>CP141157.1:25010000-30010000 GCA_035233585.1 Antiaris toxicaria
ACCATCCCCACCATGACTTTAGATAACATAATAACCTTAACATGAGTTAGATGTTCGGTCTAACCCTATAGACTACGCACCATAATTTAGACCACTTACTTTGGAACATTGTCTTCTTATATACAAAAGTCCATTGCATGTAATATTCTAACAGTTTTAACACAAGCGGTCAGTAAGCCATATTTGCTTACATTTGCTTTAACATGTAAATAGAATAAGGACAAACAGTAATGTAATGAATAACCTCTATATATAATTTTATTATCCAATTTAAAATAAATGTAATACATCAAAATGTCTTTCATACTTAGGGAATTTCCTAACAGGTATAAATTTATTGTTGTTAGTTTATTGTATATGACATCACGAGATATTTAACAGTCTTTAAAATTTTTTTGTAATTTCGCTGTGCTATTTTTGTCCATTTTTCTTACAATTTGAAGATTAGAAATTTTTTTGTATGGAAAATTCCAATTTAATTAGGATTCAAATTGGTTTTGGAGATCCTAATAGACAAATTGGAATATGGCATGAAAATCAAGAACTAATCCCTCAGGACGGCCACCAACCTTGGTAGGGCTATAACCCTTGCCCTTGGGCAGGAGAGACTATGGTAGCCCCTGTCCAAGGCTATAGCCCCACAACAAGCTCTGCCTATGGCCAGGGGCGGTCGTGGCCCACCCCAGGGGTTATAGCCCACAGCTACAAGCATTGTCTGTAGCCTGGCGGGCCACAACAACCCACAAGGGCTGCTCCCTGTGGCTACAAATAGTGGCTGCGGGCCTTCAAGCCCATGGCTCGACGGGTTGAGGCTCAGAAATTTTCAAATTTTCGATATCGAAATGGCATCGTTTTTCCTATTTCAGTTTGGTGAAATTTTCCATCACCAAATTCCTGACCTTTAACATCGTTAGAACATTTTATTTCGTTTTAAATAATATTAAATCATAATTTTCACATTTTATACATTAAAATTATCATGTACATATAATATACACATTTTTTTTTAGAACGATAAAGTTTCTCGGTCGTCACATTTAGCTATTAACCTTCCCTTGAAACTCTGTTAGCTAACCTGGAGGCCAAAATAAGTGGTTATTAATATATGTCTTAACCTTGGAGGATTTAAGGCAACATATATTAATTGGACAATGTCCATGTTCTAGCTATTTGTCTCATAACCACCCCCCGGTGGCTTGGGGCTGTAGGTATTGAGAATTACCATTGTAATAATACATGTTTTCCAAGTTTCATGTATGAACATACTCGTATGTTTTATTTGCTAAATTTTCCTAATATTTGCTTAGGCTTTGTAATGATGTTCTTATATAATTTTATTTTAGTTCAAAATGTTACCGACAACTCTTATCTCAATACTCACTGAAAACAAACTGAATGGGGATAATTATAAAGACTGGAAAAGAAATCTGCTAATAGTTTTTAGCTACGAGAAACACAAGTTCGTACTAGATGAATCATGCCCATCAGGGCCCAAACCTGATAAGCCACTTGAGGAGGTTTCGGTTGCCTATACTCATTGGAGAGAATCCAATAAGATAGCTCGGTGGTACATTCTAGTTGTAAGGACCACCCCATTCTTATAACTTAAAATTTCATTTAATGAGAAATTAAGGGATACTTTGATGCATTTTAGTGTAAAATTGAAGAACACAGGCATGTACACGACTGTATAAGTGGTCGTGTACTGTCCAGACTGTGCACGTGAAAATGGCTGTGCAACTATACATGGACGTGTAGGTGAACACGGTCAGGTATACGGCCATGTAAGTGACCGGGTACCATTAGTACTGTGCACGTGTAAGGGGCCGTGTGAGTAAACATGGTCGTGCAAGTGAACACGATCAAGTACACGATCGTGAAAATGATTGTGTACTGATCAGGTTGTGGAAATGTTAAAGGCCGTGTTAGTGTACATGGCCGTATAGCATGACACGGTTAGGTACACGACCGTGTAAGTGACCGTGTACCAATTGGTAAAATGAACTTGTTCTGAGACACGGTCGTGTTGAGCAAAGCTCAACCGGTACACGCCCATGTAGCCTTGTACATGCCTGTATAAGAGGCCGTGTAATGAGCAAAAAGTCACTGTGCAGACCCTTAAAATGCATGAAACCTAATTATTATATAATGAGTAACTAAGTTGAAAAATACAATATAATTTTCAATTGAATATATTAAACACGTATGGCACTGTTTATTTCTATTCATAAAGTGAAAGGAGGGTAACCGATAGTGAAACCGGTCCACCCTATTGTGTGTATAAATGTGTGAAATACGCAGTATCAGGAAATTGGTCCAGATGGCCATTTCCTAACACATGATTGGTGAACAAATCACCAGAACACTCGAACCGAACGTCTGAGCATAATAGCGATAGAAGCCCTAGCAGGGTACAATACCAAGAAAATGGTACAGATAACCTCTTCTCGTCTAGAGACTGACAAAAACGGAGTCAGAGCACTCAGACTAGTCAGTTAGAATAGAAAGCAATGAATAGCAAACAGTGAAAAAAAAAAAGAACTGATATAATTATATTCAGGTCGTCCAAATTAGTCCATCGGGGCACCTAACACCTTTTTCAAGGTGGGATCACACAGATCCTAAAAACTGGTCCAGACGACCTCGGACAGACATAAGACTAATAAAATTAAAATCAGCACATCCGAATTAGTTAGGAGAGACTGTGTCTAAAATTTCACCCGGGAATGCCTCGGTTTACGTGCGAAAGGACGGCACAGTATAGACACAATCACAGTATAGGAAATAAATAGTGAATTAGTATAGAATGGGCTCTTAGACAGTGTGAACCAACTAGAAATCATCAGTATAAAAATCAAATTCAGAAAATCCGATTTAGGGATAAAAATTAGAACACTGCTGAAAAATGACCCCAAACCACAGTGTAAAACTGGACCACGAGGAAAGCATCACAGATGAATTTTTCTGGCCTAAAAAATGTGTGCCCATTGGCTGGAAACCAGCTATTTTTCAGTAGTTAAAAACCCCAAAAAGTGACAAATAAAATATTGGGTTAGTTTATGACACATGCTATAAATAATTACTAAATCTCACATCACCTTACCATCACCATTCCTTTCTCACCCTCCCCTTTAAATGGCTGCAGCCCCTTCTGATTTTGGGACTAAAATGGGCAAGTTTTTGTCCCCAAATTGCCTAAAGTTGGCTTGATTAATTAAGCTTAAGTTGGCTCAGCTTGCTTAGAGTTTTCCTATAAAAATGGTGACCATGCCTTAGCTTGTGTTTTCTTTCTTTCATACCCCAAAACACAACTTATTTTCTCTTTCTTTTCCTTGTGCTACAGCCAACCACCCTCAAGCCCCAAAACCTCCATTTCTTAAGTCCAAAATACAGTAAAAAATTTACTAAAAACAAACCTCTTCAAGCTTGTGCTAGGAGGAACCATTTCCAAGTCATCTTGAGTCTTTCAAGGGTAAGGTTCTAGACCAATCTTTGTGGTTTTGGTTCTTTGTTTTAAGTTAATACTAAGAGAAATTATTTTGGTATTTTGCTAGCACAAAACCGACCCTCATTTCTTTGGTTTTTCCATGGCCACTTTGCCATTCAAGCCTTAGTTCAAAATCATGCTTGGTTCCAAGCACAAAGGTAAAAACTGAAAACCCTACTCTTGGTGATTTAGTGATTTTAAGATTTTGATCAAAGTCATTTATGTGTATTTGTGTATACAAATGGTTTGTAATAAGTTTATTTCAAGCCCTTAAGTTTCTATTTTTTAGTTTATATGGTTATAGTTGTGTTTACATTATTTTTACAAATGGTTGTGTGCAAATGAGAGCATAAACGTTTTTAGTGATTTGACACAATCTGTCCTCAAGAATAAGTCATGGATTTTGGCTATTTTGACCCCCTTAGGGTCTGATTTTGGGATTTGGTACAACATGACCTTTTAGGAAAATTTTGATATGGTCGTTTTTGCTTCATATAGCCTTTGGCCAAAAACAACACCACGATAAGTTTTTTGAGTAATTTTCACTCGGTGTCCAAAACTGGGAACAAAATCTGAACCTAGAAATTAGTCTCGGGTTTTATAAAAAATGGATCACTTAGAGTCCGAACTGGACTTCAGACTCAACGTGAAAGTTGTAGATCTCATCGAGACCATCTGAACAACCTATGCGTGTTTTAAAAATTTGGCCGTTTCGGGTCTTAAATAGAACCGTTTTCAAAACAACGCAAAACTAGAAGTTTTTGTAAAAACTAGGCATATAGGCCACGGGTTCAGTAAGATTAGGGCTGGTTAGAGTTAGAATTGAGCTCTGAGGTGAACATGAGATTTGTTCATGTCGTTGTGGATGAAAACTTTCATGTTTGTCGAATTTACAAACAAAGTCGTTTCGGTCAAGTTCCAAAACCGTTTTCAAAAATGGTTCAAAAACCACCTTTAAAATGCAACCTCAAAAATGTGTTTTAACACTTTAAAAATAAAAATGGTTTTCACAAAAACATCCCCCACCTTCCAATGGGGTGATAAGGGGACGGGTTCCAAACACGTAATTTTTTCAAGAATTTTATAAGTTAACCAAGACGATTTTTTTAAATAAACAAAATAGTGTGTATAGCCCGGTAGGCTACCACACTAAACAAGCCTTAGTAACCTAGTAGGTTGCTACACCAAACAAGCCATAGTGGCCCCATGGGCCATTACACTAAACCAGGAGTAGTAACCCGGTAGGCTACCATACCCAAACAAGCAAAGTAACCCAGCCGGTTACTACACTGAGTTTACACATAGTAACTCGGTAGGCTACCCAGTTTTCCATACGTGAGGTAACCGATCAGTTGACTAGTCAGCAACTGGTCAAGAACTGTGTTCTGAACAACACTGCAAGGAACGATAATTAATCTATCAAGAAGACAACTAATCAAATAACGATAGGAGTTAGATGCCAAATCCCTAAAGTAGGCCAATAGAGTACCGATGGGCCTCGGTACTACATAGAAACACAAGTACTAGTCACTAACAGTATTAGTGACACAACGAAGGTGCTAATAAGATACGTTATTGATGACAGGTAGTAACCTGTGGCTGATAGAGGTGTGAGTACGAGTACGCATTTGCTTGTAATTTAGGTAAGTACAACTCCGCCTACGGCATGAATGAAAGTGAAGTTAAAACAATGTTTTACAGTATATTAAAATATGTATGCCATTCACACGATGATGCACAGCATATTTGATAGCATATAGTTTCATAATCATGAAGATTGATGAAAGATCATATTAGATGTCATAAGTCCCTACCGCGTAGGATTAGGGACAGCTTAGAAAAGCATGTGGCTAGAAAAGGATAAACAAGATAGAATTCATAGACGTGTCGTACCGACCTTTTCAGTTGAAAGGGTTTATAAGTAAATTAAAGCAGAAAGTTGAGCATCCGTTGATGGCTCTTCGGCTTTTTAGTGACCTCGGGCGTTATTGTTGGTCTACGCGCACATAGTACTTGCACATGGGCCCTAAGTAGACAAGAAAAAGAAAAGAAAATATCGAAGTATAAATGAACATAATCGGATCATGCATTAGTTATAGTTCGCTATACTTCTAGTTACAATAAATGTATTCAGTACATGTCGTTCTTGCTATGCATATAGTATATGAAGTTTGAAATGTGATGCTGCAATATGTGATATGTGATGTGCGGTATATGATAATATTTGGTATGACATGTGTATATGGTTTCAAGTACGTACTATGTTTTAAACATGTTTTGCTGTAAACATGTTGTACTTACTGGCCGTAAAGCTCACGGAGTGTGTTCATGCAGTAGGTAAGCGTCCTACGGCTTGATCATCTATGGGCGATGATGGCGGCGAAGGCGGATGTGAGCGGAGGTTGTGGACATACCGCGAGTATTCTTCCATATAAATTTTCAGTAAACAGTATTTATGAATAGTAATCGTTAAATAGTATTTTTGAATAGTGATGGTTAAATAGTATTTTTGAACAGTAATCGATAAATAGTATTTTTGAACAATAACAGTTAAATAGTATTTATGAATAGTAACTATTAAACAGTATTTTTGCATAGCAACCATTAAGTGGTATTTTGAATATTAGTCGTTAATAGTACACGTATGTGAATAGTAAATACATATGCAATCAAAAAAAATATCCCTAAAATTATGGTATCAAAGTAAGTAACTTTAAGTATTAATTGTAAGAAAGTATAAGTATCATTTAAAGAAGCAATTTTTAAGTGACGGTCCGGGCCACTAAGAGCACGGGGCGTTACACTAATTAGCATGATGAGTGCTTTATAAAAATAGTATGAGACTTACCAAGTTATCAGGGAGATCATAGAAAACTTGGAGGACATGTTTAAAGGCCAACAAAAATTTGGCTTGACAGTTCGCTATCACAAGCATCATGAATTTTAGGTAGAAGGCAGGTACTCTGGTGAAGGATCATATGCTCACGCTTATGCAGAGCTGGACTACAACACCCTGATCAAGATGGTGTTCAAAACTCTATCAAAAGATTTTGTGGGATTTAAAGCCGCATACAGTCTGGCAACAAGAGAGTTAGGAATTACTGAGCTCATGAAGTAACTCCATGCTTATGAGTAGATGATCAAGGATGAGAATACGGTCCAACTCAGGGGAGAGGCCAACTTGATGGAATCTTCTAAACCGTCTGAGAACAAGAAGTAGACAAAAAAGAAGTAAGCGGCTTCTAGTTCATTTATTCTTCCTATCTCAGATAGAAAGAAGAAGGAACAAGAACAAGCAGTTCATGGACCCTAAAAAGTCCAAGTGCTTCCACTGTAGAAAGGTAGGTCACTTTAGGAAAGATTACTAGGAATTCCTAGCTGTTAAGGGCAAGGATAGTAAAGAACTTCATTATTTGGAAGCGTGTTTGGTGGAAAAATCAAAAGACACATGGGTCATTGATTCGAGCGCTACTAATCATGTTTGTATTTCTTTGCAAGGGTTCGTGGAAATAAGACGTCTAAATGATAGGAGCCTCTCGTTGTGGACTAGAAACGGTAGCTTGATAGTGGCTGAGGCACTGGGAGACATACATATTTATTTTGATGAATTTAGGTTTATTTTATTGAAATACTGTTTTTATGTTCTTAATTTTAGGAGGACCCTTATATCGATATTTGTTTAATAAAATATTCTTATTCAGTTTCTTTTAATCAAAGAGTTGATATTCACAAAAAATAAGTCTTTTATCTGTTCTGGATGGATAGAAGGGAACTTTTATTTGGTTAAACCTATTATATATTTACTGCTTGATACCAAATTAACAAATAACTCTAAAAGGTTGAATGTTCTCACTCTAACAAGACTTACCTTTAACATTTAAGACTTAGTCATATTAATCAGGATAGGATTCAAAGATTGGTGAAAGACAGTCATTTGAAAACTCTAAAGGAGGCACGTCTTCCTCAATGTGAATCTTATCTCAAGGGTAAGACAACCAGGAGGTATTTTGGAGTTAAAGGTACTGGGCTCAGGAACTTTTAGAAATTGTGCACACCAACGTATGTGGCCCCATGAATGTCGTTACACGAGGAGGGTTTGAGTATTATGTCTCTTTTATCGATAATTACTTAAGGTATGGATATGTGTACCTAATATACCACAAGAGCGAAACCTTTGACAAGTTCAAAAAGTATCATGCGGAAGTGGAGAAGTAATTAGGTAAATCATAAAAACACTTTGATTTGATCGAGGTGGCGAATACCTCTTAGATAAATTTTTAGGACATCTTATAGAGAATGAAATACTATCCCAATTGACTGTACTTGGTCCACTATAACAGAACGGTGTAGTTGAAAGAAGAAACAGAACCTTATTGGATATGGTACGGTCTATGATGAGTTATTCAACACTGCTGTGATCATTCTGGGGATATGCACTACAAACGGCAAGCTATACTCTGAATCAAGTTCCAAGTAAATCAATTCACAGGACTCCGTATAAATTGTGGCAAGGTAGGAAGTCCTCCCTTGGACATATGAAAATATGGGGCTGCCCGACACATGTAATAGATGGGGATGCAAAGAAGTTGAAACCGCGATCAGAATTATACATGTATGTAGGGTATCCTTAAAGACTAAGGGAGGTCTATTTTATAACTCGAACGAACAAAAAATCATTGTTTCAACCCATGCGACATTCCTGAAAGAGAGTCACATGAATGACTTTAAGCCTCAAAGTAAAGTAGTATTAGAGGAGTTGTCGAGTGATAGAACTACTCCACAGGGTTCGGTCTTGGACGTAAGTCTTAAGTCTAGTAAAAGACCTACAGATGATCAATAGTCTAAGATGCTTTATCGTAGTTGAAGGGTTTCAAGGAAACCTAATTTATTCATGTATGATGCTGAGATATACCAGATCGAAACTCATGAATATGATGATGATCCGATCACTTATAATGAAGTTATAAATGATGTTAATTCTAAATCTTGAAAATAGCTTTGAATAATGAAATGGATTCTATGAAATCCAACTCTGTTTAGGAATTTATGGACTTACCGGATGGGATCAAACCCATTATGTGCAAATGAGTCTATAAAAGAAAGAGGGATGCGAAAGGGAGAGTTGAAATATTCAAGGTTAGACTTGTGGCAAAAGGATACACGCAAAAGGCTGGAATTGATTATAATAAAACTTTTTTACCTGTTGTGATGCTGAAGTCTATCCGCATTCTTTTATTCATTGCTGCGGCTTTCGATCACGAGATCTGGCAAATGGACCTCAAGACGGCATTCTTGAATGACCATTTTGAGGAAAGTATCTATATGGTACAGCCTAAAGGATTCAAGATAAAAGACCAAGAGAGAAAAGTTTACAAGTTGCTTAGATTCAATTATGGATTAAAACAAGCATCTCGCTCATGAACTCAAAAGTTTGATCAAGCAATCAAAACATTTGATTTTAAGCAGAATGTTGATAAACCATGTGTTTATAAATGAATTAAGGATGGAAAAGTGGTTTTTCTGACGCTTTATGTTGATGATATACTATTTATTGAGAACAATGTAGAAAACTTATCATTGGTCAAACTTTGGCTACACCAACAATTTGATATGAAGAACTTGGAAGAAGCTAATTATGCTTTAGGTATTCGTTTCTTTAGGGATCAAAAGAACAAAGTAATAGCATTATCCTAAACTTCATACATCGATAAGTTAATTGAGAAGTTTACAATGCAAGAAGTAAAGAAAGGTTCACAACATTCTATTGTCGGTCTAACTCTTTCATTGGATGACTGTCCCAAGAAATCAAAAGAAAGAGAGCATATGAGTAAGGTTACTTATGCATTCGCTGTGGGTAGCCTTATATATGCTATGCTTTACACTCGCTCAGATATTTGTTTTGCGATAGGTGTGGTGAGTCGATATCAAGCGATCCTAGAATCAAGCACTGGCAAGCCGTGAAACATATACTCAAGTATCTTAAGAAAACAAGGGATTATATGTTGGTATATTCTGGAGGGGTCCTAACACTCATATGATACACGAACTCATATTTTCAGACTTTTAAAGATTTAAGAAAGTCGACTTCGGGATCAGTGTTCTTACTCGGAGGAGGCGTTATTGTGTGAAGGAGCATGAAGCAGGGTTACACTGCTGACTCTACAATGGAAGCTGAATATATGGCTGCAGTTGAGGCACCTAAAGAAGCGATTTGGCTCTACAAGTTCTTTAGAAACCTTGATGTCATTCTAGTTGTTAACAAATATATCACACTCTATTATGTTAATAGCGTAACGGTTGCCAACACGAGGGAATCTAGGCACTACAAGAGGATAAAGTACATAGATCAGAGATACCATATAATAAGAGGGCACATGAAGGCAGGACTAGTAGATGTATGTAAGATCGCGTCTGAGGACAATATTGCCAACTCTTTTACTAAGACTTTGGTGGCTAGAAGTTTTGAAAGACATGTTGAGGGGATGGTGATGCGAAACATGATACATCTACTAGCTTAGGACAAGTGGAAGATTGTTAGGAATACCCTAAGTACGAATGATATTTTAATGTATTTCATTTATTTTAAACTGGATAATAAAATTATATTTAGAGGTTATCCATTATAGTACTGTATGTCCTTATTCTATTTACATGTTAAAGTAAATGTAAGCAAATATTACTTACTGACTGCCTGTGTTAAACTATTATAATGTTACATACAATGGACTTTTGTATGCGAGAAGACAACATTCTAAAGTAAGCAATCTAAATTATGGTCCATAGTCTATGGGGGTTAGACCGAGCATCTAACTCATGTTAAGACTATTATGTTATCTGAAGCCAATTGAGGGACGGTTTGTTTTGATAGTCTGAAACTTTGACTCCCAAGTATAGACATAGATATATTACTTGGTAGTGATATATTAGACCGGGACCAAAGTGTAATCGATCTATGTAATCTGCTTGAGTGGATCATATCAGTTTTGACATTTATTATGCAATAACCTTAATCCTAAGTAGATAAATCGCTTCATATTTATGACTTGTATACTTTGAGGTTCCAATGGCTAAAGCGTCTAATAGGTAGTAAGCTGATAGACTGGTTCGTTGGATACATGACTTGTATACAATAGGGAGTTTATTTATAGATATTAGAATCATAGCTCTAATAAGAAGTATATGATATCTTCTTAAAGGCATTATACTAGATGTGAAAATGGATAATGCCCTAGGTCATCTGCTAGGCAGATGACTTCTTATTCATATATGGTGAATAATCATTTTCTTATTCAATAGTATAATGAAATTTTAAGATAACTTAATCAGTAGGTTGAACGGATTTTGACCTAAGGCTGATCATGGTTGTCATATAAGGGTTTTCGGTTTATGACAAGATCATTGGACAATAGCTTATCACTGGCTTGCGTAATACGGTATATATTTGGGAGTTTAGTTTCAGGTTTATAGTGGTGTGACTCTGAAATTAGTGATCATGTGATTGAGTTGTTTGGTATAGAACAATAATTACATGGATTCATGAGAGTCCGATTATACATATCCAATTAGTCTCTTTACTAGCTCTACATAATTCCTCACGGATGGTAATTAGTCGGGATATACTTATTGGCTTGTTGTTTTGTATTTAGTGAAGAGAAAAATCCGGATCACCCTCTCACAAGATGTGGGCATTTTTCTTTATGTGTTGGAAGGGTAAAATGGTAATTTTGTATTATTCAATAAATGGGATAAACATTTGATTAATCTTTATTTTAGATGATAAGATTTGAAATTTAAATTAATTGTATTTAATTTGAAATTCAAATATGTAATTAATTTGAATTTTAAAAATCTTGTCTTAAAATAAATATTTGAAATTTGAATCTGTTTGAATTTGAATTGAACAAAATCTTATCCTTCCACAACCTAAAAGTGGAGTCCATATGGGATAAGGGTGGAAGACAAGATTCTCTTCTATTTGAATTTTGTTTTGGATAAGAGATTACACAATTATTTGAATTTCAAATAAAGTTACCATGATTTTATTTGAATTTGAATTAGAGTTGTGGAAAATTATTCATGTGGATAAAATTCAAATGGTTTGTGGAGTTTAAAATTTGAATCAAATTTTGAATCACAAACCTAGCATTGGCCAAATTATTTGTAGATAAATCCACATGATGGAGATCAGTTTTTGGTGGATAAAGAGAGTTATTGCATATCTCACTAGCAAAAATAAATTCTTAGAGATCTAGGTAGTTGGAAGGAGACAAGTCACGCTAGAATACCGATCAAGGAATTAAGTACTCACACACTCCATCGTTCAAGAATTGGAAAATAGTAGAGAAGGCTAGTTGGTTGAAACCTCTCCGTCACTTCTTTCGGTGTTCTTGGTGTTTCCTTTGAAGGTATAATAGATTGTTATTAATTTATTGTATATGGCATCATGAGTTTTTTAACGATCTTTAAAATTTTTTTTTTGTAATTCTACTATAGAATATTTACCAATTTTTCCTACAATGTAAGGCTCTTTTTGACAAAATCCCTACAATCGGTAGAAATATCTGATCAATCAAGGGCCAAGACCATGTAACACTAGGGCCACTACCAACTTTGTATAGAATCAAATCTAGCAAAAACAAAAAATAAAAAAAAAACACCACAAAAACATTAATCTAGCAGACAGGGAGCCAAAGGTGAGGAAGTCACCTTTATTATTAGAAGCTTAACGATAAAAAGACAAATAAAAAAACAAATGTCATCTACCAAAGATATTGCCTTTATTAATCCTAAAGGCTCGTTTGAGGGCTCTTTTCTCCATTTTCCAATTTTTTTTATGTCTGTTTTACTAAATTTTATTATTCACTTTTACCAAAATTTTCAAAAATATTAAATTTTAAAAATCCATAACTTCCTCATTTTGAATCAAAATGATATATATTTTTTATAATTGCATGGAATTTTGAAAGGAATAAATCAAGATCTACATTGCTAATTTTTTTCTGAACATATTTCAAATTATTATACTTTTTCACTCCAAATTTCATGTAACACATTTTTTAAAACTCAACTCATCTCCGACTTCCAAAACAAATATTCTAGTTGTCCCTCTCAATAAGCCCTAAGAATGTGCCACATGATAGATTATAAAAATACAACACAGCAGAAGTCCAACATGAAAACGAACACCCACATGCTCAAGATCGCTAAAAGGCAATTGGCCAATTTTCTTGCTATCATCATAGTCTCAATCAAGGGAGCCAAGCCCACCTAACTGTAGATTTGCATAATGGCTCTCCCTTCACCACTCCTAAGGTCAATACCTCTGCCTGTGAGATTGCATTTGTCATAAGAATCTTTGTTGTGGAGCCTTTCCATCCGTCTCTGAGGAAGGGAATCCAAAGATTGGCTAAAAACTATTACCAAATGCCGGTCTCTAAAGGAGGGCACACCCTAGATCTCACACAAGAGAGAGAGAGAGAGAGAGATAGTTTTGTTAATAAGTAATGTAATTTTTACACCATCTATTATATTTAGTATGCAAATTTATATATTTTTTGGTCAACTTTTCATCTAAATCTTAAAATGTCCAAAATACTCTTAATATTTAATTTCTTCAATTTATTTTTAATTTTAACTTTGAGGGTTTTTTAAATTTTCAAGATAAAAAATAAGTATTGATCATAAAGTATATATGCATATATATAGATTTACTACTAATGCTATAAAAATATGGAACTTCAATATACTTCATGAATAAAAATAAAATGTAGGGTACTATATAAAGAAAAATAATACTTACTTTTTATTAATCTTTTAAGGGTATATTAGACATTTTAAGGTCAAATTAAGTGTTAACCAAGATATGATATAGATTTACATAATACATTCAATTTGATGGTATAAAGGTTTTTTTTTTTTGAATAAGAAAAAACACAAAATATAACTTCAATTTATAACATTTGTCCCATTTCGAACTTTGAAAATTTTGTGAAATTTCCCCTATAATTAAGTTCTTAAAAAAAAAAAAACACTCTTTGGAAACATGAATTGTAAGTATTAAATGTAAAATTATAAAGTGACATATATTGATAATACTTATGGTACTAATCATCCTTATTAAATATGAAATTATGAACTTATCTATAAGTAAAGGTATGAGGAAAAATAAATGACAATCAACCTTAAAATTTATTATTTTGACATAATTATAAAGATAACTTTGTAATTTTATATATAATTTTGTAATTTATACTTCTAATAAGTGTTATACGCTTTTTTTTTGGTCAAAAGTTTAATTAAAGAAGAAAATTCATAAACCTTTTTAAAGTTCGGATAAAAATAAGATTATAAAATTAAAATTTAAGAGTAATTTTTTTGTAATGCCCAAAATTAGATATTAGACACAGAGGCGTAATTTTTCATAAATTTATGAGGAAAATGAAACGTGATTCTGATCCGCTAGCTTCCAGAAAACTCGCCACGTCAGCTCTCAAATCACGTGTATTTCTCCTTCCACTGACACTTGCAACTAGACGTCTACCGCCAACTCCAGTCTCTCTCTCTCTCTTTCTCGCCGATAACAGATGGCCGTCGCTGGCTCCCGCTCGCCGTCTTTCACTCTCCTCTCCCCTTCTCTCTCCTCCAGATCCTCCATTTCCTCCTCTTTCCTCTTCTTCTCTCGCTTCCAACTCCGGCCAAGAATTCCTCTGCTCCGCTGCCAATGCAAGCCCGACGCCGTTTTGGAACTTCCCGGCGTTGGCGAGGATCTTCCTCTCGATTACGGCGACCGGTTTCCGACGCCGGATCCTTCCGATCGCAGACGAGCCGGTGTACTCCTCCACCCGACGTCGTTTCGAGGACCCTACGGGATTGGCGATCTTGGAGACGAGGCCTTTCGGTTTGTTAATTGGCTTCATGAAGCTGGTTGCTCAGTTTGGCAGGTAACTGAATTTCCTCAACTCCGTTTTACTGTCGAGAAAATCATTTGTTATGCATACATTATTAGTGTGGCAAAAGCAGAAGTGCAGTTGTAGATTTTAAGACACGTGCCGAGAAATTGGAGATAGTTTTTTTTTTTTTAATCCTATTAATTTTGGTTAATTTTCTCAGCACTACGTTTGGCTATGTAGGGCGCTGTTTATTATATGATTTTTATGCAAAAACGGTAGTAAGTGCTCAATTCTTCGATAGGAACGCGCGTGAGAAAATGATTGAATTTTAAGTTCTTTTAAGCTCTGTTTGGTTGCTGAAAAATTGGTAGTGAAATAGCATAGTTACAATCCAATTATATAAATTAATTTCCTCAGCGCTCCATTTTGCTATGCAGAAATTTGTAAATAATATTATTAATGCGAATCTCGTCAAGAATAACGAAACCCCTCATAATTTAGAATCTAAGAACGTACTACAATCAGATTTGAATGGAAGAACTGCGATCTATTACCTATAGAGAGGTAAGAATCTTGGTATGATGAAGACGTCACAATCAATTATGAAAGGATTGATTGAGAAGTCATTGGTGAATGCTACAGAAAATTTCTATAAGTTGATTAGTTCTTTAAAGAACCAAATAGAAAGAAGCCTTACAATTATTGAATAATGATCTGTCTTTTACTACATCTTAGATGCCTGTTAATAGGCTGAATATTACAAAAGAAGTTCCTAAAATAGCTATTTTAACCAAAGTTAAAATTTGATAGTAATTGCTTTTACTTGCCTAAAAAGAAAAAAAGAAACAATAAGTCCTTTAATTGACTGATCACACGCCTAAAAAAGAAAAAAGGAAAGTTGGGAGTTTTAAATGGTTTTGTTATCAGCCATATACGTCTTATAAAAAGTCAAAAGGCCTGGACAAATAAAAGGAAAGTAAATATCTTTGCATTCAAGCCTTACAATTAGACCAAATACATGCCAATTTTATTTGTTGAACTTAAGCTTAGCTTTGATCGGATTCTTCTAGAACTTGAATGAGGTTGATGCATCTTTGTTGAACATGTGGACCATGCTCAATGGACATCCACGAATTTGCTTGAGTCCAAACCTTTTGAATCCACCCTTTGAGTGCATTTTTGGACTTCTTTGATCGTGCTCTTGTAACTACTCCAATTGGAATTTGAATCGGATCTCTTGAATTGGATTGTCCTCAAATCATCACCTACATCAAAAGGACTTAAATCAGTAACATTAAAAGTAACACTTACATTGTACTCATCTAGTAAATCTAGCTTGTAAGCATTGTCATTGATGCACTCTAGGACTTGGAGAGGATCATCTCCTTTTGGAAGCAATTTGGAATGTCTTTACGCAGGAAATCTCTCTTTTCTCATTTGCAACCAAACCCAATCTCCGGGTTCAAAAACCAGTTTGTGATGCCCCTTGTTGGCTTGTTTTGCATACTACTTTGTTCTTCGCTCAATGTTAACTCTTGCTTTCTTATGAATTTGTTCAACAAATTCAGCTTTCTCTTTGCCATCTAAATTAATATGCTCAGTCATAGGTAAAGGAGATAAATCCAATGGAGTTAATGGATTAAATCCATGTACAATTTCAAATGTTGAAAATTTAGTAGCAGAATGAATAGATCTATTATAGGCAAACTCGACATATGGCAAACACTCTTCACATGTTTTAATGTTCTTTTTAATAATTACTCTTAATAAAGTGATCAAAGTTCTATTTATTACTCCAGTTTGATCATCGATTTGTGGGTAAGAAGTAGTAGAAAATAATAACTTAGTACTTAACTTACACCACAAAGTCTTCCAAAAAAAGCTCAAGAACTTAGCATCTTTATCCGAAATAATTGTTTTAGGCATGTCATGTAATCTCACAATCTCCCTAAAGAACAAATCAGCGACATGCGATGCATCATGCATTTTGTGACATAGAATAAAATGTGCCATCTTAGAAAATCCATCCACAACCACTAAAATTGAATTTCTCTCATGTTTAGTCCTAGGCAATCCTAGCACAAAGTCCATTGAAATATCAGTTTAAGGCTCACTAGGAATGGGCAATAGCGTGTATAAACCATTGGGTTGTGTTTGGGATTTTGCTTGCCTACATGTGACACATCGCTTACAAATCCTCTTAACATCTCTTTTCATGTGAGGCCAATAAAAATGTTTTTGTATCACACCTAGAGTTTTAGTTACACAAAAATGCCCTATCAATCCTCCACCATGGGCTTCTCTCACTAACAAGTCCCTTAAAGAACATTTGGCACACACAACTTATTTTCCCGAAATAAGAAATTCTAATACCTAAAGTACTTATCATTGGTGGCCTTCTCACAAACGCTATACTCTTCATAAAGTCATGGTTTAGAGTATATAACTCTTTAATATGTTCAAAACTAAGTAATTTAGCATTAAGAGTAGAGAGTAATGCGTACCTGTGAGAAATTGCATCTACAACTACATTCTTCTTAACTTGCTTATGTCGGATGATGTATGGAAGCGCCGCAATAAACTTCACCCAATGAGCATGTCTCTTGTTCAGTTTGTGTTACGCTTTCAAGTGCTTCAACGGTTCGTGATTAGTGTGGATCACGAACTCCTTGGGCCATAGATAGAGCTGCCATGTTTCTAAAGCCTGGACCAATGCATACAATTTTTTATCATAAGTTGGATAGTTTAAACTTGCCCCATTTAGTTTTTCATTGAAATATGTAATCGGTCGTCCTTCTTGCATAAACACGACGTCAATACCTACATCGGAAGTATCATATTCAATCTCAAATGTGTTGTTAAAATTAGGTAAAGATAATAAGAGAGCGTTTGTCCATCTTTGCTTGATGATCTGAAACGCCTTCTCTTTCTCTCTACTCCACTTGAATTTTATGTTTTTCTTTATTACGTCAGTGAGTGGTGCAGTCAAAGTACTAAAGTCTTTTACAAATCATCTATAGAAACTAGCAAGTTTATGAAAACTCCGTACCTTACCTATGCTTGTGGGACTCGGCCATTCTTGAATTGCACAAATCTTCTCCTCATCAAGCTATATTTCTTGTGCACTCACAACAAAATCAAGAAACACAAGCTTATTGGTGTAAAAGGTGCCTTTATTTAAGTTAGCAAATAACTTCTCCTTCTTAAGCACTTCCAAAACTGATTTCAAATGCACATTCTGATCATCCAAGTTTTTACTATAAATGAGAATATCATCGAAATAAACAACAACAAATTTGTCAATGAATGCACGCAATACATTGTTTATTAATCGCATAAATGTGCTTGGTGCATTAGTTAAACCGAAAGGCATTACCAACCACTCATACAAACCGTATGTTGTCTTAAAGGTAGTTTTTCATTCATCACCTTCTTTCATGCGTATTTGATGAAATTCACTCTTTAAATCAATTTTCGAAAACACACAAGTTCCATACAGTTCCTCTAACATATTATCTAAGTGAGGAATAGGATGTAAGTATTCTACCATAATGTTGTTGATAGCTCGACAATCAATATACATTCTCTAAGTCCCATCCTTTTTAGGTTCAAGTAAAACTGGAATGGTATATGGGCTCATGCTCTCCTTCATGTACCCTTTCTCCATTAACTCACTTACATGTCTTTGAAGCTCTTTTGTCTCTTTGGGGTTGCTCCTATAGGCTGGTCGGTTTGGAATTATCGCACAAGGTACAAAATCAATTTGATGTTCAATCGCTCGAATGGGAGGTAATCCATGTGGTGCTTCCTCGAAAAAGACATCCTCATAGTCCTGCAAAATAAAAACAATAGAACTAGGTAAAGCAGGGTCAATCTCATTAGTGTTTAAAAATGTCTCTTTGTACAAAAGTACAATCATTGGCTAATTTAAAAACTTCACTCTTTTTATTTCACTTGCTTTTGCATAAAAATTTGTTTTTTTCTCTTTTTTTTCCTCATTAACTGAATCTACCCTCTTTTTTTCCTCTCTCAATTTTCTCAGTCTCTCATTTTTTTTTTACTCGAATCTTTACTTGTTTTCTTTTTTTCATTCTCTTTTTTTTTTATCACTCACTTTTTTGTTCACTCTCCTTTTATAATTTCACTTGATCTTCATATATTTGTTGCGGTGTCAATGGTACAAGGGTGATTGCTCGTTGATTAAGTACAAAGGAGTCTTTGTTCGTAAAGCCATCATGCTTTACACGCCTATCAAACTGCTGTGGACTCTTTAGCAACAAGTGTCCTTGTCGGAATGTAAATATTAGATTAGAAGAATTATTTGAAATCCCTTAAATTGAGGAATTTGATTAGTCAACTTACCAGATTTAGGACTGATTTTGTTTCCTGTTTTTTTTGATTTAG
The DNA here is from genome assembly GCA_035233585.1 of Antiaris toxicaria. Taxonomy (NCBI): domain Eukaryota; kingdom Viridiplantae; phylum Streptophyta; class Magnoliopsida; order Rosales; family Moraceae; genus Antiaris; species Antiaris toxicaria. The sequence continues at coordinate 25,028,781 of CP141157.1, forward strand.
TTTCCTTTCTTTCTCTTGTAATCTCCTATATAAGACCATGTATTATCAATTGTAAATGTAAGAAATACAGATTACTTTCTATTCCTTTGTTTGTGACATCGTATCAGAGCTCTAGGGCTTTTTTTCGGAGTCTGTCCTTCTTTGTGCAGCCTTCATTGGTACCATCCAGCCACCTTTTTTCCTGGATTTCCTTCTCTGTTTTGTGTAGCCTTCATTGCTGCCATTCCTTCCATTCCTACCTACCTATAATTCCTCACAGTACAGCCTTAATTGCTGTAAATATCATTCCTTCACCATGTCTACTTCTCAAACTATCGAAACCACTATCTCTAGCAGCCCTAATCCATCCAATGAATCCAATTCTGCTTAGAAAATTGGAGACTTGTAGAATATTTAGGCCTCCTATAGGCTCAATGGGAAAAACTACCTCAAGTGGTCTCAATTTGTCCGAACTTACCTCAAGGGCAAAAGGAGGCTTAACCATCTTATTAGAGCAGGACCGGCCACAAATGATCCAGCGTTTGGAGTATGGGATGAGGAGGATTCCATGATAATGTCTTGGCTATGGGATTATATAGACCCCATGAGTAGTGACACATGCATGTTTTTCTCTACAGCAAAGGAGATTTGGTAGTTTATTCGTCACACATATTCGAAGGCCTGTGATGCTGCTTAAGTATATGAGATCAAGATCAAAACGGCAGCCATTAAGTAAGGAGACAAATTTGTCACAGAGTATGCAAATTTACTGCAAAATCTGTGACAAGAACTTGATCATTACCAAGTTTTTGAGATGAAATGCCCTAAAAACGCTGCTATTTTGAAGAGTTTCATTGAGAGGGACCGGGTCTATGATTTTTTGGCTAGATTGAATCCTGAATTTGACCAGGTTAGGATTCAAATTCTTGGCAAGGAGCACACACCGTCTCTAGAAGATACAATTTCATTGATTCGAGTAGAAGAAAGTCGAAGGAGTGTTATGCTTGAGCCACAAACCATGGACGGGTCTGCCTTGACAGCAAAAACCGATCAAGATAAGGTAAAAACTGATATGTCAAAACACCCAGGTAGAGACAATCAGTCGAAGGAAAACAAAGACAATCTCTGGTGCACCTATTGCAAGAAATCGAGGCACACAAGAGAGAAATGTTGGAAGCTAAATGGAAAACCACCTAATTGAGAGTGGGGAAACCGTGGGGGACATCAGAGATCCCAAGCACACTTGGCAGAGCAGCCCAAACCTGAGGAAATTTTAGCAACAAGAGGGTTCAACAGTGAAGAAATTGAGAAGCTGAAAAATTTCTTGGGGGCTCTTAAAAAGCCTTCGAGGGCTTGCTCTTTAGTTCTTTTAGGTAAAACATCATTTCTTTTTTGTATGAATGCCTCAGGAAATTTTTTTCGCAACTTATGGATAATAGATTCCGGTGTCATAGATCATATGACCCCTACATCCCAATTTTTCCACACATATACCCCATGCCCAAGTAATCGAAAAATTGTAGTGGCCAATGGTTCTTTAGCTACTGTTGTAGGGTTTGGAGATATACATATCACACCTATCCTTATCCTTGAAAACGTCCTCCATGTACCAAAACTATTAGCCAGCCTTGTTTCCATTCAAAAACTTACTCATGATCTTAAATGTTGTGCTACCTTTGTCCCTTTTTATTGTGTTTTTTAGGACCAGGACTCGGGTAGGAGGATTGGACTTGCTAAAGAAAGAAACGGCCTTTACCACCTTGAATCATGTCAGAAAGTTAGGAACAATCTACCTTTGTCTCTTCTCAGTTCATCAAAAAAAGATACCATTTGGTTGTATCACTTGCGTGTAGGTCATCCATCCTTTAGGGTTTTAAAGGTCATGTTTCCTCATTTATTCTAAGGATTAGATGTTTCCGAGTTTCATTGTGATATTTGTGAATTTGTCAAACATACTCGTGTATCTTTTCCTACCAGCAATAAAAGAAGTTCTTTGCCTTTTTATTTAATTCATAATGACATATGGGGACCTTCTACTGTACCTAATAGTTCTGGGGCTCGTTGATTTGTATCTTTAATTGATGATTACACTTAGGTTACATGGCTTTATCTCCTTAAACAAAAATCTGATTTTGTCATTGTTGTACCTGATTTCCACTCAATGGTTCAAAACAAATTTGGGGTTGAAATAAAAAGCTTTAGGACAAACAATGCTAGGAACTACTTCAACCAGATTTTATCACCATACGTCTAATCACAGGGCATTATCCATGATTCATTATGTGTTAACACACCCTAACAAAATGGGGTGGCTGAAAGGAAAAATGGGCATTTACTCAATACCACCCAAGCTTTACTATTTCAAGGGAATGTCCCTAAGTCCTATTGGGGAGAAGGCGTCCTTATCGCTACACACCTGATAAATAAACTTCCTTTATGTGTGTTAGACAACAAAAGTCCCATAAAAGTCCTTAATAGCTTTTACCCTCACTTCAGAACATCAAATGGCCTCACACCTAAGGTATTTAGGTGCATTGCCTTTATTCATGTCCACAGCCAACATAGAGACAAACTAGACCCTCAGGCGATCAAGTGTGTCTCCTTGGTTACTCATCCACTCAAAAAGGGTACAAGCGCTTCAACCCCACGTCTAGAAAATTTACATCTCCGTAGATGTTACTTTCACGGAAAATACACCTTTTTTCTCCAAGTCCTCTCTTTAGGGGGAGAATTCAATGATGGAAGATAGTCCTTGGGAGACCTTTGAACCACTCAAAACACTGGACCTTCCTTGTGTTCCAACCCATATTGTTAAATTTGAATCGGAGTCCTCAGAACAAGTCACCCAACTCTCCTACTGAACCCAAGACATCTCCTGTTCCAGTCAGTGTCTAACAACTTTCCTAGGTTCCCTCAATTGTATTCAAGGAGAAAGGTCGTTCCAGAACTGGCGCAAGTCCAAGAATCTAATTCAGACTCTGAGAATGAAATCACGGTAAGATCTGATCCACATTTACACACACAACTTGTTGAAACATCCATTGACCCAACAGACCTTCCCATTGCTATTAGAAAAGGTACCAACGAATGCACTAAATGACCACTCTATCCATTATCTCACTATATTTCCCTTAAGCGCCCGTCACCAAGCCACAAAAGGTTCATTGTGAGTCTAAACACCATTGTTATCCCTAATAAAGTTTCTGAGGTATTATCAAAAAAGGGAATGAAGGGATGCTATAAGAGTGGAGATGAGTGCATTGGAAAAGAATAAAACATGGGAGATTATTATAAGTCAAAAGGGAAGAACATTGTTGATTGTAAATGGATATTCACAACAAAGTACAAGGTTGATGGATCCCTTGAAAGATATAAAGTAAGATTAGTGGTCAAAGGATACACTCAGACTTACGGGGTTGACTATCAAGAAACTTTTGCTTCAGTTACAAAAATGAATATAGTGAGAATCCTATTATCACTAGCTGCTCACCTAAACTGGCAACTCCTACATTATGATGTTAAGAATGCATTTCTTCATGGGGATCTAGATGAAGAAATCTACATGAACATCCCACTGAGATTTGAGGGAGACATAGGTAACAAGATGTGCAAACTAAGAAAGGCTTTTTACAGATTAAAACAATATTCTAGAGCATGGTTTGGGAGATTTGCAAAGGTCATGAAGGAATCTTGATATAAACAAAGCCAAGGGGACCACACTCTCTTCATCTAGCATTCGGCTGCAAGGAGAGTAACTGCTCTTCTAGTCTGCGTAGATGATATTATAGTGATTGAGAATGATGAAAGAGAGAAGCATGAATTAAAGTAGAGACTGGTAAAGGAGTTCGAGATAAAGGAACTGGAGAAACTGAAATACTTTGGTATTGAGGTGGCATATTCTACAAAAGGGATCTTCATATCTCAGTAAAAGTATGTGACAGACTTATTAGTAGAAACAGGGAAGATTGGGTGCAAGCCAATCTCTACTCCAATAGATCCAAATCATAAGTTAGGAGAAGCTAAAGAGGAACCGGCTGTTGATAAAAGAATGTACTAGAGGTTGGTTGGCAGACTTATATACCTTGCTTAGACTCGGCCAGACATAGCATACTCGGTAAGCGTGATTAGTCAATTCATGCATGATCCAAGAGAACCTCATCTTCAAGCTGCTTACAAGGTGCTGTACTACTTGAAAGGAAATCCGGGGAAAGGAATTTTGTTCAAGAAAAATGATACTCTTGCTCTGGAAGCCTACACCGACTTTGACTTTGCAGGTTCCCTAGTAGATAGAAGATCAATTACAGGGTATTGTACTTTTTTGGGAGGTAATTTGGCAACATGGAGGAACAAGAAGTAGAATGTGGTGGCACGATCATTTATAGAATCAGAATTTAGGGCTATTGCTCAAGGATTGGACGAACTACTCTGGTTGAAATGTGGAAATATTTTTGGAAATATTCTCCTAGGAATATTCTTGGTATTTAGGATCCTAAGAAGTATCTACCTACGAATATTCTTGTTATTTTAGGATTCTAAAGTTTAGGAAGCTACTCATATTTGAATGTTTCCTTTTTAAGATTTTGTAGACTTGCCTATATAAGGCAGCCCTTGTAACTAGATTAATCAGAAAATAAAAAAGCTTTTGCAGTGTTTTATTCTTCCTTGTTTTTCTCCTTGGTTTGTTTGTGTTCATGGTATCAGAGCTTGGATCAAACGTTGGGTTGTAGAAAACAATGTATAGGAAGGCTTTAACTAGAGCAAGCAAAGGTGATGTTTTTGAGGATGCCTAGAGCGTCTCTTAGATAGCCTCTAAAATTGCTCCCACTGCTATTTCTGAAAATTTAATTCATTCCTCTCTACAAATCACCACTCAGAAATTAAATGGAAAAAATTTCCTCAAGTAGTCTCGATCTGTGTTGATGGTGATCAAGGGAAAAGGGAAATTAGGATATCTAGACGGTTCAATTGCTATGCCAAAAATAGATGACCCAGGCTATGTAAATTGGGAGTCTCAAAACTCTATGGTGATGGTATGGCTAATCCATTCAATGGAAAATAACATGGCAGACACATACATGCTATTTCCTACGGCCAAAAAAATATGGGATGCAGTCAATATGGCTTATTTAGACATGGAGAATACATCTCAGATGTTTGAATTAAGGAACAGAACCAGGGATTTGAGGTAGGGGAGAACAACGTTACTTAGTATTATCATGAGTTAACAAAGTTATGGCAAGAACTGGACTTATTCAAGTCACCTGCTTAGAAGGATTCAGAAATGCAATCGTTTACAAACAGATGGTGGACCAAGACCATGTATACGATTTTCTTGCAAGATTACAAAAGATTTGGATTGTGTAGTAAATTTCTCCTCTTCTATCTGTGTTTTTAAGGACTGGTTATCGGGGAAGAGGATTGGCAGTGCTAGAGAACTGGATGGCCTATATTACTTCGAGGATGATTCTGTTATTAGTGGTCAAGCTCAATTGGTTACAAGTACTTCACTTTCTAGAATTCAACAAATTATGTTATTGCATTATAGACTAGGACACCCAAGTTTTCAGTATTTGAAATTTTTGTTTCCCTCTTTGTTCAAGGATAATGAGAAATTTCAATGTGAAATCTGGCAATTAGCCAAACATACTTGTGTTCCTTTTCCTCCGTACCTTACCATGCATCTAAACCCTTTGTTTTGATTCATAGTGACATTTGGTGGCCTTCCAAAATTTCAAGTTTAACCAATAAAAGGTGGTTTATAAACTTCACTGATGACCATACTCGGGTTTGCTGAGTTTATCTTTTTAAGGAAAAAACTGAAGTTAAGAATATTTTTGAGCAATTCCATTCAATGGTCAAAACACAATTTGATCAAAACATCAAAATGTTGCATATTGATAATGGAACCGAATTTTTTAATGTCATTTTGGGTGATTTTATGACCGTGTGTGGGATTATCCATTAGAGTTCGTGCATTAGCACACCCCAGATTGGAGTGGTTGAGAGAAAAAATCGTCACCTTTTAAAAGTTGCTAGATCCTTATTATTTATAGCCAACCTACCTAAACAGTTTTGGAGAGATGCCATTTTAATAGTAACTTACCTCATAAATAGGGTTCATGCACCTTAAAGTTCGAAACTCCTATAAAGTGCCTTTATGAGGCATATTCTCAATCTCGTATCTCGTCCTCTTTGGATTTGCGGGTTTTTGGGTGTGTAGCTTTTGTCCATAATTTAGATCCAAATCGGGGAAAGTTTGACTTTAGAGCTCATAAATGTGTATTTTTGTGATATTCTGGCACTAAAAAAGGTTATAGATGTTATTCCATTAAAAAGAAAAAATATTTTGTCTCAAGGGATGTCACTTTTTTGGAAAAATAAGCCTTATTTTTCCAAAAATTCTTTTCAGGGAGAGAAAAAAGGGGAAACTAATTTTTCGGAACAACCAAGATTTCTAAGTTCTGAGTATACTAAATTTTCAATGCCAAAAAATTCAAATTTTTGGGAATCATGGGAATATTTTTGGGATTTCTCTCCATCTTTAGCAACTTCAAATCTTGGCCCTAGGGATTGTGTAACAACCAAATCTTCCTCTGAAAATCTAGGTACAAATTCGAATTCAAATGAGGTTGACTTTCCATCTTTGAATATGGGAAACGTCCAATGCATTCGAACCAAACTTGCCTAATCCGAATCCTATACCCAACCCATCTAGCCAACTTGAGCCGAAATCACAAGACCCGACCAAAGACCCACAAATTCATGAAGATCCAACGTCTATAATGCAAAAACAAATAAAGGAAAGTGGTCTAGAACCATTTGATATAACCTACTCACGCAGAAAGGTTCGAAAAGTAGTAGAACAACAGAAAGTTCCTCACTGTCAAGAATCTGATTCAATGACCATTTCTGAGAAAGATTTGGATGACCTGAAAATCCCAATTGCATTGAGAAAGGGGGTGAGGTTGTGTACAATGCATCCTATTGCTAATTATCACTTATCTCATGCAGTCAAGGCCTTGGTGTCCAACATGGCAAACATTGAAGTTCTTAAAACTGTCAAGGAGGCTATGAAGAATGATGAATGGAAGCAAGCTGTGGAAGAAGAGAAGGGAGCTCTTGAAAGAAATGAAACGTGGGAAATTGTCAAGAAACCCAGGGACAAGGTACTAGTAGGATGTAAATGGGTCTTCACTGTTAAATATAAAACATATGGTTTGATTGAGAGGTTTAAGCCTCGGTTGGTGGCTAAAGGTTATACACAAACCTATGGGATAGATTATCAGGAGACATTCGCGCTAGTTGCTAAAATTAATTTTGTTCGTGTACTATTGTCCTTGGCTATGAACCTTGATTGGCCGCTCCAACAATTGGATGTGAAAAATGCCTTTTTAAATGGTGACTTGGATGCAGAGGTCTACATGGAGTTGCCTCTTGGGTATGATAAAGGCGGTAACAGTGAATATGTTTGCAGACTAAAAAAGTCCTTATATGGCTTTAAACAATCTCCATGAGCTTAGTTTGACCGATTCACTAAGGTAATAAAAGGGCAAGGATACAAGCAATTTGAGGGCGACCATTTGTTGTTCTATCATCACAAGAATGGTAAAGATTACCATACTTATTGTTTATGTTGATGATATTATCTTGACAAGAAATGATGTGGAAGAAGGAAACCGGCTGAAAAGCAAATTGGTTGATGAGTTTGAAATCAAGGATCTTGGGGGATTTAGATACTTTCTGGGAATGGAAATTGCAAGAAACAGAAGTGGAATTTCTGTCTCACAAAGAAAATATGTTTTAGATCTTCTGAGAGCAACAGGCATGACGTGATGTAAGCCTGTTGATACTCCAGTAGAGCCAAATATGAGGATGGACAAGAAACAGAGTAGTATTCCAATAGAGAAGGGTCGATTTCAACGTCTAGTTGGTAGATTGATTTACTTGTCTCATACTAGACCGAATATCGCTTTTGCAGTCAGCCGAGTAAGCCAATATATGCATGCCCCTACAGAGACTTATATGGAAACAGTCTTCAGGATTTTAAGATATCTGAAAGAAACACCAGGGAGAGGCTTATTCTTTAAGAAAGACACAGACAGAGGTGTGGAAGTGTATACGGATGTAGACTGGGCTGGAGTTACTGATGACAGGAGGTCTACATCAGGTTATTACACCTTTGTTTAGGGCAACTTGGCAACCTGGAGAAGCAAGAAGCAACCAGTGGTTGCCAGAAGCAGTGTTGAGGCAGAATTGAGATTAGTGGCTCATGGTATTTGTGAGATATTGTGGTTGAAAATTCTGCTGGAAGAACTAAAGATGGGAGTGACGCTACTACTACGGGTTTATTATGATAATAAGGCTGCAATAGATATCTCTCACAATCCGGTTCATCATGACAGAACCAAACATGTGGAGGTTGACAGGCATTTTATTAAAGAAAAAATCGAAGGAGGAGTCATTTGCATGACTTACGTGCCATCCATAGAGTAAGCTGCTGATGTCTTGACTAAAGCGATACCTAAGGCTCTTTTTGAAAGGTTGATAGACAAGCTAGGCATGTACAATTTGTATAGCCCAGCTTGAGGGGTAGTGTGGAAATATTCTTGGAAATATTCTCCTAGCAATATTCTTGGTATTTAGGATCCTAGGAAGCATCTACCTAGGAATATTCTTGTTATTTTAGGATCCTAAAGTTTAGGAAGTTACTCTTATTTGAATGTTTTTCTTTTTTAGATTTTGTAGACTTGCCTATATAAGGCAGCCCTTATAACTGAATTAATCAGAAAATAAAAAAGTTTTTATAGTGTTTTATTCTTTCTTGTTTTTCTCCTTGGTTTGTTTGTGTTCATGAATATTATTCTGGATGATTTGCGAATCAAATGGGAAGGTCTTATGAGGCTCCATTGTGACAACAAGTTTGCTATCAATATTACTCATAATCCTATTTAACATGATAGGACAAAACATATTGAAATTAATAGACATTTCATCAAGGAGAAATTGGAGGAAGGATAGTGTGCATGTGCTATGTTTCATCAGAACATCAACCAACTGATGTTCTAATGAAGGGTTTGAACAGTTCGAGTTTCCATGGTCTTGTATTCAAGCTGGGAATGAAAGACATCTATTCCTCAACTTGAGGGAGAGTGTCGGAATGTAAATATTACATTAGAAGAATTATTTGAAATCCCTTAAATTGAGGGATTTAATTAGTCAACTTACTAGATTTATGACTGATTTTGTTTCCTATTTTTTCTGATTCAGTTTCCTTTTCTTTCTCCTGTAATCTCCTATATAAGACCATGTGTTATTAATTGTAAATGTAAGAAATACAGATTACTTTCTATTCCTTTGTTTGTGATAGTCCCGCTTGCATCGGTACTACATCACACAACATTTTATCTTTGTATTTACCGATTCGAAACGCAACTAACACCTACTTGTTCACGCTTATCTCACCATTATTATTTAACTATTACAACTTGTACGGTCTAAGGTGCTTCAACGTGGGCAGTCCCACTTTTTCCACCATTGTTGTGCTTGCAATATTAGTACAACTACCGTCGTCAATAATCATACTATATACTTTGTCTTTGACGCAGCATCTCGTATGAAAGATGTTCTCCCACTACACTTCTTCAACTTCTTTTGCTTGCAAGCTCAATGCTCTACTTGCCACCAATGTCAATGCATCAGGGTTCTTCAACTTTTTTTGCTTGCAAGCTCAATGCTCTCCTTGCCACCAATGTCAATGCATCAGGGGCTAAATACTCCTCCTTGGAAACGACCTCCAATAGCGACATGTCATTGGTGTCGGAATCTTCATTGTTGAGCACAATTTCACCATTGTCTCACAATGCCATGACCTGCTTGTTTGGACATTGACTTGCTATGTGTCCCCTGCCTTAGGCTCGGATTTGTGCTTTGACGTTTGTGGCTTGTCTTTATTCTTTGTATAACGTGGTTTCTCGGAGGTAGAACCTGAGTTATGGGCTGCACATGAACCACTCTCTTCTCTTGAGTTGTTGCTCCACTTTGATGGCCATGCGCACCATATCTTCCAACTCCGCTTAACGTTGTATCCCTACCTTAAGCTGGATTTCCTGGTTTCATCTAAGTAAAAACCTAGCCGTTGTAGTCTCTCGATCTTCCTCTATATTAGCTCGGGTCATAACGATCTCTAACTTCTTGTAGTAATCCTCTACGCTCTGGCTTCCATGTCTAAAACCTTGTAGCTTTTTGTATAATTCTCGGTAGTAGTGACTTGGAACGAATCGCTTTCTCATCACCATTTTCATCTCCTCCCACGTCTTTATGGGTCGCTATCTATTCCACCTCTTGTTTATAACAAGCTGGTCTCACCAAGTAGTAACATGGTCAGAAAATTCAATCATAGCTAGTTTTACCTTCTTTGCTTTGGAATAGTCGTGGTAGTCAAATATAAACTCCATTTTTTGCTCCCACTCAAGGTATACTTTGCGATCAGATCTACCTTGAAACACAAAATCTTTATTTTAATATTACCTAAGTTGTTATCTTCTCGATTCCTGGCTTCTCTAAACCGACCTCCATGTCTCCTGTTACTAATAACCAAATCCCGATTATCTTCTTTATCAAAACCAACCCTATAATACTTTTCATCTTCAACCTTCACTTCCCTCAATTGAACTCTTTCCCTTCTACGCACATTAGGAGTGTTTTGTGGTTGCTCTACACGTGCATTCTTTATTTTGTCCATTCGTTCATGATTCTGCTCCAATTCCCTTCTCATTATACGCCTCATCTCTCCCTCCATAAACAACTTCGGATCAGCTACTTCTTGAGCACCATCATCGTTGTTGTTGTTTGACATTTTTTGTTTTTTTTGTTTTTGCAAAATTAAAGTTAGAAACAATATGCAAAAAGGACCTCACTACAAACCCTCACGTGTTTCATTCAAAGAATGATTCACTCAATGTATTCGGCTTTTAACCTCTAGTATGCTCATCACTCTTGCCTTTTTCCATTCGTAGTAATTCTCACTTGGTTTTTATCAAACTAAACAAACCAATATCAAAACTCTCGTAGCAATTCACAAAAGAATACACCAAGGAAATTCAGGTTTTCAAAAAGCAAGAATACAAGGAACACGACTGATTAGGTTTTTGGAAGCATAAAAATTATCCAAAAAAAATTTTGGTCTTTAGAGTGAGGTGATTTTCGGGCTAATTGGTACCAAAATTGAAGAAAACAAACAAAATTTTGTTTTTTTGTCATGTCCGTGGACTTTTTGTTTTTATTTTTATTTATTTATTTTTGGATCCTCTTGTTTTATTCTTTCTCTTCTTCAGATCCCTTTTGGAGATTTTTTTTTTTTAATATCGCAAACTAGAAATAACAAACTAGTATTCAAAACTAACTAGAATAAGGCAACCACCAAAAAAAAAAAAAAAAAAAAGACTAAAACTAGCCCTAAAACAAGACTCACAAATTTTGACTCAAAAAAGGAACAAAGATAAGCAAACCTGACTTAGAACCGGAGCTCTGATATCAAATGATGCGAATCTTGCCAATAATAACGAGATTCATCACAATTAGGAACTCAAGAACGTTTTATGATCAGATTTGAGTGGAAGGACCGTGATCTGTTATCTATATGGAGGTAAGAACTTTGATATGTTGAACATGCCACAATCAATTTTGGAAGGATTGACTGATAAATTGTTGGTGAACCCCACGGAAAATTTCGATAAGTTCGATTAGTTCTTTAAAGAACTAAAGCTATTTTATGTAAAGTTAAAATCTGATAATAATAGCTCTTACTTGCTTAAAAAGAAAAAAAAGAAACAATCAACCCTTTAATTGGCTGATCACACGCTTAAGAATGAAAAAAGGAAAGTTGGGAGTTCTAAATGGCTTTTTATCAGCCATACATGCCTCATAAAAATTCAAAAGGAAATAAAAGGAAAGTAAATATCTTGGCATTCAATCCTTACAATCAGATCAGACCAAAAACATGCCAATATTATTTGCTGAATTTAAGTTTGGCTATGGCTGGATTCTTCTAGAACTTGAATTAGGTTGATGTATCTTTGTTAAGTTTAATCTCTGACTGAATTATGTTCTTCTCAGGTTCTTCCTCTTGTTCCTCCAGGGAGGAGAGCCAATGAAGAGGGATCTCCCTACTCCGGCCAGGTGACATAATTCTTCAAGCTGCTTGTCTTCTATTTTTACTGTTTGCTCCTTTACGACAGAAACATTACTGGAAAATTTTTTCCCTCATTAAATGATTGCATTTCGGAGATAAGCTTCCAAAAAGTTTTTACTTTTAAATCCCTTATGTGGGCTTTGCGATCCGGACAATTCTCTATCAGCTTCTAAGAGGTTGCTAACATCTGCCATGCAAGTAGATACAGTAAAAGGCTCAGTATTGCTGTTGATAATCCTTTCATATCTAGGCTGTGCCTCTCTTTTTTTTTTTTTTCCTTTTTTTTTTTCTTTTTCCCTTCTCTCTCTCTATAAAAAACTGAATAACTGTCTTTGTTGATCAATTCCAGGATGCAAATTGTGGAAACACTCTTTTAATATCCCTTGAAGGGCTTGTTAAAGACAGCTTGTTGAAAAAAGATGAGCTACCAACGCCAATGTGAGGAACTTTGTGCTTCCATGCGCCATGATAATTTGACAAAATACTTTGCTATGTCCATTTGTGTTACTAAAATCTGTGTCACTCATTTGTTCAGTGATACGGAACGTGTGAACTTCTTAACAGTGGCCAAGGTTAAGGATCCTTTAATAGCAAAGGTAAACTATCAATAACATTTGTGTGCTTAATTTGAATTTTTGATAAGACTGAGAATCAAGTGGTGCACTAATGAAGACAACTCTAGATATCTATCTTACAAGTAGCCAGTTTCTTTCCTAGTAAGATATTGTTTTGAAATGATTTTCGCTACATGTAGTAATGAATTTAGTGTTACTGTTAATGATACATCTTCTCCTGTGTTTTCTTAGGCTGCCGAGAGACTTATTGAAAGTGAAGGTGATCTTAAAAGTCAGCTTGAAAAATTCCGCAATGACCCTGATACATCAAGTAAGACTGTCATTTTTTTTTTTTTATATCTTTTAGCTAAATTAAAGCATCTCCAATGAAATGCTATATCAATGTACCAATGGTAAATTTTAATATTTGGATGAAAAATGTGCTCTTCAATGTAGTGTCATCTTTCATGCTAAATTTGGCGTATGAAAGACTTTGTGACAAATTTGCCACAATATATAGCCGGCGTCAAATTTTACTTTTGATTCTTATTAGTTGTTGTCTCATGTAATTATTAATTTTTACAACATTTTTATTGTTCATTTATTTAAATACTAAAAATTCACTTTTAGCAACTTCCAAATGCTATTTTTCATACTATTTTGTAACAAATATAGCATTGGCATACACAAATGCATTGGAGAGGGTCTTATGCTTGCCACATTTACAAAATGGATTATACACCGTTCAAGAATCTAGTTAAAGAAACAAAATATTTAGTTTGCTCATTTTTGGACATATGTAGCTTTCTTTTGCTGACATGCATTTCTCTAGTTCATGCAAATTCTTGTTTGGCAATGTTTCAGATTGGCTTGAAGATGCAGCTTACTTTGCTGCCATTGATGATAGTCTAAATGCCTTCAATTGGTACCAGTGGCCTGAACCTTTGAAAAATCGACATCTTGCTGCCTTGGAGAATATCTACCAAAGCAAAAAGGATTTTGTAAGATTGCCAACTCTGGAATTTTTATGGTCTTGTATGTCTATCTACACTGATGCTAGAAGCCCATGTACTATCGGCTCAAGAATGTCACTTTTACAGATTGATATATTCATTGCCCAACAATTCCTATTCCAAAGGCAATGGCAGAATGTTCGGAACTATGCACGGAAGAAGGGAATCAGTATAATGGGGGACATGCCCATTTATGTAGGTTATCACAGTGCTGATGTTTGGGCCAACAGAAAACAATTTTTGCTGGTGTGTATAACATCAATTGGTGTAGCTACTTATAATCAAACCATGCTTTTAACTTATCATATACCGTGTTTGATACGGCTAAATATTTGTCTTGCAGAACAGCAATGGCTTTCCTCAACTAGTTAGTGGCGTTCCTCCTGATGCCTTCAGTGAAACTGGTCAGCTGTGGAACAGGTGCATGTTATTCTAGACATCTCAGACAATTTTTTTGGTTCGGTTGATATGATTTTAGGAAGATCCCTAGAAAGCCACTTGGTACTCACAGTAAATGCAAGTAGTATAAATTGTATGCTGACTGAGCATGTTCTTAGTTTTTGATAGAATGTACTTGATTGTGAAAATTATAGGTAATGAAGCAAAGGTTAACAAATTCAGTTTTTAAACTCTAAAACACACACACACACACACACACACAAAACAAAAACAAAAACTAAATCTGTTGTCTCGAGGTTCTTTACCCTCAATTTATTGCTCTTCCGTTTTATTTATTTATTTATTTATTTTTTACTTTCTTCCCTTATACTTTATCAAATGAATTTCTATTTTGATACTAGTTCTACATAGCTTCTGTTGGATCATTAACGATTTTGGTGTGAATACTGGTTTCTGGATTTGGAGACTGATCTTTTATTTTTATCTTGTTTCTTTTTTCCTAGCTTTCTTGTTCTATTGACTTCACATGCTTCATGTTAAAAACTACTTACTTCTTTTGTTCACTTCTAATATGGCTTTTTAATTAAATAAATTTCAACTTAAAAGCCCTCTTTACAATTGGCAAGCAATGGAGAAAGATGGATTTCTGTGGTGGATACGACGCTTACGACGTGCACAGGATCTATATGATGAATTAAGGATAGACCACTTTAGAGGATTTACTGGTTTCTGGGCTGTTCCTTCCGGTGAGACTCGTAATATTTCTTTCAATTATTGCTTGGCATATGCATAATGTTGTTGCACTAATATATTCACGTTCACAGAAGCAAAAGTAGCAATGGTTGGACGATGGAAGGTAGTTCCTTGGACAGAGTTAGTAATGGTTTTACTTGATTATCTCATTATTAAACCATGAAATCTTTTGCGCCAGTAGGCAGGACCCGGAAAATCTTTATTTGATGCCATCTCCAGAGCAGTTGGAAAGATTAATATAATAGCTGAAGATTTGGTATGGTTATCAGACTGTATAGGGAAAAAAAAAAAAAATCCATTTTTTAGCTTGATGTTCTTCACTTTCTTGTACTTATCCTCATTTTTTATGCTTTCAGAAATAAGCATTCTTTCTTCTTCTATGACAGGGAGTTATTACCGAGGATGTCATTGAGCTTAGGAAATCCATTGGGGCACCTGGAATGGCCGTCCTTCAGTTTGGTATAAAATTGGTGCTAATTTAGTATATTGCTTCAAACGAGAACAACTTAAATATCCATTCTTTGATTTTGTTGTTGTTTTATACTTCCTTGGTCCAGCTTTTGGAAGTGATGCTACTAATCCTCATTTACCTCATAATCATGAGCACAATCAAGTAGTATACACTGGAACTCATGATAATGACACGGTATTAGTCCTTTCATTCTATCTTCTTTCTTTAGAAATGTTGCTAGGTTTTTCATGTTTGATGATGATTAATTTGGAAATGCTACGTTAAACAGTGCATATATGGTATGGACTATGAAATCTTTATGTGATGATTCGCTGCCTGCCATTTTGATCAACTGGATTTATTTGGCTGTAAAATTATATCTGGCGGATCAAAATTTTGTAATTCTGGTGTAGGCCTGGTTTATTCTATTCTTGTTAACCGTTCATCTAAACTTATCTTCTTTTATGGATTTTGGAAGAGAACTTGCTAATTGTGGTTTTTCCTACTACAGATCCGTGGTTGGTGGGACGTTTTGCCAGAAGAAGAGAAGTCCAATGTGAGCGATCCTGCATTCCCTTCCTAAATTTCTAAATCGAATGAATATGGTTTAGCAAGGTTCAACGTTTATTCTAATTTCGTTGATATTTAATTCTAACCTTAGGTACTGAAGTATCTGTCAATTACAAATGAAGATGACATCTCATGGGAACTCATCAAAGCTGCGTTATCTTCAGTGGCCCAAACCACAATAATACCTATGCAGGATATTCTTAGGTTAGGGAATTCTGCAAGGATGAACATTCCTGCAACTCAGGTAAATGAATAGTTCACTTGCAAATTGTAGAGAAACAATTAGCAGTCTGAATATTACTTCTCTTTTCTTCCTCTTGCTATAGTCTTTATACTGTTCCTTTTCCTGTATAAAACTAATTTTGGACCTATTTTCCTTATCACTTGACATGATTAGAAGTTATTTTTGGTTTTAACTGTTTAACCTTAGCGCTTTATTTGACACAGGTTGGTAATTGGAGTTGGAGGATACCTAGTTCCATGAGCTTTGACAGTCTGGAGGATGAAGCTTCGAAACTGAGGGGTCTGCAGTCGATCTATGGGCGACTGTAAATCAGGCTACTGAGAATTCTTCCTGAAGCAGCCCCACCCTTTTTTTGGTTGCTGATTAGCTTTAATCAACTTTTTATGAAATTTGCTGACTATCAACTTTTTATAAGTTATTATACAAATAAACTTGCTAATTGGGAAACAAGTTTACTGGTTATATTGTGATTTACATTAAATATAATGGAACAAGTTTTCTGGTTATATTGTGATTTACATTAAATAAAATGGCATTTCCTTTACCCTTTGCTCTATTTTTTTTTTTTTTTTGGGTTTGTTCATTGTCTTCTCCGTTAGCTAGGTATGAGAAGATACTTAGCTCGTTAATTCACTTAAGCGTTCTGTTCATTAAACTTCATCCTCATTACTAGAATAACTCGTTAATTCACCTAAGCGTTCTGTTCATTAAACTTCATCCTCATTACTAGAAGGCTCAATATTTTTGAGTTGGTTTGGTAGAAAAGAAATGAACGCCTAATCAGTGTTGTAATGCTTTCGCTGGATAGCCACCTTAAAGGGCTTAGTCATACTTCCAAACCATTACGAAATGTGAGAATTCAATTGGTCAATAGATAATTTACATTCTGTTCATACAGAAATAAGTAATAATAAATAAACAAATAGCTTTTTGGTGATACAGGCGGGAAATGGTATAAAAAGTCATCCGACTTTCTGTAACAGCAGATTAAAAGGGATCAAGTGTAAAAGTAAAGAATTATAATGCAAATCTGATTTCCGAATTCCATAGTGTCTCTTTAGCTGTAGAATTACGATGCTTTCTCAATAGCTTTAATACGCTCCAGCAGAACATTTTTCTTCTGGGACATTGCTGTTATAAGGGCCTCGTGCAAATCCTTGTTAGTCTTTAAGAGGGATCCAGCAAGCAGAACCTACAAAATCAATCCCCAAAATCAACAATCCAAAGTACAGAAAACAAAAATGTCTTTAAATTTCTCACCTAATAGACAAAGTCTTGATAAAGGGAAATACCAGTCCTGGCATCAGGAATGAAAGGTGAGAAAATAAGCCTTATAGGAAGGTTGTGAGGAACTTACAGCCCAACTGATTAGATTCTGTTGCTGTTCTTTGCTTAGCTGTGGTTTGCTTCTGTTGATAAATCTCTAGAGATCAAAATAATAATGCAAGAGTATGAGATTTTCACTCAAGTTGTGGTTTAATGTAAGGGAGGTAAGTGATGGTTATGTACGTGAAGAGTGAAAAGATTAGCAGATTGTCCAACCACTGTCATATTTTAGGCCTTCTGCTGCCAGTTCTGCCATTGCCACTGCTGCCAACCTAATAACATACCGCAGTTAATTTTGCCCGATAAATAACGATTGAAGCAACCTAACAAGAAAGATATGTTGGTGAGGGATCTCGGCAATTCTGGCAAATGATTACTTGATTTTTGATAAGTGTTGTAGAGTCCTCCCAAATTGACAATGCTCATAAAATTTGGTTGGAAACACTCTCGTGGCATTGTCAATTCAAATTGTGGTTTTTGCCTTTAAAATGAGCTTACGTGACATGCACGATAATATATTTGTTCAAATTTTAATAATCTTCATCGATTTAGGAGGAATCTCTAATCATTTATTAGATTTAGGAGGTAACTTGTTAAAATTAAAATTTCAAAGGGTAACTTGTCAATTCATAGAAGTTTAGGGGGTAAAAGCATCATAGACCCTCTTTACAAAGGTCCAACGATTGGATGATATTTAAACTATATGATGAGGAAATAAAGGTGCATGTTAGTATAATGCGGCTTGCTAATGACAATGAGAGATGAGACTTTTTTTTTTAATTTTTAATTTTTCTTTCTAGATATTGGTTTTAAGTACTTATATTTATTGGAGCCATTATAGGAACAAAAATGGAATGTGATTATAAGCATTGATGCACCTGAGGAGTAATATAACAATTCCTGTCTAGCTCCCGGCATCAAGCTGCCCACTCTATGTCAGCTTTTCAAGCCTCTCATCAATGAGATTAACATGCTCTTTTCCAATATCCAGAGAACATCCCAGAATTGGTAGTCCCAACAAGTAAGCAACTAAATCATCAAAGGGAACATTTTTTTCTTTTTGGAATCAGTATCAAGAAACCAAGTAAACCATCATTCAAGGAAATCTAATGTTAGAGATTACGGTCAGATCTTATATTTTATGACATGCACGTGGAGTACCTAAAAAATGAGCTTCTTTCATGTCTAGCAATCCTTTCCTAATAATATTTACGGCTTGAAGAAGCCTAAGAATCGCAGATTAAGCGTCACTTGCGGTTCTAGAAAATAGTCAAAACAAATAAAAGCATTAACTGATAAGAATTGCTATACAATTAAAGAGATACTCCCTATTAAATACGGCACAAAGAAGGCCCAATCCTGCAAAAAATAAGGACTAAGAGAATCGAAAGCGAAAGCAAAACGAACGGCAACTTAGGTTTTACAGTGGAAATAGAAGAAAATGTAATTTCAAATTTACCCCAGGAAGTTGGCCAAGAAGAACAGCTAAGAATCTGGTTGTCCCCACCACTGTGAAAAGAAAAGCGCCGTGTATCACTGAAAGATATCAGGTATATAGACAGCAGTTTTAAAACCACAGTTTCGGCAAATGCTTTATGATTCAAACGTTTGTAAATTGCAGTCATACAATGAGGACATATTCCCAATTGGCCAAGTGAAAAATGGATACAAAGACGAGAAGTAGGCTTTCCGCTTATTTATTTACAAAAAATTTACGGTAAAAATTATATTTTTGCCTAACCATTTGGAATCATTCAAGTTAAAAAGTTGTATAAGGGATGTAGAATTGCTTCTAGACTCTAGATCAGATTATTATAAAAGTAATCTAACAACTACAATAGTAGTATTTATCAGTAGGATTAAAAAAAAAAAATCATACTATAGCCTTTTCAATTTATTTAAAACCTTCTCTGTGATTTGACAGGAAATGAAATTAGAATGTTTGAGACTTAGTACACGTTTGGTACTAGCATTTTTTTAGCATTGCATTTAAATGCAATGCAATTTTCCCCCAAATACAAAAACATTTCATTCAAATATCAATCACATCACATTTTAAATCTAACACAATCACTATTTATTATTTCACTTTTTCTATTATTTTTATTAATTACATCATATATTCCCTCTCCTTTTTTTCTTTCTACTTTTATCCATCACATCACATATTTATTATTAAAATACAATTCAAATGCTTTTCCTCCAAACACACATTGCATTCAAATGCAATGCTAATGCTTTTCCTCTAAATACAAATTGTATTCAATGGATTGCATTCAAACGCAATGCAAATGCAATGCGTTCACCAAACGAACCCTTAGCAAAAGAAAACTGGATCTTTTGACAGGTAGTTACATTATTTCTAATACTAGGGATCGCTAAGTTTTCTGCCTTTTTAATTCCTAGAGTTGTCGGCTACTGGAGAGATGTCTACGCATATATGACCACGAGACAGTCAAAGAGAGAATTTGCAAACCAACTCCTTTCCGCAAAA
This sequence comes from Antiaris toxicaria, assembly GCA_035233585.1. Taxonomy (NCBI): domain Eukaryota; kingdom Viridiplantae; phylum Streptophyta; class Magnoliopsida; order Rosales; family Moraceae; genus Antiaris; species Antiaris toxicaria. The sequence goes on from CP141157.1 coordinate 25,048,754, forward strand.
TGAGTTTGGGCATGTTCAATTAGGGACCACCCCTCGATGGCTTAGATAGCGCATGGATTGGACTTCATAAACAATGATTACATACTCAAAATTTATTTAATTATTAACTTTCTCTCGAAGCTCTGCTAGTTAAATTGGTGGTCAAATAAATTGTTATTAATATATGTCTTAACCTTAAAGGATTTAAGGTATATATTAATTGGACGAGGTCTATGTTTTTGGCTATTTATTTTATGATGTATACCAAAAACCCTAAATTGTGCATAATGAACCTTAAAAGTAAAAAAAATGACATACCCAATAAATTGTAAAGATACACATTTTAAACCTTATGATGCTGAAAATGGCATATCGAAAGCCCTAAAGTGTAAAATTAAGCATAATGAACCCTAATAGCACCAAAAATGGCATAACAAAAACATTAAAATGTAAAAATATGCATAATGAACAAATGATGTTGAAAAACGCATACAGATGACCCTAAATTGTAAAAACAAGTGTAATGAACCCCAAAAGCACCAAATACAACATAGCAAAAACCCTAAATTGTAAACATAGGCATAATGAACCAAATCACGTTAAAAATGGCTTGCCAACAACCTAAATTTGTAAAAATAAGTATAATATACCCTAAAAGCACCAAAAGTAGCATACCAAAAGCTCTAAATTGTAAAAACAAGTATATTGAACTAAAAGATGATGAAAATGGCAAATCAAAAAACCTAAATTGTAAAAATAAACAAAATGAACCTTAAAAGCACAAAAACTAGCATACTAAAAATACTAAATTATATTAAAAAAAACATAATAACCAAATGACACTAACAATGGCATACTGAAAAACCTAAATTGTAATAATAAGCATAATGAACCTTAAAAGCACAAAAAATGGCATACCAAAAACTCTAAATTGTAAACATAATGATAATGAACCAAAGGATGCTGAAAAAGGCATACCAACCACCCCAAATTGTAAAAATAAACATAATAAACCCAATAAGCACCAAAAATGACATACCAAAAACCTTAAATTGTGAAAGAAAGAATAATGAATCAAAAACTTTTGAAAAGGGAAAATAAGCATAATGAACCCATATGAGCCAAAAAAGGCATATATAAAACCCTAAATTATAAAAATAAGCATAATAAATCAAATGACGCTGAAAACAGCATATCAAAATGTTAGGAATGCCCTAAGTGAGAATAACATTTTTATGTATTTCATTTATTTTGAATTGAACAATAACATACTAGAAGTTATTTATTATATTACTATATATCTTCATCCTATTTACATGTTACAGTAAATGTAAGTGAATATAGCTCATTGATTGCTTGTTGTTAAGCTATTAAAATGTTGCATACAATAGACTATTATATGCGAGAAGACAACGTTCTAAAGTAAGCTGTCTAAATCTATAGTCCGTAGTCTATAGGGTTTGAGTGAGCATCTAACTCATGTTATTGTTAGAAATGCCCTAAGTAGGAAAGATATTTTTAATGTATGTTATTTATTTTGAACTGATAAATAAAATTATATTAGAGGTTATTCATTAAATTGTTATATGTTCTAATCTTATTTACATGTTAAAGTAAATGTAAGTAAATATAGCTCACTGATTACTTATTGTTAAACTGTTAGAGTGTTGCATATAATGTACTTTTATATGTGAGAAAACAATATTCTAAAGTAAGCAGTTTAAACTATAGTCCATAGTCTATAGAGTTAGACGAGTATCTAACCCATGTTAAGACTATTATGTTGTCTAAAGTCAACTGGGGAAATAGTTTGTTTTGATTATTTGGAGCTTCGACTCGCAAGTAGAAGCATAGATATGTTACTTAATGGTGACGTATCAGACTTGGACTAAAGTTCAATTGGTCCATATAGTCCGCTTAAGTGGATTAATTCACTTTTGATGTTCATTATATTAGGAATGTCTTAAGCAGAAAAGACATTTTTAATGTATTTTATTTATTTTGAACTGGTTAATAAAATTATATTAAAGGTTATTTATTAAATTGCTATATGTCCTCATCCTATTTACATATTAAAGTAAATATAAATAAATATAGCTCACTAACTATTTGTTGTTAAACTGTTAAAATGTTGCATACAGTAGACTTTTGTATGCGAGAAGACAATGTTCTGAAATAAGCAATTTAAACTAAAGTTTGTAGTCTATAAAGTTAGACCGAGCATTTAATTCATGTTAAGACTATTATCTTGTCTAAAGCTAATTGGGGAGACGGTTGTCTTGACTGTCTGGAGCTTCGACTCTCAAGTAGAGACATAGATATGTTATTTAGTGGTGACATATTGGACTTGGACTAAAGTGTAATTGATCTACGTAGTCCAATTGGGTGGATCAATTCACTTTTGACGTTTATTATGTAATAACCTTAATCTTGAGTAGGTGAATCGCATTATGTGTATGATTATAGGAAAAAACATAAGAGTGCATAGTGGAATTTTAAAAATTTTTCAAAGATTGTTAAATGACTTATGTTGCTATATATAATAAATTATCAACAATCGTATTCCTTTGGAGGAAATCACTAGAAACGCCAGAGGAAGTGACTGAGTGGTTTTAACCAACTAGTTTTCTCTACTATTCTCCAATTCCTTGATGGTGGAGTGTGTGAGCACTTGGTTGCTCGATCGGTATTCTAGCCTAGCTTGTCTCCTTCCAGCCACTCAGATTTCTAAGAATATATTATTACTAGTGAGATGTGCAATAATAAATTTACTGACCTGAAAGTTTATGTTCTAAAGAAAATAGGAGTGCTGAAACCCTTATTTATAAAATTGCACTAGGTAACTTTTTGAATTTTGAATTGGATCAAGAAAAGATTTTTCTCTTTCCTAATTCCCTCTAGGCTGATTTCACTAAGAGCAAATCTCTTCAAAAAATTAGACCACACTAAAGGAACGGGATTTAAAATTCAAATAGGATTTAAATAAGATTTTTCTCTTCGTTATCCACTTGAAAACTGAATCTACCTTATGGATTTATCCACATAAAAATTTTAGCTTCCCTTGATAATTATGATTCAAAATATGATTCAAATTTTAAACCCAACAAATCTTGTGTGACGCCCCGCCTAGTGCAAGGATCACTATCCGTCAGTTCTTCTTCCGTTGTTATTTCTTACTTTAACTATAATGAAAACTTGGTATTTTGTGTGGAATTTTTTTTTTACATACATATATTTACAAGACACTTTCATATTTAATTTACAATTAACATAAAGGTTCAGTCCACAAAAGTAAACTTTTTTTTTTCTATCTTTGTATCTGGCAGACTTAGCCTGGCAGGTCCATAACCTTTGTCATGACATCTGCAACCCATTCCACCAGTCCAGCATCTCTAGTATAGCTTAAATCGCAGGTTGTTTACCTTTGTTACCTGCACACGAACAAACTGGTCAGCTACTAGCCCAGTAAGTTCAACATATTGTCACAGTCATAAAATAATAATAATACCCTATCAAATAGGTATACTGTCGTATCATTCATTTATTATGCTTAGTTTTTATTTATTCAGTCCATCTTTCATTCTTATCAGTCATCAGTTAATTTAGGCCCTTTTTGGTCATACCTTGTGCACAAGAGTGAGGAGCTGGGAGCGACCCTAGCTTATCCTCACCTGTCCAGTCATCAGTCATAAAATAACCTTCACCTCGCGGGAGGCCGGTATGTCAAAATTACATCTTTACATTATCGTCTTGTTTATTCTTATTAGTCACATCACTCTCATCGTTCCGTCAAAACAGTACCTCTCATCATTGGGAGGTCGCCCTATTATATATAAGGCGTTCGTGTCATCAGTCCAGTCTAAATAGTATAAGAGTCAGATTCGAGTGAGTTTGAAACAGTTTGTAACTATCCAGTCAATTATAAAACATACTGTAAAGAACGCCCCGTTCATGTAATCTAATTTCCATATAATGAGAAATTGAGAAATAATTTGATGCCTTTTAATGCAAATTTGAAGAATACGGTCAGGTACACGTCCATGTAAGTGGCCGTGTACCGCTTGGGTAGATGAACGTGTTTCCAAGACATGGTCGTGTTGAGCAGTCTCAACTGGTATACGCCCGTGTTGCCTTGTACACGCCCATGTAAGAACCCGTGTAGAAGGCTGTGTATTGAGCAGAGAGCCACGATAAAGACTCACGTAATGCGTGAAACCTAATTACCATGCAACGAGTAATTAAGTTGAAAAATACAGTGTGTTTTCTAGTTGAATAGATTAAACAGGAACCGTAATGTTTAATTGCTATTCATGCAGTGAAAGGGACGACCGACAGTGAAATCGGTCCACCTTATTATGTGTATAAGTGTTTGCACAGTATTAGGAAACTGGTCCAGATGACCATTTCCTAACACAAAACTGGTGAACAGATCACTAGAACGCTCGGACCAAACATCTGAGTGCAACAGCGATAAATACCCTAGCGGAGGTATAGTATCGAGAACAATGGTCCAGATGACTTCTACTTGCCCAGAAACTGACAAAATCGGAGTCAAAACACTCAGACTAGTCAGTTAAGTAGAAAACAGTGAATAGTAAATAGTAGAAACGCAGTGTCAAGTTAATGGCCAAGACAGCCTTAATTTGATATAAAACCGATATATTAACAGTCAGTAGACTCAATCTAGTCAATTGGGCATAAAACGAGAATTTTTGTTTGAGAGATATGCAGTATTGGGAAGGGGGTCAAGACGACCTTTTCTCGCCTCGAAACTGATATATTTAGGCTTAGAATGCCTAAATTAGTTAATCGGGCACCTGATATGTTTTTCAAGGTAGGGGTCACACAGATCCCAAAAACTAGTCCAGACGACCTTAGATGGATGTAAAACTGATAAAATTAAAATTAGCACGTCCAAATTAGTCAGGAGAGACTATGTTTGAAATTTCACATGGGAACGTCTCGTTATGCATGCACAAGGACAACACAGTGTAGACACAACCATAATATAAGAAATAAATAGTAAATTAGCACAAAATGGGCTCATAGGCAGAACAACCCAACTAGAAATCATTAGTACAAAAATCAGATTCAAAAAATCCAATTCCGAGTGAAAACTAGAACATTGCCGAAAAAAGGTTGGATACCGAATGGCAGAAATTAGACTGCAAAGAGAAGACTTTGCAGATGAACTTTTTCCCTAGAAAACCATGTGCAAGCACCTAAGACAGTCCCAAACACAGCCTTAAAAAGTGGGAAAATTTTTCCCTAAAGTTAGGGATGTGTTGGCCGCCTTTTGATTAAACAATGCTAGAATTTCCTCACGTGGCCAACAAAAATTTTTGTTTATTGGCCCCTTCCCCATGCGCACAGCCCTCAGCTGTTGGGAGGCTGAAATGGGTAGGTTTTTATTCCCCAATTAGGCAAATTTATGGTTTAATTAAGTGAGCTTAAGTCTAAGTAAGATGGGTTAGATTTGCCTATAAAAGGCATGCATGACCTAAGGGTGCCACTTTCTTACTTTTGCACCCAAAATACAACTCTTCTTCCTCTTTCTTTTCTTGCTACAGCCGACCATTCCACAGCCCTCAAATCTACCATTTTCAAGCCAAAAATTTAGCCAAAAACTTACCAAAATTTAGCCCCTTCAAGGTTGTGTTAGGAGGTTTTCATTTCAAGCCATTTCAAGTGCACACAAGGGTAAGATTCTAGACAAATCCTTGTGTTTCTAGTTATTATTTTGGGTTGATGTTAAGAGAAAATTTTTAGTGTCTTTGCTAGTATAAACTAACCCCAAACCTCCTTGGTTCACATGACCATTTTTGTCACCCAAGTTTTGATTCAGTGTGCTTGGTTCATAGCACGTGAGGTAAAACCGAAAACCCTCCCTTTTTGTGATTATTTATTTCTAAGTTTTTGATCAAAGAATTTTTGTGTATTTATTTGTGTAATGGGTTGTAATAAGTTTATTTTGAGCCCTTAGCTTTTCATTTTTAAGTTTATGTGATTGTGTGGTTGTGGTTTAATTTTTATGGATGGATATGTGTATGTGTGGACGTTTGAGTGGCTGGATACAAATCTGTCCTCAGGTTTAGGCCATTTTGACCATGCTAGAGTCTGAATTTAGGATTTGGTAAAACATGGAGTTTTAAGGAAAATTTGTTACGGTCGTTTTCGCATCAAATAGCTTTTGGTCAAAAACAACAGTAAGATAGGTTTTTTGAGTGATTTTCATTTGGTGTCCAAAACTGGGACAAAAAAATCTGAGCCCAGGAATAGTCTTCGGTTTTGTGAAAAATGAACTACTTAGATTCTAAACCGGATCTCGGACTCAACACAAAAGTTGTAGATCTCGTCGAATTCTTTAAGAGACCTATGCATGTTTTAAAAATTTGGCCGTTTCAGGCCTCAAACAGAGCCGTTTCTAAAATAGCATAAAACTGAAAAATTTTCAAAAACTGGGCATAAGTAGCTACAGATTTAGTGAGTTTATGAGCCGTTAGAGTTTGATTTGAGCTCTGAGGTGAACACGAGAATTGTTCATTTCATTGAGGACAAAAAGTTTTATGTTCGTCAAATTTACAAACTAAGTCGTTTCCAACACGTTTAAAATGATTTCGGTAAGTGATCCAAAGACCACCTTTAAAATGCAAATACCAAAATGTATTCTAGTCTTTTAAAATAAGAATATGGTTTTAATAAAATGCCCCCACCTTCCAACCGGGTGATAAGGGGACAGTTTCAAAGCACATAATTTTCCTAAATTTTCATAAGGCAACCAAGATAATTTTACAAAATAAATAACACAGTAGAGGTAGCCCGTTAGGCTACCACACCTAAACAAGCTAAGTAACCCAATAGGCTACTAGTTAATGACACACGAGGTAACCGGTCAGTTGACTGGTCGGTCAACTAGTCAAGGACCGACTTTGAACGATATAGTAAGGAACAATGATTAATTTGTCAAGTAGACAACTTAATCAAACATGGTATAAGTTAGATACCAAATTCCCAAAGTAGAACAGTTGGGTATCGATGAACCTTGGTATCCTACTATTAGGAAATGCCCTAAGTATGAGAGACATTTTGATGTATTTATTTTGAACTGTATAATAAAATTGTAATATAGAGGTTAGTCATTACATTGTTGTTTATCCTTATTCTATTTATATGTTAAAGTAAATGTAAGTAAATATGGCTCACTGACTGCTTGTGTTAAAACTGTTAGAACGTTGCATGTAATGGACTTTTGTATGCGAAAAGACAATATTCTAAAGTAAGTAGTCTAAACTAAGGTCTGTAGTCTATGGAGTTAGACCGAGCATCTAACTCATGTTAAGACTATTATATTGTCTAAAGCCATGGTAGGGACGGTTTGTCTTGACTGTCTAGAGCATGGACTCCCAAGTAGAGACATAGATATATTACTTAGTAGTGGCATATTAGACCGGGACTAAAGCATGATTGATCTACCTAGTCTGCTATGAGTGGATTAATCTACTTTTGACATTCATTTTGCAATAACCTTAACCCTAAGTAAATGAACTACTTCATGTATATGACTTATGTACTTTGATGTTCTAATGGCTAAAGTATCTCAGAGATAGTAAGCTTATAGACCGGTTCGTTGGGTATATAACTTGTATACGATGAAAGGTTTGTTTACAGATATCGGAATCATAGCTCTAAGGAGTTAAAGGTATCCTTTTAAAGGTATTATACTGGATGTAAAAAATGGACAAGGCCTTGGGTCATTGCTAGGTGCATGACTTCTTATTCAATCATGGTGAATAATCATTTTCTTATTCGGTGATATAATGGAACTTTAAGATAGCCTGATCAGTAGGATTGAATGGACTTTGACCTAAGGCTGCTCATGAATATCATATAAGGGTTTTGCATACATGGTAAGGTCATTGGACATTGGCTTGTCACAGGCTTTCTTAATATGGTATATATTTGGGAGTTCAATTTCAGGTTTATAGTGGTGTGACTCTGAAATTAGTGATCATATGATTAAGTTGTTCGGTACAGAATAATGATCATATGAATTCACGGGAACTCGATTATATATGTCCAATTGGTCCCTCTACTAGCTCCACATAATTCCTTAACGGTTGGCAAATTGATCTGAGTATGCTTATTGGCTAATTAACTTTGCACGGATGGTGTTGACATAGGATTAGGATGGTGGACAAGATTCTCTCTGGTTGAATTCGGACTTTGTTTTGGATAATAGAGTACACAATTATTCGAACTCCAAATAAAGTTGCCATGATTTTATTTGAGATTAGATTGGAGTTGTAGAAAATTATCCATGAGAACAAAATTTGAAATACAACTTTTTGTGGAATTTGAAATTTGAAATTTGAAATTTAAAATTTGAATTTGAAATTTAAATTTGAAATTCGAATTTGATATTTGAATTTGAAATTTAAATTTGAAATTTGAAATTTGAATTCGAAATTTAAATTTGAAGTTTGAATTTTGAATTTTGAAATTTGAACTTTGAAATTTGAATTCAAATTTTGAATCATAGTCCATGTGAAATTTGAATTCTTTGTGGATAAATCCATATGGAGAATTTAAATTTGATATGGATAAAGGAGAGGAAAATCTTGTTTGAATCCTACTTGAATTTTGAATCCTAACCCTAATCTAAAGTGGCCGAAATTTATTGGGGAAAATCCTCCAAGATATTTTCAGTTTTTGTGGATAAAATTCAAAAGAAATTCAAGCAAGAAAATCCTAGTTGAATTTTGATTCTCTCCCTCCCTAAAGTGGACGAAAATTTATGGATAAATCCTAGGAGAATTTTCAGTTTTTAGTAGATAAAGGTGAGATTAAATTCAAGCTAGAAAATCCTATTTGGATTTTGATTCTCCTCACTTTTAAATGGTCGAATCTAGTCTTGTTTATGGCACTAGGGGAAATCGGTTTTTATGGATAAATGAGGAGATAAAATTCAAGTTAAAATCCTATTTGAATTTGGATTACAAAATCCCTAAAGGTGGCCGAAAATATCACATGGATTTTGGCTTAGAAAAATTCGGATTTTGTGGTTATGGATAAGGGAGAAAATCTTCTCCTAGTCCAATTCGAATTCAAGAGATCACCTCATGTTAGTCTATAAATAGGGGTCCTACCACTCTAGTTCTCTCAGACCACAGACTCTCAGGTGAGCAGGCTTATTGTTACATAACTTACCGTGACAATAAGTTCTTTAGAAATCTGGGTAGTTAGAAGAAGACTAACAGTGCTAGCATACCGGTGGAGGAACCGAGTGCCCACACACTCTGCTATCCAGGAATCGGAGAAGAGTAGAGAAGGCCAGTTGGTTGAAGCCCTCCGGTCATTCTCCTCCTGCAGTTTGGCATCCTCTTGAGGTATGAGTTTTATTGTTGTTAGTTTATTGTATATGGCATTATGAGATATTTAACGTTCTTGAAAAATTTTTGTTATTCCGCTGCACCGCTCTGATGCATTTTTAGCGATTTTTTCCTACACCAACAACGATACAAGTTACGGTCACTAACAGTAGTAGTGACCTAAGAACGACGATAATTAATTTATTGGATAATAAATTAATTAACCAAGTATAAGGAATTAAACTGACCAAAAGAGAGCAAGTTAGTATCGATGGCTATCGGTACCATACGCAGTATCTACTTTAGTCACTAACGGTATTAGTGACTCAGTGACCATTATTGATGAGATACGTTATTGATGACAGGTAGTTACCTGTAAGTTGACTAAGGTGAGAGTACAAGTTTGTTGTAAACTAGGTAAGTATAACTCCACCTACAGCATGAGCAAAATGAATTTAAATGTTGGTTTTTACAGTACGTTAAGTATGCATACCTTACACAAGATGTTGCATAGCATGTATAAGAGCATATAGTTTCACAATCGCATAGATTAATGAAAGAACAAGTTAGATGCCATACATCCCACTCGCGTAAGATTAGGGACAGCTTAGTAGAGCATATGGCCAGATCAAATAAATAAGTTGGAAATTAATAAAGTGTGTCGTACCGGCCTTTTCCATTGAAGAGGTTTCTTTTAAAGTTAAAGTTAAAGTAAGATGAGCCTCTGTTGACGGCTCTTAAGTTAAGTGATCACGGGCGTTTTCGATGATTTACATGTACTCGATACTGACACACGGGCCTTAAGCTAGACATAGAAAAGAAAAGAACATTGAAGCATAAATGAGTATAATTGGATCATGCATTGTTCACAATATGCATTAGTTATAGTTCATTGTGCTTTCAGCTATAGTAGATATGCATTCAGTACTCGATGTTTCTGTTATTCATATAGTATGTGATGTTCTGCATTTAGTGATATGTGTTGTTCTGGTATGTGGAATGTTTCAGTGAGATATGTTGGTTTATGACATGCTTATATGGTTTTAAGTATGTAATATGATTTAAACATGTTTTGTGGACGACATGTTGTACTTACTGGACATAAAGCTCACAGTGTGCATTCATACTGTAGGTAAGCGTCCTATGGCTTAAATATCAATGGACGATGACGGCAGCGGAGGCGGATGTAAGGGCAAGGTTATTGATACCACCACGAGTTTAATGAGTTTAAACTTCTGCACAGTAAACAGTATATTTGAAAAGTATATTTTGGATAGTATATTTTGAGCAGTAATTAGATAAAGAAATTTAAAGGTATGCATGTATGTGTAAATGAACTCCCTATGATTTGGACTCCGTATTTTAATAGTATATGTACGTAAATAGTAAATACATATACATATAAAAAAATATCCCTAAAATTATGGTATCTAAGTTAATAAGTTTAAGTAAGTATTAATGGTTTGCAAGTAAGTATAAGTATCAGTATAAGTAGTAGTTTTTAAGTGACGGTCTGGGTCATTTAGGGCTACGGGGTGCCACACATACAATCTAGTACACGACCCTATTAGCGGTCATGCACCTGTCATCTAACACATGTCACATAATCATATCAATTCGTGGAAAATATGTTTTTCCACGAGAACACAATAGTAACAATTTGTTCGTGCATAGACAAATTAAATGTCTAAACTTACAGCAATTCTGCTAGCGTCAGCTTCCCGTGATCTGTCAATGTCCTCTCGTTGCTGTCTCGTCGGATTCCTATAACCGAAAAGTTAATGGTTATTTTAAAATATTTATTTCATCAGGAAAATTTTGTAAAACATAAAAATCCTATGTTTTATTTCTTAAAAATAAATTTGAGGTCTTCGAGCCTCATTTTTATAACATTTCCGTCAATTTTTTTGGTAAAATTACATTTTTACCGTGAATAGACACTCTGAGTGTTACCGTCTATTGTTCTCATTTTCCAACTTCTGACCCTTAGAACCTTAATAAAACTATTCTAAGGTCGTTACAGTCCTTTTTTCACATTTCTAAAATTTTTCGGTCAAAATGACCGTTTTGCCCATGACGGGACCTTTAACCATAAAATCTCGTTTTAAATTTTTGAATTAAATTTTCTAAGCTAAAAAATTCTCAAATAGATTTTTTAATTCTTACCGGACCTTTTTAGAATTAATTTTTATATTCTTCACGATTTTTCATATTTCCGACCCTCAGGGTACTATTCCGTTGCCCCGGGGTCGTTTCACTTTTTCTAACGTTTCGAAGTCCCGAACGGACGTTTTACTAATTTTGAAAACGTTCCTCGTCTTTTTCTTGAGTCTAGGTCACTGAGGGCTCAAGTTTGCCTTACCTAATGTCACGTTTTCAGGGTCGTTCCTAAAAACTCCCTTGGGGTCGGTTTTCCTCTTTTTTCACTTTTAGGGGCTTCAGAGGGGCGTTTTACTAATTCATAAAATGTCCATCCTTTTTTTCTCACGTCAAACCTTCCCAAGGGGGCTTGGGTTTCCATCCCGACATATTTTACCCCTTGTTTCCCGGAATGACCTTCGCGCCGTTTTAAAAATTTCGGCGGCATTTCAGCTTAATTTTTAGGCTTTTGGCGTTTAGGAAACACTCGAAACCATCTAACCTAGTCTAACCTATCACGTACTATATCAGAGGCCTATTTTACACAAAAGTTTCTAAACTTTTTGCGTAAAAATTTCACACACACACTGTCCACATTCCAAGTAACATTTCAATCACATTTTTACTCAATATTAGCCTCAATTTTCATGGGAAATTTAAACCTAAAATTTTTTGTTCTATAACACCATTTTTCTCTCATTATTGCCACGGTTTTAACATAAACCAAGCTAACAAATTTTTTTCCAAATCAACCCCATTTCACAAAATGTTTTTCCACATAAACCCTAGCCAAAACCAGTTGCATTCTCTAGGGTTTTTCTCAAAGTTTTCATACCAACTTTTTCTTTCTAGCAATTTCCATAGCAATGTCCAATTCTTTGAATCATAGGACACATAGAATTTCAACCAAATTCCACTCTTACTCTTGGTAACCCTATGGTTTACCTCTTAAAATTTCATGGCCACAATAGACATCATAATGCATACCAAAATTTTCAAAGTTTCAAACATATCACAAACCATTGCATGTATCCATTCAATCTTTAAACTAACCAACAACATCATACTATATAAATTTCATCCCCAAAACTCACAACCACCACCCATGGAATTCATAAGAATTTTCATACCAAAATTTGATTTTTCAAGCAATTAAACACATAACCTGTAGGAAAATAAATCGGTAAAAAGGTATCAGAGTGGCGCAGCGGAATAATAAAAATTTTTAGATCGTTAAATATCTCATGATGCCATATATAATAAATCAACAATAATTAAACTCATACCTCAAGGACGCCAATCTGTAGGAGGAGAATGACCAGAGGCTTCAATCAACTAGCCTTCTCTACTATTCTCCAATTCCCGAATGGCTGAGTGTGTGGGCACTCTAAACCTCGATCGGTATGCTAGCACTACTAGTCTTCTTCCGACCACCCAGATCTCTAAAGAACTTATTGTCACGATGAGCTGTGCAACAATAAGCCTGCTCACCTGAGAGTCTGTGGTCTGAGAGAACTGGAGTGGTAGGACCTCTATTTATAGACCTGCATGAGGTGATCTCTGAATTCGAATTGGATTAGGAAAAGATATTCTCCCTTATCCACAACCATAAAATCCGAATTTTCCAAGGGAAAATCCCAACAATAAAATTCGGCCATTTAGGATAAATCCAATCCAAATCTAAACAAGATTTTAACTAGAATTTTATCTCCCTTTTTCAACCAAAAAATCCAAAAATTCCAAGGAGAAAATCTCCTCAAAATTTCGGCCACTTTTAGGATAAGGGAGAATCAAAATTCCACTAGGATTTTTAAGCTTGAATCTTATCTCATCCTTATCCAAAATAACCAAATTTTCCTAAGGAGATATGCTCCAAAATTTCGGCCACTTTCTAGGGAGGAGAGAATCCAAATTCAACTGGGATTGAAACTTGAATTTTTCCTTTGAACCTTATCCACAAAAACCGAAAATCCATTGAGGATAATCCTCAAAATTTCGTCCATCATTAGTTAGGATTTGGATTCAAAATTCAAGTAGGATTCTAACAAGATTATCCTCTCCATATCCAACTCAAATTCGAATTTCAAACCTTGTGGATTTACCACAACAAATTTGAATCCCACTTGGACTGTGATTCAAAATTTGAATTTCAAATTTCAAATTCGAATTTCAAATTCAAATTTCAAATTTCAAATTTCAAATTCAAATTTCAAATTTCAAATTTCAAATTTCATATTTCAAATTTCAAATTTAAATTTCAAATTCGAATTTCAAATTTCAAATTTCAAATTTCAAATTCAAATTTCAAATTCGAATTTCAAATTCAAATTTCAAATTCGAATTTCAAATTCAAATTTCAAATTCGAATTTCAAATTCAAATTTCAAAATTCAAAATTCAAATTTCAAAATTCAAATTTCAAATTCCACAAAACAGTTGTGTTTCAAATTCTTATTCTCATGGATAATTTTCTACAACTCCAATCCAATCTCAAATAAAATCATGACAACTTTATTTGGAGTTCGAATAATTGTGTACTCTATTATCCAAAACAAAATCTGAATCCAACCGGAGAGAATCTTGTCTGCCATCCTAATCCTATGTCATCACCATCCATGCATAATAAACCAGCCAATAGCATGCACAAATCAATTTGTCAAACGTTAAGGAATTATGTGGAGCTAGTAGAGGGACTGATTGGACATATATAATCGGGCTCCCGCAAATCCATATGATCATCATTCTTTTACCGAACAACTCAATCATATGATCACAAATTTCAGAGTCACACCACTATAAACTTGAAACTGAACTCCCAATTATATACCTTATTATGTAAGCCTGTGACAAGCTATCATCCAATGACCTTGTCATGTATGCAGAACCCTCATATGATATCCATGATCAGCCTTAGGCCAAAGTCCGTTTAATCCTACTGATCAGGCTATCTTAAAGTTCCATTATACTACCGAATAACGAAAATGATTATTCACCATATGTGAATAAGAAGTCATCCACCCAGCAAATGACCCAAGGCCTTGTCCATTTTCACATTCAGTATAATGTCTTTAAGAGGATACCCTTAACTCCTCATTAGAGCTATGATTCCAATATCTGTAAACGAACCCTTCATCGTATACAAGTCATGCACCCAACGAACCAGTCTATAAGCTTACTACCTCTGAGACGCTTTAGCCATTGGAACATCAAAGTACACAAGTCATATACATGAAGCTATCCTTTTACTCAGGATTAAGGTTAGTAGCATAAGGTTACTGCATGTAATATTCTAACAGTTTAACACAAGCAGTCAGGGAGCCATATTTGCTTACATTTCCTTTAACATGTAAATAAGACGAGGACAGATAGCAATGTAATGAATAACCTCTATATATAATTTTATTATCCAGTTTAAAATAAATACATCAAAATGTCTCTAATGCTTAGGGCATTTACTAACAATCTCCCACTTGCCCTAAGCTAGCAGATGTGCCATGTTATGCATCCCCATCGCCTCTACATGCCTCTCAAAGCTTTTAGCCACCAAAGTCTTATTAAAGGGATCAGCAATGTTGTCCTGGTACGCAATCTTATATACATCTACTTGTCCTGTCTCCACGTGCCCTCCAATAATATGATATCTCCGATCTATGTGCTTGGTCCTCTTGTGGTGCCGAGATTCCCTTGTGTTGGCAATAGCCCCAGTGTTATCACAGTAAAGTGTGATAGGCTTGTCAACACCAGGAATGACCTCAAGGTCTCTAAAGAACTTGCGGAGCCAAACCGCTTCTTTAGATGCCTCAGTCGCAGCCACATATTCAACCTCCATAGTAGAGTTAGCTGTGCATCCCTGCTCCACACTCCTCCACACAATGGTGCCTCCTCCGGGCAAAAACACTGATCCAGATGTCGATTTCCTCGAATCCTTACAAGTCTGGAAGTCTGAGTCCGTATATCCTACGGGTGTTAGGTCCCCTCCAGAATACACCAGCATATAATCTCTCGTTCTCTTAAGATACTTGAGTATATGCTTTACTGCTTACTAGTGCTTGGTTCTAGGATTTGCTTGATATCGACTCACCATACCTACTACAAAACATATATCCGGGCGAGTGCAAAGCATAGCATACATAAGGCTATCCACAACGGATGCATAAGGGACCTTACTCATACGCTCTCTTTCTTCCGATGTCTTGGGACAGTCATCCAATGAAAGAGTTAGATCAGCAATAGAAGGTTGTGAACCTTTCTTTGCCTCTTGCATTGCATATTTGTCAATTATTTTATCTATGTATGAAACTTGGGATAACGCTATCATTTTGTTCTTTCGATCTCTGAAGAGACGAATGCCTAGAACATAATTAGCTTCTCCTAAGTCCTTCATGTCAAACTGTTGGTGCAACCAAAGCTTTACCAATGATAAGTTCCCTACATCATTCCCAATGGGTAGTATATCATCGACATAGAGTATCAGAAAGACCACTTTTCCATCCTTAATACGTTTATAAACACAAGGTTCATCAACGTTCTGCTCAAAACCAAATGTCTTAATCGCTTGATCAAACTTCTGGTTCCATGAGCGGGATGCTTGCTTATATCCATAAATGGATCCAAGCAACTTGTAGACTCTCCTTTCTTGGCCTTTCGCTACGAACCCTTCGGGCTGTATTATATAGATACACTCTTCAAGATGGCCATTCAAGAATGCCGTCTTGACATCCATTTGCCAGATCTCATAATCGAGAGCCGCAGTAATGGACAGAAGAATACGGATAGACTTCAGCATAGTAACAAGCGAAAAGGTTTCATTGTAATCGATTCCAGCCTTTTGCGTGTATCCCTTTGCAACCAGTCTAGCTTTGAAAGTTTCCACTCTCCCTTCCGCATCCTTCTTTCTTTTGTAGACCCATTTACATCCAATGGGTTTTATCCCATCCGGCAAATCTATAAGTTCCCAAACAGAGTTGGATTTCATAGAATCAATCTCATTGTTTATAGCCTGTTTCCAAGATTTAGAATCAACATCATTTACAGTTTCATCATAGGTGACCGGATCATCCTCATGCTCATGAGCCTCGGCCTGGTATACCTCAGCATCATACATGAAGAAATTAGGTTTCTTCGAAACCCTCCCACTACGACGAGGCACCCTAAATTGTTGATCGTCTGCAGGTCCTTCACCGGAACTCGGACTTGCGTCCAAGACCGAAATCTGTGGAGCAGTTCTTTCACCCGATAACTCATCTAGCACCACTTTGCTTCGAGGCTTAAAGTCATTCATGTGACTTTCCTCCAAGAATGTCGCATGGGTTGATACAATGACTTTTTGTTCCTTCGGGTTATAGAACAGACCTCCTTTAGTTCCCTTTGGATACCCTACAAAAATGCACAATTCTGATCTTAGTTCCAACTTCTTTGCATCCCCATCCAGTACATGCACGGGGCAGCCCCATATTCTCATATGTCCAAGGGAGGGCTTCCTGCCACGCCACAGTTCATACGGAGTTCTGAGAATTGATTTGCTTGGAACCTGGTTCAGAATATAGCATGCCATTTGTAAAGCATATCCCCAAAATGATAATGGCAGCATTGAATAACTCATCATGGACCGTACCATATCCAACAAGGTCCTGTTTCTCCTTTCGGCTACACCATTCTGTTGTGGAGTACCAGGTGCAGTCAATTGGGACAATATCCCGTTCTTTACAAGATGTCCTAGAAATTTATCGGAGAGATATTCGCCACCTCGATCAGATCGAAGTGTCTTTATGGATTTATCCAATTGCTTTTCCACTTCCGCACGATACTCTTTGAACTTGTCAAAGGTTTCACTCTTGCGGTGCATCAGATACACATATCCATACCTCGAGTAATCATCTATAAAAGAGACATAATACTCGAACCCTCCTCATGCTATGACGTTCATGGGGCTACATACGTCAGTGTGCACAATTTCTAAGAGCTCCTGAGCCCTTGTACCCTTAGCTCCAAAAGACCTCTTAGTCATCTTACCCTCTCGACAAGACTTACATTAAGGAAGACGTACGTCCTCCAGAGATTCTAGAGGACCGTCTTTCACTAATTTTTGAATCCTATCCTGATTAATATGACCAAGTCTTAAATGCCAAAGATACGCCTTGTTAGAGTGAGAAACTTTCAACCTTTTAGAGTTATCTATTAATTCAGTGTCAAGCAGTGAGTACATCTTTGGTTTGATCAAATATAGGTTTCCATCCATCCATCCAGAACAGATAAAAGACCTATTTCTACGAATATCAACTCTTTTATTAAAAGAAACTAAATAAGAATCCTTTATTAAACAAGCTACCAATATAAGGTTCCTCCTAAAATTAGGAACATAAAAACAGTCTTTCAATAAAATAAACCTAAATTGATCAAAATAAAGGTAAATATCTCTCACTGCCTCAGCCACCACCAAGCTGCCGTTTCCAGTTCGCAAGGAGAGGCTCCTATCATGTAGACTTCTCGTTTCCACGAACCTCTGCATAGAAACACAAACATAATTAGTGGCGCCTGAATCAATGACCAAAGTGTCTTTCGATTCTTCCACCAAACACGCTTCCAAGTAATGAAGTTCCTTACCTTCCTTACCCTTGGCGGCTAGGAATTCCTGGCAAGCCTTCTTAAAATGACCTACCTTCCCACAGCGGAAGCATTTGGACTTTTTAGGATCCCTAGGCTTCTTGTTCTTGTTCTTCTTCTTCCCATCCGAGACAGGAGGATTAGAAGAACTGGAAGCTGCTTGCTTCTGATTTGGCCTCTTCCTCTTCCGTGAGGGTTTGGAAGATTCCGTCAAATTGGCCTCACCTTTGGGTTGGACAGCATCCCCATCCCTGATCATCCGCTCATAAGCTTGGAGTTGCTTCATGAGCTCGGTTAGTCCTAACTCCCTTGTCGCCAGATTGTATGCGGCCTTAAACCCCACAAAATCTTTAGACAGAGTTTTGAACACCATCTCGATCTGGGTGTTGTAGTCCAATTCAGCACCGTTTTCAGCAGCCTCAGCGAAGAATCCCATTAGAGTGATAATATGGTTCTTCACCGGAGTACCCGCCTTTTGCTTAGAGTTCATAATACTGGTGATAGCGGACTGTCGAGCCAACTTTTCTTGGCCTCCGAACATGTCCTCCAAATTATCCATGATCTCCCTAATAACCTGATAAGTCTCATGCTGCTTTTGTAAAGCACTCGTCATGCTAGCAAGCATGTAGCATCGAGCTATATAATTGGATTCTCTCCAACGAGTATAGGCAACCGGGACCTCCTCAAGCGGTGTGTCAGGTTTTGGCCCTGGTGGGCATGGTTCGTCCAGTATGAACTTGTGTCTCTCGCAGTTGAGAGCTATTAACAGATTTTTTTTCCAATCCATATAATTATCGCCATTCAGTTTATTCTCAATGAATATTGAAATAAGGGGTGTCGGTGACATTTTGAACTGAAATAAAATTATACTAGACATCATTACAAAGCCTAAGCAAATATACAGATAATTTAGCAAATAAAACATACAAGTATGTTCCTACATGAAACTTGAAAAAAAAAAAACATGTAGCATTGCAACGGTAATTCTCAACACCTATTGCCCCAAGCCACCGAGGGGTGGTCATGAAAACAAATAGCCGGAACATGGACCCCGTCCAATTAATATATGTTACCTTAAATCCTCCAAGGTTAAGACATATATTAATAACCGCTTATTTGGCCGCCAGTTTAGTTAACAGAGCTTCTAGGGAAGGTTAATAACTAAACGAGTCTTGAGTGTATAACCATGTTTACGTAGCCCGATCCATGTGTTAGGAAATGCCCTAAGTATTAGAGACATTTTGATGTATTCATTTTGAACTGGATAATAAAATTATACTTAGAGGTTATTCATTACATTGCTATCTGTCCTCGTCTTATTTACATGTTAAAGTAAATGTAAGCAAATATGGCTCACTGACTGCTTGTGTTAAAACTGTTAGAACGTTGCATGCAATGGACTTTTGTATGCGAGAAGACAATGTTCTAAAGTTAGCAGTCTAAACTATGGTCTGTAGTCTATGGGGTTAGATCGAGCATCTAACTCATGTTAAGACTATTATGTTGTCTAAAGCTTTAGAGGGGACGGTCTGTCTTGACTGTCTGGAGCTGGACTCCCAAGTAGAGACATGGATATGTTGCTTGGTGGTGACATATTAGACCGGGACTAAAGCGTGATTGATCTACGTAGTCCGCTATGAGTGGATCAATCTGCTTTTGATGTTCATTATGCAATAACCTTAATCCTGAGTAAATGAACTACTTCATGTATATGACTTGTGTACTTTGATGTTCCAATGGCTAAAGCGTCTCAGAGGTAGTAAGCTTATAGACCGGTTCGTTGGGTGCATGACTTGTATACGATGAAGGGTTTGTTTGCAGATATCGGAATCATAGCTCTGAGGAGTTAAAGGTATCCTCTTAAAGGCATTATACTGAATGTGAAAATGGACAAGGCCTTGGGTCGTCTGCTGGGCGGATGACTTCTTATTCACATATGGTGAATAATCATTTTCTTGATTCGGTAGTATAATGGAACTTTAAGATAGCCTGATCAGTAGGATTAAACGGACTTTGACCTAAGGCTGATCATGGATATCATATGAGGGTTTTGCATATATGACAAGGTCATTGGATGGTAGCTCGTCACAGGCTTACGTAATACGGTATATAATTGGGAGTTCAGTTTCAGGTTTATAGTGGTGTGACTCTGAAATTAGTAATCATATGATTGAGTTGTTCGGTACAGAATGATGATCATATGGAATCACGGGAGCCCGATTATATATGTCCAATCAGTCCCTCTACTAGCTCCACATAATTCCTTAACGTTTGGCAAATTGATTTGTGTATGCTATTGGCTAGTTTATTATGCATGGATGGTGATGACACAGGATTAGGATGGTAGACAAGATTCTCTCCGGTTGGATTCAGATTTTGTTTTGGATAATAGAGTACACAATTATTCGAACTCCAAATAAAGTTGCCATGATTTTATTTGAGATTGGATTGGAGTTGTAGAAAATTATCCATGAGAACGAGAATTTGAAAAACAACCGTTTTGTGGAATTTGAAATTTGAATTTTGAAATTTGAATTTTGAAATTTGAAATTTGAATTTTGAAATTTGAAATTTGAATTTTGAATTTGAAATTTGAATTTGAAATTTGAATTTGAAATTCGAATTTGAAATTTGAATTTGAAATTTAAATTTGAAATTTGAAATTTGAAATTTGAATTTGAAATTTGAATTTGAAATTTGAAATTCAAATTTTGAATCACAGTCCAAGTAGGATTCGAATTTGTTGTGGAAAATCCACAAGGTTTGAAATTCGAATTTGAGTTGGATTTAGAGAGGATAATCTTGTTAGAATCCTACTTGAATTTTGAATCCAAATCCCAACAAATAAGGGACGAAATTTTTGAGGATAATGCTCATGAAAATTTCGGATTTTGTGGATTAGATTCAAGGGTAAATTCAAGCTTGAATCCTAGTTGAATTTGGATTCTCTTCTTCCCTAAAAGTGGCCGAAATTTTGGAGCCTAAATCCAAGGAGAATTCGGTTATTTTTTTGGATAAGGTTGAGATGAGATTTAGCTTGAAAATCCTAGTGGAATTTTGATTCTCCCTTATCCATAATGGCCGAAATCTTTTGGAGGATTTTCTCCTTGTGAATTTCGGATTTTTTGGTTAAAAAAAAGGGAGATAAGATTCTAGTTAAAATCTTGTTGAGATTTGGATTGGATCTATCCTAAGAAAACCGAATTTTTAGTGGAGATTATCCCTTGGAAAAATTCGGATTTTATGGGTTTGGATAAGGGAAAATATCTTTTCCTAATCCAATTCAAATTCAGAGATTCACCTCATGCAGGTCTATAAATAGAGGTCCTGCCACTCCAGTTCTCTCAGACCACAGACTCTCAGGTGAGCAGGCTTATTGTTGCACAGCTCATCGTGACAATAAAGTTCTTTAGAGATCTGGGTGGTCGGAAGAAGACTAGCAGTGCTAGCATACCGATCGAGGTTCAGAGTGCCCACACACTCAGCCATTCGGGAATTGGAGAATAGTAGAGAAGGCTAGTTGGTTGAAGCCTCCGGTCACTCTCCTCCTGTTCATTGGCGTCCTTGAGGTATGAGTTTTAATTGTTGTTGATTTATTGTATATGGCATCATGAGATATTTAACGATCTAAAAAATTTTTATTGTTCCGCTGCGCCACTCTGATACGTTTTTACCGGTTTATTTTCCTACACCATGTCCTACCAAGCCACCGAGGGGTGGTCATGAATAGGATCATACCCGAACACGTTTTCCACATAGGAGATCCAATCTAGTATACAGGCGGCGGTAAACACCTACCGAGGGGTGTGGTCAGGGCAGAACTGACGCGAGGCGTTACCATGCTTTCACATATGGATCAACAATGGAGGCCGTGGGTTTTGTTTGAAACCCTCTCCCACCCAATATTTTTAAAAACATACAAGTTTTTGACAAATTATGTATGATCAATATAGTATGAGCGGCACTCACCTATCCTATATGACATGTTATAAAATATGCATAAAAAACATCCATCAATACATATTTATACATCCATGACATATCACAGAAAAAATAATTGACAGAAAAACCAAGCCATGGTTCCATCCTAGAACAAAAGAAATAAAGATTACAAAATTTCATCCAAAGCATTCTTTGGGTCTTGAATTTTGTTCCGTCTTCTTGTATCCATCTTTATGTAGCCTCTCCATTTATTTCTCATCCCAAGAATCATTTAAAATTTAAATCTTCAAAAATTTAAATTTCAAATTCAAATTTTAAACAATTTTAAACATCATGTGTAATAATATGTAATTTCAAAAATATCAAATTTTCAATTACATATTTTTAAACATGATTTAAAATTAAATCTCAAATTTAAAAATCAAAATTTTTCGATTTTTGAATCGTCGCACCATCGCCACGAAGGTGGCAGCTGCCGTGGGCATTCACCAGCCCCGGAAGGGCTGGCAGCCCACGGTCGACCCCTATGTGCAGCCTTGCCGAGCTGCAGGCCAAGCCTACAGTGCCAAGCTGCACGCCCAGGCTGGGCACAGTAGCCGGCAGGCTACAGGCAGCGCCTGCAGCCACAGGCTGCGGATAGCCTTGGGTAGGCCACGGCCACCCTCGACTGCAGGCCAAGCCTATGGCCGTGGGTGGTTATGGCTTGCACAGGGGCTGCTGCAGCCCCATCCTACCCGAGGGTAGGGGCTACAGCCCCACCAAGGCCCGTCGGCTGATCCCGAGGGGTCGTGTCTCGATTTTCGTGTCATATTCCAATTTACCTATTAGGATCTCCAAAAATTAATTTGAATCCCAATTAAATTGAAATTTTCCATACAATCAAAATTTCGACCTTTAAATCAAATTTTACTTTTGGGAAAATAAATTACAGTCTTCAATCTTCAATCCCCTCCAACAATAATTACATAAAAAATTTCCTAAACCGTTTTCGGTGTACAAAATTCTAACCATAAAAATTCTAAGAGACAAAAAATTAAAATCCATGGGAAAATTACAGTGTTAATAAACTACTCTCATGATTACATAAAAATTCCTAGATACAATTTTTTTAAATTCTAAGGAACCATAACCGGCATAAACAAGCATGCTTATAATAATTCAGAAAATTAAAATAACCACATACTTTATACATAATCCATGATAACAACATAAAGGAACCCTAGAATGCCACTCTCTAAATATCAAATCCATACATAAATAAAAGACTAAGTAATTGTCTAATTTATGTACATGGCATAGTCATGAGATGGCTCTAATACCAATTGTAGGAAAATAAATCGGTAAAAAGGTATCAAAGTGGCGCAGCGGAACAATAAAAATTTTTAGATCGTTAAATATCTCATGATGCCATATACAATAAACCAACAACAATTAAAACTCATACCTCAAGGACACCAATTTGCAGGAGGAGAATGACCGAAGACTTCAACCAACTAGCCTTCTCTACTATTCTCCAATTCCCGAATGGCTGAGTATGTGGGCACTCTGAACCTCGATCGGTATGCTAGCACTGCTAGTCTTCTTCCGACTACCCAGATCTCTAAAGAACTTATTGTCATGATGAGCTGTGCAACAATAAGCCTACTCACCTGAGAGTCTGTAGTCTGAGAGAACTGGAGTGGCAGGACCTCTATTTATAGACCTGCATGAGGTGATTCTCTGAATTCGAATTGGATTAGGAAAAGATATTCTCCCTTATCCACAACTATAAAATCTGAATTTTCCAAGGGAAAATCCCAACAATAAAATTCAGCCATTTAGGACAAATCCAATCCAAATCTAAACAAGATTTTAACTAGAATTTTATCTCCCTTTTTCAACCAAAAAATCCAAAAATTCCAAGGAGAAAATCTCCTCAAAATTTCAGCCACTTTTAGGATAGGGGAGAATCAAAATTCCACTAGGATTTTCAAGCTTGAATCTTATCTCATCCTTATCCAAAATAACCGAATTTTCCTAAGGAGATATGCTCCAAAATTTCGGCCACTTTCTGGGGAGGAGAGAATCCAAATTCAACTGGGATTAAAACTTGAATTTTTCCTTTGAACCTTATCCACAAAAACCGAAAATCCATTGAGGATAATGCTCAAAATTTCATCCATCATTAGTTAGGATTTGGATTCAAAATTCAAGTAGGATTCTAAGAAGATTATCCTCTCCATATCCAACTCAAATTCGAATTTCAAACCTTATGGATTTACCACAACAAATTTGAATCCCACTTGGACTGTGATTCAAAATTTGAATTTCAAATTTCAAATTCGAATTTCAAATTCAAATTTCAAATTTCAAATTTCAAATTTCAAATTTCAAATTTCAAATTTCAAATTCAAATTTCAAATTTCAAATTTCAAATTTCAAATTCAAATTTCAAATTTCAAATTTCAAATTTCAAATTCGAATTTCAAATTCGAATTTCAAATTCAAATTTCAAATTCAAATTTCAAATTCAAAATTCAAAATTCAAATTTCAAAATCCATAAAATAGTTGTGTTTCAAATTCTTGTTCTCATGGATAATTTTCTACAACTCCAATCCAATCTCAAATAAAATTATGGCAACTTTATTTGGAGTTCGAATAATTATGTACTCTATTATCCAAAACAAAATCTGAATCCAACCGAGAGAATCTTGTCTACCATCCTAATCCTATGTCATCACCATCCATGCATAATAAACCAGCCAATAGCATACACAGATCAATTTGCCAAACGTTAAGGAATTATGTGGAGCTAGTAGAGGGACTGATTGGACATATATAATCGGGCTCCCGCAAATCCATATGATCATCATTCTTTTACCGAACAACTCAATCATATGATCACTAATTTCAGAGTCACACCACTATAAACCTGAAACTGAACTCCCAATTATATACCGTATAATGTAAGCCTGTGACAAGCTATCATCCAATGACCTTGTCATGCATGCAGAACCCTCATATGATATCCATGATCAGCCTTAGGCCAAAGTCCATTTAATCCTCATGATCAGGCTATCTTAAAGTTCCATTATACTACCGAATAAAGAAAATGATTATTCACCATATGTGAATAAGAAGTCATTCGCCCAGCAGACGACCCAAGGCCTTGTCCATTTTCACATTCATTATAATGCCTTTAAGAGGATACCCTTAACTCCTCATTAGAGCTATGATTCCGATATCTGTAAACGAACCCTTCATTGTATACAAGTCATGCACCCAACGAACCGATCTATAAGCTTACTACCTCTGAGACGCTTTAGCCATTGGAACATCAAAGTACACAAGTCATATACATGAAGCTGTCCTTTTACTCAGGATTAAGGTTACTGCATAATGAACATCAAAAGCAGATCGATCCACTCAAAGCGGACTTCGTAGATCAATCACGCTTTAGTCCCGGTCTAATATGTCACCACCAAGCAACATATCTATGTTTCTACTTGGGAGTCCAGCTCCAGACAGTCAAGACAAACCGTCCCCTCCAATGCTTTAGACAACATAATAGTCTTAACATGAGTTAGATGTCCGGTCTAACCCCATAGACTACAGACCATAGTTTAGACCGCTAACTTTAGAACATTGTCTTCTCGCATACAAAAGTCTATTGCATGCAACGTTTTAACAGTTTAACACAAGCAGTCAGGGAGCCATATTTGCTTACATTTACTTTAACATGTAAATAAGACGAGGACAGATAGCAATGTAATGAATAACCTCTATATATAATTTTATTATCCAGTTCAAAATAAATACATCAAAATGTCTCTAATGCTTAGGGCATTTCCTAACATAACCTCCTTCTCTAATCAAAACACAACCAAAATTAACAATTAATTCAACAATACCATAGCTTTCGAGTCACCAAAATTCCATTATTCCCGCACAAATGACCACGTCTAGCCTTGAAAAAAATTCAAGGAAACAAGTCAAATGAAACTCACCTTGTTTCTTTGATCTTCTCTTGCACAAGGAGGAGACCGGTTGGAATTTTTAGTGGCCAACTTGCAATTTCCTCTAGGTTTGGTGCACACTTCCTCACGGCTTCATAGTGGAAGGAACACTTAGAAAACTTGCAAATTTGGTTTCGATTTTTCTCACCAAAAATGACCGAACTTCTAGCTTAAGGGAAGCCAATTAATTGGCTTTGTTTTGGCCTTATTCTTCCTTCTTGGCCAATAGAAATTGGACACCTTGCAAGCCTTTACTTTCCATAATTTTAAAAATGGAAATTTAAGCATTTTTGTCACCATTTCAACCTTTAGATCTCTCTTCCTTTTGATCTCCACAATTCATTCTACCTACCACTTTCTTTTTCATTTATTAATTCCATTTATGGCATCATCCATGATATCATAAGGGATGACTCACCATTCACCTTTTTACTATTCATATTAATTCAATCAACTTTTTGATCGAAAATTAACCCGGCAAAACTTTCCTGGAATCGTCCCGGTGGGTTTTTGAGGTCTCCGATGCAATCGGATCCCCTTATTCTTCTTCCATTTGTCCAAAATTAATTCCGGAAGATTTTCGTCCTTTTGTACACCTCTTGCACCATTTAGGGTTTTTGGATACCGAAATAGCTCCATTTCTTTTGTTTCAATTTGGTAAAATTTTTCTTCACTGAATTCTTGTCCGTCAACATCAATAGAACATTTTAATATGTTCTAATCAGTATTAGACCAGTATATAACCCTAGATTTTTCATCTTTTTCTATTCCAGGTATATGAATAGTACGTTTCTAATCTCAGTAAATTTTCATTTTAAGGTATCAAAAATGCACTATCAACAGCATTTCGATCTCTCAGTCATTTCTGTCACTGTCATCTTGGTCTCAATATTAGGAATACAATTAACACTTTTTGTACATAGGTTGTCTGTTTACTCTTTACATCGGTTCGAGGACTAGAAAAGCCTCGGCTGTCATAGTCAACCCTTTTTACAAAATTCTCGTCCTCGAGAATTTAGAACAAATAAGGATATAAAGCTCTCATTTCATCTTCTCTTTCCCATGTAGCTTCTTCCATCTCATGATTGCACCATAGCACTTTAACTAATAGGATCGTTTTACTTCTTAGCCCTTTTTCCTCTTGTGCTAGTATCTGAACAGGTTTATCCTCGTATGATAGATCACTCTATACTTGTATTGGCTCATATTCTAGGATATGAGAGGAGTCAGATACAATATTCCTTAACATGGAGACATGGAATACATCATGCACCATGGACAGATCTGGTGGCAATGCCAGTCTATACGCTTCTTTTCTAATCCGTTTGGTCACTTCAAATGGTTTGATATATCTCGGACTGAGTTTACCCTTCTTCCTGAAGTGCATAACTCCCTTCATTGGTGCAACTTTGATGAATACAAAGTCACCCACTTGGAATTTAAGGAATCTACGTTCGTTGTCTGTGTAGGTTTTCTGTCAACTTTGGGCAATTTTCATCCGTCTCTGAATCTTCTCAACTGTTTCTGACATTTCTTGAACGTACTTAGTTTTGTGAAGTTGCTTCTCCTGTAATTCGTACCAATGAATTGGAGACCTGTACTTTCTTCCATACAGTGCTTCATAAGGTGCTATTCCAATCGAGGCTTGATAGCTATTGTTATAGGAAAATTCTATCAACGCTAGCTTCTCGTTCGATATTCCCTTGAAATCCATCACATAAGCCCGTAACATATCCTCAGGGTCCGAATGGTGCATTCTGATTGACCATCAGTCTGAGGATGAAACGTAGTGCTAAACTTCAGTTCTGTGCCTAGTTCTTCTTACACGCACTTCCAAAATTTAGAGGTAAAGCGATTGTCTCGATTAGACACGATGGACTTTAGAACTCCATATAGTCTAATCACGTTAGCAACATCTAAATTTGCTAACCTCTCCAACGTGAAAGTCATTTTCATAGCTATGAATTGAGAAGTCTTTGTTAGTCTATCCACTATCACCCATATCGCATCATATCCCTCTCGTGTCTTGGGTAGCCCTACCATGAAATCCATGGTAATGTGCTCACATTTCCATTTGGGAATCTTTAGTGGTTCCAGTTTTCCTCCTGGATGCTTATGCTCAACTTTAACCTTCTGACAGGTTATGTTAGGAAATGCCCTAAGTATTAGAGATATTTTGATGTATTTATTTTGAACTGGATAATAAAATCATATATAGAGGTTATTCATTACATTGCTATCTGTCCTTGTTTTATTTACATGTTAAAGTAAACGTAAGCAAATATGGCTCCCTGACTGCTTATGTTAAACTATTAGAACATTGCATGCAATGGATTTTTATATGCGAGAAGACAATGTTCTAAAGTTAGCGGTCTAAACTATAGTCTGTAGTCTATGGGGTTTGTGATGTCCCCAGATTCCAACCACTCGCCACTGTCATGAATCGACTCTATAGTCGATCAAGATCGTTCGTGTGCTGAATCTGAGTCGTCAGTTTTAAACTCTTTTACCAATTCTTTTTAAACACTAGGGCCTAAAATTTCGCCTTAAAATTTTTTTTCCTTTAATACATACTTTTTCTTATGATTGTTAAGTAAGAAAGCGATGTAAAATACAGTACTGGCTCTTTCATGTTAGAATAAGTACAACATATTTGGTAACATATATAATATCTATATATATTATAGGCTTTGTCTGCAAACATATTTTCTTTGCTCAAAAAGCTCAGCGGAAAACTTATGGCAGGATCATGTCTACGGTGAGTTCCCTATCCCTCGACACGTTCGCATCCTGCCGCCATCCAGGAATCTACTGGACAGGTTTCTTACCTGCAACATGAACAAACCGATGAGCTAACAGGCTCAGCAAGTTCAAACATCCATAGTAAGAATCATATTGATTCAAAAACAAGAAAAACTCAACCTTTTATGAATAGTACTATTCACCATGAATAGTATAGTTGACCTTTGACCGGTGAATAATACTAGTTACCCTAACTGTGTACTATTCACATATCCTAACCGAGCGTAATTTTAGTTATGCTCAATTATGATTTTTGTTTCATTTGGTGATTGCTTATTTTCTATTAAATTTCTAGTGTAGAGCTCTATTTATAGCAGTACCGATGATCATTAGCGCGTTGACTGGGAGGGTCTAAGGAGCAAGCTTAGAACATCGTCCTCCACAGCCTTGATAACCCCGTAGGATTTAGACAAACCTCCACCACTATGTTGGAGGGCCGGTACGCCTTAATGGTTTCTTTACCATCTTTCAATTTATAGTTTTGACCAAGTGATCATATATATCACCTTAAGGTCACTATCCCCCATTGCCGTAGGTCTTACTTATTCTCGTTATTTGGAGCACGTTATACTAACAAATCCCCAAATGTGCATAAGAACTTATATCTAGTGAGCAGCTAGTATAGAATAGGTTCACACAGTATTTCATGTTGCAGACACGAAAATGCTTGAACTTACCAATACTGCGCTAGTGTCCACTTCTGGAACTCCTCCGTAGTTCTATCTTTATTTTGGATTCTTGCAGACATAATAGTGTCTATTAATACCCTGTTTATTTATCATCTAAAATATATTTTTATTTTACTTAACAAGTCTACACATTTAAATTTTATTTGTGGTACATGAAATGCAACACGCTCGTGTTCCAGGCCGTGTACCTCTCGGGTTATAAAAGTTTTCCTATACACGGCTGTGTATCTCTCTACACGCCCGTGTTCCTTAAAATTTTTAGAATTTTAACTCTAAAATCTTCGTTTTGAGTTTTAGAATTTTATCTAAGTTATTCTAGGTTTTTTAGGGTTCTTTCCAAGCCTTTTCGGAAATTTTTGGTCAAAATGACTATTTTGCCCCTAACGGGTTTCGGAATCATAATTTGCTTCATTTTATCATTTTTTTTTCAAATTTTCTAAGTTTAATTATTTTAAAATAATATTTCCTAAGCTTTTGTATCATTTTACAGCTTAAATTGCTGCAAAATCTCAACTTCATTTTTTCCCGGCCCTCGATTACTATTCATCCGTCACCTAGGGTTGTTTTTTCATTTTTCGAGCATTTCGGAGTCTCAAATGGCCTTTTCATTACTTACTAAACGTTATTTATCCCGTCCCCGACCCTCGGTCCTCGACAGGTTCGGGTTTCCTATCCCGACCTAAAATTTTTTTCTCGTTTCCCAAAATACCCCTAACATCAATTTTTTTCCTGTTTTAGGCGTTTTAGTGATTTAGGGTCGGTTTACTATTCCTTTTGGGTTGGTTTTCCATTTCTAATCATAATTCACCGAGGGGTCTCGGTTTCCTTTCTAAGTTCAATATTTTTACCCCTCGTTTCCTGAAATGCCCTTAAGTCGATTTTAGAAATTTTGACAGTATTTCCACTTATATTTTAAGGTTTCCCGGCATTAGGTACGCCTCAGAACCTTTGTACATGTCACGTACTATACTAGAGGCCTATTTTATACAAAGTTTCCAAACTTTGTATAAAAACTTTCCATATGATTCAACATTTACAAGTCACATCACATATTTATTTTTTTTTTCCAAACTAACCTTAGTTTACTAGGTATTCACACCTAATTAATTTTCATCACCACTCATTATTCTTATGCTTCCCAATGTATAAAACAACATTCAAAAACTTAACAAAACATGCATTCTAACCCTAGTTATAGCCACGGATTTTATGTCAAAAATGAAAAGAAAATTTCACTTTCCTTCCTAGGGTTTTTGTCAACTTTTATCAACATTGAAAATTATCCCATTTCATCATGTTCATGCCCATAGTTTTAACAATAATTGTACCTTAATCTTTTCTTGTTTCTTAAGTCCATTTCATGCTTAACTTAACATATAATTGAATGAACATGAATCACTAAATTAAAACAACAAAACTCATGAAATTTTCACACCATAGGAGCCAGGGATTTTCAAGGAAAACATGCAAAATTTTTTGCTTGCTTTTCTATCCTAATTCATGTTTTGAATATCACAACATCAAACCAATCCTAGAATCAACAATTCAACAATTTTTTTCCATTGTTTTTCAACCTTCCAAACCCATGGTTTTCAATGAAAAAAAATCAAGGAAAATGCTTCAAATTTGAAGCTTACCTTGCTTAGTTGTTGTCTTGATGTTGGAGATGCAATTCAACCTAGATTTGATGTGAAATTGAAAATAAAATTTTTGGTTCAAGGGCGGTTTCACTCACGATTTTTGGCTGGAAAAATGGACAAGAGTTTAATTGTGTTTTTCAATTTTTTTCTTTAATTTTTGATGCCTATTTATAGGCAAAAACCAAGGGCCTTTTTGTAATTTTTTTCCAACAATTTATTAATTGTTCAAGGACCAAAAAGTAAAGGTTTTGGGGTCAAAATAAAATTTTTCTTTCTCCCTTTCCACATGGCCGAATGGCCTTTCAACAAAATACCATAAAATTTTTTAATTTTTTTCAAAGTGAATTTTGGCATGATCTTGGCCTTTGATCAAAAAGCAAAACAATCCTAGCCATACACCTTTCAAAATGATTTCTAATTTGATGAAAATAAATTGGCTTTATGACATCATCATAGTGATGTCATCAACTATTCATATTAATTCTCTAATTAATTCGTGGTCAATTTTTGACTGTTATCCGATCCGAACGGAACTTTACCGAAATCGCGTAGGCGAGTTCTCAGCGCCTCTAGTGCGGTCGGTTTGTCTTATTTTGCTTCCGTTTGATCAGAATTCTCTACCGTAAATTTCTATTGTTTTAGTACATTTCAATGCACTCTCTAGGGTTTTCGGCTCTGATTTCGAACCGTCTCACCCAATTATGTCCGGTAGGTTTTTCCATCCCCGAACTCACACATTTTCACGCTATCAGAATATTTTTTTACACTATTCACAACAGTATTGGAATACAACTTTTTCACATTTTATTCATTAATATTGTTATTCACATACAATTTTATCATAATTCGAGAATCTAAAATTCCCGATTATCACATTCACCCCTCCTTATAGAATTTTCGTCCTCAAAAATTTAGAACAAGTAGGGGTACAAGTTCTTCATTTCGTCATCACGCTCCCATGTAGCCTCTTCAATGTTGTGATTTTTCCACAGTACTTTAACTAATGGGATCGTTTTATTCCTCAAGACTTTATTTTCACGTGCCAGTATTTGAACAGGTCTCTCCTTATAAGTCAGATCTTCCTGAATCTGGATCGGTTCATGTTTCAGCACGTGGGATGGATCCGATATGTATTTCCGTAGCATCGACACGTGAAACGCATTATGTACTGCTGACATTTCTGGAGGTAATGCCAATCTATAGGCAACCTTACCAATGCGTTCAATGATCTCATATGGTCCAATATATCTTGGACTTAACTTTCCCTTTTTTTCAAACCGCATTATCCCCTTCATCGGGGAAAGTCTTAGGAATATGAAATCCCCTTCATTGAACTCCAGAAATCTTCGTCTTTTGTCCGCGTAGCTTTTCTATCGACTCTGGGCTGTTTTCATTCGCTGTTGTATTTTTGTAACTGCATCTACTGTTTCTTGGACGAAATCAGTCTTATGCAGTCGTTTCTCTTGTAGGTCATACCAGTGAACTGGTGATCTACACTTCCTTCCGTACAAGGCTTCATAAGGTGCCATACCTATCGAAGCTTGGTAGCTGTTGTTATACGAGAATTCTACCAATGGAAGTTTCTCATTCCAGCTCCCTGGGAAATCTATTGTACATGCACGCAGCATATCTTCAAGAGTCTGAATGGTTCGCTCAGATTGCCCGTCTGTCTGCGGATGAAATGCTGTGCTCAGTCGTACTTCTATTCCCATCGCCTCTTGTACGCATGTCCAGAAGTTCGAAGTAAATCTTGGATCACGATCTGACACAATGGATTTAGGAACTCCATGTAGTCTGACTATGTGGTTAACATACAAGTCTGCCAACCTTTCCAACGAGAAGGTCATCTTTACTACGATAAACCTTGCCATTTTTGTCAGTCTATCTGCAATAACCCAGATGGCATCATAGCCTTCTCGGGTATTTGGTAGTCCCATCACAAAGTCCATCGTGATATACTCCCATTTCCACTCTAGAATTTCTAACGGCTCTAGTTTCCCACCTGGATAACGATGTTCAGCCTTAACCTTCTGACACGTAATACACTTGCTTACAAACTCCGCTATATCCTTCTTCATCCCCTTCCACCAGAATTGCGCTTCAGATCCTGGTACATCTTGCCGACTCCGGGATGTATTGAGTAAGGTGTTTTATGGGCTTCAGCCATAATTTGCTTTCTTAATCTTTCATCATCTGGAACTTGAATTCTCCCTTGATGTAGGATTAATCCATCTTCAGATGCTTCTCCTTGCGGGCTTGCTAGTGTCGGATCTTGCTTCTGAGCTTCTCTGATGTCCTTATACAAGGTTGACTCCAGTTGTATTGCAGCTAGCTTTCCAGTTATCAGCTCCATCTTCAACATGTTGATTTCCTGCTGTAATGGCCTTGGAAGCTTTTTGATCGATAGTTGCTGTGGAACAGTAGATTTCCTACTTAACGCATCTGCA
Source organism: Antiaris toxicaria (assembly GCA_035233585.1). Taxonomy (NCBI): domain Eukaryota; kingdom Viridiplantae; phylum Streptophyta; class Magnoliopsida; order Rosales; family Moraceae; genus Antiaris; species Antiaris toxicaria. The sequence goes on from CP141157.1 coordinate 25,082,358, forward strand.
ACTCGATTGGCCTTTCCTGGGTGATAGAGGATTTCGCAATCATAATCCTTTACCAGCTCTAGCCACCGCCTTTGCCACATATTTAGCTCATTTTGTGTGAAAAAATATTTCAGACTCTGGTGGTCTGTATAAATATGACATTGAGCTCTATATAGATAGTGACGCCAGATTTTTAATGCGAACACTACTGCGGCAAGTTCCAGATCGTGCATGGGATAACTTTTCTCATGGTCCTTTAATTGACGCGAGGCATAGGCAATCACCTTATCGCCTTGCATCAGGACAGCCCCTAATCCCATTTTTGAAGCATCACTATATATCACGAACATCTCTCCTTCCGTCGGAAGTGTAAGTATTGGCGCACTCGTGAGTCGTTTCTTCAGTTCTTGGAAACTTTTCTCGCACTGCTCAGTCCATTCATATTTCCTTTCTTTGTGCGTAAGAGCTATGATAGGAGCGGTAAGTCGTACAAATCCTTCAACGAATCTTCTATAATAGCCAGCCAGACCTAAGAAACTTCGTATTTCTGTCACGCTCTTAGGTACGGGCCACTCGTTGATCGCCTCCACTTTAGCAGGATCCACAGTGATTCCTTCTTTGGAAACCACATGTCCAAGGAAATGTACTCTATTCAGCCAGAATTCGCATTTAGAGAACTTGGCATAGAGTTGATGTTCCCTTATTGTTTGCAGAACAATTCTCAAATGCTCTTCGTGCTCCTCTCGAGTCTTTGAATATATAAGAATGTCATCGATAAATACAATAACAAACTTATCTAAATATTCCTTAAAGACTCAATTCATCAGATCCATAAAAGCTGCTGGTGCATTTGTTAACCTAAACGGCATTACCAGAAATTCGTAATGACCGTAACGAGTTCGAAATGCGGTCTTGTGGATGTCACTCTCCTTGATCCTCAATTGATGATATCCTGATCGCAGATCAATCTTGGAGAATACAGCTGCACCTGTGAGTTGATCGAACAGGTCATCAATCCTAGGTAGTGGGTACCTATTCTTGATAGTAACCTTGTTCAACTCCTGATAATCAATACACATTCGGAATGAGCCATCTTTTTTCTTGACAAACAGCACTGGAGCACCCCATGGGGAATAGCTCAGGCGTATGAATCCTTTGTCAAGAAGTTCCTTCAGCTACTCCTATAATTCTTTTAACTCTGCCGGTGCCATCCGATATGGTGCCTTTGAGATTGATGCAGTTCCTGGCATCAACTCAATCTCCAAGGAAATTTCTCGTTCAGGTGGCAGTCTTGGTAATTCTTCTGGAAAAACATCAATGAATTCCTTTATAATAGGAACATCTTCGGGTTGAAGCTTCGGTTCTTTCGTCATGTCCAGAACACATGCTAGGTATGTAGTACAACCGCTAGATATCATCCTTTTAGCTTCCATTGAGTTGATCATTATCTTCTGTGATCTTCGTGACGTGTCGAGATACTCGAATCCTTCTTCTTCATCAGGTTGAAACCTTATCATCCGTTTCCAGCAATCGATCGTAGCTCGATACTTCCCTGGGAAATCTATTCCTAGTATCACATCATAGTCAGCAAGCTCCATTACGATCAATTCTGCAAATAACTCCCTATTTGCCACAATTATTGGCACATATGGTAACCAGTAATTGGACATCAGGACTTCCCCCAAGGGTAATGCAGTTTTAAATGTCATACCCATGTGGTCTTGAGGGTATCCTATCCTATTAGCAAATTGGTGTGAAATGAAACAGTGCATAGCTCTACAGTCAAATAAAACAGACACCAAATTATTAGCGACAGCAAGTTGACCTGTCACTACATTTGACGTTCCTGCTTTTACCTCCTCCTTTGTATAGACCATAATTCTTGCATCTGCTCGAGGCAAGTATTCTGGTCTTTCCTGCCTCTCAGAATAGGATGACCCTTCAGCTTTGACCTGTAGTGCATGTGCCTGGGGGCGTTGTTGTGTCTGAGATGAACTTTGCACGTTCTACCTATTTTCTGGGTAGTTTTTGGTGAAGTAACCGTCCTTCCCACACTGAAAACAGGCGTTTGTGGCCAATCTGCATCGACCTGAATGTCTTTTCCCACAGCTCACACAGTCACGAACCACAGGGCTAGCATTATTATGTGTTCTCATCTGTTGGTTCCGATTCCCGGGGATTATTTGCTTTTCTCTTTCCTTGGGACTGCTGGCCAGAAGTGCTTGGCTGTCCAGCCTTGACAATTGAACTCTATCTACTGCTTTGTCTAGTTTGAGGTCCAGCTTGTATGGCTTTGGTCAAAATCTTTTCTTTCTGCTTCGCATCTCAGATCTTTTCTCTTTCTTCCTTTTGTCGGATCAGATAATACTCTGCCCTTAGCGCACAGCTAACACAATCAGAGACGGTGTCAGGCGGCGTCAACCCACTGTCCACCAATGCTGAAATCTCGGGACGAAACATCCCTAGCATCTTCTGGATTTTCTCCCTCTCAGTGGTGACAGTGTAGGGGCAAAGTCTGGATAACTGATCAAACTTATTGCAGACTTCTATCACAGTCATGTCCCCTTGTTTTAGCTCTGCGAATTCTCTTTGTTTTGGTTGCAACAGTGCTGGATTATAGTACTTCTGATTGAATTCCTCCAGAAAATCCAACCAGGACATGGTATACATGTTTCTCCTTAACTTAACCGACTCCCACCAGAACCTTGCATCCCTTTTTAGAACAAAGGACGCACATAGAATCCTTTCTTGGTCATTCAACTCCATAAACTCCAATATCGTATGGAGTGAAGACAACCATTCCTCAGCATCCAGAGGGTTTGTGGAGCCCTCAAACTCTGGTGGCCTCATGCGTCAGAATCTTTCATACAATGGCTCGATATTATTCCTAGGTTGTGGTTGGTGTTGTACCACTTCTTCTTGTGCCGCTTGAGGTACTTCCGGTTCTGGTACGGCCATCTGAGAGGCTTGGTCTTCTTCCTGTTCCTGTCTCTGCTCCATTTCCTCTAGTCTTTGCCTTAACTCCGCATTTTCTCTCATTTGGGCTTCTATCAAGGCTTCTAGCTTGTCCACTCTGTGACAACTGGGAAATTTAGGCAATTCTCGGAAGAAAATGTACAAATGTATGTGTATAACAATTTGTACCATTTAAAGAGTGAAATAAATGTATGTATATTGTTCAGAATATATTAAAATGTTCTAACAATACTGACGAGTAAGAATTCAGTGTTGGAAAAATTCACTAAGTTGAAACGGGTGAAACGGTGCCAAAACCGGCATTGAAAACCCTAACCGGGACAATAAAAGACGGAAAATTTCCGGGATTAATTTTGATTAAACGGAAGCAGTTTAAATTGATCCGACTGCACAGGAGACTCAGGAACACGCCGGGATGATTTCAGGAAAATTTCGGCTCGAACCGGTATCGGTCAAAAAGTAGTCGAATTAATGTGAATAGTGAAAGTCAAAGTCAACATATGCTTTAGCATTTATGACATCATAAATCCATTTAATAAATAGAAGGAAAATGGTGGTTGGTAGCGTTAATGGCCATGATTAAGTTGTCTTTTGATCTAAAGGCCAAGATTTGGCCAAAAATTCACCATTTTAATTTTTGAAAAATGTGGAAAGAAATAGGTTGAAAGGTGGTGATTTCTCATTGGTTGAAAGCCAAATTAATTAGCTTCTTTGTTGCATTAAGTCGGCAAAACTTGGGGACAAATGGCCGTGACAAATTTTGAAGCCAAAACAAAGAACAAAAATTTTCTAAGTGTTTTCCATGGAAAGTACGTGAGCCACCAAGAGAGACCAAGTGATTTCTTCACGTTTTCCTTACAAAATTGGTGTCAAACCTTTCATTGAAGCCTAAGGAAGCAAGTGAACAAGGTAACTCTCTTTGGATTGAATTTTTTCTTGATTTTTCTTCAAGAAATCCGTGTGATGAATAGTGGAAAAGATGGAAAATTTTTTGATTGTTTTCATTTATTTGGTGCTTGGGTTTTGTTAAGGGTGTAATTAGGAAGAAAACCATGTATTTGGTTTAAAGAAAAACCAAATTTTGGTTGGTTTTCCAAGGGTAAAACCGTGGGTTACTAAGAGTAATCAATGAGAAACTTTAAATTACATTTTGGTTAAGTATAAAGCATGATTTGCATTATGGAAAGCTTGAAAAAAATTTTGGTGTGGACTTACCTAATGTGGCCGTGGGTTAATTAGGGTTTGGTGGAAAATTTTGCATGGTTTATTTGATATTTGGATGATTTAAATCATGCATTTTATAATGTAAATGATGGAATTGTGATTGAAAGCAAGAAAAGAAAATTTAGGGTATGTTTCCTTTAGTGTGGCCGTGGGTTATTTGAGGATAAAAACCCTAGGAATTTTGTTGAAAAATGCAATGAAATTGGCTTGAAAATGTGCTAGAAAAAATGACATTGGAATAGCCAAAAATTTGGTGGAAAATTTGGGAAATTTGGTTAGGATTTGAGTGTAAAAACCGAGACAAAAAATAAGGGTAAAATTGAAAAAAAATTGTGTAATGTGGTTTAAAATGAGAAATGAATTTTGTGAGCTTTTATGTAAAAGTTTGGAAAACTTTTACATAAAATAGGCTTGTGGTATAGTACGTGGCAGGTACATATGGTTCGAGGCGTACCTAACGCTGATAGCCTTAAAATTATGCCGAAATGCTGTCGAAATTTCGAAAACAACATTTGGGGTAAAATGGGAATTAAAAATAAAAGTTTAGGGTCGGGTCGGAAATCGGAGTCCCTAACGGAAAATTGAATAAGGAAAACCTAAGGGGTGGCTTGTGAATAGTAACCCGTCCCCTAAAAGTGTAAAACGTGAGTGAAACTGAAAAACCGACCCCGAGGGGGGGGCGTTTTTGGAAACGAAATAAAGGTCCGAGTCGGGAACGGAAAATCCGAACCTCGGAGACCTAGATCGGGAATGTCTAGATGAATGTTTTAAATACTAGTGAAACGTCCATTTGAGGCTCCGAAACGATAGAAAATCACTAAACCGACGTTAGGGTCGGAATAGTGCTTCCCGAGAGTCGGGAAAGTGAAAAGTAAAAATAAAATAGAAATGAACCCGGTAACGATTAGAAAAGAGGCAGAAAAGTTCTTGAGAGCCAAAAATGCAGTCTGGATTGAGAAAATTCCGTCAGGGGCAAAACTGTAATTTTACCAAAATATAGGGGCAAAATCGTAATTTTGTAAAAGTTGAGAAAAATGGGGAAAATGATAAATAAAGCCTAAAAAGTTATAAATAGGTTTTATTTAAGCTTTTTAATGAAAAATAAAAGCTATAAATGGAAATAAAATTAACAGATAAGGTTTTATCTATAGGATCCAAAAATCAACCTACAAGGAAGGCGATCAAAGATCCAAGAGAGAAAAAGGGAAGATACTGATAAGGTAAGTTTAGACATTTACCTGTCTACAACATATAGCATTATTGTTGCTAACCTTGATGTACTAACTATAAGTTAGGTACATATGTGCTACGGGCACTACTATAGAGTAGAGAGAGAGACGTAATGTGCTACGGGCACTATTGAGAATGGACACATTGTTAATTGTGCTTCGGGCACTAGAGCGAGGTTAATGAAACTCACTCCCCTAAAATTAAAATGTGAACCATTCCTAACCACGGGACAATGTGAAGTCACCGGGTTAGAATTTTAAAAAGTCGGTAATGAAACCACTTTCTGGCGTACCAGCCTTCCGTACAGGGAGGTAATTTTGCCTTCGAGGCTATGAGATTAAGGCTGTGGAGGTCAGCACTAATGTACCGCTCTCAGTCATGTACAATTTTGCCTTCGGGGCTATAAGATTAAGGCTGTGGAGGTCAGCACTAATGTACCGCTCCCAGTCATGCGCACTTAAATGGTATCACCAACCTAAGCTCAAACCAGAACATAAGCAAAGATAATTACCTAAAACTGAAACTATGCCATAATTGAGCATAAGACAGTTTAGTGAGAGTACGAACATCGCGGTAGATGTACTGTTGTGACACTGTGTTGTGGTCAAAGTTACTATTTATGTATGAATAGTGGTCAATAATACTATTCACGATGAATAGTATTATTCATAGAAATTTTATTTCTTGCATGTTTGAACTTACTGAGCCTGTAGCTCACCATTTTTGCTAATGTTGTAGGTAAGCGACCAGCTCAGTAGCTTGTTTGACTGGATGGTGTATGGGATGGCGCGTGTCAAATAGGATAAATGGGCGAGGGATATGGTCCTGCTAGAGTCTTTCCGCTGAGCGATAAAAGAGAAGGGAAAAAGAAACAGTCTTTTGTAATAGTATATATTTTACGAAAGTACTGTATTATGTAAATTACTTTGTACTTGCCAACAAAGTAAATAATGGGAAATGTTTTACATGATGTTTAAAGAAAAAAAAAATTTTCCCTAAAAAACGTCATGATTTAAAGAGAGATAGATTAGCCGGCGACCCATGAGAGTACAATCTATCGCAGTTAGCGATAAAGCTCAACTGTAATAGTATTGTATGATCTCTACGAGGGGTGGGCCGTCACAGTTGGTATCATAGCAAGGTTTGCGATTGGTTTAGTTTATAATACCAACTGCTGCCACAGTTGGTATCAGAGCGGGTTTACGGTTGGTGTAGTTTATAATACCAACTGCTGTCACAGTTGGTATCAGAGCGGAACTACGGTTGGTTTAGTTTGGATTACCAACTGCAGTCACAGTTGGTATATCAGAGCAGAGTTGACCATATCCTGATTTGACACTTCGCGCATCCTGCACTGCTATCCAAGTAAGTAGTTTACTTAAGTTTAGTTAATTATTTTCTTATGTGAAAATAATTATCTTATAGGTAGCAAGATGACCAGACCTCCTTATGTGAGACCACCGCTACCACGACCGAGAGGGGTATTACGGGTATGGACGCGACCTATTGTGAGGCCGTCTATTTCCCAACGACTGGTAATTAGACCCCCGGTGCCCAAGAGACCTCCAGTATCAGTACCAGCACCAGCACCAGTGCCAGTAGATGTTGTACAGCCACGACCGATAGTTCATCCACCGATAGTAGTGGACATTCCAGTTGTTGGTGGACGCCAACATATTCGGGTGAGAGTTTCAGCTCGGGCAGTATAGGCATTTCGAGCTAGCAGTCCTCCTATGTTTGACGGTGGACGACAGTCGATGGAGGCGAAGGACTGGCTCCATGCCATAGAGAGGATTATGGTGATATGCGACATCGATCGAGATATGTGGATCCAGTTGGCCATCAGTATGTTTCAGGGAGATGCTCGAGTATTTTGGCAGTATTGTGACCAGGAGATTTTATTAGGATTCAGTTGGGCTGAGTTCTGTCAACGATTGGCTGATCAGTTTCCACCTAGGGATCCGGCATCTGCTCCAGCACCTCCAGAGAGACGAGAGGCTGATACACCTATGTATCCTGGATTCGATGAGGTTAGGGACTATATTCTTCAGACTGAGAGGATGGTCATGTTGTCTGGTGAGACAGTTATGTCTTACGCAGCACGATTTGAGGAGACCATTAGGAGGAGATGTCCATTACCCAACCAAACGGAAGCAAACTGTTGTGAGCTGTTCTGGAGAGGTTTACCCATGGAGTTGAGACAGAGGGTAATTAAGCTATTTCCTCCTACGCTCCAAGAGTTTGTGGTGACGATCAGGACGATCGAGAGGGAGATTTTGATCGAGCATCTGACGCAGAGTGGACGAGAGACACTGGGTCAAGATGAGATGTTTGCACGCATCTTTGGGCCGAGAAGAATGATGAATGATCATGAAGCTGGACCGTCTAGACTACAAATAGGTGATGACTCAGGACAGGGAGCATTGCCTAGGGGCGGTGACGATTCAGATGATCCCGATGACGATGAGGATCTAGAAGAATATCCTCTAGTCCCAGATACAAGAGATGTGTAATCAGTAGATGCATATATGTACATAAGTAGCTTAGAGAGAAAAGCTCTTTTGTATAGACTTGTGGCCAAGATGTATATAGTGGCCGATGTATATATGACTGGTGATGATTATGTATGACATATAAATGTTTTGCTATGAATGAAATATCAAAATGATTATATGTTGTACGATGATGTGTTACAATGATGTGGCTTTACATTACCCTAAATTTCGTGAATTGATATGATTTTACGAATGTGGTTATGGAAAAGCTAACAGTGAATTATTGTGCCATAATAGGATGATAGGCAAGATGGTGGATTTGTGAAATCGACCAGAGGGACGAGAGCGACGTCCTAATGTTATGGAGAGATTGGATCAGATACAAGCCCTACTAGAAGCTCACATGCAAGAAAATGCTAATCTGAGGCGACGGGTAGAGGAGCTAGAACAGAGACAAGGCTCTGAGGGTACCCAAGTAGAACAAGAAGCTGAGGTAGATCCAGTTATCCCTCCAGCTGTTGTACATGAGAGAGTTCCTGAACAGCAACCGGTATTAAACTTGGAACCCCTCTATGAAAGATTCAGGCGTATGAGGCCGCCAGAATTTGAAGGGTCCACAAATCCTCTAGAGGCTGAAGACTGGTTGTCATCATTGCAAGTGATCATGGAATTCATGAACCTAACCGACCGGGAGAAGGTTGCATATGCGTCTTTTGTGCTGAGAAAAGATGCTCGTTTTTGGTGGGACACTGTACAAATGAGAAGGAACGTGTCTACCTTGAGTTGGGCGGAATTTCTGGAAGAATTTAACCAGAAATATTACGACCCTGCATCTCTGAGACAACAACAAAAAGAGTTCTTAGAATTGACAAAAGGAAATATGTCGGTGAGCGAAGTTTGCCGAAAGCTCGACCAGTTATCCCGTTTATGTCCCTATGTAGTCCCTACTGAGAGGGAGAAAATACAAAAAATGATCGGGATGTTCAGGCTAGAAATTGCTGCGTTAGTAGACACTAGACAAGTACCACCTACTTCTGTAGCAGATTGTGTGAGTCAGGCCATCAGAGCTGAGTTCCACGTAGCCCGACAGAAAGAGGAAAGAGAAAAACACTAGGAGGCCAAGAAGAAGGAGAGAGCTTTGGCAAAGTCTACACAAGCTGGTCAATTGAGCAAGCCTAGTCAGAATGCTAAACCAAGCCAGGGCAATAGTCAAGGATCCCAGCAAAACAAGAGGAAAGGCAATTTTTCTGAAAATCGCCAGGGAAATAATCGAAACCAGCAGTGAAGAACAGCTAGTAATGCGGAATCCAATGTACAAAATTGTCCTACATGCGGGAAGAGACATTCTGGGCAATGCAGATTTAGGCCACTTGTTTGTTATGAATGTGGAAAGGAAGGCCATTATGCCAGGAATTGTCCAAACAATAGGCAGAGTAGACAAGGCACTTCCCAATAACACCAGACACGCCCACAAGCTCATTCCCTTTAGGCCAGAGTTGAAGAGTCCCCAGTAAGGCTGCAACGCCAGGAGCATGTGCCACGTGCTGATGCTCGTGTGATGGCCTACAGCAAGGAGGATGCAGAGGTAGGAACATCGAACGTAGTGACAGGTCAGCTCACTGTCACTAGTCATGTAGCCTTTGTACTGTTTGATTCCGGTGCTACGCATTCTTTTGTTTCCTATGCATTTGCTGACAAGATAGGACTTCCTAAGGACTATATGGGAAGGGTATTTAAGACAGTTTTACCCTCTGGGGAAGTATTGTTGTCCAATTACTAGTTACCTCATGCACCAGTATATGTGGGAAATAGGGAACTATATGCGGAGTTGATCGTAACGAAGATTGTGGATTACGATGTGATTCTAAGCATGGATTTCCTAAGGAAATACCAAGCTACGATCGACTGCCGAAATCGAAAGATAGTATTTCAACTCGAAGAAGAAGAGAGTTTCGAATATGTTGATACTTCTCGAAAACCCGGGAAGATGATGATCAGTTCGCTAAGAGCAAGCAAGCTGATAGCTAGTGGTTGCATAGGATATCTGGCATATGTGGTGGATACTACAGAGGAACAGAAGCTTCAACCTGAAGATGTTCCTATGGTTAATGAATTTCTTGACGTATTTCCAGAAGAGTTACCAGGGATACCTCCAGAGAGAGAAATCTCGTTCGAAATTGAGTTGATGCCTGGAACGGCACCTATTTCCAAAGCACCATACCGCATGGCTCCAGTGGAGTTAAAGGAGCTACAGGAACAATTAAAGGAGCTTTTGGATAAAGGATTCATCAGGCCGAGTTTTTCTCCATGGGGTGCACCTGTGTTATTCGTCAAGAAAAAGGATGGAACGTTCTGTTTGTGCATTGATTATCGGGAGTTGAATAAGGTTACAATCAAGAATAGGTATCCGTTACCTAGAATTGATGACCTATTCGACCAGTTAAAAGGTGCAGCGGTATTTTCCAAGATCGACTTAGGATCAGGATATCACCAGCTGAGAATTAAAGAAAGTGATATTCCTAAGACGGCGTTTAGGACTCGTTATGATCACTACGAGTTTCTTGTGATGCCATTTGGATTAACAAATGCGCCGGCAGCATTCATGGACTTAATGAACAGAATTTTTAAAGAGTATTTGGATAAGTTTGTCATTGTATTCATTGATGACATTCTTATACACTCAAAGACTCATGAGGAGCACAAGGAGCATCTGAGGATCGGGCTGAATACGATAAAGAAGCATCAACTGTATGCCAAATTCTCAAAATGTGAGTTTTGGCTGGATAGAGTACATTTCCTCAGACATGTTGTATCCCAGGAAGGTATTGCTGTAGATCCGACGAAAGTAGATGCAATTAACCAGTGGCCTGTACCCAAGAGTGTGACGGAAATATGTAGTTTCTTGGGGTTAGCTGGTTATTATCGATGATTTGTAGAGAGATTTGCGCGTTTAGCTGCACCTCTTACTGCTCTTACACGTAAAGAAAGGAAGTACGAGTGGACTACGGAATACAAAAAAAGCTTCCAGGAGTTAAAGAGACGGCTGACAAGCGCACCAATCTTTACGCTTCCCACTGAAAGGGAGAAGTTTGTGATCTACAGTGATACATCTAAAATAGGATTGGGAGCAGTCCTGATGCAAGACGGCAAGGTGATTGCCTATGCTTCCCGTCAATTAAAGGATCATGAAAGGAATTATCCTACGCATGACCTTGAACTTGTTGCAGTAGTGTTCGCACTTAAAATTTGGCGACACTATCTCTATGGAGATGAATGTCAGATTTTCACTGATCACCAAAGCCTGAAGTATTTCTTCACGCAAAAAGAGCTCAATATGCGGGCAAAGACGATGGTTGGAACTGGTGAAGGATTATGATTGTGAAATCCTATACCATCCAGGAAAGGCCAACCGTGTAGCGGAAGCTTTAAGTAGAAAGTCTACCATATCGCACCAGCTACCAATAAACAGGCTTCCGAAGCCATTGCAGTAAGAAATAAATTCTTTGAACTTGGAGCTGATATCTGGAAGACTAGCTGCACTCCAAGTGGAATCATCGCTATTTGAGGATATAAAGGAAGCTCAGAGGCGAGATCCAACAATGACAAGTTCTCAAGAAGGAATTTCCAAGGATGGAATAATCCTTTATCAAGGAAGGATAAATGTTCCAGCTGATGAGGAACTCAGAAGACGGATCATGTCAGAAGCCCATGAGACACCCTATTCGGTTCATCCCGGAGCTAGCAAGATGTATCAGGACTTGAAGTTACAGTTCTGGTGGAAAGGGATGAAGAACGATATAGCGAAATTCGTGAGCAGATGCATGACCTGTAAGAGAATCAAAGCGGAACATAAACATCCAGTAGGAAGATTGGAACCGTTGGAGATTCCTGAATGGAAATAGGAACACATTACGATGGATTTTGTAATGGGACTCCCAAAAACCCGAGAAGGTTATGATGCCATTTGGGTTATTGTGGACAGACTGACCAAGACGACATGGTTTATAGCTGTCAAGATCACTTTTTTGTTGGAAAAGTTTGCTCAGTTGTACGTAACTCATGTCGTCAGATTACATGGAGTACCAAAATCCATTGTATCAGATCGAGATGCACGGTTCACTTCGAATTTCTGGAAGTGTGTGCAAGAGGCCATGGGTACTGAATTAAGACTCAGTACGGCTTTTCATCCGCAAACAGACGGACAGTCGGAGCGGACAATTCAGACGTTAGAGGATATGCTTAAGCTTGTGTAATGGATTTTATGGGAAATTGGAACGAGAAGTTATCATTAATTGAATTCTCGTACAATAATAGTTACCAAGCTTCTATAGGCATGGCACCTTACGAGGCTTTGTATTGACGGAAGTGCAGATCACCATTACACTGGTATGATTTACGAGAGAAGCAGTTGCATAAGACGGATTTCATACAAGAGACTTCCGATGCAGTTGCTAGAATTCAGCATCAAATGAAAATTGTGCAAAGCCAAAGAGTTATGCGGACAAGAGGCGGAGATCCTTGGAGTTTGATGAAATAGATTTCGTGTTTCTTAAGGTATCGCCTATGAAGGGGATTATGCGTTTCGGTAAGAAAGGGAAACTAAGTCCAAGATATATTGGACCTTATGAAATTATCGAACGCATTGGAAAGGTCGCTTACAGATTAGCGCTACCTCCAGAATTGTCGGCAGTGCATAATGTATTTCATGTGTCGATGCTGAGAAAGTATATACCAGATCCGTCCATGTGTTGAAGCATGAGCCTATTCAAATCCACGAGGATTTGACATATGAGGAACAACCTATTCGAGTACTGGCTCGTGAAGAGAAAGTAATGAGGAATAAGACAATCCCACTAGTGAAGATTCTGTGGAAAAATCACAACATTGAAGAAGCTACGTGGGAACGAGAAGATGAGATGAGGAGTTTATACCCCCACTTGTTTTAATTTTCGAGGACGAAAATTTTATAAGGAGGGGTGAATGTGACAACCGGGAAATTTAGGCAATTCTCGGAAGAAAATGTACAAATGTATGTGTATAACAATTTGTACCATTTAAAGAGTGAAATAAATGTATGTATATTGTTCAGAATATATTAAAATGTTCTAACAATACTGACGAGTAAGAATTCAGTGTTGGAAAAATTCACTAAGTTGAAACGGGTGAAACGGTGCCAAAACCGGCATTGAAAACCCTAACCGGGACAATAAAAGACGGAAAATTTCCGGGATTAATTTTGATCAAACGGAAGCAGTTTAAATTGATCCGACTGCACAGAAGACCTCAGGAACACGCCGGGACGATTTTAGGAAAATTTCGGCTCGAACCGGTATCGGTCAAAAAGTAGTCAAATTAATGTGAATAGTGAAAGTCAAAGTCAACATATGCTTTAGCATTTATGACATCATAAATCCATTTAATAAATGGAAGGAAAATGGTGGTTGGTAGCATTAATGGCCATGATTAAGTTGTCTTTTGATCTAAAGGCCAAGATTTGGCCAAAAATTCACCATTTTAATTTTTGAAAAATGTGGAAAGAAATAGGTTGAAAGGTGGTGATTTCTCATTGGTTGAAAGCCAAATTAATTGGCTTCTTTGTTGCATTAAGTCGGCAAAACTTGGGGACAAATGGCCGAGACAAATTTTGAAGCCAAAACAAAGAACAAAAATTTTCTAAGTGTTTTCCATGGAAAGTACGTGAGCCACCAAGAGAGACCAAGTGATTTCTTCAAGTTTTCCTTACAAAATTGGTGTCAAACCTTTCATTGAAGCCTAAGGAAGCAAGTGAACAAGGTAACTCTCTTTGGATTGAATTTTTTCTTGATTTTTCTTCAAGAAATCCGTGTGATGAATAGTGGAAAAGATGGAAAAATTTTTGGTTGTTTTCATTTATTTGGTGCTTGGGTTTTGTTAAGGGTGTAATTAGGAAGAAAACCATGTATTTGATTTAAAGAAAAACCAAATTTTGGTTGGTTTTCCAAGGGTAAAACCGTGGGTTACCAAGAGTAATCAATGAGAAATTTTTATGGTTTAAGTGTTAACATGCTTTAAATTACATTTTGGTTAAGTATAAAGCATGATTTGCATTATGGAAAGCTTGAAAAAAATTTTGGTGTGGACTTACCTAATGTGGCCGTGGGTTAATTAGGGTTTGGTGGAAAATTTTGCATGGTTTATTTGATATTTGGATGATTTAAATCATGCATTTTATAATGTAAATGATGGAATTGTGATTGAAAGCAGGAAAAGAAAATTTGGGGTATGTTTCCTTTAGTGTGGCCGTGGGTTATGTGAGGATAAAAACCCTAGGAATTTTGTTGAAAAATGCAATGAAATTGGCTTGAAAATGTGCTAAAAAAAATGACATTGGAATAGCCAAAAATTTGGTGGAAAATTTGAGAAATTTGGTTAGGTTTTGAGTGTAAAAACCGAGACCAAAACTAAGGGCAAAATTGAAAAAAATTTTGTGTAATGTGGTTTAAAATGTGAAATGAATTTTGTGAGCTTTTATGTAAAAGTTTGGAAAAATTTTACATAAAATAGGCTTGTGGTATAGTACGTGGCAGGTACATATGGTTCGAGGCGTACCTAACGCCGGTAGCCTTAAAATTACGCCGAAATGCTGCCAAAATTTCGAAAACAGCATTTGGGGTAAAATGGGAATTAAAAATAAAAGTTTAGGGTCGGGTCGGAAACCCGAGTCCCTAACGGAAAATTGAATAAGGAAAACCTAAGGGGTGGTTCGTGAATAGTAACCCGTCCCCTAAAAGTGTAAAACGTGAGTGAAACTGAAAAACCGACCCCGAGGGGGGGCGTTTTTGGAAACGAAATAAAGGTCCGAGTTGGGAACGGAAAATCCGAACCTCGGAGACCTAGATCGGGAATGTCTAGATGAACGTTTTAAATACTAGTGAAACGTCCATTTGAGGCTCCGAAACGATAGAAAATCACTAAACCGACGTAAGGGTCGGAATAGTGCTTCCCGAGGGTCAGGAAAGTGAAAAGTAAAAATAAAATAGAAATGAACCCGGTAACGATTAGAAAAGAGGCAGAAAAGTTTCTGAGAGCCAAAAATGCAGTCTGGATTGAGAAAATTCTGTCAGGGGCAAAACTGTAATTTTGCCAAAATATAGGGGTAAAATCGTAATTTTACAAAAGTTGAGAAAAATGGGGAAAATGATAAATAAAGCCTAAAAAGTTATAAATAGGTTTTATTTAAGATTTTTAATGAAAAATAAAAGCTATAAATGGAAATAAAATTAACAGACAAGGTTTTGTCTGTAGGATCCAAAAATCAACCTACAAGGAAGGCGATCAAAGATCCAAGAGAGAAAAACGGAAGAGACTGATAAGGTAAGTTCAGAAATTTACCTGTGTGCAACATATAGCATTATTGTTGCTAACCTTGATGTACTAACTATAAGTTAGGTACATATGTGCTACGGGCACTATTATAGAGTAGAGAGAGAGACGAAATATACTACGGGCACTATTGAGAATGGACACATTGTTAATTGTGCTTCGGGCACTAGAGCGAGGTTAATGAAACTTACTCCCCTAAAATTAAAATGTGAACCATTCCTAACCACGGGACAATGTGAAGTCACCGGGTTAGAATTTTAAATAGTCGGTAATGAAACCACTTTCTGGCGTACCATCCTTCCGTACAGCGAGGTAATTTTGCCTTCGAGGCTATGAGATTAAGGCTGTAGAGGTCAGCACTAATGTACCACTCCCAGTCATGTACAATTTTGGCTATGAGATTAAGGCTGTGGAAGTCAGCACTAATGTACCGCTCCCAGTCATGCGCACTTAAATGGTATCGCCAACCTGAGCTCAAACCAGAACATAAGCAAAGATAATTACCTAAAACAGAAATTATGCCATAATTGAGCATAAGACAGTTTAGTGAGAGTACTAACATCACGGTAGATGTACTGTTGTGACCCTGTGTTGTGGTCAAAGTTACTATTCACATATGAATAGTGGTCGATGTGACTATTCATGATGAATAGTACTATTCATAGAAATTTTATTTCTTGCATGTTTGAACTTACTGAGCCTGTAGCTCACCATTTTTGCTAATGTTGCAGGTAAGCGACCAGCTCAGTAGCTTGTTTGACTGGATGGCGTACGGGATGGCGCGTGTCAAATGGGATAAATGGGCGAGGGATATGGTCCTGCCAGAGTCTTTCCGCTGAGCGATAAAAGAGAAGGGAAAAAGAAACAGTCTTTTATAATAGTATATATTTTACGAAAGTACTGTATTATGTAAATTACTTTGTACTTGCCAACAAAGTAAATAATGGGAAATGTTTTACATGATGTTTAAAGAAAAAAAAAATTTTCTCCAAAAAACGTCATGATTTAAAGAGAGATAGATTAGCCGGCGACCCATGAGAGTATAATCTATCGCAGTTAGCGATAAAGCTCAACTGTAATAGTATTGTATGATCTCTACAAGGGGCGGGCCGTCACACACTCTTTCTGATAGCACTAGACGTCCTCGCATATTCCGTAGATTTATTGGGTTCACCATCTTATCCTATTTCCTAAAATTGCATAAGAGTCAATCATTAGGTTTTTCACAATCATATTTCTACAATATAAGTTCAAATAATTTTAACCATCACATAATTTTAACATTTCACACATTGCATATGTCAAAATATGGTTATCATTTCTTTTCATTTCAAAAGTACATTAGTTTGAAGGCTTTCCTCAAAATAGCCTTTCAACATTGTCATATATACACATATACAGTTATATATATACATACTTATACAACACATGCATTTCTACAACTAATCTTCTGGCTGAGGTTCCTCTGGGATTGCCAAAAACTCAATTGGATCCATTTCTTCATTATCTGTTCCGTTTCCAACCTCAGTCGGCGTTGAACCTTCAGCTGGGTCCGTTCCCTCTAGTTGTCTTGACGGACCTGCCTCATGATCATTTGCCATCGCTCGGATCCGTATAGGCGGTCTAGCATTGCTTCTTGTAGTAACTACTCTCGCCTCTTGTGCACCATGCGCTCCATCATCATTTCCTCCTCTACTTTAGCTACATCAATAATAAACTTGCGTAACGTAGCAGGGTATAGAGGGGTTACTCTCTGTCGTAAGTCTAGGGTGAGTCCCTTCCAAAATATATCACAAAAGTTATCATTTGTGATGTTAGTTAGAGGACACGCCCTCACGATGCTATCTTAGAATCGGTCTACATATGAAAATACGGTGTCACTCAACATCATCTGCTGCCTCTCTGCCTTCAGAACAAAATCTCTGATATCCGCATAACTAGGCATGGCCGGTGGTGGTGGCACTGTCCTACTCTCAGGAGGGCCTACAACTGGTGCAGAGCTCTTTTGTGGAAACTGCTCTAGCATGACTTGGCGAAACTCAACCCAATCCATTGCTAGCAGCATCTCCTGATCGCAATATTCCCAATACAACCGTGCATCCTCACAGAAGGTGCCAATGGCCATCAGAACCCAGCAATCCTGATCGATATCGCACTGGTGCATGATGACCTTAATATCGTGTAGCCAGTCTCTTGTAGAGATCCCCTATTGACCTCCCTTGAATGCCGGTGGATGACTGCCTCTAAATGCATGTACAGCTCGTACTGATACTCTGGCCCCTATACAGCCTCGATCTCCCACCACTGGAATATCTACTGTCACGGGAGGGTTTACTATTGGTCGCTGGGGTGGTGCCTATACTGGTGCTGGCGTTACTATCCTCGGTGCTAGTGGTTCAGGTATATGTGGTCGCTGCGTCTCTCGTCTCATCATAGACGGTCTGATTACGGGCCTAGTCCATACCTGGATCAGTCCTCTAGGTTGGTATGGATGAGGTCTCACATACGATGGTCTAGTCATCTTAAATCCTACAAAAATATATAATTTCGAATAAATGAATGTTAACTAAACTTAAAGAAGCTAACTTACTTGGATTGACGAGTAGATCGCGCTTCGTGTCAATAGGGATATTGTCAACCGCTCTGATACCAACCTGTGACGTCCCCAGATTCCAACCACTCGCCACCTTCATGAATCGACTCTATGGTCGATCAAGACCGTTCGTGTGCTGAATCCGAGTCGTCAGTTTTAAACTCTTTTACCAATTCTTTTTAAACACTAGGGCCTAAAATTTCGCCCCAAAATTTTTTTTTCTTTAATACATACTTTTTCTTATGATTGTTAAGTAAGAAAGCGATGTAAAATACAGTACTGGTTCTTTCATGTTATAATAAGTACAACATATTTGGTAACATATATAATATCTATATATATTGTAGGCTTTGTCTGCAAACATATTTTCTTTACTCAAAAAGCTCAGCGGAAAACTTATGGCAGGATCATGTCTACGGTGAGTTCCCTATCCCTCGACACGTTTGCATCCTGCCACCATCCAGGAATCTACTGGACAGGTTTCTTACCTGCAACATGAACAAACCGATGAGCTAACAGGCTCAGTAAGTTCAAACATCCATAGTAAGAATCATATTGATTCAAAAACAAGAAAAACTCAATCTTTTACGAATAGTACTGTCACGGCCCAAAATTTAGACACGTGACACGGCAGCCAAATCATAATATCAACCCGAGCTTTAAGGAAAAACATTTATTATGAAAAGTGGGTCAACATCATAATTTAGCTAAGCCTAATTATTTATAAAGTAGCATTATAACCACATAATAAAATAAAGTAGAAAATAAATACTTTTTAATGCGGAAACCAAACACAAAATCGGTCTTTAAAAGAAATTACCAACCATAAAATATTCCCAAGCATAAAATTTAAATAAGGTGAAATAAAGTCTAAACTTAAAGTCTCATAACATCAAAACGAGAAACAGAAAGAAAAAGATGGAGAAAACGGATAGCATCATCTTCGATAGAAACGGATAGCTCAACAATTTTCGGAACTGCTACCTCCCGCACCTGGAAGTAGTCATTTCGAAATCACAAAGAAAAGGGACGTGAGCGCTGGCTCAGTAGGACAGAAACAAAGGTGGATTAAACATGTAACATTTAAAAGTATGACATAATATTCGTTTTCAAAAATAATTAACAATTTAAGAATACATGGCATAATAATCATTTCAAAAAATAATCAACAATTTTGTGAAAATATTTTTAATACAAGTTTTATTCTGCTGAGGACTTAGCGTAGCTGCAATATACGTGCCCCAATATTAAAAATAATAAATCATTAAAATAAACCATCATATTTTGAGTGAGGACTTGTCGTAGCTATAATATACGTGCCTCGAATTGAATTATCCTAGATCATCTCGTTACAGTCTAAATAGGCAAAACGGCCCTGCGCAGGTTTAGGGACCTTCCCCCATGGCGACAACTTTGGGACGCACGTATCATTTACAATGATTGTGAACTAGAGCTCAATTATGTTCACCGGATTATTCAAAAGATGGTATTTACCAAGTTATATTATGCCATTAATCAAAACACGCTTTAAAATACACATTTATTACAAAACACGTTGTATGCGTTTATTTCATCAAAAACAGTATAATATTTTCATAAACTGAAAACAGCATGCTATCGATAAAACAGGGAAATTTAAAACACTTAACTACTCCCAGAAAAGGCTAGAAAGTCCTACCTCGATTATCGTACAAGCGTTGCGATAACGTGATCCACCAATCAAGCAAGAACGTCAAATAAATCCTATAATCACAACATATGATCAGTCTAGGTCTAGACATAATCACCTAATCATTTTAGTGTGCCACAAAAGGATTTTAAAATGTTTAATAAACATTTGGGATTTAAAATTTTGTGAAAACCCTTAAGTTAGGATATTACTGGACATAGGCAGACTGACCTAGGCTGACTGTAAAATCAATATTAATTCATTTTTAATCCCAAAAATTCTAAATTTTTAATATGTTAAACTAGACATCTGTAGCTTTAATTCCATATAATTTTTATAATTTTTGAACATCGTTTGGTTATTCAATTAGGCCAAAATCTGAGGGGTTGTTTTCAGGCATAAAATCAGGATTTCAGTTTCAGTTCAAAAACTGGCAGTTCTGTCTGCCTATCTTAGAAAAATATTTTGACTAGACAAACGGATGAGTTTGGTTCTGAAATTTTTCAGGAATTTAGGGGATATCTTGAATTTAATTTTAGGCTCAAGATTTACTAAAAAATCATTTTTAAAACTCAACTTATGGCTGACACAAATTTACTGTTTATATGGTAATTTTCCAGAATTCCGTTTTTCTATCCGAATTTCAATTAGCCTCAAACCAATTCAATTTTCATCCAATGATCATGAAATTTCGTGGAGAACCTTATTTATATGTCATTAACACAACCCAAGAATCAAATTGGCAAAAATCATAAAATTTACACATGTGATTATAGGGTTTTTGAAAGGGGATCAATGAGGTAAAATTTTTAGGGTTTTATAGAGAGAAATCACACCTTGTTTGTGCTGCACTATTTTTGATGCTTGGTCTCCTTTTTGGCTGAATTTGTGTGAGTGTTGGAGTCTTCAAAACAGTAGGAAAAACAATGGAGAAAAACCATATAAAGTTTGGATTTAAAATCAAAAGGAGAAGGAAGGAAAAAGTTTATTTCTCACCTTGTTTTTGTCTCAAAAATTGTTGAATCTTTGAGCTGCCTTTAGGTAGGTTTTGCTTGCTGTTTTGGGTGTGTTTTGGGAGAGAAAAATTCAGAGAGGAGAGAAGGGGAGGCTGGCCGAATTTTGAGAGTAAAAGGAAAGGTGAATGAGAGTTAAAAGAGGGTTTTTATACTAGGTTTTTTTTTTCTTTCCCTTTCTCTTCCTTGCTTGGCCAAATATTTTGAGGGGCAAAAGGGAAAGTTTTTGTACTGTTTTAAGGCTAGGGTTTTTCTCTCCTTATTTCTCCTTAAGTGGCCGAAATTATCCATTAGTTTTTAAGAAAAAAAAATTTGAATTTTGATTGAGTTTTGACCTAACTTTTAATTCAAATAAAATCTCTTTTATTTCCTACACTTTAGGGCCGAATTTCTTCTTTATATTTAAGGGATGAAATTTGAGTTTGAATCCTCCTTGGATTTGTAGGATTTAAATTTTAATTAAAAATCCCAAGTAATGGCCGAATATTTTAGGGTTTTTTTTTGAAGTCAAAATTATTGACTTTTTGAGTGGAATTTGACTAGGAAACCAACTTAGGGTTTCCAAAAGATTTTTAATTAATTTTTGGCACACTAATTTTATTTAAATAATATATTGACCCTTCAATAAAATTTAAGGTGTCACAAATATCTACCACTAAAAATAGTTTCATCCTCGAAACTTTAAGAATTACTCCACACTAAAGAAGAGAATAAGAATATGAATAACTTCTCATTTCATTAAGCAATCTAAATGCACCTTTCAAAACATATAGTGGTATATCTACCACTATGAACAGAGTAGGGTTACAAAACAAACTTAGGTCGACTACATTACATGTACTCTACTGCTTAGCGAACCATTCAGCATGGTTCTCGTGCATGTCTTTCTCCGTTTCCCATGTGGCTTCCTCTTCACCATGGTTACTCCAAAGAACCTTTACCATGGGTATTGTTTTCGTTCTTAGCTACTTGACCTTATGATCCAAGATCTTCACCGGAACCTCGATGTAAGAGACATCTGGTTGGATTTCTACATCATTTGTTAAAATGACTTCGGACTCGGTTCGTGCACTCTTCCTCAGCATCGATACATGGAAAACGTTGTGCACTCCCAAGGTGTCAGGTAACTTCAGCTCATATGCAACCTTACCAACTCTGCGTATGATCTCGAAAGGTCCAATGTAATGCGGTGCTAGCTTCCCTTTAACTCCGAAACGAGAGATGCCTTTCTTCGGTGAAACTTTTAGCAACACAAACTCTCCGACATCAAACTCTAACGGCTTTCTGCGTTGATCTACATAGCTTTTCTGTCGACTATGTGCTGTTAGAAGTCGTTGTTTGATGATGGCAATCTTCTTGTACTGGTCTAGGATCATATCGGGTCCACTCACTGGTGCTTCCTGGTTGTCAACCCAATAGATGGGTGATTGACAAGGCTTCCGTACAACGCTTCAAAGGGTGTCATTCCGATACTCGCTTGATAACTATTGTTGTATGTGAACTTTGCCATGTAGAGGTGTTTGCTCCATCCATCTCCAAGATCAAGAACGCAGGCACGTAGCATATCCTCGAGAATCTGTATGAGACGCTCCGACTGACCATCTGTCTGCAGATGAAAAGCGGTGCTGAAGTTCAGTTCTGTGCCTAGAGCTTCCTGTAGACTTTGCCAAAAGCGAGCGTTGAAGCGCGTATCACGATCAGAAACGATCACTGAAGGGACTCCATGCAATCTGACTATGTTCCTCATGTAAAGCTCGGCTAGCTGGTTCCTGCTGCAAGTCGTCTTGAACGGGATGAAGTGCGCGGTCTTCATGAGACGATCTACAACTACTCAGACTCCATCAGATCCATCCTGTGCTCTCGGTAAGCCAGTTAAGAAGTCCATTCCTATACTATCCCACTTCCACCGAGGTATTGGAAGTGGTTGGAGTAGACTTGCGGGTCTCTCCCGTACTACCTTTACCTTCTGACATGTCAAACAATTGGCCACGAAGTTCTTCACATCTAACTTCATACCTCTCCACCAAAGCTGTCGTCTTAGGTTTTGATACATCTTGTTTCCACCTGGGTGCATGGCGAACCTCGACTGATGAAACTCTGACAAGATCTCCTGTATAAGCTCTGGGATGTGTGGCACTGCTAAGCGACCCTCGTTGTAAAGAATTCCACTGGCGTCCATCGACCACTCTGCAACATGCTTGCCCTTTAACAATCTATCTCGGATGTCAACGAAACGTGTATCTGCCAATTGATTCTCCTTGATCCTCTGCACGTAGTCTGGTTCCATCACTAAGTTGTACAACACTGAGTGACCCTGAACTTCGCCAAAACGAACCTGATAAGCTGTAAGAACTCTGTCCTTTTCCCACTCATCTATCTGCATAACCATTATAGAAGCATCATGCTCAGGATTTGGAACTACCTCTCTTTTCCTACTCAGTGCATCTGCAACCACGTTTGCTTTATCTGGATGATGCTCGACTTAGAAGTCATAGTCTTGCATGTCTTCTACCCATCTTCTCTGACGCAGGTTGAGATCTTTCTGTGTAGGTAGGTATTTCAAACTCTTGTAATCTGAAAACAGTCTAAAACTGGCACCATACAGATAACAACGCCAAATCTTAAGCGCGAACACTACTGCAGCTAACTCTAGATCGTGTGTAGGGTAGTTTCGTTCATGTTGTTTCAACTATCGCGAGGCATAAGCGACAACTCGGATCTGTTGCATCAAAATTGCTCCAAGACCTTGATGAGAAGCATCGGTGTAGACGTCATATACTTGATCCTGATCCAGAATGATAAGGATAGGTGCAGACGTCAAACGACTCTTTAACTCCTGGAAAACTGACTCACAGCTGTTGTCCCAAACGAAAGGTACATCCTTCTTGGTCAGATTAGTGAGGGGAGCGGCGAGCTTGCTGAAGTCCTGTACAAAACATCGATAATATCTCGCTAAACCCAAGAACTTTCGGATCTCTGGAACATTCTTCGGTCGTTCCCACTTAAGAGTCGCTTCAACCTTAGATGGATCAACTGATATACCGTCTCCTGAGATGATATGCCCGAGAAACTTAACCTCTGTCATCCAAAACTCACATTTTTCTTTCTTGGCGTACAACTGATGTTCACAAAGAGTCTGTAAAACTATACTAAGATGTTGTAATGACCGCCATTTTCGTGGCACGTACTTACCATGTAATAAGTCATTAAGGAATAAAATGGACATAATTTAATGTCTTTTAGCAAATTTAAGAAACATGGTCAAGTACACGACCGTGTAAGAGGCTGTGTACCGCTCAGATAGATGAATGTGTTTCAAAGACATGGCCGTGTTGAGTAGTCTCAACTAGTACACGCCCGTGTTCGAAATGTACACGCCCGTGTTCGAAATGTACACGCCCGTGTTGCGTTGCACACGCACGTGTAAGAGTCCGTGTAGAAGGCTGTGTAATGAGCTGAGAGCCACTATAATGACTCTCATGAATTATGAAACTTAATTACTATGTAATGATGTAATTAAGTTAATAAGCACAGTGTGCTTTTCAGTTGAATGAATTAAACAGGAATAGTAATGTTTAATTACTATTCATGCAGTGAAAGGGGTAATCGACAGTGAAATCGGTCCACCCTATTATGTGAGTATGCGTTGAGACACGCAATATCAAGAAACCGGTCTAGATGACCATTTCATGATACAGAACTGATGAGCTAGTCATCAGTACGCTCAGACTGGTCATCTGAGCGCAGCAGTGATAATTGCCCTAATAGATGTACAGTATGGAGAAAAGTGGTCTAGATGACCTCTTCTCGCCCAGAGACTGACAAAATCGGAGTCAGAACGCTCAGATTAGTCAGTCAGATAGTGAATAGTGATTAGTGAACAGTGTGATACGCAGTGTCAGGTTAGTGGCCAAGACGGCCTTAATCTGACATAAAACTGATATATTAATAGTCAGCAGGCTCAATCTGGTCAATTGAGCACAAAATGTAGATTTTGTTTAAAAGATACGCAGTATCGGGATAAGGGTCAAGACGACCTTTTCTCCCCCCGAAACTGATATATTTAGACTCAGGACGCCCAAATTAGTCAATCGGGCACCTGACACGTTTTTTCGAGATGGGGTCATATAGATCCCGAAAACTGGTCTAGAAGACCTCAGATGGATGTAAAACTGATAAATTTGAAATCAGCACGTCCAAATTAGTCAAGGGAGACTGTGTTTGAAATTTCACGCGAAAACGCCTCATTATGCGTGCACAGTGTTACACAGTGTAGGCCTAACCACAGTAACACTGGAGCTGATTCCAACGGTGGGCCGAGTCGACCGAACCGACGCCGGAGCACGCCGCACGCGCCGCCCAAAGCCGTCGGTGGCTGAATTTTTCAAACCGCCGTATCTCTGCTGCCCGACGTCCAAATGCCACGATTCCGGTCCCAATGGATTC
Organism: Antiaris toxicaria; assembly: GCA_035233585.1. Classification (NCBI taxonomy): domain Eukaryota; kingdom Viridiplantae; phylum Streptophyta; class Magnoliopsida; order Rosales; family Moraceae; genus Antiaris; species Antiaris toxicaria. The sequence goes on from CP141157.1 coordinate 25,107,345, forward strand.
GTGGTGAAGAGTAGAACAAAACCCAGGCTTTATTTCATGTCAACAGCCACCGAATCGCTCCGCTCAAGGTTTACCGTCGCCGTCGCCATCACCGTCGTCGAATCTCGCTATTCCAGCGGAGTTGAGTTGCAAGGTCGGTGTCAAAATGCTCAGAACAACACGTAGATCAAAAGCCCCAAATCAATTTTGGGCAACAACGCCGGAAAATGAAGATCTAACACAGCCGTCGCCGACTTTTCGAGGGCCGATTTCTGGTGACAGGAGCCTCGATTGGTGAAATTGACACCACCAATGGGTTCCTCTCGTCGAGCTCTTCAAGATGGTGGTCACCACTCCCATCGCCGCCGTGGTCAACGCCGGTCAACGGCCGGTCAACGCCGGTCAACGGCGACCCGGAGACCGAAAATTGAAGAATGGCCCGTTAGCCTATTTTCGACGTTCCGGACACATTCGCGGCATCGGATTTGCAAACTGTAGTTTCGAAAGTGAAGGACGATGATTCAAAGATTGTGCGATCGAGATCGAACGGTTCACCCGACCGCCGACGGGAACGATTTTGGTAGTGGTTTTGATCCCTTGATTCCTCAATTTATTATTAGAAATAATTATGTATGAATTATGGTTTACTGACTTGAGGAATTGTAAGAAAAATGGATGAAATGTCGAAAAAGAGAATGTGAGGAAATGTGAATATTTTTACGTAAAAAGCGGAGCTTTTACGTAAAAATTAGGCCTCTGGTTTAGTACGTGGCAAGTTAGAATAGGTTAGATGGTTTTGAGGCGTTTCCTAAACGCCGGAAACCCAAAAATTAAGCGGAAATGTTGCTGAAATTTCTAAAACGGCACAAAGGGGTATTTTAGGAAACGAGGGCTGAAAATGTGATTGGGATGGAAACCCGAGCCCCCTCGATGACCTAGGTCCAGGAAAGAAGGACGGACGTTTACAGGATTAGTGAACCGCCCAATTAGAAATCTCGAAATGTAAGAAAACGACCCCTAGATTAGAATAGTGCCACCCGAGGGACGGGTGTGATCTAAGTATAAAATTTGGGGCGATTACATCGGTAACGGTAACCCGACAGGCTAAATGGTCATATGGGAGGTATTCAGTCAGTTGACTGGTCGGTTAGCCAGTCAAGGACCAAGTCGGAATGGGATAGTGAGAGACAGTGATTAATTTGTCAAGTAGACAAATTAATCAAGCATGATTAAAAATTAGATATCAAATTTCCCAAAGTAGAGCAGTTGGGTACCGATAGGCATCGGTACCACAAAACGATAAGTTTATTAGTTCCTAACGATAGAGTGACCTAAGAGCGATGTTAATTAATTTATTGGGTAAATAAATTAATTAACAATGATTTGAAAATCAAATTCTTAAGAAGAGGGCAATTAGTACCGATAAGGATCGGTACCACATAACGAGAATTTTTATTAGTCACTAATGACCACGGTGACCTAAGAGTGAATGTTAATGTAATGTATTATGATTACAGGGAGGTACCTGTATTGTGACGAAGGCGAGAGTATAAACTGTCTAATGACAGGTAAGTACAACTCCGCCTACAGCATGGATAAAATGAATTTAAAATGATGCTTTTCCAGTATTTTAAGTATGTATCTTGCGCACGATGCTGCACAGCATATATAAGAGCATATAGTTTCACAATCGAGTAGATTGATGAAAGAACAAGTTAGAAGTCATAGATCCCTACCGCGTAGGATTAGGGACAGCTTAGAGAAGCGTATGGCTAGAACAGTTAAACAAGATGGAAATAAATAGGTGTGTCGTACCGGCTCCTTCAGTCGAAGGGGTTTCCAGTTAAAGAAAGTTAAGGCCAAAAGCTGAGCATCAGCTGATGGCTCTTCGGCATTAGTTGACCTCGGGCGTTACCGTTGGTCTGCGCGTACACGGTACTGACACATGGGCCCTAAATAGACAAGAAAAGAAAAGAAAAGTTTAAAGCATAAATGAACATAACCGGACCATGCATTAGTTATAGTTCGCTATGCTTTCTTTTCAGTAGAGTGCATACAGTACACGATGCTTCTGTCATGCATAAAGTATGTAAAGTTTTATATTCAGTGTTATGCCATGTTATGTGATGACATGATATGTAAGCTGATATGTGATATGCTTATATGGTATGTGATATATTAAGTGATATATGTCATGCTTATGATTTTTTAAGTATGTGTTATGTTTTAAACATGTTTTGCGGTTAACATGTTGTACTTAATGGGCGTAAAGCTCACGGAGTGTGTTCATGCTGTAGGTAAGCTTCCTATAGCGCAAACACCAAGGGGCGATGATGGCGGCGGAGGTGGATGTGAGGATGAGGTTATGGATACACCGCGAGTATTCTTCCACATAGTATGAGTAAATAGTATTTTGAACGGTGATAGTTAAACAGTATTTTGAATAGTAAAGATTAATTGGTATTTTGGAACAGTAAACAGTATATGTATGAATAGTATATTTAAATAGTGTCTGGTGAATATTAATCAGATAAACAAGTATATAAGTATGTATGTATATTTGAAATCCTTATGTTTTCAAATTCCGCATTTTAATAGTATACATATGTGAATAGTAAATACGTACGCTTATATAAAAAAAAATCCCTTTAAATTTATGGTATTAAATTCTGCAAGTTTAAGTATCGGTTTTAAAGAGGAAGTATAAGTAAAAGCTAAAGATGCAAGTAATAGAGTTTTCAGGGACGGTCCGGGCCGCTGAGGGCACGGGGCGTCACAGTTGGTATCAAAGAGGTTTCCTACCATCCTACCTCACATCGCCGCATGCCTATCTCATCTATCCAAGTAAGTTAGTTTTATTTTTAGTCGGTAAATGTTTATCTATTAAAGATAACATTTTATAGTAATGAAACGACGAAATCTATGATGGCGAGGATAAGATGAAAAGATGCTGAGATCATTATACAAAAAATCACGAACGTGCAGTGATAGAGAACTGCTCAGAGAAAGAACATGGATTGCTACTCGAGTTGTATTGATCTTCAGAGCTAGTTGTCCACTAAGTTTCGAGTGGCAAACAATACTCCTGCACTCTATGAGAATGTCAGGACTGGTTTCACATTATCAAAGTGATTCCCTGATTGTACGTCATTGACCAGGATAACTGAGTCCTGTTGGCTGTTGATATCTCTCAGGAAGATACTCTCGTGTGTATCGGGATCCTTATGACCAGGATGAGCTCTTAACTGCGTCGAGTTTCGCCATACCACGATCGAGCCAATCTCTGAGAGGAGTCCAGCATCAGCCTCAGTTTTTCTTTATGGGTAAGCGGGGAGTGAAACTGCCTAAGTTCCCTAGAGTTATGGATATACGAGAATTTGTTCATCGGACTGAATGACTGCAGCTGATGTCCGGTGATACAGTTCTAACGTATGCTGTTCGCTACAAGGAACCGATATAGACTTCCACAATACATGCCGAGACAAAAGTGGATCAAGACAAGAGATGATCCAAAGAGAGAAAGAGACCTTGCCAAACAGAATTAGAAGAGCGATCAAGCAGGACTAGCAAGCCTTATCAAGGAGATAGTGAACGTCGAGAGAAAAGTGCTCAACCCCAGAAACCCTGCACAAGCCCAAGGCATTATAGCAGTCGCCATTATGGAGGGTGACCAGGTAGAACCAGCACCCCAATTGGCCGATAAAGAGTTCATGGCCGAACACCAGCCAGAAGCACACGAGGGCAATAGGGAGCCGATGGAGAACCCCGAACCAGCCTGTATGTCTCTCGAACACCCCATGAAAGAGGAAGATAACGAGACTCTTTCCAACGCCCATCCCGACGATGAGGGAGAGGAGATCCCCAACCGCTTTAGTAATGACGAATAGATGGGGATGTACGAACCCCAAGTCATCATAGCCAGCGAAGACGAGGTCAGTTTTGATTGAGAAGAAAAGGAGAACCCAGAGGAGTACTCACTCAGTGATAGTGACGATGAGGAGATGCCTAATACTGAATCAGGATTGTCCTTCTAATAGTAGTAACCCTTCTGCGAGAATGTTAGTTATGAAAATATATAGAGGGAAGCAGTAGCTCTCCCCCGTCAGTTGTAGCATAATGTACTTGTTGGGATCATATAGGGGAAGTGTGTGTCACTCCTGCTGAACTAGAATCTTGAATATATGTATATATATTATGTGAAATACATTATGAGATAAGCAGTAAAGCTTTGCCCTAGGGGCCAGATATAATTTTTTTTTTCTTTCCACAGTGTGAGTATGATATGACAGAAAGTGTAGGACGAATCCTAGCACTCAAACGATGTCCCAATACAATGCGGCAGTTGTATTGAACATCACAGTATGAGAGAATAAAAGATGGATATAGTGTGTATATTTATATCCATAATGTTTAAGTAAGATTGTTAAGTAAGAAAGAAAATGATATGTGATACGAGTCCCAAGTACAGAATTTAAGAGACTTATATTTTCCTTTCCCGCTGTACGATAGGGTTACATAGGAAAACATGGCAAGAACGAGAGCTTAGTTAAACCCAGCATCCTGAGAGGATGAGTTGATATCACAGATCGTAGCCATGCGAGAGATGATGGAGAACCAGTAACGGGAGTTAAACCAGCTTAGGGAACAGCTGGGCCAGCAACCCCAGGCACCACAGTCAGTAGAGATGCCAGCACAGGAGGCTCCAGCAGCCCAAGAAACTCTTAGAGAGCAAGCAGCTCCTCTAACCCAGGAGGCACTAGCACCCATAGTAATGGCTGCTTTCGTAACAACAATTGTTTTTTTTGCCAATCCCTAGGGAAGGCGACTTGTATGAGAGATTCCGATGCATGAAAGCGTTAGATTCTTAGGAATCACCAACCCTATAGAGGCCGATGATTGGCTAACGGATATCCAAGTAATCTTGGATTTTATAAGGTTAATAGATAGAGAGAGAAAGTGATGTACACACCCTTCACCCTGCGCAATGAGGCGCGTTAGTGGTGGAAGATGGTAACCATTAGGAGGAACATGAGAGAGATGAGCTGGAGCGATTTCATTGAGGAATTCAAGGAGATGTACTTCAACGAGGAAGCACTAGTAGCGCAGTAAGACGAGTTCGACAACCTGCACCAAGGTAGTATGACTGTTATGGAGGCAGTCAAGAAGTTTGAGCAGTTGGCTCAACTTTGTCCAGATTTGGTACCGACCAAAAGGAGAGAGTCAGACGAATGCTGAAGATATTCAGAACGAAAATCACAGTTTAGGTCTGTAGCGGAAGCCACGGACCAGCGACACTAGCAGAATGTGTCAGCAAGACTATCTGAGCTGAGTACTTGTCGGTTCATGATAAGGAGCGAAAGGCGTAGAATTTTAAGGCACGAAAGGAGGAGAAAACGCAAGCCGAGCAGGCTTAGGAGAAGCAGAACCCCGAGTCACAATACAGAGGGTAGAATGTAGAAACCGGCCAGAATAGTAGGCATTCCCATAACAACAACAAGAGAAAAGGGGAATTAGGGCAATCAAGATTCACAGAAGAATTTCCCCAGAAGAGAGACGACCAGGAAGGAATGACAGCCAATACCCGACGTGCACGAGATGCGGAAAGATGCACCCAGGAGAATGCAAGCAGAGAGCAAGTGGTTGTTTCATCTGTGGCAAGGAAGGCCACTATGCCAAAAAAAAAAATTGCCACTTCAACCTGCAGAATCGACAGAATCAACCCCGCACTGGGAATAATCAACTTCACACCAACCAGACTAGGATCGAAGACCCTTCAATCAGACAAGGTATACTGAAAGCTTCAGATAGCTAAGGGAGAATCTATACTTACACGGGGAGTGACGTTGAAGCTGTAACTTCTGCAATGGTGACAGGCCAACTTTCTATCGCCAACTTTGATGCGTTAGTTCTACTTGATTCTGGAGCCACCCATTCGTTGCATCATCAGATTCTGCCAAAAAAAAAAAGCTTAGGACACAACGTTGTCATAAACTGTTGAAGGCGGAAAATCATTTTCGAACCAATCGGATGTGAAAAGTTCATCTACAAGGGTTTGTCGCCAGAGCAACCAAAGACGATGATATCAGCAGTGAAGGCTCGCGAGATGCTATCCAGTGGATGCACAAACTTCCTAGTATACGTAGCAGATAAGACTCAAGGAATAGAGATAGGACCCGACAACGTACCGATAGTCAGGGAATTCATGGAGATATTTCCAGAAGATCTTACAGGACTCCAACCAGAGCGCGGGATCTCGTTCGAGACTGAACGTCTACTAGAATCAACCCCATCTTTGAGGCCCCCTACGGAATGGGCCCTGTAGAGCTAAAAGAGCTCCAAGCCTAGGTAAAGGACTAAATAGATAAGAGATTCATTCGACAGAGCTATTCACCCTGGAGAGCACCTATACCATTCGTGAAGAAGAAAGATGGACCACTGAGAATGTGCATCGACTACAGAGAGTTTAATAGGATTACGATTAAGAACAAGCATCCATTGCTGTGGGTTAACGATCTATTTGATCAGCTCTAAGACGTTGTAGTGTTCTCGAAGATCGATATACGTCCCGAGTACCATCAAATATGAATCAGGAATGAAGATGTACCCAAAATAGTCTTTTAAACGTGGTACAGACATTACGAGTTTCTGTTCATGTTGCTCAGATTGACGGACGCGCCAGCAGCTTTCATGAGCCGGATAAACCACATGTTCAAGGGCTATTTGGATAAGTTTGTCATTGTGTTCATTGATGACATACTTATACACTCTAAGACGAAGGAAGAGCACGAAGAGCACTTAAGGATCATTTTGCGCATGTAACAGGACCATCAGCTATACGCCAAATTCTCCAAGTACGAGTTTTGACTGGAGAAGGTCCATTTCCTAGTCACCTAGGAAGGAGTATCTGTGGACCTGACTAAAATTGACGCAGTTAATGCGTGGCCAGCTTTGAGAAACATGACGAAGATCCGTAGCTTCCTAGGCTTAGTGGGATACTACCGACGTTTTGTCGAAGGTTTTTCAAAGCTAGCCGCACCGCTTACAGCGCTCACCAAGAAGGGAAAGAGGTATAAGTGAATCGACAAGTGTGTGGAAAGCTTTCAAGAGCTGAAATGAAGACTAATAAGCGCTCCAATGCTGACCATTTCAAATGTTGGTCAGGGAAGCTTTGTGACTTAAGCGCCGCATCTAAAACCAAGTTGGAAACTGTGTTGATGCAGAGTGGTAAAGTAGTCGCGTATGCTTCACGACAACTCAAAAACCTTGAGAAGAGCTACCCAACGCGTGATCTGGAGCTATTAGCGATAGTTTTTATGATAAAAGCATGGAGGCACTACCTGTATGGAGTCACGTGCGAGATTTACAACGACCACTAGAGCCTCAAATGTATCTTCACGCAGAAAGAGCTCAACATGAGGCAGCGTAGATGGCTAGAGTTGGTAAGGATTACGACCGTGAGATCCTATACCATCCGGGGAAAGCCAATAAAGTGGTCAATGCATAGAGTCAGAAGCATATTACTATGCCTATGAATATTAGTGCCTTGTCAGGAGCGTTACAAAGGAGTTATGCGACAGCGAGATCAAGATTTTGATAGGGAGATTGTCTGACATGACCCTCCAATCGACGCTCCAAGAAGAGATCAAGATCGGTCAAGGTTTCGATTTGTCCCTGCTTAAGTCCAGAAAGGAAGCTATAGAGGACAAGGGTTCAGAGTTTAAGATCCTTAAGGATGACGTACTCTACTACAGAGATAGAGTGTGTGTTCTGAAAGATGAAGAACTCAAGAAGCGAATCCTTTTGGAACCTTACGAGACGTCATATTCCGTACATCCGATAGCGAATAAGATGTACAAGTACCTGAAGGAAAGCTTTTGGTGGCCTGAAATGAAGAATGACATTGTCGAGTTCATTGCCAGATACCTTACGTGCCAGAAAGTTAAGGCAGAACACCAGCGCCCAACAGGATAATCGTAGAAAATTAAGCTACTCGAGTGGAAATAGGACCAGATTACAATGAATTTCGTAGTCGGACTGCCGAAGACGTCAAACGATAATGACGCAATCTGGGTGATTGTAGATAGACTGATGAAATCAGCTAAATTTTTAGCAATGAAAGTTAGCTACTCGATGGAATGACTAGTAAAAATCTATGCGGCACAGTTCGTGAAACGGCACGGAGTACCAGAGTCGATCGTCTCAGATCGTAGTGGACGCTTTACCTCCAGATTTTGGCGAAGTGTTCAGGCTACATTACGGTCCAAGTGAGAGTTCAACATAGCATTTCATCCTCAGACCGATAGTTAGTCTAAGAGGACCATACAGATGTTAGAGGACATGTTGAAACCTGCGTCCTAGACTTCAAAGGAAATTGGGATCAGAAGCTACTATTGAGCGAGTTCTCGTACAACAACAACTACCATTCCTCGATAGGATTGGCACTGTACGAGACACTTTGTGGAAGGAAATGTAGATCTCTGGCTCATTAGTACGAGTCTGGAGAGAAACGACTAGTTAGCTCGGACATCATCAAGAATACCATGGCAAACGTGAAGCTGATACGAGAAACATTAGATACAGCGCACAGTCGACAGAAAAATTTTGACGATAAGCGCTATAGACCCCTTGAGTTTCAAGTAAGAGACTTGGTCTTTATCAAGGCGGCACCCATGAAAGGGGTGGTGCATTTAGAAAAGAAAGAAAAGCTCAGTCCTAGGTACATAGGACCCTCGAGATAATAGAGAAAGCCGGGAAGGTGGCTTATAGACTAGCACTTCCTCCCAAGTTAGTTACAGTGCACAACGTCTTTCACGTCTTGATGCTGAAAAAGTACGCGCCAGACAGCTCCCATGTTCTTAGCCAAGAATCCGTTGTAGTATACGCTGATCCGAAATACGAGGAGAGACCCGTGCGGATCTTAGTTAGAAAGGAGAAAGTACTTAGGAATGAAGTATACCACTAGTAAAAGTGTTGTGGCGGAATCATAGTGTTGAGGAAGCCACATGAGAATGGGAAGAAGACATGAGAAGAGACTTCCCGGAATTATTCTAATTTTCGAGGACGAAAATTTTGTAAGGGGGGTAGGTTGTAATGACTGCCATTTTCATGGCACGTACTTACCATGTAATAAGTCATTAAGGAATAAAATGGACATAATTTAATGTCTTTTAGCAAATTTAAGAAACATGGTCAAGTACACGACTGTGTAAGAGGCTGTGCACCTCTCAGATAGATGAATGTGTTTCAAAGACATGGCCGTGTTGAGTAGTCTCAACTAGTACACGCCCGTGTTCGAAATGTACACGCCCGTGTTGCGTTGCACACGCACGTGTAAGAGTCCTTGTAGAAGGCTGTGTAATGAGCCGAGAGCCACTGTAATGACTCTCATGAATTATGAAACTTAATTACTATGTAATGATGTAATTAAGTTAATAAGCACAGTGTGCTTTTCAGTTGAATGAATTAAACAGGAATAGTAACGTTTAATTACTATTCATGCAGTGAAAGGGGTAATCGATAGTGAAATCGGTCCACCCTATTATGTGAGTATGCGTTGAGACACGCAATATCAAGAAACCGGTCTAGACGACCATTTCATGATACAGAACTGATGAGCTAGTCATCAGTACGCTCAGACTGGTCATCTGAGCGCAGCAGTGATAATTACCCTAATAGATGTACAGTATGGAGAAAAGTGGTCTAGATGACCTCTTCTCGCCCAGAGACTGACAAAATCGGAGTCAGAACGCTCAGATTAGTCAGTCAGATAGTGAATAGTGATTAGTGAACAGTGTGATACGCAGTATCAGGTTAGTGGCCAAGACGGCCTTAATCTGACATAAAACTGATATATTAATAGTCAGCAGGCTCAATCTGGTCAATTGAGCACAAAATGTAGATTTTGTTTAAAAGATACGCAGTATCGGGATAAGGGTCAAGACGACCTTTTCTCCCCCCGAAACTGATATATTTAGACTCAGGACGCCCAAATTAGTCAATCGGGCACCTGACACGGTTTTTCGAGATGGGGTCATATGGATCCCGAAAACTGGTCTAGAAGACCTCAGATGGATGTAAAACTGATAAATTTGAAATCAGCACGTTCAAATTAGTCAAGGGAGACTGTGTTTGAAATTTCACGCGAAAATGCCTCGTTATGTGTGCATAGTGTTACACAGTGTAGGCCTAACCACAGTATCAAGAAATTGGTCAAGATGACCTTTTCTTGATATAAAATTGATATATTTGGAATCAGAATGCTCAAATTAGTCATTTGAGCACAAAAAGTAATTTTTGACCGGGAACTATGCAGTATCGGGAAATTGGTCGAGACGACCTCGGATGAAGATAAAACTGATATATTTGGGTTCAGCACGCCCAAATTTGTCAGTATAGCCTATCTTAAAATTTTTCAAAAAATTAGTGTAAAAGGACGAAATTTTTGGGACTATTGAAAAATAGCCCCCATAATTTTTCCAAATCCCATTTCCTCCCTTAACACCACACGAGGATGAACAATAACCATCAGTCGAATCCGACATCCATTTTCGACACCGCCGGCACCATTGGAAAGCTCTCGACGAGCTGATTCCAACGGTGGGCTGAGTCGACCGAATCGACGCCGCACGCGCCGCCCAAAGCCGCCGGTGGCCGAATTTTTCAAACCACCGTATCTTCGCCGTCCGACGTCCAAATGCCACGATTCCGGTCCCAATGGATTCGTGGTGAAGAGTAGAACAAAACCCAGGCTTTATTTCATGTCAACAGCCACCGAATCGCGCCACTCAAGGTTCGCCTTCGCCGTCGCCATCACCGCCATCGAATCTCGCTATTCCGGCGGAGTTGAGTTGCAAGGTCGGTGTCAAAATGCTCAGAACAACACGTAGATCAAAAGCCCCAAATCAATTTTGGGCAACAACGCCAGAAAATGAAGATCTAACACCGCCGCCGTCGCCGACTTTTCGAGGGCAGATTTCCGGTGACAGGAGCCTCGATTGGTGAAATTGACACCACCAATGGGTTCCTCTCGTCGAGCTCTTCAAGATGGTGGTCGCCACTCCCATCGCCGCCGTGGTCAACGCCGGTCAACGGCCGGTCAACACCGGTCAACGGCGACCCGGAGACCGAAAATTGAAGAATGGCCCGTTGGCCTATTTTCGACGTTCCGGACACATCCGCGGCATCGGATTTGCAAACCGGAGTTTCGAAAGTGAAGGACGATGATTCAAAGATTGTGCGATCGAGATCAAACGGTTCACCCGACCGCCGACCAGAACGATTTTGGTAGTGGTTTTGATCCCTTGATTCCTCAATTTATTATTAGAAATAATTATGTATGAATTATGGTTTACTGACTTGAGGAATTGTAAGAAAAATGGATGAAATGTCGAAAAAGAGAATGTGAGGAAATGTGAATATTTTTACGTAAAAAGCGGAGCTTTTACGTAAAAATTAGGCCTCTGGTTTAGTACATGGCAAGTTAGAATAGGTTAGATGGTTTTGAGGCGTTTCCTAAACGCCGGAAACCCAAAAATTAAGCGGAAATGTTGCTGAAATTTCTAAAACGGCACAAAGGGGTATTTTAGGAAACGAGGGCTGAAAATGTGATTGGGATGGAAACCCGAGCCCCCTCGATGACCTAGGTCCAGGAAAGAAGGACGGACGTTTACAGGATTAGTGAACCGCCCAATTAGAAATCTCGAAATGTAAGAAAACGACCCCTAGATTAGAATAGTGCCACCCGAGGGACGGGTATGATCTAAGTATAAAATTTGGGGTGATTACATCGGTAACGGTAACCCGACAGGCTAAATGGTCATATGGGAGGTATTCAGTCAGTTGACTGGTCGGTTAGCCAGTCAAGGACCAAGTCGGAATGGGATAGTGAGAGACAGTGATTAATTTGTCAAGTAGATAAATTAATCAAGCATGATTAAAAATTAGATATCAAATTTCCCAAAGTAGAGCAGTTAGGTACCGATAGGCATCGGTACCACACAACGATAAGTTTATTAGTTCCTAACGATAGAGTGACCTAAGAGCGATGTTAATTAATTTATTGGGTAAATAAATTAATTAACAATGATTAGAAAATCAAATTCTTAAGAAGAGGGCAATTAGTGCCGATAAGGATCGGTACCACATAACGAGAATTTTTATTAGTCACTAATGACCATGGTGACCTAAGAGTGAATGTTAATGTAATGTATTATGATTACAGGGAGGTACCTGTATTGTGACGAAGGCGAGAGTATAAACTGTCTGATGACAGGTAAGTACAACTCCGCCTACAGCATGGATAAAATGAATTTAAAATGATGCTTTTTCAGTATTTTAAGTATGTATCTTGCACACGATGCTGCACAGCATACATAAGAGCATATAGTTTCACAATCGAGTAGATTGATGAAAGAACAAGTTAGAAACCATAGATCCTTACCGCGTAGGATTGGGGACAGCTTAGAGAAGCGTATTGTGGCGGCCCGCCCCTCGTAGAGATCATACAATACTATTACAGTTGAGCTTTATCGCTAACTGCGATAGATTGTACTCTCATAGGTCGCCGGCTAATATCTCTCTCTTTTTAAATCATGATGTTTTTGGGGAAATTTTTTTTTTCTTTAAACATTATGTAAAACATTTCCCACTATTTACTTTGTTAGAAAGTACAAAGTAATTTACGTATTACAGTACTTTCGTAAAGTATATAATATTACAAAAGACTGTTTCTTTTTTTTTCCTCCTTCCCTTTTTATCGCTCAGCGGAAAGACTCTGGCAGGAACATATCCCTCGCCCAGTTATCCGATTTGACACGCGCCATCCCGTCCGCATCCAGTCAATCAAGCTACTGAGCTGGTCGCTTACCTGTAACATTAGCAAAAATGGTGAGCTACAGACTCAGTAAGTTCAAACATGCAAGAAATAAAATTTCTATGAATAGTACTATTCATCGTGAATAGTACCTTTGACGACTATTCATACATAAATAGTAACTTTGACCACTATTCATATGTGAATAGTAAGTTTGACCACAACACCGTGTCACAACAGTACATCTACCGCGATGTTAGTACTCTCACTAAACTGTCTTATGCTCAATGATGGCATAGTTTCAGTTTTAGGTGATTATATTTGCTTATGTTTTGGTTTTGAGCTCAGGTTGGCAGTACCATTTAAGTGCGCATGACTGGGAGCGGTACATTAGTGCTGACCTCCACAGCCTTAATCTCATAGCCCCGAAGGCAAACTGTACATGACTGGGAGCGGTACATCAGTGCTGACCTCCACAGCCTTATTCTAATAGCCCCGAAGGCAAAAGTACCTCCCTATACGGAAGGCTGGTACGCCAGAAAGTGGTTTCATTACCGACTTTTTAAATTCTAACCTGGTGACTTCACATGGTCTCGTGGTTAGGAATGGGTCACTTTTTAATTTTAGGGGAGTGAGTTTCATTAACCTCGCTCTAGTGCCCGAAGCACAATTAACAATGTGTCCATTCTCAATAGTGCCCGTAGCACATTACGTCTCTCTCTCTACTCTATAATAGTGCCCGTAGCACATATGTACCTAACTTATAGTTAGTACATCAAAGTTAGCAACAATAATGCTATATGTTGCAGATAGGTAAATGTCTGAACTTACCTTATCAGTCTCTTCTCTTTTCCTCTCGTGGATCTTTGATCACCCTCCTTGTAGGTCGATTTTTGGATCCTACAGACAAAACTTTGTCTGTTAATTTCATTTCCATTTATAGCTTTTATTTTTCATTTAAAAGCTTAAGTAAAACCTATTTATAACTTTTTAGGCTTTATTTATCATTTTCCCCATTTTTCTCAACTTTTGCAAAATTACAATTTTGCCCCTGTATTTTGGCAAAATTACGATTTTGCCCCTATATTTTGGAAAAATTACAATTTTGCCCATGACGGAAATTTTACATAAAAGCTCACAAATTTCCAATTTCATATTTTAACCCACATTACAAAATTTTTTCTCAATTTTGTCCTTAGTTTTGGTCTCAGTTTTCACAATCAAACCGAACCAAACTTCTCAAATTTTCCACCACATTTTAGGTTATTAAAATGTCATTTTTTTAACACATTTTCAAGCCCATTTTCATTACATTTTTCAACCAAACTCTTAGGGTTTTTACCATATCTAACCCACGGCCAATGAATGAAAAACATGCACAACATTTTTGTTTCATTCTTTCACTCATAATTCCATCATTTGCATATTAAAATGCATGATTTCAATTAACCAAATATCACATAAAACCATGCAAATTTTTCTTCCAAACCCTTAGGTAACCCCACGGCCACATTATGTAAATGCACACCAAAATTTTTTTCAAGCTTTCCATAATGAAATTCATGGTTTATTCTTCACAAAATTTAACTTGAAAGCATGTTAGCAATTAAACCACACAAATTTCTCATTGTTTACCCAAGGTAACCCACGGTTTTACCCTTGGAAAACCAACAAAATTTCAGTTTTTCTTTAAACCAAATACATGGTTTTCTTCCTTATTACACCCTTAACAAAACCCAACATCAAATCAATGAAAAACAACCAAAAATTTTCCATCTTTTTTCACTATTCACCCCACGGTTTTCTTGAGGAAAAACCAAGAAAAAGTTAAGTGCAAGGGGAGTTACCTTAGTCAATTGCTTCCTTTGTCTTCAAGGAATGTTTTGACACCAATTTTGTGTAGAATTATTGAAGAAATTGCTTGGTTTCCCTTGGTAGCTCACGGCTCCACCATGGAAGGATACTTAGAAATTTTTCTTTGGTTTTTTGGCTTGAAATTTGGTCTCGGCTTTTTGTTCCAAAAGTGGCCAACTTATGCCACTAAAAGGCCAATTAATTTGGCTTTCCACCAATGAGATTTCACCACCTTTCAACACTAATACTTTCCATGATTTTCAAAAATTAAAAATGATGAATTTTGGCCAAATCTTGGCCTTTAGATCAAAAAGTAGATGAATCATGGCCATTAATGCTACCAATCACCATTTTAATCCCATTTATTAAATGGATTAATGATGTCATAATTGCTAAAGTAAAAGTTGACTTTGACTTTCACTATTTACATTAATTCGACTACTTTTTGACCGATACCGGTTCGAGCCGAAATTTTCCTGAAATCGTCCCGGCGTGTTCCTGAGGTCTCCTGTGCAGTCGGATCAATTTAAACTGCTTCCGTTTGATCAAAATTAATCCCGGAAGTTTTCCGTCTTTTATTGCCCCGGTTAGGGTTTTCAATGCCGGTTTTGGCACCGTTTCACCCGTTTCAACTCAGTGAATTTTTCTAACACTGAATTCTTACTCGTCAGTATTGTTAGAACATTTTCATATATTCTAAACAATATAAATGCATTTATTTCACTCTTTAAATAGTACAAATTGTTATATACATACATTTGTACATTTTCATCCGAGAATTGCTTGAATTTCCCGGTTGTCACATTCACCCCTCCTTATAAAATTTTCGTCCTCGAAAATTAGAACAAATGGGGGTATAAACTCCTCATCTCATCTTCTCGTTCCCACGTAGCTTCTTCAATGTTGTGATTTTTCCACAAAATCTTCACTAGTGGGATTGTCTTATTCTCAGTACTTTCTCTTCACGAGCCAGTACTTGAATAGGTTGTTCCTCATATGTCAAATCCTCATGGATTTGAAAAGGCTCATGCTTCAACATATGGGACGGGTCTGGTATATATTTTCTCAGCATCGACACATGAAATACATTATGCACTGCCGACAATTCTGGAGGTAACGCTAATCTGTAAGCGACCTTTCCAATGTGTTCGATAATTTCATAGGGTCCAATATATCTTGGACTTAGTTTCCCCTTCTTACCGAAACGCATAATCCCCTTCATAGGCGATACCTTAAGAAACACGAAGTCTCCTTCATCAAACTCTAAGGATCTCCGCCTCTTGTCTGCATAACTCTTTTGTAGGCTTTGCGCAATTTTCATTTGACGCTGAATTCTAGCAACAGCATCGGAAGTCTCTTTTATGAAATCCGTCTTATGCAACTGCTTCTCTCGCAAATCGTACCAGTGTAATGGTGATCTGCACTTCCGTCGATACAAAGCCTCGTAAGGTACCATGCCTATAGAAGCTTGGTAACTATTATTGTACGAGAATTCAATTAATGGTAACTTCTCATTCCAATTTCCCACAAAATCCATTACACAAGCTCGAAGCATGTCCTCTAACGTCTGAATTGTCCGCTCTGACTGTCCGTCTGTTTGCGGATGAAAAGCCGTACTGAGTCTCAATTCAGTACCCATGGCTTCTTGCACATACTTCCAGAAATTCGAAGTGAACCGTGCATCTCGATCTGATACAATGGATTTTGGTACTCCATGTAATCTGACGACATGAGTTACGTATAACTGAGCAAACTTTTCCAACGAAAAGGTCATCTTGACAGCTATAAACCGTGCCGTCTTGGTCAGTCTATCCACAATAACCCAGATGGCATCATAACCTTCTCGGGTTTTTGGGAGTCCCACTACAAAATCTATCGTAATGTGTTCCCATTTCCATTCAGGAATCTCCTATGGTTCCAATCTTCCTGCTGGATGTTTATGTTCCACTTTGATTCTCTGACAGGTCATGCATCTGCTCACGAATTTCGCTATATCGTTCTTCATCCCTTTCCACCAGAACTGTAACTTCAAGTCCTGATACTTCAGGCTTTGGTGATCAGTAAAAATCTGACATTGAGCTCCATAGAGATAGTGTCGCCAAATTTTAAGCGCGAACACTACTGCAGCAAGTTCAAGGTCATGCGTAGGATAATTCCTTTCATGCTCCTTTAATTGATGGGAAGCATAAGCAATCACCTTGCCGTCTTGCATCAGAACTGCTCCCAATCCTATTTTAGATACATCACTGTAGATCACAAACTTCTCCCCTTCAGTGGAAAGCGTAAGGATTGGTGCGCTTGTCAGTCGCCTCTTTAACTCTTGGAAGCTTCTTTCGCATTCCATAGTCCACTCGTACTTCCGTTCTTTGCGTGTAAGAGCAGTAAGAGGTGCAGCTAAATGCACAAATCCCTCTACAAATCACCGATAATAACCAGCTAACCCCAAGAAAGTGCGTATTTCCGTCACACTCTTGGGAGCAGGCCACTGGTTAATTGCCTCTACTTTTGTCGGATCTACAGCAATACCTTCCTGGGATACAACATGTCCGAGGAAATGTACTCTGTCCAGCCAAAATTCACATTTTGAGAATTTGGCATATAGTTTATGCTTCCTTATCGTATTCAACACGATCCTCAGATGCTCCTTGTACTTCTCATGAGTCTTCGAGTATATAAGAATGTCATCAATAAATACAATGACAAACTTATCCAAATACTCTTTAAAAATTCTGTTCATTAAATCCATGAACGCTGCCGGCGCATTTGTTAATCCAAATGGCATCACAAGAAACTCGTAGTGACCATAACGAGTCCTAAACGCCGTCTTAGGAATATCACTTTCTTTAATTCTCAGCTGGTGATATCCTGATCGTAAGTCGATCATGGAAAATACCGCTGCGCCCTTTAACTGGTCGAATAGGTCATCAATTCTAG
Source organism: Antiaris toxicaria (assembly GCA_035233585.1). Taxonomy (NCBI): domain Eukaryota; kingdom Viridiplantae; phylum Streptophyta; class Magnoliopsida; order Rosales; family Moraceae; genus Antiaris; species Antiaris toxicaria. Next base: position 25,124,923 of record CP141157.1, read on the forward strand.
GTAACGGATACCTATTTTTTATCGTAACCTTATTCAACTCTCGGTAATCAATGCACAACCGGAATGTTCCATCCTTTTTCTTGACGAATAACACAAGTGCACCCCATGGAGAAAACCTCGGCCTGATGAATCCTTTATCCAAAAGCTCCTTTAATTGTTCCTGCAGCTCCTTTAACTCCACTGGAGCCATGCGGTATGGTGCTTTGGAAATAGGTGCTGTTCCAGGCATCAACTCAATTTCGAACGAGATTTCTCTCTCTGGCCGTATCCCTGGTAGCTCTTCCGGAAATACGTCAAGAAATTCATTAATCACAGGAACATCTTCAGGTCGAAGCTTCTGTTCCTCTATAGTGTCCACCACATATGCCAGATATCCCATACAACCACTGGCTATCAGCTTGCTTGCTCTCAGCGAACTGATCATCATCTTCCTGGGTTTTTGAGAAGTGTCGACATACTCGAAACTCTCTTCTTCCTCGGGTTGGAATACTATCTTTCGATTTCAACAGTCGATCGTAGCTCGGTATTTCCCTAGGAAATCCATGCCTAGAATCACATCGTAATCCGCGATCTTCATCACGATCAACTCTGCATATAGTTCCCTATTTGCCACATATACTGGTACATGAGGTAGCCAGTATTTGGACAACAATACTTCCCCAGAGGGTAAAGCTGTCTTAAATACCCTTCCCATATAGTCTTTAGGAAGTCCTATCTTGTCAACAAATACATAGGAAACAAAAGAATGCGTAGCACCAGAATCGAATAGTACAGAGGCTACATGACTAGCGACAGGAAGCTGACCTGTCACCACGTTCGATGTTCCTACCTCTGCATCCTCTTTGCTGTAGGCCATCACACGAGCATCGGCACGTGACACACGCTCCTGGCGTTGCAGCCTTACTGGTGACTCTTTAACTCTGGCCTGAAGGGAATGAGCTTGTGGGCGTGTCTGGTGCGGTTGGGAAGTGTCTTGTCCACCCTGCCTATTTGGACAGTTCCTGGCATAATGGCCTTCCTTTCCACATTCATAGCAAACAAGTGGCCCAAATCTGCATTGCCCAGAATGTCTCTTCCCGCATGTATGACAATTTTGCACGTTGGATTCCGCATTACCAACTATTCTCCGCTGCTGGCTTCGATTATTTCCCTGGCGATTTCCAGAAAAATTGCCTTTTCTCTTATTTTGCTGGGATCCTTGACTATTGCCCTGGCTTGGTTTAGCATTCTGACTTGGCTTGCTTGATTGACCAGCTGGTGTAGACTTCGCCAAAGCCCTCTCCTTCTTCTTGGCCTCCTAGTGTTTTTCTCTTTCTTCTTTCTGTCGGGCTACGTGAAACTCAGCTCTAATGGCCCGACTCACACAATCTGCTACAGAAGTAGGTGGTACTTGTCCAGTGTCTACTAACGCAGCAATTTCTGACCTGAACATCCCGATCATTTTCTGTATTTTCTCCCTCTCAGTAGGGATTACATAAGGGCACAAACGGGATAACTGGTCGAACTTTCGGCAAACTTCACTCACCGACATGTTTCCTTGCGTCAATTCTGAGAACTCTTTCTACTGTTGTCTCAGAGATGCAGGGTCGTAATATTTCTGGTTAAATTCTTCCAGAAATTCCGCCCAACTCATGGTAGACACATTTCTTCTCATTCGTACAGTGTCCCACCAAAAACGAGCATCTTTTTTCAGCACAAAAGACGCACATGAAACCTTCTCCCGATCGGTTAGGTTCATGAATTCCATAATCACTTGTAACGACGACAACCAGTCTTCAGCCTCTAGAGGATTTGTAGACCCTTCAAATTCTGGCGGCCTCATACGCCTGAATCTTTCATAGAGGGGTTCCAGGTTTAATACTGGTTGTGGTTTAGGAGCTCTCTCATGTACCGCAGCTGGAGGGATAACTGGATCTACCTCAGCTTCCTATTCTACTTGGGTACCCTCAGAGCCTTGTCTCTGTTCTAGCTCCTCTACCCGTCGTCTCAAATTAGCATTTTCTTGCATCTGAGCTTCTAGCAGAGCTTGTATCTGATCCAGTCTTTCCATAACATTAGGACGTCGCTCTCGTCCCTCTGGTCAATTATGCAAATCCACCATCTTGCCTATCATCCTATTATGGCACAATAATTCACCGTTAGCTTTTCCATAATCACATTCGTAAAATCATATCAATTCACGAAATTTAGGGTAATGTAAAGCCACATCATCGTAACACATCATCGTATAACATATAATCATTTTGATATTTCATTCATAGCAAAACATTTATATGTCATACATAATCATCACCAGTCATATATACATCGGCCATTTTATACATCTTGGCCACAAGTCTATACAAAAGAGCTTTTCTCTCTAAGCTACTGTGACAACCGGGAAATTCAGGCAATTCTCGGACGAAAATGTACAATTGTATGTATATAACAATTTGTACTGTTTAAAGAGTGAAATAAATGTATTTATATTGTTCAGAATATGTGAAAATGTTCTAACAATACTGACGAGTAAGAATTCAGTGTTGGAAAAATTCACTGAGTTGAAACGGGTGAAACGGTGCCAAAATCGGCATTAAAAACCCTAACCGGAGCAATAAAAGACGGTAAACTTCCGGGATTGATTTTGATCAAACGGAAGCAGATTAAATTGATCCGACTGCACAGGAGACCACAGGAACACGCCGGGACGATTTCAGGAAAATTTCGGCTCAAACCGGCATCGGTCAAAAAGTAGTCGAATTAATGTGAATAGTGAAAGTCAAAGTCAACTTTCACTTTTGTAATTATGACATCATAAATCTAGATTAATAAATGAAAGAAAATGGTGGTTGGTGGAATGAAAGGCCATGATTCATTTAGCTTTTGATCTAAAGGCCAAGATTTGGCCAAAAATTACCATTTTTAATTTTTGAAAAATGGGGAAAGAAATGGCTTGAAAGATGTCAAATTGTCATTGGTTTAGAGCCAAATTAATTGGCTTTTGGTTTGCATAAGTCGGCAAAACATTTACAAAGTGGCCGAAACCAAAATTTCAAGCCAAAAGCCATAAGAAAATTTTTCTAACTTCCTTCCATGGTGGCTACGTGAGGGACCAAGGGAAACCAAGTTTTATCTTCAACATTTCTTCACAAAAAGAGTGTCAAAACACTCCTAGAAGACAAAGGAAGCAATTGATTAAGGTATCTTCCCTTACACTTGATTTTTTCATGGTTTTTCTTCTTAAAATCCGTGGGTGAATAGTGATTGGAAGATGGAAAATTTTTGGTTGTTTTTCATGGATTTGATGTTGGGTTTTGTTAAGGATGTATTAAGGAAGAAAACCATGCAAATTCATTAAAGAAAAACCAAATTTTGGTTGGTTTTTCAAGGGTAAATCCGTGGGTTACCTTGAGTAACCAATGAGAAAAAAGTTTTGGTTAATGGTTAACATGCTTTCTAAGTTTAATTTTGTGAAGAACAAAGCTTGTATTTCATTGTGGAAAGTTTGAAAAAAATTTCTTGTGTTAAATTCATAAGGTGGCCGTGGGTTGTTAATGGTTTGGAAGAAAAATTTTCATTGGTTTATGTGATATTTGGTTGATTGAAATCATGCAAATTAATGTGTAAATGGTGGCAATGTGAATGAAAGAATGAAACAAAAATGTTTGGCATGTGTTTCATTAAATGGCCGTGGGTTATACAAGGGTTAAAACCCTAGGAAATTTGGTTGAAAATGCAAAGAAAATGGGCTTGGAAATGTGTTAAAAATATGACATTTGAATGGCCTAAAATGTGGTGAAAGTTTGACAAAATTTGGTTCGGTTTTGTTGTGAAAACCGAAACCAAATTAAGGGTAAATTTGTGAAAAAAATTTTGTAATGTGGGTGATAACGTGAAATTTGAAATTTGTGGGCTTTTATGTAAAAGTTTGGAAAACTTTTATATAAAATAGGCTTGTGGTTTTTAGTACGTGGCAGGTACATTCGGTTCGAGGCGTACCTAACGCCGGAAGCCTTAAATTTACGCCGAAATGCTGCCGAAATTTCGAAAACGGCATTCGGGGTAAAATAGGGATTTAAAATAAAAGTTAGGGCCGGGACGGAAACCCGAGTCCCTAACGGAAAAAGTGAATAAGGGTAATTTAAGGGGTGGGTCGTGAATAATAACCCGTCCCCTAAAAATGAAAAAAAACGCGTGTGAGATTGAAAAACCGACCCCGAGGGGGGGGCGTTTTTGGAAATAAAATAAAGGCCCGAGTCGGGAACGGAAAACCCGAGCCTCGGAGACCTAGGTCGGGAAAGTCTAGATGAACGTTTTAAATACTAGTGAAACGTCCATTTGAGGCTCCGAAACGATAGAAAATCGCTAAACCGACGTGAGGGTCGGAATAGTGCTTCCCGAGGGCCGGGAAAGCAAAAAGTGGAAATAAAATAGAAACGAACCCGGTAATGATTAGAAAAGAGTCAGAAAAGTTCCTGAGAGACAAAAATGCAGTCTGGATCAATAAAATTCCGTTAGGGGCAAAACCGCAATTTTGCCAAAATATTGGGGCAAAATCGTAATTTTTCAAAAGTTGGGGGAAAATGGTGAAAATAATAAATAAAACCTAAAAAGTTATAAATAGGTTTTATTTAAGCTTTTTAATGAAAAATAAAAGCTATAAATGGGAAAGAAATTAACAGACATAGTTTTGTCTGTAGGATCCCAAAATCGGCCTACAAGGAAGGCGATTCAAGATCCAAGAGAGAGAAAGGGAACAGTCTGATAAGGTAAGTTCAGACATTTACCTGTCTGCAACATATAGTAATATTGTGCTAACTTTGATGTACTAACTATAAGTTAGGTACATATGTGCTACGGGCACTATTATAGAGTAGAGAGAGAGACGTAATGTGCTACGGGCACTATTGAGAATGGACACATTGTTAATTGTGCTTCGGGCACTAGAGCGAGGTTAATGAAACTCACTCCCCTAAAATTAAAATGTGACCCATTCCTAACCACGGGGCAATATGAAGTCACCGGGTTAGATGTGTAAAAAGTCGGTAATGAACCCACTTTCTGGCGTACCAGCCTTCCGTATAGGGAGGTATTTTTGCCTTCGGGGCTATGAGATAAGGCTGTGGAGGTCAGCACTGATGTACCGCTCCCAGTCATGTAAAATTTTGCCTTCGGGGCTATGAGATTAAGGCTGTGGAGGTCAGCACTAATGTACCGCTCCCAGTCATGCGCACTTAAATGGTACTACCAACCGAGCTCAAAACCAGAACGTAAATAAAGATAATGACCTAAAACTGAAACTGTGTCATAATTGAGCATAAGACAGTTTAGTGAGAGCACTAACATCGCGGTAGATGTACTAGTGTGATAGAGTGGTGTGGTCAACCTTACTATTCACCATGAATAGTGGTCAACCTTACTATTCACGTATGAATAGTGGTCAAAGATACTATTCACGATGAATAGTACTATTCATAGAAATTTCATTTCTTGCATGTTTGAACTTACTGAGCCTGTAGCTCACCATTTTTGCTAATGTTGCAGGTAAGCGACCAGCTCAGTAGCTTATTTGACTGGATGCAGACGGGATGGCGCGTGTCAAATGGGATAACTGGGCGAGGAATATGGTACTGCCAGAGTCTTCCCGCTGAGCGTTAAAGTGAAGGGAAAAAAAAGGGGAAACAGTTCTTTTGTAATTATATATATATTTTACAAAAGTACTGTGTTATTTATATTACTTTGTATTTATCAACAAAGTAAATAGTGGAAAAAGACTTTATATGATGTTAAAGAAAAAAAAAATTTCCCCAAAAACGACATGATTTTAAAAGAGAGTGAGATAAGCCGGCGACCCACGAGAGTACAATCTATCGCAGTTAGCGATAAGCTCAACTGTAATAGTATTGTATGATCTCCACGAGGGGCGGGCCGCCACAGCTACTTACGTACATGTATGCTTCTACTGATCACGCATCCCCTGTGTCTGGGACTAGAGGATATTCTTCTGGATCCTCATCATCATCGGGGTCATCTGAATCGTCACCGCCCCTAGGCAATGCTCCCTGTCCTGAGTCATCACCTCTTCGTGGTCTAGACGGTCCAGCTTCATGATCATTCATCATTCTCCTCGGTCCGAAGATGCGTGCAAACATCTCATCTTGACCCAGTGTCTCTCGTCGACTCTGCGTCAGATGCTCAATCAGAATCTCTCTCTCAATCGTCCTGATTGTCACCACAAACTCTTGGAGCGTAGGAGGAAACAGCTTGATCACCCTCTATCTCAACTCCAAGGGTAAACCTCTCCAAAACAGCTCACAACAGTTTGCTTCAGTGAGGTTGGGCAACGGACATCTTCTCCTAATGGTCTCCTCAAATCGTGCTGCGTAAGACATAACCGTCTCACCAGACAGCATGACCATCCTCTCTGTCTGGAGAATGTAGTCTCTAACCTCATCAAATCTGGGATACGCGGGTGTATCAGCCTCTCGTCTCTCTGGAGGTGGTGGAGCAGGTGTTGGATCCCTAGGCGGAAACTGATCAGCCAATCGCTGACAGAACTCAGCCCAATTGAATCCTAATAAAATCTCCTGGTCGCAATACTACCAAAATACTCGAGCATCTCCCTAAAACATACTGACGACCAACTGGATCCACATATCTCGATCGATGTCGCATATCACCATAATCCTCTCGATGGCATGGAGCCAGTCCTTCGCCTCCATTGACTGTCGTCCACCGTCAAACATAGGAGGACTGCTAGCTCGAAATGCCTGTACTGCCCATGCCGAAACTCTCACCCCAATATGTTGGCGTCCACCAACAACTGGAATGTCCACTACCACCGGTGGATGAACTATCGGTCGTGGCTGTACAACCTCTACTGGCACTGGTGCTGATGCTGGTACTGGTACCGGAGGTCTCTCGGGCACCGGGGGTCTAATTAACGGTCGTTGGGACATAGACAGCCTCACAATAGGTCTCGTCCATACCCGTAATACTCCTCTCGGTCGAGGTAGCGGTGGTCTCACGTAAGGAGGTCTGGTCATCTTGCTACCTATAAGATAATTATTTTCACATAAGAAAATAATTAACTAAACTTAAGTAAACTACTTACTTGGATAGCGGTGCAGGATGCGTGAAGTGTCAAATCAGGATATGGTCACACTGCTCTGATATACCAACTGTGACTGCAGTTGTAATCCAAACTAGATCCATCGTAATTCCGATCTAATACCAACTGTGACAGCAGTTGGTATTATAAACTAAACCAATCTCAAACTTGGCTTTGATACCAACTGTGGCAGCAGTTGGTATTCTAGACTACACCAACCGTAAACCTTGCTCTGATACCAACTGTGGCGGCTCGCCCCTCGTAGAGATCATACAATACTATTACAGTTGAGCTTTATCGCTAACTGCGATAGATTGTACTCTCATGGGTCGTCGGCTAATCTCTCTCTCTTTTTAAATCATGACGTTTTTGGGGAAATTTTTTTTTTCTTTAAACGTCATGTAAAACATTTCCCACTATTTACTTTGTTAGAAAGTACAAAGTAATTTACGTATTACAGTACTTTCGTAAAGTATATAATATTACAAAAGACTGTTTCTTTTTTTTTCCTCCTTCCCTTTTTATCGCTTAGCGGAATGACTCTGGCAGGACCATATCCCTCGCCCAGTTATCCGATTTGACACGCGCCATCCCGTCCGCATCCAGTCAATCAAGCTACTGAGCTGGTCGCTTACCAACAACATTAGCAAAAATGGTGAGCTACAGGCTCAGTAAGTTCAAACATGCAAGAAATAAAATTTCTATGAATAGACTATTCACCATGAATAGTACCTTTGACCACTATTCATATGTAAATAGTAATTTTGACCACTATTCATATGTGAATAGTAAGTTTGACCACAACACCGTGCCACAACAGTACATCTACCGCGATGTTAGTACTCTCACTAAACTGTCTTATGCTCAATGATGGCATAGTTTCAGTTTTAGGTGATTATCTTTGCTTATGTTCTAGTTTTGAGTTCAGGTTGGCAGTACCATTTAAGTGCGCATGACTGGGAGCGGTACATTAGTGCTGACCTCCACAGCCTTAATCTCATAGCCCCGAAAGCAAACTGTACATTACTGGGAGCGGTACATCAGTGCTGACCTCCACAGCCTTATTCTCATAGCCCCGAAGGCAAAAGTACCTCCCTATACGGAAGGCTGGTACGCCAGAAAGTGGTTTCATTACTGACTTTTTAAATTCTAACCCGGTGACTTCACATGGTCCCGTGGTTAGGAATGTGTCACATTTTAATTTTAGGGGAGTGAGTTTCATTAACCTCGCTCTAGTGCCCGAAGCACAATTAACAATGTGTCCATTCTCAATAGTACCCGTAGCACATTACGTCTCTCTCTCTACTCTATAATAGTGCCCGTAGCACATATGTACCTAACTTATAGTTAGTACACCAAAGTTAGCAACAATAATGCTATATGTTGCAGACAGGTAATGTCTGAACTTACCTTATCAGTCTCTTCTCATTTCCTCTCGTGGATCTTTGATCGCCCTCCTTGTAGGTCGATTTTTGGATCCTACAGACAAAACTTTGTCTGTTAATTTCATTCCCATTTATAGCTTTTATTTTTCATTTAAAAGCTTAAATAAAACCTATTTATAACTTTTTAAGCTTTATTTATCATTTTCCCCATTTTTCTCAATTTTTGTAAAATTACAATTTTGCCCCTGTATTTTGGCAAAATTACGATTTTACCCCTATATTTTGGAAAAATTACAATTTTACCCCTGACGGAAATTTTCCCGATCCAGACTGCATTTTTGGCTCTCAGGAACTTTTCTGACTCTTTTCTAATCATTACCGGATTCGTTTTTATTTTACTTCCACTTTTCACTTTCCCGACCCTCCGGAAGTACTATTCCAAACCCTACGTCGGTTTAGCGATTTTCTATCGTTTCGGAGCCTCAAATGGACGTTTCACTAGTATTTAAAACGTTCATCTAGACATTCCCGACCTAGGTCTCCGAGGCTCGGATTTTCCGTTCTCGACTCGGACCTTTATTTCATTTCCAAAAACGCCCCCCCCTCGGGGTCGGTTTTTCCATTTCACAAGCGTTATATAATTTTTAAGGGGACGGGTTACTATTCCTGAACCACCCCTTAGGTTTTCCTTATTCAATTTTCTGTTAGGGACTCGGGTTTCCGACCCGACTCCAAACTTTTTATTTTTATTTCTATTTTACACCAAATGCTGTTTTCGAAATTTTGGCATTATTTCGGCGTAATTTTAGGGCTTCCGGCGTTAGGTACGCCTCGAACCATATGTACCTGCCACGTACTATACCACAAGCCTATTTTATGTAAAAGTTTTCCAAACTTTTACATAAAAGCTCACAAATTTCCAATTTCATATTTTAACCCACATTACAAAATTTTTTCTCAATTTTGTCCTTAGTTTTGGTCTCGGTTTTCACAATCAAACCGAACCAAACTTCTCAAATTTTCCACCACATTTTAGGCTATTAAAATGTCATTTTTTTAACACATTTTCAAGCCCATTTTCATTACATTTTTCAACCAAACTCTTAGGGTTTTTACCATATATAACCCACGGCCAATGAATGAAAAACATGCACAACATTTTTGTTTCATTCTTTCACTCATAATTCCATCATTTGCATATTAAAATGCATGATTTCAATTAACCAAATATCACATAAAATCATGCAAATTTTTCTTCCAAACCCTTAGGTAACCCCACGGCCACATTATGTAAATGCACACCAAAATTTTTTTCAAGCTTTCCATAATGAAATTCATGGTTTATTCTTCACAAAATTTAACTTGAAAGCATGTTAGCAATTAAACCACACAAATTTCTCATTGTTTACCCAAGGTAACCCACGGTTTTACCCTTGGAAAACCAACAAAATTTCGATTTTTCTTTAAACCAAATACATGGTTTTCTTCCTTATTACACCCTTAACAAAACCCAACATCAAATCAATGAAAAACAACCAAAAATTTTCCATCTTTTTTCACTATTCACCCCACGGTTTTCTTGGGGAAAAACCAAGAAAAAGTTAAGTGCAAGGGGAGTTACCTTAGTCAATTGCTTCCTTTGTCTTCGAGGAATGTTTTGAAACCAATTTTGTGTAGAATTATTGAAGAAATTGCTTGGTTTCCCTTGGTAGCTCACGGCTCCACCATGGAAGGATATTTAGAAAATTTTTCTTTGGTTTTTTGGCTTGAAATTTGGTCTCGGCTTTTTGTTCCAAAAGTGGCCGAGTTATGCCACTAAAAGCCAATTAATTTGGCTTTCCACCAATGAGATTTCACCACCTTTCAACACTAATACTTTCCATGATTTTCAAAAATTAAAAATGATGAATTTTGGCCAAATCTTGGCCTTTAGATCAAAAAGTAGATGAATCATGGCCATTAATGCTACCAACCACCATTTTAATCCCATTTATTAAATGGATTAATGATGTCATAATTGCTAAAGTAAAAGTTGACTTTGACTTTCACTATTTACATTAATTCGACTACTTTTTGACCGATACAGGTTCGAGCCGAAATTTTCCTGAAATCGTCCCGGCGTGTTCCTGAGGTCTCCTGTGCAGTCGGATCAATTTAAACTGCTTCCGTTTGATCAAAATTAATCCCGGAAGTTTTCCATCTTTTATTGCCTCGGTTAGGGTTTTCAATGCCGGTTTTGGCACCGTTTCACCCGTTTCAACTCAGTGAATTTTTCTAACACTGAATTCTTACTCGTCAGTATTGTTAGAACATTTTCATATATTCTAAACAATATAAATGCATTTATTTCACTCTTTAAATAGTACAAATTGTTATATACATACATTTGTACATTTTCATCCGAGAATTGCCTGAATTTCCCGGTTGTCACATTCACCCCTCCTTATAAAATTTTCGTCCTCGAAAATTAGAACAAATGGGGGTATAATCTCCTCATCTCATCTTCTCGTTCCCACGTAGCTTCTTCAATGTTGTGATTTTTCCACAAAATCTTCACTAGTGGGATTGTCTTATTTCTCAGTACTTTCTCTTCACGAGCCAGTACTTGAATAGGTTGTTCCTCATATGTCAAATCCTCATGGATTTGAATAGGCTCATGATTCAACACATGGGACGGGTCTGGTATATATTTTCTCAGCATCGACACATGAAATACATTATGCACTGCCGACAATTCTGGAGGTAACGCTAATCTGTAAGCGACCTTTCCAATGTGTTCGATAATTTCATAGGGTCCAATATATCTTGGACTTAGTTTCCCCTTCTTACCGAAACGCATAATCCCCTTCATAGGCGATACCTTAAGAAACACGAAGTCTCCTTCATCAAACTCTAAGGATCTCCACCTCTTGTCTGCATAACTCTTTTGTCGACTTTGCGCAATTTTCATTTGATGCTGAATTCTAGCAACTGCATCGGAAGTCTCTTTTATGAAATCCGTCTTATGCAACTGCTTCTCTCGCAAATCGTACCAGTGTAATGGTGATCTGCACTTCCGTCCATACAAAGCCTCGTAAGGTGCCATGCCTATAGAAGCTTGGTAACTATTATTGTACGTGAATTCAATTAATGGTAAATTCTCATTCCAATTTCCCACAAAATCCATTACACAAGCTCGAAGCATGTCCTCTAACGTCTAAATTGTCCGCTCTGACTGTCCGTCTGTTTGCGGATGAAAAGCCGTACTGAGTCTCAATTCAGTATCCATGGCCTCTTGCACACACTTCTAGAAATTCGAAGTGAACTGTGCATCTCGATCTGATACAATAGATTTTGGTACTCCATGTAATCTGACGACATGAGTTACGTATAACTGAGCAAACTTTTCCAACGAAAAGGTCATCTTGACAGCTATAAACCGTGCCGTCTTGGTCAGTCTATCCACAATAACCCAGATGGCATCATAACCTTCTCGGGTTTTTGGGAGTCCCACTACAAAATCCATCGTAATGTGTTCTCATTTCCATTCAGGAATCTCCAATGGTTCCAATCTTCCTGCTGGATGTTTATGTTCCGCTTTGATTCTCTGACAGGTCATGCATCTGCTCACGAATTTCGCTATATCGTTCTTCATCCCTTTCCACCAGAACTGTAACTTCAAGTCCTGATACATCTTGCTAGCTCCGGGATGAACCGAATATGGTGTCTTATGGGCTTCTGACATGATCCGTCTTCTAAGTTTTTCATCAGCTGGAACATTTATCCTTCCTTGATAAAGGATCATTCCATCCTTGGAAATTCCTTCCTGAGAACTTGTCATTGTTGGATCTCGCCTCTGAGCTTCCTTTATCTCCTCAAATAGCGATGATTCCACTTAGAGTGCAGCTAGTCTTCCAGATATCAGCTCCAAGTTCAAAGAATTTATCTCTTGCTGCAATGGCTTCGGAAGCCTGTTTATTGGTAGCTGGTGCGATACGGTAGACTTTCTACTTAGAGCATCCGCTACACGATTGGCCTTCCCTGGATGGTATAGGATTTCACAATCATAATCCTTTACCAGTTCCAACCATCATCTTTGCCACATATTGAGCTCTTTTTGCGTGAAGAAATACTTCAGGCTTTGGTGATCAGTGAAAATCTGACATTGAGCTCCATAGAGATAGTGTCGCCAAATTTTAAGCGCGAACACTACTGCAGCAAGTTCAAGGTCATGCGTAGGATAATTCCTTTCATGCTCCTTTAATTGACAGGAAGCATAAGCAATCACCTTGCCGTCTTGCATCAGAACTGCTCCCAATCCTATTTTAGATGCATCACTGTAGATCACAAACTTCTCCCCTTCAGTGGGAAGCGTAAGGATTGGTGCGCTTGTCAGTCGCCTCTTTAACTCCTGGAAGCTTCTTTCGCATTCCATAGTCCACTCGTACTTCCTTTCTTTGCGTGTAAGAGCAGTAAGAGGTGCAGCTAAACGCGCAAATCCCTCTATAAATCACCGATAATAACCAGCTAACCCCAAGAAAGTGCATATTTCCGTCACACTCTTGGGTGCAGGCCACTGGTTAATTGCCTCTACCTTTGTCGGATCTACAGCAATACATTCCTGGGATACAACATGTATGAGGAAATGTACTCTGTCCAGCCAAAATTCGCATTTTGAGAATTTGGCATATAGTTGATGCTTCCTTATCGTATTCAACACGATCCTCAGATGCTCCTTGTGCTCCTCATGAGTCTTCGAGTATAAGAATGTCATCAATAAATACAATGACAAACTTATCCAAATACTCTTTAAAAATTCTGTTCATTAAATCCATGAACGCTGCCGGTGCATTTGTTAATCCAAATGGCATCACAAGAAACTCGTAGTGACCATAACGAGTCCTAAACGCCGTCTTAGGAATATCACTTTCTTTAATTCTCAGCTGGTGATATCCTGATCGTAAGTCAATCTTTGAAAATACCGCTGCGCCCTTTAACTGGTCGAATAGGTCATCAATTCTAGGTAACGGATACCTATTTTTTATCGTAACCTTATTCAACTCCCGGTAATCAATGCACAACCGGAATGTTCCATCCTTTTTCTTGACGAATAACACAGGTGCACCCCATGGAGAAAAACTCGGCCTGATGAATCCTTTATCCAAAAGCTCCTTTAATTGTTCCTGCGGCTCCTTTAACTCCACTGGAGCCATGCGGTATGGTGCTTTGGAAATAGGTGCTGTTCCAGGCATCAACTCAATTTCGAACTAGATTTCTCTCTCTGGCGGTATCCCTGGTAGCTCTTCCGGAAATACGTCAAGAAATTCATTAATCACAGGAACATCTTCAGGTCGAAGTTTCTATTCCTCTATAGTGTCCACCACATATGCCAGATATCCCATACAACCACTGGCTATCAGCTTGCTTGCTCTCAGCAAACTGATCATCATCTTCCCGGGTTTTCGAGAAGTGTCGACATACTCGAAACTCTCTTCTTCCTCGGGTTGGAATACTATCTTTCGATTTCGGCAGTCGATCGTAGCTCAGTATTTCCCTAGGAAATCCATGCCTAGAATCACATCGTAATCCGCGATCTTCATCACGATCAACTCCGCATATAGTTCCCTATTTGCCACATATACTGGTACATGAGGTAGCCAGTATTTGGACAACAATACTTCCCCAGAGGGTAAAGCTGTCTTAAATACCCTTCCCATATAGTCCTTAGGAAGTCCTATCTTGTCAGCAAATACATAGGAAACAAAAGAATGCGTAGCACCGGAATCGAATAGTACAGAGGCTACATGACTAGCGACAGGAAGCTGACCTGTCACCACGTTTGATGTTCCTGCCTCTGCATCCTCTTTGCTGTAGGCCATCACACGAGCATCGGCACGTGACACATGCTCCTGGCGTTGCGGCCTTACTGGTGACTCTTCAACTCTGGCCTGAAGGGAATGAGCTTGTGGGCGTGTCTGGTGCGGTTGGGAAGTGCCTTGTCCACCATGCCTATTTGGACAGTTCCTGGCATAATGGCTTTCCTTTCCACATTCATAGCAAACAAGTGGCCCAAATCTGCATTGTCCAGAATGTCTCTTCCCGCATGTAGGACAATTTTACACGTTGGATTCCGCATTACCAGCTGTTCTCCGCTGCTGGTTTCGATTATTTCCCTGGCGATTTCCAGAAAAATTGCCTTTTCTCTTATTTTGCTGGGATCCTTGACTATTGCCCTGGCTTGGTTTAGCATTCTGACTTGGCTTGCTTGATTGACCAGCTGGTGTAGACTTCGCCAAAGCCCTCTCCTTCTTCTTGGCCTCCCAGTGTTTTTCTCTTTCTTCTTTCTGTCAGGCTACGTGAAACTCAGCTCTAATGGCCCAACTCACACAATCTGCTACAGAAGTAGGTGGTACTTGTCCAGTGTCTACTAACGCAGCAATTTCTGGCCTGAACATCCTGATTATTTTCTGTATTTTCTCCCTCTCAGTAGGGACCACATAAGGGCACAAATGGGATAACTGGTCGAACTTTCGGCAAACTTCACTCACCGACATGTTTCCTTGCGTCAATTCTGAGAACTCTTTCTGCTGTTGTCTCAGAGATGCAGGGTCGTAATATTTCTGGTTAAATTCTTCCAGAAATTCCACCCAACTCATGGTAGACACATTTCTTCTCATTCGTACAGTGTCCCACCAAAAACGAGCATCTTTTCTCAGCACAAAAGACGCACATGCAACCTTCTCCCGATTGGTTAGGTTCATGAATTCCATAATCACTTGTAACGACGACAACCAGTCTTCAGCCTCTAGAGGATTTGTAGACCCTTCAAATTCTGGCGGCCTCATACGCCTGAATCTTTCATAGAGGGGTTCCAGGTTTAATACTGGTTGTGGTTTAGGAGCTCTCTCATGTACCGCAGCTGGAGGGATAACTGGATCTACCTCAGCTTCCTGTTCTACTTGGGTACCCTCAGAGCCTTGTCTCTGTTCTAGCTCCTCTACCCGTCGTCTCAAATTAGCATTTTCTTGCATCTGAGCTTCTAGCAGAGCTTGTATCTGATCCAGTCTTTCCATAACATTAGGACGTCGCTCTCGTCCCTCTGGTCGATTATGCAAATCCACCATCTTGCCTATCATCATATTATGGCACAATAATTCACCGTTAGCTTTTCCATAATCACATTCGTAAAATCATATCAATTCACGAAATTTAGGGTAATGTAAAGCCACATCATCGTAACACATCATCGTATAACATATAATCATTTTGATATTTCATTCATAGCAAAACATTTATATGTCATACATAATCATCACCAGTCATATATACATCGGCCATTTTATACATCTTGGCCACAAGTCTATACAAAAGAGCTTTTCTCTCTAAGCTACTTACGTACATGTATGCTTCTACTGATCACGCATCCCCTGTGTCTGGGACTAGAGGATATTCTTCTGGATCCTCATCGTCATCGGGGTCATCTGAATCGTCAAAGCCCCTAGGCAATGCTCCCTGTCCTGAGTCATCACCTCTTCGTGGTCTAGACGGTCCAGCTTCATGATCATTCATCATTCTCCTCGGTCCGAAGATGCTTGCAAACATCTCATCTTGACCCAGTGTCTCTCGTCGACTCTGCGTCAGATGCTCAATCAGAATCTCTCTCTCAATCGTCCTGATAGTCACCACAAACTCTTGGAGCGTAGGAGGAAACAGCTTGATCACCCTCTATCTCAACTCTAAGGGTAGACCTCTCCAAAACAGCTCACAACAGTTTGCTTCAGTGAGGTTGGGCAACGGACATCTTCTCCTAATGGTCTCCTCAAATCGTGCTACGTAAGACATAACCGTCTCACCAGACAGCATGACCATCCTCTCTGTCTGGAGAATGTAGTCTCTAACCTCATCAAATCTGGGATACGTGGGTGTATCAGCCTCTCGTCTCTCTGGAGGTACTGGAGCAGGTGTTGGATCCCTAGGCGGAAACTGATCAGCCAATCGCTGACAGAACTGAACCCAACTGAATCCTAATAAAATCTCCTGGTCGCAATACTGCCAAAATACTCGAGCATCTCCCTGAATCATACTGACGGCCAACTGGATCCACATATCTCGATCGATGTCGCATATCACCATAATCCTCTCGATGGCATGGAGCCAGTCCTTCGCCTCCATTGACTGTCGTCCACCGTCAAACATAGGAGGACTGCTAGCTCGTAATGCCTGTACTGCCCGTGTCGAAACTCTCACCCCAATATGTTGGCGTTCACCAACAACTGGAATGTCCACTACCACCGGTGGATGAACTATCGGTCGTGGCTGTACAACCTCTACTGGCACTGGTGCTGATGCTGGTACTGGTACCGGAGGTCTCTCGGGCACCGGGGGTCTAATTAACGGTCGTTGGGACATAGACGGCCTCACAATAGGTCTCGTCCATACCCGTAATACTCCTCTCTGTCGAGGTAGCGGTGGTCTCACGTAAGGAGGTCTGGTCATCTTGCTACCTATAAGATAATTATTTTCACATAAGAAAATAATTAACTAAACTTAAGTAAACTACTTACTTGGATAGCGGTGCAGGATGCGCGAAGTGTCAAATCAGGATATGGTCACACTGCTCTGATATACCAACTGTGACTGCAGTTGGTAATCCAAACTAGATCCATCGTAATTCCGCTCTAATACCAACTGTGACAGCAGTTGGTATTATAAACTAAACCAATCTCAAACTTGGCTTTGATACCAACTGTGGCAGCAGTTAGCATTCTAGACTACACCAACCGTAAACCTTGCTCTGATACCAACTGTGGCGGCCCGCCCCGCGTACAGATCATACAATACTATTACAGTTGAGCTTTATCGCTAACTGCGATAGATTGTACTCTCATGGGTCGCCGGCTAATCTCTCTCTCTTTTTAAATCATGACGTTTTTGGGGAAATTTTTTTTTTCTTTAAACATCATGTAAAACATTTCCCACTATTTACTTTGTTAGAAAGTACAAAGTAATTTACGTATTACAGTACTTTCGTAAAGTATATAATATTACAAAAGACTGTTTCTTTTTTTTTCCTCCTTCCCTTTTTATCGCTCAGCGTAAAGACTCTGGCAGGACCATATCCCTCGCCCAGTTATCCGATTTGACACGCGCCATCCCGTCCGCATCCAGTCAATCAAGCTACTGAGCTGGTCGCTTACCTGCAACATTAGCAAAAATGGTGAGCTACAGGCTCAGTAAGTTCAAACATGCAAGAAATAAAATTTCTATGAATAGTACTATTCATCGTAAATAGTACCTTTGACGACTATTCATATGTAAATAGTAACTTTGACCACTATTCATACATGAATAGTAAGTTTGACCACAACACCGTATCACAACAGTACATCTACCGCGATGTTAGTACTCTTACTAAACTGTCTTATGCTCAATGATGGCATAGTTTCAGTTTTAGGTGATTATATTTGCTTATGTTCTGGTTTTGAGTTCAGGTTGGCAGTACCATTTAAGTGCGCATGACTGGGAGCGGTACATTAGTGCTGACCTCCACAGCCTTAATCTCATAGCCCCGAAGGCAAACTGTACATGACTGGGAGCGGTACATCAGTGCTGACCTCCACAGCCTTATTCTCATAGCCCCAAAGGCAAAAATACCTCCCTATACGGAAGGCTGGTACGCCAGAAAGTGGTTTTATTACCGACTTTTTAAATTCTAACCCGGTGACTTCACATGGTCCCGTGGTTAGGAATGTGTCACATTTTAATTTTAGGAGAGTGAGTTTCATTAACCTCGCTCTAGTGCCCGAAGCACAATTAACAATGTGTCCATTCTCAATAGTGCCCGTAGCACATTACGTCTCTCTCTCTACTCTATAATAGTGCCCGTAGCACATATGTACCTAACTTATAGTTAGTACATCAAAGTTAGCAACAATAATGCTATATGTTGCAGACAGGTAAATGTCTGAACTTACCTTATCAGTCTCTTTTCTTTTCCTCTCGTGGATCTTTGATCGCCCTCCTTGTAGGTCGATTTTTGGATCCTACAGACAAAAACTTTGTCTGTTAATTTCATTTCCATTTATAGTTTTTATTTTTCGTTTAAAAGCTTAAATAAAACCGATTTATAACTTTTTAGGCTTTATTTATCATTTTTCCCATTTTTCTCAACTTTTGTAAAATTACAATTTTGCCCCTGTATTTTGACAAAATTACGATTTTGCCCCTATATTTTGGAAAAATTACAATTTTACCCCTGACGGAAATTTTCCCGATCCAGACTGCATTTTTGGCTCTCAGGAACTTTTCTGACTCTTTTCTAATCATTACCGGGTTCGTTTTTATTTTACTTCCACTTTTCACTTTCCCGACCCTCGGGAAGCACTATTCCGACCCCTACGTCGGTTTAGCGATTTTCTATCGTTTCGGAGTCTCAAATGGACGTTTCACTAGTATTTAAAACGTTCATCTAGACATTCCCGACCTAGGTCTCCGAGGCTCAGATTTTCCGTTCCCGACTCGGACCTTTATTTCATTTCCAAAAACGCCCCCCCCTCAGGGTTGGTTTTTCCATTTCACTCGCGTTATATAATTTTTAAGGGGACGGGTTACTATTCACGAACCACCCCTTAGGTTTTCCTTATTCAATTTTCCGTTAGGGACTCGGGTTTCCGACCCGACTCCAAACTTTTTATTTTTATTTCCATTTTAACCCAAATGCTGTTTTCGAAATTTCGGCAGCATTTCGGCGTAATTTTAGGGCTTCCGGCGTTAGGTACGCCTCGAACCATATGTACCTGCCACGTACTATACCACAAGCCTATTTTATATAAAAGTTTTCCAAACTTTTACATAAAAGCTCACAAATTTCCAATTTCATATTTTAACCCACATTACAAAATTTTTTCTCAATTTTGTCCTTAGTTTTGGTCTAGGTTTTCACAATCAAACCGAACCAAACTTCTCAAATTTTCCACCACATTTTAGGCTATTAAAATGTCATTTTTTTAACACATTTTCAAGCCCATTTTCATTACATTTTTCAACCAAACTCTTGGGGTTTTTACCATATATAACCCACGGCCAATGAATGAAAAACATGCACAACATTTTTGTTTCATTCTTTCACTCATAATTCCATCATTTGCATATTAAAATGCATGATTTCAATTAACCAAATATCACATAAAATCATGCAAATTTTTCTTCCAAACCCTTAGGTAACCCCACGGCCACATTATGTAAATGCACACCAAAATTTTTTTCAAGCTTTCCATAATGAAATTCATGGTTTATTCTTCACAAAATTTAACTTGAAAGCATGTTAGCAATTAAACCACACAAATTTCTCATTGTTTACCCAAGGTAACCCACGGTTTTACCCTTGGAAAACCAACAAAATTTTGGTTTTTCTTTAAACCAAATACATGCTTTTCTTCCTTATTACACCCTTAACAAAACCCAACATCAAATCAATGAAAAACAACCAAAAATTTTCCATCTTTTTTCACTATTCACCCCACGGTTTTCTTGAGGAAAAACCAAGAAAAAGTTAAGTGCAAGGGGAGTTACCTTAGTCAATTGCTTCCTTTGTCTTCAAGGAATGTTTTGACACCAATTTTGTGTAGAATTATTGAAGAAATTGCTTGGTTTCCCTTGGTAGCTCACGGCTCCACCATGGAAGGATACTTAGAAAATTTTTCTTTGGTTTTTTGGCTTGAAATTTGGTCTCGGCTTTTTGTTCCAAAAGTGGCCGAGTTATGCCACTAAAAGGCCAATTAATTTGGCTTTCCACCAATGAGATTTCACCATCTTTCAACACTAATACTTTCCATGATTTTCAAAAATTAAAAATGATGAATTTTGGCCAAATCTTGGCCTTTAGATCAAAAAGTAGATGAATCATGGCCATTAATGCTACCAACCACCATTTTAATCCCATTTATTAAATGGATTAATGATGTCATAATTGCTAAAGTAAAAGTTGACTTTGACTTTCACTATTCACATTAATTCGACTACTTTTTGACCGATACCGGTTCGAGCTGAAATTTTCCTGAAATCGTCCCGGCGTGTTCCTGAGGTCTCCTGTGCAGTCGGACCAATTTAAACTACTTCCGTTTGATCAAAATTAATCCCGGAAGTTTTCCATCTTTTATTGCCCCGGTTAGGGTTTTCAATGCCGGTTTTGGCACCGTTTCACCCGTTTCAACTCAGTGAATTTTTCTAACACTGAATTCTTACTCGTCAGTATCATTAGAACATTTTCATATATTCTAAACAATATAAATGCATTTATTTCACTCTTTAAATAGTACAAATTGTTATATACATACATTTGTACATTTTCATCCGAGAATTGCCTGAATTTCCCGGTTATCACACGTATGGCTAGAACAGTTAAACAAGATAGAAATAAATAGGTGTGTCGTACCGACTCCTTCAGTCGAAGGAGTTTCCAGTTAAAGAAAGTTAAGGCCAAAAGCTGAGCATCAGTTGATGGCTCTTCGGCATTAGTTGATCTCGGGCGTTACCGTTGGTCTGCACATACACGGTACTGACACATGGGCCCTAAATAGATAAGAAAAGAAAAGAGAAGTTTGAAGCATAAATGAACATAACCGGACCATGCATTAGTTATAGTTCGCTATGCTTTCTTTTCAGTAGAGTGCATACAGTACACGATGCTTCTGTCATGCATAAAGTATGTGAAGTTTTATATTCAGTGTTATGCCATGTTATGTGATGACATGATATGTGAGCTGATATGTGATATGCTTATATGGTATGTGATATATTAAGTGATATATGTCATGCTTATGATTTTTTAAGTATGTGTTATGTTTTAAACATGTTTTGCAGTTAACATGTTGTACTTACTGGGCGTAAAGCTCACGGAGTGTGTTCATGCTGTAGGTAAGCTTCCTATAGCACAAACACCAAGGGGCGATGATGGCGGCGGAGGTGGATGTGAGGATGAGGTTATGGATACACCGTGAGTATTCTTCCGCACAGTATGAGTAAATAGTATTTTGAACGGTGACAGTTAAACAGTATTTTGAATAGTAAAGATTAATTGGTATTTTGAAACAGTAAACAGTATATGTATGAATAGTATATTTAAATAGTATCTGGTGAATATTAATTAGATAAACAAGTATATAAGTGTGTATGTATATTTGAAATCCTTATGTTTTCAAATTCCGCATTTTAATAGTATACGTATGTGAATAGTAAATACGTACGCGTATATAAAAAAAATCCCTCTAAATTTATGGTATTAAATTCAGCAAGTTTAAGTATCGGTTTTAAAGAGGAAGTATAAGTAAAAGCTAAAGAAGCAAGTAATAGAGTTTTCAGTGACGGTCCGGGCCGTTGAGGGCACGGGGCGTCACAGATGTTGTGCATGATCTTCACGAGTTCGGGAGTAGATGAGGATGTCGTCGATGAATACGATGATGAACTTATCAAGAAAAGGTCGGAAGACTCTATTCATCATATCCATGAAGGCTGCTGGCGCGTTTGTCAAACCGAAAGGCATTACTAAGAACTCATAACTGCCATACCTTGTTTGGAACACTGTCTTCGGGATATCCTCCTCTCTAACACGAAGCTGATGATAACCGGATCTCAAATCAACCTTGGAGAAGAAACAAGCTCCACCTAACTGATCGAACAAGTCATCTATATGTGGTAACGGATACTTATTTTTGATGGTCACACTGTTGAGCTTTCTGTAGTCCACACAGAGACGTAGCGAACTGTCAGCTTTCTTCACAAAAAGGACTGACGAACCCCAAGGTGAGTTACTGTCTCGGATAAAGTCCAGCGATTTCAACTCATCCAGCTGCTTGCTCAACTCTTTCATCTCCAGAGGTGCCATACGATACGGAGCAGAAGCAAAAGGAGCTGTTCCGGGAACTAAGTCGATACAAAACTCTATTTCTCGATGAGGCGGTAAACCTGGAAGAGCTTTTAGAAAAACATCTGGAAAACTATCGACAATAGGTATAGGTTGGGTACTCTTTTCAGAACTGGATCCTTCCACTGCATACAAGGATAAGAAGCAAAGAATACCCTGTCTACTCTTCGACACTAACCTCAGAGCAGATCTATCAACATCTGAAACTAAGCTTAACTGATAGGACACTACATGTCCGAAATCAGTTATAAAGATAACGCGACGATTACGATAATCAAGCATAATCCCATATCGGGAAAGCCAGTCATATCCTAGAATAACATCACAAGCAAACATAGGCATTACCACAAGTGATGCCTCTAAACAAACATCCCCAACATAAACATAGGCTTGACACCCATCACTAACGATAGTCATGCCCAACGGGGATTTCACACATAAGGGAAAGTCAAGATTTTGTAGTTTTAAACCAAGTGAACAAGCATAATGTTGGGCTATAAAAGAGTGTGTAGCCCCGGTGTCAAACAAAACATGTGCATATGTACCAAAGATAGGAATTATACCATCTAATGCAGTCGGTGTATGATCTATCTCCATGCTGTCAGCTCCAAGAGCGTATACCTGTGGTGCCTTACCACGATTTTGAGCTGTATTCCCTCACTGATAGCCCGTACTCTGACCCTGTGGTGGTGGCCTCTGATAACTCGGTACTGGGAACTGCTGTAGCGGTGTAGCATGTGGAGCATAAGGCGCAGTGTACTGGCTCGTGCGCTGAGGCTGATGGAGAGCCGGAAGCTGAGGGCATTGTGACTGCAAAGACTGGGAAGTAATCTGTTGCCTCTGTGGAAGACCATTCTGATTCCGCTGATGATGATGTCTATGAGCATTGTCTCTTGACTGTCTCTTACGGGCAGACATTTCTTTTGTGGCCTTCATCCCCATACTCGAAGCAGGTAATCACATTCACCCGACCCTGTCGCTGTCCAGAAAGCTGACGAGAACCCTATCCCTGAGACTGCTGGTTCTTCTGGTAAGGAGTCTGCGGCTTGTGTTGAGGCTTGTTGCGGATTGGTCCAGACTTGTTTCTGTCACGAGCTTCAAGGAACTCCTTGTCACCCTCTTCCACTGTCAACGCCTTAACAACTATCTGCTG
This sequence comes from Antiaris toxicaria, assembly GCA_035233585.1. Taxonomy (NCBI): domain Eukaryota; kingdom Viridiplantae; phylum Streptophyta; class Magnoliopsida; order Rosales; family Moraceae; genus Antiaris; species Antiaris toxicaria. Next base: position 25,148,451 of record CP141157.1, read on the forward strand.
GTAGCTATCCCTGATCTGGAATGGTTGTACACCCCTCTTCACATAGAGGCTAAGCCCTTCCTCAAAGCGGAGACACTTAGTAGCTTCATCCAAAACCTGATTCTTCGCATATCGGGCCAACTCGGTGAACTTGGCTTCATATTCTCGCACTGACATAGACCCTTACTTCAAACAGACGAACTCCCTAGCTTTTCTGTCGTGGAACTGAGCTGAAAAGAAACGCTCGTGAAAACGCTCCTCGAAAACTATCTAAGAAGACCTCTACTCCTCTGTCAAACCATCCTCGATACTAGCCCACCAGGTAGAGGCTAGACCCACCAGCTTGTTGGAAGCAAACTCAACCCAGAACTCTGCGGGTGTGGCGGTAAACTTTAGCTGCTTGCAAATGGCATCAAACCAGTAGTCGGCATCCATCTCTGTGCCCGTGCCGTCGAAAGTGGGTACGTGAGGCTTAAAGAAAAGAGTTAGGGCTGCCTGTTTAGGATGTATCATAGGCTGGGTAGGTACTACTCCAGAGGTAGGGTTTTCGGTGGTAGGCGTTTGCTGAGGAGTCTGAGAAGAACTCCCCGCTCTTTAGGTCTCATCAGGAACAACATTGGCTACAGGAGTTGGGTTAGGTGTTCCAAAAGGTAAGACGGTGAGGAGAGCCTATATCGCCGCCGTGAGATTCTGCATCGTCGTTAGCTGATCATTCGGTGTAGGAAATGCTGGATTCTGACTCCCTTGAGGCTGCGTGTTCCCGGGGTTCTCTTCGTCGTTGCCTCTCTGCTGCCTCTGACTACGCGTGCCGGGACGAGCCATTTTGCTGTATATGATTGAAGGAAGAGGAAATCCTATAAGCTTCTAAGAGTAAGAAAACTATGCTTGGGTATTTTGAAAACGTTTTGATGAAAACCCTTTTAAAAACCTGGTCTCTGATACCATTATTTGTCATGGCCCAAAATTTAGACACGTGACACGGCAGCCAAATCATAATATCAACCCAAAATTTAAGGAAAAACATTTATTACGAAAAGCGGGTCAACATCATAATTTAGCTAAGCCTAATTATTTATAAAGTAACATTATAACCGCATAATAAAATAAAGTAGAAAATAAATACTTTTTAATGCGGAAACCAAACACAAAATCGGTCTTCAAAAGAAATTACCAACCATAAAATATTCCCAAGCATGAAATTTAAATAACGTGAAATAAAGTCTAAACTTAAAGTCTCATTACATCAGAACGAGAAACAGAAAGAAGAAGATGGAGAAAACGGATAGCATCATCTTCGGTAGAAACGGATAGCTCAACGATTTTTAGAACTGCTACCTCCCGCACCTGGAAGTAGTCATTTCGAAATCACAAAGAAAAGGGACGTGAGCGCTGGCTCAGTAGGACAGAAACAAAGATGGATTAAACAGGTAACATTTAAAAGTATGACATAATATTCGTTTCCAAAAATAATTAACAATTTAAGAATACATGGCATAATAATCATTTCAAAAAAATAATCAACAATTTCATGAAAATATTTTTAATACAAGTTTTATTCTGCTGAGGACTTAGCGTAGCTGCAATATACGTGCCTCAATATTAAAAATAATAAATCATTAAAATAAACCATCATATTTTGAGTAAGGACTTGTCGTAGCTATAATATACGTGCCTCGAATTGAATTATCCTAGATCATCTCGTTACAGTCTAAATAGGCCTAACGGCCCTGCGCAGGTTTAGGGACCTTCCCCCATGGCGTCAACTTTGGGACGCATGCATCATTTACAATGATCGTGAACTAGAGCTCAATTATGTTCACCGAATTATTCAAAAGATGGTATTTACCAAGTTATATTATGCCATTAATCAAAACATGCTTTAAAATACACATTTATTACAAAACACGTTGCATGCGTTTATTTCATCAAAAACAGTATAATAATTTCATAAACTGAAAACAGCATGTCATCGATAAAATAGGGAAATTTAGAACACTTGACTACTCCCAGAAAAGGCTAAAAAGTCCTACCTCGATTATCGCACAAGCGTTGCGATAACGTGATCCACCAATCAAGCAAGAACGTCAAATAAATTCTATAATCATAACATATGATCAGTCTAGGTCTAGACATAATCACCTAATCATTTTAGTGTGCCACAAAAGGATTTTAAAATGTTTAATAAACATTTGGGATTTACAATTTTGTGAAAACCCCTAAGTTAGGATATTACTGGACATGAGCAGACTGACCTAGGCTGACTATAAAATCAATATTAATTCATTTTTAATCCCAAAATTTCTAAATTTTTAATATGGTAAACTAGACATCCGTAGCTTTAATTCCATATAATTTTTATAATTTTTGAACATCGTTTGGTTATTCAATTAGGCCAAAATCCAAGGGGTTGTTTCCAGGCATAAAATCAGGATTTCAGTTTCAGTTCAAAAACTGGCAGTTCTGTCCGCCTATCTTCGAAAAATACTTTGACTGAGCAAACGGATGAGTTTGGTTCTGAAATTTTGCAGGCATTTAGGGGACATCTTGAATTTAATTTTAGGCTCAAGATTTACTCGAAAATCATTTTTAAAACTCAAGTTATGGCTGACACAAATTTACTGTTCATATGGTAATTTTCCAGAATTCCGTTTTTCTGTCCGAAATTCAATTAGCCTCAAACCAATTCAATTTTCATCCAATGATCATGAAATTTCGTGGAGAACCTTATTTATATGTCATTAACACAACCCAAGAATCAAATTGACAAAAATCATAAAATTTATACATGTGATTATAGGGTTTTTGAAAGGGGATCAATGAGGCAAAATTTTTAGGGTTTTAGAGAGAGAAATCACACCTTGTTTGTGCTGCACTATTTTTGATGCTTGGTCTCCTTTTTGGCTGAATTTGTGTGAGTGTTGGAGTATTCAAAACAGTAGGGAAAATAAATTTCGGATTTAAAATCAAAAGGAGAAGGAAGGAAAAAGTTTATTTCTCACCTTGTTTTTGTCTCAAAAATTGTTGAATCTTTGAGCTGCCTTTAGGTAGGTTTTGCTTGCTGTTTTGGGTGTGTTTTGGGGGAGAAAAATTCAGAGAGGAAAGAAGGGGAGGCTGGCCGAATTTTGAGAGTGAAAGGAAAGGTGAATGAGAGTTAAAAGAGGGTTTTCATACTAGGTTTTTTTTTCTTTCCCTTTCTCTTCCTTGCTTGGCCGAATATTTTGAGGGGCAAAAGGGAAAGTTTTTGTACTGTTTTAAGGCTAGGGTTTTTCTCTCCTTATTTCTCCTTAAGTGGCCGAAATTATCCATTAGTTTTTAAGAAAAAAAAAATAATTTGAATTTTGATAGAGTTTTGACCTAAGTTTTAATTCAAATAAAATCTCTTTTATTTCCTACACTTTTGGGCCGAATTTCTTCTTTATATTTAAGGGATGAAATTTGAGTTTGAATCCTCCTTGAATTTGTGGGATTTAAATTTTAATTAAAAATCCCAAGTAATGGCCGAATATTATAGGGTTTTTTTTTAAGTCAAAATTGTTGACTTTTTGAGTGGAATTTGACTAGGAAACCAACCTAGGGTTTCCAAAAGATTTTTAATTAATTTTTGGCACACTAATTTTATTTAAATTATATATTGACCCTTAAATAAAATTTAAGGCGTCACAAGTACTATTCATCATGAATAGTATAGTTGACCTTTGACCAGTGAATAGTACCAGTTACCCTAATTGTGTACTATTCATATATCCTAACCAAGCATAATTTTAGTTATGCTCAGTTATGATTTTTGTTTCATTTGGTGATTGCTTATTTTCTATAAATTTCTAGTGTAGAGCACTGTTTATGACAGTACCGATGATCATTAGCGCGTTGACTGGGAGGGTCTAAGGAGCGACCTTAGAACATCGTCCTCCACAGCCCTGATAACCCCGTAGGATTTAGACAAACCTCCACCACTATATTGGAGGGGCGGTATGCCTTAATGGTTTCTTTACCATCTTTCACTTTATTGTTTTGACCAAGTGATCATATATATATCACCTTAAGGTCACTATCCCCCATTGCCCGTAGGTCTTACTTATTCTCGTTATTTGGAGTATGTTATACTAACAAATCCCCAAATGTGCATAAGAACTTATATCTTGTGAGCAGCTAGTATAGAATAGGTTCACACGGTATTTCATGTTGCAACACGAAAATGCTTGAACTTACCAATACGGCGCTAGTGTCCACTTCCGGAACTCCTCCGCAGTTCTATCTTTATTTTGGGTTCCTACAGACATAATAGTGTCTGTTAATACCCTGTTTATTTATCATCTAAAATATATTTTTATTTTACTTAACAAGTCTATACATTTAAATTTTATTTGTGGTACATGGTCTGCAACACGCCCGTGTTCCAGGCCGTGTACCTCTCGAGTTATAAAATTTTTCCTATACACGGTCGTGTATCTCTCTACACGCCCGTGTTCCTTAAAATTTTTAGAATTTTAACTCTAAAATCTTCATTTTGAGTTTTAGAATTTTATCTAAGTTATTCTAGGTCTTTTAGGGTTCTTTCCGAGCCTTTTCAGAAATTTTTGATCAAAATGACCATTTTGCCCCTAACGGGTTTCGGAATCATAATTTGCTTCATTTTATCATTTTTTTCAAATTTTCCAAGTTTAATTATTTTAAAATAATATTTCCTAAGCTTTCGTATCATTTTACAGCTTAAATTGCTGCAAAATCTCAACTTCATTTTTTCCCGGCCCTCGGTTACTATTCATCCGTCACCTAGGGTCGTTTTTTCATTCTTCGAGCGTTTTGGAGCCTCAAATGGCCATTTTACTACTTACTAAACGTTATTTATTGTTAGGAAATGCCCTAAGTATTAGAGACATTTTGATGTATTCATTTTGAACTGGATAATAAAATTATACATAGAGGTTATTCATTACATTGCTATCTGTCCTCGTCTTATTTACATGTTAAAGTAAATGTAAGCAAATATGGCTCACTGACTGCTTGTGTTAAAACTGTTAGAACGTTGCATGCAATGGACTTTTGTATGCGAGAAGACAATGTTCTAAAGTTAGCAGTCTAAACTATGGTCTGTAGTCCATGGGGTTAGACCGAGAATCTAACTCATGTTAAGACTATTATGTTGTCTAAAGCCTTGGAGGGGACGGTCTGTCTTGACTGTCTGGAGCTGGACTCCCAAGTAGAGACATGGATATGTTGCTTGGTGGTGACATATTAGACCGGGACTAAAGCCTGATTGATCTACGTAGTCCGCTATGAGTGGATCAATCTGCTTTTGACGTTCATTGTGCAATAACCTTAATCCTGAGTAAATGAACTACTTCATGTATATGACTTGTGTACTTTGATGTTCCAATGACTAAAGCGTCTCAGAGGTAGTAAGCTTATAGACCGGTTCGTTGGGTGCATGACTTGTATACGATGAAGGGTTTGTTTGCAGATATCGAAATCATAGCTCTGAGGAGTTAAAGGTATCCTCTTAAAGGCATTATACTGAATGTGAAAATGGACAAGGCCTTGGGTCGTCTGCTGGGCGGATGACTTCTTATTCACATATGGTGAATAATCATTTTCTTGATTCGGTAGTATAATGGAACTTTAAGATAGCCTGATCAGTAGGATTAAACGGACTTTGACCTAAGGCTGATCATGGATATCATATGAGGGTTTTGCATATATGACAAGGTCATTGGATGGTAGCTTGTCACAGGCTTACGTAATACGGTATATAATTGGGAGTTCAGTTTCAGGTTTATAGTGGTGTGACTCTGAAATTAGTGATCATATGATTGAGTTGTTCGGTATAGAATGATGATCATATGGAATCACGGGAGCCCGATTATATATGTCCAATCAGTCCCTCTACTAGCTCCACATAATTCCTTAACGTTTGGCAAATTGATTTGTGTATGCTATAGGCTAGTTTATTATGCATGGATGGTGATGACACAGGATTAGGATGGTAGACAAGATTCTCTCCGGTTGGATTCAGATTTTGTTTTGGATAATAGAGTACACAATTATTCGAACTCCAAATACAGTTGCCATGATTTTATTTGAGATTGGATTGGAGTTGTAGAAAATTATCCATGAGAACAAGAATATGAAACACAACCGTTTTGTGGAATTTGAAATTTGAATTTTGAAATTTGAATTTTGAATTTTGAAATTTGAAATTTGAAATTTTAATTTGAAATTTGAATTTGAAATTTGAATTTGAAATTCGAATTTGAAATTTGAATTTGAAATTTAAATTTGAAATTTGAAATTTGAAATTTGAAATTTGAAATTTGAATTTGAAATTTGAAATTCAAATTTTGAATCACAGTCCAAGTAGGATTCGAATTTGTTGTGGAAAATCCACAAGGTTTGAAATTCGAATTTGAGTTGGATTTGGAGAGGATAATCTTGTTAGAATCCTACTTGAATTTTGAATCAAAATCCCAACAAGAGTGGGCGAATTTTTTGAGGATAATCCTCAATGGAAAATTCGGTTTTTGTAGATAAGATTCAAGGGAAAATTCAAGTTTCAATCCTAGTTGAATTTGGATTCTCTCCCTCCCTAAAAGTGGCCGAAATTTTGGAGGCTTTATCCTAGGAAATTCGGTTATTTTTGGATAAGGTTGAGATGAGATTTAGCTTGAAAAATCCTAGTGGAATTTTGATTCTTCCTTATCCTAAAAGTGGCCGAAAATTTGGGGAAGATTTTCTCCTAAAGATTTCGGATTTTTTGGTTGAAAAGGGAGATAAAATTCTAGTTAAAATCTTGTTGAGATTTGGATTGGATCTATCCTAAGAAAACCGAATTTTTAGTGGAGATTCTCCCTTGGAAAAATTCAGATTTTATGGGTTTGGATAAGGGAAAATATCTTTTCCTAATCCAATTCAAATTCAGAGATTCACCTCATGCAGGTCTATAAATAGAGGTCCTGCCACTCCAGTTCTCTCAGACCACAGACTCTCAGGTGAGCAGGCTTATTGTTGCACAGCTCATCGTGACAATAAAGTTCTTTAGAGATCTGGGTGGTTGGAAGAAGACTAGCAGTGCTAGCATACCGATCGAGGTTCAGAGTGCCCACACACTCAGCCATTCGGGAATTGGAGAATAGTAGAGAAGGCTAGTTGGTTGAAGCCTCCGATCATTCTCCTCCTGCATATTGGCATCCTTGAGGTATGAGTTTTAATTGTTGTTGATTTATTGTATATGGCATCATGAGATATTTAACGATCTAAAAATTTTTATTGTTCTGCTGCGCCACTCTGATACGTTTTTACCGATTTATTTTCCAACAATTGGTATCAGAGCCATCTCATGACTATGCCATGTACATAAATTAGACAATTACTTAGTCTTTTTATTTATGTATGGATTTGATATTTAGAGAGTGGCATTCTAGGGTTCCTTTATGTTGTTATCATGTATTATGTATAAAGTATGTGGTTATTTTAATTTTTTGAATTATTATAAGCATGCTTGTTTATACCGGTTATGGTTCCTTAGAATTTAGAAAAATTATGTCTAGGAATTTTTATATAACCATGGGAGCAGTTTATTAACACTGTAATTTTCCCATGGATATTAATTCTTGTCTCTTAGAATTTTTATGGTTAGAATTTTTGAACACCGGAAACGGTTTAGGAATTTTTTATGTAATTATTCTTGGAGGAGATTGAAGATTGAAGACCGTAATTTATTTTTCCCAAAAGTTAAATTTAATTTAAAGATTGAAATTTTGATTGTGTGGAAAATTTCAATTAATTGGGATTCAAATTAATTTTTGGAGATCCTAATAGGTAAATTGGAATATGGCACGAAAATCGAGACACGACCCCTCGGGATAGGCCGACAAACCTTGGTGGGGTTGCAGCCCCTGCCCTCGGGCAGGATGGGGCTGCGGCAGCCCCGGTGCAGGCCCACACCACCCACGGCTGCAGGCTCTGCCTGCAGCCAACGGTGGCCGTGGCCTGCCTAAGGCTGGCCGCAGCCTGGGCGTGCAGCCTCTGGCTGCAGGCTGCTCCGCCCAGTCTGGGTGTGCAGCCTGGCGCTGCAGGCTTGGCCTGCAGCCCGGCAGGGCTGCACAAGGGGCGGCCGTAGGCTGCCAGCCCCTCCGGGGTTGGTGGCTGCCCACGGCGGCTGCCGCCTACGGGGGTGGCGGTCCGACAGTCCAAAAATCAGAAAATTTTGATTTTTAAATTTGAGATTTAATTTTAAATCGTGTTTAAAATTATGTAATTAAAAATTTTAAAATTTTTGAAATTACATATTATTACACATGATGTTTAAAATTGTTTAAAATTTAAATTTGAAGTTTAAATTTGAAATTCGAATTTGGAATTTGAATTTGAAATTTAAATTTTTGGAGGTTTAAATTTTAAATAATTCTAGGGATGAGAAATAAATGGAGAGGCTACATAGAGATGGATACAAGAAGACGGAACAGAATTCAAGACCCAAAGAATGCTTTGGATAGAATTTTGTAATCTTTATTTTCTTTGTTCTAGGATGGAACCATGGCTTGGTTATTCTGTCAATTATTTTTCTGTGATATGTCATGGATGTATAAATATGTATTGATAGATGTTTTGTATGCATATTTGATAACATGTCATATAGGATAGGTGAGTGCCGCTCATACTATATTGATCATACATAATTTGTCAAAACTTGTATGTTTTTCAAAATATTGAGTGGGAGAGGGTTTCAAACAAAACCCACGGCCTCCATTGTTGATCCATATGTGAAAGCATGGTAACGCCTCGCGTCAGTTCTGACCTGACCACACCCCTCGGTAGGTGTTTACCGCCGCCGGTATACTAGATTGGATCTCCTATGTGGAAAACGTGTTCGGGTGCGATCCTATTCATGACCACCCCTCGGTGGCTTGGTAGGACATGGATCGGGCTACGTAAACAATGGTTATACACTCAAGACTCGTTTAGTTATTAACCTTCCCTAGAAGCTCTGTTAACTAAACTGGTGGCCAAATAAGCGGTTATTAATATATGTCTTAACCTTGGAGGATTTAAGGTAACATATATTAATTGGACGGGGTCCATGTTCCGGCTATTTGTTCTCATGACCACCCCTCGGTGGCTTGGGGCAATAGGTGCTGAGAATTACCGTTGCAATGCTACATTTTTTTTCAAGTTTCATGTAGGAACATACTTGTATGTTTTATTTGCTAAATTATCTGCATATTTGCTTGGGCTTTGTAATGATGTCTAGTATAATTTTATTTCAGTTCAAAATGTCACCGACACCCCTCATTTCGATACTTACTGAAAATAAGTTGAATGGCGACAATTATAAAGATTGGAAAAGAAATCTATTAATAGTTCTCAGCTGCGAGAGACACAAGTTCGTACTGGACGAACCATGCCCACCTGGGCCCAAACCTGACACACCACTTGAGGAGGTCCCGGTTGCCTATAATCGTTGGAGAGAATCCAATAAAATAGCTCGATGCTACATCCTTGCTAGCATGACGAGTGCTTTACAAAAGCAGCATGAGACTTATCAAGTTGCTGGGGAGATCATGGATAATCTGGAGGACATGTTCGGAGGCCAAGAAAAATTGGCTCGACAGTCCGCTATCACCAGCATTATGAACTCCAAGCAAAAGGCGGGTACTCCGGTGAAGGACCATATGATCACTCTTATGGGATTCTTCGCTGAGGCTGCCGAGAATGGTGCTGAGTTAGACTACAACACCCAGATCGAGATGGTGTTCAAGACTCTGTCTAAAGATTTTGTGGGGTTTAAGGCCGCATACAATCTAGCGACAAAGGAGTTAGGACTTACCGAGCTCATGAAGCAACTACAGGCTTATGAGCAGATGATCAGGGATGAGGATGTGGTCCGACCTAAAGGAGAGGCCAATTTGGCGGAATCTTCCAATCCCTCACGGAAGAGGAAGAGGCCAAATAAGAAGCAAGTGGCTTCCAGTTCTTCTAATCCTCCTGTCTCGGACGGGAAGAAGAAGAAGAAGAACAAGAAGCCAAAGGACCCTAAAAAGTCCAAATGCTTCCACTGTGGGAAGGTAGGTCACTTCAAGAAGGCTTGCCGGGAATTCCTAACCTCCAAGGGCAAGGAAGGTAAGGAACTTCATTACTTAGAAGCGTGTTTGGTGGAAGAATCGAAAGACACATGGGTCATTGATTCGGGCGCCACTAATCATGTTTGTGTTTCTATGCAGGGGTTCGTGGAAACGAGAAGTCTACATGATAGGAGCCTCTCGTTGCGGACTGGAGATGGTAGCTTTGTGGTGGCTGAGGCAGTGGGAGACGTTCATCTTTATTTTGATCAATTTTGGTTTATTTTATTGAAAGACTGTTTTTATGTTCCTAATTTGAGGAGGAACCTTATATCGGTAGCTTGTTTAATAAAGGATTCTTATTCAGTTTCTTTTAGTAAAAGAGTTGATATTCGTAGAAATAAGTCTTTTATCTGTTCTGGATGGATGGATGGAAACCTATATTTGATCAGACCAAAGATGTACTCACTGCTTGACACTGAATTAATTGATAACTCTAAAAGGTTGAAAGTTTCTCACTCTAACAAGGCGTATCTTTGGCATTTAAGACTTGGTCATATTAATCAGGATAGGATTCAAAGATTGGTGAAAGACGGTCCTCTGGAATCTCTGGAGGAGGTACGACTTCCCCAATGTGAGTCTTGTCTAGAGGGTAAGATGACTAAGAGGTCTTTTGGAGATAAGGGTACAAGGGCACAGGAGCTCTTAGAAATTGTGCACACTGACGTATGTGGCCCCATGAACGTCACAGCACGAGGAGGGTTCGAGTATTATGTCTCTTTCATAGATGATTACTCGAGGTATGGATATGTGTATCTGATGCACCGCAAGAGCGAAACCTTTGATAAGTTCAAAGAGTATCGTGCGGAAGTGGAAAAGCAATTGGATAAATCCATAAAGACACTTCGATCTAATCGAGGTGGCGAATACCTCTCCGATAAATTTCTAGGACATCTTGTAGAGAACGGGATATTATCCCAATTGACTGCACCTGGTACTCCACAACAGAATGGTGTAGCCGAAAGGAGAAACAGGACCTTATTGGATATGGTACGGTCCATGATGAGTTACTCAACGCTGCCATTATCATTTTGGGGACATGCTTTACAAACGACGTGCTATATTCTGAACCAGGTTCCGAGCAAATCAATTCCTAGAACTCCGTATGAATTGTGGCGTGGCAGGAAGCCCTCCCTTGGACATATGAGAATATGGGGCTGCCCGGCACATGTACTGGATGGGGATGCGAAGAAGTTGGAACCAAGATCAGAATTATGCATGTTTGTAGGGTATCCAAAGGGAACTAAAGGAGGTCTGTTCTATAACCTGAAGGAACAAAAGGTCATTGTTTCAACCTATGCGACATTCTTGGAGGAAAGTCACATGAATGACTTTAAGCCTCGAAGCAAAGTGGTGCTAGAGGAGTTATCGGGTGAAAGAACTGCTCCACAGATTTCGGTCTTGGACGCAAGTCCGAGTTCCAGTGAAAGACCTGCAGACGATCAACAATTTAGGGTGCCTCGTCGTAGTGGGAGGGTTTCTAAGAAACCTAATTTCTTTATGTATGATGCTGAGGTATACCAGGCCGAGGCTCATGAGCATGAGGAAGATCCGATCACATATGATGAAGCTATAAAGGATGTTGATTCTAGATCTTGGAAACAGGCTATGAACAATGAGATGGATTCTATGAAATCCAACTCTGTTTGGGAACTTGTAGATTTGCCGGATGGGATAAAACCCATTGGATGCAAATGGGTCTACAAAAGAAAGAAGGATGCGGAAGGGAGAGTGGAAACTTTCAAAGCTAGACTGGTTGCAAAGGGATACATGCAAAAGGCTGGAATCGATTACGAGGAAACCTTTTCGCCTGTTGCTATGCTGAAGTCTATCCGTATTCTTCTATCCATTGCTGCGGCTCTCGATTACGAGATCTGGCAAATGGATGTCAAGACGGCATTCTTGAATGGCCATCTTGAAGAGTGTATCTATATGATACAGCCCGAAGGGTTCGTAGCAAAAGGCCAAGATAGGAAAGTCTGCAAGTTGCTTAGATCCATTTATGGATTAAAGCAGGCATCCCGCTCATGGAACCAGAGGTTTGATCAAGCGATTAAGACATTTGGTTTTGAGCAGAACGTTGATGAACCTTGTGTTTATAAACGTATTAAGGATGGAAAAGTGGTCTTTCTGATACTCTATGTCGATGATATACTACTCATTGGGAATGATGTAGGGAACTTATCATCGGTCAAGCTTTGGTTACACCAACAGTTTGACATGAAGGACTTGGGAGAAGCTAATTATGTTCTAGGCATTCGTCTCTTCAGAGATCGAAAGAACAAAATGATAGCATTATCCCAAGCTTCATACATAGATAAAATAATTGACAAATATGCAATACTAGAGGCAAAGAAAGGCTCACAACCTTCTATTGCCGGTTTAACTCTTTCATTGGATGACTGTCCCAAGACATCGGAAGAAAGAGAGCGTATGAGTAAGGTCCCTTATGCATCCGCTGTGGGTAGCCTTATGTATGCTATGCTTTGCACTCGGCCGGACATATGTTTTGCAGTAAGTATGGTGAGTCGATATCAAGCGAATCCTGGAACCAAGCACTGGCAAGCAGTAAAGCATATACTCAAGTATCTTAAGAGAACGAGGGATTATATGCTAGTGTATTCTGGAGGGGACCTAACACCCGTAGGATACACGGACTCAGACTTCTAGACTTGTAAGGATTCGAGGAAATCGACATCTGGATCAGTGTTTTTGCTCGGAGGAGGCGCCATTATGTGGAGGAGCGTGAAGCAGGGCTGCACAGCTGACTCTACTATGGAGGCTGAGTATGTGGCTGCGGCTGAGGCATCTAAAGAAGCGGTTTGGCTCCGCAAGTTCTCTAGAGACCTTGAGGTCATTCCGGGTGTTGACCACTTTACTGTGATAATACAGGGGCTATTGCCAACACAAGGGAATCTCGGCACCATAAGAGGACCAAGCACATCGATCGGAGGTATCACATTATTAGAGGGCATGTGGAGACAGGACAAGTGGATGTATGTAAGATCGCATCCGAGGACAACATCGCTGATCCCTTTACTAAGACTTTGGTAGCTAGAAGCTTTGAGAGGCATGTAGAGGCGATGGGGATGCGTAACATGGCACATCTGCTGGCTTAGGGCAAGTGGGAGATTGTTAGGAAATGCCCTAAGTATTAGAGACATTTTGATGTATTCATTTTGAACTGGATAATAAAATTATACATAGAGGTTATTCATTACATTGTTATCTGTCCTCGTCTTATTTACATGTTAAAGTAAATGTAAGCAAATATGGCTCACTGACTGCTTGTGTTAAAACTGTTAGAACGTTGCATGCAATGGACTTTTGTATGCGAGAAGACAATGTTCTAAAGTTAGCAGTCTAAACTATGGTCTGTAGTCTATGGGGTTAGACCGAGAATCTAACTCATGTTAAGACTATTATGTTGTCTAAAGCCTTGGAGGGGACGGTCTGTCTTGACTGTCTGGAGCTGGACTCCCAAGTAGAGACATGGATATGTTGCTTGGTGGTGACATATTAGACCGGGACTAAAGCCTGATTGATCTACGTAGTCCGCTATGAGTGGATCAATCTGCTTTTGACGTTCATTGTGCAATAACCTTAATCCTGAGTAAATGAACTACTTCATGTATATGACTTGTGTACTTTGATGTTCCAATGGCTAAAGCGTCTCAGAGGTAGTAAGCTTATAGACCGGTTCGTTGGGTGCATGACTTGTATACGATGAAGGGTTTGTTTGCAGATATCGGAATCATAACTCTGAGGAGTTAAAGGTATCCTCTTAAAGGCATTATACTGAATGTGAAAATGGACAAGGCCTTGGGTCGTCTGCTGGGCGGATGACTTCTTATTCACATATGGTGAATAATCATTTTCTTGATTCGGTAGTATAATGGAACTTTAAGATAGCCTGATCAGTAGGATTAAACGGACTTTGACCTAAGGCTGATCATGGATATCATATGAGGGTTTTGCATATATGACAAGGTCATTGGATGGTAGCTCGTCACAGGCTTATGTAATACGGTATATAATTGGGAGTTCAGTTTCAGGTTTATAGTGGTGTGACTCTGAAATTAGTGATCATATGATTGAGTTGTTCGATACAGAATGATGATCATATGGAATCACGGGAGCCCAATTATATATGTCCAATCAGTCCCTCTACTAGCTCCACATAATTCCTTAACGTTTGGCAAATTGATTTGTGTATGCTATAGGCTAGTTTATTATGCATGGATGGTGATGACACAGGATTAGGATGGTAGACAAGATTCTCTCCGGTTGGATTCAGATTTTGTTTTGGATAATAGAGTACACAATTATTCGAACTCCAAATAAAGTTGCCATGATTTTATTTGAGATTGGATTGGAGTTGTAGAAAATTATCCATGAGAACAAGAATATGAAACACAACCGTTTTGTGGAATTTGAAATTTGAATTTTGAAATTTGAAATTTGAATTTTGAATTTGAAATTTGAATTTGAAATTTGAATTTGAAATTTGAATTTGAAATTTAAATTTGAAATTTGAAATTTGAAATTTGAAATTTGAATTTGAAATTTGAATTTGAAATTTGAAATTCAAATTTTGAATCACAGTCCAAGTAGGATTCGAATTTGTTGTGGAAAATCCACAAGGTTTGAAATTCGAATTTGAGTTGGATTTGGAGAGGATAATCTTGTTATAATCCTACTTGAATTTTGAATCAAAATCCCAACAAGAGTGGGCGAATTTTTTGAGGATAATCCTCAATGGAAAATTCGGTTTTTGTAGATAAGATTCAAGGGAAAATTCAAGTTTCAATCCTAGTTGAATTTGGATTCTCTCCCTCCCTAAAAGTGGCCGAAATTTTGGAGGCTTTATCCTAGGAAATTCGGTTATTTTTGGATAAGGTTGAGATGAGATTTAGCTTGAAAAATCCTAGTGGAATTTTGATTCTTCCTTATCCTAAAAGTGGCCGAAAATTTGGAGAAGATTTTCTCCTAAAGATTTCGGATTTTTTGGTTGAAAAGGGAGATAAAATTCTAGTTAAAATCTTGTTGAGATTTGGATTGGATCTATCCTAAGAAAACCGAATTTTTAGTGGAGATTCTCCCTTGGAAAAATTCGGATTTTATGGGTTTGGATAAGGGAAAATATCTTTTCCTAATCCAATTCAAATTCAGAGATTCACCTCATGCAGGTCTATAAATAGAGGTCCTGCCACTCCAGTTCTCTCAGACCACAGACTCTCAGGTGAGCAGGCTTATTGTTGCACAGCTCATCGTGACAATAAAGTTCTTTAGAGATCTGGGTGGTCGGAAGAAGACTAGCAGTGCTAGCATACCGATCGATGTTCAGAGTGCCCACACACTCAGCCATTCGGGAATTGGAGAATAGTAGAGAAGGCTAGTTGGTTGAAGCCTCCGGTCATTCTCCTCCTGCATATTGGCATCCTTGAGGTATGAGTTTTAATTGTTGTTGATTTATTGTATATGGCATCATGAGATATTTAACGATCTAAAAATTTTTATTGTTCCGCAGCGCCACTCTAATACGTTTTTACCGATTTAGTTTCCAAACTTTGTATAAAAACTTTCCATATGATTCAACATTTACAAGTCACATCACATATTTATTTTTTTTTTCCAAACTAATCTTAGTTTACTAGGTATTCACACCTAATTAATTTTCATCACCACTCATTATTCTTATGCTTCCCAATGTATAAAACAACATTCAAAAACTTAACGAAACATGCATTCTAACCCTAGTTATAGCCACGGATTTTATGCCAA
Organism: Antiaris toxicaria; assembly: GCA_035233585.1. Taxonomy (NCBI): domain Eukaryota; kingdom Viridiplantae; phylum Streptophyta; class Magnoliopsida; order Rosales; family Moraceae; genus Antiaris; species Antiaris toxicaria. The sequence goes on from CP141157.1 coordinate 25,164,329, forward strand.
AAATAGAAAGAAAATTTCACTTTCCTTTCTAGGGTTTTTGTCAACTTTTGTCAACATTGAAAATTATCCCATTTCATCATGTTCATGCCCACGGTTTTAGGAATAATTCTACCTCAATATTTTCTTGTTTCTTACGTCCATTTCATGCTTAACTTAACGTATAATTGAATGAACATTAATCACTAAATTAAAACAACAAAACTCATGAAATTTTCACACCATAGGAGCCATGGATTTTCAAGGAAAACATGCAAAATTTTTGCTTGTTTTTCTATCCTAATTCATGCTTTGAATATCACAACATCAAACCAATCCTAGAATCAACAATTCAACAATTTTTTTCCATTGTTTTTCAACCTTCCAAACCCACAGTTTTCAATGAAAAAAAAATCAAGGAAAATGCTTCAAATTTGAAGCTTACCTTGCTTAGTTGTTGTCTTGATGTTGGAGATGCAATTCAAGCTAGATTTGATGTGAAATTGAAAATAAAATTTTTGGTTCAAGGGGGGTTTCACTCACAGTTTTTGGCTGGAAAAATGGATGAGAGTTTAGTTGTGTTTTTCAATTTTTTTCTTGAATTTTTGATGCCTATTTATAGGCAAAAACCAAGGGCCTTTTTGTAATTTTTTTTCAACAATTTCTTAATTGTTCAAGGACCAAAAAGTAAAGGTTTTGGGGTCAAAATAAAATTTTTCTTTCTCCCTTTCCACATGGCCTAATGGCCTTTCAACAAAATGCCATAAATTTTTTTAATTTTTTTCAAAGTGAATTTTGGCATGATCTTGGCCTTTGATCAAAAAGCAAAACAATCCTAGCCATACACCTTTCAAAATGATTTCTAATTTGATGAAAATAAATTGGCTTTATGACATCATCATAGTGATGTCATCAACTATTCATATTAATTCTCTAATTAATTCGTGGTCAATTTTTGACTGTTATCCGATCCGAACGGAACTTTACCAAAATCGCGTAGGCGAGTTCTCAGTGTCTCTAGTGCAGTCGGTTTGTCTTATTTTGCTTCCGTTTGATCAGAATTCTCTATTGTAAATTTCTAATGTTTTAGTACATTTCAATGCACTCTCTAGGGTTTGCGGCTCTGATTTCGAACCGTCTCACCTAATTATGTCCGGTAGGTTTTTCCATCCCCGAACTCACACATTTTCACGCTACCAGAATATTTTTTTACACTATTCACAACAGTATTGGAATACAACTTTTTCACATTTTATTCATTAATATTATTATTCACATACAATTTTAACATAATTTGAGAATCTAAAATTCCCGGTTATCACAGGGTTAGACCGAGCATCTAACTTATGTTAAGACTATTATGTTGTCTAAAGCCTTGGAGGGGACGGTTTTTCTTGACTGTCTGGAGTTAGACTCCCAAGTAGATACATAGATATGTTGCTCTGTGGTGACATATTAGACCGGGACTAAAGTGTGATTGATCTACGAAGTCCGCTTTGAGTGGATCGATCTGCTTTTGATGTTCATTGTGCAATAACCTTAATCCTGAGTAAAAGGACAGCTTCATGTATATGACTTGTGTACTTTGATGTTACAATGGCTAAAACATCTCAGAGGTAGTAAGCTTATAGACCGGTTCATTAGGTGCATGACTTGTATACGATGAAGGGTTTGTTTACAGATATCGGAATCATAGTTCTAATGAGGAGTTAAGGATATCCTCTTAAAGGCATTATACTAAATGTGAAAATGGACAAGGCCTTGGGTCGTTTACAGGGTGGATGACTTCTTATTCATGTGACGCCCCGTGCCCTCAGCGGCCCGGACCGTCACTTAAAAACTGACTTAACTTGCTTCTTTAACTTTTACTTATACTTCTTCTTTAAAATCGATACTTAAACTTGCTGAATTTAATACCATAAATTTAGAGGGAAATTTTTTTTATACGCGTACGTATTTACTATTCACGTACGCATACTATTAAAATGCGGAATTTGAAAAACATAAGGATTTCAATTATACATACACAATTATATACTTGTTTATCTGATTACTATTCACCAGATATTATTTAAATATACTACTCATACATATACTGTTTACTATTCTAAAATACTATTTAACTGTCACTATTCAACATATTATTTACTCATACTATGCAGAAGAATACTCGCAGTGTATCCATAACCTCATCCTCACATCTGCCTCCAACGCAATCATCGTCCCTTGATGTTTATGCTATAGGATGCTTACCTATAGCATAACACACTCTGTGAGCTTTACGCCCAGTAAGTACAACATGTTAACCGCAAAACATGTTTAAAACATAGCACATACTTAAAATCATAAGCATGACATATATCACTTAATAAATCACATACCATATAAGCATATCACATATCAGTTCACATATCATGTCATCACATAACATGTTATAACACTGAATATAAAACTTCACATACTTTATGCATGACAGAAGCATCGTGTACTGTATGCACTCTATTGAAAAAGAAAGCATAACGAACTATAACTAATGTATGGTCTGGTTATGTTCATTTATGCTTCAAACTTCTCTTTTCTTTTCTTGTCTATTTAGGGCCCATGTGTCAGTACCGTGTGTGCGCAGACCAACGGTAACGCCCGAGGTCAACTAATGCCGAAGAGCCATCAACTAATGCTCAACTTTTGGCCTTAACTTTCTTTAATTGGAAACCCCTTCGACTGAAGGAGCCGGTACGACACACCTACTTATTTCCATCTTGTTTAACTGTTCTAGCCATACGCTTCTCTAAGCTGTCCCTAATCCTACGCGGTAGGGATCTATGGCTTCTATCTTGTTCTTTCATCAATCTACTCGATTGTGAAACTATATACTCTTATGTATGCTGTGCAGCATTGTGTGCAAGATACATACTTAAAATACTGGAAAAGCATCATTTTAAATTCATTTTATCCATGCTGTAGGCAGAGTTGTACTTACCTATCATCGGCCAGTTTATACTCTTGCCTTCGTCACAATACAGGTATCTCCCTGTAATCATAATGCATTTCATTAACATTTACTCTTAGGTCACTGTAGTCATTAGTGACTAATAAAAACTCTATCGTTAGTGATACCGATCTTTATCGGTACTAATTGCCCTCTTCTTAAGAATTTGATTTTCTAATTTCTAATCATGGTTAATTAATTTATTTGCTCAATAAATTAATTAACGTCGTTCTTAGGTCACTCTATCGATAGGAACTAATAAAACTATCGTTGCATGATACCGATGCCTATCGGTACCTAACTGCTCTACTTTGGGAATTTTGATATCTAATTTCTAATCAAGCTTGATTAATTTGTCTACTTGACAAATTAATCACTGTCCCGTTCATACTCGGTCCTTGACTGGCTAACCGACCAGTCAACTAACCACATACCTTGTGTATTGACCATTTAGCCTGTTGGGTTACCTTTACCGATTTATCCACCCCAAATTTTATACTTAGATCACACCTGTCCCTCAGGTGGCACTATTCCGACCTAGGGGTCGTTTTCTTACATTTCAAGATTTCTAATTGAGCGGTTCACTAATCCTATAAACGTCCGTCCTTCTTTCCCAGACCTAGGTCATCGAGGGGGCTCGGGTTTCCATCCCGATCACATTTTCACCCCTCGTTTCCTAAAATACCCCTTTGTGCCGTTTTAGAAATTTCAGCAGCATTTCCACTTAATTTTTGGGTCTCCGGCGTTTAGGAAACGCCTCAAAACCATCTAACCTATTCTAACTTGCCACGTACTAAACTAAAGGCCTAATTTTTACGTAAAAGCTCCGCTTTTTACGTAAAAATATTTACATTTCCTCATATTCTCTTTTTCTACATTTCATCCCTTTTCCTTACAATTCCTCAAGTCAGTAAACCATAATTAATAAATAATTATTTTCAATAATAAATTGAGGAATCAAGGGATCAAAACCACTACCAAAATCATTCCCGTCGACGGTCGGGTGAACCGTTCGATCTCGATCGCACAATCTTTGAATCATCGTTCTTCACTTTTGAAACTCCAATTTACAAATCCAATGCCGCGGATGTGTCCAGAACGTCGGAAATAGGCCAACGGGCCATTCTTCAATTTTCGGTCTCCGGGTCGCCATTGACCGGCGTTGACCACGGCGGCGATGGGAGTGGCGACCACCATCTTGAAGAGCTCGATGAGTGGAATCCATTGGTGGTGTCAATTTCACCAATCGAGGCTCCTCTCACCGGAAATCGGCCCTCGAAAAGTCGGTGACGGTGTCTATGTTGGATCTTCATTTTCTGGCATTGTTGCCCAAAATTGATTTGGGGCTTTTGACCTACGTGTTGTTCTGAGCATTTTGATACCCACCTTGCAACTCAACTCCGCCGGAATAGTGAGATTCAACGGCAGCGATGGCGACGGTGACGGTGAACCTTGGGCGGTGCGATCCGGTGGCTGTTGACTTGAAATGAAGCCTGGGTTTTGTTCTATTCTTCACCATGAATCCATTGGGACCAGAATCGTGGCATTTGGATGTCGGACGGCAAAGAAATCACAGTTTGAAAAGTTCGGCCATCGGCGGCTTTAGGCGGCGCGTGCGGCGTTCTCCGGCATCGGTTCCGTCGACTCGGCACACCGTTGGACTCAGCTCGTCAAGAGCTTTCCAATGGTGCCAGCGGTGTCGAAAACGGAGGTCGGATTCGATGGTAGGTCACTGTTCATCTTCGTGTGGTGTGGGGAGGGAGAAAATGAGATTTGGAAAAATATGGGGGCTATTTTTCAAGAATCCCCAAAATTTCGTCCTTTATACTAATTTTTTGAAAAATTTTAAGATAGGCTATACTGACTAATTTGGGCGTGCTGAACCTAAATATATCAGTTTTATCTTCATCCGAGGTCGTCTCGACCAGTTTTTCGATACTGCATGGCTCCTAGTCAAAAATTACTTTTTGTGCTCAAATGACTAATTTAAGCATTCTGAATCCAAATATATCAGTTTTATATCAAGAAAAAGTCATCTTGACCAATTTCTTGATACTGTGGTTAGGTCGACACTGTGTTGACACTGCGCACGCATAACGAGGCGTTTTCGCATGAAATTTCAAACACAGTCTCCCTTGACTAATTTGGACGTGCTGATTTCAAATTTATCAGTTTTACGTCCATCTGAGGTCTTCTGGACCAGTTTTCGGTATTTGCATGACCCCGTCTCGAAAAACGTGTCAGGTGCCCGATTGACTAATTTGGGCGTCCTGAGTCTAAATATATCAGTTTCGGGGCGAGAAAAGGTCATCTTGACCCTCATCCCGATACTACGTATCTCTTAAACAAAATCTACATTTTATGCTCAATTGACCAGATTGAGCCTACTAACTATTAATATGTCAGTTTTATGCCAGATTAAGGTCATCTTGGCCACTAACCTGACACTGCGTTTCTCACTATTCACTATTCACTATCTGACTGACTAATCTAAGCGTTCTGACTTTGATTTTGTCAGTCTATGGGCGAGAATAGGTCATTTAGACCACTTTTCTCGATACTGTATATCTATTAGGGCAATTATCGCTGCTACGCTCAGGTGACCAGTCTGAGCATACTGATGACTAGCTCATCAGTTCTGTATCATGAAATGGTCGTCTGGACCGGTTTCTTGATATTGCGTGTCTCAATGCATACTCACATAATAGGGTGGACCGATTTCACTGTCGGTTGTCCCTTTCACTGCATGAATAGTAATTAAACATTACTATACCTGTTTAATTCGTTCAACTAGCAAGTATACTGTGTTTATTAACTTAATTACATCATTGCATAGTAATTAAGATTCATAATTCATGAGAGTCATTACAGCGGCTCTCGGCTCATTACATGACCTTTTACACGGACTCTTACACAGGCGTGTGCAAGGCAACACGGGCGTGTACTAATTAAGACTACTCAACATGGCCATGTCTTTGAAAAACATTCATCTATATGAGCGGTACACGGCTTCTTACACGGTCGTGTACTTGACCGTGTTCCACTACATGGCCATGTACACTCACACGGCTATTAATAGATACACAGTCCGAATGGCACACGGTCACTCACATGGCCGTGTACCTGACCGTGTTACTTAAATTTGCACTAAAAGACATTAAATTATGTCCATTTTATTCCATAATGACTTATTACATGGTAAGTAGGTGCCATGAAAATGGCGGTCATTACAATTCACATATGGTGAATAACCATTTTCTTTATTCGGTAGTATAATGGATCTTTAAGATAGCCTGATCAGTAGGATTAAACGGACATTGGCCTAAGGCTGATCATGGATATCATATGAGGGTTCTGCATACATGACAAGGTCATTGGATGATAGCTTGTCACAGGCTTACGTAATACGATATATAATTGGGAGTTCAGTTTCAGGTTTATAGTGGTGTGACTCTGAAATTAGCGTTAGGAAATGCCCTAAGTATTAGAGACATTTTGATGTATTCATTTTGAATTAGATAATAAAATTATATATAGAGGTTATTCATTACATTGCTATCTGTCCTCGTCTTATTTACATGTTAAAGTAAATGTAAGCAAATATGGCTCACTGACTGCTTGTGTTAAAACTGTTGGAATATTACATGCAATGGACTTTTGTATGCGAGAAGACAATGTTCTAAAGTTAGCGGTCTAAACTATGGTCTGTAGACTATGGGGTTAGACCGAGCATCTAACTCATGTTAAGACTATTATGTTGTCTAAAGCCTTGGAGGGGACGGTTTGTCTTGACTGTCTGGAGCTGGACTCCCAAGTAGAGACATAGATATGTTACTTGGTAGTGACATATTAGACCGGAACTAAAGCGTGATTGATCTACATAGTCCGCTATGAGTGGATCAATCTGCTTTTGACGTTCATTGTACAATAACCTTAATCCTGAGTAAATGAACTACTTCATGTATATGACTTATGTACTTTGATGTTCCAAAGGCTAAAGCGTCTCAGAGGTAGTAAGCTTATAGACCGGTTCGTTGGGTGCATGACTTGTATACGATAAAGGATTCGTTTACAGATATCGGAATCATAGCTCCAAGGAGTTAAAGGTATCCTCTTAAAAGCATTATACTGAATGTGAAAATGGACAAGGCCTTGGGTCATTTGCTAGGCGGATGACTTCTTATTCACATATGGTGAATAATCATTTTCTTAATTCGGTAGTATAATGAAACTTTAAGATAGCCTGATCAGTAGGATTAAACGGACTTTGACCTAAGGCTGATCATGGATATCATATGAGGGTTTTGCATATATGACAAGGTCATTGGATAGTAGCTCGTCACAGGCTTATGTAATACGGTATATAATTGGGAGTTCAGTTTCAGGTTTATAGTGGTGTGACTCTGAAACTAGTGATCATATGATTGAGTTGTTCGGTAAAGAATGATGATCATATGGATTTACGTGAGCCCGATTATATATGTCCAATCAGTCCCTCTACTAGCTCCACATAATTCCTTAACGTTTGGCAAATTGATTTGTGTATGCTATTGGCTAGTTTATTATGCATGGATGGTGATGACACAGGATTAGGATGGTAGACAAGATTCTCTCCGGTTGGATTCAGATTTTGTTTTGGATAATAGAGTACACAATTATTCAAACTCCAAATAAAGTTGCCATGATTTTATTTGAGATTGGATTGGAGTTGTAGAAAATTATCCATGAGAACAAGAATTTGAAACACAACCGTTTTGTGGAATTTGAAATTTGAATTTTGAAATTTGAAATTTGAAATTTGAAATTTGAAATTTGAATTTGAAATTTGAATTTGAAATTTGAAATTTGAAATTTGAATTTCAAATTTCAAATTTAATTTGAATTTGAAATTCGAATTTGAAATTTGAAATTCAAATTTTGAATCACAATCCAAGTAGGATTCGAATTTGTTGTGGAAAATCCACAAGGTTTGAAATTCAAATTTGAGTTGGATTTGGAGAGGATAATCTTGTTAGAATCCTACTTGAATTTTGAATCCAAATCCCAACAAACTATGGACGAAATTTTGAGGATAATCCTCAATGGAATTTCGATTTTTGTGGATAAGATTCAAGGGAAAAATTCAAGTTTCAATCCCAGTTGAATTTGGATTCTCTCCTCCCTGAAAAGTGGCCGAAATTTTGGAGATAATCTCCTAGAAAAATTCGGTTATTTTAGATAAGGTTGAGATAAGATTCAAGCTTGAAAATCCTAGTGGGATTTTTGATTCTCCCTTATCCATAATGGCCGAATTTGTGGAGAAGATTTTCCCCTAGGAAATTTCGGATTTTTTGGTTGAAAAAGGGAGATAAAATTCTAGTTAAAATCTTGTTTAGATTTCGATTGGATTTATCCTAAGAAAACCGAATTTTATTGTTGGATTTTCCCATGGAAAAATTCAGATTTTTTGGTTATGGATAAGGGAGAATATCTTTTCCTAGTCCAATTCGAATTCAGAGAATCACCTCATGCAGGTCTATAAATAGAGGTCCTGCCACTCCAGTTCTCTCAGACTACAGACTCTCAGGTGAGCAGGCTTATTGTTGCACAGCTCATCGTGACAATAAAGTTCTTTAGAGATCTGGGTGGTCGGAAGAAGACTAGCAGTGCTAGCATACCGATCGAGGTTCAGAGTGTCCACACACTCAGCCATTCGGGAATTGGAGAATAGTAGAGAAGGCTAGTTGGTTGAAGCCTCCGGTCATTCTCCTCCTGCAAGATTGGCGTCCTTGAGGTATGAGTTTTAATTGTTATCGGTTTATTATATATGGCATCATGAGATATTTAACGATCTAAAAATTTTTATTGTTCCGCTGCGCCACTCTAATACGTTTTTACCGGTTTATTTTCCTTCAATTGGTATCAGAGACATCTCATGACTATGCCATGTACATAAATTAGACAATTACTTAGTCTTTTTATTTATGTATGGATTTGATATTTAAAGAGTGGCATTCTAGGGTTCCTTTATGTTGTTATCATGGATTATGTATAAAGTATGTGGTTATTTTAATTTTTTGAATTATTATAAGCATGCTTGTTTATACCGGTTATGGTTCCTTAGAATTTAGAAAAATTGTATCTAGGAATTTTTATGTAACCATGGGAGCAGTTTATCAAGACACGACTCCTCGGGAAAGGCCGACGGGCCTTGGTGGGGCTGCAGCCCCTGCCCTCGGGCAGGATGGGGCTGTGGTAGCCCCTGTGCAGGCCAACACCACCCACGGCCGCAGGCTTGCCCTGCAGCTAAGGGTGGCCGTGGCCGTGGCCTGCCGGCTGCTGCGCCCAGCCTGGGCATGCAGCCTGGTGCTACAGGCTTGGCCTGCAGCCCGACAAGGCTACACATAGGGGGCAGCCGTGGGCTGCCAGCCCCTTTGGGGCTGGTGGCTGCCCACGGTGGCTGCCGCCTTCGGGGACGGCTGTGCGATGGTCCAAAAAATCGAAAATTTTGATTTTTTTTAAATTTGAGATTTAATTTTAAATCATGTTTAAAAATATGTAATTGAAAATTTGAAATTTTTTGAAATTACATATTATTACACATGATGTTTAAAATTGTTTAAAATTTAAATTTGAAATTTAAATTTGAAATTCAAATTTGGAATTTGAATTTGAAATTTAAATTTTTGGATATTTAAATTTTAAATAATTCTTGGGATGAGAAATAAATGGAGAGGCTACATAAAGATGGATACAAGAAGACAGAACAGAATTCAACACCCAAAGAATGCTTTGGATGGAATTTTGTAATCTTTATTTTCTTTGTTCTAGAATGGAACCATAGCTTGGTTATTCTGTCAATTATTTTTTCTGTGATATGTCATGGATGTATAAATATATATTGATGGATGTTTTGTATGCATATTTGATAACATGTCATATAGGATAGGTGAGTGCCGCTCATACTATATTGATCATACATAATTTGTCAAAACTTGCATGTTTTTCAAAATATTGAGTGGGAGAGAGTTTCAAACAAAACCCACGGCCTCCATTGTTGATCCATATGTGAAAGCATGGTAACGCCTCGCGTCAGTTCTGCCCTGACCACACCCCTCGGTAGGTGTTTACCGCCGTCGGTATACTAGATTGGATCTCCTATGTGGAAAACGTGTTCGGGTACGATCCTATTCATGACCACCCCTCGGTGGCTTGGTAGGACGTGGATCGGGCTACGTAAACAATGGTTATACCCTCAAGACTCGTTTAGTTATTAACCTTCCCTAGAAGCTCTGTTAACTAAACTGGTGGCCAAATAAGCGGTTATTAATATATGTCTTAACCTTGGAGGATTTAAGGCAACATATATTAATTGGACGGGGTCCATGTTCCGGCTATTAGTTTCCATGACCACCCCTCGGTGGCTTGGGGCAATAGGTGCTGAGAATTACCGTTGCAATGCTACATGTTTTTCAAGTTTCATGTAGGAACATACTTGTATGTTTTATTTGCTAAATTATCTGTATATTTGCTTGGGCTTTGTAATGATGTCTAGTATAATTTTATTTCAGTACAAAATGTCACCGACACCCCTCATTTCAATACTTACTGAGAATAAACTAAATGGCGATAATTATAAAGATTGGAAAAGAATTCTATTAATAGTTCTTAGCTGCGAGAGACACAAGTTCGTACTGGACGAACCATGCCCACCTGGGCCCAAACCTGACACACCACTTGAGGAGGTCCCGGTTGCCTATAATCATTGGAGAGAATCCAATGAGATAGCTCGATGCTACATCCTTGCTAGCACGACGAGTGCTTTAAAAAAGCAGCATGAGACTTATCAAGTTGTTGGGGAGATCATGGAAAATCTGGAGGACAAGTTCGAAGGCCAAGAAAAATTGGCTCGACAGTCCGCTATTACCAGCATTATGAACTCTAAGCTAAAGGCGGGTACTCCGGTGAAGGACTATATGATCACTCTAATGGGATTCTTCGCTGAGGCTACCGAGAATGGTGCTGAGTTGGACTACAACACCCAGATCGAGATGGTGTTCAAGACTCTGTCTAAAGATTTTGTGGGGTTTAAGGCCGCATACAATCTGGCGACAAAGGAGTTAGGACTAACTGAGCTCATGAAGCAACTACAGGCTTATAAGCGGATGATCAGGGATGAGGATGCGGTCCGACCTAAAGAAGAGGCCAATTTGACAGAATCTTTGAATCCCTCACGGAAGAGGAAGAGGCCAAATAAGAAGCAAGTGGCTTCTAGTTCTTCTAATCCTCCTATCTCGGACGGGAAGAAGAAGAAGAAGAACAAGAAGCCGAAGGACCCTAAAAAGTCCAAATGCTTCCATTGTGGGAAGGTAGGTCACTTCAACAAGGCTTGCCGGGAATTCCTAGCCGCCAAGGGCAAGGAAGGTAAGGAACTTCATTACTTGGAAGCGTGTTTGGTGGAAGAATTGAAAGACACTTGGGTCACTGATTCGGGCACCACTAATCATGTTTGTGTTTCTATGCAGGGGTTCGTGGAAACGAGAAGTCTACATGATAGGAGCCTCTCATTGCGGACTGGAGATGGTAGCTTTGTGATGGCTGAAGCAGTGGGAGATGTTTACCTTTATTTTGATCAATTTAGGTTTATTTTATTGAAAGACTGTTTTTATGTTCCTAATTTTAGGAGGAACCTTATATCGGTAGCTTGTTTAATAAAGGATTCTTATTCAGTTTCTTTTAGTAAAAGAGTTGATATTCGTAGAAATAAGTCTTTTATCTGTTCTGGATGGATGGATGGAAACCTATATTTGATCAAACCAAATATGTACTCACTGCTTGACACTGAATTAATAACTCTAAAAGGTTGAAAGTTTCTCACTCTAACAAGGCATATCTTTGGCATTTAAGACTTGGTCATATTAATCAGGATAGGATTCAAAGATTGGTGAAAGACGGTCCTCTGGAATCTCTGGAGGAGGTACGACTTCCCCAATGTGAGTCTTGTCTAGAGGGTAAAATGACTAAGAGGTCTTTTGTAGCTAAGGGTACAAGGCCTCAGGAGCTCTTAGAAATTGTGCACACTGACGTATGTGGCCCCATGAACGTCACAGCACGAGGAGGGTTCGAGTATTATGTCTCTTTTATAGATGATTACTCGAGGTATGGATATGTGTATCTGATGCACTGCAAGAGTGAAACCTTTGACAAGTTCAAAGAGTATCGTGCGGAAGTGGAAAAGCAATTAGATAAATCCATAAAGACACTTCGATCTGATCGAGGTGGCGAATACCTCTCCGATGAATTTCTAGGACATCTTGTCGAGAACGGGATATTATCCCAATTGACTGCACCTGGTACTCCACAACAGAATGGTGTAGCCGAAAGGAGAAACAGGACCTTATTGGATATGGTACGGTCCATGATAAGTTATTCAACGCTGCCATTATCATTTTGGGGATATGCTTTACAAACGGCGTGCTATATTCTGAACTAGGTTCCGAGCAAATCAATTCCTAGAATTCCGTATGAATTATGGCGTGGCAGGAAGCCCTCCCTTGGACATATGAGAATATGGGGCTGCCCGGCACATGTACTTGATGGGGATGCGAAAAAGTTGGAACCAATATCAGAATTGTGCATGTTTGTAGGGTATCCAAAAGGAACTAAAGGAGTCTGTTCTATAACCCGAAGGAACCAAAAAGTCATTGTCTCAACCCATGCGACATTCTTGGAGGAAAGTCACATGAATGACTTTAAGCCTCGAAGCAAATTGGTGCTAGATGAGTTATCGGGTGAAAGAATTGCTCCATAGATTTTGGTCTTGGACGCAAGTCCGAGTTCCAGTGAAAGACCTGCAGACGATCAACAGTTTAGGGTGCCTCATCGTAGTGGGAGGGTTTCGAAGAAACCTAATTTCTTCATGTATGATGCTGAGGTATACTAGGCCGAGGCTCATGAGCATGAGGATGATCTGATCACCTATGATGAAGCTATAAATGATGTTGATTCTAAATCTTGGAAACAGGCTATGAATAATGAGATGGATTCTATGAAATCCAACTCTATTTGTGAACTTGTAGATTTGCCGAATGGGATAAACCCCATTGGATGCAAATGGGTCTACAAAAGAAAGAAGGATGCGGAAGGGAGAGTGGAAACTTTCAAAGCTAGATTGGTTGCAAAGGGATACACGCAAAAGGCTGGAATCGATTACGATGAAACCTTTTCGCCTGTTGCTATGCTAAAGTCTATCCATATCCTTCTGTCCATTGCTGCGGCTTTCAATTACGAGATCTGGCAAATGGACGTCAAGACGGCATTCTTGAATGGCCATCTTGAAGAGTGTATCTATATGATACAGCCCGAAGGGTTCATAGCGAAAGGCCAAGAAAGGAAAGTCTGCAAGTTGCTTAGATCCATTTATGGATTAAAGCAAGCATCCCACTCATGGAACCAGAGGTTTGATCAAGCTATTAAGATATTTGGTTTTGAGCAGAACGTTGATGAACCTTGTGTTTATAAACATATTAAGGATGGAAAAGTGGTCTTTCTGATACTCTATGTTGATGATATACTATTCATTGGGAATGATGTAGGGAACTTATCATCGGTCAAGTTTTGGTTACACCAACAATTTAACATGAAGGACTTGGGAGAAGCTAATTATGTTCTAGGCATTCGTCTCTTTAGAGATCGAAAGAACAAAATGATAGCGTTATCCCAAGCTTCATACATAGATAAAATAATTGACAAATATGCAATGCAAGAGGCAAAGAAAGGCTCACAACCTTCTATTACCGGTCTAACTCTTTCATTGGATGACTGTCCCAAGACATCGGAAGAAAGAGAGCATATGAGCAAGGTCCCTTATGCATCTGCTATGGGTAGCCTTATGTACGCTATGCTTTGTACTCGCCCGGATATATGTTTTGCAGTAGGTATGGTGAGTCAATATCAAGCAAATCCTGGAACCAAGCACTGGTAAGCTGTAAAGCATATACTCAAGTATCTTAAGAGAACGAGGTATTATATGCTGGTGTATTCTGGAGGGGACCTAACACCCGTAGGATACATGGACTCAGACTTCCAGACTTGTAAGGATTTGAGGAAGTCGACATTAGAGGGCATATGGAGACAGGATAAGTAGATATATGTAAGATCGCGTTCGAGGACAACATCGCCGATCCCTCTATTAAGACTTTGGTGGCTAGAAGCTTTGAGAGGCACGTAGAGGCGATGGGGATGCGTAACATGGCACATCTGCTGGCTTAGGGCAAGTAGGAGATTATTAGGAAATGCCCTAAACATTAGAGACATTTTGATGTATTTATTTTGAACTGGATAATAAAATTATATATACATAGAGGTTATTCATTACATTGCTATCTGTCCTCGTCTTATTTACATGTTAAAGTAAATGTAAGCAAATATGGCTCCCTGATTGCTTATGTTAAACTATTAGAACGTTGCATACAATGGATTTTTGTATGCGAGAAGACAATGTTCTAAAGTTAGCAGTCTAAACTATGGTCTATAGTCTATGGGGTTAGACCGAGCATCTAACTCATGTTAAGACTATTATGTTGTCTAAAGCCTTGGAGGCGACAGTTTGTCTTGACTGTCTGGAGCTGGACTCCTAAGTAGAGACATGGATATGTTGCTTGGTGGTGACCTATCAGACCGGGACTAAAGCGTGATTGATCTACGTAGTCCGCTATGAGTGGATCAATCTGCTTTTGACGTTCATTGTGCAATAACCTTAATCCTGAGTAAATGAACTACTTCATGTATATGACTTGTGTACTTTGATGTTCCAATGGCTAAAGCGTCTCAAAAGTAGTAAGCTTATAGACCGGTTCGTTGGGTGCATGACTTGTATACAATGAAGGGTTCGTTTACAGATATCAGAATCATAGCTCCAAGGAGTTAAAGGTATCCTTTTAAACGCATTATACTGAATGTGAAAATGGACAAGGCCTTGGGTCGTCTGCTAGGCGGATGACTTCTTATTCACATATGGTGAATAATCATTTTCTTAATTCGGTAGTATAATGGAACTTTAAGATAGCCTGATCAGTAGGATTAAACAGACTTTGACCTAAGGCTAATCATGGATATCATATGAGGGTTTTGTATATATGACAAGGTCATTGGATAGTAGCTCGTCACAGGCTTAGTAATACGGTATATAATTGGGAGTTCAGTTTCAAGTTTATAGTGGTGTGACTCTGAAACTAGTGATCATATGATTGAGTTATTCGGTAAAGAATGATGATCATATGGATTTACGGGAGCCCGATTATATATGTCCAATCAGTCCCTCTACTAGCTCCACATAATTCCTTAACATTTGGTAAATTGATTTGTGTATGCTATTGGCTAGTTTATTATGCATGGATGGTGATGACACAGGATTAGGATGGTAGACAAGATTCTCTCCGGTTGGATTCAGATTTTGTTTTGTATAATAGAGTGCACAGTTATTCGAACTCCAAATAAAGTTGCCATGATTTTATTTGATATTGGATTGGAGTTGTAGAAAATTATCCATGAGAACAAGAATTTGAAACACAACCGTTTTGTGGAATTTGAATTTTGAATTTTGAAATTTGAAATTTGAATTTTGAAATTTGAAATTTGAAATTTGAAATTTGAATTTGAAATTTGAATTTGAAATTTGAATTTGAAATTCGAATTTGAAATTGAAATTTGAAATTTGAAATTTGAAATTTGAATTTGAAATTCGAATTTGAAATTTGAAATTCAAATTTTGAATCACAGTCCAAGTAGGATTCGAATTTGTTGTGGAAAATCCACAAGGTTTGAAATTCGAATTTGAGTTGGATTTGGAGAGGATAATCTTGTTAGAATCCTACTTGAATTTTGAATCCAAATCCCAACAAACTATGGACGAAATTTTGAGGATAATCCTCAATGGAATTTCGGTTTTTGTGGATAAGATTCAAGGGAAAAATTCAAGTTTTAATCCCATTTGAATTTGGATTCTCTCTTTCCTGAAAAGTGGCCGAAATTTTGGAGATAATCTCCTAGGAAAATTCGGTTATTTTGGATAAGGTTGAGATAAGATTCAAGCTTGAAAATCCTAGTGGTATTTTGATTCTTCCTTATCCTAAATGTGGCCGAATATTTGGAGAAGATTTTCTCCTAGGAATTTCAGATTTTTTGGTTAAAAAAGGGAGATAAAATTCTAGTTAAAATCTTGTTTAGATTTCGATTGGATTTATCCTAAGAAAACCGAATTTTATTGTTGGATTTTCCCATGGAAAAATTCGGATTTTTTGGTTATGGATAAGGGAGAATATCTTTTCCTAGTCCAATTCGAATTCAGAGAATCACCTCATGTAGGTCTATAAATAGAGGTCCTGCCACTCCAGTTCTCTCAGACCACAGATTCTCAGGTGAGCAGGCTTATTGTTGCACAGCTCATCGTGACAATGAAGTTCTTTAGAGATCTGGGTGGTCGTAAGAAGACTAGCAGTGCTAGCATACCGATCGAGGTTCAGAGTGCCCACACACTCAGCCATTCGAGAATTGGAGAATAGTAGAGAAGACTACTTGGTTGAAGCCTCCGGTCATTCTCCTCCTGTAAGATTGGCGTCCTTGAGGTATGAGTTTTAATTGTTGTTGGTTTATTGTATATGGCATCATGAGATATTTAACGATCTAAAAATTTTATTGTTCCGCTGCGCCACTCTGATACGGTTTTATCGGTTCATTTTCCTACAGACACACCACTTGAGGAGGTCCCGGTTGCCTATAATCGTTGGAGAGAATCCAATGAGATAGCTTGATGCTACATCCTTGCTAGCATGACGAGTGCTTTACAAAAGCAGCATGAGACTTATCATGTTGCTGGGGAGATCATGGAAAATCTGGAGGACAAGTTCAGAGGCCAAGAAAAATTGGCTCGACAGTCCGTTATCACCAGCATTATGAACTCTAAGCAAAAGGCGGGTACTCCGGTGAAGGACTATATGATCACTCTAATGGGATTCTTCGCTGAGGCTGCCGAGAATGGTGCTGAGTTGGACTACAACACAGAGATCGAGATAGTGTTCAAGACTCTATCTAAAGATTTTGTGGGGTTTAAGGTCGCATACAATCTGGCGACAAAGGAGTTAGGACTAACCGAGCTCATGAAGCAACTACAGGCTTATGAGTGGATGAGCAGGGATGAGGATGCGTTCCGACCTAAAGGAGAGGCCAATTTGGCGGAATCTTCCAATCCTTCACAGAAGAGGAAGAGGCCGAATAAGAAGCAAGTGGCTTCTAGTTCTTCTAATCCTCCTGTCCCGGACGGGAAAAAGAAGAAGAAGAACAAGAAGCCAAAGGACCCTAAAAAGTCCAAATGCTTCCATTGTGGGAAGGTAGGTCACTTCAAGAAGGCTTGCCGGGAATTCCTAGCCGCCAAGGGCAAGGAAGGTAAGGAACTTCATTACTTGGAAGCGTGTTTGGTGGAAGAATCGAAAGACACTTAGGTCATTGATTCGGGCGCCACTAATCATGTTTGTATTTCTATGCAGGGGTTCGTGGAAACGAGAATTGTACATGATAGGAGCCTCTCGTTGTGGACTGGAGATGGTAGCTTTATGGTGGCTGATACAGTGGGAGATGTTTACCTATATTTTGATTAATTTAGGTTTATTTTATTGAAAGACTGTTTTTATGTTCCTAATTTTAGGAGGAACTTTATATCGGTAGCTTGTTTAATAAAGGATTCTTATTCAGTTTCTTTTAGTAAAAGAGTTGATATTCGTATAAATCAGTCTTTTATCCGTTCTGGATGGATGGATGGAAACCTATATTTGATCAAACCAAAGATGTACTCACTGCTTGACACTGAATTAATTGATAACTCTAAAAGGTTGAAAGTTTCTCACTCTAACAAGGCGTATCTTTGGCATTTAAGACTTGGTCATATTAATCAGGATAGGATTCAAAGATTGGTGAAAGACGGTCCTCTGGAATCTCTGGAGGAGGTACGACTTCCCCAATGTGAGACTTGTCTAGAGGGTAAAATGACTAAGAGGTCTTTTGGAGCTAAGGATACAAGGGCTTAAGAGCTCTTAAAAATTGTGCACACTGACGTATGTGGCCCCATGAACGTCACAGCACTAGGAGGGTTCGAGTATTATGTCTCTTTTATAGATGATTACTCGAGGTATGGATATGTGTATCTGATGCACCGCAAGAGCGAAACCTTTGACAAGTTCAAAGAGTATCGTGCGGAAGTGGAAAAGCAATTAGATAAATCCATAAAGACACTTCGATCTGATAGAGGTGACGAATACCTCTCCGATGAATTTCTAGGACATCTTGTAGAGAACGGGATATTATCTCAATTGACTGTAGCTATTACTCCACAACAGAATGTGTAGCCGAAAGGAGAAACAGGACCTTATTGGATATGGTACGGTCCATGATGAGTTATTCAACGCTGCCATTATCATTTTGGGGATATGCTTTACAAACGGGCATGCTATATTCTGAACCAGGTTCCATGCAAATCAATTCCCAGAACTCCGTACGAATTGTGGCGTGGCAGGAAGCCCTCCCTTGGACATATGAGAATATGGGGCTGCCCGGCACATGTACTGGATGGGGATGCGAAAAAGTTGGAACCAAGATCAGAATTGTGCATGTTTGTAGGGTATCCAAAGAGAACTAAAAGAGGTCTGTTCTATAACCCGAAGGAACAAAAGGTCATTGTCTCAACCCATGCGACATTCTTGGAGGAAAGTCACATGAATGACTTTAAGTCTCGAAGCAAAGTGGTGCCAGAGGAGTTATCGGGTGAAAGAACTGCTCCACAGATTTCGGTCTTAGACGTAAGTCCGAGTTCCAGTGAAAGACCTGCAGACAATCAACAATTTAGGGTGCCTCGTCGTAGTGGGAGGGTTTCGAAGAAACCTAATTTCTTCATTTATGATACTGAGGTATACCAGGCCGAGGCTCATGAGCATGAGGAAGATCCGGTCATATATGATGAAGCTATAAATGATGTTGATTCTAAATCTTGGAAACAGGCTATGAACAATGAGATGGATTCTATGAAATACAACTCTGTTTGGGAACTTGTAGATTTGCCGGATGGGATAAAACCCATTGGATGCAAATGGGTCTACAAAAGGAAGCAGGATGTGGAAGGGAGAGTGGAAACTTTCAAAGCTAGACTGGTTGCAAAGGGATACACGCAAAAGGCTGGAATCGATTACGATGAAACCTTTTCGCCTGTTGCTATGCTAAAGTCTATCCGTATTCTTCTGTCCATTGTTGCGGCTCTCGATTATGAGATCTGGCAAATGGATGTCAAAACGGCATTCTTGAATAGCCATCTTAAAGAGTGTATCTATATGATACAGCCCGAAGGGTTCGTAGCAAAAGGCCAAGAAAGGAAAGTCTGCAAGTTGCTTAGATCCATTTATGGATTAAAGCAAGCATCCCACTCATGGAACCAGAGGTTTGATCAAGCGATTAAGACATTTGGTTTTGAGCAGAACATTGATGAACCTTGTGTTTATAAACGTATTAAGGATGAGAAAGTGGTTTTTCTGATACTCTATGTCGATGATATACTACTCATTAGGAATGATATAGGGAACTTATCTTCGGCTAAGCTTTAGTTACACCAACAGTTTGACATGAAGGACTTGGGAGAAGCTAATTATGTTCTAGGCATTTGTCTCTTCAGAGATCGAAAGAACAAAATGATAGCGTTATCCCAAGCTTCATACATAGATAAAATAATTGACAAATATGCAATGCAAGAGGCAAAGAAAGGCTCACAACCTTCCATTACCGGTCTAACTCTTTCATTGGATGACTGTCCCAAGACATCGGAAGAAAGGGAGCATATGAGTAAGGTCCCTTATGCATCCGCTGTGGGTAGCCTTATGCACACTATGCTTTGCACTCGCCCGGATATATGTTTTGCAGTAGGTATGGTGAATCGATATTAAGCAAATCCTGAAACCAAGCACTGGCAAGCTGTAAAGCATATACTCAAGTATCTTAAGAGAACGAGAGATTATATGCTGGTGTATTCTGGAGGGGACCTAACACCCGTAGGATACACGGACTCAGACTTCCAGACTTGTAAGGATTCAAGGAAATCGACATCTGGATCAGTGTTTTTACTCGGAGGAGGCGCCATTGTGTGGAGGAGCATGAAGTAGGGCTGCACTGCTGACTCTACTATGGAGGCTGAGTATGTGGCTGCAGCTAAGGCATCTAAAGAAGCGGTTTGGCTCTGCAAGTTCTTTAGAGACCTTGAGGTCATTTCGGGTGTTGACAAGCCTTTCACACTTTACTGTGATAATACAGGGGCTATTGCCAACACAAGGGAATCTCGGCACCACAAGAGGACTAAGCACATCGATCGGAGATATCATATTATTAGAGGGCATGTGGAGACAGGACAAGTGGATGTATGTAAGATCGCGTCCGAGGACAACATCACCGATCCCTTTACTAAGACTTTGGTGGCCAGAAGCTTTGAGAGGCATGTAGAGGCGGTGGGGATGCGTAACATGGCACATCTGCTGGCTTAGGGCAAGTGGGAGATTATTAGGAAATGGCCTAAGCATTAGAGACATTTTGATGTATTCATTTTGAACTGGATAATAAAATTATATATAGAGGTTATTCATTACATTGCTATCTGTCCTCGTCTTATTTACATGTTAAAGTAAATGTAAGCAAATATGGCTCACTGACTGCTTGTGTTAAAACTGTTAGAACATTGTATGCAATGGACTTTTGTATGTGAGAAGACAATGTTCTAAAGTTAGCGGTCTAAACTATGGTCTGTATTCTATGGGGTTAGACCGAGCATCTAACTCATGTTATGACTATTATGTTGTCTAAAGCCTTGGAGGGGACCGTTTGTCTTGACTGTCTGGAGCTGGACTCCCAAGTAGAGACATAGATATGTTACTTGGTGGTGACCTATTAGACCGGGACTAAAGCGTGATTGATCTACGTAGTCCGCTTTGAGTGGATCAATCTGCTTTTGACATTCATTGTGCAATAACCTTAATCCTGAGTAAATGAACTACTTCATGTATATGACTTGTGTACTTTGATGTTCCAATGGCTAAAGCATCTTAGAGGTAGTAAGCTTATAGACCGGTTCGTTGGGTGCATGACTTGTATGTGATGAAGGGTTCGTTTACAGATATCGGAATCATAGCTCCAAGGAGTTAAAGGTATCCTCTTAAAGACATTATACTGAATGTGAAAATGGACAAGGCCTTGGGTCGTTTGCTAGGCGGATGACTTCTTATTCACATATGGTGAATAATCATTTTCTTAATTCGGTAGTATAATGGAACTTTAAGATAGCCTGATCAGTAGGATTAAACGGACTTTGACCAAAGGCTGATCATGGATATTATATAAGGGTTTTGCATATATGACAAGGTCATTGGATAGTAGCTCGTCACAGGCTTACGTAATATGGTATATAATTGGGAGTTCAGTTTCAGATTTATAGTGGTGTGACTCTGAAACTAGTGATCATATGATTGAGTTGTTCGGTAAAGAATGATGATCATATGGATTTACGGGAGCCCGATTATATATGTCCAATCAGTCCCTCTACTAGCTCCACATAATTCCTTAATGTTTGGCAAATTGATTTATGTATGCTATTGGCTAGTTTATTATGCATGGATGGTGATGACACAGGATTAGGATGGTAGACAAGATTCTCTCCGGTTGGATTCAGATTTTGTTTTGGATAATAGAGTACACAATTATTCAAACTCCAAATAAAGTTGCCATGATTTTATTTGAGATTAGATTGGAGTTTTAGAAAATTATCCATGAGAACAAGAATTTGAGACACAACCGTTTTGTGGAATTTGAATTTTGAATTTTGAAATTTGAAATTTGAAATTTGAAATTTGAATTTGAAATTTGAATTTGAAATTTGAATTTGAAATTTAAATTTGAAATCTGAAATTTAAATTTGAAATTTGAAATTTGAAATTTGAAATTTGAATTTGAAATTCGAATTTGAAATTTGAAATTCAAATTTTGAATCACAGTCCAAGTAGGATTCGAATTTGTTGTGGAAAATCCACAAGGTTTGAAATTCGAATTTGAGTTGGATTTGGAGAGGATAATCTTGTTAGAATCCTACTTGAATTTTGAATCCAAATTCCAACAAACTATGGACGAAATTTTGAGGATAATCCTCAATGGAATTTCGGTTTTTGTGGATAAGATTCAAGGGAAAAATTCAAGTTTCAATTCCAGTTGAATTTGGAGTCTTTCCTCCCTGAAAAGTGGCCGAAATTTTGGAGATAATCTCCTAGGAAAATTTGGTTATTTTGGATAAGGTTGAGATAAGATTCAAGCTTGAAAACCCTAGTGGAATTTTTGATTCTCCCTTATCCATAATGGCCGAATTTGTGGAGAAGATTTTCTCCTAGGAAATTTCAGATTTTTTGGTTGAAAAAGGGAGATAAAATTCTAGTTAAAATCTTGTTTAGATTTGGATCAGATTTAGCCTAAGAAAACCGAATTTTATTATTGGATTTTCCCATGGAAAAATTCAGATTTTTTGGTTATGGATAAGGGAGAATATCTTTTCCTAGTCCAATTCGAATTCAGCGAATCACCTCATGCAGGTCTATAAATAGAGGTCCTGCCACTCCAGTTCTCTCAGACTACAGACTCTCAAGTGAGCAGGCTTATTGTTGCATAGCTCATCATGACAATAAAGTTCTTTAGAGATCTGGGTGGTCAGAAGAAGACTAGCAGTGCTAGCATACCGATCGAGGTTCAGAGTGCCACACACGCAGCCATTCGGGAATTGGAGAATAGTAGAGAAGGCTAGTTGGTTGAAGCCTCTGGTCATTCTCCTCCTGCAAGATTGGCGTCCTTGAGGTATGAGTTTTAATTGTTGTTGGTTTATTGTATATGGCATCATGAGATATTTAACGATCTAAAAATTTTTATTGTTCCGCTGTGCCACTCTGATACGTTTTTATCGGTTTATTTTCCTTCAATTAGTGATCATATGATTGAGTTGTTCAGTAAAGAATGATGATTATATGGATTCGCGAGAGCCCGATTATATATGTCCAATCAGTCCTCTACTAGCTCCACATAATTCCTTAACGTTTGGCAAAATTGATTTGTGTATGCTATTGGCTAGTTTATTGTGCATGGATGGTGTTGACATAGGATTAGGATGGTAGACAAGATTCTCTCTGGTTGGATTCAGATTTTGTTTTGGATAATAGAGTACACAATTATTCGAACTCCAAATAAAGTTGCCATGATTTTATTTGAGATTGAATTAGAGTTGTAGAAAATTATCCATGAGAACAAGTATTTGAAATACAACTATTGATTTTGACATTTGAATTTTGAAATTTGAAATTCAAATTTTGAATCACAGTCCAAGTGGGATTCGAATTTGTTGTGGTAAATCCACAAGGAATGAAATTCGAATTTGAGTTGGATATGGAGGGAAAAATATTGTTAGAATCCTACTTGAATTTTGAATCCAAATCCTAACCAAATATGAACGAAAATTTTGAGGATTATCCTCAATGGATTTTCGGATTTTGTGGATAAGGTTCAAGGAAAAATTCAAGTTTCAATCCCAGTTGAATTTGAATTCTCTCCTCTCGGATAATGGCCGAATTTTTGGAGTGAATCTCCTAGGAGATTTTCGGTTATTTTGGATAAGGATGAGATAAGATTCAAACTTGAAAATCCTAGTGGAATTTTGATTCTCCCTTATCCAAAAGTGGCCGAAATTTTTGTGGGGATTTTCTCCTTTGAATTTTCAGATTTTTTGGTTGAAAAAGGGAGATAAAATTCTAGTTAAAATCTTGTTTAGATTTGGATTAGATTTATCCTAAAGTGGCCGAATTTATTGTTGGGATTTTCCCTTTGGAAAATTCAGATTTTGTGCTTGTGGATAAGGGAGAATATCTTCTCCTAATCCAATTCGAATTCAGAGAATCACCTTATACAGGTCTATAAATAAAGGTCCTGCCACTCCAGTTCTCTCAGACCACAGACTCTCAGGTGAGCAGGCTTATTGTTGCACAACCCACCGTGACAATAAGTTCTTTAGAGATCTGGGTGGTCGAAAGAAGACTAGCAGTGTTAGCATATCGATCGAGGTTCAGAGTGCCCACACACTCAGCCATTCAGGAATTGGAGAATAGTAGAGAAGGCTAGTTGGTTGAAGTCCTCGGTCATTCTCCTCCTGCAGATTGGCGTCCTTGAGGTATTAGTTTTAATTGTTGTTGGTTTATTGTATATGGCATCATGAGATATTTAACGATCTGAAAAATTTTTATTGTTCCGCTGCGCCACTCTGATACGTTTTTACCGATTTATTTTCCTACAGGTTAAACATCGACTAACGAATGCTACAATGTCATTCTTCATTCCTCTCCACCAAAATTGTAACCTCAAGTCTTGGTACATTTTGGTGGCTCCAGGATGTATGGAATATGGAGTCATATGAGCTTTCGTCATAATGCACCTCTTAAGTTCCTCATCAGCTAGAACGTATATTCTGTCTTGCCACAGTAATATTTCATCCTTAGCATCCTTAACTCAGTCTCTTCATTCTTTGTTGCTCTTTCCCTGAGCTTTTCCAGGTGAAGGTCCCGTCCTTGAGCTTCCTTGATCTCTTTGTACAAGGTCGGTTTTGGTTCCAATGCAGCTAAGCTGCCGAAAATCAATTCCAATTCCAATGAATTAATTTCCTATTGCAGTGGTTTTGGTAATCCATCAATGGATAATTATTGTATGGATGTTGACTTATGACTCAGTGCGTCAGCAACTCGGTTCACCTTGCCTGGATGGTAAAGGATTTGTTGCTTCACAAAATATAGCTACGCAAGTGCACATGTCACAATCAAGTAATAAAGTGAATGAATAGAGTATCGTCCCACAGAGACTGTTATCACTATAAATCTTAATGAAAACTAAACCAAGTAATTACAAGATTTAATAATGGTCTAAAATGAAATAAAACTAATGTAATACTAGAAAATAAAATATGCAAACAACATGTGAATCAAAAAGAACAAGTTAATAACCAAGCTTAAATGAGTTAACTGAGAATCAATTTCCCCTCCCTTGCAATCTGACAATATAAGCTATAGCAATACTTCTCAGTTAACCTTGAACACAATATTTCACAAGATTCTTCCGAATGACTTATGCTTCTACCTCTTTTCTTTATATTTAACATATTCCTATGCCAAAATAAAATATGGGGTCAGATTAAGATCAAGTTCGTGATGGGTTATGTGAGGCAAATATGCATTCCTACTTAACTTGCAAAAACTTGCTAGTTCCTTTTACAAAACTAACCAATCACACAGCATTCAATACGTGTCTAATTCCAACCAGTTTTCCAACTAATTAGAATCTCGATTTTAAGCTCAAGATGGCTAGTCAATGAACACAAATATACAAGAAAAGTAATATTGAATGAACTGATTAAAATTAAAATAACAAGCTAAGCATTCACATCTAAATTACAAGATCGAGTACCTTATCATCCCAGCCAAAAGGAAATTTAGTTCATGGCTGATTGTCCAAAGAAAACCCAAGAGAATGAAGACATTATTCCGAGAAAGAGAGAATGAGAATACAACCAAAAATGGGAAAGAAAACAACTGGAGATGTCAAGCACACGGTGTTGGTTGTAGTACTTCTAGCTACCCCTTCCAGAAATAGCTTGAAATTCACCTCCAATGCTTGTGTACTCTTTTCTTCTTTAGATCTATCCTTTTTTTTTTCTCGTTTCTACTTTTCTCGAATCTCCTACTGCTTGTCTACTGTCACCCCCTTTCAGAAAACATAGGTTTCCTTTTTATATGCTAGGGCAAATGAACGATGGTCATGTGTGACCAATCTAATGGTTGATCAATTTCTGATGTCCTAACAATGAGACAGCTCATAGTTTTGTCTTTTTCTGCCCAGTCCAGCAAATAAAAACTACTGCCAGCTGTGTTATGACCTGTCCATGTAGCACAACAGTTTCTACCCAGTTTGCTACAACAATGCTGCGATAACACCTGAAACAACTCACCCTTGCCATTTTTCTCAACTTTTGCAATTTTCATCCATTAGGAGCATGGTTTTATGTCCAAGCAACCTTTTGTTATTTAAGGTCTACAAAACACTTAAAAACACCAACAAATTACTAGGAAAATAAATTTCAACAGTCGAAAATAAAATTCCACACAATGAA
The DNA here is from genome assembly GCA_035233585.1 of Antiaris toxicaria. NCBI lineage: Eukaryota > Viridiplantae > Streptophyta > Magnoliopsida > Rosales > Moraceae > Antiaris > Antiaris toxicaria. Next base: position 25,190,533 of record CP141157.1, read on the forward strand.
GCAAGCATACATTTTTGAACTAAAAACTTACTAAAAACTCATTGGACAAAACACATTTCCATATCCAAAATGGCCCTGATAACTCTCTTCCCTAGAGTTATCACACCCCTAAACTTAAACCATTGCCCGTCCTCGAGTAATGAAACAGAGACACAAACACACAAACAAAACACCAAAAAGATAGCCAAGGATGACACAAAAAACTTTGATCTTACTACAATGTATTGTTGGAGCATAATTTTCTGAATTACCATTTTTATTGTCCTGCTCATCCTTAAGATCAACACTTATCAAAGATTTGTTTAATTCATTACCAGCTTGCCCTCATTGAGATTCCCCCAGTGCGTGTGTGAAAACTATAGCTAGAATTTTTGAATCACCCAAGTCCAGCTAAACTTTGGTCATCAAACCTAGTTGATAGTTTCATAAGCTGGCTTTTTAAATCCCTCTCCACTAATACATGTCAATCAAGCACTCAAGGGAGAATAAGCTACTAAAGCATGATTAGGAACTTTTTCCACGATGAAAATGGGGGTGTATATTTATTTTATTTAATTATTATTAATATTTTCTCTTTTTATTTTATTTTATTTTATTTGGAAGTTCTCTAAAGTCACCACTGTCTTTTTACATGAATGCCAATATTTGTGATGAAGATACCCAGTTACTCAACAGGATCACCGATTGAGATGCTATCTTACTCATATTCCGGACCACTGTTTGACGCAAAAGTACACATGGGGCTCATGTTACTCCTGGTTACTAGGTGGTTTAGAATAGCGTAATAAGTCCAAAGCCCCTTTTCTTTTTTTTTTTTAAATTAAAATAACCCCTAAACTTTCTTGGTTTCCTGAGAATTCGCCTTGTTGGATTCGCAAAACCAGTTCTAAAACCTTAAGTTCTCTCAAAAATTTAGATTTTCCCAGGTTTTCCAAAGGAATTCTAACTATAGCCTATTGTGCAAAACTGGAGAATTTTTATTTGTATTTGTAGACCCACTTGCATCCAATGGGTTTTATCCCATCTGGAAGATCTACAAGTTCCCAAACAGAGTTAGATTTCGTAGAATCCATTTCATTGTTCATGGCCTGTTTCCAAAATTTAGAATCAATATCATTTATAGCTTCATTATAAGTGACCGGATCATCCTCATGCTTATGAGCCTCGGCCTGATATACCTCAACATCATACATGAAGAAATTAGGCTTCTTCGAAACCCTCCCACTACAATGAGGCACCCTAAATTGTTGATCATCTACAGGTCTTTCACTGGAACTCGGACTTGCCTTCAAGACCGAAACCTATGGAGCCTCTAGCACCACTTTGCTTCAAGGCTTAAAGTCATTCATGTGACTTTCCTCGAAGAATGTCGCATGGGTTGAAACAATGACTTTTTGTTCCTTCGGGTTATAGAACAAACCTCCCTTAGTTCCCTTAGGATACCCTACAAACATGCACAATTCTGTTCTTGGTTCCAACTTCTTCGCATCCCCATCCAGTACATGTGCCGGGCAGCCCCATATTTTCATATGTCCAAGGGAAGGCTTCCTGCCACCCCACAATTCATATGGAGTCCTAGGAATTAACTTGCTTGGAACTTGGTTCAGAATATAGCACGCAATTTATAATGCATATCCCTAAAATGATAACAGCAGCATTGAATAACTCATCATGGACTGTGCCATATCCAACAAGGTCCTGTTTCTCCTTTCGGCTACACCATTCTGTTGTGGAGTACCAGGTGCAGTCAATTGGGATAATATCCCATTCTCTACAAGATGTCCTAGAAATTCGTCGGAGAGGTATTCGCCACCTCAATCAGATCGAAGTGTCTTTATAGATTTACCCAATTCCTTTTCCACTTCTGCACGATACTCTTTGAACTTATCAAAGGTTTCGCTCTTGCGGTGCATCAGGTATACAATATTCATACCTCGACTAATCGTCTATAAAGGAGACATAATACTCGAATTCTCCTCATGCTACGACATTCATGGGGCCACATACGTCGGTGTGCACTATTTCTAAGAGTTCCTGAGCCCTAGTACCCTTAACTCGAAAAGACCTCTTAGTCATCTTACCTTCAAGACAAGACTCATATTGAGAAAGACGAACCTCCTCTAGAGATTCTAGAGGACAGTCTTTCACCAATCTTTGAATCCTATTTTGATTAATATGACCAAGTCTTAAATGCCAAAGATACGCCTTGTTAGAGTGAGAAACTTTCAACCTTTTAGAGTTATAGTTAATTCAGTGTCAAGCAGTGAGTACATATTTGGTTTGATCAAATACAGGTTTCCATCCATCCAACCAGAACAGATAAAAGACTTATTCTTATGAATATCAACTCTTTTACTAAAAGAAACTAAATAAGAATCTTTTATTAAACAAGCTATCGATATAAGGTTCCTCCTAAAATTAGGAACATAGAAATAGTCTTTCAATAATATAAACCTAAATTCATCAAAATAAAGATAAACATCTCCCACTGCCTCAGCCACCACCAAGCTACCGTCCCCAGTCCGCAACGAGAGGCTCCTATCATGTAGACTTCTCATTTCCATGAACCCCTGCATAGAAACACAAACATGATTAGTGGTGCCCAAATTAATGACCTAAGTGTCTTTCGATTCTTCTACCAAACATGCTTCGAAATAGTGAAGTTCCTTACCTTCCTTGCCCTTGGCGGCTAGGAATTCCCGGCAAGCCTTCTTGAAATGACCTACCTTCCCACAGTGGAAGCACTTGGACTTTTTAGGTTCCTTAGGCTTCTTGTTCTTCTTCTTATTCTTCCCATTTGAGACAAGAGGATTAGAAGAACTGGAAGCCACTTGCTTCTTATTTGGCCTCTTCCTCTTCCGTGAGGGTTTGGAAGATTCCGTCAAATTGACCTCTCCTTTGGGTTAGACTACATCCTCATCCTTGATCATCTGCTCATAAACTTGGAGTTGCCTCATGAGCTCGGTGAGTCCCAACTCCCTTGTCGCCAGATTATATGTGGCCTTAAACCCCATAAAATCCTTAGACAGAGTTTTAAACACCATCTCAATCTGGGTATTGTAGTCCAACTCAACACCATTCTCAGTAGCCTCAACAAAGAATCCCATTAGAGTGATCATATGGTCCTTCACCGAAGTAACCGCCTTTTGCCTAGAGTTCATAATGCTAGTGTAATGACCGCCATTTTTATGGCACCTACTTAACACGTAATAAGTCATTAAGGAATAAAATGGACATAATTTAATGTCTTTTAGTGCAAATTTAAGTAACATGGTCAGGTACACAGCCGTGTGAGTGACCGTGTGCCATTCGGACTGTGTATCTATTAATAGCCGTGTGAGTGTACATAGTCGTGTAGTGTAACACGGTCAAGTACACGATCGTGTAAGAGGCTGTGTACCGCTCAGATAGATGAATGTATTTCAAAGACATGGTCGTGTTGAGTAGTCTCAACTAGTACATGTCTGTGTCTGAAATGTACACGCCCGTGTTGCGTTGCACACGCACGTATAAGAGTCCGTGTAGAAGGCTGTGTAATGAGCCGAGAGCCACTGTAATGACTCTCATGAATTATGAAACTTAATTACTATATAATGATGTAATTAAGTTAATAAGCACAGTGTGCTTTTCAGTTGAATGAATTAAACAGGAATAATAACGTTTAATTACTATTCATGCAGTGAAAGGGGTAATCGACAGTGAAATCGGTCCACCCTATTATGTGAGTATGCGTTGAGACATGCAATATCAAGAAACCGGTCTAGACGACCATTTCATGATACAGAACTGATGAGCTAGTCATCACTACGCTCAGACTGGTCATCTGAGCGTAGCAGTGATAATTACCCTAATAGATGTACAGTATGGAGAAAAGTGGTCTAGATGACCTCTTCTCTCCCAGAGACTGACAAAATCGGAGTCAGAACGCTCAGATTAGTCAGTCAGATAATGAATAGTGATTAGTGAACAGTGTGATACGCAGTGTTAGGTTAGTGGCCAAGACGGCTTTAATCTGGCATAAAACTGACATATTAATAGTCAACAGGCTCAATCTGGTCAATTGAGCATAAAATGTAGATTTTGTTTAAGAGATAAGCAGTATCGGGATGAGAGTCAAGATGACCTTTTCTCACCCCGAAACTGATATATTTAGACTCAGGACGCCCAAATTAGTCAATCGGGCACTTGACACATTTTTCAAGACGGGGTCATACAGATCCCGAAAACTGGTCTAGAAGACCTCAGATGGACGTAAAACTGATAAATTTGAAATCAGCACGTCCAAATTATTCAAGAGAGACTGTGTTTGAAATTTCACGCGAAAACGCCTCGTTATGCGTGCACAGTGTCAACACAGTGTAGGCCTAACCACAGTATCAAGAAATTGGTCAAGATGACCTTTTCTTGATATAAAACTGATATATTTGGAATCAGAATGCTCAAATTAGTCATTTGAGCACAAAAAGTAATTTTTGACCAGGAACCATGCAGTATCGGGAAACTGGTCGAGACGACCTCAGATGAAGATAAAACTGATATATTTGGGTTCAGCACGCCCAAATTAGTCAGTATAGCCTATCTTAAAATTTCTCAAAAAATTAGTATAAAAGGACGAAATTTTTGGGACTATTGAAAAATAGCCCCCATAATTTTTCCAAATCCCATTTCCTCCCCCAACACCACACGAGGATGAACAGTAACCATCAGTTGAATCCGACCTCCGTTTTCGACACCGCCGGCACCATTGGAAAGCTCTCGACGAGCTGATTCCAACGGTGGGCCGAGCCGACCGAACCGACGCCGGAGCACGCCGCACGCGCCGCCGGTAGCCGAATTTTTCAAACTGCCGTATCTCCGCCGTCCGACGTCCAAATGCCACGATTCCGGTCCCAATGGATTCGCGGTGAAGAGTAGAACAAAACCCAGGCTTCATTTCACGTCAATAGCCACCGGATCGTGCCGCCCAAGGTTCGCCGTCGCCGTCGCCATCGCCGCCGTCGAATCTCACTATTCCGGCAGAGTTGAGTTGCAAGGTCGGTATCAAAATGCTCAGAACAACACTGTTAGGAAATGCCCTAAGTATTAGAGACATTTTGATGTATTCATTTTGAACTGGATAATAAAATTATACATAGAGGTTATTCATTACATTGCTATCTGTCCTCGTCTTATTTACATGTTAAAGTAAATGTAAGCAAATATGGCTCACTGACTGCTTGTGTTAAAACTGTTAGAACGTTCCATGCAATGGACTTTTGTGTGCGAGAAGACAATGTTCTAAAGTTAGCAGTCTAAACTGTGGTCTGTAGTCTATGGGGTTAGACCGAGCATCTAACTCATGTTAAGACTATTATGTTGTCTAAAGCCTTAGAGGGGACGGTTTGTCTTGACTGTCTGGAGCTGGACTCCCAAGTAGAGACATGGATATGTTGCTTGGTGGTGACATATTAGACCGGGACTAAAGCGTGATTGATCTACGCAGTCCGCTATGAGTGGATCAATCTGCTTTTGACGTTCATTATGCAATAACCTTGATCCTGAGTAAATGAACTACTTCATGTATATGACTTGTGTACTTTGATGTTCCAATGGCTAAAGCGTCTCAGAGATAGTAAGCTTATAGACCGGTTCGTTGGGTGCATGACTTGTATACGATGAAGGGTTTGTTTGCAGATATCGGAATCATAGCTCTGAAGAGTTAAAGGTATCCTCTTAAAGGCATTATACTGAATGTGAAAATGGACAAGGCCTTGGGTCGTTTGCTGGGCGGATGACTTCTTATTCACACATGGTGAATAATCATTTTCTTAATTCGATAGTATAATGGAACTTTAAGATAGCCTGATCAGTAGGATTAAACGGACTTTGACCTAAGGTTGATCATGGATATCAAATGAGGGTTTTGCATATATGACAAGGTCATTGGATGGTAGCTCGTCACAGGCTTACGTAATACGGTATATAATTGGGAGTTCAGTTTCAGGTTTATAGTGGTGTGACTCTGAAATTAGTGATCATATGGAATCACGGGAGCCCGATTATATATATCCAATCAGTCCCTCTACTAGCTCCACATAATTCCTTAACGTTTGGAAAATTGATTTGTGTATGCTATTGGCTAGTTTATTATGCATGGATGGTGATGACACAGGATTAGGATGGTAGACAAGATTCTCTCCGGTTGGATTCAGATTTTGTTTTGGATAATAGAGTACACAATTATTCGAACTCTAAATAAAGTTGCCATGATTTTATTTGAGATTGGATTGGAGTTGTAGAAAATTATCCATGAGAACAAGAATATGAAACACAACCGTTTTGTTGAATTTGAAATTTGAATTTGAAATTCGAATTTGAAATTTGAATTTGAAATTTAAATTTGAAATTTGAAATTTGAAATTTGAAATTTGAATTTGAAATTTGAATTTGAAATTTGAAATTCAAATTTTGAATCACAGTCCAAGTAGGATTCGAATTTGTTGTGGAAAATCCACAAGGTTTGAAATTCGAATTTGAGTTGGATTTGGAGAGGATAATCTTGTTAGAATCCTACTTGAATTTTGAATCCAAATCCCAACAAAAGTGGGCGAATTTTTGGAGGATAATCTCCAATGGAAAATTCAGTTTTTGTGGATAAGATTCAAGGAAAAATTCAAGTTTCAATCCCAGTTGAATTAGGATTCTCTTCCTCCCTAAAAGTGGCCGAAATTGTTGGATTTATCCAAGAAAAAATTCGGTTATTTTTGGATAAGGTTGAGATGAGATTCAAGCTTGAAAATCCTAGTGGAATTTTTGATTCTCCCTTATCCATAATGGCCGAAATTTTTTGGAGGATTTTCTCCTTGTGAAATTCAGATTTTTTGGTTGAAAAAGGGAGATAAAAATTCTAGTTAAAATCTTGTTTAGATTTGATTGGATTTATCTAAGAAAAACCGAATTTATTGTTGGGATTTTCCCATGGAAAAATTCGGATTTTATGGTTAAGGATAAGGGAAAATATCTTTTCCTAATCCAATTCAAATTCAGAGATTCACCTCATGCAGGTCTATAAATAGAGGTCCTGCCACTCCAGTTCTCTCAGACCACAGACTCTCAGGTGAGCAGGCTTATTGTTGCACAGCTCATCATGACAATAAAGTTCTTTAGAGATCTGGGTGGTCAGAAGAAGACTAGCAGTGCTAGCATACCGATCGAGGTTTAGAGTGCCCACACACTCAGCCATTCGGGAATTAGAGAATAGTAGAGAAGGCTAGTTGGTTGAAGCCTCCAGTCATTCTCCTCCTGCAGATTGGCGTCCTTGAGGTATGAGTTTTAATTGTTGTTGATTTATTGTATATGGCATCATGAGATATTTAACGATCTAAAAATTTTTATTGTTCAGCTGCGCCACTCTGATGCATTTTTACCGATCAATTTTCCTACAAACACGTAGATCAAAAGCCCCAAATCAATTTTGGGCAACAATGCCGGAAAATGAAGATCCAACACCGCCGCCGTCGCTGACTTTTCGAGGGCTGATTTCCTGTGATAGGAGCCTCGATTGGTGAAATTGACACCACCAATGGGTTCCTCTCGTCGAGCTCTTCAAGATGGTGGTAGCCACTCCCATCGCCACCGTGGTCAACGCCGGTCAACGGCCGGTCAATGGCGGTCAACGCCGGTCAACGGCGACCCGGAGACCGAAAATTGAAGAATGGCCCGTTGGCCTATTTTCGACGTTCCGGACACATCCGCCGCATCGGATTTGCAAACTGGAGTTTCAAAAGTGGAGAACGTCGATTCAAAGATTGTGCAGTCGAGACCAAACGATTCGTTCGACCGCCGACTGGAACGATTTTGGTAGTGGTTTTGATCCCTTGATTCCTCAATTTATTATTAGAAATAATTATGTGTGAATTATGGTTTACTGACTTGAGGAATTGTAAGAAAAAGGGATGAAATGTCGAAAAAGAGAATGTGAGGAAATGTGAATATTTTTACGTAAAAAGCGGAGCTTTTACGCAAAAATTAGGCCTCTGGTTTAGTACGTGGTAGGTTAGAATAGGTTAGATAGTTTTGAGGCGTTTCTTAAACGCCGGAAACCCAAAAATTAAGCGGAAATGCTGTCGAAATTTCTAAAACGGCACAAAGGGGTATTTTAAGAAACGAGGGGTGAAAATGTGATCGGGATGGGAACCCGAGCCCCCTCGATGACCTAGGTCCAGGAAAAAAGGACGGACGTTTACAGGATTAGTAAACCGCCCAATTAGAAATCTCGAAATGTAAGAAAACGACCCCTAGATCAGAATAATGCCACCCGAGGGACGGGTGTGATCTAAGTATAAAATTTGGGGCGATTACATCGGTAACGGTAACCCGACAGGCTAAATGGTCATACGGGAGGTATTCAGTCAGTTGACTGGTCGGTTAGCCAGTCAAGGACCAAGTCGGAATGGGATAGTGAGAGACAGTGATTAATTTTTCAAGTAGACAAATTAATCAAGCACGATTAAAAATTAGATATCAAATTTCCCAAAGTAGAGCAGTTGGGTACCGATAGGCATCGGTACCACACAACGATAAGTTTATTAGTTCCTAACGATAGAGTGATCTAAGAGCGATGTTAATTAATTTATTGGGTAAATAAATTAATTAACAATGATTAGAAAATCAAATTCTTAAGAAGAGGGCAATTAGTACCGACAAGGATCAGTATCACTAACGATAGAGTTTTTATTAGTCACTAATGACCACAGTGACCTAAGAGTAAATGTTAACGAAATGTATTATGATTACAGGGAGGTACCTGTATTGTGACGAAGGTGAGAGTATAAACTGTCTGATGACAGGTAAGTACAACTCCGCCTACAGCATGGATAAAATGAATTTAAAATGATGCTTTTCTAGTATTTTAAATATGTATCTTGCACACGATGCTGCACAGCATACACAAGAGCATGTAGTTTCACAATCGAGTAGATTGATGAAAGAACAAGATAGAAGCCATAGATCCCTACCGCGTAGGATTAGGGATAGCTTAGAGAAGCGTATGGCTAGAACAGTTAAACAAGATGGAAACAAGTAGGTGTGTCGTACTGGCTCCTTCAGTCGAAGGGGTTTCCAGTTAAAGAAAGTTAAGGCCAAAAGTTGAGCATCAATTGATGGCTCTTCGGCATTAGTTGACCTCGGGCGTTACCGTTGGTCTGCGCACACACGGTACTAACACATGGGCCCTAAATAGACAAGAAAAGAAAAGAGAAGTTTGAAGCATAAATGAACATAACCGGACCATGCATTAGTTATAGTTCGCTATGCTTTCTTTTTTCAGTAGAGTGCATACAGTACACGATGCTTCTGTCACGCATAAAGTATGTGAAGTTTTATATTCAGTGTTATGACATGTTATGTGATGACATGATATGTGAGCTGATACGTGATATGCTTAAATGGTATGTGATTTATTAAGTGATATATGTCATGCTTAGGATTTTAAGTATGTGCTATGTTTTAAACATGTTTTACGGTTAACATGTTGTACTTACTGGGCATAAAGCTCACGAAGTGTGTTCATGCTGTAGGTAAGCTTCCTATAGCGCAAACACCAAGGGGCGATGATGGCGGCGGAGGTAGATGTGAGGATGAGGTTATGGATACACCATGAGTATTCTTCTGCACAGTATGAGTAAATAGTATTTTGAACGGTGACAGTTAAACAGCATTTTAAATAGTAAAGATTAATTGGTATTTTGGAACAGTAAACAGTATATGTATGAATAGTATATTTAAATAGTGTCTGGTGAATATTAATCAGATAAACAAGTATATAAGTGTGTATGTATATTTGAAATCCTTATGTTTTTCAAATTCTGCATTTTAATGTATACGTATGTGAATAGTAAATACGTATGCGTATATTAAAAAAAATCCCTCTAAATTTATGGTATTAAATTCAGCAAGTTTAAGTATCAGTTTTAAAGAGGAAGTATAAGTAAAAGCTAAAGAAGCAAGTAATAGTTTTCAGTGACGGTCCGGGCCGCTGAGGGAACGGGGCGTCACACTCACAGTTGTAATCCTTCACCAACTCCAAACATCTTCTTTGCCATATATTCAGATTCTCTTTTGATACATCGCAATATATCACGAATTTCTCCCTTTTAGTGAGAAGCGTGTGAATTGGCATGCTTGTTAGTCAATTTTTCAACTCTTGAAAACTCTTTTCACATTCTTCAGTCTACTCATATTACCTCTCCTTGCACATAAAAGCCATAAGAGGTGCCGCTAGTCGTGTGAACTTTTCCACAAGTCTTTTATAGTTGCCAGCCAAACCTAAAAAATTCCGTGTTCCCATTACAGTCTTAGGTGCAGGCAATTCGGTAGTCATCTCCCCTTGACAGGATCTACAATGATTCCTTGTTTGGAGACTACGTGTCCCAAAAAATACACTTTATCTAGCCAAAATTTGCACTTGGAGAATTTTGCATAGGATTAGTGTTGTCTCATAATGTGCAGAGCAGTTCTCAAATACTCTTCATACTCCTTATGAGTCTATGAACACTCAATTGATGGTATCTTAATCGTAAATTAGTCTTAGAGAATACTGCCACACCTTTGAAAATGGGTGTAGTTCTTTGCATGAGCTCGATTTCAAAGTAAATTTCTTGTTCAGGTGACAATTCAAGTAATTCCTCGAAGAAAAATGTCGAGAAATTCTTGGACCATAAGAACATTTTCTGGGTGAAGCTTCTGTTCCTCTATTACCTCTGCCACATAGGCCAAATATCCAATTCAATCATTGGACATTAGCTTACTCCCACTTGACGAGCTAATTATCGTCTTCCTCGATTTACGTGACGAATCTACAAGTTCAAAGCTTTCTTCATCGTCTAGTCGAAACACTATCTTCCGATTCTAGTAATCGATCGTGATTTGACATTTCCCTAAGAAATCCATTCCTAGGATTACGTCACAATCAACTAACCTTATAACAATCGATTCTGTCACTATGTTTGATGTTCCTTCTTTTGCATCCTCCTTAATGTACGCCAAGACACGAGCATTGGCACGTGTTATGTGTTCTTGTCTTTTTGGTACTACCAATGATCTTTCAAATCTAACCTATAACACATGGGCTTGGGATGTTGTTGTTGTGGTTAAAACGTTTCCTGTGTATTCTACCGATTTGTGGGTCAGTTTCTAGCATAACGGCCTTCTTTTCCCACATTGGTAACATGCACTGAGATCAATTCAGCAATGTGGCCAGTGTCCCTTCTCACTTGTAGCGCAACTGGATACCTCTGATCCTAATTATTGGTCAGCTTCCTTTGTTGCCTTCTATTATCCCAGGTTAGGTTTTCATTTTCCCGGAAAATTTACCTTTTCCTGGAAAATTTACCTTTTCCTTTATTCTACAACTATAGGCCTGGAGCATTAAACTATTCTGGCCTAACATTCTGATTAGGTTTACTGCTTTGGCCAATTTAGGTTCCAACTTAGAAAAGTTTAGTCAAAGTCCTTTCCCTCTTCTAGGTTTCTCAGACTTTTCTCTTTCTTCTTTCTGTCTAGCCCGCTGGTATTTAACTTGCCAAGCTCAACTGATGTAGTCTGTCACTGAAGGTGATGGCATTAGAACACTATCCACCAAAACAAAGATCTCTGGTCGGAACATTCCAATCATTCTCTGCATCTTTTCCCTCTAAATAATTACCACGTAAAGGCATCATTTGGACAATTGATCAATTTCTGATGCACTTCACAACTGATACATTTTCGTGCTTTAATGTGGTAAACCCATTTTCGTTACGGTTTCCGTGATGCAGGATCATAATATATCTAATGAAATTCAATCAAAAATTCGTTCCAGTTCACAATAGTCTCATCTCTTCTCATTCTGACTATGTTCTATCAGAACTTAGCCTCCTTCATCAGAACAAAGGACATACATAGAACTTTCTCCTTGCTCTATCAAGTTTATAGAGTCTCAAATCAACTATATAGAGGAAAATCATTCTTCTGCTTTCAAAAGATCTGTAGAGCCCTCAAATTCTTGAGGCTTTATTCCACGGAATCGCTTATATAATAGCTCTTAATTTACTATTGACCGTAGTTCCTATATCCTTTCAGGAATAGTAGTAATGTACTACCTATTCAACTATAAAGGCCAGTGGTGGTTGAACCTCCTCAGCACCTTGCCTAGGTTCTATCTCATCTAAACGCCGTCTTAATTCAGTGTTTTCTTGCATCTAGACCTCTAAAAGGCCTTATAATTTCTCCACCCTTTTTGACAGGGTGAGACATTCACTCACACATTTTTATTCACACATATTCACCATATTTTCTATTTTTTCTATAATCGCTTGAAAATCAATAATTAGATTTTCAATGTATATATATATTTCACAAAATTTTAAGATTTCCCGAAATTCAAAGAAATCCAAATGCCATATCATCGTAAGGCATTATTATAACTCATTTCATGACGTTCACATACATATCAATATTAAGGCCTTGTATATACAATAGCCTCTTTTACATCGAGTATACATATATACACATATGTACCCCTCTACATTTTAGTCATTCTATCGATCCGGTTTCAAAGGAAAATTCTTTCGGATCTTCTTTCTCTTCATCCGGACCATTTCTAGCACAATAAATGCATATGGCCCATTTATCGTATATTATGCCTTTTCATATAGGACAAAACAACAAAACTCATTATATTATATTAACACATTTTGACAGTTCATAACAATTCATCACACACATGTCACTACATACACATGTCATTACATAACATTTCAATATAACATAAAGGATATATATATATAGCCTAATACATCTAATTTTCCTGGTGTACAGGAAACTTTTACGGGTCTTCTTCTTTAGCTAGATCGTTCACCTATAGACATTTCTTGATCTATGCTTGTCTCGATTTTAGTTTCCGTCGTGAATTTCGTTGCAAATTGGAGGGGATTCATTAGTTCCATGAAGCGCACAACATACGTTAGAACTATGTCACCGGACAGCGACTGTAGTTTCTCAGTCCGATGAACAAATTCCTGTATGTTCGCAACTCTTAAGGAACTTAGGTGACGTTAAAAATGACACCCCGCTTGCCCTTAAGGAATTGGGGCTGATGCTAAACTCTTTCTGAGAGAAGATTTACTCAATCGTGGCATGGCGAAACTTAGTCCAGTTAAGCGCTACTCCTGGTCATAAGAATCCTAATACACACAAGAGTATCTCCCTGAAAAGCATTGTCAACAGCCAACAAGACCCATCTTCTCGACCAATGGCGCACAGCTGGAGAATCATTTCAATGGCGTGACACTAATCCTGCCTTCCTATGAAATTTTGAAAGACTGTTCGCCACTCAAAACTTTGTGGGTAGTTGACATTGGAGTTTTGTATAACTTGATGGCAATCTTTATTTCTTCTCTGAGTAGCCTTCCTTGTTCATTCTCTAGTACTGTACGATCATAATCATGGTAATTCTCTATCTTGAACTCTGTATAGCCGTATCGTGGTAGTTCACTAGCACTATACAATTGTGAGACCACATTCATTGATCTCATCATCTCATTTCATCTAAGTCGTTTATTTTCCTATAAATAGACAACTACTAATTCAAAACAAGGCTAACTTACTTGGATAAACGAGCAGGTTGCATCTCATGCCAGGAGGGATATGGTTAAGCTAGCTCTGATACCACCTGTGGTGGCCCCGATCTCGGTCCACTAAACTATTACAATCAAGCCCCTTAGCCGATTGAAATAGCTCGTGAACTTCGTCGAGTCGCCTAAATTCTTTTCTTTCCTTTAAACCCTTTGTGAAATTTGGAATCGTTTTTTTTTTCTTAAATACTTTTTCTTGATTGTAACATAACGTAATTAAACTGAACTATGTTTGTCACTTTTAAAAGTACAAACATACTTTATACATAAATACCTAAGTCAAATCTTTTTACAATACATGTTTCTTCTTTCAACGCTCAGCGAAAAACTTGTAGCAGGACCATATCCACAGTGGATTCCTTATCCCTTTGGCAACACAACTCCCGCCGTCATCCATAGCCAATATTCTGACTTACAGGTTCCATACCTACAACATGAACAAACTCGTGAGCTAAAGCTTAGTAAGTTCAAACATGAATACATGACGTATAAAAGCTCTTACCATATAGTAACGAGCATTTCTGTTACCAACTGTGGCATCAGAATAATCATAACATATAACATAACTCTATCATCCACTATGAGATCAGAGCATTAACATAACACATGGTATACACCATTCCTCGCTTTAAAACATTCATACGTAGCATAGTATGCATACTTGACATCACATCATATTTCAACTTACTTACATTTCGTAGCTTATTCACAACACATCGCATACTAGTATCTTATACTAGTAATAGTAACATTCATACAAATTACTCGTACCATGAATCACATAGATTCAAAACATCAAAAATACAATTTCCTATGAATAGACTATTCATCCATGAATAGTACTATTCACTATGAATAGTCTTTGACCTTTGACTGATGAATAGTAATAGTTACCCTAACTGGTTACTATTCACTTACCCTAACAGGATACTATTCACATATCCTAACCGAAATTACTACACTTTAGCGTAAACTTTAGTTACGCTCAATTATGATTTTTATCATTTTATTGATTGTTTATTCTCTATTTGATTTCTAGTTTAGAGATCTGTTTATGACAGTACCGATGATTATTAGCACGCTGACTGGGAGGGTTTAAAGAGAGACCTTAGAACATCAGCCTCCACAGCCCTGATATCCTCGTAGGATCTGAGAAAAACCTCCATCACTATGTTGGAGGGGTGGTACACCTTAATGGTTTCATTACCATCTTTCCATTTATAGTCTTGACCAAGTGATATTAATCATCACCTCAAGGTCACTATCCTCCATTGCCTGTAGATCTTACATATTCTCTTTATCTGGGATATGTTATACTAACTAATCCCCAATTGCCCTTAAGACTTTATATCTAGAGTACATCTAGTACAAATAAAATAACACAGTATTTCATGTTGTAGACTTGAAAATACTTGAACTTACAAATACTTTCGCTAGCATTTCCTTCCCCAGCTCCTCAGACGTTCCTTTACCGAGTCTGGATTCGGTTCCTATAACCGGAATAACCACGATTATTTTAAATCTTCATTTCATATTCAAAATTTAGTAAAACGTAGAAATTCTACGTTTTATTTCTCCTAAATGGTCTTAGGAATCTAAAATCCCATTTTCCATTTTTACACTAACTCTTGGCAAAATTACTATTTTGCCCCTGATTTGATTTCTCATCGTAAACCTACTTTTTGTTAGTTTAAGACCCAAATTTAACTTTTATAATTTCATTTTAAGTATCCTTAGGCATTCACGGCCCTTTCCGAGCCTTTAAGAAATTTTTTGTCAAAATGACCATTTTGCCCCTGACAGGTCTCGGGACCGTCATATACTCACTGTGACTTTTAACAGGATTTTCTAAGCTCAAATATCATAAAATAATATTTCTTAAACTTCTACACACTTTTACAGCATCCATTGCTGTTCCATAAACGACTATTGGTCATCCGACCCTCGGGTGGTACTATTCCGATACCTAGGGTCGTTTCTCATTTTTCTCACGTTTCGGAGCCTTAAATGGGTATTTCACTACTTCTGACACATTTGTTACGCTAATCTCGAGCCTTAGACACCAAGTGGGCTCGGGTTTCCATCCTGACCTCAAATTTACCTTTCATTTCCTAAAATACCCTTGACATCGGTTTTTCTGTTCTCTTACATTTCACAACCTCGGAGGGACGGTTTACTATTCCTCAAAGGTTCATTTTCCCATTTTTCAATCCTAACTCGTCGAAGGGTATCGGTTTCCATAACTGAACACAATTTGCCTCTTGTTTTTCACCTAAATGCCCTTAGTGCCGTTTTAAAAATTTCGGCAGCATTTCCGCTTAATTTTTATGTCTCCGGTGTTTAGGAAACGCCTCAAAACCATTTAACCTATTTTATTCTACCAATACTATACCATAGGCCTAATGTTTACGTAAAACTCAACTTTTTACGTAAAAATTTTCACATTTCCCATACATTTTCTTTTTCTGACATTTCATTCATTTTACTCTTTTTTTTTCTTTTCTTTTTACAATTTGAATATAAATTACATATAAATCATTCCAATACATAAATAAGGAATGAAGGGAAACAAAATCGCTACTGAAATCATCCTGTCGGCGGTCGAACGAACCGTTCGGTCTCGACTACGCAAACTTTTTATCTCTGTTCTCCACGTTCGAAATCTCGGTTGGCAATTATGATGCCGCGGATGTGTCTAGAATGTCGAAAATAGGCAAACGGGCAGTTCTTCATTTTTCCGCCCCTTGGTTACCGTTGACCGACGTTGACCGCGTTGACCGGCATTGACTCCGATGTTGACCGATGGCGAACGGTGGCAGCGCGAACAACGGAGGTGCCCACTTTGAAGATCTCGACGAGAGGAGTCAATTGGTGGTGTCAATTTCACAATTGGAGGCTCCGATTGTCAACAATCAGCCTCGAAAACTCGACCCATGGAGGCAGCATTGAATCTTTGCTGTGCCAGGGTTGTTGCCCGAAATTGTTTGAGGGCTTTTGCTCCCCATTGAACTCTGATCATTTTGGTACCCCCAGCGTACCTCAACTCGGCCGGAAACGGTGAGTTTGATGGCAGCTTCACAGCGGCAACATTACGGCTTCGGGTGGTGCGATCCGATGGCTGTTAAGGTGAAATGCTATGGGTTTTGTTCTCCTCTTCACCACAAAACTTTTGGGACCGGAATCGTGTCGATCAAAGGTCGGACGGCGGAGATACGGCCGTTTGAAATTTCCAATCATCGGCAGCTTCGGGCGGCGCGTGCGGCGTTCTCCAGCGTCGATTCCGTCGATTCAGCACACTGTTGGACTCAACTCGTCGAGAGCTTTCCAACTAGACTGGCGGTGTCGAAAACGGACATCATTTTTAGTGGTCGATTACTGTTCATCGACGGTGTATGTGCGGGGGAGAAAAATCTAGATAATGAAAATATAGGGTCTTTTCTGTAATTTCGACCTTTTATACCCTTTTTGTCCAAAATTTCAACATGAGCTATCCTGACTAATTTGGACGTCTTGAATCCAAATATATCAGTTTCGTCATCATCCGAGGTCATCTCGGTTAGTTTCCGATACTGTATATTTCCCGGTCAAAATTTCTGTTTTGTACCCAATTGACTAATTAGAGCATTCTGATTCCAAATATATCAGTTTTATATCAAGAAAATGTTATCTTGACCAATTTCTTGATACTGCATATCTTCGGGTCAAATATTACTTTTCATGCTCAATCGACTAATTTGAGCATGTTGAATCTAAATATATTAATTTTAGGTCAAGAAGAGGTCATCTAGAACAACTTCTCGATATTGTGTGTAACACACACACACGCACTGACGTCTAAAATCACTACTGGTAGTATTTTATCTTTTTGTGCACTCAGCTTACCCTGAGTCACCTATTAGGGTTTACAGTTCACTGTTTTTCCCCAGCTCAATTCGGCATGCTTTTACATCACCGAATTCTTAATTTGTAATATCGTTAGAACATTTTATCTCGTTCTACGTAATATTAATCATACATTTCACATTTTAAACATGAAATTCATCATGTACATGCAATTTACCATATTCCGAGAACAGTAAAATTTCTTGGTTATTACAAACCAAGCACAAATTCGAGTCAAGGCTTGAGTGACCAAATGGCCATGTGATTCTTGGTGAAAAAGGGGTCAGTTTGTGCTAGCAAGACACCAAAAAAAAAATTCTCTTAACATCAACCCAAAATAATAACTAAAAATCACAAAGATAGTTTCTAAAAACTCACCCTTGAGTATCCTTGAAATTGTAATAACCGGGAAATTTTACTGTACTCGGAATAGGGTAAATTGCATGTACATGATGAATTTCATGTTTAGAATGTGAAATGTATGATTAATATTATGTAGAACGATATAAAATGTTCTAACGATATTACAGATTAAGAATTCGGTGATGTAAAAGCAAGTCGAATTGAGCTGGGGAAAAACAGTGAACTGTAAACCCTAGTAGGTGACTCAAGGTAAGCTGAGTGCACAAAAAGATAAAATACTGATAGTAGTGATTTTAGACATGAGTGCGTGTGTGTGTTACACATAGTATCGAGAAGTTGTTCCAGATGACCTCTTCTTGACCTAAAATTGATATAGTTAGATTCAGCATGCTCAAATTAGTCAATTGAGCATAAAAAGTAACATTTGACTTGGACATATGCAGTATCAAGAAATTGGTTAAGATGACATTTTCTTGATATAAAACTGATATATTTGGAATCAGAATGCTCAAATTAGTCAATTGAGCACAAAACGAGAATTTTGACTGGGAAATGTACAGTACCGGAAACTAACCGAGATGACCTCGGATGACGACGAAATTGATATATTTGGATTTAGGACGTCCAAATTAGTTAATATAGCCAATCAGAATGCTCAAATTAGTTAATTGAGCACAAAGGTAATTTTTGACCGGGAATTCGCAGTATCGGAAACTGGTCGAAATGATCTCGGATGGAAATAAAACTGATATATTTGGGTTCAGAACGCTCAAATTAGTCAGGATAGCTCATGTTGAAATTTTGGACAAAAAGGGTATAAAAGGTCGAAATTGTATAAAAGGGCCTACAATTTCCCCTTTCTAGATTTTTCTCCCCCACACCTACACCGTCGGTGAATAGTGATCGACCATCGGAAACAGTGTCCGTTTTCGACATCGCCGGTCTCGTTGGAAAGCTCTCGACGAGCTGAGTCCAACGATGTGCTAAATCGACGGAACCGACACCAAAGAACGCCGCACGCGCCGCCCGAAGCCGTCGGTGACCGAAAATTTCAAACGGCCGTATCTCCGCCATTCGACCTCTGATCGACATGATTCCGGCCCTAAAAGCTTTGTCTTGAAGAGTAGAACAAAACCCAAGTTTCATTTCGGCTCAACAGTCGCCGGATCGCACCGCCCGAAGCCACGCCGTCGTCGTCGTGAAGCCACCGTGGAATTCATCGTTTCCGGCTGAGTTGAGGGACATCGTGGGTGTCAAAATACTCAGAAGATGATGGGGAACAAAAGCCCTCAAACAATTTCGGGCAACAACCCCAACACGGTGGAGATTCAACGCCGTCGCCGTGGGTCGAGTTTTCGAGGCCGATTGTCGACGATCGGAGCCTCCAATGGTGAAATTGACACCACCAATGGACTCCTCTCGTCGACATCTTCAAGGTGAACACCTCCGTTGTTTGCGCCGCCGCCGTCCACCGCCGGAGTCAACACCGGTCAACACGATCAATGCTGGGCAATGGTGACCCGGGGGCGGAAAAATGAAGAATGGACCGTTGGCCTATTTTCGACGTTCTGGACACATCCACGGCATCAAAATTGCCAATCGGAATTTTGAACGTGAAGAACGGAGACAAAAAGTTTATGCAGTCGAGACCGAACAGTTCGTCCCATCACCGACGGGATGATTTCGGTAGCGATTTCGTTTCCCTTCATTCCTTATTTATGTATTGGAATGATTTATATGTAATTTATATTCAAATTGTAAAAAGAAAAGAACAAAAAAGAGTAAAATGAATGAAATGTTAGAAAAAGAAAATGTATGGGAAATGTGAAAATTTTTACGTAAAAAGTTGAGTTTTACATAAAAATTAGGCCTCTGGTATAGTACGTGGTAGAATAAAATAGGTTAGATGGTTTTGAGACGTTTCCTAAACGCCGAAGACCTAGAAATTTAGTGGAAATGCTGCCGAAATTTTGAAAATGACACTAAGGGCATTTTGGTGAAAAACGAGAGGCAAATTATGTTCGGTAATGGAAACTGAGACTTTTCGATGAGTTAGGCTTGAAAATGGGAAAATGAACCTTTGAGGAATAGTAAACTGTCCCTCCGAGGTTGTGAAATGTAAGAGAACGGAATAGTACCAATCGAGGGTCAGATGACCAATAGTTGTCTAAGGAACAGCAATGGATGCTGTAAAAGTGTGTAAAAGCTTAAGAAATATTATTTTATGATATTTGGGCTTAGAAAATCCTATTAAAAGTCACAGTGAGCATATAACGGTCCCGAGACCCGTCAGGGGTAAAATGGTCATTTTGACCAAAAATTTTCGAAAGGCTCGGAAAAGACTGTGAATGCCTAAGGATAGTTAAAATGAAATTATAAAAGTTAAATTTGAGTCTTAAACCAACAAAAAGTAGTTTTATGATGAGAAAAAAAATCAGGGGCAAAATAGTAATTTTTCCAAGAGTTAGTGTAAAAATGAAAAATGGGATTTTAGATTCCTAAGACCATTTACGGGAAATAAAACGTAGAATTTTTTACGTTTTACTAAATTTTGAATGTGAAATGAAGATTTAGAATAACCGTGGTTATTCCGTGTGGCGGCCCGCCCCTCGTAGAGATCGTACAATACTATTACAGTTGAGCTTTATCGCTAACTGCGATAGATTGTACTCTCATGGGTCGCCGGCTTATCTCTCTACTCTTTTTAAAATCATGTCGTTTTTGGGGAAATTTTTTTTTTTTTAAACATCATGTAAATATTTCCCACTATTTACTTTGTTGACAAGTACAAAGTAATTTAAATATTACAGTACTTTCGTAAAATATGCATAATTACAAAAGAACTGTTTTCCCCTTTTTCCCTTCACTTTAACGCTCAGCGGGAAGACTCTGGCAGTACTATATCCCTCGCCCAGTTATCCCATTTGACACGCGCCATCCCGTCCGCATCCAGTCAAACAAGCTACTGAGCTGGTCGCTTACCTGCAACATTAGCAAAAATGGTGAGCTACAGGCTCAGTAAGTTCAAACATGCAAGAAATAAAATTTCTATGAATAGTACTATTCATCGTGAATAGTCGTTGACCACTATTCATACGTGAATAGTAAGGTTGACCGCACCACTGTATCACACTAGTACATCTACCGCGATGTTAGTGCTCTCACTAAACTGTCTTATACTCAATTATGGCACAGTTTCAGTTTTAGGTCATTATCTTTGATTACGTTCTGGTTTTGAGCTCAGGTTGGCAGTACCATTTATGTGCGCATGACTGGGAGCGGTACATTAGTGCTGACCTCCACAGCCTTAATCTCATAGCCCCGAAGGCAAAATTTTATATGACTAGGAGCGGTACATCAGTGCTGACCTCCACAGCCTTAGTCTCATAGCCCCGAAGGCAAAAATAGTACCTCCCTGTACGGAAGGCTGGTACGCCATAAAGTGGTTTCATTACCGACTTTTTAACATTCTAACCCGGTGACTTCACATTGTCCCGTGGTTAGGAATGGTTCACATTTTAATTTTAGGTGAGTGAGTTTCATTAACCTCGCTCTAGTGCCCGAAGCACAATTAACCATGTGTCCCATTCTTATAGTGCCCGTAGCACATTTCGTCTCTCTCTCTATTCTATCATAGTGCCCGTAGCACATATGTACCTAACTTATAGTTAGTACATTAAAGTTAGCACAATATTGCTATATGTTGCAGACAGGTAAATGTCTGAACTTACCTTATCAGACTGTTCCCTTTCTCTCTCTTGGATCTTGAATCGCCTTCCTTGTAGGCCGATTTTGGGATCCTACAGACAAAACTATGTCTGTTAATTTCTTTCCATTTATAGCTTTTATATTTCATTAAAAAGCTTAAATAAAACCTATTTATAACTTTTTAGGTTTTATTTATTATTTTCACCATTTTCCCCCAACTTTTGTGAAATTACGATTTTATCCTAATATTTTGGCAAAATTACAGTTTTGCCCCTGACGGAATTTTATTGATCCAGACTGCATTTTTGGCTCTCAAGAACTTTTCTGACTCTTTTCTAATCATTACCGGGTTCGTTTCTATTTTATTTTCACTTTTTGCTTTCCCGGCCCTCGGGAAGCACTATTTCGACCCTTACGTCGGTTTAGTGATTTTCTATCGTTTCGGAGTCTCAAATAGACAAGATTCTCTCCGGTTGGATTCAGATTTTGTTTTGGATAATAGAGTACACAATTATTCGAACTCCAAATAAAGTTGCCATGATTTTATTTGAGATTGGATTGGAGTTGTAGAAAATTATCCATGAGAACAAGAATATGAAACACAACCGTTTTGTGGAATTTGAAATTTGAATTTTGAAATTTGAAATTTGAATTTTGAAATTTGAAATTTGAATTTTGAATTTGAAATTTGAATTTGAAATTTGAATTTGAAATTTGAATTTGAAATTCGAATTTGAAATTTGAATTTGAAATTTAAATTTGAAATTTGAAATTTGAAATTTGAAAGTTGAATTTGAAATTTGAATTTGAAATTTGAAATTCAAATTTTGAATCACAGTCCAAGTACGATTCGAATTTATTGTGGAAAATCCACAAGGTTTGAAATTCGAATTTGAGTTGGATTTGGAGAGCATAATCTTGTTAGAATCCTACTTGAATTTTGAATCTAAATCCCAATAAAAGTGGACGAAATTTTTGAGGATAATCCTCATGGAAAAATTCAGATTTTGTGGATAAGGTTCAAGGGAAAATTCAAGCTTCAATCCTAGTTGAATTTGGATTCTCTCCTTCCCTGAAAAGTGGCCGAAATTAGGGAGAATATCTCCTAGGAAATTCGGTTATTTTGGATAAGGTTGAGATAAGATTCAAGCTTGAAAATCCTAGTGGAATTTTTGATTCTCCCTTATCCATAATGGCTGAAATTTATGAGGAGATTTTCTCCAAGAAAAATTCGGATTTTTTGGTTGGAAAAGGGAGATAAAATTCTAGTTAAAATCTTGTTTAGATTTGGATTGGATTTATCCTAAGAAAACCGAATTTTATTGTTGGATTTATCCATGGAAAAATTTGGATTTTTTGGTTACGGATAAGGGAAAATATCTTTTCCTAATCCAATTCAAATTCAGAGAATCACCTCATGCAGGTCTATAAATAGAGGTCCTGCCACTCCAGTTCTCTCAGACCACAGACTCTCAGGTGAGCAGGCTTATTGTTGCACAGCTCATCGTGACAATAAAGTTCTTTAGAGATCTGGGTGGTCGGAAGAAGACTAGCAGTGCTAGCATACTGATCGAGGTTCAGAGTGCCCACACACTCAGCCATTCGGGAATTGGAGAATAGTAGAGAAGGCTAGTTGGTTGAAGCCTCCGGTCATTCTCCTCCTGCAAGATTGACATCCTTGAGGTATGAGTTTTAATTGTTGTTGGTTTATTGTATATGGCATCATGAGATATTTAACGATCTAAAATTTTTATTGTTCCGCTGCGCTACTCTGATACGTTTTTACCGATTTATTTTCCTACATAGTACTATTCATAGAAATTCTATTTCTTGCATATTTGAACTTACTGAGCCTGTAGCTCACCATTTTTGCTTACGTTGCAGGTAAGCAACTAGCTCAGTAGCTTTGTATGGTCGGATGGTGGACGGGATAGCGAGTGTCAAATGGGATAGGAGGCCAAGGGATATGGTCCTACCAGAGTCTTTCCGCTGAGCGATAACAGAGAAAGGAAAGAGTAATAGTCTTTTGTAATAATATATATTTTGTGAAAGTACTGTATTATGTAAATTACTTTGTACTTGTAAACAAAGTGATTAGTGGATAATATTTTATATGGTGTTTAAAAAAAAATCCCCCAAAAATATCATGTTTTACAAGAGAGATAGATTAGTCGGCGACCCATGAAAGTACAATCTATCGCAGTTAGCTATGAAGCTTAACTGTAATAGTATTATATGACCTCTATGAAGGGCGGGCCGCCACAGTTGGTATCAGAGCTGATTTACGATTGGTCTAGTTTAGATTACCGACTGTCGCCACAGTTGGTATATCAGAGCGGTGTTGACCATATCCTGATTTGACACTTCGCGCATCTTGCACCGCAATCCAACTAAGTAGTTTATTTAAGTTTAGTTAATTATTTTCTTATGTGAAAATAATTATCTTATAGGTAGCAAGATGACTAGACCTCCTTATGCAAGACCGCCGCTACCAGTACTGAGAGGGGTGTTACGGGTATGGACGAGACCTATTGTGAGGCCGTCTATTTTCCAACGTCCAGTATTTAAACCCCCGGTGCCAGAGAGACCTCCAGCACCAGCACCAGCTCCAGTAGATGTAGTACAGCCTCGACCGGTACTTCATCCTGCTGTAGTAGTGGACATTCCAGTTGTTGGTGGATGCCAACATGTTGGGATGAGAGTTTCGGCTCAGGCAGTATAGGCATTCAGAGCTAGTAGTCCCCATATGTTTGATGATGGACGACAGTCAATGGAGACAAAGAATTGGCTCCATGCCATCGAGAGGATTATGGTGATGTGTGATATTGACCGAGAGATGTGGATCCAGTTGGCCATAAGTATGTTTTAGGGAGATGCTCGAGTATTCTAGGATTATTGTGATCAGGAGATTCTGTTGGGATTCAGTTGGGCTGAGTTCTGTCAGCGATTGGCTGATCAGTTTCCACCTAAGGATCCGACACCGACTCCTACACCTCTAGAGAGACGAGAGGTAGTTACACCCGCGTATCCTGGATTTGATGAGGTTAGGGACTATATTCTCCAGACAGAGAGGATAGTCATGTTGTCCGGTGAGACAGTTATGTCTTACACAACACGATTTGAGGAGACTATTAGGAGGAGATGTCCATTGCCCAACCTCACTGATGCGAACTATTGTGAGCTTTTCTGGAGAGGTCTACCTATGGAGTTGAGACAGAGGGTGATTAAGCTATATCCTCCTACGCTCCAAGAGTTTGTAGTGATGATTAAGACGATCGAGAGGGAGGTTTTGATTGAGCATCTGTCGCAGAGTCGACGAGAGACACTAGGTCAAGATGAGATGATGGCACGCATCTTTGGGCCGAGAAGGATGATGAACGATCATGAGGCCGGACCATCTAGACCGCAAGGAGGTGATGACTTAAGACAGGGAGCATTACCTAGGGGTGGTGATGACTCAGATGATCCAGATGACGATGAGGATCCAGAAGAATATCCTCTAGTCCCAGACACAAGAGATGTGTGACTAGTAGATGTATTCATGTACATAAGTAGCTTATAGAGAAAAGCTCTTTTGTATAGACTTATGGCCAAGCTGTATATGATGGCCGATGTATATATGACTGGTGATGGTTACGTATGATATATAAACGTTTTGCTATGAATGAAATATCAAAATGATTATATGTTGTACGATGATGTGTTACGATAATGTGGCTTTATATTTCCCTGAATTTCGTAAATTTATATGGTTTTATGAATGTGGTCATGGAAAAGCTAACGGTAAATTGTTGTGCCATAATAGGATAATAGACAAGATGGTGGATTTGCGAAATCGACCAGAGAGACGAGAACGACGTCCTAATCTCATGGAGAGAATAGAGCAGATACAAGCTTTACTAGAAGCTCAGATGCAGGAAAATGCTAATCTGAGGCAATGAGTAGAAGAGTTAGAATAGAGGCAAGGTTCTGAAGGCACCTAAGTAGAATAAGAAGCTGAGGTAGATCTAGTTATTCCTCCAGCTGCTATACATGAGAGAGTTCCTGAACCGCCTAAGGTAGTAAATCTGGAACCCCTCTATGAAAGATTCAGGCGTATGAGGCCGCCAGAATTTGAAGGTTCTACAAATCCTCTAGAGGTTGAAGACTGGTTGTCATCCTTGCAAGTGATCATGGAATTCATGAATCTAACTAACCAGGAGAAGGTCGCATGTGCGTCTTTTGTGTTGAGAAAAGATGCTCCTTTTTGGTGGGACACTGTGCGAATGAGAAGAAATGTGTCTACCATGAGTTGGGCAGAATTTCTAAAAGAATTTAACCAAAAATATTATGACCCTGCATCTCTGAGACTACAGCAGAAAGAGTTATCAGAATTGAAGCAAGGAAATATGTCGGTGAGTGAAGTTTGTTGAAAGTTCGATCAGTTATCCCGCTTATGTCCCTATGTAGTCCCTACTGAGAGGGAGAAAATACAAAAAATGATCGGGATGTTCAGGCTAGAAATTGCTACATTGGTAGATACTGGATAGGTACCGCCTACTTCTATAGCAGATTGTGTTAGTCGGGCCATAAGAGCTGAGTTTCATGTAGCCCGACAGAAAGAGGAAAGAGAGAAGCACTGGGAGGCCAAAAAGAAGGAGAGGGCTTTGGCTAAGTCTACACAAGCTGGTCAATCTAGTAAGCCAAATCAGGAATGCTAAACCAGGCCAGGGCAATAATCAAGGATCCCAGCAAAACAAGAGGAAAGGCAATTTTACTGTAAATCGCCAGGCAAATAATTGAAACCAGCAGCCTAGAATAGCTAGTAATGTGGAATCCAATGTACCAAATTGCCCTACATGGGGGAAAAGACATTCTGGGCAATGCAGATATGGGCCACTTGTTTGTTATGAATGTGGAAAGGAAGGTCATTATGCCAGGAACTGTCCAAGTAATAGGCAGGGTATACAAGGCACTTCCCAACCGCACCAGACAAGCCCACAAGCTCATTCCCTTCAGGCCAGGGTTGAAGAGTCTCCAGTAAGGTCGCAACACCAGGAGCATGTGCCACGTGCTGAGGCTCGTGTGATGGCCTACACCAAGGAGGATGCAGAGACAGGAACATCAAATGTGGTGATAAGTCAGCTTCTTGTCGCTAGTCATGTAGCCTCTGTACTATTCGATTCCGGTGCTATGCATTCTTTTGTTTCCTATGAATTTACTGACAAGATAGGACTTCCTAAGGACTATGTGGGAAAAATATTTAAGACAGCTTTACCCTCTGGGGAAGTATTGTTGTCCAATTACTGGCTACCTCATGTACCAGTATATGTGGCAAATAGGGAGCTATATGCTGAGTTGATCGTAATGAAGATCGTGGATTACAATGTAATTCTAAGCATGGATTTCCTAGGGAAATATCAAGCTACAATCGACTGTCAAAATCAAAAAATAGTATTCCAACCCGAGGAAGAAGAGAGTTTCGAATACGTCGATGCTTCTCGAAAACCCGGGAAGATGATGATCAGTTCGCTGAAAGCAAGCAAGCAGATGGCCAGTGGTTGTATGGGATATCTGGCATATGTGATGGATACTACAGAGGAATAGAAGCTTCAACCTGAAGATGTTCCTGTTATTAATGAATTTCTTGACGTATTTACGGAAGAGTTACCAGGGATACCTCCAGAGAGAGAAATCTCGTTCGAAATTGAGTTGATGCCTAGAACGGCACCTATTTCCAAAACACCATACCGCATGGCTGTAGTGGAGTTAAAGGAGCTACAGGAACAATTAAAGGAGCTTTTGGACAAGGGATTCATCAGATCGAGTTATTCTCCGTGGGGTGCACCTGTGTTGTTCGTCAAGAAAAAGGATGGAACGTTCCGTTTGTGCATTGATTACTAGGAGTTGAATAAGGTTACGATCAAAAATAGGTATCTGTTACCTAGAATTGATGACTTATTCGACCAGTTAAAAGGCGCAGCGGTATTTTCCAAGATCGACTTACGATCAGGATATCACCAGTTGAGAATTAAAGAAAGTGATATTCCTAAGATGGCGTTTAGGACTCGTTATGGTCATTATGAGTTCCTTATGATGCCATTCGGATTAACCAATGCACTAGCTACGTTCATGGACTTGATGAACAGAATCTTTAAAGAGTATTTGGATAAGTTTGTCATTGTATTCATCGATGACATTCTTATATACTCAAAGACTCATGAGGAGCACAAGGAGCATCTGAGGATCGTGTTGCATACAATAAGGAAGCATCAACTGTATGCCAAATTCTCAAAATGTGAGTTTTGGCTGGATAGAGTACATTTCCTCGGGCATGTTGTATCCCAGGAAGGTATTGCTGTAGATCCGACGAAGGTAGATGCAATTAACCAATGGCCTGCACCCAAGAGTGTGACGAAAATACGCAGGTTCTTGGGGTTAGATGGTTATTATTAGAGGTTTGTAGAGGGATTCGCGTGTTTAGCTGCACCTCTTACTGCTCTTACACGCAAGGAACGAAAGTATGAGTGGACTATGGAATGTGAAAGAAGCTTCTAGGAGTTAAAGAGACAGCTGACAAGCGCACCAATCCTTATGCTTCCCACTAAAGGGGAGAAGTTTGTAATCTACAGTGATGCATCCAAAATAGGATTAGAAGCAGTCCTAATGCAAGGCGGCAAGGTGATTGCCTACGCTTCACGTCAATTAAAGGATCATGAAAAGAATTATCCTACGCATAACCTTGAACTTGCTGCAGTAGTATTTGTACTTAAAATTTGGCGACACTATCTCTATGGAGCCCAGTGTCAGATTTTTACTGATCACCAAAGCCTGAAGTATTTCTTCATGCAAAAGGAGCTCAATATGCGACAAAGAAGATGGTTGGAACTGGTAAAGGATTATGTGTGGGCGACCCCTCTAGCTTAGGTCATCCACCTTATCTTGCTTGCTTTCTTTATTCTTTGCTTACTCTTACTTAGCTTGCTTGTCTTTATAACTTTCTTCTTCTTGGGGGTTTAAAGGATTTGTTCTTGAAAAACTAGAAATATATATATTTTTTTAAACTTGACTGAATGAAACTATTAGTTCTTTGAAATCGTGTATACATAAATATATACGTACTACTTAATATTTTTTTCCCAAAATATATTTTGCGGTCTTGTTACTTTAAAGTACGTAAAAATAAAAACATACTTTTAAGCATGTTTCACTACTTTACATACTACACTCTTGTCTTATCTTCATACATATACATCACTATTACACTTTCTTTCTTTTTCACTTTAATTACAGTGGAACTCTGCAAAACGGAACCATAACCTGTCCATGACATTGCTGGGATCTGCTTGCCAGTCTGCTACTCTTGTTTTATATTGCTGGTTGTTTTATTACCTACATCACGAATAGACTAATGAGCTAAAGCTCAGTAAGTATAAACATACAAGTA
Source organism: Antiaris toxicaria (assembly GCA_035233585.1). NCBI lineage: Eukaryota > Viridiplantae > Streptophyta > Magnoliopsida > Rosales > Moraceae > Antiaris > Antiaris toxicaria. The sequence continues at coordinate 25,219,564 of CP141157.1, forward strand.
AATAAGATGAATACAACACACTTAGGGTTAGTCAACTTATGATCAATTATTTTCTTACTCCTATGCTTTACTTATTCTTTCTATTCTATTTCTTCCTTTTCTTTGCTTTACTTTATCTTGCTTAATCTTTCACTTGTGGGCCTGTGGTTGGACGTACCTAATGCGCGCAGACCAATAGAGGATCAAGGGAGTGACCCACCAATCAACCCTAAGGTCATCTCTGGACTACTACCTATAGGTAGCAAGTCAAGCCATCAACTACCTCATTATTAACGAGGCAGCGCCACACAACTGGGGTGGAGGCTATCTTTGAACCTCAAAACTGGAGAGGCCGGTACGCCAACCTTAACTTTTAAGTCTTATTATTTGACTTATCTTATTCCTCTTTTCTTTATCTGATCTTGCTTAACTATTCTCATGAACATGTTAGTATCATGTCACAAACTGAATAACTTAAATATGTATATATATAATACAACTCTATGGCAAGTCAATTCGTGAGTAGACAATTAAATATCTGTACTTACAACACTTGTGCTAGTGTAAACTTCTGTGGTCCGTCGAGCTCCTTTGCCCGTCTCTAGTTGAGTTTCCTAAAGACATAATGTCATCAGTTAATACATTTTCATTAACTGACTTTATTATACTAAAATCTGAATTTTAGATTTTAAAATCTTAATTAAAGTCTTATAGTGACATTTAAAGTCCTAACGACTCTGTTTAGACTTTTCTAGGGCTCTAGTAACCATTTCTGAGCATTTCGAAAATTTTGGTAAACTTGGTAAATAGTAACTTCCAAGGGTGAATAGTACTATTCATGTAAATAGTGTCATGCACATGAATAGTACCATGCACGTGAATAGTAACTGGCCAGGGGACGTTTCTATTTTTCTGCTTAGACCGGGTTCCCTAAGTCCGAGAACCATAAAATAGCTAGCTGGAGGGTTTAACGCCCCTTTTCTTGACTTTTCTAGACTTTTTGGTCAAAATGACCATTTTACCCCTAACGGGTCTTGAGGTCGTAACATTCTCATTTTGGTGCTTAAACGAGATTTTCTGAGTCCCTAAAATCTTAAAACAATCTTTTCTAGGTTTTGGTAAATTTTTACAACTTAATTGTTGTGTTTACACTATTTACTTATCACCCGTCCCTCGGGTGATACTATTTCGACCCTTGGGGTCGTGGCTCGTTTTTTAAGCGTTTCGGAGCATCAAACGAGCTTTTCACTAATTTTAAAAACGTTTCTTATTCTTTTCCCGACCTAAGTCTCTGAGGGGCTCAGGTTTTTTCATCCCAACCCTAAACTTTACCCTTGTTATCCAAAACGCCCTTGACGTTATTTTTTTCCGTCCTCTCGACATTTTAGATTTTAGGGGTCGGTTTACTATTCTGCTAGACTTGCTTTCTTACTTCAAACTCTAAGGTACTGAAGGATCTCGGTTTTCATTTCCGAGCATGTTTTTATCGCTCGTTTCCCGAAATGCCCTTAATGCCGCTTTAAAAATTTCGGCAGCATTTCTGCTTAAATTTTAGGTTTCCAGCATTTAGGAAACGCCTCAAAACCATCTATCCTAATCTAAACCTGCCACGTACTATACTAGAGGCCTATTTTACGCAAAAGTTTCTAAAATTTTACATAAAAACTTTCCACATTCTCAATGTATAAATCACACACAAAGTCTTTATTTTTCAATCACTTAGGCCACGGTTTTAGTTTAGGTTTCCAACACCAAAACTTCCTTTCTTTCAAGCATTCTTTCTCTTACTTTTCTTCTTGGTTTTTAAGGCATATTCAATACCAAAACCAAATAAAATCTCTTATTGAAATCTCTTTATAAAGCCATGGGTTTTATGCTAAATCCTAACCTAACTTTGGTTTTCAATTCAACCACTTACACAAGCTTATCTTCTACATCATTCTAACTTACACGACACTAAAATCACATGATTTTTACATGTTCTTCACACTAGGTATACATGGTTCCTTTTTAGAAAACTTTTACAAAATTTTGTTTCAAACTTTTTAACTTTTCTTTCTAAACATTTTACACATCAAAACACATGTTTAAATCAACCAAAACCAACTCAAAATTCTTTCCAAACCCTAGTAACATACACAGTTTTTCTTGTAACAAACCGAATCCCACTTTGGTTTTTAGCTTTCAAATTTTCTTTCTAGTTGTTTTACATATCAAAACACACTTTAAAACAACAATTTAATTAAACCAAACTTGAAATTCTTTGAACCCATACACTTAGCCATGGGTTCCTCACAAAACTAACATGAAAAATTCTTGTTTCAAGCTTCTAAATTACTCTTTAACTATCATACAAACTAATTAACCTTAAACAACAAGGTTTAAACTAAACTTTTCTCATTCTTTTCTACTCAACATAGCCATGGATTTTTGCTTCAAAATACCAAAGAAAAGCTTGAAATTTCAAGCTTACCTTGCTATGTTACTCAACACTTGCTTAGGAAGAACTTTGCTTAAGATTTTGATACCAAACTTTGAAGAAACTCAAGCTCAATGGAGGGGAAGACTCATGGCTTCAAAGGGCAGCAAAGGGGCTGTAATTTCAGAAAAAAAATTCTGATTTCATGAAGCCAAAAACGTTTTTATAAAGGGAGGCCAAAAAGGAGGGCTTTTTAGCAATTTTCTTTAGAGACTTTTTAGCAACTTTTTAAAGGGTTTATTTGCAAAATTTTTGGGGTCAAAACATAATTATTTTGACTGTCTTTCCAGCTGTAAAACCGACCTATTCAGCCCTTATCCACAAAATTTTTAAAAAAATTCAATTTTGCATTTTTGGCTTAATCTTAGCCCTTGATCTTACCTACCTTTAATCTTAGCCATTCATCCTACCTACCAGCATTTTTCTTCTAATTTTTTATTCCTAATTATTACATCATCCATGATGTCATCTAATTAATCCATAGGTCAAAGTTCGACCAAAGGTCAAACCGAACCAAATTTTACCGAAATCGCGTAGGCGGGTTTCTAACGCATCCTCTGCGATCTGTTTACCTTATTCTACTATCGTTGGGCTAAAAATCAATGACGAAGTTTTTAATCCTTTAGTAACCTTAGGTTTTACCTAGGGTAATCTCTTGGTTTTTTTGGCCCCAAAATGCTTCATCATTTTACTGAAGATGACGAAATTTCTGGGGTGACATTCCGGAGGACTTATCTAGCCATCCGTACTGTCAAATTATTCTAATACTATCTTAAAACTCTTAAAAACCCTAAATTACTTTTCTTACTATGCTCTTACTTTGACTTGCCATATTCTTATCTTTACACTATTCAGATACCGAAACTACACATTTTTGAGCGTTTTGGCTTGAAATCACTTTCTTACTCATATACTTTATTCTCTACTTATTTTGGGAGATTTTAATTCCTCCAAAACATATTTATTACTATCAACACTATAATTTGTCTAATTGCAAACATAGTGTTTCTTTACATTCTTGCTTACAGAACTCATAGAAAACCCTAGATTAAACTAAGTTGCACTGCTAGAATTCTCTGGTCGTCACATTATGATTGTGAAATCCTATATCATCCAGGGAAGGCCAACCATATAGCAGATGCTTTATGTAGAAAGTCTACCATATCGCACCAGCTACCGATAAAAAGGCTTCCGAAACCATTGCAGCAAGAGATAAATTCTTTGAACTTAGAGTTGATATCCGGAAGATTAGCTGCACTCCAAGTGGAATCATCATTGTTTGAGGATATCAAGGAAGCTCAAAGATGAGATCCAAGAATGACAAGTTCTTAAGAAGGAATTTCCAAGGATGGAATGATCCTCTATCAAGGAAAGATAAATGTTCCAGCTGATGAGGAACTTAGAAGACGAATCATGTCAGAAGCCCATAAGACACCATATTCGGTTCATCCCGGAGCTAGTAAGATGTATCAGGACTTGAAGTTACAGTCCTGGTTAAAAGGGATGAAGAATGATATAGCGAAATTCGTGAGCAGATGCATGACCTGTCAAAGAATCAAAGCAGAACATAAACATCCAGTAGGAAGATTAGAACCTTTGGAGATTCCTGAATGGAAATGGGAACACATTACGATGGATTTTATAATGGGACTCCCAAAAACCCGAGAAGGTTATGATGTCATCTGGGTTATTGTGGACAGACTAACCAAGATGGCACAGTTTATAGCTGTCAAGATGACTTTTTTGTTAGAAAAGTTTGCTCAGTTGTACATAACTCATGTCGTCAGATTACATGGAGTACCAAAATCATTGTATCAGATCGAGATGCACGATTCACTTCGAATTTCTGGAAGTGCGTGCAAGAAGCCATGACTACTGAATTGAGACTCAGTACGACATTTCATCCACAAACAGACGGACAGTTAGAGTAGACCATTCAGACATTAGAGGACATGCTACGACCTTATGTAATGGATTTTGCAGGAAATTGGAACGAGAAGTTACCATTAATTGAATTCTCGTACAATAATAGTTACCAAGCTTCCATAGGCATGGCACCTTATGAGGCTCTTTATGGACGAAAGTGCAGATCACCGATACACTGGTATGACCTGCGAGAGAAACAACTACATAAGACGGATTTTATACAAGAAACTTCCGATGTCGTTGTAAGAATTTAGCATCAAATGAAAATTGTGCAAAGTCGACAAAAGAGTTATGTGGATAAGAGGCAGAGATCCTTAGAGTTTGATGAAGGAGACTTCGTGTTTCTTAAGGTATCACCTATGAAGGGGATCATGCGTTTCGGTAAGAAGGGAAAACTGAGTCCAAGATATATTGGACCTTATGAAATTATCGAACGCATTGGAAAGGTCGCTTACAGATTAGCGTTACCTCCTAAATTGTCGGCAGTGCATAATGTATTTCATGTGTCGATGCCAAGAAAGTATATACCAGATCCGTCCCATGCATTGAAGCATGAACCAATTCAGATCCATGAGGATTTGACATATGAAGAACAACCTATTCGAGTGCTGGCTCGTGAAGAGAAAGTACTGAGGAATAAGACAATCCCACTAGTGAAGATTTTGTGGAAAAATCACAATATTGAAGAAGCTACGTGGGAACGAGAAGACGAGATGAGGAGTTTACACCCCCACTTGTTCTAATTTTCGAGGACGAAAATTTTATAAGGAGGGGTGAATGTGACAACCAGGAAATTCAGGCATTCTCAGAAGAAAATGTACAAATGTATGTATATAACAATTTGTACTATTTAAATAGTGAAATGAATGTATTTATATTGTTTAGAATGTATTAAAATGTTCTAACAATACTGACGAGTAAGAATTTAGTGTTGATAAAATTCACTAAATTGAAACGGGTGGAACGGTGCCAAAAACGGCATTGAAGACACTAACCGGGTGCATTATGGTGCACTAAAAGATGAAAAACTTCCGGGATTGATTTTGATCAAACGAAAGCAGTATAAATTGATCCGACTGCACTAAAGACCTCAGGAACTTTGATGCCTTAAATTTTATTTAAGGGTCAATATATAATTTAAATAAAATTAGTGTGTCAAAAATTAATTAAAAATCTTTTGGAAACCCTAAGTTGGTTTCCTAGTCAAATTCCACTCAAAAAGTCAACAATTTTGACTTCAAAAAAAAAAAATCATCCATTACTTGGGATTTTTAATTAAAATTTAAATCCCGTAAATCCAATGAGGATTCAAACTCAAATTTCATCCCTTAAATATAAAGAAGAAATTCGGCCATAAAGTGTAGGAAATAAAAGAGATTTTATTTGAATTAAAAGTTAGGTCAAAACTCAATCAAAATTCAAATTATTTTTTTCTTAAAAACTAATGGATAATTTCGGTCACTTGAGGAGAAATAAGGAGAGAAAAACAATAGCCTCAAAACAGCACAAAAACTTTCCCTTTTACCCCTCAAAAGATTCAGCCAAGCAAGGAAGAAAAAGGGAAAGAAAAACCTAGTATAAAAACCCTTTTTCAACTCTCATTCACCCTTCCTTTCACTCTCAAAAAATTCAGCCAGCCTTCCCTTGTTTCCTCTCTGAATTCTTCTCTCCCAAAACACACCAAAACAGCAAGCAAAAACCTACTTAAAGGCAGCTCAAAGATTCAACAATTTTTGAGACAAAAACAAGGTAAGAAATCAACTTTTTCCTTCCTTCTCCTTTTGATTTTAAGTCCGAAATTTATAGGGTTTTTCTCCACTGTTTTCCCTACTGTTTTGAAGACTCTAATACTCACACAATTTCAGCCAAAAAGGAGACCAAGCATTAAAAATAGTGTAGCACAAACAAGGTGTGAATTTCTCTCTCTAAAACCCTAAAAATTTTGCCTCGTTGATCCCTTTTCAAAAACCCTATTATCACATGTGTAAATTTTATGATTTTTTCCAATTTGATTCTTGGGTTGTGTTAATGACATATAAATAAGGTTCTCCACGAAATTTCGTGATCATTGGATAAAAATTGAATTGGTTTGAGGCTAATTGAAATTCGGACAGGAAAAAACAGAAATCTGGAAAATTATCATATAAACAGTAAATTTGTGTCAGCCATAACTTGAGTTTTAAAAACGATTTTCGAGTAAATCTTGAGCCTAAAATTAAATTCAAGATGTCCCCTAAATTCCTGAAAAATTTCAGAACCAAACTCATCCGTTGGCCTAGTCAAAATATTTTTCTAAGATAGGTGGACAGAACTGCCAGTTTTTGAACTGAAACTGAAACCCTGATTTTATGCCTGAAAACAACCTCTCGGTTTTTGGCCTAGTTGAGTAAACAAACGATGTCTAAAAATTATAAAAATTATATGGAATTAAAGCTACAGATGTCTAGTTTAAAATATTAAAAATTTAGAATTTTTGGGATTAAAAATGAATTAATATTGATTTTACTGTCAGCCTAGGTCAGTCTGCCCATGACCAGTAATATCCTAACTTAGAGTTTTTCACAAATTTTTTTTAAATCCCAAATGTTTATTAAACATTTTAAAATCCTTTTGTGGCACACTAAAATGATTGGATGATTATGTCTAGACCTAGACTGATCATATGTTGTGATTATAGGATTTATTTGACGTTCTTGTTTGATTCGTGGATCACGTTGTTGCAACGCTTGTGCAATAATCGAGGTAGGGCTTTCTAGCCTTTTCTGGGAGTAGTCAGGTGTTTTAAATTTCCCTGTTTTATCGATGGCATGCTGTTTTCAGTTTATGAAATTATTATATTGTTTTTGATAAAATAAACGCATGCAAAGTATTTTGTAATAAATGTATATTTTAAAGCGTGTTTTGATTAATGGCATAATATAACTTGGTAAATACCATCTTTTGAATAATCCGGTGAACATAATTGAGCTCTAGTTCGCGATCATTATAAATGATGCGTGCGTCCCAAAGTTAATGCCATGGGGGAAGGTCCCTAAACCTGCGCAGGGCCGTTCGGCCTATTTAGACCGTAACGAGATGATCTAGGATAATTCAATTCGAGGCACGTATATTATAGCTACGACAAGTCCTCACTCAAAATATGATGGTTTATTTTAACGATTTATTATTTTTAATATTGAGGCACGTATATTGCAGCTACACTAAGTCCTCAGCAGAATAAAACTTGTATTAAAAATGTTTTCACGAAATTGTTGATTATTTTTGGGAATGATTATTTTGCCATGTATTCTTAAATTGTTGATTGTTTTTTTTTTTTTTTGAAAACGAATATTATGTCATACTTTTAAATGTTACCTGTTTAATCCACCTTTGTTTCTGTCCTACTGAGCCAGCGCTCACGTTCCTTTTCTTTGTGATTTCGAAATTACTACTTCCAGGTGCGGGAGGTAGCAGTTCCGAAAATCGTTGAGCTATCCGTTTCTACCGAAGATGATGCTATCCGTTTTCTCCATCTTCTTCTTTCTGTTTCTCATTCTAATGTAATGAGACTTTAAGTTTGGACTTTATTTCATGTTATTTAAATTTCATGCTTGGGAATATTTTATGGTTGGTAATTTCTTTTGAAGACCGATTTTGTGTTTGGTTTCCGCATTAAAAAGTATTTATTTTCTACTTTATTTTATTATGTGGTTATGATGCTACTTTATAAATAATTAGGCTTAGCTAAATTATGATGTTGACCCGCTTTTCGTAATAAATGTTTTTCCTTAAATCTCGGGTTGATATCATGATTTGGCTGCCGTGTCACGTGTCTAAATTTTGGACCGTGACAAATAATGGTATCAGAGCCCAGGTTTTCAAGAGGGTTTTCATCAAAATGTTTTCAAAATACCCAAGCATAGTTTTCCTTACTCTTAGAACCTTATAGGATTTTCTCTTCCTTCAATCTTATTCAGCAAAATGGCTCGTCCCGGCATGCGTAGTCAGAGGCAATAGAGAGGCAATGACGAAGAGAACCCCGGGAACACGCAGCCTCAAGGGAGTCAGAATGCAGCGGTTCCTACACCGAATGATCAGCTAACGACGTTACAGAATCTCACGGCGGCGATACAGGCTCTCCTTACCGTCTTACCTTTTGGAACACCTAACCCAGCTCCTGTAGCCAATGTTGTTCCTAATGAGACCTAGAGAGCGGTGAGTTCTTCTCAGACTCCTCAGCAAACGCCTACCACCGAAAACCCTACCTCTGGAGTAGTACCTACCTAGCCTATGATACATCCTAAACAGGCAGCCCTAACTCTTTTCTTTAAGCCTCACGTACCCACTTTCGATGGCACGGGCACAGAGATAGATGTCGACTACTGGTTTGATGCCATTCGTAAGCAGCTAAAGTTGATCGCCATACCCGCAGAGTTCTGGGTTGAGTTTGCTTCCAACAAGCTGGTGGGTCTAGCCTCTACCTGGTGGGCTAGTATCGAGGATGGTTTGACAGAGGAGCAGAGGTCTTCTTGGAAAGTTTTAGAGAAGCGTTTTCACGAGCGTTTCTTTTCAGCTCAGTTCCGTGACAGAAAAGCTAGGGAGGTCGTCCGTTTGAAGCAAGGGTCTATGTCAGTGCGGGAATATGAAGCCAAGTTCACTGAGTTGTAGGAAAATAAATCGGTAAAAACGTATCAGAGTGGCGCAGCGGAACAATAAAAATTTTTAGATCGTTAAATATCTCATGATGCCATATACAATAAATCAACAACAATTAAAACTCATACCTCAAGGATGCCAATCTGCAGGAGGAGAATGACCGGAGGCTTCAACCAACTAGCCTTCTCTACTGTTCTCCAATTCCCGAATGGCTGAGTATGTGGGCACTCTGAACCTCGATCGGTATGCTAGCACTGCTAGTCTTCTTTCGACCACCCAGATCTCTAAAGAACTTTACTGTCACGATGAGCTGTGCAACAATAAGCCTGCTCACCTGAAAGTCTGTGGTCTGAGAGAACTGGAGTGGCAGGACCTCTATTTATAGACCTGCATGAGGTGATTCTCTGAATTTGAATTGGATTAGGAAAAGATATTTTCCCTTATCCTTAACCATAAAATCTGAATTTTTCCAAGGGAGAATCTCCACAAAAAATTCGGTTTTTCTTAGGATAAATCCAATCCAAATCTAAACAAGATTTTAACTAGAATTTTATCTCCCTTTTTCAACCAAAAAATCCGAATTTCTCTTGGAGAAAATCTCAACAAAAGTTTCGGCCATTATGGATAAGGGAGGATCAAAAATTCCACTAGGATTTTCAAGCTTGAATCTCATCTCAACCTTATCCAAAATAACCGAATTTCCTAGGAGATTTTCTCCCTAATTTCGGCCACTTTTCGGGGAAGGAGAGAATCCAAATTCAACTAGGATTGAAACTTGAATTTTCCCTTGAATCCTATCCACAAAAACTGAAATTTGCTTGAGGATTATCCTTAAAATTTCGTCCCTTATTTGTTGGGATTTGGATTCAAAATTCAAGTAGGATTCTAACAAGATTATCCTCTCCAAATCCAACTCAAATTCGAATTTCAAACCTTGTGGATTTTCCACAACAAATTCGAATCCTACTTGGACTGTGATTCAAAATTTGAATTTCAAATTTCAAATTCAAATTTCAAATTCGAATTTCAAATTCAAATTTCAAATTCAAAATTCAAATTTCAAATTTCAAATTTCAAATTTCAAATTTCAAATTTAAATTTCAAATTCAAATTTCAAATTCGAATTTCAAATTCAAATTTCAAATTCAAATTTCAAATTCAAAATTCAAATTTCAAATTTCAAATTTCTAATTCCACAAAACGGTTGTGTTTCATATTCTTGTTCTCATGGATAATTTTCTACAACTCCAATCCAATCTCAAATAAAATCATGGCAACTTTATTTGGAGTTCAAATAATTGTGTACTCTATTATCCAAAACAAAATCTGAATCCAACCGGAGAGAATCTTGTCTACCATCCCAATCCTGTGTCATCACCATCTATGCATAATAAACTAGCCAATAGCATACACAAATCAATTTTCCAAACGTTAAGGAATTACGTGGAGCTAGTAGAGGGACTGATTGGACATATATAATCGGGCTCCCGTGATTCCATATGATCATCATTCTTTACCGGACAACTCAATCATATGATCACTAGTTTTAGAGTCACACCACTATAAACCTGAAACTGAACTCCCAATTATATACCGTATTACGTAAGCCTGTGACGAGCTACTATCCAATGACCTTGTCATATATGCAAAACCCTCATATGATATCCATGATCAGCCTTAGGTCAAAGTCCGTTTAATCTTACTGATCAGGCTATCTTAAAGTTCCATTATACTACCGAATCAAGAAAATGATTATTCACCATATGTGAATAAGAAGTCATCCACCCAGCAGACGACCCAAGGCCTTGTCCATTTTCACATTCAGTATAATGCCTTTAAGAGGATACCTTTAACTCCTCAGAGCTATGATTCCGATATCTGCAAACAAACCCTTCATCGTATACAAGTCATGCACCCAACGAACCGGTCTATAAGCTTACTACCTCTGAGACGCTTTAGCCATTGGAACATCAAAGTACACAAGTCATATACATGAAGTAGTTCATTTACTCAGGATTAAGGTTATTGCACAATGAACGTCAAAAGCAGATTGATCCACTCATAGCGGACTACGTAGATCAATCATACTTTAGTCCCGGTCTAATATGTCACCACCGAGCAACATATCCATGTCTCTACTTGGGAGTCCAGCTCCAGACAGTCAAGACAAACCGTCCCCTCTAAGGCTTTAGACAACATAATAGTCTTTACATGAGTTAGATGCTCGGTCTAACCCCATAGACTACAGACCATAGTTTAGACTGCTAACTTTAGAACATTGTCTTCTCGCATACAAAAGTCCATTGCATGCAACGTTCTAACAGTTTTAACACAAGCAGTCAGTAAGCCATATTTGCTTACATTTACTTTAACATGTAAATAAGACAAGGACAGATAGCAATGTAATGAATAACCTCTATGTATAATTTTATTATCCAGTTCAAAATAAATACATCAAAATGTCTCTAATACTTAGGGCATTTCCTAACAATCTATTACTTGCCCTAAGCCAGCAGATGTGCCATGTTACGCATCCCCATCGCCTCTACATGCCTCTCAAAGCTTCTAGCCACCAAAGTCTTAGTAAAGGGATCAGCGATGTTGTCCTCGGACACGATCTTACATACATCCACTTGTCTTGTCTCCACATGCCCTCTAATAATATGATATCTCCGATCGATGTGCTTGGTCCCCTTGTGGTGCCGAGATTCCCTTGTGTTGGCAATAGCCCCTGTATTATCACAGTAAAGTGTGATAGGCTTGTCAACACCCGGAATGACCTCAAGGTCTCTAAAGAACTTGCGGAGCCAAACCGCTTCTTTAGATGCCTCAGCCGCAGCCACATACTCAGCCTCCATAGTAGAGTTAGCTGTGTAGCCCTGCTTCACGCTCCTCCACACAATGGCGCCTCCTCCGAGTAAAAACACTGATCCAGATGTCGATTTCCTCGAATCCTTACAAGTCTGGAAGTCTGAGTCCGTGTATCCTACGGGTGTTAGGTCCCCTCCAGAATACACCAGCATATAATCCCTCGTTCTCTTAAGATACTTGAGTATATGCTTTACTGCTTGCCAGTGCTTGGTTCTAGGATTCGCTTGATATCGACTCACCATACCTACTACAAAACATATGTCTGGGCGAGTGTAAAGCATAGCGTACATAAGGCTACCCACAGCGGATGCATAAGGGACCTTACTCATACGCTCTCTTTCTTCCGATGTCTTGGGACAGTCATCCAATGAAAGAGTTAGACCGGCAATAGAAGGTTGTGAGCCTTTCTTTGCCTCTAGCATTGCATATTTGTCAATTATTTTATCTATGTATGAAGCTTGGGATAACGCTATCATTTTGTTCTTTCGATCTCTGAAGAGACGAATGCCTAGAACATAATTAGCTTCTCCCAAGTCTTTCATGTCAAACTGTTGGTGTAACCAAAGCTTGACCGATGATAAGTTCCCTACATCATTCCCAATGAGTAGTATATCATCGACATAGAGTATCAGAAATACCACTTTTCCATCCATAATACGTTTATAAACACAAGGTTCATCAACGTTCTGCTCAAAACCAAATGTCTTAATCGCTTGATCAAACCTCTGGTTCCATGAGCGGGATGCCTGCTTTAATCCATAAATGGATCTAAGTAACTTGCAGACTTTCCTTTCTTGGCCTTTTGCTACGAACCCTTCGGGCTGTATCATATAGATACACTCTTCAAGATGGCCATTCAAGAATGCCGTCTTGACATCCATTTGCCAGATCTCGTAATTGAGAGCCGCAGCAATGGACAGAAGAATACGGATAGACTTCAGCATAGCAACAGGCGAAAAGGTTTCCTCGTAATCGATTCCAGCCTTTTGCGTGTATCCCTTTGCAACCAGTCTAACTTTGAAAGTTTCTACTCTCCCTTCCGCATCCTTCTTTCTTTTGTAGACCCATTTGCATCCAATGGGTTTTATCCCATCCGGCAAATCGACAAGTTCCCAAACAGAGTTGGATTTCATAGAATCCATCTCATTGTTCATAGCCTGTTTCCAAGATTTAGAATCAACATCCTTATAGCTTCATCATATGTAACTGGATCTTCCTCATGCTCATGAGCCTCGGCCTGGTATACCTCAGCATCATACATGAAGAAATTAGGTTTCTTAGAAACCCTCCCACTACGACGAGGCACCCTAATTTGTTGATCGTCTGCAGGTCTTTCACTGGAACTCGGACTTGCGTCCAAGACAAAAATCTGTGGAGCAGTTCTTTCACCCGATAACTCCTCTAGCACTACTTTGCTTCGAGGTTTAAAGTCATTCATGTGACTTTCCTCCAAGAATGTCGCATGGGTTGAGACAATGACTTTTTGTTCCTTCGGGTTATAGAACAGACCTCCCTTAGTTCCTTTTGGATACCCTACAAACATGCATAATTCTGATCTTGGTTCCAACTTCTTCGCATCCCCATCCAGTACATGTGCCGGGCAGCCCCATATTGTCATATGTCCAAGGGAGGGCTTCCTGCCACACCACAATTCATACGGAGTTCTAGGAATTGATTTGCTCGGAACTTGGTTCAGAATATAGCATGCCGTTTGTAAAGCATATCCCCAAAATGATAATGGCAGCGTTGAATAACTCATCATGGACCGTACCATATCCAATAAGGTCCTGTTTCTCCTTTCAGCTACACCATTCTGTTGTGGAGTACCAGGTGCAGTCAATTGGGATAATATCCCGTTCTCTACAAGATGTCCTAGAAATTCACCGGAGAGATATTCGCCACCTCGATCAGATCGAAGTGTCTTTATGGATTTATCCAATTACTTTTCCACTTCCGCACGATACTCTTTGAACTTGTCAAAGGTTTCGCTCTTGCGGTGCATCAGATACACATATCCATACCTCGAGTAATCATCTATAAAAGAGACATAATACTCGAACCCTCCTCGTGCTGTGACGTTCATGGGGCCATATACGTCAGCGTGCACAATTTCTAAGAGCTCCTGAGCCTTTGTACCCTTAGCTCCAAAAGACCTCTTAGTCATCTTACCCTCTAGACAAGACTCACATTGGGGAAGTCGTACCTCCTCCAGAGATTCCAGAGGACCGTCTTTCACCAATCTTTGAATCCTATCCTGATTAATATGACCAAGTCTTAAATGCCAAAGATACGCCTTGTTAGAGTGAGAAACTTTCAACCTTTTAGAGTTATCAATTAATTCAGTGTCAAGCAGTGAGTACATCTTTGGTTTGATCAAATATAGGTTTCCATCCATCCATCCAGAACAGATAAAAGACTTATTTCTACGAATATCAACTCTTTTACTAAAAGAAACTGAATAAGAATCCTTTATTAAACAAGCTACCGATATAAGGTTTCTCCTAAAATTAGGAACATAAAAACAGTCTTTCAATAAAATAAACCTAAATTGATAAAAATAAAGATAAACATCTCCCACTGCTTCAGCCACCACAAAGCTACCATCTCCAGTCCGCAACGAGAGGCTCCTATCATGTAGACTTCTCGTTTCCACGAACCCCTGCATAGAAACACAAACATGATTAGTGGCGCCCGAATCAATGACCCAAGTGTCTTTCAATTCTTCCACCAAACACGCTTCCAAGTAATGAAGTTCCTTACCTTCCTTGCCCTTGGCTGCTAGGAGTTCCCGGCAAGCCTTCTTGAAGTGACCTACCTTCCCACAATGGAAGCATTTAGACTTTTTAGGGTCCTTTGGCTTCTTGTTCTTCTTCTTCTTCTTCCTATCCGGGACAGGAGGATTAGAAGAACTGGAAGCCACTTACTTCTTATTTGGCCTCTTCCTCTTCCGTGAGGGATTGGAAGATTCCGCCAAATTGGCCTGTCCTTTAGGTCGGACCACATCCTCATCCCTGATCATCCGCTCATAAGCCTGTAGTTGCTTCATGAGCTCGGTTAGTCCTAACTCCTTTGTCGTCAGATTGTATGCGGCCTTAAACCCCACAAAATCTTTAGACAGAGTCTTGAACACCATCTCGATCTGGGTGTTGTAGTCTAACTCAGCACCATTCTCGGCAGCCTTAGCGAAGAATCCCATTAGAGTGATCATATGGTCCTTCACCGGAGTACCCGCCTTTTGCTTGGAGTTCATAATGCTGGTGATAGCAGACTGTCGAGCCAATTTTTCTTGGCCTCCGAACATGTCTTCCAGATTGTCCATGATCTCCCCAGCAACTTGATAAGTCTCACGCTGCTTTTGTAAAGCACTCGTCATGCTAGCAAGGATGTAGCATCGAGCTATCTCACTGGATTCTCTCCAACGATTATAGGCAACCGGGACCTCCTCAAGTGGTGTGTCAGGTTTGGGCCCAGGTGGGCATGGTTCGTCCAGTACGAACTTGTGTCTCTTGCAGCTGAGAACTATTAATAGATTCCTTTTCCAATCTTTATAATTATCGCCATTCAACTTATTTTCAGTAAGTATTGAAATGAGGGGTGTCGGTGACATTTTGAACTGAAATAAAATTATACTAGACATCATTACAAAGCCCAAGCAAATATACAGATAATTTAGCAAATAAAACATACAAGTATGTTCCTACACAAAACTTGAAAAAACATGTAGCATTGCAACGGTAATTCTCAGCACCTATTGCCCCAAGCCACCGAGGGGTGGTCATGAAAACAAATAGCCGGAACATGGACCCCGTCCAATTAATATATGTTACCTTAAATCCTCCTAGGTTAAGACATATATTAATAACCGCTTACTTGGCCACCAGTTTAGTTAACAGAGCTTCTAGGGAAGGTTAATAACTAAACGAGTCTTGAGTGTATAACCATTGTTTACGTAGCCCGATCCACGTCCTACCAAGCCACCGAGGGGTGGTCATGAATAGGATCGCACCCGAACATGTTTTCCACATAGGAGATCCAATCTAGTATACCGGCGGCGGTAAACACCTACCGAGGGGTGTGGTCAGGGCAGAACTGACACGAGGCGTTACCATGCTTTCACATATGGATCAACAATGGAGGCCGTGGGTTTTGTTTGAAACCCTCTCCCACTCAATATTTTGAAAAACATCCAAGTTTTGACAAATTATGTATGATCAATATAGTATGAGCGGCACTCACCTATCCTATATGACATATTATCAAATATGCATACAAAACATCCATCAATACATATTTATACATCCATGACATATCACAGAAAAAAAATAATTGACAGAAAAACCAAGCTATGGTTCCATCCTAAAACAAAGAAAATAAAGATTACAAAATTCCATCCAAAACATTCTTTGGGTCTTGAATTCTATTCCATCTTCTTGTATCCATCTTTATGTAGCCTCTGCATTTATTTCTCATCCCAAGAATTATTTAAAATTTAAATATCCAAAAATTTAAATTTCAAATTCAAATTCCAAATTCGAATTTCAAATTTAAATTTAAAATTTAAATTTTAAACAATTTTAAACATCATGTGTAATAATATGTAATTTCAAAAAATTCAAATTTTTAATTACATATTTTTTAAACATGATTTAAAATTAAATCTCAAATTTAAAAATCATAATTTTTTGATTTTTGGACTGTCGGACCGCCGCCCCCGTAGGCGACAGCCGCCGTGGGCAGCCACCAACCCCGGAGGGGCTGGCAGCCCACGGCTGCCCCTTGTGCAGCCCTGCCGGGCTGCAGGCCAAGCCTGCAGCCAGAGGCTGCATGCCCAGGCTGCGGCCAGCCTTGGGCAGGCCGCGGCCACCCTTGGCTGCAGGCCAAGCCTGCGGCCGTGGGTGGTGTGGGCCTGCACAGGGGCTGCCACAGCCCCATCCTGCCCGAGGGCAGGGGCTGCAGCCCCACCAAGGCCCGTCGGCCTATCCCGAGGAGTCGTGTCTCGATTTTCATGCCATATTCCAATTTACCTATTAGGATCTCCAAAAATTAATTTGAATCCCAATTAAATTGAAATTTTCCACACAATCAAAATTTCAACCTTTAAATCAAATTTAATTTTTGGGAAAAATAAATTACGGTCTTCAATCTTCAATCTCCTCCAAGAATAATTACATAAAAATTCCTATACCGTTTCCGGTGTACAAAATTCTAACCGTAAAATTCTAAGAGACAAAAAATTAAAATCCATGGGAAAATTATAGTGTTCATAAACTGCTCCCATGGTTACATAAAAATTCCTAGATATAATTTTTCTAAATTCTAAGGAACCATAACCGGTATAAACAAGCATGCTTATAATAATTCAAAAAATTAAAATAACCACATACTTTATACATAATCCATGATAACAACATAAAGGAACCCTAGAATGCCACTTTCTAAATATTAAATCCATACATAAATAAAAAGACTAAGTAATTGTCTAATTTATGTACATGGCATAGTCATGAGATGGCTCTGATACCAATTGTAGGAAAATAAATCGGTAAAAACGTATCAGAGTGGCGCAGCGGAACAATAAAAATTTTTAGATCGTTAAATATCTCATGATGCCATATACAATAAATCAACAACAATTAAAACTCATACCTCAAGGATGCCAATCTGCAGGAGGAGAATGACCGGAGGCTTCAACCAACTAGCCTTCTCTACTATTCTCCAATTCCCGAATGGCTGAGTGTGTGGGCACTCTGAACCTCGATCGGTATGCTAGCACTGCTAGTCTTCTTCCGACCACCCAGATCTCTAAAGAACTTTATTGTCACGATGAGCTGTGCAACAATAAGCCTGCTCACCTGAGAGTCTGTGGTCAGAGAGAACTGGAGTGGCAGGACCTCTATTTATAGACCTGCATGAGGTGATTCTCTGAATTTGAATTGGATTAGGAAAAGATATTTTCCCTTATCCTTAACCATAAAATCTGAATTTTTCCAAGGGAGAATCTCCACAAAAAATTCGGTTTTTCTTAGGATAAATCCAATCCAAATCTAAACAAGATTTTAACTAGAATTTTATCTCCCTTTTTCAACCAAAAAATCCGAATTTCTCTTGGAGAAAATCTCAACAAAAGTTTCGGCCATTATGGATAAGGGAGGATCAAAAATTCCACTAGGATTTTCAAGCTTGAATCTCATCTCAACCTTATCCAAAATAACCGAATTTCCTAGGAGATTTTCTCCCTAATTTCGGCCACTTTTCAGGGAAGGAGAGAATCCAAATTCAACTAGGATTGAAACTTGAATTTTCCCTTGAATCCTATCCATAAAAACCGAAATTTGCTTGAGGATTATCCTCAAAATTTCGTCCCTTATTTGTTGGGATTTGGATTCAAAATTCAAGTAGGATTCTAACAAGATTATCCTCTCCAAATCCAACTCAAATTCGAATTTCAAACCTTGTGGATTTTCCACAACAAATTCGAATCCTACTTGGACTGTGATTCAAAATTTGAATTTCAAATTTCAAATTCAAATTTCAAATTTCAAATTTCAAATTTCAAATTTAAATTTCAAATTCAAATTTCAAATTCAAATTTCAAATTCAAAATTCAAATTTCAAATTTCAAAATTCAAAATTCAAATTTCAAAATTCAAATTTCAAATTCCACAAAACGATTGTGTTTCATATTCTTGTTCTCATGGATAATTTTCTACAACTCCAATCCAATCTCAAATAAAATCATGGCAACTTTATTTGGAGTTCGAATAATTATGTACTCTATTATCCAAAACAAAATTTGAATCCAACCGGAGAGAATCTTGTCTACCATCCTAATCCTGTGTCATCACCATCTATGCATAATAAACTAGCCAATAGCATACATAAATCAATTTGCCAAACGTTAAGGAATTATGTGGAGCTAGTAGAGGGACTGATTAGACATATATAATCGGGTTCTCGTGATTCCATATGATCATCATTCTTTACCGAACAACTTAATCATATGATCACTAGTTTCAGAGTCACACCACTATAAACCTGAAACTGAACTCCCAATTATATACCGTATTACGTAAGCCTGTGACGAGCTACTATCCAATGACCTTGTCATATATGCAAAACCCTCATATGATATCCATTATCAGCCTTAGGTCAAAGTCCGTTTAATCCTACTGATTAGGCTATCTTAAAGTTCCATTATACTACCGAATCAAGAAAATGATTATTCACCATATGTGAATAAGAAGTCATCCGCCCAGCAGACGGCCCAAGGCCTTGTCCATTTTCACATTCAGTATAATGCCTTTAAGAGGATACCTTTAACTCCTCAGAGCTATGATTCCGATATCTGCAAACAAACCCTTCATCGTATACAAGTCATGCACCCAACGAACCGGTCTATAAGCTTACTACCTCTGAGACGCTTTAGCCATTGGAACATCAAAGTACACAAGTCATATACATGAAGTAGTTCATTTACTCAAGATTAAGGTTATTGCACAATGAACGTCAAAAGCAGATTGATCCACTCATCGCGGACTACGTAGATCAATCACACTTTTGTCCCGGTCTAATATGTCACCACCGAGCAACATATCCATGTCTCTACTTGAGAGTCCAGCTCCAGACAGTCAAGACAAACCGTCCCCTCTAAGGCTTTAGACAACATAATAGTCTTTACATGAGTTAGATGCTCGGTCTAACCCCATAGGCTACAGACCATAGTTTAGACTGCTAACTTTAGAACATTGTCTTCTCGCATACAAAAGTCCATTGCATGCAACGTTCTAACAGTTTTAACACAAGTAGTTAGTGAGCCATATTTGCTTACATTTACTTTAACATGTAAATAAGACAAGGACAGATAGCAATGTAATGAATAACCTCTATGTATAATTTTATTATCCAGTTCAAAATAAATACATCAAAATGTCTCTAATACTTAGGGCATTTCCTAACATGAGTTGGCCCGGTATGCGAAGAATCAGGTTTTGGATGAAGCTACTAAGTGTCTCCGCTTCGAGGAAGGGCTTAGCCTCTATGTGAAGAGGGGTGTACAACCGTTCCAGATCAGGGATAGCTACCAGCAGATAGTTGCTAAGGCGTTGACATTGGAAGAAGGCTACAAGGAGTTCCTTGAAGCTCGTAACGGAAACAAATCTAGACCAATCCGCAACAAGCCTCCGCACAAGCCGCAGACTCCTTTCCAGAAGAACCAGCAATCTCAGGGATCGGGTTCTCGTTAGTTTTCTGGACAACGACAAGGTCAGGTGAATGTGATTACCTACTTCGAGTGTGGTGATGAAGGACACAAAAGAAATGTCTACCCAAAGAAACAGTCAAAAGATAATGCTCATAGACATCATCATCAGCAGAATCAGAATGGTCTTCCACAGAGGCAACAGTTTACTTCCCAACCTTCGCAGTCACAGCACCCTCAGCTTTCGGCTCCCTATCAGCCTCCGTGCAGGAGCCAGTACACTGCGTCTTATGCTCCACATGCTACACCGCTACAGCAGTTCCCAGTGTCGAGTTATCAGAGACCGCCATGACAGGGTCAGAGTACGGGCTCTCAGCGAGGGAATACAGCTCAAAATCGTGGTAAGGCACCACAAGTACACGCTCTTGGAGCTGACAACATGGAGATAGATCATACACCGACTGCATTAGATGGTATAATTCCTATCTTTGGTACATATGCACATGTTTTGTTTGACACCGGGGCTACACACTCTTTTATAGCCCAACATTATGCTCGTTCACTTGGTTTAAAACTGTAAAATCTTGACTCTCCCTTATGTGTGAAATCCCCATTGGGCACGACTACCGCTAGTGATGGGTGTCAAGCCTATGTTTATGTTGGGGATGTTTGTTTGGAGGCATCACTTGTGGTAATGCCTATGTTTGCTTATGATGTTATTCTGGGATATGACTGGCTTTCCCGATATGGGATTATGCTTGATTGTCCTAATTGTCGCGTTATCTTTACAACTGAATTCGGACATGTAGTGTCCTATCAGTTAAGCTTAGTTTCAAATATTGATAGATCTGCTCTGAGATTAGTGTCGAAGAGTAGACAGGGTATTCTTTGCTTCTTATCCTTGTGTGCAGTGTAAGGATCCAGTTCTGAAAAGAGTACCCAACCTATACCTGTTGTCGATAGTTTTCTAGATGTTTTTCCAAAAGCTCTTCCAGGTTTACCGCCTCATCGAGAAATAGAGTTTCGTATCGACTTAGTTCCCGGAACAGCTCCTTTTGCTTCTGCTCCGTATCATATGGCACCTCTAGAGATGAAAGAGTTGAGCAAGCAGCTGGATGAGTTGAAATCGTTGGGCTTTATCCGAGATAGTAACTCACCTTGGGGTTCGTCAGTCCTTTTTGTGAAGAAAACCGACGGTTCGCTACGTCTCTGTATGGACTACAGAAAGCTCAACAGTGTGACCATCAAAAATAAGTATCCGTTACCGCGTATAGATGACTTGTTCGATCAGTTGGGTAGAGCTTGTTTCTTCTCCAAGGTTGATTTGAGATCCGGTTATCATCAGCTTCGTGTTAGAAAGGAGGATATCCCGAAGACAACATTCCGAACAAGGTATGGCAGTTATGAGTTCTTAGTAACGCCTTTCGGTTTGACAAACGCGCCAGCAGCCTTCATGGATATGATGAATAGAGTCTTTCGACCTTTTCTTGATAAGTTCGTCATCGTATTCATCGACGACATCCTCATCTACTCCCAAACTCGTGAAGATCATGCACAGTATCTCAGTATAGTTTTACAGACTCTTCGTGAACATCAGTCGTATGCCAAGAAAGAAAAATGTGAGTTTTGGATGACAGAGGTTAAGTTTCTCGGGCATATCATCTCAGAAGACGGTTTATCAGTTGATCCATCCAAGGTTGAAGCGATTCTTAAGTGGGAACGACCGAAGAATGTTCTAGAGATCCGAAGCTTCTTGGGCTTAGCGGGATATTATCGACGTTTTGTACAGGACTTCAGCAAGCTCGCTGCTCCCCTTACCAATCTGACAAGGAAGGATGTACCTTTCGTTTGGGATAACAACTGTGAGTCAGTTTTCCAGGAGTTAAAGAGTCGTTTGACGTCTGCAACTATCCTTATCATTCCGGATCAGGATCAAGTATATGACGTCTACACCGATGCTTCTCATCAAGGTCTTAGAGCAGTTTTGATGCAACAGAACCGAGTTGTCACTTATGCCTCACGACAGCTGAAACAACATGAACGAAACTACCCTACACATGATCTAGAGTTAGCTACAGTAGTGTTCGCGCTTAAGATTTGGCGTTGTTATCTGTATGGTACCAGTTTTAGACTGTTTTCAGATCACAAGAGTTTGAAATACCTAGCTACACAGAAAGATCTCAACCTGCGTCAGAGAATATGGGTAGAATACATGTAAGACTACGACTTCCAAGTCGAGTACCATCCGGGTAAAGCAAACGTGGTTGCAGATGCACTAAGTCAGAAGAAAAAGGCAGTTCCCAATCCTGATCATGATGCTTCTATAATGGCTATGCAGATAGATGAGTGGGAAAAGGACAGAGTTCTTACAGCTTATCAGGTTCGTTTTGGCAAAGTTCAGGGTCACCCAGTGTTGTACAACTTAGTGATGGAACTAGACTACGTGTAGAGGATCAAGGAGAATCAGTTGGCAGATACACGTTTCGTTGACATCTGAGATAGATTATTAAAGGGCAAGCATGTTGCAGAGTGGTCGATGGATGCCAGTGGAATTCTTTACAACGAGGGTCGCTTAGCAGTGCCACACATCCCAGAGCTTATACAGGAGATCTTGTCAGAGTTTCATCAGTCGAGGTTCGCCATGCAACCAGGTGGAAACAAGATGTATCAAAACCTAAGACGGCAGCTTTGGTGGAGAGGTATGAAGTTAGATGTGAAGAACTTCGTGGCCAACTGTTTGACGTGTAAGAAGGTAAAGGCAGTATGGGAGAGACCCGCAAGTCTACTCCAACCACTTCCAATACCTCGATGGAAGTGGGATAGTATAGGAATGGGCTTCTTAACCGGCTTACCGAGAGCACAGGATGGATCTGATGGAGTCTGGGTAGTTGTAGATCATCTCACGAAGACCGCGCACTTCATTCCGTTCAAGACGACTTGCAGCAGGAACCAGCTAGCCGAGCTTTACATGAGGAACATAGTCAGATTGCATGGAGTCCCTTCAGTGATCGTTTCTGATCGTGATACGCACTTCAACACTCACTTTTGGCAAAGTCTACAAGAAGCTCTAGGCACAGAACTAAACTTCAGCACCGCTTTTCATCCGCAGACAGATGGTCAGTCAGAGTGTCTCATACAGATTCTCGAGGATATGCTACGTGCCTGCGTTCTTGATCTTAGAGATGGATGGAGCAAACACCTCTACATGACAGAGTTCGCATACAACAACAGTTATCAAGCGAGTATCGGAATGGCACCCTTTGAAGCGTTGTACGGAAAGCCTTGTCGATCACCCATCTATTGGGTTGACAACCAGGAAGCACAAGTGGGTGGACTCGAAATGATCCTAGACCAGTACGAGAAGATTGCCATCATTAAACAACGACTTCTAACAGCACAGAGTCGACAGAAGAGCTATGCAGATCAACGCAGAAAGCCATTAGAGTTCGAGGTTGGAGAGTTTGTATTGCTAAAGGTGTCATCGAAGAAAGGTATCTCTCGTTTTGAAGTTAAAGGGAAGCTAGCACCGCGTTACATTAGACCTTTCGAGATCGTACGCAGAGTTGGTAAGGTTGCATATGAGCTGAAGTTACCTGACACCTTGAGAGTGCACAACGTTTTCCATGTATCGATGCTGAGGAAGAGTGCACGAACCGAGTCCGAAGTCATTTCAACAGATGATGTAGAAATCCAACCAGATGTCTCGTACATCGAGGTTCTGGTGAAGATTTTGGATCGTAAGGTCAAGCAGTTGAGAACGAAAACAATACCCATGGTAAAGGTTCTTTGGAGTAACCATGGTGAAGAGGAAGCCACATGGGAAACCGAGAAAGACATGCGCGAGAACCATGCTGAATGGTTCGCTAAGCAGTAGAGTACATGTAATGTAGTCGACCTAAGTTTGTTTTGTAACCCTACTCTGTTCATAGTGGTAGATATACCACTATATGTTTTGAAAGGTGCATTTAGATTGCTTAATGAAATGAGAAGTTATTCATATTCTTATTCTCTTCTTTAGTGTGCAGTAATTCTTAAAGTTTCGAGGATGAAACTATTTTTAGTGGTAGATATTTGTGATGCCTTAAATTTTATTTAAGGGTCAATATATAATTTAAATAAAATTAGTGTGCCAAAAATTAATTAAAAATCTTTTGGAAACCCTAGGTTGGTTTCCTAATCAAATTCCACTCAAAAAGTCAACAATTTTGACTTCAAAAAAAAAAATATTCAGCCATTACTTGGGATTTTTAATTAAAATTTAAATCCCATAAATCCAAGGAGGATTCAAACTCAAATTTCATCCCTTAAATATAAAGAAGAAATTCGGCCCTAAAGTGTAGGAAATAAAAGAGATTTTATTTGAATTAAAAGTTAGGTCAAAACTCAATCAAAATTCAAATTATTTTTTTCTTAAAAACTAATGGATAATTTCGGTCACTTGAGGAGAAATAAGGAGAGAAAAACCCTAGCCTCAAAACAGCACAAAAACTTTCCCTTTTACCCCTCAAAAGATTCGGCCAAGCAAGGAAGAAAAAGGGAAAGAAAAACCTAGTATAAAAATCCTTTTTCAACTCTCATTCACCCTTCCTTTCACTCTCAAAAAATTCAGCCAGCCTTCCCTTGTTTCCTCTCTGAATTCTTCTCTCCCAAAACACACCAAAACAGCAAGCAAAAACCTATCTAAAGGTAGCTCAAAGATTCAACAATTTTTGAGACAAAAACAAGGTAAGAAATCAACTTTTTCCTTCCTTCTCCTTTTGATTTTAAATCCGAAATTTATAGGGTTTTTCTCCTATTTTCCCTACTATTTTGAAGACTCCAAAACTCACACAATTTCAACCAAAAACGAGACCAAGCATTAAAAATAGTGCAGCACAAACAAGGTGTGAATTTCTCTCTCTAAAACCCTAAAAATTTTGCCTCATTGATCCCTTTTCAAAAACCCTATTATCACATGTGTAAATTTTATGATTTTTGCCAATTTGATTCTTGGGTTGTGTTAATGACAAATAAATAAGGTTCTCCACGAAATTTCGTGATCATTGGATGAAAATTGAATTGGTTTGAGGCTAATTGAAATTTGGACAGGAAAAAACGGAAATCTGGAAAATTATCATATGAACAGTAAAATTGTGTCAGCCATAACTTGAGTTTTAAAAATGATTTTCAAGTAAATCTTGAGCCTAAAATTAAATTCAAGATGTCCCCTAAATTCCTGAAAAATTTCAGAACCAAACTCATCCGTTGGCCTAGTCAAAATATTTTTCTAAGATAGGTGGACAGAACTGCCAGTTTTTGAACTGAAACTGAAACCCTGATTTTATGCCTGAAAACAACCCCTCGGTTTTTGGCCTAGTTGAGTATACAAACGATATCTAAAAATTATAAACATTATATAGAATTAAAGCTACAGATGTCTAGTTTAACATATTAAAAATTTATAATTTTTCGGATTAAAAATGAATTAATATTGATTTTATAGTCGGCCTAGGTCAGTCTGCACATGACCAGTAATATCCTAACTTAGAGTTTTTCACAAATTTTTTTTTAAATCCCAAATGTTTATTAAACAATTTAAAATCCTTTTGTGGCACACTAAAATGATTGGATGATTATGTCTAGACCTAGACTGATCATATGTTGTGATTATAGGATTTATTTGACGTTCTTGTTTGATTCGTGGATCACGTTGTTGCAACGCTTGTGCAATAATCGAGGTAGGACTTTCTAGCCTTTTCTGGGAGTAGTCAAGTGTTTTAAATTTCCCTGTTTTATCGATGGCATGTTGTTTTCAGTTTATGAAATTATTATATTGTTTTTGATAAAATAAACACATGCAAAGTATTTTGTAATAAATGTATATTTTAAAGCGTATTTTGATTAATGGCACAATATAACTTGGTAAATACCATCTTTTGAATAATCCGGTGAACATAATTGAGCTCTAGTTCACGATCATTATAAATGATGCGTGCGTCCCAAAGTTGATGCCATGGGGGAAGGTCCCTAAACCTGCGCAGGGCCATTCGGCCTATTTAGACCGTAACGAGATGATCTAGGATAATTCAATTTGAGGCACGTATATTATAGCTACGACAAGTCCTCACTCAAAATATGATGGTTTATTTTAATGATTTATTATTTTTAATATTGGGGCACGTATATTGGAGCTACGCTAAGTCCTCAGCAGAATAAAACTTGTATTAAAAATGTTTTCATGAAATTGTTGATTATTTTTGGGAATGATTATTTTGCCATGTATTCTTAAATTGTTGATTGTTTTTTTTTTTGAAAATGAATATTATGTCATACTTTTAAATGTTACCTGTTTAATCCCCCTTTGTTTCTGTCATACTGAGCCAGCACTCACGTCCCTTTTCTTTGTGATTTCGAAATGACTACTTCCAGGTGCGGGAGGTAGCAGTTCCGAAAATCGTTGAGCTATCCATTTCTATCGAAGATGATACTATCCGTTTTCTCCATCTTCTTCTTTCTGTTTCTCGTTCTGATGTAATGAGACTTTAAGTTTGGACTTTATTTCACGTTATTTAAATTTCATGCTTGGGAATATTTTATGGTTGGTAATTTCTTTTGAAGACCGATTTTGTGTTTGGTTTCCGCATTAAAAAGTATTTATTTTCTACTTTATTTTATTATGTAGTTATGATGCTACTTTATAAATAATTAGGCTTAGCTAAATTATGATGTTGACTCGCTTTTCGTAATAAATGTTTTTCCTTAAATCTCGGGTTGATATCATGATTTGGTTGTCATGTCACGTGTCTAAATTTTGGACCGTGACAGGAACCCACCGGCACGATTTCAGGAAAATTTCGGCTCGAATCGATACCGGTCAAAAAGTAGTCGAATTAATGTGAATAGTAAAGTCAAAGTCAAAGTTTTACTTTGCATTTATGACATCATAAAGCCATTTATTAAATGTATTAAAAATGGTGGTTGGTGGCATTAATGGCCAAGATTGATTTGCTTTTTGATTTAAAGGCCAAGATTTGGCCAAAATTCCACCCATTTTATTTTTGAAAAATGGTGGAAAGAATTAGCAAGTGTGTTGTCAAACTCTCATTGGTTAATTAAGGGTGACTCATGCCAAATTAGCCAAATTAATATGGCTTTCTTAACCAAAAAGGTTCGGCCATTTTGAAGCAAAAAACCCGTAGCCTTTCCAAAGCCAAAACAAAGAAAAAAAATTTTCTAAGTGTTCAAGAGGGCAAGCCGTGAGCAACCAAGCCAAATATTCAAGTTTTCTTCACAAAAGTGGTATCAAACTCTTCATTGAAGTTAAGGGAAGCAAGAAAGCAAGGTAACCATCTTTGGTTTGAAAATTTTCTTGCTTTTTCATTGAAAAATCCGTGGGTTAAATAGTGTGAAGGATGAGAAATTTTGTGGTTTGTTTTGGTTGATTTGGTGCTTGGGTTTTGTTAATGGTTTGATTAGAAGAAAAACCATGCATTTTGTTTAAAGAAAAACAAAGGTTTGGTTGGTTTTTCAAAGGTAAAACCGTGGGTTACCTTGTGTGTTTGATGATGGATTGTTGTTGTTTAAGTGTTGTAATGCTTTAAATCATGTTTTGGTTAAATGGAAAGCAAAAAATTTGCATGGTTATAAAGCTTGGAAAAATTTTGGTGTCAAATTTCCCTAATATGGCCATGGGGTGTAATTAGGGTTTGGTGAATATTTTTGCATGATTAACTTGATATTTGGATAGTTTAAATCATGCATTTAATTATGAAAATGATGGTTATGTGGTTGAAAGCATGAAACAAAAATTTGGTGCATGTTTTACCTAAAATGGCCGTGGGCTATGTGTGGTGAAAAACCCTAAAAATTGTGTTTTAAAATGCATGGAAATTGGCTTGAAAAGGTGCTAGGTAATGACATTTGAATAGCCTAAAATTTGGTTGAAAGATTGAAAAATTTTGTCTAGGTTTTGGATAGGAAAACCGTGGCTAAAACCTAAGGGCAAAATTGAAAGAATTTTGTTAATTGTGTTTCAAAATGTAAATTGTTAAATGTGTGAGCTTTTATGTAAAAGTTTGGGAAACTTTTACATAAAATAAGACTTTAGTATAGTACGTGGCAGGTACATATGGTTCGAGGCATACCTAACGCTGGTAGCCTAAAATTTACACCGAAATGCGGCCGAAATTTTGAAAATGGCATTTAGGGTAAAAAGGAAATTAAAAATAAAAGTTTAGGGTCTGGTCGGAAACCCGAGTCCCTAAAGGAAAATTGAATAAAGAAAACCTAAGGGATGGTTTGTAAATAGTAACCCGTCCCTTTAAAAATATAAAACACGAGTGAAACTGAAAAACCGACCCCGAGGGGGGGCATTTTTGGGAAATAAAGTAAAGGTCCGAGTCAGGTACGGAAAATCTGAGCCTCGGAGACCTAGATCGGGAACGTCTATATGAACGTTTTAAATACTAGTAAAACGTCCATTTGAGGCTCCGAAACGATAGAAAATCACTAAACCGACGTAAGGGTCGGAATAGTGCTTCCCGAGGGTCGGGAAGCTAAAAAATGGAAATAAAATAGAAACGAACCCGGTAATGAATAGAAAAGAGTCAGAAAAGTTCCTAAGAGTCAAAAGTTTGGTCTGGATCGAGAAAATTCCATCAGGGGTAAAATTGTAATTTGTCAAAATATAGGGGCAAAATCATAATTTTGTAAAAGTTGAGAAAAATGGGGAAAATAATAAATAAAGCCTAAAAAGTTATAAATAGGTTTTATTTAAGCTTTTTAATAAAAAAAAATAATAGCTATAAATGGAAATAAAATTAACAAACAAGGTTTTGTCTGTAAGATCTCAAAATCGACCCACAAGGAGAGCAATTAAAAATCCAGGAAAGGAAAAGGGGAAGAAACGGATAAGATAAGTTCACACATTTACTTGTCTGTAACATATAGTATTATTATTGCTAACTTTGATGTACTAACTGTAAGTTAGGTACATATATGCTACGGGCACTATTATAGCATAGAGAGAGACGAAATGTGCTACGGGCACTATTAGAATGGGACACATAATAAATTGTGCTTCGGGTACTAGAGCGAGGTTAATGAAACTCACTCACATGAAATTAAAATGTGAACCATTCCTAACCACGGGGCAATATGAAGTCATCGAGTTAGAACTTTAAAAAGTCGGTAATGAAACCACTTTTGGCATACCAGCCTTCCTTACAGAGAGGTAAACTTTGCCTTCGGGGCTATGATGATGAGATTAAGGCTGTGGAGGTCAACACTAATGTATCGCTCCCAGTCATGTACAAATTTGCCTTCGGGGCTATGATGATGAGATTAAGGCTGTGGAGGTCAGCACTAATGTACCGCTCCCAGTCATGTGCACTAAAATGGTACTGCCAACATGAGCTCAAAACCAGAACATAATTAAAGATAATTATCTAAAACTGAAATTATGCCATAATTGAGCATAGGACAGTTTCATGAGGGTACTAACATCGTGGTTGATGTACTGTTGACATACTGTGTTGTGGTCAAAGTTACTATTCATAATGAATAGTGGTCAATGTTACTATTTATGATAAATAGTACTATTTATAGAAATTCTATTTCTTGCATGTTTGAACTTACTGAGCCTGTAGCTTACCATTTTTGCTTATGTTGCAGGTAAGCAACCAGCTCAGTAGCTTTATATGGCTAGATGGTGGACGGGATAGCGAGTGTCAAATGGGATAGGAGGCCAAGGGATAAGGTCCTGCCAGAGTCTTTCCGCTGAGCGATAACAGAGAAAGGAAAGAGTAACAGTCTTTTGTAATAATATATATTTTGCGAAGTACTGTATTATGTAAATTACTTTGTACTGTATTATGTAAATTACTTTGTACTTGTAAACAAAGTGATTATACATGATGTTTTAAAAAAAAAATCCCCAAAAAATATCATGTTTTACAAGAGAGATAGATTAGCTGGCAACCCATGAGAGTACAATCTATCGTAGTTAGCTATAAAGTTTAACTGGAATAGTATTGTATGACCTCTACGAAGGGCGGGCCGCCACATGCATAGCAGAAAACATCAAGTACTGAATGCATATCTACTACAGCTGAAATCACAATGAATTATACCTAATGCATACTGTGAACAATGCATGATCCGGTTATACTCATTTATGCTTCAATATTCTTTTTCTTTCCTATGTCTAGATCAGGGCCGTGTGTCAGTATTGAGTACACGTAGATCATTGAAAACGCCAGTGATCACTTAACTTAAGAGTTGTCAATGGAGGCTCATCTCATCTTACTTAAACTTGAAAACCTTTTCAATGGAAAAAGGCAGGTACGACATGCTTATTAATTTCTGTCTTGTTTATCTGATCTGGTCATATGCTCTACTAAGCTATCCTTAATCTTACGTGATCGAGATGTATGGCATCTAACTTATTCTTTTATTAATTTACGTGATTGTGAAACTATATGCTCTTATACATGCTGTGCAACAACTTGTGCATGGTATGCATACTTAATATACTGTAAAAAAATCATCATTTAAAATCATTTGGCTTATACTGTAAGCGGAATTGTACTTACCTAATATACAAGCAAACTTGTACTCTCGCCTTTGTCAACTTACAGGTAACTACCTACCAATAACGTATCTCATCAATAATGATTGCTGAGTCACTAATACCGTTAGTGACTAAAGCAGACTTAACATATGGTACCGATTGCCGTCAGTACGTAACTTGCTCTCTTTTGGTAAGTTTGATCATCCAATCGTGGCTAATTAATTTATTACCTAATAAATTAATTAACATCGTTTTTTGGTCACTAATACCGTTAGTGACTATAACTTGTATCGTGGTATGGTACCAAGGCCTATTGGTACCCAACTGTTCTACTTTGGGAATTTGGAGTTTACTGTCTAATCGTGCTTGATCAATTTATCTACTTGACTGATTAATCACCATCCTTCACCATTTCATTCAAACTCAGTCCTCAATTGGTTGACCGACCAGTCAACTGACCGGTTACCTCACACGTCGTTAACTAGGTAACTTACCGGGTTACTAAGTTTGTTTGGGTGTGGTAGCCTGCCGGGCTACCTCTACTGTTTTATTTTGAAAATTGTCTTGGTTACCTTATAAAAATTTGGGAAAATTATGTGCTTTGAAACCATCCCTTTATCACCCCGTCAGAAGGTACAGACATTTTATTAAAACCGTATTCTTATTTTAAAAAGTTTAGAATAAATTTTGGTGCTTGCATTTTAAAGGTAGTCTTTGTATCACTTACCAAAACTATTATAAAAACATATTTGAAACGACTTAGTTTGTAAATTTGGTGAACATAAAACTTTTCGTCCTTGATGAGATGAACAATTCTCACATCTCAGAAACTGAAATCAAACTCTAGCGGATCCTAAACTCACTAAACCTGTAGCTACTTATGCCAGTTTTTAAAAAGTTTTCAGTTTTACGCTATTTTGAAAACGGCTCTGTTTGAGACATGATATGGAAAATTTTTAAAACATGCATAGATTGTCTTAAAGTTTTCGACGAGATATACAATTTTCATGTTGAGCCCGAGATCCGGTTCGAAATCTAAGTAGGTCATTTTTAACAAAACCCAAGACTATTCCAGTGCTCAGATTTTTAGTTCCAGTTTTGGACACCGGTTCAAAACTACTTAAAAAGTCTATCTTAGAGTCATTTTTTGCCAAAACCTTTGATGCAAAAATGACCGTAACAAATTTCCTTAAAACTTTGTGTTTTACCAAATCTCAAATTCAGATTTTAACATGGTCAAAATGGCCAAAACCCGTGGCCAAAATCTGGGGATAGATTTGTGTTCAGCCACTTAAACGTCCACACATACACATATCCATCCATAAAAATTAAACCACAACCACACAACCATATAAACTTAAGAATGAAAAGCTAAGGGCTCAAAATAAATTTATTACAACCCATTGCATAAATAAATACACATAAATTCCTTAATCAAAAACTTAAAAATAACTAAATACAAAAAGGTAGGGTTTTCGGTTTTACCTCTCGTGCTATGAACTAAGCACACTGAATCAAAGATTAGGTGACAAAAATGGCCGTGTGTGTGACGTTCCGTGCCCTGAGTGGCCCGGACCATTACTTAAAAACTACTACTACAAATACTGTTGCTTAATCTTACCTACATAGATACAGTAAATTTAGGGATTTTTTTTGAAGGCGTATGTATTTACTATTCACAAACGTATATTTTTAAAAATACATTGTCTAAATCATTGGGAGTTCATTTATACATACATACTTGTAAACTTGTTTAACTGATTACTATTCAAAATATACTATTCAAATATACTGTTAACTGTTTTAAAATATACTGTTACTCAAAAAAAGCTATGCAGAAGATTTAACTTGTGGTGGTATCCATAACCTTACCCTCACATCCGCCTTCGCCGCCGTCATCACCCATTATTGTTTATGTCACAGGACACTGACCTACAGTATGAACACACTTCATGAGCTTTACACCCAATAAGCACAACAAGTCGTGTGCAGAACATGTTTGAAACATAGTACATACTTAAAACCATATAAGCATGCCAAGTATCAATATATACCACTTAAACATATCACATACCAGATCATCACATATCATATTACTGAATACTAAACTTCACATACTATATGCATAGCAGAAAACATCATGTACTAAATATATCTTACTGTAGTTGGAAGCGTAGCGAACTATATCATGAACAATGCATGGTCCGATTATGCTCATTTTATACTTCAATGTTCTCTTTCTTTCTTATGTCTACTTAGGGCCCGTGTGTCAGTACCAAGTAAGTGCAGACCATCGAAAATGCCTATGGCCACCAAAACAAAGAGCCATCAATGGATGCTCAACTTACTTTAACTTGAAGAACCTCTTCAACTGAAAAGGCCGGTAGGACATGCTTAATAAATTTCCAACTTGTTTATCTGTTTTGGCCATATGCTCTTCTAAGCTGTCCCTAATCCTACGCGATAGGGATATATGACATTTAACTTGTTCTTTCATCAATCTACTCGATTGTGAAATTATATGCTTTTATACATGCTGTGCAACAGTGTACCATGTATACTTAACATACTGTAAAATCATAATTTCAAACTCATTTTATTCATGCTGGAGGCGGAGTTGTACTTACCTAGTTTGCACGTAAACTCATACTCTCACCTTTATCACGTTACAGGTATCTACCTGTCAACATAACGTACCCCAGTAATAATTGTCACTGAGTCACTATTACCGTTAGTGACTAACGTATGGTACCAATTGCCGTCGGTACAAACTCACTCTCTCTTTTGAGAGTTTGCTTCTCTATATGTGATTAATTAATTTATTATCCAATAAACTAATTAATGTCGTTTTTAGGTCACTATTACCGTTAGTGACTATCACTTGTGTTTTTGTATGGTATCGAGGCCCATCGGTATCCTATTGGTCTACTTTGGGAATTTAGTATCTATCTTCTATCGTGTTTGATTAACTTGTCTACTTGACAAACTAATCATCATTCCTCACTTTATCATTCAAAACATGGTCCTTGACAGGTTTACCGACCAGTCAACTGACCAGTTACCTTGCATGTCATTAACTAGGTAGCCTACCGGCTTATTAAGCTTGTTTGATGTGGTAGCCTACCGGGCTACCACTACTGTTTTGTTTATTTTGCAAAATTGTTTTGGTTGCCTTGTAAAATCCTTGGAAAAATTATGTACTTTAAAACTGTCCCCTCATCACCCCGTTGGAAGGTGGGGGCGTTTTATTGAAACTATGTTTTTATTTTAAAAGTGTAGAACACATTTGGTGTTTGCATTTTAAAGGTGATTTTTGAACCACTTACCGAAACTGTTTTAAAAATGTGTTTGAAACGACTTAGTTTGTAAATTTGATGAACATAAAACTTTTCATTCTTGACAAGATGAACAACTTTCATGTTCATCTCGGAGCTCAAATCAAACTTGAATGGGTCCTAATCTGCCTAAACTCGTAGCTACTTGTGCCTAGTTTTTGCAAAAATCCTAGTTTTACTCTATTTTAAATACGGCTCTATTTGAGGCCTGAAACGGCTAAATTTTTAAAATACACATAAGTTATCTTAAAGGTTTCAACAAGATCTACTACTTTTGTGTTGAGCCTGAGATTCGGTTCGGAATCTAGGTAGTCCATTTTTAACAAAACCTGAGACTATGTCTGGGCTCGGATTTTTAGTCCCAGTTTTGGACACCGAGGGAAAAGCACTCGAAAAACCTATCTTAATGTCATTTTTTGCCAAAACCTATTTGACACAAAAACAACCATAACGAAATTTTCTTAAAACTTCATGTTTTATCAAATCCAAATTCGGACTTTTAACTTGATCAAAATGGCCAAAACCTGTGGCCTTTTTCTGGTGACAGATTTGTGTCCAACCACTAAAACGTCCACACATACACACATCCATTCGTAAAAACTAAACCATAATCACACAACCATATAAACTTAAAATGGAAAGCTAAGGGCTCAAAATAAACTTATTATAACCCATTGTATAAACAAATACACATAAATTACTTGATCCAATAACTTAAAAATAACTAAACTTCAAAAGGGCGTTTTTCGGTTTTACCTTACGTGCTAGGAATCAAGCACACCGATTTGAAACTTTGGTGATCAAATGGCCATGTGAACCAAGAAAGTTTGGGGTCAATTTATACTAGTAAAAAAACCAAAATTTTCCTCTTAATATCAAACCAAAATAACAACTAAAAATCACAAAGATTGGTTCCAAAAACCCTTGGATGAACTTAAAATGGCTTGGATTGAAATCTCCTAACACAAGCTTGAAGGGGGCTAGCTTTTGGTGAGTTTTTAGCTTGGTTTTTGGCTTGAAAATGATGGGTTTAGGGGCTGTGGAGTGGTCGGCTGCAGCAAGAAAAGAGAGAGAAGAAGAGTTGTGGTTTTGGGAGCGAAATGAAAGAAAGTAACCCTTATTGGTCAAGCATGCCTTTTATAGGCAAAACTAACCCATTTTACTTAAGCTTAAACTCACTTAATTATCCACATTTTTTTCCTAATCAAGGGACAAATTGCTGCCATTTTTCAGCCTCTAGGAGCCTTGGGCTGGGCATGGAAGGAGGGGCCAAATAAACAAAAATTTTTGTGGCCATGTATTGTAAATCATGTAATTTTTTAATCAAAAGGTGTCATACCTATTTGATTATTTTATTCACACTTTTGGGCTACTCATGCAGCCTATTTCAGCTACTTTTGCAGCTAGGATACATGGTTTTTAAGGGGTAGAATTTATCTGCATTTGCTTCTCTTTGTAGTCTAATTTTCTACAGCGGTGTTCGGTCCTTTCTCGGCAATGTTCTAGTTTTCACCCGGAGTTGGATTTTCTAAATCTGATTTTCATACTGATCATTCCTAGTTGGGTTGTACTACCTATGAGCCCATTCTGCATCCATTTCACTATTTATTTTCTATACTGTGTGTGGCGGCCTGCCCCTTATAGAGATCATACAATGCTATTACAGTTAAGCTTTATCGCTAACTGCGATAGATTGTACTCTCATGGGTCACCGGCTAATCTTTCTCTCTTTAAATCATGACGTTTTTGGGGAAAACGTTTTTTTTTAAACATCATGTAAAATGTTTCCCACTATTTACTTTGTTGGCAAGTACAAAGTAATTTACACATTACAGTACTTTTGTAAAATATATACTATTACAAAAGACTGTTTCTTTTTCCCTTCTCTTATCGCTCAGCGGAAAGACTCTGGCAGGACCATATCCCTCACCCAGTTATCCCATTTGACACGCGCCATCCCGTCTGCATCCAGTCAAATAAGCTACTGAGCTGGTCGCTTACCTGCAACATTAGCAAAAATGGTGAACTACAGGCTCAGTAAGTTTAAACATGCAAAAAATAAAATTTCTATGAATAGACTATTCATCGTGAATAGTACCTTTGACCACTATTCATATATAAATAGTAACTTTGACCACTATTCATACGTGAATAGTAAGTTTGACCATAACACAGTATCACAACAGTACATCTACCGCGATGTTAGTACTCTCACTAAACTGTCTTATGCTCAATTATGGCATAGTTTCAGTTTTAGGTAATTATCTTTGCTTATGTTCTGGTTTTGAGCTCAGGTTAGCAGTACCATTTAAGTGCGCATGACTGGGAGCGGTACATTAGTGCTTGTGACGCCCCGTGCCCTCAGCGGCCTGGACCATCACTAAAAACTCTATTACTTAACTTGCTTCTTTAGCTTTTATTTATACTTTCTCTTTAAAACCGATACTTAAACTTACTGAATTTAATACCATAAATTTAGAGGGATTTTTTTTATATATACGCGTACGTATTTACTATTCACGTACGTATACTATTAAAATGCGGAATTTGAAAAACATAAGGATTTAAATTATACATACACAATTATATACTTGTTTATCTAATTACTATTCACCAGATACTATTTAAATATACTACTCATACATATACTGTTTACTGTTCTAAAATACCGTTTAACCTTT
This sequence comes from Antiaris toxicaria, assembly GCA_035233585.1. Lineage (NCBI taxonomy): Eukaryota > Viridiplantae > Streptophyta > Magnoliopsida > Rosales > Moraceae > Antiaris > Antiaris toxicaria. The sequence goes on from CP141157.1 coordinate 25,256,216, forward strand.
ACTATTTAAAATACTATTTAACTGTCACCATTCAAAATATTATTTACTCATACTGTGCGGAAGAATACTCGCAGTGTATCCATAACCTCATCCTCACATCCACCTCCGCCACCATCATCGTCCCTTGATGTTTACGCTATAGGATGCTTACCTACAGCATGAACACACTCCGTGAGTTTTACGCCCAGTAAGTACAACATGTTAACCGCAAAACATGTTGAAAACATAGCACATACGTAAAATCATAGGCATGACATATATCACTTAATAAATCACATACCATATAAGCATATCACATATCAGCTCACATATCATGTCATCACATAACATGTCATAACAGTGAATATAAAACTTCACATACTTTATGCATGACAGAAGCATCGTGTACTGTATGCACTCTACTGAAAAAGAATGCATAGCGAACTATAACTAATGCATGGTCCGGTTATGTTCATTTATGCTTCAAACTTCTCTTTTCTTTTCTTGTCTATTTAGGGCCCATGTGTCAGTACCGTGTGCGCGCAGACTAACGGTAACTCCCGAGGTCAACTAATGCCGAAGAGTCATCAACTGATACTCAACTTTTGGCCTTAACTTTCTTTAACTGGAAACCCCTTCGACTGAAGGAGCCGGTACGACACACCTATTTATTTCCATCTTGTTTAACTGTTCTAGCCATACGCTTCTCTAAGCTGTCCCCAATCCTACGCGGTAGGGATCTATGACTTCTATCTTGTTCTTTCATCAATCTACTCGATTGTGAAACTATATGCTCTTATGTATGCTGTGCAGCATCATGTGCAAGATACATACTTAAAATACTGGAAAAGCATCATTTTAAATTCATTTTATCCATGCTGTAGGTGGAGTTGTACTTACCTGTCAGCAGACAGTTTATACTCTCGCCTTCGTCACAATACAGGTACCTCCCTGTAAGCATAATGCATTACATTAACATTCACTCTTAGGTCACCGTGGTCATTAGTGACTAATAAAAATTCTCGTTATGTGGTACCGATCCTTATCGGTACTAATTGCCCTCTTCTTAAGAATTTGATTTTCTAATCATTGTTAATTAATTTATTTAGCCAATAAATTAATTAACATCGCTCTTAGGTCACTCTATCGTTAGGAACTAATAAACTTATCATTGTGTGGTACCGATGCCTATCGGTACCCAACTGCTCTACTTTGGGAAATTTGATATCTAATTTTTAATCGTGCTTGATTAATTTGTCTACTTGACAAATTAATCACTGTCTCTCACTATCCCATTCCGACTCGGTCCTTGACTGGCTAACCGACCAGTCAACTGACTGAATACCTCCCGTACGACCATTTAGCCTGTCGGGTTACCGTTACCGATGTAATCACCCCAAATTTTATACTTAGATCATACCCGTCCCTCGGGTGGCACTATTCTGATCTAGGGGTCGTTTTCTTACATTTCGAGATTTCTAATTGGGCGGTTCACTAATCCTGTAAACGTCCGTCCTTCTTTCCTGGACCTAGGTCATCGAGGGGGCTCGGGTTTCCATCCCGATCATATTTTCAGCCCTCGTTTCCTAAAATACCCCTTTGTGCCGTTTTCGAAATTTCGGCAGCATTTCCGCTTAATTTTTGGGTTTTCGACGTTTAGGAAACGCCTCAAAACCATCTAACCTATTCTAACCTGCCACGTACTAAACCAGAGGCCTAATTTTTACGTAAAAGCTCCGCTTTTTACGTAAAAATATTCACATTTCTTCACATTTTTTTTTTCGACATTTCATCCCTTTTTCTTACAATTCCTCAAGTCAGTAAACCATAATTCATACATAATTATTTCTAATAATAAATTGAGGAATCAAGAGATCAAAACCACTACCAAAATCGTTCTCGTCGGCGGTCGGACGAACCGTTCGGTCTTGACCGCACAATCTTTAAATCGACGTTCTCCACTTTTGAAACTCCGGTTTGCAAATCCGATGCCGCAGATGTGTCCGGAACGTCGAAAATAGGCCAACGGGCCATTCTTCAATTTTCGGTCTCCGGGTCGCCGTTGACCGGCGTTGACCACCGGTGACCGGCGTTGACCGGTCGTTGACCGGCGTTGACCACGGCGGCGATGGGAGTGGCGACCACCATCTTGAAGAGCTCGACGAGAGGAACCCATTGGTGGTGTCAATTTCACCAATCGAGGCTCCTATCACCGGAAATCGGCCCTCGAAAAGTCGGCGACGGCGGCGGTGTTGGATCCTCATTTTCCGGTGTTTTTGCCCAAAATTGATTTGGGGCTTTTGATCTACGTCTTGTTCTGAGCATTTTGATACCGACCTTGCAACTCAACTCCGCCGGAATAGCGAGATCCGACGGCGGCGATGGCGACGGCGACGGCGAACCTTGGGCGGCACGATCCGGCGGCTGTTGACATGAAATGAAGCCTGGGTTTTGTTCTACTCTTCACCATGAATCCATTGGGACCAGAATCGTGGCATTTGGACGTCGGATGGCGGAGATACGGCGGTTTGAAAAATTCGACCACCGGCGGCTTTGGGCGGCGCGTGCGGCGTGCTCCGGCGTCGGTTCGGTCGACTCGGCCCACCGTTGGAATCAGCTCGTCGAGAGCTTTCCAATGGTGCCGGTGGTGTCGAAAACGGAGGTCGGATTCGATGGTCGGTCACTGTTCATCCTCGGTGGTGTTGGGGGAGGAAATGGGATTTGGAAAAATTATGGGGGCTATTTTTCAATAGTCCCAAAAATTCTGTCCTTTTATACTAATTTTTTGAGAAATTTTAAGATAGGCTATACTGACTAATTTGGGCGTGCTGAACCCAAATATATCAGTTTTATCTTCATCCGAGGTCGTCTCGACCAGTTTCCCGATACTGCATGGTTCCCGGTCAAAAATTACTTTTTGTACTCAAATGACTAATTTGAGCATTCTGATTCCAAATATATCAGTTTTATATCAAGAAAAGGTCATCTTGACCAATTTCTTGATACTGTGGTTAGGCCTACACTGTGTTGACACTGTGCACGCATAACGAGGCGTTTTCGCGTGAAATTTCAAACACAGTCTCTCTTGACTAATTTGGACGTGCTGATTTCAAATTTATCAGTTTTACGTCCATCTGAGGTCTTCTAGACCAGTTTTCGGGATCTGTATGACCTCGTCTTGAAAAACGTGTCAGGTGCCCGATTGACTAATTTGGCGTCCTGAGTCTAAATATATCAGTTTCGAGGCGAGAAAAGGTCGTCATCCCGATACTGCGTATCCCTTAAACAAAATCTATATTTTATGCTCAATTGACCAGATTGAGCCTATTGACTATTAATATATCAGTTTTATGCCAGATTAAGGCCGTCTTGGCCACTAACCTGACACTGCGTTTCTCACTATCCACTAATCACTATTCACTATTCTCTATTTGACTGACTAATCTGAGCGTTCTGACTTTGATTTTGTCAGTCTATGGGCGAGAAGAGGTCATCTAGACCACTTTTCTCGATACTGTACATCTATTAGGGCAATTATCACTGCTGCGCTCAGATGACCAGTCTGAGCGTACTGATGACTAGCTCATCAGTTCTGTATCATGAAATGGTCGTCTAGACCGGTTTCTTGATATTGCGTGTCTCAACGCATACTCACATAATAGGGTGGACCGATTTCACTGTCGGTTGCCCCTTTCACTGCATGAATAGTAATTAAACGTTTCTATTCTCATTTAATTCATTCAACTGAAAAGCACACTGTGTTTATTAACTTAATTACATCATTATATAGTAATTAAGTTTCATAATTCATGAGAGTCATTACAGTGGCTCTCGGCTCATTACACAGCCTTCTACACGGACTCTTACACGTGCGTGTGCAACGCAACACGGGCATGTACATTTCGAACACGGGCGTTTACTAGTTGAGACTACTCAACACGGCCATGTCTTTGAAACACATTCATCTATCTGAGCGGTACACAGCCTCTTACACGGTCGTGTACTTGACTATGTTTCTTAAATTTGCTAAAGGACATTAAATTATGTCCATTTTATTCCTTAATGACTTATTACATGGTAAGTAGGTGCCATGAAAATGGCGGTCATTACAGTGCTGACCTCCACAGCCTTAATCTCATAGCCCCGAAGGCAAAATTTTATATGACTGGGAGCGGTACATCAGTGCTGACCTCCACAGCCTTAATCTCATAGCCCCGAAGGCAAAAGTACCTCCCTGTACGGAAGGCTGGTACGCTAGAAAGTGGTTTCATTACTGACTTTTTAAAATTCTAACCCGGTGACTTCATATTGGCCCGCGGTTAGGAATGGTTCACATTTTAATTTTAGGTGAATGAGTTTCATTAACCTCGCTCTAATGCCCGAAGCACAATTAACAATGTGTCCGTTCTCAATAGTGCCCGTAGCACATTACGTCTCTCTCTCTACTCTATAATAGTGCCCGTAGCACATATGTACCTAACTGATAGTTAGTACATCAAAGTTAGCAACAATAATACTATATGTTGCAGACAGGTAAATGTCTGAATTTACCTTATCAGTCTCTTCCCTCTTTCTCTCTTGGATCTTTGATCGCCCTCCTTGTAGGTCGATTTTTTTGATCCTACAGACAAAACCTTGTCTGTTAATTTTATTTCCATTTATAGCTTTTATTTTTCATTTAAAAGCTTAAATAAAACCTATTTATAACTTTTTAGGTTTTATTTATCATTTTTCCCATTTTTCTCAACTTTTACAAAATTACGATTTTGCTCCTGTATTTTGGCAAAATTACGATTTTGCCCCTATATTTGGCAAAATTACAATTTTACCCCTGACGGAATTTTCCCGATCCAGACTGCATTTTTGGCTCTCAGGAACTTTTCTGACTCTTTTCTAATCATTACCGGGTTCATTTCTATTTTATTTCCACTTTTCACTTTCCCGACCCTCGGGAAGCACTATTCCAACCCTTACGTCGGTTTAGTGATTTTCTATCGTTTCGGAGTCTCAAATGGACGTTTCACTAGTATTTAAAACATTCATCTAAACATTCCCGATCTAGGTCTCCGAGACTCGGATTTTTCCGTTCCCGACTCGAACCTTTATTTCATTTCCAAAAACGCCCCCCCCTCGGGGTCGGTTTTTTTTTCAATTTCGCTCGCGTTTTACATTTTTAGGGGATGGGTTACTATTCATGAACCACCCCTTAGGTTTTCCTTATTCAATTTTCCGTTAGGGACTCGGGTTTCCGACCCGACCCTAAACTTTTATTTTTAATTCCATTTTACCCCAAATGCTGTTTTCGAAATTTCGGCAGCATTTCGGCGTAATTTTAAGGCTACCGGCATTAGGTACGCCTCGAACCATATGTACCTGCCACGTACTATACCACAAGCCTATTTTATGTAAAAGTTTTCCAAACTTTTACATAAAAGCTCACAAAATTTCAATTTGCATTTTAACTCACATTACACAAAAATTTTTCATTTTCATCCTTAGTTTTTGGCCACGGTTTTGACAATCAAAACCTAACCAAAACTTCTCAAATTTTCACCAAATCTTAGGCTATTAAAATGTCATTTTCTAACACATTTTCAAGCCCATTTTCATGCATTTTTCAACAATTTTCTTAGGGTTTTTAATCACATATAACCCACGGCCAATTAAGGAAAATACATGCCAAATTTTATTTTCTTGCTTTCACTCACAATTCCATCATTTACATTATAAAATGCATAATTTAAATCATCCAAATCTCAAATAAACCATGCAAAATTTTCCACCAAACCCTTGTTAACCCACGGCCACATTAGGGTAGGTTCACCAAAATTTTTTTCCAAGCTTTCCATAATGCAAATCATGCTTTTATTCTTAACAAAATTTAAATTGAAAACATGTTAACAATTAAACCACAAAAATTTCTCATTGCTTACTCTTGGTAACCCACGGTTTTACCCTTGGAAAACCAACAAAATTTTGGTTTTTCTTTAAACCAATTGCATGGTTTTCTTCCTAATTACACCCTTAACAAAACCCAAGCATCAAATCATTGAAAATAACCAAAAAATTTTCCATCTTTTTCCACTATTCATCCCACGGTTTTCTTGAAGAAAAACCAAGAAAAAGTTAAATCCAAGAGGAATTACCTTGTTCACTTGCTTCCTTTGTCTTCAAGGAATGCTTTGACACAATTTTTGTGAAAGAAAATTGAAGGAATAGCTTGGTTCCTCTTGGGTTACTCACGGCTCACTATGGAAGAACACTTAGAAAATTTTCTTTGGTTTTTGTCTTTCAAATGTGTCTCGGCCTTTTGGTTTAAAATGTTGCCGACTTAACCATGAAACAAGCCAATTAATTTGGCTTTCCACCAATCATATTTCACCACATTTCAAAGCCATTTCTTTCCAACATTTTCAAAAATTTTAAATGGTGAATTTTGGCCAAATCTTGGCCTTTAGATCAAAAAGCAAATGAATCATGGCCATTAATGCTACCAACCACCATTTTCTTTCCATTTATTAAATGGATTTATGATGTCATAAATGCTAAAGCAAAAGTTGACTTTGTCTTTTACTATTCATATTAATTCGACTACTTTTTTATCGATACCGGTTCGAGCCGAAATTTTCCTGAAATCGTCCCGGCGTGTTTCTGAGGTCTCCTATGCAGTCGGATCAATTTAAACTGCTTCCGTTTGATCAAAATTAATCCCGGAAGTTTTCCGTCTTTTATTGTCCCGGTTAGGGTTTTCAATGCCGGTTTTGGCACCGTTTCACCCGTTTCAACTCAGTGAATTTTTCCAACACTGAATTTTTACTCGTTAGTATTGTTAGAACATTTTAATATATTCTGAACAATATAAATACATTTATTTCACTCTTTAAATAGTACAAATTGTTATACAGATACATTTGTACATTTTCTTCCGAGAATTGCCTAAATTTCCCGGTTGTCACACTGTGGTTGTGTCTACATTGTGTTGTCCTTGCGCACGCAAAACGAGGCGTTCCCGTGTAAAATTTCAAACATAGTCTCTCTTGACTTATTTGGACGTGTTGATTTCAAATTTATCAGTTTTAAGGCCGTTTGAGGTCGTCTAGACCAATTTTCAGGATCTGTGTGACCCCACTTCGAAAAACATGTCAGGTGCCCAATTGACTAATTTAGGCATTCTGAGTCCAAATATATCAGTTTCGGGGCAAGAAAAGGTCGTCTGACCCTCTTCCCAATACCGTGTATTTGTCAGACAAAAATTCTCGTTTTATGCCTAATTGACCAGATTGAGCCTACTGACTGTTAATATATCAGTTTTATGCTAGATTAAGGCCATCTTGGCCATTAACCTACCAATGCGTTTCTACTATTTACTATTCATTGTCTTCTACTTAACTGACTAGTCTGAGCGTTCTAATTCTGATTTTGTCAGTCTCTAGGCAAGAAGAGGTCATCTGGACCATTATTCTTGAAACCGTACCTCTACCAGGGTTTTTATAGCTGTTGCGCTCAGATGTTCGTTCCGAGCGTTCTGGTGATCTGTTCCCCAGTGTTGTGTCAGGAAATGATCATTTGGACCAGTTTCCTGATACTGCGCATCTTATACACTTATACACATAATAGTTTAGACCGATTTCACTATCGGTCGCCCCTTTCACTGTATGAATAGTAATTAAACATCACTGTTCTTGTTTAATCTATTCAACTAGAAAATATGCTGTATTTTTAACTTAATTACTGGTTACATAGTAATTAGGTTTCAGGAACATGGGGGTCATTACAACCTACCTCCCTTACAAAATTTACGTCCTCGAAAATTAGAACAATCCTGGGAAGTCTCTTCTCATATCTTCTTCCCGTTCCTGTGTGGCTTCCTCTATTAGGAAATGCCCTAAGTATTAGAGACATTTTGATGTATTCATTTTGAACTGGATAATAAAATTATACATAGAGATTATTCATTACATTGCTATCTGTCCTCATCTTATTTACATGTTAAAGTAAATGTAAGCAAATATGGCTCACTGACTGCTTGTGTTAAAACTGTTAGAACGTTGCATGCAATGGACTTTTGTATGCGAGAAGACAATGTTCTAAAGTTAGCAGTCTAAACTACGGTCTGTAGTCTATGGGGTTAGACCGAGCATCTAACTCATGTTAAGACTATTATGTTGTCTAAAGTCTATGGGGTTTATAGTGGTGTGACTCTGAAATTAGTGATCATATGATTGAGTTGTTCGGTACAGAATGATGATCATATGGAATCACGGGAGCCCGATTATATATGTCCAATCAGTCCCTCTACTAGCTCCACATAATTCCTTAACGTTTGACAAATTGATTTGTGTATGCTATTGGCTAGTTTATTATGCATGGATGGTGATGACATAGGATTAGGATGGTAGACAAGATTCTCTCCGGTTGGATTCAGATTTTGTTTTGGATAATAGAGTACACAATTATTCGAACTCCAAATAAAGTTGCCATGATTTTATTTGAGATTGGATTGGAGTTGTAGAAAATTATCCATGAGAACAAGAATATGAAACACAACCGTTTTGTGGAATTTGAAATTTGAATTTTGAAATTTGAAATTTGAATTTTGAAATTTGAAATTTGAATTTTGAATTTGAAATTTGAATTTGAAATTTGAATTTGAAATTTGAATTTGAAATTTGAAATTCAAATTTTGAATCACAGTCCAAGTAGGATTCGAATTTGTTGTGGAAAATCCACAAGGTTTGAAATTCGAATTTGAGTTGGATTTGGAGAGGATAATCTTGTTAGAATCCTACTTGAATTTTGAATCCAAATCCCAACAAAGGTGGACGAAATTTTTGAGGATAATCCTCAAGGAAATTTCCGATTTTTGTGGATAAGGTTCAAGGGAAAAATTCAAGTTTCAATCCCAGTTGAATTTGGATTCTCTCCTCCCTGAAAAGGGGCCGAAAATTTGGAGAATCTCTCCTAGGAAATTCGGTTATTTTTGGATAAGGTTGAGATAAGATTCAAGCTTGAAAATCCTAGTGGAATTTTTGATTCTCCCTTATCCATAATGGCCGAAATTTATGAGGAGATTTTCTCCAAGAAAAATTCAGATTTTTTGGTTGAAAAAGGGAGATAAAATTCTAGTTAAAATCTTGTTTAGATTTGGATTGGATTTATCCTAAGAAAAACCGAATTTTATTGTTGGATTTGTCCATGGAAAAATTCAGATTTTTTGGTTAAGGATAAGGGAAAATATCTTTTCCTAATCCATTTCAAATTCAGAGAATCACCTCATGCAGGTCTATAAATAGAGGTCCTGCCACTCCAGTTCTCTCAGACCACAGACTCTCAGGTGAGCAGGCTTATTGTTGCACAGCTCATCGTGACAATAAAGTTCTTTAGAGATCTGGGTGGTCGGAAGAAGACTAGCAGTGCTAGCATACCGATCGAGGTTCAGAGTGCCCACACACTCAGCCATTCGGAAATTGGAGAATAGTAGAGAAGGCTAGTTGGTTGAAGCCTCAGGTCATTCTCCTCCTACAGATTGGCGTCCTTGAGGTATGAGTTTTAATTGTTGTTGGTTTATTGTATATGGCATCATGAGATATTTAACGATCTTAAAATTTTTATTGTTCCGCTGCGCCACTCTGATACGTTTTTACCGATTTATTTTCCTACATCCTCTATGTTATGATTCCACTATTTCACTTTTACCAGTGGTAATACTTTATCCCTATATACTTTCTCCTCTCTGATTAGGATTTGCACGGCTTCTCCTTATATGTTAGATTGGCATGCACTCCGACCAGTTCATGGCTCAGAACATGGGAGTTGTCTGGCATGTATTTCTTCAGCATCGAGACATGGAAGATGTTGTGCACTATAGCTAACTCAGGAGGGAACGCTAGCCTATAAGCCACCTTCCTGACTTTCTCTATGATTTCGAAGGGTCCTATACACCTAGGACTAAGCTTTCCTTTCTGAGCATGTTCAGGGACAAATCAAGGTCCTGACCAGTCTTGATTTCTTCTAGGAGCATCGATTGGAGGGTCATCTTAGATAACCTCCCCGTCAAAATCTCGATCTTATTGTTGCATAGCACCTTTTGTAGCACTGCCGACAAGGTATTGATAGTCATAAGTGATGAGGAATGCTTCCGACTCAGCACATCAGCTATCTTCTTGGCTTTTCTTGGATAGTACAGGATCTTACACTAGTAATCCTTTACCAAATTCTGGCCATCTTTGTTATCTCATGTTAAGCTCCTTCTGCGTGAAGATGTACTTGAGACTCTGGTGGTCTGTGTAGATTTAGCACTTGACTCCATACAGGTAGTGTCTCCATATTTTCAGCATGAAAACTATCGCTGTTAGCTCCAGATCATGCGTAGGGTAGTTTTTCTCGTGGTCCTTGAGTTGTCGTGAAGCGTACGCGACCACTACTTGTTAGGAAATGCCCTAAGCATTAGAGACATTTTGATGTATTTATTTTGAACTGGATAATAAAATTATATATAGAGGTTATTCATTACATTACTATCTGTCCTCGTTTTATTTACATGTTAAAGTAAATGTAAGCAAATATGGCTCCCTGACTGCTTGTGTTAAACTGTTAGAACGTTACATCCAATGGACTTTTGTATGCGAGAAGACAATGTTCTAAAGTTAGCAGTCTAAACTATAGTCTGTAGTCTATGGGGTTAGACCGAGCATCTAACTCATGTTAAGACTATTATGTTGTCTACAGCCTTGGAGGGGACGGTTTGTCTTGACTGTCTGGAGCTGGACTCCCAAGTAGAGACATAGATATGTTGCTTGGTGGTGACATATTAGACTGGGACTAAACCGTGATTGATCTATGAAGTCCACTTTGAGTGGATCGATCTGCTTTTGACGTTTATTATGCAGTAACCTTAATCCTAAGTAAAAGGACAACTTCATGTATATGACTTGTGTACTTTGATGCTCCAATGGCTAAAGCGTCTCAGAGGTAGTAAGCTTATAGACCGGTTCGTTGGGTGCATGACTTGTATACGATGAAAGGTTCGTTTACAGGTATCGGAATCATAGCTCTAATGAGGAGTTAAGGGTTTCCTTTTAAAGGCATTATACTGAATGTGAAAATGGACAAGGCCTTGGGTCGTCTGCTGGGCGGATGACTTCTTATTCACATATGGTGAATAATCATTTTCTTTATTCAGTAGTATAATGGAACTTTAAGATAGCCTGATCAGTAGGATTAAACGGACTTTGGCCTAAGGCTGATCATGGATATCATATGAGGGTTCTGCATACATGACAAGGTCATTGGACGATAGCTTGTCACAGGCTTACGTAATACGGTATATAATTGGGAGTTCAGTTTCAGGTTTATAGTGGTGTGACTCTGAAATTAGTGATCATATGATTGAGTTGTTCGGTAAAGAATGATGATCATATGGATTTGCGGGAGCCCGATTATATATGTCCAATCAGTCCCTCTACTAGCTCAACATAATTCCTTAACGTTTGGAAAATTGATTTGTGTATACTATTGGCTAGTTTATTATGCATGGATGGTGATGACATAGGATTAGGATGGTAGACAAGATTCTCTCCGGTTGGATTCAGATTTTGTTTTGGATAATAGAGTACACAATTATTCGAACTCCAAATAAAGTTGCCATGATTTTATTTGAGATTGGATTGGAGTTGTAAAAAATTATCCATGAGAACAAGAATTTGAAACACAAATGTTTTGTGGATTTTGAAATTTGAAATTTGAAATTTGAAATTTGAGTTTGAAATTTGAATTTGAAATTCGAATTTGAAATTTAAATTTGAAATTTGAAATTTGAAATTTGAAATTTGAAATTTGAAATTTGAAATTCAAATATGAAATTTGAAATTCAAATATGAAATTTGAAAATCAAATTTTGAATCACAGTCCAAGTAGGATTCGAATTTATTGTGGAGAGGATAATCTTGTTAGAATCCTACTTGAATTTTGAATCCAAATCCTAACTAAAGTTGGACGAAAATTTTTGAGGATTATCCTCAATGATTTTTGGATTTTTTGTGGATAAGGTTCAAGGAAAAAATTCAAGTTTCAATCCCAGTTGAATTTGGATTCTCTCCTCCCAGAAGGTGGTCGAAATTTATGAGTGAATCTCCTAGGAAAAATTCGGTTATTTTGGATAAGGATGAGATAAGATTCAAGCTTGAAAATCCTAGTGGAATTTTGATTCTCTCTTATCCAAAAGTGGACGAATTTTTGAGGAGATTTTCTTCTTAGAATTTTCAGATTTTTTGGTTGAAAAGGGAGATAAAATTCTAGTTAAAATCTTGTTTAGATTTGGATTGGATTTATCCTAAAGTGGCCGAATTTTATTGTTGGGATTTTCCCTTGGAAAATTCAGATTTTGTGCTTGTGGATAAGGGAGAATATCTTCTCCTAATCCAATTCGAATTCAGAGAATCACCTCATGCAGGTCTATAAATGGAGGTCCTGCCACTCCAGTTCTCTTAGACCACAGACTCTCAGGTGAGCAGGCTTATTGTTGCACAGCCCACCATGACAATAAGTTCTTTAAGATCTAGGTGGTTGGAAGAAGACTAGCAGTGCTAGCATACCGATCGAGGTTCAGAGTGCCCACACACTCAGCCATTCGGGAATTAGAGAATAGTAGAGAAGGCTAGTTGGTTGAAGCCCTCCGGTCATTCTCCTCCTGCAAGATTGGCATCCTTGAGTTATGAGTTTTAATTGTTATTAGTTTATTTTATATGGGACCATGAGATATTTAACGATCTAAAAATTTTTTATTGTTCCGCTGAGCCACTCTGATGCGTTTTTACCAATTTATTTTCCTTCAATTGGTATCAAAGCCATCTCATGACTATGCCATGTACATAAATTACACAATTACTTAGTCTTTTTATTTATGTATGGATTTGATATTTAGAGAGTGGCATTCTAGGATTCCTTTATGTTGTTATCATGTATTATGTATAAAGTATGTGGTTATTTTAATTTTTTGAATTATTATAAGCATGCTTGTTTTTGTCGGTTATGGTTCCTTAGAATTTAGAAAAATTGTATCTAGGAATTTTTATGTAACCATGGGAGCAGTTTTATAACACTGTAATTTTCTTATGGATTTTAATTTTTGTCTCTTAGAATTATTATGGTTAAAATTTTGTACACCGGAAACGGTTTAGGAATTTTTATGTAATTATTCTTAGAGGAGATTGAAGATTGAAGACCGTAATTTATTTTTCCCAAAAGTTAAATTTAATTTAAAAGTTGAAATTATGATAGTGTGGAAAGTTTCAATTTAATTGGGATTCAAATTAATTTTTGGAGATCCTAATAGGTAAATTGGAATATGGCACGAAAATCGAGACACAACTCCTCGGGATAGGCCGTCAAGCCTTGGTGGGGCTGCAGCCCCTGCTCTCGGGCAGGATGGGCTGCGGCAGCCCCTGTGCAGGCCATAACCACCCACGGCCGTAGGCTTGGCCTGCAGCCGAGGGTGGCCGTGACCTCCCTAAGGCTGGCCCAGGCTGGGCGTGCAGCCTATGGCTACAGGCGCTGCCTGCAGCCTGCCGGCTACTGCACCCAGCCTGGGCGTGCAGCCTGGGGCTGCACATGGGCGGCCGTGGGCTGCCAGCCCCCCAGGGGCTGGTGGCTACCCACGGCGGCTACCGCCTCCGGGGTCGGTGGTGCGATGGTTCAAAAATCGAAAAAATTTTGATTTTTAAATTTGAGATTTAATTTTAAATCATGTTTAAAAATATGTAATTGAAAATTTGAAATTTTTGAAATTACATATTATTACACATGATGTTTAAAATTGTTTAAAATTTGAATTTGAAATTTAAATTTTTGGAGATTTAAATTTTAAATGATTCTTGGGATGAGAAATAAATGGAGAGGTTACATAAAGATGGATACAAGAAGATGGAACAAAATTCAAGACCCAATGAATGCTTTGGATGGAATTTTATAATCTTTATTTTCTTTGTTCTAGGATGGAACCATGGCTTGGTTATTCTGTCAATTATTTTTTCTATAATATGTCATGGATGTATAAATATGTATTGATGGATGTTTTATATACATATTTGATAACATGTCATATAGGATAGGTGAGTGCCACTCATACTATATTGATCATACATAATTTGTCAAAAACTTGTATGTTTTTCAAAATATTGAGTGGGAGAGGGTTTCGAACAAAACCCACGGCCTCCATTGTTGATCCATATGTGAAAGCATGGTAATACTTCACGTCAGTTCTGCCCTGACCACACCCCTCGGTAGGTGTTTACCGCCGTCGGTATACTAGATTGGATCTCCTATGTGGAAAACGTGTTCGGGTACGATCCTATTCATGACCACCCCTCAGTGGCTTGGTAGGATGTGGATCGGGCTACGTAAACAATGGTTATACACTCAAGACTCTTTTAGTTATTAACCTTCCCTAGAAGATCTGTTAACTAAACTGGTGGCCAAATAAGCGGTTATTAATATATGTCTTAACCTTGGAGGATTTAAGGCAACATATATTAATTGGACAGGGTCCATGGTCCAGCTATTTGTTTTCATGACCACCCCTCGGTGGCTTGGGGCAATGGGTGCTGAGAATTACCGTTGCAATGCTACATGTTTTTCAAGTTTCATGTAGGAACATATTTGTATGTTTTATTTGCTAAATTATTTTTATATTTGCTTGGGCTTTGTAATGATGTCTAGTATAATTTTATTTCAGTTCAAAATGTTATCGACACCCCTCATTTCAATACTCACAGAGAATAAACTGAATGGTGATAATTATAAAGATTGGAAAAGAAATCTGTTGATAGTTCTCAGCTGCGAGAGACACAAGTTCGTACTAGACGAACCATGCCCATTAGGGCCAAAACTTGACACACCGCTTGAGGAGGTCCCGATTGCCTATACTCATTGGAGAGAATCCAATGATATAGCTCGATGCTACATGCTTGCTAGCATGACGAGTGCTTTACAAAAGTAGCATGAGACTTATCAGGTTACTAGGGAGATCATGGACAATCTGGAGGACATGTTCAGAGGCCAAGAAAAATTGGCTCGACAGTCCGCTATAACCAGCATTATGAACTCTAAGCAAAAGGTGGGTACTCCAGTGAAGGACCATATGATCACTCTAATGGGATTCTTCGCTGAAGCTGCCGAAAACGGTGCTGAGTTGGACTACAACACCCAGATCGAGATGGTGTTCAAAACTCTGTCTAAAGATTTTGTGGGGTTTAAGGCCGCATACAATCTGGCGACAAGGGAGTTAGGACTAACCAAGCTCATGAAGTAACTCCAAGCTTATGAGCGGATGATCAGGGATGGGGATGCGGTCCAACCCAAAGATGAGGCCAATTTGGCGGAATCTTCCAAACCCTCACAGAAGAGGAAGAGGCCAAATCAGAAGCAAGCGGCTTCCAGTTCTTCTAATCCTCCTGTCTCGGATGGGAAGAAGAAGAAGAACAAGAAGCCCAGGGACCCTAAAAAGTCCAAGTGCTTCCGCTGTGGGAAGGTAGGTCACTTCAAGAAGTCTTGCAGGGAATTCCTAGCCACCAAGGGCAAAGAAGGTAAGGAACTTCATTACTTGAAAGCGTGTTTGGTGGAAGGATCGAAAGACACTTGGGTCATTGATTCGGGCGCCACTAATCATGTTTGTGTTTCTATGCAGGGGTTCATGGAAACGAGAAGTCAACATGATAGGAGCCTCTCGTTGCGAACTGGAGACGGTAGCTTGGTGGTGGCTGAGGCAGTGGGAGATATTTACCTTTACTTTAATCAATTTAGGTTTATTTTATTGAAAGACTGTTTTTATGTTCCTAATTTTAGGAGGAACTTTATATCAGTAGTTTATTTAATAAAGGATTCTTATTCAGTTTCTTTTAGTAAAAGAGTTGATATTCATAGAAATAAGTCTTTTATCTGTTCTGGCTGATGGATGGAAACCTATATTTGATCAAAGCAAAGATGTACTCACTGCTTGACACCGAATTAATAGATAACTTTAAAAGGTTGAAAGTTTCTCACTCTAACAAGGCGTATCTTTGGCATTTAAGACTTGGTCATATTAATCAGGATCGGATTCAAAGATTGGTGAAAGACGGTCCTTTGGAATCTCTGGAGGAGGTACGTCTTCCTAAATGTGAGTCTTGTCTAGAGGGTAAGATGACTAAGAGGTCTTTTAGAGTTAAGGGTACAAGGGCTCAGGAGCTCTTAGAAATTGTGCACACTGACGTATGTAGCTCCATGAACGTCACAGCACGAGGAGGGTTCGAGTATTATGTCTCTTTTATAGATGATTACTTGAGGTATGGATATGTGTATCTGATGCACCGCAAGAGTGAAACCTTTGACATGTTTAAAGAGTATCGTGCGGAAGTGGAAAAGCAATTGGATAAATCCATAAAGACACTTCGATCTGATCGAGGTGGTGAATACCTCTCCGATGAATTTCTAGGACATCTTGTAGAGAACGGGATATTATCCCAATTGACTGCACCTGGTACTCCACAATAGAATGGTATAGCCAAAAGGAGAAACAGGACCTTGTTGGATATGGTATGGTCTATGATGAGTTATTCAACGCTGTCATTATCATTTTGGGGATATGCTTTACAAACGATATGTTATATTCTGAACTAGGTTCCAAGCAAATCAATTCCCAGAACTCCGTATAAATTGTGACATGGTAGGAAGCCCTCCCTTGGACATATGAGAATATGGGGCTGCCCGGCGCATGTACTGGATGGGGATGCGAAGAAGTTGGAACCAAGATCAGAATTGTGCATGTTTGTGGGGTATCCAAAGGGAACTAAAGGAGGTCTGTTCTATAACCCGAAGGAACAAAAAGTCATTGTCTCAACCCATGCGACATTCTTGGAGGAAAGTCACATGAATGACTTTAAGCCTCGAAGCAAAGTAGTGCTAGAGGAGATATCGGGTGAAAGAACTGCTCCACAGATTTCAGTCTTGGATGCAAGTCTGAGTTTCGATGAAAGTCCTGCAGACGATCAACAATTTAGGGTGCCTCGTCGTAGTGAGAGGGTTTCGAAGAAACCTAATTTCTTCATGCATGATGCTGAGGTATACCAGGCCAAGGGTCATGAGCATGACGATGATCCGGTCACCTATGATGAAGCTATAAATGACGTTGATTCTAAATCTTGGAAACATGCTATGAACAATGAGATGGATTCTATGAAATCCAACTCTATTTGGGAACTTGTAGATTTACCGGATGGGATAAAACCCATTGGATGCAAATGAGTCTACAAAAGAAAGAAGGATGCGAAAGGGAGAGTGGAAACTTTCAAAGCTAGACTGGTTGCAAAGGGATACACGCAAAAGGCTGGAATCGATTACGATGAAACCTTTTCACCTATTGTTATGCTGAAGTCTATCCGTATTCTTCTATCCACTGCTACGGCTCTCGATTACGAGATCTGGCAAATGGATGTCAAGACGACATTCTTGAATGGCCATCTTGAAGAGTGTATCTATAAGATACAGCTCGAAGGGTTCGTAGCGAAAAGCCAAGAAAGGAAAGTCTACAAGTTGCGTAGATCCATTTATGGATTAAAGCAAGCATCTCGCTCATGGAACCAGAGGTTTGATCAAGCGATTAAGACATTTGGTTTTGAGTAGAACGTTGATGAACCTTGTGTTTATAAACGTATTAAGGATGGAAAAGTGGTCTTTCTGATACTTTATGTTGATGATATACTACTCATTAGGAATGATGTAGGGAACTTATCATCGGTCAAGCTTTGGTTACACCAACAGTTTGACATGAAGGACTTGGGAGAAGCTAATTATGTTCTAGGCATTCATCTCTTCAGAGATCGAAAGAACAAAATGATAGCGTTATCCCAAGCTTCATACATAGATAAAATAATTGACAAATATGCAATGCAAGAGGCAAAGAAAGGTCCACAACCTTCTATTGCCGGTCTAACTCTTTCATTGGATGACTGTCCCAAGACATCGGAAGAAAGAGAGTGTATGAGTAAGATCCCTTATGCATCCGTTGTGGGTAGCCTTATGTACGCTATGCTTTACACTCTCCCGGATATATGTTTTGCAGTAGGTATGGTGAGTCGATATCAAGCAAATCCTGGAACCAAGCACTGGCAAGCAGTAAAATATATACTCAAGTATCTTAAAAGAACGAGGGATTATATGCTGGTGTATTCTGGAGGGGACCTAACACCCGTAGGATACACGGACTCAGACTTCCAGACTTGTAAGGATTCGAGGAAATCAACATCTGGATCAGTGTTTGTACTCAGAGGAGGCACCATTGTGTGGAGGAGCGTGAAGCAGGGCTGCACAGTTGACTCTACTATGGAGGCTGAGTATGTGGCTGCGGCTGATGCATCTAAAGAAGCGGTTTGGCTCTCCAAGTTCTTTAGAGACCTTGAGGTCATTCCGGGTGTTGACAAGCCTATCGTACTTTACTGTGATAACACTGGGGCTATTGCCAACACAAGGAAATCTCGGCACCACAAGAGGACCAAGCACATAAATCAGAGATATCATATTATTAGAGGGCACATGGAGACAGGACAAGTAGATGTATGTAAGATCGCGTCCGAGGACAACATTGCCGATCCCTTTACTAAGACTTTGGTGGCTAGAAACTTTGAGAGGCACGTAGAGGCGATGTGAATGCGTAACATGGCACATCTGCTGACTTAGGGTAAGTGGGAGATTGTTAGGAAATGCCCTAAGCATTAGAGACATTTTGATGTATTTATTTTGAACTGAATAATAAAATTATATATAGAGGTTATTCATTACATTGCTATCTATCCTCGTTTTATTTACATGTTAAAGTAAATGTAAGCAAATATAGCTCCCTGACTGCTTGTGTTAAACTGTTAGAACGTTGCATGCAATGGACTTTTGTATGCGAAAAGACAATGTTCTAAAGTTAGCAGTCTAAACTATGGTTTGTAGTCTATGGGGTTAGACCGAGCATCTAACTCATGTTAAGACTATTATGTTGTCTAAAGCCTTGGAGGGGACGGTTTGTCTTGACTGTCTGGAGCTGGACTCCTAAGTAGAGACATAGATATGTTGCTTGGTGGTGACATATTAGACCAGGACTAAAGCGTGGTTGATCTACGAAGTCCGCTTTGAGTGGATCGATCTGCTTTTGACGTTCATTATGCAGTAACCTTAATCCTGAGTAAAAGGACAGCTTCATGTATATGACTTGTGTACTTTGATATTCCAATGGCTAAAGCGTCTCAGAGGTAGTAAACTTATAGACTGGTTCATTGAGTGCATGACTTGTATACGATGAAGGGTTCGTTTACAGATATCGGAATCATAGCTCTAATGAGGAGTTAAGGGTATCCTCTTAAAGGCATTATACTGAATGTGAAAATGGACAAGGCCTTGGGTCGTCTGCTGGGCGGATGACTTCTTATTCACATATGGTGAATAATCATTTTCTTTATTCGGTAGTATAATGGAACTTTAAGATAGCCTGATCAGTAGGATTAAACGGACTTTGGCCTAAGGCTGATCATGGATATCATATGAGGGTTCTACATACATGACAAGGTCATTAGACGATAGCTTGTCACAAGCTTACATAATACGGTATATAATTGGGAGTTCAGTTTCAGGTTTATAGTGGTGTGACTCTGAAATTAGTGATCATATGATTGAGTTGTTCGGTAAAGAATTATGATCATACAAAGGTTCCTAATTAATTACTGGTTAGGCACCTACAGCTATTTCTGGTGCAGCTAGTATCGGGGGTACAACCGGCTCCATGGTTGGCCGTGGTTCTGGCACTGGTACTTGAGGCAGAGAGGGATCTATCTGTTCTACATTTCTTTGTTCTAACAATTCTTGTAATCTCTGATTCTGTCTCTCTTGCGCATCTAGCCGAGCTTGTATATTGGCAAAATCAGTTTCTTGAGTTGGCCTAGCTTATGTACGAATCATGTTGCTGTGTAACCTATTACAAACAATAGCGACATGGTTTAGTACTCATAACAATGTAATAATTATCTAAAGACTAACTTACTTGGATTGAGCAAGTGTAGATACAGGAATGTCATGGAAGGTCAGTGGAAGAACCACTTGCTCTAATACCAACTCTTGTAGGCCACCTGACTAGCTCGAGTCGTCCACTCTCTTTCTTTTATCTCTCTTTGATCTTATTTCCTCTTACTTAACTTGCTTTTCTTTAAAAGATTGGTATTTGAAAAATCATGACATTTTTTTTTTATAAAACACTTGCGGTCTTGTTTTCTTGAAAATACTTAGTAATATAAACATACTTTATTACATAAGTATACTTTTAAACTTACTTCACTTTATACATAACACACTTGTCTTGTCTTTACACATTTATATATACATTCTTGTACTGTACTTTTTTCACAGCGAATGGTTTGTGAAGTGGATTCATAACCCGTCCATGACACTGTCGGAATCTACCTGCCAGCCCTGCTTCTCTCTCTTCATAACGCAAGTTATTTACCCTTGTTACCTACATCACGAACAGATTAGTGAGCTAAAGCTCAGTAAATACAAACATACAGATAAAGCATGATTTATGTCTAACACTTAAGGTTAGTCTGTTATGTGTGTCTATTTTCTGTTCTTATGATTTCTTCGTTCTTTCAATACTATTTTTTTTCCTTTTCTTTTCTTTTCTTTTCTTTTCCTCTTTATCTTTTCTTTATTTATCTTTCACTTGTAGGCCCGTGATTGGATGTCCCTAATGCACATAGACCAATGGGGAAAAGGGGGAGCAACCCACCAATTGACCCTAACGTCAATCTTTATACTACCACACTTGGGGTAGTACATTAAGCCATTAACTACCACACTTGGGGTAGCACTACACACTGGGGTGGAGGCTATCTTTATACCTCACACTGGCGAGGCCGGTACGCCAACCTTACATTTTCAATCTTATTATCTTGCTTACATTTATCTTTCTCTACTTTAGCTTTTCATGTTTTTCTAACTTTATGAACATGTCAGATTGTTACGTCACAACATATATAACTTATATATAAACATAATTCTATGGTAAGTCAGTTCATGAGTAGACATGTAAATGTTTGTACTTACAGTGTTTGTGCTAAGGTAAACTTTCTCAGGTCTTTTGAATTCCTGTGCCCGTCTCTGATCGGGTTTCCTATAGTCAATAAGACCGTCGGTTAATTATATTTTATTAAACAACTTTCATTTTACTAAAATCTAAACTTTGGCTTTTTAAAACTTAATTAAAGCCTTATTGCAGCATTTAAAGCCTGAACAATCCTACTTAGACCTTTCTGGAACCTCTTTGCATAATTACCATCTTGCCTCAAACTTTTGGTAAAATTACCGTTTTGCCCCTAATGGGATTTTTCTCCGTTTCTCGGTCTTAAATTTTGATTTTGACCTTTAAAATCCTGTTTAGGCTCTTCTTGGGATCTAATGATCTTTTCCGAGCAATTCAAAAATTTTGATCAAAATGATAAATAGTAACTTTGACCATAAATAGTACTATTTACCATAAATAGTAACTTTGACCTAGATTGTGAACATTTTATTGTTCTGCTTAAACTGATTTTTCTAAGCCCAAAAGTCATAAAATGACCTTTTAGGAGGTTCAATGCTCCTCTTTTGACTTTTCTTAAATTTTTGGTCGAAATGACCATTTTGCTCCTGACGGGACCTTAGACCATAAAGTTTTCATTTTAACGTTTTAACTGGGTTTTCTAGTCCCAAAAATTGTAAACTAATATTTCTTAAGTCTTACTAAGCTTTTACGATATTTCTTACCGAAATGCTTGAGTCACTGTTCACCCGACCCTCGGGTGGTACTATTCCGACTCACGGGGTCGTTTCTCATTTTTCTAACCTTTCGGGACCTCAAATGGGCATTTCACTAGTTTGAAAATCATCCCTTGTCCTCCCTCGAGCCTAGGTCCCCGAGGGGCTCGGGTTTTCAAATCCTGACCCTCATTTTACCCCTCATTTCCTAAAATGTCCTTCGTGTCGTTATAAAAATTTCGACAACATTTCTGCTAAAATTCTAGGTTCTTGGCATTTAGGAAATGCCTCAAAACTATCTATCCTATTCAAACCTGCCACGAACTATACCACAAACCTAATTTTACATAAAAGTTACAAACTTTTTGTAAAAATTTCCACTAAAACCTAAGTTTTTCTAACGGGATTTCAACCCGTTCTTTCTCATTTTTAGACTCGGTTTAACTTACCATTCATCCGTCGTTTCATTCCATAACATATGACACCATTACAAATCTTTCTACCCCTTAACCTATACACGGTTTTCTTAAGAAAATACTAAACTAACTTTTTGTTTCAAAACTTCATTTTTCATTTTTCAATTTTCAACATCAATACATGTTCATTTATTCCCAAAATTTCATGCATTTTATTCCCTTGGAAAGCCACGGATTTCCTCTAGGAAATTAAGCACAAAAATTTATTTCCATGTTCTTTTCCTTTTCTCATTAATTTCCCACATCAAACTTCATTATCAAACCACTAAAAATCAAAGCTTAACATAAAATTTTCATTCACCAATATACATACACACATACACAGTTTCACATCACCGCATGATCAAACTTTTTATTCTTGTTTCCAATGCTAACCAAACTTCATTTCCAAGCTTTTTCTTGTCTCAAAAACATATTAACACACTAATACAACAAATTTGATGCAACCATTTTCATTTTCCATGCATTATGCGCCACGGATTTTACTTGAAAAATAAGCACCAAAGTTGTTGTTTTTCAATTCTATTTCATCCTTTACTTTATCACTTCTTTCCACATGATTTACAACACCAAAACCAACTAACAAAAATATGAAATTTTAACTTCAAAATAGCCCCATGTCCTAAAGTTTTCACCCAAGAAAATGAGAAGAAAACTTGGAAAAATATAAGCTCACCTTGCTATGTTGATCTCTTGAGCTTAGAAATGAATTTTTGCATACTTTCTTAAAGAAAACTTGAAGAAAATTTCTTGTTTTGTGGGGGAGGGATACACGGCTGCTATAGCGGCTAAAGAACCAGAATTTTTCTGGTTTCTTTCTTGCCAAAACTGTGTGTATTTGAAGCCAAAAAGGAGGGACCAATGTGTTGGACAATAAACCGGAAAAAACGTATCAGAGTGGCGCAGCGGAACAATAAAAATTTTAAGATCGTTAAATATCTCATGATGCCATATACAATAAATCAACAACAATTAAAACTCATACCTCAAGGATGCCAATGAACAGGAGGAGAGTGACCGGAGGCTTCAACCAACTAGCCTTCTCTACTATTCTCCAATTCCCGAATGGCTGAGTGTGTGGGCACTCTGAACCTCGATCGGTATGCTAGCACTGCTAGTCTTCTTCCGACCACCCAGATCTCTAAAGAACTTTATTGTCACGATGAGCTGTGCAACAATAAGCCTGCTCACCTGAGAGTCTGTGGTCTGAGAGAACTGGAGTGGCAGGACCTCTATTTATAGACCTGCATGAGGTGAATCTCTGAATTTGAATTGGACTAGGAAAAGATATTTTCCCTTATCCAAACCCAAAAAATCCGAATTTTCCAAGGGAGAATCTCCACAATTAAATTCGGTTTTTCTAGATAAATCCAATCCAAATCTTAACAAGATTTTAGCTAGAATTTTATCTCCCTTTTCCAACCAAAAAATCCGAAATTCACAAGGAGAAAATCCTCCAAATTTTCGGCCACTTTTAGGATAAGGGAGAATCAAAATTCCACTAGGATTTCTCAAGCAAAATCTCATCTTAACCTTATCCAAAAATAACCGAATTTCCTAGGATTAGGGATCCAAAATTTCGGCCACTTTTGGGAGGAGAGAGAAACCAAATTCAACTAGGATTGAAGCTTGAATATTCCCTTGAATCTTATCCACAAAATCCGAAATTTTCATGAGCATTATCCTCAAAAATTTCGTCCCTTATTTGTTGGGATTTGGATTCAAAATTCAAGTAGGATTCTAACAAGATTATCCTCTCCAAATCCAACTCAAATTCGAATTTCAAACCTTGTGGATTTTCCACAACAAATTCGAATCCTACTTGGACTGTGATTCAAAATTTGAATTTCAAATTTCAAATTCAAATTTCAAATTTCAAATTTTAAATTTCAAATTTAAATTTCAAATTCAAATTTCAAATTCGAATTTCAAATTCAAATTTCAAATTCAAATTTCAAATTCAAAATTCAAATTTCAAATTTCAAAATTCAAATTTCAAATTTCAAAATTCAAATTTCAAATTCCACAAAACGGTTGTATTTCATGTTCTTATTCTCATGGATAATTTTCTACAACTCCAATCCAATCTCAAATAAAATCATGGCAACTTTATTTGGAGTTCGAATAACTGTGTACTCTATTATCCAAAACAAAATCTGAATCCAACCGGAGAGAATCTTGTCTACCATCCTAATCCTGTGTCATCACCATCCATGCATAATAAACTAGCCAATAGCATACACAAATCAATTTGCCAAACGTTAAGGAATTATGTGGAGCTAGTAGAGGGACTGATTGGACATATATAATCGGGCTCCCGTGATTCCATATGATCATCATTCTGTACCGAACAACTCAATCATATGATCACTAATTTCAGAGTCACACCACTATAAACCTGAAACTGAACTCCCAATTATATACCGTATTACGTAAGCCTGTGACGAGCTACCATCCAATGACCTTGTCATATATGCAAAACCCTCATATGATATCCATGATCAGCCTTAGGTCAAAGTCCGTTTAATCTTACTGATCAGGCTATCTTAAAGTTCCATTATACTACCGAATCTAGAAAATGATTATTCACCATATGTGAATAAGAAGTCATCCGCCCAGCAGACGACCCAAGGCCTTGTCCATTTTCACATTCAGTATAATGCCTTTAAGAGGATACCTTTAACTCCTCAGAGCTATGATTCCGATATCTGCAAACAAACCCTTCATCGTATACAAGTCATGCACCCAACGAACCGGTCTATAAGCTTACTACCTCTGAGACGCTTTAGCCATTGGAACATCAAAGTACACAAGTCATATACATGAAGTAGTTCATTTACTCAGGATTAAGGTTATTGCATAATGAACGTCAAAAGCAGATTGATCCACTCATAGCGGACTACGTAGATCAATCACGCTTTAGTCCCGGTCTAATATGTCACCACCAAGCAACATATCCATGTCTCTACTTGGGAGTCCAGCTCCAGACAGTCAAGACAGACCGTCCCCTCTAAGGCTTTAGACAACATAATAGTCTTAACATGAGTTAGATGCTCGGTCTAACCCCATAGACTACAGACCATAGTTTAGACTGCTAACTTTAGAACATTGTCTTCTCGCATACAAAAGTCCATTGCATGCAACGTTCTAACAGTTTTAACACAAGCAGTCAGTGAGCCATATTTGCTTACATTTACTTTAACGTGTAAATAAGACGAGGACAGATAGCAATGTAATGAATAACCTCTAAGTATAATTTTATTATCCAGTTCAAAATGAATACATCAAAATGTCTCTAATACTTAGGGCATTTCCTAACACAATGTGCAACACTTTTAGGGACCTTTTTGCAAGCTTTTTGTGTAATTTTTCAAATCTTTAAGGGCTGTTTTGCAATTAAATAAAATAGGGCAGACTTTTTTTTTCCTGATTTTTGGTCAAAAAATCCGCCACCTTTCATCCCTAAGATCATCTTGAAATTGTTCAAAGCTTTCTTTGACTTTTTCATGTTGACTTTGAATCATAGTCATTGGATCAAAGTGACTTTAAACCCTAGCCCTTGGATCTCGATGTATCCATACATCCATTCAAAGTTTCACATTCAATCTTTGACTCCACATAATTATCTTAGTCAAACTTTTTGACCAAAAGTCAAACCGAACGACTTTGCACCGAAATCGTGTAGACGAGTTTTTAAGGCTGTTCGTGCGATCAGTTTTCCTTAATTCACTCCAGTTTGCCTAAAAATTCATATCGTAAGTATTTTATCCTTTAGTGCCATGCAGTATATTTTTAAAAATTTTGAAACCGAAAAGGCATTATTTGTCCGATTTCGGTTTGGTAAAATTTTCCATTCTTACTCACACTCGCTTTGGCATGGTTATAATTATTCATTGCATTCTAAATAGTATTAAAACATATGTTTTACGATTATACACATAAAAATTATTATGTACACATGTTATACAAAATTTCTGAAGACAGCAAAATTTCTTGATTGTGACAGAAACGACCATCACGATCTAAAATGATTGACTTTGGCACTCCATGCAGCCTTATTGTTTGGGCCACATAGATCTCTGCTAATTATTCTATCGAATAGCTAACCTTTTTGGCTAAGAATCGGGCTAATTTCGTCAATCTGTCTATGATTACCCAGATTGCATCATTGCCATCAGAGGTTCTTGGTAATCCGACTACAAAATCCATAGTAATCTGGTCCCATATCCATTCTGGTAGCTTGATTTTCTGCAATTCCCCTGCCAAGAGTTGGGATTCTGCCTTAACCTTCTGACAAGTAAGGCATTTGGCTACAAACTCGGTGATTTCAGTCTTCATTCCAGGCCATCAAAAGTTTCATTTTAGGTCTTTATACATCTTGTTTGCTCCTAGATGCATAAAACATGGCACCTCATGAGCTTCCAAAAGGATTCGCTTCTTAAGTTCTTCATTTTTCGGAACACATACTTTATCCTTGTAATAGAGTATGTCATCTTTAGAAACTCTAAATTCTGAACCTTTGTCCTCCATAGCTTCTTTTCTTGAGTTGATCAAGGATGAATTGAGTTCTTAACCGGCCTTGATCTCATCCAAAAATGTCGGTTGGAGAGTCAAGTCAGCCAATTGTCCCGTCAGAATCTCGACCTCATTGCTATATAGCTCCCTCTGTAGAGCTCTTTGTAGGGCGCTGATAGCCGTAAGTGAAGAGAATGCTTTCAACTTAATGCATTGGCCACCTTGTTGGCTTTCCCGGATAGTAAACGATTTCACAGTCATAATCCTTAACTAACTCTAGCCGTCATTGCCTCATGTTGAGCTCTTTCTATGTGAAGATATACTTAAGGCTTTGGTGGTCAGTGTAGATCTCACACTTGACTCTGTACAGGTAGTGCCTCCAAATCTTCAGTGCAAACACTATCACTGCGAGTTCTAGATCATGCGTTGGGTAGTTTTTCTTGTGATCCTTAAGCTGTTATGAGGCGTATGCAACAACTTTGCCTTTCTGCATCAAAAAGGCTCCTAATCCCGTCTTAGAGGCATCGCTAAAAATTACAAAGCTTCCTTGACTAGCGTGTGGTGCCCCGTAGCCCTGGCAGCCTCGGAACGTCACTTGAGAACTACTGTTACTTAACTTACTTAAAAAATATTACTCAATCTTACTTACTTTAATACTATAATTTTAGGGATTTTTTTTGAATAAGTATGTTTTACTATTTACGTACATATATATGCTTGCAAACATGTGAAAGTCTGAAAACAACTAGGGTCAATATACGTACATACTTAAAACTATTAAACTGCCCAAAACATGAGGATGATTTTTTGAAATTGTGCGAAAGTTAACACTGGTGTTGGTATCCACAACCTCAACACTCACACCTGCCTCTGTTGCCGTCATCATCCATCAGTGTCTAGCTTGCAAGTCTCTTACCTACAGCATGAACACACACGTGAGCTTTACGCTCAGCAAGTACAACATTTCATCTGCAAAACATGGTTAACACATAAGCCATACTATAAGGCATATATAGAACTGTTGATCACGTCACACATTCACAAAGAACATGGAAACATATCATGTAGCATAACTCAGAATGCATACCATGTGGATATATCATATCATGTAACTGAGAAGCATGCTATAACAATATCTAGGGCATATCATGAACAATGCATGAACCGTTCATGCTCCATTTATGCTTCATTATTCATTATCTTTTCTTATTTGAAGTGCCCTGGTGTCAGTACCACTGCGCGTGGATCATCGGATTCGCTCGTGATCATAGTGAGCCTTGCGCTCGATATAAACTGTGGGCCTTGGCCCGTTATATCGACATCTTAATTTCATTACCCAATTCTGAAATCATCTTTGATCATGCCATATGCTCTACTAGGCTATCCACTAATCTTATGCGATAGGGATGTAATGGCATCTAACTTATACTCTTCATTAATCTAATGTGATTATGAAACATGCTGTGTTATGCAACCATCATACACAATTTGCATACTTAACGTAGAGTAAAAAAATAATCTTAAACTCATTTCATTCATGCTGTAGGCGGAGTTGTACTTACCTATTATTGGACAGTTTGTACTCTCGCCCTTGTCACAATACAGGTATCTTTCTATAATCATAACATATTACATTAATGTTTGCTCTTAGGTCACTACTATCGTTAGTGACTAATAAAATTCTATTGTTGTATGGTACCGATCCCTATCGGTGCTTAACTGCTCTCTATTTGAGAGTCTAACCTCTAATCGTGAGTAATTAATTTATCTCCTTAATAAATTAATTAACGTTTCCCCCTCTCTTCTATCTTGATTTTGGTTAGTTAACTAGCTAGTTAACTAACCGATTACCTCGCGTACGGGTAATATATCTCATCGTGCTAGTTATCTACTTGGTTACCTCACATGATGATAGTGTAGTCTATCGGGTTACCTTTTCTGACTTGAAAATCATTACTGAAAAAATGTCCTTCATTTTTGTGAAAATACTTTCCTTAAGTTTTTAACACGATTTACCTTGCACCCCATTGGAAGGTGAGGGTATTTTTCTTAAAACCATTTTCTTGTTTAAAAAGAACACATTTTGGTGTTCATTTGATAAAGGCGTTTTTGAACCCGTTTTCGAAAAACTATTTGTAACTTGTTTTAAACGATTGAATATGCAAACTTGACGAACATGATATTTTTAGTCCTCGATGAGATAAACAGCTTTCATGTTCACCTCGGAGCTCGATTCAAACTCTAATGGGTCCTAAAACTTGCAAAGCTGTGGCTAAAACTAGTCTCGATTTTAGAAAATGCCAGTTTTTCAGTTAATTAAATACTGTCCTATTTGGGGCCCTAAACGGCCGATTAAAACTCACGTGAGCCATCTTTTAGTTTTTGACATGATCTAAAACGTTCGTGTTGAGCCCGAGATCTGGTTTGAACTCTAAGTTGCCCATTTTTATAAAAACCTGAGACTGTCCCCCTTCCCCAGGTTTCATCCCTAGTTTTGAACTCCGATTATAAAATGCTCTGAAAACCTATCTTGCTATCATTTTTGACCAAAGGATATTTGATGCAAAAACGACATAACAAAATTTCCTAAAACTTTTGTGTTTTACAAAATCTCAAAATCTGTACGAAACATACTCAAAAATCCACAAATCCATGGCTAAAATCTGGGACAGGTTTGGTTTCCAGCCAAATCCTAAAACATCCATACAATCAACCACCCACAAAAACTTAAATCACAACCACACATGCACAAAAACATAAATACAAAATCTTAGGGCTCAAAATAAACTTATCACAACCCATTGCTTGAAATACACAATAAATTTCTTCGATATTAAAACTTAAACGAAACTAAACCATAAAAAGAGGGGTTTTTCAAACTTTTAACTTGGTGTGCTTTGAACCTAGCACAACCGAACAAGCTTAGGACCAAAATTTTGTGTGGACCAAGATGAACAAGGGGTCGGCTTGGGGTAAGAAGAAACACAAAAATTTCCTTGGTTAACCAAGCTAAATAAGCAACCAAATCACAAGGAAAAAGGGTTCTAGAACCTTACCGAAGATTGACCTTGAAGATGTACATCTCTAAGCAAACTTGTATGGCCATACTTGCTAAAATTTTGGGTGTCTTTGGGGCAGGTAAGGGGCGTCTGTTTGGGTAGAAGAAAAGATAGAGAGAAGAAGAAAATTTTTGGGGCTTTTTGGCTTGAGAAGTTGACGCACAAAGGGGGAAGCAAAACTGAGCTCAAAACCTAGTGCTCCCTTTATATAGACTTGGTTAATCAAACTTAGCCAGCCTTAAGCTCTCTTAATTAGCCAAATTGGCTACTAAATGAGGGACAAAACTCAAGGGCTGCTGCTATAAAGGAGGCTACACGTGGGGAGCAAGAAGATAAGGGAGAAATGCATTAAATGGTTGACAAAAAGGCAATAGTCCTTTGTTTCCTAAATCCTATTATTTTATTCACCTAAACTAACAAGCTTCCATGTTTTAAGGGCAGCTTACTTTCTGATTTTCCAACTGCAGTGCACGAATTTTGAGGGGAGGGGGAATTCATCTGTGTTGTCTTCTCTTCATAGTCTAATTTTCCTCTTTCGGTACCGGGTCATTTTTCCGTAGTGTTCTAAACCTTGATTGAACATGGATTTTCTTGATCCAATTCTTGTAGTATTCATTCTTGGCTGGGTTATAGTGTCTATGAGCCCACTCTGTGCCTATTTACTATTCATTTACTATACGATGATTGTGTCTACACTGTACTAACACTGCACACGTATAACGAAACTTTTTCGTGTGAAATTTAAAACATAGTCTCTTCTGACTAATTTAGACATGCTGATTTCAAATTTATCAGTTTTACATCCATCTAAGCTTGTCTGAACTAGTTTTCTGGATCTATGTGATCCCGACTCGGGAATCATCTTTTGTGCTCAATTGACCAGTTTAAGCATTTTGAGTCTAAATACATCAGTTTCGAGCTAAGAAAAGGTCGTCTTGACCCTTTTCCTGATACTGCATATCTCTCAAACAGAATTTCACGTTTTGTGCTCAATTGGCTAAATTGAGCATGCTGACTATAAATATATCAGTTTTATGTTAAAAAAAATGTCATCTCGATCATTTTCTCAATATTGTATATTTATCAAGCAAAATTTCATTATTAAGCTTAGATAACCAGTCTGAGCATATTGATGACTATCTCATCAGTTCTGTATCAAGAAATGGTCGTCTTGACCTGTTTCTTGATACCGTGTGCTACATATGTGCACTTACACTAAATAAGGTGAACCGATTTCACTCTCGGTTGCCTCTTTCACTATATGAATAGTAATTAAACGTTGCTTTACCCGTTTAATTCATTCAAACTGGAAAATTATACTGTATTCATAAACTTAATTACTTATTACATGATAATTAGGTTCCATGAACATGGGGGTCATTACATAGCGTCTGGAATGGTTAGTGCTAGAGTGCTTGTGAGTCACTGTTTTAGCTCTTGAAAAACTTTTTCACACTTATTTGTCCACTCAAACTTCTTTTCCTTTCTGGTAAGAGCTGTGAGTGGTGCGGCTAACTTAGAAAAACCTTTGACAAAGCGTCAATAATATCCTACTAAGCCGAGAAAACTACGTATTTTTGTCACGTTCTTCGGAGCTGACCATGTACTAACCGCCTTAATCTTCGTGGGGTCTACAAATACTCCTTCTTTGGAGACTACGTGACTTAAAAAATGAACTTTCTCCAACCAAAACTTGCACTTGGAGAATTTGGCATACAGTTGGTGATCCTTCAACAGGCGTAAGACGATTCTCAAATGCTCTTCATGTTCCTCCTTTGTCTTGGAGTATATAAGTATGTCATTGATGAATACAATGACAAAATTATCCAGATAGTCCTTAAATATGCGGTTCATTAAATCCATAAAGGCGGCTGGAGCATTTATTAGTCCAAATGACATAACAAGGAATTTGTAATGTCCGTATCGTGTTCGAAATACTGTTTTGGGCACATCCTCATCCTTAATCCGCAACCGGTGATAACCTGAATATAGGTCGATCTTTGAGAACGTTGCAGTGCCTCGAAATTGATCAAATAAGTCGTCAATTCATGGCAATAGATACTTATTTTTAGTTGTAATCTTGTTCAGATCTTTGTAGTCGATGCACATTCTCAGTGTTCTATCTTTCTTCTTTACGAATAGTACAGGTGCTCCCCAGGGTGAAAAACTCTATCAAATAAATCTCTTGTCCATCAGGTCCTTTAGTTGGGCTTGGAGCTCTTTGAGCTCTGTGGGGGCCATTTGGTATGGAGCCTTAGAAATGGGGGCTGATCTTGGTAGAAGCTCAATCTCAAATGAGATTTCACACTCTGGTGGAAGTCCTGGAAGGTCCTCTGGAAATACTTCCATGAACACTTTGACTATCGGCACGTTCTCGGGTCCTATTTCTATTTCTTGGGTCTTATCTACCACATGTGCTAGAAAACCCATGCATTCATTAGATAACATCTTATGAGCCTTCATTACTGAAATTATCACCTTTGGTCGCTTCAAGGACGTACCTTAGTAGACAAACTTGTAACGACCCCCACATTCACGGAAACTACTTACCGTGTAATAAGTAACTAAGAAATGAATTGGGAGTATTTTGAAACTTTTTGGTGCACCTTTGAAGAACACGATCAAGTACACGGCCGTGTACCATTCGAATTGTGTACGTGTGAGAGACCATGTAAGTATAAATGGCCATATAAGAGTAACATGGTCAGGTACACGGCCGTGTAAGTAGCCGTGTACCGTTTGGACTGTTGAAGTGTAAGAAGCCGTGTGAGTGTACATGGCCATGTAGTGTAACACAGTTAGGTACACGACCGTGTAAGTGGCTGTGTACTACTCAGGTTAGTGAGTGTGTTTCAAAGACATGGTCGTGTTAAGTAGTCTCAATTAGTACACACCCGTGTAAAAGTCTGTACAGAAGGCTGTGTAATGAGCCACGAGTCGCTGTAATGACTCTCATGAATTATGAAACTTAATTGCTATGTAATGAGTAATTAAGTTAATAAATACAATATACTTTCCAGTTCAATGAATTAAACAGGTACAATAACGTTTAATTACTATTCATATAATGATAGGGGCAATTGAAAGTGAAATCGGTCCACCCTATTATGTAAGTGTGCATGTCAGACACGCAGTATCAAGAAACTGGTCAAGAGGACCATTTCTTGACACAGAACCGTCATGCAGTGAAAGGGGCAACCGAGAGTGAGATCGGTTTACCTTAGTACATGTGAGTGTGCGTGTGAGACACGCAGTATCAAGAAACTGGTCCAGACGACCATTTCTTGACACAGAATTGATGAGCTAGTCATCAGTATGCTCAGATTGATCATCTAAGCACAGCAGCAATAATTGCCCTCATAGGTGTACAGTATCGAAAAAAGTTGTCTAGATGACCTCTTCTCGCTAAGAAACTGGCAAAATCAGAGCCAGAATGCTCAGACTAGTCAGTCAAATAGAAAATGGT
This sequence comes from Antiaris toxicaria, assembly GCA_035233585.1. Lineage (NCBI taxonomy): Eukaryota > Viridiplantae > Streptophyta > Magnoliopsida > Rosales > Moraceae > Antiaris > Antiaris toxicaria. The sequence continues at coordinate 25,289,512 of CP141157.1, forward strand.
GAATAGTGAAAAATGAATAATGAATAGTGGAAATTCAGTGTCATATTAATGGCCAATACGACCTTAATCTGGCATAAAACTGATATATTAATAGTCAGCAGGCTCAATTTGGTCAATTAAGCACAAAATGTAGATTTTTGTTTGAGAGATATGCAGTATCGGGATGAGGGTCAAGACGACCTTTTCTAGTTTCGAAACTAATATAATTAGACTCAGGACGCCCAAATTAGTCAATTGGGCACCTTACACATTTTTTGAGATGGGGTCACACAAATCCTGAAAATGGGTCCAGACCACCTCAAATGGACGTAAAACTAATAAATTTGAAATCAACACGTCCAAATTAGTCAAGATAGATTGTGTTTGAAATTTCGGGCGAAAACACCTCGTTGTGCCTGTGCAATGTCAACACAGTGTAGGCCTAACCACAGTATCAAGAAATTGGTCAAGATGACCTTTTCTTGAAATAAAACTGATATAATTAGAATCAGCATGCTCAAATTAGTCATTTGAGCACAAAAAGTAACTTTTGACCAGGAAATCGTAGTATCGGAAAACTGGTCAAGATGACCTCGGATGAAAATAAAACTGATATATTTGGGTTCAGCATGCCCAAATTAGTCAGTATAGCCTATGTTAAAATTTTTCAAAAAATTAGTATAAAGGGGCAAGAATTTTGGATTTTTGTAAAAGGGCCCTCCATAAATTTTTTTCCTTAACTTTTTCTCCCTACACCTCACGAACATAAACAGTAACTGACTATAAAAGTTAGCCTCCATTTTTGATACCGTCGATACTATTGGAAAGCTCTCGACGAGCTGAGTCCAACCGTGTCCTGAGTCGACGGAACCAACGCCGGAGTAAGGCGCACGCGCCGCCCAAAGCCACCGTTGGCTGAAAATTTCGATCGGCCATATCTCCGCCATCCGATGTCCAAATGCCACGATTCTGGTCCCAATGGATTTGTTGTGAATAGTAGAACAAAACTCAGGCCTCCTTTCACATCAACAGCTACTGGATCACGTCACCCAGCCTTCACCGTCGCTGCCGTGGAATCCGTCGATTCCGGTAGAATTGAGTTGCAAGGTGGGTACCAAAATGCTCAGAACAACATGGGAAACAAAAAGCCCCTAATCAATTTTGGGCAACAATGCTGGGAAGATGGGGATCCAACCACCGCCGTCGTCGTCGACTTTCGAGGGCCGATTTCCGGTGATAGGAGTCTCGATTGGTGAAATTGACACCGCCAATGAGTTCCTCTCGTCAAGCTCTTCAAGATGGTGGTCGCCTTTTCCATCGTCATCGTGTTCAACGCCGGTCAATACCGGTCAACAGTGACCGGTGACCAAAAATTGAAGAATGGCCCGTTGGCCCATTTTCGACGTTTCGAACGCATCCGCGGCATCGGATTAGTAAACTGGAATTTCAAAAGTAAAGAACGATGATTCAAAGATTATGCAGTCAAGACCGAACGGTTCTTTTGATCGCCGATGGGAATAATTTGGTAGTAATTTTGATTCCTTTATTCCTCATATTATTATTGGAATAATTGTGTATTAATTATGGATATTGACTTGAGGAATTGTAAGAAAAAAAGGGATAAAATGTTGAAAAAGAAAATGTAAGAGAATGTGAAAATTTTTTATGTTAGATAGTTTGGAGGCATTTCCTAAACGCCGGGAAGCCAATAATTAAGCAGAAATACTGGCGAAATTTCTAAAACGGCACAAAGGGGTATTTTAGGAAACGAAGGGTAAAAATGTGATCGGGATGGAAACCCGAGCCCCCCCTCGATGACCTAGGTCCGGGAAAGAAAGATGGACGTTTTAAGGATTAGTAAACTACCCATTAGAAATCCCAAAATGTAAGAAAGCAATCCATAAGTCAGAATAGTACCACCCAAGGGACGGGTGTGAGCTAAGTATAGAATTTGCAGTGATTATATTGGTAAAGTTAACCCGATAGGCTAAATAATCAATACGCGAGGTATACGGTCAGTTGACTGGTCGGTTAACCAGTCAAGGACTGAGTTTGAACGGGATAGTGAGAGACAGTGATTAATTTGTCAAGTAGACAAATTAATTAAGCATAATTAGAAATTAAATATCAAATTCTCAAAGTAGAGCAGTTGGGTACTGATAGGCATCGGTACTACACAACGATAGATTTATTAGTCACTAATGATAAAGTGACCTAACAGCGACGTTAATTAATTTATTAGGTAAATTAATTAATTAACCATGATTAGAAAATCAAGCTCTTAAGTGGAGGGTAATTAGTATCGATAAGGATCGATACCACATAACGATAAAGTTTTTATTAATCACTAATGACCACAGTGACCTAAGAGTGAATGTTAACGAAATGTGTTATGATTACAGGGAGGTACCTGTATTGTGACGAAGGTGAGAGTATAAACTGTCCGCTGATAGGTAAGTACAACTCCGCCTACAGCATGAATAAAATGAATTTGAAATGATGATTTTACACTATGTTAAGTATGCCTAACATGCACACGATGATGCACAATGATGCAAATTATATCACGACATCAAGGGAATCAGTTCAAGTACCAGTTGGGCCGGTTACAAGGGCGTGAGCTAAGAAATTCAAAGAAGCACTTAATGGACTAATTCAAGAAGTTTGGGCTCAAACAAATTCGTGGAGGCCCATTGAGCATGGTCCACAAGGAAGTTTCAATTTAATTTAAGCCTTAGAAAATCCGGACCAAGCCCAATGAAGAAGACGTTTTTTGGCAAGCTAATGGGTAGATAATATTGCTACAAATTGTCTTTCCTTTTCTAGTGTTTAGCTTGCATTCCAAGTCTTTGTTTCTTTACTTGGCTGAAAATGAAAATGTCAAACTTTCCCTTTTATTGTTTTAGGCGTGAATTAGGTGTGAATTAGGTGTAAGTTTCCATATTTTCGTCCTTCAAATTCTGGGAATATTAGGAGAATATGAGGGAAATATTAGGAGAATATTACGGGAATATTTCATTTAGTTTCCATATTATTTTAGGGTATATTTTGAGAATATTCTTGTAATTTATGCCTATAAAAAGGTGTCCACAAGCAATGAAAGACATCATTAGTTTTATTCACAAATTTGAGAGTTATATTTCTCTTTGGTTCTTTGAGAGCTATTTGAACTTATCGGAGTTTTCCGTGGCATTCACCATCGACTTATCAAACGGATTTCCATCACCGCTTATGGCATCTTTGTTATACCAAGGTTCTTGTTTCACAATAAGCAACGGGTTGAGGTCATCCTATACCGAGGTTCTTGTTTTTGCTGAAGCGACGGGTCGAGGTTCCATCCAAAGCCTGAGTCTTAGAATGTTCTTGGGGTCCTAATCTTGACGGGTCTCGTTATTCTTGGGGGGTTCGCATCAGCATACATAAGAGCATATAGTTTCACAATCGTGTAGATTAATGAAAGAACAATTTAGATGCCATATATCCCTATCATATAAGATTAGGGACAGCCTAGAAGAGCATATGGCCAAATCAGATAAACAAGATGGAAATTTATACGCGTATTGTACCGGCCTTTTCAGTTGAAAGGGTTTTTAAGTTAAGATAAAGCAGAAAGTTGAGCATCCATTGATGGCTCTCCGGCTTTTGATCACGGGCATTACCGATGGTCTGTGCGCACACGGTACTGACACACGTGCCCTCAGCAGAGTAAAGAAAAGATAATAAATAATGAAGCATAATATGAGCATAATCGGATCATGCATTGTTACAATATGCCTTAACTACAGTTCAGCATGCTTCTAGTTACAGTAGATATGCATTCGATACTCGATGTATTCCGTTATGCATAAAGTATGTAATGTCTTGCATCCAGTGTTATGTGATGTTCTGATATGTAAAATGTTTCAGTGATATATGTTACTGTTTGGCATGTTTATATGGTTTTAAGTATGTACTATGATTTAAACATGTTTTGCAGATAACATGTTGTACTTACTGGGCTTAAAGCTCACAGTGTATGTTCATACTGTAGGTAAGCGTCCTATGGCTTAAACACCAATGGGTGATGACGACGGCAAAGGCAGATGTGAGGATGAGGTTATGGATACTATCACCAGTATTCTTCCGCACAGTTTATGTAATAAGTATTTTTGAATAATAATCGTTAAATAGAATCTTTGAATAGTAATGGTTAAAAATAGTATTTTTAAATAGTAACAGTTAAATAGCATATTTGGAATAGCATTTAATTAAACAGTTAGTATAAGTATATATGTATAATTGAAATCCCTATGTTTTTAGATTCCGCATTTTAATAGTATACATATGTGAATAGTAAATACATACGCGTAAAAAAAAATCCCTAAAATTCTGATATCTAAACAAGTAAGTTTAAGTATCAGTTTTAAAGAAAAAGATCAAGTATCAATTTTAAGTAAAAGTTAAAGAAGCAGTTTTTAGTGACGGTTCGGGCCACTAAGGGCACGGGACGTCACAAAACTTCTCACATCCAATAGGTCTAAAAGCAACTTTCTGCTTCCGACCGTCTATGATGGCGTTGTACTTCGTGAGGAAGTCCATTCCCAAGATTACATCATAATTGAACATGTCGATGATCATCAGATCAACGCTCATCTCTCTACCACATATAATTACTGGTACATAACACACCCCATAATTAGACAACAAAACTTTCTAAGTCTTTATCTATCCTTCTAGCAAACTCAGATGATGCAAAAGAATGAGTGGCTCCAGAATCGACCAACACCAATACTTTTGAGTTGGCGATAGAAAGCTGACCTGTCACCACGGCAGAAGTTCCAGTTTCAACGTCGTTCCTCGTATAAGCGTAGATTCTCCCTTGGTTGTCTAGAGCTTTTAATCTACCTTGCAATATCGAAAGGTATTTGATTTTGGCTTGAGTAGCATGAAGTTGGTTACTCGTTGTACTGGCTTAGTTTTGCTAGTTCTGTGGGTTAGAAAAACAATTTTTGGCGAAGTGACCTTCCTTACCATAGATGAAATAGCCACTTGTCCCCTACTTGCATTCTCCCAAGTGTCTTTTCCCACACTTTGGGAACATCAGAAGTTGGTTACCCTTTCCTCCTCGGTTGTTTCTTTTCTGTGAAAAATTCTTCTATTGACCTTGGTTGCTTGGATTTCCCTTCCTCTTGAGGTTATTGCCAGATTGCCTAGCTATTCTGGCTAGTATCGATGCCTTATCCCTGGTGCTGAAACTTTTGATTCTGCTTCCCTTGAGCCAACTTGGCCCGAGTTTTTTCCTTCTTCCTTGCCTTGAAAATTTGAACTTTTCGCTCCCTATCCTGTCCTAGCCAATACTCGGCTCAGATAGCCTTGCTTACGCACTCGGCCACAGTCGTTAGTCTATGGCTACCACTACAGACTTGGGCCGTAATTACAACGCCCCATAGCCTTGAGTGGCCCAGACCGTCATTTAAAACTACTACTTGCACTGATACTTATACTTACTTGCAAACCATTAATACTTATTCGATACCATAATTTTAGGGATATTTTTTCTATATGCGTACGTATTTACTATTCATATACTTATACTATTAAAATACAGAGTCCAAATCATAGGGAGTTCATTTATACATACATGCATACCTTTAAAATTCTTTATCTAATTACTGCTCAAAATATACTATCCAAAATATACTATTTAGATATACTATTTACTATGCAGAAGTTTAAACTCGTGGTAGTATCCGAGTCGGGTACGGAAAATCCGAGCCTCGGAGATTTAGATCGGGAATGTCTAGATGAACGTTTTAAATACTAGTAAAACATCCATTTAAGGCTCCGAAAAGATAGAAAATCACTAAACCGACGTAAGGGTCGGAATAGTGCTTCCCGAGGGTAGAGAAGGTGAAAAATAGAAATAAAATATAAACGAACCCGGTAATGAATAGAAAAGAGTCAAAAAAGTTCCTGAGAGCCAAAAGTACTGTCTGGATCGAGAAAATTCAGTCAGGGGCAAAATTGTAATTTTGTCAAAATATAGGGGTAAAATCGTAATTTTGTAAAAGTTGAGAAAAATGGGAAAAATGATAAATAAAGCCTAAAAAGTTATAAATAAGTTTTATTTAAGCTTTTTAATAAAAAAATAATAACTATAAATGGAAATAAAATTAACAAACAAGGTTTTGTCTGTATGAACCCAAAATCGACTCACAAGGAGAGCGATTAAAAATCCAGGAAAGGAAAAGGGGAAGAAACAGATAAGGTAAGTTCAGACATTTACCTGTCTGCAACATATAGTATTATTATTGCTAACTTTGATGTACTAACTATAAATTAGGTACATATGTGCTACGGGCACTATTGGAATGGGACACATAATAAATTGTGCTTTGGGCACTAGAGCGAGGTTAATGAAACTCATTCACACGAAATTAAAATGTGAACCATTCCTAACCATGGGGCAATATGAAGTCACTGGGTTAGAACTTTAAAAAGTCGGTAATGAAACCACTTTTGACGTACCAGCCTTCCTTACAGGAAGGTAAACTTTGCCTTCGAGGCTATGATGATGAGATTAAGGCTGTGGAGGTCAGCACTAATGTACCACTCCTAGTCATGTACAAATTTGCCTTCGAGGCTATGATGATGAGATTAAGGCTGTGGAGGTCAGCACTAATGTACTGCTCCCAATTATGTGCACTAAAATGGTACTGTCAACATGAGCTCAAAACCAGAACATAATTAAAGATAATTACCTAAAACTGAAACTATGCCATAATTGAGCATAAGACAGTTTCGTGAGGGTACTAACATCGTGGTTGATGTACTGTTGACATACTGTGTTGTGGTCAAAGTTACTATTCATAGTGAATAGTAGTCAATAATACTATTTATGATGAATAGTACTATTCATAGAAATTCTATTTCTTGCATGTTTGAACTTCCTGAGCCTGTAGCTCACCATTTTTGCTTACGTTGCAGGTAAGCAACCAGCTCAGTAGCTTTTTATGGCTGGATGGCGGACGGGATAGCGAGTGTCAAATGGGATAGAAGGCCAAGGGATATGGTCCTGCCAGAGTCTTTCCGCTGAGCGATAACAGAGAAAGGAAAGAGCAATAGTCTTTTGTAATAATATATATTTTGCGAAAGTACTGTATTATGTAAATTACTTTATACTTGTAAACAAAGTTATTAGTGGATAATATTTTAGATGATGTTTAAAAAAAAAATCCCCCAAAAATATCATGTTTTACAAGATAGATATATTAGTCGGCGACCGATGAAAGTACAATCTATCGCAGTTAGCTATGAAGCTTAACTGTAATAGTATTGTATAACCTCTATGAAGGGCGGGCCGCCACAGTTGGTATCAGAGCTGATTTATGATTGGTCTAGTTTAGATTACCGACTGTCGCTACAGTTGGTATATCAGAGCGGTGTTGACCATATCCTGATTTGACACTTCGTGCATCCTGCATCGCAATCCAAGTAAGTAGTTTATTTAAGTTTAGTTAATTATTTTCTTATGTGAAAATAATTATCTTATAGGTAGCAAGATGACTAGACCTGCTTATGCGAGACCGCCGCTACCACGACCGAGAGGGGTGTTACGGGTATGGACGAGACCTATTATGAGGCCGTCTATTTTCCAACGTCTGGTATTTAGACCCCCGGTGCCAGAGAGACCTCCAGCACCAGCACCAGCACCAGCTCCAGTAGATGTAGTACAGCCTCGACCTGTACTTCATCCACCTGTAGTAGTAGACATTCCAGTTGTTGGTGGACGCCAACATGTTGGGATGAGAGTTTCGGCTTAGGCAGTATAGGCATTCAGAGCTAGTAGTCCCCATATGTTTGATGGTGGACGACAGTCAATGGAGACAAAGAATTGGCTCCATGCCATCGAGAGGATTATGGTGATGTGTGATATTGATCGAGAGATGTGGATCCAGTTGGCCATAAGTATGTTTCAGGGAGATGCTCGAGTATTCTAGGATTATTGTGATTAGGAGATTCTGTTGGGATTCAGTTGGGCTTAGTTCTGTCAGCGATTGGCTGATCAGTTTGCGCCTAAGGATCCGACACCGACTCCTACACCTCCAAAGAGACGAGAGGTAGTTACACCCGCGTATCTTGGATTTGATGAGGTTAGGGACTATATTCTCTAGACAGAGAGGATGGTCATGTTGTCTGGTGAGACAGTTATGTCTTGCGCAGTACAGTTTGAGGAGACTATTAGGAGGAGATGTCCGTTGCCCAACCTCACTGAAGCGAACTGTTGTGAGCTTTTCTGGAGAGGTCTACCTATGGAGTTGAGACAGAGGGTGATTAAGCTATATCCTCCTACGCTCCAAGAGTTTGTAGTGACGATCAGGACGATTAAGAGGGAGGTTTTGATTGAGCATCTGTCGCAAAGTCGACGAGAGACACTGGGTCAAGATGAGATGATGGCACGCATCTTTGGGTCGAGAAGGATGATGAACGATCATGAGGCCGGACCGTCTAGACTGCAAGGAGGTGATGACTCAGGACAGGGAGCATTGCCTAGGGGTAGTGATGACTCAGATGATCCAGATGACGATGAGGATCCAGAAGAATATCCTCTAGTCCCAGACACAAGAGATATGTGACCAGTAGATGTATTCATGTACATAAGTAACTTATAGAGAAAAGCTCTTTTGTATAGACTTATGACCAAGCTGTATATAATGGCCGATGTATATATGACTGGTGATGGTTATGTATGATATATAAATGCTTTTCTATGAATGAAATATCAAAATGATTATATGTTGTACGATGATATGTTACGATAATGTGGTTTTACATTTCCCTGAATTTCGTAAATTTATATGATTTTATGAATGTGGTCATGGAAAAGCTAACGGTGAATTGTTGTGCCATAATAGGATAATAGACAAGATGGTGGATTTGCGAAATCGACCAGAGAGACGAGAACGACGTCCTAATCTCATGGAGAGAATAGAGCAGATACAAGCTTTACTAAAAGCTCAGATGCAGGAAAATGCTAATCTGAGGCAATGAGTTGAGGAGTTAGAATAGAGGCAAGGTTCTGAAGGCACCCAAGTAGAACAAGAAACTGAGGTAGATCCAGTTATTGCTCTAGCTACTATACATGAGAGAGTTCCTGAGCCGCCTCAGGTAGTAAATCTGGAACCCCTCTATGAAAGATTCAGGCGTATGAGGCCGCCAGAATTTAAAGGTTCTACAAATCCTCTAGAGGCTGAAGACTGGTTGTCATCCTTGCAAGTAATCATGGAATTCATGAATCTAACTAACCAGGAGAAGGTCGCATATGCATCTTTTGTGTTGAGAAAAGATGCTCCTTTTTGGTGGGACACTGTGCGAATGAGAAGAAATGTGTCTACCATGAGTTGGGCAAAATTTCTGGAAGAATTTAACCAAAAATATTATGACCCTGCATCTCTGAGACTACAGCAGAAAGAGTTCTCAGAATTAAAGCATGGAAATATGTCGGTGAGTGAAGTTTGCCGAAAGTTCGATCAGTTATCCCGCTTATGTCCCTATGTAGTCCCTACTGAGAGGGAGAAAATACAGAAAATGATCGGGATGTTCAGGCCAGAAATTGCTACATTGGTAGATACTGGATAGGTACCGCCTACTTCTGTAGCAGATTGTATTAGTCGGGCCATAAGAGCTGAGTTTCATGTAGCCCGACAGAAAGAGGAAAGAGAGAAGCACTGGGAGGCCAAGAAGAAGGAGAGGGCTTTGGCTAAGTCTACACAAGCTGGTCAATCTAGTAAGCCAAATTAGGAATGCTAAACCAGGCCAGGGCAATAATCAAGGATCCCAGCAAAACAAGAGGAAAGGAAATTTTACTGTAAATCACCAGGCAAATAATTGAAACCAGCAGCCTAGAACAGCTAGTAATGCGGAATCCAATGTACCAAATTACCCTACATGCGGGAAGAGACATTCTGGGCAATGCAGATATGGGCCACTTGTTTGTTATGAATGTGGAAAGGAAGGTCATTATGCCAGGAACTGTCCAAGTAACAGGCAGGGTATACAAGGCACTTCCCAACCGCACCAGACACGCCCACAAGCTCATTCCCTTCAGGCCAGGGTTGAAGAGTCTCCAGTAAGGCCGCAACGCCAGGAGCGTGTGCCACGTGCTGAGGCTCGTGTGATGGCCTACACCAAGGAGGATGCAGAGATAGGAGCATCAAATGTGGTGATAGGTCAGCTTCCTGTCGCTAGTCATGTAGCCTTTGTACTATTCGATTCCGGTGCTACGTATTCTTTTATTTCCTATGAATTTGCTAACAAGATAGGACTTCCTAAGGACTATATGGGAAAAATATTTAAGACAGCTTTACCCTCTGGGGAAGCATTGTTGTCTAATTACTGGCTACCTCATGTACCAGTATACGTGGCAAATGGGGAGCTATATGCTGAGTTGATCGTAATGAAGATCATGGATTACGATGTAATTCTAGGCATGGATTTCCTAGGGAAATATCAAGCTACAATCGACTGTCGAAATCAAAAAATAGTATTCCAACCCGAGGAAGAAGAGAGTTTCAAATACGTCGATGCTTCTCGAAAACTCGGGAAGATGATGATCAGTTCACTGAAAACAAGCAAGTTGATGGCCAGTGGTTGTATGGGATATCTGGCATATGTGATGGATACTACAGAGGAATAGAAGCTTCAACCTAAAGATGTTCCTCTTGTTAATGAATTTCTTGACGTATTTCCAGAAGAGTTACCAGGGATACCTCCAGAGAGAGAAATCTCGTTCGAAATTGAGTTGATGCCTGGAACGGCACCTATTTCCAAAACACCATATCGCATGGCTCTAGTGGAGTTAAAGGAGTTGTAGGAACAATTAAAGGAGCTTTTGGAAAAGGGATTCATCAGATCGAGTTATTCTCCGTGGGGTGCACCTGTGTTGTTCGTCAAGAAAAAGGATGGAACATTCCATTTATGCATTGATTACTAGGAGTTAAATAAGGTTACGATCAAAAATAGGTATCTGTTACCTAGAATTGATGACTTATTCGACCAGTTAAAAGGCACAGCGGTATTTTCCAAGATCGACTTACGATCAGGATATCACCAGTTGAGAATTAAAGAAAGTGATATTCCTAAGATGGCGTTTAGGACTCGTTATGGTCATTATGAGTTCCTTATGATGCCATTCGGATTAACCAATGCACCAGCAGCGTTCATGGACTTGATGAACAGAATCTTTAAAGAGTATTTGGATAAATTTGTCATTGTATTCATTGATGACATTCTTATATACTCAAAGACTCATGAGGAGCACAAGGAGCATCTGAGGATCGTGTTGCATATGATAAGGAAGCATCAACTGTATGCCAAATTCTCAAAATGTGAGTTTTGGCTGGATAGAGTACATTTCCTCGGACATGTTGTATCCCAGGAAGGTATTGCTGTAGATCCGACGAAGGTAGATGCAATTAACCAATGGCCTGCACCGAAGAGTGTGACGGAAATACGCAGGTTCTTGGGGCTAGCTGGTTATTGTCGGAGGTTTGTAGAGGGATTCGCGTGTTTAGTTGCACCTCTTACTGCTCTTACACGCAAGGAACGAAAGTATGAGTGGACTATGGAATGCAAAAGAAGCTTCTAGGAGTTAAAAAGATGGCTGACAAGCGCACCAATCCTTATGCTTCCCACTGAAGGGGAGAAGTTTGTGATCTACAGTGATGCATCCAAAATAGGATTAGGAGCAGTCCTAATGCAAGGCAGCAAGGTGATTGCCTACACTTCACGTCAATTAAAGGATCATGAAAAGAATTATCCTACGCATGACCTTGAACTTGCTACAGTAGTGTTTTACACTTAAAATTTGGTGACACTATCTCTATAGAGCCCAGTGTCAGATTTTTACTGATCACCAAAGCCTAAAGTATTTCTTCATGCAAAAGGAGCTCAATATGCGACAAAGAAGATGGTTGGAACTGATAAAGGATTATATGTGGGCGACCCCTCTAGCTTAGGTCATCCACCTTATCTTGCTTGCTTTCTTTATTCTTTGCTTACTCTTACTTAGCTTGCTTGTCTTTATAACTTTCTTCTTCTTGGAGGTTTAAAGGATTTGTTCTTGAAAAACTAGAAATATATATATATTTTTTTAAACTTGACTGAATGAAACTATTAGTTCTTTGAAATCGTGTATACATAAATATATACATACTACTTAATATTTTTTTCCCAAAATATATTTTGCGGTCTTGTTACTTTAAAGTACGTAAAAATAAAAACATACTTTTAAGCATGTTTCACTACTTTACATACTACACTCTTGTCTTATCTTCATACATATACATCACTATTATACTTTCTTTCTTTTTCACTTTAATTACAGCGGAACTCTACGAAATGGAACCATAACCTGTCCATGACATCGCTGGGATCTGCCTGCTAGTCCACTACTCTTGTTTCATATTACTGGTTGCTTACTTTTATTACCTACATCACGAATAGACTAATGAGCTAAAGCTTAGTAAGTACAAACATACAAGTAAATAAGCTGAATACAACACACTTAGGGTTAGTCAACTTATGATCAATTATTTTCTTACTCCTATGCTTTACTTATTCTTTCTATTCTATTTCTTCCTTTTCTTTGCTTTACTTTATCTTGCTTAATCTTCTACTTGTGGGCCCGTGGTTGGACATACCTAATGTGCGCAGACCAATAGAGGATCAGGGGAACGACCCACCAATCAACCCTAAGGTCATTTTTGGACTACTACTTATAAGTAGTAAGTCAAGCCATCAACTACCTCATTATTAACGAGGCAACGCCACACAACTGGGGTGGAGGCTATCTTTGAACCTCAAAACTGGAGAGGCCGGTACGCCAACCTTAACTTTTAAGTCTTATTATTTGACTTATCTTATTCCTCTTTTCTTTATCTGATCTTGCTTAACTATTCTCGTGAACATGTTAGTATCATGTCACAAACTGAATAACTTAAATATGTATATATATAATACAACTCTATGGCAAGTCAATTCGTGAGTAGACAATTAAATATTTGTACTTACAACACTTGTGCTAGTGTAAACTTCTGTGGTCCGTCGAGCTCCTTTGCCCGTCTCTAGTTGAGTTTCCTAAAGACATAATGTCATCAGTTAATACATTTTCATTAACTGACTTTATTATACTAAAATCTGAACTTTAGATTTTAAAATCTTAATTAAAGTCTTATAGCGACATTTAAAGTCCTAACGGCTCTGTTTAGACTTTTTTAGGGCTCTAGCAACCATTTCTGAGCATTTCGAAAATTTTGGTAAACTTGGTGAATAGTAACTTCCAATGGTGAATAGTACTATTCACATAAATAGTACCATGCACGTGAATAGTAATTGGCCAGGGGACGTTTCTATTTTTCTACTTAGACCGGGTTCCCTAAGTCCGAGAACCATAAAATAGCTAGCTGGAGGGTTTAACGCCCCTTTTCTTGACTTTTCTAGACTTTTTGGTCAAAATGACCATTTTGCCCCTAACGGGTCTTGAGGTCGTAACATTCTCATTTTGGTGCTTAAACAAGATTTTTTGAGTTCCTAAAATCTTAAAACAATCTTTTCTAGGTCTCGGTAAATTTTTACAACTTAGTTGTTGCGTTTACACTATTTACTTATCACCCGTCCCTCGGGTGATACTATTCCGACCCTTGGGGTCGTGGCTCGTTTTTCTAGCATTTCGGAGCTTCAAACGAGCTTTTCACTAATCTTAAAAACGTTTCTTATTCTCTTCCCGACCTAAGTCTCTGAGGGGCTCAGGTTTTTCCATCCCGACACTAAACTTTACCCTTATTATTCAAAACGCCCTTAACGTTATTTTTTTCCGTCCTCTCGACATTTTAGATTTTAGGGGTCGGTTTACTATTCTGCTAGACTTGCTTTCTTACTTCAAACTCTAAGGTACTGAGGGATCTCGGTTTTCATTTCCGAGCATGTTTTTATCGCTTGTTTCCTGAAATGCCCTTAATGCCACTTTAAAAATTTCGGCAGCATTTCTGCTTAAATTTTAGGTTTCCGGCATTTAGGAAACACCTCAAAACTATCTATCCTAATCTAAACCTGCCATGTACTATACCAGAAGCCTATTTTATGCAAAAGTTTCTAAACTTTTACGTAAAAACTTTCCACATTCTCAATGTATAAATCACACACAAAGTCTTTATTTTTCAATCACTTAGGCCACAGTTTTAGTTTAGGTTTCCAACACCAAAACTTCCTTTCTTTCAAGCATTCTTTCTCTTACTTTTCTTCTTGGTTTTTAAGGCATATTCAATACCAAAACCAAATAAAATTCTTATTGAAATCTCTTTATAAAGCCATGGGTTTTATGCTAAATCCTAACCTAACTTTGGTTTTCAATTCAACCACTTACACAAGCTTATCTTCTACATCATTCTAACTTACTACGACACTAAAATCACATGATTTTTACATGTTCTTCACACTAGGTATACATGGTTCCTTTTTAGAAAACTTTTACAAAATTTTGTTTCAAACTTTTTAACTTTTCTTTCTAAACATTTTACACATCAAAACACATGTTTAAATCAACCAAAACCAACTCAAAATTCTTTCAAAACCCTAGTAACATACACAGTTTGTCTTGTAACAAACCGAATCCCACTTTGGTTTTTAGCTTTCAAATTTTCTTTCTAGTTGTTTTACATATCAAAACACACTTTAAAACAACCATTTAATTAAACCAAACTTGAAATTCTTTGAACCCATACACTTAGCCATGGGTTCCTCACAAAACTAACATGAAAAATTCTTGTTTCAAGCTTCTAAATTACTCTTTAACTATCATACAAACTAATTAACCTTAAACAACAAGGTTTGAACTAAACTTTTCTCATTCTTTTCTACTCAACATAGCCATGGATTTTTGTTTCAAAATACCAAAGAAAAGCTTGAAATTTCAAGCTTACCTTGCTATGTTACTCAACACTTGCTTAGGAAGAACTTTGCTTAAGATTTTGATATCAAACTTTGAAGAAACTCGAGCTCAATGGAGGGGAAGAGTCATGGCTTCAAAGGGCAGCAAAGGGGCTGTAATTTCAGAAAAAAAAATTCTGATTTCATGAAACCAAAAACGTTTTTATAAAGGGAGGCCAAAAAGGAGGGCTTTTTAGCAATTTTCTTTAGGGACTTTTTAGCAACTTTTTTAAGGGTTTATTTGCAAACTTTTTGGGGTCAAAACATAATTATTTTGACTGTCTTTCCAGCTGTAAAACCGACCTATTCAGCCCTTATCCACAAAATTTTTAAAAAAATTCAACTTTGCATTTTTGGCTTAATCTAAGCCCTTGATCTTACCTACCTTTAATCTTAGCCATTCATCCTACCTACCACCATTTTTCTTCTAATTTCTTATTCCTAATGATGACATCATCCATGATGTCATCTAATTAATCCATAGGTCAAAGCTTGACCAAAGGTCAAACCGAACCAAATTTTACTGAAATCGCGTAGGCGGGTTTCTGACGCATCCTCTGCGATCGGTTTACCTTATTCTATTGTCGTTGGGCTAAAAATCAATGACAAAGTTTTTCATCCTTTAGTAACCTTAGGTTTTACCTAGGGTAATCTCTTGGTTTCTTTGGCCCTAAAATGCTTCATCATTTTACCGAAGATGACGAAATTTCTGGGGTGACATACCGGAGGACTTATCTAGCCATCCGTACTGTCAAATTATTCTAATACTATCTTAAAACTCTTAAAAACCCTAAATTACTTTTCTTACTGTGCTCTTACTTTGACTTGCCATATTCTTATCTTTACACTATTCAGATACCAAAACTACTCCTTTTTGAGCGTTTTGGCCTGAAATCACTTTCTTACTCATATACTTTATTCTCTACTTATTTTGGGAGATTTTAATTCCTCCAAAACATCTATTTATTACTATCAACACTATAATTTGTCTAATTACAAACATAGTGTTTCTTTACATTCTTGCTTACAGAACTCATAGAAAACCCTAGATTAAACTAAGTTACACTGCTAGAATTCTCTGGTCGTCACATTATGATTGTGAAATCCTATATCATCCAGGGAAGGCCAACCGTGTAGCAAATGCTTTAAGTAGAAAGTCTACCATATCGCACCAGCTACCGATAAAAAGGCTTCCGAAACCATTGCAGCAAGAGATAAATTCTTTAAACTTGGAGTTGATATCCGGAAGATTGGCTGCACTCTAAGTGGAATCATCATTGTTTGAGGATATCAAAGAAGCTCAAAGATGAGATCCAGCAATGACAAGTTCTCAAGAAGGAATTTCTAAGGATGGAATGATCCTCTATCAAGGAAGGATAAATGTTCCAGCTGATGAGGAACTTAGAAGACGGATCATGTCAGAAGCCCATGAGACACCATATTCGGTTCATCCTGGAGCTAGTAAGATGTATCAGGACATGAAGTTACAGTTCTGGTGGAAAGGGATGAAGAATGATATAGCGAAATTCGTGAGCAGATGCATGACCTGTCAAAAAATCAAAGTAGAACATAAACATCCAGCAGAAAGATTGGAACCTTTGGAGATTCCCTAATGGAAATGGGAACACATTACGATGGATTTTATAATGGGACTCCCAAAAACCCGAGAAGGTTATGATGCCATCTGGGTTATTGTGGACAGACTGACCAAGACGGCACAGTTTATAGCTATCAAGATGACTTTTTCGTTAGAAAAGTTTGCTCAGTTATACATAACTCATGTCGTTAGATTACATGGAGTACCAAAATCATTGTATCAGATCGAGATGCATGATTCACTTCAAATTTCTCGAAGTGTGTGCAAGAAGCCATGGGTACTGAATTGAGACTCAGTATGGCATTTCATCTGCAAACAGACGGATAGTCAGAGCAGACCATTCAGACATTAGAGGACATGCTACGAGCTTGTGTAATGGATTTTACAGGAAATTGGAACGAGAAGTTACCATTAATTGAATTCTCGTACAATAATAGTTACCAAGCTTCCATAGGCATGGCACCTTATGAGGCTCTTTATGGATGAAAGTGCAGATCACCGATAAACTGGTATGACCTGCGAGAGAAATAACTGCATAAGATAGATTTTATACGAGAAACTTCTGATGCCGTTGTAAGAATTCAGCGTCAAATGAAAATTGCGCAAAGTCGACAAAAGAGTTATGCGGATAAGAGGCAGAGATCCTTGGAGTTTGATGAAGGAGACTTCGTGTTTCTTAAGGTATCGCCTATGAAGGGGATCATGCATTTCGGTAAGAAGGGAAAACTGAGTCCAAGATATATTGGACCTTATGAAATTATCGAACTCATTAGAAAGGTTGCTTACTGATTAGCGTTACCTCCTAAATTGTCAGCAATGCATAATGTATTTCATGTGTCGATGCTGAGAAAGTATATACTAGATCCGTCCCATGTATTGAAGCATGAACCTATTCAGATCCATGAGGATTTGACATATGAAGAACAACCTATTCGAGTGTTGGCTCGTGAAGAGAAAGTACTGAGGAATAAGACAATCCCACTAGTGAAGATTTTGTGGAAAAATCACAACATTAAAGAAGCTACGTGGGAACGAGAAGACGAGATGAGGAGTTTATTCCCCCACTTGTTCTAATTTTCGAGGACGAAAATTTTATAAGGAGGGGTGAATGTGACAACTAGGAAATTCAAGCATTCCCAGAAGAAAATGTACAAATGTATGTATATACCAATTTGTACTATTTAAATAGTGAAATGAATGTATTTATATTGTTTAGAATGTATTAAAATATTCTAACAATACTGATGAGTAAGAATTTAATGTTGATAAAATTCACTGAATTGAAACGGGTGGAACGGTGCCAAAAACGGCATTGAAAACCCTAACCGATGCATTATGGTGCACTAAAAGATGAAAAACTTTCGGGATTGATTTTGATCAAACGGAAGCAGTATAAATTGATCTGACTGCACTAAAGACCTCAGGAACCCACCGGCACGATTTCAGGAAAATTTCGGCTCGAATCGATACCGGTCAAAAAGTAGTCGAATGAATGTGAATAGTAAAGTCAAAGTTTTACTTTGCATTTATGACATTATAAAGCCATTTATTAAATGTATCAAAAATGGTTGTTGGTGGCATTAATGGCCAAGATTGATTTGCTTTTTGATCTAAAGGCCAAGATTTGGCCAAAATTCCACCCATTTTATTTTTGAAAAATGGTGGAAAGAATTAGCAAGTGTGGTGTCAAACTCTCATTGGTTAATTAAGGGTGACTCATGCCAAATTAGCCAAATTAATATGGCTTCCTTAACCAAAAAGATTCGGCCATTTTGAAGCAAAAAAACCCATAGCCTTTCCGAAGCCAAAACAAAGAAAAAAAAATTTTCTAAGTGTTCAAGAGGGCAAGCCGTGAGCAACCAAGAGGAACCAAGCCAAATATTCAAGTTTTCTTCACAAAAGTGGTATCAAACTCTTCATTGAAGTTAAGGGAAGCAAGAAAGCAAGGTAACCATCTTTGGTTTGGAAATTTTCTTGCTTTTTCATTGAAAAATCCATGGGTTAAATAGTGTGAAGGATGAGAAATTTTGTGGTTTGTTTTGGTTGATTTGGTGCTTGGGTTTTGTTAATGGTTTGATTAGAAGAAAAACCATGCATTTTGTTTAAAGAAAAACAAAGTTTTGGTTGGTTTTTCAAGGGTAAAACCGTGGGTTACCTTGTGTGTTTGATGACGGATTGTTGTTGTTTAAGTGTTGTAATGCTTTAAATCATGTTTTGGTTAAATGGAAAGCATGATTTGCATGGTTATAAAGCTTGGAAAAATTTTGGCATCAAATTTCCCTAATATGGCCGTGGGGTGTAATTTGGGTTTGGTGAACATTTTTGCATGATTAACTTGATATTTGGATAGTTTAAATCATGCATTTAATTATGAAAATGATGGTTATGTGGTTGAAAGCATGAAACAAAAATTTGGTGCATGTTTTACCTAAAATGGTCGTGGGCTATGTGTGGTGAAAAACCCTAAGAATTGTGTTGTAAAATGCATGGAAATTGGCTTGAAAATGTGCTAGGTAATGACATTTCAATAGCCTAAAATTTGGTTGAAAGATTGAAAACTTTTGGCTAGGTTTTGGATAGGAAAACCGTGGCTAAAACCTAAGGGCAAAATTGAAAGAATTTTGTTAATTGTGTTTCAAAATGTAAATTGTTAAATGTGTGAGCTTTTATGTAAAATTTTGGGAAACTTTTACATAAAATAAGACTTTGGTATAGTACGTGGCAGGTACATATGGTTCGAGGCGTACCTAACGCCGGTAGCCTAAAATTTACGTCGAAATGCGGCTGAAATTTCGAAAATGGCATTTGGGGTAAAAAGGAAATTAAAAATAAAAGTTTAGGGTCAGGTCGAAAACCCGAGTCCCTAAAGGAAAATTGAATAAGGAAAACCTAAGGGGTGGCTCATAAATAGTAACCCCTCCCTTTAAAAATGTAAAACACAAGTGAAACTGAAAAACCGACCCCGAGGGGGGGCGTTTTTGGGAAATAAAGTAAAGGTCCGAGTCGGGTACGGAAAATCCGAGCCTCGGAGACCTAGATCGGGAACGTCTAGATGAACGTTTTAAATACTAGTAAAACGTCCACTTGAGGCTCCGAAACGATAGAAAATCACTAAACTGACGTAAGGGTCGGAATAGTGCTTCCTGAGGGTCGGGAAGGTGAAAAATGGAAATAAAATAGAAACGAATCCGGTAATGAATAGAAAAGAGTCAGAAAAGTTCCTGAGAGCCAAAAGTGTGGTCTGGATCGAGAAAATTCCATCAGGGGCAAAATTGTAATTTGCCAAAATATAGGGGTAAAATCGTAATTTTGTAAAAATTGAGAAAAATAGGGAAAATGATAAATAAAGCCTAAAAAGTTATAAATAGGTTTTATTTAAGCTTTTTAATAAAAAAAATAATAGCTATAAATGAAAATAAAATTAACAGACAAGGTTTTGTCTGTAGGATCCCAAAATCGACCCACAAGGAGAGCGATTAAAAATCCAGGAAAGGAAAAGGGGAAGAAACGGATAAGATAAGTTCAGGCATTTACTTGTCTGTAACATATAGTATTATTATTGCTAACTTTAATGTACTAACTGTAAGTTAGGTACATATGTGCTATGGGCACTATTATAGCATAGAGAGAGACGAAATGTGCTACGGGCACTATTGAAATGGGACACATAATAAATTGTGCTTCGGGCACTAGAGCGAGGTTAATGAAACTCACTCACATGAAATTAAAATGTGAACCATTCCTAACCACAGGGCAATATGAAGTCACCGGGTTAGAACTTTAAAAAGTCGGCAATGAAACCACTTTTGGCGTACTAGCCTTCCTTACAGAGAGGTAAACTTTGCCTTCGGGGCTATGATGATGAGATTAAGGCTGTGGAGGTCAACACTAATGTACTGCTCCCAGTCATGTACAAATTTTCCTTCGGGGCTATGATGATGAGATTAAGGCTGTGGAGGTCAGCACTAATGTACCGCTCCCAGTCATGTGCACTAAAATGGTACTGCCAACATGAGCTCAAAACCAGAACATAATTAAAGATAATTATCTAAAACTAAAACTATGCCGTAATTGAGCATAAGACAGTTTCATGAGGGTACTAACATCGTGGTTGATGTACTGTTGACATACTGTGTTGTGGTCAAAGTTACTATTCATAGTGAATAGTGGTCAATGTTACTATTCATGACAAATAGTATTATTCATAGAAATTCTATTTCTTGCATGTTTGAATTTACTGAGCCTGTAGCTCACCATTTTTGCTTATGTTGCAGGTAAGCAACCAACTCAGTAGCTTTGTATGGCTGGATGGCGGACGGGATAGCGAGTGTCAAATGGGATAGGAGGCCAAGGGATATGGTCCTACCAAAGTCTTTCCGTTGAGCGATAACAGAGAAAGGAAAGAGCAACAGTCTTTTGCAATAATATATATTTTATGAAGTACTGTATTATGTAAATTACTTTGTACTTGTAAACAAAGTGATTATACATGATGTTTTAAAAAAAATCCCCCAAAAATATCATGTTTTACAAGAGAGATAGATTAGCTGGCGACCCATGAGAGTACAACCTATCGCAGTTAGCTATAAAGCTTAATTGTAATAGTATTGTATGACCATGCATAGCAGAAAACATCAAGTACTGAATGCATATCTACTATAGCTGAAAGCACAATGAACTATACCTAATGCATACTGTGAACAATGCATGATCCGGTTATACTCATTTATGCTTCAATATTCTTTTTCTTTCCTATGTCTAGATCAGGGTCGTGTGTCAGTATTGAGTACACGTAGATCATTGGAAAAGCCAGTGATCACTTAACTTTAGAGTTGTCAATGGAGGCTCATCTCATCTTACTTAAACTTGAAAACCTTTTCAACTGAAAAAGGCAGGTACGACATGCTTATTAATTTCCGTCTTGTTCATCTGATCTGGTCATATGCTCTACTAAGCTGTCCCTAATCTTACGTGATCGGGATGTATGGCATTTAACTTATTCTTTCATTAATTTACGTGATTGTGAAACTATATGCTGTGCAATAACTTGTGCATGGTATGCATACTTAACATACTGTAAAAAAATCATCATTTAAAATCATTTGGCTCATACTGTAGGCGGAATTGTACTTACCTAATTTACAAGCAAACTTGTACTCTTGCCTTTGTCAACTTACAGGTAACTACCTATCAATAACGTATCTCATCAATAATGATCGCTGAGTCACTAATACCGTTAGTGACTAAAGCAGACTTAACGTATGGTACCGATTGCCACCAGTACGTAAGTTGCTCTCTTTTGGTAAATTTGATCATCCAATCGTGGCTAATTAATTTATTACCAAATAAATTAATTAACATCATTTTTTGGTCACTAGTACCGTTAGTGACTATAACTTGTATCGTGGTATGGTACCAAGGCCTATTGGTACCCAACTGTTCTACTTTGGGAATTTGGAGTTTACTGTCTAATCGTGCTTGATCAATTTATCTACTTGACTGATTAATCACTATCCTTCACCATTTCATTCAAACTCGGTCCTCAATTGGTTGACCGACCAGTCAACTGACCAGTTACCTCACGCGTGGTTAACTAGGTAACCTACCGGGTTACTAAGTTTGTTTGGGTGTGGTAGCCTGCCGGGCTACCTCTACTGTTTTATTTTGAAAATTGTCTTGGTTGCCTTATAAAAATTTGGGAAAATTATGTCCAGTTTTTAAAAAGTTTTCAGTTTTACGCTATTTTGAAAATGGCTCTGTTTGAGACCTAAAATGGAAAATTTTTAAAACATGCGTAGATTGTCTTAATGTTTTCGACGAGATATACAATTTTCATGTTGAGCCCGAGATCCAGTTCGAACTCTAAGTAAGTCATTTTTAACAAAACCCAAGACTATTCCAGTGCTCAGATTTTTAGTTCCAGTTTTGGACACCGGTTCAAAACTACTCAAAAAGTCTATCTTAGAGTCATTTTTTGCCAAAACCTATTTGATGCAAAAATGACCGTAACAAATTTCCTTAAAACTTCATGTTTTACCAAATCTCAAATTCGGATTTTAACATGGTCAAAATGGCCAAAACCCATGGCCAAAATCTGGGGATAGATTTGTGTCTAGCCACTAAAACGTCCACACATACACATATCCATCCATAAAAATTAAACCACAACCACACAACCATATAAACATAAGAATGAAACCATATAAGCATGCCAGGTATCAATATATACCACTTGAACATATCACATACCAGATCATCACATATCATATTACTGAATACTAAACTTCACATACTATATGCATAGCAGAAAACATCATGTACTAAATGTATCTTACTATAGTTGGAAGCATAGCGAACTATATCAGAACAATGCATGGTCCGATTATGCTCATTTTATACTTCAATGTTCTCTTTCTTTCTTATGTCTACTTAGGGCCCGTGTGTCAGTACCAAGTACGTGCAGACCATCGAAAATGCCTATGGCCACCAAAACAAAGAGCCATCAACGGATGCTTAACTTACTTTAACTTGAAGAACCTCTTCAACTGAAAAGGCCGGTACGACATGCTTAATAAATTTCCAACTTGTTTATCTGTTTTAACCATATGCTCTTCTAAGTTGTCCCTAATCCTACGCGATAGGGATATATGACATTTAACTTGTTATTTCATCAATCTACTCGATTGTGAAATTATATGCTTTTATACATGCTGTGCAATAGCGTACCATGTATACTTAACATACTGTAAAATCATCATTTCAAACTCATTTTATTCATGCTGGAGGTGGAGTTGTACTTACCTAGTTTGCACGTAAACTCGTACTCTCACCTTTATCACGTTACAGGTATCTACCTGTCAACATAACGTACCCAGCAATAATTGTCGCTGAGTCACTAGTACCGTTAGTGACTAACGTATGGTACCGATTGCCGTTGGTACAAACTCGCTCTCTCTTTTGAGAGTTTGCTTCTCTATATGTGATTAATTAATTTATTATCCAATAAACTAATTAATGTCGTTTTTAGGACACTATTACCGTTAGTGACTATCACTTGTGTTTCTGTATGGTATCAAGGCCCATCGGTATCCTATTGGTCTACTTTGGGAATTTAGTATCTATCTTCCATCGTGTTTGATTAACTTGTCTACTTGACAAACTAATCGTCATTCCTCACTTTATCATTCAAAACATGGTCCTTGATAGGTTTACCAACCAGTTACCTTGCATGTCATTAACTAGGTAGCCTACCGGCTTATTAAGCTTGTTTGATGTGGTAGCCTACCGGGCTACCACTACTGTTTTGTTTATTTTGCAAAATTGTTTTGGTTGCCTTGTAAAATCCTTGGAAAAATTATGTACTTTAAAACTGTCCCCTCATCACCCCATTGGAAGGTGGGGGTGTTTTATTGAAACCATATTTTTATTTTAAAAGTGTAGAACACATTTGGTGTTTGCATTTTAAAGGTGATTTTTGAACCACTTACCGAAACTGTTTTAAAAATGTGTTTGAAACGACTTAGTTTGTAAATTTGATGAACATAAAACTTTTCATTCTTGACAAGATGAACAACTCTCATGTTCATCTCGGAGCTCAAATCAAACTTGAATGGGTCCTAATCTGCCTAAACTCGTAGCTACTTGTGCCCAGTTTTTGCAAAAATCCTAGTTTTACTTTATTTTAAATACGGCTCTATTTGAGGCCTGAAACGGCTAAATTTTTAAAATACACATGAGTTATCTTAAAGGTTTCAATGAGATCTACTACTTTTATGTTGAGCCCGAGATTCAGTTCAGAATCTAGGTAGTCCATTTTTAACAAAACCTAAGACTATGTCTGGGCTCGGATTTTTAGTCCCAGTTTTGGACACCGAGGGAAAAGCACTCGAAAAACCTATCTTAATGTCGTTTTTTGCCAAAACCTATTTGACACAAAAACAACCATAACGAAATTTTCTTAAAACTTCATGTTTTATCAAATCCAAATTCGGACTTTTAACTTGATCAAAATGGCCAAAACCTGTGGCCTTTTTCTGGTGACAGATTTGTGTCCAACCACTAAAACGTCCACACATACACACATCCATTCGTAAAAACTAAACCATAATCACACAACCATATAAACTTAAAATGGAAAGCTAAGGGCTCAAAATAAACTTATTACAACCCATTGTATAAACAAATACACATAAATTACTTGATCCAATAACTTAAAAATAACTAAACTTCAAAAAGGGCGTTTTTCGGTTTTACCTTACATGCTAGGAATCAAGCACACCGATTTGAAACTTTGGTGACCAAATGGCCATGTGAACCAAGAAAGTTTGGGGTTAATTTATACTAGCAAAAAAACTAAAATTTTCCTCTTAATATCAAACCAAAATAACAACTAAAAATCACAAAGATTGGTTCCAAAAAACCCTTGGATGAACTTAAAATGGCTTGGATTGAAATCTCCTAACAACGCTTGAAGGGGGCTAGCTTTTGGTGAGTTTTTAGCTTAGTTTTTGGCTTGAAAATGGTGGGTTTAGGGGCTGTGGAATGGTCGGCTGCAGCAAGAAAAGAGAGAGAAGAAGAGTTGTGGTTTTGGGAGCCAAATGAAAGAAAGTAACCCTTATTGGTCAAGCATGCCTTTTATAGGCAAAACTAACCCATTTTACTTAAGCTTAAACTCACTTAATTATCCACATTTTTTTCCTAATCAAGGGACAAATTGCTGCCATTTTTCAGCCTCTAGGAGCCTTGGGCTGGGCATGGAAGGAGGGGCTAAATAAACAAAACTTTTTGTGGCCATGTATTGTAAATCATGTAATTTTTTAATCAAAAGGTGTCATACCTATTTGATTATTTTATTCACACTTTTGGGCTACTCATGCAGCCTATTTCAGCTACTTTTACAGCTAGGATACATGGTTTTTAAGGGGTAGAATTTATCTGCATTTGCTTCTCTTTGTAGTCTAATTTCCTACAGCGGTGTTCGGTCCTTTCTCGGCAATGTTCTAGTTTTCACCCGGAGTTGGATTTTCTAAATCTGATTTTCATACTGATCATTCCTAGTTGGGTTGTACTACCTATGAGCCCATTTTACGTCCATTTCACTATTTATTTTCTATATTGTGGTTGTGTCTATATTGTGTTGTCCTTGCGCACGCAAAATGAGGCGTTCCCGTGTAAAATTTCAAACATAGTCTCTCTTGACTTATTTGGACGTGTTGATTTCAAATTTATCAGTTTTAAGTTCATTTGAGGTCGTCTAGACCAGTTTTCAGGATCTGTGTGACCCCACCTCGAAAAACATGTCAGGTGCTCGATTGACTAATTTAGGCATTCTGAGTCCAAATATATCAGTTTTGGGGCAAGAAAAGGTCGTCTGACCCTCTTCCCAATACTGTGTATCTATCAGACAAAAATTCTCGTTTTATGCCTAATTGACCAGATTGAGCCTACTAACTGTTAATATATCAGTTTTATGCTAGATTAAGGCCATCTTGGCCATTAACCTACCACTGCGTTTCTACTATTTACTATTCACTGTCTTCTACTTAACTGACTAGTATGAGCGTTCTAACTCTGATTTTGTTAGTCTCTGGGCAAGAAGAGGTCATTTGGACCATTATTCTTGAAACCGTACCTCTACCAGGGTTTTTATAGCTGTTGCACTCAGATGTTCGTTCCGAGTGTTCTGGTGATCTGTTCCCCAGTCTTGTGTCAGGAAATGGTTATTTGGACCAGTTTCCTGATATCGCGCATCTTATACACTTATACACATAATAGTTTAGACCGATTTCACTATCGGTCACCCCTTTCACTATATGAATAGTAATTAAACATCACTGTTCTTGTTTAATCTATTCAACTAGAAAATATACTGTATTTTCAACTTAATTACTGGTTACATAGTAATTAGGTTTCAGGAACATGGGGGTCGTTACAACCTACCTCCCTTACAAAATTTACGTCCTCGAAAATTAGAACAATCCTAGGAAGTCTCTTCTCATATCTTCTTCCCGTTCCCGTGTGGCTTCCTCTACGTTATGATTCTGCTATTTCACTTTTACCAGTGGTAATACTTTATCCCTATGTACTTTCTCCTCTCTGATTAGGATTTGCACGGTTTCTCCTTATATGTTAGATTGGCATGCACTCCGACCAGTTCATGGCTCAGAACATGGGAGCTGTCTGGCACGTATTTCTTCAGCATCGAGACATGGAAGATATTGTGCACTGTAGCTAACTCGGGAGGGAACGCTAGCCTATAAGCCACCTGCCTGACTTTCTCTATGATTTCGAAGGGTCTTATGCACCTAGGACTAAGCTTTCCTTTCTGAGCATGTTCAGGGACAAATCAAGGTCCTGACCAGGCTTGATTTCTTCTAGGAGCATCGATTAGAGGGTCATCTCAGATAACCTTCCTGTCAAAATCTCGATCTTATTGTTGCATAGCACCTTTTGTAGCACTGTTGACAAGGTATTGATAGTCATAAGCGACGAGGAATGCTTCCGACTCAGCACATCAGCTATCTTCTTGGCTTTTCTTGGATAGTACAAGATCTTACAATAGTAATCCTTTACCAAATTCTGGCCATCTTTGTTACCTCATGTTAAGCTCCTTCTGCGTGAAGATGTACTTGAGGCTCTGGTGGTCTGTGTAGATTTCGCACTTGACTCCATACAGGTAGTGCCTCCATATTTTCAGCATGAAAACTATCGCTGTTAGCTCTAGATCATACATAGGGTAGTTTTTCTCGTGGTCCTTGAGTTGTCGTGAAGCGTACGCGACCACTACTTGTTAGGAAATGCCCAAAGCATTAGAGACATTTTGATGTATTTATTTTGAACTGGATAATAAAATTATATGTAGAGGTTATTCATTACATTACTATCTGTCCTTGTTTTATTTACATGTTAAAGTAAATGTAAGCAAATATTGCTCCCTGACTGCTTGTGTTAAACTGTTAGAACGTTACATGCAATGGACTTTTGTATGCGAGAAGACAATGTTCTAAAGTTAGCGGTCTAAACTATGGTCTGTAGTCTATGGGGTTAGACCGAGCATCTAACTCATGTTAAGACTATTATGTTGTCTAAAGCCTTGGAGGGGACGGTTTGTCTTGACTGTCTGGAGCTGGACTCCCAAGTAGAGACATAGATATATTGCTTGGTGGTGACATATTAGATCGGGACTAAAGCGTGATTGATCTACAAAGTTCGCTTTGAGTGGATCGATCTGCTTTTGACGTTCATTATGCAGTAACCTTAATCCTGAGTAAAAGGACAGCTTCATGTATATGACTTGTGTACTTTGATGTTCCAATGGCTAAAGCATCTCAGAGGTAGTAAGCTTATAGACCGGTTCGTTGGGTGCATGACTTGTATACGATGAAGGGTTCGTTTACAGGTATCGGAATCATAGCTCTAATGAGGAGTTAAGGGTATTCTCTTAAAGGCATTATACTGAATGTGAAAATGGACAAGGCCTTAGGTCGTCTGCTGGGCAGATGACTTCTTATTCACATATGGTGAATAATCATTTTCTTTATTCAGTAGTATAATGGAACTTTAAGATAGCCTGATCAACAGGATTAAACGGACTTTGGCCTAAGTGTTAGGAAATGCCCTAAGTATTAGAGACATTTTGATGTATTTATTTTGAACTGGATAATAAAATTATACTTAGAGGTTATTCATTACATTGCTATCTGTCCTCGTCTTATTTACATGTTAAAGTAAATGTAAGCAAATATGGCTCACTGACTGCTTGTGTTAAAACTGTTAGAACGTTGCATGCAATGGACTTTTGTATGCGAGAAGACAATGTTCTAAAGTTAGCAGTCTAAACTATGGTCTGTAGTCTATGGGGTTAGACCGAGCATCTAACTCATGTTAAGACTATTATGTTGTCTAAAGCCTTGGAGGGGACGGTCTGTCTTGACTGTCTGGAGCTGGACTCCCAAGTAGAGACATGGATATGTTGCTCGGTGGTGACATATTAGACCGGGACTAAAGCGTGATTGATCTACGTAGTCCGCTATGAGTGGATCAATCTGCTTTTGACGTTCATTGTGCAATAACCTTAATCCTGAATAAATGAACTACTTCATGTATATGACTTGTGTACTTTGATGTTCCAATGGCTAAAGCGTCTCAGAGGTAGTAAGCTTATAGACCGGTTCGTTGGGTGCATGACTTGTATACGATGAAGGGTTTGTTTGCAGATATCGGAATCATAGCTCTGAGGAGTTAAAGGTATCCTCTTAAAGGCATTATACTGAATGTGAAAATGGACAAGGCCTTGGGTCGTTTGCTGGGCGGATGACTTCTTATTCACGTATGGTGAATAATCATTTTCTTGATTCGGTAGTATAATGGAACTTTAAGATAGCCTGATCAGTAGGATTAAACGGACTTTGACCTAAGGCTGATCATGGATATCATATGAGGGTTTTGCATATATGACAAGGTCATTGGATGGTAGCTCGTCACAGGCTTACGTAATACGGTATATAATTGGGAGTTCAGTTTCAGGTTTATAGTGGTGTGACTCTGAAATTAGTGATCATATGATTGAGTTGTTCGGTACAGAATGATGATCATATGGAATCACGGGAGCCTGATTATATATGTCCAATCAGTCCCTCTACTAGCTCCACATAATTCCTTAACGTTTGGCAAATTGATTTGTGTATGCTATAGGCTAGTTTATTATGCATGGATGGTGATGACACAGGATTAGGATGGTAGACAAGATTCTCTCCGGTTGGATTCAGATTTTGTTTTGGATAATAGAGTACACAATTATTCGAACTCCAAATAAAGTTGCCATGATTTTATTTGAGATTGGATTGGAGTTGTAGAAAATTATCCATGAGAACAAGAATATGAAACACAACCGTTTTGTGGAATTTGAAATTTGAATTTTGAAATTTGAAATTTGAATTTTGAAATTTGAAATTTGAAATTTGAATTTGAATTTGAAATTTGAATTTGAAATTTGAATTTGAAATTTAAATTTGAAATTTGAAATTTGTATTTGAAATTTAAATTTGAAATTTGAAATTTGAAATTTGAAATTTGAATTTGAAATTTGAATTTGAAATTTGAAATTCAAATTTTGAATCACAGTCCAAGTAGGATTCGAATTTGTTGTGGAAAATCCACAAGGTTTGAAATTCGAATTTGAGTTGGATTTGGAGAGGATAATCTTGTTAGAATCCTACTTGAATTTTGAATCAAAATCCCAACAAAAGTGGGCGAATTTTTTGAGGATAATCCTCAATGGAAAATTCGGTTTTTGTAGATAAGATTCAAGGGAAAATTCGAGTTTCAATCCTAGTTGAATTTGGATTCTCTCCCTCCCTAAAAGTGGCCGAAATTTTGGAG
The DNA here is from genome assembly GCA_035233585.1 of Antiaris toxicaria. Taxonomy (NCBI): domain Eukaryota; kingdom Viridiplantae; phylum Streptophyta; class Magnoliopsida; order Rosales; family Moraceae; genus Antiaris; species Antiaris toxicaria. Next base: position 25,319,432 of record CP141157.1, read on the forward strand.
GCTTTATCCTAGGAAATTCGGTTATTTTTGGATAAGGTTGAGATGAGATTTAGCTTGAAAAATCCTAGTGGAATTTTGATTCTTCCTTATCCTAAAAGTGGCCGAAAATTTGGAGAAGATTTTCTCCTAAAGATTTCGGATTTTTTGGTTGAAAAAGGGAGATAAAATTCTAGTTAAAATCTTGTTTAGATTTGGATTGGATTTGTCCTAGGAAAACCGAATTTTTAGTGGAGATTCTCCCTTGGAAAAATTCGGATTTTATGGGTTTGGATAAGGGAAAATATCTTTTCCTAATCCAATTCAAATTCAGAGATTCACCTCATGCAGGTCTATAAATAGAGGTCCTGCCACTCCAGTTCTCTCAGACCACAGACTCTCAGGTGAGCAGGCTTATTGTTGCACAGCTCATCATGACAATAAAGTTCTTTAGAGATCTGGGTGGTCGGAAGAAGACTAGCAGTGCTAGCATACCGATCGAGGTTCAGAGTGCCCACACACTCAGCCATTCGGGAATTAGAGAATAGTAGAGAAGGCTAGTTGGTTGAAGCCTCCGGTCATTCTCCTCCTGCATATTGGCGTCCTTGAGGTATGAGTTTTAATTGTTGTTGATTTATTGTATATGGCATCATGAGATATTTAACGATCTAAAAATTTTTTATTGTTCCGCTGCGCCACTCTGATACGTTTTTACCGGTTTATTTTCCTACACTAAGGCTGATCATAGATATCATATGAGGGTTCTGTATACATGACAAGGTCATTGGACGATAGCTTGTCACAGGCTTACGTAATACGGTATATAATTAGGAGTTCAGTTTCAGGTTTATAGTAGTGTGACTCTGAAATTAGTGATTATATGATTGAGTTGTTCGGTCAAGAATGATGATCATATGGATTTACGGGAGCCCGATTATATATGTCCAATCAATCCCTCTACTAGCTCCACATAATTCCTTAACGTTTGGAAAATTGCTTTGTGTATGCTATTGGCTAGTTTATTATGCATGGATGGTGATGACATAGGATTAGGATGGTAGATAAGATTCTCTCCGGTTGGATTCAGATTTTGTTTTGGATAATAGAGTACACAATTATTCGAACTCCAAATAAAGTTGCCATGATTTTATTTGAGATTGGATTGGAGTTGTAGAAAATTATCCATGAGAACAAGAATTTGAAATACAACTGTTTTGTGGATTTTGAAATTTGAATTTTTAAATTTGAAATTTGAATTTTTAAATTTGAAATTTGAATTTTGAATTTTGAAATTTGAATTTTGAGTTTGAAATTTGAATTTGAAATTCGAATTTGAAATTTGAATTTGAAATTTGAATTTGAAATTTAAATTTGAAATTCAAATTTTGAATCACAGTCCAAGTGGGATTTGAATTTGTTGTAGAAAATCCACAAGGAATGAAATTCGAATTTGAGATGGATATAGAGAGGATAATCTTGTTAGAATTCTACTTGAATTTTGAATCCAAATCCTAACTAAAGTTGGACGAAAATTTTTGAGGATTATCCTTAATGATTTTCGGATTTTTTGTGGATAAGGTTCAAGGAAAAAATTCAAGTTTCAATCCTAGTTGAATTTAGATTCTCTCCTCCCAAAAGGTGGCCGAAATTTAGGAGTGAATCTCCTAGGAAAAATTCAGCTATTTTGGATAAGGATGGGATAAGATTTAAGCTTGAAAATCCTAGTGGAATTTTGATTCTCCCTTATCCAAAAGTGACCGAATTTTTGAGGAGATTTTCTTCTTAGAATTTTCAGATTTTTTGGTTGAAAAGGGAGATAAAATTCTAGTTAAAATCTTGTTTAGATTTGGATTGGATTTATCCTAAAGTGGCCAAATTTTATTGTTGGGATTTTCCCTTGGAAAATTCAGATTTTGTGCTTGCGGATAAGGGAGAATATCTTCTCCTAATCCAATTCGAATTCAGAGAATCACCTCATGCAGGTCTATAAATAGAGGTCCTGCCACTCCAGTTCTCTTAGACCACAGACTCTCAGGTGAGCAGGCTTATTGTTGCACAGCCCACCGTGACAATAAGTTCTTTAGAGATCTGGGTGGTCGGAAGAAGACTAGCAGTGCTAGCATACCGATCGAGGTTTAGAGTGCCCACACACTCAGCCATTCGGGAATTGGAGAATAGTAGAGAAGGCTAGTTGGTTGAAGCCCTCTGGTCATTCTCCTCCTGCAAGATTGGCGTCCTTGAGATATGAGTTTTAATTGTTGTTAGTTTATTTTATATGGGATCATGAGATATTTAACGATCTAAAAATTTTTTATTATTCCACTGCGCCACTCTGACACGGTTTTACCGATTTATTTTCCTACAATTGGTATCAGAGCCATCTCATGACTATACCACGTACATAAATTACACAATTACTTAGTCTTTTTATTTATGTATGGATTTGATATTTAGAGAGTGGCATTCTAGGATTCCTTTATGTTGTTATCATGTATTATGTATAAAGTATGTGGTTATTTTAATTTTTTGAATTATTATAAGCATGCTTGTTTTTGTCGGTTATGATTCCTTAGAATTTAGAACAATTGTATCTAGGAATTTTTATATAACCATGGGAGTAGTTTTATAACACTGTAATTTTCCCATGGATTTTAATTTTTGTCTCTTAGAATTATTATGGTTAAAATTTTGTACACCGGAAACGGTTTAGGAATTTTTATGTAATTATTCTTGGAAGAGATTGAAAATTGAAGACCATAATTTATTTTTCCCAAAAGTTAAATTTAATTTAAAAGTTGAAATTTTGATAGTGTGGAAAGTTTCAATTTAATTGGGATTCAAATTAATTTTTGGAGATCTTAATAGGTAAATTGGAATATGGCACGAAAATCGAGACACGACTCCTCGGGATAGGCCGTCAGGCCTTGGTGGGGCTGCAACCCCTGCTCTCGGGCAGGATGGGCTGTGGCAGCCCCTGTGTAGGCCATAACCACCCACGGCCGTAGGCTTGGCCTGCAGCCGAGGGTGGCCGTGACCTCCCCAAGGCTGGCCCAGGCTGGGCATGCAGCCTGTGGCTATAGGCGCTACCTGCAGCTTGCCGGCTACTGCACCAAGCCGGGGGTGCAGCCTGGCGCTGCAGGCTTGGCCTGCAGCCCGACAGGGCTGCACATGGGCGGCCATGGGCTGCCAGCCCCCCTGGGGCTGGTGGCTACCCACGGCGGTTGTCGCCTCCGGGGGCGGTGGTGCGATGGTTTAAAAATCGAAAAAATTTTGATTTTTAAATTTGAGATTTAATTTTAAATCATGTTTAAAAATATGTAATTGAAAATTTGAAATTTTTGAAATTACATATTATTACACATGATGTTTAAAATTGTTTAAAATTTGAATTTGAAATTTAAATTTGAAATTCGAATTTGGAATTTGAATTTGAAATTTAAATTTTTGGAGATTTAAATTTTAAATGATTCTTGGGATGAGAAATAAATGGAAAGGTTACATAAAGATGGATACAAGAAGATGGAACAAAATTTAAGACCCAAAGAATGCTTTGGATGGAATTTTGTAATCTTTATTTTCTTTGTTCTAGGATGGAACCATGGCTTGGTTATTTTGTCAATTATTTTTTCTGTAATATGTCATGGATGTATAAATATGTATTGATGGATGTTTTATATGCATATTTGATAACATGTCATATAGGATAGGTGAGTGCCACTCATACTATATTGATCATACATAATTTGCCAAAAACTTGTATGTTTTTCAAAATATTGAGTGGGAGAGGGTTTCAAACAAAACCCACGGCCTCCATTGTTGATCCATATGTGAAAGCATGGTAACGCCTCGCGTCAGTTCTGCCCTGACCACGCCCCTCGGTAGGTGTTTACTGCTGCCAGTATACTAGATTGGATCTCCTATGTGGAAAACGTGTTTGGGTACGATCCTATTCATGACCACCCCTTAGTGGCTTGGTAGGATGTGGATCGGGCTACGTAAACAATGGTTATACACTCAAGACTCTTTTAGTTATTAACCTTCCCTAGAAGCTCTGTTAACTAAACTAGTGGCCAAATAAGCGGTTATTAATATATGTCTTAACCTTGGAGGATTTAAGGCAACATATATTAATTGGACGGGGTCCATGTTCCGGTTATTTGTTTTCATGACCACCCCTCGGTGGCTTAGGGCAATGGGTGCTGAGAATTACCGTTGCAATGCTACATGTTTTTCAAGTTTCATGTAGGAACATACTTGTATGTTTTATTTGCTAAATTATTTGTATATTTGCTTGGGCTTTGTAATGATGTCTAGTATAATTTTATTTCAGTTCAAAATGTCACTGACACCCCTCATTTCAATACTTACGGAGAATAAACTGAATGGCGTTAATTATAAAGATTGAAAAAGAAATCTATTGATAGTTCTCAGCTGTGAGACACACAAGTTCGTACTGGATGAACCATGCCCACCAGGGCCAAAACCTGACACACCGCTTGAGGAGGTCCTGGTTGCCTATACTCGTTGGAGAGAATCTAATGATATAGCTCGATGCTACATGCTTGCTAGCATGACGAGTGCTTTACAAAAGCAGCATAAGACTTATCAGGTTACTAGGGAGATCATGGACAACATGGAGGACATGTTCAGAGGCCAAGAAAAATTGGCTCGACAGTCCGCTATAACCAGCATTATGAACTCTAAGCAAAAGGTGGGTACTCCAGTGAAGGACCATATGATCACTCTAATGGGATTCTTCGTTGAGGTTGCCAAAAACGGTGCTAAGTTGGACTACAACATCCAGATCGAGATGGTGTTCAAAACTCTATCTAAAGATTTTGTGGGGTTTAAGGCCACATACAATCTGGCGACAAGGGAGTTAGGACTAACCAAGCTCATGAAGCAACTCCAAGCTTATGAGCGGATGATCAGGGATGGGGATGCGGTCCAACCCAAAGGTGAGGCCAATTTGGCGGAATCTTCCAAACCCTCACGGAAGAGGAAGAGGCCAAATCAGAAGCAAGCAGCTTCCAATTCTTCTAATCCTCCTGTCTCGGATGGGAAGAAGAAGAAGAAGAACAAAAAGCCCAGGGACCCTAAAAAGTCCAAGTGCTTCCGCTGTGGGAAGGTAGGTCACTTCAAGAAGTCTTGCTGGGAATTCCTAGCCGCCAAGGGCAAAGAAGGTAAGAAACTTCATTACTTGGAAGCGTGTTTGGTGGAAGGATCGAAAAACACTTGGGTCATTGATTCGGGCGCCACTAATCATGTTTGTGTTTCTATGCAGGGGTGTAGGAAAAATAAATCGGTAAAAACGTATCAGAGTGGTGCAGCAGAACAATAAAAAATTGTTAGATCGTTAAATATCTCATGATGCCATATACAATAAACCAACAACAAATAAAACTCATACCTCAAGGATGCCAATCTTGCAGGAGGAGAATGACCGGAGGCTTCAACCAACTAGCCTTCTCTACTATTCTCCAATTCCCGAATGGCTGAGTGTGTGGGCACTCTGAACCTCGATCGGTATGCTAGCACTGCTAGTCTTCTTCCGACCACCCAGATCTCTAAAGAACTTTATTGTCACGATGAGCTGTGCAACAATAAGCCTGCTCACCTGAGAGTCTGTGGTCTGAGAGAACTGGAGTGGCAGGACCTCTATTTATAGACCTACATGAGGTGATTCTCTGAATTCGAATTGGACTAGGAAAAGATTTTCTCCCTTATCCATAACCAAAAAATCCGAATTTTCCAAGGGAAAATCTCCACAATTAAATTCGGTTTTCCTAGGATAAATCCAATCCAAATCAAAACCAGATTTTAACTAGAATTTTATCTCCCTTTTTCAACCCAAAAAATCTGAAAATTTCAAGGTGAATCTTCCCTAAAGATTTCAGCCATTATGGATAAGGGAGAATCAAAAATTCCACTAGGATTTTCAATCTTGAATCTCATCTCAACCTTATCCAAAATAACCGAATTTCCTAGGAGATTTTCTCCTTAATTTCGGCCACTTTTCAGGGAAGGAGAGAATCCAAATTCAACTAGGATTGAAACTTGAATTTTTCCCTTTGAATCCTATCCACAAAAACCGAAATTTGCTTGAGGATTATCCTCAAAATTTCGTCCCTTATTTGTTGGATTTGGATTCAAAATTCAAGTAGGATTCTAACAAGATTATCCTCTCCAAATCCAACTCAAATTCGAATTTCAAACCTTGTGGATTTTCCACAACAAATTCGAATCCTACTTGGACTGTGATTCAAAATTTGAATTTCAAATTTCAAATTTCAAATTTCAAATTCAAATTTTAAATTTCAAATTTCAAATTTCAAATTCAAATTTCAAATTCAAATTTCAAATTCGAATTTCAAATTCAAATTTCAAATTCAAATTTCAAATTCAAATTTCAAATTTCAAAATTCAAATTTCAAATTCCATAAAAACGGTTGTGTTTCATATTCTTGTTCTCATGGATAATTTTCTAAACTCCAATCCAATCTCAAATAAAATCATGGCAACTTTATTTGGAGTTCGAATAATTGTGTACTCTATTATCCAAAACAAAATCTGAATCCAACCGGAGAGAATCTTGTCTACCATCCTAATCCTGTGTCATCACCATCCATGCATAATAAACTAGCCAATAGCATACACAAATCAATTTGCCAAACGTTAAGGAATTATGTGGAGCTAGTAGAGGGACCGATTGGACATATATAATCGGGCTCCCGTGATTCCATATGATCATCATTCTTTACCGAACAACTCAATCATATGATCACTAGTTTCAGAGTCACACTACTATAAACCTGAAACTGAACTCCCAATTATATACCGTATTACGTAAGCCTGTGACGAGCTACTATCCAATGACCTTGTCATATATGCAAAACCCTCATATGATATCCATGATCAGCCTTAGGTCAAAGTCCGTTTAATCCTACTGATCAGGCTATCTTAAAGTTCCATTATACTACTGAATCAAGAAAATGATTATTCACCATATGTGAATAAGAAGTCATCCGCCCAGCAGACGACCCAAGGCCTTGTCCATTTTCACATTCAGTATAATGCCTTTAAGAGGATACCTTTAACTCCTCAGAGCTATGATTCTGATATCTGCAAACAAACCCTTCATCGTATACAAGTCATGCACCCAACGAACCGGTCTATAAGCTTACTACCTCTGAGACGCTTTAGCCATTGGAACATCAAAGTACACAAGTCATATATATGAAGTAGTTTATTTACTCAGGATTAAGGTTATTGCACAATGAACGTCAAAAGCAGATTGATCCACTCATAGCAGACTACGTAGATCAATCACACTTTAGTCCCGGTCTAATATGTCACCACCGAGCAACATATCCATGTCTCTACTTGGGAGTCCAGCTCCAGATAGTCAAGACAAACCGTCCCCTCTAAGGCTTTAGACAACATAATAGTCTTTACATGAGTTAGATGCTCGGTCTAACCCCATAGACTACAGACCATAGTTTAGACTGCTAACTTTAGAACATTGTCTTCTCGTATACAAAAGTCCATTGCATGCAATGTTCTAACAGTTTTAACACAAGCAATCAGTGAGCCATATTTGCTTACATTTACTTTAACATGTAAATAAGACAAGGACAGATAGCAATGTAATGAATAACCTCTATGTATAATTTTATTATCCAGTTCAAAATAAATACATCAAAATGTCTCTAATACTTAGGGCATTTCCTAACAAGGGGTTCATGGAAATGAGAAGTCTACATGATAGGAGCCTCTCGTTACGAACTGGAGACGGTAGCTTGGTGGTGGCTGAGGCAGTGGGAGATATTTACCTTTACTTTGATCAATTTAGGTTTATTTTATTGAAAGACTGTTTTTATGTTCCTAATTTTAGGAGGAACATTATATCGGTAGTTTGTTTAATAAAGGATTCTTATTCAGTTTCTTTTAGTAAAAGAGTTGATATTCATAGAAATAAGTCTTTTATCTATTCTGGCTGATGGATGGAAACCTATATTTGATTAAACCAAAGATGTACTCACTGCTTGACACCGAATTAATAGATAACTTTAAAAGGTTGAAAGTTTCTCACTCTAACAAGACGTATCTTTGGCATTTAAGACTTGGTCTTATTAATCAGGATCGGATTCAAAGATTGGTGAAAGACGGTCCTCTGAAATCTCTGGAGGAGGTACGTCTTCCTCAATGTGAGTCTTGTCTAGAGGGTAAGATGATTAAGAGGTCTTTTGGAGCTAAGGGTACAAGGGCTTAGGAGCTCTTAGAAATTGTGCACACTGACGTATGCAGCCCTATGAACGTCACAGCACGAGGAGGGTTCGAGTATTATGTCTCTTTTATAGATGATTACTTGAGGTATGGATATGTGTATCTGATGCACCGCAAGAGCGAAACCTTTGACAAGTTCAAAGAGTATCGTGCGAAAGTGGAAAAGCAATTGGATAAATCCATAAAGACACTTCGATCTGATCGAGGTGGCGAATACCTCTCTGATGAATTTCTAGGACATCTTGTAGAGAACGGGATATTATCCCAATTGACTGCACCTGGTACTCCACAACAGAATGGTATAGCCGAAAGGAGAAACAGGACTTTGTTGGATATGGTACGGTCCATGATGAGTTATTCAACGCTGCCATTATCATTTTGGGGATATGCTTTACAAACGGCATGCTATATTCTGAACCAGGTTCCAAGCAAATCAATTCCCAGAACTCTGTATAAATTGTGGCATGGCAGGAAGCCCTCCCTTGGACATATGAGAATGTGGGGCTGCCCAGCGCATGTACTGGATGGTGATGTGAAGAAGTTTGAACCAAGATCAGAATTGTGCATGTTTGTGGGGTATCCAAAGGGAACTAAAGGAGGTCTGTTCTATAACCTGAAGGAACAAAAAGTCATTGTCTCAACCCATGCGACATTCTTGGAGGAAAGTCACATGAATGACTTTAAGCCTCGAAGCAAAGTAGTGCTAGAGGAGTTATCAGGTGAAAGAACTGCTCCACAGATTTCAGTCTTGGACACAAGTCCGAGTTCCGATGAAAGACCTACAGACGATCAACAATTTAGGGTGCCTCGTCGTAGTGGGAGGGTTTCGAAGAAACCTAATTTCTTCATGCATGATGCTGAGGTATACCAAGCCGAGGCTTATGAGCACGAGGATGACCCGGTCACCTATGATGAAGCTATAAATGACGTTGATTCTAAATCTTGGAAACAGGCTATGAACAATGAGATGGATTCTATAAAATCCAACTCTGTTTGGGAACTTGTAGATTTGTCGGATGGGATAAAACCCATTGGATGCAAATAGGTCAACAAAAGAAAGAAGGATGCGGAAGGGAGAGTGGAAACTTTCAAAGCTAGACTGGTTGCAAAGGGATACATGCAAAAGGCTGGAATCGATTACGATGAAACCCTTTCACCTGTTGCTATGCTGAAGTCTATCCGTATTCTTCTGTCCGTTGCTGCAGCTCTCGATTACAAGATCTGGCAAATGGATGTCAAGACGACATTCTTAAATGGCCATCTTGAAGAGTGTATCTATATGATACAGCCCGAAGGGTTCGTAGCGAAAAGCCAAGAAAGGAAAGTCTGCAAGTTGCTTAGATCCATTTATGGATTAAAGCAAGCATCCCGCTCATGGAACCAGAGGTTTGATCAAGTGATTAAGACATTTGGTTTTGAGCAGAACGTTGATGAACCTTGTGTTTATAAACGTATTAAGGATGGAAAAGTGGTCTTTTTGATACTCTATGTTGATGATATACTACTCATTGGGAATGATGTAGGGAATTTATCATTGGTCAAGCTTTGGTTACACCAACAGTTTGACATGAAGGACTTGGGAGAAACTAATTATGTTCTAGGCATTCGTCTCTTCAGAGATCGAAAGAACAAAATGATAGCGTTATCCCAAGCTTCATACATAGATAAAATAATTGACAAATATGCAATGCAAGAGGCAAAGAAAAGTTCACAACCTTCTATTGTCGATCTAACTCTTTCATTGGATGACTGTCCCAAGACATCGGAAGAAAGAGAGCGTATGAGTAAGGTCCCTTATGCATCCGCTGTGGGTAGCCTTATGTATGCTATGCTTTGCACTCGCCCAGATATATGTTTTCCATAGGTATGGTGAGTCGATATCAAGCAAATCCTGGAACCAAGCACTGGCAAGCAGTAAAACATATACTCAAGTATCTTAAAAGAACGAGGGATTATATGCTGATGTATTCTAGAGGGGACCTAACTCCCGTAGGATACACGGACTCAGACTTCCAGACTTGTAAGGATTCGAGGAAATCAACATCTGGATCAGTGTTTTTACTCAGAGGAGGCACCATTGTGTGGAGGAGCGTGAAGCAAGGCTGCACAGCTGACTCTACTATAGAGGCTGAGTATGTGGCTGTGGCTGAGGCATCTAAAGAAGCGGTTTGGCTCCGCAAGTTCTTTAGAGAACTTGAGGTCATTCCAGGTGTTAACAAGCCTATCGCACTTTACTGTGATAACACTGGGGCTATTGCCAACACAAGGGAATCTCGACACCACAAGAGGACCAAGCACATAGATCGAAGATATCATATTATTAGAGGGCACGTGGAGACAGGACAAGTAGATGTATATAAGATCGTGTCCGAAGACAACATTGTCAATCTCTTTACTAAGACTTTGGTGGCTAGAAGCTTTGAGAGGCACGTAGAGGTGATGTGAATGCGTAACATGGCACATCTGCTGGCTTAGGGCGAGTGGCAGATTGTTAGGAAATGCCTTAAGCATTAGAGACATTTTGATGTATTTATTTTGAACTGGATAATAAAATTATATATAGAGGTTATTCATTACATTGCTATCTGTCCTCGTTTTATTTACATGTTAAAGTAAATGTAAGCAAATGTGGCTCCCTGACTGCTTGTGTTAAACTGTTAGAACATTGCATGCAATGGACTTTTGTATGTGAGAAGACAATGTTCTAAAGTTAGCAGTCTAAACTATGGTCTGTAGTCTATGGGGTTAGACCGAGCATAACTCATGTTAAGACTATTATGCTGTCTAAAGCCTTGGAGGGGACTGTTTGTCTTGACTGTCTGGAGCTGGACTCCCAAGTAGAGACATAGATATGTTGCTTGGTGGTGACATATTAGATTAAGACTAAAGCGTGATTGATCTACGAAGTCTACTTTGAGTGGATCGATCTGCTTTTGACGTTCATTATGTAGTAACCTTAATCCTGAGTAAAAGGACAGCTTCATGTATATGACTTGTGTACTTTGATGTTCCAATGGCTAAAGCGTCTCAGAGGTAGTAAGCTTATAGATATGTTCATTGGGTGCATGACTTGTATACGATGAAGAGTTCGTTTACAGATATCGGAATCATAGCTCTAATGAGGAGTTAAGGGTATCCTCTTAAAGGTATTATACTGAATTTGAAAATGGACAAGGCCTTGGGTCGTCTACTGGGTGGATGACTTCTTATTCACATATGGTGAATAATCGTTTTCTTTATTCGGTAGTATAATGGAACTTTAAGATAGCCTGATCAGTAGGATTAAACGGACTTTGGCCTAAGGCTGATCATGGATATCATATGAGGGTTCTGCATACATGACAAGGTCATTAGATGATAGCTTGTCACAGGCTTACGTAATACGGTATATAATTGGGAGTTCAGTTTCAGGTTTATAGTGGTGTGACTCTGAAATTAGTGATCATATGATTGAGTTGTTCGGTAAAGAATGATGATCATACAAAGGTTCCTGATTAATTACTGGTTAGGCACCCACAGCTATTTCTGGTGCAGCTAGTATCGTGGGTACAACCGGCTCCACGACTGGCTGTGGTTCTGGCACTGGTACTTGAGGCAGAGAGGGATCTATCTGTTCTACATTTCTTTGTTCTAATAATTCTTGTAATCTCTGATTTTATCTCTCTTGCGCATCTAGTCGAGCTTGTATATTGGCAAAATCAGTTTCTTGAGTTGGCCTAGCTCATGTACGAACCATGTTGCTGTGTAACCTATTACAAACAATAACGACATGGTTTAGTACTTATAACAATGTAATAATTATTTAAAGACTAACTTACTTGGATTGAGCAAGTGCAGATACAGGAATGTCATGGAAAGTCAGTGGAAGAACTGCTTGCTCTGATACCAACTCTTGTAGGCCACCTGACTAGCTCGAGTCGTCCACTCTCTTTCTTTTATCTTTCTTTGATCTTATTTCCTCTTACTTAACTTGCTTTTCTTTAAAAGATTGGTATTTGAAAAATCATGACATTTTTTTTTTATAAAATACTTGCGGTCTTGTTTTCTTGAAAATACTTAGTAATATAAACATACTTTATTACATAAGTATACTTTTAAACTTACTTCACTTTATACATAACACATTTGTCTTGTCTTTACACATTTATATATACATTCTTGTACTGTACTCTTTTCACAGTGAATGGTTTGTGAAGCGGATTCATAACCCGTCCATGACACTGTCAGAATCTACCTGCCAGCCCTGCTTCTCTCTCTTCATAACGCAGGTTATTTACCCTTGTTACCTACATCACGAACAGACTAGTGAGCTAAAGCTCAGTAAATACAAACATACAGATAAAGCATGATTTATGTCTAACACTTAAGGTTAGTCTGTTATGTGTGTCTATTTTCTGTTCTTATGATTTCTTCGTTCTTTCAATACTATTTTTTTTCCTTTTCTTTTCTTTTCTTTTCTTTTCTTCTTTATCTTTTCTTTATTTATCTTTCACTTGTAGGTCCGTGATTGGATGTCCCTAATGCACGCAGACCAATGGGGAAAAGGGGGAGCAACCCACCAATTGACCCTAAGGTCAATCTTTACACTACCACACTTAGGGTAGTACATTAAGCCATTAACTACCATACTTGGGGTAGCACTACACACTGGGGTGGAGGCTATCTTTAAACCTCACACTGGGGAGGCCGGTATGCCAACCTTACATTTTCAATCTTATTATCTTGCTTACATTTATCTTTCTCTACTTTAGCTTTTCATGTTTTTCTAACTTTATGAACATGTCAGATTGTTACGTCACAACATATATAACTTATATATAAACATAATTCTATGGTAAGTTAGTTCATGAGTAGACATGTAAATGTTTGTACTTGTAGTGTTTGTGCTAAGGTAAACTTTCTCATGTCTTTTGAATTCCTGTGCCCGTCTCTGATCGGGTTTCCTATAGTCAATAAGACCGTTGGTTAATTATATTTTATTAAACAACTTTCATTTTACTAAAATCTAAATTTTGGCTTTTTAAAACTTAATTAAAGCCTTATTGCAGCATTTAAAGCCTGAACAATCCTATTTAGACCTTTCTAGAACCTCTTTGCATAATTACCATCTTGCCTCAAACTTATGATAAAATTACCGTTTTAACCCTAATGGGATTTTTCTCTGTTTCTCGCTCTTAAATTTTGATTTTGACCTTTAAAATCCTGTTTAGGCTCTTCTTGGGATCTAACGATCTTTTCCAAGCAGTTTAGAAATTTTGATCAAAATGATAAATAGTAACTTTGACCATAAATATTACTATTTATCATAAATAGTAACTTTGACCTAAACTGTGAACATTTTATTTTTCTACTTAAACTGATTTTTCTAAGCTCCAAAGTCATAAAATGACCTTTTAGGAGGTTCAATGCTCCTCTTTTGACTTTTCTTAAATTTTTGGTTGAAATGACCATTTTGCTCCTGATGGGACCTTAGACCATAAAGTTTTCATTTTAACATTTTAACTGGGTTTTCTAGTCCCAAAAATTGTAAACTAAAATTTCTTAAGTCTTACTAAGCTTTTATGGCATTTCTTACCAAAATGCTTGAGTCACTATTCACCCGACCCTCGGGTGGTACTATTCTGACTCTCGGGGTCGTTTCTCGTTTTTCTAACCTTTCGGGACCTCAAATGGACATTTCACTAGTTTGAAAATCGTACCTTGTCCTCCCTCGAGCCTAGGTCCCCGAGGGGCTCGGGTTTTCAAATCCTGACCCTCATTTTACTCCTCATTTCCTAAAATGTCCTTCATGCCGTTATAAAAATTTTGACAATATTTCTGCTAAAATTCTAGGTTCTTGGCATTTAGGAAACGCCTCAAACTATCTATCCTATTCTAACCTGCCACGAACTATACCACAAACCTAATTTTACATAAAAGTTACAAACTTTTTCTGTAAAATTTTCCACTAAAACCTAAGTTTTTCTAATGGGATTTCAACCCGTTCTTTCTCATTTTTAGACTCGGTTTAACTTACCATTCATCCGTTGTTTCATTACATAACATATGACACCATTACAAATCTTTCTACCCCTTAACCTATACACGGTTTTCTTAAGAAAATACTAAACAAACTTTTTGTTTCAAAACTTCATTTTTCATTATTCAATTTTCCACATCAATACATGTTCATTTATTCCCAAAATTTCATGCATTTTATTCCCTTGGAAAGCCATGGATTTCCTTTAGGAAATTAAGCACAAAAATTTATTTCCATGTTCTTTTCCTTTTCTAATTAATTTCCCACATCAAACTTCATTATCAAACCACTAAAAATCAAAGCTTAACATAAAATTTTCATTCACCAATATACATACACACATACACAGTTTCACATCACCGCATGATCAAACTTTTTATTCTTGTTTCCAATGCTAACCAAACTTCATTTCCAAGCTTTTCCTTGTCTCAAAAACATATTAACACACTAATACAACAAATTTGATGCAACCATTTTCACTTTCCATGCATTATGTGCCACGGATTTTACTCGAAAAATAAGCACCAAAGTTGTTGTTTTTCAATTCTATTTCATCCTTTCCTTTATCACTTCTTTCCACATGATTTACAACACCAAAACCAACTAATAGAAATATGAAATTTTAACTTCAAAATAGCCCCATGTCCCACAGTTTTCAACCAAGAAAATGAGAAGAAAACTTGGAAAAATATAAGCTCACCTTGCTATGTTGATCTCTTGAGTTTGGAAATGAATTTTTGCATACTTTCTTAAAGAAAACTTGAAGAAAATTTCTTGTTTTATGGGGGAGGGATACACGGCTGCTATAGGGGCTGAAGAACCAGAATTTTTCTGGTTTCTTTCTTGCCAAAACCGTGTGTATTTGAAGCCAAAAAGGAGGGACCAATTTGCAACACTTTTAGGGACCTTTTTGCAAGCTTTTTGTGTAATTTTTCAAATCTTTAAGGGCTATTTTGCAATTAAATAAAATAGGGCAGACTTTTTTTTCCTGATTTTTTGTCTAAAAATCCGCCACCTTTCATCCCTAAGATCATCTTGAAATTGTTCAAAGCTTTCTTTGACTTTTTCATGTTGACTTTGAGTCATAGTCATTAGATCAAAGTGACTTTAAACCCTAGCCCTTGGATCTTGATGTATCCATACATCCATTCAAAGTTTCACATTCAATCTTTGACTCCACATAATTATCTTGGTCAAACTTTTTGACCAAAAGTCAAATCGAACGACTTTGCACCGAAATCGCGTAGACGAGTTTCTAAGGCAGTCCGTGCGATCAGTTTTCCTTAATTCACTCCAGTTTGCCTAAAAATTCATACCGTAAGTATTTCATCCTTTAGTGCCATACAGTATATTTCTAAAAATTTTGAAACCGAAAAGGCATTATTTGTCCGATTTCGATTTGGTAAAATTTTCCATTCTTACTCACTCGCTTTAGCATGGTTATAATTATTCGTTGCATTCTAAATAGTATTAAAACATATGTTTTACGATTATACACATAAAAATTATTGTGTGCACATGTTATACAAAATTTCTGAAGACAGTAAAATTTCTTGATTGTGACAGAAACGACCATCACGATCTAAAATGATTGACTTTGGCACTCCATGCAGCCTTATTGTTTGGGCCACATAGATCTCTGCTAATTATTCTACCGAATAGCTAACCTTTATGGCTAAGAATAGGGCTAATTTCGTCAATCTGTCTATGATTACCCAGATTGCATCATTGCCATCAGAGGTTCTTTGTAATCTGACTACAAAATCCATAGTAATCTGGTCCCATATCCATTCTGGTAGCTTGATTTTCTACAATTCCCCTGCCAAGAGTTGGTATTCTGCCTTAACCTTCTGACAAGTAAGGCATTTGGCTATAAACTTGGTGATTTCATTCTTCATTCCAGGCCATCAAAAGTTTCCTTTTAGGTCTTTATACATCTTGTTGGCTCCTAGATGCATAAAACGTGGCACCTCATGAGCTTCCAAAAGGATTCGCTTCTTAAGTTCTTCATTTTTCGGAACACATACTTTATCCTTGTAATAGAGTATGTCATCTTTAGAAACTTTAAATTCTGAACCTTTGTCCTCCATAGCTTCTTTTCTTGACTTGATCAAGGATGAATTGAGTTCTTAACCGGCCTTGATCTCATCCAAAAATGTCGGTTGGAGAGTCAGGTTAGACAATTGTCCCGTCAGAATCTCGACCTCATTGCTGTATAGCTCCCTCTGTAGAGCTCTTTGCAGGGCGCTGATAGCCGTAAGTGAAGAGAATGCTTTCGACTTAATGCATTGGCCACCTTGTTCGCTTTCCCGGATAGTAAACAATTTCACAATCATAATCCTTAACTAACTCTAGCCGTCATTGCCTCATGTTGAGCTCTTTCTATGTGAAGATATACTTAAGGCTTTGGTGGTCAGTGTAGATCTCACACTTGACTCTGTACAGATAGTGCCTCCAAATCTTCAGTGCAAACACTATCACTGTGAGTTCTAGATCATGCGTTGGGTGGTTTTTCTTGTGATCCTTAAGCTATTGTGAGGCGTATGCAACTACTCTGCCTTTCTGCATTAAAAAGGCTCCTAATCCCGTCTTAGAGGCATCGCTAAAAATTACAAAGCTTCCTTGACTAGCGTGTGGTGCCCCGTAGCCCTAGCAGCCTTGGAACGTCACTTGAAAACTACTGTTACTTAACTTACTTAAAAACTATTACTCAATCTTACTTACTTTAATACTATAATTTTAGTGATTTTTTTTGAATAAGTATGTTTTACTATTTACGTACATATATATGCTTACAAACATGTGAAAGTTTGAATATACGTACATACTTAAAACTATTAAACTGCCCAAAACATAAGGATGATTTTTTGATATTGTGTGAAAGTTAACACTGGTGGTGGTATCTACAACCTCAACACTCACACCTGCCTCTGTTGCCGTCATCGTCCATCAGTGTCTAGCTTGTAAGTCTCTTACCTACAGCATGAACACACACGTGAGCTTTACGCTCAGCAAGTACAATATTTCATCCGCAAAACATGGTTAACACATAAGCCATACTATAAGGCATATATAGAACTGTTGATCATGTCACACATTCATAAAGAACATGGAAACATATCATGTAGCATAACTCAGAATGCATACCATGTGGATATATCATATCATGTAACTGAGAAGCATGCTATAACTATATCTAGGGCATATCATGAACAATGCATGAACCGTTCATGCTCTATTTATGCTTCATTATTCATTATCTTTTCTTATTTGAAGGGCCCTGGTGTCAGTACCACTGCGCGTGGATCATCGAATTCGCTCATGATCATAGTGAGCCTTGCGCTCGATATAAACTGTGGGCCTTGGCCCGTTATACCGACATCTTAATTTCATTACCAAATTCTGAAATCATGTTTGATTATGCCATATGCTCTACTAGGCTATCCACTAATCTTATGCGATAGGGATGTAATGGCATCTAACTTATACTCTTCATTAATCTAATGCGATTATGAAACATGCTGTGTTATACAACCATCATACACAATTTGCATACTTAACGTAGAGTAAAAAAATAATCTTAAACTCATTTCATTCATGCTGTAGGCGGAGTTGTACTTACCTGTTATTGGACAGTTTGTACTCTCGCCCTTGTCACAATACAGGTATCTTTCTGTAATCATAACATATTACATTAATGTTCGCTCTTAGCTCACTACTATCATTAGTGACTAATAAAATTCTATTGTTGTATGGTACTGATCCCTATCGGTGCTTAACTGCTCTCTATTTGAGAGTCTAACCTCTAATCGTGAATAATTAATTTATCTCCTTAATAAATTAATTAACGTTTCCCCCTCTCTTCTATCTCGATTTTGGTTAGTTAACCAGCTAGTTAACTAGTCGAATACCTCGCGTACGGGTTTATATCTTATCGTGCTAGTTATCTACTTGGTTACCTCACATGATGATAGTGTAGTCTATCGGGTTACCTTTTCTGACTTGAAAATCATTACTGAAAAAATGTCCTTCATTTTTGTGAAAATACTTTCCTTAAGTTTTTAACACGATTTACCTTGCACCCCATTGGAAGGTGAGGGTATTTTTCTTAAAACCATTTTCTTGTTTAAAAAGAACACATTTTAGTGTTCATTTGATAAAGGGGTTTTTGAACCCTTTTTTGAAAAACTATTTGTAACTTGTTTTAAACGATTGAATTTGCAAACTTGACGAACACAATATTTTTAGTCCTCGACGAGATGAACAGCTTTCATGTTCACCTCGGAGCTCGATTCAAACTCTAATGGGTCCTAAAACTTGCAAAGTTGTGGCTAAAACTAGTTTCGATTCTAGAAAATGCCAGTTTTTCGGTTAATTAAATACTATCCTATTTGGGGCTCTAAACGGCCGATTAAAACTCACGTGAGCCATCTTTTAGTTTTTGACATGATCTAAAACGTTCGTGTTGAGCCTGAGATCTGGTTTGAACTCTAAGTTGCCCATTTTTATAAAAACCTAAGACTGTCCCCCTTCCCCAGGTTTCATCCATAGTTTTGAACTCCGGTTATAAAATGCTCTAAAACCTATCTTGCTGTCATTTTTGACCAAAGGATATTTGATGCAAAAACGACATAACAAAATTTCCTAAAACTTTTGTGTTTTACGAAATCTCAAAATCTATACGAAACATACTCAAAATTCCACAAATCCATGGCTAAAATCTGCGACAGGTTTGGTTTCCAGCCAAATCCTAAAACATCCATACAATCAACCACCCACAAAAACTTAAATCATAACCACACATGCATAAAAACATAAATACAAAATGCTAAGGGCTCAAAATAAACTTATTACAACCCATTGCTTGAAATACACAATAAATTTCTTCGATATTAAAACTTAAACGAAACTAAACCATAAAAAGAGGGGTTTTTCAAATTTTTACCTTGGTGTGCTTTGAACCTAGCACAACCAAACAAGCTTAGGACCAAAATTTTGTGTGGACCAAGATGAACAAGGGGTCAGCTTGGGCTAAGAAGAAACACAAAAATTTCCTTGGTTAACCAAAGCTAAATAAGCAACCAAATCACAAGGAAAAAGGGTTCTGGAACCTTATCGAAGATTGACCTTGAAGATGTACATCTCTAAGAAAACTTGTATGGCCATACTTGCTAAAATTTTGGGTGTCTTTGGGGCAGGTAAGGGGCATCTGTTTGGGTAGAAGAAAAGATAAAGAGAAGAAGAAAATTTTTGGGGCTTTTTGGCTTGAGAAGTTGGCGCACAAAGGGGGAAGCAAAACTGAGCTCAAAACCTAGTGCTCCCTTTATATAGACTTGGTTAATCAAACTTAGCCAGCCTTAAGCTTGTTAGGAAATGCCCTAAGCATTAGAGACATCTTGATGTATTCATTTTGAACTGGATAATAAAATTATATATAGAGGTTATTCATTACATTGCTATCTGTCGTCGTCTTATTTACATGTTAAAGTAAATGTAAGCAAATATGGTTCACCGATTGCTTGTGTTAAAACTGTTAGAACATTGCATGCAATGGACTTTTGTATGCGAGAAGACAATGTTCTAAAGTTAGTGGTCTAAACTATGGTCTGTAGTCTATAGGGTTAGACCGAGCATCTAACTCATGTTAAGACTATTATGTTGTCCAAAGCCTTGGAGGGGACGGTTTGTCTTGACTGTCTGGAGCTAGACTCCCAAGTAGAGACATAGATATGTTACTTGGTGGTGACATATTAGACCGGGACTAAAGCGTGATTGATCTACGAAGTCTACTTTGAGTGGATCGATCTGCTTTTGACGTTCATTGTGTAATAACCTTAATCCTGAGTAAATGAACTACTTCATGTATATGACTTGTGTACTTTGATGTTCCAATGGCTAAAGCGTCTCAGAAGTAGTAAGCTTATAGACCGGTTCGTTGGGTGCATGACTTGTATACGATGAAGGTTTTGTTTGCAGATATCGGAATCATAGCTCTGAGGAGTAAAAGGTATCCTCTTAAAGGCATTATACTGAATGCGAAAATGGACAAGGCCTTGGGTCGTCTGCTAGGCGGATGACTTCTTATTCACATATGGTGAATAATCATTTTCTTAATTTGGTAGTATAATGGAACTTTAAGATAGCCTAATCAGTAGGATTAAACGGACTTTGACCTAAGACTGATCATGGATATCATATGAGGGTTTTGCATATATGACAAGGTCATTGGATAGTAGGTCGTCACAGGCTTACGTAATACGGTATATAATTGGGAGTTCAGTTTCAGGTTTATAGTGGTGTGACACTGAAACTAGTGATCATATGGTTGAGTTGTTCGGTAAAGAATGATGATCATATGGATTTACGGGAGCCCGATTATATATGTCCAATCAGTCCCTCTACTAGCTCCACATAATTCCTTAACGTTTGGCAAATTGATTTGTGTATGCTATTGGTTGGTTTATTATGCATGGATGGTGATGACACAGGATTAGGATGGTAGACAAGATTCTCTCCGGTTGGATTCAGATTTTGTTTTGGATAATAGAGTACACAATTATTTGAACTCCAAATAAGGTTGCCATGATTTTATTTGAGATTGGATTGGAGTTGTAGAAAATTATCCATGAGAACAAGAATTTGAAACACAACCATTTTGTGGAATTTGAAATTTGAATTTTGAAATTTGAAAATTGAAATTCGAATTTGAAATTCGAATTTGAAATTCGAATTTGAAATTTGAAATTTGAAATTTGAAATTTGAATTTGAAATTCGAATTTGAAATTTGAAATTCAAATTTTGAATCACAGTCCAAGTAGGATTCGAATTTGTTGTGAAAAATCCACAAGGTTTGAAATTTGAATTTGAGTTGGATTTGGAGAGGATAATCTTGTTAGAATCCTACTTGAATTTTGAATCCATATCCTAACAAATGTTGCAAGAAATTTTGAGGATAATCCTCGAGGAAATTTCAGTTTTTTATGGATAAGATTCAAGGGAAAAATTCAAGTTTCAATCCCAGTTGAATTTGGATTCTCTCCTTCCCTGAAAAATGGCCGAAATTAGGGAGAAAATCTCCTAGGAAAATTCGGTTATTTTGGATAAGGTTGAGATAAGATTCAAGCTTGAAAATCCTAGTGGAATTTTTGATTCTCCCTTGTCTATAATGGCCGAAATTTTTAGGAGATTTTCTCCTTGTAATTTTCAGATTTTTTGGGTTGAAAATGGGAGATAAAATTATAGTTAAAATCTTGTTTAGATTTGGATTGGATTTATCCTAAGAAAACCGAATTTTATTGTTGAGATTCTCCCTTGGAAAATTCGGATTTTATGGTTATGGATAAGGGAAAATATCTTTTCCTAATCCAATTCAAATTCAAAGAATCACCTCATGCAGGTCTATAAATAGAGGTCCTACCACTCCAGTTCTCTCAGACCACAAACTCTCAGGTGAGCAGGTTTATTGTTGCACAGCTCATCGTGACAATAAAGTTCTTTAGAGATCTGGGTGGTCGGAAGAAGGCTAGCAGTGCTAGCATACCGATCGAGGTTCAGAGTGCCCACACACTCAGCCATTCAGGAATTGGAGAATAGTAGAGAAGGCTAGTTAGTTGAAGCCTCCGATCATTCTCCTCCTGCAAGATTGGCGTCCTTGAGGTATGAGTTTTAATTGTTGTTAGTTTATTGTATATGGCATCATGAGATATTTAACGATCTTAAAAATTTTTATTGTTCCGCTGCACCACTCTGATACGTTTTTACCGGTTTATTTTCTAACAATTGGTATCAGAGCCATCTCATGACTATGCCATGTACATAAATTAGATAATTACTTAGTCTTTTTATTTATGTATGGATTTGATATTTAGAGAGTGGCATTCTAGGGTTCCTTTATGTTGTTATCATGTATTATGTATAAAGTACGTGGTTATTTTAATTTTTTGAACTATTATAAGCATGCTTGTTTATGCCGGTTATGGTTCCTTAGAATTTAGAAAAATTGTATCTAGGAATTTTTATGTAACCATGGGAGCAGTTTATTAACACTGTAATTTTCCTATGGATTTTAATTTTTGTCTCTTAGAATTTTTATGGTTAGAATTTTTGTACACCGGAAACGGTTTAGGAAATTTTATGTAATTATTCTTGGAGGAGATTGAAGATTGAAGACCGTAATTTATTTTTTCCCAAAAGTTAAATTTGATTTAAAGGTTGAAATTTTGATTGTGTGGAAAATTTCAATTTAATTGGGATTCAAATTAATTTTTGGAGATCCTAATAGGTAAATTGGAATATGGCACGAAAATCAAGACACGACCCCTCGGGATAGGCCGACGGGCCTTGGTGGGGCTGCAGCCCCTGCCCTCGGGCAGGATGAGGCTGCGGCAGCCCCTATGCAGGCCAACACCACCCACGGCCACAGGCTTGGCCTGCAGCCAAGGGTGGCCGTGGCCTGCCCAAGGCTGGCCGCAGCCTGGGCGTGCAGCCTGTGGCTGCAGGCGCTACCTACAGCCTGCCGGCTGCTGCGCCCAGCCTGGGCGTGTAGCCTGGCACTGTAGGCTTGGCTTGCAGCCCGGCAGGGCTGCACATGGGGGCAGCCATGGGCTGCCAGCCCCTTTGAGGCTGGTGGCTGCCCACGGCGGCTGCCGCCTTCGAGGGCGGCGGTGCGACGGTCCAAAAATCAGAAAATTTTGATTTTTAAATTTGAGATTTAATTTTAAATCATGTTTAAAAATATGTAATTAAAAATTTGAAATTTTTGAAATTACATATTATTACACATGATGTTTAAAATTGTTTAAAATTTAAATTTGAAATTTAAATTTGAAATTCGAATTTGGAATTTGAATTT
The DNA here is from genome assembly GCA_035233585.1 of Antiaris toxicaria. Taxonomy (NCBI): domain Eukaryota; kingdom Viridiplantae; phylum Streptophyta; class Magnoliopsida; order Rosales; family Moraceae; genus Antiaris; species Antiaris toxicaria. Next base: position 25,342,565 of record CP141157.1, read on the forward strand.
GAAATTTAAATTTTTGGAGATTTAAATTTTAAATAATTCTTGGGATGAGAAATAAATGGAGAGGCTACATAAAGATGGATACAAGAAGACGGAACAGAATTCAAGACCCAAAGAATGCTTTGGATGGAATTTTGTAATCTTTATTTTCTTTGTTCTAGGATAGAACCATGGCTTGGTTACTCTGTCAATTATTTTTTCTGTGATATGTCATGGATGTATGAATATGTATTTAAGGATGTTTTACATGCATATTTGATAACATGTCATATAGGATAGCAGAGTGCCGGTCATACTATATTGATCATACATAATTTGTCAAAACTTGCATGTTTTTCAAAATATTGAGTGGGAGAGGGTTTCAAACAAAACCCACGGCCTCCATTGTTGATCCATATGTGAAAGCATGGTAACGCCTCGTGTCAGTTCTGCCCTGACCACACCCCTCGGTAGGTGTTTACCACCGCCGGTATACTAGATTGGATCTCCTATGTGGAACACGTGTTCGGGTGTGATGCTATTCATGACCACCCCTCGGTGGCTTGGTAGGACATGGATCAGGCTACATAAACAATGGTTATACACTCAAGACTCGTTTAGTTATTAACCTTCCCTAGAAGCTCTGTTAACTAAACTGGTGGCCAAATAAGCGGTTATTAATATATGTCTTAACCTTGGAGGATTTAAGGCAACATATATTAATTAGACGGGGTCCATGTTCCGGCTATTTGTTTCCATGACCACCCCTCGGTGGCTTGGGGCAATAGGTGCTGAGAATTACCGTTGCAATGCTACATGTTTTTCAAGTTTCATGTAGGAACATACTTGTATGTTTTATTTGCTAAATTATCTGTTTATTTGCTTGGGCTTTGTAATGATGTCTAGTATAATTTTATTTCAGTTCAAAATGTCACCGACACCCCTTATTTCAATACTTACTGAGAATAAACTGAATGGTGACAATTATAAAGATTGGAAAAGAAATCTATTAATAGTTCTCAGCTGCGAGAGACACAAGTTCGTACTGGACGAACCATGCCCACCTGGGCCCAAACCTGACACACCACTTGAGGAGGTCCCGGTTGCCTATAATCGTTGGAGAGAATCCAATGAGATAGCTCGATGCTACATCCTTGCTAGCATCACAAGTGCTTTACAAAAACAGTATGAGACTTATCAAGTTGCTGGGGAGATCGTGGAAAATCTGGAGGACATGTTCGGAGGCCAAGAAAAATTGGCTCGACAGTCCGCTATCACCAACATTATGAACTCTAAGCAAAAGGTGGGTACTCCGGTGAAGGACCATATGATCACTCTAATGGGATTCTTCGCTGCGGCTGCCGAGAATGGTGCTGAGTTGGACTACAACACCTAGATCGAGATGGTCTTCAAGACTCTGTCCAAAGATTTTATAGGGTTTAAGGCCGCATACAATTTGGCGACAAAGGAGTTAGGACTAACCGAGTTCATGAAGCAACTACAGGCTTATGAGTGGATGATCAGGGATGAGGATGCGGTCCGACCTAAAGGAGAGTCCAATTTGGCGGAATCTTCCAATCCCTCACGGAAGAGGAAGAGGCCAAATAAGAAGCAAGTGGCTTCTAGTTCTTCTAATCCTCCTGTCTCGGACGGGAAGAAGAAGAAGAAGAACAAGAAGCCAAAGGACCCTAAAAAGTCCAAATGCTTCCATTGTGGGAAGGTAGGTCACTTCAAGAAGGCTTGCCGGGAATTCCTAGCCGCCAAGGGCAAGGAAGGTAAGGAACTTCATTACTTAGAAGCGTGTTTGGTGGAAGAATCGAAAGACACTTAGGTCATTGATTCGGGTGCCACTAATCATGTTTGTGTTTCTATGCAGGGGTTTGTGGAAATGAGAAGTCTACATGATAGGAGCCTCTCGTTGCGGACTGGAGATGGTAGCTTTGTGGTGGCTGAAGCAGTGGGAGATGTTTACCTTCATTTTGATCAATTTAGGTTTATTTTATTGAAAGACTGTTTTTATGTTCCTAATTTTAGGAGGAACCTTATATCGGTAGCTTGTTTAGTAAAGGATTCTTATTCAGTTTCTTTTAGTAAAAGAGTTGATATTCGTAGAAATAAGTCTTTTATCTATTCTGGATGGATGGAAACCTATATTTGATCAAACCAAAGATGTACTCACTGCTTGACACTGAATTAATTGATAACTCTAAAAGGTTGAAAGTTTCTCACTCTAACAAGGCATATCTTTGGCATTTAAGACTTGGTCATATTAATCAGGATAGGATTCAAAGATTGGTGAAAGACGGTCCTCTGGAATCTCTGGAGGAGGTACGACTTCCCCAATGTGAGTCTTGTCTAGAGGGTAAAATGACTAAGAGGTCTTTTGGAGCTAAGTGTACAAGGGCTCAGGAGCTCTTAGAAATTGTGCACACTGACGTATGTGGCCCCATGAACGTCACAGCATGAGGAGGGTTCGAGTATTATATCTCTTTTATAGATGATTACTCGAGGTATGGATATGTGTATCTGATGCACTGCAAGAGCGAAACCTTTGATAAGTTCAAAGAGTATCGTGCGGAAGTGGAAAAGCAATTAGATAAATCCATAAAGACACTTCGATCTGATCGAGGTGGTGAATACCTCTCCGATGAATTACTAGGACATCTTGTAGAGAACGGGATATTATCCCAATTGACTGCACCTGGTACTCCACAACAGAATGGTGTAGCCAAAAGGAGAAACAGGACCTTATTGGATATGGTACGGTCCATGATGAGTTATTCAATGCTGCCATTATCATTTTGGGGATATGCTTTACAAACGGCATGCTATATTCTAAACCAGGTTCCGAGCAAATTAATTTCCAGAACTCCGTATGAATTGTGGCGTGGCAGGAAGCCCTCCCTTGGACATATGAGAATATGGGGTTGCCCGGCACATGTACTGGATGGGGATGCGAAAAAGTTGGAACCAAGATCAGAATTGTGCATGTTTGTAGGGTATCCAAAAGGAACTAAAGGAGGTCTGTTCTATAACCCGAAGGAACAAAAAGTCATTGTCTCAACCCATGCGACATTCTTGGAGGAAAGTCACATGAATGACTTTAAACCTCGAAGCAAAGTGGTGCTAGAGGAGTTATCGGGTGAAAGAACTGCTCTACAGATTTCGGTCTTGGACGCAAGTCCGAGTTCCAGTAAAAAACCTGCAGACGATCAACAGTTTAGAGTGCCTCGTCGTAGTGGGAGGGTTTCAAAGAAACCTAAATTCTTTATGTATGATGCTGAGGTATATCAGGTTGAGGCTCATGAGCATGAGGATGATCCGGTCACCTATGATGAAGCTATAAATGATGTTGATTCTAAATCTTGGAAACAGGCTGTGAACAATGAGATGGATTCTATAAAATCCAACTCTGTTTGGGAACTTGTAGATTTGCCAGATGGGATAAAACCCATTGGATGTGAATGGGTCTACAAAAGAAAGAAGGATGCGGAAGGGAGAGTAGAAACTTTCAAAGCTAGACTGATTGTAAAGGGGTACACGCAAAAGGCTGGAATCGATTATGATGAAACCTTTTTGCCTGTTGCTATGCTGAAGTCTGTCCGTATTCTTCTGTCCATTGCTGCGGCTCTCGATTACGAGATCTGGCAAATGGATGTCAAGACGGCATTCTTGAATGGCCATCTTGAAGAGTGTGTCTATATGATACAGCCTGAAGGGTTCGTAGCAAAAGGCCAAGAAAGGAAAGTCTGCAAGTTGCTTAGATCCATTTATGGATTAAAGCAAGCATCCCACTCATGGAACCAGAGGTTTGATCAAGCGATTAAGACATTTGGTTTTGAGCAGAACGTTGATGAACCTTGTGTTTATAAACGTATTAAGGATGGAAAAGTGGTCTTTCTAATACTCTATGTCGATGATATACTACTCATTGGGAATGATGTAGGGAACTTATCATCGGTCAAGCTTTGGTTACACCAACAGTTTGACATGAAGGACTTGGGAGAAGCTAATTATGTTCTAGGCATTCGTCTCTTCAGAGATCGAAAGAACAAAATGATAGCGTTATCCCAAGCTTCATACATAGATACAATAATTGACAAATATACAATGCAAGAGGCAAAGAAAGGCTCACAGCCTTCCACTGCCGGTCTAACTCTTTCGTTGGATGACTGTCCCAAGACATTGGAAGAAAGAGAGCGTATGAGTAAGGTCCCTTATGCATCCGCTGTGGGTAGCCTTATGTACACTATGCTTTGCACTCGCCCGGATATATGTTTTGCAGTAGGTATGGTGAGTCGATATTAAGCAAATCCTGGAACCAAGCACTGGCAAGCTGTAAAGCATATAATCAAGTATCTTAAGAGAACAAGGGATTATATGCTGGTGTATTCTGGAGGGGACCTAACACCCGTAGGATACACCAACTCAGACTTCCAGACTTGTAAGGATTCGAGGAAATCGACATCTGGATCAGTGTTTTTACTCGGAGGAGGCGCCATTGTGTGGAGGAGCGTGAAGCAGGGCTGCACAGCTGACTCTACTATGGAGGCTGAGTATGTGGCTGTGGCTGAGGCATCTAAAGAAGTGGTTTGGCTCCGCAAGATCTTTAGAGACCTTGAGGTCATTTTGGGTGTTGACAAGCCTATCACACTTTACTGTGATAATACAGGGGCTATTGCCAACACAAGGGAATCTTGGCACCACAAGAGGACTAAGCACATCGATCGAAGATATCATATTATTAGAGGGCATATGGAGACAGGGCAAGTAGATGTATGTAAGATCGCGTCCGAGGACAACATCGCCGATCCCTTTACTAAGACTTTATTGGCTAAAAGCTTTGAGAGGCACGTAGAGGTGATGGGAATGCGTAATATGGCACACCTGCTGGCTTAGGGCAAGTGGGAGATTGTTAGGAAATGCCCTAAGCATTAGAGACATTTTGATGTATTCATTTTGAACTGGATAATAAAATTATATATAGAGGTTATTCATTACATTGCTATCTGTCCTCGTCTTATTTACATGTTAAAGTAAATGTAAGCAAATATGGCTCACCGATTGCTTGTGTTAATACTGTTAGAACATTGCATGCAATGGACTTTTGTATGAGAGAAGAAAATGTTCTAAAGTTAGTGGTCTAAACTATGGTCTGTAGTCTATGGGGTTAGACTGAGCATCTAACTCATGTTAAGACTATTATGTTGTCTAAAGCCTTGTAGGGGATGATTTGTCTTGACTGTCTGGAGCTGGACTCCCAAGTAGAGACATAGATATGTTACTTGGTGGTGACATATTAGATCGGGACTAAAGCGTGATTGATCTACGTAGTCCGCTATGAGTGGATCAATCTGCTTTTGATGTTCATTGTGCAATAACCTTAATCCTGAGTAAATGAACTACTTCATGTATATGACTTGTGTACTTTGATGTTCCAATGGCTAAAGCGTCTCAGAGGTAGTAAGCTTATAGACCGGTTCGTTGGGTACATGACTTGCATACGATGAAGGGTTTGTTTGCAAATATCGGAATCATAGCTCTGAGGAGTAAAAGGTATCCTCTTAAAGGCATTATACTGAATGTGAAAATGGACAAGGCCTTGGGTCGTCTGCTAGGCGGATGACTTCTTATTCACATATGGTGAATAATCATTTTCTTAATTCGGTAGTATAATGGAACTTTAAGATAGCCTGATCAGTAGGATTAAACGGACTTTGACCTAAGGCTGATCATGGATATCATATGAGGGTTTTGCATATATGACAAGATCATTGGATAGTAGGTCGTCACAGGCTTACGTAATACGGTATATAATTGGGAGTTCAGTTTCAGGTTTATAGTGGTGTAACTCTGAAACTAGTGATCATATGATTGAGTTGTTCAGTAAAGAATGATGATCATATGGATTTACGGGAGCCCGATTATATATGTCCAATCAGTCCCTCTACTAGCTCCACATAATTCCTTAACGTTTGGCAAATTGATTTGTGTATGCTATTGGCTGGTTTATTATGCATGGATGGTGATGACACAGGATTAGGATGGTAGACAAGATTCTCTCCGGTTAAATTCAGATTTTGTTTTGGATAATAGAGTACACAATTATTCGAACTCCAAATAAAGTTGCCATGATTTTATTTGAGATTGGATTGGAGTTGTAGAAAATTATCCATGAGAACAAGAATTTGAAACACAACCGTTTTGTGGAATTTGAAATTTGAATTTTGAATTTGAAATTAGAATTTGAAATCCAACCGAATTCAAATTTGAAATTCGGTTGGATTTGGAGAGGATAATCTTGTTAGAATCCTACTTGAATTTTGAATCCAAATCCTAACAAATGTTGCAAGAAATTTTGAGGATAATCCTCGAGGAAATTTCAGTTTTTTGTGGATAAGATTCAAGGGAAAAATTTAAGTTTCCATCCCAGTTGAATTTGGATTCTCTCCTTCCCTGAAAGATGGCAGAAATTAGGGAGAAAATCTCCTAGGAAAATTCGGTTGTTTTGGATAAGGTTGAGATAAGATTCAAACTTGAAAATCCTAGTGGAATTTTTGATTCTCCCTTATCCATAATGGCCGAAATTTTTAGGAGATTTTCTCTTTGTAATTTTCGGATTTTTTGGGTTGAAAAAGGGAGATAAAATTCTAGTTAAAATCTTGTTTAGATTTGGATTGGATTTATCCTAAGAAAACCGAATTTTATTGTTGAGATTCTCCCTTGGAAAATTCAGATTTTATGGTTATGGATAAGGGAAAATATATTTTCCTAATCCAATTCAAATTCAGAGAATCACCTCATGCAGGTCTATAAATAGAGGTCCTACCACTCCAGTTCTCTCAGACCACAGCTCTCAGGTGAGCAGGTTTATTGTTGCACAGCTCATCGTGACAATAAAGTTCTTTAGAGATCTGGGTGGTCGGAAGAAGACTAGTAGTGCTAGCATACCGATCGAGGTTCAGAGTGCCTACACACTCAGCCATTCGGGAATTGGAGAATAGTAGAGAAGGCTAGTTGGTTGAAGCCTCCGGTCATTCTCCTCCTGCAAAATTGGCGTCCTTGAGGTATGAATTTTAATTGTTGTTGGTTTATTGTATATGGCATCATGAGATATTTAACGATCTTAAAAATTTTTATTGTTCCGCTGCGCCACTCTGATACGTTTTTACCGGTTTATTTTCCAACAAAGCTCTCTTAATTAGCCAAATTGGCTACTAAATGAGGGACAAAACTCAAGGGCTGTTGCTATAAAGGAGGCTACACGTGGGGAGCAAGAAGATAAGGGAGAAATGCATTAAATGGTTGACAAAAAGGCAATAGTCCTTTGTTTCCTAAATCCTATTATTTTATTCACCTAAACTAACAAGCTTCCATGTTTTAAGGGCAGCTTACTTTCTGATTTTCTAACTGCGGCGCACGAATTTTGAGGGGAGGGGGGAATTCATCTGTGTTGTCTTCTCTTCATAGTCTAATTTTCCTCTTTCGGTACCGGGTCATTTTTCAGTAGTGTTCTAAACCTTGACTGAACATGGATTTTCTTGATCCAATTCTTGTACTATTCATTCTTGGTTGGGTTATAGTGTCTATGAGCCCACTCTGTGCCTATTTACTATTCATTTACTATACTATGGTTGTGTCTACACTGTACTAACACTGCGCACGTATAACGAAACTTTTTTGTGTGAAATTTAAAACATAGTCTCTCCTGACTAATTTAGACATGCTGATTTCAAATTTATCAGTTTTATATCCATCTAAGCTTGTTTGAACCAGTTTTTTTAGATCTATGTGATCCCGACTCGGGAATCACCTTTTGTGCTTAATTGACCAGTTTGAGCATTTTGAGTCTAAATACATTAGTTTCGAGCTAAGAAAAGGTCGTCTTGACCCTTTTCTCGATACTGCATATCTCTCAAACAGAATTTCACGTTTTGTGCTCAATTGGCTAAATTGAGCATGCTGACTATAAATATATCAGTTTTATGTAAAAAAAACGTGTTCTTGACCATTTTCTCAATATTGTATATTTATCAAGCAAAATTTCATTTTTGAGCTTAGATAACTAGTCTGAGCATATTGATGACTATCTCATCAGTTCTGTATCAAGAAATGGTTGTCTTGACCTGTTTCTTGATACCGTGTGCTACATATGTGCACTTACACTAAATAAGGTGAACCGATTTCACTCTCGGTTGCCTCTTTCACTACATGAATAGTAATTAAACGTTGCTTTACTCGTTTAATTCATTCAAACTGGAAAATTATACTGTATTCATAAACTTAATTACTTATTACATGATAATTAGGTTCCATGAACATGGGGCCATTACATAGTGTCTGGAATGGTTAGTGCTAGAGTGCTTGTGAGTCACTGTTTTAGCTCTTGAAAACCTTTTTCACACTTGTCTATCCACTCAAACTTCTTTTCCTTTCTGGTAAAAGCTATGAGTGGTGCGGCTAACTTAGAAAAACCTTTGACAAAGCATCGGTAATATCCTACTAAGCCGAGAAAACTACGTATTTTTGTCATGTTCTTCGGAGCTGACCACATACTAACTGCCTCAATCTTCGTGGGGTCTACAATTACTCCTTCTTTGGAGACTACGTGACTTAAAAAATGAACTTTCTCCAACTAAAACTTGCACTTGGAGAATTTGGCATACAGTTGGTGATCCTTCAACAGGCGTAAGACGATTCTTAAATGCTTTTCATGTTCCTCCTTTGTCTTGGAGTATATAAGTATGTCATTGATGAATACAATGACAAAATTATCTAGATAGTCCTTAAATATGCGGTTCATTAAATCCATAAAGGCGACTGGAGTATTTATTAGTCCAAATGACATAACAAGGAATTTGTAATGTCCGTATTGTGTTCGAAATACTGTTTTGGGCACATCCTCATCCTTAATCCGCAATCGGTGATAACCTGAATATAGGTCAATCTTTGAGAACATTGCAGTGCCTCAAAATTGATCAAATAAGTCGTCAATTCATGGCAATAGATACTTATTTTTAATGGTAATCTTGTTCAGATCTTTGTAGTCGATGCACATCCTCAGTGTTCCATCTTTCTTCTTTATGAATAGTACAGGTGCTCCCCAGGGTGAAAAACTCTATCAAATAAATCTCTTGTCCATCAGGTCCTTTAGTTGGGGTTGGAGCTCCTTGAGCTCTGTGGGGGCCATTCGGTATGGAGCCTTAGAGATGGGGGCTGATCTTGGTAGAAGCTCAATCTCAAATGAGATTTCACACTCTGGCGGAAGTCCTGGAAGGTCCTCTGGAAATACTTCCATGAACACTTTGACTATCGGCACATTCTCGGGTCCTATTTCTATTTCTTGGGTCTTATCCACCACATGTGCTAGAAAACCCATGCATTCGTTGGATAACATCTTACGAGCCTTCATTACTGAAATTATCACCTTTGGTCACTTCAGGGACATACCTTGGTAGACAAACTTGTAACAACCCCCCGCATTCACGGAAACTACTTACCGTGTAATAAGTAACTAAGAAATGTATTGGGAGTATTTTGAAACTTTTTGGTGCACCTTTGAAGAACACGGTCAAGTACATGACTGTGTAAGTGGCCGTGTACCATTCGAACTGTGTACGTGTGAGAGACCATGTAAGTATAAATGGCCATATAAGAGTAACATGGTCAGGTACACGGCCGTGTAAGTAGCCGTGTACCGTTTGGACTGTTGAAGTGTAAGGAGCCGTGCGAGTGTACATGGCCGTGTAGTGTAACACAGTTAGGTACACGGCCGTGTAAGTGGCCGTGTACTGCTCAGGTTAGTGAATGTGTTTCAAAGACATGGCCGTGTTAAGTAGTCTCAATTAGTACACACTCGTGTAAAAGTCCGTAAAGAAGGCTGTGTAATGAGCCAAGAGCCACTGTAATGACTCTCATGAATTATGAAACTTAATTGCTATGTAATGAGTAATTAAGTTAATAAATACAGTATACTTTCCAGTTGAATGAATTAAACGGGTACAGTAACGTTTAATTACTATTCATACAGTGATAGGAGCAATTGAAAGTGAAATCGGTCTACCCTATTATGTGAGTGCGCATGTCAGACACGCAGTATCAAGAAACTGGTCAAGAGGACCATTTCTTGACACAGAACTGTCATGCAGTGAAAGGGGCAACCGAGAGTGAGATCGGTTTTGTAGGAAAATAAACCGGTAAAAACGTATCAGAGTGGCGCAGCGGAACAATAAAAATTTTAGATCGTTAAATATCTCATGATGCCATATACAATAAATCAACAACAATTAAAACTCATACCTCAAGGACGCCAATGTGCAGGAGGAGAATGACCGGAGGCTTCAACCAACTAGCCTTCTCTACTATTCTCCAATTCCCGAATGGCTGAGTGTATGGGCACTCTGAACCTCGATCGGTATGCTAGCACTGCTAGTCTTCTTCCGACCACCCAGATCTGTAAAGAACTTTATTGTCACGATGAGCTGTGCAACAATAAGCCTGCTCACCTGAGAGTCTGTGGTCTAAGAGAACTGGAGTGGCAGGACCTCTATTTATAGACCTGCATGAGGTGAATCTCTGAATTTGAATTGGATTAGGAAAAGATATTTTCCCTTATCCAAACCCATAAAATCCGAATTTTTCCAAGGGAGAATCTCCACTAAAAATTCGGTTTTCTTAGGATAGATCCAATCCAAATCTCAACAAGATTTAAACTAGAATCTTATCTCCCTTTTTCAACCCAAAAAATCCGAAAATTTCAAGGTGAATCTTCCCTAAAGATTTCGGCCATTATGGATAAGGGAGAATCAAAAATTCCACTAGGATTTTCAAGCTTGAATCTCATCTCAACCCTATCCAAAATAACCGAATTTCCTAGGAGAGATACTCCCTAATTTCGGCCACTTTTCAGGGAAGGAGAGAATTCAAATTCAACTAGGATTGAAGCTTGAATTTACCCTTGAATCTCATCCACAAAATCCGAAATTTCCCTGAGGATTATCCTCAAAATTTCATCCCTTATTTGTTGGGATTTGGATTCAAAATTCAAGTAGGATTCTAACAAGATTATCCTCTCCAATCCAACTCAAATTCGAATTTCAAACCTTGTGGATTTTCCATAACAAATTCGAATCCTACTTGGACTGTGATTCAAAATTTGAAATTCAAATTTCAAATTCAAATTTCAAATTCAAATTTCAAATTTCAAATTTCAAATTTCAAATTTAAATTTCAAATTCAAATTTCAAATTCGAATTTCAAATTCAAATTTCAAATTCAAAATTCAAATTTCAAATTTCAAAATTCAAATTTCAAATTCCACAAAACGGTTGTATTTCATATTCTTGTTCTCATGGATAATTTTCTACGACTCTAATCCAATCTCAAATAAAATCATGGCAACTTTATTTGGAGTTCGAATAATTGTGTACTCTATTATCCAAAACAAAATCTGAATCCAACTGGAGAGAATCTTGTCTACCATCCTAATCCTGTGTCATTACCATCCATGCATAATAAACTAGCCAATAGCATACACAAATCAATTTGCCAAACGTTAAGGAATTATGTGGAGCTAGTAGAGGGACTGATTGGACATATATAATCAGGCTCCCGTATTCCATATGATCATCATTCTTTACCGAACAACTCAATCATATGATCACTAGTTTCAGAGTCACACCACTATAAACCTGAAACTGAACTCCCAATTATATATCGTATTACGTAAGCCTGTGACGAGCTACTATCCAATGACCTTGTCATATATGCAAAACCCTCATATGATATCCATGATCAGCCTTAGGTCAAAGTCCGTTTAATCCTACTGATCAGGCTATCTTAAAGTTCCATTATACTACAGAATCAAGAAAATGATTATTCACTGTATGTGAATAAGAAGTCATCCGCCCAGCAGACGACCCAAGGCCTTGTCCATTTTCACATTCAGTATAATGCCTTTAAGAGGATACCTTTAACTCCTCAGAGCTATGATTCCGATATCTGCAAACAAACCCTTCATCGTATACAAGCCATGCACCCAACGAACCGGTCTATAAGCTTACTACCTCTGAGACGCTTTAGCCATTGGAACATCAAAGTACACAAGTCATATACATGAAGTAGTTCATTTACTCAGGATTAAGGTTATTGCACAATGAACGTCAAAAGCAGATTGATCCACTCATAGCGGACTACGTAGATCAATCACGCTTTAGTCCCGGTCTAATATGTCAACACCGAGCAACATATCCATGTCTCTACTTGGGAGTCCAGCTCCAGACAGTCAAGACAGACCGTCCCCTCCAAGGCTTTAGACAACATAATAGTCTTAACATGAGTTAGATGCTCGGTCTAACCCCATAGACTACAGACCATAGTTTAGACTGCTAACTTTAGAACATTGTCTTCTCGCATACAAAAGTCCATTGCATGCAACGTTCTAACAGTTTTAACACAAGCAGTCAGTGAGCCATATTTGCTTACATTTACTTTAACATGTAAATAAGACGAGGACAGATAGCAATGTAATGAATAACCTCTAAGTATAATTTTATTATCCAGTTCAAAATGAATACATCAAAATGTCTCTAATACTTAGGGCATTTCCTAACAATTTATTTCTCATCCCAATAATTATTTAAAATTTAAATCTCCAAAAATCTAAATTTCAAATCCCAAATTTAGTACATGTGAGTGTGCGTGTGAGACACGCAGTATCAAGAAACTGGTCCAGACGACCATTTCTTGACACAAAATTGATGAGCTAGTCGTCAATATGCTCAGACTGATCATCTAAGCATAGCAGCAATAATTGCCCTCATAGGTGTACAGTATCAAAAAAAGTGGTCTAGATGACCTCTTCTCGCTAAGAAACTGACAAAATCGGAGCCAGAATGCTCAGACTAGTCAGTCAAACAGAAAACGATAAATAGTGAATAATGAATAATGAATAATGAATAGTAGAAAATGCAGTGTCATATTAATGGCCAATACGACCATAATCTGGCATAAAACTGATATATTAATAGTCAGCAGGCTCAATTTGGTCAATTAAGCACAAAATGTAGATTTTTGTTTGAGAGTTATGCAGTATCGGGATGAGGGTCAAGACGACCTTTTCTAGTCCCGAAACTAATATAATTAGACTCAGGACGCCCAAATTAGTCAATTGGGCACCTGACATGTTTTTTGAGATGGGGTCACACAAATCCTGAAAATGGGTCCAGACCACCTCAAATGGACGTAAAACTAATAAATTTGAAATCAACATGTCCAAATTAGTCAAGATAGATTGTGTTTGAAATTTCGGGCGAAAACGCCTCGTTGTGCCTGCGCAATGTCAACACAGTGTAGGCCTAACCACAGTATCAAGAAATTGGTCAAGATGACCTTTTCTTGAAATAAAACTGATATAATTAGAATCAGCATGCTCAAATTAGTCATTTGAGCACAAAAAGTAACTTTTGACCAGGAAATCGCAGTATCGGAAAACTAGTCAAGATGACCTCGGATGAAAATAAAACTGATATATTTGGGTTCAGCATGCCCAAATTAGTCAGTATAGCCTATGTTAAAATTTTCCAAAAAATTAGTATAAAGGGGCAAGAATTTTGGATTTTTGTAAAAGGGCCCTCCATAAATTTTTTTCCTAATCTTTTTCTCTCTACACCTCACGAACATAAACAGTAATTGACTATAAAAGTCGACCTCCATTTTTGATACCGTCGGCACCATTGGAAAGCTCTCAACGAGCTGAGTCCAACCGTGTCCTAAGTCGATGGAACCGACGCCGGAGTAAGGCGCACGCGCCGCCCAAAGCCACCATTGGCTGAAAATTTCGATCGGCCATATCTCCACCGTCCGATGTCCAAATGCCACGATTCTAGTCCCAATGGATTTGTTGTGAATAGTAGAACAAAACTCAGGCCTCCTTTCACATCAACAGCTGCTGGATCGCGCCACCCAGCCTTCACCGTCGCCACCATGGAATCCGTCGATTCCGGTAGAGTTGAGTTGCAAGGTGGGTACCAAAATGTTCAGAACAACATGGGAAACAAAAAGCCCCAAATCAATTTTGGGCAACAATGCTGGGAAGATAAGGATCCAACCACCGCCGTCGTCGTTGACTTTCGAGGGCTGATTTCCGGCGATAGGAGTCTCGATTGGTGAAATTGACACCACCAATGAGTTCCTCTCGTCGAGCTCTTCAAAATGGTGGTCGCCTTTTCCATCGTCATCGTGTTCAACATCAGTCAATACCGATCAACAGTGACCGGTGACCAAAAATTGAAGAATGGCCCGTTGGCCCATTTTCGACGTTTCAAACACATCCGCAGCATCGGATTATTAAACCGGAATTTCAAAAGTGAAGAACGATGATTCAAAGATTATGCAGTCAAGACCGAACAGTTCTTTTGATCACCGATGGGAATAATTTGGTAGTAATTTTGATTCCTTTATTCCTCATATTATTATTGGAATAATTGTGTATTAATTATGGATATTGAATTGAGGAATTGTAAGAAAAAAAAGTATGAAATGTTGAAAAAGAAAATGTAAGAGAATGTGAAAAATTTTTATGTTAGGTAGTTTTGAGGCATTTCCTAAACTCCAGGAAGCCAAAAATTAAGCAAAAATACTGGCAAAATTTCTAAAACGGCACAAAGGGGTGTTTTAAGAAACGAGGGGTAAAAATGTGATCGGGTTGGAAACCCGAGCCCCCCCTCGATGACCTAGGTCCGGGAAAGAAAGATGGACGTTTTGAGGATTAGTAAACTGCCCATTCGAAATCCCGAAATGTAAGAAAGCAATCCGTATGTCAGAATAGTACCACCCAAGGGACGGATGCGAGCTAAGTATAGAATTTACGGTGATTATATCGGTAAAGTTAACCCGATAGGCTAAATAATCAATACGCGAGGTATATGGTCAGTTGACTGGTCGGTTAACCAGTCAAGGACTGAGTTTGAATGGGATAGTGAGAGACAGTGATTAATTTGTCAAGTAGACAAATTAATTAAGCATAATTAGAAATTAAATATCAAATTCTCAAAGAAGAGCAGTTGGGTACCGATAGGCATCGGTACTACACAACGATAGATTTATTAGTCACTAATGATAAAGTGACCTAAGAGCGACGTTAATTAATTTATTAGGTAAATTAATTAATTAACCATGATTAGAAAATCAAGCTCTTAAGAGGAGGGCAATTAGTATCGATAAGGATCGATACCACGTAACGATAAAGTTTTTATTAATCACTAATGACCACAGTGACCTAAGAGTGAATGTTAACGAAATGTGTTATGATTACAGGGAGGTACCTGTATTGTGACGAAGGCGAGAGTATAAACTGTCCGCTGATAGGTAAGTACAACTTCGCCTACAGCATGAATAAAATGAATTTGAAATGATGATTTTACACTATGTTAAGTATGCCTAACATGCACACGATGATGCACAATGATGCAAATTATAGCACGACATCAAGGGAACCAGTTCAAGTACCAGTTGGGCCGGTTACAAGGGCGTGAGCTAAGAAATTCAAAGAAGCACTTAATGAACTAATTCAAGAAGTTTGGGCTCAAACAAATTCATGGAGGCCCATTGAGCCTGGTCCACAAGGAAGTTTCAATTTAATTCAAGCCTTAGAAAATCCGGACCAAGCCCAATAAAGAAGACGTTTTTTGGCAAGCTAATGGGTAGATAATATTGCTACAAATTGTCTTTCCTTTTGTAGTGTTTAGCTTGCATGCCAAGTCTTTGTTTCTTTGCTTGGCTGAAAATGAAAATGTCAAACTTTCCCTTTTATTGTTTTAGGCATGAATTAGGTGTGAATTAGGTGTAAGTTTCCATATTTTCACCCATTCAAATTCTGGGAATATTAGGAGAATATTACGGGAATATTTCATTTAGTTTCCATATTATTTTAGGGTATATTTTGAGAATATTCTTGTAATTTATGCCTATAAAAAGGCGTCCACAAGCAATGAAAGACATCATCAGTTTTATTCACAAATTTGAGAGTTATATTTCACTTTGGTTCTTTGAGAGCTATTCGAACTTATCGGAGTTTTCCGTGGCATTCACATCGACTTATCAAACGGATTTCCATCACCGCTTATGACGTCTTCGTTATGCTAAGGTTCTTGTTTCACAATAAGCAACGGGTTGAGGTCATCCTATACCGAGGTTCTTGTTTTTGTTGAAGCAACAGGTCGAGGATCCATCCAAAGCCTGAGTCTTAGAATGTTCTTGGGGTCCTAATCTTGACGGATCTCGTTATTCTTGGGGGGTTCGCATCGGCATACATAAGAGCATATAGTTTCACAATCGTGTAGATTGATGAAAGAACAATTTAGATGCCATATATCCCTATCATGTAAGATTAGGGATAGTCTAGAAGAGCATATGGCCAAATCAGATAAACAAGATGGAAATTTATAGGCGTGTGTACCGGCCTTTTCAGTTGAAAGGGTTTTTAAGTTAAGATAAAGCAGAAAGTTGAGCATCCATTGATGGCTCTCCGGCTTTTGATCATAGGCGTTACCGATGGTCTGTGCGCACACGGTACTGACACACGTGCCCTCAGCAGATTAAAGAAAAGATAATAAATAATGAAGCATAATATGAGCATAATCGGATCATGCATTGTTACGATATGCCTTAACTACAGTTCAGCATGCTTCTAGTTACAGCAGATATGCATTCAGTACTCGATGTATTCCGTTATGCATAAAGTATGTAATGTCTTGCATCCAGTGTTATGTGATGTTCTGATATGTGAAATGTTTCAGTGATATATGTTACTGTTTGGCATGTTTATATGGTTTTAAGTATGTACTATGATTTAAACATGTTTTGCAGATAACATGTTGTACTTACTAGGCTTAAAGCTCACAGTGTATGTTCATACTGTAGGTAAGCGTCCTATGGCTTAAACACCAACTGGTGATGATGGCGGCAAAGGCGGATGTGAGGATGAGGTTATGGATACTATCACCAGTATTCTTCCGCAGAGTTTATGTAATAAGTATTTTGAATAGTAATCGTTAAATAGAATCTTTGAATAGTAATGGTTAAATAGTATTTTTAAATAGTAATAGTTAAATAGTATTTTTGAATAGTAATAGTTAAATAGCATATTTGGAATAGCATTTAATTAAACAGTTAGTATAAGTATATATGTATAATTGAAATCCCTATGTTTTTAGATTCCGCATTTTAATAGTATGCATATGTAAATAGTAAATACATACGCGTAAAAAAAAATCCCTAAAATTCTGATATCTAAACAAGTAAGTTTAAGTATCAGTTTTAAAGAAAAAGATCAAGTATAAGTTTTAAGTCAAAGTTAAAGAAGCAGTTTTTAGTGACCGTTTGGGCCACTAAGGGCACGGGACGTCACAAAACTTCTCACATCCAATAGGTCTAAAAGCAACTTTCCGCTTCCGACCGTCTATGATGGCGTTGTACTTCGTGAGGAAGTCGATTCCCAAGATTACATCGTAATTGAACATGTTGATGATCATCAGATCAACGCTCATCTCTCTACCACATATAATTACTGGTACGTAACACACCCCATAATTAGACAACAAAACTTTCTAAGTCTTTATCTATCCTTCTAGCAAACTCAGATGATGCAAAAGAATGAGTGGCTCCAGAATCGACCAACACCAATACTTTTGAGTTGGCGATAGAAAGCTGACCTGTCACCACGGCAGAAGTTCCAGTTTCAACGTCGTTCCTCGTATAAGCGTAGATTCTCCCTTCGTTGTCTAGAGCTTTTAATCTACCTTGCGATATCGAAGGGTCTTTGATTTTGGCTTGAGTAGCATGAAGTTGGTTACTCGTTGTACGGGCTTAGTTTTGCTAGTTCTGTGGGTTAGAAAAACAATTTTTGGCGAAGTGACCTTCCTTACCATAGACGAAATAGCCACTTGTCCCCTGCTTGCATTCTCCCAAGTGTCTTTTCCCACACTTTGGGCACATCAGAAGTTGGTTACCCTTTCCTCCTCGGTTGTTTCTTTTCTGTGAAAAATTCTTCTATTGACCTTGGTTGCTTGGATTTCCCTTCCTCTTGAGGTTATTGCCAGATTGCCTAGCTATTCTGGCTAGTGCCGATGCCTTATCCTTGGTGCTGAAACTTTTGATTTTGCTTCCCTTGAGCCAACTTGGCCCGAGTTCTTTCCTTCTTCCTTACCTTGAAAATTTGAACTTTTCGCTCCCTATCCTGTCCTAGCCAATACTCGGCTCAGATAGCCTTGCTTACGCACTGGGCCACAGTCGTCAGTCTATGGCTACCACTACAGACTTGGCCCGTAATTACGATGCCCCGTAGCCTTGAGTGGCCCAGACCGTCATTTAAAACTACTACTTGCATTGATACTTATACTTACTTGCAAACCATTAATACTTACTTAAATTTATTAACTTCGATACCATAATTTTAGGGATATTTTTTTTATATGCGTACATATTTACTATTCATATACGTATACTATTAAAATACAGAGTCCAAATCATAAGGAGTTCATTTATACATACATGCATACCTTTAAAATTCTTTATCTAATTACTGCTCAAAATATACTATCCAAAATATACTATTTAGATATACTATTTACTATGCAGAAGTTTAAACTCGTGGTAGTATCCGAGTCGGGTACGGAAAATCCGAGCCTCGGAGACCTAGATTGGGAACGTCTAGATGAAAGTTTTAAATACTAGTAAAACGTCCATTTGAGGCTCCGAAACAATAGAAAATCACTAAACCGATGTAAGGGTCGGAATAATGCTTCCCGAGTGTCGGGAAGGTGAAAAATAGAAATAAAATAGAAACAAACCCGGTAATGAATAGAAAAGAGTCAAAAAAGTTCCTGAGAGCCAAAAGTGCGGTCTGGATCGGGAAAATTCAGTTAGGGGCAAAATTGTAATTTTGCCAAAATATAGGGGTAAAATCATAATTTTGTAAAAGTTGAGAAAAATGGGAAAAATGATAAATAAAGCCTAAAAAGTTATAAATAGGTTTCATTTAAGCTTTTTAATAAAAAAAATAATAGCTATAAATGGAACTAAAATTAACAGACAAGGTTTTGTCTGTAGGATCTCAAAATCGACCCGCAAGGAGAGCGATTAAAAATCCAGGAAAGGAAAAGGGGAGGAAACGGATAAGGTAAGTTCGGACATTTACCTGTCTGCAACATATAGCATTATTATTGCTAACTTTGATGTACTAACTATAAGTTAGGTACATATGTGCTACGGGCACTATTGGAATGGGACACATAATAAATTGTGCTTCGGGCACTAGAGCGAGGTTAATGAAACTCATTCACACGAAATTAAAGTGTGAACCATTCCTAACCATGGGGCAATATGAAGTCACTGGGTTAGAACTTTAAAAAGTCGGTAATGAAACCACTTTCGGCGTACCAGCCTTCCTTATAGAGAGGTAAACTTTGCCTTCGAAGCTATGATGATGAGATTAAGGCTGTGGAGGTCAGCACTAATGTACCGCTCCTAGTCATGTATAAATTTACCTTCGAGGCTATGATGATGAGATTAAGGCTGTGGAGGTTAGCACTAATGTACTACTCCCAGTCATGTGTACTAAAATGGTACTACCAACATGAGCTCAAAACCAGAACATAATTAAAGATAATTACCTAAAACTGAAACTATACCATAATTGAGCATAAGACAGTTTCGTGAGGGTACTAACATCGTGGTTGATTACTGTTGACATACTGTGTTGTGGTTAAAGTTACTATTCACAGAAATTCTATTTCTTGCATATTTGAACTTGCTGAGCCTGTAGCTCACCATTTTTGCTTACGTTGCAGGTAAGCAACCAGCTCAGTAGCTTTGTATGGCTGGATGGCGGACGAGATAGCGAGTGTCAAATGAGATAGGAGGCCAAGGGATATGGTCCTGCCAGAGTCTTTCCGCTGAGCGATAACAGAGAAAGGAAAGAGTAATAGTCTTTTGTAATAATATATATTTTGCAAAAGTACTGTATTATGTAAATTACTTTGTACTTGTAAACAAAGTGATTAGTGGATAATATTTTACATGATGTTTAAAAAAAAATCCCCTAAAAATATCATGTTTTACAAGAGAGATAAATTAGCCGGCGACCCATGAAAGTACAATCTATCGCAGTTAGCTATGAAGCTTAACTGTAATAGTATTGTATGACCTCTACGAAGGGCGGGCCGCCACAGTTGGTATCAGAGCTGATTTACGATTGGTCTAGTTTAGATTATCGACTATCGCCACAGTTGGTATATCAGAGCGGTGTTGACCATATCCTGATTTGACACTTCGCACATCCTGCGCCGCAGTCCAAGTAAGTAGTTTATTTAAGTTTAGTTAATTATTTTCTTATGTGAAAATAATTATCTTATAGGTAGCAAGATGACTAGACCTCCTTATGTGAGACCACCACTACCACGACCGAGAGGGATGTTACGGGTATGGACGAGACCTATTGTGAGGCCGTCTATTTTCCAACATCTGGTATTTAGACCCCCGGTGCCAGAGAGACCTCCAGCTCCAGCACCAGCTCCAGTAGATGTAGTACAGCCTCGATCGGTACTTCATCCACCTGTAGTAGTAGACATTCCAGTTGTTGGTGGACGCCAACATGTTGGGATGAGAGTTTCGGCTCAGGCAGTATAGGCATTCAGAGCTAGTAGTCCCCATATGTTTGATGGTGGACGACAGTCAATGGAGACAAAGAATTGGCTCCATGCCATCGAGAGGATTATGGTGATGTGTGATATTGACCGAGAGATGTGGATCCAGTTGGCCATAAGTATGTTTCAAGGAGATGCTCGAGTATTCTAGGATTATTGTGATCAGGAGATTCTGTTGGGATTCAGTTGGGCTGAGTTCTGTCAGCGATTGGTTGATCAGTTTCTGCCTAAGGATCTGCCACCGACTCCTACACCTCCAGAGAGACGAGAGGTAGTTACACCCGCGTATCCTGGATTTGATGAGGCTAGGGACTATATTCTCCAGACAGAGAGGATGGTCATGTTGTCTGGTGAGACAGTTATGTCTTACGCAGCACGATTTGAGGAGACTATTAGGAGGAGATGTCCGTTGCCCAACCTCATTGAAGCGAACTATTGTTAGCTTTTCTGGAGAGGTCTACCTATGGAGTTGAGACAGAGGGTGATTAAGCTATATCCTCCTATGCTCCAAGAGTTTGTAGTGACGATCAGGACGATCGAGAGGGAGGTTTTGATTGAGCATCTGTCACAGAGTTGATGAGAGACACTGGGTCAAGATGAGATGATGGCACGCATCTTTGGGCCGAGAAGGATGATGAACGATCATAAGGCCGGACCGTCTAGACCGTAAGGAGGTGATGACTCAGGACAAGGAGCATTGCCTAGGGGTGGTGATGACTCAGATGATCTAGATGACGATGAGTATCCAGAAGAACATCCTCTAGTCCCAGACATAAGAGATGTATGACCAGTAGATGTATTCATGTACATAAGTAGCTTATAGAGAAAAGCTCTTTTGTATAGACTTATGGCCAAGCTGTATATGATGGCCGATGTATATATGACTGGTGATGATTATGTATGATATATAAGCGTTTTGCTATGAATGAAATATCAAAATGATTATATGTTGTACGATGATGTGTTACGATAATGTGGCTTTACATTTCCCTGAATTTCGTAAATTTATATGATTTTATGAATGTGGTCATGGAAAAGCTAACGGTGAATTGTTGTGCCATAATGGGATAATAGACAAGATGGTGGATTTACGAAATCGACAAGAGAGACGAGAACGACGTCCTAATCTCATGGAGAGAATAGAGCAGATACAAGCTTTACTAGAAGCTCAGATGCAGAAAAATGCTAATCTGAGGTAATGAGTAGAGGAGTTAAAATAGAGGCAAGGTTCTGAAGGCACCCAAGTAGAACAAGAAGCTGAGGTAGATCCAGTTATTCCTCTAGCTGCTATACATGAGAGAGTTCTTAAACCGTCTTAGGTAGTAAATCTGGAGCCCCTCTATGAAAGATTTAGGCGTATGAGGCCGCCAGAATTTGAAGGTTCTACAAATCCTCTAGAGGCTAAAGACTGGTTGTCATCCTTACAAGTGATCATGGAATTCATGAATCTAACTAACCAGGAGAAGGTCGCATATGCGTCTTTTGTGTTAAGAAAAGATGCTCCTTTTTGGTGGGACACTGTGCGAATGAGAAGAAATGTGTCTACCATGAGCTGGGCAGAATTTCTGGAAGAACTTAACCAAAAATATTATGACCCTGCATCTCTGAGACTACAGCAGAAAGAGTTCTCAGAATTGAAGCAAGGAAATATGTCGACGAGTGAAGTTTGCCAAAAGTTCGATCAGTTATCCCGCTTATGTCCCTATTTAGTCCCTACTGAGAGGGAGAAAATACAGAAAATGATCGGGATGTTCAGGCCAAAAATTGCTACATTGGTAGATACTGAATAGGTACCATCTACTTCTGTACCAGATTGTGTTAGTCGGGCCATAAGAGCTGAGTTTCATGTAGCCCGACAGAAAGAGAAAAGAGAGAAGCATTGGGAGGCCAAGCAGAAGGAGAGGGCTTTGGCTAAGTTTACATAAGCTGGTCAATCTAGTAAGCCAAATCAGGAATGCTAAACCAGGCCAGGGTAATAATCAAGGATCCCAGCAAAACAAGAGGAAAGGCAATTTTACTGTAAATCGCCAGGCAAATAATTGAAACCAGCAGCCTAGAACAGCTAGTAATGCGGAATCCAATGTACCAAATTGCCCTACATGCGGGAAGAGACATTCTGGGCAATGCAAATATGGGCCACTTGTTTGTTATGAATGTGGAAAGGAAGGTCATTATGCCAGGAACTGTCCAAGTAATAGGCAGGGTACACAAGGCACTTCCCAACCACACCAGACACGCTCACAAGCTCATTCCCTTCAGGCCAGGGTTGAAGAGTCTCTAGTAAGGCCGCAACGCCAGGAGCGTGTGCCACGTGCTGAGGCTCGTGTGATGGCCTACACCAAGGAGGATGCAGAGACAGGAACATCAAATGTGGTGATAGGTCAGCTTCCTGTCGCTAGTCATGTAGCCTCTGTACTATTCGATTCCAGTGCTACGCATTCTTTTGTTTCCTATGAATTTGTTGACAAGATAGGACTTCCTAAGGACTATATGGGAAAAATATTTCAGACAGCTTTATCCTCTAGGGAAGTATTGTTGTCCAATTACTGGCTGCCTCATGTACCAGTATATGTGGCAAATAGGGAGCTATATGCTGAGTTGATCGTAATGAAGATCGTGGATTACGATGTAATTCTAGGCATGGATTTACTAGGGAAATATCAAGCTATAATCGACTGTCGAAATCAAAAAATAGTATTCCAAGCCGAGGAAGAAGAGAGTTTCGAATACGTCGATGCTTCTCGAAAACCCGGGAAGATGATGATCAGTTCACTGAAAGCAAGCAAGCTGATGGCCAGTGGTTGTATGGGATATCTGGCATATGTGATGGATACTACAGAAGAATAGAAGCTTCAACCTGAAGATGTTCCTGTTGTTAATGAATTTTTTGATGTATTTCCGGAAGAGTTACCAGGGATACTTCCAGAGAGAGAAATCTCGTTTGAAATTGAGTTGATGCCTGGAATGGCACCTATTTCCAAAACACCATACCGCATGGTTCTAGTAGAGTAAAAGGAGCTACAGGAACAATTAAAGGAGCTTTTGGACAAGGGATTCATCAGATCGAGTTATTCTCCGTGGGGTGCACCTGTGTTGTTCGTCAAGAAAAAGGATGGAACGTTCTGTTTGTGCATTGATTACCGGGAGTTGAATAAGGTTATGATCAAAAATAGGTATCCGTTACCTAGAATTGATGACTTATTCGACCAGTTAAAAGGCGCAGCGGTATTTTCCAAGATCAATTTACGATCAGGATATCACCAGTTGAGAATTAAAGAAAGTGATATTCCTAAGATGGCGTTTAGGACTCGTTATGGTCATTATGAGTTCCTTATGATGCCATTCGGATTAACCAATGCACCAGCAGCATTCATGGACTTGATGAACAGAATCTTTAAAGAGTATTTGGATAAGTTTGTCATTGTATTCATTGATGACATTCTTATATACTCAAAGACTCATGAGGAGCACAAGGAGCATCTGAGGATCGTGTTGCATACGATAAGGAAGCATCAACTGTATGCCAAATTCTCAAAATGTGAGTTTTGGCTGGATAGAGTACATTTCCTCGGACATGCTGTATCCCAGGAAGGTATTGCTATAGATCCAACGAAGGTAGATGCAATTAACCAATGGCCTGCACCCAAGAGTGTGACGGAAATACGCAGATTCTTAGGGTTAGCTGGTTATTATCGGAGGTTTGTAGAGGGATTCGCGCATTTAGCTGCACCTCTTACTGCTCTTACACGCAAGGAACGAAAGTATGAGTGGACTATGGAATGCGAAAGAAGCTTCTAGGAGTTAAAGAGACGGTTGACAAGCGCACCAATCCTTATGCTTCCCACTGAAGGGGAGAAGTTTGCGATCTACAGTGATGCATCCAAAATAGGATTAGGAGCAGTCCTAATGCAAGGCGGCAAGGTGATTGCCTACGCTTCACGTCAATTAAAGGATCATGAAAAGAATTATCCTACGCATGACCTTGAACTTGCTGCGGTAGTGTTTGCACTTAAAATTTGGTGACACTATCTCTATGGAGCCCAGTGTCAGATTTTTACTGATCACCAAAGCCTTAAGTATTTCTTCATGCAAAAGGAGCTCAATATGCGACAAAGAAGATGGTTGGAACTGGTAAAGGATTATGTGTGGGCAACCCCTCTAGCTTAGGTCGTCCACCTTATCTTGCTTGCTTTCTTTATTCTTTGCTTACTCTTACTTAGCTTACTTGTCTTTATAACTTTCTTCTTCTTGGGGGTTTAAAGGATTTGTTCTTGAAAAACTAGAAATATATATATATTTTTTTAAACTTGACTGAATGAAACTATTAGTTCTTTGAAATCGTGTATACATAAATATATACATACTACTTAATATTTTTTTCCCAAAATATATTTTGCGGTCTTGTTACTTTAAAGTACGTAAAAATAAAAACATACTTTTAAGCATGTTTCACTACTTTACATACTACACTCTTGTCTTATCTTCATACATATACATCACTATTACACTTTCTTTCTTTTTCACTTTAATTACAGCGGAACTCTGCAAAACGGAACCATAACCTGTCCATGACATCGCTGGGATCTGTCTGCCAGTCCGCTACTCTTGTTTCATATTGCTAGTTGCTTACTTTTATTACCTACATCACGAATAGACTAATGAGGTAAAGCTCAGTAAGTACAAACATACAAGTAAATAAGCTGAATACAACACACTTTGGGTTAGTCAACTTATGATCAATTTCTTTCTTACTCCTATGCTTTACTTATTCTTTCTATTCTATTTCTTCCTTTTCTTTGCTTTACTTTATCTTGCTTAATCTTTCACTTGTGGGCTCATGGTTGGACGTACCTAATGCGCGCAGACCAATAGAGGATCAGGGGAGCGACCCACCAATCAACCCTAAGGTCATCTCTGGACTACTACCTATAGGTAGCAAGTCAAGCCATCAACTACCTCATTATTAACGAGGCAGCGCCACACAACTGGGGTGGAGGCTATCTTTGAACCTCAAAACTGGAGAGGCCGGTATGCCAACCTTAACTTTTAAGTCTTGTTATTTGAATTATCTTATTCCTCTTTTCTTTATCTGATCTTGCTTAACTATTCTCGTGAACATGTTAGTATCATGTCACAAACTGAATAACTTAAATATGTATATATATAATACAACTCTATGGCAAGTCAATTCGTGAGTAGACAATTAAATATCTGTACTTACAACACTTGTGCTAGTGTAAACTTTTGTGGTCCATCGAGCTCCTTTGCCCGTCTCTAGTTGAGTTTCCTAAAGACATAATGTCATCAGTTAATACATTTTCATTAACTGATTTTATTATACTAAAATCTGAACTTTAGATTTTAAAATCTTAATTAAAGTCTTATAGCGACATTTAAAGTCCTAACGACTCTGTTTAGACTTTTCTAGGGCTCTAGCAACCATTTCTGAGCATTTCGAAAATTTTGGTAAACTTGGTGAATAGTAACTTCCAATTGTGAATAGTAATATTCGCGTAAATAGTGCCATGCACGTGAATAGTACTATACATGTGAATAGTAACTGGCCAGGGGACGTTTCTATTTTTCTACTTAGACCAGGTTCCCTAAGTCCGAGAACCATAAAATAGCTAGCTGGAGGGTTTAATGCCCCTTTTCTTGACTTTTCTAGACTTTTTGGTCAAAATGACCATTTTGCCCCTAACGGGTCTTGAGGTCGTAACATTCTCATTTTGGTGCTTAAACAAGATTTTTTGAGTTCCTAAAATCTTAAAACAATCTTTTCTAGGTCTCGGTAAATTTTTACAACTTAGTTGTTGCGTTTACACTATTTACTTATCACCCGTCCCTCGGGTGATACTATTCCGACCCTTGGGGTCGTGGCTCGTTTTTCTAGCATTTCGGAGCTTCAAACGAGCTTTTCACTAATCTTAAAAACGTTTCTTATTCTCTTCCCGACCTAAGTCTCTGAGGGGCTCAGGTTTTTCCATCCCGACACTAAACTTTACCCTTATTATTCAAAACGCCCTTAACGTTATTTTTTTCCGTCCTCTCGACATTTTAGATTTTAGGGGTCGGTTTACTATTCTGCTAGACTTGCTTTCTTACTTCAAACTCTAAGGTACCGAGGGATCTCGGTTTTCATTTCCGAGCATGTTTTTATCGCTTGTTTCCTGAAATGCCCTTAATGCCGCTTTAAAAATTTCGGCAGCATTTCTGCTTAAATTTTAGGTTTCCGGCATTTAGGAAACACCTCAAAACTATCTATCCTAATCTAAACCTGCCATGTACTATACCAGAAGCCTATTTTATGCAAAAGTTTCTAAACTTTTACGTAAAAACTTTCCACATTCTCAATGTATAAATCACACACAAAGTCTTTATTTTTCAATCACTTAGGCCACGGTTTTAGTTTAGGTTTCCAACACCAAAACTTCCTTTCTTTCAAGCATTCTTTCTCTTACTTTTCTTCTTGGTTTTTAAGGCATATTCAATACCAAAACCAAATAAAATTCTTATTGAAATCTCTTTATAAAGCCATGGGTTTTATGCTAAATCCTAACCTAACTTTGGTTTTCAATTCAACCACTTACACAAGCTTATCTTCTACATCATTCTAACTTACTACGACACTAAAATCACATGATTTTTACATGTTCTTCACACTAGGTATACATGGTTCCTTTTTAGCAAACTTTTACAAAATTTTGTTTCAAACTTTTTAACTTTTCTTTCTAAACATTTTACACATCAAAACACATGTTTAAATCAACCAAAACCAACTCAAAATTCTTTCAAAACCCTAGTAACATACACAGTTTGTCTTGTAACAAACCGAATCCCACTTTGGTTTTTAGCTTTCAA
Organism: Antiaris toxicaria; assembly: GCA_035233585.1. Taxonomy (NCBI): domain Eukaryota; kingdom Viridiplantae; phylum Streptophyta; class Magnoliopsida; order Rosales; family Moraceae; genus Antiaris; species Antiaris toxicaria. The sequence continues at coordinate 25,370,104 of CP141157.1, forward strand.
ATTTTCTTTCTAGTTGTTTTACATATCAAAACACACTTTAAAACAACAATTTAATTAAACCAAACTTGAAATTCTTTGAACCCATACACTTAGCCATGGATTCCTCACAAAACTAGCATGAAAAATTCATGTTTCAAGCTTCTAAATTACTCTTTAACTATCATACAAACTAATTAACCTTAAACAACAAGGTTTGAACTAAACTTTTCTCATTCTTTTCTACTCAACATAGCCATGGATATTTGCTTCAAAATACCAAAGAAAAGCTTGAAATTTCAAGCTTACTTTGCTATGTTACTCAACACTTGCTTAGGAAGAACTTTGCTTAAGATTTTGATACCAAACTTTGAAGAAACTCAAGCTCAATGGAAGGGAAGAGTCATGGCTTCAAAGGGCAGCAAAGGGGCTGTAATTTCAGAAAAAAATTCTGATTTCATGAAGCCAAAAACGTTTTTATAAAGGGAGGCCAAAAAGGAGGGCTTTTTAGCAATTTTCTTTAGGGACTTTTTAGCAACTTTTTTAAGGGTTTATTTGCAAACTTTTTGGGGTCAAAACATAATTATTTTGACTGTCTTTCCAGCTGTAAAACCGACCTATTCAGCCCTTATCCACAAAATTTTTTAAAAAATTCAACTTTGTATTTTTGGCTTAATCTTAGCCCTTGATCTTACCTACCTTTAATCTTAGCCATTCATCCTACCTACCACCATTTTTCTTCTAATTTCTTATTCCTAATTATGACATCATCCATGATGTCATCTAATTAATCCATAGGTCAAAGTTTGACCAGAGGTCAAACCGAACCAAATTTTACCGAAATCGCGTAGGCGGGTTTCTGACGCATCCTCTGCGATCGGTTTACCTTATTCTACTGTCGTTGGGCTAAAAATCAATGACGAAGTTTTTCATCTTTTAGTAACCTTAGGTTTTACCTAGGGTAATCTCTTGGTTTCTTTGGCCCCAAAATGCTTCATCATTTTACCGAAGATGACGAAATTTCTGGGGTGAAATACCGAAGGATTTATCTAGCCATCCGTACTGTCAAATTATTCTAATACTGTCTTAAAACTCTTAAAAACCCTAAATTACTTTTCTTACTGTGCTCTTACTTTGACTTGCCATATTCTTATCTTTACACTATTCAAATACCGAAACTACTACTTTTTGAGCGTTTTGGCCTGAAATCACTTTCTTACTCATATACTTTATTCTCTACTTATTTTGGGATATTTTAATTCCTCCAAAACATCTATTTATTACTATAAACACTATAATTTGTCTAATTACAAACGTAGTGTTTCTTTACATTCTTGCTTACAGAACTCATAGAAAACCCTAGATTAAACTAAGTTACACTGCTAGAATTCTCTGGTTGTCACATTATGATTGTGAAATCCTATATCATCCAGGGAAGGCCAACCGTGTAGCAAATACTTTAAGTAGAAAGTCTACCATATCGCACCAGCTACCGATAAAAAGGCTTTCAAAACCATTGTAGTAAGAGATAAATTCTTTGAACTTGGAGTTGATATCCAGAAGATTGGCTGCACTCCAAGTGGAATCATCATTGTTTGAGGATATCAAGGAAGCTCAAAGATGAGATCCAAGAATGACAAGTTCTCAAGAAGGAATTTTCAACGATGGAATGATCCTCTATCAAGGAAGGATAAATGTTCCAGCTGATGAGGAACTTAGAAGACGGATCATGTCAGAAGCCCATGAGACACCATATTCGGTTCATCCCAGAGCTAGTAAGATGTATCAGGACTTGAAGTTACAGTTCTGGTGGAAAGGGATGAAGAATGATATAGCGAAATTCGTGAGCAGATGCATGACCTATCAAAGAATCAAAGCAGAACATAAACATCCAGCAGGAAGATTGGAACCTTTGAAGATTCCTGAATGGAAATGGGAACACATTACGATGGATTTTATAATGGGACTCCCAAAAACCCGAGAAGGTTATGATGCCATCTGGGTTATTGTGGATAGACTGACCAAGACGGCACAGTTTATAGCTGTCAAGATGACTTTTTCGTTAGAAAAGTTTGCTCAGATGTACATAACTCATGTCGTCAGATTACATGGAGTACCAAAATCATTGTATCAGATCGAGATGCACGATTCACTTCGAATTTCTGGAAGTGTGTGCAAGAAGCCATGGGTACTGAATTGAGACTCAGTACGGCATTTCATCCACAAATAGACGGACAGTCAGAGCAGACCATTCAGACATTAGAGGACATGCTACGAGCTTGTGTAATGGATTTTGCAGGAAATTGGAACGAGAAGTTACCATTAATTAAATTCTCGTACAATAATAGTTACCAAGCTTCCATAGGCATGGCACCTTATGAGGCTCTTTATGGACGAAAGTGCAGATCACCGATACACTGGTATGACATGCGAGAGAAACAACTGCATAAGACAGATTTTATACAAGAAACTTCTGATGCCGTTGTAAGAATTCAGCGTCAAATGAAAATTGTGCAAAGTCGACAAAAGAGTTATGCGGATAAGAGGCAGAGATCCTTGGAGTTTGATGAAGGAGACTTCGTGTTTCTTAAGGTATCGCCTATGAAGGGGATCATGCATTTCGGTAAGAAGGGAAAACTGAGTCCAAGATATATTGGACCTTATGAAATTACCGAACACATTGGAAGGGTTGCTTACAGATTAGCGTTACCTCCTAAATTGTCGGCAGTGCATAATGTATTTCATATGTCGATGCTGAGAAAGTATATACCAGATCCGTCCCATGTATTGAAGCATGAACCTATTCAGATCCATGAGGATTTGACATATGAAGAACAACCTATTCGAGTGCTGGCTCGTGAAGAGAAAGTACTGAGGAATAAGACAATCCCACTAGTGAAGATTTTATGGAAAAATCACAACATTAAAGAAGCTACGTGGGAACAAGAAGACAAGATGAAGAGTTTATACCCCCACTTGTTCTAATTTTTGAGGACGAAAATTTTATAAGGAGGGGTGAATGTGACAACCAGGAAATTCAGGCATTCTCAGAAGAAAATGTACAAATGTATGTATATAACAATTTATACTATTTAAATAGTGAAATGAATGTATTTATATTGTTTAGAATGTATTAAAATATTCTAACAATACTGACGAGTAAGAATTTAGTGTTGATAAAATTCACTGAATTGAAACGGGTGCAACGGTGCCAAAAACGGCATTAAAAACCCTAACCGGTGCATTATGGTGCACTAAAAGATGAAAAACTTCCGGGATTGATTTTGATTAAACGGAAGCAGTATAAATTGATCCGACTGCACTAAAGACCTCAGGAACCCACCGGCACGATTTTAGGAAAATTTCGGCTCGAATCGATACCGATCAAAAAGTAGTCGAATTAATGTGAATAGTAAAGTCAAAGTCAAAGTTTTACTTTGCATTTATGACATCATAAAGCCATTTATTAAATGTACTAAAAATGGTGGTTGGTGGCATTAATGGCCAAGATTGATTTGCTTTTTGATCTAAAGGCCAAGATTTGACCAAAATTCCACCCATTTTATTTTTGAAAAATGGTGGAAAGAATTAGCAAGTGTGGTGTCAAACTCTCATTGGTTAATTAAGGGTGACTCATGCCAAATTAGCCAAATTAATATGGCTTCCTTAACCAAAAAGGTTCGGCCATTTTGAAGCAAAAAACCCGTAGCCTTTCCAAAGCCAAAACAAAGAAAAAAAAATTTTCTAAGTGTTCAAGAGGGCAAGCCGAGAGCAACCAAGCCAAATATTCAAGTTTTCTTCACAAAAGTGGTATCAAACTCTTCATTGAAGTTAAGGGAAGCAAGAAAGCAAGGTAACCATCTTTGGTTTGAAAATTTTCTTGCATTTTCATTGAAAAATCCGTGGGTTAAATAGTATGAAGGATGAAAAATTTTGTGGTTTGTTTTGGTTGATTTGGTGCTTGGGTTTTGTTAATGGTTTGATTAGAAGAAAAACCATGCATTTTGTTTAAAGAAAAACAAAGTTTTGGTTGGTTTTTCAAGGGTAAAACCGTGGGTTACCTTGTGTGTTTGATGATGGATTGTTGTTGTTTAAGTGTTGTAATGCTTTAAATCATGTTTTGGTTAAATGGAAAGCATGATTTGCATGGTTATAAAGCTTGGAAAAATTTTGGTGTCAAATTTCCCTAATATGGCCGTGGGGTGTAATTAGGGTTTGGTGAACATTTTTGCATGATTAAAAACTTGATATTTGGATAGTTTAAATCATGCATTATGAAAATGATGGTTATGTGGTTGAAAGCATGAAACAAAAATTTGGTGCATGTTTTACCTAAAATGGTCGTGGGCTATGTGTGGTTAAAAACCCTAAGAATTGTGTTGCAAAATGCATGGAAATTGGCTTGAATGACATTTAAATAGCCTAAAATTTGGTTGAAAGATTGAAAATTTTTGGCTAGGTTTTGGATAGGAAAACCGTGGCTAAAACCTAAGGGCAAAATTGAAAAAATTTTGTTAATTGTGTTTCAAAATGTAAATTATTAAACGTGTGAGCTTTTATGTAAAAGTTTGGGAAACTTTTACATAAAATAAGACTTTGGTAGAGTACGTGGCAGGTACATATGGTTCGAGGCATACCTAACGCCAGTAGCCTAAAATTTACGCCGAAATGCGGCCGAAATTTCGAAAACGGCATTTGGGGTAAAAAGGGAATTAAAAATAAAAGTTTAGGGTCAGGTCGGAAACCCGAGTCCCTAAAGGAAAATTGAATAAGGAAAACCTAAGGGGTGGTTCGCAAATAGTAACCCGTCCCTTTAAAAATGTAAAACACGAGTGAAACTAAAAAACCGACCCCGGGGGGGGGGGGGGGGTGTTTTTGGGAAATAAAGTAAAGGTCCGAGTCGGGTACGGAAAATCCGAGCCTCGGAGACCTAGATCGGGAACGTCTAGATGAACGTTTTAAATACTAGTAAAACGTCCATTTGAGGCTCCGAAACGATAGAAAATCACTAAACCGACGTAAGGGTCGGAATAGTGCTTCCCGAGAGTCGGGAAGGTGCAAAATGGAAATAAAATAGAAACAAACCCGGTAATGAATAGAAAAGAGTCAGAAAAGTTCCTGAGAGCCAAAAGTGTGGTCTGGATCGAGAAAATTCCATCAAGGGTAAAATTGTAATTTGCCAAAATATAGAGGCAAAATCGTAATTTTGTAAAAGTTGAGAAAAATAGGGAAAATGATAAATAAAGCCTAAAAAGTTATAAATAGGTTTTATTTAAGCTTTTTAATAAAAAAAATAATAGCTATAAATGGAAATAAAATTAACAGACAAGATTTTGTGTGTAGGATCCCAAAATCGACCTACAAGGAGAGCGATTAAAAATCCAGGAAAGGAAAAATGGAAGAAACGGATAAGATAAGTTCAGGCATTTACTTTCTGTAACATATAGTATTATTATTGCTAACTTTGATGTACTAACTGTAAGTTAGGTACATATGTGCTAGGGGTACTATTATAGCATAGAGAGAGACGAAATGTGCTACGGGCACTATTGGAATGGGACACATAATAAATTGTGCTTCGGGCACTAGAACGAGGTTAATGAAACTCACTCACATGAAATTAAAATGTGAACCATTCCTAACCACGAGGCAATATGAAGTCACCGGGTTAGAACTTTAAAAAGTCGGTAATGAAACCACTTTTGTCGTACCAGCCTTCCTTACAGAGAGGTAAACTTTACCTTCGGGGCTATGATGATGAGATTAAGGCTGTGGAGGTCAACACTAATGTACTGATCCCAGTCATGTACAAATTTTCCTTGGGGCTATGATGATGAGATTAAGGCTGTGGAGGTCAGCACTAATGTACCGCTCCCAGTCATGTGCACTCAAATGGTACTGCCAACATGAGCTCAAAACTAGAACATAATTAAAGATAATTATCTAAAACTGAAACTATGCCATAATTGAGCATAAGACAGTTTCATGAGGGTACTAACATCGTGGTTGATGTACTGTTGACATACTGTGTTGTGGTCAAAGTTACTATTCATAGTGAATAGTGGTTAATGTTACCATTCATGATTAATAGTACTATTCATAGAAATTCTATTTCTTGCATGTTTGAACTTACTGAGCCTGTAGCTCACTATTTTCGCTTAGTTGCAGGTAAGCAACCAGCTCAATAGCTTTGTATGGCTGGATGGCAGACGGGATAGCGAGTGTCAAATAGGATAGGAGGCCAAGGGATATGGTCCTGTCAGAGTCTTTCAGCTGAGCGATAATAGAGAAAGGAAAGAGCAACAGTCTTTTGTAATAATATATATTTTGTGAAGTACTGTATTATGTAAATTACTTTGTACTTGTAAACAAAGTGATTATACATGATGTTTTAAAAAAAATCCTCCAAAAATATCATGTTTTACAAGAAAGATAGATTAGCTGGCGACCCATGAAAGTACAATCTATCGCAGTTAGCTATAAAGCTTAACTGTAATAGTATTGTATGACCTCTACGAAGGGCAGGCCGCCACATGCATAGCAGAAAACATCAAGTACTGAATGCATATCTACTATAGATGAAAGCACAATGAACTATACCTAATGCATACTGTGAACAATGCATGATCCGGTTATACTCATTTATGCTTCAATATTCTTTTTCTTTCCTATGTCTAGATCAGGGCCGTGTGTCAGTATTGAGTACACGTAGATCATTGGAAACGCCAATGATCACTTAACTTAAGAGTTGTCAATGGAGGCTCATCTCATCTTACTTAAACTTGAAAACCTTTTCAACGAAAAAAGGCAGGTACGACATGCTTATTAATTTTCGTCTTGTTTATCTGATCTGGTCATATGCTCTACTAAGCTGTCCCTAATCTTACGTGATCGGGATGTATGGCATCTAACTTATTCTTTCATTAATTTACATGATTGTGAAACTATATGCTCTTATACATGCTGTGCAACAACTTGTGCATGGTATGCATACTTAACATACTGTAAAAAAATCATCATTTAAAATCATTTGGCTCATACTGTAGGCGGAATTGTACTTACCTAATTTACAAGCAAACTTGTACTCTCGCCTTTGTCAACTTACAGGTAACTACCTATCAATAACGTATCTCATCAATAATGATCGCTGAGTCACTAATACTGTTAGTGACTAAAGCAGACTTAACGTATGGTACCGATTGCCGTCAGTACGTAACTTGCTCTCTTTTGGTAAGTTTGATCATCCAATCATGGCTAATTAATTTATTACCTAATAAATTAATTAACATCGTTTTTTGGTCACTAGTACCGTTAGTGACTATAACTTGTATCGTGGTATGGTAACAAGGCCTATTGGTACCTAACTGTTCTACTTTGGGAATTTGGAGTTTACTGTCTAATCATGCTTGATCAATTTATCTACTTGACTGATTAATCACCATCCTTCACTATTTCATTCAAACTCGGTCGTCAATTGGTTGACCGACCAGTCAACTAACCGATTACCTCACGCATCGTTAACTAGGTAACCTACCGGGTTACTAAGTTTGTTTGGGTGTGGTAGCTGGCCAGGCTACCTCTATTGTTTTATTTTGAAAATTGTCTTGGTTGCCTTATAAAAATTTGGGAAAATTATGTGCTTTGAAACCGTCCCTTTATCACCCCGTCAGAAGGTAGAGACATTTTATTAAAACCATATTCTTATTTTAAAAAGTTTAGAATAAATTTTGGCGCTTGCATTTTAAAGGTGGTCTTTGTACCACTTACCAAAACTATTATAAAAACGTATTTGAAACGACTTAGTTTGTAAATTTGGTGAACATAAAACTTTTTGTCCTTGATGAGACGAACAATTCTCATGTTCATCTCAGAAACCAAAATCAAACTCTAGCGGATCCTAAACTCACTAAACCTGTAGCTACTTATGCCCAGTTTTTAAAAAGTTTTCAATTTTACTCTATTTTGAAAACGGCTCCGTTTGAGACCTGAAATGGCAAATTTTTAAAACATGTGTAGATTGTCTTAAAGTTTTCGACGAGATATACAATTTTCATGTTGAGCCCGAGATCCGGTTCGAAATCTAAGTAGGTCATTTTTAACAAAACCCAAGACTATTCCAGTGCTCAGATTTTTAGTTCCAGTTTTGGACACCAGTTCAAAACTACTCAAAAAGTCTATCTTAGAGTCATTTTTTGCCAAAACCTATTTGATGCAAAAATGATCGTAACAAATTTCCTTAAAACTTCATGTTTTACCAAATCTCAAATTCAGATTCTAACATGGCCAAAATGGCCAAAACCCGTGGCCAAAATCTGGGGATAGATTTGTGTCCAGCCACTTAAACGTCCACACATACACATATCCATCCATAAAAATTAAACCATAACCACACAACCATATAAACTTAAGAATGAAAAGCTAAGAGCTCAAAATAAATTTATTACAACCCATTGCATAAATAAATACACATAAATTCCTTGATCAAAAACTTAAAAATAACTAAATACAAAAAGGTAGGGTTTTCGGTTTTACCTCTCGTGCTATGAACCAAGCACACTGAATCAAAGCTTAGGTGACAAAAATGGCCGTGTGTGTGACGTTCCGTGTCCTGAGTGGCCCAGACCATTACTTAAAAACTACTACTACAAATACTGTTGCTTAATCTTACCTACATAGATACAGTAAATTTAGGGATTTTTTTTGTAGGCGTATGTATTTACTATTCACAAACGTATATTTTTAAAAATACATCTTCTAAATCATTGGGAGTTCATTTATACATACATACTTGTAAACTTGTTTAACTGATTACTATTCAAAATATACTATTCAAATATACTGTTAACTGTTTTAAAATATACTGTTACTCAAAAAAAGCTATGCGGAAGATTTAACTTGTGGTGGTATCCATAACTTTGCCCTCACATCCGCTTTCGCCTCTGTCATCACCCATTATTGTTTATGTCACAGGACACTTACCTACAGCATGAACACACTTCATGAGCTTTACACCCAATAAGTACAACATGTCGTCTGCAGAACATGTTTGAAACATAGTACATACTTAAAACCATATAAGCATGCCAGGTATCAATATATACCACTTAAACATATCACATACCAGATCATCACATATCATATTACTGAATACTAAACTTCACATACTATATGTATAGCAGAAAACATCATGTACTAAATGTATCTTACTGTAGTTGGAAGCATAGCAAACTATATCATGAACAATGCATGGTTCGATTATGCTCATTTTATACTTCAATGTTCTCTTTCTTTCTTATATCTACTTAGGGCCCGTGTGTCAGTACCAAGTACGTGCAGACCATCGAAAATGCCTATGGCCACCAAAACAAAGAGCCATCAACGGATGCTCAACTTACTTTAACTTGAAGAACCTCTTTAACTGAAAAGGCCGGTACGACATGCTTAATAAATTTCCAACTTGTTTATCTGTTTTGGCCATATGCTCTTCTAAGCTGTCCCTAATCCTACGCGATAGGGATATATGGCATTTAACTTGTTCTTTCATCAATCTACTCGATTGTGAAATTATATGCTTTTATACATGCTATGCAACAGCGTACCATGTATACTTAACATACTGTAAAATCATCATTTCAAACTCATTTTATTCATGCTAGAGGCGGAGTTGTACTTACCTAGTTTGCACGTAAACTCATACTTTCACCTTTATCACGTTACAAGTATCTACCTGTCAACATAACGTACCACAATAATAATTGTCGCTGAGTCACTAGTACCGTTAGTGACTAACGTATGGTACCGATTGCCGTCGGTACAAACTCGCTCTCTCTTTTAAGAGTTTGCTTCTCTATATGTGATTAATTAATTTATTATCCAATAAACTAATTAATGTCGTTTTTAGGTTACTATTACCGTTAGTGACTATCACTTACGTTTCTGTATGGTATCGAGGCCCATCGGTATCCTATTGGTCTGCTTTGGGAATTTAGTATCTATCTTCTATCGTGTTTGATTAACTTGTCTACTTGACAAACTAATCGTCATTCCTCACTTTATCATTCAAAACATGGTCCTTGACAGGTTTACCGACCAGTCAACTGACCAGTTACCTTGCATGTCATTAACTAGGTAGCCTACCGGCTTATTAAGCTTGTTTGATGTGGTAGCCTACCGGGCTACCACTACTGTTTTGTTTATTTTATAAAATTGTTTTGGTTGCCTTGTAAAATCCTTGGAAAAATTATGTACTTTAAAACTGTCCCCTCATCACCCCGTTGGAAGGTGGGGGCGTTTTATTGAAACCATGTTTTTATTTTAAAAGTGTAGAACACATTTGGTGTTTGCATTTTAAAGGTGATTTTTGAACCACTTACCGAAACTATTTTAAAAATGTGTTCGAAACGACTTAGTTTGTAAATTTGATGAACATAAAACTTTTCATTCTTGACAAGATGAACAACTCTCATGTTCATCTCGGAGCTCAAATCAAACTTGAACGAGTCCTAATCTGCCTAAACTTGTAGCTACTTGTGCCCAGTTTTTGCCAAAATCCTAGTTTTACTCTATTTTAAATATGGCTCTATTTGAGGCCTGAAACGGCTAAATTTTTAAAATACACATAAGTTATCTTAAAGGTTTCAACGAGATCTACTACTTTTGTGTTGAGCCCGAGATTCGGTTCGGAATCTAGGTAGTCCATTTTTAACAAAACCTGAGACTATGTCTGGGCTCAGATTTTTAGTCCCAGTTTTGGACACCGAGGGAAAAGCACTCAAAAAACCTATCTTAATGTCATTTTTTGCAAAACCTATTTGACACAAAAACAACCATAACGAAATTTTCTTAAAACTTCATGTTTTTTCAAATCCAAATTTGGTCTTTTAACTTGATCAAAATTGCCAAAACCTGTGGCCTTTTTCTGGTGACAGATTTGTGTCCAACCACTAAAACGTCCACACATACACACATCCATTCGTAAAAACTAAACCATAATCACACAACCATATAAACTTAAAACGGAAAGCTAAGGGCTCAAAATGAACTTATTACAACCCATTGTATAAACAAATACACATAAATTACTTGATCCAATAACTTAAAAATAACTAAACTTCAAAAAGGGCGTTTTTCGGTTTTACCTTACGTGCTAGGAATCAAGCACACCGATTTGAAACTTTGGTGACTAAATGGCCATGTGAACCAAGAAAGTTTGGGGTCGATTTATACTAGTAAAAAAACCAAAATTTTCCTCTTAATATCAAACCAAAATAACAACTAAAAATCACAAAGATTGGTTCCAAAAAACCCTTGGATGAACTTAAAATGGCTTGGATTGAAATCTCCTAACACAAGCTTGAAGGGGGCTAGCTTTTAGTGAGTTTTTAGCTTGGTTTTTGGCTTGAAAATGATGGGTTTAGGGGCTGTGGAGTGGTCAGCTGCAGCAAGAAAAGAGAGAGAAGAAGAGTTGTGGTTTTGGGAGCCAAATGAAAGAAAGTAACCCTTATTGGTCAAGCATGCCTTTTATAGGCAAAACTAACCCATTTTACTTAAGCTTAAACTCACTTAATTATCCATATTTTTTTTCCTAATCAAGGGACAAATTGCTGCCATTTTTCAGCCTCTAGGAGCCTTGGGCTGGGCATGGAAGGAGGGGCCAAATAAACAAAAAAATTTGTGGCCATGTATTGTAAATCATGTAATTTTTAAATCAAAAGGTGTCATACCTATTTGATTATTTTATTCACACTTTTGGGCTACTCAGGTAGCCTATTTCAGCTACTTTTGCAGCTAGGATACATGGTTTTTAAGGGGTAGAATTTATATGCATTTGCTTCTCTTTGTAGTCTAATTTTCTACAGCGGTGTTCGGTCCTTTCTCGACAATGTTCTAGTTTTCACCCAGAGTTGGATTTTCTAAATCTGATTTTCATACTGATCATTCCTAGTTGGGTTGTACCACCTATGAGCCCATTCTGTGTCCATTTCACTATTTATTTTCTATACTGTGGTTGTGTCTACATTATGTTGTCCTTGCACACGTAAAATGAGGCATTCCCGTGTAAAATTTCAAACATAGTCTCTCTTGACTTATTTGGACGTGTTGATTTCAAATTTATTAGTTTTAAGTCCATTTGAGGTCGTCTAGACCAGTTTTTAGGATCTGTGTGAGCCCATCTCGAAAAACATGTCAGGTGCCCGATTGACTAATTTAGGCGTTCTGAGTCCAAATATATCAGTTTCGGGGCAAGAAAAGGTCGTCTGACCCTCTTCCCAATACTGTGTATCTGTCAGACAAAAATTCTTGTTTTATGCCTAATTGACCAGATTGAGCCTACTGACTGTTAATATATCAGTTTTATGCTAGATTAAGGCCATCTTGGCCATTAATCTACCACTGCGTTTCTACTATTTACTATTCACTGTCTTCTACTTAACTGACTAGTCTGAGCGTTCTAACTCTGATTTTGTCAATCTCTGGGCAAGAAGAGGTCATCTGGACCACTATTCTTGAAACCGTACCTCTACCAGGGTTTTTATAGCTGTTGCGCTCAGATGTTCGTTCCAAGCGTTCTGGTGATCTGTTCCCCAGTCCTGTATCAGGAAATGGTCATTTGGACCAGTTTCTTGATACTGCGCATCTTATACACTTATACACATAATAGTTTAGACTGATTTCATTATCGGTCGCCCATTTCACTGTATGAATAGTAATTAAACATCACTGCTCTTGTTTAATCTATTCAACTAGAAAATATACTGTATTTTCAACTTAATTACTGGTTACATAGTAATTAGGTTTCAGGAACATGGGGGTCATTACAACCTACCTCCCTTACAAAATTTACGTCCTCGAAAATTAGAACAATCCCGGGAAGTCTCTTCTCATATCTTCTTCCCGTTCTCGTGTGGCTTCCTCTATGTTATGATTCTGCTATTTCACTTTTACCAGTGGTAATACTTTATCCCTATGTACTTTCTCCTCTCTGATTAGGATTTGCACGGTTCTCCTTATATGTTAGATTGGTATGCACTCTGACCAGTTCATGGCTCAGAACATGGGAGTTGTCTGGCAAGTATTTCTTTAGCATCGAGACATGGAAGATGTTGTGCACTATAGCTAACTCGGGAGGGAACGCTAGCCTATAAGCCACCTTCCTGACTTTCTCTATGATTTCGAAGGGTCCTATGCACCTAGGACTAAGCTTTCCTTTCTGAGCATGTTCAGGGACAAATCAAGGTCCTGACCAGTCTTGATTTCTTCTAGAAGCATCGATTGGAGGGTCATCTCAGATAACCTCCCCGTCAAAATCTCGATCTTATTGTTGCATAGCACCTTTTATAGCACTACCGACAAGGTATTGATAGTCATAAGCGACGAGGAATGCTTCCGACTCAGCACATCAGTGATCTTCTTGGCTTTTCTTGGATAGTACAGGATCTTACAATCGTAATCCTTTACCAAATTCTGGCCATCTTTGTTACCTCATGTTAAGCTCCTTCTGCGTGAAGATGTACTTGAGGCTCTAGTGGTCTGTGTAGATTTCAGACTTGACTCCATACAGGTAGTGCCTCCATATTTTCAGCATGAAAACTATCGCTGTTAGCTCCAGATCATGCGTAGGGTAGTTTTTCTCGTGGTCCTTGAGTTGTCATGAAGCGTACATGACCACTACTTGTTAGGAAATGCCCTAAGCATTAGAGACATTTTGATGTATTTATTTTGAACTAGATAATAAAATTATATATAGAGGTTATTCATTATATTGCTATATGTCCTCATTTTATTTACATGTTAAAGTAAATATAAGCAAATATGGCTCCCTGACTGCTTATGTTAAACTGTTAGAACGTTACATACAATTGACTTTTGTATGCGAGAAGACAATGTTTTAAAGTTAGCGGTCTAAACTATGGTCTGTAGTCTATGGGGTTAGACCGAGCATCTAACTCAGGTTAAGACTATTATGTTCTCTAAAGCCTTGGAGGGGACAGTTTGTCTTGACTGTCTGGAGCTGGACTCCTAAGTAGAGACATAGATATGTTGCTTGGTGGTGACATATTATACCGAGACTAAAGCGTGATTGATCTACGAAGTCCGCTTTGAGTGGATCGATCTGCTTTTGACGTTCATTATGCAGTAACCTTAATCCTGAGTAAAAGGACAGCTTCATGTATATGACTTGTGTACTTTGATGTTCCAATGGCTAAAGCGTCTCAGAGGTAGTAAGCTTATAGACCGGTTCGTTGGGTGCATGACTTGTATACGATGAAGGGTTCGTTTACAGGTATCGGAATCATAGCTCTAATGAGAAGTTAAGGGTATCCTCTTAAAGGCATTATACTGAATGTGAAAATAGACAAGGCCTTGGGTCGTCTGCTGGGCGGATGACTTCTTATTCACATATGGTGAATAATCATTTTGTTTATTCAGTAGTATAATGGAACTTTAAGATAGCCTGATCAGTAGGATTAAACGGACTTTGGCCTAAGGCTGATCATGGATATCATATGAGGGTCATCTGCGTACATGACAAGGTCATTGGACGATAGCTTGTCACAAGCTTACGTAATACGGTACATAATTGGGAGTTCAGTTTCAGGTTTATAGTGGTGTGACTCTGAAATTAGTGATCATATGATTGAGTTGTTCGGTAAAGAATGATGATCATATGGATTTGCGGGAGCCCGATTATATATGTCCAATCAGTCCCTCTACTAGCTCCACATAATTCCTTAACGTTTGGAAAATTGATTTGTGCACGCTATTGGCTAGTTTATTATGCATGGATGGTGATGACACAGGATTAGGATGGTAGACAAGATTCTCTCCGGTTGGATTCAGATTTTGTTTTGGATAATAAAGTACACAATTATTCAAACTCCAAATAAAGTTACCGTGATTTTATTTGAGATTGGATTGGAGTTGTAGAAAATTACCCATGAGAACAAGAATTTGAAACACAACTGTTTTGTGGATTTTGAAATTTGAATTTTGAAATTTGAATTTTGAATTTTGAATTTTGAAATTTGACTTTTGAGTTTGAAATTTGAATTTGAAATTTGAATTTGAAATTCAAATTTGAAATTCGAATTTGAAATTTGAATTTGAAATTTAAATTTGAAATTTGAAATTTGAAATTTGAAATTTGAATTTGAAATTCGAATTTGAAATTTGAAATTCAAATTTTGAATCACAGTCCAAGTGGGATTCGAATTTGTTGTGGAAAATCCACAAGGAATGAAATTCGAATTTGAGTTGGATATGGAGAGGATAATCTTGTTAGAATCCTACTTGAATTTTGAATCCAAATCCTAACTAAAGTTGGGCGAAAATTTTTGAGGATTATCCTCAATGATTTTCGGATTTTTTGTGGATAAGGTTCAAGGAAAAAATTCAAGTTTCAATCCCAGTTAAATTTGGATTCTCTCCTCCCAGAAGGTGGCCGAAATTTAGGAGTGAATCTCCTAGGAAAAATTCGGTTGGATAAGGATGAGATAAGATTCAAGCTTGAAAATCCTAGTGGAATTTTGATCTCCCTTATCCAAAAGTGGCCGAATTTTTGAGGAGATTTTCTTCTTAGAATTTTCAGATTTTTTGGTTGAAAAGGGAGATAAAATTCTAGTTAAAATCTTGTTTAGATTTGGATTGGATTTATCCTAAAGTGGCCGAGTTTTATTGTTGGGATTTTCCCTTAGAAAATTCAGATTTTGTGCTTGTGGATAAGGGAGAATATCTTCTCCTAATCCAATTCGAATTCAGAGAATTACCTCATGCAGTTCTATAAATAGAGGTCCGCCACTCCAGTTCTCTTATACCACAGACTCTCAGGTGAGCAGGCTTATTGTTGCACAGCCCACCATGACAATAAGTTCTTTAAAGATCTGGGTGGTCGGAAGAATACTAGCAGTGCTAGCATACCGATCGAGGTTCAGAGTGCCCACACACTCAGCCATTTGAGAATTGGAGAATAGTAGAGAAGGCTAGTTGGTTGAAGCCCTCCGGTCATTCTCCTCCTGCAAGATTGGTGTCTTGAGGTATGAGTTTTAATTGCTGTTAGTTTATTTTATATGGGATCATGAGATATTTAACGATCTAAAAATTTTTTATTATTCCGCTGCGCCACTCTGATGCATTTTTACCGATTTATTTTCCGACAATTGGTATCAGAGCCATCTCATGACTATGCCATGTACATAAATTACACAATTACTTAGTCTTTTTATTTATGTATGGATTTGATATTTAGAGAGTGGCATTCTAGGATTCCTTTATGTTGTTATCATGTATTATGTATAAAGTATGCGGTTATTTTAATTTTTTGAATTATTATAAGCATGCTTGTTTTTGTCGCTTATGGTTCCTTAGAATTTAGAAAAATTATATCTAGGAATTTTTATGTAACCATGGGAGTAGTTTTATAACACTGTAATTTTCCCATGGATTTTAATTTTTGTCTCTTAGAATTATTATGGTTAGAATTTTGTACACCGAAAACGATTTAGGAATTTTTATGTAATTATTCTTTGAGGAGATTGAAGATTGAAGACCGTAATTTATTTTTCCCAAAAGTTAAATTTAATTTAAAAGTTGAAATTTTGATAGTGTGGAAAGTTTCAATTTAATTGGGATTCAAATTAATTTTTAGAGATCCTAATAGGTAAATTGGAATATGGCATAAAAATCGAGACACGACTCCTCGGGATAGGCCGTCGGGCCTTAGTAGGGCTGCAGCCCCTGCTCCCGGGCAGGATGGGCTGCGACAGCCCCTGTGCAGGCCATAACCACCCACGGCCATAGGCTTGACCTGCCGCTGAGGGTGGCCGTGACCTCCCCAAGGCTGGCCCAAGCTGGGCGTGCAGCCTGCCGACTACTGCACCCAGCCTGGGTGTGCAACCTAGCGTTGTAGGCTTGGCCTGCAGCCCGACAGGGCTGCACATGGGTGGCCGTGGGCTGCCAGCCCCCCCGGGGCTGGTGGCTACCCACGACGGCTGCCGCCTCCGGGGGTGGTGGTGCGATGGTTCAAAAATCGAAAAAATTTTGATTTTTAAATTTGAGATTTAATTTTAAATCATGTTTCAAAATATGTAATTGAAAATTTGAAATTTTTGAAATTACATATTATTACACATGATGTTTAAAATTGTTTAAAATTTGAATTTGAAATTTAAATTTGAAATTTGAAATTTGAAATTTGAATTTGAAATTCGAATTTGAAATTTGAAATTCAAATTTTGAATCACAGTCCAAGTGGGATTCGAATTGTTGTGGAAAATCCACAAGGAATGAAATTCGAATATGAGTTGGATATGGAGAGGATAATCTTGTTAGAATCCTACTTGAATTTTGAATCCAAATCCTAACTAAAGTTGGGCGAAAATTTTTGAGGATTATCCTCAATGATTTTCGGATTTTTTGTGGATAAGGTTCAAGGAAAAAATTCAAGTTTCAATCCCAGTTGAATTTGGATTCTCTCCTCCCAGAAGGTGGCCGAAATTTAGGAGTGAATCTCCTAGGAAAAATTCGGTTGGATAAGGATGAGATAAGATTCAAGCTTGAAAATCCTAGTGGAATTTTGATTCTCCCTTATCCAAAAGTGGCTGAATTTTTGAGGAGAATTTCTTCTTAGAATTTTCAGATTTTTTGGTTAAAAGGGAGATAAAAATCTAGTTAAAATCTTATTTAGATTTGGATTGGATTTATCCTAAAGTGGCCGAATTTTATTGTTGGGATTTTCCCTTGGAAAATTCAGATTTTGTGCTTGTGCATAAGGGAGAATATCTTCTCCTAATCCAATTCAAATTCAGAGAATCACCTTATGCAGGTCT
Organism: Antiaris toxicaria; assembly: GCA_035233585.1. Classification (NCBI taxonomy): domain Eukaryota; kingdom Viridiplantae; phylum Streptophyta; class Magnoliopsida; order Rosales; family Moraceae; genus Antiaris; species Antiaris toxicaria. The sequence continues at coordinate 25,387,905 of CP141157.1, forward strand.
ATAAATAGAGGTCCTGCCACTCTAGTTCTCTTAGACCACAGACTCTCAAGTGAGCAGGCTTATTGTTGCACAGCCCACCGTGACAATAAGTTCTTTAGAGATCTGGGCGGTCGGAAGAATACTAGCAGTGCTAGCATACCGATCGAGGTTCAGAGTGCCCACACACTCAGCCATTCGAGAATTGGAGAATAGTAGAGAAGGCTAGTTGGTTGAAGCCCTCCGGTCATTCTCCTCCTGCAAGATTGGCGTCCTTAAGGTATGAGTTTTAATTGTTGTTAGTTTATTTTATATGGGATCATGAGATATTTAATGATCTAAAAATTTTTTATTGTTCCGCTGCGCCACTCTGATGCGTTTTTACCGATTTATTTTCCGACAATTGGTATCAGAGCCATCTCATGACTATGCCCTGTACATAAATTACACAATTACTTAGTCTTTTTATTTATGTATGGATTTGATATTTAGAGAGTGACATTCTAGGATTCCTTTATGTTGTTATCATGTATTATGTATAAAGTATGCGGTTATTTTAATTTTTTGAATTATTATAAGCATGCTTGTTTTTGTCGCTTATGGTTCCTTAGAATTTAGAAAAATTGTATCTAGGAATTTTTATGTAACCATGGGAGCAGTTTTATAACACTGTAATTTTCTCACGAATTTTAATTTTTGTCCCTTAGAATTATTATGGTTAGAATTTTGTACACCGGAAACGATTTAGGTATTTTTATGTAATTATTCTTGGAGGAGATTGAAGATTGAAGACCGTAATTTATTTTTCCCAAAAGTTAAATTTAATTTAAAAGTTGAAATTTTGATAGTGTGGAAAGTTTCAATTTAATTGGGATTCAAATTAATTTTTAGAGATCCTAATAGGTAAATTGGAATATGGCACAAAAAGCGAGACATGACTCCTCGGGATAGGCCGTCGAGCCTTGGTGGGGCTGCAACCCCTGCTCTCGGGCAGGATGGGCTGTGACAGCCCCTGTGCAGGCCATAACCACCCACGGCCGTAGGCTTGGCCTGCAGCTGAGGGTGGCCGTGACCTCCCCAAGGCTGGCCCAGGCTGGGCGTGCAGCCTGTGGCTACAGGCGCTGCCTGCAGCCTGCCGACTACTGCACCCAGCCTGGGCGTGCAGCCTGGCGTTGTAGGCTTGGCCTGCAGCCCGACAGGGCTGCACATGGGTGGCTGTGGGCTGCCAGCCCCCCCGGGGCTGGTGGCTACCCACGGCGGCTGCCGCCTCCGGGGGCGGTGGTGCGATGGTCCAAAAATCGAAAAAATTTTGATTTTTAAATTTGAGATTTAATTTTAAATCATGTTTAAAAATATGTAATTGAAAATTTGAAATTTTTGAAATTACATATTATTACACATGATGTTTAAAATTGTTTAAAATTTGAATTTGAAATTTAAATTTGAAATTCGAATTTGGAATTTGAATTTGAAATTTAAATTTTTGGAGATTTAAATTTTAAATGATTCTTGGGATGAGAAATAAATGGAGAGGTTGCATAAAGATGGATACAAGAAGATGGAATAAAATTCAAGACCCAAAGAATGCTTTGGATGGAATTTTGTAATCTTTATTTTCTTTGTTCTAGGATGGAACCATGGCTTGGTTATTCTGTCAATTATTTTTTCTGTAATATGTCATGGATGTATAAATATGTATTGATGGATGTTTTATATGCATATTTGATAACATGTCATATAGGATAGGTGAGTGCCACTCATACTATATTGATCATACATAATTTGTCAAAAACTTGTATGTTTTTCAAAATATTGAGTGGGAGAGGGTTTCAAATAAAACCCACGGCCTCCATTGTTGATCCATATGTGAAAGCATGGTAACGCCTCGCATCAGTTCTGCCCTGACCACGCCCCTCGATAGGTGTTTACTGCCCCTGGTATACTAGATTGGATCTCCTATGTGGAAAACGTGTTCGGGTATGATCCTATTCATGACCACCCCTCAGTGGCTTGGTAGGATGTGGATCGGGCTACGTAAACAATGGTTATACACTCAAGACTCTTTTAGTTATTAACCTTCCTTAGAAGCTCTGTTAACTAAACTGGTGGCCAAATAAGTGGTTGTTAATATATGTCTTAACCTTGGAGGATTTAAGGCAAAATATATTAATTGGACGGGGTCCATGTTCCGGCTATTTGTTTTCATGACCACCCCTCGGTGGCTTGGGGCAATGGGTGCTGAGAATTACCGTTGCAATGCTACATGTTTTTCAAGTTTCATGTAGGAACATACTTGTATGTTTTATTTGCTAAATTATTTGTATATTTGCTTGGGCTTTGTAATGATGTCTAGTATAATTTTATTTCAGTTCAAAATGTCACCGACACCCCTCATTTCAATACTTACGGAGAATAAACTGAATGGCGATAATTATAAAGATTGGAAAAGAAATCTGTTGATAGTTCTCAGCTGCGAGAGACACAAGTTCATACTGGATGAACCATGCCCACCAGGGCCAAAACCTGACACACCGCTTGAGGAGGTCCCGGTTGCCTATACTCGTTGGAGAGAATCCAATGATATAGCTCGATGCTACATGCTTGCTAGCATGACGAGTGCTTTACAAAAGCAGCATGAGACTTATCAGGTTACTAGGGAGATCATGGACAATCTGGAGGACATGTTCAGAGGCCAAGAAAAATTGGCTCGACAATCCGCTATAACCAGCATTATGAACTCTAAGCAAAAGGCGGGTACTCCAGTGAAGGACCATATGATCACTCTAATGGGATTCTTCACTGGGGCTGCCGAAAACAGTGCTGAGTTGGACTACAACACCCAGATCGAGATGGTGTTCAAAACTCTGTCTAAAGATTTTGTGGGGTTTAAGGCCGCATACAATCTGGCGACAAGGGAGTTAGGACTAACCAAGCTCATGAAGCAACTCCAAGCTTATGAGCGGATGATCAGGGATGGGGATGCGGTCCAACCCAAAGGTGAGGCCAATTTGATGGAATCTTCCAAGCCCTCACAGAAGAGGAAGAGGCCAAATCAGAAGCAAGCGGCTTCCAGTTCTTCTAATCCTCCTATCTCGGATGGGAAGAAGAAGAAGAAGAAGAATAAGAAGCCCGGGGACCCTAAAAAGTCCAAGTGCTTCCGCTGTGGGAAGGTAGGTCACTTCAAGAAGTCTTGCTGGGAATTCCTAGCCGCCAAGGGCAAAGAAGGTAAGGAACTTCATTAATTGGAAGCGTGTTTGGTGGAAGGATCGAAAGACAGTTGGGTCATTGATTCGGGCGCCACTAATCATGTTTGTGTTTCTATGCAGGGGTTCATGGAAACGAGAAGTCTACATGATAGGAGCCTCTCGTTGTGAACTGGAGACAGGAGCTTGGTGGTGGCTGAGGCAGTGGGAGATATTTACCTTTACTTTGATCAATTTAGGTTTATTTTATTGAAAGACTATTTTTATGTTCCTAATTTTAGGAGGAACCTTATATCGGTAGTTTGTTTAATAAAGAATTCTTATTCAGTTTTTTTAGTAAAAGAGTTGATATTCATAGAAATAAGTCTTTTATCTGTTCTAGATGGATGGATGGAAACCTATATTTGATCAAACCAAAGATGTACTCACTGCTTGACACCGAATTAATAGATAACTTTAAAAGGTTGAAAGTTTCTCACTCTAACAAGGCGTATCTTTGGCATTTAAGACTTGGTCATATTAATCAGGATCGGATTCAAAGATTGGTGAAAGACGGTCCTCTGGAATCTCTGGAGGAGGTACGTCTTCCTCAATATGAGTCTTATCTAGAGGGTAAGATGACTAAGAGGTCTATTGGAGCTAAGGGTACAAGGGCTCAGGAGCTCTTAGAAATTGTACACACTGATGTATGTGGCCCCATGAACGTCACAGCACGAGTAGGGTTCGAGTATTATGTCTCTTTTATAGATGATTACTTGAGGTATGGATATGTGTATCTGATGCACCGCAAGAGCGAAACCTTTGACAAGTTCAAAGAGTATCGTGCGGAAGTGGAAAAGTAATTGGATAAATCCATAAAGACACTTCGATCTGATCGAGGTGGTGAATACCTCTCCGATGAATTTCTAGGACATCTTGTAGAGAATGGGATATTATCCTAATTGACTGCACCTGGTACTCCATAACAGAATGGTGTAGCTGAAAGGAGAAACAAGACCTTGTTGGATATGGTACGGTCCATGATGAGTTATTCAACGCTGCCATTATCATTTTGGGGATATGCTTTACAAACGGCATGCTATATTCTGAACCAGGTTCCAAGCAAATCAATTCCCAGAACTCCGTATAAATTGTGGCATGGCAGGAAGCCTTCCCTTCGACATATGAGAATATGGGGCTGCCCGGCGCATGTATTGGATGGGGATGCGAAGAAGTTGGAACCAAGATCAGAATTGTGCATGTTTGTGGGGTATCCAAAGGGAACTAAAGGAGGTCTGTTCTATAACCCAAAGGAACAAAAAGTCATTGTCTCAACCCATGCGACATTCTTGGAGGAAAGTCACATGAATGACTTTAAGCCTCGAAGCAAAGTAGTGCTAGAGGAGTTATCAGGTGAAAGAATTGCTCCACAGATTTCAGTCTTGGACGCAAGTCCGAGTTCCGGTGAAAGACCTGCAGACGATCAACAATTTAGGGTGCCTCGTCATAGTAGGAGGGTTTTGAAGAAACCTAATTTCTTCATGCATGATGCTGAGGTATACCAGGCCGAGGCTCATGAGCATGAGGATGATGCGGTCACCTATGATGAAGCTATAAATGACATTGATTCTAAATCTTGGAAACAGGCTATGAACAATGAGATGGATTCTATGAAATCTAACTCTGTTTGGGAACTTGTAGATTTGCCAGATGGGATAAAACCCATTGGATGCAAATGGTCTACAAAAGAAAAAAGGATGCGGAAGGGAGAGTGGAAACTTTCAAAGCTAGACTGGTTGCAAAGGGATACACGCAAAAGGCTGGAATCGATTACGATGAAACCTTTTCACCTGTTGCTATGCTGAAGTCTATCCGTATTCTTCTGTCCGTTGCTGCGGCTCTCAATTATGAGATCTAGCAAATGGATGTCAAGACGACATTCTTGAACGGCCATCTTGAAGAGTGTATCTATATGATACAGCCCGAAGGGTTCGTAGTGAAAAGCCAAGAAAGGAAAGTCTGCAAATTGCTTAGATCCATTTATGGATTAAAGCAAGCATCCCGCTCATAGAACCAGAGGTTTGATCAAGCGATTAAGACATTTGGTTTTGAGCAGAACGTTGATGAACCTTGTGTTTATAAACGTATTAAGGATGGAAAAGTGGTCTTTCTGATACTCTATGTTGATGATATACTACTCATTGAGAATAATGTAGGGAACTTATCATCGGTCAAGCTTTGGTTACACCAATAGTTTGACATGAAGGACTTGGGAGAAGCTAATTATGTTCTAGACATTTGTCTCTTCAAAGATCGAAAGAGCAAAATGATAGCGTTATCCCAAGCTTCATACATAGATAAAATAATTGACAAATATGCAATGCAAGAGGCAAAGAAAGGTTCACAACCTTCTATTGCCAGTCTAACTCTTTCATTGGATGACTGTCCCAAGACATCGAAAGAAAGAGAGCGTATGAGTAAGGTCCCTTATGCATCCGCTGTAGGTAGCCTTATGTACGCTATGCTTTGCACTCGCCTGGATATATGTTTTGTAGTAGGTATGGTGAGTCGATATCAAGCAAATCCTGGAACTAAGCACTGGCAAGCAGTAAAACATATACTCAAGTATCTTAAAAGAACGAGGGATTATATGCTGGTGTATTCTGGAGGGGACCTAACACCCGTAGGATACACGGACTCAGACTTTCAGACTTGTAAGGATTCAAGGAAATCAACATCTGGATCAGTATTTTTACTCAGAGGAGGCACCATTGTGTGGAGGAGCGTGAAGTAAGGCTGTACAGCTGACTCTACTATGGAGGCTGAGTATGTGGCTGCGGCTGAGACATCTAAAGAAGCGGTTTGGCTCCGCAAGTTCTTTAGAGACCTTGAGGTCATTCCGGGTGTTGACAAGCTTATCACACTTTACTGTGATAACACTGGGGCTATTGCCAACACAAGGGAATCTGGGCACCACAAGAGGACCAAGCACATAGATCGGAGATATCATATTATTAGAGGGCACGTGGAGACAGGACAAGTAGATGTATGTAAGATCGCGTCCGAGGACAACATTGCCGATCCCTTTATTAAGACTTTGGTGGCCAGAAGATTTGAGAGGCACGTAGAGGCGATGTGAATGCGTAACATGGCACATCTGCTGGCTTAGGGTAAGTAGGAGATTGTTAGGAAATGCCCTAAGCATTAGAGACATTTTGATGTATTTATTTTGAACTGTATAATAAAATTATATATAGAGGTTATTCATTACATTGCTATCTGTCCTCGTTTTATTTACATGTTAAAGTAAATGTAAGCAAATATAGCTCCCTAACTGCTTGTGTTAAACCGTTAGAACGTTGCATGCAATGGACTTTTGTATGTGAGAAGACAATGTTCTAAAGTTAGCGGTCTAAACTATGGTCTGTAGTCTATGGGGTTAGACCGAGCATCTAACTCATGTTAAGACTATTATGTTGTCTAAAGCCTTGGAAGGGACGGTTTATCTTGACTGTCTGGAGCTGGACTCCCAAGTAGAGACATAGATATGTTGCTTGGTGGTGACATATTAGACCGAGACTAAAGCGTGATTGATCTACGAAGTCTGCTTTGAGTGGATCGATCTGCTTTTGACGTTCATTATGCAGTAACCTTAATTCTGAGTAAAAGGACAGCTTCATGTATATGACTTGTGTACTTTGATGTTCCAATGGCTAAAGCGTGTCAGAGGTAGTAAGCTTATAGACCGGTTCGTTGGGTGCATGACTTGTATACGATGAAGGGTTCATTTACAGATATCGGAATCATAGCTCTAATAAGGAGTTAAGGGTATCCTCTTAAATGCATTATACTGAATGTGAAAATGGATAAGGCCTTGGGTCGTCTGCTGGGCGGATGACTTCTTATTCACATATGGTGAATAATCATTTTCTTTATTCGGTAGTATAATAGAACTTTAAGATAGCCTGATCAGTAGGATTAAACGGACTTTGGCCTAAGGTTGATCATGGATATCATATGAGGGTTCTGCATACATGACAAGGTCATTAGACGATAGCTTGTCACAGGCTTACGTAATACGGTATATAATTGGGAGTTCAGTTTCAGGTTTATAGTGGTGTGACTCTGAAATTAGTGATCATATGATTGAGTTGTTGGGTAAAGAATGATGATCATATGGATTTGCGGGAGCCCGATTATATATGTCCAATTAGTCCCTCTAATAGCTCCACATAATTCCTTAATGTTTGGAAAATTGATTTGTGTATGCTATTGGCTAGTTTATGATGCATGGATGGTGATGACATAGGATTAGGATGGTAGACAAGATTCTCTCCAGTTGGATTCAGATTTTGTTTTGGATTATAGAGTACATAATTATTCGAACTCCAAATAAAGTTGCCATGATTTTATTTGAGATTGGATTGGAGTTATAGAAAATTATCCATGAGAACAAGAATTTGAAACACAACTGTTTTGTGGATTTTGAAATTTGAATTTTGAAATTTGAATTTTGAATTTTGAAATTTGAAATTTGAAATTTGAAATTTGAATTTGAAATTTGAAATTTGAATTTGGAATTCGAATTTGAAATTCGAAATTTGAAATTTGAAATTTGAAATTTGAAATTTGAAATTTGAATTTGAAATTCGAATTTGAAATTCAAATTTTGAATCACAGTCCAAGTGGGATTCAAATTTGTTGTGGAAAATCCACAAGGAATGAAATTCGAATTTGAGTTAGATATGGAGAGGATAATCTTGTTAGAATCCTACTTGAATTTTGAATCCAAATCCTAACTAAAGTTGACAAAAAGTTTTGAGGACTATCCTCAATGATTTTCAGATTTTTTGTGGATAAGGTTCAAGGAAAAAATTCAAGTATCAATCTCAGTTGAATTTGGATTTTCTACTCCCAGAAGGTGGCCGAAATTTAGGAGTGAATCTCCTAGGAAAAATTCGGTTATTTTGGATAAGGATGAGATAAGATTCAAGCTTGAAAATCCTAGTGGAATTTTGATTCTCCCTTATCCAAAAATGGCCGAATTTTTTAGGAGATTTTCTTCTTAGAATTTTCAGATTTTTTGGTTGAAAAGGGAGAATAAATTCTAGTTAAAATCTTGTTTAGATTTGGATTGGATTTATCCTAAAGTGGCCAAATTTTATTGTTGGGATTTTCCCTTGGAAAATTCAGATTTTGTGCTTATGGATAAGGGAGAATATCTTCTCCTAATCCAATTCGAATTCAGAGAATCACCTCATGCAGGTCTATAAATAGAGGTCCTACCACTCCAGTTCTCTTAGACCACAGACTCTCAGGTGAGCAAGCTTATTGTTGCACAGCCCACCGTGACAATAAGTTCTTTAGAGATCTGGGTGGTCGGAAGAATACTAGCAGTGCTAGCATACCGATCGAGGTTCAGAGTGCCAACACACTCAGCCATTCGAGAATTGGAGAATAGTAGAGAAGGCTAGTTGGTTGAAGCCCTCCGGTCATTCTCCTCCTGTAAGATTGGCGTCCTTAAGGTATGAGTTTTAATTGTTGTTAGTTTATTATATATGGCATCATGAGATATTTAACGATCTAAAATTTTTTTATTATTCCGCTGCGCCACTCTGATGCGTTTTTACCGATTTATTTTCCTACACTACTACTATTTTGTATCAACATGGCTTCTAATCCGATCTTGGATGCGTCGCTATAGATCACAAAGTTTCCTTGACTAGCTTCTGGAATAGTCATCACTGGAATGCTCGTGAGTCGTCGTTTCAGCTCTTGAAAGCTCTCCTCATACTTATCTATCCACTCATACCTCTTTCCTTTCTTGGTAAGCATTATAAGAGGGGTGGCTAGCTTCGAAAAATCCTTGACAAAGCGCTGGTAATATCCTGCTAGGCCTAGGAAACTGTGTGTTTTTGTCACGTTCCTCAGAGCTGGTCATGCACTAACTATCTCAACCCTTGTTGGGTTTGGAGCTTCTTTAGCTCTGTAGGGCCCATTCTATATAGGGCCTTAGAGATGGGGGGAGGGGGGGCTAAGCCCAGTGGATGTTCAGTCTCGAACGATATCTCATGCTCTAGTGGGAGTTCTGGAAGATCTTCTGGGAATACCTCCATAAATTCCCTGACTATCGGCACATTCTCATGTCCTATCTCTATTCCTCGAGTCTTATCTATTACGTGTGCTAGGAAGCTCGCACATCCACTAGATAACATCTTGCGAGCCTTTACTGCTAAGGTCATCATCTTTGGTTGTTCCATTAACATGTTAGGAAATGCCCTAAGCATTAGAGACATTTTGATGTATTTATTTTGAACTGCATAATAAAATTATATATAGAGGTTATTCATTACATTGCTATCTATCCTCGTCTTATTTACATGTTAAAGTAAATGTAAGCAAATATGGCTCCCCGACTGCTTGTGTTAAACTGTTAGAACGTTGCATGTAATGGACTTTTGTATGCGAAAAGACAATGTTCTAAAGTTAGCAGTCTAAACTATGGTCTGTAGTCTATGGGGTTAGACCGAGCATCTAACTCATGTTAAGACTATTATATTGTCTAAAGCCTTGAAGGGGATGGTTTGTCTTGACTGTCTGGAGCTGGACTCCTAAGTAGAGACATAGATATGTTGCTTGGTGGTGACATATTAGACCGGGACTAAAGCGTGATTGATCTACGAAGTCTGCTTTGAGTGGATCGATCTGCTTTTGACGTTCATTATGCAGTAACCTTAATCCTGAGTAAAAGGACAGCTTCATGTATATGACTTGTGTACTTTGATGTTCCAATGGCTAAAGCGTCTCAGAGGTAGTAAGCTTATAGAGACCGGTTCATTGGGTGCATGACTTGTATACGATGAAGGGTTTGTTTACAGATATCGAAATCATAACTCTAAGGAGTTAAAGGTATCCTCTTAAAGGCATTATACTGAATGTGAAAATGGACAAGGCCTTGGGTCGTCTGCTGGGCGGATGACTTCTTATTCACATATGGTGAATAATCATTTTCTTAATTCGGTAGTATAATGGAACTTTAAGATAGTCTGATCAGTAGGATTAAACGGACTTTGACCTAAGGCTGATCATGGATATCATATGAGGGTTTTGCATATATGACAAGGTCATTGGATAGTAGCTCGTCACAAGCTTACGTAATACGGTATATAATTGGGAGTTCAGTTTCAAGTTTATAGTGGTGTGACTCTGAAACTAGTGATCATATGATTGAGTTGTTCGGTAAAGAATGATGATCATATGGATTTGCGGGAGCCCGATTATATATGTCCAATCAGTCCCTCTACTAGCTCCACATAATTCCTTAACGTTTGGAAAATTGATTTGTGTATGCTATTGGTTAGTTTATGATGCATGGATGGTGATGATACAGGATTGGGATGGTAGACAAGATTCTCTCCGGTTGGATTCAGATTTTGTTCTGGATAATAGAGTACACAATTATTCGAACTCCAAATAAAGTTGCCATGATTTTATTTGAGATTGGATTGGAGTTGTAGAAAATTATCCATGAGAACAAGAATTTGAAACACAACTGTTTTGTGGATTTTGAATTTTGAATTTTGAAATTTGAATTTTGAATTTTGAATTCGAAATTTGAATTTGAAATTTGAATTTGAAATTTGAATTTGAAATTCGAATTTGAAATTTGAAATTTGAAATTTGAAATTTGAAATTTAAATTTGAAATTCGAATTCGAAATTTGAAATTCAAATTTTGAATCACAGTCCAAGTGGGATTCGAATTTGTTGTGGAAAATCCACAAGGTTTAAAATTCGAATTTGAGTTGGATTTGGAGAGGATAATCTTGTTAGAATCCTACTTGAATTTTGAATCCAAATCCTAACAAATTATGGACGAAATTTTGAGGATAATCCTCAATGGAATTTCGGTTTTTGTGGATAAGGTTCAAGGGAAAAATTCAAGTTTCAATCTCAGTTGAATTTGGATTCTCTCCTTCCCTGAAAAGTGGCCGAAATTATGGAGGAAATCTCCTAGGAAAATTCGGTTATTTTGGATAAGGTTGAGATAAGATTCAAGCTTGAAAATCCTAGTGGAATTTGGATTCTCCCTTATCCTAAAAGTGGCCGAATTTTTTGAGGAGATTTTCTCCTAGGAATTTCGGATTTTTTGGTTGAAAAAGGGAGATAAAATTCTAGTTAAAATCTTGTTTAGATTTGGATTGGATTTATCCTAAATAAACCGAATTTTATTGTTGGGATTTTCCCATGGAAAAATTCAGATTTTATGGTTATGGATAAGGGAGAATATCTTTTCCTAATCCAATTCAAATTCAGAGAATCACCTCATACAAGTCTATAAATAGAGGTCCTGCCACTCCAGTTCTCTCAGACCACAGACTCTCAGGTGAGCAGGCTTATTGTTGCACAGCTCATCGTGACAATAAGTTCTTTAGAGATCTAGGTGGTCGGAAGAAGACTAGCAGTGCTAGCATACCGATCGAGGTTCAGAGTGCCCACACACTCAGCCATTCGGGAATTGGAGAATAGTAGAGAAAGCTAGTTGGTTGAAGCCTCTGGTCATTTTCCTCCTACAGATTGGCGTCCTTGAGGTATGAGTTTTAATTGTTGTTGATTTATTGTATATGGCATCATGAGATATTTAACGATCTAAAAATTTTTTATTGTTCCGTTGCGCCACTCTGATACGTTTTTATCGATTTATTATCCTACATAACAAACCCTTGTAGACGAACTTTTCACACCTGATCGGTCCAACAAGCGACTTTCCACCTTCGACAGTCTACGACGATGTTGTATTTTACGAGGGATTCTATTCCCAAGATTACATCCTGATTGATTATGTCAATGATGATCAGATTAACGCTCAACTTTCTATCACAAATAATTACTGGTACATAACATATCTAGCAATTAAACATTAAAACTCCCCCTAAGGGAAGTGCCATTCTACAAGTCCATTTCATCCTATCTAAGCCACTATCTAGCTTTCTAGCAAAGTCTGATGACACAATGAATGGGTGGCCTGCTACTCTTTCTGCTCAATTGCTCTTCTAATTCTGTTTGGTAAGGTCTTTTTCTCTCTTTCGTCTACTCCTACCTCGATCTACTTTTGCCTCGGTCTTGCTTTCGTCATAAGCCTTCCTCAACATGTGCTGTAGAAGTCCATATTCGTTCTTCGTAACGCACAACATATGTTAGAATTGTGTCACTCGACATTAACTGTAGTCTTTCAGTCTGATGAACAAATTCTCGTATATCTACAACTCTAGAGAAGTTAGGCGGTTTCACTTCACCACTTGCCCAAAAAGAATAACTAGAGCTGATACTAGACTCCTCTCGGAGATTTGCTCGATCATGGTATGGTGAAGCTCAACCCAATTAAGAGCTTATCCTGATCACAAGAATCCCAATACACACGAGAGTATCTTCTTGAGAGATATCAATAGCCCACAGGACTCGGTTATCCTGATCAATGGAGTATAATTACGGGGTCTCTTTGATAACATGAAACCAATCCTGACGTTCTCATGGAGTGCAGGAGTACTGCTTGCTACTTGAAACTTAATGGACAATTAGCCCTGAAGATCGGTACAACTCGGGCAACAATCTATGCTCCTACTCTGAGCAGCTCTTTAGCATTGCATGGTCGTGATTTTACGTATAATGATCTCAACATCTCTTATGACTCTTTCTTTTTAAGTCGCACTCTAGTCACGTGTGAAAATATTATATCTAAGCCCTTAGGCAAAACTGCACTGCTTTTTTATATTGTTTTAAAAGTACATAACTTTAGTCTATTGGGAGTGGTAAACACTTCCTGGTACATAGTCTCAAAGGAACATACTAGGATAGGTCTAGTGGGAGTAAGATACTACTTCCCATCATGCCTATATACATAGCCTGAGAAAAGATTTTACTTTAGTTGTCTGGGGCTTCTAGTATACCTTGTGCGATTGAAGGGCCTTCAATTCTAGTTTACGCGACATGGAGTTGGTTATTTACGATGCAAGTTTGATTCTATTGATTCTGTGGGTTGGAATAATAGTCTCTAGCATAGTGGCCTTCCTTACTGCAGATGAAACAGCCACTTGTTCTATGTCTGCATTCTCCTAGGTGCCTCTTTCTACATTTCGGGCATGTCGGGTGTTTGTTGCCGTCTCCTCCCTGGTCATTTCTCTTCTGAGTGAAGTCCTTCTATGAACCCTAGTTGCCTTGATCCCCTTTCCTGTTGTTGTTGTTGTGGGACTGCCTACTCTTTTGGTTGGTCCCCACTTTCTGTCCTCTGTGTTGCAGCTCGGGGTTCTGTTTCCCTTTAGCCTATTTAACTTGGGTCTTTTCCTCCATCTAAGCTTTGAAGATTTGAGCCCGACGTTCCCTATCTTGAGCTAATCAGTATTCGGCTCGGATAGCTCTACTGACAAACTCCGCCACTGTTGCTGGTCTATGGCTACCACTGCAGATCTGGACGATGATGTCCGTTCGGAACATCTTTAGCATCCTCCTAACCCTTTCCTTCTCTGTCGGCACCAAATTGGGGTAGAGTCGAGCCAGTTGCTCGAACTTCCTCACTGCCTTTATTACGGTCATGCTCCCTTGGCGTAAGTTATTGAATTCATCTTGTTGTGCTACTAGCGGCTCTTCGTGAAAATACATCTCCTTGAACTTGTCAATGAAGTCTGCCCAACTCATTTCATTGACATTTCTTCTGATGGCCACTATTTTCCACCATTGTTGTGCCTCATTACGTAAAGCAAAGGATGCACATATCACCTTCTCTTTATCAGCTAATCCCGTAAAATCCAATATCATTGTGCTATCCGTCAGCCAATCATCGGCTTCTATAGGGTTGGTGGTCCCTTCAAACTCTAACGTCTTCATGTGCTTGAACCGCTTATACAGATTGCCTTCCCTAGTGGTTGGTGGAAGGACAATGGCTACTATAGAAGCAGCCACTGCTGAGGTACTGATGCCATCTGGACTGGAGGAGCCACTGGCTCTCTGAGAATGTCTGGGGCTACTGAAGCCTCTTAGACTGGCACCTAAGCTATCTGCGGTGCTTGGTTCTGTTGGCCTAATTGCTCCCTAAGTTGGTCTAGATTGCGCTACTGATTTTCCATCATTTCTCACATAGCCACTAGTTGTGCCATTATTTCGTCTTCTCAGGATGCTTGGTTTGTCTATGCACATGTTCGAACCATGTTGTACTTTGGAACCTTCGTCCTCTGGTGGGCTCCACTGGCATAACCTCTACTGGTGTAGCCATGGTTACACATTATAACTTACGTTAACTTTCATGCTAATACTGTAAAATAAAAACTAACTTACTTGGACAGATGAGATAGGCACGTAGTGATGTGAAGTAGGGTGGCAGGATACCACTCTGATGTCAACTGTGACGTCCCGTGCTCTGAGTGGCCCGGACCGTCACTTAAAAACTACTAGTACTAATACTATTGCTTAATCTTACCTACATAGATACCGTAAATTTAGGGATTTTTTTTGAAGGCATACGTATTTACTATTCACATATGTATATTTTTAAAAATACATCGTCTAAATCATTGGGAGTTCATTTTTACATACATACTTGTAAACTTGTTTAACTGATTACTATTCCAAAGATACTATTTAAATATACTATTAACTATTTTAAAATATACTATTACTCAAAAAAACCTATATAGAAGATTTAACTTGTGGTGGTATCTATAACCTTGCCCTTACATCAGCCTCCACCGCCATCATCACCCATTGTTGTTTATGTCATAGGATGCTTACCTTCAGCATGAACACACTTCGTAAGTTTTATACCCAGTAAGTACAACATGTCATCCGCAAAACATGTTTAAAACATAGTACATACTTAAAACCATATAAGCATATCAGGTATCAATATATACCACTTAAACATATCACATACCAGATCATCACATATCATATCACTGAATACAAAACTTCACATACTATATGCATAGCAGAAAACATCATGTACTGAATGTATCTTACTGTAGTTGGAAGCATAGCGAACTATATCGTGAATAATGCGTGGTCCGATTATGCTCATTTTATACTTCAATGTTCTCTTTCTTTCT
This sequence comes from Antiaris toxicaria, assembly GCA_035233585.1. Lineage (NCBI taxonomy): Eukaryota > Viridiplantae > Streptophyta > Magnoliopsida > Rosales > Moraceae > Antiaris > Antiaris toxicaria. Next base: position 25,403,157 of record CP141157.1, read on the forward strand.
TATGTCTACTTAGGGCCCGTGTGTTAGTACCGAGTGTGCGCAGACCGTTAGAAATGCCTGTGGCCACCAAAACGAAGAGCCATTAACAGATGCTCAACTTACTTTAACTTGAAGAACCTCTTCAACTAAAAAGACTAGTACGACATGCTTATTAAATTTCCAACTTGTTTATCTATTTTGGCCATATGCTCTTCTAAGCTATCCCTAATCCTACGCGATAGGGATATATGGCATCTAACTTGTTCTTTATCAATTTACTCGATTGTGAAATTATATGCTCTTATACATGCTGTGCAACAACGTACCATGCATACTTAATATACAGTAAAATCATCATTTCAAACTCATTTTATTCATGCTGGAGGTGGAGTTGTACTTACCTAGTTTGCACGCAAACTCGTACTCTCACCTTTATCGCGTTATAGGTATCTACCTATCAACATAACGTACCCCATTAATAATTATCACTGAGTCACTAGTACCGTTAGTGACTAACGTATGGTACTGATTGCCGTCAATACTAACTCACTTTCTCTTTTGAGAGTTTGCTTCTCCATATGTGGTTAATTAATTTATTATCCAATAAACTAATTAATGTTGTTTTTAGGTCACTATTACTGTTAGTGACTATCACTTGTGTTTCTGTATGGTACCGAGGCCCATTGGTACCTTGTTGGTCTATTTTGAGAATTTAGTATTTATCTTCTATCGTGTTTGATAAACTTGTCTGCTTGATAAACTAATCATCGTTCCTCACTTTATCATTCAAAACACGGTCCTTGACTAGTTTACCAACCATTCAACTGACCGATTACCTCGCGCATCGTTAACTAGGTAGCCTACCCGGTTACTAAGCTTGTTTGATGTGGTAGCCTACCGGGCTACCGCTACTGTTTGTTAATTTTGTAAAATTGTTTTGGTTGCCTGATAAAATCGTTAGGAAAATTATGTGCTTTAAAACCATCCCCTCATAACCCAGTTGGAAGGTGGGGACGTTTTATTAAAATCATGTTTTTGTTTTAAAAGGGTAGAACACATTTGGTGTTTGCATTTTAAAGGTGGTTTTTGAACCACTTACCAAAACTATTTTAATAATGTGTTTGAAATGACTTTGTTTGTAAATTTGACGAACAAAAAATTTTCGTCCTCGACAAGATGAATAACTCATATGTTCATCTCGGAGCTCAAATCAAACTTGAACGGGTCCTAATCTTACTAAACCTGTGGCTACTTGTGCCCAGTATTTACAAAAATCCCAGTTTTATGTTATTTTAAATACAGCTCTGTTTGACACCCGAAATGACCAAATTTTTAAAATACACATAATTCATCTTAAAGGTTTCGATAAGATCTATAACTTTTATGTTAAGCCCGAGATCTGGTTCAGATTTTAATTAGTCTATTTTTAACAAAACCTGAGACTGTGTCTGGGCTCGGATTTTTAATCTCAATTTTTGACACGGAAGGAAAACCACTTAAAAAACCTATCTTAGTGTCGTTTTTAGCCAAAACCTATTTGATGCAAAAATGACTGTAACGAAATTTCTTTAAAACTTCACATTTTACTTCCAAAATTTGGACTCTAACTTGATCAAAATTGCCAAAACTCGTGGGCTTTTTTTAGGGACAAATTTGTGTCCAGCCACTAAAACGTCCACACATACACACATCCATTCGTAAAAATTAAACCACAACCACACAATTACACAAACTTTAAATGGAAAGCTAAAGACTCAAAATAAACTTATTACAAACCATTGCATAAAAAAATATACATAAATTCCTTGATCCAAAAACTTAAAAATGACTAAACTTCAAAAAAGGTGTTTTTCGATTTTACCTTACGTGCTAGGAGTCAAGCACACCGATTTGAAGCTTTGGTGACCATAATGGCCGTGTGAACCAAGAGAGTTTGGGGTCAGTTTATACTAGCAAAAAAACCAAAATTTTCCTCTTAATATCAAACCAAAATAGCAACTAAAAATCATAAAGATTGATTCCAAAAACTTACCCTTGGATGAACTTAAAATGGCTTAGATTGAAATCTCCTAACACAAGCTTGAAAGGGGCTAGCTTTTGGCGAGTTTTTGGCTTGGTTTTTGGCTTGAAAATGGTGGGTTTGGGGCCTGTGGAGTGGTCAGCTGTAGCAAGAAAAGAGAGAGAAGAAGAGTTGTGGTTTTGGGAGCCAAATGAAAGAAAGTAACCCTTATTGGTCTAGCATGCCTTTTATAGGCAAAACTAACCCATTTTACTTAAGCTTAAGCTCACTTAATTATCAACATTTTTTGCCTAATCAAGGGATAAATTGTTGCCATTTTTCAACCTCTAGGGGCCGTGGACTGGGCATGGAAGGAGGGGCCAAATAAACAAAAATTTTTGTTGGCCATGTATTGTAAATCATGTAATTTTTTAATCAAAAGGTGTCGTACCTATTTGATTATTTTATTCACACTTTTGGGCTACTCTTGTAGCTAATTTCATCTGCTTTTGCAGCTAGAATACACAGTTTTTAAGTGGTAGAATTCATCTGCATTTGCTTCTCTTTGCAGTCTAATTTTCTATAGCGGTGTTCGGTCCTTTCTCGGCAATATTCTAGTTTTCACCTGAAATTAGATTTTCTGAATCTGATTTTCATACTAATCATTCCTAGTTGGGTTGTACTGCCTATGAGCCCGTTTTGTGTCCATTTCACTATTAATTTCCTATACTGTGGTTGTGTCTACACTGTGTTATCCTTACGCACGTAAAACGAGGCATTCTAGTGTGAAATTTCAAACACAGTCTCTCTTAACTAATTTGGACGTGCTAATTTCAAATTTATCAGTTTTACGTCCATCTGAGGTCATCTAGACTAGTTTTCAGGATCTGTGTGACCCCACCTCGAAAAACGAATTAGGTGCCTGATTAACTAATTTGGGCGTTCTGAGTCCAAATATATCAGTTTTGAGGCGAGAAAAGGTCGTCTTGGTCCTCTTCCCGATACTATGTATCTCTCAGACAAAAATTCTTGTTTTATGCCCAATTGACCAGATTAAGCCTACTGACTGTTAATATATCAGTTTTATGCCATCTTGGCCATTAACCTGACACTGCGTTTCTACTATTTACTATTCACTGTCTTCTACTTAACTAACTAGTCTGAATGTTCTAACTCCGATTTTATCAGTCTCTGGGTAAGAAGAGGTCATTTGGATCATTGTTCTCAAAACCGTACCTCTGCTAGGGTTTTTATCGCTGTTAGCTCAGATGTTCGGTCCGAGCGTTCTGGTGATTTGTTCACTAGTCTTGTGTCAGGAAATGGTCATCTAGACCAGTTTCCTGATATTGCGCATCTTATACACTTATATACATAATAGAGTGGATCGATTTCACTGTCGGTCACCCCTTTTACTGTATGAATAGTAATTAAACATCACTGTTCTTATTTAATCTATTCAACTGGAAAATATACTATATTTTTCAACTTAATTACTGGTTACATAGTAATTAGGTTTCAGTAACATGGGGGTCATTACAGTGTGAACCAAGGAGGTTTGGGGTCGGTTTATGCTAGCAAAGACACCAAAAATTTTCTCTTAACATCAACCCAAAATAGTAACTAAAAACACAAGGATTGGTTTAGAATCTTACCCTTGGGTGCACTTGAAATGACTTGGAATCAAAACTTCCTAACATAAGCTTAAAGGGGCTAAATTTTGGTAAGCTTTTGGCTAGATTTTTGGCTTGAAAATGGTGGGTTTGGGGGCTGTGGAATGGTCAACTACAGCAAGAAAAGAAAGAGGAAGGAGAGTTGTGTTTTGGGTGCAAAAGTAAGAAAGTGACACCCTTAGGTCATGCATGCCTTTTAAACTTAAGCTCACTTAATTATCCACCTTTTTTGCCTAATCAAGGGACAAATTGCTGCCATATTTCAACCTCTAGGGCCGTGGGCTATGCGCATGGGGAAGGCCAAATAAAAAATTTTTTGTTGGCCATGTGTTATAAATCATGTAATTTTTTAATCAAAATGTGTCATACATTTTGCAATATTTTAATCACACTTTTGGGCTACTCTTGCAGCCAATTTCAACTGCTTTTGCAGCTAGGATACATGGATTTTAAGGGTGGATTTTATCTGTGTTGGCTTCTCTTTGCAGTCTAATTTTCTACGGCAGTGTTCGGTCCTTTCTCGGCAGTGTTCTAATTTTCACCCGAAATTGGATTTTCTAAATCTGATTTTTGTACTGATCATTCCAAGTTGGTATGTATTGTCTAAGAGCCCGTTTTGTACCCATTTACTATTCATTTTCTATACTGTGGTTATGTCTACACTGTGTTGTCCTTGCGCATGCAAAAGGAGGCGTTTTCGTGCGAAATTTCAAACACAGTCTCTCCTGACTAATTTGGACGTGCTGATTTCAATTTTATCAGTTTTACATCCATCTGAGGTCGTCTGGACCAGTTTTTGGGACCTGAGTGACCCTATCTCGAAAAACGTATCAGGTGCTCGATTAAGTAATTTAGGCGTTCTGAGTCTAAATATATTAGTTTCGGGCGAGAAAAGGTCGTCTTGACCCTCTTCTCGATACTCCTATCTCTCAAACAAAAATTCTCGTTTTATGCTCAATTGACTAGATTGAGTCTACTGGCTGTTATTATATCAGTTTTAAGTCAACTAATTTTGTTTGAATCCTACTTAAATTTTGAATCACAATCCTAACTAATTTTGGTCAAAAATTTTGAGGATTATCATCATGGAATTTTTGAAAATTTTATGGATAAGATTCAAGAAAAAAAATTCAAGTTTCAATCCTAGTTGAATTTGGATTCTCTCCTCCCTGATTATGGCTGAAATTTTTGAAGGAATATCCTAGGAGATTTTCGATTATTTTGGATAAGGATGAGATAAAATTCAAACTTGAAAATCCTAGTTGAATTTTGATTCTCTCCTTATTAGTTTTTGGTCAAAAATTTAGTGGAAATCTCAAGATAGATTTTCGGATTTTTTGGTTGTATAATTGTGAGATAAAATTCAAGTTAAAATCCTGTTTGAATTTTGAATACAAAATCTTGAATATGGCCGAATTCTTTTGGTGGATTTTGGCTTGAAAATTTCAGATTTTTTGTGAGCGGATAAGGGAGAAAATCTTCTCCTAATCCAATTCGAATTCAGAGGATCACCTCATGCAAGTCTATAAATAGAGGTCCTGCCACTCCAGTTCTCTTAGACCACAGACTCTCAGGTAAGCAGGCTTATTATTGCACAACTCACCGTGACAATAAGTTCTTTAGAGATCTGGGTGGTTGGAAGAAGACTAGCAGTGCTAGCATACCGATCGAGGTTCAGAGTGCCCACACACTCAGCCATTCAAGAATTGGAGAATAGTAGAGAAGGCTAGTTGATTGAAGCCCTCCGGTCATTCTCCTCCTGCAGATTGGCGTCCTTGAGGTATTAGTTTAAATTATTGTTGGTTTATTGTATATGACATCATGAGATATTTAACGATCTTGAAAAAATTTTATTGTGCTGCTACGCCACTCTGATACGTTTTTACCAATTTATTTCCTACATTTAAAGAGTATGTGTTTCTCAAAATGAAAATATGATTGTGAACAGTTTTCAAAATCGGTAGGATAGTAAAGGTACCTCGCTCATCTTAAATGACCGATTAGTAACTAGCTGATTAGCTAGTATTACCAAGAGAGAGAGAGAGAGAGAGATGTTAATTGATTTATTAAGCAAATAAATCAATTAATCACGATAAGAAAGTAGTTAAAGGAACTTTCTAAAAAGAGAGCAGTTTAGTACCGATGGTAATTGATAGTATATGTCGATAGATGCTTTAATCACTAACAATATTAGTGACTCAAAAATAAGTATTAATGAAATACGTTATGATGACAGATAGATACATATATTACGACAAGGTGAAGTACAAATTGCCTACAGATCAGATAAGTACAACTCCGGGTACAACATGAATGAAAATGATTTTAAACAGTTATTTTTACGATGAGAATGTTTTTATTCCTTAATCACTTGTGATTAATGAATAACATGAAAAAAATATTTCAGTCAGCTGTTACGATAAGCATACTTTATTCTTTAATCGCGTATGATTATTGAATAACAAGATAGAGTTCATGACATGATAATAGTAATTTATGATCTCAACAATTGGGTAATTAAGAAGTGAGTCAAGACTCGTTAAGCGTGTCATACCAGTCTCTCAAGCTAGAAGAGGTTTTTCAGTTTAAGTATGACGAGCGTAAGGCTCAAAAGAAAGTTTATAGTCTCGGTGAATCTGTAGATCTACGCACATTTGGTACTGACACACGGGTCCTCAGACAAGTAAAGAAAGATAAAGTATAATGAAGCATAATTGAGCATAATCGGTTCATACATGATACACGATATGCATTAGAGTTGTATAATACATGTTATGCTTCTAAGTTATGATATATGTTTCTATGTATGATATGTGTTTTTAAGTTATGACATATGCTTTGAGATGTGATTAGTGGATGTGCCTTCAAGTTACGGCATATGTTTTTAAATGATAGTTTTGTGAGTTAAGTATTGTACTTACTGAGCGTAAAGCTCATCATATGTGTTCATGTTGTAGGTAAGAAACTTACGGGTTAGACTCCGATGGACGATGATGGTGGCAAGGCTGAAGTGAGGGTTGGGTATGGATATCACCATGAGTTCTACTTCTGCATGATGTTAAGTAACACTTTTTATTTTGAGAACCAAACTTACATTAAATAATGACCAGTTTAGTATTTCTTGAGTATGTATGTATGTTTGACCTCAAGTTGTATTAAGAACTGTATGAGTTTGCAAAGTATATTTAAGTAGGTACGGCTATAATAAAGCCTATGAAAAAAAAAATCCCGTGGAAATTATGATGTTAAAGTATGATTGTTTTAAACACGTGTTCAAGTAAGTTTAAGTAAAGTAAGTTAAGTGAGTGGTGACAATCGCGCCACTAGGGAGGATTGTGACTTACCCTTACTATTTTTTTTAAATTACCCAAACTATTGTTCATTTTTTGAAGTACCTACTATTTTTTTATATACCTATTTTGTTAGATTTGATTTCTTTTGATAAAAAAATTGAATTTTTTAACTTATTTTTTTTTTGTTGCCAACTTATTCAAAATTTTGTCAAGTTATAATTTCACAATAATTTTTATAAAATGCAATTTCACATGTGAATATAATAGATTTTCTTGTAAAATTATATGAATAATTAATATTAAATTAGAAAAGAGATTATAATATTAAATAAAATAAATGTAATGGTTAAACTGTAAAACGTAATATAACTTCGATAAAATATGAAATTATAAATTTAATAATAATAATAATAATAACAACAACAACAACAGTCAGGAATTAATTGTGTAGATGCCACCCATTGATCTTTCATGGCTAATAAATACAATCTTTATCGTATTTTATACTCTTGTGTTTAAACTTCAATATTTATATCGTAAAATTGTGGTTTAACTTATATAATTTATGATTTTTTTTGCTCACCTATTTTTAAACAAATTAATAGAAATTTAAAATAAATTTTCCATATGAATAAATGCATAGAAATGATTTTATATTCATATTGTATTTCTTTTTTTTTTTTTTTCTTCTTCATTTCTTAAAACATCTCGTTTTGATGTTCTTTCATTACAAAATTTGCTATTTGTACCAATTTCACTCTGAAAGTGATTATCAAATTAAAAGAACCAAAAAAATGTGCGCTCTTTACGCCCTGGAAAAAGCCAAAAAAGCAACCTCCGCGTGGATTATTCCACTGCATGACTTTCTAATTTTCTCCTCCTTTTACAGTTCACCTTTATTTTTTTTTTAATAGACAAAAAATAAAATAAAGTAAAAAAACTCGCTCTGTAAACTTATATGATATATATATATATATATTTGTGTGTGTGTGCGTGTTTTTTTTTTTATTAAAAATATTTTTAATATAGAACTTCCATAGCTTTATGAAAAGGAAAGCTTTGACAAAAAATTCGGGCGGAGTTTGCTCCTCTCCATGATCTCATTATTAGGGGGGGGGGGGGGGGGCGCGGGGGGGGATGTGTGGGGGTGAGAAGTTGGTGTCACATTCCTTCATTTCGCACGTTCTTTCTCTAACTTTTTCTATTTTTTCTTTCTTTCTTTCTTTTTGAATTCCATCCTTCTCCTCTAATCTAAAAAGAGAAGCAAATATTGCATATCTTTTGGTGTACATAGACAGACGAGGCATTAGGAGTTTTGCATGATTTTGTTCTAGAGAGAGAAAGAGATATAGAAAGAGAGAAACAGAGAGAATGTTGCAGAGAGCTGCAAGCAATGCATATTCATGGTGGTGGGCTAGCCACATCAGGACCAAGCAATCCAAATGGCTCGAGCAAAACCTCCAAGGTAATTCATCTCAAAAAAAAAAAAAAAAACACCATTCTGGGTTCATTTTCCTTTTGAACTTCTACAAATATATTGGAATATATAATTTCAAATCTAGTCAGTTACCCGATTCCTGTTACATTGCTCCTGTTTGCTTGGGATCAATTTGACCGCTCAATATATATTGATTTTTTTTTTTTTTTGTCTTTTTCATAAAGCTTCAAAAACTTGAGAGCCCCTACAATCAAATTTTTGGTAATGGTAACATTTTGATTTCTATTACCAGTTTCTTGTTACCATCATATTATATATATATATATGCATATATAATATAATGATATATAGGTTTGTATCATATTGTGTGTAGGTCAGATCCAGGCTTATTATAGAAATATATTTACATTCCTAATACTACATTCTTATGTTTGGCTCCGCTAACTCCGAATCAGGTTTTGCTTCCTCCCCCTGTAGATATAGGACTTTCCTAGAATCTCTGGTAGGCTAATAATATATTTATATATATAATATACACTTACACACCAATATTGTAGATCCGATCTTTCAAATTTTCATCAAGGTCTACTAAACTATCATTTTCTCAATTTTTGTATTATTTTAATTTTGATATGACAGTCTAAAACTAAATCAATATTCACTTGTTTCTTAAAAATGATGCCATTAAAAGGAATTAAAATAGAACAATAGAAAGTGTAAATGATCTTTACTGATTTTTAATTTGAGAAGAGTAGAATAATTGTCCAAAACTTCTTCCTGTATTCTGAAAAACAAACAAGCTATGCATTTACTCACAGTTTCACACATTCTCATTTGCCATTCTCTGAAGGAAATTGGAAATAATTGAACTTCACTAATGAAATTAAACGGCGACATTTTTTAACTTTGCGATCAATACAAATATTTGAAAGCACTTCAATCCTATGAATATCAAATGGTTGATCTTTATAAATGAACTGAAGAGGAAAGAAATACTAAATTAAATTGGAATTGCAGATATGGAGGAAAAGGTGCAAACTGTTCTTAAACTCATTGACGAGGATGGAGATTCCTTTGCCAAGAGAGCAGAAATGTACTACAAAAATAGACCGGAACTGATACACTTTGTGGAGGAATCCTACAGAGCTTACCGGGCATTGGCTGAGCGGTATGATCACATATCAACCGAGCTGCAAAATGCCAACAATACAATTGCTTCTGTTTTCCCTGAACAAGTTCAGTTTGCAATGGATGAAGAGGATGAAGATGCCTCAGCTGGGGTTCCCAAAAAGGTCTCCGAAGGTTCGAAATCAAACATCCCAAAAGTTCCAAAGGGTCCCTTCAAAGAGTTGAAGAGTATCATCACAACAGCAGCAGCTACAAAAAAGTTGCTACCAAGAAAGACGGCGAAGGCAGGAACTACCACAGCAGTTTCTAAATCAGGTCTGACAAAATCCGAAGCACTAAAAGAGATCGACAGGCTTCAGAAACAGATCCTAGCCCTACAGACTGGGAAAGAGTTTGTAACGAGTTCTTATGAGAATGGACTTGCAAAATACTGGGAGATTGAGAGCCAGATCAGCGAAATGCAAGAAAGAGTATGCAGTTTGCAAGATGAATTTGGCGAGGGCATGGTCATTGAAGATGACGAGGCTCGGCATCTGATGGCAGAAGCTGCTATAAAATCATGTCAAGAGAGATTGGCTCAGTTGCAAGAGAAACAGGATAGATCAACAAAGGAAGCCATAGTAGAGTCCCGAAGGATAAAGGACACAAGGGATAAGTTGGAGTCACTCAAGGATGAGTTCCAATACAATCGGACCTACGAGGAAAATCTTTTTATAAGAGATGAATCTAGGGAAGGAGCTAAAGTCCCAAATAGCTTTGACGAAGAAGTGGTTAGTAAATCAAAAGAGGGAAAAGAGCTCGAGTTGTTGCGAGAGAAAAGCAAGGAACAGTTTGAGGCCAAGTCAAACACGCCTCTTACGGTGACGGAAATGGTGGAGAAGATTGATGTACTAGTGAACAAAGTTATCAGCTTAGAAACCGCAGTGTCATCACAAGCTGCTCTGGTGAATAGGCTAAAAAGTGAAACTGATGAACTTCAAGCTCAAATTCGAACCTTGGAAAGTGACAAGGCAACTTTGAATGATGGGAAGAAAATTTTAAGCAACAAGCTAAAAGTAATGGAGGAAAAGTTGGATGGAATTCAGGTTCTCAACCAAAGTTTTGCACACCAGAACAACAATCTCCAAACACACTTTACTGAAGCGCGTTGCAATCTCTATCACCTTTCTGATAAACTGCCAAGTGTGAAGCCAGATCAGAAGCTCAATACAACAGGTTCATCAGAGACGGAATTGAGGTTTGTCGGAGAGGTCAGCTTGCAGAAACATTTTGAGCTGCAAGAAGACATAGTAAATCCTTCTGAAGATATTCCAAGCAAAAGAAATCCTTTCGAAGATTTTGTGCAAATGCAGGATGTGAAGTCATACGAGTTTACAAATTCTTTGCAGAGAGAGAGGGAATCCCCAGTTGAGGTAGTAAGATTTTCAGAAGACTTAAAAGAACAAGAGGACCGAAAAAAAACAGGTGATGATTCTACAAAAGCCACCGTTGTTACTAGTACTTCTAATTGTGATCAAAAAGAAGTTTCTCAATCCCGGACAGATCAGAACCTGCTTGTCATGGATGATACACAAACCCGATTGAACTCGATCCATGTGGAACCAAAGGAACAGTCAAGCAAAGACCAAGATGAACCAGATTGGCAGAAGCTGTTTATGAGTGGAATGGAGGATAGACAAAAGATTCTGTTGACAGAATATACATCCACTCTTAGAAATTACAAGGATGTGAAAAATAAGTTAAGTGAAGTTGAGAAGAAAAGTAGAGACAACCTCTTTGAGATATCGTTGCAGCTGAAAGAACTAAAGAGTGCCAATGCCAAGAAAGATGAGGAGATCAGAACGCTGCGCTTGAAACTCGGTCTTCTTGAAGACACTCTGAATGTAGAAAACAAGGAGAGAGATGTTGAAATATCTGAGAACACAAAAGCCATCCCACTAGCAGAGGAAGAGGAAGAGAAAAAGAAAGAAGACATCAAGGCGATTCTCACTGACCAGACAATGTCAGCAACGGAGGAACAATTCCGCATGAGCATCGACGAACTTCTTGAGCAGAACCTAGATTTCTGGCTGAGATTCAGTAGCTCATTCCATGAAATCCAGAAATTTAATACCGAAGTCCAGGACTTGAAATCCGAGATATCGAAACTGGAACAAAAAAGAAAGAACCAAGATGGGAACAGTAACACGCTACAGAATCTGTTAAAGTCCGATGCAAGGCCATTGTACAAGCACCTGAGGGAGATACAGACGGAGCTAGCAGTCTGGTCCGAGAAGAGTGTGCTTCTGAAGGAAGAACTCCAGTGCAGATTCTCATCATTGTGCGACATCCAAGAGGAGATAGCCAAGGCTCTGAAGGCCAGTGCGGAGGACGATGACTTCAAGTTCACGAGCCACCAAGCTGCAAAGTTTCAAGGAGAGGTTTTGAACATGAAGCAAGAGAACAACAAGGTGGCTGATGAGTTGCAGGCAGGTTTGGACCACGTCACAATGATGCAGATCGATGTGGAGAGGACTCTGGCAAGGTTGAATGAGGAGTTCAGTTTGGCTGGCTCAAAGAAACAGAATGATCCTCACTTGAGTCAAACGGTAAGTAGGTCTCGTGTGCCTTTGAGGTCATTTATATTCGGCACGAAGCAGAAGAAGCAGAGACCTTCGATCTTCTCTTGTATGACTCCGACCATGCACAGGAAGTACCATGGTCTGAGAGCAGGACCTTTATTTTAAGTGTCTTTCTTTCTTTGGTTTCTTCTGATTGAGTTATTCTTTTTTTGTTTCATGAGAGAGGGAGGAGGATTGTGTGAGAGAGAGTTTGTAGGTATTAAAAGAACAGTTAGTTTGGTATGCACTGGGCAATTTTCATTTTTTAATTGATTTTTTGAATCATGTTCGAGTGAAATTATCTTATTGTAAATTTCTAAATATTTGTCATTTATAACCGGACATGTTCAATTGAGACTTGTACACGACAAGAGTTTCTTTTTGTCCTATTTAAAGTTCTTTCATGGACGAGGAATCATTCCTTACAAATCAAACTTAGGCTGTAAGCCAGTAACACCCCCCGTTTATCGACTACATGAAAAGATCTATCCAGGTGTAGAGCCGGTGTATCAAACAGCCACTGAAAAGCACCAGAACGAGACATTGACAGATAACAATGTTGGCGGGACATAATTAAAGGACAAATATCAAAAGTGACACAGCCAAAGAATCCAGAAAAACAACGTCCAGAAGAAGGAAGTGAGTTTCTAGCAGACAATGTGGAACTGGAACATAGAAATCTAGAACATATATACTTCATGCCAACAAAAAAAAAAAAAGATTTTGAGTGAACGGCTGAGCAAAATGGCGACGGAGGGTAGAAGAAATATATTGATGCGACTTCATTTGTATATTATTATGCCAAAACCACATGAACAACGTATATCAGAAGGCAGGATAACTGACACAATTCTCAGTTCCTACAATCAAATTGTAAACAGATTAATGAGACGGAAACACCTGAACTTGAGATTTCTACGTAGTTAGACTAAATTCAGAACATCGACACGAGATTTTGCTACCATAGTGCTATAGTGGTGGATAGATGATCCCTGAGAAATCTACAATATCAAGTTATAACAGCATAATTAAACCCCTTATACAATTTGACATAGTCGAATCCGGGTTTAGGGTATATTTTGTTTGTTTGAATGTCTTTGGGTGTTGTGTAAACTGGCAAAGACTCGCATTTGGTTTGAACAAGCGTGTGCAATACATTTAATAAATGTCTTAATTTTAAAGAATATGTATAATTTTCCATTTTAAATACAAACCTAATGGAACGGTTACAGAAGAAGAAAAGGCCTGCAATAAACAACTTATTTGGGCCTTTTTCTTTTTTTGTTTGATTATTTTGCTCTACGAGTTGGATTATGTTTGGAAAACGTCTCAAATATCCTAGAACTACTTAGATCATGCCATGATACTATAGAAAATCATATGAACTTCTTAGGCCATACTTCGAAATTTTAGGTTTAATAACTCTGTTAAAGTGGTAGGTAACCTTCTGGTTAAAAAGCTTTGCTGTAAAAAGATTTGTTCAAAGAATGATGGGAAATAAAAGTAGGGAAGTAATTTCACCAGAGATACAACTATCATCTTTAGAGCGTCTTAACGTCCAAAATCTAAAGGAAGGGTATGAAATCAGACGTTTTCATAGTTCGGCAAGAACAGAACTTACAAATGCAAGTTTGGGAGACAATTTAAATTTTTGGCGAAAGGTCTGGACAAATTTTTAAAAATTATCTTCATTCTTTTGATACATCATGCTACATTCATCGTCACCGTTTTACCAAAGCCTCTTTGCAAGTGCCGCAACACATACTAATATAAGCTATTTAGAAGCCTCTTCTTTTTCTTGAAACTCGAATTGTACAGCTTTCATGTTCAGAGTTCAGACGAAAAAAACAAACTTTAGGTGTTTTCCTTCAATGTTCTTTTTCATCAAATGAAACTTCTGACACCACCTTCGCTCCCCTTCCTCGAGCAATGTAAAGGCCTATGTGATGCATCAGATTCTGCCATGAAACATGAGTTAAGGAAGGGGATTTAAGCACATTAGAACTTCATGTAATCGCTGTTATTGACAAGCAAGAACTACAAAGTAAAACAAATATTTCTTTGTGAACTTCACAGGTTCAAATTTTCATACCTGGCATTTGCAACCATAGATAATAACAAAAACCTTGCCGGTGTTTAATCGAAATGCAAAACAATTCATGCTAGTCAGTCTTCTTCCTATAATCAAGGCGCATTACTTATGTTCGATTTTGACCATGTATCACTCATGTAGACATAAATGCTTTCAACTCAAGCTCATCTTTTTCTTACTAGCTAGACCAAATTACTCATAAATACAGCTAGTTTGGTTATAAAATGATCCAGCCATATCTTCATCAATTGCATCAAAACTAACCAAGCTAAGACAGCATCCACACCAAGGCCCTTTTGGGATTGAGATTCCTGTCCTTGGTACATTTTCCTACAACTGCTGTGCAGCAGGGTCTTAAAAGGCGAGGTGCTGCAAGATGGCCTCAAAAGCTACGGTCTGTGATTGCCCCAGAGCCTATGCTTTGACGGCCTCAAAGCCTACAACTGCAGTGCAGCGAGGTCTTGGTGCTTTCGTCTTGAGGCTTATGCCTTTGCCTCACGAAGGCAAAATGCCTAGATTCCTGATCGTAATTTTTAAAACCTTGATTGAAGCTTTATAGCTTGCATAAAAGTGATTGTTCCCTCAATTTTAATGATACAGATGTGCATTATAACGTATATCATGCAACGATGAAGTACATCAGATTTAGACTTTGTAAATTGTTTTTGTTTCTTCTTCCATATAGTGAACAGTATTAACAAATTATTGTACTACATATGAATCAAGACATTTTGATCAATCAACGTAACCGAGGATGAGCTATAACATCTTTGGCAGCTCTAGCAACATGGACCGGAAGATCAAAAGTGGCACACCCCCTGGAATATACTATCAAATCCTCTAGAGGGCAAGTAATTGGCGATTTCTCATAGATACTGCAGAGCAAACGAAATCTAGCACGCATATATCTGTACATATCCCCTCGACTAAAATCTTCAAAACGAACAAAAAGGTTGCAAATTTTAGAGAGAAAAAATACAAACCAGCAACGAGAAGTATAAACACCACCACAGAGAGTTCGGTGCATGCTTACTGCTTTGATCTGATGATTATTGATCCAATCAACAAACACATTGGAGCCATCCTTCTCAATCGCTCCTAGAAACCCGTCAATGCAATCTTTGCACCTAAGCGTGGCATTTGGTTCATTCTCTAACCATTGCAGGGCTGCATACAAAAGACAAGGAAAAAAACAACATTAATGATTGAAAGTTTGAGAATCAACAAAACTCTCCTTAATTTATTGCTAGCATATATCTAGACTCCCATGGTCAGCCACCCACCAATATTTTTGGCCTTTTTCACTCAATATTCCCATGGAGCCACTTGCCAAGCGTGACAAGAGAAATTTAACCAATGAGCATTTTGAAGAGAAATTTAGTATTGGAATCGACCTATGTCACAATCAGTAACACATTTTTCAAACGTTCGATGATAGTATAAAAAAACTCTCGATTGTTGAAATTCCGAAAAAGATTAGTTGTACCACGATAAACTCCCCTCAAGTCCATGTTTCTCCTTTTTTCTCAGATTTCTTTGAATTAATTAATGATTTAACTGAAAAAAAGGGCAAAAACATATCAAAAAATTTTTACTAAAGGGCATAAAATTTTGTACCCGGAACTAGTCTAGCTTCATCGGTTCCAGCAAAACAATGGGGAGGATAAGGATTCTCAGGGATCTTTGGATCATGGGAATCCAGGAAAGCAAAAACCAGCCATTTTCTTTCACAGAACTCTCTGGCCAGTCTTACTGACTCATCAACCATTTCTGATATCTGCTTATCAGGCTGCCTCGGAGCCTACACAAAACAACAATAGTTATTTATACATATAAATATACATATATATCTATATATTTACACATCTATATCTATATATAAGAATTTCGAAAACAGAAGGACCATATTTCCTGCGGCGGCAGTGCAGAACCCATTGACGATGTCGACGAGAACAAGGCCGGTCTTAACATCCCCGGAAATGGAAAACCGTTCTTCCTTCACGGGAAGCTCTTCTTTTAGCAAATCAAGAGTCTTCGAAACAATCTTCTTCTTCTTCTGTAACAGCTACGAAACGTTTTGTTTCAGTCAACAAAAAGGAATTCTGGTTGTATCTGAATGTATAATATAATTTTTATCAAAGATATATAGAAATACAGTGCATCTTAACTTTAAAAAAAGAGGAAAACATGGAATACAGTGCATCAATAAATCACACTTTCAGTGGTGAAAGAGATGAGATGAGTGGCGATTACGGTATGTCGACAAGACTTTTCTCGTGTACAGCCAACCCTCAGGTGGAGTTTAAGAACCTACGAACAGTTCAACGTTGTACAAATGGACCCCACCATATCTAAGATGCGTTCCCCACGGGTTACGGGTACAGAAAAAGATACGCCTGTTTGCACCAGAACGTCGGTTTGATTTGTGGTGTACAATAACACTACGAATTGTAACTGTATCGATGAAGTGATTTATTTATTATTATTTTTTTTTTTTTACGATAAACAACTAAAAGGTCGCGTGCTACAAAATACGGAACATTCCATAAAACCCGATTCTATCAATATATTATGATAAAACACAAAAAATAATAATAATATAATAATAAGATAAGATCTAATATAAGCAAATTTCTTAACATATCAATTTAAATATACATAAAACTTTTTTTAAAACACCTACAATTTGTAGAAATTTTTTATCCGTGGAGAACATATAACATGTAAACTCATAGACTCATAATTAGTCAACACCTAAATTTAGATAATCTAACTTTGCTGCAAGCTTTAAGTGAAAGTGCATATTAGGATTAGTAACTTAAAATGAAAATTTGTTTATGAATTTTAGATATTTATTAATCAATAAAAGTTATTTATTTATTTATTTTATATATCGGTTATCATACATACTTCTATTAGGATGGATTTATTATAAGCAAATAACACCTAGATTATTGGTATAATTACTTTAAAATTATGCACAAAGAAGTATGCTGAAATATATTAATATTAAAGTCAAAATCTAAATTTAGAGTCCACAATCATGAAATAAAGTTAGATACTTTGACTTTGGTATTTTAATGTTTGTCATCTGCCACTTTGGTTTGATAGACTATCATGATCATTAGAAAAATGTTTTCAAAATAGAAACATTGATATATATATGTAAGGGGTTTGCCCTATAGATTGGATTAGAACTAAAGTGATATCAATATGTAACAATTCCGTTAAAGATAAATCAATTCATTTTGATGGATATTCTTATAAACATCTTAATCTTAAGTGGATAAGTGATTACATATTTGTGTAATGTATCTTTTAATTTATCAAAGGTTAGGCACTGAAAAATGACAACTTTTACATGATAATTTGGATATGTATTGCATAGAGGATGATAATATTATTCATAAATATAGAATCCATAAATCTTTTACAAGAGTTAATGATATTTTCTTAAAATGTCATTCGGGATTTAATTAAACATAAGTGATCTTAATTA
The DNA here is from genome assembly GCA_035233585.1 of Antiaris toxicaria. Lineage (NCBI taxonomy): Eukaryota > Viridiplantae > Streptophyta > Magnoliopsida > Rosales > Moraceae > Antiaris > Antiaris toxicaria. The sequence goes on from CP141157.1 coordinate 25,420,855, forward strand.
CTCTGTAATTTATTTACTGAATTACTTTTTATTCATAGAAGATTTCAAAAATAGAGTTTGATCAAGATGAAAGAACAAAAAGTTTAATAATAAAATAATTCAGAAGGTAAAACAGAATTTTAACATTAATCTCAATTATGAATATCTTTCTAAATCATTATATTTGTTATGGACAAAAATACTATTAATAAGCTTTCATGATTCGATATAAAATTAACGAGTTTAGCTTTAAACTTATAATAAAGTAGTCATCCAGTTTAATAATATAAAAACATCAATTTGAATTAATTAATTTATTTAATATTATTTTAATTTTGATTTTATATCTCTATCAGGTTACTTGCTAACTCACAATTTCTAAGAAACGACACGAAATAATATCTGGTGGCCGATCTGGCACTATGCCAAAAGTGTCTCGTATAGAAACACAAAGGTAGCAAAAAATGGTCTACCCCTTCCTCTGGGTATAGGCGCAAATCCACAGGGGCAATTCTAATCAGAGACTACTCCCAGATGCCTAATGATGATGTCTTAAGTTAATTTTTTGAATAATTTTGGGAAGAATTAATTTTAATAATTCTAGAAATTTTTTAAAATTCAAATAATAATTATATTAGATAAGATGATAATGTTTAAATTTTAAAATTTGAATTAAATATGATATCCTAAATAAAGATCAAAATTTAATTTGAAATTTAAAGGCAAATAAGATAATATCTAATTTTAAATTTGAATTGTGTATGAATTTAAATAAATAAATATCTATGGATATTTATAATCTTTTATTTTAAATTTTGATTTCAAATTAAATGGATAGATTGTCAAAAAAATTAATTAATTAAATATTTATCATGGTTATATATAATTGATTAATGAGCAAATTTTTGGCACTCATTACTCACATTGCCTGCGTTTTTTTTTTTTTTTTTTTTTGAGAGAAGAGAAGAATTTTTAGCTTTTTTTTTTTTTTGGAGAGAAGAGAAGAATTAATTTTAATAATTTTAGAAATTTTTTAAAATTCAAATAATAATTATATTAGATAAAATGATAGTGTTTAAATTTTAAAATTTGAATTAAATATGATATCCTGGATAAGGATCAAAATTTATTTTAAAATTTAAAAGGCAAATAAGATAATATCTAATTTTAAATTTGAATTGTGTATAAATCTAAATAAATAAATATATATGGATATTTATAATCTTTTATTTTAAATTTTGATTTCAAATTTAATGGATAGATTGTCAAAAAATTAATTAATTAAATATTTATCATGGTTATATATAATTGATTAATGAGCAAATTTTTGGCACTAATTACTCACATTGCCTGCGTTTTTGTTTTTTTTTTTTTTTTTTTGGAGAGAAGAGAAGAATTTTTAGCTTTTTCTAGTTCAGGAATTTTCTACAAAACGAGGGTTTTCATGGTTGAGAACATAGAGACAATAGAGAAAAAATGAGTATTGCTTCTAGATCTGAAATTCTACCATATACGCCCGCACACATATGTACATGAAAGAGTCATTATAGGGAAGATCAGGTGGTTGGTGCTCATCATTTGGAAGCTTGCTTGATCATACAAAACTAATTGTAGGGAAGACCAGGTGATTGGTGCTCATCATCTAGAAACTTGCTTAATCATCCAAAATTGATTGCCAAACCGGCATGTATTTGTATGCAAATAAATTATTCTATATAGCATCATGGGTTTTTTTTTGATCCAGTTAGTACAAAAATTTTTTAAATCCACTATGTTAAGTTTTGCGTTGCGTACAATATTTTCGTCAATTTCTTTTATAGTACAACTGATAAGAGGACCATTAGAGTAGGAAAAAGCTTCAAAAATTCAAAAACTAGCTGATTAGGCGCTGTGGTACTCTTCTTGGGTGCCAGGGCGCTTCATCTTTTAGTTCGTAGCGCTGCTGTGTCAATTTCCTAGTGCTGGGGTATTGATTTGCCTATTTGGTGACATTTAGTGGCACTGAGGCACTACTGTTGTTTGGGCGTTGCCTCAGTTTTTTTATTTATTTTTTTTTTTTTTGTGCTCTTCCCTTCTTTTCTTCACTTTCCTATCACAAAGTTTTTGTTTGTTTATTTCCTTAAAACTATGAAACAACAAACAAAACACACATAATAAGATCTAAACTGACAAGTTTCTGAATCAAATATATTCAATTATTACAACTTATCAATAATCATTACAGAGAGGCTTGTCCCAACATTCCTGAGTCTCTCAATTACATTGCTAATAGGCATAACAATCCATACTCAAACTATTATAATCTGGGTTGGAAGAATCAAGGTGCAACAATAACAATCAAGGTGCTTCATGTTCATCTTTAGAGCCTATGTACCCAAACCAGGAAAATAGGTAATGAACTAGAGTGAGAGAGGAGAAGAAGATGAAGAAGATAGAGAAAGAGTAGTGATGAGCTAGAGTGTGAGAAGAGAGAAGGAAGAAAAGTGGATCAAAAGGGTAGGATAGTGAGGAGAGCAAAAGGAGGAGGAAGAATAGCTGAGGCGAGGTGAAAAGAAAAGGAAGAGAAAAATGGATTAAAAATGTGAAAGAACCCATTTTTAAGAAAACACAAGAAACGGGGATGAAACGTTTTTGAGGCAACAGGAAGAAGCACTTTGTTATTGTGTAATAGACTAGATGGAGCCACATGCTATGCACATGTGAATATTTTCTTTTAATATATTAATAAGACTATGTGAAGCACCTTTTTTTTTTTTTATCATTCTTTTATAATTGTTTTATGTTTTAACACCTTGCAACAAAATTTCAAAAAAAAAAAATTGCAATCAATGAGTAACAAAATTAAAAATATATATAAAGGAAAGACAGTAACAAGTTGCAATGGAAAAAAAAAGTTTTTTTTTGAAAGGCATATAAGATAACAATTGAAAAAAAAAAAAAAAAACTTGCAATCCATCAGTAACAAATTAAGGGAAAGAAAAAGAGAAAAAGAAAAAAAGAAAAGAAAAAAGAAAGACAATAACAAGTTGCAATGGAAAAATATGCAAGGCACATAAGATAACAAATTAAGGGAAAAATATAAAAAGAGGAAGAGAAACAAATCCTCCTTCTTTCCCTGCAGTTTTAACCATGAGGACCATAGCTTCATACTCTATTTTGTGCTACATTAATTAAACTACAATATTCTAAGTTTGCATCTTTGTATATTTATGATTTTGATTTTTTAGTTCATAATAAAATGCCTTGTTGTTTTCTCATTTTTTAAAGAATAATAATTGTACAAATAAATATGTGAACAAATGATAAATTGTGATTGATGTGTACTTCTTTTTTAACAAATAATTATTTGAAAATAAAATTTAAACATAGTGGATAAATAAAAGAAGATTACAAATAATGCATTTCTTTATAAATATATATATCCTTTAAAAAAGATTTATATACATTCAGTAAGTTTTATATATATATATATATAATTTTCTAACTATTAGAAAGGTAACAAATCTTATAAATTATAAAATTTATTTTGTCTCACTTTTCTTTTTGTTGAAGAGTATTGTTCATTTGGTCTTTAACTTTTTTACAAAGTCATTATTTGGTAATTAATTTTTATTTTGTGTTTAAAAGGTCTCTAAACTCTTTTAAATATAAGTTTTTTTTAGTAAATAAAATTGCTTTAAATTAAGTTGAATCGCATAAAATTATATAATTTTTTATTCTTAATTATTTTTCAAATAATATATCATGCGTGACTTGCATGACTTTTTCTATGATTTTTTTTTGTTAAAATTTAAAGAGTTTAAAGACCTTTTAATCATAAAAAAAAACTTAACACCAAATTATTATTTCATAAAAAAATAGAGATCAAATAAGCAATTTACACTTTTGTTAAAAGTTTTTTATAGAACATAAAAAATAAAACAACTTCAAACTAAACTACACTTGGATTAAAAAAATAAACAACCAGAGCAAAGCAGAGCCAAAAAAAAAAAAATCCATATAGCATGTTAGGAATGCCTTAAGAGTTTAGAAAAGTTTTTTATAGAAAATAAAAAATAAAACAACTTCAATCTTAACTACACCTAGATTAAAAAAATAAATAGCCAAAGCAAAGCAAAGCCAAAAAAAAAAAAAAAAATCCATATAGCATGTTAGGAATGCCTTAAAAGAGATTGACATTATATATATCTTTTTTTTTTTTGGTATTTTCTCTTATATATTTTTTATATCTAATTAATAATATATTAGAGGTTGATAAAGTGCATTTATCTTATATTTTCTCTTAGTATTTTGTTGGATTTTCAGCATAACATATGGTATTTTTTTGGTGTTTGTTCACATTTTTGATAGGTTGGAGCAATGCAAGTGAGTAGAAGCATTTTCGGAACAAATTGATGGAGTTTAGCTAAATTTACTTTAAACCTGGTTGCAGCCAGATTTAAACTAGTTAAAGCCAGATTTATGTTAAAACTCACTGCAGCAAGATTCAAATCTGTTGCAGTGTCTTTGTTTTTTGTTTTACACGCATAAGGCCGAAAATTACTGATGTGAATCAAAGAACGGCTTTAAAGGAACCAATCAACGTCAAGGAAACCAATTCAAATACCAATTGGGCCGGTTACAGGAGCGAGAGCAAGAGATTTAAAGAAGCACTTAATAGGCTAATTCAAGAGATTTGGGCTCAATCAAATTCGTGGCCCATTGAGCATGATTCATGATACATTAACGTAATTCAAGCCAATTCAAGCCCATGAGGAATTCAGCTAATTCAATCAAGCCCAAGACGTTTTTTAACCAAGGATTTTTGAATTTATGACAGAATAACTACCTTCCTACATTTACGAATTTTGTTAGGATTAGATTTTTAGATTTGTTAGGATTTAGGAGGATTTGGGATTATCTTTTGTAACAAATTTCAGTTAGGATTTAGGATTATCTTTTGTAACAAATTTTCAAATAATTTTCAGATTTTTTAGGCTTAATTTTTTCAGATTTTTTTTAGGAATATTCTTTGTAACAATTGCCTATAAATAGGCATCCCCATAGCAATAAAACAGAACACATTAGTTTAATTCATAAATTTGAAAGTTTTAATTCTCTTTGGTTCTTTGAAGAACTATATGAACTTATCGAAATTTTCCGTGGTGTTCGCTTTTGACTTATCAATCAACCCTTCCATAGTTGATTGTGACGTCTTTATTATACCAAGGTTCTTGTTTCGCATTCAACAACGGGTTAAGGTCAATATACCAAGGTTCTTGTTTTTGCTGAAGCAACGGGTCGAGGTCTCCCATCCATTCGAACCTGATTTTAGAACGTTCTTGGGTTCATAATCTTGACGGGTCTCGTTATTCTTGACGGGTCTCGTTATTCTTGACGGGGTTCGTATCAATTACACTATAAAAAGCTTAGGAGACCAGAAATTTGGGGCTTTTTGGCAGAGAGAGACCGAGAAAACTCATAGAGTGCTAACCTAGCAAGGAGACTGCAAGAGTGGAGATTGAAGATGGCTCTTGAAGAGTTTTTATCATCTCTTCCTCTTCTTTTTCTTTGATAAGTGAAGATTGATTTTGCTTATTCTTGACATTATGCTAGGCTAAAAATTATCTAGGGATTTGATGTAGTCTAGCTAGATATTATGTTTGGATTACTTGTTTGATTTTAATGAAGTTTCTATTTAGTTAATTTATATTATTCCTTGCTTAATGCTTCTAATTCCTTGATCAAGAATTAATCAATTGTAAGTTTAGATCGTTGCTTGGAAGAGGGGCTTTCGGATTGGAACATGAATAATATAATTTAGGTTGGTCAATTGGTTGGGAAATGATTGATTGCCTTTGAATCCGTTACATGAAATTCACAATGCTTAATGTGTTCTTGGTTTCATAATTATAAATAGGAATATTAGAATTAAAATTGAGAATAAGTTTGATTACGCTCGGGAGAGGTTATCAAATAAATTGGGATTTTTGGATTATAAACTAAGGAACTTCATTGAATCAAACTTGCATGAAAATATAGTGGAAGGCTGTGAAGTCAAACCTTGTAGGAAAAATTAAAAACATGTACAACGGAATTTTAAAAAATTTTTATACAACATGTAATTACTTTTGTTGTCATTTATAATAAATTATACAACAGTCTTTATACTTTTAGAGGAAAACGTTAGGAATGCTGGAGGATGTGACCAAGAGGGCTTTAACCAACTAGCTTTCTTTACTATTCTTAAATTCCTAGACGGTAGAGTGTATGGGTACTTGGTTCCTTAATCAGTATTTTGTGCGCTTGTCTCCTTTTGACCACTCAAATATTTAAGAATTTATTATTATTAATGAGAGTTATAATAAGAATAATAATAACAAATTTGCTCACCTGATAATTTGTGGTCTAAAAAAAATAGGAGTCATAAAGGTCATATTTATAAATTTGCATTTGGTGGCTTTCAGAATTTGAACAAGACTCCAGAAAATATTTTTCTCTCTCCTCCCTTCTCCATGGCCGAATATCCTTCCCTAAATTTGCTTCAAAAGATTCGGCCACTACTAGGGTTTGTGATTCAAAATTTGATTCAAATTTCAAACTCTACAAATCTTGTGATTTTGTTTGCGTGGATAACGTTCCATAACACCCATTTAAATTCAAAATAAAATCATAACAAATTTATTTAAATTAAACAATTATGTAATAATTATGCAAAACAAAATCAAATTAGAAGAAAATCTTGTCTTCTAATTCCACTAGAAAACAGTCCACCTTAAAGAGCGTAAGGATAAGATTTTGTTCAATTCAAATTCAAATAGGATAATCTTTCAATTTAAAATAATTATTTAAATAAGATATTCAAAATTTAAATTAATTTCATATTCATATTGTAAAAGACAAACACAATTAATTTAAATTTCAAATCTTACCTCCAAAAAAAATATTTATACAAAATAAATATTTATCTCATTAATTAAATAATATAAAATTACAACCCTTGGCTCTCAGAGAAAAATGCCTACACCTTAAAGTAGGGGACCCTGATTTTTCTTCTTTACTAAATCTAAGAACACAAGCAATAAAAATTACCCTAATCAATTATCATCTATTAAGAAATTATACGGAACTAGTAAATGGATCAATTGGACATATATAATGTGAGTTCTAATAATTTATATAACTATTATTCTATACTAAATAAATTCATTTCAACTATTAATGTCAGAATCACACTACTATAAACCTGAAACTGCACTCCCAATTATATATCGTATTACGTAAGCCAGTGATAAGCTATTGTCCAATGACCTTATCATTTATGCAACACCCTTATATGATATCCATAATCAACCTTAGGTTAAAAGTATACAAGTCATACACATGAAGTGATTCACTTACTCATGATTAAGGTTATTACATAATGAATATTGAAAGTGAATCAATCCACACAAGCAAACTATGTAGATTAATTGCAATTTGGTCCCAATCCAATATGTCACTACCAAGTAACATATAAACGCTTCAAACATTCAAGAAAAACCAACTCCCTAATTGACTTTAGATAACATAATAGTGTTAATATGAGTTAGATACTTACCCTAATATTATAGACTACAGACTATAAATTTAGACTACTTTCTTTGGAATATTGTCTTCTCATATACAAAAGACCATTGTATACAATATTCTAAGTTTAACAACAATTAGCCAATGAGTTATATTTGCTTACATTTAATTTAACATGTAAATAGAATAAGGACATATAGTAATATTATGAATAACCTCTAATATATTATTAATTAGTTCAAAAAATAAATGAAATACATTAAAAATGTCTTTTCCACTTAGGGCACTTCAAACAATCTCCCTCTTATCCTAAGATAGTAAATGTGCCATGTTATGTTAGGAATGCCCAAAGCAGGAAAAATATTTTATATATATTTCATTTATTTTGAACTAGATAATAAAATTATATTAGAGGTTATTTATTACATTGCTACATGTCCTCATCCTATTTACCTGTTAAAGTAAATGTAAGCAAATTTAACTCAGTGACTGCTTGTCCTAAACTGTTAAAATGTTGCATACAATGGACTTTGGTATGTTAAAAGATTACGTTCTAAAGTAAGTAGTCTAAACTATAATCTACAGTGTAAACTATGACCTATAGTCTATGAGATTAGACTAAGCATCTAACTCATGTTAAAACTATTATATTATCTAAAGCCAATTAGGGGGACAGTTTGCCTTGACTGTTTAGAATTTTGACTCCCGATTAGAAACATAGATATGTTACTTAGTGGTGATGTATTGGACTGGGACCAAAGTGTAATCGATCTTTATAGTTCGCTTAAATGGATCATGTCATTTTTACGTTCATTATCCAATAACCTTAATTCAAAGTAGATGAAGCACTTCATGTATATGACTTATGTACTTTGACGTTCTAATGGCTAAAGCATCTCAGTAGTAATAAGCTTATAGAATAGTTCGTTAGGTACATGACTTGTATACGATAGAGGATTTGTTTACAGATATTGGAATCATAGTTCTAATGAGAAGTAAATATTATCCTCTTAAAGGCATTATACTAGATGTGAAAATAGAAAAGGTCTTGAGTCGTCTGCTAAGTAGATGACTTCTAATTCATATATGATGAATAATCATACCAAATAATCATTTTCTTATTTGAAGTATAATGGATCTTTAAAATAGCTTTATCAGTAGGCCAAACGGACTTTGACCTAAGGTTGATTATGGATATTATATGAGTATTTTGCATATGTGATAAGGTCATTGGATGATAGTTTATCACTAGCTTCTGGAATATGATATATATTTATTGGGAGTGCAATTTTAAGTTTATAGTAGTGTAACTTTGAAACTAATAATTGTAATAGGTTTATTTAGTATAGAATAATAGTTACATTGATTATTAGAGCCAATATTATATATATTCAATTAGTTCCTTTACTAACTTCACATAATTTTTTAACACATGATAATTGGTTAGAATATTTTTTATTACTTGTTGTCTTGCATTTAGTGAAGAAAAAAAATCTGGATTACCTTCTCATAATGTGTAGGCGTTTTTCTCTAGGTGCCGAAGGGGCAAAATTACAATTTTGTGTTATCCAATAAATAAGATAAATATTTAATTAATATTTATTTTAGAAGATAAAATTTGAAATTTAAATTAATTGTATTTTATTTTGAAAATCAAATATAAGATTAATTTAAATTTTAAAAATCTTATCTTAAAATAAATATTTGAAATTTAAAAAATTATCCTATTTGAATTTGAATTAAATAAAATCTTGTCTTGAACACTAGAAGGTGGCATCCATATTGGATAAGGGTAGAAAAACAAGATTTTCTCCTAATTTGAATTTAAATTTTGTTTTGCATAAGAGATTATATAATTATTTGAATTTCAAATAAAGTTGTCATGATTTTATTTGAATTTGAATTAGAGTTGTGGAAAATTATCTATAGAGACAAAGTTCCAAGATTTGCGAAGTTTAAAATTTGAATCAAATTTTGAATCACAAATTTGAACAAAATTGTATTTTATTGTGGCATTATCCATATGGATAAATTTGGATTTTTTTGTAGATAAGCAAGAAAGAAAAATCTTGTTTGAATTTTGTTTGAATTTTGAATCCCCTCTTCCTTGGTGTGGCCGAATTTCTTGAGGGGAAAATTCCCTAGGCTGAATCAACCTTGAGGTTGTGGGAAAGAGAAAAATCTTTTCTTAGTCCAATTCAAAATTTAAAAAGTCACCTAATGTAATTTTATAAATAGAGGTATTGGCATACCTATTTTTTTAAACCACAGACTCTCAGGTGAACGAATTTATTATTGCACATGTAGGAAGAATCGATCAAAATAGCACAGCGGAATTACAAAAAATTTTTAAGATCATTAAATATCTTATGATGTCATATACAATAAATTAACAACAATGAATTTATACCTTCAGAGGACACCAAGAATTCAGGAGGAAAGTGATCAGAGGGCTTCAACCAACTAACTTTCTCTGCTATCCTCTAATTCCTGGACGGCAGAGTGTGTGGGCACCCGGATCCTCAATCGGTATACTAGCGCGGCTTGTCTCCCTCTGACCACCTAGATCTCTTTAAGAAATTATTGCTAGGGTGATTTGTGTAACAATAAGCTTGCTTACCTGAGAGTCTGTGGTCTAAGAGAACTGGAGTGATAGGACCCTTATTTATGATTTTGCATGAGGTGATCCATTGAATTTTGAATTGGACCAAGAGAATATTTTTTCTTCCTTTCCCACACAAAAATCTGAACTCCCTTGGGCCAAAATCTCCCTTGAATTTTCGACCACCCATAGTAGATCTTGTATTCAAAATTTGAACAGGATTTGACTTGAATTTTTATCTCCATTTTCAGTCAAAAACCGATTCCCTCTAAGGCCAAGATCATGGCTAGAATCGGCCATACCAAGAGAAAGTAAGACGCAAAATTTAAATAAGATTTTAACTTAAATTTCGTCTCACCCTTATCCACAAAAACCAATTCTCCCTTTGGTATTATCCACAGAGGAAATTTAGTTACACCATGTGAGGGAGAGATTCAAAATTTAAATAGGATTGTAACTTGAATTTTCGTTCATCCTTATCCACCAAAACTGATTCTTCTCATAGGAGATAAGCCTAAAGAAATTTGGCCACACTAGAAGGATCATGATTCAAAATTCAAGTTGGATTTAAACAAGATTGTCCTCTCCACCTTTATCAACAAGAAAACTGAATTTGCTATGTGGATTTATTCATAACAAAATTCGGTTATCACTTAGTTTGTGATTCAAAATTTGAATTCAAATTTCAAAATTCAAACTTCAAATACAAATTTCAAATATAAATTTCAAATTCAAATATCAAATTCAAATTTCAAATTCAAAATTTAAATTTCAAATTTTAAACTCCACAAAAAACTTGAATCTCAAATTTTTTGTCCTCGTGGATAATTTTCCACAACTCCAATTCAAATTCAAATAAAATCATGGCAACATTATTTAGAATTCAAATAATTGTGTAATCTCTTATCCAAAATAAAATTTAAATTCAATTAAGAGAGAATCTTGTCTTCCACCCTTATCCTTTGAGGACACCGCCTATATCCATGCATGACAACAAGCCAATAAGTATACCCTGATCAATTTGTCAATCGTTAAGGAATTATGTGGAGTTAGTAGAGGGACCAATTGGACATATATAATGAAGCTCCCTTGAATCCATATGATCATCATTCTTTACCGAACAACTCAATTATATGATCACTAATTTCAGAGTTACACTACTATAAACCTGAAATTGAACTCCCAATTATATACCGTATTACGTAAACCTGTGACAAGCTATTGTCCAATGATCTGGTCATGTATGCAGAACCCTCATATGATATCCATGATCAGCCTTAGGTCAAAGTCCATTTAATCTTACTGATCAGGCTATCTTAAAGTTCCATTATACTACCGAATAAGAAAATGATTATTCACCATATGTGAATAAGAAGTCATCTGCCTAGTAGATGACTCAAAGCCTTGTCCATTTTCACATCCAGTATAATGCCTTTAAGAGGATACCCTTAACTCCTTATTAGAGCTATGATTCTTATTAGGAAATACCCTAAGCATTAGAGACATTTAGATGTATCTATTTTGAACTGGATAATAAAATTATATATAGAGGTTATTCATTACATTGCTGTTTATCCTCATTCTATTTATATGTTAAAGTAAATATAAGTAAATATGGCTCCCTGACTGCTTGTGTTAAAACTGTTAGAACATTGCATGCAATGGATTTTTTGTATGCGAGAAGACAATGTTCTAAAGTAAGCGGTCTAAACTAAGGTCTGTAGTCTATGAGGTTAGACTGAGCATCTAACTCATTTTAAGACTATTATGTTGTCTAAAGCCATGGTAGGGACGGTTTGTCTTGACCATCTGGAGCATAGACTCCCAAGTAGAGACATAGATATATTGCTTGGTGGTGACATATTAGACGGGACTAAAGTGTGATTGATCTACATAGTCCGCTATGAGTGGATCAATCTGCTTTTGACGTTCATTATGCAGTAACCTTAATCCTGAGTGAATGAACTACTTCATGTACATGACTTGTGTACTTTGATGTTCCAATGGCTAAAGCGTCTCAGAGGTAGTAAGCTTATAGACTGGTTCGTTGGGTGCATGACTTGTATACGATGAAGGGTTTGTTTACAGATATCGGAATCATAACTCTAATAAGGAGTTAAGGGTATCCTCTTAAAGGCATTATACAGGATGTGAAAATGGACAAGGCCTTAGGTCGTCTGCTAGGCAGATGACTTCTTATTCACATATGGTGAATAATCATTTTCTTATTCGGTAGTATAATAAAACTTTAAGATAGCCTGATCAGTAGGATTAACAAACTTTGACCTAAGGCTGATCATAGATATCATATGAGGGTTCTGCATACATGACCAGGTTATTGAACAATAACTTGTCACAAGCTTACATAATACGGTATATAATTGGGAGTTCAGTTTCAGGTTTATAGTGGTGTGACTCTGAAATTAGTGATCATATGATTGAGTTGTTCAGTAAAGAATGATGATCATATGGATTCACGGGAGCTTGATTATATATGTCCAATTGGTCCCTCTACTAGCTCCACATAATTCCTTAACGATTGGAAAATTGATTTGTGTATGCTATTGGCCAGTTGATTATGCATAGATGGTGTTGACATAGGATTAGGACGGTGGACAAGATTCTCTCCGGTTGAATTCACATTTTATTTTGGATAATATAGTACATAATTATTCAAACTCCAAATAAAGTTGTCATGATTTTATTTGAGATTGGATTAAAGTTGTAGAAAATTATCCATGAGAACAAAAATTTGAAATACAACTGTTTGTGGATTTTGAAATTTGAAATTTGAATTTAAAATTTGAATTTGAAATTTAAATTTGAAATTTAAAATTTGAAATTTGAATTTGAATTATGAATTTTGAAATTCAAATTTTGAATCACAGTCCAAGTGGAATTCGAATTCTTTGTGGATAATTCCACAAGGCTAGAAGAGGAAAATCTTGTTTGAATCCTACTTGAATTTTAAATCCCAATCCTAGCTAACTTGGTAGAAAATTTTGAGGAATATCCTCATGAAACTTTTGAAATTTTTGTGGATAAGATTAGAGAAAAATTCAAGTTTCAATCTCAGTTGAATTAGGATTCTCTCCTCCCTGTATTGGTCGAAAATTTTGACTGAATCTCCAAGGAGATTTTTGGTTATTTTGGATAAGGATGAGATAAAATTCAAGCTTGAAAATCCTAGTTGAATTATTGATTCTCTCCCTACTTTTGTGGCTGAAATTTTTAAGGAAATCTTAAAAGAGATTTTCAGATTTTTTGGTTGGGTAATGGTGAGATAAAATTCAAGTTAAAATCCTGTTTGAATTTTGAATACAAAATCTTGAAGGTGGCCGAATTTTTTAGTTGGGATTTGGCTTGGAAAATTCGGATTTTGTGTGTGGATAAGGGAGAAAATCTTCTCCTAATCCAATTCGAATTCAGAGGATCACCTCATGCAAGTTTATAAATAGAGGTCCTACCACTCCAGTTCTCTCAAACCACAGACTCTCAGGTGAGCAGGCTTATTATTACATAACTCGCCGTGAAATAAGTTCTTTAGAGATCTGGGTGGTCGGAAGAAAACTAGCAGTGCTAACATACCGATCGAGGTTCAAAATGCCCACACACTCAGCCATTCGGGAATTGAAGAATAGTAGAGAAGGCTAGTTGGTTGAAGCCCTCCAATCATTCTCCTCCTGCAGATTGGCGTCCTTGAGGTATGAGTTTAAATTTTTGTTGGTTTATTGTATATAGCATCATGAGATATTTAACGATCTTGAAAAATTTTATTATTCTGCTGCGCCACTCTGATATGTTTTTACCGATTTATTTCCTTCAATTCTAATATTTACAAATAAATCCTCTATCTATACAAGTCATGTACCCTACGAACCAGCCTATAAGCTTATTACCTATAAGAAGATTTAGCTATTGGAACATTAAAGTACACAAGTTATATACATGAAGTAGTTCATCTACTCAGGATTAAGGTTATTGCATAATGAATATTAAAAAGCAGATTGATCTACTCATAATGGACTACGCAGATTAATTACGCTTTAGTCCTGGTCCGGTATGTCACTACCCAGCAACATATCTATGTCTCTACTCGGGAGTCTATGCTCTGGAAAATCAAGAAAAACCATCCCCACCATGGCTTTAGACAATATAATAGTCTTAACATGAGTTAGATGCTTGGTCTAACTCCATAGACTATGGATCATAATTTAAACTACTTACTTTAGAACGTTGTATTCTCACATACAAAAGTCTATTGCATGCAACATTCTAACAGTTTAACACAAGTAGTCAGTGAGCTATATTTGCTTACATATACTTTAATATATAAATAGAATGAGGACAAACAGCAATGTAATGAATAACCTCTAAATATAATTTTATTATCCAGTTCAAAATAAATGAAATACATTAAAATGTCTTTTTTGCTTAGGGCATTTCCTAACAGCACATCTCACTAACAATAATAAATTGTTAGAGATCTAGGTGGTTGGAAGGAGACAAGCCACACCAGATACTAATCAAGGAACCGAATGCCTACACACTCCACCGTCTACGAATTAGAGAATAATAGAGAAGGCTTATTGGTTGAAACCTCTCGGTCACCTCCTCCAACGTTCTTATTGTTTTCCTCTAAAGGTATATGATTGTTGATAATTTACTATATATGATAACACGAGTCATTTAATGATCTTTAAAAAAATTTTAAAATTTCATTGCGTACGCTTACATTTTTTTTTTCATACAAGTGGTATCAAAGATAGCTCGTGATTGTGTCATATATATGAATTAAATGATTGTTTTTCTCCTTGATATATATGGATTTGATATTTAGAGGGTGGCATTCTAGGATTCCTTTATGTTGTTATCATGGATTATGTATAATATATGTGGTTATTTTAATTTTTTTAAAAATTATTGTAAGTATGCTTAATTTTAACGGTTGTGGTTCCTTAGAATTTAGAAAAATTATATCTAGAATTTAGCAAAATTGTATCTAGAATTTTTCATGTAACCATGAAAGTGGTTTATCAACACTGCAATTTTCTCATGAATTTTAATTTTATTCTCTTAGAATTTTTTTATTTAAAATTATTGTACATCGTAAACGGTATAGCAAATTTTATGTAATTATTCTTAGAGGAGATTGAAAATTGAAGACCGTAATTTATTTTTTAGATTAAATTTAATTTAATGACTGAAAATTTTTTTGTGTGGAAAATCCCAATTTAAATAGAATTCAAAAAAAAAATTTTTGGTGATCCTAATGGGTAAATTGGAATATGACACAAAATACAAAAACCAACTCCTCGGGGACAATCGCCAGTCTTGGTGGGGCTATAGCCCATGCACTCAAGTAGAAAGGGGCTGCAGCAACCCCTACCCATGATTATAGCCCCGCGACTGCAGATAGAGCCTATAGTCAAAGGCGACAGCAACAGCCCCAGGGGCTGTAGCCCACAGCTGCAAGCTTGGCCTATAGCCTGGCAGCCTACAGGCTCCGTGGGTTGCGGGCCTTTGGGCCAGTGGCTTGTTGGGCCAAGTTTCAAAAAATTTCAACTTTTAAATTTGAGATTTAATTTTAAATTGTATATAAAAATGTGTAATTGCAAATTTAAATTTTAAAATTATATATTATGTAATTGTAAATTTAAATTTTGAAATTATATATTGTTATACATGAAATTTGAAATTGTTTAAAATTTGAAATTCAGAAATTTGAATTTTAAATAATTTTGGGATAAGAAATAAATGAAGGAGCTACATGAAGATGGATATGCAAAAATGGAGCAAAATTCAAGACTTAAAAAATGTTTTAGATGGAATTTTATAATCTTTAATTTTTCTTTTTTATTTTCCAAGATGGGACCATGGAACAGTTATTTAAATTTTCAGTCATTTACTTTTTCTATGATATGTCATAGATAGATGAGAATGTATTAATGGATGATTTGTATGCATATTTGATAACATGTCATATAGAATAGAAGAATACCACTCAAACTATATTAATCATACATATTTTTCAAAAATGTACATGTTTTTCAAAATATTGAGTAGGAAAGGGTTTTAAACAAAACACACAGCCTCCATTTTTAATCCATATGTGAAAGCATGCTAACGCCTGCTTCAGTTCGACCCTGACCACTCCATTCAGTAGGTGTTTACTGTCATCAGTATACTAGATTGGATCTCCTATATGGAAAACGTGTTTGGACATGATCCTATTTATGACCATCCTTCGATGGCTTGGTAGGATATGGATCAAACTACGTAAATATTGGTTACATACTCAAGACTCATTTAGTTATTAACCTTCTCTAGAAGCTCTGTTAGCTAAACTGGTAACCAAAATAAGTGGTTATTAATATATGTCTCAACCTTAGAGGATTTAAGGCAAAATATATTGATTGGACGGGGTCCATGTTTTGGCTATTTATCTCGTGATCACCCCTCGGTGGCTTAGGGCAATAGGTGCTAAGAATTATCGTTGTAATACAACATGTTTTTTTTTTTTTAAAGTTTTATGTAGTAACATACTCGTATGTTTTATTTGCTAAACTTTCCTTATATTTGCTTGGGCTTTGTAATGATGTTATTGTATAATTTTATTTCAGTTCAAAATGTCACTGACATCTAATATCTAAGTACTCACTGAAAACAAATTAAATAGTGATAATTATAAAGACTAGAAAAGAAACCTACTAATAGTTCTCAGCTGTAAGAGACACAAGTTCGTACTGGACAGACTATGTACGCCAGTGCCCCTACCTGATGCACCACTTAAAGAGGTCCCTATCATGTTTATTTGTTACAGAAAATCTGATGAAATAGCTTGATACTACATCCTCGCTAGCATGACGAACGCTTTATAAGAGCAATTGAAATCTATCAAGTTGTTAGGGAAATCATGGATAACTTGAAGGATATATTCAGAGGTCAAGAAAAATTGACTTGACAGTCCATTATTATAAGTATAATGAACTCTAGGCAGAAGGCAAATACTCCGGTAAAAGATCATTTGCTCACGCTTATGAGATTCTTTGCTGAAACTACTGAAAATAGTGTAGAGTTGGATTACAACACCTATAATTGAGATGGTGTTCAAGACTCTATCAAAGGATTTTGTGAGGTTTAAAGCCACATATAATTTGGCGACAAAGGAGTTAAGGCTTACCAAGCTCATGAAGCAACTCCAAGCTTATGAACGGATGATCAATTATAGGGATGCAGTCCCAGTTAAGGGAGAGGCCAAGTTGGCAAAATCTTCTAAATCCTTTAGGAACAAGAAGAAGCCAAAAAAAGCAAAGGGCTTCTAGTTCATCTATTCCTCTTGTCTCGGATAAGAAGAAAAAGAAGAAAAACAAGAAGCTTAAGGATCGTAAAAAGCCTAAGTGCTTCTACTATGGAAAAGTAGGCCACTTTAAGAAGTCTTGTAAGGAATTCCCAGCCACCAAGGGCAAGGAAGGTAGGGATCTTCTTTATTTGGAAGTGTGTTGGGTGGAAAAATCAAAAGACACTTAGGTCATTGATTCGAGTGGCATTAATTATGTTTGTATTTCTTTACAAGGGTTCATAGAAACGAGAAATCTACATGATAGGAGCCTCTCATTGCAGATTAGAGATGGTAAATTGGTGGTGGCTGAGGCAGTGGGAGACATACATCTTTATTTTGATGAATTTAGGTTTATTTTATTAAAAGACTGTTTTTATGTTCCTAATTTTAGGTGGAAACTTATATTGATAGCTTGTTTAATAAAAGATTCTTATTCATTTTTTTTTAATAAAAGAGTTAATATTCACAAAAATAAATCTTTTATCTATTCTAAATGGATGGATGGAAACCTTTATTTGGTTAAATCTAAGATATACTCGCTACTTGATATTGAACTTGTAAATAACTCTAAAAGGTTGAATGTTTCTCACTCTAATAAGGCATACCTTTGGTATTTAAGATTTGATCATATTAATCAGGATCGGATTTAAAGGTTGGTGAAAGATGTCCTTTGGAAATTCTGAAAGAGGTATGTCTTTCTCAATGTGAGTCTTGTCTTGAGAGTAAGATGACTAAGAGGTCTTTTGGAGCTAAGGGTACTAAGGCTCAAGAACTCTTAGAAATTATACACATCGATGTATGTGGTCCTATGAACATCAAGGCGTGAGGAGGGTATGAGTATTATGTCTCCTTTATAGACAATTACTCGTTGTATAGATATGTGTACCTGATACACTACAAAAATGAAACCTTTCACAGGTTTAAAGAGTATCGTGCAGAAGTGGAAAAGCAATTGAGTAAATCCATAAAGACACTTCAATCTAATTAAGGTGGCGAATACCTCTCCGACGAATTTCTAGGATATCTTGTAGAGAACGGGATTCTATCCTAATTGACTGTAGCTAATACTTCACAATAAAATGGTGTAGTCGAAAGGAAAAATAGGACCATGTTAGATATAGTACGGTCTATGATAAGTTATTCAACGCTACCATTGTTATTCTGAGGATATGCATTACAAATGAAATTCTATATTCTAAACCAAATTCTGAGTAAATCAATTCCCAAGACTTCATATGAATTGTGGTGTGGCAAGAAGCCCTCCCTTAGACATATAAAAATACGGGGCTGCCCGATGCATGTATTGGATATAGATATGAAGAAGTTAGAATCATAATCAGAATTGTGCATGTTTGTAGGGTATCTTAAGGAAAATAAAAGAGGTTTATTTTATAACTCGAAAGAATAATAAGTCATTGTTTCAACCCATACGACGTTCTTAGAGGAAAGTTACATAAATGACTTTAAGTCTCAAAGTAAAGTGGTGCTAGAGGAATTATCAAGTGATAGAATTGCTCCATGGGTTTTGGTCTTGGATGCAAGTTTGAGTTCTAGTGAAAGACCTACAAACGATTAACAATTTTGGGTGCTTCGATGTAATAGGAAGGTTTTAAGGAAACCTAATTTCTTCATGTATGATGCTGAGGTATACCAGGCTAAAGATAATGAGCGTGATGATGATCCGATCACTTATAATAAAGCTATAAATGATGTTAATTTGAAATCTTGGAAATAGACTATGAACAATAAGATGAATTCTATGAAATTCAACTCTGTTTGGGAACTTATGGACCTACTGCATAGGATTAAACCCATTGGGTGCAAGTGAGTCTACAAAAGAAAGAGAGATGCAGAAGAGAGAGTTAAAACTTTCAAAGCTAGACCTGCGGCAAAGAGGTATATACAGATGGGTAAAGTCGATTACAAAGAAACCTTTTTGCCTATTGCAATGCTGAAGTCTATATGTTCTATCCATTACTGTGGTTCTTAATTACAAGATCTGGCAAATAAATATCAAGACGGCATTCTTGAATGGCCATCTTAAAGAAAGTATCTATATGGTACAGCACTGACAAAAGGCCAAGAGAAAAGTTTGCAAGTTGCTTAGATCCATTTATAGATTAAAGAAGCATCCCGCTCATAGAACTGAAGGTTTGATCAAGCGATCAAAACATTTGGTTTTGAGCAAAATGTTGATAAACCTTGTATTTATAAATGTATTAAGGATGGTAAAGTGGTCTTTCTGGTGCTATATGTCGACGATATACTGCTCATTGAGAATGATGTAAGAAATTCATTGCAGTCAAACTTTGGTTATCCTAATAATTTGATATAAAGGACTTGAGAAAAGCTCATTATGTTCTAGGCATTAGTCTCTTTAGAGATTGAAAGAACAAAATAATAGCGTTATCTCAAGCTTCATACATAGACAATATAATTGAGAAGTATACAATGCAAGAGACAAAGAAAAGTTCATAACCTTCTATTGCCAGTCTAACTCTTTCATTGGATGACTATCCTAAGATATTAGAAGAAAGTGAGCATATGAGTAAGATACCTTATGCATCCACTGTGGGTAGTCTTATGTATTATATGCTTTGCATTTGTCCAGATATTTGTTTTGTGGTAAGTATAGTGAATCGATAACAAGCGAATCCTATAATTAAGGATTGACAATCTGTGAAACATATACTCAAGTATCTTATGAGAATGAGGGATTATATGTTA
The DNA here is from genome assembly GCA_035233585.1 of Antiaris toxicaria. Lineage (NCBI taxonomy): Eukaryota > Viridiplantae > Streptophyta > Magnoliopsida > Rosales > Moraceae > Antiaris > Antiaris toxicaria. The sequence goes on from CP141157.1 coordinate 25,441,053, forward strand.
GTATATTCTAGAAGGGACCTAACACCCATAGGATACATGGACTCAAACTTCCAAACTTGTAGAGATTCAAGGAAGTTAACTTCAAGATCAGTGTTTTTGCTTGGAGGAGGCGCCATTGTGTGGAGGAGCTTGAAACAGGATTGTACTATTGACTCTCTAATAGAGGCTGAATATATGGCTATGGCTGAGGCATCTAAAGAAGCGATTTGGCTCCGTAAGTTCTTTAGAGACCTTGAGGTCATTTCGGATGTTGATAAGCCTATTAAACTTTACAATGACAATAGCACGGCGATTGTCAACACAAGGGAATCTAGGCACCACAAGAGGACAAAGCACATCGATCGAAGATATCATAAAATTAGAAGGCACATGGAGGCAGGACTAATAGATGTATGTAAGGTCACGTCTGAGAACAATATTATCGATCTCTTTACTAAGACTTTATTAGCTAGAAGCTTTGAAAGGCATGTCGAGATGATGGGGATGCATAACATGGCACATCTATTGGCTTAAAACAAGTGGAAGATTGTTAGGAATGCTTTAAGCAAGAAAGACATTTTACGTGTATTTCAATTATTTTAAACTATAAAATAAAATTATATTAGAGGTTATTCACTACATTGTTTATGTCATCGTCCTATTTACATGTTAAAGTAATATAAGCAAATATGTCTCACTAATTACTTATGTTAAATTATTAGAATGTTACTTGCAATGGATTTTTGTATATGAGAGACAACGTTCTAAAATAAGCACTCTAAACTATTGTTCGTAGTCTATGGGGTTAGACTAAGCATCTAACTCATATTAAGACTATTATGTTGTCTAAAGCCAATTAGGAGATAGTTTATCTTAACTTTCTGGAGCTTTGACTTTCAAGTAGATACATAGATATGTTACTTGATGGTGATGTATTGGACCGAGACCAAAGTGTAATTAATCTGTGTAGCTCGCTTGAGTGGATCATGTCACTTTTGACGTTCATTATCTAATAACCTTAATCTTGAGTAGGTGAATCACTTTATGTGTATGACTTGTGTACTTTAATATTCCAATGGCTAAAATGTCTAAGAGGTAGTAAACTTATAGACCGGTTCGTTGGATACATGATTTATATACGATGAAGGGTTTGTTTATAGATATTGGAATCATAGCTCTAATGAGGAGTAAAGGTACTCTTAAATATATTATACTAAATGTGAAAATGGACAAGGCCTTGAGTCATCTGCTGGGCAGATGACTTCTTATTCATATATGATGAAAATCATTTTCTTATTCGAGAGTATAATGGATCTTTAAGATAGCTTGATTAGTAGGTCAGACAGACTTTGACCTAAGGCTGATCATAGATATTACATGAAGCTTTTGCATATATAACAAGGTAATTGGACGATAGCTTATTACTAGCTTATATAATACAATATATAATTGGGAGTGCAGTTTTAGATTTATAGTAATGTGACTTTAAAACTAATAATTATAATGCAAGAAAATAAATCGGTAAATACGTATCAGAGTGGCGCAGCGGAACAATAAAAATTTTTAGATCGTTAAATATCTCATGATGCCATATACAATAAATCAACAACAATTAAAACTCATACCTTAAGGACGCCAATCTTACAGGAGGAGAATGACCGGAGGCTTCAACTAACTAGCCTTCTCTACTATTCTCTAATTCCCGAATGGCTGAGTGTGTGGGCACTCTGAACCTCGATCGGTATGCTAGCACTGCTAGTCTTCTTCCGACCACCCAGATCTCTAAAGAACTTTATTGTCACGATGAGCTGTGCAACAATAAGCCTGCTCACCTGAGAGTCTGTGGTCTAAGAGAACTGGAGTGGCAGGACCTCTATTTATAGACCTGCATGAGGTGATTCTCTGAATTTGAATTGGATTAGGAAAAGATATTTTCCCTTATCCTCAACCAAAAAATCTGAATTTTTCCATGGATAAATCCAACAATAAAATTCGGTTTTCTTAGGATAAATCCAATCCAAATCTAAACAAGATTTTAACTAGAATTTTATCTCCCTTTTTCAACCAAAAAATCCGAATTTTTCTTGGAGAAAATCTCCTCATAAATTTCGGCCATTATGGATAAGGGAGAATCAAAAATTCCACTAGGATTTTCAAGCTTGAATCTTATCTCAACCTTATCTAAAATAACCGAATTTCCTAGGAGATTTTCTCCCTAATTTCGGCCATTTTTCAGGGAAGGAGAGAATCCAAATTCAACTAGGATTGAAACTTGAATTTTCCCTTGAATCTTATCCACAAAATCCGAAATTTCCTTGAGGATTATCCTCAAAAATTTCGTCCACTTTTGTTGGGATTTGGATTCAGAATTCAAGTAGGATTCTAACAAGATTATCCTCTCCAAATCCAACTCAAATTCGAATTTCAAACCTTGTGGATTTTCCACAACAAATTCGAATCCTACTTAGACTATGATTCAAAATTTGAATTTCAAATTTCAAATTCAAATTTCAAATTCAAATTTCAAATTTCAAATTCCAAATTTCAAATTCAAAATTCAAATTTCAAATTTCAAATTTCAAAATTCAAATTTCAAATTTCAAATTTCAAATTTCAAAATTCAAATTTCAAATTTCAAAATTCAAATTTCAAATTCCACAAAACGGTTGTGTTTCAAATTCTTGTTCTCATAGATAATTTTCTACAACTCCAATCCAATCTCAAATAAAATCATGGCAACTTTATTTGGAGTTCGAATTATTGTGTACTCTATTATCCAAAACAAAATCTGAATCCAACCGGAGAGAATCTTGTCTACCATCCTAATCCTATGTCATCACCATCCATGCATAATAAACTAGCCAATAGCATAACAAATCAATTTGCCAAACGTTAAGGAATTATGTGGAGCTAGTAGAGAGACTGATTGGACATATATAATCGGGCTCCCGTGATTCCATATGATCATCATTCTTTACCGAACAACTCAATCATATGATCACTAGTTTCAGAATCACACCACTATAAACCTGAAACTGAACTCTCAATTATATACCATATTACGTAAGCCTGTGACGAGCTATTATCCAATGACCTTGTCAAATATGCAAAACCCTCATATGATATCCACGATCAGCCTTAGGTCAAAGTCCGTTTAATCCTACTGATCAGGCTATCTTAAAGTTCCATTATACTACCGAATTAAGAAAATGATTATTCACCATATGTGAATAAGAAGTCATCCGCCCAGCAGACGACCCAAGGCCTTGTCCATTTTCACATTCAGTATAATGCCTTTAAGAGGATACCTTTAACTCCTCAGAGCTATGATTCCGATATCTGCAAACAAACCCTTCATCGTATACAAGTCATGCACCCAACGAACCGGTCTATAAGCTTACTACCTCTGAGACGCTTTAGCCATTGGAACATCAAAGTACACAAGTCATATACATGAAGTAGTTCATTTACTCAGGATTAAGGTTATTGCACAATGAACGTCAAAAGCAGATTGATCCACTCATAGCGGACTACGTAGATCAATCACGCTTTAGTCCCGGTTTAATATGTCACCACCAAGCAACATATCTATGTCTCTACTTGGGAGTCCAGCTCCAGACAGTCAAGACAGACCGTCCCCTCCAAGGCTTTAGACAACATAATAGTCTTAACATGAGTTAGATGCTCGGTCTAACCCCATAAACTACAGACCATAGTTTAGACTGCTAACTTTAGAATATTGTCTTCTCGCATACAAAAGTCCATTGCATGCAACGTTCTAACAGTTTTAACACAAGCAGTCAGTGAGCCATATTTGCTTACATTTACTTTAACATGTAAATAAGACGAGGACAGATAGCAATGTAATGAATAACCTCTATGTATATAATTTTATTATCCAGTTCAAAATGAATACATCAAAATGTCTCAAATGCTTAGGGCATTTCCTAACAATCTCTCACTTGCCCTAAGCCAGTAGATGTGCCATGTTACGCATCCCCATCGCCTCTACATGCCTCTCAAAGCTTCTAGCCACCAAAGTCTTAGTAAAGGGATCGACGATGTTGTCCTCGGACGCGATCTTACATACATCCTCTTGTCCTGTCTCCACATGCCCTCTAATAATGTGATACCTCCGATCTATGTGTTTGGTCCTCTTGTGGTGCCGAGATTCCCTTGTGTTGGCAATAGCCCCTGTGTTATCACAGTAAAGTGTGATAGGCTTGTCAACACCCGGAATGACCTCAAGGTCTCTAAAGAACTTGCGGAGCCAAACCGCTTCTTTAGATGCCTCAGCCGCAGCCACATACTCAGCCTCCATAGTAGAGTCAGCTGTGCAGCCCTGCTTCACGCTCCTCCACACAATGGCGCCTCCTCCGAGTAAAAACACTGATCCAAATGTCGATTTCCTCGAATCCTTACAAGTCTGGAAGTCTGAGTCTGTGTATCCTATGGGTGTTAGGTCCCCTCCAAAATACACCAGCATATAATCCCTCGTTCTCTTAAGATACTTGAGTATATGCTTTACTGCTTGCCAGTGCTTGGTTCCAGGATTCGCTTGATATCGACTCACCATACCTACTGCAAAACATATGTCCGGGCGAGTGCAAAGCATAGCGTACATAAGGCTACCCACAGCGGATGCATAAGGGACCTTACTCATACGCTCTCTTTCTTCCGATGTCTTGGGACAGTCATCCAATGAAAGAGTTAGACCAGCAATAGAAGGTTGTGAGCCTTTCTTTGCCTCTAGCATTGCATATTTGTCAATTATTTTATCTATGTATGAAGCTTGGGATAATGCTATCATTTTGTTCTTTCGATCTCTAAAGAGACGAATGCCTAGAACATAATTAGCTTCTCCCAAGTCCTTCATGTCAAACTGCTGGTGTAACCAAAGCTTGACCGATGATAAGTTCCCTACATCATTCCCAATGAGTAGTATATCATCGACATAGAGTATCAGAAAGACCACTTTTCCATCCTTAATACGTTTATAAACACAAGGTTCATCAACGTTCTGCTCAAAACCAAATGTCTTAATCGCTTGATCAAACCTCTGGTTCCATGAGCGGGATGCCTGCTTTAATCCATAAATGGATCTAAGCAACTTGCAGACTTTCCTTTCTTGGCCTTTCGCTACGAACCCTTCGGGCTGTATCATATAGATACACTCTTCAAGATGGCCATTCAAGAATGCCATCTTGACATCCATTTGCCAGATCTCGTAATCGAGAGCCACAGCAACGGACAGAAGAATACGGATAGACTTTAGCATAGCAACAGGTGAAAAGGTTTCCTCGTAATCGATTCCAGCCTTTTGCGTGTATCCATTTGCAACCAGTCTAGCTTTGAAAGTTTCCACTCTCCCTTCTGCATCTTTCTTTCTTTTGTAGACCCATTTGCATCCAATGGGTTTTATCCCATCCGGCAAATCTACAAGTTCCCAAACAGAGTTGGATTTCATAGAATTCATCTCATTGTTCATAGCCTGTTTCCAAGATTTAGAATCAACATCCTTTATAGCTTCATCATATGTGACCGGATCTTCCTCATGCTCATGAGCCTCGGCCTGGTATAACTCAGCATCATACATGAAGAAATTAGGTTTCTTCGAAACCCTCTACGACGAGGCACCCTAAATTGTTGATCGTCTGCAGGTCTTTCTCTGGAACTCGGACTTGCATCCAAGACCGAAATCTGTTGAGCAGTTCTTTCACCCGATAACTCCTCTAGCACCACTTTGCTTCGAGGCTTAAAGTCATTCATGTGACTTTCCTCCAAGAATGTCGCATGGGTTGATACAATGACCTTTTGTTCCTTTGGGTTATAGAACAGACCTCCTTTAGTTCCCTTTGGATACCCTACAAACATGCACAATTCTGATCCTGGTTCCAACTTCTTTGCATCCCCATCCAGTACATGTGCCGGGCAGCTCCATATTCTCATATGTCCAAGGGAGGGCTTCCTGCCATGCCACAATTCATACGGAGTTCCGGGAATTGATTTGCTCGGAACCTGGTTCAGAATATAGCACACCGTTTGTAAAGCATATCCCCAAAATGATAATGGCAGTGTTGAATAACTCATCATGGACCGTACCATATCCAATAAGGTCCTGTTTCTCCTTTCGGCTACACCATTCTGTTGTGGAGTACCAGGTGCAGTCAATTGGGATAATATCCCATTCTCTACAAGATGTCCTAGAAATTCATCGGAGAGGTATTCGCCACCTCGATCAGATCGAAGTGTCTTTATGGATTTATCCAATTGCTTTTCCACTTCCGCACGATACTCTTTGAACTTGTCAAAGGTTTCGCTCTTGCGGTGCATCAGATACACATATTCATACCTCGAGTAATCATCTATGAAAGAGACATAATACTCGAACCCTCCTCGTGCTGTGACGTTCATGGGGCCACATACGTCAGTGTGCACAATTTCTAAGAGCTCCTTAGCCCTTGTACCCTTAGCTCCAAAAGACCTCTTAGTCATCTTACCCTCTAGACAAGACTCACATTGGGGAAGATGTACCTCCTCTAGAGATTCCAGAGGACCGTCTTTCACCAATCTTTGAATCCTATCCTGATTAATATGACCAAGTCTTAAATGCCAAAGATACGCCTTGTTAGAGTGAGAAACTTTCAACCTTTTAGAGTTATCAATTAATTCAGTGTCAAGCAGTGAGTACATCTTTGGTTTGATTAAATATAGGTTTCCATCCATCCATCCAGAACAGATAAAAGACTTATTTCTACGAATATCAACTCTTTTGCTAAAAGAAACTGAATAAGAATCCTTTATTATACAAGCTACCGATATAAGGTTCCTCCTGAAATTAGGAACATAAAAACAGTCTTTTAATAAAATAAACCTAAATTGATCAAAATAAAGATAAACATCTCCCACTGCCTCAGCCACCACAAAGCTACCATCTCCAGTCAGCAACGAGAGGCTCCTATCATGTAGACTTCTCGTTTCCACGAACCCCTGCATAGAAACACAAACATGATTAGTGGCGCCCGAATCTATGACCTAAGTGTCTTTCGATTCTTCCACCAAACATGCTTCTAAGTAATGAAGTTCCTTACCTTCCTTGCCCTTGGCGGCTAGGAATTCCCGGCAAGCCTTCTTAAAGTGACCTACCTTCCCACAATGGAAGCATTTGGACTTTTTAGGGTCCTTCGGCTTCTTGTTCTTCTTCTTCTTCTTCCCGTCTGAGACAGGAGGATTAGAAGAACTAGAAGCCACTTGCTTCTTATTTGGCCTCTTCCTCTTCCGTGAGGGATTGGAAGATTCCGCCAAATTGGCTTCTCCTTTAGGTCGGACCACATCCTCATCCCTGATCATCCGCTCATAAGCCTGTAGTTGCTTCATGAGCTCGGTTAGTCCTAACTCCTTTGTCGCCAGATTGTATGCGGCCTTAAACCCCACAAAATCTTTAGACAGAGTCTTGAACACCATCTCGATCTGGATGTTGTAGTCCAACTCAGCACCATTCTCAGCAGCCTCAGCGAAGAATCCCATTAGAGTGATCATATGGTCCTTCACCGGAGTACCCGCCTTTTGCTTAGAGTTCATAATGCTGGTGATAGCGGATTGTCGAGCCAATTTTTCTTGGCCTCCGAACATGTCCTCCAGATTTTCCATGATCTCCCCAGCAACTTGATAAGTCTCATGCTGCTTTTGTAAAGCACTCGTCATGCTAGCAAGGATGTAGCATCGAGCTATCTCATTGGATTCTCTCCAACGATTATAGGCAATCGGGACCTCCTCAAGTGGTGTGTCAGGTTTGGGCCCGGGTGGGCATGGTTCGTCCAGCACGAACTTGTGCCTCTCGCAGCTGAGAACTATTAATAGATTTCTTTTCCAATCTTTATAATTATCACCATTCAACTTATTTTCATTAAGTATCGAAATGAGGGGTGTCGGTGACATTTTGAACTGAAATAAAATTATACTAGACATCATTACAAAGCCCAAGCAAATATGCAGATAATTTAGCAAATAAAACATACAAGTATGTTCCTACATGAAACTTGAAAAACATGTAGCATTGCAACGGTAATTCTCAGCACCTATTGCCCCAAGCCACCGAGGGGTGGTCATGAGAACAAATAGCCAGAACATGGACCCCGTCCAATTAATATATGTTTCCTTAAATCCTCCAAGGTTAAGACATATATTAATAACCGCTTATTTGGCCACCAGTTTAGTTAACAGAATTTCGAGGGAAGGTTAATAACTAAACGAGTCTTGAGTGTATAACCATTGTTTACGTAGCCCAATCCACGTCCTACCAAGCCACCGAGGGGTGGTCATGAATAGGATCGTACCCGAATACGTTTTCCACATAGGAGATCCAATCTAGTATACCGGCGGCGGTAAACACCTACCGAGGGGTGTGGTCAGGGCAGAACTGACGCGAGGCGTTACCATGCTTTCACATAAGGATCAACAATGGAGGCCGTGGGTTTTGTTTGAAACCCTCTCCCACTCAATATTTAAAAAAAAAACATGCAAGTTTTGACAAATTATGTATGATCAATATAGTATGAGCGGCACTCACCTATCCTATGTTATCAAATATGCATACAAAACATCCATCAATACATATTTATACATCCATGACATATCACAAAAAAAATAATTGACAGAATAACCAAGCTATGGTTCCATCCTAGAACAAAGAAAATAAAGATTACAAAATTCCATCCAAAGCATTCTTTGGGTCTTGAATTCTATTCCGTCTTCTTGTATCCATCTTTATGTAGCCTCTCCATTTATTTCTCATCCCAAGAATTATTTAAAATTTAAATCCCCAAAAATTTAAATTTCAAATTCAAATTCCAAATTCGAATTTCAAATTTAAATTTCAAATTTAAATTTTAAACAATTTTAAACACCATGTGTAATAATATGTAATTTCAAAATTTTCATATTTTTAAACATGATTTAAAATTAAATCTCAAATTTAAAAATCAAAATTTTCTGATTTTTGGACCGTCGGACCGCCGCCCCAGTAGGCGGCAGCCGCCGTGGGCAACCACCAGCCCTGGAGGGGCTGGCAGCCCACGGCCGCCCTCCTGTGCAGCCCTACCGGGCTGCAGGCCAAGCCTACAGCGCCAGGTTACACGCCCAGGCTGGGCGCAGCAGCCGGCAGGCTGCAGGTAGCGCCTGCAGCCAGAGGCTGCACGCCCAGGCTGCGGCCAGCCTTGGGCAGGCCACGGCCACCCCTGGTTGCAGGCCAAACCTGCGGCCGTGGGTGGTGTGGGCCTGCACAGGGGTTGCCGTAGCCCCATCCTGCCCGAGGGCAGGGGCCGCAGCCCCACCAAGGTCCGTCGGCCTATCCCAAGGGGTCGTGTCTCGATTTTCGTGTCATATTCCAATTTACCTATTAGGATCTCCAAAAATTAATTTGAATCCCAATTAAATTGAAATTTTCCATACAATCAAAATTTCAACCTTTAAATCAAATTTAACTTTTGGGAAAAAATAAATTACGGTCTTCAATCTTCAATCTCCTCCAAGAATAATTACATAAAATTTCCTAAACCGTTTCCGGTGTATAAAATTCTAACCATAAAAATTCTAAGAGACAAAAATTAAAAATCCATGGGAAAATTACAGTGTTAATAAACTGCTCCAATGGTTACATAAAAATTCCTAGATACAATTTTTCTAAATTCTAAGGAACCATAACCGGCATAAACAAGCATGCTTATAATAATTGAAAAAATTAAAATAAGCACATACTTTATACATAATCCATGATAACAACATAAAGGAACCCTAAAATGCCACTCTCTAAATATCAAACCCATACATAAATAAAAAGACTAAGTAATTGTCTAATTTATGTACATGGCATAGTCATGAGATGGCTCTGATACCAATTGCAGGAAAATAAATCGGTAAATACATATCAGAGTGGCGCAGCGGAACAATAAAAATTTTTAGATCGTTAAATATCTCATGATGCCATATACAATAAATCAACAACAATTAAAACTCATACCTTAAGGACGCCAATCTTGCAGGAGGAGAATGACCGGAGGCTTCAACCGACTAGCCTTCTCTACTATTCTCCAATTCCTGAATGGCTGAGTGTGTGGGCACTCTGAACCTCGATCGGTATGCTAGCACTGCTAGTCTTCTTCCGACCACCCAGATCTCTAAAGAACTTTATTATCACGATGAGCTGTGCAACAATAAGCCTGCTCACCTGAGAGTCTGTGGTCTAAGAGAACTAGAGTGGCAGGACCTCTATTTATAGACCTGCATGAGGTGATTCTCTGAATTTGAATTGGATTAGGAAAAGATATTTTCCCTTATCCTCAACCAAAAAATCTGAATTTTTCCATGGATAAATCCAACAATAAAATTTGGTTTTCTTAGGATAAATCCAATCCAAATCTAAACAACATTTTAACTAGAATTTTATCTCCCTTTTTCAACCAAAAAATCCGAATGTTTCTTGGAGAAAATCTCCTCATAAATTTCGGCCATTATGGATAAGGGAGAATCAAAAATTCCACTAGGATTTTCAAGCTTGAATCTTATCTCAACCTTATCCAAAATAACCGAATTTCCTAGGAGATTTTCTCCCTAATTTCGGCCATTTTTCAGGGAAGGAGAGAATCCAAATTCAACTAGGATTGAAACTTGAATTTTCCCTTGAATCTTATCCACAAAATCCGAAATTTCCTTGAGGATTATCCTCAAAAATTTCGTCCACTTTTGTTGGGATTTGGATTCAGAATTCAAGTAGGATTCTAACAAGATTATCCTCTCCAAATCCAACTCAAATTCGAATTTCAAACCTTGTGGATTTTCCACAACAAATTCGAATCCTACTTGGACTGTGATTCAAAATTTGAATTTCAAATTTCAAATTCAAATTTCAAATTCAAATTTCAAATTTCAAATTCCAAATTTCAAATTCAAAATTCAAATTTCAAATTTCAAAATTCAAATTTCAAATTTCAAAATTCAAATTTCAAATTTCAAAATTCAAATTTCAAATTCCACAAAACGGTTGTGTTTCAAATTCTTGTTCTCATGGATAATTTTCTACAACTCCAATCCAATCTCAAATAAAATCATGGCAACTTTATTTGGAGTTCGAATAATTATGGACTCTATTATCCAAAACAAAATCTGAATCCAACTGGAGAGAATCTTGTCTATCATCCTAATCCTGTGTCATCACCATCCATGCATAATAAACTAGTCAATAGCATACACAAATCAATTTGCCAAACGTTAAGGAATTATGTGGAGCTAGTAGAGGGACTGATTGGACATATATAATCGGGCTCCCGTGATTCCATATGATCATCATTCTTTACCGAACAACTCAATCATATGATCACTAGTTTCAGAGTCACACCACTATAAACCTGAAACTGAACTCCCAATTATATACCGTATTACGTAAGCCTGTGACGAGCTACTATCCAATGACCTTGTCAAATATGCAAAACCCTCATATGATATCCAAGATCAGCCTTAGGTCAAAGTCCGTTTAATCCTACTGATCAGGCTATCTTAAAGTTCCATTATACTACCGAATTAAGAAAATGATTATTCACCATATGTGAATAAGAAGTCATCCGCCCAGCAGACGACCCAAGGTCTTGTCCATCTTCACATTCAGTATAATGCCTTTAAGAGGATACCTTTAACTCCTCAGAGCTATGATTCCGATATCTGCAAACAAACCCTTCATCGTATACAAGTCATGCACCCAACGAACCGGTCTATAAGCTTACTACCTCTGAGACACTTTAGCCATTGGAACATCAAAGTACACAAGTCATATACATGAAGTAGTTCATTTACTCAGGATTAAGGTTAGTGCACAATGAACGTCAAAAGCAGATTGATCCACTCATAGCGGACTACGTAGATCAATCACGCTTTAGTCCCGGTCTAATATGTCACCACCAAGCAACATATCTATGTCTCTACTTGGGAGTCCAGCTCCAGACAGTCAAGACAGACCGTCCCCTCCAAGGCTTTAGACAACATAATAGTCTTAACATGAGTTAGATGCTCGGTCTAACCCCATAAACTATAGACCATAGTTTAGACTGCTAACTTTAGAACATTGTCTTCTCGCATACAAAAGTCCATTGCATGCAACGTTCTAACAGTTTTAACACAAACAGTCAGTGAGCCATATTTGCTTACATTTACTTTAACATGTAAATAAGACGAGGACAGATAGCAATGTAATGAATAACCTCTATGTATATAATTTTATTATCCAGTTCAAAATGAATACATCAAAATGTCTCAAATGCTTAGGGCATTTCCTAACATATAAAGGGTTTATTCGGTGTAAAATAACAATTACATGGATTATTAGAGCTCACATTATATATGTCTAATTAGTCCCTCTACTAGCTTCGCATAATTCTTTAACGAATGGTAATTGGTCAGATATTCTTTATTGCTTGTTGTCTTATATTTAGTGAAGAGAGAAATTCGGATCACCTTCCCACAGGGTGTAGGCATTTCTCTCTAGGTGTCAGAGGGACAAAATTATAATTTTGTATTATTTAATAAATGAGATAAATATTTAATTAATATTTATTTTAAAAGATAAGATTTGAAATTTAAATTAAATTTTTTTTTGAAAATCAAATATAAGATTAATTTGAATTTTGAAAATTTTGTCTTAAAATAAATATTTGAAATTTAAATGATTATTCTATTTGAATTTGAATTGAATAAAATCTTAAACTGAGCACTAAAGTGACGTGTACTTATGAATAAGGATAGAAGACAAGATTTTCTTCTAATTTGAATTTGAATTTTGTTTTGGATAAAAGATTACACAATTATTTGAATTTCAAATAACGTTGCCATGATTTTATTTGACTTTGAATTGGAATTGTGGAAAATTATTCATAGAGACAAAGTCCTATGATTTGTGGAGTTTAAAATTTGAATCAAATTTTGAATCACAAATCTTAGCCTTAGCCAAATTTTTGTTGTGGAAAATTCCAAGTGGAGAATTCAGATTTTCAAGTGGATTAAAGGAGAGGAAAAATCTTATTTGAATCCTGTTTAAATTTTGAATCCCTTGACTCTATGGTGGCCAAATTTTATAGGGAATTATCCCTGAGGAGAATCAATTTTTAGGGTGTATAGGAGAGAGAAAAATCTTTTCTTCGTCCAATTCACAATTCAAAATTTACCTAAAGCAATTTTATAAATAGGGGTTTTGGTACTCCTATTTTTTTTAGACCACAGGCTCTCAGGTGAGCGAATTTATTATTGCTCATCTCACTAGCATTAATAAATTCACAGAGATCTAGGTGATTAGAAGAAGACAAGTAGTACTAGAATACTGATTGAGGATCCGAGTGTCCACACATTCCACCATCTGGGAATTGGAGAATAGTAGAGAAGGCTAATTGATTAAATCCCTTCGGTCACTTCCTCCGATGTTCCTGGTGTTTTCATATGATTGTTGATAATATATTGAATATGGCAAAATGAGTTATTTAACAATCTTTGAAGAATTTTTAAAATTTCACTACATACTCTTATTTTTTTCCTATATTTTACTATAGGATAAATAGTGAGAGTACGCAGTAGAATTTTAAAAATTTTTAGAAGATCGTTAATAAACTCATATTGTCATATACAATAAATTATCAACAATCAATATACCTTAGGAGAAAAACCCCAAGAATGCCAAAGGAAGTGATCAAAGGACTTTAACTAACTAGTCTTCTTTACTATTCTACAATTCTTAGACGTTGGAGTGTGTGGGCACTTGGTTCTTCGATCAGTATTCTAACGTAGCTTATCTCCTTCAAACTACCCAGATCTCTAAAAAATTTTTATTATTAGTAAGATGTATAATAATAAATTTGCTCACCTGAGAGTCTGTGGTCTAAAGAAAATAGGAGTATTAAAAACTCTATTTATAATATTGAATAAGGTGACTATTGAATTTTGAATTGGATCAAGAAAAGATTTTTCTCTCTTTCATAGACACCAAACCAATTCTCCCAAGAGGAAAAACCCTTAAAGAATTTGGCCTTCTTTTAGTTCAAGAGATTCAAAATTCAAATAGGATTCAAACAAAATTTTTCTCTGTTCTCTCCACTTGAAAAGATCCAAAAATTACCCTAGGATTTCTCTTTTAAATTTTCTCCCATAATTGATTTTTTTGATTCAAAATTTGATTTAAATTTCAAACTCTACAAATCTTGAGATTTTGTCTGCATGGATAATTTTCCATAACTCCAATTCAAATTCAAATAAAATCATAGTAATATATTTATATCTTTACTTGAAAGTTAAAGCTCCAGACCATCAACACAAACCATCCACCCAATTGGCTTTAGACAATATAATAGTTTTAATATGAGTTAGATACTCGCCCCACCGACTACAGACTATACATTTAGACTGCTTACTTTAGAATATTGTCTTCTTGCATACAAAAGTCCAATGTATGCAATATTTTAACAATTTAACACAATCAGTCTATGAGCCATATTTGCTAACATTAACTTTAACATGTAAATAGGATAAGGACATATAGCAATGTAATGAATAATCTTTAATATAATTTTATTATCCAGTTTAAAATAAATGAATTACATTTAATATGTCTTTCCCGCTTAAGGCATTCCTTACATCTACCTCTAAGATTGGAAGATAAGATTTTCTCCGAGTTTAGATTTGAATTTTGCTTTGAATAAGAGATTACAAAATTATTTAAATTTCAAATAAAGTTGCTATGATTTTATTTGAATTTGAATTGGAATTGTAGAAAATTATCCATGTGAACAAAATCATATGATTTGTGGAGTTTAAAATTTGAATCAAATTTTAAATCACAAATATCAAGTGAGGCTGAATTTTTTGTGGGAGTTTTTCCCAAGGTAGAAATCAGTTTTGTGAGAGAAAGGAGAAAGAAAAATCTTATCTAGAATCTTGTTTGAATTTTGAATGATTTGGACCTAGGGTGGCCGAATTTTTGGATGCTTGCACAGGGAAAGAAATCAACCTTGGGGTTGGTGGAAGAGAGAAAAATCATTTTTTGGTTCAATTCAAAATTCTAAAAGTCACATAATGTAAATTTATAAATAGGGATTATGGTACTCTTATTTTCTTTAGACCACAAGCTCTTAGGTGAGCGAATTTATTATTATACATTTCACTAATAATAATAAATTCTCAGAGATTTAGATAGATGGAAAGGAGACAAGCCGTGGTAGAACATCGGTCTAGGAACCGAGTGCCCACACACTCTACTGTCTGGGAATTGGAGAATAGTAGAGAAAGCTAATTGATTGAAACCCCTCGATTACATCCTCTGGTGATCCTAGTGATTTCCTCCAAAGGCATAATGATTGTTGTATAATTTATTAAATATAACAATATGAGTTTTTAATGATCTTAGAAAAATTTTTAAAATTCCACTGCATACTGTTACATTTTTTTTCCTACACAGAGTCAATGTCACGATCACCAACCAGAGCTATACCACGACGAGCTATGGTCATGTAAGCTTGTTTCAATCACACATGATTCTATGTTTGAACTCGTACCAGTGAGCCCAATTTTACTTAGAGGGTTGGAATGAGAATCACTAACTATTTCATTTAACGAGTTAGAACGAATTTTTTTTATATGCTCAAAAGAGAAAATAAAAAATAAGACAAAAATTTAAGAAAAATAAAACTATTGGAGAGAAATATATTTCAATAAAGAGAAGAAAAAAGTCTAGAGAGAAATATCTAATCTTATAAACAAACATAATTTGTACACATTATTTTCATATACGTAATACGTAAGCAGCATATTGTTCCCAAAATAATAATAATAACTTAAATAATTAGTTTTAGATAATTCTAAGAGAAACATAATCTCAAATTTGAAATGAAATACTAGAGATAAATATAAACACATATGTATAATTCAAATTCCTAATATCCTAATAAGTTATACATAACCGCATATCATTTGTTCAATAATGTCAAATAAAGGTGGAATTACGTCTTAAGTCAACTACAAACTCCTTCGTATCCATCCCTCCACCAATTCCAGAGATGTATTATTTTCCTTGTTCCCTTGGAAGTGAGTCTAGGCCTGCTTACATTGCAAAGTAAGACACAACACATGATAACAATATGTATAAGAAAAACAATTTGCTTTGCAATATTGAGGTAATTAAGCTTGTTTTACTAAGCTGAGAGGACAGATACTTAATTTCTTGCTCCGGCATATCTTCAGCAACTTTTTTATGTTTGTGCTCCAACTCACTGAAACTTTCCACGGATGGAAGCAACATATATATATATAGATGTATATATATATTAACGTAAGAAACATAATATTCATCACAGTGGTGAACACCCACTACATCAACACAAGAATGTGCTCTGATATGCTAAACTACAAATATACATTCTAGAATACAAACGATCAACGTCAACACTCTCAAATGCACAGTTGTACAGACAGGCAAACAACTTGCGTTATGCATCTGTCAAACATTCTCCAAGTCCAAGGTATAATCCAGTGACATTAAAAAAAAAAAAAAAAAAAAAAAGGGCAACACCACCAAAAATTGAACACACCGTTGCGAGGTGTCCAAGAAATAAGCCTCAATCACACGTGATATCTGTGGAACAAAGTATTGTGAATATGATAGCCTCAATTGCAACATATACAGCAATTCTCCTTATTAAGATATTTTTTCTCCTTTCTAAGATTTGCAATGGTGTTTTTTTTTTTTTTTTTTTACAGGCTACTCATAATTGCCATCATTGTCAAAATAGTCAATATTGTTTTCAGAGTCAGTATCACGATCACCAACCACAAACATACCATGGCGAGCTACGGTCATGTAAGTTTGTTTCAATCACACTTGATTCTATGTTTGAATTCCTATCAATGAGCTCAATTTCACTTGGGGAGTTGGAACGAGAATTACTAACAATTCCATTTTGGGAGCTAAAATGATTTTTTTTTTTAATATACACTCAAAAAATAAGACAAAAATTAAGAAAAATAAAACTGTTAAAGATAAATATTGTTCAACAAAGAGAAGAAAAGAGTCTAGATAGAAGTACCTAATCTTATAAACAAACATAGTTTGTACACATTATTTTCGTATATATAAGACATAGCAAACACGTTGTTCCAAAGATAATAATAAAAACATAACTAATTAGTTTTAGATAATTCTAAGAGAAACATAACTTCAAATTTAAAATGAAATACTAGAGATAAATATAAACAAATATGTATAATTCAAATTCCTAATATCCTAATAAGTTATACATAACCGAACATTATTTGTTCAATAATGTCAGACAAAGATGAAATTACCTCCTAGGTTGGTTACACACTCCTTCGTATCCATCCCTTCACCGGTTCTAGAGGATGTCTCACTTTGCTCGTGCCCTTGGAATCGAGTCTAGGCCTGCTTATAATGCAAAGTAAGACACAATATGTGGTGGCCCGCCCCATGCTGTAGAGGTTCTACAGTACTATTACAGTCAACTCTGTAGTTAACCGTAATAGTATGTAGGCCTCCAGGGTCGCCGGCATCATACTTAACTTGAAAACTACTTGTAAATTTTGCAGAATAAATTTTTTTTTCTTAATAATATAACTTGTAAACATATACATATATCTTGTTCGAAAATGTGATGAGGAAATCATGTTAACAAAATAACATATACATGGATCATGATTTCCTTATCACATAATCTTGACTTAAAATCATGTTCTTTAAAATTACATGCTTCAATTTTCAAAACTGCACAACGGAAAACTCATGGTAGGATCACCATCCCTCGCCTAGTCCCCCTGGCATGTACATACCCTGCCCGTCGTCCACCATGTACTACTGGTGAACAGGTCTCTTATCTGCAACATGTGAACAAACTAGTGAGCTATAGGCTCAGTAAGTTCAAACATAAAAACATGAAATCATAACATTCAATACTGTGCTTATGAATGAAACTTGACTCTAAATAAACATGTTCATGGCTGAGTTAAGTCTTAAGATATTATCTGAAATTAGGTTCTAGTTTTGGGCCCCTGGTTGGTCGTACGGTAATGCACACATGACCGGGAGCGGTACTTTAGTGTTGACCTCCACAGTCTTAACTGAAACTGAACATGAAAACCTCCCGGTGGGTCGAGAGGCCGGTACGCCAATAACTGGTTTAATTACCATCTTTTCAGAAGTTCCAACTGGATAACATACTAATTGCCCCACAGTAAGAACCTATTATATGTTTTACTTGGGGTATGAGTTTTATTAACCTTACTATGGTACCTTGTGCACCCACATATTTTCGTGTACTTGATACTTGTCTATCATGTGTACCTGAATTATCTACTTGAAATATGAATCTCTACATGCATAACATAAAATTGACATGTATATCGTGAGACAGACAGTCAACGTCTGACATACACACCAAACAACAAACATAACATCATAAAACATAATATGATTGTCCATGTTGCGGTCAGGATAATACTTAAACTTACAAAAAGTCTACTAACGTGAGCCTCTACTGATCTGAGACTGCTGTCTCGGGGTGTCTAGTTTGAACTCCTATAAAAGAAATAATCATTGATTATTTCCAACATTTATCTTATACTTGAAACATGGCAAAATATGAAAAATCATATTTCCAGACTCTTTTTTTTTTTAGGCTTCGAACACGTCCTCCTCCACGGGCATGTTCCTGACCGTGTAATTCTCTGGACTTGCGTGCATGGCCGTGTAATTCGTACAAAGTGGCCGTGTAACTTATGCATGCGTACAGGGTGTCTCCACAGCCGTGTTCCCTGCTGTCGAACATGGTCTGTTACATGCCCTTCCTCGACCGTGTGCCATTCTACACGGCCGTGTTCTTGGCCGTGTAACGCTAGGGTCTCAAACTCTCTCGAAACACGGTTGTGTATGTAGGCATGTTCGGGGTTGTGTTCTCAACACACCCTTGTACACGCCCGTGTACACTTCCGTGTTCATCCCAGAATCCTGATTCTAAGTCCGAAATTCTCACCTCTATTTTTCTAAGGCTTTCATGGCCTTTGTTCTACTTCTTGCACTCAAAATCGATCTCTATAAGACCATTTCAAGATATAAACTACATTTCTACCATCATCAATCCATGGTTTCATAAGCAAAATTTTCACATTTTGCTTCCACCAAAATCTTGACTCAACATTTTAAAAATCAAAATTTTCTTGAAAAGAAAACACTAAAACTTGGTTTTCTAAACTATCAACTCACGAATTCGTGCTTAAAAACAACTAAACTTGAACCATGTTTTGATTTAGCCAAAAATCTCAACATGCAAAACTCACATTCTCTTTTTCCACTCAAAACAACCCAGATTTTCCCTGAAAACGTGAGAGAAAGAGTGGTTACCTTACTTGAAACTTAAGAACGTCTTGCTGTGGAATCTTGGACTGAAAACTTGAATGATTTTCTTGCTTGAAGAGAGAATCCGAAATTGTTGAAAGAAAAACGCAGAGGATGTTTTCTCTTCTGCTCTTTCTCTCTCTCTCTCTCTCTGTGCACGCCCACTTTCTTTTGTAGTTAGGGGAAGTGAATTAATTCACTTAGGCTGAAATTAAAACCCCCTCTCACGTGCTCTCTCATCCCTCTCACTCTTGTCTTTAAATTTCTTGTAAAGAAATTTATAATTGCTTAGCTAATATTGGCCATTGATCAAGTTAGCTTACATGTGAGTCATTGATCTCTTAATGAGTATTTTTCACATACTTTTCTAATAAATTTAAAACATCATAATATGAATTAATGTTTAGCTTTTACATCATGTTCATTAATTCATTGTCAAATTTTGACTAAAATTCAATAAATTAAAATTTTCATCTGCTTTATAATCCGTAACATGTCTCATCATGAATATACATTTACATATCTTGTATAAAATTTTCTGAAAACGATAAATTTCTCGGTTATCACACAATACATGACAACAATATGTATAAGAAAAGCAATTTGTTTGGCAATATTGAGATAATTAAGCTTGTTTTACCAAGCTGAGAGGATTAAATTTAATTTTTTGCTCCGCGGTCCTCTATTTGTCTCTTTCCTTTGAAAACGATTCTATAGCCACTTAGGCCACTTACTAAGTTGCTTTAACCAACTACAATCGAGATTCAATTTAGTTAATTTCTTATTCTTAATGCAAAATGATTGTAGGAGTAGACATTTATATTTTTTTTCCCCCCTCTCTTTTAAGCATCACATATCCTGCCCTGGCGCCAATTCTCGTTTTCTATTTGGTATCATTTTCATGATTTTCGTCATAAATTTTTTTCCTGTAAATAAATGCTTGTCCTTGATATTGGTAAAGGTATAAAATCATATTGTTAATTATACACATAGGAGTCTACTAATGTCCTTCACAAGTTTTCAAACTTGTTACACGTGTTCTCTCTTGGTTAAACGACAAGATGACTTGTAGGATTGACCCTTCAAATATAATATTAGTGAATTGTTGTCCGACTATACTATAATAGCTTTTTTTTTTTTTCCCAATTATTAAGTGTAGAGGATTAAAAATCCAAATAACTGGTAACCACTATGGCGAGTTCTGACAGAGAGTGGTGACTTTAAATAGTTTATAAGTATTATTAATTCTCTTTCAATTAACAATTATTTATAAATTATAACTTAATAAAGTCTATTTATAAATGTATTAAATTCTTCCATCTGAAAGTTTTTATGGTCGTTCTACTTCATGTAATTATGTGTATTATAATTTGTATGGATATAAAAATAATAATAATAATAAAAAATTAAATTAAATAGTAAAAAACATAAATATATTCATTTGAAAGGCTTTTTTCATAATTTTCTCTAATTTGAAGGGCTATTTTTCTTTGTTTAGATGCCGGTTGTAGTGTGTGGGTTAGAATTGTTGATTGATGGCATCATGCCTATACGGAGGATTATAAGGGACTATTATATAGTTTCTGTTTGAATTTCGTTTAGACTTAAAATTTTTAAAATTTTTATATTGAAATTGATTGATTTTTTAAAAATTAATTATTATCTTAATTAAACTTTTAGAAAAAATAAAGATTCGATAAAAAAAATTATAATTTATTTAGAATAAGATAAATTTTTAAATAAAGAAGTAATTTTGCCGTTCTTTATAATTTTTTAATCAGATATTTGTTTAATATGTAAATTGAGTTACGTTATTGTACTGCCACTCGGAGATGGAGCATCATTTGGAGAACGAGGAAAAAAAGAAAAGCACATCATTTGGAGAATGTAGATAAAACCGCCGAGGGAAAGAAAGTCAAAGTGAAAATAAAACAAGAGCAGAATTATTAAAGCCATGTCAGAGTAAGAAGTAGAATGCTAAAACAAATACAAGCACGTGTAGGATTAAAGATCAAGGTAATTAAAGATTAACTTATTGTAACTAAATTACCCTCTAGGAGAGGATATAAATAGCGATGATAATTTGAAATTTAACGGCCTTTAATCAATTTAAGAATTGAGAAGAATTCAGAATTCATTTTCTTTTGTTTGTCATTATGTCGAATTTCAGCCCAAACAGTTAATTGTGAAAAGTATATGGATTAATAAAGTCTTCCGCAATGAATATGTTGGTGTTAGAAGAAATGACAATTGTTTTAGATTGTGTTTGTTTGGTGATAAAAATAGGCATAAAATGACATTGTAAATGTGACTAAAAGTTTAAAAACTAAAAGATTAAGATCATTTCGTTTTTATTCTTTTTGTTTTTTCCATGACTTTTTCTAAGTCTAAGAAGTCGTTTGGCAAACGTTTTTTAATGTCATTGTATTTAAATACAATATAATTTTACACCAAACGTAAAGTTTTGTGTTCAAATATAATCATTTTCAACAGTATTACGAAAATAATTACTATTTAAAAGTTTTTTAAAACAATTATATCAACTTTTCAACTCTAATTTTTTATCTCTATTTTTACCAATCATATCAACTTTTCAACTCTAAAATACTTTTCATCCAAACACACATTTCATTCAAATACAAAACAAATACTTTTCAATCAAATACAAAACAAATACTTTTCAATCAAATACAACACTCAAAAAACGAATTATATTCAAACGTAATTAAAACACAATACGTTTATCAAACGACTCCTAAGTCCGTTGATAGCCTTAGAATACACCAATGTGTACAAAGTTTATGAAGTAGAGGAATGAGACGTTAATAGAACTGTAAATAGCAGGGTATTTTACAGCATAGAGTTTTAAAAATAAAAAATAAAAATCATAAGACGGTGGGGAATCAACATGTAAGCCATATGAATTAGGGTAGGTAATGACAGGAGTATTGAGCGATGTCACCAACAATTACTTCTTGCAAAATCTGGGATTCGATGAACAGTGTGAAGTTGGAAGGTAACACGGTGGAATAAGGTCTTTAAAATTTTCCAAAACATCCAGGGGCTAAAACAATCAAACTATTTGTATAGTTGTTATTACCAAACACATACAAATACAATCCTTTTAGCATCCTCATCCTTTTTTATGCTTTACAACTTTCTAATAATAGGCAGATGAGCTGGCTATATTAAAGTTCAATGATTTGAAAAAGGAAAAACAATCATTCTGTATTTCTCCGTGGTTCTCTTTCAACAAACGACACTTCTGACACCACCTTTGCTCCCCTTCCCTGAGCAATATAAAGGCCTATGTGGTGCATCAGATTCTGCCATGGAACATGAGTCAAGGAAGGATATTCAAGTACATTAAAAACTCGCAAATAATCACGGCAATTTACAAGCAAGAACTAGAAAGTAAAATGAACAAGCAAACACATGCCTTCTCTTTGTGAACTTCATTGATTCAATTTTTTCGTACTTAGCATTTGTAACTAGAGATAATGACAAAAACCTCGCCGGTGTTCAATCGAAATGCAAGACAATTAGTACTAGTCAGTCTTGGATCTATTATCTAGGGTGACGTCATTCATATTCCATCTTAACCTTGTCTCATTCGTGTAGACATAAATGCTTCCAACTCTAGCTCGTCTTTCTCTTACTAGATAGACCAAATTACTCTACGTTCAGCCTTTCATGACACATATTATTAGTTTGGTTATAAAAGGATCCAACATGGGTAGGAGCGTAAATTAAAACACTGTGGAGGTACAAATATAGGTATTAAATCATTAGCACCACAAAAAAAAAAATTCCTCAAGTCAATTGCATCAAAGCTAACCTAGCTAACATAGCACTCACACCAAGCCACTTGCAATTCTTCAGAGTACTTTTTTCAACAACTGCTGCGTATCTAGGTTTTTAAATTTGAGGTTCTGTATGATGGCCTCAAAGCCTACGTTGTGATGGCCTCAAAGCCTACAAGCGCCATGCACCGAGGTCTTAGTGCATGCATCTCAGCTAGCACCTTGCCTCATGAAGGTAAAGCGCCTCAAAATCCCAATTGGGATTTTTAAAACCTTGATTAAGCTTTTAAAGCTTATATGAAAGTGAATATTCCCCCAAGTTTAATGATGCAGACGTGTATTAGGAAGTCTATAATGCAATGATGAAGTAAATCAGATTTGAGATTTTGTAAAATGTCGGTATAAATTTCGTCTTCCTTGTTCTCAACAGTGGTAATAATTATGTGTGAAACAAAACATTTTGATCAATCAACGTACCTGAGGATGAGCTATAACATCTTTGGCAGCTCTCGCAACATGGACTGGAAGATCAAAAGTGGCACACCCCCCGGAATACACGATCACATCTTCCAAAGGGGCAAGTAACTGGCGATTTCTCACAGACAATGCAGAGCAAACGAAATCTAGCACGCATATGTCTGTACATATCCCCACGACTAAAATCTTCAAAACGAACAAAAGGGTTGCAAATGTTAGAGAGAAAGAACATAAGCCAGCAACAAGAAGAAGCAAACACATATCATAAAGAGTTCAGTACATGTTTACCGCTTTAATCTGATTATTCTTGATCCAATCAACAAACACATTGGAGCCATCCTCCGCAATAGCTCCAAGAAAACCATCAATGCAATCTTTGCACTTAAGTGTGGCATTTGGTTCATTCTCTAGCCATTGCAGGGCTGCACAGAGAAAACAAGGGGAAAAAAAATTTATTGATTGAAAATTAGAGAATCAACAAGAACTCTCCTAAATTTACCACTAAATGTATCTAGATTCCTCCAGTCAGCCACCCTCCAATTTTTTTGGCCTTTTTCACTCAAGATTCTTTAACCAATTAGTATCACGAAGAGAAATTCAGGAATATGTTATTTAGAACCTGAAATTCAGAATACCAACAAGCAATCAATCAAGCATAAAATCGACCTATGGTACAATCAATTACTCATTTTCAGTTAAAAACGATACCGCTAACATCGGAATGTTCTGTCGTTGGATACCACCTGACAAAAACAACTAAAATTTTAATGGTATGGATCGATTTGTCCATCAACCAACGCTTTAAATTGATTATATATTATAAGAAAAGACTAATTGTACCATAATTACGATGTCAAGTATATGTTTCCTCCTTTTATTCTTAAATTTCTTTTGGATTAATGATTCAGCTTAAAAGGGTATAAAATTTTGTACCCGGAACTAGTCTTGCTTCATCGGTTCCAGCAAAACAGTGAGGAGGATAAGGATTCTCGGGGATGTTTGGATCATGGGAATCCAGGAAAGCAAAAACCGGCCATTTTCTCTCGCAGAACTCTCTGGCCAGTCTTACCGACTCGTCAACCATTTGAGATATCTGCTTATCAGGCTGCCTCGGAGCCTACACAAAACAACAACAATTATAGACACACACACACACACACACACACACACACACACACACACACATATATATGTAGAAATTCAAAGCGAATGAATAAGGCAAAAGAGAAAGGACCATATTTCCTGCGCCGACAGTACAGAAGCCATTGACAATGTCGACGAGTACAAGGCCGGTCTTAACATCTCCGGAAAGCGAAAACGGTTCTTCCTTAACAGGAAGCTCTTCCTTTAGCAAATCAATACTCTTCGAAACCATCTTCTTCTTCTTCTTCTTCTTCGGCCAAAAAAAGGTTTTGTTTCAGTCAAAACAAGGAGTCTAATCTAATCTTCAGGTTTTCTTTTTTTTTTTTTTTTTTTTTTTTTGTTGCAGAGGTTCGTCTCTCTCCAATGATGGCGAGGCCTGATTTGTAGGGATATATATATATATACATGGATGTGTTGATTTTAATACTAGTTTATGTTTTCTTTTTTGGCGTAAAAAGAAACAGAGATCTGCGAGTGGAAATTACGGTATAACGAGGACAAGACTTTTCCACAGTGCATACGAACCAACCAATCAAGGGCGAACGAAGAAAGAAGCTACGAAACGAATGGACTCGCATCTTCTGTCCTCACTCTTTATCCCCTCCTCTGTCCTCCCAAATAAATTGGAACACGTCATTTAAAATGACAAGTCATTTATAACAGTTATTTAACTCATCCATCTTCCGTTTCAAATGGTGATTCAATTAGATTCCCTCTCTCACTTCTTTTTTCTTAAACGGACCCACGTTTACTTTTATATATATATTTTATTTCAATCTCCAACTTTTCACACTGCTGATATATGTTCTTTTTTTTTTTTTGGTACTTTATTATTTTTTTCCGCTTCGGATTTTTATTTTTTTTGCTTGAATTAGTTTTTTTTGGTTGAATTTTTACTACTGATGTTGTTCCCAAATTCCACTACTTCGCTCAATTTTTTTAATTGTACATATGGATTTACTAGAAAAAGAATAAATTAAACTAATTACCTGTTGTAATTTTTCTTCCAGAAAAAATAAAGAGACCATTGTTTCAAGCAAAAGGAAAAGAAATGCGAAAGGTCACTTCAACACTAAAGGAAGAAACAAAAGGGGCATTTGGTTTCGTTTTTGAGACCAAAGACATAATAAAAGGAAACAATTCGAAATGAATAACATTTATTTATTCAATATTTTTAAAACTATTTAAAAAATATCATTTTTATTTATGTTCTTTTTTTTTATTTTTAAAATAAGAAAAAAATTTTCTTTTTTTTTTTTTTCATTTTCTTCTTTACTTTCCTCTCTCTCTCTCTCTGCCTTGATGTCAGTGACAACAACTATCTCCAACAATGGCCTCCATCTCTGACGAAAGATGATGACCATGTACAGTGACGATAACGATGACCACAGACTCGTGATGATGACCATCAACTCACAATCCATTTATCACACTCCATCTTTGCCAAATCTCACGAAGACGGCGACGCTCCTAATGACATGCGTCGCTAGATCTAGGCAAACCTCCATCTCAACAACCTCCATCTCAACGGCCTCCATCTTCACAATACTCACTACCTCTGACGATGGTGACATAGATCCCACATAACCTTGTTGGATTTGGTCTTCATCCTCCAATCCCACATAACCTTGTTGGATTTGGTCTTCATCCTCCAACAAACATTCGTCGCTAACAAGAACTGGTTGACATTGTGAGGCTAGAGAGAGAGAGAGAGAGAGAAAGCATGTTATGAGACTCGACAGTAATGATGACGATAGATAACTTAAATAGAGAGACAACAAGATGAGAGAAAGAGATAATTTTAAAAATAGGTTAGATAACTCAAATAGAAAGACAACAAGATACCTTTGATTAAAAAAATTAAAAAAAAATTAAAAATATCAAACATAATTTTAAAAATAATTTCAATATTATTTGCAAAATATTTTTATTTTTAATGTTTTAAAAAATAAAAAAAAATTTAAAAACAATATCAAACACAATCAAAATTTAAGAATGATAAAAAAAGCTTAAAAATAAAATAAAAAAGTAAGTGTGGGTCCCATTAAAGATAAAAATTGTAAGAGAGAATTTTTTTCCTTTTTTTGTGCTGGACTGTAAAAAAAGAGAGAGAACCATTAGAAACGGAAGATGGATGGGCTGCATAACTGTCATAGATAAGTTGTCATTTTAAATGACGTGTTCTATTATAATTGAGGGGACAGAGAAGAGAAGGCGATCGAAAAAAGAAGATAAAAAATGTGAGCCCGAAACGACTGGATCAAAGTTGGACCCCATCAAAAGATGCGTCCCCACGGGAAAACATCACGCCCCGTCTTCCACTTTCGACTTTGAAAATTATGTTTTTCATATTTTAATTTTTGATTTTTTTTTTATTGCTAAAGTTCATTTTTTAATTTTTTACCCCCTATGATATGCATTTTTTTTTTCTAGTTTACCCCCTAATTTTTCAAAATTGTTTAAATGTAGGTAAATTCTAAAATAATACTTCTTTAAAAAGTATTTTTATTTTAGTATCACATTTAATAACTTTCTCGTGTAGTATTATCACATCATTAGTGTCACGTTATGAAGTTTTGAACTTAAAATTCACATATAGATGTAGATAGTTCAATTACTGATATACCAATTAATTTTTAATTTAAGAGTTTAATTTTAAATTTTTAATATATTAAATATTAATTTAAAAATATTTTAAATCTTTTCACAAGTTTTAAAAATTTTACAATTTTATTTCTAATTTTTATAAAATAAAATTATTTTAAATAAATAAATAAAAACTCATTTTAATGCTCACTCTCTCACCTTCTCTCCATCATTCAACTACCTCCCCTCCTTGTCTTCTACTTTCGACCACTCCTTTACGGTTTAACTACTTCCTCATTCTCTCTCTTTTCTTCGCCGTCACCTTCACGTTCTTTCTCATCCATTCTTTTTTTTATAAGTTTTCTCTTCACCAATTCTTCTATCTCCATCCACTCTCTCTCTCTCACACTCCCTCACATTCTATCTATAAAATCACTTTCATTCTCTCTTTAGATATCTCCCTTCTCCTCTCTATATAGATCTTCTTTTTCCCTTGCTATCCCGCAGCAGCCACTGTCCACCACGCCGGCCGAGCCCAGCCACCACTCGCCCCTCGCTTCCCTCTGCTGTGTAGCCACCTCAAAACACCCCCCAAATGTATATATAAATATATGTGTCTGTGTATATATATATATATATTTGTGTGTGTATATACATATACATGTGTGTCTATGCACATATATATATATTTGTGTCTGTGTCTGTGTGTATATATATATTTATGTGTGTGCATGTGTCTGTGTGTGTGTATATATATATATACGCGTGTGTATGTGTATATATATGTTTGTGTGTGTGTGTCCGTATGTATATGTATACTTATAAAATAAAAACATCAACGGCAAAACAACAACAACAATCACAATAACAATAATAAATAATAATATTAATAAAAATAATAATAAAAAATATGTATCTATATGTCTGCATATATATACACGTATATATGTATATATGTGTATAACACGGAACAATAATAATAATAATAATAATAATTTTTTAATAAATGATTTAAATTAATCTAAGATTTAAAATTTAAACTATATTTGAACTGTTTTGAAATTTAGAATTTGATTTTCTACAAATTTGAAGTATTTTGAAGTATTTGAATAGTCAATATTTCAAGATAAGTTATATTAAAATTTTAAAAAATAAAAATAAACAAGTATTAAAAATAAATAGTCATTTAAAATTTTGAGTATTAAAATAAAGTATCGTTTTAAATTTTAAAATCAACGGTATACTAATTAATTGAATTTACCATAATTACGATTACAGGATTTTTGAAGCAGATAATTAAATTATCTATGATTTTTTTTTAGGTACTTATTTATCAAAATTTGAAGGAAAAGACTATTTCAAAATACATGCTAGAAGTTATCAGTAGATATCTTGTCAAGGATAGAATATCATATCTTTTTTTTGTAATCAGTTTTGTTTTTTAGTGATTTGGCCAAAAAAGGTTGATTTAAAGAAAATGAATTTGTAAAGTTTTATAAATTCTGTAATTTTGAAAAATAACGCAGTTTCAAAAATTAAAAGAAAATTAATCTGGTTATGAATATTTGATAAAATAATATAACATATTTTATTATGTGATCATATTTTCAAAGGAAATTTTAAAAATGGGATCTGGTTGTTAAAATCTAAAACCGGGTGATACGAACCTCGTCAAGAATTATGAACCCAAGAACGTTCTAAAATCAGGTTCAAATGGATGGGAGACCTCGACCTGTTGCTTCAGTAAAAACAAGAACCTTGATATATGGACCTCAACCCGTTGCTTAATGCGAAACAAGAACCTTGGTATAAGGAAGACGCCACAATCAACTATGGAAGGGTTGATTGATAAGTCAGAAGCGAACGCCACGGAAAATTCCGATAAGTTCAGATAGTTTTTCAAAGAACCAAAGAGAATTAAAACTCTCAAATTTATGAATTAAACTGATGTGTTCTGATTTATTGCTATGGGGACGCCTATTTATAGGCAATTGTTACAAAGAATATTCCTAAAAAAAAATCTGAAAAAATAAGCCTAAAAAAATCTGAAAATTATTTGAAATTTGTTACAAAAGATAAGCCTAAATCCTAACTGAAATTTGTTACAAAAGATATTCCCAAATCTTCTTAAATCCTAACAAATCTGAAAAGATAATCCCAAACCTTCCTAAATCCTAACAAATCCGAAAATATAATCCTAACCAAATTCGTAAATGTAGGAAGGTAGTTATTCTGCCACAAATTCGAAAATCCTTGGTTAAAAAACGTCTTGGGGTTGATTGAATTAGCTGAATTCCTTATGGGCTTGAATTAAGTCAATGTATCATGAATCATGCTCAATGGGCCACGAATTTGATTGAGTCCAAACCTCTTGTATTAGCCCATTAAGCGCTTCTTTAAATCTCTTTGCTCTCGCTCTTGTAACCGGCCCAATTGGTATTTGAATTGGTTCCCTTGACGTTGATTGGTTCCTTTAAAGCCGTTATTTGATTCACATCATTCCCCTCCTCTTGAAAAGGATTTGTCCTCAAATCATTGCCTAATAAGCATTTGTATACATTGTCATTGATTCGTTGAAGAACTTGGAAAGGTCCATCCCCTCTAGGAAGTCGCTTGGAACGTCTTTGTGTCGAGATTCGTTTCTTCCTTACGCCTGGCCAAACCCAATCTCCAGGATCAAAAACTAATTTATGACGTATTTTGTTGGCTTGACCTTGAAGCTCCTTAATCTTCTTGGGATTACTACTATAGATTTGTCGGTTTGGATTGGAAGCACTGGGCACAAAATCAATTTGATGTTTGAACCCTCGAATAGATGGTAATCTGCGTAGTGCTTTCTCAGGAAAGACATCTTCGTATCCCTGCATAAGTGAAGCAACAGAACTAGACAAAGAATGATCAAGCTCGTTAGTGTTTAAAAATGCCTCTTTGTACAAAAGTACAATCATCAGCTGTTTTGATAATATAGCTCGCTTGATTTCACTCGCTTTTGTATGAAAATCCTTTTGTTTTCTCTCTGATTTTCTCTCAACTGCCATAAGACTCTTCTCTTTTCTTTGCTCGCTTTTCTCGGCCTCTCTCTCTTTTTCACTCTCTATCTTTTTTTCACTTTCTTTTTTATCTTTTATCTTTTGGTTGCTTTTTTTTTTTCACTCCTTTTCTTTTGTTCATCCTCTTTTTGTAACCTCACTTGATCTTTATACACTTGTTGTGGTGTTAGTGGTACAACAGCGATTGGTTGATCGTTGAACATGAACGAATACTTGTTGGTGAAGCCATCCATGTTGACACACCAATCAAACTACTTCTCTAAATCGTCAGAGATGGTTTTACCTTGGAACGGGGGAATCTTCATCTTAATGCTACCCAAATTATTGTCTTCTTGATTCCTAGCTCTTGTAAATCGCAATCCATGTCTCCTATTACTCATAACCAAATTCTGATCGTCTTCTTTATCAAAACCAGCCCCATGATACTTTTCGTCTTCATCTCTCACTCTTCGAAATTGAACTCTTTCCTTTTTACACACATTAGTTGCATTTTGTGGCTGTTTCAAATGTGCAATCTCTATCTGGTCCAACCGTTTATGCACTTGTTCTAATTCAGCCCTCAACATTCATCTCATCTCCCTCATCAACTGTAATTGCAGGTTCGGATTTATTAATCGTGGTGCCTCTTTGGTTGAGTTTCCTTCTTGATTGCGTGACATATTTAAAATCTGTAAAATAAGGTTAGAAACCTCACAAGCACTCCCTCACGTGTTTCACTCAAGAAAAGAAAATTCACTCACTCTCGTGTTTGTCACTCAAATGGCTTTTACCCTCTAATATGCTCACTACTCCTGCCTTTTTCCACTCGTTGGTTCTCTTTTGGTTCTTTTCAAACAAAACAAACGATAATCAAAATTTCCAACAACGATTTACTGAGAACCCACAAAAAAAAAAAAAAACAATAAGTACGCGAATTGACAGACAAGAAAAGAATTTCACAAAACTGAATCTTTCTTGATGATGAATCAACTTTTTTTTCCCTAGTTTTTTTAATCCGAATTTTCTTTTTTTTTTTTTTCCTTTCTTGGATCCTCTTGATTTGAATTCTAAATAACACAACCGAAAATTACAATCTTAATTTGGAACTAAAAAAAAACGAAAATAAATGGGATAGGTAAACCTGAGTTTTAGAACCTAAGCTCTGATACCAAATGATACGAACCTTGTCAAGAATAACGAGACTCGTCAAGAATTATGAACCCAAGAACGTTCTAAAATCAGGCTCAAATGGATGGGAGACCTCGACCCGTTGCTTCAGCAAAAACAAGAACCTTGGTATATGGACGTCAACCCATTGCTTAATGCGAAACAAGAACCTTAGTATAAGGAAGACGCCACAATCAACTATGGAAGGGTTGATTGATAAGTCAGAAGCGAACGCCACGGAAAATTCCGATAAGTTCAGATAGTTTTTCAAAGAACCAAAGAGGATTAAAACTCTCAAATTTATGAATTAAACTTATGTGTTCTGATTTATTGCTATGGGGACGCCTATTTATAGGCAATTGTTACAAAGAATATTCCTAAAAAAAATCTGAAAAAATAAGCCTAAAAAAATCTGAAAATTATTTGAAAATTTGTTACAAAAGATAAGCCTAAATCCTAACTGAAATTTGTTACAAAAGATATTCCCAAATCTTCTTAAATCCTAACAAATCTGAAAAGATAATCCCAAACCTTCCTAAATGCTAACAAATCCGAAAATATAATCCTAACCAAATTCGTAAATGTAGGAAGGTAGTTATTCTGCCACAAATTCGAAAATCCTTGGTTAAAAAACATCTTGGGCTTGATTGAATTAGCTGAATTCCTCATAGGCTTAAATTAAGTCAATGTATCATGAATCATGCTCAGTGGGCCACGAATTTGATTGAGCCCAAACCTCTTGCATTAGCCCATTAAGTGCTTCTTTAAATCTCTTTGCTCTCGCTCTTGTAACCGGCCCAATTGGTATTTGAATTGGTTCCCTTGACGTTGATTGGTTCCTTTGAAGCCGTTATTTGATTCACATCACCGGGAGCCTACATACACGTGAAAAGAGTGCACATCTCGATCAAAGACAATTCATCATAGATTTTATAGTGAGGAGGCTCATACGAATAGTACACGACTTATATATACTTAGGGACACAATTTACATCATACGATTCTATATTTAAGATTCTGTACTGCGTTGATATGATATTACTATGCTTATTCAAAATAAAATGTTTGAAAAATTATTTAAAAATTTCCTATTAGGCCTTTCACTCATTATTTGAAACTAGTAAACCCTCAGCAAAGAAGCTGATTAAAAAATACGAGTGTTGTGGAATCACCCTTGGAGACTAAGGAATCTTGGAGACTAAAGACTAAGAGCAGAAGTATTATTTTCTTTGTTTGAAAACATGTATGTAATTAAACTTCGAATACTCTGGGAATGTAAACTATAAATTTTATTTTATTATTTATACTTTATTTTATTTTATCCAAGTATATATCTATGGAACATATGAAACCTGTCGTGACACTTTAAAATACAAATGATAATGCTTAAGTAATTTACCTAATCATAATCGAAAACAAAATTAAAAGAGAACCTAGGGATTTGAGATTTTCTCTGATTTATTTTAAATGTCACTGTCCCAGGTTTTGGGACGTGACAAAAATTTTCGTATTCAAGCATGGTTTGGGATTTCCATGAGAATTATATGCATACATACTTTACAATTTGAGATGATTAGTTTTTAAAATGCCGCCATGACATAAGAATAGAAATGTCTCCATGCCAATGCCAACACCAACACCAACACCAATGTCATAGTCGGAACAGGTGAATAACATAGCAAAAGCCATACATCAGGCATTTCAGAGTATGGCTACTCATGCGAGGAATGAACAAGTCATACATGACATGAACCGAAGCCTACGGGATTTCCAACGGTTTAGAGTTCCAGCTTTCACTGGATAAGGCGATTCCTAAGAAGCCGATGACTGATTCCAAGGTGTGGTGATGAAAATGGATATCATACGGACACTGTTCGAACACTAGATTGAAATCATTTCCACCAACTTGGATGGTAAAGCTGGTATTTGGTTGAAGCAAGCTTATCAAATGTACATAAACTAGGAAATGCTGATGACGTGCCTTGGGTTGAATTCGAGCATTTTTATCAATGATTTTTTCCTTAGAAGTATCATGATTATAAGAGCGTTAAGTTCTTAACTTTGTAGCAAGGAGATAAGTCAATTTGGCCCGCAATTTAGTGAATTATCCTATTTTGCGTCGATAGTTGTCAACAAAGTTGCAGTAGTGCATCATGTTCAAGAATGGTCTCAAGGGTAGAATCTGGAAGTTGCTTGTGACCTTGTGAATTCATAACTTCAATGGTGGCAATGGTAACACATTTTGAGAAGAATAACTGAAACTTTCAACAGTCATGATGCACGTAACAAATTTGGTGGACCCCAACGAAACATAGGAAGACGTTGAAACCAAGGTCGGGGATAGTTTAGAAGCCACCAGTGTCGTACATTCTCTAATTTTGTTTTGTTTATGAGTGCCTTACGAGTGGAGCCTAAGGGACTCAATTAGATTATTATTTTGACACTCACTATGAGTTATGTACAAATAGTGTATGTTCATGGGCTGTATGGAATCACACATCGGTGAGCAATTAAAGGTTAATTTAGCTGTTTACGCATGATTTTTATAATGTAATACTCAATATGGACTTGCTCACAAAGTACCAGGATATTATAAATTTTTAGTGTAGGAAGATTACATTAATCTTGTAGACAAGATCAAAAGATAATCTATTAGGATAGTCTAGGTTCGTAAGTAGCACACTAGTGCAAATTCTCGATAAAAAGATTAAGAATATTCGACAGCAAGAAATTTCATTGGTTAAGGCTTTGTTGTAAAATCATGGTAATTAGGGTGCCCCTTGGGAATTAGAAAATATAAACGGAAGCTTCTACAAATTCAAGTTCTTATATATAGGTAGTATATTAACTATTTTGGGCAATAGTATAAACGTGAGGCATAGTAGAACAAGAAAAAAAAATATAGAGAAGAAAGAAAAATATATCGCTTTTAATCTTTAGCAAGCAATTGAGCAAAATAACCATATCCTTCCACTGTATCATTTGAACAATATTATTTGAAGCATGTTTTTAGTTATTTTAATTATTATTTGATGAAAAAAACGTTATAGTGTGCACCGGAATTTTAAAATTTTTTTCTAAGATCGTTGAATGACTTGTGTTACTATATACAATAAATTATCGATAATCAAATACCTTTAGAGGAATACACTAAGAATGCTGAAGGAAGTGACTGAGGGGCTTCAACCAACTAGCATTCTCTACTATCTTCCAATTCCCAGACAGTGGAATGTGGGCACTTGGTTTCTTGATCGATATTCTAGCGCGGCTTGTCTCCTTCTAGTCACCCAGATCTCTAAGAATTTATTATTACTAGTGAGATGTGCAATAATAAATTTGCTTAACTGAGAGTCTATGGTCTAATGAAAACAGGAGTACAATAACCCCTATTTATAACATTGCATGAGGTGAACTTTTTGAATTAAACCAAGAAAAGATTTTTCTCTCTCCATTAAACCCCCAAAACAGATTCTCCCTAGGCCAAAACCTTGGAAAAATTCGGCCACAACAGAGAGAGGAGGATTCAAAATTCAAACAGGATTCAAACAAGATTTTTCTCTTCCTTATCCACCTAGCAAAAACCAACTCCACCTAAGAGAATTTTCTCCTTAAGAAATTTGGCCATAGCTTGGAGCAAGGAGATTCAAAAATCAAATAGGATTTAAACAAGATTTTTCTTATTCAAAAATTAAATAGGATTCAAACAAGATTTTTCTTTCTCCTTTATCCACAAAAAATCCAAAATTTTTCTTGGATTTATCCATAAAAAATATTTGCCTATTATGGATAGATATGATTCAAAATTTAATTCAAATTTCAAACTCTACAAATCTTTGAATTTTATCTACATGGATAATTTTCCACAACTCTAATTCAAATTCAAATAAAATCATGACAACTTTATTTGAAATTCAAATAATTATATAATCTCTTATCCCAAACAAAATTCAAGTTCAAACTAGAAGAAAATCTTGTCTTCTATCCTTATCCATAGTAAACGCCACCCCTAATTGTGTTAGGAGAAGATTTTATTCAATTCAAATTCAAATAAAATAACCTTTTGAATTTCAAATATTTATTTTAAGACAAGATTTTCAAAATTCAAATTAATCATGTATTTGAATTTAAAATTCAAATACAATCAATTTAAATTTCAAATCATATCTTCC
Organism: Antiaris toxicaria; assembly: GCA_035233585.1. Lineage (NCBI taxonomy): Eukaryota > Viridiplantae > Streptophyta > Magnoliopsida > Rosales > Moraceae > Antiaris > Antiaris toxicaria. The sequence goes on from CP141157.1 coordinate 25,476,832, forward strand.
AAAATAAATATTAATTAAATATTTATCATATTTATTGAATAATATAAAATTACAATTTTACCCCTCCAGATCTAGAGAAAAATGCCTACACTATATGGGAGATGATCCAAATTTTTCTCTTCACTAAATGCAAGACAACAAATGAATAAGAATATCCCAACCAATTACCATCCATTAAGGAATTATACGGAGCTAGCAGAATGACCAGTTGGATATATATAATGTGGACTCCAATAATCCATCTAATTCTTATTCCATACCGAATAAACCCGTTACAGTTATTAGTTTTAGAGTCACACCACTGTGAACCTAAAAACGACACTCCCAATTATATACTGTATTACGTAAGCCAGTGATAAACTACCATCCAATGATCTTGTTATATATGTAAAACCTTCATATGATATCTATAATCAGGCTTAGATCAAAGTCCGTTCGACCTGCAAGTCAAGCTATGTTAAAGATCTATACTCCTAAATAAAAAAATGATTATACACCGTATGTGAATAAGAAGTCATCTGCTCAGTAGACGACCCAAGGTCTTGTCCATTTTCACATCTAGTATAATGCCTTTAAGAGGATAGCATTTACTCCTTATTAAAGCTATGATTCCAATATCTGTAAACAAACCTTTCATCGTATACAAATCATGTATCCAATAAACCACTTTATAAGCTTATTACCTATGAGACGCTTTAGCTATTGGAACATTAAAATACACAAGTCATATACATGAGGCGATTCATCTACTCAGGATTAAGGTAATTGTATAATGAACATCAAAAGTGACATGATCCACATAATTACATTTTGGTCGTAGATCAATTACATTTTGATCCCAGTCCAATATGTCACCACCAAGCAATATATCAATGTCTCTACTTAAGAATCAAAGTTTTGGATAGTTAAAACAAACCATCCTTCCAATTGGCTTTAGATAACATAATAGTTTTAACTTGAGTTAGATGCTTGGTTTAATCCCATATACTACGAATCATAGTTTAGTGTGATATTCCGTGCCCCGAGTGGCCCGGATCGTCACTTAAAATCTACTACTTGTACTGATACTTATACTTTCTTGCAAACTATTAATACTTACTTAAAATCTATATACTTAGATACCCTAATTTTAGAGATTTTTTTTATGCGTACGTATTTACTATTCAAATTTACTGTTTAATTATTACTATTCAAAAATACTATTTAACGATTACTTTTCAAAAATACTATTTAACTGTTACTATTCAAAGATACTATCTAATGGTTACTATTCAAAAATACTGTTTAACTGTTACTATTCAAAAATACGGATTATTCAAGCTGTGCGGAAAATTAACTCGCAGTGTATCCATAACCTCGCCTTCACATCCACCTCTGCTGCCGTCATCGCCCATTGTGGTTTAAGCCATAGGATGCTTACCTACAGCATAAATGTACACTGTGAGCTTTATGCCCAGTAAGTACAACATGTTAACCGCAAAACATGTTTAAAACATGGTACATACTTAAAATTATATAAGCATGTCAGGTATCAACATATACCCCATATCACATACCATATCATCACATATCATGTCATTAGATACAGAACTTCACATATCATATGCATAGCAGAAACATCGTATACTAAATGCCTTTTACTGTAGCTAGAAGTATAGTGAACTATATCGTGAACAATGCATGGTCCGATTATGGTCATTTTATGCTTCAATGTTCTCTTTCTTTCTCTTGTTTACTTAGGGCTCGTGTGTCAGTACCGAGTACGCGCAGACTATCGATAATGCCCGTGGTCACTAAAACGAAGAGCCATTAACGGATACTCAACTTAACTTTAACTTGAAAACCTCTTCAACTGAAAAGGCCGGTACGACACGCTTTTTAATTTTTGACTTGTTTAACTGTTCTGGCCATATGCTTTCTTAGCTGTCCCTAATCCCACTCGATAGAGATATATGGCATCTAACTTTGTTCTTTCTTCAATCTACGCGATTGTGAACTATATGCTCTTCTATATGCTATGCACAATTGTGCATAGATGCATACTTAAAATACTGTAAAAACCATCATTTAAATTCATTTTATTCATGTTATAGGCAGAGTTGTACTTACCTAGTTTGCAAGCAACTCGTACGCTCGCCTTTGTCAACTTACAGGTTACTACTTGTCATTAATAACGTATCTCATTAACACTTTTGCTAAGTCACTAATACTGTTAGTGACTAAAGTAGATAAAATCGTTTGGTATCGATTGCTGTCGGTACTAACTCGCTCTCTATTCAGAGTTTGATTTTCTAGGCGTAGTTAATTAATATATCGCCCCATAAATTAATTACAGTGTTCTTAGGTCACTTTTGTCGTTAGTCATTGTAACTTGTATTGTTGTACGGTACCGAGGCTCATCGGTACCCTATTGGTCTACTTTGGGGATTTGGTGTCTACTTCTATTGTGTTTGATTAATTGTCTACTTGACAGATTAATCATCGTTCCTCACCATTTCATTCAAAACACGGTCCTTGACTGGTTACCAACCAGTCAACTGATCGGTTACCTCACACATTGTTGACTTTGTAAGAACCCCCATACTCGTGTAACTTAAATTCTATATAATGAGAAATTAAGGAATGAATTTGGGTTAAATTGATGCCTTTTAATACAATATTAATTGTACGGTCAGAAACACGCTAGTGTAAGAGCCCGTGTAGAGGGCCATGTAATGAGCAGAGAGCCAGTATACAGACTCTCAAAATGTATGAAACCTAATTGCTATGTAATGAGTAATTAAGTTTGGAAAATACAGTATATTTTCCAGTCGAATAGATTAAACAGGTATGGTACTGTTTAGGTGCTATTCGTGCAGTAAAAGGGGTGACCGACAGTGAACCCGGTCTACCCTATTATGTGTATGAGTGTAGGAGACACGCAGAGAAACTGATCCAGACGACCATTTCTTGAGACTAGACTGGTGAACAGATCACTACAACGCTCGGACCGCTTGTCTGAGTACAACAACGATGAAAAACCCTAGTAAGGGTACGATATCGAGAAAAGGGTCCCAATGACCTCTTCTCACCTAGAGACTGACAAAATCGGAGTCAGAGCACTCAGACTAGTCAGTTAAGTTGAAAACAGTGAATAGTGAAGAGTAAAGAATGCAGTGTCAAGTTATTGCCCAAGACGGCCTTAATTTGACTTAGAATTGATATATTAACGATCAATAGGCTTAATCTGGTCGATTGAGCATAAAACAAGAATTTTAGTTTGGGAGATACGCAGTATCGGGAAAGGGGTCAAGACGATCTTTACTCGCCCCAAAACTGATATATTTGGGCTCAGAACGCCCAAATTAGTCAAACGGACACCTAACATATTTTTCGAGGTGGGGTCACACAGATTCTGAAAACTAGTTCAAACGACCTCTGATGGACATAAAACTGATAAAAATGGAATCAGCATGTCCAAATTAGTCAAGAGAGACTGTGTCTGAAATTTCACCCGGGAACGCCTTGGTTTGCGTGCGAAAAGACGACACAGTGTAGACATAACCACGGTATAGGTAATAAATAGTGAAATAGACTGATAATGGGCTCTTAGACAGTATAAACCAACTAGGAATTGACAGTACAAAAATTGGATTCGAAAATCTAATTTTCGGGTGAAAATTGAAACAATGCCGAGAAAGAATTGAACACCGCAATATAAAATTAGACTGCATTGAGAAGCAAATGCAGATAAAATTTGACCATTAGAAACCATGCCCCTTAGCTATAAAAGTAGCTGATTTTGGCTGCTCACATAGCCCAAAAGTGAGAATAAAATATTACACTAGCCATGACAACTTTTGAATTTAAAATTCAAGGGGTTTAAAAGCTTGGTCAACAAGTTTTGCTTTATCTCTTCTGATTTCCATGCAGTAACCCACGCCCATTTATGGACTGAAAAAGGGCAGAAATTTGTCCCTTGATTTGGCTAAAATGGCGGACAATTAATTTGGTTTAGGCTTAAGTAAGTTTAATTAAGGTTGCCTATAAAAGGCACACTTTGCACAAGGGCTTTCTTTACTTTGGCATCTCAAAACACATTTCATTCTCTCCCTTTATTCTAGCTGCAGCAGACCCCTTTAAGATCCCAAACCCTCACATTTTTAAGCCAAAAATAATACCAAATACTCACCAAAAATCAGCCCCTACAAGTTTGTGTTAGGAGGATCCAAATCCAAGCCATTCTAGGTTCTTCATGTGTAAGGTTTCTAATCAATCTTTGTGGTTTTAGATTATTGTTTTGGTTGGATATTAAGAGAAATTATTTTGGTGTTTTTACTAGCACAGAAACCAACCCTATCCTCTTGATTTCACACAACCATTTTGGTTCCTTAAGCCCCTAGTTCAGATTTGTGCTTGAACCATAGTACAAGGGGTAAACTGAAAACCCTCCCTTTTATAGTTAAATGATTTTTAAGTTTGATCAAGGCCATTTATGTATATTTGTTTATGTAAATGGTTTGTAATAAGTTTATTTTGAGCCCTTAAGTTTCTATTTTTAAGTTTATATGGTTGTGGTTGTGTTTACATTTTTTACAAATAGTTATGAGTATGTGTGATGTGATAAACGTTTAGGAATGTGGCTGGACATAAATCTATCTTCAAGGAAAGGCCACGGATTTTGGCTATTTTGACCCTTTTAGGGTCCGAATTTGGGATTTGGTAAAACACAGAATTTTAAAGAAATTTCGATATGGTCATTTTTTCATCAAATAGCCCTCGGCCAAAAATGATATTAAGATAGGTTTTTAGAGTGGTTTTCACTCGGTGCCCAAAATTAGGACCAAAAATCTGAGTCCAGACTTAGTCTCGGGTTTTATTAAAAATGGACCATTTAGAGTCTGAATTGGATTTCGGGCTCAACATGAAAGTTGTAGAACACATTGAAAGCTTTAAAATAACTCATGCATATTTTAAAAATTTGACCGTTTCAGGCCTCAAATAGAGCCATTTTTAAAGTAATGTAAAACTGCGATTTTGTTAAAAAACTGGGCACCATAGCCCACAGATTTAATGGATTTAGGAGCCGTTAGAGTTAGATTTGAGCTCCGAGGTGAACACGAGATTTGTTCATCTCGTCAAGAACGAAAAATGTTATGTTTTCTAAATTTGCAAACAAAGTCGTTTCATATAAGTTTCAAAACAGTTTTAATAAGTGGTTTAAAAACCACCCTTAAAATACAAGACCAAAATATGTTTTATACACTTTAAAAATAAAAATGGTTTTCATAAAAACGTTCCCCATCTTCTAATGGAGTAATAAAGGGACAGTTTCTAAAAACATTATTTTCCAAGGATTTTATAAGACAACCAAATGATTTTTCAAAAATGACCATAAACAGTGTTGGTAGCCCGGTAGGCTACCACACCAAACAAGCACTAGTAATCCGATAGATTACTTAGTCATCAACGCGCAAGGTAACCAGTCGGTTGACTGGTCGGCAACCAGTCAAGGACTATGTTTTGTACGAAATGGTAAAGAACAGTAATTAATCTGTCAAGTAGATAGTTAATCAAACACGATCGACATTAGATACCAAATCCCCAAAGTAGACCAATAGGGTACCGATGGGCATCGGTACTACATAGAAACATAAGTGATAGTCACTAACAGTATTAATAACTCAGGGAAGATGCTGACAATGTACGTTATTGATGACAGGTGGTAACCTGTAATTTGATAAAGGCACGAGTACGCAATTGCTTGCAATTTAGGTAAGTACAATTCTGCTTACAGTATGAATAAAATGAGTTGAAATGATAATTTTCACAATATGCTAAATATACATAGCATGCACACGTTGATGCATAGCATGTATAAGAGCATATAGTTCATAATCGTGTAGATTGATCCTAGGTTAGATACCATACGTCCCTATCACGTAAGATTAGGGATAGCTTAGCAAAGCTTTCGGCCAGATCAGATAAAGAATCGAGTAATTAAATTAAGGAGACAGTAAAATAGGCGTAAGGTCTACATTATGTTTTTAAAGAAAATGGGGGCAAGGACCACGTTATGTTTTTAAAGAAAACGGGCGCAAGGTCCACATTATATTTTTAAATAAAACGGGCGCAAGGTCCACGTTTTGTTCATAAACAAAACAGGCACATAGTTCTCGATTGCAAGGTTCACCATGCCTTTTTTTTTCAATACGAAATGATAATGAATAACGAAGTATAATTTGAGTATAAATAATTCCTCTAGTATACATGTTATGCCCTAGATATAGTTAGAGTCAGCTTCCTAGTTACATGATAGGACATGCCCACATGATATGCATTCTAAGATGCTAGATGATATGTTTCTATGTCCTGTGTGAAAATGTGATATGTGGTATATGTTGATACCTTGCATGCTTATAAGATTTTAAGTATATACTATGTTTTAAACATGTTTTGTGGTTAACATGTTCTACTTACTGGGCGTAAAGCTCACGGAGTGTGTTCATCCTGTAGGTAAGTGTCCCACATCCTAAACCACAATAGGCGATCACGGCGGCGGAGGCGGATGTGAGGCGAGGTCATAGATACACTGCAAGTATTCTTCCACATAATTTTTGAGTAAACAGTATTTATACATAGTAACCGTTAAATAGTATTTTTGAACATTAAATGTTAAACAGTATTTGTGAATAGTAACTGTTAATCAGTGTTTATAAATAGTAACCATTAAATAGTATTTTTAAATAGTAATAGTAAACGGTATTTTTGAATAGTAAATAGTTAGACAGTATTATAAATATGCATGAGTAATTAAACTTCCTATGTTTAGACGATGCACATTTAAAGTATGCGTACCTGAATAGTAAATACCTACGCATCAAAAAAAAATTCCCTGAAATTGGGGTATCTAATTAAATAACTTAAAGTATCAGTTTGCAAGAAAGTATAAGTATCAATTAAGAAACCAATTTTAGGTGACGGTCCGGGCCATTAAGAGCACGGGGTGTCACAGACTTAGGTAGTCTACCGGGTTACTATCGCTTGTTTGGTGTGGTAGCCTACCGAGCTACCCACACTGTTTAAGTTATTTGAAAAATCATATTGGTTGACTTATAAAATTCTTGGAAAAATTTGTGTTCTTTGAAACCGTCCCCTTATCATCCCGTTGGAAGGTGGGGAACATTTTATGAAAACCATATTTTTATTTTAAACAATGCAAAATACATTTTTGATGTTGTATTTTAAAGCTGGTTCTGAACCACTTATCAAAACTGTTTTAAAAACATGTCTAAAATGACTTTTTTTGTAAATTTGTGAACATAAAATTTTCCGTTCTCAACAAGATGAACAATTCTTGTGTTCATCTAGAGCTTAATTCTAACTCAAACGAGTCCTAATCTTACTAAACTCGTGGTCAATTTTATGTCTAGTTTTATAAAAATTTCAATTTTATGCTATTTTAAAAATGGCTCTATTTGAGACCTGAAACGACCAAATTTTTAAAAATACATGGGTCATTTTAAAGTTTTCGACGAGATCTACAACTTTTATGTTGAGCCTGAGATCTGGTTCAGACTCTAAGTAGTCCATTTTTAACAAAACCCGAGACTGTGTCTAGGCTCAGATTTTTAGTCCCAGTTTTGGGCACCGAATGAAAACCACTCAAAAAACCTATCTTAATGTCATTTTTGGTAAAACCTATTTGACACTCCTAGTTTTGGGCACCGAATGAAAACCACTCAAAAAACCTATCTTAGTGTCATTTTTGATAAAACCTATTTAACACAACAATAACCGTAACAAAATTTCCTTAAAACTCTATGTTTTACCAAATTCTAAATTCGGATCCTAAGGGGGTCAAAATGACCAAAACTTATGGTCTTTTTCTGGGGACAAATTGTGTCCAGCCACCTAAAAAAAAAGGTCCATGCTCACATATACACATATCCATTCATAAAAATATAAACCACAACCACACAGCCACATAACTTAAAAGCTAAGGGCTCAAAATAAATTTATTACAACCCATTTGCATAAACAAATACACATAAATCTCTTGATCAAAAACTTAAAAACAACTAACCACAAAAGGGAGGGTTTTTCAGTTTTACCTTAGGTGCTAGGAATCAAGCACAAATTCGAGTCAAGGCTTGAGTGACCAAATGGCCGTGTGAACCAAAGAGATTGAGGTCAGTTTGTGCTTGAAAAACACCAAAATTTTTTTCTCTTAATATCAACTCAAAACAATAACTAAAAACCACAAATGATTGGTCAAGAACCTTACCCTTGATCACCTTGAAATGGCTTGGAAATGAATCCTCCTAACACAAGCTTGAAGGGCTGATTTTTGGTGACTTTTTGGTTTGGTATTTTGGCTTGGAAATGGTGGGTTTTGGGGGCTTGGAGCAGTCAGCTGCAGCAAGAAAGGAAGAGAGAAAGAGTTGTGGTTTTTGGGGTGTGAAAAAGAAAGAACAAAAACCTAAGCCAGGGTCACCCTTTTATAGACAATTCTAACCTAACTTGCTGAAACTTAAACCTACTTAGTTGTCCACATTTTTAGTCTAATCAAGGGACAAAAACCTGCCTATTTCAGCCCCATAATGGCCGTGGGCTGCGCATGGAAGGAGGGGCCAAATTAAAAAAAATTTCTTTGACCATGTGATGGAAAACTTGGTTATTTTATTCAAAAGGTGTCATAGTTTTTTTGATTATTTTAATCTCACTTTTGGGCTACTTATGCAGCCAATTTCAGCTGCTTTTACAGCTAGGGTACACGGTTTTTAAGGCCAAAATTTATTTGCATTTGGTTCCCTTCGCAGTCTAATTTTCTACTGTGGTGTTCGGTCCTTTCTCGGCAGTGTTCTAATTTTCACTCAGAAATCGGATTTTCTGAATCTGATTTTTTACACTGTCAATTCCTGGTCGGTTTATATTGTCTAAGAGCCTATTTTGTAGCAATTTACTATTTATTTTCTATACTGTGGTTGTGTCTATACTGTGTTGTTCTTGTGCACACAAAACGAGGCATTCTGGTGTGAAATTTTCAACACAGTTTTTCTTGACTAATTTGGACGTGCTGATTTCAATTTTATCAGTTTTACATCTATCCGAGGTCGTCTGGACCATTTTTCGGGATCTGTGTGATCCTACCTCAAAAAACGTGTTAAGTGCCCGATTGACTAATTTAGGCGTTCTAAGTCCAAATATATCAGTTTTGGGGCGAGAAAAGATCATCTTGACCCTCATCTCGATACTGCGTATCTCTCAGACAAAATTTTACATTTTGTGCTCAATTAACCAGATTGAGCTTGCTTACTGCTAATATATCAGTTTTATGTCAAATTAAGGCCGTTTTGATCATAAATCTGACATTGCGTTTTACACTATTTACTATTCACTGTTTTCTATCTGACTGACTAGTCTGAGTGTTCTGACTCCGATTTTGTCAGTCTCTGAGCGAGAAGAAGTCATCTGGACCTTCGTTCTTAGTACTATACCTCTACTAGGGTATTTCTCACTGTTGTGCTCAGATATTCGATCCGAGCATTTTGATGATCTGTTCACTAGTTTTGTGTCAGGAAATAGTCGCCTGGACCAGTTTCCTGATACGGCACATCTTACACACTCAAACACATAATAGGGTGGACCGGTTTCACTGTCGGTCCCCCCTTTCACTACATAAATAGTAACTAAACACTACTGTGCTTGTTTAAACTATTCCACTAGAAAATATACTGTATTTGATCAACCTAGTTACTTATTACATAGTATTTAGATTTCACGTATTACGAGAGTCTTTACAATGGCTCTCAGTTCCATACACAGCCTTCTACATGGGTTCCTACACGAACGTGTACCAGGCAATATGGCATGTACTAGTTGAGACTGCTCAACACGGCCGTGTCTTGGAAACATGTTCCTCTACCTGAGCGGTACACGGCCTCTTACACGGCCGTGCATCTGACCGTATTAAACAATATTGCATTAAAAGGTGTCAAATTAACCCAAATTCATTCATCAATTTATCATTATATAGAATTTAAGTTACAGGAATGGGGTGGTCCTTACATTTAGATTACTTACTTTAGAACGTTGTCTTTTCACATATAAAAATCCATTGTATGCAACATTCTAACAGTTTAACACAAGCAGTCAGTGAATTATATTTGCTTACATTTACTTCAACATATAAGTAGAATGAGGACATTTAGTAATGTAATGAATAACCTCTAAATATAATTTTATTATCTAGTTCAAAATAAATGGAATACATATAAAATGTCTTTCTCGCTTAAGATATTCCTAACAATCTTTCACTTGCCCTAAGTCAGTAGATGCGCCATGTTATGCATCCCCATCGCCTCGACATCCCTTTTAAAGCTTCTAGCCACTAAAGTCTTAGTAAAGAGATCGGTAATGTTGTCCTTGGATGCGACTTTACATACATCTACTAGTCCTGCCTCTACATGCACTGTAATTATATGGTATCTTCAATCTATGTGCTTTGTCCTCTTGTGGTGTCTAGATTCCTTTATGTTAGCAATTACCGTGCTATTATCATAATAGAGTGTGACAGGCTTATCAACACCTAGAATGACCTCAAGGTTTGTAAAGAACTTGTGGAGCTAAACAGCTTCTCTAAATGCCTCAACCGTAACCACATATTCAACTTCCATTATAGAGTCAGTAATGCAACCTTATTTCATGCTCCTCTATATAATGGTGCCGCCTCCAAGCAAAAACACTGATCCCGAAGATGACTTCTTTGAATCCTTACAAGTTTAGAAATCAGAGTTTGTGTATTCTATAGGTGTTAGAACCCCTCCAAAATATACCAGCATATAATCCCTTGTTCTCTTAAGATACTTAAGTATATGCTCCATGGCTTACCAATGCTTGATTCTAGGATTTGCTTGATATCGACTTACCATACCTACTGCAAAACATATGTCTAGGTGAGTGCAAAGCATAGCGTACATAAGGCTACCGACAACGGATGTATAAGGGACGTCACTCATACGCTCTCTTTCTTCTGATGTCTTAGAACAGTCATCTAATGAAAGAGTTAGACCGGCAATGGAAAGTATGAACGTTTTTTTGCCTCTTGCATTACATATTTCTCAATTATCTTATCTATGTATGAAGCTTAGGATAATACTATCATTTTGTTCTTTCGATCTCTAATGAGATGAATGCTTAGAATATAATTAGTTTCTCCCAGGTCCTTCATATCAAACTACTGGCGTAACCAAAGTTTGACCGATGATAAGTTCCATACATCATTCCCAATAAGTAGTATATCATCGACATAGAATATCAGAAAGACTACTTTTCCATCATTAATACGTTTGCAAACACAAGGTTCATTAACATTCTACTCAAAACCGAATGTCTTGAACGCTTAATCAAACCTTTGGTTCCATGGGCGAGATGCTTGCTTTAATCCATAAATGGACTTAAGCGACTTACAAACTTTTCTCTCTTGGCCTTTTGTCACAAACCTTTCGGGCTGTACCATATAAATACTTTCCTCAATATGGCCATTCAAGAATGCCATCTTGATGTCCATTTGCTAGATCTTGTAATCATGAGCCACAACAATGGACAGAAGAATGCAAGTAGACTTCAAGATCGTAACAGGCGAAAAGGTTTTGTCATAGTTGACTCCAACCTTTTGCGTGTATCCCTTTGCCACAAGTCTAGCTTTAAAAGTTTCAACTCTCCCTTGTGCATCCCTCTTTCTTTTGTAAACCCACTTGTACCCAATTTGTTTAATCCCATCTGGTAGGTCCACAAGTTCCCAAATAGAATTAGATTTCATAGAATTCATCTCATTGTTCATGGCCTGTTTCCAAGATTTAGAATTAACATCATTTATAGCTTCATTAAAAGTGATCGGATCATCATCATGCTCATAAGCTTCGGTCTGGTATACCTCAACATCATACATGAAGAAATTAGGTTTTGTAGAAACCCTCCCACTACGTCGAAGTACCCTAAACTGTTGATCATTTGTAGGTTTTTCACTAGAACTCAGATTTGCATCCAAAACTGAAATCTGTAGAGCAATTCTATCCTCTGATAACTCCTCTAACACCACTTTACTTCAAGGCTTAAAGTCATTCATATAACTCTCCTTTAGGAATGTCTCATGGGTTGAAACAATGACTTTTGTTCCTTCGGATTATAAAATAGACCTCTCTTAGTTCCTTTAAGATACCTGACAAATATGCACATATCTGATCACGGTGTGTCTGTGTATACACACACACACACGTGTGTGTGTGTATATATATACACACACATGTGTGTCTCTATATGTGTGTGTATATATATATTTGTGTGAGTATGTGTGTGTGTGTATATTCTTCAATCATTGGTAACTTCCTTATAGTTATCCCTCTTTCTTGGGCATAGTGGGATAGTAGGATTTAAAGCTAGGATTATAGTCCTACGTAGAGCTTTCAGAAGTTGATGACTCAACGTAGATAATAAGCACCGATTCTTCTCCTTTGTCCCTAATGCATAACGGTCTACTCTACGTTGCCATTACATCTAGAGCGTAGCGGGTCACCCTACATCATGGGTTTATCGGGGTGATGATCTATTCTTTGCCCTGCCTATCCCCGTGTTCATCGTCGAGTAATATTGCACTCACCCAGTAGAGTAATCCGACTGCCGTACTGGGGTGCAACAATGATCAAATTAGAAATCATGGTTGAAGAAAAGGTCGAATAGTCCAACGACATCTACAACCTTGCGTGGTCTAAGTCCCATGAATCTTTCCTCGACATTGCTACTGTCGACGGCCACTATTTCGTGTCATCATCTGAACTTGATGGAGTAACTTCACTTCTCTCTCAGAGGTTGTATTGCAAAGCATCCAGTTTACCTCAACGTCATCAACAACCCCTTTTTGTTCATCCAACAGTCTTCATTGCAAATCTCAATGCCTTGTAACAGAGTCATCAAAAATAGTTGCGAAGAGTTTCGATCTCTCTCTCTCTCTCTCTCTCTCTCTCAAGTTGTCCAGTTTAAGTTGCTCCTCAACATTATCAATAACCTTCTGTTGTTCATCCAACAGTCTTCATTGCACTGCTGTTTCTTTCCAGCAAATCTCAATGCCTTATAACAGAGTCATCCAAAATAGTTGTGAAGAGTTTCAATAACTTAAAAGATTAATATCTTTAAATTGATGTTTGAAAGAAAGAAAAAAAAAAAAAAAAGAGATAAAGATGACGTATATCTTTAAATGGTGAAAAACTTAAATTGAACTGTCATCCTTTTAGAATCGTTTTCAAGTGTCAAACAACAACAATGGCCGTGCATAAATATTTATTCTAAAGTAGTCATTTCAATTGCAATTAATATACCATGAGATTGGATTTAATAGCGAAAACATATGAAATTCTCTAGGTTAACTCTGGGTTTTGATATTCAAAATAACCAAATTAACGTTAATGACAGTTTCCCTTTGTCCTTAATTATTAAACGCAGAGTCACAAGATTGCTCGGGGTGAAGGTTAATTTGATAATTTGAAAGGTCAACAGCCTACCCTTTGTTTGGAGGAAACATTTTAATAGAAACAACAAAATGCAGATGACAAAATATTGATCACTTTACATTTAAAAATTTTTTACCTAAAAGCTGCAAATGGGAACACTTTACATTACATCCCATTTTAAAAATCGTTTCTCAAATGTCCATTTAAAATGTTAGAAATGAAAACATTTAAAATATTGAGAACGACCGAAACAAATGAAATCTATTTTAATAATTTTTAATAATTATTTTAAGAGCAGTCTTTTAAAAGTTAAATTGAATTAATTTGATAAATCCTTCTATTGTTAGAATGAGTAGAAAATATGAACCCGGAAGGATACGGCATACCTCCATCTCTCATTCTCTTCCAACCAAACAAGAGAATGATCATCTCCCTCCACCCTTCCCGCCCTCCATCTCTCCCTCCTACCTAGGGATAGCAATAGGGTGTGTTCAGGGCAAGGTGCATTTCTTGCCAACCCGTCTCACAAGAAGAAATGCTTTCATCCCCACCCCGTATAGCCGTTTACGTTTGTAGGTTCGAGGAAGGAGTCTTGCGGGGCTTGAGATTTCCCCATTAACATGTTTAGAAATACATAGTACACAAATAATCTAAAAACAAAAAAAACAAAAAAAAAATTAAAAAAATATATAAAAGGTAATACATATATATATGTACATGTATATTATTCATACGAAGATACATAAATTCTTTTTATAGATTTAAATATATACAAATATATATATATACACATACATTATTCATATAAAGATAGATAATTTTTTTTATAGATTAAAATATATATTTGTTACTAATTACAATATGTACATAAATATATTTTTAAAAGGTATTATACCTAAATAGAGTGGGTAATAAGGTCAAGACTCCTAGACCTGAACCTGTCCCTGTCCCATACTCGTCACAGGCTTTGAAAACTCATCCCGTTTACAACTCGCCCTTATTTAATTGAGTTTTTCCCATTACATTTAAATCAGGTCGTTACGAGTAAACGAGTTTGTTATCCCTACTCCTACCAAACACATTCTTGGGCAATTTTTTGTAACAAAGTTGGAGCAAAGGAAGGATAGAGAGAGTTGAAAAGATGGAAAATATGAAAGATTAAAAAAATAGTAAGAATCCTTTATATTGTTCGATAAGGAATGAGAGTTGAAAAGATAAATGAAAATTATGCATCAAATTATCATATTATCTTTGCATAAGAGATTTTAATAATTTAAAATAAGAATGAAACATTTATTTCAAACTTAAGAGAACATACATCCTTCCTTAAAATGGAAATGGTGGTCGCGGAGGAACAAAGTCTCTCTCCACCTCTCCCTCCCTCTCATCAAATAGATTCTAATACCTCATTTGTTTCCCATATTATATTCACATTATATTTAAATACTACATAATTTTCATACAAACATAAAAATATTATATTCAAATACCGATCACATTATAATTTAAATATAATATAATTACTTTTTATCATTCTACTATTTCTACTACTTTTATAATACAATTTAAATAATTTTTATTCAAACAAATATTATATTTAAATACAATATAAATATTTTTTATCCAAATATAAATTACATTCAATATATTATATTAAAATGCAATATAAATGCAATATGTTACCCAAACACCTGTAAGTCTTAAGTATTACTTTTAACTTTTTTTTTTTTAAACCTAAGTTGCAATTTAATTAAACTTAATATATATTACAAAGAATAATGCAGATATCTACAAAAATTTTATCACTTTAATCATGCATTACAGTTCATTTTACAGATACAGTAGGTGTTTTAGAGACGTATGGTATTTTTATATTTGGTTATATCAAAGGTCAAAATAGAGTTGGTAAACATTTCTTTTTCTTAAAAAAAAAATAAAAAAAAAATAAAAAACTCCGTTGAGAAAAAAGGGCATACAATCCCCAAAACAGTCAACACGTACCAAAAAAAAAAAAAAAAAGAAAGAGATATATTCATTTGCCCTTGTTGGCATCTTGTAGTTGTAAACCCATAAGCCCTAGCAAATTGGAAGCTGGACCAGGGAGGCCTTCTTGGGAAGAGAGGGAATCAAGAAAGCTTTTTACCAGGTTCACATCTGCGTCCACAGGGGTAAAATCCTCATCCATGGCTGCCGCAGTATTTGATGATGTGCCCTACACACATATTTTCAATCAGTTTGCCATTTCAAATCACCAAACAAACAAAAAACAATAAAATAAAGAACAGTACAAGCAAAAACCTTCTTATCCTAGTAGAAATTTATAGTTCATTAAGGAATAAACCATTTCGAAAACTTGTGCACGATTCCTATCAGTTATGCAGACTTCATCATTCTGTTCTCAAATAGAGCAGGAAAGCCCGAGAATTTCACCGTATAAAGAACTCTCAGTTATAGTTTCGGACAAAAATGAAGAATGCAATTTCAAGCTCTCAGAATTTAGGCATTTATAATCATCTGCGAGAAAAAACCGGTTTCATGCAAGTTTGCTTTGTTCCACGCCACTCCAGGCAACATAAAAGTTCCCAGAACAAAGATAAGAAACATACCTCATTTTTTTGGGAGGCTTGTTCCTTAGCACGAACAAAACTTTTCCCAAGTGTTGTCGTATTCAATTCTTCATTCAGAGCATCAGAATACGATCGCATAAAAGTGTCCTCCCCCTCATCATTACCTTCAGAAGGTCCTTCAAAATCACTGTCATCTTCAGAATCCTCTGTGAATACAAAGTTGTAATCGTAAAATATAACGCAAAGAAGTAAGAATATAAATGCAATCTCTACTCCGCGTATATTTTAAGCCTCACAACATGAATTAAGCAAAATATTGCAGTCAAATATATAAATAAGATTAGCATCAAAGCTAACAACCAAAGGATAACGTGTACCCTATATTCATGCATAGCAGATCTTTAATTATATATAGCTCAATTCACAGCACATCTCAATATGAACTAACAAAAATAAAAATGCATATGATTGCTTCCTGGTAGGATCCTGTGCCCTTCTCAAGCAAGGAATAGACCTGTGCTTAAAACTTCTTTCGGCCATCACAACAGAGTTATATTTTTCTGAAAGAAGCAGAGAAGAGAAGCAACTGATGCATTCTGCATTGTCTAGTTAACATTTGCCCTGATGAAAATGTCATCAACAATGAGAATTGTCAATTGAAGTAAAACATGATTCAAACTTACCAAAATCCAAGTCGGACGAGGACCCTTCTTCAATATCATCACCACCAGTAATGTCTTCAAAACCTTGGTGCTTCATTATTGATTCCATGTCTTTAATGAAGTGGTCCACATCTAAATCTACTTCTTTTAGGTTCCTAAAAAAGAAAATTTACAAGATACAATCAGATTTATCGCATACCCTACAAAGGAAATGAACAAACATGACTAATGACTTTCATTGATGCCAGGCTCCAGCCACTTTAATTACAAGATTCAATACCTACGAACTTTCAGCACACAGATTGTAGAAAGAATATTTTGCCAACTATTAAAATATGGGAAAATAATCATAAAGTGTTTAAAGCAGCGTGGCGTATTAACATAACATTGGCAGTTAGAAGCCCGGAAAATTGCAAACTCAAAAAGAAAGATAATAATTGACTGTAGAGGCATTAACAATAATGCAGCAGACATAAAGATTCAAGTTTGAGCAAAAGAAAGAACGATGAATGGTTATGAGAATCCAAACCAATCATGGACTAGATAGTGCTTTCTGCAGGCAAAGTTATAAAACAGAGAGCATTAGCACCAGAAAAGCATACTCAAAGACACATGCTTGTCCTCCTATTTTTTGTATTTTTTGGGTGAAAATGTGAGATTGAATGATTTAGGTGTAATTCAAACCTGTTCTCAGGAACTTCAGCTCCTTTGTAGCTCGACACCTTATGGACAAATGCCTTCATGGTTTTTGCTATTTCACTAGGATCAAACTCATCAACGTTACTGCTTGACAATTTAACAGTACCTTGCTGCACCTTTGACTCCTGCTTGTTCTTATGTTTTGCATCATAAAGTTCAAGCTCTCTTTGTCTCTCTGAAAGAGCAGAGTTCAAATCTTCTTCTCCGTTGTAAAGCCAAGAGTCGTTGTCAGAAGGAGGTAACTCCTGACCCTTGAAATCATCTTCAGAGTGAGGCAAAGCAAGAATCTCATCTATGCGCCTTACTGGAGCACTCACCATCTCACTGCAAAAATGGAAACAGCTTAACCAATTAGCACTAAAAACAAACTAGACAGAACATAACGTCATATTAAGAATAGAATCTCTACGCTCAACTCGAAACAGATGGCGCAGAAAAGACCATCCTAAATGCAATCTTTTACAATGAGAATCTTCACAAAGTGGGTAATGCTTATTTTTGGAATTGAGAATAGAAACTAAACTTCTTACTATCAGGAGAAGATCTAACATATCGAAGGTTCATAACAAAAGCGAAAACCCAGCATACAAAATTTCATACGGCAATATTAACGTATCAAATTCGAAAACAAAAATGAAAGCCCAACAAACTACTCCACGCAGAGCAATGTTTAAAAGGGTGATTTTGGGAACCGAGGTTTCTCGCCTAATCGAGACTAGGCGTAGTCGAGGCCTATGCGTCGAATGAAAAAGAAAAATATTCATTAAATTATGAGAAATCCATAAATGTATCGAACGCTATCAAAACATAATCTTAAGTTCATCACAAATTACATAAAACAAAAGCCTAATACTCTGAATAGGGCAAAATTTGCAGTTTGCAGAGTTCCAACACATCAAAGTTCAACAAAAGAGCACCCAAAATTTATGCAGAGATCACAAACAAACCTGGTCATTGAGAACAAAGAGCTATTACTGTAATATTCCTCTGCATTTTGCATCAACCTCCGGTACTCTTGTGAACCCGGAAGCAGTCCTTCGAAATAGCCACTTCTCTCCAAACTCTCCCTAAACACCTCCCAAGTCTCTCCTTTCCCTTCCAAGCCTTCCCTCCTCCTCTGCTGATACATCATCTCAAACCCGCAGGCGATTTTCATCCCCAATTCGGCTTCAACGTACGCCGCAGCATCGCTCCGGCTCGGCATCGGATAGCACCTCGGCGCCTGGAACATCTGCTGCACCAGCTGCGCGTACATTGCCCTCGACATCCTAACTGAAATTCTCACAAATTCTTCCTCATTCCCTTTCCTCAAGAACTTCTCCATCTTCGCCGCGAACTTCATCGTATCGATGTCCCGATCGTAGAAACCCTCGAGCGCCACTGAAATCAGGCACGGCCCGTGTTTAAGCACCTGCGCGACCGACACCGGAACCCTAACCCTAACTCTATGGACGTTATTCCTCGCCTTCTCCGGATACTCGGATATCCGATTCTTCACGACGGCCTGGACCGACTCCGAAGCCCTAGATTCGTCGCCGAAATCGGCGATGAATTTCAGCGAATCGGCCAAGCTAGGGCTGGGCAAACGATCTCTGGGGACGATGTGGGGGTCGCCGCGGCGGAGGAAGACGCGGTTGGCGCTGGTGTCGGGGTTGAGCCAGCGGGGGAGGTGGAAGGCGGCCTCGATGAGGAGGAACTCGCCGTCGGTATCCCAGACGCGGACGGAGAGGTCTAAGAAGGTTCGAGAAACTTCGAAGAGGAGGAAAACGACGAACCACTCGTCGTCGAGATTATCGCCGTAGCGGACCTTGCCGCGGAGATGAGGGAGGTGGTCGTGGTCGGAGGCGGAAGAAACGGAGAGAGTGAATGGCTCGTGCTGCCATATGTAGTCGACGGTGAAGGGAGAGACCGTTTGGAGGATTCGGAGGCGAAGCGATTGCAGCGACGCGGCGGCGCCGGCGCCGGAGACGGCGGAGAAGGAGTCGGGGAAGATGGCGTAGAAAACGGTGTCTTCTGGAAGCCTAGAGTTTTTCTGTGGGAAAATGGAAGAGGAAGTTGAAGGTTTCTCCATTTTCGAGCTTCTGAAGCTGAGTGAGTGTCGACTATCGCTCTCTGAAGAAGCTGCTTTTCTTGAATGTTCCTGCATTTTGTTTTATTTTATTTTATTTTTTTCTTTTGGTTGGAATCTCGTATCCCCTTTCTCATGTAAAAGGAAAACAAATTTGTATGTCTGGAAGACTTGCCGCCATTGGCAGGATGTTTTGGTTTATTTCATTTTTGGTCCCTACTCTTACAATAACGTCCTATTTTAGTCCAAAAATTTACTAGTTTTAACTCAATCGATTGTAGCAGTTAAAAATAGAAAAGTTTCACGCATGTGGAGGTCATAAATTTTCTTTTCAACAAGTAAACATGCTTATAGTTATTCTATTATATGACTATAAGAAGTTTATTGAATTGAAAAGTGATCGAAATTCGATTTAGTTTGTTAATCTAGTGCGAAATGACTAAAGAGTTAAGACATTTGATTGTTGATGTTATGAATGGTCTGGTTGCTTCTTCCTCTATTGTTAAGGGAAAATGCCATTCAGCAGCTTCATCTTCTAATGCAGCTTGTTCAGATGCTGAGGAAGACATAGAGAGTTCGAAAAATCATGTGGTAATTGAGGATATTGATATTGATAAGTTGTCAAAATGTTTTGATATTAAGAAGAGTAACCATTTCTTGAATAAGTGGACATTGTAGAAAGTTATGCACTCAATTGCCATTCAAAAGAACTTTGAGTTTCTAGTTGATAGGTCAAATGGTGAGTATTTTGTAATGCATTGCAAGGAGTATGGCTATTCATGGATAATGCATGCTACAAAAGTTTCTAAGAATGATTTGTGGGTTGTTCGTAAGTATATATCTGAACATACTTATATAGTGGTGGTCTCCTATAATGAGCATCGGCAAGCTGCAAGCTATATTATTAGCGAGTTTATTTAAAGTGATTTTAGTAGAGCATAGCTAATGTTGTTTGTCCAAAAGATATTATGTCATTAATGTGTAGTAAACATGGTGTTCAAATTAGTTACTGCAAAGCATGAATTGCTAGGAGTTTTGCTTTAAAAGCTTTTGTGATGCCCCCGACCTTGGCCACGCGTAACTGCCCGATCCGACTTCGTAGTCGACCGAGATTGTGATAACCAGGAATTTTAGATTCTCGGAGTAGGTTAAAAATATATGTATGTAGCAATTTTAATGAATAGAATATGAAAAAGTTGTGTTTTAATACTGTTGTAAATAGTGTAAAAATGTTCTGACAGTGTTAAAGTAAGTGAGTTCGGGGATGGAAAATCTTACCGGATAAAATTGGAAGAGATGGTTCGAAATCAGAGTCAAAAACCTTAGAGAGTGCAGTGAAATGCACGAAAATGATAGAAATTTACAGTAGAAAATTCTGATCAAACATAAGCAAAATAAGATAAACCGATCGCACCAGAGGTGCCCGGAACCCGCCTATGCGATTTTGGTAAAGTTCCGTTCGGATCGGCTTTCGGTCAAAATTTGACCACGAATTAATTAGTGAATTAATATGAATAATAGGATGACATCATCATGATTATGTCATAAAACCAATTTATTTTCTTTGTTTTGAAAAATAATTTTGAAAGGTGTAAGGCTAAGATCACTTTGCTTTTTGATCAATGGCCATGATCTTGCCAAAATTATAAATAAAAAATTTATTAAATTTATCTAAAAGGCCATTCGGCCATGTGGAAAGGGAGAAGAAAGAAATTAGGTTTTGACCCTAAAATATTTGTATTTGGACTCATGAACAATTAGCAAATTGTTGGAAAATTTTGTTAAAAAACCCTTGGCTTTTGCCTACAAATAGGCATCTAAAAATCGTTCAAAAACATGGAAAAATTTAGCCAAAATCTTGCCCATTTTTAGCAGCCAAAATCGTGGTCTTTCTTCCCCATTAAGCCAAAATTTTATTGAAAATTTCATACAAACTTAGCCTTCATTGCAACTCTAGCATCAAGCCATCAATTAGTTAAGGTGAGCTTCAAAATTGAAGCAATTTCCTTTGATTTTCTTAGTGAAAATCCGTGGGTTTGTAGAGTAGAAAAAACAATGAAAAAGTTGATGTTTTGATTGATGTTGAGATTGGTTTGATGTTTAGATTTTGAAGCATGATTTAGGGTTTAGAAACAAGCAAAAATTTTGCATGTTTCCATGAAAAATCCATGGAGATAATGGTGTGAAAAATGGTTGGAAATCTGTGAATTGGTTTGGGTTTTAAGTCCATTTGATTTCATGATGAATAAGAATGTGGAATGTTGATAAAAACCCTAGGAAAGAAAACAAGATTTTCTATGTGATTTGCATGAAAAATCCGTGGACAATGCTAGGGTTGAAATGAAAATATGGTTAGGTTTTAATGTTGTATTACACATTAGAAAATCTAAGAGTGATATGTGATATTGGAATGTGGTGATAAAAACTAATTTGGTGATGATTAACATGTTAAACCAAGGTTAGTTTGGAAAATATTGTTGCTTGTGTATGGATTGTTGAATATTAATTATGTGGGAAATTTTTATACAAAGTTTAGAAACTTTGTATAAAATAGGCCTCTGGTATAGTACGTGGCAGGTACAAAGGTTCTGAGGCGTACCTAACATCGGGAACTCTAAAAATACAAGCGGAAACGCTGCCGAAATTTTTAAAACGGCTTAAGGGCATTTCGGGAAACGAAAGGAGAAAAATTAGGACGGGATAAGAAACCTGAGTCTCTCGAGGACTGAGGGTCAGGAACGGGATAGAAAGTGTTTCAAGAGTAGTGAAAGGGTCATTTGAGGCCCAGAAACCCTCGAAAAATGAGAAACGACCCTAGATGATGGATGAATAGTAATCGAGGATCGAAAAATGAACAATTAGGGTTTTAGCACCAAAAAGTGGTAAAAGGACCCAGAATGACTTAGATAAAATTCTAAGACTCAAAATAAAGATTTTAGAGTTAAAAATCCAAAATTTTTGAAGAACACGGGCATGTAAAAGAAATACACGGCCGTGTATAGGAAAAAAATTTTACAACTTGAGAGGTACACGGGCTTGAACACGGGCGTGTATCAAGCTGTGTACAGTTACACGGCCAGATAGTAAATAACACGGCTGTGTATAGGAAGAAAATTTACAACTCGAGAGGTACATGGGCTTGAACACAGGCGTGTATCAAGCCTTGTACAGTTACACGGTTAGATAGTAAACAACATGGTCGTGTAGAGTAAACCCGAGAGGTACACAGGCTGAGACACGGGCGTGTTGCAGGCCGTGTACCACAAACAAAATTTAAATGTGTTGAATTATTAAGTGAAATGAATGTATATTTAAAGTGATAATTAATATAGGGTATTAACAGAGAATATTATGTCTCTAGAAACCCAAAATAGAGATAGAACTGTGGAGGAGTTCCGGAAGTGGACATTGTCGCAGTATTGGTAAGTTCGAACATTTAATTAACTGCAATATGAATAGACTATTATGTCTAAGTGTGTTATGTGTAAGTTGAAGTATTTTCATGTCTGCAACATGAAATACTGTGTTATTTTATTGTGTACTAGATGTACACTAGATATAAAGTCCTATGGACATTTGGGGATTAGTTGGTATAACATATCCCATATAATGAGAAAAGATAATAAGTAAGGCCTACAGACGATGGAGGATAGTGACCTTAAGGTGATGATTGATGTCACTTGGTCAAAACTATAATTGAAAGATGGTAATGAAACCATTAAGGTGTACCACCCCTCCAACATAGTGGTGGAGGTTTTTCAGATCCTACGAGGATATAAGGGCTGTGGAGGTCAAAACTCTAGGGTCGCTCCGTAGGCCCTCCCAGTCAGCGCGCAACAATTATTGGTACTGCCATAAAAAGAGCTCTATACTAGAAAGTAAATAGAGAATGAATCATCAATAATATAATGAAAACCATAATTGAGCATAACTGAAGATTATACTAAGTATAGTGATTTCAGTTAGGATATGTGAATAGTATCCGATTGAGGTAATATGAATAGTAACCAGTTATGGTAATAGTTACTATTCATCGATCAAGGGTCAAAGTCATTATTTGTGGTGAATAGTACTATTTATGATGAATAGTACTATTCATAGGAAATTGAATAGTTAACGTTTTTGAATCAGTGTGATTCTTGCTAAGTATGTTTGAATTTACTGAGCCTGTTAGTTCATCAGTTTGTTCATGTTGCAAGTAAGAAACCTGTCCAGTAGATACTCTGGATGACGGCAGGATGTGTGCGTGTCAAGGGATAGGGAATTCACCGTGGACTTGGTCCTGCCATAAGTTTTCCGCTGAGCTTTTGAAGTTAATAAATTGAAGAGACTATGTTTGGAAATAAAATATACAGTACATATATATATTATATATTGTATATTATGTTGTACTTCATAAAGATATGTAAAAGTTAGTATTGTATTTTACATGGCTTTCTTACTTGGTTTTCTTAAGAGAAAATATATATTAAAGAAAAAAAATTATGGGTGAAATTTAGGCCCTGATAATTAAGAGTTATGAGAAAAAGAGTTTAAAACTGGCGACCCAGATTCGACACATGAGCTGTCTTGGTCGACCGTAGAGTCGGTTCATGATGGTTGCGGGTGGTCGAAATCGGGGGGCGTCACAGATATGGCTCATGCACCTTGTCGGGTTGTCATTTAAAACTCTTTTTCTTTAAATCTCATCTACAAGGCTCAAAATTTTTGCCCATGCTTTTTTTTCTTTTCAAAATACTTTTCTTGCATATAAGCATTATATGAAAGCCATATAAATTTAGAATTATACGTAGTTGCCATTTTACAATACAACATAATTTATAAAAACACACTATCTGTACTT
Source organism: Antiaris toxicaria (assembly GCA_035233585.1). Lineage (NCBI taxonomy): Eukaryota > Viridiplantae > Streptophyta > Magnoliopsida > Rosales > Moraceae > Antiaris > Antiaris toxicaria. The sequence continues at coordinate 25,501,158 of CP141157.1, forward strand.
TGTTTTTCAAAAATACATTCTTTTTAATTCACTATTTTGACACTCAGTGAAAGATTGGTAGCAGGACTATAATCCACAGTGGATTCCCTATCTCATTGATACCGCGTATCCTGTCACCATCCAAGTAGTCTACTTGACAGGTTTCTTACCTACAACATGAACAAACCAGTGAGCTAACAGGCCAGTAAGTTCAAACATACATACTATGAATCACATAGATTCAAAAACATCAAAAATGAAATTTCTTATGAATAGTATTATTTACCCATAAATAATACTATTCACCCGTAAATAATACTATTCACCATGAACAGTAACTTGATGTTTGATTGATGAATAGTAATTTTGACTTTTGACCAATTACTATTTACATCACCCTAACCGAGTCCACTACCCTTAACGTTAGTGTCAGTTATGCTCAATTATGTTTAATTATGGCTTTCATCATATTTTGGTCATTATATTTGATTATGTTCTGGTGTTGAGCTCATTTTGACCTTGTACCGTTTCATGTGCGCACTGATTGTAAGGGGCCTTGGGAGCGACCCTGATGGCTAATCCTCCCCAGTCCATCATCGCCTGAAGCGATTCTAGTGTCCCCGAAGGACCTTTAAACCTCCATCTTGTATGCCAAATATGGTTTCTTTACCTTCTTTCAATTACAATTCCGACCGGGTGGCATTAAACATCACCTTAAGGTCAGGAACATTTGTTGCCCGTAGGTCTTACACATTCTTTCTTTTAAGGGTGTGTATTATATCAATCACACTCTTTTCAATAGTGTACCTATAGTACACTTTCACTTTACCATTTCTCTAGGTGTGTTAGTCTATCTACACCCTAGTACCCGTAGGACTTAACAACTAATGTACAATTAGTACATAATTAAACAGTACAGTATTTCATGTTACAGACATGAAAATGTTTGAACTTACCACAACTGCGATAATGTTCACCTTTGGAAATCCTCCGCAGTTTTGTTACCTTCTCTAATTTGGGTCCCTATAAATAGAGTATTGTCTGTTAATATCCATCATCAATTATCACTTTGGATATTCATTTTGTTATAAATTTTACAACACATTTCATCTTTTTATGTAGTACACGGCTTGCAACACGCCCATGTCCAAACCCGTGTACCTCTCAGGTTTGCATTACACGCCCGTGTTTAAATGTACACACCCGTGTACTTATAAATTTTAGATTTTTAACTTTAACATCTTAATTATGGCCTTTAAAATCTTATTTAAGACCTCTAGGTCCTTAACGGTCATTTTCGAGCCTTTCAGAAATTTTTGGTCAAAATGACCATTTTGGCCCTGACGGGTCTCGAGACTGTAGAAATTCCGTTATATCATTTTTCTGGAATTTTCTAAGCCCAAATATCATAAAATAATATTTCTTAAGCTTCGATATATTTTTACAGTATTATTTGCTACAAAATTGATAACTATTTCTTTCCCGACCCTCGATTACTATTCATCTGACACCTAGGGTCGTTTCTCGTTTTTCTAGTATTTCGGAGTCTCAAATGGGTATTTCACTACTTTTGAAAAGTTTCTCATCCCGTTCCTGAGCCTTGGTTCCCGAGGGACTCGGGTTTTCTATCCCGTTCATAATTTTCCCTTTCGTTTCCTAAAATATCCCTAATGTCAATTTTTCCCATTCTTGGTATTTTAGACACTAGAGGGTTGTCGTACTATTCTTTTTTGGGTTTAATTTTCCATTACTGGTTCTAACATACCTAGGGGTCTCGGTTTCATTTTTGAGCCTATATTTTTACCCCTCGTTTCTTGAAATGCCCTTATGCTGTTTTAGAAATTCTGACAGCATTTTTGCTTATATTTTTATGTTTCCCCGGCGTTAGGTACGCCTGAGAACCTTAGTATCTGCCACGTACTATACTAGAGACATATTTTACGCAAAGTTAACAAACTTTACGTAAAAATTTTCCACATTATCCATCATTTCATTTTCAATATAAATTTCATCATTTTTCTCATCATAACCCACAGTTTTCACATGGTTATCAACACCAAAATTTTTTTTATCACAATGCTCAATTATCACATTCCATTCTTAAGGTTTATACATATTAACATCAAAAACCTAAGAAATTTTTCATTCTAACCCTAGCCTTATGCCACAGTTTTCATGCTCAAAAATATAGGAAAATTTTCTCTCATTCCTATGATCTTTTGTTAACATTCCTTATCATTTTTTATCACCAAAATTTCCCATTTTCATCACACCAAAGCCCATGATTTAACCAAAAAAACACGCTCAATTTTGCTTGTTTCATGATTCTAAATCATGCTTTGATCAACATAACACCAAACCAACATAAACACCAAACAATACATCAAACTTTTCAACAATTTTCAACATCAATCAAGCCACGGTTTTCATGAAGAAAATCAATGAAAAATTCTTCAATTTAGTGGCTCACTTTATCAACTTGATTCCTTGCAACTTGGACTAGGATTAGAGGCTAATTTTGTGAAGAAAATTTGTCAAATTTTGGCTTAGAATGGGAGGGAAGCTCACAGATTCAAGGGGCAGAAATTTGGCTGCATTTTTTCTTTTTTTTTTTTCAAGTGATTTTCATCACCTATTTATAGGCAAAAAAGTGGAGGACTACTTAGCAAAATTCTCCAACAATTAAGAAATTGTTTAAGGACCTTTTTGCAAACTTTTTGGGGTCAAAAATAAAATTTTTGGCTAATTTTTTTCTAGGTTGGCCGACCACTTTTTCCCTCATTTTCTTAAATTTTTTTCAAGTCATTTTGGCTTAATTTTGGCCATTGATCTAAGATCCCTTCAATCCTAGCCTTTAATGCTACCTAACTTATCTAACAAGCCTTAATTATCCATTAATTACATCATAATTATGATGTCACATATGACATCATCTAATTAATTCATGAATTAATTCGTGGTCAACGTTTGACCAAAAGTCAAACCAAACGGAAATTTACCAAAATCGTATAGGCGAGTTTCTGGTGCCTCCGGTGCGATCAGTCTGCCTTATTTTGCTTCCTTTTGACCAGAATTCATTACGTAAAATTTTGTATTTTAGTGCACTTCGGTGCATTCTTCAAGGTTTTTTGCTCCGTTTTCGAGCCGTCTCACCCGATTTTATTCGAGAAGATTTTCTATCTCTGAACTCACACTCTTTACCACTGTTAGAACATTTTCACAGTATTCTCAATAGTATTAAAACATAACTTTTTCACATTTTATACATTAAAATTGTTATATACATACAATTTTAATTTTCTCCGAGAATATGAAAATTCCGGTTATCACAGCTTTAAGGGGTACTGTAGCAGAATCATATACATCCATTCCTGCTCTTTGTGATGTTTTGAGGCAGAAAAATCCAAGTTTGTTTAAGTTTGAATGAAGTTTTTTTTTTTGTCCATCGAGTTTAATACGTGTTAGTTGGTAAATTGTTGATTTATGGTAAATTGTTGATTTACTATGTAAATTTGGTGTTAAACATTGCACCAGAATGTTTTTTCTTATCTTTAAGTGTAAATTATCACGGCAAATTAATGATTTACCTGATAAATGAAATAATATATAATTTGTAGCAGAATGTTTTTTGTTATTTATAAGTGTAATTTTTTGTAAATTTTTATTTTATAGACTAACTATAAATATTCTTTTTTTTTTTATTTGTGTTTTGTAGGATCTTTTATAGCTTATGAGCTTACTATTAAGGGTAATTTTTTGTATTTTATTATGTGTTTGAGAGCATCGATCTAAGGATGGCATCAGTGTAGGCCAATAATTTTTGTTGATGGTACCTTTTTGAAGAATCAATTTTTAGGGACATTGCCCCTTTCTACTAGGTTGGATGGGAATAACCATGTTGTAGCTACCCTAACTTGCGCTCTGATACCACCTCTTGTGGGCGACCCGACTCGCTCGAGCCGTCCACTTAAAACTTTGCTCTTCTTAACTTTACTCTTCTTAACTTTATCGTTTGAACACGTAAACTTTTTTTTTAATATATGTTTTTGAGACATACATAAAATACTTGCGTTCTTATTACGTTGAAATACTTCGTAATATAACATACTTTTTAAACTTGTCTCGTTTCTTTGCATAACATACTTGTTTTGTGTATATACATTTACTTTTACGTTTGCTTTTCTTTCTTCAGCGGAAATTGCATAGCAAATCCACAACCCGCCCACGACATCTCAGGAATCTGCCTGCCAGCCCATCAGTTTCTTCTCTCATAGTGCAGGTAACTTGGCTTTGTTATCTACATCATGAACAGACTAGTGAGCTAAAGCTCAATAAATACAAACATATATATAAAACATTACATATACATATATACATGCTAAAACTTTATATAGACATAACATACATTTAAAACTTTACTTAAATACATCAACTAATAATGAAGGTTAGTCAGATTATAGTTGCTTATTTTTCTTATTCATTCTCATTGTTCTTTCTATTCTTTCATATTCTTCTTTTTTTTTTCTTTTCTTTTCTTTTCCTTGCTTTTCTTTCTTTCTTTATCTTTCACTTATAGGCCCATGGTTGGACATACCTAATGCGTGGACCAATGAGGAAAGGGGGAGCTACCCACCAATCAACTCCAAGATCAAACTTTGAACGACCACACTTGGGGTAGCACATTAAGCCATTAACTACCACATTATTGAGGTAGCACCATACACTGGGGTGGAGGCAGTAATTATGAAACCTCACTCTAGGGAGGCCGATACGCCAACCTTTATATTTTCAGTCTTATTATCTTGCTTATATTTATCTTTCTTTTCTCTAGCTTATCATTCTTTTCTGATCTCGTGGACATGTTAAACTATCATGTCACAAGTGTATAACTTATATATATAAAGTACAGTTCTATGGCAAGTCAGTTCGTGAGTAGATATTTAAATGTTTGTACTTACAAATACATCATCCGTATCTCCTTCTTCGCTTTCGGATCCACAGACGTTCTTTTGTCGCGTCTGGATCGGGTTCCTATAACCGAAATAATAACTGCTATTTAAATCTTTATTCTTACGTAAAACTTAGTAAAACATAAAAATTCTATTTTCCCAATCATGAACTTAAGGGGTCTCATATCCCATTTCTAGCCTTTCCGTTAACTTTTGTCAAAATTACCATTTCGCCCCTAACTTTTGAAAAAATGACAATTTCATTCATAGCGGACTTTTCTTACTTTTCTCCTTCTTAAATATTGATTTTGGCCTTAACAATTTTAATTAACCTCATTTGTCACTTTTTCGCTAATTTTTGGAAAAATGACCGTTGTATCCCGAATTTTTGACAAAATTACCATTTTGCCCCTAGCGGGATTTTTCTCACTTAAACTTTACTTTTGACTTTTAAAATCTTAATTAGAGCCTTTGGGTCACATTTAAAATTCTAACGGTTCGTTTTAACTATTTCCTAAATTTCTGGTCAAAATAACTATTTGTCCTCTGATGGGTCTTTGTTATTTTTCTTCGACTTAAAACTCAATTCTGGCTTTTAGAATTCTGTTTAAGCTATTCTAAAGCTCTAATGGTCCTTTCCGAGTATTTCAGAAATTTTGATCAAAATGATAAATAGCGACTTTGACCGTGAATATTTTCATTTTATTGTTTAGACTGTATTTTCTAAGCCCAAAAATCATAAAACGATAACTTAAAGGCTTAATGGCTCCTTTTCGGACCTTTTTGAAATTTTTGGTCAAAATGACCATTTTGCTCCTGACGGGCATTTGGACCGTAAAATTTTTACTTTAACATTTTAGTGGGATTTTCTAAACCTAAAAATCATAAATTCATTTTCTTAGGCCCTAATAAATTTTTACAGTATTAATTGCTGTAATTTCTACAATTATTTCACACCTGATCCTCGGGTAGTACTATTCCGACATGTAGGGGTCGTTTCTCATTTTTCTAACATTTCAGGGCCTCAAATGGATGTTTTATTACTCTTGAAAACGTCCATCATCCTTTCCTAGACCTTAGTCATTGAGGGGGCTCGAGTTTTCACCCCGACCACATTTTACCTCTTGTTTTTCAAAATACCCTTAATGTCGTTTTTCTTCTCTTTCTAGCTTTTTGAGACTTCAAAGGGACAATTTTCTATTCCTTAAAACGTCAACTCTTCCTTTTTTAGCCTAACTTATAAAGGAATGTCAGTTTTCACCCCGACCCTTAATTTCACCTCTCGTTTCCTAAAATGGCCTTAATGACGCTTTAAAATTTTCGACAGCATTTCAACTTAATTTTTGGGTTTCCGGCATTTAGGAAATGCCTTGAAACCATCTAACCAATTATAATCTGCCACGTACTAAACTAGGGCCCTAATTTTTATGCAAAAATGCAAACTTTTTGGTAAAAATTTCATAAAATCCTAATTATTTCTATTGCTATTTTCATCCTTTCTTTTCATTCTTAACCCTTGGTTCTTATATACACATTTATTTACAAACTTTTCTTTATAAAAACTTAATCAATCTTCATTGATATCTTCACATCAAGCCACGGTTTTTCATTGAAAACCTAAGGCAAATTCTTGGTTTTTTCATCTTCTAATCACTCACGGTTTTTGTGCTTTAAATCATGCACCAAATTAAATTACACATTGAAATCTCAAAAGTTTCTCAAGCTTTAGTTCATTCCATCCCATGGTTTTCACTTGGAAACCCTAGGCTAAATTTCAGTGTCAAGCTTCTAATTCATTTCTTGACTATTTCACATGCCAACTTAGCTTTTTAGAGCACTAACCACAAAATTTAAAGCTTGAAAATTTTTATCAATCCTTCCCTTGCAATACACGGTTTCCTTAACCAAAAACTCAAGAAAATTAAGTTGTCAAAAGCTTACCTTGCTACAAACATCAACTCGTGCTCAGTAGTCAATTTTGGTGCAAAAACTTGAAGAAAACTAAGCTTGGAGGGGGAGGAAGGTCACAGCAGCCATAGGCAGCCATAGGACCTGATTTTGGCTAGTTTTGCTTGTATTTTTCAGCCCCCAAAATATGCTTAAAACAGTCCAAAAAGGAAGGGGCTGATTTGCAAGGCTTTGGAGGGAATTCTAGAACAAAAACCTAGCTTGGTGAAGGAATTAACTCACGGTAGTTTGGCTGCTTGGAGGGGGCTATTTTGCTGTAAATTTTGGAGTTAATAATCGTGTGGGAAGGGGCTATGAACAGCCAAAATCAATCCGGTGGCTTTAAGCCACTTTTGCACCAATTTTTCCTTTATTTTTCACATGCAATTTTGGCCATCTTTTGGCCTTTAGATCAAGGCTTCTTTAATTCTAAACCCTTGGATCATTGTGATATTTTCCATCACAATTTGCCAACCTACCAATGGATTCATCATGAGGGATTAATTCCCAAATTTTTTTTTCATAGCATATTTGGACCAATCAAAAGCCAACAACTTAGCTTCCCAACTAACCCCAATTAATCCATTTCTATCCCTCTATATCTGGATCCCATATTGGAAAATTTCCCAATTTTTTTCTAAAAATTTTGCTTGTAATTTTGGCAAGCTTTTAGCCTTAGGATCAAGACTGTGATGACTGAGAATTTTAGATTCTCGAATTATGTTAAAATTTGTATGTAAATAACAATATTAACGAATAAAGAATGAAAAAGTTGTATTTCAATACTGTTGTGAATAGTGTAAAATATTCTGGCAGTATTAAAGTGTGTAAGTTCGGGGATGGAAAATCCTACCGGACATAATTGGGTAAGATGGTTCGAAATCAGAACCGAAAACCCTAGAGAGTGCATTGAAATATACTAAAACAATAGAAATTTACGGTAGAGAATTCTGATCAAACGGAAGCAAAATAAGACAAACCGACCACACGGGAGGCACTAAAAACTCGCCTACGTGATTTCGGTAAAGTTCCGTTCGGATCGGATAACAGTAAAAAATTGACTACGAATTAATTCAAGATTAATATGAATAGTTGATGACATCACTATGATGATGTCATAAAGCAAATTAAATTTTTATCAAAATTAGAAAGCTTTGGATAGGTGTATGGCTAGGTTTAGTTTGCTTTTTGATCAAAGGCCAAGATCATGCCAAAATTCACTTAGGAAAAAATAAAAAAAAAAAATTTATGCCATTTTATTGGAAGGCCATTCGGCCATGTGGAAAGGGAGAAAGGGAAATTTTATTGTGACCCCAAAAACCTTTACTTTTTGGTCCTTGAACAATTAAGAAATTGTTGGAAAAAATTGTAAAAAGGCCCTTGATTTTTGCCTATAAATAGGCATCAAAAATTCAAGAAAAAAATAGAAAAACTTAGCTAAACTCTTGCCAAAATTTCCAGCCAAAAACCGTGGAGGAGAAATCCCTTGAACCAAAAATTTTGTTTGAAATTTCACACCAAATCTAGTTTGAATTTCATTTCCAATATCAAGACAACAACCAAGCAAGGTAAACCCTAAATTTGAAGCTTTTTCTTTGGTTTTTTCTATTAAAAACCGTGGGTATGGAAAGTGAAAAACAATGGGAAAAAAATTGTTTAATTGTTGATTCTATGTTTGGTTAATGTTGTGATATTCAAAGCATGAATTAGGATAGAAAAACAATCAAAAATTTGTATGATTTTCTTGTAAAATCCGTGGCTCCTAAGGTGTGAAAACTTAATGAATTTTATTGTTTTGATTTAGTGTTGATGTTCATTCAATCATATGATAAATTAAGCATGAAATGAAATTAAGAAACAAGAAAAATTTGAGGAAGAATTCTTGCTAAAACCGTGGACATGAATGTGAGAAAATGGGAAGATTAATGTTGATACAAGTGATAAAAACCCTAGGAAAGAAAGAAAAATTTTCTTTCTATTTTTGGTATAAAAACCGTGGCTATGTCAGGGTTAGAATGCATGTTTTGTTTAGTTTTTAAATGTTAACTTATACATTGAAAAGTATAAGAGTAATGTGGTATGGTGATGAAAATTATTGGATGTAAAAACCTAGTAAACTAGGGTTAGTTTGGAAAAAAATAAATATGTGATGTGACTTGTAAACATTGAAATATATGGAAAGTTTTTATACAAAGTTTGGAAACTTTGTATAAAATAGGCCTCTGGTATAGTACGTGGCAGGTACAAAGGTTCTGAGGTGTACCTAACGCCGGGAAATCTTAAAAATACAAGCGGAAATGCTGCCGAAATTTCTAAAATCGGCTTAAGGGCATTTCGGGAAACGAGGGGTAAAAATATTGAATTCGGAAAGGAAACCGAGACCCCTCGGTGAATTATGATTAGAAATGGAAAACCAATCCAAACGGAATAGTAAACCGACCCTAAATTACCAAAATGCCTTAAACAGGAAAAAAATCGATGCTAGGGGTATTTTGGGAAACGAGGGAAAATTTTAGGTCAGGATAGGAAACCCGAGCCTCTTGAGGTCCAAGGAGCGGAGACGGGATGAATAACGTTTAGTAAATAGTGAAAAGACCATTTGAGGCTCCGAAACGCTCGAAAAATGGAAAAACGACCCTAGGTGACGGATGAATAGTAACTGAGGGTCGGGAAAAATGAAGTTGAGATTTTGCAGCAATTTAAGCAGTAAAATGATGCGAAAGCCTAGGAAATATTATTTTAAATTTTTAGACTTAGAAAAAAAAAAACAATAGAATAAAGTCAATTAGGGTTCCAAAACTCGTTAGGGGCAAAATGGTCATTTTGACCAAAAATTTCTGAAAGGGCTCGGAAAGAACCTTAAAAGATCTAGAATAACTTAGATAAAATTATAAAACTCAAAATAAGAATTTTAGAGTTAAAATTCTAAGAATTTTAAGAAACACAGGCATGTAGAGGGATACACGGCCGTGTATAGGAAAAATTTTATAACCCGAGAGGTACACGGGCTTGAACACGGGCGTGTATCGAGCCGTGTACAGTTACACGCCTAAGGAAGAAAATAACATGGCCGTGTAAAATAGACTCGAGAGGTACACGGCCTGGAACACGGGTGTGTTACAGACCGTGTACCACAAATAAAATTTAAATATGTAGAATTGTAAATAAAATATATATATTTTAGATAATAAATAAAAAGGGGTATTAACAGACACTATTATGTCTGTAGGAACCCACAATAAAGATAGAACTGCGGAGGAGTTCCGGGAGTGGACACTAGCGCAGTATTGGTAAGTTCAAGCATTTTCATGTCTGCAACATGAAATACTGTGTTAATTTATTCTATACTAGCTGCACACTAGATATAAAATCCTATAAACATTTGGGAATTAGTTAGTATAGCATATTCCAAATCGAGAAAATAAGTAAGACCTACGGGCAATAGAGGATTGTGACCTTGAGGTGACTTATGCAACCACTTGGTCAAAACTGTAAATTGAAAGATGGTAAATGAAACCACTAAGGCGTACCGCCCCTTCAACATAGCGGTGGAGGTTTGATAAATCCTACGGGGTTATCAGGGCTGTGGAGGACGATGTTCTAAGGTTGCTCCTTGGACCCTCCCAGTCAGCGCGTAAATAATCATCGGTACTGCCAGAAACAGCGCGCAAATAAAATTTTTTTATTGTTCTGCTGTACCACTCTGATACGTTTTTACCGGTTTGTTTTCCTACAATTGGTATCAGAGCCATCTCATGACTATGCCATGTACATAAATTAGACAATTACTTAGCCTTTTTATTTGTGTATGGATTTGATATTTAGAGAGTGGCATTCTAGGGTTCCTTTATGTTGTTATCATGGATTATGTATAAAGTATGTGGTTATTTTAATTTTTTGAATTATTATAAGCATGCTTGTTTATACCGGTTATGGTTCCTTAGAATTTAGAAAAAATTGTATCTAGGAATTTTTATGTAACCATGGGAGCAGTTTATTAACACTGTAATTTTTCCATGGCTTTTAATTTTTGTCTCTTAGAATTTTTATGGTTAGAATTTTTGTACACCGGAAACGGTTTAGGAAATTTTATGTAATTATTCTTGGAGGAGATTGAAGATTGAAGACCGTAATTTATTTTTCCCAAAAGTTAAATTTGATTTAAAGGTTGAAATTTTGATTATGTGGAAAATTTCAATTTAATTGGGATTCAAATTAATTTTTGGAAGATCCTAATAGGTAAATTGGAATATGATACAAAAATCGAGACACGACCCCTCGAGATAGGCCGACAGGCCTTGGTGGGGCTGCAGCCCCTGCCCTCGGGCAGGATGGGGCTGCGGCAGCCCCTGTGCAGGCCAACACCACCCACGGCCGCAGCCTGGGCGTGCAGCATGCCGGCTGCTGCGCCCAGCCTGGGCATGCAGCCTGGCGCTGTAGGCTTGGCCTGCAGCCCGGCAGGGCTGCACATGGGGGCAGCCGTGGGCTGCCAGCCCCTTTGGGGCTGGTGGCTGCCCACGGCGGCTGCCGCCTTCGAGGGCGGCGGTGCGACGGTCCAAAAAAAATCAGAAAATTTTGATTTTTAAATTTGAGATTTAATTTTAAATCATGTTTAAAAATATGTAATTAAAAATTTGAAATTTTTGAAATTGCATATTGTTACACATGATGTTTAAAATTGTTTAAAATTTAAATTTGAAATTTAAATTTGAAATTCGAATTTGGAATTTGAATTTGAAATTTAAATTTTTGGAGATTTAAATTTTAAATAATTCTTGGGATGAGAAATAAATGGAGAGGCTACATAAAGATGGATACAAGAAGACGGAATAGAATTCAAGACCCAAAGAATGCTTTGGATGGAATTTTGTAATCTTTATTTTCTTTGTTCTAGGATGGAACCATAGCTTGGTTATTCTGTCAATTATTTTTTCTGTGATATGTCATGGATGTATAAATATGTATTGATGGATGTTTTGTATGCATATTTGATAACATGTCATATAGGATAGGTGAGTGCCGCTCATACTATATTGATCATACATAATTTGTCAAAACTTGCATGTTTTTCAAAATATTGAGTGGGAGAGGGTTTCAAACAAAACCCACGGCCTCCATTGTTGATCCATATGTGAAAGCATGGTAACGCCTCGCGTTAGTTCTGCCCTGACCACACCCCTCGGTAGGTGTTTACCGTCGTCGATATACTAGATTAGATCTCCTATGTGGAAAACGTGTTCGGGTGCGATCCTATTCATGACCACCCCTCGGTGGCTTGGTAGGACGTGGATCGGGCTACGTAAACAATGGTTATACACTCAAGACTCGTTTAGTTATTAACCTTCTCTAGAAGCTCTGTTAACTAAACTGGTGGCCAAATAAGCGGTTATTAATATATGTCTTAACCTTGGAGGATTTAAGGCAACATATATTAATTGGATGGGGTCCATGTTCCGGCTATTTGTTCTCATGACCACCCCTCGGTGGCTTGGGGCAATAGGTGCTGAGAATTACCGTTGCAATGCTACATGTTTTTCAAGTTTCATGTAGGAACATACTTGTATGTTTTATTTGCTAAATTATCTGTATATTTGCTTGGGCTTTGTAATGATGTCTAATATAATTTTATTTCAGTTCAAAATGTCACCGACACCCCTCATTTCAATACTTACTGAGAATAAACTGAATGACGATAATTATAAAGATTGGAAAAGAAATCTATTAATAGTTCTCAGCTGCGACAGACACAAGTTCGTACTGGACGAACCATGCCCACCTGGGCCCAAACCTGACACACCACTTGAGGAGGTCCCGGTTGCCTATAATCTTTGGAGAGAATCCAATGAGATAGCTCGATGCTACATCCTTGCTAGCATGACGAGTGCTTTACAAAAGCCGCATGAGACTTATCAAGTTGCTGGGGAGATCATGGAAAATCTGGAGGACATGTTCGGAGGCCAAGAAAAATTGGCTCGACAGTTCGCTATCACCAGCATTATGAACTCTAAGCAAAAGGTGGGTACTCCGGTGAAGGACCATATGATCACTCTAATGGGATTCTTCGCTGAGGCTGACGAGAATGGTGCTGAGTTGGACTACAACACCCAGATCGAGATGGTGTTCAAGACTCTGTCTAAAGATTTTGTGGGGTTTAAGGCCACATACAATCTGGCGACAAAGGTGTTAGGACTAACCGAGCTCATGAAGCAACTACAGGCTTATGAGCAGATGATTAGGGATGAGGATGCGGTCCGACCTAAAGGAGAGGCCAATTTGGCGGAATCTTCCAATCCCTCACGGAAGAGGAAGAGGCCAAATAAGAAGCAAGTGGCTCCTAGTTCTTCTAATCCTCCTGTCTCGGACGGGAAGAAGAAGAAGAAGAACAAGAACCCAAAGGACCCTAAAAAGTCCAAATGCTTCCATTGTGGGAAGGTAGGTCACTTCAAGAAGGCTTGCCGGGAATTCCTAGCCGCCAAGGGCAAGGAAGGTAAGGAACTTCATTACTTGGAAGCGTGTTTGGTGGAAGAATCGAAAGACACTTGGGTCATTGATTCGGGCGCCACTAATCATGTTTGTGTTTCTATGCAGGGGTTCGTGGAAACGAGAAGTCTACATGATAGGAGCCTCTCGTTGTGGACTGGAGATGGTAGCTTTGTGGAGGCTGAAGCAATGGGAGATGTTTACCTTTATTTTGATCAATTTAGGTTTATTTTATTGAAAGACTGTTTTTATGTTCCTAATTTTAGGAGGAACCTTATATCGATAACTTGTTTAATAAAGGATTCTTATTCAGTTTCTTTTAGTAAAAGAGTTGATATTCATAGAAATAAGTCTTTTATCTGTTCTGGATGGATGGATGGAAACCTATATTTGATCAAACCAAAGATGTACTCACTGCTTGACACTGAATTAATTGATAACTCTAAAAGGTTGAAAGTTTCTCACTCTACCAAGGCATATCTTTGGCATTTAAGACTTGGTCATATTAATCTGGATAGGATTCAAAGATTGGTGAAAGACGGTCCTCTGGAATCTCTGGAAGAGGTACGAATTCCCCAACGTGAGTCTTGTCTAGAGGGTAAAATGACTAAGAGGTCTTTTGGAGCTAAGGGTACAAGGGCTCAGGAGCTCTTAAAAATTGTGTACACTGACGTATGTGGCCCCATGAACGTCACAGCACGAGGAGGGTTCGAGTATTATGTCTCTTTCATAGATGATTACTCGAGGTATGGATATGTGTATCTGATGCGCCGCAAGAGCGAAACCTTTGACAAGTTCAAAGAGTATCGTGCGGAAGTGGAAAAGCAATTGGATAAATCCATAAAGACACTTTGATCTGATCGAGACGGCGAATACCTCTCTGATGAATTTCTAGGAAATCTTGTAGAGAACTGGATATTATCCCAATTGACTGCACCTGGTACTCCACAACAGAATGGTGTAGCTGAAAGAAGAAATAGGACCTTGTTGGATATGGTACAGTCCATGATGAGTTATTCAACGCTGCCATTATCATTTTGGGGATATGGTTTACAAAGGGCATGCTATATTCTGAACCAGGTTCTAAGCAAATTAATTCCCAGAACTCCGTATGAATTGTGGCGTGGCAGGAAGCCCTCCCTTGGACATATGAGAATATGGGGCTGCCCGGCACATGTACTGGATGGGGATGCGAAGAAGTTGGAACCAAGATCAGAATTGTGCATGTTTGTCGGGTATCCAAAAGGAACTAAAGGAGGTCTGTTCTATAACCCGAAGGAACAAAAAGTCATTGTCTCAACCCATGCGACATTCTTGGAGGAAAGTCACATGAATGACTTTAAGCCTTGAAGTAAAATGGTGCTAGAGGAGTTATCGGGTGAAAGAACTGCTCCACTGATTTCGATCTTGGACGTAAGTCCAAGTTCCAGTGAAAGACCTGCAGATGATCAACAATTTAGGGTGTCTCGTCGTAGTGGGAGGGTTTTGAAGAAACCTAATTTCTTCATGTATGATGCTGAGGTATACCAGGCCGAGGCTCATGAGCATGAGGAAGATCCGGTCACATATGATGAAGCTATAAATGATGTTGATTCTAAATCTTGGAAACATGCTATGAACAATGAGATGGATTCTATGAAATCCAACTCTGTTTGGAAACTTGTAGATTTGCCGGATGGGATAAAACCCATTGGATGCAAATGGGTCTACAAAAGAAAGAAGGATGCGGAAGGGAGAGTGGAAACTTTCAAAGCTAGACTGGTTGCAAAGGGATACACGCAAAAGGCTGGAATCGATTATGAGGAAACCTTTTCGCCTGTTGCTATGCTGAAGTCTATCCGTATTCTTCTTTCCATTACTGTGGCTCTCGATTACGAGATCTGGCAAATGGATGTCAAGACGGCATTCTTGAATGGTCATCTTGGAGAGTGTATCTATATGATATAGCCCGAAGGGTTCGTAGCGAAAGGCCAAGAAAGGAAAGTCTGCAAGTTGCTTAGATCTATTTATGGATTAAAGCAAGCATCCCGCTCATGGAACCAGAGGTTTGATCAAGCGATTAAGACATTTGGTTTTGAGCAGAACGTTGATGAACCTTGTGTTTATAAACGTATTAAGGATGGAAAAGTGGTCTTTTTGATACTCTATGTCGATGATATATTACTCATTGGGAATGATGTAGGGAACTTATCATCGGTCAAGCTTTGGTTACACCAGCAGTTTGACATGAAGGACTTGGGAGAAGCTAATTATGTTCTAGGCATTCGTCTCTTCAGAGATCGAAAGAATAAAATGATAGTGTTATCCCAAGCTTCATACATAGATAAAATAATTGACAAATATGCAATGCAAGAGGCAAAGAAAGGTTCGTAACCTTCTATTGCCAGTCTAACTCTTTCATTGGATGATTATCCCAAGACATCGGAAGAAAGAGAGCGTATGAGTAAGGTCCCTTATGCATCCGCTGTGGGTAGCCTTATGTACGCTATGCTTTGCACTCGCCTGGACATATGTTTTGCAGTAGGTATGGTGAGTCGATATCAAGCAAATCCTGGAACCAAGCACTGGCAAGCAGTAAAGCATATACTCAAGTATCTTAAGAGAACGAGGGATTATATGCTGGTGTATTCTGGAGGGGACCTAACACCCGTAGGATACACGGACTCATACTTCCAGACTTGTAAGGATTCGAGAAAATGACATGTAGATCAGTGTTTTTACTCGGAGGAGGCGCCATTGTGTGGAGGAGCGTGAAGCAGGGCTGCACAGCTGACTCTACTATGGAGGCTGAGTATATGGCTGCGGCTGAGGCATCTAAAGAAGCCGTTTGGCTCTGCAAGTTCTTTAGAGACCTTGAGGTCATTCCGGGTGTTAACAAGCCTATCACACTTTACTGTGATAATACAGGGGCTATTGCCAACACAAGGGAATCTCGGCACCACAAGAGGACCAAGCATATCGATCGAAGATATCATATTATTAGAGGGCATGTGGAGACAGGGCAAGTGGATGTATGTAAGATCGCGTCCGAGGACAACATCGCCGATCCCTTTACTAAGACTTTGGTGGCTAGAAGCTTTGAGAGGCACGTAGAGGTGATGGGGATGCGTAACATGGCACATCTGCTGGCTTAGGGCAAGTGGGAGATTGTTAGGAAATGCCCTAAACATTAGAGACATTTTTGATGTATTTATTTTGAACTGGATAATAAGATTATATATAGAGGTTATTCATTACATTGCTATTTGTCCTTATTCTATTTACATGTTAAAGTAAATGTAAACAAATATGGCTCACTGACTATTTGTGTTAAACTGTTAGAACGTTGCATGTAATGGACTTTTGCATGCAAGAAGACAATATTCTAAAGTAAGTAGTCTAAATTATGGTCCATAGTCTATGGTATAGACCGAGCATCTAACTCATGTTAAGACTATTATATTGTCTAAAGCCATGGTGGGGACGATTTGTCTTGATTGTTCGGAGCATAGACTCCCGAGTAGAGACATAGATATGTTGCTTGGTGGTGACATATTAGACCGGGACTAAAGCGTGATTGATTTACATAGTCTGCTATGAGTGGATCAAACTGTTTTTTACGTTCATTATGCAATAACCTTAATCGTGAGTAAATGATCTACTTCATGTATATGACTTGTATACTTTGATGTTCCAATGGCTAAAGCGTCTCAGAGGTAGTAAGCATATAGACTGGTTTGTTGGGTGCATGATTTGTATACGATGAAGGGTTTGTTTGCAGATATCGGAATCATAGCTCTAATAAGGAGTTAAGGGTATCCTCTTAAAGGCATTATATTTAATGTAAAAATGGATAAGGCCTTGGGTCGTCTGTTAGGCGGATGACTTCTTATTCACATATGGTGAATAATCATTTTCTTATTCGGTAGTATAATAGAACTTTAAGATAGCTTGATCAGTAGGTTGAACGGACTTTGACCTAAGGTTGATCATGGATATCATATGAGGGTTTTGCATACATGACAAGGTCATTGGACATTAGCTTGTCACAGGCTTTCATAGTACGGTATATAATTGGGAGTTCAGTTTCAGATTTATAGTGGTATGACTCTGAAATTAGTGATCATATGATTGAGTTATTTGGTACAAAATAATGATCATATGGAATCACGGGAGTCTGATTATATATGTCCAATTGGTCCCTCTACTAGCTCCACATAATTCCTTAATGAATGGCAAATTGATCTATGTATGCTTATTGGCTAGTTGACTATGCATAGATGGTGTAGACATAGGATAAGGATGGAAGACAAGATTCTCTTTGGTTGAATTTGGATTTTATTTTGGATAATAGAGTACACAATTTTTTAAACTCCAAATAAAGTTGCTATGATTTTATTTGAGATTGAATTGAGTTTTAAAAAATTATCTATGAGGACAAAATTTGAAAAACAACCTTTTGTGGAGTTTGAAATTTGAATTTTGAAATTTGAAATTTAAATTTTGAATTTAAAATTTGAATTCAAAATTTAAATTTGAAATTTGAATTTGAAGTTTGAATTTTGAAATTTGAACTTTGAAATTTGAATTCAAATTTTGAATCACAATCCAAGTGAAATTTGAATTTTTTGTGGATAATTCCACATGGTAAGAATCGGTTTTTATATGGATAATGGAAAGGGAGGTCTTGTTTGAATCCTACTTGAATTTTGAATCCTAAATCTACCTAAAGGTAACTGAATTTGTTGAAGGGATTTATCCCTAGGAGAATTCAGATTTTTTAGTGAATAAGGATGATGGAAAATTCAAGTTTTAATCCTATTTGAATGTTGATTCTCTCTCTTACAAAAATGGCTGAAATTCTATGGATAAACCTAAGGGAAATTTTGGATTTTTTGGGGATAAGGGTGAGATAAAATTCAAGCTAGAAATTCTTATTTGAATTTTGATTCTCCTCACACTTGGATTGTTGAATCTAGGCTTGTTCTTGGGCTAAAGGAAAATTCGATTTTAGTGGATAATGATGAGATAAAATTCAAGTTAAAATCCTGTTTTAATTTGGAATGTAAAATCCCCTAGGATGGCCGAATCTTCCCATGATTATGGCCTATAGGGAATTCAGATTTTGTGAGGAAAGGAAGGGAGCAAATCTTCTCCTAGTCTAATTCGAATTCAAGGGATTACCTCATACCAGTCTATAAATAGGGGTCCCACCATTCCAGTTCTCTCAGATCTTAGACTCTCAGATGAGTAGGCTTATTATTGCATAACTCACCGTGACAATAAGTTCTTAAGAGATCTAGGTGGTTAGAAGAAGACTAGTAGTGCAAGCATACTGATCGAGGAACCGAGTGCCTACACAATCTGCCATCCGGGAATTAGAGAATAGTAGAGAAGGCTAGTTGGTTGAAGCCCTCTGGTCATTCTCCTCCTGCAGTTTGATGTCCTCTAGAGGTATGAGTTTTATTGTTGTTAGTTTATTATATATGGCATCATTAGATATTTAATGATCTTGAAAATTTTTTGTAATTCTACTGCACCACTTTGATGCATTTTTATTGATTTTTTCCTACAATTGGTATCAGAGTCATCTCGAGATTATGCCATGTACATAAATTAGACAATTAGTTAATCTTTTTATTTATGTATGGATTTGATATTTAGAGAGTGACATTCTACGATTCCTTTATGTTGTTATCATAGATAATGTATGTAGTATGTGGTTATTTTAATTTTTGAATTATTATGAGCATGCTTGTTTTTATGTCGGTTATGGTTCCTTAAAATTTAGAAAAATTGTATCTAGAATTTTTGTGTAACCATAGGAATGGTTTATTATCAGCGTAATTTTCCCATTGGTTTTAATTTTTTAGTCTCTTAGAATTTTTATGATTAGAATTTTGTACACTGGAAATGGTTTAGTAGATTTTATAAAATTATTCTTGGAGGAGATTAAAGTTTGAAGACCATAATTTATTTTTCCCAAAAAATTAAATTTAATTTGAAAATTGAAATTTTGTTTGTGTGGAAAATTTCAATTTAATTAGGATTCAAATTAATTTTTGGAGATCCTAATGGAGAAATTGGAATATGGCACGAAATCGAGGACCGACCTCTTGGGATGGGCCACCAGCCTTGGTGGGGCTGCAGCCCCTGCCCTTGGGTAGGATGGGACTACGGTAGCCCCTGTCTAAGGCCGAACCACCCACGGCCGCAGGCTGTGCCTGCGGCCAAGGGTGGCCGTGGCCCACCCCAGGGCTGTTGTGGCCACCTTAGGTGTGCAGCCCATGCACCTGCAGCCTGGCGGGCTGCTAGTATGACGTCCCCTGATTCTAAGCACTCGCAACTGTAATGAATTTTAAACTCTTTTGCTCATAATTGGTAAATACCTGGGCCTAAAATTTGGCCCATAATTTTTTTTCTTTAATACCTACTTTTTCCTACGAACACCGAGTAAGAAAACGATATAAAATATAATACTGGCCCTTCTACGTCTTAAATAAGTACAACATATATAATATATATGTACTGTATAATTTGTCTTCAAACATATTTTCTTTAACTCAAAAAGCTCAGCGGAAAACTTATGGTAGGATCAAGTCCACGATGAGTTCCCTATCCCCTTGACACCTCGCATCCTGCCGCCATCCAGGAATCTACTGGACCAGTTTCTTACCTGCAACATGAACAAACTGATGAGCTAACAGGCTCAGTACATTCAAACATTCATAGTAAGAATCCTATTGATTCAAAAACATTAAAAACTCAATTTCCTATGAATAATACTATTCACCATGAATATTACTATTCATCATAAATAGTAACTTTGACCTTTGACCAATGAATAGTCCCAGTTACCCTAACTGGCTACTATTCATTTTACCCTAACTGTGTACTATTCACATATCCTAACCGAATTTACATTTCTCTAATGTAACTTCGGTTATGCTCAATTATGGTTTTTATCATTTTGTTGATTGTTTATTCTCTATTTGATTTCTAGTTTAGAGCTCTGTTTATGGCAGTACCGATGATTATTAGAGCGCTGACTGGGAGGCTCTAAGGAGCGACCTTAGAACATCGTCCTCCACAGTCCTGATAACCCCGTAGGATTTAAACAAACCTCCACCACTATGTTGGAGGGGCGGTACACCTTAATGGTTTCATTACCATTTTTCAATTTATAGTTTTGACCAAGTGACCTTATATGTCATCTCAAGGTCACTATCCTCCATTGCCCGTAGGTCTTACATATTTTCGTTATTTGGGATATGTTATTCTAACTAATCTCCAAATGCTTATAGGATTTTATATCTAGTGTACCTCTAGTATAGAATAGATTAACACAGTATTTCATGTTGTAGACACGAAAATGTTTGAACTTACCGATACTGCGCTAGTGTCCACTTCCGGAACTTCTCTGCAGTTCTATCTCTATTTTGGGTTCCTACAGACATAATAGTGTCTGTTAATACCCTGTTTTAATTATCACTTTAAATATACATTTGTTTCACTTAACAATTCTACACATTTAAATTTTGTTTGTGGTACATGGTCTGCAACACGCCCGTGTACCTCTCGGGTCTATTCTACACGATCATGTTGTTTTCTTTCTTAGCCGTGTAACTGTACACAGCTCGATACACACCCGTGTTCAAGCCCGTGTACATCTCGGATTATAAAATTTTTCCTATACACGGCCGTGTATCCTTCTACACGCCCGTGTTCCTCAAAATTTTTAGAACTTTAACTCTAAAATCTTCATTTTGATTCTTAGAATTTTATCTAAGTTATTCTAGGTCTTTTAGGGTTCTTTCGGAGCATTTTCGAAAATTTTTGGTCAAAATGACCATTTTACCCCTAATGGGTCTTGGGTTCGTAATTGTTTCGTTCTATTATTTTTTTTCCAAATTTTCTAAGTCTAATTATTTTAAAATAATATTTCCTAGACTTATGTATCATTTTACAGCTTAAATTGCTGCAAAATCTCAACTTCATTTTTCTCGGCCCTCGGTTACTATTCATCCATCACCTAGGGTTGTTTTTTCATTTTTCAAGCGTTTTGGAGCCTCAAATGGCCCTTTCACTCATTATTAAATGTTATTTATCCCGTCCCCGACCTTTGGTCCTTGAGAGGCTCGGGTTTCCTATCCCGACCTAAATTTTTCCCGTTTCCCAAAATAACCCTAACATGAATTTTTTTTTCCTGTTTTAGGCATTTTAGTGTTTTAGGGTCGGTTTACTATTCTTTTTGGGTTGGTTTTCCCTTTCTAATCCTAATCCTAATTCACCGAGGGGTCTCGGTTTCCTTTCCGAGTTTAATATTTTCACCCCTTATTTCCCGAAATGCCCTTAAGCCGATTTTAGAAATTTCGACAGCATTTCCGCTTATATTTTAAGGTTTCCTGACGTTAGGTACGCCTCAGAACCTTTGTACCTGCCATGTACTATACAAGAGGCCTATTTTATACAAAGTTTCCAAACTTTGTATAAAAATTTTCCCCATGACTCAACATTTAGAAACCAATACAAACCACAACATTTTTCTTTCAAACTAGCCTCGGTTTACTAGTTAACCACATCTAAATAATTTTCATCACATCACATCATTCTTAGGCTTTCCAATGCATAAAACAACATCCAAAAACCTAACAAAACATGCATTCTAACCCTCGTTATAGCCACGGATTTTATGCATAAACACAAAGAAAATTTCATTTTCTTTCCTAGGGTTTTTATCAACATTTTTCAACATTAAAAATTTTTCATTTCTTAATGTTCATGCCCACGGTTTTAGCAAGAAAATTTCATCAAAATTTTCTTATTTCTTTATTCCAATTCATGCTTAATTCAACACATAATTGAATGAACATAAATACTAAATCAAAACACCAAAACTCATGCATTTTTCACACCATTGAAGCCACGGATTTTCAAGAGAAACATGCAAAATTTTTGCTTGTTTTTCAATCCTAATTCATGCTTTAATTACTACAACACCAAACCAATCATAGAATCAACAAATCAACAATTTTTTTCATTGTTTTTCAACCCTCCAAACCCACGGATTTTCTATGGAAAATCAAGGAAAAATGCTTTAATTTTGAAGCTTACCTTGATTAGTTGATGCCTTGAGATTGGAAATGCAATTCAAGCTAGGTTTGATGTGAAATTGAAAACAAAATTTTTGGTTTAAGGGAGGTGAAGCTCACGGTTTTGGGCTGAAGAAAAAAGGCAAGAGTTTAGTTGGTTTTTTCCATTTTTTTGCTTGAATTTTGATGCCTATTTATAGGTAAAAACCAAGGGCTTGTTTGCAATTTTTTCCCAACAATTTCCTAATTGTTCAAGGACTAAAAAGTAAAGATTTTGGGGCAAAAATCAAATTTTTTTCTACTCCCTTTCCAAGTGGCCGAATGGCCTTTTAAAAATTTTTACAAATTTTTTTTATGACTTTTTGGCATGATCTTAGCCATTGATCATAAAGTAGGCTAATCTATACCATACACCTTTCAAGATTACTTTCTAATTTTAAGAAAAATAATTTGTATTATGACATAATCAAGGTGATGTCATCAACTATTCACATTAATTCATTAATTAATTCGTGGTCAATTTTGTACTGTAATCCGATCCGAACGGAACTTTACCAAAATCACGTAGGTGAGTTCTCAACGCCTCCAGTGTGATCGGTTTGTCTTATTTTGCTTCCGTTTGATCAGAATTCTTTACTGTAAATTTTTATTGTTTTAGTACATTTCAATGCACTCTCTAGGGTTTTCGGCTCTGATTTCGAACCGTCTCACCCAATTATGTCCGGTACGATTTTTCATCCCCGAACTTACACACTTTAACACTACCAGAACATTTTTACACTATTTACAACAGTGTTGAAATGCAACTTTTTCACATTTTATTCATTAAAATTGTTATACATATACAATTTTAATCTATTTCAAGAATCTAAAATTCCCGGTTATCACATTCACCCCTCCTTATAGAATTTTCGTCCTCGAAAATTTAGAACAAGTGGGGGTACAAGTTCTTGATTTCATCTTCACGCTCCCATGTAGCTTCTTCAATGTTGTGATTTCTCCGCAGCACTTTGACTAATGGGATTGTTTTATTCCTCAAAACTTTATCTTCGTGCACCAGTATTTGAACAGGTCTCTCCTCATAGGTCAGATCTTCCGGAATCTGGATCGGTTGATGTTTCAATACGTGGGATGGATCCGATATGTACTTCTGTAGCATCGACATGTGAAACACATTATGTACTGCCGACATTTCTGGAGGTAATGCTAATCTATAGGCGACTTTACCAATGCGTTCGATGATCTCGTATGGTCCAATATATCTTGGACTTAACTTCCCCTTCTTTCTGAACCGCATTATCCCTTTCATCGGTGAAACTCTTAGGAATACGAAATCCCCTTCATTGAACTCCAGGGATCTTCGTCTTTTGTCTGCATAGCTTTTCTATCGGCTCTGGGCTGTCTTCATCCGCTGCTATATTTTTATAACTGCATCCGCTGTTTCTTGAACAAAATCAGTTTTATGCAGTCATTTCTCTTGTAGGTCGTACCAGTGAATCGGTGATCTACACTTCCTTCCGTACAAGGCTTCATAAGGTGCCATACCTATCAAAGCTTAGTAGCTGTTGTTATATGAAAATTCTACCAATGGAAGTTTCTCATTCCAGCTCCCCGGGAAGTCTATTGTACACGCACGCAGCATGTCTTCTAGAGTCTGAATGGTTCGCTCAGATTACCTATCTGTCTGTGGATGAAATGCTGTGCTTAGTCGTACTTCTGTTTCCATATTGCACACATGTCCAGAAGTTCGAAGTGAATCGTGGATCATGATCTGACACAATGGATTTAGGAACTCGATGTAGCCTGACTATGTGGTTAACATACAAGTCTGCCAACCTTTCCAACGAGAAGGTCATCTTCACTGCGACGAACCTTGCCGTCTTTGTCAGTCTATCTACAATAACCCAGATGGCATCATAGCCTTCTCGGGTCTTTGGTAGTCCCATCACAAAGTCCATCATGATATGCTCCCACTTCCACTCAGGAATCTCTAATGGCTCTAGCTTCCCACCTGGATGACGATGTTCAGCCTTAACTTTTTGGCACGTCATACATTTGCTTACAAACTCCGCTATATCCTTCTTTATCCCTTTCCACCAAAATTGCAACTTCAGATCTTGGTACATCTTGTTGACTCCGGGATGTATTGAGTAAGGCGTTTTATGAGCTTCGACTATAATTTACCTTCTTAATCCTTCATCATTTGGAACTTGAATTCTCCCCTAATGTAGGATTAATCCATCTTCAGATGCTTCCTCCTGTGGGCTTGTTAGTGTTGGATCTCGCTTTTGAGCTTCTCTAATGTCTTTATACAATGTTGACTCCAGTTGTATCACAGCTAGCTCTCCGGTTATTAGCTCCATCTTCAACATGTTGATTTCCTGCTATAAGGGCTTTGGAAATTTTTCAATCGGCAGTTGCTGTGGAATAGTAGATTTCCTACTTAACGCATCTACAACACGATTGGTCTTTCCTGGGTGATAGAGGATTTCACAATCATAATCCTTTATCAACTCCAGCCATCGCCTTTGCCGCATATTTAGCTCCTTCTGTGTGAACAAATATTTCAGACTCTGGTGGTCCGTATAAATCTGACACTGAACTCCATATAAATAGTGACACTAGATCTTTAATGCGAACACTACTGCGGCAAGCTCTAGATCGTGCGTGGTATAATTTTTCTCATGGTCCTTTAATTGACGCAAGGCATAGGCAATCACCTTTTCGCCTTGCATCAGGACGGCCCCTAGTCCCATTTTTGAAGCGTCGCTGTATATCACGAACATCTCCCCTTCCGTCGGAAGTATAAGTATTGGCGTACTCATTAGTCGTTTCTTCAGCTCTTAGAAACTTTTCTCGCACTGTTCAGTCCATTCATACTTCTTTTCCTTGCGTGTAAGAGCTGTGATAGGAGTAGCAAGCCATGCAAATCCTTTAACGAATCTTCTATAATAGCCAGCCAGACCTAAGAAACTTCGTATTTCCGTCACACTCTTAGGTACGGGCCATTTGTTGATCGCCTCCACTTTCGCAGGGTCCACAGCGATTCCTTCCTTGGAAACCATATGTCAGAGGAAATGTACTCTATTAAGCTAGAATTCACATTTAGAGAACTTGGCATAGAGTTGATGTTCCCTTATCATTTGCAGAACAATTCTCAAATGCTCTTCATGCTCCTTTTGAGTCTTTGAATATATAAGAATGTCATCGATGAACACAATAACAAACTTATCTAGATATTCCTTAAAGACTCGATTCATTAAGTCCATAAAGGCTGCTGGCGTATTTGTTAACCCAAACGGTATTACCAGAAATTCGTAATGACCATAACGGGTCCGAGATGCGGTTCTGTGGATGTCACTCTCCTTGATCTTCAGTTGATGATATCCTGATCATAGATCAATCTTGGAGAATACGGCTGCACCTGTGAGTTGATCAAATAGGTCATCAATCCTAGGTAGCGAATACCTATTCTTGATAGTAACCTTGTTCAGTTCCTGATAATCAATGCACATCCGAAATGAGCCATCTTTCTTTTTAACAAACAGCACTGGAGCACCCCATGGGGAATAACTTGGGCGTATGAATCCTTTGTCAAGAAGTTCCTTCAGCTGCTCCTGTAATTCTTTAATTCTGCCGGTGACATCCGGTATGGTGCCTTTGAGATTGGTGCAGTTCTTGGCATCAACTCGATTTAGAAGGAAATTTCTCGTTCAGGTGGCAGTCCTGGTAACTCCTTTAGAAAGACATCAATGAACTCCTTTACAATAGGAACGTCTTCGAGTTGGAGCTTTGGTTCCTTCGTCACATCTAAAACACATGCTAGGTATGTAGTACAACCGCTGGACATCATCCTTTTTGCTTCTATTGAGTTGATCATTATCTTCTTTGATCTTCGTGACGTATCAATATACTCAAATCCCTCTTCTTCGTCTGGTTGAAACCTTATCATCTATTTCCGACAATCAATCGTAGCTCGATACTTCCCTAGGAAATCCATTCCTAGTATTACATCGTAGTCAGCAAGCTCTATCACAATCAATTCTGCAAATAACTCCCTATTTGTCACAATTATTGGCACATGCAGTAACCAGTAATTGGACATCAGGACTTCCTCCGAGGGTAATGCAGTTTTAAATGTCATACCCATGTTGTCCTTAGGATATCCTATCCTATTAGCAAATTGGTGTGAAATGAAAGAATGCGTAGCTCCAGAGTAAAATAAAACAGACGCCAAATTATTAGCGACAGAAAGCTGACCTGTCACTACATTTGACATTCCTGCTTCTGCCTTTTCCATTGTATGGACCATATAATACTCTACCCTTAATGCACCGCTAACACAATCAGATACAGTGTCAGGCGGCGTCAACCCATTGTCCACCAATGTTGAAATCTCGGGACGAAACATCCCTAGCATCTTCTGGATTTTCTCCCTCTCAGTGATTACAGTGTATGGGCATAGTCTAGATAACTGATCAAACTTATTGCAGAATTCTATCACTGTCATGTCCCATTGCTTTAGCTCTGCGAACTCTCTTTGTTGTGGTCGCAACAGTGTCGGATTATAATACTTCTGATTGAATTCCTCCAGAAAATCTAACCAAGACATGGTATACATGTTTCTCCTCAACTTAACCGACTCCCACCAGAACCTTACATCCCTTTTTAGAACAAAAGATGTACACAGGATCTTCTCTTGGTCATTTAGCTCCATAAACTCCAATATCGTGTGGAGTAAAGACAACCACTCCTCAGCATCCAGAGGGTTTGTGGAGCCCTCAAACTCTGGTGGCCTCATGCGTCGGAATCTTTCATATCATGGCTCGATATTGATCCTAGGTTGTGGTTGGGGTTGTACCACTTCTTCTTGTGCCGCTGGCGGTACTTCTGGTTCTAGTGCGGGCATTTGTGGTGCTTGGTCTTCTTCCTGTTCCTGTCTCTGCTCCATTTGCTCAAGTCTTTGTCTTAACTCAGCATTTTCTCTCATTTGAGCTTCTATTAAGGCTTTTAGCTCGTCCACTCTTTCTGATAATACTAGACGTCCTCGCATATTCCGTAGATTTCTTAGGTTCACCATCTTATCCTATTTCCTAAAATTGTATAAAAATCAATCTTTAGGTTTTTCACGATCATATTTTTACAATATAAGTACAAATAATTTTGATCATCACATAATTTCAATATTTCACACATTGAATATGTCAAAATATGGTTGTCATTTCCTTTCCTTTCAAAAATACATTAGTTTGAAGGCTTTCGTCAAAATAGCCTTTCAACGCTGTCATATATACACATATACAGTTATATATATACATATTTATACAACACATATATTTCTACTACTAATCTCCTGGCTGAGGTTCCTCTAGAATTGCCAAAAACTCGATTGGATCCATTTCCTCATTGTCTGTTCCGTTTCTGGCCTCAGACGGTGTTGAACCTTTAGCTGGATCTGCTGCTTCTGGTTGTCTCGATGGACTTACCTCATGATCGTTTGCCATCGGCCCAGATCCGTATAGGCGGTCTAACATTGCTTCTTGTAGCAACTGTTCACGCCTCTTGCATACCATGCATTCCATCATCATTTCCTCTTCTACCTTGGCTACATCGATAATGAACTCGTGTAAGGTAGCAGGGTATAAAGGGGTTACTCTCTATCGTAGGTCTAGGGTGAGTCCCTTCCAAAATATATCACAAAAGTTATCATTTGTGATGTTGGTTAGAGGACACGCCCTTACGATGCTATCTTGGAATCTGACCGCATATGAAAATACAGTGTCACTCAACATCATCTGCTGCCTCTCTGCCTTCAGAACAAAATCTCTGACATCTGCATAACTGGGCATGGCCGGAGGTGGTGGTACTGTCCTACTCTCAGGAGGGCCTACCACTGGTGCAGCGCTCTTTTGTGGGAACTACTCTAGCATGACTTGGCGAGACTCGACCCAATCCATTGCTAGCAGTATCTCATGATCACAATACTCCAATACAACCGTGCGTCCTCACGGAATGTGCCAATGGCCATTAGAACCCAGCAATCCTGATCTATATCACACTGGCGCATGATAACCTTAATGTCGTGTAGCCAGTCTCTCGTAGAGATCCCCTGTTGACCTCCCTTGAACGCCGGTGGATGATTGCCTCTGAATGCATGTACAGCTCGTACTGATACTCTGGCTCCTATACGAGCTCGATCCCCCACCACTGGAATGTCTATTGCCACGGGAGGGTTTACTATCGGTCGTAGAGGTAGTGCTTGTACTGGTGTTGGTGCTACTATCCTTGGCGCTAGTGGCTCAGGCACAGGTGGTCGCTACATCGCTCGTCTCATCATGGACGGTCTGATCACGGGTCTAGTCCATACCCGTATCGGTCCTCTAGGTCGGTATGAATGAGGTCTCACATACGGTGGTCTAGTCATCTTAAGTCCTACAAAATCTATAATTTCGAATAAATGTAAAGTTAACTAACTTAAAGAAGCTAACTTGGATTGACGAGCAGATCGCACTTCGTGTCAATAGGGATACTGTCAACCGCTCTGATACCAACCTGTGACATCCCCTGATTCCAACCACTCGCAACCGTCATGAATCGACTCTACAGCCGACCAAGACCGTTCGTGTGCTGAATTCGAATCGTCAGTTTTAAACTTTTTTGCTCATAATTGGTAAATACCTGGGCCTAAAATTTTGCCCATAATTTTTTTTTCTTTAATACCTACTTTTTCCTACGAACACCAAGTAAGAAAACGATATAAAATATAATACTGGCCTTTTTATGTCTTAAATAAGTACAACATATTATACAACATATATAATATATATATATGTATTGTATATTTTGTCTTCAAACATATTTTCTTTAACTCAAAAATCTCAGTAGAAAACTTATGGCAGGACCAAGTCTACGGTGAGTTCTCTATCCCCTTGACACGCTCGCATCCTGTCGCCATCCAGGAATCTACTGGACAGGTTTCTTACCTGCAACATGAACAAACTGATGAGTTAACAGGTTCAGTAAGTTCAAACATTCATAGTAAGAATCCTATTGATTCAAAAACATTAAAAACTCAATTTCCTATGAATAGTACTATTCATCATGAATAGTAATTTTGACATTTGACTGATAAATAGTACCAGTTACCCTAACTGGCTACTATTTATTTTACCCTAACTATGTACTATTCACATATCCTAACCGAATTTACATTTCTCTAACGTAACTTCGGTTATGCTCAATTATAGTTTTTATTATTTTGTTGATTGTTTATTCTCTATTTGATTTCTAGTTTAGAGCTCTGTTTATGGCAGTACCGATGATTATTAGCGCGCTGACTGGGAGGGTCGAAGGAGCGACCATAGAACATCGTCCTCCATAGTCCTGATAACCCCGTAGGATTTAAACAAACCTCCACCACTGTGTTGGAGGGGCGGTACGCCTTAATGGTTTCATTACTATCTTTCAATTTATAGTTTTGACCAAGTGACCTTATATGTCATCTCAAGGTCACTATCCTCCATTGCTCGTAGGTCTTACTTATTTTCGTTATTTAGGATATGTTATTCTAACTAATCCCCAAATGCTTATAGGATTTTATATCTAGTGTACTTCTAATATAGAATAGATTAACACAGTATTTCATGTTGTAGACACGAAAATGCTTGAACTCACCGATACTACGCTAGTGTCCACTTCCGGAACTCCTCCACAGTTCTATCTCTATTTTGGGTTCCAACAGACATAATAGTGTCTGTTAATACCCTGTTTTAATTATCACTTTAAATATACATTTATTTCACTTAACGATTCTACACATTTAAATTTTGTTTGTGGTACATGGTCTGCAACACTCTCGTGTACCTCTCGGGTCTATTCTACACGGCCATATTGTTTTTTTCTTAGCCGTGTAACTGTACATGGCTTGATATACACCCGTGTTCAAGCTCGTGTACCTCTCGGGTTATAAAATTTTTCCTATACATGGCCGTGTATCCTTCTACACGCCCGTGTTCCTCAAATTTTTTAGAACTTTAACTCTAAAATCTTCATTTTGAGTCTTAGAATTTTATCTAAGTTATTCTAGGTCTTTTAGGGTTCTTTCTGAGCCTTTTCAGAAATTTTTGGTCAAAATGACCATTTTGCCCCTAACGGGTCACGGGTTCGTAATTGTTTCGTTCTATCATTTTTTTTCCAAATTTTCTTAGTCTAATTATTTTAAAATAATATTTTCTAGGCTTCTGTATCATTTTACAGCTTAAATTGTTGCAGAATCTCAATTTCATTTTTCCCGGCCCTTAGTTAATATTCATCCGTCACCTAGGGTCTTTTTTCATTGTTCGAGCGTTTCGGAGCCTCAAATGGCCCTTTCACTACTTATTAAACGTTATTTATCTCGTCCTCGACCCTCGGTCCTCGAGAGGCTCGGGTTTCCTATCCCGACCTAAATTTTTCCCTCGTTTCCCAATATACCCCTAACATGAATTTTTTTTTCCTGTTTTAGGCATTTTAGTGTTTTAGGGTCGGTTTACTATTCCTTTCAGGTTGGTTTTCCATTTCTAGTCCTAATTCACTGAGGGGTCTCGATTTCCTTTTCGAGTTCAATATTTTTACCCCTTGTTTCCCGAAATACCCTTAAGCCGATTTTAGAAATTTCGGTAGCATTTCCGCATATATTTTAAGGTTTCCCGACGTTAGGTACACCTCAAAACCTTTGTACCTGCCACGTACTATACCAGAGGCCTATTTTATACAGAGTTTCCAAACTTTGTATAAAAATTTTCCACATGACTCAATATTTAGAAACCAACACAAACCACAACATTTTTCTTTCAAACTAGCCTCGGTTTACTAGTTAACCACATCTAAATAATTTTCATCACATCACATCATTCCTAGGCTTTCCAATGTATAAAACAACATCCAAAAACCTAACAAAACATGCATTCTAACCCTAGTTATGGCCACGGATTTTATGCATAAACACAAAGAAAATTTCATTTTCTTTCCTAGGGTTTTTATCAACATTTTTCAACATTAAAAATTTTTCATTTCTTAATGTTCATGCCCACAGTTTTAGCAAGAAAATTTCATCAAAATTTTCTTGTTTCTTTTTTCCAATTCATGCTTAATTCAACACATAATTGAATGAACATAAATACTAAATCAAAACACCAAAACTCATGCATTTTTCACACCATTGAAGCCACGGATTTTCAAGAGAAACATGCAAAATTTTTGCTTGTTTTTCAATCCTAATTCATGCTTTAATTACTACAACACCAAACCAATCATAGAATCAACAAATCAACAATTTTTTTCATTGTTTTTCAACCCTCCAAACCCACGGATTTTCTATGAAAAATCAAGGGAAAATGCTTCAATTTTGAAGCTTACCTTGATTAGTTGATGCCTTGAGATTGGAAATGCAATTCAAGCTAGGTTTGATGCGAAATTGAAAACAAAATTTTTGGTTTAAGGGAGGTGAAGCTCACAGTTTTGGGCTGAAGAAAAAAGGCAAGAGTTTAGTTGGTTTTTTCCATTTTTTTGCTTGAATTTTGATGCCTATTTATAGGCAAAAACCAAGGGCTTGTTTGTAATTTTTTCCCAACAATTTCCTAATTGTTCAAGGACTAAAAGTTAAAGATTTTGGGGCAAAAATCAAATTTTTTTCTTCTCCCTTTCCAAGTGGCCGAATGGACTTTTAAAAATTTTTACTAAATTTTTTTTTTTGGCTTTTTGGCATGATCTTAGCCATTGATCATAAAGTAGGCTAATCTACACCATACACCTTTCAAGATTACTTTCTAATTTTAAGAAAAATAATTTGTATTATGACATAATCAAGGTGATGTCATCAACTATTCACATTAATTCATTAATTAATTCGTGGTCAATTTTTGACTGTAATCCGATCCGAACGGAACTTTACCAAAATTGTGTAGGTGAGTTCTTAGCGCCTCCAGTGTGATCGGTTTGTCTTATTTTGCTTCCGTTTGATCAGAATTCTCTACCGTAAATTTCTATTGTTTTAGTACATTTCAATGCACTCTCTAGGGTTTTCGGCTCTGATTTCGAACCGCCTCACCCCCGAACTCACACACTTTAACACTACCAGAACATTTTTACACTATTCACAACAGTGTTAAAATGCAACTTTTTCACATTTTATTCATTAAAATTGTTATACACATACAATTTTAATCTATTTCGAGAATCTAAAATTCCCGGTTATCACAGCTACAACCATCCGGGGTGTGTAGCCCTTGCGCCTGTAGCCTGGTGGGCTGCTACAAACCCCCAGGGGGTGCAGCCTGAGGCTACAGGCTGTGCCTGTAGCCTCGCAGGGCTGCACCTGGCTTGGGTGTAGGCTGCCAGCCCCCGGGGGCTGCCCATGGTGGCTGTAGGCCTCTGGGGCCGATGGGCCAAAAAACCAAAAATTTCAATTTTTGAATTTGAGATTTAATTTTAAATCATGTTTAAAAATATGTAATTAAAATTTTAAATTTTTGAAATTACATATTATTACACATGAAATTTAAATTATTTAAAATTTCAAAATTTAAAATTTAAATCTTTTGAAATTTGAATTTTAAATGATTCTTGGGATGAGAAATAAATGGAGAGGCTACATGAAGATGGATACAAGAAGACAGAACAAAATTCAAGACCTAAAGAATGCTTTGGATGGAATTTTGTTATCTTTATTTTCTTTATTCTAGGATGGGACCATGGCTTGGTTTTTTATTTTTTCCCCTCAATTATTTTTTCTGTGATGTGTCATGGATGAACGAATATGTATTAATGGATATTATTAGATGCATATTTGATAACATGTCATATAGAATAGGTGAATGCCACTCAGACTATATTAATCATACATATTTTTCAAAACATCGAGTAGGCGAGGGTTTCAAACAAAACCCACGGCCTCCATTGTTGATCCATATGTGAAAGCATGGTAACGCCTCACATCAGTTCTGCCCTGACCATACCCCTCGGTAGGTGTTTGCCGCCGCCAGTATACTAGGTTGGATCTCCTCTGTGGAAAACGTGTTCGGGCATGATTCTATTCATGACCACTCCTCAGTGGCTTGGTAGGACATGGATCGGACTACATAAACAATGGTTATACACTCAACAATCGTTTAGTTATTAACCTTCCCAGAAGCTCTGTTAACTAAACTGGTGGTCAAAATAAGCGGTTATTAATATATGTCTTAACCTTGGAGGATTTAAGGCAACATATATTAATTGGACGGGGTCCATGTTCTGGATATTTGTCTCATGACCACCCCTCATGGCTTGGGGTAATAGGTGCTGAGAATTACTGTTGCAATGCTACACATTTTTCAAGTTTTATGTAGGAACATACTTGTATGTTTTTGTTTACTAAATTATCTCTATATTTGCTTGGGCTCTGTAATAATGTCTAGTATAATTTTATTTCAATTCAAAATATCACCAATACCCCTCATTTCAATACTTACTGAAAATAAACTAAATGGCGATAATTATAAAGACTGGAAAAGGAATCTGCTAATAGTTCTCAACTGCGAGAGACACAAGTTCGTACTGGACAAACCATGCCTACCTGGGCCCAAATCGAACACACCACTTGAGGAGGTCTCGGTTGCCTATACTTGTTGGAGAGAATCCAATGAGACAGCTCGGTGCTACATTCTTGCTAGCATGACGAGTGCTTTACAAAAGCAGCATGAGACTTATCAAGTTGTTGGGAGATCATGGAGAACTTGGAAGACATGTTCGGAGGCCAAGAAAAATTGGGTCAACAGTTTGCTATCACCAATATCATGAACTCCAAGTAGAAGGCAGGTACTTCGGTGAAGGACCATATGATCACACTTATGGGATTCTTTGTTGAGGCTGCCGAAAATAGTGCTATGTTGGACTACAACACCCAGATTGAAATGGTGTTTAAAACTCTGTCAAAGGATTTTATGGGGTTTAAGGTTGCATATAATCTGGCGACAAGGGAGTTAGGACTCACCGAGCTTATGAAGCAACTCCAAGCTTATGAGTGGATGATCAAAGATGGGGATACGATCCAACCAAAAGGAGAGACCAATTTGATGGAAGAGGAAGAGGCCAAATAAGAAGCAACCGACTTCCAGTTCTTCTGTTCCTCCTGCCTCAGATGGGAAGAAAAAGAAGAAGAAAAAGAAACCTAGAGACCCTAAAAAGTCTAAGTGCTTCCATTGTGGAAAGGTAAGTCACTTCATGAAGGCTTGCTAGGAATTCTTAGCTGCCAAGGTCAAGGAAGGTAAGGAACTTCTTTATCTAGAAGCATATTTGGTGGAAGAATCGAAAGACACTTGGGTCGTAGTTTCGGGAGCCACTAATCATGTTTATGTTTCTATGCAGGGGTTCATGAAAATGAAAAGTTTACATGATAGGAGCCTCTCATTGCAGACTGGAGACGGTAGCTTGGTGGTGGCTGAAGCAGTGTGAGATGTTTATCTTTATTTTGATGAATTTAGGTTTATATTATTGAAAGACTATTTTTATGTTCTTAATTTTAGGAGGAACCTTATATCAGTAGCTTGTTAAATAAAAGATTCTTATTCAGTTTCTTTTAGTAAAAGAGTTGATATTCATAAAAATAAGTCTTTTATCTATTTTGGATGGATGGATGAAAACCTGTATTTAATCAAATCAAAGATGTACTCACTACTTGACACCAAATTAACTGATAACTCTAAAAGGTTGAAAGTTTCTCACTCTAACAAGGTATATCTTTGGCATTTAAGACTTGGTCATATTAATCAAGATAGGATTCAAAGGTTGGTGAAAGACGGTCCTCTAGAATCTCTAGAGGGGGTAAGTCTTCCTCAATGTGAGTCTTGTCTTGAGGGTAAGATGACGAAGAGGTCTTTTGGAACTAAGGGTATTAGGGCTCAGGAACTTTTAGAAATTATGCATACCGACGTATATGGCCCCATGAACATCACAACACGAGGAGGGTTTGAGTATTATGTCTTATTTATAGACGATTACTCGAGGTATGGATATGTGTACCTAATGCACCACAAGAGCGAAACCTTTGACAAGTTTAAAGAGTATCGTGCGGAAGTGGAAAAGCAATTAGGTAAATCCATAAAGACACTTTGATCTGATCGAGGTGGTGAATACCTGTCCGATAAATTTCTAAAATATCTTGTAGAGAATGAGATATTATCTCAATTGACTGCACCTGGTACTCCACAATAGAATGGTGTAGCCGAAAGGAGAAACAAGACCTTATTAGATATGGTACAGTCCATGATGAGTTATTCAACGCTGCTGTTATCATTTTGGGGATATGCATTATAAACGACGTGCTATATTGCAGGAAGCCATCACTTAGACATATGAGAATGTGGAGCCACCCAACATATGTATTGTGACGCCCCGTGCCCTCAGCGGCCCAGACCGTCACTAAAAACTCTATTACTTGCTTCTTTAGCTTTTACTTATACTTCTTCTTTAAAACCGATACTTAAACTTTCTGAATTTAATACCATAAATTTAGAGGGAAATTTTTTTTTTTGCATAGTGTACGTATTTACTATTCACGTACGCATACTATTAAAATGCGGAATTTGAAAGACATAAGGATTTCAATTATACATACACACTTATATACTTGTTTATCTGATTACTATTCACCAGATACATTTTAAATATACTACTCATACATATACTGTTTACTGTTCCAAAATACCGTTTAACCTTTACTATTCAAAATACTATATAACTGTCACCATTCAAAATATTATTTACTCATACTGTGTGGAAGAATACTCGCGGTGTATCCATAACCTCATCCTCACATCCACCTCCGCCACCATCATCGTCCCTTGATGTTTACGCTATAGGATGCTTACCTACAGCATGAACACACTCCGTGAGCTTTACGCCCAGTAAGTACAACATGTTAATCGCAAAACATGTTTAAAACATAGCACATACGTAAAATCATAGGCATGACATATATCACTTAATAAATCACATACCATATAAGCATATCACATATTAGCTCACATATCATGTCATCACATAACATGTCATAACAGTGAATATAAAACTTCACATACTTTATGCATGACAGAAGCATCGTGTACTGTATGCACTCTACTGAAAAAGAAAGCATAGTGAACTATAACTAATGCATGATCCGATTATGTTCATTTATGCTTCAAACCTTTCTTTTTCTCTTCTTGTCTATTTAGGGCCCATGTGTCAGTACCGTGTGTGCGCAGACCAATGGTAACGCCCGAGGTCAACTAATGCCGAAGAGCCATCAACTGATGCTCAAGTTTTGGCCTTAACTTTCTTTAACTGGAAACCCCTTCGACTGAAGGAGCCGGTACGACACACCTATTTATTTCCATCTTGTTTAACTGTTCTAGCCATACGCTTCTCTAAGCTGTCCCCAATCCTATGCGGTAGGGATCTGTGGCTTCTATCTTGTTCTTTCATCAATCTACTCGATTGTGAAGCTATATGCTCTTATGTATGCTGTGCAGCATCGTGTGCAAGATACATACTTAAAATACTGGAAAAGCATCATTTTAACATCATTTTATTCATGCTGCAGGCGGAGTTGTACTTACCTGTCAACAGACAGTTTATACTCTCGCCTTCGTCACAATACAGGTACCTCCCTGTAAGCATAATGCATTACATTAACATTCACTCTTAGGTCACCGTGGTCATTAGTGACTAATAAAAACTCTATCGTTAGTGATACCGATCCTTATCGGTACTAATTGCCCTCTTCTTAAGAATTTGGGTAGCGTTTGGTATTGTTTTTGAAATCTGTTATGTTTTCAAATTCTCTGAATTTGAGATCGTTTTGAAAACAATTCTGAGAACGTTTTTGAAATTGTGTTTGGTTTTATTTTCTGAGTGTATGTTTTGAGAAACAAAAAAATGAAACTGTGTTTGGTTATATTTTTGAAAACCAGTCATTTTATAAGTATTATATAAAAACATATTTATGTTTGATTTAAAAAAAATTTATTATGAATACCAAAAATTAAAAATTAATAAAATTTTTTAATTGAAAAATGAATTAAAAATTAATAATCATAATATTTAAGTAATTACTATATCAATTAAATCTTAATTAACCATAATAATTAAATCAGAGAAATGGGAAAAATGAAATCAGAGAAAACGACTTTTAATCGTTTTCAATTTTACATTGGAAGCAAAGGCGATTTTGGATTCGTTTTGAAATCTGTTTTCAAAAACAATACAAACCAAACACAATTTCACACCGATTTTGAAATCGATTTCCTAGGGAATCGTGAAATCAGTTTTGGAAACAATACCAAACACCCTCTTGATTTTCTAATTTCTAATCATGGTTAATTAATTTATTTGCTCAATAAATTAATTAACGTCGCTCTTAGGTCACTCTATCGATAGGAATTAATAAAACTATCGTTGTGTGATACCGATGCCTATCGGTACCTAACTGCTCTACTTTGAGAATTTTGATATCTAATTTCTAATCGTGCTTGATTAATTTGTCTACTTGACACATTAATCACTGTCTCTCACTATCCCATTCCGACTTGGTCCTTGACTGGCTAACCGACCAGCCAACTGATTGAATACCTCCCGTATGACCATTTAGCCTGTCGGGTTACCGTTACCGATGTAATCGCCCCGAATTTTATACTTAGATCACACCCAACCCTCGGGTGGCACTATTCTGACATAGGGGTCGTTTTCTTACATTACGAAATTTCTAATTGGGGCGGTTAACTAATTCTCACAACGTCCGTCCTTCTTTCCCGGACCTAGGTCATTGGGGGGGCTCGGGTTCCCATCCCGATCACATTTTCACCCCTCGTTTCCTAAAATACCCCTTTGTGCCGTTTTAGAAATTTCGGCAGCAGTTCCGCTTAATTTTTGGGTTTCCGGCGTTTAGGAAACGCCTCAAAACCATCTAACCTATTCTAACCTGCCACGTACTAAACCAGAGGCCTAATTTTTACGGAAAAGCTCCGCTTTTTACGTAAAAATATTCATATTTCCTCACATTCTCTTTTTCGACATTTCATCCCTTTTTCTTACAATTCCTCAAGTCAGTAAACCATAATTAATACATAATTATTTCCAATAATAAATTGAGGAATCAAGGGATCAAAACCACTACCAAAATCATTCCCATCGGCGGTCGGACGAACCGTTCGGTCTCGACCGCGCAATCTTTGAATCGTCGTTCTTCACTTTTGAAACTCCGGTTTGCCAATCCGATGCCGCGGATGTGTCCGGAACGTCGAAAATAGGCCAACGGGCTATTCTTCAATTTTCGGTCTCCGGGTCGCCGTTGACCGACGTTGACCGCCATTGACCGGCGTTGACCGGCCGTTGACCGGCGTTGACCACGGCGGCGATGGGAGTGGCAACCACCATCTTGAAGAGCTCGACGAGAGGAACCCATTGGTGGTGTCAATTTCACCAATCGAGACTCCTATCACCGGAAATCGGCCCTCGAAAAGTCGGCGACGGCGACGGTGTTGGATCTTCATTTTCCGGTGTTGTTGCCCAAAATTGATTTGGGGCTTTTGATCTACGTGTTGTTCTGAGCATTTTGACACCGACCTTGCAACTCAACTCCGCCGGAATAGCGAGATCCGACGGCGGCGATGGCGACGGTGACGGCGAACCTTGGGCGGCGCGATCCGGCGGCTGTTGACGTGAAATGAAGCCTGGGTTTTGTTCTACTCTTCATTGGGACCGGAATCGTGGCATTTGGACATCGGACGGCGGAGATACGGCGGTTTCAAAAATTCGGCCATCGGCGGCTTTAGGCGGCGCGTGCGGCGTGCTCCGGCGTCGGTTTGGTCGACTCGGCCCACCGTTGGAATCAGCTCGTCGAGAGCTTTCCAATGGTGCCGGCGGTGTCGAAAACGGAGGACGGATTCGATGGTCGGTCACTGTTCATCCTCGGTGGTGTTGGGGGGAGGAAATGGGATTTGGAAAAATTATGGGGCTATTTTTCAATAGTCCCAAAAATTTCGTCCTTTTATACTAATTTTTTGAAAAATTTTAAGATAGGCTATACTGACTAATTTGGGCGTGCTGAACCCAAATATATCAGTTTTATCTTCATCCGAGGTCGTCTCGACCAGTTTCCCGATACTGAATGGTTCCCGGTCAAAAATTACTTTTTGTGCTCAAATGACTAATTTGAGCATTCTGATTCCAAATATATCAGTTTTATATCAAGAAAAGGTCATCTTGACCAATTTCTTGATACTGTGGTTAGACCTACACTGTGTTGACACTGTGCACGCATAACGAGGTGTTTTCGCGTGAAATTTCAAACACAGTCTCTCTTGACTAATTTGGACGTGCTGATTTCAAATTTATCAGTTTTACGTCCATCTGAGGTCTTCTGGACCAGTTTTCTGGATCTGCAAGACCCTGTCTCGAAAAACGTGTCAGGTGCCCGATTGACTAATTTGGGCGTCCTGAGTCTAAATATATCAGTTTCGAGACGAGAAAAAGTCGTCTTGACGCTCATCCCGATACTGCGTACCTCTTAAACAAAATCTACATTTTATGCTCAATTGACCAGATTGAGCCTGCTAACTATTAATATATCAGTTTTATGCCAGATTAAGGCCGTCTTGGCCACTAACCTAACATTGCGTTTCTCACTATTCACAAATCACTGTTCACTTTTCACTATCTGACTGACTAATCTGAGCGTTCTGACTTTGATTTTGTCAGTCCATTGGCGAGAAGAGGTCATCTAGACCACTTTTCTCCATACTGTACATCTATTAGGGCAATTATCACTACTGCGCTCAGGTGACCAGTCTTAGCGTACTGATGACTAGCTCATCAATTCTGTATCATGAAATGGTCGTCCGGACCGGTTTCTTGATATTGTGTGTCTCAACGCATACTCACATAATAGGGTAGACCGATTTCACTGTCGATTACCCCTTTCACTGCATGAATAGTAATTAA
This sequence comes from Antiaris toxicaria, assembly GCA_035233585.1. Taxonomy (NCBI): domain Eukaryota; kingdom Viridiplantae; phylum Streptophyta; class Magnoliopsida; order Rosales; family Moraceae; genus Antiaris; species Antiaris toxicaria. Next base: position 25,541,581 of record CP141157.1, read on the forward strand.
ACGTTACTATTCTTGTTTAATTCATTCAACTGAAAAGCACACTGTGCTTATTAACTTAATTACATCATTACATAGTAATTAAGTTTCATAATTCATGAGAGTCATTACAGTGGCTCTCGGCTCATTACACAGCCTTCTACACGGACTCTTACACGTGCGTGTGCAACGCAACACGGGCGTGTACATTTCGGACACGGGCGTGTACTAGTTAAGACTACTTAACACGGCCATGTCTTTGAAGCACATTTATCTATCTGAGCGGTGCACAGCCTCTTACACGGCCGTGTGCTTGACCGTGTTACACTACACGGCCATGTACACTCACACGGCTACAAACAGATACACAGTCTGAATGGCATACGGTCACTCACACGGCCGTATCCCTGACTGTGTTACTTAAATTGTACTAAAAGACATTAAATTATGTCCATTTTATTCCTTAATGACTTATTACAGGTAAGTAGGTGCCATGAAAATGGCGGTCATTACAACCCACCCCCCTTACAAAATTTTCGTTCTCGAAAATTAGAATAATTCCGGGAAGTCTCTTCTCATGTCTTCTTCCCATTCTCATGTGGCTTCCTCAACACTATAATTCCGCCACAACACTTTTACTAGCGGTATACTTCGTTCCTAAGTACTTTCTCCTTTCTAACTAGGATCCGCACGGGTCTCTCCTCGTATGTCGAATCAGCGTATACTACAACGGATTCTTGGCTAAGAACATAGGAGCCGTCTGGCACGTACTTCTTCAACATCAAAATGTGAAAGACATTGTGCACTGTTGCTAACTCGGGAGGAAGTGCTAGTCTATATGCCACCTTCCCGACTTTCTCTATTATCTCAAGGGTCCATGTACCTAGGACTGAGCTTTCTTTTATTTTCAATGCGCATCACCCCTTTCATGGGTGCCGCCTTGAAAAAGACCCAGTCTTCTACTTGAAACTCGAGGGGTCTACGGCGCTTATCGTCAAAATTCTTCTGTCGACTGTGCGCTGTATCTAACGTTTCTCGTATCAGCTTCACATCTGCCATGGTATTCTTGATGATGTCCAAGCTAACTAGTTGTTTCTCTCCAAACTCATATTAATGAGTCAGAGATCTGCATTTCCTTCCACAATGTGTCTCGTACGGTGCCATTCCTATCTAGGAATGGTAGTTGCTGTTGTATGAGAACTCGCTCAATGGTAGCTTCTGATTCCAATTTCCTTTGAAGTCTAGGACGCAGGTCTCAACATGTCCTCTAACATCTGTATGGTCCTCTCAGACTAACTGTCGGTCTGAGGATGAAATGCTATACTGAACTCTCACTTGGACCGTAATGCGGCTTGAACACTTCGCCAAAATCTGGAGGTAAAGCATCCACTACGATCTGAGACGATCGACTCTGGTACTCCGTGTCGTTTCACGAACTGTGCTGCATAGATTTCTACTAGTCGTTCCACCGAGTAGCTAACTTTCATTGCTAAAAAAAAATTAACTGATTTCGTCAGTCTATCTACAATCACCCAGATTACGTCATTATCGTTTGACGTCTTCGGCAGTCCGACTATGAAATTCATCGTAATCTGGTCCTATTTCCACTCGGGTAGCTTAATTTTCTACGATTATCCTGCTGGGCGCTGGTGTTCTGCCTTAACCTTCTGACACGTAAGGTATCTGGCAACGAACTCGACAATGTTATTCTTCATTTCAGGCCACCAAAAGCTTTCTTTCAGGTACTTGTACATCTTATTCGCTATCGGATGTACGGAATATGACGTCTCGTAAGGTTCCAAAAAGATTCGCTTCTTGGGTTCTTCATCTTTTAGAACACACACTCTATCTCTGTAGTAGAGTATATCGTCCTTAAGGATCTTAAACTCTGAACCCTTGTCCTCTATAGCTTCCTTTTTGGACTTGAGCAGGGACAAATCAAAATCTTGACCGATCTTGATCTCTTCTTGGAGCGTCGATTGGAGGGTCATGTCAGACAATCTCCCTATCAAAATCTTGATCTCGCTGTCGCATAACTCCTTTGTAGCGCTCTTGACAAGGCACTAATAGCCATAGGCATAGTAATATGCTTCTGACTCTACGCGTTGACCACTTTATTGGCTTTCCCCGGATGGTATAGGATCTCACGGTCGTAATCCTTACCAACTCTAGCCATCTACGCTGCCTCATGTTGAGCTCTTTCTGCGTGAAGATACATTTGAGACTCTAGTGGTCGATGTAAATCTCGCACGTGACTCCGTACAGGTAGTGCCTCCATGCTTTTATCGTAAAAACTATCGCTACTAGCTCCAGATCACGCATTAGGTAGCTCTTCTCAAGGTTTTTGAGTTGTCGTGAAGCATACGCGACTACTCTACCACTCTGCATCAACACAATTTCCAACTTGGTTTTAGATGCGGCGCTTAAATCACAAAGCTTCCCTGACCAACATTTGAAATGGTCAGCATTGGAGTGCTTATGAGTCTTCATTTCAGCTCTTGAAAGCTTTCCTCACACTTGTCGATTCACCTATACCTCTTTCCCTTCTTGGTGAGCGCTGTGAGCGAAGCAGCTAACTTTGAGTAGCCTTCGACTAAGTGTAGGTAACATCCTGTTAGTTTAAAGAAACTGCGAATTCCCGTTACGTTCCTCTGAGCTGGCCACGTGCTAACTGCATCAATTTTCATCAGGTCCACAGATACTCCTTCCTTGGCGTCTACGTGGCCCTGGAAATGGACCTTCTCCAATCAAAACTCATACTTGGAGAACTTGGCGTATAACTGATGGTCCTGTTACATGCGTAAAATGATCCTTAAGTGCTCTTCGTGCTCTTCGTGCTCTTCCTTCGTCTTAGAGTGTATAAGTATGTCATCGATGAACACAATGACAAACTTATCCAAATAGTCCTTGAACATGTGGTTCATCTAGTTTATGAAAGTTGCTGGTGCGTCCGTTAATCTGAGCGACATGAATAGAAACTCGTAATATCCGTACCGCGTTTGAAAGGCTATTTTGGGTACATCTTCATTCCTGATTCGTAGTTGATGGTACCCGGGACGTAGATCGATCTTCGAGAACACTGCAGCGTTTTGGAGCTGATCAATTAGATCGTCAACCCGTGGCAATGGATGGTTGTTCTTAATCGTAATCCTATTAAACTCTCTGTAGTCGATGCACATTCTCAGTGGTCCATCTTTCTTCTTCACGAATGGTACGGGTGCTCCCCAGGGTGAACAGTTTTGTCAAATGAATCCCTTGCCTATTTAGTCCTTCAGCTGAGCTTGGAGCTCTTTTAGCTCTGCAGGGCCCATTCCGTAGGGGGCCTCAAAGATAGGGCTGATTCTAGTAGACGTTCAGTCTCGAACGAGATCTCACACTCTGACAAGAGTTCTAGAAGACCTTCTGGAAATATCTCTGCGAATTCCCTGACTATCGGCACGTTGTCGGGTCCTATCTCTATTCCTTGAGTCTTATCTGCTACGTATACTAGGAAGTCTGTGCATCCACTGGATAGCATCTCGCGAGCCTTCACTGCTGATATCATCGTCTTTGGTTGCTCTGGCGATAAACCCTTGTAGATGAACTTTTCACATCCGATTGGTTCGAAAACGATTTTCCACCTTCAATAGTTTATGACAACGTTGTGTCCTAAGCTTTTTTTTTTTTTTGGCAGAATCTGATGATGCAACGAATGGGTGGCTCCAGAATCAAGTAGAACTAACGCATCAAAGTTGGCGATAGAAAGCTGGCCTGTCACCATTGCAGAAGTTACAGCTTCAACGTCACTCCCCGTGTAAGCATAGATTCTCCCTTAGCTGTCTGAAGCTTTCAGTATACCTTGTGTGATTGAAGGGTCTTCGATCCTGGTCTGGTTGGTGTGAAGTTAATTATTCTCAGTGCGGGGTTGATTCTGTCGATTCTGCAGGTTGGAGTGGCAATTTTTTTTTTGGCATAGTGGCCTTCCTTGCCACAGATGAAACAACCACTTGCTCTCTGCTTGCATTCTCTTGGGTGCCTCTTTCCGCATCTCGTGTCCGTCGGGTATTGGCTGTCATTCCTTCCTGGTTGTATCTCTTCTGGGGAAATTCTTCTGTGAATCTTGATTGCCCTAATTCCCCTTTTCTCTTGTTGTTGTTATGGGAATGCCTACTATTCTGGCCGGTTCCCACATTCTGCCCTCTGTATTGTGACTCGGGGTTTTGCTTTTCCTGAGCCTGCTCGACTTACGTTTTCTCCTCCTTTCGTGCCTTAAAATTCTACGCCTTTCGTTCCTTATCATGAACCGATCAGTACTCAGCTCAGATAGTCTTGCTGACACATTCTGCTAGCATCGCTGGTCCGTGGCTTCCGCTACAGACCTAAACTGTGATTTCCGTTCTGAACATCTTCAGCATTCGTCTGACTCTCTCCTTTTGGTCGGTACCAAATCTGGACAAAGTTGAGCCAATTGCTCAAACTTCTTGACTGTCTTCATAACAGTCATACTACCTTGGTGCAGGTTGTCAAACTCGTCTTACTGCGCTACTAGTGCTTCCTCGTTGAAGTACATCTCCTTGAATTCCTCAATGAAATCACTCCAGCTCATCTCTCTGATGTTCCTCCTAATGGTTACCATCTTCCACCACTAACGCGCCTCATTGCGCAGGGTGAAGGGTGCGTACATCACTTTCTCTCTCTATCTGTTAGCCCTATAAAATCCAAGATTACTTGGATATCCGTTAGCCAGTCATTGGCCTCTATAGGGTTAGTGATTCCTTCGAATTCTAACGCTTTCATGCGCCAGAATCTCTCATATAAGTCACCTTCCCTAGGGATTGACAGAAAACAATTGCTGCTATGAGAGTAGCCATTGCTATGGGTGCTAGTGCTTCCTGAGCTGGAGGAACTGCTTGCTCCCTCAGAGTTTCTGGGCTGCTAGAGCCTCCTGTGCTGGCATCTCTACTGACTGTGGTGCCTGGGGTTGCTGGCCCAGCTGTTCTCTAAGCTGGTTTAGCTCCCGTTGCTGGTTCTCCATCATCTCTGGCATGGCTGCGATCTGTGCTATCAACTCATCCTCTCGGTATGCTGGGTTTAACTAAGCTCTCGTTCTTGCCATGTTTTCCTATGTAACCCTATCGTACAGCGGGAAAGGAAAATATGTCCCTTAAATTCTGTACTTGGGACTCGTATCACATATCACTTTCTTTCTTACTTAACAATCTTACTTAAACATTATGGATATAAATATACACATTATATCCACCTTTCTTTCTCTCATACTGTGATGTTCAATACAATTGCCGCATTGTATTGGGACATCGTCTGAGTGCTAGGATTCATCCTGCACTTTCTGTCATATCATACTCACGCTTGTGGAAAAAATTTATATCTGGCCCCTAGGGCAAAGCTTTACTGCTTATCTCATAATATATTTCACATAATATATATACATATATTCAAGATTCTAGTTCAGCGGGAGTGACATACACTTCCCCTATACGATCCCAACAAGTACATTATGCTATAACTGATGGGGGAGAGCTACTACTTCCCTCTATATATTTTCATAACTAACATTCCCGCAGAAGGGTTACTACTATTGGAAGGACAATCCTGATTCAGTATCAGGCATCTCCTCATCGTCACTATCGCTGAGTGAGTACTCCTCTGAGTTCTCCTCTTCTTCTCAGCTGAAACTGACTTCGTCATTACTAAAGCGGTTGGGAATCTCCTTTCCCTCATCGTCGGGATGGGCGTCGAAAAGAGTCTCGTTATCTTCCTCTTTCATGGGGTGTTCGGGAGACATACGGGCTGGTTCGGGGTTCTCCATCGGCTCCCTATTGCCCTCATGTACTTCTGGCTGCTGCTCAGCCATGAACTCTTCATCGGCCAATTGGGGTGCTGGTTCTACCGAGTCACCCTCCATAATGGCGGCTGCTATAATGCCTTAACCTTGTGCAGGTTCCTGGGGTTGAGCACTTTTCTCTCGGCGTTCACTATCTCCTTGATAAGGCTTGCTAGTCCTGCTTGATCGCTCTTCTAATTCTGTTTGGCAAGGTCTCTTTCTCTCTTTGGGTCTTCTCCTGTCTTGATCCACCTTTGTCTTGGCATGTATTGTAGAAGTCCATATCGGTTCCTTATAGCGAACAGCATACGTTAGAACTGTATCACCGGACATCAGCTGCAGTCTTTCAGTCCGATGAACAAATTCTCATATATCCATAACTCTAGGGAACTTAGGCAGTTTCACTCCCCGCTTGCCCATAAAGAAAAACTGAGGCTGATACCGGACTCCTCTCAGAGATTGGCTCAATCGTGGTATGGCGAAACTCGACACAGTTAAGAGCTCATCCTGGTCATAAGGATCCCGATACACACGAGTGTTAGGAAATGCCCTAAGTATTGGAGACATTTTGATGTATTCATTTTGAGCTGGATAATAAAATTATACATAGAGGTTATTCATTACATTGCTATGTGTCCTCGTCTTATTTACATATTAAAGTAAATGTAAGCAAATATGGCTCACTGACTGCTTGTGTTAAAACTGTTAGAACGTTGCATGCAATGGACTTTTGTATGCGAGAAGACAATGTTCTAAAGTTGGCAGTCTAAACTATGGTCTGTAGTCTATGGGGTTAGACCGAGCATCTAACTCATGTTAGGACTATTATGTTGTCTAAAGCCTTAGAGGGGACGGTTTGTCTTGACTGTCTAGAGCTGGACTCCCAAGTAGAGACATGGATATGTTGCTCGGTGGTGACATATTAGACCGGGACTAAAGCATGATTGATCTACGTAGTTCGCTATGAGTGGATCAATCTGCTTTTGACGTTCATTGTGCAATAACCTTAATCCTGAGTAAATGAACTACTTCATGTATGTGACTTGTGTACTTTGATGTTCCAATGGCTAAAGCGTCTCAGAGGTAGTAAGCTTATAGACCGGTTCGTTGGGTGCATGACTTGTATACGATGAAGGGTTTGTTTGCAGATATCGGAATCATAGCTCTGAGGAGTTAAAGTTATCCTCTTAAAGGCATTATACTGAATGTGAAAATGGACAAGGCCTTGGGTCGTCTGCTGGGCGGATGACTTCTTATTCACATATGGTGAATAAACATTTTCTTGATTCGGTAGTATAATAGAACTTTAAGATAGCCTGATCAGTAGGATTAAACGGACTTTGACCTAAGACTGATCATGGATATCATATGAGGGTTTTGCATAAATGACAAGGTCATTGGATAGTAGCTCGTCACAGGCTTACGTAATACGGTATATAATTGGGAGTTCAGTTTCAGGTTTATAGTGGTGTGACTCTGAAATTAGTGATCATATGATTGAGTTGTTCGGTAAAGAATGATGATCATATGGAATCACAGGAGCCCGATTATATATGTCCAATCAGTCCCTCTACTAGCTCCACATAATTCCTTAACGTTTGGCAAATTGATTTGCGTATGCTAGTGGCTAGTTTATTATGCATGGATGGTGATGACACAGGATTAGGATGGTAGACAAGATTCTCTCCGGTTGGATTCAGATTTTGTTTTGGATAATAGAGTACACAATTATTCGAACTCCAAATAAAGTTACCATGATTTTATTTGAGATTGGATTAGAGTTGTAGAAAATTATCCATGAGAACAAGAATATGAAATACAACCGTTTTGTGGAATTTGAAATTTGAATTTTGAAATTTGAAATTTGAATTTTGAAATTTGAAATTTGAATTTTGAATTTGAAATTTGAATTTGAAATTTGAATTTGAAATTCGAATTTGAAATTTGAATTTGAAATTTAAATTTGAAATTTGAAATTTGAAATTTGAAATTTGAAATTTGAAATTTGAATTTGAAATTTGAAATTCAAATTTTGAATCACAGTCCAAGTAGGATTCGAATTTGTTGTGGAAAATCCACAAGGTTTGAAATTCGAATTTGAGTTGGATTTGGAGAGGATAATCTTGTTAGAATCCTACTTGAATTTTGAGTCCAAATCCCAACAAATAAGGGACGAAATTTTGAGGATAATCCTCAAGGAAATTTCGGATTTTTGTGGATGAGATTCAAGTGTAAATTCAAGCTTCAATCCTAGTTGAATTTGGATTCTCTCCTTCCCTGAAAAGTGGCCGAAATTAGGGAGTATCTCTCCTAGGAAATTCGGTTATTTTGGATAAGGTTGAGATGAGATTCAAGGTTGAAAATCCTAGTGGAATTTTTGATTCTCCCTTATCCATAATGGCCGAAATCTTTAGGGAAGATTCACCTTGAAATTTTCGGATTTTTTGGGTTGAAAAAGGGAGATAAAATTCTAGTTAAAATCTTGTTGAGATTTGGATTGGATTTATCCTAAGAAAAACCGAATTTTTTGTGGAGATTCTCCCTTGGAAAAATTCAGATTTTATGGGTTTGGATAAGGAAAAATATCTTTTCCTAATCCAATTCAAATTCAGAGATTCACCTCATGCAGGTCTATAAATAGAGGTCCTGCCACTCCAGTTCTCTTAGACCACAGACTTTCAGGTGAGTAGGCTTATTGTTGCACAGCTCATCGTGACAATAAAGTTCTTGAGAGATCTGGGTGGTCGGAAGAAGACTAGCAGTGCTAGCATACCGATCGAGGTTCAGAGTGCCCACACACTCAGCCATTCGGGAATTGGAGAATAGTAGAGAAGGCTAGTTGGTTGAAGCCTCCGGTCATTCTCCTCCTGCAGATTGGCGTCCTTGAGGTATGAGTTTTAATTGTTGTTGATTTATTGTATATGGCATTATGAGATATTTAACGATCTAAAAATTTTTATTGTTCCGCTGCGCCACTCTGATACGTTTTTACCGGTTTATTTTCCTACAACGAGAGTATCTTCCTGAGAGATATCAACAGCCAACAGGACTCAGTTATCCTGATCAATGGCGTACAATCAGGGAATCACTTTGATAACGTGAAACCAGTCCTCATATTCTCATGGAGTGCAGGAGTACTGTTTGCCACTCGAAACTTAGTGGACAACTAGCCTTGAAGATCGGTACAACTCAGACAGCAATCCATGTTCTTTCTCTGAGCAGTTCTCTAGCACTGCACGGTCGTGATTTTTCATATAATGATCTCAGCATCTCTTCGTCTTGTCCTCGCCATCATAGATTTCGTCGTTTCATACTATAAAATGTTATCTTCAATAGATAAACATTTACTGACTAAAAATAAAACTAACTTACTTGGACAGATGAGGCAGGCATGCGGCGATGTGAGGTAGGATGGCAGGAAACCGCTCTGATACCAACTGTGACGCCCCGTGCCCTCAGCGGCCCGGACCGTCACTAAAAACTCTATTACTTGCTTCTTTAGCTTTTACTTATACTTTTTCTTTAAAACCGATACTTAAACTTGCTGAATTTAATACCATAAATTTAGAGGGAAATTTTTTTTTTTGCATAGTGTACGTATTTAATATTCACGTACGCATACTATTAAAATGCGGAATTTGAAAGACATAAGGATTTCAATTATACATACACACTTATATACTTGTTTATCTGATTACTATTCACCAGATACATTTTAAATATACTACTCATACATATACTGTTTACTGTTCCAAAATACCGTTTAACCTTTACTATTCAAAATACTATATAACTGTCACCATTCAAAATATTATTTACTCATACTGTGCGGAAGAATACTCGCGGTGTATCCATAACCTCATCCTCACATCCACCTCCGCCACCATCATCGTCCCTTGATGTTTACGCTATAGGATGCTTACCTACAGCATGAACACACTCCGTGAGCTTTACGCCCAGTAAGTACAACATGTTAATCGCAAAACATGTTTAAAACATAGCACATACGTAAAATCATAGGCATGACATATATCACTTAATAAATCACATACCATATAAGCATATCACATATCAGCTCACATATCATGTCATCACATAACATGTCATAACAGTGAATATAAAACTTCACATACTTTATGCATGACAGAAGCATCGTGTACTGTATGCACTCTACTGAAAAAGAAAGCATAGCGAACTATAACTAATGCATGATCCGGTTATGTTCATTTATGCTTCAAACCTTTCTTTTTCTCTTCTTGTCTATTTAGGGCCCATGTGTCAGTACCGTGTGCGTGCAGACCAACGGTAACGCCCGAGGTCAACTAATGCCGAAGAGCCATCAACTGATGCTCAACTTTTGGCCTTAACTTTTTTTAACTAGAAACCCCTTCGACTGAAGGAGCCGGTACGACACACCTATTTATTTCCATCTTGTTTAACTGTTCTAGCCATACGCTTCTCTAAGCTGTCCCCAATCCTACGCGGTAGGGATCTATGGCTTCTATCTTGTTCTTTCATCAATCTACTCAATTGTGAAGCTATATGCTCTTATGTATGCTGTGCAGCATCGTGTGCAAGATACATACTTAAAATACAGGAAAAGCATCATTTTAACATCATTTTATTCATGCTGCAGGCGGAGTTGTACTTACCTGTCAGCAGACAGTTTATACTCTCGCCTTCGTCACAATACAGGTACCTCCCTGTAAGCATAATGCATTACATTAACATTCACTCTTAGGTCACCGTGGTCATTAGTGACTAATAAAAACTCTATCGTTAGTGATACCGATCCTTATCGGTACTGATTGCCCTCTTCTTAAGAATTTGATTTTCTAATTTCTAATCATGGTTAATTAATTTATTTGCTCAATAAATTAATTAACGTCGCTCTTAGGTCACTCTATCGATAGGAATTAATAAAACTATCGTTGTGTGATACCGATGCCTATCGGTACCTAACTGCTCTACTTTGAGAATTTTGATATCTAATTTCTAATCGTGCTTGATTAATTTGTCTACTTGACACATTAATCACTGTCTCTCACTATCCCATTCCGACTTGGTCCTTGACTGGCTAACCGACTAGTCAACTGACTGAATACCTCCCGTATGACCATTTAGTCTGTCGGATTACCGTTACCGATGTAATCGCCCCGAATTTTATACTTAGATCACACCCAACCCTCGGGTGGCACTATTCTGACATAGGGGTCGTTTTCTTACATTACGAAATTTCTAATTGGGGCGGTTAACTAATTCTCACAACGTCCGTCCTTCTTTCCCGGACCTAGGTCATCGAGGGGGCTCGGGTTCCCATCCCGATCACATTTTCACCCCTCGTTTCCTAAAATACCCCTTTGTGCCGTTTTAGAAATTTCGGCAGCATTTCCGCTTAATTTTTGGGTTTCCGGCGTTTAGGAAACGCCTCAAAACCATCTAACCTATTCTAACCTGCCACGTACTAAACCAGAGGCCTAATTTTTACGGAAAAGCTCCGCTTTTTACGTAAAAATATTCATATTTCCTCACATTCTCTTTTTCGACATTTCATCCCTTTTTCTTACAATTCCTCAAGTCAGTAAACCATAATTAATACATAATTATTTCCAATAATAAATTGAGGAATCAAGGGATCAAAACCACTACCAAAATCATTCCCATCGGTGGTCGGACGAACCGTTCGGTCTCAACCGCGCAATCTTTGAATCGTCATTCTTCACTTTTGAAACTCCAGTTTGCCAATCCGATGCCGCGGATGTGTCCGGAACGTCGAAAAAAGGCCAACGGGCCATTCTTCAATTTTCGGTCTCCGGGTTGCCGTTGACCGGTGTTGACCGGCCGTTGACCGGTCGTTGACCGGCGTTGACCACGGCGGCGATGGGAGTGGCGACCACCATCTTGAAGAGCTCGACGAGAGGAACCCATTGGTGGTGTCATTTTCACCAATCGAGACTCCTATCACCGGAAATCGGCCCTCGAAAAGTCGACGACGGCGACGGTGTTGGATCTTCATTTTCCGGTGTTGTTGCCCAAAATTGATTTGGGGCTTTTGATCTACGTGTTGTTCTGAGCATTTTGACACCGACCTTGCAACTCAACTCCGCCGGAATAGCGAGATCTGACGGCGGCGATGGCGACGGCGACGGCGAACCTTGGGCGGCGCGATCCGGCGGTTGTTGACGTGAAATGAAGCCTGGGTTTTGTTCTACTCTTCATTGGGACCGGAATCGTGGCATTTGGACGTCGGACGGCGGAGATACGGTGGTTTGAAAAATTCGGCCACCGGCGGCTTTGGGCGGCGTGCTCCGGCGTCGGTTTGGTCGACTCGGCCCATCGTTGGAATCAGCTCGTCGAGAGCTTTCCAATGGTGCCGGCGGTGTCGAAAACGGAGGTCGGATTTGATGGTCGATCACTGTTCATCCTCGGTGGTGTTGGGGGGAGGAAATGGGATTTGGAAAAATTGTGGGGCTATTTTTCAATAGTCCCAAAAATTTCGTCCTTTTATACTAATTTTTTGAAAAATTTTAAGATAGGCTATACTGACTAATTTGGGCGTGCTGAACCCAAATATATCAGTTTTATCTTCATCCGAGGTCGTCTCGACCAGTTTCCCGATACTACATGGTTCCCGGTCAAAAATTACTTTTTGTGCTCAAATTAGTCATTTGAGCATTCTGATTCCAAATATATCAGTTTTATATCAAGAAAAGGTCATCTTGACCAATTTCTTGATACTGTGGTTAGACCTACACTGTGTTGACACTGTGCACGCATAACGAGGTGTTTTCGCGTGAAATTTCAAACACAGTCTCTCTTGACTAATTTGGACGTGCTGATTTCAAATTTATCAGTTTTACGTCCATCTGAGGTCTTCTGGACCAGTTTTCTGGATCTGCATGACCCCGTCTCGAAAAACGTGTCAGGTGCCCGATTAACTAATTTGGGCGTCCTGAGTCTAAATATATCAGTTTCGAGACGAGAAAAGGTCGTCTTGACGCTCATCCCGATACTGCGTACCTCTTAAACAAAATCTACATTTTATGCTCAATTGACCAGATTGAGCCTGCTAACTATTAATATATCAGTTTTATGCCAGATTAAGGCCGTCTTGGCTACTAACCTAACACTGCGTTTCTCACTATTCACAAATCACTATTCACTATTCACTATCTGACTGACTAATCTGAGCGTTCTGACTTTGATTTTGTCAGTCCATTGGCGAGAAGAGGTCATCTAGACCACTTTTCTCCATACTGTACATCTATTAGGGCAATTATCACTACTGCGCTCAGGTGACCAGTCTGAGCGTACTGATGACTAGCTCATCAGTTCTGTATCATGAAATGGTCGTCTGGACCGGTTTCTTGATATTGCGTGTCTCAACGCATACTCACATAATAGGGTGGACCGATTTCACTGTCGATTACCCCTTTCACTGCATGAATAGTAATTAAACGTTACTATTCTTGTTTAATTCATTCAACTGAAAAGCACACTGTGCTTATTAACTTAATTACATCATTACATAGTAATTAAGTTTCATAATTCATGAGAGTCATTACAGTGGCTCTCGGCTCATTACACAGCCTTCTACATGGACTCTTACACGTGCGTGTGCAACGCAATACGGGCGTGTACATTTCGGACACAGGCGTGTACTAGTTGAGACTACTTAACACGGCCATGTCTTTGAAGCACATTTATCTATCTGAGCGGTGCACAGCCTTTTACACGGTCGTGTGCTTGACCGTGTTACACTACACGGCCATGTACACTCACACGGCTACTAACAGATACACAGTCCGAATGGCATACGGTCACTCACACGGCCGTATCCCTGACTGTGTTACTTAAATTGTACTAAAAGACATTAAATTATGTCCATTTTATTCCTTAATGACTTATTACAGGTAAGTAGGTGCCATGAAAATGGCGGTCATTACATGTATTGGATGGGCATGTGAAGAAGTTGGAACCAAGATCAAAATTATGCATGGTTGTAAGGTATCCTAAGGGAACTAAGGGAGGTCTGTTCTATAACTCGAAGGAACAAAATGTCATTGTATCAACCCATGAGACATTCTTGGAAGAAAGTCACATGAATGACTTTAAGCCTCGAAACAAAGTGGTGCTAGAGGAGCTATCGGGTGATAGAACTGCTCCATAGGTTTCGGTCTTAGACGCAAGTCTGAGTTCCAGTGAAAGACTTCCAGACAATTAGCAATTTAGGGTGCTTCGTCGTAGTGGGAGGGTTTCAAGGAAACCTAATTTCTTCATGTATGATGTTGAGGTATACTAGGCCGAGGCTCATGAGCATGAGAATGATCCGGTCACTTATGATGAAGCTATAAATGGTGTTGATTCTAAATCTTGGAAACAGGCAATGAACAATAAGATGGATTTTATGAAATCCAACTCTGTTTGGGAACTTATGGATATACCAGATGGGATAAAACCCATTAGATGCAAGTAGGTCTACAAAAGAAAGAAGGATGCGGAAGGGAGAGTGGAAACTTTCAAAGCTAGATTGGTTGCAAAGAGGTACACGCAAAAGGCTGGAATCGATTACGATGAAACCTTTTCACCTGTTGCTATGCTAAAGTCTATCCGTATTCTTTTGTCCATTACTGCGGCTCTCAATTATGAGATCTGGCAAATGGACGTCAAGACGGCATTCTTAAATGGCCATCTTGAGGAAAGTATCTACATGATACAGCTCGAAAGGTTTGTGGTAAAAGGCCAAGAGAGAAAAGTGTGTTAGTTGCTTAGATCTAATTATAGATTAAAGCAAGCATCCCGTTCATGAAACCAAAGGTTTGATTAAGCGATCAAAACATTTGGTTTTAAGCAGAACGTTGATGAACCTTGTGTTTACAAATGTATTAAGGATGGAAAAGTGGTCTTTCTTGTACTCTATGTCGATAATATACTACTCATTGGGAATGATATAGGGAATTTATCATCGGTCAAGTTATGGCTACACTAACAGTTTGACATGAAGGACTTGGAAGAAGCTAATTATATTCTAGGCATTCGTCTCTTTAGAGATTGAAAGAACAAAATGATAGCATTATCCCAGGCTTCATATAGATAAAATAATTGATAAATATGTAATGCAAGAGGCAAAGAAAGGTTTGTAACCTTCCATTGCCGGTCTAACTCTTTCATTAGATGACTATCCCAAGACATTTGAAGAAAGAAAGTGTATGAGTAAGGTCCCTTATGCATTTGCTATGGGTAGTGTGGAAAATAAATCGGTAAAAAGGTATCAGAGTGGCACAGCAGAACAATAAAAATTTTAGATCGTTAAATATCTCATGATGCCATATACAATAAACCAACAATAATTAAAACTCATACCTCAAGGATGCCAATCTACAGGAGGAGAATGACCAGAGGCTTCAACCAACTAGCCTTATCTACTATTCTCCAATTCCCGAATGGCTAAGTGTGTGGACACTTTGAACCTCGATCGGTATGCTAGGACTGCTAGTCTTCTTCCGGCCACCCAGATCTCTAAAGAACTTATTGTCACGATGAGTTGTGCAACAATAAGCCTGCTCACCTGAGAGTCTGTAGTCTGAGAGAACTGGAGTGACAGGACCTCTATATATATACCTACATGAGGTGATTCTCTGAATTCGAATTGGATTAGGAAAAGATATTCTCCCTTATCCACAACCATAAAATCTAAATTTTCCAAGGGAAAATCCCAACAATAAAATTCGGCCATTTAGGATAAATCCAATCCAAATCTAAACAAGATTTTAACTAGAATTTTATCTACCTATTTCAACCAAAAAATCTGAAAATTCCAAGGAGAAAATCTCCTCAAAATTTCGGCCACTTTTAGGATAAGGGAGAATCAAAATTCCACTATGATTTTCAAGCTTGAATCTTATCTCATCCTTATCCAAAATAACCGAATTTTCCTAAGGAGATATGCTCCAAAATTTCGACCACTTTCTGGGGAGGAGAGAATCCAAATTCAACTGGGATTGAAACTTGAATTTTTCCTTTGAACCTTATCCACAAAAACTGAAAATCCATTGAGGATAATCCTTAAAATTTCGTCCATCATTAGTTAGGATTTGGATTCAAAATTCAAGTAGGATTCTAACAAGATTATCCTCTCCATATTCAACTCAAATTCGAATTTCAAACCTTATGGATTTACCACAATAAATTTGAATCCCACTTGGACTGTGATTCAAAATTTGAATTTCAAATTTCAAATTCGAATTTCAAATTCAAATTTCAAATTTCAAATTTAAATTTCAAATTCAAATTTCAAATTCAAAATTCAAAATTCAAAATTCAAAATTCAAAATCCACGAAACAGTTGTGTTTCAAATTCTTGTTCTCATGGATAATTTTCTACAACTCCAATCCAATCTCAAATAAAATCATGGCAAATTTATTTGGAGTTCGAATAATTGTGTACTCTATTATCCAAAACAAAATCTGAATCCAACCGGAGAGAATCTTGTCTACCATCCTAATCTTATGTCATCACCATCCATGCATAATAAACAAGCCAATAGCATACACAAATTAATTTGCCAAACGTTAAGGAATTATGTGGAGCTAGTAGAGGGACTGATTGGACATATATAATAGGGCTCCTGCAAATCCATATGATCATCATTCTTTTACCGAACAACTCAATCATATGATCACTAATTTCAGAGTCACACCGCTATAAACCTGAAACTGAACTCCCAATTATATACCGTATTACGTAAGCCTGTGACAAGCTATCATCCAATGACCTTGTCATGTATGCAGAACCCTCATATGATATCCATGATCAGCCTTAGGTCCAAGTCCGTTTAATCCTACTGATCAGGCTATCTTAAAGTTTTATTATACTACCGAATAAAGAAAATGATTATTCACCATATGTGAATAAAAAGTCATCCGCCCAACACCCAAGGCCTTGTCCATTTTCACATTCAGTATAATGCCTTTAAGAGGATACCCTTAACTCCTCATTAGAGCTATGATTCCGATATCTGTAAACGAACCCTTCATCGTATACAAGTCATGCACCCAACGAATCGGTCTATAAGCTTACTACCTCTGAGACGCTTTAGCCATTGGAACATCAAAGTACACAAGTCATATACATGAAGCTGTCCTTTTACTCAGGATTAAGGTTACTACATAATGAACGTCAAAAGCAGATCGATCCACTCAAAGCAGACTTCGTAGATCAATCACGCTTTAGTCCCGGTCTAATATGTCACCACCAAGCAACATATCTATGTCTCTACTTGGGAGTCCAGCTCCAGACAGTCAAGACAAACCGTCCCTTCTAAGGCTTTAGACAACATAATAGTCTTAACATGAGTTAGATGCTCGGTCTAACCCCATAGACTACAGACCATAGTTTAGACCGCTAACTTTAGAACATTGTCTTCTCGCATACAAAAGTCCATTGCATGCAACGTTCTAACAGTTTAACACAAGTAGTCAGGGAGCCATATTGCTTACATTTACTTTAACATGTAAATAAGATGAGGACAGATAGCAATATAATGAATAACCTCTATATATAATTTTATTATCCAGTTCAAAATAAATACATCAAAATGTCTCTAATGCTTAGGGCATTTCCTAACAATCTCCTACTTGCCCTAAGCCAGCAGATGTGCCATGTTACGCAGCACCATCACCTCTACGTGCCTCTCAAAGCTTCTAGCCACCAAAGTCTTAGTAAAGGGATCAGCAATGTTGTCCTCGGACGCGATCTTACATACATCCACATGTCCTGTCTCCACGTGCCCTCTAATAATATGATATCTCCTATCTATGTGCTTGGTCCTCTTGTGGTGCCGAGATTCCCTTGTGTTGGCAATAGCCCTAGTGTTATCACAATAAAGTGTGATAGGCTTGTCAACACCCGGAATGACCTCAAGGTCTCTAAAGAACTTGCGGAGCCAAATCGCTTCTTTAGATGCCTCAGCCGCAGTCACATATTCAGCCTCCATAGTAGAGTCAGCTGTGCAGCCCTGCTTCATGCTCCTCCACACAATGGCGCCTCCTCCGAGCAAAAACACTAATCCAGATGTCGATTTCCTCGAATCCTTACAAGTCTGGAAGTCTGAGTCCGTGTATCCTACGGGTGTTAGGTCCCCTTCAGAATACGCCAGCATATAATCTCTCGTTCTCTTAAGATACTTGAGTATATGCTTTACTGCTTGCCAGTGCTTGGTTCCAGGATTTGCTTGATATCGACTCACCATACCTACTGCAAAACATATATCTGGGCGAGTGCAAAGCATAGCATACATAAGGCTACCCACAGCGGATGCATAAGGGACCTTACTCATATGCTCTCTTTCTTCCGATATCTTAGGACAGTCATCCAATGAAAGAGCTAGACTGACAATAGAAGGTTGTGAACCTTTCTTTGCCTCTTGTATTGCATATTTGTCAATTATTTTATCTATGTATGAAGCTTGGGATAACGCTATCATTTTGTTCTTTCGATCTCTGAAGAGACGAATGCCTAGAACATAATTAGCTTCTCCCAAGTCCTTCATGTCAAACTGTTGGTGCAACCAAAGCTTTACCGATTATGAGTTCCCTAAATCATTCCCAATGAGTAGTATATCATTGACATAGAGCATCAGAAAGACCACTTTTCCATCCTTAATACGTTTATAAACACAAGGTTCATCAACGTTCTGCTCAAAACCAAATGTCTTAATCGCTTGATCAAACCTCTGGTTTCATGACCGGGATGCTTGCTTTAATCCATAAATGGATCTAAGCAACTTGCAGACTTTCCTTTCTTGGCCTTTCGCTACGAACCCTTCGGGCTGTATCATATAGATACACTCTTCAAGATGGCCATTCAAGCATGTCGTCTTGACATCCATTTACCAGATCTCGTAATCGAGAGCCGCAGCAATGGACAGAAGAATACGGATAGACTTCAGCATAGCAACAGGCGAAAAGGTTTCATCGTAATTGATTCCAGCCTTTTACGTGTATCCCTTTGCAACCAGTCTAGCTTTGAAAGTTTCTACTCTCCCTTCCGCTTCCTTCTTTCTTTTGTAGACCCATTTGCATCCAATGGGTTTTATCCCATTTGGCAAATCTACTAGTTCCCAAACAGAGTTGGATTTCATAGAATCCATCACGTTGTTCATAGCCTATTTCCACGATTTAGAATCAACATCATTTACAGCTTCATCATAGGTAACTGGATCATCCTCATGCTCATGAGTCTCGGCCTGGTATACCTCAGCATCATATGTGATGCCTTAAATTTTATTTAAGGGTCAATATATAATTATAATAAAATTAGTGTGCCAAAAATTAATTAAAAATCTTTTGGAAACCCTAGGTTGGTTTCCTAGTCAAATTCCACTCAAAAAGTCAACAATTTGAACCTCAAAAACCCTAAAATATTCGGCCATTACTTGGGATTTTTAATTAAAATTTAAATCCCACAAATCCAAGAAGGATTTAAACTCACATTTCATCCCTTAAATATAAAGAAGAAATTCGGCCATAAAGTGTAGGAAATAAAGGAGATTTTATTTGAATTAAAAACTAGGTCAAAACTCAATCAAAATTCAAATTATTTTTCTGTAAAAACTAATGGGTAATTTTGGTCACTTAAGGAGAAATAAGGAGAGAAAAACCCTAGCCTCAAAATAGCACAAAGTTTCCCCTTTTGCCCCTCAAAATATTCGGCCAAGCAAGGAAGAGAAAGGGAAAGAAAAACCTAGTATAAAAACCCTCTTTTAACTCTCATTCACCTTTCTTTTCACTCTCAAAATTCGGCCAGCCTCCCCTTCTTTCCTCTCTGAATTTTTCTCTCCCAAAACACACCCAAAACAGCAAGCAAAACCTACCTAAAGGCAGCTCGAAGATTCAACAATTTTTGAGACAAAAACAAGGTGAGAAATAAAATTTTTCCTTCCTTCTCCTTTTGATTTTAAATCTGAAATTTATATGGTTTTTCTCCACTGTTTTCCCTACTGTTTTGAATACTCCAACACTCACACAAATTCAGCCAAAAAGGAGACCATGCATCAAAAATAGTGCAGCACAAACAAGGTGTGATTTCTCTCTCTAAAACCCTAAAAGTTCTGCCTCATTGATCCCCTTTCAAAAACCCTATTATCACATGTGTAAATTTTATGATTTTTGCCAATTTGATTGTTGGGTTGTGTTAATGACATATAAATAAGGTTCTCCACGAAATTTTGTGATCATTAGATAAAAATTGAATTAGTTTGAGGCTAATTGAAATTCGGATAGGAAAAACGGAAATCTGGAAAATTACCATATGAACAGTAAACTGGTGTCAGCCGTAACTTGAGTTTTAAAAATGATTTTCGAGTAAATATTGAGCCTAAAATTAAATTCAAGATGTCCCCTAAAAGCCTGCAAAATTTCAGAACCAAACTCATCCGTTGGCCTAGTCATAATATTTTTCTAACATAGGTGGACAGAACTGCCAGTTTTTGAACTGAAACTGAAACCCTGATTTTATGCCTGAAAACAACCCCTCGGTTTTTGGCCTAGTTGAGTAACCAAACGATGTCTAAAAATTATAAAAATTATATGGAATTAAAGCTACGGATGTCTAGTTTAACATATCAAAAATTTAGAATTTTTGGGATTAAAAATGAATTAATATTGATTTTACAGTCAGCCTAGGTTAGTCTGCCCATGACCAGTAATATCCTAACTTAGAGTTTTTCACAAATTTTTTTTAAAATCCCAAATGTTTATTAAACATTTTAAAATCCTTTTGTGGCACACTAAAATGATTGGATGATTAGGTCTAGACCTAGACTGATCATATGTTGTGATTATAGGATTTATTTGACGTTCTTGCTGGATTTGTGGATCACTTTATCGCAACGCTTGTGCGATAATCGAGGTAGGACTTTCTACCCTTTTCTGGGAGTAGTCAAGTGTTTTAAATTTCCCTATTTTATCGATGGCATACTGTTTTCAGTTTATGAAATTATTATACCGTTTTTGATGAAATAAACGCATGCAACGTGTTTTGTAATAAATGTGTATTTTAAAGCGTGTTTTGATTAATGGCATAATATAACTTGGTAAATACCATCTTTTGAACTATCCGGTGAACATAATTGAGCTCTAGTTCACGATCATTGTAAATGATGCGTGCATCCCAAAGTTGACGCCATGGGGGAATGTCCCTAAACCTGCGCAGGGCCGTTCGGCCTATTTAGACCGTAACGAGATGATCTAGGATAATTCAATTCGAGGCACGTATATTATAGCTACAACAAGTCCTCACTCAAAATATGATGGTTTATTTTAATGATTTATTATTTTAATATTGGGGCACGTATATTGCAGCTACGCTAAGTCCTCAGTATTAAAAATGTTTTCATGAAATTGTTGATTATTTTTGGGAATGATTATTATCCCATGTATTCTTAAATTGTTGATTATTTTTGAAAACGAATTATGTCATACTTTTAAATGTTACCTGTTTAATCCACCTTTGTTTCTGTCCTACTGAGCCAGTGCTCACGTCCCTTTTTCTTTGTGATTTCGAAATGACTACTTCCAGATGTGGGAGGTAGCAGTTCCGAAAATCGTTGAGCCGAAGATGATGCTATCCGTTTTCTCCATCTTCTTCTTTCTGTTTTTCGTTCTGATGTAATGAGACTTTAAGTTTGGACTTTATTTCATGTTATTTAAATTTCATGCTTGGGAATATTTTATGTTTGGTAATTTCTTTTGAAGACCGATTTTGTGTTTAATTTCCGCATTAAAAAGTATTTATTTTCTACTTTATTTTATTTTGTGGTTATGATGCTACTTTATAAATAATTAGGCTTAGCTAAATTATAATGTTGACCCGTTTTTCGTAATAAATGTTTTCCTTAAATCTCGGGTTGATATTATGATTTGGCTGCCGTGTCACGTGTCTAAATTTTGGGCCGTGACAAATAATGGTATCAGAGCCCAGGTTTTCCAAAGGGTTTTCATCAAAACGTTTTCAAAATACCCAAGCATGGTTTTCCTTACTCTTAGAAGCTTATAGTATTTCCTCTTCTTTCAATCTTATTCAGCAAAATGGCTCGTCCCGGCACGCGTAGTCAGAGGCAGCAGAGAGGTAACGACGAAGAGAACCCCGGGAAAACGCAGCCTCAAGGGAGTCAGAATGCAGTGGTTCCTACACCGAATGATCAGCTAACGGCGATGTAGAATCTCACGATGGTGATACAGGCTCTCCTTACCGTCTTACCTTTTGGAACACCTAACCCAGCTCCTGTAGCCAATGTTGTTCCTAATGAGACCCAGAGAGCGGGGAGTTCTTCTCAAACTCCTCAGCAAATGCCTACCACTGAAAACCTTACCTCTAGAGCAGTACCTACCCAGCCTATGATACATCCTAAACAGGCAACCCTAACTCTTTTCTTTAAGCCTCACGTACCCACTTTCGACGGCACGGGCACAGAGATGGATGCCGACTACTGGTTTGATGCCATTCGCAAGCAGCTAAAGTTGACCGCCACACGCATAGATTTCTGGGTTGAGTTTGCTTCCAACAAGCTGGTGGGTCTAGCCTCTACCTGGTGGGCTAGTATCGAGGATGGTTTGACAGAGGAGCAGAGGTCTTCTTGGACAGTTTTCAAGGAGCGTTTTCACGAGCGTTTCTTTTCAGCTCAGTTCCGCGACAGAAAAGCTAGGGAGTTCATCTGTTTGAAGCAAGGGTCTATGTCAGTGCGGGAATATGAAGCCAAGTTCACCGAGTTGGCCTGGTATGCGAAGAATCAGGTTTTGGATGAAGCTACTAAGTGTCTCCGCTTTGAGGAAGGGTTTAGCCTCTATATGAAGAGGGGTGTACAATCGTTCCAGATCAGAGATAGCTACCAGCAGATAGTTGCTAAGGCGTTGACAGTGGAAGAGGACGACAAGGAGTTCCTTGAAGCTCGTGATAGAAACAAGTCTGGACCAATCCGCAACAAGCCTCAGCACAAGCCACAGACTCCTTACCAGAAGAACCAGCAGTCTCAGGGATCGGGTTCTCATTAGTTTTCTGGACAGCGACAGGTTTGGGTGAATGTGATTACCTGCTTCGAGTGTGGTGATGAAGGCCACAAAAGAAATGTCTGCCCGAAGAGACAGTCAAGAAACAATGCTCATAGACATCATCATCAGCGGAATCAGAATGGTCTTCCACAGAGGCAACAGTTTACTTTCCAGTCTTCGCAGTTACAGTGCCCTCAGCTTCTGGCTCCCTATCAACCTCAGCGCACGAGCCAGTACACTGCGCCTTATGCTCTACATGCTACACCGCTACAGCAGTTCCCAGTGCCGAGTTATCAGAGACCGCCACCACAGGGTCAGAGTACGGGCTATCAGCGAGGGAATACAACTCAAAATCGTGGTAAGGCACCACAGGTACACACTCTTGGAGCTGACAGCATGGAGATAGATCATACACCGACTGCATTAGATGGTATAATTCCTATCTTTGGTACATATGCACATGTTTTGTTTGACACCGGGGCTACACACTCTTTTATAGCCCAACATTATACTCGTTCACTTGGTTTAAAACTGTAAAATCTTGACTCTCCCTTATGTGTGAAATCCCCGTTGGGCACAACTACCGTTAGTGATGGGTGTCAAGCCTATGTTTATGTTGGGGATGTTTGTTTAGAGGCATTACTTGTGGTAATGCCTATATTTACTTATGATGTTATTCTGGGATATGACTGGCTTTCCCGATATGGGATTATGCTTGATTGTCATAATCGTCGTGTTATCTTTACAACTGATTTCGGACATGTAGTGTCCTATCAGTTAAGCTTAGTTTCAGATATTGATAGATCTGCTCTGAGGTTAGTGTCGAAGAGTAGACAGGGTATTCTTTGCTTCTTATCCTTGTGTGCAGTGGAAGGATCCAGTTCTGAAAAGAGTACCCAACCTATATCTGTTGTCGGTAGTTTTCCAGATGTTTTTCCAAAAGCTCTTCCAGGTTTACTGCCTCATCGAGAAATAGAGTTTCGTATCAACTTAGTTCCCGGAACAACTCCTTTTGCTTCTGCTCCGTATCGTATGGCACTTCTGGAGATGAAAGAGTTGAGCAAGCAGCTGGATGAGTTGAAATTGCTGGGCTTTATCCGAGACAGTAACTCACCTTGGGGTTCGTCAGTCCTTTTTGTGAAGAAAGCCAACGGTTCGCTATGTCTCTGTGTAGACTACAGAAAGCTCAACAGTGTGACCATAAAAAATAAGTATCCGTTACCAAGTATAGATGACTTGTTCGATCAGTTGGGTGGAGCTTGTTTCTTCTCCAAGGTTGATTTGAGATCCGGTTATCATCAGCTTCGTGTTAGAGAGGAGGATATCCTGAAGACAGCGTTCCGAACAAGGTATGGCAGTTATGAGTTCTTAGTAATGCCTTTCGGTTTGACAAATGCGCCAGCAGCCTTCATGAATATGATGAATAGAGTCTTCCCACCTTTTCTTGATAAGTTCGTCATCGTATTCATCGACGACATCCTCATCTACTCCAGAACTCGTGAAGATCATGCACAACATCTCAGTATAGTTTTACAGACTCTTCGTGAACATCAATTGTACGCCAAGAAAGAAAAATGTGAGTTTTGGATGACAGAGATTAAGTTTCTCAGGCATATCATCTCAGGAGATGGTATATCAGTTGATCCATCCAAGGTTGAAGTGATTCTTAAGTGGGAAAGACCAAAGAATGTTCCTGAGATCCTAAGCTTCTTGGGCTTAGCGGGATATTATCGACGTTTTGTACAGGACTTCAGCAAGCTCGCCGCTCCCCTCACCGATCTGACAAAGAAGGATGTACCTTTCGTTTGGGACAACGGCTGTGAGTCAGTTTTCCAGGAGTTAAAGAGTCGTTTGACATCTACACCTATCCTTATCATTCCGGGTCAGGATCAAGTATATGACATTTACACCGATGCTTCTCATCAAGGTCTTGGAGCAGTTTTGATGCAACAGAACCGAGTTGTCACTTATACCTCACGATAGCTGAAACAACATGAACGAAACTACCCTACACACGATCTAGAGTTAGCTACAGTTGTGTTCGCGCTTAAGATTTGACGTTGTTATCTGTATGGTGCCAGTTTTAGACTGTTTTTAGATCACAAGAGTTTGAAATACCTAGCCACATAGAAGATCTCAACCTGCGTTAGAGAAGATGGGTAGAATACATGCAAGACTACGACTTCCAAGTTGAGTAACATCCAGGTAAAGCAAACGTGGTTGCAAATGCACTAAGTAGGAAAAGAGAGGCAGTTCCCAATCCTGATCATGATGCTTCTATAATGGCTATGCAGATAGATAAGTGGGAAAAGGACAGAGTTCTTACAGTTTATCAAGTTCGTTTTGGCGAAGTTCAGGGTCACCCAATGTTGTACAACTTAGTAATGGAACCAGACTACGTGCAGCGGATCAAGGAGAATCAGTTGGCAGATACATGTTTTGTTGACATCCGAAATAGATTGTTAAAGGGCAAGCATGTTGCAGAGTGGTAGATGGATGCCAGTGGAATTCTTTACAACGAGGGTCGCTTAGCAGTGCCACACATCCCAGAGCTTATACAGGAGATCTTGTCAGAGTTTCATCAGTCGAGGTTCGCCATGCACCCAGGTGGAAACAAGATGTATCAAAACCTAAGACGGCAGCTTTGGTGGAGAGGTATGAAGTTAGATGTGAAGAACTTCGTGGCCAACTGTTTGACGTGTCAGAAGGGAAAGGCAGTACGGGAGAGACCCGCAGGTCTGCTCCAATCACTTCCAATACCTCGGTGGAAGTGGGATAGTATAGGAATGAACTTCTTAACCGGCTTACCGAGAGCACAAGATGGATAGTTGTAGATCGTCTCACGAAGACCGTGCACTTCATCCCGTTCAAGACGACTTGCAGCAGGAACCAGCTAGCCAAGCTTTACATGAGGAACATAGTCAGATTGCATGGAGTCCCTTCAGTGATCGTTTCTAATCGTGATACGCGCTTCAACGCTCACTTTTGGCAAAGTCTATAGGAAGCTCTAGGCAAAGAACTGAACTTCAGCACCGCTTTTCATCCGCAGACAGATGGTCAGTCGGAGCGTCTCATACAGATTCTCGAGGATATGCTACATGTCTGCGTTCTTGATCTTGGAGATGGATGGAGCAAATACCTCTACATGGCAGAGTTCGCATACAACAACAGTTATCAAGCGAGTATCGGAATGGCACCCTTTGAAGCGTTGTACAGAAAGCCTTGTCGATCACCCATCTATTGGGTTGACAACCAGGAAGCACTAGTGGGTGGACCCGATATGATCCTAGACCAGTACGAGAAGATTTCCATCATCAAACAACGACTTCTAACAGCACAGAGTCGACAGAAGAGCTATGTCGATCAACGCAGAAAGCCATTAGAGTTCGAGGTCGGAGAGTTTGTATTAATAAAGGTGTCACCGAAGAAAGGTATCTCTTGTTTCGGAGTTAAAGGGAAGCTAGCACCACGTTACATTGGACCTTTTGAGATCGTACGTAGAGTTGGTAAGGTTGCATATGAGCTAAAGTTACCCGACACCTTGGGAGTGGACAACGTTTTCCATGTATCGATGCTGAGGAAGAGTGCACGAACAGAGTCCGAAGTCATTTCAACAGATGATGTAGAAATCCAACCAGATGTCTCTTACGTCGAGGTTCCGGTGAAGATTTTGGATCGTAAGGCCAAGCAGCTGAGAACGAAAATAATACCCATGGTAAAGGTTCTTTGGAGTAACCATGGTGAAGAGGAAGCCACATGGGAAACCGAGAAAGATATGCGCGAGAACCATGCTGAATGGTTCGCTAAGCAGTAGAATACATGTAATGTAGTTGACCTAAGTTTGTTTTGTAACCCTACTCTGTTCATAGTGGTAGATATACCACTATATGTTTTGAAAGGTGCATTTAGATTGCTCAATGAAATGAGAAGTTATTCATATTCTTATTCTCTTCTTTAGTGTGGAGTAATTCTTAAAGTTTCGAGGACGAAACTATTTTTAGTGGTAGATATTTGTGACGCCTTAAATTTTATTTAAGGGTCAATATATAATTTAAATAAAATTAGTGTGCCAAAAATTAATTAAAAATCTTTTGGAAACCTTAGGTTGGTTTCCTAGTCAAATTCCACTCAAAAAGTCAACAATTTGAACCTCAAAAACCCTAAAATATTCGGCCATTACTTGGGATTTTTAATTAAAATTTAAATCCCACAAATCCAAGGAGGATTCAAACTCAAATTTCATCCCTTAAATATAAAGAAGAAATTCGGCCATAAAGTGTAGGAAATAAAGGAGATTTTATTTGAATTAAAAGCTAGGTCAAAACTCAATCAAAATTCAAATTATTTTTCCTTAAAAACTAATGGGTAATTTTGGTCACTTAAGAAGAAATAAGGAGAGAAAAACCCTAGCCTCAAAACAGCACAAAGTTTCCCCTTTTGTCCCTCAAAATATTCAGCCAAGCAAGGAAGAGAAAGGGAAAGAAAAACCTAGTATAAAAACCCTCTTTTAACTCTCATTCACCTTTCCTTTCACTCTCAAAATTTGGCCAGCCTCCCCTTCTTTCCTCTCTGAATTTTTCTCTCCCAAAACAGCAAGCAAAACCTACCTAAAGGTAGCTCAAAGATTCAACAATTTTTGAGACAAAAACAAGGTGAGAAATAAACTTTTTTCCTTCCTTCTCCTTTTGATTTTAAATCCGAAATTTATATGGTTTTTCTCCACTGTTTTCCCTACTGTTTTGAATACTCCAACACTCACACAAATTCAGCCAAAAAGGAGACCAAGCATCAAAAATAGTGTAGCACAAACAAGGTGTGATTTCTCTCTCTAAAACCCTAAAAGTTCTGCCTCATTGATCCCCTTTCAAAAACCCTATTATCACATGTGTAAATTTTATGATTTTTGCCAATTTGATTCTTGGGTTGTGTTAATGACATATAAATAAGGTTCTCCATGAAATTTCATGATCATTGGATGAAAATTGGATTGGTTTGAGGCTAATTGAAATTCGGACAGGAAAAACAGAAATCTAGAAAATTACCATATGAACAGTAAACTGTTGTCAGCCATAACTTGAGGTTTAAAAATGATTTTCGAGTAAATCTTGAGCCTAAAATTAAATTCAAGATGTCTTCTAAACGCCTGAAAAATTTTAGAACCAAACTCATCCGTTGGCCTAGTCAAAATATTTTTCTAAGATAGGTGGACAGAACTGCCAATTTTTTAACTGAAACCGAAACCCTGATTTTATGCCCGAAAACAACCCCTCCGTTTTTGGCCTAGTTGAGTAACCAAACGATGTCTAAAAATTATAAAAATTATATGGAATTAAAGCTACGGATGTCTAGTTTAACATATCAAAAATTTAGAATTTTTGGGATTAAAAATGAATTAATATTGATTTTATAGTCAGCCTAGGTTAGTCTGCCCATGACCAGTAATATCCTAACTTAGAGTTTTTCACAAATTTTTTTAAATCCCAAATGTTTATTAAACATTTTAAAATCCTTTTGTGGCACACTAAAATGATTGGATGATTAGGTCTAGACCTAGACTGATCATATGTTGTGATTATAGGATTTATTTGACGTTCTTGCTGGATTTGTGGATCACGTTATCGCAACGCTTGTACGATAATCGAGGTAGGACTTTCTAGCCTTTTCTGGGAGTAGTCAAGTGTTTTAAATTTCCCTGTTTTATCGATAGCATGCTGTTTTCAGTTTATGAAATTATTATACTGTTTTTGATGAAATAAACGCATGCAACGTGTTTTGTAATAAATGTGTATTTTAAAACGTGTTTTGATTAATGGCATAATATAACTTAGTAAATACCATCTTTTGAATAATCCGGCGAACATAATTGAGTTCTAGTTCACGATCATTGTAAATGATACGTGCGTCCTAAAGTTGACGCCATGGGGAAAGGTCCCTAAACCTGCGCAGGGCCGTTCGGCCTATTTAGATCGCAACGAAATGATCCAGGATAATTCAATTCGAGGCACGTATATTATAGATACGACAAGTCCTCACTCAAAATATGATGGTTTATTTTAATGATTTATTATTTTAATATTGGGGCACGTATATTGCAGCTACGCTAAGTCCTCAGCAGAATAAAATTTGTATTAAAAATGTTTTCACGAAATTGTTGATTATTTTTGGGAATGATTATTATGCCATATATTCTTAAATTTTTGATTATTTTTGAAAACGAATATTATGTCATACTTTTTGTTTAATCCACCTTTGTTTCTGTCCTACTGAGCCAGCGCTCACGTCTCTTTTTCTTTGTGATTTCGAAATGACTACTTCCAGGTGCGGGAGGTAACAGTTCCGAAAATCGTTGAGCTATCCGTTTCTACCGAAGATGATGCTATCCGTTTTCTCCATCTTTTTCTTTTTTTTTTTTCGTTCTGATGTAATGAGACTTTAAGTTTGGACTTTATTTCACGTTATTTAAATTTCGTGCTTGGGAATATTTTATAGTTGGTAATTTCTTTTGAAGACCGATTTTGTGTTTGATTTCTGCATTAAAAAGTATTTATTTTCTACTTTATTTTATTTTGTGGTTATGATGCTACTTTATAAATAATTAGGCTTAGCTAAATTATAATGTTGACTCGTTTGTCATAATAAATGTTTTCCTTAAATCTCGGGTTGATATTATGATTTGGCTGCCGTGTCACGTGTCTAAATTTTGGGCCGTGACATCAAACATGAAGAAATTAGGTTTCTTCGAAACCCTCCCACTATGACGAGGCACCCTAAATGGTTGATCGTCTGCAGGTTCTTCACCAGAACTCGGACTTGCGTCCAAGACCGAAATCCGTGGAGCAGTTCTTTCACCCGATAACTCCTCTAGCACCACTTTACTTCGAGGCTTAAAGTCATTCACGTGACTTTCCTCCAAGAATGTCCATGGGTTGATACAATGACTTTTTGTTCCTTCGGGTTATAGAACAGGCCTCCTTTAGTTCCCTTTGAATACCCTACAAACATGTACAATTCTGATCTTGGTTCCAACTTCTTCACATCCCCATCCAGTACACGTACCGGGCAGGCCCATATACTCATATGTCCAAGGGAGGGCTTCCTGCCATGCTACAATTCATACGGAGTTCTGGGAATTGATTTGCTTGGAACCTGGTTCAGAATATAACATGCCGTTTGTAAAGCATATCCCCAAAATGATAATGGCAGCATTGAATAACTCATCATGGACCGTACCATATCCAACAAGGTCCTGTTTCTCCTTTCGGCTACACCATTCTTTTGTGGAGTACTAGGTGCAGTCAATTGGGATAATATCCCGTTCTCTACAAGATGTCCTAGAAATTCATCGGAGAGGTATTCGCCACCTCGATCAGATTGAAGTGTCTTTATGGATTTATCCAATTGCTTTTCCACTTCCGCACGATACTCTTTGAACTTGTCAAAGGTTTCGCTCTTGTGGTGCATCAGATACACATATCCATACCTCAAGTAATCATCTATAAAAGAGACATAATACTCGAACCCTCCTCGTGCTGTGACGTTCATGGGGCCACATACGTCAGTGTGCACAATTTATAAGAGCTCCTGAGCTCTTATACCCTTAGCTCCAAAAGACCTCTTTGTCATCTTACCCTCTAGACGACTCACATTGAGGAAGACGTACCTCCTCCAGAGATTCTAAAGGACCGTCTTTCATCAATCTTTGAATCCTATCCTGATGAATATGACCAAGTCTTAAATGCCAAAGATACGCCTTGTTAGAGTGAGAAACTTTTAACCTTTTAGAGTTATCTATTAATTCAGTGTCAAGTAGTGAGTACATCTTTGGTTTGATCAAATATAGGTTTCCATCCATCCATCCAGAATAGATAAAAGACTTATTTCTACGAATATCAACTCTTTTACTAAAAGAAACTGAATAAGAATCCTTTATTAAACAAGCTACCGATATAAGGTTCCTCCTAAAATTAGGAACATAAAAACAGTCTTTCAATAAAATAAACCTAAATTGATCAAAATAAAGGTAAATATCTCCCACGGTCTCAGCCACCACCAAGCTGCCGTCTACAGTTCGCAACGAGAGGCTCCTATCATGTAGACTTCTCATTTCCACGAACCCCTGCATAGAAACACAAACATGATTAATGGCACCCGAATCAATGACCCAAGTGTCTTTCGATTCTTCCACCAAACACGCTTCCAAGTAATGAAGTTCCTTACCTTCCTTACCCTTGGCGGCTAGGAATTCCCGGCAAGCCTTCTTAAAATGACCTACCTTCCCACAACGGAAGCATTTGGACTTTCTAGGGTCCCTCGGCTTCTTGTTGTTCTTCTTCTTCTTCCCATCCGAGAAAGGAGGATTAGAAGAACTGGAAGCCACTTGCTTCTGATTTGGCCTCTTCCTCTTCCGTGAGGGTTTGGAAGATTCCGCCAAATTGGCCTCACCTTTGGGTTGGACAGCATCCCCATCCCTGATCATCCGCTCATAAGCTTGGAGTTACTTCATGAGCTCGGTTATTCCTAACTCCCTTGTCGCCAGATTGTATGCGGCCTTAAACCCCACAAAATCTTTAGATAGAGTTTTGAATACCATCTGGATCTGGGTGTTGTAGTCCAATTCAGCACCGTTTTCGGCAGCCTTAGCGAAGAATCCCATTAGAGTGATCATATGGTCCTTCACCGGAGTACCCGGCTTTTGCTTAGAGTTCATAATACCGGTGATAGCAGACTATCAAGCTAACTTTTCTTGGCCTCCAAACATGTCCTCCAGATTATCCATGATCTCCCTAGCAACCTGATAAGTCTCATGCTGCTTTTGTAAAGCACTCGTCATGCTAGCAAGCATGTAGCATCGAGCTATATCATTGGATTCTCTCCAACGAGTATAGGCAACCAGGACCTCCTCAAGCGGTGTGTCAGGTTTTGGCCCTGGTGGGCATGGTTCGTCCAGTACGAACTTGTGTCTCTCACAGCTGAGAACTATTAACAGATTTCTTTTCCAATCCTTATAATTATCGCCATTCAGTTTATTCTCAGTGAGTATTGAAATGAGGGGTGTCGGTGACATTTTGAACTGAAATAAAATTATACTAGACATCATTATAAAGCCCAAGCAAATATACAGATAATTTAGCAAATAAAACATACAAATATGTTCCTACATGAAACTTGAAAAAAAAACATGTAGCATTGCAATGGTAATTCTCAGCACCTATTGTCCCAAGCCACCGAGGGGTGGTCATGAAAACAAATAGTCGGAACATGGACCCCGTCCAATTAATATATGTTGCCTTAAATCCTCCAAGGTTAAGACATATATTAATAACTGCTTATTTGGCCACCAGTTTAGTTAACAGAGCTTCTAGGGAAGGTTAATAACTAAACGAGTCTTGAGTGCATAACCATTGTTTACGTAGCCCGATCCACGTCCTACCAAGCCACCGAGGGGTGATCATGAATAGGATCGTACCCAAACACGTTTTCCACATAGGAGATCCAATCTAGTATACCGACAGTTGTAAACACCTATCGAGGGGTGTGGTCAGGACAGAACTGACACGAGACGTTACCATGCTTTCACATATGGATCAACAATGGAGGCCGTGGATTTTGTTTGAAGCCCTCTCCCACTCAATATTTTTAAAAACATGCAAGTTTTTTACAAATTATGTATGATCAGTATAGTATGAGCGGCACTCACCTATCCTATATGACATGTTACCAAATATGCATAAAAAACATCCATCAATACATATTTATACATCCATGACATATCACAGAAAAAATAATTGACAGAAAAACCAAGCCATGGTTCCATCCTAAAACAAAGAAAATAAAGATTACAAAATTTCATCCAAAGCATTCTTTGGATCTTGAATTTTGTTCCGTCTTCTTGTATCCATCTTTATGTAGCCTCTCCATTTATTTCTCATCCCAAGAATCATTTAAAATTTAAATCTTCAAAAATTTAAATTTCAAATTCAAATTCCAAATTCGAATTTCAAATTTAAATTTCAAATTCAAATTTTAAACAATTTTAAACATCATGTGTAATAATATGTAATTTCAAAAATATCAAATTTTCAATTACATATTTTTAAACATGATTTAAAATTAAATCTCAAATTTAAAAATCAAAATTTTTCGATTTTTGAACCGTCGCACCACCGCCTCAGGAGGCGGTCGTCGCCGTGGGCAGCCACCAGCCCTAGAGGGGTTGGCAGCCCACGACCGACCCTATGTGCAGCCTTGTCGGGCTGCAGGCCAAGCCTGCAGCCCAGGCTGCACACCCAGGCTGGGCGCAGCAGCCGGCAGGCTGCACCTCCGGGCTGCGGCCAGCCTTGGGTAGGCCACGGCTACCCTTGGCTGCAGGCCAAGCCTGCGGCTGTGGGTGGTTGTGGCCTACACAGGGGCTGTCGCAGCCCCATTCTTCCTGAGGGCAGGGGTTGCAGCCCCACCAAGGCCTGTCGGCCTATCCCGAGGGGTCGTGTCTTGATTTTCGTGTCATATTCCAATTTACCTATTAGGATCTTCAAAAATTAATTTGAATCCCAATTAAATTAAAATTTTCCACACAATCAAAATTTCAACCTTTAAATCAAATTTAACTTTTTGGAAAATAAATTACGGTCTTCAATCTTCAATCTCCTCCAAGAATAATTACATAAAAAATTTCCTGAACCGTTTCCGGTGTACAAAATTCTAACCATAAAAATTCTAAGAGACAAAAAACTAAAATCCATGGGAAAATTATAATGTTAATAAACTGCTCGCATGGTTACATAAAAATTCCTAGATACAGTTTTTCTAAATTCTAACGAACCATAACCGGCATAAACAAGCATGCTTATAATAATTCAGAAAATTAAAATAACCACATACTTTATACATAATCCATGATAACAACATAAAGGAACTCTAGAATGCCACTCTCTAAATACCAAATCCATACATTAATAAAAGACTAAGTAATTGTCTTATTTATGTACATGGCATAGTCATGAGATGGCTCTAATACCCATTGTAGGAAAATAAATCGGTAAAAAGGTATCAGAGTGGCGCAGCGGAACAATAAAAATTTTTATATCATTAAATATCTCATGATGCCATATACAATAAACCAATAACAATTAAAACTCATACCTCAAGGACGCCAATCTGTAGGAGGAGAATGACTGGAGGCTTCAACCAATTAGCCTTATCTACTATTCTCCAATTCCCGAGTGGCTGAGTGTGTGGGCACTCTGAACCTCGATCGGTATGCTAGCACTACTAGTCTTCTTCCGACCACCCAGATCTCTAAAGAACTTATTGTCACAATGAGCTGTGCAACCATAAGCCTGCTTACCTGAGAGTCTGTAGTCTGAGAGAACTGGAGTGGCAGGATCTCTATTTATAGACCTGCATGAGGTGATTCTCTGAATTCGAATTGGATTAGGAAAAGATATTCTCCCTTATCCATAACCATAAAATCCAAATTTTCCAAGGGAAAATCCCAACAATAAAATTCGGCCATTTAGGATAAATCCAATTCAAATCTAAACAAGCTTTTAACTAGAATTTTATCTCCCTTTTTCAACTAAAAAATCAAAAAATTCCAAGAAGAAAATCTCCTCAAAATTTCAGCCACTTTTAGGATAAGGGAGAATCAAAATTCCACTAGGATTTTCAAGCTTGAATCTTATCTCATCCTTATCCAAAATAACCGAATTTTCCTAAGGAGATATGCTTCAAAATTTCGGCCACTTTCTGGGGAGGAGAGAATCTAAATTCACTGGGATTGAAACTTGAATTTTTCCTTTGAACCTTATCCACAAAAACCGAAAATCCATTGAGGATAATCCTCAAAATTTCATCCATCATTAGTTAGGATTTGGATTCAAAATTCAAGTAGGATTCTAACAAGATTATCCTCTCCATATCTAACTCAAATTCGAATTTCAAACCTTGTGGATTTACCACAACAAATTCGAATCCCACTTGGACCCGGGATTCAAAATTTGAATTTCAAATTTCAAATTCGAATTTCAAATTCAAATTTCAAATTTCAAATTTCAAATTTAAATTTCAAATTCAAATTTCAAATTCGAATTTCAATTTCAAATTTCAAATTCAAATTTCAAATTCAAAATTCAAATTTCAAAATCCACAAAATAGTTGTGTTTCAAATTCTTGTTCTCATGGATAATTTTCTACAACTCCAATCCAATCTCAAATAAAATCATGGCAATTTTATTTGGAGTTCGAATAATTGTGTACTCTATTATCCAAAACAAAATCTGAATCCAACCGGAGAGAATCTTGTCTACCATCCTAATCCTATGCCATCACCATCCATGCATAATAAACCAACCAATAGCATACACAAATCAATTTGCTAAACGTTAAGGAATTATGTGGAGCTAGTAGAGGGATTGATTGGACATATATAATCAGGCTCCCGCAAATCCATATGATCATCATTCTTTTACCGAACAACTTAATCATATGATCACTAATTTCAGAGTCACACCACTATAAACCTGAAACTGAACTCCCAATTATATACTGTATTACGTAAGCCTGTGACAAGCTATCATCCAATGACCTTGTCATGTATGTAGAACCCTCATATGATATCCATGATCAGCCTTAGGCCAAAGTCCGTTTAATCCTACTGATTAGGCTATCTTAAAGTTCCATTATACTACCGAATAAAGAAAATGATTATTCACCATATGTGAATAAGAAGTCATCCACCCAGCAGACGACCCAAGGACTTGTCCATTTCACATTCAGTATAATGCCTTTAAGAGGATACCCTTAACTCCTCATTAGAGCTATGATTCCGATATCTGTAAACGAACCCTTCATCGTATACAAGTCATGCACCCAATGAACTGGTCTATAAGCTTACTACCTCTGAGACGCTTTAGCCATTGGAACATCCAAGTACACAAGTCATATACATGAAGCTGTCCTTTTACTCAAGATTAAGGTTACTGCATAATGAACGTCAAAAGCAGATCGATCCACTCAAAGTAGACTTCGTAGATCAATCGCGTTTTAGTCTCGGTCTAATATGTCACCACCAAGCAACATATCTATGTCTCTACTTGGGAGTCCAGCTCCAAACAGTTAAGACAAACCGTCCCCTCCAAGGCTTTAGACAACATAATAGTCTTAACATGAGTTAGATGCTCGGTCTAGCCCCATAGACTAAAGACCATAGTTTAGACTGCTAACTTTAGAACATTGTCTTCTCGCATACAAAAGTCCATTGCATGCAACGTTCTAACAGTTTAACACAAGCAGTTAGGGAGCCATATTTACTTACATTTACTTTAACATGTAAATAAGACGAGGACAGATAGCAATGTAATGAATAACCTCTATATATAATTTTATTATCCAGTTCAAAATAAATACATCAAAATGTCTCTAATGCTTAGGGCATTTCCTAACAGGTAGCCTTATGTACGCTATGCTTTGCACTCGCCCAGATATATGTTTTATAGTAGGTATGGTGAGTCTATAGCAAGTGAATCCTAGAATCAAGCACTAGCAAGCAGTAAAGCATATACTTAAGTATCTTAAGAGAATGAGGGATTATATACTGGTGTATTCTGGAGGGGACCTAACACCTGTAGGATAAACGGACTCAGACTTTCAGACTTGCAAGGATTCGAGGAAATCAACATCAGGGTCAATGTTCTTGCTTGGAGGAGGCACCATTGTGTGAAGGAGCATGAAATAGGGTTGCACGGCTGACTCTATGACGAAGGCTGAGTATATGGTAGCGACCGAGGCATCTAAAGAAGCGGTTTGGCTCTGCAAGTTCTTTAGAGACCTTGAGGTCATTCCAGGTATTGACAAGCCTATCACACTCTATTATAATAACAGCAGGGCTATTGCCAACACAAAGAATCTCAACATTACAAGAGGACTAAGCACATAGATCAGAGGTACCACATTATTAGAGGACACATGGAGATAGGACAAGTAGATGTATGGATGCATGTAAGGTCATGTTCGAGGACAACATTGCCGATCCCTTAACTAAGACTTTGGTGGCTAGAAGCTTTGAAAGGCATGTTGAGGTAATGGGGATGTGTAACATGGCACATCTACTAGCTTAGGGCAAGTAGGAGATTGTTAGGAAATGCCCTAAGCATGAAACACATTTTGATGTATTTCGTTTATTTTGAACTAGATAATAAAATTATATATAGAAGTTATTCATTACATTGCTGTTGTCCTTATTCTATTTACTTGTTAAAGTAAATGTAAGTAAATATGGCTCACTAACTGTTTGTGTTAAACCATTAGAACGTTGTATGCAATAGACTTTCATGTGCGAGAAGACAATGTTCTAAAGTAAGCAGTCTAAATTATGGTCAGTAGTCTATGGGGTTAGACTGAGATCTAACTCATGTTAAGACTATTATGTTGTCTAAAGCCATGGTGGGGACGATTTGTCTTGACTGTCCGG
This sequence comes from Antiaris toxicaria, assembly GCA_035233585.1. Taxonomy (NCBI): domain Eukaryota; kingdom Viridiplantae; phylum Streptophyta; class Magnoliopsida; order Rosales; family Moraceae; genus Antiaris; species Antiaris toxicaria. Next base: position 25,578,897 of record CP141157.1, read on the forward strand.
AGCATGGACTCCCGAATAGAAACATAGATATGTTACTTAGTGGTGACATATTGGACTGGGACTAAAGCGTGATTGATCTACATAGTCCGCTATGAGTGGATTAATCTGCTTTTGATGTTCATTATGCAATAACCTTAATCCTGAGTAGATAAACTACTTCATGTATATGACTTGTGTACTTTGATGCTCCAATGGCTAAAGCGTCTCAGAGGTAGTAAGCTTATAGACCGGTTCGTTAGGTGCATGACTTGTATACGATGAAGGGTTTATTTGCAGATATCAGAATCATAGCTCTAATAAGAAGTTAAGGATATCCTCTTAAAGACATTATATTAGATGTGAAAATGGACAAGGTCTTAGGTCGTCTGCTAGGTGGATGACTTCTTATTCATATATGGTGAATAATTATTTTCTTATTCGATGGTATAATAGAACTTTAAGATAGCTGATCAGTAGGTTGAACGGACTTTGACCTAACGCTAATCATGGATATGATGTGAGGGTTTTGCATACATGACAAGGTCATTAGACATTATCTTGTCACAGGCTTTCGTAATATGGTATATAATTGGGAGTTCAGTTTCAGGTTTATAGTGGTATGACTCTGAAATTAGTGATCATATGATTGAGTTGTTCGGTACAAAATGATGATCATATGGAATCACAGTAGCCTGATTATATATGTCCAATTGGTACCTCTACTAGCTCCACATAATTCCTTAATGAATGGCAAATTGATCTGTGTATGCTTATTAGCTAGTTAACTATGCATGGATGGTGTAGACATAGGACAAGGATGGAAAACAAGATTCCCTCTGATTGAATATGGATTTTGTTTTAGATAATAGAGTACATAATTATTCGAACTCCAAATAAAGTTGTCATGATTTTATTTAAGATTGAATTGGAGTTGTAGAAAATTATCCATGAGGATAAAATTTGAAAAATAACCTTTTGTGGAGTTTGAAATTTGAAATTTAAATTTTGAATTTGAATTTTGAATTCAAAATTTAAATTTAAAATTTGAATTTGAAGTTTGAATTTTGAAATTTGAACTTTGAAATTTGAATTCAAATTTTAAATCACAATCCAAGTGAAATTCGAATTTTTTGTGGATAATTCCACATGGTAAGAATCAGTTTTGATATGGATAATGGAGAGGATGATCTTGTTTGAATCCTACTTGAATTTTGAATCCCAAATCTACCTAAAAGTAACCGAATTTGTTGAAGGGATTTATCCCTAGGAGAATTCAGATTTTTTAGTGGATAAGGATGAAGGAAAATTTAAGTTTTAGTCCTATTTAAATTTTGATTCTCTCTCTCACAAAAGTGGCCAAAATGTTAGGAAATGTCCTAAGTATTAGAGACATTTTGATGTATTTATTTTGAACTGGATAATAAAATTATATACAGAGGTTATTCATTACATTGCTGTTTGTCCTTATTCTATTTACATGTTAAAGTAAATGTAAGCAAATATGGCTCACTAATTGCTTGTGTTAAAACTGTCAGAACATTGAATGAAATGGACTTTTGTATGCGAGAAGACAATGTTCTAAAGTAAGCAGTCTAAACTAAGGTCTGTAGTCTATGGGGTTAAACTGAGCATCTAACTCATGTTAAGACTATTATGTTGTCTAAAGCCATGGTGGGGACGGTTTGTCTTGACTATCTGGAGCATAGACTCCCAAGTAGAGACATAGATATGTTGCTTGATGGTGATATATTAGACCGAGACTAAAGCATGACTGATCTACGTAGTTCGCTATGAGTGGATCAATCTGTTTTTGATGTTTATTGTGCAATAACCTTAATCCTGAGTGAATGAACTACTTCATGTATATGACTTGTATACTTTGATGCTCCAATGGCTAAAGCGTCTCAGAGGTAGTAAGCTTATAGACTGGTTCGTTGGGTGCATGACTTGTATATGATGAAGGATTTGTTTACAGATATCGGAATCATAACTCTAATAAGGAGTTAAGGGTATCCTCTTAAAGGCATTATACTGGATGTGAAAATGGATAAGATCTTGGGTCGTCTGCTGGACAGATGATTTCTTATTCACATATGGTGAATAATCATTTTCTTATTCGGTAGTATAATGGAACTTTAAGATAGCCTGATCAGTAGGATTAAACAGACTTTGACCTAAGGCTGATCATGGATATCATATGAGGGTTCTGCATACATGACAAAGTCATTGGACGATAGCTTATCATAGGCTTATATAATACGGTATATAATTGGGATTTCAGTTTCAGGTTTATAGTAGTGTGACTCTGAAATTAGTGATCATATGATTGAGTTGTTCGGTAAAGAATGATGATCATATGGATTCGCGGGAGCCCGATTATATACGTCCAATTAGTCCCTCTACTAGCTCCACATAATTCCTTAATGATTGGCAAATTGATTTGTGTATGTTTATTGGCTAGTTGATTATGCATGGATGGTGTTGACATAGGATTAGGATGGTGGACAAGATTCTCTCCGGTTGAATTCATAATTTGTTTTGGATAATAGAGTACACAATTATTCAAACTCCAAATAAAATTGCTATGATTTTATTTGAGATTGAATTGGAGTTGTAGAAAATTATCCATGAGAACAAAATTTTAAAATAAAACTTTTTGTGGATTTTGAAATTTGAAATTTGAAATTTAAATTTTTGAATTTGAAATTTGAATTTTTGAAATTTGAAATTCAAATTTTGAATCATCATCCAAGTGGAACTCGAATTCTTTATGGATAATTCCACAAGGTTAGAATTTGAATTTGAGTTGAATATGGAGAGGAAAATCTTGTTTGAATCCTACTTGAATTTTGAATCCCAAATCTACCAAGGAAAACCGAATTTGTTAGGGAAAACTCTTCCAAGGTAATTTTGGATTTTATGGATAAGGTTACAGGGAAAAATTCAAGTTTCAATCCCAGTTGAATTTGAATTCTCTCCTCCCTAGAAGTGGCCGAAAATTTTGAGTGGATCTCAAGGGAGATTTTTGGTTATTTATGGATAAGGATGAGGGAAAATTCAAACTTGAAAATCCTAGTTGAATTTTGATTCTCTCACTACTTTTTGTGGTCGAAAATTTTGAGGAAATCTTAAGGGAGATTTTCGATTTTAATTAGTTAACGGTGAGATAAAATTCAGGTTAAAATCCTATTTGAATTTTGAAAGAAAAATCCCTACAATGGCCGAATTCCTTTTTGGTTGGATAAGGCTTAAAAATTCAGATTTTTATTATGGATAAGGGAGAAAATCTTCTCCTATTCTAATTCGAATTCAAAGGATCATCTCATGCAAGTCCATAAATAGAGGTTCTGCCACTCCAGTTCTCTCAGACCACAGACTCTCAGGTGAGCAAGCTTATTGTTGCATAACTCACCGTGACAACAAGTTCTTTAGAGAACTAGGTGGTCGGAAGAAGACTAGCAGTGCTAGCATACCGATCAAGGTTCAGAGTGCCTACACACTCAGCTATTCGGGAATTGGAGAATAGTAGAGAAGGCTAGATGGGGGCTGCCCACGGCGGCTGCCGGCCTCTAGGTCTGTGGGGCCGACAATTCGAAAATCGAAAAATTTTGAGTTTTAAATTTGAGATTTAATTTTTAAATCATGTTTAAAAATATGTAATTGAAAATTTGAAATTTTTGAAATTACATATTATTACACATGATATTTAAAATTGTTTAAAATTTGAATTTAAAATTTAAATTTGAAATTCGAATTTGGAATTTGAATTTGAAATTTAAATTTTTGGGATTTAAATTTTAAATGATTCTTGGGATGAGAAATAAATGGAGAGGCTACATAAAGATGGATACAAGAAGACGGAACAAAATTCAAGACCCAAAGAATGCTTTGGATGGAATTTTATTATCTTTATTTTCTTTGTTCTAAGATAGAACAATGGCTTGGTTATTATTCTGTCAATTATTTTTTCTGTGATATGTCATGGATATGTATTAATGGATGTTTTATCTGTATATTTGATGACATGTCATATAGGATAGGTAAGTGCCGCTCATACTATATTGATCATACATATTTGTCAAAACTTGCATGATTTTCAAAATATTGAGTGGGAGAGGGTTTCAAACAAAACCTACGGCCTCCATTGTTGATCCATATGTGAAAACATGGTAATGCCTTGCGTCAGTTCTGCCCTGACCATACCCCTCGGTAGGTGTTTACCACCACTGGTATACTAGGTTGGATCTCCTATGTGGAAAACGTGTTCGGGCATGATTCTATTCATGACCACCCCTCGGTGGCTTGTTAGGACGTGGATTGGGCTACGTAAATAATGATTATACACTCAAGACTCGTTTAGTTATTAACCTTCCCTAGAAGCTATGTTAACTAAACTGGTGGCCAAAATAAGCGGTTATTAATATATGTCTTAACCTTGGAGGATTTAAGACAACATATATTAATTGGACAGGGTCCATGTTCCAGCTATTTGTCTCATGACCACCCCTCGATGGGTTGGGGTAATAGGTGCTGAGAATTACCGTTGCAATGCTACATGTTTTTTAAGTTTCATGTAGGAACATACTTGTATGTTTTATTTGCTAAAATTATCTGTATATTTGCTTGGGCTTTGTAATGATGTCTAGTATAATTTTATTTCAGTTCAAAATGTCACCGACACCCCTCATTTCAATACTTATTGAAAATAAGCTGAATGGCGATAATTATAAAGACTCAAACAGAAATCTATTGATAGTTCTTAGTGTAGGAAAATAAATCGGTAAAAATGTATTAGAGTTGCGCAGCGGAACAAAAAAAATTTTTTAGATCGTTAAATATCTCATGATGCCATATACAATAAACCAACAACAATTAAAACTCATACCTCAAGGACGCCAATCTGTAGGAGGAGAATGTCTGGAGGGCTTCAACCAACTAGCCTTCTCTACTATTCTCCAATTCCCGAATAGCTAAGTGTGTGGGCACTCTGAACCTCGATCGGTATGCTAGCACTGCTAGTCTTCTTACGACCACCCAGATCTCTAAAGAACTTATTGTCATGGTGGGCTATGCAACAATAAGCCTGCTCACCTGAGAGTCTGTGGTCTAAGAGAACTGGAGTGGCAGGACCTCTATTTATAGACCTGCATGAGGTGATTCTCTGAATTCGAATTGGATTAGGAGAAGATATTCTCCCTTATCCACAAGCACAAAATCTGAATTTTCCAAGGGGAAAATCCCAACAATAAATTCGGCCACTTTAGGATAAATCCAATCCAAATCTAAACAAGATTTTAACTAGAATTTTATCTCCCTTTTTCAACCAAAAAATCCAAAAATCCAAGGGGAAAATCCCCACAAAAATTCGGCCACTTTTGGATAAGGGAGAATCAAAATTCCACTAGGATTTTTCAAGCTTGAATCTTATCTCATCCTTATCCAAAATAACCGAAAATCTCCTAGGAGATTTACTCCAAAAATTCGGTCATTATCTGGGATGAGAGAATCCAAATTCAACTAGGATTAAAACTTGAATTTTTCCTTGAACTTTATCCACAAAAATCAGAAAATTCATTGAGGATAATCCTCAAAATTTTCGTCCATGTTTGGTTAGGATTTGGATTCAAAATTCAAGTAAGATTCTAACAAGATTTTCCTCTCTATATCCAACTCAAATTCGAATTTCATTCCTTGTGGATTTACCACAACAAATTTGAATCCCACTTGGACAGTGATTCAAAATTTGAATTTCAAATTTCAAATTTCAAATTTCAAATTTAAATTTTAAATTCAAATTTCAAATTCAAATTTCAAATTCAAAATTCAAATTTCAAATTCCACAAAACAGTTGTATTTCAAATTCTTGTTCTCATGGATAATTTTCTAAAACTCCAATCCAATCTCAAATAAAATCATAGCAACTTTATTTGGAGTTCGAATAATTGTGTACTCTATTATCCAAAACAAAATCTAAATCCAGCCGGAGAGAATCTTGTCCACCATCCTAATCCTATGTCAACACCATCCATGTATAATAAACTAGCCAATAGCATACACAGATCAATTTTGCCAAATGTTAGGAAATTATGTGGAGCTAGTAGAGGGACTAATTGGACATATATAATTGGGCTCCCGCAAATCCATATGATCATCATTCTTTACCGAACAACTCAATCATATGATCACTAATTTCAGAGTCATACTACTATAAACCTGAAACTGAACTCCCAATTATATACCGTATTACGTAAGTCTGTGATAAGCTATCGTCCAATGACTTTGTCATGTATGCAGAACCCTCATATGATATCCATGATCAGCCTTAGGCCAAAGTCCGTTTAATCCTACTGATCAGGCTATCTTAAAGTTCCATCATACTACCGAATTAAGAAAATGATTATTCACCATATGCGAGTAAGAAGTCATCCGTCCGGTAGACGACCCAAGGCCTCCTCCATTTTCACATTCAGTATAATGCCTTTAAGAGGATACCCTTAATTCCTCATTAGAGCTATGATTCCGATATCCGTAAACGAACCCTTCATCGTATATAAGTCATGCACCTAACGAACCGGTCTATAAGCTTACTACCTCTGAGACGCTTTAGCCATTAGAACATCAAAGTACACAAATCATATACATAAAGCTATCCTTTTATTCAGGATTAAGGTTACTGCACAATGAATGTCAAAAGCATATTGATCCACTCAAAGCGGACTTCGTAGATCAATCACGCTTTTGTCCCGGTCTAATATGTCACCACCAAGTAATATATCTATGTCTTTACTTGGGAGTCCAGCTCCAGACAGTCAAGACAAACCGTCCCCTCCAAGGCTTTAGACAACATAATAGTCTTAACATGAGTTAGATGCTCGGTCTAATCCTATAGACTACAGACCATTGTTTAGACCGCTAACTTTAGAACATTGTCTTCTCGCATACAAAAGTCCATTGCATGCAACGTTCTAACAGTTTAACACAAGCAGTTAGGAAGCTATATTTGCTTATATTTACTTTAACATGTAAATAAAATGAGGACAGATAGCAATGTAATGAATAACCTCTATACATAATTTTATTATCCAGTTCAAAATAAATACATCAAAATGTCTCTAATACTTAGGGTATTTCCTAACAATCTCACACTTACCCTAAGCCAGCAGATGTGCCATGTTACACATCCCCATCGCCTCTACATGCCTCTCATAGCTTCTAGCTACCAAAGTTTTAGTAAAAGGATCGGCAATGTTATCCTCAGATGCGATCTTACATACATATACTTGTCCTGTCTCCATGTGCCCTCTAATAATATGATATCTCCGATCTATGTGCTTGGTCCTCTTGTGGTGCCAAGATTCCCTTGTGTTGGCAATAGCCCCAGTGTTATCACAGTAAAGTGTGATAGACTTGTCAACACCCGGAATGACCTCAAGGTCTCTAAAGAACTTCCGGAGCCAAACCGCTTCTTTAGATGCCTCAACCGTAGCCACATACTTAGCCTCTATAGTAGAGTCAGCTGTGCAGCCCTGCTTCACGCTCCTCCACACAATGGCGCCTCTTCCAAGCAAAAACACTGATCCAGATGTCGATTTCCTCGAATCCTTACAAGTCTGGAAGTCTGAGTCTGTGTATCCTACGGGTATTAGGTCCCCTCCAGAATACACCAGCATATAATCCCTCGTTCTCTTAAGATACTTAAGTATATGCTTTACTGCTTGCCAATGCTTGGTTCTAGGATTCGCTTGATGTCGGCCCACCATACCTACTGCAAAACATATGTCCAGGCGAGTGCAAAGCATAGCATACATAAGGCTACCCACAGCGGATGCATAAGGGACCTTACTCATATGCTCTCTTTCTTCTGATGTCTTGGGACAGTTATCCAATGAAAGAGTTAGACCGGCAATAGAAGGTTGTGTACCTTTTTTTGCCTCTTGCATTGCATATTTGTCAATTATTTTATCTATGTATGAAGCTTGGGATAACGCTATCATTTTGTTCTTTCGATCTCTGAAGAGACGAATGCCTAGAACATAATTAGCTTCTCCCAAGTCCTTCATGTCAAACTGTTGGTGTAACCAAAGCTTGACCGATGATAAGTTCCCTATATCATTCCCAATGAGTAGTATATCATTAACATAGAGTATCAGAAAGACCACTTTTCCATCCTTAATACATTTATAAACACAGGGTTCATCAACGTTCTGCTCAAAACCAAATGTCTTAATCGCTTGTTCAAACCTCTGATTCCATGAGCTGGATGCTTGCTTTAATCAATAAATAGATCTAAGCAACTTGTAGACTTTTCTTTCTTGGCCTTTCGCTACGAACCCTTCAGGTTGTATCATATAGATACACTCTTCAAGATGGCCATTCAAGAATACCGTCTTGACATCCATTTGCCAGATCTCGTAATCAAGAGCCGCAGCAACGGACAGAAGAATACAGATAGACTTCAGCATAGCAATAGGTGAAAAGGTTTCATCGTGATCAATTCCAGCCTTTTACGTGTACCCCTTTGCAACCAATCTAGCTTTGAAAGTTTCCACTCTCCTTTCCGCATCCTTCTTTCTTTTGTAGACCCATTTGCATCCAATGGGTTTTATCCCATCCGGCAAATCTACAAGTTCCCAAACAGAGTTGGATTTCATAGAATCCATCTCATTGTTCATAGCTTGTTTCCAAGATTTAGAATCAACATCATTTATAGCTTCATCATAGGTGATCGGATCATCCTCATGCTTATGAGCCTCGGCCTGGTATACCTCAGCATCATACATGAAGAAATTAGGTTTCTTCGAAACCCTCCCACTACGATGAGGCACCCTAAATTGTTGATCGTCTACAGGTCTTTCACCAGAACTCGGGCTTGCGTCCAAGACCGAAATCTGCAGAGCAGTTCTTTCACTCAATAACTCTTCTAGCACCACTTTGCTTCGAGGCTTAAAGTCATTCATGTGACTTTCCTCCAAGAATGTCGCATGGGTTTAGACAATGACTTTTTGTTCCTTCGGGTTATAGAACAGACCTCTTTTAGTTCTCTTTGGATACCCTACAAATATGCATAATTCTGATCTTGGTTCCAACTTTTTCGCATCCCCATCCAGTACATGCACCGGGCAGCCCCATATTCTCATATGTCCAAGGGAGGGCTTCCTACCACGCCACAATTCATACGGAGTTCTGGGAATTGATTTGCTTAGAACCTGGTTTAGAATATAGCATGCTGTTTGTAAAGTATATCTCCAAAATGATAATGGCAGCGTTGAATAACTCATCATGGATCGTACCATATCCAACAAGGTCCTGTTTCTCCTTTCGGCTACACCATTCTGTTGTGGAGTACCAGGTGCAGTCAATTGGGATAATATCCCATTCTCTACAAGATGTCCTAGAAATTCATCTGAGAGGTATTCGCCACCTCGATCAGATCGAAGTGTCTTTATGGATTTATGCAATTGCTTTTCCACTTTCACACGATACTCTTTGAACTTGTCAAAGGTTTCGCTCTTGCGGTGCATCAGATACACATATCCATACCTCGAGTAATCATCTATAAAAGAGACATACTCGTGCTGTGACGTTTATGGGGCCACATACGTCAGTGTGCACAATTTCTAAGAGCTCCTAAGCCATTGTACCCTTAGCTCCAAAAGACCTCTTAGTCATTTTACCCTCTAGACAAGACTCATATTGAGGAAGACGTACCTCCTCCAGAGATTCCAGAGGACCGTCTTTCACCAATCTTTGAATCCTATCCTGATTAATATGACTAAGTCTTAAATGCCAAAGATACGCCTTGTTAGAGTGAGAAACTTTCAACCTTTTAGAGTTATCTATTAATTTGGTGTCAAGCAGTGAGTACATCTTTGGTTTGATCAAATATAGGTTTCCATCCATCCATCCAGAACAGATAAAAGACTTATTTCTGCGAATATCAATTCTTTCGCTAAAAGAAACTGAATAAGAATCCTTTATTAAACAAGCTACCGATATAAGGTTTCTCCTAAAATTAGGAACATAAAAACAATCTTTCAATAAAATAAACCTAAATTCATCAAAGTAAAGATTAATATCTCCCATTGCCTCAGCCACCACCAAGCTACCGTCTCCAGTCCGCAATGAGAGGCTCCTATCATGTAGACTTCTCGTTTCCGCAAACCCCTGCATAGAAACACAAACATGATTAGTGGCGCTCGAATCGATGACCCAAGTGTCTTTCAATTCTTCCACCAAACACGCTTCTAAGTAGTGAAGTTTCTTACCTTCCTTGCCCTTGGCGGCTAGGAATTCCCTGCAAGCCTTCTTAAAGTGACCTACCTTCCCACAGCGGAAGCACTTAGACTTTTTAGGGTTCTTGGGCTTCTTGTTCTTCTTGTTCTTCTTCCCATCCGAGACAAGAGGATTAGAAGAACTGGAAGCCGCTTACTTTTGGTTTGGCCTCTTCCTCTTCCGAGAGGGTTTGGAAGATTCCCCCAAATTGGCTTCTCTTTGGGCTGGACCGCATCCCCATCCCTGATCATCCGCTCATAAGCTTGGAGTTGCTTCATGAGCTCGGTTAGTCCTAACTCCCTTGTCGCCAGATTGTAAGCGGCCTTAAACCCCACAAAATCTTTAGACAGAGTTTTGAACACCATCTCGATTTGGGTGTTGTAGTCAAACTCAGCACCGTTCTCGGCAGCCTCAGCGAAGAATCCTATTAGAGTGATCATATGGTCCTTCATCGGAGTACCGACCTTTTGCTTAGAGTTCATAATGCTGGTTATAGCGGACTGTCGAGCCAACTTTTCTTGGCCTCCGAACATGTCCTCCAGATTGTCCATGATCTCCCTAGCAACCTGATAAGTCTCATGCTGCTTTTGTAAAGCACTCATCATGCTAGCAAGCATGTAGCATTGAGTTATATCATTGGATTCTCTCCAACGAGTATAGGCAACCGGGACCTCCTTTAGCGGTGTGTCAGGTTTTGGCCCTGGTGGGCATGGTTCGCCCAGTACGAACTTGTGTCTCTCGCAGCTGAGTACTATCAAGAGATTTCTTTTCCAATCCTTATAATTATCACTATTCAGTTTATTCTCAGTAAGTATTGAAATGAGGGGTGTCGGTGACATTTTGAACTGAAATAAAATTATACTAGACATCATTACAAAGCCCAAGCAAATATACAAATAATTTAGCAAATAAAACATACAAGTATGTTCCTACATGAAACTTGAAAAACATGTAGCATTGCAATGGTAATTCTCAGCACCTATTACCCCAAACCACTGAGGGGTGGTCATGAAACAAATAGCCGGAATATGGATCCCGTCCAATTAATATAATGTTGCCTTAAATCCTCCAAGGTTAAGACATATATTAATAGCCGCTTATTTGGCCACCAGTTTAGTTAATAGAGCTTCTAGAGAAGGTAATAACTAAACGAGTCTTGAGTGTATAACCATTATTTACGTAGCCCGATCCACGTCCTACCAAGCCACCGAGGGGTGGTCATGAATAGGATCGTAGCCGAACACATTTTCCACATAGGAGATCTAATCTAGTATACCGACGGTGGTAAACACCTACCGAGGGGTGTGGTCAGGGCAGAACTGACGCGAGGTGTTACCATGCTTTCACATATGGATCAACAATAGAGGCTGTGGGTTTTGTTTGAAACCCTCTCCCACTCAATATTTTGAAAAACATGCAAGTTTTGACAAATATGTATGATCAATATAGTATGAGCGGCACTCACCTATCTTATATTACATGTTATCAAATATGCATACAAAACATCCATCAATTCATATTTATACATCCATGACATATCATAGAAAAAATAATTGATAGAATAACCAAGCCATGGTTCCATCCTAGAACAAAGAAAATAAAGATTACAAAATTCCATCCAAAGCATTCTTTGGGTCTTGAATTTTGTTCCGTCTTCTTGTATCCATCTTTATATAGCCTCTCCATTTATTTCTCATCCTAAGAATCATTTAAAATTTAAATCTCCAAAAATTTAAATTTCAAATTCAAATTCTAAATTCGAATTTCAATTTAAATTTCAAATTCAAATTTTAAACAATTTTAAACATCATGTATAATAATATGTAATTTCAAAAATTTCAAATTTTCAATTACATATTTTTAAACTTGATTTAAAATTAAATCTCAAATTTAAAAATCCAAATTTTTCGATTTTTGAATCGTCGCACCATCGCCCTCGGAGGCGGCAGTCGCCGTGGGTAGCCCCCAGCCCCCGAGGGGGGGCTAGCAGCCCACGACTGCCCATGTGTAGCCCTGCCGAGCTGCATACCCAGGCTGCTGCCAGCCTTGGGGAGGCCACGGCCACCCTTGGCTGCGGGCCAAGCCTGCGGCTGTGGGTGGTTATGGCCTGCACAGGGGGCTATCACAGCCCATCCTGCCCGAGGGCAAAGGCTGCAGCCCTACCAAGGCCCAACGGCCTATCCCGAGGGTTCATGTCTTGATTTTTGTGTCATATTCTAATTTACCTATTAGGATCTCCAAAAATTAATTTGAATCCCATTTAAATTGAAATTTTCCACATATTCAAAATTTCAACCTTTAAATCAAATTTAACTTTTGGGAACAATAAATTACGGTCTTCAATCTTTAATCTCCTCCAAGAATAATTACATAAAATTTCCTAAACCGTTTCCAGTGTACAAAAATTCTAACCATAATAATTCTAAGAGACAAAAATTAAAATCCATGGGAAAATTACAGTATTAAAAAACTGCTCCCATGGTTACATAAAAAAAAATCCTAGATACAATTTTTCTAAATTCTAAGGAACCATAACCGGCATAAACAAGCATGCATATAATAATTCAAAAAATTAAAATAATCACATACTTTATACATAATACATGATAACAACATAAAGAAATCCTAGAATGCCACTCTCTAAATATCAAATCCATACATATATAAAAAGACTAAGTAATTGTCTAATTTATGTACATGGCATAGTCATGAGATGTCTCTGATGCCAATTGTAGGAAAATAAATCAGTAAAAAAGTATCAGAGTAGCGCAGCGGAACAAAAAAATTTTTTAGATCGTTAAATATCTCATGATGCCATATACAATTAACCAACAACAATTAAAACTCATACCTCAAGGACGCCAATCTGCAGGAGGAGAATGACCGGAGGGCTTCAACCAACTAGCCTTCTCTACTATTCTCCAATTCCCGAATGGCTGAGTGTGTGGGCACTCTGAACCTCGATCGGTATGCTAGCACTGCTAGTCTTCTTCTGACCACCCAGATCTCTAAAGAACTTATTGTCACGGTGGGCTGTGCAACAATAAGTCTGCTCACCTGAGAGTCTGTGGTCTGAGAGAACTGGAGTGGCAGGACCTCTATTTATAGACCTGCATGAGGTGATTCTCTGAATTCGAATTGGATTAGGAGAAGATATTCTCCCTTATCCACAAGCACAAAATCCGAATTTTCCAAGGGGAAAATCCCAACAATAAATTCGCCCACTTTAGGATAAATCCAATCCAAGTCTTAACAAGATTTTAACTAGAAGTTTATCTCCCTTTTTCAACCAAAAAATCCGAAAATCCAAGGGGAAAATCCCTACAAAAATTCGGCCACTTTTGGATAAGGGAGAATCAAAATTCCACTAGGATTTTTCAAGCTTGAATCTTATCTCATCCTTACCCAAAATAACCGAAAATCTCCTAGGAGATTTACTCTAAAAATTCGGCCATTATCTAGGAGGAGAGAATCCAAATTCAACTAGGATTGAAACTTGAATTTTTCCTTAAACCTTATCCATAAAAATCTAAAAATTCATTGAGGATAATCCTCAAAATTTTCGTCCATATTTGGTTAGGATTTGGATTCAAAATTCAAGTAGGATTCTAACAAGATTTTCCTCTCCATATCCAACTCAAATTCGAATTTCATTCCTTATAGATTTACCACAACAAATTCGAATCCCACTTGGACTGTGATTCAAAATTTGAATTTCAAATTTCAAATTCAAATTTCAAATTTCAAATTTCAAATTCAAATTTCAAATTCAAATTTCAAATTCAAAATTCAAAATTCAAATTTCAAAATTCAAATTTCAAAATTCAAATTTCAAATTCTACAAAACAGTTGTATTTCAAATTCTTGTTCTCATGGATAATTTTCTACAACTCTAATCCAATCTCAAATAACATCATGGCAACTTTATTTAGAGTTCGAATAATTGTGTACTCTATTATCCAAAACAAAATCTAAATCCAACCGAGAGAATCTTGTCCACCATCCTAATCCTATGTCAACACCATCTATGCATAATAAACTAGCCAATAGCATACACAGATCAATTTTGCCAAACGTTAAGGAATTATATGGAGCTAGTAGGGGGACTAATTGGACATATATAATCGGGCTCCCGTAAATCCATATGATCATCATTCTTTTACCGAACAACTCAATCATATGATCACTAATTTCAGAGTCACAGCACTATAAACCGGAAACTGAACTCCCAATTATATACCGTATTATGTAAGCCTGTGACAAGCTATCGTCCAATGACCTTGTCATGTATACAGAACCCTCATATGATATCCTTGATCAGCCTTAGGCCAAAGCCCGTTTAATCCTACTGATCAAGCTATCTTAAAGTCCTACTATACTACCGAATTTAGAAAATGATTATTCACCATATGTGAATAAGAAGTCATCCGCCCAGCAGACAACCCAAGGCCTTGTCCATTTTCACATTCAGTATAATGCCTTTAAGAGGATACCCTTAACTCCTCATTAGAGCTATGATTCCGATATCCGTAAACGAACCCTTCATCGTATACAAGTCATGCACCCAATGAATCGGTCTATAAGCTTACTACCTCCGAGATGCTTTAGCCATTGGAACATCAAAGTACACAAGTCATATACATAAAGCTATCCTTTTACTCACGATTAAGGTTACTTCACAATGAACGTCAAAAGCAGATGATCCACTCAAAGCGGACTTCGTAGATTAATCACGCTTTAGTCCCGGTCTAATATGTCACCACCAAGCTACCTATCTATGTCTCTACTTGAGAGTCCAGCTCCAGACAGTCAAGATAAACCGTCCCCTTTAAGGCTTTAGACAATATAATAGTCTTAACATGAATTAGATGCTCGGTCTAACCCCATAGACTACAGACCATAGTTTAGACCGCTAACTTTAGAACATTGTTTTCTCGCATACAAAAGTCCATTGCATGCAACGTTCTAACAGTTTAACACAAGCAGTCAGGGAGCCATATTTGCTTACATTTACTTTAATATATAAATAAAATGAGGACAGATAGCAATGTAATGAATAACTTCTGTATATAATTTTATTATCCAGTTCAAAATAAATACATCAAAATACCTCTAATGCTTAGGGCATTTCCTAACACTTAGCTGCAAGAAACACAAGTTCGTGCTGGACAAACCATGCCCACCTGGGCCCAAACCTGACACACCACTTGAGGAGGTCCCGGTTGCCTATACTGGTTGGAGAAAATCCAATGAGATAGCTCGATGCTGCATCCTTGCTAGCATGACGAGTGCTTTATAAAGCAGCATGAGACTTATCAAGTTGCTGGGGAGTTCATGGAAAATCTGGAGGACATATTCAGAAGCCATGAAAAATTGGTTCAACAGTTTGCTATTACCAACATTATGAACTCTAAGCAGAAGACATGTATTCTAGTGAAGGACCATATGAGTACTCTAATGGGATTTTTTGCTGAGGCTGTAGAGAACGGTGCGGAACTGGACTACAACACCCCGATCGAGATGGTGTTCAAAACTCTGTCAAAAGATTTTGTGGGGTTTAAGGCCGCATATAATCTGGCGACAAGGGAGTTAGGACTAACCGAGCTCATGAAACAACTCTAAGCTTATGAGCGGATGATCAAGGATGGGGATGCGGTCCAACCAAAAAGAGAGGCCAATTTGACAGAATCTTCCAAACCCTCATGGAAGAGGAAGAGGCCAAATCTGAAACAAGCGGCTTCCAGTTCTTCTAATCCTCTTGTCTTGGATGGGAAAAAGAAGAAGAAGAACAAGAAGCCCATGGACCCTAAAAAGTCCAAGTCCTTCTGCTGTGGGAAGGTAGGTTACTTCAAGAAGGTTTGTCGGGAATTCCTAGCCGCCAAGGGCAAGGAAGGTAAGGAACTTCACTATTTAAAAGCGCGTTTGGTGGAAGAATCGAAAGACACTTGGGTCATTGATTCGGGTGCCACTAATCATATTTGTGTTTCTATGCAGGGGTTCGTGGAAACGAGAAGTCTACATGATAGGAGCCTCTTATTGCGGACTGGAGACGGTAGCTTGGTGGTGGCTGAGGTAGTGGGAGACGTTTATCTTTACTTTGATAAATTTAGGTTTATATTATTGAAAGACTGTTTTTATGTTCCTAATTTTAGGAGGAACCTTATATCGGTAGCTTGTTTAATAAAGGATTCTTATTCAGTTTCTTTTAGTAAAAGAGTTGATATTCGTAGAAATAATTTTTTTATCTGTTCTAGATGGATGGATGAAAACTTGTATTTAATCAAACCAAAGATGTACTCACTGTTTAATACTGAATTAATAGATAACTCTAAAAGGTTGAAAGTTTCTCACTCTAATAAGGTGTATCTTTGGCATTTGAGACTTGGTCATATTAATTAGGATAGAATTCAAAGGTTGCTGAGAGGCGGTCCTCTAGAATCTCTGGAGGAGGTACGTCTTCCTCAACGTGAGTCTTGTCTTGAAGGTAAGATGACTAAGAGGTCTTTTGGAGCTAAGGATACTAGGGCTCAGGAACTCTTAGAAATTGTGCACACTGACGTATGTGGCCCCATGAACGTCATAGCATAAGGAGGGTTCGAGTATTATGTCTACTTTATAGACGATTACTCGAGGTATGTATATGTGTACCTGATGCACCGCAAGAGCGAAACCTTTGACAAGTTCAAAGAGTATCGTGCGGAAGTGGAAAAGCAATTGGATAAATCCATAAAGACACTTTGATCTGATCGAGGTGGTGAATACCTCTCCGACAAATTTCTAGGACATCTTGTAGAGAATGGGATATTATCCTAATTGACTATACTTGGTACTCCACAATAGAATGGTGTAGCCGAAAGGAGAAACAAGACCTTATTGGATATGGTACGATCCATGATGAGTTACTCAACGCTGCCGTTATCATTTTGGGGATATACATTACAAACGGCGTGCTATATTCTGAACCAAGTTCCAAGCAAATCAATTCTCAGGATTCCGTATGAATTGTGGCCTGGCAGGAAGCCCTCCCTTGGACATATGAGAATATGGGGTTGCCCGGCACATGTACTGGATGGGGATGCGAAGATGTTGGAACCAAGAACAGAATTATGCATGTTTGTAGGGTATCCTAAGGGAACTAAGGGAGGTCTGTTCTATAACCCGAGGGAACAAAAGGTCATTATTTCAACTCATTTGACATTCTTGGAGGAAAGTTATATGAATGACTTTAAGCCTCGAAGCAAAGTGGTGCTAGAGGAGTTATCAGGTGAAAGAACTGCTCCACAGGTTTCGGTCTTGGATGCAAGTCCGAGTTCCGGTGAAAGACCTGCAGACGATCAACAATTTAGGGTGCCTCGTCGTAGTGGTATTGTTTCGAAGAAGTCTAATTTCTTCATGTATGATGCTGAGGGATACCAGGTTGAAGCTCATGAGCATGAGGATGATCTGGTCACTTATGATGAAGCTATAAATGATGTTGATTCTAAATCTTGAAAATAGGCTATGAACAATGAGATGGATTCTATGAAATCCAACTTTGTTTGGGAACTTATAGATCTGCTGGATGGGATAAAACCCATTGGATGCAAGTGGGTCTGCAAAAGAAAGAAGGATGCGGAAGGGAGAGTGGAAACTTTCAATGCTAGACTGGTTGCAAAGGGGTACACGCAAAAAGCTGGAATCAATTACGATGAAGTTACTATGCTGAAGTCTATCCATATTCTTCTGTCCATTGCTGCGGCTGTCGATTACGAGATCTGGCAAATGGACATCAAGATGGCATTCTTGAATGGCCATCTTGAGGAATGTACCTACATGATACAGCCTGAAGGGTTTATGGCAAAAGGCCAAGAAAGAAAAGTCTGCAAGTTGCTTAGATCCATTTATGAATTAAAGCAAGTATCCCGCTCATAGAACCAAAGATTTGATCAAGCGATCAAGACATTTGTTTTGAGCAGAATGTTACCCTGTGTTTATAAACGTATTAAGGATGGAAAAGTGGTCTTTTTGGTACTCTATATCGATGACATTCTGCTCATTGGGAACGATGTAGGGAACTTATCATCGGTCAAGCTTTGGTTGCACCAACAGTTTGACATAAAGGACTTAGGTGAAGTTAATTATGTTCTAGGCATTCGCCTCTTCAAAGATCGAAAGAACAAAATGATAGCATTATCCCAGGCTTCATACATAGATAAAATAATTGACAAATATGCAATGTAAGAGGCAAAGAAAAGTTCACAACCTTCCATTGCGGGTCTAACTCTTTCATTGGATGACTATCCCAAGATATCGGAAGAAAGAGAGTGTATGAGTAAGGTCCCTTATGC
Organism: Antiaris toxicaria; assembly: GCA_035233585.1. Classification (NCBI taxonomy): domain Eukaryota; kingdom Viridiplantae; phylum Streptophyta; class Magnoliopsida; order Rosales; family Moraceae; genus Antiaris; species Antiaris toxicaria. Next base: position 25,597,475 of record CP141157.1, read on the forward strand.
ATTTGTTGTGGGTAGCCTTATGTACACTATGCTTTGCACTCGCCCGGACATATGTTTGCAGTAGGTGTGGTGAGTCGATATCAAGCAAATCCTGGAATCAAGCATCGGTAAGCAGTAAAGCATGTACTCAAGTATCTTAATAGAATGAGGGATTATATGCTGGTGTATTCTGGAGGGGACCTAACATCCATAGGATACACGAACTGAGTTTTCTAGACTTGTAAGGATTCGAGGAAGTCGACATTAGAGGGCACGTGGAGACAGGATGAGTAGATGTATGTAAGATCACGTCTGAGGACAACATTGTGGATCCCTTTACTAAGACTTTAGTGGCTAGAAGCTTTGAGAGGCATGTAGAAGTGATGGGGATGCATAACATGGCACATCTACTGGCTTAAGGCAAGTGGGAGATTGTTAGGAAATGCCCTAAGCATTAGAGACATTTTGATGTATTTATTTTGAACTGGATAATAAAATTATATATAAAGGTTATTCATTATATTGCTGTTTGTCCTTATTCTATTTCCATGTTAAAGTAAATGTAAGCAAATATAGCTCACTGATTACTTGTGTTAAAACTGTCAGACCGTTGCATGCAATGGACTTTTGTATGCGAGAAGACAATGTTCTAAAGTAAGCGGTCTAAACTAAGGTCTGTTGTCTATGGGGTTAGAACGAGCATCTAACTCAAGTTAAGACTATTATGTTATCTAAAGCCATAGTGGGGATGGTTTGTCTTGACTCTCTAGAGCATAGACTCCTAAGTAGAGACATAGATATGTTGCTTGGTGGTGACATATTATTAGATTGGGACTAAAGCGTGATTGATCTATGTAGTCCGCTATAAGTGGATCAATCTGCTTTTAACTTTCATTGTTTAGTAAACTTAATCCTGAGTGAATGAACTACTTCATGTATTTGACTTGTGTACTTTGATGTTCCAATGGCTAAAGCGTCTCAAAGGTAGTAACCTTATAGACCGATTCATTGGGTGCATGACTTGTATACGATGAAGGGTTCGTTTACAAATATCAGAATCATAGCTCTAATAAGGAGTTAAGGGTATCCTCTTAAGGGCATTATACTGGATGCGAAAATGGATAAGGCCTTGGGTCGTCTGTTGTGCAGATGATTTCTTATTCACATATGGTGAATAATCATTTTCTTATTTGGTAGTATAATGGAAATTTAAGATAGCCTAATCAATAGGATTGAACGGACTTTGACCTAAGGCTGATCATGGATATCATATGAGGGTTCTGTATATATGACAAGGTCATTGGACAATAGCTTGTCACAGGCTTACGTAATACGATATATAATTGGGAGTTCAGTTTCAAGTTTATAGTGGTGTGACTCTGAAATTAGTGATCATATGATTGAGTTGTTTGGTAAAGAATGATAATCATGTGGATTCACGGGAACTCGATTATATATGTCCAATTGGTCCCTTTACTAGCTCCACATAATTCCTTAACGTTTGACAAATTGATTTGTGTATGTTTATTAGCTAGTTGATTATGCACGGATGGTGTTGACATAGGATTAGGATGGTGGATAAGATTCTATCCAGTTGAATTCATAATTTGTTTTGGATAATAGAGTATACAATTATTCGAACTCCAAATAAAGTTGCCATGATTTTATTTGAGACTGGATTGGAGTTGTAGAAAATTATCCATGAGAACAAAAATTTGAAATACAACTTTTTGTGGATTTTGAAATTTGAATTTTGAAATTTGAAATTTAAATTTAAAATTTGAATTTTTGAAATTTGAAATTCAAATTTTAAATCACAGTCCAAGTGGAATTTGAATTCTTTGTGGATAATTCCACAGGGTTAGAATTCGAATTTGAGTTGGATATGGAGAGGAAAATCTTGTTTAAATCCTACTTGAATTTTGAATCCCATATCTACCAAGAAAACCGAATTTGTTAGGGAAAAATCTCCCAAGGTAATTTCAGATTTTATGGATAAGATTGTAGGGAAAAATTCAAGTTTCAATCCCAGTTGAATTTGGATTTTCTCCTCCCTAGAAGTGGTCGAAAATTTTGAGTGGATCTCAAGGGAGATTTTCAGTTATTTATGGATAAGGATGAGGTAAAATTCAAGCTTGAAAATCGTAGTTCAATTTTGATTCTCTCCCTGCTTTTTGTGGTCAAAAATTTTGAGGAAATCTTAAGGGAGACTTTCAGTTTTAATTAGTTAAAGGTGAGATAAAATTCAAGTTAAAATCCTATTTGAATTTTGAAAGAAAAATCCCTACAATGGCCGAATTCCTTTTTGGTTGGATAAGGCTTAAAAATTCAGATTTTTATTGTGGATAAGGGAGAAAATCTTCTCCTAATCTAATTCGAATTCAAAGGATCACCTCATGCAAGTCTATAAATAGAGGTCCTGCCACTTCAGTTCTCTCAGACCACAGACTCTCAGGTGAGCAGGCTTGTTGTTGCATAACTCACCGTGACAATAAGTTCTTTAGAGATCTAGGTGGTCAGAAGAAGACTAGCAGTGCTAGCATACCAATCGAGGTTCAGAGTGCCCACACACTCAGCCATTCGGGAATTGGAGAATAGTAGAGAAGGCTAGTTGGTTGAAGCCCTCTGATCATTCTCCTCCTAAAGATTGGCGTCCTTGAGGTATGTGTTTAAATTGTTGTTGGTTTATTGTATATGGCATCGTGAGATATTTAACGATCTTGAAAAATTTTTATTGTTTTGCTGTGCTACTATGATACATTTTTTTTGATTTATTTCCTACATAAAATTCTATTGATAAACCTAAGGGAAATTTCAGATTTTTTGTGGATAAGGGTGAGATAAAATTCAAGCTAGAAAATCCTAGTTGAATTTTAATTCTCCTCACACTTGGATGGCCAAATCTAGCCTTGTTCTTGGGCTAAAGAAAAATTTGATTTTAGTGGATAATGATGAGATAAAATTCAAGTTAAAATCCTGTTTGAATTTAAAATGCAAAATCCCCTAGGATGGCTGAATCTTCCCATGATTATGGCCTATAGGGAATTCGGATTTCGTGAGGAAAGGAAGGGAGAAAATCTTCTCCTAGTCTAATTCGAATTTAAGGGATTTGTAATAGACCAGAAATTTCCTACAGTACTACCTAGGATTAAACTAGGTTCTTATAGGAATTTATGTGAATAAGAATGTATGAGAACACTATATTTGTAAATAGACAAATAATAGTGTTAATAGAAATAAATAAATATTTTGGGGGATTTAAAATCTCCAAAAATAATCAAAAAATAAAATTCGTGATTGAGAAAGTGATTTCGAACCAAAACGCTCAAAATGGAGTGGTTTCGGTATCCAAAAAAGATAAGATATAAGAAATGGCAAGTCAAAGCAAAAATAAGGCAAGAAAAGCATTTTAGGGTTTTTAAGAGTTTTGAGATTGAGTTAGATCAAATTGACTATATGGATGGCTAGATAAGTCCTCCAGTGCATTTCCTGAGAACTACAGGCTTATGAACGGATGATCAGGGATGAGGATGTGGTCCGACCTAAAAGAGAGGCCAATTTGGTGAAATCTTCCAATCTCTCACGGAAGAGGAAGAAGCCAAATAAGAAGCAAGTGGCTTCTAGTTATTCTAATCCACCTGTCTCGGACGGGAAGAAGAAGAAGAAGAACAAGAAGCTGAAGGACCCTAAAAAGTCCAAATGCTTCCATTGTGGGAAGGTAGGTCACTTCAAGAAGGCTTGCCGGGAATTCCTAGCCGCCAAGGGCAAGGAAGGTAAGGAACTTCATTACTTGGAAGTGTGTTTGGTGGAAGAATCGAAAGACACTTGGGTCATTGATTCGGGCGCCACTAATCATGTTTGTGTTTCTATGTAGGGGTTCGTGGAAACGAGAAGTCTACATGATAGGAGCCTCTCGTTGCGGACTGGAGATGGTAGCTTTGTGGTGGCTGAAGCAGTGGGAGATGTTTACTTTTATTTTGATCAATTTAGGTTTATTTTATTGAAAGACTGTTTTTATGTTCCTAATTTTAGGAGGAACCTTATATCGGTAGCTTGTTTAATAAAGGATTCTTATTCAGTTTCTTTTAGTAAAAGAGTTGATATTCGTAGAAATAATTTTTTTATCTGTTCTGGATGGATGGATGGAAACCTATATTTGATCAAACCAAAGATGTACTCACTGCTTGACACTGAATTAATTGATAACTTTAAAAGGTTGAAAGTTTCTCACTTTAACAAGGCGTATCTTTGGCATTTAAGACTTGGTCATATTAATCAGGATAGGATTCAAAGATTGGTGAAAGACGGTCCTTTAGAATCTCTGGAGGAGATACGTCTTCCCCAATGTGAGTCTTGTCTAGAGGGTAAGATGACTAAGAGGTCTTTTGGAGCTAAGGGTACAAGGGCTCAAGAGCTCTTAGAAATTGTGCATACTGACGTATGTGGCCCCATGAACGTCACAGCACGAGGAGGGTTAGAGTATTATGTCTCTTTTATAGATGATTACTCAAGGTATGGATATGTGTATTTGATGCACTGCAAGAGCGAAACCTTTGACAAGTTCAAAGAGTGTCATGCGGAAGTGGAAAAGCAATTAGATAAATCCATAAAGACACTTCGATTTGATCGAGGTAGCGAATACCTCTCCGATGAATTTCTAGGACATCTTGTAGAGAACGAGATATTATCCCAATTGACTGCACCTGGTACTCTACAATAGAATGGTGTACCTGAAAGGAGAAACAGGACCTTATTGGATATGGTACGGTCCATGATGAGTTATTCAACGCTGCCATTATCATTTTGGGGATATGCTTTACAAATGGCGTGCTATATTCTAAACCAGGTTCCGAGCAAATCAATACCCAGAACTCCGTATGAATTGTGGCGTGGCAGGAAGCCCTCCCTTGGACATATGAGAATATGGGGCTGCCCGGCACATGTACTGGATGGGGATGCGAAAAAGTTGGAATCAAGATCAGAATTGTGCATGTTTATAGGGTATCCAAAAGGAACTAAAAGAGGTCTGTTCTATAACTCGAAGGAACAAAAAGTCATTGTCTCAACCCATGCGACATTTTTAGAGGAAAGTCACATGAATGACTTTAAGCCTCGAAGCAAAGTGGTGCTAGAGGAGTTATCGGGTGAAAGAACTGCTCCACAAATTTCGGTCTTGGATGTAAGTCCGAGTTCCAGTGAAAGACCTGCAGACGATCAATAATTTAAGGTGCCTCGTCGTAGTGGGAGGGTTTCGAAGAAACCTAATTTCTTCATGTATGATGCTGAGGTATACCAGGCCGAGGCTCATGAGCATGAGGATGATCCGGTCACCTATGATGAAGTTGTAAATGATGTTGATTCTAAATCTTGGAAACAGGCTATGAACAATGAGATGGATTCTATGAAATCCAACTCTGTTTGGGAACTTGTAGATTTTCCGGATAGGATAAAACCCATTGGATACAAATGGGTCTACAAAAGAAAGAAGGATGAGGAAGGGAGAGTGGAAACTTTCAAAGCTAGACTGGTTGCAAAGGGATACACGCAAAAGGCTGGAATCGATTACGATGAAACCTTTTCACCTGTTGCTATGCTGAAGTCTATCCATGTTCTTCTGTCCATTGCTGCGGCTCTTGATTATGAGATCTGGTAAATGGATGTCAAGACGGCATTCTTGAATGGCCATCTTGAATAGTGTATCTATATGATATAGCCCGAAGGGTTCGTAGCGAAAGGCCAAGAAAGGAAAGTCTGCAAGTTGCTTAGATCCATTTATGGATTAAAGCAGGCATCCCACTCATAGAACCAGAGGTTTGATCAAGCGATTAAGACATTTGGTTTTGAGCAGAACGTTGATAAACCTTGTGTTTATAAACGTATTAAGGATGGAAAAGTGGTTTTTCTGATACTCTATGTTGATGATATACTACTCATTGGGAATGATGTAGGGAACTTATCATCGGTCAAGCTTTGATTACACCAACAGTTTGACATGAAGGTCTTGAGAGAAGCTAATTATGTTCTAGGTATTCGTCTCTTCAGAGATCGAAAGAACAAAATGATAGCGTTATCCCAAGCTTCATACATAGATAAAATAATTGACAAATATGCAATGCAAGAGGCAAAGAAAGGTTCGTAACCTTCTATTGCCGGTCTAACTCTTTCATTGGATGACTATCCCAAGACATCGGAAGAAAGAGAGCGTATGAGTAAGGTCCCTTATGCATTCGCTGTGGGTAGCCTTATGTACACTATGCTTTGCACTCGCCCGGATATATGTTTTGCAGTAGGTATGGTGAGTCGATATCAAGCAAATCCTGGAACCAAGCACTGGCAAGCAGTAAAGCATATACTCAAGTATCTTACGAGAACGAGGGACTATATGCTAGTGTATTCTGGAGGGGACCTAACACCTATAGGATACACAGACTGAGTCTTCCAGACTTGCGAGGATTTAAGGAAGTCGACATTAGAGGCCATATGGAGACAGGATAAGTAGATGTCTGTAAGATCGCGTCCGAGGATAACATTGCCGATCCCTCTACTAAGACTTTGGTGGCTAGAAGCTTTGAGAGGCATGTAGAGGCGATGGGGATGCGTAACATGGCACATCTGCTGGCTTAGGGCAAGTGAGAGATTGTTAGGAAATGCCCTAAGCATTTGAGACATTTTGATGTATTTATTTTGAACTGGATAATAAAATTATATATAGAGGTTATTCATTACATTGCTATATGTCCTCGTCTTATTTACATGTTAAAGTAAATGTAAGCAAATATGGCTCCCTGACTGCTTGTGTTAAACTGTTAGAACGTTGCATGCAATGGACTTTTGTATGCGAGAAGACAATGTTCTAAAGTTAGCAGTCTAAACTATGGTCTGTAGTCTATGGGGTTAGACTGAGCATCTAACTCATGTTAAGACTATTATGTTGTCTAAAGCCTTGGAGGGGACGATTTGTCTTGACTGTCTGGAGCTGGACTCCCAAGTAGAGACATAGATATGTTGCTTGGTGGTGACATATTAGATCGGGACTAAAGCGTGATTGATCTACGAAGTCCGCTTTGAGTGGATCGATCTGCTTTTGACGTTTATTATGCAGTAACCTTAATCTGGAGTAAAAGGACGGCTTCATGTATATGACTTATGTACTTGATGTTCCAGTGGCTAAAGCGTCTCAAAGGTAGTAAGCTTATAGACCGGTTCGTTGGGTGCATGACTTGTATACGATGAAGGGTTCGTTTATAGATATTGGAATCATAGCTCTAATGAGGAGTTAAGGGTATCCTCTTAAAGGCATTATACTGAATGTGAAAATGGACAAGGCCTTGGGTCGTCTGCTGGGCGGATGACTTCTTATTCACATATGGTGAATAATCATTTTCTTTATTCGGTAGCATAATGGAACTTTAAGATAGCCTGATCCGTAGGATTAAACGGACTTTGGCCTAAGGCTGATCATGGATATCATATGAGGGTTCTGCATACATGACAAGGTCATTGGACGATAGCTTGTCACAGGCTTACGTAATACGATATATAATTGGGAGTTCAGTTTCAGGTTTATAGTGGTGTGACTCTGAAATTAGTGATCATATGATTAAGTTGTTCGGTACAAGAATGATGATCATATGGATTTGCGGGAGCCCGATTATATATGTCCAATCAGTCCCTCTACTAGCTCCATATAATTCCTTAACGTTTGGCAAATCGATTTATGTATGCTCTTGGCTGGTTTATTATGCATGGATGGTGATGACATAGGATTAGGATGGTAGACAAGATTCTCTTCGGTTGGATTCAGATTTTGTTTTGGATAATAGAGTACACAATTATTCGAACTCCAAATAAAGTTGCCATGATTTTATTTGAGATTGGATTGGAGTTGTAGAAAATTATCCATGAGAACAAGAATTTGAAACACAACTGTTTTGTGGATTTTGAAACTTGAAATTTGAAATTTGAATTTGAATTTTGAATTTGAAATTTGAATTTGAAATTTAAATTTGAAATTTGAATTTGAAATTTGAAATTTGAATTTAAAATTCGAATTTGAAATTTGAAATTCAAATTTTGAATCACAGTCCAAGTAGGATTCGAATTTGTTGTGGAAAATCCACAAGGTTTGAAATTCGAATTTGAGTTGGATTTGGAGAGGATAATCTTGTTAGAATCCTACTTGAATTTTGAATCCAAATCCTAGCAAAAGGTGGACGAAATTTTGAGGATAATCCTCAATGGAATTTCGGTTTTTGCGGATAAGGTTCAAGGGAAAAATTCAAACTTCAATTCCAGTTGAATTTGGATTCTCTCCTCCCTGAAAAGTGGCCGAAATTTTTGGAGTGTATCTCCTAGGAAAATTCGGTTATTTTGGATAAGGATGAGATAAGATTCAAGCTTGAAAATCCTAGTGGAATTTTGATTCTCCCTTATCCTAAAAATTGGCCGAATTTGTGGAGGAGATTTTCTCCTAGGAATTTCGAATTTTTTGGTTGAAAAAGGGGAGATAAAATTCTAGTTAAAATCTTGTTTAGATTTGGATTGGATTTATCCATAATGGCCGAATTTTATTGTTGAGAATCTCTCATAGAAAATTCAGATTTTATGGTTATGGATAAGGGAGAATATCTTTTCCTAATCCAATTCAAATTCAGAGAATCACCTCATGCAGGTCTATAAATAGAGGTCCTGCCACTCCAGTTCTCTAAGACCATAGACTCTCAGGTGAGCAGGTTTGTTGTTGCACAACTCATCGTGACAATAAGTTCTTTAGAGATCTGGGTGGTCGGAAGAAGACTAGCAGTGCTAGCATACTGATCGAGGTTCAGAGTGCCCACATACTCAGCCATTCGGGAATTGGAGAATAGTAGAGAAGGCTAGTTGGTTGAAGCCTCCGGTCATTCTCCTTCTGCAAGATTGGCGTCCTTGAGGTATGAGTTTTAATTGTTGTTGGTTTATTGTATATGGCATCATGAGATGTTTAACGATCTAAAAATTTTTATTGTTCTACTGCGCCACTCTGATACGTTTTTACCGATTTATTTTCCTACACCCTATTTATAGACTGGCATGAGGTGATCCCTTGAATTCGAATTGGATTAGGAGAAGATTTATTCCCTTATCCACTCACAAAATCTGAAATTTACATAGGCCAAAAACACAGGTAGATTCAGCCTACCCTAGGGATTTTGCAATCCAAATTCAAACAAGTTTTTAACTTAAATTTTATCTCCCCATCTATCCATAAAAAACCAATTTCCTCTAGTGCCAAAAACATGACTAGATTCAGCCATTAAAGTGTAAGGAGTATCAAAATCCACGTAGGATTTTCTAGCTTGAATTTTATCTCATCCTTATCCATATAAAAACCAAAAATCTCCCTTGGATTTATCCAATAATTTTCAGCCACTTTTGAAGGGAGAGAATCAAAATTCAACTAGGATTGAAATTTGAATTTTTCCCTGCATCCTTATCCACTAAAAAACTGAATTCCCCTAGGAGATATTCTCCGAATAAATTGCAGCCACTTTTACTAGAATTCAAGTAGGATTCAAACAAGATTTTCCTCTCCATTATCCATATCAAAACTGAATTCCCCTTGTGGATTTATCCACAAAGAATTCGAACTTTACTTGGATTGTGATTCAAAATTTGAATTCAAATTTGAAAGTTTAAATCTCAAAAATCAAACTTCAAATTCAAAATTCAAATTTAAATTTCAAATTCAAATTTCAAATTTCAAATTCAAAATTTAAATTTCAAATTTCAAATTTCAAATTTCAAATTTCAAACTCCACAAAAAGTAGTATTTCAAATTTTGTCCTCATGGATAATTTTCTACAACTCCAATTCAATTTCAAATAAAATCATGGCAACTTTATTTGGAGTTCGAATAATTGTGTACTCTATTATCCAAAACAAAATCCGAATTCAACCAGAGAGAATCTTGTCCATCATCCTGATCTTATGTCAGCACCATCCATATAAAGTCAACTAGCCAATAAGCATACACAGATCAATTTGCCATTCGTGAAGGAGTTATGTGAAGTTAGTAAAGGGATCAATTAGACATATATAATTGGGCTCTCATGAATCCATATGATCATCATTTTGTACTAAACAATTTAATCATATGATCACTAATTTCAGAGTCACACCACTATAAACCTGAAACTAACCTCCTAATTATATACCGTATTACGAAAGCCTGTGACAAGCTATTATCCAATGACCTTATCATATATGCAAAACCCTCATATGATATCCATGATCAGCCTTAGGTCAAAGTCCGTTTAATCCTATTGATCAAGCTATCTTAAAGTTCCATTATACTACGAATAAGAAAATGATTATTCACCATATGTGAATAAAAAGTCATCCGCCCAGCAGATGACCCAAGGCCTTGTCCATTTTCACATCTGGCATAATACCTTTAAAAGGATACCTTTAACTCTTTAGAGCTATGATTCTGATATCTATAAACAAACCCTCCATCGTACACAAGTCATGCACCCAACGAACCGGTCTATAAGCTTACTACCTCTGAGATGCTTTAGCTATTGGAACATCAAAGTACACAAGTCATATACATGAAGCAGTTCATTTACTCAGGATTAAGGTTATTGCATAATGAACGTCAAAAAGCAGATTGATCTACTCATAGCGAACGATGTAGATCAATCACACTTTAGTCCTGGTCCAATATGTCACTACCAAGCAACATATCTATGTCTCTACTTGGGAGTCTATACTCTAGATAGTCAAGACAAACCATCCCCACCATGGCTTTAGACAACATAATAGTCTTAACATGAGTTAGATACTCGGTCTAACCTCATAGACTATGGACCTTAGTTTAGACCGCTTACTTTAGAACATTGTCTTCTCGCATACAAAAGTCCATTGCATGCAACGTTCTAATAGTTTTAACACAAGCAGTCAGTAAGCCATATTTGCTTACATTTACTTTAACGTATAAATAGAATGAGGACAAACAGTAATGTAAAGAATAACCTCTATTATTAATTTTATTATCTAGTTCAAAATAAATAAAATACATCAAAATGTCTTTCATGCTTAGGGCATTTCCTAACAATAATTAAAGAAAGGAATTAAAGTGGAAAGTATTAGGATGATCCAATGGCTAGGAATTAAAGAAGATTTAATCCAAGGGCTTAGTTTTGGCCAAAATTGCATGGATGCTTTTGAACAAAATTTGGGAAAGTAAGGGGCTGTTGGAGTCTGTTTTTTTTTTTTTTTTTTGGCCGATAAAGGTCGGGATTTGTGCTGAAAAAAATAGAGGAAATAAGCAACTAAAATAGCCCCCTTATTGTCCTCCATTGCCGTGCACCTCTAACCCCCCTTTAAGCCAAGTTTTGCTTCAAGTTTTTCATATCAAAACTTGTTCAAAACTTATCCCAAGCACCATCTGATCTTCTTGGTAAGGTAAGCTTCTATTTTCAATCATTTTCTTGAGTTTTATTGAAGGAAAACTGTGGGCTTGCTTGGGAGATTTGATGATGAATTTTAAGCTTCCATCTTGTTGAATTATGCTTTAAAAGCTTAGGTTAGTAAGTGATTGAAGCAAAGGATGAATTAGAGGTGTGAAAAAAAAAATTTATGTATGTTTTCAAGAGATCCGTGGGTTTCATGAGGGAGTTAAGTTGAAATTTTCAAGTTTAAGCTTTTTTAATTTTGATTTAAAAAAAAAGAACTAGTATGTGATTAAGTTAGAGAATGGAATAGAAGCAAGAGAATACAATTTTGGTGCTTTTGAATCAAGAAAATCCGCGTATGGGATTGTAAGGAATTTCAAGTTTAGTTTGGTTAATTTGTTAATTTGAATATGTGTTTTGGTATGTGAGATGACTAGAAAGAAATCTTGAAAGCCTGAAACAAAATTTTGAATAGGTTTCTCATCAAGTTTAGTTTGGTTAAATGTGTTAATTTGAATATGTGTTTTGATATGTGAGATGACTAGAAAGAAATCTTGAAAGCCTGAAATAGAATTTTGAATAGGTTTCTCATCAAGTTTAGTTTGGTTAATTTGTTAATTTGAATATGCGTTTTGGTATGTGAGATGACTAGAAAGAAATCTTGAAAACCTGAAACAAAATTTTGAATAGGTTTCTCATTACAAAACCGTGGGTTTTTAATAGTGAAAGGCATGGAAATTTGTAGAAAACAAGATTATACATTTGGAAGTTTGGAAAACAAAATTTTTAGCTAAGGTTTCACATGAATCCGTGGCCTAAAGTGTCAAAGGAATTGAAATTTTAGTTTAGATTTTTCATGAGAAAACCGTATATTAAGTGTATGAGATTAAATGAGGTTGTGAAAGAAAAGTTGTATTTGAATGTGTATGTAAGAACCGAGAGTAAGATTGAACAAGAAAGACATTATTATGTTATTAGAAAACCTAAGGAAATGTGAAGATTTTACGTAAAAGGTTTATAATTTTTACGTAAAATTAGGCCTGTGGTATAGTATGTGGCAGATTAGAATAGGTTAGATGGTTTCGAGGTGTTTCCCAAATGTCGAGAACCCAAAAATTAAGTTGAAATGCTGTCAAAAATTTTAAAGTGACATCAAGGGCATTTTAGGAAACGAGAGGTGAAATTGAGGGTCGGGGTGAAAACCAACATTCCTTGATGAATTAGGCTCGAAAGGAAGGAAGTACGTGTTAAGGATTAGCAAATCGTCTCTTCAAAACTTTTAAACAATGAAAAAGGAAGAAAAACGACCTTAGGGGCATTTTGGAAAACGAGGGGTAAAATTATAGTCGGGGTGAAAATCCGAGCCCTTTCATTGACTTATGTTTCAGAAAAGACAACAGATGTTTGCAAGATTAGTGAAACGTTCATTTGGAGTCCCGAAACGCAAGAAAAATGAGAAATAACCCGAGGGGTCAGAATAGTACCACTCGAGGGTCGGGTGTGAAATAATTGTAGAAATTACAGTGATTAATACTGTAAAAATTTATTAAGGCCTAAAAAAAATGAATTCAAGATTTTTAGGAAAGAAAATTGAGCCAAAACGTTAAGACAAAATTAGTACGACCTGAAGTCCCGTTAGGAGCAAAATGGTCATTTTGACTAAAAATCTCAGAAAGGTCCAAGAAGGGTCGTTAAGCCTTTAAGTTCATCGTTTTATGATTTTTGGGCTTAAAAAACCCAATCTAAGCGTTAAAATGACAAGATTCACGATCAAGGTGAAGTTACTATTCATGATTAAAGTTACTATTCATTATCATTTTGACCAAAATTTCTGAAATGCTCGTAAAGGACCGTTAGAGTCTTAGAATAGCTTAAATAGAATTCTTAAGGCCATAATCGAGTTTTAAGTTAAAGAAAAGTAAGAAAGACCCGTTAGAGGCAAAATAGTCATTTGACCAGAAATTTGGGAAATAGTTAAAATGAACCGTTAGGGTTTTAAATGTGACCTAAAGACTCTAATGAGGATTTTAAAGGCCAAAAGTAAAGTTTAAGTGAGAAAAATCCCGCTAGGGGTAAAATGGTAATTTTATCAAAAATTCGAGATACAACGGTCACTTTTCTAAAAGTTAGCGAAAAAGTGACAAATGAGTTTAATTAAGATTTTTAAGCCCAAGTTCAAGATTTTAAAATAAGGAAAGTATTTAAATGAAAGTATGACTATTAATTAAAGTTATTGTTCACGTCAAAGTTACTATTCATCATCATTTTGGCAAAAGTTGATGGAAAGGCTAGAAATGAGATTTTGACTCCTTCATGATTAAGAAATTAAACGTAGAATGATTATGTTTTAATAAGTATTATGTATAAAGTAAAGATTTTAAAATAACCGTAATTATTTCGGTTATAGGGATCCGACTTAGAGGCGACGAAGAAGCGTTTAGGGATCCAGAAGCGAAAAAAGAGATACGAGCAAAAGTATAGGTAAGTACAAACATTTAGTTGTCTACTCACGAGCTGACTTGCCACTGAACTATGTTTTATATATATAAAAGTTATACATTTTGTGACATGATAATCTAACATACTCACAAAATTAGAGAAAAATGAAAAGTTAAAGTAAAGAAAGATAAGTATAAGTAAGATAATAAGACTAAAAATTTAAGGTTGACATACCGGCCACCCCATAAGTGAGGTTTAAGAAAAAGAATAGCCTCCACACTAGAAGTGTGGTGCTACCTCAAGAATATGGTAGTTAATGGCTCAATGTGCTATCCCTAAGTTTGGTAGTTCAAAGATTGGCCTTGGGATTGATTGGTGGGTCGCTCCCCCTTCCCCCATTGGTCCACGTGCATTAGGTATATTCAACCATAGGCCCACAAGAGTGTGGGATGAATAAATCGGTAAAAACGTATCAGAGTGGTGCAACGGAACAATAAAAAATATTTTTAGATAGTTAAATATCTCATGATGCCATATACAATAAACCAACAACAATTAAAACTCATACCTCAAGGACGGTAATGTGCAGGAGGAGAATGACCGGAGGGCTTCAACCAACTAGCCTTCTCTACTATTCTCCAATTCCCGAATGGCTGAGTGTGTGGGCACTCTGAACCTCGATCGGTATGCTAGTACTACTAGTCTTCTTCCGACCACCCAGATCTCTAAAGAACTTTATTGTCACGGTGGGCTGTGCAACAATAAGCCTGCTCACCTGAGAGTCTGTGGTCTGAAAGAACTGGAATGGCAGGACCTTTATTTATAGACCTGCATAAGGTGATTCTCTGAATTTGAATTGGATTAGGAGAAGATATTCTCCCTTATCTATAACCATAAAATCCAAATTTTCCAAGGGAGATTCTCAACAATAAAATTCGGCCATTATGGGATAAATCCAATCCAAATCTAAACAATATTTTAACTAGAATTTTATCTCCCTTCTTCAACCAAAAAATCCGAAAAAATCTAAAGAGAAAATCTCCTAAAAATTTCGGCCACTTTTAGGATAAGGGAGAATCAAAATTCCACTAGGATTTTCAAGCTTGAATCTTATCTCATCCTTATCCAAAATAACCAAATTTTCCTAGGAGATATTCTTCAAAATTTCGGCCACTTTCTGGGGAGGAGAGAATCCAAATTCAACTGGGATTGAAACTTGAATTTTTCCCTTGAACCTTATCCACAAAAACCGAAATTCCATTGAGGATAATCCTCAAAATTTCGTCCACTATTTGTTAGGATTTGATTCAAAATTCAAGTAGGATTCTAATAAGATCATCCTCTCCAAATCCAACTCAAATTCGAATTTCAAACCTTGTGGAATTTCCACAACAAATTCGAATCCCACTTGGACTATGATTCAAAATTTGAATTTCAAATTTCAAATTCGAATTTCAAATTCAAATTTCAAATTCGAATTTCAAATTCAAATTTCAAATTCGAATTTCAAATTCAAATTTCAAATTCGAATTTCAAATTCAAATTTCAAATTCGAATTTCAAATTCAAATTTCAAATTCAAAATTCAAAATTCAAATTTCAAAATTCAAATTTCAAATTTCAAAATTCAAATTTCAAAATTCACAAAACAGTTGTTTTTCAAATTCTTGTTCTCATGGATAATTTCTACAACTCCAATCCAATCTCAAATAAAATCATGACAACTTTACTTGGAGTTCGAATAATTGTATACTCTATTATCCAAAACAAAATCTGAATCCAACCGGAGAGAATCTTGTCTACCATCCTAATCCTGTGTTGTCACCATCCATGCATAATAAACCAGCCAAGAGCATACTCAAATCAATTTGCCAAACGTTAAGGAATTTTGTGGAGCTAGTAGAGGGACTGATTGGACATATATAATCGGGCTCCCGTAAATCCTTATGATCATCATTCTTTACCGAACAACTCAATCATATGATCACTAGTTTCAGAGTCACACCACTATAAACCTGAAACTGAACTCCCAATTATATACCGTATTACGTAAGCCTGTGAGAAGCTATCGTCCAATGACTTTGTCATGTATGCAAAACCCTCATATGATATCCATGATCAGCCTTAGGTCAAAGTCCGTTTAATCCTACTGATCAGGCTTTCTTAAAGTTCCATTATACTACCGAATTAAGAAAATGATTATTCACCATATGTGAATAAGAAGTCATCCACCCAGCAGACGACCCAAGGCCTTGTCTATTTTCACATTCAGTATAATGCCTTTAAGAGGATACCTTTAACTCCTTAGAGCTATGATTCCGATATCTGCAAACAAACCTTCATCGTATACAAGTCATGCACCCAACGAACCGGTCTATAAGCTTACTACCTCTGAGACGCTTTAGCCATTAGAACATCAAAGTACACAATTCATATACATGAAGTAGTTCATTTACTCAGGATTAAGGTTATTGCACAATGAACATCAAAAGCAGATTGATCCACTCATAGCGGACTACGTAGATCAATCACGCTTTAGTCCCGATCTAATATGTCACCACCAAGTAACACATCTATGTCTCTACTTGGGAGTCCAGCTCCAGACAGTCAAGACAAACCGTCCCCTCCAAGGCTTTAGACAACATAATAGTCTTAATATTAGTTAGATGCTCGGTCTAACCCCATAGACTACAGACCATAGTTTAGACCGCTAACTTTAGAACATTGTCTTCTCGCATACAAAAGTCCATTGCATGTAACGTTCTAACAGTTTTAACACAAGCAGTTAGTGAGCCATATTTGCTTACATTTACTTTAACATGTAAATAAACCGAGGACAGATAGCAATGTAATGAATAACCTCTATATATAATTTTATTATCTAGTTCAAAATAAATACATCAAAATGTCTCTAATGCTTAGGGCATTTCCTAACAATCTCCCACTTTTCCTAAGCCAGTAGATGTGCCATGTTACGCATCCCCATCGCCTCTACATGCCTCTCAAAGCTTCTAGCTACCAAAGTCTTAGTAAAGGGATCGACAATGTTGTCCTCTGACGCGATCTTACATACATCCACTTGTCCTGTCTCTACATGCCCTCTAATAATGTGATACCTCCGATCTATGTGTTTGGTCCTCTTATGGTGCCTAGATTCCCTTGTGTTGGCAATAGCCCCAATGTTATCACAGTAAAGTGTGATAGGCTTGTCCACACCCGGAATGACCTCAAGGTCTCTAAAGAACTTGTAGAGCCAAACCGCTTCTTTAAATGTCTCAGCCGCAGCCACATATTTAGCCTCCATAGTAGAGTCAGCTGTGCAGCCCTGCTTCACCCTCCTCCACATAATGGCGCCTCCTCCGAGCAAGAACACTGATCCAGTTGTCGATTTCCTCGAATCCTTGCAAGTCTGGAAGTCTGAGTCCGTGTATCCTATGGGTGTTAGGTCCCCTCCAGAATACACCAGCATATAATCCCTCGTTCTCTAAAGATACTTGAGTATATGCTTTACAGCTTGCCAGTGCTTGGTTCCAGGATTTGCTTGATATCGACTCACCATACCTACTGCAAAACATATATCCGGGCGAGTGCAAAGCATAGCGTACATAAGGCTACCCACAGCGGATGCATAAGGGACCTTACTCATACGCTCTCTTTCTTCTGATGTCTTGGGACAGTCATCCAATGAAAGAGTTAGACCGGCAATAGAAGGCTGTGAACCTTTCTTTGCCTCTTACATTGCATATTTGTCAATTATTTTATCTATGTATGAAGCTTGGGATAACGCTATCATTTTGTTCTTTCGATCTCTGAAGAGACGAATGCCTAGAACATAATTAGCTTCTCCCAAGTCCTTCATGTCAAACTGTTGGTGTAACCAAAACTTGACTGATGATAAGTTCCCTACATCATTCCCAATGAGTAGTATATCATCGACATAGAGTATTAGAAAGACCATTTTTCCATCCTTAATACGTTTATAAACACAGGGTTCATCAACGTTTTGCTCAAAACCAAATGTCTTAATCGCTTGATCAAACCTCTGGTTCCATGAGCGGGATGCTTGCTTTAATCCATAAATGGATCTAAGCAACTTGCGGACTTTCCTTTCTTGGCCTTTCACTACGAACCTTTCGGGCTGTATCATATAGATACACTCTTCAAGATGGCCATTCAAGAATGCCGTCTTGACCTCCATTTGCCAGATCTCATAATCGAGAGCCGCAGCAATGGATAGAATAATACGGATAGACTTCAGCATAGCAACAGGCGAAAAGGTTTCATACTAATCGATTCCAGCCTTTTGCGTGTACCCCTTTGCAACCAGTCTAGTTTTGAAAGTTTCCACTCTCCCTTCTGCATCCTTCTTTCTTTTGTAGACCCATTTGCATCCAATGGGTTTTATCCCATCCGGTAAATCTACAAGTTCCCAAACAGAGTTGGATTTCATAGAATCCATCTCATTGTTCATAGCCTGTTTCCAAGATTAGAATCAACATCATTTATAGCTTCATCATATGTGACCGGATCATCCTCATGCTCATGAGTCTCGGCCTGGTATACATCAGCATCATACATGAAGAAATTAGGTTTCTTAGAAACCCTCCCACTATAACGAGGCACCCTAAATTGTTGATCGTCTGCAGGTCTTTCATTAGAACTCGGACTTGCGTCCAAGACCGAAATCTATGGAGCAGTTCTTTCACCCGATAAATCCTCTAGCACCACTTTGCTTCGAGGCTTAAAGTCATTCATGTGACTTTCCTCCAAGAATGTCGTATGGGTTGAGACAATGACTTTTTGTTCCTTGGGATTATAGAACAGACCTCCTTTAGTTCCTTTTGGATACCCTACAAACATGCACAATTCTAATCTTGGTTCCAACTTTTTCGCATCCCCATCCAGTACATGCGCCGGGCAGCCCCATATTCTCATATGTTCAAGGGAGGGCTTCCTGCCACGTCACAGTTCATACGGAGTTTTGGGAATTGATTTGCTTGGAACCTGGTTCAGAATATAGTACGCCGTTTGTAAAGCATATCCCCAAAATGATAATGGCAGCATTGAATAACTCATCATGGGCCGCACCACATCCAATAAGGTCCTGTTTCTCCTTTCGGCTACACCATTCTGTTGTGGAGTACCAGGTGTAGTCAATTGGGATAATATCCTGTTCTCTACAAGATGTCCTAGAAATTCGTCAGAAAGGTGTTCGCCACCTCGATCAGATCGAAGTGTCTTTATGGATTTATCCAATTGCTTTTCCACTTCTGCACGATACTCTTTGAACTTGTCAAAGGTTTCGCTCTTGCGGTGCATCAGATACACATATCCATACCTCGAGTAATCATCTATAAAAGAGACATAATACTCGAACCTTCCTCGTGCTGTGACGTTCATGGGGCCACATACGTCAGTGTGCAAATTTCTAAGAGCTCCTAAGCCCTTATGCCCTTAGCTCCAAAAGACCTCTTAGTCATCTTACCCTCTAGACAAGATTCACATTGGGGAAGACGTACCTCCTCCAGAGATTCCAGAGGACCGTCTTTCACCAATCTTTGAATCCTATCCTGATTAATATGACCAAGTCTTAAATGCCAAAGATACGCCTTGTTAGAGTGAGAAACTTTCAACCTTTTAGAGTTATCTATTAATTCAGTGTTAAGCAGTGAGTATATCTTTGGTTTGATCAAATATAGGTTTCCATCCATCTATCCAGAACAGATAAAAGACTTATTTCTACGAATATCAACTCTTTTACTAAAAGAAACTAAATAAGAATCCTTTATTAAACAAGCTACCGATATAAGGTTCTTTCTAAAATTAGGAACATAAAAACAGTCTTTTAATAAAATAAACCTAAATTGATCAAAATAAAGGTAAACATCTCCCACTGCTTTAGCCACCACAAACCTACCATCTCCAGTCCGCAATGAGAGGCTTCTATCATGTAGACTTCTCGTTTCTACGAACCCCTGCATAGAAACACAAACATGATTAGTGGCGCCCGAATCAATGACCCAAGTGTCTTTCGATTCTTCCACCACACACGCTTCCAAGTAATGAAGTTCCTTACCTTCCTTGCCCTTGGCAGCTAGGAATTCCTGAAAAGCCTTCTTAAAGTGACCTACCTTCCCACAATGGAAGCATTTGGACTTTTTAGGATCCTTTGGCTTCTTGTTCTTCTTCTTCATCTTCCCGTCCGAGACAGGAGGATTAGAAGAACTAGAAGCCACTTGCTTCTTATTTGGCCTCTTCCTCTTCCGTGAGGGATTGGAAGATTCCGCCAAATTGGCCTCTCTTTTAGGTCAGACCGAATCCTCATCCCTGATCATCCGCTCATAAGCCTGTAGTTGCTTCATGAGCTCGGTTAGTCCTAACTCCCTTTTCACCAGACTGTATGCGGCCTTAAACCCTACAAAATCTTTAGACAGAGTCTTGAACACCATCTCGATCTGGGTGTTGTAGTCCAACTCAGCACCATTCTCGGTAGCCTCAGCGAAGAATCCCATTAGAGTGATCATATGGTCCTTCACTGGAGTACCCGCCTTTTGTTTAGAGTTCATAATGCTAGTGATAGCGGACTGTCGAGCTAATTTTTCTTGGCCTCCGAACATGTCCTCCAGATTGTCCATGATCTCCCTAGCAACTTGATAAGTCTCATGCTGCTTTTGTAAAGTACTCGTCATGCTAGCAAGGATGTAGCATCGAGCTATCTCATTGGATTCTCTCCAACGATTATAGGCAACCGGGACCTCCTCAAGTGGTGTGTCAGGTTTGGGCCCAGGTGGGCATGGTTCATCCAGTACGAACTTGTGTCTCTCGCAGTTGAGAACTATTAATAGATTTCTTTTCCAATCTTTATAATTATCGCCATTCAGCTTATTTTCAGTAAGTATCGAAATGAGGGGTATCGGTGACATTTTGAACTGAAATAAAATTATACTAGACATCATTACAAAGCCCAAGCAAATATACAGTTAATTTAGCAAATAAAACATACAAGTATGTTCCTACATGAAACTTGAAAAACATGTAGCATTACAATGGTAATTCTCAGCACCTATTGCCCCAAGCCACCGAGGGGTGGTCATGAAAACAAATAGCTGGAACATGGACCCCGTCTAATTAATATATGTTGCCTTAAATCCTCTAAGGTTAAGACATATATTAATAATCGCTTATTTGGCAACCAGTTTAGTTAACAGAGCTTCTAGGGAAGGTTAATAACTAAACAAGTCTTGAGTGTATAACCATTGTTTACGTAGCTCGATCCACGTCTTACCAAGCCACCGAGGGGTAGTTATGAATAGGATCGTACCCGAACACGTTTTCCACATAGGAGATCCAATCTAGTATACCGGCGGCGGTAAACACCTACCGAGGGGTGTGGTCAGGGCAGAACTGATGCGAGGCGTTACCATGCTTTCACATATGGATCAACAATGGAGGCCGTGGGTTTTGTTTGAAACCCTCTCCCACTCAATATTTTGAAAAACAAGCAAGTTTTGACAAATTATGTATGATCAATATAGTATGAGCGGCACTCACCTATCCTATATGACATGTTATCAAATATGCATATAAAACATCCATCAATACATATTTATACATCCATGACATATCACAGAAAAAATAATTGACAGAATAACCAGGCCATGGTTCCATCCTAGAACAAAGAAAAATAAAGATTACAAAATTTCATCCAAACCATTCTTTGGGTCTTGAATTTTGTTCCGTCTTTATGTATCCATCTTTATGTAGCCTCTCCATTTATTTCTCATCCCAAGAATCATTTAAAATTTAAATATCCAAAAATTTAAATTTCAAATTCAAATTCCAAATTCGAATTTCAAATTTAAATTTCAAATTCAAACTTTAAACAATTTTAAATATCATGTGTAATAATATGTAATTTCTAAAATTTCAAATTTTCAATTACATATTTTGAAACATGATTTAAAATTAAATCTCAAATTTTAAATTCAAAATTTTTGATTTTTGAATCGTCGCACCACCGCCGCCGAAGACGGCAGCCGCTGTGGGCAGCCACCAGCCCTGAAGGGGCTGGCAGCCCACGACCGCCCCCATGTGCAGCCTTGCCGGGCTGCAGGCCAAGCCTGCAGCGCCAGTTTGCACGCCTAGGCTGGGCGCAGCAGCCGGCAAGCTGCACGCCCAAGCTGCGGCCAACCTTGGGTAGGCCACGGCCACCCTCGGCTGCAGGCCAAGCCTGCGGCCGTGGGTGGTTATGGCCTGCACAGGGGCTGCCGCAGCCCTATCCTGCCCGAGGGCAGGGCCTGCAGCCCCACCAAGGCCCGTCGGCCTATCCTGAGGGGTTGTGTCTCGATTTTCGTGCCATATTCTAATTTACCTATTAGGATCTCCAAAAAATTAATTTGAATCCTAATTAAATTGAAATTTTCCACATAATCAAAATTTCAATCTTTAAATCAAATTTAACTTTTGGGAAAAATAAATTGCGGTCTTCAATCTTCAATCTCCTCTAAGAATAATTACATAAAATTTCCTAAACCATTTCCAGTGTACAAAAAATCTAACCATAAAAATTCTAAGAGACAAAAATTAAAAACCCATGGGAAAATTACAGTGTTAATAAACTGCTCCCATGGTTACAATAAAATTCCTAGATACAATTTTTCTAAATTCTAAAGAACCATAACCGGCATAAATAAGCATGCTTATAATAATTCAGAAAATTAAAACAACCACATACTTTATACATAATCCATGATAACAACATAAAGGAACCCTAGAATGCCACTCTCTAAATATCAAATCCATACATAAATAAAAAGACTATGTAATTGTCTAATTTATGTACATGGCATAGTCATGAGATGGCTCTGATACCAATTGTGGGATGAATAAATCGGTAAAAACATATCAGAGTTACGCAGCGGAACAATAAAAATTTTTTTTAGATCGTTAAATATCTCATGATGCCATATACAATAAACCAACAACAATTAAAACTCATACCTCAAGGACGCCAATGTGCAGGAGGAGAATGACCGGAGGGCTTCAGCCAACTAGCCTTCTCTACTATTCTCTAATTCCCGAATGGTTGAGTGTGTGGGCACTCTGAACCTCGATCGGTATGCTAGCACAGCTAATCTTCTTCCGATCACCCAGACCTCTAAAGAACTTTATTGTCACGGTGAGCTGTGCAACAATAAGCCTGCTTACCTGAGAGTCTGTGGTCTGAGAGAACTGGAGTGGTAGGACCTCTATTTATAGACCTGCATGAGGTGATTCTCTGAATTTGAATTGGATTAGGAGAAGATATTCTCCCTTATCCATAACCATAAAATCTGAATTTTCCAAGGGAGAATCCCAACAATAAAATTCGGCCATTATCGGATAAATCCAATCTAAATCTAAACAAGATTTTAACTAGAATTTTATCTCCCTTTTTCAACCAAAAAATCTGAAAAAATCTAAGGAGAAAATCTCCTAAAAATTTCGGCCACTTTTAGGATAAGGGAAAATCAAAATTCCACTAGGATTTTCAAGCTTGAATCTTATCTCATCCTTATCCAAAATAACCGAATTTTCATAGGAGATATTCTCTAAAATTTCGGCCACTTTCTGGGGAGGAGAGAATCCAAATTCAACTGGGATTGAAACTTGAATTTTTTCCTTGAACCTTATCCACAAAAACCGAAATTCCATTGAGGATAATCCTCAAAATTTCATCCACTATTTGTTAGGATTTGGTTTCAAAATTCAAGTAGGATTCTAACAAGATTATCCTCTCCAAATCCAACTCAAATTCGAATTTCAAACCTTGTGGATTTTCCACAACAAATTCGAATCCTACTTGAACTGTGATTTAAAATTTGAATTTCAAATTTGAAATTCGAATTTCAAATTCAAATTTCAAATTTCAAATTTCAAATTTCAAATTTCAAATTTAAATTTCAAATTCAAATTTCAAATTCAAATTTCAAATTTCAAAATTCAAAATTCAAAATTCAAATTTCAAAATTCAAATTTCAATATCCACAAAACAGTTGTGTTTCAAATTCTTGTTCTCATGGATAATTTTCTACAACTCCAATCCAATCTCAAATAAAATCATGGCAACTTTATTTGGAGTTCGAATAATCATGTACTCTATTATCCAAAACAAAATCTGAATCCAACCGGAGAGAATCTTGTCTACCATCCTAATCCTGTGTCATCACCATCCATGCATAATAAACCAGCCAAGAGCATACTCAAATCAATTTGCCAAATGTTAAGGAATTTTGTGGAGCTAGTAGAGGGACTGATTGGACATATATAATCGGGCTCCCGTAAATCCATATGATCATCATTCTTTACCGAACAACTCAATCATATGATCACTAGTTTCAGAGTCATACCACTATAAACCTGAAACTGAACTCCCAATTATATATCGTATTACGTAAGCGTGTGACAAGCTATCGTCCAATGACCTTGTCATGTATGCAAAACCTTCATATGATATCCATGATCAGCCTTAAGTCAAAGTCCGTTTAATCTTACTGATCAGGCTATCTTAAAGTTCCATTATACTACCAAATTAAGAAAATGATTATTCACCATATGTGAATAAGAAGTCATCTACCCAGCAGACGACCCAGGGCCTTGTCCATTTCACATTCAGTATAATGCCTTTAAGAGGATACCTTTAACTCCTTAGAGCTATGATTCCGATATTTGCAAACAAACCCTTCATCTTATACAAGTCATGCACCCAACGAACCGGTCTATAAGCTTACTACCTCTAAGACGCTTTAGCCATTAGAACATCAAAGTGCACAAGTCATATACATGAAGTAGTTCATTTACTCAGGATTAAGGTTATTGCACAATGAACGTCAAAAGCAAATTGATCTACTCATAGTGGACTACGTAGATCAATCACGCTTTAGTCCCGGTCTAATATGTCACCACCAAGTAACATATCTATGTCTCTACTTGGGAGTCCAGCTCCAGACAGTCAAGACAAACTGTCCCCTCCAAGGCTTTAGACAACATAATAGTCTTAACATGAGTTAGATGCTCGGTCTAACCCCATAGACTACAGACCATAGTTTAGACCGCTAACTTTAGAACATTGTCTTCTCGCATACAAAAGTCCATTGCATGCAACATTCTAACAGTTTTAACACAAGCAGTCAGTGAGCCATATTTGCTTACATTTACTTTAACATGTAAATAAACCGAGGACAGATAGCAATGTAATGAATAACCTCTATATATAATTTTATTATCCAGTTCAAAATAAATACATCAAAATGTCTCTAATGCTTAGGGCATTTCCTAACAAAGAGAAAGTGAAAGAAAAGAAAAGAAAAGAAAGAAAAACAAAGAAAAGTTAAAAGTAGTTAAGAAAAGAAAAGAAAAGAACAGAAGAATATGAAAGAATAGAAAGAACAATGAGAACGAAGAAAAAAAACGAGTAAGCATAATCTGACTAACCTTCGTTGTTAGTTGATGTGTTTAAGTAAAGTTTTAAATGTATGTCATGTCTACTTTAAGTTTTAGCATGTATATATGTATATGTAATGTTTTATATGTATGTTTGTACTTACTGAGCTCTAGCTCACTAGTCTGTTCGTGATGTAGGTAACAAGAGTAAGTTGCCTATATTATAAAAGAAGAAACAGATGGGCTGGCAGATAGATTCTTGGAGTGTCATAGGGTGGGTTATGGTTTCACTGTGATTTTCCACTGCAATAAAAGAAAATATATATGTAATGTAAAGAAAAGAGACAAGGTTTAATGTAAGTTAAGTTTATGAAGTATTTTAATATGCTTTTTGAAAACTCATATATTCAAATCAAGTTTTTGAAAAAAAATTATCAGTAATTTTTCAAACACTGTTTCCACAAGTAAGTTTAAATGCCAAGTACAAAATGGCAAAGTTCAATAGTATAAGAAAAGAGTATGTTAAATAAAGTATTTTTTAAAAAAGTAATTTAAAAGGATGAAGTTAAGTGAAAAGTTTAAAAAAGGTAAGAAAAGTGTAAGAAGTAAAGTAAGTATGCTAAGTCAAGAAGAGTAAAGTTAAGAAGAGTAAGTTTAAAAGTAAGTTTAAAGTTAAGGTAGCTACTACATGCTTGTAAGGACCCCCATATTAATAGAACTGACTTACCGTGCAATAAGTCCTTAAGAAATAAAATTGAAGTAATTTGATGACTTTTAGTGCAAATTTTAGGAACACGGTCAGGTACACGGTCGTGTAAGTAGCCGTGTACCGTTCAGACTATTGACATGTGAGAAGCCATGTGAGTGTACATGGCTGTGTAGTGTGGCACGATCAGGTACACAGCCATGTCAGTGGCCATATACCACTTAGGTTAATGAACATGTTCCGAGACATGGGCGTGTTGATCAAACTCGACTAGAACACACCCATGTCCAGAATATACACACCCGTGTTGCCTTGTACACACTCGTGTAAGAGGCTGTTTAAAAGGCTGTGTATTGAGAAGGGAGCCACTGAAATGACTCTTATGATCTATGAAACTTAATTACTATGCAATGAGTAACTAAGTTGAAAAATACAATGTATTTTCCAGTTGAATAGATTACACAAGTACAGTAATGTTTAATTACTATTCATGTAGTGAAAGGGGCAACCGACAGTGAAATCGGTCCACCCTATTATGTGTAAGAGTGTATGAGACACGCAGTGTAGGGAAACTGGTCCAGACGACCATTTCTTAACACAGAACTAGTAAACAAGTCATTAGTATGCTCAGACTGGTTATCTGAGCGTAGTAGCGATAGTAACCCTAGCAGGGGTACAATATCGAGAAAAATGGTCTAGATGACCTCTTCTCGCCTAGAAACTGACAAAATCAGAGCCAGAACGCTCAGACTAGTCAGTTGAACAGAAAACAGTAAATAGTGAATATTAGAAATGCAGTGTCAAGTTAATGGCCAAGACGGCTTTAATTTGGCGTAAAACTGATGTGTTAACAGTCAGCAGGCTCAATCTGGTAAATTGGGCATAAAATAAGAATTTTTGTTTGAGAGATACGTAGTATCGGGAAAAGGATCAAGACGACCTTTTCTCTTCCTAAAACTGATATATTTAGACTCAGAACGCCTAAATTAGTCAATCGGGCACTGACACGTTTTTCGAGGTGGGGTCACACAGATCTTGAAAACTGGTCTAGACGACCTCAGATGGACGTAAAACTGATAAATTTGAAATCAGCACATCCAAATTAGTCAAGAGAGACTGTGTTTGAAATTTCACACGAGAATACCTCGTTATGCGTGCGTAAGGACAACATAGTGTAGACACAACCACAGTATAGGAATGAACAGTAAAATAGACTTAAAATGGGCTTATAGATAGTACAATCTAACTAGGAATGATCAATACTAAAATCGGATTTAGAAAATCCAATTCCGGGTGAAAACTAAAACATTACTGAGAAAAGGTCGGATACCAAGAGGTAGAAATTAGACTGCAAAGAGAAGCCAACACAGATGAATTCCCCTCTCAAAATCTGTGTCCCATACCTGAAAAAGCAGTTGAGATTTGCTGCAAAAATAGCCCAAAAGGTGGTAATAAAATAATCAAGTAGGTATGACACCTTTTGATTAAAATAAGCAAGATTTCCATCACATGCCAACAACAAAATTTTTTTAATTTGGCCCTTCCCCATGCACGCAGCCCTCGGTCCTTGTGAGGCTGAAATGGGCAAATTTTTATTCCCCAATTAGGCAAACTTATGGCTTAATTAAGTGAGCTTAAGATGGGTTAGACTTGTGTGACGCCTTAAATTTTATTTAAGGGTCAATATATAATTTAAATAAAATTAGTGTGCCAAAAATTAATTAAAAATCTTTTGGAAACCCTAGGTTGGTTTCCTAGTCAAATTCCACTCAAAAAGTCAACAATTTTGACTTCAAAAAAAAACCCTAAAATATTCGGCCATTACTTGGGATTTTTAATTAAAATTTAAATCCCACAAATCCAAGGAGGATTCAAACTCAAATTTCATCCCTTAAATATAAAGAAGAAATTCGGCCCTAAAGTGTAGAAAATAAAAGAGATTTTATTTGAATTAAAAGTTAGGTCAAAACTCAATCAAAAATCAAATTATTTTTTTCTTAAAAACTAATGGATAATTTCTGCCACTTAAGGAGAAATAAGGAGAGAGAAACCCTAGACTTAAAACAGCACAAAAACTTTCCCTTTTGCCCCTCAAAATATTCGGCCAAGCAAGGAAGAAAAAGAGAAAGAAAAACCTAGTATAAAAACCCTCTTTCAACTCTCATTCACCTTTCCCTTTCACTTTCAAAATTCGGCCAGCCTCCCCTTGTTTCCTCTCTGAATTCTCCTCTCCCAAAACACACCAAAACAGCAAGCAAAAACCTACCTAACGGCAGCTCAAAGATTCAACAATTTTTGAGACAAAAACAAGGTAATAAATCAACTTTTTCCTTCCTTCTCCTTTTGATTTTAAATCTGAAATTTATATGGTTTTTCTCCACTGTTTTCCCTACTGTTTTGAAGACTCCAACACTCACACAATTTCAGCCAAAAAGGAGACCAAGCATAAAAAATAGTGCAGCACAAACAAGGTGTGAATTTCTCTCTCTAAAACCCTAAAAATTTTGCCTCATTGATCCCCTTTCAAAAACTCTATTATCACATGTGTAAATTTTATAATTTTTATCAATTTGATTCTTGGGTTGTGTTAATGACATATAAATAAGGTTCTCCATAAAATTTCATGATCATTGGATGAAAATTGAATTGGTTTGAGGCTAACTGAAATTCGAACAGGAAAAACGGAAATCTGGAAAATTACCATATGAACAGTAAACTTGTGTCAGCCATAACTTGAGTTTTAAAAATGATTTTCGAGTAAATCTTGAGCCTAAAATTAAATTCAAGATGTCTCCTAAATGCAAAATTTCAGAATCAAGCTCATCCATTGGTCCAGTCAAAATATTTTTCTAAGATAGGTGGACAGAACTGCCAGTTTTTGAACTAAAACTGAAACCCAAATTTAGTGCTTGAAAACAACCTTCGGATTTTGGCCTAGTTGAATGACCAAACGCTGTCTAAAAATTATATGGAATTAAAGCTAAAGTTGTCTAGTTTAACATATTAAAAATTTAGAATTTTTGGGATTAAAAATGAATTAAAATTGATTTTACAGTCAGCCTAGGTCAATCTGCCCATGTCCAGTAATATCATAACTTAGAGTTTTTTTTTTTCACAAATTTTAAATTCCAAATGTTTATTAAACATTTTAAAATCCTTTTGTGGCACACTAAAATGATTGGATGATTATGTCTAGACCTAGACTGATCATATGTTGTGATTATAGGATTTATTTGACGTTCTTGCTTGATTCGTGGATCACGTTGTTGCAACGCTTGTGCAATAATCGAGGTAGGACTTTCTAGCCTTTTCTGAGAGTAGTCAAGTGTTTTAAATTTCCCTGTCTTATCGATGGCATACTGTTTTCAGTTTATGAAATTATTATACTATTTTTGATGAAATAAACGCATGCAACGTGTTTTGTAATAAATGTGTATTTTAAAGAGTGTTTTGATTAATGGCATAATATAACTTGGTAAATACCATCTTTTAAATAATCCGGTAAACATAATTGAGCTCTAGTTCACGATCGTTGTAAATGATGCGTGCATCCCAAAGTTGACGCCATAGGGGAAGGTCCCTAAACCTGCGCAGGGCCGTTCGGCCTATTTAGACCGTAACGAGATGATCTAGGATAATTCAATTCGAGGCACGTATATTATAGCTACGACAAGTCCTCACTCAAAATATGATGGTTTATTTTAATGATTTAATTTTTTAATATTGGGGCACGTATATTGCAGCTACGCTAAGTCCTCAGCAGAATAAAAGTTGTATTAAAAATGTTTTTCACGAAATTGTTGATTATTTTTGGAAATGATTATTATGCCATGTATTCTTAAATTGTTGATTATCTTTAGAAATGAATATTATGTCATACTTTTAAATGTTACCTGTTTAACCCACCTTTGTTTCTGTCCTACTGAGCCAGCGCTCACGTTCCTTTTCTTTGTGATTTCGAAATGACTACTTCCAGGTGCGGGAGGTAGCAGTTTCAAAAATCGTTGAGCTATCCGTTTCTACCAAATATGATGCTATCCGTTTTTTCCATCTTCTTCTTTTTGTTTCTCGTTCCGATGTAATGAGACTTTAAGTTTGGACTTTCTTTCACGTTATTTAAATTTCATGCTTGGGAATATTTTATGGTTGGTAATTTCTTTTGAAGACCGATTTTGTGTTTGATTTCCGCATTAAAAAGTATTTATTTTCTACTTTATTTTATTTTGTGGTTATGATGCTACTTTATAAATAATTAGGCTTAGCCAAATTATAATGTTGACCCATTTTTCATAATAAATGTTTTCCTTGAATCCCAGGTTGATATTATGACTTGGCTGCCGTGTCACGTGTCTAAATTTTGGGCCATGACAAATAATGGTATCAGAGCCCAGGTTTTCAAAAGGGTTTTCATCAAAAATGTTTTCAAAATACCCAAGCATGGTTTTCCTTACTCTTAGAAGCTTATTGGATTTCCTCTTCCTTCAATCTTATTCAGCAAAATGGCTCGTCCCGGCACGCGTAGTCAGAGGCAGCAGAGAGGTAACGATGAAGAGAACCCCGGGAACACGCAGCCTCAAGGGAGTCAGAATGCAGCGGTTCCTACACCGAATGATCAGCTAACGGCGATGCAGAATCTCACGGTGGCGATACAGGCTCTCCTCACCGTCTTACGTTTTGGAACACCTAACCCAGCTCCTATAGCCAATGTTGTTCCTAATGAGACCCAGAGAGCGGGGAGTTCTTCTCAGACTCTTCAGCAAACGCCTACCACCGAAAACCCTATCTTTGGAGCAGTACCTACCCAGCCTATGATACATCTTAAACAGGCAGCCGTAACTCTTTTCTTTATGCCTCACGTACCTACTTTCGACGGCACAGCACAGAGATGGATGTCGACTGCTGGTTTGATGCCATTCGCAAGCAGCTAAAGTTGACTGCCACACCCGTAGAGTTCTGGGTTGAGTTTGCTTCCAACAAGCTGGTGGGTCTAGCCTCTACCTGGTGGGCTAGTATCGAGGATGGTTTGACAGAGGAGCAGAGGTCTTCTTGGACAGTTTTCGAGGAATGTTTTCATGAGCATTTCTTTTCAACTCAATTCCGCAACAGAAAAGCTTGGGATTTCATCCGTTTGAAGCAAGGGTCTATGTCAGTGTGGGAATATGAAGCCAAGTTCACCGAATTGGCCTGGTATGTGAAGAATCAGGTTTTGGATGAAGCTACTAAGTGTCTCCGCTTTGAGGAAGGGCTTAGCCTCTATGTGAAGAGGGGTGTACAACCGTTCCAGATCAGGGATAGCTACCAGCAGATAGTTGCTAAGGCGTTGACAGTGGAAGAGGGCGACAAGGAGTTCCTTGAAGCTCGTAACAGAAACAAGTCTGGACCAATCTGCAATAAGCCTCAGCACAAGCCCAAGACTCCTTACTAGAAGAACCAGCAGTCTCAGGGATCGGGTTCTCATCAGTTTTCTGGACAGAGACAGGGTCGGGTGAATGTGATTACTTGCTTCGAGTGTGGTGATGAAGGCCACAAAAGAAATGTCTACCCGAAAAGACAGTCAAGAGACAATGCTCATAGACATCATCATCAGCAGAATCAGAATGGTCTTCCACAAAGGCAACAGTTTACTTCCCAGTCTTGGCAGTCACAGCGCCCTTAGCTTTCGGCTCCCCATCAGCCTCAGCGCACGAGCTAGTACACTGCACCTTATGCTCGTTCACTTGGCTTAAAACTGTAAAATCTTGACTCTCCCTTATGTGTGAAATCCCTGTTGGGCATGACTACCGTTAGTGATGGGTGTCAAGCCTATGTTTATGTTGGGGATGTTTGTTTGGAGGCATCACTTGTGGTAATGCCTTTGTTTAATTATGATGTTATTCTGGGATATGTCTGGCTTTCCCGATATAGGATTATGCTTAATTGTCGTAATCGTCGCGTTATCTTTACAACTGATTTCGGACATGTAGTGTCCTATCAGTTAAGCTTAGTTTCAGATGTTGATAGATCTGCTCTGAGGTTAGTGTCGAAGAGTAGACAGGGTATTCTTTGCTTCTTATCCTTGTGTGCAGTGGAAGGATCCAGTTCTGAAAAGAGTACCCAACCTATACCTGTTGTCGATAGTTTTCCAGATGTTTTTCCAAAAGCACTTCCAGGTTTACCGCCTCATCGAGAAATAGAGTTTCGTATCGACTTAGTTCCAAGAATAGCTCCTTTTGCTTCTGCTCTGTATTGTATGGCACCTCTAGAGATGAAAGAGTTGAACAAGCAGCTGGATGAGTTGAAATCGCTGGGCTTTATCCGAGACAGTAACTCACCTTGGGGTTCGTCAGTCCTTTTTGTGAAGAAAGCCGACGGTTCACTACGTCTCTGTGTGGACTACAGAAAGCTCAACAGTGTGACCATCAAAAATAAGTATCCGTTACCACGTATAGATGACTTGTTCGATCAGTTGGCTGGAGCTTGTTTCTTCTCCAAGGTTGATTTGAGATTCGGTTATCATCAGCTTCATGTTAGAGAGGAGGATATCTCGAAGACAGTGTTCCGAACAAGGAATGGCAGTTATGAGTTCTTAGTAATGCCTTTTGGTTTGACAAACGCGCCAGCAGCCTTCATGGATATGATGAATAGAGTCTTCCGACCTTTTCTTGATAAGTTCGTCATCGTATTCATCGACAACATCCTCATCTACTCCCGAACTCGTGAAGACCATGCACAGCATCTCAGTATAGTTTTACAGACTCTTCGTGAACATCAATTGTACGCTAAGAAAGAAAAATGTGAGTTTTGGATGACAGAGGTTAAGTTTCTCGGGCATATCATCTCAGGAGATGGTATATCAGTTGATCCATCCAAGGTTGAAGCGATTCTTAAGTGGGAACGACCGAAGAATGTTCCAGAGATCCAAAGCTTCTTGGGCTTAGCGGGATATTATCGACGTTTTAAACAGGACTTCAGCAAGCTCGCCGCTCCCCTCACCAATCTGACAAAGAAGGATGTACCTTTCGTTTGGGACAACAGCTGTGAGTCAGTTTTCCAGGAGTTAAAGAGTCATTTGACGTCTGTACCTATCCTTATCATTCCGGATCAGGATCAAGTATATGACGTTTACATCGATGCTTCTCATCAAGGTCTTGGAGCAGTTTTGATGCAACAGAACCGAGTTGTTGCTTATGCCTCACGACAGCTGAAACAACATGAACGAAACTATCCTACACACGATCTAGAGTTAGCTGCAGTAGTGTTCGCGCTTAAGATTTGGCGTTGTTATCTGTATGGTGCCAGTTTTAGACTGTTTTCAGATCACAAGAGTTTGAAATACCTAGCTACACAGAAAGATCTCAACCTGTGTCAGAGAAGATGGGTAGAATACATGCAAGACTACGACTTCCAAGTCAAGTACCATCCGGGTAAAGCAAACGTGGTTGCAGATGCACTAAGTAGGAAAAGAGAGGCAGTTCTCAATCCTGATCATGATGCTTCTATAATGGCTATGCGGATAGATGAGTGGGAAAAGGACAGAGTTCTTACAGCTTATCAGGTTCGTTTTGGCAAAGTTCAGGGTCACCCAGTGTTGTACAACTTAGTGATGGAACCAAACTACGTGCAGAGGATCAAGGAGAATCAGTTGGCAGATACACGTTTCGTTGACATCCGAGATAGATTGTTAAAGGGCAAGCATGTTGCAGAGTGGTGGATGGACGCCAGTGGAATTCTTTACAACGAGGGTCGCTTAGCAGTGCCACACATCCCAGAGCTTATACAGGAGATCTTATCAGAGTTTCATCAGTCGAGGTTCGCCATGCACCCAGGTGGAAACAAGATGTATCAAAACCTAAGACGGCAGCTTTGGTGGAGAGGTATGAAGTTAGATGTGAAGAACTTCGTGGCCAACTGTTTGACGTGTCAGCAGGTAAAGGCAATACGGGAGAGACCCGCAGGTCTGCTCCAACCACTTCCAATACCTCGGTGGAAGTGGGATTGTATAGGAATGGACTTCTTAACCGGCTTACCGAGAGCACAGGATGGATCTGATGGAGTCTGGGTAGTTGTAGATCGTCTCACGAAGATCGCGCACTTCATCCCGTTCAAGACGACTTGCAGCAGGAACCAGCTAGTCGAGCTTTACATGAGGAACATAGTCAGATTGTATGGAGTCCCTTCAGTGATCATTTCTGATCGTGATACGTGCTTCAACGCTCACTTTTGGCAAAGTCTACAGGAAGCTCTAGGCACAGAACTGAACTTCAGCATCGCTTTTCATCCGCAGACAGATGGTTAGTCGGAGCGTCTCATACAGATTCTCGAGGATATGCTACGTGCCTGCGTTCTTGATCTTGGAGATGGATGGAGCAAACACCTCTACATGGCAGAGTTCGCATACAACAACAGTTATCAAGCGCGTACCAGAATGGCACCCTTTGAAGCGTTGTACGGAAAGCCTTGTCGATCACCCATCTATTGGGTTGACAACCAGGAAGCACCAGTGGGTGGACCCGATATGATCCTAGACCAGTACAAGAAGATTGCCATCATCAAACAACGACTTCTAACAGCACAGAGTCGACAGAAGAGCTATGTAGATCAACGCAGAAAGTCGTTAGAGTTCGAGGTCGGAGAGTTTGTTTTGCTAAAGGTTTCACCGAAGAAAGGTATCTCTCGTTTCGGAGTTAAAGGGAAGCTAGCACCGCGTTACATTGGACCTTTCGAGATCGTACGCAGAGTTGGTAAGGTTGCAAATGAGCTGAAGTTACCCGACACCTTGGGAGTGCACAATATTTTTCATGTATCGATGCTGAGGAAGAGTGCACGAACCGAGTCCGAAGTCATTTCAATAGATGATGTAGAAATCCAACAAGATGTCTCTTACGTCGAGATTCCGGTGAAGATTTTGGATCGTAAGGTCAAGCAGCTGAGAACGAAAACAATACCCATGGTGAAGGTTCTTTGGAGTAACCATGGTGAAGAGGAAGCCACATGGGAAACTGAGAAAGACATGCGCGAGAACCATGCTGAATGGTTCGCTAAGCAGTAGAGTACATATAATGTAGTCGACCTAAGTTTGTTTTGTAACCCTACTTTGTTCATAGTGGTAGATATACCACTATATGTTTTGAAAGGTGCATTTAGATTGCTTAATGAAATGAGAAGTTATTCATATTCTTATTCTCTTCTTTAGTGTGGAGTAATTCTTAAAGTTTCAAGGATGAAACTATTTTTAGTGATAGATATTTGTGATGTCTTAAATTTTATTTAAGGGTTAATATATAATTTAAATAAAATTAGTGTGTTAAAAATTAATTAAAAATCTTTTGGAAACCCTAGGTTGGTTTCCTAGTCAAATTCCACTCAAAAAGTCAACAATTTTGACTTCAAAAAAAAACCCTAAAATATTCGGCCATTACTTGGGATTTTTAATTAAAATTTAAATCCCACAAATCCAAGGAGGATTCAAACTCAAATTTCATCCCTTAAATATAAAGAGGAAATTCGGCCCTAAAGTGTACGAAATAAAAGAGATTTTATTTGAATTAAAAGTTAGGTAAAAACTCAATCAAAATTCAAATTATTTTTTTCTTAAAAACTAATGGATAATTTCGGCCACTTAAGGAGAAATAAGGAGAGAAAAACCCTAGACTTAAAACAGCACAAAAACTTTCCCTTTTGCCCCTCAAAATATTCAGCCAAGCAAGGAAGAAAAAGGGAAAGAAAAACCTAGTATAAAAACCCTCTTTCAACTCTCATTCACCTTTCCCTTACACTCTCAAAATTCGGCCAGCCTCCCCTTGTTTCCTATCTGAATTCTCCTCTCCCAAAACACACCAAAATAGCAAGCAAAAACCTACCTAAAGGCAGCTCAAAGATTCAACAATTTTTGAGAAAAAAACAAGGTAAGAAATCAACTTTTTCCTTCCTTCTCCTTTTGATTTTAAATTCAAAATTTATATGGTTTTTCTCCACTGTTTTCCCTACTGTTTTGAAGACTCCAACACTCACACAATTTCAGCTAAAAAGGAGACCAAGCATAAAAAATAGTGCAGCACAAACAAGGTGTGAATTTCTCTCTCTAAAACCCTAAATATTTTGCCTTATTGATCCCCTTTCAAATACCCTATTATCACATGTGTAGATTTTATGATTTTTACCAATTGATTCTTGGGTTGTGTTAATGATATATAAATAAGGTTCTCCACGAAATTTCATGATCATTGGATGAAAATTGAATTGGTTTGAGGCTAATTGAAATTCGGACAGGAAAAACGGAAATCTAGAAAATTACCATATGAACAGTAAACTTGTGTCAGCCATAACTTGAGCTTTAAAAATGATTTTCGAGTAAATCTTGAGCCGAAAATTAAATTCAAGATGTCCCCTAAATGCCTGAAAAAGTTCAGAACCAAACTCATCCGTTAGGCTAGTCAAAATATTTTTCTAAGATAGGTGGACAGAACTGCCAGTTTTTGAACTAAAACCGAAGCCCAAATTTCATGCCTGAAAACAACCCTCGGATTTTGGCCTAGTTGAATGACCAAACGATGTCTAAAAATCATAAAAATTATATGGAATTAAAGCTACGGATGTCTCGTTTAACATATTAAAAATTTAGAATTTTTTGGGTTAAAAATGAATTAATATTGATTTTATAGTCAGCCTAGGTCAGTCTGCCCATGTCCAGTAATATCCTAACTTAGAGTTTTTTTTTTTTTTTTTACAAATTTTAAATCCCAAATGTTTATTAAACATTTTAAAATCCTTTTGTGGCACACTAAAATGATTGGATGATTATGTCTAGGCTTAGACTGATCATATGTTGTGATTATAGGATTTGTTTGACGTTCTTGCTTGATTCGTGGATCACGTTGTTGCAACGCTTGTGCAATAATCGAGGTAGGACTTTCTAGCCTTTTCTGAGAGTAGTCAAGTGTTTTAAATTTCCCTGTTTTATCGATGGCATGCTCTTTTCAGTTTATGAAATTATTATACTATTTTTGATGAAATAAACGCATGCAACGTGTTTTGTAATAAATGTGTATTTTAAAGCGTGTTTTGATTAATGGCATAATATAACTTGGTAAATACCATCTTTTGAATAATCTGGTAAACATAATTGAGCTCTAGTTCACGATCATTGTAAATGATGCGTGCGTCCCAAAGTTGACGCCATGGGGGAAGGTCCCTAAACCTGCGCAGGGCCGTTCGGCCTATTTAGACCGTAACGAGATAATCTAGGATAATTCAATTCGAGGCATGTATATTATAGTTACGACAAGTCCTCACTCAAAATATGATGGTTTATTTTAATGATTTAATTTTTTAATATTGGGGCACGTATATTGCAGCTACACTAAGTCCTCAGTAGAATAAAACTTGTATTAAAAATGTTTTTCATGAAATTGTTGATTATTTTTGGAAATGATTATTATGCCATGTATTCTTAAATTGTTGATTATCTTTGGAAACGAATATTATGTCATACTTTTAAATGTTACCTGTTTAACCCACTTTTGTTTCTGTCCTACTGAGCCAGCGCTCACGTCCCTTTTCTTTATGATTTTGAAATGACTACTTCCAGGTGCGGGAGGTAGCAGTTCCGAAAATCGTTGAGCTATCCATTTCTATCAATGATGATGCTATCCGTTTTCTCCATCTTCTTCTTTCTGTTTCTCGTTCTGATGTAATGAGACTTTAAGTTTGGACTTTATTTCACGTTATTTAAATTTCATGCTTGGGAATATTTTATGGTTGGTAATTTCTTTTGAAGACCGATTTTGTGTTTGATTTCCGCATTAAAAAGTATTTATTTTCTACTTTATTTTATTTTGTGGTTATGATGCTACTTTATAAATAATTAGGCTTAGCTAAATTATAATGTTGACCCGTTTTTTGTAATAAATGTTTTCCTTAAATCCCGGGTTGATATTTTGATTTGGCTGCCGTGTCACGTGTCTAAATTTTGGGCCGTGACAACTTGCCTATAAAAGGCATGCATGACCTAAAAGGGTTACTTTCTTTCTTTTGGCTCCCAAAACACAACTCTTCTTCTCCTTGTTTTCTTGTTGTAGCCGACCACTTCCAAGCCCCTAAACCAGCCATTTTCAAGCCAAAAATCCAACCAAAAGCTTACCAAAATTTAGCCCCTTCAAGCTTGTGTTAGGAGATTTCAATCCAAGCCATTCCAAGTTCGTTCAAGGGTAAGTTTTTAGTACCAATCTTTATGATTTTTAGTTATTATTTTGGGTTGATGTTAAGAGAAAAATTTTGGTGTCATTGCTAGCACAAGCCAACCCTAATTCTTCTTAGTTCATAGGGCCATTTTTATCACCCAAGCTTTGATTCAGTGTGCTTGGTTCATAGCACGTAAGGTAAACCTGAAAAACCCTCTTTTTATGGCTAGTTATTTTTAAGTTTTTGATCAAGGAATTTATGTGTATTTATTTATGCAATGGGTTGTAATAAGTTTATTTTGAGCCCTTAGCTTTTCATTTTTAAGTTTATGTAGTTATGTGGTTGTGGTTTAAATTTTACGAGTGGATGTGTATGTGTGTGGACGTTTAAGTGGCTGGACACAAATCTATCCCCAGATTTAGGCCACAGGTTTTGGCCATTTTGACCATGTTAGAGTCCAAATTTAGAATTTGGTAAAACACGAAATTTTAAGGAAATTATGTTATGGTCGTTTTTGCATTCAAATAGCTTTTGGCCAAAAATGACATTGAGATAGGTTTTTCAAGCCATATTTAACCGGTGTTCAAAACTGGGACTTAAAAATCTAAGTACAGGAATAGTCTTAGGTTTTGTTAAAAAAGAATCACTTAGAGTCCGAACTGGATCTCGGGCTCAACACGAAAGTTGTAGATCTCGTCGAAATCTTTAAGATAACCTATACATATTTTAAAAATTTGGCCGTTAACAGAGCCGTTTTTGAAATAACGTAAAACTGAAAACTTTTCAAAAACTGGGCATAAGTAGCTACGGGTTTAGTAACTTCAGGAGCCGTCAGAGTTTGATTTGAGCTCCGAGGTAAACACAAGAATTGTTCATCTCATCAAGGATGAAAAGTTTTATGTTCATCAAATTTACAAACTAAGTTGTTTCAAATACATTTTAAAACAGTTTCGGTAAATGGTTCAAAAA
Organism: Antiaris toxicaria; assembly: GCA_035233585.1. Taxonomy (NCBI): domain Eukaryota; kingdom Viridiplantae; phylum Streptophyta; class Magnoliopsida; order Rosales; family Moraceae; genus Antiaris; species Antiaris toxicaria. The sequence continues at coordinate 25,636,582 of CP141157.1, forward strand.
CCACATTTAAAATGCAATCACCAAAATATGTTATAACCTTTTTAAAATAAGAATATGGTTTTAATAAAATGCCCCCACCTTCCAACGGGGCGATAAGGGGACAGTTTTAAAACACATAATTTTCCCAAGAATTTTTATAAGGCAACCAAGATAATTTTCAAAATAAAACAGTAGAGGTAGCCCGTGTAACGACTGCCATTTTCATGGCACCTACTTACTATGTAATAAGACATTGAGGAATAAAATTGGAATAATTTGGTGTCTTTTAATGCAAATTTAAAGAACACACCGTGTAAACAACCGTGTACCGTTTGGACTATTAAAATGTTAGAAGCCATGTGAGAAAACATGGCCGTGTAGCGTAACATGGTCAGGTATATGGCCGTGCAAGTAGTCGTGTACCGCTCGGGTAGATAAACATGTAAAAGGCCATGTTTCAAAATAAGGCCGTGTTGAGTGAGCTCAACTAGTACACGCCCGTGTCTGGAATGTACACGCCCGTGCAAGAACCCATGTAGAAGGCCGTGTATTGAGCAGAGAGCCGCTATAAAGACTTTCGTAATTCATGAAACCTAATTACTATGTAATGAGTAATTAAGTTGAAAGATACAGTATATTTTCCAGTTGAATAGATTAAATAAGAACAGTGATGTTTAATTACTATTTATGTAGTGAAAGGGACGATCGATAGTAAGATTGGTCCACCCTATTATGTGTATAAGATGAGTAGTATTAGGAAACTGGTCCAGACAACCATTTTCTGACATAAGACTGGTGAACAGATCACCAGAATGCTCGGACCAAACATCTGAGCACAATAGCGAGAAATACCCTAGCAGAGGTATAGTACCGAGAATGAAAGTTCAGATGACCTCGTCTCACCTAGAGACTGACAAAATCGTAGTTAGAATACTCAGACTAGTCAGTCAGATAGAAAACAGTAAATACTGAATAGTGGAAAACGCAGTATCAAATTTATGGTCAAGATGGCCTTAATTTGACATAAAACTGATATATTAATAGTCAGTAGGCTCAATCTAGTCAATTGAGCATAAAATGAGAATTTTGTTTGAGAGATATGCAGTATTAAGAAGAGGGTCAAGACGACCTTTTCTCGCTCTGAAACTGATATATTTAGACTCAGGATGCCCAAATTAGCCAATCAGGCACATGACATGTTTTTCGAGGCGGGATCACACAGATTCTGAAAACTAGTCTAGACGACCTTAGATGGACGTAAGATAATAAAATTGAAATCAACACGTTCAAATTAGTCAAGAAAGACTGTGTTGAAAATTTCACACCAGAACGCCTCGTTTTGCAGGTGTAAGGACAACACAATATAGACACAACCAAAGTATAGGAAAAGAATAGTAAACTAGTACAAAATGGGCTCTTAGACAGTATAAACTCACTAGAAATTGACTGTATAAAAATTGGATTCAGAAAATCCGATTTCCGGGTGAAAATTAGAACACTGTCGAGAAAGGACCGAACACCGCAGTAGAAAACTGGACTGTAAAGGGAAGCAAATGCAGATGAATTTTGGCCTTAAAAACTGTGTCCCCCAGCTGAAAAGTAGCTGATTTTGCTACAAAAAAAGGTCCAAAAAGTAGTATTAAAATATGGGACAAGCTATGACACATTTGATTAAACAATGTTAGATTTTCCATCACATTCCATTACCAAAATTTTATAATCTTCCCCTCCTTCCCATGCGCAACCCACGGCTCTAGGGGGCAGAAAATGGGCAGAAATTTGTCCCCAAATTAGCCTAAGATTGGCTTGATTAATTGAGCTTAGTGTTGGTTAATTTTACTTAGGTTTGTCTATAAAAGGGTGACCAAGGCTTTGAGCTTTTGCTCTTTCTTTTTCACACCTCAAAAACACAACTCTTTTCTCTTTCATTTTCCTTGCTGCAGTCGACCATCCCACAGCCACAAAACTACCAGTTTTCAAGCCAAAATCCTACCAAAAAGTTTACCAAAATCCAGCCCCTTTAAGCTTGTGTTAGGAGGATTCATTTCCAAGCCATTTTGAGTGCACCTAAGGGTAAGGTTCTAGACCAAGCACTTATGATTTTTAGTTATTATTTTGAGCTGATATTAAGAGGAAAATTTTTGGTGTTTTGCTAGCATAAACTGACCCCAATTTCCTTAATTCACATGGCCATTTCGGTCACTTAAGCCCTTGATTCAGATTTGTGCTTGCTTCATAGCACAAGAGGTAAAACCGAAACCCTTTTGAAGTTAGTTATTTTTTTGTTGTGATCAAGGCTATTTATATGTATTTGTTTATGCAAATTGGTTGTAATAAGTTTATTTTGAGCCCTTAGCTTTCCATTTTTAAGTTATGTAGTTGTGTGGTTGTGATCTATATTTTTACGAATGGATGTGTGTACATGTGAGCATGAATGTTTTTTTTTAGGTGATTGGACACAATCTGTCCCCAGAAAAATGGCCATGGGTTTTGGTCATTTTGACCCTCTTAGGGTCCGAATTTGGGATTTGGTAAAACATAGAGTTTCAAGAAAGTTTCATAACGGTCGTTTTTGCGTCATATAGGTTTTGGCCAAAAACAACACTATTATAGGTTTTTCGAGTGGTTTTGATTCAGTGTCCAAAACTATGACCAAGAATCCAAGTACTAGAAACAGTCTCGGGTTTTGTAAAAAATGGACCACTTAGAATCCGAACCGAATCTAGGCTCAACATGAAAGTTATGTCGAAATATTTAAGAAAACTTATGCGTGTTTTAAATATTTGGCCATTTCGGGCCTCAAACAGAGTCGTTTTCAAAATAGCATAAAACTGGAAACTTTTCAAAAAACTAGGCACAAATAGCCACAGGTTTAGTGAGATTAGGACCCATTTGAGTTAGATTTGAGCTCTGAGGTGAACACAAGAATGTTCATCTCATCGAGGACGAAAAATTTTATGTTCACCATATTTACAAACTAAGTCATTTCAAGCATATTTTTAAAATGATTTTGATAAATGGTTCAAAAACCCCTTTAAAATACAACATCAAAATGTGTTTTAACCTTGTTAAAATATAAATATGGTTTTCATAAAATGTTCCCCACCTTCCAACGAGATGATAAGGGGACGGTTCAAAAGAATGCAAATTTTTCTAAGAATTTTATAAGTCAACCAAAATGATTTTCAAAAATAACCAAGACAGTGTGGGTAGCCCGGTAGGCTACCACATCAAATAAGTAATAGTAATCCAGTAGGCTACCTAGTTAATGACGTGCGAGGTTGTGGCACCCCCGAATCTGGCCACGCCCAAATCATCGTGGTCTGACTCCATAGTCGATCGAGACGGCCTGTTCACCGAATTTGGGTTGCCATTTAAACACTTTTTCTTTCAACTCTCATATTTCAAGGCCTAAAAATTTGCCCATATATATTTTTTCCCTTTTTAATATACTTTCCTCATACGAAAGCCAAGTATAAAAGCCATATAAAATATATTACTAACTTTTAGTTGTCTTTTTTTTTTGAAGTACAACATAATTTACAAACATACAATATATGTACTTTGTTTTTCAAAAATACATTCTCTTTAATTCACTTTCTCTCGATGCTCAGCGGAAAACTTATGGCAGGACCAAATTCATAATGGATTCCCTATCCCATCGGCACGCGCGTATCCTGTCGCCATCTAGGTAGTCTACTAGATAGGTTTCTTACCTATAACATGAACAAACTGATGAGCTAACAGGCTCAGTAAGTTCAAACATACTTAGTAAGAATCACATAGATTCAAAAACATCAAAAATACAATTTCCAATGAATAATACTATTTATCATGAATAGTAACTTTGACATTTGATCGATAAATAGTAACTGTTACCCTAACAGGTTACTATTTAATTTACCCTAACCAAGTCCACTACACTTAGTGTTAGTGTCGGTTATGCTCAATTATGACTTTTGTTACATTATTGGCTATTATCTTTGTTTATATTTTGGTTTTGAGCTCATTGTGGTAGTACCAATAGTTTATGTGCGCTGACTGGAAGGGCCTTGGGAGTGACCCTAAGGCTTCTTCCGCTCCAGCCCCTCATCACCCATAGCGATTATTATATCCCCATAGGACCTGAAAAGCCTCCACCACAACGTTGGAGGGGCGGTACACCTTAAGTGGTTTTATTACCATCTTTCAATTATAGTCCTGACTAAGTAACCTTAATCGCCACCTTAAGGTCAATAACCTCTGTTACCCATAAGTCTTACATATTCCTTTTTTTTTTTTCTCATTATGTGGGATGTGTTATACTAACTAATCCCCCAATGCCCGTAGGACTTAACATCTAATGTACAACTAGTACATAATAAAATATTACAGTATTTTATGTTGCAGACATGAAATACTTGAACTTACCACCACTGCGATAATGTCCACTTCCGGAACTCCTCTACAGTTTTATCTTTAGTTTGGGTCCCTACATACATAGTAGTGTCTGTTAATATCCCTCATTAATTATCACTTTGGATATATTCATTTTGTGATAAATTTTACAACATATTTCAACTTTTTAGGTGGTACATGGTCTGCAACACGCCCGTGTCCCTACCCGTGTACCTCTCGGGTTCACTCTACACGGCCATGTTTCAAAGTACACGCCCGTGTACTATATAAATTTTAGATTTTTAACTTTAATATCGTTATTTTAGGTTCTATAATTTTATTTAAGACCTTCTAGATCCTTTATGGTCCTTTCTGAGCCTTTCGAAAATTTTTTGATCGAAATAACCATTTTACCCCTGACGGGTCTCGAGACCGTAACTATTCCGTTCTATCGTTTTTCTCGAATTTTCTAAGCCCAAATATAATAAAATAATATTCCTTAGGTTTCTATATCTTTTTACAGATTTATTTGCTACAAATTCACAATTATTCATTTTCTAACCCTCAATTACTATTCATCTGACACCTAGAGTCGTTTCTCGTTTTTCTAGTGTTTCGGAGCCTCAAATGGATATTTCACTACTCTTAAAACATTTTTCATCCCGTCCTCGAGCCTTGGTTCCCGAGAGGCTCGGGTTTTCTATCCCGTTCTAATTTTTTTCTCTCGTTTCCTAAAATACCCCTAACGTGAATTTTTCCCATTCTAGGCATTTTAGTCATTAAAGGGTCAGTTTACTATTCCTTTTGGGTTTGGTTTTTCATTATTAACCCTAGTCCACCAAGGGTTCTCGGTTTCCTTTCCAAGCCTAATATTTTTACCCCTCGTTTCTGAAATACCCTTATGCCGTTTAAAAAATTTCAACAGCATTTCCGTTTGTATTTTTAGGTTTCTCCGGCGTTAGGTATGCCTTAGAACCATTATACCTGCCACGTACTATACCAGAGACCTATTTTATATAAAGTTACTAAACTTTGTATAAAAATTTCCACATTAACCAACATTAAAAACACACAAATTTCATCAATTTTTCTTCCATTATGGCCACGGTTCCTCATGGTTTTCATTACCAAGAAATTTTCATCACAATATACAATTATCACCTATTACTCTTAGGTTCTCAAATGCACATATCATTATCAAAACCTAAGAAAATTTTCATTCCATTCCTAGTCTCAAGCCACGAACTTTCATGCACTAGAACCATAGAAAATTTTCTCATATTCCTAGGTTCTTTTATCAACATTCCTCAACATTTTTCATCCCTAAAAATTTTCCATTTTCAACACACATATACCATGGTTTTCACAAGGAATCATGCATGATTTTGCTTGTTTCAAAATTCCAATTCATGCTTAAATAAACATAGCACCAAACCAACATAACACTTTCAAACAAATCATCAATTTCTCAATATTTTTCCACCCTTCAAAGCCACATTTTTCATAGGAAAACATGTAAAATTTTTGCTTATTTCCTAGTTCTAAATCATGCTTCATTCATCCTAGTATCAAACCAATCATAAACCCCAAGCAAAACATCAAATTTCTCAATATTTTCTAACCCTCATGAGCCACGGATTTTGCAAGAAAAACCAAGGAAAATTTTTTCAAAATGGTGGCTTACCTTCTCAATTTGATCTCTTGATGCTTAGGCTGGATTGGAAGCTAATTTTGATGTAAAATTTTGACCAATTTTGGCTTGGAATGGACTAAGAGTGCACGGATTTTATGGGCAGAAAAATAGCAAGAGTTTGGCTTGGTTTTCTAATTTTTCCAAGTGATTTTTCATGCCTGTTTATAGGCAAATGGATAGGGACCTTTTAGCAAAATTTTCCATCAATTACATAATTGTCCAAGGGCTTAATTGCAAGCTTTTTGGGGTAAAAAATGAAATTTTTGGGCCGTTTTCTTTCCATGTGGCTGATCCCCATTTTTCCAAATTTTCCAAATTTTTTTTCAAAGCCATTTTGGCTTGATCATGGCCATTAATCCATAAAGCATTAAATCTTGGCCATTAATGCTACCGACCACACTAATTAAGCCTTAAATAACCTAATTAATTAAGTTATATTTATGATGTCATCTTGACATCATCTAATTAATATAGGAATTAATTCGTGGTCAAATTTTGACCGAAAGTCAAAACGAACGGAACTTTACCGAAATCGCGTAGGCGGGTTCCGAGTGCCTCCGGTGCAATTGGTCTGTCTTATTTTGCTTCCGTTTGGCTAGAATTCATTACCGTAAATTTTTTTTGTCTTTTGGTGCATTTCAGTGCACTCTTCAAGGTTTTAGGCTTCGTTTTCGAGCCGTTTCACCCGTTTCTGTTCGGTAAGATTTTCCATCTCCGAACTCACTCACTTTAGTACTGCCGGAACATTTTCATAGTATTCTCAACAATATTAAAACACAATTTTTTTACATTTTATTTATTAAAATTGATACATACATACAATTTTAATTTACTCTGAGAATCTAAAAATTTCCGGTTATCACATTCACCCCTCTTTATAAAATTTTCATCCTCGAAAATTTAGAATAAATGGGGGTAAAATTTTCTAATTTCATCTTCTCGTTCCCATGTAGCCTCTTTGATGTTGTGATTTTTCCACAGCACTTTGACTAATGGGATCGTCTTGTTCCTTAACACTTTGTCTTCTCGTGCCAATATTTGTATAGGCCTCTCTTCATATGTCAGATCTTCCTGAATTTGGATCGGTTCATGTTTCAATACATAGGACGGATCCAATATGTATTTCTGTAATATCGACACGTGGAATACATTATGTACTATCGACATTTCTGCTGGTAATGCCAATCTATAGGCAACCTTTCCAATGTGTTCAATGATCTCATATGGCCCAATATATCTTGGACTCAATTTCTTTTTCTTTCTGAACCGCATTATTCCTTTTATTGGCAAGACTCTTAGAAATATGAAATCCCCTTCGTTAAACTCTAGGGATCTTCATCTTTTGTCTGCATAGCTTTTCTGTTGACTCTGCACTATTTTCATTCGTTGTTGTATTTTTGCAACTGCATCCACTGTTTCTTGCACAAAATCTGTCTTGTGTAATCGTTTTTCTTGTAAATCATACCAGTGGATAGGTGATCTACACTTCTTTTCATATAGAGCTACAATGGTACCATACCTATCGAAGCTTGGTAGCTATTATTATATGAAACTCTACCAATGGAAGTTTCTTGTTCTAGCTTCCTGGGAAATCTATTGTACATGCGCGAAGCATGTCCTCTAACATTTGAATTGTCTGCTCAGATTGTCTATCTGTCTGTGGATGAAATGCTGTACTCAAACGTGCTTCCGTTCCCATAGCTTCTTGCATGCACTTCCAGAAATTTGAAGTAAACAGCGCATCATGATCTGATACAATGGACTCAGGAATTGTTAGGAAATGCCCTAAGCATTAGAGACATTTTGATGTATTTATTTTGAATTGGATAACAAAATTATATATATATAGGTTATTCATTACATTGCTATCTGTCCTTGTTTTATTTACATGTTAAAGTAAATGTAAGCAAATATGTCTCCCTAACTGCTTATGTTAAAACTGTTAGAACGTTGCATGCGATGGACTTTTGTATGCGAGAAGACAATGTTCTAAAGTAAGTGGTCTAAACTATGGTCTGCAGACTATGGGGTTAAACCGAGCATCTAACTCATGTTAAGACTATTATGTTATCTAAAACCTTGGAGGGGACGGTTTGTCTTGATTGTCTGGAGCATAGACTCCCAAGTAGAGACATAGATATATTGCTTGGTGACATATTAGACCGGGACTAAAGCATGATAGATCTACGAAGTCCGCTTTGGGTGGATCGATCTGCTTTTGACGTTCATTGTGCAGTAACCTTAATCCTGAGTAGATGGATAGCTTCATGTATATGACTTATGTACTTTGATATTCCAATGGCTAAAGCGTCTCAGAGGTAGTAAGCCTATAGACCGGTTCGTTGGGTGCATAACTTGTATACGATGAAGGGTTCGTTTACAGATATCGGATTCATAGCTCTAATGAGGAGTTAAGGGTATCCTCTTAAAGACATTATATTGAATGTGAAAATGGACAAGGCCTTGGGTCGTCTGCTGGACGGATGACTTCTTATTCATATATGGTGAATAGTCATTTTCTTTATTCGATAGTATAATGGAACTTTAAGATAGCCTGATTAGTAGGATTAAACGGACTTTGACCTATGGCTGATCATGGATATCATATGAGGGTTCTGCATACATGACAAGGTCATTGGACGATAGCTTGTCACAGGCTTATATAATTCGGAGTTCAGTTTCAAGTTTATAGTAGTGTGACTCTGAAATTAGTGATCATATGATTGAGTTGTTCGGTAAAGAATGATGATCATATGGATTTGCGGGAACCTGATTATATATGTCTAATTGGTCTCTCTACTAGCTCCACATAATTCCTTAACGCTTGGCAAAATTCATCTGTGTATGCTATTGGCTAGTTTATTATGTATGGATGGTGTTGATATAGGATTAGGATGGTCGACAAGATTCTCTCCGGTTGGATTCAGATTTTGTTTTGGATAATAGAGTACACAATTATTCAAACTCCAAATAAAGTTGCCATGATATTATTTGAGATTGGATTGGAGTTGTAGAAAATTATCCATGAGAACAAGAATTTGAAATACAGCTGTTTTGTTGATTTTGAAATTTGAATTTTGAAATTTGAAATTTGAATTTGAAATTCGAATTTGAAATTCAAATTTTGAACCATAGTCCAAGTGGGATTCGAATTTCTTGTGGTAAATCAACAAGAAATGAAATTCGAATTTGAGTTGGATAAGGAGAGGAAAATCTTGTTAGAATCCTGCTTGAATTTTGAATCCAAATCCTAACAATAATAGACGAAAATTTTGAGGATTATCCTCATGGAATTTTCGGATTTTTTATGGATAAGTTTAAGGAAAAATTCAAGTTTCAATCCCAGTTGAATTTGGATTCTCTCCTCCCCGATTATGGCTGAAAATTTGAGGAAGATCTCCTAGGAGATTTTCGGTTATTTTGGATAAGGATGAGATAAGATTCAAGCTTGAAAATCCTAGTGGAATTTTGATTCTTCCTTATCCAAAAGTGGCCGGAATTTTTGTTGGGATTTTCCCTTGGATTTTTGGATTTTTTTGGTTGAAAAAGGGAGATAAGATTCATGTTAAAATCTTGTTTAGATTTGAATTGGACAATCCTAATGTTGGCCGAAATTTGTTGGGATTTTCCCTTGGAAAATTTTAGATTTTATGTTGTGGATAAGGGAGAAAATCTTCTCTTAATCCTATTTGAATTCAGAGAATCACCTCATGCAAGTCTATAAATAGAGGTCCTGCCACTTCAGTTCTCTTAGACCACAGACTTTCAGGTGAGCAGGCTTATTATTGCACAACTTATTGTGACAATAAATTCTTTAGAGATCTGGGTGGTCGGAAGAAAACTAGCTGTGCTAGCATATCGATCGTGTAGGAAAATAAATCAGTAAAAACGTATTAGAGTGGCGCAGCGGAACAATAAAAATTTTTAGGATCGTTAAATATCTCATGATGCGATATACAATAAACCAACAACAATTAAAACTCATACCTCAAGGACGCCAATCTTGCAAGAGGAGAATGACCAGAGGCTTCAACCAACTAGCCTTCTCTACTATTCTCCAATTCTCGAATAGCTGAGTGTGTGGGCACTTTGAACCTCGATCGGTATGCTAGCACTGCTTGTCTTCTTCCGACCACCCAGATTTCTAAAGAACTTATTGTCACGATGGGCTGTGTAACAATAAGCCTGCTCACCTGAGAGTCTGTGGTCTGAGAGAACTGGAGTGGTAGGACCTCTATTTATAGACCTATATGAGGTGATTCTCTGAATTCGAATTTGATTAGGAGAAGATATTCTCCCTTATCCATAACCATAAAATCTGAATTTTCCATGGGAAAATCCCAACAATAAAATTTGGTCATTTAGGATAAATCCAATCTAAATCTAAACAAGATTTTAACTAGAATTATATCTCCCTTTTTCAACCAAAAAATCCGAAATTTCCTAGGAGAAAATCTCCTCAAAAAATTCGGCCACATTTAGGATAAGGGAGAATCAAAATTCCACTAGGATTTTCAAGCTTGAATCTTATCTCATCCTTATCCAAAATAACTGAATTTTCCTAAGAGATATTCTCCAAAATTTCGGCCACTTTCTGGGGAAGAGAGAATCCAAATTCAACTGGGATTGAAACTTAAATTTTTCCCGTGAACCATATCCACAAAAACCGAAAATCCATTGAGGATAATCCTCAAAATTTCATCTATCATTAGTTAGGATTTGGATTCAAAATTCAAATAGGATTCTAACAAGATTATCCTCTCCATATCCAACTCAAATTCGAATTTCAATCCTTGTGGATTTTCCACAACAAATTCGAATCCCACTTGGACTGTGATTCAAAATTTGAATTTCAAATTTCAAATTTGAATTTCAAATTCAAATTTCAAATTTCAAATTCAAATTTCAAATTCAAATTTCAAATTCGAATTTCAATTTCAAATATCAAATTCAAAATTCAAATTTCAAATTTCAAAATTCAAATTTCAAATTTCAAATTTCAAATTTCAAAATCCACAAAACAGTTGTGTTTCAAATTCTTGTTCTCATGGATAATTTTCTACAACTCCAATCCAATCTCAAATAAAATCACAGCAACTTTATTCGGAGTTCGAATAATTATGTACTCTATTATCCAAAACAAAATCTGAATCAACCGGAGAGAATCTTGTCTACCATCCTAATCCTGTGTCATCACCATCCATGCATAATAAACCAGCCAATAGCATACACAAATCAATTTGCCAAACATTAAGGAATTTTATGGAGCTAGTAGAGGGACTGATTGGACATATATAATCGGGCTCCCGCAAATCCATATGATCATCATTCTTTTACCGAACAACTCAATCATATGATCACTAGTTTCAGAGTCACACGACTATAAACCTGAAACTGAACTCCCAATTATATACCGTATTACGTAAGCCTGTGACAAGCTATCGTCCAATGACCTTGTCATGTATGCAAAACCCACATATGATATCCATGATCAGCCTTAGGTCAAAGTCTGTTTAATCTTACTGATCAGGCTATCTTAAAGTTCCATTATACTACCGAATTAAGAAAATGATTATTCACTATATGTGAATAAGAAGTCATCCACCCAGCAGACGACCCAAGGCCTTGTCAATTTTCACATTCAGTATAATGCCTTTAAGAGGATACCTTTAACTCCTTAGAGCTATGATTCTGATATCTACAAACAAACCCTTCATCGTATACAAGTCATGCACCCAACGAACCGGTCTATAAGCTTACTACCTCTGAGACGCTTTAGCCATTGGAACATCAAAATACACAAGTCATATACATGAAGTAGTTTATTTACTCAGGATTAAGGTTACTGCACAATGAACGTCAAAAGCGGATTGATCCACTCATAGCGGACTACGTAGATCAATCACGCTTTAGTCCCGGTCTAATATGTCACCACCAAGTAACATATCTATGTCTCTACTTGGGAGTCCAGCTCCAGACAGTCAAGACAAACCGTCCCCTTTAAGGCTTTAGACAACATAATAGTCTTAACATGAGTTAGATGCTCGGTCTAAACCCATAGACTACAGACCATAGTTTAGACCGCTAACTTTAGAACATTGTCTTCTCGCATACAAAAGTCCATTGCATGCAACGTTCTAACAGTTTTAATACAAGCAGTCAGTGAGCCATATTTGCTTACATTTACTTTAACATGTAAATAAACCGAGGACAGATAGCAATGTAATGAATAACCTCTATATATAATTTTATTATCCAGTTCAAAATAAATACATCAAAATGTCTCTAATGCTTAGGACATTTCCTAACAATCTCCCACTTGCCCTAAGCCAGTAGATGTGCCATGTTACGCATCCCCATCGCCTCTACATGCCTCTCAAAGCTTCTAGCTACCAAAGTCTTAGTAAAGGGATCGGCAATGTTGTCCTCGGACGCGATTTTACATACATCCACTTGTCCTGTCTCCACATGCCCTCTAATAATGTGATACCTCCGATCTATGTGTTTGGTCCTCTTGTGGTGCCTAGATTCCCTTGTGTTGGCAATAGCCCCAGTGTTATCACAGTAAAGTGTGATAGGCTTGTCAACACCCGGAATGACCTCAAGGTCTCTAAAGAACTTGCGGAGCCAAACCGCTTCTTTAGATGCTTCAACCGCAGCCACATACTCAGCCTCCATAGTAGAGTCAGCTGTGCAGCCTTGCTTCACGCTCCTCCACATAATGGCGCCTCCTCCGGGCAAGAACACTGATCCAGATGTCAATTTCCTCGAATCCTTGCAAGTCTGGAAGTCTGAGTTCATGTATCCTACGGGTGTTAGGTCCCCTCTAGAATACACCAGCATATCATCTCTCGTTCTCTTAAGATACTTGAGTATATGATTTACTGCTTGCCAGTGCTTGGTTCCAGGATTTGCTTGATATCGACTCACCATACCTACTGCAAAACATATACCCTGGCGAGTACAAAGCATAGCGTACATAAGGCTACCTACAGTGGATGCATAAGGGACCTTACTCATACGCTCTCTTTCTTCCGATGTCTTGGGACAATCATCCAATGAAAGAGTTAGACCGGCAATAGAAGGTTGTGAACCTTTCTTTGCCTCTTGCATTGCATATTTGTCAATTATTTTATCTATGTATAAAGCTTGGGATAACGCTATCATTTTGTTCTTTCGATCTCTGAAGAGATGAATGCCTAGAACATAATTAGCTTCTCCCAAGTCCTTTATGTCAAACTGTTGGTGTAACCAAAGCTTGACCGACGATAAGTTCCCTACATCATTCTCAATGAGTAGTATATCATCGACATAGAGTATCATAAAGGCCACTTTTCCATCCTTAATACGTTTATAAACACAAGGTTCATTAACGTTCTGCTCAAAACCAAATGTCTTAATCGCTTGATCAAACCTCTGGTTCCATGAGCGGGATGCTTGCTTTTAATCCATAAATGGATCTAAGCAACTTGCAGAATTTCCTTTCTTGGCCTTTCACTGCGAACCCTTCGGGTTGTATCATATAGATACACTCTTCAAGATGGCCATTCAAGAATGCCGTCTTGACATCCATTTGCCAGATCTCGTAATCGAGAGCCACAGCAACGGACAGAAGAATACGGATAGACTTCAGCATAGCAACAGGCGAAAAGGTTTCATCATAATCGATTCCAGCCTTTTGCGTGTACCCCTTTGCAACCAGTCTAGCTTTGAAAGTTTCCACTCTCCCTTCCGCATCCTTCTTTCTTTTGTAGACCCATTTGCGTCCAATGGGTTTTATCCCATCCGGTAAATCTACAAGTTCCCAAACAAAGTTGGATTTCATATAATCCATCTCATTGTTCATAGCCTGTTTCCAAGATTTAGAATCAACATCATTTACAGCTTCATCATAGGTGACCGGATCATCCTCATGCTCATGAGCATCGGTCTGGTATACCTCAGCATCATACATGAAGAAATTAGGTTTCTTCGAAACCCTCCTACTACGACGAGGCACCCTAAATTGTTGATCGTCTGTAGGTCTTTCACTGAAACTCGGACTTGCATCCAAGACCGAAATCTGTGGAGCAGTTCTTTCACCCGATAACTCCTCTAGCACCACTTTGCTTCGAGGCTTAAAGTCATTCATGTGACTTTCCTCCAAGAATGTCACATGGGTTGAAACAATGACTTTTTGTTCCTTCGGGTTATAGAACAGACCTCCTTTAGTTCCCTTTGGATATCCTACAAACATGCATAATTCTGATCTTGATTCCAACTTTTTTGCATCCCCATCCAGTACATGCGCTAGGCAGCCCTATATTCTCATATGTCCAAGAGAGGGCTTCTTGCCACGCCACAATTCATACGAAGTTCTAGGAATTGATTTGCTTGGAACCTGGTTCAGAATATAGAACGCCGTTTGTAAAGCATATCCCCAAAATGATAATGGCAGCGTTGAATAACTCATCATGGACTGCACCATATCCAACAAGGTCCTGTTTCTCCTTTCGGCTACACCATTCTGTTGTGGAGTGCCAGGTGCAGTCAATTGGGATAATATCCTGTTCTCTACAAGATGTCCTAGAAATTCATCGGAGAGGTATTCGTCACCTCGATCAGATTGAAGTGTCTTTATGGATTTATCCAATTGCTTTTCCACTTCCGCACGATACTCTTTGAACTTGTCAAAGGTTTCGCTCTTGTGGTACATCAGATACACATATTCATACCTCGAGTAATCATCTATAAAAGAGACATAATACTCGAACCCTCCTCGTGCTGTGACGTTCATGGGGCCACATACGTCAGTATGCACAATTTCTAAGAGCTCCTGAGCCCTTGTACCCTTAGCTCCAAAAGACCTCTTGGTCATCTTACCCTCTAGACAAGACTTACATTGGGGAAGACGTACCTCCTCCAGAGATTCTAGAGGACCGTCTTTCATCAATCTTTGAATCCTATCCTGATTAATATGACCAAGTCTTAAATGCCAAAGATAAGCCTTGTTAGAGTGAGAAACTTTCAACCTTTTAGAGTTATCTATTAATTCAGTTTCAAGCAGTGAGTACATCTTTGGTTTGATCAAATATAGGTTTCCATCCATCCATCCAGAACAGATAAAAGACTTCTTTCTACGAATATCAACTCTTTTACTAAAAGAAACTGAATAAGAATCCTTTATTAAATAAGCTACCGATTCCTCCTAAAATTAGGAACATAAAAACAGTCTTTCAATAAAATAAACCTAAATTGATCAAAATAAAGGTAAATATCTCCTACTGCCTCAGCCACCACCAAGCTGCCGTCTCCAGTTCGCAACGAGAGGCTCCTATCATATAGACTTCTCGTTTCCACGAACCCCTGCATAGAAACACAAACATGATTAGTGGCACCCGAATCAATGACCCAAGTGTCTTTCGATTCTTCCACCAAACACGCTTCCAAGTAATGAAGTTCCTTACCTTCCTTACCCTTGGCGATTAGGAATTCCTGGCAAGCTTTCTTAAAGTGACCTACCTTCCCACAACGGAAGCACTTGGACTTTTTAGGGTCCCCAGGCTTCTTGTTCTTCTTCTTTTTCTTCCCATCCGAGATAGGAGGATTAGAAGAACTGGAAGCCGCTTGCTTTTGATTCGGCCTCTTCCTCTTCCGTGAGGGTTTGGAAGATTCTGCCAAATTGGCCTCGCCTTTGGATTGGACAGCATCCCCATCCCTGATCATCTGCTCATAAGCTTGGAGTTACTTCATGAGCTTGGTTAGACCTAACTCCCTTGTCGCCAGATTGTATGTAGCCTTAAACCCTACAAAATCATTAGATAGAGTTTTGAACACCATCTCGATCTGGGTGTTGTAGTCCAACTCAACACCGTTTTTGGCAGCCTCAGCAAAGAATCCCATTAGAGTGATCATATGGTCCTTCACCAGAGTACCCGCCTTTTGCTTAAAGTTCATAATGTTGGTGATAGCGGACTGTCGAGCCAACTTTTCTTGGCCTCCGAACATGTCCTCCAGATTGTCCATGATCTCCCTAGCAACTTGATAAGTCTCATGCTACTTTTGTAAAGCACTCGTCATGCTAGCAAGGATGTAGTATCGAGCTATCTCATTGGATTCTCTCCAATGATTATAGAAAACCGGGACCTCCTCAAGTGGTGTGTCAGGTTTGGGCCCAGGTGGGCATGGTTCGTCCAGTACGAACTTGTGTCTCTCGCAGCTGAGAACTATTAATAGATTTCTTTTCCAATCCTTATAATTATCACCATTCAGCTTATTTTCAGTAAGTATCGAAATGAGGGGTGTCGGTGACATTTTGAACTGAAATAAAATTATACTAGACATCATTACAAAGCCTAAGCAAATATATAGATAATTTAGCAAATAAAACATATAAGTATGTTCCTACATGAAACTTGAAAAACATGTAGCATTGCAACGGTAATTCTCAGCACCCATTGCCCCAAGCCACCGAGGGGTGGTCATGAAAGCAAATAGCCGGAACATGGACCCCGTCCAATTAATATATGTTGCCTTAAATCCTCCAAGGTTAAGACATATATTAATAACCGCTTATTTGGCCACTAGTTTAGTTAACAGAGCTTCTAGGGAAGGTTAATAACTAAACGAGTCTTGAGTGTATAACCATTGTTTACGTAGCTCGATCCACGTCCTACCAAGCCACCGAGGGGTGGTCATGAATAGAATCGTACCCGAACACGTTTTCCACATAGGAGATCCAATCTAGTATACCGGCGGTGGTAAACACTTACTGAGGGGTGTGGTCAGGGCAGAACTGACACGAGGAGTTACCATGCTTTCACATATGGATCAATAATGGAGGCCGTGGGTTTTGTTTGAAACCCTCTCCCACTCAATATTTTAAAAAACATGCAAGTTTTGACTAAATTATGTATGATCAATATAGTATGAGCAGCACTCACCTATCCTATATGACATGTTATCAAATATACATAAAACATCCATCAATACATATTTATACATCCATGACATATCACAGAAAAAATAATTGACAGAATAACCAAGCTATGGTTCCATCCTAGAACAAAGAAAATATAGATTACAAAATTCCATCCAAAGCATTCTTTGGGTCTTGAATTTCGTTCCGTCTTCTTGTATCCATCTTTATGTAGCCTCTCCATTTATTTCTCATCCCAAGAATTATTTCAAATTTAAATTTTAACCAATTTTAAGCATCATGTGTAATAATATGTAATTTTAAAAATTTCAAATTTTCAATTACATATTTTTAAATATGATTTAAAATTAAATCTCAAATTTAAAAATCAAAATTTTTCAGTTTTTAAATCGTCGCACCGCCGCCCCCAAAGGCGGCAGCCGCCGTGGGCAGCCATCAGCCCCGGAGGGGCTGGCAGCCCACGGCCGCCCATGTGCAGCCCTGCCGGGCTGCAAGCCAAGCCTGCAGTGCCAGGCTGGGCGCAGCAGCCAGCAGGCTGCACGCCTAGGCTGCGGCTAGCCTTGGGTAGGCCACGGCCACCCTTGGCTGCAGGCCAAGCCTGCGGCCATGGGTGGTTATGGCCTGCACAGGGGCTGCCGCAGCCCCATCCTGCCCAAGGGCAGGGGCTGCAGCCCCACCAAGGCCCGTCGGCCTATCCCGAGGGATCGTGTCTCGATTTTCATGCCATATTCCAATTTACTTATTAGGATCTCCAAAAATTAATTTGAATCCCAATTAAATTGAAATTTTCCACACAATCAAAATTTCAACCTTTAAATCAAATTTAACTTTTGGGAAAAAATAAATTATGGTCTTCAATCTTCAATCTCCTCCAAGAATAATTACATAAAATTTCCTAAACCGTTTCCGGTGTACAAAATTCTAACCATAATAATTCTAAGAGACAAAAAATTAAAATCCATGGGAAAATTACAGTGTTAATAAACTGCTCCCATGGTTACATAAAAATTCCTAGATACAATTTTTCTAAATTCTAAGGAACCATAACCGGCATAAACAAGCATGCTTATAATAATTCATAAAATTAAAATAACCACATACTTTATACATAATCCATGATAATAACATAAAGGAACCCTAGAATGCCACTCTCTAAATATCAAATCCATACATAAATAAAAAGACTAAGTAATTGTCTAATTTATGTACATGGCATAGTCATGAGATGGTTCTGATACCAATTGTAGGAAAATAAATCGGTAAAAACGTATCAGAGTGGCGCAGCGGAACAATAAAAATTTTTAGGATGGTTAAATATCTCATGATGCCATATACAATAAACCAACAACAATTAAAACTCATACCTCAAGGACACCAATCTTGTAGGAGGAGAATGACTGGAGGCTTCAACCAACTAGCCTTCTCTACTATTCTCTAATTCTCGAATGGCTGAGTGTGTGGACACTCTTCGATCGGTATGCTAGCACTGCTAGTCTTCTTCCGATCACCCAGATTTTTAAAGAACTTATTGTCACGGTGGGCTGTGCAACAATAAGCCTGCTCACCTGAGAGTCTGTGGTCTGAGAGAACTAGAGTGGCAGG
The DNA here is from genome assembly GCA_035233585.1 of Antiaris toxicaria. Classification (NCBI taxonomy): domain Eukaryota; kingdom Viridiplantae; phylum Streptophyta; class Magnoliopsida; order Rosales; family Moraceae; genus Antiaris; species Antiaris toxicaria. The sequence goes on from CP141157.1 coordinate 25,655,151, forward strand.
ACCTCTATTTATAGACCCGCATGAGGTGATTCTCTGAATTCGAATTGAATTAGGAGAAGATATTCTCCCTTATCCATAACCATAAAATCTGAATTTTCCATGGGAAAATCCCAACAATAAAATTCAGCCATTTAGGATAAATCCAATCCAAATCGAAACAAGATTTTAACTAGAATTTTATGTCCCTTTTTCAACCAAAAAATCCAAAATTTCCTAGGAGAAAATCTCCTCAAAAAATTCGGCCACATTTAGGATAAGGGAGAATCAAAATTCCACTAGGATTTTCAAGCTTGAATCTTATCTCATCCTTATCCAAAATAACCAAATTTTCCTTAGAGATATTCTCCAAAATTTCGGCCACTTTCTGGGGAGGGGAGAATCCAAATTCAACTGGGATTGAAACTTGAATTTTCCCTTGAACCTTATCCATAAAAACCGAAAATCCATTGAGGATAATCCTCAAAATTTTGTCCATCATTAGTTAGGATTTGGATACAAAATTCAAGTAGGATTCTAACAAGATTATCCTCTCCATATCCAACTCAAATTCGAATTTCAATCCTTGTGGGTTTTCCACAACAAATTCGAATCCCACTTGGACTGTGATTCAAAATTTGAATTTCAAATTTCAAATTCGAATTTCAATTTCAAATTTCAAATTTCAAATTTCAAATTTAAAATTTCAAATTTCAAACTTAAATTTCAAATTCGAATTTCAAATTCAAATTTCAAATTCGAATTTCAAATTCAAATTTCAAATTCAAAATTCAAAATTCAAATTTCAAAATTCAAAATTCAAAATTCAAATTTCAAATTTCAAAATCCACAAAACAGTTGTGTTTCAAATTGTTGTTCTCATGGATAATTTTCTACAACTCCAATCCAATTTCAAATAAAATCATGGCAACTTTATTTGGAGTTCGAATAATTGTGTGCTCTATTATCCAAAACAAAATTTGAATCCAACCGGAGAGAATCTTGTCTACCATCCTAATCCTGTGTCATCACCATCCATGCATAATAAACCAGCCAATAGCATACAGAAATCAATTTGCCAAATGTTAAGGAATTTTGTGGAGCTAGTAGAGGGACTGATTGGACATATATAATCGGGCTCTCCCAAATCCATATGATCATCATTCTTTTACCGAACAACTCAATCATATGATCACTAGTTTCAGAATCACACCACTATAAACCTGAAACTGAACTCCCAATTATATACCGTATTACGTAAGCCTGTGACAAGCTATCGTCCAATGACCTTGTCATGTATGCAAAACCCTCATATGATATCCATGATCAGCCTTAGGTCAAAGTCCATTTAATCCTACTGATCAGGCTATCTTAAAGTTCCATTATACTACCGAATTAAGAAAATGATTATTCACCATATGTGAATAAGAAGTTATCCGCCCAGCGGACGACCCAAGGCCTTGTCCATTTTCACATTTAGCATAATGCCTTTAAGAGGATACCTTTAACTCCTTAGAGCTATGATTCTAATATCTACAAACAAACCCTGCATCGTATACAAGTCATGCACCCAACGAACCGGCCTATAAGCTTACTACCTCTGAGACGTTTTAGCCATTGGAACATCAAAGTACACAAGTCATATACATGAAGTAGTTCATTTACTCAGGATTAAGGTTATTGCACAATGAACGTCAAAAGCGGAATGATCCACTCATAGCGGACTATGTAGATCAATCACGCTTTAGTCCCAGTCTAATATGTCACTACCAAGTAACATATCTATGTCTCTACTTAGGAGTCCAGCTCTAGACAGTCAAGACAAACTGTCCTCCAAGGCTTTAGATAACATAATAGTCTTAACATGAGTTAGATGCCTGGTCTAACCCCATAAACTACAGACCATAGTTTAGACCGCTAACTTTAGAACATTGTCTTCTCGCATACAAAAGTCCATTGCATGCAACGTTCTAACAGTTTTAACACAAGCAGTCAGTGAGCCATATTTGCTTACATTTACTTTAACATGTAAATAAACCGAGGATATATAGCAATGTAATGAATAACCTCTATATATAATTTTATTATCCAGTTCAAAATAAATACATCAAAATGTCTCTAATGCTTAGGGCATTTCCTAACAGATCGAGGTTCAGAGTGCCCATACACTCAGCCATTAGGGAATTGGAGAATAGTAGAGAAGGCTAGTTGGTTGAAGCCCTCCGGTCATTCTCCTCCTGCAAGATTGGCGTCCTTGAGGTATGAGTTTAAATTGTTGTTGGTTTATTGTATATGGCATCATGAGATATTTAACGATCTTAAAAAATTTTTATTGTTCCGCTGCGCCACTCTGATACGTTTTTTCTCGATTTAATTTCCTACAATTGGTATCAGAGCCATCTCATGACTATGCCATGTACATAAATTAGACAATTAATTAGTCTTTTTATTTATGTATGGATTTGATATTTAGAGAGTGGCATTCTAGGATTCCTTTATGTTATTATCATGTATTATGTATGAAGTATGTGGTTATTTTATTATTTTTTTGAATTATTATAAGCATGCTTGTTTATGCCGGTTATGGTTCCTTAGAATTTAGAAAAATCGTATCTAAGTTTTTTTGTGTAACTATGGGAGCAATTTATTAATACTATAATTTTCTCATGGATTTTAATTTTGTCTCTTAGAATTATTATGATTAGAATTTTGGTACACCGGAAACGGTTTAGGAATTTTTATGTAATTATTCTTGGAGGAGATTGAAGATTGAAGACCGTAATTTATTTTTCCCAAAAGTTAAATTTAATTTAAAGGTTGAAATTTTGATTGTGTGGAAAATTTCAATTTTGATTGGGATTCAAATTAATTTTTAGAGATCCTAATGGGTAAATTGGAATATGACACGAAAATCGAGACACGACCCCTAAGGATAGGCCATCGGGCCTTGGTGGGGCTGCAGCCCCTACCCTCGGGCAAGATGGGGCTGCGGTAGCCCCTTGAAAGGCCATGACCACCCACTGCCATAGGCCAAGATGGGGCTACGGTAGCCCCTTGAAAGGCCATGACCACCCACTGCCATAGGCTTGGCCTGCAGCCTGCCGGCTGCTGCACCCAGCCTAGGCGCGCAGCCTGGAGCTACAGGCTTAGCCTGTGGCCTGGCAAGGCTGCACATGGTGCGGCCGTTGTCTGCCAACCCCTTTGGGGGCTGGGGGCTGGGGGCTGCCCACGGCAACTGCCAGCTTCCGGGGTGGTGGGGCGACGGTTCAAACAAAATCGAAAATTTTGGTTTTTAAATTTGAGATTTAATTTTAAATCATGTTTAAAAATATGTAATTGAAAATTTGAAATTTAAATTTTTGGAGATTTAAATTTTAAATGATTCTTGAGATGAGAAATAAATGGAGAGGCTACATAAAGATGGATACAAGAAGTCGGAACAAAGTTCAAGACCCAAAGAATGCTTTGGATGGAATTTTGTAATCTTTATTTTCTTTGTTCTAGGATGGAACTATGGCTTGGTTATTCTGTCAATTATTTTTTCTGTGATGTGTCATGGATGTATAAATATGTATTGATGGATGTTTTATATGCATATTTGATAACATATCATATAGGATAGGTGAGTGTCGCTCATACTATATTGATCATACATATTTGTCAAAACTTGCATGTTTTTCAAAATATTGAGTGGGAGAGGGTTTCAAACAAAACCCACGGCCTCCATTGTTGATCTATATGTGAAAGTATGGTAACGCCTCGCGTTAGTTCTGCCCTGACCACACCCCTCGGTAGGTGTTTACCGCCATCGGTATACTAGATTGGATTTCGTATGTGGAAAACTTGTTCGGGTATGATCCTATTCATGACTACCCCTCGATGGCTTGGTAGGACGTGGATCAGCCTACGTAAACAATGGTTATACACTCAAGACTCGTTTTGTTATTAACATTTCCTAGAAGCTCTGTTAACTAAACTGGTGGCCAAACAAGCTATTATTAATATATGTTTTAACCTTGGAGGATTTAAGGCAACATATATTAATTGGACGGGGTCCATGTTCCGACTATTTGTTTTCATGACCACCCTTCAGTGGCTTGGGGCAATAGGTGCTGAGAATTACCATTGCACTGCTACATGTTTTTCAAGTTTCATGTAGGAACATACTTGTATGTTTTATTTGCTAAATTATCTATATATTTGCTTAGGCTTTGTAATGATATCTAGTATAATTTTATTTCAGTTCAAAATGTCACCGACACCTCTCATTTCAATACTTACTGAGAATAAACTGAATGGCAATAATTATAAAGATTGGAAAAGAAATCTACTGATAGTTCTCAGCTGCGAGAGACACAAGTTTATACTGGACGAACCATGCCTACCAGGGCCCAAACCTGACACATCGCTTGAAGAGGTCCCGGTTGCGTATACTTGTTGGAGAGAATCCAATGAGATAGCTCGATGCTACATTCTGGCTAGTATGTTTTACCATTGCATACTAGGTGCTGAGAATTACCATTGCACTGCTACATGTTTTTCAAGTTTCATGTAGGAACATACTTGTATGTTTTATTTGCTAAATTATCTATATATTTGCTTAGGCTTTGTAATGATATCTAGTATAATTTTATTTCAGTTCAAAATGTCACCGACACCTCTCATTTCAATACTTACTGAGAATAAACTGAATGGCAATAATTATAAAGATTGGAAAAGAAATCTACTGATAGTTCTCAGCTGCGAGAGACACAAGTTTATACTGGACGAACCATGCCTACCAGGGCCCAAACCTGACACATCGCTTGAAGAGGTCCCGGTTGCGTATACTTGTTGGAGAGAATCCAATGAGATAGCTCGATGCTACATTCTGGCTAGTATGACGAGTGCTTTACAAAAACACCATGAGACTTATCAAGTTGCGGGGGAGATCATGGAAAATCTGGAGGACATGTTCGAAGGCCAAGAAAAGTTGGCTCGATAGTCCACTATAACCAGCATTATGAACTCTAAGCAAAAGGCGAGTACTCCGGTGAAGGACTATATGATCACTCTAATGGGATTCTTCGCTGAGGCTGCCGAGAATGGTGCTGAGTTGGACTACGACACCCAGATCGAGATGGTGTTCAAAACTCTATCTAAAGATTTTGTGAGGTTTAAGGCCGCATACAATCTGGCGACAAGGGAGTTAGGACTAACCGAGCTCATGAAGCAACTCCAAGCTTATGAGCGGATGATCAGGGATGGGGATGCAGTCTAACCTAAAGGAGAGGCCAATTTGGCGGAATCTTCCAAACCCTCACGGAAGAGGAAGAGGCCAAATTAGAAGCAAGCAGCTTCCAGTTCTTCTAATCCTCCTGTCTCAGATGGAAAGAAGAAGAAGAAGAAAAAGAAGCCCAAGGACCCTAAAAAGTCCAAATAATTCCATTGTGGGAAGGTAGGTCAGTTTAAAAAGGCTTGCCGGGAAATCCTAGCCACCAAGGGCAAGGAAAGTAAGGAACTTCACTACTTGGATGCGTGTTTGGTGGAAGAATTGAAAGACACTTGGGTCATTGATTCGGGCGCCACTAATTATGTTTATTTTTCTATGTAGGGGTTCGTGGAAACGAGAAGTCTACATGATAGGAGCCTCTCGTTGCGGACTGGAGACGGCAGCTTGGTGGTGGCTGAGGCAGTAGGAGATATTTATCTTTACTTTGATGAATTTAGGTTTATTTTATTGAAAGACTATTTTTATATTCCTAATTTTAGGAGGAACCTTATATCAGTAGCTTGTTTAATAAAGGATTCTTATTCAATTTCTTTAGTAAAAGAGTTGATATTCGTAGAAATAAGTATTTTATCTGTTTTGGATGGATGGATGGAAACCTATATTTGATCAAACCAAATATGTACTCACTGCTTGACACCGAATTAATAGACAACTCTAAAAGGTTGAAAGTTTCTCACTCTAACAAGGCGTATCTTTGGCATTCAAGACTTAGTCATATTAATCAGGATAGGATTCAAAGATTGGTAAAAGACAATCCTCTAGAATCTCTGGAGGAGGTACGTCTTCCTCAATGTGAGTCTTGTCTAGAGGGAAAGATGACTAAGAGGTCTTTTGGTGCTAAGGGTACTAGGGCACAGGAGCTCTTAGAAATTGTGCATACTGACGTATGTGGCCCCATGAACATCACAGCACGAGAAGGGTTCGAGTATTATGTCTCCTTTATAGATGATTACTCGAGGTATGGATATACGTATCTGATGCACCGCAAGAGCGAAACCTTTGACAAGTTCAAAAAGTATCGTGCGGAAGTAGAAAAGCAATTGGATAAATCCATAAAGACACTTTGATCTGATCGAGGTGGCGAATACCTCTCCGACGAATTTCTAAGACATCTTGTAGAGAACGGGATATTATCCCAATTGACTGCACCTGATACTCCACAATAGAATGGTGTAGCTGAAAGCAGAAACAGGACCTTGTTGGATATGGTACAGTCCATGATGAGTTATTCAACACTGCCATTATCATTTTGGGGATATACTTTACAAACGGAGTGCTATATTCTGAACCAGGTTCCAAGCAACTCAATTCCCAAGACTCTATATGAATTGTGGCGTGGCAGAAAGCCCTCCCTTGGACATATGAGAATATGGGGTTGCCCGGCGCATGTACTGGATGGGGATGTGAAGAAGTTGAAACCAATATCAGAATTGTGCATGTTTGTAGGGTATCCAAAGGGAACTAAAGGAGGTCTGTTCTATAACCCGAGGGAAAAAAAGTCATTGTATTAACCCATGCAACATTCTTAGAGGAAATTCACATGAATAACTTTAAGCCTCGAAGCAAAGTGGTGCTAAAGAAGTTATTGAGTGAAAGAACTGCTCCACTTTTGTGGTCGTCCACTTTTGTTGGGATTTAGATTCAAAATTCAAGTAGGATTCTAACAAGATTATCCTCTCCAAATCCAACTCAAATTCAAATTTCAAACCTTGTGGATTTTCCACAACAAATTCGAATCCTACTTGGACTGTGATTCAAAATTTGAATTTCAAATTTCAAATTCAAATTTCAAATTCAAATTTCAAATTTCAAATTTCAAATTTCAAATTTAAATTTCAAATTCAAATTTCAAATTCGAATTTCAAATTCAAATTTCAAATTCAAATTTCAAATTCAAAATTCAAATTTCAAAATTCAAAATTCAAATTTCAAATTTCAAAATTCAAATTTCAAATTCCACAAAACGGTTGTGTTTCATATTCTTGTTCTCATGGATAATTTTCTATAACTCCAATCCAATCTCAAATAAAATCATGGCAACTTTATTTGGAGTTCAAATAATTGTGTACTCTATTATCCAAAACAAAATCTGAATCCAACCGGAGAGAATCTTGTCTACCATCCTAATCCTGTGACATCACCATCCATGCATAATAAACCAGCCAATAGCATACACAAATCAATTTGCCAAACGTTAAGGAATTATGTGGAGCTAGTAGAGGGACTGATTGGACATATATAATCGGGCTCCCGTGATTCCATATGATCATCATTCTGTACCGAACAACTCAATCATATGATCACTAATTTCAGAGTCACACCACTATAAACCTGAAACTGAACTCCCAATTATATACCAAATTACGTAAGCTTGTGACGAGCTACTATCCAATGACCTTGTCATATATGCAAAACCCTCATATGATATCCATGATCAGCCTTAGGTCAAAGTCCGTTTAATCCTACTGATCAGGCTATCTTAAAGTTCCATTATACTACCGAATTAAGAAAACGATTATTCACCATATGTGAATAAGAAGTCATCCGCCCAGCAGACGACCCAAGGCCTTGTCCATTTTCACATTCAGTATAATGCCTTTAAGAGGATACCTTTAACTCCTCAGAGCTATGATTCCGATATCTGCAAACAAACTCTTCATCGTATACAAGTCATGTACCCAACGAACCGGTCTATAAGCTTACTACCTCTGAGACGCTTTAGCCATTGGAACATCAAAGTACACAAGTCATATACATGAAGTAGTTCATTTACTCAGGATTAAAGTTATTGCACAATGAACGTCAAAAGCAGATTGATCCACTCATAGCGGACTACGTAGATCAATCACGCTTTAGTCCTGGTCTAATATGTCACCACCAAGCAACATATCTATGTCTCTACTTGGGAGTCCAGCTCCAGACAGTCAAGACAAACCGTCCCCTCCAAGGCTTTAGACAACATAATAGTCTTAACTTGAGTTAGATGCTCAGTCTAACCCCATAGACTACAGACCATAGTTTAGACTGCTAACTTTAGAACATTGTCTTCTCGCATACAAAAATCCATTGCATGCAACGTTCTAACAGTTTAACACAAGCAGTCAAGGAGCCATATTTGCTTACATTTACTTTAACATGTAAATAAGACGAGGACAGATAGCAATGTAATGAATAACCTCTCTATATATATAATTTTATTATCCAGTTCAAAATAAATACATCAAAATGTCTCTAATGCTTAGGGCATTTCCTAACAATCTCCCACTTGCCCTAAGCCAGTAGATGTGCCATGTTACGCATCCCCATCGCGTCTACATGCCTCTCAAAGCTTCTAGCTACCAAAGTCTTAGTAAAGGGATCGGCAATGTTGTCCTCGGACGCGATCTTACATACATCCACTTGCCCTGTCTCCACATGCCCTCTAATAATGTGATACCTCCGATCTATGTGTTTGGTCCTCTTGTGGTGCCGAGATTCCCTTGTGTTGGCAATAGCCCCTGTGTTATCACAGTAAAGTGTGATAGGCTTGTCAACACCCGGAATGACCTCAAGGTCTCTAAAGAACTTGCGGAGCCAAACCGCTTCTTTAGATGCCTCAGCCGCAGCCACATACTCAGCCTCCATAGTAGAGTCAGCTGTGTAGCCCTGCTTCACGCTCCTCCACACAATGGCGCCTCCTCCGAGTAAAAACACTGATCTAGATGTCGATTTCCTTGAATCCTTACAAGTCTGGAAGTCTGAGTCCGTGTATCCTACGGGTGTTAGGTCCCCTCCAGAATACACCAGCATATAATCTCTCGTTCTCTTAAGATACTTGAGTATATGCTTTACTGCTTGCCAGTGCTTGGTTCCAGGATTCGCTTGATATCGACTCACCATATTTACTGCAAAACATATGTCCGGGTGAGTGCAAAGCATAGCGTACATAAGGCTACCCACAGCGGATGCATAAGGGACCTTACTCATACGCTCTCTTTCTTCCGATGTCTTGGGACAGTCATCCAATGAAAGAGTTAGACCGGCAATAGAAGGTTGTGAGCCTTTCTTTGCCTCTAGCATTGCATATTTGTCAATTATTTTATCTATGTATGAAGTTTGGGATAATGCTATCATTTTGTTCTTTCGATCTCTGAATAGACGAATGCCTAGAACATAATTAGCTTATCCCAAGTCCTTCATGTCAAACTGTTGGTGTAACCAAAGCTTGACCGATGATAAGTTCCCTACATCATTCCCAATAAGTAGTATATCATCGACATAGAGTATCAGAAAGACCACTTTTCCATCCTTAATACGTTTATAAACACAAGGTTCATCAACGTTCTGCTCAAAACCAAATGTCTTAATCGCTTGATCAAACCTCTGGTTCTATGAGCGGGATGCTTGCTTTAATCCATAAATGGATCTAAGCAACTTGCAGACTTTCCTTTCTTGGCCTTTCACTACGAACCCTTCGGGCTGTATCATATAGATACACTCTTCAAGATGGCCATTCAAGAATGCCGTCTTGACATCCATTTGCCAGATCTCGTAATCGAGAGCCGCAGTAATGGACAGAAGAATACGGATAGACTTCAGCATAGCAACAGGCGAAAAGGTTTCCTCATAATCGATTCGAGCCTTTTGCGTGTATCCCTTTGCAACCAGTCTAGCTTTGAAAGTTTCCACTCTCCCTTCCGCATCCTTCTTTCTTTTGTAGACCCATTTGCATCCAATGGGTTTTATCCCATCCGGCAAATCTACAAGTTCCCAAACAAAGTTGGATTTCATAGAATCCATCTCATTGTTCATAGCCTGTTTCCAAGATTTAGAATCAACATCCTTTATAGCTTCATCATATGTGACCGGATCTTCCTCATGTTCATGAGCCTCGGCCTGGTATACCTCAGCATCATACATGAAGAAATTAGGTTTCTTCGAAACCCTCCTACTACGACGAGGCACCCTAAATTATTGATCGTCTGCAGGTCTTTCACTGGAACTTGGACTTGCGTCCAAGACCGAAATCTGTGGAGCAGTTCTTTCACCTGATAACTCCTCTAGCACCACTTTGTTTCGAGGCTTAAAGTCATTCATGTGACTTTCCTCCAAGAATGTCGCATGGGTTGATACAATGACTTTTTGTTCCTTCGGGTTATAGAACAGACCTCCTTTAGTTCCTTTTGGATACCCTACAAACATGCACAATTCTGATCTTGGTTCCAACTTCTTCGCATCCCCATCCAGTACATGTGCCGGGCAGCCCCATATTCTCATATGTCCAAGGGAGGGCTTCCTGCCATGCCACAATTCATACGGAGTTCTGGGAATTGATTTGCTCAGAACTTGGTTCAGAATATAGCACGCCGTTTGTAAAGCATATCTCCAAAATGATAATGGTAGCGTTGAATAACTCATCATGGACCGTACCATATCCAATAAGGTCCTGTTTCTCCTTTCGGCTACACCATTCTGTTGTGGAGTACCAGGTGCAGTCAATTGGGATAATATCCCATTCTCTATAAGATGTCCTAGAAATTCGTCGGAGAGGTATTCGCCACCTCGATCAGATCGAAGTGTCTTTATGGATTTATCCAATTGCTTTTCCACTTCCGCACGATACTCTTTGAACTTGTCAAAGGTTTCGCTCTTGCGGTGCATCAGATACACATATCCATACCTCGAGTAATCATCTATGAAAGAGACATAATACTCGAACCCTCCTTGTGTTGTGACGTTCATGGGGCCACATACGTCAGTGTGCACAATTTCCAAGAGCTCCTTAGCCCTTGTACCCTTAGCTCCAAAAGACCTCTTAGTCATCTTACCCTCTAGACAAGACTCACATTGGGGAAGATGTACCTCCTCTAGAGATTCCAGAGGACCATCTTTCACCAATCTTTGAATCCTATCCTGATTAATATGACCAAGTCTTAAATGCCAAAGATACGCCTTATTAGAGTGAGAAACTTTCAACCTTTTAGAGTTATCAATTAATTCAGTGTCAAGCAGTGAGTACATCTTTGGTTTGATCAAGTATAGGTTTCCATCCATCCATCCAGAACAGATAAAAGACTTATTTCTACGAATATCAACTCTTTTACTAAAAGAAACTGAATAAGAATCCTTTATTAAACAAGCTACCGATATAAGGTTCCTCCTAAAATTAGGAACATAAAAACAGTCTTTTAATAAAATAAACCTAAATTGATCAAAATAAAGATAACCATCTCCCACTGCCTCAGCCACCACAAAGCTACCATCTCCAGTCCGCAACGAGAGGCTCCTATCATGTAGACTTCTCGTTTCCACGAACCCCTGCGTAGAAACACAAACATGATTAGTGGCGCCCGAATCTATGACCTAAGTGTCTTTCGATTCTTCCACCAAACATGCTTCTAAGTAATGAAGTTCCTTACCTTTCTTGCCCTTGACAACTAAGAATTCCCGGCAAGCCTTCTTAAAGTGACCTACCTTCCCACAATGGAAGCATTTGGACTTTTTTAGGGTCCTTCGGCTTCTTGTTCTTCTTCTTCTTCTTCCCGTCCGAGACAGGAGGATTAGAAGAACTAGAAGCCACTTGCTTTTTATTTGGCCTCTTCCTCTTATGTGAGGGATTGGAAGATTCCGCCAAATTGGCCTCTCCTTAAGGTCGGACCGCATCCTCATCCCTGATCATCCGCTCATAAGCCTGTAGTTGCTTCATGAGCTCGGTTAGTCCTAACTCCTTTGTCACCAGATTGTATGCGGCCTTAAACCCCACAAAATCTTTAGACAGAGTCTTGAACACCATCTCGATCTGGGTGTTGTAGTCCAACTCAGCACCATTCTCAGCAGCCTCAGCGAAGAATCCCATTAGAGTGATCATATGGTCCTTCACCGGAGTACCCGCCTTTTGCTTAGAGTTCATAATGCTGGTGATAGCGGACTGTCGAGCCAATTTTTCTTGGCCTCCGAACATGTCCTCCAGATTTTCCATGATCTCCCCAGCAACTTGATAAGTCTCATGCTACTTTTGTAAAGCACTCGTCATGCTAGCAAGGATGTAGCATCGAGCTATCTCATTGGATTCTCTCCAACAATTATAGGCAACCGGGACCTACTCAAGTGGTGTGTCAGGTTTGGGCCCAGGTGGGCATGGTTCATCCAGTACGAACTTGTGTCTCTCGCAGCTGAGAACTATTAATAGATTTCTTTTCCAGTCTTTATAATTATCTCCATTCAACTTATTTTCAGTAAGTATCGAAATGAGGGGTGTCGGTGACAATTTGAACTGAAATAAAATTATACTAGACATCATTACAAAGCCCAAGCAAATATACAGATAATTTAACAAATAAAACATACAAGTATGTTCCTACATGAAACTTGAAAAAACATGTAGCATTGTAATGGTAATTCTCAGCACCTATTGCCCCAAGCCACCGAGGGGTGGTCATGAGAACAAATAGCCAGAACATGGACCCCGTCCAATTAATATATGTTGCCTTAAATCCTCCAAGGTTAAGACATATATTAATAACCGCTTATTTGGCCACCAGTTTAGTTAACAAAGCTTCTAGGGAAGGTTAATAACTAAATGAGTCTTGAGTGTTTAACCATTGTTTACGTAGCCCGATCCACGTCCTACCAAGCCACCGAGGGGTGGTCATGAATAGGATCGCACCCGAACATGTTTTCCACATAGGAGATCCAATCTAGTATACCGGCGGCGGTAAACACCTACCGAGGGGTGTGGTCAGGGCAGAACTGACGCGAGGCGTTACCATGCTTTCACATATGGATCAACAATGGAGGCCGTGGGTTTTGTTTGAAACCCTCTCCCACTCAATATTTTAAAAAACATGCAAGTTTTGACAAATTATGTATGATCAATATAGTATGAGCGGCACTCACCTAGCCTATATGACATGATATCAAATATGCATACAAAACATCCATCAATACATATTTATACATCCATGACATATCACAGAAAAAATAATTGACAGAATAACCAAGCTATGGTTCCATCCTAGAACAAAGAAAATAAAGATTACAAAATTCCATCCAAAGCATTCTTTGGGTCTTTGAACTCTGTTCCGTCTTCTTGTATCCATCTTTATGTAGCCTCTCCATTTATTTCTCATCCCAAGAATTATTTAAAATTTAAATCCCAAAAATTTAAATTTCAAATTCAAATTCCAAATTCGAATTTCAAATTTAAATTTCAAATTTAAATTTTAAACAATTTTAAACACCATGTGTAATAATATGTAATTTCAAAAATTTCATATTTTTAAACATGATTTAAAATTAAATCTCAAATTTAAAAATCAAAATTTTCTGATTTTTTGGGCCGTCGGACCGCCGCCCCGTAGGCGACAGCCGCCGTGGGCAGCCACCAGCCCCCGAGGGGCTGGCAGCCCACGGTCGCCCTCCTGTGCAGCCCTGCCGGGCTGTAGGCCAAGCCTGCAGCGCCAGGCTACACGCCAGGCTGGGCGCAGCAGCCGGCAGGCTACAGGCAGCGCCTGCAGCCAGAGGCTGCACGCCCAGGCTGCGGCCAGCCTTGGGCAGGCCACGGCCACCCCTGGCTGCAGGCCAAGCCTGCGACGGTGGGTGGTGTGGGCCTGCACAGGGGCTGCCGCAGGCCCATCCTGCCCGAGGGCAGGGGCTGCAGCCCCACTAAGGTCCGTCGGCTTATCCCGAGGGGTCGTGTCTTGACTTTCGTGCCATATTCCAATTTACCTATTAGGATCTCCAAAAATTAATTTGAATCCCAATTAAATTGAAATTTTCCATACAATCAAAATTTCAACCTTTAAATCAAATTTAACTTTTGGGAAAAAATAAATTACGGTCTTCAATCTTCAATCTCCTCCAAGAATAATTACATAAAATTTCCTAAACCGTTTCCGGTGTACAAAATTCTAACCATAAAAATTCTAAGAGACAAAAATTAAAATCCATGGGAAAAATTACAGTGTTAATAAACTGCTCCCATGGTTACATAAAAAATCCTAGATACAATTTTTCTAAATTTTAAGGAACCATAACCGGCATAAATAAGCATGCTTATAATAATTTAAAAAATTAAAATAACCACATACTTTATACATAATCCATGATAACAACATAAAGGAACCCTAGAATGCCACTCTCTAAATATCAAATCCATACATAAATAAAAAGACTAAGTAATTGTCTAATTTATGTACATGGCATAGTCATGAGATGGCTCTGATACCAATTGTAGGAAAATAAATCGGTAAAACGTATCAGAGTGGCGCAGCGGAACAATAAAAATTTTTAGATCGTTAAATATCTCATGATGCCATATACAATAAATCAACAACAATTAAAACTCATACCTCAAGGACGCCAATCTTGCAGGAGGAGAATGACCGGAGGCTTCAACCAACTAGCCTTCTCTACTATTCTCCAATTCCCGAATGGCTGAGTGTGTGGGCACTTTGAACCTCGATCGGTATGCTAGCACTGCTAGTCTTCTTCCGACCACCCAGATCTCTAAAGAACTTTATTATCACGATGAGCTGTGCAACAATAAGCCTGCTCACCTGAGAGTCTGTGATCTTAGAGGACTGGAGTGGTAGGACCTCTATTTATAGACCTGCATGAGGTGATTCTCTGAATTTGAATTGGATTAGGAAAAGATATTTTCCCTTATCCATAACCATAAAAATCCGAATTTTCCAAGGGAGAATCTCCACAATTAAATTCGGTTTTCTTAGGATAAATCCAATCCAAATCTAAACAAGATTTTAACTAGAATTTTATCTCCCTTTTTCAACCAAAAATCTGAAATTTCTAGGAGAAAATCTTCTCCAAATTTTCGGCCACTTTTAGGATAAGGAAGAATCAAAATTCCACTAGGTTTTTTAAGCTTGAATCTTATCTCAACCTTATCCAAAAATAACCGAATTTCCTAGGAGAGATTCTCCAAATTTTCGGCCACTTTTCAGGGAGGAGAGAATCCAAATTCAACTGGGATTGAAACTTGAATTTTTCCCTTGAACCTTATCCACAAAAAACCAAATTTTTCCATGAGGATTATCCTCAAAAATTTCGTCCACTTTTGTTGGGATTTAGATTCAAAATTCAAGTAGGATTCTAACAAGATTATCCTCTACAAATCCAACTCAAATTCGAATTTCAAACCTTGTGGATTTTCCACAACAAATTCGAATCCTACTTGGACTGTGATTCAAAATTTGAATTTCAAATTTCAAATTCAAATTTCAAATTTCAAATTTCAAATTTCAAATTTCAAATTTAAATTTCAAATTCAAATTTCAAATTCGAATTTCAAATTCAAATTTCAAATTCAAATTTCAAATTCAAAATTCAAAATTCAAATTTCAAAATTCAAAATTCAAATTTCAAAATTCAAATTTCAAATTCCACAAAACGGTTGTGTTTCATATTCTTGTTCTCATGGATAATTTTCTACAACTCCAATCCAATCTCAAATAAAATCATGGCAACTTTATTTGGAGTTCGAATAATTGTGTACTCTATTATCCAAAACAAAATCTGAATCCAACCGGAGAGAATCTTGTCTACCATCCTAATCCTGTGTCATCACCATCCATGCATAATAAACCAGCCAATAGCATACACAAATCAATTTGCCAAACGTTAAGGAATTATGTGGAGCTAGTAGAGGGACTGATTGGACATATATAATCGGGCTCCCGTGATTCCAAATAAAGTTGTCATGATTTTATTCGAACTCCTAGGCATGCAGCCTGGCGCTACGGCTTGGCCTGCAGCCCGGCAGGCTGCACAAGGGGCAACCGTGGGCTGCCAGCCCCTCCGGGGTTGGTGGCTGCTCACGGCGGCTGCCGCCTTCACGGGCGGCGGTACGGCGGTCCAAAATTAGAAAATTTTGATTTTTAAATTTGATATTTAATTTTAAATCATGTTTAAAAAATATGTAATTGAAAATTTGAAATTTTTGAAATTACATATTATTACACATGATGTTTAAAATTGTTTAAAATTTGAATTGGAAATTTAAATTTGAAATTCGAATTTGGAATTTGAATTTGAAATTTAAATTTTTTGGAGATTTAAATTTTAAATAATTCTTGGGATGAGAAATAAATGGAGAGGCTACATAAAGATGGATACAAGAAGACAGAACAGAATTCAAGACCCAAAGAATGTTTTGGATGGAATTTTGTAATCTTTATTTTCTTTGTTCTAGGATGGAACCATAGCTTGGTTATTCTGTCAATTATTTTTTCTGTGATATGTCATGGATGTATAAATACGTATTGATGGATGTTTAGTATGCATATTTGATAACATGTCATATAGGATAGGTGAGTGCCGCTCATACTATATTGATCATACATAATTTGTCAAAACTTGCATGTTTTTCAAAATATTGAGTGGAAGAAGGTTTCAAACAAAACCCACGGCCTCCATTGTTGATCCATATGTGAAAGCATGGTAACGCCTCGCGTCAGTTCTGCCCTGACCACACCCCTCGGTAGGTGTTTACCGCCACCGGTATACTAGATTGGATCTCCTATGTGGAAAACGTGTTCAGGTGCGATCCTATTCATGACCACCCCTCGGTGGCTTGGTAGGACGTGGATCGGGCTACGTAAACAATGGTTATACACTCAAGACTCGTTTAGTTATTAACCTTCCCTAGAAGCTCTGTTAACTAAACTGGTGGCCAAATAAGCGGTTATTAATATATGTCTTAACCTTGGAGGATTTAAGGTAACATATATTAATTGGACGGGGTCCATGTTCCAGCTATTTGTTCTCATGACCACCCCTCGGTGGCTTGGGGCAATAGGTGCTGAGAATTACCGTTGCAATGCTACATGTTTTTTCAAGTTTCATGTAGGAACATACTTGTATGTTTTATTTGCTAAATTATCTGCATATTTGCTTGGGCTTTGTAATGATGTCTAGTATAATTTTATTTCAGTTCAAAATGTCACCGACACCCCTCATTTCAATACTTACTGAAAATAAGTTGAATGGCGACAATTATAAAGATTGGAAAAGAAATCTATTAATAGTTCTCAACTGCGAGAGACACAAGTTCGTGCTAGACGAACCATGCCCACCTGGTCCCAAACCTGACACACCACTTGAGGAGGTCCCGGTTGCCTATAATCGTTGGAGAGAATCCAATGAGATAGCTCGATGCTACATCCTTGCTAGCATGACGAGTGCTTTACAAAAGCAGCATGAGACTTATCAAGTTGCTGGGGAGATCATGGACAATCTGGAAGACATGTTCAGAGGCCAAGAAAAATTGGCTCGACAGTCTGCAATCACCAGCATTATGAACTCCAAGCAAAAGGCGGGTACTCCGGTGAAGGACCATATGATCACTCTAATGGGATTCTTCGCTGAGGCTGCCGAGAATGGTGCTGAGTTAGACTATAACACCCAGATCGAGATGGTGTTCAAGACTCTGTCTAAAGATTTTGTGGGGTTTAAGGCCGCATACAATCTGGCAACAAAGGAGTTAGGACTAACCGAGCTCATGAAGCAACTACAGGCTTATGAGTGGATGATCAGGGATGAGGATGTGGTTCGACCTAAAGGAGAGGCTAATTTGGTGGAATCTTCCAATCCCTCACGGAAGAGGAAGAGGCCAAATAAGAAGCAAGTGGCTTCCAGTTCTTCTAATCCTCCTGTCTCGGACGGGAAGAAGAAGAACAATAACAAGAAGCCAAAGGACCCTAAAAAGTCCAAATGCTTCCATTGTGGGAAGGTAGGTCACTTTAAGAAGGCTTGCCGGGAATTCCTAGCCGCCAAGGGCAAGGAAGGTAAGGAACTTCATTTCCTAGAAGCGTGTTTGGTGGAAGAATCGAAAGACACTTGGGTCATTGATTCGGGCGCCACTAATCATGTTTGTGTTTCTATGCAGGGGTTCGTGGAAACGAGAAGTCTACATGATAGGGGCCTCTCGTTGCAGACTGGAGATGGCAGCTTTGTGGTGGCTGAAGCAGTGGGAGATGTTTGCCTTTATTTTGATCAATTTAGGTTTATTTTATTAAAAGACTGTTTTTATGTTCCTAATTTCAGGAGGAACCTTATATCGATAGCTTGTTTAATAAAGGATTCTTATTCAGTTTCTTTTAGTAAAAGAGTTGATATTCGTAGAAATAAGTCTTTTATCTGTTCTGGATGGATGGATGGAAACCTATATTTGATCAGACCAAAGATGTACTCACTGCTTGACACTGAATTAATTGATAACTCTAAAAGGTTGAAAGTTTCTCACTCTAACAAGGCGTATCTTTGGCATTTAAGACTTGATCATATTAATCAGGATAGGATTCAAAGATTGGTGAAAGACGGTCCTCTGGAATCTCTGGAGGATGTATGACTTCCCCAATGTGAGTCTTGTCTAGAGGGTAAGATGACTAAGAGGTCTTTTGGAGCTAAGGGTACAAGGGCTAAGGAGCTCTTAGAAATTGTGCACACTAACGTATGTGGCCCCATGAACGTCACAGCACGAGGAGGGTTCGAGTATTATGTCTCCTTTATAGATGATTACTTGAGGTATGGATATGTGTATCTGATGCACCGCAAGAGCGAAACCTTTGATAAGTTCAAAGAGTATCGTGCGGAAGTGGAAAAGTAATTGGATAAATCCATAAAGACACTTCGATCTGATCGAGGTGGCAAATACCTCTCCGATGAATTTCTAGGACATCTTGTAGAGAACGGGATTTTATCCCAATTGACTGCACCTGGTACTCCACAACAGAATGGTGTAGCCGAAAGGAGAAACAGGACCTTATTGGATATGGTACGGTCCATGATGAGTTACTCAACGCTGCCATTATCATTTTGGGGACATGCTTTACAAACGGCGTGCTATATTCTGCACCAGGTTCCGAGCAAATCCATTCCTAGAACTCCGTATGAATTGTGGCGTGGCAGGAAGCCCTCCCTTGGACATATGAGAATATGGGGCTGCCCGGCACATGTACTGGATGGGGATGCGAAGAAGTTGGAACCAAGATCAGAATTGTGCATGTTTGTAGGGTATCCAAAGGGAACTAAAGGAGGACTGTTCTAGAACCCGAAGGAACAAAAGGTCATTGTCTCAACCCATGCGACATTCTTGGAGGAAAGTCACATGAATGACTTCAAGCCTCGAAGCAAAGTAGTGGTAGAGGAGTTATCGGGTGAAAGAACTGCTCCACAGATTTCGGTCTTGGACACAAGTCCGAGTTCTAGTGAAAGACCTGCAGACGATCAACAATTTAGGGTGCCTCGTCATAGTGGGAGGGTTTCAAAGAAACCTAACTTCTTCATGTATGATGCTGAGGTATACCAGGCCGAGGCTCATGAGCATGAGGAAGATCCGGTCACACATGATGAAGCTATAAAGGATGTTGATTCTAAATCTTGGAAACAGGCTATGAACATTGAGATGGATTCTATGAAATCCAACTCTGTTTGGGAACTTGTAGATTTACCGGATGGGATAAAACCCATTGGATGCAAATGGGTCTACAAAAGAAAGAGGGATGCGGAAGGGAGAGTGGAAACTTTCAAAGCTAGACTGGTTGCAAAGGGATACACGCAAAAGGCTGGAATCGATTACGAGGAAACCTTTTCGCCTGTTGCTATGCTGAAGTCTATCCGTATTCTTCTATCCATTGCTGCGGCTCTTGATTACGAGATCTGGCAAATGGATGTCAAGACGGCATTCTTGAATGGCCATCTTGAAGAGTGTATCTATATGATACAGCCCGAAGGGTTCGTAGCGAAAGGCCAAGAAAGGAAAGTCTGCAAGTTGCTTAGATCCATTTATGGATTAAAGCAAGCATCCCGCTCATGGAACCAGAGGTTTGATCAAACGATTAAGACATTTGGTTTTGAGCAGAACGTTGATGAACCTTGTGTTTATAAACGTATTAAGGATGGAAAAGTGGTCTTTCTGATACTCTATGTCGATGATATACTACTCATTGGGAATGATGTAGGGAACTTATCATCGGTCAAGCTTTGGTTACACCAACAGTTTGACATGAAAGACTTGGGAGAAGCTAATTATGTTCTAGGCATTCGTCTCTTCAGAGATCGAAAGAACAAAATGATAGCATTATCCCAAGCTTCATACATAGATAAAATAATTGACAAATATGCAATGCTAGAGGCAAAGAAAGGCTCACAACCTTCTATTGCCGGTTTAACTCTTTCATTGGATGACTGTCCCAAGACATCGGAAGAAAGAGAGCGTATGAGTAAGGTCCCTTATGCATCCGCTATGGGTAGCCTTATGTACGCTATGCTTTGCACTCGCCCAGACATATGTTTTGCAGTAGGTATGGTGAGTCGATATCAAGCGAATCCTCGAACCAAGCACTGGCAAGCAGTAAAGCATATACTCAAGTATCTTAAGAGAACGAGGGATTATATACTGGTGTATTCTGGAGGGGACCTAACACCCGTAGGATACACGGACTGAGTCTTCCATGTGGCGGCCCACCCCTTGTGGAGATCATACAATACTATTACAGTTGAGCTTTATCGCTAACTGCGATAGATTGTACTCTCATGGGTCGTCGGCTTATCTCTCTACTCTTTTTAAAATCATGTCGTCTTTGGGGAAATTTTTTTTTTTTTTTAAACATCATGTAAATATTTCCCACTATTTACTTTGTTGACAAGTACAAAGTAATTTAAATATTACAGTACTTTCGTAAAATATGCATAATTACAAAAGAACTGTTTCCCCCTTTTTCCCTTCACTTTAACGCTCAGCGGGAAGACTCTGGCAGTACCATATCCCTCGCCCAGTTATCCCATTTGACACGCGCCATCCCGTCTGCATCTAGTCAAACAAGCTACTGAGCTGGTCGCTTACCTGCAACATTAGTAAAAATGGTGAGCTACAGGCTCAGTAAGTTCAAACATGCAAGAAATGAAATTTCTATGAATAGACTATTCATCATGAATAGTACCTTTGACCACTATTCATACGTGAATAGTAAGGTTGACCACCACGCAGGGTCACAACAGTACATCTACCGCGATGTTAGTACTCTCACTAAACTGTCTTATGCGCAATTATGGCACAGTTTCAGTTTTAGGTCATTATCTTTGATTACGTTCTGGTTTTGAGCTCAGGTTGGCAGTACCATTTAAGTGCGCATGACTGGGAGCGGTACATTAGTGCTGACCTCCACAGCCTTAATCTCATAGCCTCGAAGGCAAAATAGTACATGACTGGGAGCGGTACATCAGTGCTGACCTCCACAGCCTTATCTCATAGCCCCGAAGGTAAAAGTACCTCCCTATACGGAAGGCTGGTATGCCAGAAAGTGGTTTCATTACCGACTTTTTAACATTCTAACCCGGTGACTTCATATTGCCCCGTGGTTAGGAATGGTTCACATTTTAATTTTAGGTGAGTGAGTTTCATTAACCTCGCTCTAGTGCCCGAAGCACAATTAACCATGTGTCCCATTCTTATAGTGCCCGTAGCACATTTCGTCTCTCCCTCTATTCTGTCATAGTGCCCGTAGCACATATGTACCTAACTTATAGTTAGTACATTAAAGTTAGCACAATATTGCTATATGTTGCAGACAGGTAAATGTCTGAACTTACCTTATCAGACTGTTCCCTTTTCTCTCTCTTGGATCTTGAATCGCCTTCCTTGTAGGCCGATTTTGGGATCCTACAGACAAAATCTTGTCTATTAATTTCATTTCCATTTATAGCTTTTATTTTTCATTAAAAAGCTTAAATAAAACCTATTTATAACTTTTTAGGTTTTATTTATTATTTTCACTATTTTCCCCCAACTTTTGTAAAATTACGATTTTACCCCAATATTTTGGCAAAATTGCAGTTTTACCCCTGACGGAATTTTATTGATCCAGACTGCATTTTTGGCTCTCAGGAACTTTTCTGACTCTTTTCTAATCATTACCGGGTTCGTTTCTATTTTATTTCCACTTTTTGCTTTCCCGGCCCTCGGGAAGCACTATTCCGACCCTTACGTCGGTTTAGCGATTTTCTATCGTTTCGGAGCCTCAAATGGACGTTTCACTAGTATTTAAAACGTTCATCTAGACTTTCCCGACCTAGGGCTCCGAGGCTCGGGTTTTCCGTTCCCGACTCGGACCTTTATTTCATTTCCAAAAACGCCCCCCCCCCTCGGGGTCGGTTTTTAAATTTCACTCACGTTTTTCATTTTCAAGGGGACGGGTTACTATTCACGAACCACCCCTTAAATTTTTCCTTATTCAATTTTCCGTTAGGGACTCGGGTTTCTGACCCGACCCCAAACTTTTTATTTTTAATTCCTATTTTACCCCGAATGCCGTTTTCGAAATTTCGACAGCATTTCGGCGTAAATTTAAGGCTTTCGGCGTTAGGTACGCCTCGAACCGTATGTACCTGCCACGTACTATACCACAAGCCTATTTTATGTAAAAGTTTTCCAAACTTTTACATAAAAACCCACAAATTTCCAATTTCACATTATCACCCACATAACAAAATTTTTTCACAATTTTACCCTTAATTTGGTTTCGGTTTTCACAACCAAACCAAACCAAATTTTGTCAAACTTTCACCACACCTTAGGCCATTCAAATGTCACGTTTTTAACACATTTTCAAGCCCATTTTCTTTGCATTTTCAACCAATTTTCCTAGGGTTTTTACCCTTGTATAACCCACGGCCAAAGAATGAAAACATGCCAAACAATTTTGTTTCATTCTTTCCATTATAAATTCATCATTTGCATATTAAAATGCATAATTCCAATCAACCAAATACTACATAAATCAAGCAAAATTTTCTTCCAAACCATTAGGAAACCCCACGGCCACCTTATGAAAATGCATACCAAAATTTTTTTTTCAAACTTTCCACAATGAAATACAAGCTTTATTCTTCACCAAATTAAACTTGGAAGCAAGTTAACAATTAAACCATAAATTTTTCTCATAGATTACTCAAGGTAACCCACGGATTTACCCTTGAAAAACCAACAAAATTTTGGTTTTTCTTTAAACAATTTACATGGTTTTCTTACTTATTACAACCTTAACAAAACCCAACATCAATTTCCATGAAAAACAACCAAAATTTTCCATCTTTTTCTCACTATTCACCCACGGATTTCATGAAGAAAAACCATGAAAAAAATCAAGTGCAAAAGGGAAGTTACCTTGGTCTAATGCTTCCTTTGTCTTCAAGGAGTGTTTTGACACACTTTTTGTGAAGAAATTTTGAAGAAATCTCTTGGTTCTCCTTGGGTCACTCACGTACACCATGGAAGAAATGCCTTAGAATTTTTTTGTTTGGTTTTTGTCTTTCAAATGTTTCGGCCATTTCATTCCCAAGTTTTGCCGACTTATGCATGAAAGAAAGCCAATTAATTTGGCTCTAAACCAATTAAATTTTGACACCTTTCATGCCTAATTCTTTCTCCATTTTTCAAAAATTAAAAAGGGTAAATTTTGGCCAAATCTTGGCCTTTAGATCAAAAGGTGATTAAATCCTAGCCATTAATGCCACCAACCACCTTATTTCTTTCATTTATTAATCTTGATTTATGATGTCATAAATGCAAAAGTGAAAGTTGACTTTGACTTTCACTATTCACATTAATTCGACTACTTTTTGACCGATGCCGGTTCGAGCCGAAATTTTCCTGAAATCGTCCCGGCATGTTCCTGAGGTCTCCTGTGCAGTCGGATCAATTTAATCTGCTTCCGTTTGATCAAAATCAATCCTGGAAGTTTACCGTCTTTTATTGGCTCGGTTAGGGTTTTCAATGCCGATTTTGGCACCGTTTCACCCGTTTCAACTCAGTGAATTTTTCCAACACTGAATTCTTACTCGTCAGTATTGTTAGAACATTTTCATATATTCTGAACAATATAAATACATTTATTTCACTCTTTAAATAGTACAAATTGTTATATACATACAATTGTACATTTTTCATCCGAGAACTGCCTGAATTTCCCGGTTGTCACATTCACCCCTCCTTATAAAATTTTCGTCCTCAAAAATTAGAACAAATGGGGGTATAAACTCCTCATCTCGTCTTCTTGTTCCCACGTAGCTTCTTCAATATTGTGATTTTTCCACAAAATCTTCACTAGTGGGATTACCTTATTCCTCAGTACTTTCTCTTCACGAGCTAGTACTTGAATAGGCTGTTCCTCATATGTCAAATCCTCGTGGATTTGAATAGGCTCATGCTTCAACACATGGGACGGATTTGGTATATACTTTCTCAGCATCGACACATGAAATACATTATGCACTGCCGACAATTCTGGGGGTAGCGCTAATCTGTAAGCGACCTTTCCAATGCGTTCGATAATTTCATAGGGCCCAATATATCTTGGAATCAGTTTCCCCTTTTTACCGAACCGTATAATCCCCTTCATAGGCGATACCTTGAGAAACACGAAGTCTCCTTCGTCAAACTCCAAGGATCTCCGCCTCTTGTCTGCATAACTCTTTTGTCGGCTTTGCGCAATTTTCATTTGACGCTGAATTCTAGCAACTGCATCGGAAGTCTCTTGCATGAAATCCGTCTTATGCAACTGCTTTTCTCACAAATCGTACCAATGTAATGGTGATCTGCACTTCCGTCCATACAAAGCCTCGTAAGGTGCCATGCCTATCGAAGCTTGGTAACTATTATTGTACGAGAATTCAATCAATGGTAACTTCTCATTCCAATTTCCCGCAAAATCCATAACGCAAGCTCGAAGCATGTCTTCTAACGTCTGAATTGTCCGCTCTGACTGCCCGTCTGTTTGCGGATGAAAAGCCGTACTGAGTCTCAATTCAGTACCCATGGCCTCTTGCACACACTTCCAGAAATTCGAAGTGAATCGTGCATCTCGATCTGATACAATGGATTTTGGTACTCCATGTAGTTTGACAACATGAGTTATATACAGCTGAGCAAACTTTTCCAGCGAAAAAGTCATCTTGACAGCTATAAACCGTGCTGTCTTGGTCAGTCTATCCACAATAACCCAAATGGCATCATAACCTTCTCGGGTTTTTGGGAGTCCCACTACAAAATCCATCGTAATGTGTTCCCATTTCCATTCAGGAATCTCCAACGGTTCCAATCTTCCTGCTGGATGTTTATGTTCCGCTTTGATTCTCTGACAGGTCATGCATCTGCTCACGAATTTAGCTATATCGTTCTTCATCCCTTTCCACCAGAACTGTAACTTCAAGTCCTGATACATCTTGCTAGCTCCAGGATGAATCGAATAGGGTGTCTCATGGGCTTCTGACATGATCCGTCTTCTAAGTTCTTCATCAGCTGGAACATTTATCCTTCCTTGATAAAGGATCATTCCATCCTTGGAAATTCCTTCTTGAGAACTCGTCATTGTTGGATCTCGCCTCTGAGCTTCCTTTATATCCTCAAATAGCGATGATTCCACTTGGAGTGCAGCTAGTCTTCCAGATATCAGCTCTAAGTTCAAAGAATTTATCTCTTACTGCAATGGCTTCGGAAGCCTGTTTATTGGTAGCTGGTGCGATATGGTAGACTTTCTACTTAGAGCATCCGCTACACAGTTGGCCTTTCCTAGATGGTATAGGATTTCACAATCATAATCCTTCACCAATTCCAACCATCGCCTTTGCCGCATATTGAGCTCTTTTTGCGTGAAGAAATACTTCAGGCTTTGGTGATCAGTGAAAATCTGACATTGAGCTCCATAGAGATAGCGCCAAATTTTGAGTGCGAACACTACTGCAGCAAGTTCAAGGTCATGCGTAGGGTAATTCCTTTCCTGATCCTTTAATTGACGGGAAGCATAGGCAATCACCTTGCTGTCTGGCATCAGGACTGCTCCCAATCCTATTTTCGATGCATCACTGTAGATCACAAACTTCTCCCCTTCAGTGGGAAGCGTAAGGATTGGTGCGCTTGTCAGCCGCCTCTTTAACTCCTGGAAGCTTCTTTCGCATTCCATGGTCCACTCGTACTTCCTTTCCTTGCGTGTAAGAGCGGTAAGAGGTGCAGCTAATCACGCAAATCCCTCTACAAATCGTCGATAATAACCAGCTAACCCCAAGAAACTGCGTATTTCCGTCACATTCTTGGGTGCAGGCCACTGGTTAATTGTTTCTACCTTGGTCGGATCTACAGCAATACCTTCCTGGGATACAACATGTCCGAGGAAATGTACTCTATCCAGCCAAAACTCACATTTTGAGAATTTGGCATACAGTTGATGCTTCCTTATCGTATTCAGCACGGTCCTCAGATGCTCTTTGTGCTCCTCCTGAGTCCTCGAGTATATAAGAATGTCATCAATGAATACAATGACAAACTTATCCAAATACTCTTTAAAAATTCTGTTCATCAAGTCCATGAACGCTACCGGTGCATTTGTTAATCCAAATGGCATCACAAGAAACTCGTAATGACCATAACGAGTTCTAAACGCCGTCTTAGGAATATCACTTTCTTTAATTCTCAGCTGGTGATATCCTGACCGTAAGTCGATCTTGGAAAATACCGCTGCGCCTTTTAACTGGTCGAATAGGTCATCAATTCTAGATAACGGATACCTATTTTTGATCGTAACCTTATTCAACTCCCGGTAATCAATACACAGCTGGAATGTTCCATCCTTTTTCTTGACGAATAACACAAGTGCACCCTATGGAGAAAAACTCGGCCTGATGAATCCCTTATCCAAAAGCTCCTTTAATTGTACCTGCAGCTCCTTTAACTCCACTGGAGCCATGCGGTATGGTGCTTTGGAAATAAGTGCCGTTCCAGGCATCAACTCAATTTCAAACGAGATTTCTCTCTCTGGAGGTATCCCTGGTAACTCTTCTGGAAATACGTCAAGAAACTCATTAACAACCGGAACATCTTCAGCTTGAAGCTTCTGTTCCTCTGCAGTATCCACCACATATGCCAGATATCCCATGCAACCACTGGCTATCAGCTTGCTAGTTCTCAGCGAACTGATGATCATCTTCCGGGTTTTCGAGAAGTATCAACATACTCAAAACTCTCTTCTTCCTCGGGTTGGAAGACTATCTTTCGATTTCGGCAGTCGATCGTAGCTCGGTATTTCCCTAGGAAATCCATGCCTAGAATCACATCGTAATCCATGATCTCCATTACGATAAACTCAGCATATAGTTCCCTATTTGCCACATATACTGGTACATGAGGTAGCCAGTAATTGGACAACAATACTTCCCCAGAAGGTAAAGCTGTCTTAAATACCCTTCCCATATTATCCTTAGGAAGTCTTATCTTGTCAGCAAATGCATAGGAAACAAATGAATGCGTAGCACCGGAATCGAATAGTACAGATGCTACATGACTAGCGACAGGAAGCTGACCTGTCACCACGTTTGATGTTCCTGCCTCTGTGTCTTCCTTGCTGTAGGCCATCACACGAGCATCAGCACGTTGCATAAGCTCTTGGCGTTGCGGCCTCATGGTGACTCTTCCACTCTGGCTTGAAGGGAATGAGCTTGTGGGCGTGTCTGGTGCGGTTGGGAAGTACCTTGTCCACCCTGCCTATTTGGACAGTTCCTGGCGTAATGGCCTTCCTTTTCACATTCGTAGCAAACAAGTGGCCCAAATCTGCATTGCCCAGAATGTCTCTTCCCGCATGTAGGGCAGTTTTGCACATTAGACTCTGCATTACCAGCTGTTCTCCGCTGCTGGTTTCGATTATTGCCCTGGCGATTCCCAGAA
This sequence comes from Antiaris toxicaria, assembly GCA_035233585.1. Lineage (NCBI taxonomy): Eukaryota > Viridiplantae > Streptophyta > Magnoliopsida > Rosales > Moraceae > Antiaris > Antiaris toxicaria. Next base: position 25,683,107 of record CP141157.1, read on the forward strand.
AAATTCCCTTTTCTCTTATTTTGCTGGGATCCTTGGTTGTTGCCCTGGCTTGGTTTCGCATTCTGACTAGGCTTGCTCGATTGACCAACTTGCGTAGACTTCGCCAAAGCCCTCTCCTTCTTCTTTGCCTCCCAGTGTTTCTCTCTTTCCTCTTTCTGTCGAGCTACATGGAACTCAGCTCTAATGGCCCGACTCACACAGTCTGCTACAGAAGTAGGTGGTACTTGTCCAGTATCTACCAATGCAGCAATTTCCAGCCTGAACATCCCGATCATTTTCTGTATCTTTTCCCTCTCAGTAGGGACCACATAAGGGCACAAACGGGATAGCTGGTCGAACTTTCGGCAGACTTCGCTTACCGACATGTTCCCTTGTGTCAACTCTGAGAATTCTTTCTGTTGCTGTCTCAGAGATACAGGGTCGTAATATTTCTGGTTAAATTCTTCCAGAAATTCCGCCCAACTCATGGTAGACACGTCTCTCCTCATTCGCACAGTGTCCCACCAAAATCGAGCATCTTTTCTCAGCACAAAAGACGCACATGCAACCTTCTCTCGGTCGGTTAGGTTCATGAACTCCATGATCACTTGTAATGACGACAACCAGTCTTCAGCCTCTAAGGGATTTGTAGACCCTTCAAATTCTGGCGGTCTCGTGCGCCTGAATCTTTCATAGAGGGGTTCCAAATTCAATACTGGTTGTGATTCAGGAGCTCTCTCATGTACTGCAACTGGAGGAATAACTGGATCTACCTCAGCTTGTTGTTCTACTTGGGTACCCTCAGAGCCTTGTCTCTGCTCTAGCTCCTCTACCCGTCGCCTCAGATTCGCATTTTCTTGCATCTGAGCTTCTAATAAAGCTTGTATCTGATCCAGTCTCTCCATAATATCAGGACGTCGCTCTCGTCCTTCTGGTCGATTACGCAAATCCACCATCTTGCCTATTGTCCTATTATGGCACAATAATTCACCGTTAGCTTTTCCATAACCACATTCGTAAAATTATATCGATTCACGAAATTTAGGGTAATGTAAAGCCACATCATCGTAACACATCATCGTACAACATATAATCATTTTGATATTTCATTCATAGCAAAACATTTATATGTCATACATAATCACCACCAGTCATATACATACATCAGCCTGAGGTACAAAATGGCCACAAGTCTATACAAAAGAGCTTTTCTCTCTAAGCTACTTATGTACATATACACATCTACTGATCACGCATTTCCTGTGTCTGGGATTAGAGGATATTCTTCTGGATCCTCATCGTCATCTGGCTCATCTGAGTCATCACCACTCTTAGGTAATACTCCCTGTCCAGAGTCATCACCTCTTCGTGGTCTAGACGGTCCGGCCTCATGATCATTCATCATTCTTCTCGGCCCGAAGATGCGTGCAAACATCTCATCTTGACCCAGCGTCTCTTGTCGACTCTGCGTTAGATGCTCGATCAGAATCTCTCTCTCAATCGTCCTGATCGTCACCACGAACTCTTGGAGCGTCGGAGGAAATGACTTGATTACCCTCTGTCTCAACTCTAAGGGTAAACCTTTCCAGAACAGCTCACAACAGTTTGCTTCAGTGAGGTTAGGCAACGGACATCTTCTCCTGATGGTCTCCTCAAATCCTGCTGCATAAGACATCACCGTCTCACCAGACAGCATGACCATCTTCTCTGTCTAGAGAATGTAGTCCCTGACCTCATCAAATCCGGGATACACAGGTGTATCAGCCTCTCGTCTCTCTGGAGGTGCTGGAGCAGGTGTTGGATCTCTCGGTGGAAACTGATCAGCCAATTGCTGACAGAACTCAGCCCAACTGAATCCTAGTAAAATCTCCTGGTTGCAGTATTGCCAGAACACTTGAGCGTCTCCCTGAAACATACTGACTGCCAACTGGATCCACATATCTCGATCGATGTCACATATCGCCATAATCCTCTCAATGGCATGGAGCAAGTCCTTGGTCTCCATCGATTGTCGTCCACCATCAAACATAGGAGGACTGCTAGCTCGGAATGCCTGTACTGCCCGAGCCGAAACTCTCACTCCAATATGTTGGCGTCCACCAACAACTGGAATGTCCATTACCACCGGTGGATGAATTATCGGTCATGGCTGTACAATATCTACTGGCACTGGCGCTGGTGCTGGTACTGGCACCGGAGGTCTCTCGGGCACCGGAGGTCTGATTACCGGTCGTTGGGACATAGGCGGCCTCACAATAGACCTCGTCCATACCCGTAATACCCCTCTCGGTCGAGGTAGCGGTGGTCTCACATATGGAGGTCTGGTCATCTTGCTACCTATAAGATAATTATTTTCACATAAGAAAATAATTAACTAAACTTAAGTAAACTACTTACTTGGATAGCGGTATAGGATGCGCAAAGTGTCAAATCGGGATATGGTCACACTGCTCTGATATACCAACTGTGACAGCCGTTGGTATTCAAAACCAAATCAGTCGCAAACCTTGCTCTGATACCAACTATGGCGGCAGTTGGTATTATAAACTAGACCAATCTCAAACCTGGCTCTGATACCAACTGTGGCGGCCCGCCCCTTGTGGAGATCATACAATACTATTACAGTTGAGCTTTATCGCTAACTGCGATAGATTGTACTCTCATGGGTCGCCGGCTTATCTCTCTACTCTTTTTAAAATCATGTCGTTTTTGGGGAAATTTTTTTTTTTTAAACATCATGTAAATATTTCCCACTATTTACTTTGTTGACAAGTACAAAGTAATTTAAATATTACAGTACTTTCGTAAAATATGCATAATTACAAAAGAACTGTTTCCCCCTTTTTCCCTTCACTTTAACGCTCAGCGGGAAGACTCTGGCAGTACCATATCCCTCATATCCCTCGTCCAGTTATCCCATTTGACACGCGCCATCCCGTCCGCATCCAGTCAAACAAGCTACTGAGCTGGTCGCTTACCTGCAACATTAGCAAAAATGGTGAGCTACAGGCTTAGTAAGTTCAAACATGCAAGAAATGAAATTTCTATGAATAGTACTGTTCATCATGAATAGTATCTTTGACCACTATTCATACGTAAATAGTAATTTTGATTACTATTTATACGTAAATAGTAAGGTTGACCACCACACAGGGTCACAACAGTACATCTACTGCGATGTTAGTACTCTCACTAAACTGTCTTATGCTCAATTATGGCACAGGTTCAGTTTTAGGTCATTATCTTTGATTACGTTCTGGTTTTGAGCTCAGGTTGGCAGTACCATTTATGTGCGCATGACTGGGAGCGGTACATTAGTGCTGACCTCCACAGCCTTAATCTCATAGCCCCGAAGGCAAAATAGTACATGACTGGGAGCGGTACATCAGTGCTGACCTCCACAGCCTTATCTCATAGCCCCAAAGGCAAAAGTACCTCCCTATACGGAAGGCTGGTACGCCAGAAAGTAGTTTCATTACCGACTTTTTAACATTCTAACCCGGTGACTTCATATTGCCCCGTGGTTAGGAATTGTTCACATTTTAATTTTAGGTGAGTGAGTTTCATTAACCTCGCTCTAGTGCCCGAAGCACAATTAACCATGTGTCCCATTCTTATAGTGCCCGTAGCACATTTCGTCTCTTTCTCTATTCTATCATAGTGCCCGTAGCACATATGTACCTAACTTATAATTAGTACATTAAAGTTAGCACAATATTGCTATATGTTGCAGACAGGTAAATGTCTGAACTTACCTTATCAGACTGTTCCCTTTTCTCTCTCTTGGATCTTGAATCGCCTTCCTTGTAGGCCGATTTTGGGATCCTACAGACAAAACCTTGTCTATTAATTTCATTTCCATTTATAGCTTTTATTTTTCATTAAAAAGCTTAAATAAAACCTATTTATAACTTTTTAGGTTTTATTTATTATTTTCACCATTTTCCCCTAACTTTTGCAAAATTACGATTTTGCCCTAATATTTTGGCAAAATTGCAGTTTTGCCCCTGACAGAATTTTATTGATCCAGACTGCATTTTTGGCTCTCAGGAACTTTTCTGACTCTTTTCTAATCATTACCGGGTTCGTTTCTATTTTATTTCCACTTTTTGCTTTCTCGGCCCTCGGGAAGCACTATTCCGACCCTTACGTCGGTTTAGCGATTTTCTATCGTTTCGGAGCCTCAAATGGACGTTTCACTAGTATTTAAAACGTTCATCTAGACTTTCCCGACCTAGGGCTCCAAGGCTCGGGTTTTCCGTTCCCGACTCGGACCTTTATTTCATTTCCAAAAACGCCCCCCCCCTCGGGGTCGGTTTTTAAATTTCACTCACGTTTTTCATTTTCAAGGGGACGGGTTACTATTGACGAACCACCCCTTAAATTTTTCCTTATTCAATTTTCCGTTAGGGACTTGGGTTTCCGACCCGACCCCAAACTTTTTATTTTTAATTCCTATTTTACCCCGAATGCCGTTTTCGAAATTTCGGCAGCATTTCGGCGTAAATTTAAGGCTTTTGGCGTTAGGTACGCCTCGAACCGTATGTACCTGCCACGTACTATACCACAAGCCTATTTTATGTAAAAGTTTTCCAAACTTTTACATAAAAACCCACAAATTTCCAATTTCACATTATCACCCACATAACAAAATTTTTTCACAATTTTACCCTTAATTTGGTTTCGGTTTTCACAACCAAACCAAACCAAATTTTGTCAAACTTTCACCACACCTTAGGCCATTCAAATGTCACGATTTTAACACATTTTCAAGCCCATTTTCTTTGCATTTTCAACCAATTTTCCTAGGGTTTTTACCTTTGTATAACCCACGGCCAAAGAATGAAAACATGCCAAACAATTTTGTTTCATTCTTTCCATTATAAATTCATCATTTGCATATTAAAATGCATAATTCCAATCAACCAAATACTACATAAATCAAGCAAAATTTTCTTCCAAACCATTAGGAAACCCCACGGCCACCTTATGAAAATGCATACCAAAAATTTTTTTTCAAACTTTCCACAATGAAATACAAGCTTTATTCTTCACCAAATTAAACTTGGAAGCAAGTTAACAATTAAACCATAAATTTTTCTCATAGATTACTCAAGGTAACCCACGGATTTACCCTTGAAAAACCAGCAAAATTTTGGTTTTTCTTTAAACAATTTACATGGTTTTCTTACTTATTACAACCTTAACAAAACCCAACATCAATTTCCATGAAAAACAACCAAAATTTTCCATCTTTTTCTCACTATTCACCCACGGATTTCATGAAGAAAAACCATGAAAAAAATCAAGTGCAAAAGGGAAGTTACCTTGGTCTAATGCTTCCTTTGTCTTCAAGGAGTGTTTTGACACACTTTTTGTGAAGAAATTTTGAAGAAATCTCTTGGTTCTCCTTGGGTCACTCACGTACACCATGGAAGAAATGCCTTAGAATTTTTTTGTTTGGTTTTTGTCTTTCAAATGTTTCGGCCATTTCATTCCCAAGTTTTGCCGACTTATGCATGAAAGAAAGCCAATTAATTTGGCTCTAAACCAATTAAATTTTGACACCTTTCATGCCTAATTCTTTCTCCATTTTTCAAAAATTAAAAAGGGTAAATTTTGGCCAAATCTTGGCCTTTAGATCAAAAGGTGATTAAATCCTAGCCATTAATGCCACCAACCACCTTATTTCTTTCATTTATTAATCTTGATTTATGATGTCATAAATGCAAAAGTGAAAGTTGACTTTGACTTTCACTATTCATATTAATTCGACTACTTTTTGACCGATGCCGGTTCGAGCCGAAATTTTCCTGAAATCGTCCCGGCGTGTTCCTGAGGTCTCCTGTGCAGTTAGATCAATTTAATCTGCTTCCGTTTGATCAAAATCAATCCCGGAAGTTTACCATCTTTTATTGGCTCGGTTAGGGCTTTCAATGCCGATTTTGGCACCGTTTCACTCGTTTCAACTCAGTGAATTTTTCCAACACTGAATTCTTACTCGTCAGTATTGTTAGAACATTTTCATATATTCTGAACAATATAAATACATTTATTTCACTCTTTAAATAGTACAAATTGTTATATACGTACAATTGTACATTTTTCATCCGAGAACTGCCTGAATTTCCCGGTTGTCACATTCCAGACTTGTGAGGATTTGAGGAAGTCGACATTAGAGGGTAGATGGAGACAGGATAAGTAGATGTATGTAAGATCGCGTCTGAGGACAACATTGCCAATCCCTCTACTAAGACTTTGGTGGCTAGAAGCTTTGAGAGGCATGTAGAGGCGATGGGGATGCGTAACATGGCACATATGCTGGCTTAGGGCAAGTGGGAGATTGTTAGGAAATGCCCTAAGTATTAGAGACATTTTGATGTATTCATTTTGAACTGGATAATAAAATTATACATAGAGGTTATTCATTACATTGCTATCTGTCCTCGTCTTATTTACATGTTAAAGTAAATGTAAGCAAATATGGCTCACTGACTGCTTGTGTTAAAACTGTTAGAACGTTGCATGCAATGGACTTTTGTATGCGAGAAGACAATGTTCTAAAGTTAGCAGTCTAAACTATGGTCTGTAGTCTATGGGGTTAGACCGAGCATCTAACTCATGTTAAGACTATTATGTTGTCTAAAGCCTTGGAGGGGACGGTCTGTCTTGACTGTTTGGAGCTGGACTCCCAAGTAGAGACATAGATATGTTACTTGGTGGTGACATATTAGACCGGGACTAAAGCGTGATTGATCTACGTAGTCCGCTATGAGTGGATCAATCTGTTTTTGACGTTCATTGTGCAATAACCTTAATCCTGAGTAAATGAACTACTTCATGTATATGACTTGTGTACTTTGATGTTCCAATGGCTAAAGCGTCTCAGAGGTAGTAAGCTTATAGACCGGTTCGTTGGGTGCATGACTTGTATACGATGAAGGGTTTGTTTACAGATATCGGAATCATAGCTCTGAGGAGTTAAAGGTATCCTCTTAAAGGCATTATACTGAATGTGAAAATGGACAAGGCCTTGGGTCGTCTGCTGGGCGGATGACTTCTTATTCACATATGGTGAATAAACATTTTCTTGATTCGGTAGTATAATGGAACTTTAAGATAGCCTGATCAGTAGGATTAAACGGACTTTGACCTAAGGCTGATCATGGATATCATATGAGGGTTTTGCATAAATGACAAGGTCATTGGATGGGAGCTCGTCACAGGCTTACGTAATACGGTATATAATTGGGAGTTCAGTTTCAGGTTTATAGTGGTGTGACTCTGAAATTAGTGATCATATGATTGAGTTGTTCGGTACAGAATGATGATCATATGGAATCACGGGAGCCCGATTATATATGTCCAATCAGTCCCTCTACTAGCTCCACATAATTCCTTAACGTTTGGCAAATTGATTTAGTGTATGCTATTGGCTAGTTTATTATGCATGGATGGTGATGACACAGGATTAGGATGGTAGACAAGATTCTTTCCGGTTGGATTCAGATTTTGTTTTGGATAATAGAGTACACAATTATTCGAACTCCAAATAAAGTTGCCATGATTTTATTTGAGATTGGATTGGAGTTGTAGAAAATTATCCATGATAACAAGAATATGAAACACAACCGTTTTGTGGAATTTGAAATTTGAAATTTGAATTTTGAATTTTGAATTTTGAAATTTGAAATTTGAAATTTGAATTTGAAATTTGAATTTGAAATTTGAAATTTGAAATTTGAAATTTGAAATTTGAATTTGAAATTTGAAATTCAAATTTTGAATCACAGTCCAAGTAGGATTCGAATTTTGTTATGGAAAATCCACAAGGTTTGAAATTCGAATTTGAGTTGGATTTGGAGAGGATAATCTTGTTAGAATCCTACTTGAATTTTGAATCCAAATCCCAACAAATAAAGGATGAAATTTTGAGGATAATCCTCGAGCAAATTTCGGTTTTTGTGGATAGGATTCAAGGGAAAAATTCAAGTTTCAATCCTAGTTGAATTTGGATTCTCTCCTTCCCTGAAAAGTGGCCGAAATTAGGGAGAATATCTCCTAGGAAATTCGGTTATTTTGGATAAGGTTGAGATGAGATTCAAGCTTGAAAATCCTAGTGGAATTTTTGATTCTCCCTTATCCATAATGGCCGAAATCTTTAAGGAAGATTCACCTTGAAATTTTCAGATTTTTTGGGTTGAAAAAGGGAGATAAAATTCTAGTTAAAATCTTGTTTTGATTTGGATTGGATTTATCCTAAGAAAAACCGAATTTATTGTTGGGATTTTCCCATGGAAAAATTTGGATTTTATGGGTTTGGATAAGGGAAAATATCTTTTCCTAATCCAATACAAATTCAGAGATTCACCTCATGCAGGTCTATAAATAGAGGTCCTACCACTCCAGTTCTCTTAGACCACAGACTCTCAGGTGAGCAGGCTTATTGTTGCACAGCTCATCGTGACAATAAAGTTCTTTAGAGATCTGGGTGGTCGGAAGAAGACTAGCAGTGCTAGCATACCGATCGAGGTTCAGAGTGCCCACACACTCAGCCATTCAGGAATTGGAGAATAATAGAGAAGGCTAGTTGGTTGAAGCCTCCGGTCATTCTCCTCCGGCAAGATTGGCGTCCTTGAGGTATGAGTTTTAATTGTTGTTGGTTTATTGTATATGACATCATGAGATATTTAACGATCTAAAATTTTTATTGTTCCGCTGCGCCACTCTGATACGTTTTTACCAATTTATTATCCTACAATTGGTATCAGAGCCATCTCATGACTATGCCATGTACATAAATTAGACAATTACTTAGTCTTTTTATTTATGTATGGATTTGATATTTAGAGAGTGGCATTCTAGGGTTCCTTTATGTTGTTATCATGTATTATGTATAAAGTATGTGGTTATTTTAATTTTTTGAATTATTATAAGCATGCTTGTTTATACCGGTTATGGTTCCTTAGAATTTAGAAAAATTGTATCTAGGATTTTTTATGTAACCATGGGAACAGTTTATTAACACTGTAATTTTCCCATGGATTTTAATTTCTGTCTCTTAGAATTTTTATTGTTAGAATTTTTTGTACACCGGAAACGGTTTAGGAAATTTTATGTAATTATTCTTGGAGGAGATTAAAGAATGAAGACCGTAATTTATTTTTCCCAAAAGTTAAATTTGATTTAGAGATTGAAATTTTGATTGTGTGGAAAATTTCAATTTAAATTGGGATTCAAATTAATTTTTGGAGATCCTAATAGGTAAATTGGAATATGGCACGAAAATCGAGACACGACCCCTCGAGATAGGCCGATGGGCCTTGGTGGGGCTGCAGCCCCTGCCCTCGGGCAGGATGGGGCTGCGGCAGCCCCTCTGCAGGCTTGGCCTGCAGCCGAGGGTGGCGCAGACTGGGCGTGCAGCCACTGGCTGCAGGCGCTGCCTGCAGCCTGCCGGCTGCTACGCCTAGCCTGGGCGTGCAGCCTGGCGCTCCAGGCTTGGCCTGCAGCCCGGCAGGCTGCACAAGGGGCAACCGTGGGCTGCCAGCCCCTCCGGGGTTGGTGGCTGCCCACGGCGGCTGCCGCCTTCACGGGCGGCGGTACGGTGGTCCAAAATTAGAAAATTTTAATTTTTAAATTTGAGATTTAATTTTAAATCATGTTTAAAAAATATGTAATTGAAAATTTGAAATTTTTGAAATTACATATTATTGCACATGATGTTTAAAATTGTTTAAAATTTGAATTGGAAATTTAAATTTGAAATTCGAATTTGGAATTTGAATTTGAAATTTAAATTTTTTGGAGATTTAAATTTTAAATAATTCTTGGGATGAGAAATAAATGGAGAGGCTACATAAAGATAGATACAAGAAGACAGAACAGAATTCAAGACCCAAAGAATGTTTTGGATGGAATTTTGTAATCTTTATTTTCTTTGTTCTAGGATGGAACCATAGCTTGGTTATTCTGTCAATTATTTTTTCTGTGATATGTCATGGATGTATAAATATGTATTGATGGATGTTTAGTATGCATATTTGATAACATGTCATATAGGATAGGTGAGTGCCGCTCATACTATATTGATCATACATAATTTGTCAAAACTTGCATGTTTTTCAAAATATTGAGTGGGAGAGGGTTTCAAACAAAACCCACGGCCTCCATTGTTGATCCATATGTGAAAGCATGGTAACGCCTCGCGTCAGTTCTGCCCTGACCACACCCCTCGGTAGGTGTTTACCGCCGCTGATATACTAGATTGGATCTCCTATGTGGAAAACATGTTCGAGTGCAATCCTATTCATGACCACCCCTCGGTGGCTTGGTAGGACGTGGATCGGGCTACGTAAACAATGGTTATACACTCAAGACTCGTTTAGTTATTAACCTTCCCTAGAAGCTCTGTTAACTAAACTGGTGGCCAAATAAGCGGTTATTAATATATGTCTTAACCTTGGAGGATTTAAGGTAACATATATTAATTGGACGGGGTCCATGTTCTGGCTATTTGTTCTCGTGACCACCCCTCGGTGGCTTGGGGCAATAGGTGCTGAGAATTACCGTTGCAATGCTACATGTTTTTTCAAGTTTCATGTACGAACATACTTGTATGTTTTATTTGCTAAATTATCTGCATATTTGCTTGGGCTTTGTATGTGATGTCTAGTATAATTTTATTTCAGTTCAAAATATCACCGACACCCCTCATTTCAATACTTACTGAAAATAAGTTGAATGGCGACAATTATAAAGATTGGAAAAGAAATCTATTAATAGTTCTCAACTGCGAGAGACACAAGTTCGTGCTGGACGAACCATGCCCACCTGGGCCCAAACCTGACACACCACTTGAGGAGGTCCCGGTTGCCTATAATCGTTGGAGAGAATCCAATGAGATAGCTCGATGCTACATCCTTGCTAGCATGACGAGTGCTTTACAAAAGCAGCATGAGACTTATCAAGTTACTGGGGAGATCATGGACAATCTGGAAGACATGTTCGAAGGCCAAGAAAAATTGGCTCGACAGTCTGCAATCACCAGCATTATGAACTCCAAGCAAAAGGCGGGTACTCCGGTGAAGGACCATATGATCACTCTAATGGGATTCTTCGCTGAGGCTGCCGAGAATGGTGCTGAGTTAGACTACAACACCCAGATCGAGATGGTGTTCAAGACTCTGTCTAAAGATTTTGTGGGGTTTAAGGCTGCATACAATCTGGCGACAAAGGAGTTAGGACTAACCGAGCTCATGAAGCAACTACAGGCTTATGAGCGGATGATCAGAGATGAGGATGTGGTCCGACCTAAAGGAGAGGCCAATTTGGCGGAATCTTCCAATCCCTCACGGAAGAGAAAGAGGCCAAATAAGAAGCAAGTGGCTTCCAGTTCTTCTAATCCTCCTGTCTCGGACGGGAAGAAGAAGAAGAAGAACAAGAAGCTAAAGGACCCTAAAAAGTCCAAATGCTTCCATTGTGGGAAGGTAGGTCACTTTAAGAAGGCTTGCCAGGAATTCCTAGCCGCCAAGGGCAAGGAAGGTAAGGAACTTCATTACCTGGAAGCATGTTTGGTGGAAGAATCGAAAGACACTTGGGTCATTGATTCGGGCGCCACTAATCATGTTTGTGTTTCTATGCAGGGGTTCGTGGAAACGAGAAGTCTACATGATAGGAGCCTCTCGTTGCGGACTGGAGATGGCAGCTTTGTGGTGGCTGAAGCAGTGGGAGATGTTTACCTTTATTTTGATCAATTTAGGTTTATTTTATTAAAAGACTGTTTTTATATTCCTAATTTCAAGAGGAACCTTATATCGGTAGCTTATTTAATAAAGGATTCTTATTCAGTTTCTTTTAGTAAAAGAGTTGATATTCGTAGAAATAAGTCTTTTATCTGTTCTGGATGGATGGATGGAAACCTATATTTGATTAGACCAAAGATGTACTCACTGCTTGACACTGAATTAACTGATAACTCTAAAAGGTTGAAAGTTTCTCACTCTAACAAGGCGTATCTTTGGCATTTAAAATTTGGTCATATTAATCAGGATAGGATTCAAAGATTGGTGAAAGACGGTCCTTTGGAATCTCTAGAGGAGGTACGACTTCTCCAATGTGAGTCTTGTCTAGAGGGTAAGATGACTAAGAGGTCTTTTAGAGCTAAGGGTACAAGGGCTAAGGAGCTCTTAGAAATTGTGCACACTGACGTATGTGGCCCCATGAACGTCACAGCACGAGGAGGGTTCGAGTATTATGTCTCCTTTATAGATGATTACTCGAGGTATGGATATGTGTATCTGATGCACCGCAAGAGCGAAACCTTTGATAAGTTCAAAGAGTATCGTGCGAAAGTGGAAAAGCAATTGGATAAATCCATAAAGACACTTCGATCTGATCGAGGTGGCGAATACCTCTTCGATGAATTTCTAGGACATCTTGTAGAGAACGGGATTTTATCCCAATTGACTGCACCTGGTACCCCACAACAGAATGGTGTAGCCGAAAGGAGAAACAGGACCTTATTGGATATGGTACGGTCCATGATGAGTTACTCAACGCTGCCATTATCATTCTGGGGACATGCTTTACAAACGGCGTGCTATATTCTGAACCAGGTTCCGAGCAAATCAATTCCTAGAACTCCGTATGAATTGTGGCGTGGCAAGAAGCCCTCCCTTGGACATATGAGAATATGGGGCTGCCCGGCACATGTACTGGATGGGGATACGAAGAAGTTGGAACCAAGATCAGAATTGTGCATGTTTGTAGGGTATCCAAAGGGAACTAAAGGAGGACTGTTCTATAACCAGAAGGAACAAAAGGCCATTGTCTCAACCCATGCGACATTCTTGGAGGAAAGTCACATGAATGACTTCAAGCCTGGAAGCAAAGTGGTGCTAGAGGAGTTATCAGGTGAAAGAACTACTCCACAGATTTCAGTCTTGGACACAAGTCCGAGTTCCAGTGAAAGACCTGCAGACGATCAATAATTTAGGGTGCCTCATCGTAGTGGGAGGGTTTCAAAGAAACCTAACTTCTTCCTGTATGATGCTGAGGTATACCAGGCCGAGGCTCATGAGCATGAGGAAGATCCGGTCACATATGATGAAGCTATAAAGGATGTTGATTCTAAATCTTGGAAATAGGCTATGAACAATGAGATGGATTCTATGAAATCCAACTCTGTTTGGGAACTTGTAGATTTGCCGGATGGGATAAAACCCATTGGATGCAAATGGGTCTACAAAAGAAAGAAGGATACGGAAGGGAGAGTGGAAACTTTCAAAGCTAGACTGGTTGCAAAGGGATACACGCAAAAGACTGGAATCGATTACGAGGAAACCTTTTCGCCTGTTGCTATGCTAAAGTCTATCCGTATTCTTCTATCCATTGCTGCGGCTCTCGATTACGAGATCTGGCAAATGGATGTCAAGACGGCATTCTTGAATGGCCATCTTGAAGAGTGTATCTATATGATACAGCCCGAAGGGTTCGTAGCGAAATGCCAAGAAAGGAAAGTCTGCAAGTTGCTTAGATCCATTTATGGATTAAAGCAAGCATCCCGCTCATGGAACCAGAGGTTTGATCAAGCGATTAAGACATTTGGTTTTAAGCAGAACGTTGATGAACCTTGTGTTTATAAACGTATTAAGGATGGAAAAGTGGTCTTTCTAATACTCTATGTCGATGATATACTACTCATTGGGAATGATGTAAGGAACTTATCATCAGTCAAGCTTTGGTTACACCAATAGTTTGACATGAAGGACTTGGGAGAAGCTAATTATGTTCTAGGCATTTGTCTCTTCAGAGATCGAAAGAACAAAATGATAGCATTATCCCAAGCTTCATACATAGATAAAATAATTGACAAATACGCAATGCTAGAGGCAAAGAAAGGCTCACAACCTTCTATTGCCGGTTTAACTCTTTCATTGGATGACTGTCCCAAGACATCGGAAGAAAGAGAGCGTATGAGTAAGGTCCCTTATGCATCCGCTGTGGGTAGCCTTATGTACGCTATGCTTTGCACTCACCCAGACATATGTTTTGCAGTAGGTATGGTGAGTCGATATCAAGCGAATCCTCGAACCAAGCACTGGCAAGCAGTAAAGCATATACTCAAGTATCTTAAGAGAACAAGGGATTATATGCTGGTGTATTCTGGAGGGGACCTAACACCCGTAGGATACACGGACTGAGTCTTCTAGACTTGTGAGGATTTGAGGAAGTCGACATTAGAGGGCAGATGGAGACAGGATAAGTAGATGTATGTAAGATCGCGTCTGAGGACAACATTGCCAATCACTCTACTAAGACTTTGGTGGCTAGAAGCTTTGAGAGGCATGTAGAGGCGATGGGGATGCGTAACATGGCACATCTGCTGGCTTAGGGCAAGTGGGAGATTGTTAGGAAATGCCCTAAGTATTAGAGACATTTTGATGTATTCATTTTGAACTGGATAATAAAATTATACATAGAGGTTATTCATTACATTGCTATCTGTCCTCGTCTTATTTACATGTTAAAGTAAATGTAAGCAAATATGGCTCACTGACTGCTTGTGTTAAAACTGTTAGAACGTTGCATGCAATGGACGTTTGTATGCGAGAAGACAATGTTCTAAAGTTAGCAGTCTAAACTATGGTCTGTAGTCTATGGGGTTAGACCGAGCATCTAACTCATGTTAAGACTATTATGTTGTCTAAAGCCTTGGAGGGGACGGTCTGTCTTGACTGTTTGGAGCTGGACTCCCAAGTAGAGACATAGATATGTTACTTGGTGGTGACATATTAGACCGGGACTAAAGCGTGATTGATCTACGTAGTCCGCTATGAGTGGATCAATCTGTTTTTGACGTTCATTGTGCAATAACCTTAATCCTGAGTAAATGAACTACTTCATGTATATGACTTGTGTACTTTGATGTTCCAATGGCTAAAGCGTCTCAGAGGTAGTAAGCTTATAGACCGGTTCGTTGGGTGCATGACTTGTATACGATGAAGGGTTTGTTTACAGATATCGGAATCATAGCTCTGAGGAGTTAAAGGTATCCTCTTAAAGGCATTATACTGAATGTGAAAATGGACAAGGCCTTGGGTCGTCTGCTGGGCGGATGACTTCTTATTCACATATGGTGAATAAACATTTTCTTGATTCGGTAGTATAATGGAACTTTAAGATAGCCTGATCAGTAGGATTAAACGGACTTTGACCTAAGGCTGATCATGGATATCATATGAGGGTTTTGCATAAATGACAAGGTCATTGGATGGGAGCTCGTCACAGGCTTACGTAATACGGTATATAATTGGGAGTTCAGTTTCAGGTTTATAGTGGTGTGACTCTGAAATTAGTGATCATATGATTGAGTTGTTCGGTACAGAATGATGATCATATGGAATCACGGGAGCCCGATTATATATGTCCAATCAGTCCCTCTACTAGCTCCACATAATTCCTTAACGTTTGGCAAATTGATTTAGTGTATGCTATTGGCTAGTTTATTATGCATGGATGGTGATGACACAGGATTAGGATGGTAGACAAGATTCTTTCCGGTTGGATTCAGATTTTGTTTTGGATAATAGAGTACACAATTATTCGAACTCCAAATAAAGTTGCCATGATTTTATTTGAGATTGGATTGGAGTTGTAGAAAATTATCCATGAGAACAAGAATATGAAACACAACCGTTTTGTGGAATTTGAAATTTGAATTTTGAATTTTGAATTTTGAATTTTGAAATTTGAAATTTGAAATTTGAATTTGAAATTTGAATTTGAAATTTGAATTTGAAATTTGAATTTGAAATTTAAATTTGAAATTTGAAATTTGAAATTTGAAATTTGAATTTGAAATTTGAAATTCAAATTTTGAATCACAGTCCAAGTAGGATTCGAATTTGTTGTGGAAAATCCACAAGGTTTCAAATTCGAATTTGAGTTGGATTTGGAGAGGATAATCTTGTTAGAATCCTACTTGAATTTTGAATCCAAATCCCAACAAATAAAGGATGAAATTTTGAGGATAATCCTCGAGCAAATTTCGGTTTTTGTGGATAGGATTCAAGGGAAAAATTCAAGTTTCAATCCTAGTTGAATTTGGATTCTCTCCTTCCCTGAAAAGTGGCCGAAATTAGGGAGAATATCTCCTAGGAAATTCGGTTATTTTGGATAAGGTTGAGATGAGATTCAAGCTTGAAAATCCTAGTGGAATTTTTGATTCTCCCTTATCCATAATGGCCGAAATCTTTAAGGAAGATTCACCTTGAAATTTTCGGATTTTTTGGGTTGAAAAAGGGAGATAAAATTCTAGTTAAAATCTTGTTTTGATTTGGATTGCATTTATCCTAAGAAAAACCCACAGAATCAACAAGGCTAAACCCGCGCCATTAACAGTCAGTTGCATGCTATCCAGACCAGGATTGAGGGTCCATCAATTGCTCAGGGTAGACTGGAGGCTCCAGAGACGCAGGAAAGGATCTATGCCTTCACAACAGAGGATGGAGAAGCCAGAACCTCGACTGTGGTGACAAGTCAACTTTCTGTTGCTAACTCCACTACACTAGTATTGTTTAATTCTAGAGCTACGCATTCTTTTGTATCATCCGAGTTTGCTAGGAAGTTAGACAAGAACCTAGATAAGATGGATCAAACTTTTCAAACTGCTCTTCCCTCTGGGGAAGTTTTATTGTCTAATTACTGGTTACGCCACGTACCAGTAATTATCTACAAACGAGAGCTAAGTATCAACCTGATCATCCTTGACATGCATGATTACGACGTGATTGTGGGGATGGATTTCCTCACCAAGTACCATGCCGTCATAGGCTGTCAAAGATGGGAGGTTAGTTTCAACCCGATCGAACATGAGAAGTTTGTCTATAGGGGCTTATCGCTGAAGTAGCTGAAGATGATGATATCGACAACGAAGGCTCATAAGTTACTATCTAGCGGATGCACCAGCTTCCTCACGCACATAATGGACAAGACCTAGGAAGAAAAAGCGAGGCCAGATAGTATGCAAGTAGTTAAGGAGTTTGTAGAAGTGTTTCTAGAGGATCTCCTAGGGCTTCCGCCAGAGTAGGAGATATCATTCGAGATTGAGCTCCTACCAGGATCAGCCCCTATCTCCAAGGCCCCCTATAGAATGGCCCTGACAGAGTTAAAGGAGCTTCAAACTCAGTTGAAGGATCTGATGGACAAGGGCTTCATCTGATAGAGCTACTCACCGTAAGGAGTGCCTGTTTTATTCATGAAGAAAAAGGACAAAACGTTGAGAATGTGTATAGACTACAGGGAGCTGAACAAGATCATGATAAAGAACAAGTATCTGTTGCTACGGATTGACGATCTGTTTGACCAGCTCCGAGGCGCTGTAGTGTTCTCAAAGATTGACCTGCATTCTGGGTACCATCAGTTACAAATCCGGGAGGAAGATGTACCCAAGATGGCTTTCTGAACATGATATGAACACTACGAGTTCCTCGTTATGTCCTTTGGATTGACAAACGCTCCTGCAGCCTTCATGGACTTAATGAACCGTATCTTTAAGGAATTCTTAGACAAGCTTGTCATTGTGTTTATCGATGACATACTTATATATTCCAAGACAAAGGAGGAGCACGAGGAGCATCTGAGGGCCGTCCTACTCAAGCTAAAGGAGCATCAGCTATACACCAAATTCTCCAAGTGCGAGTTTTGGCTAGAGAAGGTTCATTTTCTTGGCCACGTAGTCTCCAAGGAGGGAGTATCCGTGGACCCAGTGAAGGTGGAAGCAGTTAGCGCGTGGCTGACACCAAGACATGTGACAGAAATTCACAGTTTCCTCGGACTAGCTAGATATTATTGACACTTCATCAAAGGCGTCTCAAAGTTAGTGGCACTACTCACAGTGCTTACCAAGAAAGAGAAAAAGTATTAGGGGACTAACAAGTGCAAAAAAAGCTTATAGGAGCTAAAACGGAGACTCACGAGCACTCCAATATTGACTATTCTAGAAGCTAGGTAGGGAAACTTTGTGATCTATAGTGACGCCTCCAAGACTAGATTAGGAGCCGTACTAATGCAAGGTGGTAGAGTGGTCGCGTATGCTTCGCGACAACTCAAGGACCACAAAAGGAACTACCCAATGCATGACCTAGAGCTTGCAATGATTGTTTTTGCACTTAAGATTTGGAGGCATTACTTATATTGCGTTAAGTATGAGATCTTTACAGAACACCAGAGCCTCAAGTATATCTTCACGTAGAAGGAGCTCAACATGAGGCAACAAAGATGGCTGGATCTGGTGAAGGATTATGATTGTGAAATCCTATATCATCCAGGGAAAGCCAACAAGGTGGCTGATGCACTGAGTAGAAAGCACTCTTCATCACTCATGGCTGTCCATGTCTTACCAGAAGCACTGGAAAGGGAGCTGCATAGCAGTGAGATAGAGATTTTAGCAGGGAGGTTGTCTAAAATAACCCTCCAATCAACGCTCTTAGAAGAGATTAAGGTCAGCCAGAACCTTGATTCATCCCTGAACAAGCTCAAGAAGGAGACAACGGAGGACCAGAGTTTGGAGTTCTGAGTCTCTGAGGATGGCATACTCTATTTTGTAGATAAAGTATATGTTCCGAACGATGAAAAACTCAAGAAAAAGATTCTTTCAGAAGCCCACGACACGCCATACTCGGTACATCCAGGGACGAACAAAATGTACAAAGACTGAAAGAGAGTTTTTGGTGGCCTAAGATGAAAAATGATGTTACCGAATTCGTTGCTAAATGCCTTACATGCCAGAGGATTAAAATAGAACATCAAAGACCAGCTAGAGAACCACAGAAAATCGAGCTACCCGAGTGGAAATGGGAGCAGATTACAATGGATTTCGTGGTCAGATTACCCAGAACATCAGGCGACAACGACGCAATCTGGATAATTATGGACCGATTGATGAAATTAGCTCGATTTTTAGCTATGAAGCTAAGCTACTTGGTAGAGAGACTGGCAGAAATATACGTAGCTCAGATAATAAGGTTGCACAGAGTACCAAAATCAATCATTTTAGATCGCAATGGGCACTTCACTTCCAGGTTTTGGCAGAGCATTCAAGCCTCATTGGGAACCAAGTTGAAGTTCAGCACAGCTTTTCATCCTCAAACCGATGGTCAGTCCGAGAGAACCATTCAGACATTAGAGGATATGCTGAGAGCTTGTGTCCTAAACTTCAAAGGAAACTAGGACTAGAAGCTACCATTGATTGAGTTCTCGTATAATAACAGCTACCATTCCTCGATTGGAATGGCACCGTACAAGGCACTCTATAGAAGAAAATGCTGATCTCTGGTTCATTGGTACAAGACCAGAAAGAAACAGCTTACTAGCATGGATTTTGTTAAGAACACAATAGCAGATGTGAAGTTGATACAAGAGAGGCTAGATGCAGCACACAGTCATCAGAAGAGCTATGTAGACAAACGCTGTAGACCCCTCTAGTTTTAAGAAGGATACTTTGTCTTTCTCAAGGTAGCACCCATGAAAGGGGTGATGCACTTTAGGAAGGAAGGGAAGCTGAGTCCTAGGTACATAAGACCCTTCGAGATCATCGAGAGAGTCGGGAAGGTAGCTTACAGGTTAGCCCTCCCTCCCGAATTAGCTTCAGTGCATAACGTCTTTCACATCTCCACGCTGAAGAAGTACGTGCCGGACAACTCCCACGTTCTGAGTCAAGAACCTGTCGAAGTTCACGCTGATCTAACATATGAAGAAAAACCCGTGTGAATTTTAGCTAGGGAAAATAAAGTCCTTAGGAATAAAGTGATTCCACTTGTAAAAGTGTTGTAGTGGAACCACAATATAGAAGAAGCCACATAGGAATGGGAAGAGGATATGAAAAGAGACTTCCCGAAATTATTCTAATTTTTGAGGATGAAAATTTTATAAGAGGGGTAGGTTGTAATGACAGCCATTTTCATGGCACCTACTTACCATATAATAAGACATTGAGGAATAAAATTGGAATAATTTGATGTCTTTTAATGCAAATTTAAAGAACACGATTAGGCAGACGGTTGTGTAAACAACCGTTTATCGTTCGGACTGTTGAAATGTGAAAAGCCGTGTGAGAAAACATGGCCGTGTAGCGTAAACATGTAAAAGGCCTTGTTTCAGAATAAGGCCGTGTAGAGTGAGCTCAACTAGTACACACCCGTGTCTAGAATGTACACGCCCATGTTGCCTTGTACACGCCCATGCAAGAACCCGTGTAAAAGGCCGTGTATTGAGCACAGAGCCACTGTAAAGACTCTCGTAATGCGTGAAACCTAATTACTATGTAATGAGTAATTAAGTTGAAAGATACAGCATATTTTCTAGTTGAATAGATTAAACAAGAACAGTGATGTCTAATTACTCTTCATATAGTGAAAGGGGCAACCGACAGTAAGATCGGTCCACCCTATTATGTGTACAAGATGAGCAGTATTAGGAAACTGGTCCAGACAACCATTTCCTGACATAAGACTAGTGAACAGACCACCAGAATGCTCAGACCGAACATCTGAGCATAATAGTGAGAAATACCCTAGCAGAGGTATAGCACCGAGAACGAAGGTTCAGATGACCTCTTCTCACCTAGAAACTGACAAAATTGGAGTCAGAATACTCAGACTAGTCAGTTAGACAGAAAACAATGAATAGTGAATAGTGAAAAATGTAGTGTCAGATTTATGGCCAAGAAGGCCTTAATTTGATATAAAACTGATATATTAACAGTAAGTGGGCTCAATTTGGTCAATTGGGTAAAAAATGAGAATTTTGTTTAAGAGATACACAGTATCGGGAAGAGAGTCAAAACGACCTTTTCTTACCCCGAAACTGATATATTTATACTTAGGACGCCCAAATTAGTCAATCAGGCACCTGACATGTTTTTTGAGACAGGATCACACAGATCCCGAAAACTGGTCCAGACGACCTCAAATAGACATAAGACTGATAAAATTGAAATCAGCATGTCCAAATTAGTCAAGAGAGACTGTGTTGAAAATTTTACACCAGAACACCTCGTTTTGCAGGTGCAAGGACAACACAGTATAGACACAATCACAGTATAGGAAAAGAATAGTAAACTGGTACAAAATGGGCTCTTAAACAGTATAAACCAACTAGGAATTGACAATATAAAAATCGGATTCAGAAAATCTAATTTCCGGGTGAAAATTAGAACACTGCCGAAAAAGGATCGAACACCACAGTAGAAAACTGGACTACGAAGAGAAGTAAATGTAGATGAATTTTGGCCTTAAAAACTGTGTCCCTTTAGCTAAAAAGCAGTTGATTTTGCTACAAAAATAGCCCCAAGAAGTAATAATAAAATATGGGACAAGCTATAACACATTTGATTAAACAATGTTAGATTTTCCATCACATTCTATCACCAAAATTTTTTAATCTTCCCCTCCTTCCCATGCACAGTCCACAGCTCTAGGGGACAAAAAATGGGCAGAAATTTGTCCCCAAATTAGCCTAAGATTGGCTTGATTAATTGAGCTTAGTGTTGGTTAATTTTACTTAGGTTTGTCTATAAAAGGGTGACCAAGGCTTTAGGCTTTTGCTCTTTCTTTTTCACACCTCAAAAACACAACTATTTTCTCTCTCATTTTCCTTGCTACAGCCAACCATCCCACACCCTCAAAACCACCATTTTTCAAGCCAAAATCCTACCAAAAAGTTTACCAAAATCCAACCCCTTCAAGCTTGTGTTAGGAGGATTCATTTCCTAGCCATTTCAAGTACACCTGAGGGTAAGGTTCTAGACCAAGCACTTGTGATTTTTAGTTATTGTTTTGAGTTGATATTAAGAGGAAAGTTTTTGATGTTTTGCTGGCATAAACCGACCCCAATTTCCTTGATTTACATGACCATTTCGGTCACTTAAGCCCTTGATTCAGATTTATGCTTGGTTCATAGCACAAGAGGTAAAACTGAAACCCTTTTGAAGTTAGTTATTTTTTTGTTGTGATCAAGGCCATTTATGTGTATTTGTTTATGCAAATGGGTTATAATAAGTTTATTTTGAGCCCTTAGTTTTCTATTTTTAATTTATATGGTTGTGTGGTTGTGATCTACATTTTTACAAATAGATGTGTGCACATGTGAGCATGAACGTTTTCTTTAGGTGGCTGGGCACAATTTATCCCTAGAAAAAAAGGCCACGGGTTTTGGTCATTTTGACTCCCTTCGAGTTCGAATTTGGGATTTGGTAAAATATAGAGTTTTAAGAAAATTTTGTTACGGTTGTTTTTGCATCAAATAGGTTTGGCCAAAAACAACATTAAAATAGGTTTTTCAAGTGGTTTTGATTTGGTGTCCAAAATTGGGACCAAGAATCTGAGCACTGAAAACAGTCTCAGGTTTTGTTAAAAATGGACTACTTAGAGTCCGAACCGGATCTCGAGCTCAACACAAAAGTTGTAGATCTCGTTGAAATCTTTAAGACAACCTACCATGTTTTAAAAATTTGGCCGTTTCGGGCCTCAAAGAGAGCCATTTTCAAAAAAGCATAAAACTAGAAACTTTTCAAAAAACTAGGCACAAATAGCCACAGGTTTAGTGAGATCAGGACCTATTCAAGTTAGATTTGAGCTCCGAGGTGAACACAAGAATTGTTCATCTCGTCGAGAATAAAAAATTTTATGTTTGCCATATTTACAAACTAAGTCATTTCAAACACGTTTTTAAAACGGTTTCGATAAATGGTTCAAAAACCACTTTAAAATACAACACCAAAATATGTTTTAACCTTGTTAAAATATAAATATGGTTTTCATAAAACGTTCCCCACCTTCCAACGGGGTGATAAGGGGATGGTTCCAAAGAACGTAAATTTTTCTAAGAATTTTATAAGTCAACCAAAATGATTTTAAAAAATAACCAAGATAGTGTGGGTAGCCCGGTAGGCTATCACACCAAACAAGCAATAGTAACCCAGTAGGCTACCTAGTTAACGATGCACGAGATAACCGGTCAGTCAACTGGTTGGTAAACCAGTTAAGGATCGTGTTTTGAATGATAAAGTGAGGAACGATGATTAATCTATCAAGAAGACCATTAATCATATATGATAGAAGATATACACCAAATTTCCTAAGTAGAGCAATAGGGTATCGATAGGCCTCAGTACCATACCACGATGTAAATAATAGTCACTAACGGCAAAAGTGACCTAAGAACGTTGTAATTAATTTATGAGGCAGTAAATTAATTATGAACGCCCAGAGAATTAAACTCTAATAGAGAGCGAGTTAGTACCGACGACATTCGGTACCAAGCGATTTTCTCTGCTTTAGTCATTAACGGTATTAGTGACTCAGCAAAAGTGTTAATGAAATACGTTATTGATGACAAGTAGTAACCTGTAAGTTGATAAAGGTGAGAGTACAAGTTGCTTACAGATTAGGTAAGTACAACTCCACTTACAACATGAATAAAATGAATTTAAAGTGATGCTTTTATAGTATGTTAAATATACATATCATGCACATGATGTTGCACAACATACATTAGAGCATATAGTTTCATAATCACATAGATTGATGAAAGAACAAGTTAGATGCCATACATCCCAATCGCATAAGATTAGGGAACGCTTAGAAGAGCATATGAGACGGAATTTAATAAGCGTGTCGTACCGGCCTTTTCAGTTGAAGAGGTTTTTCAAGTTAAAGTAAGTTGAGCATCCATTGATGGCTCTTTGTTTAAGTTGGCCACGGGCATTACCGATGGTCTATGTGCACACGATATTGACACACAGGCCCTAAGTAGAAAAGAGAAAGAAAAAGTACATTGAAGCATAAAATGAGCATAATCGAACCATGCATTCTTCACGATATAGTTCACTATGCTTATAGCTACAGTAAGGTGCATTCAGTACACGATGTTTCTACTATGCATATAGTATGTAAAGTTTTGTATTCAGTGAAATGATATGTGATGATCTGGTATGTAATCTGTTTAAGTGGTATATGTGGATACCTGGCATGCTTATATGGTTTTATGTATTATGTTTCAAACATGTTTTACGGACGATATGTTATACTTACTGGGCAATAAAGTTCGCAGTATTTGTTCATGATATAGGTAAGTGTCCTATGGCATAAACTGCAATGGACGATGACGGCGGCGGAGGCTGATGTGAGGACGAGGTTTCGGATACCACCACAAGTTAAATCTTCCGCATAGTTTGAGTAATAGTATATTTTGGAATAGTAAACAACATATATGAATAGTATGTTTTGAGTAGCAATCAGTTAAGAAATTTTATAAGTATGTATGTATGGTTAAACTCCTCATGATTTAGACTTGGTAATTTCGAAAGTATACGTACGCTTCAAAAAAATCCCTAAAATTATGGTATCCAAGTAAATAGATTTTAAGTAAGTATTAATGGTTTACAAAAAAGTATAAGTATCAGTACAAGTAGTAGTTTTTAAGTGACGGTCCAGGCCACTCAGGGCAAGGGACGTCGTAGCCCGACAGGCTACCACACCCAAATAAGTTAGTAACCAGGTAGGCTACCTAGTTAACAACGCGTGAGGTAATCGGTCAGTTGACTGGCCGGTCAATAGTCAAGAACTGAGTTTGAATGATATAGTGAGGAACGATGATTAATTGTCAAGTAGACAACTTAATTAGACACGATAGGAGTTAGATACCAAATTTCTAAAGTAGAACAGTTAGATACCGATGGACCTCGGTACCATACCACAATACAAGTTATAGTCACTAATGGTAGTAGTGACCAAAAAAATATGATGTTAATGAATTTATTAGGTAATAAATTAATTAGCCATGATTAGATAATCAAACTCACCAAAAGAGAGCAAGTTAGTACCAACAGCAATCGGTACTATACGTTAGTATCCATTTTAGTCACTAACGGTATTACTGAGATACATTATTGATGAGATACGTTATTGATGACAGGTAGTAACCTATAAGTTGAAAAAGGTAAGAGTACAAGTTTGTTTGTAAACTAGGTAAGTACAACTTTGCCTACAGCATGAGCAAAATGATTTTAAAGTATTGATTTTACAGTATGTTAAGTATGCAATTTATGCACTATTATTACATCACATGTTAAGAAAGCATATTGTTTCATAATCGCATAGATTGATGAAAGAACAAGTTAGATACCATACATCCCTATCGTGTAAGATTAGGCACAGCTTAGTAGAGCATATGGCTAGATCTGATAACAAGATGGAAATTAACAAGTGTGTCATACCAACCTTTTCCGTTGAAGAGATTTTTCAAGTTAAAGTAAGATGAGCCTCCATTAACGGCTCTTAAGTTAGTGATCACGGGCATTTCCAATGATCTACGCGCACTCGATACTGACACACTAGCCCTCGGCTAGACATAGGAAAGAAAAAGAGTATTAAAGCATAAATGAGCAAAACTGGATCATGCATTGTTCACAGTATGCATTAGTTATACTTCTTTATGCTTTCTATTATTGTAGATATGCATTCAGTACTCAATGTTTTCTATTATGCATAGAGTATGTGTCTGCATTTAGTGATATATGTTGTTCTGGTATGTGAAATGTTTCAGTGAGATGTGTTAGTTTATGACATGCTTATATGGTTTTAAGTATGTATTATGATTTAAACTTGTTTTGCGGACGACATGTTGTACTTACTGGGCATAAAGATTATAGTGTGTGTTCATGTTGTAGGTAAGCGTCCTACGGCTTAAACCCTAATGGGCGATGACGGCGGTGGAGGTGGATGTGAGGGCGAGGTTATGGATACACCACGAGTTTAACTTTCGCAGTAAATAGTGTTTTTGAATAGTAAATAATTAAAGAATTTTATAAGTATGTATGTATGACTGAACTCCTTATGATTTAGACTTTGTATTTTCAAAAGTATGCATATATGAATAGTAAATACATACGAATTCAAAAAAAAAATCCCTTAAAATTATGGTATCTAATTAAGTAAGTTTAAGTAATAGTTTTTAAGCAAGATAAGTAAGTATCAGTAGTAGTTTTAAGGGACAGTTCGGGCCACTCAGGGCACGGGACGTCACAGTTGGTATCAAAGTGGGATCCTGCCACTCTACCTCACATCGCTGCATGCCTACCTCATCTGTCCAAGTAAGTTAGTTTTTTATTTTTGATATTAGTATATAAGTTAACGATTCGGTTATAGTATTTTCGAAGCTTGCCATATCCCACCTCATCTATAGGTGGTTTTGGCCAGCAGCAGGCTGGAAGGACTAGCATTGGACTGGTGGAACGAACATAGGATCAAGGATCTGACGATTCAATGGGCCAAGTTCTGCCAAGACCTCTGCAATTCCGATGCACTAGCAAGAGACGGAGACATCTGGAACGACATGTATGAGAGGCGATACCAGGTCCTCTCCGACATCTGGGATGTCTATGAGGGAGAGGCCATGGCATACTACTGTCAAAGATTTATGGATGCCATGTGACCTCACATCCCCTTAGACAGACCGTTTACAGAGGTAGCTGACCTGTTGTGGAAGGGGACTCTGTGGTATGTAAGGGATCTCATCCCCTACCCTCCGTAACATGATGACCTGACGTGCCTTGTTCGGGAAATAGTGGACGCAGAAAGAGAAGTGCTCAACCCTGCACTAGTCCAAAGCATGGCAGTAGCTGCTGACATGGAAGGCAACCTGACAGAACCTGTACACCAACCGGCTGACGGAGAGTTCATGACTGAACACTAGCCCGAAGCACCTGAGGTCAATGAGGAACCGATGGAGAACCCCGAACCAGCCTCTTTGTCTCCCAAACACCACGAGGAAGAGAATGATGATGAGGCTCTCCTCGATGCCCATCCCGACGATAAGGGAGAAGAGATCCCGATCACTTTAGCGACGACGAATGGATGGGGAAGAATTAACCCTAAGTCATCATAGCCAGCAACGACGAAGGCGGTTTCGTTTGGGGGGATGAGGAGGAGGATCCAGAGGAGTTTCTTCTCAGCGACAGTAACGATGAGGAAATGTCTGATGCGGAATCAGGATTGTCCTTCGAATAGTAATAACCCTTTCCGTGGGAATTTTGGTTATGTAAATGTATAGAGGGGAGCAGTAGCTTTCCTTATCAGACTTAGCTTAACATACCTCCTAGGATTGTATATTGGGAAGTGTGTGTCACTCATGCTAAACTAGAGTCTTAAGTATATTTATATATATATATTGTGAAATATATTATAAAAAGTAGTATAATTTTGCCCCAGGGCTCAGACATGATTTTTCCATAGGATGATCATAGCATAACAGAAAGTGCAGGACGAATCCTGGCACTCATACGATATTCCAATACAATGCAGCAAATGTACTAAACATCACAGTATAAAAAAAAGAAAGATATAATGTATATGCTTATATCTAAGATTGTTAAGTAAGAAAAAGATATGCGATACAAATCCCAGGCACAGAATTTAAAAGACTTATATTTTCTATCCCGCTGTGTGATAGGGTTACAAAGAAAACCATGCCAAGAACGAGATCTAAGTCAAACCAAGTGTAGGACAATAAATCGATAAAAATGTATTAGAGTGGCACAGCGGAACAATAAAAATTTTTAGATCGTTAAATATCTCATGATGCCATATACAATAAACCAACAACAATTAAAACTCATAACTCAAGGACGCCAATCGGCAGGAGGAGAATGACCAGAGGGCTTCAACCAACTAGCCTTCTCTACTATTCTCCAATTCCTGAATGGCTGAGTGTGTGGGCACTCTGAATCTCGATCGGTATGCTAGCACTACTAGTCTTCTTCCGACCACCCAGATCTCTAAAGAACTTATTGTCACGGTGAGTTGTGTAATAATAAGCCTGCTCACTTGAGAGTCTGTGGTATTAGAGAACTGGAGTGGTAGGACCTCTATTTACAGACCTGCATGAGGTGATTCTCTGAATTCGAATTGGATTAGGAGAAGATATTCTCCCTTATCCACAAGCACCAAATCTGAATTTTCCAAGGGGAAAATCCCAATAATAAATTCGGCCACTTTAGGATAATTCCAATCCAAATCTAAACAAGATTTTAACTAGAATTTTATCTTCCTTTTTCAACCAAAAAATTTGAAAATCCAAGGGAAAAATCCCCACCAAAATTTCGGCCACTTTTGGATAAGGGAGAATCAAAATTCCACTAGGATTTTCAAGCTTGAATCTTATCTCATCCTTATCCAAAATAACCGAAAATCTCCTAGGAGATTTACCCCAAAAATTCAGCCATTATCAGTGAGGACAGAATCTAAATTCAACTGGGATTGAAACTTGAATTTTTCCTTGAACCTTATCCACAAAAAATCTGAAAATTCATTGAGGATAATCCTTAAAATTTTCGTCCATATTTGGTTAGGATTTGGATTCAAAATTCAAGTAGGATTCTAACAAGATTTTCCTCTCCATATCCAACTCAAATTCAAATTTCATTCCTCGTGGATTTACCACAACAAATTCGAATCCCACTTGGACTGTGATTCAAAATTTGAATTTCAAATTTCAAATTCAAACTTCAAATTCAAATTTCAAATTTCAAATTTCAAATTTCAAATTTAAATTTCAATTTCAAATTTCAAATTCGAATTTCAAATTCAAATTTCAAATTCAAATTTCAAATTTCAAATTTCAAAATTCAAATTTCAAATTTCAAAATTCAAATTTCAAAATCCACAAAAAGGTTGTATTTCAAATTCTTGTTCTCATGGATAATTTTCTACAACTTCAATCCAATCTCAAATAAAATCATAGCAACTTTATTTGGAGTTCGAATAATTGTGTACTCTATTATCCAAAACAAAATTTGAATCCAACCAGAGAGAATCTTGTCGGCCATCCTTATCCTATGTCAACACCATCCATGCATAATAAACTAGCCAATAGCATACACAAATCAATTTGCCAAACGTTAAGGAATTATGTGGAGCTAGTAGAGGGACTAATTGGACATATATAATCGGGCTCCCGCAAATCCATATGATCATCATTCTTTACCGAACAACTTAATCATATGATCACTAATTTCAGAGTCACACCACTATAAACCTTAAACTAAACTCTTAATTATATACCGTATTATGTAAGCCTGTGAGAAGCTATCGTCCAATGACCTTGTCATGTATGCAGAACCCTCATATGATATCCATGATCAGCCTTAGGCCGAAGTCCGTTTAATCCTACTGATCAGTTTATCTTAAAATTCTATTATACTACCGAATAAAGAAAATGATTATTCACCATATGTGAATAAGAAGTCATCCGCCCAGCAGACGATCCAAGGCCTTGTCCATTTTCACATTCAGTATAATGCCTTTAAGAGGATACCCTTAACTCCTCATTAGAGCTATGATTCCGATATCTGTAACCGAACCCTTTATCGTATACAAGTCATGCACCCAACGAACCGATCTATAAGCTTACTACCTCTGAGATGCTTTAGCCATTGGGAACATCAAAGTACACAAGTCATATACATGAAACTGTCCATTTACTCAGGATTAAGGTTACTGCACAATGAACATCAAAAGCAGATCGATCCACTCAAAGCGAACTTCATAGATCAATCACGCTTTAGTCCCGGTCTAATATGTTACCACCAAGCAACATATCTATGTCTCTACTTGGGAGTCCGGCTCCAGACAGTCAAGACAAACCGTCCCCTCTAAGGCTTTAGATAACATAATAGTCTTAACGTGAGTTAGATGCTCGGTCTAACCCCATATACTACAGACCATAGTTTAGATCTCTTAATTTAGAACATTGTCTTCTCGCATACAAAAGTCCATTGCATGCAACGTTCTAACAGTTTAACATAAGCAGTCAGGGAGCCATATTTGCTTATATTTACTTTAACATATAAATAAAATGAGGACAGATAGCAATGTAATGAATAACCTCTATATATAATTTTATTATCCAGTTCAAAATAAATACATCAAAATGTCTCTAATACTTAGGGCATTTCCTAACAATCTCCCACTTGCCCTAAGCCAGCAGATGTGCCATGTTACGCATCCCTATCGCCTCTACGTGCCTCTTAAAGCTTCTGGCCACCAAAGTCTTAGTAAAGGGATCGGCAATGTTGTCCTCAAACGCGATCTTACATACATCCACTGATCCTGTCTCCACGTGCCCTCTAATGTCGACTTCTTCAAATCCTTGCAAGTCTGGAAGACTGAGTCCGTGTATCCTACGGGTGTTAGGTCTCCTCCAGAATACATCAGCATATAATCCCTCGTTCTCCTAAGATACTTAAATATATACTTTACTGCTTGCCAGTGCTTGGTTCCAGGATTCGCTTGATATCGACTCACCATACCTACTGCAAAACATATGTCCGGGCAAGTGCAAAGGATAGCATACATAAGGCTACCCACAGCGGATGCATAAGGGACCTTACTCATACGCTCTCTTTCTTCTGATGTCTTGGGAGAGTCATCCAATGAAAGAGTTAGACTAGCAATAGAAGGTTGTGTACCTTTCTTTGCCTCTTGTATTGCATATTTGTTAATTATTTTATCTATGTATGAAGCTTGGGATAACGCTACCATTTTGTTCTTTCGATCTCTGAAGAGACGAATGCCTAGAACATAATTAGCTTCTCCCAAGTCCTTCATGTCAAACTGTTGGTGTAACCAAAGCTTGACCGATGATAAGTTCCCTACATCATTCCCAATGACTAGTATATCATCGATATAGAGTATCAGAAAGACCACTTTTCCATCCTTAATACGTTTATAAACACAAGATTCATCAACGTTCTGCTCAAAACCAAATGTCTTAATCACTTGATCAAACCTCTGGTTCCATGAGTGGGATGCTTGCTTTAATCTATAAATGGATCTAAGCAACTTACAGACTTTCCTTTCTTGGCCTTTCGCTACAAACCCTTCAGGTTGTATCATATAGATACACTCTTTAAGATGGCCATTCAAGAATGCCGTCTTGACACTCATTTGTCAGATCTCGTAATCGAGAGCCGCAGCAACGGACAGAAGAATACGGATAGACTTCAGCATAGCAACAGGCGAAAAGGTTTCATCGTAATCGATTCTAGCCTTTTGAGTGTACCCCTTTGCAACTAGTCTAGCTTTGAAAGTTTCCACTCTCCCTTCCGCATCCTTCTTTCTTTTGTAGACCCATTTGCATCCAATGGGTTTTATCCCATCGGGCAAATCTACAAGTTCCCAAATAGAGTTAGATTTCATAGAATCCATCTCATTGTTCATAGCCTGTTTCCAAGATTTAGAATCAACATCATTTATAGCTTCATCATAGGTGACCAGATCATCCTCATACTCATAAGTCTCGGCCTGGTATACCTCAGCATTATACATGAAGAAATTAGGTTTCTTCGAAACCCTCCCACTACGACGAGGCACCCTAAATTGTTGATCGTCTACAGGTCTTTCACCAGAACTCGGACTTGCATCCAAGACCAAAATCTGTGGAGCAGTTCTTTCACCTGATAACTCCTCTAGCACTAATTTGCTTCGAGGCTTAAAGTCATTCATGTGACTTTCCTCCAAGAATGTCGCATGGGTTGAGACAATGACTTTTTGTTCCTTTGGGTTATAGAACAGATCTCCTTTAGTTCCCTTTAGATACCCTACAAACATGCATAATTCTAATCTTGGTTCCAATTTCTTCGCATCCCCATCCAGTAAATGTGCCGGGCAGCCCATATTCTCATATGTCTAAGGGAGGGCTTCTTGCCACGCCACAATTCATACGGAGTTCTGGGAATTGATTTACTTGGAACCTGGTTCAGAATATAGCACGCTATTTGTAAAGCATATCCCCAAAATGATAATGGCAGCATTGAATAACTCATCATGGACCGTACCATATCCAACAAGGTCCTGTTTCTCCTTTCAGCTACATCATTCTGTTGTGGAGTTCCAGGTGCAGTCAATTGGGATAATATCCCATTCTCTATAAGATATCCTGAAAATTCATCGAAGAGGTATTTGCCACCTCGATCAGATCGAAGTGTCTTTATGGATTTATCCAATTGTTTTTCCACTTCCGCACGATACTCTTTGAACTTGTCAAAGGTTTCGCTCTTACGGTGCATCAGATACACATATCCGTACCTCGAGTAATCATCTATAAAGGAGACATAATACTCGAACCTTACTCGTGCTGTGACATTCATGGGGCCACATACGTTAGTGTGCACAATTTTTAAGAGCTCTTGAGCCCTTGTACCCTTAACTCCAAAAGACCTCTTAGTCATCTTATCCTCTAGACAAGACTCACATTGAGGAAGACGTACCTCCTCTAGCGATTCCAGAGGACCGTCTTTCACCAATCTTTGAATCCTATCCTGATTAATATGACCAAGTCTTAAATGCCAAAGATACACCTTGTTCGAGTGAGAAACTTTCAACCTTTTAGAGTTATCTATTAATTCAGTGTCAAGCAGTGAGTACATCTTTGGTTTGATCAAATATAGATTTCCATCCGTCCATCCAGAACAGATAAATGACTTATTTTTACGAATATCAACTGTTTTACTAAAAGAAACTGAATAAGAATCCTTTATTAAACAAGCTATCGATATAAGATTCCTCCTAAAATTAGGAACATAAAAACAGTCTTTCAATAAAATAAACCTAAATTGATCAAAGTAAAGGTAAATATCTCCCACTGCCTCAGCCACCACCAAGCTACCATCTCCAGTCCGCAATAAGAGGCTCCTATCATGTAGACTTCTCGTTTCCATGAACCTCTGCGTAGAAACACAAACATGATTAGTGGCACTCGAATCAATGACCTAAGTGTCTTTCGATTCTTCCACCAAACGCGCTTCTAAGTAGTGAAGTTCCTTACCTTCCTTGCCCTTGGCGACTAGGAATTCTCGGCAAGCCTTCTTAAAGTGACCTACCTTCCCACAGCGGAAGCACTTGGACTTTTTAGGGTCCTTGGGCTTCTTGTTCTTATTCTTCTTCTTCCCATCCGAGACAGGAGGATTAGAAGAACTGGAAGCCGCTTGCTTCTGGTTTGGCCTCGTCTTCTTTCGAGAGGGTTTGGAAGATTCTGCCAAATTGGCCTCTCCTTTGAGTTGGACCGCATCCCCATCCCTGATCATCCGCTCATAAGCTTAAAGTTACTTCATGAGCTCGGTTAGTCCTAACTCCCTTATTGCCAGATTGTATGCGGCCTTAAACCCCACAAACTCTTAACATCCATTAACTTATTTATACATCTATGACATATCAGAGAAAAAAAATAATTGACAGATAAAAAACCAAGCCATGGTTCCATCCTAGAACAAAGAA
Organism: Antiaris toxicaria; assembly: GCA_035233585.1. NCBI lineage: Eukaryota > Viridiplantae > Streptophyta > Magnoliopsida > Rosales > Moraceae > Antiaris > Antiaris toxicaria. The sequence continues at coordinate 25,716,418 of CP141157.1, forward strand.
AATAAAGATTACAAAATTCCATCCAAAGCATTCTTTGGGTCTTGAATTTTGTTCCGTCTTCTTGTATCTATCTTTATGTAGCCTCTCCATATATTTCTCTTCCCATGAATCATTTAAAATTTAAATACCAAAAATTTAAATTTCAAATTCAAATTCCAAATTCGAATTTCAAATTTAAATTTCAAATTCAAATTTTTAAACAATTTTAAACATCATGTATAATAATATGTAATTTCAAAATTTTCAAATTTTCAATTACATATTTTTAAACATGATTTAAAATTAAATTTCAAATTTAAAAATCAAAATTTTTTGATTTTTCAACCGTCGCACCATCGCCCCCGGAGGCGGCAACCGCCGTGGGCAGCCCCCAGCCCCCGGGGGCTGGTAGCCCACGGCCACCCCTTGTGCAGTCCTGCCAAGCTGTAGGTCAAGCCTGCAGCGCCAGGCTGCACGCCTAGGCTAGGCGCAGCAGCCATAGGCTACATGCCTAGGCTGCAGCCAGCCTTGGGGAGGCCACAGCCACCCTCGGCTGCAGGCCAAGCCTGCGGCTATGGGTGGTTATGGCCTGCACAGGGGCTGTCGCAGCCCTATCTTGCCCAAGGCAGGGGCTGCAGCCCCACCAAGGCTCGACGGCCTATCCCGATGGGTCGTGTCTCGATTTTCATGTCATATTCCAATTTACCCATTAGGATCTCCAAAAATTAATTTGAATCCCCATTAAATTGAAATTTTCCACACAATCAAAATTTCAACCTTTAAATTAAATTTAACTTTTGGGAAAAATAAATTACGGTCTTCAATCTTCAATCTCCTCCAAGAATAATTACATAAAAAATCTAAACCGTTTCCAGTGTACAAAAGTTCTAATCATAATAATTCTAAGAGACAAAATTAAAATCCATGGGAAAATTACAGTGTTAATAAACTGCTCCCATGGTTACATAAAAATTCCTAAATACAATTTTTCTAAATTCTAAGGAACCATAACCGGCATAAACAAATATGCTTATAATAATTTAAAAATTAAAATAACCATATACTACATACATGATAACAACATAAAGGAATCCTAAAATGCCACTCTCTAAATATCAAATACATACATAAATAAAAAGACTAAGTAATTGTCTAATTTATGTACATGGCATAGTCATGAGATGGCTCTGATACCAATTATAGGACAATAAATCGATAAAAACGTATCAGAGTGGCGCAGCGGAACAATAAAAATTTTTAGATCGTTAAATATCCCATGATGCCATATACAATAAACCAACAACAATTAAAACTCATACATTAAGGACGCCAATCTGCAGGAGGAGAATGATCGAAGGGCTTCAACTAACTAGCATTCTCTACTATTCTCCAATTCCTGAATGGCTGAGTGTGTGGGCACTCTGAACCTCGATCGGTATGCTAGCACTGCTAGTCTTCTTCCGACCACCCAGATCTCTAAAGAATTTATTGTCACGGTGAGTTGTATAACAACAAGCCTGCTCACCTGAGAGTCTGTGGTCTTAAAGAACTGGAGTGGCAGGACCTCTATTTATAGACCTGCATGAGGTGATTTTCTGAATTCGAATTGGATTAGGAGAAGATATTCTCCCTTATCCATAATCACAAAATCTGAATTTTCCAAGGGGAAAATCCCAACAATAAATTCGGCCACTTTAGGATAATTCCAATCAAAATCTAAACAAGATTTTAACTAGAATTTTATCTCCCTTTTTCAACCAAAAAATCTGAAAATCCAAGGGGAAAATCCCCACCAAAATTTCGGCCACTTTTGGATAAGGAAGAATCAAAATTCCACTAGGATTGTCAAGCTTGAATCTTATCTCATCCTTATCCAAAATAACCGAAAATCTCCTAGGAGATTTACTCCAAAAATTTGGCCATTATCAGTGAGGAGAGAATCCAAATTCAACTGGGATTGAAACTTGAATTTTTCCTTGAACCTTATCCATCAAAAATCTGAAAATTCATTGAGGATAATCCTCAAAATTTTCATCCATATTTGGTTAGGATTTGGATTCAAAATTCAAGTAGGATTCTAACAAGATTTTCCTCTCCATATCCAACTCAAATTCGAACTTCATTCCTCGTGGATTTACCACAACAAATTCGAATCCCACTTGGACTGTGATTCAAAATTTGAATTTCAAATTTCAAATTCAAACTTCAAATTCAAATTTCAAATTTCAAAAGCAGCTCGATCCACTCAAAGCGGACTTCATAGATCAATCACGCTTTAGTCCCGGTCTAATATGTCACCACCAAGCAACATATCTATGTCTCTACTTGGGAGTCCAGCTCCAGACAGTTAAGATAAACCGTCCCCTCCAAGACTTTAGACAACATAATAGTCTTAACATGAGTTAGATGCTCGGTCTAACCCCATAAACTACAGACTATAGTTTAGACCGCTTACTTTAGAACATTGTCTTCTCGCATACAAAAGTCCATTGCATGCAACATTCTAACAGTTTAACACAAGCAGTTAGGGAGCCATATTTACTTACATTTACTTTAACATGTAAATAAAACGAGGACAGATAGCAATGTAATGAATAACCTCTATATATAATTTTATTATCCAGTTCAAAATAAATACATCAAAATGTCTCTAATACTTAGGGCATTTCCTAACACCAAGCCACCCGAGAAGACGAGTTAATGGCACAACTCACAGCCATGCGAGCCATGATAGAGAACCAACAAATAGAATTTACCCAGCTGAGGGAAGGATTAGACTGACAACCCCAGGCACTACAACCAATAGAGGTGCCAGTCCAAGAGGTTCTAGCAGGCCACGACACTCCCAAGAATGTCGCATGGGTTGAGACAATGACTTTTTGTTCCTTTGGGTTATAGAACAGATCTCCTTTAGTTCCCTTTAGATACCCTACAAACATGCATAATTCTAATCTTGGTTCCAATTTCTTCGCATCCCCATCCAGTAAATGTGCCGGGCAGCCCATATTCTCATATGTCTAAGGGAGGGCTTCTTGCCACGCCACAATTCATACGGAGTTCTGGGAATTGATTTACTTGGAACCTGGTTCAGAATATAGCACGCTATTTGTAAAGCATATCCCCAAAATGATAATGGCAGCATTGAATAACTCATCATGGACCGTACCATATCCAACAAGGTCCTGTTTCTCCTTTCAGCTACATCATTCTGTTGTGGAGTTCCAGGTGCAGTCAATTGGGATAATATCCCATTCTCTACAAGATATCCTGAAAATTCATCGAAGAGGTATTTGCCACCTCGATCAGATCGAAGTGTCTTTATGGATTTATCCAATTGTTTTTCCACTTCCGCACGATACTCTTTGAACTTGTCAAAGGTTTCGCTCTTACGGTGCATCAGATACACATATCCGTACCTCGAGTAATCATCTATAAAGAAGACATAATACTCGAACCTTACTCGTGCTGTGACATTCATGGGGCCACATACGTTAGTGTGCACAATTTTTAAGAGCTCTTGAGCCCTTGTACCCTTAACTCCAAAAGACCTCTTAGTCATCTTATCCTCTAGACAAGACTCACATTGAGGAAGACGTACCTCCTCTAGCGATTCCAGAGGACCGTCTTTCACCAATCTTTGAATCCTATCCTGATTAATATGACCAAGTCTTAAATGCCAAAGATACACCTTGTTCGAGTGAGAAACTTTCAACCTTTTAGAGTTATCTATTAATTCAGTGTCAAGCAGTGAGTACATCTTTGGTTTGATCAAATATAGATTTCCATCCGTCCATCCAGAACAGATAAATGACTTATTTTTACGAATATCAACTGTTTTACTAAAAGAAACTGAATAAGAATCCTTTATTAAACAAGCTATCGATATAAGATTCCTCCTAAAATTAGGAACATAAAAACAGTCTTTCAATAAAATAAACCTAAATTGATCAAAGTAAAGGTAAATATCTCCCACTGCCTCAGCCACCACCAAGCTACCATCTCCAGTCCGCAATAAGAGGCTCCTATCATGTAGACTTCTCGTTTCCATGAACCTCTGCGTAGAAACACAAACATGATTAGTGGCACTCGAATCAATGACCTAAGTGTCTTTCGATTCTTCCACCAAACGCGCTTCTAAGTAGTGAAGTTCCTTACCTTCCTTGCCCTTGGCGACTAGGAATTCTCGGCAAGCCTTCTTAAAGTGACCTACCTTCCCATAGCGGAAGCACTTGGACTTTTTAGGGTCCTTGGGCTTCTTGTTCTTATTCTTCTTCTTCCCATCCGAGACAGGAGGATTAGAAGAACTGGAAGCCGCTTGCTTCTGGTTTGGCCTCGTCTTCTTTCGAGAGGGTTTGGAAGATTCTGCCAAATTGGCCTCTCCTTTGAGTTGGACCGCATCCCCATCCCTGATCATCCGCTCATAAGCTTAAAGTTACTTCATGAGCTCGGTTAGTCCTAACTCCCTTATTGCCAGATTGTATGCGGCCTTAAACCCCACAAACTCTTAACATCCATTAACTTATTTATACATCTATGACATATCAGAGAAAAAAAATAATTGACAGATAAAAAACCAAGCCATGGTTCCATCCTAGAACAAAGAAAATAAAGATTACAAAATTCCATCCAAAGCATTCTTTGGGTCTTGAATTTTGTTCCGTCTTCTTGTATCTATCTTTATGTAGCCTCTCCATATATTTCTCTTCCCATGAATCATTTAAAATTTAAATACCAAAAATTTAAATTTCAAATTCAAATTCCAAATTCGAATTTCAAATTTAAATTTCAAATTCAAATTTTTAAACAATTTTAAACATCATGTATAATAATATGTAATTTCAAAATTTTCAAATTTTCAATTACATATTTTTAAACATGATTTAAAATTAAATTTCAAATTTAAAAATCAAAATTTTTTGATTTTTCAACCGTCGCACCATCGCCCCCGGAGGCGGCAACCGCCGTGGGCAGCCCCCAGCCCCCGGGGGCTGGTAGCCCACGGCCACCCCTTGTGCAGTCCTGCCAAGCTGTAGGTCAAGCCTGCAGCGCCAGGCTGCACGCCTAGGCTAGGCGCAGCAGCCATAGGCTACATGCCTAGGCTGCAGCCAGCCTTGGGGAGGCCACAGCCACCCTCGGCTGCAGGCCAAGCCTGCGGCTATGGGTGGTTATGGCCTGCACAGGGGCTGTCGCAGCCCTATCTTGCCCAAGGCAGGGGCTGCAGCCCCACCAAGGCTCGACGGCCTATCCCGATGGGTCGTGTCTCGATTTTCATGTCATATTCCAATTTACCCATTAGGATCTCCAAAAATTAATTTGAATCCCCATTAAATTGAAATTTTCCACACAATCAAAATTTCAACCTTTAAATTAAATTTAACTTTTGGGAAAAATAAATTACGGTCTTCAATCTTCAATCTCCTCCAAGAATAATTACATAAAAAATCTAAACCGTTTCCAGTGTACAAAAGTTCTAATCATAATAATTCTAAGAGACAAAATTAAAATCCATGGGAAAATTACAGTGTTAATAAACTGCTCCCATGGTTACATAAAAATTCCTAAATACAATTTTTCTAAATTCTAAGGAACCATAACCGGCATAAACAAATATGCTTATAATAATTTAAAAATTAAAATAACCATATACTACATACATGATAACAACATAAAGGAATCCTAAAATGCCACTCTCTAAATATCAAATACATACATAAATAAAAAGACTAAGTAATTGTCTAATTTATGTACATGGCATAGTCATGAGATGGCTCTGATACCAATTATAGGACAATAAATCGATAAAAACGTATCAGAGTGGCGCAGCGGAACAATAAAAATTTTTAGATCGTTAAATATCCCATGATGCCATATACAATAAACCAACAACAATTAAAACTCATACATTAAGGACGCCAATCTGCAGGAGGAGAATGATCGAAGGGCTTCAACTAACTAGCATTCTCTACTATTCTCCAATTCCTGAATGGCTGAGTGTGTGGGCACTCTGAACCTCGATCGGTATGCTAGCACTGCTAGTCTTCTTCCGACCACCCAGATCTCTAAAGAATTTATTGTCACGGTGAGTTGTATAACAACAAGCCTGCTCACCTGAGAGTCTGTGGTCTTAAAGAACTGGAGTGGCAGGACCTCTATTTATAGACCTGCATGAGGTGATTTTCTGAATTCGAATTGGATTAGGAGAAGATATTCTCCCTTATCCATAATCACAAAATCTGAATTTTCCAAGGGGAAAATCCCAACAATAAATTCGGCCACTTTAGGATAATTCCAATCAAAATCTAAACAAGATTTTAACTAGAATTTTATCTCCCTTTTTCAACCAAAAAATCTGAAAATCCAAGGGGAAAATCCCCACCAAAATTTCGGCCACTTTTGGATAAGGAAGAATCAAAATTCCACTAGGATTGTCAAGCTTGAATCTTATCTCATCCTTATCCAAAATAACCGAAAATCTCCTAGGAGATTTACTCCAAAAATTTGGCCATTATCAGTGAGGAGAGAATCCAAATTCAACTGGGATTGAAACTTGAATTTTTCCTTGAACCTTATCCATCAAAAATCTGAAAATTCATTGAGGATAATCCTCAAAATTTTCATCCATATTTGGTTAGGATTTGGATTCAAAATTCAAGTAGGATTCTAACAAGATTTTCCTCTCCATATCCAACTCAAATTCGAACTTCATTCCTCGTGGATTTACCACAACAAATTCGAATCCCACTTGGACTGTGATTCAAAATTTGAATTTCAAATTTCAAATTCAAACTTCAAATTCAAATTTCAAATTTCAAAAGCAGCTCGATCCACTCAAAGCGGACTTCATAGATCAATCACGCTTTAGTCTCGGTCTAATATGTCACCACCAAGCAACATATCTATGTCTCTACTTGGGAGTCCAGCTCCAGACAGTTAAGATAAACCGTCCCCTCCAAGACTTTAGACAACATAATAGTCTTAACATGAGTTAGATGCTCGGTCTAACCCCATAAACTACAGACTATAGTTTAGACCGCTTACTTTAGAACATTGTCTTCTCGCATACAAAAGTCCATTGCATGCAACATTCTAACAGTTTAACACAAGCAGTCAGGGAGCCATATTTACTTACATTTACTTTAACATGTAAATAAAACGAGGACAGATAGCAATGTAATGAATAACCTCTATATATAATTTTATTATCCAGTTCAAAATAAATACATCAAAATGTCTCTAATACTTAGGGCATTTCCTAACACCAAGCCACCCGAGAAGACGAGTTAATGGCACAACTCACAGCCATGCGAGCCATGATAGAGAACCAACAAATAGAATTTACCCAGCTGAGGGAAGGATTAGACTGACAACCCCAGGCACTACAACCAATAGAGGTGCCAGTCCAAGAGGTTCTAGCAGGCCACGACACTCCCAAAAAGCAACCGGCGCCCCCAGCTCAAACAACACCAACACCCTCAGCGGTGGTTGCTCCCGTAGCGGCCAACGTTCTTGTGCCAGCCCCTAGAGAAGGCGACCTATATGAGCAATTCAGGCGCATGAAGGTGCTAGAGTTTAAAGGGACCACAAATCCTATTGAGGCCGACAATTGGGTAACCGACATCTGAGTCATCTTGGATCTCGTGGAATTAATGGAGAGGGAGAAAGTATTATGTGCATCCCTTACCCTACATAAGGGGGCATGATGGTAGAAAATAGTGACCACTAGAAGAAATGTCAATAAAATGAGTTGGGCAGACTTTATTGACGAGTTCAAGGAGATGTATTTTAATGACGAAGCATTGGCTGCACAACAAGATGAGTTTAACAACCTATGCCAAGGTAGCACGACCGTGATAGAGGTGGTCAAGAAGTTTAAATAGTTAGCCCGACTCTGCCCCGACCTAGTGCCTACCGAGAAGGAAAGAGTCAGACGGATGCTGAAGATGTTCAAGACAGACATCGCTGTCCAAGTCTGCAGTGGTAGCCATGGGCCTGCAACAGTGGCAGCATGCATTAGTAGAGCCATCAGAGCTGAATACTAGTTGGCTCAGGATAAGGAAAGAAAGGTGCAGATCTTCCAGGCCAGAAGAGAAGAGAAAACACAAGCCAAGTAGACTAAGGGCAAATAGAATCTTGAATCTCAACATAAAGGGCAAAGTATAGGAGCCAACCAACACAGTAGGCAGTCCCACAACAACAACAACAAATGAAAAGGGAACCCAAGCAACTAAGGTCAGCAAAGGAACTTCCCCTAGAAGAAGAATAATCGAGGAAGGAATGGCAATCAACACTCACCATGCCTAAGGTGTGGAAGAAATCATCCTGGAGAGTGCAAACACAGAACCAGTGGCTGCTACATATGTGGTAAGGAAGGCCACTATGCTAAGAACTGCCGCTCTAACCCGCAGAATTAACAAGGCCAAGCCCGCAACACTAGCGGTCAACTGCACGCTGTCCAGACTAGGATTGAAGGTCCTTCAATTGCTTAGGGAAGATTGGAGGCACCAGATACTCAGGGAAGAATCTATGCCTTCACCAGAGATGATGTGGAAGCTGGAACTTCGACTGTGGTGACATGTCAGCTTTCTGTCGCTAACTCAGCTGCTTTGGTTTTATTTGATTCTGGAGCCATGCATTCATTTGCAACATCAGAGTTGGCTAAGAAGATAGACAAAAACCTAGATAGAATGGAACAAACTTTTCAAACTGCCTTTCCCTCAAGGGAAGTTTTGTTGTCTAATTACTGGGTATGTCACGTACCAGTAATTATCTACGGGCTAGAGTTAAGTATCAAACTGATCATCCTCAACATGTTTGACTATGACGTAATTGTAGGGATGGACTTCCTCACCAAGTACAATGCCATCATAGATTGCTGAAGACAGGAGGTTACCTTTGAGCCAATTAGATGCGGGAAGTTTATCTACAAGGGTTTGTCACTGAAATAGCCAAAGACGATGATCTCTGCAATGAAGGCCCACAAATTGTTATCTAGTGGATGCATCAGCTTTGTAGCGCACATAGTGGACAAGACCCAGGAAGCAGAGATAGGACCTGATAGCATCCCAGTGGTTCAAGAGTTCGTGGAAGTGTTTCCAGAGGATCTTTCAGGGCTTCCACCCAAGCGTGAAATCTTGTTCGAGTTTGGGCTCCTACCAGGATCAACCCCTATCTCCAAAGCCCCGTACCGAATGGCCCCTACAGAATTAAAAGAACTCTAGGTCTAGCTGAAGGACTTGATGGACAAGGGTTTCATCCGATAGAGCTGTTCACCTTGGGGAGTACCTGTTTTGTTCATGAAGAAAAAGGACAGAATGCTAAGGATGTGCATAGACTATAGGGAGCTGAACAAGATCACAATAAAGAACAAGTATCTATTACCATGGATCGACGATCTGTTCGATCAGCTTCAAGGTGCTGTAGTATTCTCAAAGATTGACCTGTGCTCCAGGTACCACCAATTAAGGATCAGAGATGAAGATATACCCAAAATAGCTTTCATTACACGATACGAACATTACGAGTTCCTCATTATGTCGTTCAAATTGACAAACACGCCAGCAGCCTTCATGGACCTGATGAACCGGGTGTTCAAGGACTTCTTAGATAAGTTTGTCATTATGTTCATCGATGACATACTTATATATTCTAAGACAAATGAGGAACACGAGGAGCATTTGAGGGCCATCTTACGTAAGCTAAAGGATCATCAGTTGTATGCCAAATTCTCTAAGTGTGAATTTTGGCTGGAGAAGGTTCACTTTCTTGGCCACATAGTCTCCAAAGAAGGAGTATCTGTGGACCAAGCAAAGGTCGAGGTAGTTAGCGAATGGCCGACCCCGAGGAACGTCTGCAGTTTCCTAGGCCTAGTAGGTTATTACCGACGCTTTGTTAAAGGCTTTTTGAAGCTTACCGCTCCACTTATAGCACTCACCAAGAAGGATAAGAAGTATGAGTGGACGGATAAGTGTGAAAAGAGCTTCCAAAAGTTAAAACATAGACTTACAAGTGCTCTGATATTGACCATTCTGGATGCTGGACAGAGGAATTTTATGATCTACAGTGATGCACCCAAGACCGGGTTGGGAGCCATGTTGATGCAAAATGGTAGAGTCGCATATGCTTCGAGGTAACTCAAGGACCATGAGAAGAATTACCCAACACATAACCTAAAGCTAGCAGTGGTCGTCTTTGAGCTTAAAATTTAGAGGCATTACTTATATGGTATCAAGTGTGAGATCTATACGGACCACTGGAGCTTCAAGTACATCTTCACATAGAAGGAGCTTAATATGAGGCAACGAGAATGGCTAGAACTGGTAAAGGATTATGACTGTGAAACCTTATACTATCCAAGAAAAGCCAACAAGGTGGCCAATGTGCTAAGTAAAAAGCATTCCTTATCACTTATGGCCGTCTGTGCCTTGCCGGAAGCACTACAAAAGGAGCTACGTAGTAGCGAGATCAAGATTTTAGTGGGGAGGTTATCTGAAATGACCCTCTAATCGACGCTCCTAGAAGAAATTAAAGCTAGTTAGAACCTCAATTCATCCCTGAATAAGCTCAAAAAGGAAGCTATAGAGGACCGAAGCTTAGAATTTAAAGTCTCTAAAGATGGCTTACTCTATTACAGAGATAGAGTGTATGTTCTGAAGGATGAGGAACTCAGGAAGCAGATCCTTTCAAAGGCTCATGAAACGCCATACTCTATACATCCAGGGGTAAACAAGATGTATAAGGATTTAAAAGAGAGTTTTTGGTGGCCTAAAATAAAGAATGATGTCATTGAGTTCATTGCAAGATGCCTCACATGTCAGAGGATTAAGGTAGAACATCAACGGCCGACAGGAGAACTACAAAAAATCGAGCTACTTGAGTGGAAATAGGAGTAGATTACAACAGATTTCATGGTCAGATTGCCTTGGATGTCAAGCAACAACGACTCAATCTAGGTAATTATAGACCGATTGACGAAATCCGCTTGATTTTTAGCTATGAAACTGAGCTACTCGGTAGAAAGACTAGTAGAAATATATGTAGCTTAGATAGTGAGATTGCACGGAGTACCGAAATCTATCATTTTGGATCGCGATGGATGCTTCATTTCTAGGTTTTGGCAGAGTGTCCAAGCCTCATTGGGAACCAAATTGAAGTTTAGCATAGCCTTTCATCCTCAGACTGATGGTCAGTCTGAGAGAACCATTCAAACATTAGAGGATATGCTGAGAGCTTTTGTCCTTGACTTCAAGGGAAACTGAGACTAGAAGCTACCTTTGATCGAGTTCTCGTACAATAACAGCTATCATTCCTCAATCAGAATGGCACTGTACGAGACACTCTATGGGAGAAAATGTCGATCTCTGGTTTACTAGTACGAAACTGGAGAGAAACAACTTACTAGCACGGACTTCGTTAAAAATACAACTACAGATGTGAAGCTTATACGAGAGAGACTGGACACAGCACATAGTCACCAGAAGAGCTATGTAGATAAATGATGCAGACCCCTCAAGTTTCGAGAAAGAGACTTAGTTTTTCTCAAGGTGGCACCCATGAAAGGGGTGATGCGCTTTAGGAAGAAAGGAAAGCTCAGTCCTAGATATATAGGATCCTTCGAGATTATTGAGAGAGTAGGGAAGGTAGCCTACAGATTAGCACTCCCTCCTAAATCAGCTTCCGTACATAATGTTTTCCATGTCTCAATGTTGAAGAAGTACACGCCAAATAGCTCCCACATACTAAGTCAAGAACCGGTCGAAGTACACGCCGATCTGACCTATGAGGAAAAACCCGTGTGAATCTTAGCTAAAGAAGATAAAGTACTTAGAAATAAGGTTGTACCGCTTGTAAAAGTGTTATGGTGGAACCATAATATAGAGGAAGCCACATGGAAATGGGAAGAGGATATGAGAAGAGACTTCCTAGATTTATTCTAATTTTTGAGGATGAAAATTTTGTAAGGGGGTAGATTGTAAAGACCCCCATATTCATGGAAGTGACTTACTATGTAATAAGTCCTTAAGAAATAAAATTGGAGTAATTTGATGAATTTTAGTGCAAATTTGAGGAACACGGTCAGGTACACGACCGTGTAAGTAGCCGTGTACCATTCGGACTATTGAAGTGTGAGAAGCCGTGTGAGTGCACATGGCCGTGTACCGCTCAGGTTAATGAACGTGTTTCAAGACATGGGCGTGTTGATCAAACTCAACTGGAGCACACCCGTGTTCAGAATATACATACCCATGTTGCCTTGTACACGCCCATGTAAGAGCCCATGTAAAAGGCTGTGTATTGAGCAGGGAGCCACTGAAATGACTCTCATGATCCATGAAACTTAATTACTATACAATGTGTAACTAAGTTGAAAAATACAGTGTATTTTCCAGTTGAATAGATGAAACGAGTACAGTAATGTTTAATTACTATTTATGCAATGAAAGGGGTAACCGACAGTGAAATCGATCCACTCTATTATGTGTGAGAGTGTATGAGACACGCAGTGTCGAGAAACTGGTCCAGACGACCATTTCTTAGCACAGAACTGGTAAACAAGTCATCAGTACACTCAGACTAGTTATCTGAGCGTAGCAACGATAATAAACCTAGTAGGGGTATAGTATCGAGAAAAATGATCCAGATGACCTCTTCTTACCTAGAAACTGACAAAATCAGAGCTAGAACACTCAGACTAGTAGTTGAATAGAAAACAGTGAATAGTAGAAACGCAGTGTCAGGTTAATGGCCAAGACGGCCTTAATCTGGTGTAAAACTAATGTATTAATAGTCAGTATGCTCACTCTGGTTAATTAGGCATAAAACGAAAATTTTTGTTTGAGAGATATGTAGTATCGGGAAGAGGGTCAAGACGACCTTTTCTCGCCCTGAAACTGATATATTTAGACTCAGAACGCCCAAATTAGTCAATCGGGCACCTGACACGTTTTTCGAGGTGAGGTCACATAGATCCTGAAAACTGGTCCAGATGACCTCAGATGGATATAAAACTGATAAATTTGAAATTAGCACGTCCAAATTAGTCAAGAGAGACTGTGTTTGAAATTTTACACAAGAATGCCTCGTTATGCGTGTGCAAGGACAACACAGTGTGGATACAACCACAGTATAGGAATGAATAGTAAAATAGACTCAGAATGGGCTCATAGACAGTACAACCTAACTAGGAATGATCAGTATAAAAATCAGATTCAGAAAATCTAATTCCTAGTGAAAACTTGAACACTATCGAGAAAGAGTCAGATATCGAAAGGTAGAAATTAAACTGCAACGAGAAGCCAACACAGATGAATTCCCCTGTCAAAATCCGTGTCCCCTAGCTGAAAAAGCAGCTGTAATTTGCTGCAAAAATAGCCTAAAAGGTGGCAATAAAATAATCAAATAAGTATGACACCTTTGGTTTAAAATAAGCAAGATTTCCATCACATGCCAACAACAAAATTTTTTTAATTTGGCCCTTCCCCATGCGCGCAGCCCTCGGCCCCTGTGAGGTTGAAATGGGCAGATTTTTGTTCCTCAATTAGGCAAATTTGTGGCTTAATTAAGTAAGCTTAAGTTAAGTTAAGATGGGTTAGACTTACTTATAAAAGGCATGCATGACCTAAAGGGGTTACTTTCTTTCTTTTGGCTCCCAAAACATAACTCTTCTTCTTCTTATTTTCTCGCTGCAGCTGACCACTTCCAAGCCCCTAAACTAGCCGTTTTCAAGCGAAAAATCCAACCAAAAGCTTACCAAAATTTAGCCCGTTCAAGCTTATGTTAGGAGATTTCAATCCAAGCCATTTCAAGTTCGTTCAAGGGTAAGTTTTTAGAACCAATCTTTGTGATTTTTAATTATTATTTTGGGTTGAGGTTAAGAGAAAAATTTTGGTGTCATTGCTAGCACAAGCCGACCCCAATCCCTCTTGGTTCACATGGCCATTTTTGTCACCCACGCTTTGATTCGGTATGCTTGGTTCATAGCACGTAAGGTAAACCCGAAAAACCCTCTTTTTATGGCTAGTTATTTTTTAAGTTTTTGATCAAGGAATTTATGTATATTTATTTATGCAATGGGTTGTAATAAGTTTATTTTGAGCCCTTAGCTTTTCATTTTTAAGTTTATGTGGTTGTGTGGTTGTGGTTTAAATTTTACGGATGGATATGTATGTGTGTGGACGTTTAAGTGACTAGACACAAATTTGTCCCCAGATTTAGGCCACGTGTTTTGGCCATTTTGACCATGTTAGATTCCAAATTTGGGATTTAATAAAGCACAGAATTTTAAGAAATTTCGTTACGATCGTTTTTGTGTCAAATAGCTTTTGGGCAAAAATGACACTAGGATAGGTTTTTCAAGCCATTTTTAACTAATGTTCAAAACTGGGACTTAAAAATTCGAGTATAGGAACAGTCTCAGGTTTTGATAAAAATGAACCACTTAGATTCCGAATCAAATCTCGAGCTCAACACAAAAGTTGTAGATCTCATCAAAATCTTTAAGATGATTTGCATATGTTTTAAAAATTTGGCTGCTTCGAGTCCCAAACAAAGCCGTTTTTAAAATAACATAAAACTTGAAAATTTTCAAAAACTGGGCATAATTAGCTACGGGTTTAGTAAGTTTAGGAGCCGTTAGAGTTTGATTTGAGCTCCGAGATGAACATGAGAATTGTTCATCTCGTCGAGGGTGAAAAGTTTTATGTTCGTCAAATTTACAAACTAAGTCGTTTCAAACATGTTTTAAAATAGTTTCGGAAAATAGTTCAAAAACCACCTTTAAAATGAAATCACCAAAATGTGTTCTAACCTTTTTAAAATAAGAATATGGTTTGAATAAAACACCCCCACCTTCCAACGGGGTGATAAGGGGATGGTTTTAAAGCACATAATTTTCCCAAGAATTTTTATAAGGCAATTAAGACAATTTTCAAAATAAAACAGTAAAGGTAGCCTGGCGGGCTACCATACCCAAACAAGCTTAGTAACCTGGTAGGCTACCTAGTTAACAACGTGAGGTAACCGGTCAGTTGACTGGTTCGTCAATAGTCAAGGACTGAGTTTGAACAATATAGTGAGGAACGATGATTAATTGTCAAGTAGACAACTTAATCAGACATGATAGAAGTTAGACACTAAATTCCCAAAGTAGAATAGTAAGGTACCGATGGACCTCAATACCATATCACGATACAAGTTATAGTCACTAACAGTAGTAGTGACAAAAAAAAAACGATATTAATTAATTTATTGGGTAATAAATTAATTAGCCATGATTAGACAATCAAACTCACTAAAAGAGAGCAAGTTAATACCGACGGCAATCGCTACCATACATTAGTATCCGCTTTAGTCACTAACGGTATTAGTGACTCAAGAAAAGTATTAATGAGATATGTTATTGATGATAGGTAGTTACCTGTAAGTTGAAAAAGGTGAGAGTACAAGTTTGTTTGCAAACTAGGTAAGTACGACTCCGCCTACAGTATGAGTAAAATGATTTTAAAGTATTGATTTTACAGTATGTTAAGTATACAATTCATGCACTATTGTTACATCGCATATTAAGAAAGCATATAGTTTCACAATCACATAGATTGATGAAAGAACAAGTTAGATGCCATACAACCCTATCGCGTAAGATTAGGGACAGCTTAGTAGAGCATATGACTAGATCAGATAACAAGATCGAAATTAATAAGCGTGTCATACCAGTCTTTTCTGTTGAAGAGGTTTTTCAAGTTAAAGTAAGATGAGCCTCCATTGACGGCTCTTAAGTTAGTGATCACGGGCATTTTTGATGATCTGCGTGCACTCGGTACTGATACACAGGCCCTCAGCTAGACATAAGAAAGAAAAAGAGTATTGAAGCATAAATGAGCACAACCGAATCATGTATTGTTCACAGTATACGTTAGTTATAGTTCTTTATGCTTTCTGTTATAGTAGATATGCATTCAGTACCTGATGTTTTCTGTTATGCATATAGTATGTGATGTTCTACATTCAGTGATATATATTGTTCTGGTATGTGGAATGTTTTAATGAGATGTATTAGTTTATGACATACTTATATGATTTTAAGTATGTATTATGATTTAAACATGTTTTGCTGATGACATGTTGTACTTACTGAGCATAAAGCTCACAGTGTGTGTTCATGTTGTAGGTAAGCGTCCTATGGCTTAAACCCAAATGGGCGATGATGGCGGCTGAGGCGGATAAGAGGGCGAGGTTATGGATACACCGTGAGTTTAACTCCTGCACAGTAAATAGTGTTTTTAAATTGTATATTTTGAATAGTAAATAGTCAAAGAATTTATAAGTATGCATGTATGACTGAACTCCTTATGATTTAGACTTTGTATTTTTGAAAGTATACGTACGTAAATAATAAATACGTATGCATTCAAAAAAAAATCAAGTAAAATTATTGTATCTAATTAAGTAAGTTTAAGTAATAGTTTTTAAGCAAGATAAGTAAGTATCAGTAGTAGTTTTAAGTAACGGTCCAAGCCATTCAGGGCATGGGACGTCACAATACTATAGGATCACCTCATGCCAGTCTATAAATAGGGGTCCTGTCATTCTAGTTTTCTTAGGCCACAGACTCTCAGGTGAGTAGGCTTATTGTTACATAACTCACCATGACAATAAGTTCTTAAGAGATCTAGATGGCCGGAAGAAGACTAGTAGTACTAGCATACCGGTCAAGGAACCGAGTGCCCACACACTCTGCCATCCACGAATTGGAGAATAGTAGAGAAGGCTAGTTGGTTGAAGCCCTTAGGTCATTCTCCTTCTGTAGTTTGGCATCTTCTAGAGGTATGAGCTTTATTATTATTAGTTTATTGTATATGGCATCACGAGACATTTAACGATCTTGAAAAATTTTTGTAATTCCACTGTGCCACTTTGATGCATTTTTTACCGATTTTTTTCCTACAATTCAGTGGTCAAAGTTTGACCAAAAGTCAAACTGAATGGAACCTTTTCGAAATCGCGTAAGCAGGTTTTTAGGGCCTTCCATGGGATCAGGTTGCCTTATTTCACTACGGTTTGGCTAAAAATCAAAGCTGTAAAATTTCATCTTTTAGTGAACCTAGTTTACCTAAGGTAATCTCTTGGAGTTTTTGGTTCCGAAAAGGGATCGTCATTTTTCCAAAAATGACGAAATTTCTGGGGGAGCACACCGGAGGACATATCTAGCCATCTGTGCTGTCGATTTGATCTAATTCGATCTCAAAACTCTTAAAAAAAAAAAGTTAAAACACCTATCTTGACTTATCTTTGCTTTGACTTGCCATTTCTTATATCTATCTTTTTTCGGATACCGAAACCACCCTATTTTGAGCATTTTGATTTGAAATCACTTTCTCAGTTGTGAACTTTATTCTTTGATCATTTTTAGAGGTTTCAAATCCTTAAAAACATTTATTTATTATTATTAACACTATTATCTGTTTATTTACAAACATAATGTTCTCATACATTCTTATTCATAGAAATTCCTAGAAAAACCTAGCTTAATCCTAGGTAGAACTATTGGGATTTTCTGGTTTATCACAATTACCCCTCCTTAAAAATTTTCATCCTCAAAAATCAGCACAAGTGGGGGTACTTAACTTTCATTTCCTTTTCTCTTTCCCACGTGGCTTCTTTTATGCTATGATTTATTTCTCCATAGAACTTTAACCAGTGGGATACTTCTATTTCTTAACATTTTGGCCCTATTTTTCATTCAAGGTTTACTTTTCTTTTATTAAAGTTTGACTAGCTTTAAGTATTATTCTGACTCGGCTTTGATCCCTAGCTAGTCTTGTTATTTTGATCTGTCTGATTACTCTTTTAGGTTTGCTTGGCAAGAGCTCTTTTCTTCTTTTTTTTTCTTCCCATGCCTTTGTCCTTTCCTCCTTGACTCGGGTTAAGTGATGCTCTACCCACATTGCTAGATTAATATAGTTTGCCACTATGTTAGGTAGGGTCTCATCACTTTTTACTAATGCCACAATATCTGGTCGAAATATATCGATCATTTGTTATACCTTCTCCAACATATGTTGCAAGAGTCCTCACTAGTTCCTCGTAGCATATAGCATACGTTAGAATTGTATCACCAGATGTCGGCTGCAGTCTCACAGTCCGATGAATGAATTCTCGTATATCTGTAACTATAAGGACTACCCTATTCTTGTAACTTGAATTTCAATTAATGAGAAATTGAGGGATAATTTGATGCATTTTAGTACAAACTTGAAGAACATAGGTATATACACGACCATGTAAGTGGCCGTGTACTGTCCAAATTGTACACGTGAGAAAGGCCATGCAACTGTACATAGCCGTGTAGGTGAACACAGTCAGGTACACAGCCGTATAAGTGGTCGTGTATCGTTGGTACTATGCACATACATGAGGTTGTGTGAGTAAACATGGCCGTGTAGGTGAACACGGTTAGGTACATGGCCGTGCAAGTGACCGTGTACTGATCGGGTTGTTCAAATGTTAGAGGCCGTGTAGATGTACATGGCCGTGTAGTGTGAAAAGGCAAGGTACACGGTCATGTAGGAGGTCTTGTAGCAATCGGTAAAATGAAACTGTTCCAAGACACGGCCGTGTTGAGCAAGCTCACCTGGTATACATTGTGTAGGAGGCCGTGTATAGAGTAGAAAGCCACTGAAAGAACTCTCATGAATTATGAAGCTTAATTACTATGTAATAAGCAATTAAGTTGAAAAATACGGTATAAATTCCAGTTGAATAGACTAAACAGATACAGTACCATTTAGGTACTATTTATGCAGTGAAAGGGGATAACCGATAGTGAATCCGGTCCACCTTATTATGTGTATAAATATATGAAATATGCAGTATTAGGGAACTGGTTCAGATGACCATTTCCTAACAGAAGACTAGTGAGCATATCACTAGAACGCTTAGACCGAACCTCTGAGCACAATAGCGATAGAAACCCTAGCAGGGTACAATACCGAGAAAATGATCCAAATGACCACATCTCATCTAGAAACTGACAAAATCAGAGTCAGAACACTTAGACTAATCAGTTAGATAGAAAACTATGAATAGTAAATAGTGAAAAACACAGTGCTAGATTATTGGCCAAGACGGCCCTAATTTGACCTAAACCTGATATATGAATGGTTAGCAGACTCAATCTGGTCAATTGAGCATAAAACGAGAATGTTAGTTTGAGACATATGCAGTACTGGGATGAGGGTCAAGACGACCTTTACTCGCCCTGAAACTGATGTATTTAGACTCAGGACGCCCAAATTAGTCAATTGGACACCTGACACATTTTTCGAGACGGGATCACACAGATCTTGAAAACTAGTCCAGAGGACCCTGCATGGACATAAGATTGATAAAAATTGAAATCAACACGTCCGAATTAGTCAAGAGAGATTGTGTCTGAAATCTTACCCTGAAACGCCTCGGTTTATGTGTAAAAGGACAACACAGTATAGACATAGCCACAGTATAGGAAATAAATAGTAAATTAGTGTAGAATGGGCTCATAGACAGTATAAACCATCTAGAAATCATCAGTATAAAAATCAGATTCAGAAAATCTGATTTCTGAATGAAAATTAGAACACTGCCGAGAAAGGACAGAAAACCGCAGTAAAAAACTGGACTGCGAAGAGAGCAACACAGATAAATTTTTCTTGGCTCAAAACCGTATACCATAGCTGGAAAACTGGTTTTGGCTACTAAAAACCCCAAAAAGCAAGCAATAAAATATTGGGTTAGTTTACGACACATTGTATAAACAATGCTAAATTTTACATCACTTTCCATCACTTCCAATCAACAATTTTTTTTTTAATCTTTTCCCTTTAATTACAGTAGCACATTTGGTGGGAATGGCTGAAAAGGGACAGAAATTTGTCCCCAAATTGCCTAAAGTTGGGTTGATTAATTAAGCTTAAGTTAGTTAAGCTTGCTTAGAGTTTTCCTATAAAAAGGGTGACCATACCTTAACTTGTGTTTTCTTTTTTTTACACCCCAAAACACAACTCATTTCCTCTATCTTTTTCTCTTGCTACTGCCGAGTATTCCACACCCCTAAGCCACCATTTTTCAAGCCATAAATCATACCAAAAATTTACCAAAAGCCAACCTTTACAAGCTTATGTTAGGTGGAATCAATCCAAGTCATTATAAGTCTTTCAAGGGTAAGATTTTGAAACCAATCTTTGTGGTTTGTAGATGTTGATTTGGTTTGATACTAAGAGAAATTATTTTGGTGTTTTGCTAGCACAAAACCAACCCTTATTCCCTTGGTTTTCAATGACCACTTTGGTCATCAAGCTATAGTTCAAAATCATGCTTGGTTCCAAGCACAAAGGTAACAACCGAAAACCCTACTCTTGGCGATTTTAAGATTTTGATCAAGGCGATTTATGTGTATTTGTTTATACAAATGATTTGTAATAAGTTTATTTTGAGCCCTTAAGTTTCCTTTTTTAAGTTTATATGGTTATGGTTGTGTTTACATTATTTTTATGAATGGTTGTGTGATAACCAGGAATTTTAGATTCTCAAAATAGGTTAAAATTGTATGTGTATAACAAATTTAATGAATAAAATGTGAAAAAGTTGTATTCCAACACTATTATGAATAGTGTAAAAATGTTCTAGCAGTGTTAAAGTGTGTGAGTTCGGGGATGGAAAATCTTACCGGACATAATTGGGTGAGACGGTTCGAAATCAGAGCCAAAACCCCTAGAGAGTGCATTGAAATATACTAAAACAATAGAAATTTACGGTAGAGAATTCTGATCAAACGGAAGCAAAATAAGACAAACCGATCGCACTGGAGGTGCTGAGAACTAGCCTACGCGATTTCGGTAAAGTTCCGTTCAGATCGGATTACAGTCAAAAATTGACTACGAATTAATTAATGAATTAATATGAATAGTTGATAATATCACCTTGATTATGTCATAATATAAATTATTCTACTTAAATTTGGAAAGTAATTTTGAAAGGTGTATGGTGTAGATTAGCCTACTTTATGATCAATGGCTAAGATCATGCCAAAAAGCCATTGAAAAAATTTTGTAAAAATGTTAAAAGGCCATTCGGCCACTTGGAAAGGGAGAAGAAAAAAATTTGATTTTTGTCCCAAAATCTTTACTTTTTAGTCCTTGAACAATTAGGAAATTGTTGGGAAAAAATTACAAAAAACCCTTGGTTTTTGCCTATAAATAGGCATCAAAATTTAAGCAAAAAAATGAAAAAAACCAACTAAACTCTTGCCTTTTTTCTTCAGCCCAAAACCTTGAGCTTCACCTCCCTTAAACCAAAAATTTTGTTTTCAATTTCACATCAAACCTAGCTTGAATTGCATTTCCAATCTCAAGGTATCAACTAATCAAGATAAGCTTCAAAATTGAAGCATTTTTCCTTGATTTTCCATAGAAAATCTGTGGGTTTGGAGTGTTGAAAAACAATGAAAAAAAATTGTTGATTTGTTGATTCTGTGATTGGTTTGACGTTCTAGTATTTAAAGCATGAATTAGGATTGAGAAACAAGCAAAAATTTTGCATGTTTCCCTTGAAAATCCATGGCTTCAATGGTGTGAAAAATGCATGAGTTTTGATGTTTTGATTTAGTAGTTATGTTCATTCAATTATGTGTTGAATTAAGCATGAATTGGAATAAAGAAACAAGAAAATTTTGATGTAATTTTCTTACTAAAACCGTGGGCATGAACATTAAGAAATGACAAATTTTTTATGTTGAAGAATGTTGATAAAAACCCTAGGAAAGAAAATGAAATTTTCTATGTGTTTATGCGTAAAATCCGTGGCTATACTAGGGTTAGAATGCATGTTTTGTTAGGTTTTTGGATGTTGTTTTATACATTGAAAAACCTAAGAATGATGTGATGTTATGAAAAATTATTTAGATATGATTAATTAGTAAATCGAGGCTAAGATGAAAGAAAAAAATGTTATGGTTTGTGTTGGCTTTTAAATGTTGAATCATGTGGAAAATTTTTATACAAAGTTTGGAAACTTTGTATAAAATAGGCCTCTGGTATAGTATGTGGTAGGTACAAAGGTTCTGAGGCGTACCTAACACCGGGAAACCTTAAAATATAAGCGAAAATGCTGCCGAAAATTCTAAAATCAGCTTAAGGGAATTTCGGGAAACGAGGGATAAAAATATTGGACTCGGGAAGGAAACCAAGACCCCTCTATAAGTTAGGATTAGAAATGGAAAACCAACCCAAAGGGAATAGTAAACTGAACCTAAAATATTAAAATGCCTAAAACAGGAAAAAAATTCATGTTAGGGGTATTTTGGAAAACGAGAAAAATGTAGGTCGGGATAGGAAACCCGAGCCTCTCGAGGACCGAGGGATGGGGACAGGATAAATAACGTTTAATAAGTAGTGAAAGGGCCATTTGAGACTCCGAAACGCTCGAAAAATAAAAAAACGACCCTAAGTGACGAGTGAATAGTAACCGAGGGCCGTGAAAAATGAAGTTGAGATTTGGCAGCAAATTAAGTTGTAAAATGATACAGAAACCCAAAAAATATTATTTTAAAATAATTAGACTCAGAAAAATTAGAAAAAATGATAGAATGAAACAATTACGAACCCGAGACTCGTTAGGGGCAAAATGGTCATTTTGACCAAAAATTTCTGAAAAGGCTCGGAAAGAACCCTAAAAGTCCTAGAATAACTTAGATAGAATTATAAAGCTCAAAATAAAGATTTTAGAGTTAAAATTCTAAAAATTTTGAGGAACACGGGCGTGTAGAGGGATACACGGCCGTGTATAGGAAAAATTTTATAACCCAAGAGGTACATGGGCTTGAACACGGGCATGTATCAAGCAGTGTACAGTTATACAGCTAAGAAAGAAAACAACATGGCCGTGTAGAATAGACCCGAGAGGTACACGGGCTAGAACACAGGCGTGTTGCAGACTGTGTACCACAAACAAAATTTAAATGTGTAGAATTGTTAAGTGAAATAAATGTATATTTAAAGTGATAATTAAAACAGGGTATTAACAGACAATATTATGTCTGTAGGAACCCAAAATAGAGATAGAACTGTGAAGGAGTTTCAGAAGTGGACACTAGCGTAGTATTGGTAAGTTCAAGCATTTTCGTGTCTACAACATGAAATACTATGTTGATCTATTTTGTACTGATAAAAAATCCTATAAGCATTTGGGGATTAGTTAAGATAACATATCCTAAATAACAAAAATAAGTAAGACCTACGGGCAATGGAGGATAGTGACCTTCACTTGGTCAAAACTATAAATTGAAAGATGGTAATGAAACCATTAAGATGTACCGCCCCTCCAACATAGTGGTGGAAGTTTGTTTAAATCCTACGGGGTTATCAGGATTGTGGAGGCCGATGTTCTAAGGTCACTTCTTAGACCCTCCCAGTCAGCGCGTTAATAATTATCGGTACTGCCATAAACAGAGTTCTAAACTAGAAATCAAATAGAGAATAAACAATCAACAAAATGATAAAAATCATAATTGAGCATAACCGAAGTTTACATTAGAGTAATGTAAATTCAGTTAGGATATATGAATAGTACCTAGTTAGGGTAAAGTGAATAGTAACCAATTAGGGTAACTGATACTATTCATCAGTTAAATGTCAAAGTTACTATTTATGGTGAATAGTACTATTCATAGGAGATTGAGTTTTTAGTGTTTTTGAATCAATATGATTCTTACTATGTATGTTTGAACTTACAGAATCTGTTAACTCATCAGTTTGTTCATGTTGCAAGTAAAAAACCTGTCTAGTAAATTCCTGGATGGCAGCAGGATGCGAGCATATCAAGGGGATAGGGAACTCACTGTGGACTTGATCCTGCCATAAGTTTTCCGCTGAGCTTTTTAAGTCAAAGAAAATATGTTGAAGACAAAATATACAGTACATATTGTGACGCCTTAAATTTTATTTAAGGGTCAATATATAATTTAAATAAAATTAGTGTGCCAAAAAAAATTAATTAAAAATCCTTTTGGAAACCCTAGGTTGGTTTCCTAGTCAAATTCCGCTCAAAAAGTCAACAATTTGAACTTCAAAAAGAAACCCTAAAATATTCGGCCATCACTTGGGATTTTAATTAAAATTTAAATTCCACAAATCCAAGGAGGATTCAAATTCAAATTTCATTCCTTAGATATAAAGAAGAAATTTGGCCATAAAGTGTAGGAAATAAAGGAGATTTTATTGAATTAAAAGATAAGTCAAAACTCAATCAAAATTCAAATTATTTTTCCTTAAAAACTAAGGGATAATTTTGGCCACTTAAGGGGAAATAAGAGAGAAAACCCTAGCCTCAAAATAGCACAAAAACTTTCCCTTTTGCCCCTTACAATTTTCGGCCAAACAAGGAAGAGAAAGGGAAAGAAAAACCTAGTATAAAAACCCCCTTTTAACTCTCATTCACCCTTCCTTTCACCCTCAAAAATTCGACCAGCTTTCCCCTCTCTCCTCTCTAAATTTTCTCTCCCAAAACACCCAAAACAGCAAACAAAACTTACCAAAAGGCAGCTCAAAAATTCAACAATCCTTGAGACAAAAACAAGGTGAGAAATCAAAATTTTTCCTTCCTTTTCCTTTTGATTTCAAATCCAAAATTTTATATGGTTTTCTTCACTGTTTCCCTACTGTTTTGAGGACTCCAACACTCACACAAATTCAGCCAAAAGGGAGACCAAACATCAAAAATAGTGCAGCACAAACAAGGTGTGATTTCTCTCTCAAACCCTAAAATTTTGCCTCATTGATCCCCTTTTCAAAAACCCTATTATCATATGTGTAAGATTTTATGATTTTGTCAATTTGATTCTTGGGTTGTGTTAATGACATATAAATAAGGTTTTCCACAAAATTTCGTGATCATTGGATGAAAATTGGATTGGTTTGAGGCTAATCCAAATTCGGACACAGAAAAACAGAAATCTGGAAAATTACTATATGAACAGTAAATTTATGTCAGCCAGAACTTGAGTTTTAAAAACGATTTTTGAGTGATTCTTGAGCCTAAAATTAAATTCAAGATGTCCCCTAAATACCTGCAAAATTTTAGAATCAAACTCGTCAGTTTGCCTAGTCAAAATATTTTTCTAAGATAGGCGGAGAGAACTGCCAAGTTTTGAACCGAAACTGAAACCCAGATTTTTATGCCTGAAAACAACCCTCGGTTTTTGGCGTAATTTAGTGACCAAATGATGTCTAAAAATTATAAAAATTATATGGAATTAAAACTACGGATGTCTAGTTTAACATATTAAAAATTTAGAATTTTTGGGTTTAAAAATGAATTGATATTGATTTTACAATCAGCCTAGGTCAGTCTGCCCATGACCAGAAATATCATAACTTAGAGTTTTTCACAAATTTTAAATCCCAAATATTTATTAAACGTTTTGAAATCTTTTGTGGCACACTAAAATGATTGGATGATTATATCTAGACCTAAACTGATCATATGTTGTGATTATAGGATTTATTTGACGTTCTTGCTGGATTTGTGGATCACGTTATCGTAACGCTTGTGCGATAATCGAGGTAGGACGTTCTAGCCTTTTCTGGGTGTAGTCAAGTGTTTTAAATTTCCCTGTTTTATCGATGGCATGCGGTTTTCAGTTTATGAAATTATTATATTGTTTTTGATGAAATAAACGCATGCAACGTATTTGGTAATAAATGTGTATTTTAAAACGTGTTTTGATTTATGGCATAATATAACTTGGTAAATACCATCTTTTGAATAATCCGTTGAACATAATTGAGCTCTAGTTCACGATCATTGTAAATGATGCGTGCGTCCTAAAGTTGACGCCATGGGGGAAGGTCCCTAAACTTGCGCAGGGCCGTTCGGCCTATTTAGACCGTAACGAGATGATCTAGGATAATTCAAATTCGAGGCACGTATATTATAGCTACGACAAGTCCTCACTCATAATATGATGGTTTGTTTTAATGATTTATTATTTAAATATTGGGGCACGTATATTGCAGCTACGCTAAGTCCTCAGCAGAATAAAACTTGTTTTAAAAATGTTTTTCACGAAATTGTTGATTATTTTTTTTTATGATTATTATGTCATGTATTTTTTTAAATTGTTGATTATTTTTTTGAAACGAATATTATGCCATACTTTTAAATGTTATCTGTTAACCTACCTTTGTTTCTGTCCTACTGAGCCAGCGCTCACGTCCCTTTTTCTTTGTGATTTCGAAATGACTACTTCCAGGTGCGGGAGGTAGCAGTTCCGAAAATCGTTGAGCTATCCGTTTCTACCGAGGATGATGCTATCCGTTTTCTCCATCTTCTTCTTTCTGTTTCTCGTTCTGATGTAATGAGACATTAAGTTTGGACTTTATTTCACGTTATTTAAATTCTATGCTTGGGAATATTTATGGTTGGTAAATTCTTTTGAAAACCGATTTTGTGTTTGATTTCCGCATTAAAAGGTAATTACTTTCTACTTTAATTTGTTTTGTGGTTATGATGCTACTTTATAAATAATTAGGCTTAGCTAAATTATAATGTTGACCCGTTTTTTGTAATAAATGCTTTCCTTAAATCTCGGGTTGATATTATGATTTGGCTGCCGTGTCACGTGTCTAAATTTTGGGCCGTGACAAATAATGGTATCAGAGACCAGGTTTTCAAAAGGGTTTTTCATCAAAACGTTTTCAAAAGGGTTTTTCATCAAAATGTTTTCAAAAGTGTTTTCATCAAAACGTTTTCAAAATACCCAAGCATAGTTTTCTTACTCTTAGAACCTTATAGGATTTCCTCTTCCTTCAATCTCATATAGCAAAATGGCTCGTCCCGGCACGCGTAGTCAGAGGCAGCAGAGAGGCAACGACGAAGAGAACCCCGGGAACACGCAGCCTCAAGGGAGACAGAATGCAGCGGTTCCTACACCGAATGATCAGCTAATGGCAATGCAGAATCTCATGGCGGCGATACAGGCTCTCCTTACCATCTTACCTTTTGGAACACCTAACCCAACTCCTATAGCCAATGTTGTTCCTAATGAGACCCCGAGAGCGGGGAGTTCTTCTCAGACTCCTCAGCAAACGCCTACCACCAAAAACCCTACCTCTGGAGCAGTACCTACCCAGCCTATGATACATCCTAAACAGGCAGCCCTAACTCTTTTCTTTAAGCCTCACGTACCCACTTTCGACGGCACGGGCACAGAGATGAATGCCGACTACTGGTTTGATGCCATTCGTAAGCAGCTAAAGTTGACCGCCACACCCGCAGAGTTTTGGGTTGAGTTTGCTTCCAACAAGCTGGTGGGTCTAGCCTCTACTTGGTGGGCTAGTATCGAGGATGGTTTGACAGAGGAGCAGAGGTCTTCTTGGGCAGTTTTCGAGGAGCGTTTCTTTTCAGCTCAGTTCCGCGATAGAAAAGCTAGGGAGTTCGTCCGTTTGAAGCAAGGGTCTATGTCAGTGCGGGAATATGAAGCCAAGTTCATTGAGTTGGCCCAGTATGCGAAGAATCAGGTTTTGGATGAAGCTACTAAGTGTCTCCGCTTTGAGGAAGGGCTTAGCCTCTATGTGAAGAGGGGTGTACAACCGTTCCAGATTAGGGATAGCTACCAGCAGATAGTTGCTAAGGCGTTGACAGTGGAAGAGGGCGACAAGGAGTTCGTTGAAGCTCGTAACAAAAATAAGTCTGGACCAATCCGCAACAAGCCTCAACACAAGCCGCAGACTCCTTACCAGAAGAACCAGCAGTCTCAGGGGTCAGGTTCTCATCAGTCTTCTGGACAGCGACAGGGTCGGGTGAATATGATTACCTGTTTCGAGTGTGGTGATGAAGGTCATAAAAGAAATGTCTGCGCGAAGAGACAGTCGAGAGACAATGCTCATAGACATCATCATCAGTGGAATCAGAATGGTTTTCCACAGAGACAACAGTTTACTTCCCAGTCTTCGCAGTCACAGTGCCCTCAGATTTCGGTTCCCTATCAACCTCAGCGCACGAGCCAGTACACTGCGCCTTATGCTCCACATGCTACACCACTACAACAGTTCCCAGTGCCGAGTTATCAGAGACCGCCACCACAGGGTCAGAGTATGGGCTATCAGCGAGGGAATACAGCTCAAAATCGTGGTAAGGCACCACAGGTACACGCTCTTGGAGCTGACAGCATGGAGATAGATCATACACCGACTACATTAGATGGTATAATTCCTATCTTTGGTACATATGCACATGTTTTGTTTGACACCGGAGCTACACACTCTTTTATAGCCCAACATTATGCTCGTTCACTTGGTTTAAAACTGCAAAATCTTGACTCTCCCTTATGTGTGAAATCCCCGTTGGGCACGACTACTGTTAGTGATGGGTGTCAAGCCTATGTTTATGTTGGGGATGTTTGTTTGGAGGCATCACTTGTAGTAATGCCTATGTTTGCTTATGATATTGTTCTGGGATATGACTGGCTTTCCTGATATGGGATTATGCTTGATTGTCGTAATCGTCGCGTTATCTTTACAACTGATTTCAGACATGTAGTGTCCTATCAGTTAAGCTTAGTTTCAGATGTTGATAGATCTGCTCTGAGGTTAGTGTCGAAGAGTAGACAGGGTATTCTTTGCTTCTTATCCTTGTGTGCGGTAGAAGGATCCAGTTCTGAAAAAAGTACCCAACCTATACCTGTTGTCGATAGTTTTCCAGATGTTTTTCCAAAAGCTCTTCCAGGTTTACCACCTCATTGAGAAATACAGTTTCGTATCGACTTAGTTCCTGGAACAGCTCCTTTTGCTTCTGCTCTGTATCGTATGGCACCTCTAGAGATGAAAGAGTTGCACAAGCAGCTGGATGAGTTGAAATCGCTGGGCTTTATCTGAGACAGCAACTCACCTTGGGGTTCATCAGTCCTTTTTGTGAAGAAAGCCGACGGTTCGCTTCGTCTCTGTGTGGACTATAGAAAGCTCAACAGTGTGACCATCAAAAATAAGTATCCGTTACCACGTATAGATGACTTGTTCGACCAGTTGGGTGGAGCTTGTTTCTTCTCGAAGATTGATTTGAGATCCGGTTATCATCAGCTTCGGGTTAGAGAGGAGGATATCCCAAAGACGGCATTCCGAATGAGGTATGGCAGTTACGAGTTCTTAGTAATGCCTTTCAGTTTGACAAACGCGCCAGCAGCCTTCATGGATATGATGAATAGAGTCTTCCGACCTTTTCTTGATAAGTTCGTCATCGTATTCATCGACGACATCCTCATCTATTCCCGAACTCGTGAAGATCATGCACAGCATCTCAGTATAGTTTTACAGACTCTTCGTGAACATCAGTTGTACGCCAAGAAAGAAAAATGTGAGTTTTGGATGACAGAGGTTAAGTTTCTCGGACATATCATCTCAGGAGATGGTATATCAGTTGATCCATCCAAGGTTGAAGCGATTCTTAAGTGGGAACGACCGAAGAATGTTCCAGAGATCCGAAGCTTCTTGGGCTTGGTGGGATATTATCGACGTTTTGTACAGGACTTCAGCAAGCTCGCCGCTCCCCTCACCAATCTGACAAAGAAGGATGTACCTTTCGTTTGGGACAACAGCTATGAGTCAGTCTTCCAAGAGTTAAAGAGTCGTTTGACGTCTGCACCTATCCTTATCATTCCAGATCAGGATCAAGTATATGATGTCTACACCGATGCTTCTCATCAAGGTCTTGGAGCAGTCTTGATGCAACAGAACCGAGTTGTCACTTATGCCTCACGACAGCTGAAACAACACGAACGAAACTACCCTACACACGATCTAGAGTTAGCTGCAGTAGTGTTTGCGCTTAAGATTTGGCGTTGTTATCTGTACGGTGCCAGTTTTAGACTGTTTTCAGATCACAAGAGTTTGAAATACCTAGCTACACAGAAAGATCTCAACCTGTGTCAGAGAAGGTGGGTAGAATACATGCAAGACTACGACTTCCAAGTCGAGTACCATCCGGGTAAAGCAAACGTGGTTGCAGATGCACTAAGCAGGAAAAGAGAGGCAGTTCCCAATCTTGATCATGACGCTTCTATAATGGCGATGCAGATAGATGAGTGGGAAAAGGACAGAGTTCTCACAGCTTATCAAGTTCGTTTTGGCGAAGTTCAGGGTCACCCAGTGTTATACAACTTAGTGATGGAACCAGACTACGTGCAGAGGATCAAGGAGAATCAATTGGTAGATACACGTTTCGTTGACATCCGAGATAGATTATTAAAGGGCAAGCGTGTTGCAGAATGGTCGATGGACGCTAGTGGAATTCTTTACAATGAAGGTCGCTTAGCAGTGCCACACATCCCAGAGCTTATACAGGAGATCTTGTCAGAGTTTCATCAGTCGAGGTTCACCATGCACCCAGGTGGGAACAAGATGTATCAAAACTTAAGACGGCAGCTTTGGTGGAGAGGTATGATGTTAGATGTGAAGAACTTCGTGGCCAACTGTTTGACGTGTCAGAAAGTAAAGGCAGTACAAGAGAGACCCGCAGGTCTGCTCCAACCACTTCTAATACCTCGGTGGAAGTGGGATAGTATAGGAATGGATTTCTTAACCGGCTTACCGAGAGCACAGGATGGATCTGATGGAGTCTGGGTAGTTGTAGATTGTCTCACGAAGACTGCGCACTTCAACCCGTTCAAGACGACTTGCACCAGGAACCAGCTAGCCGAGCTTTACATGAGGAACGTAGTCAGATTGCATGGAGTCCCTTCGGTGATCATTTCTGATCGTGATACGCGCTTCAACGCTCGCTTTTGGCAAAGTCTACAGGAAGCTCTAGGCACAAAACTGAACTTCAGCACCGCTTTTCATCCGCAGACAGATGGTCAGTCGGAGCGTCTTATACAGATCCTCGAGGATATGCTACGTGCTTGCATTCTTGATCTTGGAGATGGATGGAGCAAACATCTCTACATGGCAGAGTTCACATACAACAATAGTTATCAAGCGAGTATCGGAATGGCACCCTTTGAAGTATTGTACGGAAAGCCTTGTCGATCACCCATCTATTGGGTTGACAACTAGGAAGCACCAGTGGGTGGACCCGAGATGATCTTAGACCAGTACGAGAAGATTGCCATCATCAAACAACGACTTCTAACAGCACAGAGTCGACAGAAGAGCTATGCAGATCAACGCAGAAAGCCGTTAGAGTTCGAGGTCGGAGAGTTTGTGTTGCTAAAGGTTTCACCGAAGAAAGGTATCTCTCGTTTCGGAGTTAAAGGGAAGCTAGCACCGCGTTACATTGGACCTTTCGAGATCGTACGCAGAGTTGGTAAGGTTGTATATGAGCTGAAGTTACCCGACACCTTGGGAGTGCACAACGTTTTCCATGTATCGATGCTGAGGAAGAGTGCACGAACAGAGTCTGAAGTCATTTCAACAGATGATGTAGAAATCCAACCAGATGTCTCTTACGTCGAGGCTTCGGTGAAGATTTTGGATCGTAAGGTCAAGCAGCTGAGAACGAAAACAATACCCATGGTAAAGGTTCTTTGGAGTAACCATGGTGAAGAGGAAGCCACATGGGAAACCGAGAAAGATATGCGCGAGAACCATGCTGAATGGTTCGCTAAGCAGTAGAGTACATGTAATGTAGTCGACCTAAGTTTGTTTTGTAACCCTACTCTGTTCATAGTGGTAGATATACCACTATATGTTTTGAAAGGTGCATTTAGACTGCTTAATGAAATGAGAAGTTATTCATATTCTTATTCTCTTCTTTAGTGTGGAGTAATTCTTAAAGTTTCGAGGACGAAACTATCTTTAGTGGTAGATATTTGTGAAAAAAAATTAATTAAAAATCCTTTTGGAAACCCTAGGTTGGTTTCCTAGTCAAATTCCGCTCAAAAAGTCAACAATTTGAACTTCAAAAAGAAACCCTAAAATATTCAGCCATCACTTGGGATTTTAATTAAAATTTAAATTCCACAAATCTAAGGAGGATTCAAATTCAAATTTCATTTCTTAGATATAAAGAAGAAATTTGGCCATAAAGTGTAGGAAATAAAGAAGATTTTATTGAATTAAAAGCTAAGTCAAAACTCCATCAAAATTCAAATTATTTTTCCTTAAAAACTAAGGGATAATTTTGGCCACTTAAGGGGAAATAAGAGAGAAAACCCTAGCCTCAAAATAGCACAAAAACTTTCCCTTTTGCCCCTTACAATTTTCGGCCAAACAAGGAAGAGAAAGGGAAAGAAAAACCTAGTATAAAAACCCCCTTTTAACTCTCATTCACCCTTCCTTTCACCCTCAAAAATTCGGCCAGCTTTCCCCTCTCTCCTCTCTAAATTTTCTCTCCCAAAACACACCCAAAACAGCAAACAAAACTTACGAAAAGGCGGCTCAAAAATTCAACAATCCTTGAGACAAAAACAAGGTGAGAAATCAAAATTTTTCCTTCCTTTTCCTTTTGATTTCAAATCCAAAATTTTATATGGTTTTCTCCACTGTTTCCCTACTATTTTGAAGACTCCAACACTCACACAAATTCAGCCAAAAGGGAGACCAAACATCAAAAATAGTGCAGCACAAACAAAGTGTGATTTCTCTCTCAAACCCTAAAATTTTACCTCATTGATCCCCTTTTCAAAAACCCTATTATCATATGTGTAAGATTTTATGATTTTGTCAATTTGATTCTTGGGTTGTGTTAAAGACATATAAATAAGGTTTTCCACAAAATTTCGTGATCATTGGATGAAAATTGAAATTGGTTTGAGGCTAATCGAAATTCGGACACAGAAAAACGGAAATCTGGAAAATTACCATATGAACAGTAAATTTATGTCAGCCATAACTTGAGTTTTAAAAACGATTTTTGAGTGATTCTTGAGCCTAAAATTAAATTCAAGATGTCCCCTAAATGGCTGCAAAACTTCAGAACCAAAATCATCCGTTTGCCTAGTCAAAATATTTTTCTAAGATAGGCGGACAGAACTGCCAGGTTTTGAACTGAAACTGAAACCCAGATTTTTATGCCTGAAAACAACCCTCGGTTTTTGGCGTAATTGAATGACCAAATGATGTCTAAAAATTATAAAAATTATATGGAATTAAAGCTACGGATGTCTAGTTTAACATATTAAAAATTTAGAATTTTTGGGGTTAAAAATGAATTGATATTGATTTTACAATCAGCCTAGGTCAGTCTGCCCATGACTAGAAATATCCTAACTTAGAGTTTTTCACAAATTTTAAATCCCAAATATTTATTAAACGTTTTTGAAATCTTTTGTGGCACACTAAAATGATTGGATGATTATGTCTAGACCTAGACTGATCATATGTTGTGATTATAGGATTTATTTGACGTTCTTGCTAGATTTGTGGATCACGTTATCGTAACGCTTGTGCGATAATCGAGGTAGGACGTTCTAGCCTTTTCTGGGAGTAGTCAAGTGTTTTAAATTTCCCTGTTTTATCGATGGCATGCTGTTTTCAGTTTATGAAATTATTATATTGTTTTTGATGAAATAAACGCATGCAACGTATTTGGTAATAAATGTGTATTTTAAAACGTGTTTTGATTTATGGCATAATATAACTTGGTAAATACCATCTTTTGAATAATCCGGTGAACATAATTGAGTTCTAGTTCACGATCATTGTAAATGATGAGTGCGTCCCAAAGTTGACGCCATGGGGGAAGGTCCCTAAACCTGCACAGGGCCGTTCGGCCTATTTAGACCGTAACGAGATGATCTAGGATAATTCAAATTCGAGGCACGTATATTATAGCTACGACAAGTCCTCACTCATAATATGATGGTTTGTTTTAATGATTTATTATTTAAATATTGGGGCACGTATATTGCAGCTACGCTAAGTCCTCAGCAGAATAAAACTTGTTTTAAAAATGTTTTTCACGAAATTGTTGATTATTTTTTTTATGATTATTATGTCATGTATTTTTTTAAATTGTTGATTATTTTTTTTGAAACGAATATTATGTCATACTTTTAAATGTTATCTGTTAACCCACCTTTGTTTCTGTCCTACTGAGCCAGCGCTCACATCCCTTTTTCTTTGTGATTTTGAAATGACTACTTCCAGGTGCGGGAGGTAGCAGTTCCGAAAATCGTTGAGCTATCCGTTTCTACCGAGGATGATGCTATCCGTTTTCTCCATCTTCTTCTTTCTGTTTCTCATTCTGATGTAATAAGACATTAAGTTTGGACTTTATTTCACGTTATTTAAATTCTATGCTTGGGAATATTTATGGTTGGTAAATTCTTTTGAAAACCGATTTTAAGTTTGATTTCCGCATTAAAAGGTAATTACTTTCTACTTTATTTTGTTTTATGGTTATGATGCTACTTTATAAATAATTAGGCTTAGCTAAATTATAATATTGACCCGTTTTTTGTAATAAATGCTTTCCTTAAATTTCGGGTTGATATTATGATTTGGCTGCCGTGTCACGTGTCTAAATTTTGGGCCGTGACACATATATATAAAATACATGTTGTATAATATGTTATACTTATTTAAGACATAGAAAAGCCAGTATTATATTTTACATCGCTTTCTTACTTGGTATTCGTAAGAAAAAGTATGTATTAAAGAAAAAAAAAATTTTATGGCCGAAAATTTAGGCCTCGGTATTTAAGAATTATGAGCAAAAGAGTTTAAAACTGACGACTCAGATTCAGCACACGAACGGTCTTGGTCGGCCGTAGAGTCGATTCATGACGGTTGTAGGTAGTTGGAATCAGGGGACGTCACAGGTTGTGTGCAAATGAGGGCATAAACGTTTTTAGCGATTGGACACAATCTGTCCTCGAGGAAAGGCCACAGATTTTGGTTATTTTGACCCCCTTACTTTTGATTTTGGGATTTAGTAAAACATGGTGTTTTAAGGAAATTTCGATATGGTCGTTTTTGCATCAAATAGCCTTTGGCCAAAAATGACATCACGATAGGTTTTTTGAGTAGTTTTCCCTCCGTGCCCAAAACTAGGAATAAAATCCGAACCCAGAAATCAGTCTCAGGTTTTATTAAAAATGGACTACTTAGAGTCTGAACTGGACTTCGGGCTCAATATAAAAGTTGTAGATCTTGTCAAGATCTTGAGAATGACCTATGCATGTTTTAAAAATTTGGCCATGTCGAGCCTTAAACAAAGCCGTTTTCAAAACAACACAAAACTAGGATTTTTGTAAAAACTGGGCACGTAGGCCATAGGTTCAGTAAGATTAGGGCTAGTTAGAGTTAGAATTGAGCTCCAAGGTAAACATGAGAATTGTTCATCTCATTGAGGATGAAAACTTTCATGTTCACTGAATTTACACACAAAGTCGTTTCGGTCAAGTTTCAAAATAGTTTTCAAAAGTTGTTCAAAAACCACCTTTAAAATGCAACCTCAAAAAGGTATTTTAACACTTTAAAATATAAACATGGTTTTCACAAAAATGTTCCCCACCTTTCAATGGGGTGATAAGGGGACAGGTTCCAAACACGTAATTTTTTCAAGAATTTTATAAGTTAACCAAAATGATTTTCTTAAATAAACAAAACAGTGTGTGTAGCCGGGTAGGCTACCACACCGAACAAGCCTTAGTAAGCCGATAGGCTACTACACCAAACAAGCCATAGTGGCCCGGTGGGCCACTACACCAAATAAGAAATAATAGCCCGGTAGGCTACCACACCTAAACAAACAAAGTAACCAGGCCGGTTACTACACCAAGTTTACGCATAGTAACCTGGTAGGCTACCTAGTTACCAATACGTGAGGTAATCGGTCAGTTGATTGGTCGGCAATCAGTCGAGGATCATGTTCTAAACGACAGTGTGAGGAACGATGATTAACCTGTCAAGAAGACAGTTAATCAAACAACGATATGAGTTAGATGCCAAATCCCCAAAGTAGGTCAATAGGGTACCGATGGGCCTCGATACCATATAGAAATACAAGTAATAGTCACTAACAGTATTAGTGACTCAATGAAGGTGCTAATAAGATACGTTATTGATGACAGGTGGTAACCTGTAAGCTGATACAAGCGTGAGTACAAGTATGCATCTACTTGCATTTAGGTAAGTACAACTACGCCTACAATATTAATAAAATGAATTTAAATGATGTTTTTACAATATGTTAAGTATGCCAAACATGCACATGATGATGTACAGTATATATAAGAGCATATAGTTTCACAATCAAGTAGATTGGTGAAAGAACAAGTTAGATGCCAAACGTCCCTACCACGTAGGATTAGGGACAACTTAGAGAAGCACGTGGCTAGAAAAGATAAACAAGATGGAAATTTATAAGTGTGTCATACAGGCCTTTTCTGTCGAAAGGGTTTTTTTTTAAGATAAGTTAAAGTAGAAAGTTAAGTATCCGTTGATGGCTCTTCGGCCTTTTAACCATGGGCATCATCAATGGTTGTGTTGTAAGCACGCCTAGCTATCTTAACTTTTGCTCCGATACCACCTCTATGAGCACGCCTCTCTAGCTACCTCAACTTTAAACTTACTCTTAAACTTGCTCTTCTTAACTTTACTTTTCTTAACTTTACTCTTCTTGCCTTTACTCTTTTTAACTTGGTGTACTTATTTTACTTCTTATACTTTTCTTACTTTCTTTAAACTTTTCACTTAACTTCATTCTTTTAAAGTACTTTAAGAAGTACTTTCTTTAAAATACTAATTTCTTATACTATTGAACTTTGCCATATTATACTTGGTATTTAAACTTGCTTGCGAAAACAATGTTCGAAAAATCACTGATAAATTTTTTTTCTTCTTTTCTTTTAAAACTTAAACTTAATTTAAACATATGAGTTTTCAAAAACATATTAAAATACTTCAAAAACTTAACTTACATTAAACCTTGTCTCTTTTCTTTACATTACATATAACTTTTCTTTTTATTGCAGTGGAAAATCATAGTGAAACCATAACCCACCCCATAATACTCCGGGAATCTGTCTGTCAGCCCATCAGTTTCTTTCCTCATAATGTAGGCAGCTTACTCTTGTTACCTACATCACGAATAGACTAGTGAGCTAGAGCTAGTACAAATATACATATAAAACATTACATGTTCATATATTCAAGCTAAAACTTTATGTTAACATGACATACATTCAAAACTTTACTTAAACACATCAACTAACAATGAAGGTTAGTCAGATTATGTTTACTTATTTTTCTTCTTTGTTCTCATTATTCTTTCTGTTTTTCATATTGTTCTGTTCTTTTCTTTTCTTTACTTTTCTTTACTTTACTTATCTTTTTCTTTTCTTTTCTTTTCTTTACTTGTCTTTTCTTTACTTTTCTTATCTTACTTGTCTTTTCTTTCACTTGTGGGCCGGTGGCTGGACGTACCTAATGCGTGTGGACCAATGGGGGAACGGGAGAGCAACCCACCAATCAACCCTAAGGTCAATCTTTATACCACCACACTTGGAGTAGCACATTAAGCCATTAACTACCTTATTCTTGCGGTAGCACCACATTTCTGGGGTGGAGGCTATTCTTATTCTTGAACCTCACTTCTGGGGAGGTCGGTACGTCAACCTTAAATTTTTAGTCTTATTATCTTGCTTATCTTCATCTTTCTTATCTTTCTTTTCTTTAATTTCTCATTCTGTTCTAACCTCGTGAACATGTTAGATTATTATGTCACATGTCACAAAGCACAACTTTTATATGAAGCTTAATCAGAAAATTTTTATCACTTATAAACATTTCTTTTTAAAAAGAAACATGTTGTAACTTCATTTCACAACAACACATCATAACACAGTCCTATGACAAGTCAGTTCTGCAGGAAACAAATTGATAAAAATACATCAGAGCGGCGCAGTGGAACAATAAAAAATTTTTCAAGATCGTTAAATATCTCGTGATGCCATATACAATAAACCAACAACAATAAAACTCATACCTCAAGAGGACGCCAATACTGCAGGAGGAGAATGACTGGAGGGCTTCAACCAACTAGCCTTTTCTACTATTCTCCAATTCTTGGATGGCAGAGTGTGTGGGTACTCGGTTCCTCGACCGGTATGCTAGCACTGCAAGTCTTCTTCCGACCACCCAGATCTCTAAAGAACTTATTGTCACGGTGAGTTGTGCAACAATAAGCCTGCTCACCTGAGAGTCTATGGTCTAAGAGAACTAAAGTGGCAGGACCTCTATTTATAGACTTGCATGAGGTGATTCTTTGAATTCGAATTGGATTAGGAGAATATTTTCTCCCTTATCCATCCACAAAATCTGAAAATTCAAGGCCTTATCCATCCAAAAAGAATTCGGCCACTTTAAGGATTTTTCTTTCAAAATTCAAACAGGATTTTAACTTGAATTTTATCTCCTCATTCCCTCATAAAAACCGATTCCCCTTTGTGCCAAAAACATGACTAGATTCGGTCATTATAGTGTGAGGAGAATCAATATTCAAATAGGATTTCTAGATTGAATTTTATCTTATCCTTATCCATAAAGAAAACTGAAAAACCCCTTGAGATTATCCTCAAAATTTCGACCAATCTAGGGAGGAGAGAGTCCAAATTCAACTGGGATTTAAACTTGAATTTTTCCCTACATCCTTATCCACAAAAATAGAAAATATCTTGGAGGATTTTCCTCAACAAAAATTCGGCCACTTTTGTTAGAATTAGGATTCAAAATTCAAGTAGGATTCAAACAAGATTTTCCTCTCCATAATCCAAATCAAATTCAAATTCTAACCCTGTGCAATTTTCCACAAAGAATTCGAATTCCACTTAGACTATGATTCAAAATTCAAATTTCAAATTTCAAATTTAAATTTCAAATTCAAATTTAAATTTCAAATTCAAAATTCAAAATTCAAATTCAAAATTTAAATTTCAAATTTCAAAATTCAAATTTCAAAATCCACAAAAAGTTGTATTTCAAATTCTTGTTCTCATGGATAATTTTCTACAACTCTAATCCAGTCTCAAATAAAATTATGGCAACTTTATTTGAACTTTGAATAATTGTGTACTCTATTATCCAAAACAAAATATGAATTCAACCGGAGAGAATCTTGTCCACCATCCTAATCCTATGTCAATACCATCCATGCATAATCAACTAGCCAATAAGCATACATAAATCAATTTGCCAACCGTTAAGGAATTATATGGAGTTCGTAGAGGGACCAATTGGACATATATAATCAAGCTCTCGTGAATCCATATGATCATCATTTTGTACCAAACAACTCAATCATATGATCACTAATTTTAGAGTCACACCACTATAAACCTGAAACTGAACTCCCAATTATATACCGTATTACGAAAGCCTGTGACAAGCTAATGTCGAATGACCTTGTCATGTACGCAAAACCCTCATATGATATCCATGATCAGCCTTAGGTCAAAGTCCGTTTAATCCTACTGATCAGACTATCTTAAAGTTCCATTATACTACCGAATAAGAAAATGATTTTTCACCATATGTGAATAAGAAGTCATTTGCCCAGCAGACGACCCAAGGCCTTGTCCATTTTCACATCCAGTATAATGCCTTTAAGAGGATACCTTTAACTCCTTAGAGTTATGATTCCGATATCTGTAAACAAACCCTTCATCGTGTACAAGTCATGCACCCAACGAACCGGTTTATAAGCTTATTACTTTTGAGATGCTTTAGCCATTAGAACATAAAAGTACACAAGTCACATACATGAAGTAGTTCATTTACTGAGGATTAAGGTTATTGCATAATGAACGTCAAAAGCAGATTGATCCACTCATAGCGGACTACGTAGATCAATCATGCTTTAGTCCCGGTCTAATATGTCACCACCAAGCAACATATCTATGTCTCTACTTAGGAGTCTATGCTCTGGACAGTCAAGACAAACCATCCCCACCATGGCTTTAGACAACATGATAGTCTTAACATGAGTTAGATGCTCGGTCTAACCCCATAGACTATAGACCTCAATTTAGACTGCTTACTTTAGAACATTGTCTTCTCTCATACAAAAGTCCATTGCATGCAACGTTTTAACAATTTTAACACAAGTAGTCAGTGAGCCATATTTGCTTACATTCACTTTAACATGTAAATAGAGTAAGGACAAATAACAATATAATGAATAACCTCTATATATAATTTTATTATCTAGTTCAAAATAAATACATCAATATGTCTCTTATGCTTAGGGCATTTCCTAACAATCTCCCACTTACCCTAAGCTAGTAGATGTGCCATGTTACGCATCCTCATCACCTCTACATGCCTCTCAAAGCTTCTAGCCACCAAAGTCTTAATAAAGGGATCGGCAATGTTGTCCTCAAACGTGATTTTCCATACATCTACTTGTCCTATCTCCAGTACCCTCTAATAATGTGATACCTTCGATCTATGTGCTTAGTCCTCTTGTGGTGTCGAGATTCCCTTGTGTTGGCAATCGGCCCAATGTTATCACAGTAAAGTGTGATAGGCTTGTCAATACTCGAAATGACCTCAAGTTCTCTAAAGAACTTGCGGAGCCAAACTACTTCTTTAGATGCCTTAGCCGTAGCCACATACTTAGCCTCCATCGTAGAGTCAACTGTACAACCCTGCTTTACGCTCCTCCACACAATGGCACCTCCTCCGAGTAAGAACACTGATCCTGATGTCAATTTCCTCGAATCCTTGCAAGTCTAGAAGTCTGAGTCCATGTATCCTACGGGTGTTAGGTCCCCTCCAGAATACACTAGCATATAATCCCTCATTCTCTTAAGATACTTGAGTATATGCTTT
Organism: Antiaris toxicaria; assembly: GCA_035233585.1. Lineage (NCBI taxonomy): Eukaryota > Viridiplantae > Streptophyta > Magnoliopsida > Rosales > Moraceae > Antiaris > Antiaris toxicaria. The sequence continues at coordinate 25,757,190 of CP141157.1, forward strand.
ACTGCTTGTCAGTGCTTGGTTCCAGGATTCGCTTAATATCGACTCACCATATTTACTACAAAACATATGTCTGGGTAAGTGCAAAGCATAGCATACATAAGGCTACCTACAACGGATGCATAAGGGACCTTACTCATATGCTCTCTTTCTTCTGACGTCTTGGGGCAGTCATCCAATGAAAGAGTTAGACCGGTAATGGAAGGTTGTGAACCTTTCTTTGCCTCTTGCATTGCATATTTGTCAATTATTTTATCTATGTATGAAGCCTGGGATAATGCTATCATTTTGTTCTTTCAATCTCTGAAGAGACGAGCCTAGAACATAATTAGCTTCACCCAAGCCCTTCATGTCAAACTGTTGGTGCAACCAAAGCTTGACCGATGATAAGTTCCCTACATCATTCCCAATGAGTAGTATATCATCGACATAGAGTACTAGAAAGACCACTTTACTATACTTAATACGTTTATAAACACAAGGTTCATCAACATTCTACTCAAAACCAAATCTCTTGATCGCTTGATCAGATCTCTAGTTCCATGAGTGGGATGCTTGCTTTTATCCATAAATAGATCTAAGCAACTTGCAGACTTTTCTTTCTTTGCCTTTTGCCATGAACCTTTCTGGCTGTATCATGTAGATACATTCCTCAAGATGGCCATTCAAGAATGCCATCTTGATGTCCATTTGCCAGATCTCGTAATCGAGAGCTGCAGCAAAGGACAGAAGAATACGGATAGACTTCAGCACAGCAACAGGTGAAAAGGTTTCATTGTAAGCGATTCCAGCATTTTGCGTATACGCCTTTGCAACCAGTCTAGCTTTGAAAGTTTCCACTCTCCTTTTCGCATCCTTCTTTCTTTTATAGACCCACTTGCATCCAATGGGTTTTATCCCATCCGACAAATCTACAAGTTCCCAAACAGAGTTGGATTTTATAGAATCTATCTTATTGTTCATGGCCTATTTCCAAGATTTAGAATCAACATCATTTATAGCTTCATCATAAGTGACCGGATCATCCTCATACTCATGAGCTTCAGCCTGGTATACCTTAGCATCATACATGAAGAAATTAGGCTTTTTCGAAACCCTCCCACTATGACGAGGCACTCTAAATTATTGATCATCTGTAGGTCTTTCACCAGAACTCGGACTTGCATCCAAGACCGAAACTTGTGGAGCAGTTCTTTCACCCGATAACTCCTCTAGCACCGCTTTGCTTCGAGGCTTAAAGTCATTCATGTGACTTTCCTCTAAGAATGTCGCATGGGTTGAAACAATGACTTTTTGTTCCTTCGAGTTATAAAACAGACCTCCCTTAGTTCCCTTAAGATACCTTACAAACATGCATAATTCTGATCTTGGTTCCAACTCTTCGCATCCCCATCTAGTACATGTGCCGGGCAGCCCCATATTCTCATATGTCCAAAGGAGGGCTTCCTGCAATGCCACAATTCATACGGAGTCCTGGGAATTGAATTACTTAGAACCTGGTTTAGAATATAGCACACTGTCTGTAATGCATATCCCCAAAATAATAATGACAGTGTTGAATAACTCATCATGGACTGTACCATATCCAATAAGGTCCTATTTCTCCTTTTGGCTACAACATTTTATTATGAAGTACCAGGTACAGTCAATTGGGATAGTATCCCATTCTCTATAAGATATCCTAGAAATTCATCAGAGAGGTATTCGCCACCTCGATCAAATCGAAGTGTCTTTATGAATTTACCCAATTACTTTTCCACTTCCGCACGATACTCTTTGAACTTATCAAAGGTTTCGCTCTTGTAGTGCATTAGGTATATATATCCATACCTCGAGTAATCGGCTATAAAGGAGACATAATACTCGAAACCTCCTCGTGCTGTGACGTTTATGGGGCCACATACGTCAGTGTGTGCACAATTTCTAAGAGCTCTTAAGCCCTTGTATCCTTAGCTCCAAAAGACCTCTTAGTCATCTTATCCTCAAGACAAGACTCACATTAAGGAAGACGTACCTCTTCCAGAGATTCTAGAGGACCATCTTTCACCAACCTTTGAAACCTATCCTAATTAATATGACCAAGTCTTAAATGCCAAAGATACGCCTTGATAGAGTGAGAAACTATCAACTTTTTAGAGTTATTTATTAATTTGGTGTCAAGCAATGAGTACATCTTTGGTTTGATCAAATATAGGTTTCCATCCATCCATCTAGAATAGATAAAAGACTTATTTTTACGAATATCAACTCTTTTACTAAAAGAAACTGAATAAGAATCCTTTATTAAACAAGCTACCGATATAAGGTTCCTTCTAAAATTAGGAACATAAAAACAGTCTTTCAATAATATAAACCTAAATTCATCAAAGTAAAGATAAATGTCTCCCACTGCCTCAGCCACTACAAAGCTACCATCTCCAGTCCGCAATGAGAGGTTCCTATCATGTAGACTTCTCGTTTCCATGAACCCCTGCATAGAAACACAAACATGATTAGTGGTGCCCGAATTAATGACCTAAGTGTCTTTCGATTCTTCCACCAAACACGCTTCTAAATAGTGAAGTTCCTTACCTTCCTTGCCCTTGGCGGCTAAGAATTCCCAGCAAGTCTTCTTGAAATGACCTACCTTCCCATAGTGGAAGATTTGGACTTTTTAGGGTCCCTAGGTTTCTTGTTCTTCTTCTTCTTCTTCCCATCCGAGACAGGAGGATTAAAAGAACTGGAAGCCACTTGCTTCTTATTTGGCCTCTTCCTCTTCCGTGAGGGTTTGGAGGATTCTGCCAAATTGGCTTCTCCTTTAGGTTGGACCGCATTCTCATCCCTGATCATCCACTCATAAGCTTGGAGTTGCTTCATAAGCTCGATGAGTCCTAACTCCCTTGTCGCCAGATTATATGCGGCCTTAAACCCCACAAAATCTTTTGATAGAGTTTTAAACACCATCTTGATCTGGGTGTTGTAGTCCAGCTCAGCACCATTCTTGGTAGCCCCAGCAAATAATCCCATTAGAGTGATCATATGGTCCTTCACCAGACTACTTGCCTTCTGCTTAGAGTTCATAATATTGGTTATAGTAGACTATCAAGCCAATTTTTCCTGGCTTCCGAATATGTCTTCCAGATTTTCCATGATCTCCCTAACAACTTGATAAGTCTCATGCTGCTTTTGTAAAGCACTCGTCATGCTAACTAAAATGTAGCACCGAGCTATCTCATTGGATTCTCTACAACGAGTATAGGCAACCGGAACCTCCTCAAGTGGTGTGTCAGGTTTGGGCTCAGGAGGGCATGGTTCGTCCAGCACGAACTTATGTCTATCACAGTTGAGAACTATCAGTAGATTTCTTTTCTAGTCTTTATAATTATCGCCATTTAGCTTATTTTCAGTAAGTATCGAAATGAGGGGTGTCGGTGACATTTTGAACTAAAATAAAATTATACTAGACATCATTACAAAGCCTAAGCAAATATAGAGATAATTTAGCAAATAAAACATATAAGTATGTTCCTACATGAAACTTGAAAAAACATGTAGCATTACAACGGTAATTCTTAGCACCTATTGCCCCAAGCTACCGAGGGGTGGTCATGAGACAAATAGCCAAAACATGGACCCCATCCAATTAATATATGTTGCCTTAAATCCTCCAAGGTTAAGACATATATTAATAACTACTTATTTTGGCCTCCAGTTTAGTTAACAGAGCTTCTAGGGAAGGTTAGTAACTAAATGAGTCTTGAGTGTATAACCATTATTTACACAGCCCGATCCATGTCCTACCAAGCCACCGAGGGGTGGTCATGAATAGGATCGTGCCCGAATACTTTTTTCACATAGGAGATCCAACCTAGTATACCGGCGATGGTAAACACCTACCGAGGGGTGTGGTCAAGGCAAAACTGACGCGAGGCGTTACCATGCTTTCACATATGGATCAACAATGGAGGCCGTAGGTTTTGTTTGAAACCCTTTCCTATTCAATATTTTGAAAAACATGCAAGTTTTGACAAATATGTATGATTAATATAGTATGAGCGGCATTCACCTATCTTATATGACATGTTATCAAATATGCATACATAACATCCATCAATACATTTTTATACATCCATGACATATCATAGAAAAAAATAATTGACGAAAAAATAACCAAGCGATGGTTCCATCCTAAAACAAAGAAAATAAAGATTATAAAATTCCATTTAAAGCATTCTTTGGGTCTTGAATTTTGTTCCATCTTCTTGTATCCATTTTTATGTAGCCTCTCCATTTATTTCTTATCCCAAGAATCATTTAAAATTTAAATCCTAAAAATTTAAGTTTCAAATTCAAATTCCAAATTCGAATTTCAAATTTAAATTTTAAATTCAAATTTTAAACAATTTTAAATTTCATGTGTAGTAATATGTAATTTTAAAAAACTTTAAATTCTCAATTACATATTTTTAAACATGATTTTAAAAGTTAAATCTCAAATTTTAAAATCAATTTTTTTTTTGACCCATCGACCCATGGGCCCATGAAGGCCCGCAACAGCCCCAAGCCCCCGGGGGCGGCTGGCAGCCCATGGCCACAAGCCGGCTACAGGCAGTGCCGGCAGCCATGGGCTGCAAGCCCGGGTGGGTGTAGCAGCCAGCCAAGCTGCAGGCAGTGCCTGCAGCCATGGACTGCACGCCCAAGGCCTGGCCAGCCCTTGGGTGGGCCACGGCCACCCCTGGCTGCAGGCAAAGCCTATGGCCGTGGGTGGTCTTGGCCTGGACAGGGGCTGTCGTAGCCCTATCCTACCCGAGGGCAAGGGCTACAGCCCCACCAAGGCCGATGGCCTATCCAGAGGGATTGTGTCTAAATTTTCGTGTCATATTCCAATTTTCTTATTAGGATCTCCAAAAATTAATTTGAATCCTAATTAAATTGGAATTTTCCATACAAATAAAATTTCAATCTTTAAATTAAATTTAACTTTTGGAAAAAATAAATTACAGTCTTCAAACTTCAATCTCCTCTAAGAATAATTAAATAAAATTTCCTAAACCGTTTCCAGTGCGTAAAAATTCTAATCATAATAATTCTAAAGAACTTATTGTCACGGGGAGTTATGCAACAATAAGCCTGCTCACCTAAGAGTTTGTGGTCTAAGAGAACTGGAGTGGCAGGACCTCTATTTATAGACTTACATAAGGTGATTGTCTGAATTCGAATTGGATTAGGAGAATATTTTCTCCCTTATCCATCCACAAAATCTAAAAATTCAAGGCCTTATCCATCCAAAAAGAATTCGAGCACTTTAAGGATTTTTCTTTCAAAATTCAAACAGGATTTTAACTTGAATTTTATCTCCTTATTCCCTCATAAAAACCGATTCCCCTTTATGTCAAAAACATGACTAGATTTGGTCGTTAAAGTGTGAGGAGAATCAATATTCAGATAGGATTTTCTAGCTTGAATTTTATCTCATCCTTATCCATAAAGAAAACTGAAAAATCTCTTAAGATTATCCTCAAAATTTCGGCCAATCTAGGGAGGAGAGAATCCAAATTCAACTGGGATTGAAACTTGAATTTTTCCCTAAATCCTTATCCACAAAAACTGAAAATATCTTGGAGGATTTTTCTCAACAAAAATTCAGCCACTTTTGTTAGAATTAGGATTCAAAATTCAAGTAGGATTCAAACAAGATTTTCCTCTCCATAATCCAACTCAAATTTGAATTCTAACCCTGTATAATTATCTACAAAGAATTCGAATTCCACTTGGACTGTGATTCAAAATTTGAATTTCAAATTTCAAATTTCAAATTTCAAATTCAAATTCAAAATTCAAATTTGAATTTCAAATTTAAATTTCAAATTCAAATTTCAAATTTCAAAATTCAAATTTCAAAATCCACAAAAAGTTGCATTTCAAATTTTTGTTCTCATGGATAATTTTCTACAACTCCAACCCAATCTCAAATAAAATCATGTCAACTTGTTTTGGAGTTCGAATAATTGTGTACTTTATTGTCCAAAACAAAATATGAATTCAACCGGAGAGAATCTTGTCCACCATCCTAATCCTATGGCAACACCATCCATGCATAATCAACTAGCCAATAAGCATACACGAATCAATTTGCCGACCGTTGAGGAATTATGTGGAGCTAGTAGAGGGACCAATTTGAGATATATAATTAAGCTCCTGTGAATCCATATGATCATCATTCTGTACCGAACAATTCAATCGTATGATCACTAATTTTAGAGTCACACTACTATAAACTTGAAACTGAACTCCTAATTATATACCGTATTACGAAAGCCTATGACAAGCTAATGTCCAATGACCTTGTCATGTATGCAAAACCCTCATATGATATCCATGATCAGCCTTAGGTCAAAGTCCGTTTAATCTTACTGATCAGGCTATCTTAAAGTTCCGTTATACTACCGAATAAAAATGATTATTCACCATATGTTAATAAGAAGTCATCTACCCAACAGACGACCTAAGGTCTTGTCCATTTTTACATCCAGTATAATGCCTTTAAGAGGATACCTTTAACTCCTTAGAGCAATGATTCCGATATCTGTAAACAAACCCTTCATCGTATACAAGTCATGCAGCCAATGAACCGGTCTATAAGCTTACTACCTCTGAGACGCTTTAGCCATTGGAACATCAAAGTACACAAGTCATATACATGAAGTAGTTCATTTACTCAGAATTAAGGTTATTGCATAATGAACGTCAAAAGTAGATTGATCCACTCATAGCGAACTATGTAGATCAATCCTGCTTTAGTCCCGGTCTAATATGTCACCACGAAGCAACATATCTATGTCTCTACTTGGGAGTTTATGCTCCGGACAGTCAAGACAAACCGTCCCCACCATGGCTTTAGACAACATAATAGTCTTAACATGAGTTAGATAGTCGGTCTAACCCCATAGACTACAGACCTCAATTTAGACCGCTTACTTTAGAACATTGTCTTCTCGCATACAAAAGTCCATTGCATGCAACGTTCTAATAATTTTAACACAAGCAGTCAGTGAGCCATATTTGCTTACATTCACTTTAACATGTAAATAGAATAAGGACAAACAACAATATAATGAATAACCTTTATATATAATTTTATTATCCAGTTCAAAATAAATACATCAATATGTCTCTCATGCTTAGGGCATTTCCTAACAAATTCATGTGTAGATAATTAAATGTCTGTACTTACTTGTACTTTTGCTCGTATCACTTTCTTCACTTTTGGATCCATAGACGTTCGTTCGTCGCCTTTAGGTTGGATCCTTATAACTGAAATAATTACGGTTATTTTAAAATCTTTACTTTATACATAAAACTTATTAAAACATAATCATTCTACGTTTAATTTTCTTAATCATGAACTTAGGATTTAAAATCCCATTTCTAGTCTTTCCGTCAACTTTTACCAAGATAACGATGAATAGTAACTTTGACGTAAATAGTAACTTTAATTAATGGTCATACTTTCATTTAAGTACGTTCCTTCTTTTAAAATCTTGAACTTGGCCTTAAAAATCTTAATTAAACTCATTTGTCACTTTTCCCCTAACTTTTGAAAAAATGACCGTTGTATCCAGAACTTTTGGCAAAATTAACATTTTGTCCCTAGCGAGATTTTTCTCACTTAAACTTTACTTTTGACCTTTAAAATCCTCATTAAAGTCTTTGAATCATGTTTGAAACTCTAACAATTCTTTTCGATCATTTCAAAAATTTTAGTCAAAAGGGTCGTGAATAGTAACTTTGACGGTGAATAATACTATTCACTATAAATAGTACTATTTATATGAATAGTCTTGCCTTTACTATGAATCTTGTGATTTTAATGCTTAGATTGGATTTTCTAAGCCCAAAAATTATAAAATAATTTTTTTCTTAGGCTTTACTAAACACTTTTTGCACCATTTTAATGCTTATATTAGATTTTCTAAGCCCAAAAATCATAAAATAATTTTTTCTTTGGCTTTACTATACTTTTTCGGCATCATTTGCCACCATTCCTCTGTTTACTATTCACCAATCCTCGGGCGGCATTATTTCGGCCCTAGGTCGTTTCTCCCTTTTTTCTTAGGCCTAGGTCACCGAGGGGGCTTGGGTTTCCATCTCGATCACATTTTATCCTTCGATTCCTAAAATACCTCTCTGTGCCGTTTTAGAAATTTTGGCACCATTTCCACTTAATTTTTGGGTTCGCGGCATTTAAGAAACACCTCAATATTATCTAACATAATTCTAATCTACCACGTACTATACCAAAGGCCTAATTTTTATGTAAAAATTCATACTTTTTACGTAAAAATCTTCACATTATACACATTTTTTTGTTTGACCATTTTTCATACAAATAGTCCATAATTAACATTTAATCATCTCAATTAATAAATTGAGGAATTAAAATAGTTGAAATCACTATCGGAGTTGTTCAACGACGTCCATCGGGTAGGTTGACTCCAATCGACGATAGACAGAGCCGTTCGATCTCGCCTGAACAAACTTTGATTCTCCATTCTTTGCGTTTGAAATTTCATCTTGCGATTCTGATGTCGCGGATGTGTCTGGAACGTCAAAAATAGGCCAACAGGCCATTCTTCAATTTTTGGTCACCGGGTCGCCGTTGACCGGTGTTGACTGTGGTGGCGAGGAAAAAGGCGACCACCATCTTGAAGAGCTCGACGAGAAGAACCCATTGGTGGTATCTGTTCTTTGTTGTGCCGTCTTTTTTTCTTAAAATTGGTTTGGTGCTTTTGTTCCCCATGTAATTCTGAGCCTTTTGGTACTGGTGGTGTGCCTCAACTCCGTCGGAATTAACGGATTCCACGATGGTGACACAGTGGCAACGGCGAGGCATTGGGCGGTGCGATTCGGTGGCTGTTGAGGTGAAACAAGACTTGGGTTTTGTTCTCGTCTTTACCACGAAACTTTTGGGACCAGAATCGTGTCGATCAGACGTCGGATAGCAGAGATCTGACGTCACAAAATTCTCAACCTTCGGTGACTTCGGGTGGTGCGTGCGGCGTGCTCTGGCAGCTATTTATTGACTCAACCCACCGTTGGACTCAGCTCAGCGAGAGCTTTCCAATGGGACCGACGGTGTCGAAAATGGACACCGTTTTCAGTGGTCGATTACTGTTCATTTTCGGTATAGGGGGCGAAAAGAGAAGTGAGGAAAATTATGAGGACTTTTTCTGAAATTCGACCTTTTATGCCCTTATATATACTTTTTTCACCCAAAATTTCAACATGAGCTATTCTGACTAATTTGGGCATGCTGAACCCAAATATATCAGTTTTATTTTCATCTGAGGTCATCTTGACCAATTTTCCAGTACTACATATTTTCCGATCAAAATTTACTTTTTGTGCCCAATTGACTAATTTAAGCATGCTAATTCCAAATATATCAGTTTTATTTTAAGAAAACGTCATCTTGACTAATTTCTTGATACTGTATATCTCCAGATCTAAAAATTACTTTTATGCTCAATTGACTAATTTAAGTATACTGAATCTAATATATCAATTTTATATCAAGAAAAGGTCATCTTGACTAATTTCTTGATACTGTGTGTTTTCTAATCAAAAATTACTTTTTACCATAACCATTGGATCTAACTACCATATTTCTTTAAAAGAATTAAATCAATTATGACATCATCTCTTTTGTCCTCATTATATTAATCCGGAGTCAAAGTTTGACCAAAGTCAAACTAAATGGACTTATCTAGCCATCCTGCTATCAGTTCGATCTAACTCAATCTCGAAACTCTTAAAAAACCTAAAATACTTATCTTATCTTTTCTTTGCTTTGACTTGCCATTTCTTATATCTTACCTTTTTCGGATACCGAAACCACTCCATTTTGAGCGTTTTGGTTCGAAATCACTTTCTAAATCATGAACTTTATTCTTTAATCATTTTTGGAGATTTCAAATCCTCCAAACTATTGATTTATTATTACTAATACTATTAACAGGTTATTATAAATATACTATTCTTTCACATTCTATTCACAAAAATTCTTAGAAAAACCTAGCTTAATCTTAGGTAGTACTGTTAGAAATTTTTCGGTCTATTACACGTGTGCACACGGTGTTGACACATATGCCCTAAATAGACAACAAGAAAAAGAAAAAAGAAAAAAGAAGCTTGAAGCATAAATGAACATAACTGGATCATGCATTAGTTATAGTTCGCCATACTTCTTATTGCAGTAAATGCATTCAGTACACATTGCACTTGCTATGCATATAGTATATGAAGTTTGAAATGTGATGCTGCAATATATAATATGTGATATATGTGATGATATGTGATTTGCTGCGTGGTATATGACATGCTTATGCGATTTTAAGTATGTATTATGTTTAAACATGTTTTGCGGTTAACATGTTGTACTTACTGGGCGTAAAGCTCACAGAGTGTGTTCATGCTGTAAGTAAGCGTGCTATGACTTAATCACCTATAGGCTATGACGGCGGCGAAGGCGGATGTGAGGGGAGGTTATGGACACACCGCGAGTATTCTTCCGCATAATTTTTGAGTAAACAGTATTTATGAATAGTAATCATTAAATAGTATTTTTGAATAGTGATGTTTAAACAGTCTTTTTGAATAGTAACCGTTAAGTGGTAATTTCGAATAGTAATCGATAAATAGTATTTTTGAACAGTAACCGTTAAATAGTATTTATAAATAGTAACCATTAAACAGTATTTTTGTATAGTAACCGTTAAGTGATATTATTGAATAGTAGCCATAAATAGTATACGTATGTGAATAGTAAATATGTACGTAGTCAAAAAAAAAATATCCCTAAAATTATGGTATCTAATCAAGTAACTTTAAGTATCAATTGCAAGAAAGTATAAGTATCATTTAATGAAGTAGTTTTTAAGTGACGGTCCAGGCCACTGAGGGCACGGGGTGTCACAGTTGGTATCAGAGCGGTTTCCTGCCACCTTACCTCACATCGCCAGATGCTTGCCTCATCTGTCCAAGTAAGTTAGTTTTGTTTTTCAAAGTTTAGTACATAAGATTAACGTTAAATTTATAATAAGAGATAATGGCCACACCACGAGACCCCCAGCAAATACAAGAAGACTGAGAAGCAAGTCTAGCTTTTGCTGTCATGTGACCAGACATATATGACGGCAACCACCCACATGAACTCCCATACTGGATCCATCATATGGAGGTGATCTTTGAAGCGTGCCATATTCCACCCCGCCTATAGGTGGTACTAGCCAGTAGCTGCCTGGGAGGAACCGCGATGGAATGGTGGAATGAATGACACAGAATCAGGGATTCGACAATGCAGTGGGCTGAGTTTTGTTAAGACCTACATAATTCCGATGGCCCAGCTAGAGACGCAGACATCTGGAACGATATGTACGAGAGGCGATACGAGGTCCTCTCTGACATCTGGGACATTTATGAGGGAGAGACCATGGCATACTATTGCTAGAGGTTTTTGGATGCCATGCTACCGCATGTCCCCTTGGACAGGCCATTTACAAAAGTAACTGACCTGTTATGGAGAGGAATTCCATGGTACATGAGGGACCTCGTCTACTACCCTCCACCACATGAGAACCTGAGATGCCTTGTCTGAGACATAGTGGATGCTGAGAAAGTGGCCCTCAACCTTGGGCCTGGCGAAGGCCTTACTGCAGTAGCTAACATGGAGGGCGACCCAACAGACGCATCACCCCAACCGATTGAAGAAGAGTTCATGGCTGTGCACCAGCCGGTAGTACCCGAGGGTGATGGGGAACCGATAGAGGACCCCAAGCCAATTTCCCAGTCTCCCAAGCACCATGAGGAAGACAATGACGAGGCTATCCCCGATGCCCAACCAGATGATGACAGGGATGACATCCCCGATCATTTTAGCAATGATGAGTGGATAGGGATGTATGAGCCCCAGATCATCATCGCCAGTGATGACGAAGATAGTATCGTCTGGGTGACGAAGATGAAGACCTCAAGGAGCTTCCCCTTAGTGACAATAAGGATGAGGTGATGTCCGACGTCGAGTCTAGGATGTCTTCTGAGTAATAGTAACCCTTTTCACGAGAATTTTATTTTATAAATATAGAGGGGAACAGTAGCTCCCCCGTCTGACTGAGTTAATTATACTTATGGGATCGTATTTTGAGAAGTGTGTATCACTCCCACCAAACTAGAAGTGTATGTGTATTTTTAAGCCTATATATATGTTTTATGAGATGTTTTAGGAAAAGTAGTATCATTTTTCCCTGAAGGCCTAAATATGATTTTTCCATGAGTATGACCAAGTATAATAAAGAGTGCAGGATGGTTCCTAGCACTTAGACAATGTTCCAATACGATATGACAATTATATTGAACATCGTAGAATGAGAGAAAAAAAGAAGGATATAATATGTATATCTATATCTATAATATCCGAGTAAGATTGTTAAGTAAGAAAGAAAATGATACATAATACGAGTCCCAAGTACAAAGTTTGGAAAACTTATGTTTTCTTTTCTGCTATGTGATAAGGTTACATAGGAGGTGATGGTGAGAATAAGAGCACAGACTAATCAAGCAACCAGAGAGGACGAGCTAATGTCACGGCTCGCGAAGATGCAAGAGATGACGATAAACCAACAACAAGAGCTCACTCAACTCTAGGAACAAATGAACTGACAGCAGCAGGCATCACAACCCATGGAGGTGCCATTCCAAGCTGCTCTTGTAGCCCCTGACACTCCTAGAGAACAAGTGGCCCCACTGGTCCAGACCATGCCAACACCATCAACTGTGGCTACTCCTACAACAACCAATGTCCTTATGCCAACCTACAGAGAAGGCGATCTATATGAGTAGTTTAGGCGCATGAAGGTATCCGAATTTGAGGGGACTACGAACCCGTTGAAGCTGATGACTGGTTAACCGACGTCCAGGTCATCTTAGACCTTGTAGGGCTGATGGAGAGGGAAAAGGTACTATGTGTATCCCTTGCCCTTTGCAAAGGAGCACGCCAGTGGTGGAAGTCCGTAGCTATCAGAAGGGATATTAATGCAATAAACTGGATAGACTTCATCGTTGAGTTCAAGGAAATGTACTTCAACGACGAAGCCCTAATAGTGCAGTAGGATGAATTCAACAATCTGCACTAGGCAGCATGACGGTCATGGAGGCTGTAAGAAATTTCGAACAACTGGCACGACTTTGCCCTGACTTAGTGTCGATGGAAAAGGAGAAAGTAAGAAGGATGCTGAAAATATTCCAGACAGACATAGCCGTCCAAGTCTGTAGCGGTAGCCATGGACTTACAATCGTGGCCGAATGTGTTAGCAGGGCCATCCGGGCCGAATATTGGCTAGCCTAAGATAAGGAGAGGAGGGCCCAGATCTTCAAGGCAAAGAAAGAAGAGAAGAATCAGCCGAAGTAGATCAAGGAAAGGCCGAATTCTGACTCATAACATAAGAGGCAGAACACAGGGGCCAGCCAACACCACAGACAGTCTAACCGTAATGATAAAAAAAAAAAAAGGAAACTAGAGCAACCAGGGGCAGTAGAGGAATTTTCCCCAAAAGAAGCACAACCAGGGGGGAAACCAAAATCAACACCCACCTTGTCCAAAGTGTAGGAAGAACCACCTAGGAAAATGCCGCCTTGGGACTAGTGGTTGTTACATTTGTGGCAAGGAAGGCCACTTTGCCGAACAGTGCTGCTCGAACCCACAACACCAACAAGGCCAAGCCCGCCCCACTAGCAGACAACTGCACGCTGTCCAAGCTAGAATTGAAGGTCCGTCAATCACCTAAGGTAGATTAGAAGCTCCAGGGACGTAAGGGAGGATCTATGCTTTCATAAGGGAAGATGCAGAAGCCAGAACCTCAACCGTGGAGATAGGTCAGGTTTCTATCACCAACTCCACTACACTGGTTTTATTTGATTCTGGAGTAACACATTCATTCGCATCATCAGAGTTTGCTAGGAAGATAGGCCAAAACGTAAATAGAATAAACCAAAATTTTCAAACTGCTCTTCCCTCTGAGAAAGTTTTATTGTCTAATTACTGGCTATGCCACGTATTAGTAATTATCTGTGGACAGGAGCTAAGTATCAACCTGATCATCCTCGACATGCACGACTATGACGTAATAGTGGGGATGGATTTCCTTGCCAAGTGCCATGCCGTCATAAACTGTCAGAGACGAGAGGTTACCTTCGAGCTAGTCAAACACGAGAAGTTTTTCTATAAGGGTTTATCGCTGAAACAACCCAAGATGAGGATTTTTGCCATGAAGGCCCGCAAGTTTCTATTCCACGGATGCACCGGCTTCCTCGCACACATTGTAGACAAGACCCAGGAAGCGAAAGCAGGGCTAGACAACATGCCAATAGTCAAGGAGTTTGCACGAGTGTTTCCAGAGGATCTTCCAAGAATTCTGCCACAATGTGAGATATCATTTGAGATAAAGCTGCTACCAGGGTCAGCACTCGTATCCAAGACCCCTTACAGAATGGCACTGGTGGAGTTGAAGGAGCTCTAAACTCAATTAAAGAAGTTAATAAACAAGGGTTTTATTTGACAGAGATGTTCACCGTGGGGAGCCCCAGTCTTGTTCGTGAAAAAGAAGGATAAAACATTACGGATGTGTATAGACTACCAAGAGCTGAACAAGATCACCATAAAGAACAAGTATCTGTTGCCACGGATCGATGATCTATTCGACTAGCTCCGAGGTGCTATAGTATTTTCAAAGATTGACCTACGTTTCGGGTATCAGCAATTACGGATCAAGGACATAGACATACCCAAGACAACTTTCTGAACTCAATATGGACACTATGAGTTCCTTGTCATGTCACTCGGATTGACGAACGCCCCCGTAGCTTTCATGGACCTAATGAACTGTGTCTTCAAGGAATTCTTAGACAAGTTTGTCATTGTGTTTATCGATGACATACTTGTATATTCCAAGACAAAGGAGGAGCACGATGAGCATCTGAGAGCCGTTCTACTCAAGTTGAAGGAGCATCAGCTGTACGCCAAATTTTCCAAGTGCGAATTTTGGCTGGAAAAGGTCCACTTCCTTTGTCACGTGGTCTCCAAAGAAGGAGTATCAGTAGACTCGGCAAAGGTTGAAGCAGTCAGTGACTGGCTGACTCCAAAGAACGTAACAGAAATCCGTAGCTTCTTAGGATTAGCAGGTTATTATCGACGGTTCATTGAAGGATTCTCAAGGTTAGTCGCACCACTTATAGTGCTGACCAAGAAGGAAAAGAAGTGTGAGTGGACAAACAAGTACGAGAAAAGCTTTCGGGAGTTAAAATGCAGACTCGTGCGCACTCCAATCTTGACCATACCAGATGCTAGGCAGGGAAACTTTGTGATCTACAGCGACATGTCCAAGACTAGACTGGGAGTTATTGTAATGTAATGTGGTAGAGTGGTCGCATATGCTTCACGGTAACTCAAGAACCATGAAAAGAATTACCTGACGCATGAACTGGAGTTTGCAGCGGTCATCTTTGTGCTCAAAATATAGAGGCACTATCTATATGGCGTCAAGTGCGAGATCTACATGGACTAGCAAAGCCTCAAGTATATATTTACACAGAAAGAGCTTAACATGAGGCAGAAGAGATGGCTAGAACTGGTGAAGGATTACAAATATGAAATCCTATATCACCCAGGAAAATCCAATAAGGTGGCTGATGCACTAAGTCAGAAGCACTCTTCAACACTTATGGCAATCCATGCCTTGCCAGAGACACTACAAAAGGAGATATGTAGCAGTGAAATTGAGGTTTTAACAGGGAGGTTATTTGAAATGACACTCCAATCCATGCTACTAG
This sequence comes from Antiaris toxicaria, assembly GCA_035233585.1. Taxonomy (NCBI): domain Eukaryota; kingdom Viridiplantae; phylum Streptophyta; class Magnoliopsida; order Rosales; family Moraceae; genus Antiaris; species Antiaris toxicaria. The sequence continues at coordinate 25,773,048 of CP141157.1, forward strand.
AGGAGATTAAAGCCAGCCAAGACCTCAATTCAACTTTAATCAAGCTCAAAAACGAGGCAATAGAGGACTCGAGTTCAGAGTTTCAAGTTTCTAAGGATGGCATACTCTGTTTTAGGGGTAAAGTATGTGTTCCAAAAGGGGAAGGACTCAGAAAAAGGATCCTTTTGGAAGCCCATGACACGGCATACTCAGTACATCCAGGGGCAAACAAGATGTACCAGGACTTAAAAGGGAGTTTTTGGTGGCTGGAAATGAAAAACGATGTTGCCAAATTCATTGTAAAGTGCCTCACCTGTCAGAAAATCAAAGTAGAATATCAGTGACAGGGAGGAGAACTATAGAAGATCGAGCTACCTGAGTGGAAATAGGAGCAAATTACAATAGATTTCGTGATCGGATTGCCCAGGAAATCAAGCGAAAACGATGCAATATGGGTAATCATGGACCGACTAACAAAATTAGCTCGATTTTTAGCCATGAAGCTAAGCTATTCAGTAGAGAAACTAGCAGAAATATATGTGGCTCAAATAGTAACGCTGCACAGTGTACCAAAATCGATCATCTTAGATCGTGATAGACGTTTCACTTCCAGGTTTTGGTAGAGCATTCAAGCTTCACTGGGAACCAAGTTAAAGTTCAACACAACCTTCCATCCTCAAACTGATGGCCAGTCTGAGAGAACCATTCAGACATTGGAGGATATGCTGAGAGCATGTGCTCTAGATTTCTAAAGGAACTGGGATCAAAAGCTACCATTGATAGAGTTCTCGTACAATAATAGCTACCATTCCTCAAACAAAATGGCACCGTACGAGGCACTCTATGGAAGAAAATGCAGATCTCCGGTGCATTGGCATGAAGCTGGAGAGAAACAGCTCACCAGTATGGACTTCGTCAAGAGCACAACAGAAGATGTGAAGCTTATACAACAGAGACTGGATATAGCTCATAGCTGCCAGAAGAGTTACACGGATAAACAACAGAGGCCTCTCAAATTTCAAGAAGGAGATTCAGTTTTTCTCAAGGTGGAACCCATGAAAGGGATGATGTGCTTTGGGAAGAAGGGAAGCTCAGTCCTAGATATATAGGACCCTTCGAGATTCTCGAGAGAGTTAGAAAGGTAGCCTAGAGATTAGCACTCCCTCTTGAACTAGCATCAGTGCATAACATGTTCCACATCTCGATATTAAAGAGATACGTGCCAGATAGTTCCCATATACTAAGCGAAGAGTCGGTTAAAGTACATGCCAATCTGACCTATGAAGAAAAACTCGTGCGAATTCTAGCCAAGGAAGATAAAGTCCTTAGGAATAAAGTAATTCCGCTTGTAAAAGTATTATGGCAGAACCATAACCTTGAAGAAGCTACATGAGAACGGGAAGAAGATGTGAGAAGAGACTTTCCGAATTTATTCTAATTTTTGAGAACGAAAATTTTGTAAGGGGGTAGGTTGTAAGAACCGCCCCATTTCTGTAACTTGAATTTTAATTAATGAGAAATTGAGGGATAATTTGATGTATTTTAGTGAAAATTTGAAGAACACAACCATATACACAGCCTTGTAAGTGGCCGTGTACTGTCTGGATTATGTGTGTGAGAAAGGCCATGTAACTATACATGGCCGTGTAGGTGAACACAGTCAGGTACACGACCGTATAAGTAGCCGTGTACTATTGGTACTGTGCACGTGCATGAGGCCTTGTGAGTAAACATGGCCGTGTAGGTGAACACGGTTAGCTATATGGCTGTGTAAGTGACCGTGTACTGATCGGGTTGTTGAAATGTTACAGGCTGTGTAGATGTACATGGCTATGTAGTGTGACATGGCCAGGTACACGGCCGTGTAGGAGGCCGTGTACCAATCAGTAAAATGAAACTATTCCAAGACACAGCAGTGTTGAGCAAGCTCAACTGGTACATGCCCGTGTAGCCTTGTACATGTCCGTGTAGGAGACCGTATAGAGTAGAAAGCCACTGAAATGACTCTCACGAATTATGAAGCTTAATTACAATGTAATAAGCAATTAAGTTGAAAAATATGGTATAAATTCCAATTGAATAGACTAAACAGATACAATACTGTTTATGTACTATTTATGTGATGAAAGGGGGTAACTGACAGTGAATCTGGTTCACCCTATTATGTGTATAAATGTATGAAATACGCAGTATCAGGGAACTGGTTCAGATGACCATTTCTTGACACAAGATTTGTAAGCAGATCACCAGAACGCTCAGATCGAACCTCTAAGCACAATAGCGATAGAAACCCTAGTAGGGTACAATACCGAGAAAATAGTTCAGATGATCTCATCTCGTCTAGAAACTAACAAAATTGGAGTGAGAATACTCAGACTAGTCAGTTAGACAGAAAACTGTGAGTAGTGAATAGTAAAAAACGTAGTATTAGATTATTGGCCAAGACTGCCCTAATTTGACCTAAACCTGATATATGAACGGTTAGTAGGCTCAATCTGGTCAATTGAATACAAAATGAGAATTTTAGTTTGAGAGATACACAGTATTGGGATGAGGGTCAAGACGACCTTTACTCATCCCAAAACTGATATATTTGGACTCAGGACGTCCAAATTAGTCAATCGGACACCTGACACGTTTTTCGAGAGAGGATCACACAGATCCCAAAAACTAGTCCAGAGGACCTCGGATGGACAAAAGACTGATAAAAATTGAAATCACCGCATCTGAATTAGTCAAGAGAGACTGTGTCTGAAATTTCACCTGTGAACGCCTCGGTTTACATGTGAAAAGACAACATAGTGTAAACACAACCATAATATAGGTAATGAATAGTAAATTAGTGTAGAATGGGCTCATAGACAATATAAACCATCTAGAAATCATCAATATAAAAATTAGATTCAGAAAATCTGATTTCCAGATGAAAATTAGATCACTGCCGAGAAAGGACCAAAAACCATAGTAGAAAACTGGACTGCGAAGAGAGCAATACAGATGAATTTTTCTTGTCTCAAAACCATGTACCACAGCTAGAAAACTAGCTAGTTTTAGCTGCTAAAAACCCCAAAAAGAAAGCAATAAAATATTGGGTTAGTTTATGACACATTGTATAAACAATGCTAAATTTTACATCACTTTCCATCACTTCCAATCAACAAATTTTTTTTTTTTTATCTTTTCCCTTAAATTGCAGTAGCACATTCGATGGGAATGGCTGAAAAGGGAAAGAAATTTGTCCCCAAATTTGCCTAAAGTTGGGTTGATTAATTAAGCTTAAGTTGGTTAAGCTTGCTTAGAGTTTTCCTATAAAAAGGGTGACCATACCTTAACTTGTGTTTTCTTTCTTTCACACCCCAAAACACAATTCATTTCCTCTATCTTTTTCTCTTGCTGCTGCCGAGTATTCTACACCCCCAAGCCAACATTTTTCAAGCCATAAATCATACCAAAATTTTACCAAAAGCCAACCTTTTCAAGCTTGTGCTAGGTGAAATCAATCCAAGTCATTCTAAGTCTTTCAAGGGTAAGATTTTGAAATCAATCTTTGTGGTTTGTAGATGTTGATTTGGTTTGATACTAAGAGAAATTATTTTGATGTTTTGCTAGCACAAAACTGACCCTCATTCCCTTGGTTTTCCATGGCCACTTTGGTCATCAAGCCATAGTTCAAAATCGTGCTTGGTTCCAAGCACAAAGATAACAATCAAAAACCCTGCTCTTGGTGATTTAGTGATTTTAAGATTTTGATCAAAGCTATTTATGTGTATTTGTTTATGCAAATGGTTTGTAATAAGTTTATTTTAAGCTCTTAAGTTTCCATTTTTAAGTTTATATGGTTGTGGTTGTGTTTGCATTATTTTTATGAATGGTTGTGTGCAAATGAAAGCATAAACATTTTTAGCGATTGGACACAATCTGTCCTCGAGGAAAGGCCATAGATTTTGGCTATTTTGACCCCATTAGGGTCTGATTTTGGGATTTGATAAAATGATGTTTTAAGAAAATTTCGATATGGTCTTTTTTGCATCAAATAGGCTTTGGTCAAAAACGACATCACTATAGGCTTTTCGAGTAGTTTTCCCTCGGTGCCCAAAACTGGAAACAAAATTCGAACCCAGAAATCAATCTTGGGTTTTATTGAAAATGGACCACTTAGATTCCGAATCAGACTTTAGGCTCAACATGAAAGTTGTAGATCTTGTCGAGACCTTCAAAATGACCTACGTGTGTTTTAAAAATTTGGCCGTTTCGGGCCTTAAACAGAGCTGTTTTCAAAACAATGCAAAACTGGGCACATAGGACATGGGTTTAGTAAGATTAGGGCCAGTTAGAGTTAGAATTGACCTCCGAGGTGAACACGAGAATTTTTCATCTCGTTGAGGATGAAAACTTTCATGTTCACTGAATTTACACATAAAGTCGTTTCGGTCAAGTTTCAAAATAGTTTTCAAAAGTTGCTCAAAAACCACCTTTAAAATGCAACCTCAAAAAGGTGTTTTAACACTTTAAAATATAAACATGGTTTTCACAAAAAAGTCCCCCACCTTCCAACGAGGTGATAAGGGGACGGGTTCCAAACACGTAATTTTTTCAAGAATTTTATAAGTTAACCAAAATGATTTTCTTAAATAAACAAAATAGTGTGTGTAGCCTGGTAGGCTACCACACCAAACAAGCCTTAGTAGCCTGGTAGGCTACTACACCAAACAAGCTATAGTGGCCCGGTAGGCCACTACACCAAATAAGGAATAGTAGCCCGGTAGGCTACCACACCCAAAAAGGCAAAGTAATCAGGCCGATTACTACACCAAGTTTACGCATAGTAACCCAGTAAGCTACCTAGTTACAAATACATGAGGTAACCGGTCAATTGACTGGTCGGCAACCAGTCAAGGACCGTGTTCTGAATGACACTGTGAGGAACAGTGATTAATCTGTCAAGAAGACAGTTAATCAAACAACGAAACAAGTTAGATGCCAAATCCCCAAAGCAGGCCAATAAGGTACCGATGGGCCTCGGTACCACATAGAAACACAAGTAATAGTCACTAACAGTATTAGTGACTCAACGAAGGTGCTGATAAGATACGTTATTGATGACAGATGGTAACCTATAAGCTGATGGAGGCATGAGTATGGGTATGCATCTACTTGCATTTAGGTAAGTACAACTCTGCCTACAGTATGAATAAAATGAATTTGAATGATGTTTTTATAGTATGTTAAGTATGCCAAACATGCACACAATGATGCACAGCATATATAAGAGCATATAGTTTCATAATCAAGTAGATTAGTGAAAGAATAAGTTAGATGTCATATGTCTCTACCACGTAGGATTAGGAACAGCTTAGAGAAGTACGTGGTTAGAAAAGATAAACAAGATGGAAATTTATAGGTGTGTCGTACCGACCTTTTCAGTCGAAAGGTTTTTTTTAAGATAAGTTAAAGCAGAAAGTTGAACATCTGTTGATGGCTCTCCGGCTTTTTAACCATGGGCATTACCGATGGTCTGTGGACAGATGGGCCCTAAATAGACAAGAAGAAAAAGAAAAGAGAAGCTTGAAGCATAAATGAACATAACCGGATCATGTATTAGTTATAGTTCGCCATGCTTCTGGTTGCAGTAAATGCATTCCGTACACGTTGCCCTTGCTATGCATATAGTATATGAAGTTTGAAATGTGATGCTGCAATATATGATATGTGATATACGTGATAATATGTGATTTGCTGCATGGTATATGAGAAGCTTATGTGATTTTAAGTATGTATTATATTTAATCATGTTTTGCGGTTAACATGTTGTACTTACTAGGCGTAAAGTTCACGGAGTGTGTTCATGCTATAGGTAAACGTCCAATGGCTTAATCATCTATGGGCAATGATAGCGGCGGAGGTGGATGTGAGGGAAGGTTGTGGACACATCGCGAGTATTCTTCCACATAATTTTTGAATAAACAGTATTTATTAATAGTAATTATTAAACAGTATTTTTGAATAGTGATGTTTAAACAGTCTTTCTGAATAGCAACCGCTAAGTGGTAATTTCGAATAGTAATCGATAAACAGTATTTTTAAATAGTAATCATTAACTAGTATTTATGAATAGTAACCATTAAACAGTATTTTGCCATAGTAACCGTTAAGTGATATTATTGAATAGCTATTAATAGTACACATATGTGAATAGTAAATACATATGCAATCAAAAAAAAATCCCTAAAATTATGATATCTAATTAAGTAACTTTAAGTATCAATTGCAAGAAAGTATAAGTATCATTTAAATAAGCAGTTTTTAAGTGACGGTCTGGGCCCCTGAGGGCACGGGGCATCACAGCAATTTTAGGGAACATAGGCTGTATTACTTTCTCTCTTGCCCATGAGGAAGCTGGGGCTGATGCTAGACTTCTCTCGGAGATTTACTCGATCGTGGTATGGCGAAGCTTGGCCCAGTTAAGAGCTTATCCTGGCCATAAGAATCCCAGTACACATGAGACTATTTACCTGAAAGGTATCGATAGCTAACAAGACCCAATAATCCTGATTAATGGCACACAGACGGAGCATTATTTCGAAGGCAAGAAACCAGTCCTGCTTTCCCATGGAGTGCTAGAGTACTGTCCGCCAAGTTATGAGGGTGTGGATAACTGGTCCAGATCTTTGGAGCTCATCTCTGTGATAACCGAGAAACTAATCACTCTCGAAAAATTTTGTACAAGATATGTAAATAAATGTACATTCATGATCAAACATGTTATAGAATACAGAGCAGAAGAAAATTTTGAATTACTAAGTTGTAATCAAAATTTACAATGAATTAATGAATATAGTTTAAAAGCTAAACATTAATTCAATTTATGATGTTTTAAATATAATAGAAAAGTATGTGAAAAATGCATATTAAGAGATCAATAACACATAAGTAAGCCACATTGATCAATGGCCAAGATCAGCCAAACAAAGCCCATTTTTCTTAAAGAAAATTAAAGAAAATGTGAGAGAGGAGGTGAGGCACATGAGGGCTTTGTGCTAAGCAGGCCAAGTGAATTAATTCACTTGGTCCAGCTGCAAAGAAATGCCCTAGAGAGAAAAAGAGAGAAGCAGTCATGAGAGAGAGAGAGAGAAACCAGAAGAGGGAAAAGAAAAACCCTTCTCTACCATTGCTTTCAAGTTCAGATTTTTCTCTTGTTTCAGCAGCAGATTGAGCAAGTTTCAGCCAAGAATCCACAGCAAGAAGTTCTCAAGCTTCAAGCAAGGAAAACCCTTATTTTTCTTACATTTTCAGGTAGAAAAATTTGGGATTTTGAGTAGAAATGTGAGTTGGATCATGTTGAGATTTTCAGTTAAATCGAAACATGGTTTGAGTCTAGTTGTTTTAAACATGAATCCATGAGTTGATGGTTTAGAAAACTAAATTTAGTGAGTTTTCTTCAAGAAAGTTCAGATTTTTTAAAAAATGTTGAGTCAAGAGATGTAAATAAGCAAAATGTGAAATTTTGCTTAAGAAACCACGGATTTGTGATAGTAGAAATGTAGTTGATACCTTGAAATGATCTTATTGAGATTGATTTTAAGTGTAAGAAGTAGAACAAAGGCCATAAAATCCTTAAAAAATCATAACAGAGTATTTTGGACCCAGATCCTGATTCTGGTATGAACACGAGCGTGTACATGGGCATGTACAAGGGCGTATTCAGAACATGGCCCCGAACATGCCCATATGCACGACCATGTTTCAAGAAAAATTAAGACCTGAGAGATACACGGCCAAGAGCATGGCCGTGTATCGGGCCGTGTCAAGGGGCACATGGTCATGGGAAGGGCGTGTAGCAGACCATGTTTGATAGCAGGAAAATACGACCAGAAATACGACCGTGTAGGTGACCATATAAGCATGCATGAATTACACGGCCATGTTCCACGAATTACACGGCCATGTTCCATGAAGTACATGGCTATGCACGTAAGTCCAGAGGAGTACACGGCCAGAAATATAGCCGTGTAGACACCCGTGTAAGCCAGTATGAATTACATAACCATGTTGTATGAAGTACACGGCCATGCACATATAAGATGAATATTGAAAATAATCAGTGATTATTTCTTTTATAGGAGTTCAAGCCAGAGACCCCGATACAGCAATCCCAGAGCAGCAGAGGCTCACGCTAGCAGACTTCCTGTAAGTTCAAGCATTATCCTGACTGCAACGTGGACAATCTTGTTATGTTTATGATGTCATGTTTTATTGTATGACGTGTATGTTAGACATTGATTGTCTGCATCACGATACTCAAGTCAGTTCATGTCATGCATGTAGAATTTCATGTTTCATTACACATGTTAGACAGGTACCAAGTACACGAAAATAGGTAGGTGCACAAGACACCTTAGTGTGTTAATAAAACTCACACCCCAAGTAAATCATGTAACAGGTTCCTACTGTGGGGGTAATCAGTATGCTACTGTCACGGCCCAAAATTTAGACACGTGACACGGTAGCCAAATCATAATATCAACCTGAGATTAAGGAAAACATTTATTACGAAGAGCGGGTCAATATTAGAATTTAGCTAAGCCTAATTATTTATAAAGTAGCATCATAACCACATAATAAAATAAAGGAGAAAATAAATGCTTTTTAATGCGGAAATCAAACACAAAATTGGTTTTCAAATGAAATTACGAACCATAAAATATTCCCAAGCATAAAATTTAAATAACGTGAAATAAAGTACAAACTTAAAGTCTCATTACATCAGAACGAGAAACATAAAGAAGAAGATGGAGAAAACGGATAGCATCATCTTCGGTAGTAACGGATATCTCAACGAATTTCGGAACTGCTACCTCCCGTACCTGGAAGTAGTCATTTCGAAATCACAAAGAAAAAGGGACGTGAGCGCTGGCTCAGTAGGACCGAAATAAAGGTGGGTTAACAGATAACATTTAAAAATATGGCATAATATTCGTTTCTAAAAATAATCAACAATTTAAAAAAAAATACATGACATAATAATCATAAAAAAAAATAATCAACAATTTCGTGAAAAACATTTTTAATGCAAGTTTTACTCTGCTGAGGACTTAGCGTAGCTGCAATATACGTGCCCCAATATTAAAAGAATAAATCATTAAAACAAACCATTATATTATGAGTGAGGACTTGTCGTAGCTATAATATACGTGCCTCGAATTTGAATTATCCTAGATCATCTCGTTATGGTCTAAATAGGCCGAACGGCCCTGCGCAGGTTTAGGGACCTTCCCCCATGGCGTCAACTCTGGGACGCACGCATCATTTACAATGATCGTGAACTAGAGCTCAATTATGTTCACCGGATTATTCAAAAGATGGTATTTACCAAGTTATATTATGCCATTAATCAAAACACGCTTTGAAATACACATTTAATACAAAACACTTTGCATGCGTTTATTCCATTCAAAAACAGTATAAAAATTTCATAAACTGAAAACAACATGCCATCGATAAAACAGGGGAATTTAAAACACTTGACTACTCCCAGAAAAGGCTAGAATGTCCTACCTCGATTATCGCACAAGCGTTACGATAACGTGATCTACAAATCCAGTAAGAACGTCAAACAAGTCCTATAATCACAACATATGATTAGTCTAGGTCTAGACATAATCATCCAATCATTTTAGTGTGCCACAAAAGATTTTAAAACGTTTAATAAACATTTGGGATTTAAAATTTGTGAAAAACTCTAAGTTAGGATATTTCTGGTCATGGGCAGACTGACCTAGGCTGATTGTAAAATCAATATCAATTCATTTTTAATCCCAAAAATTCTAACTTTTTAATAAGTTAAACTAGACATCCGTAGCTTTAACTCCATATAATTTTTATAATTTTTAGACATCATTTGGTCATTCAATTAGGCCAAAAACCGAGGGGTTGTTTTCAGGCATAAAATCTGGGTTTCAGTTTCAGTTCAAAAACTGGCAGTTCTGTCCGCCTATATTAGAAAAATATTTTGACTAGGCAAACGGATGAGTTTGATTCTGAAATTTTTCAGGCATTTAGGGGACATCTTGAATTTAATTTTAGGCTGAATAATCACTCAAAAATCGTTTTTAAAACTCAAGTTATGGCTGACACAAATTTACTGTTTATATGGTAATTTTCCAGATTTCCGTTTTTCTGTATCCGAATTTCGATTAGCCTCAAACCAATTCAATTTTCATCCAATGATCACGAAATTTTGTGAAAAACCTTATTTATATGTCATTAACACAACCCAAGAATCAAATTGGAAAAAATCATAAAATTTACACATGTGATAATAGGGTTTTTGAAAGGGAACAAAAAGGCAAAATTTTTAGGATTTGAGAGAGAGATTCACACCTTGTTTGTGCTGCACTATTTTTTATGCTTGGTCTCCTTTTTGGCTGAATTTGTGTGAGTGTTGGAGTCTTCAAAACAGTAGGGAAAACAGTGGAGAAAACCATGTAAAAATTCGGATTTAAAACCAAAAGGAGAAGGAAGGAAAAAGTTTGATTCTCACCTTGTTTTTGTCTCAAAAATTGTTGAATCTTTGAGCTGCCTTTTGATAGGTTTTGTTGCTGTTTTTGGTGCGTTTTGGGAGAGAAAATTCAGAGAGGAGAGAAGGGAAAGCTGGCCGAATTTTTGAGTGTGAAAGGAAGGGTGAATGAGAGTTAAAAGAGGGTTTTTATACTAGGTTTTCTTTCTTTCCCTTTCTCTTCCTTATTTGGCCGAAATTTCTAAGGGTAAAAGGGAAAGTTTTTGTGCTATTTTGAGGCTAGGGTTTTCTCTCTTATTCCCCTTTAGGTGGCCAAAATTATCCCTTAGTTTTTAAGGAAAAATAATTTGAATTTTGGTTGAGTTTTGACCTAGCTTTTGATTCAAATAAAAATCTCCTTTATTTCCTATACTTTATGGCTGAAATTTCTTCTTTATATCTAAGGGATGAAATTTGAATTTAAATCCTCCTTGGATTTGTGGAATTTAAATTTTAATTAAAATCCCAAGTGATGGCCGAATATTTTAGGGTTTCTTTTTGAAGTTCAAATTGTTGACTTTTTGAGTGGAATTTGACTAGGAAACCAACCTAGGGTTTCCAAAAGACTTTTAATTAATTTTTGGCACGCTAATTTTATTTAAATTATATATTGACACTTAAATAGAATTTAAGGTGTCACAGCTACTCAGTTGGAACTCCAGCAAGATAGTAATTAAACCAGTTATTAGCGTACCGGCCTCTCGACCCACGGCGAGGTTTTCATGTTTAGATTCAGTTAAGACTAGGAGGTCAACACTAAAGTACCACTCCCAGTTATGCTAACATGACGGTACGACCAATCAGGGGCCCAAAACCAGAACTTAATAACAGATAATGTCTTAAGACTTAACTTTCAGCCACGAGCATGTTTTACAGAGTCAAGTTTCATGCATAAGCACAGTACAGCATGTTACGATTCATGTTTTTATGTTTGAACTTACTGAGCTCATAGCTCACCAGTTTGATCACATATTGCAGGTAAGAGACCTGTTCATCAGTAGTATACGGTGGACGACGGACAGGGTTTGTACATGTCAGGGAGATTAGGCAAGGGATTTGGTCACCTTTAGTCTTCCGCTATACAGTTTTGAAATGTAATTTCAAGAACGCGTTTTCAAGTCAAGATTATGTGATAGGGGAATCATGAATTAATGTGCATGTTATTTTGTTAACATGATTTTCTTATCACATTCTCAAACAGTTTATGATATTATGTTAAAAAAAAATTTATTCCACAAAATTAGCAAGCAGTTTTCAAGTTCAACATGATTGTCGGCGACCCTAGAGGCCTACATACTATTGCTGTTAACTACAGAGTTGACTGTAATAGCACTGTAGAGCCTCCACAGCAGGGCAGGCCGCCACAATCCCTACTCTGAGTGGATAGAGGCAACAATCCTCATTCCTTTGAGCAGTCCTCTAGCACTGTATGGTGGTGGTCTCATATACCATGATCTCATCATCTTGTTTTTATAAAATGTTTATTTTCTAATAAATAAACAATTACTAAATTGTAATAAAGCTAACTTACTTGGACTGTGCAGGTATAGATACTTGAAATGTCATGGAAGGTCGGTGAAGGAACCGCTGCTCTGATACCAAATGTAGCTACCCTAACTTGTGCTCTGATACCACCTCTTGTGGGAGACCCGACTCATTCGAGCCGTCCACTTAAAACTTTGCTCTTCTTAACTTTACTCTTCTTAACTTTATCATTTTAACACGTAAATTTTTTTTTAATATATGTTTTCGAAACATACATAAAATACTTGCGTTCTTATTACATTGAAATACTTCCTAATATAACATACTTTTTAAACTTATCTCATTTCTTTACATAACATACTTATCTTGTCTCTATACATTTACTTTTCTTTCTTCAACGGAAATTGCGTAGCGAATCCACAACCCGTCCATGACATCTCAGGAATCTACCTGCCAGCCCATTGGTTTCTTTTCTCATAGTGCAGGTAACTTGACTTTGTTACCTACATCATCAACAAACTAGTGAGCTAGAGCTCAGTAAGTATAAACATACATATAAAACATTACATATATATATGTATACACATGCTAAAACTTTATGTAGACATAACATACATTTAAAACTTTACTTAAACACATCAACTAATAATGAAGGTTAGTCAGATTATGCTTGCTTATTTTTCTTCTTCGTTCTCATTGTTCTTTCTATTCTTTCATATTCTTCTGTTCTGTTCTTTTCTTTTCTTAACTTTTCTTTGCTTTTCTTTCTTTTCTTTCTTTCTTTATCTTTCACTTGTAGGCCCATAGTTGGATGTACCTAATGCACATGGACCAATGGGGAAAGGGGGAGCTATCCACCAATCAGCTCCAAGGTCAAACTTTGAACTACCACACTTAGGGTAGCATATTGAGCCATTAACTACCACATTATCGAGGTAACACCACACACTAGGGTGGAGGCAGTATTTATGAAACCTCACTTTGGGGAGGCCGGTACGCCAACCTTTACATTTTTAGTCTTATTATCTTGCTTATATTTATCTTTCTTTTCTCTAGCTTATCATTCTTTTATGATCTCGTAGACATGTTAAACTGTCATGTCACAAGTGCATAACTTATATATATAAAGCACAGTTCTATGGCAAGTCAATTTGTGAGTAGATATTTAAATGTCCGTACTTACAAATACATCACTCTATCTCTTTCTTCGCTTCTGGATCTGCAGATGTTCCTTTATCGCATTTGGATCGGGTTTCTATAACCGAAATATTAACGGTTATTTAAATCTTTATCCTTATGTAAAACTTAGTAAAACATAAAAATTCTACATTTAATTTCCGAATCATGAACTTAGGGGTCTACTATCCCATTTTTAGCCTTTCCGTCAACTTTTGTCAAAATTACCATTTCGTCCCTAACTTTTGGCAAAATGACAATTCATCCATAGCAGACTTTTCTTACTTTTCTCCTTCTTAAATCTTGATTTTGGCCTTAAAAATCTTAATTAACCTCATTTGTCACTTTTTCGCTAACTTTTGGAAAAATGACCATTGTATCCCGAACTAATGGCAAAATTACCATTTTGCCCCTGACGGGATTTTTCTCACTTAAACTTTACTTTTGGCCTTCAAAATCCTAATTAGAGCCTTTAGGTTACATTTAAAGCCCTAACGGTTCGTTTTAACTATTTCTCAAATTTTTGATCAAAATGAGCATTTTGCCTCTGACGAGTCTTTCTTACTTTTCTTCGACTTAAAACTCAATTTTGGCCTTTGGAATTCTATTTAAGCTATTTTAAAGTTCTAACGGTCTTTTCCGAGCATTTCAGAAATTTTGATCAAAATGATGAATAGTACTTTGACTTTGACCGTGAATATTTTCATTTTATTGCTTAGACTAGATTTTCTAAGCCTAAAAATCATAAAATGATGAACTTAAAGGCTTAATGATCCCTTTTCCAACCTTTCTGAAATTTTTGGTCAAAATGACCATTTTTCCCCTGACGGGCCTTTGGGCCGTAAAATTTTTACTTTAACGTTTTAATGAGATTTTCTAAACTCAAAAATCATAAATTCATCTTTCTTAGACCTTAATAAATTTTTACAGTATTAATCACTGTAATTTCTACAATTATTTCACATATGACCCTCGGGTGATACTACTCCGACACGTAGAGGTCGTTTCTCGGTTTTCTAACGTTTCGGGGTCTCAAATGGATGTTTCACTACTCTTGAAAATGTTCATCATCCTTTCTTAGACCTTAGTCACCAAGGGGGTTCAGGTTTTCACCCCGATCACATTTTACCCCTCGTTTTCCAAAATACCCTTAACGTTGTTTTTCTTCTCTTTCTAGCTTTTCGAGACTTCAAAGGGACGTTTTTCTATTCCTTAAAATGTCCACTCTCCCTTTTTGAGCCTAACTTATTGAGGAATGTTGGTTTTCACCCCCGACCTTCAATTTCACTTCTCATTTCCTAAAAAGCCCTTAATGCCGCTTTAAAATTTTCGACAGTATTTCAGCTTAATTTCTGCATTCCCGGCATTTAGGAAATGCCCACTATCTAACCAATTCTAATCTACCACGTGCTAAACCAGAGGCCTAATTTTTAGGCAAAAACACAAACGTTTTGGTAAAAATTTTATAAAAATCTAATTGTTTCTATTGCTATTTTCGTCTTTTCTTTTCATTCTTAACCCTTTAGTTCTTATATACAGATTCACTCACAAACTTTTCTTTATAAAAACTTAATTAATCTTCATTGATATCTTCACATCAAGCCACGGTTTTTCATTGAAAACCTAAGGCAAATTCTCGATTTTTTCATCTTCCAATCACTCATGGCTTTTATGCTTGAAATCATGCACCAAATTAAATTACACATTGTAATCTCAAAAATTTCTCAAGCTTTAGTTCATTCCATCCCACGGTTTTCACTTGGAAACCCTAGGCTAAATTTTGGTTTCAAGCTTCTAATTCATTTCTTGACTATCTCACATGCCAACTTAGCTTTTTAGAGCACTTACCACAAAAGTTAAAGCTTGAAAATTTTCATCAATCCTTCCCTTGCAATACACAGTTTCCTCAACCAAAAACTCAAGAAAATTAAGTTGTCAAAAGCTTACCTTGCTACAAACATCAACTCATGCTCAGTAGTCAATTTTGGTGCAAAAATCTTGAAGAAAACTAAGCTTGGAGGGGGAGGAAGGTCACGGCAGCCATGGGCAGCCATGGGACCTGATTTTGGCTGGTTTTGCTTCTATGTTTTAGCCCCCAAAATATGCTTAAAACAGTCCAAAAAGGAAGGGGCTGATTTGCAAGGCTTTAGAGGAAATTCTAGAACAAAAACCTAGCTTGGTAAGGGAATTAACTCATGGCAGTTTGGCTGCTTGGAGGGGGCTATTTTGCTGCAAATTTTGGAGTTAATAATTGTGTGAAAAGGGGCTGTGAACAGCCAACATCAATCCGGTGGCTTTAAGCCACTTTTGTACCAATTTTTCCTTTATTTTTCACATGTTATTTTGGCCATCTTTTGGCCCTTAGATCAAGGCTTCTTTAATTCTAAACCCTTGGATCATTTTGATATTTTCCATCATAATTTGCCAACCTACAACTGGATTCATCATGAGGGATTAATTCCCTTTTTTTTTTTTTTTGCATGGCATATTTGGACCAATCAAAAGCCAACAACTTAGCTTCCCAACTAAACCCAATTAATCCATTTCTATCCTTCCATATCTGGATCCCATATTGGGAAATTTCCAAATTTTTTTCTTAAAATTTTGCTTGCAATTTTGGCAAGCTTTTGGCCTTAGGATCAAAACTTCTTTAATTCTCATCCATTATATCTACCTAACCTTATTTCTTACTAAATACTTAATCATTTATGGCATAATCATGCTTACATCATCCATGACATCATCTAATTAATTCGATGGTCAAAGTTTGACCAAAAGTCAAACCAAACGGAACCTTCCCGAAATCACGTAGGTGGGATTCTAGGGCCTTCCGCGCGATCAGTTTGCCTTATTTCACTATGGTTTGGCTAAAAATCAAAACCATAAATTTTCATCTTTTAGTGAACTTAGTTTACCTAAGGTAATATCTTAGAGTTTTTGGTTCCGAAAAGGCATCATTATTTTTTCAAAAATGATGAAATTTCTGGGGGAGCACACTGGAGGACATATCTAGCCATTCGTGCTGTCGATTTGATCTAATTCGATCTTAAAACTCTTAAAAAAAAACTAAAACATCTATCTTAACTTATCTTTACTTTGACTTGCCATTTCTTATATCTATCTTTTTTCGGATAACGAAACCACTCCATTTTGAGCGTTTTGATTCGAAATCACTTTCTCAGTTGTGAACTTTATTCTTTGATCATTTTTGGAGATTTCAAATCCTCTAAAAGTTTATTTATTATTATTAATACTATTATCTGTTTATCTACAAACATAGTGTTCTCATACATTCTTATTCATAGAAATTCCTGGAAAAACCTAGCTTAATCCTAGGTAGCACTGTTCGGATTTTCTGGTCTGCCATACATGTTTTCCCATCAGGTTTCGCGATAATTGACTCTGAAAATGACTTCTCATGGGAATGTTTTTTCAGAAGTTGAAGGAAGCTACTGGTGATCATGAGGAGTTCTTTATTGTTTCTGATCAGAAAAGTAGCATTCTTATAGTTGTTGCAATTGTTTGTCTCAATGCCATTTATGGTTTTTACATGTAGCACTGGTTGAGGAACTTGAATGCTAAACACCCCAGTGCAAATATTGATGAGCTTCTTTATAAATGTGTAAAGGCATATCGCATTGAGGACTTTAAGTATTATATAAACCAAATGGATAAAATTAAACTAGGAATTAGGAGATATTCCCTAGATGTTGGGTTTGAGAAATAGGCTAGATCCCATTTTGTAAGAAACAAATACAATATCATGACAACCAATATATCAGAATCTATCATTGCTATATTGTTGGATGCAAGGAAATATCTAGTTGTTGCTCTTGTTGAACTTTTTAGAAGTTTACTTCAGAGGTAGTTTCTTGACTGTAGGAATGAAATAAGGGGAACTTTTACTTATTTAATATCTTGAGCTTATTGACACTTGTCCGATAGTGATATTAAAGCTCGTTCAATGGAGGTAAATTTCCTTTATTATTACTTTGCTCTTTTTAAAATTTATTGTGTTTTTTCCTTTATTTCTAATTTTGTGGTTCGTTTCGAATTAGTTTTCCATACAAATTTTTATAGCTTCTATTTTATTCATTTGGGTTCTGTTTTCACTTGTAAATTAATATTAATAACTTTTTTTTGCACCCCAATTTCTATTTTTTTTTTATATGTGACATATTTATAAACTTTTTTTTTTCTAATTCTTATGATGCTGAATTGTTTCAGGTTAATCTTATTGATATCGATAAGTATCATATTGTTGCTGGTGGTGTAAATGAGGTGGTAGATTTACTTGTTATGAGTTGTTCTTGCCGTGTTTGGTAGTATGATGATTTTCCTTGTGGTCATGCTATAGCTATTTATGAAAGAAGAATATAAAAGTTTTAGATGTTATATCTCGCTATTACACGAATAAAGCTTATATAGTAACCTATGAAGCTATTGTTTTTCTGATGGGTGACAAATCACATTGGAAGATTTTAGTATATGTTGGGAATGTTCCAGTATTTCCACCAAATATTAAGCCTACTGCTGGGAGGCTAAAAAAACGGAGAATTTAATCTGTAGGCAAAAAAAAAAAAAAAAAAATCTAGGAAGTGTAGCTATTGTCAATAATATGAACACAACATGTAAGAGAATACCATTTGTGATGGATCCATCTACCAAGTTAGGTAACGACCTCCTAATTGATTAATATGTTAGTTTTTTTTTTTTTTTAAGTTTTATTGTAGATACATCGAAACATTTGAGTTTGGATTTTGTATTTCATATCAGATGATACTCATAAGATTTTTTAAGGTATTATTATATTTTATAATACATTTCATTTTTTATTCATGTACTTAAAGATTTGTTGATTTGATTAAAATACAAATTTTTAAAATATTTCTATGATTTTATTAATGTTTTTCTAGTTTTTTTTTTTAAACATTTGATATGCTTTTGTTTGGAAATATTGATTTACCAATGGTAAATCTTAGTATTAAATTTTTTAATTATCATTTTTTGAATGCTTTTCATATTAATGTTACAGTGTAAATATTAATTTATTAATAGTAAAGCTTTCATTTACCATTAATTAACTAGTGTAAATTTTCTTTTTCAACTTCTGTTTGTTTTGTGCTTTGGTAAGTTATAATCAGTTCAATGGTAAATCTTTCATTTACTATTGATTTACCAATGGTAAATCTTCCATTTACCATTATTATTGAAGTTTATACTTTTGGTTTTTTTGAAATCTAGATAATTTGCGGTAGGATAAAATCGGTAAAAACACATCAGAGTGGCACAGCGGAATTATAAAAATTTTTCAAGGTCGTTAAATATTTCGTGATACCATATACAATAAACTAACAATACTATAAACTCATAACTCAGAGGATGCCAATACTGTAGGAGGAGAATAACTGGGGGGCTTCAACCAACTAGCCTTCTCTACTATTCTCCAACTCCTGGATGGCAGAGTGTATGGACACTCGGTTCCTCGACCGGTATGCTAGCATTACTAGTCTTCTTCTGACCACTGAGATCTCTAAAGAACTTATTGTCATGGTGAGTTATGCAATAATAAGCCTGCTCACCTAAGAGTTTGTGGTCTGCGAGAACTGGAGTAGTAGGACCCCTATTTATAGACTGGCATAAGGTGATTTCTTGAATTTGAATTGGAATAGGAGTATATTTTCTCCCTTATCCACTACACAAAATCCAAAAATTCCTAGGCCAAAATCTAACTAAAATTTTCAGTCACTTTTAGGATTTTGCATTCAAAATTCAAAGAGGATTTTAACTTGAATTTTATCTCCTCATGTATCCATAAAAACTGATTTCCCCTAGCGCCAAAAACATGACTAGATTTGGCCATTAAAATGTGAGGAGAATCAAAATTTAAATAGGATTTTCTAGCTTGAATTTTATCTCACCCTTATGTACATAAAAACTGAAAATCTCCTTGGATTTATCCATAAATTTTTGGCCACTTTATGAGGCAGAGAATCAAAATTCAACTAGGATTTTATTGCTTGAATTTCCCTTGAACCTTATCTACAAAAACTGAAAATATCTAGGAGGGATTCTCTCAACAAATTTTGGCCACTCTTGCTAGGTTTAGGATTCAAAATTTAAGAAGGATTCAAATAAGATTTTCTTCTCCATTATCCTTATCAAATCCGAGATTCACCATGCGGATTTTTCCACAACTAATTCGAACTGTACTTGGATTGTGATTCAAAATTTGAATTCAAATTTCAAAGTTCAAATTTCAAAATTCAAATTTCAAAGTTCAAATTTCAAAATTCAAACTTCAAATTCAAAATTCAAATTTAAATTTTAAATTCAAATTTCAAATTTAAATTTCAAATTCAAATGTCAAATTCAAATTTCAAATTCAAATTTCAAATTCCATAAAAAGTTGTATTTCAAATTTTTTCCTCATAGATAATTTTCTACACTCCAATTCAATCTCAAATAAAATCATGACAACTTTATTTAGAATTCGAATAATTGTGTACTCTATTATCTAAAACAAAATCCTAATTCAACCGGAGAGAATCTTGTCTTCTATCCTGATCCTATGTCTATACCATCCATGCATAGTCAACTAGCCAATATGCATACACAGATCAATTTGTCATTCGTTAAAGAATTATATGGAGCTAGTAGAGGGATCAATTGGACATATATAATTAGGCTCCCATGATTCCATATGATCATCATTCTGTATCAAACAACTCAATCATATGATCACTAATTTCAGAGTCACACTACTATAAACCTGAAACTGAACTCCCAATTATATACCGTATTATGAAAGCCTATGACAAGCTAATGTCCAATGACCTCATCATGTATGCAAAACCCTCATATGATATCCATGATCAGCCTTAGGGCAAAGTCCATCCAATCTTACTGATCAGGTTATCTTAAAGTTCCATTATACTACCGAATAAGAAAATGATTATTCATCATATGTGAATAAGAAGTCATCCAGCCAGCAGACGAACCAAGGCCTTGTCCATTTTCACATCCAGTATAATGCCTTTAAGAGGTTACCCTTAATACCTTATTAGAGTTATGATTCCGATATCTATAAACAAACCTTTTATCATATACAAATCATGTACCCAACGAACTATTCTATAAGCTTACTACCTCTGAGACGCTTTAGCCATTGGAACATCAAAGTACACAAGTCATATACATGAAGTAGTTCATCGACTCAGGATTAAGGTTATTGCATAATGAACATCAAAAGCAGATTGATCCACTCATAACAGACTATATAGATAAATCATGCTTTAGTCTCGGTCCAATATGTCACTACCAAGCAACATATCTATATCTCTACTCGGGAGTCTATACTCTGGACAGTCAAGAAAAACCATCCTCACCATGGCTTAAGACAACATAATAGTCTTAATATGAGTTAGATGCTCAGTCTAACCCCATAGACTATGGACCTTAATTTAGACTGCTTACTTTAGAACATTGTCTTCTCGCATACAAAAGTCCATTGCATGTAACGTTCTAACAGTTTTAACACAAGCAGTCAATGAGCCATATTTGCTTACATTTACTTTAACATGTAAATAGAATAAGGGCAAACAGCAATATAATGAATAACCTATATATATAATTTTATTATCTAGTTCAAATAAACGAAATACATCAAAATGTCTTTCATGCTTAGGGCATTTCCTAACATTTGCTACAATAAATTTTCCATGATTCTTATTTTTTATTATATAATATAGTAAGTAAAATAAGATAATAACAATATGCCCTTTAAAAGTCTTGTTTCTTGATAAAAGGCTATTTGTCCTTTTCCATTATATTCATTAATATGAAATAGTAAAATTTTTTCCATAATATCGTAGTAGAGCTATTTAGTAGTACAAAATATTGACAAATATTTTCAATTAGACAAGTTTAGTAATAGCAAAATAGTATATGAACCCAAAATGTTAACAAAGTTTGAAGATATTAGGGTTATGCACTAGATACTATAACATACTTATCATAATATCGTTGTCCATATACTAGATACCATCAAAAAGTTGTTCTAGTTAGAAACATAACCAACACATCAGAAGTGTTTGGGATGTAGTTCTCGAGGGTCCCAAATGAATAGTGGCTTAATATCATTTTATTTCCTCTTTTTTGGGTTGATTCATTGTTGTTTGTACTTTGAGTATTTGAATATAGTGGATCATGTGACTCGAGAAACAAAGTAAAGAAAGGTATTATTTCATCCACTTTTTGCTTCCTTTTCTTTTTGTTTTTCTTCTTCTGCTGTTCTTTAGCTATAAAACCAATTTTCTCTATAAATGGGCTGTAAAGATGTTTTCTTTGTTATGTTTTTGCTTTTTCCATTTCATCTTCCTTAACAACTTTTTCCTGAACTTGTATCCCTATTCTTTTCCTTGTGCACTTTATTTTACCTTTCTAATCATTTATTTTCTTATTTTGTGTTTGTAAACTACAATCAGTTTTTATATATTTACTATTTTATACACATGTAATAGATAAAGTTTTGTGTTTTTTACCTATTTTGGTTTTTTGTCATCCTATTGCTATTTTTCTTCCTTCTGGGACATGATTTTTTCTACAATGCATATTTTTAGAATGTGACAATAATAAATATTGAGAACAATTATTAGGACAATATAATTTTTTTTATTTACCTCTGGTGTTAAGTTTTGCATATAAGCTTTAATATATTCTTCAGCTTTCTTTTAATAAATTGATATCTATATATTTAATTTAAAAATTAGTTTTGTATGTCATGAAATTATAGTCTAAATATCCTGTTTACAAACTTGATTATACATTTACCAATTTCAAGATATGAAATGTACAAGGTAAACTCATTTATTTTTTAAAATCATAGAATATGTTTTCTTTGTTTGTTAGTATATAATCTAACAAAGTGTTTCTACAATCAAGAAAACATATTTACATTATTAATATTTGTCTTGTTTTATTAAGTATGTTACCTATTTTGTGCTTGTAGCCATCTTGATAATGTTATCTATGTCAATATTTATTAACTCTTCAAATGAATCATTTAAGATTATTTGCCCTTGTTCTTCATCTTGGTTTGTTTCTTCTTCATGTTGGGTTTCTTCAGGTAGCACAGTTTTTCAATTGCTTTTTCATTTTTTTCTTCACCCCTATCCTGGTTGTCTTCTTCTTTAGATGCTTATGCAGTGTTATGTTGAGGATTGTCTTCAAGTTTTAGCTAGTTGTGATCTATTTATATTGTGTTATGTTGTGTTCCCAACGATTCTAGTTGAAAATCTATTACAGTTTTATTGAAGGTTTCTTCTTCTTCTTTGTCATTTTTGTTCTGGTCTTGTTCTTCTTCAAAGTTTGCTCTGGGTTCTTTGTTTTCAGAGTTCATGAGAACTGGTCATTGTGTACAACTTGGTCATTTTCATCATCTCTAAATGCTGCTACATCTTCTATAGTATGGAACAATTTGGTATGCATCTTATTGACTTATTTTAGTACATTGATCATTGTGTTCTTTTAGTCTTTATTTGCTACTGGTTTTGCTCAATTTTTGTTAATCATACAATAACGTCATTGGATTCATTTCTTTGGTTTTTCAGTGGATGTAGAGGTGGATTTGGAAAAACTTCATCAGTATGTTGTGCTTTAGTCATTCTTTGGCTTTGTGTTCCAACTTCTCTTTCATCTTCTATGTTTTCATTACATAACTGTGATGCCCCGTGCCCTTGTGGTCCGAACCGTCACTTAAAAACTACTTCTTTAAATGATACTTATACTTTCTTGCAATTGATACTACAATTTTAGGAGATTTTTTTTATACATCGTACATATTCACTATTTACGTACGTATACTATAATTATTTACTATTCTAAAAATACTGCTTAACGGTTACTATTTAAAAAAACTATTTAATGATTACTATTCATAAATACTGTGTAACGTTTACCATTCAAAAATATCGTATAACAGTTACTATGCAAAAATACTATTTAACGATTACTATTTAAAAATACTATTTAACAGTTACTATTCATAAATACTATACAACGGTTACTATTCAAAAATACAATTTAACGGTTACTATTTAAATATACTATGTACTATTCCAAAACATACTGTTACTCAAAAACTATGTGGAAGACAATACTTATGGTGGTATCTGTAACTGCGCCCTCACATTCACCTCCGCCGCCATCATCGTCCATTAGGGTTTAAGCCATAGGATGCTTACCTACAGCATAAACACACTCCATGAGCTTTATCCTCAATAAGTACAATATGTTTACCGCAAAACATGTTTAAAACATAGTACATACTTGAAAATCATATAAGCATGTCATATAGCACTCAACATATCACATACCCCATTATCACATAATATGATATTGAATATAAAACTTCACATACTATATGCATAGCAGATATCATCGTGTACAGAGTGCATCTTACTGTAACTAAAAGCATAGTGAACTAATGCGTATGCATGATCCGGTTATGTTCATTTATGCTTCAATACTATCTTTTCTTTCTCTTGTTTATTTAGGGCCCATGTGTTAGGACTATATGCACGCAGACCAATGGTAACGCCCGAGGTCACTAAAAAAGCCGGAGAGCCATCAACAAATGCTCAACTTTCTGCTTTAAATTACTTTAACTTGAAAACCTCTTCGACTGAAAAGACCGGTACGATACGCTTATTAAATTCTGTCTTATTTATCTATTCTAGCCATATGCTTCTCTAAACTATCCCAAATCCTACGCAGTAGGGACGTATGATATCTAACTTGTTCTTTCACCAATCTACTCGATTGTAAAACTACATGCTCTTATACATGCTGTGCAACAACGTGTGCATGGCATACATACTTAACATACTTGTAAAAACATCGTTTAAAATTCATTTTATTCATGCTGTAGGCAGAGTTGTACTTACCTAGATTGCAAACAAATTGCATACTCACGCCTTATCAAATTACAGGTAACTACCTGTCATCAATAACGCATCTTATTAATATTCTTGCGGAGGCAGATAATTTGCTAGGTACCGATTGTCGTCGGTACTAACTCGCTCTCTACCTCGAGAGTTCGTTTTTTTTTTCTATATGTGGTTAATTAATCTATTACCCCATAAATTAATTACCACGTTCTTAAGTTACTTTTGCCATTAGTGACTATGACTTGCATTTCTATGTGGTACCGAGGCCCATTGGTACCCTATTGGCCTACTTTGGGGATTTGGTGTCTAATGTCGATCGTGTTCGATCAATTGTCTATTTGATCGCTTAATTATTGTTACTTACTATTTTGTTCAAAACATGGTCCTTGACTGGGTGCCGACTAGTCAACTGACCGGTTACCTCGTGCGTTGTTGACTTGGTAATCTATCGGGTTACTATCACTTATTTGGTGTGGTAGCCTACCGGGCTACCCACACTGTTTTGGTTATGTTTGAAAATCGTTTTGGTTGACTTGTAAAATTCTTTGGAAAAATTATGTGTTTGAAAACCGTCCCTTTATCACCCCGTTGGAAGGTGAGGGATATTTTTATGAAAACCATGTTTATATTTTAAAGTGTTAAAACACATTTTTGGTGTTATATTTAAAGGTGGTTTTTGAACCATTTTTGAAAACTATTTTGAAACTTAATTGAAACGACTTTGCTTGTAAAAATGGCAAACATAAAACTTTTTGTCCTCAACAAGATGAACAAATCTTGTGTTCACCTCAGAGCTCAAATCTAACTTTAACCGGCCCTAATCTTACTAAACCCGTGGCTAGAGTGCCCATTTTTTGCAAAAATTTCCAGTTTTATGTTACTTCGAAAATGACTCTGTTTAAGGCACGAAACAACAAAATTTTTAAAACACGCATAGATTGTCTTAAAGATTTTGACGTGTTCTACAACTTTCATGTTGAACCTGAAGTCCAGTTCGGACTCTAAGTGGTCCATTTTTTACAAAACCTAAGACTAAGTCTGGGCTCAAATTTTTGTGGTCCCAGTTTTGGGCACTGAATGAAAACTACTCGAAAAACCTACCGTAGTGTCGTTTTTGGCCAAAACCTATTTGACATAAAAACGACTGTATCGAAATTTTCTTAAAATACTATCTTTTACCAAATCCCAAATTCAGATCATAAGGGGGTCAAAATGGCCAAAATCCATGGCCTTTTCCTAAGGACAGATTTGTGTCAAGCCACTTTTCTAAACATCTATGCTCACACATTACCAATCCATTCATAAAAATGTAAACACAACCACAACCACATAAATTTAAAAAAATGAAAAGCTTAGAGATCAAAATAAACTTATTACAACACATGTGCGTAAACAAATACACATAAATTTGTTGATTAGAAACTTAAAAACAACTAATCCATAAAAGGGAGGGTTTCGGTTTACCTCTTGTGCTATGGTTCAAGCATAAATCCGAACTATGGGCTTGAGGAACCAAAATGGCTATGGGAAACCAAAAAGGTAGGGTCGGTTTTATGCTAGCAAAAACACCAAAATAATTTCTCTTAATATCAAACCAAAATTAAAACTAAAACCACAAAGATTGACTAGAAACCTTACCCTTGAAGGAACTTAGAATGGCTTGGATTTGAAGTCATGTAGGGGGCTAGATTTTTGATAAGTTTTTGGTATGATTTTAGCTTGAAAATATGAGGGTTTGGGGGGCTTAAAGGCAGTCAGCTATAGCTAGAAGAAAGAGAGAATGCGTGTTGTGTTTTGGGGTGCCAAAATGAAGAAATGATATCACTAAGTCATGTGTGCCTTTTATAGGCAATTTTAACCAAACTTGCTTAAACCTAAACCAAATTAATTGTCTACCATTTTAGCCTAATCAAGGGATAAATTTGCTGCCCCATTGAGCCCCATAAATGGGTGTGGGCTGCGCATGGAAGGGAGAGGAGGTTAAAAAAAAAATTGTTGACCAAGCTTTAAAACCCCTTGAATTTTTAATTCAAAAGTTGCCATAAATTTTGCATTTTTTAATTACCACCTTTAGGGCTATGTAGCAGCCATTTTCAACTGCTTTTGCAGCTAAGGGGGCACAGATTTTATGGACAAAAATTTATTTGTATTGGCTTCTCTTCACAGTCTAATTTTCTACTGTGGTGTTCGGTCCTTTCTCAGCAGTGTTCGATTTTTCACCTGAAAATCGGGTTTTCTGAATCCGATTTTGACACTGTCAATTCCTGGTTGTTTTATACTGTCTAAGAGCCCATTATCAGTCTATTTTACTGTTTATTTCCTATACTATGGTTGTGTATACACCATGTTGTCCTTTTACACGTAAACCAAGGCGTTCCCGGATGAAATTTCAGACATAATCTCTCTTGACTAATTTGGCATGTTGATTCCATTTTTATCAGTTTTATATCCATCGGAGGTCGTCTGGACTAGTTTTTGGATCTGTGTGATCTTGTCTCGAAAAATGTATCAGGTACCTGAGTGACTAATTTGGGCATTCTGAGTTTAAATATATCAGTTTCGGGTGAGATAAGTTCGTCTTGACCCTCTTTCCGATACTGTGCATCTCCCAAACTAAAATTCTTGTTTTATACTCAATCAACCAGATTAAGTCTACTGACTACTAATATATCAGTTTTATGTCAAATTAGGACCGTCTTGGCTAGTAACTTGACACTTCATTTTTCACTATTTACTATTCACCGTTTCTTGTTCGACTGACTAGTCTAAGTGTTCTGTCTCCATTTTTCGCAGTCTCTAGCCGAGAAGAGGTCATTCGAACCATTTTCTTGATATCGTACCCTTGCTAGGGTTATTTCTTACTATTGTGCTCAGATGTTCGGTCCAAGCATTCTGGTGATCTATTCACCAGTCTCATGTTAAGAAGTGGTTATCCGGACTAGTTTCCTGACAATGCACATCTCATACATTGATACACATAATTGTAGGACAATAAATCGGTAAAAACGTATCAGAGTGGCGCAGCGGAATAATAAAAATTTTTAGATCATTAAATATCTCATGATACCATATACAATAAACCAACAATAATTAAAACTCATACCTCAAGGACACCAATCTTGCAGGAGGAGAACGACCGGAGGCTTCAACCAACTAGCCTTCTCTACTATTCTTCAATTCCCGAATGGCTGAGTGTGTGGGCACTCTGAACCTCGATCGGTATACTAGCACTGCTAGTCTTCTTCCGACCACCCAGATCTCTAAAGAACTTTATTGTCACGATGAGCTGTGCAACAATAAGCCTGCTCACTTGAGAGCCTGTGGTCTTAGAGAACTGAAGTGGCAGGACCTCTATTTATAGACCTGCATGAGGTGATTCTCTGAATTCAAATTGGACTAGGAAAAGATATTCTCCCTTATCCATAACCAAAAAATCCGAATTTTTCCATGGGAAAATCCAACAATAAAATTTAGTTTTCTTAGGATAAATCCAATCCAAATCTAAACAAGATTTTAACTAGAATTTTATCTCTCTTTTTCAACCAAAAAATCTGAAATTTCCTAGGAGAAAATCTTCTCCACAAATTCGGCCATTATGGATAAGGGAGAACCAAAAATTCCACTAGGATTTTCAAGCTTGAATCTTATCTCAACCTTATCCAAAATAACCGAATTTGCCTAGGAGATTATCTCCAAAATTTCGGCCACTTTTCAGGGAGGAAAGAATCCAAATTCAACTGGGATTGAAACTTGAATTTTTCCCTTGAATCTTATCCACAAAAACCGAAATTTCATTGAGGATTATCCTCAAAATTTCATCCATAGTTTGTTGGGATTTAGATTCAAAATTCGAGTAGGATTCTAACAAGATTATCCTCTCCAAATCCAACTCAAATTCGAATTTCAAACCTTGTGGATTTTCCACAACAAATTCGAATCCTACTTGGACTGTGATTCAAAATTTGAATTTCAAATTTCAAATTCAAATTTCAAATTCAAATTTCAAATTTCAAATTCAAATTTCAAATTCAAATTTCAAATTCGAATTTCAAATTCAAATTTCAAATTCAAAATTCAAAATTCAAATTTCAAAATTCAAATTTCAAATTCCACAAAACGGTTGTGTTTCAAATTCTTGTTCTCATGGATAATTTTCTACAACTCCAATCCAATCTCAAATAAAATCATGGCAACTTTATTTGGAGTTCGAATAATTGTGTACTCTATTATCTAAAACAAAATCTGAATCCAACCGGAGAGAATCTTGTCTACCATCCTAATCTTGTGTCATCACCATCCATGCATAATAAACCAGCCAATAGCATACACAAATCAATTTCCCAAACATTAAGGAATTATGTGGAGCTAGTAGAGGGACTGATTGGACATATATAATCGGGCTCCCGTAAATCCATATGATCATCATTCTTTACCGAACAACTCAATCATATGATCACTAGTTTCAGAGTCACACCACTATAAACCTGAAACTGAACTCCCAATTATATACCGTATTACGTAAGCCTGTGACGAGCTACTATCGAATGACCTTGTCATATATGCAAAACCCTCATATGATATCCATGATCAGCCTTAGGTCAAAGTCCGTTTAATCCTACTGATCAGGCTATCTTAAAGTTCCATTATACTACCGAATTAAGAAAATGATTATTCACCATATATGAATAAGAAGTCATCCGCCTAGCAGACGACCCAAGGCCTTGTCCATTTTCACATTCAGTATAATGCCTTTAAGAGGATACCTTTAACTCCTTGGAGCTATGATTCCGATATCTATAAACGAACCATTCATCGTATACAAGTCATGCACCCAACAAACCGGTCTATAAGCTTACTACCTCTGAGACGCTTTAGCCATTGGAACATCAAAGTACACAAGTCATATACATGAAGTAGTTCATTTACTCAGGATTAAGGTTATTGCACAATGAACGTCAAAAGCAGATTGATCCACTCATAGCGGACTACGTAGATCAATCATGCTTTAGTCCCGGTCTAATATGTCACCACCAAGTAACATATCTATGTCTCTACTTGGGAGTCCAGCTCCAGACAGTCAAGACAAACAGTCCCCTCCAAGGCTTTAGACAACATAATAGTCTTAACATGAGTTAGATGCTCGGTCTAACCCCATAGACTACAGACCATAGTTTAGACCGCTAACTTTAGAACATTGTCTTCTCGCATACAAAAGTCCATTGCATGCAATGTTCTAACAGTTTTAACACAAGCAGTCAGTGAGCCATATTTGCTTACATTTACTTTAACATGTAAATAAGATGAGGACAGATAGCAATGTAATGAATAACTTCTATATATAATTTTATTATCCAGTTCAAAATGAATACATCAAAATGTTGTTAGGAAATGCCCTAAGTATTAGAGACATTTTGATGTATTCATTTTGAACTGGATAATAAAATTATACATAGAGGTTATTCATTACATTGCTATCTGTCCTCGTCTTATTTACATGTTAAAGTAAATGTAAGCAAATATGGCTCACTGACTGCTTGTGTTAAAACTGTTAGAACGTTGCATGCAATGGACTTTTGTATGCGAGAAGACAATGTTCTAAAGTTAGCAGTCTAAACTATGGTCTGTAGTCTATGGGGTTAGACCGAGAATCTAACTCATGTTAAGACTATTATGTTGTCTAAAGCCTTAGAGGGGACGGTCTGTCTTGACTGTCTGGAGCTGGACTCCCAAGTAGAGACATGGATATGTTGCTCGGTGGTGACATATTAGACCGGGACTAAAGCGTGATTGATCTACTTAGTCCGCTATGAGTGGATCAATCTGCTTTTGACGTTCATTGTGCAATAACCTTAATCCTGAGTAAATGAACTACTTCATGTATATGACTTGTGTACTTTGATGTTCCAATGGCTAAAGCGTCTCAGAGGTAGTAAGCTTATAGACCGGTTCGTTGGGTGCATGACTTGTATATGATGAAGGGTTTGTTTGCAGATATCGGAATCATAGCTCTGAGGAGTTAAAGGTATCCTCTTAAAGGCATTATACTGAATGTGAAAATGGACAAGACCTTGGGTCGTCTGCTGGGCGGATGACTTCTTATTCACATATGGTGAATAATCATTTTCTTGATTTGGTAGTATAATGGAACTTTAAGATAGCCTGATTAGTAGGATTAAACGGACTTTGACCTAAGGCTGATCATGGATATCATATGAGGGTTTTGCATATATGACAAGGTCATTGGATGGTAGCTCGTCACAGGCTTACGTAATACGGTATATAATTGGGAGTTCAGTTTCAGGTTTATAGTGGTGTGATTCTGAAATTAGTGATCATATGATTGAGTTGTTCGGTACAGAATGATGATCATATGGAATCACGGGAGCCCGATTATATATGTCCAATCAGTCCCTCTACTAGCTCCACATAATTCCTTAATGTTTGGCAAATTGATTTGTGTATGCTATTGGCTAGTTTATTATGCATGGATGGTGATGACACAGGATTAGGATGGTAGACAAGATTCTCTCCGGTTGGATTCAGATTTTGTTTTGGAGAATAGAGTACACAATTATTCGAACTCCAAATAAAGTTGCCATGATTTTATTTGAGATTGGATTGGAGTTGTAGAAAATTATCCATGAGAACAAGAACATGAAATACAACCGTTTTGTGGAATTTGAAATTTGAAATTTGAAATTTGAATTTGAAATTTGAATTTGAAATTTGAATTTGAAATTTAAATTTGAAATTTGAAAATTTGAAATTTGAAATTTGAATTTGAAATTTGAATTTGAAATTTGAAATTCAAATTTTGAATCACAGTCTAAGTAGGATTCGAATTTGTTGTGGAAAATCCACAAGGTTTAAAATTCGAATTTGAGTTGGATTTGGAGAGGATAATCTTGTTAGAATCCTACTTGAATTTTGAATCAAAATCCCAACAAAAGTGGGCGAATTTTTTGAGGATAATCCTCAATGGAAAATTCGGTTTTTGTAGATAAGATTCAAGGGAAAATTCAAGTTTCAATCCTAGTTGAATTTGGATTCTCTCCCTCCCTAAAAGTGGCCGAAATTTTGGAGCCTTAATCCTAGGAAATTCGGTTATTTTTGGATAAGGTTGAGATGAGATTTAGCTTGAAAATCCTAGTGGAATTTTGATTCTTCCTTATCCTAAAAGTGGCCGAAAATTTGGAGAAGATTTTCTCCTAAAGATTTCGGATTTTTTGGTTGAAAAAGGGAGATAAAATTCTAGTTAAAATCTTGTTGAGATTTGGATTGGATTTATCCTAGAAAAACCGAATTTAATTGTTAGGATTATCCTATGAAAAATTCGGATTTTTGGTTAAAGATAAGGGAGAAAATCTTTTCCTAGTCCAATTCGAATTCAGAGAATCACCTCATGCAGGTCTATAAATAGAGGTCCTGCCACTCCAGTTCTCTCAGACCACAGACTCTCAGGTGAGCAGGCTTATTGTTGCACAGCTCATCGTGACAATAAAGTTCTTTAGAGATCTGGGTGGTCGGAAGAAGACTAGCAGTGCTAGCATACCGATCGAGGTTCAGAGTGCCCACACACTCAGCCATTCGGGAATTGGAGAATAGTAGAGAAGGCTAGTTGGTTGAAGCCTCCGGTTATTCTCCTCCTGCATATTGGCGTCCTTGAGGTATGAGTTTTAATTGTTGTTGATTTATTGTATATGGCATCATGAGATATTTAACGATCTAAAAATTTTTATTGTTCCGCTGCGCCACTCTGATACGTTTTTACCGGTTTATTTTCCTACAAATGTCTCTAATGCTTAGGGCATTTCCTAACAATAATAGGGTGGACCAAATTCACTGTCGGTTACCCCCTTTCATAGTATAAATAGTAATAAATAGTACCATACATATTTAATCTATTCAACTGGAAATCATACTGTATTTTTAACTTAATTACTCATTATATAGTAATTAGGTTTCACGCATTTTTGAGGGTCTGTATACCGGCTCTCCGCTCATTACACAGCCCTCTGCACGGCTCTCACACTGGCGTGTTTCTGACCATGCAATTAGTATTGCATAAAAAGGCATCAAATATTTCCTTAATTTCTCGTTATATGAAAATCAAGTTACAGGAATGGGGTGGTCCTTACAATAACAAAGTCATGTATTCTTATTTCTTCTCTTCTTTAGATACAGTAATATCTTTTACTTCTTCCTGTATAAGAAAAGCAAGTTCTTGTAAACACCTTTATTGCATTATCAAATCATAAATTTCACATAACATAAATATAGAAAATTTATTATTTTTACACTTATATAATGAGAGTTGTGTTCAATTCAATCATACAAACTTTATTTTCCTTCATTTGTAAAGTAAATAAATTAGCAACTAACAATGAAAAACAAATATCTATAACTAAATTAAATGTAAAATTCAAATAAACATAAACACTCCTTTTTGTGTAATGGTAAATATTTTTTTGCTCTTTTAATATTTTTTTTATCAATGGTACATAGGCAACATAAATTCAACCTACATTAAAATGGATTTCTATTTGTGATGCCGCTAATTCTGATCATCCGCAACTGTCATGAACCAACTTTATTGCCGACCAAGACAGCTCGTGTGCCAAATCTGGGTTGTCAATTTGAAACTCTTTTTCTTAAACTTTCATTTCCCACGACCCGAAAATTTTGCCCATAAATTTTTTTTTCTTTTTAACACATACTTTCTCCAAAAGAAAGCTAAGTATAAAGCCCATATAAAACACAATACTACTTTTAGTTGTCTTTTTGAGCATAACATAATGTATAATATACAAAATAGCTACACTGCATTTTTTTTTTATAACACATTCTCTTCAATTCACTAACTTTAATAGCTTAGCGGAAGACTTTTGGCAAGACCAAGCCCACGGTGAATTCCCTATCCCATCAATACACGCGCACATCCTGCCGCCATCCATAAAGTCTACTAGACAGGTTTCTTACCTGCAACATGAACACACTGATGAGCTAACAGGCTCAGTAAGTTCAAACATACTTAGTAAGAATCATATGAATTCAAAAACATTAAAAACTCAATCTCCTATGAATAGTACTATTTACGATGAATAGCATATGAATAGAACTATTCATCATGAATAGTGATTTTAACCTTTGACCGATGAATAGTAACTATTACCCTAACTGGTTATTATTCATATTACCCTAACCGAGTTTACTACACTTAGTATAAGTTTTGGTTATGCTCAATTATGGTTTTCATCATCTTATTGATTATTCTTTCTCTATTTATATTTTGGTATAGAGCTATTTTATGACAGTACCGATATTTATCTTACGCGCTGACTGAGAGGGCCTAGGGAGCGACCCTAGAGCTTGGCCTCCACAACCCTTATGTATCCCCGTAGGATCTGAAAAACCTCCATCACAATGTTGGAGGGGTGGTATTACGATCTTTCAATTATTGTTTTGACCAAGTGACATTAATCGTCACTTTAAGGTCACTAACCTCCATCGCCCGTAGGCCTTAGATATTCTTATCTTTAAAATGTGGGACATGTTATACTAACTAATCCCCAAATGTCAATAGGACTTGATTCCTAATGTACAACTAATATATAACAAAGAAATATAGTATTTCATGTTGCAGACATGAAAATGCTTGAACTTACCAATACTACAATAATGTCCACTTCTGGAACTCCTCCGCAGTTCTATCTCTAATTTGGGTTCCTATAGACATAATATTGTCTGTTAATACCCTATATTAATTTATCACTTTAAATATATTTATTTGTGATAAATTTTATAAACATTTCAATTCGTTATATGGTACACGGTTTGCAACACGTCCGTGTCCCTGACCGTGTACCTCTCGGTCTAATTTTACATGGCCGTGTTCCACTATACACACACGTGTACTAATTAAACTCTAGATTTTAATCTTTAAAGACTCTATTTTAGGTCCTAGAATTTTTTTTAAGTTATTCTAGATCCTTTACGGTCCTTTCCGAGTTTCATAATTTTTGGTCAAAATGACCATTTTGCTCCTATCAGGTCTCGGGATTGTAACTATTCAGTTATATCATTTTTCTCAAATTTTCTAAGCCCAAATATCTTAAAACAATATTTTCTAGGCTTCTGTATTATTTTACAGCTCAATTTGCGATAAAATCTCATCCATCACCTAGGGTCGTTTCTCGTTTTTCGAGCGTTTTAGAGCCTTAAATAGCCATTTCACTACTCTTAAGACGCTTTTTATCCCGTCTCTGACCCTTGGTCCTCGAGAGGCTCGGGTTTCCTATCCCGACCTAATTTTTTTTCCTCGTTTCCTGAAATACCCCTAAAATGAAATTTTTTTCCTGTTTTAGGCATTTTAGACATTAAGGATCGGTTTACTATTCCTTTTGGGTTGGTTTTCCATTTCCAATCCTAATCCACCGAGGGGTCCCAGTTTCCTTCCTGAATTCAATATTTTTACCCCTCGTTTCCCCAAATGCCCTTATGCCATTTTAAAATTTTCGACAGCATTTTCGCTTGTATTTTTATGTTTCCTTGTATTAGGTACGCCTCAGAACCTTTGTACCTGCAATGTACTATACCAGAGGACTATTTTATACAAAGTTTCCAAACTTTTTATAAAAATTTTTCCACATTAACCAATATTCAAAAATCAACACACAACTGTAAGGAAATGCCCTAAGCATTAGTGACATTTTAATGTATTTATTTTAAACTGGATAATAAAATTATATATAGAGGTTATTCATTATATTGTTGTTTGTCCTCATTCTATTTACATGTTAAAATAAATGTAAGCAAATATGGCTCACTGACTACTTGTGTTAAAACTGTTAGAACGTTGCATGCAATGGACTTTTGTATGCGAGAAGACAATGTTCTAAAGTAAGTGATCTAAACTAAGGTTTGTAGTCTATGGGGTTAGACCGAGCATCTAACTCATGTTAAGACTATTATGTTGTTTAAAGCCATGGTAGGAACGGTTTGTCTTGATTGTCTGGAACATAGACTCCCAAGTAGAGACATAGATATGTTGCTTGGTGGTGACATATTAGACCGGAACTAAAGCATGATTGATCTACGTAGTCTGCTATGAGTGGATCAATCTACTTTTGACATTCATTGTGCAGTAACCTTAATCTTGAGTGAATGAACTACTTTATGTATATGACTTGTGTACTTTGATGTTCCAATGGCTAAAGCATCTCAGTGGTAGTAAGCTTATAGACCGGTTCGTTGGGTGCATGACTTGTATACGATGAAAGGTTTGTTTACAGATATCAGAATCATAGCTCTAATAAGGAGTTAAGGGTATCCTCTTAAAGACATTATACTAGATGTGAAAATGGACAAGGCCTTGGGTCGTCTGCTGGGTGGATGACTTCTTATTCACATATGATGGATAATCATTTTCTTATTTGGTAGTATAATGGAATTTTAAGATAGCCTGATCAGTAGAAATAAACGGACTTTGACCTAAGGCTGATCATGGATATCATATGAGGGTTTTACATACATGACAAGGTCATTGGACAATAGCTTGTCACAGTCTTATGTAATACGTTATATAATTGGGAGTTTAGTTTCAGGTTTATAGTGGTGTGACTCTGAAATTAATGATTATATGATTGAATTGTTCGGTAAAGAATGATGATCACATGGATTCACGGGAGCCTGATTATATATGTCTAATTGGTACCTCTACTCGCTCCACATAATTCCTTAACGATTGGCAAATTGATTTGTGTATGCTTATTGGCTAGTTGATTATGCATGGATGGTGTTGACATAGGATTAGGATGGTGGACAAGATTCTCTCCGGTTGAATTCATATTTTGTTTTGGATAATAGAGTACACAATTATTTGAACTCCAAATAAAGTTGCCATGATTTTGTTTGAGATTGGATTGGAGTTGTAGAAAATTATCCATGAGAACAAAAATTTGAAATACAACTGTTTGTGGATTTTGAAATTTGAAATTTGAAATTTAAAATTTAAATTTTGAATTTGAAATTTGAATTTGAAATTTAAATTTGAAATTCGAATTTGAAATTTGAATTTAAAATTTAAATTTTGAAATTTGAAATTCAAATTTTGAATCACAGTCCAAGTGGAATTCGAATTCTTTGTGGATAATTCCACAAGGCTAGAATTCGAATTTGAGTTGGATTATGAAGAGGAAAATCTTTTTTGAATCCTACTTGAATTTGAATCCCAATCCTAACTAACTTGGTCGAAAATTTTGAGGAATATCCTCCAAGAATTTTCAAATTTTTTGTGGATAAGATTTAGGGAAAAATTCAAGTTTCAATCCTAGTTGAATTTGGATTCTCTCCTCCCTATTTGTGGCCAAAAATTGTTAAGTGAATCTCAAAGGGGATTTTCGGTTATTTATGGATAAGGATGAGATAAAATTTAAGCTAGAAAATCCTATTTGGATTTTGATTCTCCTCACACTTTAATGACCAAATCTAATCATGTTTTTGGCGTAAAGGGGAATTGGTTTTTATGAGAGAATGAGGAGATAAAATTCAAGTTAAAATCCTCACACTTTAATGACCGAATCTAGTCAAGTTTTTGGCACAAAGGGGAATCGGTTTTTATGAGAGAATGAGGAGATAAAATTCAAGTTAAAATCCTGTTTAAATTTGGATTGGATAATCTCAAAAAATGGATGAATTTTTTGGTTGGATAAGGCCATGAAAAATTTAAATTTTATGAGTGGATAAGGGAGAAAATCTTCTCCTAATCTAATTCAAATTCAGAGGATCACCTCATGCAAGTATATAAATAGAGGTCCTGCCACTCCAGTTCTCTTAGACCATAGACTCTCAGGTGAGTAGTCTTATTATTGCATAACTCACCATGATAATAAGTTATTTAGAGATCTGGGTGGTTTAAAGAAGACTAGCAGTGCTAGCATACCGATCGAGGTTCAGAATGCCCACACACTCAACCATACAGGAAGTGGAGAATAGTAGAGAAGGCTAGTTGGTTGAAGGCCTCTAATCATTCTCCTTCTGCAGATTGACGTCCTTGAGGTATGAGTTTAAATTGTTATTGGTTTATTGTATATGGCATCATGAGATATTTAATGATCTTGAAAAATTTTTATTATTTCGCTGCGCCACTCTGATACATTTTTACCGATTTATTTCCTTCAACAACAACAAATTTTTCCAAACCTAATCTTGGTTTATCATATTAATCATCACCAATGTTCTTCATCACACATTTCAAATATCACATATAACTCTTAGGTTTTCTAATATGTAAAACAATATCAAAACCTAACAAAATTTTCATTCTAACCTTAGCATTAGCCATGGATTTTTCATGCAAAACATATAGAAAATTTTGTTTTCTTTCCTAGGGTTTTATCAACATTATTTAACACTAAAAATTTTCATTTTCTAGTGTTCATCACCCACAGTTTTAGCATGAAAAATACATCAAATTTATCTTGTTTCTTGATTCCAATTCATGCTTAATTCATCATATAATCAAATGAACATAAACACCAAACCAAATCACTAATTTCCAAGTCATTTTTCACACCAATATGCCATGGATTTTTTTTCATGGAAACACGTAAAATTTTTGCTTGTTTCTTAACCCTAAATCATGCTTCAAATTCTAAAACACAAATCTAATCATAACATTAACAAAACATCAGCTTTTTCAATGTTTTTCTACACCAAAGACCCATAGATTTTCACTAAGAAAATCAAAGAGAAATGCTTCAATTTAGAAGGTTACCTTATCTAGTTGATGACTTGATGCTAAAAATGCAATGAAAGCAAATTTTGGTGTAAAATTTTGAACAAAATTTGGCTTAAATGGGGGGGAAGCTCACAGTTTTTGGCTGCTCAAAAGGGCAAGAGTTTGGCCACTTTTTCTAATTTTATTTAATGAATTTTGGTGCCTATTTATAGGTAAAAATCCAAGGACCATTTAGCAATTTTTTTCAAAAATTTGCTAATTGTTCAAGGACTAAAAAGTAAGATTTTTAGGGCCAAAATCAAATTTTTTTCTTTCTTCCTTTCCACATGGCCAAATGGCCTTTTTCATTATTTTTAAAAAATTTTCAAAGTTAATTTTGGCATGATCTTGGCCATTGATCAAAAGGTGGTTTAATCTTAACCTTATACCTTTTTACTATTACTTTCTAAACTTTAAAGTTTTGTATTTAAGACATCATCCATATGATGTCATCATATTATATATATACTAATCCCTTAATTACTTGGTGGTCAAATTTTGACCGAAAGCCGAACCGAACGGAACTTTACCGAAATCGCGTAGACGGGTTCCAGGTGCTTCTGGTGTGATCGTTTTGTTTTATTTTGCTTCCGTTTAGTCAAAATTCTCTTCCATAAATTTTTATCTTTTTAGTGCATTTCAGTGCACTCCTTAGGGTTTTGGCTCTGATTTCGAACCGTCTTGCCCAAATATGTTCGGTAAGATTTTCCATCTCCGAACTCAATCACTTTAACAATACTAAAACATTTTACAGTATTCTTAACAGTATTAAAACACAACTTTTTCACATTTTATTCATTAAAATTGATACATTCATACAATTTTAACCTACTATGAGAATCTAAAATTCTCGGTTATCACATTCACCCCTCTTTATAGAATTTTCGTCCTCGAAAATTTAAAATTTAAAATTTTGTTTTCACGTTCCCATGTAGCCTCTTCAACGTTGTGATTTTTTGACAGTACTTTGACTAATGGGATCTTCTTGTTCCTTAGAACTTTATTTTCTTATGCCAGAATCTGAACAGGTCTTTCCTCGTAAGTCAAATCTTCCTGAATCTGAATCGGTTCATGTTTCAATACATGAGACGGATCCGATATATACTTCTGTAGCATTGGCACATGGAACATATTATGCACTGTTGACATCTCTAGAGGTAACACCAATCTATAAGAGACTTTACCTATGCGTTTGACAATCTCATATGGTGCAATATATCTTGGACTTAATTTCCCTTTCTTTCCAAACCTCATTATTCCTTTCATTGGTGAAACTCTTAGGAATACGAAATCCCCTTCGTTGAACTCCATGAATCTTCATCTCTTGTCCACATAGCTCTTCTGTCAGCTCTGGGCTATTTTCATCCGTTGCTGTATTTTTGTAACTGCATCCACTGTCTCTTATATGAAATCCGTCTTATGTAGTTATTTTTCTTGTAAATCATACTAATAAACCGGTGATCTGCACTTCCTTCTATGTAGAGCTTCATAGGGTGCCATTCCTATCGAAGCTTGGTAGCTGTTATTATAGGAAAACTCTACTAATGGAAGTTTCTCATTCCAGCTCCCTGGGAAATCTATTGTACATGCAGGCAGCATGTCTTTTAGTGTTTGAATGGTTCGCTCAGATTGCCCATCTGTCTGTAGATGAAAAGTTGTGCTTAGATGCACTTTTATTCCTATAGCTTCTTGCACACATGTCCAGAAGTTCGAAGTGAATCATGGATCCCGATTTGATACAATGGATTTAGGAACTCCATGTAACCTGACTATGTGGTTGACATACAAGCTCGCTAACTTTTCTAATGAAAAGATCATTTTTATGGCAATGAACCTTGTCGTCTTTGTCAATCTGTCGACAATGACCCAAATGGCATCATAACCTTCTTGGGTTTTCGATAGTCCTACCACAAAATCCATTGTGATATGTTCCCATTTCCATTCAGGAATCTCCAACGGCTCTAATTTTTCACTTGGATGACGATGTTTGGCCTTAACTTTTTGACATGTCATACACCTGTTTACAAACTCTATAATGTCTTTCTTCATCTCTTTCTACCAGAACTATAGCTTCAAATCCTGGTACATCTTATTGGCTCCGGGATGTACTGAATATGGTGTTTCATAGGCTTCTGCCATAATTCACCTTCGTAATCCTTCATTGTCTGGAACTTGAATTCTTCCCTGATGTAGGATTAATCCATCTTTAAACACTTCCTCTTGTGAACTGGTTAGCTTCAGGTCTCGTTTTTGAGCCTCCCTGATGTCCTCATGTAGCGTTGACTCCAGTTGTAATGCAACCAATTTTCCAATCATCAGTTCCACCTTCAGCACATTGATTTCTTATTGCAATGGCTTTGGAAGTTTTCCAATCAGTAGTTGTTGCGGAGTCGTAGATTTCCTACTTAATGTATCTGCAACGCGATTGGCTTTTCCCAGACGATAGAGGATTTCACAATCATAGTCTTTGACCAGCTCCAGCCATCTTCTTTGCTGCATATTTAGCTCTTTTTGTGTGAATAAATACTTTAGACTTTGGTGGTCAGTATAAATTTGACACTGAGCTCCATACAGATAGTGTCACCAGATCTTTAATGCAAACATTATTGCGGCAAGTTCCAAGTCGTGCGTGGGATAATTTTTCACATGGTCCTTTAATTTACGCAAAGCATAGGTAATCACTTTATTGCCTTACATCAGGACAGCTCCTAATTCCATCTTTGAAGCGTCACTATATATCACGAACATCTCCCCTTCAATAGGAAGTGTAAGTATCAACACGCTCATTAGTCGTTTCTTCAACTCTTGGAAGCTTCTTTTGCATACCTCCATCCATGCGTACTTCCTCTCCTTACATGTCAAAGCTGTAAGAGGTGCAGCGAGTTGTGCGAATCCCTCTACAAATCTCCTATAATAGTCAGTTAGACCTAAGAAACTCCATATTTTCGTCACGTTCTTATGTGCAAGCCATTCATTGATTGCCTCCACTTTTGCAGGATCCACAGTGATTCCGTCCTTGGAAACCACATGTTCTAGAAAATGTACTCTACCCAGCCAAAATTTGCATTTGGAGAATTTGGCATAGAGTTGATGCTTCCTTATCATTTGCAGGACAATCTTTAGATGCTCCTCATGCTCCTCATGAGTCTTTAAATATATAAGTATGTCATCGATAAACACAATGATAAACTTATCTAAATATTCCTTAAAGACTTGATTCATCAAGTCCATAAAGGCTGCTGGTGCATTTATTAACCCAAATGGCATCACAAGAAATTCATAATGATCATAGTGAGTTCGAAATGCGGTTTTATGGATGTCACTCTCTTGATCCTCAGTTGATGATATCCTGATCACAGATCAATCTTGGAGAATACTGCTGCGGTTTTTAGTTGATCGAACACGTCATTAATTCTAGGTAATGGATACCTATTCTTGATAGTGACCTTGTTCAATTCCCGGTAGTCAATGCACATGCAAAACGATCCATCTTTTTTCTTGACAAATAATACGGGAGCACCCCATAGGGAATAGCTTGGGCATATAAATCCTCTGTCAAGAAGCTCCTTCAGCTGCTCCTGTAATTCTTTTAATTCAACCAGTGCCATTCGGTATGATGCCTTTGAGATAGGTGCAGTTCCTGGCATCAGCTCAATCTCAAAAGAAATTTCTCTTTCAGGCAGTAATCCTGGTAATTCTTCTAGGAAGACATCAAGGAATTCATTTACAATCAGGACATCTTCAGGTTGAAGCTTCCATTTTTCTTGCACGTCCACTATATATGCTAAATATCCAGCACAGCCACTAAACATTAGCCTTCTCACTTTCATTGAATTGATCATCATCTTCTTTGGTTTATGTGATGATCTGTCATACTAAAAGCAGTCTTCTTCGTCGGGTTGGAACATTATCTTCCGCTTCCGACAGTCGATCGTGGCTTGGTACTTCCTTAAGAAATCCATTCCTAGTATCACATCGTAATTAGCAAGCTCCATCACGATCAATTCTGCAAACAACTCCCTATTTGCCATAATTATTGGCACATGAGGTAACCAGCAATTGGACATCAGGACTTCCCCCAAGAGTAGTGCAGTTCTAAATGTCATACCCATATTGTCTTTAGGATATCCTATCCTATTCATAAACTGGTATGAAATGAAAGAATGCGTAGCTCCAGAGTCAAATAAAACAGACGCCAAATTATTAGCAATAGAAAGCTGACCTATCACTTCATTTGATGTTCCAACTTCCGTATCTTCCTTTGTGTATACCATGACTCTAGCATCTGCTCGGGGTAAGCATTCTTGTCTTTCTTACCTCTCAGAATGGGATGAACCTTCAGCTTTGGCCTATAACGAATGTGTCTGGGGATGTTGTTGTTGTGACTGAGACAAACCTTGCATATTCTGCCTATTTTCTGGACAGTTCCTGACAAAGTGACTGTCCTTCCTACAGTGGAAACAAGCATTTGGGGCAAGTCTGCATTGGCCTGCATGTCTTTTCCCATAGTTCACACAATCTCGAACAATAGGGCCAGCATTGTTGTTCATTCTCCTCTACTGGTTCCTATTTCCAAGATTATTTCCTTTTCTTTTCCCCTGGAACAATTGATCAGAAGTACTTGGTTGTCTGGCTTTAGTATTTTGATTTAGCTTGCTACTCTATCTAACTTGAGATACAGTTTGTGTAGCTTTGGCCAACACCTTCTCCTTCTTCTTAGCATCCCAAATCTTTTCTCTTTCTTCCTTCTGTCGGACCAGATAATACTCTGCCCTCAACGCACTGCTAACACAATCAGATACAATGTTAGGTGGTGTCAACCCACTGTCCACCAATGCTGAGATCTCAGGACGAAACATACCTAGCATCTTCTGAATTTTCTCCCTTTCGGTGGTAACAGCGTACGGACACAATCGAGACAGTTGATTGAACTTGCTACAGACTTCTATCACTGTCATGTCCCCCTGTTTCAACTCTGTAAACTCTCTTTGTTGTGGTCGT
The DNA here is from genome assembly GCA_035233585.1 of Antiaris toxicaria. Classification (NCBI taxonomy): domain Eukaryota; kingdom Viridiplantae; phylum Streptophyta; class Magnoliopsida; order Rosales; family Moraceae; genus Antiaris; species Antiaris toxicaria. Next base: position 25,815,970 of record CP141157.1, read on the forward strand.
AATAGTGCGGGATTGTAATATTTCTGATTAAATTCCTCCAGAAAGTCCAACCAAGACATCGTACACATGTTTCTTCTCAACTTGACTGACTCCCACCAGAACCTTGCATCCTTCTTCAGAACAAAGGACGCATACATAATCTTTTCTTGATCGTTCAGTTCTATAAATTCCAAGATCATATGGAGTGAAGATAACCATTCTTCTGCTTCTAGAGGGTTTGTGGAACCTTTGAACTCCAATAGCTTTATTCATCTGAATCTTTCATATAGTGGCTCATGATTGACCCGGGGTTGTGGTTGGGGCTCTATTTCTTCTTCTGGTACTATTGGCGGCACTTCTGGTTTAGGTGCGGCCATTTGTGGGTTCTGGCCCTCTTCTTGACCTTGTCTTTGCTCTATTTGCTCTAGTCTTTGCCTTAATTCAGTATTTTCTCTCATTTGAGCTTCAATCAAAGCTTCCAACTCGTCCATTCTTTCTGACAGGACGGGACGTCCTTTCATGTTCCTCAGGTTTCATGGATTCACCATCTTTTCCACTTCCTATAATCACATGAAAGTCGATTGTTAGATTTTCACAAACATATTTTTACAACATAATTAAAAATATAGTTTTAGTCATCACATAATTTTCAACATTTCATCCATTGAACATGTCAAAATGTGATTATCATTTCTTTTCATTTCAAAAGTTTTCAAAAGTACATCAGTTCGAAGGCTTTTCTCAAAATAGCCTTTCGATTCAGTCATATATACACATATATAGACATATATATACACATTAGTACATCACATGTATTTCTATATCTAGTCTCCTAGCTAGGGTTGTTCTAGAATGGTCAAAAATTCAATTAGATCCATTTCTTCTTCATCTGTTCCGTTTTCGGCCTCGGATGGCGTTGATCCTTCAGCTGGACTCGTACCTTCTGGTTGCCTCGATGGACTAGCCTCATGGTCATTCGTCATCGGTCCAGATCCATACAGGCGATCTAACATTACTTCCTGTAGTCACTGTTCACGTCTCTTGCACACCATGTGCTCTATCATTATCTCTTCCTCTACTTTAGTTACAGTGACAATAAACTCACGCAAAGAAGTAGGGTATAAAGGGGTTACCCTCTGTCATAGGTCAATAGTGAGTCCCTTCCAAAATATGTCACAAAAATCATCATTTGTGATGTTGGATAGAGGACATGTCCTTACGACGCTATCCTGAAATCTGACTGCATACGAGAATACAGTATCGCTCAACATCATTTGTTGTCTCTCTACCCGCAGAACAAAGTTTCTAACATCTGCATACTTAGGCATAGTTGGTGGTGGCGGTACTGGCCTGCTCTCAGGAGTTGGTGCTGTACTCTTCTGCGAAAACTGCTCCAGCATGACTTGGCGAAATTCAGCCCAATCCAGTGCTAATAGCATCTCCTGATCACAATACTCACAATATATCTGTGCATCCTCACGGAATGTGCCAATGGCCATCAAAACCCAACAATCCTCATCTATGTCTCACTGGCACATGATAAACTCTACATAATGTAGCCAGTCCCGTGTAAAGTGTTAGGAAATACCCTAAGTATTAGAGACATTTTAATGTATTTATTTTGAACTAGATAATAAAATTATATATAGAAGTTATTCATTACATTGCTATCTGTCCTCGTTTTATTTACATTTTAAAGTAAATGTAAGCAAATATGGCTCCCTGACTGCTTGTGTTAAACTGTTAGAACGTTACATGCAATGGTCTTTTGTATACGAGAAGACAATGTTCTAAAGTTAGCGGTCTAAACTATGGTCCGTAGTCTATGGGGTCAGACCGAGCATCTAACTCATGTTAAGACTATTATGTTGTCTAAAGCCTTGGAGGGGATGGTTTGTCTTGACTATCTAGAGCTAGACTCCCAAGTAGAGACATAGATACGTTGCTTTGTGGTGACATATTAGACCAGGACTAAAGCGTGATTTATCTACGAAGTCCGCTTTGAGTGGATCGATTTGCTTTTGACATTCATTGTGCAGTAACCTTAATCCTGAGTAAAAGGACAACTTCATGTATATGACTTGTGTACTTTGATGTTCTAATGGCTAAAGCATCTTAGAGGAAGTATGCTTATAGATCGATTTGTTGGGTGCATGACTTGTATACGATGAAGGGTTTGTTTACAGATATCGGAATCATAGCTCTAATGAGGAGTTAAGGGTATCCTCTTAAAGACATTATACTGAATGTGAAAATGGATAAGGCCTTGGGTCGTCTATTGGGCGGATGACTTCTTATTCATATATGGTGAATAATCATTTTCTTAATTCGGTAGTGTAATGGAACTTTAAGATAGCCTGATCAGTAGGATTAAACGGACTTTGGCCTAAGGCTGATCATGGATATCATATGAGGGTTCTACATACATGATAAGGTCATTGGATGATAACTTGTCACGGGCTTACGTAATACGGTATATAATTGGAAGTTCAGTTTCAGGTTTATAGTGGTGTGACTCTGAAATTAGTGATCATATGATTGAGTTGTTCAGTAAAGAATGATGATCATATGGATTTGTGGGAGCCCAATTTTATATGTCCAATTAGTCCCTCTACTAGCTCCACATAATTCCTTAATGTTTGGCAAATTGATTTGTGTATGCTATTGGCTAGTTTATTATGCATGGATGGTGATGACATAGGATTAGGATGGTAGGCAAGATTCTCTCCGGTTGGATTCAGATTTTGTTTTGGATAATAGAGTACACAATTATTCGAACCCCAAATAAAGTTGCCATGATTTTATTTGAGATTGGATTGGAGTTGTAGAAAATTATCCACGAGAACAAGAATTTGAAATGCAACTGTTTTGTGGATTTTGAAATTTGAATTTTGAAATTTGAATTTGAAATTTGAATTTGAAATTCGAATTTGAAATTTGAATTTGAAATTTGAAATTTGAATTTTGAATTTTGAATTTGAAATTCGAATTTGAAATTTGAAATTCAAATTTTGAATCACAGTCCAAGTTGGATTCGAATTTGTTGTGGTAAATCCACAAGGAATGAAATTCGAATTTGAGTTGGATATGGAGAGGATAATCTTGTTAGAGTCCTATTTGAATTTTGAATCCAAATCCTAACTAAAGTTGGACGAAAATTTTGAGGATTATCCTCAATGATTTTCGGATCTTTTGTGGATAAGGTTCAAGGAAAAATTCAAGTTTCAATCCCAGTTGAATTTGGATTCTCTCCTCCCAGATAATGGCCGAAATTTTGGAGTGAATCTCCTAAGAGATTTTCGGTTATTTTGGATAAGGATGAGATAAGATTCAAGCTTGAAAATCCTAGTGGAATTTTGATTCTCCCTTATCCAAAAGTGGCCGAATTTTTTGTGGAGATTTTCTCCTTAGAATTTTCAGATTTTTTGGTTGAAAAAGGGAGATAAAATTCTAGTTAAAATCTTGTTTAGATTTGGATTGGATTTGTCCTAAAGTCACCAAATTTTATTGTTGGGATTTTCCCTTGGAAAATTTGGATTTTGTGCTTGTGGATAAGGGAGAATATCTTCTCCTAATCCAATTCGAATTCAGAGAATCACCTCATGCAGGTCTATAAATAGAGGTCCTGCCACTTCAGTTCTCTTAGACCACAGACTCTCAGGTGAGCAGGCTTATTATTGCACAGCCCACCGTGATAATAAGTTCTTTAGAGATCTGGGTGGTCGGAAGAAGACTAGCAATGCTAGCATACCGATCAAGGTTCAGAGTGCCCACATACTCAGCCATTCGGGAATTAGAGAATAGTAGAGAAGGCTAGTTGGCTGAAGCCTTCCGGTCATTCTCCTCCTGCAGATTGGCGTCCTTGAGGTATGAGTTTTAATTGTTGTTGGTTTATTGTATATGGCATCATGAGATATTTAACGATCTAAAATTTTTTATTATTTCACTGCGCTACTCTGATATGTTTTTACCGATATATTTTCCTACAATTGGTATCAGAGCCATCTCATGACTATGCCATACACATAAATTAGACAATTACTTAGTCTTTTTATTTATGTATGGATTTGATATTTAGAGAGTGGCATTCTAGGATTCCTTTATGTTGTTATCATGTATTATGTATAAAGTATGTGGTTATTTTAATATTTTGAATTATTATAAGCATGCTTGTTTATGCCGGTTATGGTTCCTTAGAATTTAGAAAAATTGTATCTAGGAATTTTTATGTAACCATGGGAGTAGTTTATTAACACTGTAATTTTCCCATGGATTTTAATTTTTTTCTCTTAGAATTATTATGGTTAGAATTTTGTACACCGGAAACGGTTTAGGAAATTTTATGTAATTATTCTTGGAGGAGATTGAAGATTGAAGACTGTAATTTATTTTTCCCAAAAGTTAAATTTGATTTAAAAGTTGAAATTTTGATTGTGTGGAAAATTTTAATTTAATTGGGATTCAAATTAATTTTTGGAGATCCTAATAGGTAAATTGGAATATGGCATGAAAATCGAGACACGACCCCTCGGGATAGGCCGTCGGGCCTTGGTGGGGCTGCAGCCTCTGCCCTCGGGCAGGATGGGCTGCGGCAGCCCCTGTGCAGGCCATAATCACCCAAGTCTGGCCACAGCCTGGGCGTGCAGCCTGGCGCTGCAGGCTTGGCCTGCAGCTCGGCAAGGCTGCAAATGGGCAGCCGTGGGCTGCCAGCCCCCTCGGGGCTGGTGGCTGCCCACGGTGGCTGCCCTCTGGGGACGGTGGTGTGACGATTCAAAAATCGAAAAATTTTGATTTTTAAATTTGAGATTTAATTTTAAATCATGTTTAAAAATATGTAATTGAAAATTTGAAATTTTTGAAATTACATATTATTACACATGATGTTTAAAATTGTTTAAAATTTGAATTTGAAATTTAAATTTTAAATAATTCTTGGGATGAGAAATAAATGGAGAGGCTACATAAAGATGGATACAAGAAGACGGAACAAAATTCAAGACCCAAAGAATGGTTTGGATGGAATTTTGTAATCTTTATTTTCTTTGTTCTAGGATGGAACCATGGCTTGGTTATTCTGTCAATTATTTTTTCTGTGATATGTCATGGATGTATAAATATGTATTGATGGATATTTTATATGCATATTTGATAACATGTCATATAAGATAGGTGAGTGCCGCTCATACTATATTGATCATACATAATTTGTCAAAACTTGCATGTTTTTCAAAATATTGAGTGGGAGAGGGTTTCAAACAAAACCCACGGCTTCCATCGTTGATCCATATATGAAAGCATGGTAACGCCTCACATCAGTTCTGCCCTGACCACACCCCTCAGTAGGTGTTTACTGCCGCCGGTATACTAGATTGAATCTCCTATGTGGAAAGCGTGTTCGGGTACGATCCTATTCATGACCACCCTTCGGTGGCTTGGTAGGACGTGAATCGGGCTACGTAAACAATGGTTATACACTCAAGACTCGTTTAGTTATTAACCTTCCCTTGAGGCTCTGTTAACTAAACTGGTGGCCAAACGAGCAGTTATTAATATATGTCTTAACCTTGGAGGATTTAAGGCAACATATATTAATTGGACGAGGTCCATGTTCCGGCTATTTGTTTTCATAACCACCCCTTGGTGACTTGGGGCAATAGGTGCTGAGAATTACCGTTGCAATGCTACATGTTTTTCAAGTTTCATGTAGGAACATACTTGTATGTTTTATTTGCTAAATTATCTGTATGTTTGCTTGGGCTTTGTAATGACGTCTAGTATAATTTTATTTCAGTTCAAAATGTCACCGACACCCCTCATTTCAATACTTACTAAGAATAAACTGAATGGCGATAATTATAAATATTGGAAAAGAAATCTGTTGATAGTTCTCAGCTGCGAGAGACACAAGTTCGTACTGGACGAACCATGCCCACCAGGGCCAAAACCTGACACACCGCTTGAGGAGGTCCCGGTTGCCTATACTCGTTGGAGAGAATCCAATGATATAGCTCGATGCTACATACTTGCTAGCATGACGAGTGCTTTACAAAAGCAACATGAGACTTATCAAGTTACTGGGGAGATCATGGAAAATCTGGAGGACACGTTCGGAGACCAAGAAAAATTGGCTTGACAGTCCGCTATCACCAGCATTATGAACTCTAAGCAAAAGGCGGGTACTCCGATGAAGGACCATATGATCACTCTAATGGGATTCTTCGCTGATGCTGCCGAGAACAGTGCTGAGTTGGACTACAACACCCAAATCGAGATGGTGTTCAAAATTCTGTCTAAAGATTTTGTGGGGTTTAAGGCCGCATACAGTCTGGCGACAAGGGAGTTAGGACTAACCGAGCTCATGAAGCAATTCCAAGCTTATGAGCGGATGATCAAGGATAGGGATGCGATCCAACCCAAAGGTGAGGCCAATTTGGCGGAATCTTCCAAACCCGCACAGAAGAGGAAGAGGCCAAATCAGAAGCAAGCGACTTCCAGTTCTTCTAATCCTCCTATCTCGGATGGGAAGAAGAAGAAGAACAACAAGAAGCCCAGGGACCCTAAAAAGTCCAAATGCTTTCGTTGTAGGAATGTAGGTCACTTTAAGAAGGCTTGCCGAGAATTCCTATCCGCCAAGGGCAAGGAAGGGGTTCGTGGAAACAAGAAGTCTACATGATAGGAGCCTCTCATTGCGAACTGGAGACGGCATCTTGGTGGTGGCTGAGGTAGTGAAAGATATTTACCTTTACTTTGATCAATTTAGGTTTATTTTATTGAAAGACTGTTTTTATGTTCCTAATTTTAGGAGGAACCTTATATCAGTAGCTTGTTTAATAAAGGATTCTTATTCAGTTTCTTTTAGTAAAAGAGTTGATATTCATAGAAATAAGTCTTTTATCTATTCTGGATGGATGAATGGAAACCTAAATTTGATCAAACCAAAGATGTACTCACTGCTTGACACTAAATTAACAGATAACTTAAAAAGGTTGAAAGTTTCTCACTCTATCAAGGCATATCTTTGGCATTTAAGACTTGGTCATATTAATCAAGATAGAATTCAAAGATTGGTGAAAGACGGTCCTCTAGAATCTCTGGAGGAGGTACATCTTCCCTAATGTGAGTCTTGTCTAGAAGGTAAGATGACTAAGAGGTCTTTTAGAGCTAAGGATACAAGGGCTCAGGAGCTCTTAGAAATTGTGCACACTGACGTAGTTGGCCCCATGAACGTCACAGCACGAGGAGGGTTCGAGTATTATGTCTCTTTTATAGATGATTACTCGAGGTATGGATATGTGTATCTGATGCACCGCAAGAGCAAAACCTTTGACAAGTTCAAAGAGTATCGTGCGGATTGGATAAATCGATAAAGACACTTCGATCTGATCAAGGTGGTGAATACCTCTCCGATGAATTTCTAGGACATCTTGTAGAGAACAGGATATTATCCCAATTAACTGCACCTGGTACTCCATAACAGAATGGTGTAGCTGAAAGGAGAAACAGGACCTCATTGGATATGGTACGGTCCATGATGAGTTATTCAACGCTGCCATTATCATTTTGGGGATATGCTTTAAAAACGGCGTGCTATATTCTGAATCAGGTTTCAAGCAAATCAATTCCCAGAACACCGTATGAATTGTGGCGTGGCAGGAAGCCCTCCCTTGGACATATGAGAATATGGGGCTACCCGACACACGTACTGGATGGGGATGCAAAGAAATTGGAACCAAGATTAGAGTTGTGCATGTTTGTAGGGTATCCAAAGGGAACTAAAGGAGGTCTGTTCTATAACCTGAAGGAACAAAAGTCATTGTTTCAACCCATGCGACATTCTTAGAGGAAAGTCACATGAATGACTTTAAGCCTCGAAGCAAAGTGGTGTTAGAGGAGTTATCAGGTGAAAGAACTGCTCCATAGATTTCGGTCTTGGACGCAAGTTCGAGTTCCGGTGAAGGACCTGCAGACAATCAACAATTTAGGGTGCCTCGTCGTAGTGGGAAGGTTTCGAAGAAATCTAATTTCTTCATGTATGATGCTGAGGTATACCAGGCCGAGTCTCATAAGCATAAGGATGATCCGGTCACCTATGATAAAGCTATAAATGATGTTGATTCTAAATCTTAGAAACAGGCTATGAACAATGAGATGGATTCTATGAAATCCAACTCTGTTTGGGAACTTGTAGATTTGCTGGATGGGATAAAATCCATTAGATGCAAATGGGCCTACAAAAGAAAGAAGGATGCAGAAGGGAGAGTGGAAAATTTCAAAGCTAGACTAGTTGCAAAGGGGTACACACAAAAGGCTGGAATCGATTATGATGAAACCTTTTCGCCTGTTACTATGCTGAAGTCTATCAGCATTCTTCTGTCCGTTGCTGCGGCTCTCGATTACGAGATCTGGCAAATGGATGTCAAGACGGCATTCTTGAATGGCCATCTTGAAGAGTGTATCTATATGATACAGCCCGAAGGGTTCGTAGCGAAAGGCCAAGAAAGGAAAGTTTGCAAGTTGTTTAGATCCATTTATGGACTAAAGCAAGCATCCCGCTTATGGAACCAGAGGTTTGATCAAGCGATTAAGACATTTGGTTTTGAGCAGAACGTTGATGAACCCTGTGTTTATAAATGTATTAAGGATGGAAAAGTGGTCTTCCTGATACTCTATGTCGATGATATACTACTCATTAGGAATGATGTAGGGAACTTATCATCGGTCAAGCTTTGGTTACACCAACAGTTTGACATGAAGGACTTGGGAGAAGCTAATTATGTTTTAGGCATTCATCTCTTTAGAGATCGAAAGAACAAAATGATAGTGTTATCCTAAGCTTCATACATAGATAAAATAATTGACAAATATGCAATGCAAGAGGCAAAGAAATGTTCACAACCTTCTATTACCGGTTTAACTCTTTCATTGGACGACTGTCCCAAGACATCAGAAGAAAGAGAGCGTATGAGTAAGGTCCCTTATGCATCCACTGTGGGTAGCCTTATGTACGCTATGCTTTGCACTCGCCTGGATATATGTTTTGCAGTAGGTATGGTGAGTCGATATCAAGCGAATCCTGGAACCAAGCACTGGCAAGTAGTAAAGCATATACTCAAGTATCTTAAGAGAACGAGGGATTATATGCTGGTGTATTCTGGAGGGGACCTAACACCCGTAGGATACATGGACTGAGTCTTCCAGACTTGCAAGGATTCGAGGAAGTAGACATTAGAGGGCACGTGGAGACAGGATTAGTGGATGTATGTAAGATTAATTCCGAGGACAACATTGCTGATCGCTCTACTTAGACTTTGGTGCCTAGAAGCTTTGAGAGGCACGCAGAGGTGATGGGGATGCATAACATGGCACATCTGCTACCTTAGGGCAAATGGGAGATTGTTAGGAAATCCCTAAGTATTAGAGACATTTTGATGTATTTATTTTGAACTGGATAATAAAATTATATATAGAGGTTATTCATTACATTGCTATCTATCCTCGTTTTATTTACATATTAAAGTAAATGTAAGCAAATATTGCTCCTTGACTGCTTGTGTTAAACTGTTAGAATGTTGCATGCAATGGTCTTTTGTATGCGAGAAGACAATGTTCTAAAGTTAGCAGTCTAAACTATGGTCTGTAGTCTATGGGCTCAGATCGAGCATCTAACTCATGTTAAGACTATTATGTTGTCTAAAGCCTTGGAGGGGACGGTTTGTCTTGACTGTCTGGAGCTGGACTCCCAAGTAGAGACATAGATATGTTGCTTAGTGGTGACATATTAGACTGGGACTAAAGCATGATTGATATACGAAGTCTGCTTTGAGTGGATCGATCTACTTTTGATGTTCATTGTGTAGTAACCTTAATCCTGAGTAAAACGATAGCTTCATGTATATGACTTGTGTACTTTGATGTTGTTAGAAAATGCCCTAAGTATTAGAGACATTTTGATGTATTCATTTTGAACTGGATAATAAAATTATATATAGAGGTTATTCATTACATTGCTATCTGTCCTCGTCTTATTTATATGTTAAAGTAAATGTAAGCAAATATGGCTCACTGACTGCTTGTGTTAAAACTGTTAGAACGTGGCATGCAATGGACTTTTGTATGCGAGAAGACAATGTTCTAAAGTTAGTAGTCTAAACTATGGTCTGTAGCCTATGGGGTTAGACCGAGCATCTAACTCATGTTAAGACTATTATGTTGTCTAAAGCTTTGGAGGGGACGGTCTGTCATGACTGTCTGGAGCTGAACTCCCAAGTAGAGACATAGATATGTTGCTTGGTGGTGACATATTAGACCGGGACTAAAGCATGATTGATCTACGTAGTCCGCTATGAGTGGATCAATCTGCTTTTGACGTTCATTGTGCAATAACCTTAATCCTGAGTAAATGAACTACTTCATGTATATGACTTGTGTACTTTGATGTTCCAATGGCTAAAGCGTCTCAGAGGTAGTAAGCTTATAGACCGGTTCGTTGGGTGCATGACTTATATACGATGAAGGGTTTGTTTGCAGATATCGGAATCATAGCTCTGAGGAGTTAAAGGTATCCTCTTAAAGGCATTATACTGAATGTAAAAATGGACAAGGCCTTGGGTCGTCTGCTGGGCGGATGACTTCTTATTCACATATGGTGAAAAATCATTTTCTTAATTCAGTAGTATAATGGAACTTTAAGATAGCCTGATCAGTAGGATTAAACGGACTTTGACCTAAGGCTGATCATAGATATCATATGAGGGTTTTGCATATATGACAAGGTCATTGGATTGTAGCTCGTCACGGGCTTACGTAATACGGTATATAATTGGGAGTTCAGTTTCAGGTTTATAGTGGTGTGACTCTGAAACTAGTGATCATATGATTGAGTTGTTCGGTAAAGAATGATGATCATATGGAATCACGGGAGCCCGATTATATATGTCCAATCAGTCCCTCTACTAGCTCCACATAATTCCTTAACGTTTGGCAAATTAATTTGTGTATGCTATTGGCTAGTTTATTATGCATGGATGGTGATGACACAGGATTAGGATGGTAGACAAGATTCTCTTCGGTTGGATTCAGATTTTGTTTTGGATAATAGAGTACACAATTATTCGAACTCCAAATAAAGTTGCCATGATTTTATTTGAGATTGGATTGGAGTTGTAGAAAATTATCCATGAGAACAAGAATTTGAAACACAACCGTTTTATGGAATTTGAATTTTGAATTTTGAAATTTGAAATTTGAAATTTGAAATTTGAAATTTGAATTTGAAATTTGAATTTGAAATTTGAATTTGAAATTCGAATTTGAAATTTGAATTTGAAATTTAAATTTGAAATTTGGAATTTGAAATTTGGAATTTGAAATTTGAAATTTGAATTTGAAATTTGAATCACAGTCCAAGTAGGATTCGAATTTTTTGTGGAAAATCCACAAGGTTTGAAATTCGAATTTGAGTTGGATTTGGAGAGGATAATCTTGTTAGAATCCTACTTGAATTTTGAATCCAAATCCTAACAAATGTGGACGAAATTTTTGAGGATAATCTTCAAGGAAATTTCGGATTTTGTGGATAAGATTCAAGGGAAAATTCAAGTTTCAATCCTAGTTGAATTTGGATTCTCTCCTTCCCTGAAAAGTGGCCGAAATTAGGGAGAAAATCTCCTAGGAAATTCGGTTATTTTGGACAAGGTTGAGATAAGATTCAAGCTTGAAAATCCTAGTGGAATTTTTGATTCTCCCTTATCCATAATGGCCGAAATTTATTAGGAGATTTTCTCCAAGAAAAATTCAGATTTTTTGGTTGAAAAAGGGAGATAAAATTCTAGTTAAAATCTTGTTTAGATTTAGATTGGATTTATCCTAAGAAAACCGAATTTTATTGTTGGATTTATCCATGGAAAAATTCAGATTTTTTCGTTAAGGATAAGGGAAAATATCTTTTCCTAATCCAATTCAAATTCAGAGAATCACCTCATGCAGGTCTATAAATAGAGGTCCTACCACTCCAGTTCTCTCAGACCACAGACTCTCAGGTGAGCAGGCTTATTGTTACACAGCTCATCGTGACAATAAAGTTCTTTAGAGATCTGGGTGGTCTGAAGAAGACTAGCAGTGCTAGCATACCGATCGAGGTTCAGAGTGCCCACACACTCAGCCATTCGGGAATTGGAGAATAGTAGAGAAGGCTAGTTGGTTGAAGCCTCCGGTCATTCTCCTCCTACAAGATTGGCATCCTTGAGGTATGAGTTTTAATTGTTGTTGGTTTATTGTATATGGCATCATGAGATATTTAACGATCTAAAAATTTTTATTGTTTCGCTGCGCCACTCTGATACGTTTTTACCGGTTTATTTTCCTACAGATGCTCCAATGGCTAAAGCGTCTCAGAGGAAGTAAGCTTATAAACCGGTTCGTTGGGTGCATGGCTTGTATACGATGAAGGGTTCGTTTACAGATATCGGAATCATAGCTCTAATGAGGAGTTAAGGGTATCCTTTTAAAGGCATTATACTGAATGTGAAAATGGACAAGGCCTTAGGCCGTCTGCTGGGCGGATGACTTCTTATTCATATATGGTGAACAATCATTTTCTTAATTCAGTAGGGTAATGGAACTTTAAGATAGCCTGATCAGTAGGATTACACGAACTTTGGCTTAAGGCTGATCATAGATATCATATGAGGGTTCTGCATACATGACAAGGTCATTGGACGATAGCTTGTCACAGGCTTACGTAATACAGTATATAATTGGGAGATCAGTTTCAGGTTTATAGTGGTGTTACTCTGAAATTAGTGATCATATGATTGAGTTGTTCGGTAAAGAATGATGATCATATGGATTTGCAGGAGCCCGATTATATATGTCCAATTAGTCCCTCTACTAGCTCCACATAATTCCTTAATATTTGGCAAATTGATTTGTGTATGCTATTGGCTAGTTTATTATGCATGGATGGTAATGACATAGAATTAGGATGGTAGGCAAGATTCTCTCCGATTGGATTCAGATTTTGTTTTGGATAATTGAGTACACAATTATTCGAACTCCAAATAAAGTTGCTATGATTTTATTTGAGAATGGATTAGAGTTGTAGAAAATTATCCATAAGAACAAGAATTTGAAACATAATTGTTTTGTGGATTTTGAAATTTGAAATTTGAAATTTGAATTTGAAATTCGAATTTGAAATTTGAATTTGAAATTTAAATTTGAAATTTGAAATTTGAAATTTGAATTTGAAATTCGAATTTGAAATTTGAAATTCAAATTTTGAATCGCAGTCCAAGTGGGATTCAAATTTGTTGTGGTAAATCCACAAGGAATGAAATTTGAATTTGAGTTGGATATAGAGAGGATTATCTTGTTAGAATCCTACTTGAATTTTGAATCCAAATCCTAACTAAAGTTGGATGAAAATTTTGAGGATTATCCTAAATGATTTTTGGATTTTTTGTGGATAAGGTTCAACGAAAATTTCAAGTTTCAATCCCAGTTGAATTTGGATTCTCTCCTCCCAGATAATGGCTGAAATTTTGGAGTGAATCTCCTAAGAGATTTTCGGTTATTTTGGATAAGGATGAGATACAATTCAAGCTTGAAAATCCTAGTGGAATTTTGATTCTCCCTTATACAAAAGTCACTGAATTTTTTGTGGAGATTTTCTGCTTAGAATTTTCAGATTTTTTGGTTAAAAAAGGAAAATAAAATTCTAGTTAAAATCTTGTTTAGATTTGGATTAGATTTGTCCTAAAGTGGCCGAATTTTATTGTTAGAATTTTCCCTTGGAAAATTTGGATTTTGTGCTTGTGGATAAGGGAGAACATCTTCTCCTAATCCAATTCGAATTCAGAGAATCACCTCATGCAGGTCTATAAATAGAAGTCCTACCACTCCAGTTCTATTAGACCACAGACTCTCAGGTAAGCAGGCTTATTGTTGCACAGCCCACCGTGATAATAAGTTCTTTAGAGATCTGGGTGGTCAGAAGAAGACTAGCAGTACTAGCATACCGATCAAGGTTCAGAGTGCCCAAACACTCAGCCATTCAGGAATTAGAGAATAGTAGAGAAGACTAGTTGGTTGAAGCCTTCCGGTCATTCTCCTCCTGCACATTAGCATCCTTGAGGTATGAGTTTAATTGTTGTTGGTTTATTGTATATGGCATCATGAGATATTTAACGATCTAAAAATTTTTATTGTTCTGCTGCGCCACTCTGATATGTTTTTAACAATTTATTTTCCTACATAAAGATCCCCTGCTGACCACCCTCGAACGCAGGTGGATGACTACCTCTAAAAGCATGTATGGCTCACACTAATACTCTAGCTCCTATGCGAGCTCGATCTCCCACCACTGGAATATCTACTGTTACCGGTGGGTTTATAATCGGTTGCGGAGGTGGTGCTTGTACTGGTGCCGGTGCTACAATCCTTGGTGCTAACGGCTCAGGTACTGGTGGTCGCTGTACTGCTCGCCTAATCATGGATGGTCTGATCACCGGCCTAGTCCATACCCGAAGCGGTCTTCTCAGTCGGTATGGGTGAGGTCGCATATAAGGTGGTCTAGTCATCTTAAATACTACAAAAATATATAATCTCGAATAAACGAAAATTTAACTAATTTAAAGAAAGCTAACTTACTTGGATTGACGAGCAGGTCACATTTCGTGCCAATAGGGATATGGTCAACCACTCTGATACCAACCTATGATGCTCTCAATTCTGATCACCCGCAACTGTCATGAACCGATTTTATTGCCGACCAAGACAGCTCGTGTGCCGAATCTGGGTTGTCAATTTAAAACTCTTTTTCTTAAACTTTCATTTCTCAGGGCCCAAAAATTTTGCCCATAAAATTTTTTTTTCTTTTTAATACATACTTTCTCCAAAAGAAAACTAAGTATAAAAGCCATATAAAACACAATACTACTTTTAGTTGTCTTTTTGAGTATAACATAATGTATAATATACAAAATAGCTACACTGCATTTTTTTTTTATAACATATTCTCTTCAATTCACTAACTTTAATAGCTCAGTGGAAGACTTTTAGCAGGACCAAGTCCACGGTGAATTCCCTATCCCATCAGCACATGCGCACATCTTACCACCATCCATAAAGTCTATTGAACAGGTTTCTTACCTACAACACGAACAAACTGATAAGCTAACAGGCTTAGTAAGTTCAAACATACTTAGTAAGAATCATATAGATTCAAAAACATTAAAAACTCAATCTCCTATAAATAGACTATTCACGATGAACAGTATATGAATAGTACTATTCTTCATGAATAGTGACTTCAACCTTTGATCGATGAATAGTAGTTGTTACTCTAACTGGTTACTATTTACATTACCCTAACCGAGTTTACTACACTTAGTGTAAGCTTCGGTTATGCTCAATTATGGTTTTCATCATCTTATTGATTATTCTTTCTCTATTTATATTTTGGTATAGAGCTCTTTTATGGCAGTACCGATATTTATCTTGCGCACTGACTAGGAGGGCCTAGGGAGCAACCCTAGAGTTTCGGCCTTCACAACCCTCATGTATCCCCGTAGGATCTAAAAAACCCCCATCACAATGTTGGAGGGGCGGTACGTCTTAAATGGTTTTATTACCATCTTTCAATTATTGTTTTGACCAAGTGACATTAATCGTTACCTCAAGGTCACTAACTTCCATCACCCATAGGCCTTAGATATTCTTATCTTTAAAATGTGGGACATGTCATACTAACTAATCCCCAAATGTCAATAGGACTTGATTCCTAATGTACAACTAATATATAACAAAGATATACAGTATTTCATGTTGCAGACATGAAAATGCTTGAACTTACCAATACTGCCATAATATCCACTTCTAGAACTCCTCCACGGTTCTATCTCTAATTTGGGTTCCTACAAACATAATATTATCTGTTAATACCCTATATTAATTTATCACTTTAAATATATTTATTTGTGATAAATTTTATAAACATTATAATTCTTTATATGGTATACGGTTTGCAACACGCCCGTGTCCCTGACCGTGTACCTCTCGGTCTTATTTTACACGGCCGTGTTCCACTATACACGCCCATGTACTAATTAAACTCTAGATTTTAATCTTTAAAACTTTATTTTGGGTCCTAGAATTTTATTTAAGTTATTCTAGATCCTTTATGGTCCTTTCCGAGTTTTTCAGAAATTTTTGATCAAAATAACCATTTTACCCCTATCGGGTCTCGGGATCGTAACTATTCTGTTCTATCGTTTTTCTCAAATTTTCTAAGCCCAAATATCTTAAAAGAATATTTTCTAGGCTTCTGTATTATTTTACAACTTAATTTGCGATAAAATCTTAATTATCTATTTTCCCGAGCCTCGATTACTATTCATCCATCACCTAGGGTTATTTCTCATTTTTCGAGCATTTCGAAGCCTCAAATGGCCATTTCACTACTCTTAAAATGCTTTTTATCCCGTCCCTGACCCTCGGTCCTTGAGAGGCTCGGGTTTCCTATCCCGACCTATTTTTTTTTCTCGTTTCCCGAAATACCCCTAACATGAAATTTTTTTCCTGTTTTAGGCATTTTAGACAGTAAGGGTCGGTTTACTATTCCTTTTGGGTTGGTTTTCCATTTCTAATCCTAATCCACCGAGGGGTCCCGGTTTCCTTCCCGAGTTCAATATTTTTACCCCTCGTTTCCCGAAATGCCCTTATGCCGTTTTAAAATTTTCGACAGCATTTCCGCTTGTATTTTTAGGTTTCCCGGCGTTAAGTACACCTCAGAATCTTTGTGCCTGCCACGTACTATACCAAAGGCCTATTTTATACAAAGTTTCCAAACTTTGTATAAAAGTTTTTCCACATTAACCAATATTCAAAAATCAATACACAACAACAAATTTTTCCAAACCTAGGTTTGGTTTATCATATTAATCATCACACATTTCAAATATCACATATCACTCTTAGGTTTTCTAATGTATAAAACAACATCAAAACCTAACAAAATTTTCATTCTAACCCTAGCATTAGCCACGGATTTTTCATGCAAAACATATAGAAAATTTTGTTTTCTTTCCTAGGGTTTTATCAACATTATTTAACACTAAAAATTTCCATTTTCTAGTGTTCATCACCCACGGTTTTAGCATGAAAAATACATCAAAATTTTCTTGTTTCTTGATTCCAATTTATGCTTAATTCATCATATAATCAAATGAACATAAACACTAAACCAAATCACTAATTTCCAAATCATTTTTCACACCAATATGCCATGGATTTTTTTTCATGGAAACATGCAAAATTTTTGTTTGTTTCTTAACCCTAAATCATGCTTTAAATTCTAAAACACAAATTTAATCATAACATCAACAAAACATCAATTTTTTCAATGTTTTTCTACACCAAAGACCTATGGATTTTCACTAAGAAAATCAAAGAGAAATGCTTCAATTTAAAAGGTTACCTTATCTAGTTGATGGCTCGATACTAGAAATGCAATGAAAGCTAATTTTGGTGTGAAATTTTGAACAAAATTCGGTTTAAATGGGGGCAAGGGAAGCTCATGGTTTTTGGCTGCTCAAAAGGGCAAGAGTTTGGCCACTTTTTCAAATTTTTTTGAATGAATTTTGGTGCCTATTTATGGGCAAAAATCCAAGGACCATTTAGCAATTTTTTTTAACAATTTGCTAATTGTTCAAGGACTAAAAAGTAAGATTTTTGAGGCCAAAATCAAATTTTTTTCTTTCTTCCTTTACACATGGCTGAATGGCCTTTTTCATTATTTTTAAAAAATTTTCAAAGTTAATTTTGGCATGATCTTGGCCATTGATCAAAAGGTAGTTTAATCTTAACCTTACACCTTTTTACTATTACTTTTTAAAGTTTTGTATTTATGACATCATCCATATGATGTCATCATATTATATATATACTAATCCCCTAATTAATTAGTGGTCAAATTTTGACCGAAAGCCAAACCTAACGAAACTTTACCGAAATCGCGTAGGCAAGTTCGGGGCGTATCTGGTGCGATTGGTTTGTTTTATTTTGCTTCCGTTTGATCAAAATTCTCTACCATAAATTTCTATCTTTTTAGTATATTTCAGTGCACTCCCTAGGGTTTTTGGCTCTGATTTCGAACCATCTTACCCGAATATGTTCGGTAAGATTTTCCATCTCCGAACTCACTTACTTTAACACTGCCGGAACATTTTATAGTATTCTCAACAGTATTAAAACATAACTTTTTCACATTTTATTCATTAAAATTGATGCATTCATACAATTTTAACCTACTCTGAGAATCTAAAATTCCCGGTTATCACACTATTTGTCCAAAAAATATTAACAAAGTTTAATAAATTCATGAAATGAATGAGAATGTATGTAAGAGTTCTTACTTGTTGCATGAATTCAAAAGCAAACTCCATGTCACTCCAGTTAAGAATTTTTAGAAAATGCCATTTTAATATTCTTGGCAATTGTTAGGAAATGCCCTAAGTATTAGAGACATTTTGATGTATTCATTTTGAACTGAATAATAAAATTATACATAGAGGTTATTCATTACATTGCTATCTGTCCTCGTCTTATTTACATGTTAAAGTAAATGTAAGCAAATATGGCTCACTGACTGCTTGTGTTAAAACTGTTAGAACGTTGCATGCAATGGACTTTTGTATGCGAGAAGACAATGTTCTAAAGTTAGCAGTCTAAACTATGGTCTGTAGTCTATGGGGTTAGACCGAGCATCTAACTCATGTTAAGACTATTATGCTGTCTAAAGCCTTAGAGGGGACGGTTTGTCTTGACTGTCTGGAGCTGAACTCCCAAGTAGAGACATGGATATGTTGCTCGGTGGTGACATATTAGACCGGGACTAAAGCGTGATTGATCTACGTAGTCCGCTATGAGTGGATCAATCTGCTTTTGACGTTCATTGTGCAATAACCTTAATCCTGAGTAAATGAACTACTTCATGTATATGACTTGTGTACTTTGATGTTCCAATGGCTAAAGCGTCTCAGAGGTAGTAAGCTTATAGACCGGTTCGTTGGGTGCATGACTTGTATATGATGAAGGGTTTGTTTGCAGATATCGGAATCATAGCTCTGAGGAGTTAAAGGTATCCTCTTAAAGGCATTATACTGAATGTGAAAATGGACAAGGCCTTGGGTCGTCTGCTGGGCTGATGACTTCTTATTCACATATGGTGAATAATCATTTTCTTAATTCGGTGGTATAATGGAACTTTAAGATAGCCTGATCAGTAGGATTAAACGGACTTTGACCTAAGGCTGATCATGGATATCATATGAGGGTTTTGCATATATGACAAGGTCATTGGATGGTAGCTCGTCACAGGCTTACGTAATACGGTATATAATTGGGAGTTCAGTTTCAGGTTTATAGTGGTGTGACTCTGAAATTAGTGATCATATGATTGAGTTGTTCGGTACAGAATGATGATCATATGGAATCACGGGAGCCCGATTATATATGTCCAATCAGTCCCTCTACTAGCTCCACATAATTCCTTAACGTTTGGCAAATTGATTTGTGTATGCTATTGGCTGGTTTATTATGCATGGATGGTGATGGCACAGGATTAGGATGGTAGACAAGATTCTCTCCGGTTGGATTCAGATTTTGTTTTGGATAATAGAGTACACAATTATTCGAACTCCAAATAAAGTTGCCATGATTTTATTTGAGATTGGATTGGAGTTGTAGAAAATTATCCATGAGAACAAGAATATGAAATACAACCGTTTTGTGGAATTTGAAATTTGAATTTTGAAATTTGAAATTTGAAATTTGAAATTTAAATTTGAAATTTGAATTTGAAATTTGAAATTCAAATTTTGAATCACAGTCCAAGTAGGATTCGAATTTGTTGTGGAAAATCCACAAGGTTTGAAATTCGAATTTGAGTTGGATTTGGAGAGGATAATCTTGTTAGAATCCTACTTGAATTTTGAATCCAAATCCCAACAAATAAGGGATGAAATTTTGAGGATAATCTTCAAGCAAATTTCAGTTTTTGTGGATAGGATTCAAGGGAAAAATTCAAGTTTCAATCCTAGTTGAATTTGGATTCTCTCCTTCCCTGAAAAGTGGCCGAAATTAGGGAGAAAATCTCCTAGGAAATTCGGTTATTTTGGATAAGGTTGAGATGAGATTCAAGCTTGAAAAACCTAGTGGAATTTTTGATTCTCCCTTATCCATAATGGCCGAAATCTTTAGGGAAGATTCACCTTGAAATTTTCGGATTTTTTGGGTTGAAAAAGGGAGATAAAATTCTAGTTAAAATCTTGTTTTGATTTGGATTGGATTTATCCTAAGAAAAACCGAATTTTTTGTGGAGATTTTCCCTTGGAAAAATTCAGATTTTATGGGTTTGGATAAGGGAAAATATCTTTTCCTAATCCAATTCAAATTCAGAGATTCACCTCATGCAGGTCTATAAATAGAGGACCTACCACTCCAGTTCTCTTAGACCACAGACTCTCAGGTGAGCAGGCTTATTGTTGCACAGCTCATCGTGACAATAAAGTTTTTTAGAGATCTGGGTGGTCGGAAGAAGACTAGCAGTGCTAGCATACCGATCGAGGTTCAGAGTGCCTACACACTCAGCCATTCGGGAATTGGAGAATAGTAGAGAAGGCTAGTTGGTTGAAGCCTCCGGTCATTCTCCTCCTGCAAGATTGGCGTCCTTGAGGTATGAGTTTTAATTGTTGTTGGTTTATTGTATATGGCATCATGAGATATTTAACGATCTAAAAATTTTTATTGTTCCGCTGCGCCACTCTGATACGTTTTTACCGAATTATTTTCCTACAATTGGTATCAGAGCAATCTCATGACTATGCCATGTACATAAATTAGACAATTACATAGTCTTTTTATTTATGTATGGATTTGATATTTAGAGAGTGGCATTCTAGGGTTCCTTTATGTTGTTATCATGGATTATGTATAAAGTATGTGGTTATTTTAATTATTATAAGCATGCTTGTTTATACCGGTTATGGTTCCTTAGAATTTAGAAAAATTGTATCTAGGAATTTTTATGTAACCATGGGAGCAGTTTATTAACACTGTAATTTTCCCATGGATTTTAATTTTTGTCTCTTAGAATTTTTATGGTTAGAATTTTTGTACACCAGAAACGGTTTAGGAAATTTTATGTAATTATTCTTGGAGGAGATTAAAGATTGAAGACCGTAATTTATTTTTTCCCAAAAGTTAAATTTGATTTAAGATTGAAATTTTGATTGTGTGGAAAATTTCAATTTAATTGGGATTCAAATTAATTTTTGGAGATCCTAATAGGTAAATTGGAATATGGCACAAAAATCGAGACACGACCCCTCGGGATAGGCCGACAAACCTTGGTGGGGCTGCAGCCCCTGCCCTTGGGCAGGATGGGGCTGCGGTAGCCCCAAAGCAGGCCCACACCACCCCGGCCGCAGGCTTGGCCTGCAGCCAGGGGTGGCCGTGGCCTGCCCAAGTCTGGCCGCAGCCTGGGCGTGCAGCCTCTGGCTGCAGGCGCTGCCTGCAGCCTGCCGGCTGCTGCGCCCAGTCTGGGCGTGCAGCCTGGCGCTGCAGGCTTAGCCTGCAGCCCGGCAGGGCTGCACAAGGGGCGGTCGTGGGCTGCCAGCCCCTCCGGGGTTGGTGGCTGCCCACGGCGGCTGCCGCCTACGGGGCAGCGGTCCGACGGTCCAAAAATCAGAAAATTTTGATTTTTAAATTTGAGATTTAATTTTAAATCATGTTTAAAAATATGTAATTAAAATTTGAAATTTTGAAATTACATATTATTACACATGATGTTTAAAATTATTTAAAATTTAAATTTGAAATTTAGATTTTTGAAGATTTAAATTTTAAATAATTATTGGGATGAGAAATAAATGGAGAGGCTACATAAAGATGGATACAAGAAGACGGAACAAAATTCAAGACCCAAAGAATGCTTTGGATGGAATTTTGTAATCTTTATTTTCTTTGTTCTAGGATGGAACCATAGCTTGGTTATTCTGTCAATTATTTTTTCTGTGATATGTCATGGATGTATAAATATGTATTGATGGATGTTTTGTATGCATATTTGATAACATGTCATATAGGATAGGTGAGTGCCACTCATACTATATTGATCATACATAATTTGTCAAAACTTGCATGTTTTTCAAAATATTGAGTGGGAGAGGGTTTCAAACAAAACCCACGGCCTCCATTGTTGATCCATATGTGAAAGCATGGTAACGCCTCGCGTCAGTTCTGCCCTGACCACACCCCTCGGTAGGTGTTTACCGCCGCCGGTATACTAGATTGGATCTCCTATATGGAAAACGTGTTCGGGTGCGATCCTATTCATGACCACCCCTCGGTGGCTTGGTAGGACGTGGATCGGGCTACGTAAACAATGGTTATACACTCAAGACTCGTTTAGTTATTAACCTTCCCTAGAAGCTCTGTTAACTAAACTGGTGGCCAAATAAGCGGTTATTAATATATGTCTTAACCTTGGAGGATTTAAGGTAACATATATTAATTGGACGGGGTCCATGTTCCAGCTATTTGTTTTCATGACCACCCCTCGGTGGCTTGGGGCAATAGGTGCTGAGAATTACTGTTGCAATGCTACATGTTTTTTCAAGTTTCATGTAGGAACATACTTGTATGTTTTATTTGCTAAATTATCTGTATATTTGCTTGGGCTTTGTAATGATGTCTAGTATAATTTTATTTCAGTTCAAAATGTCACCGACACCCCTCATTTCGATACTTACTGAAAATAAGTTGAATGGCGATAATTATAAAGACTGGAAAAGAAATCTATTAATAGTTCTCAGTTGCGAGAGACACAAGTTCGTACTGGACGAACCATGCCCACCTGGGCCCAAACCTGACACACCACTTGAGGAAGTCCCGGTTGCCTATAATCGTTGGAGAGAATCCAATGAAATAGCTCGATGCTACATCCTTGCTAGCATGACGAGTGCTTTACAAAAGTAGCATGAGACTTATCAAGTTGCTGGGGAGATCATGGACAATCTGGAGGACATGTTCGGAGGCCAAGAAAAATTGGCTCGACAGTCCGCTATCACCAGCATTATGAACTCCAAGAAAAAGGCGGGTACTCCGGTGAAGGACCATATGATCACTCTAATGGGATTCTTCGCTGAGGCTGCCGAGAATGGTGCTGAGTTAGACTACAACACCCAGATCAAGATGGTGTTCAAGACTCTGTCTAAAGATTTTGTGGGGTTTAAGGCCGCATACAATCTGGCGACAAAGGAGTTAGGACTAACCGAGCTCATGAAGCAACTACAGGCTTATGAGCGGATGATCAGGGATGAGGATGTGGTCCAACCTAAAGGAGAGGCCAATTTGGCGGAATCTTCCAATCCCTCACGGAAGAGGAAGAGGCCAAATAAGAAGCAAGTGGCTTCCAGTTCTTCTAATCCTCCTGTCTCGGATGGGAAGAAGTAGAAGAAGAACAAGAAGCCAAAGGACCCTAAAAAGTCCAAATGCTTCCATTGTGGGAAGGTAGGTCACTTCAAGAAGGCTTGCCGGGAATTCCTAGCCGCCAAGGGCAAGGAAGGTAAGGAACTTCATTACTTAGAAGCGTGTTTGGTGGAAGAATCGAAAGACACTTGGGTCATTGATTTCGGCGCCACTAATCATGTTTGTGTTTCTCTGCAGGGGTTCGTGGAAACGAGAAGTCTACATGATAGGAGCCTCTCGTTGCGGACTGGAGATGGTAGCTTTATGGTGGCTGAGGCAGTGGGAGATGTTCACCTTTATTTTGATCAATTTATGTTTATTTTATTGAAAGACTGTTTTTATGTTCCTAATTTTAGGAGGAACCTTATATCGGTAGCTTGTTTAATAAAGGATTCTTATTCAGTTTCTTTTAGCAAATGAGTTGATATTCGTAGAAATAAGTCTTTTATCTGTTCTGGATGGATGGATAGAAACCTATATTTGATCAGACCAAAGATGTACTCACTGCTTGACATTGAATTAATTAATAACTCTAAAAGGTTGAAAGTTTCTCACTCTAACAAGGCGTATCTTTGGCATTTAAGACTTGGTCATATTAATCAGGATAGGATTCAAAGATTGGTGAAAGATGGTCCTCTGGAATCTCTGGAGGAGGTACGACTTCCCCAATGTGAGTCTTGTCTAGAGGGTAAGATGACTAAGAGGTCTTTTAGAGCTAAGGGTACAAGGGCTAAGGAGCTCTTAGAAATTGTGCACACTGACGTATGTGGCCCCATGAACGTCACAGCACGAGGAGGGTTTGAGTATTATGTCTCTTTCATAGATGATTACTCGAGGTATGGATATGTGTATCTGATGCACCGCAAGAGCGAAACCTTTGATAAGTTCAAAGAATATCGTGCGGAAGTGAAAAAGCAATTGGATGAATCCATAAAGACACTTCGATCTGATCGAGGTGGCGAATACCTCTATGATGAATTTCTAGGACATCTTGTAGAGAACGGGATTTTATCCCAATTGACTGCACCTGGTACTCCACAACAGAATGGTGTAGCCGAAAGGAGAAACAGGACCTTATTGGATATGGTACGGTCCATGATGAGTTACTCAACGCTGCTATTATCATTTTGGGGATATGCTTTACAAACGGCGTGCTATATTCTGAACCAGGTTACGAGCAAATCAATTCCTAGAACTCTGTATGAATTGTGGCGTGACAGGAAGCCCTCCCTTGGACATATAAGAATATGGGGCTGCCCGGCACATGTACTGGATGGGGATGCGAAGAAGTTGGAACCAAGATCAGAATTATGCATATTTGTAGGGTATCCAAAAGGAACTAAAGGAGGTCTGTTCTATAACCCGAAGGAACAAAAAGTCATTGTCTCAACCCATGCGACATTCTTGGAGGAAAGTCACATGAATGACTTTAAACCTCGAAGCAAAGTAGTGCTAGAGGAGTTATCGGGTGAAAGAACTGCTCCACAGATTTCGGTCTTGGACGCAAGTCCGAGTTCCAGTGAAAGACCTGCAGACGATCAACAAATTAGGGTGCCTCGTCGTAGTAGGAGGGTTTCTAAGAAACCTAATTTCTTCATGTATGATGCTGAGGTATACCAGGCCGAGGCTCATGAGCATGAGGAAGATCCGGTCACATATGATGAAGCTATAAAGGATGTTGATTCTAAATCTTGGAAACAGGCTATGAACAATGAGATGGATTCTATGAAATCCAACTCTGTTTGGGAACTTGTAGATTTGCCGGATGGGATAAAACCCATTGGATGCAAATGGGTCTACAAAAGAAAGAAGGATGTGGAAGGGAGAGTGGAAACTTTCAAAGCTAGACTGGTTGCAAAGGGATACACGCAAAAGGCTGGAATCGATTACGAGGAAACCTTTTCGCCTGTTGCTATGCTGAAGTCTATCCGTATTCTTCTGTCCATTGCTGCGGCTCTCGATTACGAGATCTGGCAAATGGATGTCAAGACGGCATTCTTGAATAGCCATCTTGAAGAGTGTATCTATATGATACAGCCCGAAGGGTTCGTAGCAAAAGGCCAAGAAAGGAAAGTCTGCAAGTTGCTTAGATCCATTTATGGATTAAAGCAGGCATCCCGCTCATGGAACCAGAGGTTTGATCAAGCGATTAAGACATTTGGTTTTGAGCAGAACGTTGATGAACCTTGTGTTTATAAACGTATTAAGGATGGAAAAGTGGTCTTTCTGATACTCTATGTCGATGATATACTACTCATTGGGAATGATGTAGGGAACTTATCATCGGTCAAGCTTTGGTTACACTAATAGTTTGACATGAAGGACTTGGGAGAAGCTAATTATGTTCTAGGTATTCGTCTATTCAGAGATCGAAAGAACAAAATGATAGCGTTATCCCAAGCTTCATACATAGATAAAATAATTGACAAATATGCAATGCTAGAGGCAAAGAAAGGCTCACAACCTTCTATTGCCGGTCTAACTCTTTCATTGGATGACTGTCCCAAGACATCGGAAGAAAGAGAGCGTATGAGTAAGGTCCCTTATGCATCCATTGTGGGTAGCCTTATGTACGCTATGCTTTGCACTCGCCCGGACATATGTTTTGCAGTAGGTATGGTGAGTCGATATCAAGCGAATCCTGGAACCAAGCACTGGTAAGCAGTAAAGCATATACTCAAGTATCTTAAGAGAATGAGGGATTATATGCTGGTGTATTCTGGAGGGGACCTAACACCCGTAGGATACACGGACTCAGACTTCCAGACTTGTAAGGATTCGAGGAAATCGACATCTGAATCAGTGTTTTTACTCGGAGGAGGCGCCATTGTGTGGAGGAGCGTGAAGCAGGGCTACACAGCTGACTCTACTATGGAGGCTGAGTATGTGGCTGTGGCTGAGGCATCTAAAGAAGTGGTTTGACTCTGCAAGTTCTTTAGAGACCTTGAGGTCATTCCGGGAGTTGACAAGCCTATCACACTTTACTGTGATAATACGGGGGCTATTGCCAACACAAGGGAATCTCGGCACCACAAGAGGACCAAGCACATAGATCGGAGGTATCACATTATTAGAGGGCATGTGGAGACAGGACAAGTGGATGTATGTAAGATCGCGTCCGAGGATAACATTGCTGATCCCTTTACTAAGACTTTGGTAGCTAGAAACTTTGAGAGGCATGTAGAGGCGATGGGGATGCGTAACATGGCACATCTACTGGCTTAGGGCAAGTGGGAGATTGTTAGGAAATGCCCTAAATATTAGAGACATTTTGATGTATTCATTTTGAACTGAATAATAAAATTATACATAGAGATTATTCATTACATTGCTATCTGTTCTCGTCTTATTTACATGTTAAAGTAAATGTAAGCAAATATGGCTCACTGACTGCTTGTGTTAAAACTGTTAGAACGTTGCATGCAATGGACTTTTGTATGCGAGAAGACAATGTTCTAAAGTTAGCAGTCTAAACTATGGTCTGTAGTCTATGGGGTTAGACCGAGCATCTAACTCATGTTAAGACTATTATGTTGTCTAAAGCCTTAGAGGGGATGGTTTGTCTTGACTGTCTGGAGCTGAACTCCCAAGTAGAGACATGGATATGTTGCTCGGTGGTGACATATTAGACCGGGACTAAAGCGTGATTGATCTACATAGTCCGCTATGAATGGATCAATCTGCTTTTGACATTCATTGTGCAATAACCTTAATCCTGAGTAAATGAACTACTTCATGTATATGACTTGTGTACTTTGATGTTCCAATGGCTAAAGCGTCTCAGAGGTAGTAAGCTTATAGACCGGTTTGTTGGGTGCATGACTTGTATAAGATGAAGGGTTTGTTTGCAGATATCGGAATCATAGCTCTGAGGAGTTAAAGTTATCCTCTTAAAGGCATTATACTGAATGTGAAAATGGACAAGGCCTTGGGTCGTCTGCTGGGCGGATGACTTCTTATTCACATATGGTGAATAATCATTTTCTTAATTCGGTGGTATAATGGAACTTTAAGATAGCCTGATCAGTAGGATTAAACGGACTTTGACCTAAGGCTGATCATGGATATCATATGAGGGTTTTGCATATATGACAAGGTCATTGGATGGTAGCTCGTCACAGGCTTACGTAATACGGTATATAATTGGGAGTTCAGTTTCAGGTTTATAGTGGTGTGACTCTGAAATTAGTGATCATATGATTGAGTTGTTCGGTACAGAATGATGATCATATGGAATCACGGGAGCCCGATTATATATGTCCAATCAGTCCCTCTACTAGCTCCACATAATTCCTTAACGTTTGGCGAATTGATTTGTGTATGCTATTGGCTGGTTTATTATGCATGGATGGTGATGGCACAGGATTAGGATGGTAGACAAGATTCTCTCCGGTTGGATTCAGATTTTGTTTTGGATAATAGAGTACACAATTATTCGAACTCTAAATAAAGTTGCCATGATTTTATTTGAGATTGGATTGGAGTTGTAGAAAATTATCCATGAAAACAAGAATATGAAATACAACCGTTTTGTGGAATTTGAAATTTGAATTTTGAAATTTGAAATTTGAATTTTGAAATTTGAATTTTGAATTTTGAATTTGAAATTTGAATTTGAAATTTGAATTTGAAATTCGAATTTTAAATTTGAATTTGAAATTTGAAATTTGAAATTTGAAATTTGAATTTGAAATTTGAATTTGAAATTTGAAATTCAAATTTTGAATCACAGTCCAAGTAGGATTCGAATTTGTTGTGGAAAATCCACAAGGTTTGAAATTCGAATTTGAGTTGGATTTGGAGAGGATAATCTTGTTAGAATCCTACTTGAATTTTGAATCCAAATCCCAACAAAATAAGGGACGAAATTTTGAGGATAATCTTCAAGCAAATTTCGGTTTTTGTGGATAGGATTCAAGGGAAAAATTCAAGTTTCAATCCTAGTTGAATTTGGATTCTCTCCTTCCCTGAAAATTGGCCGAAATTAGGGAGAAAATCTCCTAGGAAATTCGGTTATTTTGGATAAGGTTGAGATGAGATTCAAGCTTGAAAAACCCAGTGGAATTTTTGATTCTCCCTTATCCATAATGGCCGAAATCTTTAGGGAAGATTCACCTTGAAATTTTCAGATTTTTTGGGTTGAAAAAGGGAGATAAAATTCTAGTTAAAATCTTGTTTTGATTTGGATTGGATTTATCCTAAGAAAAACCGAATTTTTTGTGGAGATTCTCCCTTGGAAAAATTCAGATTTTATGGGTTTGGATAAGGGAAAATATCTTTTCCTAATCTAATTCAAATTCAGAGATTCACCTCATGCAGGTCTATAAATAGAAGACCTACCACTCCAGTTTTCTTAGACCACAGACTCTCAGGTGAGCAGGCTTATTGTTGCACAGCTCATCGTGACAATAAAGTTCTTTAGAGATCTGGGTGGTCGGAAGAAGACTAGCAGTGCTAGCATACCGATCGAGGTTCAGAGTGCCCACACACTCAGCCATTCGGGAATTGGAGAATAGTAGAGAAGCCTAGTTAGTTGAAGCCTCCGGTCATTCTCCTCCTGCAAGATTGGCGTC
Organism: Antiaris toxicaria; assembly: GCA_035233585.1. NCBI lineage: Eukaryota > Viridiplantae > Streptophyta > Magnoliopsida > Rosales > Moraceae > Antiaris > Antiaris toxicaria. The sequence goes on from CP141157.1 coordinate 25,845,051, forward strand.
CTTGAGGTATGAGTTTTAATTGTTGTTGGTTTATTGTATATGGCATCATGAGATATTTAACGATCTAAAAATTTTTATTGTTCCGCTGCGCCACTCTGATACGTTTTTACTGAATTATTTGCCTACAATATATTTGGGTCCTCACATAGTTGCAAGATTTCAAATGCCCATATAATAATTGCAAATGGGAAGCCCTTTTATGTAATCCCATGATAAGCTGTGCTTATTGTGGCATTGTGAAACAAGTTAAGTGTTGCATCAGAGGAGACTTTACCCTAGTTGTGTGCATTCATCAATTCAGCATCATGAACCAATGAGATATAATCGTTGCTGTTGTTCATCTTCTCCGTGTTGGACTATAAAGACCGCCCCGTTCATGTACCCTGATTACCGTATAATAAGAATTTGAGGAATGAATTTGGAATAATTTGATGCCTTTTAGTGCACATTTGAAGAACACGATCAGGTACACAACCGTATAAGTGACCGTGTACCATTCGGACTGTGTACGTGTGAGAGGCCGTGTGAGTGAACATGGCCATGTAAAGTGACACGGTCAGGTACATAGGCGTGTACTACTCTGTTGAAGTACGTGTTTCGAGACCTAGGCGTGTTGAGCAAACTCAACTAGTACACGCCCGTGTCCGGAATGTATATGCTCGTGTTGCCTTGTACATGCCCTTGTAAGAACCCGCGTAATGAGCAGAGAGCCGCTGCAATGACTCTCAGGATACATGAAACCTAATTACTATGTAATGAGTAATTAAGTTAATAAATACTGTTGCGAATATTTTTTGTATGCAAAATTGCAAGTGTAAGGTGTCAAGTTTTAATAGTATAATGATGAGAAGGGTTGTCGAATCCACAGGAAAAAATATTTAGATCCTATTAATTATTGTAGTATGAGAGATATTAACTTTATTTAAAAATCGATTAAATGAAATTGTAAAGTTAAATAAACAAATAAAAAGAAACATTTAATGAACTAAAGTAACGAATGACAATTAGTAAGAGAACCAATATGATTAAACACTAGAGATTTGATTTCACCTAACCTTCAACTATGCTTTTCATGCCAAACACCAATTTATTTTCCTAGTTTATAAACCAAGAATCCTAATATATTTAATTCCCTCTTCTGAGCGCTAAATCAAACGTATTCCTAATTCCTAATTTCCACATTCCTGCGCCAAAACTAAGAAATAGAAATTCCTTAAGAACTTGATTCTCTTGAATGGTTTCCAAGGCGATTAACCGTTTCCCAACCAATTAATTAGCCTAGGTTGTTCTATTCATATTCCAATTCAATATTCCCCCTCCCGGGCACTAAACATCAAATTCAAAAATCATCTAAAAGTTGATCAAAAATTTAGAAGCATTAAGAACGGAATAGAATAAATAAACTGAATGGAAAAATTAAATAAATGAAATTGGCATTCAAAACATAATATTTGGCTAGGCTACATCAAATCTCTAACTAAAAATTTAGCCAAGCATATTTTATATAGAAATAGTCATGGTGTTCATCATATCAATAATAAAGAGAAAGAATGGAATTAAGAGATGAAAGCTCTTGAGAAGCCGTCTTCAATCTCCAAATCCACCTCCTTTAGGCTAGAATGGCCTCTAAGCTCTCTAGGGTTCATTCATCTACCAAAAGTCCTCTCTTTGGTCAAAACTTGGCTATTTATATAAGAAACACCGACCTAAAAAGTCTTCAAACACAGGACATAAAAATCGCAACTCGCTGCAGCGGAAAAGGATCTCGCTGCGGCGAGTTTCAGGCTTCAAAATTCGTCGAAACTTTATGTGAAACTCACTGCAGCCCGGCCAACCTTGCTGCAGCCAAATTGATTCCGGCTGTAGCCAAAATGATTCTAGCTGCAGCCAAATTGAATCTCGTTGCAGCCAAAATGGAACTTGTCGTAACTTGATCTTTTAGATTTAGAAACACTCCCCAAATGCTTGAATCACCTACCTATTCAATTGTGAACAAAATACACCAAAATACCAAACATAAACTCAAAAAAACCAACAAATTACTGATGAGAAATATATGATAAATGTGCCTTATCAAATACCCCCAAACATAGTATTTTGCTAGTCCCGAGCAAAACAAAATAAAACTAAAAGACACAACTAAAAACTCAACACTCCAGTGATCGGGTAGTAATTCAATTTCATCTAAAAATCATCTAAGGGCCAAATAAACCTGCAACTCATTAAAAATTTCACAACATTTTAACTTCATATGTTTTTCACTTAAGTACCAATTTCATTCAACTTTCTAACTTTTGAGAGTGTGTGTGTGCAATTCCTTTCTACTCAATTATTGCCAACCCAAATAAGCTCATGCAACCAACAATCATAAAGCAATTCACAGAACTTCATATGCCAAATTTTCAAGTCACTCTCCACTAATGTAGGCAAAACATGCCAGTGAGGGTCAAAAGAACTTTATTGGCTTGTAAGGAGGCTTCAGCTGACAAATTTTCTTTTTTTTTTTTTTGATTAGACAATCGCTCATGTCACCACTGCCTTTTGACACGAATGTCAACATTTGTGATGAAGGCACCCGATTACTCAACAGAGTCACGATTAAGAGACTTTGTACTCATATCTTGAACTACTTTTTGATGCAAAAATACACATGGGGCTCATGTTACTCTTGGTTACTAGGTGGCTCAAGATAGCGGAGTAAGTCCATATATTTATTTTATTATTTTCTTTTTTTTCTTTTTTTTTTAAACTTCTTAACACCCCCAAACTTTTTTCTCAACAATATGCTTGCCTAGGATTTTGCCTCAAGTACTCTCAAAGTGGTTCTAGAGTTCACATAAAATCACAAAATGATCACCAATTGCACAAACTTTCTAAGCTAACAATAACTAAGCAGTAGGAATATGTTCTTTAAAATAATCAACAAGTCACAAAGTAAAATTCCAATCAACACGAGAGTAAATCACACACTACATCACAATATTAATCAATTTTAACAAGTTGCAGGTAATTCAATCACACATATCATCAGCTTAAGACTCCATTAAATCACCACCCAATCATAAAAAAAAAAATTTTTTTGAACCAAGCAAAACAAAAAATGAACAAATTGACTAAAAAAAATGAACAAATTGACTACACCCCCAAACTTAAGAAATACATTGCAATCAATGTAAGAAAAAGAAGATAAGGATAAGAGGACTTCCCTGAAAACTAGTGGCGGTGTGTCAATTGGTTTGCCTCCCAACAAGCGCTAAGTTTAACGTCTTCAGCCAGACTTGGACAGGCTATTGATTTCAACTGTGAGCTCGTAGAAAGAGTTCCTCCTCACTGAGATCTCCATCTTTTTCAAGATGCTTGACTCGCCACTGATTAACACGAAAAAACGTGTTTGTTCTGCCCTTTCAGCTCGATGTCACCATGAGGTAATATTTGGAGTATAGTGAAAGGATCGGTCAACTTTGATTTATTCATGCTAAGTGCCTTTCTCCATCAGGATCAATGAAGATGAACCTTGTCCCCGGGTTGAAATATTCTCCTCTTCAGCTTATCATTGGGAGTACTTGTGACCGTTTCTATGTTATGGCACATTTGAACTTCATTTGGGTCCTCATCGCTTTTGTAGAAACTAAACTTAACCTTGTCATCATTGGCATGCAAGGTTAGTTCTCCACTCTCCATATCGATGAGTGCTCGAGATGAAGCTAGGAATGGACGACCCAAAATTAGAGGCATGTCAGCATCTTCTTCTATATCCACAACCACAAAGTCAACTGGAAATATGAATTTGTCGACTTTGACTAGCACGTCCTCAATAACTCCATGCGGATAAGTGAGAGATCTATCCGCCAATTGCAAAGTAATAGTGCTAGGTATAACTTCTCCCATTCCTAACTTTTTAAATGCAGACAATGGCATGAGATTAATGCTCAGCCCCAGATCACACAAAGCCTTGTCAAAAGAGATATCTCCAATATTGCACGGGATAGTGAAACTCCCTGGATCTTTCAGCTTCTGAGGTAGCTTCTTTTGCAGAATTGCACTACACTCTTTAGTGAGCTTAACTGTCTCATAATCTTTGAGCCGCTTCTTCTTTGACACGATCTCTTTCAAAAATTTCCCATAATTGGGCATCTGCTCTAAGGTGTCTAGGAATGGGATGTTGATGTGGATTTTCTTGAGCATATCCAGAAACTTCCCAAACTGTTCATCCAATTTCTTCTTTTGAAACCTCTGAGGGTACGGGAGAGAACCATCACTAATCAGTAGGTTTTTCGAAAACAACACCCTTTTTTTCTCTTCTTTCTTTTTCTCTTTAGGCACCTCTTTTGTTGTCTTGGATGATTCAGCTTCATCTTGATTTACTTTCACCTCCACATCTCTACCCTGAATCTCTTTGGCACTTCTCAGTAGAATGGCATTGCACTGCTCCCTCAGGTTTACTACAGTATCACTTGGAAGCTTTCCTTTCTATTGAGCATTAACTGCAGTGGCTATCTAGCCAACCTGTACTTCAAGAGATTTCAAAGCAACTCCCATGCTCTCCATCTGTGATTCCATGCTATTAATTCTTGAGTCAGTACGTTGGAACCATTTAGCCGTTTCTGCCATAAACTTATTCAAAGTGTCTTCTGTTGATGACCTATTATCTGACTAATGGTTAAACTATTCGTGCGGTGGCTGGAGGGCATTATGGTTGTTGCCATAGGACAGCAACTATTGGTTCCTGTAATTCGGGTAGTTATTGTTGTTGTAACCTTGAGACTAATTACCTTTGAAACCAAAGTTTTTGTCATTCACAAATTGTACTTGCTCTATATGAGTTTCAGCCCTAGCACTAGGACCTGCTCCTGCCGCATTAATAGAGTTAAAGTGGGTGGTCAACACATCAATCTTGGCTGACAGAGCAGTAAACTGATCAACTTCAAAAATCCCTGCTGGCTTCCTTGCAATACTGCACTCTAATGGCCATTTGAAGCTGTTGGCAGATATATCTTCAAGCAGCTTAAATGCTTCTGGAGCCGATTTTGACCATAAACTGCCCCCTGAAGCCGCATCAATGAAGTTCTTCGCTTGAGCATTAATGCCATTATACATTATCTGAACTTGCACCCAATCATCATAACCATGCTGGGGACATCGACGCAATAATTCCTTATAATGCTCCCAAGCCTCATGAAGAGGCTCATATTCTTGCTGCCTGAAGGTGCCAATTTCAGCTCTCAGCTGAGCTGTTTTTCCTGGAGGAAAATACCTGGACAAAAATTTCTCATGCATCATAGCCCAAGTAGTAATGCTAACCTGGCTGAAGACTCTGAAGCCATGCCTTTACCTTGTCCCTTAGTGAGAATGGAAACAAGCGCAACCGAATGGCATCTTTAAAAACGCCATTCATCTTTACTGTGTTAGCCACCTCCAAAAATAAGGCCAAATGAGCATGAGGATTTTCCAATGGTGCTCCCCCAAACTGATTCTGCTACACCATTGCAATCAGAGATGGCTTCAACTCAAAGTTGTTAGTAGCAATGGGTGGTTGCACAATGCTTGAATAGTTCTCATTCACCACAGGCCTGAAATAATTGCGAATAGCGTCTTGTTGAGCCTGAGCTTGTTCTATTGCCCGCTGATGATCTTGATTGTCTGCCATTGCTTCGGTCTCAAGAGCTTGTCGTTGTCTTCTTTCGGCTCTGTTTCTTTTAGCAAGCCTTTCAATCTTAGGATTGTAGGGAGTTAAATCACCTTCTTGAGACCGAACCATACAAGTACCTGTTCATCTAAAAAGCACAAGTAAACAAGCTTAATAAAAAATTAAAAAAATACAAATCTAAATTAAAGCTAATATCACTTGATAACAATATTAACAAAATCTAAATTATTTCTCCCCAGCAATGGTGCCAAAAACTTGTTGCGATATTTTTTAGTATGCAAAACCGCAAGTGTACGGTGTCAAGTTTTAATAGTATAATGATGAGCAGGGTTGTTGAATCCACAGGAAAAAATATTTAGATCCTATTAATTACTGTAGTATGAGAGATATCAACTTTATTTAGAAGTCGATTAAATGAAATTGTAAAGTTAAATAAACAAATAAAAAGAAACAATTAATGAACTAAAGTTATGAATGACAATTAGCAAGAGAACCAATATGATTAAACACTAGAGATTTGATTTCACCTAACCTTCAACTATGCTTTTCATGCTAAACACCAATTTATTTTCCTAGTTTATAAACCAAGAATCCTAATGTATTTAATTCTCTCTTCCGAGCACTAAATCAAACGTATTCCTAATTTCTAATTTCTACATTCCTGTGCCAAAACTAAGAAATAGAAATTCCTTAAGAACTTGATTCTCTTGAATGGTTTCCAAGGCGATTAACTGTTTCCCAACCAATTAATTAGCCTAGGTTGTTCTATTCATGTTCCAATTCAATATTCCCCCTCCCGGGCACTAAACATCAAATTCAAAAATCATCTAAAAGTTGATCAAAAATTTAGAAGCATTAAGAACGGAATAGAATAAATAAACTGAATGAAAAAATTAAATAAATGAAACTGTGTTTGCAAAGCTGTGATAGATGCAAATCAACACAAGTATACATATCACATCCAAGTAATATATGATGAGAAAGAGTGTCGTACCCACTAGGAAAGTATTTTTGCATTAAGATGTAGTTGTTTTTACAAGAAAATTGGCTTAACTAGGACAAGTAACTAAATGAACTTCAATTATGGAAAAAGAAAAAAAAATGGTAAACAAAATTTAACAAGAATTAAATTGAAATTTCCAAGTACAAGATTCAGGGTTTATATTCTACACAATCAATAGTGAAAAAATAAGTTGCGAATCACTTTCCTTTCACAGCTCTGAAATCGTGCTGCAGCCTTGCTATAGCATCATTCTTTCTTGTCAGGATATAGAAAAATTACGTATAAATCCCAGATTCTAAGTCTGCATATTCCTATGTAGATTCAAAATTGAGAAAATCGATTAAGAACATTATCCTTAAAGACCATGTGATGGATGACCATTCCTAGACTACCCACAAATTTGATTAATTTTAACTCTGAAAACTAACCAAACACATGCTATTCAATCTCAGTCTAATCTCTGAATATTTTCCAACATTCACGAATCAATTGCTAGCATTAGATTCTCTTCCAAGATCTAATACAAGATCAAATAAAATAAACACAGATTGAAGAACAGAAAGAATTATACTAAGCAAAGCTACACAGATCTCAAACTCTGTTCAAGTACTCATGACTCACAACTTAGCAGAATTAAGCTTCCATGAGTTTGGCAAAAATCATATACCAACTTTGATTTGACATCAAAATACTGTTATGCAAGTAGAAAGATCGAAATCAATACAAAATAGTTCAAAAGCAGTAATGATCTCCCTTTTCCAAGGTTTTGATTCAAGCTGGTACAGCTTCAGTGTCTTCTACTGTCCGTGATGAATGGATCCAGAAGAATTCCTTCATGAGGTGTTGGCATCCTCACGTCCAGGCCGAAATGCTTTCGATTCCCCTCTATATTTTTTTCATTCTTCCTTTTGCTCTGTTTTCACCTCTTCTAATTCTGTTATTTTCCACTCTTTTTTTTTTTCTGTCTGTTATCCCTGCCTCCATATATCCTGTCTTCTTCCCTTAGCTCAGCTTTTATATGACAAAAGGAAACATTAAACCCTACTTGTGACATGTGGATGATCCTCGGGCTGGCCGTGGACACTATGGTAGTGATGGGCAATGATGCTGACACTTGGAGGAATGACTGACATCATCAAATTTGGCCACCGTGGATTAAAATGTGTGCACATTCAGTAGACCACGTCAGCCAACGCCTGCTTCAGCTTTGGTGTGGCAATGCTGCGGTAGTGTCCAATTTTCAGCACTCATCACGCTGCAAGGTCCTGCCATTCACCAAACACAAAAACCAACCTCCAAAAACATATTACACATTAAAAGTCTTCAAAATGCTCTAACAATGATCGATTCCCATGTGCTGCTAAGAATAAACTATTATCAATGGTCACTAAAGTTAGAAATTGATAATTCTCATTTATAATGCCAAGAACAATGACTTTTGTGACTTTAATTTTCTAAAATGAGCTATCCAAGCATGAAAATGTGACTCCATAACTCGAGAATTTTGAGTTATCACACCCCCAAACTTAAAAGTGCTGCTCGTCCTCGAGCAGTGATAAAACCAACACACAAGATAAAACGATTTATTATTATTAATATATATATATATATTGGATAAGCAGATAGCAATGATTACTTGTCAACCAATCCTTAATTATTATCCTGAACATTGTATGAAGGTTAAATGCTAATATCACAGATTACTCTTAAAGCACTCCCTTTCTAAACACGAGGAGGGGGTGTTCTGGACTCATTTTAGGTACCCTTAGCTTTTAAGTCATGAACTTGACCAGCTTAAGGACTTTTCAAGTTGATCCCACGAACTCCTATAACTCTATACGAAGGAACCCTACCCTCAGTAACAATAGAATTTTTTATTTTTATTATTTTTTAATTAATTAAAAAAAATTTTAATAATTTTTTTAATTTTTTTTATTATTATTATTTATTTTTTTTTAGACACTAAGCTGTCTTTTTCTGCCTTTTGACGCGAATGCCAACATGGGACTCATGAAGACACCCAGTTACTTAACAGAAAACACAAACCAAAGTGGGCTTTACATTCATATTCTAAATTGCTGTTTGACGCGAATGTCAACATGGGGCTCATGAAGACAACCGGTTACTAGGCAATTTTAAAACAACGGAATGCTCTTTTTTTTTTTTTTTTTTTGCTTAATGCCACAGCTTTGCTGTAGCATTGATGTTGCAGCCGAACACTCATGTTCTGACTACTGTTTGATGCGAATGTCAACATGGGGCTCATGAAGACACCCGGTTACGAAGTGGTCTAAACAGTGGAGTATCCTTTTTAACTTAAGGGCTTTCCTAAACATTCAATTCACCATTGCTGCTTGGGGATTTACAGGCTCCTAAACATAGCGTTATTAAGGGATCCACAAGATCAACCCTAGACTCCTCAAACTAGCAGCAAGACTTTTCCACTTAGGCTATCCAAAAGAAGTTCAAAACAACCCTCTTTGTGACAAAACTTTTGAATCAGCTTTCAAGAGTAATCAATGACATAATAAGATAACACTTCAACAACGCTAAAGACTTAATTGGAATTGACATTTAATTACCACTAATCTGCCTCTTGACTTAATGCATGCAACTCTTCTCTCTCTCTCCCCCCCCCCCCCCCCCCCCCCCCCCCCTTTTTTTCTTAGCCAGGACGATTACTAAAAAAAAAAAATCAGACAATCATCAACAAAACAAATATTTACTACCTAAGAAAAGTGGTGAAATGAAAAGTGGGCTTACTGATGGGTCAGACATGGTCTGACCTCAGCCTAGTTGCTGCCTCCACTTGGTCCTTCACCTTGGTTGCTGTATAGATGCTCGGGAAACGCAGGGAATGAATAGAATTTCTTGCTGTTCATGCATAAATTTTACTCCAAGGCCTAATCTCTTGCATGCATGTAACGCCACATCTCCTTCTGATCTCTCTTCATCTCCTGCAGGCTCTCCATGATATCATATTGAACACATTCCACCTGGCTTACCCTCATTTCCAATTGGGTAAGCGAAAAGCTTGCTGTGGGACTTAGTTCAGATGAAGGAGCTTCTTCTTCTGCTTGCCCTTACTCAACTTTTTCACTACCTTGATCTTGCATTAGCCTGTTAATTGTTCTTAAGAGGATTGGTCCTTGTTAGGGATCCATTCATCAAACTCCTGAATCTGCACATTAGCACTTTTACAAAGCCGAGTTATCAAACAAGGAAAAATCAATGCACTTCTATCTCTTTGGGCACAAGCTAAAATCTCTTCCCTAATTATACTGCCCACATCAATTTTCCTACCCACTATAATTGAATGCAGAAGAGCCATTCTCTCCCAACTTACTGTCTGCCCATGGGTAGTTGGTTTGAGGGAAAACTTAAGGAAATGATACTACACTTTAGCTTTGGGATTTAATTTGCAGTAAAGAACTGTCAGAGATCCCTGTGGCGACCTTGTCCATTCAGTTACAAGTGTTGTCAGGTCAGCCAACACAGTGTCCAAAGCTTCTCTATCTGCATCTGCTATAAACTCAAAATGCTCGTCCTCAGAGCCTGATAGTCCTAAGAACCCATTGATTGCATCCCTTTTAATATCCACCGGTTTCCCCCTAACGTGGATTATGTTCTGAAATTTTCCTGTCAGGCTCGCATAGAACTCACCCACTAAAGGCATGATAGCTTCATTTGTATGTTCACAAAAGACTTTCCACTTACAAGCCTTTATCACCGAACTCACAAATTCAGTCATCTCTACAGTTTTCAAATGGAAGCCTTTTTCTAGACATAACGACCTATGTGAAAAACTCTTATTAAATCTTTTCTCTACTTCCTCATTTTCGAATCTCTTAAACTCTTCTTCTTTCTCAACAATTCTCTTTCCCTTTCTCGCAATACTCTTCATCGGCATTTTTTTTAATTTTTAATTAATAATGCACAAATCAACTAATCCCCAATGCTGCGCTTCAATGCTCAACCCCCAAACTTAAATCTCACTAACTTCCTAATTCATGCTTTCAAGAGGACTTGTGAGACTAGGGATTTAAAGGAAAGCACCTTACCTATAACAATGGATGACCCGCAGCCAACGATTTGGCTTTCTTCCCCTAAGCGATGATCCACAGCTATTGATGCTTGGTGGAGATTGATTTCCAGTGGCTGACGACGACGGGGCAGGATTTGGCACACCCTCAAACTTGCACGGGAGAGCTTCGGCAAATAGGGTAAAAAGGAAGGAAGGGTAAATACTGATTTAAAAAATTTACTTTAACTTTCAAAGCCCAATAGACATACCCCTTTTTCCTCTTTCTTTTATTATTTTTATTTTTATTATTATTATTTTAATGAAACTGTGCGTTTCGTATCTCCTCTCATTACTCTGAATTTTGTTTCATGATACTCTCACCGCAACCTTTTTTTTTTAATAATGCCACAGCTATGCTGTAGCATTGATGTTACAGTGTTTCCAGATCACCATATGCTCACCGTGCCTCTGTTCCATTCTTCAGTGGCTCCAGTACCCATATCCTTGTTCTTCAAATCACCTGCAACAATTACAATTTAGAAAGAGTTTGAATCATAGTAAAACAAAGAAACTAAAGAAACATGCACTAAATAAAGCAAAGACAATTAATTAACTAAAAGAAAAAAAATTCGAATAAGGCAAGGGTTGCCTCCCTTAAGCGCTTGTTTTTCGGTCGACGGCCCGACCATCCCTTATGCTCATGGGTCTTGGAGAATGATTGAAGTCTTCTCCCTGTCCACGTTCCCTCCGAAATAATGTTTGAGACACTGCCCATTCACTGTGAATTGTCTTCCTGAATTTTCTTCCCTTACTTCTACAGCTCCATGTGGAAACACTGTAACAACCTTGAATGGCCCACTCCAGCGTGATTTGAGTTTCCCAGGAAATAGCTTGAGTCTTAAGTTAAAAAGGAGGACCTGCTGCCCTATCTCAAACTCACGGGGAAAGATTTTACTATCGTGCCACCGCTTGGTCTTCTCCTTGAACAATTTGGCATTCTCATAAGCTTGTAATCTGAACTCATCAAGCTCATTCAACTGTAACATTCTCTTTTCTCCAGCCAACTTCAAGTCCAAGTTAATCTTAGTAACAGCCCAGTATGCTTTGTGTTCAAGCTCTACTGGCAGGTGGCACGCCTTGCCAAAAACAAGCCTGTATGGTGAGGATCCAAGGGGCATTTTGTAGGCTGTTCTCAATGCCCAAAGTGTATCGTTTAGGCACTGTGACCAATCCTTACATACTGGCCCTACCACCTTCTCCAATATCCTCTTTATTTCTCTGTTTGACACTTCCACCTGCCCGTTTGTCTGAGGATGATAGGTAGTTACAACCTTGTGCTTTACTCCATATTTCATTACCACATTATCAAACTGTTTGCTCACAAAATGCGTGCCATTGTCGCTGATGATTGCCCGAGGTGTGCCGAATCTAGTGAAGATGTTTCTCTTGAGGAACTTCACTACTACCTTTGAGTCATTAGTAGGCAGTGCCTCGGCCTCCACCCACTTGGATACGTAATCCACTGCTACTAGAATATATGTATTCCCATAGGATGGCACGAACGGTCCCATAAAATCAATTCTTCAAACATCAAAAACCTCAACTTCAAGAATGTTGTTCAAGGGCATTTCATGCCTCCTTGTGATGTTTCCAACCTTTTGACACCTTTCACACTTCAGGACGTATATGTTGGCATCCTTAAATAATGTGGGCCAGAAAAAACCTGATTGTAGTACTTTTGCGGCTATCCGAGTACCCCCATAATGACCACCATATGATGAAGAATGGCAGTGATAGAGAATATCCTCCATTTCCTCTTCAGGAATGCATCTCCTCAACACTTGATCAGCACATTGCTTAAATAGATACGGTTCATCCCAAAAGTACGAACGAACATCATGCGTAAACTTCTTCAATTGCTGCCTAGATAAATCTGGAGGGAACAGACCACTTACCAAATAATTAACAAAATCAGCGTATCATGGTACATTCGACTGAGTAACTGTGAATAACTGCTCATCAGGGAATGTTTCTCTAATGAGCTAGTTTTTCGCCCTTCAAATCCATTGTCCAGTCTTGAAAGGTGATCAGCTACTTGGTTTTCAGCACCTCTTCGGTCCTTGATTTCAAAATCAAATTCTTGAAGCAGAAGAACCCACCAGATTAACCTGGGTTTTGCATCTTTCTTCTAAATGAGGTATTTAATTGCTGCATGATCAGTGTATACAACAACCTTTGCACCCACGAGATAAGCTCTAAATTTTTCAAATGCATATACCACTGATAACAATTCTTTCTCAGTCACCGTATAATTCAACTGAGCTCCTGTGAGTGTCCTGCTCGCATAATAGATTAAGTGAAACATTTTGTTCCTGCGTTGACCCAACACAGCTCCTACTACCATATCGCTTGCATCACACATCACCTCGAAAGGTAATGACCAGTCAAGTGCTACTACAATTGGTGCTGAAATCAGTTTCTTTTTTAACTCCTCGAATGCATGAAGGCACTGCTCATCGAACATAAACATAGAATCCTTCTCCAATAAGCTGCATAATGGCTTGGAGATTTTTGAAAAGTCTCTGATAAATCTTCTGTAGAAACCAGCATGCCCCAAAAAACTTCGAATTCCCTTAACTATGGTGGGAGGAGGCATCTTTTCTATCGCCTCAATCTTTGCTTTATCCACTTCAATCCCAGCTTTGGAAACCTTGTGCCCTAAGACAATTCCCTCCTTTACCATGAAATGGCACTTCTCCTAATTGAGCGCCAAACTAGTTTCTTCACATTTATGGAGAACCTTGGCCAAGTTGCTGAAGCACAAATTAAAAGAATTCCCAAAAACTGAAAAATCATCCATGAATATCTCAAGGAAATCCTCAACCATGTCAGAAAAAATGGCCATCATACACCACTGAAAGGTGGCTGGTGCATTGCACAATCCGAAGGGCATCCTCCTGAACGTAAATGTACCATATGGACAGGTAAAGGTAGTTTTAGCTTAATCCCCTGGAGCAATAGCAATCTGATTGTAACTTGAATACCCATCAAGGAAGCAATAGTATTCCTTGCTCGCCAATCTGTCCAACATTTGATCGATAAACGGTAGAGGAAAGTGATCCTTCCTAGTAGCTTTGTTGAGTTTTCAGTAGTCCATACATACTCTCCATCCTGTAACAGTCCGAGTGGGAATCAGTTCATCATTCTGATTGGTTACTACCGTCATTCCTCCCTTCTTTAGTACGCATTGCATTGGACTCACCCATGAACTGTCTGAAAGAGGATATATGATCCCAGCATCCAATTACTTAATGACTTCCTTCTTTACAACCTCCTTCATAATTGGATTGAGTCTTCGTTGTTGCTCAATGGACCCTCTGTAGTCATCCTCCAACAGGATCTTGTGCATGCATAAGGATGGACTGATTCCCTTTATGTCAGCAATAGTCCATCCAATGGCTTTCTTAAATTTTTTTAAGACTTGAAGCAGTTTGTCTTCTTGCTCCTCAGTTAGTGAAGCAGAAACGATGACGGGTAAAGTTTCTTTATCTCTCAAATATGCATATCTGAGATGACTTGGCAAAGGCTTTAGCTCTAGATTGGATGGCTCTTCAGTGGATGGTTTGGGCAGCTTTGTTTCTCAATCTGCTAATCCTAACGTCTTATACTGTCTTCCCTTTACGTTGTTCTTTACTTGAATTTCCACATTATCCAACTCTTCTTATCTTGGAAACGGCTCAAAATGATCTGCTAAATCTGTCTCAAGGTGGTTCTTCTCTAGCTCTTTGATTACTGCCGACTCAAGGGCTTGGATGGTTGAACATTCTTCAAATTCTTCAGGAAACCTCATTGCCTTCAAAACATTGAAAGTGACTTGTTCATCATTCATCCTCATAGTCAATTCACCCTTTTATACATCTATTAGAGCTTGTCCTGTGGCCAAAAATGGACACCCAAGGATGATGGGAATCTCATGATCTGCTTCAAAATCAAGGATGATAAAATCTGCTGGAAAGATGAATTTATCAACTTTAACAAGAACATCCTCAATCTTCCCTTCAGGATGAGTCAATGATCTATCTGCTAACTGTAGTGTAACTATAGTTGGCCTTGCTTTACCCACTCCCAACTTCTTAAACACCGACAATGGCATCAGATTTATGCTCGCTCTAAGGTCGCAAAGAGCCTTGCCAAAATAGTTGTTGCCAATTGTGCATGGAATTGTAAAACTACCTGGATCCTTTAACTTTAATGGTAGCCTGTTCTGGACGAAGGTACTACTTTCTTCAGTGAGAGCAACTATCTCAAACTCCCCCAATCTTCTCTTCTTAGCTAAGATGTCCTTCATAAACTTTGCATAACTGGGCATTTGTTCTAGAGCTTCCACAAGTGGTATATTAATGTGAAGTTGCTTCAAAACATCTAAAAACTTCTTAAATTGCTTGTCCTGCTATTGCTTGTGGAATCGTTGAGGAAAAGGTGATGGCGGTTTTCTCATTTCTTGCTGGACGATTCCTTGCTGCGGCATTGCTGTAGCAACGTTCTGATCGGCCTGAACCTGGATTGGGAGTGTTTCAGCGATTTCTCCTTGTAGTTTATCCTTTTGGATCAAAGTGAGCTCCCTTTTTTTAGCTGTCCTAGTGTTGGGTTCTTCAAGCGTCTTTCCACTCCTCAAAGCAATGGCTTTGCATTGTTCCTTGCCTTCTCTTTTTGGGTTCTCGGTATCACTTGGCAGTGTCCCTTGTGGTCTACTGCTAAGAGCACTTACTAACTATCCCATTTGATTTTCTAAGCTCCTCAATGAGGCTGTGTGACTTTGCAACAATGCTAAGTGGTCCTGAATATGGGTATCTGTCTTTGCCATGTGTTCCCTCAACAAACTCTCAATTGTTGATAGAGTTGTCTGTGGTGGTTCTTGAACTTGCTGCCTCATGGGTTGTTGAAATCCAGGAGGGAATTGAGGTCTACTTGGCATCGGAACTGATGATGTGCTTACACCTTGACCATAATAATTTGAAGTCGAGCCTGCATGCTGCTTATGTCCCTGGTTGTAATTATTAGGATAATGATTGTTGTAACGCTGATAATTCCTAACAAAACAAGCTGATTCAAGGTTACACGGGCACTGTTCAAAAACATGTCCTTCTCCACAATATACACATGAGACAACTGCCAGTTGTGGAGGTTTTACTCCTTGCGTCGTGCTCATAGACTTCACCATGTTTCTGAGCGTTGACAGCTGGGCTGAAAGAGCTGTAATTGAGTCTACTTCATATACACCACCTCCCCTTCTTGCAGCATTGGCTCTGTCAGTAGTCCATTGGTAATTGTTCTGAGCCATCCTCTCTAAAATTTCATAAGCTTCGTTGTATGACTTGGTAAGAATTGCTCCATTTGCTGATGTATCTACAATTGTTCTAGTTTGCCTGTCCAAGCCATTATAAAACGTTTCCATCTGTATCCAGTGAGGAATCCCATGATGTGGGCATTTCCTGATAAGCTCCTTAAATCTCTCCCAAGCTTCATATAATGATTTACCTGTGAGCTGCTGGAAGCTAGTGATATCATTTCTTAGCTTCGTACTTTTAGTAGGTGGAAAATACTTCATCAAGAACTTCTCGGCTAGATCATCCCAGGTGAGGATTGAGTTTGGTGCCAGTGCATTCAACCAGGCTCGAGCTCGATCCCTCAATGAGTATGGAAATAGCCTGAGTCTCAAAGCATCATCATTCACATCTGGCAGTTTAAAAGAATCACAGACTTCAATAAATAGCCTCAAATGCAGGTGTGGATCTTCTGTTGGCATTCCCGCGAACTGCCCTGCTGATTGGAGCATCTGGAACATAACAGGTTTGAGCTCAAATTGAGGGGCCTGTATTTCTGGGCGTGCGATGTTAGGAAATGCCCTAAGCATTAGAGACATTTTGATGTATTCATTTTGAACTGGATAATAAAATTATATATACATAGAGGTTATTCATTACATTGCTATCTGTCCTCATCTTATTTACATGTTAAAGTAAATGTAAGCAAATATGGCTCACTGACTGCTTGTGTTAAAACTGTTAGAACGTTGTATGCAATGGACTTTTGTATGCGAGAAGACAATGTTCTAAAGTTAGCGGTCTAAACTATGGTTTGTAGTCTATGGGGTTAGACCGAGCATCTAACTCATGTTAAGACTATTATGTTGTCTAAAGCCTTGGATGGGACAGTTTGTCTTGACTGTCTGGAGCTGGACTCCCAAGTAGAGACATAGATATGTTACTTGGTGGTGACATATTAGACCGAGACTAAAGTGTGATTGATCTACGTAGTCTGCTATGAGTGGATCAATCTGCTTTTGACGTTCATTGTGCAATAACCTTAATCCTGAGTAAATGAACTACTTCATGTATATGACTTGTGTACTTTGATGTTCCAATGGCTAAAGCGTCTCAGAGGTAGTAAGCTTATAGACCGGTTCGTTGGGTGCATGACTTGTATACGATGAATGGTTTGTTTGCAGATATTGGAATCATAGCTCTGAGAAGTTAAAGGTATCCTCTTAAAGGCATTATACTGAATGTGAAAATGGACAAGGCCTTGGGTCGTCTGCTGGTCGGATGACTTCTTATTCACATATGGTGAATAATCGTTTTCTTAATTCGGTAGTATAATGGAACTTTAAGATAGCCTGATCAGTAGGATTAAACAGACTTTGACCTAAGGCTGATCATGGATATCATATGAGGGTTTTGCATAGATGACAAGGTCATTGGATAGTAGCTCGTCACAGGCTTACATAATACGGTATATAATTGGGAGTTCAGTTTCAGGTTTATAGTGGTGTGACTCTGAAATTAGTGATCATA
This sequence comes from Antiaris toxicaria, assembly GCA_035233585.1. NCBI lineage: Eukaryota > Viridiplantae > Streptophyta > Magnoliopsida > Rosales > Moraceae > Antiaris > Antiaris toxicaria. Next base: position 25,862,579 of record CP141157.1, read on the forward strand.
TGATTGAGTTGCTCGGTACAGAATGATGATCATATGGAATCACGAGAGCCCGATTATATATGTCCAATCAGTCCCTCTACTAGCTCCACATAATTCCTTAACATTTGGCAAATTGATTTATGTATGCTATTGGCTGGTTTATTATGCATGGATGGTGATGACACAGGATTAGAATGGTAGACAAGATTCTCTCCGATTGGATTCAGATTTTGTTTTGGATAATAGAGTACACAATTATTCGAACTCAAAATAAAGTTGCCATGATTTTATTCGAGATTAGATTGGAGTTGTAGAAAATTATCCATGAGAACAAGAATTTGAAACACAACCGTTTTGTGGAATTTGAAATTTGAATTTTGAAATTTGAAATTTGAAATTTGAAATTTGAAATTTGAAATTTGAAATTTGAAATTTGAAATTGAAATTTGAATTTGAAATTCGAATTTGAAATTTGAAATTGAAATTTGAATTTGAAATTCGAATTTCAAATTTGAATTTGAAATTTAAATTTGAAATTTGAAATTTGATATTTGAAATTTGAATTTGAAATTCAAATTTGAAATTTGAATTTCAAATTTTGAATCACAGTCCAAGTAGGATTCGAATTTGTTGTGGAAAATCCACAAGGTTTGAAATTCGAATTTGAGTTGGATTTGGAGAGGATAATCTTATTAGAATCCTACTTGAATTTTGAATCCAAATCCCAACAATCTATGGACGAAATTTTGAGGATAATCCTCAATGGAATTTCGGTTTTTGTGGATAAGATTCAAAGGAAAAAATTCAAGTTTCAATCCCAGTTGAATTTGGATTCTCTCCTCCCTGAAAAGTGGCCGAAATTTTGGAGATAATCTCCTAGGAAAATTCGGTTATTTTGGATAAGGTTGAGATAAGATTCAAGCTTGAAAATCCTAGTGGAATTTTGATTCTTCCTTATCCTAAAAGTAGCCGAATATTTGGAGAAGATTTTCTCCTAGGAATTTCGGATTTTTTGGTTGAAAAAGGGAGATAAAATTCTAGTTAAATTCTTGTTTAGATTTAGATTGGATTTATCCTAAGAAAACCGAATTTTATTGTTGGATTTTCCCATGGAAAAATTCAGATTTTTTGGTTATGGATAAGGGAGAATATCTTTTCCTAGTCCAATTCGAATTCAGAGAATCACCTCATGCAGGTCTATAAATAGAGGTCCTACCACTCCAGCACTCTCAGACCACAGACTCTCAGGTGAGCAGGCTTATTGTTGCACAGCTCATTGTGACAATAAGTTCTTTAGAGATCTGAGTGGTCAGAAGAAGACTAGCAGTGCTAGCATACCGATCGAGGTTTAGAGTGCCCACACACTCAGCCATTCGGGAATTAGAGAATAGTAGAGAAGGCTAGTTGGTTGAAGCCTCCGGTCATTCTCCTCCTGCAAGATTGGCATCCTTGAGGTATGAGTTTTAATTGTTGTTGGTTTATTGTATATGGCATCATGAGATATTTAACGATCTAAAAATTTTTATTGTTCCGCTGCGCCACTCTGATACGTTTTTACTGGTTTATTTTCCTACATGCGATACCAGGATTAAGCCCTTCTAACATTGGGACAACATAATCTTTGATAGCTCGATCTCTATTTTCTGCTCGGAGTAGTGCATTTCGAGCATTGTTGCCCTGGTTCAAGGCTTGATTTGCTTGTTGGTCAGCCATTTCAGCACCTGCAGCTAAGTTATGTTGCTCCCTTCTTCTTGCTCAGAAGGTCCTCTCTATTTCAGGGTCAAAAGCTTCGAATTCACCACTTCCTTGCCTATTCATAAACCAGTGTACCTTTCACCTACAATCACAGTATTCAAAATTTGTTAAGCAAATTCCTTGTAAAAAATCACAAATTAAAACAAAATCACGTTCCCCGGCAACGACGCCAAAAACTTGTTTGCAAAAAACTGTGATAGATGCAAATCAACGCAAGTATACGTATCGCATCCAAGTAATATATGATGAGAAAGAGTGTCGTACCCACGAGGAAAGTGTTTTTTCATTAAGATGTAGTTGTTTTTACAAGAAAATTGGCTTAACTAGAACAAGTAACTAAATAAACTTCAATTATGGAAAAAGAAAAAAAATGGTAAACAAAATTTAACAAGAATTAAATTGAAATTTCCAAGTACAAGATTCAGGGTTTATATTCTGCACAATCAATCGTGAAAAAATAAGTTGCGAATCACTTTCCTTTCACAGCTCTGAAATCGTGCTGTAGCCTTGCTATAGCATCATTCTTTCTAGTCAGGATATAGAAAAATTACATAAAAATCCCAGATTCTAAGCCTGCATATTCCTATGTAGATTCAAAATTGCGAAAATCGATTAAGAACATTATCCTTAAAGACCATGTGATGGATGACCATTCTTAGACTACCCACAGATTTGATTAATTTTAACTCTGAAAACTAACCAAACACATGCTATTCAATCTCAGTCTAATCTCTGAACATTTTCCAACATTCACGAATCAATTGCTAGCATTAGATTCTCTTCCAAGATCTAATACAAAGATCAAATAAAATGAACACAGATTGAACAACAGAAAGAATTATACTAAGCAAAGCTACACAGATCTCAAACTCTGTTCAAGTACTCATGACTCACAACTCAACAGAATTAAGCTTCCATGAGTTTGGCGAAAATCATATACCAACTTTGATTTGACATCAAAATACTGTTATGCAAGTAGAAAGATCGAAATCAATACAAAATAGTTCAAAAGCAGTAATGATCTCCCTTTTCCAAGGTTTTGATTTAAGCTGGTACAGCTTCAGTGTCTTCTACTATCCATGATGAATGGATCCAGAAGAATTCCTTCTCGAGGTGTTGGCATCCTCACGTCCAGCAGAAATGCTTTCGATTCCGCTCTATATTTTTTTTGTTCTTCCTTTTGCTCTGTTTTCACCTCTTTTAATTCTGTTATTTTCCACTTTTTTTTTTCTGTCTGTTATCCCTGCCTCCATATATCCTGTCTTCTTCCCTTAGCTCAGCTTTTATACGACAAAAGGAAACATTAAACCCTACTTGTGACATGTGGATGATCCTCGGGCTGGTCGCGGACACTGTGGTAGTGATGGGCAATGATGCTGACACTTGGAGGAATGACTGACAACATCAAATTTGGCCACCATGGATTAAAATGTGTGCACATTTAGCAGAACACGTCAGCCAACACCTGCTTTAGCTTTGCTGTGGCAATGCTGCGGCAGTGTCCAATTTTCAGCACTCTTCACGCTGCAAGGTCCTGCCATTCACCAAACACAAAAACCAACCTCCAAAAACATATCACACATTAAAAGTCTTCAAAATGCTCTAACAATGATCAATTCCCATGTGCTGCTAAGAATTAACTATTATCAATGGTCACTAAAGTTAGAAATTGATAATTCTCATTTATAATGCCAAGAACAATGACTTTTGTGACTTTAATTTTCTAAAATGAGCTATCCAAGCATGAAAATGTGACTCCATAACTCAAGAATTTCGAGTTATCAAATTGGCATTCAAAACATAGTATCTGGCTAGGCTACATCAAATCTCTAACTAAAAATTTAGTCAAGCATATTCAATATAGAAATAGCCATGGTATTCATCATATCAATAATAAAGAGAAAGAAAGGAATTAAGAGATGAAAACTCTTGAGAAGCCATCTTCAATCTCCAAATCCACCTCCTTTAGGCTAGAATGGCCTCCAAGCTCTCTAGGGTTCGTTCATATGCCAAAAGTCCTCTCTTAGGTCGAAACTTGGCTATTTATATGAGAAGCATCGACCTAAAAAGTCTTAAAACACGGGACATAAAAATCGCAACTCGCTGTAGCAGAAAAGGATCTCGCTGCGGTAAGTTTCGGGCTTCAAAATTCGTCGAAACTTTATGTGAAACTCGCTGCAGCCCGGCTAATCTCGCTGTAGCCAAATTGATTCCGGCTGCAGCCAAAATGATTCTAGTTATAGCTAAATTGCTTCCGGCTGCAACCAAATTGAATCTCACTACAGCCAAAATGGAACTTGTCGTAACTTGACCTTCTAGCTTTAGAAACACTCGCCAAATGCTTGAATCACCTACCTATTCAATTATGAACAAAATACACCAAAATACCAAACATAAACTCGAAAAAACCAATAAATTACCGATGAGAAATATATGATAAATGTGCCTTATCAAATACAGTATATTTTCCAATTGAAGAATTAAACAAGTACAGTTATGTTTGATTACCATTCATGCAGTGAAAAGGGTAACCGACAGTAAAATCGGTCCACCTTATTATGTGAATGTGCATGTAAGACACGAAATATCAAGAAAATGATCCAGACGACCATTTCTTTACATAGAACTGGTGAGCAGATTATCAGTACGCTCAGACCGGTCATCTAAGTACAACAGCGATAATTACCCTAGCCGAGGTGCAGTATTGAGAAAAATGGTCCAGATGACCTCTTCTCACCCAAAAACTATCAAAATCGGAGCCAGAAAGCTCATACTAGTCAGTTAAGTAGAAAGCAACAAATAGTGAATAGTAAAAATGCAGTGTCAGGTTAATGACCAAGACGGCCTTAATTTGACTTAAAACTGATATATTAACAGTCAGTAGGCTCAATTTGGTCGATTAAGCATAAAACGTGAAATTTTTGATTAAGAGATATGCAGTATCAGGAAAGGAATCAAGATGACCTTTTCTCATCCCGAAACTGATATATTTAGACTCAAAAAGCTCAAATTAGTCAATTGAGCACAAAACATGTTTTTTGAGGCAGGCTCACACAGATCCCGAAAACTGGTCCAAACGACATCAAATAGATGTAAAACTGATAATTTGAAATCAGCACATCCAAATTAGTCAGGAAAGACTATGTTTGAAATATTACATGAAAATACCTCGTTATATGTGCGTGAGGACAACACAATAGACACAACCACAGTATAAGAAATGAACAGTAAAATAGACACAAAATGGGCTCATAGGCATTATAACCCAACCAGGAATTATCAGTTTAAGAACCGGATCAGGAAAATTCAATTTTGGTGGAAATCTAGAACACTACCGAAAAAGGGGTCGAATACCGAAAGGTAGAAATTAGATTGCAAAGAAAAGACTTAGCAGATAAATTTCTTCCCCTAGAAAATCGTGCACATGCAGCACAAACAGCACCAAACACAGCCCTAAAAATAGGGAAAAGTTTTCCATAAAGTAAAGGATGTGTTGGCCACCATTTTGATTAAAATATGCAATAGTATCCATCACATGACAAACAAATATTAAACAATTTGACCCCCTTTCTATACGTGTAACCCCTCGGTTTTTAAGGGCTGAAAATGGTAGAAATTTGTTCCCCAATTAGGCAAAATTTTGGCTTAATTAAGTGAGCTTAGGTTGATTAAATTTGGGTTAGATTTGCCTATAAAAGGGCATGCTTGACCTAAGGTGTCACTTTCTTTCTTTTGCACCCAAAAGCACAACCATCTTTCCTCTTCTTTTCTTAGCTACAGCTGAACCCATTCCTAGCTCCAAAATCGACCATTGTTCCAGCCAAGAACCCAACCAAAGTTTACCAAAAATCAACCCTATTCAAGCTTGTGCTAGGAGGTTTTTATCCAAGCCATTTCAAGGTTATTTTTGGTAAGATTCCAGAACTAACCTTTGTGGTATGTCAGTTTCTTTGGCTTGATAATAAAAATGAAATTTTTGTGTGTCTATTCTAGCAAAGGCTAACCCCATTTCCCCCTTGGTCCACATGTCAAACTTTGGTCACTCAAGCCTCGGTTCGATTGTGCTTGGTTCATAGCACATAAGGTATAACCGAAACCCTTTTTGCAGTTTAGTTATTTTTAAGTTTTTATCAAGGAAATTTATGCGTATTTATTTGTACAATGGATTGTAATAAGTTTATTTTGAGCCCTTAGCATTTTATTTTCAAGTTTATATGGTTGTGTGATTATGGTTTAAATTTTTGTGAATGGTTGTGTGAAGGGACGTTTTGGGGTTGGCTGGAAACCAACCTATCCTCGTTTTTAGGCCACGGTTTTGGCCATTTTTGACCATATTAGATTCTAATTTTAGGATTTGGTAAAACAAGAAGTTTTAAGTAAATTTTATTACGGTCGTTTTTGCATCAAATAGCTTTTGGCCAAAAATGACGTTAATATAAGTTTTTTGAGTAGTTTTCAATTAGAGTTCAAAACTGGGACTAAAATCCTGAGCGCAGGAACAATCTCGGGTTCTGTTAAAAATGACCAACTTAGATTCTGAACTAGATCTCGGGCTCAACATGAAAGTTGTAGATCTCAGCGAAACCTTTAAGATGACTTATTGTGTTTTAAAAATTTAGTCGTTTCACGCCTCAAACAGAGCCGTTTTTCAATAAGCATAAAACTAGGATTTTTCTAAAATTGGACACAAAGTTAGCCATGAGTTTGATAAGTTTAGGACATATTAAAGTTTGATCTGAGCTCTGAGATGAACACAAAGTTGTTCATCTCATCGAGGACTAAAAGTTTAATGTTCGCCAAATTTGCAAATTAAGTCATTTCAAACAAGTTTTAAAATAGTTTCGGTAAAATGGTTCAAGAACCCTTTTTAAAAAAGAATACCAAAATGTGTTCTTCCCCTTTTAAAATGGAGGAATGGTTTTAATAAAATGCCCCCGCCTTCCAACAAGGTGATATGAGGATAGTTTCAAAGAACATAAATTTTTACAAAAATTTTATAAGACTTCCAAAACAATTTTCAAAATAAATAAAAAAGTAGAGGTAGCCTAGTAGGCTACCACACCAAAATAAGCTAAATAACCCAGTAGGCTACATAGTCAGCAATGCATAAGGTAATCAGTCAGTTGACTGGTCGGTCAACCAGTCAAAGATCATGTTTGAATGACATAGTGAGGAACGGTGATTGGTTTGTCAGGTAGACAAATTAATCAAACACAATTAGACTTAGATACCAAATTCCCAAAGTAAAACAGTAGGGTACCGATGGACTTCGGTACCATACAACAATATAAGTTATAGTCACTAATGGTAATAGTGACCTAAGAATGACGTTAATTAATTTATTGGGTAATAAATTAATTAACTAAGTATAGAGGATCAAAACTCACCAAAAAGAGAGCAAATTAGTATCGACAGTAAACGATAATGTACATAGATAGCTGCTTTAGTCACTAACGGTATTAGTGACTCAGTAGGAGTATTAATGGAATAAGTGTTGTTGACAGGTAGTTACCTGTAATTTGACAAGGGCGAGAGTACAAGTTGGCTTGCAAATTAGGTAAGTACAACTCCACCTATAGCATGAGCAAAATGAATTTAAAGTGTTGATTTTTTACACTATGTTAAGTATGCACTATTGTTGCATCCCATGTTAAGAAAACATAAAGTTTCACAATCACATAGATTGATGAACACATGAGTTAGATGCCATACATCCTTATCACACAAGACTAGGGATAGCTTAGCCGAGCATATGGCCAGATCAGATAAATAATTGGGTAATTAATGTGCATATCATACCAGCCTTTTCTGTCTAAAAAGGTTTATCTTATATTAAAGTATGATGAGCCTCCATTGACGACTCCTAAGTTAGTGATCAAGGACGTTTCTGATGATCCGCACACTTTTGGTATGGACACACGGGCCCTCAGCTAGACATTGGAAAGAAAAAGAGTATTGAAGCATAATATGAGCATAATCGGATCATGCATTGTTCACGATATGCCTTAGCTATAGTTCAGCATGCTCACAGCTACAGTAGATATGCATTTCAGTCACACGATGCTTTCTGTCATGCATATGATGTTTTAGTTCTGCATTCAGTGATATGTGATGCTCTAGTATGTGGAATTTTTCAGTAATACTTGCTGGTACATGACATGGTTATATGTTTTAAGTATGTATTATGATTTAAACATGTTTTGCAGATGACATGTTGTACTTACTGGGCGTAAAGCTCATAGTGTATGTTCATGCTGTAGGTAAGCGTCCTATGACTTAAACCTCAATGGGCAATGACGGCGACAAAGACGGATGTGAGGATAAGGTTATGGATATCACTGCGAGTTTTAACTTCCGCACAATATTGAGTAAACAGTATATTTTGAGTAGTAATTAGTTAAATAATTTTATAAGTATGTATATATGATTGAACTCCTGATGATTTAGACTTTGTATTTTTAAAGTACACATATGTGAATGGTAAATATGTACGCATAAAAAAAATACTAAAATTATAGTATTAAGTAAATAAGTTTGAGTAAGCAGTAATAGTTTTTAAGTAAGCTCAAGTATCAGTATCAGTAGTAGTTTTAAGTGACGGTCTGGGCCACTCAGGGCACGAGACATCATAGTTGGTATCAGAGCAGCATCCTACCATCCTACCTCATATCGCTGTATGCCTGCCTCATCTGTCCAAGTAAGTTAGTTTTTATTTTTCCTTCAGTGTTAGTATATAAGTTGATGTTAAGTTATAATAGGTAGTATGGCTGCACCAGTAAAACGCCAGCAAGTGCATGAAGATCGATAAGCGAGCATGGCCTTTGTCGCCATGCAATCAGACCGATACGATGGTCGTCACTCACGTGAGCTCCCTTTTTGGATCCACCATATGGAGGTTATTTTCTGAGCTTGCCATATCCTACCTCCCCTATGGGTGGTTTTGGGCAATAGCCAGCTAGAGGGACCAATATTGGCTTGGGGGAATGAACACCGTAGAAATGGGAATCCAATGATACCCTGGGCTGAGTTCTGCCCAGACCTCTGTGATTTTGTTGGACCAGCTAGAAACCGAGATATCTGGGACGATATGTACAAGAGGCGATACAATGCCCTTTCTGACATCTGAGATGTCTACGAGGGGGAGGCCATGGCACATTACTATCAAAGATTCATAGACGCGATGCTGCCCTATATCCCTTTAGACCAACCTTTTGTGGAGATAGCTGATCTACTATGGAGGGGAGTTCCATGGTATGTGAGGGATCTCATCCACTACCCTCCGCATCATGAAGACCTGAGGTGCCTTGTCTAGGAGATAGTGGATGCTGAGAGAGAAGCGCTCAACCCCAAAAACCCTGCACAAGCCTAAGACGATGCACTAGTGCCAATATGGAGGGTAACCTGGTAGACCCCGTACATCAACCGACCGATGAGGAACCCGAGGTTGAACATCAGCTAGAAGCACCTAAGGGCGATGGGGAGCCAATGGAGAATCCTGAACTAGCCCCTTTGTCTCTCGATCACCCCTTGGAAGAGGATGATGAATAGGCTCTTCCTGACGCCCATCCTGACGATGAAGGAGAGGAGATTCCTGACCACTTTAGTGATGACAAATGGATGGGGATATATGAGCCCTAAGTCATCACAACCAGTAATGATAAAGCTAGTTTCATCTGAGGAGACGAGGAGGAGGATCCAGAGGAGTTTCCTTTCAGCGATAGTGATGATAAGGAGATGTCTGATGTAGAATCAGGATTGTCCTCTATGTAGTAGTGACCCTTTTGTAGAAATCCTAAATATGTAGATATATGAAGGGAAACAGTAGCTTTTCCCACTAAACTTAGCTTAATATACCCTTTCGAGACAATATATTAGGAAGTGTGCATCACTCCCACCGAACTAGAAGCTTGTACATATTTTTGAGAAATAATTATGAAATGTGGTATCATTTTACCCAAAGGGCCTAGATTTGATTTTTTCACACATAACAGTAGTATGACAGAACATGCAAGATGAGTCCTGGTACTCAGACGATGTTCTAATATGATTTGGCAAATTGTATTGAACATCACAGTATAAGAGAAAGAAAGATATAATATGTATATTTATATCTATGTTTATTGAGTAAGAAAATGAATGATATGTGACATGAGTTCCAAGTACGAAATTAAAAGACTCATATTTTCTTTTCTCGTTGTATGATAAGGTCACATAGGTAAGTATCGCAAGGACAAGAGCTCAGTCAAACCAAGCCTCCCAAGAAGACGAATTAGTGGCGCAACTCGCAGCTATGCGAGAAATGATGGAAAATCAGTAGCGCGATCTGGACCGGCTTAGGGAGCAATTAGGCCGATAGAACCAAACACCGCAGACAGCTCAGGTGCTAGTGCAGGAGGCTCTACCAGCTTCCGATACTCCGAAGGAGCAAGCAGCTCCTCTAGCCCCGATAGCAGCACTCCCAGCAGTGACTATCTTTTTAGTAGCCAACATTCTTCTGCTGACCCCTAGGGAAGGCGATTTATACGAGAAATTTCGATGCATGAAAGTGCCTGAATTTGAAGGAACCACAAATCCCATTGAGGCCGATGACTGGCTAACAGACATCTAAGTGATCTTGGACCCTTTAGGATTAACTGATAGGAAGAAAGTGTTATATGCATCCTTTGCCCTATGCAAGGGGGCACGCCAATGGTGGAAGACGGTAGCCATCCAGAAGAATGTCAATGAGATGAACTGGACCGAATTCATTGATGAATTCAAAGAAATGTATTTCAACGATGAGGCCCTAGCAACCCAACAGGATGAGTTTAATAACCTACGCCAAGGTAGTATGACCGTGATGGAGGCAGTGAGGAAGTTCGAGCAGTTAGCTCTGTAGGAAAATAAACCAGAAAAAACGTATCAGAGTGGCGCAGCGGAACAATAAAAATTTTTAAGATCGTTAAATATCTCATGATGCCATATACAATAAACCAACAACAATTAAAACTCATACCTCAAGGACGCCAATCTTACAGGAGGAGAATGACCGGAGGCTTCAACCAACTAGCCTTCTCTACTATTCTCCAATTCCCGAATGGCTAAGTGTGTGGGCACTGTGAACCTCGATCGGTATGCTAGCATTGCTAGTCTTCTTCCGACTACCCAGATCTCTAAAGAACTTTATTGTCACGATGAGCTGTGCAACAATAAGCCTGCTCACCTGAGAGTCTGTGGTCTGAGAGAACTGGAGCGGAAGGACCTCTATTTATAGACCTGCATGAGGTGATTCTCTGAATTCAAATTGGATTAGGAAAAGATATTCTCCCTTATCCATAACCAAAAAATCTGAATTTTTCCATGGGAAAATCCAACAATAAAATTCGGTTTTCTTAGGATAAATCCAATCCAAATCTAAACAAGATTTTAACTAGAATTTTATCTCCCTTTTTCAACCAAAAAATCCGAAATTTCCTAGGAAAAAATCTTCTCCACAAATTCGGCCATTATGGATAAGGGAAAATAAAAAATTCCACTAGGATTTTCAAGCTTGAATCTTATCTCAACCTTATCCAAAATAACCGAATTTTCCTAGGAGATTATCTCCAAAATTTCGGCCATTTTTCAGGGAGGAGAGAATCCAAATTCAACTGGGATTGAAACTTGAATTTTTCCCTTGAATCTTATCCATAAAAACCGAAATTCCATTGAGGATTATCCTCAAAATTTCGTCCATAGTTTGTTGGGATTTGGATTCAAAATTCAAGTAGGATTCTAACAAGATTATCCTCTCCAAATCCAACTCAAATTCGAATTTCAAACCTTGTGGATTTTCCACAACAAATTCGAATCCTACTTGGACTGTGATTTAAAATTTGAATTTCAAATTTCAAATTAGAATTTCAATTTCAAATTTCAAATTTCAAATTTCAAATTCAAATTTCAAATTCGAATTTCAAATTCAAATTTCAAATTCAAATTTCAAATTCAGACTTCAAATTTCAAATTTCAAATTTCAAATTTCAAATTTCAAAATTCAAATTTCAAATTCCACAAAACAGTTGTGTTTCAAATTCTTGTTCTCATGGATAATTTTCTACAACTCCAATCCAATCTCAAATAAAATCATGGCAACTTTATTTGGAGTTCGAATAATTGTGTACTCTATTATCCAAAACAAAATCTGAATCTAACCGGAGAGAATCTTGTCTACCATCCTAATCCTGTGTCATCACCATCCATGCATAATAAACCAGCCAATAGCATACACAAATCAATTTGCCAAACGTTAAGGAATTATGTGGAGCTAGTAGAGGGAATGATTGGACATATATAATCGGGCTCCCGTAAATCCATATGATCATCATTCTTTACCGAACAACTCAATCATATGATCACTAGTTTCAGAGTCACACCACTATAAACCTGAAACTGAACTCCCAATTATATACCGTATTACGTAAGCCTGTGACGAGCTACTATCCAATGACCTTGTCATATATGCAAAACCCTCATATGATATCCATGATCAGCCTTAGGTCAAAGTCCGTTTAATCCTACTGATCAGGCTATCTTAAAGTTCTATTATACTACCGAATTAAGAAAATGATTATTCACCATATGTGAATAAGAAGTCATCTGCCCAGTAGACGACCCAAGGCCTTGTCCATTTTCACATTCAGTATAATGCCTTTAAGCGGATACCTTTGACTCCTCAAAGCTATGATTCTGATATCTGCAAACAAACCCTTCATCGTATACAAGTCATGCACCCAACGAACCGGTCTATAAGCTTACTACCTCTGAGACGCTTTAGCCATTGGAACATCAAAGTACACAAGTCATATACATGAAGTAGTTCATTTACTCAAGATTAAGGTTATTGCACAATGAACGTCAAAAGCAGATTGATCCACTCATAGCGGACTACGTAGATCAATCACGCTTTAGTCCCGGTCTAATATGTCACCACCAAGTAACATATCTATGTCTCTACTTGGGAGTCCAGCTCCAGACAGTCAAGACAAACCGTCCTCTCCAAGGCTTTAGACAACATAATAGTCTTAACATGAGTTAGATGCTCTGTCTAACCCCATACACTACAGACCATAGTTTAGACTGCTAACTTTAGAACATTGTCTTCTCGCATACAAAAGTCCATTGCACGCAACGTTTTAACAGTTTTAACACAAGCAGTCAGTGAGCCATATTCGCTTACATTTACTTTAACATGTAAATAAGATGAGGACAGATAGCAATGTAATGAATAATCTCTATATATAATTTCATTATCCAGTTCAAAATGAAAACATCAAAATGTCTCTAACACTTAGGGCATTTCCTAACAATCTCCCACTTGCCCTAAGCCAGCAGATGTGCCATGTTATGCATCCCCATCGCCTCTACGTGCCTCTCAAAGCTTCTAGCCACCAAAGTCTTAGTAAAGGGATCGGTGATGTTGTCCTCGGACGCAATCTTACATACATCCACTTGTCCTGTCTCCACATGCCCTCTAATAATATGATATCTCCGATCGATGTGCTTGGTCCTCTTGTGGTGCCGAGATTCCCTTGTGTTGGCAATAGCCCCTGTATTATCATAGTAAAGTGTGATAGGCTTGTCAATACCCGGAATGACCTCAAGGTCTCTAAAGAACTTGCGGAGCCAAACCGCTTCTTTAGATGCCTCAGCCGCAGCCACATACTCAGCCTCCATAGTAGAGTCAGCTGTGCAGCCCTGCTTCACGCTCCTCCACATAATGGCGCTTCCTCCGAGTAAAAACACTGATCCTGATGTCGATTTCCTCGAATCCTTACAAGTTTGGAAGTCTGAGTCCGTGTATCCTACGGGTGTTAGGTCCCTTCCAGAATACACCAGCATATAATCCCTCGTTCTCTTAAGATACTTGAGTATATGCTTTACAGCTTGCCAGTGCTTGGTTCCAGGATTTGCTTGATATCGACTCACTATACCTACTGCAAAACATATATCCAAGCGAGTGCAAAGCATAGCGTACGTAAGGCTACCCACAGCGGATGCATAAGGGATCTTACTCATACGCTCTCTTTCTTCCGATGTCTTGGGACAGTCATCCAATGAAAGAGTTAGACCGGCAATGGAAGGTTATGAGCCTTTCTTTGCCTCTTGCATTGCATATTTGTCAATTATTTTATCTATGTATGAAGTTTGGGATAATGCTATCATTTTGTTCTTTCGATCTCTGAAGAGACGAATGCCTAGAACATAATTAGCTTTTTCGAAGTCCTTCATGTCAAACTGTTGGTGTAACCAAAGCTTGACCGATGATAAGTTCCCTACATCATTCCCAATGAGTAGTATATCATCGACATAAAGTATCAGAAAGACCACTTTTCCATCCTTAATACGTTTATAAACACAAGGTTCATCAACGTTCCGCTCAAAACCAAATGTCTTAATCGCTTGATCAAACCTCTGGTTCCATGAGCGGGATGCTTGCTTTAATCCATAAATGGATCTAAGCAACTTGCAGACTTTCCTTTCTTGGCCTTTTGCTACGAACCCTTCGGACTGTATCATATAGATACACTCTTCAAGATGGCCATTCAAGAATGCCGTCTTGACATCCATTTGCCAAATCTCGTAATCGAGAGCCGCAGCAATGGATAGAAGAATACGGATAGACTTTAGCATAGCAACAGGCGAAAAGGTTTCATCGTAATCGATTCCAGCCTTTTGTGTGTATCCCTTTGCAACCAGTCTAGCTTTGAAAGTTTCCACTCTCCCTTCCGCATCCTTCTTTCTTTTGTAGACCCATTTGCATCCAATGGGTTTTATCCCATCCAGCAAATCTACAAGTTCCCAAACAGAGTTGGATTTCATAGAATCCATCTCATTGTTCATAGCCTGTTTCCAAGATTTAGAATCAACATCATTTATAGCTTCATCATATGTGACCGGATCTTCCTCATGCTCATGAGCCTCGGCCTGGTATACCTCAGCATCATACATGAAGAAATTAGGTTTCTTCGAAACCCTCCTACTACGACGAGGCACCCTAAATTGTTGATTGTCTGCAGGTCTTTCACTGGAATTCAGACTTGCGTCCAAGACTGAAATCTGTGGAGCAGTTCTTTCACCTGATAACTCCTCTAGCACCTCTTTGCTTTGAGGCTTAAAGTCATTCATGTGACTTTCCTCTAAGAATGTCGCATGGGTTGAGACAATGACCTTTTGTTCCTTCGGGTTATAGAATAGACCTCCTTTAGTTCCCTTTGGATACCCTACAAACATGCACAATTCTGATCTTGGTTCCAACTTCTTCGCATCCCCATCCAGTACATGCGCTGGGCAGCGCCATATTCTCATATGTCCAAGGGAGGGCTTCCTGCCACGCCACAATTCGTACGGAGTTCTGGGAATTGATTTGCTTGGAACTTGGTTCAGAATATAGCATGCCGTTTGTAAAGCATATCCCCAAAATGATAATGGCAGCGTTGAATAACTCATCATGGACCGTACCATATCCAATAAGGTCCTGTCTCTCCTTTCAGCTACATCATTCTGTTGTGGAGTACCAGGTGCAGTCAATTGGGATAATATCCCGTTCTCTACAAGATATCCTAGAAATTCATCAGAGAGGTATTCGCTACCTCGATCAGATCGAAGTGTCGTTATGGATTTATCTAATTGCTTTTCCACTTCCGCACGATACTCTTTAAACTTGTCAAAGGTTTCGCTCTTGCGATGCATCAGATACACATATCCATACCTCAAGTAATCATCTATAAAAGAGATATAATACTCGAACCCTCCTCATGCTGTGACGTTCATGGGGCCACATACGTCAGTGTGCACAATTTCTAAGAGCTCCTGAGCCCTTGTACCCTTAGCTCCAAAAGACCTCTTAGTCATCTTACCCTCTAGACAAGACTCACATTGGGGAAGACGTACCTCCTCCAGAGATTCCAGAGGACCGTCTTTCACCAATCTTTGAATCCTATCCTGATTAATATGACCAAGTCTTAAATGCCAAAGATATGCCTTGTTAAAATGAGAAACTTTCAACCTTTTAGAGTTATCAATTAATTCAGTGTCAAGCAGTGAGTACATCTTTGGTTTGATCAAATATAGGTTTCCATCCATCCATCTAGAACAGATAAAATACTTATTTCTACGAATATCAACTATTTTACTAAAAGAAACTGAATAAGAATCCTTTATTAAACAAGCTACCGATATAAGGTTCCTCCTAAAATTAGGAACATAAAAACAGTCTTTCAATAAAATAAACCTAAATTGATCAAAATAAAGGTAAACATCTCCCACTACTTCAGCCACCACAAAACTACCATCTCCAGTCCACAACGAGAGGCTCCTATCATGTAGACTTCTCGTTTCCATGAACCCCTGCATAGAAACACAAACATGATTAGTGGCACCTGAATCAATGACCCAAGTGTCTTTCGATTCTTCCACCAAACACGCTTCCAAGTAATGAAGTTCTTTACCTTCCTTGCCCTTGGCGGCTAGGAATTCCCGACAAGCCTTCTTGAAGTGACCTACCTTCCCACAATGGAAGCATTTGGACTTTTTAGGGTCCTTCGGCTTCTTGTTTTTCTTCTTCTTCTTCCCGTCCGAGACAGGAGGATTAAAAGAACTAGGAGCCACTTGCTTCTTATTTGGCCTCTTCCTCTTTCGTGAGGGATTGGAAGATTCCGCCAAATTGGCCTCTCTTTTAGGTCGGACCGCATCCTCATCCTTGATCAACCACTCATAAGCCTATAGTTGCTTCATGAGCTCGGTTAGTCCTAACTCCTTTGTCGCCAGGTTGTATGTGGCCTTAAACCCTACAAAATCTTTAGACAGAGTCTTGAACACCATCTCGATCTGGGTGTTGTAGTCCAACTCAGCACCATTCTCGGCAGCCTCAGCGAAGAATCCCATTAGAGTGATCATATGGTCCTTCACCGGAGTACCCGCCTTTTGCTTAGAGTTCATAATGCTGGTGATAGCGGACTGTCGAGCCAATTTTTCTTGGCCTCCGAACATGTCCTCCAGATTTTCCATGATCTCCCCAGCAACTTGATAAGTCTCATGCTGCTTTTGTAAAGCACTCATCATGCTAGCAAGGATGTAGCATCGAGCTATCTCATTAGATTCTCTCTAACGATTATAGGCAACCGGGACCTCCTCAAGTGGTGTGTCAGGTTTGGGCTCAGGTGGGCATGGTTCGTCCAGTACGAACTTGTGTCTCTCGCAGCTGAGAACTATTAATAGATTTCTTTTCCAATCCTTATAATTGTCGCCATTCAGTTTATTCTCAGTAAGTATTGAAATGAGGGGTGTCGGTGACATTTTGAACTGAAATAAAATTATACTAGACATCATTACAAAGCCCAAGCAAATATACAGATAATTTAGCAAATAAAACATACAAGTATGTTCCTACATGAAACTTGAAAAACATGTAGCATTGCAACGGTAATTCTCAGCACCTATTGCCCCAAGCCACCGAGGGGTGGTCATGGAAACAAATAGCCGGAACATGGACCCCGTACAATTAAT
This sequence comes from Antiaris toxicaria, assembly GCA_035233585.1. Taxonomy (NCBI): domain Eukaryota; kingdom Viridiplantae; phylum Streptophyta; class Magnoliopsida; order Rosales; family Moraceae; genus Antiaris; species Antiaris toxicaria. Next base: position 25,879,838 of record CP141157.1, read on the forward strand.
ATATGTTGCCTTAAATCCTCCAAGGTTAAGACATATATTAATAACTGCTTATTTGGCCACCAGTTTAGTTAACAGAGCTTCTAGGGAAGGTTAATAACTAAACGAGTCTTGAGTGTATAACCATTATTTACGTAGCCCGATCCACGTCCTACCAAGCCACGGAGGGGTGGTCATGAATAGGATCATACCCGAACACGTTTTTCACATAGGAGATCCAATCTAGTATACCGGCGACGGTAAACACCTACCGAGGGGTGTGGTCAGGGCAGAACTGACGCGAGGCGTTACCATGCTTTCACATATAGATCAACAATGGAGGCCGTGGGTTTTGTTTGAAACCCTCTCGCACTCAATATTTTGAAAAACATGCAAGTTTTGACAAATTATGTATGATCAATATAGTATGAGCGGCACTCACCTATCCTATATGACATGTTATCAAATATGCATACAAAACATCTATCAATACATATTTATACATCCATGACATATCACAGAAAAAATAATTGACAGAATAACCAAGCTATGGTTCCATCCTAGAACAAAGAAAATAAAGATTACAAAATTCCATCCAAAACATTCTTTGGGTCTTGAATTCTATTCCGTCTTCTTGTATCCATCTTCATGTAGCCTCTTCATTTATTTCTCATCCCAATAATTATTTAAAATTTAAATATCCACAAATTTAAATTTCAAATTCAAATTCCAAATTTGAATTTCAAATTTAAATTTCAAATTCAAATTTTAAACAATTTTAAACATCATGTGTAATAATATGTAATTTCAAAAATTTCAAATTTTCAATTACATATTTTTAAACATGATTTAAAATTAAATTTCTAATTTAAAAATAAAAATTTTTCAGTTTTTAGACCGTCGTACCGCCGCCCCCGAAGGCGGTAGCCGCCATGGGCAGCCACCAGCCCCAAAGGGGCCGGCAGCCCACGGCTGCCCCCTATGTGCAGCCTTGCCGGGCTGCAGGCCAAGCCTACAGTGCCAGGCTGCACGCCCAGGCTGGGCGCAGCAGCCGGCAGGCTGCAGGCAGCGCCTGCAGCCAGAGGCTGCACGCCCAGGCTGCGGCCAGCCTTGGGCAGGCCACGGCCACCCTTGGCTGCAAGCCAAGCCTGCGGCCATGGGTAGTGTTGGCCTGCACAGGGGCTGCCGCAGCCCCATCCTGCCCGAGGGCAGGGGCTGCAGCCCTACCAAGGTCCGTCGGCCTATCCCGAGGGGCCGGGTCTCGATTTTCATGCCATATTCCAATTTACCTATTAGGATCTCCAAAAATTAATTTGAATCCCAATTAAATTGAAATTTTCCACACAATCAAAATTTCAATCTTTAAATCAAATTTAACTTTTGGGAAAAAATAAATTACGGTCTTCAATCTTCAATCTCCTCCAAGAATAATTACATAAAATTTCCTAAACCGTTTCCGATGTACAAAAATTCTAACCATAAAAAATTCTAAGAGACAAAAATTAAAATCCATGGGAAAATTACAGTGTTAATAAACTGCTCCCATGGTTACATAAAAAATTCCTAGATACAATTTTTCTAAATTCTAAGGAACCATAACCGGTATAAACAAGCATGCTTATAATAATTTAAAAAATTAAAATAACCACATACTTTATACATAATCCATGACAACAACATAAAGGAACCCTAGAATGCCACTCTCTAAATATCAAATCCATACATAAATAAAAAGACTAAGTAATTGTCTAATTTATGTACATGGCATAGTCATGAGATGTCTCTGATACCAATTGTAGGAAAATAAACCAGAAAAAACGTATCAGAGTGGCGCAGCGGAACAATAAAATTTTTTAAGATCGTTAAATATCTCATGATGCCATATACAATAAACCAACAACAATTAAAACTCATACCTCAAGGACGCCAATCTTGCAGGAGGAGAATGACCGGAGGCTTCAACCAACTAGCCTTCTCTACTATTCTCCAATTCCCGAATGGTTGAGTGTGTGGGCACTCTGAACCTCGATCGGTATGCTAGCACTGCTAGTCTTCTTCCGACCACCCAGATCTCTAAAGAACTTTATTGTCACGATGAGCTGTGCAACAATAAGCCTGCTCACTTGAGAGTCTGTGGTCTGAGAGAACTGGAGTGGCAGGACCTCTATTTATAGACCTGCATGAGGTGATTCTCTGAATTCGAATTGGACTAGGAAAAGATATTCTCCCTTATCCATAACCAAAAAATCTGAATTTTTCCATGGGAAAATCCAACAATAAAATTCAGTTTTCTTAGGATAAATCCAATCCAAATCTAAACAAGATTTTAACTAGAATTTTATCTCCCTTTTTCAACCAAAAAATCTGAAATTTCCTAGGAGAAAATCTTCTCCACAAATTCGGCCATTATGGATAAGGGAGAATCCAAAATTCCACTAGGATTTTCAAGCTTGAATCTTATCTCAACCTTATCCAAAATAACGGAATTTTCCTAGGAGATTATCTCCAAAATTTCGGCCATTTTTTAGGGGGGAGATAATCCAAAATCAACTGGGATTGAAACTTGAATTTTTCCCTTGAATCTTATCCGTAAAAACCGAAATTCCATTGAGGATTATCCTCAAAATTTCATCCATAGTTTGTTGGGATTTGGATTCAAAATTCAAGTAGGATTCTAACAAGATTATCCTCTCCAAATCCAACTCAAATTCGAATTTCAAACCTTGTGGATTTTCTACAACAAATTCGAATCCTACTTGGACTGTGATTCAAAATTTGAATTTTAAATTTCAAATTAGAATTTCAAATTCAAATTTCAAATTTCAAATTTCAAATTTCAAATTTCAAAATTCAAAATTCAAAATTCAAATTCCATAAAACGGTTGTGTTTCAAATTCTTGTTCTCATGGATAATTTTCTACAACTCCAATCCAATCTCAAATAAAATCATGGCAACTTTATTTGGAGTTCAAATAATTGTGTACTCTATTATCCAAAACAAAATATGATCCAACCGGAGAGAATCTTGTCTACCATCCTAAATCCTGTTCATCACCATCCATGCATAATAAACCAGCCAATAGCATACACAAATCAATTTGCTAAACGTTAAGGAATTATGTGGAGCTAGTAGAGGGACTGATTGGACATATATAATCGAGCTCCCGTAAATCCATATGATCATCATTCTTTACCAAACAACTCAATCATATGATCACTAGTTTCAGAGTCACACCACTATAAACCTGAAACTGAACTCCCAATTATATACCGTATTACGTAAGCCTATGATGAGCTACTATCCAATGACCTTGTCATATATGCAAAACCCTCATATGATATCCACGATCAGCCTTAGGTCAAAGTCCATTTAATCCTACTGATCAGGCTATCTTAAAGTTCCATTATACTACCGAATTAAGAAAATGATTATTCACCATATGTGAATAAGAAGTCATCCGCCCAGCAGACGACCCAAGGCCTTGTCCATTTTCACATTCAGTATAATGCCTTTAAGAGGATACCTTTAACTCCTCAGAGCTATGATTCCGATATCTGCAAACAAACCCTTCATCGTATACAAGTCATGCACCCAACAAACCGGTCTATAAGCTTACTACCTCTGAGACGCTTTAGCCATTGGAACATCAAAGTACACAAGTCATATACATGAAGTAGTTCATTTACTCAGGATTAAGGTTATTACACAATGAACGTCAAAAGCAGATTGATCCACTCATAGCGGACTACGTAGATCAATCACGCTTTAGTCCCGGTCTAATATGTCACCACCAAGTAACATATCTATGTCTCTACTTGGGAGTCCAGCTCCAGACAGTCAAGACAAACCGTCCCCTCCAAGGCTTTAGACAACATAATAGTCTTAACATGAGTTAGATGCTCGGTCTAACCCCATAGACTACAGACCATAGTTTAGACTGTTAACTTTAGAACATTGTCTTCTCGCATACAAAAGTCCATTGCATGCAACGTTTTAACAGTTTTAACATAAGCAGTCAGTGAGCCATATTTGCTTACATTTACTTTAACATGTAAATAAGACGAGGACAGATAGCAATGTAATGAATAACCTCTATATATAATTTTATTATCCAGTTCAAAATGAATGCATCAAAATATCTCTAACGCTTAGGGCATTTCCTAACAAGCTCGACTCTGCCCAGACCTGGTGCCGACAAAGAAGGAAAGGGTTAAGAGAATGCTAAAGATGTTCCGGACAGATATTACCGTCCAATTCTGCAATGGAAGCCACGGACTAGCAATAGTGGCTGAATATGTCAACAAGGCCATCCTAGCAGAATATTGGTTGGATCAGGATAAAGAGAGAAGGACTAAAATCTTCAAGGCCAGAAAAGAAGATAAGACACAGGCTAAGCAGACTAAGGGGAGACAGAACCCCAAATCTCAGCACAAGTGACAAAATGTGGGGACTAGCCAACATAATAGGTAGTCCCATAACAACAACAATAAATAGAAACGGAACCCCAGTAACCAAGGTCTGTAAAGGAACTTTCCCAAAAAGAAGAATAACCGGGGAGGAAATGGCAACCAATACCTATCCTGCTCAGAGTGTGCAAGAAAGCATCCAGGAGAGTGCCTCCAGGGAACGAGTGACTGTTTCATCTGTGGCAAGGAAGGCCACTATGCCAAGAACTATTGCTCCAACCAGCAGAGCCAAGCCCGTACCACTAGTGGTTAGCTTCATGCCACCCAGACTAGGATCAAAGGCCCTTCGATTGCTTAAGGTAAATTAAAGGCTCCAGACACCTAGGGAAGAATCTATGCCTTTACCAGAGATGATGCAGAAGCTGGAACTTCGATAGTGGTGACAGGTCAGCTTTCTGTCTCTAACTCAGCTACACTAGTTTTGTTTGATTCTGGAGCCACGCATTCATTCGCATCATCAGGATTTGCTAGGAAGATAGACAAGAACTTAGATAGAATAGAACAAACTTTCCAAACTGTACTTCCCGTAGGGGAAGTTTTGTTGTCTAATTACTAGATACGTCACATGCCAATAATTATCTGCAAGTGAGAATTGAATATTAACCTAATCGTCCTCGACATGTATGACTATGACATGATTGTGGGGATGAACTTCCTCACCAAGTACAACGCTGTCATAGACTGTCGAAGGCGGGAGGTTATGTTCAAATCGATTGGATGCGAGAAGTTCATCTACAAGGGTTTATCGCTAAAGTAGCCAAAGACGATGATCTCAGCGATGAAGGCCCACAAGCTACTATCGAGTGGATACACCAGTTTCCTAGCGCACAAAGTGGATAAGACTCAAGAAGTAGAGATAAGGCCGAATTAGAGAGTTCATGGAAGTATTTCTAGAAAATCTTCCAGGACTCCTGCTAGAGTGTGAAATATCATTTAAGATCGAACTTCTATCAGGATCAGCTCCTATTTCAAAGGCTCCCGACCGAATGGCCCCTGCAGATTTAAAGGAGCTCCAAACCTAACTAAAGGACTTAACGGACAAAGGATTTATCCAACAAAGCTGTTCTCCTTGGGGAGCACCCGTGTTGTTCGTGAAGAAAAAGGACGGAACGCTGAGGATGTGCATCGACTATAGAGAGCTGAACAAAATAATGATTAAGAACAAGTATCCGCTGTCATAGATCGATGATCTATTCGATCAGCTCTAAGATGCCACAATATTCTCAAAAATCAACCTACGCTCAGGGTACTATCAACTACGAATCAGGGATGAAGACGTACCCAAAACAACTTTTCGAACACGATACGGACATTACGAGTTTTTGGTTATGTTGTTCGGACTGACTAACGTCCCTGCTGCCTTCATGGACCTGATGAACCGCATGTTTAAGGAATTCTTAGATATATTTGTCATTATATTCATCAATGACATACTTATATATTCTAAGATGAAAGAAGAGCACGAAGAGCACTAGAGGACCGTCTTACGTAAGCTATGGGACCATCAGTTATACGCCAAGTTCTCCAAGTACAAGTTTTGATAGGAGAAAGTTTACTTTCTTGGTCATATAGTCTCCAAGGAAGGAGTATCTGTGGACCCAGCAAAGGTTGAGGCTATTAGTGCATGGCCAACTCTGAGAAACGTGACAAAAATCCATAGTTTCTTAGGTCCAGTAGGGTATTATCAGTGCTTCGTCGAAGGCTTTTTAAACCTAGCCGCTCTACTTACAGCACTCACTAAGAAGGATAACAAGTATGAGTGGATAGATAAGTGTGAAAAGAGCTTTCAAGAGTTGAAACACAGACTCACAAGTGCTCCAATACTGATCATTCCAGATGCTGGTTAGGGATATTTCATGATTTACAGTGGCACATCCAAGACCGGATTAGGGACCGTATTGATGCAGAATGATAAAGTGGTCACATATGCCTTGCGACAACTCAAGGACCATGAAAAGAACTATCCAACACATGACCTAGAGCTAGCAATGGTCGTTTTTACACTTAAGATATAGAAACACTACCTATATGGTGTCAAGTACGAAATTTACACGGACCACCAAAGCTTCAAGTACATCTTTATGCAGAAAGAGCTAAATATGAGGCAGCGAAGATGGCTAGAACTGTTGAAGGATTATGACTATGAAATCCTATACCATCCAGGAAAAGCCAACGAGGTAGCCGACGCATTGAGTCAGAAGCATTCTTCGATGCTTATGACTATCAGCACCTTGTCAGAAGCGCTACAAAATGAGCTATGCAGTAGTGAGATCGAGATTTTGATGGGGAGGTTATCTAAAATGACCCTCCAATCGACGCTCCTAAAAGAAATCAAGGCCGGTTAGGACCTCGATTCGTCCCTGAACAAACTTAGAAAGGAAGCTATGGTGGACCAGAGTTTGGAGTTTAGAGTCTCTAAGGACGACATACTCTATTTCAAAGATAGAGTGTGTGTTTCGAAGGATGAAGAACTTAAGAAACGAATCCTTTCAGAGGCTCATAAAACACTATATTCCATATATCTAGGGGTGACTAAGATGTAAAAGGACTTAAAAGAGAGTTTTTGGTGGCTTAGAATGAAGAATGATGTCACCGAGTTCGTTGCCAGATACCTCACATGTCAGAAGATTAAAATGGAACATCAACGACCGGCAAGAGAACTAAAAAAAATTGAGCTGCCTAAATGGAAATGGGATCAGATTACAACGGATTTCGTGGTCAGATTGCCAAGAACGTCAAGCGGTAACGACACAATCTGAGTGATTGTGGACAGATTGATGAAATCAGTTTGATTTCTAGCTATGAAAGTGAGCTACTGTAGGAAATAAATCGGTAAAAATACATCAGAGCGGCGTAGTGGAACAATAAAAATTTTTAAAGATCGTTAAATATCTCGTGATACCATATACAATAAATTAGCAACAATAAAACTCATACCTCAAGAAGATACCAATAATATAGGAGGAAAATGACTAGAGGGCTTCAACCAACTAGTCTTCTTTACTATTCTCCAATTCCTGGATGGCAAAGTGTGTGAGCACTCGGTTCCTCAATCGGTATGCTAGCACTACTAGTCCTCTTCCGACCACCCAGATATCTAAAGAACTTATTGTCACGGTGAGTTGTGTAACAATAAGCCTGCTCACCTGAGAGTCTATGGTCTGAGAGAACTGAAGTGGCAGGACCTCTATTTATAGACTTGCATGAGGTGATCCTCTGAATTTGAATTGGATTAGGAGAAGATTTTCTCCCTTATCCACTCACAAAAATCTGAAATTAACAAGGCCAAAATCAAGGGTAAATTCGGCCATCTTTTGGGATTTTGCAATCCAAATTCAAATAGGATTTTAACTTGAATTTTATCTCCTTATTTATCCATAATAACCGAATTTCCCTAGTGCCAAAATCATGACTAAATTCAGCCATTAAAAGTGAGGAGAATCAAAATCCAAATAGGATTTTCTAGCTTGAATTTAATCTCACCCTTATCCACAAATAACCGAAAAATCTCCGTGGATTTATCCAATAATTTTCATCTACTTTAGGTAGGGAGAGAATCAAAATTCAACTACGATTTTCTTGCTTGAATTTCTCGTGAACCTTATCCAAAAAAACTGAAAATATCTTGGAGGATTTTCCTCAACAAAAATTCGACCACTTTTGTTAGAATTAAGATTCAAAATTCAAGTAGGATTCAACAAGATTTTCCTCTCCATAATCCAACTCAAATTCGAATTCTAACCCTGTGGAATTATCCACAAAGAATTCAAATTCCACTTGGACTGTGATTCAAAATTTGAATTTCAAATTTCAAAATTCAAATTTCAAATTCAAATTTCAAATTTCAAATTTCAAATTTCAAATTTCAAATTTCAAATTCAAATTTCAAATTTACAAATTTCAAATTTAAATTTCAAATTCAAATTTCAAATTCAAATTTCAAATTCAAAATTCAAATTCAAATTTCAAATTCAAATTTCAAATTCAAAATTTAAATTTCAAATTTTAAAATTCAAATTTCAAAATCCACAAAAAAGTTGTATTTCAAATTTTGTTCTCATAGATAATTTTCTACAACTCCAATCCAATCTCAAATAAAATCATGGCAACTTTATTTGGAGTTCGAATAATTACGTACTCTATTATCCAAAACAAAATATGAATTCAACCAGAGAGAATCTTGTCCACTATACTAATCCTATGTCAACACCATCCATGCATAATTAACTAGCCAATAAGCATACACTAATCAATTTGCCAACCGTTAAGGAATTATGTGGAGCTAATAGAGGGACCAATTGGATATATATAATCGGGCTCTCATGAATCCATATGATTATCATTCTGTACCGAACAACTCAATCACATGATCACTAATTTCAGAGTCACACCACTATAAACCTGAAACTGAACTCCTAATCATATACTGTATTACGTAAGCCTGTGACGAGCGACTATCCAATAATCTTGTCATATATGCAAAACCCTCATATGATATCCATGATCAGCCTTAGGTCAAAGTCCGTTTAATCCTACTGATCAGGTTATCTGAAAATTCCATTATACTACTGAATAAGAAAATGATTATTCACCATATGTGAATAAGAAGTCATCTGCCCAGCAGATGACCCAAGGCCTTGTCCATTTTCACATCCAGTATAATGCCTTTAAGAGGATACCTTTAACTCCTTGGAGCTATGATTTTGATATCTGTAAACAAACCCTTCATCGTATACAAGTCATGCACCCAACAAACCGGTCTATAAGCTTACTAGCTATGAGATGCTTTAGCCATTGGAACATCAAAGTACACAAGTCATATACATGAAGTAGTTTATTTACTCAAGATTAAGGTTATTGCATAATGAACGTCAAAAGCAGATTGATCCACTCATAGCAGACTACGTAGATCAATCACGCTTTAGTCCCGGTCTAATATGTCACCACCAAGCAACATATCTATGTCTCTACTTGGGAGTCTATGCTCCAGACAATCAAGACAAACCGTCCCCACCATGGCTTTAGACAACATAATAGTCTTAACGTAAGTTAGATGCTCAGTCTAACCCCATAGACTACCGACCTTAGTTTAGACCGCTTACTTTAGAACATTGTCTTCTCGCATACAAAAGTCCATTGCATGCAACGTTCAACAATTTTAACACAAGCAATCAGTGAGTCATATTTGCTTATATTTACTTTAACATGTAAATAGAATAAGGACAAATAGCAATGTAATAAATAATTTCTATATATAATTTCCAGCCAAAAACCGTGGAAGAAAACCCCCTTGAACCAAAAATTTTGTTTTGAATTTCACACCAAATCTAGTTTGAATTTCATTTCCAACACCAAGACAACAACCAAGCAAGGTAAACCCTAAATTTGAAGCATTTTCTTTGGTTTTTTTAATCAAAAACCGTGGGTATGGAAAGTGAAAAACAATGGGAAAAAAATTGTTTAATTGTTGATTCTATGTTTGGTTGATGTTGTGATATTCAAAGCATGAATTAGGATAGAAAAACAATCAAAATTTTGCATGTTTCTATTGAAAAATCCATGGCTCCTAGGTTGTGAAAACTTCATGAATTTTATTGTTTTAATTTAGTGATAATGTTCATTCAATCATATGATAAGTCAAGCATGAAATGAACTTAAGAAACCAGAAAAATTTGAGGAAGAATTCTTGCTAAAATCGTGGGCATGAATGTGAGGAAATGGGAGGATTTTAATGTTGATACAAGTGATAAAAAACCCTAGGAAAGAAAGTAAAATTTTCTTTCTATTTTTGGCATAAAATCCGTGGCTATATCTAGGGTTAGAATGTATGTTTTGTTAAGTTTTTGAATGTTAACTTATACATTGAGAAGTATAAGGGTAATGAGGTGTGGTGATGAAAATTTATTAGATATAAAAACCTAGTAAACTAGGGTTAGTTTGGAAAAAAAATAAATATGTGATGTGACTTGTAAATGTTGAATCATATGGAAAGTTTTTATACAAAGTTTGGAAACTTTGTATAAAATAGGCCTCTGGTATAGTACGTGGCAGGTACAAAGGTTCTGAGGCGTACCTAACGCCGGAAAACCTTATAAATACAAGCGGAAATGCTGCCGAAATTTCTAAAATCAGCTAAAGGGCATTTCGGGAAACGAGGGGTAAAAATATTGAACTTGGAAAGGAAACCGAGACCCCTCGGTGAATTATGATTGGAAATGGAAAACCAACCCAAACGGAATAGTAAACCGACCCTAAATCATTAAAATGCCTAAAACAGGAAAAAAAATCGATGTTAGGGGTATTTTGGGAAACGGGGGAAAATTTTAGGTCGGGATAGGAAATCCGAGCCCCTCGAGGTCCGAGGGTCGGGAACGGGATGAATAACGTTTAGTAAGTAGTGAAAGGGGCATTTGAGGCTCCGGAACGCTCGAAAAATGAAAAAACGACCCTAAGTGACGGATGAATAGTAACCAGGGTCGGGAAAATTGAAGTTGAGATTTTGTAGCAATTTAAGCTGTAAAATGATACGAAAACTTAGGAAATATTATTTTAAAATTATTAGACTTAGAAAATTTGGAAAAAAACAATAGAATGAAGCCAATTCTGGTTCCGAAACCCGTTAAGGGCAAAATGGTCATTTTGATCAAAAATTTCTGAATGGGCTCGGAGAGAACCCTAAAAGACCTAGAATAACTTAGATAAAATTATAAAACTCAAAATAAGAATTTTAGAGTTAAAATTCTAAGAATTTTAAGAAACACGGGCGTGTAGAGGGATACACGGCCGTGTATAGGAAAAATTTTATAACCCGAGAGGTACACGGGCTTGAACACGGGCGTGTATCGAGTCGTGTACAGTTACACGGCTAAGGAAGAAAATAACATGGCCGTGTAAAATAGACCCGAGAGGTACACGGCCTGGAACACGGGCGTGTTGCAGACCGTGTACCACAAATAAAATTTAAATGTGTAGAATTGTAAGCAAAATATATATATTTTAGATAATAAATAAAAAGGGGTATTAATAGACACTATTATGTCTGTAGGAACCCACAATAAAGATAGAACTGCGGAGGAGTTCCGGGAGTGGACACTAGTGCAGTATTGGTAAGTTCAAGCATTTTCATGTCTGCAACATGAAATACTGTGTTAATCTATTCTATACTAGCTGCACACTAGATATAAAATCCTATAAACATTTGGGAATTAGTTAGTATAACATATCCCAAATCGAGAAAATAAGTAAGACCTACGGGCAATAGAGGATTGTGACCTTGAGGTGACTTATGCAACCACTTGGTCAAAACTATAAATTGAAAGATAGTAAATGAAACCATTAAGGCGTACCGCCCCTCCAACATAGTGGTGGAGTTTTGTTAAATCCTACGGGGTTATCAAGGCTGTGGAGGACGATGTTCTAAGGTAGCTCCTTAGACCCTCCCAGTCAGCGCACTAATAATCATCGGTACTGCCATAAACAGAGCTCTACATTAGAAATCAAATAGAGAATAAACAATCAATAAAAGGATGGAAAACATAATTGAGCATAACCGAAGCTTGCACTAGAGTAAGGTAAATTTGGCTAGGGTAAATGAATAGTATCCTGATAGAGTAAAGTAAATAGTAACCAGTTAGGGTAACTGGTACTATTCATCGATCAAAGGTCAACTGTACTATTCATGATGAATAGTACTGTCACGGCCCAAAATTTAGACACGTGACACGGCAGCTAAATCATAATATCAACCCGAGATTTAAGGAAAATATTTATTACGAAAAACGAGTCAACATTATAATTTAGCTAAGCCTAATTGTTTATAAAGTAGCATCATAACCACAAAACAAAATAAAGTAGAAAGTAAATACCTTTTAATGCGGAAATCAAACACAAAACCGGTTTTCAAAAGAAATTACCAACCATAAATTTTCCCAAGTATAGAATTTAAATAACGTGAAATAAAGTCCAAACTTAATGTCTCATTACATCAGAACGAGAAACAGAAATAAGAAGATGGAGAAAACGGATAGCATCATCCTCGGTAGAAACGGATAGCTCAACGATTTTCGGAACTGCTACCTCCCGCACCTGGAAGTAGTCATTTCGAAATCACAAGGAAAAAGAGACGTGAGCGCTGGCTCAGTAGGACAGAAACAAAGGTGGGTTAACAGATAACATTTAAAAATATGGCATAATATCCATTTCCAAAAATAATCAACAATTTAAAAAAATACATGGCATAATAATCATAAAAAAAATAATCAACAATTTCGTGAAAAACATTTTTTTAATGCAAGTTTTATTCTGCTGAGGACTTAGCGTAGCTACAATATACGTGTCCCAATATTAAAATAATAAATCATTAAAACAAACCATCATATTATGAGTGAGGACTTGTCGTAGCTATAATATGCATGCCTCAAATTTGAATTATCCTAGATCATCTCGTTACGGTCTAAACAGGCCGAACGGCCCTGCGCAGGTTTAGGGACCTTCCCCCATGGCGTCAACTCTGGGACGCACGCATCATTTATAATGATCGTGAACTAGAGCTCAATTATGTTCACCGGATTATTCAAAAGATGGTATTTACCAAGTTGTATTATGCCATTAATCAAAACACGCTTTGAAATACACATTTAATACAAAACACTTTGCATGCGTTTATTCCATCCAAAAACAGTATAAAAATTTCATAAACTGAAAACAGCATGCCATCGATAGAACAGGGGAATTTAAAACACTTGACTACTCCCAAAAAAGGCTAGAACGTCCTACCTCGATTAGCGCACAAGCGTTACGATAACGTGATCCACAAATCCAGCAAGAACGTCAAATAAGTCCTATAATCACAACATATGATTAGTCTAGGTCTAGACATAATCATCCAATCATTTTAGTGTGCCACAAAAGATTTTAAAACGTTTAATAAACATTTGGGATTTAAAATTTTTGAAAAACTCTAAGTTAAGATATTACTGGGCATGGGTAGACTGACCTAGGCTGAATGTAAAATCCATATTAATTTATTTTTCATCCCAAAAATTCTAAATTTTTAATATGTTAAACTAGACATCCGTAGCTTTAATTCCATATAATTTTTATAATTTTTGGACATCATTTGGTCATTCAACTAGGCCAAAAACCGAGGGTTGTTTTCAGGCATAAAAATCTGGGTTTCAGTTTCGGTTCAAAACCTGGAAGTTCAGTCCGCCTATCTTAGAAAAATATTTTGACTGGGCAAATGGAGGATTTTGGTTCTGAAATTTTTCAAGAATTTAGGGGACATCTTCAATTTAATTTTAGGCTCAAGAATCACTCAAAAATCGTTTTTAAAACTCAAGTTATGGCTGACACAAATTTACTGTTCATATAGTAATTTCCCAGATTTCCGTTTTTCTGTGTCCGAATTTCGATTAGCCTCAAACCAATCCAATTTTCATCCAATGATCACGAAATTTTGTGGAAAACCTTATTTATATGTCATTAACACAACCCAAGAATCAAATTGACAAAATCATAAAATCTTACACATATGATAATAGGGTTTTTGAAAAGGGGATCAATGAGGCAAAATTTTAGGGTTTGAGAGAAAAATCACACCTTGTTTGTGCTGCCCTATTTTTGATGCTTGGTCTCCCTTTTGGCTGAATTTGTGTGAGTATTGGAGTCTTCAAAACAGTATGGAATAGTGGAGAAAACCATATAAATTTCAGATTTAAAATCAAAAGGAGAAGGAAGGAAAAAGTTTGATTTCTCACCTTGTTTTTGTCTCAAAAGTTGTTGAATCTTTGAGCTGCATTTTGGTAGGTTTTGTTTGCTGTTTTGGGTGTGTTTTGGGAGAGAAAATTCAGAGAGGGGAGAGGGGAAAGCTGGCCGAAATTTTGAGGGTGAAAGGAGTGGTGAATGAGAGTTAAAAGGGGGTTTTTATACTAGGTTTTTCTTTCCCTTTCTCTTCCTTGGTTGGCTGAAAATTTTAAGGGGCAAAAGGGAAAGTTTTTGTGCTATTTTGAGGCTAGGGTTTTCTCTCTTATTTCCCCTTAAGTGGCCGAAAATTATCCCTTAGTTTTTAAGGAAAAATAATTTGAATTTTAATTGAGTTTTAACCTAGCTTTTAATTCAAATAAAATCTCCTTTATTTCCTACACTTTATGGCCGAATTTCTTCTTTATATCTAAGGAATGAAATTTGAATTTGAATCCTCCTTGGATTTATGGAATTTAAATTTTAATTAAAATCCCAAGTGATGGCCGAATATTTTAGGGTTTCTTTTTGAAGTTCAAATTGTTGACTTTTTGAGCGGAATTTGACTAGGAAACCAACCTAGGGTTTCCAAAAGGATTTTTAATTAATTTTTGGCACACTAATTTTATTTAAATTATATATTGACCCTTAAATAAAATTTAAGGCGTCACAAATATCTACCACTAAAAATAGTTTCGTCCTCGAAACTTTAAGAATTACTCCACACTAAAGAAGAGAATAAGAATATGAATAACTTCTCATTTCATTAAGCAGTCTAAATGCACCTTTCAAAACATATAGTGGTATATCTACCACTATGAACAGAGTAGGGTTACAAAACAAACTTAGGTCGACTACATTACATGTACTCTACTGCTTAGCGAACCATTCAACATGGTTCTCGCGCATATCTTTCTCGGTTTCCCATGTGGCTTCCTCTTCACCATGGTTACTCCAAAGAACCTTTACCATGGGTATTGTTTTCGTTCTCAGCTGCTTGACCTTACGATCCAAAATCTTTACCGGAACCTCGACGTAAGAGACATCTGGTTGGATTTCTACATCATCTGTTGAAATGACTTCGGACTCTGTTCGTGCACTCTTCCTCAGCATCGATACATGGAAAACGTTGTGCACTCCCAAGGTGTCGGGTAACTTCAGCTCATATGCAACCTTACCAACTCTGCGTACGATCTCGAAAGGTCCAATGTAACGTGGTGCTAGCTTCCCTTTAACTCCGAAACGAGAGATACCTTTCTTCGGTGAAACCTTTAGCAACACAAACTCTCCGACCTCGAACTCTAACGGCTTTCTGCGTTGATCAGCATAGCTCTTCTGTCGACTCTGTGCTGTTAGAAGTCGTTGTTTGATGATGGCAATCTTCTCGTACTGGTCTAGGATCATCTCGGGTCCACCCACTGGTGCTTCCTGGTTGTCAACCCAATAGATGGGTGATCTACAAGGCTTTCCGTACAACGCTTCAAAGGGTGCCATTCCGATACTCGCTTGATAACTGTTGTTGTATGCGAACTCTGCCATGTAGAGGTGTTTGCTCCATCCATCTCCAAGATCAAGAACGTAGGCACGTAGCATATCCTCGAGAATCTGTATGAGACGCTCCGACTGACCATCTGTCTGTGGATGAAAAGTGATGCTAAAGTTCAGTTCCGTGCCTAGAGCTTCCTGTAGACTTTGCCAAAAGCGAGCGTTGAAGCGCGTATCACGATCAGAAACAATCACCGAAGGAACTCCATGTAATCTGACTACGTTCCTCATGTAAAGCTCAGCTAGCTGGTTCCTGGTGCAAGTCGTCTTGAACGGGATGAAGTGTGCAGTCTTCGTGAGACGATCTACAACTACCCAGACTCCATCAGATCCATCCTGTGCTCTCGGTAAGCCGGTTAAGAAGTCCATTCCTATACTATCCCACTTCCACCGAGGTATTGGAAGTGGTTGGAGCAGACCTGCGGGTCTCTCCCGTACTGCCTTTACTTTCTGACACGTCAAACAGTTGGCCACGAAGTTCTTCACATCTAACTTCATACCTCTCCACCAAAGTTGCCGTCTTAAGTTTTGATACATCTTGTTTCCACCTGGGTGCATGGTGAACCTCGACTGATGAAACTCTGACAAGATCTCCTGTATAAGCTCTGGTATGTGTGGCACTGCTAAGCGACCTTCGTTGTAAAGAATTCCACTGGCGTCCATCGACCACTCTGCAACACGCTTTCCCTTTAATAATCTATCTTGGATGTCAACGAAACGTGTATCTGCCAACTGATTCTCCTTGATCCTCTGCACGTAGTCTGGTTCCATCACTAAGTTGTATAACACTGGGTGACCCTGAACTTCACCAAAACGAACTTGATAAGCTGTGAGAACTCTGTTCTTTTCCCACTCATCTATCTGCATCGCCATTATAGAAGCATCATGATCAGGATTGGGAACTGCCTCTCTTTTCCTAATTAGTGCATCTGCAACCACGTTTGCTTTACCCGGATGGTACTCGACTTGGAAGTCGTAGTCTTGCATGTATTCTACCCACCTTCTCTGACGCAGGTTGAGATCTTTCTGTGTAGCTAGGTATTTCAAACTCTTGTGATCTGAAAACAGTCTAAAACTGGCACCGTACAGATAACAACGCCAAATCTTAAGCGCAAACACTACTGCAGCTAACTCTAGATCGTGTGTAAGGTAGTTTCGTTCGTGTTGTTTCAGCTGTCGTGAGGCATAAGCGATAACTCGGTTCTGTTGCATCAAGACTGCTCCAAGACCTTGATGAGAAGCATCGGTGTAGACGTCATATACTTGATCCTGATTCGGAATGATAAGGATAGGTGCAGACGTCAAACGACTCTTCAACTCTTGGAAGACTGACTCACAGCTGTTGTCCCAAACGAAAGGTATATCCTTCTTTGTCAGATTGGTGAAGTCCTGTACAAAATGTCGATAATATCCCGCTAAGCCCAAGAAGCTTCGGATCTCTGGAACATTCTTCGGTCGTTCCCACTTAAGAATCGCTTCAACCTTGGATGGATCAACTGATATACCATCTCCTGAGATGATATGTCCGAGAAACTTAACCTCTGTCATCCAAAACTCACATTTTTCTTTCTTGGCGTACAACTGATGTTCACGAAGAGTCTGTAAAACTATACTAAGATGCCGTGCATGATCTTCACGAGTTCGGGAGTAGATGAGGATGTCGTCGATGAATACGATGACGAACTTATCAAGAAAAGGTCGGAAGACTCTATTCATCATATCCATGAAGGCTGCTGGCGCGTTTGTCAAACCGAAAGGCATTACTAAAAACTCGTAACTGCCATACCTCGTTCGGAACGCCGTCTTCGGGATATCCTCCTCTCTAACCCGAAGCTGATGATAACCGGATCTCAAATCAACCTTGGAGAAGAAACAAGCTCCACCCAACTGATCGAATAAGTCATCTATATGTGGTAACGGATACTTATTTTTGATGGTCACACTGTTGAGCTTTCTGTAGTCTACACAGAGACGAAGCGAACCGTCAGCTTTCTTTACAAAAAGGACTGATGAACCCCAAGGTGAGTTGCTGTCTCGGATAAAGCCCAGCGATTTCAACTCATCCAGCTGCTTGCGCAACTCTTTCATCTCTAGAGGTGCCATACGATACGGAGCAGAAGCAAAAGGAGCTGTTCCAGGAACTAAGTCGATACGAAATTCTATTTCTCGATGAGGTGGTAAACCTGGAAGAGCTTTTGGAAAAACATCTGGAAAACTATCGACAACAGGTATAGGTTGGGTACTCTTTTCAGAACTAGATCCTTCTACCGCACACAAGGATAAGAAGCAAAGAATACCCTGTCTACTCTTCGACACTAACCTCAGAGTAGATCTATCAACATCTAAAATTGAGCTTAACTGATAGGACACCACATGTCCGGAACCAGTTGTAAAGATAACGCGACGATTACGACAATCAAGCATAATCACATATCGGGAAAGTGTAGGAAAATAAATCGGTAAAAACGTATCAGAGTGGCGCAGCGGAACAATAAAAATTTTTAGATCGTTAAATATCTCATGATGCCATATACAATAAATCAACAACAATTAAAACTCATACCTCAAGGACGCCAATATGCAGGAGGAGAATGACCGGAGGCTTCAACCAACTAGCCTTCTCTACTATTCTCCAGTTCCCGAATGGCTGAGTGTGTGGGCACTCTGAACCTCGATCGGTATGCTAGCACTGCTAGTCTTCTTCCGACCACCCAGATCTCTAAAGAACTTTATTGTCACGATGAGCTGTGCAACAATAAGCCTGCTCACCTGAGAGTCTGTGGTCTGAGAGAACTGGAGTGGCAGGACCTCTATTTATAGACCTGCATGAGGTGAATCTCTGAATTTGAATTGGATTAGGAAAAGATATTTTCCCTTATCCAAACCCATAAAATCTGAATTTTTCCAAGGGAGAATCTCCACTAAAAATTCGGTTTTCTTAGGATAGATCCAATCCAAATCTCAACAAGATTTTAACTAGAATTTTATCTCCTTTTTTCAACCAAAAAATCCGAAATCTTTAGGAGAAAATCTTCTCCAAATTTTCGGCCACTTTTAGGATAAGGAAGAATCAAAATTCCACTAGGATTTTTCAAGCTAAATCTCATCTCAACCTTATCCAAAAATAACCGAATTTCCTAGGATTAAGGCTCCAAAATTTCGGCCACTTTTAGGGAGGGAGAGAATCCAAATTCAACTAGGATTGAAACTTGAATTTTCCCTTGAATCTTATCCACAAAAACCGAATTTTCCATTGAGGATTATCCTCAAAAAATTCACCCACTTTTGTTGGGATTTTGATTCAAAATTCAAGTAGGATTCTAACAAGATTATCCTCTCCAAATCCAACTCAAATTCGAATTTCAAACCTTGTGGATTTTCCACAACAAATTCGAATCCTACTTGGACTGTGATTCAAAATTTGAATTTCAAATTTCAAATTCAAATTTCAAATTTCAAATTTAAATTTCAAATTCAAATTTCAAATTCGAATTTCAAATTCAAATTTCAAATTCAAATTTCAAATTCAAAATTCAAATTTCAAATTTCAAAATTCAAATTTCAAATTTCAAAATTCAAATTTCAAATTCCACAAAACGGTTGTATTTCAAATTCTTGTTCTCATGGATAATTTTCTACAACTCCAATCCAATCTCAAATAAAATCATGGCAACTTTATTTGGAGTTCGAATAATTGTGTACTCTATTATCCAAAACAAAATCTGAATCCAACCGGAGAGAATCTTGTCTACCATCCTAATCCTGTGTCATCACCATCCATGCATAATAAACTAGCCAATAGCATACACAAATCAATTTGCCAAACGTTAAGGAATTATGTGGAGCTAGTAGAGGGACTGATTGGACATATATAATCGGGCTCCCGTGATTCCATATGATCATCATTCTGTACCGAACAACTCAATCATATGATCACTAATTTCAGAGTCACACCACTATAAACCTGAAACTGAACTCCTAATTATATACTGTATTACGTAAGCCTGTGACGAGCTACCATCCAATGACCTTGTCATATATGCAAAACCCTCATATGATATCCATGATCATGTAGGAAAATAAACCGGTAAAAACGTATCAGAGTGGCGCAGCGGAACAATAAAAATTTTTAGATCGTTAAATATCTCATGATGCCATATACAATAAATCAACAACAATTAAAACTCATACCTCAAGGACGCCAATGAACAGGAGGAGAGTGACCGGAGGCTTCAACCAACTAGCCTTCTCTACTATTCTCTAATTCCCGATTGGCTGAGTGTGTGGGCACTCTGAACCTCGATCGGTATGCTAGCACTGCTAGTCTTCTTCCGACCACCCAGATCTCTAAAGAACTTTATTGTCACGATGAGCTGTGCAACAATAAGCCTGCTCACCTGAGAGTCTGTGGTCTAAGAGAACTGGAGTGGCAGGACCTCTATTTATAGACCTGCATGAGGTGAATCTCTGAATTTGAATTGGATTAGGAAAAGATTTTCTCCCTTATCCAAACCAAAAAATCCGAATTTTCCAAGGGAGAATCTCCACAATTAAATTCGGTTTTCCTAGGACAAATCCAATCCAAATCTAAACAAGATTTTAACTAGAATTTTATCTCCCTTTTTCAACCAAAAAATCCGAAATCTTTAGGAGAAAATCTTCTCCAAATTTTCGGCCACTTTTAGGATAAGGAAGAATCAAAATTCCACTAGGATTTTTCAAGCTAAATCTCATCTCAACCTTATCTAAAAATAACCGAATTTCCTAGGATTTAGGCTCCAAAATTTCGGCCACTTTTAGGGAGGAGAGAATCCAAATCTAACTAGGATTGAAGCTTGAATTTACTCTTGAATCTTATCCACAAAATCCGAAATCTTTCATGAGGATTATCCTCAAAAATTTCGTCCCTTATTTGTTGGGATTTGGATTCAAAATTCAAGTAGGATTCTAACAAGATTATCCTCTCCAAATCCAACTCAAATTCGAATTTCAAACCTTGTGGATTTTCCACAAAAAATTCGAATCCTACTTGGACTGTGATTCAAAATTTGAATTTCAAATTTCAAATTCAAATTTCAAATTTCAAATTTAAATTTCAAATTCAAATTTCAAATTTCAAAATTCAAATTTCAAATTTCAAAATTCAAATTTCAAATTCCACAAAACAGTTGTATTTCATATGTGAATAAGAAGTCATCCGCCCAGCAGACGACCCAAGGCCTTGTCCATTTTCACATTCAGTATAATGCCTTTAAGAGGATACCTTTAACTCCTTAGAGCTATGATTCCGATATCTGTAAACAAACCCTTCATCGTATACAAGTCATGCACCCAACGAACCGGTCTATAAGCTTACTACCTCTGAGACGCTTTAGCCATTGGAACATCAAAGGACACAAGTCATATACATGAAGTAGTTCATTTACTCAGGATTAAGGTTATTGCACAATGAACGTCAAAAGCAGATTGATCCACTCATAGCGGACTACGTAAATCAATCACGCTTTAGTCCCGGTCTAATATGTCACCACCGAGCAACATATCCATGTCTCTACTTGGGAGTCCAACTCCAGACAGTCAAGACAAACCGTCCCCTCTAAGGCTTTAGACAACATAATAGTCTTTACATGAGTTAGATGCTCGGTCTAACCCCATAGACTACAGACCATAGTTTAGACTGCTAACTTTAGAACATTGTCTTCTCGCATACAAAAGTCCATTGCATGCAACGTTCTAACAGTTTTAACACAAGCAGTCAGTGAGCCATATTTGCTTACATTTACTTTAACATGTAAATAAGACAAGGACAGATAGCAATGTAATGAATAACCTCTATGTATAATTTTATTATCCAGTTCAAAATAAATACATCAAAATGTCTCTAATACTTAGGGTATTTCCTAACAGAGTTCAGTTTTAGGTTTATAGTGGTGTGACTTTGAAACTAGTGATCATATGATTGAGTTGTTCGATAAAGAATGATGATCATATGGATTTACGGGAGCCCGATTATATATGTCCAATCAGTCCCTCTACTAGCTCCACATAATTCCTTAACTTTTGGCAAATTGATTTGTGTATGCTATTGGCTGGTTTATTATGCATGGATGGTAGACAAGATTCTCTCCGGTTGGATTCAGATTTTGTTTTGGATAATAGAGTACACAATTATTCGAACTCCAAATAAAGTTGCCATGATATTATTTGAGATTGGATTGGAGTTGTAGAAAATTATCCATGAGAATAAGAATTTGAAACACATCCGTTTTGTGGAATTTGAATTTTGAATTTTGAAATTTGAAATTTGAATTTTGAAATTTGAAATTTGAATTTTGAATTTGAAATTTGAATTTGAAATTTGAATTTGAAATTCGAATTTGAAATTTGAATTTGAAATTCAAATTTGAAATTTGAAATTTGAAATTTGAAATTTGAAATTTGAATTTAAAATTCGAATTTGAAATTTGAAATTCAAATTTTGAATCACAGTCCAAGTAGGATTCAAATTTGTTGTGGAAAATCCACAAGGTTTGAAATTCGAATTTGAGTTGGATTTGGAGAGGATAATCTTGTTAGAATCCTACCTGAATTTTGAATCCAAATCCCAACAAACTATGGACGAAATTTTTAGGATAATCCTCAATGGAATTTCGGTTTTTGTGGATAAGATTCAAGGGAAAAATTCAAGTTTCAATCACAGTTGAATTTGGATTCTCTCCTCCCTGAAAAGTGGCCGAAATTTTGGAGATAATCTCCTAGGAAAATTCGGTTATTT
The DNA here is from genome assembly GCA_035233585.1 of Antiaris toxicaria. Taxonomy (NCBI): domain Eukaryota; kingdom Viridiplantae; phylum Streptophyta; class Magnoliopsida; order Rosales; family Moraceae; genus Antiaris; species Antiaris toxicaria. The sequence continues at coordinate 25,902,342 of CP141157.1, forward strand.
TGGATAAGGTTGAGATAAGATTCAAGCTTGAAAATCCTAGTGGAATTTTTGATTCTCCCTTATCCATAATGGCCGAATTTGTGGAGAAGATTTTCTCCTAGGAAATTTCAGATTTTTTGGTTGAAAAAGGGAGATAAAATTCTAGTTAAAATCTTGTTTAGATTTGGATTGGATTTATCCTAAGAAAACCGAATTTTATTGTTGGATTTACCCATGGAAAAATTCAGATTTTTTGGTTATGGATAAGGGAGAATATCTTTTCCTAGTCCAATTCGAATTCAGAGAATCACCTCATGCAGGTCTATAAATAGAGGTCCTGCCACTCCAGTTCTCTTAGACCACAGACTCTCAGGTGAGCAGGCTTATTGTTGCACAGCTCATTGTGACAATAAAGTTCTTTAGAGATCTGGGTGGTCGGAAGAAGACTAGCAGTGTGAGCATACCGATCGAGGTTCAGAGTGCCCACACACTCAGCCATTCGGGAATTGGAGAATAGCAGAGAAGGCTAGTTGGTTGAAGCCTCCGGTCATTCTCCTCCTGCAAGATTGGCGTCCTTGAGGTATTAGTTTTAATTGTTGATGGTTTATTGTATATGGCATCATGAGATATTTAACGATCTAAAAATTTTTATTGTTCCGCTGCGCCACTCTGATATGTTTTTACCGATTTATTTTCCTACAATTGGTATCAGAGCCATCTCATGACTATGCCATGTACATAAATTAGACAATTACTTAGTCTTTTTATTTATGTATGGATTTGATATTTGGAGAGTGGCATTCTAGGGTTCCTTTATGTTGTTATCATGGATTATGTATAAAGTATGTGGTTATTTTAATTTTTGGAATTATTATAAGCATGCTTGTTTATGCCGGTTATGGTTCCTTAGAATTTAGAAAAATTGTATCTAGGAATTTTTATGTAACCATGGGAGCAGTTTATTAACACTGTAATTTTCCCATGGATTTTAATTTTTGTCTCTTAGAATTTTTATGGTTAGAATTTTTTGTACACCGGAAACGGTTTAGGAAATTTTATGTAATTATTCTTGGAGGAGATTGAAGATTGAAGACCGTAATTTATTTTTTCCCAAAAGTTAAATTTGATTTAAAGGTTGAAATTTTGATTGTGTGGAAAATTTCAATTTAATTGGGATTCAAATTAATTTTTGGAGATCCTATAGGTAAATTGGAATATGGCACGAAAATCGAGACACGACCCCTCGGGATAGGCCGACGGGCCTTGGTGGGGCTGCAGCCCCTGCCCTCTGGCAGGATGGGGCTGCGGCAGCCCCTGTGCAGGCCAACACCACCCACGGCCGCAGGCTTGGCCTGCAGCCAAGGGTGGCCGTGGCCTGCCCAAGGCTGGCCGCAGCCTGGGCGTGCAGCCTCTGGCTGCAGGCGCTACCTGCAGCCTGCAGCCTGCGGGCTGCTGCGCCCAGCCTGGGCATGCAGCCTGGCGCTGCAGGCTTGGCCTGCAGCCTGACAAGGCTGCACATAGAGGGCAGCCGTGGGCTGCCAGCCCCTTAGGGGCTGGTGGCTGCCCACGGCGGCTGCCACCTTCGGGGGCGGCGGTGCGATGGTCCAAAAATCAAAAATTTTGATTTTTTAAATTTTAGATTTAATTTTAAATCATGTTTAAAAATATGTAATTGAAAATTTGAAATTTTTGAAATTACATATTATTACACATGATGTTTAAAATTATTTAAAATTTAAATTTGAAATTTAAATTTGAAATTCAAATTTGGAATTTGAATTTGAAATTTAAATTTTTGGATATTTAAATTTTAAATAATTCTTGGGATGAGAAATAAATGGAGAGGCTACATAAAGATGGATACAAGAAGACGGAACAGAATTCAAGACCCAAAGAATGCTTTGGATGGAATTTTGTAATCTTTATTTTCTTTGTTCTAGGATGGAACCATAGCTTGGTTATTCTGTCAATTATTTTTTCTATGATATGTCATGGATATAAATATGTATTGATGGATGTTTTGTATGCATATTTGATAACATGTCATATAGGATAGGTGAGTGCCGCTCATACTATATTGATCATACATAATTTGTCAAAACTTGCATGTTTTTCAAAATATTGAGTGGGAGAGGGTTTCAAACAAAACCAACGGCCTCCATTGTTGATCCATATGTGAAAGCATGGTAACGCCTCGCGTCAGTTCTGCCCTGACCACACCCCTCGGTAGGTGTTTACCGCCGCCGGTATACTAGATTGGATCTCCTATATGGAAAACGTATTCGGGTACGATCCTATTCATGACCACCCCTCGGTGGCTTGGTAGGACGTGGATCGGGCTACGTAAACAATGGTTATACACCCAAGACTCGTTTAGTTATTAACCTTCCCTAGAAGCTCTGTTAACTAAACTGGTGGCCAAATAAGCGGTTATTAATATATGTCTCAACCTTGGAGGATTTAGGGCAACATATATTAATTAGACAGGATCCATGTTCCGGCTATTTGTTTTCATGACCACCCCTCGGTGGCTTGGGGCAATAGGTACTGAGAATTACCGTTGCAATGCTACATGTTTTTCAAGTTTCATGTAGGAAAATACTTGTATGTTTTATTTGCTAAATTATCTTCATATTTGCTTGGGCTTTGTAATGATGTCTAGTATAATTTTATTTCAGTTCAAAATGTCACCGACACCCCTCATTTCAATACTTACTGAGAATAAACTGAATGGCGATAATTATAAAGATTGGAAAAGAAATCTATTAATAGTTCTCAGCTGCGAGAGACATAAGTTCGTACTGGACGAACCATGCCCACCTAGGCCCAAACCTGACACACCACTTGAGGAGGTCCCGGTTGCCTATAATCGTTGGAGAGAATCCAATGAGATAGCTCGATGCTATATCCTTGCTAGCATAACGAGTGCTTTACAAAAGCAGCATGAGACTTATCAAGTTGCTGGGGTGATCATGGAAAATCTGGAGGACATGTTCGGAGGCTATGAAAAATTGGCTCGACAGTCCACTATCACCAGCATTATGAACTCTAAGCAAAAGGCGGGTACTCCGGTGAAGGACCATATGATCACTCTAATAGGATTCTTCGCTGAGCCTGCAGAGAATGGTGTTGAGTTGGACTACAACACCCAGATCGAGATGGTGTTCAAGACTCTGTCTAAAAATTTTGTGGGGTTAAAGGCCGCATACAATCTGGCAACAAAGGAGTTAGGACTAACCGAGCTCATGAAGCAACTACAGGCTTATGAGCGGATGATCAGGGATGAGGATGCGGTCCAACCTAAAGGAGAAGCCAATTTCGTGGAATCTTCCAATCCTTCACGGAAGAGGAAGAGGCCAAATAAGAAGCAAGTGGCTCCTAGTTCTTCTAATCCTCCTGTCTCGGACGGGAAGAAAAAGAAGAAGAACAAGAAGTCAAAGGACCCTAAAAAGTCCAAATGCTTCCATTGTGGGAAGGTAGGTCACTTCAAGAAGGCTTGCTGGGAATTCCTAGCCGCCAAGGGCAAGGAAGGTAAGGAATTTCATTACTTGGAAGCGTGTTTGGTGGAAGAATCGAAAGACACTTGGGTCATTGATTCAGGCGCCACTAATCATGTTTGTGTTTCTATACAGGGGTTCGTGGAAACAAGAAGTCTACATGATAGGAGCCTCTCGTTGCGGACTAGAAATGGTAGCTTTGTGGTGGCTGAAGCAGTGGGAGATGTTTATCTTTATTTTGATCAATTTAGGTTTATTTTATTGAAAGACTATTTTTATGTTCCTAATTTTAGGAGGAACCTTATATCGGTAGCTTGTTTAATAAAGGATTCTTATTCAGTTTCTTTTAGTAAAAGAGTTGATATTCGTAGAAATAAGTCTTTTATCTGTTCTGGATGGATGGATGGAAACCTATATTTGATCAAACCAAAGATGTACTCACTGCTTGACACTGAATTAATTGATAACTCTAAAAGGTAGAAAGTTTCTCACTCTAACAAGGCGTATCTTTGGCATTTAAGACTTGGTCATATTAATCAGGATAGGATTCAAAGATTGGTGAAAGACGGTCCTCTGGAATCTCTGGAGGAGGTACGACTTCCCCAATAGGAGTCTTGTCTAAAGGGTAAAATGACTAAGAGGTCTTTTGGAGCTAAGGGTACAAGGGCTCAGGAGCTCTTAGAAATTGTGCACACTGACGTATGTGGCCCCATGAACGTCACAGCACGAGGAGGGTTCGAGTATTATGTCTCTTTTATAGATGATTACTTGAGGTATGGATATGTGTATCTGATGTACCGTAAGAGTGAAACCTTTGACAAGTTCAAAGAGTATCGTGCGGAAGTGGAAAAGCAATTAGATAAATCCATAAAGACACTTCGATCTGATTGAGGTGGCGAATACCTCTCCGATGAATTTCTAGGACATCTTGTAGAGAACGGGATATTATCCCAATTGACTGCACCTGGTACTCCACAACAGAATGGTGTAGCCGAAAGGAGAAATAGGACCTTATTGGATATGGTACGGTCCATGATGAGTTATTCATCGCTGCCATTATCATTTTGGGGATATGCTTTACAAACGGCGTGCTATATTCTGAACCAGGTTCCGAGCAAATCAATTCCCAGAACTCCATATGAATTATGGCGTGGTAGGAAGCCCTCCCTTGGACATATGAGAATATGGGGCTGCCCGGCACATGTACTAGATGGGGATGCGAAAAAGTTGGAACCAAGATCAGAATTGTGCATGTTTGTAGGGTATCCAAAAGGAACTAAAGGAGGTCTATTCTATGACCCGAAGGAACAAAAAGTCATTGTCTCAACCCATGCGACATTCTTGGAGGAAAGTCACATGAATGACTTTAAGCCTCGAAGCAAAGTGGTGCTAGAGGAGTTATCAGGTGAAAGAACTACTCCACAGATTTCGGTCTTGGACGCAAGTCCGAGTTCCAGTGAAAGACCTGCAAATGATCAACAATTTAGGGTGCCTCATCGTAGTGGGAGGGTTTCGAAGAAACCTAATTTTTTCATGTATGATGCTGAGGTATACCAGGTCGAGGCTCATGAGCATGAGGATGATCCGACCACCTATGATGAAGCTATAAATGATGTTGATTCTAAATCTTGGAAACAGGCTATGAACAATGAGATGGATTCTATGAAATCCAACTCTGTTTGGGAACTTGTAGATTTGCCAGATGGGATAAAACCCATTGGATGCAAATGGGTCTACAAAAGAAATAAGGATGCGGAAGGGAGAATGGAAACTTTCAAAGCTAGACTGGTTGCAAAGGGATACACGCAAAAGGCTGGAATTGATTACGATGAAACCTTTTCGCCTGTTGCTATGCTAAAGTCTATCCGTATTCTTCTGTCCATTACTGCGGCTCTCGATTACGAGATCTGGCAAATGGATGTCAAGACAGCATTCTTGAATGGCCATCTTGAAGAGTGTATCTATATAATACAGCCCGAAGGGTTCATAGCAAAAGGCCAAGAAAGGAAAGTCTACAAGTTGCTTAGATCCATTTATGGATTAAAGCAAGCATCCCGCTCATGGAACCAGAGGTTTGATCAAGCGATTAAGACATTTGGTTTTAAGCAGAACGTTGATGAACCCTATGTTTATAAACGTATTAAGGATGGAAAAGTGGTCTTTCTGATACTCTATGTCGATGATATACTACTCATTGGGAATGATGTAGGGAACTTATCATCGGTCAAGTTTTGGTTACACCAACAGTTTGACATGAAGAACTTGGGAGAAGCTAATTATGTTCTAGGCATTCGTCTCTTCAGAGATCGAAAGAATAAAATGATAGCATTATCCCAAGCTTCATACATAGATAAAATTATTGATAAATATGCAATGCAAGAGGCAAAGAAAGGCTCACAACCTTCCATTGCCGGTCTAACTCTTTCATTGGATGACTGTCCCAAGACATCGGAAGAAAGAGAGCGTATGAGTAAGGTCCCTTATGCATCCGCTGTGGGTAGCCTTATGTACGCTATGCTTTACACTCGCTCAGATATAATTTTTGCAGTAGGTATGGTGAGTCGATATCAAGCAAATCCTGGAACCAAGCACTGGCAAGCTGTAAAGCATCTACTCAAGTATCTTAAGAGAACGAGGTATTATATGCTGGTGTATTCTGGAGGAGACCTAACACCCGTAGGATACATGGACTCAGACTTTTAGACTTGTAAGGATTTGAGGAAGTCGACATTAGAGGGCATATGGAGACAGGATAAGTAGATGTATGTAAGATCACATCCAAGGACAACATCGCTGATCCCTCTACTAAGACTTTGGTGGCTAGAAGCTTTGAGAGGCACGTAGAGGCGATGGGGATGCGTAACATGACACATCTGCTGGCTTAGGGCAAGTGGGAGATTGTTAGGAAATGCCCTAAGTATTAGAGACATTTTGATGTATTCATTTTGAACTTGATAATAAAATTATATATAGAGGTTATTCATTACATTGCTATCTGTCCTCGTCTTATTTACATGTTAAAGTAAATGTAAGCAAATATGACTCACTGACTGCTTGTGTTGAAACTGTTAGAACATTGCATGCAATGGACTTTTGTATGCGAGAAGACAATGTTCTAAAGTTAGCGGTCTAAACTATGGTCTGTAGTCTATGGGGTTAGACCGAGCATCTAACTCATGTTAAGACTATTATGTTGTCTAAAGCCTTGGAGGGGATGGTTTGTCTTGACTGTCTGGAGCTGGACTCCCAAGTAGAGACATAGATATGTTACTTGGTGGTGACATATTAGACCGGGACTAAAGCGTGATTGAACTACGTAGTCCGCTATGAGTGGATCAATCTGCTTTTGACGTTCATTGTGCAATAACCTTAATCCTGAGTAAATGAACTACTTCATGTATATGACTTGTGTACTTTGATGTTCCAATGGCTAAAGCATCTCAGAGATAGTAAGCTTATAGACCGGTTTGTTGGGTGCATGACTTGTATACGATGAAGGGTTTGTTTACAGATATTGGAATCATAGCTCCAAGGAGTTAAAGGTATCCTCTTAAAGGCATTATACTGAATGTGAAAATGGACAAGGCCTTGGGTCGTCTGCTAGGCGGATGACTTCTTATTCACATATGGTGAATAATCATTTTCTTAATTCGGTAGTATAATGGAACTTTAAGATAGCCTGATCAGTAGGATTAAACGGACTTTGACCTGAGGCTGATCATGGATATCATATGAGGGTTTTGCATATATGACAAGGTCATTGGATAGTAGCTCGTCACAGGCTTACGTAATACGATATATAATTGGGAGTTCAGTTTTAGATTTATAGTGGTGTGACTCTAAAACTAGTGATCATATGATTGAGTTGTTCGGTAAAGAATGATGATCATATGGATTTATGGGAGTTCGATTATATATGTCCAATCAGTCCCTCTACTAGCTCCACATAATTCCTTAACGTTTGGCAAATTGATTTGTGTATGCTATTGGCTGGTTTATTATGCATGGATGGTGATGACACAGGATTAGAATGGTAGACAAGATTCTCTCCGGCTGGATTCAGATTTTGTTTTGGATAATAGAGTACACAATTATTCGAACTCCAAATAAAGTTGCCGTGATTTTATTTGAGATTGGATTGGAGTTGTAGAAAATTATCCATGAGAATAAGAATTTGAAACACATCCGTTTTGTGGAATTTGAATTTTGAATTTTGAATTTTGAATTTTGAAATTTGAAATTTGAATTTTGAATTTGAAATTCGAATTTGAAATTTGAATTTTAAATTTAAATTTGAAATTTGAAATTTGAAATTTGAAATTTGAAATTTGAATTTGAAATTCGAATTTGAAATTTGAAATTCAAATTTTGAATCACAGTCCAAGTAGGATTCGAATTTGTTGTGGAAAATCCACAAGGTTTGAAATTCGAATTTAAGTTGGATTTGGAGAGGATAATCTTGTTAGAATCCTACTTGAATTTTGAATCCAAATCCCAATAAACTATGGACGAAATTTTGAGGATAATCCTCAATGGAATTTTGGTTTTTATGGATAAGATTCAAGGGAAAAATTCAAGTTTCAATCCCAGTTGAATTTGGATTCTCTCCTCCCTGAAAAGTGGCCGAAATTTTGGAGATAATCTCCTAGGAAAATTCGGTTATTTTGGATAAGGTTGAGATAAGATTCAAGCTTGAAAATCCTAGTGGAATTTTTGATTCTCCCTTATCCATAATGGCCGAATTTGTGGAGAAGATTTTCTCCTAGGAAATTTCGGATTTTTTGGTTGAAAAAGGGAGATAAAATTCTAGTTAAAATCTTGTTTAGATTTGGATTGGATTTATTCTAAGAAAACCGAATTTTATTGTTGGATTTACCCATGGAAAAATTCAGATTTTTTGGTTATGGATAAGGGAGAATATCTTTTCCTAGTCCAATTCGAATTCAGAGAATCACCTCATGCAGGTCTATAAATAGAGGTCCTGCCACTCCAGTTCTCTTAGACCACAGACTCTCAGGTGAGCAGGCTTATTGTTGCACAGCTCATCGTGACAATAAAGTTCTTTAGAGATCTGGGTGGTCGGAAGAAGACTAGCAGTGCGAGCATACCGATCGAGGTTCAGAGTGCCCACACACTCAGCCATTCGGGAATTGGAGAATAGTAGAGAAGGCTAGTTGGTTGAAGCCTCCGGTCATTCTCCTCCTGCAAGATTGGCGTCCTTGAGGTATTAGTTTTAATTGTTGATGGTTTATTGTATATGACATCTTGAGATATTTAACGATCTAAAAATTTTTATTGTTCTGCTGTGCCACTCTGATACGTTTTTACGGATTTATTTTCCTACACCCCGATGCTATGATTCCTCCATAGCTCTTAACTAGTGTAATCGTGTTATTCCTTAACATCTTCTCTTTTGCTTCAAGGGGTTACCAACCCTTCACATTCCAGCGTGATAAATGCACGTGACCCATTTATCGTATATTCTGCCCTTTTAGTTAAGGTAGAACAACAAGAATCATTTCAACATGTCTTAACATAGCAACATGTCTTAACATTTAGCATGTATTCTACTCTATGATGTAATGATTCTTATTGTACCATTAAATAACATGTATATGTACATACATTTTACTATTTACATACATATGTACACATACTTTACCGATAACAAAAGGATCTAAATACAACTGAAGTCAACATACATACATATTCATAAAATTACTAAACTGATTACTACTTAATAAATGTTTGGTTCTCAAAATAAAATGACTGTTTAATACTAAGAGGAAATCAACCAGGATTTTAACTTAAATTTTATCTTCTCATTTATCCATAATAACCAAATTTCCCTAGTGCCAAAAACATGACTAGATTCGGCCATTAAAATCTGAGGAGAATCAAAATTCAAATAGGACATTCTAGCTTGAATTTTATCTCACAATTATCCATAAAAACCAAAAATCTCCGTTGGATAAATCCAATAATTTCCATCCACTTTAGGGAGGGAGAGAATCAAAATTCAACTAGGATTTTCTTGTTTGAATTTCCCTTGAACCTTATCCATAAAAACTGAAAATATCTAAGAGGATTTTCCTCAACAAATTTCGACCACTTTAGGTTAGGATTAGGATTCAAAATTCAAGTAGGAGTCAAACAAGATTTTCCTCTCCTTTATCCATATCAAATTTAAAATTCACCATGTGGATTTATCCACAAAGAATTCGAATTCTACACGAATTGTGATTCAAAATTTGAATTCGAATTTCAAAGTTCAAATTTCAAAATTCAAAATTTAAATTTAAATTTTGAATTCAAATTTCAAATTTCAAATTTATATTTCAAATTCAAATGTCAAATTCAAATTTCAAATTTAAATTTCAAATTCAAATTTCAAATTCAAGATTTAAATTTCAAATTCAAATTTCAAATTCAAGATTTAAATTTCAAATTTCAAATTTCAAATTCAAATTTCAAATTCAAGATTTAAATTTCAAAATTCAAATTTCAAACTCTATAAAAAGTTGTATTTCAAATTTTGTTCTCATGAATAATTTTCTACAACTCCAATTTAATCTCAAATAAAATCATGGCAACTTTATTTGGAGTTTGAATAATTATGTACTCTATTATCCAAAACAAAACCTAAATTCAACCGGAGAGAATCTTGTCCACCATCCTGATCCTATGTCAACACCATCCATACAAATTCAACTAGCCAATAAGCATACACAGATCAATTTGTCATTATAGCGTTTGAATTGTCCATTCAGATTGCCCGTCTGTCTGTGGATGAAATGTTGTGCTTAAACGCACTTTGTTCCCAGAGCTTCTTGCACATATGTCCAGAAGTTTGAAGTGAATTGTGGATCACAATCTGACACAACAGATTTAGGAACTCCATGTAACCTGACTATGTGGTTAACATACAAGCTCGCTAACTTTTCTAACGAAAAGGTCATTTTCACTGCAATAAACCTTGCCGTCTTTGTCAACCTATCTACAATAACCCAAATGGCATCATAACCTTCTCGGGTCTTTGGTAGCCCTATCACAAAATCCATTGTGATATGTTTCTATTTCCATTCAGGAATTTCCAACAGCTCTAATTTTTTGCCTAGATGACGATGTTCAGCCTTAACCTTTTGGCACGTTATACATCTGCTTACAAACTCTGCAATGTCCTTCTTCATCCCTTTCCACCAGAATTGTAGCTTCAAATCTTGGTACATCTTACTATCTCCTAGATGTATTGAATATGGCGTTTCATGGGCTTCTACCATAATTCGCCTTCTTAATCCTTCATCATCTCGAATTTGAATTCTTCCCTGATGTAGGATTAATCCATCTTTAGACACTTCTTCTTGCGAACTCGTTAGCTTCAGAACTCATTTTAGAGCCTCTCTGATATCCTCATACAGTGTTGATTCCAGTTGCAGTGCAGCTAATTTTTCAACTATCAGCTCCACCTTTAGCATGTTGATTTCTTGCTACAATGGCTTTGGAAGTTTTCCAATCGGCAGTTGTTGCGAGACAGTAGATTTCTTACTTAACGCATCTACAACGCGATTAGCTTTTCCAGGATGATAGAGGATTTCACAATCATAGTCTTTGACCAGCTCCAGCCATCTTCTTTGCTGCATATTTAGCTTTTTTTGCATGAAGAAATACTTTAGACTTTGGTGGTCAGTATAAATCTGACACTGAGCTCCATATAGATAGTGTCGCCAAATCTTCAATGCGAACACTATTGCGGCAAGATCCAAATCATGCGTGGGATAATTCTTCTCATGGTCCTTTAATTGATGCGAGGCATAGGCAATCACCTTGTCGTCTTGCATCAGGACAGCTCCTAATCTCATCTTCGAAGTGTCGCTGTAAATCACGAACATCTCCCCTTCAGTAGGAAGTGTAAGTATAGGCGCGCTTATTAATCGTTTCTTCAGCTCTTGGAAACTTCTTTCACACACCTCCATCCACTCATACTTCCCCTCCTTGCATGTTAAAACTATAAGAGGTGCAGCGAGTCATGTGAATCCCTCTACAAATCTTCTATAATAGCTGGCTAGACCTAAGAAACTCTGTATTTCAGTCACGCTTATAGGTGCGAGCCATTCGTTGATTGCCTCTGCTTTTGCAGGGTCCACAATGATTCCTTCCTTGGAACTATATATCTAAGAAAATGTACTCTATCCAGCCAGAATTCACGTTTGGAGAATTTGACATAGAGTTAATGCTTCCTTATCGTCAGCAGGACAATCATGCTCCTCGTGAGTCTTTAAATATATGAGTACATCATCAATAAACACAATGACAAACTTATCCAAGTATTCCTTAAAGACTCGATTCATCAAGTCCATAAAAGCTGCTGCGTATTAGTTAATCCAAACGGCATTACAAGGAATTTGTAATGACCATAGCTGGTCTGAAATGCAGTCTTGTGGATGTCACTCTCCTTGATCATCAATTGATGGTATCCTGATCGCAGATCAATCTTGGAGAATACTGCAGCGCCTTTTAGTTGATCAAACAAGTGGTCAATTCTAGGTAATGGATACCTATTCTTGATAGTGACCTTGTTCAACTCCCAGTAGTCAATGCACATGCGAAACGATCCATCCTTCTTTTTGACGAATAATACAGGAGCACCCCATAGGGAATAGCTCGGGCGCATAAATCCTTTGTCAAGAAGCTCCTTCAACTACTCGTGTAACTCTTTTAATTATGTCGGTGCCATTCGATATGATGCCTTTGAGATAAGTACCGTTCCTGGCATCAGCTCGATCTCAAAGGAGATTTCTCGTTCAGGCGGCAATCCTAGTAATTCCTGTGAGAAGACATTAATGAATCTTTTACAATAGGAACATCTTCAGGTTGAAGCTTCCGTTCCTTCATCATGTCCAATATACATGCTAAGTATCCAGTACAACCGCTAGACATTAGCCTTCTTACCTTCATCGAGGTGATCATTATCTTCTTCGATTTGCATGATATATCAACATACTCTAATCCATCTTCTTGGTCGGGTTAAAAGCTTATCTTTCGCTCCCGACAATCGATCATGGCTTGATACTTTCCTAGGAAATCCATTCCTAGTATTACATCGTAATCGGCAAGCTCCATCACGATCAATTCTGCATACAACTCCCTATTTGCCACAATTATTGGTACATGAGGTAACCAGTAATTGGATATCAAGACTTCCCCCGAAGGTAATGTAGTTCTAAATGTCATACCCATATTGTCCTTAGGATATCTTATCCTATTCGCAAATTGGTATGAAATGAAAGAATGCGTAGCTCCAGAATCAAATAAAACAGACGCCAAATTATTAGCGACAGAAAGCTGACATGTCACTATATTTGACGTTCTGGCTTCCGCATCTTCCTTTATATAGACCATGACTCTAGCATCTACATGGGGCAAGCGTTCTGGTCTTTCTTGCCTCTCGGAATGGGATGAACCTTCAGCCTTAGCCTGCAGTAAATGTGCCTGGGAACATTACTGTTGTGACTAGACGAACCTTGCACATTTTTCCTATTTTCCGAACAGTTTCTGGCAAAGTGACCATCCTTCCCATATTGGAAACAGGCATTTAAGGCAAGTCTGCATCGGTCTGCATGTCTCTTCCCGCAGACTACATAATCTCGAATAATAGGGCTAGCATTATTGTTCGTTCTCCTCTGTTGATTCCTATTTTTAGAATTATTTCCTTTTATCTTCCCCTAGGACTGCTGACCAGAAATACTTGCTTGTCCAGCCTTAGTGCTCTGATTCGGTTTGCTGCTTTGTCTGACCTGGGATCCAACTTGTACAGCTTTGGCCAAGACCTTTTCCTTCTTCTTAGCATCCCAAATCTTTTCCCTTTCCTCCTTCTGTTGAACCATATAATATTCAGCCTTCAACACCCTGCTTACACAATCAGATATAGTAGTGGGTGGTGTCAATCCACTGTCTACCAATGCTAAGACTTTGGGGCAGAACATTCCTAGCATTTTCTGGATTTTCTCCCTCATAGTGGTGATAGTGTATGGGCACAGTCGAGACACTGGTCGAACTTGCTTCAGACTTCAATTACTGACATGTCCCCCTGCTTTAATTCTACAAACTCTCTTTGTTGTGGTCGTAGCAATGTGGGATTATAATATTTTTTATTAAACTCCTCTAGAAAGTCCAACCATGACATCGTATACCTGTTTCTTCTCAACTTGACTGATTACCACTAAAATCTTACATCCTTCTTCAGAACAAAGGATGCACACATAATCTTTTTCTAATCATTCAGCTCCATAAATTCCAATATCATATGGAGTGAAGATAACCACTCCTCCGCTTCTAGAGGGTTTATGGAACCCTCGAACTCCAGCGGTTTCATTCGTCGGAATCTTTCATATAGTGGTTCGTGGTTGACTCGGGGTTGTGGTTAGGGTTCTATTACTTCTTCTGGTATTACTGGCAACACTTCTGGTTCAGGTGCGGCCATTTGTGGGTTCTAGCCCTCTTCTTGGCCTTGTCTTTGCTCCAGTCTTTGCCTTAGTTCAGCATTTTCTCTCATTTGAGCTTCTATTAAAGCTTCCAACTCATCCACTCTTTCTGACAGGACTGGACATCCTCTCATATTCCTTATGTTTTGCAGATTCACCATCTTTTCTACTTCCTATAATCGCATGAGAGTCGATCGTTAAATTTTCACAAACATATTTTTACAATATAAGTAAAAATAGTTTTAATCATCACATAATTTCAACATTTCATCCATTGTACATGTCAAAATGTGATTGTCATTTCTTTTCATTTCAAAATTTTTTTCAAAAATACATCAGTCGAAGGCTTTTTCTCAAAATAGCCTTTCGATACAGTCATATATACATATTTACAGACATATATATACATTTGTACATCACATGTATTTCTATATCTAATCTCCTGGCTGAGGTTGCTCTGGAATTATCAAAAATTCAATTGGATCCATTTCTTCCTCATCCATTCCGTTTCCGGCCTCGGATGGCGTTGATCCTTCAGCTGGACCCGTACCCTCTGGTTGCCTTGATGGACCAGCCTCATGGTTGTTTTTCATCGGTCCAGATCCGTACAGGCAATCTAGCATTGCTTCCTGTAGCAACTGTTCACGCCTCTTGCACACCATGCGCTCCATCATCATCTCCTCCTCTACTTTAGCTACAGTGACAATAAACTCAAGCAAAGTAGTAGGGTATAAAGGGTTTACCCTCTATTGTAGGTCAATAGTGAGTCCCTTCCAAAATATATCACAAAAATCCTCATCTGTGAGGTTGGACATAGGACATGTCCTCACAACATTATCCTGGAACCTAACTGCATAAGTGAATACAGTGTCACTTAACATCATCTACTGTCTCTCTGCCCAAAGAACAAAGTCTCTGACATCTGCATACTTGGGAATAGTCAGTGGCGGTGTCTCTACCCTACTCTCAGGAGGGTCTAAAACTGGTGCTAAGCTCCTCTGCGGAATCTGCTACATCATGATTTGGTGAAACTCAGCCCAATCGAGTACTAACAGCATCTCCTGATCGCAGTACTCCTAATATAACCGTGCATCCTCACGGAATGTGCCAATAGCCATCAATACCCAGCAATCCTCATCTATGTCGCACTGGCGCATGATAGTCTCTACATCATGAAGCTAGTCCCGAGTAGAGATCCCCTGCTAACCTCCCTCGAACGTAGGTGGATGACTACCTCTAAAAGCATGTACTGCTCGCACTGATACTCTAGCTCCTATACGAGCTCGATCTCCCACCACTAGAATATCTACTGCTACCGGTGGGTTTACAATCGACCGAGGGGGTGGTGCTTGTACTGGTTCCGACGCTACAATCCTCAGCACTAGTAGCTCAGGTACTGGTAATTGTTGTACTTCTCGCCGGATCATAGATGGTCTGATCACGGGTCTAGTCCATACCCGGATCGGTCCTTTCGGTCTGTATGGGTAAGGTCTTAAGTATGGTGGTCTAGTCATTGTATGGCCTACAAGATTATATAACCTCGAATAAATAGAAAGTTAACTAACTAAAAGAAAACTAACTTACTTGGACTGACGAGCAGATTGCGCTTCTTGCCAATAGGGATATGGTCAACCGCTCTGATACCAACCTGTGGCACCCCTGAATCCAACCATGCGAAACTGTCAAGATCCAACTTCATTGTCGTCTAAGACAGCCCGTCTGCCGAATCCAGATTGCCATTTTAAAACTCTTTTTCTTAAACTCTCATTTTTCAGGGCTCGAAAATTTCGCCCATAATTTTTTTTCTTTTTAATACATACTTTCTCAAAAAGAAAGCTAAGCATAAAAGTCATGTAAAATACAATACTAACTTTTAGTTGTCTTTTTGAGTACAACAAAATGTATAATATACAAAATATTTATACTATATTTTTTTTTCAATAACACATTCCCTTCAATTCACTAACTTTCAAAGCGCAGTGGAAGACTTATGGCAGGACCATGTCCACGGTAAAATCCCTATCCCTTGACACACGCACATCCTGCTGCTATCTATATAATCTACTGGACAGGTTTCTTACCTGCAACATGAACAAACTAATGAGCTAACAAGCTCAATAAGTTCAACCATACTTAGTAAGAATCACATGGATTCAAAAACATTAAAAACTCAGTTTCCTATAAATAGTACTATTCATCATAAATAGTACTATTCACTATGATAGTGACTTTGACCTTTGACCGATAAATAGTAACTGTTACCCTAACAGGTTACTATTCACATTACTTTAACCGAATACTATTCACATTAGCCTAACCAGTTACTATTCTACCTGATTACTATTCACTTTTTTTCTAACCGAGTTCACTATACTTAGTGTAAGCTTTGGTTATGCTCAATTATGCCTTTTATCAAATTATTGATTATTCCTTCTCTATTTATACTCTGGTATTGAGCTCTTTTATGGCAGTATTGATAATTTATCTTACGCGCTGACTGGGAGGGCCTAGAGAGCAACCCTAGAGCTTCGGCCTCCACAGCCCTTATTATATCCCCATAGGACCTAAAAAACCTCCATCGCAACGTTAGAGGGGCGGTACGTCTTAAATGGTTTTATTACATTTTTCAATTATAGTTTTGACCAAGTGACATTAATCATCACCTCAAGGTCACTAACCTCCACCACTCGTAGGCCTTAGATATTCTTTCTTTTTAATATGTAGGACCTGTTATACTAACTAATCCCCAAATGTCCATAGGACTTGATACCTAATGTATAACTAGTACATAACAAAGTAAAATAGTATTTCATGTTGCAAACATGAAAAATGCTTGAACTTACCAATACTGCGATAATGTCCACTTCCGGAACTCTTCCGTAGTTTTATATCTAATTTGGGTTCCTACAGACATAATATTGTCTGTTAATATCCTTTATTAATTATCACTTTAAATATATTTATTTTATGATAAATTTTACAAAACATTTCTATTCTTTATGTGGTACACGGTCTACAACACACCCATGTCCCCAACCGTGTACCTCTTAGTTTTATTTTACACGGCCGTGTTCCACTGTACACGCCCGTGTACTAATTAAACTTTAGATTTTCAACTCTAAAATCTTTATTCTGGGTTCTAGAATTTTATTTAAATTATTTTAGATGTTTTACGGCCCTTTCCGAACCTTTCATAAATTTTTTGTCTAAATGACCATTTTGCCCCTGTCGGGTCTCGGAACCGTAACTATTCCGTTCTATCATTTTTCTCAAACTTTCTAAGCCCAAATATCTTAAAATAATATTCCTTAGGCTTGTGTATCATTTTACAACTTAATTTGCTGTAAAATCTCAATTATCATTTTCTCGACCCTCGGTTACTATTCATTCATCACCTAGGATCGTTTTTCGTTTTTTCTGGTGTTTCGAAGCTTCAAATGGGTAATTCACTACTCTTGAAATTTTTTTCATCCCGTCCCTGGCCCTCGGTCCCCGATGGGCTCAGGTTTCCTATCCCGATCTAATCTTTCTCCCTTGTTTCTTAAAATACCCCTAACATGGATCTTTTTTCCCGGTTTAGGCATTTTAGTTACTAAGGGTCTGATACGAACCCCGTCAAGAATAACGAGACCCGTCAAGAATAACGAGACCCGTTAAGATTATGAACCCAAGAACGTTCTAAAATCAGGTTTGAATGGATGGGAGACCTCGACCCGTTGCTTCAGCAAAAACAAGAACCTTGGTATATTGACCTCAACCCGTTGCTTAATGCGAAACAAGAACCTTAGTATAAGGAAGACGCCACAATCAACTATGGAAGGATTGATTGATAAGTCAGAAGCGAACGCCACAGAAAATTCTGATAAGTTCAAATAGTTCTTCAAAGAACCAAAGAGAATTAAAACTCTCAAATTTATGAATTAAACTGATGTGTTCCTGTAAAACGGCTAAAGTCTTGGCAACTCCAAAATGTCCCATTAATCCTCCACCATGAGATTCCTGCATTAACAAATCCCTCAAAGAGCAATTTGGCACGCATAATTTATTTTCTCGAAACAGGAATTTATCATGCCTAAAGAACTTACCACAAGCATCTTTCTCACAGGCCCGGTATACTTCACTAAATTCATGGTCATCACTATATAAATCTTTAATGTGCTCAAAACCAAGTAACTTTGCATCAAGTGTAGAAAGTAAGGCATACCTGCGAGAAAGGGCATCGGCAACCACATTCTCCTTACCTTGTTTATACCGGATGACGTAGGGAAACGTCTCTATGAATTCCACCCAGCGAGCATGCCTTTTGTTTAGCTTGTATTGGCCCTTCAAGTGTTTCAAGGACTCATGATCAGTGTGAATCACAAATTCCTTAGGCCATAGGTAGTGTTGCCATGTCTCTAAAGCTCGAACCAATGCATACAACTCATTGTCATAAGTCGGGTAGTTTAAGGCTGCCCCGCTTAATTTTTCACTAAAGTAAGCAATTGGTCGTCCCTCCTGCATGAGAACTGCACCTATACCGATACCTGAAGCATCACATTCAATCTCAAACGTTTTAGAAAATTTAGGTAAAGACAATAAGGGAGCGTTGGTCAGCTTCTGTTTGATTAGCTGAAACGCCTTCTCTTGTTCTTCTCCCCATCTAAAGCCAACGTTCTTCTTGATCACTTCGGTAAGTGGCGCAGCTATGCTGCTAAAGTCCTTCACGAACCGCCGATAAAAACTAGCAAGTCCATGAAAACTACGCACATTACCTACATTTATGGGACTCGGCCATTCTTGAATTGCACGTACCTTCTCTTCATCAACCTGTATACCTTGAGCACTAACAACGAAACCAAGAAACACAAGCTTATCCGTGCAAAAGGTACACTTCTTTATATTAGCAAATAACTTTTCTTTCCTAAGCACATCCAAAACAGATTTCAAATGTACGACATGGTCAACTAAGTTTTTGCTATAAATTAGTATATCATCAAAATAGACGACAACAAACCTACCTATAAATGCTCGCAACACATGATTCATAAGTCTCATAAAAGTGCTCGGTGCATTAGTCAAACCAAAGGGCATAACTAACCATTCATACAAACCATGTTTTGTTTTAAAGGAAGTTTTCCATTCGTCTCCTTCTTTCATTCTAATCTGATGATAACCACTTTTTAAATCAATTTTAGAGAACACACACGAACCATGCAATTCGTCTAACATATCATCTAAACGAGGAATGCGATAACGATACTTTACCGTTATATTGTTGATGGCTCGGCAATCAACACACATCCTCCACGTCCTATCCTTCTTAGGAACAAGTAAAACTGGAACGGCGCATGGGCTCATGCTCTCCCTTACATGTCCTTTTTCCAATAACTTACTTACCTGCCGTTGAAGCTCCTTTGTTTCCTCGGGATTGCTCCTATAGGCTGGTCTATTTGGAATTGTTGCTCCAGGAACAAAGTCTATTTGATGTTCAATCCCTCGAATTGGAGGTAACCCATGTGGGGTTTCTTCGGGAAAGACATCCTCGTACTCCTGCAAAAGAGAAACAACTGAACTAGGCAAAGAAAGGTCAAGTTCGTTAGTATTTAAAAATGCCTCTTTATACATAAGTACAATCATCGGCTGTTTTGAAAACATTGCTTGCTTGATTTCGCTCATTTTTGCATAAAAATTCTTTTGTTTTCTCTCTGATTTTCTCTCCGCTTTTCTCTCAATGACCGAATTTTGATTTTCTTTTTCTCTCTCAGTTTGTTCGGTCCCTCTCTGATTTTCACTCTCTTTCTTTTGATTTCCCTCTTTCTTTTGTTCACTCTCTTTCTTTTGTTCACTCTCTTTTTGTAACCTGACTTGGTCTTCATAAACTTGTTTTGGTGTCATCGGCACAAGAGTGATGGATTTTCCTTCGATCGCGAATGAGTATTTATTGGAGAAGACATCATGTTTAACACGGCGATCAAACTGCCACGGTCGGCCTAGCAACAAGTGTCCAGCTTGCATCGGAACTACGTCGCACAAAACTTCATCTCTGTATTTTCCAATGCGGAAGGCAACCAACACCTGTTTATTCACCTTTACCTCGCCACTATCATTCAACCATTGTAACTTGTATGGCCGGGGATGTTTCAACGTGGGCAGTCCTAATTTCTCCACCATGGTTGTGCTCGCCACATTAGTACAACTTCCTCCATCAATAATCATACTACATACTTTGTCGTTGACGTGGCACCTAGTATGAAATATGTTTTCTCGTTGTACTTCTTCATCTTCTTTTGCTTGCGAGCTTAAAACCCTCCTTGTGACCAACAATTCACCTTGGACTGCATGTTCCTCATCATCCACGTCCTCTAGTGGTGGCATGTCATCTTCGTCACTCTCCTCCTCTGTTTCATACTCACCGTCATCGTGTAGGATCATGACGCGCTTGTTTGGACACTGGCTAGCAATGTGACCCCTGCCTTGACATTTAAAACACTTAATGTCATGATTTTGAGAACTGGAAGGGTCAGATTTACCTTGAGACCCATGGCTGGGCGTCTCCTGTCTTGGCTCGAATTTGGGTTTTGCAGCAGATTTCTCCTCTTTCTTTGGTTTCCATGGGGAAGAGCCGAAATTATGGGTTGCACGTGTACCACCCCTCCTCTTGAGCTGTCGCTCCACTTTGATGGCCATGTGTACCATGTCTTCCACTTCTACGTAATACTGCATCTCCAACCTGTCGTGAATTTCTTGATTCAAGCCATTTAAGAACCTGGCCATAGTAGCCTCTCGATCTTCTTCAACATTAGGCCGGATCATTGCAACCTCCATATCTTGGTAATATTCCTCCACACTCCAGTTACCTTGTCGAAGCCTTTGCAATTTATTGTACAAATCCTGATAGTAATGGCTGGGTACGAATCGCCTCCTCATTACTCTCTTCATCTCTTCCCACGTATCAATTGGACGTTCTCCAGCTCGTCGCCTATTGAACACTAATTGATCCCACCAAACAATAGCATAGTCAGAAAACTCAATAGCAGCGAGTTTTACCTTCTTCAACTCAGAGTAGTTATGGCAATCGAACACCAACTCCACCTTCTTTTCCCACTCGAGATAAGCTTCGGGATCACTTCTACCCTGAAACGATGGAATCTTCATCTTAATACTACCCAAGCTATTATCTTCTCGAATTCTAGCTTCTCTAAACCGTCCTCCATGCCTACCTCGATCATCCTCCTCCTCGGAACCAGCCTCCAAATATTCTTCATCTTCATCTTTCACCCCCTTATATGGAACCCTTTCTCTTCTACGCATATTTGGAACATCCTCTGGCTGCTCTACATACGTAGTCTTGACTCGATCTAATCGTTCATGAATATGCTCCAACTCTGTCCTCATCATGCGCCTCATCTCTCCGACCATTGCCTCCATGAACAACTTCAGATCAACCATCCCCGTAGCACCTTCGGCAACGCTCTTTTCACTGTTGTGAGACATGATTACTGCAAAAACAAGGTTAGAGTAAACTAAAAGACCTCTCACACTCCCTCACGTGTTTCACTCAAAGAATGGGTTTCACTCGATTTCACTCGTGTTTCACATAATAATTATGGCTTTTACCCTCTGATGTACTCACCATTCTTGCCTTTTTCCACTCGTAGTAATTTCTCACTCGGCTCTTATCAAACTACTCAAATTAGTATCAAAATTTCCGTCGCGATTCCTGAATGACTACACCAAGGCAATATGGGTTATGGACAGCAAGGATTACAATGAAAACAACGGTTGTTTAGGTTTCCGAAAACACGAAAATTTACCCAAAAAAATTTTGGTCTATGGGGTAAGTTGATTTTTGGAATATTGGAAGTCTAAATGTATGATATCAAACAAAAAATTTGTTGTTGGACAAAAATACTCTTTTTTTTTTCTTTGTTATGAATTAAGGTTGTAATGGGTCGATTTATTATTCCTCTAGGGTTGGATTTCCATTTCCTATCCTAATCCACCGAAAAGTTCCGGTTTCCTTCCCGAGTCTAATATTTTTACCCCTCGTTTCCCGAAATACCCTTTTGTCGTTTTAGAAATTTCGGTAGCATTTCCGCTCATATTTTTAGGTTTTCCCGGTGTTAGGTATGCCTCAGAACCTTTGTACCTGCCACGTACTATACTAGAGGCCTATTTTGTACAAAGTTTCCAAACTTTGTATAAAAATTTTTCACATTAACAAATATTCAGAAATCAATACACAACATCAAATTCTTTCAAACATTGCCTCGGTTTATCATGTTAATTATCACCAAATGTTTTTCATCACAACATTCAAATATCACATATCACTCTTACGTTTTCTAATGTGTAATCAACATTAAAACCTAACCAAATTTTCATTTCAACTCTAGCATTGTCCACGGATTTTTCATGCAAATTCACATAAAAAAATCTTGTTTTCTTTTCTGAGGTTTTTGTCAACATTACACATTCCTATTCAATACTAAAAATTTCCCATTTTCTAGTGTTGATCACCCATGGATTTTAGCATGAAAATGCATCCAATTTTCTTGCTTTCTTGATTCTAATTCATGCTTAATTCAATATGTTACTAAATGAACATAAACACTAAACCAACTCACCAATTTCCAATCATTTTTCACACCAATGGTGCCACGGTTTTTCATGGAAACCAAGCATAAATTTTTACTTGTTTCTTAAACCTAAAACATGCTTTAATCTCTAAAACACCAAACTAATCAAATCATTAACACAACATCAATTTTTTTATTAATTTTTTTCCAGATCCAAGACCCACGGATTTTAACTAAGAAAATCAAGTAAAATTGCTTCAATTTGGAAGCTTACCCTATCTATTTGAGTCCTTAATGCTAGAAATGAAATGGATGCTAATTTTGGTGTGAAATTTTGGACAAAATTTGGCTTGGAATGCACTAAAGGGGCACAAATTTTTGGCTGTAAAAATGGCAAGAGTTTGGCCAATTTTCTTCATTTTTTTCTAACGAATTTTGAAGCCTTTTTATAGGCAAAAACCAAGGACCACTTAGCAAAATTTTTTCAACAATTTGCTAATTGTTCAAGGACTAAAATGCAATAATTTTGGGCCAAAAATCAAATTTTTTTGTTGTCCGCTTTCCACATGTCCGAATGGCCTTTTTTCTATATTTCTAAAAATTTTTTCAATATAATTTTGACAAGATTATGGCCATTGATCAAAAAAGAAATTGATCCTAGCCTTACACCTTTCCATATTGCTTTCCATCCCTAAATAAAATTGAATTTATGACATCAATATGGTGATGTCATCCTATTATATATGAATTAATTCACTAATTAATTTGTGGTCAAATTTTGACTGAAAGTCAAACCAAATGGAACTTTACTGAAATCGCATTAGCGGGTTCCTGGCACCTCCGGTGCGATCGGTTTGTTTTATTTTGCTTCCGTTTGGTTAAAATTCTCTACCGTAAATTTCTATCTTTTTAGTGCATTTTAACGCACTTCCTAGGGTTTTCGGCTCCATTTTCAAACCGTCTTACCCGTTTCTATTCTTTAAGATTTTCCATCCCCGAACTCACTCACTTTAACACTACCGGAACATTTTTACAGTATTACAACAGTATTAAAACACAACTTTTTCATATTTTATTTATTAAAATTGGTATATACATACAATTTTAATCTACTCCGAGAATCTAAAATTCCCAGTTATCACAATGCATATCCCCAAAATGATAACGGTAGCGTTGAATAACTCATCATGGACCGTACCATATCCAATAAGGTCCTGTTTCTCCTTTCGACTACACCATTCTGTTGTGAAGTACCATAACATCACATTCTCTACAAGATGTCCTAGAAATTCATCGAAGAGGTATTCGCCACCTCAATCAGATCGAAGTGTCTTTATAGATTTACCCAATTGCTTTTCCACTTCTGCCCGATACTCTTTGAACTTGTCGAAGGTTTTGCTCTTATAGTGCATCAGGTACACATATCCATACCTCGAGTAATCATCTATAAAGGAGATATAATACTCGAACCCTCTTCATGCTGTGACGTTCATGGGGCCACATACGTCGGTGTGTACAATTTCTAAGAGTTCCTGAGCCCTAGTACCCTTAGCTCCAAAAGACCTCCTAATCATCTTACCCTCAAGACAAGACTTACATTGAGGAAGACGTACCTCCTCCAAAGATTCTAAAGAACCGTCTTTCACCAACTTTTGAATCCTATCCTGATTAATATGACCAAGTCTTAAATGCCAAAGTTACACCTTGTTAGAGTGAGAAATTTTCAACCTTTTAGAGTTATCAATTAATTCGATGTCAAGCAGTGAGTACATCTTTGGTCTGATTAAATATAGGCTTCCATCCATCCATCCAGAATAGATAAAAGACTTATTTTTATGAATATCAACTCTTTTACTGAAAGAAACTGAATAAGAATCCATTATTAAACAAGCTACCGATATAAGGTTCCTCCTAAAAAAAATTCTTTCAATAATATAAACCTAAATTCATCAAAATAAAGATAAACGTCTCCTACTGCCTCAGCCACCACCAAGCTACCATTTCTGGTCCGTAACGAGAGGTTCCTATCATGTAGACTTCTCGTTTCTACGAATCCCTACATAGAAACACAAACATGATTAATGACACTCGAATCAATGACACAAATTTCTTTCAATTCTTTCACCAAACACGCTTCTAAATAAAGAAGTTCCTTACCTTCCTTGTCCTTGGTGGCTAAGAATTCTCGGCAAGCCTTCTTGAAGTGACCTACCTTCCCATAGTGGAAGTACTTAGACTTTTTAGGGTCTTTGGGCTTTTTGTTCTTCTTTTTCTTCTTCTTTACATCTGAGACAAGAGGATTAGAAGACCTAGAAGCCGCTTGCTTCTTATTTGGCCTCTTTCTCTTCAGTAAGGGTTTGGAAGATTTCACCAAATTGGCCTCACCTTTAGTTTGGATCGCATCCTCATCCCTGATCATCCACTCGTAAACTTGAAGTTGCTTCATGAGTTCGGTGAGTCCTAACTCCCTTATCGCCAGATTGTATGTGACCTTAAACCCCACAAAATCTTTTAACAGAGTTTTAAACACCATCTCGATCTGGGTGTTGTAGTCCAAATCAACACCGTTTTCGGCAGCCTCAGCAAAGAATCCTATTAGAATGATCATATGGTCCTTCACCGGAGTACCTGCCTTTTGCTTAGAGTTCATAATGCTGGTGATAGCAGACTGTCGAGCTAATTTTTCTTGGCCTCCGAACATGTCTTCCAGGTTTTCCATAATCTCCCTAGTAACTTGATAAGTCTCATGCTGCTTTTGTAAAGCACTCGTCGTGCTAGTAAGAATGTAGCACCGAGCTATCTCATTGGATTCTCCCCAACGAGTATGGGCAACCGGGACCTCCTCAAGTGGTATGTCAGGCTTGGGCCCAGGTGGGCATGGTTCGTTCAGCACGACCTTGTGTCTCTCGCAGCTGAGAACTATTAGTAAATTTCTCTTCCAGTCTTTATAATTATCGCCATTAAGTTTATTCTCAGTAAGTATTGAAATGAGGGGTGTCGGTGACATTTTGAACTGAAATAAAATTATACTAGACATCATTACAAAGCCCAACCAAATATAGAGATAATTTAGCAAATAAAACATACAAGTATGTTCCTACATGAAACTTGAAAAACATGTAGCATTGCAACGGCAATTCCCAGCATGTATTACCCCAAGCCACCGAGTGGTGGTCATGAGACAAATAGCCAGAACATGGACCCTGTCCAATTAATATACGTTGCCTTAAATCCTCCAAGGTTAAGACATATATTAATAACCGCTTGTTTTGGTGACCAGTATAGTTAACAGAGCTTCTAGAGAAGGTTAATAACTAAACGAGTCTTGAGTGTATAACTATTGTTTACGCAGCCCGATCCACGTCCTACCAAGCACCGAGGGGTGGTTATGAATAAAATCATGCCCGAACACGTTTTCCACAAAAAAGATCCAACCTAGTATACCAGTGGCGAAAAACACCTACCGAGGGGTGTGATCAGGGCAGAACTAACGTGAGATGGTACCATGTTTTCACATATGGATCAACAATGAAGGCCATTGGTTTTGTTTGAAACCCTCTCCCACTCAATATTTTGAAAAACAAGCAAGTTTTGACAAATATGTATGATCAATATGGTTTGAACGGCATTCACCTATCCTATACGACATGTTATCAAATATGCATACAAATCATCCATCAATACATATCCATCCATGACATATCACAAAAAAAATAATTGACCAAAAAAATAACCAAGCCATAGTCTCATCCTAGAATAAAGAAAATAAAGATTATAAAATTCCATCCAAAGCACTCTTTGGTTCTTGAATTTTGTTCCGTCTTCTTGTATCCATCTTTATGTAGCCTCTTCATTTATTTCTCATCCCAAGAATCATTTAAAATTTAAATTTCAAATTCAAATTTCAAATTCGAATTTTAAATTTAAATTTCAAATTCAAATTTTAAACAATTTAAATTTCATGTGTAATAATATTCCATTTTTTAAAAAAAATTTAATTACATATTTTTAAACATGATTTAAAATTAAATCTCAAATTTAAAAATCAAAATTTTTCAATTTTCGACCCATTGGTCCACAGGGCCCAGAGGCCCGCAGCCACCGTGGGCAACCACCAGGGGGCTAGCAGCCCACAGCCACAAGCTGGGTGCAACCTTGCCGAGCTGCAGGCAGCCTCAGGCTGCATGCCCAGGTGGGCGCAGCAGCCGCCAGGCTGCAAGCATAGCCTGCAACCATGGGCTGCATGCCTGGGCCTCGGCTAGCCCCTAGGAGGACTACAGCCACCCCTGGCTGCAGGCAAAGCCTGCAACCATGGGTGGTCCAGGCCTGGACAGGGGCTGCTGCAGCCCTATCCTACCCAAGGGCAGAGGCTGCAGCCCCACCAAGGTAGGTGCCCTATCCCGAAGGGGTCTGTCCTCGATTTTCGTGTCATATTCCAATTTACCTATTAGGATCTCCAAAATTAATTTGAATCCTAATTAAATTGGAATTTTCTACGTAAACAAAATTTCAATCTTTAAATTAAATTTAAGTTTTGGGAAAAAATTAATTACAATCTTCAAAGTTCAATCTCCTCCAAGAATAATTACATAAAATTTCCTAAATCGTTTCCGATGTACAAAAAATTCTAATCATAATAATTCTATGAGACAAAAATTAAAATCCATAAGAAAATTATGGTGATGATAAACCGCTCCCATGGTTACATAAAAATTCCTAGATACAACTTTCTAAATTCTAAGGAACCATAACCGGCATAAAATAAGCATGCTTATAATAATTCAAAAAATTAAAATAACCACATACTACATACATAATATATGACAACAACATAAAGGAATCCTAGAATGCCACTCTTTAAATATCAAATCCATATATAAATAAAAAGAATAACTAATTGTCTAATTTATGTACATGGCATAGCCACGAGATGGCTCTGATACCAATTGTAGGAAAAAAAATCGGTAAAAATGCATCAGAGCAATGCAGCGAAATAATGAAAATTTTTCAAGATCGTTAAATATCTCGTGATACCATATATAATAAACTAACAACAATAAAACTCATACCTCAAGAAGATGCCAAACTGTAGGAGGAGAATGACTGAAGGGCTTCAACCAACTAGCCCTCTCTACTATTC
The DNA here is from genome assembly GCA_035233585.1 of Antiaris toxicaria. Classification (NCBI taxonomy): domain Eukaryota; kingdom Viridiplantae; phylum Streptophyta; class Magnoliopsida; order Rosales; family Moraceae; genus Antiaris; species Antiaris toxicaria. The sequence goes on from CP141157.1 coordinate 25,930,000, forward strand.
TCCAATTCCTGGATGGCAGAGTGTGTGGGCACTCAGTTCCTCGACCGGTATGCTAGCATTGCTAGTCTCCTTTCGACCACCCAGATCTCTAAAGAACTTATTGTCACAGTGAGTTATGTAACAATAAGCCTGCTCACCTGAGAGTCTGTGGTCTGAGAGAACTAGAATAGAAGGAACCCTATTTATAGACTAGCATGAGGTGATCCCTTGAATTTGAATTGGATTAGAAGAAGATTTTTTCCCTTATCCACTCACAAAAATCCAAAATTAATAAGGCCAAAATCAAGGGTAGATTCGGCTACTTTAGGGATCTTGCAATCTAAATTCAAACAGGATTTTAATTTGAATTTTATCTCCTCATTTATCCATAGTAACCGAATTTCCCTAGTGCCAAAAACAAGACTAGATTCGGCCATTAAAATCTGAGGAGAATCAAAATTCAAATAGGACTTTCTAGCTTGAATTTTATCTCACCCTTATCCATAAAAACCAAAAATCTCCCTTGGATTTATCCAATAATTTTCGTCCACTTTAGGGAGGGAGAGAATCAAAATTCCACTAGGATTTTCTTGCTTGAATTTCCCTTGAACCTTATCCATAAAAACCGAAAATATCTAGGAGGATTTTCCTCAACAAATTTCAGCCACTTTAGGTTAGGATTAGGATTCAAAATTCAAGTACGATTCAAACAAGATTTTCCCCTCCTTTATCCATATCAAATTCGAAATTCACCCTGTGGATTTATCCATAAAGAATTCGAATTCTACATGGATTGTGATTCAAAATTTGAATTCGAATTTCAAAATTCAAATTTTAAAATTTAAAATTCAAATTTAAATTTGAATTCAAATTTTAAATTTAAATTTTAAATTCAAATGTCAAATTCAAATTTCAAATTTAAATTTCAAATTCAAATTCAAATTTCAAATTTAAATTTCAATTTCAAATTTCAAATTCAAGATTTAAATTTCAAATTTAAATTTCAAACTCCACAAAAAGTTGTATTTCAAATTTTGTTCTCATGGCTAATTTTCTACAACTCCAATTTAATCTCAAATAAAATCATGGCAACTTTATTTGGAGTTCGAACAATTGTGTACTCTATTATCCAAAAAAAAATCTGAATTCAAATGGAGAGAATCTTGTCCACCATCCTGATCCTAAGTCAATACCATCCATGCAAAGTCAACTAGCTAATAAGCATACATAGACCAATTTGCCATTCGTTAAGGAATTATGTGGAGCTAGTAGAGGAACCAATTGGACATATATAATCAGGCTCCTGTGAATCCATATGATCATTATTCTGTACCAAATAACTCAATCATATGATCACTAATTTCAGAGTCACGCCACTATAAACCTAGAACTTAACTGTCAATTATATACCGTATTACGAAAGCCTATGACAAGCTAATGTCCAATGACCTTGTCATATATGCAAAACCCTCATATAATATCCATGATCAGCCTTAGGTCAAAGTCCGTTCAATCCTACTGATCAGGCTATCTTAAAGTTCCATTATACTACCGAATAAGAAAATGATTATTCACCAATTCTGAATAAGAAGTCATCTGCCTAGCAGACGACTCAAGACCTTGTCTATTTTCACATCCAGTATAATGTCTTTAAGAAGATACCTTTAACTCCTTGGAGCTATGATTCCAATATCTATAAACAAACCCTCCATCGTATACAAGTCATGCACCCAACGAACCGGTCTATAAGCTTACTACTTTTGAGACGCTTTAGCCATTGGAGCATTAAAGTACACAAGTCATATACATGAAGTAGTTCATTTACTCAGGATTAAAGTTATTGCATAAAGAACGTCAAAAGCAAATTAATCCACTTATAGCGGACTACATAGATCAATCACGCTTTAGTTCCGATCCAATATGTTACCACCAAGCAATATATCTATGTCTCTACTCGGGAGTCTATGCTCCGAACAGTTAAGACAAACCATCCCCACTATGGCTTTAGACAACATAATAGTCTTAAATGAGTTAGATGATCGGTCTAACCCCATGGACTATGGACCTTAGTTTAGACTGCTTACTTTAGAATATTATCTTCTCGCATACAAAAGTCCATTACATATAACATTCTAACAGTTTTAACACAAGCAGTCAGTGAGCCATATTTGCTTATATTTACTTTAACATGTAAACAGAATAAGGTCAAACAGCAATGTAATGAATAACCTCTATATATAATTTAATTATCTAGTTCAAAATAAAAGTAATACATCAAAATATCTTTCATGCTTAGGGCATTTCCTAACAAAACACATACTATGAGCTTTATGCCCAGTAAGTACAACATGTCATCTGCAAAACATGGTTAAACATAAGCCATACTTAAAGCATATACAAAACTATTAATCATGCCACATATTCACATAGGACATGGAAACATACTATGTAGCTTATCACTGAATACATACCATGTGGACATATCATGTCACATAACTAAGAAGCATGCTATAAATATATCTAGTGCATATCGTGAACAATGCATGAACCGATTATGCTCATATTATACTTCATTATTTATTATCTTTCTTTACTTTGCTGAGGGCCCGTGTATCAGTACCAAATATGCATAGATCTACGGGTTCACCGAGACCATAAACTTTCTTTATGGGCCATGGCCTGTTATATATTAAGAGCCATCAGCTTAGGCTCGTCATGCTTAAACTGAAAAACCTCTTCAAGCGGGAAAGGGCATTATGACACACTTAATAATTACCTAATTGTTGAATCATATCTGATATCCTTATGCGATAAGCTCTACTAGACTATCCCCTAATCTTACGTGATAGGGATCTAATGGCATCTAACTTATACTGGTCATCAATCTACGCAATTGTGAACTTATAAGCTCTTCTATCATGCTATGCAACAACCATACATGATTTGCATACTTAACATAGAGTAAAAATGATACTTTAAACTCATTTTTGCTCATGCTATAGGTGAAGTTTTACTTACTTATCAGCCGACAATTTGTATCTCACCTCTGTTGAAAATTACAGGTAGCGACCTGTAATCATAATGCATGTTTGTTAAACTTTGTTCTTAGGTCACTATGGTCATTAGTGACTATAAATTTTATTGTTGTATGGCACCAATGCCTATCAGTACCCAACTGCTCTACTTTGGGAATTTGGTATCTAATTTCTAATCGTGCTTGATTAATCTATCTACTTGACAAATTAATCACTGTCTCTCACTATCCCGTTCAAACTTGATCCTTGACTGGTTAACCGACCAGTTAACTGACCGGTTACCTCGCGCATCATTGACTATATAGCCTACCAGGTTACTTTGCATATTTGGTGTGGTAGCCAATCGGGCTACCTCTACCGTTATTTTTTTTTTTTTTTTGGAAATTGTTTTAGAAATCTTATAAAATTTTGGAGAAAATCTATGGTCTTTGGAACCATCCACATATCACCCCATTAGAAGGTGGGGGGTGTTTTATCAAAATCATTTTTCTATTTTGAAAGGGAAAGAACACATTTTGGTGTTCATATTTAAAAGTGGTTATTGAACCATATTACCGAAAACTATTTAAAACTTGATTGAAATGATTTAATTTTGAATTTGGCGAACATGAAACTTTTAGTTCTCGACGAGATGAACAACTTTTCGTTCATCTCGGAGCTCGGTTTAACATCTAACAAGTCTAAAACACTCAAAACCCGTAGCTAAAACTAATGCCCAATTTTAGAAAAATTCTAGTTTTACACTTGTTTAAAAACTGCTCTGTTTGGAGCCCGAATCGGCCAAATTTTTAAAATTCACTTGAGTCATCTTAAAGATTTCGATGAGATCTAAAACTTTCATGTTGAGTTCGAGATCTAGTTCGGAATTTGATTTGGTCATTTTTATAAAAATCCGAGACTGTTCTTGTTGCTCAAGATTTCAGTCTCAGTTTTGAACTCCGGTTGAAAACTGTCTCGAAAACCTATCTTGGAGTCATTTTTGGCCAAAGGCTATACAGAAAAATGTTCATAACAAAATTTTTTTAAAACTTTATGTTTTACAAATTCCTAAAATCAGACCATAACATGTTTGAAATGGCCAAAACCGTAGCATAAAAACTAGGACAGGTTAGTTCCCAGCCAACCCTAAACATCTATTCACACATCCATCTACAAAAACTTAAAGCTCAAGCACACAACTACAAAAATACATAACCAAAATGCTAAAGGCTCAAAATAAAGATTATTACAACCCATTACTCAAATAAATACACATAAATCACTTGATCTCAAAACTTAAACAAAACTAAACCTCAAAGAGGGGTTTTCGGTTTTTACCTTGTGTGCTATGAACCAATCACAATTCGATCCAAGGGGTGGGTGACCAAAATCCATATGACACAAAGGGTGAGAGGGGTCGGTCTTGGCTAGGAGAAAACATAAAAACTTCCTCTCATTATCAACCTAAAGAAAAATCAACAAAAACCACAAAGAGTGCCCTAGCAACTCACCTTGAAATGGTCTTGAAATAGCTTGAGTGAAGTCTCCTAACACAAGCTTAAATATGGCTAATTTTTGGTAAAGTTTTGGTGAAATTTGGCTGAGCTCTTTGGCTGAGAAATGGTCAATTTTTGGGTTAGAAAGGGGTCGGCTACAGATGAGAAAAGAAGAGGAAAAAGTTTTAGTATTTTGGGTGTGCAAAAAACAGAAAGCAAGACCTAAGGGTAAGCACACCTATTTATAGGAAAAAGTTAAACAAAATTAATCAACTTTAAGCTCACTTAATTAAGCCAATAACTAGGCTTAAAGGGGGGGGGGGGGGGGGGGGGGGGGGGGGGGAAAAATCCTGCTATGCCAGCCACAAAAATCAATGGAGGGGCTAAAGAAAATTGAAGCAAACTTGGCCTTAAATGCTTGGTTATGTCACTTATCATACTATTTCTTATTTTAATCAAAAGTTGCCAACACATTTCTTAATTTAGGGGAAACTTTTACTTCTTTCTAGGGTTGCATTTGGGGCTGCTTCTACATAGTTTTTGATAGGAAAAAATATCTGCAAAAGCTTCTCTTAGCAGTCTAATTTCTTCCGACAGTGTTCGATCCTTTTTCGATAGTGTTCTAGAATTTGAACGAAAATCAGATTTTCTTGATCCATATCTTATATTATTCATTCCTAGTTGGGTTGTAGTTCCTATAAGCCAATTCCGTGTCTATTTACTATTTATTTATGGTACTGTAGTTGTGTCTATACTGTGTTGACACTGTGCACACATAACGAGGTTTTTTCGTGCGAAATTACAAACACAGTCTATCCTGACTAATTTGGACGTGCTGATTTCAAATTTATCAGTTTTACGTCCATCTGAGATCGTCTAGACTAGTTTTCAGACACTGTATGTTCCCACCTCGAAAAACATGTTTTGCGTTCAATTGACTAATTTGAGCGTACTGAGTCAAATATATCAGTTTCAGGATGAAAAAAGGTCGTCTTGACTTCTTTCCCGATACTGCGTATCTCTCAAACAAAATTTCACGTTCTGTGCTCAATCGACTAAATTGAGCATGCTGACTATAAATATATCAGCTTTATGTCGAGAAAACGTCATCTCGATCATTTTCTCAATACTATATATTTATCAAGCAAAATTTTACTATTGTGCTCAGATAATCAGTCTGAGCATACTGACGACTAGCTCATCAATTCTGTGTCAATAAATGGTCACTGGACCAGTTTCTTGATATTGCGTGTCTCACACGCCCACTTACATGTACTAAGGTGAACCAATCTCACTTTCGATTGCCCCTTTCACTGTATGAATAGTAATTAAACGTTTCTGTACCCGTTTAATTTACTAAAACTTACAAATTATACTGTATTCATTGACTTAATTACTTATTACGTAGTAATTAGGTTTCAGGAACATGGGTCTATTACAGGTTCAAATTTCAATCTCCACAAATCAAGTGATTTTATCTCTATGGATAATGTTTCATAATTTCAGTTTAAATTTAAAATAAAATCAAGATAACTTTATTTGAATAAAACAGTTATGGAATAATCATTCAAAACAAAATCAAATTAGGAGAAAATTTTATCTTCCTTATCCATACAAAAAAAGGCCAACCTAAAAGCATGAAAGGATAAGATTTTGTTCAATTCGAATTCAAATAGGATAATCTTTTAATTTAAAATATTTATTTAGATAAGATTCCCTATATATTTAAATTAATTATTCAAATAATTAATTTGTCCATATATATTTAAAATTCAAATCAATCTCTTATTTACCTTTTAAAAGACAAATATAATTAATTCAAATTTCAAATCTTATCTTCCAAATAAATATTTATACAAATTAAATATTTATCTCATTAATTAAAAAAAATTCAATCTGTGCAGCTAGAAAAATGCCTACACCATGAGAAGGTGACTCGGATTTTTTCTTTTCACTAAGTGCAAAATACAAGCCATAAAGAATATCCTGATCAATTACTATCCATTAATGAATTATGCGGAGCTAGTAAGGGATAGATTAAACATATATAATGTGGGTTCTAATAATCTATATAACTATTATTCTATACCGAATAAACCCATTACACATCTACTAGTTTCAAAGTCATGTTACAATAAGCCTCAATCTACATTCTCAATTATATACCGAATTAGGCAAGTTAGTGAATTGCCATCGTCCAATGACCCAGTCATATATGCAACACCCTCATATGATATCCATTATCAACCTTAAGTCAAAATTCATTCAACCTTTTGATCATGCTACCTTAAAGATCTATTATACACCCAACTAAGAAAATTATTATTCACTATATGTGAATAAGAAATCATTTGCCTAGCAAATGACCTAATGCCTTGTCCATTTTCGTATCTAGTATAATGTCGTTAAGAGGATAGCATTTCCTCTTTATTAAAGCTATAAATTTATATCTATAAGCAAACCCTCTATCGTATATAAGTCATGTACCTAACAAACCAGTCTATAAGCTTACTATTTCGAGGACGCTTTAACCTTTGGAACATCAAAGTACACAAATCATACATATAAAGCCATTCACTTACTTAGTATTTAGGTTATTGCATAATGAACATTGAAAGTGAATTAATCCACTCAAATGGACTGCGTAGATTAATTATGTGATTAATTGATTCCATATAGTATAATTAATTACATATATTATTAGAGTCTATATTATTTAAGTCCAATTGATCCTTTCAATAGCTCAACATAATTCTATTAATGGATGGTAATTGATCAGATTACTTAAAATGGCTTGATTCTTGGTCATATTATGATGACACGCTCGACACACCCTCCTTGTATGGTTTAGGCATCTTCACTGTATAAGAAAGAGAGTGAATTTTGTTTCATTTAATTATTAAGAATAATATTTAGTTTAAATAATTATTTATTTATTGAATTTTTATTACACTCATTTTGAGATAAGATTGGTGAATTAAATTAAATATATTTATATTTGAAGATGAATATAAAAATTAATTTAAATTAATAAATTTTGATAAATTAATTATTTCAATAATTAATTTAAATATCTAGATAATCTTATTTAAATAAATATATACTAGATATGGATAATATCCTAAATAGATTTGAATTGAAATATAATCTTATCCTATTCTATTTATAAAAAGCATTTTTTACAAGGATACTACAAGAAAAAGATTTTTTTTTCCCCTTTTCTTGATTTTATTTTAGATAATTATTACATAACTATTTTATTCAAATAAAGTTAAAAAAATTTTATTTGAATTAAAATAATTATGCAATAATTATCTAAAATAAAATCAAAAAGAGAAAAAAAAAATCTTTTTCTTGTAGCATGGGATTTATGAAACATTACATAGACAAATAAAATTATGAATTTCAAAATAATAGATCATTGGAATTTAAATTTAATTTAGATGTCTTATTCTATGTGGTAGGCCTTTTTTTTTTTTTTAGGAAAGAGGGGAAAGGAAAATCTTTTTAAGTGTCCTATTCAAATTTGAATACCACCTACTTGAGTTCTTATAAATAGGGGTTAATGTTTATATTTTAAAGTTAGATCAAAGACTCTAAAGAGAACTTATTGTTATTCTCCCTTTAATAATAATAAGTTCTAAAACTTTAGGTGGTTGCAAAGAGATTTAAGCCACATACCAAATATTGATCGAGAAAACGAGTGCACACAACCACCGTCTGGGAATTAAAAAATAGTAAAGAAGGCAAATTAGTTAAAACTTTCATACGTGAACTTCTCATGCGATCTTGAAAGATTTAACATACAAGATATGTAGATTACCATATAATATATTATATATGACAGCCCAAGTATGTTCAATCAAATAAAAATTTTTAAAATTCTGCTACATCATATTGTGACTTTCCTACGGATGGCATTTCCACGTTCGTAATACATGTGCCATTTGTTTCCAACATTGTATTCGTATTGCATTTAAATGCAATGTAATTTTCACTGAAACGTAAAAGTATTGCATTCAAATGCTAATCACATCACATTTTAAATTCAATACAATTACTATTCATTATTTTACTTTTTCTATTATTTTTATTAATTACATCATATACTTTCTTTTTCTCTTCTTTTTTTCTCTCCACTTTTACCCATCACATCAGATATTTATTATTTAAATACAATTAAATACTTTTTATCCAAACACACATTATATTTAAATGTAATACAAATACTTTTTATCTAAATACAAAATATATTCAATACATTGCATTTAAACGCAATGCAAAATAATCCTTTTACCAAACAGAACCATAGTATCATATCATTTAATTTCATTTTTTTTTTTTTAAATAACCTCTCTTTGAAACTATCCTTAAAAATCATAATAACTAGAACAAGTGACAGCCTATTCCCGAAAAACAAAACTCGATACATAAAAATAATTAAAAAATTAATAAAAATGAGAGCGCAAACCAATGTTATCCTTGTCATATCTTATCTTATATATATATAAGTGTCAAATTGAATTATTATATATTTAATGTACGGCCTCCTCCTCAATTATTTGGCCATCCCTTTTTTTTTTTTTAACTCCTTCTTTCTTTTTCATCTTTTTTTATTTTGGGGGTCATTTTCTTTAATTTGCGCACCCCCCCCCCCCCCCCCCCCCCCTTTTTTTTTTTTTTTGTAACTAAGTTCATTTATAAATTTTTGAAATTTATACCTAAATAGCCTTTTTACTGTTTAAACAATTATCCCCAATAAAAATAATTTTCACAAATATATCATCAATTTTTTTATTTTGTTTTTGTGGTTTCTTTTTTTGTTTTTGGCTAAAGAGTTCTTTGTTTGCTTTAAATTTTGCATTTTTAATTATACCTTATGAAAATACTTTTCTTTCTAATTAATTTTTGTCAAAATGAGTTTTTTTTTCTTAATCACATTCTTATTTAAATATTCGTTTTCTATTATGTAAAAAGAAATTAACATACTCAACATGCACGTGCTAATGACCTAGTTTCAACAAATAGAGAGAGAGAGAGGGAGGGATTTAAACACTAAGGTGGCACAATTGATCTTTTATTACGCCAATCTTGAATCAGAGAAAGCAGGGCGTGATTAGGGGTGAGTAGCTTGTGGTTAAGCTTCAAGTTTGTCATGGGAGAGGTGCTCCTTCCCATTTTCAGCCATTCTTCTATAGCTTCCAGCTCGTATGAAAATCCATCAGCTGCTATATGTGGATTCTTCATCACTGCCTACATTCAAATCATGTGGTTAATATGAGTGTGTCTATCTATCACGAGTGGTTATAATCCCATTTTTGTGTGTCAAAATTTGTTAGGTTTAACATAATAATTTGTTTTTTTTTTTTTTTTTTACTTTTCATAAATTTTAAATAGGAGTGATATTACATGATATTTTTCGGCTAATAGCAATTCTTTTATCTTGAGCTCACTGACTTTTAAGATATTATTTCTTTTCCATAGAATTTTATTTAGATTTTTTTTTTAATGCCTAATCCCTTGGTCTTATAAGTGAGGTGACGTAAACAATTTACCACGTTTTTCACTTAAAAAGTTTTAAAAAACAAGAAAGTGCTTTAAAAGTTTTCGTGTCAGAATATATATCATATGGTGAGGCAAGGATGGTCACTGAGGACGCCTAAACAAAATGAAATTTTTGAGAATCCAGACATCGATTCGAAAGAGAAATCATTTAAAAGTTATTTACAAAATATTTAGAGACGTTTAAAGAAGAAGAAGAAGTATTGATACACAATCAAGGATACCTTGATATTTGTAATAAAGTAAAGATGCACCCTGTATTTTATCATATTGTTAAAGAAATATCTATATATATGGTCCTATTAGTACTATTGTCTTTTATTTATATATGTTATATATATATTTCATAATTTGTCTCTCAAATTTCTAACAATGAAAATTTTCCTCTAAATCTTCTGTATTGTTGCAATATACCTCCATTTTACGAATTTCAATTTAATTGAGTGTTTGAATTTAACATTGTAACTATTTAGAAAATTCAAATGGTTAATTATCAAAATTTAAAATTTAGGGGCAATTTGTCAAGAGTTAAAAAGTTTGGAAGACAACAATTCTGTAAACCTTAATACAAAACACATGATACAAGCCGTATAGTAGTGAGTGGTGAGGGATCACAAACCCTCACTCAATTTTTTAAATTTTGATTTTGATCTCAAAATTTAGAATATAAATAAATAAAAACTATAATTGTACTTTTACTTGATTATTCTCTTTTTGAAGGGAGTAAATTGAAATATAAGACTGCTTATATTTTGAAAACCTTTTTTTTTTTTAATTGGGAAAATATTGATGAGAATACTGAAAGAAACTCTATCATTGAATTAAAATAAAATAAAATAAAATAAAAGAGTGAGAGAAAAGTTTAAATCATCTTTATTTTTACCTGAAATATGGGGCAGAGGATGACACTTGGGACTTCACAGGACTCCTCCCTGTGTTCACCTTCTTCACTAATCACTTCAAATCCTCTTCTATCGACCAACTCATCTGCCTTTTTTCTCAATTCCTCGACCTCTTCCATTAACATTTTAATTCTCAATTCTGTATTTGGCTCTCCATTCTTGGTCAAAGTCAAACATCTGAATGCCAGCATGGCAAGTCCCTCCACAACGTCCAATGGCCATTCGCCAGCTGTCTCATCCAAAACCCTCACAAAGGCTTCCTTGTCCTTAAGCATGGCCTCGTCAACAAGCCCGGCCCAATTACTCCCTGTCAAGAGTTGCATTAGCAAAAGCCCAAAGGCCTGCACATCCGATTCTATGTGGGCTTCAGTGTGGCCAAGCCCAAACCCACTAATCTTGGCGACTAGGTGTCGGTCCAGCAGGACGTTGGATGCGGTAAGGTGGCCGTGAACAATTGGCTTGGGCCGGGCTAGGTGGAGGTAGCGTAGTCCCGAACAAACTTGGGCTGCGATATGGATCCGTGCATGCCATGGAATGACCCGATTAATTTTGGCAGAGTTTCGGCAAGATGAAAATAGAATGTCTCTTAAGGAACCATTGTGCATATATTCAAAGACAATGCACTTGAGCTCCGAACAAAAACCGATCATCGAAATCAAATTAGGGTGTCTGATCTCACCAAGGAGCTTCACCTACACATAGAGCATGAATTCTAACCAAATGGAAAAGGAAAAATATAATTAAATAATAAACATTTCTTACAAAGATTTTTCCTAGTAATACTAAACTAGCTAAGGAGCAAAAGTCATAAAAATATCACCAGTGCCTACGTACCATTGTTATGTGTAGTAAATAGTCGCACACTTATGGTGATCGTGTGATAGAGTAAGAAACAAATGGTTTTAGAGACCGGCAAATAAGGAGTTTTACCATTGATCTTTTTTGCCAACCATGCCAAATGCAAATCGATAACAAAATGCACCAATACTATTATGCCCTCAACTCTTACTCTGATGTAAACATTGGATGACATTAGAAAAAGTTTACTGGTTAAGAATCGCGTCAAAGTAACCAAATTTTGAGAAACATGCCATGTAACCTAATGAAGTTAGCATGTACTTTTGTGACATGGTAATATAGCCATGAACTTGTAATCATCAAGTATAAAAACGAAAACAATGCAGAACGTGGCAACCTTTTATATCTTTATATATATATATATATATAAACATAGTGAAGCAAATAAGATACATAATTTACTGGTTGATTGACCATAAGACTTCTATATAGAGTAAGGTGCACTTGTGATATTTAAGTATTCACTAGTTCCTTTCTTGCTAATAATTATTCAAATATGATCATGGGTGGATCTATTTATAAGTCAAAGAGGAGGTTTTGTGATCGATCTACCAATAAAATATTGCACAATATTTCAAATTAGATGAATATTGTTAACATTTTGAAGGAAAAACACTTTTATGTGCATGTTATGACGTGTTTGATTCAAAATTTCAATATTTTTCCTTCAAATATGTTTGCCTCTAAATTTTAATCATCATATTTAAATAACACCGTGCAATACTTCATTAAATGAGTGCCAATTCCAAAACTAAAAATTGTTAAACCGTGAAAACTGCATGGGGGCACAACGTTCGTATATTTATATTTTAAAAAACGCAAGCTCCCTAATTTTACACTAGTAATTTACCTTAAGTAGAAAATCTTCCTGAGGCAACAATGAATTGATCACCTTTATCGCAGCAGTTTGAAGGTTGACACGCCCTTTATACACCTTAGTCCAATCCCCTGCCGACTTCAACCTCAAAGTCTCCGAGAAATTCTCAGTCGCCATTATCATCTCCTCTCCACTAAACTCCCTCAACTCGCACTTCCATGCCGGAACGAGTACACCTCTCTCTCTGCAGAATTCTATCCTCCGCCGCAGCACGTCCTTCTGCTGCCGCAACTCTTCCATCTCCCTCGCCGTCTCCGATCTCCCCACCACCGCCTCTTTCAGCAGCTCTTCCGCCTCCGCCTTCGCTGCCGCCGAGCTCCGCAGCTTCTCCGAGAGCTCGCACCGGAGCTCCGCCAGCAAGCTCAGCCTCTCCTCGCTCTCTTCCACCTCCGCTATGGCTTCCCGCAGGTGCTCTCTCGTGGCGTCCAGTTCCTTCTTCTGCTTCGCTCGTTTCCCCGCCTCTTTCGCCATCAGAACCTCGATTGCTTCCTTCTGTTTTGAAAGATTGAAAAAAATATTTTCTCTCGTGATCCTCTCGGCAGCCGAGTGGAAATTGAAGATGTGATAAAATGTTGTTATTATGTTGACAGGAATTATTTACCCGATCATTGCATAAAGAAATGGCGATTTTTGCTTTTTCAATCCTTTCAGCATTGGCCTTTGCTTCGTCTCTCTTTGATTGAATCATCTCGTTCGTTTCTTTAATTTTTCTCCTCAAAAATTCAGATTTCTCTGCAGCGCTCTGAAGAAAAATAAAAATTCTCTTTACTAGGTTAAAATATATACACATATAATATATGTATAAATATAAATATATATATATATATACATATGTATATTGCTTGAGTTACCATGTTGGAGTTTTGTAGCTCTTTCATCTCAGCCTCCATTGGACTACTATGATGAGAAAAATCATTCTCTTGCTGGTCACAAACTTCTTTTTCCAAATTCAGGGACAGCAAATGGCGGAAATAGTTTTCAATTTCTTCAGCATTACGTTCCCATTGATTTTCCACACTGGGTGAGTTTGGATTTGAAGAGGAAGGAGATGGTGATCCAGTGCCGGAATCGATGAATTTGTCATCTTTCATTACTATCTGTTTTCCTCCGCTTATTATGAAGAATTCACAAAATTCAGGCTTGTTTTTGTGGATGTAAAAACATCCACTAATTGCACTCCTTGATCTCCTACATTACAAAAAAAATAATAATAATAACAAAAAATTTAATCACAATCACAGAACCCGCTAAGGATAGCTTAGTGCAGGTTCAAAATACGAGAGTATAAATTTCATAAACAGAGAACAAAGGATTAAAAAGAACGATTTGTTTTTCGTACCTTGATGAGGATTTCATAAATGTGAGTCCCATGACCAAGTTTGTTATGTGGAGACGGGAAATGAAATCTATGATCTGCTCACAAGTAGGCTTATCATATTTGTCAACCTTGAGGATTTCAGCTTTTACCTATCAAAGAGTAAGAAAAGGGAAAATTATTAGGAGGCTGAATTTCTAGCAAGAATGCAAAAACAACGAATATTTTTTAATACCTTGCCGCAGAATGCTTTGTATTGATAAAGCAGTTTCTCAATTTTTCCTTGTTCTGCTTTTCTGAAGACTTCCAACATCTCCTCATTAACAGAACTTGCTGGCATCTTCCCAACTGCATCAGAAGATGGATCATAAACCATCTTTGTTTGTACGTTTTAATATTCCTACGTCACAGAATTAAAACCGAAATGTGTATTGACTTACAGTAGGTGTCAACAGTATCTTTGGTTATGTCTATATGGAGAATGATGATAGAAATTGGCTGAGACTTCCACTTCAGAAGTGCCCACCTCAAGGTCTTGAAACCTTCTTCTCGATCGTTCCCTAGCGCGACATAAATCACCTTTTCTTGAGGTTGCATTTGCCCAAACCTAGCCATAACTCCAACTTAACCTGCTTGAACTCTGGATAACAAGAAAAAATCCCAATTAACTATGCATCACCAAGAATAGGACTTTGGCGCGTTGAGGTAACATGAACTGATAAAACGCGTTGATTCTACTTGTAGTCCAAATTTTCGCTAGTAAAAAATAGAAGAGTAGCTGATGTTTTAAAGAATATTTAAAGTATCTTGTCTTGAGGTGTTTGTTTGCCTTCGTGCTAGTTAGCATTTGTTTTTGTTTCCATAACATAGGGCGGCAGAGATTTTGGATTTTTTTTTTTTTTTTAGCAGGTCCTCATTTTTATTTGTAATCCTATGATCCTTAGGATTGAATATTCTTGTTGTATTATGTTGATACTATTTTGATCCAATGGTTCTTTCTTGGTTTTATAAACAATTATAAGGATGGTGACGATAGCTATTTATTGGTTTGGTTAGCCATATCATTCTTGGATTTTTTTTTCTTTTTTTTTTTTTTTTGAAGGGATATAATTCTAGGATTTTACTCCTTGATAGGTATTGAGAATGGATTTTTGAGGCATATTCCAGCCATTTGTAAAACAATTAAATTTTTTTTTTTCCTTGTTCATGTTTCAAATAAATATGAGTATGCCCAATTCCTCTTTGCGTACGTGTTTATGGTTAGAACCATCACCGGAAGCAATGTCCTTTCTTATTAATTATTCTATCTTTGGAGAATTATGTGACCTCTTTGACTAGTACTTGTGAATTTTGTTAGTGTTGGAATAGAGGATAGAGCCGTGTAATGATTTCATTTGAACAATAAAACTATTATTTCTGCTTAATTTAGCCTTATGGTGTTTTCTTATCTTTAGTTTATGGTGGTATTGCAACGGAAATGGATTAAAAAAATATATATATATAAATAAGTTTGACTAAGTTTGAGTACAGTGGTGTTGCTTGTTTCTTTCTTTCTTTTTTTTTTTTTAATTTTGTGTTTATTTTTATTTATTTATTTATTGATTGAGTAAAGAGATGTATTTATTCCATACACAAAAACAACAGCTTTATTTTTTTTATAATTTGTTTATCCCTAAATACAAATATATGTATATATATATCCTTTTCAGAAATTACTGCTCGTGGGAATCCAAGTGTTACTTCAGAATTTAAACGTAAAATTAATTAATGTGTACTTCCACAAATTAGAAGGGGGTGTCGCTCATATGGTAAAGCGCTTGCTTCGCATGCAGGGGGCACAGGGTTTGATTCCCTGCACCTCCACTTCTCATTCATTTGTTTTGTTTTCTTGTAGCAATATAATTTAGGATACTTCAATTAGTCTCCCACTAAACACAAATTAAATATCAATCCAATATCAATCCGAATACAATAAATATAAATAAGCCAAAAATTTAAATATGGTTATAAATAGTATATTTAAGTATAAATTCAAAATTACACCTAATGAAAAACATGAAAATATCTACTATCTTTTTAACTCCTCTCCCTCCCTCTTACTCTTTCTCTTTTTTCAAATTAGTCAGAGTCATTACCGTGCATCTCCCTAAGAGTTTGAAAAAAAATTGTTGTCAATCGCGACACCATTGCAAGCACCTAGTAGTCATCAGGGTTTTCTCGAAGGTCTGCAATGATAGGATCGTGATGCCGCTCTACCTCATTTAATGTCAAAAATCGTGATTCAATTCGCAATCAATTTGGTCACAATGGAATGTGACATGACGGTGACGAGGTGAAAAGGCGAGCAATCACGGAGTGTTGGATCACATGAATCAATTGCCAGAGAGAGAAGGAGATGTGAGAAAGAATGAGAGAGAAAATGTGTGTGTGTGTGGATATGAGACAGAACAAATTGAAAACTACAGAGGTAGAAATGGAAATTTAATAGACTTTAAAATTGAATGTGCTATTTATTTTTAATTGAGTAATCAATAAGCCACCATCTCTTTCTTCCTCTCTCTTTCTCACTTTCTCTCTTTTCAAACCCTTCAAAGTCATCATCATGCATCTCCCTAAGAGTCCAACAAACATCGTTGTCAATCACAATACTGTTGCAAGCACCTTGTAGTCGCCAGAGTTTTCTCGGAGGTCTATGATGATAAGATCGTAATGCTGCTTGGCCTCATTCAACAGCGAAAATCGCGATTCAGATCGTGCTCAATTTGGTAATGGTGGGATGTGACATGAGGGCCAATTAGGATGAGATGAAAAGGCGAGCGACCACGAAGTGTTGGTTCACATGAATCAGTCACTGAAAAGAGAAGGAAAAAGATGTGTGTGTGTGTGTGTGTGTGGCGATGAGATAGAATTGAGAGGGAGGGGGGAAGATAGAGAGATGGTAGAAAGATAGAATATATTGAAAACCATAGAGGTTGAAATGGAAATTTAACAAACTTCAAAATTGAATTTGCTATTTATTTTTAATGAAAAGTATGGTAATCATTTTTAATTGAGTAACCAATAAGCCACAATCTCTCCCACTCCCTCTCTTTTCTCTCCCTAAGAGTTTGACAAACATCATTGCCAACACCATTGCAAGCACCTCATAGTTGTCAAAATTCTTTTGGAGGTCTGTGACAATAAGATCATAATACCGCTCGACCTCGTTCAATGACGAAAATCACTATTCAGATCATGATCAATTTGATCACGGTGGGATGTGACACAACGGCGACGAGATGAAAAAGCTAGAGATCATGGAGTGGTGGGTCACATGAATCAATCACCGATGAGAGTAGGAAAAAGATTCATGAGAGAGAGAGAGAGAGTGTGTGTGTGTGTGCGCATGTGCGTGCACGTGCACATGCACGTGTGCGTGTGCGTGTGCATGTGTGTGTGTGTATGGTGATGAGATACAAGTGAGAGAGAGAGAGAAAGGGGGGAAGATAGGGGATAGTAGAAATATAGAATAAATTGAAAACTATAGAGTTACAAATAGAAATTTAATAGACTTTAAAATTTAATGTACTATTTATTTTTAATGATTTAAAATTATGCTAATTATTTTTAATTAAGAAATCAATAGGCCACCATCTTTCTCTTCCTCTCCTTTCTCACTCTCTTTATCTTTTCAAACTACTCAGAGTCATCATCATGCATCTCCTTAAGAGAGAGAGAATGTGTGTGTGGCAATGAGATAGAAGTGAGAGAAGAGGGAAAAAAGGGGAATTGTTAGGAATGTCCTAAGTATAAAAGATATTTTTAGATGTATTTCATTTATTTTAAAAGAGAGAGAATGTGTGTGTAGCAATAATATAGAAGTGAGAGAAGGGGGAAGAAAGGGGAATTGTTAAGAATGCCCTAAGTATGAAAGATATTTTTAGATGTATTTCATTTATTTTAAATTGATTGATAATATATTTGAGATTTTTCATTATATATATGCTATACAATCCTGATCTTTATTTACATATTAAAGTAAATGTAAGCAAATATGACTCATTGAATACTTTGGTATTTAAATTATTAAAATATTGCATGTAATAGATTTTATATGTGAGAAGACAACGTTCTAAAGTATGTAATCTAAATTTATAGTTCGTAGTTTATAGGATTAGAGTGAACATCTAATTCATGTTAAAACTATTATGTTATCTAAATTCAATTGTGCAGATGGTTTGTCTTGACTGTCAAGGGCAAGTCAACTCCTAAACAAAGATGTATTTATATTGCCTAATGGTAGTAATATATTAGACCTAGACCAAAGTATAATGAATCTATGTAGTCTGTTTGAATAGATTAATTCACTTTTGACATTCATTATATAATAACATTAATCTCGAGTAAGAAAATGACTTCATATATATGACTTATGTGCTTTAATGTTCTAAAGGCTAAAATATCTCAAAATAGTAAGCAATTAGACCGGTTCGTTGAACGCATGACTTGTATACGATGTGCGCTTTGTTTATAGATATGGAATCATAACTCTAATAAGTAGTAAATGTTATCTTCTTAACGGTATTATATAGGATGTGAAAATAGATAAGGTCTTGGATCAATTACTTGACAAATGATTTATTATTCACATGCTATGAATAATGATTTTTCTATTAAATGTATAATAGATTTTTAAGGTAGTGTGATTAAAAGTTTGAATGAACTTTAACTTTAAGTTGATCTTGGATATCATATGAGGATGTTGCAGATATGACAATGTCATTGGACTACAGTTATATACTGGCTTACGTAATACGGTATATAATTATGAGTGTAATTTTAAGTTTGCAATGGTGTGACTCTGAAACTAATAATTATATAATTGATTTATTTGGTATAAAATAATTAAACACATAGATTACTGAAGCACATATTATATATGTCTAACTAGTCCATTTACTATCTCAATATAATTTCTTAACGGATGGTAATTAAATAGGATATTCATTATCGCTTTAATTCTTGAACTTAAGGAAGGGAAAAATTTAGATCACCTTCCACAGGATGTAGACATTTTTTACACCAAAGGTAGAATGAGAATTTTTTTTCATTTAATTAATTAGATAAATATTTAGTTTAGATAAATATTTATTTGAAGATAAGATTTGTAATTTAAATTAATTGTATTTATCTTTTATGATAAATATGATATTAATTTAAATTAATAGATATGGATTAGTTAATTTAAATATCTAGATAATTTTATTTAAATAAATATTTTAAATTAAATGTGATAATTATCTTATTTTAAATTTGAATTAAAACAAAATCTTATTCGTGTCTGTACATGGTGGGTATTTTCCAAGAAAATAAGGCAAAAAAATAAGATTTCTCCTTATTGACTTTATTTGAATAATTATTATATAATTATTTAATTCAAATAAAGTTGGCATTATTTTATTTGAAATTAAATTAGATTTATGGAATATTATTCATGCAAATAAAATCACAAGATAAATAGAGATTGAAATTTAAATCAAATTTTGAGTCTTCTGCACCTCATGTGGGTGATTTTTTATAGCCTCCCAAGATAGAGAAAAAACGTCAATTTAAATGAAAGGAGTGAGAAAAATCTTTTATTCAGACTATAGATTTTAAAGTAAAAGAGCTTATTATTATTCTCCTATTGATAGTAATAAAAAGTTATAAGAGCTCTGAGTGGTTGGAAGGAGAAAGCGCACACTAAATATCGATTGAGAGACTGAGTGCCCATACATTCTACCATTCAGGAATTAAATAATAGTAAAGATGACTAATTAGTTAAAGCTTACTCGTTCACCTCCTCCAACATTCCTGTTATTCTCTTTAAAGTATGTAAATTGTTAAATAATTTATTATATATAATAATACAAGTTAGTACAACCCAAATAAAATTTTTAAAATTCGACTGCATAAAATACTTGTTTTATCCAATAGAGATGACAAAAAGATAGAAATGAAAATTTAATAGACTTTAAAATTTAATGTGCTATTTATTTTTAATGATTTAAAATTATGCTAATTATTTCTAATTGAGTAATCAATATGCTTATATAGTGCAATTTCTAAAAAATATATATATAATAATAATAAACATGAGGTTTTTTGAGAAATGACCTAAAAAGTACATAGCATTGGAAGCTTGCCCACCTATAATAATTTGAAGATTGTTCCTTTTTTAAGATATTTCAAAAACCAACCTAATATGTTTTTTTTCAAAATATCTCTAATTAATAAAAAAAAGTAATATATTAAAACATTATTTGACAATCTGTTGAAATAACGTTCAGTAAAATTGTATTTTTAATTTTCAGGTCAAAACAGAAAAATATAAATGAAGCAAAAATCTGAACTAGTTTAAGGAAGGACAAAATTCCGAAATATGTATATCAAAGGGTATTTCCACAGTTTCCTCAACCTACAAACCTTGGAATTGGAGAGCCTATCATGGATCCTCATACCCAAAGCAAAGGATCATAATTTAGTCAAAGCCCAAAAAGAAGTCTCCAACAACTACTTATGTATTACTGCCGGTTACCTGACATGCAAACGATTTTGACAGGCAACAGGGCAATAATAGATTTAAGCAACCCTACTTGTAACTATTTAAAGATGATGTTCAAAGAAAAATTGAACTGGGTTATCAGCCAATAGACTTTGTGATAATCCAACACTATATTGGATATTGTTCCATAAATATAACCAATTCAATCCAACTCAATTGATTTTTGGATTGAAATGGGTTAGAGATTAGGTTTTTTTTTTTTTTTTTACCTAGTCTTAGTTGAAGTCTAACATGTGTTTTGTACAAAAATAGTGTCGTTTATTTATTAATAAAAATTTAAAATATTATCACATTAATTAATTACATTTATTAATAAAAACATATAACATATCTTGATACTAAAAAAATTAGAATTAGAATTAGTATTCGTAGTATTTTTTTTTATATAAACCATTGAATGAAAAAAAAAATCAATTAATAATAAGGTGAATCAAACTTACAATAATTAATTAAAAAAAACTCGATTTTAAGCAAATGTCTTCAATCTTTACAAAAGAGTCCAAAATAAATAATAATAATAATAATAATCACATCAAACTAGTATTGTAATACAAAGCACTTTGGCCAAATATTATTTTCAGTGTCAGCTTATAATTTAACTCACGTCACCGAACTTGAAGTAATTTATTAATGGCACTTTTCGTGGTCACTAAATTTTTTCGAGTTTAAGTATGAACTTTTAGTGACAACAAATATCGTTTAAGTCAAAAACATATGTTCATGTTTAAGAATCCATTTATATTAGTCCATGCACTTATGATAATTGTTAACTTATAATATTTATATTAGTAAGGAGAATGAGGTTAAACTTTTTTATGTACTTAAATCTTTCAATTCAATGATTAAGAATTTATTTTTTAATTTAATTTAATAGATTGACTTTATTTTGTTGACATCTTACTTTTAAACTCTATACTTCACTCTATTTTTATCTTTTTTTTTTAAGCCATATTTATCTTTTCTTTTATAATAGGCAACAATATGCTTCAACCTTTTTTAAATCATTCGTATATGTTTACGTAAATGTATCTTTAGCACAAAGCATATTACTAGATCGTTTTTTCGTTTTTTCTTTTTTAATTTTTGCATTTTGAATGAAGAAATATTTGTGTTCCAAATTTTCCTTTTTTTTTTTTGGAAGTCATTTTTGTCATAAATGTATCTTTAGTACAAAGCATATTGCTGCATTGTTTTTCTTTTTTTTTTTCTTTTTTTAATTTTTGCATTTTGAATAAAGAAATATTTGTGTTCTAAATTTTCCTTTTTGTAAGTCATTTTTGTTTTTTCTTTTATAATAGCAAACAATATACTTCAACTTTTTTTAAATCATTTGTATATGTTTACATAAATGTATCTTTAGTACAAAGCGTATTACTAGATTGTTTTTTCCATTTTTTTTTCTTTTTTAATTTTTACATTTTGAATAAAGAAATATTTGTGTTCTAAATTTTCGTAAACATGTTCTATTTAAATAATTTTTTAATATAGTCCTCTATAATACTATTTTTAAAATATGGTTATATAATTTTTTTAACTAATTATCCCTATTGAGATAATTTTGCTTAAATGTGTGTGTTTTTTGAAATCTTATTTTTATTATGTTTGGAAGTGCATGTTTCATTGAACACAATAAAGACCACACGCTTAGTTTTTTGTCTTTTTTTTTTTAATTCTATATTTGTTAATGTTTCCCGCTAATTTTTTTTTTTTCCCGCCATACTATACTATTATGTGTGCTAAAGAGTTTGCCAGGTGTAAAGAAATACATTGATAGAGGCATATGAGTATGTTATCCTAAATTTTCAACCGTTACGATATTCTCCGTTTTAGATTTTAAGATTATAGTGTTGATTAAAAACTCATACTTTTCTAAATGTTTTAACTTGTAAATCTTGTACAGTATTATACATCTATATCTATAAAATATAAAGAAGAAAATAACCATTTGTCTATATATATATATTTTTTTTTTGTATCTGTGTTTAATACCATTAGAATATTATACACTTCCAACAATTGGTTTTTATTATATTTTATAATTTTTGAATAAGTTTACATATTTTAATAAGTACATGTTTGATATATTTACCTATTTTCAGCTCTATGTTTTTTAAAACTTCTTTTAGCTCTATATTTGAACACTATCAAAATATTGTTAAATATGTTTAACAATTTAAAATGATATTTTTATAAAACAAATACAAGAGAACGTGCCTTAGGCACGTTCCACAAGCTAGTTTATAAAAAGAGTAACAGTTTGCGAGACATGTAAAAAGAGTCTTGACTTTGAGTGTCGCAGTAGGAACTTGAATAGAAAGTCAAATAAAATGAGACGGGCATTAACAGGTTCTTCGTTTGAAGAATTGGACAACTTTTTCAAACTTTTGTGAGAAAATACATTGTAACTAAAAAGGTTTGGAATCAAAATTTTTGCTTCCAAGCCATTAAAAAAAATTTTAAAAGGTCATAAATATTCTTTTAAAAAAAAGTTTGTGAGAAAACAGAGTAAGTAAATAATAATACCTTTGATTATGTGATAAGTGTGGCTACAAAGTTCATGACTTTTGATTCATCAATTTTAATACAAATTGAGCTATGGTTTCATATGAAGAGATTTATAAAACTAAGACTAAATAACGAGATTATTAATGCACAGTTTTCACTTGCTAGTTCAAAGTTTATATGTTATTAATAAATGATCATATGGTGATCCATTGAGTTCATGTTTCAATTTATCAAAAGTAAACTAATAGATGGCTTTATGTTCACACTAAATAATGATTTATATGTAGGAGAATTTTACGGTAGAATTATATAAAATTAAAAATTAAAAAAAAAACTCTATCAACGTGCCTCTATTTTAAAATTGAGGATTTATATTAGAAGTTGTTAGTTTTATATACTTATTTCACTTTAAGGTGACTTTGATTAAATCAAAAAAAAATCTTAATAAGGTATTAACCTAAGAAGTTGCCTTATTTTAAAGCCAAGATCAGAAAATTGTCATACATATTACTGCACATTGTTCACGAGCTAGTATATTCTGCATTAATAAATTAAAGGGTTTGTTAATTAGTCAAAAAGGGCTGTAATGTGTATCTACAATTTGTCATTTATAGGGGACGCCCAAAACCCTCTAATATGAACAGCTGTAGTTTCACTGCTTTTGTAGGTCCCTCAAAAGAGTGATGCAAATCAGAAATGATTTTGACTTCAATTTTTGGTCCGTATCATATCACAGTTAGCATTAAATATTATGTTACCCATAAAGACTAACTCAGACGGATAAGAAGGTATAGATTTGAGTAGGAAACTCTTATTTTGCGTTTTCATTTATCTTAACAAGCGGGAGCAATTGGCACCGTATCATTTATTTTTAAAAAAAGGAGCAGATAATTTTATATTAGGCTTTAACGCTGTCTACAGCACAGCCCAACCATTAACCTGCTCCAGTATAGTAGTTTGAATGGTTTGAGCCCTGTCCAATGCTTTATGCACATGGATAGATCTATTTTTTTCTGTGACAGCTAGCCAAGGGCAGTGAAAACGGTACTCATCAAAAAATATATATATATTACATATATATAGTCTCACGTGCAATACTATTCAAAGCGGCAATTGTAACTTTCGTGTGTGTTACCGGAATAATTAAATGATTTTAATATAATATATTTAAATGATGTTTATTCTTTATATTAATAGTGTTAAGCAGTCCATATTACAAGTTTTAAATAAAAAAAATTACATGTAAATCAACTATTTATTATTATTAGGTGTAAAATAAGATGTTATAAGTGTTGCTATTAAATAAGAGATCATTTTTATATGTTTGTGTACATATATATATATATGTTTTTTTTTTTAAAAGGTCCTTAGTACATAAGCCATATAAGGGGTGTAGATCTTTGTTGGATCCCTTGTAATTTATAGCTGTACTATTTATTACCTTGGTGGAATTTCTGCCTTCACAAATAGTTTATAGTAGTTCTATTTATTAGCCATAACTATCCCATTCCATCGTGTACTTTCCAAAGAAATTACGGAAAATCCTTTTTTTTAGTGCAATTATTATTATTAATTATTATTATTATTTTTTGGGAAATTGGGATTAGATTTTGCTATTAATCACCAAAAGCCATTTCAGCTGTTACAAATATCTCATCAATACAAGAAGGATTAATCCTAAAGCCAAAAACTCTCTCCTTGTATAACGAAACAGAAAGAATATCTTGCTAATGTGCGGATAGCCACATTGTTTTGATGAGAAATGTGACCGCAAGCACTACCATCAATGTGCTCCATCAAGACCTTGATGTCGTTAATAATCGACTCTTCCAAAGCTAAAGATACGACGTCATTCACAGTGCTGACTGCAGTATTTGAATGACTTTCTAGAAGAGACTCTAATCCTGTAATCTTTCGCTAACAATTTCTACTTGTAGTTTGTTTTAAGCCCGTGGATGATAAAAAGAAATAATTTAAATCATTAAAAAATATTTGATTAAAAACTTACAAAACTTTTTCTTTCATGATTGAGATTATATTTTTATTCCCTTATTTGATCGTCATAAAATTAAAATGCATGATACATCTCAAATTTTGGAATGTACTAGAATTTTGACGGATGCTTTCAAAAAATATTTTCCTTTTTTTTTTTTTTTGGTTTTTGTGATTTTTCTCTCAAAAGCCAATGAATTTTGTTACGCTTGGTGACAAAGGAGATCTTTACTCGGTGCTTGGAGCATATCTTTCTCTCCTTTTTTTCTCCTGATAATAAGTTTTCTTGTGATTGAATAATAATAATAATAATAGTAAAACGATAATCACCATTTTTTTTTTCTGGAAAATATGCTTTGCCAAGTTGGACAAATGTGTTGAAATTTGGAATAAACATGGCATTGATTGGCACCCAATTTTCAGGACAGGGAGAGAGCCAATCCGGATATATGCATGGCTGATTGTTTGGTATAGATAAGCTAAAGGTAGGTCGTGAAAGAAATGGTAGGCCTGGTCCTACATATCATCTCACACATGATATTTATATCCACCTTTCCTGATATATAACGTCGTCTATTGTGTACGGATTTTGACGCTGCCTGGGATACTTGACCACTTTGATTTTGCTTCACTGGTGAACTTACGGAAGAAATTATAGTTCACACACATTATCTCGATGTGAATGCCATTATATATATCACCCATCCCTATTCCCCTTTCCATCACTCTTGTTAGTCCTAATTGGATGATCATCACTCCAACAGAATGTGGGAACTATATTTTTTTTATTTTCTTTCTTGTGTTATGATATGAAAAGGATTATTAGTAATATTTTGTATCTGACCGTTTAATTTATAATAGAATTTTAACTAACAAAATGAGATGAATCTTATATAATTCGACTTAAAAGATGAACTCAATAGCTCAATGTCTAATATTTATCTTAAAAATAGAACTCTTGTATATCAGATCTTAAATCCTTTCCACCAGAAGAAGTAAAAATATTCTTACTATTGTACCAAGTACCCCAAGACAGGATAGGGCGACTCAATCCTTGAACTTCTTATTCTATGAGTCTAAAGAACGAGCCCACAACTACTTAGTCCTCCTCTATGGAAGCTTCCACAAGTTTAATTAGCTAATATATAACAGTGCTCTTGTTTTATAACTAAAACTTAAGGAATAGACTAAACTAGGGACTACTTAGTTCGGGTCCACTAACAACCCAAAATCAACTAATGCCAGTCGTTAATTTCTTTACTATATATTCACTAAAAGTGTTTGTCTAGAAAATGAACCTTTTGAGCTCCACAAGTTAAGGTAAACTTCCTTCTTCTTTTTTTCCCCTCAAAAATCATTCTTTTGACCCTTCAAATTGCTGCTAAGATTGTCTAGTTCTTTTTTTTTTTTTTTTTTTTTTTCTTCCCTTGTTATTTTTGGCTTTACTACGATTTGGCTATAGAAGACATTCTAACGCAAGACTACTAGTGTGGGGTGGGGGTAGCGGTCCATGACCACCCTGAGTGACCACTCAGGAATTCTTCTACCACTTAAAAAGTAGTTGAATTTAATGCTGAAGGGCCAAAAATCCAGTTCTATAAAAACAATCTATTCTTTGGCTATAGACACTTTCAAGAAAGGAACAATTGGTACGGAAAGTTTTATCATCTTATTATTCCTGTACTGTCTTGAGGGTGGGTGTTGGCGCCCTTGGACCACAATTCAGTTTGATGATTAAAAACAATGCAGTTCGACGCCATGTGTATTTTAACTTGTACACGGTCTTTGTTGCTCAAAGAATCTTTACTTACGTTGTGCGAACGAAAAAAAAAAGATGAAATTTGGATGGAGCTATTTCACAAGTAACAGGGTTTTATTCAAAGTTACTTATCAACAAGTTTTTATTCAAAGCTCTACCCACCAAAAAAAAAAAAAAAAGTTCAAAGGCTTATACACATGGTTTTGGGGCATTGTTTCCATATTCATTTTATTTTGGATTTGTTTGGTAAGAATTTTGCCTATTTAATTTTGAAACTTTTTTATCTCACATTTCAATTCTCTCACTTAAATTTCTATGAAATTCAAATTTCAAAAGTCTTTTATTTTCTTAGAAGTTGAAATGAGATGATTATTATGTTTAAATACTTGTAATGACAAGAAAAATAAAAACAAGATTCATATTGCATTTTTATTCTCCAAATGCATTTCAAATTTTACATTATTGGCTAAATTGCAACTCATTTCAATTCACATTTTAACTAAACACATATTTTAATTCTAACTTACAAAACTTACTCCAACCATTGCTCTAATGGGCCTTTAATCGAAAATTCCAGCTCTCTATTTGATAAGAAAATTTTCTCAAATAAGTTTTTGTGTTGTTAATAAGTGGAAATGAAATGAAATGATGCGGTATAATTTAAACAATATTTATTATTTATAAGATGACGACAAAATAAGTAAATAAAGGGCCATTTCAAACTTTCATTTTTAATATTTTTTAGGTTTATTGATTTTAAGTTTTTCATTCAAATAATTTATGGAACTGTAGATGAATTAAAATTACACTGGTGCTCCAGTCTGCTAATTCTTTTTTTTTTTCTTTTTAACAAAAAAAATTTAAGAAAAATTGTATTCCAAAATCAAGAAAATACAAAAATCATAATACAATTAACCCTAATTATTAATCGATTTCAGGAGTAAATCCTAATAAAATGCACACTGATGTCCAACATCAGCAAATCAAAAAAGGCTAGACCTTATTTCATTAGATTAATGAAGGGTAAATAAATCTTTATTTTTCCTACGAATTATCTTAAATGTTAGTTTTGGTAATATCTCATAAGTTGATACTAACTTTTAACACAATATAATAACTTTAATAGATAATAATAGTTTTTCGTTTTCTCTGTAAAAGAAAAACTTTAGTTCGAGGAATTCAAATTTTGTACATCCATCCCTAACTAAAAGAAAAACTCTAGACCTCTATGCTGAATTGAGTTTGAATTGACAACAAGGTTAAGCTTTTAACTGCAGACTAGAATATTTTAAGCATGCGTTTGGTTTACTAATTTATTTTAATTTATTTTTAAAATTAAATTAGATCAGATATTTTATTTTAAATTAGTTAAATTTTACTTATATTAAAAATTATATTAAAATAGTAAAAATAAAGATGAAAAATAACAAAAATATATAATACTAAACTAAACTAAATTACAATTAATTTAAATAATTTATCTTAATATATAAATTAAATTAATTTAGATGATCGAAAAATCAAACAAATCCAACGGTCTATCTCACTTAATTTTTATACACATATATGTGTTTAGTAGGCCTGTTAGGTTAATTTGCACTAGGTAGCAGGCAACAGCCTGATTTAGCTTAATTACTGCCCTAATCACTAGCTTTCCACACCATCTAGCAAAAAAATTTAATAAAGACATCGAATTCATACCAGTAACGTGAAGTGTAGTAACCACTTATATATTCAAAGCGCCAACACGGCAAGTATATTAAAAAAATTTTAAAAAAAGTTTATTATTTTTTAAAAATTAAAAGAAAATTAATTATTATTATTTAGGGATGTTTAACAAATATATTACATTCGTATTAAATATAATATATTGAATGTAATTTATATTTAAATAAAAAGTATTTATATAATATTTGAATGTAATATCTGTTTGAATGAAAAATATTTAAATTATATTTTATGTGATATGATTGATTAAAGTAAAAAAAAAAAGAAATTATATAATATGATTGAATAAAATAATTGAAAATAAAATAATAAATAATAATTATATTAAATTTAAATTATAATATAATTGTTATTTAAATAAAATATTTTATATTTATATAAAAATTAGATTACGGTTTAAATGAAATGTGAACGTACTTTAGTAATAAAAAATGGGCTTGATGATAGAAAGGAGAAAAAAGACAATGAAAAAGGGGAATATTGACATTAAAGACATCTTTATGGTAATAGGTGTAAGTTGTCGGAGACAGGGCAAAGTGCACGTGCGTCACCGAAATCATCGAGGCCATATTTTGAACGAGGATATGCGGCGCACGTGCCTCTCGGTCAAAGGTCAAAAGCAGTTATTACACGAGCAGTCCCTGTGGGCCCTTCCCGCCAAAGATCTTTTAATAAAGTTTGACACCAGAAAAAAGAGGCCACAAGATAAGGTCGCTGATTAGGAATTACGACGAACTTTCCGAACCATGTTCCACGCCGTCCTCACCGTCCATCAATTAGACTCCTGCGGCAAATAAGCAGTTTTATATGATGAACGTGATTATAATTCCACGGTAATTTTTGTAAAATATAATTTTATATATAAATATAAGAAATATTTTTATAAAATTATATAAGGGACGATTGGAAAAAATATTTTATTTTAATTTTATTTAAATATAATATAATTTTACATCAAATATATATTTTACAACAGTGTTACAAAATAATTACTATTTAAAATATTTTTAAAATAATCACATCAACTTTTTAACTTTATTATTTATCTCTACTTTTATCAATCACATCAACTTTTCAACTCTAAAATACTTTTCATCCAAACACACATTTAATTTAAATACAAAAAAAAAATACTTTTCAACCAAATACATCATTCAAAAAACAAATTTCATTCAAATATAATCAAAATACAATGTGTTTACTAAATGCCTCTTAAATAATTAATATTAAATAAAAAAATTTAATATTAGATAAAATAAACGTAATTATTAGATTATAAAATATAATAAAAATTAATAAAATCTAAAATTATATACTTGATATTATATAATATTTCAAATAATTAATTTCATAAATAAACATACACAAGGACGATATTGTCTCAACGCTAAAAAGTTACATACGAACTACTGTATAGAAGTTTTGTTTTTAATAAAAATTGTGACTTTTTGTAAATATTTAGAATCAAAAGCTTATAAGATAAAAATGATTTCTATAGTTTCTTTTCTTAAAGACTTTTATAGGTTTCTAACAAATAGTAAAATTATTAAAATAATACTTATAATGTCTATCTTAAACTTTATTATAAATTTTAAAATCTATTTATAAGAGTTTTTATTGAAAGCTATATATTTTTTACTTTGATAGAAAATTCTTCTAGAAGCTCTTCCAATAAATATCTAAATATCTAAACACTTTCGTAATCTACTTTTAGATCTAGAAAGCTAAAAATAACTTCCGGAAAGCTATTTCAAGCAAGTCTATAAAGTTTGTTTGTTGGAGTTTTTTAAAAGTTATTTTTTACTTTTTAAGTTCAAAAACTATATATGAAAATATTTGAATCTGTCATAAGTTTTCAATCTCTAAAACAACTTCATATTAGAGTTAGAAATCCTTAAAAAATATATATATATCTTGTAGATAAACTTTAAAACTTCTATTAAAATTTAAATTAAATATTAGAAACTTTATTTTAAGATTTTTATTGCTTATTTAAAAACTTTAAAATTAATTTAACTATATAAACTCTTTTAAACTTGTTTAAAAGTCACAACTTTCATTAACTAAAAGCAAAAACAAAAAAACAAAAACAAAAACTCCATCGGATAGTTTATAAATTTATGGTCCGTTTGGTGAACGTATTACGTTTTCATTGCGTTTGAATGCAATGTATTGAATGTAATTTGTGTTTGGAAGAAAAGTATTAGTATTGTATTTGAAGATAATATGTATTTAGGTGAAAAGTATTTGAATTGTATTTTAATAATAAATATGTGATGTGATAGATAAAAATAGGGAAAAAAAAAAGAGAGAGAAAGAGAATATATGATTTAATTAATAAAAGTAATAGAAAAAGTGAAATAATAAATAGTAATTATATTGGATTTAAAATGTGTGTGATTGGTATTTAAATAAAATATTTTTACATTTAAGAGAAAATTACATTGTATTTAAATCAATATTATTAAAATATGTATATCAAGCACACCGTTAAGATCTCTTTTAATATTATGTATACTGCAACGAGATTGGACGAAAAACAAATACTCATTTACATGGGCAAAATAAATGTAATTAACAAATTTACAAAAATGACCATCCACCCTTACACATTTCGAAAGTTAAGATATTTTAAATGCTTTAATGATTTTTAAATTTTATGTTTAATCATTAGTGTGAGCGTATGATATAATCTACACATACCATTCAATTGTACTTTTGTGGACGTTCATCATTGAAATTAATTTTTGAATTATTTACATTTTAATACCCTGAATTTTTTTTAAAGAAAGTATACTATGTATTTTGAACTTTTACATTTTCAAATAATCAGATTACATTTAATATAAATATTTACATCCTATCTTACTCAACACTTAATTTTGACTATAAAATATCCAAATAATCTTTAAAAAGAAAAAAATTAAATTAAATATTATTTGCATTTATACATTGCATTTTGTTTTTATTCAAGAAGTATATCGTACCTTTTAAAGTTTTGTATTTTTATATTGTTAGATTATATTTTGTACAAAAATCTATATAATTTCTCGACCAACACTTACATTTAACATTAAAAATACCTAAATTAAATTGAACAAAAAATTACTTGCGAAAATTCTAACTAAATTCAAATAAAGCGGCTAAGGCGGGAGTCAGAAAGGTTTAGTTTGGGGGGGGGGGGGGGGTGGGTTGGGGTGTGGGTGTGGGGTGATTATGAGAGTGGGATTAAGAAGTTTGAATTTTTTGTTGAGAAAATTAAAAATTTTGTAGTTTTATAATTTTTCTTTTTAAAGGTATTTTGAGTATTTTTAGATCAAAATAAAGTATTGATGAAGAAAACATATTGATTTTCTGTTAATTATAATATAAGGAAATAAATTTGAATACATGATATACTTTCTAATAAAACAAAATATGGGGTATAAAAAAGTAATAATCCAATTTGTATTTTTCTTTTAAAGGTATTTTTTATATTTTAGATCAAAATTATGCATTGACCAACAAAAGGTATAAATTTGTATAATACGTACAATCTAATGGTATAAAAATATATAAAATTCAGAATATAAAAATGTAAATAAATTTTTTTCCGGAAGGGCAACATGTATATTTGGATGTATTATTATATACAGATATTGATATAGAGTCGTAGTCAATATTAGATATGGAAAGATATGATGAGGATGAAATACTTTATTATAGTTATCATCAACGTTGTGAAATTGCCACT
The DNA here is from genome assembly GCA_035233585.1 of Antiaris toxicaria. Classification (NCBI taxonomy): domain Eukaryota; kingdom Viridiplantae; phylum Streptophyta; class Magnoliopsida; order Rosales; family Moraceae; genus Antiaris; species Antiaris toxicaria. The sequence goes on from CP141157.1 coordinate 25,962,303, forward strand.
TGCCTTCTACGTGGCGACCTGAAAACCATAATAATATTTACATTTATATATTTACATATGGGTAACATTTTATACACGATATAGTACGTAGATGAAATGTTTTCTTTCGGTTTAATTTGCTCATTCTAAACTAGCTAGTGTGTGAATTGGAATAACAATAATAAATTGACAGAAAAGGCGACTTGTACTTTTAAGTGGCTGCAAGTGTAATTTACACATGTGGTTTGCACATTCTCTTTGTCTTGGCGCACCACGTGTGATGTCACATGCCGTTCGAAAAGGGTGTTCAACAAGCCACCCAACCGTGCAACTTGGCTCTGCCATGGTTTGGCTTTGATTCTATTATCTCCCTCTCTCTCCCTCCAATTGAATAGGGAGCATCCAAGACCAAAATGATGGGAGTTTCTTTTAGTTATTATAATTATTTACTCTTTTTTTTTTTTTTCATAAGTTAATGGTGTTCTTAGCCCGCACTCGATGCCAATTTATACATTAACTTCAACATGTTATTGTGGCTTATATTTCATTTATACTAAATACATAGTCTTGTGGTTTTAGAAGATTTAACATGAAATCATGAATAATTCACTTTTCACGGAATATAATGTTACGAAACATTCGTCCTTTATTATCATGTTGATTATTATCATTTGTAGTAAATTATAAGAGCTTAAAACATAATCTCCTATTAATATATAAATAAAGGTATTTAGGGTGGGAATATTATTGCAAGCAAACGCTGTAAAGTAAAAATTTCACCATTCTTTTTTTTATTTTTATAATTTTTGAGTACTTTTCATTTTGTTATTTACTAAATTCAGTGACACATGTATCAAACGATTGTTTTAAAAGATTAAGAATGTAAACACAGATATTAACTTTTGAGGGGATATGATAAATAGCTATGAAATTACCATCCTTTATTGCCATGTTACTACCACCCGTAGCATGTTATAAGATCTTACAAACTAATGTCCTGTTGATATATCAATGCGGATGTTTAGTGTGGGAACATTATACCAATCTAACACTGTGATTAAAATTTCACCATTCTCTTTTTTTTTTTTTTTTTTCGAATACTTTTCGCGTCACTATTACAAAATCCAGTCAAAAGGGGATACATATAATGAGACTAGGCAATGATATTGACACTTCACCCTGTAAACCCTTTCTTTTCCCTTATCTAACACAAGCAAATGATTGATGAAGTACTAAATCCAAAAAAACTTATGCTTGTATACATCATTGCAATCCAATCGAATATTCACTAGACAATGATCTTATATATTTGAAAGCTGCCCCACCAAGGGGACATCTTAGGACAATATTAAGGACTACCAATATTATAAAGTTAGAACAATTATAATTGGATCTTCCAAACAAGAAAAAACAAATGAGAAAATATTACCAGGCACGGAACTAGCTTAGGACCGTGGTTTCAAACCCCAACTCGACTTTCTATTTTTCTTTGCAAAAATCTTTATATGTTATTGAAGCTTGTAAATAGACTATGGTCGTATTAAATTGTGTATTAAAATATAAAATTTTGCTTGAGAAATATTTCAATGATAACTAATCATTATTATTTTTTGATTGGTTTGGACAATAACTAAATTTAAATGGAAACTTCAAATTTGACGAGAGAACATACTGTAAAATCTATTAAATAATAAAATATACTAAAAAGAGATAATAAGTTTCTTAAGAATTTTGTATATTAGGAGTTTCGTCATGTTCTCCGACAAGGTTAAAAACGATTTCGTTCCTTTTTTTTTTGTTTTTTTTTGTTTAGTAAGTGAGTTTCTTTCAGCCTTTTTTTTAATTTTTTTTCCTAATTTTATCTTTTTTTTTTTAGTTTTTAAGATGGATTGATAAACTAACATTTAATGATAAATTTATCACCAAGTATACAAATGCGAAAGTTAGCATTTAATTGTTATTGGTTAGTGTCTCAAAATTTTCATCTAATCATTATTGTTTGGTCAATTTTAAAATTATTTATATACTATAATTTTATTTTATGAATTTTGAAGCTTAACAATGATAACAAAATATATACATATATAGTAGTGAAATAATATTATAAATTAGAAAGCAATACAACAAACGTATAAGGGGAGTTTCAAAGTATTAAATTATTGTTACCTTACATTCTAATAATTTAAGCTTTTATGATATTGATAAATTAACATTTAGTGTTAAATTTCTCACCAAGTATACAAAATGTGAAATTTAGTATTTGATTATTATTATTGTAGGAAAAAATGTCAAAGTGTACAATAGAATTTTAAAAATCTTTTACAGATCGTTAAATGAATCGTGTTATCATATATAATAAATTATTAATAATAATTTAAATTCAGAGGAAAACATCAAGAACGTCGGAGAAAATGACCAAAGGGCTTCAACCAAATAACCTTCTTTACTATTCTCCAATTCCTAGACGGTGGAATGTGTGAGCACTCGGATCCTTAATCGGTATTCTAACGCGATTTGTTTCCTTTCAACCACCCAGATCTCTAAGAATTTATTATTGCTAGTGAGATGTGCAATAATAAATTCGTTCACTGGAGAGTCTGTGGTCTAAAAAAATAAGAGTGCCAATACCCCTATTTATAAAATTACATTAGTTGACTTTTGTAAAATTTTGAATTGGACCAATAAAAATTTTTTCTCTCTCCCACACCCTCAATGCTGATTTCTCCTAGAGGAAAAGCCACTAAAAAATTCAACCACTCAAAGGGAGAAGAGATTCAAAATTTAAACAGGATTCAAACAAGATTTTCCTTTTCCCTTATCCACCAAAAACCGATTTCCCATGCGGATTATCCATAATTAAAATTCAGCCATGAAAAGGATTTGTGATTCAAAATTTGATTTAAATTTTAAACTTTATAAATTTTTTTGAATTTTGTCTCCATGGATAATTTTTCACAATTCTAATTCAAATTCAAATAAAATCATGGCAACTTTATTTGAAATTTAAATAATTACGTAATCTATTATCTAAAATAAAATTCAAACTCAAACTATGAAAAAATCTTGTCTTACACCCTTATCCATAATGGATGCTACTTCTAGTGTCAGGACAAGATTTTGTTCAATTCAAATTCAAATAGAATAATCTTTTAAATTTCAAATATTTATTTTTAAGATAAGATTTTCAAAATTCAAATTAATTACATATTTGATTTTCAAAATCAAATACAATTAATTTAAATTTCAAAACTTATCACTCAAAATAAATATTAATTTAATATTTATCTCATTTATTAAATAATATAAAATTACAATTTTACCCTTCGGGCATTAAGAGAAAAACGCCTACAACCTATGAGAGGGTGATTAGGATTTTCCTCATCACTAAATCTAAGACAACAAGTAATAAAGAATATCCCGACCAATTACCATCCGTTAAGAAATTATGTGGAACTAGTAGAGAGATTAATTAGACATATATAATATGGCTCTAATAATCCATGTAACTATTATTTTATATCAAATAAATCCGTTACAATTATTAGTTTCAGAGTCACACCACTATAAACCTGAAACCGTACTCCCAATTATATATCGTATTACATAAGCTAGTGATAAGCTATCGTCCAATGACCTTATCATATATGCAAAAACCTCATATGATATCCATGATCAGCTTTAGTTCAAAGTCCATTCGACCTACTAATTAAGTTATGTTAAAAATCCATTATACTCCTGAGTAAGAAAATGATTATTCACTATATGTGAATAAAAAGTCATCTGTCCATCAAATGACTCATGGCCTTGTTCATTTTCACATCATGTATGATGCCTTTAAAATGATAACATTTACTCTTCATTAGAGCTATGATTCCAATATCTGTAAACAAACCTTTTATCGTATACAAGTCATGTATCCAACAAACTGTTCTATAAGCTTACTATCTCTGAGATGGTTTAGCCATTGGAAACATCAAAATTATTCACTATGTGTGAATAAGATCCATTATACTCCTGAATAAAAAAAGATTATTCACTATACATGAATAAGAAATCATCTGTCCAGCAAATGACTTAAGATCTTGTTCATTTTCACATCCTATATAATGTTTTTAAGAGGATAACCTTACTCCTCATTAGAGTTATGATTCCAATATCTATAAACAAACCCTTCATCGTATACAAGTTATGTATCCAACAAACTGGTTTATAAGCTTACCACCTCTAAGATGCTTTAGCTATTAGAACATCAAAGTACACAAGTCAAATATATGAAGCGATTCATCTACTCGAGATTAAGGTTATTGCATGATGAATGTCAAAGTGACATGATCCACTCAAGCGAACTACGCAAACCAATTTCACTTTGACTCTGATCCAATATGTCACAATTAAGTAAAACATCTATATCTCTACTCGGGAATCGAAACTCGAGACAGTCAAGATAAACTGTCCTTCCAATTGGCTTTAGACAACATAATAGTCTTAATTTAAGTTAGATGCTCGATCTAACCCTATAAACTCTTAACTATTATTTAGACTGTTTACTTTAAAATGTTGTCTTCTCATATATAAAAGTCTATTGCATGCAACATTCTAACAGTTTAACACTAATAGTCAGTGAGCTATATTTGTTTATATTTACTTTAATATGTAAATATGATGAGAATATATAGTAATGTAATGAATAATCTCTAATATAATTTTATTATCCACTACAAAATTAATAAAATACATATAAAATGTATTTCCTACTTATGATGTTCCTAACAATTATTGATTAATGTCTCAAAATTTTCATTAAGTCATTATTGTTTATATTTTTTAAATTATTTATATACCACAATTTATATGCTACTCATTATTGTCTCAATTTTATTTAAATTGTTTGTTTTGTCTAATCATTATGAATTCCGAAACTTAATGTCAATAACAAAAGATATATATAGCAGTAAAGTAATATTATAAATTAGAAAGCAATGTAATAAACATCCTATTTTTACACTTTTTTAAATAAATATAGTATTCTTATTAACAATTATATTACAAATGGCCTTACGGTGGAACAATCTATTCGTGAAATTGTTTTAACAATCGTAACACTACTTATAGAGGAAAAAAAAAAAAAAACAATTGTAACCGTTCTATTTAAATCAATAACACTATCCGACAATCCTTCTGATATTCATGTATTTAAGAAAAGATAAATCATTACAATATAACACATATTTGATACCTATTTCAAATATGTAACATATTTCATTATTGTTATTAAATTATAGCATATTTTACGTTTACGAAAGTGTTGAATTCTTTTTCTACCCTATGCTTCTCTTTCTTCTCTCTTTTCTTTCTCTCTCCTCTCTCTTTCCCCTCTCTCTCACTGCCATGTATCTCTCTCTCTCCTTGTTGATCGTATCACCGAAGTCCATCATCGTTGATGAATGTCAAGTGCTGGATCTTCAGTCTTGTTTTGATCGTCGTCGAGGAGGACGACAAGCTCGGCGAATCTTCGATCTCTAATGGGTGTATATTCGACATCGCCACCAACAAAGAGGGAGGTTCGCCATCTTTGAAGTTTGCAATCTAGATATCAGGTTCGTCGTGTTTGCTGTCGTGTTCCCTATCATCGTCGTCGGTATGTCACTATGCCAGAGAATCATGTCGTCTTCCTGCCATTTTTCTTGTACTCGTCGTCGAAATTTCACCACACTGGAGATAAGAGACAGTCATGTGAGCTTCAGTTCCTGCGGCGGACGGTGACGGAATCATAGACAACAAGGTCGCCAGGGACAAAAACGATCGCCAGTTTCTGGGTATGGGATAGAGAAAAAAACCCGGGCCAGGTAGGAGGCAGAGGAAAGAGATTTGGATCGGAGAAGAGATGAGAGGCGGAGGAGAGAGAGAGAGAGAGAGGGGAAAGTGAGAAAATAACGAGATAAATTTGATATTTTAATGTATAATTAATTTAAATTTTATTAATTTAAATTTTATTATTATTTTAAAATATCATAATTAAATATGTTATATCATCTTTTTTTTTTTTTAAGAAAATTATCATTATTCGTATTATAACCATAAAGTTTAAACCATTATATTATGGTACGAATAAAATATAATGTATGACATTCCTAAACTCACTATATCAACAGAAAATACCTTCTGAAATTTCTTGTATATAATTGCCTAAACCAAAATCGGTGTTAAAGGAATTAGCCATTGTACTGATGGCACGTGGCTCGTTATTTTTGTTTGATTGGAACTAAAATAAATATTTATTTTGGATTAAAATAAATATTTATTTTAGTTTAAACTAAAGTTTTTTTAAATTAATTTTATTATTTTAATATAATTTTTAATAAAATTTTAAATTAAATTAAATTATTAAATCTTTAACTTTAACTTAAATTTATTTTAATTTAAACTAATCTTAAACTAAAACGGAATATGAAAGGAGGTATAATAATTTAACCGTAATTTTATAATTAATCATATTAGTAAAAAGAGATGTGGTGTACGAATTGCCAGTCACAAAAGTTAAAAATAAAAAAAATCCCAAATAGAAAAAAAATCCAGTCCCACGTATAAAATGGAAGAGATGGAGGAAATATGTAGTTGTTTACACTGCATGGGTCTGAGACTTCTCTTACTCTTAACAAGTTAGAGCGCGAATGTTACGCTATCAGATATATTATTTTATGTACGTGAGTTAATTGAATTTGTACCGCACAGTCAGGTTTCTTTCTAATTTGTTTCTTTTTTTGGCTGTGATTATTTTTTTTGATTTTTTATTTTGATGTAATCAACAATGTATTTGAGTCGTGTGATTTGTGTGATCTGAACTAATCGTACCTAGCAGAAAGATACGTAAGAAATAATGCATGGCATGGCAGGGTTTATGTATAGGCAATGGAAAAAAAAAAAATCGTGATCATTAATGTTCGACAGATACAATATATAAACGATCAGGTGTAATTAATTCAGCACTATGCTGTCTAACGAACAAATAAATTAAAATTTTACACATTATGTGATTATGATATCAAATCCGTGCCCGGTCGAGCCGTTTAGCTGAGTGATCAATGCCGAGCTTGTTAGTCACTAGATAAGTTAAAATTCTTTTCGTTTGATATGACTTTACTTTAATTTAACAATTCAAAGCTTAACAGGTAATTATTCTTGATTAATTTTTTTTTTATTTAGAGTTGTATATTCGAATTCTCACACTCTGTTTATTTGACACCTCTAAATTTAGAAAATAAAAAATTTTTCATTTTAAGAAAAATGAACCTTCTTAAATTTTTGTATTTGAACATCCAAAATTTTTTATTTTTGAAAAATAAAAAAAGAGCTCTCTAGAAATAAAAAATTTTCACTCACCCAAACAACTTTTTATTTTTAAAAAAAATTTCAAACAACTTTTCATTTTTCATATCTAAAAATTTTTCATTTTTTAAAAACAAATCTCTTATTCAAACGGACCCTCAATTTTATATCATAGATATTTAGAAAAAAAAAAAAAGTATATTATGGGTTACACACATGCACATTATTTCTATTAGAAAGGCATAAATTCAGAAACAGGAAATTTGTCATTAGACAACCTAGTACGTATATAAAGTTTTTTGATAAAAAAAATTCAAATTAAAGCATCAGAAGCATCAAAAAAGAAAATAAATAAAAAAATGTAATTGCTTGAAAGGTTACTATTACACTAGCCTAGCTGCTAGTTCTATAAGTCTTTTGCAGGCCAAATACAGAAAATATAATAAATATATTTATCTTTCATCTAGGGGCACTACTTTATAGAAAATTGCCGAATCACTCACCGTAAAAGCTGGGGAATTTACTTCAAATTTCACAGAGCTGGGGAAAAAGAGAAACCCAGCCCTGATGATCAGGTTCCACTGTTTCCAGGTTTCTCGGTCACTTGGTCTTGCACCTTTCCTTTCAAGTTTGATTTTTAAAAGGCCTTTTTCCATCCATTAATATGTTCGGCTTCTTCTTTCTTCTTGTTCTTTTTTATTGTTGTTTTTTGTTTCATATTCTCCTCTGTAGAAAAAGAAGCACTTCAACCTTCCAATGTTTATTGGTTATTCCATTGTTTTGCTTTGACGTAAATAGAAGAAGAAGACAGAAAAGACAAGTTTGTAAGCACTTTTTTTCCCTTGATTGTCTTTGTTTTGCTTTTTTAATTTCCTCCCTCCGTCTCTCTCTCTCTCTCTCTCTTAATTTTCTTTGTAGTTTATATGATTTTGATTTTCTTCTTTCACCTTCGGTGCAAAAAAGCATTCCAAGATGCCCTGTCAAAATTGTTTTCTAAAATTTGACAATCTTTTAAAGATGTATTCTCATCCTTTTTGGTAAAAACAGTTCTTCATGTTTTGATGCCTTAATTTTATGGTTCAAACGCATTAATTAATCCCCTTTCAAATGAAATAAACTTACATTTATTCATTAAAAAAAATAAACTACGTTTAATCATACAAAAATTATACGATGAAAATTAAAATAAAAGCAGTACTTTTTCTTTTTATAATAATATTTATTTAATAATTACATTAATTTTTTAACAATATGATATATAGTTTTTTGTATTAAAAATTTACAATTACTTCGCACACAAAACTACTTCATATCATATATAAGACCACCTATCATAAATTTTTTAATATTATAATATAGTTTTTGTACTATATCATAGTAGAAAATTTTAATATTAGTTTTTTGGACTGATTTCTCTTCCCTTTTTTATTCCCTCATATTTAACGGTACAAAGTGCATTTGAGGGCTAATTCTATTTTGTAATTGTACTTAAAATAATGTGCCCAATTAGCATTAAGTCACATCAAAACTAGTGTCATATTAACATCAAATTTGGCCATAAAGTCCCAGTTTTTCGTTTTGTTTTCTTTCGTATTCCCTTGAACGACATAAAGGCAGACTGGCAAAATAATCCCAAAACAACCCTCCAACATTCTTTGTGAAATCCTTTTTTTATTTTTTATTTATTTTTAATATTATTCAACAAAATTTAGTGCTCAGAAAGTGACCCGTATTCTTGAAAATGGTCACATGTGAACTGCTCCATATAATTTGACACGCATGGATTAAAAATATATATACAGGAGGCAGCTTCAAAATACAGTATCTGCGACTTAGGTGTAACCCATTGCATGTTATCTCTGGAAAAAAAAATAGTGGTATACATTATAATTTTTTCCCCTAGAGAGTATATACATTTATTAGTTACGTTTTAGGTAACTGGTGTTGACCCTCTATATATATACATATATGTTATTAATCCAATATATATATATATATATGATGTTTGTGTATGTATGATATTCTAGAAGGTGATTCATTTGAGTCCAAATTCTTTGTGTATTGTCCTCTCTCCACCTATTTACAAATGTTGATCATTCTTAAATTGCTATCACAGATGAATTTCACTAGAAACGTTCAGGTAATGTGATGTAGAGCGTAGTTTTTGCATAACAGGGTTAAAAAAAAAATGGTATTTTGGATTGGATTCAACCTGATTCTTTTTTTTTTTTTTTTTAAAGACTCAATTTCATTTTTACCACTGTAAATTCAACATCATAATTTATCAAGTATCGATTGAGAAAAAAGATCCTAACCACTATACTAATCAATAATTAGTAACAAATGCGTGGCACAATATTGATCGGAGACCAACCAACTTTGCAAGTATGAGACTTTTGTCCATAAATCGTAAATACTATTTTTGCCTGCTTTCTAATAATGTGGTTGCGGTTTAAATATCCCGTCCTTCTGATTTTCAAGAATAATTATCTACCCCTTTAAAAAAGAAAATGTTAAAAGTGGTCTAGAGTTACCTTTCTTAATTAAACATACTATTTGCCAGTACTGATGTCAAGAAAATAATGATACAAAAATGAAGCAGATCACCGCAATGACTTTTGAGATGTAATGTCGATCAAGATTGATGTATACTTCACTTTGGTAACAGGATCATGTTCTCGTTTGTTTATGAGAATAACAATATTAAAAACACCTTAATTATAACGTTACGTCTACGTATAGGAAAATAAAATAAAAGGTTCCATATAATAAAGAAGAGTTAAAAAAAATAAAAAAAAAGGGAAATGACAGGAAGAATTAGAAACAGGAGGGACATGGACTATTTTGACTTGTTTGCAAAGAGCCGCATTCTTATGTCTATTTATAAATTCTAAATTAAAAAGACTCATATCTTAAGATTGTACTGTTTTATGATTAAAAAAAATAAAAAAGAGATTATTTTTGCAATATCCTTAAATTATACATCCAGATTTATATTGATCCATGATTTATGATTATACATATTATATTATTTCGAATTTTTGTATTGTTGTATAAACAGTCACCCTATCGATATTTCGTAAAAAGATTTAATAGAAATTGAACATATGTAGATCATGTGAGCTTAATAATCTGTTAAAAAATAGAAATTGTACATGTACGTACCAAGTATTGATCCTGTGATGCTACAAAATTCAGTATATTATAACCGACGAGGAAATGTTATTAGAAAAAAATGATTACTCTTATTTATGTATATTTATGTATGATGAAAATATAATTTACTTCTAAAATATCTCTAATATGGTAGAATTTAAGGGGCGTTTCGAGAAAAAATTTCATTTTAATTTTATTCAAATACAATACAATTTTACACCAAATATAAATTTTATAACAGTGCTACGAAAACAATTACTATTCAAAATATTTTTAAAACAATCACATTAACTTTTCAACTCTACTTTTACCAATCACATCAACTTTTCAACTCTAAAATACTTTTCATCCAAACACAATTTCATTCAAATACAAAACAAATACTTTTTAACCAAATACAACATTCAAAAAACAAATTTCATTCAAATACAATCAAAATGTAATGTGTTTACTAAACGCCCTCTTACTTTTTAAAAAATGTTTAATTATGACTTTTCCTGTAATAAGATTCATGCTATTTGTCTAATTTCTATCCAACTTTTAAGAGAAGAAGTATAAGTTTTATTTATGGTCGAGGTTTTATTTGGATTTTCATTTCGAATTATACTTTTTTTATTTTAATTTTTATCTTTTTCTAAAAAAATAAAAAATATAATTAATTTTTAAAAAGTTATCCAATATAAATTTAAAAATTTTAACTCTAACCAATGAATATAATGATGAGCCTTTATTTAGAGTACATTTAATTTGTGGAATGAATTTGAATGAAATAATATTATATTATTATAATTAATTGATGTACTTATAATTTTTATTAATTAAAAAAGTAAAATTGAATTCAAAAATTTATGAGGTGTCTGGGGATGTTGGAGTTATTTTTTTTGTTGAAAAAAGTTATTTTGAAAAATATGTTTGGGGAAAAAACTATTTGAAGTGTAAAAATATAAAATTTTAAAAATTTTTTTAGAAAAAAAAATCAATATAAATATTGTTTTGTTACTTTCAAAATTCTATGTAATTTTAAAAAAATAATCTCATTTAGATTTGTATACACAAAGTTATGAATTTTTAAAATTTGAAATTTATTGTAATATTTTAAAAATATAAATAATAAAAAATAATAAAATATAAAAAAAAAAGTGTTTTAGAGATTTCAAAACAAGACCCTTAAACATAAACCATTATGCCGAACATCGTCTACAAAACTCAATTGCATGACTAGTCTGTCAACTATTTGCATGTCATGCTAATATAGGCGTAAAATTTTGACTTTATCTAAAAAATAATTATGCCAATGCGTTCATTTACTCTTCATAAAAATTTATTAAAAAATCCGTTGATATTCTATCTCACGAAAGAACACATTCATAACTTTTTTCACGTGAGCACGTATTAGAAAACGTTCTCATAAATAAACTCGTACACTGGACACTAGAAACAATAGTAAAATACAAACAGCTTTACCTGATTATCTCACTAAAGCCCTACTTAATGTATTGATCCAGAATTTATTTTTATTTTTTTACTATTATTAAAACATAAAAATTTATGATTCGAAATTTTGAATTACAAGTTAATACACTCAAATAATCAACCACTTAAACTAACTACAAGCGACAATTATAGTTTTAGAATATTATTAAAAGCACTCCCTAATAAAGGGTGAAGTCCATTTTTTTTATTATTTATCAAAAAAGTCCATTTTCCACAATCAATATTTTTACTAGAATTTTGGTCTAAAGAGGAAAAATAAACTAAGATTTTGTGAAGTAAATGTATTAATATTATATTATATTTAAATGTAATATATTAAATATAATTTATATTTAAATTAAAAATATTTGTATTATATTTAAATTAAAAATATTTGTATTATATTTAAATATAATATGTATTTGGAAAAAAAAATTATTTGAATTGTATTTAAATAATGAATATATAATGTGATAGGTAAAAATTAAAAAAAAATAATGTGATTAATAAAATTAATGAAAAATAATTATATTAAATTTAAATATAATATTTTTATATTTAAATAAAAATTAAATTATATTTAAATATAATATGATTATAACTTTGAAAATAAACGATGTTTGGAAGTCAGGCTCTTTTTTTTTGTTTTTAAGGGAAAAAAAAAAAAGGTAAAGGAGAAAAAAAGGAAAAAAATGAAAATAACCACGTCAGACGGGGGTCAAGTCGATCGGTGGCTGATTTGCAAGTAAAGCTGCATGTAAGACAAGTGTGAAGCAAAGGGATTGCGATTGGCAAGGGGGTCAGTTTGGTAAAAGAGGGAGAAAAAATTGAGTTTTTTTTTTTTTTAAGTAAACGTTTGGTAAATATATTATATTTTTATTGTATTTGAATGGAATTTATTTTTTAAATATTATATTTGATTGAAAAGTATTTGTTTTATATTTAAATGAAATGTGTGTTTAGATAAAAAGTATTTTAAAGTTAAAAAGTTGATGTAATTGATAAAAATAAAGATAAATAATAAAGATAAAAAATTAACGTGATTGTTTTAAAAAACTTTTAAATAATAATTATTTTCGTAATATTATTGAAAAAATTTATATTTGATATAAAATTATCCTATATTTGAATAAAATTAAAATATAATTTTTTATGAAACGACTTTTAATTTTATTTTTATTTTTTTAAATTTATTTTTAAAACATATAAAAGAGCCCTAACGAAACAAACCCTAACAAATTCTTCAATTTCCGCCAGCCGGGATCTTTCGCGGCCTTGTTCTCTTCTCAGACATTTTTTCTTCAGCGCACTGCCAAAAGGTCCCTACTCCCTCTCTCTCTCTCTCTCTCTCTCTCTCTCTCACCATTTTTTTTATTGCCCCCCCTCTCTTCTCTCTTTCTCTCTCTAAAAACTATTTTAACTCCGGTTTTACGCCCGTTGGCAGCTGAAACCGCTACATATATCTATATATCTACACACATATACATACATATATATATATATAGAAACACCTTCTATACAAACATCTCCTTTCTTCATCTTCTCTTAGCTACCTTTTGCATGCACTGCCATTTCTGCAACAGTCCTTGTTCTTCATCACTTGGTTGTAATTGCTTGAATCCTACTGAAAATGGAGGAGTCGTACTGATTTTCTTCTTTATTTTTTTAATAAAATTTTTGGGATTCCTAGACGAGCAAGTTTCAGTAACGCTTCAAGTCGAAGGTAATGTCGGTTTCGTTTCTCTTTTTGTTTGTTTCCTGAGAAAAAAGAAAAAAGGAAGAGAGTTTGCTTTGCCTAATTAATAACTCGCGTTTGTTTCTTCTGATTTCGCAGTAGCAGCAGAAGGAAAGAAGAAGAGAAAGTGGGTTTGGTTGAATAGTATTTGTTAATAATGGCTCCAACGACTAACTGGCTCGCGTTCTCTTTGTCTCCATTGGAAATGTTGAGGTCTTCCGAGTCGACTCAGTTCATGGCCGCCTACGAGCCCTCCTCCTCCGCTTCGCCTCCGTACCTTATCGATAACTTCTATGTTAATGGTATCCAAAACCAGCTCAAATCAAATTCTTTTTTGTTTTGAAAACAAATCAATTAGATTCAGTTTTCGTAAAAGTTTGTTTGTTTGTTTGTTTGTTTTTTTTTTAATTTTTCTTTAACCGCCAATTCGTAAGGCTTTTATCAAGTTTTTGTTTGTTATGTACCAATAAGTGCGCTCAAAATGTTGCTATTTATAAAAACATGTATGTATATATATGTATATAAGAATGGTGTTCTTGTGCATCATAGTCTGACGAAAAGAGCAGTTATTCTGAGAGAAAATCTATTATTTTTCCTTATTTTTTTTTTGTTCTGCTAATAAGCACATTCAAGTAAATCTATATATCTCTCTGCGTCACGTGATTATCCACCCCCCAAAAAAAGCTTTTTCCTGCTTTCTGTTTGGTTGCTGAGAAAATCGAGGTCACCTATTCTGATTATCATTTTTGTTGAAAACTTTTGTCGGTAGGAAATAGATAATTATAATATATAGGCTCTGTTATTACTTCAACTGCATGTGTAATAGGCTTTTATCACTGATTCAGTGTTCAGACTCTTGTTTTGTTTTCTTTTAATTTACCTTTTTCGTATTTTCCTGAATTTTCTCGGGAACCAAACGTCCGATGAACCAACTCAGTAGTAACTTTTTTATACTAGGGTGGGCTAATCCGAAGAATCAAGATAGCCAAGCGCCGACCATCGCCGACGATTCGCCAATTCTGACGAGCTTCATCGATCCGCAGAGCCACAGCCAGGCCGTCCCGAAGCTTGAGGACTTTCTCGGCGACTCGTCGTCATCGATGGTCCGATACTCCGACAACAGCCAAACGGAGACTCAGGACTCGTCGCTCACTCAAATCTACGACCCCTCCGCCGGGTCGACGGCCTACTTCGCCGACCAACAGCAGCAAGATCTCAAGGCCGTCGCAGGCTTCCAAGCTTTCTCGGCGAACTCGGGCGCCTCTGAGGTCGACGACTCGGCGTCTGTGCAGAGGTCGACTCAGACTCAGCTCGCGTGCGCCGCGTTCGCGGCTCACTCGATCGAGTCGTCGACCGGGAACGAGTTGGCCTTCTCGAGTTGCCCCACGGGATCGTTGTCGCTTGGCGTCACCGCTCACGCCCAGTCGCCGAGCTCCGAGAAAGCCATTGTTCCCGTCGATTCCGATTGCAACAAGAAGGTCTCCGACACTTTTGGCCAGCGAACCTCCATTTACAGAGGCGTCACTAGGTAGTATCAGTATTTACCATTTCTTTGTTTGCCTTTTTTTTTTTTGCCTTTCTTGACGTTATGCAATGGGTTTCTTTATTTAGGAAAAATACATATTAATAGTGGTGATTACTTAATTTGATGATAATCAATCGGTGGATGACTAATTGATCTATTTAAAAAATTGATTATTTTGCTAATTTTGTATAACCTTTGATCATTTATATTAAAACTTTTATCCATACATGTTTTTTTTTTTTCCGTGTAAATTTGTTGCCCAGAATATTTATGTTTCTGTGGCTAAACCAGAAACTAGTACCCTGTGATGATTTAACAGGCTATAAAAATCTGAAATTAATAGGCTGCAGCTGCAACATTTTTTACCAGTTGTACTGGGTTTCAATTGATTTTGGTGATCATGCTTGAGCCTGGAGAAAAAAAAAAAAAAAGTTTCATTTTTTGTCAACTCTAATGGATTTCTTTAATGGTTATTTGCATTGGGTACTGCTGATTCTACTTTCGGTTTTCGCCCCCCCTTTTTTTTTTGGGGTCCGTTTGTTCATTGGCTAGAGTCATTTGTTCATTTAGCAAAACCCGAAAGTAGTACTCTGCAATAAATTCGAGAGGCTAGAAAAATCTGAGATGAGCCGTACCCTGCAGCATTTTTTCCATCGTTCGTACTGGGTTTCAATTGATTTTCGTGTTAACGCATGAGCCTGGAGAAACAGGTTTTCATCTGTTTATTAATAATTATGTAGGATTTATTTACCAAAAAATAAAATAATTGTAAATAAACATGTAGGAATTGTATAATTTTTTTTCGTTAAATTATTTTTTTCTGGACAAGTTTCTAATTTTCTGGACTGTTGCAGACACAGGTGGACGGGTAGATATGAAGCGCATCTATGGGATAACAGCTGTAGAAGAGAGGGTCAGGCCAGGAAAGGTCGTCAAGGTTTGTTTTCTTTACCCTTTTCTTTCTCAATCAACACATATCCGTCTATTGCAGTATAGTGACATGTGTACATATTCAGGGAATTTATTAAATAAAAGAATATATATATATATGCATATGTACATACAGGTGAAAAGATACTTGCATGCAACTCAAATGCATTATTAATGAGTTGGGTTGGAGTTGTCAGCTTTTGTTTTTGTGTGGGGACGTTTGCACGTCTTTATTCATTAGTCTTTTATGATTGATTGACGGTATATACATGTACAAAATGGTACTTTAATTTTCTCTGTTCCTGAGTTTTCTTTTATTTCTATCAATTGATTTGATCAGATGTGCCGCCATTTTGTTCAATGTGGATTACTTTGCTTTCCTGTCTTTTGGCTTCGGTGATTTTTCTCTCTCTTTCAACATTTCCCCCGTCTCTCTCTCTCACTCTGTGTTTTTTCCCCCTCTCCGTACCCCCGATTTTGCAAGTTTTTTTGACGCGACCCACATCCTCCAAAAACCCAGACGTCTGCAGACATCAATGGGGGTGTGGCTCTGAACAATGCGTCTGATTTTCTGAGCTTGGCTTTAACTTTTGCTTTTGCTTTCGCTTTCGTCCGTCAGAGGAAGTCCGGTTTGACCAGAGCACCAATTTTGAAAATTTTGGGTTTTTTTTTTAAAATAATAAATGCTTGTTTGATGATAGTGGATCTTGGTGGCGGGCTGAGTTTCCTGTTCATACACCCTGGGGCCTAAATTTTGTGTGCATACGGAGGAAAACATCCTGCAGATATTGGTATCTTTTGCATAATTGTTGCCTACTGATTGAACTATGTCGACTTTACTTTATGCACTACGTTTGCTGAATAAAGAAAAGTGAGAAAAGCACTACGTGATGGTAACCGTAAAAACACAAAATTTACAGAGTTTGCTTACAGCGCTCCACTTTGGTGCAAAGGTGTTCTATGATAAAGGCGGAACTTATTGACTGCTAAACCCGCGCTCAAATATAAACATGTGGTCATATATCATTTAAAAATAATAAATATATATTTACACTAATATTATCCCACTGGGAGTTCTCTGAAAAGAAGGAAAAAGCTACATGGTTATAAAGTAAAAACAAGAAAGGATTATTCTTCTGCTATTATTTCTCCTGCATTAGTTCAGATTAGTGCTTACAATTTTTTTGCACCAAAATGAAAATTTCTTTTATAATCATTGTGTAATCTCTGGTATTTGTTGATCTCTTTATGGGATTGTTTTACTTGGCCACAATGTGTTACCACTGCATAAAACTAAAGCTGGTATTCTTGCTCATCTTTTGCATGGAATGGAAATTTTCGATATTGGCTGTGATTCAACATTTGATCCTGGCATCCTGCGCTACAGTTTACTTAGGTAAGAAGTTCCCCACTGTTTTTTTTAGGTACATATGTGCCATTGTTATGTTTTGACCTTTCCTAACCTTGTAATGAAATTGATAGCAAGTGCCATAAGAGTTAATTACTTGTATTATTTTCAGGTGGATATGACAAGGAAGAAAAAGCAGCTAGGGCTTATGATTTAGCTGCTCTTAAGTACTGGGGTGCCAATGCCACCACCAATTTTCCTGTAAGATAATTGTCACTTAAAGTGTCCAATAATTTTAAACTCATTGATCCATTTGCTTCTCCAAATCATGAGATGGGAGGTTAATTACTTCGCTTGGTCGAAATCATTTTCTCAGGTTTCAAATTACGCCAAAGAATTGGAAGAGATGAAACATGTAACCAAGCAAGAATTCATTGCGTCCCTCAGAAGGTAATGCTCGATTCTACCCTTATGTTTGATTTCTATCGTGGCTGATTGTGCAAAGACGGTTGTCCAACCCCTTTTTGGCTTTCGAGCAGAAAAAGTAGTGGTTTCTCGAGGGGAGCTTCAATATACAGGGGTGTAACAAGGTAAGTCGTACTACTTTTTTTTCCCCCGGATATTGAATGGAAAATTTTGGGGAGACATGTCCTGCATTGTTAAAATCTGCATTACGAATGTGTTACTATTTTACAGGCATCATCAGCAAGGTCGTTGGCAAGCGAGAATTGGTCGTGTTGCTGGGAACAAAGATCTGTACCTTGGAACGTTCGGTAAATAATCTAGTTGGCTTATAATACTCACTCTCAAATTGATTACGCACTGCACAGTTAGAACTGTGAGTTCTGACTTAGGTCATTGCAAATTGATGAAACTTAATTTTAAAACACTCAATAAAACTACATTTTCTGGTGATCAAATTTGAGATATTACTTGGAATGATTACCCTGCCTATTTCTGTGGACAGCCACGGAAGAGGAAGCGGCAGAGGCATATGACATTGCGGCCATAAAGTTCAGAGGTGCAAATGCAGTGACAAACTTTGAAATGAACCGATACGATGTTGAAGCTATTGCAAAAAGCGCTCTTCCCGTTGGTGGAGCAGCCAAGCGCTTAAAGCTGTCCCTCGATGCGGAGGATCAGAAACCATCTCTCACCCAGGACCAGCAAGCTCAATGCAGCAATAGCACCGCAACCACCGCAGCCACCAACAACATCAACTTCTCACTTCAGCCTGTTTCATCTGTCCCATGTGGGATTCCGTTCGATGCTGCAACAGCAGCACTGTACCATCACAATCTGTTTCAGCATTTTCAACCTAACTACATTGGTGGCGCTGATTCTGTAGGCACTTCAACGCCCATTACCGCTCCGGTGACGACCATGATTCCCCAGCCGGCTGAGTTCTTTATATGGCCTCACCAGTCCTACTGAAACCTGCCAGTAGCGAGGTAGTCGTCGTCTTTTTTGCATCTCCTAATGTTAGCGGCTAACAAACTTACCGAAAGCCCTTTGTTTGTGGCTTCCCCATCTGGCTGACCAAACAAACGTCTGACCCCTTTTAGTCCCACCACTCAACCTTGAGGAGTTGTAGAAGAAAAGGTCTAGGACTTTTTTTTTTTTCGTTTGCAGGCTATGAGTGTACTCGATACAATTAGTAGGTACGCTGGATCCTGTATTTAATGTATTGGATGGTACAATATGCTGAAAAGGAGGGTTACAAATCTGTTTTAGATAGAAGGAAAAATCAAAAAAAGAAAAAAAAAAGAAAAATTTCTATTAGAGTTTTGCTTTACCTTAATAATTTGGGTACATTTTTGTTTTGGGCTGGAGTTGGTCCCAAATAACCGACTCAACCAGCTTGAAAGGAGATGAAATTAAATCAGACGACTGGACAAGTTGCTAAGTAGACTTTAAACAATTGTGCCTCTAGTTTTAGCAAAGTTTACTGAAAAATATGAGAGAGAGAGAGTTGATAAAGAATATTCATTTTCAGAATCTTATCTAGATTCATCCACAATTTTTAGAATTACGTCAGCTTGCTGGCTGTTGTTAATGTGCCAGATTGAGAAGAAGGATATAAAAAATAATAATGTATTAAATTGTGGAGGAAGATGGTTCCCCAGCTTCAAACATTCTTAAGGGTCGTTTGGGGATCGTGTTTGCAGACACGGTTTAAAGGGTTGGAGACTAAACCCCGTTCGGCGATGTTGATTCCGTAGATGGTGAACAGGAAGGCGCACATGAGGTCTGTTCTTTTTCCTGAGAGATTCCCTTCTTCCCGTCCATCCGTTGCTTCAAAACCCTCTTCTGTCGGGTTCAATGTTGACCGGCACGCCCTATTTCCACCTTCTTCCGGCTGCAACGGTAAAGTTTTCTCTTTGTCTTCTCTCCATCTTCTTCTCCCAGTTACTTTTCACGCTCAGTCCTGTCCTGTTCTCATGAAAACCCTCCCTTTATTGCGGTCGATAGTTAAAAATTTGTGGAGGTAAAAAACCAGATTTTTCAATTCCGGTTTGCATTGTTTAGAATTTTTAAAACGATTTCTCTGGCTATCGTGTTTCTTCAACAAATTCCGGTCAGTACGATGCAAAATTTTTTTTCTTTTAGTATCGATCTGTGGTTTCATTGCTGTTGTGGAAACCAGATTTGGAGTTTTGGGGAAGTTTGGGGTAAGTGAGTGTGGGATCAGGAATTTTGCACGGTTTTGCCTTACCGATTGGGTGTTTGCTTTGTGCATTGTTATAGGGCCGCCAAAGTTTACAATTTCCGGTAAGTTTTCATATTTTGTTACTTTGATTTCCTCTGTACTGGAGTTGAGATTACTTCCGGTTTGGTACTTTGTTTCCCCTCTGTGGTTGATGTTTCCCCTCTGTACTTGAAGTCTCCCCTCTGTGCTTGACATTTTGCATTGAGTCCTGTATTGTTTGGAATTGTTGTGGTTGGTGGTTGTTGAACTTAGGTTGGTATTTTTCATGGTTGTTTTCTGTTATTGCTCCGAACATGAAGATATAGCCCCAATGATTTGAATTTTCGTTGCAATCTTTTTCTGTACTCGACGTTACATTACATCCGGCTCCATTGATGGTTTCCCCTGTGTGCGTTATGCTTCCCTCTGTGGTTGAAGTGTCCCCTCTGTGCTTGATGTTTCCCAAGCTGCTTGCATTCTCCCCTCTGTGGTTGACGTTTTATAATTATGTCCTGCATTGTGAGGATACTATGCCATGGTGGTCATTGAACTTAGGTTGGCATGTTTGTTTATTTGATTCTGTTATTGCTCCGACTATGGCTCTTTCACAAACTACCAAATTTATTGTCGTTTCATCCAAACAACTATAGCATACACTACATCCGCTTGCCTTTCCTGTTTTCCCTCTGTGTTTGATATTTTCCCTCTGTACATTATATTTACAGCCAGTTAGGTTGTTACACGTTTTGCAATAATGGTTCTGTATTTATTTGTATGCTGCTTGTATAAACACATGATATTTACAAAGTTGATCTTAGCCATTTCCGTTGTTTTGGTTGACAGTAACAGGTTGACGGTTTCAACCCGGTCGACCTGTCTTGATATTGTAGCCACGGCTACCGGTAGTAGGAGACACCGAGGTCGCGTTCACAAACGCACCACTCGGCGTTGCCACTAGAATCAACAAAGGGCCCAAATTACGCATTACTTCCGTGTTCGAAAGTGGATACAGCGAATAACGTCGTCGTTGCCCATTCATGAGGCGATTACCGTCGTTTCATCCACTACCTTGAACTCGGTATACATCTTATTAAACATCTACATATCTGTTTGCATTAAATTTGTTTTATTGTAATTATCAAAATTTTTTGCTAGCTCTGTGACTAATGACTTACCTGTTAAGTTGTTGTTTGTGAATAACATACAATATGCTTGTCCACATTGTATGTTATACCCCAATTTGATACATCTGTTTATCTATGTACATTGCATTAGGTATGGATTATGATTTATGAATTGATTTGCATTCGTCATTATGACACCTATTTTAAAGTATTTATATTAACTTGTTTTTTGATGGCATGTTTTTTTCTAATTTTCATTTTATTGTTGGTCTTGATCAGTGCTATCTGTTGCACATGTTGGCTCTTGTTGATTCTATTGTTGGCCTCCTATTCCTTGTGGTTGTGCACCGGCTATGATGCAAAACTGTCATGGTTGATTCGCTTATCATGTTATTGGTATTTTACAGACCCATTAAACGATTTTGTTGCTGGTTGGTATGTGGATTGTGAAACTTTATCACTTTTTCCGGTGTTCAACCTAGGTAGCAAGTTAAACGATTTTGTTGCTGGTTGGTATCTGGATTGTGAAACTTTATCACTTTTTCCAGTGTTCAACCTAGGTAGTAATTTGTTTTATGGGTGTGCATAATGCCAAACATGATTATGTGATATATTGACATTAGACTGAGCCGTGTAATTTCGAAAACCAAATTTTACCCCCATCGTGCCTGTGAATTTTTACATTGTTTTGTATATTTTAGTTTAACACCGACATGCCTCGGGCGGATGGGTCGTCTTACAATTGGAATGAGAAGAAGGAGGTTTATTTTTTAAATGTCCTTGATGATTACCAAAGTAATCATAGTGGAAGACTTCCCAAGACTGATACATACTCGGAGTGGGCTGAGATGTTCAATAGGAGGTGGCCTGATATCAACACCCCGTGTTATGCAATGACTTTGCATAGGAAAAGGACGCGAATGAGGCGGACGTACACCGCGTGGAAGGCGTTACAAACATGGACGGTTTAGGTTATAACCCTATCACTGATACAGTGATCTACTCTGATGAACAATGGGCCCAATTCGCTGTTGTAAACACTACTACTCCTGTTTAGTATGCCAACTTACATATTATATGACATTTTGCACTTTCCCGTTTTGGTGTATATTTAGCAACACATAATTCTGTTCGTGCAGGTTCACCCAGACCAAAACTTCCTCAGAACACAGGGTTTAAAGCACAAGGAGTTGTACCTCAACGTTTTTGCGAAGTACCAAGCAACAGGTGCACGGGTTCAGCATTCCCGATTCAACCCTAGTTCGAATGTTCCCCATTTGTCTGACGGTGACATGTCTGGAGACATATCTCAGGCCCTTGGCGTTGCGATCGATGGAAATGACTCGTAAGCCGACACGATGAACCCGGTCCAATTTGACTCTCAATACGCACCAAGATCAGTACGGAGTCACAAGAAACAGGTTAAGCGTAAACAATGCCAGGACACGAAAAATATTCTCGCTGACGCAATACGGGGCATCGGTAGTTACTACTCAAATAAGTCCTCACGAACATCAAGTACTGATGACGCTACCCAAGCTGAATTGCTTGCTCAAGCGGACAAGGTGATGGAAGAGATGGGAGTGCCTACCGATGATGCAGTTACCATGTACCTGTGGCTGCATAATGAAAAAGCGTTGTTAAGAGACTTTACTAGGCTTTCTGTTGAGAAGAGATGGAACATTATTAATAGGATCGTGAATGGCGGTTTATAAGCTGGGTTTGGGGGGAAATATTATTGTTTGTGAGGCTATTCATTTGTCACGGACATCTATGTTTACTTTATTGTTTTTACCATTTCGTGTTTACTGACTATCACTGATACAGTTGTTTTCATATTTATATATTTATATTTATGCCATTTCAGACTGTTCACCTGCATGTTAATTTTTGGTATGCCATTACATAATTTAACTGTTATAATGATTTGTATGCAACTTTTATGAAAATTAAATCACTTGGTTTCTTATAAAATATTATAATGTTTATTTTTATGCAATGATTTATGAAAATTCAATTACAAATTTTCTTACAAATTCACTAAATGTAGGTCGTATAACTCGGCAAAATATGGATACATCTGACACGGATACCGATGATGATGTAGGCGGTGTTGCATGTGTCTTATGCGCATATATGAGAAAGTTGTATAAGCAAAAAATCCACAAACACGACTCCATTTTAACGGGTGCTGTAAAGACAGATGAGTTGTTATACGGAAATGACGATAATATCAAACAAAAGACTCGGATGAATAGGCCCATTTTTATGGCTTTGTGTGAGTTGGTGGAAGTAAAGGGTTTACTTTAGTCGACAGATCGTGTATCCGTACCTGAGCAATTATTCATATTCTTAGAAATACTATGCCATGCGACAACAAATAGGCAAACACAGGATATTTGACAACATTCAGGTGAGACGATATCGCGATAGTTTACAACCGTTCTTGACGCACTATTTACATTAAAGGCCGAGTTTATACGCCCTCCAGATTATAATATCGTGCAATCGTATATTTTGGAAAATGCATACAAATACAGACCATGGTTCGACGTACGTGATCAAGTTTGTTTTTTGATTTATCGATTTTAATTGTTTGCAACCGTATATTTTTCTAATAATGTTATTGTTTTTGTAGAACTGTATTGGCGCCATTGATGGGCATGTGCCATGCGTTCCGTCAGCAGATAACTCGTTGGCTTGGCGGAACAGGAAAGGCATAAGCACCCAAAACATCCTAGCAGCTGTGTCATTCGATATGATGTTCATGCATGATCACAGGCTGGGAGGGCTCTGTATATGATGCGAGGATATTAGCATATGAAAATGGCCGTCAATGGATCCCTAGTGCCACCTAAAGGTTTGCTTTGTGTTCGTAAATATTTTACTTATACAATTTATTTTTTATACATATCGTATTCCCTGTTATATGTACTAATATATATTATTTGTTTAAGTAAATTTTACTTAGCAGACTCTGGTTATGCTAACAACGATTACTTTCTTACACCTTATCGCAAAGAAACATACCACCTGCCAAAATACCGTCAGAGACAATATGGTCTTACAAGTACGAAAGAAGTTTTTAATTACACACACTCGTCTTTGTGGAATTGTATTGAAAGAACATTTGGTGTTTGAAAAGTAAGATTTAAAATACTGACTAAGATGAACAGTTACCCCATCGAGAAACAAGTGAAGATATCAATAGTTTGTGCGATATTGCATAACTTCATAAGAATGCATGCAGTGGTAGAACCAGACTCGCTACTTCAGTCGTACATGCATGATGTGCCAACGTTCAGTGCAAGTACATCTATGTCTACCTGTGCAGTGGATACAACTGATGCTGATGGGTTAGAAGATATTGATGATGTGTACGAGGACATACATACGAATACAGCTAACGCCGATGCACAGCATCAACATCGCAGTGGGACCACGACTATGGCTCGCTTTAGAGATGCTATTGCAGACCAAATGTGTGAGAGATACCAACAGTATCCATGGTATAGACTTTGACGTCTATCGTTTTGTTGTCGTTATTGTATGCTTTCCAATGTAAATCAAAATGTTACGATAAATATTGTAACGCATGACTACTGACCTGCCAAATGATTTTGTATGTATAATTATGGCAAGCAATTGGCCCATGTACGTTAGTGATTGTCTATACTTTTCGACTGGGGGTTTAACTGCATGTGCTCATTTATGGGGTAGGGCTTTTTATAATTATTTTGTTTCACATTGGCAATCATGTTTGAATTGAGTTTTACAAACATTTTGTTGACATGTTGATTTTGGGGGCTGTTTGGGGGAGGAGGCATTACTACTATATTTTGGGTTAGAAAAAAGTTGTCTTGAAAAATTTGTTTGGAAGAAAAAACTGTTTGAATTGAAAAAATACAAAAAAGTTAACAATTTTTATATATAAAAAAATCAATATGAATATTGTACGGTTTCTCTTGAAATTCTATGTAATTTAAATTAAATTTATCTCATTTGGACTTATATACACAAAGTTATGAATTTTTAAAATAATTATTTTAGATAAATTCCCCCTATATATGATTATTTAAATTTAGTTGTAGATTACAATTTAGTTCACATTTCTGTTGTTATAGATATAACAGGATAAATCATTATGTGCTATAAAATTTATTGTCTAACATCGCGTGTAAGTATTGAGCAAGAAATATTGAACGCAAATGCTGGTTGTCATGAAGATACTAAAATCATATCTTCAAATTCCAAATACTTCCTTATTTTATCTATCATATAACACAAACTCCCATAAAGATTCTTTTTTTTTCACTTATTTAATAATTTTTATACACTTTTTTCATAACAACTTTTTTCCAAAAACTTTTATCCCAAACACAATCTTTAACACCATATCTCATCTCCAAAACTAACATATCGAAAAATATATCTCCAAAACACCCCCCAAACCCCCCCTTAGCCTGAAGAAAAAAAAAAACATATTTTAATTAAAAAAATGAAGTGCAAACTTTTGTTGCTGAAGACTGCCAATGCAAATTGTTCCAACTTTATAAAAAAACAAATTACTAAATTCAGAGCAAAAAAGCAAACAATTGAATGGCTAAGATTCACTTAAAGGGGGAGATTGGTAAAGATGAGATTAAAGAAGGTCGCTCTATTTCTATAGAAAGTGAACACAAATTCTTGTTTCATTTTCAATTCCTTTCGGGTCAAAAATGTGGGCTGCAGGTGGGGTTATGTCCACTCTCCCTATTCCTTCTGTTTAAAACTAGAATAAGTAAACTTAGAATTCACCCTGCCTGTTGAAAGGATGGGATCTGAGAGGTTCATCAGCTAGTGGATTTGAAAGTGTTAGGAATTTATTCCTATGTTCTAATTGAAATTAATTATCAAAAAAGAATGTTGAATTCTGAATTAATATAGTTGATTTTGGCTAATATTTGGTACATTGATTTGGAATTATGGGAGGCAAGGTTTTGAGAAAGACGTCGTGGTTAATTTTTGTTTAGAGCAGATTTTGGTCACGCTTTGCTTTTCAGGAACAAGCTGATTGAGCCTGTTTGAATAGGCTAGATCATACATGGTAAGTTTCATATAAGAAAAATTTTGTTCAAACATTAGACTCCCCCGGTCCGTCTGGACTAATTGCCAGGTAAGCTGTGTTCCAAATTCTAGCGTCAGAGCACCATGATATACTTCTTTGAATGGAACCTTTATATGTGTACCATTATGGGAGTTGGTGTGGGGAAATGTATCATGTTTTAGTCCTCACAGACCTTGCATGAGTTAGTTTGCAACATAGTTCAAATCACTAGCAACAAATTAATCAATGAAAAATTAAATACACGAAACATCAAGAATTTTTATACAAGTTTACCCAATTGATGACTACTTCTTGTTTCTGCCACTGTGATTTCACTATTATGATAATGATGAAGTTTTACAAGAGATTCTCTCACACCCACAATTGTGTTTTTTTTCCTCTCTCTCAAAGGTGTTTTTCAACCCTTATAATATATATCACAATAAAAATAAAACCCTAGCTTTCTTGTTTATACATGCACAAGAAAAAGGAAATAAAAAACTAAAAAATTGGCAAAAAATTGGCTTACATGTGATTTAGCGCCTTGGCCCAAAACACTAGTGTCCCAGCTTTGCGATTTCTTGCTCCCCCGGTGGCACTGCAGTGACAATATCTCAAGACGCAATTTGAGCTAGCGTTATGACTTTGACATCTCGAGCCGCAGCTTAGGACTTTGGAGTCACGGCTTCAATGATTCGAGTCGCGGCTTGAGACTCTTGGCCAAAATTTCACGTTTTAGCACTTGAATCCTCCTTTTTTTCTTCTTGATAGGTAGATTTGGCTCCACACTTTAACAGTCTCCCACTAGGAGACTAATCAATCACTACGTCTTTAGTGTAGTGGTTGTGACTCCTCACTCCTCATGGAGAAGTCGAATTGAAGTTGCACACAACTTTAGTTTCTTGATCGGAACAATCTGCATTAACATTTTAGTTGGATTTAAGTGCCCATCAATCTTCTCAAGCGTTAAAATTCCACCCCCCAAAATTAACAACATAGTGATAATGTATTTGAATGTGTTTTGTCCTAGCTGTAATACCTCTTAAATTCATGAGAATCTACATCATTTTCTCTCAATGCTGTTTGCCTATGTAAATAATCATTTACCTATTAGATGTATAATGCATTATTAAGGTGGTATGATTAAAAGGTTGAACGGACTTAAATTTTAAGTTGGTTAGGAATATCATATTAAAGTGTTACATATATGGCAAGGTCATTAGACTATGGCTATTCACTAGCTTACGTAATGCGGTATATAATTGTGAATGTATTTTTAGGTTTATAGTGATGTAACTTTAAAACTAATAATTATGTAAATAATTTATTTGACATAAAATAATTAATTATATAGATTATTAGAGATTATATTATATATGTCTAATTAATTTCTTTACTATCTCCACATTATTTTTTAACATATGGTAATTTATTAAGATATTCTTTATGACATTAATTCTTGAAACATTAATTTAAATATCAAGATAATTTTATTTAAATAAATTTTTAAATTATATATGAATATAATCTTATTTGAATTTGGAATTGAAACAAAATCTTGTCCTTATGTGCTTCTAGTAGGCACATTCTTTGAGGATAAGACAAGAAAAATATTTTCTCTTTATTTGATTTTATTTGGATAATTAATACATAATTGTTTAATTCAAATAAAGTTGTAATGATTTTATTTTAAACTTAAATTAGATTTATAGAACATTATTTATGAAAATGAAATCACAAGATAAATGGAAATTAAAATTTAAATCAAATCTTGGATCTCCTATGCTTAAAGTGGGTGTTTTTATTTTTGGGTACTCCTAGGAAAGAGAAAACGCCAAATAAGAAGAAAAAGAGAGAAAAATCTTTTCAAATGTTCTACTCAAAATATGAAATCAGCTTAGTGCAATTACTATAAATAGTACTTTTGGGGCTTCTATTTTACTTAGTGCATAAACTCTCAAGTGAACGAATTTATTATTATAACTCTTATTTATAATAATAAATTCTTAGAGTTCTGGGTGGTTGGAAGGAGACAAGCTGCACGAATACTGATTGAGAAACCGAGTGTCCACACACTTTATTGTCCGAGGATTGAAAAATTGTAAAGATGGCTACTTGTTTGAAGTTTTCTTAGTCACATCCTTCTATGTTTTTGGTGTTTTCCTTATAAGATATTTAGATTGTTGAATGATTTATTGTATATAATAACACAAGTTAAGACGATATTTTCGAAAATTTTTTAAAATTTTGTTGTGCACGTTTTTTATTTTTCCTTTATTAATTTTCATTAAAAAATTAAATACTCTATAGAAATAGTGTTATTTCACAATTTTTGAGCATTAAAATTGCTAGGTTCTAATTTTGCTCAATTATAATTTGTATTAGTTTAGTTTGATTTATTTTGTTTTCACGAAATTTTGTTTTATTTTATTTAGGTTAATATTAACATTAATTTATTGTTATTTAGCTTCTCCTTTAGATAATTAATTTTTCCTCATTGTGTAATTCAACTAGGTGAAAATGGGTGAAATGTGATTTATGAATTCCAATTGGAGGCAAAATGGTGATTAAAAGAGCTTATGTAAGATTTGAAGTTAATCCAGATGAGGGCTAGATCCACACATATAACGGGATACACGTGCCAACTAGCCATTAGAGATGTTAGTTACAACTCCAGATCGCTCCTAGCTGTGCGTACGCCTCACCCTAGATAGGGGCGCGTGGTGGCAAGCTCTGTATTAGCGCATTAGCATGTCTAACTCGCCATATAGTCAGTTACAGTTCCAGATTGCTCTTGGCCATGCATGCGTCTCACCTTAGATAGGGGCCCATGGTGGTAAGCGCTGCATTAGCGCATTAATGTGTCAGCAGGTGTAACACTCCATTAGTGGGATATTATAATTTACTATCATTATGATAACATATAAACTAGTATGATAAGAAAACATAATTGTTTATGTCACAATAATGCGAAAGACCATAAAATTTTTTTTTCTTCTCTTTAAAAATATGAAATATCTCGTTACATAATTTTAAAATAAAACACTAAACTTTATAAATATCGTGATGGAAGAAAACATAGTGTTAAAAAAATTTTAAATCATCTTAAAAATATCTTAAGAAATTATCGAAAATAAATGAATTATTTAAGCTAAAAACAAACATGTAAACTCTTAAGAAAATAATAATGAACTCTTTTGAAACAAGAAAGTTCCGATAGCCCACTTTGCTACCATCATGCTTCCATGCCAGGCCTCCTCCACGCCTAAGACTTAGCTTTTACCTCTATTTACAACATATGAACACTCTAATAAGCAATTGCTTAATAAGTACATTCTTAATCTCACAAATTACTTAGTTTATAAAGTTAGTATAAAATCAAATCTTAATATATAAAACATGACATAGAACATGAATATAAGAAATGTATACATATCTGAAAATATATAAATAATCTATTTATCTCTTACTTTTCTTTTCTATAATATTGGATCCTAAGCGACGTACTAATGCCCGTAGCCATGATAGAAGTGAGCTAGTTAGACTCAATATCTATCAAGACAACTCTTAAACTTTAACTCTAACTCTAGTGGTTGTTAACCTAACACCTTCTGTGAGTGCATGCGGCTTAGATGTTAATCTCTAAATATGAATTGGGACTAATCCCCAGTATAAGCCTTGTATTTACCTTTTATTTAATCTTCGCTAACTTTTAACTTAATCTTTCGTAAATAACAATCATAATTATAAATCAATAACCGTAACTCTTAATACTGTAATAAAAATCATAATTTTTATAAAAAAACATAACTCTTAAAAAAAAAAAAACACGCCTTTATACCTCTATATGAAAGTGTATAACTTTTCATAAATAAAACATAATTTTTTATAAAAATATTCTTATAAAAAAAATAACATATACTACCAAACAAAATAACATCACCAATGATATATATATATACTATAACATAGCAATAACTTTCTTAATAAAATCACATATAAAAGCTCTCGTAAAATAAATAACATATGCTATCAAAATATTACATCACTTACAAACCGTTTTGATTTTGAACAAATATATTGCAAGTGAAAAATGTACTTACCTTGGTTTAAGAACTTACTATAATCAATGAATAGGTGACATAGCACCTTGGGACTTCAATACATTCACTTTTTGGTGTATTCATGTCATAAAATCATAGAATCAATATTCTATAATTAATATATATCATGAAAATTCCAAAATTTCTATATTTTTAGAAAAATCTTAAAAACAAAATCCATGAATCTAACATCTCTGCTATTAAATTATATGATGAAACCTTTTAATTCATCACTCTATATCTTTAATTCCTCATGCATGTTGATAATTTTCCCAAATTCCATCAAACCCTAGATCTCAAAATCTCCAAATCTAAAACTTAAAAGAAGAATACCCTAAATATCATTAAAATCTAGTCTCGAGACTCATAAAAAAAGTGAATTATAGAGCTTTGATGGTAAGAAATCACAAAATCTCTCTCTTCTTAAGGGAAAAGGAGAAAGGAGCTTTGATAGAGATAGAATAGAGATTTTTTAATATATATGTATAATGGGATTCAAACTTTTTTTTTTTGGCTTTTAAACAATTAATTTCAATCATCTAAAGGCTAGGATTAAAAGTTAAAAGATGATTTAAGGGTCCAAAATAAGTCTCGAGAAGTCTATAAGTCTGTATGTTTTAAACTTTAATATTCAAGTGAAAAAATCACCCTTGGGTCACAGGCCAACAGCGTGGCATTACGTATTATGTCTCTGCAAAGCCACAACACTGCCCTAGTGGTAGCCTAACCTCTTATGGTAGTTTGGCCATAACCTTTTAGTTCGATATTAGAATTAGATCATTTAAGAGGCGTTGCAATAATAACAAAAACCTTTACAACTTTGATTAAGAAATTTTTGTCTAAATAAAACATTTTCCTAATCAAAATCTTATTTGAATACAACAATACACTCTTTCTTATAAAATTTTCAATACTTAATCTCTTTTAATCAGTTCTTAACCAATTTTACACCAAATCAAACATACTTGGATAGTCTAACATGCTAAAACCCTTGTGTAAAATTAATATGAAACTCTAAATTCTTACTTACTCGTCCTTCATATAAGACATAAATTTTTGATTGTACCAAAGCACTTAATGTTGTCACCCATAGAATAACTTAAGAGAACATTAAAAATGTCACTCCATACTATACTCTAAGATCACTTAGACATCTATGCTTATTATGTTGTTATATAAATACTTGGGTGTTATAGTTCCTCTCACTGTATAAAAGTTTCATCCTCAAAACTTAGAATAACTCTAGATACCTAGTTTTTGTAATATCCCCGCATTCACATATTGACTCTTCTACTCTATGGTTAACCCATGTACTCAATTATTCTTCCCTTTTAGTTTTAATACTACTTTTTGTTTATGACACTCTTTGGATGTGCTATACTTTTCTAATACATTCATGTTTAGGATCACATCATAATAAACTATTCTATGGTAACTATTTTTCAAGTCTAAATCTTATTCCTATTCAAGTTAGAACACTTACTTGGAGGATGTTGGAGTGAATGTGTGGTGATAGTGTAGCGCAATTTTGGAATTAAAATTTTTATTCTCTGATACCATATCTGTAACATTCTCTTAGTGGGATGTCATAGTTTACTATCATTACTATAATATATGAACTAGTATGACAGAAAAAAGAAAATTGTTTATGTCAAAATAATGCGGAAGACCATGATAAAACTTTTTTACTTCTCTTTAAAATGTATGATTTAAATATAATATAATATTAAAATAAAACACTAAGCTTTATAAATATTGCAATGGAGGAATATATAGTCTTGAAAATAATTTTCAATCATCTTAAAAGCATGCTAGGAAATCATCGAAAATAAATAAACTATTCAATTTAAAAATAAACTTGTAAATTCTTAAGAAAATAATCGCAAACTCTTTTGAAATGAAAAGTTTTGATAACTCACTTGCTACCACACAAGCTTCCATGCCAAGCCTTCTCCACCCCTAAGACTTAGCTTTTACCTTTATCTACAGCATACGATAACTTTAATAAGCACATTCGTAATCTCATAAAATGCTTAGTTTATAAAGTTAGTGTAAAAACAAATTTTAATATCTAAAACATGACATCGAACTTGAGTGTAAAAACATGATCATACATATTTAAAAACACATAACTAATCTATTTATCTCTTATTATTCTTTTTTACAATGTTGTGTCTTAGGCAATATACCAATGTATGCAATCATAATGAAAGTGAATTAGCTAGATTCAACATCCACTAAGGCAATTCTTAGACTCTAACTTTGGCTCGGAAAGTGTTAACCCAACACCTCCTGTGAGTACATGTGAGTCAGGTGTTAAACTCTGACTCTGAATTGGGACGAATCCATGGTACACGCCTCTTAATTACCTTTTGTTTAATCTTAGCTAACTCCTATCTTAATCTTTCAAGAATAATAATCACAATTATAAATCAAAAGCCATAATTCCTGGCACTATAATA
Organism: Antiaris toxicaria; assembly: GCA_035233585.1. Lineage (NCBI taxonomy): Eukaryota > Viridiplantae > Streptophyta > Magnoliopsida > Rosales > Moraceae > Antiaris > Antiaris toxicaria. The sequence goes on from CP141157.1 coordinate 25,995,239, forward strand.
AAAATCATAACTTTTATAAAAATATAACTTTAAAAAAACAACAAAATTCTTTATAAGAAAGCATAACACTTCATAAATAAAATTTAAATTTTTTTTATAAAAGTATTCTTATAAAAAATTAACATATATTGTAACAAAAATAACATTGCCAACAATGTATATACTATAATATAAATAATAACTCTCTTAATAAAATTACATATAAAAGCTTTTATAAAATAAATAACATATGCTATCAAAATATTACATCACTTACAAACTATTTTAATTTTGAACAAACACATTGTAAGTGAGAGATGTACTTACCTAGATGTAAGAATTTTCTATAATCACTGATTAGGTGATGTAGCATCTCAACACTTCAATATGCTCTTTATTAAGTGAATTCATGTCATAAAATCATAGAATTAATATTTTCTCTAGTTAAAAAAAATCATGAAAATCCCTAAAGCCTAAAATTTCTATTTTGTAGAAAAAACCTTAAAAACAAAATCCATGAATCTAACTTCTCTACTATGAAATTTGATGATGAAACCTTTTGATTCATCACTTTATATCTTTAATTCATTACCTATGTTGATACTTTTCCCAAATTCCCAACTTCTGTCAAACCCTAGATCTCAAAATCCTCAAATCTAAAGTGTAAAAGAAGAGTACATTAAATCTCCGATGAAATCAAGGCTATAGACTCACAAGAAAAGTGAATTACAGAGGTTTGATGGGGAGAAATCATAAAATCTCTCTGTTGTAGGATAATCGAAAAACATGCATAGCAGAATTTTAAAAATTTTCTAAAGATCATACGAACTCATGTTGCCATATATAATGAATTACACAATAATCTATATACCTTCTGAGAAAAACACTAGAAATGCCGGAGGATGTGACCAAGAAAGCTTTAACCAACTAGTTTCTTTACTATTCTCTAATTTCCGAATGGTGAAATGTGTGAGTACTCGATTTCTTTATTGGTATTCTAATGGCTTTTCTCTTTCCAACCACCTAGATATCTAGAAATTTATTATTATGAATGAGAGTTATAATAATAAATTTATTCACTTGAAAGTATATGGTCTGAGATAAATAGAAGTTTCAAGAGTCCTATTTATATAGTAAATACACTAGGTAGTTTTCAAAATTTGATCAAGACACTAGAAAATATTTTTTTCTCTCCTTCCTCTTTTTATAACCAAATTTAACCCTGAAAAATTTCCTCAAAATATTTGTCCACCATAAGCTGTGGAAATTCAAAATTAGATTCAAATTTTAACCTCCACAAATCTTATGATTTTATCTATATAGATAATGTTCAATAACTCCAGTTTAAATTTAAAATAAAATCATAATAACTTTATTTGAATTAAACAATTAGGTAATTATCATCCAAAATAAAATCAAATTAGGAGAAAATCTTTTTTCCCTTAGCCTTACAAAAAATGCCAACTTTGGAGCATTCAAGGATAAGATATTATTCAATGCAAATTCAAATAAAATAATCTTTTAATTTAAAATATTTATCTAAATAAGATTATTTAGATGTTTAAATTAATTTTTCAAATAATTAATTTATCCATATCTATTCAAAATTCAAATCAATCTCATATTTATCTTCAAAAGACAAATACAATTAATTTAAATTTTAAATCTTATCTTCCAAAATAAATATTTATACAAATTTAATGTTTACTCCATTAATTAAATAAAACAAAATTCCCATTCTACTATTGCTAGAAAAAACGCTTACACTTATATAGGTGACCAGTTTTTTTTCTCTTCTCTATGTGTAAGAATACAAGTCATAAAGAAGACACTGAATAATTACCATCCGTTAAAAAATTATGCAAAGCTGATTAGACATATATAATGTGGACTCTAATAATTCATATAATTATTATTATATGTAGAATAAACGATTACACAATTATTAGTTTCAGAGTCACATCATTATAAATCTGAAATTGCATTCCTAATTGTATACCGAATTACATAAGCCAGTGAAGAGCCATCATCCAATGACTTCATCATATATACATCACCCTCATATGTTATCCATTATTAACATTAGGTAAAAATCTGTTCAATTTTTTAATTATGCTATCTTATAGATCCTTTGTACACCTGATTTAAGAAAATAATTATTCGCCATATATGAATAAAAAATCGTTTGCCAAGCAAATGACTCAAGACTTTATCCGTTTTCACATCTAGTATTATATCGTTAAAAGGATAACCTTTACTCCATATTAGAGCTATGATTCCATATCTATAAGCAAACCCTCCATCGTATACAAGTCGTGTACCCAATAAACTGGTTTATAAGCTTACTATTTTGAGGACACTTTAGCTTTTGAAACATCAAATTACACAAGTCATACACATGAAACTATTCACTTACTTAAGATTAAAGTTATTATATAATGAACGTCGAAAATAAATTAATCTACTCAAGCAGATTACATAGATTAATTACACTTTGATCCTAATCTAATATGACACCACCAAGTAACATATCTATATCTCTCTTTACGAGTCAAACTTACTCTAAATAGTCAAGATAGACCATCTCCTTAATTGGTTTTAGACATCATAATAGTCTTAACATGGGTTTAGAATGTTGACTTTTCGTATACAATTAGCCATTGTATGCGATATTTTAACAGTTTAATAACAAGTAGTCAATGAGTCATATTTGTTTATATTTACTTTAATATGTAAATAGGATGAGGACATATAACAATATAATGAATAACTTCTATTATGTTATTAATCAATTCAAAAGAAAAGAAATACATTAAAAATGTCTTTCCCTCTTAGAGCACTCTTAACATCTTTTCTTAAGAGGAGAAAGAGAATGAAGGTTTGAGATAGAAAGAATAGAGATTTTCTAAAATATACATATAATGGGATTCAGACTTAAGTTTTTGGGTTTTAAATAATTAATATCAATCATCTAAGAGCTAGAATTAAAAGTTAAAAGATGATATAAGGGTTTAAAATAAGCCTAAGGAAGCCTCTAAGTAGGTATCTTTTAAAACCATTTTTTTAATAAATTTTCTGATGAATAAATCACCCTTGGATCCCAGGCATCAACGCTAGTAGCACTACATATTATGTCTTTGTGAGGCCAAAAGACGAAGCCGCGGCACTGCCTTAGCGATATCCTGACCTCTCATGATATTTTAGCCATAATTTTCTACTTCATTATCAGAATCAGATGATTTAATAGGCATTGAAATGATAGCAAAATGATCTACAACTTTGATAAAAGTATTTTTGTCTAAGTAAAATGTTTTTCTAATCAAAATTTCATTTGAATATACCACTACACACTTTCTTATAAAGTTATCAATATCTAACCTTTTCTGGACAATTTCATGCATTTAGCTAATAATTCCACATTTAACATCAATCAATTAGAGGGTAATTTTGATTTAAATAAAATTAATTACGAGATTTTGGATCTCTAGAGCTTTGTTTTTATTATTTTGAGTTTCATTAATTTTTCTTATTTTTTGCTTTGTAGTTTTAATTTCAGCCGTTCAAATAATTCCACAGTTAACCAATTTTAGTAATTAACTTAAAATTAAATGCAATCCTTATAGAAATGATATCTTTATTCACTTTGTATTACTTGTTCGACTTGTGCACTTGTGAGTATTTCACATAACAAGTTTTTGGCACTTTTGTGAAGGATTGTTTTGTTTAATTTTAGTTAATATCGATACCAATTAGCTTTAAAATTAAATTAAACATTTTTTTCTTTTTCATGTTTTTAGTTGTTTTCTTGTTGTGTTTCATTTTGTTTGTTTTATGTTTTTTTTTCAAGTTTTGCAAACTTGTTGGGGTTTTAAGAATGTTGCATAAACAAATCCTCACAAGTTTTGCCCAACAAGAATTTGAACCTTTTTATATTGCTAGGGTGAGATTTAAAGATTTGCAAGTTAGGTTTCCATATTATGGTTTTTCAAAGAATATCAAATTCAAATCTTCTATAATGGCTTGTGTGCTATAACTAGGCATTGGGTTGAAAGTGGAGATGGTACCATCTCTTTCTACCATAGGTCCATCGATGAAACATATTTGATGTTGGAAGATATAGTCGAGTTTGATTTTTGGAATTTCAATGGTTCAAGGAACAACGAAAGTTCGAAGAATAATTCAAATCTTGTAAAGCTATGGTTTTTTTTTTCTGGGATCTTTTAATTTTTATTTTTTTGTTGTTTTTCTTCTCTAGGTACAACTCTTGTTGCTGAGGGGAGTTGATGACAAGTCATGGACGCAAGCCAACAAGCTCAAGCATCAACGAGGGGAGTTGTCTAAATTTTTCCTTGTTTCCATTTTTCTTGCACAATAAGGATGATTTGCATGTTAAGTTTGGACATTCAAGCTTTTGTTTTGTTTGCTTTTGAATTTTTTTCTTGAAAAAACAAAAAAAAAAAAAATTGAAACTTTTTGTGCATAACTTAAGGTTTTTTGTACTTTATTCAATAATTCTTCTTGATGTGATGATATGAGTGTGGTTGGTATTGTGCATTGCTTTTGGAAAATTATGAATGTTGCTTTAATATTGTGTTTGTTTCTTGAGTTTGTTGCATTTTGGTTGTGATTATTCAATCTTTGAGCACATTGTTGTTTTGATCTTGGAGTTGTGTGCATATTTGGATAGGTCTATGTAGACAAGAGATTTTCTTGACATCATAAGTGTTAGAATTTTCTTGATATCGTTCTTTTTCTCCCAATCCTCCGTTCTCTTTCTTCCTTTACGAAGATATAATTTTCGTGAATTCTCACTATTGAACCTTTGTGATTCGTTCTTCTTGTGAGTCTCTAGCTTGATCTAATTGGGGATTGAAGATAATTTTTTTTGATGCTTTAGGTTTGGAAATTTTTAAATGTAGGGTTTGTTGCAATTTATTAATTCAGAAAATTTATTTGGTTAGGTGATGATTGATGATAAAAAGTAATAAATTGAAGGACTTAATAATGAAAATTTAATTGGGAATATTAAATTTATGAATTTGGCTTTTGGATTTTTGTTTAGAAAATTGAAACTAGGGTTTTTAGGATTTTCATGATTTTCTTAAATAGAAGGTATTAATTATATGTTTTCTAACATAAATTCTTCAAAAAGCGAGCATATTGAGGTCCTGAAACACTACATCACCAAATTACCAATTTTAGTAAGTTTATCTAGCGAGATAAGTACATCTCTCACCTACAACTACAGTATGTTTGTTTAAAATTAAAATAGTTTATAATTAGTGTAAGATTTTAATAGAATATTTATTTCCTTTACAAAAAACTTCAATGTCATTTTTATTAAAAAAGAGCTATTATTTATATTTTAGTATATACCTCATTGGTTATGCTATTTTTTTTAATAGTATAAGTTATTTTTCTTTAAGATGGTTCATTGAGAATTTTTGTCATATAAAGAAGGTGATGTTTTATGTTATAGTATATGCCTTATTGTTCAGGAAAGATAATATTAAGAGCTAACAAAGATAAAAGATAATTAAGAGATATGTACCAAAATTTATCCCAAATCACATTTTCACACTGAGCCATTAATAGTTCACAAGAGGTGCTAATGTTTGTCACAGATACAATTTTCAAAGTTGCATCGATGTGTTTGGAACTTACAATGCCACTCTCACTGTGATTACTTGCCTTAGTGTAGTGCCTTGGGCCTAAATAAAATAGAAAAGAATAAAAAAAGTGGATAGGAGTTTTATATATACTTTAAGTATGTGAATTCTCACAATATTTGTTTTATATTATATATTTGAAATACTTAAAGTATAGTTTTGACATGTATTTACACCAAAGATATAAACTAAATATTTTGTTAGAAAATAGATATACTTACTAAACAATTGCTTAATATAATATTTTTTTTGGCATGTTGCAGAAAAGAGTAAGGCCAAAACTTAAAAATGAAGGAAGCTTAATGTGGATTCATGCGTGTTAGCGTTGTAAGTTATCATAACTTTTTTTGTTTTAAAATGAATTAAAAAGTTTATTTTACAAGTTGTATAAGTTTGAGTATGGATTAATATGGTTCTTTAGGTTTGAGTATAAGTTTGAGTATAAGTTTGTGTAACTTTTTTTGTTTCTAATGTTTATTTAGGTTGTCTTTAGGATGGTTTAATTTTCTACTAAGACTATGTTTTTAGCCATCATGATTTTATAAAATTTAGTTTCTCCATTTTTATTTTCTTATGTGCAATTTTATTCTGATTTCCGCATTGATGGTAATATAGTTATTAATTTATTCATGTGCATAATTATTGTATTTTTGCACATATAAGCTTATATCTTAGGTTAAAAGATGGTAAACCCTAGCCTTTCTTTAAATGTGCATTAGTAAATTTCTTGATTATTATAATAAATTGCTACATTGACTGAAATAAGTCGTAGTCCCTCGTTACGGTTAACTTGTATAAAATTCTTGGTATGTTTTGTTCATTTTATTTTCTTCTGATTACTTTCTCTTGAGGATTTTGAATTTAGTCGTAAACTAATTCTTAACAAAAGAGGGTGAAGAAAATTAGCCATAACCATACAATGAATTTGAACGTTACGATACTAAATTATTGTTTAATTTTTATCACTTTTTTATTATATCTTCAGTCACCCAGTTTACTCTATTTATCCACATCTCTTCTCTCTTCACTTATCAACTTCTGTCTTTATTTCTCAGTTAATAGCTCCTAATCTCCAAACAAGTTTGGTCTTACATATTTTGAGGTCTTAAGCAAAACTTTTAAATGACGCATATTTAAAGGTAATCTTTTAATAAAATAGTTTGCATTAAAGTTAAAAAAAATCATTTGCATTATATCTATTAATGCAAAAAAAAAAAAAAAATTATAAGAAACAATTTATCTATTCTGCTTTTTTTTTTTCTCTAACTTTATCATAAATTGATATATATATTTTTATTAGATATATTTATTCTTAACTTTTTTTACTAACCAAATCAACACCCACAACAATAACAAAAACAGAATAGCTAATGTCAAATTTAAATACGCAAGAATTATTAAGTAAAGAATAAAAAAAAGAATAAGAAAGATATTATAAGAAACAATTTATCTATTCTGCTTTTTTTTTTTCTCTAACTTTATCATAAATTGATATATATATTTTTATTAGATATATTTATTCTTAACTTTTTTTACTAACCAAATCAACACCCACAACAATAACAAAAACAGAATAGCTAATGTCAAATTTAAATACGCAAGAATTATTAAGTAAAGAATAAAAAAAAGAATAAGAAAGATATTATCTTGAGATTGAATGGTCAAACAATATAATATTTCTTTGAATGGAATTTTTTCAGTGACTTTTTATACTTTATCTTTAAATTTTTTTTTCCTTTCCTCTCATATATATATATATATAATTTTTTTCCCTTGTTGCAAACTTGTAGGGAAAAAAATATTAAAAAAAGAATACTTGTGTGAAGTCTTGAAAAGAATAGTTATAGGAAAGTGATTTTTAGCGTGAAAATGAGAAGAGACTTTTAGCATGAGAAAAAGAGTGATATTATGTGGAAGTATATTTGTGTGTGTGTATATATATGTTAAATGAAAAAAAAAAAAGAGGATGGGTAACTCCTCATTTACGTACACTTTTTTTCTTCATTTTTTTAGTTATTTTAGAGGAACAATAATTGCATTCTCTCGTCTGCTCCCTAAAAACTCTTCCAACAACAACAACAGCAATAATAATAATAATAATAATAATAATAATAATAATAATAATTATTATTATTATTATTATTATTTGGTTTTTGGAAAATGCACTATAGCAACATATATCATAACAGGAAAAAAAATATACTCACGAAATTTAAAAAAAGTCTCGTAATAAAATCTCAACAATAATTTTTTTTTCCTCTTTAAGAGACCGGCAGCCCATAAAATAAAAAGAAACAAATAAAAAAAAATATTATTTATCACTTAATTTTTAAAATTTGAAAATGGCAAGTCTATACGCCTTTTTAAAGATATTTGGGACCCTCCCTAACAATAATAGGGCCCAGAGCAATCATTTAATTTGTCTTAAGGTACGGTCAAATTATTTTATTTAACTTTATCCCTTTTAAAAAATTAACAAAAATTATAAATAAATAAATTAATTTAAATCTAATAAATTTATTTTATTTTGAATTTAATATATAAATAAAATGAAACCTAAAGTTTTTCTATACTAACAAGAGAATAGTCCTCTTTGAAACTTTAAATCTAAGTTACTAATATTTCTCTTGAGCAAAAAATAAAAAAATAAAAAAATAAAGATACTAATATCTATATGTTCAGCAATTTAAGATCAAATTGCTCCCTCTTTCTTTTTTTTTTTTTTTCTCTCTTTTGTTTCTTACCAGTTCATTATCATGTTAGTTAGGCAAAGTCCTCTACGCTTTTGTTAGGTATCTACTTCTTGTTAGGCGTCTTCTTGTTTATTATTGGGTAATGTTTGACATTGTTCATAGCTGGGTATGTGTCGACTTTCAAGTAATTTACTAATCAGTCTCTGAGTTAGGAACAAAAACAGAATCAAAGTTCGTTGTGGAGGGAAGCAGTTGACCTGAACAAAAAGGGTGAATTACTTATTTGGTTCTTAATTTTTTTTTTTTTAATGAAGTTACAATTTGTTCCCTTTTTTGTGGCCAAAAACTCCCTATGGCCTCTATAATAAAAGGATGCAAAATGATTCTTTTTTGATATGTAAAAAATTAGTTAAAATTTTCACGTGAATTACACATTATTTATTATTTTAGGATAATTAAGAAAAAAATTACAGGATCCCATTTATATATGCCATATACTGATTTTTTTAATCCAACCTTTGTTAGTAAAAAGAAATAATTTTTACTCTTTTAAAGAGATTAGGGAGCTTTTAATATTAAAAAAAAATCAGGAACCAAATTACAACTTCATCAAAATATTATGGACTAAGAAACGGTCAAATTACAACTTCATCAAAATATTATGGACTAAGAAATGGTTTGGTACAACTTCATCAAAATATTATGGACAGAAAGGGTTTGGTACAACTTCATCAAGATATTATGGACTAAGAAACGGTTTGGTAGTGTGTGTGTGTGTGTGCGCGCGCGCGCTTTTGGGGGTTGGAGGCCAAAAACATGTTTGGCAACATTCACTTCTCCAGACCCCCAACAGTGGCATCACATGGCCTTATTAGTTGCTATAGTCGGCCACTTGCAACTCTTCTCCTCCCCTGCTATTTGTTCAATGTCTCCCTCTCCAAATCCACTCTTTTCCAATATGTTGAGAGGTGTTGGGGGGGGGGGGGGGGGGGGGGTGTGGGGTGTGGGGTGTGGGGGGGGTTGCCGTGGGTGGTTTTGGAGCCTTGCTTTTGAGGGTTAGAGGCCAAAATATGTTTGGCAACATTCACTTCTCCAGACCCCCAACAGCGGCATCACATGGCCTTGTTAGTTGCTACAGTTGGCCACCTGCAACTCTTCTTCTCCCCTGCTATTTGTTCAATGTCTCCCCCTCCAAATCCACTCTTTTCCAATCTATTGAGACCACCTCCAACCCCAGTCGTCCTTCTTGGCTGCCCAATCGGTGACAACCCCCCAATCCCACTGTTTGTTGCTGTCGTCCATGTCTGCCAGGTTGTCCTAGTGTTGTGTCCTCTACCGGCCCCCATCCGCAACCAAGCAAGATCTCTTCTATCAGCAGTCGATTCTTTCCCCCTGACCAAGCCCCATTTTCTGCCTTGGCCACCGATTCTCTCACAAGCCAAGTTCTACCAATTTCCTTCCTGCATTTCATCGGCCGAAACACTTACCTGCCCCTCCTCTCGTCTGTTGAAGTCTAATGTCACCCACCAACCACCTTCTCCTCCGTCAGAGCTGAAGCTTTCTGTCTCCCTTCAACCCACGTTTTATGCCTTTGGTGCCAATATTTTCACTAGTTAACGGCATAAAATTTTTTTTGGGCCACCGAATGTAACCCAGAATTTGTTTTCGCCCTTCCCCTTGTTCGATCTCCCCCCGACCCCTTTTTTATCTGTTCGTCGCTGAATTTATATTTTGTTAGATGAAACAAAATTTTTTTACTGACATATTGCCTCTAAAATTGTTTTCGCCCTTTCCCGCGTTCGATCTCCCCCAAACCCCATTTTATTCGTTAATTATCGAATTTATATTTTGCTAGAGGAAACAAAATTCTTTTACCGACATATAGCCCCTAAAATTGTTTTCATCCTTCTTGTCGTTAGCCGATTCCTTCCATCACCCACTCGTAGCCCTTGCATGTGCGCTCTCCTCCACTGACCCCCATCTGCTCCTTTAGTGTCCAACCATTCCAACACGCCTCGCCCCCCTCCACCATCTACTCCATCCACGCCCAGGCTCTCACAACCTTTGTTTTCCAACCTGTTTTCTCACTGTCAATTGCCCTTCCCACGGTTGGGCAAAGCCGTTTGGTGACTGGGTTGCGAGTTTGCTTGGTGGGTTTTTCAGTTTGCTGAACCCCCAGAATTGATTTACTGCCATCAGAAGTACATTTTTTAGCGTGTTCATCGGGCCTTCGATGCTCACCTGATGCCGTTTGTGACTTGGTGTGTATTGTTGGTTTCGGGGGTTTTAGCCTTCCTCAAACTCATTAATTGGGTATTTTTTGTAAAAATCTTTTGTCGGTGGGTTAAACCAAAATCAACCGGTTCCTGCTGTTGTTGTTTTTAGGTGGACGGTTACGTCATCATCGACTTGTTTCCCCAAATTAACCATAGCCAAAAGAAGTAGGAGACACTGGGTTCGAGGCTAAACATGGGCTACTCGACTTGGCCACTGAAACCAACTTTTGGAGTAGATTACACACTACTTCCATCATCAGAAGCTTAGAGCACGGTTAACGTGTTCATTACCTGATCCTAAGGCTACTGTCGTTTATTCCTCCACTCGCTTTAACTCAGTATATTGTGATAAAAATCATATGTTGCTATATTCGTTATATAATGTGTTTTTTCCATTTGTGCTTTTGGCTTGATATTTGTCATATTTGTGGTACTGTGTTTACATTTTTATTTATATTGCTATGATTGTTTACTTTTTTGGCTATACAATTTTGTTGATTTATTTATTTATGACATTCGTACTATAGTATGAATTTTTTTTACATGTAACTGGTTGTCAATGCTTGGTGAGTGTGACAGGATAATAGAAAAGACAGAAGTTCCTACCGATGATGCTGTTATTGTATGCTTGTGGCTGCGAAACAAAAAAGAGGTGTTGAGGGAGTTTACTTGGCTTTTGGTTGGAAGAGGTGGAATATTATTTGAAGGATTGTTAGTGGGTGTATCTAGAGTAATTAATTTTCAAATTTGTTTATATAGTAAGATTATAATGTACAAAAATTTCATATGTATTTCATTTTTTATTGGCTTGTAGATTGTAACTAATATTGATTTTACCTGCATCTACTAATACTTGACGGCAGGCATAACTATTTGATGTTGATGTTACTTTTATGGAAATCATAAACAAACTATGTATGATATTATGATACTATGTTACTGTTGGTAGGTTGAAAAACACGGCACATTATGGATAACACAGACACTAATAGTGATAGTGACTTAGGCGCTATTGTATGTGTGCTATATGCATACTTGAAAAAGTTGCAAAACTGAAACAAGCGAAGGCACGACTCCATTTTAACCGGGGCACTAAAGACAAATGAGTTGTTGTACGACAATGATGATAACTTAAAATAGAAGACACGAATGAATAGGTGCACATTCATGGCTTTGTGCAAGTTGGTAGAAACAAAGGATTTACAGTGATTGACAGATTGTATCTCTACACTTGAACAATTATTCATATTCTTAGAAATACTTTTTCATGCGACGACGAATAGGTAGACATAGGATATTTGATAACATTCAGGAGAGACGGTATCGAGATGGTTTACAAATGTACTCGATGCACTATTTATGTTGAAGGATGAGTTTATATGCCCATCTAATTATAATCAGGTTCAACCATATATCATGAAGAACACATATAAATATAGACCTTGGTTGGATGTATGTCACCATTTTCAATGAATGTTGTAGTTAAGAATTGGATTTGTTTATTTCTTATTTAAACTGAGCAATAATAAACTTGTTTTTGTAGAACTATGTCGGAGTTATTGATGGCACCCATGTGCCATGTGTTCCTGCAGTCGGTAATTCACTCATTTGGTGGACTAGGAAAGGAATAAGCATGCTAAACATCCTAGCTGCGGTTTTGTTTGATATGATGTTCACGTGCATGATCGCAGGATGGGAATGTTCAGCACATGATGCGAGGATTTTGGTACAGACAATGGCTGTCAATGGATTCCCATTACTGTCAGTAGGTTTACTCGACTCACATCTTCATTGTATATAGAGTTTTGAAGACATATATATATATCTAGAGTAATTACGATCAATTCTATGTATCCAAAATGTAGATAAATTTTACTTAACAGACTCAGATTATTTAAATAATGAGCATTTTCTAACTCCTTACCGAGGAGAAACTTACCACTTAATTGAGTACCATCAGCGACGATATAGACTAACTAGCAGGAAAGAAGTTTTTAATTACACTTACTCGTCTTTGAGAAACTATATTAAAAGGACATTTGATGTTTGGAAAGCAAGATTCAAAATATTAACTAAAATAAATAGTTATCCCATTGAAAAATAAGTTAAGATACCAATTGTTTGTGCGATATTGCATAACTTCATAAGGATTCATACAGCAGTTGAACCTGATCTGCTACTTCAAACCCACATGCATGAGATGCCAACAGATGTTGCTTTTACATCTGTGTCTACCAATGAAGCTAATGTCAAAGAAGTCAACGATGACGAAGATGATGACGGTACTTGTGCGGTCCCACATACGAACATCACAAACTCCGACCCATTTCAGCAACGTTGAAGAGGATGAACGACCATGGGTCATTTCTGATATACTGTGACGAACCAAATGCAGGAGAGATACCAACAATACTCATGGTAAAGACTTTGATGTATGTAGTATTGTTCATCTCAATGTGTTGTAATTTTTTTTCTCCAAAGATAATCAACTGCCCCATTGATAGTAATTGTTACAGTTGGTTTTATGGCTTGATGTATTTTGTGTATATGTATTATATTGGTTATATATGAAAAAAAATTTGGAATTTAGCCGGATTAGATAAACTTTGCATTTTAACCAATTTGCCTCTTCTTGTTTTTTTCTTTACATTTTTGTTATCAATTATTGCAAAATTTATTTCATAATGCATGTATCCCTAAGAAAAACTTTTTGCCACATATTCTATAATTTCTATCATTAATTTCCATAACAACTTTTTTCCAAAAATATTTACCCCAAATACATTCTCCGGAACCATATCTGGTTTCTAAAACCAATATCTCCAAAAATGCATCTCCAAAACTCCCCTCAAACTCCTCCTAAATTACATTACTTAATTTGGGCCAATCTAACTTAACTTAGTCTAGTTTTAAACAAACCTCTATTTTTTAAAAAGTTAAACAGTACCAATTTAACTTAAAATAAACTTTTTTTTTAAAAAAAACTACACAATACCTCATAGTTTAAAACAAACATTTTTTTGCTTTTTTTTTTTATTGCTAATCCATATTCAGATTTGGGAAACAGGGATGAGATAAATATGGGTAAGATTTTTTTTTTGTTTAATGTATTTTTTTAAAAAATTTCAAGCTAAAATATACACAAAACGGATAATCTAGCTTCATTTTTAAGTTAATTTAAATAATAAAATGTCCGATTTAGCTTTTAATTTGGAATATCAAACATCTGATCTAACTTAATATTTAAGCTACATAATACTATATCGCATATTCAATCGCACTCTATATGATTTTACAAAAAAAAAAAAAAAATTCATGGACTTGCACTTGTTTAGCTGGTAACCAGTCAGCTAGTCAGCATTTAATACACGTGGTAGCACATGAGTTGATTTTACAATCGAAAGGTTCAAAATCAATCCTAGCATAGTATTAGGTTTTATGTCCCAAGTCCCAACACAAATTATAAGTTTAGGAGTCGAGACCTTAATATTTGTCACGTACGCGTTCATTATACTGGTAAGTGATGTACTTGTTCATTGGGTAGGAAACACCTAAAGCATTAAAAATGGAATAGACTTAATTGGATCTAAAGCATTTTAAAGCATAAATAAAAGAGAGACAAGCCATCCATTCCCTATTGTTTACTTTGCAAATGGCACCTTAATTTCTATAGAACTTAATTCATGATATTTTGAAGTCTATTTGAATTGTAATACAACTACATAAGTGGCGTTGCTCCTATTTTTTCCTCCTTTTTACCCCACAGTAGAACATGTACATATTTATGAGGAACACCAAATTATAGAGTTCAGAGGAGCTACACAAGCTGGTGGAATTACCCCCACACGTTTAGAACAGAGCCATACCCATTTCCAAGACTCTCACAAAGACAAGTAACAACGCTTCCAAAGAAGCAACAACACAAGCATAAGAGGCAATGACAAATCATAGAAGGCACTCATTTTTACTCCATAACAAGCTGTCTGTGGCGATTGAGGTCATTCAGGTATGTAGAACAAGTGTAATCGTCCAAGTCACAAGCATCCAACATCACTGATCTCATTGCTATAGATTTAGGCTTCAACTCTTGTTGTCCAGCTTCACCCTTCAACAGCTGAACCACCTACGATAGAGGAAAAAAAGAAAAGCGGTCTTTCAAATTTTGTGACGTTGAGATGTGGAACATATGGTGATGTGAAAGAGTAAAACACATATCCATACCTTATTCATGAAGGGACGCCTGGTGGATTGATGGTGGATGCACATTGACGCTGTCAGCATTGTGCGTTTCATCTCAATCGGATCAAAATCATCGCCTAATCGAGGGTCTGCGAGTTCCCTGAAATTGTTTGTGTCTAGCATAGGTTTTGCCTGTGCATAACAAGAGAATGCATAAGCAAATGCATCTGTCTATACGTGAAAAATGCACTCTCTCTCGCACAAGTAGGCGAAGCTTAAGATTTTCCATTTGAAAATGACAGTTTTAGATAAGAATTCTACAAGAATAATACCCAGATGACCAGGCTTTGTTGACTTGAATCAACCGCTCGACGGCCCGTTATGAGCTCAAGAAGTAAAACTCCATATGCAAATACATCGGTCTTCTCATCTATAATTCCATGCATGAAGTATTCCGGAGCAAGATATCTTAACCATTGGAAAATGCATTAGAACAAACCAGTAGTAACATGAAAATAATTAATATATAAAGGTTAACATGAGAAAACTGCCAAACTAACCCGAATGTGCCCTCAATTGGGAAGACAACATGGTGAGTCCATTTCTCCGGGAGCCACTTTGCGAGTCCAAAATCAGAAATCTGCATTTCTCTACAGAAGTCAGTTTGAAATTTAATCTTAGGAAAAACCAGAAGATGAGTAAGGAGTGTACCTGAGCCGCGTAATCCTGTGTGAGCAATATATTAGAGGCCTTGATGTCTCGGTGAATAATTCGCCGCTGGCAATTGTGATGTAGATATTGTAATCCTTCTGCAACCCCAATTGCCACTTTAAACCTTATCTTCCATTCCAGACCCTCTGAACCTGAAAAATTGAATGTTTCTTGATGAGCTCAAGTATGAACGTACTGTTTTTGTCGGTCAAGATTCAATTAATTTGACATAGAAAAATGAACTCATTTTAAAAAAGGACAAATGCAAACAAAAAGGTACGACGTATTGCGCAATTAGACGAGAGAAACAGCACCAAAGAGCAGAGAAGCAAGGCTGCCATGTGGGGAAAATTGGAGGACTAAATGCAAACCACCATCAACACCGAAACCAAGCAAGCGAGCAGCATTTGGGTGGTCAATATGTGCAATTATCCCAAGCTCTGATAAGAAGTCACCAATCCTCTCCTCATTTTCCTTATCTTTCTTTACGAGCTTCTTTACCGCGACAAGTTGACCGTCGGAAAAGCACCCCTTGTAAACCTCTGCCTGCCCACCTTTCCCAATCAAGTTGTCTGTCAAGTTTAGCATAAAATGTGTTAGGTTTTGACCCAGTAGATGTATCTACTTTTTTTCCATTAGAAAAAGATAAACAAATATAAAATAAAGTAGTGGAGGCTCCACTAAATCAGCAGGGATGACAAAAAAATGAAGGATATGTTTATCCGCCAATCCCTACTTTTGAAATCATAAAAAGTTCGCAGCTAATTGGTTTGTTTTCCCAAATTGAGGAAAATAATGATTCTTGACTTTAATTCTTAAATCATTTCACCTACCTATTGACCTCATACCGTTGGTTGAACAGATATGAAGTCAAGAACTACAAAATTAATCTACGTTGTAGTAAACTCAGCTATAATAATCAAATGGAGTTATTTTTACAAATAGCACTTGATTTATACTCGATCTTAATTTGGCCATCAGATATTTAATTTTACATAATACACTATCTCGATCTCTAAAAAACCCCACAATTAGTCCATCTATCAGAGATTTGTCCCAACTAGGAACTTTTCAGGATATTTTTGAAAAATAGGTAACAAACTAAATTAACTGCAGAAACCATAGTTGACACACCTAAGATTTGGTCAAAAAGATTTCATGTCATACTCGCCAATCAATAACAGGGATACTTTTGAAAAACAGGCAACAAATTAAAGGCAATTATGGTTAGACAAAATCAAGATGAATACTTAAATGTTGATTTTTATTTATTTTTTATTATTATTATATTTTTTTGGCTAAAAGTTAAAAAGTTTTAGGAGATGAGTATATATTACATATTTTTTTGTTATATGACTCGTACCAAACCATATGTGGTGAGGGTGAGCGCACTACCAACCCACCTGTCAATGTGTTGGCCAAAAAAAAAAAAAAAGAAAAAAAAAAAAAAACCTGGCAAGACAACGTGATAGCTCTTAAGCGTTTTAAGTTTGTTCATAGGATTTTTTTTTTTTTTTGGAATGTTTATAGGAGATTTTTAGTCTTCTCAATCTCCACCTAAATCAACCCGGCAAGACAAGGTGTTCTCTATCCTAAGTAAGGGGGTCAAGCAGACAATAATCACCTTCCCCATTCACCAAAAAAAAAAAAAAATCACTTTCCCTGTGTTTGGTCCTCGAGAATTGAGAGAGCAAAAGTTGTGTAGTCAAAAAGGTCGTCTCCAAAGAAAATGTCCCATGCTGGTCCCCATGGACCATGCTGATTAATGGCTGCTAGCACACCTTTTTACAAATTGGCTTTAGACGAAGTAGTGATACTCATACTTACATATATGTATATTTTTTAAATATGCAGTTCAACTTGAAATATCAATTAAAAATACCAAACAGTTATCTTGTATTTATTTTTTTCCACTGGCAAAACAAGAAACTTTTTTTTTTTTTTTATTAGACTGGGACCATAAATCGTTGTCCAATTCCAACCACCACACAAGACGAGAGGAGAGACTCGGGCTAAATTTCCATGAAAAAGAAATAAATAGCATTAATGAAGAACTATTGACCAGAGAAAATAATAAAACATTTAGTTTCTGTTTTTTTAATGATAATCAAAAAAAAAAAAATTTTGAGATTATACAATCGAAGGAAATTTACAAATATAATATTTAAAATTCCAACCTAACTATTAAAGATTAATATTAATATATTTAATTCTAATTTTAAATTTTAAATATTAATTTATATTTTATATTTTTATTAATAAATATAATCGATTGATATGATAATATTTTAAATACTAATCAATATAAATAGAAGACTAAAAATTCATATATTATACAAATTAAAAATTAAGATAAAAATAAGTATCCTAAATATTTTTCATAACTAAATGGTCTTTTATTTGGGTTTTTTATTATCTTTTATAAGTCAATTAATTATTATAAATATTTTAAAAAATTGGGGGACCGTTTTTTAATCAATGATAAAAATACACTATACATTTTTACCTCAAAGAATCATAAGTATCTTGATTTAAAAAACCAATATTGCATGGACTTTATTTTCCAAATTAAAAGTTAGCACGTGATCATTGGTGATAAATTAGTCAGTCCTTGTCTAAACTTCAATACTTTCCTTAAGAAATCAATTAATTAGCTAAAAGAAAAAGCAAAAGCAAACAGAAAAGAAAAAAAAAAAAAAGTTCCAAAATTTTCTCTCACCGGGACTGAAATTGGCCGTGGCGGCGGCGAGCTCGGCGTGATCGAAGCTCCGCCAGGAGGGCTTGGCAGCCATGAAACCTTGGCAGTCAACAACGTCGACACGGCCTTCCTCGGCGCTGCGGATCCTGGCCAGCTGCTTCCTCCTCAGATTCCTCCTCGACATCTCGTAGCTCCCCGCCACAAACGGCATCGTCGAGAATCTCCTCACCGACTTCCTCTTCAGAAGTTCTAGAACGTTCTTCCACTGCCCTCGTTGACTTTGACCGGCCGTCGCTTTCTCTCCCGAGCTCGAGCTTGTGCTCGAACTCCCACTGCTGCTCTGGTCCGATTCCGTCCCCGAAACAGCTGGGATCTCTAGTACTCCTCTCGGCGACGCTTCGCCCTCCTCGCAGAACTCCAAGGTTTTCTCGCCGGAGTCCGATTCCCTTTCTGGATTTTGCTTTTCTTCGGATTCTGTCTCTGGGTTTCCGTTTTCCTTCAAATCCGTTTCTGGGTCTTCTCTTTCTTGGGAATCAGTTTCTGGGTTTTGGTGTTGTGTTTCTTGGGAATCTGTTTCTGGGTTTTGGTTCTCGTCAATGTCCATTTCTGGGTTTGGTCCCTTTTCTTCTTCGCCTCCGGTATCTGTGGAGGAAATGGTGAATGAGCTATGAAGCAAATATATAATCTCGGTAAAGGAAGAAGAAACGACGAGAAAAAAGAAAGGAAGCTAAAGCAAATGGGGGATTTATATGTATATGTGTATATGCATATATTATGTCGGCTTTTCGAGTTTACGTTGCTTAGGATGAAAACCATTCAATTCTTTCCTGAATAATAAACAAAGACAGTTTGAATATCCCCCATTCAATTCTTTCCTGAACCTTTCCTTTATTTCTCGGCAACCAAACACATACTTATAAAAAAAAAAAAAAAAAAGAGCTTACCTTTAACCAACATGATTTAGGCTTTCTCGGGTTTTTTTCCTATTTACAGAAACTTTTTCTTTGTGTCGCTCTGAAAGTTTACAGAGACTTAATACTATAATAAATTGTGCAAAACCCAGAGCCCAGAAAGAGCAAAAGAAGAACCTTGGAAATGAACAAACGAAGAGTCTTCTCACTACATGAGGCTCACACTGGGAAAGGAAAAAAGAGAGAAGAAAAAAAAATTCCAAATCTTAGTAGATATCTTTGGGAGTTGGTTATTCTTTGGAGGAACAGGGGGAAGGGTAAACCAGCTTGGGGATGATTGGAATATATGCTATATTTATACACCTCGTATGTGTGTTTGCCTCCAAAAAATTATGGTATAGAAAAGAAAAAAGAAAAAAGAAAAAAATAGATCAAAAGTGATGTTGATGATGCAATCTCAGCCGTTGGTTTAAGAGCTCGTGAATTTTGCCGCAACTAACGCATGAAAAAGCAGAGTGTGGAAAGGGCTTTAACGAACTGCGAACCAAAACCAACAAGGCAACAAGAGTTCAAAAAATAGAATAAGAAATAAAAAATAAAAAATAGAAGTAAACAAGAGTTATATTGGAACTTTTCCGAGGGCATTTTGTTTGGGGTACAGGGTGATACAAGGACAACTTTGGAGGGAGTTTGGAAATAGCGATAATAGCATCTTGTTTGTGTTTGACCAATTTGACAGTAAAGATGTTTTCCTTGGAAAGCTGATGTGTCCGTACGCATTCTGTTATTAGTCTGGATAATATTTTTAGGCAAATATATATATATATATACACAAGCCTGTGAATGGGGTTAAAAGAACATTCAAAGAAAAATCAATAAAAATAAATTATACATGCCTTTGATCTTTTATAGAAGAATTCACGCCAATTTCTAGTTGATGTAATTTTTGGCTAATGATTGATTGTTTAAAGGGCAAATATTAAGTGGGTGTTTGGAAAAAGAATTTCATTTTAATTTTACTTAAATATAATATAATTTTACATTAAATATAAATTTTGTAATAGTATCACGAAAACAATTATTATTTAAAATATTTTTAAAACAATCATATTAACTTTTTAACTCTACTATTTATCTTTATTTTTATCAATCACATCAACTTTTCAAATCTAAAATATTTTTTATCCAAACACACATTTTAATCAAATACAAAACAAATACTTTTCAACCAAATACAACATTCAAAAAACAAATTTCATTCGAATACAATCAAAATGTAATGCGTTTACCATATGTCTCCTAAGTTGGTAATTAAAAGAGAAGCAATATTTAAAAATACAGTTCAGAAATTGTGGAAAAGAAATTGTATCCCTCCAAATATAGGACCAATATATGAAGAAAAAGAGCTAAAAGGGTTTTTTTTTTTTTTTCCTTCATTTTTTGAGGGTTTTCCTAAAAAGTGTAATGGATAGGGAAATGGTAAGATTTTTTATCGATTCAGCTGAAAAATTGAACTAAATTCCTGCCCTTGTCATGTAGATATATATATAGATATATATACACACAGATATATATATGGGAAAGAGAATAAAACACAATATAGTGTTTTTAAGTTTAGCTAATAAAAAAAAATAACATATTTGGGACTTCGTAAAAGACTAATCACTAGTTTTGAATAAGGGAATTTCTTCACTCAAAGGAAATCCAAAAAAAAAAGGGAATTTCTAGCTGGACCATATAGAAAATAGAACTACATTACTTGACTATACTCAATAATGAGCGCATGCAAACAAGAAAGAGCAATGACGTTGAGAGTAAAGCCAATAATGCAGTCTGCTCTCAAGAAGCAGGACAAGGAAGCATTGCATTTTATTACACTCGATCGTTCGTTTCTATCTCCACGGGAAAAAGATTTAAAAAAAAAATGATTAAAGATGGTAGCATGGTTGTAAGGACTTCTTGTTTAGCTTTACTTCTATTCAAATAATCATGTTTTATGTAAAAGGTTTGCCTCGTGACATAATTATGTACTAGCTGATTTTTTGGATCTTAAAACAATAACCGTTGAAGATTTAAGATCAATGTACTCTACCTTCTACCTTTAATGCTAATAGACTGCTCTAATAATGTCAGAGGAGAGACGTGAAGATATTATTTACTTTTAAAAAAAATTGAAAAACATTAAACAAAAAAAAAAAAAACAAAACCAAGATCAAACCAGAATATATAAGAACGACTCGATGCTTTTAACGTCACATCCTTGGGCAAATAATTATACATGACATGTAGGAGACTGAAAGTTAGGTTTTATGTGATCATTCCAATCTAAAGAAATGAATGATAATCTGACCCATCAAAAAAAAGTTTGCCTTTTGAAAGCAAAAATGGACGAGACTTTCACATGTCAAACTTGTACTTATGGAAGGACAAAGTGGCTCCCATTAGCCTTGGTTTTCACTTTTTTTTTTTTTTTAGCATTGATTTTCATTTAAGGCCTTGGGAATCAATCATATTAGCTAGGAATTAAGTTTTGGGACCTTACCGCAAGCATATTATTCAATACATGTGTACCCTCATATTTACGGGCTTGTCTTTGTGTCTCGTTCTTTGTATTCATACATCAAAAATGAAAAATCACATGACTTATCCATTTGGAAGTAAGTACACCATGTGTACTAGGACGTCTCACCCATATATAATTCAAATGATTTTATTTATTTATTTTTTTTTTTGAGAAACACACAAGAACAAAAAACATATATAATTTACGGCTAATCAATTATAAAGCCTTCAAGAGAAGATAATAGTATGATTCATACCAAGTAACTCTATCAAGATAATTGCTCATTGAAAAATTAGGGACTTGTAGACAGGGAGGGAGTTAAAATTTAATTCTAATTGAGAGCAATGTTAAGAACAATTTTTATTTCCCTCACAATTGTTAACTTTTTCTTTTGGCATTAGCAAATTTTTTTTTTCTTAATATTTTTCATTATCAATGTAAATGCAATTTCAATAAACTATTTAAGAAAGTATAATAGTTATAGTATATTAGAACAACCTATTATACTATATAATTTATGTTAGGAAATGCCCTAAGTATTAGAGACATTTTGATATATTTATTTTGAACTGGATAATAAAATTATATATAGAGGTTATTCATTACATTGCTGTTTGTCCTCATTCTATTTACATGTTAAAGTAAATGTAAACAAATATGACTAACTGACTGCTTGTGTTAAAACTGTTAGAATGTTGCATGTAATGGACTTTTGTATGCGAGAAGACAATGTTCTAAAGTAAGCGGTCTAAATTAAGGTCTATAGTCTATGAGGTTAGACCGAGCATCTAACTCATGTTAAGACTATTATGTTGTCTAAAACCATGGTGGGGACGGTTTGTCTTGATTGTCTGGAGCATAGACTCCCAAGTAGAGACATAGATATGTTGTTTGGTGGTGACATATTAGACTGGGACTAAAGCATGATTGATCTACGTAGTCCGCTATGAGTGGATCAATCTACTTTTGACGTTCATTGTGTAGTAACCTTAATCCTGAATAAATGAACTACTTCATGTATATGACTTGTGTACTTTGATGTTCTAATGGCTAAAGCGTCTCAGAGGTAGTAAGCTTATAGACCGATTCGTTGGGTGCATGACTTGTATACGATGAAGGGTTTATTTAGAGATATCGGAATCATAGCTCTAATAAGGAGTTAAGGGTATCCTCTTAAAGGTATTATACTGGATGTAAAAACGGACAAGGCCTTGGGTCGTCTGTTGGGCGGATGACTTCTTATTCACACATGGTGAATAATCATTTTCTTATTCAGTAGTATAATAGAACTTTAAGATAGCCTGATCAGTAGGATTAAACGGACTTTGACCTAAGACTGATCATGGATATCATATGAGGGTTCTGCATAAATGACAAGGTCATTGGACGATAGCTTGTCACAGGCTTACGTAATACGGTATATAATTGGGAGTTTAGTTTCAGGTTTATAGTGGTGTGACTCTGAAATTAGTGATCATATGATTGAGTTGTTCGGTAAAGAATGATAATTATATGGATTCACGGGAGCTCGATTATATATGTCCAATTGGTCCCTCTACTAGCTCCACATAATTCCTTAACGATTGGTAAATTGATTTGTGTATGCTTATTGGCTGGTTGATTATGCATGGATGGTGTTGACATAGGATTAGGATAATGGACAAGATTCTCTCTGGTTAAATTTAGATTTTATTTTAGATAATAGAGTACACAATTATTCGAACTCCAAATAAAGTTGTCATGATTTTATTTGAGATTGGATTGGAGTTGTAGAAAATTATTCATGAGAACAAAAATTTGAAATACAACTGTTTGTGAATTTTGAAATTTGAATTTTGAAATTTGAAATTTGAATTTGAAACTCGAATTTGAAATTTGAATTTGAAATTCGAATTTCAAATTTAAATTTGAAATTTGAAATTTGAATTTTAAAATTTGAAATTCAAATTTGAAATTTAAATTTTGAATCACAGTCTAAATGGAATTTGAATTTTTTGTAGATAATTCCACAAGACTAGAATTCGAATTTGAGTTAGATTATGAAGAGGAAAATTTTGTTTAAATCCTACTTGAATTTTGAATCCCAATTCCATCAAAAGTGGCCGAATTTTTGTTGAGGACAATCCTCCAAGAGTTTTTGGTTTTTGTGGATAAGGATGCAGGGAAAAATTCAAGTTTCAATCCCAGTTGAATTTGGATTCTCTCCTCCCTAAAGTAGACGAAATTTATTGGATAAATCCAAAGGGAATTTCAGATTTTTTAGTAGATAAAGGTGAGATAGAATTGAAGCTAGAAAATCCTATTTGGATTTTGATTCTCCTCACTTTTAATAGCCGAATCTAGTCATGATTTTGACACTAGGGAAATTCGGTTATTATGGATAAATGAGGAGATAAAATTCAAATTAAAATCTTGTTTAAATTTGGATTGGATAATCTCCAAGACTGGCCGAATTTTTGGTTGGGATTTGTCCCTAGAAAATTTGGATTTTATGAGTGGATAAGGGAGACAATCTTCTCCTAATCCAATTCGAATTCAAAGGATCACCTCATGCAAGTCTATAAATAGAGGTCCTACCACTCCAGTTCTCTTAGACCACAGACTCTCAGGTAAGCAGGCTTATTGTTGCACAACTCACCGTGACAATAAGTTCTTTAGAGATCTGGGTGGTTGGAAGAAAACTAGCAGTGTTAGTATACCGATCAAGGTTCAGAGTGCCCACACACTCAGCCATTCGGGAATTGGAGAATAGTAGAGAAGGCTAGTTGGTTGAAACCCTCCGATCATTCTCCTCCTGCAGATTGGCGTCCTTTGAGGTATGAGTTTAAATTGTTGTTGGTTTATTGTATATGGTATCATGAGATATTTAATGATCTTAAAAATTTTGTATTGTTCCGCTGCGTCACTCTGATACGTTTTTACCGATTTATTCATACAATTTAATGATGCATCAAAACATAAGAAATTTTGAAAAAATAAGGATCAAATTAATTCCCGAGAAAAAGAAGTAAAATTCACACATTATCATCACAAAACATGCTCTATTAAAATTGTATTAGTCATTAAAGATATTAAATATCTAAAAGCAATCAAAGCTTTTAATTGTCTATCTTGTTGTGTGTGTATCCTTTTTTTTCCCCGCCTTATAGTAGATTGATGCGGTTTAAATTTGAATTTAAGAGAAGTCGATCAGCAGAAACAACTTTTTGATTTTCAATATATATATTTTAATTTTTGGGCAATAGCTCTCGTTTCAGTGTATATTAACCAAATCCAGAGATCCCCCATAACGTTTATCTTCAATTTCATTTTAAAGGAATCCTTTTAGATGCTGAAACTTTTAGGCTTTCTCAGTTAATATTCTAACGATGTTGATTATCTTATTAAACTACTAAATTAAATGTGGTCATTGTTTTAATATTAATGACTGTTGACGCAATGCATATTCAACCAATGCACAAGAGCCACCAAGAGGGGAAGTTAACCAACACTTTTTTGACAATGATCATAAGCACAGGAGCTTATGATTAGTAATGACCATTACTTTAACGACTGTACGTGTTTATAATTAATCATAATTTCTTGTTACCTTCACCTTAAAACTTTATAGTTGATCTAACTGTAAATTATGCATGTTCTTTGTTTTCGTGTATTTGTTAAAAAAACAAAATAATTCAGCAAAAAATAGATCTCCATTTCAATATCTTTTGGCCAATACAATACGCATCAAAAAGTTACTTTTATTTTGTGTGCGTGTATATATATATATATATATTTACGTGCTGAGAATAGCAATAAGAGTTTGATATTGAATTAGTTAAGAGATAGGCTCATGTACAATCTACCAAAAAAAAAAAAAAAAGCTCATGCATAAGCAAAAAAAAAAAAAAAAAAACAGTTCGTGTATAAGCAGTCACTATCTCAAGCAATTAAAGAATAAACCATGCAATTCGATGAAAACTCGAGAGTATTATCGTTAAGTGGGTGAACTAAACCCGTTAGAGTGTGACTAAAGAAAATTTATTTTTTATCCACAAAATAATCCAAAACCCAAAGCCCACCAAACTCACCAAGTCGCCAATGTTGTCACTTCAGTTAGACAAGTGCGTTTAACAGAATTCCCTTGATGCTTGTGTAGAAAAGTTTGGAGACACCAAAAAAAAAAATATATATATATATATGTATAATGATACTAAACATATTAGGCTCCACCAAAACCATCCATTTTGATGGGTCAAAAAGGGAAAAAGGAAATAAAGAAAAGAAAAGAAAAGAAAAACAGATCCATTTTAGAAGGCCTTAATGTATTTTAAAAAGTAAACTTTCAGTGGACCATATAAGGCTTAAAGTAAAGAAACAACTTCAGTTTCCATTTTTTCATTACTATGTCACTAGATCTCCTGACCGGTTTTGGTGCTCCGAACTTAAGGTGGGACACCAACCAAGAGAGATATATGGGAGGTTATTTTCGTCTTTTGGAAGGTGAAATTGGTGATAAGGAAAAATTTGGGGATGACATCAATGAGGGTTAGTTTGTGATGGGTCAGTTGTTCCACCTGATAGATTTTCATTGGCCTTAAAACTAGATAAGCAAAGAAAAATATTATATATATATGTGTGTTTTAATTTTTTGATAGTTGAAAAACATTATATATTTTTACCTGAAATTGGGAGCTAAAACAATTAGTTTAATGGCCAACTGAAAACGTAGCTCTTTGGTGGAGTAAGTGACCTTTCTAGATAAGTGTTGAGCTAATTGAACGAATCCTATCACTAAGAAATGGTTCAGGTAGAGGAATTATATCTTTTAGAGCCTTGGTAAAACATTTGTGTCGTGGAAATTTGAACCGTGCTCAACTTTATGATTTTAGCTTGGATAATGAACATCGAGCAATAAATAAAACAAATTGTGCAATAGAAATTCAGAGAGTTCCAAACAAATTGTGCACTTACAACAAAACTTGATGGAAATAGAAGTTTTTATGATTTGTTGGGGGAAATCTTGTTTTAAGAAGCGTTTATCAGTACCGGGTTTTAGATCCTCACTCTATCAAAAGAAGTTTACACCAAATTTAATGATCTACATCAAATTTAATATTTATAACAATAGCCTCACAATACTGCGTGACCATAGTCTAACATTGTTTTTAATGCTCGTGGTGTGCGGATGTTACTCAAACAATCACAAGTTTCCATAGTGAAAAAACCTCTTGGAACATCATGTACACTACAACAAACTATAGATTAAACTACATACGTGACGACTGTTGTGGAAAGTGGTTAAAAAGAACGACATGGAGATTTTAAAAGCTTTTTACGCTGATTTTTAAGAAGTTGTCGTCGAATCCCCTGGAAATTAAAGGAAATTTCTTCCTAAAACAGTATGCCCTCTTCAACAAACACCACTATAAAAGTTGGATTGCACAACGGAGATTAAAAAGATGGTGGAAACTCTATAAAAAACGTAGCATAGAGAATGCTATCCAAAACGGTCAAGGAAGCCTTCCTCGACCATTATTGAAAACAGTTGTGGAAGGTTGGTATTCCACAACTGTTTTTATTAATGGTCGTGGAATCATGGCCTTCCACAATTGTTTTCACATAATGGTCGTGGAATCCTTTCATTGTCGTGGAATCATTTTTGCAAGACACCAAAATTGTAGCAATCGAATTAGCTCAGAAAACTCCAAAAACAGTCTTTCCACCTCCGTTGGACGTTACCACAACATCTACCATTCTATCTACTCATTTTTTTTGTAAGTGATCATTTATGTTTTTGTTTGTTTTTACCTTTTCTAATCATTTATATATCATTTTCATTTTGAGATTGTTGTTTTAGTTTTATTTTTTGAGGTTGCTTGAGTTTGTTGTGCAATTGGTATTTCATATATATATATATTTATTTAATTACATTTGTTTGATTTCAAAAACTTTATTATTGAATATTGTGATCTTTGGATACATTTAGGGGTTGCATATGGATAAAAAATGGATGTGGCCTGATAGATTGAGTAAAAGATATGAAGATAGTATTGAAGAATTTTTGTCATTTGTTAAAGCTCATATGGAAGATGATAAGATTCGGTATCTTTGTGTTGAATGTGTAAACCATAGATTTCATTCAATCAATAAGATTAGGTCACATTTGTGTACATTTGACATTATATGTTCTTACCAAACATGGTATTTACATAGTGAAGCTTTTGTCAATATTAATCAAACATCAACGAGTAAAGAAAAAGAACCTATTGTTAAGGAAAATGAGAGTGATAATATGATTGATGTGGTAAATGATTTGGAAGAACACTTTGTGCACTATAATGATGTCGAGACACCCTTATATGATGGGTGTACAAAATATACAAAAGTATCAATGTTAATTAAATTATGGAACATGAAAGCATTAGAAGGGTAGATAGATTCTAGTTTCACATCTCTTTTAGAATTTATAAAAGATGTTTTACCGAATGATAACAAAATTTTGCCATGTATGTACGAAGCCAAGAAGAAGTTGAGCACTTTGGAAATGGAATCTAAAAAGATAAATGCTTGTCCAAATAATTGTGCCTTTTACCAGAAGTAGTGTGAAGATTTAGATGAACGCCCATTTTCTAAAGGGTTAAGATAGAAGAAGGGTAAAAATCCATCGAATGATAGTAAAGAGGCACCGGCATAGGTGTTATGGTATATCCCACCAGCTCTATGTTTACGATGTTTATTCTATAATGTCAAAATTGCTAAAAATTTGACTTGACACTATGATAAATGTGTTGATGATGGTATGCTTAGACATCCAGCCAATGCACCACAATGGAAGACCTTTTTTGCTGCTCATCCATATTTTAGTACAGAACCAAAGAATCTACATCTCGATTTTTCGACAGATAGAATGAACCCATATAGTAATATGAGTAGTAGTCATAGTACTTGTACAGTTATACTTGTTAATCACAATCTCTCTCTAAAATTATGTATGAAGTTGAAGCTGAAGTTATTGATGTTTACTTTGTTAATCTGTGGTCCTCAACAATCGGGAATGACATTGACGTCTACTTAGCACCAATGATCGATGACTTAAAAAGCTTGTGGGAAAATAGAACAAAAGTTAGAGATTATAACTGTCAATATACATTTAAACTCCATGCAATATTGATTTTGTCAATCAATGAATTTCTAGCATGCTGCAACCTATTCGGTTATACGGTGAAGAGTTTCATAGGTTATCGTATTTGTATAAAGGAAATATCTTCCATCCACTTAAAAATGGTAAGAAAACTATATACCTTGGCCATAGATATAACGACCCCCATGTTTATGGAACCTAATTACTATGTAATAAGTAATTAAGTTATCAATACAGTGTAATTTTATAGTTTGAATGAATTAAACGGATAAGGAAACGTTTAATTACTATTCATGCAGTGAAAGGGGCAATCGAGAGTGAAATCGGTTCACCCTATTAGGTGTATGTGCGCATGAGACATGCAGTATCAAGAAAACAGGTCCAGATGACCATTTCTTGACACAGAACTGGTGAGTTAGTCATCAGCATGCTCAGACTGGTTATCTGAGCACAGCAATAGAATTTGACCTGAAAAGTGGGCACTATCAAAAAAAGTGGTCCAGATGATCTCTTCTTGTCAAGAAACTGACAAAATCGGAGTTAGAACGCTCAGACTAATCAGTTAAATAGAGAATAGTGAATAGTGAATAATAGATACGCAGTGTCAGGTTAATGGTCAAAACGGCCTTAATTTGACATAAAATTGATATATTTAGATTCAATACGCTTAAATTAGTCAATTGAGCGCAAAACACGTTTTTCGAAGTGGGATCATATAGATCCCAAAAACTGGTTCAGACGACCCCAGATAGATATAAAACTGATAAATTTGAAATCAGCACATCCAAATTAGTCAAGATAGACTGTGTTTGCAATTTCGCACGAAAAAGCCTCGTTATGTGTGCGCAGTGTCAACACATTGTAGACACAACCACAGTACCATAAATAAACAGTAAATAGACACAGAATGGACTCATAGACATTACAACCCAACCAAGAATGATCAGAATAAGAATCAGATCAAGAAAATCCAATTTTCGGCCAAGGTTTAGAACACTACCGAAAAAGGGTTGAATACCAAAAGAGGGAAATTTGACTGCGAAGAGGAGACTTTACAAATGAATTCTTTCCCTAAAAAACCATGCACATACAGCCCCAAATAAATCCAAATGCAGCCCTAGAAATAAAACACATGCTTATGACAATTTTGATTTAAATATACAATAATACATGGCTAGCACCATAGCCTTTCTTCCATGCATTTAATGCCAAATTGGCTCTTTTTCCCCCCATGGAGTCACATGGATTTTTCCAGCCAAAAGTGTAGAAAAGATTGCCCGAAATATGGTCAATGAGGTCTTGGTTAAGTGTGAATAAAATATGCAAAAGTGGGGGGCAAATCACTATTGCTTTTCATACAAATTAACGCAACTTTCCCTCTTCTTTCTTCCCAAGGTGCCATCAAATTTTGTGGGGGGCTGTACCACAGATTTTGTTCCCCATTTAGCTAAGTTTTGGCTTAATTAAGTGGGGTAGAGTTAGTTAATCTTGCTTAACATTTACCTATAAATAAGGGCAAGTGGCCTTAGGCCTCATTTTTCCCATTTGATCACTCGAAAGCTCCCAAAAACTAACCACTCCTATCCCTTTCTCTTCTGAAAAATCTGACCCCTCCACAGGCCCAAACACTCAAAAATCTCACCAAAATTTCCTAAGAAAAAAATCAGCCACTCAAGTGCTTGGTAGGAGTCTTTCACTCAAGCCATTTTAAAGTTGTTTTTCGGTAAGGTCTTAGAACCGATTTTTGTGGTTTTAGTTGTTATTTTGGCTTGATAATAAGAGAAAATTTTTGGTGTCCCCTTTTAGCACAAGCCAACCTATCTCCTCTTGGTCCACATGGCAATTTTTGGTCACCCTTGGTTCGGCTGTGCTTATTTCAAAGTACACTAAGGTAAAACCCGAAAATCCCTCCTTTTGTAGTTTAGTTTCGTTTAAGTTTTGAGATCAAGCGATTTACGTGTATTTATTTGAACAACAGGTTATAATAATCTTTATTTTGAGCCTTTAGCATCTTGATTATGTATTTTTGTGGTTGTGTGCTTGAGCTTTAAGTTTTTATGGATAGATGTGTGAATGGACATTTAGGGTTGGCTGGGAACCAACCTGTCCCAGTTTTTAGGCCATGGTTTTGGCCATTTTCGAACACATTATGGTCGGATTTTGAGAATTTGTAAAACACAAAGTTTTGAGGAAATTTGTTAAGAGCGTTTTTGTTTCAGATAGCCTTTGGTAAAAAATGACTCTAAGATAGGTTTTTGAGGCAGGTTTAAACCGGAGTTCAAAACTAGGATTGAAATCCTGAGAGTCTCAGATTTTTATAAAAATGACTAACTTAGAGTCCAAACTAGATCTCAGACTCATACAAAAGTTTTAGATCTTGTCGAAACCTAAAAGACGATCTATGGGTGTTTTAAAAATTTGGCCGTTTCTGACCCCAAACAAAACAGTATTTCTGAAAGCGTAAAACTGGCAGTTTTTCTAAAATCGGGATTGGTTTAGCCACGGGTTTGCAAAGTTTAAGACCCATTAAAGTTTGAATCAAGCTCTAAGATGAACACGGAAGTTGTTTATCTTGTCGAGGACTAAAAATATCACGTTCACCAAGTTTGTAAATTCGATCATTTCGGACAAGTTATAAACAGTTTCGGAAAATGGTTCAAGAACCACCTTTTCACATGAACACCAAAATGTGTTCTTTTTAAACAAGAAAATGTGCTCTTTTTCAACAAGAAAATGGTTTAAACAAGAAAATGTATTCTTTTTTACACAAACTCGATCGTTTTAAGTAAGTTTTACATAGTTTTTCGAAAAAGGGTTCAAAAACCCCCTTATCAAACAAACACCAAAATATGTTCTTTTTAAGAAAAATGGTTTTAAGAAAAAACACCCTCACCTTTCAATGGGGTGCAAGGGAATTGTATTCAAAACCTAAGGGAAGGATTTTTTAAAAAATGAAGGACATTTTTGGTAACAATTTTCAAGTCAGAAAGAGGTAGCCTGGTAGGCTACATAGCCAATATATGAGGTAATCGACTAGAAAACTAGCCTGATTAGACATATAGCCCATATGCAAGGTAACCGGTTAGTTGACTAGCCGGTTAACCAACCAAGATCGAGGTAGAAGAAAGAGGGAAAATTAATTTATTGAGAAGATAAATTTATTACCCATGATTAGAGGTTAAACTCTCCAAAAAGATAGCAGTTTAGTACCGATGGTAATCGGTAACATATATCGATAGATGCTTTAATCACTAATGATATTAGTGGCTCAGTAATAAGTTTAAAATCAATAAAGGTAACCCCATAGGCTAAACAGTTAAAACGCGAGGTAACCGGTTAGTTGACTAGCCGGTTAACCAATCAAACTTGAAATAGGAAGAGGTAGAGAGACGTTAATTAATTTATTGAGTAAATAAATTAATTAACCACGAATTAGAAAAAAATCAAACTCTCAAGAAGAAAGCATTTAGTACTGATAGGGATCGGTACCCTACAATGATAGAGTTTTATTAGTCACTAACGACCATAGTGACCTAAGAGCGAGTTTTAACAGAAATGTGTTATGATTACAGGAGGAGACCTATAAATTAATGAGGCGAGGTACAATTTGCCTACAGATCAAGTAAGTACAACTTTGCCTACAGTATGAATGAAATGAGATTAAAACTGTGTTTTCAATCTATGTTAAGTATGCAAATTGTGTGTGATGACTGCATAACATAACATGTTTCATAATTACGTTAGATTTATGAACAGTATAGTTAGATGCTATTACATCCCTATCACATAAGACTAGTGGATAGCCTAGTAGAGCTCATGACATATCAGACATGATTCCATAATTGGGTAATAGTTAAGCGTGTCATACCGGCTTCTCAAGCTAGATGAGGTTTTTCAGTTTAAGTATAACAAGCCCAAACGTGGCTCAAAAGAAAGTTTATGGTCTCAGTGAATCCATAGATCCGTGAACATTCGGTACTGACACACAGGCCCTCAGACAAGATAAGAAAAGATAATGAATAATGAAGCATAAATTGAGCATAATCATTCATGCATTGTTCACGATATGCCCTAGATACAGTTATAGCATGCTTCTTAGTTACATGACATGACGTGTCCACACGATATGCATTCTGAGTTATGCTACATGATATGTTTCCATGTTCTGTGTGAATGTGTGACATGATTAACAGTTTAAATATGCCTTATAGTATGGCTTATGCTTTAACCGTATTTTGCGGATGATGTGTTGTACTTGCTGGGCGTAAAGCTCACAGTGTGTGTTCATGGTATAGGTAAGCGACCTATGGCCTAGACACTGATGGACGATGACAAAGGTAGAGGCGAATGTGAGGGTTGAGGTTATGGATACCACTACCAGTGTTAACTTCCTCACGATATTGAAAAAAAATCAATCTCATGTTTTGAGCAGTTTATTAGTTTTAAGTATGAATATATATTGACCCCAATTGCTTTCAGACTTTTATATGTTTGTAAGTATATGTATGTATGTAAATAGTAAAACATACAATTCAAAAAAAAATCCCCATTTTTGCAATATTAAGAAATAGTAGTTTTAAAGCAAGTTAAGTATATTTAAGTAAGTTTAGTTAAAAGAAGTTTTAAGTGACGATTTGGGGCCACCAAGGCTTCGGGCTATCACAATAGAAGTTTTTTTTGCCAAAAAACCATCATTATTATAAACAAAAAATGGCTTTTGATGGCAATAACGAAGAAAGAGCTCCTCCTTGGGTTTTAATGGGCAAAGATATATTCGAGAAGGTTAAAGATGTGAGAGAATTTTGGAAAAAAGAAAGCAAAATAACAAGGATCTAGAGATCAATAGACCTTGGAATGAGAGGTCAGTGTTTTATGAACTTCCATATTGAAAGTCACTTTACATTTCCCATTACTTGGATGTTATGCTTATTGAGAAAAATATATGTGAATTGATAGCGGATATGTTACTTAACATTCTAAATAAAACTAAAGATGGTGAAAAAGCACGATTGGATCTTAAGGGGATGAAGATTAGGCCTAATTTGCTACTCAAGAAAAGAGAGAACGACGTATACTTACTGCGATAACCGATAAATTTTATCATTCTCGGAAGACATGTACATTGTATATATACAATGATTTTTATGTTTAAAATTTAAAATATATGATTTAATATTGTTTAAAATGCAATAAAATGTTTTAACAACGTTAAAGGAAAGGAATTTGGGGATAGGAAATTTTATCGAATCGAAATTGGACAAACGATGCCCTTTTTGGTATCAAAAACCCTAGATGGTTACCAAAATCCACTAAAAGATGAAATATGGATTTTTGGCCAAACGGAAGTGAATTAAAGAAAACTGATCACACAGATGGCCTTAGAAACCCATCGGTGCAATTTCGACAAAGTTTCATTCGGTTTGAATTTTGGTAAAAAATTTGACCAAGATTATATATTGAGTAAAAGACTATGGCGTATGACACTCATAAGAATACAAGGATACATAATGATCCAAAGGCTAGGGTTTAAAGTCTCTTTGATCCAATAGCTAGGATTCAAAGTCAACCTAAAAAGTCAAAGAAATTTAGAAAAAAAAATTCAAGAATATTCTAGAGGCAATGTGGCGGATTTAGAGTGGAAATTGAGCAAAAAATTAGAAAAAATTTTTGTATATTGCAAAATGGCCCTTAAAAAGTTTCAAACTCCCCCTCCCCCCAAGTGTTGCCAAATTACCTAAAAACCTTTGCAATTTGGTCCCTCCTTTTTGCTGCAATAAAACACATAGTTTTTCACCATGAAAACCAGAAAACACTCAGTAAACTTTCAGCCATTTCTGGCCCCTTGCAGTCGTGAGCCTCCACCCATCTCCAAGCCAAGATTTTCAAAAATTTCCCTCCAAAATTGTTTCAAAATCCATCCCTAGCATCAAGTGAACATCAAAGTGAGGTGAGCTAACATTTTTACAAGTTTTTCTTTCTGTTTTTCTGTTGAGAAACCGTGGGGAAAAAGTGGTGAAGTGTGATAAAATTCAAGCTTATGTTTTGTTTGATTTTGTTTTAAAAAGCTATGTGGTTGTGTGGTGAACCAAAGAAAGCATTCGAGCTTGAAAAACAAAAAAATTTATGCATGTTTCTTCAAGAAATCTGTGGGCTGTGGGGTGAAAATTCATGAGAAATTTTGAGCTTTTGTTTAGTTGGTTTTGTTTTAAAATGAGTATTGACATGTGATTGATCCAAGAAATGAATTAGAAAGTGAAAACACAAAATTTTGTGTTTGATTACCAATGGAAAACCATGTGTTATGGGGGGGAAATTTCGGTTTGAATTTAAGTGATTTCTTGCTTTAAAAATGAGTGTTGACATGTAATGGAATCAAGAAAGGAAATAGAGCTTGAAAAAAAAATTTCGGTGCATGATTTTCCAAGTGAAAAGCGTGGGCATTTCAATGGGTGTAAAAGAAAATTTTAACATGTTTTGGGTAGTTTATTGATTCAAGAAAAATTGGTGTTGATATGTGATTTTTAGGAAGGAATTAGAAGCAAAAAAAAAAAAAAAAATCAATTTTGATGTTTGATTCTCAACAAAATCCGTGGCTAGGTTTGTGTGTGAAATGGAAATTTTTGTGAGGAAAATGTGAGTGAGGAATGTGGATAAAAACCGAGGGTGAGAATAGGTAAAAATGATTTGAAACGTCGTTAGAAACGACTAGGTTTATGTAGAAATTTTTACATAAAAAGTTTGTGTTTTACATAAAAATTAGGCATTTGATTTAATACGTGACAGGTACCAAGGTTTTGAGGCGTTACCTAAATGTCGGGAACCTAAAAATTAAGTGGAAATGCTACCAAAATTTTTATAATGGCTCGAAGGGTATTTTAGAAAATGAGGAGTAAAATAGGGTCGGGGTTTGAAAACCCGAGCCCCCTCAGTGACTTAGGCCAGGGAAAGGATGATATACATTTTTAATATTAGTGAAACGTCTATTCGGAACCCCGAAACGTAAGAAAAAGTGGATGAACGATCGAGGGTCGGAATAGTACTACCCAAGGGTCGAGTGAATAGTAACCAAAGTATTTAGTAATTAGTGCCATAAAAGCTCGGTAAAGTCTAAGAAAAATTATTTTATGATTTTTGAATTTAAAAAATTTCGTTAAAATACTAACGTGAAAATTTTACGGCCCAAAGACCCGTTGGGCAAAATAGTTATTTTGACTAAAAATTTCAAAAATACTAGAAAAGGACCGTTAGGCCCTTAGAATGGCTTAATAAAAATTTTAAAAGCCAAAATTAAGCTTTAAGTTGAAAAAACGAAGAAAAATCCTGCTAAGGATAAAATGGTCATTTTGTCAAAAGTTAGAGGCAAAATAGTCATTTTATCAAAAGTTAGGAAAATGGACGTTAAGGCCCGGAATGGTATCCTAAGGCCTTAATTAAGGTTTTAATGATCAAAATCAAGACTTAAGTATAAGAAAAATGAGAAAAGTCCACTAGGGACAAAATGATCATTTTGCCAAAAGATAGGGAAAAAATAGTCATTTTTCTAAAAATTGATAGAAGGGACAAAAATGAAATATTAGACCCCTAAATGCATTGTTAGGGACCCAGACTTAGAAATTTTAAGTTTTTGCAATGTTTTAAGTATAAAATAAATATTGAAAATAACCGTTAATTGTTTCGATTATAGGGACCCAATTAAAACGTGACGAAGGAACGTCAACGGATCCCAAGAAGTAGACTTTAGCAAAATACTTGTAAGTTTAGATATTTTACTGTCTGCAATATGAATTTTACTTAACATGTCTATATGCTACTAACAATATGTATAATATGTATAAAGGTGCTATATGCACAATAATGTGTGAAATAAAATACACACAAATAAAGAAAGAAATGTAAAGTGTTCCTGACCAAGGAGGCAATGATAATGTCACTGGGTCGGAATCACATGAAAGATGGTAATGAAACCACTTTTGGCATACCGGCATCCCGTTAGGTGGAGGTTACTCATGTTATGTTATGTTTATGTTAAGTAGACTATTGAGGATTGGCCAGTGAGTTGCTCCCCAAAGTCCCTCTTAATCGTGCGCGTACCACGATACAACCAACATGGGACCTAAAACCAGAACGTAATGCAAGATAAAGACCTAAGACTTAAACTTTGTCCATAACTGAGCATAATTAAGTCTAATATGTACTAACAGTATACTTAATGTTTCAAGTTATGGTCTATGGTCTACGTTATTTGTCTTTATGTTTAAACTTACTGAGGCTATCGTTCACAAGTTTATTCATATTGCAGGTAAGCAACCTGTAAGACAGTAGAAATTAGATGGACGAAGGGCGGGATCTGCATCTGCCATAGGGACTGGACGAGGGAAATGGTCCTGCTACTAGTTTTCTGCTGGGCTGATTTAAAGGAATTTTGAAACAATGTTTTATGATGTAAATTAAGTACAATAATGTAAAATATTTATCATAGTAAATGTTTTATGATGTTCAATTTCCAAGATCAGTTAAAAAAAAAAATGTTTCCAAATGTCACGTTAAAACCAAAGTTTAAAATAAGGATGTTAAATAACGAAAGCAAGTTAAAAATAAGTTACCGGTGACCCAATGAGGTGACAGTCTATTATAGTTGGCTTCAAAGCTTGACTATGATAGTACTGTTAGCCTCTACATAGGGCGGGCCGTCACACTTACCTCCGATAAAGTACACATTTTAGACAAGGAAAAAAAAAAGCTTTGTGAATGGCTTGCTTTTATGAAAGTGTTAAATGAGCATTATTCCAACTTGAAAAGGTTGGTGGAAATAAAGAATTTGAGGCTTATTAGAATGAAATGCATTGTTCTCATATCTTGTGTTAGGAATGCCCTAAGCAAGAAAGAAATTTTAATGTATTTCATTTATTTTTGAATTGATTAATAATATATTAGAGATTATTCATTACATTGATATATGTCCTCATCTTATTTATATGTTAAAGTAAATGTAAGCAAATATAACTCATTGACTGCTTGTTGTTAAACTATTAGAATGTTGCATACAATGACTTTTTGTATGCTAGAAGATAACATTTTAAAGTAAGTAGTCTAAATCTATAGTTCGTAGTCCATGGGGTTAGAGTGAGCATCTAACTCATGTTAAGACTATTATATTATCTAAAGCTAATTAAAGAGATGATTTGTCTTGACTGTATGGAGTACTTGACTCCCGAGTAAAGACATATATCTATTGCTTCCCAAAGTAAAATTAATCTATGTAGTCTGCTTGAGTAGATTAATTTACTTTTGACGTACATTATGCAATAACCTAAATCCTGAGTAAGTGAAAGGCTTCATATGTGCTTTGATATTGTAAAGGCTAAAACATTCTCAAAGTAGTAAGCTTATAAATCGGTTCATTGGGTATGACTTGTATGCGATGGAAGGCTTGCTTATAGATATAAAATTATAACTCTAATAAGGAGTAAATATTATACTCATAAACGCATTATGTTAGATGTGAAAACAGACAAGACCTTGGGTCATTTGCTACCCAAATGGTTTCTTATTCACATATAATTAATAATTATATTTCTTAATCGTATATATAATAGAATTTTTAGATAGCGTGATTAATAGGTCGAACGGACTTTGATCTAAAGTTAATTATGGATATCATATAAGGATGTTGTATATATGACTAGATCATAGGATGATAGCTATTCACTAGCTTACGTAATTTGATATATAATTGAGAGTGCAGTTTCTGTCACGGCCCAAAATTTAGACACGTGACACGGCAGCCAAATCATAATATCAACCCGAGATTTAAGGAAAACATTTATTACAAAAACAACGGGTCAACATTATAATTTAGCTAAGCCTAATTATAAAGTAACATCATAACCACAAAATAAAATAAAGGGGAAAATAAATGCTTTTTAATGCGGAAGTCAAAGACAAAATCGGTTTTCAAAAGAAATTACCAACCATAAAATATGTCCAAGCATGAAATTTGAATAACGTGAAATAAAGTACAAACTTAAAGTCTCATTACATCAGAACGAGAAACAGAAAGAAGAAGATGGAGAAAACGGATAGCATCATCTTCGGTAGTAACGGATATCTCAACGAATTTCGGAACTGCTACCTCCCGTACCTGGAAGTAGTCATTTCGAAATCACAAAGAAAAGGGACGTGAGCGCTGGCTCAGTAGGACAGAAACAAAAGTGGGTTAACAGATAACATTTAAAAGTATGGCATAATATTCGTTTCCAAAAATAATCAACAATTTAAAAAAAATACATGACATAATAATCAAAAAAAATAATCAACAATTTCGTGAAAAACATTTTTAATACAAGTTTTATTCTGCTGAGGACTTAGCGTAGCTGCAATATACGTGCCTCAATATTAAAATAATAAATCATTAAAACAAACCATCATATTATGAGTGAGGACTTGTCGTAACTATAATATACGTGCCTCGAATTTGAATTATCCTAGATCATCTCGTTACGGTCTAAATAGGCCGAACGGCCCTGTGCAGGTTTAGGGACCTTCCCCCATGGCGTCAACTTCGGGACGCACGCATCATTTACAATGATCGTGAACTAGAGCTCAATTATGTTCACCGGATTATTCAAAAGATGGTATTTACCAAATTATATTATGCCATTAATCAAAACACTCTTTAAAATACACATTTATTACAAAATACGTTGCATGCGTTTATTTCATCAAAAATAGTATAATAATTTCATAAATCGAAAACAGCATGCCATCAATAAAACAGGGGAATTTAAAACACTTGACTACTCCCAGAAAAGGTTTGAACGTCCTATCTCGATTATCGCACAAGCGTTACGATAACGTGATCCACAAATCCAGCAAGAACGTCAAATAAGTCCTATAATCACAACATATGATTAGTCTAGGTCTAGACATAATCATCCAATCATTTTAGTGTGCCACAAAAGGATTTTAAAACGTTTAATAAACATTTGGGATTTAAAATTTGTGAAAAACTCTAAGTTAGGATATTTCTGGGCATGGGCAGACTGACCTAGGCTGAATGTAAAATCCATATTAATTTATTTTTCATCCCAAAATTTCTAAATTTTTAATATGATAAACTAGACATCCGTAGCTTTAATTCCATATAATTTTTATAATTTTTGGACATCATTTGGTCATTCAACTAGGCCAAAAACCGAGGGTTGTTTTCAGGCATAAAAATCTGGGTTTCAGTTCGGTTCAAAACCTGGCAGTACTGTCCGCCTATCTTAGAAAAATATTTTGACTGGGCAAATGGAGGATTTTGGTTCTGAAATTTTGCAGGAATTTAGGGGACATCTTGAATTTAATTTTAGGCTAAAGAATCACTCAAAAATCGTTTTTAAAACTCAAGTTATGGCTGACATAAATTTACTATTCATATGGTAATTTTCCAAATTTCCGTTTTTCTGTGTCCGAATTTCGATTAGCCTCAAACCAATTCAATTTTCATCCAATGATCACGAAATTTTGTGGAAAACCTTATTTATATGTCATTAACACAGCACAAGAATCAAATTGACAAAATCATAAAATCTTACACATATGATAATAGGGTTTTTGAAAAGGAGATCAATGAGGCAAAATTTTAGGGTTTGAGAGAAAAATCACACCTTGTTTGTGCTGCCCTATTTTTGATGCTTGGTCTCCCTTTTGGCTGAATTTGTGTGAGTATTGGAGTTCAAAACAATATGGAAATAGTGGAGAAAACCATATAAATTTCGGATTTAAAATCAAAAGGAGAAGGAAGCAAAAAGTTTGATTTCTCACCTTGTTTTTGTCTCAAAAGTTGTTGAATCTTTGAGCTGCCTTTTGGTAGGTTTTGTTTGCTGTTTTGGGTGTGTTTTGGGAGAGAAAATTCAGAGAGAGGAGAGGGGAAAGCTGGCCGAAATTTTGAGGGTGAAAGGAGGGGTGAATGAGAGTTAAAAGGGGGTTTTTATACTAGGTTTTTCCTTTCCCTTTCTCTTCCTTGTTTGGCTGAAAATTTTAAGGGGCAAAAGGGAAAGTTTTTGTGCTGTTTTGAGGCTAGGGTTCTCTCTCTTATTTCCCCTTAAGTGGCCGAAAATTATCCCTTAGTTTTTAA
This sequence comes from Antiaris toxicaria, assembly GCA_035233585.1. Lineage (NCBI taxonomy): Eukaryota > Viridiplantae > Streptophyta > Magnoliopsida > Rosales > Moraceae > Antiaris > Antiaris toxicaria. The sequence goes on from CP141157.1 coordinate 26,036,162, forward strand.
GGAAAAATAATTTGAATTTTAATTGAGTTTTAACCTAGCTTTTAATTCAAATAAAATCTCCTTTATTTCCTACACTTTATGGCCGAATTTCTTCTTTATATCTAAGGAATGAAATTTGAATTTGAATCCTTTCTTGGATTTGTGGAATTTAAATTTTAATTTAAAATCCCAAGTGATGGCCGAATGTTTTAGGGTTTCTTTTTGAAGTTCAAATTGTTGACTTTTTGAGCGGAATTTGACTAGGAAACCAACCTAGGGTTTCTAAAAGATTTTTAAATTAATTTTTGGCACACTAATTTTATTTAAATTATATATTGACCCTTAAATAAAATTTAAGGCGTCACAGTTTCAGGGTTATAGTGGCATGATTCTGAACTAGTAGTTATGTAATGGCTTTATTTGATATGAAATAATAGTTATATAGATTATTAGAGCCCACATTATATATGTCAAATCGTCCCTTTACTAGTTTCGCATAATTCCTTAATAAATGTAATTAATCGGGATATTTTTTTATGGCTTGTATTCTTCTATTTAGTGAAAAGAAAAAATCTGGGTCACCTAATCTTAGGTGTAGGTGTTTTTTCTTTGGGCCAATGGTAAAATTATAATTTTATTAAATTTAATTGATGGGAAAGTATATAATTTGTATAATTATTTATTTTGGAAGATAATTTTTAAAATTTGAATTAATTATATTTATCTTTTACAAGATAAATATGAGATTGATTTGAATTTGAAGTAGATATAGATAAATTAATCAAATAATTAATTTAAATATCTAGAGAATCTTATTTAAATATTTTAAATTGAAAGATTATCCTAGTTGAATTTGAATTCAATAAAATCTTGTCATTGCATGCACTAAGGTAGCATCCACGTGAAGATTTGGAAGACAAGATCTTCTTCCAATTTGATTTTGTTTTAGATAATTATTACATAATTATTTAATTTAAATAAAGTTGTCATGATTTTATTTTCAATTTAAACTGGAGTTATGGAACACTATCCATGTAGATAAAATCACAAGATTTATAGAGTTTGAAATTTGAATCAAATTTTGAATCCCACAAACCTATTATGGACGATTTTTTCGAAGCAAATCTAGGGAGAAAATTCAACTACTCACAAGGGAGGAACGAGAAAAAAATCTTTTTTGAAGTCCTGTTCAAATTCTAAAAGCTACCTAATGCAATTTTTGTAAATAGGACCTTGTGGGCTCCTATTTTCTTTACATTACAGACTCTTAGATGAGCGAATTTATTATTATACCTCTTACTCATAATGAAAAATTCTCATAAATCTGGATGATTAGAAGAAGATAAGCCGTGCAGAATACGGATTAAGGAACCAAGTGTCTATATACTCCACTATCTGAGAATTGAAGAATAGTAAAGAAAGCTAGTTAGTTGAAGCTCTCTTGGTCACATCCTCTAGCATTCTTAGTGTTTTCCTCTAAAGGTAATTCAATTGTTATATAATTTATTATATATGACAACACGAGTTATTATAATCTTTAAAAAAATTTTAAAATTCAGTTACGTATGTTTTTTATTTTTCCTACATGCCTTATGGGGAGCTTTAATAAGAATATGAGATTCATAATGCTAGGAATGCCTCAAATAGGAAAATGTATTTCATTAATTTTATGAATTGATTAATAATATATTAGAGGTTATTCATTATATTGTTATATATCTTCATCCTATTTATATGTTAAAGTAAGTGTAAGTAAATATGGCTCATTAATTGTTTGTTATTAAACTGTTAGAATGTTGCATAAAATGACTTTTTACATGCCAAAAAATAATGTTCTAAAGTAAGTAGTCTAAATCTATAGTCCGTAGTCTATGGGGTTAAAGTGAACATCTTACTCATATTAAAACTATTATGTTGTATAAAGTTAATTGGGAAGATGATTTTTCTTAACTATCTAGAGTGTTTGACGCCTAAGTAGAGACATAGATATATTGCTTGGTGGTGACATATTGGACTGGTACTAGAGTGTAATTTATCTATGTTGTCCACTTAAGTGGATCAATTTACTTTCGGCATTTATTATGCAATAACTTTAATCTTGAGTAAGTGAAAGACTTCATGTATATGATAAGAAGTAATAAGCTTATAGACCGATTTGTTGGGTACATGACTTGTATACGATGAAGGGTTTGCTTATAAATATGGAATCATAACTCTAATAAGAAATAAAGGTTATCCTTTTAACTGCATTATACTAGATGTAAAAATAGACAAGGTATTAGGTCATTTGCTAGGCAAATGATTTCTTATTTACATATGGTAAATAAACATTTTCTTAATCGGGTGTATAATTGATTTTTAAGATACCATGATCAAAAGGTTGAAGGGATTTTGACCTAAGGTTGATCATGGATATCAATAAGGGTGTTACATATATGACAAGGTCATTGGACAATGGCTATTCACTAGCTTGCATAATTTGATATGTAATTGGGAGTATAATTTTAAGTTTATAGTGATATAATTTTAAAACTAATAATTGTGCAATGGTTTTATTCAGTATAGAATATGTTATAAATGCCCTAAACGAGAAAGACATTTTAAATGTATTTCATTTATTTTGAACTAGATAATAAAATTGTATTTAGAGGTTGTTCATTACATTGTTGTATGTTCTCGTTCTATTTACATGTTAAAGTAAATGTAAACAAATATGGCTTACTGAAAACTTGTGTTAAACTGTTAGAATATTATATATAACAGACTTTTGTATGCAAGAGAACAACATCTAAAGTAAGCAGTTTAAACTATGATAAGTAGTCTATGGGGTTAGATCGAGCATCTAACTCATGTTAAGACTATCATGTTGTCTAAAACCAATAAGGGGGACGGTTTGTCTTGACTGTCTGGAGTATTAACTTTCAAGTAGAGCCATAGATATGTTGCTTGATGGTGACATATTAGATTGAGACCAAAGTGTAATTTATCTGCATAGTTCGCTTGAGTGGATCATGTCACTTTTAACGTTCATTATGTAATAACCTTAATCTTAAGTAGATGAATCACTTCATATGTATGACTTGTGTACTTTGATGCTCTAATGGCTAAAGCATCTCATAGATAATAAGCTTATAGACTGGTTTGTTGAGTACACGACTTGTATATGATGGAGGATTTGTTTGCAAATATTAGAATTATAACTCTAATGAAGAGTAAAGGTTATCCTCTTAAAGATATTATACTGGATGTGAAAATGGACAAGACCTTAAGTCATTTGCTCGATAGATCACTTTTTATTCATATATGGTAAATAATCATTTTCTTATTTGGGAGTGTAATGGATTTTTAAGATAGTTTAATCAGCAGGTCGAACAAACTTTGACCTAAGGCTGATCATGGATATCATATAAGGGTTTTGTATATTTGACAAGGTCATTAGATGATAGCTTATCACTAGCTTATGTAATACAGTATATAATTAAGAGTGCAATTTCAGGTTTATAATAGTGTGACTATGAAACTAATAATTGTAATGGGTTTATTTAGTATAGAATAATAGTTACATGGATTATTGGAGCTCATATTATATATATCCAATTCATCCCTCTACTAGATCTGCATATTTCCTTAACGGATGATAATTGATCGGGATATTCTTAATTGCTTATTATTTTGCATTTAGTGAAGGGAAAAATCTGGATCATCCTCTTACAAGGTGTAGGAGATTTTCTCTAGGTACTAGAGGGATAAAATTGTAATTTTGTATTCTTTAATAAATGAGATAAATATTTAATATTTATTTTGGAAGATAAGATTTAAAATTTAAATTAATTGTATTTGAATTTGAAATTCAAATATGTGATTAATTTGAATTTTGAAAATCTTGTTTTAAAATAAATATTTGAAATTTAAAAGATTATCCTATTTAAATTTGAATTGAACAAAATCTTGTCCTAGCACAACTAGAGGTGACGTCCGCTATAGAAAGGATGGAAGACAAGATTTTCTCTTAATTTGAATTTGAATTTTATTTTGGATAAGAGATTACACAATTATTTGAATTTCAAATAAAGTTACCATAATTTTATTTGAATTTGAATTGGAGTTATGGAAAATTATCCATGTGGATAAAATTCAGATATTTATAGAGTTTAAAATTTGAATCAAATTTTGAATCACAATTATCCCATGTGGCCGAAAATTTTAAGGACCTTAGGGGAATTTTCGTATTTTTCATGGATGATGGAGAAGGAAAAATCTTGTTTAAATCCTGTTTGAATTTTGAATTCTCCTAATCCTATGGTAGTCGAAATTGCAAAGAGGATTTATCCTTAGGAGAAATCGGTTTTAGGGGTGTGAAGAGAGAGAAAAATCTTTTCTTGATCCAATTCAAAATTCAAAAGTCATCTAATGTAATTCTATAAATAGGAGTTTTTCCACTTCTGTGCTCTTTAGACCGCAGATTTTCATGTGAGCGAATTTTTTATTGCACATCTTACTAGTAATAATAAGTTCTTAGAGATCTATGTGATTGGAAGGAGACCAGCCCTGCTAGAATACCGATCAAGGAATAGAGTGCCCACACACTCCACCATTCGAGAATTGGAGAATAGTAGAGGAGGCTTGTTAGTTGAAGCCCCTTAGCTGCTTCCTCTAGCGTTAGTGTTTTTTTTTGAAGGTATATAATTATTGTTAATTTATTATATATAGCAACATAAGTTATTTAATGATCCTTAGAAAAAAATTTTAAAATTCCCTGCACACTATAACATTTTTTCTGACAAGTGGTATCAAAGACATCTTGTGATTATGTCATATACGTAAATTAAACAATTGTTTTTTAGTCTTTTTTATATATGGATTTGATATTTAAAGAGTGGCATTCTAAGATTCTTTTATGTTGTTATCATAGATTATGTATGATGTATGTAGTTATTTTAATTTTTTAAAATTATTATAAGTATGCTCAATTTTATTGGTTATGGTTGTTTAGAATATAGAAAAATTGTATCTAGGATTATTTCACATAACCATGAGAGCGATTTATCGTCACTGTAATTTTCTCATGGATTTTAATTTATTGTCTCTTAGAATTTTTTGGTTAGAATTTTTGTACACCAGAAATAGTATAGGAAATTTTATGTAATTATTTTTAGAGAAGATTGAAAATTGAAGACGGTAATTTATTTTTCCCAAATATTAAGTTTAATTTAAAGATTGAAAATTTTTTTTTTGTGTGGAAAATTCTAATATAATTAGGATTCCAAATTTTTTTGGAGATCCTAATGGTTAAATTGGAATATAGCATGAAATTCAAGAATTGACCCCTTGAGATGGCCACCAATCTTGGTAGGGCTGTGGCAGTCGTTGTCCAAGTTTATAGCCCTACGACTGCAGGCTTTTCCTGCAGCTCTGTAGGGCTGTAGTAAGCCCTGATGTGGGCTACCAGCCCCCTTAAGGTCTGGGGCTGTGGGCCTTCAGGCCCATGGCCTAATGGGCCAAGATTCATAAATTTTTTAATTTTAAATTCGAGATTTAATTTTAAATTGTGTGTAAAAATATGTAATTTTAAATTTAAATTTTAAAATTACATATTATTATGTATGAAATTTTAAATTGGTTAAAATTTGAATTTTTTGGAAATTTGAATTAAAAAAAATTTCGGGATGAGAAATAAATGAAGAGGTTATATGAAGATGGATTCGCAAAAATGGAGCAAAATTCAAGACCTAATTAATGTTTTGAATGGAATTTGTAATTTTTTTTTTCTAAGATGGGACTATAGCTCAATTATTTAACTTTTCGGTCAATTATTTTTCTATGTTATGTCATGGATAGATGAATATGTATTGATGGATGATTGTATGCATATTTGGTAACATGTCATATAAGATAGAAGAATGTTGCTCAAACTATATTAATCATATATATTTTCAAAAACTTGCATGTTTTCAAAATATTGAGTGGGAGATGGTTTCAAACAAAAGCCATGGCCTTTATTGTTGATCCATATGTGAAAGCATGATAACGCCTCACATTAGTTCTACCCTGACCACACCTCTCGATAGGTGTTTGTTGCTACTAGTATACTAGGTTGGATCTCCTATGTGGAAATCATGTTTGGGCATAATCTTATTCGTGACCACCCCTCGGTGGTTTGGTAGGATGTGGATCAAACTACATAAACAATGGTTATATAATCAAGATTCGTTTAATTATTAACCTTCCCTAGAAACTTTGTTTGCGAAACTGATGGCCAAAATAAGTGGTTATTAATATATTTCTTTATTTTGGAGGATTTAAGGCAACATATATTAATTGGGCGGGGTACATATTTTGGTTATTTGTATTATGACTACCCCTTGGTAGCTTGACGTAATAGGTGCTGAGAATTATTGTTGTAATGCTACATTTTTCTTTTCAAGTTTCATGTAGGAACATACTTGTATGTTTTATTTGCTAAACTTTCCTTATATTTGCTTGGGTTTTGTAATGATGTTCTTGTATAATTTTATTTTAGTTCAAAATGTCACCAACACCTCTTATCTCAATACTTACTAAAAGCAAATTAAATGCCAACAATTATAAAGATTGAAAAAGAAATATGCTAATTGTTCTTAGTTGCGAGAGACACAAGTTCGTACTGGATGAACCATGTCCACCAAGGCCTCGACCTGATGCGCCACTTGAGGAGGTCTCTATCATGTATAATTGTTGGAGAGAATTTAATGAGATAGCTTGATGCTACATCCTCACTAGCATGACGAGCACTTTGTACAAGTAATATGAAACTTATCAAGTTGCCAGGGAGATCATAGATAACTTGGAAGACATATTCAGAGGCTAAGAAAAATTAGCTCGACGGTCCGCTATTATAAGTATTATGAACTCTAGGCGAAAGGCATGTACTCCAGTGAAGGATCATATGTATGCTTATAGGGTTTTTTGCTGAGGCTGTTGAAAATGATGTAGAATTGGACTACAACACCCAAATTGAGATGGTGTTCAAGAATCTGTCAATGGATTTTATGGGATTTAAAGCTGCATACAATTTGGTGACAAAGAAGTTAGGACTTACCTAGCTCATGAAGCAACTCCAGTTTATGAGCAGATAATCAACGATGAGGATACGATCGAAGCTAAGGGAGAGGCCAACTTGGCAGAATTTTCCAAACTCTCTAGGAGCAAGAAGAAGCAAAAGAAGAAGCAAAGGACTTCTAGCTTATCTATTCCTTCTGTCTCTGACGAGAAGAACAAGAAGCCTAAAGACCCTAAAGAGTCTAAGTGCTTCCATTGTGGGAAGGTAAACCACTTTAAGAAGTCTTGCAAGAAATTCCTAACCGTTAAGGGCAAGAAAGGTAAGGAACTCTTTATTTGGAAGCATGTTTGGTGGAAGAATCGAAAGACACTTAGGTCATTGATTCAGGCACCATTAATCTTGTTTGTGTTGGTGAAAACGAGAAGTCTATATAACAAGAGCCTCTCGTTACAGATTGGAGACAATAACTTGGTGGTGGCTAAGGCGGTTAGAGATGTACATCTTTATTTTGATGAATTTAGATTTATTTTATTAAAATACTGTTTTTATATTTCTAATTTTAGGAGGAATCTTATATCGGTGACTTGTTTAATAAGAGATTCTTATTCAGTTTCTTTAAATAAAAGAGTTAATATTCATAAAAATAAGTTTTTTATCTGTTCTGAATGGATAGATGAGAACCTTTATTTGGTCAAACCTAAGATGTACTCACTTTTTGATACCGAATTAATAGGTAACTCTAAAAGGTTGAATGTTTCTTACTCTAATAAGGCATAACTTTGACATTTAAGGCTCAGTCATATTAATAGGATCAGATCCAAAGGTTGATGAAGGACGGTTTTTAGGAAACATTGAAAGAGGTACGTCTTCTTCAATATAAGTTTTGTCTTGAGAGTAAGATGACTAGAAGATCTTTTAGAACTAAGGGTACTAGGGCTAAAGAACTCTTAGAAATTGTGTACACTGTCGTATGTAGCCCTATGAACGTCGTTGCGTAAGGATGGTTCGAGTATTATATTTCCTTTATAGACAATTACTTAAAGTATGGATATATGTACCTGATGCACCATAAGAGTGGAACCTTTGACAAGTTCAAAGAGTATCATATAGAAATAGAAAAGCAATTGGGTAAATCCATAAAAATACTTCGATCTGATCGAGATGGTGAATACCTTTTCGATAAATTTCTAGGACATCTTGTAGAGAACAGGATTTTGTCCTAATTGACTGCATCTGGTACTCTACAACAGAATGGTATAGCCAAAAGGAGAAACATGACCTTATTAGATATGATACGGTCTATAATAAGTTATTCAATACTGTCATTATCATTATGAAGATATGCACTACAAATGGCATGCTATATTCTGAACTAAGTTCTGAGTAAATCAGTTCCCAGGACTCCATACGAATTGTAGCAAGACAAGAAGCCCTCCCTTGGACATATAAGAATATAGGGTTACCCGGCATACGTATTGGATGGGGATGTAAAGAAGTTGGAACTACAATCGAAATTGTGTATATTTATAGGGCATCCTAAGGGAACTAAATGAGGATTTTTCTATAACCCGAAAGAACAAAAAGTCATTGTTTCAACCCGCGCGACATTCCTAGAGGAAAGTCACATGAATGACTTTAAACCTTGAAGTAAAGTGGTGCTAAAGGAGTTATCAGTTGATAGAGCTGCTCTACAGGTTTCAGTCTTAGATGTAAGTACAAGTTCTAGTGAAAGGCCTACAAATAATTAATTGTTTAGGGTACTTCATCGTAGTGAGAGGGTTTTCAGGAAACCTAATTTCTTTATGTATGATGTTGAGGTATACTAAGCCGAAACTCATAAGAATGATGATGATTCGGTCACTTATAATGAAGTCATAAATAATGTTAATTCTAAATCTAAGAAATAGCCCATGAATAATGAGATAGATTTTATGAAATCCAACTCTGTTTGGGAACTTGTGGACCTACTAGATAGGATTAAACCCATTGGGTGTAAGTGGGTCTTTAAAAGAAAAAGGGATGTGGATGTGACGCCCCGTGCTCTTAGTGGCCCGAATCGTTACCCAAAACTGCTTTCTTAACTGATATTTATACTTTCTTACAAACTGATATTTTAAGTTACTTAATTAGATACCCTAATTTCAGGGAATTTTTTTTTTGATGCGTAGGTATTTACTATTCACATACGCATACTTTAAATGTACATCGTCTAAACATAGGAAGTTTAACTACTCATACATATTTATAATACTATCTAACTATTTACTATTCAAAAATACAGTTTACTGTTACTATTTAAAAATACTATTTAACGATTACTATTTACAAATACTATTTAACGGTACTATTCAAAAATACTATTTAACGGTTACTATTCATAAATACTGTCTAACGGTTACTATTCAAAAATACTATTTAACGATTACTATTCATAAATACTGTTTACTCAAAAATTATGCGGAAGAATACTCACGGTGTATCCATAACCTCGCCTCATATCTACCTCCGCTGCCGTCATCGCCGATTATGGTTTAAGCCGTAGGATACTTACCTATAGCATGAACACACTCTATGAGCTTTACGCCCAGTAAGTACAATATATTAATCGCAAAACATGTTTAAAATATAATACATACTTAAAATCTTATAAGCATGCAAGATATCAACATATACCACATATCACATTTTCACATAGGACATGAAAACATATAATCTAGCATCTCAGAATGCATATCATGTGGGCATGTCCTATCATGCAACTAGGAAGCTGACTCTAACTATATCTAGGGCATAACATGTACACTACAGGAACCGTTTATGCTCAGATTATACTTCATAATTCATTATCATTTCGTATTGAAAAAAAAAGGCATAGTGAACCTTGCACTCGAGAACTATGCACCCGTTTTATTTATGAACAAAACGTGGACCTTGCGCCCATTTTATTTAAAAATATAACATGGACCTTACGCCCGTTTTCTTTAAAAACATAACGTGGACCTTACGCCGTTTTCTTTAAAAACATAACGTGGATCTTGCATTCTTTTTCTTTAAAAACATAATGTGGACCTTACGCCTATTTTACTGTCTCCTTAATTTGATTACCTGATTCTTTATCTGATGTGACTGAAAACTTTGCTAAGCTATCCCTAATTTTACGTGAAAGGGACGTATGGTATCTAACCTGGGATCAATCTACGCGATTGTGAACTATATGCTCTTATATATACTGTGCATCAACGTGTGCATGCTATGTATATTTAACATATTGTGAAAACCATCATTTCAACTCATTTTATTCATGCTGTAAGTAGAGTTGTACTTACCTAGATTGCAAGCAATTGCGTATTCACTCCTTTCTGAATTTACAGGTAACTACCTGTCATAAATAACGCGTCTCATTAATACTCCCGTTGAGTCACCATTAACATTAGTGACTATAACTTGCATTTCTATGGGGTACCGAGGCCCATCGGTACCCTATTGGCCTACTATGGGATTTGACGTCTAACTTGTATCGTGTTTGATTAATTGTCTACTTGACTGATTAATCGTCATTCCTCACGGTGTTGTTTGAAATATGGTCCTTGACTGGTTTACTGATCAGCCGACTGACTAGTTACCTCACGTGTTAATAACTAAATAGCCTACCAGGTTACTATGCATAAACTTGATGTAGTAACCGACTGGGTTACTATTGCTTGTTTGGTGTGGTAGCCTACCAGGCTATCCATACTGTTTTTCTTTGAAAAATTGTATGGGTTGACTTGTAAAATTTCTTGAAAAAATTACGTGTTTGGAACCCATCCCCTTATCACCCCATTGGAAGGTGGGGGATGTTTTTATGAAAACCATGTCTATATTTTAAAGTGTTCGAAACACATTTTATTTTGAAGTGTGTAAATCATTTGAAGTTACATTTTAAAGGTGGTTTTTGAACCATTTTTTAAAACTACTTTGAAACTTGATTGAAACGACTTTTTTTGTGAATTTGTTGAACATGAAAGTTTTCGTCCTCGACTAGATGAGCAAATCTTGTGTTCACCTCAGAACTCAATTCTAACTCTAATGGCTCCTAATCTTGCTAAACCCGTGGCCCCAGTTTTTACAAAAATTCCCAGTTTTACATCACTTTGAAAACAGCACTGTTTGAGGCCCGAAATGGCCAAATTTTTAAAACACACGTGAGTTATTTTCAAGATCTCAACAAGATCTACAACTTTCATGTTGAGCCCGAAGTCCAGTTCGGAATCTAAGGGGTTCGTTTTTAGCAAAACCCGTACCTATGTCTGTGCTCGGATTTTGTTCCCAGTTTTGTTCCTAGTTTTGGACACCGAGTGAAAAACACTCTAAAAACTTATCTTAGTATCATTTTTGACCGAGGGCTATTATACAAAAACGACCGTATTGAAATTTCCTTAAAACATTATGTTTTACCAAATCCTAAATTCGGATCGTAATTGGGTCAAAATGGCCAAAATCTGTGGTCTTTCCTGGGGACAGATTTGTATCCTGCCACATCCCTATATGTTCATCGCATTACACATACTAATAACCTTTCGAAAAAAAAATTGTAAACACAATCACAACCACATAAACTTAAAAATGGAAAGCTAAAGGCTTAAAATAAAATTATTACAAACCATTTGCATAAATAAATACATGCAAATGGCCTTGATCAAAAACTTAAAATCAACTAACACAAGATAGGGTTTTCGGTTTTACCTTTATGCTTTGAACCAAGCATGATTTCAAACTAGGGCTTGAGGAACCAAATGGTCATGGGAACCCAAAGAGAATGAGGTCAGTTTTTGCTAGAAACAATACCAAAAAATTTTCTCTTAAGATCAAACCAAAACAAAAATCTAAAACTGCAAAGATTGATTAGAAACCTTACCCCTGGAGGAATTTGGAATTGCTTGGATTTGGATCCTCCTAACACAAGCTTGTGAGGTTTGATTTTTGGTAAGTTTTTGGTATGATTTTGGCTTGAAAATATAAGGGTTTTGGCTGATGGAAAGGGTTGGCTACAGCAAGAAAGAAAGGGAGAAGGAGTGTTGTGTTTTAGGGTGCCAAATGAAAGAACAGAACCCTTGTGCAAAAGGTGCCTTTTATAGGCAAACTTAATCAAACTTGCTTAAGCCTAAACCTAATTAATTGTCCACCATTTTAGCCTAATCAAGGGAAAAATTTGCTACCCTTTTCAGTGCATAAATGGGCATGGGTTACTGCATGGAAGGGAGAGAATAAACAAACATTTCTTTAACCACATGCTTTATAACCCCTTGCTTATTTTATTCAAAATGTGTCATAGCTAGTGCATTTTTTAATTGCCACCTTTTAGGCTATGTAGCAGCCAATTTCAGCTATTTTGCAGCTAAAGGGGCATGGATTTTGTGGCCAAATTTATCTATGTTGGCTTTTTTTTTGTAGTCTAATTTTTTACTATCATGTTCGGTCCTTTCTCGGCAGTGTTCTAATTTTTATCCGAAAATTGGGTTTTCTAAATCTGATTTTTGTACTGTCAATTTCTAGTCAGTTTATACTGTCTAAGAGCCCATTATCAGTCTATTTTACTATTTATTTTCTACACTGTTGTTATGTCTATACTGTGTTATCCTTTCGCACGAAAACCGAGGTGTTCCCGGGTGAAATTTCAGACACAGTCTCTCTTGGCTAATTTGGACATGCTGATTCCATTTTTATTAGTTTTATGTCCATCAGAGGTCGTCTGAACTAGTTTTTGAGATCTGTATGACCCCACCTCGAAAAACGTGTTAGGTGCCCGTTTGACTAATTTGGGCATTCAAAGCCCAAATATATAAGTTTCGGGGCGAGTAAAGGTCGTCTTGACTCTCATCCTAATACTGCGTATCTCTCAAACTAAAATTCTCGTTTTGTGCTCAATCAACCAGATTGAGTCTACTAACCGTTCATATATCAGTTTTAGGTCAAATTAATGCTGTCTTGGCCATTAATCCAACACTGCATTTTTTACTATTCACTATTTACCGTTTTCTACTTAACTAACTAGTCTGAGTGTTCTGACTCTGATTTTGTCAGTCTTTAAGCGAGAAGAGGTTATCCAGACCATTTTCTCGATATCGTACCCTTACTAGGGTTTTTCATCTTTATTGTGCTCATACATTTGGTCCGAGCGTTTTGGTGATCTGTTCATCAGTCTTGTGTAATGGTCGACCGGACCAGTTTCCTGACACTGCGTGTTTCATACATTCATACACATAATAGAGTGGATCGGGTTCACTTTCGGTCATCCATTTCACTCATGAATAGTACTTAAATAGTACCATATCTGTTTAGTCTATTCAACTGGAAAATATACTATATTTTTCAACTTAATTACTCATTATATAGCAATTAGGTTTCATAAATTTTTGAGAGTCTATGTAACGGCTTTCTGCTCATTACAAGGCCTCTTACATTAGCTCCTACACAGGCTGTGTACCTGGTCGTGACACTCAAATTTGCATTTAAAGGCATCAAATTATTCCTCGATTTCTCATTATATGGAAGTTAAAGTACATGATCGGGGCGGTCCTTATAGTGGAACGGAGAGTTGAAACATTCAAGGCTAGACTTATGGCAAATGGATACACAGAAAAGGTTGGAGTCGATCACAATGAAACCCTTTCGCCTGTTGCGATGTTGAAGTCTCTCCGTATTCTTCTATCCGTTATTGCGGTTCTTAATTACCACATCTAGCAAATAGATATCAAGATGGCATTCTTGAATGGTCATCTTGAGGAATGTATCTATATAGTATAGCTCGAAAGGTTCACGATAAAAGGCCAAGAGAGAAAATTTTACAAGTTACTTAGATCCATTTATGGATTAAAGTAAGCATCCCACTCATGGAACCAAAGGTTTGATCAAGCAATCAAGACATTTGGTTTTAAGTAGAATGTTGATAAACCTTGTGTTTATAAACGTATTAAGGATGAAAAAGTGATCTTTCTGGTACTATATGTCGATGATATACTATTTATTAGGAATGATATAGGGAACTTATCATCGGTTAGATTTTGGTTACACCAATAGTTTGATATAAAAGACTTGGGAGAAGCTAATTATATTCTAGGCATTTATTTCTTCGGAGATTAAAAGAACAAAATGATAGCATTATCCCAGACTTTATACATAGATAAGATAATTGAGAAGTATGCAATGTAAGAGGTAAAGAAAGGTTCACAACCTTCTATTATCGGTCTAACTCTTTAATTAGATAATTGTCTCAAGATATCAGAAGAAAGAGAGCGTATGAATAAGGTCCCTTATGCATCTACTATGGATAGCCTTATGTATGCTATGCTTTACACCTAGACATTTGTTTTGTCATTGGTATGGTGAGTCAATATCAAGTGAATCCTAGAAGCAAGCATTGGCAAACCGTGAAGCATATACTCCAATATCTTAAGAGGACGAAGGATTCTATGTTGGTATATTCTTAAGGGAACCTAACACCCGTAAGATACACAAACTCTGATTTCTAAACTTGTAAGGATTCGAGGAAGTCGACTTCGAGATCAGTGTTTTTACTAAGAAAAGGTGCCATTGTGTGGAGCAGTGTGAAACAAGATTACATTGCTAACTCTATAATGGAAGCTAAATATGTGGCTGTGGCTAAGGCATTTAAAGAAGTGGTTTGGCTCCCTAAGTTCTTTAGAGACCTTAAAGTTAATCCAAATGTTAACAAGCCTATCACACTCTATTGTGATAATAGCGCAATAATTGTCAACACAAGGGAATCTAGGCATCACTAAAGGAAAAAGCACATAGATCAGAAATAACATATAATTAGAGGGCACATATAGGTAGAACTGGTAGATGTATATAAAGTCGGGTTTGAGGACAACATTGTCAATCCCTTTATTAAGACTTTGGTGGTTAGAAGTTTTGAAAGGTATGTCGAGGTGATAGGGACGTATAACATGGCACATTTACTGGCTTAAGGAAAATAGGAGATTATTAGGAATACCCTAAGTGGGAAAGATATTTTATATATATTTCATTTATTTTGAATTGGATAATAAAATTGTATTTAGAGGTTATTCATTACATTTCTATATGTCCTAATTTTATTTACATATTGAAGTAAATGTAAGCAAATATGGCTTACAAACTACTTGTGTTAAACTGTTAGAATGTTATATATAATAGACTTTTGCATGTGAGAAGAAAACATTCTAAAGTAAGCAATCTAAACTATGATCCATAGTCTATGGGGTTAGACCAAGTATCCAACTCATGTTAAGATTATTATATTGTCTAAAACCAATAAGGGGGATGGTTTGCCTTGACTGTCTGGAACTTTGACTATTAAGTAGAGACATAGATATGTTACTTGATGGTGACATATTGGACCGAGACCAAAGTGCTTGAGTGGATCATGTCACTTTTGACATTTATTATAAAATAACCTTAATCTTGAGTAGATGAATCGCTTTATGTGTATGACTTGTGTACTTTGATGTTCCGATAGCTAAAACGTCTCACAAGTAATAAGCTTATACACCGGTTTGTTGGGTACATAACTTGTATACGATGAAGGGTTTATTTACTTGTATACTTTGATGTACATGACTTGTCTACATGTGTATAACTTGTATACTTTGATGTTCCAATAGCTAAAGCATCTCATAAGTAGTAAGTTTATAGACTGATTTGTCAGGTACATGACTTGTGTACGATAGAGGGTTTGTTTACAGATATTGGAATCATAATTCTAATGAGGAGTAAATGTTATCCTTTTAAAGGCATTATACTGGATATGAAAATAAATAAGACTTTGGGTCATCTGCTAAGTAGATGACTTCTTATTCATATATGGTAAATAATTATTTTCTTATTCAGGAGTATAATGGATCTTTAAGATAACTTAATCAGCAAGTCAAACAGACATTGATCTAAAGCTGATTATGGATATCATATGAGGGTTTTGCATAAACGACAAGGTTATTTGGCAATAGCTTATCACTGAATTACATAATATGGTACATAATTAGGAGTGTAGTTTCAAGTTTATGGTAGTGTGACTATGAAACTAATAATTGTAATGGGTTTATTCAGCATAGAATAATAATTATATGGATTATTGGAGCCCACATTATATATGTCAAATTCGTCTCTTTATTAGCTCCTTATAATTCCTTAATGGATGGTAATTGGTTGGGATATTCTTAATTGCTTGTTGTGTTGTATTTAGTGAAGGGAAAAATCTAGATGAACCTCCCACAAGGTGTAGGCAATTTTCTCTAAGCGCCAGAGAGGCAAACTTGTAATTTTGTATTGTTCAATAAATGGGATAAATATTTAATATTTATTTTGGAAGATAAGATTTGAAATTTAAATTAATTATATTTGAATTTGAAATTCAAATATGTAATTAATTTGAGTTTTGAAAATCTTGTCTTAAAATAAACATTTGAAATTTAAAAAATTATCCTATTGGAATTTGAATTGAATAGAATCTTGTCCTAGCACAACTAGTAGTGACGTGCACTATAGATAAGGATGGAAGACAAGATTTTCTCTTAGTTTAAATTTGAATTTTGTTTTGAATAAGAGATTATGTAATTATTTGAATTTCAAATAAAGTTGCCATGATTTTATTTGAATTTGAATTGGAGTTGTGGAAAATTATTCATGTGAATAAAATTCAAATATTTGTGGAGTTTAAAATTTGAATCAAATTTTGAATCACAATTATCCCATGTGGTCGAAAATTTTAAGGATAATCCTTAGGGGAATTTTTGGATTTTTTGTGGATAATGGAGAAGGAAAAATCTTATTTGAATCCTGTTTGAATTTTGAATCCTCCTAATCCTATGATGGCCCAAATTTCAAAAGGGATTTATCTCTGGGAGAAATTGGTTTTGGGGGTGTGGAGAGCGAGAAAAATATTTTCTTGGTCTAATTCAAAATTCAAAAGTCACCTAATACAATTCTATAAATAGGGGTTTTTCTACTCATATGCTCTTTAGACCACAGGCTTTCAGATGAGTGAATTTGTTATTAAATATCTCACTAGCAATAATAAACTCTTAGAGATCTAGGTGGTTGAAAGGAAATAAGCCATGCTAGAATACCGATCAAGAAACCGAGTGCCCATACACTCCACCATCCGGGAATTAGAGAATAGTAGAGAAGGCTAGTTGGTTGAAACCTCTCGGTCACTTCCTCTAGTGTTCCTAGTGTTTTCCTCTGAAGGTATATAATTGTTGTTAATTTATTATATATGACAACATGAGTCATTTAACGATCCTTAGAAAAAATGTTTAAAATTCCCCTACACACTATAACATTTTTTTTCAACAGAACAATAGTTACATAGATTATTAGAGTCCACATTATACATATATGATTTGTCCCTTTACTAGATCTGCATAATTTGTAACAGATGGTAATTAATTAGGGTATTTTTTTATGGCTTGTATTATTGTATTTAGTGAACAGAAAAAATCCAGGTTACCAATACTTGGTGTAGCATTTTTTTTCTATGCAAGGGTAAAATGATAATTTTGTTTTAATTAATTAATGAGATAAATATTTAATTTGTATAAATATTTATTTTGGAAGATAAGATTTAAAATTTGAGTTAATTGTATTTGTATTTTAAAAGATAAATATGATATTAATTTTAAATTTTGAATATCTTATTTAAGTAAATATTTTAAAGAAAGATTATCTTATTTGAATTTGAATTGAACAAAATCTTATCTTTGGTGCATTGAAGGTGGTGTTCACATGGTAGATTTGAAAGACAAGATTTTCTCTTGATTTGATTTTGTTTTGGATTATTATTACATAATTGATTACTTCAAATAAAATTATCATGATTTTATTTTGAATTTAAATTGGAGTAATGGAACATCATCTATGTAGACAATATCACAAGATTTGTGGAGATTGAAATTTGAAACAAATTTTAAATCTCTTACACCTATAGGTTTGTGGATTTTTTTGAGTAATTATCCTTAGGGAAAAACCGGCTAGACTAAAGGGGAGGAAAGAGAAAAATCTTTTTTGGAGTTCTATTCAAATTTTGAAAGCCACCTAGTGCACTTTCTATAAATAGGACTCTTGGGGTTCTTATTTTTCCTTTAGACCCCAATTTTTATATGAGTGAATTTATTATTATACTTCTCACTTATAGTAATAAATTCTTAGAGATATGTGTGGTTGGAAGGAACAAACCGCACAGAATACTAATCGAGGAATCGAGTGCCCACATACTCCACCGTCCAGGAATTGAAAAATAGTAAACAAAGTTAGTTGGTTGAAGCTTTTTTGGTCACATCCTCCAGCGTTTATGGTGTTTTCCTCTAAAGATATAAAGATTATTATGTAATTTATTATATATGACAACACGAGTTATTACAATCTTTAAAAAAATTTTAAAATTTGGCTATGTAAGTTTTCAATTTTTCCTACACACAATTACTAAGTTATGCTCATTTTTTTCATACTAGATTAGCTATAATCAAAGTTGGTGATGATATTGTGCATGCTTGAGAAATATTTCCCTCCATTCTTTTTTGACATAATGATTCATCTAATAATGCACTTTGTTCGGGAAGTTAAGCTATGTAGACTAGTATTTGAGGTTGATGTATCATTTTGAATGGTACATGAAGGTTTTGGATGGTTATATGAATAACCGTAATAGGCCAGAGTAATGTATAGTAGAAAACTATATGCGGAGGAGTCAGTTGAATTTTGCTTTATGTATTTGTCCAAGGTGAAACCAATAGGGTTGCCAAAGATAATAAATATTGAGTCAAAACAACCATGCATTGGTATTCCTTCATCAGTTAATCCACATGAATGGGAGCAATTTTGTCTTTACATTTTGCACAATGCTAAGGAAATGGAGCCTTTTATTGAGGTTCGTATGAAGGAAATAAGAGATGCATATCCAAAAAGAGGAGGAGGTGAAAAGTTGTTACAAATGTTAGGAAATGCCCTAAGTATTAGAGACATTTTGATGTATTCATTTTAAACTGGATAATAAAATTATATATAGAGATTATTCATTACATTGCTATCTGTTCTCGTCTTATTTACATGTTAAAGTAAATGTAAGCAAATATGGCTCACTGACTGCTTGTGTTAAAACTGTTAGAACGTTGCATGCAATGGACTTTTGTATGCGAGAAGACAATGTTCTAAAGTTAGCAGTCTAAACTATGGTCTGTAGTCTATGGGGTTAGACCGAGCATCTAACTCATGTTAAGACTATTATGTTGTCTAAAGCCTCGGAGGGGACGGTCTGTCTTGACTGTCTGGAGCTGGACTCCCAAGTAGAGACATGGATATGTTGCTCGGTGGTGACATATTAGACCGGGACTAAAGCGTGATTGATCTACGTAGTTTGCTATGAGTGGATCAATCTGCTTTTGACGTTCATTGTGCAATAACCTTAATCCTGAGTAAATGAACTACTTCATGTATATGACTTATGTACTTTGATGTTCCAATGGCTAAAGCGTCTCAGAGGTAGTAAGCTTATAGACTGGTTCGTTGGGTGCATGACTTGTATACGATGAAGGGTTTGCTTGTAGATATCGGAATCATAGCTCTGAGGAGTTAAAGGTATCCTCTTAAAGGCATTATACTGAATGTGAAAATGGAGAAGGCCTTGGGTCGTCTGCTGGGCGGATGACTTCTTATTCACATATGGTGAATAATCATTTTTCTTAATTCGGTAGTATAATGGAACTTTAAGATAGCCTGATCAGTAGGATTAAACGGACTTTGACCTAAGGCTGATCATGGATATCATATGAGGGTTTTGCATATATGAGAAGGTTATTGGATAGTAGCTCGTCACAGGCTTACGTAATACGGTATATAATTGGGAGTTCAGTTTCAGGTTTATAGTGGTGTGACTCTGAAACTAGTGATCATATGATTGAGTTGTTCGGTAAAGAATGATGATCATATGGAATCATGGGAGCCCGATTATATATGTCCAATCAGTCCCTCTACTAGCTCCACATAATTCCTTAACGTTTGGCAAATTGATTTGTGTATGCTATTGGCTAGTTTATTATGCATGGATGGTGATGACACAGGATTAGGATGGTAGACAAGATTCTCTCCGGTTGGATTTAGATTTTGTTTTGGATAATAGAGTACACAATTATTCGAACTCAAAATAAAGTTGCCATGATTTTATTTGAGATTGGATTGGAGTTGTAGAAAATTATCCATGAGAACAAGAATATGAAACACAACCGTTTTGTGGAATTTGAAATTTGAAATTTGAATTTTGAAATTTGAAATTTGAATTTTGAATTTGAAATTTGAATTTGAAATTTGAATTTGAAATTTGAATTTGAAATTTAAATTTGAAATTTGAAATTTGAAATTTGAAATTTGAATTTGAAATTTGAATTTGAAATTTGAAATTCAAATTTTGAATCATAGTCCAAGTAGGATTCGAATTTGTTGTGGAAAATCCACAAGGTTTGAAATTCGAATTTGAGTTGGATTTGGAGAGGATAATCTTGTTAGAGTCCTACTTGAATTTTGAATCTAAATTCCAACAAAAGTGGACGAAAATTTTGAGGATAATCCTCAATGAAAAATTCGGATTTTGTGGATAAGATTCAAGGGAAAATTCAAACTTCAATCCTAGTTGAATTTGGATTCTCTCCTTCCCTGAAAAGTGGCCGAAAATTTGGAGAATCTCTCCTAGGAAATTCGGTTATTTTTGGATAAGGTTGAGATAAGATTCAAGCTTGAAAATCCTAGTGGAATTTTAGATTCTCCCTTATCCATAATGGCCGAAATTTATGAGGAGATTTTCTCCAAGAAAATTCGGATTTTTTGGTTGAAAAATGGAGATAAAATTCTAGTTAAAATATTGTTTAGATTTGGATTGGATTTATCCTAAGAAAAACCGAATTTTATTGTTGGATTTATCCATGGAAAAATTCGGATTTTTTGGTTAAGGATAAGGAAAAATATCTTTTCCTAATCCAATTCAAATTCAGAGAATCACCTCATGCAGGTCTATAAATAGAGGTCCTGCCACTCCAGTTCTCTCAAACCACAGACTCTCAGGTGAGCAGGCTTATTGTTGCACAGCTCATCGTGACAATAAAGTTCTTTAGAGATCTGGGTGGTCGGAAGAAGACTAGCAGTGCTAGCATACCGATCGAGGTTCAGAGTGTCCACACACTCAGCCATTCGGGAATTGGAGAATAGTAGAGAAGGCTAGTTGGTTGAAGCCTCCGGTCATTCTCCTCCTGCAAGATTGGCGTCCTTGAGGTATGAGTTTTAATTGTTGTTGGTTTATTGTATATGGCATCATGAGATATTTAACGATCTAAAAATTTTTATTGTTCCGCTGCGCCACTCTGATATGTTTTTACCGATTTATTTTCCTGCCCAAGGCTGGCCGTAGCCTGGGCTTGCAGCCTGGCACTGCAGGCTTGGCCTGCAGCCCGGCAGGGTTGCACAGGGGGCGGCCGTGGGCTGCCAGCCCGTCCGGGGCTGGTGGCTGCCCACGGCGGCTGCCGCCTACGGGGGCGGCCGTCCGACGGTCCCAAAATCAGAAAATTTTGATTTTTAAATTTGAGATTTAATTTTAAATCATGTTTAAAAAATATGTAATTAAAAATTTGAAATTTTTTGAAATTACATATTATTACACATGATGTTTAAAATTGTTTCAAATTTAAAAATTGAAATTTAAATTTGAAATTCGAATTTGGAATTTGAATTTGAAATTTAAATTTTTGGAGATTTAAATTTTAAATGATTCTTGGGATGAGAAATAAATGAAGAGGCTACATAAAGATGGATACAAGAAGACGGAACAGAATTCAAGACCCAAAGAATGCTTTGGATGGAATTTTGTAATCTTTATTTTCTTTGTTCTAGGATGGAACCATAGCTTGGTTATTCTGTCAATTATTTTTTCTGTGATATGTCATGGATGCATAAATATGTATTGATGGATGTTTTGTATGCATTTTTGATAACATGTCATATAGGATAGGTGAGTGCTGCTCATACTATATTGATCATACATAATTTGTCAAAACTTGCATGTTTTTCAAAATATTGAGTGGGAGAGGGTTTCAAACAAAACCCACGGCCTCCATTGTTGATCCATATGTGAAAGCATGGTAACGCCTCGCGTCAGTTCTGCCTTGACCACACCTCTCGGTAGGTGTTTACCGCCGCCGGTATACTAGATTGGATCTCCTATGTGGAAAACGTGTTCGGGTGCGATCCTATTCATGACCACCCCTCGGTGGCTTGGTAGGACGTGGATCGGGCTACGTAAACAATGGTTATACACTCAAGACTCGTTTAGTTATTAACCTTCCCTAGAAGCTCTGTTAACTAAACTGGTGGCCAAATAAGCGGTTATTAATATATGTCTTAACCTTGGAGGATTTAAGGTAACATATATTAATTGGACGGGGTCCATGTTCCGGCTATTTGTTTTCATGACCACCCCTCGGTGGCTTGGGGCAATAGGTGCTGAGAATTACCGTTGCAATGCTACATGTTTTTCAAGTTTCATGTAGGAACATACTTGTATGTTTTATTTGCTAAATTATCTGTATATTTGCTTGGGCTTTGTAATGATGTCTAGTATAATTTTATTTCAGTTCAAAATATCACCGACACCCCTCATTTCGATACTTACTGAAAATAAGTTAAATGGCGATAATTATAAAGACTGGAAAAGAAATCTATTAATAGTTCTCAGCTGCGAGAGACACAAGTTCGTACTGGATGAACACACCTGGGCCCAAACCTGACACACCACTTGAGGAGGTCCGGTTGCCTATAATCGTTGGAGAGAATCCAATGAAATAGCTCGATGCTACATCCTTGCTAGCATGACGAGTGCTTTACAAAAGCAGCATGAGACTTATCAAGTTGCTGGGGAGATCATGGACAATCTGGAGGACATGTTCGGAGGCCAAGAAAAATTAGCTCGACAGTCCGCTATCACCAGCATTATGAACTCCAAGCAAAAGGCGGGTACTCCGGTGAAGGACCATATGATCACTCTAATGGGATTCTTCGCTGAGGCTGCCGAGAATGGTGCTGAGTTGGACTACAACACCCAGATCGAGATGGTGTTCAAGACTCTATCTAAAGATTTTGTGGGGTTTAAGGCCGCATACAATCTGGCGACAAAGGAGTTAGGACTAACCGAGCTCATGAAGCAACTACAGGCTTATGAGCGGATGATCAGGGATGAGGATGTGGTCCGACCTAAAGGAGAGGCCAATTTGGCGGAATCTTCCAATCCCTCACGGAAGAGGAAGAGGCCAAATAAGAAGCAAGTGGCTTCTAGTTCTTCTAATCCTCCTGTCTCGGACGGGAAGAAGAAGAAGAAGAACAAGAAGCCAAAGGACCCTAAAAAGTCCAAATGCTTCCATTGTGGGAAGGTAGGTCACTTCAAGAAGGCTTGCCGGGAATTCCTAGCCGCCAAGGGCAAGGAAGGTAAGGAACTTCATTACTTGGAAGCGTGTTTGGTGGAAGAATCGAAAGACACTTGGGTCATTGATTCGGGCGCCACTAATCATGTTTGTATTTCTATGCAGGGGTTCGTGGAAACGAGAAGTCTACATGATAGGAGCCTCTCATTGCGGACTAGAGATGGTAGCTTTGTGGTGGCTGAAGCAGTGGGAGATGTTCACCTCTATTTTGATCAATTTAGGTTTATTTTATTGAAAGACTGTTTTTATGTTCCTAATTTAGGAGGAACCTTATATCGGTAGCTTGTTTAATAAAGGATTCTTATTCAGTTTCTTTTAGTAAAAGAGTTGATATTCGTAGAAATAAGTCTTTTATCTGTTCTGCATGGATGGATGGAAACCTATATTTGATCAAACCAAAGATGTACTCACTGCTTGACACTGAATTAATTGATAACCCTAAAAGGTTGAAAGTTTCTCACTCTAACAAGGCGTATCTTTGGCATTTAAGACTTTCTCATATTAATCAGGATAGGATTCAAAGATTGGTAAAAGACGGTCCTCTGAAATCTCTGGAGGAGGTACGACTTCCCCAATGTGAGTCTTGTCTAGAGGGTAAAATGACCAAGAGGTCTTTTGGAGCTAAGGGTACAAGGGCTTAGGAGCTCTTAGAAATTGTGCATACTGACGTACGTGGCCCCATGAACGTCACAGCACGAGGAGAGTTCGAGTATTATATCTCTTTTATAGATGATTACTCGAGGTATGGATATATATATCTGATGCACCGCAAGAGCGAAACCTTTGACAAGTTCAAAGAGTATCGTGCGGAAGTGGAAAAGCAATTGGATAAATCCATAAAGACACTTCGATCTGATCGAGGTGGCGAATATCTCTCCGATGAATTTCTAGAACATCTTGTAGAGAACGGGATTTTATCCCAATTGATTGCACCTGGTACTCCACAACAGAATGGTGTAGCCGAAAGGAGAAACAGGACCTTATTGGATATGGTACGGTCCATGATGAGTTATTCAACGCTGCCATTATCATTTTGGGGATATGCTTTACAAACGGCATGCTATATTCTGAACCAGGTTCCGAGCAAATCAATTCCTAGAACTCCGTATGAATTGTGGCGTGGCAAGAAGCCCTCCCTTGGACATATGAGAATATGGGGCTGCCCGGCACATGTACTGGATGGGGATGCGAAGAAGTTGGAACCAAGATCAGAATTGTGCATGTTTGTAGGGTATCCAAAAGGAACTAAAGGAGGTCTGTTCTATAACCCGAAGGAACAAAAAGTCATTGTCTCAACCCATGTGACATTCTTGGAGGAAAGTCACATGAATGACTTTAAGCCTCGAAGCAAAGTGGTGCTAGAGGAGTTATCGCGTGAAAGAACTGCTCCACAGATTTTGGTCTTGGACGCAAGTCCGAGTTCCAGTGAAAGACCTGCAGACGATCAACAATTTAGGGTGCCTCGTCGTAGTGGGAGGGTTTCGAAGAAACCTAATTTCTTCATGTATGATGCTGAGGTATACCAGGCCGAGGCTCATGAGCATGAGGAAGATCCGGTCACATATGATGAAGCTATAAAAGATGTTGATTCTAAATCTTGGAAACAGGCTATGAACAATGAGATGGATTCTATGAAATCCAACTCTGTTTGGGAACTTGTAGATTTGCCGGATGGGATAAAACCCATTGGATGCAAATGGGTCTACAAAAGAAAGAAGGATGCGGAAGGGAGAGTGGAAACTTTCAAAGCTAAACTGGTTGCAAAGGGATATACGCAAAAGGCTGGAATCGATTACGAGGAAACCTTTTCGCCTGTTGCTATGCTGAAGTCTATCCGTATTCTTCTGTCCATTGCTGCGGCTCTCGATTATGAGATCTAGCAAATGGATGTCAAGACGGCATTCTTGAATGGCCATCTTGAAGAGTGTATCTATATGATACAGCCCGAAGGGTTCATAGCAAAAGGCCAAGAAAGGAAAGTCTGCAAGTTGCTTAGATCTATTTATGGATTAAAGCAAGCATCCCGCTCATGGAACCAGAGATTTGATCAAGCGATTAAGACATTTGGTTTTTAGCAGAACGTTGATGAACCTTGTGTTTATAAACGAATTAAGGATGGAAAAGTGGTCTTTCTGATACTCTATGTCGATGATATACTACTCATTGGGAATGATGTAGGGAACTTATCATCGGTCAAGTTTTGGTTACACCAACAGTTTGACATGAAGGACTTGGGAGAAGCTAATTATGTTCTAGGCATTCATCTCTTCGAAGATCGAAAGAATAAAATGATAGCGTTGTCCCAAGCTTCATACATAGATAAAATAATTGACAAATATGCAATGCTAGAGGCAAAGAAAGGCTCACAACCTTCTATTACCGGTCTAACTCTTTCATTGGATGACTGTCCCAAGACATCGGAAGAAAGAGAATGTATGAGTAAGGTCTCTTATGCATCCGCTGTGGGTAGCCTTATGTACGCTATGCTTTGCACTCGCCCGGACATATGTTTTACAGTAGGTATGGTGAGTCGATATCAAGCGAATCCTGGAACCAAGCACTGGCAAGCAGTAAAGCATATACTCAAGTATCTTAAGAGAACGAGGGATTATATGCTGGTGTATTCTGGAGGGGACCTAACACCCGTAGGATACACAGACTCAGACTTCCAGACTTGTAAGGATTCGAGGAAATCGACATCTGGATCAGTGTTTTTACTCAGAGGAGGCGCCATTGTGTGGAGGAGCGTGAAGCAGGGCTGCACAGCTGACTCTACCATGGAGGCTGAGTATGTGGCTGCGGCTGAGGCATCTAAAGAAGCAGTTTGACTCTGCAAGTTCTTTACAGACCTTGAGGTCATTCCAGGTGTTGACAAGCCTATCACACTTTACTGTGATAATACAGGGGCTATTGCCAACACAAGGGAATCTCGGTATCACAAGAGGACCAAACACATCGATCGGAGATATCATATTATTAGAGGGCATGTGGAGACAGGACAAGTGGATGTATGTAAGATCGCGTCCGAGGACAACATTACCCATCTCTTTACTAAGACTTTGGTAGCTAGAAACTTTGAGAGTCATGTAGAGGCGATGGGGATACGTAACATGGCACATCTACTGGCTTAGGGCAAGGGGGAGATTGTTAGGAAATGCCCTAAGTATTAGAGACATTTTGATGTATTCATTTTGAACTGGATAATAAAATTATATATAGAGGTTATTCATTACATTGCTATCTGTCCTCGTCTTATTTACATGTTAAAGTAAATGTAAGCAAATATGGCTCACTGACTGCTTGTGTTAAAACTGTTAGAACGTTGCATGCAATGGACTTTTGTATGCGAGAAGACAATGTTCTAAAGTTAGCAGTCTAAACTATGGTCTGTAGTCTATGGGGTTAGACCGAGCATCTAACTTATGTTAAGACTATTATGTTGTCTAAAGCCTTGGAGGGGACGGTCTGTCTTGACTGTCTGGAGCTGGACTTCCAAGTAGAGACATGGATATGTTGGTCGGTGGTGACATATTAGACCGGGACTAAAGCGTGATTGATCTACGTAGTCCACTATGAGTGGATCAATCTGCTTTTGACGTTCATTGTGCAATAACCTTAATCCTGAGTAAATGAACTACTTCATGTATATGACTTGTGTACTTTGATGTTCCAATGGCTAAAGCGTCTCAGAGGTAGTAAGATTATAGACCGGTTCGTTGGGTGCATGACTTGTATACGATGAAGGGTTTGTTTGCAGATATCGGAATCATAGCTCTGAGGAGTTAAAGGTATCCTCTTAAAGGCATTATACTGAATGTGAAAATGGAGAAGGCCTTGGGTCGTCTGCTGGGCGGATGACTTCTTATTCACATATGGTGAATAATCATTTTTCTTAATTCGGTAGTATAATGGAACTTTAAGATAGCCTGATCAGTAGGATTAAACGGACTTTGACCTAAGGCTGATCATGGATATCAATGAGGGTTTGGCATATATGACAAGGTCATTGGATAGTAGCTCGTCTCAGGCTTACGTAATACAGTATATAATTGGGAGTTCAGTTTCAGGTTTATAGTGGTGTGACTTTGAAACTAGTGATCATATGATTGAGTTGTTCGGTAAAGAATGATGATCATATGGAATCACGGGAGCCCGATTATATATGTCCAATCAGTCCCTCTACTAGCTCCACATAATTCCTTAACATTTGACAAATTGATTTGTGTATGCTATTGGCTAGTTTATTATGCATGGATGGTGATGACACAGGATTAGGATGGTAGACAAGATTCTCTCCGGTTGGATTCAGATTTTGTTTTGGATAATAGAGTACACGATTATTCGAACTCCAAATAAAGTTGCCATGATTTTATTTGAGATTGGATTGGAGTTGTAGAAAATTATCCATGAGAACAAGAATATGAAACACAACCGTTTTGTGGAATTTGAAATTTGAATTTTGAAATTTGAAATTTGAATTTTGAAATTTGAAGTTTGAATTTTGAATTTGAAATTTAAATTTGAAATTTGAATTTGAAATTCGAATTTGAAATTTGAATTTGAAATTTAAATTTGAAATTTGAAATTTGAAATTTGAAATTTGAATTTGAAATTTGAAATTCAAATTTTGAATCACAGTCTAAGTAGGATTCAAATTTGTTGTGGAAAATCCACAAGGTTTGAAATTCGAATTTGAGTTGAATTTGGAGAGGATAATCTTGTTAGAATCCTACTTGAATTTTGAATCTAAATCCCAACAAAAGTGGACGAAAATTTTGAGGATAATCCTCAATGAAAAATTCGGATTTTGTGGATAAGATTCAAGGGAAAATTCAAGCTTCAATCCTAGTTGAATTTGGATTCTCTCCTTCCCTGAAAAGTGGCCGAAAATTTGGAGAATCTCTCCTAGGAAATTCGGTTATTTTTGGATAAGGTTGAGATAAGATTCAAGCTTGAAAATCCTAGTGGAATTTTAGATTCTCTCTTATCCATAATGGCCGAAATTTATGAGGAGATTTTCTCCAAGAAAATTCAGATTTTTTGGTTTAAAAAGGGAGATAAAATTCTAGTTAAAATCTTGTTTAGATTTGGATTGGATTTATCCTAAGAAAAACCGAATTTTATTGTTGGATTTATCCATGGAAAAATTCGGATTTTTTGGTTAAGGATAAGGGAAAATATCTTTTCCTAATCCAATTCAAATTCAGAGAATCACCTCATGCAGGTCTATAAATAGAGGTCCTGCCACTCCAGTTCTCTCAGACAACAGACTCTCAGGTGAGCAGGCTTATTGTTGCAAAGCTCATCGTGACAATAAAGTTCTTTAGAGATCTGGGTAGTCGGAAGAAGACTAGCAGTGCTAGCATACCGATCGAGGTTTAGAGTGTCCACACACTCAGCCATTCGGGAATTGGAGAATAGTAGAGAAGGCTAGTTGGTTGAAGCCTCCGGTCATTCTCCTCCTGCAAGATTGGCGTCCTTGAGGTATGAGTTTTAATTGTTGTTGGTTTATTGTATATGGCATCATGAGATATTTAACGATCTAAAAATTTTTATTGTTCCGCTGCGCCACTCTGATACGTTTTTACCGATTTATTTTCCTACAACAAGATGAGCACAAGAAGACATTTTAGGGGTGAATAAGAAGACATGTGTATAAGAAGGCTGGCGTTTCACAAGACTTTATAAAGCTAGCTAGAAGACCGTTGTCGATAGTTAGAAGGTTTACATCATACTTTGTTAATGACTATACTTTCTACACTTGTGAAAGATATGAGAAGCATTCCATCCAAAATAGTGGTGTGAGCCTTCGTGTCGAGTTTATGCAGACTTCCTCTACAAAGGACAAGAATCCAATGTATGGTACCATGAATTACTTTGGCTTTACTAAAGATATTTGGAAACTTGATTGTTGTGGTTTACAAATAACACTCTTTAAGTATAAGTGAGCCGACAAAAGTTATGTTAAGATTAATAGTGATGACATTACAGTGGTGGACTTTAGGAGATTGGATACAAAAATAATCCTTTTATTATAAATTTACAAGCAATTTAAGTACTGTATACAATGGATTCTTTCACCTTAAACCTCGCTGTATTAGAGAATAAGTATTGTATGACTTTAAAACCTTACACCTTGCCATCGCTACCGCCTTCACCTTCACCACACCTTTGCCATCACCGCTCCCACTTTCCTCTCTTTCTCTCTTCTTCGCCGCCTCTTTCTTTCTCTCCTCCTTCTTTGTCATTACTGCTGTTGCCTTTGTCCTCGTCGTGGCTGCCACCTTCACCTTTGCCGTTGCCCACTCCCTCGGCATCACCACCAAAGCTGCAACCACAACCATGTTTGGGTGTTTCGCTTTTTTCTTCTTTTATTTGAGTTGGTATCAAATATGTGTGAAATGTGGGTATATGGAACATTGTTTAAGTTTAGAATGTGAAATAGGCTTTTTATTTTGTAATTTAATTTAATTTAATTTTTTGTATAAATATGTGTTGGGTGAATTTATATTTGAATGTGGATATGATTTATGAATTTTTGATTTTGCATATTAGGTATTCAATGAAATGTATGTAGGTTTGGTTAGAGCACCAAAAGGAAGGCTATAGCTCATGCAATATAATAGAGGTGGACATTGGATCCTAATGGTTATTTATCATTGGGATGACTTAGCGATATATTTTGATCTTATTGGAAACCAATCACTTGATGATTTTGAAAGTAGAATTAAGTTGTAAGTATAGTTTTGTGTTCTAAAATATGATTTGTTATTACATTTTTTTTTTGTGTTAAATTTGAACTTTGTTAAATTATTAATGCACTTTATGACTGGAAGATTGAAGTTGGAGGAGTAAGAAAGTAGCGAAACAATGAAACATTGATCAAGGCTACTAAATGTCCTCAACAAATCAGTAACATTAAATGCGGTTATCTTGTAAGGAATTATATGCAGGAAATATCTTGATGGTTGATGGATTATGTAACTTTTTAACTAAGGATTTTTATTCCATTGATGACATAAGTATGGTTAGAAGAGAATAGACACATTTTGTAATGACGTTCACCCAATAGAGATAGAATCGACAAATTTTGTAGTTAATGTTTTATATATATATATACACACACACACACATACATGTACTTGTGTAAATTTGCATGTAATTGTGATATAAACTTATTTTCATTTCTTATTTCAAATTATGTGCTATGCATTGATAATACACATAATTTGCCGCTAATAAAAAATCAACAAAATTAAAATTTTTTAAACTTAACATTCCACGTTTCCTACTAACCGATCATGAAATAATAACATTCCATGATCATTCTAGATAAAAGTCATGGAAAGTCGTATGATTTCACAGTCATAGAATCTCACTCAAAAAACCTATCAACAATTATCATTTGCGGTTATGATAAAGAGGAATTTACAACTGTTTTATAAGCAGTCATGAAATCTTTTTTGTTTCCATGACCGATGATTCTATACCGTTTGAAAACAATCATAGAATTCTCATTTTTCTAGTAGTGAAAACACACTCACAGCACCAAATACGTAAAATCCACGAAGAATGCTGCTGTCCAAGCCTCATCGATGCCACCCACGACCTCACTGTCCCATTTTACAAAAAACTCAGCCCCCAAAACTCTCTTCACTCCAAACCCAGCCTCTTCTTCTGCCCTCAAAGTCATTGCCTTCCACCGTTGGCTTTGTCACCAAAACCCAACCTCTTTATTTGGTTTATTGTTAGTGTGATTGATATTTTGTTTAAAAAGTCTGATTTTTTATTGCAAAAGTTCTTATGTAATACACTACAATAAACTATACGATAAATGATGCATGTTCCACAATAGCTCTATTTAATTGAGAAAAAAAAAAAAAAACTGTTACGAAATGTGGCAAGGAAACAGGGTACAAAGTTTATTTTCTTGATTGTGTTAAATGTCGTCTTTATAAGATGACTTCCAAAAATATTTGTGGAATGTTCACTTTCCTCAACGTTCAAAAACGTACCTGGAATTTCAAAACATTAAAAAAAAAAAAAAAAGAGAGAGAGAGAGAACATTTTTACGCTCATTCTCAACTAAAAAATTTTGAGCAAAAGGTCAAAATTTTTGTTCTTAAAATTCATTCTCTCCGTGGGGAGGTTGATGCTACACTTAGTTAACCTTTGATTTTCACTAGTTTCATATATGATAAAAGAGCATGCGTATAATAGACAAATCTCAAAGACAGATAATTATATTTCAATCATCATCATAGCATTCAAGATCATATGCACACAAACATTCACGGTTATGTTTAATTATCAAAACAAGATTACATATAGTATGTGAGATTTGTATTTACCTAGATTCTGTGCTCACCTTTTTTCGAAACTATTCCCCGCATGTACTTACAATCAGAGCTATGCTCTAATTGAATTGACACCTGACCATCAGAGCAAGGATTTTTTAGCTGATTT
Source organism: Antiaris toxicaria (assembly GCA_035233585.1). Taxonomy (NCBI): domain Eukaryota; kingdom Viridiplantae; phylum Streptophyta; class Magnoliopsida; order Rosales; family Moraceae; genus Antiaris; species Antiaris toxicaria. The sequence goes on from CP141157.1 coordinate 26,068,139, forward strand.
GTTAACAAGAGAGTCTTAATTGACTTGAACTCGAATATAATATCTTATGATATGCCTGATCTTTCATAGTTTTTTATTTTTAATCTGTTCCAATTAGTTTGTTTGATTAGTTTTTTTATCTTCTTAATCTAATTAATTAATAATTAAAAAAATCTTGGTTGATAAATTATACTTAATAAATTTTCTAATTCACTTCTTTTTTTTTTTTGTTTAAGTTAATTAACTTTTAGTCTTTCTTATTTGATCAATAGGTTACTATAAGTATCCTTGGTCTATATTTGTTTGAGAAAGTTTCGTTATAACCTGTTTAGCATTCGATCTAAAGACTATTATTTAGCACTATATGAAAATTTTTTGTATGGTGTTTTCTCTCACAAAATTTTAATTTCTGTTCGAAATGCATAATTAGACTAAGTGGCATTACAATTTTATTTTTTTTAAACCTATGAACAAAGATAGCTTACACAAAAAGTCCATTTTGAAGATGCCATATTTAAATATGTCTTTTTTAATAATATTATGCAAATGTCTATTTTAAAAGAAACAAATATATGTAATACCTATTTGCTCTTTTATAATAATTCATATTCTTTTTTTTTTTAATCTTTTGTTAACATTAATGATGATCTTTTTATTTTTTGTTAATTGTGAATTATTTTTAATAAATCCAAATATATTTTAATCATAATTTACATTTATTTTTACATATTTAGTTATTACAAAGAACATGAAATTATCATAATAAATCAATAATTTATAAGACAATTTATTTTAACCATCAAAATACCATACTCAACGTAACTATAAAAAACTAAAAATTACTATAAAAAACTATAAAGAGTATGACATTATTATAAAAGTGTTATATCATTCATAATAAAATAAAAATTATGATAATTTAAAATATGAAATTTTTGCTATTATAAAATTAAAAATTTCCTTTTATATAAAATTTGATTACTAATACCATAAAATCAATCATACATCTATTCATTCAAATTTTTTTAATTTCAATTTTAGATTGATTTATATAAACATTTTTTATATCTTTTTTTTATTTTCTTTTTTTTTTTATAATCCTTTATTCTTTAATTCTCAATTCTGTATAATATTATCTTTAAAAATATTATTTTAGACATATATTACTACATATTGAAAGAGCTGATGAGTTATGAATGGTGTTTTCCAATCCTAGGATTTATTGTTGCCATGTGGCAATCTTGTCATCAGCCACATGGTGGTCTAATCACCACCTTATGATTTTTTTTCCCAATTGTCTATTCAGCAGATGCGAAGCGGACTATACAACTAATTTATGTAAATAAGAGAAAAGTTAATATTTTTCAACTCAACTCCTCCTTTTTACACATCTATGTAAGGCTTTTAGGGTTTAGATAGGCCCATTTTGTTCACGTTGGACTTAGTCCCTATTATTCATGTTTATAAGACTAATAGTGTTTGACACCCCATTTTTAGATTAAAAAAACTCCAATTCAAGGTAAACCCAATTTTAATTTTCACTTTTTTCAAAATCCGCATTACATTCATTTTTCTCTTTCCCAAACATAAGTTAGTTTTGGATTCTCAATGTTTCAAGATAGTGTGCCAAATGGGGGCTTAGACTTTTGGGGCCCTAAAGTCCATTTCTTGCTTAGAATAACCCTTAAAGACCATATTATTGACTCCATAAGCTGCTAAAAAAAGCATATTAAAATTGTACCAATTAGTCTCCAAAGACAAATGATCATCTTGCTCTTAATTTTAAAACTTATGCCTTATTTAAATACAATATTGAAATTTGAATTGGAAAGTGATGCAGTGAATACAATGTGTCTTTAAATGTTTTGTATTTATATTGTATTTAAATGTGATGTGCGTTTGGGTTGTTAGCGTGAGAAATAAAAAGAGTAAGAGCATATGATGTGATTGATAGAAGTAAATGGAAAAAATAAAACTAAAGCCTAGGGGGCTCAAGCAGGCCCTCGCGGACGCCCTCCCCCCCCCCCCCCCCCCAACTTAAAAATTAAAAATCTAATTTATATCCCTCAAAATGTTATCATTTAGTTATTAGTACCCCTAATCAAATTTTCTAGTTTTTGTTGGATTTAAAATTTAAAAGTATTTGTATTTAAATACAATGATTGATTAATAAATAAATATTTAATTACATTATAATATAATGTAAATGTGATAGTATTTTCAAACGCCTGTTTAGACATTTAAGCTCTTATTTATGTATTTATTTATTTGATAATGTAGCTCACTTATCTATAATGACTTGAACCTAGACTTAGTGTATGATTATAAATTCTTTATTACAGTCTTTTTACAAGAAAATTCTACCGTTAATATGTAATATACCATTTTACCCCTAATTATAAACTTTTCGATTCTTATTGTTTGGTTCTGAAATTGCGTGTAAGGCTCTGATACTACAGTTTATTTATAGCCCTTAAATAGTGCAGGAAGTGTTGGAGCCTAGTAGGTCTAATGATACTACATGGTTCCGAATAAGACATGGTGTCCTTTAAGTGATTGGTGGTGGTGACGTGTCCAAATACGCTTCTTGATAGAGGATGAAGCGACGGTCTGGCAAGGCTTCGAACATGACGATGGAGTCAGCTAGCTAGACGTAAATAGATCGGAAGGGAAGTAGCTACTAAAGGCCTTTGGAGTGGTTGGCAAACGCATTGTATTTTAATTATATTTGAATGAAATTTATTTTTTGAATATTATATTTGATTGAAAAGTATTTGTTTTGTATTTGAATGGAATATGTATTTAGATAAAAAATATTTTAGAGTTGAAAAGTTGATGTGATTGATAAAAATAGTGGTAAATAGTAAAGTTAAAAAGTTACTGTAATTATTTTAAAAATGTTTTGAATAATAATTATTTTCGTAGTATTATTGTAAAATTTATGTTTGATATAAAATTATATTACATTTGAATAAAATTAAAATGTAATTTTTTTACCAAACGACACCTTACTTGCTTAAGATTCGTGTGATAAATGTATTATATTTATATTATATTTAAATATAATATATTACATATAATTTATATTTAAAGAAAAAAAATATTTATATTGTATTTAGATGAAAAGTATTTAAATTATATTTTAATAATAAATATGTGATGCGGTGGGTAAAAATAGAGAAAAAAATATGATATGATTAAAAAAATAATATAAAAAATAAAATAATAAATAGTAATTGTATTGAATTTAAAATGTGATGTGATTGGTATTTGAATAGATAGTTTTTGTATTTGGATAAAAATTACATTGCATTTGAATGCAATGTTATCACCAAACCGAAGGTTAGATCTGTCACGTTGTAAAATTTTTGAGATTAAATTTGGCACGTGTATGTATAAAACTCAATTATTAGTGTGTCAATAAATTTTTAATTACGAGAATTCAATTTTAAATTTTCAATGTATTAAATATTAGTTTGAGAATATTTAAAATATTTTTACAAATTTTGAAATTTTCACAATTTTACTCAAAAATTTTACCAAATATTATTTTAATTTATTTTCCATTTTTCTTTTTCTTTGTTGTTCTCTCTTTCTGAAATTATCCGGAACACCCCACCTTTTTTTTCTTCTTTTTTTTTCTTTTCTCACCATTCTCTTTCCTCACCGATTCTCTCTTGCCCTCTCTCTATCCCTTTCTTTTTTTTTCCTCATCTCTTTCTTTCTCTTCTTCTTTCTCTCTCTCTTGTTTCGGCCGAACACCACCGGAGCCACGACATCGACCCAACCAAGCCGTTCTTTGTCCTTCACCACGCGAGCAATGCCGACCACCTAAGCTCAATGCCGCCCAGCCACGACTCAGTAGTCCCAAAGCTGAAGCCACCTCGCCATCGCCATCACGCTCGGGCCCAAAACACCACTACCCGCAACTTAGCCGCGAGTCTAGCCTATAGGAAATAAATCGTAAAAACGTATCAGAGTGACACAGCGGAATAATAAAAATTTTTCAAGATCGTTAAATATCTCATGATGCCATATATAATAAACCAACAACAATTTAAACTCATACCTCAAGGACGCCAATCTTGCAGGAGGAGAATGACCGGAGGGCTTCAACCAACTAGCCTTCTCTACTATTCTCCAATTCCCGAATAGCTGAGTGTGTGGGCACTTTAAACCTCGATCAGTATGCTAACACTGTTAGTCTTCTTCCGACCACCCAGATCTCTAAAGAACTTATTGTCACGGTGAGTTATGCAACAATAAGCCTGCTCACCTGAGAGTCTGTGGTCTGAGAGAACTGGAGTAGCAGGACCTCTATTTATAGACTTGCATGAGGTGATTCTCTGAATTCGAATTAGATTAGGAGAAGATATTCTCCCTTATCCACAATCAAAAAATCTGAATTTTCCAAGTAGAAAATCCCAACTAAAAATTCGGCCTCTTTAGGATCATCCAATTCAAATCTAAACAAGATTTTAACTTGAATTTTATCTCCCTTTTTTTTTAACCAAAAAATCCGAAAATCCTTAAGGATTTTCACCAAATATTTTCGGCCACAAAAGATAAGGGAAGAATCAAAATTCCACTAGATTTTCAAGCTTGAATCTCATCTCATCTTTATCCAAAATAACCGAAAATCTCCTAGGATTTATCCTCAAAAAATTTGGCCATAATCAGGGAGGAGAGAATCCAAATTCAACTAGGATTGAAACTTGAATTTTTCCCTGAACCTTATCCACAAAAAATTGGAAAATTCCATGAGGATAATCCTCAAAATTTTCATCTATTATTGTTAGGATTTGGATTCAAAATTCAAGTAAGATTCTAACAAGATTTTCCTCTCCATATCCAACTCAAATTCGAATTTCATTCCTTGTGGATTTACCACAAGCAATTCGAATCCTACTTGGACTATGATTCAAGATTTGAATTTCAAATTTCAAATTCAAATTTCAAATTTCAAATTTCAAATTTCAATTTCAATTTCAAATTCGAATTTCAAATTCAAATTTCAATTTCAAATTTCAAAATTCAAATTTCAAATTTCAAAATCCACAAAACAGTTGTATTTCAAATTCTTGTTTTCATGGATAATTTTCTACAACTCTAATCCAATCTCAAATAAAATCATGGCAACTTTATTTGGAGTTCGAATAATTGTGTACTCTATTATCTAAAACAAAATCTGAATCCAACCGGAGAGAATCTTGTCTACCATCTTAATCCTATGTCAACATCATCCATGCATAATCAACTAGTCAATAGCATACACAAATCAATTTGCCAAATGTTAAGGAATTATGTGGAGCTAGTAGAGGGACCAATTGGACATATATAATCGGGCTCCCACGAATCCATATGATCATCATTCTTTACCGAACAACTCAATCATATGATCACTAATTTTAGAGTCATACCACTATAAACCTGAAACTAAACTCCCAATTATATACCGTATTATGTAAGCTTGTGATAAGCTATCATCCAATGACCTTGTCATGTATGCAGAACCCTCATATGATATCCATGATCAGCCTTAGGTCAAAGTCCGTTTAATCCTACTGATCAGGCTATCTTAAAGTTCCATTATACTACCGAATAAAGAAAATGATTATTCACTATATGTGAATAAGAAGTCATCCGCCCAGCAGACCACTCAAGGCCTTGTCCATTTTCACATCCAGTATAATGCTTTTAAGAGGATACCCTTAACTCCTTATTAGAGCTATGATTCTGATATCTATAAACAAACCCTTCATCGTATACAAGTCATGCACCCAACGAACCGGTTTATAAGCTTACTACCTCTTAGATGCTTTAGCCATTGGAACATCAAAGTACACAAGTCATATACATGAAGCTTGCTTATCTACTCAGGATTAAGGTTACTGCACAATGAACGTCAAAAGCAGATCGATCCACTCAAAGCGGACTTCGTAGATCAATTACGCTTTAGTCCCGGTCTAATATGTCACCACCAAGCAACATATCTATGTCTTTACTTGGGAGTCTATGTTCCAGACAGTCAAGACAAACCGTCCCCTCTAAGGCTTTAGATAACATAATAATCTTAACATGAGTTAGATGCTCAGTCTAAACCCATAGACTACAGACCTTAGTTTAGACCGCTTACTTTGGAACATTGTCTTCTTGTATACAAAAGTCTATTGCATGCAACGTTCTAATAGTTTTAACACAAGTAATCATGGAGCCATATTTGCTTACATTTACTTTAACATGTAAATAAATTGAGGATAGATAGTAATGTAATGAATAACCTCTATATAAAATTTTATTATCCAGTTCAAAATAAATACATCAAAATGTCTCTAATGCTTAGGGCATTTCCTAACAATCTCCCACTTGCCCTAAGCCAGCAGATGTGCCATGTTACGCATCCCCATCACCTCTACATGCCTCTCAAAGCTTCTAGCCACCAAAGTCTTAATAAAAGGATCGGTAATGTTGTCCTCGGACGCGATCTTACATACATCTACTTGTCTTGTCTCCACGTGCCCTCTAATAATATGATATCTCTGATCTATGTGCTTGATCCTCTTGTGGTGCCGAGATTCCCTTATGTTGGCAATAGCCCCAGTGTTATCATAGTAAAGTGTGATAGGCTTGTCAACACTCAGAATGACCTCAAGGCCTCTAAAGAACTTGCGGAGCTAAACCACTTCTTTAGATGCCTTAGCCGGAGTCACATACTCAACCTCCATAGTAGAGTTAGCTATGCAGCCCTGCTTCACGTTCCTCCATACAATGGCGCCTCCTCCGAGCAAGAACACTGATCCAAATGTCAATTTCCTCGAATGCTTGCAAGTCTGGAAGTCTGAATCCGTGTATCCTACGGGTGTTAGGTCCCTTCCAGAATACACCAGCATATAATTTCTCGTTCTCTTAAGATACTTGAGTATATGATTTACTGCTTGCCAGTGCTTGGTTCCAAGATTCGCTTGATATCGACTCACCATACCTACTGTAAAACATATGTCCGGGCGAGTACAAAGCATAGCGTACATAAGACTACTCACAGCGGATGCATAAGGGACCTTATCATACGCTCTCTTTCTTCCGATGTCTTTGGACAGTCATCCAATGAAAGAGTTAGACCAGCAATAGAAGGTTGTGTACCTTTCTTTGCCTCTTGCATTGCATATTTGTCAATTATTTTATCTATGTATGAAGCTTGGGATAATGCTATCATTTTGTTCTTTTGATCTCTGAAGAGACGAATGCCTAGAACATAATTAGCTTCTCCCACGTCTTTCATGTCAAACTGTTGGTATAGCCAAAGCTTGACTGATGATAAGTTCCCTACATCATTCCCAATGAGCAGTATATCATCGACATAGAGTATCAAAAAGACCACTTTTCTATCCTTAATACGTTTATAAACACAGGGTTCATCAATGTTTGCTCAAAACCAAATGTCTTGATCACTTGATCAAATCTCTGGTTCCATGAGCGGGATGCTTGCTTTAATCCATAAATGGATCTAAGCAACTTGCAGACTTTCCTTTCTTGGCCTTTTGCTACGAACCCTTCAGGTTGTATCATGTAGATACACTCCTCAAGATGGCCATTCAAGAATGCCGTCTTAACATCCATTTGCCAGATCTCGTAATCGAGAGCTGTAGCAACGGACAGAATAATACGGATAGACTTCAGCATAGCAACAGGAGAAAAGGTTTCCTCGTAATCGATTCCAGCCTTTTGCGTGTACTCCTTTGCAACCAATCTAGCTTTGAAAGTTTCCACTCTCCCTTCTGCATCATTCTTTCTTTTGTAGACCCATTTGCATCTAATGGGTTTTATCCCATCCGGCAAATCTACAAGTTCCAAAACAGAGTTGGATTTCATAGAATCCATCTCATTGTTCATAGCCTGTCTCCAAGATTTAGAATCAACATCATTTATAGCTTCATTATAGATAACTGGATCATCCTCATGCTCATGAGCCTCGGCCTGGTATACCTCAGCATCATGCATGAAGAAATTAGGTTTCTTCGAAATCCTCCCACTACGACGAAGCACCCTAAATTATTGATCGTTTGTAGGTCTTTCACCGGAACTCGGACTTGCGTCCAAGACCGAAACCTGTGGAGCAGTTCTTTCACCCGATAACTCCTTTAGCACCACTTTGCTATGAGGCTTAAAGTCATTCATGTGACTTTCCTCCAAGAATGTCGCATGGGTTGAAACAATGACTTTTTATTCCTTCGGGTTATAGAACAGACCTCCTTTAGTTCCCTTTAGATACCCTACAAACATGTACAATTCTGATCTTAGTTCCAACTTCTTCGCATTCCCATCCAGTACATGTGCCGGGTAGCCTCATATTCTCATATGTCTAAGGGAGGGCTTCCTGTCACGCCATAATTCATACGGAGTTCTGGGAATTGACTTGCTTGGAACTTGGTTCAGAATATAGCACGCTGTTTGTAAAGTATATCCCTAAAATGATAATGGCAGTTTTGAATAACTCATCATGGACCGTACCATATCCAACAAGTTCTTGTTTCTCCTTTCGGCTACACCATTCTGTGGTGGAGTACCAGGTGCAATCAATTGGGATAATATCCCATTCTCTACAAGATGTCCTAGAAATTTATCGGAGAGATATTCACCACCTTAATTAGATCGAAGTGTCTTTATGGATTTATCCAATTGCTTTTCCACTTCCGCACGATACTCTTTGAACTTGTCAAAGGTTTCGCTCTTGCAGTGCATTAAATACACATATCCATACCTCGAGTAATCATCTATTGAGGAGACATAATACTCGAACCCTCCTCATGCTGTGACGTTCATGGGGCCGCATACGTCAGTGTACACAATTTCTAAGAGCTCCTGAGCTCTAGTACCCTTAGCTCCAAAAGACCTCTTAGTCATCTTTCCCTCTAGATAAGACTCACATTGAGGAAGACGTACGTCTTCCAGAGATTCTAGAGGACCATCTTTCACCAATTTTTGAATCCTATCCTGATTAATATGACTAAGTCTTAAATGCCAAAGATACGCCTTGTTAGAGTGAGAAACTTTCAACCTTTTAGAGTTATCAATAATTCAGTGTCAAGCAGTGAGTACATCTTTGGTTTGATCAAATATAGGTTTCCATCATCCATCCAGAACAGATAAAAGACTTATTTCTATGAATATCAACTCTTTTACTAAAAGAAACCGAATAAGAATCCTTTATTAAACAAGCTACCAATATAAGGTTCCTCCTAAAATTAAGAACATAAAAACAGTCTTTCAATAAAATAAACCTAAATTCATCAAAGTAAAGGTAAATATCTCCCACTGCCTCAGCCACCACCAAGCTACCGTCTCTAGTCCGCGACGAGAGGCTCCTATCATGTAGACTTCTTGTTTCCATGAACCCTTGCAAAGAAACACAAACACGATCAGTGGCACCTGAATCAATGATCCAAGTGTCTTTCGATTCTTCAACCAAACACGCTTCTAAGTAGTGAAGTTCCTTACCTTCCTTGCCCTTGGCGGCTAGGAATTCCCGGCAAACCTTCTTGAAGTGACCTACCTTCCCACAGCAGAAGCACTTGGACTTTTTAGGGTCTCTAGGCTTCTTGTTCTTCTTCTTCTTCTTCCCATCTGAGACAGGAGGATTAGAAGAACTGGAAGCCGCTTGCTTCTGATTTGGCCTCTTCCTCTTCCGTGAGGGTATGGAAGATTCCACCAAATTGGCCTCTCCTTTGGGTTGGACCGCATCCCCATCCCTGATCATCCGCTCATAAGCTTGGAGTTGCTTCATGAGCTCAGTGAGTCCTAACTCCCTTGTCGCCAAATTATATGCGACCTTAAACCGCACAAAATCTTTAGACAGAGTGTTGAACACCATCTCGATCTGGGTGTTGTAGTCTAACTCAGCACCATTCTCAGCAGCCTCAGCGAAGAATCGCATTAGAGTGATCATATGGTCCTTCACTGGAGTAATAATGTTGGTTATAGCAAACTGTCGAGCCAATTTTTCTTGGCCTCCGAACATGTCTTCCAGATTTTTCATGATCTCCCCAGTCACTTGATAAGTCTCATGTTACTTTTGTAAAGCACTCGTCATGCTAGCCAGAATGTAGCATCGACCTATCTCATTGGATTCTCTCTAACGAATATAGGCAACCGGGACCACCTCAAGCGGTGTGTCAGGTTTGGGCCCTGGTGGGCATGGTTCATCCAGTACGAACTCGTGTCTCTCGCAGTTGAGAACTATCAACAGATTTCTTTTCCAATCTTTATAATTATCGCCATTCAGTTTATTCTTAGTAAGTATTAAAATGAGGGGTGTCGGTGACATTTTGAACTAAAATAAAATTATACTAGACATCATTACAAAGCCCAAGAAAATATACAGATGATTTAGCAAATAAAACATACAAGTATGTTCCTACATGAAACTTGAAAAACATGTAGCATTGCAACAGTAATTCTTAGCACCTATTGCCCCAAGCTACCGAGGGGCGGTCATGAAATAAATAGCCAGGACATGGACCCCGTCCAATTAATATATGTTGCCTTAAATCCTCCAAGGTTAAGACATATATTAATAACCGCTTATTTTGACCATCAGTTTAGTTAACAGAGTTTTTAGAGAAGGTTAATAACTAAACGAGTCTTGAGTGTATAACCATCGTTTACGTAGCCCGATCCACATCCTACCAAGCCACCGAGGGGTGGTCATGAATAGGATCGCACCCGAACACGTTTTCCACATAGGAGATCCAATCTAGTATACTGGCGGCAATAAACACCTATCGAGGGGTGTGGTCAGGGCAGAACTGACGCGAGACGTTACCATACTTTCACATATGGATCAACAATGGAGGCCGTGGGTTTTGTTTGAAATCCTCTCCCACTCAATATTTTGAAAAACATGCAAGTTTTGACAAATATGTATGATCAATATAGTATGAGCGGCATTCATCTATCCTATATGACATGTTATCAAATATGCATATAAACATCCATCAATACATATTTATACATCCATGAAATATCATAGTAAAAAAATTGACAGAATAACCAAGCCATGGTTCCATCCTAGAACAAAGAAAATAAAGATTACAAAATTCCATCCAAAGCATTCTTTGGGTCTTGAATTTTGTTCCGTCTTCTTATATCCATCTTTATGTAGCCTTTCCATTTATTTCTCAACTCAAGAATTATTTAAAATTTAAATTCCAAAAATTTAAATTTCAAATTCAAATTCAAATTCCAAATTCGAATTTCAAATTTAAATTTCAAATTCAAATTTTTAATAATTTTAAACATCATGTGTGATAATATGTAATTTCAAAAATATTTTTAAACATGATTTAAAATTAAATCTCAAATTTAAAAATCAAAATTTTCGATTTTGAACCGTCACCCCCACTGTCCCGGAGGCCGGTAGCCGCCTTGGGCAGCCACCAGGGGGGTTGGCAGCCCATGGCCGCCTTATGTGCAGCCCAGGCGGGCTGCAGGCCAAGCCGGCATCCCCAGGCTGCACGCCTAGGCTAGGCGCAGCAGCCGGCAGGCTGCAACCATAGGCTGTATGCCCAGGCTGCGGCCAGCCTTGTGTGGGCCACGGCCACCCTCGACTGCAGGCCAAGCCTGCGGCCGTGGGTGGTCATGGCCTGTCAAGGGGCTGCCGTAGCCCCATCCTACCCGAGGGCAGGGGCTGCAACCCCATCAAGGCCCGATGCGATATCCCGAGGGGTCGTGTCTCGATTTTCGTGTCATATTCCAATTTACCCATTAGGATCTCCAAAAATTAATTTGAATCCCAATTAATTTGAAATTTTCCACACAATCAAAATTTCAATCTTTAAATTAAATTTAACTTTAAGGAAAAATAAATTACGGTCTTCAAAACTTCAATCTCCTCCAAGAATAATTACATAAAATTTCCTAAACCGTTTCCGGCGTACAAAAAATTCTAATCATAATAATTCTAAGAGACAAAAATTAAAATCCATGGGAAAATTACAGTGTTAATAAACTGCTCCCATGGTTACATAAAAATTTCTAGATACAATTTTTTTAAATTCTAAGGAACTATAACCGGCAGAAACAAGCATGCTTATAATAATTCAGAAAATTAAAATAACCACATACTACAAATATAATATATGATAACAACATAAAGGAATCCTAGAATGCCACTCTCTAAATATCAAATCCATACATAAATAAAAAGACTAATTAATTGTCTAATTTATATACATGGTATAGTCATGAGATGTCTCTGATACCAATTGTAGGAAATAAATCGGTAAAAACGTATCAGAGTGGCGCAGCGGAACAATAAAAATTTTTCAAGATCGTTAAATATATCATGATGCCATATACAATAAACCAACAACAATTTAAACTCATACCTCAAGGACGCCAATCTTGCAGAAGGAGAATGACCGAAGGGCTTCAACCAACTAGCCTTCTCTACTATTATCCAATTTTCGAATGGCCGAGTGTGTGGGCACTCTGAACCTCGATCGGTATGCTAACACTGCTAGTCTTGTTCCGACCACCCAGATCTCTAAAGAACTTATTGTCACAGTGAGTTATGCAACAATAAGCCTGCTCACCTAAGAGTCTGTGGTCTGAGAGAACTGGAGTGGCAGGACCTCTATTTATAGACTTGCATGAGGTGATTCTTTGAATTCGAATTAGATTTGGAGAAGATATTCTCCCTTATCCACAACCAAAAAATCTGAATTTTTCAAGGGGAAAATCCCAACTAAAAATTCAGCCTCTTTACGATTATCCAATTCAAATCTAAACAAGATTTTAACTTGAATTTTATTTCCCTTTTTTTTAACCAAAAAATCTGAAAATTTTTAAGGATTTTCACCAAATATTTTCGGTCACAAAAGATAAGGGAAGAATCAAAATTCCACTAGGATTTTCAAACTTGAATCTTATCTCACCCTTATCCAAAATAAATGAAAATCTCCTAGGATTTATCCTCAAAAAATTCGGCCATAATTAGGGAGGAAATAATCCAAATTCAACTAGGATTGAAACTTAAATTTTTCCCTGAACCTTATCCACAAAAAATCTGAAAATTCCATGAGGATAATCCTCAAAATTTTCATCCATTATTGTTAGGATTTGGATTCAAAATTCAAGTAGGATTCTAACAAGATTTTCCTCTCTATATCCAACTCAAATTCGAATTTCATTCCTTGTGGATTTACCACAAGAAATTCGAATCCTACTTAGACTGTGATTCAAGATTTGAATTTCAAATTTCAAATTCAAATTTCAAATTTCAAATTTAAATTTCAAATTCAAATTCAAATTTCAAATTCGAATTTCAAATTCAAATTTCAAATTCGAATTTCAAATTCAAATTTCAATTTCAAATTTTAAATTCAAAATTCAAAATTCAAAATTCAAAATTCAAAATTTCAAATTTCAAATTTCAAAATTCAAAATTCAAATTTCAAATTTCAAATTTCAAAATCCACAATACAGTTGTATTTCAAATTCTTGTTCTCATAGATAATTTTCTACAACTCCAATCCAATCTCAAATAAAATCATGACAACTTTATTTGGAGTTCAAATAATTGTGTACTCTATTATCCAAAATAAAATCTGAATCCAACCAGAGAGAATCTTGTCCACCATCTTAATCCTATGTCAACACCATCCATGCATAATCAACTAGCCAATAGCATACACAAATCAATTTGCCAAACATTAAGGAATTATGTGGAGCTAGTAGAGGGACCAATTAGACATATATAATCGGGCTCCTACGAATCCATATGATCATCATTCTTTACCGAACAACTCAATCATATGATCACTAATTTCAGAGTCACACCACTATAAACCTTAAAATGAACTCCCAATTATATATCGTGTTATGTAAACCTGTGACAAGCTATCATCCAATGACCTTGTCATGCATGCAAAACCCTCATATGATATCCATGATCAGTCTTAGGTTAAAGTCCGTTTAATCCTACTGATCAAGCTATCTTAAAGTTCCATTATACTATCGAATAAAGAAAATGATTATTTACCATATGTGAATAAGAAGTCATCCGCCCAGCAGACCACCCAAGGCCTTGTCCATTTTCACATCCAGTATAATACCTTTAAGAGGATACCCTTAACTCCTTATTAGAGCTATGATTCTGATATCTGTAAACAAACCCTTCATCGTATACAAGTCATGCACCCAACGAACCGGTCTATAAGCTTACTACCTCTGAGACGCTTTAGTCATTGGAACCTCAAAGTACACAAGTCATATACATGAAGCTTGTTTATCTACTCAGGATTAAGGTTACTGCACAATGAACATCAAAAGCAGATCGATCCACTCAAAGCGGACTTCGTAGATCAATTACGCTTTAGTCCCGGTCTAATATGTCATCATCAAGCAACATATCTATATCTTTAGTTGGGAGTCTATGTTCCAGACAGTCAAGACAAACCGTCCCCTCTATGGATTTAGATAACATAATAATCTTAACTTGAGTTAGATGTTCGGTCTAACCCCATAGACTATAGAACTTAGTTTAGACCGCTTATTTTAGAACATTGTCTTCTCGCATACAAAAGTCCATTGTATGCAACGTTCAAACAGTTTAACACAAGCAATCATGGAGCCATATTTGCTTACATTTACTTTAACATGTAAATAAATTGAGGATAGACAGCAATGTAATGAATAACCTCTATATATAATTTTATTATCCAGTTCGTAATAAATACATCAAAATGTCTCTAATGCTTAGGGCATTTCCTAACACAGCCACCAACCGAGAGCCACCCAGCCTCTGCCTTCATCGAATCACTACCGATCTAGCCTCTTTGTGACCATACCAGTCACCGGTGCCAATCGGTCATGCCGCCAGCGATCGCCTGTGTAGCCTCGCCTTTCCTCACTGCGCCGCCGCCAAGCCCAAACAATGAAACTGGCCACCTTTGCTGCTGACCGTCGTGCCCGACGCCACTAGCCACCGTCATCGTTTTCCCCCGGCCACCGTGAGTCTCCTTCTAGGCTAGTCGATTCCCCTAAAGCAAAAAAAAAAAGTATATATATTATATGTATATCTGTATATATATTATATAATAAAGAATAATGATAAAAATAATAATAAATTTGAATGAGTATTTTAAATTTATCTGAGATTTGAAATTTGTAATTTAAACTGTTTTGGGAATTAGAATTGTTTTTCTATAGGTTAAGTATTTTGGAGTTTTTGGATAGTCTATATTTTAAAGCAGGTAATGTCAAAATTTTCATAAAAGTATCTCGAGGATTTGTATTATTAATGTCATTTTAAAATTACGGTATTAAAATAAAATATCGTTTTGAATTTAAGAATCAATGGCATACTAATTAATTAAATTTACCGTAATTACGATTACAGAATTCCTGGACAGATAATTAAATTATCTGTATTTCTTGTTTTAGGTACTCGTCGATCGAATTTGGAGAAAAAGATTATCTTGGAATTTGTGTGAGAAGTTGACAGTAGATTAAATTGCCAACAAGGTAGGATATCGTACCCTTTTCTTATAGCCAGTTTTGTTTTTAGTGATTTAGCCAAAATAATTTGAAGAAAATGAGTTTATGAAGTTTAAAAAAAAATCTTTGATTTTAAAAAATATCACGATTTTGGAAATTAAAAGAAAAATATCCGGTCACGGATTTTTAGAAAATAATACGGCATATTTTATTATGTGAATCTTATTTTCAAATGAAATTTTGAAAATTGGATTTTGTGTTAAAGTATACCGGGAGCCAACACACATGTGCAAAGAGTGCACAGCTCGATTGAGGATCACTCATCATGCTTTAGCACGGTGAGGGGGCTCATATGGACCATAGACGAATTAGATGTATTTAGCGACATAATTTGCATAATCACGATTCCACGTTTATTCTTTTGTTCTGCATTGATATATACTTAGTATGATGGTTAAAACAAAATGTTAAAAAATGTTTTTTTTTTAATATCCTACTGGGCCTTTCGCTCACTGTTTTAAACTGATAAACCCCTAGGAGAAAAAGGTAACTAAAGGATATGGATTACGTGGGATCATCAATGGATAATAAGGATTAAAGACTTGAAATAGTGTTCTTTTACTTTAGGACCAAGTATGTATAGGAGCATTTCAGGACTGTAAATTCTAAACTTTACTTTTATATTCTCACTTATTTTATTTTATCCAAGTACGCATCTGTGGGATACGGTTTTCTCACCACTGGATATTATGATGAGAATTCAAATAAAAATAATAGTTAATTTAAAATATACAAGCATAATTTGTAAGTAAGTTTAAAGATGCAGTAAAAGGTAAAATATAAAAACTAAGAATTTGATATTTTACTTTATTTAATTAATACCTCATACCTGTCACTATCCCAGATTTTGGGACATGATAGAATTTTTGGTATCAAAACATGTTTGGGATTTTTATAGGAATTGTATGCATACTTGGAGTAAAATGAAATGCCAATTTACAATCCAAAATTTTTATTTTTGTAGAATGCCACCAAGACGAGAAGGGGAAATATCCCGACAACTACTTCGACCCCGACCTTAGCACCGACACCAAAGCCGAAATAGGCTAACGTCATGGAAGCCAAGTATCGAGTATTACAAAATATAGTTGCTCGTGCGAGAGATGAACCGGTCGTGCATGACATAAACCGGAGCCTGCGGGATTTTCAATGGTTTAGAGTTCCAGCCTTTACTGGTGAAGGCAATTCTCAGGAAGTGGATGATTGGTTCCAAAGTGTGGTGATGAAAATGAATACCATCCAGACCCCACCTGAACAACGGATCGAAATTATTTTCACCTATCTAGATGGTAAAGCTGGTATATGGTGGAGACAAATTAGGAAAACTCACAATCTATAAGAAATAACTTGGGAGATGTTTCAATAGCTATTTTATGATCAATTTTTCCCTGAGAGTTTTAGAGACCAAAAGATTATAGAGTTCATATGCCTACAACAAGGAAATATGACTGTGTTCAGTACGTGTCAAAATTTGGAGAATTGTCCAGATTTACTTCTACAATATGGCGATTGAGTGTACCAAATGTGTCAAGTTTAAGTAGGGACTCAAACCATTTGTAAGGAGATTACTGGTAGATATGCAAATTCGAGACTATCTGACGCTTGTGTCAGCTGCCCCGCGTATTGAATAGGATAATCAAAATTTCCAGAAGGAGAAATCTGAAGCTCCAAGGACATCTGGTAGGCTGACTAGAAGTCAGCATGGGACTCGTATTCATGTTAGTGGGGTTAACATAAGAGGTAGGAGAATTGACAATACTAATAACACTTCTATCGAAAGATCACACCCCTATGAGAGAAGCTATTATAATTGTGGCCAGACAGGACATTGAAAGAGGAACTATCTTTACAGGCAATAGTAGCTGACTCAACAATTCCACCAGTCCACTTAATCATCAACAGGATCTCGTTAGTCTAGATCTGGACAATTTACCTAGGGACAAGTTAACTAGGGACAATTTAATCAAAGACAATCAGGATTTGGCCAGTCATAATATAGGCCACCACAAGCCCCTTATCAGCCAAACTTTGGATCTCAGTCATTCCAATCACAGTGGAGACCTCAGAGGTCCACTAGTAGGCAAGCTTCCTCGCAACTGCTGCAATTCAGGCCAGTGGGACCCACAGCCTCAAGAAACAACATGAATGACAAGCGAAAAGGGAAAATGCATGTTGCGGAAGGGGAAGAACCAATAGTTCAAAATAGTCCTACGATTATAAATGATATGATCCTGATCTCTTCTAGTTGGACACATGTATTGTTTGATACTAATGACAGTCATTCTTTTATTACATCCATGTTTGCAAAAGCATTAAAATTAGAAATAAAACCTTTAGAGTCACCTTTACATCTAAGTACGCTACTTGAAAAAACCAAAGCTTCATTAATATGTAGGACTAATGTTGTTATACTAGAAGGCAAACAACTTAATGTCTAATTCATTATCCTACTAATGACACGCTATGATGTGATTCTTAGTATGGATTGGTTAACTCAAAATAGGACAACATTAGATTGTCATCATGGAAAGGTGATATGATATATAGGGCCGAACTTGACGGTAATCGAACTCGAGGATCCAAATCAAGTGATGACCAGCAAGCTCTTGAATCAGCCATAGGTGGTCGACGAAAGTTGTCTTGCACCGCTATTATTTTTGCATTAGAAGCCGACAACAACATGAAAAGTGACAATCGCTACACTCTAGTGGTAGATGAATTTTTGGATGTATTTCCTGAAGATCTACCTGGTTTGCCACCTAACCGAGAAGTAGAATTCTGCATTGATCTTATTCCTGGTACAACTCCAATATCAATTCCACCTTACAAAATGGCACCTACAGAGAAAGCTAAGTTGCGAAAATAATTGACTGAGTTGGAACTTAAAGGATTCATTTGGCTTAGTAAATCACCATGGGGAGCACCAGTCTTATTTGCAAAGAAACAAAATGGAAGCTTGCAATTGTGTGTCGACTATAGACAACTGAACAGGGTGACAATCAAGAATGAATATCCTTTGCTAAGGATCGAAGAGTTATTTGATCAACTTGAAGGTGCTCAGTATTTCTCCAAGGTTGACTTGAGATCTGGATGTCATCAATTAAAAATTCAAGATGCGGATATCCCAAAGACTGTATTCAGGACTCGGTATAGATCTTACGAATTCTTAGTTATGCTTTTTGGTTTAAGGAATGCTCCAATAGCTTCATGGACTTGATGAATCGTGTTTTTCGACCATTTCTAGATCAATTTGTCATCGTCTTCATTGATGATATTCTAATCTATTCTAAGACCCTGGAGGAACACAAACAACACTTAAGGTTGGTACTACAAACTCTGCGGGAGCATCAGTTGTACGTCGAGAAGGAGAAATGTGACTTCTAGTTATCTGAAGTCAAATTTCTTAGGCACGTTATCTCTAGTCAAGGCATAGCCATGGACCCCGTAAAAGTCGAGGCAATATTCAAATGGGAACGACCCTGAAATGTAATCGAAATCAGAAGTTTTTTGGGATTAGCAAGATATTTTTGTAAATTTGTTCAAGATTTCTCACGAATTGCAACCCTATTGACATGATTGACAAGAAAAGATGTTCGATTTGATTGGGACTATAAACGTGAGAACGCTTTTCAGGAATTAAAGACTCGCCTGACTAGTGCTCCACTTCTTATAATTCCCAAGCATGAAGAACTCTATGAAGTTTATACTGATGCATCCAAAGAAGGACTTAGGTTTGTTCTAATGCAGAGAGGATATGTTGTAGCATATACATCTCAACAATTGAAGACGCATGAGAAAAACTACCCAACACGTGATTTAGAGTTGGCAGTTATTATTTTTGCTTTGAAAATTTAGATATGCTATCTCTATGGTGTCTCATTTCAGATTTTCTCTAATCATAAGAGTTTGTAGTATCTCTTTACTTAGAAAGATCTGAACTTGAGGCAGAGATGTTGGGTAGAGTATATGGAAGATTATGACTTTACTCTAGAATATCATTCAGGTAAGGCTAATGTCGTAACAGATGCTCTTAGCTGGAAAGGTGCAGGTGTTCTTACTTCATTAGCAGTGCTTGATTGGAAAAGAACAGAAGTGGTTGGAGATTATGATCATCAGATTTCTGAGGATCAAGATTCAATCACTTTGTAAAATTTATAACTCCACCTTACCTAATTCAGCAAGTTAAGGAGAATCAACATAAAGATAGTCATTTGCAAAATGTCTGGTCAAAGTTTTAGAATGGAGAACAACTGGAATATTGGAACATCCGTAGTGATGGAGCTTTTTATTTCAAACATTATCTAGCTGTTCTACAAATACCTTAATTGAAGAAGGCAATCGTGGATAAAGCTCATAAGTCTCGATTTGCAATACACCCAAGAGTTATCAGGATGCATAAGGATCTAAAGAGACAATATTGGTGGCGAAACATGAAAAATGATGTGATAGAGTACATGAAGACTTGTCAGAATTATCTTAAAGTCAAAGCAGAACATCAGAAACCTGGAGAAATACTACAGCTGCTACCCGTTCCAGAGTGGAAGTGGGAAGAAATTACCATGGATTTTCTTATAGGACTACCAAAAACACAAAATGGCTTCAATGCTATTTGGGTAGTGGTAGATCGATTGACGTAATCAGCGCACTTCATTCCTATCAAATCAACATATGGTAGGAAGAACTTAGCTAAGATGTAAATAGTCAAATATCATGGAGTACCATTAAGTATTATTTCTGATCGAGATGCTTAATTTACTACTTGATATTAGAAGAGTTTCCAGGTAGCTTTTGGAGTAGATTTGAAATTCAGCACCGCTTTCTATCCGCAGACTGACGGACAATCCAAAAGAGTTATTCAGATTCTTGAAGACATGTTACGTGCATGTGCTTTAGATTATGGAAACAAATGTATTGATAATTTGTCGTTAGCAGAGTTCACGTACAACAACAGTTATCAGTCTAGCATCAAAATGACACCATTTAAAGCTCTTTACGAAAGACCATGTAGATCACCCATATGTTGGATCGAACCTGAAGATCGAGTTCATACTAGAGCAACTATTGTCGAGAAGACTACTGAGAAAATTCAAATTATTCGAGAACACTTAAAAACAGCTCAAAGCCGACAAAAGAACTACGCTAATAGACGACGGAGACCATTAGAATTTGAAATAGGAGATTTTGTGCTTCTAAAGGTTTCCCCTCAAAAAGGAGTTTTTCGTTTCGGCAAGAAAGGGAAATTAGCTCCACAATATGTGAGACCATTCCTCATTATTCAATGAGTTAGTAAAGTTGCTTATCGTTTAGCATTGCCATTAGAGTTATCCCATATACATGATGTATTTCATGTATTGATGCTTAGGAAATGCAAACCCGGTCCTACTATAACAGTTTCACTCAAGGATATTCCAATTTGAGATAATGTTTCTTACGAAGAGGCATCGATACGAATTCTTAATTGAAAGGTCAAGAGAATACGACATCAAGAGATAGTGTTAATTAACTTTTTATGGTAACATCACGGAAGTGAAGACGCCATTTGGGAAGTAGAAAGCGAAATGTTAGAGAAATACCCTCATTTGTTTTAGAATTTAGATAATTCGAATTTCGAGGATGAAATTCTTTTGCAGGAGGGGAGAATTGTTACATTGCGAAATTTTTGAGTTTAAATTTCGCACGTGAATGTATAAAACTCAATTATTAGTGTGTCAATAAATTTTTAATTATGAGAATTCAATTTTAAATTTTTAGTGTATTAAATATTAGTTTGAGGATATTTAGAACATTTTTACAAATTTTGAAATTTTCACAATTTTACTCAAAAATTTTACTAAATATTATTTTACTTTATTTTCCATTTTTCTTTTTCTTTCTTTTTCTCTCTTTTTGGAATTATCTGGAAACCCCCTTTTTTTTTCTTCTTTTCTTTTCTTTTCTCACTATTCTCTCTCCTCACCGATTCTCTCTTGCCCTCTCTCTATCCCTCTCTCTTTTTTTTCCTCATCTCTTTCTTTCTCTTCTTCTTTCTGTCTCACTTGTTTCGGCCGAACACCACTAAAGCCATGGCACTGACCCAACCAAGCCATTCTCTGTCCTCCACCACGCGAGCGTCGTCGACCACCGAAGCTCAATGCCACCCAGCCATGACGCAGTAGCCCCAAAGCCGAAGCCACCTCACCACCGCTATCACGCTTAGGCCTAAAACACCACCACCCTCAACTTAGTCGCAAGTCCAGCCACCAACCGAGAGCCACCTAGCCTCCCCCTTCATCAAATCACTACCGATCCAGCCTCCTTGAGACCATACTAGCCGCCATCGCCAATCGGTCGTGCCATCACCGATCACCTGTGTATCCTCGCCCTTCCTCGTCGCACCACCGCAAAGTCCAAACCCTAAAACTGACTGCCTTTGTCGCTGACCGTCGTGCCCGACGCCACCAGCCACCGTTGCCGTTTTCCCCTGGCCGCCGTGAGTCTCCTTCCGAGCCAGCTGATTCCCCCCAAACAGAAGGAAAAAAAAGTATATATGTATATTATATGTATATCTGTATATATATATTATATAATAAATAATAATGATAAAAATAATAATAAATTTGAATAAGTATTTTAAATTTATCTGAGATTTGAAATTTGAAATTTAAACTGTTTTGAGAATTGGAATTATTTTTCTGCAGGCAAAGCATTTTGGAGTTTTTGGGTAGTCTATATTTTAAAGCGGGTCATGTCAAAATTTTTTTTAAAATATCCCGAGGTTTTGTATTAAAAATGTAGTTTTAAAATTACGGTGTTAAAATAAAATATCGTTTTGAATTTTAGAATTAACGGCACACTAATTAATTGAATTTACTGTAATTATGATTACGGAATTCCTAGATAGGTAATTAAATTATCTGTGTTTCTTGTTTTAGGTACTCGTCGATCGAATTTGGAGAAAAAGATTATCTTGGAATTTGTGCGAGAAGTTGATAGTAGAATAAATTGCCAACGATATAGGATATCGTACCCTTTCCTTGTAGCCAGTTTTGTTTTTAGTGATTTGGCCAAAATAATTTAAAGAAAATGAGTTTATAAAGTTTTTAAAAAAAATTCTTTGATTTTAGAAAATATCGTGATTTTAGAAATTAAAATAAAAATATCCGGTCACGGATTTTTAGAAAATAATACTGTATATTTTAGTATATGAATCTTATTTTCAAATGAAATTTTGAAAATTGGATTTAGTGTTAAAGTATACCGAGAGCCAGCACACACGTGCGAAGAGTGCACAGCTTGATCGAGGATCACTCATCATGCTTCGGTATAGTGAGGGGGCTCATATGGACCGTAGACGAATTAGATGTATTTAGGGACATAATTTGCATAATCACGATTTCACGTTTATAATTCTGTACTGCATTGATATATACTTAGTATGATGGTTAAAATAAAATGTTAAAAAATGTTTTTATTTTTAAAATATCCTACTGGGCGTTTCGCTCATTATTTTAAAACTGGTAAACCCTCAGGAGAGAAAGGTGACTAGAGGATACGGATTACATTGAATCATCAGTGGACGACAAGGATTAAAGACTTGAAGTAGTGTTATTTTACTTTAGGACCAAGTATGTATAGGAGCTTTACTTTTGTAGTCTCACTTATTTTATTTTATCCAAGTATCCATCTGTAGGACTTGGGTAAGTCACCACCAGATATTGTGATGAGAATTCAAATACAAATAATATTTAATTTAAAATATACAAGCATAATTTGTAAGCAAGTTTAAAGAGACGGTAAAAAGTAAAATATAAAAACTGGTAGATTTAAGAATTTGATATTTTATTTTATTTAATTAACACCTCATACCTGTCATTATCTCAGATTTTGGGACGTGACAAGATCACCAAGACACTTTTTCAAGTCTTCAAAATAATGGAAATTTGTAATAGATAAGAACTACAAGTTATTGTTAGATTTGGGAGGGAAAGATAAATAGTGATGAGAAAATAGTCCAGTGGTTATCTTTGATTTAACCCTTATGTGCTCTAAAAGCATTTTTATGAGTGTGATTCAAGAAGTGTGATGAGTATGATGTACTTTAGGTTTTGAAAGTATTTTTATAGTGTAGGAAAGGCACAACATGATTTTGAATCTTTCAAGAATGTCTAGGAACTTCATGTGCTAAAAATTTAATCAACTAATCTTTTTCACTATTTTCTAATTCCCGAACAGCTGAGTGCACTTGATGTGCGGCTTAAATCTACTTTCAACTATTTAAAGCTCTAAAATTTATTATTATTAAAGGGAAAAAAACAATAAGTTCTCTTTAATATTAATGTTCTTACCTTAAAATATAAGTATTAACTCTTATTTCTAAAAAATCAATTAGGAGGAATTTGAATTTAAATTAGACAGTTTGATCCTAATTCAATATATTACAAAATTAGACACTTTGATCCTACTCAGGATTAAAGTAATTACAAAATTAATGTCATAAGTGAATTAATTTAATGAATGGACTTACTAAATAGATTAATTACTCTTTGATCCTAATCTAATATATTATCACTACTAGGTAATATATCTATATCTCTACTTAAGAGTCGGCTTATTCCAAATGGTTAAGACAAACCATCTCCCTAATTAGATTTAGATGAAATAATAATTTTCGTATAAGTTAGATGTTCATTATAAGTTCTTAAACTATGGACTATCAATTTAAATTATTTACTTTAGAATGCTGTTTTATTATATATAAAGTCAATTATATATAATATTCTAATAGTTTAAATACTAAGTAGTCTATGAGTTATATTTACTTACATTTACTTTAACATATAAATAGATTGAGGACAGAATAATAAAGATATAATGAAAAATCTCAAATATATAAATAATCATTCCAAAATATAAGAAAAAAAAAAATCTAAAATGTTTTTCTAACTTAGTACATTTCTAACAATCTCCTACTTGCCTTAGGGGAGTAAATATGTCATATCTCACATTCGCATAGTCTTAACATGTCTTTCAAAATTTCTAGTCACCAAGATCTTAATAAAGGGATTAATAAGGTTGTCTTTTGACGCGATCTTATACACATCTATAACTCCATCCATCACATTTCCTTTAATGATGCGGCACATACATGTTCAGAATGCCTTAACAAAGAAAGATATTAAAGATGTATTTCATTTATTTTGAGTTGACTAGTAATATATTTGAGATTCTTCATTATATCTTTACTATACTATCCTCATCCTTATTTACTTATTAAAATAAATATGAGCAAATATGGATCATTGACTACTTGGTGTTTCAATTGTTAGAATGTTACATATAATAGATTTTATGTGTGAGAAAATAGCATTCTAAGGTAAGTAATCTAAATTTATAATTTATAATCTATGAGGTTAAAGTGAGCATCCAACCATATGAAAACTATTATATCGTCTAAATCTAATTGGGGAGATGGCATGTCTTGACCATCGGAGTGAGTCGACTCCTAAGTAGAGACATAGATATATTCCCTAGTGATGGTGACTAGACTTGGACTAAAACATAATTATTCTATGTAGTCTGCTTAAATAGATTGATTCACTTTTAACGTTTATTATGCAATAATCTTAATCTTAAGTAAGCAAATGACTTCATACATATGACTTGTGTACTTTGATGTTCCAAAAGCTAAAGTATCTCAGAGTAGTAAGTTATTAGACTGCTTTGTTGGGTACATGACTTGTATACGATATGAGCTTTGCTTATAAATATGGAATCATAGCTTTAAAAAAAAGAGTAGAGGTTATCTACTTAATAGCATTATACAGGTTAAAATAGACAAGACCTTGGATTATTTGCATAGCAAATGATTTATTATTCACATGCGATGAATAATCATTTTCCTATTGATTAAGGGATATTTAAGATAGTGCGATCAAAAAGTTAAACAGACTTCAACTTTACTTTGATCATAAATATCATATAAGGGTGTTTTGTATATAATAAGATTATTGGACTGGAGCTATATACTAGTTTACATAGCATAGTATATAATTAGGAATATAGTTTCAGGTTTATAGTAGTGTAACTTTAAAACTAATAATTATGTAATTAATTTATTTGGTATAAAATAATTAATAACATAGATTATTAGAGCTCATATTATATCCCTTTACTAACATAATATAATTCCTTAACAGATAGTAATTAATTAAGATATTTATTATGGCTTTAATTTTAGATTTAGTAAAGAAAAATATCTGGATCACTTTCCACAGGGTGTAGGCATTTTTTACATTAAGGGTAGAATGGGTATTTCATTTCATTTAATTAATTAGATAAATATTTATTTGAAAGAAGATTTGTAATTTAAATTAATTGTATTTATCTTTTACGATAAATATAAGATTAATTTAAATCAAAAAAATATGAATAAATTAATTATTTGAAAAATTAATTTAAATATCTAGATAATCTTATTTAAATCAATATTTAAAATTATATATAACAATTATCCTATTTGAATTCAAATTTAAACAAAATCTTATTTTTATTGATTTTATTTGAATAATTATTACATAATTATTTAATTAAAATAAAATTATCATAATTTTATTTTGAATTTAAATTAGATTTATTGAACATTATCTATGTAAATAAAATCATAAGAAAAATGAAGATTGAAATTTAAATTAAATTTTGAATCTCTTGCACCTCATGTAGGCAATTTTTTGAGCCTTTAGGGCAGAGAAAAAATGCAAAGAGAAAAACCTTTTTTAAATGTCCTATTCAAATTCGAATTCTACATAATCCATTCATTTTATAAAGAACCCTTTGCTCTCCTTTTTTATTCAGACTATATACTTTAAGGTGAGCGAGCTTATTATTATTCTCACATTATAATAATAATTAGTTGCAAGAGTTTTGCGTAGTTGAAAAGAGAAAGCTATAGAAAAAACATTATAGTATGCAGTGAAATTTTAAAAATATTTTTTAGGATCGTTCAATGGCTCATGTTGTCATATACAATAAATTATAAACAATCAAATACCTTTAGAGGAAAGCACCAAGAACGCCGAAAGAAGTGATTGAGGGGCTTCAATCAACTGGCCTTTTCTGTTATTCTCCAATTCCTAGACAGTGATGTGTGTGGGTACTCAGTTCCTTGAACGATATTCTAGTGCGACTTGTCTCTTGCCAATCACCGAGAACTCTAAGAATTTATTCTTGCTAGTGAGATGTGTAATAATAAATTCGCTCACTTGAGAGTTTGTAGTCTAAAGAGCACAGGAGTGGAAAAATCCCTATTTATAGAATTGCATTAGGTGACTTTTGAAATTTGAATTGGATTAAGAAAGATTTTTCTCTCCTTCACAAACCCCCAAGGCCGAAAATTCCTAAGGATAAAGCCTAAAAAAGAAATTCAGCTACCTTTAGGTCATGAGATTTAAAATTTAAATAGGATTTAAAAAACTTTTTTCTTGTTCCTTATCCACAACAAAAAAATGACTTCTCCTTATGGTTTATCCACAAACAAATTCGGCCCTTGCTAGGATTTGTGATTCAAATTTGATTCAAATTTTAAACTCCACAAATCTTTTAAATTTTATCTATATGGATAATTTTCCACAACTCCAATTTAAATTCAAATAAAATCATGGTAATTTTATTTGAAATTGAAAAAATTATGAAATCTCTTATCCAAAACAAAATTCAAATTCAAACTAGAAGAAAAGCTTGTCTTCTATCCTTATTCGTAGTGTACGCCACCCTTAGTTGTGTTAGGACAAGATTTTGTTCAATTCAAATTCAAATAGAATAATCTTTTAAATTTCAAATATTTATTTTAAGATAAGATTTTTAAAATTCAAATTAATCACATATTTAAATTTAAATTTCAAATCTTATCCTCCAAAATAAATATTAATTAAATATTTATCCCATTTATTGAATAATATAAAATTATAATTTTGTCCACTCTGACATCTAGAAAAAAAAGCCTACACCCTGTGGGGGGGTGATCTAGATTTTTCTCTTCACTAAATTCAAGACAACAAGTTAATAAGAATATCTCGACCAAATACCATCCGTTAACAAATTATGCGGAGGTAGTAGAGGGACCAATTGGACATATATAATGTAGACTCCAATAATCCATGAAACTATTATTCTATATTGAATAAATCCGTTACAATTATTAGTTCTAGAGTCACACTACTATGAACTTGAAACTACACTCCTAATTATATACCATATTACGTAAGTCAATAATAAGATATCGTCTAATGACTTTGTCATATATGCAAAAACTCTCATATGATATCCATGATCAGCCTTAGGTCAAAGTCCGTTCGACTTGCTAATAAGCTATCTTAAATATCCATTATACTCCTGAATAA
The DNA here is from genome assembly GCA_035233585.1 of Antiaris toxicaria. NCBI lineage: Eukaryota > Viridiplantae > Streptophyta > Magnoliopsida > Rosales > Moraceae > Antiaris > Antiaris toxicaria. The sequence goes on from CP141157.1 coordinate 26,096,047, forward strand.
GAAAATGATTATTTACCATATGTGAATAAGAAGTCATCTACCCAGTAGACGGCCTAAGACCTTGTCTATTTTTACATCCAATATAATGCCTTTAAGAGAATAACCTTCACTCTTCATTAGAACTATGATTCTAATATCTGTAAATAAACCCTGCATCGTATACAAGTCATGTATCCAACGAACCAGTCTATAAGCTTACTACCTATGAGATGCTTTAACCATTGGAACATCAAAGTACATAAGTCATATATATGAAGCGATTCATCTACTTAGGATTAAGGTTATTACATAATGAACGTCAAAAGTGACATGATCCACTCAAGCAGACTATGCAAATCAATTACACTTTGGTCCCGATCCAATATGTCACCACCAAGCAACATATCTATATCTCTACTCGGGAGTAAAAGCTCCGAACAGTCAAGACAAACTGTCTCCCAATTAGCTTTAGACAATAAAATAGTCTTAATATAAGTTAGATACTCGGTCTAACCCTATAGACTACGGACTATAATTTAGACTGTTTATTTTAGAACGTTGTTTTCTCTCATATAAAAGTCCATTGTATGCAACATTTTAACAGTTTAACACAAGCAGTCAGTGATTCATATTTGCTTACATTTTCTTTAATATGTAAATAGAAGGAGGACATATAGCAATATAATGAATAACCTCCAAATATAATTTTAATATTCAGTTTATTATAAAAAGAAATACATATAAAATGTATTTCCCACTTAGGGAATTCCTAACAATCTTCCACTTGCCCTAAGCTAGTAGATGTGTTATGTTACACATCCCCATCTCCTCGACATGCCTTTCAAAGCTTCTAGCCAACAAAGTCTTAGTAAAGGAATCGGTAATGTTGTCTTTAGACACAACCTCACATACATCTACTAGCCCTGCCTGCACATGCCCTCTAATTATATGGTATCTCCAATCTATATGCTTTGTCCTCTTGTGGTCTCTAGATTCCCTTGTGTTAATAATAATCATGCAATTATCACAATAAAGTGCGATAGGCTTGTCAATAAGTATAATGACCTCAAGGTTTTTTAAGAACTTATGGAGCTAAACCATTTCTATAGATGCCTCAGCCGCAGTCACATATTCAACTTCCATCATAGAGTCAGCATGTAACCCTGTTTCCTCCACACAATGGCACCTCGTTCGAGTAAAAACTCTGATCTCAAAGTCAACTTCCTTGAATCCTTATAAGTTTGGAAATCAGAATCCGTGTATCCTATAGGTGTTAGGTCTTTTCCAGAATACACTAGCATATAATCTCTCGTTCTTTTATGATACTTAAGTATATACTTCACGGCTTGCCAATGGTTAATTTTAGGATTCGCTTGATATCGACTCACCATACCTACTGCAAAACAAATGGCTGAGTGAGTGCAAAGCATAATGTATATAAGGACTATAGGAAATTAAATCAATAAAAGCGTATCAGAGTGGCGCAGCAGAACAATAAAAATTTTTTAAGATCATTAAATATCTCATGATGCCATATACAATAAACCAACAACAATTTAAACTCATATCTCAAGGACGCCAATCTTGCAGGAGGAGAATGACTGAAGGGCTTCAACTAACTAGCATTCTCTACTATTCTCTAATTCTCGAATGGCTGAGTGTGTGGGCACTCTGAACCTCGATCGGTATGCTAGCACTGCTAGTCTTCTTTCAACCACCCAGATCTCTAAAGAACTTATTGTCACGGTGAGTTATGCAATAATAAGCCTGCTCACCTGAGAGTCTGTGGTCTCAGAGAATTGGAGTGACAGGACCTCTATTTATAGACTTGCATGAGATGATCCTCTAAATTCGAATTGGATTAGGAGAAGATTTTCTCCCTTATCCACTCACAAAATCTAAAATTATCAAGGCTAAATCCCACTAAAAAATTCGGCCACTTTCTCTAGATTTTGTGTTCAAAATTCAAACAGGATTTTAACTAGAATTTTATCTCCTCTCAACCAACCAAAAATCCGAAAATCTCTTTAGGATTTCCTCAAATATTTTCTGCCACAAAAGGTAAGGGAAGAAACAAAATTCTACTAGGATTTTCAAGCTTGAATTTTATCTCATCCTTATACAAAATAACTGAAAATCTACATGAGATATGCCCTCAAAATTTTGGCCATAATCAGGGAGGAGAGAATCCAAATTCAACTGGGATTGAAACTTGAATTTTTCCCTGAACCTTATCTACAAAAAAAATCTAAAAATTCCATGAGGATAATCCCCAAAATTTTCGACCATGTTTGTTAGGATTTGGATTCAAAATACAAGTAGGATTCTAACAAGATTTTCCTCTCCATATCCAACTCAAATTTGAATTTCATTCCTTGTGGATTTACTATAAGAAATTCGAATTCTACTTGGACTGTGATTCAAAATTTGAATTTCAAATTTCAAATTTAAATTTCAAATTTCAAATTTCAAATTTCAAATTTAAATTTCAAATTCAAATTTCAAATTCGAATTTCAAATTTAAATTTCAAATTCAAATTTCAAATTCAAAATTCAAATTTCAAAATCCACAAAACAATTGTATTTCAAATTCTTGTTCTCATGGATAATTTTCTACAACTCCAATCCAATTTCAAATAAAATCATGGCAACTTTATTTGGAGTTCGAATAATTGTGTACCCTATTATCCAAAACAAAATCTGAATCTAACCGGAAAGAATCTTGTCCACTATCCTAATCCTATGTCCACACCATCCATGCATAATCAACTAGCCAATAGCATACACAAATCAATTTGCCAAACGTTAAGGAATTATGTGGAGCTAGTAGAGGGACCAATTGGACATATATAATCGGGCTCCCGTGAATCCATATGATCATCATTCTTTACCGAACAACTTAATCATATGATCACTAATTTCAGAGTCACACCACTATAAACCTGAAACTGAACTCTCAATTATATACCGTATTACGTAAGCCTGTGACAAGCTATCGTCCAATGACCTTGTCATATATGTAGAACCCTCATATGATATCCATGATCAGCCTTAGGTCAAAATCCGTTTAATCCTACTGATCAGGCTATCTTAAAGTTCCATTATACTTCTGAATAAGAAAATGATTATTCACTATATGTGAATAAGAAGTCATCCACCCAGCAGACCACCCAAGGCCTTGTCCATTTTCACATCCAGTATAATGTCTTTAAGAGGATATCCTTAACTCCATATTAGAGCTATGATTCCAATATCTGTAAACAAACCCTTCATCGTATACAAGTCATGCACCCAACGAACCGGTCTATAAGCTTACTACTTCTGAGACGCTTTAGCCATTGGAACATCAAAGTACACAAGTCATATACATGAAGTAGTCCATTCACTCAGGATTAAGGTTACTGCACAATTAACATCAAAAGCAGATTGATCCACTCAAAGCGAACTTCGTAGATCAATCACGCTTTAGTCCCGATTTAATATGTCACCACCAAGTAACATATCTATGTCTCTACTTGGGAGTCCAGCTCCAGACAGTCAAGACAAACTGTCCCTACCATGGCTTTAGACAACATAATAGTTTTAACATGAGTTAGATGCTCGGTCTAATCCCATAGACTACAGACCTTAGTTTAGACCACTTACTTTAGAATATTGTCTTCTCGTATACAAAAGTCCATTGCATGCAACGTTCTAACAGTTTTAACACAAGCAGTCAGGGAGTCATATTTACTTACATTTACTTTAACATGTAAATAGAATGAGGACAAACGACAATGTAATGAATAACCTCTATATATAATCTTATTATCCAGTTCAAAATAAATACATCAAAATGTCTCCAATGCTTAGGGCATTTCCTAACAAGGACACCCACAGCAAATGGATAAGGGACCTTACTTATACGTTTTCTTTCTTCCGATATCTTGAGACAGTCATCCAATGAAAGAGTTAGACTGGCAATGGAAAATTGTGAACCTTTCTTTACCTCTTTATTGTATATTTCTCAATTAACTTGTCTATGTGTAAAACATGGGATAATGCTATCATTTTATTCTTTCGATCTCTAAAGAAACGAATGTCTAGAATATAATTAGCTTCTCCCAAATCTTTCATATCAAACTATTGGTGTAACTAAAGTTTGATCGATAATAAATTCCTTACATCATTCCTAGTCAGGTAGTAGATCATTGACATAGAGCACCAGAAAGACCACTTTTACATCCTTAATACGTTTATAAATAAAAGGTTCATCAACGTTCTACTCAAAATTGAATGTCTTGATCAAGATGCTTACTTTAATCAAGATTCATCAACCTTTGGTTTCATAAGCGAGATACTTACTTTAATCCATAAATAGATATAAGCAACTTGTAAACTTTTCTCTCTTGACTTTTTATCACGAACCCTTTGAGCTATATCATATGACTACATTCCTCAAGATGGCCATTCAAGAATGCCATCTTGACGTCTATTTACCAGATCATAATTGAGAGTCGCAGCAATAGACTGAAGAATGCAGATAGACTTCAACATCACAATAGGTGAAAAGGTTTCATCATAATTAACTCCATCCTTTTACGTGTATCCCTTTGCCACAAGTCTAGTCTTGAAAGTTTCAACTCTCCCTTCCATACCCCTCTTTTTTTAATAGATCCACTTGTACCCAATGGGTTTAATCTCATCCGATAGGTCCACAAGTTCCCAAATAGAATTGGATTTCATAGAATTTATCCCATTTTTCATGTCCAATTTCTGAGATTTAGAATCAACATCATTTATAATTTTATCATAAGTGACCAAATCATCATCATGCTTATGAGCTTTAGCCTGGTATATCTCAGCGTCATACATGAAAAAATTAGGTTTCCTAAAAACCCTCCCACTACGTCGACGCACCCTAAACTGTTGATCGTTTGCAGGTCTTTTACTAGAAATCAAACTTACATTCAAGACCGAAACCTGTGAAGCAGTTCTATCACTCGATAACTTCTCTAGTACCACTTTATTTTGAGGCTTAAAGTCATTCATGTGACTCTTCTCCAAGAATGTCATATGAGTTAAAACAATGATTTTTTGTTCTTTCGGGATATAGAACAGACCTCCTTTAGTTCCCTTAAGATACCTTACAAATATGCATAATTCCGATAATGGTTCTAATTTCTTCATATCCCCATCCAATACATGTGTCGAGCAGCTCAATATACTTATATGTCCAAAGGATGGCTTTTTACCTCGCTAAAATTTGTATGGAGTCTTGGAAATTGATTTTCTCGGAACTTGGTTTAAAATATAGCACGTCGTTTGTAGTCCAGATCCCCCGAATGATAATGGTAACATTAAATAACATAACATAGACCGTACCATATCTAATAAGGTCCTATTTCTCCTTTCGGCTACACCATTTTATTGTGGAGTTCTAGGTGCAGTCAATTGGGATAGAATCCTGTTCCCAACAAGATGTCTTAGAAATTTATTAGAGAGGTATTCGCTATCTTGATCAGATCGAAGTGTCTTTATGGATTTACCTAATTGTTTTTCCACTTCCGCACGATACTCTTTGAACTTGTTAAATGTTTCACTTTCACTATGCATCAGGTACACATATTTGTACCTCGAGTAATCATTTCTAAAGGAAACATAATGCTTGAACCTTCCTCCTGCAATGATGTTCATGAGGCCACGTATGTCGGTGTGCACAATTTCTAAGAGATCCTGAGCCCTCGTAATTTTAGCTCTAAAAGACCTCCTGATCATCTTATCCTCAAGACAAGACTCACATTGAGGAAGAGGACATACCTCCTTCAAAGTTTCCAAAGGACTGTCTTTTACAAACCTTTGAATCCTATCCAGATTAATATGATCAAGTCTTAAATGCCAAAAGCACGCCTTGTTCGAGTGAGAAATATTCAACTTTTTAGAGTTATCTATTAATTTAGTATTAAGTAGTGAATACATCTTAGGTATGACTAAATAAAGGTTCCCATCTATTCATCCAGAACACATGAAAGATTTATTTTTGTGAATATCAACTCTTTTATTAAAAGAAATTGAATAAGAATCTCTTATCAAAAAAGCTACCGATATAAGGTTCCTCCTAAAATTAAGAACATAAAACAATCTTTCAATGAAATAAAGATATACTGTTGGTAAAAATGAAAAAAATACACAACAAAATTTTAAAAATTTTCAAAAGATCATTAGAACTCATGTTGTCATATGCAATAAATTATCAACAATCAAATTATACCTTTTAGAGAAAACACCATGATGCCAAAAAAGACATTAGAAACACCAAAGGACAACACCAGGAAGGGCTTCAACTAATTAGCCTTCTCAATTATTCTCCAATTCCTAGATGGTTGAGTGTGTGGGCACCCTTTTCCTCAATTGATATTGAGTATGGTTTGTTTCCTTCTAACCATCCAGATCTCTATTAGAACTTATTACTATGGTAATTTGTGCAACAATAACCCTACTTACCTAAGAGTCTATGATCTGAAGAAAACTATAGTGGAACGACCCTTATTTATAATCTTGTATGAGGTGATCTCTTGAATTTTGAATTGGACCAAAAGAAGATTTTCTCTCCCAGCTCTCTTCAAAAATCTGAATTCCCTATAGGCAAAAAATAAGGGAATATTCGACCATAATAAGGGAGGATTTGGATTCAAAATTCAAATAGTATTTAAACTTGAATTTTGTCTCTTCCTTAAACCACAAAGCCGATTCCTCTTAGGCCAATTCTAGGGTTAGATTCGGCCACCTAAGGGAAGGAGGATTCAAAATTCAAATATGATGGAAACTTGATTTTTCCTCCCTTCCTTATCTACATAAAACCGATTTTCTCCCAAGAGGATAAGCCTAAAGAAATTCGGCCACTTTTGTATAAGGATTCAAAATTCAAATAAGATTCAAATAAGATTTTCTCTCTCTTATCCATTAGAAAAACTGATTCCTTTAGGTGGAATTGATCCAAGACCAAATTCGGTTTTACCTAGGCTTGTGATTTGAAATTTGAATTCAAATTTCAAATTTAAATTTCAAATTCAATTTTCAAATTCAATTTTCAAACTTCACAAATATTTGAATTTTGAATTTTATCCTCATGGATAATTTCTCACAACTCTAATTTAAATTCAAATAAAATCATGATAACTTTATTTGAAATTTAGATAATTATGTAATCTCTTATCCAAAATAAAATTCAAATTCAAATAAAAGAAAATCTTGTCTTCCACTCTTATCTAATGTGGACACCATCTATCTTTATGTAAGGACATGATTTTATTCAATTCAAATTCAAATAGGATTCAAATTTTAAATATTTATCTTAAGACAAGATTTTTCAAAATTCAAATCAATCACATATTTGAATTTCAAATTTGAAATTCAAATACAATTTATTTAAATTTCAAATCTCATCATCTAAAAAATAAATCTTCATCCTATTTACTGAATAATACAAAATTACCATGTTGCCCCTCCAGCACACTGAGAAAAAATATTTACACCCTGTGGGAGGGTGATCCAAATTTTTCTCTTCACTAAATACAGGACAATAAGCCATGTATAAATACCCTGATTAACTAACATCTTTAAGGAACTATAAAAGCTAGTAGAAGGATTGATTGGATATATATTATTGGGCTTCTATGAATCCATGTAATCATTATTCTATACCAAACGACTTAATCACATGATCACTAATCTCAGGATTCTATTGTAGACCTGAAACTGAACTCTCAATTATACTGCAAATTATGTAAGCCTCAGAAAAGATACCATCTAATGACCTTGTCATTAATGCAAAACTCTCATATGATATCTATGATCAACCTAGGTCAAAGTTTGTTTAACCTTTTGATCATGCTATCCTAAAGATCCATTATGCACTTGATGAGAGAATGATTATCCATCATATGTAGATAATAAGTCGTTTGTTAAACAAATGATCCAAGACCTTATCCATTCTTACCAATCTAGTATAATTCCTTTAAGAGGATAACCTTAACTCTATATAAAAGTTATGATTCCTTATTTGTAAGCAATCCCTCCATCATATATATGTTGTGTACCCAACGAATCAGTTCATTAGCTTATTACCTCTGAGATGCCTTAGCCTTTGGAATATCAAAACACACTAGCCACATACATAGAGCTATTTACTTACTTAGAATTAAAGTTATTGCATAATGAATGTCAAAAGTAGATTGATCTACTTATAGCGGACTATGCAAATCAATCACGCTTTAGTCTGGGTCCAATATGTTACCATCAAGCAACATATCTATGTCTCTACTTGAGAGTCAAAGTTACAGACAATCAAGATAAACCGTCCCCCAATTAGCTTTAGACAACATAACAGTCTTAACATATATTAGTTGCTCACCCTAACCCCATAGATTATGGACCATCGTTTAGATCATTCACTCTAGAAAGTTGTCTTCTAGCATACAAAAGATCATTGCATGTAACCTTCTAGCAGTTTAACATAAGCAGTCAATGAGTCATATTTGCTTATATTTACTTTAACATATAAACACCTTAAGGACTAAAGGCAATGTAATGAATAACCTCTAAATTATTTTATTAATTAGTTCAAAAATTCAATGAAAAATACATTGCTACTTAGGGCACACCTAACATATACGTCTCTCATTACATCAGCTACTACCAAGCTACCATCTCTAGTCCGCAACAAGAGGCTCCTATCATATAGACTTCTCGTATCCACAAACCCCTACAAAGAAAACAAACATTATTAATGGCGCCCAAATCAATGACCTAAGTATCTTTCAATTCTTCCACCAAACACATTTTCTAATAAAGAAGATCCTTGCTTTCCTTACCCTTAGTGGCTGGAGTTCCTTGCAAGACTTCTTAAAATGGTCTATCTTCTTACAGTAGAAGCACTTGGACTTTTTAGGGTCCTTAAGCTTCTTGTTCTTCTTCTTTTTCTTTCAATTTGAGATAGGAGGAATAGATAAACTAGAAGCCCTTTACTTCTTCTTTGGCTTCTTCTTGTTCCCAGAGAGTTTAGAAGATTAAGTTAAGTTGGCTTTTCCCTTGGTTTGGATCGAAACCCCATCATTGATCGTCCACTCATAAGCTTGGAGTTGCTTTATGAGCTCGGTGAGTCTTAACTCCCATGTTGCCAGATTATATGTAGCTTTAAATCCCACAAAATCCTTAGACAGAGTCTTGAATACCCTTTCAATTTGGGTGTTGTAGTCCAACTCTATGTCATTTTCAACAGCTTCAGTAAAGAATCCCATAAACATAAGCATATGATCTTTTATTAGAGTACCTACCTTCTGTCTAGAGTTCATTATATTTGTAATAGCGGACTGTTGAGTCAATTTTTCTTAGCCTCTGAACATGTCCTCCAAATTTTCCATGGTTTCCTTAGCAACTTGATAGGTTTCATGTTGCTTTTGTAAAGCACTTGTCATGCTTTGGTCTCCAAACATGTCATCCAAATTTTCCATGGTCTTCTTAGTAACTTGATAGATTTCATGTTGGTTTTGTAAAGCATTCATCATGCTAGCGAGGATGTAGCATCAAGCTATCTCATTGGATTCTCTCTAAGGAGTATATATGACAGGGACCTTTTCAAGTGGTGTATCAGGTCAAGATCCTAGTGGGCATGGTTCATCTAGTATGAACTTGTGTCTCTTGTAGCTGTGAACTATTAACAAGTTTCTTTTTCAGTCTTTATAATTATCGCCATTAAGTTTGTTTTTAGTGAGTGTTGAGGTTAGAGGTATTGGTGATATTTTGAACAAAAATAAATATATACAAGAACATCATTATAAAGCCCAAGCAAATATAAAGAAAGTTTAACAAATAAAACATAAAAGTATATTCCTACATGAAACTTTAAAAACACATAGCATTGTAATGGTAATTCTTAACACCTATTGTCCTAACCAATCGAGGGATGGTTATGACACAAATAGCCAAAACATGGACTCCATCCAATCAATATATGTTAGTTTAAATCTTTAAAGGTTAAGACATATGTTAATAACTGTTTATTTGGCCACTAATTTAGCCAACAGAGTTTTTAAGGAAGGTTAATGGCTAAATAAATTTTGAGTATATAACCATTGTTTATGTAGTTTAATACATGCTATATCCAAGCCATCGAGGGATGGTCATAAATAAAACACGTCTGAACAAGTTTTTCACATAGGAGATCCAACTTAGTATACTAGTGGCGGTAAACACTTACTGAGGGTTGTACAGGATGGAACTGATATGAGGCGTTACCATGCTTTCACATATGGATTAACAATGGAGACCGTTGGTTTTGTTTGAAAGCCTTTCCTACTCAATATTTTAAAAAACATGCAAGTTTTTTAATGAACATATATAATCAATATAGTTTGAGTGGCATTCTTTTATCCTATATACATGTTATCAAATATGTATATAAATTATCCATCAACACATATTCATCCATCCGTGGCATAATATAGAAAAAATAAATGATAGAAAATTTAAAAAATCGAGCCATGGTCCCATCTAAAAAAAAAATAAAGATTATAAAATTACATCCAAAACATTCTTTGGGTCTTGAATTTTACTCCATTTTCGCATATCCATCTTCATGTAATTCCTCCATTTATTTCTCATCCCAAAAATTCTTTAAAATTTAAATTTCCAAAATTCAAATTTTAGATAATTATAAATTTCATGCATAATAATGTGTAAAATCAAAATTTAAATTTACAATTACATAATATGTAATTTTAAAATTTAAATTTACAATTATATAATTTTATACACAATTTAAAATTAAATCTCAAATTTAAAAATTAAAAATTGAAAAATTGAAAAATTTATGAACCTCGACCAGTTGGATCACGTGCCCAAAGGCTCGCAACCCCTTGAGGGCAGCCTCAACACTTGGCAGGGCTAACAACTATGGCAGGGGCTACTTCAGCCCTGCTAGGCTACAGGCTTAGCTTGCAGCCACGGGCTACTGCAGCCCACCAAGTTGCAGGCCAAGCCTACAGCCATGGGCTGCAGCCCTGATAGAGGTTGTAGTAGCCCCTCCTGCACTAAGGCAGGGACTATAGCCCTGTCAAGGCCGTGACAGCCCCCTGACATGTACCTCGAACTGTGTGCCGAATGGCATACAACCCCTTCGAGATCAGTTTTCGTATTTTATGCCATATTCAATTTTACTCATTGGGATCTTCAAAAAATTTTTTTTTTAATCCTAATTAAATTGGAATTTTCCACACAAAAATATTTCAATCATTAAATTAAATTTAATTTTAAGGAAAAATAAATTACGGCTTTCAATCTTTAGTCTTATTTGTGAAAAATTACATCAATTTTCCTTTACCATTTTCAGTGTATAAAAATTCTAAAAATAAAAATTCAAAAAGACAAAAAATTAAAATCTATGCGAAAATTACGGTGAAAATATACCGCTCCCATGGTTACGTGAAAAATCCTATATGTAATTTTTCTAAATTCTAAGGAACCATAACCAATGAAATTGAGCATGCTTATAATAATTTTAAAAATTAGAATAACCACATACACCATACATAATACATGATAACAACAAAAAGAAAACCTAGAATGCCATTCTCTAAATATTAAATCCATATATCAAAGAGAAAAAAACAATTGTTTAATTTATATATATGACATAATCACGAGGTGACTTTGATATCAATTGTAGAAAAAAAGCATAAGAATACATAGAGGAATTTTAAAATTTTTTCAAATATCGTTAAAACTTCGTGTTGTAATATACAATAAATTATCAACAATCAATATACCTTAGGAGGAAAACACTAAGAATGTCGAAGGAAGTGACTGAGGGGCTTCAACCAACTAGCCTTCTCTATTATTTTTCAATTCCTAGATGGTGGAGTGTAGGGACACTCGGTTCCTCGATCAGTATTCTAGCATGACTTGTCTCCTTCCAACCACTTAGATCTTTGAGTTGTTAGTGAGATATACAATAATAAATTCACTCATCTGAGTGTCTATAGTCTAAAGAAAATAGGAGTACTAAAACCTCTATTTATAAAATTACATTTGATGACTTTTTGAATTTTGAATTAGACCAAAAAAAGAATTTTCTCTCTCCTACAAGCCTCAAGACTGATTCTCTCTAGGGTTTTTTCCTTTCAAAAATTTCTGCAACACCAAGGAAGGGGAATTCAAAATTCAAACAAGATTCCAACAATATTTTTCTCTTTCTTTTTCCATACAAAAACCAACATGTCCTTATGGATTTATCCACAAAAAATTCAACCTTAATGGATAATTCTTATTCAAAATTTGATTCAAATTTCAAACTCCAGAAATCTTAAGATTTGGTCTGCATATATAATTTTTCACAATTCTAATTTAAATTCAAATAAAATCATGACAACTTTATTTCAAATTAAAATAATTGTGTAATCTCTTATCTAAAATAAAATTCAAATTCAAATTAGGAGAAAATCCTATCTTTCATCCTTATTTAAAGTGGACGTCACCTATGTCTATGTCAAGATAAGATTGTATTCAACTCAAATTCAAATAAAATATTCTTTTAAATTTCAAATATTTATTTAAAATAAGATTTTCAAAATTCAAGTTAATCTCATACTTATCTTTTGAAAGATAAATACAATTAATTTAAACTTTAAATCTTATCTTTCAAAATAAATATTAATTAAATGTTTATCCCATTCATTGAATAATACAAAATTATAATTTTACCTTTGCCACCTTGAGAAAAATGCTCACACTCTATGGAAGGTGATCCAGGTTTATTTTTTCACTAAATGCAAGACAACAAATAATAAACAATATCTCGATCAATTATCATTCATTAAGAAATTATACGGAGTTAGTAGAGGAATCAATTGGACATAGATCATGTAAGTTCTAATAATCTATGTAACTATTATTCTATATAGAATAAACCCATTACAATTATTAGTTTTAGAGTCATACTACTATAAATATGAAATTACACTCTCAATTATATACAGTATTACATAAGCCAGTAATAATCTATCATTCAATGATCTTGTCTTATATTCAACACCCTCATATGATATCCATGATCAACCTTATGTCTAAGATCGTTCAATCTAGTGATTAAGCTACTTTAAAGACCTATTGTACTCTCAAATAAGAAAATGATTATTCACCATATGTGAATAAGAAGTCATCTGCCCAACAGACGACCCAAGACCTTATCTATTTTCACATCTAGTATAATGCCTTTAATAAGATAACCTTTACTCCTTATTAAAACTATCATTCCAACATTAATAAACAAATCCTCTATTGTATATAAATCATGTACCCAGCGAACCAATCTTTAAGCTTACTACCTTTGAGACGTTTTAGCAGTTGGAACATCATAGTACATAAGTCATACATATAAAGTGATTCACCTATTCAGGATTAAGGTTATTGTATAATAAACATCAAAAGTGAATTGATCCATTCAAATAGATACACAGATAATTATACTTTAGTTTAAGTCCAATACGTCATCATTAAGCAACATATTTATGTCTCTACTTGGAGTCAAAGCTCCAGATAGTTAAGACAAACCGTCTCCTCAATTGACTTTAAACAACATAATAGTCTTAACTGTAAAAAAAATCGATCAAAATAGCATAGTAGAATTATAAAATTTTTTAAAATCGTTAAATATCTTGTGATATCATATATAATAAATTAATAATAATAAATTTATACCTTCAGAGGACGCTAAGAATGCAGGAGAAAAGTGACCGGAGGGCTTCAACTAACTAGCCTTCTCTACTATTCTCCAATTCTCGAACAGCAGAGTTTGTGGGCACCCAGATCCTCAATCGGTACACTAAAGCAGCTTGTCTCCTTCCGACTACCCAGATCTCTTTAAGAACTTATTATTACGGTGATTTATGTAACAATAAGCCTGTTCACCTGAAAGTTTGTGGTCTGAGAGAACTGGAGTGGTAGGACTCCTATTTATAATGTTGCATGAGGTGATCCCTTGAATTTTGAATTAGACTAAGAGAAGATTTTTCTCCCCTTTTTTCATACAAAAATCCAAACTCCCTTAGGTCAAAATCTTCCTTGAATTTTCGGCCACCCCTAGGAGATCTTGTATTCAAAATTCAAACAGGATTTGACTTGAATTTTTGTCTTCCTTTTTAAGCCAAAAACCGATTCCCTCTAAGGCCAAGATCATAGCTAAATTCGGCCACACCAAGAAGAAGTAAGACACAAAATTTAAATAGGATTTTAACTTGAATTTCATCTCACCCTTATCCACAAAAACCAATTCTCTTAGGCATTATCCATAGAGGAAATTTGGTTACACCGTGTGAGGGAGAGATTCAAAATTCAAATACGATTGTAACTTGAATTTTCCTTCATCCTTATCCACCAAAACCGATTCCTCTCGTAGGAGATAAGCCTAAAGAAATTCGGCCACACTAGGAGGATCATGATTCAAAATTCAAGTAGGATTCAAATAAGATTTTCCTCTCCACCTTTATCTGTAAGAAAACCGAATTTGTCATGTGGATTTATCTATAACAAAATTCAGTTACCATTTGGTTTGTGATTCAAAATTTGAATTCAAATTTTAAAGTTCAAATTTCAAAATTTAAACTTCAAATACAAATTTAAAATTTAAAATTCAAATTCAAATATCAAATTCAAATTTCAAATTTAAATTTCAAATTCACATTTCAAATTCAAATTTCAAACTCTAAAAAAAACTTGAATTTCAAATTTTGCCCTTATGGATAATTTTCCATAACTCCAATTCAAATTCAAATAAAATCATGGCAACTTTATTTGGAATTTGAATAATTGTGTAATCTCTTATCCAAAACAAAATTCAAATTCAATTAGGAAAGAATCTTGTCTTCCACTATTATCTTTTGAGGACACCACCTACATCCATACAAGACAACAAGCCAATAAGTATACCCTAATCAATTTGCCATCCATTAAGGAATTGTGTGGAGCTAGTAGAGGGAACATTTGGACATATATAATCAGGCTCCCCCAAATCCATGTGATCATCGTTTTGTACCGAACAACTCAATCACATGAGTACTAATTTCAGAGTCACACTACTATAAACATGAAATTGAATTCCCAATTATATACCGTATTATGAAAGCCTGTGATAAACTATTGTCCAATGACCTTGTCATGTATGCAAAACATTCATATGATATCCCTAATCAACCTTAGGTCAAAGTCCATTCAACCTACTGATCAAGATATCTTAAAGTTCCATTATACTACCAAATAAGAAAATGATTATTCACCATATGTAAATAAGAAGTCATCCGCCTAGCATACTGTTAGGAAATGCCCTAAGCATGAAAGACATTTTGATATATTTTATTTATTTTGAACTGGATAATAAAATTATATATAGAGGTTATTCATTACATTGCTGTTTGTCCTCATTCTATTTACATGTTAAAGTAAATGTAAGCAAATATGACTCACTAATTACTTGTGTTAAACTGTCAGAATATTGCATGCAATGGACTTTTATATGCGAGAAAACAATGTTTTAAAGTAAACGGTCTAAATTAAGGTCTGTAGTCTATAGGGTTAGACCGAGCATCTAACTCATGTTAAGATTATTATGTTATCTATAGTCATGGTAGGGACGGTTTGTCTTGACTGTCCGGAGCATAAACTCTCGAGTAAAGACATAGATATATTGCTTGGTGGTGACATATTGAACCGGGACTAAAGCGTGATTGATCTATGTAATCCGCTATGAGTGGGTCAATCTGCTTTTGACGTTCATTATGCAATAACCTTAATTCTGAGTAAATGAACTACTTCATGTATATGACTTGTGTACTTTAATGTTCTAATGGCTAAAGCGTCTCAGAGATAGTAAGCTTATAGACCGGTTCATTAGGTGCATGACTTGTATACGATGAAGGGTTTATTTGCAAATATCGGAATCATAGCTCTAATAAGGAGTTAAGAGTATCCTCTTAAAGGCATTATACTGGATGTGAAAATGGACAAGGCCTTGGGTCGTCTGCTTGGCGGATGACTTCTTATTCACATATGGTGAATAATTATTTTCTTATTTTGTAGTATAATAGGACTTTAAGATAGCCTGATCAATAGGATTGAACAGGCTTTGACCTAAAGCTGATCATGAATATCATATGAGAGTTTTACATACATGACAAGGTCATTGAATATTAACTTGTCACAGGCTTTCGTATACGGTATATAATTGGGAGTTCAGTTTTAGGTTTATAGTGGTGTGATTCTGAAATTAGTGATCATATGATTGAGTTGTCCAGTACAGAGTGATGATCATATGGAATCACCTGATTATATATGTCCAATTGGTCTCTCTACTAGCTCTAGATAATTCCTTAATGAATGGCAAATTGATCTGTGTATGCTTATTGGCTAGTTGACTATGCATGGATAGTGTTGACATAGGATAAGGATGGAAGACAAGATTTTCTCCGGTTGAATTAGGATTTTGTTTTGGATAATAGAGTACACAATTATTCGAACTCTAAATAAAGTTATCATGATTTTATTTGAGATTGAATTGGAGTTGTAGAAAATTGTCTATTAGGACAAAATTTGAAATACAACTTTTTGTGGAATTTGCAATTTGAAATTTGAAATTTGAAATTTGAAATTTGAAATTTAAATTTTGAATTTGAAATTAGAATTTGAAATTTACATTTGAAATTTGAATTTAACATTTGAATTTGAAATTTAAATTTGAATTTTGAATTTTGAATTTGAACTTTGAATTTTGAAATTTGAATTTTGAAATTTGAATTCAAATTTTGAATCACAATCCAAGTAAAATTCGAATTAGTTGTGGATAAATCTACATGGTGAATTTCGGATTTGATATGGATAATGGAGAGGAAAATCTTGTTTGAATTCTACTTGAATTTTGGATCCAAATCCTACACAAGATGGCTGAAATTTGTTAAAGAAATCCCTCCTAGATCCAATCGGTTTTTGTGGATGAGGTTCAAAGGAAATTCAAGTAAGAAAATCTTAGTTGAATTTTGATTCTCTCCCTCACAAAAGTGGTCGAAAATTTGTGGATAAATCCAAAGGGAATTTTGGTTTTTATGTGGATAAGGGTGAGATAAAATTCAAGCTAGAAAATTCTATTTGAATTTTGATTCTCCTCACACTAGGGTGGCCGAATCTAGCCTTCTTTTTGGGCTAAGGAAAATTCGGTTTTAGTGGATAATGATGAGATAAAATTTTGGTTAAAATCCTGTTTGTATTTGGATTGCAAAATCCCTAGGGTTAGCCGAATCTCCCCTTGCTTTTGGCCTATGGGATTTCGGATTTTGTGTAGTGGATAAGGGAGAAAATTTTCTCCTAATCCAATTCAAATTCAAGGGATCACCTTATGCCAGTCTATAAATAGGGGTCCTGCTACTTCAGTTCTCTCAGATCACAGATTCTCAGGTGAACAGGTTTATTATTGCATAACTCACCGTGACAATAAGTTCTTTAGAGATTTGAGTGGTCGGAAGAAGACTAGCAGTGTTAGCATACCTGTCGAGGAACCGAGTGCCCACACATTTTGTCATTCGGGAATTGGAGAATAGTAGAGAAGGCTAGTTGGTTGAAGCCCTCTAATCATTCTCCTCCTGCAGTTTGGCGTCCTCTTGAGGTATGAGTTTTATTGTTGTTAGTTTATTGTATATGGCATCACAAGATATTTAATGATCTTGAAAAATTTTTGTAATTCTGCTGCGCCACTCTGATGCTTTTTTTATCGATTTTTATCCTATACATACGACCTAAGGCCTTGTCTATTTTCACATCTAGTATAATGCCTTTAAGAGGATATCCTTAACTTCTTATTAGAGTTATGATTCCAATATCTGCAAACAAACCCTCCATCGTATACAAGTCATGTACCCAACGAACTAATTTATAAACTCACTATTTCTGAAACGCTTTATCCATTAGAACATCAAAGTATACAAGTCATATACATGAAGTAGTTCATCCACTCAGGATTAAGGTTATTGCATAATAAACGTCAAAAGCAGGTTGATTCACTCATAGTGGCCTACGCAGATCAATCACGCTTTAGTCTCGATCCAATATGTCACCACCAAGCAACATATCTATGTCTCTACTTAGGATTCTATACTCTGGACAGTCAGGACAAACCGTCCCCATCATGGCTTTAGACAACATAATAGTCTTAACATGAGTTAGATGCTCAGTTTAACTCCATAGACTACGGATCATAATTTACACTGCTTATTTTAGAACATTGTTTTCTTGCATGCAAAAATTTATTGCATACAACATTCTAACAATTTAACACAAACAATCAGTGAGTTATATTTACTTACATTTACTTTAACATGTAAATAGAATGAAGATAAATAGCAATGTAATGAATAACCTCTAAATATAATTTTATTATCTAGTTCAAAATAAATGAAACACATCAAAATGTCTTTCTTACTTGGGGCATTTTCTAACATTAATATGAGTTAGATGTTCGGTCTAACCCAATAAATTATGGACTATAATTTAGACTGCTTACTTTAAAACGTTTTCTTCTTGTATACATAAGTCTATTATATGCAACATTATAGCAGTTTAACAACAAGCAGTTAGTGAGTCATATTTGCTTACATTTACTTTGACATATAAATTAGATGCGGACATATATCAATGTAATGAATAACTTCTAATATATTATTAATCAGTTCAAAATAAATAAAATATATTAAAATGTCTTTCTAGTTTAGGGCATTCCTAACAAGATTTTTTTTATTTGATATATTTTTAAATCTAACATGTTAGCTAACAAGAGAAGGATAAAATTTGTCTCCCCTTTTTATAGATTTCATATTGACATTCAATAACTATGACAATAACAGTATTGACGATTATTTGTTTTTATTTTTGTTTTGTTTGTTTGTTTGTTTTTTTTTTTGTGTGTGTATAATCTACTAGATGAATGGAAAAAACATAAATGGTGTTGTTAAATTTTTTTATTAATATTATGAAAAATAGGTTAGTAAAAATTTAGTTTAACTACTTATTAAAATTTTTTGTTTTCTTAATTAAGCACACTTCTCAATATAAAGTTTAAAAAATTTTAAATTAAACTATATATAAAATAAATAATTTAGTTTAATTTTAAGATAAGTTAAATAATAAAATATTCAATTTAACTTTTAAATTAAACAATAAAACATCTGAATTAATTTAAATTTTAAGTTAAATTAAATTATAAAATATTTAATCTAACTTCATTTTTAAATTATATTAGATTACGTCCCATAATTTTATTTGAGCAAAGAGGTGATTTGCTTGCAAAGTATTAAAATCCAAACAAAGACTTGAAAATAATCTAGTCCCGCGATTTCTGTCCCTCTCTGTCGGAGCCAGACGTCACTCCGGCGATAGCCGTCCATGGCTCTCCTCGGCGACGACGGCCGCGGCTACGAGCTCGCCCGGAAACTAGAGAGCTGCGGGGTTTGGCGGTCATGGCTGGGGGATTCCTGCTACGGCAACTTCGGCCCTTATCTAAGCTCCCCAACGACTTGGGAAGCTTTCATGCGAGTCGACGACTCCAAATCTAGGGCTCAGATCCAGCTCCAACTCCGAGTCCGAGCTCTCCTCTTCGACAAAGCCAGCGTCTCCCTCCTCCGCCGCTCAAATCCCTCTTCCAATTCTTCTTCTTCTTCTTCTTCGTCTCTGGCTGTTTCCAAGCTTAATCCGACTTGTGAGCGTTTCTTGAATTTCGTTCTTTGAATTTCGTTTTTTTCTTCTTCTTGATTTTGAGAGAAAATTCGCGGTTTTTGTTGCAGATTTGCGCTTGCATGGTGACGATGTTTACTTTACCCTAGAGAGTTCTTCTTCAGATGGTTCTTCCAATTCGGCCTCGTCTAAGGTTCGATGCCTAGAAATTTCGATTATTTTATTTAACTCTGATACTGTGATTTTGAGAATGTGACATTAAAATTTGATTTTTCTTTGATTTTGTCAATCTGGGAGTTCTGATTCCAGCATTGATTTGTACATAGGGGTTTTTTATACCCGTATTTGTGTTTTATTCTGTCTGAAATTATAGGGTTGATAACAAAAATGTCGACTGTACAATCGAAATGTTGATTCCACCTATGTTTTAAGAAATACTGCATCTATCTCTTGCATTTTGGATCATCTCCTATATATTTGTTTATGTTTATGCTATATTTGTTACGAAAGAGTGGAAAATAACATTATTTTACTTTATGCTCGTAACTACTTCTTATTTTGTTTTGGAGATTTCGATAATTTAAAAATAAAAATATTTTAATTAATACATGAAAAATTGAATACACCAACAAATAAAAATCAAATGTTAAATCTTACATTGACTATACCTTATGGCAAACTTGCCTTGAAGTTTAACATATGATAAATTTGGCATCAAAGATAGCACACCATTTTTGAGCACTTTTTCTCATTGAAACGTCAAAATAAATACAATGGCACAAAATTTATAGTGTTAACATTTTACAAATCATGTTAAAGCTATCGCCTATGTATTTGGGAAGGTTTAAGATGATTTGTGCAAACATAGGGAATTCGGGCAATAGCTCTATAAACATTAAGTGGGACTTAATATATTGATCAAACAGGAGAGATATTTTTGTTGTTATCCGAAAATTATACAGCATTGATCAGATAAGATACTTGTTGGCTATTTCTTCTCGTTCCTGCTATTGTGGTTTGGCTAACATTATTGGCTAAATATCTCCAGATACAATCAAAAGCATCATTCGGTGTTGGATCAAGATATGGGGAATCTGAAATTGATAATATGCACCAGATGTTTAGGAATGAATCTCTTCCCGAAGCATGGTATAATCAGTTTATTGAGAATTACAGAACTAATAGGCCTTATAGGTTGTCACTTGGGGACCAAGAACCAGATAAACGCTCATCAGAGGAGATGTGCGCTTATGTAAAACTTCTCGAGAAGAATAAGAAAAGGCGTGTAGCATTCAAGGAAGATCAACACATGGGCTATGAAAATGCTGGATTAGAAAATACGTTGTATGTGCGTCCAAATTCAGTTTCAGATGGCGATGATGACGAGTCACTATTTTTTCCAGAAATCATGTTTACATTGAACAGTGTTCCTGATAGTGCTCTTCCGGTTACAAATAGAGAAGAAGGGAGGCGGAAAATTGAGTTTTATGGAGTTCTTGACACCTTGCCTCGGGTTATGACCAAGAGTCCTGTTATGCTTGAGAGGTTTGGCATCAATCCTTACCTCGGCATGGAGTATGGTGGAAATTTGCATCATGGGAAAAATGGATTTGTGGTAAACAAGAAATGTCTTGGTCAAGAGCAAGCATCACTGTTGTCTCAAAAGGTGGTAGCCCGAATGCTGGCAAGTATGGGGTTTGAAGGTTCTACTGAAGTTCCGGTTGAAGTATTTTCTCAGCTGATGGGCTGTCATATGACTGAGCTAGGCCGCATTTTGAAACTTCTTACTGATAGTTACAGAAAGCAGTGTACAGCTGTTGAACTTCTTAAGATGTTCATTCAAAGGTTAAAATGGTGAGTTTCTATTGCTGCTCTCCATATGCATATATGTACTATTTGAAACGTAATCAATTCTATGGAGCATGTTGTTTATATATATATTTATTGCCTTGTTTAATTTGTGGATATGGAAGGCAAAGAGGGTAACCGTGCAAGACCAAGTTATTGTTATATCGTGTTTTGTTACTGATATGTTTCTTCTGATCCAGGTCTTAATGTTCACTCATTCGACAAAGCTGAGTACCTTAAAGAACTCGTATTTTCCAAATTTTTATATTATTATTAGGCTAATCCCTTTCTGGGAAGTTATGAAGGGGTATTATGCAAGCGCAACGGCTTAGTCAAAAGGTTTAGGAATATAGGTGCTTGCATCATGTTGATTTCCATTTTGTTGAGTCGTGAACATCTTTTTGTGCAAAAGCATATGCCTATTAGTTATATAGATATGTAGTTTAAGTTACGTTACAAGGCCACATTACTATCTTATTTCTCTTTCTTTCTCTCTCTGTCTATCACCATTAGTGATTTTGGATCTCTTGTGGAGCATGTCAAGGATGGCTCTAGGAATTCTGTTCAACAGAGTCCACAGCAAGTTCATGGATTACAGTCGCATATGGTGTCACAAAGCCAGGTTGCGCTTCGACTACAACAGCAAGTATGTTCATCTCCCAATATCAATTTTGTTATTGTATTTCTTCTCATCTTTGTATTAAGTGATAGTTATCCTTGGAGGAATCATTTGCTAGAATTAGTGACTGATCAAGGCGGTTAAAACTTTAGTTGGAGCTTTGGTTTTCAAATGAATGCTGAGAAGCTATTTGATGAATGCTTAAACTCCTAGTCCCCTCATCCTTGCCCATGATACTGCATTATGTGCTGATACATGTTTGTTGCAGTATATTCCAACTTTAGTCTGCCTTTTCTTTTTTTTTTTTTTTTTTTCAACTCAATTTTGGTATAGGTGGGTGGGAAGAATGCACAATCTCTGCAATATCTCCTAAGATTTGGGGTTTTTTTTTTTTTTAAATATATATAATCCTGGCCATTGTTTTTGTATTTATTTTTAAGTATAATAGTTTTGCGCCCCCCCCCCCCCGCGGGTATGTTTTGGACCCACAGATGCCCAGACAAATGCATCCTCAGATGCAGCAATTTCCCCATAATATGGCTTTTCCCCATAATATGGCATTTCAGCAACAGCCACAACATCATCAGCAACAACAACTGCAACAGCACCAGCAACAGCAACTGCAGCAGCAGCAACCGAAGCAACAACAACTGCAGCAACAACTGCAGCAGCAGCAACAGCAGCAATTAGAGCGGATACGAGGACGTCAACCATCTACTCCTCGCCCTGGCATGGATGTGGACAAAGATAGACCCTTGGTTCAGGTCAAGATTGAACAACCATCAGAACTGCCAATGGATGCTAATTCCTTCAACAATTTCAACAATAGATACTCTCAGATCCAGCTTAGGCAGCAGCAAATTGCTGCCATGTCAAATTTCACAATGTCGAATGTCCATGGTCAACCTAGTAATCAATATAGACAGATGTCTTCGGTGCAAATCCCTCAAATGCAGACACAGTAAGGAATTTAGATATTTGAGCTCACCACCGGTCAACATGTAGAATTGTTTGTCTAAATTTTGAAATAATATTTTTATTTGCAGGAGCATGAGTGTTGTTAGAGCTCCGCCCGTGAAGGTTGAAGGATTTCAGGAGTTGATGGGTGGAGATGCTACATCAAAGCATGATTCAGAGGAAAATAGGCTTACTTCTCCGTCAAGTAAATAGCTTTGTATCTGGTCATTTTAGCGTGAACACAATGCTTGCTGCTAGTGCTGACTTAATTTCTTTTGCAGTTATCGTTTTCGTCCTTGAATTTTTTTTTCTTTTTTAACTGTATATATGTGGATTATTTACTTAAATTCTCTGAATTAGTGCCGTGATCCTTAAAAGGTGACATGCTTTCTCCTTGAAAAACAAAACGCTAACAAAAGAGCTCGTTCTGACAGACATTGACATGTAGTTGGTTTGTGGAACATAATTTTGGTGCATGTTTATAACTCTTGCTTAAAATCTAATTTTGATTTGAAACCTAATTTAGATTTAAAATTGTAATTAAGAAAAATTCAGTCTGACTGGAATGTATGTTTGAAACGTATTTTTCTTTTTATCAAAAACACTGTTAAAAGAAATAATTCAACTTAAATATATCACTGTTTCAGAACCTGCATCAATTTTTTAAAATCTTTTGCAACCAACTTTCAAATTTTTGTTTCAAACACAAGTTTAATATTGTGCTCCGGAGAATATAATTTTCCTCTTTCCATTTGTTATAACTAGGATTTCTTTTCTTTTTCCCAGTCGAGCTTCTATCAACGGCACAACATTCATTGCTTTTCCACAGCAAAGATGGGAAAAAAAAAGGGTTATCTTCTGCTTTCGCTTGTATAGGAGAATATGATAAATTTAGCATAAAAAGTAGCATTTTATTATAGGGTATTTGTTATTATCCAAATGTCAAACTTTATTATTAGTACAATTATTTAGCATTGCATTAATTAGAGATGTTCTAATAGTATCCGTTTTCCTATCTCAAAGATATGGCTTCCTTTAGGGGAACGTCACCTTGTGAGAGATCTCTCTTGTGCGAGGATGACAAGATCTATGCATGAGCGTAGCTGGCACAAGAAAATCTCTCTATGTGATCACTGATTTTGTGGGCAAGAGATTGCCATTGGCAGGAGAAAGCCGGCCTTAGTCTCGCTCCGCCCTCTGGCCTTCACTAGTGGCGGACTGAAATGAGAATGAGGTAGATGAAGAAGAGATGAAAGTATAAAATTCTTGTCTGGTTGACAAAATATGCTGCACTCTAGAAACTATATAATATGCTAAAAGTATAAGTTGGATTTCTTTTTAAAATATAAGGACAATACTTTTTCGCGCAATATGCAAGACAGCAAAGGTTGATTGGAAATATGCATGGAATATATGCTATCCATGGTAGGTAAGTTGCATCTCAAATCACATGGAATAAATGCTAATACATATCTTCTTTCTCTTTACGGAAAATTTAATTTAAAAATTAAAAAAATTAGGTTTATTGATGAAAAAGTCAACAAATCAACCAATATTAAGCAAATGCCTATACTTGCCAAATTTGATATTATTCCAGAAAATAAATAAATAATTAAATTTGATATTAAGCAAAACATAACAATGAAGAGTAGTTTTATTTTATTCAAAATAATGCTAAATTCCATAACGTAGAAATTCAGAATTGCATTGGAAGAAGCTCTAACATAAGGACAAAAGAAAGGGCCAAAATCATCTTTAAAAACTAAGGTGACGTTTGGTATTAGTTTTAAAATGTTTTTTATTTTCAAAAAAACTGAAAATAAAAATGTTTTAAAAATTGTGTTGAAACCATTTTTGAAATTGTGTTTAGTTTTTTTTAAGTGTATATTCTAAAAAACATAAAAATTAAACTTTGTTTGATTATATATTTTGAAAACTCATTTTATAAGTGAGTATCTTATAAAAACATATTTATTTTTAATTTTACAAAAATAACAAAAAATAAATTATTAGTCATAATTAAAAAAAAAAACTTGGGGGTAGGTTTTACAATGAGGGGTAGAGGTGGAAGACATTGGTGTTCTGAGCTCTAGGTGGCGATGATGATGAGATTTAGGTCATAAGTTGATAGTCGTCGTCATGAGGGGGCCGTTGTCATTGTCACTAGTCTATGATCGTCGTCCTTCGCTGGAAATGGATGTCATTATCGGACATGATCATCACTGATACTGCACAAGTACAGAGAGAAAGAGAGAGAGAAGATGGAAAGAGAAAATGAAAACAAAAAAGTGAAAATAAATTTTATCGTTTTAAAAAAACCTAAAAAAACAATATAATTAAAAACAATGTTTTCGAAATAGTTTTAAAAACATTAAATAAACAAACGCTATTTTGGAATTATTTTCATTTTTTATATTTTTTATAATGAAAAATCATTCTCAAAAATAAAAACAAATGTATCCTAAGTCTTTAAGAATTAATTTCTAAAGTAGTCGAAAAATCAAGGCAGGTTGAAGGCATAATCAAATTGTTTTTTATTTCTTTTTTTATTTTCTTCTTTGGAGAATAAATGAATTATTGTGTGCGTGTGTGTGTGTGTGCGCTTTTTTTTTTTTTTTTCTTGCTAAAGAAATATAGTGTTAAGATAACTTAGTGTGTGGTTAGTTAAAAATATGGCAATACTTTTCTGAATGATTTCAATGTTTAACATGAAAAAAAAAAAAGGGATATCCTTGATGTTTAGTTATATTTGTAATAGAAGCCCTTACGATTTCATTACCGGAAAATGGTAGAGCTGTAATTCAAGACAAAAGAAGTAGCTTAAAGTTTAGACTTTGCTTTTTTGGAAAGTGGGAGGACACATGGCAGATAAAAAATGCAGAGAGTGAAAGAGAAAGTGATAGAGGGAGCAAGACTTCTCATTCACTAATGCACAACATGCTCTCACAATTTGTAATATTAATGGGGTATTAGAAATAATTGAAGTAATAGAGAATACAACACTAATTGTTAACAGTTATACAAGCACAGCTATACTAATCGTTAACAATAATTGAAGTAAGAGAAGATGCACAACGCGCTGCCACAAATTTTTTTTTTTCCTTTCAGATTATACAACCAGAACGTAATAGTAAAATTTGAAATTTATCCCTAGATTTCTCAATTAGAGGAAACTGAAAGTTACCAAGACCTCGTTTAGTTGCAAGGCCTATATTCAAATTTTTTGTTTCAATTTTATTTTTTTTCGAAAGATCAATAAAAATTATAATTAAATCAATTAGTTTGATCTTAAAATTTCATTTCATTTCAAACTCGACTCATACACCAAATGAGGTCCAAGTCAAATATCTATTCTTCAATTTCAATAGCTAAAGCTTTAAACCCAGCAACAATAACAACAATTGAGTACGCAAAGACATTATCATATATTGATCACCCTTTCTTATAATTTTTCCTTGCAAAAAAATGTTGTGGATTTTGGCAAGTACACAAATTAAATAAGAAAATAATGAATAAAGTATTATTTTCATGAGAATAGTATTATTAAGTATCGAAATTAATTAATTTTAATTTTATTTGAGCGACTTAAAAATATATTACAAGTGAAAAATTAAGAAAATAAAATAAAGTTACAAAAATGAATGAACATAAATTGATAACATATAATCAAACACATAAATGTTAGGAATTATAATTTCATTTTAATTAATCAGATTTAATTTTATTTAAGTATATTGTTATGATTTTATGTTCATATTTATTGATAGTCAACTTCTCATTTTACTTTATATTCTCTTTCTCAAATTATATATAAATTCTACAATTTTATAATTAAATTTACATAAAGGATTAGTACATTAAAATTCACAATAAATAGTATCGTATCTATAAACAGTGCCGTATATATATGAATAATACTGTATATGTGAACAGTATAAAATCTGAATTTAATTATAAAAATCATAAAAAGCATTTGTTGATAAATCTATGATAATTAATAATATAACCACATAAAAACATATAGATATATCTCTATTCTATTCTACATTTTATGATATTTATTTTAGAGCTATGCCATAAAAATTTCCTTTCGATTTCATTTTGTTTCTCAAATCATTTAAAAGAGTTGGCCAGAAATTTGAAAGTATTAAGTTTAAGAATAAATATGCTAACAAATATAATAATCATAATAACATGTTTAATTTAATTAAACTATCATAATCATGTTACAGCATAACTCCCATCAAAAATATATTTAATTCTTAAAGAAAAATAAAATAATACAACAAAACAAATTAAACATAAATGACAAAATAAAAATAAAAGAAAGAATTTTAAAATGATTATTGATATTTATACTGACAGAACCATTAGAAACTTCTTCTTTTAAAATAAAACTAACCAAAAGAAAAAAAAATTTTAAGCTTCATAGGAAGCTTTATTTTTATACTCCAACTCTCACTCGCACACTAATCTCTACCTCTTCTTCATCTCTTTCTGCCTCAAGCCTTCCCTAAAATAGTCTTTTATAGGCTACAAAATGGTAACTTTTCCCCAAACCACACATAGGTAATGGCTATAATTTCAAACTTACTATAATAACCACACATGGGCAGGGGCTACAAATTCAAACTTTTCTATAGTAAGCTATAGTGATTGTGGAGAAAAGTCAACTTTGCTACAATAAGATATAGTGCAGCGGTGAAAAATTAGCTTTGTTACAATAAGTTATAGTGTAGTGCACGTGATAAGAAAGGATCCAGTATAGTAGAGTGTATAATAATCTTGATTATAATTTACTGAAACCAAGAGAATGTCACGTGTCACATTCTTATTGGTTTCTTTCTAGACTCCGCCATATGTCGTGTCATTATTAGACCAAAAAAAAAAAAAAAAAGAGCTCATGTAGTCTTAAGTGCACTAAATCCCTATCTTAAAACATAATAATATGCGTGGAACCTAATTGTCTCTTTATTGATTTAATCTTAGAAATTATCGTAACTTATTCATACGAGCTCTAATTAAAATGATTCTTTTTTTAAAATACTCATGCCGATGAGAGGATCAAACAAGATTAGTCAAGTTCATTGTTTCCTAGCATGAATAGTGAAGTCCGATGGGTTCCATTTTTAACACATGAATTTTTCCCCTCAATTTGACACTGCAAAAAAATAAAGTGTTATAATTAGATATTTTCAAAATAAAATGTTATAGGTAAACTCATTGGAAATATTTAATTCTAAACTTATTTAATAATTATTGTTAAAAGAAAAAAATAAGATAAAATAAAGTAAAATTAAATAAAAATCTTATGAAATTTATAAAAAATTTAAATTAAAGTACACAAAACAAAATAAATTAAAACATGTCTAAATACGCCCAAAAATATGAAATTTATTTAAATCTAAACTCATTTATTTAAATTTATTTAGAAACAAATTAAATCTAAACTCATTGGAAATTTATTAAAAATATCTAAGTTGAAAGCAATAAGTTCGAGAATAAAAACATTAACAAATATGATAATCATAATAACATACTTAATTTAAATAAACTATCATAATCAGGCTATATTATAGCTCCTAGTAAAAATTTATTTAATTAATAAAGAAAAATAAAATAATACAACAAAACAAATTAAATATAATGATAAAATAAAATAAAAGAAAGAAATCTAAAATGATTACTGATATTTATACTGACAGAACCTTTAAAAACTTATCCTTTTAAAATAAAACTAAACAAAAGTAAATAATTTTTTTTTTTAGCTTCAGAAGCTTTATTTTTATACTCCAACTCTTACTCACACACTAATCTCTATCTCTTTTTCATCTCTCTATGCCTTAGGCCCTCCCAAAATGGCCTTTTATAGGCTACAAAATGGTAATCATTCCACCAAACCACACATAGGTAGTGGCTACAATTTCAAACTTGCTACAGCAACTACACATGGGCTACGGCTACAAATTTAGACTTTGCTACAGTAAAAATACAATGTAGTCCGGTGAAAAGTCAGCTTTGCTACAGTAGCTACAGTCGCGGTGCATTTGATTAGGAAGAATCCAGTGTAATAGGGTGCATGATAACCTTGATGGAAATTTACTGAAATTAAAAGAATGTCATGTGTCACATTTTTATTGGTTTTTCTCTAGACTCTACCATATGTCGCATTATTATTGGATCAAAAAAAAAAAAAGAGCTTATTTGGTCTTATGTGCATTAGATCCCTATCTTGAAATATAATAATATGCGTAAGACCTAAATATCTTCTTATGGATCCAATCTTAGAAATTATCATAAATTTTTTATATGAGTTCCAATTGGAATGGTTCTTTTTTTTAAAATACTCGTTTCAATGAGAAGATTAAATAAGATCAATCAAACTCATAATTTCCTTACATGAATAGTGATGTCCGGTGGGACCCACTTCTAACATATGAATTTTTCACCTCAATTTGACACTGTAAAAAAAACAAAGTGTTACAATTAGATATTTTCAAAATAAAATACTATTGATAAACTTATTGGAAATATTTAGTTTTAAACTTATTAAATATATTATTACTAAAAGAAAAAAATAAGATAAAATAAAGCAAAATTAAATAAAAATCTTATGAAATTTATTAAAAAAAATCTAAATTAAAGTACACAAAACAAATCAAAACATGTCTAAATACGCCAAAAAATATGAAATTTATTTAAATCTAAACTCATTTATTTAAATTTATTTGGAAACAAAATAAATATAAACTCATTGGAAATTTATTAAAAAATCTAAATTGAAAGCAATAAGTTCAAGAATAAATATGCTAACAAATATGATAATCATAATAATATGCTTAATTTAAATAAACCATTATAATCACACTATATCATAGTTCTCAGTAAAAATGTATTCAATTCATAAAGAAAAATAAAATAATATTATAAAACAAATTAAACATAATGACAAAATAAAAATAAAAGAAAGAAGTCAAAAATAGTTACTGATATTTGTATTGGTAAAAATTTATTCAATTCATAAAGAAAAATAAAATAATATCATAAAACAAATTAAACATAATAGCAAAATAAAAATAAAAGAAAGAAATCAAAAATAATATTTGTAATAACAGAACTTCTAAAAACTCATCATTTTAAAATAAAACTAAATAAAAAGAAAAGAAATTTGTTTTTAGCTTCATAGAAGGCTTTATTTTTACACTCAAACTCTCACTCAAACATTGATTTCTATCTCTTCTTCATCTCTTTATGCATTAAACCCTCCCAAAATGGTCTTTTATAGGCTACAAAATGGTAACCATTCCACCAAACCACACATGGATTGCTACTATAATTTAAAATTGCTACAGCAACCACACATGGGTAGCGATTACAAATTCAAACTTTGCTATAGTAAGCTCAGCAAAGAAAAGTCAACTTTGCTATAATAAGCTCAGCAGAGAAAAGTCAACTTTACTACAGTAAGATACTATGCAGCAGGGTGAAAAGTCAGCTTTACTACAGTATATTACAGTCAGTATATGTGATTAGGAAGGATCTAATGTAGCAGAGTGCATTATAATCTTGACTGTAATTTGTTGAAATCAAGAGAATGTCATGTATTACATTCTTATTAGTTCCATTCTAGACTCTGCCATATATTGCGTCATTATTGGACTAAAAAAAAAAAAAAAAACTCATGTGGTCTTAGGTGCACTAGATCCTTATCTTAAAACATAATAAAATGCATGGGGCCTAGGTGTCTCCTTATTGATCCAATCTTATAAATCATCATAACTTCTTCATACGAGTTCTAATTATAGTATTTTTTTTAATAAAATGCTCACGTTGATAGGAGGATCAAATATAATCAGTTAAGCTCATTGTTTCCTGGCATAAGTATGATGTCTGGTGGGATCCACTTTTAACATATGAATTTTTCACTTATATTTGATATTGCAAAAAAACAAAATGCTAGAATTAAATATTTTCAAAATAAAATGATATAGGTAAACTTATTGTAAATATTTAATTTTAAACTTATTTAATATATTATTACTAAAAGAAAGAAATAAGATAAAATAAAGTAAAATTAATTAAAAATCTCACAAAATTTATAAAAAAAAATCTAAATTAAAGTAAACAAAACAAAATAAATCAAAACATATCAAAAATAAATAAAACTTTGAAGGATAAGCTAATTTTTATGAAAAAAAAAAAGTAAAATAATTCTATTTTTTAGATTTATAAAGAAAATAAATTGCATGCCTTTGTGGACCCAGAAGAACATATCAATATGGAAGAAAGAACAAGAATCCTGTACGATAAGTGCCAAGAAAGTTTCCAAAAGAAAGGGGAAAAAAAAAATTTGTCAATACAAATATAGCAAATGGTACGTCTTAAGACAAACAAGAAAATAAAAATTAGGTTTGGAAGGTCATTTTTTCTCATAGATATGGAAAAAGAAGAAGACGTTAAGCTTCACATGGCCATGTTCCCATGGCTAGCATTCGGTCACATAATCCCATACCTCGAACTCGCCAAGCTCTTCGCTGAAAAGGGTCACCGAATCTCCTTCATTTCAACACCAAGAAACATCGATCGCCTTCCGAAACTCCCTCCGAATTTATCGCCATTGATATCCCCTGTCAAGCTTCCATTACCCTACGAAGAAAGCCTCCCAAACGACGCCGAGGCCACCGCAGATTTGCCGAGAGAAAAAGTTCCAATCCTCAAGAAAGCCTTCGACAATCTCCGAAAGCCGATGGCGGAGTTTCTACAATCCTCCCAACCGGATTGGCTCCTCCACGACTTCACAGCTTACTGGTTGCCCGACATATCGCGAAATGTCGGCGTCCGAAATGCCTTCTTCAGCATCTTTACCGCTTCGTGTTTGGGGTTTATCGGTACGGAGTTCCCAGCATATCGGAAGAATCCCGAGGACTTCGTTGTCTCGCCGAAGTGGGTCCCCTTTCCGTCCAATGTGGCGTACCGAAAATATGAAATCGCACGGGTCTTCAGTGACATAGCCGGCACGGACGGCGGCATTTCGGTGTTTTACCGTGTCGTCGAGTCGCTAAGAGGATGCGACATCGTTGCGGTGAGAAGTTGTTGGGAGCTGGAAAAGGAATGGTTGCTTTTATTAGAAGATCTTCTCAAGAAACCAGTTCACCCGGTTGGTCAGCTGCCTCCGACGCCATATCTTAGCGAGCAAGAAACCGACACTTGGAGGTCGATAAAGGGGTGGTTTGACGAAAAGCCGAAGAACTCGGTGGTCTATCTGGCGTTTGGGAGCGAGGCCGAACCAAGTCAAGACGAACTCAATGAAATAGCACTTGGTTTAGAGCTTTCTGGACTGCCGTTCTTCTGGGTTCTAAGGGCTAAACCCGGACCGGTTCTGCTCCCGAGCGGGTTCGAGGAGCGAACTGGAGGGCGTGGCTTGGTTTGGTACAGTTGGGCTCCTCAGCTGAAGATACTGGGTCACGACTCGGTTGGAGTTTTCTTGACACACTCGGGTTGGAGCTCCGTGGTTGAAGCGCTACAGTTTGCGAGGCCGTTGGTTTTGTTGTCGTTTTCTAACGACCAGGGCTTAAATGTGAAGCTCTTGGAGGAGAAGATGATTGGGTATTCGGTGCCAAGAGACGAGAACGACGGGTCGTTTACTGCGGATGCGGTAGCGGACTCGGTGAGGATGGTGATGAAAGGAGAAGATGGGGAGGTCTATAGAGAGAAAGTGAAAGAGATGAGGAAGGTGTTTGGTGATAGGGAACTCCAGGAGAAGTACGTGGATGACTTTCTAGGGCGACTCAAGACTCATGGTATAAAGGCTTAAGAAGCAAAGCTTAGGTAGGTCAAGTTCGTATGCTTTAAGACTTAAGTAGTTTTTTTTTTTTTTTTTAAATTTGCATACGGGGATTTAAATTCATAGTAAAGTCTGTACTGGAGTCAATATAATGTTACAGTTACATTATATTTATATATTTTCAAATACTAGTTTTTTTTTTAAGGTCTGTCAATCTAATAAGTTAAATTATAATCTTGTATAATATTAGTGTTTGGCACATGAAGAAGTTTTTTTTTCCTATTATATATTTTATTTTTATTTAAAATTTTTATATCTATATATTATATTTACTATATATCTTTTTTTTGGACCCGTCAAACACGATAAAATAAAGGGTTGAACCCGCACGAATCTGTCAACCCGCATTTGACACGAAATAACCCGTTTAATAAATGAGTCATATATGGGTTAACACGAACATGACCCATGAATTACCCATTTATAATTTTTAATATATATTATATAAATTTTTAAGGTTTAAAATTTTAAAATTCAAAATTTAAATATAAAATATATATTTTAGTTTTTATATGTATATTTTTAGTTTTGTATTTATCTTTTATGATCTGAATTTAGATGTAGCTTGATTGTTATAACTTGATTGTTATTTAAGTGTTTAATAAGTTTTTTTAATGTTAAAATTAATGATAGGTTAGTTAAATTGGTCAATAATAGGTTAATTAAATAGGTTAATAACAAATTAGTTAAATAGGTTAATGACAGATTGAATTACCCGTTTATGACCCATTTAGTAAGTGGGTTTAGCAGATATGACACAACACAACACGTTTATGACCCATTTAATAAATGGGTCATAAACGTGTCGTGTCGTGTCAACCCGTTTATTAACGGGTCGTGTTCGAGTTGTGATTTTTGACACGATTATTAAATGGGTCGTGTTCATATCGAGTGTATTCGTGTCAACAAACGGGTCAGACACGACACAAACACGACCCACTAACACGATTTACCACCCCTACTTAAGAGTATCATTGGGTTTGGCGAGACTGATTTTCAGCTACTGCCACACCACCATCCATTAGATTTGACAAATTAGAGAAAATCTTATGCACCTTAAACCCATTAAATTTTCAGCAACAATAATTATTTATACATTACGTGTAATATAAAAATATAAAAATTCATGACTTTAAAATGCATTAAATATTTTTTTAAAGAAAAAAAAAGACATAAAAAAGGTGATAATCCAAATTTTATATTTTTGTTTTTGAGGTTATTTTAGGCATTTTAAGATCACAATTATTAAGATTGGCTTTTTGACCCAAAATCATTCAAAGAAAACCCAAACCCTCTAATTTCGTGCGGGTTTGGTGTCGTATTGTCGTATCATGATCCAAATTGCCAGTCCTACTCTGAAGTTGGAATGCTCGGGGATTTGGGAATCCCCCAGCATTCAAGAGAGCTCGGAAACTATTCTGATGTACATACCCAGATGTAATTTTTGTTCTTGAGATAAAATGGGAGAAATTCAAAATCTTTTTCTATTTTTTATTTTATTTTTTTCATAGAATGGGGTTCTCCGAGTGTGGTTTTATTGTTGACTTGGAAAATAGTAGAGGAGGTTTAATGTTATTATGGAACGAGGAAATAGAAGATTCTATCAGAAACTTTCTTCAAAGTCATATTGATGCTGAGATTGTTGATAAGAATGGGAAATTGTGGCGCTTTTCTGGGATTTCTGGTCAATCGAAGAGATTGGACAGGAGTCATACGTGGGAGTTAATCCGTCGTCTGAAAACACAATCCTCGTTGCCCTGAGTGTGTGCAGGAGATTCTAATTAGATTTTATGTTTCTCGAAGAAGGGAGGTTGTGATAGAACACTTAATTCTATGGCCTTTTCCCGGGAGACTCTGGAAGAATACGAATTGGCCGATGTTGGTTTTAGAGGTCCTATGTTTAGTTGGAACAACAGGAGGGAGGCAAATCAAAACGTCTAGGAACGCCTTGATAGGATGGTTACTTCGGAGGAGTGGTGTTGCTTGTATCCTAGAGCTAAGGCTCAGCACCTGGATTTTTGGGGTTCTGACTCCAGGGCAGTCTTTCTGGAATTGATTCCTAAGCGCGAGTTGAGAAAAACAAGAGTCGTGGAGTCCGATTTCGGTTTGAACCGTGGTGGATGAAAGACAGAGGAATGCACAGAGGTCATTTCATCATCATGGTTGTAGAATGACTGCCAAGTTGTGCTATGGATTTGAAATTGTAGAGCTCAAGGAAATTCGGTAGCGTACCCACCACAACATTATATAGCGATAATATTGTCCTATAAACAAGAAAGTCGTGTTAAATAATTATCAGCGATGACATGATATTGTTAAAGCATCATCGTAATAAGTTTATCACTAATTATTTTTTAATGGCGATATGATACATCATCGCTATATATTTACAGCAACGACAATTTAAATTTGTCATATTACCACAAAACTCTTATTACATAGCACACCTCAAAATATTAAGGAAGTTTTCTACTCGAAAATAAATACAGTTACGGAAAGGTTTTGAATTTGGATATCCACAACTTCATGGCATTAATTTTTGGGTATTGTTTTACATACATGCTTGTTTTGAAACGGTCAACACTAATAATAATCTTCGTACTTGATATCTCAAATGATATAATTAAACTAATCACAATATATATCATATCAGTTATTAAATTAGATATTAAACATAAAAATAAAAGTTAGTTATAAGAACATTTCAAACTCTTTTAATAATAAATCATAATATAAACTTTTAGATATCATTTAAGTACCAAAAATATAGAAAAGATCTTTTATGCAAATAGTCTCAGTCCTTTTTACTTTCTCGAAGGGCAAATAAAGTAGTCTTTTTATATCTTCTTTATTACTTATGTGTTGTCTAAAAGTTGACATGATGAGCAACCGGGATAACAAAAGGGGCATACCAATTAATAATGGTAATATGTAGTATTGACTTTTCATAAAATTTATGCAACTAACACTGAGAAAAACATATAAAAGGACCCCACACATGGAAAATTTTTAATGGTAGCAAGAGTTTTGATGGGTGAAATCAAATGGTCGTTCATATATTTTTTAATAGGCGTTGAAAGATACTCATCTAACTTGATAAAGTTAGGCTGCAATTTAGAGTTGAGGCAAGCATTCATCAGAAGATTAAAAATGGCAAAAGAAGAATATAGCAATTACAAGCTTCATATAGCCATGTTCCCATGGCTTGCTGTCGGCCATATGATCCCATATCTAGAGCTTGCCAAGCTCATAGCTCAAAAGGGTCATCAAATCTCCTTCATATCCACTCCAAGAAACATCGATC
Organism: Antiaris toxicaria; assembly: GCA_035233585.1. Taxonomy (NCBI): domain Eukaryota; kingdom Viridiplantae; phylum Streptophyta; class Magnoliopsida; order Rosales; family Moraceae; genus Antiaris; species Antiaris toxicaria. The sequence goes on from CP141157.1 coordinate 26,132,341, forward strand.
GCCTCCCAAAAGTCTTTCAAAACCTTTCTGCTTGCATCAAATTCATCAAACTTCCACTACCTCAAGTAGAAAACCTCCCAGAAAACATAGAAGCCACCACGGACATAATAGGACAACAAGTTGTTTTGCTTGAAAAAGCCTATGATGGCCTTCAAGAACCCATAAAACGTTTTCTTGAATCCTCCAAACCAGATTGGCTTCTCCTCGATTACACCGCCTACTGGTTACCCGACGCGGCTAGAAATCTCGGCATTTCTTGTGCTTTCTTCAGCATTTACATAGCCGCGTGTTTGGCCTTTTTTGGTCCAAACGACTCGGACGACCGGTTAAGCCTAGAAGACTTCACAGTACGGCCTAAGTGGGTACCCTTTACCTCCAATGTAGCATATCGTCGTTTTGAGATCTCGAGGATCATAAGCTCGCTATTGGGAGAAAACGACAGCGTTCCAGCTCTTTATCGTTTAATGAAAGTTGTAAGAGGTTGTGACATGATAGCCGTTAGGAGCTCTTGGGAGTTTGAAACAGAATGGTTGCGGCTTCTAGAAAATCTTCATCGAAAACCGGTGATTCCAGTTGGCCAGCTCCCATCGACACCATTTCTGGATGAAGACGAGACGGACACATGGAGATCTATAGAACAATGGCTAGAACAATGGCCAAAAAGCTCAGTTGTATATGTAGCTTTTGGGAGTGAAGCTAAACTGAACCAACACGAGCTCAATGAGTTGGCTCTTGGATTAGAGCTCTCCCAGTTACCATTCTTCTGGGTTTTGAAAACTCATAGCGTCTCAGCCGATTCAGACCAGGTCCAACTCCCGACTGGGTTCGAGGAGCGGACCGCCGGACGCGGATTGGTTTGCACAGGTTGGGCTCCTCAGAAGAAGATTTTGGCCCATGACTCAATCAGTGTTTTTTTGAGCCACGCGGGTTGGAGCTCAGTTGTTGAAGCACTTCAGTGGTCAAAAGCATTGGTGTTATTGACTGTCTCTAATGATCAGGGTTTGAATGCCAGAGTATTAGAGGAGAAGATGGTTGGATATTCGATACCAAGGGACGAAAACGATGGGTCGTTTACCAGGGACTCAGTGGCCGAGTCGTTAAAGCTGGTGATGCTAAAAGAAGAGGGTAAGGTTTATAGAGACCACGCTAAGGAAATGAGCGTGGTGTTTGGCAATAAGGATTTGCAAGACAGATATGTGGATAACTTCATAGGTTATCTTGAGACCCATAGACTACGACCACCAAATTAGCAAGCGAAAATTCTGAATGTAAGAGTCTTCTAGTTTTTGGGCTCTCGTTGTCTGTTGGTTTCTTTTACTTCTGGTGTTCTCTTATTTGTTTATTGTTTTACTGCCAGTTTGTTAGGGCTGGTCTTTTCCAGCTGCCTTTGCTTTGTTAGTTTCTTTATGCGCTTTTTTGGCATATTTTTGAACAGATATTCTCATGTAAGTGGTAATTAAAACTCTATGAAGAGCGCCTAATTATGTAAAAAGTATTTAGAAGTTGTTTTATAATGGTTGTTTTGGGGATTTCACATATAAGTTCGGTTGCCTTGAGTTTTCTATTTTAAGGGGGGTGCCACAATTAGTTTTTATTGTTACGAGAGGTTAGAGAATTAAACGTAGTAAGAGAGGCTGTGTGAATTTCTCTTGTAAACTTGTAACACCTAAATATTTACTTGATAAGTTAATAAGCATTAGATGTTTTAACTGATCATAGCGTAGAGTATAAATTGTTATTGCTAGCGTGTTGTTAAGTAATCTTACTGGTGATAGTGACAAGGGCTTTACTATGCTTATGAATTCATATTTTATGTGAAATATATGTAAAGGAAGTATTATAACAATTTATGTTTTTTAATGGTAATTTTAGGATGATATATTGAGCATATAAAGTTGATTCGATGAATAATAGATTAAGGCATAATAAAGGAGTCAAAATGGCATTTACTGTAATATCCGTCATAATCACAGAACATAATTACTTTACAATAAGAAATTAAGCCCATAAGTATTATTTGATTTCCAATTTGAATGTATTAAACGAAATAAAGAAACATTTAATTTCTATTCATACAATGAAAGGGACAAACGATAATAACTTGGTTCACCTTGTTTACTCTTGAGCAATATTATATACATACATATATATATTGAGTAATATGTTATTACATGTATATGCATGTGTGTCACACGCAATATCAAGAAATTGATCAAAATGATATCTTCTTGATATGAAACCAATATATTTAGAATCAGTATGCTAAAATTAGTCAATTGAGCACAAATAGTGAATTATGAACAGAAACACGCAAATTAAGAAATGATCAAGATAACCTCTTCTTAAAATGAAACTGATATATTTATAATCAGTATGCTCAAATTAGTCATTTGAGTATAAAAATTGAATTATGAACAAAAACACATAGTACCAAGAAATTGGTCAAAATAACATCTTTTAGATATAAAACTTATATATTTAGAATCAGTATGCTTAAATTAATTAATTGAACACAAAAAGTAAGTTCTGAACATTAAATACACAATATCCAGAAACTAGTAAAGACGATCTTAGATGGGTATAAAACTGATATATATATATGATCAGCACACCCAAAATTAGCCAATATAGCATATGTTAAAATTTTTTACACAAAATAAGTGTACTGCGCATGTGCGGTGATAATACAGTATAGGGACACAACTACAGGACTAAGAAGGGTAGTAAGTTGATTCTGAAAAAGTCTATTTAGATAGTGAATGACACTTACAACTATTTTAGATATAGTTAGAATAAAAATCGGATCAAGAAATATCTGTTTAGTAAAGGTTAGGACACAACTTAGATATTTACCGAACAGTATTACGATGAATTTGACTATTAAAGAAGCTTTTATAGATAAAATATATACTACAAAAGCTTGTTTAGGTGAACAAGAGACATGAATGATAGGTAATCCCTTGATTTAAGGAAGTTGGTTTAGGTTGGTTTTTTTGGTTAAAAATTGAGATTTTAGAGATAGAGCACTATTCATTGAGGGGTGCATTTAATGTAAAAATTTTGACCATACTTCAAGGCCTTACCACCAATTCTATTAGGGAGGGGAGGATTTGGGAATTATCCCATCAAGCTTGGTTAATTAAGCTTAAAAACGTTGCTTTAGGTTAGTCTATATATAGGCCACCAAGCCATATTAGTTCATTTTCTTTTCTTTCATTACGAAGACCACCAAAAGAACTCAACTCTTTCTCTTCCTCTTCATATTGACTGATCCTATTCTTGCCCAAAGACACAAAAATTTAGCCTCTTACTTGCTTGGATTAGAGCTCATCCATCGAAGCCATTTTTAAGGTAATGCGCTAAACCCTTTCCTTAGTGATATCTCCTTTAGTTAAGTTTTGATGTCAAGAGATTTATGATGTAAAATACTTATGTATTGTAATAAGTTTTATTTTAAGCTTTAGATTCCTTATTATATTGATCATGCAGTTGTGATGTTGTGGTTTTGTTTGAATGGCTTGTGATCATGAATAAGTCATTAAGTTTAAGCCAAAAACAAAACCTGTCAATTTTTTTAGCCTGGGTTTTTGAAGTTTATGAGCATGATAATTACAAGATCTGGAAAAGCGTAAAACATGAAAGTTTTAGAAAATTTTATATTAAACATTTTTGTGTGAAACAGACCTAGGCTAAAAACGATGCTAGGATAGGCAAACGGGCCATTTTCTTACCAGAGGTCAAAAACTGGAACCTTGAACCTGGAAACAGGGGCAGTTTCAGGTTTTTTATTTAAAAAAAAAAAAAAAGAAAGCAACCTTGGGTCTGAATCTGGTTTTGGGCTCAATACGAAAAATTAGATTACATTGAAAACTTAAATATGGGTTATGTAAGCGTCAAAAATTTTGCCGTTTAAGAGCCCAAACAGACTTTTTTTCTTTGGACTTAAAAACTAGAAAATTTTCTAAAAAAGGCCAGACTAGGCACGGGTTTTTAATAATTTGGACATGTTAGAATCCAAATCGAGTTTTGGGCTAAATATGAAAGTTGTTTGTCTCATCGAGACTTTGAAGTCTCGTGTTCGCCAGTTTTGCAAATTACGTCTCTACAAGCAAGTAGCAAATAGATTTTTAAAAGAGGTACAAAAACCATGTATTTGACTTAACACCAAGAAATTTTCTTTTGAAATGGGATAACGAGTTTATATAAATAACCACCTTCCAATGAGGTGTAAAGGGGATTTTTAAACCATGAGGAAACATATTTCTCGCAAATGAGGAATTTTCTTTTAAGCTGCTTTTAAAATTAACAATATTTGAAGTGAGATACAATAATTAACTAATTAGCAAATTAGTTAATTTTATAGAGAGAGAGATGTTAATTAATTTATTAACAAAATACATTAATTAACCATAATTAGGACGTAATTAATTGAACTTTCAAGAGGAGAGTTATTCAATACTGAAAAGAAGACATAATAAACGATGACCATTGTTTTAGTCACTAACAATATTAATGACTTAAAAACAAGTATTGATAAGATATGTGATGATTACAAGTAGACACTTGTGTCACAATAAGGGCGTGGTATAAATCTATTCATAGGACAAGTAAGTACTAATCTACCTACAACATGAATAAAATTGTTTTTATAAATTATTATTTTTTACGATAAACATAATACTTATTCCTTAATCATGTAAGATTAACGAATAACATGATAAAGACCATGATATGACGAATTGACTTATGTTCTTCATAATTGGTTAATTATAAATAAACTAACGCTTGTTAGGTGTGTTATACCAACCTCCTGACCTAAGGGGAGGATTCTGTTTATGCTCAAAGTCAAGAAAGATTTGACCTTAGTAAATTTAGGGCCTTACAAACCCTAGCTTCTTGATGATCGCACCCACTTGGAACAGACACATGGGCCCTTAAACAAGTTATGACCGATGATTATAAACAAGAATAGTATAATAAATTTATAATGAAGCATAATCGATTCATGCATGACTTATGATATATTTTTAAGCTTATAGTTTTGCGGAATAGTGTTGTACTTGCTAAGCGTAAATCTTATAACATATGTTCATGTTATAGGCAAGAAACCTATAGGTTCAACCTAGATGGATGATGAAAGTGGTAGGCGAATGTGAAGGTTAGGTCATGGATGCCATCACAAGATTAACTTCTACAAAATTTTAAGTAGTTTTTTTTTTTTTGAAAACTAGATTAATATTTTAATTAAGTAATACATATATATTTATATAAACACTAATTTAGTACTTTCTGATATATGTATTGTATTAAGATATGACAAACTATTTATGTATTTTGAAAAAGCAAGGTTAAGCATATAAGATAGAAAAAAATCTCGAGAAAATTGTAATATTACGCTTAAATACGATTAAGTGACGGTCACGTCATGGCGGATCATCACATTTATTAGAGGCCAGGTTGAGCCTCAAGTGCCACGGCATTGAAATACGGGTACCATGGTGCTCTGTGGGCAACTGTGGGCCAAAATCCCTAAGCATTGAGAACCTAGGTGCTAATGGAGGGAAAAAGGAGAGACATTAAGAGTGGCTGACTTAGTGACTCCTCTAGGCTTATTTTAGACCCTTATATTAGAACTTAGCTTTTAATTTTGTTAAGAATTCCTTAAGTTAGAAAGACATTTTAGATGTATTTTTTTTATTTTGGATTGATTATTTATATATTTGAGGTCTTTCATTATATCTTCACTATTCCTTCTTCAATCTATTTACATATTAAAATAAATGTAAGCAGATATAGCTCATTTACTACTTACTGTTTAAACTGTTAGAATATTACATATAATAGACTTATACATAAGATAACATTCTAAAATAAGTAGTCTAAATTGATAATTTGTAATTTAAAATTTTAGAATGAGCATCTAACTCATACGAAGACTATTATATCATCTAAGTCCCATTAGAGAGATGGTTTGTCTTGACCATCTGGAGTGAATCAACTCTTAAGTAGAGATATAGATATTTACCTAGTAGTGGTGATATATTAGACTGGGATTAAAGTATAATTAATCTATTTAATAAGTCTATTTACATAGATTAATTCACTTTAAACATTCATTATATACTTACCTTAATCCTAAGTAAGTAATTAACTTCTTATTTACAACTTGTGTTTATGACTTGTGTACATAGATTAATTCACTTTAAACATGCATTATATACTTTCTTAATCCTAAGTAAGTAATGACTTCTTGTTTACAACTTGTGTTTATGACTTGTGTATTTTGATGTTTCAAAAGCTAAAGAGTCTTGAAATAGTAAGCTATTAGATCGGTTCGTTAGGTATATGACTTATATGTGAGTTTGACTTATAGATATGAAATTATCGCTCCTATAAAGAGTTAACCTTATTCTCTCAACAACATTATATGAGATATAGAAAATGAACAAGGCTTTGGTCATTTGTTTTAGAAATGATTTATTATTTATATTGCTATGAATAATCATTTTCTAATAAGGTATATAATGGATATTTAAGATAAAAAGATCAAGTAGGTAAAACAAACCTTAGCCTTAACTTGTTCATGGATATCATTTAAGTATGTGACAAGGTTATTGGACTAAGGCAACACACAAGCTTTCGTTATAAGATATATAATTAGGAGTGCAGTTTTAAGTTTATAGTAGTGTGACTATAAAACTAATAATTATGTGATTAATTGGTTTAGTATAGAATAATTAATTATATAGATTATTAGAGTCTATATTATATATATATCCAATTGGTTCTTCCACTGGCTCAACATAATTCTATTAATAGATGATAATCAATCAGATTATTTAAAGTAGCTTAATTTTTTGTCGTAGTGTGATGACACACTCAACAAACCTTCTCTGCATAGTGTAAACATGTTCACTATGTAAGAAAGAGAGTGAATTTTTTTATTTAATTATTAGTGAGAATATTTAGATCAAATAATTATTTATTTATTAAATAATTACTATATTTATTTTGAGATAAGATTGGCAATTTAAATTAATTGAATTTCTCTTGGAGATAAATATAGAAATTAATTAAAGTTTATAGATGTGGATAAATTAATTATTTGAATAATTAATTTAAATATCTAGATAATCTTATATAAATAAACATGGGAAACTAGATATGGATAATTTCCTAAATAGATTTGAATGGAAACAAAATCTTATCTTTTTATACCTATGATTGGTGTTTTTAATAAGGAAAATGGAAGGAAAATGTTTTTTTTTTTCTCTTCTTGATTTTATTTTAGATAATTATTACATAATTATTTCATTAAAATGAAATTGTCATGATTTTATTTGAATTAGAATTGGATTTATGAAACATTATCTAGACAAATTAAATCACAAATTTTAGGATAATTGATCATTGGAATTTGATTTTAATTTGGATGCCTTCTCCTATATGGTAGACTTCTTTTTTTTAAAGAAAAAAAGAAAGAGGAAAAACTTTTTAAGTATCCTAATCAAATTCAAATACAACCTAGTTGATTTCTTATATATAAGGGTTAATGCTTCTATTTTAAGATTAGACTATAGATTCAAAAGAGTGCTTATTGTTATTCTCTCTTTAATAATATGAAATTCTAGAGTTCTAAGTGGTTATAAGGAAATTCAAGCCACACACCAAGTATTGACTGAGAAATCGAGTACCCATATACTTAATCTTCTAGGAATTTGAGAATAATAATAAAGGCTAGTTAGTTGAAGTTTCGTACGTGATCTTCTTAGATGTTCTTGGAAGATTTGACATATAAGGTACGTAGATTATTATATAATTTATTATATATGATAGCTTGAGTATGTTTGATCAAATAAAAATATTTAAAATTTCGTTGTGCCATGTTGTGACTTTTTTCCTACAAATTTAGCCTTATGGTGATTAGAATTAACTATTTGAAAGCCAAAAACCCAAAAGTATGAATCATATCAGACGTATTCTCAAAAAATTATCCTTCTTTTTCACCCATGTGATAACCGGAGAATTTCATCATTCTCGAAAAAATCGGTACAGAAAATGTACATAATGTATTTCATGTTTAAAATGTATATTGCAGTGATTTTATGTGTGTATGTGTGTGTAACATAGTATCAAGAAATTGGTCAAGATGGTCTTTTTTTGATATAAAACGGATATATTTAGAATCAGTATGTTCAATTTAGTCAATTGAGCACAAAATGTAAATTTTGACCGAGAAACAGGCAGTATCAGAAAACTGGTCTATATGACCTTGAATGAAGTTAAAACTGATAAATTTAGATTCAAGTATGTTAGTCACGATCACGAGGTTACAGTTAGTTCACGAGATTCTAGTATGTTAAGCACGATCACGATGTTACAGTCAGTTCACGAGATTCCAGTATTTTAAGCATGATCACGATGTTACAGTCAGTTCACGAGATTCAAGTATGTTAGACACGATCACGATGTTACAGTTAGTTCACGAGATTCCAGTATGTTAAGCACGATCACGATGTTACAGGTAGTTCACGAGATTCCAGTATGTTAAGCACGATCACGATGTTACAGTCAGTTCACGAGATCTAAGTATGTTAAGCACGATCACGATGTTACAGTTGGTTCACGAGGTTCAAATATGAAAGTATGTTCAAGAGGTTAAGCATGATAAGTACAGTTAGTATGTTTATGATTATGATGTAAAGTATGTTCATGACGTTAAGCAATGTACGATATACGTTATGAAATGTTCACAAGTTACAGCAGGTATCAGATTCATCCTATCTCATATAGTGTGAATTATTATACGTCATGAATATATGTTTGAACTTACTGAGTCTGTCGCTCACAAGTTTGTTTATGTTACAGGTAAGCATCCTGCACGAAAATAAGACAAGTGATGGATGACGGATGAGATCTGCATATGCTAAGGGACTGCGTGAGGGTTATGGTACTGCTATGAGTCTTCCGCTGAGCTGTTTAAAAGAGTATTAAAATGATGCATATCAAGTTATGATAAAGAAAAAAAATATTTACTGTAGTAAATGTTTTTACGAAAATAGAATTTTCACGTCAAGTTAAAAAAAAAAAATTTTAGCTGGTATCAGAATAAGTTAAAAGCAAGTTAAAAGTAAGTTGCCGACGACCCAAGTGGTTACAGTCTATTGCAGTTAGCAACAGTAGCTGACTGTAATAGTGCTGTTTAACCCTACGTAGGGCGGGATGTCACAACCCAATCCTCCATTCTCTTTTTTCCCTTAAGAGGATATAATTTTTGTGAATTCTCACTACTGAGCCTTTGTGATTCGCTCTTTTTGTAAGTCTCTAGTTTGATCTAATGGGGGATTGAAGATAATTTTCTTAATGCTTTAGGTTTGGAAATTTTTAAATATAGGGTTTGTTACAATTTAAGAATTCAGAAAATTTATTTAGTTAGGTGATGATAGATGATATAAAGTAATAAATTGAAGGATTTAACAATGAAAATTTAATTGGGGATGTTAAATTTATGAATTTGGCTTTTAGGTCTTTATCTAGAAAACTAAAACTACGGGTTTTTAGGATTTTCATGATTTTCTTAAATAGAAGGTGTTAATTATATATTTTCTGACATAAATTCTTCAAAAAGTGAGCATATTGAGTTCCAGGGCACTACATCACCTAATTACCAATTTTATTAAGATCATCTAACAAGGTAAATACATCTTTCACCTGCAATATGTTTGTTCAAAATTAAAATAGTTCATAATTGGTGTAAGATTTTGATAGAATATTTATTGTTTTTATGAAAACTTCAATGTGGTTTTTATTAAATAAAAAAACAAGCTATTATTTATACTTTAGTATATACCTCATTGGTTATGCTATTTTTTTTTTAATAGTACAAGTTATTTTTCTTTAAGATCATTGAGATTTTTTGTCATACAAAGAAAGCGATGTTTTATGTTATAGTATATGTCTTATTGTTCATGGAAGATTGTATTATAGGCTAACAAAGATAAAAGATAATTAAGACATACGTACCAAAACTTGTCCAAATCACATTTTTACACTGAGCCACTGATAGTTCACAGGAGGTGCTAATGTTTGTCACAATCACAGTTTTCAAAGTTGCATTGGTGTGTTTGGAACTTATAATGCCAGTCACACTGTGGTTACAAGCCTTAGTACACTGTCTTGGTCCTAAATAAAGTCGAAAAGAATAAAGAAAGTTGATAGGAGTTTTATATATATTGTAAGTATATGAATTCTCACAAGATTTATTTTATATTATATATTTGAAGTACTAAAAGTATTGTTTACACAAGTATTTACACCCAAGTTGTAAACTGAATATTTCGTTAGAAAATAGATATATTTATGAAACAATCACTTAATATAAATTTTTTTTTTGGCATGTTGTAGGTAAGAGTAAGGTCAAAACTTAAAATTGGATGAAGATTTAATGTGAATTCATGCGTGATGGCATAGTGAGTCAGAACTTTTTTGTTTTTAAATGAATTTAAAAAGTTTATTTTACGAGTTGTATAAGTTTGAGTATGAATTAATATGATTCTTCGTTTCTAATGTTTATTTAGGTTGTCTTTAGGATGGTTTAATTTCCTAAAGACTATGTTTCCACCATCATGATTTTATAAAATTTATTTTTTCCATTTTTATTTCCTTATGTGCAAGTTAAGTTTTAGTATCTTAGCATTTTTTTTAATTTTTCAAAAAAAAAAAAAAAAGATTCCGATTTCTGCATTAATTGTAATATAGTTATTCATTTATTCATGTGCATAATTATTGTATTTTTGTACATATTAGCTTATATCTTATGTCAAAAGATACTAAACATTGACCTTTCTTTAAATGAGCGGTTACTAAATTTTTTCATCATTATAGTGAATTATTACAGTGATTGAAATTGGCCGTAGTCCCACATTATGGTGAACTTGAATAAAATTCTTGGTATGTTTTGTTCATTTTATTTTTTTTCTGTTCACTTTCTCTTGAGGATTTTGAATTTGGTTGCAAAATAATTCTTAACAAAAGAGGATGAAGAAAATTAGCCATAACCATACAATGAATTTGAACGTTACGATACTAAATTATTGTTTAGTTTTTATCACTTTTTATTATATCTTCAGTCACCCAGTTTATTTTATTTATTCACATTTCTTCTCTCTTCACTTATTAACTTCTATCTTTATTTATCAGTGAATAGTTTCTAATCTCCAAGCAAGTTTCGGCCTAACATATTTTGAGGTCTTAAGCAAAACTTTTAAATGAGGCATATTTAAAGGGTATCTTTTATTAAAATATTTTGCATTAAATTTAAAAAAAAAATCATTTGAACATAATAAAACCACTCATTATATCTATTGATGCAAAAAAAAAAAATTTGTAAGAAACAATTTATTTGTTCTCCTTTTTTCTTTCTCTGAATTTGTCATAAACCGACATATATTTTTTATTAGATATATTTATTCATAACTTTTTTTTATCAACCAGATCAATACACATAATAATAACAAAAACAGAATAGCTAATGTCAAATTTAAATATGCAAGAATTATTAAGTAAAGAATAAAAAATGAATATGAAAAGATATTATCTTAAGATTGAATGGTCAAACAATATAATATTTCTTAAATGGAAGTTTTTCAAATGACTTTTTATACTTTATCTTTCAATATTTTTTTCCTTTCCTCTCGTATATATATTTTCCTTTGTTGCAAACTTGTAGGAAAAAAATATTAAAAAAAAAATAGTTGTGTGAAGTCTTGAAAAGAATTTATAGAAAAGTGACTTTTAGTGTGAAAATGAGAAGACTTTTAGTATGGGAAAAAGAGTGATATTATGTGGAATTATATATATATATATCAACTTGTTAATTGAAAAATTAGGGGATGAGTAACTCTTCATTTACGTGCACTTTTTTTTTTTTTCATTTTTTTAGTTATTTTAGAGAAACAATAATTGCATTCTCCTTCCTACTCCCTTAAAACTCTTCCGACAACAACAACAACAATAACAATAATAACAACAACAACAACAACAACAACAATAATAATAATAATAATAACTGTTATTATTATTTGGTTTTTGGAAAATGCACTATAGCAACATATATCATCACCTTTTTTGCAGGAAAAAAAAAAAAAAACTCACGAAATTTTAAAAAGTCTCATAATCAAATCTCAACAATATATATTTTTTCTCTTTAAGAGACCGGCAGCCCACAAAATAAAAAGAAAAAAAATAAAAAAATATATTATTTATCAATTAATTTTTAAAATTTGAAAATGGCAAATCTGTATGCTTTTTTAAAGGTGTTTGGGACCCTCCCTAATAACAGACCCCAAACAATCATTTAATTAGTCTTAAGGGAGTGTTTACCAGTCCGAATCTAAAATGTTTAGTTCAGTTTTATCTTTTTTTTGAAAAATTAACAAAAATTATAACTAAATTAATCAATTTAAATTTAAAAATTTCATTACATTTTAGATTTAACCTATAAACTAAACGAAACCTAAAGTTTTTCTATACTACCAAGAGAAGAGCCCTCTTTAAAGCTTTAAATCTAAGATGCTAATATTTCTCTTGAGAAAAAAAAAAAAAAAAACAGAATACTAATATCTATATGTTCAGCAATTTAAGATCAAATTGCTCCCTTTTTTTTTTCTTTTGTTTCTTATCAGTTCATTATCATGTTGGTTAGGCAAAGTCCTCTACACTTATGTTAGGTATCTACTTCTTTTTGTGCATCTTCTTGGTCATTATGGGGATAGCTGGGTATGTGTCGACTTTCAAGTAATTTGCTAATAAGATTCTAAGTAAGAAACAAAAAACAGAATCAAAGTTCATTGTGGGGGGAAGCAGTTGATCTGAACAAAAACGGTGAATTACTTGTTTGGTCCTTAATTTTTTTTATGAAGTTACGATTTGGTATTTTTTTTTTTTGGCCAAAAACTCCTAATAACCTCTTTAATAAAAGGATGCAAAATGATTCTTTTTTGATATGTTAAAAATTAGTTGAAAATTTCACGTGAATTATATATTATTTATTATTTTAGGATAATTAAGAAAAAATTACATGATCCGATTTATATATGCCATATACTGATTTTTTTTCATCCAATTTATAACCTTTGTTAGTAAAAAGAAATATTTTGTATTTTGTTAAAGAGGTTAAGGAGCTTTTAATATTAAAACAAATGTCGAGAACTAAATTGCAACTTCACCAAAATATTATAGATTAAGAGTCTGTTTGATAACAAAGTTTAGCTTAATCCAACTTTTAAACTATGTTATATTATTCAGTTTGGACTAATCAACTTAACTTAATATAGCTTAAAATAAACCTTTTTTTTAAGTTAAATAGTACAACTTTAGTTTAAAACAAACTTTTTTTAAGCTATACAATGCCTCATAGATTAAAATAAACTTTTTTTGTCTTTTTTTTTTTACTAATATATTGTGATTTAGATAATAGGGGTGAGATTTGTTTTTTGTTTGATGTACTTTTTGAAAAAATTTCAAGTTAAATTATATACAAAATAGACAATTTAACTTAATTTTTAAATTAATTTAAATAATAAAATATCTGATATAACTTTTAAGTTAAATCATAAAATATCCAATTTAGTTTAATTTTTAAACTACATTAGGCTATATCGCGTATTTAATTACACTCTAAATGATTTTACTTAAAAAAAGAAAAATCTTCATCGGAGTTGTGCTTGTTTTGTTGGTAACCAGTCAGCATTTAATACACGTGGTAGAACATGAGCTGATTTTACAATCGAACGGTTCAAAATCGATTCTAGCACAGTATCAGGTTTTATGTCCCAAGTTCCAACACAGTATAATGACCCAAATATAAGTTTAGGAGATATTTGTCACGTACATGTTCATTTTACTGGTAAGTGATGTACTTGTTCCTTGGGTAGGAAACACCACTAAATGCCTTCTCATATATTTATAAATAGATTCACCCTTCGTTTGTTTTGACACATCTAAATTTAAAAAATGAAAAATATTCCATTTTAAGAAAAATGAATCTTTCTAAATTTTCGTATTAAAATATCTAAAATTTTTCATTTTTAGAAAATGAAAAAAGAACTCTCTAAATAAAAAAAGTTTTCACTCATTCAAACAACCTTTCACTTTTAAAAAAAATTCCAAACAACTTTTTATTTTTCATATCTAAAAATTTTTTATTTTCTAAAAAAAACCTTTCATCCAAACGGACCCTTAGATAGAGGCGAATAAGAAGGCATTCAGTTATGTTTTTTTAGTATTTATTCTCTCACTTTTGCTTTTAATCATAAAATACACTTTTTATTTAGTAATCCTGTGTTTCATACTGTTTCATTTGTTTTATCACCACTACCGTGGAAAGTGCCAGCACTTTCGTGTTGCAATTTTACCTTGTTATTTTCTCATCTTGTAACAAGTACATAAGTTTATTAACTAGAAATAAAAAGGTACATAAATTTATTATAAGAAGTTTTAAATTTTAGAAGTGAATAAGATATTGGAGGATTGATAATGTTATTTATTTAAAAACATTCTTTATAAGTAGTATCTTAAAATAAATATAACCTAATAATACTAGTATTATTATGGAGCACAAATATATGTTTTCAGTCATCAATTAATTTATAGCTGTACTAAATCGGGGATAAATTCTAAAAAAAAAAGACCATGCTCACGCGCACACATTTGAAAAAAAAATGTTTTAGCATGTATGAGTCTATATCATAGCCATACTAAATTAGAGATAATATTTAGTCGACCAAATCCGCATGTACTTTAGAAAATTTATTTTAAAGGAAAAAAAATCGAAGAAAACTTTTGTACGAGAAACTTTTAAATGTAAAATATTTAAGGGTCATTGATAAACATATTATATTTGAATGTAATATATTGACTGTAATTTTTATTTTAAAAAAAAGTATTTTCGTTATATTTAAATACAATGTGTATTTAGATGAAAATGATTTGAATTATATTTAAATAATAAATATATAATGTAATTGATAAAAATAGATAGAAAAAGTGAGATAAAGAGAAAATATGATGTGATTTAAAAAAGTTGATATAAAAATTTGTATATAAATTGTGAGGTGAAACAGCTTTAATATATAGATATATTTTTATTAGAATAACAAAAAAAGTCCTTTATCCATTTACCATACGGAAAAAGTTTTTATTCCTTTAGATAAGATTATTTTATTTTAAATGAAGGAAAACTTCTTCATCCTAATAGGAGTACAACAATGTCATGAAAATTAATGTTTCATACCATTATAAAAACCATCAATATAGATATTGTTATTTCATTTGTCTCGCAACTTAGTTAAAATAATTTACTCTCATTTGAAATTGAAATAGTTATAAACTGTTAGAATAAATTTTTAATTATAATTGGAACTCTGAATTTTGAAATTTGGTAACTTTTTTGAAGAAGATAAAAAACAATTTGACATTTTTTTTCTTTTAATGGTTTCACCAGATGTAAGCTATGTTTAGGGCTCGTACGGAGGAGGGTCATAACCCTTATTTGGTTGATTAGAACTCATTTAGAATAATAACATTTGAGAGTAAAAGTTGCGGAAATAGGCAAACAACATTTTGTTAGGAATGTTCTAAGTGGAAAAGACATTTTATATGTATTTCATTTATTTTGAATTATATAATAAAAATGTAATAGAGGTTATTTATTATATTGTTAAATGTCTTCATCCTATTTTCATGTTAAAGTAAATATAAACAAATATAGCTCACTGATTGCTTATATTAAACTGTTAGAATGTTGCATATAATGGACTTTTGTATTCAAAAGACAACATTTTAAAATAAGTAGTCTAAACTATAATCTGTAATCTATGGGATTAGATCGAACATCTAACTTATATTAAGATTATTATGTTGTTTAAAGCCAATATGAGAGATGGTTTGTCTTGATTATACGGAGCTTCAACTCTTGAGTAGAGACATAGATATGTTGCTCGGTGGTGACGTATCAGACTGGGACTAAAATATAATTAACCTGCGTAGTCTGCTTGAGTGGATCAATTCACTTTTGATGTTCATTATGTAATAACCTTAATTCTGAGTAGATGAATCGCTTTATGTATACGACTTGTGTACTTTGACGTTCAAATAGCTAAAGTGTCTTAGAGGTAGTAAGCTTATAAACCATTTGTTGAGTACATGACTTATATATGATTAAGGGTTTGTTTACAGACATTAAAATCATAACTCTAATGAGGAGTAATGGTTATTCTCTTAAAGGCATCATACTAGATGTGAAAATAAAAAAGGCCTTGGGTCATTTGTTGGGCAAATGACTTCTTATTCATTTATGTGTTGGCAAAATCTAAAAAAATATATGCACAGTGGAATTTTAAAAATTTTAAAAAATCGTTAAAACTCATATTGCCATATACAATAAATTATTAAAAAAATTTTATACCTTTTGGAGAAAACACAAGGATGCTAGGAAGAACGTCAGAAACTTAGGAGGACAACACCAGGACGGCTTCAACCAATTAGCCTTCTCTGCTATTCTCTAATTCCTAGACGGCTGAGTATGGGCACTCGTTTCCTTGATCAGTATATTGCGCGGCTTATCTCCTTCTGACCACTCAGATCTCTTTAAGAACTTATTACTATGGTGATTTATGCAAAAATAAGCCTGCTTACCTAAGGTCTACGATCTAAAGTGAATAGGAGTGAAATGATCCCTATTTATAATATTGCATGAGATGACCTTTTGGCATTTGAATTGGACCAAGAAAAGATTTTTCTCTCACCAATTTTCCTCAAAAAATCTGACTCCACCAAAGGGAGAAACCCCTAAAAGAATTCGGCCAGAAGGTACAAGGAGGATTTAAAATTTAAATAGGATTCAAACTTAAATTTTCTCTCTTTCAAAGACCTAAAAAACTGACTCCTCTTAGGCAATTCTATGGCTAGATTCGGCTACACCAAGGGAGATGAATATTCAAAATTCAAGTAGGATTTAAACAAAATTTTTTTTATTTTTCTTTGTCCATAAAAACCGACTCCTCCTTACGGAATTATCCACAAGCAAATTCGACTTCTTTTAGGATATGTGACTTAAAATTTAATTCAAATTTCAAACTCCACAAATATTTAAATTTTATCCACACGGATAATTTTTCACAACTCCAATTCAAATTCAAATAAAATCATGATAATTTTATTTGAAATTCAAATAATTGTGTAATCACTTATCCAAAACAAAATTCAAATTCAAATAGGAAAAAGTCTTGTCTTCTACCCTTATCCAAAGTGGACGCTACCTTTGTTTGTGCAAAGACAAGATTTTGTTTAATTTAAATTCAAATAAGATAATCATTTAAATTTCAATTATTTATTTGAAGACAAGATTTTCAAAATTCAATTTAATCACGTATTTGAATTTCAAATTCAAATATAATTAATTTAAATTTAAATCTTATCATCCAAAAATAAATATTAATTAAATATTTATCCTATTTATTAAATAATACAAAATTATAATTTTGCTCCTCCAGCACACTGAGAAAAACGCCTACACCCTTTTGGAGGGTGATCTAGATTTTCTCACCACTAAATGCAAAAACAATAAGCCATGTTACCCTGATTAACTACCATCTTTAAGGAATTATAGAAGTTAGCAGAGGGACTAATTGGAATAATTAGGCTCCTGTGAATCCATGTAATTATTGTTCTATATTAAACAACTCAATTACTTGATTACTAATTTCAGGATCATTCTACTATAGATCTAAAACTGGACTCCAATTATACTGCAAATTACACAAGCCTTCGAAAAGATACCGTCCAATGACCTTGTCATTAATGCAAAACCCTCATATGATATCCATGATCAACTTAGGTCAAAGTTCGTTCAACTTTTTGATCATGCTATCTTAAAGATATATTATGCACCTGATAATAGAATGATTATCCACCATCTGTAGATAATAAGTCGTTTGCAAAGCAAATGACCCAAGGCCTTGTTTATTCTCACCAATTTAGTATAATACCTTTAAAAGGATAACCTTAACTCTATGTAAGAGTTATGATTCCTCATCTGTAAACAATCCTTCAATCATATGTATATTGTGTACCTAAAAATGAACTAGTCCATTAGCTTACTACCTCTGAGACGTTTTAGCCTTTGGAACATCAAAGCATACTAGCCACATACATGGAGCTGTTCACTTACTAAGGATTAAGGTTATTGCATAATGAACGTCAAAAGTAGATTGATCCACTCATAGTAGACTACGCAAATCAATCACGTTTTAGTCCTGGTCCAATATGTCATCACCAAGCAACATATCTATGTCTCTAATCAAGAGTCAAAGCTTTGGATAGTCAAGACAAAACATCCCCCCAATTGGCTTTAGACAACATAATGGTTTTAACATGAGTTAGTTGCTCACTCTAACCCCATAAACTACGGACCATAGATTTAGACCGCTTACTCTAAAAAGTTGTCTTCTCACATATAAAAGATCATTGCATACAACCTCCTAATAGTTTAACACAAGCAGTTAATGAGTCATATTTGCTTACATTTACTTTAACATGTAAATACTTTAAGGACTAATAACAATGTAATGAATAACCTCAAAATTATTTTATTAATTAGTTTAAAAATTCAATAAAAAATTCATTGCTGCTTAGGCATACCTAACAATCTCTCACTTGCCCTAAGTTAGTAAATGTGCCATTTTACGTATCCCTATTGCCTCGACATACCTTTCAAAGCTCCTAGTCACCAGAATCTTAGTAAAGGGGTCAGCAACATTATCATCGGATGCGATCTTACATACATCTACTAGTTTACTTCCATATACTCTCTAATCATATGGTATTTTTGAACGATGTGTTTCGATCTCTTGTGGTGCCTGGATTTCTTTGTATTGGCAATTGCTGCTCTGTTATTACAATAAAGTATGATAGGCTTGTCAAGTTTGTTAGGAACTTGCGGAGCTAAACCGCTTCCTTCGATGCCTCGGTCGCAGTAACGTATTCATCCTCCATCGTGGAGTTTGCAGTGCAGTATTCTTTCACGCTCCTCCATACAATGGCGCCTCATTCGAGCAAAAACACTGATCTTAAAGTCGATTTCTTAGAATCCCTACAAGTTTGGAAGTTTAAGTCTGTGTTTCCTATGGGTGGTAGGTCCCCTCCAGAATATATCAGCATATAATCCCTCATTTTCTTTAGATACTTGAGTATATCTTTCACAGCTTGTCAATGCTTGATTCCAGGATTCACCTGATGTTGACTTATTATACCTACAGCAAAACAAATGTTAGGACTAGTACAAAGCATAGTGTACATAAAACTACCTATATAGCCAATGCATAAGGGACTTTGGTCATCTGCTATCTTTCTTCTGATATCTTAGGACAGTCATCCAATGAAAGAGTGAAGCCAGAAAGAGTAAGTTGTGAGCCTTTCTTCACTTCTTGCATTGCATATTTCTCAATTAACTTATCTATGTATGAAGCTTAGGATAATGCAATCATTTTGTTCTTTCGATCTCTGAAAGGATGAATGCCTCAAATATAACTAGCTTCTTCTAAGTGTAGGAAAATAAATCGGTAAAAACGTATCAGAGTGGCGCAGCGGAACAATAAAAATTTTTAGATCGTTAAATATCTCATGATGCCATATACAATAAACCAACAACAATTAAAACTCATACCTCAAGGACGCCAATCTTGCAGGAGGAGAATGACCGGAGGCTTCAACCAACTAGCCTTCTCTACTATTCTCCAATTCCCGAATGGCTGAGTGTGTGGGCACTCTGAACCTCGATCGGTATGCTAGCACTGCTAGTCTTCTTCCGACCACTCAGATCTCTAAAGAACTTTATTGTCACGATGAGCTGTGCAATAATAAGCCTGCTCACCTGAGAGTCTGTGGTCTGAGAGAACTGGAGTGGCAGGACCTCTATTTATAGACCTGCATGAGGTGATTCTCTGAATTCGAATTGGACTAGGAAAAGATTTTCTCCCTTATCCAAACCAAAAAATCTGAATTTTCCAAGGGAGAATCTCCACAATTAAATTCGGTTTTCCTAGGACAAATCCAATCCAAATCTAAACAAGATTTTAACTAGAATTTTATCTCCCTTTTTCAACCAAAAAATCCGAAATCTTTAGGAGAAAATCTTCTCCAAATTTTCGGCCACTTTTAGGATAAGGAAGAATCAAAATTCCACTAGGATTTTTCAAGCTAAATCTCATCTCAACCTTATCCAAAAATAACCGAATTTCCTAGGATAAAACCTCCAAAATTTCCGCCACTTTTAGGGAGGGAGAGAATCCAAATTCAACTAGGATTGAAACTTGAATTTTCCCTTGAATCTTATCTACAAAAACCGAATTTTCCATTGAGGATTATCCTCAAAAAATTCGCCCACTTTTGTTGGGATTTGGATTCAAAATTCAAGTAGGATTCTAACAAGATTATCCTCTCCAAATCCAACTCAAATTCGAATTTCAAACCTTGTGGATTTTCCACAACAAATTCGAATCCTACTTGGACTGTGATTCAAAATTTGAATTTCAAATTTCAAATTCAAATTTCAAATTTCAAATTTTAAATTTCAAATTTAAATTTCAAATTCAAATTTCAAATTCGAATTTTCAAATTCAAATTTCAAATTCAAATTTCAAATTCAAAATTCAAATTTCAAATTTCAAAATTCAAAATTCAAATTTCAAAATTCAAATTTCAAATTCCACAAAACGGTTGTGTTTCATATTCTTGTTCTCATGGATAATTTTCTACAACTCCAATCCAATCTCAAATAAAATCATGGCAACTTTATTTGGAGTTCGAATAATTGTGTACTCTATTATCCAAAACAAAATCTGAATCCAACCGGAGAGAATCTTGTCTACCATCCAAATCCTGTGTCATCACCATCCATGCATAATAAACTAGCCAATAGCATACACAAATCAATTTGCCAAACGTTAAGGAATTATGTGGAGCTAGTAGAGGGACTGATTGGACATATATAATCGGGCTCCCGTGATTCCATATGATCATCATTCTGTACCGAACAACTCAATCATATGATCACTAATTTCAGAGTCACACCACTATAAACCTGAAACTGAACTCCCAATTATATACCGTATTACGTAAGCCTGTGACGAGCTACCATCCAATGACCTTGTCATATATGCAAAACCCGCATATGATATCAATGATCAGCCTTAGGTCAAAGTCCGTTTAATCCTACTGATCAGGCTATCTTAAAGTTCCATTATACTACCGAATCAAGAAAATGATTATTCACCATATGTGAATAAGAAGTCATCCGCCCAGCAGACGACCCAAGGCCTTGTCCATTTTCACATTCAGTATAATGCCTTTAAGAGGATACCTTTAACTCCTCAGAGCTATGATTCCGATATCTGCAAACAAACCCTTCATCGTATACAAGTCATGCACCCAACGAACCGGTCTATAAGCTTACTACCTCTGAGACGCTTTAGCCATTGGAACATCAATGTACACAAGTCATATACATGAAGTAGTTCATTTACTCAGGATTAAGGTTATTGTACAATGAACGTCAAAAGCAGATTGATCCACTCATAGCGGACTACGTAGATCAATCACGCTTTAGTCTGGGTCTAATATGTCACCACCGAGCAACATATCCATGTCTCTACTTGGGAGTCCAGCTCCAGACAGTCAAGACAGACCATCCCCTCTAAGGCTTTAGACAACATAATAGTCTTAACATGAGTTAGATGCTCGGTCTAACCCCATAGACTACAGACCATAATTTAGACTGCTAACTTTAGAACATTGTCTTCTCGCATACAAAAGTCCATTGCATGCAACGTTCTAACAGTTTTAACACAAGCAGTCAGTGAGCCATATTTGCTTACATTTACTTTAACATGTAAATAAGATGAGGACAGATAGCAATGTAATGAATAACCTCTATGTATAATTTTATTATCCAGTTCAAAATGAATACATCAAAATGTCTCTAATACTTAGGGCATTTCCTAACACTAAGTCCTTCATATCAAATTGTACAGATAACCACCGTTTGATTGATGATAAGTTCCCTACATTATTACCAATGAGGAGTATATCATCGACATAGAATACTAGAAAGACCACCTTGCCATCCTTTATACGTTTATAAATGCATGGTTCATCAATATTCTACTCAAAACCAAAAATTTTAGTCGTTTGATCAAACCTTTGGTTCCTTGAGTGGGATGCTTGCTTTAATCCATAGATGGATCTAAGCAACTTACAAACTTTTCCACTTTGGTCCTTTTCCATGAATCCATCGGGTTGTACCATACTCTCGT
Organism: Antiaris toxicaria; assembly: GCA_035233585.1. Classification (NCBI taxonomy): domain Eukaryota; kingdom Viridiplantae; phylum Streptophyta; class Magnoliopsida; order Rosales; family Moraceae; genus Antiaris; species Antiaris toxicaria. The sequence goes on from CP141157.1 coordinate 26,154,711, forward strand.
CAAGATGACCATTTAAGAATGCAGTCTTGACGTTCATTTGCCTAATCTCGTAATCGAGAGCCATGGTAATAGATAGAAGAATACAGATAGACTTGAGCTTCGCAATAGGTGAAAAGGTTTCCTCATACTCCATTCCAACCTTCTGTATGTACCTCTTTGCCATAAGTCTAGCTTTGAAAATTTTAACTTTCCCTTTTACATCTTCTTTCTCTTATAGACCCACTTACACTTAATTTGTTTTATCCCATCTGGCAAGTCTACAAGTTCCCATACGGAATTGGATTTCATTAAGTCCATCTCATTCTTCATGGCTTGTTTCCAAAGTTTAGAATCAACATCATTTATAGCTTTTTCATAAGTTGCAGGGTCATCTTTATGCTCATGAGCCTCAGCTTGGTAAACTTCGTCATTATATATAAAGAAATTGGGCTTTTTAAAAACCCTCCCACCATGTTGAAGCATCCTAAACTATTGATCGTTTTCTTATCTTTCAATAGAACTTAGACTTGCATCTAAGATTAAAACTTGTGGAGTAGCTCTATCACCCGATAGCTCCTCTAGCAATATTTTGCTTTAAGGCTTAAAGTTATTCATGTAACTTTCCTTCAAAAAAGTTGCATGGGTTGAAACAATAACTTTTTGCTCCTTCGAGTTATAGAACAAACTTCCTTTAGTCCCTTTAGGATACCCTATAAACAAGCACAATTCTGACCTCAGTTCCAATTTCTTTGCATCCCTATCCAGTACATATGCCGGGCAGCCCCATATTCTCATATATTTGAGAGAAGACTTCTTGCCCTTCCACATTCCGAATAGAGTTCTAGGATTCGATTTAGTTAGAACATGGTTTAGAATATAGTACGTCGTTTGTAGTGCATATCCCCAAAATAAAGTTGGCAGCTCCAAATAACTCATCATAGACCGAACCATATCCAATAAGGTCCTGTTTCTCCTTTTAGCTGCACCATTCGGTTGTGGAGTACCAGGTCCAATTAATTGGCATAGAATCCCATTTTCTATAAGATGTCCTAGAAAATTGTCAGAGAGGTATTTGCCACCTTGATCTGATTAAAGTGTCTTTATAGATTTACCTAATTGCTTTTCTACTTCTGCCCAATACTCTTTAAACTTATCAAAGGTGTTGCTCTTACAATGCATTAAGTACATAATCCATGATAACAACATAAAGAAATCCTAGAATGTCATTCTTTAAATATCAAATCCATAAATCAGGGGGAATAAAATGATCGTTAAATTTATATATATGACATAATCACGAGTTGACTTTGATACCACTTATTGAAAAAATCTTAATAGTACGCAACAGAATTTTAAAATTTTTTTTAAAAGATCGTTAAATAACTTATATTGTCATATACAATAAATTATCAACAATCATATATCTTCAGAGAAAAATACGAGGAATGCTGAAGGAAGAGACCGAAGGGCTTCAATCAACTAGTCTTCTCTACTATTCTCCAATTCCTGGATGACGGAGTGTGTGGGCACTCGGTTCCTCGATTGGTATTCTAGCACAGTTTGTCTTCTACCAACCATCTAAATCTCTAAGAATATATTATTGCTAGTGAGATGTGCAATAATAAATTTGTTCACCTAAGAGTCAGTGGTCTAAAGAAAATAGAAGTACTAAAATCCCTATTTATAAAATTGCATTAAGTGATTTTCGATTTTGAATTGAACTAAGAAAATATTTTTTTTCTCTCTCCTACTAACCCTAAAGGCTGAATTCTACCCTGAAGGAGCTTTCAAAAAATTCGACCACCCTAGAGGTGAGGGGATTCAAAATTCAAATAGAATTCAAACACGATTTTTCTTCTTCCTTATCCACTTGAGAATCCAAAAATTCACCCTAGGATTTACCGTTAAAATTTTCGACCATAAGGGATTTTTTTGAATCAAAATTTGACTCAAATTTCAAACTTCACAAATGTTAGAAAATTTTCCACAACTCTGATTCAAATTTAAATAAAATTATGGAAACTTCATTTGAAATTCAAATAATTGTATAATATTTTATCCAAAACAAAATTCAAATTCAAATTAGGAAAAAATCTTATCTTCTATCCTTATCTATAGCGGACGCCACCTTCCTAGTGCTCAGGATAAGATTTTATTCAATTCATATTCAAATAGGATAATTTTTAAAATTTTAAATATTTATTTTAAGACAAGATTTTCAAAATTTAAATTAATATCATATTTGATTTTTAAAAACAAATGCAATTAATTTAAATTTCAAATCTTATCTTCTAAATTAAATATTAATTAAATATTTATCCTATTTATTGAATAATATAAAATTATAATTTTGTCCCTCTGGCACTAAAGAAAAATGCCTACACCTTATGGGAGAGTGATTTGGATTTTCCTCTTCTTTAAATGTAAGAATACAAGTAATAAAGAATACCTCGATTAATTACCATCCGTTAATAAATTATATGGAGCTAGTAAAGGGATCGATTAGACGTATATAATATGGACTCTAATAATCCATGTAACTATTATTCTATACCAAATAAACCCACTACACAATTATTAGTTTCAAAGTCACACTACTATAAACTTAAAACTATACTCCTAATTGTATATCGTATTACGCAAGCCAATGATTAGTTATCATTCAATGACTTTGTCATATATGCAACACTCTCATATGATATTCACGATCAACTTTAGGTCAAAGTCTGTTTGACCTATTGATCATGCTATCTTAAAGATCTATTATACATCCGATTAAGAAAATAATTATTTACTATATGTGAATAAAAAGTCATCTACCAAGCAAATGATCTAAAACCTTGTCCATTAAGAGAATAATCTTTACTCCTTATTAGAGCTATGATTCCAAAATCTGTAAACAACATAATAATCTTTAGATAATATAATAGTCTTAACATGAGTTAGATACTCACTCTAACCTCATAAATTATGGACTATAGATTTAAACTGCTTAATTTAGAATGTTGTCTTCTCTCATACAAAAGTCCATTGCATACAACATTTTTACAGTTTAACAATAAGCTGTCAGTTAACTATATTTGCTTACATTTACTTTTACATGTAAATTGTAGTGCCCCTTGGCGCAAGTCACGCGAAACCATTACGATCGCGCTCCGTAGTCGATCGCAACGGACTGTGAACCTCGTTGGGTCGCCTAAAAACTTCTCTTATTTTTAAACTTTCGATATTTTAGGGCAAATTTTTTTCTTAAAATACGTTATTTCAACTTTGCACATAAAATACATCAATTCTCTTTTCTTCAAATCTTCTCTTTCAAATCACTCAGCGGAAGACTGGTAGCAGGACCATATCTACAGTGGATTCCCTGTCCCCATTAGCACACGCAAATCCCACCATCATCCATTGCACTCTACTGCTAAGATACAGGTTTCTTACCTACAACATGAACAAACTCGTGAGCTAAAGCTCAGTAAGTTCAAACATAAATATGTGACATATAAAAGCTCTTACCATATAGTAACGAGCATATCTGATACCAGCTGTAGAATCAGAGTAATCATAACATATAACATAGCTCTCTCCTCTACTATGGTATCAGAGCATTAACATAACATATGGCATACACCATTCATTATTTTAAAACATTCATACGTAGCCTGGTAAGCATACTTAACACTTACTTGAACATCATAAACATAGTTGACATCATATCGTACTTTAAATTACTTACATTTCGTAAGCTTATTCACAACACATCGCATATTAATATCATATACTAGTAACAGTAACATTCATGCATATTCGTAACATATACAAGTGACATTCATACATATAAAATACTCGTATCATATAGTAGCGAGCATTAACCTCTGATACCAAACTATGGCATCAAGAACCATAAATAATAATTTTAATCATAAATAGTACATTTATCAAGAATAGTACCTCGACTTTGACCAGACACTACTCACATCAACTTTAACCAAGACCACTAAATGTGCAGTTAGTGTCTATTATTCTCAATTATGGTTCCCAATTCAGTTTTGGGTCATTATCTTTTATTTAGTTATGGTTTTGGATCCATATTGACCGTACCATTATGCGTGCTACTGTGAGGGATCTGGGGAGCTACCCTTTCAGGCCAATCCTCCACAGTTTATCATCGCCCGAAGCGGTTACTATATCTCCGAAGGACCTGTGAAACCCCACCGTACTGGAGGTTAGTATGCGAAAAGTGATTTCATTACCATCTTTCTTATAGTTCTAACCAGATGGCATTTATCACCCCATGGTCGGGAACCTTAATGCCCATTGGTCTTTTCATATTCTTTCATTTATGGGTGTGTCCTAAATTTAGTCACACTCTTTCCGCAGTGTACCCACGGTACACATCTCACCTTATCAGTTCATTGGGTATGTTAGTCTAACTATATCCTAGTGCCCGTAGGTCTTTGCATTTAATGTACAAGTAGTACATAATTAAATATCATAATATTTTATGTTGCAGACAATTAAATGTCTGAACTTACCACACATAACACTTAAACATAATAGTCTATTCATGTTGCAGTCATGGAAATTCTTGAACTTACAACACATCATACATAGACATAATAGTCATTCGTGTTGCAGACAATGCAATATTTGAAATTACAGATACTCTTGCGTGTATCTCCTTTCCCGGGTCCGCAAACATTCTTTCGTTGCGTTTGGATCGGGTTCTTATAATCGAAAAATCAACTATTATTTTCAATCTTATTTCATACATAAAACTAAACAAAACGTAAAATTCTATGTTTTATCTCTCAATCATGAACTTAGGAGTCTAAAATCCTATTTTCCACTTTTCCGCTAACATTTGGAAAAATTACCATTTTACCCATAGCAGAATTTTCTTACTTTTTCCCTTCTTAATTCTTGAACCGGGCCTTAAACTCTCAATTATGGCCTTAGGACACCATTTCTAGGCTTAACAGTCCTTTTCCCAACTTTTGACACAATAACCATTTTGTCCCTAACTTTTGACAAAATGACCATTTTGCCTCTAGTTCACTTTTCTCACCGTAAACCCACTTTCTGTTGGTTTAAAACCTAAATTTAGCCCTTAGAATATTATTTTAACTATTCTAAGGTACTCACAGTCCTTTCCGAGCATTGTAGAAATTTTTGGTCAAAATGACCATTTTACCCCTGACGGGTCTTGGGACTGTAACGTTTTCACTTTGATGTTTTAAAGGGATTTTCTAAGCCCAAAAATCATAAAATAATATTTCTTAGATTTCGATATATTTGTACAGTAGCCATTGCTGCAGCATAGGTGATTATTTGTCACCCATCATCACCGCGGGTCAGATTTTACCTATCTTACATTTGGGCCTCAAAGGGACGTTTCACTAATCCTCAAACATCCGTCATCCTTTTCTGGACCTAACTCATTCATTAATTCTTAAAATCATTTGAGGGGTCTCGGTTTTCTCACCGAAGCACATTTTTCACCCCTCGTTTCCCAAAATATCCTTCTGTGCCGTTTTCAAAATTTCGACAGTATTTTCACTTAAGTTTTAGGTTGCCTGCGTTTAGGAAATGCCTCGAAACCATCTAACCTATTCTAATTTACCACGTACTATACCAGAGGCCTATATTTTTACGTAAAAATCTTCACATTCTCACACATTTTTTTATCCATTATTTTCATCCATTTTTCTTATAATTTCACATGCCAAAATACATAATTAATGCATAATCATTCCAAAACATAAATTAAGGAATGAAAGGACTGAAATCACTACCGAAATCGTCCCATCGGCGATCGAACGAACCGTTCGATCAAGAGCGCACAAACTTTATTCTACCATTCTTCACTTTTCAAATTCTGATTTGCAAATCCGATACTGCGGATGTGTCCGGAACATCGAAAATAGGCCAATGGGCCATTCTTCAAATTTTGGTCGTCGGGTTTCCATTGACCGGCATTGACTCGCTGTTGACCGGTGTTGACTGGTGGGGGCGAGGAAAAAGGCGACCATCATCTTGAAAGCTCGACGAGAGGAACCCATTAGTGGTGTCGATTTCACCAATCGACACTCTTATCGCCATAAATCAAGCCTCAAAACTGAGGGACAGCGGCGGTGGTTGGTTCTCTGTCTTCCTAGCGTTGTTGCCCAAAATTGACTTGGGGCTTTTGCTCTACACATCATTCTGATCATTTTGGTACCCATCGTGTCACTCAACTCTATTGGAATCGATAGATTCCACGACGGTGATGGTGGCGGTGATGGCGACGATGAAGCTCGGGCAGCGCGATTCAGCTGCCGTTGAGCTGATGAGGCCTAGGTTTTGTTCTATTCTTCACCACAAATCCATTGGGATCAGAATTGTGGCATTTGGATGTCAGACAGCAGAGAAGCGGCTGCTCGAAATTTTCAGCCTCCAGGGGCTTCGAGCAGCACGTGCGCCTTCCTCCGACGTTGGTCCTGTCGACTCGGCCCACCGTTGATTACTGTTCACATTCGGGTGGTGTGGGAAGAAAAAGAGATAAAGAAAAATTATGGGGCTTTGTTACAAATATCCAATTTTTCGCCCTTATATATACTTTTTTTATCCAAAATTTCAACATGAGCTATTCTGACTAATTTGGGCGTGCTGAACCCAAATATATCAGTTTTACTTTCATCCGAGGTCATCTCGACCAGTTTTCTAGTACTACATGTTTTCTGGTCAAAAATTATTTTTTGTAATCAAATGACTAATTTGAGCATTGTGATTCCAAATATATCAGTTTTATATCAAGAAAAGGTCATCTTGACCAATTTCTTGATACTGCATGTTCCTCAGTCAAAATTGCATTTTATGCTCAATTGACTATTTTGAGCATACTGATTCTAAATATATCAGTATTATTTCAAGAAAAGGTCATCTTGACCAATTTCTTGATACTGCGTGTAACATACACACGTATACATATAACATCACTACCGTAACTCCTTCGTCTTTTGGGTGGACTTATCTTAGCACAAGTCACCTTCTAGGGCTCTCGATACCGAAATGGCACTGTTTTTTCCTGTTTTAGCTCTGTGAAATTTTTTCACAACCGAATTTCTCACTTTTAACATTGTTAGAATATTTTATCACATTCTAAACAATATTAAATCATTCATTTCACATTTTAAACCTAAAAATCATAATGTACATTCAATGTACCTATTTTCTGATAATGGTGAAATTTCTTGATTGTCATACTCACCTCTCTTTATAAAATTTTTGTCCTCGAAAATTGAGACAAGTAGGGGTACAACGATTTCATTTCCTCTTCACATTCCTACATAGCCTCCCTGATGCTGTGATTCCTCCATATCTCTTTGACTAGTGGAATCGTGTTATTCCTTCGCATCTTCTTTTCTGCTTCGAAGGATTACCAACCTTTCACATTCCGGCAGCTTCATCTGTTGAACCCTCACATTTCCGCTAGATGAAACATTCATAAAGTGGCTCTTTTCCTCGTTCGGATAGTGTTAGGACATATAGGACGTCGTCTTCCTGTATCCATCGGCCTTATCCTCTTGTATCCATTCTGGCATGATAAATACGCGTGACCCATTTATTGTATATTCTGCCATTTTAGTTAGGGTAGAACAACAAGAATCATTTCAACATGTCTTAATATAGCAACATGTCTTAACATTTAACGTGTATTCTACTCTATAATGTAATGATTCTGATTATATCATTACATAACATGTACATGTCATTTCGAACATTTCAACATAACATAAAGGCTATTTATATGTTAGCCTTGTACATCGAATTTTCCTAGAGACAGAAAACTCTTTCTCATCATTTTTATCATCATGTATGTCATCGAATTTCTTGGTCTACAGTGGATGTTCCTTGAACCGCGTTTGCCTCGGCTTTAGTTCCGTCATGAGTTGGAGAAGACTCATCAGTTCCTCAACAATGATCTACAGGACTCATTATAGAAGTCCCCATCAGTTCCTTGTAGCGCATAGCATACGTTAGAACTGTGTAACTGGACGTCATCTATAGTCTTTTAGTACAATGAACGAATTTACATATATTCACAACTCTAGAGAACTTAGGCGGTTTCACTTCCCTGCTTGCCCATAAGAAACAAGAAACTGGGGCTGATGCTAGACTCCTCTCAAAGATTTGCTTGATCGTAGTATGGCGAAACTCGGCCCTGTTAAGCCCCTATCGCATCTGGAACCAAGAATCCCAATACACATAAGAGTACCTTCTTGAAAAATATCAACAACCAACAGGACTCAGTTATCCTGATCAATGGCGTACAATCGGGGAATCAGCCTGATGGTATAAAACCAATCCTGTGTTCCCGTGGAGTGGTACAATGCTGTTTGCCACTTAGTTTTAAGGGCATAGTTAGGATAGAATCTTCTTTCTTACTCTGGACAGTCCTTTAGCACTGTACAATCATGATCTCATGTACAGTGATCTCATTATCTCGTCATCTTAGATCTCATCATCTCATTACTGTAAAATGTTTATCTTCAATCAATAAACATTTATAAATTTAAAATAACTAACTTACTTGGACTGACGAGCAGGCTACGCTTTGTGCCAGGAGGGATATGATCGAGCTGCTCTGATACCACCTGTAACGGTTAGAACTTAGTGCGCCATCGCAGTCAAGCTCTGAAGCCAACTGCGATAGATCGTAGCTTCATGGGTCGTCAGTAACTTACTTTTAACTTGCTCTGATACCACCTGTAGCGCCCCCCGATGCAAGTCACGCGAAACCATTACGATCGCACTCTGTAGCCGATCGCAATGGATTGTGAACCTCGTTGGATCACCTAAAACCTTCTCTTATTTTTAAACTTTTGATATTTTAGGGCAAAATTTTTTTTTCTCTTTAAAACTTTTTTCTTAAAATATTTTAAACTTTCTGTAAATTATGCTTTACAGAAATATTTTGTGAAAGAAAAATTATATATTTTGAGAAATTATGTATTTCTGCAAAGTGTAATTTATTTCTTCACAACATAGCCGTGTAACCTACCCGTGTAGCTTGTACATTGCATGTATACGGCCAGAAACACGGCCTTGTCTCTGGCTGTGTACGTGTAATGTATAGTTCACACGGCCATGTAACTATGTAAGGAGGAACTTCAATAGACAGAGAGGTACACAGTCATAGACACGACCGTGTACCAGACTGTGTAAAAAAAAAAAAAGTTCTAGAAAGGTAGGACCGTTAAGGCTATAAAGGCTATCATAAGGTTTTAATTATGATTTAAGAAGTCGAAGTACAGATTTTAATAAAACAAGAGTAGTTTAATAAAAATGTAATTAACCGACAACATTGTTGTCTATAAGAAACTCAACGAGAGATAGGGACGAAACTGTGACGGACCCAAGAACGACTACGTTAGTGCAAGTTTTGTAAGTACATGCATTTACTTATCTACCTACGAACTGACTGGTTGTACTAACTGTACTGACTAAATCACATAAAAAGATGATTTGGGTCTAGATGAAAAGTTTAGGAAAAAGGAAAAAGAATGATCAAGAATACAAATAAGCAATAAAATAAGATTTAAAGTTAAATGTTGGCGTGTCGGCCTTCATGAGGGAGGTTTTCAGGTTTATAGCCTCCACGTACATGTGTTGCTACCCAAGGGAGAAGTAGTTGGTTGACCCTACCCCATAAAGGTGGTAGCTACAATCCATCCATAAAAATACGGTGGACTAAGATGACCGTGAGGTAGGATGGTGGGTCGCTCCCCCTCCTTCCATTAATCTGCGCGCATTCGATACATTCAACATCAGGTCCATAAGTGAAAGTAAAGAAAGTAAAGAGCGGAAGAAAAGAAAGAAAGTAAAGACAGAATATATGGAAAGAAAAGATAGACAAGGGCAGAATAATATAGTTCATAAGAAGAAATATAAAGAGGTCATAAATCAAGGTATAGAAGGCCTAACAAGAAAGCCGAACGTAGAAAAGAAATTATAGCAAAACTAACCCTAGTCGCTACACTCATATTAATTTTGTATGTATGGTTGTACTTACTGAGTTTTAGCTCACTAGTCTGTTTGTGGTATAGGTGATAAGAGTAAGCAGCCAGCACAGTGAAGAAAGTAACTGATGGACTAGCAGATAGATTCCTGAGATGTCATGGATAGAGAAGTGAACCCGTTAGGTTTTCTGTTGCAAAAGAAAAGAAGAAATAATAGCTTAATGGTTATGTAAAGAGAGAGAACAAGAAAGTTTATATGTATGATACAAGTCATGTATATGTGTATATGTATATATGTATTTTCAGTAAATTACATTTTGTTGTTTTAAAAAAAAAATCTGCAGTTTTTCACACACAATTTCTAAAACCAAAAGTAAGTTCTTCAAACATCTTTCTACAAAATAAAAAGTAAAACTATGTTACGTAAGAGTAAGAAGAAAAGAAATTAGTTGACAGCCTGAGCAAGTCGGGTTGCCGACAAGAGTTGGTACTTAGTGTGCCATCGTGGTCAAGCTCTGAAGTCGACTGCGATAGACCGTCACTTCATGGGTCGTCAACAACTTACTTTCAATTTGCTCTGATACCACCTGTAGCACCCCCTCAACGCAGGTCACGTGAAACCGTTATGATCGCACTTTGTAGCCAGTTCGAGAGAACTATTTAGACACTAGAGGATATGTTGAGCGCTTGTGTCCTAGACTTCAAGGGGAATTGGAACCAGAAGCTACCTTTGATAGAGTTCTCGTACAATAATAGCTATCACTCTTCAATTGGAATGGCTCCTTACAAGGCACTCTATGGAAGAAAATGCCGATCTCCGGTTCACTAGCATGAGACCGGAGAGAAATAGCTTACTAGCACTGACTTCATCAAGGATACGACGGCAGATGTGAAGATCATAAGAGAAAGGCTGGAGACGGCGCACAGTCACCAGAAGAGCTACGTTGACAAACGCCGCAGACCCCTTGAGTTCCAAGAAGGAGACTCCGTTTTTCTCAAAGTGGCACCCATGAAAGGGGTGATGTGCTTTGGGAAGAAAGGGAAGCTGAGTCCTAGGTACATAGGACCCTTCAAGATCATCGAGCGAGTTAGGAAGGTGGCTTACAGGTTAGCCCTTCCACCCAAATTGGCTTCGGTGCATAACGTCTTTTACATCTCAATGTTGAAGAAGTACATGCTGGACAGTTCCCACATTCTAAGTCAAGAGCCGGTGGAAGTACACGCTGATCTGACCTATGAAGAAAAACCCGTGTAAATTCTAGCCTAGGAGAATTAAGTCCTTAGAAATAAAGTGATTCTACTTGTAAAAGTATTGTGGCGGAACCATAACCTCGAAGAAGCTACATGGGAGCGAAAAGAAGATATGAAAAGAGACTTATCAGATTTATTCAAATTTTCGAGGATGAAAATTTTGTAAGGGGAGTAGGTTGTAAGGACGGCCCCATTCCTGTAACTTGATTTTCATGTAATGAGAAATTGAGGATTCAATTGATGCCATTTGGTGTAAATTCGCAGAACACGGTCAAGTACACGGCCATGTAAGAAGCCGTGTACCGATCAGACTGTATATGTGAGAAAGGCCATGTGAGTGAACATGACCATGTAGTGTAACACGGTCAGGTACACAGCCATGTAAGTGGCCGTGTATCGCACAGGTAAATGGACGTGTTCCAAGACATGACCGTGTTGAGCAAGCTCAACTAGTACACACCCGTGTCCGGAAGGTACACACCCATGTTGCCTTATGCATGCCCGTGTAAGAGGCAATGTTGAAGGCCGTGTAATGAGTTGAGAGCTGTTGAAAAGACTCTTATGATTTGTGGAACCTAATTACTATACAATGAGTAATTAATTTAGAAAATACAGTGTATTTTCTCACTAAATAGATCAAACAGGTACAATGCTGTTTAAGTACTATTCATGTAGTGAAAAGGGTGACTGACAGTGAACCCGGTCCACCCTAATCAGTGTATAAGTGTATGAGATGCGCAGTATCAGGAAACTGGCCTGGACAACCATTTCTTGACACAAGACTGGTGATCAGATCACCAGAACGCTCGGACCGAACATCTGAGCATAATAACGAGAGATAAACCCTAGTAAGGGTATGATATCGAGAAAATGGTCTAGATGACCTCTTTTCACTTAGAGACTGACAAAATTAGAGTCAGAGCACTCTGACTGGTAAGTTAAGTGAAAGACAGTGAATAGTGAATAGTGGAAAAACGCAGTGTCAAGTTACTGGCCAAGACGGCCTTAATTTGACATAAAACTGATATATTAGTAGTCAGCAGGCTCAATCTGGTCAATTAGGCATAAAATGAGAATTTTAGTTTAGGAGATACGCAGTGTCAGGAAGAGGGCCAAGACGACCTTATCTCGCCTCGAACTGATATATTTAGACTCAAAACGCCCAAATTAGTCAATCTGGTACCTAACCTGCTTTTCGAGGTGAGGTCACACAAAGCTTGAAAACTAATCCAGACGATCCCAGATGGATATAAAACTGATAAAAATGGAATTAGCATATCCAAATTAGTCAAGAGAGACCGTGTCTAAAATTTCACCCGAGAATGCCTCGGTTTATGTGTGAAAGGATAGCAGAGTGTAAACACAACCACAATATAGGAAATAAACAGTAAAATAGACTGATAATGGGCTCTTAAATAGTATAAAACAACCAGAAATTGACAATATAAAAATCGGATTCAGAAATCCAATTTTCATGTGAAAATTGGAACACTACCGAGAAAGGACCGACACTGCAGTAGAAAATTAGATTGCAAGAGAAGCCAACACAGATAAAATTTTGGCCACAAAATCCATGCCCCTTAGCTACAAAAGCAGCTAAAAATGGCTGCTACATAGCCAAAAGGTGACCAATAAAAAATGCAAAAGCTATGACACATTGAATAAAATATTCAAGGGATTTTTAAGCACATGGTCAAAGGGGAATTTTTTAATCCCCCTCCATTTAAGGCAGCAGCCCTCGGTTTTGTGGACTAAAAAAGGGCAGCAAATTTGTCCCTTGATTAAGCTAAAATGGTGGATAATTAATTTGGTTTAGGCTAAGCAAGTTTGGTTAAATTTGCCTATAAAAGGCACACATGACCAAGAGATACCACTTTCCCTCATTTGGCACCCTAAAACACAATTCATTTCTCTCTCCCTTTCTTGCTATAGCCAACCCCTCTAAGGCACCAAAACCTTCATTTTCAAGCCATAAATCATACCAAAAACTTACCAAAAATCTAGCCCCTCCAAGTTCGTGTAGGTGTGACCTTAAATCCAAGCCATCTTAAGTCCATTCAAAGGTAAGGTTTCTAATTAATCTTTATGGTTTTAGTTATTGTTTTCATTTGATCTTAAGAGAAATTATTTTGGTATTTTGCTAGCACGAAACCGACCTTGTCCTCTTGATTTCCACATGGCCATTTTGGTTCGTCAAGCCCTAGTTTGGATTGTGCTTAGACCATAGCACAAGAGGTAAAAACTGAAAACCCTATCTTATAGTTAGATGATTTTTAAGTTTAATCAAGGCCATTTATGTGTATTTGTTTATGCAAATGGTTTATAATAAGTTTATTTTGAGCCCTTAGCTTTTCATTTTTTTAGTTTATGTAGTTGTGGTTGTGTTTGCATTATTTTTACGAATGGTTGTGTGCAAATGAGAGCATGAGCATTTTTAGTGATTTGGACACAATCTATCCTCAAGGAAAGGTAACAGATTTTGGCAAAAAAAGACAGTACGATAGAGTTAGATTTAGTAAGATTAGGGCTAGTTAGAGTTAGATTTGAGCTCCGAGATGAACACGAGATTTGTTTATCTTATCGAGGATGAAAAGTTTCATGTTCGCCAAATTTACAAACAAAGTTGTTTTAATTAAGTTTCAAAACAGTTTTCAAAAATGGTTCCAAAACCACCTTTAAATATAACACCAAAAATGTGTTTTAACACTTTAAAATATAAACATGGTTTTTAAAAAAACGTCCCCCACCTTCCAACGGGGTGATAAGGGGACAAGTTCCAAACACCTAATTTTTCCAAAGAATTTTACAAGTCAACCAAAATGATTTTCAAACATAACCAAAACAGTGTGGGTAGCCCGATAGGCTACCACACCAAATAAGTGATAGTAACTCGGTAGATTACCAAGTTAACGACGTGCGAGGTAACCGGTCAGTTGATTGGTCGGCAACTAGTCAAGGACCGTGTTCTGAATGACACTGCAAGGAATGATGATTAATCTGTCAAATAGACAATTAATCAAATAAGGTACAAGTCAGACACCAAATCTCCAACGTAGGCCGATAGTAAAACACAAGTTATGGTCACTAACAGTAATAGTGATATAGGAACAATAGTAATTAATTTATGGGCAATAAATTAATTTATCGAGTATGGATAAGTAAACTCTAAATAGAGAGCGAATTAATATCGACGACAATCGATACCAAATGATTTATCTGCGTTAGTCACTAACAGTATTAGTAACACAATAAAAGTGTTAATGGAGTACATTATATTGACAGGTGGTTACCTGTAACCTAATAAGGCGAGAGTATGAATTTTTGCTTGCAATCTAGGTAAGTACAACTCTGCCTACGGCATGGATAAAATTTATTTAAAATGATATTTTTACAGTATGCTAAGTATTCACGCCATGCACACATGGATGCACAGTATATTTAAGAGCATGTAGTTTCACAATCAAGCAGATTTATGAAAGAACAAGTTAGATGCCATACGTCCCTACGGCATAGGATTTGGGACAACTTAGAGAAGTATATGGCTAGAACAGATAAACAAGATGGAATTCAATAGGCGTGTCGTACCGACTTTTTCAGTTGAACAGATTTTTGAGTTAAAGTAATTTAAAGCAAAAAGTTGAGCATCCATTGATGGTTCTCTGGCTTTTTAGTGACCTCGGGCGTTACCGTTGGTTTGCATGCATACGGTACTGACACATGGTCCCTAAATAGACAAGAGAAAGAAAAGAGAGTATTGAAGTATAAATAAACATAACCGGATCATGCATACGCATTAGTTATAGTTCGATATGCTTCTAGTCACAGTAAGATGCATTCTAAACATGATAGTATCTGCTATGCATATAGTAAGTAAAGTTTTATATTCAATGTCATGTTATGTGATGATGTGGTATGTGATATGTTAAATGTTATATGACATGCTCATATGATTTTCAAGTATGTACTATATTTTAAACATGTTTTGCAGTAAACATGTTGTACTTACTGGGTGTAAAGCTTACAGAGTGTGTTCATGTTGTAGGTAAGCGTCATATGGCGTAAACCCCAATGGATAATGACAGCGGCGGAGGTGAGTGTGAGGGCATTGTTACGGATACCACCACAAGTATTGTCTTCCGTATAGTCTTTGAGCAACAGTATGTTTTGGAATAGTACGCAGTATTTTTGAATAGTAACTGTCAAATGGTATTTTTAAATAGTAATTATTAAATAGTATTTTTGAATAGTAATCATTAAAGAGTATTTTTGAATAGTAACCGTTGTACGGTATTTATGAATAGCATCGTTATATAGTATTTATGAATAGTAATCATTAAATAGTATTTTTGAATAGTAACTATTAAGCAGTATTTTTGGAATAGTAAGTAGTTAAAGCATACGTATGTGAATAGTGAATATGTATGATGTATAAAAAATAAATCCCTTAAAATTTGTAGTATCAATTGCAAGAAAGTATAAGTATCATTTAAAGAAATAGTAGTTTTCAGTGACGATCCGGGCCACTAAGGGCTTGAGGTGTTATAGTTAGCATCAGAGCAGTATCCTGCCACCCTACCTCACATCGTTGTACGCCTGTCTCATCTGTCCAAGTAAGTTAGCTTTTATTTTCAATGTTTAATACATAAGTTGATGATTAATTTATAATAGGAGATAATGGCTGCACCGGTTGACCCCCAGCAAGTGCAAGAGGATCGTCAAGCAAGCCTAGCTTTTGCCGCCATGCGACCGAATCTATATGATGGTCGCCATCTACATGAACTTATGTATTGGATTCACCATATGGAAGTGATCTTCGAAGCCTGTCATATCCTACCTCACCTACAGGTGGTATTGGCCAGCAGTCGGCTGGAGGGACCAACAATGGTATGGTGGAATGGACGACAAAAGATTAGGGATCCGACAATGTCATGAGCTGAATTCTACCAGAACCTCCGTGACTTCAATGGACCGGCCAAAGATAGAGACATCTGGGATGATATGGAGGAGAGGCGATATCAGGCCCTTTCTGACATGTGGGATGTCTACGAGGGGGAGGCCATGGCACACTACTATCAACGGTTTCTGAATGCCATGCTGGCTTATATCCTCGTAGATAGGCCATTTGCAGAGGTGGCCGACCTGCTATGGAGAGGGACTCCATGGTATGTGAGGGACCTTGTTCCCTACCCTCTACCACATGAGGATCTGATGCACCTTGCCTAAGACATAGTGGAAGCTGAGAGAGTAGCACTCCATCCTATACGTAGCGCAGCAGCTAATATGGGAGGCGACCCAGTGGATGCAGCACCCCAACCGGCCGACAGTGAGTTCATGGCCGAACCGCAACCAGCAGTACCCAAAGACAATGAAGACCTCGATCCAGCTCCTTTGTCTCCCGAGCACCCATTGGAGGAAGACGATGACAAGGCTATTCCCGATGCCTAACCAGATGATAAGGGAGATGAAATCCCTGATCATTTTAGCGACGATGAGTGGATAGGGATGTACGAGCCCCAGGTCATCATCGCCAATGATGACGAAGGCAATATCATCTAGGGTGACGAAGATGAAGACCCCGAGGAGTTTCCTCTTAGCAATAATAAGGACGAGATGATGTCCAACACCGAGTCAGGATTGTCTTCCGAGTAGTAGTAAAACCTTTAGCGGGAATTTTTGACTTTGTGTATATATAAAGGGAACAGTAGCTTTCCTTACCTGACTTAACTTAATGTACTTGTTGAGACCATATTTTGGGAAGTATGTGTCTGTCACGGCCCAAAATTTAGACACGTGACACGACAGCCAAATCATAATATCAACCCGAGATTTAAGGAAAACATTTATTACAAAAACAACGGGTCAACATTATAATTTAGCTAAGCCTAATTATAAAATAGCATCATAACCACAAAATAAAATAAAGGAGAAAATAAATGCTTTTTAATGCGAAAGTCAAACACAAAATCGGTTTTCAAAAGAAATTACCAACCATAAAATATTCCCAAGCATGAAATTTGAATAACGTGAAATAAAGTACAAACTTAAAGTCTCATTACATCAGAACGAGATACAGAAAGAAGAAGATGGAGAAACGGATAGCATCATCTTCGGTAGTAACGGATATCTCAACAAATTTCGGAACTGCTACCTCCCGTACCTGGAAGTAGTCATTTCGAAATCACAAAGAAAAAGGGACGTAAGCGCTGGCTCAGTAGGACAGAAACAAAGGTGGGTTAATAGATAACATTTAAAAAATATGGCATAATATTCGTTTCCAAAATAATCAACAATTTAAAAAAAAATACATGACATAATAATCATAAAAAAAATAATCAACAATTTCGTGAAAAAAAAAAGAAACATTTTTTTTAATGCAAGTTTTATTCTGCTGAGGACTTAGCGTAGCTGCAATATACGTGCCCCAATATTAAAATAATAAATCATTAAAACAACCATCATATTATGAGTGAGGACTTGTCGTAGCTATAATATACGTGCCTCAAATTTGAATTATCCTAGATCATCTCGTTACGGTCTAAATAGGCCGAACGGCCCTGCACAGGTTTAGGGACCTTCCCCCATGGCGTCAACTTCGGGACGCACGCATCATTTACAATGATCGTGAACTAGAGCTCAATTATGTTCACCGGATTATTCAAAAGATGGTATTTACCAAGTTATATTATGCCATTAATCAAAACACTCTTTAAAATACACATTTATTACAAAATACGTTGCATGCGTTTATTTCATCAAAAATAGTATAATAATTTCATAAATCGAAAATAGCATGCCATCAATAAAACAGGAGAATTTAAAACACTTGACTACTCCCAGAAAAGGCTTGAACGTCCTACCTCAATTTTCGCACAAGCGTTGCGATAATGTGATCCACCAATCAAGCAAGAACATCAAATAATTCCTATAATCAAACATATGATCAGTCTAGGTCTAGACATAATCATCCAATCATTTTAGTGTGCCACAAAAGATTTCAAAACGTGTAATAAACATTTGGGATTTTAAAATTTTTGAAAAACTCTAAGTTAAGATATTTCTGGTCATGGGTAGACTGACCTAGGCTGATTGTAAAGTCAATATCAATTCATTTTTAATACCAAAAATTCTAAATTTTTAATATGTTAAACTAGACATCCGTAGCTTTAATTCCATATAATTTTTATAATTTTTGGACATCTTTTGTTCATTCAACTAGGCCAAAAACCGAGGGTTGTTTTCAGGCATAAAAATCTGGGTTTCAGTTTCGGTTCAAAACCTAGCAGTTCTGTCCGCCTATCTTAGAAAAATATTTTGACTAGGAAAATGGAGGATTTTGGTTCTGAAATTTTGCAGGAATTTAGGGGACATCTTGAATTTAATTTTAGGCTCAAGAATCACTCAAAAATCATTTTTAAAACTCAAGTTATGGCTGACACATATTTACTGTTTATATGGTAATTTTCCAGATTTCTGTTTTTCTGTGTCCGAATTTCGATTAGCCTCAAACCAATTCAATTTTCATCCAATGATCACGAAATTTTGTGGAAAACCTTATTTATATGTCATTAACACAACCCAAGAATCAAATTGACAAAATCATAAAATCTTACACATATGATAATAGGGTTTTTGAAAAGGGGATCAATGAGGCAAAATTTTAGGGTTTGAGAGAAAAATCACACCTTGTTTGTGCTGCCCTATTTTTGATGCTTAGTCTCCCTTTTGGCTGAATTTGTGTGAGTATTGGAGTCTTCAAAACAGTATGGAAATAGTGGAGAAAACCATATAAATTTCGGATTTAAAATCAAAAGGAGAAGGAAGAAAAAAAGTTTGATTTCTCACCTTGTTTTTGTCTCAAAAGTTGTTGAATCTTTGAGCTGCATTTTGGTAGGTTTTGTTTGCTGTTTTGGGTGTGTTTTGGGAGAGAAAATTCAGAGAGGGGAGAGGGGAAAGCTGGCCGAAATTTTGAGGGGGAAAGGAGGGGTGAATGAGAGTTAAAAGAGGGTTTTTATATTAGGTTTTTCTTTCCCTTTCTCTTCCTTGTTTGGCTGAAAATTTTAAGGGGCAAAAGGGAAAGTTTTTGTGCTGTTTTGAGGCTAGGGTTTTCTCTCTTATTTTCTCTTAAGTGGCCGAAAATTATCCCTTAGTTTTTAAGGAAAAATAATTTGAATTTTAATTGAGTTTTAACCTAGCTTTTAATTCAAATAAAATCTCCTTTATTTCCTACACTTTATGGCCGAATTTCTTCTTTATATCTAAGGAATGAAATTTGAATTTGAATCCTCCTTGGATTTGTGGAATTTAAATTTTAATTAAAATCTCAAGTGATGGCTGAATATTTTAGGGTTTCTTTTTGAAGTTCAAATTGTTGACTTTTTGAGCAGAATTTGACTAGGAAACCAACCTAGGGTTTCCAAAAGGATTTTTAATTAATTTTTGGCACACTAATTTTATTTAAATTATATATTGACCCTTAAATAAAATTTAAGGCGTCACAGTGTCACTCCCACCAAAACTAAAAGCATGTATATATTTTTGAGTAATTTTATGAAAAGTAGTATCATTTTGCCCTGAGGGTCTAAATATGATTTTTCTACACATGTCAGTAATGGGACAAGAGTGCAGGACGGTTCCTAGCACTCAAATGATGTTTCAATGCAACATGGCAGTTGTAATGAACATCACAAGAATAAGAGGAGAAGAGAAAGAGATAATATGTATATTTATGATGAAACTGTTAAGTAAGAAAATGATATGTAATACGAGTCCCAAGTACAAAGTTTTAAAAAGACTTATGTTTTTTTTCCCACTGTGTAATAGGGTTACATAAGAATGATGGTGAGAACAAGAGCTTAGACCACTCAAGCTATTCGAGATGACGAGCTAATGGCATGGCTCGCGACCATGCAGGAAATGATGATGAATCAACAACAAGAGCTCGCTCAACTTAGGGAGCAACTAAACCGACAACAACAGGCACCACAACCAGTGGAGGTGCCCATCCAAGGGCACCAGTAGCTCCTAACACTCACAGAGAAGAAACGACCCCGCTAGTCGAAACCATGCTAGCACCATCAGCTGTGGCTACTCCCGTAGCAACCAATGTCCCTGTGCCAATCCACGGAGAGGGCGACCTATATGAGCACTTTAGGTGCATGAAGGTACCCGAATTCGAAGGGACGACGAACCCTATTGAAGCAGATAACTGGTTGATCGACGTCCAGGTTATCCTAAACCTTGTAGGGCTGACGAAGATGAAGAAAGTACTGTGTGCCTCCCTTGCCCTACGCAAAAGAGCATGCCAGTGGTGGAAGACCATGGCCATTAGGAGAAACGTCAATAAGATGAACTGGGCAGACTTCATCACCGAGTTCAAGGAAATGTATTTCAACGATGAAGCCCTAGCAGTCCAGTAGGACGAATTCAATAATTTATGCTAAGGTAGTATGATTGTTATGGAAGCGGTCTAGAAATTCGAGCAGTTGGCTCGACTTTGCCTCGACTTAGTGCCGACTGAGAAGGAGAAGGTCCAGAGGATGCTGAAAATGTTTCGGACGGATATAGCAGTCGAAGTCTACAGCGGTAGCCATGGGCCTACAACCGTAGCTGAGTTTGTAAACAAGGCCATCCGAGCGGCCCAAGACAAAGAGGGAAGGGCCCAGATTTTCAAGGCAAAAAGAGAAGAAAAGAACTAGCCAAAGTAGATCAAAGGAAGGCCAAATTCTGACTTACAACATAAGGGGCAGAACACAGGGCCAGCCAACACCACAGACAATCCAACTACAACAACAACAAAAGGAAAGGGAACCCAAGCAACCAGGGGTAGCAGAGGAATTTCCCCTAGAAAAAGAACAACCGTGGGGGAAATGGGAACTAACACCTGCCTTGTCCAAAGTGTGGGAAGAATCACCTAGGAGAATGCTGCCTAGGGACTAGTGGTTGCTACATCTATGGCAAAGAAGGCCACTTCGCCAAGCATTGTTGCTCCAATCCACAAAATCAGCATATGCCACCAGCAAACAGCTGCATGCCATTCAGACCAGAATCAAGGGTCCATCAATTGCACAGGGTAGGTTAGAAGCTCCCGAGACACAAGGGAGGATCTACGCCTTCACCAGAGAGGATGTAGAGGCCGGAATCTCAACGGTGGTTACAGGTCAGCTTTCTGTCGCCAACTCTACTGCATTGGTATTGTTTGATGCTGAAGCCACACACTTATTTGCATCCTCAGAATTTGCTAGGAAGTTAGACAAGAACCTAAATAAGATGAATCAAACCTTTCGAACTGCCCTTCGCTCCGAGAAAGTTTTATTGTCTAGCTATTGGATACGACATGTGCCAATAGTTATCAGTGGGCACAAGCTGAGCGTAGACCTAATTATTATTGATATGTGTGACTACGACGTGATTATAGGAATGGATTTCCTCGTCATGTACCACGTCATCATAGACTGCCAAAGATGGAAAGTTACATTCAAACCAATTGGGCATGGGAAGTTTGTCTACAAGGGCGTATCGCCAAAGCAATCTAAAATGATGATATCGGCTATGAAAGCCCACAAGCCACTAACCAGTGGATGCACTAGGTTCCTCGCACACATAGTAGACAAGACTCAGGAGGCAGAGATAAGACCAGAAGACGTACCAGTGGTTCGAGGGTTTGTGGAGGTATACCCAGAGGATATTCCAAGACTTCCACCCGAGTAAGAAATATCCTTTAAGATCAAGCTGTTACCAGGATTAGCCCCTATCTCCAAGGCCCCCAACAGAATGGCCTCGGCAGAGTTAAAAGGACTTCGGACGTAGTTGAAGGACTTGATGGACAAAGGCTTTATCTGATAAAGCTGTTCATCGTGGGGAGCACCCGTCTTGTTTGTAAAGAAGAAGGATGGAACATTGTGGATGTGCATAGACTATCAAGAGCTGAACAAGATCATAATCAAGAACAAGTACCCGTTGCCACGGATCGACGATCTGTTTGACCAGCTCTGAGGTGCTTCCGTATTTTCAAATATCAACCTACGTTCCAGATATCATCAGCTATGAATTCGAGATGAAGATATACCTAAGATGGCTTTCCAAACACGCTATTGGCATTACGAGTTCCTAGTTATGTCATTCAGATTAATGAATGCCCCCGCAGCTTTTGTAGACTTAATGAATCATGTGTTCAAAGACTTCCTAGATAAGTTTGTCATTGTGTTCATTAATGACATACTTGTATACTCTAAGACAGAAGAGGAGCATGAGGAGTACTTGAGGGCTATCTTGCATAAGCTACGAGACCATCAGCTATATGCCAAATTTTTCAAGTGTGAATTTTGGCTGGAGAAGGTCCATTTTCTTGGTCATGTGGTCTCTAAAGAAGGAGTATCAGTAGACCCGGTAAAAATTAAAGCAGTTAGTGATTGGCTGACTCCGAAGAATGTAACAGAAATCCGCAGCTTCCTAGGGCTAGCAGGCTATTATTGGCGCTTTGTTGAAGGTTTCTCAAAGTTAGCCGTCCCACTCACAGCATTTTCTAAGAAAGAGAAAAAGTATGAGTAGACTGATAAGTGCGAAAGGAGATTTCAGGAGCTGAAACACCGACTCACGAGCGCTATTCTCTTGACAATACTGGATGCTAGACAAGGAAATTTTATGATTTACAGCGACGTGTCTAAGACCCAGTTAGGAGCCGTACTAATGCAGAGTGGTAAAGTGGTCACATATGCTTCGTGACAACTCAAGAACCACAAAAGGAACTATCTGACGCATGGCCTGGAGCTAGCCACGGTCATCCTTGCGCTTAAAATATGGAGGCACTATCTATATGGTGTCAAGTGTGAGATCTACACAGACCACCAAAGCCTCAAATATATCTTCACGTAGAAGGAGCTTAACATGAGGCAGAAAAGATAGCTGGAACTGGTGAAGGATTATGACTGCGAAATCTTATATCATCCAGGGAAAGCCAATAAGGTGGCTGATACACTGAGTAGAAAGCATACCTTATCACTTTCCATGCCTTATTAGACGCACTCCTTTCGATAGGGAGGTTGTCCGAAATGACCCTCCAGTCGACACTCCTAAAAGAAATTAAAGCGGGCCAAGACCTCGACTAAACCCTAATCAAGTTAAAAAGGGAGGCAACTGAAGGCTAGAGTTTAGATTTTCAAGTCTTTAAGGATGGCATATTCTATTTCAGAGATAGAGTGTGTGTTCCAAAGGATGAAGAACTCTGAGAAGGATCCTTTCAGAAGCCCATGACACACCGTACTCAGTACATCCAGGGGCAAATAAGATGTACCAAAACTTAAAAGAGAGTTTTTGGTGGCCGAAAATGAATAACAACATCGCCGATTTTGTAGCAAAGTGCCTTACATGCCAGAACATTAAAGTAGAACATCAGCGACCTGGAGGAGAACTACAGAAGATCGAGCTACCAGAGTGGAAATGAGAGCAAATTACAATGGATTTCATAGTTAGATTACCCAGAACATCAAGCGACAATGACGTAATCTGGGTAATCGTGGACCGGTTGACAAAATCGACTTAATTTTTAGCGATGAAGCTGAGCTACTCGGTGGAAAGATTAGCTGAAACGTATGTAGCTCAGATAGTAAGGCTACACAGTGTATCGATATTGATCATCTCAGATCGCGATGGACGTTTCACTTCAAGATTTTGGCAGAGCATTCAAGCCTTATTGGGAACCAAGTTGAAGTTCAGTGCAGCCTTTCATCCTCAGACTAACGGCCAGTCCAAGAGAACTATTCAGACATAAGAAGATATGTTGAGAGCTTATGTCCTAGACTTTAAGGGGAATTGGGACCAGAAGCTACCTTTGATAGAGTTCTCGTACAATAATAGCTATCACTTCTCGATTGGGATGGCTCCGTACGAGGGACTCTATGGAAGAAAATACCAATCTCCGGCTCACTGGCATGAGATCGAAGAGAAACAACTTACTAGCACCGACTTCGTCAAGGATATGACAGCAGATGTGAAGATCATAAGAGAAAGGCTAGAGACGGTGCATAGTCGCCAGAAGAGCTACATCGACAAATGTCACAGACCCCTCGAGTTCCAAGAAGGAGACTCTGTTTTTCTTAAAGTGGCACCCATGAAAGGGGTGATGGGCTATGGGAAGAAAGGGAAGCTGAGTCCTAGGTACATAAGACCCCCTTCGAGATCATCGAGTGAGTTGGGAAGATGGCTTACAGGTTAGCCCTTCCTCCCAAATTGGCTTCGATACATAACGTCTTTCACGTCTCAATGTTGAAGAAGTACGTGCCGGACAGTTCCCACATTCTAAGTCAAGAGCCGATTGCAATACACGTCGATTTGACCTACGAAGAAAAACCCTTGCAAATTCTAGCCACAAAGAATAAAGTCCTTAGGAATAAAGCGATTCTGCTTGTAAAAGTATTGTGGTAGAACCATAACCTCGAAGAAGCTACATGGGAGCGAGAGGAAGATATGAAAAGAGACTTCCCAAATTTATTCTAATTTTCGAGAACGAAAATTTTGTAAGGGGGGTAGGTTGTAAGGACCGCCCCATTTTTGTAACTTGATTTTCATGTAATGAGAAATTGAGGATTCAATTGATGCCATTTGGTGCAAATTTGTAGAACATGGTCAGGTACACGACCATGTAAGAAGCTGTGTACCAATCGGACTGTATATGTGAGAAAGGCCATGTAAGTGAACATGGCCGTGTAGTGTAATACGGTCAGGTACACGGTCGTGTAAGTGGCCGTGTGTCGCTCGGTAAATGGATGTGTTCCAAGATATGGCGGTGTTGAGCAAGCTCAATTAGTACACGCCCGTGTCCGGAAGGTACACGCCCGTATTGCCTTATCCACGCCCATGTAAGAGGCCGTGTTGAAGGTCGTGTAATGAGCTGGGAGTTGTTGAAAAGACTTTTACGATTTATGGAACCTAATTATTATACAATGAGTAATTAAGTTGGAAAATACAGTGTATTTTCCCACTGAATAGATCAAACAGGTACGGTGCTGTTTAAGTACTATTCATACAGTGAAAGGGGCGATCGACAGTGGACCCGGTCTACCCTAATAACTGTATAAGTGTATGAGATGCGCAACCATTTCTTGACACAAGACTGGTAAGCAGATCACCAGAATGCTCGGACCGAACATCTAAGCACAATAGCGAGAGATAAACCCTAGGAAGGGTATGACATCGAGAAAATGGTCTGGATGGCCTCTTCTCACTTAGAAACTGACAAAATCGGAGTTAGAGTACTCAGACTGGTCAGTTAAGTGAAAGACAGTGAATAGTGAATAGTGGAAAAACGCAGTGTAAAGTTACTAGTCAAAACGGTCTTAATTTGACATAAAACTGATATATTAGTAATCAACAGGTTCAATCTGGTCAATTAGGCATAAAACGAGAATTTTAGTTTAGGAGATACGTCGTATCGAGAAGAGAGTCAAGACGACCTTATCTCACCCCAAAACTGATATATTTAGACTCAAAACACCCAAATTAGTCAATCGGGTACCTGATCGTTTTTCAAGGTAAGGTCACACAGATCTCGAAAACTAGTCCAGATGACCCCGGACGGACATAAAACTGATAAAAATGGAATCAGCACGTCTAAATTTGTCAAGAGAGACTGTATCTGAAATTTCATTCGAGAATGCCTCGGTTTGCGTGCAAATGGACAATACAGTGTAGACACAATCACAGTATAGGAAATAAATAGTAAAATCAACTGATAACGGGCTCTTAGACAGTATAAAACAACCAAGAATTTACAGTACAAAAATCAGATTCAGAAATCCAATTTTCGAGTGAAAATTGGAACACTACCGAGAAAGGACCGACACCGCAGTAGAAAATTAGATTGCAAGAGAAGCCAATATAGATAAAATTTTGGTCACAAAATTTGTGCCCCCTTAGCTACAAAAGCAGCTGAAAATGGCTGCTACATAGCCCAAAAAGTGACCAATAAAAAATGCAAAATCTATGACACATTGAATAAAATATTCAAGGGATTTTTAAGCACATGGTCAAAGAGAAATTTTTTAATCCCCTTCCATCTAAGGCAGCAGCCCTCAGTTTTGTGGACTGAAAAAGGACAGTAAATTTGTCCCCAGATTAGGCTAAAATGGTAGACAATTAATTTGATTTAGGCTTAAGCAAGTTTGGTTAAGTTTGCCTACAAAAGGCACACATGACCAAGAGATACTACTTTCCCTCATTTGGCACCCTAAAACACAATTCATTTCTCTCTCCCTTTCTTGCTGCAGCCAACCCCTCTAAGGCACCAAAACCCTTCATTTTCAAGCCATAAATCGTACTAAAAAATTACCAAAAATCTAGCCCCTCCAATTTCATGTAGGTGACCTCAAATCCAAGCCATCCTAAGTCCATTCAAGGGTAAGGTTTCTAATCAATCTTTGTGGTTTTAGTTATTGTTTTGGTTTGATGTTAAGAGAAATTATTTTCGTGTTTTGCTAGCACAAAACCAACCCTATCTTCATGATTTGCACATGGCCATTTTGGTTCCTCAAGCCCTAGTTTGGATTGTGCTTGAACCGTAGCACAAAAGGTAAAAACCGAAAACCCTATCTTGTGGTTAGATGATTTTTAAGTTTGATCAAGGCCATTTTTGTGTATTTGTTTATGCAAATGGTTTGTAATAAGTTTATTTTAAGCCCTTAGCTTTTCATTTTTTTAGTTTATATGGTTGTGGTTGTGTTTATATTATTTTTATGAATAGTAATGTGTAAATGAGAGCATGAGCGTTTTTAGTGATTTGGACACAATCTATCTTCAAGGAAAGGCCACGGATTTTGGCTATTTTGACCCCCTTAGGTTTCGAATTTGGGATTTGGTAAAACATAGTGTTTTAAGAAAATTTTGTTCGATCGTTTTTGCGTCAAATAGCCTTTGGCTAAAAATAACACTACGACAGGTTTTTTGAGTGGTTTTCACTCGGTGCCCAAAACTGGGAACAAAATTCGAGCCCAGACATAGGTACAGATTTTGCTAAAAATGAATCCCTTAGAGTCCGAACCGGGTTTCAGGCTCAACATGAAATTGGAGAACACGTCAACATCTTTAAGATGACCTATGCATGTTTTAAAAATTTGGTCGTTTCGAGGCCTTAAACAGAGCTGTTTTCGAAGTAACGTAAAGTTGGAAATTTTTGCAAAAAACTAGGCACTCTAGCCACGGGTTTAGTAAGATTAGGGCTGGTTAATGTTAGATTTGAGCTCCAAGATGAACATGAGATTTGTTTATCTCATCAAGCACGAAAATTTTTATGTTTGCCAAATTTGCAAATAAAGTCGTTTCGATTAAGTTTCAAAACAGTTTTCAAAAATGGTTCCAAAACCACATTTAAATATAACACCAAAAATGTGTTTTGACACTTTAAAATATAAACACGGTTTTCAAAAAAAGTCCCCCACCTTCCAACGGGGTGATAAGGGGACGGGTTCTAAACACATAATTTTTCCAAAGAATTTTACAAGTCAACCAAAATGATTTTCAAACATGACCAAAACAGTGTGGCTAGCCCGGTAGGCTACCACACCAAATAAGATGCATTCTAAACACGATGGTATCTGCTATGCATATAGTAAGTAAAGTTTTATATTCAATGTCATGTTATGTGATGATGTGGTATGTGATATGTTAAATGTTATATGACATGCTCATATAATTTTTAAATATGTACTATATTTTAAACATATTTTACTTTTGCTTACATTTACATTTACATTTAGACAACATATTTGCATCTAAAATATCATGTTAAGACTATTATGTTGTCTAAAGCCATGGTGGGGATGGTTTGTCTTGACTATCTAGAGTATAGACTCCCAAGTAGAGACATAGATATGTTGCTTGGTGGTGACATATTAGACCAGGACTAAAGCGTAATTGATCTACGTAGTCCGCTATGAGTGGATCAATCTACTTTTGACGTTCATTATGCAATAACCTTAATCTTGAGTAAATGAACTACCTCATGTATATGACTTGTGTACTTTAATGTTCCAATGGCTAAAGCGTCTCAGAGGTAGTAAGCTTATAGACTGGTTCGTTGGGTGCATGACTTTTATATGATGAATGATTTGTTTACAGATATTGGAATCATAGCTCTAAGGAGTTAAAGGTATCCTCTTAAAGGCATTATAGTGGATATGAAAATGGACAAGGCCTTGGGTCAGCTGCTGGGCAGATGACTTCTTATTCACATATGGTTAATAATCATTTTCTTATTCGGTAGTATAATGGAATTTTAAGATAGTCTGATCAGTAGGATTAAACAGACTTTGACCTAAGACTGATCATGAATATCATATGAGGTTTCTGCATACATGACAAGGTCATTGGACATTAGCTTGTCACAGGCTTTCGTAATACGGTATAAAATTGGGAGTTCAGTTTCAAGTTTATAGTGGTGTGACTCTGAAATTAGTGATCATATGATTGAGTTGTTCAGTACAGAATGATGATCATATGGATTCACGGGAGCCTGATTATATATGTCTAATTGGTCCCTCTACTAGCTCCACATAATTCCTTAACAGTTGGTATATTGATTTGTACTTGCTTATTGGCTAGTTGATTATGCATTGATGGTTTTGACATAGGATCAGGATGGTGGACAAGATTTTCTCCGGTTAAATTCATATTTTGTTTTGGATAATAGAGTACACAATTATTCGAACTCCAAATAAAGTTGTCATAATTTTATTTGAGATTAGATTAGAGTTGTAGAAAATTATCCATGAGAACAAAATTTGAAATTCAACCTTTTGTGGATTTTGAATTTTGAATTTTGAATTTTGAAATTTAAATTTTGAATTTGAAATTTGAATTTGAAATTTAAATTTGAAATTTGAATTTGAAATTTAAATTTGAAATTTGAATTTGAAATTTGAATTTGAAATTTAAATTTGAATTTTGAATTTTGAATTTGAATTTTGAATTTCGAAATTTGAAATTCAAATTTTGAGTCACAGTCCAAGTGGAATTCGAATTCTTTGCGGATAATTCCATAGAGTTAGAATTTGAATTTGAGTTGGATTATGGAGAAGAAAATCTTGTTTGAATCCTACTTGAATTTTGAATCCCAAATTCTTCAAGGAAAACCCGAAATTAGTTGAGGAATATCCTCCCAGAATTTTTGGATTTTTTGGATAAGGATGTAGGGAAAAATTCAAGTTTCAATCCCAGTTGAATTTGGATTCTTTCCTCCCTAGTTTGGCTGAAAATTTTGAGGATAATCTCAAGAGAGATTTTTAGTTTAATTGATAAGTGTGAGATAAAAATTCAAGCTAGAAAATCCTATTTGAATTTTGATTCTCCTCACACTTTAATGACCAAATCTAGTCATGTTTTTGGCACAATAGGGAATTAGTTTTTTATGAGGGAATGAGGAGATAAAATTCAAGTTAAATCCTATTTGAATTTTGAAAGAAAATCCCTAAAATGGCTGAATTCTTTATGGTTGGATAAGGCCTAGAATTTTTGGATTTTTGTGAGTGGATAAGGGAGAAAATCTTCTCCTAATTCAATTCGAATTCAGAAAATTGCCTCATGCAAGTCTATAAATAGAGGTCCTGCCACTCCAGTTCTCTTAGACTACAGACTCTCAGGTGAGCAAGCTTATTGTTGCACAACTCACCGAGTGACAATAAGTTCTTTAAAGATCTGGGTTGTCAGAAGAAGACTAGCAATGCTAGCATACCGATCGAGGAACCGAGTGCCCACACACTCTGCCATTCAGGAATTGGAGAATAGTAGAGAAGGCTAGTTGGTTGAAGCCCTCCAGTCATTCTCCTCCTACAGTTGGCGTCCTGTTGAAGTATAAGTTTTATTGTTGTTAATTTATTATATATGGCATCACGAGATATTTAACGATCTCGAAAAATTTTTTTATTGTTCCACTGCGTTGCTCTGATGCGTTTTTACCGATTTTATTCCTACATTCTATACCAATTTACTATTTATTTTCTATATTGTGGTTGTGTCTACACTATAGCATGCATGCATTACGTAGCATGTATTACGAGACGTTCTAGTGCGAAATTTTCAACACAGTCTCTCTTGACTAATTTAGACTTGCTGATTTCAATTTTATCAGCCTTACGTCCATCTGAGGTCATCTAGACCAGTTTTCAGGATCTGTGTGACCCCGCCTTGAAAAACATGTCAAGTGTCTGATTGACTAATTTAGACGTTCTGAGTCTAAATATATCGGTTTCGGGGTGAGATAAGGTCGTCTTAACCCTCTTCCCGATACTTCATATCTCCCAAACAAAAATTATCATTTTATACCCAATTGACCAAATTGAGCCTACTAACTGCTAATATATCAGTTTTATGTCAGTTCGAGGCCATCTTGGCCATAAATCTAACACTGCATTTTTCCACTATTTACTATTCACTGTTTTCTGTCGACTGACTAGTCTGAGTGTTCTGATTCTGATTTTATCAGTCTCTGAGTGAGAAGAGGTCATCTGGACTTTCGTTCTTAGTACTATACCTCTACTAGGGTATTTCTCACTATTATGCTCAGATGTTCGGTCCGAACATTCTGTTGATCTGTTCGCCAGTCTTATGTCAGGAAATGGTCGTCTGGACCAGTTTCCTGATACTGCACATCTTACACACTCAAACACATAATAAAGTGAATCGGTTTCATTGTCGTTCGCCCCTTTCACTGCATTAATAGGAACTAAACACTACTGTGCTTGTTTAAACTATTCCACTGGAAAATATACTGTATTTTGTCAACCTAATTACTTATTACATAGTATTTAGATTTCACGTATTACAAGAGTCTTTACGATGGCTCTCAGCTCTATACACGCCCTTCTACACGAGTTCTTACATGGGCGTGTACCAGTTGAGACTGCTCAACACGGCCGTGTCTTGGAAACACATTCTTCTACCCGAGCGGTACACGACCACTTACACAGCTGTGTACTTGACCATGTCACATCACACGACCATGTACATTCACACGGCTTCTCACATTTCAACAGTCCGAACAGTACACGGCCATGTACCTAACCGTGTTCTTCAAATTTGCATAAAAAGATATCAAATTATTCCTCAATTTCTCATTACGCAGAAATTAGGTTACATGATTGAAGCGGTCCTTACAGTGAATAACTTACTGTAAAAGATCCATTCATCCTTTGGCAAAACTTGAAAGAAAGATATGACCACCAAAGATTGTAGTACTCCCACATGCTCGCTATGAGTGGATACACCTTTGATTGCAGGATTTTAAAACAATTAATTAGTATAACTCCATAATGTTTAGAATTACTTTTCAATTAAAACTGTATGGAGAAAATATTACTGACTAGACATGTTAGAGAAAATATATTGTACATTTTATGCCTCGAATGTGCTCCTGCAGCAGCAATATTGAGAGCGTGGTTTTAAACAATAGAGTTGATATCATGTTTGCTTGTTGCCGAACAAAATAATCAACTATTGATGAAAAATCATCAATCACGACCAAATGGTTAAGCACCATTCCCTAAAGTGAATACTACATATTTGGAGAAGAATTCTTGATAACTCTATAAAATAAAGTTATTTTACCTTTTTTTATACACAAAAATTAGCTTATCCTTAAAAGTTCATTTGATTTTTATTTATTTTGATTTATTTTTGTTTTGTTTACTTTAATTTATATTTTTTTATATAAATTTAGTGAGATTTTTATTTAATTTTGCTTTACTTTAGTAATAGTTTATTAAATAAACTTAAAATTAAATATTTTCGATTAGTTTACCTATAGCATTTTATTTTGAAAATGTCTAATTTTAACACTTTGTTTGTCTGTAGTGTCAAATTATGGAAAAAAATTCACATATTGAAAGTGGGTCCTACCGAGTGTTACTATTCGCATCACTATTTTGGAAATATCAAATTTTAGCACCTTGTTTGTCTGCGTGTCAAATTGTAGTAAAAAATTTATGTGTTGGAAGTAAATCCCACCAGGTATCGCTAGTCATGTCAGGAAATCATAAGCTTAAATGATCTTGTTTAATCCTCTCATCAATACGAGCATTTTAAAAAAAGAATCACTCCAATCAAAGCTTATATAAAGAAGTTATGATAATTTCTAAGATTAAATCAATAAAGAGACAGTACACCTAAGACCATATGAGTCGCTTTTTTTGGTTTAATAATGATACAATGTGATAACCGAGAAATTTATCGTTCTTAGAAAATTTTGTACAAGATATGTAAATAAATGTATATTCATGATCAGACATGTTACAGAATATAGAGCAGATGAAAATTTTGACTAACTAGATTTTAGTCAAAATTTGACAATGAATTAATGAATATAGTGTAAAAGCTAAACATTAATTCAAATTATGATGTTTTAAAGTTATTAGAAAAGTATGTGGAAAATACATATTAAGAGATTAAGGGCTCACATGTAAGCTACCTTGATCAATGGCCAAGATTAGCTAAGCAATTATGAATTTCTTTAAAAAGAAATTAAAGAAAAGAGAGAGAAGGAGAGGTCACGTGAGGGGCAGCAGCCCAAGTGAATTAATTCACTTCTTGAGCTAAAAAGAAGTGGCCAAGAGAGAGAGAGAGAGAGAGAGAAAGAGAGAGAGAGAGAGAGAGAAAGAAGAAGAGGGAAATCATTCTCTGAGTTTTTCGTTTCAACCAGTTTGGATTCTCTCTTCAAGCAAGCAGATCGTTCAAGTTTTCAGTCAATATTCCACAGTAAGACGTCCTCAAATTTCAAGCAAGGTAACCCCTTTTTCTCTCACATTTTTAGGTGAAAATCTGGGTTATTTTTGAGGAAGAAAAGAGAATGTGAGTTTTGCATGTTGAGATTTCGGTTAAATTGAAACATGGTTCAAGTCTAGTTGTTTGTAAACACGAATTCGTGAGTTGATGGTTTAGAAAACCAAGTTTCAGTGAGTTTTCTTCAAGAAAGTTTTGATTTTAAAAATGCTGAGTCAAGATTTTGGTGGAAGCAAAATGTGAAATTTTGCTTATGAAATCATGGATAGATGATAGTAGAAATGCAGTTTATACGTTGAAACGATCTTATAGAGATCGATTTTAGGTGCAAGAAGTAGAACAAAGGCCATGAAAGCCTTAGAAAAACAGAGGTGAGAATTTCGGACTCGGACTCAGAATCAGAATTCTAGGATGAACACGGGAGTGTACACGGGCATGTACAAGGGCGTGTTCAGAACACTGCCCCGAACATGCCTACATACACAATTGTGGTTCGAGAGAGTTTGAGACCCGAGAGGTCTACGGCCAACAGCACGGCCGTGTATAGAGCCGTGTAGAATGGCACACGGCCATGGGAAAGGGCGTGTAACAGACCATGTTTGACAACAGGAAACACAACCAAAAACATGGTCGTGTAGGTAACCATGTATGCATGCATGAGTTACACGGTCATGTTACATGAATTACACGGCCATGCAAGCAAGTCCAGAGGAGTATACAATCACGAACACGCCTGTGTAAGAGGACATATTTGAAGCTTAAAAAAAAAAAGAGTCTGGAAATAAGATTTACATGTTTTGTCATGTTTCAAGTATGAGCTAATGTGGGAAATAATCAATGATTATTTTTTTTATAGGAGATCAAGCCAGACACCTCGAGACAGCAGTCCCAGATCAGCAGAAGCTCACGTTAGCAGATTTTTTGTAAGTTCAAGCATTGTCCTGACTGCAACGTGGACAATCATGTTATGTTTATGATGTTATGTTTTGTTGTATGACGTGTATGTTAGACATAGATTGTCTGCATTATGATACACATGTCAAGTTCATGTCATACATGTTGAATTTCATGTTTCAGTAGATGTTACAGGTACACATGATAGACAAGTTTCAAGTACACGAAAACATATAGGTGCACAAGGCACCTTAGTGAGATTAATAAAACTCACACCCCAAGTAAAACATGTAATAGGTTCGTATTGTGGGGCAATCAGCATGCTACCCCGTTGGAACTTCAGACAAGATGGTAATAAAACCAGTTATTGACGTACCGACCTCTCGACCCACGGGGAGGTTTTCATATTCAGTTTCAGTTCAGGCTGCGGAGGTCAGCACCAAAGTACCTCTTCCAGTCATGTGCACCTTACAGTACGACCAATCAGAGGCTCAAAACCAGAACCTAATTTCTAATAATGTCCTAAGACTTAACATACAGCCATGAACTTATTCGCACAGAGTCAACTTTCATTCATGAGCACTGTAGGAAAATAAATCGGTAAAATACGTATCAGAGTGGCGCAGCGGAACAATAAAAATTTTTAGATCGTTAAATATCTCATGATGCCATATACAACAAACCAACAACAATTAAAATTCATACCTCAAGGACGCCAATCTTGCAGGAGGAGTATGACCGGAGGCTTCAACCAACTAGCCTTCTCTACTATTCTCCAATTCCCAAATGGCTGAGTGTGTGGGCACTCTGAACCTCGATCGGTATGCTAGCACTGCTAGTCTTCTTCCGACCACCCAGATCTCTAAAGAACTTTATTGTCATGATGAGCTGTGCAACAATAAGCCTGCTCATCTGAGAGTCTGTGGTCTTAGAGAATTGGAGTGGCAGGACCTCTATTTATAGACCTGCATGAGGTGATTCTCTGAATTTGAATTGGATTAGGAAAAGATATTTTCCCTTATCCATAACCAAAAAATCCGAATTTTTCCAAGGGAGAATCTCAACAAAAAATTCGGTTTTCTTAGGATAAATCCAATCCAAATCTAAACAAGATTTTAACTAGAATTTTATCTCCCTTTTTCAACCAAAAAATCTGAAATTTCCTAGGAGATTTTTCTCCAAATATTCGGCTACATTTAGGATAAGGGAGAATCAAAATTCCACTAGGATTTTCAAGCTAGAATCTTATCTCAACCTTATCCAAAATAACCGAATTTTCCTAGGAGATTTTCTCCCTAATTTCGGCCACTTTTTAGGGAAGGAGAGAATCCAAATTCAACTAGGATTGAAGCTTGAATTTTCTCTTGAACCTTATCCACAAAAACCGAATTTCCATTAAGGATTATCCTCAAAAATTTCGTCCACTTTTGATGGGATTTAGATTCAAAATTCAATTAGGATTCTAACAAGATTATCCTCTCCAAATCCAACTCAAATTCGAATTTCAAACCTTGTGAATTTTCCACAACAAATTCGAATCCTACTTGGACTGTGATTCAAAATTTGAATTTCAAATTTCAAATTCAAAATTTGAATTTCAAATTTCAAATTCAAATTTCAAATTTCAAATTTAAATTTCAAATTCGAATTTCAAATTCGAATTTCAAATTCAAATTTCAAATTCAAAATTCAAATTTCAAATTTCAAAATTCAAATTTCAAATTCCACAAAACGGTTGTGTTTCAAATTCTTGTTCTCATGGATAATTTTCTACAACTCCAATCCAATCTCAAATAAATTCATGGCAACTTTATTTGGAGTTCGAATAATTGTGTACTCTATTATCCAAAACAAAATCTGA
Source organism: Antiaris toxicaria (assembly GCA_035233585.1). Lineage (NCBI taxonomy): Eukaryota > Viridiplantae > Streptophyta > Magnoliopsida > Rosales > Moraceae > Antiaris > Antiaris toxicaria. The sequence continues at coordinate 26,190,453 of CP141157.1, forward strand.
ATCCAACCGGAGAGAATCTTGTCTACCATCCTAATCCTGTGTCATCACCATCCATGCATAATAAACTAGCCAATAGCATACACAAATCAATTTGCCAAACGTTAATGAATTATGTGGAGCTAGTAGAGGGACTGATTGGACATATATAATCGGGCTCCCATAAATCCATATGATCATCATTCTTCACCGAACAACTCAATCATATGATCACTAGTTTCAGAGTCACACCACTATAAACCTGAAACTAAACTCCTAATTATATACCGTATTACGTAAGCCTGTGACGAGCTACTATCCAATGACCTTGTCATATATGCAAAACCCTCATATGATATCCATGATCAGCCTTAGGTCAAAGTCCGTTTAATCCTACTGATCAGGCTATCTTAAAGTTCCATTATACTACCGAATTAAGAAAATGATTATTCACCATATGTGAATAAGAAGTCATCCGCCCAGCAGACGACCCAAGGCCTTGTCCATTTTCACATTCAGTATAATGCCTTTAAGAGGATACCTTTAACTCCTCAGAGCTATGATTCCGATATCTGCAAACAAACCCTTCATCGTATACAAGTCATACACCTAACGAACTGGTTTATAAGCTTACTACCTCTGAGACGCTTTAGCCATGGGAACATCAAAGTACACAAGTCATATACATGAAGTAGTTCATTTACTCAGGATTAAGGTTATTGCACAATGAACGTCAAAAGCAGATTGATCCACTCATAGCGAACTACGTAGATCAATCACGCTTTAGTTCCGGTCTAATATGTCACCACCAAGCAACATATCTATGTCTTTACTTAGGAGTCCAGCTCCAGACAATCAAGACAGACCGTCCCCTCCAAGGCTTTAGACAACATAATAGTCTTAACATAAGTTAGATGCTCAGTCTAACCCCATAGACTACAGACCATAGTTTAGACTGCTAACTTTAGAACATTGTCTTCTCGCATACAAAAGTCCATTGCATGCAACGTTCTAACAGTTTTAACACAAGCAGTCAGTGAGCCATATTTGCTTACATTTACTTTAACATGTAAATAAGACGAGGACAGATAGCAATGTAATGAATAACCTCTATATATAATTTTATTATCCAGTTCAAAATGAATACATCAAAATGTCTCTAATACTTAGGGCATTTCCTAACAGCACAGCATTGCATGTTATGATTTCATGTTTTTATGTTTAAACTTACTAAGCCCATAACTCACTAGTTTGTTCACATGTTGCAGGTAAGAGACCTATTCACCAGTAGTACACAGTGGACGACGGACAGGGTATGTACATGCCAAGGGGACTGGACGAGGGATTGTGGTCTTACCATGAGTTTTCCGCTATACAGTTTTGAGAATTTAAACATGTAATTTCAAGAACATGATTTTAAGCCAAGACTATGTGATAAGGGAATCATGATTCATGTATATATTATTTTGCCAAAATGATTTCCTTATCACATTTTCGAACAAGACATGTATATGTTTTCAAGTTATGTATTAAGAAAAAGAAAAAAAAATTTATTCCGCAAAATTTACAAGTAGTTTTCAAGTTAAGCATGATGCCGATGACCCTAGAGGCCTACATACTTTGCAATTAACTACAGAGTTGACTGTAATAGCACTGTAGAACCTCTACAGCATGGGCAGGCCGCCACATACAACACGTGGTGGAGGTTATAAAGGAATCAATAAGAATGTGACATATGGTATTCTCTTTGTTTCAGCAAATAAAAATTAAATATATCATGCACTCTCCCACGTTAGATCCTTCTTAATCATATGCACTAGTACTATAGATATTGTAGTAAGTTTGAAAGTGCACTGACCACTGTATCTTACTATAGCAAGTTTAAAAACTTTTCACCGACTAATATAGCTAATGTAGCAAAGTTAACTTTCTTTTATCGAAGCTATTGTAGTTACAGGAAAAAGTTGACTTTTCTCTGCCCTTGCCCTGTGATCGTATTATTAGCTACCACATATTTCTCAAAAAATATTTTTTATAATTTAATTTGGATTCGCATTTTTTCTGTTAATATGAATGATACTATTCATATGTATGGTGCCATTTATATATACGATACTATTCACATTTATCGACTATTCATATGGATAGTACTATTTTTATATATAGTACAATTTATATTTATGATTTTATCGTGAATTTTAATTTACTAATCCTTTATATAAATTTAATTATAAAAATATAGAATTTATATATAACTTGAGAAAGAGTAACCAGGCTATCTACTGCTTCTAAGCCTGTTTGTAGGGGCAGCTTAGCAGTGGCAATATGAAGCACCATCGGCATACCATCAATATATTAAAGGTAGAGTCAAAGGAAAAGAAGTCATAAAGCAAAAAAAGTAGTTAACCATCAATAAATATAAAAACAAATTTATAATAATATAAATAAAATTATATATGATTAATTACGATGAAACCATAAATCCTAGTATTTGTGTGTTTGTTTGCGTGTTATTAATTTATATTCATTATTTTTATAATTTTATTTTATCTATTTAATTTTTCAATTGTAAAATGTTTTTGGTTACTCAAATAAAATTAAAATCAACTTATTTCGATACTTAATAATAATATCCTTATGAGAACGATACTTTTCTCATCACTTAATTACTTGTTTGATTTGTACACTTGCGAAAATCCACAATACGTTTTTGATGCCGTTACTAGGGATAGTAAGTTATCAATATTGATACCAATTGATTTTAATTTTAATTTAAACTTTATTTTTCTTGTATATTCTTTTAAGTGTTTTTGATTGAAAAAAAGATCAAAAAGTTGAAAAAAAAAAAAGGATTTTAGATAAGATTTTTTGTAAAAATGTCTCATCAATTAATTCTTACAATTTTTGCCCAACATGATTCTAATCGTTTCATAGTACCTAGTGGAGATTTAAAGTTTTGCTAATTAGGTTTTTATATCATGGATTTTAGAAAGAATGTCAATTATAAATCTTTCTTAGTGGACTGTGTTACACAACTAGGCAATGGGTTGAAAGAAAAGATGGTACCATCTCTTTCTACCAATAATCCTTATATGAAGCTTATTACATATTGGAAGAAATTGTAGAATTTGATCATTGGAATTATTCAGTGAACAATCAAATTTGAAAGAATAATTTTAATATTGAAGGGCCATGGATTCACACCCAAATTTAAGAGACTAAGGATTCGTTTGAACTGCAAAACCAAGTTGCTCAATAAATAGAGAGGGTGAATAAATTTATTGATAAGGTGGATGACATTGTAGAGGAATCATTTGATACCGCATGGCATACAGAGACAATGGTGGAGGATTTCAAAGCATTGAGAGCATCCATTTCCATAATAGATGCCATAAATATAGATCATGCATCATTGCTACCTCGAGGAGCCTATACTAGAATAAAAGCACTTAGAGTTGTTTCATGATGACTATCTAAGTAAGGAAGGGACCAAAGACTTAATAATTGAAGAAAATTCACAAAAAAAAGTCTTAGAAACCCAACTTATACAGCATTAATCTTTTAAGGTTCTATGTGGTCAACTCCTCTAAAGCCATTAATAGCATCAATCCTTGGGGTCCAACAAACGAATTATTAAAAACCAAATTTTTTTGGACACGCATGCTAAATCACTCTACATCCAACTAAACTTGAGAGTTTCATTAACAAAGACCTATATGTGGTATCGCATAACACCTATTACAGGTGAAAGTAGTTTTTTGATAAAACGCGTTTTTGAATTCAAGTCAATGACTATAAATCAAGCACTTCTTATGAGACAACCTAAATTGTCTTTTCTTTGTCTTTTTTTTTTTTAATTTTCTTTAAGTGTTTATTTTCTATATTATTTTTATGTTTTTTTTTGACTTTCTTGGCTATAGATATAAAAGATGCTCTATCAAAACTTGAAATACGAAGTTTATTTATAGATGAATGGGAGCGCTACAGTTAGGGAATTTGACGTTAAAAGACTCTATTTGCCAGTTTATAATAAAACTAGATGAGAAGCTCATACTTGACTCATAAAGGTTGTCTAAACCATTACTAGATGTAAAATTAGAAGAAGATGTAAGCCACAATCACAACTATTGTACAAAATCTTGCCTTTTTTTTTTTGTAAATTTTCTTTTTATTTTTTCTATGTTTCACTGTTGTCATTATCATCATTATTTTCGGCATCGAGTGTGCATTTTTTATTTTTTCTTTTTACTTTTCAAATTTTTCTAATTAATGGGAAGTCTTAGGTTAATGGGATATTTGTCATCCAATGCATATATATCTTTCTGATTAATGAATTTTTCTTAATCACATTGTGAAACAAGAATTTATTACACCATTGGCTCGGAAAATCCTAATCATAGCTCCGACTAGATAAGCTGATTGATCAACTATAGATCTTTGTGCTTGAACATGATCTATTAATGTCATAAGTAATATGGTCAACTATGGACAGCAAAAACAACAAGAAGCATGGATTGGATCTGATGCTGTAGTTGTAATATTCTTTACCTTTTTAGTTTTACTCACAACATATGATTTTTTTTCTTAGTTTTAGTTTATTGAGTTTTGGCTTTCAGTAACATTAGATCAGGTAAGATCGTTCACTCTTTATTTATCTACATTAGACATTAGGAATAATGTCTCAAATAGATTACTGGGAGGGAATAACTTGATTTCTTTTTTTAATTTTTTAAATTTTCATTTAGTTTTTTGTGTTTGTATTAAAAAAAAATTAGTAAAACCACTAGATTCATTATTTATAAGATAGTTAAGTAAAAAGTTACTTTTAGTACTCTTGATGTGCATCTTATAATAATGATTGTTTTCATGTGTCATTGTTTTGTCTTTATTTTAAAATAGAAAAAAGTTAAAAAAAAAAAGGTGATTTTCGGTAAATTTGAGGATAAAAATTTTGGTTGCTTCATTTTATATAGTCTTTTGGAAAAATAAGAATTTTTGACAAATTTACATTTAAATTTTCGAGTTAGTCTTTATTGTTGTATTCAGCATTTAAGCACTAATTCTTGATCTATGAATTATATATTTGTTTTGGAAAAAGTTTTGTGAATATGAAATATTTCTAATCTTACAAGTATTAGAATTTGTTTGATTTTTTTCTTGAGGTGAAATGCCAGACAATACAAACACTAACTAAATTATTTAGGTATTTTTTTGGAACATTTGAGTTTTTAAAGCCAATCCTAAAATATCTTTATCTTTAGTTTACCCCTTTTAAGCCTTATTTTATATAAAATTTTCTTTGTTACCCACATGTTTAGCCTAGTCTTTTAAATAAAATGTATAACCTTTACCCCTTAAGCATGTTAATCATTTTATAAACTATTTTGAGCTATACTGAAATCTAGAGAAAGTTTGGAATTACAAAATATAAAAAAAAATGAAAAAGATTATTATACCCTTTGTTTGTTATAATAAGTTTGGATATGTAGTAGCTCTTAAAAAAATAAAAATAAAAATAAAAATATTGTAAATAAGTTTGGAGGTGTCACTTAGTATGAGTCAAAGCTCTGCAATATATCCTAAAATGATTAATGTGTTGAAGGGTGATATGAGCGACATTATTATCCTATATCTTACTTTCACTTCTGTGACGCCCTGTGCCCTCAGTGGCTCGGACCGTCACTAAAAACTGACTTGCTTATTTTTCTTATACTTTCTAGCAATTTATACTTAACTAGATATCATAAAATTAGAGATTTTTTTTTTACATGTACGTATTTACTGTATACATACGTATACCGATTACTATTTAAAAATACTATTTAACGATTACTATTTAAAAATACTATTTAACGGTTACTATTTAAAAATACAGTTTACAGTTACTATTCAAAAATATCATTTAACGATTACTATTCAAATATACTATTTAACGATTACTATTCAAAAATACTGTCTGGCAATTACTATTCAAAATACTATTTAACCATTACTATTCAAAATACTGATACTCAAATTTGCGGAAGATAAACTCGCGGTGTCTTCATAACCTTACCCTCACATCCGCCTCCGTCGCCACCATCGCCCATCGGGATTTAAGCCGTAGGACGCTTACCTATAGCATGAACACACTATATGAGCTTTACACCCAGTAAGTACAATATGTTTACTGCAAAACATGTTTAAATATAATACATACTTAAAAACATATAAGCAGTCATATATCACATACACCACTTTAACATATCACATATCACATATCATATTAATAATTATGAAACTTCACATAACATGAGCATCACATAAATATTGTGTACTGAATGCATCAAGAAGCATGGTGAACTATAACTAATACATGATCCGGTTATGTTCATTTATGCTTCAAACTTCTCTTTTCTTTTCTTGTCTATTTAGGGCTCATGTGTCAGTACCGTGCGTGCACAGACCATCGGTAACGCCCGTGGTAAATAGCCGGAGAGCCATCAACAGATGCTCAACTTTCTGCTTTAACTTAGAACCTCTTCATCTGAAAAGGCCGATATGACACGCTTACTAATTTCCGTCTTGTTTATCCTTTCAGCCATATGCTTCTCTAAGCTGTCCTAAATCCTACATGGTAGGGATGTATGGTATCTAACTTGCTTTGTCATCAATCTACTTGATTGTGAAACTACATGCTCTTAAACATGAGGTGCATTATCGTGTGCATGGCATACACATTTTAACATACTGTAAAATATCATTTAAAAGCATTTTCGTTCATGCCATAGGCGGAGTTGTACTTACCTAAATTGCAAGCAACATGAATCATGAATCGTGCCTTTATCAATTCACAGGTTACCACCTGTCATCAATAATGTTTCTCATTAATACTCTCGTTGAGTCACTATTAACGTTAGTGACTACAACTTGCTTTTCTATGGGGTACCGAGACCCGTCGATACCCTATTGGCCTATTATGGGGATTTGGTGTCTAACTCGTATCATGTTCGATCAATCGTCTACTTGACAAATTAATCATCATTCCTCACTGTGTTATTCGATACACGACCCTTGACTGGTTTACTACTCAGTCAATTAACCGATTAACTCACGTGTTGGTAACTAAGTAGTCGATCGAGTTACTATATGTGAACTTAGTGTAGTAACCGACTGGGTTACTTCGCTTGTTGGGGTGTGGTAGCCTACCAGGCTACTAAGGCTTGTTTGGTGTAATGGCCCACCGGGCCACTATGGCTTGTTTAGGGTGGTAGCTTGCCAGGCTACTAAGGCTTGTTTGGTGGTAGCCTACCGAGCTACACACACTATTTTACTTTTAAAAAAATTGTTTGGGTTGGCTTGTAAAAATCTTGGAAAAATTCTTTATTTTGAAATCGCCCCCTTATCACCCCATTGGAAGGTGGGGGACATTTATGTGAAAACCTTGTTCATATTTTAAAGTATTAAAAACACGTTTTTATTTTGAAGAGTATAAATTATATTTTTTTGAAGCTTGCATTTTAAAGGTGGTTTTTGAACTACTTTTGAAAACTATTTTGAAACTTAGTCGAAACGACTTCGTTTGTGATTTTGTCGTACATGAAAGTTTTCATCCTCAATAAGATGAACAAATCTTGTGTTCATCTCGGAGCCTAAACCTAACTCTAACGGCTCCTAATTTCATTAAACTCGTGGGCTTGGTGCCCAGTTTTTTTTGTAAAAGTCCCAGTTTTATGTCTCTGTAAAAACGGCTCAGTTTGAGGCCCAAAATGGTCAAATTTTTGACACACGCGTGTGGTTTTCAAGGTCTCGACGAGATCTACAACTTTTGTGTTGAGTCTGAGAACCGGTTCAGAATCTAAGTGGTCCATTTCTAGCAAAACCTGAGACTAAACACTGGGTTTGGATTTTGTTCCCAGTTTTGGACACCAAATGAAAAACACTCTAAAAACCTATTTTAGGTTCGTTTTTGGTCGAGGGCTATTTCATGCAAAAACGACCGTATCGAAATTTCCTTAAAATACTATGTTTTACCAAATCCCAATTTTTGAACCTAAGGGGTCAAAATGGCCAAAATCCATGGCCTTTCCTTAAGGACAGATATGTGTCAAGCCACTAAGATGTTCATGCTCTCATTCGCACATAACCATCCATAAAAATAATGTAAACACAACCACAACCACATGAACTTAAAAATTATAATCTAAGGGCTCAACATAAACTTATTACAAACCATTTGCATAAATAAATACACATAAATGGCCTTGATCAAAACATAAAACCAACTAACACAAGATAAGGTTTTTGGTTTACCTTCATTCCTTGAACCAAGCATGGTTTCAACTAAGCTTGAGGAACCAAAAATGGTCATGGGAATCCAAGAGAATGGGGTGTGTTTTTGCTAGAACAAATACCAAAAATTTCTCTTAAAAATCAAATCAAAACAGAAACTAAAAACTACAAGGATCGGTTTTTAAAGACTTACCCTTGGTGCCTTAGAACGACTTAGATTCGAATTCTCCTAGCACAAGCTTGTGAGGTTTGATTTTTGATAAGTTTGTGGTATGATTTAAAGCTTAAAAAAGTGAAGGTTTGGAGGCTTAAGGGGTTCGGATGCAGCTAGGAGAAAAAGGGGAAGTGAAATGTGTTTTGGAAGCCAAAAAGAAAGGAAACAAATCACTTGTGTAAAGGGTGCCTTTTATAGGCAAAATTGATCAACTTACTTAGACTTAATCCTACTTAATTATCTACCAAATTAGCCAAATCTTAGGACAAATTTTCTGTCCAATTTCAAACCAAGTGGGCGTGGGCTGCTCATTGGAAGGAGGGAGGAATAAACAAATATTGTTGACCAACTTTTTAAAACCCTTGAATATTTTATTCAAGTGTGTCATGACTAGGGAAAATATTTTAATGGCCACCTTTTGGGCTATGTGTGCAGCTGATTACAGCTGTTTTTTGTAGCTAAGGGGCACGGAAATTTAAGGCCAAAATTTATCTGTGTTGACTTCTCATCGCAGTCTAATTTTATACTACGGTGTTTGGTCCTTTCTCAGCAGTGTTCCAATTTTCATCTAAAAATTGGTTTTTTGAATCTGATTTTTGTACTATAAATTCCTGGTTGTTTTATACTATCTAAGAGCCCATTATCAATCTAAATTACTGTTCATATCCTATACTGTGGTTGTGTCTACACTGTGTTGTCCTTTCACATGCAAACCTGGCGTTCCCGGGTGAAATTTCAGACACAGTCTATCTTGATTAATTTGAACATGCTGATTCCATTTTTATCAGTTTTACATCCATCAGTGGTCATCTAGACCAGTTTTCGGGATCTGTGTGACCCCACCTTGAAAAACGTGTCAAGTACCCGATTGACTAATTTAGGCGTTCTGAGCCCAAATATATCAGTTTCGGGGCGAGTAAAGATCATCTTGACCATCATCCTGATACTGCATATCTCTCAAACTAAAATCTCGTTTTGTGCTCAATCAACCAGATCGAGTCTACTAACCGTTAACATATCAGTTTTAGGTCAAATTAAGGTCGTCTTGGCCAATAACTTGACACTACATTTCTCTCTATTCATTACCCACCGTTTTCTACTTAACTGACTAGTCTGAGTGTTCCGACTCTGATTTTTTCAGTCTCTAGGTGAGAAGAGGTCATCTGGATCATTTCTCGATATCATACCATTGCTAGGGCTATCTCTCGTTATTGTGCTCAGATGTTCGGTCTGAGTGTTCTGGTGATCTATTTACCAGCCTTGTGTCAAGAAATAGTCGTCCGGACCAGTTTTCTGACACTGTATGTCTCATTCATTTGTACACATAATAGGGTGGACCAGGTTCACTGTGGGTTGCCCCTTTCATTGCATGAATAATACTTAAATAGTACCGTATCTGTTTAGTCTATTCAATGGGAAACATACTATATTTTACAACTTAATTACTCATTGTATAGTAATTAGGTTTCATGCAATTTGAGGGTCTGTGTAATGGCTTTCTGCTCATTACACGGCCTTCAACACGGCCTCTAACACGGGCGTGTATAAGGTAACACCGAAGTGTATACACCGGACACGGGCGTGTACTAGTTGAAATTCTTTAACACGGCCCTGTTTCAAAACACGACCTTTTACACGTTCACAACCCGAGTGGTACACGGCCTCTTACACGGCCGTGTACCTAACCTTGTTCTGCTACACGGCCGTGTACCTAAACCTGTTCTGCTACATGTACATGGCTACACACACGTACACAATCTGAGTGGTACACGGCCACTTACACGACCGTGTACCTGACCGTGTACTTTAAAAATTGTACTAAAATGTATCAAATTATTCTTCAATTTCTCATTAAATTGAAAACTAAAGTACATGATCGGGGCAGTCCTTACAATATACCCCTCTTACAAAAATTTTCATCCTCGAAAATTAGAATAAATTTGGGAAGTCTCTTTTCATATCCTCTTCCCGTTCCCATGTAGCTTCTTCGAGGTTATGATTCCGCCATAATACTTTAACAAGCAGAATCGCTTTATTCTTAAGAACCTTATTTTCCCTGGCTAAAATCTGCACGGGTCTTTCTTCATAGGTTAGATCTGCATGTACTTCAACTGGCTCTTGTCTTAGTATGTGGGAACTATCCGGCACGTACTTCTTCAACATCGAGACGTGGAAAACATTGTGTACAGAAGCTAGTTCGAGAGGAAGGGCTAATCGGTAGGCTACCTTCCCGACCCTTTCAAGGATCTCGAAAGGTCCTATATATCTAAGACTGAGCTTCCCTTTCTTCCTAAAGCGCATCACCCCTTTCATGGGTGCCACCTTGAGGAAAACTGAGTCTCCTTCTTGAAATTTGAGAGGTTTTCTTCGTCCATCCGCATAACTCTTCTGGCGGCTATGCGCTGTATCCAGTCACTCTCGTATAAGTTTCACAGCTTTTGTTGTATCCTTGACGAAGTTGGTGCTGGTGAGCTGTTTTTCTCCGGTCTCGTGCCAGTGAATCAGAGATCGGCATCTTCTTCTATAAAGTGTCTCATACGGAGCCATCCCAATCGAGGAATGATAGCCATTATTGTACGAGAACTCTATCAATGGCAACTTCTGATCCCAATTCCCCTTGAAGTCTAAGACACATGCTCTCAATATATCTTCTAACGTTTGTATAGTCCTCTCAAACTGACCGTCAGTCTGAGGATGGAAAGCGGTGCTGAACTTCAATTTGGTTCCCATTGCAGCTTGAACGCTCTGCCAAAACCTTAAAGTGAAGCGTCCATCGCGATCTAAGATAATCGATTTGGGTACTCCGTGCAATCTTACTACTTGAGCGACATACATTTCTGCTAACCTCTCTACCGAGTAGCTCAACTTCATGGCTAAGAATCGAGCTGACTTCGTTAGTCGATCCACAATTACCCAGATGGCATTGTTCCCGCTTGAGGTTCTGGGCAATCTGACCATGAAATCCATGGTAATTTGCTCCTATTTCCACTCTGATAGCTCGATCTTCTATAGCTCTCCTCCCAGTCACTGATGTTCTGCTTTAATTTTCTGGCAGGTGAGGCACCTTGCTACGAGCTCGGCAACATCATTCTTCATGTTTGGCCACCAAAAACTTCCTTTCAAGCCCTGGTACATCTTATTTGCTCTCGGATGTATCAAGTATGGCGTGTCATGAGCTTCTGACAAGATCCGCTTCTTGAGTTCTTCATCCTTTAGAACACACACTCTATCTCCGAAATACAGTATGCCATCCTTAGAGACATGAAACTCTGAATTCTGGTCCTCCATTGCCTCCCTTTTGAGCATGTGCAGGGACGAATCGAGGTCCTGGTCGGCCTTGATTTCCTCTATGAGCGTTAACTGGAGGGTCATTTCAGACAACCTTCCTGTTAACATCTCAATCTCACTGCTCCGTAGCTCCTTTTGCAGTGCTTCAGGCAGGGCCTGGATGGTCATAAGTGTCGAAGAGTGCATCTTGCTCAACGCGTCAGCCACCTTATTTGCTTTTCCTAGGTGATATAGGATTTTGCAGTCATAATCTTTTACCAGCTCTAGCCATCTTTGTTGCCTCATATTAAGCTCCTTCTGCATGAAAATGTATTTGAGGCTCTAGTGGTCCGTGTAGATCTCGCACTTGATGCCATACAGGTAATGCCTCCATATTTTGAGCGCAAAGACCACCGCTGCAAGCTCTAAGTCATGCGTCGAGTAGTTTCTTTCATGGTTCTTAAGTTGTCGTGAGGCGCATGTGACTACCCTACCACCTTGCATTAACACAGCTCCTAGTCCAGTCTTGGACGCGTCACTGTAAATTACAAAATTCCCTTGTTCAGTATCTGGTATGGTCAGGATTGGAGCACTCGTGAGTCAGCTTTTTAGCTCCTGAAAGCTCTTTTCGCACTTGTCAGACCACTCATACTTTTTTTCCTTCTTGGTTAGCATCGTGAGTGGTGTGGCTAGCTTCGAGAATCCTTCCACAAAGCGTCGGTAGTATCCCGCTAAACCTAAGAAGCTGCGGATTTTTGTTACGTTCTTCAGAGTCAGCCAATTGCTAACTACTTCTACCTTTGCTGGGTCCACGGACACTCCCTTATGAGAGACCACATGACCGAGAAAATGAACCTTCTCTAACCAAAATTCACACTTAGAGAATTTGGCATACAGTTGATGCTCCTTAAGCTTGAGTAGGATGGCTCTCAAATACTCCGCATGCTCTTCCTTTGTCTTAAAATATACAAGTATGTCATCGATAAACACAATGACAAACTTGTCCAGGAACTCCTTGAATACTCAGTTCATCAGATCCATGAAAGCGGCAGGTGCATTTGTCAGCCTGAACGACATAACAAGGAACTCATAATGTCCATATCGTGTTCAGAATGTCGTCTTAGGGATGTCTGCATCTCGGTCCGTAATTGGTGGTACCCGGAACGTAGGTCGATCTTAGAAAATATAGCAGCGCCTCGTAGCTGGTCGAACAAATGGTCGATCCAAGGCAACAGATACTTGTTCTTGATCATGATCTTGTTTAGCTCCCGGTAGTCTATGCACATTCACAATGTTCTGTCTTTCTTCTTTACAAATAAGACCGGTGTTCCCCACAGCGAGCAACTCTCTCGAATGAAACCATTGTCCATCAGCTCCTTTAACTGAGTTTAAAGCTCCTTCAATTCTGCCGGGACCATTCTATAGGGGGCCTTGGATACGGGTGCCGATCCTGGTAACAGTTCGATTTCGAACGATATCTTCTGCTCCGGCAGAAGTCCTAGAAGATCTTCGGGGAATACTTCTGTGAACTCTTTTATGACTAGTACGTTGTCCAGTCTAGTTTCTGCTTCCTGGGTCGTATCCATTATGTGTGCAAAAAAATCAGTGCATCTACTAGATAGTAACTGGTAAGCCCTCATTGCCGATATCATCGTCTTTGGTTGCTTCGACGATAAGCCCTTGTAGACAAATTTTTTGTGTCCACTCGGGTGGAAGATCACCTCTCGTCTCTGACAGTCTATAACGGTGTGGTACTTGACGAGGAAATCCATTTCTATAATCATATCGTAGTCGCACATCTTGATGACGATTAGGTCCGTGCTCAGCTCATGCCCACTAATAACTATTGGTACATCACGTATCCAATAGCTAGACAACAAAACTTCCCTAGAGAGAAGGGCAATTTGAAAAGTATGGTTCATCTTATCTAAGTTCTTGCAGAACCTCCTAGCAAATTCTGATGATGCAAAAGAATGCGTAGCACCGAAATCAAACAAAACTAGTGCAGTGGAGTTGGCGACAGAAAGCTGACCTGTCACCACGGTCGAGGTTCCGGCCTCTGCATCCTCGCGAGTAAAGGCATAAATCCTCCCCTGCGGCTCTGGAGCTTCCAATCTGCCTTGGCTGATCGCTGGGCCTTCAATCCTTCCCTGGGTGGCACGCAGCTGTCTGCTAGTAGGGCAGGCTTGACCTTGCTAATTTTGCAGGTTCAAGCGGCAGTGTTTAGCGAAGTGGCCTTCCTTGCCATATATGTAACAGCCGCTGGTGCCCTAGAGGCATTATCCTGGATGGTTCCTTCCGCATTTTGGACAAGGCAGGTGTTGATTTCTGTTTCCTCCTTGGTTATTTTTCTTCTAAGGAAAGTTCCTTTGATGGCCTTGATTACCTGGATTCCCTTTCCTCTTATTGTTGTTGTTGGATGGCCGGTTGTGTTGGTTGTTTCCCGTACTCTGCCCTCTGTGCTAAAATTCAGAGTGTTGTCTGCCCTTGGTCGGCTTCAGTTGGTTTTTCTCTTCTCTCCTTGCCTTGAAGATCTGTGCCCTCCTCACTTTGTCTTGAGCTAGCCAATACTCAGCCCGGATGGCTCTACTGACACATTCGGCCATGGTTGTTGGCCCATGGCTACAGCTGCAGACTTGGACGGCTATATCCGTCCGAAACATTTTTAGCATCCTCCTGACCTTTTCCTTCTCAATCGGCACTAGGTCGGGGCAAAGTCGGGCTAACTGTTTGAATTTTCTCATGGCCTCAATGACCATCATGCCTCCTTGGTGCAAATTATTAAATTCATCCTGCTGGACTGCTAAGGCTTCGTCATTGAAGTACATTTCTCTGAACTCGACAATGAAGTCTGCTCAGTTCATTTGATTGATGTTCCTTCTGATAGCCACGGTCTTCCACCACTAGCGTACTCCTTTCCGTAGGGCTAGGGATACGCATATAACTTTTTCTCCTTCGGTCAGTCCCACGAGGTCTAGAATAACTTGAACATCAGTTAGCTAATCATCGGCTTCAATAGGGTTCATAGTTCCTTCAAATTCAAGCACCTTTATGCACCTAAACCGCTCGTATAAGTCGCCCTCTCTATAGGCTGGTACAATAACGCTTGCTCTTTAGGAGCTTCGGGGGCTGCTGGTGCAGCTTGGACTAGTACCTTTATGGGTTGTGGTGCTTATTGTCGTCGGTCCATTTGTTCTCTGAGCTAGTTAAGCTCCCACTGTTGATTTACCATCATTTCCTGCATCGTTGCGAGACGTGCCAGTAGCTCGTCGTCTCGCATAGCTTGGTTTGTTTGGGCTCTTGTTCTTACCATTGTTACCTATGTAACCCTATCACATAATGGAAAAGGAGAGCATAAGCTTCTCAAATTTTTGTACTTGGGATTTGTATTTATATATTATTTTCCTTCTTACTAAACAACTTCATTTTAAGCATCATAGATATATACATACTATATCTTTCCTTTCTTCTCTTATTCTTATGATGTTCAATACAAATATCGCGTCGTATTGGGACATCGTCTGAGTGCCAGGAATCGTCCTGTACTCTTTACCATACTTGATCATACTCGTAGAAAAATCATATTTAGGCCCTCAGGGCAAAATGATACCATTTTTCATAAAACATCTCATAAAACATATATATATATTAAATTTGGTGGGAGTGATACACACTTCCCAAAATACGATCCCATTAAGTACATTGAGTTGAGTTAGACAGGGAAAGCTACTGTTTCCCTCTATATAACAAAATTTTTGTGAAAAAGGTTGCTACTACTCAGAGGACAATCCTGACTCTGCGTCGGACATTTTCTCATTCTCGCTTTCACTCAGAGGAAACTTCTCGGGGTCTTCATCCTCGTCTCCCCAAGCAAAATCAACTTCACCATCACTGGTGATGATGACTTGGGGCTCATACATTTCTACCCCCTCATCGTCACTGATGTGATTGGGGATCTCCTCCTCCTCGTCGTTAGGTTGGGCATCGGGGATAGTCTCGTCACCATCTTAATCCATATGGTGTCTGGGAGACAGAGGGGCTGGTTCGAGGTCCTCCATCGGGTCTCCATTGTCTTCAGGTACTACTGGCTGTGGTTCGACCGCAAGTTCTTCGTTGGCCAGCTGAGGTACAGCATTTGCCAAGTCAAGGTTGAGTGCCACTCGCTCAGCGTCCACTATGTCTCAAACCAGGCACCTCAGGTTCTCATGTGGCGGAGGGTAGTAGACGAGGTCCTTCACGTACCATGGAATCCCTCTCCAAAGCAAGTCGGTTACCTCTGCAAATGACTTGTCTAAGGGAATGCTCGGCAACATGGCGTCTAAAAATCACTGATAGTAGTGTACCATGGTCTCTCCCTAGTAAATATCCCAAATGTCAGAGAGGACCTGATATCTCCTCTCATACATATCATCCCAGATGTTTGTATCCTTAGCTGGGTCATCGGAGTTGCGAAGATCTTGGCAGAACTCATCTCACTGCAATGCTGGACCCCTAATCCTGCGTTTATCATTCCACCATGTCATTACTGGTCCTATTAATCGGCTATTAGCCATTACCACCTGTAGACGGGGTGGAATATGGCACCCTTCGAAGATTGTCTCCATATGATGAATCTAATAAGGGAGTTCGTATGGGTTGCTGCCGTCGTATGTGTGTGGTCGCATGGCGGCGAAAGCTACACTTACTTCTCGGTCCTCTTGCACTTGCTGAGGGTCAACCGGTGCAGCTATTCTCCTACTATAAATTAATCGTTAACTCATATACTAAATTTTGAAAAACAAAAGCTAACTTACTTAGACAGATGAGACAGGCGTACGGCGATGTGAGGTAGGGTGGCAGGAAACCACTCTGATACCAACTGTGATGCCCTCTGCCCTCAATGGCCCGGACCGTCACTAAACACTGACTTGCTTGCTTTTCTTATACTTTCTAGCAATTTATACTTAACTAGATATCATAAAATTAGGGATTTTTTTTTATATATACGTATTTACTATATACGTACGTATACCGATTACTATTTAAAAATATTATTTAACGATTACTATTTAAAAATACGGTTTACAGTTACTATTCAAAAATACCACTTAACGGTTACTATTCAAACATACTGTTTAACGATTACTATTCAAAAATACTGTCTGGCAATTACTATTCAAAGTACTATTTAACCATTACTATTCAAAATACTGATACTCAAATTTGCGGAACATAAACTCGCGGTGTCTCCATAACCTTGCCCTTACATCCGCCTCCGCCGCCACCATCACCCATCGGGATTTAAGCCGTAGGACACTTACCTACAGCATGAACACACTACGTGAACTTTACGCCTAGTAAGTACAACATGTTTACTGCAAAATATGTTTAAACATAGTACATACTTAAAAACATATAAGCAGTCATATATCACATATATCACTTGAACATATCACATATCACATATCATATCAATAATTATGAAACTTCACATAACATGAACATCACAGAAACATTGTGTACTGAATGCATCTAGAAGCATGGTGAACTATAACTAATGCATGATCCGGGTATGTTTATTTATGCTTCAAACTTCTCTTTTCTTTTCTTGTTTATTTAGGGCCCATGTGTCAGTACCGTGCGTGCACAGACCATTGGTAACGCCCGTGGTAAATAGCCAGAGAGCCATCAATGGATGCTCAATTTTCTACTTTAACTTAGAACCTTTTTATCTGAAAAGACCGGTACGACACGCTTACTAATTTCCATCTTATTTATCTTTTCTTGCCATATACT
Organism: Antiaris toxicaria; assembly: GCA_035233585.1. Classification (NCBI taxonomy): domain Eukaryota; kingdom Viridiplantae; phylum Streptophyta; class Magnoliopsida; order Rosales; family Moraceae; genus Antiaris; species Antiaris toxicaria. Next base: position 26,207,956 of record CP141157.1, read on the forward strand.
TCTCTAAGCTGTCCCAATTTCTACATGGTAGGGACGCATGGCATCTAACTAGCTTTTTCATTAATCTACTTGATTGTGAAACTACATGCTATTAAACATGAGGTGCAACATCGTGTGTATGGCATATACATTTTAACATACTGTAAAATATCATTTAAAAGCATTTTTGTTCATACCATAGGCGGAGTTGTACTTACCTAAATTGCAAGCAACTTGAATCATGCCTTTATCAATTCACAGGTTACCACCTGTCATTAATAACGTTTCTCATTAATACTCTCGTTGAGTCACTATTAACGTTAGTGATTATAACTTGCGTTTCTATGGGGTACCGAGACCCGTCGGTACCCTATATTATGGGGATTTTGTGTCTAACTCGTATCGTGTTCGATTAACCATCTACTTGACAGATTAATCATCGTTCCTCACTGTGTTGTTGAAATGCAGCCCTTGACTAGTTTACCGCTCAGTCAACTGACCGGTTAACTCGCGTGTTAGTAATTAAGTAGTCTATCGAGTTACTATACGTGAACTTAGTGTAGTAACCGATCGGGTTACTTCACCTATTGGGGTGTGATAGCCTACCGGGCTACTAAGGCTTGTTTGGTGTAATAGCCCACCGAGCTACTATGGCTTGTTTGGGGTGGTAGCCTACCGGGCTACTAAGGCTTGTTTGGTGTGGTAGCCTACCAGACACACACTATTTTACTTTGAAAAAAATTGTTTGGGTTGGCTTGTAAAAATCTTGAAACCACCCCCTTATCACCCCGTTGGAAGGTGGAGGATGTTTTTATGAAAACCTTATTCATATTTTAAATTGTTAAAAACACATTTTTATTTTGAAGAGTATAAATTATATTTTTTTAAAGCTTGCATTTTAAAGGTGGTTTTTGAACCACTTTTGAAAACTATTTTGAAACTTAGTCGAAACGAGTTCGTTTGTGATTTTGTCGAACATGAAAGTTTTCGTCCTCGACAAGATGAACAAATCTTGTGTTCATCTTGGAGCCTAAATCTAACTCTAACGGCCCTTAATTTCATAAAATCCGTGGGCTTGGTGCCCAATTTTTTTGTAAAAATGGCTCGGTTTGAGGCCCGAAACGGCCAAATTTTTGACACACGCTAGTGGTTTTCAAGGTCTCGACGAGATCTACAACTTTTTGTTAAGTCTGAGAATCATTTCAGACTCTAAGTGGTCCATTTCTAGTAAAACCCGAGACTAAACACTGGGTTCGGATTTTGTTTCCAGTTTTGGATACCGAATGAAAAACACTCTAAAAACCTATCTTACGTTCATTTTTGGCCGAGGCCTATTTGATGCAAAAATGACCGTATCAAAATTTTCTTAAAACACTATATTTTACCAAATCCCAATTTCAGACCTAAAGGGGTCGAAATGGCCAAAATCTGTGGCTTTTCCTTAAGGATAGATATGTGTCCAGCCACTAAGACGTTCATACTCTCATTCGCACATAACCAATCATAAAAATAACGTAAACACAATCACAACCACATGAACTTAAAAATGATAATCTAAGGGCTCAATATAAACTTATTACAAACCATTTGTATAAATAAATATACATAAATGGCCTTGATCAAAACATAAAACCATCGTGCCTTGAACCAAGCACGGTTTCAACTAGGCTTGAGGAACCAAAAATGGTCGTGGGAATCTAAGAGAATGGGGTCTGTTTTTGCTAGAACAAATACCAAAAATTTCTCATAAAAATCAAATCAAAACAAAAACTAAAAACTACAAGGATCGGTTTTTAAAGACTTACCGTTGGTGCCTTAGAACGACTTAGATTCGAATCCTCCTAGCACAAGCTTGTGAGGTTTGATTTTTGGTAAGTTTGTGGTATGATTTAAAGCTTAAAAAGTGAAGATTTGGAGGCTTAAGGGGTTCGGCTGAAGCTAGGAGAAAAAGGGGAAGTGAAATGTGTTTTCGAAGCCAAAAAGAAAGGAAACAAATCACTTGTGTAAAGGATGCCTTTTATAGGCAAAATTGATCAACTTACTTAGACTTAATCCTACTTAATTGTCTACCAAATTAGCCAAATCTTGGGACAAATTTACTACCCAATTTCAGACCAAGTGGGCATGGGCTGCTCATTGGAAGGAGGGAGGAATAAACAAATATTGTTGACCAACTTTTTAAAACCCTTGAATATTTTATTCAAGTGTGTCATGGCTAGGAAAAATATTTTAATGGCCACCTTTTGGGCTATGTGTGCAGCTGATTACAGCTGCTTTTTGCATCTAAGGGGCACGGAAATTTAAGGTCAAAATTTATCTGTGTTGGCTTCTTATCGTAGTCTAATTTTATACTGCAGTGTTCAGTCCTTTCTCGGTAATGTTCCAATTTTCATCTAAAAATTGGTTTTTTGAATCCGATTTTTGTACCGTAAATTCCTAGTTGTTTTATACTATCTAAGAGCCCATTATTAGTCTAAATTACTATTTACATCCTATATTGTGGTTGTGTCTACACTGTATTATCCTTTCGCACGCAAACCGAGACGTTCTTGGGTGAAATTTCAGACACAATCTCTCTTGACTAATTTGAATGTGCTGATTCCATTTTTATCAGTTTTACATCCATCGGGGGTCATCTAGACCAGTTTTCAGGTTCTGTGTGACCCTACCTCGAAAAACGTATCAAGTGCCGATTGACTAATTTGGGCGTTCTGAGCCCAAATATATCAATTTCGGGGCGAGTAAAGGTCACCTTGACCCTCATCCTGATACTGCGTATCTGTCAAATTAAAATCTGGTTTTGTACTCAATCAACCAGACCGAGTCTACTAACCGTTCACGTATTAGTTTTAGGTCAAATTAAGGTCGTCTTGGCTAATAACTTGACACTGCATTTCTCTCTATTCATTACCCACCGTTTTCTACTTAACTGACTAGTCTGAGTACTCCGACTCTGATTTTGTCAGTCTCTAGGTGAGAAGAGGTCATCTGGATCATTTCTCAATATCGTACCCTTGCTAGAGTTATCTCTCGCTATTGTGCTCAGATATTCGGTCCGAGCGTTCTGGTGATCTATTTACCAGCCTTGTGTCAAGAAATGGTCGTCCGGACTAGTTTCCTGACACTGCATGTCTCATTCATTTATACACACAATAAGGTAGACCGGGTTCATTGTCGGTCGCCCCTTTCACTACATGAATAGTACTTAAACAGTACCGTATTTGTTTAGTCTATTCAATGGGAAATATACTATATTTTCCAACTTAATTACTCATTACATAGTAATTAGGTTTCATGCAATTTGAGGGTCTGTGTAATGGCTTTCTACTCATTACACGGCCTTCAACACGGCCTCTAACATGGGCGTGTATAAGGTAACACGGGCATGTATACACCGGACACAGGCATGTACTAGTTGAAATTCTTCAACACGGCCCTGTTTCAAAACACGGCCTTTTACACGTTCACAACCCGAGCGGTACAAGGCCACTTACATGGCCATGTACCGCACCGTGTTCTACTACACAGCCATGTACACTTACACAGCCTCTCCCGTGTTCACAACCCGAGCAGTACACGGCCTCTTACACGGCCTGTACCTGACCGTGTTCTGCTATACGGCCATATACACTTACACGGCTACACACATGTACACAGTCTGAGTGGTACACGGCCACTTACACAACTGTATACCTAAACGTGTACTTTAAAAATTGCACCAAAATGCATCAAATTATTCTTTAATTTCTCATTAAATTGAAAACTAAAGTACATGGTCGGGGCAGTCCTTACAACTTCAACCACACATTACAAGCCTATAGCCCTAATAACCCTTGGTTTTGTATTTATTGACATTAGTGTAAAGAGATAGAAAATGAACCCATGGGATTTGATCGATATTGATTGTTTCATGTTCTCACAAACTCATCTAGATTGCACACATTCAAATGAAAAAGGAAGTCTAAACACACATACAGAATATCTAATTATAAATAGACATGCTCTTACATCAAACTCAAATTTCTAGTTAAAATTTACGTTTTTTTGCAGGTTATATCTTTTATAGTAACCTATGAGTAAATTTTTGGAAATCACCATATAATATTTTTTTCCTTTTCTTTTTTTTTTTTTGTTTAAGGATAAGCAAAATCTTAAGTTTGTAGTTATAATAATAACTCCTCGAACTTTAAGAAAGCTATACAATCCCACTAAAAGTGGGAAGATAACGAGGAAATATGAGAAAAAGGAAAAAGCTCCAAGAGTCAAGAAACCAATTGCTATAGGTGCGGCATGAAAAGACAATGGTCACGTACATATTGTACGTCAAAATATCTTGTTGATCTTTATCAAGCTTCACTAAAGGAGAAGGAAAAGGGCATGGAAACAAACTTTGTTGAACATCATATGGACACTAATTCATTGGATATTTCAAATTTCTTTAAAAATCCTGATAGAATTATATATGATTATATAATTAGGGATGAAAGTTTCCATGTTGATTAACATGTAGTATGATTATAGCATGAAATGATCTTTTGTATGTGTGTCTTTTGTTTTAGTATGTAGTTTAAATTAACCTATTGTGCCATTTTCAAGTTTCTAAATGAAATACTCATTATTTTAATATATATTAGCCAATGCTCATTGTTTCAAGAAGAATATGGATTTTATTGATATTGATTCCAAGGCAAATGGTGAGGATCTTTGTTTGACAGATAATGCGTACACAATTCTTAGAGATAAAAAGTATTTTTCAAATTTAACATTTGGCAAAGCTAATGTGAATACATGTTGTGAATTTTCATAACTACACAAATCAAACAAGTAATAAAGTAATAAATAAAGTATCGTTTCTATGAGAATAGTATTATTAAGTACCGAAATTAGTTAATTTTAATTTTATTTGAGCGACCGAAAAGTGTTACGATTAAAATTTTAAATAAATAAAATTACAAAAATAAATGTATACATATTAATAACACACAAACAAATACATAGATGTTATAAATTATGATTTCACCATAATTAATTGGATTTAATTTTATTTAAGTATATTTTTATGATTTTGTATTCATATTCGTTGATGATCAACTATTCTTTTTGCTTTATGTACTCCTTTTCAAGTTATACATAAATTCTACATTTTTATAATTAAATTTACGTAAAATATTAATAAATTAAAATTCATGATAAATAGTATCATATATATCATACATGTGAATAGTAAAATACAAGTCTGAATTCAATTATAAAAAGTGTTCGTTGGTAAATCTGTGATAATTAATAACATGATCACACAAAAATAAATAGATATATCTCTATTCTATCCCAAATTTTAAGGTCATAAAAATCTCCTATCGGTTTCATTTTGATCCTCAAATCATTCAAAGTTATCCAGAAATTTGAAAGTTTGAGAATATATACACCAACAAATACGACAATCATAATAATATGCTTAATGTGATTAAATTATTATAATCGGGTCATGCTATAGTTCTCAACAATAATTTATTTAATTCATAAAGAAAAATAAAATAACACAATAAGACAAATTAAACATAATGACAAAATAGAAGAAAAGAGTCTAGAAAAGTTATCGATATTTATGCTAACAGAACCTTCAGAAACTTCTCCTTTTATTGATATAAGAATTACAACTTAAACTAAAAAGAAAAATTTATAAGTAACCTATACTCTAAATAGAGCTCTGTACTAGATGGCTAAGCCTCAAATTTGGTCTTTGCTCCTTGCTTTCTTGCTTTTTTCCTGCCTTCCCTTCTCATGCCTATTTATAGGCTTAACATTAACACTATTCCTTCACATTCATAACATGCATAAGAGAGGTTACGCATCAGGCATTCGACACTGGCGTGCATGCATATGGGCCTTGCCCCACCAGAGTTTGGTGCATGGAAAGGATGAAGAAAAAGAAGGAAAAACAAAAGAAAAAAGTAACTATGTATGGGTTCCAGCTGTCTCATTATTGATTCGAAGTTAGAATCTGCTATAACGTCTTCATACGAGCTCCGATTTAAGAGTTTTTTTTTTTTAACTAAATACTCATATCGATGAGAAGATCAAAATAAGACTAATCAAAGGGATGGACTGCTGATATGAATAGTATTATCTGGTGGGACCCACTTCCAATACATGAATTTTTTATCATTATTTGACGTTACAAGCAAACAAAATGCTAAAAGTAAACATTTCCAAAATAAAATCCTACAAGTAAACTCATTAGAAATATTTAATTTTAAGTTTATTTAATGTACTATTACTAAAATAAAGCAAAAATTAAATAAAAATCTCACAAAATTTATAAAAAATCTAAATTAAAGTAAAAAAACAAAAAAAATTAAAAACAAATAAAACTCTCTAGGATAAGATAGTTTTTGTGCATAAAAAAATAGTAAAATAACTCTATTTTATAGGGTTATCAAACCCCAAACTTAAGATTTTACTTGTCCTCAAGCAAAAGAAAAGAAAATAAAAGAAAATTTTATATTAGCAATGGTGATTTCTAGAGATTTCCTTAGAGGTTATTGTAAAAGATATAGTCAGCAAAAAACTATAAATGGTAGACTAAAAATTTGAATTTAATTTAAAAATATGTCTACTTACAATTAGATATTCCATGTGTATGTAAATTTCCTTTTTTATTTGATTATATGCAATCTAGATGAGTTTGTAAGGACTCGAAATAATCGATATCAATCAAACCCTATAGGTTCATTTTTTATTTCTCTCTCCATAAGGTCGACAAATACAAAACCAAAGGTCATTAGGACTATATTAGATTTATAATGTGTGGTTTAGATCATCATTCAACACATTAATCATTATATGATCGGTTACACAGCTTTTATTTATACCTAACTAACACCTCCAAAATTATCTATAACTTTCCATTGTCAAAATAAAACTTATTATTTTGTTTTTTTTTTTTTTTTGGTTTTTTTTTAAGAGCTACCACATCCCTAAACTTATTATAACAAACAAAGGGTGTAATTTTTTTTTTTAAACATATGTCATAATTCCAACCTCCTTCCTAGATTTCAGTATAACTCAAAATAATTTCAAAAATGAACAACATGCTTAAGGGCTAAAAGTTAGATATTTTATTAAAAAGGCTAGGCGAAAAATGTGGGAAACAAAGATAATTTATATAATACAAGGCTCAAATGAGGTAAACTAGGGATAAAGATATTCTAGGATTGGCTTGAAAAGCTCAAATGTTCTAAAAATTTGCCTAAATCATTGCCCTAGTGTTTGTATTATCTGGGATTTTACCTTAAAAGAAAATTTAAACAAATTCTAAGATTTGTGATATCAGAAATACTTCATATTTACAAAACTTTCTCTAAACAAACATAGAACTCATAGATCAAAAATTAATACTCAAATATTAAATATCACTACTAAGTTAGAATATCTCAAAAATTTAAATGCAAATTTGCTAAAATTCTTGTTTTTTGAAAGACTGTATAAAATAAAGCAACCAAAATTTTCATCATCGGATTTATGGAAAATCACCTTTTTTATTTTTATTTTTATTTTTTTATTTTTTATTTTTTATTTTAAAACAAAGACAATGATACAAGAAAACAATCATTACTATAAGATGCGCATTAAGAGTACTAAAAATAAATATTTACTCAACTATCTTATAAATAATGAATTTAGTAGTTCTACTAACACAAGTCGAAGAAAAAAAAAATTTTTTTTTTAACAAACACAAGAAACTGAATAAACATTAAAAAAAATATATATATTTCCTCCCTATAACCTATTTAATACATTATCGCCAATGTCTAATGTAGATAAATAGAAAGTGAATGATCTCACCTAATATAGTGTTATTAAAAGCAAAATCTCACAAACTAAAACTAAAACAGAAAATCATATGTTATAAGTAAAACCAAAGAGTTAAGGTATGTTACAACTAAACATCAGATCCAATCCTAGCTTTTTGCTGCATTTGCTATCTATAGTTGACCATACAACTTATGACATTAATGGGTCAGGCTCAAGTACAAAAATTTGTAGTTGGTCAACCAGATGATCAGTAGCCAGAGCTGAAATTAGGATTTTTTTGAGCTGATGGTGTAATGAATTCCTGTTTCACAGCATGATCTAGAAAAGATAACAAACTATCGTAAAAATCATAAACATTTAATAATTCTTATGGCTTTTGATAAAGATTGAGTTGGGCTTAAAAAGTTGTATTGAAAATTTCTTCTAGGGTTTCTAAACCACTAGGTTAAGCAATAAAGGTATCTACATTACACATCATGTTAGCCATTCTCTCATGTTTAGACAAGACCTTCAACTCATTACCTAGAGTGTAACTAGTGATGTTTTTGTCAGCTAAAGATTGAGTTGGGCCTAAAAAATAGTGATGAAAATTTCTTCTAGGATTTCTAAACCACTAGGTTAAGCGATAAAGGTATCTACATTACACATCATGTTAGCCATTCTCTCGTGCTTGGACAAGATCTTTAACTCATTACCTAAAGTGTAACTAGTGATGTTTTTGTCAGCTAAAGCACTATGAATGATATCTAAGATTTTGCTACCCCCCACATATATGCTAGATGACACACAACCTATTAACCGAAGACTTCCTCTCCCATATACTAGATTAATTTGTCTAGTAGCTAACACCCTGTCAAAGTTATTTATTGCTTTCAAAATCTTTCTGTCTTTTCCTAAACTAATCCCACCAAAAACACAAATAGTTTTAAACTTACGAACTGAAAGACCTTCTATCTCAACTCTCTTCTTTCTAACCTTACAAATGAAGATGTGTATGATGAAAATGTGAAAATGCATATGTATTTATAAGGTGAAAAAAGAATATGCTGAGTTAAGTTTATCAAGGGATAGATTAACTGTTGTCAGAAGAATTTGAAAAATAAAGAGAAAAAATAACAAAAATAGACACTCAATGCAAAAAGAAAAAGTAGAAAATGCATTCTCAATATAGAAAATAATAATGATAAAAATGACAATAATGAAACAAGCAAAAAATAAAAAAGAAATCTAAAAAAAGAAGAAAGAAATATTTTATACAATAGTTGTGATTGTGACTCACATCTTTCTCTGATTTTACATCTAGTAATGGCTTAAACAATCTCTATGAGTCAAGGATGAGCTTCCCATTTAATTTTCTTATAAACTGACAAATAGTATTTTTAAACATCGAATTCCCAAGACTGTAACGCTCCCGTTCATCTACTCTGCATGTTGCGCTTTGATAGATCGTCTTCCATATCTATAGCTAAGACAATGAGGGGAAAATTATGTGAAAATAAAACAGAGAATAAACACACTAAGAAAATAAATAAAAAAAGTAAAGAAAAGACAGTGTAGGTTACCTCTCAAAAAGCGCCTGATTTATAGTTATCGGCTTGACTTCAAATATACATTTTATCAAAAAGCGACTTCCGCCCGTAATAGATATCATGCGACACCACATACAGTTCTTTGTTGAAGATGCCATCAAGCTTAGCTAGATGTGGAACTATTTAGTATGTGTGTCCAACAAAGATTGGTTTTGAATATTTTGCTTGATAGACCCTAAGAATTGATGCTAACGATGGCTTCAGAGGAGTTGGCCACATAGGATTTTGAAAAGTTGATGCTATTATAAGTTAGGCTTTTAAGACTTTTTCTTGTAAATTTTCTTCAATGATCAAGTCTTTGATTCCTTCCTCATTTAGAGAGTCATCATTATAAAACAACTCTAAGTATTCCTCTTCTAGTGTATGATCCTATTTTGGTGCATTCTCCTCAAGGTGGCAATGATGTATGATTTTTGTTGGGGTATCTATTGTGGAAATGGGTGCTTCTAATGTTTTGAATTCATCCACCACCGTCTCATATGCCTTTTGATATCGAATGGTTCCTCAAGAATATCATCTACCCTATAAATAAATTGATTTATCCTCTCTATGAATTGAGTAACTTGGCTTAGTAATTCAGAGGACACCTCTGTCTCTTGAATTTGGGTGTAAATCCATGACTCTTCAATATTGATATTATTCTCTCAAATTTGATTGTTCATTGGATAATTCCAATGATTGAATTCTTCCATATCTTCCAACATGTAATATGCTTCATCTAGGGATTTTTGGGAGAAAAAGGTGGTACCATTTCATCTCTCAACCCATTATCTGATTGTATAACATAACCCACTAAGGAAGATTTCTAATTGACATTCTTTAAAAAACCCACAATATAGAAACCTAATTAGTAAATTTTTAAACCTAATTGGTGCATTCTCCTCAAGGTGGCAATGATGTATGATTTTTGTTGGGGTATCTGTTGTGGAAATAGATGCTTCTAATGTTTTGAATTCATCCACCGTCGTCTCATATGCCTTTTGATATCGAATGATTCCTCTAGAATATCATCTACCCTATAAATAAATTGATTTATCCTCTCTATGAATTGAGTAACTTGGCTTAGTAATTCAGAGGACACCTCTATCTCTTGAATTTGGGTGTAAATCCATGGCTTTTCAATATTAACATTATTCTCTCAAATCTGATTGTTCATTGGATAATTCCAATGATTGAATTCTACCATATCTTCCAACATGTAATATGCTTCATCTAGGGATTTTTGGTAGAAAAAGGTGGTACCATTTCATCTCTCAATCCATTATCTGATTGTATAACATAACCCACTAAGGAATATTTCTAATTGACATTCTTTAAAAAACCCATAATATGGAAACCTAATTAGTAAATTTTTAAATCTCCACCAGGGACTATGAAATAGTTTTGAATCTTGTTGGGTAAATTTTGTGAGGATTAGTTGATGAGACATTTTTGAAAAAGCCTTATCGAAAATCTCTTTTTTTAATACTTTTTAATATTTTTAATTTTTTAAATTTTTTTTAATAAAAAAAACTCAAAAAGAAAACAAAAGTAAAATAAAGCTTAAATTAAAACTAAAATCAATTGGTATCGATATTAATAACTAACTATCCCCGACAATGGCACCAAAAACTTGTTGTGAATTTTCACAAATACACAAATCAAACAAGTAATAAAGTCATAAATAAAGTATCATTCCTATGATGATAGTGTTATCAAATATCAAAATTAATTAATTTTAATTTTATTAGAATGACCGAAAAGTGTTACAGTTGAAATTTTAAATAAATAAAATTATAAAAATAAATGAACACAAATTAATAACACACAAACAAATACATAGATGGTAGAAACTATGGTTTCACCACGATTAATCAAATTTAATTTTATTTAAATATATTATTATAATTTTATATTCATATTAGTTGATGGTCAACTATTTTTTTTACTTTATGTACTCTTTCTCAAATTATACATAAATTCTACACTTTTATAATTAAATTTACGTAAAGGATTAATAAATTAAAGTTCATAATGAATATACAATACTGTTTATCATAAATTTTAATTTACTAATCTTTTACGTAAATTTAATTATAAAAATATATTATTATGTATAACTTGAGAAAGAGTATATAAAGTAAAAAAAAGTAGTTGACTATCAACGAATATGAACACAAAATCATAATAATATACTTAAATAAAATTAAATCAGTTAATTATAGTGAAAACATAATTTTTAACGTTCATATGTTTGTTTGTGTGTTATTAATTTATATTCATTTATTTTTATAATTTTATTTTATTTATTTAATTTTTTACTTGTAATATTTTTGAGTTGCTCAAATAAAATTAAAATTAAATAATTTCGGTACATAATAACACTGTTATCATAGGAACGATACTTTTCTCATCACTTTATTACTTGTTTGATTCGTGCACTTATGAAATTCCATAACAATTTGCTTTGGTGAATAGCTTTCTATATTTTTTTTATTTTCTATTTGAATGCATGCATTTTCAAATTTCTTCTAACATTTTTTTTTAACATATTACGTAATTAATTGCAGTGATTTGGATGAATGCAATTTATGGATTTTTTTATTTAGATTTTTATTTAAATAAAATATTTTTTTAATTTTTTAATAGACCTTCTAATGTCGGTTTTGAAAAAAGAACGTCCAAAGTTTTGCCTTGTCTAATTTGTTGGATTTTTAGGGGGCGTTTAGTAAACGCATCACATTTTAATTGTATTTGAGTGAAATTTGTTTTTTGAATATTGTATTTGGTTGAAAAGTATTTGTTTTGTATTTGAATGAAATGTGTGTTTGGATGAAAAATATTTTAGAGTTGAAAAGTTGATGTAATTGATAAAAGTAGAGATAAATAGTGTAGTTGAAAAGTTGATGTGATTGTTTTAAAAATATTTTGAATAGTAATTGTTTTCGTAGCACTGTTATAAAATTTATGTTTGGTGTAAAATTATATTGTATTTGAGTAAAATTAAAATGAAATTTGGTATCAAACGCCCCCTTAACGTCCCTAGACCAAACGCCGGTTTTTTAACCTACATTAAAAAGCTTTAACCTCACTTTTTGATCAACATTAAATTTAACATTTGTACTAGTAATAAGCATTCTAAGAAATATCTATCGCCTCCCCAAACTCCCCCCAAATCTCCCTCCTCTCATCATATTCATCAAACCTTACCTACCCCATGTAGAAAGCCTCCCAAAAAACATGGAAACCACTGTGAATGTAACCAAACAACAAGTCGCTTGCTCGACAAAGCCTACAACGGCCTTCAAGAACTCATAACATGCTTCCTTGAATCCTCCAAACCACATTGGCTTATGTTCAATTACATAGCTTACTGAATACCAAACATAGCTCAAAATCTCGGCATTTCTAGTGCATTATTTAGTATTTATTGTTGATGGGAAGCCGAGTTCCCTAGATCTCGGCCATCGTAATGTGGCCATACTTGCAAGCTAGGCTACCAATATCCGAGAATTTAGGAGCAGAGTTTTTAAATATTTAAATTTTAAATAACCAATCAAAATTATCTGATATCTATAACAGAATCTACAATATTGAAAATTGTATTTATATTCAAGTTTAAATATCAAATATTTATATTTGAATATCAAATTTGGATTATCTCTTAAGAGTCCATAAATACATAAGAATAGGTCTTTAAAAATAAGAGAACTATGATTTCACAAATTAATAGATTACACCATTTGTAATTTTGAAAATATAGGAAAACTCTACGACTGAAAAGAGAACGTAGGATTCCCATTCATGGTAAACCTTTATAAATCTATGTTTTCTTCATTTTTTGCTCTTTATTTTGATTGCGTTTTATATCATCTTTCATTTTCTCGAGAATTCTCATCTTCATAGGATTTGTTAAGCGAGTTTTACTCATCAACATTTACATTGTGGCCTGTTTAGGATTTCTATGTTCAAAGTTTCTAGGCGAATGGATAAGCCTAGAAGACTTCACGGTCCATCCCAACTGGATACCATTCACCTCGACGGTGGCGTTTTGCCGTTTTGAGATCTCAAGGATCTTTAACTGACTAATTAGAGTATACATCAGCATTACATATACTTACCATATTGTGGACGCTATGAGAAGTTGTGATGTTATAGCTATGAGAAGCTCTTGGGAGTTTGAAACGGAGTGGTTCTGGCTTCTAGATGATCTTCACCAGAAACCGGTGATTCTAGTTGGCCAGCTTCTACCAATGCCATTTCTCGACAAAGACGAGACGGACCCATAGAAGTCCATAAAACAATGGCTAGACCAATTGCCAAAAAGCTTGGTTGTTTACGTACCTTTTGGAAGTAAAGTCAAACTGAGTCAACATGAGCTCACTAAGTTGGCTCTTGGGTTAGAACTCTTCGTGTTGCCATTCTTCTAGGTTCCGATAACTTACAGCAACATAGTCGATTTAGACCCGGTCCATCTCCCAACTAGGTTCGAGGAGGTTAGTTTGCACAGATTGGGCTCTTCAGAAGAAGATTTTGGCCCATGACTTGATTAGTGTTTGTTACAGCCACTTAAGTTAGAGCTCCGTTGTTAAAGCACTTTAGTTGTCAAAAGCGCTGGTGTTGTTGACTGTCTCTAATAATCAGGTTTGAATGCTAGAAGAGAAGATGGTTGGATATTTGATATTGATAGACGAAAATGATGGGTTATTTATGAGGGACTCAGTGGCCGAGTCACTAAAGCTGGTGATGCTGAAAGAAGATGGTAAGGTGTATAGAGACAAGGCCAAGAGTTTGGCGACAAGGATTAGCAGGACAGGCATATGGAAAACCTTCTAGGTTATCTTGTAACCTATAGACAATGACTAAATTAGGAACGCATAAATTCTGAATGGGAGAGTCTTCTAGATTTTTGGCTCTCCTTGAGTTTTTTTTTTTTTTTTCCTCGTATTTATGGTTATTTAAGTTTGTTTGTTGGTTTTTTTATTCTGCTGTGTGTTTGTCATGGATGGTGCTTTTTTTGTGTATTGTATTGCTTTGTTTTGGTGTTGGTGAAATAGACATTCTCCTTGAAAAAATTAGGAAGCAAAAGAGCCTAATTATGTGTGTTGTGTTTATTCACATGAAGGAATGGTTCTTGTGGTTGTAAGAAAACTAAAGTGTATGTCACAATTTCGGGTCCCAATAGGTGCTTCAATTTTGCTCCATTTTAGCTTGAATCAAGCTAAGTTTGGTATTTTGATTTATTTAAGTTTGAGTTTAGCTTAGCTTAAACCAAGCTATTTCTTAAACTTATTTTATTATTTCAGTATAATTTCTAATGCAAATTTAACTTAAAATAAGCTATTTTTTAAACTTTTTTCACTATTTCAATATAATTTTCAATAAAAGTTTAAATTAAAATTAAGCTAAACTAAATCACAAAATACCCAACTTGATTTAAGCTAAAATAAAGCTACATTGGTTCACCAAATAGATTGTTTGCATATCTATAACATTGTCCATTTTTATTTGTCTTGCATAAATCTTAAGTTTTCAAATCTATGTTAAAAAATCTATGTACAAGTAGAGATCCAATGACATGGTAATTAATTCCACATCAATTTCAGAATTAATCTGGTGGATTTCACTTTTGAGAGGAGGTTATTAGATTTTACACATAACTGCTATAGAACAAAAAGTACTTCAACTACTTTAAATTTCTCGTCGCACACACCTTTTTTTTCTGTTTATTTTGATGTTCTATTTTGTATCATATCAACAGTTTGCTTGACCAAATGAAAAAGTTGATATACTTTAGCCAAAACTTACTATATAGAAGGTTTTTATAAATTTTTAAATTGATTTCTCCACTCCATGAAGCTTGAAAATGTTTTTCCATTATCATTAAATACTCTTGTTGGTCTTTTTCACTACCATAACATGAAATAATAAGAATTCCTATATGTGAGATTTAACTCATGAAACCAATATTAAATTATTTCATATTAATAAGCCACACAAGTTCGACATCTTAACAACGAAAACAAATGATCTTCACAACATAAAAAAAAAAAGCTTTTTTTCTCTACATATACCTTCTTTCAAACACTATCACATGAACTCATTATCATCTTCTAAATCTATAGTCCCCGTTGTGTACATGCATGAACCTATAACTTGTCAAAAGTCTTGAATTCATGACATGCATATGCACTTTCTTAACCATAAGCACATGCAAAATGATATTTGCACCAATTATTTGCAATGGATGGTACTTGGTGTCCTGCTTGGAAGTTGTAATACGGTAGATTCCACATATGTGTCCATTATATTACTTCTCTGGAAGACCTTTGTAGTTAATCTGCCTTGTGAGATTATATATGTGCTTACTCATGTGAATACCCAAAAAAAAAAAAAAAAAGATAGTGTTGGGTGTCCTGGTAATAGAAATACCTAGATAGCACATTAAAGTAGATACCTTAATTTTGTGTAACATCAAACATTCATATTAAAATAAAGTTTTAAATTAAACCAACAACAATGTGTTTGCGTGAAAGTTACAGGTATTGGATTTGATCTTAATGGTAAAAACGTTAGGCAATGCTGAATCGATGAATTATGTAGTACCACATTATAACAAGATGCTATAAAATGACTCATATCTAGCATTGTAATCAATCGATCCAATGGCGGATAATCCTTGAAGAATGAAAGTGTAACTCTATCGCATATCCAAAGGACTCACATCCTCTTTTCTCTTTGTATGTCCCTATCTCTATCCCCAATAATATCTTAATAAAATAATATCTTAACAAATTATTGAAAATGTTAATTCATATTTAACAATTAAAAATATCAATTCATATTTAACAACCACTTAACAATCAATCTCTATTTTTTTCTTCCTATGGCTACGTCCATTTCACTCACTCTGGCTCCCCCGGGACCACTTATGAAATATGATCTCTCTTGTCACCTTTTTTGAGTGGACCCCAGAATTAATTTTTAAATAAAAAAATTGTATTTTTTTTCTTCCTTCATTTCAGAAGGATAAGTTTCAATTTTTTCTTTTTTATTTTTTTTTCTACTGAATGTTTCAGTTTCTTTATTTTGCCTAACTAATAGTTCACTTTTTTTTCGTAGGTGGAGAAGTGCACTCAGTGGAGCAAAAATACTCTTTTAGGTATGTTTTTACAAAGTTTTGTGCATTTTGTTGTTGTCTTTTTGCTACAACAGGTAATTAGTTTGATACTTTGTATATATATATACACACACACACACATATATATATATATAGCAAAGAAATGTCTTTTTTGCGGTTCACATACTCAATTCGCTTTATGTAAGACGTTAAACATTCGATTTTTCTAAAGACCAGCATCAAGAATTGTCTTAACACTTTTGGACATGCACAGAGGCACATAGAACCTGGTGAGGGGGCACATACCCCACAACTAAAGCCACACTTTTATTAGACATGTTCTTGTGTAACATATTTGTGCCCCCAATACGACACTGTAAAGTGCGAATCAATACTCATCCTTGGGCTAATTTCTTGGTCTGAGCTATTTCTTGAGCTTTTTTGGGCCTCGTTTGTTTGACTCCACATACTAGGGATAAATATATTAAATGGTAAACTCGAAAGACTCCACCGATCTAAAAATAGCGTAAATCATTACCCTAATCAAATGTAATCTAGAATTTAACCTTAAGAGAGAATTGAACAAATTCTAACACTTGTGAGATCAAAAAAATCATATGTTGATACGAACCCCGTCAAGAATAACGAGACCCGTCAAGATTATGAACCCAAGAACGTTCTAAAATCAGGTTCGAATGGATGGGAGACCTTGATCCGTTGCTTCAGCAAAAACAAGAACCTTGGTATATATGGACCTCAACCCGTTGCTTAATGCGAAACAAGAACCTTGGTATAATGAAGACGCCACAATCAACTATGGAAAGGTTGATTGATAAGTCAAAAGCGAACGCCACGGAAAATTCTGATAAGTTCAGATAGTTCTTCAAAGAACCAAAGAGAATTAAAAACTCTCAAATTTATGAATTAAACTGATGTGTCCTGTTTTATTGCTATGGGGGTGCCTATTTATAGGCAATTGTTATAAAGAATATTCCTAAAGAAAATCTGGAAAAATAAGCCTAAAAAATCCGAAAATTATTTGAAAATTTGAATCCAAAGATTTTCTTAACAAATCCTAACAAAGATAAGCCTAAACAAAATCCGAATTTTGTTTGAAATCGGAATTTTGTTTGTTACAAAAGATACTCTCAAAATCCTAACCGAAATCCTAAAGTTTGAATTCGAAAATTTGTTGGAAAGTTTGTTACAAAAGATATTCTCAAATCTTAGCTGAAATCCCAACAAATTCGAAAAGATAATCCCAACCAAATCGGGAAAAGATAATCCCAACTAAATCCAGAAAAGATAATCCTAACTAAATCCGAACTTCCTTGGTTAAAGAAAAACGTCTCTTGGCTTGATTGGGCTTGAAGTCTCTTGGCTTGATTGGGCTTGAAAGAATTAGCTGAATTTCTCGTGAGCTTGAATCAAGTTAATGCATCTTTGTTGATCACATGAATCTTGCTCAATGGGCCTCCACAAATTTGATTGAGCCCACACCTCTTGAATCAGCCCATTAAGTGCTTCTTTAAATTTCTTTGCTCTTGCTCTTGTAACTGGCCCAATTGGCACTTGAACTGGTTCCCTTGGTGGTGTCATGTCTTACTTTGCATCACATGTCTACATAAACCTACCAAATATGGACACAACTCCAAGATCAAGACAATGTGGTTAAAGGTTGAATAATCACAACCAAAATGCAACTACTCAAGAATCAAACACAACATTGAAGCAAGATTCATAATTTTCCACAAGATTTGTACAATTTCAATCAAAGTTTTATCATCAAGTCAAAGGCAATCACCAACAAAAGCACAATTACCTCAAGTTATTCACAAATAAAAAGTTTTCAATTTCTCAAAAAAAAAAACCAACACAAGAAATTTTTAATCAACTCTCCCAAACTTAAGATGCAAAATCATCCTCACTATGTAAGCAATCAAGAAAATCAAGCTCCAAAAACATGATATTATTAAAAATCAAACAAAACAAGTAAAAAGTATCCAAACTTAGGTTGCCTCCCAAGAAGCGCTTGATTTTTAATCATTGGCTTAACTATTGAAGAAGTGCTCATCAAAGATCGACTTCTGTCCATAGTAGGTGTCATATGACATTACATATAAGTCTTGATTGGAATTGTCCTCAACCTGAGCAAGATGTTGAATTGTTCGACACATAGCACCAACAAGATTTGTCTTCAATGGATGTGCTTAGTAGGCTCCAATGATTGATGCTAATGTTGGTAGAGGAGTTGTTGGCCATATTAGATCTTCATAAATGTGTTCTTGAATGCTTGATGTTAGCACAATAGGTTAGACAACATTGACTTTCTCTTGAGATTCCTCTTTGTAGAGTAAGTCACGTGTCCTAACCTCACTTAGAGAATCGTCCTCAAATACCTTCAAGTGCTCCAAAACCAATTTAGACTCCTTTAGGTGGCAATCTTCCATACTTGGAGTTGAAACATCCATGGAAGGAAAAGAGGTTTGCAACTCTTGAAATTGTTACACCATTGCTGCCGTTCTTCTCATGGTTTCACAAGACACCTCTTGTAATTCATTCAACCTTTCAAGACCTTGAGCAATTAAAAATTCTAAATTCCTTGCCATTGCTTGTTTCATCACTTCCTTTGTAATTTCCATATTTTCCACAATGAGTTCTTCAAGGGTTGCATTTGGCTCTTGAGCTTGGATGTCAATTTGCTGCTCTATGACATAAGACTTGTTCTCCCAACCTTGGTTGTTCCTTGAACAATTCCAATTTCAATTATCAAACTCTGTCATATCTTCCAACATCAAATAAGCTTCATCGATGGACCTATGGTAGAATAAGGTGGTACCTATAGGAAAAATAGTGAGAGTACATAGCAGAATTTTCAAAAAAAATTTTAAGATTGTTAAAAACTTGTGTTGGCATATACAATAAAGTATTTAACAATCATTATACCTTTGGAGGAAAACATCAAGAACACCAGAGGATGTGACCGGGCTTCAACCAACTAGCCTTCTCTACTATTGTCCAATTCTTAGATGGTGAAGTGTGTGGACACTCGATTCCTTGATCAATAATCTAGCATGGCTTGTCTCTTTACAATCACTCAAATCTCTAAGAAATTATTTTTATTAGTTAGATGCAAAATAATAAATTCGCTCACCCGAAAGTCTATGGTCTAAAGAAAATAGGAGTCACAAAGGCCTTATTTATAAATTTGCATTAGGTAGCTTTCAAAATTTTAAATAAGATCAAGAAAAGATTTTTCTCTCTCCACAAACATCTTAAAGCCGATTCTTCCACATCGTAAAAAATTTAGCCACCATAGAGCAAGGAGATTTGAAATTCAAACAACATTTTAAACAACATTTTTCTCTCTCTCCCAGATACAAAATCTGAATTCTTCCTAGAGGAAAAATGCCTCATAAAATTCAGCTATACTTTGAATTTGTGATCCAAAATTTGATTTGAATATCAAATTCCACAAATCTAGTGATTTTGTTCACATGGATAATTTTTCATAACTTCAATTTAAATTCAAATGAAATCATAGCAACTTTATTTGAAATTCAAATAATTGTGTAATCTCTTATCCAAAACAAAATTCAAATTCAAATTTGGTAAAAATTTTGTCTTCCAATCCCTCAAAAAAAGCCACTCTCTTTTTATTTGTGCTAGGACAAGATTTTGTTCAATTCAAATTCAAATATGATAATATTTTAAATTTCGAATATTTATTTAAACAAGATTTTAAAAATTCAAATTAATCTCATATTTATCTTACAATTAATTTAAATTTCAAATCTTATCTTTCAAAACAAATATTCTCCCAAATTAAATATTTATCCCATTGATTGAATAATACAAAATTATAATTTTAACCCTGTCACCTAGAGAAAAACACCCACACTTAGAGAAAAACACCCACACTTTATGAAGAATGATCCAGATTTTTCCTTTCACTAAATGCAAGAATACAAGAATACAAGCAATACAAGCAATACAAGCAATTACCAATTACCATATATATTTCCTTTCACTAAATGCAAGAATACAAGCAATAAAGAATATCCTAATCAATTACCATCTATTAAAGAATTATACGGAGCTAATAAAGTGTGATAACCGAGAAATCTACGTTCTCGGAAATATTTTGTACAAAATATGTAAATAAATGTACATTTACAGTGAGACATGTTACATAATGAAAAGCAGATGAAATTTTTGATTAATTCAGTTTTAATCAAAAATTTGACAACGAATTAATAAAAATAATTGAAAGCCAAACATTAATTCAATCTATGACATTTTAAAATTAATAGAAAGGTATGTGGAAAATACATACTAAGAGATCAATGGCACACAAGTGAGCCACATTGATCAATGGACAAAAGATAAGCCAAACAAGGCCTTACATTTTCAAAAAAAAAAACAGAAAGTAAGGGAGAGAGTGTGAGGCACGTGAGCATAAGAGGGGAGGGAATTAATTCCCTTAGCTGCACAGCAGCTGGCAGAAAGAGAAAAGAAAGAAACAAGAAAAGAAAGAAAGAAAGGGCAAGAGAGAAAGGAAACCAAGAAAGAAAGGGGAGAAAAAAAGGAAATCCAAAGGAAGTTCGGATTTCTAGTTCAAGCAGCAGATCAATCGAGATTCGGTCACGAATCAGTAGTAAGAAAAGCTAAAGATTAAAGCAAGGTAAACCCTAGTTCTCACGTTTTTCTTTGGGGGAAAAGTCTGGGGTTTTAAGTGAAAAACAGAGAATGTGAGTAAATCATGTGAGGTTTTCGGTTAAAATCGAAACATGATTCGAGTCTAGATGTTTTCAAACACGAATTCATGAACAGATGGTTTAGAAAACCAAGTTTAGTGAATATTCTTCACGAAAATGCAGATTTTTCAAAAGTTAAGTCAAGAGAGGTTCATAAGCAAAATGTGGAATTTTTGCTTATGAAATCATGGATTTGTGATAGTGGAAATGCAGTAGATACCTTGAAACGATCTTATGAAGATCGAATTCAAGTGTAAGAAGTAGAACAAAGGCCATAAAAGCCTTAGAAAATCAGAGCAGAGCAGTTCGGACCCAGAATCTTGATTCTGGTATGAACACGAGCGTGTACACGGGCGTGTACAAGGGCGTGTTCAGTACATGGCCCCGAATATGCCCATATGCACGACCGTGTTGCAAGAAAAATCAGAGCCGAGAGGTACACGGCCAAGAACACGGCCGTGTATCGGGCCGTGTTAAGGGGCACACGGTCAAAGGGAGGCGTGTAAGTAACCGTATAAGAGTACAGAGGAGTACACGGCCAGTAACACGGCCGTGTATCCACCCGTGTAAGTATACACGGCCATGTTCCATGAATTACACGGCTAGGCTTAAAAGTCCAGAGAGGTACACGGGCAGAGACACGCCCGTGTAGGAGGGCGTGTTCAAAGCCAGAGAGTAAAAAAAAAAAAAAAAAGAGTCTGGAAAGGAAAATTTTCATGTTTTGCCATATTTCCAGTATAAGATAAATATGGTAAATAATCAATGATTGTTCCTTTTATAGGAGTTCGAGCCAGAGACCTCGATACAGCAGTCCCAGAGCAGCAGAGGCTCACGCTAGAGGATTATCTGTAAGTTCAAGCATTGTCCTGACTGCAACGTGGACAAGCTTGTTAAATTATGATGTTATGTATGTTGTATGACGTGTATGTCAGACATTGATTGTCTGCATCACGATGTTTATGTCAGTGTATGTCAGTCTCATGTCAGCACAGGTCAGTTCATGTCATGCATGTAGAGTTGCATGTCCCAATACACATGTCAGACAGTATCAGAGCACGAAAACAGGTAGGTGCACAAGGCACCCTAGTGTGTTAATATAATTCACACCCCAGTAATTTGATTAACAGGTTTCGACTGTGGAGGCAATCAGTATGCTACCCAGTTGGAATACCAGCAAAATGGTAAATAAACCAGAAATTGGCGTATCGGCCTCTCGACCCACGGGGAGGTTTACATGTTTAGCATCAGTTAAAACTGAGGAGGTCAGCACTAAAGTACCGCTCCCAGTTGCGCTAACATGTTGGTACATCCAATCAGAGGCCCAAAACCAGAACTAAAATATCAGATAATGTCCTAAGACTAAAGCTCTTAGCCAGAAGTATGTACACAGAGTCCAGTTTCATGCATGAGCACAGCAGTATAGCATGTTAGTTTCATGCTTTTATGTTTGAACTTACTGAGCCCATAGTTCATCAGTTTGTTCACATGTTGCAGGTAAGAGACCTGTTCACCAGTAGTATATGGTGGACGACGAACAGGGAAGTTGCATGCTGGGCAGGATTGGGCGAGGGATGTTGGTCACCATTTAATCTTCCGCTATATAGATATTGAATGTAATTTCAAAGAGACAAGTTTTCAAGTCAAGAGTATGTGATAGGGGAATCATGATCAGGCGCATGTTATTTTGTTAACATGATTTCCTTATCACATTCTCAAACATTTTATGAA
The DNA here is from genome assembly GCA_035233585.1 of Antiaris toxicaria. NCBI lineage: Eukaryota > Viridiplantae > Streptophyta > Magnoliopsida > Rosales > Moraceae > Antiaris > Antiaris toxicaria. The sequence goes on from CP141157.1 coordinate 26,230,923, forward strand.
TTTAAAGAAAAAAAAATTTGTTCCGCAAAATTAACAAGTAGTTTACAATTCAGCATGATTGCTGACGACCCTACAGGCCTGCAGACTATTGCGGTTAACTACAGAGTTGACTGTAATAGCACTGTAGAGCCTCTACAGCAGGGCGGGCCGCCACATAAAGGGACCAATCAGACACATATAATGTGAGCTCCAATAATCCATATAACTATTATTCTATACTGAATAAACTTATTATAATTATTAGTTTCAGAGTCACACCACTATAAACCTGAAACTACACTCTCAATTATATATTGTATTATGTAAGCTAGTGATAACCTATTATCCAATGACCTTATTCTATATGTAATACCCTCATATAATATCCATAATCAGTCTTTGATCAAAGTTTGTTCGACTTATTGATCATGTTATCTTAAAGATCTATTATACTCCTAAATTAAAAAAAATGATTATCCACCATGTATGAATAAGAAGTCATCTGCCCGATGAACGACCTAAGGTCTTGTCCATTTTAACATCTAATATAATGCCTTTAAGAGGATAACCTATACTCCTCATTAATGCCTTGAAAATGATAACCTTTACTCCTCATTAAAGCTATGATAACAATATCTGTAAATAAACTCTCCATCGTATATAAGTTATGTACCTAATGAACCGATTTATAAGCTTATTACCTCTGAGACGCTTTAACCATCAAAATATCAAAATACACAAGTCATACACATGAAGTGATTCACCTACTCAGGATTAAGGTTCTTGCATAATGAACGTTAAAAGTAAATTGATCTACTCAAGCATATTATGCAGATCGATTGCACTTTAGTTCAAGTCCGATAACCATTAAGCAACATATCTATGTCTCTACTTAGATGTCAAAGCTCTAAACAGTCAAGACAAATCGTCTCCTTAATTAACTTTAGCAACATAATAGTCTTAACATGAGTTAGATGCTCGGTCTAACCCCATAGATTAGGAACTATAGTTTAGATCGCTTATTTTAGAACGTTGTCTTCTCATATACAAAAGTTAATTGTATGCAATATTCTAACAGTTTAACAACAAGTAGTCGGTGAGCCATATTTGCTTACATTTACCTTAACATGTAATTAAGATGAGAACATATAGTAATATAATGAATAACCTCTAATATAATTTTATAATCAGTTCAAAATAAATAAAATACTTTAAATTGTCTTTCCTGCTTAGAGCATTCCTAACAGTACCATCTTTGCTTTTTACCCAATGCCTAGTTATAGTACATAAGCCATTAAAGAAGATTTGAATTTGACATTCTTTTGAAAAACCATGATGTAAAAACCTAATTAGTAATTCTTTAAATCTCCCTCAAGCACTATTAAAAGGTTCAAATTCTTGTTGGGCAAAATTGTAAGGATTTGCCAATGGAAAATTATAAAAAGTTCAACAAGATAACAAAAACAAAGAAAAACTAAAGCAAAACTAAAAGCAAGTAAATAAACTAAAAATAAGAGAGAAAACAAAAATGTTTAAATAAATCCTAGAGCTAATTGGTATTGATATTAATCAAAATTAAACAAAATAATCCCCGGCGAAGGCTTCAAAAACTTGTTGTGTGAAATAATCGTAAGTGCATAAGTTGCACAAGTAATACAAAGTGAGTAAGATATTTTTCCCACGAGAATTGCATTTGATTTTGAGTTAATTACTAAAATTGATTAATTTTAGAATTATTTAAACGATTAAAATTTAAAATAAAAAATGAAATGCAAGAACATAAACAAAGAAAATTAACGAAACTAATATAATAAAAACAAAGCTCTAAGAATCTAATTTCACCTAATTAATTTCATTTGAATCAATTTAGCCTCTAATTGATTAATGTTAATTGGTTGAATTATTAGCTGAATGCACGAAATTGCCTAAAAGTCTCTTCTGATACTTAATAAGTCCATTTATTCCTATGGAGAACTAATCAATATAATTTCACTAAGCTTAAGCATTTACAATGGCTACACACACTCTATGGATATATTTATGCATATAAAATCCTATTATTGATCAAAACCTAATCTCAATTTTCTAATTTCAATCAAGTCTAATAACATCTTTTTATGGTTGGCCAAACCACTAAGAATATTAAGTACATAATAGAATGAACAATCATCATAAATCATCAATCAATCTAAATAGCAAAATAAATCAAAATCCACAAATTGAGTTCTTTAGAACTCTAGAGCAAAAACTGATTCATAAATGAAATTAAAACCAAAATTGAGCAAATCAAGAGTTCAAAGATCATTAAATTATAAAAATAAAAGAGATAAAATAAAGAAAGAAATAACCCTTGTGAATGTTGTTACAATTCTTCAAGCTTTTCTCTCAAAATATCATCTTCTCCACTTCTTTTTGAAATCGTAATCTCCCTTAAAAATTTATTAAATTAAAAACCTAAAACTAAAAATAAAAACTAAATCCTAAAACTAAAAATCCTAAATCTACTATTTTTTCTTTTTTTCCCTTTTTTTTTCCCTATTTTTCTCTTTTTCTTCTTCATTTTCTCTACACTTTTTCCCTTGGTTGGCCTCCCCTGTGCCTCCGCCTCCAGCCACAGGAGCACACCAGCAGCACCCCTCCTTTTTCCTTCTTGTTGTTTTCTTTTCCTTTTCGCCAATTAGCCCAAGCCAGGTGCATGGCTTTTTAGAGCTTTTATCCTTTTTATCCAAGCCATCCCAAGCCCTAGTCATTTATCCTTTTAAAGCTTTTTGATCATCATTTTTACCCTATTCTCACCTAATTAGCCTACACAAATGTGAAAATTAATTATTTAGAAGGAGTAAATAGCAAAATATAAAAATTAATACGAACATAAATCAAATAAAATAAAATAAATCAAAATAATATAATCTAATTTAAAAATAAGTTAAATTAAACTAAATTAACTCAAAATAAATTAAATTGTTCAAAAACCTACTCAATTTAATGTTAAAAAATAGTTAAATACCTCTATTTTTATAGAGTAATCAATTCCTTTAACGAAAACAAACAAAAGAAGAATAATAGATTGGGGAGTTTTATTTACTTGAGAAGTAGTGAATTTATTTGTATAATCTCTTTAGTAATATGTAAAAATATTTATACCGTTGAGTAGAGTCGTTATCTTATAAATGTATGTAATTCATTCAAATCAAAAAGCACACCCTTAATATAGTTGTAGGTTAAATTAAAAATTTTGCAAGATAAAAAGTTTCAAACAAAAAAAAAAAAGAAAAGAAACAACATATAACATATTTATATATATATATGTACCTAATGAACGAATGATGACGTAAAATCAGGCAAAAAAAAAAAAAGAAATAAAAGAAAGAGCCAACAAACAATCTGTAAAAGAAAAACATATACCGAGAAAACATAAATAAACCGCAACGTAAAAGGTGCGTACTTTGAGAAAAAAAAAAAAAAAATCAATGACAACGTTAAACATACCTTTTTCTTTTTTTTAACTACTCATTAAGAATAAAAATTCTGGTAAAAAGATGGTTTTTGTAATTCGTTTCAAAATAGTAATATTTATTAGATATTTATTTAGAAATTTAATAAATATATTGGATGTGATTTCAAGGTTATTCTAATATTTATCCATGGATAGTTATTGTTATTTTAATCGTATGATTTTAATCGGATGATTGTAACAAATTAAGTAGTTGACCTAACAATTCAATAGCAATTAATGAAAATGAAACTTAAAGAACTCATTAATGCTATTTTAGTTGACAACTTGTTGTTAACTTACTGATATGATTTTTTAAGTAGTTTTTTAATATAAATTATATATTAAAAATCTATTTATAGTTTTAGAATTTTATTCTTAATTTTATTTTCATTCCTATTTTGTTTATTTACAAAACTTTACTAATCGTTATTCTATTCCTTTTTTTTCAATTATTTTATTTTAAAAATATTTTATGTCCAACAATTTTATGTCTATCTCATATATAGATTGTTTTTGTCTTGGTTGAATCCACTCTTTCTTTTTCTTTTGTTTTGAATTTTTCTTTTTTTGTTTCCATTGCATATAAGTTGGCCAAAGGGAATATTAAGGGATATTGTAAAAAGTTGATATCAGTAAACATCAACCTTTAAGTGATCAAATATAGTGGTGAAACAATTATTATTATATTCTCGTCAAAATCACTATCCATTTTTTAAACAACAGATTAAAATGACGTCTAAGGAATTAGCCAGAGAGGCACTTCTAGTATAGATTCGAGGGCACTTTGATATTAAAAACTAATACTTGTGTTGCTGAGAGTTTTTGTCTTTAGTTGATAAAGTTGTTTATGAATATCTCAGCACCAAGTAAACACAAGTAAACAATATATTCGAGGGCACTGAGAGTTTTTTTTTCACCAAGTAAACAAACCTCCTTGCCTTGTACTATTTATGTCTTTGATTGTCTCAATAAACAAATATAAACATTAGCGACGGCCATTAATCGTCTTAATAGAACTTATAATACAAGTTTTACATAGATAATCAAAGATCAAAGCAGCCAATGAATTAAAATAAGTGATTAGTCTACAATAAATAAAAGGATAACAAACTATATTAGCATCGATCGGCTTAATAAAAATACAAGCCTTAAATATAAATGACGCAACAAATTATAAGATCAATGGACATTAGAGAAAGGGGTGAGCTGGTTTTTGGGGATATAGTGAATTTGGCCACTTAAGACATAGTGGCTTTTTTACTTGAGCAAGGACAAAGTATTGGTCGTACAAGTCTACAAGAAAAGTAAACATATGAAGTTAGGAAATTTGTTTGATTGAAAAACTAAAGTGTAAATTTTTTGACAAGTTACCCTCCGTCTGTTTGACACCTTTAAATTTGGAAAATGAAAAATTTTTCATTTCAAGAAAAATGAACCTTCCTAAATTTCCGTATCTGAACATCTAACATTTTTCATTTTTGAAAAATGAAAAAAGAGCTCTCTAGAAACAAAAAGTTTTCACCCACTCAAACAACTTTTTATTTTTCATATCTAAAAATTTTTCATTTTCCAAAAACAAACACCCCATCCAAACAGAGCCTTAATTATCGACGTTTTTAGATGTTGGCAAATACGCAAATATATAGACAAAACAAAACCTGACGTATTGAATGTGCATTTCATGAAAGATGGAGGAGTTTGCTTATTCATCTACTTCCAATACAATGTTCCAGTGATGTTTCACTAAAAGATGCATCATACACAGTAATGCAGATGATAGGTTAACATGAACAAATTCACTTTTTGTGTTTAATTTCAGGGAAAAGATTCACCTTTTGTAGTGCAAATTCGTTTATACTTTAAGCAATGTAGGGGACACCAATTAAAAAAAAAAGACTAGAAAATTGTAATAATGATTTCATCCTTTAATTAGACTTCCAATCACTATAAAAACTCATGTGACTAAGCTATATATGACGTCATGCAGAGTCTTTAAGAGCAACAAGCATTTCTAAGAACAAACTTTTATATCCATTAATAATGCATAGTTTTTGAATGACTTTAAACCTCGAAGCAAAGTGGTACTAGAGGAGTTATGGGATGATAGAACTGCTCCACAGGTTTCGGTCTTAGACGCAAGTCTGAGTTCTAGTGAAAGAGTTGCAGACGATCAACAATTTAGGGTGCTTCGTTGTAGTGGGAGGGTTTCAAACAAGCCTGATTTCTTCATGTATGATACTGAGGTATACCAAGCCGAGGCTCATGAGCATGAGGATGATCCGATCACTTTTGATGAAGCTATAAATGATGTTGATTCTAAATCTTGGAAACATGCCATGAATAATGAGATGGATTCTATGAAATCCAACTCTGTTTGGGAACTTATGGATCTACCGAATGGGATAAAACCCATCGGATGTAAGTGGGTATACAAAAGAAAGAAGGATGCAGAAGGGAGAGTAGAAACTTTCAAAGCTAGACTGATCGCAACGGGTACATGTAAAAGACTAGAATTAATTACGATGAAACATTTTCACCTATTGCTACGTTGAAGTCTATCCGTATTCTTCTGTCCGTTACTACAGCTTTCGACTACGAGATCTGGCAAATAGACGTCAATACAGCATTCTTAAATGACCATCTTGAGGAAAGTATCTACATAATACAGCTCGAAGGGTTTATGGTAAAAGGCCAAGAGAGAAAAGTCTGCAAGTTGCTTAGATCCATTTATGGATTAAAGCAAGCATCCCGCTCATGGAACCAAAGGTTTGATCAAGCGATCAAAACATTCAGTTTTGAGCAGAATATTGATGAACCTTGTGTTTATAAACGTATTAAGGATGGAAAAGTGGTCTTTCTGATACTCTACGTTGATGATATACTGCTCATTAGGAATGATGTAGGGAATTTATCATCAGGTCAAGCTTTGACTGCACCAACAGTTTGACATGAAGGACTTGGGAGAAGCTAATTATGTTCTAGGTATTCGTCTCTTTAGAGATTGAAAGAACAAAATGATAGCATTATCCCAGGCTTCATACATAGATAAAATAATTGACAAATATGCAATGCAAGAGGTAAAGAAAGGTTCATAACCTTCCATTGCCGGACTAACTCTTTTATTGGATGACTGTCCCAAGACATCGAAAGAAAGAGAGCATATGAGTAAGGTCCCTTATGCATCCACTATGGGTAGCCTTATGTATGCTATGTTTTGCACTCGTCCAGATATATGTGTTGCAGTAGGTATGGTGAGTCGATATCAAGCGAATTCTAGAATCAAGCACTGGCGAGTAATAAAGCACATACTTAAGTATCTTAAGAGAACGAGGGATTATATGTTGATGTATTCTGGAGGGGACCTAACACCCATAGAATACACGGATTCAAACTTCCAAACTTGTAAGGATTCGAGGAAATCGACATTAGGATCAGTGTTCTTATTCGGAGGAGGCGCCACTATGTAGAGGAGCGTGAAACAGAGTTGCATGGCTGACTCTATAATGGAGGCTGAGTATGTGGCTGCGGTTGAGGCATCTAAAGAAGCAGTTTGGCTCCGCAAGTTCTTTAGAGCCCTTAAGGTCATTCTCGGTGTTGATAAGCTTATCATACTCTATTGTGATAACAGCGGGGCTATTGCCAACATAAAGGAATCTCGGCACTACAAGAGGACTAAGCACATAGATCGGAGGTACCACATTATTAGAAGGCACGTGGAGACAGGACAAGTAGATGTATGTAAAGTCACAACAGAGGACAACATTACCGATCCCTTTACTAAGACTTTGGTGACTAGAAGCTTTGAAAGGCATGTTAAGGCGAATGGGATGTGTAACATGGCACATCTACTGGCTTAAGGCAAGTAGAAGATTGTTAGAAAATGCCCTAAGCATAACGACATTTTGATGTATTTCGTTTATTTTGAACTAGATAATAATATTATATATAGAGGTTATTCATTGCATTACTGTTTGTCCTTATTCTATTTACATGTTAAAGTAAATGTAAGTAAATATGACTCATTGATTGTTTGTGTTAAACTGTTAGAATACTACACGCAATGGACTTTTGTATGCAAGAAGACAATGTTCTAAAGTAAGCAGTCTAAATTATAGTCCATAGCCTATGGGGTTAAACCGAGTATCTAACTCATGTTAAGACTATTATGTTGTCTAAAGCCATAACGGGGACGGTTTGTCTTGACTGTCCGGAGTATAGACTCCCAAGTAAAGACATAGATATGTTGCTTGGTGGTGACATATTGGATAGGGACTAAAGCATGATTAATCTACGTAGTCCGCTATGAGTGGATCAATCTGCTTTTGATGTTCATTATGCAATAATCTTAATCCTGAGTAGATGAACTACTTCATGTATATGACTTATGTACTTTGATGTTCTAATGGCTAAAGCGTCTTAGAGGTAGTAAGTTTATAGACCAGTTCGTTTGGTGCATAACTTGTATACGATGAAGGGTTTGTTTACAGATATTGGAATCATAGCTCTAATAAGGAGTTAAGACTATCCTCTTAAAGGCTAATACTAGATATGAAAATGGACAAGATCTTGGGTCGTCTGCTAGGCGGATGACTTCTTATTCACATATGGTGAATAATTATTTTTTTATTTGGTAGTATAATAGAACTTTAAGATAGCTTGATCAGTAGGTTGAACGGACTTTAACCTAAGGCTAATCATGGATATCATATGAGGGTTTTGCATACATGACAAGGTCATTGGACATTAGCTTATCATAGGCTTTCGTAATACGATATATAATTGGGAATTCAGTTTCAGGTTTATAATGGTGTGACTCTAAAATTAGTGATCATATGATTGAGTTGTTCGGTACAGAATGATGATCATATGGAATCATAGGAGCCCGATTACATATGTCTAATTGGTCTCTCTACTAGCTCCATATAATTCGTTAACGAATGCAAATTGATCTGTGTATGCTTATTAGCTAGTTGACTATGCATGAAAGGTGTAGACACAGGATAAAGATTGAAAGACAAAATTCTCTCCGGTTGAATTCGGATTTTGTTTTGGATAATAGAGTACACAATTATTCGACCTCCAAATAAAGTTGTCATGATTTTGTTTGAGTTTGAATTGGAGTTATAGAAAATTATCCATAAGGACAAAATTTGAAATACAACTTTTTGTGGAGTTTGAATTTTGAATTTTGAAATTTGAACTTTGAAATTTGAATTCAAATTTTGAATCATAGTCCAAGTGAAATTCGAATTTTTGTGGATAATTCCACATGGTAAGAATCGATTTTGATATGGATAATAGAGAGGAAAATCTTGTTTGAATCCTACTTAAATTTTGAATCATAAAACTAACTAGAATGGCCAAATTTGTTAAAGGAGATCTTCTCTAGGAGAATTCAGATTTTGTAGAGGATAAGGATAAAGGAAAACTCAAGTTTCAATCCTATTTGAATTTTGATTCTTTCCCTCACAAAGTGGCTAAATTTTAGTGGATAAACCTAAGGTGATTTTCGGATTTTTTGTGGACAAGGGTAAGATAAAATTCAAGCTAGAAAATCCTATTTGAATTTTGATTCTCCTCACACTTGGATGGCCAAATCTAGCCTTCTTCTTGGGCTAAGGGAAAATTCGGTTATAGTGAATAATGATGAAATAAGATTCAAGTTAAAATCCTGTTTGAATTTAGAATGCAAAATCCCCTAGGGTGGCCGAATCTTCCCTTGATTATGGATTATAGGGAATTCGGATTTTGTGAGGAAAAATAGGGAGAAAATCTTCTCTTAATCCAATTCGAATTCAAGAGATCACCTCATGTCAATCTATAAATAGGGGTCCTACCACTTCAGTTCTCTTAGAACACAGACTCTCAGGTGAGCAGACTTATTGTTGCATAACTCATCATGACAATAAGTTCTTTAGAGATCTGGGTGGTCAGAAAAAGACTAGCATTGCTAGCATACCGGTCGAGGAACCGAGTACCAACATACTCTGCCATCCAGGAATTGGAGAATAATAGAGAAGACTAGTTGGTTTAAGCTCTCCAGTCATTCTCCTCCTGCAGTTTGGCATCCTCTTAAGGTACGAGTTTTATTATTGTTAGTTTATTGTATATGGTATCACGAGATATTTAACGATCTTAAAAAATTTTTGTAATTCTGCTACGCCATTCTGATGCATTTTTATCGATTTTTTTCCTACACCCACACCAAGTAGAAAAACTGAAAATAGCCTCTCTATCCATATTTAAGAACAATTCGTTCCACCATCCCACTTGTAATCCACCATCAACCTGGACACCAGAACGTCTTCCATATTAGCATCTGGCCTTGTAACAGTTTAAAAGTTTGTGGTTTTGGCAAGAAAGGTTTTTTAAATATTCGAATACTAACACCATTCCCAACTCTCAATCTCACGGCCTCTTTAAGGAGTTCCCTATTCCACTTGTAATTTACTATTAACTTGGACACCAGAGCATATTCCATATTAGCATCTAGCCTTGTACGAATTATGGAAGTCCATAGTCTAGGTGGCCAAGACTACCACCATTTCCAACTCATCATCTCACACTCTCCTTAAGGAGTTCTCTACCCCAATTAATACTCCTCAAAATGTAGGAAGGATTATGCCTTACATCAGCCTCCAAATTAGCAATTTATGGGAAGTATTTTGCCTTCATCACTTTTGCGATAAGTAATTCTTGATGGATTAAGAGTCTTCATCATTGTTTGGCAAGCTGAGCTTTGTTTAAAGCTCCCATATCCCAAACCCTAACCTACCTATATCTTTCGTCCAACAAAGTTTTTCCCATCTAACTAATGAATTTTCCTATCAATCTCACCACCACAACCACCAAAATTTAGAGATAAGAGATTGAATGTCATCACACAATGAGAAAGGAATTTTAAAAACACTCACCAAATATGGAGTAGCTTTGGTAACCACCTCTATGAGAATTTCTATACCCCCCCAAAGAAAACAATTTTCAAACTTTCTCAATAATCCCATTGAACACCCACCCTTTTTTTTTCGTCCCACAGAAAAGGGGAACCCCAAATACGAGTTATCATAACAGTCATTGGTGAGTCTAACGAGTTCAAAATCATACATTGTCTTTCCTTTGATGTATTAGGACTGAAGGAGACTGTCGACTTGTGAAGATTAATCACTTGCCTGGAAGCCTTCTTATAACAATTGAGGACTGCTTTAACTGATGCCACGTAAGTATCATTAGCTTTGCAAAAAATGATGCTATCATCCGCAAAGAGAAGATGATTTATACAAGGAGCCCTTCAAGCACATTTCACACCCTTCAAAGAATTATCCATATCAACCTTCCTAAGAAGGGATAAAAAACCTTTTGCGCAAAGTAGAATTAAATAAAGTGATAGAAAGCATCCTTGTCTTAACCCTCGAGATGGCATCACTTTACCCACTGACATAATATTTAGGTGAAAATATAAGCTAAAGGTAGAGATGCAGTCCATCACTAAATCTATCCATCTCCTAGATAAGCCTAGCTTTCTCAACATCTTCCTTAAAAAAACACAACCATATCGTATGCCTTACTCATATCTAGCTTTAACACTATTAAACCTTCTTTTCCTCCCATTTTCCTTCTTATAGTATGTAAGGTCTTAAATCCCACAATAATATTGGCATACAACTGATGCTCTCGTAAGGTTTGGAGAACCAATCTCAATGCTGTTCATGTTCTTTCTGAGTTTTAGAGTAGATCAGAATATCATCAATGAATACAATGACAAACTGATTTAAAAATAGTCGGAAGACACGATTCATCAAGTCCATGAAAGCTGCGGGGGCATTAGTTAAACCAAAAAGTATAACCAAGAATTCATAAGATCCATATCGAGTCCTGAATACAATCTTTAGAATATCCACTTCTCAGATTTTTAGTTGGTGGTATCCGGATCTCAGGTCAATCTTAGAGAAGTATTGAGCATCTTCTGATTGATCAAATAATTTATCGATCCTTGGCAAGGGATACTTATTCTTGATCATCACCCTATGCTCTTTGCTTATCTGATATTATCTAGTAAAAAGGTTTTAAGCCTATTAGCCAAAGCTTTTGTCATCTTTTAATAAATCATATTACAAAGACTAACAGGATGATAATCATAAACATTTTTAGGGGATTTAACTTTTAGAATTCAAATAATATAAGTCTCATTCAAAGACTTAACCGACTTCCTTTCGTTAAGAACCAATAAACATACCTCTATTACATCATTGCCAACCAAATCCTAGTTATGCTGATAAAACCCTGCATGAAAGCCAGTAGGCCTTGGGAGATTTCCAGGCTCCCATGTCAAAAATCGCCAAAGCCAAGAAAGAAGCATCCAAACACAGTTGTGTCTATATTGAGAAAGAGATCAATAGCATCCACATTTAGGATAGACATAGAAAACACATCATTTAAATAGTTTTTCAATATTCCTACCACTTCTTCTTGTTTGCTTACCCATTCACCCTTCTCGTTCTCTAAGCCTCTAATGGAGTTTTTATCTCCCTTATAAGGAGCCTTTGGATGAAAAAACTAAGAATTACAATCACCACTCTTGAATAATATTCTTCCAAAGCTAGAAAGTGATTAAGCCTTTTCTTCATAGCCAAGAGTTGGACTTTAACATCAGCCCATGGAGAAACATTATTCAGCCTCTTAATCTCCTTCTGAGCTTTGCTTATCTTTTTTGGAATGTACCCGAAAGTCTCCTTGCTCTTTATCTTTAGAACAGACACATAATCATCCAAAGTTTTAATAAGTCAGCCACCATCAACTGCTACATTTCCTTTAACCTAGAACTAAAAAAAGACGTCCTTATATTCTAGTTTTGTCACCAACAGAGGTTCAAAGTTGAACCTCCATCCCCTTTCAGATGAAACAAAGTCATCTTGCTGCTCAAAATCAAGAATAACATGAATGGCACAATGATCAGAGCTGAAGTGGTCCCTGGGAAAAATTCTAGCTTTAGAAAATGAATTTTTCTAGCTAACATCTCCTAAACACTATCCATTCATTCTTGGATGTTATCCAGGTGATCTTGCCTATTATTCCAAGTGAGTGTCACCCCACAAAATCCCAAGTCCACTAATTTATTCTCATTAATTACTTCTTAAAGGCTATTCATATCAGAGTGAACTCTATCATTACCTCTCACTTTTTTCGAAAGATGAAGAATTTCACTAAAGTCTTCTATAATCAACCAAAGAAGTAAGAATAAACCTTTGAGCTGATGAAGAATTTCCCAAGAATGGTGGCAGAGAGTCCTCTTTAGGTGTCCATAAAAGCCCATGAATCTCCACATTTTTGCTTCCATATTCACAAAAGAATTGATATTAGCCAAAGAGTAACTTTTCACTTTAACATCCCACTCTTTAGCCCATGTGAGAACTAAGCTACCTCTTCATCCCTTGTAATCTACATGCACTCTACCTCAAAAACCCAAAGCCTTTTTAAGAGAACGGCCTTCCTAACTCGAAGTTTCATCTCCAAAATGAAGACCAAACCAAGGGAAAAACTCTGAATCATCATTCAGAGCTTGTCGAATGCTCACGGACTCCCTAAGCCACGTGCATTCCAAACAAGGAGACTTAAAATTCCTAACACGGTTACTTAGCAACCTCCAACTATTTGATGAAGTTTGAAACGTCACCAAGAATCAAACTCTTTGAATCCCGTTCACCCCCTGAGAGCAAAAAGTCTACCTTCCTTTTGCTAACCCCTTTCCCTCCAAGATTCTCCTTTTTCAGTAATTGGCTTTTGTTTCAAGCCAATTTCTTTAGGTTAGGTTTGGACAAGCCTCTAGTCCTATAAGAAGTAAGTCTAGAAGCACAAAAGGAGAACACATCATCTGAGTTGTCATTTTTACATCCCTAACTCAAAATAGCTTTTCCAACAAGACCATGCAAATTAGCCATTTCCTAGTCACTTGACACTCTAGAGCTAATATCCCTAACAGATCTAAGAATATCACCATCATGTGCACTTAGAATTGCTTTTCCAGCATTCAAACTTTGACTGCCAGCTAGAATAAAATTCTTGATCCCAACAAATGAGGGAATTTTCAGTCAAATCAAATCCCTACAATTTGTGTGCCCGAAGCGGATCCCTCAGGATTTTAATTTTGGGCCAAATTAGAAACTTGATTGTATTCCCAAAAATACTGCTCTGCCAATTCTGCATCTGTAACCATCGTCGTCGTTGCTCTCATCCTCAGTGCCACCATCTTCTTTGCTCATGCCCATGTAATGCCCAAAACATCTGAATCCAATGGGCGAGAAACTCTGGTCTTCTTTCCTCTTTCAGAAGAACATTTCTCCCCGGATGCCTTATCCACTCGCCATGTCTAACTTGGAGATGCCCCTTTTAGCCACTTGCCATAAGGAAAATTGGTAGAGGAAATTACCTCCTTTGCATTCTTAGCTTTACATTCTTGCATAGCATGACCAATCAATCCGCAGACAAAGCAATAGTCTGGAACATGTTTGCATTTCAGATAAGTCCAAACTTGTTTCCCAAAGGATCCAAGTCTAATCGGAGTGCCTCTTCACTACAGCTTTGAAATGTCAACCAATACTTGAATTCTCATGTACGGCCCCAAACACCATCCTTCTTTATCTGATTCAACATCAATGCATACCACCAAACCATCACCAATAATATTTCTAATCTTCCTAATCATCCCTTCAAGAGGGAGATTGTATACCTAGACCCATATCCTCATATAGTTGAAATCTCGCACTTCAATAAGGTTATAGCCCTAAAATTCCTTCAGTTTAAGCAGGGACCTATTAAAAGTCCATAGTTCCATAATTCCATGGAGAGCACTCTTTCAACCTCCAATTTACCTTCAATGATGAAAAGATAAATAGCTGGCATCACATCCTTAATCTCAAAGCCTCCTTCAACCTTCCATTATTGTTTGGTAAGCAAGTTGCAAAATAATGACAAGTTTGTAGGGATAACAATGTGAACTACAATGTTAATGACATTATTAATCTTAATTAAAACACACATAATCTACAAATGTCAATCATAGTTTAGCTTACTATGGAATGAATTAATAGTTCACTTAATCATGATCAATTTTGGAATATTTTAAAAATTTATGAATTAAAGTAATATTAAACCAAAATAATATGGCACATGATTTATTGTTCTTTTATTAATAAGTATTTAAAGTATTACTACATTAATTAATTATATCCACCAATGAAAATATAATACGTTAGTTGGTACTTAAAAAGTTAATATTAGATTTGGTATCCCTATAACTACTCTTTTTTAATATTTAATTTTTTTGTGGACAAATTTCACTCTTGCCCTCTTTGAACTTTAGGTTTGGTCATAAAATACCTTTTAAATTTTAGTCTGTAAGTATTCTCCCCCTTCTTGAAACGTTCATATATTTCCTTCTTGATTAAATTATTATTATTATTTTTTTACAAAAAATGCATTAGACAATAATATTAAATATGAAATAACTAAATGAAATTTGTTCGCAATACATATGACACTTGTTATTCTTATAAATGTGAAATTAGAAAAATATATATATATAAAAGAGAACCGTATGAAAAAAAATGATTGTCCTACGTATTTACTATTTTAACACTATTATAAAAATAACTTCCAAATTTCATTTATAACACCGTCCAACTCATAATAACAATAAGTATCACATATATTTTTTCGTCAAAAATTCAATCCAGGGAAAAATTAAAATTCAAGAAAAAAGGATGTTAAATTAAAGCCCAAAGCGTTGATAAAAAAGTGAATTTATCATTTTTTTAATTTAATTATATATTTTAAATGAAATTAGATATTAAATTATGCTTATAATTATATTTATATTTTTTAACATAATTGGACTGTTTTTTCTTTTTTTTTTTTTTTTTTTTTTTGTCATTTGATAATGAATGTGGTGAACGTTCATCTCGCGCACAGAGGCACTGCATGTCTGACATTCCTGGCGCGAATTTAATGTTAACGACCCTAAAACCCACCAATTCCGTACGCTCTTCTGTCCCAGTCCGTACTGTGGAAAAACCAAAATAAATAAAAAATCCCAAAGCCTCTTCTCTCTTACTTTCTCTTTCCATTTTTTTTCCATTAATATTTATTCCCTTTCTTTTCACTCCTTTTTTCCCCTAATTTCTACGCTAACTCAAAAAACGCAAGCTCGATAATGGAGGATTTCAATCCCTCAGTACGGAACCCCTCAAAGCCGCCGCCGCCGCCGCCGCCGGAGCCGGTACACCTCTTGACGGAGAACCGGAGGGACGTCAGAGCGCTGCAGCCGCCGCCATGGACTCGACGGCGATCGCCGCAGCGATTCAAGGTCCCGCCGGGCCACGTGGCGTTCCGTCTGCTCTGCCACCAGTCGGCGATCGGCGGCGTCATCGGGAACAACGGCGCCATCGTGTCGCAGCTCCGCCGGCAGACCGACACCAAGATCCACTGCGAGAACCCCGCGCCGGGGTCCGACTATGGCGTCGTGCTGGTCATCGGCTCACGGTCGCGGGACCGGATGATCCGGCTCGCCTGCGGCGAGGGGGACAGCGGCGGCTGCGAGGTGTCGGGAGCTCAGGAGGCCATGATTAGGGTTTTGGAGAGAATCTGGATGCTGGAGGCTCAGAGCGACGGCGGTAATGGCGGCGGTGCGGCGGCGTCGAAGATGGTTTGGTGCAGATTGCTGGCGCACGGGTCGCAGATTCGCGGAGTGATGGGGAAAGGAGGGACGAATGTCGTCAGAATGAGGAAGCAGAGTGGGGCTGATATCAGGATTCTTCCGGAAAATGCTGCTGGACGAGACGAAGTTATCCAGGTTCGTGGTTCTTTCTGCTTTTTTTGGTTATGGTGAGAAATTTCTGTTTGGTTCTTGGGAAAATGAACGACAAGTAAAATGAGTTTGAAAAGCTTATCTTTGTTAGCTTATCAGCCTGTGACATTTGTTGGTAAGCTTATTACAACGTTTTCAACAAGAGCAAATAGTTATCCTTTTGTGGTTGTTGGTTTATTTTATTTTATTTTTTCGCTTAATTAATAAAATCGAGTTGGGGGCTTGGTTTAGGATGAGCTCTTCTAACTTAGTTGATGTTAGTTGTTTTCTCTCTTCATTCGAATAAAAAAATGTAAAAGTAAAAAGAATAAAATGGCATTTATTTTCGGTAATTGCTAACATTTATCCTTTATTTTTAGATATTACGGAGTAAGCCGGGTCTTTTCTACTGAAGAAAAACGCTGCTTATTTATTTGATTTTAAGTTTGAGCCTCGAGAGACATTTTATTCAATTGGGTTTCCATTTGGTGGGATCACAAAGGCTCCTAGTTTAAGGTGGGCCCTGTTCATTAATATCCAAAACTTTAAAGACGTGCCCTTCAAGTTCATTTCATTTTTTGGATTAATTTCATGCTAGTTTGGGAAAGCAGAGTGTATGTTTGGTGGAGCCATTTGAAGGGTAGCATCTTGGATGAAAACATTTGAATGGATATATTTGAATGAAAACATTTTAATTGTTCTTTGGTATGGTGTTTGGATGTTCATTATTTGAACAGAGGATTTGAATGTGTGTTTGGATAGATATTGAATATAGCTCTAACAAATCTTTCAAAATGTCAATGTTCATTACAATTCTGATAGGGTATATGGATGGGGTTTTGTTCCTCTTTTACTCAGAACACAGAGAAAAAATCTTCTTGATCAGATTTGAAACAAAAAAAGTTATGACATTTTAAAGCATAAATAGAAGATAGAAAAGATCTTTTCATTCTCAATGTATACTGTGCAAAATCATTCAAATGGCCCAAATTTAAGGGGGGATCTCAATTCTCATTTTGAACTAAACGGCCAAATGGAAACATTTTCACCATTTGAATGTCCCATTTCAATTTGGGTTGGCAAACACCAATTCAAATTTCCTGTTTCAATAGAATGGTGCAAATATTGCAATGGTTCCCGAAACGCCTCATAACCCAGTAATGTGCAATAAATTAAAGCAATTAAACAAGAAAATCTGTTACATATTCTTTCTTTTCTCACATCTCAAGATGCGATTGTGTCATGACAGATTGCGGGAACTGTTTTGGCTGTAAAGAAGGCTCTCTTTGCTGTTTCTTCGTGTCTTCAAGATCATCCACCTCTAGAAAACGGGCCTGCCTTTTTGAATGAGCTTACAGACATCTCTTCCACTGGGGTGTCTCATGTGTCTGATTCACAAGCTGAGTTTTTTCCAAATCTTGGTTCTTTGTTACCACAAATTTCTTTCAATAATAGTGCTTTAGAAGACTCTTCCACGACAGATTCCAATGGGGTCTCCACCAAGGACACAAATGATCCACAACAGGAAGTTGTGTTCAGACTTCTTTGCTCTAATGATGCAGCTGGGAGTGTGATTGGCAGAAAAGGAGCCATAGTCAGAGCTCTAGAGAATGAGACTGGTGCGGCCATAAGATTCGCAGCTCCTACAACTGCCTCTGTTGAGCGTGTTGTCACCATTTCTGCGGTCGAGGTTAGCCCAAAAATTTAGATGGCATTTGGTATTGTTTTTGAAATGTTTTTTGTTTTTAAAAAAAAAACTAAAAATGAGAACGTTTTGAAATTGTATTGAGACTATTTCTGAAACTATGTTTAGTTATATTTTTTGAATATATATTCTAAGAAACATAAAATGAAACTTTGTTTGGTTATATTTTTTTGAAAACCCATTTAATTAATGAGTATTTTATAAAATCATATTTATTTTTAATTTAAAAAAATAACAAAAATAAATTATTAGTCATAATTATAAAAATAAAAAAATAAAAAAATAAAAAAAAACCTTTAGTGGTGGATTTTGCAATGAGGGGCAAGGGTGGAAGGCATTAATAATCTGAGTCTTAAGTGGCAACAACAGCGAGATTTAGGTTACGAGTTGATAGTCGTCGCCGTGAGTAGGTGGTCGTAAAGGGAGCCATCGCTGTCGTTGTCAATTCATGGTCGTCGTCCTTCGTTGGAGATTGAGGCCATCAATCAACATAATCTCGTCACTAATGCTGCATAGGTAGAGAGAGAGAGAAAGAGAGGAGAGGGAGGGAGGGAGAAAATGAAAATAAAAAAGTGAAAATAATTTTTTTTTGTTTTCAAAAAACCAAAAAAAAAAAAAACATAGTTGAAAATAGTGTTTTTGAAATGATTTTGAAAATGTTAAGTTTTAAAAATAATATTTTTAAAAATGAAAAATCATTCTCAAAAACAAAACCAAACGCCCCCTTAAGTTTCACCTTTTTCATGTTCAACTTTTTGTTCACTTGGAATCAGAACAGATATACTTGCAGCCGTGTTTTTGCTACGTCCACAGACTATGTTTTCAAATAGTTGATTGTTTTTGTTTTTTTGTTTTGTTTTTGTTTGTTTTTTTTTTAGAACCTGGAGTCATTGATCTCTCCAGCACAGAACGCTCTAATTCTTGTTTTTGCTAGATCTGTTGAGGGGGACATTGAGAAAGGGTTTATATTAGGTTTCAGTAAGGGTGCAACTGTTACTGCAAAAATTCTAGTTGCATCAGATCAAGTTGGTTGCTTGAGTGAAAATGAAGGTAAGGTGATTTCAGAAATCAGACGAGTAACCGGTGCTGATGTACAGATATTGGAACGAGCTTCTGAAAATCATGTGATACAGGTACAGATTCTGTTACCTCCTAGTAACTTTCGATGATAGTTTTTTACATTCTTGATACTGTTCTGGAAAAATTAGCCAAAGTTCTTTTGGCAATTGATACTGAAAATTATAACATAAGGGTTTCTGTTGTGACATGAAATTTTACTCTTTGTGATGTTGAAGTTTGCTTTGACGTGATTTTTGTGTCCAACTGATAGTTAAATTTAGACTAAACTTTCCATTCATCTTTTGTAGATTACTGGAGAGTATAAAACTGTACAGAATGCTCTACTTCAAGTCACTAGCACTTTTAGGGAACACCTTTTGCCTTGTGAGGTCCGTAACAGAGTGAGACCAAGGAGTTCATTTGGAAGGGTCTCAGAGCCTTCGTCTTCTGGACCACACCAATCTTTAGACTTATTTCCTGATGCCAATGGTGAACCTCTTTTGATAGATCAAATGAACCGACTAGGACTCTCCCACAGTCTAGGTTCTTTTCCACAAAGGTCACAGCTGCCTCAGGTCCATTAGTTGTTTCTATTGCCTTTTAATTTCCGAGTGTATTAAATTCATTCCAAGGACTTCATTGTTTGGAGTGCGTATAATTGCAGACTGTGGAAATACAGCATTCCAATGCCATCACAAATGGTCGAGAAGTCTTTACAAAGTTTGGTGGAGATCTTGAATTTGGAAGGTAAGTTCTGCACAAAACAGATTGAGGTTGGACATTTATTTTTGTGTCTCTTTCTTCATGATTCCAATTGCTTTGGCATTTCTGTTGGTTTGAAATTATCAAGAGCTTATCTTTTTCAAACAAATGCGTTTAATTATTCAACTGGGGTTTGATTGTGTGTTTGATACAATTGTTTTAAGAAGAGTAGCACTTACAAATTTGATATGTTCCTCTGAGCATCTATTTGTGTGTTTCTGCGTGTATGCGTATAATAATACGGGTTTGCATTGCACCCCTTTGAAGAATGAAATTTTTATCCAAACTTCATTGCATGTGTGCGACCTCCCAAAACGCTTCTTTTTTTTTTTTTAGGGCAAAGATTCAGTTGAGCATATCCAACGTTTTCTCTTTACATATTTGTGCAGCGGGGACAAACTTGCAATAGTGACAAATACAATTGTAGAGATAGTAGTCTCGAGGCACGCTTTTGGATCTATTTATGGTGAAGATGGTGGCAATTTGAATCTTCTAAGAGAGGTACATATTATACTCTATATTAGACAGAAAAGCCACAATCTTCAACAATCTTATGTCTACAATAGCACCTTGTGCCTTGTGAAGTTTTAGATCCATTTATTCTCGTTATCAATAGCCATGCTCTTCCTTTTAATAAAGAACAAAACATAGAAAAGGTTGACAAGCACTTAAAGTATTTTCACCTTTTCAGTAAGCCTGATATTAGAGCTTTAATTTGACCCTGTCCAATGACGGAGCCAAAAATTTAATTCGACCATGCAATAATGGTTCATCACACAATCTGAGCAGGAAAAACTTTCTGTTTGCTCGTTGCACCCTTCCTATGACCACAAAATGATCAGTTTTTCAAAATTTTTAATCGGTTGAATAGTCATTTCGGACTTTGGAATCAGATTTCAGGTGCAAAAGTTGAAGTGCATGATCCTCGTCTCGGTGAAAGTGAAGGGAAGCTTGTTATATCTGGAACACCCGACCAAACCCTTGCAGCTCAAAGTCTACTACAAGCCTTCATCCAAACTGCAAAAAAATCATAAGATCACAAGTCTGATGATCCCAACCCCTGAAGTTATTTTCTGGCAACGCATTAATATCCTAAGTAAACACTGACTACTCAGTTATTAGAAAACAGAAGACAAACGTTCTCATGTATAGATTAATACATCTAGGTTATAGACTAGCAAAAATGCAGCATCCAAGTGCAATGTGATGCACAGAAACTCTCAGAAGACAAACGTTCGCATGTATAGATAGATAAATCACTTTTGAATGGATCATGTCAATTGCAATTCTAATCGTTTTACCTTTTTATTTTATTATATATATATTTTTTTTTTTTTTTTTTGACAATCAGATTTGAGATTTCTTTTTCCTGTATTTTTTTATTTTCTTAATTTTTTATTTAATTTCAAATTTGTAAATTTTTTGATATAATCTTTCGTAGTATTTTAATTATTTTAATTTCTGTATTTATCTTGTAAATAATCTTGTGATTATCTGTTCATAAATGAAATAATAAATAATAAATTGAATTTATGTATTTGAAATAATTATTTAAAATATATACTTGAAATATAATTTAATGTAAAAAAATTGTTACATTTTAAAAAAAAAGATTAAAAATCCTAAAGTGATTATAAATTTGACATTTTTGGAACATTGTTCAAAATTCCCCCTAAAGTTTTATTGCAGTAATTTTGCTTTAATTCACGTGTCTCTAAAAAAAAAATTTATAGCTTCATCACTAATCAAGATATGCCTACATTTATAACTCTAACTCCTCGTTTAGATGATATAGATGATAGATTCATTGTCAGTATAGAAAATTTTCTTATTTAAGATGAAAGAGTCTTTTACTTTTTGGAATTGAGATGGTGTATGGATGGTATTTTCTTTATAAAAACAAAAAGTTGTTTAAAATGAGAAGAAATGATATTAGAAAATATACATAATAAGAGGATTATAAAAGATTCATTTTCTTTCTTCAAAAAGTGTACTATAAAAAAATGTTTGGAAAAAAAAAAAAAGATTGCCTTTCTTTTTCTAAAATAAGAAAAATAAAGAAAAAGACTTGAAACGATCACTTGTTTACAAAACCTTTTCTTATTATAAATGTGAATCTCCCATTCAAACGCAATCTAAATTCAAGCACCATAAGTGTGATTGCATTTTCTTTTCTTATTTTTTTAAGGCATTCTTATTGAAATTTCATCGATAATATTTGGGAAAAAGAAACAAATAGCAATTTTCAGATAATTAGTGATATAAATAACATATTTTTTAAAATATTTAGATTAAATAATAGATTTATTAGATAAATAATTTATTTAATTTTGTAAACACCATAGTAAATTTTTCATTTAAATATGCTATTTATTCTAAATATGGTAAAAACCTGTTATTTAAATATTTACTATAATCTCTCTTAATAGTCTCTTTTCTAAGAAAGATATTATTAAGCTTAATTACATAAATGTTTAAATTACAAATTATGATTTAAAAATGTTCTTTTTTTTCTTTTATTTACATGAATGTTTAAATTGATACTTATAAAAATCAAATTCCCCTTTCATTAAGAATTGAAAATAAACAAAAAAATTTGATTAAAAAAGAAAAAAAAACTTCAGAAAAATGTTAGATTAAGCAAATCTTTTATATATAAAAAAACCTATTTTACTTGATTTATTCTAAAGAAAAAAAGACCACAGCCAATATAAATTGTATGGTACTAGAAAAACAACCATTATAACAAATAATTGGTCATTACAATAAAATACAAAACGAATATATAAAAAATCAAATAATTACTGTAAAAAAATTAAAAAAAAACCACTTGAAAACCTAAAAAAGACATCATATTAATATAATAATTGTAATAAAGAAAATAAATATCATTGGTAATATTATAAGAAAAAAAAAGGACGTTTTAAATAAAATATCATAATGATTTAGTAATTATCATAAAGAAATAAATAATTTCATACCACATTTAAATTTTAAAAACTAAATAATGAAACAAGACTAATAATAATAGAAAAAAGAAATTATCATAATTAGGTTCCAATTATCAAAAAAACATACATCATACTAGAGAATAGGTGTCCTTTTTTTTTTTCTTTTGAACGGAGTAATTTTATTAAACTTAATAAGAAGATACAAAAACATCAAATATAATAAATGACCCCACATTACATGAGACAAAACCCTTCAATGCGAATGGATCTATCAATAAAGTCTGATAATGCTCAAAGAGAAAGGTGTATGATTGAGACTCAAAAACGAGTATAGACCTTGACACACTAAAATTGAGAACTTGTAAGGTTCTTTTTAACAAAACCTCAACAATAGATGGAATTTCTCAATCAATTGAGGGCCAAGCCTTTATAGCATCAGGATCACCATTAACTCTGCATAGAAGCTATTATAGTAGGACCAAAACACTACAAAGATTCAGATATAATAGAAAAACAACCAACACAGAAGATAGGGAAACCACCTCCATTATTAAAAATAATAAATAAAAATAAAACACCTAGATAAAAGAATGCAAAAACATTATTGTTATTAAATATAAATCTAAACACAACAAAACAAAAAAATCAATCACATGAAAAGGGTCCTTACTGATAAAATGATCCACATCATTAGGAGAAATTGGATTTCCAAAATCAAGCCACTGCAGGACCTCATCGATGAATGACAACAACACACCAATGCCAACTATATCATTCCTTCCTTGATCCTTCCTATAACACCCATCCTCCTCCTATGGGCTTGTTTCTACCAAGACTCTCACCATATGATTCCCACCTCCATCCCTAGGATCAGGAAACTAGAGGCAGGCCAAAGGCTGCCACCGAAGTCCGGCCTTAAGAAAGGAAAACGATTGAGAAATTCTAGCCCTCACACATTAGAAAGTGAAAGTTCAGAAAGAGAGAGAGAGAGAGAAGAAAAGGCAAACAACCCTAATTCTATTTGCATCATGTTTCTAACACACCAAAAAAATAATAATAAATAATAATAATAATAATAATGATATTAAATATAGGGAAACACCTTAAGAATATAAATTTAAGATTACTACAACAACATGACAAAAAAAATTAACATTAAAGTAATCTGATACAAACAAGATAATTTATGTTATATTAATCAAAACGAGGGATTTATATCGTATTAATCAATTAATTAAAAAAAAAGTGACTTGTTGGCAGCGTTGTAGCTATCATGAGCCAAGGATAGACCCCCGCCCATGATGGCCCATTAATTTTTTTTTTTTTTGGGATAAAAATTTCACTTAATCTTTCCTTTTTTTTTTTTTGGTCTTTTAACCCTTTTAAAAATATTTTTTTTAAGAAGTCTTTTATAAGATTTAACTTAATTCAAGTTCTTCTAAAAAAATTTCTTGACTTCATTTTTGCTAGTTGGATAATTTTCTCTATTATTAAAATATAGTATAAAGGTAAAATGAATAATACAAGTAGGATTTTTTTTAAGCAGGTAATTGCATAATATTATTAAAAAAAATTTTACAGTGGGTGCTAAAAATAGCCATTTTGTGTAATTATTTCTTATGATAAATAAAATGGTTCTTTTTTCTTAATCATGAAGTTGCATTACCAACGTTGTTGAGATGCAGGGCACGCACGTAAAATCAAATGCCCGCTAGAACCGGAAAGAAGATGAGACTACAAAATAGGTCACAAAAACCAAAAATGGTCGTTGGCTTGGCCAAGCTCTTGAGCAATTTCGTCGTACCTAATACGAGTCTTCTTAACCACCGTAGATTCTTGGTGGGCATTGCTCAGAGCTCCATTGATGCCTCAGAAAACAACAAATGCCTCACAGAAGTCTCACGGTTTTGTTCTTTGATTCTGCGATGCGTAGGGAACATGTCCTTATCAGATTCCAGAGCTGTCCACGGTTGTATTATAAAGCTTGGGATCTTAAGCCTCAATGTAGGAAACAAGCTCAATTATATGTACCTAAAGTGTGGCAGCATTGTGGATGCTCGTAAACTGTTCGACGAATTGCCTGACAGATATCTAATCAGCTGGAATTCAATGATTTCCTTTTACGTTGGTCAGAGGAAGTGTAAGGATGCTATTTGGTTGTGCACAAGGATGGTTTCAGAGGGGATTCTTCCCGATGAGTTCACGCTCTCGAGCGTTTTCAAAGCAATTTCTGAACTGGGACTTGTTCGTGGTGGGCGGGGAGCTCATGGGATGGCAGTGGTTTTGGGTTTGGAGGTCTCGGACGTGTTCGTTGGTTCTGCCCTCGTTGACATGTATGCAAAGTTTGGTAAAATGATGGATGCTCAATTAGTGGCGGACCGGGCTATGAGCAAAGATGTGGTTTTGTTTACGGCTTTGATTGTCGGTTACACTAAGCATGGTGATGTTGGTAAGGCTATAAACATTTTTGTGAACATGATCAACCAAGGAATTAAAGCTAATGAGTATACTTTTTCAAGCATATTGATCACTTGTGGAAATTTAGAGGACTCAAGTGTTGGTAAGTTGGTCCATGGTCTTCTTGTCAAATCTGGTCTTGAGTCGGCTGTGACATCTCAAACTTCACTCCTTACCATGTATTCCAGATGCAGCCTTGTTGATGATTCTTTGAAAGTATTCGAGGATATATTGCACCCAAATCAGGTGACCTGGACCTCTCTGATAGTGGGTCTCGTCCAAAATGGTAGAGAAGAGATGGCTTTGTCCAAGTTCAAAGAGATGATCTGTAGTTCAGTATTTCCAAATTCTTTCACATTATCTAGTGTTCTGCAGGCATGTTCAAGACTTGCAATACTTGAAGGGGGGAAACAAGTCCATGGTATGGTCGTGAAATTTGGATTGGACAAAGATAGATATGCCGGTGCTGCTCTTGTCGACTTGTATGGGAAATGTGGAAGTACAGAAATGGCAAGGTCTGTTTTTGATGCTTTAGTTGAACTTGATGTGGTGTCCATGAATTCCATGATTTATACTTATGCCCAAAACGGTTTTGGTCACGAAGCAATTAAACTATTCAATGCAATGAAAGATTTGGGCATTGAACCAAACAATGTGACAATATTGAGTGTTCTCTTAGCATGCAACAATGCAGGATTGGTTGAAGAAGGCTGCCAAATCTTTGCCTCCAACAGAAACAATCCAAACTATTTATTGAACACAGATCACTATGCTTGCATGGTTAATTTGTTGGGGCGTTGCGGAAGACTTGAAGAGGCTGAAATGTTAATAAAAGAAGTCAGAGAACCAGATGTGGTTTTATGGAGGACACTTCTAAGTGCATGTAGGATTCACAGTGAGGTTGAGATGGCGGAGAGAGCTCTAAGTAAAGTGCATAATCTTGCTCCAAATGATGATGGGACTCGCGTATTGATGTCAAATCTTTATGCTTCAACTGGTAATTGGAGTCAAGTTATTGAGATGAAAAGCACGATGAGGGAAATAAAATTGAAGAAGAATCCAGCTATGAGTTGGGTTGAGATTGATAAGGAGGTTCACATTTTCATGGCAGGAGATTGGTCCCACCCCAAATCTAACGAGATACTCGAAACATTGGAAGATTTGATGGAGAAGGTTATGAGTCTGGGTTATGCTCCTGACACGAGATTTGTGTTGCAAAACTTGGACAAGGAGAGTAAAAAGAGGTCTTTGTATTATCATAGTGAGAAGCTAGCCATAGCCTTTGCCCTATGGATGACTAGAAACAAAATTACAAGTATCAGGATTTTTAAGAACCTTAGAGTTTGTGGGGATTGTCATTCATGGATTAAGTTCGTCTCTAAAGTTGTTGGAAGAGAAATAATTGCTCGAGATGCTAAAAGATTTCATCACTTTAAAGAGGGCTTATGTTCCTGTGGAGATTATTGGTAAACCCGATTTGTGATGCACGTCTTCGAGGCACTGCTTTTTCACGCGGAGAATTTTATGCTTGAATTTCTGGATACGTCTTGGTGGCAGATTGATTGCCAAGCACTCAGTTTGTTATAATTCATTCCCCAATGAATTGCAAGCTGCTGGGCGAGATGCATACAAACACACTTCATCCGTGTTTGAGCCGACAAAGTTATTATTCAGGAGGTAAGTTAGGTTTGATAGAATTGCCATATTCTTGAAATTCCTTGAAAGATAGATCTGCTGAGCTAGACTTGAGTCAACTGCCAATTGATTGTATATCTGCTCAATAGAATTTGAAAAATATTGTATTTTACATTTATTAAAATAAACAAACAGATAAACAGAATGAGTAGGACACGAGCGTCTGGTCTGCAAGACTGCTAAGCATTCTCGCTTTATGATGTTCACTATAATCAAATTAGTAATGTACAAACAACTAGCTTCCATTATTCTTTTTCTTTTTCCCTTCTTTATATGTCGAAGCAAGTTGTGTTGTTTCTTTTGTGCTACTACCAAGAAGTCTTAAATCCAAGAGTGAACAAGCATTATTAGCTTCTCTAAAGTTGGATTTTGAGAACTTCCTCCTCCTATTACAGCTCCGGAGGCAAGAAATTCGATTTTTGTGCTCACATTAAATGTAATGCTTCCTTTGGCTTTCCCAAGAGAGATAAGACTGTTGCAGAGATTTGCTTTGAGGAGAGCCCGGCTGCTTCAAGCTGATCTTGGGGTGATCCATGGTCAATGTATCTATCAGGAAGAACCATAGATCTCAACTGCAAAGGAAGGTCCAGAACAGTTAGAGGCAAACAAAAAGAAAAAAGACGGTAAGTAAAAAAAATGTTCGCTCTCACACTGCAATAAAATTTCTCTTTTTTTAAGGAATTACCTTGAGGGGCCCATCCAGAAGTCCACTTAAGCATAGGAAGTGTGAAACATGAGACCCGAATCCTCCGACTGCACCTTCTTCGACTGTAATCAGGATCTCATGCTCATTGACTAATTGCCTGATGAGTTCCGTATCCAAAGGTTTGCAAAATCTCGCATCGGCTACGGTGATTTCAATGTCCCTTGTTTTCAGCATTTTTGCAGCTTCCATGCATTGTTGGACAATTGCACCGTAGCCCAAAATGGCAACTCTGCTTCCTTCCACTAGTATTTTGCCCTTTCCAATCTATCAAAGAAAGATGAGTCCTAGCAGTCAGGTTTAGCAGAAAATTCTCCTAAAATTATGGAAATGTTTTATTGCCAACCTCAAGTACTGTCCCTTTGTTATTAGGTGGGAGAACTGCTCCAACGCCATTTCCTCTTGGAAACCTGAAGCAGCTGGGTCTGTCATCTATGGCCGCTGCCGTGGCCACCATATGCAGAAGTTCAGCTTCATCAGATGGAGCCATGACAACCATGTTGGGCAAGCAGGCCATGTATGTGACGTCAAATGCTCCACAGTGTGTTGGCCCGTCCGCGCCAACTAAACCAGCTCGGTCCAATGCAAAGCGGACAGGTAATTTTTGAAGATCCACGTCATGTGCCACCTGAATAATAACCAGTTGTTTTATCAAATAAAAATTTTAACAAACCGTACTTGGTAAAGGGAATATAAAGGCAAACTACACAACTCGATATATCCTTTTATTGGTTTTAGCCGATCACAAAGTTTATCCATACTGTTTTGTATATGACTTTTTTAAATGGGAAAAAGTTGTAATTATCATCCCTGATGGTATTTAGTAATTTCGTTTCTTATTTACCCACCTGATCATATCCTCTTTGCAGGAATGATGAGTAGATGGCACAGAATGGCTTGAGGCCCTCTGAAGCTAATCCAGCTGCAAATGTGACGGCGTGTTGCTCAGCAATTCCCACGTCAAAGCAGCGCTCTGGAAACTTCTTCTGGAAATAGTTGAGACCTGTTCCACCACCCATTGCCGCATGGATGCCCACGATCTTGTCATCTATTTCAGCTTCTTTTATTAGGGCCTCAGCAAAGTATTGAGTATATGAAAGCGTTGATGATTTAGGCTTAAACTGCTTCCCCGTTCTTGGGTCAAACTTGACAACCCCTGAAAAAAAAAATAATAAAAGGTTATTGAGAGATGAAAATTATTAAATGCAAAGAACTCATAAACGTGTATTAGAATTTTTATAAACATAAAATGAAAAGAAAGAGTCCGGGCTCACCATGCATTTTATCCGGTGCAGCCTCAGCTGGGGGATAACCCTTCCCTTTCTCTGTCACTATGTGGATCAGAACAGGCCCTGGTGCAGGCGTAGATTTCACTTTCTCGAAAATGGTAACTAGATCTTCAATATTGTGTCCATCAACTGGACCAATATAATAGATTCCGAGCTCCTCAAATAGAGTAGACCCCGTCGCATTGAGCATTCCCCTTGCATACTCATCTACTTTAGCTGCAATTTCATGTGTTTTCCCTCCCATTTGCTTTGTAAAAGTCTTTGACAGAAAGAGAGAGAGAGAGAGAGAGGCAAAGTCAGTCTTCGAAATTAGAGTCAAAAGACCCTATATAGGAAGGAATTAGCAAGATCAGTGAAGGAAGAAAAGCTCAGTACTTTTGCAACCTCTCGAAGTTTTCGGAACTCGGAGCTTGCTTGAATCTTGGCTAGAGTAGTACTAAGGGCTCCCACCGGAGTAGCTGGGCCATCGAGCGTGGCAGTTGGTAGAGAGACTTGCTTGTTGTCATTCAACACGATGATCATGTTGGTGTCCAAGAACCCTGCATTGTTCATGGCTTCATATGCCATACCTGCAGTCATGGCTCCATCTCCAATCACAGAAATGACATGGTTCTTCTTCCCTAGTAGATCTCGGGCAACCGCCATGCCTATCAAAATTACAAGATTTGAACACTATACTCCATCGTTTTGGGCATACTTTTATCTCCGAAGAATCGAAAAAGGCAAGTATGTTAATAAAGACAGAGAGAGGGAATGATACCAAGGCCCGCAGATATGCTAGTAGAACTGTGACCCGCACCAAAAGCATCATGAACGCTCTCCTCTCTTTTGGGAAACCCGGCAAGCCCCGAAGTTTTTCTAATGGTGTGCATAGAAGACCTCCTTCCTGTGAGAATCTTATGAGGGTATGCCTGCAAAATTCATTGCTTGTTATAACCTATTATTGCTATTAACCATGACAAATGCTTCATTTTATTAATTTTTCAGTTGTTTCCTTTTCTGTTTTATTACAGAAAATGGTTTTCTTGCTCACCTGATGACCAACGTCCCAAATGATCTTGTCTTCGGGTGTGTTGAACACATGATGCAAAACCACTGTTAGCTCCACAACTCCCAAGCTGGAACTCAGATGCCCGCCTATCTTGGATACGGTGTGTACTATATCTGCTCTAAGCTCTGCTGCTAGTTGTTCTAGATCCTGAATTATCATTTCCACGGCCGAAAAAGAAGCATTAAAAGTGGACATCAATAGGCAAAAAGCTTGATTTGGACAAGGACAATGACCCATCAAAGAGATGGAGAAACAAAATATGCTGTTTGATGGTGAATTTATGCATGGTATACCTGAGTGGATAGATTCTTCATATGAATTGGGTAATTGACGGTGTCGAGCAATGGCGTGGCCGGTTTTGCCTCGGTGTATTTGATCTTCCATTGGTCCTTTTCTTTCTTGATCAACTCGTGTTCCCCACCATCCGATGGTGAGCTGCCAAGGGACGCTCTCAAACAAAACTGCAAGGCAATCAATCACCACACCACCATGTTGCACCATCAAGAATCATTGGTTTTTTCGTATAAAAATTGCACCCAAAAATGTAAAATCAACCAATAAAAAGATGGTTAAAACACAAATTACGAAAAACGGAAAACGAAACATCTTATGGTATTTTAAAACAGCCAAACGAAAGGTTGAAATGTACATGAAATGAATTACTTACCAGTTTTCTTGTACCATAATTTGGTCCAGGAGATTTAAGCTTGGGAGAGAAAGATTGGTTTGGAAGAAACAAAGACCCAGAAACCGCCATAGGTAAGATTATTGAAGAGCTTCTTAAGTTTCTGAGAGGAGTTTTATAGAGAGGAGGACAAGAACCAAATTATATAGCAGGCGGTGGCACTGAAAAAGAAGCCTACAATTTCAACGTGGCATTTGCATTTGATGTTACTATTGTGCATATATATGTGTGTGTATATACATATATATATATATATGAATAATAAATGAAATTATACTTTTCTTGACTGTAGTATAATGTTGGCTGTAAGGTCTCGTTGAATTATGAAGGTGTTCATTGAACTAGTCAGCTTGGAATTGATGACTTGGTTAAAAAATGGTAAACATATATTTATACGTTATATATATATACATATATATTATATATATAAAATATACAGGTAAACAATCAACGCCACCCCCAAGTTCAATGAAAAAAAAAAAAAAAGAGATCTCAAATATATTGATGACTTTCTTCTCACTATATATACTTGAGGACAAGTGTTAAAATATTTTGTACTTCTTTTAGACCAAAATATCTTATGTAAATGTAAAAGCAACTGATGACGGTCTCTGCATTTGAAATATTTTATTGCTCATTATAGGGGAAAAAAGGGTACGAATGTTTAAACAACTATTTTTGCAAATCAGTGACCGTAAATATCCGTGTCCACACATTATCCTAATTTCTAGTACATTTTTGTAATTTACTTTGAATTATAAGGCAGCCATATGGCAAGCGCCTTGACGGAGGCGAGCCTTTGAGAAGAGAATGATTGTTGTGTGAAGAAGCAAAGCATAAATGAAACAGTTGATGTTGGCGCGTTATTGTCATGTGTCTAACGAGATCTTAAGGCGGCTCACTTTTGATAATTCTATTTCTTCGAATAATGTGGATTATTTTATTAATAAGGATTCTTTTTGTATGACTTTTTTTTTATCATATTTAGATTTATATGTAATAATAATGATTTTTTTTATCTGTGTGTCTTTTTTTTTTTTGTTATTTCTAATATTAGACATGGTTTTTCCACCTTTTATGTTGGTTGTTTTCTGTCATATCTAAGTTTTGGCAGTGTTTTAGTTCCTTTAAAATTGCTTCTATACGAAATTAATAATGGTCCTAGTACTATTGAATCTTAACTCTCGATTGATCGAGAAATTCTATCAATTGTTAGGATGTGCTCGATTTCTGAGTATTAAGGTATATATCTGCTTTCACGCCTTAAGCACACGTTTTTCTCTTTGAGTGTTATCAGACTTTACTGATAGATCCGTTCATATTGAAAAGTTTCGTCTCATGTAATATGGGGTCATTTGTTATATTTGCTATTTTTGTATTTCATTGTTAAGTTTAATGAAGTTTTCCCTTATAAAAATAAAATAAAATAAAATAAAACCTTGGAATTTGTCCACTTAATTTGGCCTAGCTCCTTTTGGAATCCGAATTCCATGTTTTTTTAAAACTAAGTAATATTAAAATTACTTAATTTGTTCACTTATATTTGCCATTAGAATTATTGTTGGGACCACATGTACTGCCTTCCATTCCAAGACGATAAAGAAAGGTAATTATAAAAAAAAAATAGTTTTGAAAATTAAGGATAAAAAAACACAGGTATTTAGTACTATATATTCCTCAAATTTGTCATTTTTTTATTTGTCTTTTAAATCCTTAATTTTAACAATTTATCTTCTATATTTTTTAAATTCTTATAACATATCTCAAATGATTTAACTTTCTATTACATTTGTCATGAAAAGTCCACGTATGCTTTATGTGATGACTGAAAATCTAATTTCTAATAAAAATTTTTTAAATCTACTACAAACCGTAATGTAAATATTTTATATTCAAATTTTTAATTTAATGTAAAGTTAACTAAATTGACTATATTGTAATAATTAAAAAAATTAAAGGGTAAATTATTAAAATTAAAAGTTTTAGGTGACAAGTTACCCAAAGTGATAAATTTAGAAGGCTCCAATGTTACATTATAACAATGACAAATGCACATTAACCAACAGCAGGATATCTATGTGCACTTATGATAATAAGAAATTGCAAGAATGGGAAATGAAGAGAGGTCCAAGAATTTGATGCTTTTTTCGTTGTTCTCAAAGGAAAGAATCCTCAAACATTCACATAATACAAATTTATAAAAGGGATCTTTTTGATCGATGCTAATAGATCAGATCCCTGTTGAGAGAGATAATATATATATATATATGTATGTATATATGTAGTAATATGTATATATATATTGTATATGTACATAGCTGACTATTTTTTAAAATGTTAATATATATACAGCCAATATCCTTGGCATTACTATAATTAATAAATCTAGAATGTGCCGTAATTGCTGTAGCCTGTAGGTCATCACGTACATATATAACACTCATTTTTTATTTTTTATTTCATTTTTCACCCCCAAGTAATATTGTTTGTCTCACGTTACCCTTTTGTGAGGGAAATTGTTAATATATAGAAGTGATGGAATGAAACATGAGTATGAGTATAGGATAAATTGGTAAATGAATATAAGGTGGTTGATTAGACAGGTGAATTGAACTTGATTCAACTTGTGAAAACCACAATTTAACTTGAATCATTTGGATATAGATCCGATTCAATTCATCCACTCAAAATTCACTTTTACAAAATTACTTTACATCCACCCATCACGTAAATCTCATGTGTTTGATTATATGATTTTTTTAAAGTTCTCGTCACAAAAATATCAATAATAAATATTTGATAAACTTTGATATTAATAACGTGATCCTTTTATTATGAGATGAATTGAGGTAATATATAACTTTCTAGAATTAAAATTGAAATTAACATTTTTGTTAATTTTAAAGTACATGGATATAATGGACTTTGCCATCAAATATATTCTCTTATTTTTATTTTTTACGGGATATGAGAGGTGACCAGTTTACTCCCATTACGTAAATCCTAAGCTAACGGAATAAACTATCCAAATATAGAATATTAGAAAGGGTTTTCTTTGAAAAACATATAAAGTAATAAAAAAAGTTATCTCTCTGATGAGTTGGGCTAGCTGTAGACTATAGTTACAATATTTAAACATATTAATATTGTTATATGCTTATTATCAAGCGATTTCTCTTTGACAAAGTGAAATACGTGCATACATACATATACATATATACATATATATAATTTTCGTAATTATCAAATCTGTAATGATAGGTTAACTCTCTACAGTAGGTCTTAAATATAGTAGGGGTTTTAGTTGTTTAATGGTTTTTGTTAGGACTTCGAACTCTTTTTTTTTTTTTTAGCGAATTTGTACTTGGTTAATAGTTAATATATATACATATATATATATATGTGTGTGTGTGTGTGTGTGTGTGTGCGCGCGCGCGTGTATATGTGTACAAAAAACGGAGACGTTAAGTTCGTGTACAAAGGACATCAACTAGCCGGCTTCCATGGAAGATGCCAACATATACAAGGTTGTCATCTTTTGAACCAAATTTTAATCTTTTTTTATTCTATTTATAGCCATATCCATATATATGTGTATATAATTAATTCACTCGTATACACACAAACCTCTTCAACCTCGACAAAGTAAAAAATACACAATTATATATATATAGATATAAATAATTGTGTGTGTGCGCGCGCGCGCGTGTTAGGTAACATACTAAAATTCGTTTTAGGAGCGAAAATATAGTTCAGCGATGATCTTATTCTGAATAATAGTCCAATATGGTGGGCCGAACAAAGGCGAAGACTAATATATATATATATATATATTTATATATTTCTTTACTTATTTATTTATAAATTGTCTTTTCGCCGTTGACAAGATGGACCAGAAGAAGGGTAGATGGATAGATGGGTAGATGGGTTTGACATACATTTTTCAGGATATGTACCCTTACAACATAATTATTAATTTCCGAAGAGTGAATCTTATATATATATACATACATACATATATATATATATGTATTGTCGTTGATTACTTGCAATTTGTATGGTAGTTGACCCGGAGGGATTGAGATTTTGTCCAGCCTAATTAATATTATATAATATTACAAAATTATTTCTTGGATTAGACGTTAAAGTATATAAAAAGAGGTAAGGCATTTTAAATTTTTTTAGACACGATATATTGTGATTGGTAAGACATAACTGATATACTAATTGAATATGGAAATTGAGTAAAATCTGGACATATGGCTTGTAGTTACTAGTTTGGTTTGCCAGTGAAAAGAACTTGGAAATCTGTTTAGGAAACCAAAGTTGAACAAATTGAGTCCAATCTTGACAAATGGTTTGTGATTATTGGCTTAAGTCCGCCAGAAAAAATCACAACTAAATTTTTTGTTGAGATTTATTACTGATAGAGAATTTTCCAACATTCAAGTCGTGTAGCTTTCTAAATTCAACCACATGAGACTTGATGTATTTGCGTACAGCTTGATTTTTTGTCCCTTCATATGCAATATAATTTTTATGAATCTGATTTACCATTTCTTTCTAATAACCTTATTATTTTATTTTATTGAAATCGTTTTTGTTAATTTTAACCATAAGAGCTTAATAAATTTGGTCAATTTAATCGACTTTAGATTAAGACTTTTGCGCATTCTTTTGGTTTATTTTTGCTTTTAAGATAAACCAAAAAAATTTAATAAAATATACATGGAATGTTGCCCACAAAACGTAAGCAAGCTTTGTATGGGAATCAATATTGATGGCAAGTACAACATTGACGTGTTCTTAACCCCGAAAAAAAAAAAGCCTAAATCGATTGGAAAATAATATAATAGTTCTATTTGTATACTTTTTAAGGATAATCAGTAATTTCTTTTTTTTTTTTTCTATCAAAAGATATATTTTTTTGAGATCTTGTTATTTCGTCCTTTATCATATGAAACAAAATCAAACAGGAAATTGCAGATTCAAAAAAAGTTATACGTTACCGACTATATTCCAAAATAAAAAGAAAAAAAGATAGTTCTACATCTACCTACTATTAGCTTTAGATACTTATTCATGATCAATGAGACAAATGAGATAAATGTGAGTGGTGGTTGATGTTACGGGTCACATATGCCACCAAGATACCAAAATGCGCTCTTTTTGGACCCCATATGTTTTGTTATTCGGCTTTTGCAAATAGCTAATCAGAGGAATTCACTTGGAAAGAAACAAACAAATCAAGAAATGTATACCTGGTAAGAGAATTACCTACTAAGGTTTTCTTGCCTAATATCTAAAGATTGAATTTTATTTTTCATTGAAAGACTGCAATTATACCTTTCCAGTGGCCTACCAAGTTTGGACCGACCATTGGTGATTTTAGACTTTTTAAATATTAAGTTAGAAAGTATAAATCAAGTCTTTACTCCGTTTTATCAAAAAAACAAAAAATCAAGAAACGTCCTCCTTGAGTAAATTTGGGTTATATTTACTTCTTAAGGTAGGTTAATTTGACTTTCTATAAGAAGGTCTTTTAGGGGCTAATTTGTCATTTATCAAATTATTTCTCTCTTACTTTGGGGGCATATGGATAACACAATGTAATATTTAAACACAATATATTGAATGTAATATTTATTTGGATGAAAAATATTTATATTACATTTAAATGTAATGTTTGTTAAGATAAAAAGTATTTAAATTATATTATATGTAATATGATCGATAAAAGTAGAGAAAAAAAAAGGATAGAGAAAGAGAGTATGTGATGTCATTAGTAAAAGTAGTAAAAAAAATAAAATGATAAATAATAATTGTATTAAATTTAAATTATAATGTGATTAATATTTAAATATAATATTTTTAAGTTTAGATGATAATTATATTATATTTAAATATAATTAAAATACAATATACTTATTAAACACCTTTTTAATTATTTTTCTTATTATTATTATTATTATTATTATTTTACTATAAACCATTAATGATAAGATGACCATCTTCATTTTGGCCAAACGGGAATGAATGATTGAAAATCTTGACGGGAAGGAATCTCGTCAGCAAAAGAAAGCGAGGTACAAGTAGGGGTGAACAAAAAATCCGAAAACCCAAATAACCCACCCAACCCACCCAAGGAAAACCCGACGGGTTGGGTCCACGTCAGACCCAAAAAAAAGTCGAGTTGACCCACCCAACCCGATGTCAAATTGGGTGGGTTCGGGTTGGAATTCTAAAACCCAACCAAAACCCAACTCACCCAATGAATTTTTTTTTTTTTATATTTAGAAAAAATATAATGACTAATCTAAGTCAATTTTGTTGAGCCGACTGTCATTTCCCATTTATGCCTCCTCCCAAGCCAAAATTTGTGCCTTGCTCTTACCAAACTCGATGTCCCACCAGCCTCCTCCAATCGTTCCTTTCTTCGACCATCGGCCGTCACCCCTCGACGTATTCATTTTTGCCTCCCCAAGCCCGTGTTCGTCTCGTGCCTTGCCCTTGCCTAGCCCTAGCCGCCACTTGTCACTAGCCTCCCTTAATCCTCCCTTTCGTTAGGATTTAGGAACAAGATTTCAAGTTTATTTCAATTTACCTGGCTTTAGTTCTTGTTACTACACACATTGGAGTTAGAGATTATTCTTGTGAAATAAGTTTGATTGTTTGTGATTGATGTTTCTTAGTATTCATTAAAAGTATGTTTTAATTAGTTCTTATTATCTTTAAATGACTTCTTTATTTGAATATTTGAGCTTATATTTTGATTTATGATTAAATTTTGAAGTCATGCTTTATTACTTTATTTTTATAAATTGTCAAACCCGACGAACCCGAAAAACCCGCCAAACCCACCCAAACTTTAATTGGGTGGGTCGATTTTGTATATTGGGTTAATTGGGTCGGTGAAAAAAATTTTCAACCCACCCAATCTTCATTGGGTGGGTTGAAAAATGTCAAAAATCCACCCAATCCACCCAACGAACACCCCTAGGTATAAGGTACACAAATCAACTTTCAAAGATAAAATGGAAATAGTACTGTTAAGGAACTTTCAAAGATAAAATGGAAATAGTACCGTTAGGCCACGTTTGAAGTGTCGTATACAAAACGGCATTAACATTTTATGATATAACGTTTTGTAAAGGTATGTGAAAAAAATAGTCTTTTTTAGTAAAGATTAATGATATGGTTTTCGATAATATTTATATAAGATATAATTTGATTACAAAATTTACAATTAATATAAATATATCAGTGTATATAACATAACAAAATATACAGAGCTAATTTAATCAGCGGCTATGAATTATACACCATATTGCATGTTTACCCTTGACTTTTGGTTTTATCGATTAAATTTCTTTAAATTTTCTACTATTATACAAATAGTTCATCTGTCAATATTCAGAAAAAAATTAGATGGAAATTGGAAACATATATTTTGGAAGAGAAAAATGTATTTTAATCAAATATGTATAGTGAAAATTGTATTTTAATGAAAGATATATAAAGTTATAAAACTAGTTAAAGAGGTACTATTTTTCTTACACAAATAGTTAATTATAGTTTTTATTTTAGTTAAAGTTCACATGACCTGAGCTCATTCAATTTCCAATTAGTTTTTTATTGAATATTTATACGAGGATAGTGTTATAATAATAGAAAATTTTGAGATAGTCTTAAGTGTAAAATTAAAATTCAACTATCAATTTTAGGCTAAAGGGGTGTTTGGATCCAGTTTTCCAGACATCTAAAATTAATTTTTTTCCAAAACTTCACTACTTTTCATTATTTATATCTCCAAAACGCTACAATAAACTCTAAATTTTAAAAGTTTATAACTTTGTGTATACAAGTCTAAATAAGATAATTTTTTTATAAATTACATAGAATTTCAAGAGAAACGAAACAGTATCTATATTTATTTATTTTTTCTAAAAAAACTTTAAAAATTTTTTTTTTACTCTAAACATTTTTTTCTTTCAAACATATTTTTTAAAATAATTTTTTTGTAACTTAAAAATAATACCTCCAAACATCACATCAAATAGCCCCTAAGGATATAATTTAAGAGGTCAGTTGTGAAGTATTGAGGCTATAATCCAATATTTGTACCACAATTCATGCAGAATGGTGGCCCTGCATGTGCATTCTTCCGTATATCAACTGTGGTCCCATAACTCACATGGATTAGACTTCAGCAAAAAAAAATACACTACTTTCAGCATGTGGGTTGGTCTCTGTACGAATTGTGATAATGTTCTCGAACGTCAACAGTGCCTAGTAAGACTGCTATTGTTCAAGTTGTAGAAATTTGGGGCTGTCTTTGAAATGATACTTTACCGTTTGGTTTCCAATGACATGTTCAGGTCATATTTTTAAAAATACTTTTATTTCCAAAAGTGTACTGTTTATGAATTTTTTTCTATTAAAAACAATTATTTTAAGTTTAGTTTTTTTTTTCTTTTTTCTTTTTACTTAAATAAACTACACACACATCCTTAAAATATTCCATTTTTCCTTGTTATTCTTTCATTATATACAAAATCCAAAAATTACACTTTTTTAAAAGTTCATCCCAAACGCTAGTCTCATTTTCAAAATTTTCAACAGTAAAATACCATTTTTAAAAATCCCCCCTAAACGAGCTAGATACAAGATTAGTACATGACAAGATATTCAGTGATAGAGTTCAACTATTATTCTGAAACAAAAATATATGCAAATCGATTTTTGTGATACGATTGTTGTAGGAGTTGGAAGGCGGGGCATTAGGTCCCCTGTGGGATGAGGAGCAGAATCCTCAAAGGTCAGTTTTAGTGACAGTTGTTTATCAACAGTAATTTTTAAGATTTCATATTTATAGTTTCCATTGTCTAATTTATGTACGTGTATATATAAGCATATAAAGAAATAGAGGGTGCTCTTATTAGGATGGATTATTTGAGGATATGCGAGTTTTTATTTGTAAATTTTTGTATCATTATGATGAATTACTACAATCACTCAAAGTAGTAACAGAACCTTTATAACAAAATGGGAGCCTACATCTAGGGAATTTGGATAAAGGTTACAAAGGTTCAAAGTAATAACAGAACCTTTGTAAGAAAAGTGGAGCTTACATCTAGAGAATTTGGATAAAGGCTACAAAGGCTCAAAGTAGTAACAGAACCTTTGTAATAAAAGGAGAGCCTACATCTAGAGAATTTGGATAAAGGCTACAAAGTAGTAACAGAACCTTTATAACAAAAGTGGAGCCTACATCTAGGGAATTTGGATAAAGATTACAAAGGCTAAAAATTTTAGCATGTTTGAAGCTCCCATGCCAATCAAATTTTTCTTTTTTATTTTTATTTTATTTTTCTTCAATATTAAACTAATTTCATTATTCACATCTCAAAATCCACCTTAAAAACTTAAACTTTATATGTACGTTTGGTTGGTCCACTTAGATTGGAGTTTTCGATATATTTTGATTGGAGTTGAGTTAAATTTTAGAATTATGTGTTTAGATTATTGTAGTTAAAAAGTATAAAAATTTAAATTATGTTCGGAAAAAAAAATCAACACAAATATTATTTTGTTCGCAACGAAATTCTGTGCAATTTATATTAAAAAAGTCATTTCATGTGGACCTAGAATAATAAAGTTATGAATTTTTAGAATTTGAGTTTTTAAATTAGAGTTATAGTTATAAATAGTGAAACTGAGTTTATTTTTTTAAAGAAAAAGGCAAATAGGTAAAACTCTACAATTAGAGTTGTGGTTGGAGTTGATTAGCCAAACGCAAGTTAAAACTCTACAACTTAGTTATTTCAAATTAAGTTGAGTTTTTTTTTTAATTGTATAGAATAACAAAAAGAATAAAACAAGATCTATTTGCTATTTTTCTTTCTTGAATATATTTTGAGTTTTCACACTTCTTAACATCAAACTGTTCAATCAAATGCACAACTCTAAGCATTCACTTTTTTTCAATCAAACATTCTAAAATCCAATGCAGGGGTACACACCAAATGGGGACTTAATAGGGACTTATATGGGAATAATAAATTTTTGAGTGTCGGCAAAATAAATAAATCTTAAAATTTTTGAAGCAAATTATAAAAAAAAATTAGTGGACTCAATAATCCTCACTCGGTCCCACATACCTCAATCACTAATTAAAATAAGACATAATCTCACGGACTTCAACAAATCTTGCGTATTCATGTGCTTTCATGTCTTACCATAATATATATATTTCTCAATTATATAAAGTTAAGACGTCTAATTCACTGCATAATGTAAATGCTCAGATTTTGGATGGAATTTATTTTCTCCACTATGTTTAGCTGTTGACTCCATGGAAATTCCTTTAGACTTTGAGCCCTCCTCTGTTTGAGGGACTTTGCATTCTGTTTTGCTGAGCATGTTCTAGTGATCAATGGTCATCCTTTCTACTAACAAAGGGACTTGTATGCAAATACAAGTTACAAGTAATTACAGACTTGTATCCACAATTTCACGTTTAATTCTATAAAATATAAAAGTCGAATCTCTATTTCTCAAGTCAAAAAATAAATAAATAAATATGTATTAAAAATTTAAAAATCAAACCCTTAATTTAAAAAGGAAATTACGTTAAAAACATTCAAATTTTAAAAATATTTAGAATAAATAATAATTAATAATTAATAATCAGGAGATAAGATGGTAAGTGAGTCAAAAGACAATGCCGGTCAACAATAAGGCGATGGTCAATTGTGTTGGCCCCTCAGTGAAGTCTTGAGAATTTAATTTTCAAAGATGGGGCCGTTTTGAAGTCTTGAAAATTTATTTGCTATATAAAGATGGGG
The DNA here is from genome assembly GCA_035233585.1 of Antiaris toxicaria. Taxonomy (NCBI): domain Eukaryota; kingdom Viridiplantae; phylum Streptophyta; class Magnoliopsida; order Rosales; family Moraceae; genus Antiaris; species Antiaris toxicaria. The sequence goes on from CP141157.1 coordinate 26,272,440, forward strand.
TAATTTTTGAAAAAAGCAGCCTTCCTACGACGTTGACAAAATACGTAGGTTGTTTGTTTGTTTGTTTTTTTGTTTTTTAATTTAATTTGTCACTATCATTTTTTCGCTCAAAATATCTCAGATAATAATATTAGGATATAGGCCGTGGCTACCTTCTAGTCAGTTACGGAAACTCACCACCGGCTAACTTGACGAGCCTACAAAATGTATGTTAACACAAAAACCGAATTTTTCCAAGCACCAAAAGTAAAAGAATCATTTTCTCTAATTTTCTTTCATCTTTCGTATATGTTTGGTAGGAGGGGTGAACAGAGTTGGAGAGGGAGAGAGAGTGTGAAAGAAGGAAAAATATAATTGTCGATGAAAAAAAAAGAAGGAATTATTCACTTTATGTGCCAAATACCATGCTGACCTTTTAGTCAATTAGTTAATAATTTAAAAAAAAAAATAAAGGGTAAAATTGTAATTTAAGACATAAAACGTTGGATTTTCCTCTCTTTCTCTTACAAATTACAGTAAATTACAATTTTCAGAATATATATAAAATAAATAATTGATTTTAAAATAGTTATAATAAACAACATATTTATCTTGATAAATATAAATGAATATATTATATCAAAATAAATTATTTATTTGATAGGTAAATTTATCATTTATCTAATAACTCTATTATTTATTATAAATATTTTAAAAAAATTTTATTTTCTTTTATTATTTTTTTAAAATTACTAATTTCTTCGTTCCCCAAAAGATTGGGGATCCATTGACTTTTGGTGGGGTCTAAGAAGGGGACATAGGTTAATCCCCTCTACCCAAAAAAAAAAAAGGGTCAGTCCAATCCTTCCCTCGTCTTTTCTTGTACCCTTTCTTTTTTATTTTATTATTTTATTTTACCTTTTTTTTTTTTGGGCTGAAATCTTATAGCCTTTCCTTCCTTCCTCCAAGCCCACCAACCAAGTTAGATTTCTGGAGGAAGGCAGTCAAGATAGAATTTTATATGGGCTAACAATCCCCCCACCCACACCTAGCCAATATATATATATATATATATATTTATTGACACGTACAAAAAAATGTGTGCGTCTGCATAGGTAAAAAAATGAGGCCGTTGCATGCATGTAAAAGGTCTAGAAAAGGCTGCTTTACTGGTTAGGTCTCCACATTATGCAGAAAAAGAATGACTAATTAAAAAATTCTCAGAATTATAACCCTTATATCATTTTATCCTCAAATTTCAAAACATAATATATGTTCCCCAATTTTGGAACTATAACAATTTTTCCCATATTGCTAGTTTTTTAACAGAGAACCTTGTGACATGCACATAAAACGATAATCAATGGCTTTTTAATTAAAAAAATGGATTTTTTCCCAATAAAATAAAATGTTTATCATGGAAGAGAGTGTTTGAAATGCTTTAAAAGAGAAAGATATTTTAATATATTTCATTTATTTTTAAACTGATTAATGATATATAAGAGGTTATTCATTTTATCATTGTAATATGTTCTCGTCTTATTTATATGTTAAAATAAATATAAGTAAATATGATTCACGAACTATTTGATGTTAAACTGTTAGAATGTTGTATGCAATATTCTTTTATATATGAGAAGACAACATTCTAAAGTAAGTAATCTAAATCTATTGTATGTAGTCTATGAGGTTAAAGTATACATCTAACTCATGTTAAGACTATTATGTTATCTAAAACCAATTAAGGAGATAGTCTGTCTTAATCGTCTCGAGCAAGCCAACTCTCGAGTAGAGACATAAAAATGTTACCTAGTAGTGGTGACATATTGGACTTGAATCAAAGTATAATTAATTCATGTAGTTTACTTAAGTAGAATAATTCACTTTTGATGTTCATTAAACAACGGTCTTAATCTTCAATAAGTAAATGGCTTCATGTGTATAACTTGTGTATTTTGATATTCCAAACACTAAGGCGTCTTGAAGTACTAAGTTACTAGATCAATTTGTTGGGTATATGACTTATATTCGATGAAAAGTTTACTTATGAATATGGAATCATAACTTTAATAAGGAGTAAAAGTTATCTTCTTAATGTCATTATACATGATGTAAAAATAGACAAAGCCTTAGGTTGTTTGCATGGTAAATGATTTATTATTCACCTATGATGAATAATTATTTTCCTATTGGATGTATAATAGATCTTTGAGATAGCTGATCAAAAAGTTGAATGGTCTTTGACTTTAAGTTGATCATAGATATCATATGAGGATGTTGAATTTAATTCTTTATGGTTTTAACTCTTGGACTTATTAAAGAGAACAATCCAAATCATTTTTCTATGGGTGTAGGTAATTTTCTTGTTGAGGGTAAAATGTGAATTTTGTTTTATTTAATTAATTAAATAAATATTATTTAGAAGATAAGATTTGAAATTTAAATTGATTATAAATATAAGATTAATTTATATTTAAAAAAGATATAGATAAATTAATTATTTAAATATCTAGATAATCTTATTCAAATAAATATTTTAAATTAAATATGTAGATTATCTTATTTGAATTTGAATTGTAACAAAATCTTATCCTTATGTGCTTATAATTAGTGCAGTTTTTAGAATAAAGCAAGGAAAAAGATTTTCTTCTTATTAATTTTATTTTAAAAATTAGTATATAATTGTTTAATTTAAATAAAGTTATCATAATTTTATTTTGAATTTAAATTGGATTTATGGAACATTATCCTTTAAATAAAATCACAAGATAGATGAATATTAAAATTTGGATCAAATTTTGAATCTCCTAGACCTAGAAGTGGGCAAATTTTGTGCCCCCTTGGCAGGGAAAAAAAACCAACTATGTGGAAGGAGAGAGAAAAATCTTTTTAAATATCCTATTTAAATTCGAAATCCACAAAGTGTATTTATTATAAATAGGACCCTTGAGACTCCAATTTTACTCAGATTTTAGATTCTCAAGTAAGTGAATTTATTATTAACTCTCACTAATAATAATAAATTACTAGAGTTTTGAGTGGTTAGAAAGATACAAGTCGTGCGAATATGGATTGTTTAATTTAAAAATTATTTTATTAATTTTATTTCTTCTTATTAATTTTATTTTAAAAATTATTACATAATTGTTTAATTTAAATAGAGTTATCATGATTTTATTTTGAATTTAAATTGGATTTATAGAACATTATCCTTGTAAATAAAATCACAAGATAAATGGATATTGAAATTTAGATTAAATTTTGAATCTCCTAGACCTAGAAGTAGGCAAATTTTGTGCCTCCTTAGCAGGGAAAAAAAACCAACTATGGGGAAAGAGAGAGAAAAATCTTTTTAAATATCCTATTCAAATTTGAAATCCACAAAGTGTATTCATTATAAATAGGACTCTTGAGACTCTAATTTTACTCAGACTTTAGACTCTCAAGTAAGTGAATTTATTATTATAACTCTCACTAATAATAATAAATTACTAGAGTTTTGAGTGGTTAGAAAGAGACAAGTCGTGCGAATATGGATTGAGGAATTAAATACCTACACACTTCACTATCCGAGAATTGAAGAATAGTAAAGAAAACTAGGTGATTTAAGCTTTTTTGGTCACATTCTCCGGTGTGATTAGTGTTTTCCTTACAAAGTATTTAAATTGTTGAATAATTTATTGTATATAGTAATACGAGTTGGTATTATCTTTTAAAAAATTTTTAAAATTGCACTGCATATGTTTTCTATTTTTCCTACGCCAAGAGCAAAAAAGAAAAAAAGACAGTGGAATTTTATTTTCTAAAATAAAAAAGTATCCAGTTTTTTAATTTCTGATTTTTCTTAGGATAATTTTTTAATAAAACAAAAAAGATAAAGTTAATAGCTTTTAAATTTCTTTATTTTTTTATGCATAATTTATTTTTATTCGTATTATATTTTCTTTTTACAATAATTCAATTTTATTTTAAAAAAGTTTTGATTCTTATTGTAATACTAAATTTATTATTTAACACTATTCAGTTAATTTTCTTAGCATAGATGTTAACATGTGGCATTTCTGTCTAAAAAATAACGGATAGGGGAAAATTCTTAACGATTTTAAAGTTAGGAAAACATATAATATGTTTTGAAATTCAAGAAATAAAATGTTATGAGGGCTATAATTAACGAGGAATTTTTATAATTAACTAAAAAAACGAAAACACATCATTTCGAACATGACACTTCCTATCAAAATCCATTCTCTCTTTACCAATAAACTAGCTGTAAGAATTAACTTACTCTACCTTCTTTTACATATATATATATATATATACACACTTACTTCAAATATATATATATATACATGTCTATGGATCTGTCATTAATATTTGTTTCCTTCTTTTTTTTTTTTTTTTCTGTCAATAGTTCTTTTATAAGTCAAGATAGATTTTGTATGGGCAACTAGTGCTCCCCCCGCCCACCCTGCCAAAAAACAGGTAAAAAAAAATTTACACTTGCGAAAAATGTGCGTGTAATTAAAATAAACAAGGTCATTGTAAGAGTCTTGAAAAGGGTGCTACTTCACTAGACAGGTTACCAGATTATTTCAATTACGTGACTCATATGACTGCAAATCTACCAACGTGAACATGATAATTTACATTATGTAGTTGTTCTTAACATTTCTTCTACTTAGTCAAACCAGTGAAACATTTGAGAAAAATAAAAGAAGAAGGCGGAAAAAAAAAAAGCAATTACATAGTTAATTCTCATCCCATCTAATTATTGTTTTAAACTATCTATATCATAGGTTATTCCACATGAGAAATTATCATATTGATTAAATAATTTTTTACCGTGACATTTTCATCAAATTTTATTTAATTATCGTTATTTTTCTTATTCTTAACATGATTCCTATACGATCGGATTACTCAAATCTGTATAGTATTTATAGGGTAAATTTTAGACGATGCAAAAATTAAAATAGAAAAAGAAGAAGATGTTACAATCGGCTTTTATTTGGGCCAGCCAGCCATCGTTGACATAACATTTTCTATTTTTGGCTAAAGATATTCTACTTTGGTGCTCTAAAAGGATTGTCAGTCAAGCTGGTGCAAATTGTGCAAACGGATCGAGGGACGGACTAGTGGTGAAGTCATAATATGGTTTTGACCAACTGATTTCGTGTGAACTTGGTTAGTGAGTCCATGGTAGTGTTTAATTTGGGGTAATAAGAAGGAATAATAAACATAGTAATGAAAATATAAATTATTTGGTTCGTTTTATAGTCATTCAAATAGGACTATGGTGTGATACTTCTTTTAACTTCGGGTTTGCATAATTTGGGAAACCAATGGGAGAAAGGGTGCATAATTATTGCTTCTCTAATTACAAATTAAAAGTTTCTAAGCACAAAAAAAATTACAAATTAAAATATATATATATCTTGATACTGACCCTTGCGTTGAGTCTTTGATTAATCAGGAAAAAAAAAAAAAAAGAAAGCCAAGACTTTTGACTAGGTTTGTCCTGTCTAGAGAAAATTCGTGGTCTGAATGACGTGCTGGTATTTTTACCTCATTTTTCTCCTTTTTTTTTTTTTTTTTCCTTTTCCAACAATTTGAATAAATTCGTAGCTGAATCACGTGCTGGTATTTCACCTCATTTTTCTCCTTTTGTTTTTTCCAACAATTTGAATAACCTTTTGACAGCAGTTGAAAATGGGGGATCGGTCCTGCTGATAATCCTGACCTAAGTTATTATTGTTAATGATATTTTGATTAATGCCCCAAAATTTGTCATATTTTTGTAACTTGCCTCCAAACTTTAAATTTTGACAATTTATTCCATGAACTATCTAAATTATTATAGTATACCCCGTATGGCTTAACTTTTTCATTTTTTAAATTAAAATAATTATGGAAAGCACACACCAACACCTAAGGTGAAGATGAAAAACCTTATTTTTGACAAAAAAAAATTTAAATCTAAAACACACCATAATGCAAATCTTCCATGATCAAATTTTTAATTTAATATAAAATTAACTAAAGCACATGGTATTAATTTTGAAAATTCAGAAGGTAAATTATCAAAATTAAATTTAGAGAGAAAGTTGTCAGAAAGATGATAGATTCAGGAGATAACAATACTATATACCCTATTTTTAACCTTTGTAGTGACTTGTGTGTATTGAGGACAAGAAGGCATGGAAAGGTCATGATAGAAAGGTTAGTTTCAATCTTAGCCACTGAAAAATATATATGTATCTCACTCTACCTCTTATAACTTAAATTATAACATTACTGGTATTTTCACTATTAGTATTTCTGTGATAAAAAATATTAAAAGAATAAGAGAATGAAATAAGTGAGACAGTTCTATGATAAACGAAGGAAAAGTAGTTTGATCAAATGAATGTTGGATAGTTGATTGTATGGATGAACTTAGCTTGATTCATGTCATTCAACTGATCCAAAATTATTGTTTTCATATGTTGAATCATTTGAGTAAGATTAATTTTTCTTGTTAAAAAAACATACAACTAACTTATTTAATCATTTCTTGTTTAGTACTTTGGATATATCAATCAATTAGTTTCTTTCATTCTTCTAGCTTATTAGTCTTTCATGTAAACTATGGCTCTTTTTTTTTTTTTTTTTACTTCTTTGGGGGAAAAAAAAACATTAATTCACTTTCAGATGCTTAACAAATTTTTTTTCAAGAGATTGCAAACTATGAAAAAGACAGGATTTTTATATATGAATGATAAATTATCTATGCTCTTAGTTACAATTAGTATTTTTCCAATTTATCGTCAGAATAGTTGATGAGAAAGGGCTACTTACCATAAATTTTTAATTTTTAAAAGAATAAAATGAAGTCTTTAATATTTTGGAGGGCTATTTGTAAATTTAGGATATATATATATATATACACACATATATAAACATTAAAAAACAAAAGAAGATGTGTGTGTGTGTGGGAAAGCCTATGCCCCTTCTGTGGCCTTAATGCCTCGTCTCTACCGTCACCCATTTACTATAATATGGCGTTCTTTATGTTACTCTCACTCATCAATAACTTGAATAAGTAGAAAAAATTTGTTTCAAACTCATTCTTACATTACCGCCCTATGAAAATCCAAATAAAATGTGCAAAAATTAAAATACAAATCTCAATAGACGACATTTTATACAAAACTAGATTCCTAATAATATGTGATGCCTTTTGTATGTTTGATTCATAATACAAGATAACCAGTTAACACTCTATCCGAAAATAGAGTTACGCATGATCTAATAAGGAATCCTCACATAACTTTTTATTTTAAATTTTTCTCTAAAAAGCTTGTTGTTTTTCAGCTCTACTCGCAAAAAGGAAAGGGTAAAAAACATAAAGAAAAAAAAAACAGTGATTGAATAATATTTTTTTTTTCCTTGTACGTGGTAAGAAAAAATTATCGATTGTATTGAAAATGAAGTTGTAGTTATTTCAAAGCATTAAAACTCACCATTATGTAATATGTTATTGGTTTTAGATGCATGCACTCGGAAATTCTTGAAAATCATTGTGATATGTTCTTTTATTTAGTTATTTTTTAGGGTTAATTACTCGATTGTGCCTTAAACAGTTTTTGCTTTTTTTCTTTATTTTGTTTTATTTTGTTGGCTTGTGCTCTCCTCCTTCTTACTCTATCCCAATTTCTTGGTTTTTTTTTTTGGTTAATAAACAATTATCTAACTTTTTATTTCTGCTTTTCTCTTTTTCAAAATAATATTTGTAAACCTTTGTTTTCTATGCTTTTTTTAATATCTTTCTACTTAAATATGTTTCAAAATTATTTTTTACTTTTTTTTTTACTTAATGTTTCTGTCTCAATCCTACAATGTTTTATATAACTTGTGTTTCTATTTTCTTTTTCTTTTTCTTTTTCCATTTTAACCTTCTCACTCTCTCATTTTTCTTTTCTTTTTTTTTTTTAACTTTTTTCCTCTAAAATCATTTTTTAAAATAGGCATTTGAAATTACTTTTCTAATTCTGATTTGTCCTTTTCAATATCTATACTTGAATATTTTAATTGTAATCCTTCAATATATTATTTTGTTAAACGGGTAATTAAAGAAGACGTTTTAAAAAAAGGACTTCTACATTAAGGATAGTCCCTTTTCCCCATCAATGGATGTGGTATAAATTAACAACCTTTGACTATTTTTCTAACGTTGTATGTTAAGAAATACACCAAGACTACCATAGGATAGACTACACCTGATTACACACCTAAAAATCCTGAACATTTTTTTTCCTTCCATTTCTCCCTTGGTCCTTGACTTTCCCAGATTTCCATCCTTCAAGCAAAAGCGCATAAACGAATCGAAATGAAAGAGTAAAAAGAGACATGAATCACGTTCTTTGTCCTTATAATATTGGGCTTCTACCAGTTCCGTAACAAAGCTTCTCATTAAAAAAAAAAAAAAAAAGAAAATAAAAACTAATTAGAAATGAATCGAAATTGAAGAGTATAGAGACACAAAAACCACATGATAATTCTTTGATGATACGAAATCGACACAGGTGGGCAGGTAGAAAACACATACGGGCGTACGACAACTCACTTTAATGAAATCCATAAATAGCAATGTTTTGTTTTTTAGTTTACGTTTTCCGATCTTAGAGAATTAAGAGAGCTGCTTTGATCCTTCAATCACATAATTAGTTTTAGTTTTTAGTTTTTTTTTTTATAATTTTTTTATTTGTGGTCCTGAAAATAATTGAGGTAGAGTGTATGATAACATTTTTCATCTTCTTGATATTCAATAAGAAACCGTTGATTCATACACCCTACATGTGAGAAAAAGGTGTTGTCCGTCACTATAGAATTCTCTTTTAAAAACTATTCCATGCAATAATTTTCTCAACATTCTTGTGACGGAACTTTCAACAATTAAAAACACTAAATATGATGCAAATATAAATGAATTTTATGTTGAATTTCACGTGTTTTGCTTTATATATACTATTTTTTTCTGCTTGCATATAAACAATAAGAAAATCATCATCATCAATCTATTAAATTCTACACTGTCTAATGATCACATTATAACACTACAAATGCAAAGCGTGTCCCACTGGTTACTATCATCATCAATCTATTAAATTCTACACTGTTTAATAATCATATTATAACACTACAAATGCAAAGCTTGTCCCGCTGGTTATTATTATAATTTGGGTTCCTACTTTTTACTAGCTAACAAAGTTCAGGACTAATCACGGCGCCAATTACCACACTACTGAAATTCCTTTTTTTTTTTTTTCCCAACCAAACCATCTTGGTTTCACTTTTGGCGAGCATTAACAATAAATATATTAGTTTTACAAGTCCAATTTTCTTCCAACTCTTTACTAGTTAGTCAGGGAATTTTTATAATTGAGAAAGTTCTTTACTGTTGGGGTTGATTTATCGTGTGACAAATATTTTTAACGTGAGTGCTTATATGTTATATAATTGAAATATTAATTCTGTCGTTAAAAATGCCTTAACTACTAATAAAAAAGCATTTTTTTTTTTTTTGCTGTAGAAATTCATTCAGTGAAAATAATTTTTTCGGAAATAGTTTTCTTAGCTTAAAATAGGAAAAGAAATAGCTATCTCACCTAGAAAAGGTAACTCGTTAATCATGTTATCATCGTGATTAAATTTTGTATATATAATATATCCCTCTATTGGATTTTGTTTACCTTCCATGTAACGTGTTTTTTTTTTTAATAATATTTTTCCTTTGAAATGCCTGCCAGATAATGGTTAGAACGTTCTTGTTCATGTAAAATGGTGGTTATGTTGGGATGTGATCTGGTAAAGCATTTGTTTTTGATAGTGGAGTTAGCGACAGAGTTAAATCTTTTATGTTGATGGGGGCACGCATTAATATTTTAAAAGAAGTAAATAACATAAAAATAAGGATAACCGCTTCGTTGTTCTTCAAATTACTAAGTCTGCGGCGTTTTGGTCTCTATTATTTTTTTAATTGAAATTTAACGTTAAAAGAGGAAAAAAAAAATAACGTTAAAAAAATGACATTTTTATACAAACACCATCTCAACTCTAAACTTGGATAGGAATTTGGCCCGCACTTAGAGCACTGAATTATTTTGACTGACGATATCAATCTTGCGAAATAATATTAAAAGTTGGAAAGATAATAAAGAGCTTAAAATAAGAACAAAAACGACAACGCAAGAAAATAATTTTGGACGACCTCCAAATGATCAGTGTAAGAAAACCTGGTCTTTTTATCAAGGGGGGGAAAAAAGGAAAGAAAATTTGCTCTTGCAATTTAGTTAGGACAATAACAGCAACAACAACATACCAAAACCTTTCACCCCTCCCGTCATATGCTCTTTTGTTTCCTCTCATCTTAACACTTGGTAGTTGGGAACTTGTGGGGCACAAATTTGAAGAGAACATCAAACCAATCAACAAACCGAAGTAAAGACGAAGGCAGTAACAAAATCTCTACAAGCTAGTACCTAAACCGACGCATCCAAAAAGTTGCCCAAGACCACAACTGACGCCGACAAGGCTAATCGAAAGAGAGGCAATGTGGTGGAGATCAGGAAGAACCAAACACAATTGCGTTCAAATTTTCAAATGTTTATCTACTTATTGGGGATGCTCTGGTTATTTCTTGGCTAAAATTGTCCATTCTTCTATATAACTTATATGCATATGAAAATAGGAAAACAACCATGATGGAATAGAACACAAAAACGATTCGACCTGAATTCAATCAAGATAATGAAGATCGACAGGTACGTAAGCAAGGTCAAATCTTAAGCCTTGTTTTTCACCTCATGCTTCACGGGTTTGTCCTCCAATACCTCGCCAAGAGATCGGCAGATGTCATGATCAAGACAAAGCGAAGGATCATCAAGCTTAAGCACGTGGGGATGAGAGGTTCTTACTCAACTCATTTCCCAAGTCACTGCAACCATCCAACAGCCAACCAGCTCAACAGAATGCTCTTGCTTGTTTGATGAAAAGCTAATTCCAGCTGGAACTCCTCGGATTAATGAATCCTTTTGCAAGCCAACAAATGAAACCCCGATCGAGATCAAGCCCATTAGGGTTTTATTTATTTATTTATTGTTCATAAATTTCAATTTTATGGTTATTAAAAGCTTTTTAAATAAAGAGGGTGCATCAAAAGAATTAACAAAATTGTATTTTTTGTGGTGCTCTTCAGTAAAATGATTTCAAGTACTCTTCAGTAAAATGTCGACATACAAGCATATCTCTCCATTATGGGGCCTGTCCAAATGCTCCAATTTTTAAGCAAATGGTGCAAACACACGGTCTAATACCCCAAAAAAAAAAAAAAAAAAATCCTGCTCTAAAATCGAGTAAACCAGTGAACTACAGAAGACAAAACCGCCCCCACATAAAGAAGGAAACAGCAGTGATATTTTAGTTTGTAGCTTAACTTTTACTTTCAAAGGACATGGAGGAAAAAGCGCGTGTAACTTATGTTACAGAGTATACAAAATAGTTCACTAGAACCATATCTAATATTTGATAACATGATGCCGTAACCAAAGGTCATACATTACCATATGAAATGCATCATATTTGACGGGAGGTGAATTCCATTGAAAGTGCTTCTGGACCTAATAAACAATAAAATTACGGCAGAATTAGAAGAATATCTCAAACAGATATTATCTTGTTCTTTAGACGAAGATAAATCAGAACAAAGTGAATTGTAACTTCTTTAAACAAGAATGCACTTGAATGAGTGGAGATGAGCAAATGGCTTCGGGAAAATAGAAGTTTTGATCACAAAGCGAATTTGTGAATTTGAATAAGTTGTGGAGGAGAGGCTCTTACCTTTATCAAGTTTTTGTGAAGTGCAAGAAACTTGTCATCTGGTATGTCCTTCAGAATTTGTTTAAGCTGATAGACATCGCTCTCTTTGAGTATGACAGAGAATTTCCGCCAATCTAGAATGTAGTTGAATGGTAGGTCATAATAATTTGATAAGATTACTGCAAAAGAAATAATAAAAATTACTTAGTGTAGAAAAATTGAATAAATAATATAGAGGTTCTCAAAGGATCCAAGATTAAAAAAAACATAACAGTCAGAAAAGCAATCGCATTCACAAGGCTTGGGACCCAAAAAAAAAAAAAAAAATTGACCAGCCAAAGGACATTGGTTCTTTGATCTCGTAGAACAACAAAACTGATAAGGAAGAGTACAAATCCTGAATTACATAAGCAAATTAAATAACTGCTCATTTTGTTGAGTTTTAACCCCCTAATCGCTAAAAAAGTCCTTTTCTTGCCAAATAGTTACCATTTTTGTTTGCAGATGTAACCGTTCTGTGTCTGAATCGATTCCTAACCTATCAATACAAAATATATAGAGATACATGCATATTTTAAAACACAATTCATCTCTAACAATCAATATAACAAGAACAAAAGTTGTTTTTTGTTTCTAACGGGTCTTTAATATTTCATTACATTTTGCATAGTTTATCACAGTCAATTTGATGAACAGCTCGCTCATACCAACAGCTAAAAGATATATTCTTACCAGGAATACACCCATAATGTATTGAGTCCACTATGCGAGCACTGTTGACCTGTGATCCACCAGGGCATATGCAATACTTCGTGATGTAAAATCTCTTTTGGTACAACAAACTCCCAGTAGCTCTGTTAATTCTGTTATTTAATACATAAAGTTCTGTGTCATTTCCCCAAACTCGTGCCAGTATAACACGAATCTTAGAGTTCCGATGACCAGCCCAAAAACCAAGGGTTGTCCTGCAAACCATGACTAACTTTAATTATAAAATTAAATTGATAATGTTGTATCTCTCAAGGGGTAGCAGAAATATTGAGCACAATAATAAGCTGCCATTCATATGCCCAATTCACATTGATCGGTAAATTAGTGAAGAAATACATTAATAAAACAGCAAGAAATTAATATCGTCATTCCGCCACGCTCACCTGTTCTCCACATCATTCCCTCCAGCTGGAAGAGCAAATGGTTGCAATATTTGAGGCAGAGCAACATCTTTGTGTGGAATATACCCAACATTATAGCTTGGAGAGCATACAACTCGAATTGCGTTCTTCACAAGGAGTGAATGACCTTCTGTTGCCCTCACACCCACATCATGACAAGTGACAAAAAAGTGATCTGCACCTAAGGTTCTATTCCAGTAAGGATATTTGGAGATTAATTCCTCCACATAATTCTTGACAATAACGGTCATATTGTCATAAGATGTTCCCTGCACAAATTAATTTAAGTATCACAAACTGGAATAAAAAGATAAGGTGCTCAATAGAAGAACTTCTCACTAATAATAACTTTTTAGTTCCATTTCACATGCTCATTTGATTATTACCATTTACCTATGCACCAAGAAATTAAGCAACCTCAAATTCTTATATAAGGTGCAAAAAGTAAGTAAATCGGCCAAAAAATTAAGTAAAACAAAGTCCATGGAACACACAACAAATGAAATCCGTGAAAAGACGAATGGACAAAAGAGAAGCAAAGAGTAATTAGCAAAAAGAAGATTCAATATGTTCTTTTAAAAAAAATGAGGAATACGAGAAAACAATAAATACAAATTACATCTAACATTGCTATGTCCATTAATTAAAGGAGCTTCAATGAATGAATAATGAACAAATAATTCAAGAAACCAACAATAGAAAAGAAATGTTAACTGCAATGTATACTTTCAGATTGTCCGCCACTTTCCAAAGAATGTTCTAAAATAGCACCAAAAAGGCAATCAGAATTACTCTAGACCTTCCAAACTCGAACAATTGCAAGGGTAAAACAGAACTTCCTTCTATTGAAATCGAAAGGAAATCAGAATTAGGAGTGATATCCTGTATTCTAGTTAATAACATAAGAGACTTCTGATCTTTACCTCCACAATGAAATAGCACGAGTGGAGAAGCTAAATTAAATAGCATTTCCCATTTACAGAGGTTAATGCATTAAGCAAGGAACCATTTTCGACTACTCCATTTAAACCAAAATAATACTTAAAAAAAAACTAAAAAAAAATAAATAAATTATATAACTTCCTTTTATTGATTAACAAAGCCTAAAAGTTTACCATTAACAAAAAGTCCATTTACAATAATATTTAAATGGCAAACGAACGCAAATGGTAAATGGACTTCCAGTTAGCTCAAACTCAACTTTCGATAACCAAACTATAAAATTTCAGTTTCTGATGGTCGGATAAAACTTCCAAGGCTTTTCCTTTCTCTTTGATTTGCTAATCTCTTCCTACTAATTTTTAGTTTCCCTTTTTGTTCTTCTTGTTTGCCTTCCCTAGTTTCCTGCTTTTGAGGACTTATCAATGAAAAAGAAAAATTTATCGATCCGTCCAAAAGCGTTATTTACCGAGTCGAGCTCTTTCTGCCATTGAATCTACTCAAAGTTCTTAAAAATTCAAACTTTGATCAACTTCATAGTTCACAAACACAGAAGCAACACTTCACACTACTCAACCAGAATAAAACTTTCAGATTTCTCAGATCCACAACCAGTATTGCAAATTCAAAAAAGTTTTATCCTACATTACACAATTTCCCCAGCAAATCGGAACCAATCCTCGTACCTGGCCCCGCATTTTATGGCAGGAGATAGGAATGAAGAAGAGGTCGGCCCGATTAGGATCCTCTGTGCGGAATCGGCTCTCTCGAATGTTCTGGAAGAAATACCCCTCGCTGGCGTACTTCCCGGTGATCTTCCTCGGCGTCTGGTAGTAAGTGTTGGGATCTCCGTCGGGGTATATATACACCTTGAATTTCCTCTCCATCTCGGCGTAGTTCAGCCGGAAAACCTTCGGCGAGTGGAAGGCGTCGAAAATCCCGTCCTCCTCCTCCTCTTCCTTGGCCGCATTCTCCGCTTCAACTACCTTCGCAGAGACCTGAGGATTGGTCGGGCTAGGGTTCCGGAGAGGGGAGTTGAGGGATTTGAGGGAGAAGTAGGTGAAGGAGATTAGGCTGAGGACGGCGAGAGTGAGAAGAGATCGCTGCAACGAGCAGAGAGCGGAAGACGGCGGTGGCTGAGAGTGCTTGACGCCGCTCATCGCCGGCGAGTTTACCGGCGACGTTACCGATTGATTGAGTGAAGGAGTAATGGGAGATTGATTCCTGTGTTGGCTTGAATTTGGACTTGGATTTGGATTCGGATTGGCGATGATTGATTTGATCGATCACGATCCCCTTTTGGTGGGTTTTTCACTTGCTCCACGTGCAATGAAAATTTACTTGAACGAGCTCCTTTTATACTTCAGTTAGTTTATTAGGTCAATTTTAATTTTACGACGGGTTTGAAAAAATTACCGTACACTCAATTAAACTTTATCACAATTAAAAAATTTACAAACTTATAAAAAAAAAAAAAAAAAAAACTCAAAAGAACAAATTTGAGTATAACCCAGATGCCAGCAACAATCCCCTGTCGGTGACACTACCGTTATTGCCTGCATGAAGCCGTCTATCCGCCCTTTAGCTAGTCATCAATGAGCTCCTCTAACTAGTCCCCCAAGCCAAGGCTAAAGGCACTTTCCTCAACTCTATCACCTCCATCCACGGCAATGCCCTTGCCTTTATGGGTTTCATGGGTGATGGAATTTTACAACGAAGGGTCGTGGGTTTCACGATGAGGGGCGTGAGACCTATGGTCTTGTGCTCAAAGGTGGGATAGTGGGCGAAGGTCATGCTCATAGGTTGTAGGTGAGGTGGGCGGAGGTGGGTTTTGTGCTCGAAGGTCACAATGGCGATAGCTTGGGGTTTGTTCTTGCTAGTGGGGACCTTGGCAGAGGTGATTGGCTGGCTTCGCATAGGTGGGTTATGAACCCAGCGGGGTCAGTGACCTTCCTCGGCCTCTTCCCTAACTTGCGTAACTGCTTCCTCTTGAGTGCACAGTGACAACAAAAACATGAACGAGCTATTCATGTTAGAAATATTTATATATTTCTATTAAGTAGCCTACATACTATGTATATTAATGTAAATATCAAAAGATAATTTTGGTTTGATAATTTTGGTTTAATAATTATTATATGCTAAATTCTTACTGGTTCGTAAAGAGATATTTTTTTAATTGTATACTTTGATGGAACATATCAATAAAAAACTCTAATTAGAAATTGATCCTCTCTCTATCCAATATATCGATAGTTCCTCTTCATTTGAACCGTCTATAAAAACCAAAAAAGGTGTTAAAGAAAGAGTAACCTAGTTTTTGAGAGAATTCTCATCTCTAATCAATTCCTTTGAAGGAGATCATCATGAATCAACGTATGATTTCTTTGAATTATTGTATTGTGAAAATCATCTTATTCAAGATCTTAGATAATAAGACTTATGTAAAATTAGGGTTTGATTTGCATAATTAAGAAAACCTAACAGGTGCTATCAGAACCCTTAGTTTAAGAATATATGATTTTCTATTAATGTTAAACAGTTTTCTTGTTAATTGAAAAGGCCTAATTTTATTGATGACGAATCCTTATGCTTGTAGATTCTCAACTATGTTCTCTGTTAATATTATTGATTACGGAAATACTGAGTTATTGGACTTTTGAATTTATTGTTAGTTTCTCAAACTGGATTTTCAAAAAAAATTATGCAGAAGCATGGTATCGATCGAATTGCGTAAAAAAAAAAATAATACAATCATTATTTCATGTTAATTTAACAGTAGATGAATTAAATAGAAGGAAAAGAATTTGATCGTCATACGATTAAGTTATTAAATTTTGAACTCATCTACACTGTCTTAAGCTTTTAAATTTCCAAGAACATCACGACGCTTTTTCAACGTACTTCTAAATAAACGTGAACTCGAACGTGTGGGCATTCTAATGAGTTTCTCAACGCATAAGATGGATGAATGGGAAGGTTACTTATAGTTAGGATTGGCAATTCGGATCATGACACGACAGCACGACACGGACTCGACACGAAAAAATATGGGTTAGGGTTGGGAAAAAAGGGTGCTGGTTGATTTTAGGTCGAACCCGTTTGACACGATTAAAAATCAGGTTGGGTTCGGGTCAACCCATTGGGCACGAAATTAACCCACAATAACCCGTTCATAATTTGTGTTTAATTCAGGTCAACCTGAAATTGACTCGAATTTTTTTAATTTAAACTATGAACCTGAAATTAATTCGTATAACCCAAATTAAACTCGTATAACCCGAATATGACCCGAAAAAAGAGGTCATAACCCGCAATAACCCGCATAACCTGTCTCGTATAACCTCAATCGGCCAGTCCTCAATTCCTCAAACTAAACTTGTACAGTTGTACACAAACGACGAAAGGGGAAAGACGACCGAAAGAGGCAACCTTAAATCCTAATCAGTTTACAATTTTCTCTGCCTCCCTCCCAAGTCCCGTCGGCCTCTCTCCCTCTCAAGCGATCACAGCCACATCGCATTCCCCTTCCCCTCCCTTCACGGCCTCACCCCGTCGCTGTTGTCTTCCCCCTCCTTTTCGCTCATCCTCGTCGACCTCTTCTCCCCTCGCTGTCGCCCTGGCCATTATCCTCCCCTTCCCCTCCCTTGCTCCATCGCCATCGCTGGTCACCATAGTGCAGAGCTTTTCTCATCACCATTGCTGGTCGCCATAGTCCTGAGCTTTTCTCATCATCGTCGCTGTCGCCCTCGCCATTGTCCTCCCCTTCCCCTCCCTTGCTCCATCACCGTCGCTAATCGCCATAGTCTAGAGCTTTTCTCATCACCGTCACTGGTCGTCATAGTCCATAGCTTGTCGTCGCCAGTCGCCGATCATCCTTTCTCTTCGTTCTTTGTCCGCGCCGAAGAGCTTAGGTAATTTCTCTATTTTTGGTGTTGTTCCATATTTGGTGTTGTTCCATTTTTGTTGTTTCATTGTGATTTTGATTGGTATTCACATTTTAATTGTAAAGCGACTTCGGCCATAATTGCAAAATGGGAGGTCAAGCTTGATTCATCTTCATTGTTGACTTGTTGATTATTTATCTTTTCTGTGTGTTTTTGGCTGTTTATCCAAAACCTCACAACATGGTATGAGAATTACAGCACATGAATCCACATGTTAGTCCTGCAGCAGCAGAAAAGAGAGCATCTTCTTGTTCATGTGGTATTATTTTGAGACAAAATGACTGTGCAGCCAAAAAAAAAAGTATCCCAACAAAAAATTTGTACGTATGCTGTTAAAAGTCTAAAATAGAAACCCCATTAATTAAAAATAATAATAATGAAAGCAAGAAAACATTGGGTATATTTAATAGAAAGAAGAGAAAATATAAAGAGTGAGCAGTATATTACTTAGGTAACAGATATTACAAGAAGGAATGAAGAAAATTTTTTTCTTATCATATTTGGTATATAATTTTTTTTAATAATCTCTTTAATTTAGAATATATCAAAATTAGAATGTTTTTGAAAGATTTTAAATCTCTTATCTAATCCTTTCATTAATTTTTTTTTTCTCTCATGCAAACAACTATAAATATCAAAAATTTCCTACTAATCTCATCATCCTCTTTTTTCTTTCATTTTTCTCTCGTATCAAATACACTTTTAACTCACAAATATTTAGGATTTATTATTATATGCAGCTGGAAGACCCTAGATATGTTAAGCACGTGAGAGAGATAAAAGACTAGGAGTAGAGGGAGGTAATATTTGGCATATGTTAAAGTGCTTTTTGATTCTGCTATATGAACACCAATGGTGTTACCGTGAAAATCCTTGTTGTTAAACCACTCAACAGCAGCAAATGTAGCAAGTGGATCCTCATATGTTACAGTAGCATCTCCTTTTAGCTCATTTGTCACTTTATCTCAGTACAGCCATATTTTTGGGTTTGTTTTTGGGATGGAAGTGATGATACGTGAGTTTGTTTTTTTTTTTTTTTTTAGCAAATTTTTTTGGCAGATAGAGACTCTCTATTAGAGAGAAACACTATTACCAATAACTAGAAGCTTGCTAGGCTTGCATTTTCATTCCTGCGTTTCCATATAAAAAGGGTGTTTGGGCCTTGCTCTTCTCACCCCTCATTCATTCATTTAATGGCCATAAGAAATCGTCATTTGCAACTTTTCAGCAGATAAGAAGATGGGCTTGCAACTAACAAGCAATTCGTTTTTATTTTCAGATGGAAGATTTACCAAGTGATGGTGAGAGTCATCATGGACATGGAGTAAAGCAAAATCTTAAGGATGTGATGATTATGGAGGATCTAGTAGATGATGATGCGCATGAAGTTGTACAGAAGGAAATCCTATTAATGCCAAAGTGAAGAAGAGAAATTTGAAATCCAAAGTTTGGCAGTTCTTTGACATCCTTCCCTTGGGACCTGATAAAGTCTTGCGATATTCATGCAAAAAATGTGGCCAACAATACCTTGCTGCAAGCAGATATGGAATAGGTAACATGACTCGTCACCTTAAAGTTTGCAAGAGAAAAGATACGCGAAATATAGGTCAAATGCTAATACAGCGTGATAGTGGGAGTATGTCACTTAGTCATGGTTATGATTCACAAAAATTTCATGAGTTGATGATAGGTGCTATTATTAAGCATGACTTGCCTTTTCAGTTTGTTGAGTATGTGGGAATTAGGGAAATGTTGTAATACCTATGTCCCGATGTTGACCTGATTACTAGAAATACTGCTAAGGCTGATTGCATTAAGCTAAATCAAAAAGAAAAAAGTAGAGTAAAAACATGTTAGCTGCAACTCCTAGTAGAATATCATTAACTTCTGACATGTGGAGTTCATTAATTAGTGATGGTTATATATGCCTTACAGCACATTTCATTGCTGCAAATTTGAATTTGCAAAAGAGAATTTTGAGTTTCTCTTTCATGCCTCCTCCACACAATGGTGTAGCTTTGTCAGATAAGATTGCAAGTTTGTTGACTGAATGGGATATTGAAAGTAAAATTTTTACTGTCACATTAGATAATGCAACTTCAAATGATGTTTCAGTGGATTCATTATGTTCTTTGCTAAAAATGAAAGATTTGCTTGTGAGTGATGATGCTTTCTTTCATTTGAGGTGTTGTTGTCATATTTTGAACCTTGTTGTGCAAATTGGGTTGAAAGAAATTAATGAGTCTATTGTCAAGATTCGTAATTGTGTTAAGTATTTGAAGGGATCACAAGTAAGAAAGCATAAATTTTTGGAGTGTACAAAGATGGTAGGCATACAAAGTAAGAAAGGGTTGTGCCAAGATATGACAACTAGATGGAATTCAACTTTTCTTATGCTTGATAGTGCACTTATCTATCGTAATGTTTTTCAACAATTAGCTACTCATGTTCCTTCTTTTAAGACTTGTCCTTCAATTGAAGAGTGGAAAAGAGTTGAGAAAGTACACTCATTCTTGAAAGTATTTTATGATGCTACTATGACATTTTCTGGTACCTTGTATCTTACTGCAAATTTGTTCTTTCCCACGATCATTCAATGCTTTATGGATATAAAAGATGCCATGAAAGAGGATTATGAAGATAAGTATGTGCAGCCAATGGCTTTTAGGATGTGGGAAAAATTTCAGAAGTATTGATCCGAATTTAGTGACATCTTGTGTATAGCATGTGTCTTAGATCCTAGATACAAATTGGAGTTTGTGGACTTTTGTTACAAGTTAGCATATGGTGAAAACTCAAGTGCTATATTCGTGGTTCGCAACAAACTCTTCTCTCTCTTTGAGGAGTATCGTGATAAGACTAGTACCACTGTAAAATCACATTCTTTTGGCAAAAATAGTGGTAAGAAGGATGTTCAAGTAAAGAAATATGAGTCGCGCCTATTTCAGGTAACCATATTCTTTTTATGTTTGCTTTTAGTTGTTTATAAGTTATAACCAATTACTAATGGTTATATAATTTGTAGGCATTTGATAATATGTCTTCTCAATCAAATGACTTGGCAATAAAAACACAACTGGAGCTTTATCTAGATGAGCCTAGATATGCTCGAGTTGAGGAGTTTGATGTTCTTTCCTTTTGGAAAACAAATCAATACCGTTACCCAGAGTTAAGTGCAATGGCTCGTGATGTTTTGGCTATTCCCGTTTCTACAGTTGCTTCAGAATCTGCATTCTCATCAGGTGGTCGTGTACTTGACTAATATCATAGTTCACTTAAGCCTGAGATAGTTGAAGCTATCATTTGCACTAAAGATTGGCTGTTTAGTAATACAGGTAAATGTCCTTCTAACTTTTTAAAATTAATTATATGTTTTAATAGGTTAATTTGTATTTACTACTTTCTACTGATCTTTGTCTTGTAGGTGAGTTAAGTGACAAGGAAAAACTTGAGGAAGACTTAAAGGATGCTATTGAAGATGTTATTGACCTTAATTTTAGCATAACGGCAACAAATGTCACTGGAAATATTGTATCTCAATCTAACCCAACACCTTAATCTTAGCTCTCTTCTAAGTCCTTTTTTTTCCTTTTTTTTGGACTTTTTTTTTCTGGCGGGTCTGCGGGTTGGTTTTTTGGATATTTTATTTTTCGACAACTTAGTGGGTTGGCGGGTTGATGGGTTGGCAGGTTGGGTCGTGTCAACTAATTTGAATGTATACTTGCTAGCGGGTTATTCGGGTCATGTCGTGTCAACTCGTCAAGTCAGATTAGTGTCAAGGTTTTCTTAACCCGGCGGGTCACGGGTCGTGTTTGGGTTATAATTTTAAAAATTCGTGTTGACGTCAACCTGACACGAACCCGACCGTAGACACGAAGTGCCAGCCCTACCTATAGTTATCACTCATTTTTCTCAAAAGTATGTGATCTCTCTTAAACTAGGTTTTCTTCCTTTTTTAATTTTTTTGTATCGTAATTCTTTTCTCAGATACATATTAATCTCTTCTTTTATTAAAAAGATAAAGAGATATTTCAATTTTAATTTTAATATTTTTTAAATTTAAAAAAAATATCCCACTATCACACTTAATAGCATTTTACCACTTTCTTCCTCAAAAAGAGGAAATATTATCCCTCCATTATCCTTTTTTTTTTTTTAATTTAATTAAACATTAGGGAGGAGGCAACCGTTACCTCCTCCTCCCCATTTACTTTATATAGGTATACATATATATATATATATATATATAAAGGTGTGTGTGTGTTGAGGAACGTTTCCTTCACACGTCCTTTTTTTTTTTTTTTGAATTATATAATATATATAAGCTTGTGTTTATCTGGTGGAGAAAATTGTTTCCTCCACCTTTTCTTCTTTTTTTATTAAATATTATTTTAAATAGGAAATACAAGAGATATTAAAGTGAAATTGAAATATCTCTCTCCCAAGAATAATTAGATTCATCTATATTAATTTAAAACAATTTTAAAGTAAATTTAATATTAATTAATCAAATTAATTAATATGCATATGTAGAATTCTTAATTCGAAATCAATAATCATAACCCAATATGATATATCTATAGTTCACATTAATGTTGTGGAGTCGTTGAGAGAAACTATGGACATTATAATTTTTAACTCTAATAATTTTTTACAATTAATTAACACCTTAATTAATATATCAAAATTATTGATTCCAAATTACTCTACTATAAATTTAGAATTGCACTCTTAAAATTATAAAATAATTGTGTTTATGAAATTTATATTGTCCATTGATATAGTCACTACATATGAATTAATCCTTTATAAACGGTTCAAAATTAAAACTAGGAGTTTTCCGTTAGCCTCTTTAATTATGACTTTTTTCATAAGTACCATTGATCATCTAATGAATAATATATTTTATTATTCAATTATAAAATTGAGCGCTCTTATCATTTAAGCCTTGAATCAACACTTATGGGAACCATCCATCTACTTCATTGTGAAGGAATAGATTTCATCTTATATATTAATATTCTCAGCTATTTATTTTACTCTACTCCCAATATACTAAGACTTTGACACTATTCATAGGTGCCATTACTCAATATATCAAAGAATATAATATCATAAATAGAAGTATATTATTTACTCAGAATAAAGATTAATCCATATATGACCATCATTGATTAACATTGAATGCTCTATTTAATAACAAAATTTATTAGAGATTCATAATTAATCATGTTCTGATCCTATGTAATCATATGACATAAAATGCTTTCATTTCAATAATCTTATTATTAACAATCTAGGATAAGATTGTTTCATTCATAATGTAATGAATCGCATTTGTAATTTTAAATTAAAAATCCTAACTTTAGTTTGTAATTACGGACAAAATTTAGACTATTTTACTTTAAACATTATCCTCCGTATATAATATTTATACATAATGTTTAAAGTTACATATAAAATAATCTAGGGATTTTTGATATTTATAAAACATCATATGTATACAAAATATATATTTAGAAAAATTCCTCATTTCATTAATAATTAGCAAAATATTTACATCTTATTTGATTTCTAGGCACATACCTCAACATTTATTATAATGAGTTTTGTTATCTACAAGATTGAATTGTTTGTTTTCAAGGCTAGCAATTCATGTTATCATATCATATTCGTGTTGTGTTATACTTTTTAGTTAACACTATTATACTAAACTTTAACCCGAACTATTTAATATTCTGTCAAAATATCAAACCCAAACCTAACTCATTTATTAATCGTGTCAAACATGCCAACCTGAATTAACCTGTTTAAATTAAATATGAATAAAATAATAACTTATTCATTATGATTGTGATACTTTGACATATTTATTAGGTAATATATCTTTTCTTTTATACAAAAAAAAAAGTAAAATTTACTTATAAAGTATTAAAGTTCATATTATTTGGACTTTATTAGTTATAAAAACTCTTGTTTTATATTATATACAATTAAGTAAAAAATAATATATAGCGTTGTGGTGAGGGGGCGGAGAAGGTGGCGAGGTGAAGAGAATGGAAGGGAGGGGTGTTGGGTTTGATGCCCAAAAGCATGTGATGTACTCGATATTATTTATTTCAGAATAAATAAATTTGATTTTCATTATAATTATTTTGCATGTATTTTGAATAGTTTATAAATATCATTAAAATTCCATAATTATATATACAACGTTAAATATTGTATATAAGTGTTATATATTAGAAGATAATATTTAATGATGATAATTAAAATGGTCCATGATAATTAATCAAATTGATTAAGCAATTAGAGCATGCAATCTTTAATTGAATATCATTAGTGCATGTCATTACTATTAAGAATGGAATGATCTTATCCTAATCATTAATGTAAGGAGACATTTAATGAGTACACTATATATAATATGATTATGTAGGATGGGGATATGATGAGATATGATTGCTAATAATTTCTGTTAAGTATAGTAAATTCTAATCACGTCAATTGATGGTCATATATAGAATGATCTTAATTTTAAGTTATTAGCAGACTCCTATTTATGGAATCATGTCTTTTGATTTACTTGATATGGATTTGAGTATCTAATCTTATTCCTTATACTTTGGAGATATGATGAAGTAAGTAGCGGGGAATGTTAATATTGCAAGATGGAATCCATTCCTTCTTATTTAAGAAGTAGATAAATAATTTACCTGTGTTGACTAGGACTATAATGGTATGAGCACTCAATTCGTAATTAATTTCATGAATTTATCGTTCATTATAGACTCAACGGTACTTAAGAATAAATAAGTAATTCGAGAAGTTAACAGATTTTACCTAACCAAAATTATGAATTATTTATGGAGGATCGATATATATGTAATGATCATATCAAATGGACAACTCTATTTTTTGAGTAATTTTATATTCTATGATTTTAAGAGTACAGTTTCAAATTTTTATTAGAGTAATATTGGAATTAATAAAGTTGATAAATTAATCAAAGAGTTTGATTAATTATCAAATTTATTGGACCTTGAAATTATAGGTCCATGTTAGGAAATGCCCTAAGCATGAAAGACGTTTTAATGTATTTCATTTGTTTTGAACTGGAAAATAAAGTTATATTTAGAGGTAATTCATTGCATTACTGTTTGTCCTCATTCTATTTACATGTCAAAGTAAATGTAAGTAAATATAGCTCACTAACTGCTTTTGTTAAATTATTAGAATGTTGCATGTAATGGACTTTTGTATGTGAGAAGACAATATTTTAAAGTAAGCAGTCTAAATTATGGTCCATAGTTTATGGGGTTAGACCAAGGTTCTAACTTATATTAAGACTATTATGTTGTCTAAGCTCATGGTGGGGACAGTTTGTCTTAATTGTCGGAGCATAGACTCCGAGTAGAGACATAAATATGTTGCTTGGTGGTGACATATTAGACCATGATTAAAGCGTGATTAATCTGCATAGTCCGCTATGAGTAGATCAAACTGCTTTTGATGTTCATTATGCAATAACCTTAATCTTGAGTAAATGAACTACTTCATGTATATGACTTGTGTACTTTGATGTTCCAATGACTAAAGCGTCTCGAGGTAGTAAGCTTATAGACCAGTTCGTTGGGTACATGACTTATATACGATGGAGGGTTTGTTTACGGATATTGGAATCATAGCTCTAATAAGGAGTTAAGGGTATTTTATTAAAGACATTATATGATATGTGAAAATAGACAAGGCCTTGAGTCATCTGCTAGGCGGATGACTTATTATTCACATATGGTGAATAATTATTTTCTTATTTGGTAGAATAATGGAACTTTAAGATAGCTTGATCAGTAGGTTGAACAGACTTTGACCTAAGGCTGATCATGGATATCATATGAGGGTTTTGCATACATGATAAGGTCATTGGACAATAGCTTGTCACAGGCTTTTGTAATACGATATATAATTGGGAGTTCAGTTTCAGGTTTATAGTGGTGTGACTCTGAAATTAGTGATCATATGATTGAGTTGTTCAGTACAGAACGATGATCATATGGGTCATAGGAGCCTAATTATATATGTCCAAGTGGTTCCTCTACTAGCTCCACATAATTTCTTAACGGATGGCAAATTGATTAAGGTATACTTATTGGCTTGTAGTCTTGCATGGATATAGTTTGTGTTCACAAAGGAAAAGGATGGAAGATAAGATTCTCTCCTGTTGAATTTGAATTTTGTTTTAGATAAGAGATTACACAATTATTAGAATTCCAAATAAAATTACCATGATTTTATTTGAATTTGAATTGGAGTTGTTGAAAATTATCCACGAGGGCAAAATTTGAAAGTTAAGATTTTTATGGAGTTTGAAATTTAAATTTAAAATTTGAAATTTAAATTTAAAATTTAAATTCAAAATTTGAATTTGATATTTGAATTTGAAATTTAAATTTAAAATTTGAATTTGATATTTGAATTTGAAATTTAAATTTGAAATTGGTATTTGAAGTTTGAATTTTGAAATTTGAACTTTGAAATTTAAATTCAAAATTTGAATCACAAATCAAGTGGTAATCGAATTTTGTTGTGGATAAATCTACTTGACAAATTTGATTTTCTTGTGGATAACGGAGAGGAAGATCTTATTTGAATCTCACTTGAATTTTGAAACCTAATCCCTTTAGATGTGACTGAATTTTTTGAAAGGATCTCACCCTTGATGGATTCGGTTTTTATGGATCTGAATTTTAAATCTCTCCCTCATATGGTGTAACCGAATTTCTCTATGGATAATGCTTAAAGGAGAATCGATTTTTGTGGATAAGGGTGAGATAAAATTCAAGTTAAAATCCTGTTTGAATTTTGAATGCAAAATCTTGTAAGGGTGGCCGAATTTTCCCATGTTTTTGGCCTATAGAGATTTCAGATTTTGTGTGGAAAAACGGAAGAAAATCTTCTCTTGATCCAATTCAAAATCCAAGAGATCACCTTATGCAAAACTATAAATAGGGGTCCTGCCGCTCCAGTTCTCTCACCACAAACTCTCAGGTGAGCAGGCTTATTGTTACACAAATTACCGTAGCAATAAATTCTTAAAGAGATTTGGGTGGTCAGAAGAAGACTAGCAGTGTTAGTATATTACTTGAGGATCGGAGTGCCCACACACTATGCTGTCCAGAAATTGAAGAATAATAGAAAATGCTAGCTGGTTGAAGTCCTTTAGTCATTCTCTTCCTACATTCTTGGCATCCTCTGAAGGTATGAAATTATTATTGTTAATTTATTGTATATGACATCACGAGATATTTAACGATCTTAAAAAAATTTTGTAATTCTGCTGTGTTATTTTGATCTATTTTTCCAACAGTTGGTATCAGAGACAACTCGTGATTATGTCATATACATAAATTAGACAATAGTTTAGTCTCTTTAATGTATGGATTTGATATTTAGAGGGTGGCATTCTAAGATTCCTTTATGTTGTTATCATGAATTATGTTTGGAGTATGTGGTTATTTTAATTTTTTAAATTATTATAAACATGCTTAATTTTACCGATTATGGTTCTATAAAATTTAGAAAAATTGTATCTAGGATTTTTTATGTAATTATAGGAGCAGTCTAATATCACCGTAATTTTTTCATGGATTTTATTTTTAGTCTCTTAGAATTTTTATCATTAGAATTTTGTACACCAAAAATGATACAGGAAATTTTTATGTAATTATTCTTGGAGGAGATTAAAGATTGAAGACCATAATTTATTTTTCCCAAAAGTTAAATTTAATTTGAAGATTGAAAATTTTTTGTGTGTGGAAAATTCCAATTTAATTAAGATTCAAACTAATTTTTGGAGATCCTGATGGGTAAATTGGAATATGATACGAAAATCAAGAACCAACCCCTCGGGATGAGCCACGAGCCCGTGGGGCTGCAGCCCCTGCCCTTGGGCAGGATGGGGTAGCAGTAGCCCCTGTCTAAGGCTGGACCACCGATGGCTGTAGGCTATACCTGCAGCCAGGTATGGCTGTGGCCTCCCCAAGGGCTGCTAAGGCCCTAACGCTGTAGCCTGGCAGGCTGTTATGGCCCTCCAGGAGTGCAGCCCATGGCTATAGGTGTTGCTTGCAGCCTGGCTGGCTGCTGTAACCCCTCAGGCTGCACCTGACCTTGCCATGGGCTGCCAGCCCCCCCGGGGGCTGGGGCTGCCCACGACGGTTGTGGGCTGTCGGGCTCGTGGGCGACAGGCCAAAAGACGGAACATTTCAACTTTTGAATTTTAGATTTAATTTTAAATCATGTATAAAAAGATGTAATTGAAAATTTGAATTTTTTTGAAATTACATATTATTATACATGAAATTTAAATTGTTTAAAAATTGAATTTAAAATTTAAATTTGAAATTCAAATTTTTGAAATTTGAATTTTAAATAATTCTTGGGATGAGAAATCAATAAAGAGGCTACATGAAGATGGATACAAGAAGATGGAGCAAAATTCAAGACCCAAAGAATGCTTTAGATGGAATTTTGTAATCTTTAATTTTTTCTTTATTCTAGGATGGGACCATGGCTTGATTATTTAAATTTTTTTCCCGTCATTTATTTTTTCTGTGATATGTCATGGATGGATGAATATGTATTGATAGATGTTTTGGATGCATATTTGATAACATATTATATAGGATAGGTGAATGCTGCTCAAACTATATAGATCATACATATTTTTTCAAAACTTGCATGTGTTTCAAAATATTGAGTGGGAGAGGGTTTCAAACAAAACCCATGGCCTCCATTGTTGATCCATATGTGAAAGCATGGTAATGCCTCGTATCAGTTCTGCCCTAATCACACCCCTCGGAAGGTATTTACCGCTGCCGGTATACTAGGTTAGATCCCCTATGTAGAAAACGTATTTGGGCATGATTCTATTCATGACCACCCCTTAGTGGCTTGATAGGATGTGGATCGAATTACGTAAATAATGATTATACACTTAAGATTCATTTAGTTATTAACCTTCCCTAGAAGCTCTGTTAGCTAAATTGGTGGCCAAAATAAGTAGTTATTAATATATATCTTAACCTTGAAAGATTTAAGGTAACATATATTAATTGGACGAGGTCCATGTTCCAGTTATTTGTCCCATGATCACCCATCAGTAGCTTGGGGTAATAGGTGTTGAAACTTACTGTTGTAATGTTACATGTTTTTCAAGTTTCATGTAGGAACATACTCGTATGTTTTATTTGCTAAATTCTCTCTATATTTGCTTGAGCTTTGTAATGATATTCTTATATAATTTTATTTTAGTTTAAAATATCATCGACACCCCTTATTTCAATACTCACTAAAAACAAACTAAATGGCAATAATTATAAAGACTGGAAAAGAAATCTATTAATAGTTCTCAGCTGCGAGACACACAAGTTTATACTAGACGAATCATGTCTACCTAGGCCTATACCTGACACACCACTTGAGGTGGTCTTAGTTGTCTATACTCGTTTGAGAGAATCTAATGAGATAGCTCGGTGCTACATTCTTGCTAGCATGACGAGTGTTTTACAAAAGCAGCGTGAGACTTAGCAAGTTGCTAGTGAGATCAAGGAAAACTTAGAGAATATGTTCGGAGGCCAAGAAAAATCAGCTCGACAGTCTGCCATCACCAGTATCATGAACTCTAGGCAAAAGGTAGGTACTCTGATGATGGACCATATGATCACTTTTATGGGATTCTTTGCTGAGGTTACCGAAAACGGTGCTGAGCTAGACTACAACACCCAGATCGAGATGGTGTTTAAAACTCTGTCAAAGGATTTTGTGGAGTTTAAGGCCGCATACAATCTAACGACAAAGGAGTTAGGACTCACCGAGCTTATACAGTAACTCCAAGCTTATGAGTATATGATTAAGGATTGGAATATAGTCCAACCTAGTGGAGAGGCTAACCGAGAAGAATTTTCCAAACCCTCTAGGAAAAGGAAGAAGTCAAAGAAGAAGCAAGCGGCTTCCAGTTTTTTTATTCCTCTTATCTCAGATGGGAAGAAAAAGAAGAAGAATAAGAAGTCTAGGAACCATAAAAAGTCCAAATGCTTCCACTATGGGAAGGAAGGTCACTTCAAGAATGCTTGTCGAGAATTCCTAACCGCCAAGGGACAGAAAGGTAAGGAACTTCATTATTTAGAAGCATGTTTGATGGAAGAATCAAAAGACACTTGAGTCATTAATTCAAGTGCCACTAATCATGTTTGTGTTTCTTTGCAAGGGTTCATGGAAATGAGAAGTCTACATGATAGGAGCCTCTCATTGTGGACTAGAGATGGTAGCTTGGTGGTGGCTGAAGCAGTGATAGATGTTTATTTTTACTTTGATGAATTTAGGTTTATTTTATTAAAAGACTGTTTTTATGTTCATAATTTTAGGAGGAATCTTATATCGGTAGCTTGTTTAATAAGATATTCTTATTTAGTTTCTTTTACTAAAAGAGTTGATATTCATAAAAATAAGTCTTTTATCTATTTTGGATGAATGGATGGAAACCTATATTTGATCAAACAAAAGATTTACTCTTTGCTTGACACCGAATTAATAAATAACTCTAAAAGGTTGAATGTTTCTCACTTTAACAAGGCGTATCTTTGGTGTTTAAGACTTGGTCATATTAATCAGAATAGGATTTAAAGATTGGTAAATGACAGTCCTTTGGAATCTCTGAAGGAGGTTTGTCTTCTTCAATGTAAGTCTTGTCTTGAGGGTAAGATGACTAAGAGGACTTTTGGTGTGATAATCGAGAAATTTATCGTTCTCAGAAAATTTTGTACAAGATATGTAAATAAATGTATATTCATGATGAGACATGTTATAGAATACAGAGCAGATAAAAATTTTGATTAACTGAGTTATTAGTCAAAATTTTATAATGAATTAATGAACATAGTATAAAAACTAAGCATTAATTCAAATTATGATGTTTTAAATTAGAAAAGTATGTGAAAAATGCATATTAAGAGATCAATGGCTCACATGCAAGTCATATTGATCAATGACCAAGATTAGACAAGCCATTGTAATTTTCTTTAAAGAAAATTAAAGAAAATGAGAGAGAGGATGGGGAACACGTGAGGGTCTTAAGCTTAAGTAGCCAAGTGAATTAATTCACTTGTTAGCTATAAAGAAACGCCTGAGAGAGGGAAAGAAAGAAAGAGAAAGAGAGAGAGAGAGAGAGAGAGAGCGAGAAAGATAGAGAGCAGAAGAGGAAATCCTTTCAAGTTCGGATTTTTCCTCTTTAAGCAGCATCGTTCAAGTTTTAGTCAAGAATCCACAGCAAGACGTTCTCAAGTTTCAAGCAAGGTAAACCCTCGTTTTTCTCATGTTTTCTTGGGTGAAAAATCTGGGGTTTTGAGTAGAAAAAGAGAATGTGAGTTTAGCATGTTTAGATTTACGGTTAAATCGAAACATGGTTCAAGTCTAGTTGTTTTTAAACACAAACTCGTGAGTTGATGGTTTAGAAAACCAAGTTCAGTTGAGTTTTTCAAGAAAGTTCTGATTTTTCAAAATGTTAAGTTAAGAAAATATGTAAAAGCAAAATGTGAGATTTTGCTTAAGAAACCATGGACTTATGATTGTAGAAATGTAGTTGGTACCTTGAAACGATCTTATTGAGATCGATTTTGAGTGCAAGAAGTAGAACAAAGGCTATAAAAGCCTTAGAAAAATAGAGTAGAGATTTTCGGACCCAAAATCCTGATTCTGGGATGAATATGGGTGTGCACATGAGCGTGTATAAGGGCGTGTTCAGAACACAACCCCGAACATGCCCACATGCACGACCGTGTTTCAAGAAAATTGAGACCCGAGAGGTATATGGCCAAGAACATGGCCGTGTATCGGGCCGTGTCAAAGGGTACACGGTCATGGGAAGGGCGTGTAATAGACCATATTCGACAGCAGGAAAACACGGCCAGAAACACAGCCGTGTAGCCACCCGTGTAAGCACGCAATAGTACATGGCTATGTTGCATGAATTACACAGCCATGCATATAAAGTCCAGAGGAGTACACGGCCAGGAACACGCCCGTGTAGGAGGGCGTGTTCGAAGTAAAAAAAAAAAAAAAAGAGTCTAGAAATGTGATTTACATGTTTTGTCATATTTCAAGTATAAGATGAATATTGGAAATAATCAACGATTATTTCTTTTATAGGAGTTCAAGTTAGATACTCTGAGGCAGCAGTTCCAGACCAGCAGAGGCTCACGCTAGCAGACTTTCTGTAAGTTCAAGCATTGTCCTGACTGCAACGTGGACAATCATATTATGTTTATGATACTATGTTTTGTTGTATGACGTGTATGTTAGACATTGATTGTCTACATCACCATACTCATGTCAGGTTCATGTCATGCATGTAGAATTTATTGTTTTAAGTACACATGCACATGTCAGACAGATATCAAGTACACGAAAACATGTAGGTACACAAGGCACCTTAGTGTGTTTAATAAAACTTACACCCTAAGAAAAATATGTAATAGGTTCCTACTGTGGGACAATCAGTATGCTACCCAGTGGAACTTCAGACAAGATGGTAATTAAACCAGTTATTGGGGTACCGGCCTCTCGATCCACGGGGAGGTTTTCATGTTTAGCTTCAGTTAAAACTGAGGAGGTCAGCACTAAAGTACCGTTCCCAGTTATGCTAACATGTTGGTATAACCAATCAGGGGCCTAAAAGCAGAACTTAATTCAGATAATGTCCTAAGACTAAACTTTCAGCAATGAGCATGTTTTTCAGAGTCAAGTTTCATACATGAGCACAGCATTACATGTTATGATTCTTGTTTTTATGTTTGAACTTACTGAGCTCATAGCTCACCAGTTTGTTCACATGTTATAGGTAAGAGACCTGTTCACCAGTATTACATGATGGATGACGGATAGGGTAGATACATGCCAGGGGGATTGGGCGAGGGATTGTGGTCACCATGAGTCTTCTGCCGTATAGTTTTTGAAAACCCAAGCATGTAAATTTAAAGACATGATTTCAAGTCAAGATTATGTGATAGGAGAATCATGAATTCATGTACATGTTATTTTGTTAACATGATTTCCTTATCACATTCTTGAACAAGTTTTATATCAAGAAGAAAAAAAAATTTATTCCGTAAAATTTTCAAGCAGTTTTCAAGATAAGCATGATGCCGGCGACCCTAGAGGCCTACATGCTATTGCGGTTAACTACAGAGTTGATTGTAATGGCACTGTAGAACCTCCACAGTAGGGCGGGCCGCCATATTTGGAGCTAAGGGTACTAGGGCTCAGGAACTCTTAGAAATTGTGTACACCAACATATGTGGCCCTATGAACGTCATAGCATGAGGAAGGTTCGAGTATTATGTCTCTTTTATAGATAACTACTCAAGGTATGGATATGTGTACCTAATGCACTACAAGAGTGAAACCTTTGACAAGTTCAAAGAGTATCGTGTGGAAGTAAAGAAGCAATCGGGTAAATCCATAAAGACACTTCGATCTGATCGAGGAGGCGAATACCTCTCTGATGAATTTCTAGGACATCTTGTAGAAAATGAGATATTATCCCAATTGACTGCACTTGGTACTCCACAACAGAATGGTGTAGCTGAAAGGAGAAATAGGACTTTATTGGATATGGTACGGTTCATGATGAGTTATTCAACGCAGCCATTATCATTTTGGGAATATGCATTACAAACAGCATGCTATATTCTGAACTAAGTTCCAAGTAAATCAATTCTCAAGACTCCATATAAATTGTGACATGGCAGGAAGCCCTCTCTTGGACATATAAGAATATGGGGTTGCTCGGCACATGTACTAGATAGGGATATGAAGAAGTTGGAACCAAAATCGGAATTGTGCATATTTGTAGGGTATCCTAAGGGAATTAAGGAAGGTCTGTTCTACAGCCCGAAGGAATAAAAGGTCATTGTATCAACCCATGCGACGTTTTTGGAAGAAAATCACATGAATGACTTTAAGCCTTGAAGCAAAATTGCTCCATCGGTTTCGATCTTAGACACAAGTTCGAGTTCTAGTGAAAGACCTGTAGATGATCAACAGTTTAGGGTGCTTCATCGTTGTGACGCCCCGTGCCCTAGGCGGCTCGGACCGTCACTGTAAAACTACTGTTTCTTTACTTATACTTATGCTCTCTTGCAATTGAATACTGTTGACTTAAAATATCTTTAATAGGTTACCCTAATTTTAGAAGAATTTTTTTTTAAATACGTATGTGTTTACTATTCACGTACATGTACTATTAAAAGTGGAATTTGAAACATAACAAATTTAATCTTACAAACATACTTATACTGTTGATATTGTAGAATTGTATTTTTGAATAGTACCCATCAGCTTTTATTCGAAAATACTATTCAACAACTACTATTCAAAATACTGTGTAACCATTACTATTCAAAAATACTATTTAATAGTTACTATTACTATTCAAAATACTGGTTACTCAAACTACGCGGAAGTTTACTCGTAGGGTGTTCATAACCTCTCCTCACATCCACCTCCGCTGCCACCACTGCCCACCATGGCTTATGTCATGGGACGCTTACCTACAGTATGAACACACTCTGTGAGCTTTACGCTCAGTAAGCACAACATGTTAACCCCAAAACATGTTTAAACATAATACATACTTAAAAAAAATGCATAAGCATGCAAGATAGTCACATATACCACTCAGCATATACCATATCATCACATATCATGTCATAGCATACAAACTTTACATACCATATGCATATAGATTACTTCATGTAAATGTATGTATCTTACTGTAGCTGAAAGCACAGCGAACTAATGCAGACAGTGTACTATGCATGATTCGGTTATGTTCATTTATGCTTTAGTACTCTTTTCTTTCTCTTGTCTACTTAGGGCCCATGTGTCAGTGCCATGTACGCGCAGACCAACGGTAACGCCTGAGGTCAACTAATGCCGAAGAGCCATCAACTGATGCTCAACTTTTGGCCTTAACTTTCTTTAACTAGAAACCCCTTCGACTAAAGGATCCGGTACAACACACCTATTTATTTCTATCTTGTTTAACTGTTCTAGCCATACGCTTCTCTAAGCTGTCCCCAATCCTACGCGATAGGGATCTATGACTTCTAACTTGTTCTTTTATCAATCTATGCGATTGTGAAACTATATGCTCTTATGTATGCTGTGCAACATCGTGTGCATGTAAGGCATACTTAACATACTGTAAAACCATCATTTTATTCATGCTGTAGGTGGAATTGTACTTACCTAATTGCAAGCACTTGTATTCGCGCCTTTAGAAATTTGCAGGTTACTACCTGTCATCAATAACATCTCTCGTTAATATCTTCTCTAAGTCACCAATACTGTTAGTGACTAAAGTAGATAATTACTCGATATCAATTGCCGTCGGCACTACTTACTCTCTATCTCAAGAGTTAACTTATTCGTATGTGGTTAATTAATTTATGGCCCCATAAATTAACTACCACGTCCTTAGGCTACTTTTGCCTATACTCGTCTTTCATGTGGTACCGGGGTCCCTCGGTACCCTATTGGCCTATCACGTTTGATTTCTGTCACGTTTGATTAACTGTCTTCTTGACAGTTAAATCAACGTTCCTCACAATATTGCTCTGAACACGATACTTGACTGATTTACTGATCAGTCAACTGACCGGTTACCTCACGTTTTGGCAATTAGGTAGCCTATTGGGCTACTATGTGTAGGCTTGGTATAGTAACCATCTGGGTTACTTTGCTTGTTTGGGTGTGGTAGCCTACTGGGCTACCTTGCATTATGGTGTAGTAGCCGACTAGGCTATCTCTACCATATCTTACTAAAAACGTCCCTTGTTCTTTGTGAAATTCCTTTAAAAACTTTGTTCAAATTTAGAAATTCTTACAAAAGGATTTTCATTTTGAAAGGGGTATGGTGTCCCCACATTTTTTGAAAGCAAAGTGTTTGAAATGGTTTGAAAGGGGTATAGTGTCTCCACATTTTTTAAAACGAGTTTCACCTCACCCCATTGGAGGATGAGGGTGTTTTTGTTGAAATCATTTCTAAGTCATTTAAAGGGAACACATTGTAAATGTGCTAAAAAATGTGGTGTTGGACCAATTTTGAAAATAATTTGAAACTTGTTCGAAATGACTTTGTTTGAGAAATCGACGTTCATGAAACTTTTCGTGCTCGATGAAATGAACAATTCTCGTGTTCATTTCAGAGCCTAATTCTAACGGTAACGGCTCCTAAATTCATCAAACCCGTAGCCTTTGTGCCCAATTTTTATAAAAGTTCCAGTTTTACACACTTTTGAAAATAGGTCTGTTTGAGGCTCGAGACGGCCGAATTTTTGAAACCCACGTAAGTCAGTTTCAAGATTTCGTCGAGATCTAAAACTTTCGTGTTTTGACCAAAGTCTAGTTCAACCTCTAAAAGGGTCATTTTAATAAAAATCTGAGACTGTTCATTTGGTCCGGATTTGTTACTCCCAGTTTTGGACACCGAGCCAAAACCAGTCGAAAAGTCTATCGCAGGTTCATTTTTGGCCAATGGCTATTTTATGCAAAAACGATCGTATCAAAATTTTCTCAAAATTTCATGTTTTACCGAATCCCAGATTCAGAACCTAAATAGGTCAAAATGGCTAAAATCCGTGGCTTATCCTAGGGACAGATTTTGTGTCCGGCCACCCTCTACACACTCGTGCACACACATATCTCAAACAACTTGTAAACTAAAGTAAACACAACCACAACCATAAAAACTTTAAAAACTGAAAGCTAAGGGCTCAAATAACTTATTATAACCTATGTGCATAAACAAATACACATAAATCTCCTTTGATCAAAAACTTAAAAACACCTAACCACAAAAGATGGGGCTTTTTCGGTTTATACTTTAGAGTGCTTTGATCCAAGCACAACCGGGCCAAGGGTGGCTATCAAGGCTCTGTGGAAAACAAATGGGGTTGAGGGGTCACTTGTGTTAGAATGAGAACACAAGGAAAACAAAATGTTTCTCTTAATATCAAGCCAAGATGAAAAACTAAACCATAGAAAAATTTCGGTTCTAGGGTCTTACCGAAACTACCTTGGAAGAGTGCACCTCTAGCAACTTGTGTGACCAAGCTTTTGTGTGAAAGTTATGTGAAAATATGGGTGGTTTAGGGGCTAAAGAGGGGTCGGATTTTCTGAAGAGAAAGGGTAAAGAAAACTGTATTTTTCTTGAGAGTTTTGTGAGCAAATAGGAAAAGTGAGACCTAAGGGTGGTTGCACCTTTTTATAGGCAACTCTAAGCAACTTTGCTTAACTCTAAGCCCTCTTAATTAAGCCATAATTTAGCTCAATTGGGGGACAAAAATCTGTGCTTCAGCCCTTGAAATTTCGGAGCCATGATGGAGGGTGAAAGGGAGCAAGTTTGCATTAAATGGTAATGGTCCTCTTATCCTTAAAACCCCATTTTTTTAATCTAAAAACTCCAACATATCCCTTGATTTAAGGGATCATTTTGTAGGATAATAAACCGGTAAAAACGTATCAGAGTGGCGCAGCGGAACAATAAAAATTTTTTAGATCGTTAAATATCTCATGATGCCATATACAATAAATCAACAACAATTAAAACTCATACCTCAAGGACGCCAATGAACAGGAGGAGAGTGACCGGAGGCTTCAACCAACTAGCCTTCTCTACTATTCTCCAATTCCCGAATGGCTGAGTGTGTGGGCACTCTGAACCTCGATCGGTATGCTAGCACTACTAGTCTTCTTCCGACCACCCAGATCTCTAAAGAACTTTATTGTCACGATGAGCTGTGCAACAATAAGCCTGCTCACCTGAGAGTCTGTGGTCTAAGAGAACTGGAGTGGCAGGACCTCTATTTATAGACCTGCATGAGGTGATTCTCTGAATTCGAATTGGACTAGGAAAAGATTTTCTCCCTTATCCAAACCAAAAAATCCGAATTTTCCAAGGAAGAATCTCCACAATTAAATTCGGTTTTCCTAGGATAAATCCAATCCAAATCTAAACAAGATTTTAACTAGAATTTTATCTCCCTTTTTCAACCAAAAAATCTGAAATCTTTAGGAGAAAATCTTCTCCAAATTTTCGGCCACTTTTAGGATAAGGAAGAATCAAAATTCCACTAGGATTTTTCAAGCTAAATCTCATCTCAACCTTATCCAAAAATAACCGAATTTCCTAGGATTTAGGCTCCAAAATTTCGGCCACTTTTAGGGAGTAGAGAGAATCCAAATTCAACTAGGATTGAAGCTTGAATTTACCCTTGAATCTTATCCACAAAAACCGAATTTTCCATTGAGGATTATCCTCAAAAAATTCGCCCACTTATGTTGGGATTTGGATTCAAAATTCAAGTAGGATTCTAACAAGATTATCCTCTCCAAATCCAACTCAAATTCGAATTTCAAACCTTGTGGATTTTCCACAACAAATTCGAATCCTACTTGGACTGTGATTCAAAATTTGAATTTCAAATTTCAAATTCAAATTTCAAATTTCAAATTTCAAATTTAAATTTCAAATTCAAATTTCAAATTTGAATTTCAAATTCAAATTTCAAATTCAAAATTCAAATTTCAAATTTCAAAATTCAAATTTCAAATTCCACAAAACAGTTGTATTTCATATTCTTGTTCTCATGGATAATTTTCTACAACTCCAATCCAATCTCAAATAAAATCATGGCAACTTTATTTGGAGTTCGAATAATTGTGTACTCTATTATCCAAAACAAAATCTGAATCCAACCGGAGAGAATCTTGTCTACCATCCTAATCCTGTGTCATCACCATCCATGCATAATAAACTAGCCAATAGCATACACAAATCAATTTGCCAAACGTTAAGGAATTATGTGGAGCTAGTAGAGGGACTGATTGGACATATATAATCGGGCTCCCGTGATTCCATATGATCATCATTCTGTACCGAACAACTCAATCATATGATCACTAATTTCAGAGTCACACCACTATAAACCTGAAACTGAACTCCCAATTATATACCGTATTACGTAAGCCTGTGACGAGCTACCATCCAATGACCTTGTCATATATGCAAAACCCTCATATGATATCCATGATCAGCCTTAGGTCAAAGTCCGTTTAATCCTACTGATCAGGCTATCTTAAAGTTCCATTATACTACCGAATCAAGAAAATGATTATTCACCATATGTGAATAAGAAGTCATCCGCCCAGCAGACGACCCAAGGCCTTGTCCATTTTCACATTCAGTATAATGCCTTTAAGAGGATACCTTTAACTCCTCAGAGCTATGATTCCGATATCTGCAAACAAACCCTTCATCGTATACAAGTCATGCACCCAACGAACCGGTCTATAAGCTTACTACCCTCTGAGACGCTTTAGCCATTGGAACATCAAAGTACACAAGTCATATACATGAAGAAGTTCATTTACTCAGGATTAAGGTTATTGCATAACGAACGTCAAAAGCAGATTGATCCACTCATAGCGGACTACGTAGATCAATCACACTTTAGTCCCGGTCTAATATGTCACCACCAAGCAACATATCCATGTCTCTACTTGGGAGTCCAGCTCCAGACAGTCAAGACAGACCGTCCCCTCTAAGGCTTTAGACAACATAATAATCTTAACATGAGTTAGATGCTCGGTCTAACCCCATAGACTACAGACCATAGTTTAGACTGCTAACTTTAGAACATTGTCTTCTCGCATACAAAAGTCCATTGCATGCAACGTTCTAACAGTTTTAACACAAGCAGTCAGTGAGCCATATTTGCTTACATTTACTTTAACATGTAAATAAGACGAGGACAGATAGCAATGTAATGAATAACCTCTAAGTATAATTTTATTATCCAGTTCAAAATGAATACATCAAAATGTCTCTAATACTTAGGGCATTTCCTAACAATCTCCCACTTGCCCTAAGCCAGTAGATGTGCCATGTTACGCATCCCCATCGCCTCTACATGCCTCTCAAAGCTTCTAGCTACCAAAGTCTTAGTAAAGGGATCAGCGATGTTGTCCTCGGACGCGATCTTACATACATCCACTTGTCCTGTCTCCACATGCCCTCTAATTATGTGATACCTCCGATCGATGTGCTTGGTCCTCTTGTGGTGCCGAGATTCCCTTATGTTGGCAATAGCCCCTGTATTATCACAGTAAAGTGTGATAGGCTTGTCAACACCCGGAATGACCTCAAGGTCTCTAAAGAACTTGCGGAGCCAAACCGCTTCTTTAGATGCCTCAGCCGCAGCCACATACTCAGCCTCCATAGTAGAGTCAGCTGTGCAGCCCTGCTTCACGCTCCTCCACACAATGGCGCCTCCTCCGAGTAAAAACACTGATCCAGATGTCGATTTCCTCGAATCCTTACAAGTCTGGAAGTCTGAGTCCGTGTATCCTACGGGTGTTAGGTCCCCTCCAGAATACACTAGCATATAATCCCTCGTTCTCTTAAGATACTTGAGTATATGCTTTACTGCTTGCCAGTGCTTGGTTCCAGGATTCGCTTGATATCGACTCACCATACCTACTGCAAAACATATGTCCGGGCGAGTGCAAAGCATAGCGTACATAAGGCTACCCACAGCGGATGCATAAGGGACCTTACTCATACGCTCTCTTTCTTCCGATGTCTTGGGACAGTCATCCAATGAAAGAGTTAAACCGGCAATAGAAGGTTGTGAGCCTTTCTTTGCCTCTAGCATTGCATATTTGTCAATTATTTTATCTATGTATGAAGCTTGGGATAACGCTATCATTTTGTTCTTTCGATCTCTGAAGAGACGAATGCCTAGAACATAATTAGCTTCTCCCAAGTCCTTCATGTCAAACTGTTGGTGTAACCAAAGCTTGACCGATGATAAGTTCCCTACATCATTCCCAATGAGTAGTATATCATCGACATAGAGTATCAGAAAGACCACTTTTCCATCCTTAATACGTTTATAAACACAAGGTTCATCAACGTTCTGCTCAAAACCAAATGTCTTAATCGCTTGATCAAACCTCTGGTTCCATGAGCGGGATGCCTGCTTTAATCCATAAATGGATCTAAGCAACTTACAGACTTTCCTATCTTGGCCTTTTGCTACGAACCCTTCGGGCTGTATCATATAGATACACTCTTCAAGATGGCCATTCAAGAATGCCGTCTTGACATCCATTTGCCAGATCTCGTAATCGAGAGCCGCAGCAATGGACAGAAGAATACGGATAGACTTCAGCATAGCAACAGGCGAAAAGGTTTCCTCGTAATCGATTCCAGCCTTTTGCGTGTATCCCTTTGCAACCAGTCTAGCTTTGAAAGTTTCCACTCTCCCTTCCGCATCCTTCTTTCTTTTGTAGACCCATTTGCATCCAATGGGTTTTATCCCATCCGGCAAATCTACAAGTTCCCAAACAGAGTTGGATTTCATAGAATCCATCTCATTGTTCATAGCCTGTTTCCAAGATCTAGAATCAACATCCTTTATAGCTTCATCATATGTGACCGGATCTTCCTCATGCTCATGAGCCTCGGCCTGGTATACCTCAGCATCATACATAAAGAAATTAGGTTTCTTAGAAACCCTCCCACTACGACGAGGCACCCTAAATTGTTGATCGTCTGCAGGTCTTTCACTGGAACTTGGACTTGCGTCCAAGACCGAAATCTGTGGAGCAGTTCTTTCACCCGATAACTCCTCTAGCACCACTTTGCTTCGAGGTTTAAAGTCATTCATGTGACTTTCCTCCAAGAATGTCGCATGGGTTGAGACAATGACCTTTTGTTCCTTCGGGTTATAGAACAGACCTCCTTTAGTTCCCTTTGGATACCCTACAAACATGCACAATTCTGATCTTGGTTCCAACTTCTTCGCATCCCCATCCAGTACATGTGCCGGGCAGCCCCATATTCTCATCTGTCCAAGGGAGGGCTTCCTGCCACGCCACAATTCATACGGAGTTCTAGGAATTGATTTGCTCGGAACCTGGTTCAGAATATAGCACGCCGTTTGTAAAGCATGTCCCCAAAATGATAATGGCAGCGTTGAGTAACTCATCATGGACCGTACCATATCCAATAAGGTCCTGTTTCTCCTTTCGGCTACACCATTCTGTTGTGGAGTACCAGGTGCAGTCAATTGGGATAATATCCCATTC
Organism: Antiaris toxicaria; assembly: GCA_035233585.1. Lineage (NCBI taxonomy): Eukaryota > Viridiplantae > Streptophyta > Magnoliopsida > Rosales > Moraceae > Antiaris > Antiaris toxicaria. The sequence goes on from CP141157.1 coordinate 26,314,543, forward strand.
TCTACAAGATGTCCTAGAAATTCATCGGAGAGGTATTCGCCACCTCGATTAGATCGAAGTGTCTTTATGGATTTATCCAATTGTTTTTCCACTTCCGCACGATACTCTTTGAACTTGTCAAGGGTTTCGCTCTTGCGGTGCATCAGATACACATATCCATACCTCGAGTAATCATCTATGAAAGAGACATAGTACTCGAACCCTCCTCGTGCTGTGACGTTCATGGGGCCACATACGTCAGTGTGCACAATTTCTAAGAGCTCCTGTGCCCTTGTACCCTTAGCTCCAAAAGACCTCTTAGTCATTTTACCCTCTAGACAAGACTCACATTGGGGAAGTCGTATCTCCTCCAGAGATTCCAGAGGACCGTCTTTCACCAATCTTTGAATCCTATCCTGATTAATATGACCAAGTCTTAAATGCCAAAGATACGCCTTGTTAGAGTGAGAAACTTTCAACCTTTTAGAGTTATCAATTAATTCAGTGTCAAGCAGTGAGTACATCTTTGGTCTGATCAAATATAGGTTTCCATCCATCCATCCAGAACAGATAAAAGACTTATTTCTACGAATATCAACTCTTTTACTAAAAGAAACTGAATAAGAATCCTTTATTAAACAAGCTACCGATATAAGGTTCCTCCTAAAATTAGGAACATAAAAACAGTCTTTCAATAAAATAAACCTAAATTGATCAAAATAAAGATGAACGTCTCCCACTGCCTCAGCTACCACAAAGCTACCATCTCCAGTCCGCAACGAGAGGCTCCTATCATGTAGACTTCTCGTTTCCACGAACCCCTGCAAAGAAACACAAACATGATTAGTGGCGCCCGAATCAATGACCCATGTGTCTTTCGATTCTTCCACCAAACACGCTTCTAAGTAATGAAGTTCCTTACCTCCCTTGCCCTTGGAGGCTAGGAATTCCCGGCAAGCCTTCTTAAAGTGACCTACCTTCCCACAGTGGAAGCATTTGGACTTTTTAGGGTCCTTCGGCTTCTTGTTCTTCTTCTTCTTCTTCCCGTCCGAGACAGGAGGATTAGAAGAACTGGAAGCCACTTGCTTCTTATTTGGCCTCTTCCTCTTCCGTGAGGGATTGGAAGATTCCGCCAAATTGGCCTCTCCTTTAGGTCGGACCACATCCTCATCCCTGATCATCCGCTCATAAGCCTGTAGTTGCTTCATGAGCTCGGTAAGTCCTAACTCCTTTGTCGCCAGATTGTATGCGGCCTTAAACCCCACAAAATCTTTAGACAGAGTCTTGAACACCATCTCGATCTGGGTGTTATAGTCCAACTCAGCACCATTCTCGGCAGCCTCAGCGAAGAATCCCATTAGAGTGATCATATGGTCCTTCACCGGAGCACCCGCCTTTTGCTTGGAGTTCATAATGCTGGTGATAGCGGACTGTCGAGCCAATTTTTCTTGGCCTCTAAACATGTCCTCCAGATTATCCATGATCTCCCCAGCAACTTGATAAGTCTCATGCTGCTTTTGTAAAGCACTCGTCATGCTAGCAAGGATGTAGCATCGAGCTATTTCATTGGATTCTCTCCAACGATTATAGGCAATCGGGATCTCCTCAAGTGGTGTGTCAGGTTTGGGCCCAGGTGGGCATGGTTCGTCCAGTACGAACTTGTGTCTCTCGCAGCTGAGAACTATTAATAGATTTCTTTTCCAGTCTTTATAATTATCGCCATTCAACTTATTTTCAGTAAGTATCGAAATGAGGGGTGTCGGTGACATTTTGAACTGAAATAAAATTATACTAGACATCATTACAAAGCCCAAGCAAATATGCAGATAATTTAGCAAATAAAACATACAAGTATGTTCCTACATGAAACTTGAAAAAAAATGTAGCATTGCAACGGTAATTCTCAGCACCTATTGCCCCAAGCCACCGAGGGGTGGTCATGAGAACAAATAGCCGGAACATGGACCCCGTCCAATTAATATATGTTACCTTAAATCCTCCAAGGTTAAGACATATATTAATAACCGCTTATTTGGCCACCAGTTTAGTTAACAGAGCTTCTAGGGAAGGTTAATAACTAAACGAGTCTTGAGTGTATAACCATTGTTTACGTAGCCCGATCCACGTCCTACCAAGCCACCGAGGGGTGGTCATGAATAGAATCGCACCCGAACACGTTTTCTACATAGGAGATCCAATCTAGTATACCGGCGGCGGTAAACACCTACCGAGGGGTGTGGTCAGGTCGGAACTGACGCGAGGCGTTACCATGCTTTCACATATGGATCAACAATGGAGGCCGTGGGTTTTGTTTGAAACCCTCTCCCACTCAATATTTTGAAAAAACATGCAAGTTTTGACAAATTATGTATGATCAATATAGTATGAGCGGCACTCACCTATCCTATATGACATGTTATCAAATATGCATACAAAACATCCATCAATACATATTTATACATCCATGACATATCACAGAAAAAATAATTGACAGAATAACCAAGCCATGGTTCCATCCTAGAACAAAGAAAATAAAGATTACAAAATTCCATCCAAAGCATTCTTTGGGTCTTGAATTTTGTTCCGTCTTCTTGTATCCATCTTTATGTAGCCTTTCCATTTATTTCTCATCCCAAGAATTATTTAAAATTTAAATCTCCAAAAAATTTAAATTTCAAATTCAAATACCAAATTCGAATTTCAAATTTAAATTTCTAATTCAAATTTTAAACAATTTTAATCATCATGTGTAATAATATGTAATTTCAAAAATTTCAAATTTTCAATTACATATTTTTAAAAATGATTTAAAATTAAATCTCAAATTTAAAAATCAAAATTTTCTGATTTTTGGACCGTCGGACCGCCACCCCCGTAGGCGGCAGCCGCCGTGGGCAGCCACCAACCCCGGAGGGGCTGGCAGCCCACGGCCGCCCCTTGTGCAGCCTGCCGGGCTGCAGGCCAAGCCTGCAGCACCAGGCTGCACGCCCAGGCTGGGCGCAGCAGCCGGCAGGCTGCAGGCAGCGCCTGCAGCCAGTGGCTGCACACCCAGGCTGCGGCCAGCCTTGGGCAGGCTGCGCCACCCTCGGCTGCAGGCCAAGCCTGCGGCCGTGGGTGATGCTTGCCTGCATAGGGGCTGCCGCAGCCCCATCCTGCCCGAGGGCAGGGGCTGCAGCCCCACCAAGGCCCGTCGGCCTATTCCGAGGGGTCGTGTCTCGATTTTTCGTGCCATATTCCAGTTTACCTATTAGGATCTCCAAAAATTAATTTGAATCCCAATTAAATTGAAATTTTCCACACAATCAAAATTTCAACCTTTAAATCGAATTTAACTTTTGGGAAAAATAAATTACGGTCTTCAATCTTCAATCTCCTCCAAGAATAATTACATAAAAAATTCTAAACCGTTTCCGGTGTACAAAAAAATTCTAACCATAAATATTCTAAGAGACAAAAATTAAAATCCATGGGAAAATTACAGTGTAAATAAACTGCTCCCATGGTTACATAAAAAATTCCTAGATACAATTTTTCTAAATTCTAAGGAACCATAACCGGCATAAACAAGCATGCTTATAATAATTCAAAAAATTAAAATAACCACATACTTTATACATAATATATGATAACAACATAAAGGAACCCTAGAATGCCACTCTCTAAATATCAAATCCATACATAAATAAAAAGACTAAGTAATTGTCTAATTTATGTACATGGCATAGTCATGAGATGGCTCTGATACCAATTGTAGGATAATAAACCGGTAAAAACGTATCAGAGTGGCGCAGCGGAACAATAAAAATTTTTTAGATCGTTAAATATCTCATGATGCCATATACAATAAATCAACAACAATTAAAACTCATACCTCAAGGACGCCAATGAACAGGAGGAGAGTGACCGGAGGCTTCAACCAACTAGCCTTCTCTACTATTCTCCAATTCCCGAATGGCTGAGTGTGTGGGCACTCTGAACCTCGATCGGTATGCTAGCACTGCTAGTCTTCTTCCGACCACCCAGATCTCTAAAGAACTTTATTGTCACGATGAGCTGTGCAACAATAAGCCTGCTCACCTGAGAGTCTGTGGTCTAAGAGAACTGGAGTGGCAGGACCTCTATTTATAGACCTGCATGAGGTGATTCTCTGAATTCGAATTGGACTAGGAAAAGATTTTCTCCCTTATCCAAACCAAAAAATCCGAATTTTCCAAGGAAGAATCTCCACAATTAAATTCGGTTTTCCTAGGATAAATCCAATCCAAATCTAAACAAGATTTTAACTAGAATTTTATCTCCCTTTTTCAACCAAAAAATCTGAAATCTTTAGGAGAAAATCTTCTCCAAATTTTCGGCCACTTTTAGGATAAGGAAGAATCAAAATTCCACTAGGATTTTTCAAGCTAAATCTCATCTCAACCTTATCCAAAAATAACCGAATTTCCTAGGATTTAGGCTCCAAAATTTCGGCCACTTTTAGGGAGTAGAGAGAATCCAAATTCAACTAGGATTGAAGCTTGAATTTACCCTTGAATCTTATCCACAAAAACCGAATTTTCCATTGAGGATTATCCTCAAAAAATTCGCCCACTTATGTTGGGATTTGGATTCAAAATTCAAGTAGGATTCTAACAAGATTATCCTCTCCAAATCCAACTCAAATTCGAATTTCAAACCTTGTGGATTTTCCACAACAAATTCGAATCCTACTTGGACTGTGATTCAAAATTTGAATTTCAAATTTCAAATTCAAATTTCAAATTTCAAATTTCAAATTTAAATTTCAAATTCAAATTTCAAATTTGAATTTCAAATTCAAATTTCAAATTCAAAATTCAAATTTCAAATTTCAAAATTCAAATTTCAAATTCCACAAAACAGTTGTATTTCATATTCTTGTTCTCATGGATAATTTTCTACAACTCCAATCCAATCTCAAATAAAATCATGGCAACTTTATTTGGAGTTCGAATAATTGTGTACTCTATTATCCAAAACAAAATCTGAATCCAACCGGAGAGAATCTTGTCTACCATCCTAATCCTGTGTCATCACCATCCATGCATAATAAACTAGCCAATAGCATACACAAATCAATTTGCCAAACGTTAAGGAATTATGTGGAGCTAGTAGAGGGACTGATTGGACATATATAATCGGGCTCCCGTGATTCCATATGATCATCATTCTGTACCGAACAACTCAATCATATGATCACTAATTTCAGAGTCACACCACTATAAACCTGAAACTGAACTCCCAATTATATACCGTATTACGTAAGCCTGTGACGAGCTACCATCCAATGACCTTGTCATATATGCAAAACCCTCATATGATATCCATGATCAGCCTTAGGTCAAAGTCCGTTTAATCCTACTGATCAGGCTATCTTAAAGTTCCATTATACTACCGAATCAAGAAAATGATTATTCACCATATGTGAATAAGAAGTCATCCGCCCAGCAGACGACCCAAGGCCTTGTCCATTTTCACATTCAGTATAATGCCTTTAAGAGGATACCTTTAACTCCTCAGAGCTATGATTCCGATATCTGCAAACAAACCCTTCATCGTATACAAGTCATGCACCCAACGAACCGGTCTATAAGCTTACTACCCTCTGAGACGCTTTAGCCATTGGAACATCAAAGTACACAAGTCATATACATGAAGAAGTTCATTTACTCAGGATTAAGGTTATTGCATAACGAACGTCAAAAGCAGATTGATCCACTCATAGCGGACTACGTAGATCAATCACACTTTAGTCCCGGTCTAATATGTCACCACCAAGCAACATATCCATGTCTCTACTTGGGAGTCCAGCTCCAGACAGTCAAGACAGACTGTCCCCTCTAAGGCTTTAGACAACATAATAGTCTTAACATGAGTTAGATGCTCGGTCTAACCCCATAGACTACAGACTATAGTTTAGACTGCTAACTTTAGAACATTGTCTTCTCGCATACAAAAGTCCATTGCATGCAACGTTCTAACAGTTTAACACAAGCAGTCAGTGAGCCATATTTGCTTACATTTACTTTAACATGTAAATAAGACGAGGACAGATAGCAATGTAATGAATAACCTCTAAGTATAATTTTATTATCCAGTTCAAAATGAATACATCAAAATGTCTCTAATACTTAGGGCATTTCCTAACACATTTTCAACTGGTTTTGTAGCTATTTTCCTAATCAAAGGGGCATGGTTTGGTTGGAGTAAAGGTCCAACCGAATCGGTTCTGTGCAGTCTAGTTTTCTACTGTGTTTTTTAGCCCTTTCTCGGCAGTGTTCTAATTTTCATCCAAAAATTGGATTTTCTGAATCCGATTTTGTACTGATGATTTCTAATTGTTTTATACTGTCTAACAGCTCATTCTATGCCAAATCACTATTCATTTCCTATATTGCGGTTATGTCTATACTGTGTTGTCCTTTCGCATGCAAACCGAGGCGTTCCTAGGTGAAATTTCAGACACAGTCTCTCTTGACTGATTCGGTTGTTTTGATTTCAATTTTATCAGTCATATGTCCGTCTGGGGTCGTCTGGACAAGTTTTCAAGATCTGTGTGGTCTCACCTCGAAAAATGTGTCAGGTGCCCGTTTGACTAATTTGGGCGTCTTGAGTCTAGATATATCAGTTTTAAGTCAAACTAAGGCCGTCTTGGCCGGTAACTTGACACTGCATCTTGCACTATTCACTATTTATTATTTACTATTCACTATTCATGGTTCACTGTTCTCTGTTCTAACTGACTAGTCCGAGTGTTCTGACTCCGATTTTGTCAGTTTCTGGGTGAGAAGAGGTCATCCGGATCATTTTCTCGATACTGTACCCCTACTAGGGAGATTCTTGTTGTTGTGCTCAGACGTTTGGTCCGAGCATTTCAGTGATCTACTCACCAGTCTTGTGTCAGAAAATGGTCATCCGGACCAGTTTCATGACACTGTGTATCTCATACACTTATACACATAACAGGGTAGACCGGGTTCTCTATCGGTTACCCCTTTTCATTGTATGAATAGTAATAAACAGTACTGCACCTGTTTAGTCTATTCAACTGGAATTTATGCTACATTTATCAACTTAATTACTCATTTCATAGTAATTAGGTTTCACGCATTACGAGAGTCTTCAAATTGGCTTTTTGCTTAGTACACGACCTTCTACAAGGGTTCTAACACGGGCATGTATGGCTCGAGTACGGACGTGTACTAGCCGGGCTTTCTCAACACGACCGTGTCTTGGACCATGCTCACTTTACCTGAGTGGTACACGACCACTTACACAGCCATGTACCTGACCATATAAAACTACACGGCCATGTTAACTCACACGGCCTCTCTCATAAAACAATCCGATCAGTACACGGTTTCTTACACGACCGTGTACCTGATCGTGTTCGATGTATTTGGACTAAAAACACATCAAATTATTCCTTAACTTCTCATTGAATAATTTATTGAGTTACAGGGACGGGGTGGTCCTTACAATCGTAGTGGGAGGGTTTTAAGAAAACCTAATTTCTTCATGTATGATACTGACGTATATCAGGCCGAGACTCATGAGTATAAGGATGACTCAGTCACTTATAATGAAGCTATAAATGATGTTGATTCTAAATCTTGAAAATAGGCCGTGAACAATGAGATGGATTTAATGAAATCCAACTTTATTTGGAAACTTGTGGATCTACCGAATGAGATAAAACCCATGTGTGTAAGTGGGTCTACAAAAGAAAGAAAGATACAGAAGGAAGAGTTGAAACTTTGAAGGCTAGACTTGTGGTAAAGGGATACACGCAAAAGGTTGGAATCGATTACAATAAAACCTTTTCACCTGTTGCTATGCTGAAGTCTATTTGTATTCTTCTGTCCATTGTTGCGGCTCTCGATTATGAGATCTAGCAAATGGACATCAAGATAGTATTCTTGAATGGCCATCTTGAGGAAAGTATCTATATGGTACAGCCCAAAGGGTTCATGGTAAAAGGCCAAGAAAGAAAAGTTTACAAGTTACTTAGATCCGTTTATGGATTAAAGCATGCATCTCGCTCATGGAACTAAAAATTTGAATAGAACATTCAGTTTTGAATAGAACGTTGATGAACCTTGCATTTATAAACATATTAAGAATGGAAAAATGGTCTTTCTAGTGTACTATGTCGATGATATACTACTCATTCGGAATAATATAGGGAATTTATTATCGATCAAACTTTGGCTACAACAACAGTTTGACATGAAGGACTTAGGAGAAGCTAATTATATTCTAGGCATTCGTCTCTTTAGAGATCGAAAGAACAAAATGATAGCATTATCCTAAGTTTATACATAGATAAGATAATTGAAAAGTATGCAATGGAAGAGCAAAGAAAGGTTTACAACATTCCATTGCCAGTTTAACTCTTTCATTGGATGACTGTCCTAAGACATCAGAAGAAAGAAAACAAATGAGTAAGGTCCTTTATGCATCCGCTATGGGTAGCCTTATGTACGCTATGCTTTGCACACGCCCAGATATTTGTTTTGCGGTAAGTATGGTGAGTCAATATCAAGCGAATCCTAGAATCAAGTACTGATAAGCAGTAAAGCATATACTTAAGCATCTTAAGAGAATGAGGGATTATATACTGGTGTATTCTGGAGGGGACCTAACACCCGTGGGATACACAGATTTAGACTTTCAAACTTGTAAGGATTCAAGGAAATCGATATCAGGATCAATGTTCTTGCTTGGAGGATGCCTTATTGTATAGAGGAGTATGAAACAAGGTTGCACAGCTGACTCTATGATGGAGGTTGAATATGTGCTACAGCCGAGGCATCTAAAGAAGCGGTTTAGCTCCACAAATTCTTTAGAGACCTTGAGATCATTCCGGATGTTGACAAGCCTATCATACTCTATTGTGATAATAACATGGCTATTGCCAACACAAAGAAATATAGGCACCACAAGAGGACAAAGCATATAGATTGGAGGTACCACATAATAAGAAGGCATGTGGAGGCAGGACTAGTAGATATATGTAAGGTTACGTCCAAGGATAACATTTCTGACCCCTTTACTAAGACTTTGGTAGCTAGAAGTTTTGAGAAGCATGCTGAGGTGATGGGGAGTGAAACATGGTATGTCTATTGGCTTAGGGTAAGTGAGAGATAGTTAGGAAATGCCCTAAGTATGAAAGACATTTTAATGTCTTTCATTTATTTTGAACTAGATAATAAAGTTATATTTAGAGGTTATTCATTACATTACTATTTATCCTCATTCTATTTACATGTTAAAGTAAATATAAGCAAATATGGCTCACTAACTGCTTGTGTTAAACTATTAGAATGTTACATGTAATGGACTTTTGTGTACGAGAATATAACATTATAAAGCAAACAGCCTAAATTATAGTCCATAGTCTATGGGGTTAGACCGAGCATCTAACTTATATTAAGACTATTTTGTTGTCTAAAACCATGGTGGGGACGGTTTGTCTTAACTGTCAGGAGCATAGACTCCCGAGTAGAGATATATATATGTTGCTTGGTGGTGACATATTGGACCGAGACTAAAGCGTGATTGATCTGCGTAGTCCTTTGTGAGTGGATCAGACTGCTTTTGATGTTCATTATGCAATAACCTTAATCCTAAGTAAATGAACTACTTTATGTATATGACTTGTGTACTTTGATGTTCCAATAGCTAAAGTGTCTTAGAAGTAGCTGTTAGGAAATACCCTAAGCATTAGAGACATTTTAATGTATTTATTTTGAACTGAATAATAAAATTATATATAGAGATTATTCATTACATTGCTATCTGTCCTCATTTTATTTACATGTTAAAGTAAATGTAAGTAAATATGGCTTCCTGACTACTTGTGTTAAACTGTTAGAACGTTGCATGCAATGAACTTTTGTATGCGAGAAGACAATGTTCTAAAGTTAGCGGTCTAAACTATGGTCTGTAGTCTATGGGGTTAGACCAAGCATCTAACTCATGTTAAGACTATTATATTGTCTAAAGCCTTGGAGGGAACGGTTTGTCTTGACTGCTGGAGCTGGACTCCCAAGTAGAGACATAGATATGTTGCTTGGTGGTGACATATTAGACTGGGACTAAAGCGTGATTGATCTACGAAGTCCGCTTTAAGTGGATCGATATGCTTTTGACGTTCATTATGCAGTAACCTTAATCCTGAGTAAAAGGACAGCTTCATGTATATGACTTGTGTACTTTGATGTTCCAATGGCTAAAGCGTCTCAGAGGTAGTAAGCTTATAGACCGGTTCGTTGGGTGCATGACTTGTATATGATGAAGGATTCGTTTACAGATATCGGAATCATAGCTTTAATGAGGAGTTAAGGGTATCCTCTTAAAGGCATTATACTGAATGTGAAAATGGACAAGGCCTTGGGTCGTCTGCTAGGTGGATGACTTCTTATTCACATATGGTGAATAATCATTTTCTTAATTCGGTAGTATAATGGAACTTTAAGATAGCCTGATCAGTAGGAATAAACGGACTTTGGCCTAAGGCTGATCATGGATATCATATGAGGGTTCTGCATACATGACAAGGTCATTGGACGATAGCTTATCACAGGCTTACGTAATACGGTATATAATTGGGAGTTCAGTTTCAGGTTTATAGTGGTGTGACTCTGAAATTAGTGATCATATGATTGAGTTGTTCGGTAAAGAATGATGATCATATGGATTTGCGGGAGCCCGATTATATATGTCCAATCAGTCTCTCTAATAGCTCCACATAATACCTTAACGTTTGGCAAATTGATTTGTGTATGCTATAGGCTAGTTTATTATGCATGGATGGTGATGACATAGGATTAGGATGGTAGACAAGATTCTCTCCGGTTGGATTCAAATTTTGTTTTGGATAATAGAGTACACAATTATTCGAACTCCAAATAAAATTGCCATGATTTTATTTGAGATTGGATTGGAGTTGTAGAAAATTATCCATGAGAATAAGAATTTGAAACACAACTGTTTTGTGGATTTTGAAATTTGAATTTTGAAATTTGAAATTTGAAATTTGAAATTTGAATTTGAAATTTGAATTTGAAATTTGAAATTTGAAATTTGAAATTTGAAATTTGAAATTCAAATTTTGAATCACAGTCCAAGTGGGATTCGAATTTGTTGTGGTAAATCCACAAGGAATGAAATTCGAATTTGAGTTGGATATGGAGAGGATAATCTTGTTAGAATCCTACTTGAATTTTGAATCCAAATCCTAACTAAAATTGGACGAAAATTTTGAGGATTATCCTCAATGATTTTCGGATTTTTTGTGGATAAGGTTCAAGGAAAAATTCAAGTTTCAATCCCAGTTAAATTTAGATTCTCTCCTCCCAGAAAGTGGCCGAAATTTAGGAGTGAATCTCCTAGGAGATTTTCGTTTATTTTGGATAAGGATGAGATAAGATTCAAACTTGAAAATCCTAGTGGAATTTTGATTCTTCCTTATCCAAAAGTGGTCAAATTTTTGTGGAGATTTTCTTCTTAAAATTTTCGGATTTTTTGGTTGAAAAAGGGAGATAAAATTCTAGTTAAAATCTTGTTTAGATTTGTATTGGATTTATCCTAAAGTGGCCGAATTTTATTGTTGGGATTTTCCCTTGAAAAATTCAGATTTTGTGCTTGTGGATAAGGGAGAATATCTTCTCCTAATCCAATTCGAATTCAAAGAATCACCTCATGCATGTCTATAAATAGAGGTCCTGCCACTCCAGTTCTCTTAGACCACAGACTCTCAGGTGAACAGGCTTATTGTTGCACAGCCCACCGTGACAATAAGTTCTTTAGAGATCTGGGTGGTCGGAAGAAGACTAACAGTGCTAGCATACCAATCGAGGTTCAGAGTGCCCACATACTCAGCCATTCGGGAATTGGAGAATAGTAGAGAAGGCTAGTTGGTTGAAGCCCTCCGGTCATTCTCCTCCTGCAAGATTGGTGTCCTTGAGGTATGAGTTTGAATTGTTGTTGGTTTATTGTATATGGCATCATGAGATATTTAACGATCTAAAAATTTTTATTGTTCCGCTGCGCCACTCTGATACATTTTTACCGATTTATTTTCCTACAATTGGTATCAGAGCCATCTCATGACTATGCCATGTATATAAATTAGACAATTACTTAGTCTTTTTATTTATGTATGGATTTGATATTTAGAGAGTGGCATTCTAGAGTTCTTTTATGTTGTTATCATGTATAAAGTATGTGGTTGTTTTAATTTTTTGAATTATTATAAGCATGCTTTTTTATGCCGGTTATGGTTCCTTAGAATTTAGAAAAATTGTATCTAGGAATTTTTACGTAACCATGGGAGCAGTTTATTAACACTGTAATTTTCCCATGAATTTTAATTTTTGTCTCTTAGAATTATTATGGTTAGAATTTTTGTACACCGGAAACGGTTTAGGAATTTTTATGTAATTATTCTTGGAAGAGATCGAAGATTGAAGACCGTAATTTATTTTTCCCAAAAGTTAAATTTAATTTAAAGGTTAAAATTTTGATTGTGTTGAAAATTTCAATTTAATTAGGATTTAAAATTAATTTTGGAGATCCTAAAAAGTAAATTGGAATATGGCATGAAAATCGAGACACGACCCCTCGGGATAGGCCGTCGGGCCTTGGTGGGGCTGCAGCCCCTGCCCTCGGGCAGGATGGGGCTGCAGCAGCCCCTGTGCAGGCCATAACCACCCACGGCCGCAGGCTTGGCCTGCAGCCGAGGGTGGCCGTGGCCTCCCCAAGGCTGGCGGCAGCCTAGGCGTGCAGCCTGTCGGCTGCTGCGCCCAGCCTGGGCATGCAGCTTGGCATTGCAGGCTTGGCCTGCAGCCCGGCAAGGCTGCACATGAGCGGCCGTGGGCTGCCAGCCCCCCCGGGGCTGGTGGCTGCCCACGGCGGCTGCCGCCTCTGGGGACAGTGGTGCGACGATTCAAAAATCGAAAAATTTTGATTTTTAAATTTGAGATTTAATTTTAAATCATGTTTAAAAATATGTAATTGAAAATTTGAATTTGAAATTTAAATTTGAAATTCGAATTTGGAATTTGAATTTGAAATTTAAATTTTTAGAGATTTAAATTTTAAATGATTCTTGGGATGAGAAATAAATGGAGAGGCTACATAAAGATGGATACAAGAAGACGGAACAAAATTTAAGACCCAAAGAATGCTTTGGATGGAATTTTGTAATCTTTATTTTCTTTGTTGTAGGATGGAACCATGACTTGGTTATTCTGTCAATTATTTTTTCTATGCTATGTCATGGATGTATAAATATGTATTGATGGATGTTTTATATGCATATTTGATAACATGTCATATAGGATAGGTGAGTGCCGCTCATACTATATTGATCATACATAATTTGTCAAAACTTGGATGTTTTTCAAAATATTGAGTGGGAGAGGGTTTCAAACAAAACCCACGGCCTCCATTGTTGATCCATATGTGAAAGCATGGTAACGCCTCGCGTCAGTTCTGCCCTGACCACACCCCTCGGTAGGTGTTTACCGCCGCCGGTATACTAGATTGGATCTCCTATGTGGAAAACGTATTCGGATACGATCCTATTCATGACCACCCCTCGGTGGCTTGGTAGGACGTGGATCGGGCTACGTAAACAATGGTTATACACTCAAGACTCGTTTAGTTATTAACCTTCCCTAGAAGCTCTGTTAACTAAACTGGTGGCCAAATAAGCGGTTATTAATATATGTCTTAGCCTTGGAGGATTTAAGGCAATATATATTAATTGGACGGGGTCCATGTTCCGGCTATTTGTTGTCATAACCAACCCTCGGTGGCTTGGGGCAATAGGTGCTGAGAATTATCGTTGCAATGCTACATGTTTTTCAAGTTTCATGTAGGAACATACTTGTATGTTTTATTTACTAAATTATTTGTATATTTGCTTGGGCTTTGTAATGATATCTAGTATAATTTTATTTCAGTTCAAAATGTCACCGACACCCCTCATTTCAATACTTAATGAGAATAAACTGAATGGCGATAATTATAAAGGTTGGAAAAGAAATCTGTTGATAGTTCTCAGCTGCGAGAGACACAAGTTCGTACTGGACGAACCATGCCCACCAGGGCCAAAACCTGATACACCGCTTGAGGAGGTCCTGGTTGCCTATACTCGTTGGAGAGAATCCAATGATATAGCTCGATGCTACATACTTGCTAACATGACGAGTGCTTTACAAAAGCAGCATGAGACTTATCAAGTTGCTGGGGAGATCATGGAAAATCTGGAGGACATGTTCGGAGGCCAAGAAAAATTGGTTCGACAGTCCGCTATCACCAGTATTATGAACTCTTAGCAAAAGGCAGGTACTCCGGTGAAGGACCATGTGATCACTCTAATAGGATTCTTCGCTGAGACTGCCGAGAACGGTGCTGAGTTAGACTATAACACCCAGATCGAGATGGTGTTCAAAACTCTGTCTAAAGATTTTGCGAGGTTTAAGGCCGCATACAATCTGGCGACAAGGGAGTTAGGACTAACCGAGCTCATGAAGCAACTCCAAGCTTATGAGCGGATGATCAGGGATGGGGATACGGTCCAATCCAAAGGAGGGGCCAATTTGGCGGAATCTTCCAAACCCTCACAGAAGAGGAAGAGGCCAAATCAGAAGCAAGCGGCTTCCATTTCTTCTAATCCTCCTGTCTCGGATGGGAAGAAGAAGAAGAAGAACAAGAAGCCCAGGGACCCTAAAAAGTCTAAGTGCTTCCACTGTGAGAAGGTAGGTCACTTTAAGAAGGCTTGCCAGGAATTCCTTGCCGCTAAAGGCAAGGAAGGTAAGGAACTTCACTACTTAGAAGCGTGTTTGGTGGAAGAATCAAAAGACACTTGGGTCATTGATTCGGGCGCCACTAATCATGTTTGTGTTTCTATGTAGGGGTTCGTGGAAACGAGAAGTCTACATGATAGGAGCCTCTCGTTGCGAACTGGAGACGGCAGCTTGGTGGTGGCTGAGGCAGTGGGAGATATTTACCTTTATTTTGATCAATTTAGGTTTATTTTATTGAAAGACTATTTTTATGTTCAAAATTTTAGGAGGAACCTTATATCGGTAGCTTGTTTAATGAAGGATTCTTATTCAGTTTCTTTTAGTAAAAGAGTTGATATTCGTAGAAATAAGGCTTTTATCTGTTTTGGATGGATGGATGGAAACCTATATTTGATCAAACCAAAGATGTACTCACTGCTTGACACTGAATTAATAGATAACTCTAAAAGGTTGAAAGTTTCTCACTCTAACAAGGCGTATCTTTGGCATTTAAGACTTGGTCATATTAATCAGGATAGGATTCAAAGATTGGTGAAAGACGGTCCTCTGGAATCTCTGGAGGAGGTACGTCTTCCCCAATGTGAGTCTTGTCTAGAGGGTAAGATGACTAAGAGGTCTTTTGGAGCTAAGGGTACAAGGGCTCAGGAGCTCTTAGAAATTATGCATACTGACGTATGTGGCCCCATGAACGTCACAGCACGAGGAGGGTTCGAGTATTATGTCTCCTTTATAGATGATTACTTGAGGTATGGATATGTGTATCTGATGCACCGCAAAAGTGAAACCTTTGACAAGTTCAAAGAGTATCGTGCGGAAGTGGAAAAGCAATTAGATAAATCTATAAAGACACTTCGATCTGATCGAGGTGGTGGATACCTTTTCGATGAATTTCTAGGACATCTTGTAGAGAACGGGATATTATCCCAATTAACTGCACCTGGTACTCCACAACAGAATGGTGTAGCTGAAAGGAGAAACAGGACCTTGTTAGATATGGTACGGTCCATGATGAGTTATTCAACGCTGCCATTATCATTTTGGGGATATGCTTTACAAACAGTGTGCTATATTCTGAACCAGGTTATAAGCAAATCAATTCCCAGAACTCCGTATGAATTGTGGCGTGGTAGGAAGGCCTCCCTTGGATATATGAGAATATGGGGCTGCCGGCACATGTACTGGATGGGGATGCGAAAAAGTTGGAACCAAGATCAGAATTGTGCATGTTTGTAGGGTATCCAAAAGGAACTAAAGGATGTCTGTTCTATAACCCGAAGGAACAAAAAGTCATTGTCTCAACCCATGCGACATTCTTGGAGGAAAGTCACATGAATAACTTTAAGCCTCGAAGCAAAGTAGTGCTAAAGGAGTTATCGGGTGAAAGAACTGCTCCACAGATTTCGGTCTTGGACGCAAGTTCGAGTTCCGGTGAAGGACCTGCACACGATCAACAATTTAGGGTGCCTCGTCGTAGTTGGAGGGTTTCAAAGAAACCTAATTTCTTCATGTATGATGCTGAGGTATACCAGGCCGAGGCTCATGAGCATGAGGATGATCCAGTCACCTATGATGAAGTTATAAATGATGTTGATTCTAAATCTTGGAAACAAGCTATGAACAATGAGATGGATTCTATGAAATCCAACTCTGTTTGGGAACTTGTAGATTTGCCGGATGGGATAAAACCCATTGGATGCAAATGGGTCTACAAAAGAAAGAAGGATGCGGAAGGGAGAGTGGAAACTTTCAAAGCTAGACTGGTTGTAAAGGGGTACACGCAAAAGGCTGGAATCGATTACGATGAAACCTTTTCGCCTGTTACTATGCTGAAGTCTATCTGTATTCTTCTGTTCGTTGCTGCGGCTCTCGATTTTGAGATCTGCCAAATGGATGTCAAGACGGCATTCTTGAATGGCCATCTTGAAGAGTGTATCTATATGATACAGCCCGAAGGGTTTGTAGCGAAGGGCCAAGAAAGGAAAGTCTGCAAGCTGCTTAGATCCATTTATGGATTAAAGCAAGCATCCCGCTTATGGAACCAGAGGTTTGATCGAGCGATTAAGACATTTGGTTTTGAGCAGAACGTTGATGAACCCTGTGTTTATAAACGTATTAAGGATGGAAAAGTGGTCTTTCTGATACTCTATGTCGATGATATACTACTCATTGAGAATGATGTAGGGAACTTATCATCGGTCAAGCTTTGGTTACACCAACAATTTGACATGAAGGACTTGGGAGAAGCTAATTATGTTCTAGGCATTCGTCTCTTCAGAGATTGAAAGAACAAAATGATAGCGTTATCCCAAGCTTCATACATAGATAAAATAATTGACAAATATGCAATGCAAGAGGCAAAGAAAGGTTCACAACCTTCTATTGCCGGTCTAACTCTTTCATTGGATGACTGTCCCAAGACATCGGAAGAAAGAGAGCATATGAGTAAGGTCCCTTATGCATCCGCTGTGTTCTCCGACGTCAGTTCCGTCGACTCGGTACACCGTTGGACTCAGCTCGTCGAAAGCTTTCCAATGGTGCCGGTGGTGTCGAAAACGGAGGCCGGATTCGATGGTCGGTCACTGTTCATCTTCATGTGGTGTGGGGGAGAAAAAGATAGGAAAAAAAAAATAAGGGGGGCCCTTTTTACAAAAATATAAAAATTTCAACCCCTTTATACTAATTTTGAAAAAATTTTAAGATAGGCTATACTGACTAATTTGGGCGTGCTGAACCCAAATATATCAGTTTTATTTTTATTCCGAGGTCGTCTCGAAAAGTTTTCCGATACTGCATGGTTCCCGATCAAAAATTACTTTTTGCTCTTAAATGACTAATTTGAGCATTCTGATTCCAAATATATCAGTTTTATATCAAGAAAAGGTCATCTTGACCAATTTCTTGATACTGTGGTTAGGCCTACACTGTGTTGACACTACGCACGCATAACGAGGTGTTTTCACGTGAAATTTCAAACATAGTCTCCCTTGACTAATTTGGACGTGCTGATTTCAAATTTATCAGTTTTACATCCATCTGAGGTCTTCTAGACGCGTAGGATTGGGGATAGCTTAGAGAAGCGTATGGCTAGAACAGTTAAACAAGATGGAAACAAGTAGGTGTGTCGTACCGGCTCCTTCAGTCGAAGGGGTTTCCAGTTAAAGAAAGTTAAGGCCAAAAGTTGAGCATCAGTTGATGGCTCTTCAGCATTAGTTGACCTCGGGCGTTACCGTTGGTCTGCGCGCACACGGTACTGACACATGGGCCCTAAATAGACAAGAAAAGAAAAGAGAAGTTTGAAACATAAATGAACATAACCGGACCATGCATTAGTTATAGTTCGCTATGCTTTCTTTTTCAGTAGAGTGCATACAGTACACAATGCTTCTGTCATGCATAAAGTATGTGAAGTTTTATATTCAGTGTTATGACATGTTATGTGATGACATGATATGTGAGCTGATATGTGATATGCTTATATGGTATGTGATTTATTAAGTGATATATGTCATGCTTAGGATTTTAAGTATGTGCTATGTTTTAAACATGTTTTGCAATTAACATGTTGTACTTACTGGGCATAAAGCTCACGGAGTGTGTTCATGCTGTAGGTAAGCTTCTTATAGCGCAAACACCAAGGGGCGATGATGGCGGCGGAGGTGGATGTGAGGATGAGGTTATGGATACACCGCGAGTATTCTTCCGCACAGTATGAGTAAATAGTATTTTGAACAGTGACAGTTAAACAGTATTTTGAATAGTAAAGATTAATTGGTATTTTGGAACAGTAAACAGTATATGTATGAATAGTATGTTTAAATAGTGTCTGGTGAATATTAATCAGATAAACAAGTATATAAGTGTGTATGTATATTTGAAATCCTTATGTTTTTCAAATTCTGCATTTTAATAGTATACGTATGTGAATAGTAAATACATACGCGTATATTAAAAAAAAATCCCTCTAAATTTATGGTATTAAATTCAGCAAGTTTAAGTATCGGTTTTAAAGAGGAAGTATAAGTAAAAGCTAAAGAAGCAAGTAATAGTTTTCAGTGACGGTCCGGGCCGCTGAGGGCACGGGGCGTCACAATGTATATGACTTGTGTACTTTGATGTTCCAATGGCTAAAGCGTCTCAAAGGTAGTAAGCTTATAGACCGGTTTGTTGGGTGCATGACTTGTATACGATGAAAGATTCATTTACAGATATCGGAATCATAGCTCTAATGAGGAATTAAGGGTATCCTCTTAAAGGCATTATACTGAATGTGAAAATGGACAAGGCCTTGGGTCGTCTGCTGGGCGGATGACTTCTTATTCACATATGGCGAATAATCATTTTCTTAATTTGGTAATATAATGGAACTTTAAGATAGCCTGATCAGTAGGAATAAACAGACTTTGGCCTAAGGCTGATCATGGATATCATATGAGGGTTCTGCATACATGACAAGGTCATTGGATGATAGCTTGTCACAGGCTTACGTAATACGATATATAATTGGGAGTTCAGTTTCAGATTTATAGTGGTGTGACTCTGAAATTAGTAATCATATGATTGAGTTGTTCAGTAAAGAATGATGATCATATGGATTTGCGGGAGCCCGATTATATATGTTTAATCAGTCCCTCTACTAGCTCCACATAATTCCTTAACATTTGGCAAATTGATTTGTGTATGCTATAGGCTAGTTTATTATGCATGGATAGTGATGACATAGGATTAGGATGGTAGACAAGATTCTCTCCGGTTGGATTCAGATTTTGTTTTGGATAATAGAGTACACAATTATTCGAACTCCAAATAAAGTTGCCATGATTTTATTTGAGATTGGATTGGAGTTGTAGAAAATTATCCATGAGAACAAGAATTTGAAACACAACTGTTTTGTGGATTTTGAAATTTGAATTTTGAAAATTGAAATTTGAAATTTGAAATTTGAAATTTGAAATTTGAATTTTGAATTTGAATTTTGAATTTGAAATTTGAAATTGAAATTTGAAATTGAAATTCGAATTTGAAATTCGAATTTGAAATTTGAAATTCGAATTTGAAATTTGAAATTTAAAATTCAAATTTTGAATCACAGTCCAAGTGGAATTCGAATTTGTTGTGGTAAATCCACAAGGAATGAAATTCGAATTTGAGTTGGATATGGAGAGGATAATCTTGTTAGAGTCCTACTTGAATTTTGAATCCAAATCCTAACTAAAATTGGACGAAAATTTTAAGGATTATCCTCAATGATTTTCGGATTTTTTGTGGATAAGGTTCAAGGAAAAATTCAAGTTTCAATCCCAGTTGAATTTGGATTCTCTCCTCCCAGAAAGTGGCCGAAATTTAGGAGTGAATCTCCTAGGAGATTTTCGTTTATTTTGGATAAGGATGAGATAAGATTCAAGGTTGAAAATCCTAGTGGAATTTTGATTCTTCCTTATCCAAAAGTGGCCGAATTTTTGTGGAGATTTTCTCCTTAAAATTTTTGGATTTTTTGGTTGAAAAAGGGAGATAAAATTCTAGTTAAAATCTTGTTTAGATTTGGATTGGATTTATCCTAAAGTGGCCGAATTTTATTGTTGGGATTTTTCCTTGGAAAATTCGGATTTTGTGCTTGTGGATAAGGGAGAATATCTTCTCCTAATCCAATTTGAATTCAGAGAATCACCTCATGCATGTCTATAAATAGAGGTCCTGCCACTCCAGTTCTCTTAGACCACAAACTCTCAGGTAAGCAGGCTTATTGTTGCATAGCCCACCGTGACAGTTTGTTCTTTAGAGATCTGGATGGTCGGAAGAAGACTAGCAGTGCTAGCATACTGATCGAGGTTCAGAGTGCCCACACACTCAGCCATTCAGGAATTGAAGAATAGTAGAGAATACTAGTTGGTTGAAGCCCTCCAGTCATTCTCCTCCTGCAAGATTGGCATCCTTGAGGTATGAGTTTTAATTATTGTTGGTTTATTATATATGGCATCATGAGATATTTAACGATCTAAAAATTTTTATTGTTCCGCTGCGCCACTCTGATACGTTTTTACCGATTTATTTTCCTACAGTAGCAAGCTTATAGACCGATTCGTTGGGTGTATGACTTATATACAATTGAGGGTTTGTTTACAGATATTGGAATTATAGCTCTAATAAAAAGTAAAAGGTATCTTTTTAAAGGCATTATAATAGATATAAAAATGGACAAGGCCTTAAGTCGTTTGCTAGGCAGATGACTTTTTATTCACATATGGTGATTTTCTTATTCGGTAGTATAATGGAACTTTAAGATAGCTTGATCAGTAGGTTGAACAGACTTTGACCTAAGGCTGATCATCGATATCATATGAGAGTTTTGCATACATGACAAGGTCATTGGATAATAGCTTGTCACAGGTTTTCATAATACAATATATAATTGGGAGTTCAGTTTCAGATTTATAGTAGTGTGACTCTGAAATTAGTGATCATATGATTGAGTTGTTCAGTACAGAACGATGATTATATGGATTCACAGGAGCCTGATTATATATGTCTAAGCGGTTCCTCTACTAGTTCCACATAATTCCTTAACAGATGGTAAATTGATAAGGGTATACTTATTGGCTTGTAGTCTTACGTGGATATAGGTGCCGTTCACAAAAGAAAAGGGTGGAAAACAAGATTCTCTCCTGTTGAATTTGAATTTTGTTTTAAATAAGAGATTACACAATTATTAGAATTCTAAATAAAATTACCATAATTTTATTTGAATTTGAATTGGAGTTATGGAAAATTATTCGTGAGGGCAAAATTTGAAAGTCAAGTATTTTATGGAGTTTGAAATTTGAACTTGAAATTTGAATTTGATATTTGAATTTAAAATTTAAATTTGAAATTTGTATTTGAAGATTGAATTTTGAAATTTAAACTTTGAAATTTGAATTCAAATTTTTAATCACAAATCAAGTGGTAACCAAATTTTGTTGTGGATAAATCCACTTGACAAATTCGATTTTCTTGTGGATAAAGGAGAGGAAGATCTTATTTGAATTCTACTTGAATTTTGAAACCTAATCCCTCTAGATGTGGCCGAATTTGTTGAAAGGATCTCACTCTTGATGTTCGGTTTTTCTGGATAAGGATGAAGGAAAATTCAAGTTAAAATCCTATTTGAATTTTGAATATCTCTCTCACATCGTATAACCGAATTTCTCTATGGATAATAGCTAAAGGAGAATCAGTTTTGTGGATAAGGGTAAGATAAAATTCAAGTTAAAATCCTATTTGAATTTTGAATACAAAATCTTCTAAGGGTGGCTAAATCTTCCCATATTTTTGGCTTATAGAGATTTCAGATTTTATGTGGAAAAAGGGGAGAAAATCTTCTCTTAGTCCAATTCAAAATTCAAGGGATCACCTTATGCAAAACTATAAATAGGGGTCCTGCCACTCTAGTTCTCTCAAACCACAGACTCTCAGGTGAGGATGCTTATTGTTACACAAATCACTATAGCAATAAGTTCTTAAAGAGATCTGGGTGATCGGAAGAAGACTAACAGTGCTGGTATACCGATTGAGGATCGGAGTGCCCACACACTATGTTATCTGGGAAATGGAGAACAGTAGAGAAGGCAAGTTGGTTGAAGCTCTCTAGTTATTCTCTTCCTACATTCTTGGCATTCTCTGAAGGTATAAAATTATTGTTGTTAATTTATTATATATGACATCATGAGATATTTAACGATCTTAAAAATTTTTTTGTAATTCCGCTGTGTTATTTTGATCGATTTTTCTAACAATCTATAGTTCCTCACATCACCTGCGTTAACAATTGAACAAGTATATTTAATTAATTATATTTATGCTCATAAATTATGTGATATAAAATATAAGAGAGTGTTTGCTTATATTATCACAAATATTTATTTGTTATCCTAGCAATTAATTGTGAATTAATTGTGTAATTTAAATAATGAAAATTATTTAAATATTAAAATTGGATGATACCGTGGATTGGACCCTCTGTGTTTGTGTATATTAATGTTTGCTAGTTTCCTATTATTAAGATTATGAATATTTATATTTAAAATTAGATTTTAAATTAAATATTGATAATATGTCTATATATATAGCGGAGTGGGAAAGAAGGAAACGGTTTCTTCTTTTTCATGATTATATATATATTTGTGATATTATATATATATATATAATTTAATTAAAATAAGAGGCACCATTTCCAGCTAAGGAAACCGTGATTATGTGGTTTATCTAGAAGAGTCAGAATTTAACTTAGGAATTGATAAAGATCCAGTTTCATTTTCACAAGCCATTGAAAGTGTTAATTCTACTTAGTGCTTAAATGTCACGAAAGAAGAGTTGAAAACAAAGAATCACAATGAAGTTTAGGATCTTGCTGAATTGCCTAAAGGTTCAAAAAAGGTCGAGTGTACATAGGCCTTTAAGATCAAGCGAGACTTGAATAGTAATGTCGAATGATACAGGACTAGACTTGTTGTCAAAAGTTTCACTTTGAAGAATGGTGTTGATTACAAATAGACCTTTTATCCTATCT
This sequence comes from Antiaris toxicaria, assembly GCA_035233585.1. Taxonomy (NCBI): domain Eukaryota; kingdom Viridiplantae; phylum Streptophyta; class Magnoliopsida; order Rosales; family Moraceae; genus Antiaris; species Antiaris toxicaria. Next base: position 26,337,901 of record CP141157.1, read on the forward strand.
TGAAAAAGGATTTGTTAAGAATTATTATGTCAATGATAGCTTATTATGATTTAGAGATACATCATATGGATGTAAAAACTGCTTTTTAAAATAAGGATTTAGAGGAAGAAGTTTATATAGATCAACCTGAGGGCTTTTTAGTTAAAGAAAAGGGACACAAGGTGTGTAAACTTAAGAAGTCAATATACAGACTTAAACAAGCTTCTTGACAATAGTATTTTACTATCACTCCCTTTAGATTTAAGGAAAACACTACTGATTAGTGTACATATATGATTCTGGATGTTAATGATATATGCTTGTTACTAATGATCTTAGCTTATTACATGAGACCAAGAAATTTTTCTCAAAGAATTTTAAAATGAAAGATATGGGTGAGCCATCCTATATGATAGGAATTGAAATATTTCATGATAGGTCACAAAGAGTGTTGAGGTTGTCTCATAAAGCATATATTAACAAAGTTTTGAAGAGATTCATGATGGAAAAGTGCTATGCTAGTGTTGTTTTAATTCAAAAAAGAGATAAATTGAGCCTTATACAATGCCTATAGAATAAATTACAAAGCAAATAAATGGAACAGATTCTTTATGCATATCTTATTTGGAGCTTGATGTATGCTTAGATTTGTTCCAAGCTAGACAACAGTTTTGCTGTTGGAATGCTGAGTAGGTATCAAAGTAATCCATGATTGGATTATTGGAAAGCTACAAAGAAAGTTTTGCAGTATCTACAAGGAATGAAAGATCATAAGCTCACTTTAGGAGATCCAATCACCTTGAGGTAGTAGGATATTCAAATTCATATTTTGTTAAATGCATGGATGCCAAAAAAAATTTTACATTTGACTATTTGTTCCTTTTAGTTAGAGGAGCAAGCTTATGGAAGAGTGCGAAGTAGTTGATCATTGCTACATCCACTATGCAAAATGAGTTTGTAGTATGCTTTGAGGCCACTATTCATGAATTATGGCTGCAGAACTTTATTATAGGACTTGGAATTGTCGACAGTATTGCCAAGCCACTGAAAATTTATTATGATAATGTCGCAGCAGTCTTCTTTTCTAAGAACAACAAGTATTCAAAGGGTGCTAAACACATGGAATTGAAATACTTAACTATTAAAGAAGAAGTTCAGAAGCAAAGAGTGTTAATCGCACACATTAGCTCTAATCTTATAGTTGTGGATCTATTGACTAAAGGGTAGCCACTAAAGATATTTAACGAACATGTCAAAAGAATGGGCATTATTGAAAACCATTATTGATATTATGTTTAAGTTTTGTGCTCTTTATATATTTGACTCTCTGAACTCTTTTAAATACTCTCTGAGCTCTTTTCTAATATTTTAATGCAACTTGTTTTTTTATATTAGTGTATGTACATGAATGAATTATGTGAATATTAACAAAATTTGTCTCTAACTAAGATATTATCATTGGGCCATTTTGGTTATATCTCGTTACAATTCATGTTGAATATAGAACTGATATTGTTATACATAGAATGAACTATGTTGAACTGATGACGTACAACCACCATAAACTTATTAATTTTTGCTTAATGATGGTTTATGATTTGATCATTTTAAGGAATTAGCTACTCTTTACACATTATGTTTCATTATTAAACTATAAAGGTAAATAATGTCACATGAGCCAACAGGGAAAACGTTAGAAATATTTATATATTTCTATTAAGTGACCCATGTGCTATGTATATTAAAGTAAATATCTTTTATTTATTTAAAAGATAATTGTAGTTTAATAATTATCTTATGCTGAATTACTATTGGTCAATAAAGAGTTATTTTCTAATAATTAGACATTTTGATGGAATTTGTGAATAAAAAGCCCTAATTAGAAAACAGTTCTCTCTTTATCAATATATCAATACTTTCTCTCCATGTGAACTGTCTGTAAAAACCAAAAAATGGGTTAAGAGAAAGAAACCTAAGTAGTGTTTGATATTGTTTTTTAAATATTTTCTATTTTCAAAAAAATTAAAAATGAGAATGTTTTGAAAACTGTATTAAGACTATTTTCGAAGTATTTGGTTATATTTTCTAAGTGTATATTCTAAGAAACATAAAAATGAAACTTTTTTTGGTTATATTTTTGAAAACCTATTTCATAAATTAGTAATTTATGAAACATATTTATGTTTAATTTAAAAAAAAACATAAATTATTAGTCATAATTAAAAAAAAAAACTTTAGTGGTGGTCTTGCAATAAGAGGTAAGGGTAGTAGACATTGGTGGTCTGAACCCTAGGTGGCAGTGACAGCAAGATTTGAGTCGCAAGTCAGTGATCATCGCTGCGAGGGGGCCGTCACCGTCGTAGTTAGTTCATGGTCGTCGTTTTGCACCAAAGATGGAGTCCATCCTTAGACATGATCATCGTCATTGACATTACACATGCAAAGAGAGAGGGTGAGAAGAGAGGGAAGGAGAAAATAAAAACAAAAAAGTGAAAACAATTTTTTTATATTTTCAAAAAAACCAAAAAAACAACATAATTAAAAACAGTGTTTTCGAAATGGTTTTAAAAATGTTGAACAAACAAATGCTATCTTGAGACTGTTTTCATTTTTTATGTTTTTAAAAATGGAAAATCATTCTCAAAAACAAAAATAAACACCCCGTAGTTTCTAAGAGATTTCTCATCTCTGATCAATTCCTCTGAAAGAGGTCATTATGAATCAAAGTATATTTTCTCCTAATTATTATATTGTGAAAATCATCTTATTCAAGATCTTGGATATTAAAGTTTATGCAAAATTAGGGTTTGATTTTCCTAATTAAGAAAACTTAACAATTCAGCCAGCCATGGCACATCATAATGGTGCAGAGGAACCCACCGGCAAATCTAATGGCAAGGATTGCTCAGATTAAATGTAGGGTGAGGTTGATGGTGGTGATGTTGGCAGCACAGGTGAGGAAGGCATAGGAGAGGTTCGTGGAGGCATTTGTAGGGGATTACTAGGAAGATGGCAGTGGATTTCCATTGGTTAAGGGAGGGTAGATAAGATTGATGCCTCAAGGGTCCCTTTTTTTTTTTTTTTTTCCCTCTCGTCACTATAACTTCCGACGTCTCATAGTTTGCTAGACAGTGGTCACTATAACATCCGGTGGTGTTTGGATTTTGAGGGAATTTTTACTTTTAATGTTTTTGAAATATTTTTGTAAATTATTAGAATTAAAATATCAATTAATCAAGTGTAAAAACTATTATAATTAATTAGTGTACCCTTTCAATCTGAATCGTTAAAAATTAATCTAATAGTCATAATTTTTGTTTTTATTGATAGGGAAAAGTAGGGTTTTCCCACTGTAGAACTCCCTTATTTATTATTATTATTATTATTATTATACTTATGTTACAATGGAGTATGGAACGAAAAATTTTCTTATCTTAAAAAAAAAAAAAAAAAAGAAATTTACATTCTTTTGGAAAAAAAAAAAAAAAAGATAGTGGTCTTTAAGAAGGGACCATTTTATCTTTCCCTATTCTTAGTTAAAAAGAGAAAAAAAAAAACAAGTACAAAATTAGAAAGTATGATAATTCCTTAAAGATCACATTTACATAACAAATTTAAAAAAAAAAATTAACAAGAGTATGAGAATGTAAATGAATTTTCTTACAAAAAAATAAAAGAATGTAAAGGAATTTTTATAAAGATCAAGCAATTTAGAACTATAGTTTTTTTTTTTTAAGTAAATTAGAACTCTAGTAGCTCGTTTAGATTGAATTTCAATATATCAAATATGGGTTGAGTTTTGTCTTTGTATCTAAATTTTAACTAACTCAACCCTTTAAAAGTTTGTAGTCCATCCTATACAAGCCCTAATAGTTAAGTATCAAAGAGTTAAAGTACCTTTATTTTTTTTTTTTCCTTGTTTTAGGTTAAAGTGTTAAAAGTAGTATACACTATAAGAGCATCTCGAATATGATGTTAAATTAGTATGTCAATAAGAAATTATGACATTTAGATAAAAATAGTGCTCTCCGTTGTAATGTTATTTTTCATATTAATTTTGTCATATGCTAAATTTTATGTCAAATTTATCACAAAATATAGCCAATATCAAATTTAACTTTTGATTCTTATTGGTTATTTCTTCATGTAATTATTACAATATTTTTACTTTTTATTTATTTAAATACTAAAAGTTCACTTTTATAATTTTTAAAGTATAATAATAATAAATAGTAGAAATAATATAATATATTAAAGTATAAAATAAGATAATGCTATTTTTAATATTATATTACAATAAATACAGTATTGATATATTCAATATATTATGGTCTAAAAGTCTATATGAGTTAAGTTTTTTTTTTTTTTTTTTTTAAGAGGTTGCTAGTGGAATAGTTTGTTGTCATATTTCTCGTTTGTGTGATCTGATATCCCAACCATTAGCTACTTGGCTTTTTTTTTTTTCTTTTCTTTTGAAAAAAAATTTATGGATTGGATGTAATTCCTAGATAGGTTGGATCTATTATTTTAACAAGTTGACTGACTAATAAATATCCATATTTTCATTAAAGAAGTAGCACACAGAAATAAAATCGAAAAGATAAAATTTTCAAAATTTGCTTTAATATTGTTTATACTAACAAAAATTTTTTTTTTTAAATCACATTTAATTCCCAAATGTTTTGAAAACAGAAACATAAATTTAAAAAAAATGCAAATGATTTTTGTTAAATGTTATTTTTTTTAATTTATTTTTGTTTTTATTCTTTAAAGCCATATCACTTAACATATATTTTGTTATAGAAAATAATCTAAACACCCACCTTTTTCTTGTATTTAAATTAATCTTATTAAAAACATAATCAAATACAACTTCAAAAACAATCTTATTATTTTCATAGTTAAACCAAAACCACTTTTTGATCCGTACATAATCAGGAAAAAAAAAAAGACAAATTCAATTTTTGAAAAATTAATAATTTATGTCATTTTATTTACTTGGCCATAAAAAAAGAATAATGTAAATTGATTCGTTATTTTATACACTTGGCCTTGGTACCACTTATAAAGTGAGGCAGGAGAGCAAAATGCTCTCTTGCATTTAATTCCATTTTGTTTTTATTCTTTAAATGCAAATGTACAAGGAAAGAATCAACTGATATCTTTCAAACAAAGAAATCTTTGGTGTAACATGCATACGTGCAAATAAGGCAAGACGCTTTCTTTCACCACACCAACAAAAAAACAAAAAACCAAAAAACAAAACAAAACAAAAAAACCCAAAAAAAAAAAAAAAAAGAACTTTCACGTGGGCACAACTTGGAAATTAGGGTCAACGCTGACTTTGTTTTGTGCTTCGACATGTTAGATCACTCGGTAAACTTCACAAGAAGAATCAGATTGACATCTAATTTCTAGGCTGCAGCATATACATGAAAATGCCACCAGCAACTGCTACATTGAGAGACTCAAATTCTCCAGCCATCGGAATGCACACTAGCTCACATTCTCGAAGAGATTTTTCCGACAAGCCATTCCCTTCACTACCCAAAACCAAGCACAATGGAAGATGAGCAAAAGAATCTGCAACTTCTTGAGAGAGTTGAAGGACCAGCTTCATTTCCTCACAAGTCTCTGGATGGCCAGCTAGCATTTTCATTTGGAGTTCTCTGTTGAGGGCTTCAAGATGGAACCAACTTCCACAAACTATAGGCAGCTGAAAAGAGGCTCCTCGGCTGGCTCGGATTGCTTTCTCGTTGAACGGATCACAGCAGCCAGGAAGTAGAAAAACGCCACCCTGTTGGACATCAAATCAAGAATTTAGACTTCCCAAAGAGAAACGAATAAAGCATAATACTAGTCCTTTCTCTTCCCCTTACCAAACAATATGTATTAACACGGATGAAAGAGGATCTTGGATCAAACGTCAATATGAAATAGGAAGGAGATAAACTTGAGGACATAACTTTTTAAGGAAAATGCCATATCCAAAAATTAGAAAATGATGGTGCAAAAGCACAGAAAAATCAGAAACAAAAGTAAATTGAAACCGAGAACTGATGAAACATTTGAGATTTGAACTTTCATACCCATCTAAAGGCCACGGCTGATCTGATTAGTGTACCGAGATTGCCAGGATCCTGCAATGAGCAACCAAAAAGAGAGTATCATATATCATAAATGTCACGAAAGTTCTGGAATCATGCAATTCTACCTTTCAACTAAATGAGATAAATCAATTAATTATAATTATTAAAAAAAAAATCCTAAAACCGTTTTACCAAATTTATAACTGAAGCTACAGAGATTCGTAAACAACGGTCTGACTCTTTATCTGCAACAAGATAAGGCATATACGAACCAAAAACATTTACATGTGAATGCTTATAAATTTATTATGTGCACACAAGCACAATCGTAATTATGGCTGGGCAAGTAACTGCAGCACCAGTGGCAGGCAAAGAATAAGTGTTCCCGGAATTACCTATGTGTGGTAAGGGGGAGAGAATAGAAACGAGAGAAAGGCACAGAATAATAGAGAGGAAGGGGAGGGTGTCTCTCTTATGGTCTTTGTTATGGATTCTTTTTTCTTTCATATTTGGAGATTTTCGAATTGGGGTCTTCAAAACATTTGAAATCCCTCAACCAATCATTCCCACCTCTTTTCTCTCTGACCAAACAACCATAGGTCCCAAAATCCTTCTGCTAATCCCCTCATCCTCTCCCTCCTAACAAATAAGCTCTTTACAGACTTATTATGATTTACTTCATCAGAACACCCAAAAAAATGTTCTTCTCTGCTATAGGTACAGCTTTTACACTGTGAAAGCTCCACAAGTAGATGATGTCATTTTGCCGAACAAGAAATAGAAAGATTAAAGCAAAACAAGAAATGATGAGCTAATGGTGTGACAATTACCTGGATGCCATCAAGGACTAGAATCCGATGGGCAACAGGAAACCATCTTTCACAATCTGCTGCTTCTTGACGATCAACTAAATTGAAAAAAATGGTAGGAAATCTCAGGAGACCAATTGCTTCGGTAGATTCCATTGATTGCAGGCCAGAGAGTTTTTTCATGACGGCAGAGCTGACACACACAATACGAGCCGGAAAGTCATCTATCTCTTCAGGTATTTCAGCTTTATCGAGTACAAGTAAACAATCCATTGTAACAGTTTTCTGTTGCAACGACTCTTGAAACCTGTATATCTCCCTGAAAATATGAATAATGTCAGAATGTCATCATTCACAAATCATATTTTTCAGTTGCCGATCCTGCTCTCTAAAAGTTTGACTTAATATGAATTTCTTGTGGAATTCATAGGAGTCCTTCCAATTTAAATCTACATAAAACTGGGGGAAGAAAAAGATGGAGGCATAGTCGAAAGATAAGGGTCAATAAAATATTGTAGAACAACATACTAAATTTGCAAATCAGAATGCCAAAGATGTAGAAATGATAGCATTCTGCTTTATTAGAACACGAGCAAATAGGGTTCAAGGTTTTACGTAGTCAACATGTTTTCTCAACTGAAACTAAGTAAAGCGCCTGAAGTGAAATAAAAATAAAATAAATGGATAATAATAAAAACCTCAGTTGTAGTCAACTGTTTTATCGAAATTATAGGTTCCACCCTATATTTTCATAAATGTTGTACTTATCCCATACATTTTTTAAATTGAGTTAAAACTATTGAAATTATTCTGCGGAAGTTTGTTGACACGATTGATAAAAAGCTAGTGTTGCTGATGTGGCACACGACCATTGGCTGTCGAGGAATTGGAATCCAAACTTGGTAGTAAGCATTCTTAGAGTTAGATAGACTTGTTACTGAGAGGTTTCAATGTATTGTTGAGACATATATGAAAGTTTCTGAGAAAGCAGATTTTTAACTTTTATGCAATCTTATATAATGACAATCAAACGTACAGAATACAGAATAATAAATAAAGAGAATCTCTGCCTTCCTGAAAAATAGGAACATAAAAATCTATCTAACCTAATCTAAATCTGAATTTTGAATTTGAAATTCAGACTTATTAATTCTACAGTTAACTTCTAATTCTAATTTTAAAACAACCAAATCCTAAACCCTAACGCTAATATCCGACACTCCCACTCAAGTTGGTGCATAGATGTCAATCATTTCCAACTTGTTGATTATGCTTTTGAAGTTAGGCCGAAAAGGCCCTATAGTCAAGATATCTGCTACTTCCTGTGTTGTAGGAACAAACGGCGGACAGATAACTCTAGACTCGAGCTTCTTTCCACATGCTTGGTTCGATTATGCTGTACCAGATTGTGAGCAGTACTGATCGCAACCTTATTGTCACAATAGAGCTTCATAGGATAACCAACTGGCCTTTTCAATCCCTACATGACACGTTGCAACCATAGTGTTTCACAAACTGCATGTGCCATTGCTCTAAACTTTGTCTCTCCACTATTTCGAGCCACTACACTCTACTTCTTGCTTTTCCATGTGACAAGATTTCGCCAAACAAATGTGCAATACCTTCAAGTTGACCGTCTATCTGTGATTTATCCAAACCAATGGGGAATGCATATATAGACTCACCACACTAATGGCAAATGCAATGTCAGGCCAAGTGTGTGAGAGATTTCGCCAACCATAGTGTCACAAGCAATGTTACTCCTCAAGTATTTGGGTGTACTTCGTTTGTCCATGTCCATAGCAATAATTGGGGAAAACTGGATCCTAGAGCCATCAAGTGTGTATTTGTAGGATACTCGTCTACTCAAAAAGACTACAAATGTTTCCATCCGCCTACCAAAAAACTATATGCCTCAGCCGATGTCACATTCGTAGAAGGGAAACCATACTTTACTAAACCTTACCTTCAGGGGGAGATTTCTATCATGGAAGATAAGGACTCTTTTCTACTCGGTTTACTAATACTTGACACAACATCCCATTCTTCTACTACACTTGTCTTGTCACCTGAGTCTGTTCCATCTATTCCTTTTAAGTCACTTGAGTTGCTTCACCCGAGTCTCATATTCCTCAATCTCATGTTCCAAACAAGCCATTTTCGGTATGAGCAGATGTATGCGAGGAAGCAGGGTCTAACTCCAGATCCAAGACAAGTTTAGGCCACAAATTCGACTCCTGGAATTGAGGTAACAGTATCTAAACCTAATTCACCTCTTTATCACAATCTCCCGTAACCAAGATAATGGATCAGGACCTGTCCATAGCTGTGAGGAAAGGAACCCGAGAGTGTACCAAATGACCATTATACCCTTTATCCCATTTTGTATCCATAAAACGTTTTCATCAGCCCATAAGAGTTGTCTCACAAGTCTAAATGAAATTCCTATCCCAAACACTTTATCTGAGGCATTATCTAAATATGAATGGAGGAAAGCCATAGGGTTGAGATGAATGCATTGTAGAAAAATGAATCTTGGGAATCAGTTGATCTAACGAAAGGAAAGAAAAGGAAAGAAAGCAATCGGGTGTAAGTGGGTGTTTTCTTTGAAGTTTAAGGCAGATGGATCGTTGGAGCGCTACAAAGCAAGACTTGTTGCTAAGGGATACACCCAGACATATTGAGTAGATTGTCATGAAACTTTTGCTCCAATAGCAAAGATGAAAACTGTGAGGATACTTTTGTCACTAGCAGCTGTGAGGATACTTTTGTCACTAGCAGTATGATGTGAAGAATGCCTTTGTCCATGGAGTATTGGAGGAAGATACCAGTCTAATAACCATTTTCAGCAGCATTTATACAAATCATATTGAGGAAATTATGGCCAATTTGATATAAGTTCTCGTATCTGAACATTATATATGGTCAAAATTATGTCAAAATACACTGGAGTTAGAGATCATAATTTACAGAAAAGAGTACAAGATACAGCAAACACATTTTCTAGACAAAAACATCTACTTACATGGTAAACCCAACAAACAAATTAGACTGGCTAATTGTGTGTCTATAAATATAGATATAAACCCGTCAATCATCGACTATAATATATTATGATGACAGCTGTCAATCAATCAATCCATTAATACTAAAGCTGTTTTACCAATTTTTGCAAAAATTTCGGATATTTACTAATAATATAATTTAACCAAAAAAAAAAAGCAATTCGCTCTCTCTCTCTCTCTCTCTCTCACACACACACACACACACACACACACACATATTAAAAATCAATTCCCAACTTCTAAAACCCATTTCCCGTTGTAGAACCCAGAGAAATATAAAGGAAAATGTGAAGGTTTAGAGCGAGAGAGAGGGGAGAAAAAAAAAAAAAAACCTGAGAGGGGTAGAACCAACAACGAGGATTGAACCATGAGCGTGGCGATAGGAAGAGCTATGGCGGAGCTTAAGGCAGTGTTTAACAAATGGGTTTGAAGTGCTTGTAATGGAATTCACATGAGAAGGGAGAGGAATGGTACTCGGAGTCACACTCACATGTAAATCTTCTGCTGGGTTTCTCTGGAAATGGGCTTTTGTCAATGGAGTTGATAATATAATATCCGGATTTCTTGCTCTCACTCTCAGTCTCAGCTTCTGGGGATAACTGGCTGTTGCTAAGGATGTGTTCTTGCATTGCATCTGCATTTTCTCCCCCCTGTCTGCATATTGCTGTTGAGAATATTTTATGGTTATAGGCGGGGCTAATTAATACGGCTGTGAATTTATGTTATCGTATGTTATTCTTATTATATTATATTTTTTAACTGACATTTTATATTAAATTTAAATCTGATGCATTTAATATTTATATTAAAATCTCAAATTTAAATTTAATTTATTTATTAATCGTATTAATCATATCGACTCAAATTAACCTGATTAAATTAAATATGAATAAAATAATAACTTATTTAATATGATTGCGATAGCTCAACATATTTGTTAAACAACGTATCTTTTCTTTTATGAAACACAAATGAAATTTACTTATAAAATTTTAAAATTCATATTATTTATACTTTATTAGTTATGAAAACTCTTGTGTTATATCATATACAAAAGTAAAAAAAATAAATATATAATGTAGTGGTGAGGGAAAAAAAGAGTAATGGGGTAAGGTGAAGGGGGGTAAGTGGTGACTAGTCGTGTCATCGTAAAAGTCAATGGGGTGCGGGGAAGAGGGCGATGGGGTGAAGTGAGTGGAGGGGAGGGGGAGGAGAAGGCAACGGGGTGAGAAGACAGGAGGGGGGTTGACGATAATAGGGTTAAAGACTACTGGTTATGTTGTTATGAAAGTCGATGAAATAAAAGAAGAAGAGGACGATGGGGTGAGGTGAGTAAAGCAACAAAGGTAATGAGAAACTAAAAAAAAAAAAAAAAAAAAAAGTAAAATCTAGATTTTCTTTTCTGTGTTAAAAAATTTAAAAATATATATATATAAAAAATAAAAGATATATTTTATATTTGAATTTTGAAAACTTAAAATTAAAAATAATAAAACATTATGATAAATATAACAATATAAATATATTAAAGATTATAAATGGATAATTTATAGATCATATTCATATCAACCTATATATGATCTATTTATTAAACGAGTTATTTCGTATCAATTGCAGGTTAGCGGATTCGAACGTGTTCGACCTTTTATTTAATCATGTTTGATGGATTCGACCCTTTTTTATCCAAACCTATTTAAGAAAAACCCAAACCCTCTAATTTCGTGCAGGTTTTGTGTCGTATTATCATGTCGTGACCCAAATTACCAACCTTATTAATTAGGATCCAAACCAAAATAAAAAATAAAAAAGGAGTATCTGCACGTTTCTTTTTGGGTTATTCCCATCTATGCATACGAGATTTAATATTGTTTTCACTTTATCTTAAATTTTAAAAACTTATATTTTATCTCTATATTTTAATTAGTATTATTTGATTTATTTTGTTATAATTTTTGTAAAAAAAAGAGGGGGGGGGGGGGGGGGGGGGGGGGGAAATGGTATCAAGTGCCGTCATTTGTAATCCTTTTCCGTGGACTCAAATTGAATTGGAAATTTGATATAACTCCATCCAAATAAATCCAATTACTTTTTGGTCTTTTTCTTCAGAAAAAAAAAAATTCATAATCCATTTTAGTTCTTAAAAACTCAAATTTTAAATCTCCATTAATTTATTAATAGAAACTTTTTTTTTCTTACTAAGAATAGAATAAGATTCATAATAATTTTTCTTTATACATTTTAAATTTTTACATTTTTAAACTCTAATCAGACCATTTTCAACCAAACACATGATTTCGAAACTCTAATCAAAATAATTCTAAAACTCCAACGCAAACAGATCAATTACAAAGAAATGAGTTGAAGCCCATGTAAATGAGTCATTTGAATGTTTTTGCAAAATAAATATTCGAAAATGATTTATTATGTCTTAAAATGTCACTATTTTTAATTGTTTTAAATCCGATTAAGATGATCTATGCTTCAAAATACCGTAACCTTTTCGTTTCAAACTCGGTTTAGGCTAATTTTTTTTTTTAAAAACTAGTCAGCTAAATGAGCCTTTTAGTTTGTAGGCCGAGAGAGAGAGAGAGACAAAGAGACAAGAATAAGAAGAAGAAGAAGAAGAAGAATAAGCAAGATGAATATCATCCTGTGTTAAAGTGTATCTACCAGCAGGTTAAACCATCCACATATGTGCTTAAACTAAGGGTTCGTTTGGTAAACGCATTGTATTTGCATTGCGTTTGAATGCAATGTATTAAATGCAATTTGTATTTGGAGGAAAAACATTAGCATTGCATTTGAATGCAATGTGTGTTTGGGGGAAAAGTATTTGAATTGTATTTTAATAATAAATATGTGATGTGATGGGTAAAAGTAGAGAGAAAAAAAAGAGGGAGAGAATATGTGATGTAATTAATAAAAGTAATAGAAAAAGTGAAATAATAAATAATGATTGTGTTAGATTTAAAATGTGATGTGATTGGTATTTGAATGAAATGTTTTTGTATTTGGGGGAAAATTGCATTGCATTTAAATACAATGCCAAAAAAATTTGTGTCCCAAACGCCATGTAACTATCAATATTTTCCTAACTAAGACCAGAGGTAATCAAATGTATCCATCACAATTTATATTAAATCTTGGACGCTTGGATGTTCAAAAAAATTGTAGCACGTCCACATTTTGCACCTCAGTGCCATAAACTTCAATGCTTCTTTGACCCACTTCCTTATTGAGAGGTGTGGCTGCTTCAAGTATTAGCAAACCAAATTATCTCTCTGGTTTTCTTCTTGCTTCCTATTGCAAATCAAATGGGGAACAAAGAGAAAGACTTCCCCTTTTCCCTTTCTCCTCTCCCCTCTCCCACCGCGCCCACTTCTTCGGGTGCCTGATTTGTGAGACAGAGGGAGAGTTGAATAGAAGCATCAAAGACTATTAAGAGGAAACAAGAAACTTATTTAGCATTGAGAACGGTTCATCTTCCAGGTTCCAAAGTCCTGAAGGTATAGAGAGGAGAAGGTTTGGTCTTTATATCCTCTGTGACGTTGGCACAGCCAGTGATGATCCTTGGCTGGGAAATTCCTCCATTGATATTATTGTGTTTTGAGGATATAGTCTCGGAGATGAGCCATGAATATATAATCTCTCGGATGTTGGGTTCATGGAAGCATTCCTCTGAACCATCGGAGGCATGTAGATTCTCTCGGAAGTTGAAGGCATGGGATCAGCTTGATGAGAGCCAGCTGCACCCAAGTTTTCATTCTTCTGAGATGCGGCTGTGGACATGTATATCCGGTCTGAAGCTGAATGTAGAGCAATATCACTCCTTTGAGAGCTTGAGCCAATAAGGTCACTACAGTGAGACGTGGATGGCATGTATAGCCTCTCGGATGTTGTGAACATGCTTTCAGACCTTTGAAATGTTTGATTCATACTGTCACTCAGATGGGATGCTGCAAGCATATATACCCTCTCAGAAGTTGGATGAACAGAAGCATCAACTCGATGAGATGTCCCAGCCAAACCGTCATTCCCAAGCGACATTGAACCCGTATTGTCATGAGAGGCAGACATATATACCCTCTCAGAAGTTAGGGCCACATTAATGTCGGTCCTTTGAGAAGCCAGAGTTGGGCTCTCATTCCTTTGAGACGCCTGCGTGCGGCTTCTTTCCAAAACCTGTGGAAAAGACTCGCTCCTTTGGGATGTTTGTTGTGTAGTTTCATTCCACCTAGATGCTTGTGGCATGTACATCCTCTCTGATAACTGAGCAGAGGATATTGACGCTCCTTGGCTCGATAAATCTCTCTCTGTTGCTGCAGGTAGAGCTAGCGACATTTCTCCATTAGACAAGTCCCTTTCCGAAGTTGGTGGCAAGCATACACCCTGGCTTGGTAAATCCCTATCAGCCGTTGACGACACAGATGACACTCCTGGGTTCAGTAAATCTGCCTCAGACACTGGAGGGACGGGCAGAGGAATGCTATGGCTCAGAGAATCAGTCTCGGACGTTGGACGCATAGCTGGTGACATTCTTTGGCTTGGTGAGTCTCTATCTGATGAAGAAAGTGTAACAGCTCTTCTTCTCAAGTCTTTCTCAGATGTCAAAGGCACAGGCAGCGGCATTGCTAGGCTTGATAAATCCTTCCACTGTTGAGCAACCATTTTGATCTGAGTGTAAAACTCAACACCTGACTTGCCTGCAACAAGTATTAGACATGTTACAGCAAGAAAATGGTTTGGTCATTATGTATCAGAGGACGTCAAATTTTCAGTGAAGAAATTTAGATTACCTGCACAAGATACTCTCGAGCCATTGAATGATGAAAATGGTAATGGAACTGGAACAGAGACATTGATCCCAACCTGAGACATTAAATCCATACGAGCAAATGACATGTAAATTAGAACTTAGAATTAGGTAACATCAAAGTAACGTACCAGATGAAGGCAAACTAATCCCACAAACATTCCATTGAGGGAAAATCCATTATTATAATAAATAAAAACTTCAAACGGTGCATACCCACACGATTTAGGACTTCAATGCAAGCATATATTTTTACTGATAACATACATGGGCAACTCAAATCATAGAATCAAGTTTTCTACATATAGCCACCCAAAGCAGATGCATAGGAGGTGGCTCATGATTTTGGTAACAAAAATCAACCATTACTGGAGACGGCAATTTAGTGAGCAAGTAATAGGTGAATGCTAGAATCGCATCAAAATGCCAGAAGAAAAAAGCTGCCTTACCAGCCCAGCCTCAACTTCACTTTGGAACTTCCTTGCAGCAACACCAGATGCCGTAAATATAGAAGCTCCAGTCCCATACCTGTGATCATGAAAAAAACCAAAGGAGGAAAACAATAACTCATAAAAAAGAAACATGTATAATAAAAAATGAATCATGAATTAGGATGTGAATAGAAGCAAACACATATCACAGTAGAACACGTGAAAAAAAGTCTCATTTTCATTTTGACCTTCTTTCGGAAAAAACATATTTATAGTAGTTGTAGGTAGTCCGTGCTCAAATGAAGACTTACCTTACACCATCATTTGCATCATAAATTAGTTAGGGCAAGTATGGCATTGGCGTGCTGTTAAAATACTAGTCAAATTGTGTTTTTAGTCAAAATTCATTGCAATTAGAAGAAGTTGGGCGTTTGGCAAAATTCTTTTTCAAAACAATCATGAACACCAAAAGCCTCATTTAGGTGTTTGGTAAATTATAGATTATTGGTGTAAAGAAATAACAACCAAAGTGGTAAATTACAAGGTCCAGATCAAATTTATGAATAGGACATGTCAAAGAAAACAATAAGATAGTGAACTCTACCTGTTTCTGTTAACAATCATGATGGCCTCTTCTAGGCTGTCAGCCTGCTTGTCGTAAGACAACCGAAAGTATTTTATCATCAACTTCTTACTTGCCCCATTACATAATTGACAAATGAGAGAGAGAAAGAAGGGGAAAGAGAGAGGGGACAGCAATACCTGCATACAAAGAAGAACAGGTCCCAAAATCTCTTCCTGCTCAACACAAGATACAGTGCCGTCAACAATACTCCAATATCTTTGGTTCAATTCTTCTTTCACTGAGAATCATATTTAACCAAGTCCATTCATCATGAAAATTTAAAGGTAGGGAAAGTGCAAGAAAAACACCTTATAGCAATCCATGTTGGTTGTTACGTCACATAAGATCATAGGACCAACAAAATTCCCATTCTCGTATCCTGGAACCTAAAAAATAATTAAAAAAAAAAAGAAAGAAATAACTCCGAATCAGTAAAAGAGACATGGTATCAATTATGAAATGACAGGGAGTGGGAGTCATTAGATTATCTATTGCTACATTGCGAGGTGACTAGATTCTTAAGAAAGAAACACTTAAAGGAGGCAGGTTTTCTTTGGGTGTATCCAAGTCAGCGCAAAACCTTGATGGTTGAGGATGTGGTGGAATTCGTCTCCAATAAAATGGCAAGATTTTTGTGGACATGTATGGTGCTTGCATTCCAATGAACAATATGGATGAGGAGAAATTCCGGAATGAGGAAAAAGAAATGGGCGTGTCAGCATTTTTGAGAAAGCTGAATTGAGGGAGGAGTTTTGGAGATATTTTGATTGGAATTAAGTTGAGTCTAAAAAAGAGCGTTTGGTTGAAAAAAAAAAAAAAAAACTATTTAGAATGAAAAAATATAAAAATTTGAAATGTGGTTGAAAGAAAAATAACAGTATGGATCTTGTTTCATTTCTATCAAAATTCTACATAAGTTAAAAAAAATCATCTCATTTTGATTTGAAATGACAAGAATTAAAGTTCGAGTTTTTAAGGCAGATTTGGAGATGTAAACAGTGAAATTGTGTTTTGATTTGAAGAAAAACAAAAAAAAAATAATAATAACATTTGGAAATGTTGTTTTGGAGATGTCCCCCAAAATGAGGGCTTAGCTTCTGTTTGGGCTTCGAATGGCAAGGAATTCAAGGACATTCCATTCTCCTTGATCATCCAATATTGGATGCATGTTTTAGGAAGATAATCATCTATGTTTTTCAAGGATAATTAGACCTTTCATTTTGTGTTCTTGTTATCTGTTTTCTGGTATATATATATATATATATATTATAACACATAGATTAAAAAAAACTTTTATTAATGAAAATATTTATGCACACAGCTAAATGAAAGGGCTTTTTCTTGTATTAAAACAAAAGAAGGGTCAACAGAGCAAAGTCACTAGACTACAGCTAGAGCTTCACATCCATGATGGTTTCACAATGCAAATCAAACTAAAAAGGATACCAAGATCTACCGGTCGAAAGCATAAACAAGGATTAAAAAGATAATCTTTGTCTTTCTTATTTTAGAAATGGAATAATCCGTGTCTTTTGTAATGGAATAAAAACTCCAAAAATAAAGGCAAAAAGAAAAAAAAAATCTAGTAGTTTGCTTTGTCAATCATAAGGCTTTTCTCATAAGAGAAATTGCAGTACCACCTCAGCGCCATTAGATGAAAATGAAGCACCCTTTTCAAGAAGGAAACTATTCTCAGTCTCCAGCACATAGAACCATGTCAAAGGCAAAAACCTCAAGGGCAACTTTTTGCCCACATTGAGAATTTAATTTCACACCAAGACTGCTAGCCTAAATTTTTCTAGCAAAGTTCAACATTTTAGTGCCCAAAACTAATACCAAAAATGGCAAAATGTTTGCTGCTCAGGTAGTTGGCTTTTAGGGTTCCATATTTTTAAACCGCACACTCCATCTCTCCAAGGGCTAGTGCGACAAATCAGCAGAGGTTGCCAACAATTACGCGACTCTAACCGGTAATAAGAAAATTTCATGAATCACCTCTTCGAGAGGTTTTGCAATATACTTGAATAATTTTCCAAGAGGGCAGAAAATAAGGAAAATTTCTGATGCAGAGTTTAATCACCATAATTCCAATTAGTATCATACAATGAGAATTACCATGACTTTTCTCCCATCAAGAAGAAGTCTAGCACCACTCTCAAGACTGTTGTGGACTAATCTGCAAATGTGATCTTTTGCCTGCGTATTCCATGGATATAAAAGCTTATTAAAACATAATTATCTTTTTCATTTAGGCAGGATATCAGCATCAATACCCTGATAGCTATAAATTCACAATGAACAGAGACTAAAATTCAATTCAATTGCTTATTTGATAGAGCAGATTAACGAGTCAAATTTGGGGAGGCACGCACACACCTCTTTAGTAATTACTGGACCAACATCAGCGTTGGGATCAGTTCCCACATTTATATTTAGGGCTTTCATACACTCGACAAGTTGTCCTTCCCTAACAATATGAATAAGTGACCAACATTACTAATACATCTTATCTTGATCAACTCACTTTCATTATACAAAAATGAATCAACCGTTCAATGGTAATATTAAGTCTCTTAAAAGGTCAAAACTTAACAAGTAGCACTATAAAGCACTGCAAGGAATTCCATTGTAAGACATAAATATTGCTGATTATATAGGTTAACATAGTTGAAGAAAGCCAAAAAAAAAAAAAAAAACCACAAGTCAGAAAGAAAGAGCACATGAGTTGGAAAAACCTTATGCATAATGTGACTGTCATTTACAACAATCCACGAAGATACAAAATATATGGGCAGAAACTGACTATGACTGCAAATTCATGCTACAAAAGGAAATATTGGACACCAATCTGAACAGGATTCCAATTCGACAGATTATAAGAACTCAGATAACACTACCAGTACTACACAAAATATGTGATAACATCCCACATGTGCACTCATTTCGTGTCCATACGGATTAGAATGATCTTCTTAAGCACAATTTTACAGATGGCCTCTCTAACTTGGTCCTACTACTGAAAATACCACATTAATACGTGCAGAGACAAAATATGTTTAAAAGATTTAAAATAAACACAGGAAAGCCATAATTGGAAGAAGGGAGAGAAATGACTAAATTTGCATGCGTGCACGCACCCAAAAAAACGCGTTAAAAAGAAAAGAAAAGGTTTATGCAAACACATAATACCATGGCATTGAACCCCCCACAAAAATTGCAGTACCGAGTGCCATGCCTGCAGCACTAAACCCCGCAGCAACAAGAGAATTCAAAGTAGCATCCACATTAGCATCGGGCATGATGATTGCATGATTTTTCCCTCCTATATTGGACTAAGGAGTCAACACAGTTATCAGTTATTTAAAACTTTGGTTTGGAACAATAGATTTCCCATTAAAGGGGGAAGAATGGGATCCCATGATGGAACATGGTAATCACCTGAAAACGTTTTCCCCTAGAAGCTGCCCTAGCATATACATGCATTCCAGCCTGAAAAGAAGGCGAACAAGTGAAAAGAGGTAAAGGATAGAAAAGAATACAGCCAGAGCAATGGAATATATGACGCATACAAAATATTGAAAGTCCAGACTGGGCAACATGGAAGGCGGGTGAAAAAAATCAGTCATATGGTAAATACAATTATGAGTAGAAAAGTTGGTTCAAGTGAAATGTCAGCATATAGCACAGAGGCACATGTACACTCAATTCACTATTATAATATAATACTCTTAGCTTCAAAACCAAACACCATCATAGCAGCTGGGAGAATGGTGAAATATAATAATTGGAATGTCTTCTTACCATCGAACATACTAAAGCCTGAACAGAATCATAAGGTGATCTGTTGTTAGTGTGACTGATCTGAGCTTAGTACCATTTCTACAGGATTAACATGACTTATAATACGATAACTTGGAGCATCAAAATCTAAGAAGTGGCTTACAGCATTTGAACCCGCGAAGGATACAGCTTTTATGTCGTCATCATCACAGATATAGTTTACAATATCCTGTCCACATCATTTTCCAAGAAAAGAAATATAGAGAAACAAAGTGTTAGATATATATATATATTTTTTCATGAAGCTGTATGAGTTAACAACATCTGGCTCACATCATAATCCAGGAAAAAAAAAAAAAAAGAGGAACAAAATATCAGATACGGAGTCATATAGTCCTGAGTATTGTACCAGAGAAAATAAGTCAACTATACTTCAAAAATAGATAAACAATTCAAAAAAAAAAAAAGTTAAGGAAATATTCTAAATGTGAGTTCGAAAATAATATAAAATGATTGTGGTAGTATTTAGGATTCCCTCCCTGACATCCATCATAGCATAAGATAAGAGAGAAAATATGCCGCTATTCTCTGACAGGATTTAACCATTGAAAAATAGTTGGATCCATTTCAAACCTAATATGCAAGAAAGTAGGGAGGAACCCACCACAAATAAAAATAAGGATGAATCATCATGCGGAGCACAACAATTGGGAGTCCGCATTTTTGTTCTAAAGGGACGAAATACCTACACGTCGAGAAAAAAGACACAATTTTTTGCACGGTTCCTTGGTTTAAAATCTCAACATAGTAAAACTGGTTCAGGCCAAAAAGAAAGAGAAAACAAATACACACGCACACACAAAACAAATAGGCCCTTTATAAAAAAGCATGACTGGAGAATAATGTTGGCTTTCTAATGTAGTTTCTCATCAGTAACTATGAAACTACAATTTGACCAGATATTGGCAAACCAAACTTCACGTAAAAAGGTCAAAGAAGAAATTAATTCCGGGAGGAAGAAAAGGAGGGGGTGGGGGAGACCTTACATGGGCACCATGAACAATATTTAAGACACCATCCGGCAAACCAGCCTCCACTGCTAGTGCTGCTAGCATCAATGACGCCCCTAAAACAAGAACAATATGCATGTTGGAAAAAGAAACTAGAAACTGCAATTCAACAAAATACACAAAAAAAAAAAAAAATTGTAAATACATCGATGATGCATCTGCCTGAATCATTTAGTATCTTTTTTCATTGAAAAAAAGGTCTGCACGAATCATTTATGACCTTACTTGGTTTACTAGAATTTATGACTTCTGCTGCAGAGAAGGCATTTATATGATATCTAAATCACATTAAAAAAAAAAAAATGGGCCCTTTTTTGTTACAGGGGTCTGGACCAAAATTTTTGGTTCAAATTAATTCTTTTTTAAATTCTTTGAGATAAAACACTACCAAAACTTTTGGGTTCGAACCCTTGAACCAACTTAGGTTGCATATTGTTCGAAGATTTAGGAGAACCTAGGAGTTAGGTGCTAGGTTTTATGTTTTTTGAATTTTTGTTTTTGAACTTTAAATCATCTGATTCAATTAGGACGATCTGGTGTATTATTTAAATTTTAAGTAGGTCAGCTAGGAGTGTTTCCTTTTTCAGCTAAGATTGGTTGAACCAATCTATATAAATATATCTGTACTCAGTTTCACGTCTATTTATTAGGAGAAAAAAATAAAAATTTCACATATTTCTCCCCCTTTAAATTAAGGCAATATGGAAACTTGGATCAACCTGCAACTCAAGTTTCTTAAACCTAAAACCAATGGTCGGGGAAAACTTGGTTACCTAAATGCTAACTACATGAATACATTAAAAAATATTAAATTTACAGTCTGATAAATACAAATTTTGTTCTTAGCACATTCAACAGGGGATATTGGACCTTATGATGAGGCAAGTTGAATATAACTGTCATTACGCAATTGGTGAGGTTTCATATATTGATTAATCAACTACCTTCTCACTTGATGGATACAAGCCCTAGACTCCAAGTCACCATGCTTACATGAAACATGAATCAACATAATCCATGCAAGATGGTATCTATTAAAATTTTTATACAAGAACGGAATAAGTTAGATAAGGTCATTGGAAAATGACGCCAAAAATAGTTACCCGGATACTTTTCACAAGGCTTTAGAACAAAAGTATTCCCACATGCAATTGCAACTGGGAACATCTGCAAAATCATGTAAACATGTATTAGCAGAAAAATTTTTCACTCACATTCGTTCACATTATGTAACCAAGGACTCTCAAGTATCCAAAAGAGAATGTGGGCCTCCCTATGCTGGAGGAACAGTAAGAAATTGGGCAAAGTGGATGGAAAATAAGGCTACATCTGAAACCCACGCTCACCAATGTTACTCCTCCAACCCCACTCTTCATTTTTAGAACAGAATTGGACTCCTCAAACATAGAATAGAAACAACTATAAAAGATGTAGAAAATTTTGTAATATATGCAAGAGCAAGAAAGTTTCATGCCTGACACAAAAGGCATCAGAAAGAAAGAACTTCAACAAGAAAAAAAAAAAGAGGAAACATGAGATATATATATATATATATAGACATAAACACACACTTTTAAATAGATAGCTCAAGTTAGATAGTTTCCTAACGTGGTTCTTCAAAGGAGAAGAACTGGAACAATCCCTGGTTTTCAAAACATCCGTCAACTGGTTGTTTGTATCTCTGTATCCACAACCAGTAACTAAAAAAAAAAAAAAAAAAAAAGGGGTACCAGGAACCACCAGATATTTAAAGGGAACATGACATGTAAAAGAACACTAACCGACTTTCTCAATAATAACTGAAAAGAAGGGGAAAGGAAAGAAACAATAAGGATAAGACAGACATACCCACAGAGAGGTCATTGCTGGAAAGTTCAGGGGGCATATTCCAGCACAAACGCCAAGAGGTTCTCTAATGGAATATTTGTCAATTCCATTAGATACATTAGGAAAAAACTCGCCCGTTTGTAGAGTTGCAATCCCACAAGCATGCTCAACCACCTCTACAAGAGAGAAAAGAAAAAAAATATAACGAGCCAATTTCAACATGGCAAGGAGCCATAATTCTAAAAGAAAAAGCAACAAGATGAATATAAAAATACCAACCTAGACCACGAAGCACATCGCTTTGGGCGCCTTTCAATGTCTTACCCTCTTCCATTGTTATTTTCATGGAAAGTTTATCCTGAAAAGAGTGTTATTGTTAGTCAAGGTCACCCATTAATATCACTGAACTTAAATCATTAATGAAATGGAACCATGATGAATACTAACAATGTCTCTGCGGATAAACTCCTGGAGCTTGAACATGACACTTTGACGAGTTGCAATAGGTGTGTTTTTCCACGAAGGAAAAGCTTGCTTGGCTGAATTAACTGCAGCTTTGAACTCGTCATAGGTACTTATAGGAACTTGACAAACAACCTCTTGTGTTGCCTAATTAAGAGAAATGTATACATAATTTATACAACCAATACAAGAACTATTCATGGAAAAAGATGAGAAAAAGCTTAAGCAAATTTTAGGCTTACAGGATTTATAACATCAATGACTGAACGTCCATGTGAATCCACAAATTTTCCCCCAAAGAAATTAGGAACCTTCAGCTATATTTGAATCTAAGATAAGTTGTAATCCCAACTCGCTCAACAACAAAAGCAGAGAAATGGGCAAGAAAGCAAATGAATCCACTCACTTTAGACCACGACATCTTACCGGCTGGTTATTTTGCTTCTCTGTCCCCCCTGTTGTAGATATACTTGTGTTGACAGGAACAGATCTATTAGGTCTCCATGAATTGAAACTTTTCTCTGCAAGAATACCCCTCAGTTACAAATAACTAGTGACTGCTGATTATTTATATCATTCTGTAAGATAAGAAAAATTGAAGTGCTCTCGGTTACTTTCTCAATCTTCCTAATCAAGTAATACGATTTGGATCAAGTAAAAGGCCACTTTCTAATCGACAAACTAAACCTAAAGATAAGTTATTTTTATGAAGTACCATAAATAAGTGTCGTGCTTAACTATCATTTATTAGGAACCAACTTCTGTGTCCCTTATTCATGTCCCCTTCAAGTCCCTCTAATAATGTCATGACACGTTAAGAAAAAATATATAATTAGTTACAATTCCATATCACACCAATCAAAAAAATCAAGTTAGTTGCACATGTGTTATAATATTATTGTAGGGAGAGGAATAGGAACATAAATAAGGGGACATATTAACTAAATCCATATATTAAGACTCAAATGATATTCTTACTGATTAAAAAAAAGCATAATCACTAATGCTAAATAGCAAACACCCATGAAGCTACAATTCAGATTCAGTCTGTGATTGTGAAGAGAAAAGATAAACGTCGTCCAAGCACTAAAAATTACCCCTTTGTGCGACCTATAATGGTATTTCCAAACCATGGGTGTAGATTTCGAAGAGATAGAAACTACAGCTATCGACAAGCAACCTTCCTGTATAATCTTCATGTTACTAAATACAAGTCAAGGAAAGGGGTCATTTGGTACGTGCCAAAAAGCAGTATGATCCAGATTGACATTAATGCAATTTTAGCCGTGGCCTATTTCTCAAACAAAAGAAAAAAATGCTCCGAAAAAGGCAGTACCTGAGAGAGTTCCTTGACGGATCTTAGCTTTGAGGTTGTATAAATGCCTTGGTGTTGACTGCAATTCTGGATTAGTTTGCTTGAGAGCCTTAAGTACTTGGCGTGGCTTTATACCAGCTTCCGTCATTGATTTGATTTGCCTAACCTCTTCTTCTGTAAAACGACGACTATAAGGATGCTCCGACATGTCCTTCAGAGGTTCATGATTGTGGTTCCCATTCTTTATAGTAAGTAACCATATGTCATCTTCCTTTTTACCAATGGCTTCAAACGGACAATTTATAAGGCGTGAACTTGCTTTCCTTTTGCGTTTACTTTCATCGATTTTACGCCTATTGCGGTAAACACCTCCTCTGTCACAACCCAGAATGACTCTTCTATCTTTCCTAGACTTCTTTATGGTCACCACATATCCTTGACTAGCGCCAAAATCACGAACATATTTGATAAGGTCTTCGCGATCCTGAAACGTTCTCGCTTCAGGAGGAAGCATCTTGTTCTGCCCTGTAACCTCTGCTTGACTCTGAGTTTCCATTA
Source organism: Antiaris toxicaria (assembly GCA_035233585.1). Classification (NCBI taxonomy): domain Eukaryota; kingdom Viridiplantae; phylum Streptophyta; class Magnoliopsida; order Rosales; family Moraceae; genus Antiaris; species Antiaris toxicaria. The sequence continues at coordinate 26,362,724 of CP141157.1, forward strand.
ATGGTGACGGTGACCGAAAAGGAAAACCTATTCGGACATACAATCTATACACATTAAACTTACAAATATTGTACAATGATGAAACAATAACAACTTTCTATTCAGAGACAAATAAACAATCAAAACACAACGATGACTAAATATGATCAAAAGGGTTTCTAATGGTGCTTCTCATAACTCTATCTGAAACTAAATTGAACAAATGTTCAGCTTCTCATCCATGTTATTTGACACAACAACATAATAACAATTAAAAGAAAGAAGACACATTTAAAAATAAAAATTTATTAATAAAATAAAATAAACCCACCAAAGAATACATTTTTAAAATAAAAAAAGGGAAAAATTACAAACTTCAAAGAAATGAGCAGAAACCACACTAGAGCGTTGCAAAATATTTGCAGTTTTCTTTCACTAGTTAATAGTTAAAAATACGCGCATACAAACAAATTAAAAAAAAATAACCGACCCAAATCAAAGTTAACGCCACTAATCTTTTTTTTTTAAACTGAAATTTGGTTTTTTTTTTTTTTTGTTAACATGGACAATGAACTAAACAAATCAAGAGCCTAATGAGAGAGAGTGATTTAATGAACAGAAAATAGTAATTATTGGATGATAAATCTCTTACCTTTCCAGAAAATCCAGATTACAATAAAATAATTGCCTTTAAAGTTCGATCGTTGAGGGAGAGAAAGCGCTAAAGTGGGGGAAAATATTTTGAAGGTTTTTTTTTTTTTTTTTTTTGGGCTGAGAATCGGACGCCCACTTTGATATGACGGAGCCTTTCAGAATCAGCTCTACATCACGCATTTTGGTAGCGCGTGGATTTCAACAATTCAAAGCACGAGGAGAATTTTTCAAGGGCATGTTTGTTTGCAATCTTGGACCTAAAATTTTAGCCTCCGTCTATTTGACACGTTCAAATTTGAAAAATAAAAAATTTTTCATTTCAAAAAAAATGAATCTTCCTAAATTTTCGTATCTGAACATCCAACATTTTTCATTTTCGAAAAATGAAAAAAGAGCTCTCTAGAAACAAAAAGTTTTCACCCACCCAAACAACTTTTCACTTTTAAAAAAAATTCCAAACAACTTTTTATTTTTCATATCTAAAAATTTTCCATTTTCCAAAAACAAACATCCCATCCAAACGGACTCTTAGTTTTAATTTTATCTTTTTTAAAAAAATAATAAATATTATAATTAAGTCAATCAGTTTTGATTCAAAATTTCATTTCATTCCGAACTCAAGTTGTGAACCATTCGAACCCCAAGGTAAAACAAAAAAACAAAACAAAATTAAAGAAAAGTTTGTATAACAATCCATTTGGATGGAGAGTCCAGTTTTAGAAAATAAAAAATTTTTACTTTTGAAATGGAAAAATTTTCTGATTTGTTTTATAAAAAGTTTCCATTTCTAGAAAGAAAAAATAGTTTGGTTAAAAAAAAACTCGTAAAAACAATTTGTTAAATTAACTGATCTATTTTTTAAAATATGTAATTAATTTTTTTGTTTTTTTTTTTTGTAATACAAAAATTGTATTGTAATTATAAACGACGTTGTTTCATTAATTAAACAAGACAATAGTTGTCATCTAATACCAGTTTTAACATTGTTCACCAAAACATCTTAAAAATATGTTGATACAAGAATACATCAAATATTGGCATTTAACTTCTTCTAACGCCTATACCAATGGTTCTGTTGAATGCTATATACACGTATTGTGTCAACTCATCTCTGAACTCTTCCATTATCGCTCTATTACCATATTCAACCTCTGGCCCACTAGGTATCGCATCGTGGACATCATTGTCATCATTGCTACAATCAAAGTCAGATTCTACTGAAGGCTTATCTATATAATAAGCACGTAGGAGGTCATCCTCTTGCCTGTTAGCCATAATAATAAAATTATGGAGTACCGCACATGCCACAGGGATCATAACCTGCTTATCCATATCGTAATGATGCATATGTTGTAATATTTTGAATCTTTTCTTCAACACTCTAAATGTATGCTCTATACAATTTCTAAGTGAAGAGTATGTGTAGTTGAATACCTCTTTCAGCCCGTTTAATCCACGTCAACGATTTCCATACTATTGAATGTAGTATATGTTTCCGCGAGAAGGTGCAAGAAAACAATTCTTATTCATATATCCTAAATCTACTAAAAAGAACTTTTCTACAAAATTTCAAAAACAAAACAACATGAAAAGAGTTCATACTTTTCTACCTACATATAATGATAAAGTGATTTTGAACAACAAATTAAGCGATGTACCATGCGGGGGCCGTGAGAATGAATTAATAGAATCTGACAATGCAGTTTCAAGTATTCTAGAATCATGAACAGATCCCTCCAATCCAGATAACATGTAACTGAATCTAAAATCAAACGAGCATGCCGCCAATATGTTCAATGAGAAAAACCCTTTTTTGTTTCGATAACGTTCTTGTTCTTCACTTGGTGGACTGCATGAAATGTGTGTGTATTTGTGTCCATTCTAAATAATGAAATCTTGCACCGAATCGTAATCAAACAATGTAACAAACATGTCTTTAAGACTGCAAATTACTAGAAGCATATGATCAAACCAACAACCACTTGTCTCTCCCGAATGTTGCCATCGATCCTGAGATTCTCGGTATATACATCCTTGATAAACAATTTCTAAAAATATAAAAAACTGCTCCTCTACACACATTTTAGACATGTTTGTCAACGCATTTTTGTCTCAAAGATATTGTGATAAAATCCAAAAAGCCTCTTTGTTCATTCGAATCTTGTTACTAATAACTTTATCGTGACCATGTAATAGCTCTTAAACTTTTTTCAATACCGATTAACTTACTAATATGGACTGGTTTTGGATTCTTACGGAATTGTGTGTATATGTAGTACATAACAGCTCCTACAATTGCCTTTTCCTTCGAGTGCCATGCCGTCTTCTTTGCTCACATTCCTCACCACTGTTGTCATCAGCATTCCACCTCTAGATGAACTAGCTTGCAACATATCTGACAACATTTTAACATTTCTTACCACATGGAAAACTTGGTTGATAACATATTGTTATACACGTAATTAAAATGGAATTTTTAAAATATGTCATTTTAAAACATGTTCTACAAACAAAAAGGTTACCTGTTTGTCACTGTAGATAGAAGTAACAAGTACGAATTTCTTATTATTTCAAACACGACTTACCTGCAAGTTTACAGATTAAGTATAAAACACAAGAAACAAAATGTTGATAATCATGTAAATGCATAATCTAGCAAACTGGTTTCTTTTCATAGCATAAAATCAGTTGCAACATGAGGGTCACACTTAACACTCCTACACATTCATAATTACGAGTTTTCAAAGGCACAAACATATATGAATACGACATAAAAAATATATGGTTAATCATAGATAAATCCAAATATAAGCATAGCATATATTACATGGAAAACCAAATGTATCAAAACAATTGTTACAACAAGTTATAGTAAACCAAATAATGTCCAACAATACAAGTAAATGAAAAACATTGGTAAAAACAAATTATAGTGATGGTGGACTACGATATTGAGGCTTTGGGTAGTAATGAGTTGTTGGAGGTGGATGATGCTAAGCAAGTTTGGTCATCAACCAATTATATCATTTTGATTCAGCCATATTCACAAAATACTTGCACCAATGAGGGTTTGCACTAAATCCGTCTAGAGCCTTACAGTACGTGTCGTCATCCACACCCATTTGCTCAACAATATCCTGGCAACATTGCCTTAGAGTAGGTGAATTATTTGACCTTCCTCCAGAATCGTTGGAATGACTAGCTAATATATTAGTGGCAATCAGCTCCATGGTGTTCAAACACCTCACTTGGTTGCTTATGGGTGCTTTTTTCTTTTTCTTTCCAATATCCTTTGATTTGTTGCCAAATGAGGGTCCTGGCCATGGGATGTGGTCATTATTACCACTAACAACACCGTCGTCATCATTCGATACATCAGTCGATGGTTTGACTGCATGACCTGAACCATATTGGCTGATACTAGTAGCAATACCTTTTCCAAACACCACATCCAATATCTCTTCACCTAAAATGCCGCCATGTCGTAATGAGTATGCCTTGGGATTTTTCTGCAATTCAAATTTGAAAACTAGTTTCAAAACAAGCAACAAGGTAACAACTATAAATGAATCCACAAAAATTACACAACCAATGCCTCAATTTGTACTACCTTAACATACTCCTGTCAGAACTCATTCAAGCAAGTGACTGTTTTCAGTGTCTAGTTCCAACCTAAACTAGTATTACTCTTTAATTTCTGAAAGGCATTGTATAGGCCCCATAAACAGTCCCTTTTCCCACTTAGTTGTGCGGTTGTGAATTCCTTGCCGGTCACATATTTTAAATGTGCCGACCAATTGTCCCAATCAGATGGGTCGGGCCTCCGTTGTCCTTGCTCTAAGGCATAGTTATACAATAGGTGAATTAAAGTAAGGGTAGCCTCGTCGTCCCACAACTTCTCATACGAGATCTTTTCAAAGAATAGGAAAAAGACTAAGAACGTAGAGAAAACAAAACACAATGCAAGTTCTTTTTAAACACTATAATTCATAATGGAGCAAAACATACGATGTACTTGGTAGAAGAAAGCAAAAAGCAACTTATTGTAAGAATCAAAAAGAACAGTTGAATGTTTGTTCACTTGCACAAATTAATAAAAACTGAAATAACAGGGTAGACAATTAAAAAGAAACTCGTGTATGCACGAGATTAGTGAAGAAAATTTTAATGTCAACAACTTGTTCTTTATATGAACATTTGTGTTAAATCCAAAAGGAAAAAAATAAAAAAGTAAGAATTTCGTTATAGTGATTCAAGTGCCTACTTTTCCTTCATGTTTGCAATTTCAACATGACAAGAGACAAGGTTACAAAATCATGCCATGTAATAGATTATTATGTATTTAGAACTAAACGAGGGAAAAAAATTAAAGAGCATATATATAAGATCCACTTAATTAGGCTTGCCCACACATACCAACGACCATTGTATGTATGACAACAACATACACCACATCCAACATTACATATTGGTTGACTTTTCCATAAGTAAACAAAAAAAAAAAGGATTAAGCTAACCAGTTTTGGTCATTACATGCCATCAACAAAGTTGTATAAAACAAAATAGCCTAAAAGGAAAGGAAAAATCAAACTGCATGACTAAAGTATTAATCCAAAAACATCATATTCAAAAACTCAAAGCACTCAAAATTTAACGGACTAGTTATTCAGAATGAAAAAATACAATGCTATACAATATGAACTTCAAATTGTGTTTAAACTGAGGTCTCAAACCTGAGCTGCAAGGATGAATCCTGTCTACATTAACATTCTTACAACATATGAGTAGAATTATCAGAGAAAACATAAAGAAAAGGGAAGAAGCTGAGCGACAAAATTTTCTAATACCAAATCAACTTTCTTGTGTTTGCAGACAAAATCTATCAATGCTATAAATGTGATGTATTTTTTGAGTACAGACCTCTTCAAATTTGTCAAACCTATTAAAAATTACAAACATTGATTTCTATCATTATAGTTGTTTAGAACTGAAGTCCAATCAACATACCATAAACCAACAAAATAATGAAAACCACTAACACACATCGTCTTTAATGTAAGCACACTCGGTGCTCCCAGAAATAACCAAGCATAGAGGAGGACAAACAACCATATTTTCAAGTTTAGCAGAATCAAGGTAGATTAGCAATAATCGGGTTTTTGCAAATTTGTAACCAGTTTCAAAAAACACAATGAAGTAACAACATTATACATGCAAATGACAAGGATCTGTAGGGGAAAAAAAGGGGAGAAATTGGGTTACTAAAGAAGAAGAGCCTATAGACTCGCACGGAGAACCAAGGGGGATATTACCCCGAAACGACGTGAATGGATACTGTGGAGGAGTCAACGGTAGAAGTGGTTGTCGATGCTGGAGAATTTTTCAACGATAGAACCTTTAGAAGTAATGCCGAACTTGGAGCTTATTATGTCGGGAGATCTTCAAACTCGCACCTGTTCTCATGAAAAATTACTTGTCCGAATTTAGCTCAATAAGGGGAATTTTTTGCCCTCGGTTATATATGCAATTAGGGTATGGGTTAGCATGGGAAAGGGGGATCGGTGGTGAAGAGAGGGAGATTGAAGTCACAGCCTTTGTTTGACAAAGCAATATAGACGTTAGGGGTAGTAATGAGGAGAATAAAGTGGGCATTGTGGGTGTGCTATACAGCCACATTCTTATTCAAAAAATAGAACAAAGTTAATTTTTGGAAACGGGTCCTTTTTTAACTTCCACAGCCAAACAAAATTTCAAACCACTTTTTTCACTTTCCAAAAACCAACCTACCAGCCAAACAAAGGCTAACTCATTATATTTATATTATATTTAAACACAATTCAACTTTTATTAAAATATAAAAATATTATATTCAAATACTGTTTACATTATAATTTAAATCTAATACAATTATTATCTATCATTCTACTATTTTTACTACCTTTATTAATCACATCACATACTCTTTTTCTCTCTCCTTTTTTTCCTTCTACTTTTATCAATCACATCGCATACAATACAATTCAAATATTTTTTATCCAAATAAATATTATATTTGTTAATGTATTATCCAAACATTCTCTAATGCTTACACTCATATTGTACTTTTTAAATATTTTTTCACAATTTTTATTATTAAGGATTAAATATTTTAGCTTAATCTAACTTACAAATTAAGCTAAATTAGTTATCTTATTCTAACTTAATTTAGCTTGATTGGTATTAGAAATTATAAAAATACAGATAACTTGTATTGAAATTATGTTGAATAGTGAAAGTAAAGATAAGAATTAGTGAAAGTTGATCCTACTAAACTAAATTAAACTAGAACTAATTTGACCAACTTAACTTAACTTAACTTGCAAGCTAGATTAAGATAAATTAAGCTAGATCTTGAAACTAAACGAACCCTAACTTCCCCAAAATTTTACTATTTTAATTATCTCCAAACTCTCAAGTAAAGCTTTCGTTTAGATGAGAGGTTCATTCTTGAAAAATAAAAACTTTATTATTTCGGAGGAGAAGTCTTTTCATTTTTTGAAATTAAATGTTGTTTGGATGTGTAAAAAAAAAAAATTTCTTTTTCACAAATGAAAAGTTGTTTGAAATGAGAAGAAATTGTATTAGAAAATGTATATTGATAGAGAATTTGGAAAGTTCCTTTCTTTTTTCTAAAATTTTACAATAGAAAACATTTTTGGAAAAAATTCCTTATCCTTTTACGGAATGAGAAAAATGATGAAAAAACATTAAACAAACACCTTTTTACAAAAAAAATTTTCCACTTTCCAAAAGTAGACATACCATCCAAGCATTGGGAAAGGTTCCAATCCTCTCCCTATACGAGGCCTAAAAGAATACGATTAGTAAGTAGTTTGAATGCTAATGCCCTGGATGAAAATATTTAGGGCTTGTTTGTAGTACCTGTTTTAAGTGTCCTAAGAGAGAAAGACATTTTTAATATATTTCATTTATTTTTGAATTGATTAATGATACGTTAGAGGTTATTCATTACATTGTTATATGTCTTCATCCTGTTTATATATTAAAGTAAATATAAGCAAATATGACTCATTGATTACTTGTTGTTAAACTGTGAGAATGTGCATACAATAGCCTTTTATATATGAGAAAACAATGTTCTAAAGTAACATAAGTGATGCTCACTCATGTTAAGACTATTATGTTGTCTAAAGCTAATTGAGAAAACGATTTGTCTTGACTCACTCTAGCCCCATAGACTACATGCTATAAATTTAAAGTACTTATTTTAGAATATTGTCTTCTTGTATACAAAAAGCCATTGTATACAACATTCTTACAGTTTAACGATAAGTAGTTAATAAGTCATATTTATCTATATTTACTTTAACATATAAATAGGATAAGGACATATAGTAATGTAATGAATAACTTTTAATATATTATTGATCAGTTAAAAATAAGTGAAATATATTAAAATGTCTTTCCCGCTTAGGTCATTCCTAACAACGCCTACACCATGTAAAAGGTATTTTGGATTTTTCTCTTCAATTGATCTAAGAATTAAAATCATAATAAATAATCTGATTGATTACCATTCTAGTAAGGGGACCAATTGGACATATATAATATAGGCTCCAATAACTTATGTAATTAATTATTCTATACGAAATAAATTAATTACACAATTTTTAGTTTCAGAGTCACACCATTATAAACCTAAAACTGCATTTCTAATTATATACCGTATTACATAAAGTAGTATGTAGCCGTAATTTAATGATCTTGTCATATATGCATTACCCTCATATGATATTCATGGTCAACTTAAGGTCAAAATCTGTTCAATATATTAATCATTCTATCTTAAAGATTAATTATACATCTAATAAAAAAATAATTATTCATCAAATATGAATAATAAATTATTTGTTAAGCAAATAACCTAAGGTCTTATCCATTTTCACATCTTGTAAAATGTCGTTAAGAGGATAACTTTATTCTTTATGAAAATTATGATTCCATATCTATAAACAAATCTTACATTATAAATTATGTACCAAATGAACCAGTCTAATAGCTTACTAATTTGAGATGCTTTAGCCTTTGAAACATCAAAGTGCACAAGTTATATACATGAAGTAATTTACTTACTCAGGATTATGGTTATTACATAATAAATGTAAAAAATGAATTAATCTATTTAAGTAAACTCATAAATTAATTATGCTTTGATCTAAATCTAATATATCACCACCATTGGATAATATATCTATGTCTCTACTTAGGTGTCAGCTTGATCCAAATGGTTAAGAAAAACCATATTCCTAGTTGGATTTAGACAATACAATAATCTTTATATGAGTTAGATGCTTACTTTAACCGTATAGAATATAGATTATAGATTGATACTACTTATTTTAAAATGTTGTCTTCTTACATATAAAATCCATTGCATGGAACACTCTAACAGTTTAAACATTAATTAGTTAATGAGTCATATTGGTTACATTTATTTTAACATATAAATAATGATGAGTACAATACAGTAAAAATGTATTGAAAACCTCAAATATTATTAATTAGTTCAAAGTAATGAAATACACCTAAAAATATCTTTTGTACTTATAGCATTCCCAACAATAGTAGTAGAAACGAGTATCATGTGAAAGAATAAAGTATAATGATGAGACTTGCTTGATATGTATTAAGATATGTATATTTCATGCTTTGACATTGATGTTTTATATCATGTTTTGAAATATTAATATTTGTATTTATACCAATGTCATAAACTAAATGTTTTTGTCAAGATAATGAATGTACTTACTAGGCATTCGCCTAATATAGTTTTTGCATGTTGTAGGTAAAAAAAAAAAGATAAAGTATAGGATTGAAGGAGGCTTAGCGTAAAGGCGTGCGTGGCAGTAAAATGGATTGTTGGAAATTTCCTATTTGAAAAAAAGTTATGTTTATTCTTAAAAGAGTTTTAAGTTTATGATTTGAATTTATAAGTTCTATTATTCTATCATTTACTTATAAAGTTTTTAAGATTTTTAAAGTTTCTTTTTAAGATTATGTTTTTTCACTATCACAAGATTTTTATAAAATATAGGATTTCTAATTGATTTTCGTAACATAATTTGTTATTGTATATTAAAGTTTAGTTTTCTATTTAATTACACATATATGAAATAAATTAATATTTTAGTAATTATCATTATTAAAAAAATTGTTATTATTTTCAAGTTACTTGTCAAAGATATTTATTATTATTATTATTATTATTATTATTACATTTCTATAAAGAATATTTAATATGTCACGTTAAACATAGTCAACTATAATATCCACCAAGGGCGTATTACAATTAGAAACGACCGTTGGCCCTTTATTACAACTTACTGTTGTAAAGGCAAGGCCGAGTGATTGACTAAAGCAAAGCAAATATGACTGTTGCACTTACAAATTACAAGTGGCAATAGTCATAAACTTTTTTTTTAACATCTTTTTTTTTTTTTTTGGAAAATTGAAGTAATCTGCCTCCTATTTTTTAAAACAACTTTTTTTTCTTAGAAAATTAAAATAATTTTGTTCATATATATTTTCATTACGTGATACATTAGACATATGTGTATATTTAAAGATGATTTTACATTAGAAGTTCAAAATTAAGGCTCAACTTGACCCTCATGGTTACATTGGGTTAGGGATGGGCCCAATATTTAACAGGTTAGATCGGGCTAGGTCCGCTGTATGACTAAAATTACAGGTAATGACCCAGCTCACTTAGGAGGCGTTTGGTAAACACATTGCAGTTTAATTGCGTTTAAATATAATTCTTTTTTAAGTGTTGTATTTGATTGAAAAGTATTTGTTTTGTATTTGAATAAAATGTATGTTTGGATGAAAAGTATTTTAGAGTTGAAAAGTTGATGTGATTGGTAAAAATAGAGATAAATAGTTAAGGTTGAAAAGTTAATATGATTGTTTTAAAAACTTTTAAATAGTAATTGTTTTCATAGTACTATTGAAAATGATTATATTTGAATGTAAAACTTTGCGTTTGATGTAAAATTAGTATTCGTAGTACTAAAATTTGTTTACCAAACACACTGTTAGCTCAGTCCATATTTACAGCTCTACTCTTGCTTGATCTATCCATCTACCGTGATGTAGCTATCTGATTGCCACCTTCAAATATAGGATTTGTTCGTGGACCATTATGCATTGAAGGTTTATCACCGAATACAACATGGGCATGTGAGTTGTCTACAGACTAAAGCTATAAATATTGGCTAAGCTAAGTGGGCCAGCTTGTTGCCTATAATTTTGGCACTAGGGCAGGCATCGCCTAACCCATCAAATATTAGGCCCATTCCTTGTCCAGTGTAATCATAAGGTGTTAAGAGTGTCTTAAACGGGAAAGATATTTGAATGTATTTCATTTATTTTGATATGGATAATAAAATTATATTAGAAGTTATTCATTACATTACTATGTGTTCTCAATTTATTTACATATTAAAGTAAATATAAGTAAATATGGCTCACTGACCACTTGTATTAAACTATTAGAATGTTGTATATAATAGACTTTTGTATATAAGAGGACAACATTCTAAAATAAATAGTTTAAACTATGGTCCGTAGTCTATGAGGTTAGACCGAGCATCTAACTCATGCTAAGACTATTATATTACCTAAAGCTATTTGGGGGACAGCTTGTCTTGATTGTTTGGAGCTTTGACTCCCAAGTAGAGACATAGATATATTACTTGGTGATGATATATTGGACCAGAATTAAAGTGTAATTGATCTACATAGTCTGCTTAAGTAGATCATGTCACTTTTGGCGTTCATTATGCAATGACCTTAATCCTGAGTAGATGAATTATTTCATGTATATGACTTGTATACTTTAATGTTCCAATGGCTAAAGTGTCTCAGAGATAGTGTGATAACCGAGGAATCCATACTCTCGGAAAGATTTTGTACAAATTATGTAAATAAATGTACATAACAGTGATACAGATTACAGAATAAAGAGCAGAAGAAAATTTTGATTAATTGAGTTTTAATCAAAATTTGAAAATGAATTAATGAAAATAGTTTAAAGCTAAGCATTAATTCAATTATGATGTTTTAAAATTTGATAGAAAAGTATGTGAAAAATACATACTAAGAGATCAATGGCACACAAGTGAGCCACATTGATTAAGGGCTAAGAGAATAGCCAAACAAGGCCTTACCATTTCAAAAAAAAAAAGAAAGAAAGAAAGTAAGGGAGAGTGAGGCACGTGAGCATGAAAGAGAGAAAGGGAATTGATCCCTTTAGCTGCAAAGCAGCCGGAAGAAAGAAAGAGAAAAGAAAGAAAAAGAAAAGAAAGAAAGGAAAGAAAGAGAGAAGAGAAACCGAGAAAGAAAGGAAGGGAAAAAGAAATCCAAGCAAAGTTCGGGTTTCTAGTCCCAGCAGCAGATCGATCGAGTTTCGGTCGCTAACCAGCAGCAAGAAAAGCTCACAATCAAAGCAAGGTAAACCCTAGTTCTCACATTTTTTCGTTTGGGGAAAAATCTGGGGTTTTGAGTGAAAAAAAGAGAATGTGAGTGAATCACATTTAGATTTTCGGTTAAAATCGAAATGTGGTTCGAGTCTAGACGTTTTCAAATACGAATCCATGAACGGATGGTTTTGAAAACCGAGTTTAGTGAGATTTCTTCACTAGAACGCAGATTTTTCAAAAGTTAAGTCGAGAGAGATTCATAAGCAAAATGTGGAATTTTTGCTTATGAAATCATAGATTTGTGATAGTAGAAGTGTAGTAGATACCTTGAAATGATCTTATGAAGATCGATTTCAAGTGTAAGAAGCAGAACAAAGGCCATAAAAGCCTTAGAAAATCAGAGCAGAGCAGTTCGGACCCAGAATCTTGATTCTGGTATGAACACGGGCGTGTACAAGGGCGTGTTCAGAACACAGCCCCGAACATGCCCATACGCATGACCGTGTTGCAAGAAAAATTAGACCCGAGGGGTACACGTTCAAGAACACGGCCGTGTATCAGACCGTGTCAAGAGACACACGGTCAAAGAGAGGCGTGTAAGAGACCGTGTAAGAAGACAGAGGAGTACACGGCCAGAGACACGGCCGTGTACCAACCCGTGTAAGCATACACGGGCATGTTCCAGAGATTACACGGCCAGGCTTAAAAGTCCAGAGGGGTACACGGGCACGAACACGGCCGTGTAGGAGGGCGTGTTCGAGTCCAGAGAGTAAAAAAAAAAAAAGAGTCTGGAAAGGAAAATTTACATGTTTTGCCATATTTCCCGTATAAGCTAAATATGGTAAATAATCAGTGATTTTGCCTTTTATAGGAGTCCAAGTCAGAAACCCCAAATCAGCAGTCCTAGAGCAGCAGCAGCTTACGCTAGAGGACTTTCTGTAAGTTCAAGCATTGTCCTGACTGCAACGTGGACAAGCTTGCTTTATTACAATGTTATGTATATTGTATGACGTGTTGTTAGACATTGATTGTCTACATCACGATGTTAAGTCAGTTTATGTCAGTCACAGCAGAGGTCAGTTCATGTCAGTGCATGTCATGCATATAGAGTTGCATGTCCCAGTACACAGATCAGACAGTAACAGAACCAGAAAACAGTTAGGTGCACAAGGCACCTTAGTGTGTTGATTAAATCACACCCCAGTAAATAGATTAACAGGTTCCGACTGTGGGGGCAAGCAGTATGCTACCCAGTTGGAACACCAGCAAGATGGTAATTAACCAGTTATTGGCGTATCGGCCTCTCGAACTACGGGGAGGTTATCATGTTTAGCATTAGTTAAGATTGAGGAGGTCAGCACTAAAGTACCGCTCCCGGTTACGCTAACATGTCGGTACGTCCAATCAGGGGCTCAAAACCAGAACTAAAGTAAAAGATTAATGTCCTAAGACTAAATCTTTAGTCAGTACAGCATGTTTACAGAGTCCAATCAGCATGAGCACAGCAGTCAGCATGAGTACAGCAGTACAGCATGAGTACAGCAGTACAGTATAAGTACAGCAGTCAGCATAAGTACAGTAGTACAGTATGAGTACAGCAGTACAGTATAAGTACAGCAGTCAGCATGAGTACAGCAGTACAGTATGAGTACAGCAGTACAGCATGAGCACAGTAGTACAGCATGAGCACAGCAGTATAGCATGTTAGATACATGTTTTTATGTTTGAACTTACTGAGCTCATAGCTCATCAGTTTGTTCACATGTTACAGGTAAGAGACCTGTTCACCAGTAGTATATTGGTGGACGACGAACAGGATAGACGCATGCCGGAGAAGATCGGGCGAGGGATATGGGTCACCAGTTAAATCTTCCGCTGTACAGTTTTGAATGTAATTTTCAAAGAGACAGTTTTCAAGACAGGAGTATGTGATAGGGGAATCATGATCAGTTGTTAACATGATTTCTTTATCACATTCTCAACAGTTTATGTATTTAAAGAAAAAGAAAAAAAGAAAAATTTATTCCGCAAAATTAGCAGTAGTTACAGTTCAGCATGATTGCCGGCGACCCTAGAGGTCTGCAGACTATTGCGGTTGACTAGAAAGTTGGCCGTAATAGCGCTGTAGAGCCTCTACAGTAGGGCGGGCCGTCACAGGTGGTATCAGAGCAGGGCTTACGATGAGTCTAGTTTAGGATACCAACCGTAGCCACAGGTGGTATCAGAGCGAGAGTTTTTACGACGAGTCTAGTTTAGAATACTTACTGTAGCACAGTGGGTATTATCAGAAAAGTTGATTGACCATATCCCGCCTGACTCCGTGCATGTCCTGTTCGTCGATCTAAGTAAGTTAAGTTTATCTTAATACAAGCAGCTAGTTATGCATAAAAGTAAAGGTCTGTAGAGACCTATACCCAGTAGTAAGTATGGGATATATGATAATGCAAGAAACCATGTGGATCCTTTTTATACAGGATCTAACACAAGTTCATCGTGTGATTATAGCAGATACAGTAGCACGATGGATAATCAGGGCCAAGGCCAAGGCCAAAGAAGGAGAAGGGGACGCCCATCCCTGACTCAAAGATTAAAAGAGATGCAAGCTCTTCTAGAAAACCAAATGAAAGAGAATGCAGAGTTGAGACAGCGACTAGAGCAACTAGAACAGGGGTAGGGATCAGTAGGGACTCCTGCACAACCAGCAGCAGAAACAGAGCAGGTAGTGCCACCAGCGGCACCAGAAGTGGTTCAGCAACCACCGGCCAGGGTAAACCCAGAGCCACTATATGAGAGATTCCGGAAGATGAGGCCTCCGGAATTTGAGGGTTCAATAAATCCTCTAGAAGCAGAAGATTGGCTCTCCTCAATACAGATGATAATGGAGTTCATGAGACTCACAGATGAGGAGAAAGTCATGTATGCGTCCTTTGTTCTAAGGAAGGATGCAAGATTTTGGTGGGACACAGTCCGCCTGAGGAGGGATGTGACCACAATGACATGGGCAGAGTTTCTGGAGGAATTCAACCAGAAATATTATGATCCTGCATCACTCCAACCCCAGCAGAAAGAATTTGCAGAGCTACAGCAGGGGGACATGTCAGTTTGTGAGGTTTGCAGGAAACTTGATCAGCTCTCCCGCTTATGTCCGTATATGGTACCTACGGAGAGGGAGAAGATACAGAAGATGATGGGTATGTTCAGGCCTGAGATCTCTACATTGATTGACGTTGATCCATTCCCACCAGTTTCAGTAGCCGATTGTGTTAGTCGTGCTTTGAGGGTAGAGTTCCATCTAGTCCGACAGAAAGAAGCAAGAGAAAAGGTCTGGGAAGCCAGGAAGCAAGAAAAAATCCTGGCTAAGGCCTCTCAACCAGGACAGCACAGTAAGGGCAGTCAGAGCACAAGACCAGAGCAGTCCAGTCATCCAGGTCCTCAGCCCCAACAGAAAAGAAAGGGGAATTTCCAGAGAGCTCAGAGTCAGGATAACAGAAGTCAGTCAAGGAGGACTAACACCACTACAGTTCCACCCACTTGTCCAAATTGTGGGAGGAAACATGTGGGTCAGTGCAAAGCTGGCACGACCGCCTGTTTTCAGTGTGGAAGAGAAGGCCACTTCATCAAGAATTGCCCTATGAACCGCCAGTCAGTATCAGCATCAGGGGCAAACTCTTCACGCCCACAGCAGTCCCAAGTACATGCACTCAGGTTGAGTTATGAAAGCCCAACAGAAGTGCCTCCAGCAATTCAAGACAGAGCTCCTCAGGCAGATGCTAGGGTGATAGCCTACACCAGAGAAGAGGCAGAGGCAGGGACGTCCAACGTGGTGACAGGTCAGATTTCTGTCGCTAACCACTTGGCATCTGTACTATTTGACTCTGGGGCCACTCATTCTTTCATATCATGTGCATTTGCTGATAAGTTAGAATACCCTAGAGACCACATGGGAAGGGCTTTTAGAACTGCTCTTCCATCAGGAGAAGTCATGTTGTCAGAGTACTGGTTACCTTATGTACCAGTAATCGTGGCAAATAGAGAGCTGTATGCAGAGTTGATCATGATGAGGATCGTAGACTATGATGTGATCTTGGGAATGGATTTCCTAGGAAAATATCAAGCTATGATAGATTGCAGAAACAGAAGAATAGTATTCAAGCCAGAAGGTGAAGAAAGTTTCGAGTATGTCGATTCTTCGAGAAAATCAAGCAGAATGATGATCAGTTCAATGAAGGCCAAGAAGCTAATAGCCAGTGGGTGTGCTGGATATTTAGCTTATGTGACAGATACAGCAGAAGAGAAGAAATTACAGTCAGAAGAGGTTCCAGTTGTCAGGGAATTTCTCGAGGTCTTTCCCGAGGAACTACCAGGACTACCTCCAGAACGGGAGATCTCATTTGAGATAGAGCTCCTACCTGGAACAGCACCGATCTCCAAGGCGCCATACCGCATGGCACCAGTGGAGTTGAAAGAGTTGCAAGTGCAGCTAAAGGATCTGCTTGATAAGGGATTCATCAGACTGAGTTATGCCCCATGGGGAGCTCCCGTACTGTTTGTCAAGAAGAAAGAGGGGACGTTCCGCATGTGCATAGATTACAGAGAACTGAACAAGGTTACAGTCAAGAATAGGTACCCATTACCTAGGATTGACGACCTGTTCGATCAGCTCAAGGGTGCAGCAGTATTCTCAAAGATTGATTTGAGATCAGGATATCATCAGCTAAGAATCAAGGAAGATGATGTATCCAAAACAGCTTTCAGAACCCGTTACGGGCATTATGAGTTCCTAGTAATGCCATTTGGGTTAACGAACGCGCCAGCCGCTTTCATGGACCTGATGAACAGAGTCTTCAAGGAGTATTTAGACAAGTTTGTCATTGTGTTCATCGATGACATCCTTGTATATTCAAAGACTCACGCAGAGCATGAAGCACAGTTGAGAGTTGTTTTTCAGAAGTTGAGAGAGCATCAACTCTATGCCAAATTCTCAAAATGTGAGTTCTGGCTAGACAGAGTGCATTTCCTCAGTCATGTAGTGTCCAAGGAGAGAAATGCAGTAGATCCAGTTAAGGTGGAAGCAATCAATCAATGGCCTGCACCTAAGAGCGTAACAGAGATATGCAGTTTCTTAGGGTTAGCTGGCTATTACAGGAGGTTTATGGAGGGATTTGCTAGATTAGCAGCACCTCTCACCACCCTCACACGTAAGGAAAAGAAGTACATATAGACAGATGAGTGTGAAAGAAGCTTCCAAGAGCTGAAGAGACGGCTGACAAGCGCGCCGATCCTCACACTCCCTACTGAAGGGGAGAAGTATGAGATCTACAGTGACGCTTCCAAAGTGGGTTTGGGAGCAGTATTGATGCAAGAAGGCAAAGTGATTGCCTATGCTTCGCGTCAATTGAAAGAGCACGAGAAGAATTATCCCACCCACGATCTAGAACTTGCTGCAGTAGTGTTTGCACTCAAGATCTGGCGACACTATCTATATGGAGCACAGTGCCAGATATACACAGATCATCAGAGTTTGAAATACTTCTTCACACAGAAGGAGTTAAACATGAGGCAAAGAAGATGGTTGGAATTGGTGAAGGATTATGACTGTGAGATCCTTTATCACCCAGGAAAAGCCAACCGAGTAGCAAACGCCTTAAGTAGAAAGGCTACAGTTCCACAGCAGCTGCCAATTGACAGGTTGTCAAGACCATTGCAGCAAGAGATCCATTCACTCAAGCTAGAGCTGATATCATGAAAATTGTCAGCATTACAGTTGAAGTCATCATTGTTTGATGATATCAAGGAAGCACAGAAGCAAGATTCGAGTCTGACAGACTCCCAGGAAGAGATATCCACAGATGGATTAATCAGGTATCAGGGGAGAATACATGTGCCAGCAGATGAAGAGCTACGCAGGCGAATCATGTCAGAAGCTCATGAGACGCCATACTCAGTCCATCCTGGAGCCACCAAGATGTACCAAGACTTGAAGCTACAGTTTTGGTGGAAAGGGATGAAGGGAGACATTGCAAGATTTGTGAGTAAGTGCCTTACTTGTCAGAGAGTCAAGGCTGAGCATCAACATCCTGGAGGAAAGTTAGAACCTCTAGAGATTCCAGAGTGGAAATGGGAGAACGTTACCATGGATTTTGTGGTAGGGTTACCCAAAACAAGAGGAGGACACGATGCCATCTGGGTAATCGTGGATAGATTGACAAAGACAGCCAGATTCATACCAATCAGGATCACTTACTCATTGGAGAAGCTGGCACAGCTGTACGTAGATTAGGTTGTCAGGTTACATGGAGTTCCAAAGTCCATAGTATCTGACAGAGATGCACGATTCACTTCAAACTTTTGGGAGTGTGTGCAAAGAGCCATGGGCACAGAACTAAGATTCAGTACAGCCTTCCATCCTCAGACAGATGGACAGTCAGAACGGACTATCCAGACCTTGGAGGATATGCTCCGAGCATGTGTCATGGATTTTCCAGGAGCTTGGAATGAGAAGCTACCACTAGTGGAATTCTCATACAACAACAGTTACCAAGCTTCCATCAAGATGGCACCGTATGAGGCTCTATATGGAAGAAAGTGCAGATCACCCATCCACTGGTATGATCTGAAGGAGAAACGACTGCATAAGACATATTTCATGCAGGAGACTTGCGATGCAATTGCCAAGATTCAGCAGAGAATGAAGAGTGTTCAGAGCAGACAGAAGAGCTATGCAGACAGAAGGCGGAGATCCCTAGAATTCAAGGAAGGGGACTTCGTTTTTCTGAAAGTGTCACCTATGAAGGGGATCATGCGTTTTGGTAAGAAAGGAAAGCTGAGTCCAAGGTACATTAGACCTTATGAGATCATCAAACGCATTGGGAAGGTTGCCTACAAGTTGGCATTACCTCCTGAGCTGTCAACAGTACACAACGTGTTTCATGTCTCTATGCTCAGAAAGTACATGTCAGATCCATCTCATGTGCTACAACATGAACCAGTCCAAGTCCAAGAGGATCTGACCTATGAAGAGCAGCCAGTTCAGATACTAGCTAGAGAAGAAAAGGAGCTGAGAAACAAGACCATTCCACTAGTCAAAGTATTGTGGAGAAATCACAACGTTGAAGAGGCTATGTGGGAGAGAGAAGATGAGATGAGACGTTCATACCCTTACTTGTTCTAAATTTTCAAGGACGAAAATCTTATAAGGAGGGGTGAATGTGATAACCGAGGAATCCATACTCTCGGAAAGATTTTGTACAAATTATGTAAATAAATGTATATAACAGTGATACAGATTATAGAATAAAGAGCAGAAGAAAATTTTGATTAATTGAGTTTTAATCAAAATTTGAAAATGAATTAATGAAAATAGTTTAAAGCTAAGCATTAATTCAATTATGATTTTTTAAAATTTGATAGAAAAGTATGTGAAAAATACATACTAAGAGATCAATGGCACACAAGTGAGCCACATTGATCAAGGGCTAAGAGAATAGCCAAACAAGGCCTTACCATTTCAAAAAAAAAAAAAAGAAAGAAAGTAAGGGAGAGTGAGGCACGTGAGCATGAAAGAGAGAAAGGGAATTGATCCCTTTAGCTGCAAAGCAGCCGGAAGAAAGAAAGAGAAAAGAAAGAAAAAGAAAAGAAAGAAAGGAAAGAAAGAGAGAAGAGAAACCGAGAAAGAAAGGAAGGGAAAAAGAAATCCAAGCAAAGTTCGGTTTTCTAGTCCCAGCAGCAGATCGATCGAGTTTCGGTCGCTAACCAGCAGCAAGAAAAGCTCACGATCAAAGTAAGGTAAACCCTAGTTCTCACATTTTTTCGTTTGGGGAAAAATCTGGGGTTTTGAGTGAAAAAAAGAGAATGTGAGTGAATCACATTTAGATTTTCGGTTAAAATCGAAATGTGGTTCGAGTCTAGACGTTTTCAAATACGAATCCATGAACGGATGGTTTTGAAAACCGAGTTTAGTGAGATTTCTTCACTAGAACGCAGATTTTTCAAAAGTTAAGTCGAGAGAGATTCATAAGCAAAATGTGGAATTTTTGCTTATGAAATCATAGATTTGTGATAGTAGAAGTGTAGTAGATACCTTGAAATGATCTTATGAAGATCGATTTCAAGTGTAAGAAGCAGAACAAAGGCCATAAAAGCCTTAGAAAATCAAAGCAGAGCAGTTCGGACCCAGAATCTTGATTCTGGTATGAACACGGGCGTGTACAGAACACGGCCCCGAACATGCCCATACGCACGACTGTGTTGCAAGAAAAATTAGACCCGAGGGGTACACGGTCAAGAACACGGCCGTGTATCAGACCGTGTCAAGAGACACACGGTCAAAGAGAGGCGTGTAAGAGACCGTGTAAGAAGACAGAGGAGTACACGGCCAGAGACACGGCCGTGTACCAACCCGTGTAAGCATACACGGGCATGTTCCAGAGATTACACGGCCAGGCTTAAAAGTCCAGAGGGGTACACGGGCACGAACACGGCCGTGTAGGAGGGCATATTCGAGTCCAGAGAGTAAAAAAAAAAAAAAAAAGTCTGGAAAGGAAAATTTACATGTTTTGCCATATTTCCAGTATAAGCTAAATATGGTAAATAATCAGTGATTTTGCCTTTTATAGAAGTCCAAGTCAGAAACCCCAAATCAGCAGTCCTAGAGCAGCAGCAGCTTACGCTAAAGGACTTTCTGTAAGTTCAAGCATTGTCCTGACTGCAACGTGGACAAGGTTGCTTTATTACAATGTTATGTATATTGTATGACGTGTTGTTAGACATTGATTGTCTGCATCACGATGTTAAGTCAGTTTATGTCAGTCACAGCAGAGGTCAGTTCATGTCAGTGCATGTCATGCATATAGAGTTGCATGTCCCAGTACACAGATCAGACAGTAACAGAACCAGAAAACAGTTAGGTGCACAAGGCACCTTAGTGTGTTGATTAAATCACACCCCAGTAAATAGATTAATAGGTTCCGACTGTGGGGGCAAGCAGTATGCTACCCAGTTGGAACACCAGCAAGATGGTAATTAACCAGTTATTGGCGTATCGACCTCTCGAACTACGGGGAGGTTATCATGTTTAGCATCAGTTAAGACTGAGGAGGTCAGCACTAAAGTACCGCTCCCGATTGCGCTAACATGTCGGTACGTCCAATCAGGGGCTCAAAACCAGAACTAAAGTAAAAGATTAATGTCCTAAGACTAAATCTTTAGTCAGTACAGCATGTTTACAGAGTCCAGTCAGCATGAGTACAGCAGTCAGCATGAGTACAGCAGTACAGCATGAGTACAGCAGTACAGTATAAGTACAGCAGTCAGCATGAGTACAGCAGTACAGTATGAGTACAGCAGTACAGTATAAGTACAGCAGTCAGCATGAGTACAGCAGTACAGTATGAGTACAGCAGTACATCATGAGCACAGTAGTACAGCATGAGCACAGCAGTATAGCATGTTAGATACATGTTTTTATGTTTGAACTTACTGAGCCCATAGCTTATCAGTTTGTTCACATGTTACAGGTAAGAGACCTGTTCATCAGTAGTATATTGGTGGACGACGAACAGGATAGACGCATGCCGGAGAGGATCGGGCGAGGGATATGGGTCACCAGTTAAATCTTCCGCTGTACAGTTTTGAATGTAATTTTCAAAGAGACAGTTTTCAAGACAGGAGTATGTGATAGGGGAATCATGATCAGTTGTTAACATGATTTCTTTATCACATTCTCAACAGTTTATGTATTTAAAGAAAAAGAAAAAAAGAAAAATTTATTCCGTAAAATTAGCAGTAGTTACAGTTCAGCATGATTGCCGGCGACCCTTGAGGTCTGCAGACTATTGCGGTTGACTAGAAAGTTGGCCGTAATAGCGCTGTAGAGCCTCTACAGTAGGGCGGGCCGTCACAGATAGTAAGTTTATAGACCAGTTCATTAGGTACATGACTTATATACGATGGAGGGTTTGTTTACAGACATTAAAATCATAGATCTAATAAGGAGTAAACGGTATCCTCTTATAGATATTATACTAGATGTGAAAATGGACAAGGCCTCATCTACTATGAAAATGACTTTTTATTTACATATGATGAATAATCATTTTCTTATTCAGTAATATAATGGAATTTTAAGATAGCTTGATCAATAGGTTGAACGAACTTGGATCTAAGGGTGATCATGGATATTATATGAGAGTTTTGCATATATGACAGGGTTATTGGACAATAACTTATCATTAGCTTACATAATATGGTATATAATTAGAAATTCAGTTTCAGGTTTATAGTGATATGACTCTGAAATTAGTAACCATGTGATTAAGTTGTGTTTGGTATAGAATAATGATCACACGAATTCACGGGAGCCCGATTATATATATCCAATTGGTCCCTCTTCTAACTGTACATAATTCTTTAACGGATGGCAATTAGTCAGGATATACTTATTGGCTTGTTGTCTTGCATTTTGTGAAAAGAAAAATCCAGATCACCCTCTTATAGAGTGTAGGCGTTTTTCTTAGTGTGCTAAGGGGCAAAAGAGTAATTTTGTATTATTTAATAAATGAGATAAATATTTATTAATATTTATTTGGATGATAAGATTTGAACTTTAAATTAATTGTATTTGAATTTCAAATTTGAAATTCAAATATGTGATTGATTGAAATTTTAAAAATCTTGTTTTAAAATAAATATTTGAAATTTGAATCCTATTTGAATTGAATTGAACAAAATCTTGTCCTTATACAAACATAGGAGGCGTCCACTTTGGATAAGAGTGGAAGACAAGATTCTCTCCTATTTGAATTTGAATTTTGTTTTTGGATAAGAAATTACACAATTATTTGAATTTCAAATAAAATTATCATGATTTTATCTGAATTTGAATTAGAGTTGTAGAAAATTATCCATGTGGATAAAATTCAAAATTCAAATATTTGTAGGGTTTGAAATTTGAATTTATCCACATGAATGATTTTCCACAACTCTAATTCAAATTCAGATAAAATCAAATTCAATTCAATTTTATCCACATGATTTTATCTAAATTTGAATTGGAGTTGTGGAAAATTATCCATGTGGATAAAATATAAAATTCAAATATTTGTGGAATTTGAAATTTGAATTCAAATTTTGAATCACAAACCTAAAGGGAGCCGAATTCCTTGTGGATAAATCCACATGGTGGAATCATTTTTTTCTTGAGGATAAGGGAGAGGAAATCTTGTTTGAATTCTACTTGAATTTTGAATCCTTCCTTGTACAAAAGGTAGCTGAATTTTTGAAGGGAGTCCCACCTTTGGGAGAATCAGTTTTTGTAGATAAGGAAATGAGGAAATTCAAGTTTGAATCTTACTTAAATTTTGAATCCTTCCTTGCACAAGAGTGGCCAAATTCTTTAGGTTTATCCCTTGAGAAAGAATCAGTTTTAGTATGGATAAGAAAGAGAGAAAATTCAAGTTTCAATCTTATTTAAATTTTGAATCCTCTTTCTCTTAGTATGGCTGAATCTAGCCCTAGAATTAGCCTAAAAGGGAATCGATTTTTGGTCTTATGGAGGAGACAAAATTCATGTTTAAATCTTATTTGAATTTTGAATCCAAATCTTCCTTTTTAGGTGGCTGAATTCTATCATGATATTGGCCTATAGGGAATTCAGATTTTGAGTGGAAAAAGGAGAGAAAAATCTTCTCTTGATCCAATTCAAAATTCAATATCTCACCACATACAAAATTATAAATAGGGGTTCTTCTATTCTAGTTCTCTTTAGATCACAGACTCTCAGATGAACAGGCTTATTGTTACACAAATCACCGTAGTAATAAGTTCTTAAAAAGATCTAAGTACTTGAAAGGAGACAAGCCGTGCTAGTATAACAATTAAGGATCCGGGTGTCCACACACTCTGTCGTCCGGGAATTGGAGAATAGTAGAGAAGGCTAGTTAGTTAAACCCTTTCAGTCACTTCCTTCGGCATTTCTGGCGTTTTCTTTTAAGGTAAAATTGATTGTTATTAATTTATTGTATATGACATCACGAGTTATTTAATGATCTATAAATTTTTTTTTTGTAATTCCGTTATGCTATTTTTACTGATTTTTCTTACATAAGGGTCGTGCTAGGTTTAGTGTTGAGTATGACCTAGCCTGACTTGCCCGCCCACCTGGCCCGCACGAAGCCCGACCCATTAGTTAACCTGTAATTTTTTACAATTAATATAAAATCATTTACAAATATATATATTATGTAATGAAAATATATATAAATAACTTTTATTTTTCAAGAAAAAACGATGTTATAAAAAAAAAAAGGTGGATTACCTACAGTCATTCGCTTGTCTATTAGCCAAGTGCCAATTGTGTTAAAAAATATATGAAAAAAATATATATAGATATATATATATGTGTGTGTTTCTAAGGGGGAAAAAAAAAGAATTTTTTTTTTTTTTTAAGAGGAGCGACTGCAACGGTCATTTGCTCCAGTGGTCAGCCTTCAATTTCTAGCAACAGCAAGCTGCAAGTTGCAAATGACCGAGTGCCAATGGTCATATTGAGTTCCAATGGGCTAGACTCGGGCAAGTGCAAGGCTGCAATTTGCAAGCAACGGTCATTTCCCTTTTTTTTTTTTTGTAATTTTTTTTTCATTTTTTTCCTTATAAATACCCATTGCCCTCGTCATTTTTACATGCCCTTGTTCCTTCAATCTTCATTGTCATTCACACTCTCTCTATCTGTAAATTCTCACAAGTTCACAACTCTCTTCTATTCTTCTAATTGACTTCAATTCTCTAAAAATCTGTGATTTCCTGTTTCAAGTTTTAAGTCACAATATTAAGGTATGTGTTATGATCTTTGTCGTTAAGACTTATTTTTATTATCATGCTTATTTAGTTTTTATGATATAATTTTTTTTTTGGCATATTTAAATGCTTATTTAGTTTTCAGAATATATATATATTTTTCATTTTATAACGTTTATTAGTATTATTGTTGTCGTAGGAAATGGACCCAAATATGTACAACAATGGCCTTGATGCTAATTGACTACAGGACGGATAACCGTGACATTGAAGAAATAGAAATTATCCGAAGCGAGGCCGGCGATGAAATTCATGAATTGTAACAACGGCCACCAATTTTCACCAAAAGTGTCAACTTCGAGACGAATCCGACACCATCAAGCAGTTCGGGGAGAAAAAAAAAAAAGTGCAAAAACTAACATTTCAACTGTTTGGACCTGCTTCAAAAAAAAAAAATATTTATATATATATCGACAACAAATAAAAAGTGTGAACTAATCCAACAAACCCAATGTAAGTTTTGTCGTAAAATTTTATCTGCTAATCAGCAAATGGAGTGACTCATTTGACAAGACACGGTAAAAAATATTTTGAAAAACATCATGGGGATAGGAGCCTAGACAAACCCAACCAACGTTCAACCCCGATGGTTTGGTAAGTTCTCCGTCATATGATCCTGCCATGGCTGGGGAATATTTAGCCTGATTTATTGCTTTATTGATTTGCCCATTAGCATTGGTGAAAACCCTTTTTATGAAAAGTATATTAGAAGGGCATATTGCCCACAGTTTTAGTAGAACTCCTACTAGGAGTGATTTGTTTGCATATTATCATAAAATACATGAAGCATTCAAATCTGAAATGTGTTCTTTAAATTTTTCTATTGCATTGACATCTGACATTTGGGGTGCCAGATCTAATGAAGATTATTTAAGTGTAGTTGCCCATTATTTAGATTCTTAATAGGTAATGCAAAAACGAATTATTGGTTTTAGGCTCATTAATGCCAAACATGATGCTAATAATATCTCTGAGTGCATATTAAGTATTGTAGAAGATTTTTGCATAAGCAACCGCATCATGTCTATTACTCTAGATAATGCCTTAGCCAACACAAGGGCAATTTCCCTGTTGGAAAATAGACTGTGTTCATATAGTGGTGGAATCCTTCTACATCAACGGTATGCATTTCATATCATTAACCTAAATGTCAAATCAGGTATGAAGGTGGTAAGTCAATCAATTAACAGCATTAGAGATCCTCTTTCTTGGATTAATCATTCAAATGTTCATATAGCTGATTTTGAGAGGTATTGCAAGACTGAAGATATGAAGCCTCGAAAATTCGGACTTGACATGCCTATTAGGTGAAATTCAACTTATTTGATGTTGAAGAATATAACAAGGTACAAAGGTGTTATTTTTTTCTATAATATTATGAAAAGAGGTACCACAATATTACAAGATTTTGACAGGTAATTGCTGAAACGTTTGTGAATTTTTTACAATTTTTTTTTTAAATGATAGTTGCTTTATATGCTGTTTATAATCCTACTTCTCCCTTAGTGTTCCATAAAAAATTTAACTCGCATAAATAGGATGAATTATTTGGACCCGTAGTAGAAGTGATGAAAAGAAAATTGAAAAAGGGCTTAAATTCCTCTTTTTTATTTTTTTGCCTTTATTTTGGCTCTTAGAGTTAAATATAATGATCTTAATTGTATTGTTTCTGATATTGGTGATCAATTGAAAAGTTGTTCTAATTGTATGGTGTTGCATGAAAACTCCTCACAAATATATGAGTTGAACAAGTAATTATAGATATGGGAAAGAGCAAAATAAAATCAAGTTAAATACTTGGAAATAAGAATGAATTATGAAATTGGGTTGTTGATCATTATTAGTAAAAATCTAGCGTTCAATATTTATCATAAATGAAAAACCATTAAGTGTGGAAAAGTAAAGAAATCAAACCAATGATTTTTTAAGATTTGCCCAAACGGTAGCTACGTTCTCTCTGTCTAGATCTTTTCACTATCTTCAGTCAATAGAATTAAAAGAATGCTTGAATACAAGAAATCTCTAGTAATTTTGACAAAGTAACACCAAGAAAACTCAAAAGAAGGCCACTCTAGAGGGTGAAATTCCTCCATTTATACAGAAGTGATATGATGGTTCTTTGTCCCTCCCATGGAATAGTGGGAGGGCCTTAATGATGTGGCAGAGGTCGGTGTTTGGTGGTTACTGACTCATGTGCCTACGTCCACGTTCTCTTGTAGTGGGAATGATAATCGTGCCCGGTGTAGTAGGAAAATCCCGAAGAATTCAGAATGCATAACTGCCTTAAGTTGCATTGTTAATCGATAGTCGAGTCTCGAATACTCTAGGTCAACCGTCAAATGGCGAACACAATTCCCATACTTAGCTTGATCTTTGAGTTCCCATGGATTAGGATGTTAGCCATGTGAGCGGTATATAATCTTAAGACGAATAACAAGTAGCAAATAGTTGAATGTCGCATAACAAGTAGCAAATAGTTGAATGTCGCCTACTCCTATGAAGATAGGATGATACAATATGATGGTCTCTATTGATCGTTTTCCACATGGGTAAGCATGATTGGAAGACGAAGTCTAACCCTAACAGTAATAAAAATTGAATAAGATATCATTTGCATATAATTTTAAATCAAGTACAAAATTAATTAGTTTTAGAATAATTTAAATGACGGAAAATAAAACCAAAAATAAAACGAAATAAGAGAAATTAAATCTAGATACTAAAATAATAATAACAAAGAGGTAGGAGTCCAATTTTATCTAATTAATTTCATTTGAATTAAATATACCCTCTAATTGATTGATTTTAATTGATAAAATTGTTAACCAAATGCATGAATCTACCTAAAAAGTTCTTTCGATAAACTAATGGGCACACTCATTCTAATTAAGGCCCTTATTTTCCAATAGGGAGTTAATTAACATAAATTAACTAAGTTATAAGTACTCAAAATAACTACAGTTGATATTATTAAATTACAATTGATATTATATTATTAATCAAGACCTAATCTTCATTTCTCAATTTCAATAAAGTCTAACAATATCTCCTAATGATTAATCAAATCACTAAGAGCATTAAGCATGTAATAGGATAAACAATTGCAACAATTAACCATCAATTCAAAAGCAAAAATAAATTCAAAATTCATTAGAAAGATCCATTGTAACTATAGAATATAAAAACCACTTTATAGATGAAATTAAAAAAAAAAAATTAAGCAAATCATGAGCACAAGTAGGGCTGGCAATTTAAGTCACGATACGATAACACGATATGAAACCTGCACGAAATTAAAAGGTTTGGATTTTCCTTAAATGGGTTTGGGTCAAAAAGGGTCGAACCCGTCAAACACGATTAAATAAAGGGTCGAACCCGCACGAACCCGCCAACCCGCAATTGACACGAAATAACTCGTTTAACAAATTAATTATATATGGGTTGACATGAATATGACTCATAAATTACCCATTTATAATCTTTAATATATTTATATTATTATATATATTATAATGTTTTACTATTTTTAATTTTGAGTTTTCAAAATTCAGATATAATAAATATCTTTTATTTTATATATATTTTAAAAATTTTTAACATAAAAAAGAAAATATAGATTTTACTTTATTTTTTTTAGTCTTTCATTGCTTTTGTAGCTTTGCTCACCTTACCCAATCGCTCTCCCCGTCCTTCACTTTGTCGACCTTCGCGATAATACGACCAGTTATCCTTGACCTTGTCATCATTATTTTATTTATATTTAATTTAAACAGGTTAACTTGGGTCAACACGATTAACACAATTAATAAATGGGTTGGGTTTGGGTTTGAGATTTTAACACGAATATTAAATGGGTTGGGTTTGGGTTTAGTTAATTGTGACGGCTGGCCCTGCTGCCAAGCCCCTGCAATGCTATTACAGTCAACTCTGTAGTTAACCGCAATAGTCTGCAGGCCTCTAGGGTCGCCGACAATCATGCTGAACTGAAAACTTGCATTCTAATTTTGCAGAATAAAATTTTTTTTTCTTAATGAACTGTTCAAAAATATGATAAGGAAATCATGTTAACAAAATAACATGTATATGGATCATGATTCCCCTATCACATAATCTTAACTTGAAAACTTGTCCTTTTTGAAATTACATTTCAAAACTGTACAGCGGAAGATTAAAGGGTGACCAAATCCTTCGCCCAAAACTCCCTGACATGCATCTACCCTGTCCGTCGTCCACCGTAAACTACTAGTAAACAGGTCTCTTACTTGCAACATGTGAACAAACTGATGAGCTATGGGCTCAGTAAGTTCAAACATAAAAACATGAAACCTGACATGCTGTTCTGCTGTGCTCATGCATGAAATTGGACTCTGTAAACATGCTCGTGACTGAAAGATTAGTCTTAGGACATTATCTAATATTTTAGTTCTGATTTTGGACCCCTGATTGGTCGTACCGACATGTTAGCACAACTGGGAGCGGTACTTTAGTGCTGATCTCCTCAGTCTTAACTAAAGCTAAACATGAAAACCTCCCCGTGGGTCGAGAGGCCGATACGCCAATAACTGATTTAATTACCATCTTGCTAGTGTTCTAACTGG
Source organism: Antiaris toxicaria (assembly GCA_035233585.1). Taxonomy (NCBI): domain Eukaryota; kingdom Viridiplantae; phylum Streptophyta; class Magnoliopsida; order Rosales; family Moraceae; genus Antiaris; species Antiaris toxicaria. Next base: position 26,392,290 of record CP141157.1, read on the forward strand.
GTAGCATACTGATTGCCCCCACAGTCGGAACCTGTTACATGAATTACTGGGATGTGAGTGTTATTAACACACTAGGGTGCCTTGTGCACTTACCTGTTTTCGTGTACCTGCTACCTGTCTGACATGTGTATTGAAACATGCAACTCTACATGCATGACATAAACTGGCATGTAACTGATATGAAACTGACATAAATATCGTGATATAGACAATTAATGTCTAACATACACGTCAAACAATATACATAATATCTTAAACATAACAAGATTGTCCATGTTACAGTCAAGACAATGCTTGAACTTACAGAAAGTCGGCTAGCGTGAGCCTCTACTGCTCTGGGACTGCTGTATCGAGGTCTCTGGCTCGAACTCCTATAAAAGGAATAATCACTGATTATTTCCAATATTCATCTTATACTGGAAACATGGCAAAACATGAAATTTCTATTTCCAGACTTTTTTTTTTTTTTACTCTTTGGCTTCGAACACGCCCTCCTACACGGTCGTGTCTCTGGCCGTGTACCTCTTTGGACTTACGTGCCTGGCCGTGTACTTCGTGGAACATGGCTGTGTATACTTACACGGGTGGATACACGGCCGTGTTACTGGCCGTGTACTCCTACTGTCTAACATGGCCTGCTACACGCCCTTCTCTTAACCGTGTGCCCCTTGACACGGCCCGATATACAACCGTGTTCTTGGCCGTGTATCTTTCGGGTCTGAATTTTCTTGCAACATGGTCATGCATGTGGGCATGTTCGGGGCCGTGTTCTGAACACGCCCGTGTTCATACCAGAATCAAGATTCTGGGTCTGAACTGCTCTGCTCTGATTTTCTAAGGCTTTTATAGCCTATGTTCTACTTCTTACACTCAAAATCGATCTCCATAAGATCATTTCAAGGTATTGACTACATTTCTACTATCACAAATCCATGGTTTCATAAGCAAAATCTCACATTTTGCTTATGAACATCTCTTGACTCAACTTTTGAAAAATCTGTACTTTCTTGAAGAAAACTCACTAAACTTGGTTTTCTAAACCATCAACTTATGGATTCGTGTTTTAAAATAACTAGACTCGAACCATGTTTCGATTTTAACCGAAAATCTAAACACGATTTACTCACATTCTCTTTTTCCTCTCAAAACCCAAGATTTTCTCCCAAGAAAATGTGAGAAAACGAGGGTTTACCTTGCTTGAAGCTTGAAAACTTCTTGCTGCTGATTCTTGGCTGATTGCTTGATTGATCTGCTGCTTGAACAAGAAAATCTGAACTTATTTGGATTTCCCTTTTCTTCTCTCTCTCTTTCTCGGTCACTTTCTCGGTCACTTTCTCTTTCTCTTTCTTTCTTTCTCTCTCGTCTGCTTCTCTTTGCAGCACAAACCAAGTGAATCTCCTGTGTAGCAGATGCCCCTCACGTGTCTCTCTATCTCATTTTCCTTTATTTTCTTTAAGAAAATGCAATGGCTTGTTTGGCTAATCTTTTCGCCATTGATCAATGTAGCTCACTTGTGTGCCATTGATATCTTAATATGTATTTTTCACATATTTTTCTATTAAATTTTAAAACATCAAAATTTGAATTAATGTTTAGCTTTTAACTATTTTCATTAATTCATTATTAAATTTTGATTAAAACTCAATTAATCAAAATTTTCCTCTGCTCCGTATTCTATAATATGTCTCACTGTAAATGTACATTTATTTACATATTTTGTACAATATTTTCCAAGAGTGTAGATTTCTCGGTTATCACATTCACCTCTCCTTATAAGATTTTCGTCCTTGAAAATTTAGAACAAGTGAGGGTATGAAAGTCTCATTTCATCTTCTCTTTCCCACGTAACTTCTTCAATGTTGTGATTTCTCCACAATACCTTGACTAGTGGGATGGTCTTGTTTCTCAGCACCTTTTCTTCTCTAGCCAGTATCTGAACAGGCTGTTCTTCATAGGTCAAATCCTCTTAGACTTGGACTGATTCATGTTGAAGTACATGAGACGGATCTGACATGTACTTTCTGAGCATTGAGACATGAAATACACTGTACACTGCTGACAGCTCAGGAGGTAATGCCAACTTGTAGGCAACCTTCCCAATGCATTTGATAATCTCATAAGGTCCAATGTACATTGGACTCAGTTTTCCCTTCTTACCAAATCGCATAATTCCCTTCATGGGTGACACTTTCAGAAAAACGAAGTCCCCTTCCTTGAATTCTAAGGATCTCCGTCTTCTGTCTGCATAACTCTTCTGTCTGCTCTGAGCACTCTTCATCCTTTGCTGGATCTTGGCAACTGCATCGCAAGTTTCCTGCATGAAATCTGTCTTATGCAGTTGTTTTTCCTTCAGATCATACCAGTGAATGGGTGATCTGCACTTTCATCCATACAGGGCCTCATACGGTGCCATCTTGATGGAAGCGTGGTAACTGTTGTTATATGAGAATTCCACTAGTGGTAGCTTCTCATTCCAAGCTCCTGGAAAATCCATTACACATGCTCGGAGTATATCCTCTAAAGTCTGGATAGTCCGTTCTGATTGTCCATCTATCTGAGGATGGAAGGCTGTACTGAACCTCAGTTCTATGCCCATGGCTCTTTGCACACACTCCCAAAAGTTTGAAGTGAATCGTGCATCTCTGTCAGATACTATGAACTTTAACACTCCATATAACCTGACAACATGATCTACATAAAGGTGTGCCAGCTTCTCTAATGAGTAAGTGATCTTCATTGGTATAAACCTGGCTGTCTTGGTCAACCTGTCCACGATTACCCAAATGGCATCGTGTCTTCCTCTTGTTTTGGGTAGTCCTACCACAAAATCCATGGTAATATTCTCCCATTTCCATTCTGGAATCTCTAGAGGTTCTAACTTTCCTCCAGGATGCTGATGCTCGGCCTTAACTTTCTGACAAGTAAGGCATTTACTCACAAAACTTGCAAGGTCTTCTTTCATCCTTTTCCACCAAAACTGTAGTTTTAAGTCTTGGTACATCTTGGTGGCTCTAGGATGGACTGAATATGGCATCTCATGAGCTTCTGACATGATTCGCCTTCGAAGCTCTTCATCTGCTGGAACGCGAATTCTCCCCTGATACATGATTAATCCATCTGTGGACATCTCTTCCTGGGAGTCTGTCAGACTTGAATCTTACTTCTGAGCTTTCTTGATATCATCAAACAATGATGACTTCAACTGCAGTGCTGACAATTTTCCTGATATCAGCTCTAGCTCGAGCGAATTCGAGCGAATGAATCTCTTACTGCAATGGTCTTGATAACCTGTCAATAGGCAACTGCTGTGGAATTGTCGCTTTTCTGCTTAAGGCATCTGCTACTCGGTTGGCTTTTCCTGGATGATAAAGGATCTCACAGTCATAATCCTTCACCAACTCCAATCATCTTCTTTGCCTCATGTTCAACTCCTTCTGTGTGAAGAAGTATTTTAAGCTCTGATGATCTGTGTAAATCTGGCACTGTGCTCCATAAAAATAGTGTCACCAAATTTTGAGTGCGAACACTACTGCAGCAAGTTCTAGATCGTGGGTGGGGTAATTCTTCTCGTGCTCTTTTAATTGACGTGAAGCATAGGCAATTACTTTGCCATCTTGCATCAATACTGCTCCAAACCCACTCTTAAGGCATCACTATAGATTTCATACTTCTCCCCCTCAGTGCGGAGTGTGAGGATCAACGCGCTTGTCAGCCGTCTCTTCAACTCTTGGAAGCTTCTGTCACACTTATTTGTCCATATATACTTCTTTTCCTTGTGTGTGAGGGTGGTGAGAGGTGCTGCTAATCATGCAAATCCCTCCACAAATCTCCTGTAATAGCCGGCTAACCCTAAGAAACTGCGTATCTCTGTTACGCTCTTAGGTGCAGGCCATTTGTTGATTGCATCCACTTTGCTTGGATCCACTGCAATTCCTTCCTTGGACACTACATGACCAAGGAAATGTACTTTTTCTAGCCAAAACTCACATTTTGAAAATTTGGCATAGAGTTGATGCTCTCTCAGCTTCTGAAAAACAATTCTTAACTGTGCTTCATGCTCTGCGTGAGTCTTTAAATATACAAGGATGTCATCGATGAACACAATGACAAACTTGTCAAGATACTCCTTGAAAACTCTGTTCATCAGGTCCATGAAAGCGGCTGGCGCGTTTGTTAACCCAAACGGCATTACTAGGAATTCATAATGCCCATAACGGGTTCTGAAAGCTGTCTTGGATACATCATATTCCTTGATTCTCAACTGATGGTATCCTGATCTCAAATCAATTTTTGATAACACTGCTGCACCCTTGAGCTGATTGAACAGGTCATCAATTCTAGGTAATGGGTACCTATTCTTGACTGTAATCTTGTTTAAGTCTCTGTAATCTATGCACATGTGGAACGTCCCGTCTTTCTTCTTGACAAACAGTATGGGAGCACCCCATGGGGCATAGCTCGGTCTGATGAATCCCTTGTCAAGCAGATCCTTCAACTGCACTTGTAACTCTTTCAACTCCACTGGTGCCATGTGGTATGACGTCTTGGAGATCGGTGCTGTTCCAGGTAGGAGCACTATCTCAAACGAGATTTCACGCTCTGGAGGTATTCCTGGTAGTTCCTCGGGAAAGACTTTGAGAAATTCTCTGACAAATAGGAACATCTTCTGGTTGTAACATCTTCTCTTCTGCTGTATCTGTCACATAAGCTAAATATCCAGTACAACCATTAGCTATTAGCTTCTTGGCTTTCAATGAACTGATGATTATCTTGCTGCATCTTCTTGAAGAATCGACATATTCGAAGCATTTTTCATCTTCTGGCTTGAACACTATTCTTCTGTTTCTGTAATCTATCGTAGCTTGATATTTTCCTAGGAAATCCATTCCCAAGATTACATCATAGTCTACAACCTTCATCATGATCAACTGTGCATACAGCTCTCTATTTGCCACGATTACTGGTACATGAGGTAACCAGTACTCTGACAACATGATTTCTCCTGATAGAAGAGCAGTTCTAAAAGTTCTTCCCATGTGATCTCTAGGGTATTCTAACTTATCAGCAAATGCATATGATATGAAAGAATGGGTGGCCCCAGAGTCAAAAAGAACAGATGCCAAGTAGTTAGCGACAGAAATCTAACCTATCACCACGTTGGACGTCCCTGCCTCTGCCTCTTCTCTGGTGTAGGCCATCACCCTAGCATCTGCCTGTGGAGCTCTTTCTTATCTTTCCTGCACTGCTGGAGGCACTTCTGATGGGTTCTCATAACTTAATCTGAGTGCATGTACTTGTGACTGCTGTGGACATGAAGAGTTTGCTCCTGATACTGATTGGCGGTTTATAGGGCAATTCTTGATGAAATGGCCTTCTTTTCCGCATTGAAAACATGCAGTCGTGCCAGCTCTGCATTAACCCACATGTTTCCTCTCACAATTCTGACAGGTGGGGTTACTTAGACCTGTAGTGGTGTTAGTCCTCCGTGACTGGCTTCTATTGTCTTGACCTTGGGTTCCTTGAAAATTACCCTTTCTCTTCTGTTGGAACTGAAGGCCTGGATTGCTGGACTGCTCTCGTCTTGTACTTTGACCACCCTTACTGTGTTGTCCAAGTTGAGAGGCCTTAGCCAAGATCTTTTCTTTCTTCCTGGTTTCCCAGACCTTTTCTCTCTCTTCTTTCTGTCGGGCTAAGTGATATTCTACCCTCAAAGCACGACTAACACAGTTGGCTACTGAAATTGGCGGGATTGGACCAATGTCAATCAAGGTAGAAATCTCGGGCCTAAACATGCCTATCATCTTCTGTATCTTCTCACTCTCTGTAGGCACTACATACGGACATAGGTAGGAGAGCTGATCAAATCTCCTGCAAACCTCACTGACTGACATGTCACCCTGCTGTAACTCTGAAAATTCTTTCTGCTAGGGTCGGAGTGATGCAGGATCATAGTATTTCTGGTTGAACTCCTCCAGGAACTCCACCCATGACATTGTGGTCACGTCCCTCCTCATGCGGACTGTGTCCCACCAAAATCTTGCATCCCTCCTTAAAACAAAGGATGCGCATAAGACCTTATCTTCATCTGTGAGTCTCATAAACTCCATAATCATCTATATTGAGGAAAGCCAATCTTCTGCTTCCAGAGGATTTGTTGAACCCTCAAATTCCGAAGGCTTCATCTTCCGAAATCTCTCGTATAGTGGCTCTGGGTTCACCCTGACCGGTGGTTCCTGAACCACTTCTGCTGCCGCTGGTGGCACTACTTGTTCTGCTTCTGCTGCTGGTTGTGCAGGAGTCCCTACTGATCCCTGCCCCTGTTCTAGCTGTTCTAGTCTTTGTCTCAATTCTGCATTTTCTCTCATTTGATTTTCTAGAAGAGTTTGCATCTTTTCTAATCTTTGAGTCAGAGATGGGCATCCCCTTCTCCTACTTTGGCCTTGGTCCTGGTTTTTCATCGTGCTACTTTATATCCTATAATCACACGATGAACTTATATTAGATCCTGTATAAAAAGGATCCACATGATTTCTTGCATTATCATATCATCTCATACTTACAACAAAGTATAGGTCTCTATAGACCTTTACTTTCATGCATAACTAGCTACTGATCTTAACGTAAACTGAACTTACTTGGATCGACGAACAGGACATGCACGGAGTTAGGCAGGATATGGTGTGGCGGCCTGCCCTGTGATAACCAGCTCTACAGTACTATTACAGTCAACTCTGTAGTTAACCGCAATAGTATGCAGGCCTCTAGGGTCGCCGGCAATCATGCTGAACTAAAAACTTGCTTGCTAATTTGCGGAATAAATTTTTTTTTCTTTAAATTCATAACTGTTTGAGAATGTGATAAGGAAATCATGTTAACAAAATAATATGCACATGAATCATGATTCCCCTATCACATAATCTTAACTTGAAAACTTGTTCTTTTTGAAATTACATTTCAAAACTGTACAGCGGAATATTAAAGGGTGACCAAATCCCTCGCCCAAAACTCCCTAACATGCTTCTACCCTGTCCGTCGTCCACCGTAAACTACTGGTGAACAGGTCTCTTACCTGCAACATGTGAACAAACTGGTGAGCTATAAGCTCAGTAAGTTCAAACATAAAAAAATGAAACATGACATGCTATACTGATGTGCTCATGCATGAAACTGGACTCTGTAAACATGCTCGTGGCTGATAGGTTAGTCTTAGGACATTATCTGTTATTAAGTTCTGGTTTTGGTCCCCTGATTGGTCGTATCGACATGTTAGCGCAACTGGGAGCGGTACTTTAGTGCTGACCTCCTCAGTCTTAACTGAAGCTAAACATGAAAACCTCCCCGTGGGTCGAGAGGCCGATACGCCAATAACTGGTTTAATTACCATCTTGCTGGTGTTCCAACTGGGTAGCATACTGATTGCCCCCACAGTCGGAACTTGTTACATGAATTACTGGGGTGTGAGTTAGATTAACATACTAGGGTGCCTTGTGCACCTACCTGTTTTCGTGTTCTGGTACCTGTCTGACATGTGTACTGAAACATGCAACTCTACATGGATGACATGAACTGACCTGAGTTGACATGAGACTGACATGAATATTGTGATGTAGACAATCAATGTCTAACAAACACATCATACAATATACATAACATCATAATATAACAAGCTTGTCCACGTTGCAGTCAGGACAATGCTTGAACTTACAAAAAATCCGCTAGCGTAAGCCTCTGCTACTCTGAGACTGCTGTATCGAGGTCTTTGGCTTGAACTTCTATAAAAGGAATAATCACTGATTATTTCCAATATTTATCTTATACTGGAAATATGCAAAACATGAAAATTTACATTTCCAGACCTTTTTTTTTTACTATTTGGCTTCGGACACGCCCTCCTACACGGCCGTGTCTCTGGCCTGTACCTCTCTGGACTTACATGCCTGGCCGTGTACTTCGTGGAACATGGCCGTGTATACTTACACGGGTGAATACACGGCCGTGTTACTGGCCGTGTACTCCTCTGGACTCTTACACGGTTACTTACATGGCCGTGTTTCTGGTCGTGTTTTCCTGCTGTCTAACATGGTCTGCTACATGCCTTTCCTTTGACCATGTTCCCCTTGACACAGCCCGATACACGGCCGTGTTCTTGGCTATGTACCTCTCGGGTCTGAATTTTCTTGCAACACGGTCGTGCATATGGGCATGTTCGGGGCCGTGTACTGAACACGCCCTTGTACACGCCCGTGTTCATACCAGAATCAAGATTCTGGGTCCGAACTGCTCTGCTCTGATTTTCTAAGGCTTTTATGGCCTTTGTTCTACTTCTTACACTCAAAATCGATCTCCATAAGATCATTTCAAGGTATCTACTATATTTTTACTATCACAAATCCATGATTTCGTAAGCAAAATCTCACATTTTGCTTATGAATATCTCTTGACTCAACTTTTGAAAAATTTGCATTTTTGTGAAGAAAACACACTAAACTTGGTTTTCTAAACCATCCACTCATGGATTCGTGTTTTAAAACATCTAGACTCGAACCATGTTTTGATTTTAACCGAAAACCTGAATATGATTCACTCACATTCTCTTTTTTCACTTAAAACCCTAGATTCCCCCCCCCCCCCCCCCGCAAGAAAAAACGTGAGAAACGAGGGTTTACCTTGCTTTGAATCTTGAGAGCTTCTTGCTGTTGATTCTTGACTGAAAACTCGATCAATTTGCTGCTTGAACAAGAAAATCTGAACTTTCTTTGGATTTCCCTTTCCCTCTCTTTTTCTTTCTTGGTTTCTCTCTTTCTCTCTTTCTCTTTCTCTTTCTCTTTCTTTCTTTCTTTCTTTCTTTCTTTCTTTCTTTCTTTCTCTTTCTTTCTTTCTTTCTGCCGGCTGCTTCTCTTTGTAGCTAAGGGGAATGATTTGCCCCCCCTTAACTCACGTGCCTCTCACTCTCTCCCTCGCTTTCATTTTTTTTTTTTTGAAAATGCAAGGGCTTGTTTGGCTAATCTTTTGGCCATTGATAAATGTGGTTCACTTGTGTGCAATTGATCTCTTAATATGTATTTTTCACATACTTTTCTATTAAATTTTAAAACATCATAAATTGAATTAATGCTTAGCTTTTAACTATTTTCATTAATTCATTGTCAAATTTTGATTAAAACTCAGTTAATCAAAATTTTCCTCTGCTCTGTATTCTATAACATGTCTCAATGTAAATGTACATTTATTTACATATTTTGTACAAAATTTTCCGAGAGTATAGATTTCTTGGTTATCACATTCACCCCTCCTTATAAGATTTTCGTCCTCAAAAATTTAGAACAAGTGAGGGTATGAAAATCTCATCTCATCTTCTCTCTCCCACGTAGCTTCTTCAATGTTGTGATTTCTCCACAATACATTGACTAGTGGGATGGTCTTGTTTCTCAGCACCTTTTCTTCTCTAGCCAGTATCTGAACAGGCTGTTCTTCATAGTTCAAATCCTCTTGGACTTGGATTGGTTCACGTTGTAGCACATGAGATGGATCTGACATGTACTTTCTGAGCATGGAGACATGGAATATGTTGTGTACTGCTAACAGCTCAGGAGGTAATGCCAACTTGTAGGCAACCTTCCTAATGCGTTTGATAATCTCATAAGGTCCAATCTACCTTAGACTCAGTTTTCCCTTCTTACCAAATCGCATAATCCCCTTCATGGGTGACACTTTCAGAAATATGAAGTCCCCTTTCTTGAATTCCAGGGATCTCCGTCTTCTGTCTGCATAACTCTTCTGTCTGCTCTGAGCACTCTTCATTCTTTGCTGGATCTTGGCAACTGCATCGCAAGTTTCCTGCATGAAATCTGTTTTATGCAGTTGTTTTTCTTTCAGATCATACCAGTGAATGGGTGATCTGCACTTTCGTCCATACAGGGTCTCAAACGGTGCCATCTTGATGGAAGCTTGGTAATTGTTGTTACATGAGAATTCCACTAGTGGTAGCTTCTCATTCCAAGCTCCTGGAAAATCCATTACACATGCTCGGACCATATCCTCTAAAGTCTGGATAGTACATTCTGATTATCCATCTGTCTGAGGATGGAAGGCTGTACTGAACCTCAGTTCTGTGCCCATGACTCTTTGCACACACTCCCAAAAGTTTGAAGTGAATCGTGCATCTCTGTCAGATACTATGGACTTTGGAACTCTATGTAATCTGACAACATGATCTACATACAGATGTGCCAGCTTCTCTAATGAGTAAGTGATTTTTATTGGTATGAATCTAGCTGTCTTTGTCAATCTGTCCACAATTACCCAAATGGCATCGTGTCCTCCTCTTGTTTTGGGCAGCCCTACCACAAAATCCATGGTAACGTTCTCCCATTTCCATTCTGGAATCTCCAGAGGTTCTAACTTTCCTCCAGGATGCTGATGCTCGGCCTTGACTTTCTGACAAGTAAGGCACTTACTCACAAATCTTGTAATGTCTCCCTTCATCCCTTTCCACCAAAACTGCAGTTTCAAGTCTTGGTACATCTTGGTGGCTCCAGGATGGACTGAGTATGACGTCTCATGAGCTTCTGACATAATTCACCTTCGAAGTTCTTCATCTGCTGGAACATGAATTCTCCCCTGATACATGATTAATCCATCTGTGGACATCTCTTCCTGGGAGTTTGTCAGACTTGAATCTTGCTTCTGAGCTTCCTTGATATCATCAAACAATAATGACTTCAACTGCAGTGTTGACAATTTTCCTGATATCAGCTCCAGCTCGAGCGAATGAATCTCTTGCTGCAATGGTCTTGACAACCTGTCAATAGGCAACTGCTGCGGAATTGTCGCTTTTCTGCTTAAAGCGTCTGCTACTCGGTTGGCTTTTCCAGGATGATAAAGGATCTCACAGTCATAATCCTTCACCAACTCCAACCATCTTCTTTGCCTCATGTTTAACTCCTTCTGTGTGAAGAAGTATTTTAAACTCTGATGATCTGTGTAAATCTGGCACTGTGCTCCATACAGATAGTGTCGCCAAATTTTGAGTGCGAACACTACTGCAGCAAGTTCTAGGTTGTGGGTGGTGTAATTCTTCTTGTGCTCTTTCAATTGACATGAAGCATAGGCAATTATTTTGCCATCTTGCATCAATACTACTCCCAAACCCACTCTTGAGGTATCACTATAGATTTCATACTTCTCCCCTTCAGTAGGGAGTGTGAGAATCAGCGCACTTGTCAGCCGTCTCTTCAGCTCTTGGAAGCTTCTTTCACATTCATCTGTCTATATATACTTCTTTTCCTTGGGTGTGAGGGTGGTGAGAGGTGCTGTTAATCTTGCAAACCCTTCCACAAATCTTCTGTAACAGCCAACTAACCCTAAGAAACTGCGTATCTCTATCATGCTCTTAGGTGCAGGCCATTTATTGATTGCATCCACTTTGCTTGGATCCACTGTAATTCCCTCCTTGGATACTACATGACCGAGGAAATGCACTCTGTCTAGCCAAAACTCACATTTTGAAAATTTGGCATAGAGTTGATGCTCTCTCAGCTTCTGAAAAACAACTCTTAGCTGGGCTTCATGCTCTGCGTGAGTCTTTGAATATACAAGGATGTCATCGATGAACACAATGACAAACTTGTCAAGATACTCCTTGAAGACTCTGTTAATCAGGTCCATAAAAGCGGCTGGTGCGTTTGTTAACCCAAATGGCATTACTAGGAATTCATAATGCCCATAACAGGTTCTGAAAGCTGTGAGAACGTCATCTTCCTTGATTCTCAGCTGATGGTATCCTGATTTCAAATCAATCTTTGAGAACACTGCTGCACCCTTGAGCTGATCGAACAGGTCATCAATCCTAGGTAATGGGTACCTATTCTTGACTGTAACCTTGTTCAATTCTCTGTAATCTATGCACATGCGGAACGTCCCGTCTTTCTTCTTAACAAACAGTACGGGAGCACCCCATGGGGCATAACTCGGTCTGATGAATCCCTTGTCAAGCAGATCCTTCAGCTACACTTATAACTCTTTTAACTCCACTGGTGTCATGCGGTACGGCGTCTTGGAGATCAGTACTGTTCCAGGTAGGAGCTCTATCTCAAATGAGATTTCCCATTCTAGAGGTAGTCCTGGTAGTTCCTCGGGAAAGACTTCGAGAAATTTTCTGATAACAGGAACATCTTCTGGCTGTAACATCTTCTCTTCTGCTGTATCTGTGACATAAGCTAAATACCCAGTACAACCACTGTCTATTAGCTTCTTTGCTTTCAATGAACTGATCATCATGTTGCTGCATCTTCTCGAAGAATCGACATATTCGAAGCATTCTTCATCTTCTGGCTTGAATACTATTCTTCTGTTTCTGCAATCTATCGTAACTTGATATTTTCCTAGGAAATCCATTCCCAAGATTACATCGTAGTCTGCTATCTTAATCATGATCAATTCTGCATACAACTCTCTATTTGCCATGATTACTGGTACATAGGGTAACCAGTACTCGGACAATATGATTTCTCCTGATGGAAGAGCAGTCCTAAAAGTTCTTCCCATGTGATCTCTAGGGTATTCTAACTTATCAGCAAATGCATATGATATGAAAAAATAGGTGGTCCCAGAGTCAAATAGAACAGATGCCAAGTGGTTAGCGACAGAAATCTGACCTGTCACCACATTGGATGTCCCTGCCTCTGCTTATTTTCTGGTGTAGGCCATCACCCTAGCATCTGCCTGTGGAGCTCTTTCTTGTCTTTCCTGCACTGCTGGAGGCACTTCTGATGGGCTTTCATAACTAAACCTGAGTGCATGTACTTGTGACTGCTGTGGACGTGAAGAGTTTGCTCCTGATACTGACTAACAGTTCATAGGGCAATTCTTGATGAAATGGCCTTCTTTTCTGCATTGAAAACATGCAGTCGTGCCAGCTCTACATTGACCCACATGTTTCCTCCCACAATTTGGACAGGTGGGGTTACTTGGAACTGTGGTGGTGCTAGTCCTCCGAGACTGGCTTCTATTTTCTTAACCCTGGTTTCCTTGAAAATTACCCTTTCTCTTCTGTTGGAACTGAGGGCCTGGATGACTGGACTGCTCTAGTCTTGTACTCTGACTGCCTTTGCTGTGCTGTCCAGGTTGAGAGGCCTTAGCCAAGATATTTTCTTTCTTCTTAGCTTCCCAGACATTTTCCCTCTCTTCTTTCTGTCGGGCTAGGTGATACTCTGCCCTCAAAGCACGACTAACACAGTCGGTTACTGAAATTGACGGGATTGGACCGATGTCAATCAAGGTCAAAATCTCAGGCCTGAACATACCTATCATCTTTGTATCTTCTCCCTTTCCGTTGGCACTACATACGGACATAGGCGGGAGAGCTGATCAAATCTTCAACAAACCTTACTGACTGACATGTCATCCTGCTTGTGACGCCTTAAATTTTATTTAAGAGTCAATATATAATTTAAATAAAATTAGTGTACCAAAAACTAATTAAAAATCTTTTAGAAACCCTAAGTTGGTTTCCTAGTCAAATTCCGCTCAAAAAGTCAATAATTTTAACTTAAAAAAAACCCTAAAATATTCGGCCATTACTTGGGATTTTTAATTAAAATTTAAATCCCACAAATCCAAGGAGGATTCAAATTTAAATTTCATCCCTTAAATATAAAGAAGAATTTCGGCCATAAAGTGTAGGAAATAAAGGAGATTTTATTTGAATTAAAAGCTAGGTCAAAACTCATTCAAAATTCAAATTATTTTTTTTCCTAAAAACTAATGGATAATTTTCGGTCACTTAAGGGGAAATAAGAGAGAAAACCCTAGCCTCAAAACAGCACAAAAACTTTCCCTTTTGCCCCTTAAAATTTTCGGCCAAACAAGGAAGAGAAAGGGAAAGAAAAACCTAGTATAAAAACCCTCTTTTAACTCTCATTCACCCTTCCTTTCACTCTTAAAAACTCGGCCAGCCTCCTCTTGTTTCCTCTCTGAATTTTCTCTCCCAAAACAACCCCAAAACGACAAACAAAAACCTACTTAAAGGCAGCTTAAGGATTTAACCAATTTTGAGACAAAAACAAGGTGAGAAATCAACTTTTTCCTTCCTTCTCCTTTTGATTTTAAATCCGAAATTTATATGGTTTTCTCCACTGTTTTCCCTACTGTTTTGAAGACCCCAACACTCACACTAATTCAGCCAAAAAGGAGACCAAGCATCAAAAATAGTGCAGTACAAATAAGGTGTGATTTCTCTCTCTAAAACCCTAAAAATTCTGCCTCATTGATCCCCTTTCAAAAACCCTATTATCACATGTGTAAAAGTTTATGATTTTGTCAATTTGATTCTTGGGTTGTGTTAATGACATATAAATAAGGTTCTCCACAAAATTTCGTAATCATTGGATGAAAATTGAATTGATTTGAGGCTAATTGAAATTCGGACACAGAAAAAGGGAAATCTGGAAAATTACCATATGAACAGTAAATTTATGTCAGCCATAACTTGAGTTTTAAAAACGATTTTTGAGTGATTCTTGAGCCTAAAATTAAATTCAAGATGTCCCCTAAATGCCTGCAAAATTTTAGAACCAAACTCATCCGTTTTCCTAGTCAAAAGATTTTTCTAAGATAGGTGGACAGAACTGCCAGTTTTTGAACAGAAACTGAAACCCAGATTTTATGCCTGAAAACAACCCCTCGGTTTTTGGCCTAATTGAATGACCAAACAATGTCTAAAAATTATAAAAATTATATGGAATTAAAGCTACGGATGTCTAGTTTAACATATTAAAAATTTAGAATTTTTGGGATTAAAAATGAATTAATATTGATTTTACAATCAGCCTAGATCAGTCTGTCCATGTCCAGTAATATCCTAACTTAGAGTTTTTCACAAATTTTAAAACCCAAATGTTTATTAAACATTTTAAAATCTTTTGTGGCACACTAAAATGATTGGATAATTATGTCTAGACCTAAACTGATCATATGTTGTGATTATAGGATTTATTTGACGTTCTTGCTGGATTTGTGGATCACGTTATCGTAACGCTTGTGCGATAATCGAGGTAGGACATTCTAGCCTTTTCTAGGAGTAGTTGATAACTCTATGAAATAGAGTTATTACAGCCATTTGAGGATGTAAAAAGATGTTTGGTCCATTGAGTTCTTGACTTTTAATAGTTAACTAAAGCATTTTTTTTGGTTTTTAATGCAGTCTTTTATTTTAGAATGTTAAATTTAATTTATATTGCTTTTAAGTATTTTGCAGAGTTGAAGTAGTAGAAGGGTGCCAGGATCAGGAGGTCAAGCTGCAGCTAGGAGGGAATTGTAAAAATTGGAGAAAAATGACAAGGAAGACTGATCCCAGGCGTTGCTACAGCAATGCTGTAGCTTTACTGTAGCAAACTGGGCAGAAAATTGTTCAGATAATTTTGACAAGTCAACGTACAGCTGGCAACCAATTTTATTAGTGAGCATGGCAGAAAGGACAAGCTTATGAGCTGTCTTAATCCAAGGACACCAAATAAAAGCTCAGCCATTAGATTATGTACACATGTACATCATCCATTTGCCCTAGCACTTAAAAGGGAGCATGATGCATTCAGAAAAGGGGCAGACAAGGAGCAGAGAGAAAATACGGAAAAGAGCAGACAGAAAGAGAAAACCAAGGAAGAGGAAGGAATCGTACAGGGATTGGAGGAGATTTCAGTATATTCTGGAAGGAGAAATTAGAAAGTAGCTGTGTACCTTGTGCACGCCTATTTTGTCAATCTTTCCTCCATTTTCGGTTGTACTCTTGTTTCTATTTTTCCAGTACAATGTTTTCTTTTTTTTTCGGTGGGTTTGAACAGTCAAGTATGAACTAATTTCTTTTAAGACTGGGAGGATAAAGTACCCATTTCTGTGACTAACTTTGTATGTTGAGCTTGCTATTTTAATGTTATTTGGTTTATTCAACATCGTTTTGTTGGTTTATTTGTGTTCTTTGACTGGCCATCTTGAGCATAATACTGTGATTTCAGTGGTTGGAAAACTAATTGGAATTAGACAGGTGTTGGATAATGTGTGATTGGTTGGGTTTGTGCAGTAATCTAATTAATTTTGCAAGCTAAGCAGGAATGCATGTTTGTCTCATATAACCTTTTGGAACCTAAACTTAATTTGGCTTCGTACTCCATTTAGCATAGGAATATGTTGAAATGAAGCAAGAAGTTATTAACATAAGTATTTCGGAAGAAACTTGTGAAATTTTGAGTTCCAGGTTAACTAAGTAACATTGCTGTAGCAATGCTGTAGCACTGCTGTAGCATACTGAGTTGAGTTGCAGAAACAGGGGAAATTGAATTCCAGTCACTCTTTTACCAATTGTTATTAAGTCTGTTTTATTCAGCTTGCAATTGCTTTGTGCATTTTTATGTCATACTAGTATAGTGAGTTTAAGACAACTTTAACTCTCCATCAATTCTTGCATATCCTTAATTTCGTTTTTAATTTAGATGAAATAGTGATAACATTCTCTGTGGGACGATATCCGTACTCTTGTACACTGTATTACTTGTATGCGACACGTGCGCTTGCGTAGCATTTTAAGGAAGCAACAAGTTTTTGGCGCCGTTGCCGGGGAATTGTCATCACTATTAGTCTTTGTAAATATATATTTTGATTTCTGTAGTTTTTCTATCTTATCTTGAAATTTCTGTTTGTATCCTTGTAGGTACTCGAGTTTCTTTATGAATAGGCCACGAGACCAGGAATTGCTGCCTATAGATCCAGAAATTGAAAGGACATTCAGGGCAAGAAGAAGAGAACAACAAGGTCTTGCAGTTGTTGAAGAAATGGCCGAAGAAGAAGTTGGCAACAATGGCAATAATGCTGCAGCAATGGCAGATGATAGGGATCGAGCTATTAGAGAATATGCTGTGCCAATGCTACATGGTCTGAATTCTGGTATTGTTAGGCCAGAAATTCAGGCACCACAGTTTGAGTTAAAACCGGTCATGTTTCAAATGCTTCAAACAGTCGGGCAGTTTAGTGGGATGTCAACAGAAGATCCTCATCTCCATCTTAGACTTTTTATGGAAGTGAGTGATTCTTTCAAGCTGCCAGGAGTGTCAGAGGATGCTTTGAGACTCAAGTTGTTTCCCTATTCTCTGAGGGACCGAGCAAGAGCATGGTTGAATTCATTGCCATCAAATTCAGTCATTACTTGGAATGATTTGGCAGAGAAATTCCTGATGAAGTACTTTCCTCCAACTAAAAATGCCAAGCTCAGGAATGACATTACTGGTTTTCAGCAGATGGATGGTGAATCTTTGTACGAGGCATGGGAAAGATATAAGGAGCTATTGCGCAAGTGTCCTCACCACGGGATTCCTCACTGGATTCAGATGGAAACCTTCTACAATGGTCTCAATGGGCAGACTCGGACTATAGTAGATGCCTCAGCCAACGGAGCTATTTTGGCTAAATCTTTTAATGAAGCTTATGAAATATTGGAGAGGATGGCCAATAACAATTATCAATGGCCAGCCGAGAGAGCAGCTTCCACAAGAAGAGTAGCAGGGGTTCATGAATTGGATGCAATGACTGCTTTAACAGCTCAGGTATCTTCCCTTACTAGTGTTTTGAAATCAATGAACGTGAATTCAGGGATGAAGCCTCAACAACCAACAGCAGCCTCTTGTACTTATTGTGGTGAAGAGCACCTCTTTGATCAATGCCCATCTAACCCAGCATCAGCATGTTATGTTGGGAATTTTAACAGGAATCATAATCCATATTCCAACACATATAATCCTGGTTGGAGACAACATCCGAATTTCTCTTGGAACTCTCAAGGGCAGAATGTAGGGTCTTCTTCTACACCAACTCGGCCACAACATCCTCCAGGATTTCCACCCCAAGGAAGAACTCACCTAGTGGAACAATCTTCATCAATGGAGAGTTTATTGAAAGAGTATATGGCCAAGAATGACGCCATCATTCAAAATCAGGCATCCATGATTCAAAGTCAAGCAGCATCATTGAGGAATTTGGAGAACCAGCTGGGGCAGTTAGCTAATGCCTTGAATACTCGACCTCAAGGTTCATTGCCAAGTGACACAGAGAATCCTAGGCGAGAGGGTAAGGAGCAATGCAAGGCAATTTCATTGAGAAGTGGTAGAAAGCTAGAGCTGCCCGAAGTAAAGCCTAGACAGCAAAGGGAGCCCTCTTCAATCCAAGAGAAAAAGGAGAAGGAAGAAGAAGCGGAGGAACTAAAGAAACAAAATAATGCCACAGACCGCAATGCTACAACATCGCTACAGCAGAGCTGTACAGAACAGCAAAAATCTAGACCACCGCCACCATTTCCTCAACGACTCCACAAGCAGCAGCAAGATAAGCAGTTCAAGCGATTTTTGGAGGTCTTGAAGCAGCTCCACATCAATGTTCCACTTGTGGAAGCACTTGAACAAATGCCAAGCTATGCTAAGTTTATGAAGGACATTCTTTCTAAGAAGAGAAGGCTTGGGGAGTTTGAAACCGTGGCTATGACAGAAGAATGCAGTGCTATTTTACAGAATAAACTTCCCCCAAAGTTGAAGGATCCAGGAAGTTTTACAATTCCATGTGCTATTGGCAATAAGTACATTGGCAAGGCTCTTTGTGACCTTGGAGCAAGCATAAACCTTATGCCAATGTCAGTCTTCAGAAAATTAGGAATTGGGGAAGCAAGGCCAACTACAGTGACTCTACAATTAGCAGACCGATCAATTACCCATCCAGAAGGGAAGATTGAAGATGTATTGGTAAGGGTGGATAAATTCATTTTCCCTGCAGATTTCATTGTTCTAGATTTTGAAGCGGATAGAGAAGTGCCTATCATACTGGGAAGACCATTTCTAGCAACAGGGAGAACACTGATTGATGTGCAAAAAGGAGAGCTTACAATGAGAGTCAACGACGAGAAGGTGACCTTTAATGTGCTCAAAGCAATGAGGTTTCCCGATGAGGTAGAGGAGTGTTCCATGGTGAATATGCTTGAATATGTGGTGTCAGAAGAATTTGAGAAGGGATGCCACGAAGATCATGAGGAACCGATTAGGCCGAAAGAAGATGTGAAGATGCCTGAAGAGATAAGTGCCTCGGTAGCTTGGGTTGATAAAGCATCAGCCAATGTATTTAGAGAAAGGAGGTTTGAGCCGCTGGGATTGGCAGATTGTGAGATCAAGAAGCCTCGGCCATCTATTGAAGAGCCACCGATTTTGGAATTGAAACCTCTTCCATCACACCTCCGATACGCTTACTTGGGAGAGTCAGAAACACTTCCAGTGATAATCTCAGCTTCATTGACTAAGGATCAGGAGCAGGAGCTACTTGCAGTCTTAAAAAAATTTAAGAAAGCGCTTGGGTGGACAATTGCAGACATTAAGGGAATTAGCCCTGCTATTTGTATGCATAAGATTCTCCTTGAAGAATGCTACAACAATTCTGTGGAGCAGCAACGAAGACTAAACCCGATCATGAAGGAAGTGGTGAAGAAGGAGATAATTAAATGGCTAGATGCAGGCATAATCTACCCCATTTCAGACAGCTCATGGGTCAGCCCTGTGCAGTGCATACCTAAGAAGGGAGGAATGACTGTTGTGACTAATGATAACAACGAGTTGATCCCTACCCGTACGGTCACCGGTTGGAGAGTTTGTATGGATTATCGGAAGCTGAACAAGGCCACTAGGAAGGATCATTTCCCATTGCCCTTTATCGATCAGATGCTGGATAGATTAGCTGGGAAAGAGTATTACTGCTTTTTGGATGGCTACTCAGGTTACAATCAGATTGCTATAGCACCTGAGGATCAAGAAAAGACCACCTTTACTTGCCCATACGGAACATTTGCTTTTCGGAGGATGCCATTTGGGTTGTGCAATGCTCCAGCAACTTTCCAACGCTGTATGATGGCTATCTTCTCTGATATGGTGGAACGATGTTTAGAGGTCTTCATGGATGATTTCTCAGTTATGGGAGAATCTTTCGAAGAATGCTTGGTAAATTTGGAGCAGATTCTAAAAAGGTGTGAAGAAACTAGCCTAGTCTTAAATTGGGAGAAATGCCATTTTATGGTGACTGAGGGAATTGTGTTAGGACACAAGGTATCAAGGAAAGGAATTGAGGTGGACAAGGCTAAGATAGAGATCATCGACAAGATGCCACCACCATCATCAGTCAAGGGAATCAGAAGCTTTTTGGGACATGCGGGTTTCTATAGAAGATTTATCAAGGATTTCTCAAAAATCTCAAAACCCCTGTGTTCTTTGCTTGAGCAGAACAAACCATTCAGATTTGATGCGGAATGCCAACATGCATTTACAGAATTGAAGAAGAAACTTGTGTCAGCACCTATCATTGTGGCACCTGATTGGTCTAAATCATTTGAGTTGATGTGTGATGCTAGTGACTATGCCATAGGAGCGGTATTGGGACAAAGAAAAGATAAAGTGTTCCACTCCATTTATTATGCTAGCAAAACTCTGACTGACGCTCAGCTCAACTACACCACCACTGAAAAAGAACTCTTGGCAGTGGTATTTGCCTTTGACAAGTTCCGGGCATATTTGGTGGGCACTAAAGTAGTAGTCTATACGGATCACTCAGCTATAAAGTACCTCATTGCCAAAAAGGATGCCAAACCGAGGTTGATTAGATGGGTTCTATTGCTTCAGGAATTTGATCTGGAAATCAGAGATAAAAAAGGGACTGAGAATCAGGTGGCTGATCATTTGTCAAGATTAGAGAGTGGAAAGATAGAGAGAGATGAAGAGCCAATAAAGGAAACCTTTCCTGATGAGCAGCTTTTTGTAGTTAAGCTAGGGAACGCACCTTGGTATGCAGACATAGTGAATTATTTGGTGAGTGGTTTACTCCCGCCCGATCTGACTAGTCAACAAAGGCGGAGATTCCTTCATGACGTCAAGTTTTACTATTGGGATGAGCCGTACTTGTTCAAGCAAGGTGCAGACCAGATTATAAGAAGATGTGTGCCTGAAGAGGAAGGGGTTGGTATACTTCAACATTGCCATTCATCTCCTTATGGTGGTCACTATGGAGGATTCAGAACAGCCGCAAAAGTGCTACAATCTGGTTTCTTTTGGCCTTCTCTCTTTAAGGACGCTCACGAGTTCGCCAGGATGTGTGACAGATGTCAGCGGGTAGGGAACATATCACAACGACATGAAATGCCCTTAAACAATATTCTGGAAGTTGAGATATTTGATGTTTGGGGAATAGACTTCATGGGACCGTTTCCTTCGTCCTTCAACAATCAATACATCCTAGTAGCCGTGGACTATGTCTCCAAATGGGTGGAAGCAGCAGCATTCCCTACAAATGACTCCAAAGTGGTTGTAAGGTTCTTACATAAGAACATTTTTACACGTTTTGGGACTCCTAGATCCATCATAAGTGATGAGGGAACTCACTTTAGCAGCAAACAATTTGAAAGCCTTTTGGCCAAGTATGGAGTGAAACACAAGGTTGCTACAGCATATCATCCCCAAACCAGTGGGCAGGCTGAGGTGTCTAACAGGGAAATAAAGAGGATTCTTGAAAAAGTTGTCAATCCCACAAGGAAAGATTGGTCAGCCAGGTTAGATGATACATTGTGGGCATATCGGACAGCTTACAAGACTCCCTTAGGAGCATCACCGTACAGATTAGTATTTGGTAAAGCCTGCCACTTGCCGGTGGAGTTGGAACACAAGGCGTATTGGGCAATCTCAAAGCTTAATCTTGATGAACAAGCGGCAGGAGAAAGAAGAATGCTGCAACTTAATGAGATGGACGAATTTCGCATGATGGCCTATGAAAATGCGAAGATATACAAGGACAAGGTCAAAAGATGGCATGACAGCAGGATTCGTCCACGGAAATTTGAAGAAGGGCAGTATGTTCTTCTTTTCAACTCACGGCTAAAGTTGTTCCCTGGAAAACTAAGGTCAAGGTGGTCTGGTCCCTTCCAAATTTCAGAAGTATTTCCTCATGGTGCAGTGGAACTCATGGAAGAAAAATCAGGTAGAAAGTTTAAGGTGAATGGGCAGCGTATCAAGCATTATTGGGGAGGTTCATTTGCTAAGGAGAAGACTTCCATCTCCTTGAGAGATCCAGATCAGTAAAGGGAAGTAGTCGGGCTGTCGACTTTAAAACAAGCGCTTATGGGAGGCAACCCAATGTTTTATTTGTTTCTTGCTTAATTTTCTGTTTTTGTGTTTTTTTTTATTTTATTTTTGTTTTATTATTGTTATTTTCTTCTATGGAGTTTCTTTGGTGTGATTTATGTGTATGTGTTGTTTTGATGTTTAATATAGGTTGTCTGGGGTAAATTTGCAAGGAAAAAGGAAGTAAAGGCTTCTGGAGTAGCAGATTGGAAACTGAACAGGAATGCTACAGTAATGCTGCAGCATTGATGCAGCATTTGGAATGCAGAGCCAGAGCCGAGGCTACAGCGCCGAGGCGCTGCCTCTGAGCGCTGCAGCGCGCCGAAAAAAAAAAAAAAAAAAAATTTAATTAAAAAAAAAATTTTAAAAAAAAAAAAAAAAACTATGCTACAAGCAATGCTATAGCATAGCTATAGCAAACTGGACTACATTTGTAGTGAATAGTTCCAGCCGAAAAAAAAAAAAAAAAAAAAAAGGGCCACATGGCATCACCCCATAAAACCCTACATATTGGCCCACACCCCATCCCTTTCTCCCATTCTATTTCGGCGCCTCCTCACTCACTCTCTAAACTCTATAACCAATTCTCCCACAAATATCTCTAACCATTTCCTCTTCAAAATCTCAAAATCTTAAACTTCCACCATTTTCTTTGCAAAACCGTCACCATCACCCACGTTCTTTTTCTTTTCCCTCTTTTTCTCACTTAAACTATCGGCCACAACCCATCTATATATTTCTCTCTCCCCGATTTTCCTCTAAAAAAAAAAAAAAATCAAAAAGAGAGAAAACAACCCTCACCATTCTCGTTTCTCGCCCAAGGCATCAGTGTTGGTATCTATCCCCCACCAGTCGGCGACAAAGAAACACAAGGGCCAAGTGTGGAAGAAAGAAAAAGGCCGAAGTTAAAAGGGTCACCGTACATACAACTTGAACCAAGTGTAAGAAGTTTCATTTCCTTTCTTTTGGTTGTATTGTGAAAGTGTGGTAAATGTTGATATTTGTGTGGACGAATTTTTGGAATTGTGACATTGGGATTTGAGATTTTGGGTAAAAGCTAATTTTTTTTTTTTTTTGGATTGTGGGCCCGAAATATAGTTTGGTGGGACGGATTTGGTGTTTTGAGAGGGTAAGAAATTTTATTGTGGTGCAGTAGGAATTGATTACTGTTTGGGGTACACGGTGGATTTTAGTTTTTATTTTGAGAAACAGTACTTAAAGAAAAAGTGAAAGTTGATTAAATGGGGAAGAAAAGCGTAGCCCACAGAACACCAGCTACCACTAAGTTTGTGTCGGATGAAGCAGCAGAAAAATACGAGAAGGTGGTGTCAAAAAGACCCCTACATTGGGAAAAGGGGTTTGTACTACAAGAAACGACTACTATGGGGTACACCAAGCCAGTTTATTCAGTCATCACCACACATAACTGGAGGTATTTCTGCAGACAACCCGAGGAAGCAATTGTACCCTTAGTTCGGGAATTTTATACAAATTTCTCGGAGGACCAGCCTGAAGCTGTGGAGGTGAGAGGAGTGTCAGTGGAATTCAGACCATCTAACATCAACTACATTTACGGGCTGGAAGAGGGAGAGGATAACTATGCAAATTTGATTGACAATATCACTGAAGAATTACTACAGCAAGTAATCTCTACCCTGTGTGTTGAGGGAACAAGGTGGAATATAACAACTCAAGGAACCTACACCTTCCCCCGAAACAGTCTGCTGCCTGGCCCGAAGGTGTGGTATCATTTCCTGAAGTCGAGACTGATGCCATCAACCCACCTTCAAACAGTGTCAAGAGACAGGGCCATACTCCTCTACTGTATTATTACAGGACTGAAGTTCAATGTAGGTCGAATTATTTATGAGGAGATATGCAGCTGTGCTCAGAAGTCATCAGGTCACCTTTGGTTTCCCTCATTGGTTTCAGAAATGTGTGAACGGAGCGGAGTAAGCTTCAATGACAATGAAGAGAAACTAAAGGTGACAGGGATCATCACCCCAGCTGCAGTAGCCCGCATTGCACAGGATAACTTGAAGCAACCAAAAGAGGCTGCAGCAGAAGATGACACTGAAGAAGCTGGTCCTTCTACCCGTCCCTCTTGCAGTAGTGAGCCTGCAGCATCTGGTAGTACCATGCAAGTTCCTGCAGCAATTTCGCAAAGTCTACAAATGCTAGAGCAGAGAATGAGTCTGCAGGAAATTCAACAGTATGAAACAATGCAAATGCTACAGCAGATGCAGAAGCAGCAGCAACAGTATTGGACATATGCAAGACAGAGGGATGCTGTGCTACAGCAGTCATTACAGCAAAGGTCAGCCCGACCAGCATGTCAATTTCCTGAGTTCCCCAGCAGCATCCTACAAGAGGAGGATACCCATGACTCCGAGGAAGAATGACCGCCTAGGCAACCTGCCTATGGCCCCCAGGGAGTATTATCTTTCTACTGCTTACTTTAAAATTCAGACTTTCATGAGCAGTGAGGGCACTGCTTATTTCTAAGTTTGGGGGTGGTGGCATGGTTGTTCCATTTATGGCGTGATTGTTTGTTTCTGATAAGTTTTGTTTTAGGATTAGCTTAGGTTCTTTTATTATGATATCTATTCATTTTACAGCAATGCTATAACATTGCTGTAGCATACCCAAACAAAAAAAAAAAAAAATTTAGTTGAGTTGTTTACGTACGTCTATTTACTGTGTTGCTTGTCCACATTTTCTAGTTTTGCTACAGCATTGTTGAATGAAACAGAGTTCAATGAAGATCATGAATTGCTTGGAAATTTTCACTTTGTAGGATGGATTGACAGGAGTTGGAAATCTGTGATATTCATCATTAGCTGGCTCTAAATACGAATTTTCCAGTTTTACACAGTAAGCTATGGTTAGATTTCTTTTGGGAGAATTTAAGAAAAGTTGAACCTTTGTGAGAACCTAAGGATTTAGAACTGGTTTTGTGAGTCTCTCGAGGCGAATTTTAGGAAACTGAGCATAAGAGGAAAGTTTAGGCAACTGGTAAAAAGGGAACTAAAGTGAATTAAAGTTTGGGGGTTTCAAAAAAAAAAAAAAAAAAAAAAAAAACTTTGGGATTGACTCCGCTATTTGGAACCACCTAGTAACCAGGAGTAGCATGTGCTCCATGTGTACTTTTGCGTCAAACAGTGGTTTGAAATATGAGTATAATAATGTCTTTAATGGTGACCCTGTTGAGTAACCGGGTGTCTTCATCACAAATGTTGGCATTCGCGTAAAAAGGCAGTGGTGACATTGGAGAATGTCCTATATATATATATATGAAATAATAAATAAATGGATACCCCCATTGCCATAAAAAAAAAAAAAAAAAATTTTAAAGAGAAGTTCCTGTTTCATGGTTTAGAAGCCTATCCTACCTTAAGTGCTTGGTTGACATATATATTAGTGGAGAGGGATTTAAGAAACCAGCTTATGAAGCCATCAATTAGGTTTGATGATCAAAGTTTAACTGGACTTGGGTGAACCAAGGATGCTAACCATAGTTTTCACACACGCATTTGGGAAAATTTGAATGAGGAGAAAGCTTGTGATGATTTGAGCAAATCTTTGACAAATGTTAATCTAGAGAACGAGTGGGATATTGAACATGCAATTCAGAAAAAGTTGGCTTCAACAATGCATTGTAGTGGAATCAGAATGCATTTTTTTTAGTGTTTTCTGCATCCATTGTTTTTGTGTTTGTTCTTTGTGTTTTTGTGTCTTTATTTCATTACTCGAGGACGAGCAATGGATTAAGTTTGGGGGTGTGATAACTCTATGAAATAGAGTTATTACAGCCATTTGAGGATGTAAAAAGATGTTTGGTCCATTGAGTTCTTGACTTTTAATAGTTAACTAAAGCATTTTTTTTGGTTTTTAATGCAGTCTTTTATTTTAGAATGTTAAATTTAATTTATATTGCTTTTAAGTATTTTGCAGAGTTGAAGTAGTAGAAGGGTGCCAGGATCAGGAGGTCAAGCTGCAGCTAGGAGGGAATTGTAAAAATTGGAGAAAAATGACAAGGAAGACTGATCCCAGGCGTTGCTACAGCAATGCTGTAGCTTTACTGTAGCAAACTGGGCAGAAAATTGTTCAGATAATTTTGACAAGTCAACGTACAGCTGGCAACCAATTTTATTAGTGAGCATGGCAGAAAGGACAAGCTTATGAGCTGTCTTAATCCAAGGACACCAAATAAAAGCTCAGCCATTAGATTATGTACACATGTACATCATCCATTTGCCCTAGCACTTAAAAGGGAGCATGATGCATTCAGAAAAGGGGCAGACAAGGAGCAGAGAGAAAATACGGAAAAGAGCAGACAGAAAGAGAAAACCAAGGAAGAGGAAGGAATCGTACAGGGATTGGAGGAGATTTCAGTATATTCTGGAAGGAGAAATTAGAAAGTAGCTGTGTACCTTGTGCACGCCTATTTTGTCAATCTTTCCTCCATTTTCGGTTGTACTCTTGTTTCTATTTTTCCAGTACAATGTTTTCTTTTTTTTTCGGTGGGTTTGAACAGTCAAGTATGAACTAATTTCTTTTAAGACTGGGAGGATAAAGTACCCATTTCTGTGACTAACTTTGTATGTTGAGCTTGCTATTTTAATGTTATTTGGTTTATTCAACATCGTTTTGTTGGTTTATTTGTGTTCTTTGACTGGCCATCTTGAGCATAATACTGTGATTTCAGTGGTTGGAAAACTAATTGGAATTAGACAGGTGTTGGATAATGTGTGATTGGTTGGGTTTGTGCAGTAATCTAATTAATTTTGCAAGCTAAGCAGGAATGCATGTTTGTCTCATATAACCTTTTGGAACCTAAACTTAATTTGGCTTCGTACTCCATTTAGCATAGGAATATGTTGAAATGAAGCAAGAAGTTATTAACATAAGTATTTCGGAAGAAACTTGTGAAATTTTGAGTTCCAGGTTAACTAAGTAACATTGCTGTAGCAATGCTGTAGCACTGCTGTAGCATACTGAGTTGAGTTGCAGAAACAGGGGAAATTGAATTCCAGTCACTCTTTTACCAATTGTTATTAAGTCTGTTTTATTCAGCTTGCAATTGCTTTGTGCATTTTTATGTCATACTAGTATAGTGAGTTTAAGACAACTTTAACTCTCCATCAATTCTTGCATATCCTTAATTTCGTTTTTAATTTAGATGAAATAGTGATAACATTCTCTGTGGGACGATATCCGTACTCTTGTACACTGTATTACTTGTATGCGACACGTGCGCTTGCGTAGCATTTTAAGGAAGCAACAGTAGTCAAGTGTTTTAAATTTCCTTGTTTTATCGATGGCATGCTGTTTTTCAGTTTATGAAATTATTATACTATTTTTGATGAAATAAACGCATGCAACGTGTTTTGTAATAAATGTGTATTTTAAAGCGTGTTTTGATTAATGACATAATATAACTTGGTAAATACCATCTTTTGAATAATCTGGTGAACATAATTGAGCTCTAGTTCACGATCATTGTAAATGATGCGTGCGTCCCAAAGTTGACGCCATGGGGGAAGGTCCCTAAACCTGCACAGGGCCGCTCGGCCTATTTAGACCGTAACGAGATGATCTAGGATAATTCAATTCGAGGCACGTATATTATAGCTACGACAAGTCCTCACTCAAAATATGATGGTTTATTTTAATGATTTATTATTTTAATATTGGGGCACGTATATTGCAGCTACGCTAAGTCCTCAGCAGAATAAAACTTATATTAAAAATGTTTTCACGAAATTGTTAATTATTTGTTTTAAATGATTATTATGCCATGTATTCTTAAATTGTTGATTTTATTTTTAGAAACAAATATTATGCCATACATTTAAATGTTACCTGTTTAATCCACCTTTGTTTCTGTCTTACTGAGCCAGCGCTCACGTCCCTTTTCTTTGTGATTTCGAAATGACTACTTCCAGGTGCAGGAGGTAGCAGTTTCGAAAATCGTTGAGATATCCGTTACTACCGAAGATGATGCTATCCGTTTTCTCCATCTTCTTCTTTATGTTTCCCGTTCTGATGTAATGAGACTTTAAGTTTGTACTTTATTACATGTTATTTAAATTTTAAGCTTGGGAATATTTTATGGTTGGTAATTTCATTTGAAAACCGATTTTGTGTTTGATTTCCGCATTAAAAAGCATTTATTTTCTTCTTTATTTTATTATGTGGTTATGATGCTACTTTATAAATAATTAGACTTAGCTAAATTATAATGTTGGCCTGCTTTTCTAAATAAATGTTTTTCCTTAAATCTCGGGTTGATATTATAATTTGGCTGCCGTATCACGTGTCTAAATTTTGGGCCGTGACACTGCTGTAACTCTGAAAATTCTTTCTGCTGGGGTCGGAGTGATGCAGGATCATAATATTTCTGGTTGAACTCCTCCAAGAACTCCGCCCATGATATTGTGGTCACGTCTCTCCTCATGCGGACTGTGTCCCACCAAAATCTTGCGTCCCTCCTTAGAATAAAGGATGCGCACATGACTTTCTCTTCATCTGTGAGTCTCATAAACTCCATAATCATCTGGATTGAAGAAAGCCAATCTTCTGCTTCTAGAGGATTTGTTGAACCCTCAAATTTCGGAGGCTTTATCTTCCGAAATCTCTCGTATAGTGGCTCTGGGTTCACCCTAACCGGTGGTTCCTGAACCACTTCTGGTGCGGCTGGTGGCACTACCTGTTCTGCCTCTACTACTGGTTGTGCAGGAGTCCCTACTGATCCCTGCCCCTGTTCTAACTGTTCTAGTCTCTATCTCAACTCTGCATTTTCTCTCATTTGATTTTCTAGAAGAGCTTGCATCTCTTTTAATCTTTGAGTTAAAGTTTGGCGTCCCCTTCTCCTTCTTTGGCCTTGGCCCTGATTTTCCATCGTGCTACTTTATATCCTAAAATCACACGATGAACTTGTATTAGATCCTGTATAAAAAGGATTCACATCATTTCTTACATTATCATAACATCATATACTTACTACAAAATATAGGTCTCTACAGACCTTTACTTTCATGCATAACTAGCTGCTTATATTAACATAAACTTAACTTACTTGAATCGGCGAACAGGATATGCACGGAGTCAGGCGGGATATGGTCAACCAACTTTTCTGATAATACCAACTGTGACTATAGTAAGTATTCTAAACTAAACCCATTTTAAAAGTTGGGCTCTGATACCAACTGTGACTACGGTTGGTATCCTAAACTGAACCCATCGTAAAACTGCTCTGATACCACCAGTGGCAGCCCGTCCTACTATAACCGGCTCTACAGTACTATTACAGTCAACTCTGTAGTTAACCGCAATAGTATGCAGGCCTCTAGGGTCGTCGGCAATCATGCTGAACTGAAAACTTGCTTGCTAATTTGCGGAATAATTTTTTTTTCTTTAAATTCATAACTGTTCGAGAATGTGATAAGGAAATCATGTTAACAAAATAAGATGCATATGAATCATGATTCCCCTATCACATAATCTTAACTTGAAAACTTGTTCTTTTTGAAATTACATTTCAAAACTATACAGCGGAAGATTAAAGGGTGACCAAATCCCTCGCCCAAAACTCCCTGACATGCTTCTACCCTGTTTGTCGTCCACCGTAAACTACTGGTGAACAGGTCTCTTACCTGCAACATGTGAACAAATTGGTGAGCTATGGGCTCAGTAAGTTCAAACATAAAAACATGAAACATGAGATGCTATACTGCTGTGCTCATGCGTGAAACTGACTCTGTAAACATGCTCGTGGCTGATAGGTTAGTCTTAGGACATTATCTGTTATTAAGTTCTGGTTTTGGGCCCCTGATTGGTTATACCGACATGTTAGCGCAACTGAGAGTGGAACTTTAGTGCTGACCTCTTCAGTCTTAACTGCAGCTAAACATGAAAACCTCCCCATGGATCGAGAGGCCGATACGCCAATAATTGGTTTAATTACCATCTTGCTGGTGTTCCAACTGGGTAGCATACTGATTGCCCCCACAGTTGGAACCTGTTACATGAATTACTAGGGTGTGAGTTAGATTAACACACTAGGGTGCCTTGTGCACCTACATGTTTTCGTGTTCTGGTACCTGTCTGACATATGTACTGAAACATGCAACTCTAGATACATGACATGAACTGACCTGAGCTGACATGAGACTGACATGAATATCGTGATGTAGACAATCAATGTCTAACAAACACGTTATACAATATACATAACATCATAATATAACAAGCTTGTCCACGTTGCAGTCAGGACAACGCTTGAACTTACAAAAAATCCGCTAGCGTAAGCCTCTACTGCTCTGGGACTACTGTATCGAGGTCTCTGGCTTGAACTCCTATAAAAGGAATAATCACTGATTATTTCCAATATTTATCTTATACTGGAAATATGGGAAAACATGAAAATTTACATTTCCAGACTTTTTTTTTTTATACTCTTTAGGTTCGGACACGCCCTCCTACACAGCCATGTCTCTGGCCGTGTACCTCTCTGGACTTACATGTCTGGCTGTGTACTTCGTGGAACATGGCCGTGTATACTTACACGGGTGAATACATGGCCGTGTTACTGGCCGTGTACTCCTCTGGACTCTTACATGGTTATTTACACGGCTGTGTTTTTAGCCGTGTTTTCCTGCTGTCTAACATAGTCTGCTACACGCCTTTCCCTTGACCGTGTTCCCCTTGACACGGTCCGATACACGACCGTGTTCTTGGCCGTGTACCTCTCGGGTCTGAATTTTCTTGCAACACGGTCGTGTATATGGGCATGTTCAGGGCCATGTACTGAACACACCCTTGTACACGCTCGTGTACACGCCCGTGTTCATACCAGAATCAAGATTCTGGGTCCGAACTGCTCTGCTCTGCTCTGATTTTCTAAGGCTTTTATGGCCTTTGTTCTACTTCTTACACTCAAAATCGATCTCCATAAGATCGTTTCAAGGTATCTACTACATTTCTACTATCACAAATCTATGATTTCATAAGCAAAATCTCACATTTTGCTTATGAATATCTCTTGACTCAACTTTTGAAAAATCTGTATTTTTGTGAAGAAAACTCACTAAACTTGGTTTTCTAAACCATCCACTCATGGATTCGTGTTTGAAAACATCTAGACTCGAACCATGTTTCGATTTTAACCGAAAACCTCAACATGATTCACTCACATTCTCTTTTTTCACTTAAAACCCTAGATTTTTCCCCCCCAAGAAAAAACGTGAGAAATGTGGGTTTACCTTACTTTGAATCTTGAGAGCTTCTTGCTACTGATTCTTGACCGAAAACTCGATCAATCTGCTGCTTGAACAAGAAAATCCGAACTTTCTTTGGATTTCCCTTTCCATCTCTTTTTCTTTCTCGGTTTCTCTCTTTCTCTTTCTTTCTTTCTTTCTTTCTTTCTTTCTGCCGGCTGCTTCTCTTTGCAGCTAAGGGGAATGATTTGCCCCCCCCTTAACTCACGTGCCTCTCACTCTCTCACTTGCTTTCATTTTTTTTTTATAGAAAATGCAAGGGCTTGTTTGGCTAATCTTTTGGCCATTGATCAATATGGCTCACTTGTGTGCCATTGATCTCTTAATATGTATTTTTCACATATTTTTCTATTAAATTTTAAAACATCATAAATTGAATTAATGCTTAGCTTTTAACTATTTTCATTAATTCATTGTCAAATTTTGATTAAAACTCAGTTAATCAAAATTTTCCTCTGCTCTGTATTCTGTAACATGTCTCACTATAAATGAACATTTATTTACATATTTTGTACAAAATTTTCCGAGAGTATAGATTTCTCGGTTATCACATATAGTCTACCAACTTTTCTGATAATACCAACTGTGACTACAGTAAATATTCTAAACTAGACCCATTTTAAAACTTGAGCTCTGATACCAGCTGTGACGTCCCGCCCTGCTGCCGAGGCCCTACAGTGCTATTACAGTCAACTCTGTAGTTAACCGCAATAGTCTGCAGGCCTCTAGGGTCGCCGGCAATCATATTGAACTGAAAACTTGCTTTCTAATTTTGCGGAATAAATTTTTTTTTCTTAATAAACTGTTCGAAAATGTGATAAGGAAATCATGTTAACAAAATAACATGTACATGGATCATGATTCCCCTATCACATAATCTTAACTTAAAAACTTGTTCTTTTTGAAATTACATTTCAAAACTGTACAGCGGAAGATTAAAGGGTGACCAAATCTCTCGCCCAAAACTCCCTGACATGCATCTACCCTGTCCGTTGTCCACCGTAAACTACTGGTGAACAGGTCTCTTACCTGCAACATGTGAACAAACTGATGAGCTATGGGTTCAGTAAGTTCAAAAATAAAAACATGAAACCTGACATGTTGTTCTGCTGTGCTCATGCATGAAACTGGACTTTGTAAACATGCTCGTGGTTGAAAGATTAGTCTTAGGACATTATCTGATATTTTAGTTCTGGTTTTGGGCTCCTGATTGGTCGTACCGACATGTTAGCACAACTGAGAGCGATACTTTAGTGCTGACCTCCTCAGTCTTAACTGAAGCTAAACATGAAAACCTCCCCGTGGGTCGAGAGGCCGATACGCCAATAACTGGTTTAATTACCATCTTGTTAGTGTTCCAACTGGGTAGCATACTGATTTCCCCCACAGTCGGAACCTGTTACATGAATTACTGGGGTGTGAGTGTTATTAACACACTAGGGTGCCTTGTGCACCTACCTGTTTTCGTATACCTGCTACCTGTCTGGCATGTGTATTGAAACATGCAACTCTACGTGCATGACATGAACTGACATGTAACTGACATGAAACTGACATGAATATCGTGATGTAGACAATTAATGTCTAACATACACGTCAAACAATATACATAATATCTTAAACATAACAAGATTGTCCACGTTGCAGTCAGGACAGTGCTTGAACTTACAGAAAGTTAGCTAGCGTGAGCTTCTGCTGCTCTGGGACTGCTGTATCGAGGTCTTTGGCTCGAACTCCTATAAAAGGAATAATCACTGATTATTTCCAATATTCATCTTATACTGGAAACATGGCAAAACATGAAATTTCTATTTCCAGACTTTTTTTTTTTTTTTTTACTCTTTGGCTTCGAACACGCCCTCCTACACGGTCGTGTCTCTGGCCATGTACCTCTTTGGACTTATGTGCCTGGCCGTGTACTTCGTGGAACATTGCCGTGTATACTTACACGGGTGGATACACGGTCGTGTTACTAGCCGTGTACTCCTACTGTCTAACATGGTCTGCTACACGCCCTTCCCTTGACCGTGTGCCCCTTGACACGGCCCGATACACGGCCGTGTTCTTAGCCGTGTACCTTTCGGGTCTAAATTTTCTTGCAACACGGTTGTGCATGTGGGCATGTTCGGGGCAGTGTTCTGAACACACCCGTGTTCATACCAGAATCAAGATTCTGGGTCCGAATTGCTCTGCTCTGCTCTGATTTTTTAAGGCTTTTATGGCCTTTGTTCTACTTCTTACACTCAAAATCGATCTCCATAAGATCGTTTCAAGGTATTGACTACATTTCTACTATCATAAATCCATGGTTTCATAAGCAAAATCTCACATTTTGCTTATGAACATCTCTTGACTCAACTTTTGAAAAATCTGTACTTTCTTGAAGAAAACTCACTAAACTTGGTTTTCTAAACCATCAACTCATGGATTCGTGTTTTAAAACAACTAGACTCGAACCATGTTTCG
Source organism: Antiaris toxicaria (assembly GCA_035233585.1). Lineage (NCBI taxonomy): Eukaryota > Viridiplantae > Streptophyta > Magnoliopsida > Rosales > Moraceae > Antiaris > Antiaris toxicaria. Next base: position 26,426,218 of record CP141157.1, read on the forward strand.
ATTTTAACTGAAAATCTCAACACGATTTACTCACATTCGCTTTTTCCTCTCAAAACCCCAGATTTTCTCCCAAGAAAACGTGAGAGAACGAGAGTTTACCTTACTTGAAGCTTGAAAACTTCTTGCTGCTGATTCTTAGCTGATTGCTTGATTGATCTGCTGCTTGAACAAGAAAATCCGAACTTGTTTGGATTTCCCTTTTCTTCTCTCTCTCTTTCTCGGTCACTTTCTCTCTTTCTCTTTCTATTTCTTTCTCTTTCTTTCTTTCTTTCTCTCTCGTCTGCTTCTCTTTGCAGCACAAACCAAGTGAATTAATTCACTTGGGCTACTGTGTAGCAGCTGCCCCTCACGTGTCTCTCTCTCTCATTTTCCTTTATTTTCTTAAGAAAATGCAAGGGCTTGTTTGGCTAATATTTTGGCCATTGATCAATGTGGCTCACTTGTGTGCCATTGATCTCTTAATATGTATTTTTCACATATTTTTCTATTAAATTTTAAAACAACAAAATTTGAATTAATGTTTAGCTTTTAACTATTTTCATTAATTCATTATTAAATTTTGATTAAAACTCAACTAATTAAAATTTTCCTCTACTCCGTGTTCTATAACATATCTCACTGTAAATGTACATTTGTTTACATATTTTGTACAAAATTTTCCGAGAGTGTAGATTTCTCGGTTATCACATTAATAGTGTCAATTAAAGAGTAAAACACGACACGACACGAACACGACACGATAACATGAATTGTCAGCCCTAAGCACAAGCATCATCAGAATACACAAATTAAAGACTAAAAAATGGACAAGAAAAGCCCCTTGAAGTTGTCACAATTCTTCAAGAAATTTTTTCAATTTTCTCTTCCTTTTCAAGCTCTTCAAAAATACCATCTCTCTTGACTTTTATTGAAATAAAAATCCTAAAAATAAAATCCTAAACCTAAAAATCCTTAATTGCTATTTTTTTCCAATTTTCTATTTTTTTTCTTCTTCGTTTTCCCTTGCTACTTCTCACTCTTTGGTTTTGGCCCTTACTGCCTCTCGACCTTCTCCTAAGCTTGAGCACGCAAAATCCAGCTTGGAAGCCCCCTCTTCTTTCTTTCTTTTTTGTTTTCTTTTCCTTCCTTTGTCTGCATCTACTGGAGCCTTTTAGTTCGAATTCTATTTTTAACTCTAAGATAGGCCACGTGGCGCATCCGGATTGGTGAGATGGGCCCTTGGGATGCATGGTGCAAGATGGCTGGGCGAGGGAGAAGGCGCACGCGGCTTCTCGTGGGCAAGCGTATAGCAGATCCGATAGGCTTGCGAGTGGCTGGCGAAGCTCTGACCATCAATGCTCCTTGTCTGGCAATGTATGCACGCGCACTAACTTGACCTGGTGGAGACTGATGGCTGGTCTCACACATACCTCCCCCTGCACGGGATTTAAATCCTATGTCTTTTTTTTTTTTTTTTTCTTTTTTTGAAATCATGTTTAATCAATATTAAAGTTTAAAATATTTTATAGCTAATTTTTTATATTTTAAGATTTAATTTTTGTAATAATTTATTATAATATGATTGGTTAGATACGATTTAAGACATTAAAATTGAATATAAGATTTCAATCTATAGGATATGTACTTTTTGAGATATTCCTTTTTCAATATTCAGGCTGGTCCAAACTGGTTCGCCAATTAATCAAGCTGGACCGGACTTGGTTTGATTTTCATCTTCAACCTGTAAAGGTCGGGCCATGTCAGTCCACCCAAATTTATAAGTTTATTACGGACATATCAGCTCCATGATAAAGGTTACTGACAGTAAGAATCAAGACAGAACCATTGTAATACCTAATTGTTTATTTAATAAGTTAATAACCTTAAAATGTACTAAGTGATCATAGAGTATAGTATAAATTGATGTTACTAACATGTTATTAAATATTTGCAAGTGACAACTACAAGGGTTTCAATACGCTCAAAAAAAAAAAATTTATATGATAGATAAATAAAGAAAGAATTGCAAAGTTGTATGGTAGTTTGTGGTAATTTTAGGATAATAGATTGCCCATATATAATTAATTTGGTGTAAAAATAAGCTAAGACATTAGTAAAAGGATCTAAACTGTGCAAATTCGAGGCTTGGTATGTATAGGCCTCATTTGATGGGCTAAAAATGTAAAGGTTTAAAACACAAGATATACTTTTTAATTAAAAGTAAAATACAAAATATAAAATGTAAATAATCCTTTTTAACAGTAAGCCATATTAAAATAAACAATAGAAGTTGTTGTTGTAATCCCTATTAAAATAGACAACAACCAGTCATTGTTGTTAGAATATAACAAATCTATACATCCATGGAAAGGTCAATGTGCGGTTACTATGCATTAAAATTCCATTTTAAAGCGCTTTGTTTTGGATGAAAAACTTTTACGTTTATTTTTTGGTTCTATAAGTTTTTTGTTTCAGACATTTTTCATTTTAGTCTTTTTTTTTTTTATGATAAATGTCTTTCATTTTAGTCTTTTTATCTTTTTAATCTTTTTTTGTGCCCCTTTTTTTTTTTTTTAATTTTCAGTTGCTTTGTTGGTTTATTTTTTCTTGTTTCTTTTATTTTTTTATCTTAATTTTCCCCTACTTAAATAAATTTTTTCAAATATGTCTAAATTTTTTCATTTATGTCTAACATGTGCGTAGCAGCGCATGCCTTGGACTAGCAATGTTAATAATATCTCTTAGTTCTTTTTTTTTTTTTTTGGAAAAAGCTCACAAAATGGTTAAAAAAACAGAAATTGTAGCAAATAACATTTTTCACAAAATTAAATAAAGTAGGCAGCAAGACGTTAAAATATTTATAATAAATAACAAATTTATTAAGTAAATAATTATTTATGTGATAATTTTTTTATTTACTAATATATTCATTATTTATTGTTATTTAATTTAAATATTATAAAAATATGTTATTTAAATCAATTATTTACTATAAAATTGCTATTTATTTCTTTCTCTCTTAAAAAAATTATTTGAATATTTCTGTTATAGTTCGAGGATTATTTGGCTATGAAACGCCTCTATGTTTTGCGGGCAATCTCGGATTTTGATTAGCTCATCTTCCTTATGTCATAACCAAATTATTATGAAGAATTTCAGTGAATTTAATTCACCAAAATTTTCGTGTATTTTATTCATAATCTAAGCCCTATATATATATATTTACAATATTGCATGTATACATGCAATATAATTTTCAATCAAATACAAAATTATTATATTTAAATAATAATCACATCATCTTTTAAATTAAATATAATCACTATTCATTATTTCACTTTTTCTATTACTTTTACTAATTATATCACATATTCTCTTTTTTTCTCCCTTTTTTCATTCTACTTTTACCCATCACATCATATATTAATTATTAAAATACAATTCAAATACTTTTCATTCAAACACACATTATATTCAAATACAATACAAATACTTTTTCTCCAAATGTAAACTACATTCAATGTATTACATTTGTGTAATACAAACACAATGCGTTTACTAAATAAAGCCTAAAGTTATAAAATGAAAAATTACAATATTTTTATGACATAACAATTTAATAATATGTAACAAAATTTAAAGTCACAATATTTTAGTTAACTAATTGATATAGTTCATAAAAAAAAAAAAACCAAACATATATTCTCATTGTGTGACAATTTAATCATATGTTATATAATTTAATGTCATAATTCCCTAAAAAAATTTAATGTCGTAATATGTTTATTTAAAATTAATGTAACCAAATGATATAAGTTATAATAAGATTAAGTATATATTTTCATGATGTGACAATTTAATTTTATATTACAATATTTTATGTCATAATATTTTTGTTAAGAGTAAATATAATGTGACCTATTGATGTAAGTTATGGGATGATGTCAAATCATTATACAGTATTTCAACAATATAAGAGTATTAAAATGTGGGATTTAGCAGTATAATTTTACAGTAGATAGAAAAAAAAATTTGTCTACTTTTTTGTAGTATAGGAACTTGACGACCAAGTAAGAATGACAGACAAGGAAAATATTATCTACGGAAATGCAGTGTGGAAACTTGGTAAGTATTACAACAGTAGGAAAATTACGGTCTAGTTTCCGGTAGAATAGACACTTGGTGATCAAACAATTTGATGACATACAAAATAATATTGTCATCTTGGTTAATTAATTAAAACTTGTCATAGAAGTTTTTTATCTGTGCCAAGCTCTTATTTAAAAAGCCATTTAAATTTTAATACTTAGTTAAATTGTTAACCAAGCTGACAATATTATTTTGTATATTATCAAATTGCTTTATAACCAAGTGTCTATAATACTATAAACTAGACCGGATTTTTTCTTACTTTAGTAATACTTAGGGGTACTCAAGTAATCCATTACATTCATATTATATTTAAATATAATACATTAAATATAATATATGTTTAGATAAAAAGTCTTACATTGAATTCAAATATAATATTTATTTAGATGAAATGTATTTGTATTGCGTTGTATGTGATCTGATTGATAAAAGTAAAAAGAAAAAAAAAGAGAAAAAAAAAAGAGAAAAAGAAAAAGAATATGTGAAATAAATAGTAAAAGTAACAGAAAAAGTAAAATAATAAATTGTGATTGTATTGGATTTAAAATGTAATATGATTAGTATTTGAATATAATATTTTTTTGTTTGATTAAAAATTATATTATGTTTAAATATAATATAAATATAATATGATAAATATTAATCACCATGTTTCCACCCTACATATCAGTAGATACTATTTTCTTTATCTGTCATTCTTAGGGAGCGTTTGGTAAACATATTGTATTTTGATTGTATTTGAATGAAGTGTGTGTTTGGATGAAAAGTATTTTAGTGTTGAAAAGTTGATGTGATTGGTAAAAATCGAGATAAATAGTAGAGTTGAAAAGTTAATGTGATTGTTTTAAAAATATTCTGAATAGTAATTGTTTTCGTAGTACTGTTACAAAATTTGTATTTGGTATAAAATTGTATTGTATTTGAGTAAAATTAAAATATAATTTTTTTGCCAAACGAAACCTTACTTGGTTGTCATTGCATTCTAGTCAGAAAATATGTATTTTTTTCTGTCTACTTTAAATATTGCTAAAGAGGTGTTTGGGGCAACACTTTTACCTTCTCCAAAACACTTTTTTTCCAACACAACCTCACTTTTTACTATTTATATTTTTAAAATGTTACAGTAAATTCTAAATTTTATAAGTTCATAATTTTGTTTATACAAGTCCAAATGAGATTTTTTTTTAAATTACATAGAATTTCAAGAGCAACAAAATAATATTCATATTGATATTTTTTCTAAAAAAATTTTTAAAATTTTTTATATTTTTATCCTAAACAGTTTTTTCCTCCAAATATATTTTCTAAAATAACTTTTTTCTAAAAAAAAAAAAAAATCTTCAAGTATCTCTCCCCAACAACCTCTAAATTCCATTCTTTTTTAATATTCTCACACACTGTGTAACGATTTGACATCACACCATCAATAAATCATATTATATATACTTTTAATAAAAATATTGTAACTTAAAATCCTTTGATATAAAATTAAATTCTCATATCATAATATATATACTTATTCTTAATATAACTTATAAATTTTTTTTTTTTATAAAAATGTTATGACATCAAATTATTTTTAGGGAATCATGACATTAAATTATATAACATATAATTAAATTGTCACATGAGAACATGTGTTTTGTATTGTTTTGTTTTTATAAAATATATCAATTAGTCACATTGTTTTTTCTTTTAAGAGAAATATTGAAACATTAAATTATGTTATATATTATTAATTGGGTATTTGGGTAACACATTGCATTCATATTATATTTAAATATAATACATTAAATATAATATGCGTTTAGATAAAAAGTATTTGCATTATATTCACATATAATATTTATTTAAATAAAAAGTATTTAAATTATATTATATGTTGATTGATAAAAGAAGAGAGACAAAAAAAGGAAGAGAGAAAGAGAGTATGTATGTGATTGGTAAAAGTAATAGAAAAATTAATATAGTGAATATTAATTGTATTAGATTTAAAATATAATGTGATTGGTATTTGAATGTAATACTTTTACATTTGAATGAAAATTACATTGCGTTCATTTTCATTTAAGCGTAATATAAATGTGAAGCAGTTCGCAAATGAGGCATAAATTTTCCCCTCATGAAAATATTGTAACTTTTCATTTGGTTCGATAGATTTTAAGATATAGCTTAATTTAACTAGCAAGTTAAACTAAGTTAGTTAAATTAATTCTAGTTTACTTTAGCTTAGTATGACCCATTTCATTATTTTTTATCTTTATTTTTATTATTTTAACATAATTTCTAATATAAGTTATCTCTACTTTCACAATTTTCAATATAAGTTACTATAAACTAAGTTAGAATGAAATGACTGACTTAACTTAACTTGTAAGTTAGAAAGTTAAATCAAATGTATGCTTATAACTTTAGATTACAAATAAAATACATGAAATTTTGGTGAATTAAACAATTAATTATATAATTCACCAAAATTCTTCATAAAAAATTTGGTGATTACATAAGGAAGATGAGCTAGTCAAAATTAGAGATTACCCGCAAAACATAGAGGTGTTCATAGCCAAATAATCCTCGAACTATGACTGAAATATTCAAATGTTTTTAGAGAGAAAGAATAAATAAGAGTTTCATGGTAAATAATTGAATAATTGAAGTAATTAATAATTTTAAAATATTTAAAGTAAATATAAGAAAAAAGTAAATGAATCAGGTGAATAATAAATTTACTAAATAAATAGTTATTTACCTAAAATTTTGCTATTTATGACTACTTGTTTCAAAAATTTAACCTCTTAGTATTTATTTTATTTAATTTTGTGAAAAATGTTATTTATTGTAATTTCTTTTTTTAATTATTTTGTGGGCTTTTTTGGAAAAAATAAAATAAAATATGAGATATTATTATTACTACTAGTCTAAAACATGTGCTATGCACATGTTGAACATATTTGAGAAAATTTATCTATGTAGGGAAAATTAAAATAATAAGTAAGAAAAACATATAAAAAAACAAAGGACCTTAAAAAAAAGGCATGAAAAAAACTAAAAAGATAGAATGACTAAAATAAAAGAAATTTATAAAAAAAAAAGCTAAAATAAAAAAATTGGTTAAAAAAAAAACCGAAGGACCAAAAAATAAATACAAATGTTTTTCGTTTTGTTCTAGACAAACTTTTAGGTGCACTTCGACTTTTCTATGTAGTATTGATTTGTTAAAATTATTTATAATAATAATTATTATTTACTTTGATGTGGATTATTTTTAAAAGTTATTTAAATTTATATAATCTGTATTTTATCTTTATTTAGAAAGTATATTTTAAGTAAAATAATAATTTGGATAATTTAACATTTTTTATATCTTATATTTTACAATAGACATGGCATACCTTTTAAATAAAAGCAAAATACAAGGGATTTTAACTCTGCATTTTTATGTGAGATCAAGTATGGTATTATCGCTAGACCATGCCCACAACCACATTATGATTATTATTATTGTGATAATCGGAGAATTTCATCATTCTCGAAAAATCGGTACAGGATATATACATAATGTATTTCATGTTTAAAATGTATATTGTAGTGATTTTATGTATGTGTGGGTAACACAGTATCAAGAAATTGGTCAAGATGGTCTTTTCTTGATATAAAACGAATATATTTAGAATCAGTATGTTCAATTTAGTCAATTGAGCACAAAATGTAAATTTTGACCGAGAAACAGGCAGTATCAGAAAACTAGTCTAGATAACCTTGAATGAAGTTAAAACTGATAAATTTGGATTCAGCATGCCCAAATTAGTCAGGATAGCTTATCAGCATGCTCAAATTTGATAATTGAGCACAAGGGTAATTTTTGACCAGGAATTTACAGTATCAGAAACTGGTCGAAATGACCTCAGATGAAAATAAAACTGATATATTTGAATTCAGGACGTCCAAATTTGTCAGGATAGCCTATGTTGAAATTTTGGGTAAAAAAGTATATAAGGGGCGAGAAATCAGAAATTGAAGAAAAGGCCCATAAACTTTCTTCTCCTCTCCTTTTTCCCCCCACACCCGCAAAAATGAACAGTAGCTAACCGCTGGAAACGGTGTCCGTTTTCGACACCGCCGGTACCGTTGGGAAGCTCTCGCCGAGCTGAGTCTAACGGTGGGACAAGTCGACGGATTGGACGCCGGAGCAGCCCGCACGCGCCGCCTGAAGGTCATGGTGGCCGGAATTTTCAAACGTCGATTTCTCCGCCGTCCGACCTCCGATCAAGCTGAAACCGGTCCCAAAAGACTCGTGGTGAAGAGTAGAACAAAACCCAGGTGGTGTTTCAGCCCAACGGCCTCTGGATCGCGCCCCCCAACTCCGCCCGTCGCCGTCGCCGTTGCCGTCGCCGCCGTGGAATCTGACGATTCCGGCGGAGTTGAGTTGCAAGGTTGGTACCAAAATGCTCAAAATTTCATGGGGAACAAAAGCCCCAAGCTAATTTCAAGAAGACAAGTCGGGAAAATGGCGATCCAAGCACGCCGCCGCCGTCGCACTTTCGGGGGTTAGTTTCCGGCCATAGGAGCTTCGATCGGTGAAATTGACACCACCAATGAGTTCCTCACGTCGAGATCTACGAGATGGTGGCCTCCTTTCTCCACGTCGCCGCTGGTCAACGCCAGTCAATGGTGGTCAACGCCGGTCAACGGCGACCGGACCCCAAAAATTTAAGAGTGGCCTGTTGGCTTATTTTCAACATTCCAAACACATCCGCGGCGTCGGAATTTCAAGATGGAATTTTAAATGTAAAGAACGGCAAATCAAAGTTTGTGCACGCGAGATCAAACGGTGCATTCAATCGCCGATGGGACGATTTCGGTAGTGACTTTTGTCCCTTCGTTCCTTAATTTTTATTTTGGAATGATATATGTTAATTATGTAATTTGGCATGTGAAATTGTAAAAAAATGAATGAAAATGATGAAAAAGAAAATATGTAGAAATGTGAATATTTTTACGTAAAAGTTGAGTTTTACGTAAAAATATAGGCCTCTGGTATAGTACGTGGTAAAATAGAAATAGATTAGATGGTTTTGAGGCGTTTCCTAAACGCCGGGAACCTAAAAATTAAGCGAAAATGCTGCCGAAATTTCTAAAACAGCACAAAAAGGGTATTTTAGGAAACGAGGGGCAAAATGTGGTCGAGATGGAAACCCGAGCCCCCTCGAACAATTTTAAGGATTAATGAATGAGTTAGGCTCAGAAAAGGATGACAGATGTTCCAAGGATAAGTAAACCGAGAATTTCAGCAATTAATGCTGTAAAAGCTTGGTAAAGCCTAAGAAAAAATTATTTTATGATTGTTGAGCTTAGAAAATCTAGTCTAAGCATTTAAAATGAAAATGATACGACCTAAAGACTCGTCAAGGGCAAAACGGACATTTTGACCGAAAATTCCATGAATGATAGAAAAGTGCCCTAATAGATTTAAAATGACTTAAGTAAGATTCTAAGGGTCAGAACTAAGTTGTGAATCAAGGAAAAGTAAGGTTACGATGGTGAAAAAAAAAATCACGTTAGGGGTAAAATAGTAATTTTGTCAAAGTTTAGCAAAAATGTTATAAATGGGATATTAGGCCCCTAAGTTTATATCAGGGAATGAAACGTAATATTTTTACGTTTTATTAAGTTTTATGTATGAGATAAGTGTGGAAAGAATAACCATGATTCTTTCGATTATAGGAACCCGATTCAGACGCAACGAAAGAACGTTTGCGGATCCAGAAAGCAAGAAAGGAGATAATAGCAAGTAACAGTAAGTTCAAGCATTTATTTTTCTGCAACATAAACTGACATGTTAGGTCTATGTTTATGTGTTCTATGTGCAGTTTTAGTGTCAAGATGCTATGATATGAATGTCACGAAAGCCATGTTATGAACTATGTATTATGTTCAAGTCAAATGTAAATTGACTTGATACGTTTATGATTATGATGTATGTTTTGTTGCATGACGTGTATGTTAGACATTGATTGTCTGCATCACGATGTTTACGTCAGTCTCATGTCAGCACAGGTCAGTTCATGTCAGTTCATGTCATGCATGTAGAGTTGCATGTCCCAGCACACATGTTAGACAGTACCAGAACACGAAAACAGGTAGGTGCACAAGGCACCCTAGTGTGTTAATATAAATCACACCCCAGTAATTTGATTAACAGGTTCCGACTGTGGGGGCAATCAGTATGCTACCAAGTTGGAACACCAGCAAGATGGTAATTAAACCAGTATGGGCGTATCGGCCTCTCGACCCACGGGGAGGTTTACATGTTTAGCATCAGTTAAGACTGAGGAGGTTAGCACTAAAGTACCGCTCCCAGTTACGCTAACATGTAGGTACGACCAATCAGGGGCTCAAAACCAGAACTTAATAACAGATAATATCCTAAGACTAAACCTTCAGCCACGAGCACGTTCACAGAGCCCAAGTTTTAAAATGGGTTTAGTTTAGAATACTTACTGTAGTCACGTAGAGATTCATGTTCCATGTAGATGATTCAGATACACATGATAGATAAGGTTCAAGCACGAAAACAAGTAGGTGCACAGGGCACTTTAGTGAGATTAAGAAAAAAAAAAAAAACTTACACCCCAAGTAATTTATGTAACAGGTTCCGACTGTGGGGGCAAGTAGTATGCTACCCAGTTGGAACACCAACAAGATGGTAATTAACCAGTTATTGGCGTATCGGCCTCTCGACCCACGGGGAGGTTATCATGTTTAGCATCAGTTAAGACTGAGGAGGTCAGCACTAAAGTACCGCTCCTGATTGCGCTAACATGTCGGTACGACCAATCAGGAGCCCAAAACCAGAACGTAATGAAAGATAAATACCCAAAAATTTAAAATGCAGCTTATAACAAGCATAGGATATACTAACACTATGTGTACCAGCGCGGTTAAAGATACCGTTACGGTTAATGGTATTGTTCATAGTTAACAGTATTATTCATGTTTATGGCCTCTAATCCGACGGTGGTACGTCCCGGGTACGGAAGTTTAAAATATGATATGTTCACGAAGTGAATACTGTTTATGATTAGAATTACTATATGAATAGTAATGCAAAAGTAATGCATGTTTATTATGTTAATGATCCATGATATGTTGAATACTAAGGATTTTTCAGCATGATCACGATGTTACAGTTAGTTCACGAGATTCCAGTATGTTCAGCACGATCACGATGTTACAGTTAGTTCACGAGATTTTAGTATGTTAAGCATGATCACGATGTTATAGTTAGTTTACGAGATTCCAGTATGTTCAGCACGATCACAAAGTTACAGTCAGTTCACGAGATTCAAGTATGTTCAGCACGATCACGATGTTACAGTTAGTTCACGAGATTCCAGTATGTTAGGCACGATCACGATGTACAGTCAGTTCACGAGATTCCAGTATGTTAGGCACGATCACGATGTACAGTCAGTTCACGAGATTCCAGTATGTTAAGCACGATCACGAAATTACAGTTGGTTCACGGGATTCAAATATGAAAGCATGTTCAAGAGGTTAAGCATGATAAGTGCAGTTAGTATGTTTATGATTATGATGTAAAGTATGTTCATGGTGTTAAGTAATGTACGATATACGTTATGAAATGTTCAGAAGTTACAGCAGGTATCAGATTCATCCTACGCTATGTAGTGTGGATTATTATATGTCATGAATGTATGTTTGAACTTACTGGGCCTGTCGCTCACAAGTTTGTTTATGTTGCAGGTAAGCATCCTGCCCGAAGATAAGATAAGTGTTGGATGACGGATGAGATCTGCATGTGCCAAGGGACTGGGTGAGGGTTATGGTACTGCTATGAGTCTTCCGCTGAGCTGTTTAAAAGAGTATTAAAATGATGTATATCAAGGTATGATAAAGAAAGAAAATGTTTACTATAGTAAATGTTTTTACGAAAATAGAATTTCCACGTCAAAAAAAAAATTTTAACTGGTATCAGAATAAGTTAAAAGCAAGTTAAAAGTAAGTTACCGACGACCCAAGTGGTTACAGTCTATTGCAGTTGGCAATAGTAGTTGACTGTAATAGTACTGTTTAACCCTACGTAGGGCGGGACGTCACAATTATTATTATTAAGCCTATAATTCCACATTCCCCACTATGCACAATGTCATTTGATTCTGATCTCTTTTTTAATTTAATTTAGTTATCAATTTAATTTTATAAAAATAACCTCACACTTGAGATTAATTTTATTTTTACCTTTTGGATTATGTTTCATTTTTCACTTCACATTCCAGAATTTTAAAACTGTTTATTGTGTCTCATAGTCAATATAAAATCATTCAAAATGCCTCTATTTTTTTAATTTCGTATATAAATTTAATGGAATTGCTGACGTGACATGCATCAAATGTGTGTTTATGCCTCATTTGGTACACACATTCAACTTGCATTGCATTTAAATGTAATGTAATTTTCTCTCAAATACAAAAGCATTTCATTCAAATACCAATCACATCACATTTTAAATCCAATACAATCACTATTCATTATTTTACTTTTTCTATTACTTTTATTAATTACATCATATACTCTCTTTCTCTCTCCTTTTTTTCTTTCTACTTTTACCCATCACATCACATATTTATTATTAAAATACAATTCAATGCTTTTTACCTAAACACATAGTGCATTCAAATACAATGCTAATACTTTTCTTCCAAACACAAATTACATTCAATGCATTACATTCAAACGCAATGCGTTCACTAAACGAACCATTAGTTTAACATTCTAGCTTAATTTAACTTACAAATTAAGTTCAATTGATCATTTTGTTCCTGTTTAGTTTAGCTTAACTTGTGTTAAAGACTTTGAAATCAGAAATAATTTGTATTGAAAATTATGTTAAAATAGGAAAAGTAAAAATAAGAAATAGTGAAAGTGAACTCTACAAAATTAAACTAAAACCAATTTGACAAACTTAGATGAACTTATAAGTTATATAAAGCTAGATTTTAAAACTAAATGAATCCTAATAAATTAATTAAATGTTTTTTAAAATATAAACCCATATCATTAGAAAATATTAATAAAAATAAATTAGCCTTAATAAAGAATCAAATAATAATATAAAATAACTAAAAATGAAAAAATTTTTTGGAAAAAAAAAAAAATCTTCCTTGCTAACTACCAGCGCGGGATCTAGCCTCCGCCACCCTTTCTTTCCTACGCAATCTAGCCTCGACTACCTCCTCCCTCATGAAATCTAACCTCTTCCACCCTTTCCCCACAAAATCCAAACTAAGATAGCATTTGGTAAATATCATAGTTTTTGAAATGTTTTCTGTTTTCATAAAAACTAAAAATAAGAATATTTTAAAAACTATACAGAGATAATTTTTAAAACTGTGTTTGGTTATGTTTTTTGAGTCTATATTTTGAGAAATATAAAAATAAAACTCTATTTGGTTATATTTTTGAAAACCCATTTTATAAGTGAGTATTTAATGAAAACATATTTATGTTTAGTTTAAAAAAATAACAAGAAATAAATTAGTAGGCATAATTAAAAAAATATGGTGGTGGGTTTTGTAATGAGGGGCAGAAGTGGAAGACATTGGTGGTCTGAACTTTACGCGGCGGCAACGGCATCATTTTAGAGCAGATGTGATTGCAGTGATAACCCTAAAAACACGAAATCCTAACTCCGGCAACAACCTCCAAACTCACGATTTGATGTGTCTTTGTTGTCGCCAAAGATGGAGGCCGATGTAGTGTGTTTATTGGGCGTTATCTTTATGAAAATTTGGTTGCAACTCCGTCGTCGTCATCATCATGAGGAAGCCGTCATCGTCGTTGCTAGTTAGTGGTCATTGTCCTTTCATTGAAAATGGGGGCTATTGCGATAGTCGTCTTGGTGAGATTTAGATCGTGAGCCGGTGGTCATTATCATGAGTTATAATCATCGTCACGAGGGGGACATCACCGTCATTATCAGTTTATGGTTGTTGCCTTTCACCAGAGATGGAGGCCATCGTCAGATATAGTCATCGTCACCAACGCTGTATAGGCAGAGAGAGAGGGGGAGGAAGAAAATGAAAACAAAAAAGTGAAAACAATTTTTTTTTCGTTTTCAAGAAATAAAAAAAAAACAATATAGTTCAAAATGATGTTTTTAAAATAGTTTTGAAAACGTTGAAATATAAATGCTATTTTGGAACTGTTTACATTTTTAGTGTTTTTGAAAATGAAAAATCATTCTAAAAAATAAAACTAAACGTCTTTTAAAATTCTTCAAAAAAAAAAAAAACTTAAATTGACCATTCCTTCTCTCAACGATTTCTCTCTGCGATTCCCATCTCTCCAATGGTATGTGATTACATTTATGGCAAAAGATATTTTAAAATAACTAAAAATTATTAATTAAAAATCTCCCAAAAAAAAAAAATTTCTTCTTCCTTTAAACCAGCCAACGGGATCTTCTTCTTCTTCTTTTCACTAGCTAAGGGAGATTAACTTACCTGGAGCTTGTTCTACCCTCTTTCAGTCGTCGGAATTGAAGCCTTCCACCTCCCGACTAGGCACAATCTAAATTGGGTATGAATTTTTTTTTTTTTTTGAGATTATAGATTTTGAAAATAGTATGAGGTTGGGGTTTTATTTTTCTTTTGATATTCAATTCATGAAAATTGGAGAATCGGGGAATTGGCAATGGATTTAGAAGTACTTACCAAAATAAAAAAAAAAAGGGGTGTAGAATTTGTCTACAATCTGCAAGAAGAGAAGGATGAAAGAGAAATTTATTCATTCAATTTTTATGATTTATTATTAATAGTCATCCTTTTTATTAAGGATTTGTTCCTTTAATATATTTATTTTTGAAAAATTAGAAAATTTTCACTTTAAAAAATGGATCATTTTTAAATTTCATATCTAAATATCAAAAAATTTTTATTTTTAGATATTAGAAAAAGAGTTTCTTTTTAGAAAAAGAAAATATTTTGTGTATCCAAATAACTATTTATTTTTGAATAAAAAATTTTTTTATTCCAAAAGTGAAAAATTTATATTTTCTCAAAATGAATACTACATTCAAACGAAAGTTAATATATTTTTTATAATTTGAGTTTTATCTTTAAATAATAATAATTAATTTATAACAACATGCCACAACATCAATACCATCAAATTGATAAACGGGAGTGGATGGAGGGAATATTGTGACTAGCTTTATATATACCATGGAACTAACGAACGGTTTTGAAATTTTAGAGGTGTGAAGTAAAAAAAAAATACATAATACAAAAGATAATAATAAAATCAATCGATCACACTTATTATGTAGACATGTATTCTATAAAAATTAAGTCTAAAATTATAGGTTTGACCTTATTACATTGTCTTTTTTTTTTTTTTTATGGAAGTGCCCATTATTATTATCAATTAAAAATTATTTGCTGTTATTATCATTATTTTATTACAAAATGCGGGGGACACCTTTTTTTTTCTTTTGGAGAGGAAATACGGGCGACAGACACTTGGGTAAAAAGGTCATTTAAAGAAACATTTGGGCGAAAAGGAAATAACGGTCCTATCCGCTATTACCACCAACGGCTATCTAAATTCAAATTCGAATAAACTCCAACCAAACACACAGAGTACAAGGTTAGCCAACTAAAAAAACACACGCTCTTTTCTTATTCTTTTCTTCTTCCATTTCCAAACCCAGCCCAACCTAACCCACCTTCTCGCTCCGATCAACAACTTTTTTTGTCAATTTTTCTCGCAGAGTTTTTTCCCAGTTCCCAAACAATCTGAAACTCTTCAATTTTCATGGAAGACGCGCAATTGAGCCGTTCTTACCAAGACCCAGAAACCGTAACTTCAATTTCCTCCGTTTCTTGGGCTACGGAGACTGTTAAAGCTGATCCGCCGATCCAAGAACCGAAAGACTTCGCCATGGAAGACGCTGCGGTATCTTTGGCGGATTCGATGCTCTGCGACTCGGGTTCGAGGCTAATTCCCACTGGGTTAACGAGATCGTATTCCGCAGGTTAGTTTTTTTGATACACTTTATTTTCTTTCTCTCGCTGTGGATCATTTGCTGTTTGGACTCCAGGAAAACATGAGAAACGAAAGAAACAAGTTGGCAATTTTTTTATTTTTATTTTTTTCAGATTTTGGGAAATTTTCCTTCAGATAAAATGTAAAATCTAGATTAGTCAGAAAGCAAGAACTGGGCTATTATTATAATTATTACAAAAAAATTTGTAATGATCTAATTGTTTAATGATAAAAGTTTAGATCTTTTGATTTTTCGGGTGGTGGGCAGACATATATTGTTTCATATCAACAAGTTCGTATCAGAACCCTAGAATTTCATAAAGTTGATTCGTGGATGAGACAGTTAAACTCTTTAAATGAATTTCACGGGTGAAGTTTTAACTTAATTGCGACCTATTTCAAAGCAGATGAATATGTGATGTTTGTGAATGCTGGAGGGGAGGCTGTGGATGAAGCCGATTCCACTATAAAATTTCTGAAAGACACTTGTTATGAAGGTGGGAACATTTTTAGAACCAACGAGCAAATAACTGATGCTGGAGATTTCCCGTCCATTTATCATTCAGCGCGGTTGGGAAATTTCTGCTACCGTTTTACTGACCTTTCTCCTGGAGACTACAATGTTGATCTTCATTTCAGTGAGATCATAAACACAAATGGGCCAAAAGGGATGAGGCTGTTCAATGTGTTTATCCAGGAGGAAAAGGCAAGTTCTTAATCAGAAAGCATATAATGTTTCTACTTATTTTTTAGGGAAAAGTAGAATTGAATTTCATTTCGGTGAATGTCACAGGTCCTTTCAGATTTTGATATTTTTTCTGTTGTTGGAGCCAATAAGCCAGTTCAACTAGTTGACTTGAGGGTCACCATTAAAGAGGACCAAGTGCTTGTGATGAGATTTGAAGGGGTTGTTGGAAGCCCAGTAATTAGTGGGATTGGCATTAGGCGAGCACCATATACATCAGGTATTTTCATGGGTCTACTTTTGATTATTTTGATTTATTTTTTATTCTAAAGAAGATTTTTGGATAATTATGATGCAATATGGTAACAGTTCCGCAACTGGTTAATGAACTTCTTAAGTGCGACAACTGTGCTGCTGAGATAGTGGTCCCTTCAGCTCAGGTTAGTTGTTACACAATTAGCATGAAGAGTTTACAGCTTGAAGCCAACAGTAGTCGATTTTTTGATATGTCAAACTTATGACTTGCAGATAAAAATTTTGCAAACAAAGTCTACAGCCAAACATGAGAAGAAGATACAGGAGCTCACCATGCAGTGCCAGCTTAAAGCAAAAGAGTGCTATGAAGCATGGATGTCTTTGACTACAGCAAATGAACAGCTAGACAAGGTCAGGATGGAACTTGACAATGTGACATTTAAGACACTCTCTCAAGGTAAGATTTCAGAGATTTTTTCATTTGAACAAGAGCCAATCGTTTTAGTCTAGTTCAAAAAGACTGAAAATCGAGTTCATTGGCATGTTATGAAAAACTTATCGCTGATTAGGCTAAAATCTAATGACTAAAATAAAATTGAGACAAGATGTCTATAGGTATTTATTTTATACAAGAATGTTTATATAATGCATATCTACAGGTAGTCACTTTGTCCCCTAACTATCTTTAATAACCTTTTGTGCTTAATTTGACCTCATTCATGATTTGTATTTGTATTACGAAGTTTTTTCCAGTACAACAGAAAAACGTCAATCACTTGTGTGTAAAACTGTTAAAGATTGTTCTGATACATATATATATATGTATGTATATACGAATATATATACTTTTTTGAGGAATGGACGAAGAGAATGATCATGTGCTCTTTAATTATGTGCTCTTTTTAAAAGCAAAACATTTCTAAGTTTTGTTCTTTTTTTTCCCTGATCAGATCGAGCCATGGAGAAACAAGCTGAGGATTTGAGGAATATCTCTAGCAGGTATGAGCGTGACAAAAAGCACTGGGCTGTGGCTATCAATGATTTGCAAGAAAAGATTGAGGTCGGTTATAATTGCATGTAAACAGATCAACCTTTTAGGATAATTCACATTTTCTACTTGATTTTAAGTGTCTTGACCCAAATGTACGAGTACTTTTGTTTATGCAGCTTATGAAGAAAGAGCACTTTCAACTTTCACGTGAAGCGCATGAGTGTGCAGATTCTATTCCAGAGTTAAATAAAATGGTTTTTGCAGTACAGGCTTTGGGTATAGTAGATTTTCTTTTCTGTCTTAGTTTTTCTGTCACAGTGAATTTTTATGGACTAATGCGGTAGTTCTACAGTTGCACAGTGTGAAGATCTTAAAGTGAAGTACAGTGAAGAGCAAGCTAAGAGGAAAAAGCTTTTTAACGAGGTTCAGGAAGCTAAAGGTAAATATTCTGCTATCTCCTGGTAAATCCGCTAATTCTTACTGTTACAATAAAACAACTTCTTTTGTGTACATGAAAATATTCAGGAAACATTAGAGTCTTTTGCCGTTGTCGCCCGTTAAATAAGGGGAAAATGGCAGCTGGAAGCACAACAGTTGTAGATTTAGATGCAGCGAAGGACGGAAGTCTTGGTATCATGACAGCTGCCTCTACTAAAAAGTCATTTAAGTTTGATAGAGTTTACACACCCAAAGACGATCAAGGTATCTATATTTTTCTATCGTTTGACTATTTCTGTCGTAATTTTTAATTTTCTGACTTAAGTATGAATAATAGTTTTTGCTTGTTTTGACAGTTGATGTTTTTGTGGACGCTTCACCGATGGTGATTTCCGTGCTAGATGGCTATAATGTTTGCATATTTGCCTATGGGCAAACAGGGACTGGAAAGACATTTACGATGGAGGGTACCGAGCAGAACCGGGGAGTAAATTACAGAACTCTTGAGAAACTGTTTGAAACTGCCAGGGAAAGAAGTGAAACTTTTAAGTATGACATATCTGTTAGCGTACTTGAAGTCTACAACGAGCAGATCAGGGACTTGTTAGCTACATCGCCAACATCAAAGAAGTAAAATTACTACTTTGACTTGAAATTATAGACCATCTTTTATGAAGCGTTTTGTGGATGAGATGAGAAGGCTTACAATTATTAAATCTTCAATGGAATTGCCAGGTTGGAGATTAAACAAGCATCTGAAGGGTCTCATCATGTTCCAGGAATTGTGGAAGCCAAAGTTGACAATATCGATCAAGTCTGGACTGTACTGCGGGCTGGAAGCAATGCTAGAGCAATTGGTAGCAACAACGTGAATGAGCATAGCAGTCGATCCCACTGGTAAATAGCTCTATTGTTTTCTTCTTAGAATGCTTCACTGCTACTGTTCCGAATGTTTCTGCTATATTCGATTCAGTGTCTATTAACCATAAATAAGTAGACCAATTTTTTATTCAGCTTGCTTTGCATCACGGTAAGAGCTAAGAACTTAATGAATAGTGAGTGCACCAAGAGCAAGCTTTGGCTGGTGGATTTGGCAGGCAGTGAGAGGCTTGCGAAAACCGATGTCCAAGGAGAGCGACTTAAAGAAGCTCAAAATATCAATAGGTCCCTTTCGGCTCTAGGGGATGTGATATCTGCTTTAGCAAATAAAAGTAGTCACATTCCTTACAGGTCTGCTTTATTTTTTGTGTCGTGCCTTTGGATCATTTTTCCACACATTCTTTCTTTCGTGTTTTGAACAATGTTATTGTGTTCGGTTTCAGGAATTCTAAATTGACGCATCTACTTCAAGATTCTTTAGGTAATAAAATATAAATTTGCTTTGTGTTTGCTTTTGAGTGGTAACAATTTTGAGCTCGTTGATTCTTCTCTTCTTGAGATTTGCAAACCGACTCATTTGTGAAAAATGGCTTCATATTGCAGGGGGAGACTCGAAGACGTTGATGTTTGTGCAAATAAGTCCATCAGACCAGGATTTGGGTGAGACTCTAAGTTCTTTAAATTTTGCTACACGGGTTCGTGGAATTGAGTTGGCTCCTGCAAGGAAGCAGGTTGATACTAGTGAACTTCAAAAGATAAAAGGAATGGTTAGTATTGAGATCTTCAATTTTATTCTCTTTCAATCTCTTTCGTTCGTCTTTGACACATTTTTTGCATTTTTCTTTTCCATTAAAAAAGCTTGAAAAAGCAAGACAGGAGGCTAGATCCAAAGATGAATCTTTAAAGAAGCTGGAAGAGAGCTTGCAGAACCTAGAGAGTAAGGCCAAAGGAAAAGATCAAGTCTACAAAAATCAACTAGATAAGATCAAAGAACTTGAAAACCTGCTTGACGTAAAGACGACCTTGCACAGCCAATCCGAGAAGCAACTCTCACAACTTTCAGATAGACTGAAAGGAAGAGAAGAAACATGCTGCTCTCTCCAGCAAAAGGTTTCCTTCCTTTCACTCGACTTGTTTTGATATTCTTTTTATCTGCCTTTGTTGATCACTAATCGGATTCTTTAATTCAATAAAGGTCAAGGAGTTAGAGTCCAAGCTTAAAGAACTTCAGCAGTCGGAGTCCGATGCTTACCAACAAAAGGTTCTATGAAATGATCATCTTACTTCCTTTTTTCCCTCTTTTGTTTAATGATGATGAAAACAAGGCTGAAAGGTCAAGTACTTTTCTTTTGATCGAATCAGATTAAAGAACTTGAAACCAAGCTGAAGGACCAAGTGCAAGAGGCCGAGTCTCAAGCCGCTATCCTTAAACAGAAGGTTGTCAATGACTTGGAGTTGCTATCTAATTTTCTATTTGCTAATAACAAGTTGAAAGGCCTAACTAAAATAACTGTATTCTTATTTCCAGGTTAGGGAACTGGAGATAAAACTGAAGGAGCAGGAACAATGTCGGAACTCCGATTCACTTCATCAGAAGGTATCTAATTCATTACCATGCCCATGAATTAGGTCCATTGTGATACCAGAATCCGAAAGTAGCTAACATTCATTTTTCCCGTCATGCCAGATTAAGGAACTCGAGGACAAGTTACTGGAACAGGAGCAGCATGTCCGGTTTACACATGATTATGTCGACGCAATCAGGGCCACTCCTGCCGAAGTGAAGACGTGCATAATGGATGAAGTGATGAGTGATATTGAGCCTTTTGTTTTGAGAAGTTCGAACTCGGTGAAACGGCCGATGAGTCAAGGGTCCATGAGAGGGAATGATTCCAAGCAAGGGACAAGAAGGAAAAGGGAGTTCAAAAGTGGGGAGACAGAGAACATAATGATTGGACCAACAGCTGGTTTGAATGATAACAAAATTAGGAAATCTGACCCACCAAAGATTGCAAGAATCATGAGAACAGCAAAGCCAGCCACTACCACGACCACTACTCAAGGGCCTTTCACTCACAAGAGGATTATCAGAGATCAGCAGGTACAAGGAGTCAAGGAGAGGGATAATAACAAGAAGAAAATATGGTCAAGATAGAGTAAGACGATAAGAGAAAAGCAACTTGCTTTTTGTTTGTTTGTTTTTATGTCTTGTCTTTTTTCTGTGTACATTGTTTGTGTTTGTACCATTCTTTGGTTGGCCATTCTGGATTTTTATTTGATGTAATGAAATTAGGAAAGAATAGGCTGCTAGAGGTGCGGCTTATCGGAGCATTTTTTGTTAAGCACTAAACTACGTTTTTTTCTACTAGTTTTATTTTTTTAATATTATTTGAATTGACATTTCATCCTTATAAAGAAAATTATAAATAATAATACAAGGGCCACTTATGGGCACTGAACAACAGTAATTTTGTCAGCAAAAAAAGGCCCACTAATGGCATATTCAAAACTTGGGGAAAAAAAAAAAGTTGGAAACTAAGTGCATAGCAAAGCTTTTTAAATACTTGAAGTAAATAATTAATTTATTAAATAAATAATAGTAAATTTATTAGATAATAATGTATTTATTTTACGTGATAAATTTATTATTTATTACTATATATTTTAAATAATTTAAAAATTTGTTATTTATTTTAATTGTTTTTTGAAAACTGCTATTTCCTTGTTTCTGTCAAGAAGTTGACTTGCGGTTCTAATGGTGCGTTGGAATGCAAAGCGAGGAGAATCTGGATAAGAATGTGACGTGATTTTTGAGATGAGCTAAGTAGAGAAATGTGTTCTACATTTTAGCCACTCGCTAAAATCCATTAGATTTTTTTACCTTTGCTTTTCCTCTATTTTTTTTTTAATTTTTTGTGCCGACGATGATACACTCAGCCTTTAAGTTGCTACGGCATTAGTACATGGAGTCACATGGACTTCTCGTCGGAATCACTCACAACATAGCCACGGGCCGCCAGTAGTCGAAATCAATGAGTGAGCGTTAGTTGTTGTCTATGCCGATTGCCAGAATCGATCACTGGATGATCGCTGTCAATCATTTTGAGTCGATCGCTGAAATTGAAACTAACCACTGAGAGTCATCTATACCAGTCACTGGGGTAATTTACCGGGTGATCACATGTCATCCGCCATAGTTAGTTGCCATAGTCACTCACTAGATCACCATCAGTCATTTTCAGGTTTTAATCGCAAAAGTCAACAAGTGACAACTTGTCGTTGCTAACGACAATCATAGAAGTCACTCCGTGGATGACTAGAGGCAGCACCCACTGGATTACTCAAGGTAATTTATCTTTAAAAAAAAAGTCATACTATCACGAGTCATGACTATTTTCTAATAATCAAACAGATTAAAAAAAAAAAAGAATCCATTTCACAAAAATCAATACCATTAACATTTAATTCCTAAAAAAAAAAAAACCATCAACATCAGTCCAACCTTAAATTTTTTTTTGCTGTTAGAATTGGGATTTCGAGTTATTGTTTTACATGATTGAAGCTGTAGATTATTTTGTTAATTTTTCGTTACCATTTTTTGTAGAAAAGTAATTTTAGCTTTCATATTAGAATTTCAATCATGTATTATGGGACTATATCTTTGGATTTTTAAGACTACAATGGTTTGTTTAAAATGTTTACATTTCCAATTTCAAAGTTCCAAATGAGAATAGCACCTACTGCCTGAAAATGGGGCAAACCGTCAAAGGAGAAAATTAAATTGCCAAAACTATCTCATATTCGGTCGGTTTTGATTTTACATTGTTCAAATATTTTTTCTTTTCTTTTCTTTCTTACTAAAGGAAAAAAAAAAAAAAAAACAGTTAAAAGTGCTCAAAAACTTAAAAACCATTCGCATTGCACCTTGGAATCAATCATGTCTAAAACAGCCAACGTGCTTTAGGTGGGTTGGTTGGGAGCTCATTTTGTTTGCTTTTGAGTCATCCCCATTGCATTGGCTCGATTGTTTTTGAGGGCGTATTGGCAGGCAACAAAAAGTGACCAGGAGTTACTTAAGGGATTATTTAGAGGAAGATTGGAACCTTTGGAAGTTGGAGAATATTGAGTTTTTGGAATGTGTGTTTAGTGAAAATAAATTATTTAGAGTGAAAAAGTATAACAAATTAAAATGTATTAGTGTTTGTGTTTGAATTTTGATCAAACGACAAACAATGAGATACGAGCAACAAATAAATCTAAAAGAGGTAAGTCTTATTCTTCTCTCAAATTCAAGTGTTCACAAAAGTGTACCAATTTCATCCGACCACCCTTATTTATAGTTTTTCAGGTGTTATTCTAATTTTTACAGAATCTAAGTCTACCATTACAATAATGACACATGTCCTTTCCTTTTACTTTTGCTTCTGCTTGTAATCTATTGTAGCAGCTTCTGTCTGCAGCTCCATGTCATCTGTAGACTACCTATTTTTATTATTATGACGTCGTTTCTTTTCTTTTTTTTAAACATTTCATCGCATCCAAATTTGGTCCCCACATCTACCCCATTTTTCCCTATAAATTTAGAAAAACTTTCCATTCTTCAGTTTTGCTAAATTTGCTAGGAAAAAATAGTTAACTACTCTTTTGTTCTTTCAATAACTTTCTTTCTTTGTCCAAGTTTTTATCTCCCATGGCTTCAAGTTCTATCATGCGTAATACTTTTGAAGACATCCACTGAAGGCTTCGACTGCCTAAGTTTGTTTCCATTAGTCCTCTTTTGAGTTACATAAATGTTTTCTCTAGTGAGAATACTGATCCTGATGACCTTATTCGTCCCATCAAAGCATTGGTTCCTTTAGACTTTCCCTTTTTTTTTTTCCTAGAATTCTTAGAATTTGTGGGGATTGCTCCCTTGCAGTTAGCCCCTAGTGGTTATCACATTCTTGCATCTTATGAGGTGATTTCCCACCTTTTGAAGTGCAATTATCTTTCTCCACTTCTAATTTTGTATTTCTTCGAGTTAGTAGAGCACGAGCACTGTTATTTTCTTTACCCTCATTCGAAGGTGGATATTCTTTATAATTGTAATTATGATGACCAGCCTTGTTGGAATGAGTTAGCTATAATAATCAACGATTAGTGGTCTTATGATTTGGAGCAAAAATTTAAACTCCTTGCTCGGAGGTTCGTTTGCTCGAAATTCACTAATTTTAAATGGGTCTGCCTAATATTAAAGAGTTAGGTTTTATTGTAGAGTGTTTCGAATCCAAACGCTATTAATGGGATGCCAATACTTATTCTCATTTTCCCATCAGCATTCTGATGTTAGAGACTAACATCATTTGCCATATGTTCATCTTTACAACCAAATTTGATTTTGATAGCACCAAATCAATAGTCAATCACGATCTTTTTCCTCATCCTGGTCCTTTTCCCACTATTTAGGTGCATTTAGAGATTCAAAATTCTGAAAAATGGGGTTGTTCTTTATTTTCCACCTTTGCTTACTTCTTCTCTTATTTACATGTCTAGTGATTTTGATTCATCTTCTTCCAAATCTTTTCAGCCTCGCAATCATTCCATGACTCTTCAGAGCAGTACTCCTAAAAGAGGAAGGTCCTCCAGCAGATCAACTTACTCTTCCAAGCTCCTTAATGCTTTTCACAAGAATTTTTTGAATAAATATTCTTCTTTTCAGTTTAAAAAGCATTCCAGAGAAGATTCACTAAAAGGTCAAATTCAAATCTTGGTTTTCAACCTCTTGTGTACTCTACCAGATTGAGCAAAAGCTGTGATCTGTTTCTTAATTCTTCTCATGCTCCTCCTGATCCTATACCATGGAATCCCATTTTGAGAAAGCCAAATGGCTCTCCAATCCTCTGTGATGAGTCCATATCTGACCCCTTTGTGGCCTACATTGTTAGTTCTAGTTTTAACACTATTGAGGATCTCAGAATCTCTGCTAGTAGAACCTTTAAGGAAACTAATAGGGCTGTTGCTTTTGCCATCTGCTCTGTCAGTAGGGTCATCAATAATATGTGAGCTATGCTCTGAACCTATAAGGACAATGTCAATTATTAAGGGGATTACTCAATAGGTTTAATGAGAAACACATGACTAAAGCCAACGTTCATCATCAATATGAATTGGATTCTGTCAAGTTTCAAGCTCGTGTCAACACTCGGCATAAGAGACATGAAGCTGAATCTAGTAGAAGAAAAGAGGCCGAAGACAAGCTAAAGGCTACATTTGTAAGTTCTTTATGTTCCAATCCTTAGAACTTTTCTTCTAAAGCTGAGAAAGTTTGGGTTGCTAAGTTGCAACATGATTTCGAGGCTACTATTGCCTCTATTTTCAACAAAGATGTTGAAATAAGAGCGTTTAAGGACAAATTGGCTCTGAAGGAGAAAGAAATCTAGCAGTTTGAAACTAGCATCTTTCAGCAAATTTCCTCATTCAACAAAGTTAGAGTTGTGTATAAGAGAACTACAACAGAACAAGCCTCCACTACTATTTAGGAGAAGAATCATGTAGAAAAAGAATTATTTAAATTATGGTCAGAGGTGTCTACCACTCTTCTATCTAGTATAGTCAACATTCCCGCTGATCATGTAATTTTCTGCTCTCCATTCTAAAATTCATTCCTTACAACAATCTTTGAAAGTGAAAGAATTAAGTCATTTTGAGCTTATGGATGTAATTGAGGAACTTTAAGCGAAGGCCATAGTAGACTTCAGAGGATCACCTTAAAAAGCTTAAGTCTGAATTTGATAAATCAGTCTAGGTCCAAGCATGCTAAGCTTTCAAAATAAGCCTATCTCAAGCTTTGCTTCTTGTTGAGGATCACTTGCTCCGTAGCCCAGATGACTTAAAAGGAATGCAGCATAGATTACGAGAGTTATACTTGCTAGAAGCTTATAGGAATGTGGCATAGATTACTAGACTCATATTTGCCAGAAACTTATGATTTTTGATTCAGAAGAGAAAGAGGGGGAAGAAGAAATAAAAGAAAGAGAGTCAGAAAAGAAATAATTAAACTTTCTTTGTATTTCTCATTGTTTGTTCTTCTGTCAATTTGATTATGTATTTTATATTGCTTTGTACTGTCTTTTTATCGAATTAGATTTTCTTATGCCTCTTTGTTTTACTTTGATTTATTTTGCACCTATTCACGTGTTATAAGTGGCTATTCATTCTTGCCTTCTGTCTTTTCATTTCCCACTATAGGAGTAATCATGACTAATCTATGCCTTAATTTAATTAGGCTATTACTTTCCTAATTTCAAAAATTTTTAAATTTTCATAACTTGCAATAACAATTCATGTAACTTCCTTTCTTCTTCTCTGACCAAAAACTTCCTTGTTATGGTTTTCTTCAACTTTCCCAAATTTTTTGATTACATCCTTTTTCTTCCTGTTATTCCTGCTTTTGGATTTTCTTCCAGTGAAAAATCCACTTTCCTTGAACTTCCTTCGTATTTTCATCTTTTATCTTTTGCAAACAATCATCATGTCCTAGGACACTAAATTGATTTTGGAAGGAATTCAAGTTCTTGAAGGTGTTGAAGTTTCACTGTTCAACCATAATATCTATTAAGCTACAGAAGGCGATCTGATCATCACCAAACGTCAATTCTTATGTTTGAGTTTTCCTTTACACCTGCTTTAGTTAATTCTTCCACCGAACCTAGATTCATCCTAACTAATTGAATGCTAATAGTTTTTGTATTCTTATTGGTCTTATTTAGTTTGTTGTTCTCAATAATTTTCCCATTGAGATGCTAGACATTTTCCACTTTTTCACTATCATCCCCATCCCCAAGTTTATCAATAGTGAGAAATCAGAGAAGGGCAAGAAGTCTAAGGAAAAATCCCTCGTTTCTGAAGAGCATATTGAAGGAGATTCTAAAGGTAAAGCAATTGAAAAGCCATGCAATCTTTCAAAGAGTCCTTTTTCTAATCTTTTGGTTAATTATTGTCATTATAAGAATGTTGTCGAACTTTTTTGAGGGGCAAAAATGACAGAGAAAGGTTGGAGAGGCAACCTTCTCTAGATTTCTAGGTCTTGGAAATCTCCTGTTGCAAGGTAGTATACCATACCCACAACTGAAGGTAGACCTTTGTTGGTCTCATCTACATTAGATCCTTCTAAGGCCTCCTGTTTGAACCAATTGGCCAAAGAATTTGCTCATGGGCATGTTAGGGCTATCAACAGTTTTGGTCTTGGTTTACTTTCCATGCTCATGCCTAAGAGAATTCTGATTTCATCATATTAGAAGAGCAGAAAAAAAGAGATTTTAGAGAAATATAAGACTGCTGTAACCATGGTAGATGGAGCAAAAAAGGCTACTATAATTGCTTGTGCTTTTTCTAAGTCTCATAGCTTTACTTTGTCACTTTTACTTCTTCTACCATTCTAATAGAAAAGGCAAAGGCCTCTGTCACTCTTGCAGAAATAATTAATCAGAAAGAGAGTCCCATTCTTTCTACAAAAGTGACTAGGTTTGTAGGAGTTCCAACTAAGTCCCAGATTCTTACTTCCAATGTGTCTCCTGCCTAAGTGAGCCTAGCTCTCATTCCTAAATCATCAGGAAAATGCTTTCTTGATGAGAGTTTTTCCACTAATTCCCCCTTTCACTAGAGAATCTTTTATTCATAAGCAACTTTGTCTTCTAAAATATGCAAAGGGAAAGAAAGGAAGCAAAAACACTAGAAAGGACGACACTGTTTTTGGAAGTCACTTTGGCAGCCCTTCCCCCTATTCTAGCAAAAGTTTCTTTAGAGCAATCAAGGGTTCCTCAATTTGAGCAAGTCCTTATCACTTCTGGCTCTGCTATTGCTATAATTTCTTCCTCTACTTCTTCCCTTGTGCCAACTTTGCTTGTTCCTGTGACGAGTCTCCTTTCAGATGCTTATGTACATGTTCCTTTTTCCACTTTGCCAATCGGCCCCAGTATTCAAAACTCTACTTCTTCCTTGGTTTCTTTTCTTGCATAAACTTATTACACAATTATTAGTTTTAGAGTTATGCCACTATAAACATAAAATTACACTCTTAATTATATACCGAATTATGCAAGCTAGTGAATAGCCATGGTCTAATGACTTTGTCATATATGCAACACCCTCATATGATATCTATGATCAATCTTAGGTCAAAGTCCGTTTGATCTATTGATCACACTATGAGGAAATTTCTAGAAATCACCATTACTAATACAATATTTTTTTTCTTTTCTTTTCTTTCTTTCTTTTCTTTTCGTTTGCTCGAGGACAAGCAAAATATTAAGTTTGAGGGTGTGATAACTTTATAAAATAGAGTTATTTTTACCACTTTTTCATGTATAAAAATTGGCTTATCCTTGAAAATTTTAGTTATTTTTTATTTGCTTTGATTTATTTTGTTTCGGATACTTTAATTACCCACAAGAAATGAGATATGGACTTGTTTTGCAAAGTGTTATCTGGTTGTCATTTAGCCAAGAGTTTTGATTTATTTATAGGATTCAAATTTTGATTTAAATTTCAAACTTCACAAATCTTATGATTTTGTTTGCATGAATAATATTCTATAACTCGAATTTAAATTCAAAATAAAATTATGCTAACTTTATTTGAATTAAACAATTATATAATAATTATCTAAAATAAAATCAAATTAGGAGAAAATCTTGTCTTCTAAATCCTCAAGGAAACAGTCCTCTTTGATGTGTACAAGAAAAAGATTTTAGGATAATCTTTCAATTTAAAATATTTATTTAAATAAGATTTTCAAAATTTAAAATAATCTAATTTCATCTTTTAAAAGACAACCTCAATTAATTTAAATTTGAAATTTTATCTTTTAAAATAAATATTTATACAAATTAAATATTTATCACATTAATTGAATAAAACAAAATTATAATGTTGCAATATTTTTCAGTATGCAAAATCGCAAGTGTATGGTGTCAAGTTTTAATAGTGTAATGATGAGAAGGGTTGTCGAATCCACAGGGAAAAATATTTAGATCTTATTAATTACTGTAATATGAGAGATATCAACTTTATTTAGAAATCGATTAAATGGAATTGTAAAGTTAAATAAACAAATAAAAAGAAACAATTGACGAGTTAAAGTAACGAATGACAATTAGCAAGAGAACTAATATGATTAAACACTAGATATTTGATTTCACCTAACCTTCAACTTAGCTTTTCATGCCAAACACCAATTTATTTTCCTAGTTTATAAACTAAGAATCCTAATGTATTTAATTCCCTCTTCCGAGCGCTAAATCAAACGTATTCCTAATTCCTAATTTCTACATTCTTGAGCCAAAACTAAGAAATAGAAATCCCTTAAGAACTTGATTCTCTTGAATGGTTTCTAAGGCGATTAACCGTTTCTCAACCAATTAATTAGCCTAGGTTGTTCTATTCATGTTCCAATTCAATATTCCCCCTCCCGGGCACTAAACATCAAATTCAAAAATCATCTAAAAGTTGATCAAAAATTTAGAAGCATTAAGAACGGAATAGAATAAATAAACTAAATGGAAAAATTAAATAAATGAATTTGGCATTCAAAACATAGTATCTGGCTAGGCTACATCAAACCTCTAACTAAAAATTTAGCCAAGCATATTCAATATAGAAATAACCATGGTGTTCATTATATCAACAATAAAGAGAAAGAAAGGAATTAAGAGATGAAAACTCTTGAGAAGCCGTCTTCAATCTCTAAATCCACCACCTTTAGGCTAGAATGGCCTCCAAGCTCTCTAGGGTTCGTTCCTCTGCCAAAAGTCCTCTCTTAAGTCGAAACTTGGCTATTTATATGAGAAGCACCGACCTAAGACGTCTTAAAACGCTCGGCATAAAAATCAGAACTCGTCGTGGTGGAAAAGGATCTCGCTGCAGTAAGTTTCAAGCTTCAAAATTCGTCGACGTTTTACACGCAACTCGCTGTAGCCCCGACAATTCTCGCTGCGGCGAGTTTAGTTCCTTGCTGCGGCCCCGACAATTCTCACTGCGGCGAGTTTGGTTCCGTGCAAACCACTCCTCGGGTGCTTTTCTCTGCACAGCCGAAATGGAATTCGCCATAACTTGATCTTTTAGCTTTAGAAACACTCCCAAATACTTGAATCACCTACCTATTCAATTGTGAACAAAACACATCAAAATATCAAACATAAACTCCGAAAAACCAATAAATTACCAATGAGAAATATATGACAAATATACCTTATCATATAATTTTGTCCTTAGCCCAGATAAAATATGCCTACACCTAAAATTAGATGACCCGGATTTTTCTCTTCACTAAATGTAAGAATACAAGTAATAAAAAATACCCTAATTAATTACCATCCGTTAAGAAATTATATGGAGCTAATAAAGGGACCTATTACACACATATAATATGGACTCTAATAATCTATGTAACTATCATTCCATACCAAATAAACCCATTACACAATTATTAGTTTTAGAGTTATGCCACTATAAACCTGAAACTGCACTCTTAATTATATACCGAATTATGCAAGCCAATGAATTGCCATGGTCTAATGACTTTGTCACATACATAACACCTTCTTATGATATTTATGATCAATCTTAGATCAAAGTCCATTGGACCTATTGATCAAGTTATCTTAAAGATCCATTATACACCTAATTAAGTAAAAATGATTATTCACCATATATGAATAAAAAGTCATTTGCCAAGCAAACAACGTAAGGTCTTGTCTATTTTACATCTAATATAATGTCTTTAAGAGGATAACCTTTACTCCTCGTTAGAGTTATACACCTAATTGATCAAGTTATCTTAAAGATCCATTATACACCTAATTAAGAAAATAATTATTCACCATATGTGAATAAGAAGTCATTTGCCAAACAAACAACCTAAGGCCTTGTCTATTTTTACATTTAATATAATGCCTTTAAGAGGATAACCTTTACTCCTCATTAGAGTTATAATTCCATATTTATAAGTAAATCTTCCATCATATACAATTCATGTATCCAACAAGACACTTTAGCCTTGTAACATCAAAGTACATAAGTTATACATATAAAGCCATTCACAAGCTAAATACATCAAAGTACAAGTTACTACCTCTAAGACGCTTTAGCCTTTGGAACATCAAAGTACAAAAGTTAGACACATGAAGCCATTCACTTACTCAAGATTACAGTTGTTGCATAATGAACGTCGAAAGTGAATTAATCCACTCAAGCAGACTACACAGGATTAATTGCACTTTAGTCCCATTCCAATATGTCACCACTAAGCAATATATCTATATCTTTACTCAGAGTCAAATGCTCTAGACAGTCAAGACAAACCATCTCTTAATTGCCTTTAGACAACATAATAGTCTTAACATAAGTAAGATGTTCACTCTAACCCCATAGATTTAGATTACGTACTTTAAGATGTTGTCTTCTCGCATACAAAAGATCATTGTATTCAATATTCTAATAGTTTAACAATAAATTAACACCTCTGCTCTGCTTTAGTTGCAGATAAAACCTTTTCAATACTATTCTATTTTAATTTCTGACAGAACCTTTTTAGTTATCATTTTGCAATATTTTTAGTAGAAACTTTTAAGTTGTTATTCTGCTTAACTTTTTATAATTGTTCTACTTCGATCATTACAAAATCTTTTTAGTACCGTTCTGTTTCAATCTTTGCAGAACCTTTTCAGTATCATTCTACTTTGGTCTTTGGCAGAACCTTTTCAGTACCATTTTGCTTCCATCTTGACCTTGCAACAACATGGCATACTTTAAAGTCAATTGCTAATTAAGTCAAATAATCATGCATTTTGTGAAATTTTGGATCAAACTTGTCCCTTTTCATTACCTTCCCCAATTTACATAAAACTTGACAATCTATACACAGCTTTGCCAATTATTTATTATAGTTTAAATCAAACACGCATATTAAACATAGTATTTACTCAAATGCATGGCATTCCAAGCACTAGGGATCTTCCTACATGTTTTCTAGAGATCTTTTGTCTTTTATATTGTCTATTGCTTTTCTTAGTACCCAGTCTCCATTCTTGAAAACTCTCTTCTTAATCTTTATGTTATATTGTCAAGCCACTGTTAGGAATGCCCTAAGTGGGATAGACATTTTAATATATTTCATTTATTTTGAATTGAATAATAAAATTATATTTAGAGGTTATTTATTACATTATTGTATATCCTTATTATATTTATATGTTAAAGTAAATATAAGCAAATATAGCTCACTGACTGCTTGTGTTAAACTATTAGAATGTTACATACAATGGATTTTTGTATGTGAGAAGACAACATTCTAAAGTAAGCAGTCTAAACTATGGTCTATATTTTATGGGGTTAGACTGAGCATTTAACTCATGTCAAGACTATTATGTTGTCTAAAGCCAAATTGGGGATGGTTTGTCTTAACTGTCTGGAGCTTTGACTCCCGAGTAGAGACATAGATGTATTGCTTGATGGTGACATCTTGGACCGGGACTAAAATGTAATTAATCTACGTAGTCTGCTTAAGCGGATCATGTCACTTTTAACGTTCATTATGCAATAACCTTAATCCTAAGTAGATGAACTACTTTAAGTATATGACTTGTGTACTTTAATATTCCAATGGCTAAAGCGTCTCAGAGTTAGTAAGCTTAAAGACCGTTTTGTTGGGTATATGACTTGTATACGATGGAGGGTTTGTTTACAAATATTGGAATTATAACTCTAATAAGGAATTAAGGGTATCCTCTTAAAAGCATTATACTGGATGTAAAAATAGACAAGGTTTTGGGTCATCTGCTCGGCAGATGACTTCTTATTCACACATGATGAATAATCATTTTCTTATTCGATAGTATAATGGAACTTTAAGATAGCTTGATCAGCAGGTTGAATGAACTTTGACCTAAGGTTGATCATGGATATCATATGAGAGTTTTGCATACATGACAAGATCATTAGATAATAGCTTACCATAGACTTTTGTAATACAGTATATAATTAGGAGTTCAGTTTCAAATTTATAGTGGTATGACTCTAAAATTAGTGATCATATGATTGAATTGTTCAGTTCAGAACAATGATCACATGAATTCACGGGAGCTCGATTATATATGTCCAAATTGTTCCTCTACTAGTTCTACATAATTCTTTAATGGATGGCAAATTGATTAGAGTATACTTATTGGCTTGTTGTCTTGTATATGCTGAAGAGAAAATCCGGATCACCCTTCCATAGGGTGTAGGCATTTTCTTAGTGTGCTGGAGCGGTAAAATTATAATTTTGTATTATTCAATAAATAGGATAAATAATTATTAATATTTATTTTTAGATGATAAGATTTGAATTTCAAATTAATTGTATTTGAATTTCAAATTTGAAATTCAAATATGCAATTGATTTGAATTTTGAAAATCTTGTTTTAAAATTAATGTTTGAAATTTGAATCATATTTGAATTTGAATTAAATAAAATCTTGTCCTTACACAAAGAAGGTGGCGTCCACAATAGGATAAGGGTGGAAGATAAGATTCTCTCCAATTTGAATTTGAATTTTGTTTTGGATAAGAGATTACTCAATTATTCGAATTTCGAATAAAGTTGCCATGATTTTATTTGAATTTGAATTGGAGTTATGGAAAATTATCCATAAAAATAAAATTCAAAATTTTAAATATTTGTAGAGTTTGAAATTTGAATTTGAAATTTTGAATTTGAATTTAAAATTTGAATTCAAATTTTGAATCACAAACCTAACTATAACCGAATTTAGTTGTGGATGGATCCACCTAAGGGATTTCGGTTTTTATGGATAAAGGAGAAGTAAAAATATTGTTTGAATCCTACTTAAATTTTGAATCCTTTCTTACACAAAAGTAATCGAATCCTTTGAGGTTTATCCCTTAGGAGAATCGGTTTTTGTGTGGATAAGGAAGAGAAAAGATTCAAATTTCAATTCTATTTGAATTTTGAATCCCTCCATCACATGGTGTAACTGAATTTTCTTCTAGGGAATCTCCCAAGTGAGTTTTAGTTTTTGTGGATAAGGAAAGGTGGAAATTCAAGTTAAAGTCTTGTTTGAATTTTGAATTCTCCTTCCCCTTGGAGTGGCTAAATCTAACCTTAAGTTTGGCCTAAAGGGGGATCGGTTTTGTGGCTAAAGGAGGAGACAAAATTTAAGTTAAAATCTTATTTGAATTTTGAAACAAAAATCTCCTAGGGTGGCCAAAAATTTAACTGATTTTTTGGCCTAAAGAAGTTTGGATTTTGTTAAGAGAATTAGGAGAGAAAATCTTCTCTTAGTCCAATTCAAAATTCAAGGGATCACCTCATGCAAAATTATAAATAGGGGTCTTTCCACTCCAATTCTCTTCAGACTATAGACTCTCAGGTGAGCAGGCTTATTATTATATAAATCACCGTAGTAATAAGTTCTTAAAGAGATCTGGGTGGTCAGAAAGAGACAAACCGTGCTAATATACCGATCAAGAATCTGGGTGCCCATATACTTTATCATCTGGGAATTAGAGAATAGTAGAGAAAACTAACTGGTTGAAGTCCTCTGGTCACTTCATCTGGCATTCCTGGCATTTCCGCTGAAGGTATATTGATTGTTGTTAATTTATTATATATGGCATCACGAGTTATTTAACAATCTTAAAAAATTTTTGTAATTCCGCTATGTAATTTTTTTCGATTTTATCTTACAGCCATATCCTGCTAATACGCTTGCAACTTTATTGCTACTATCTCGGGTTTCCTCTAAGAGATCAAGATTTCTTGCCTACTCGATAGCTAATGATACGAACCCCGTCAAGAATAACGAGACCCGTCAAGATTATGAACCCAAGAACGTTCTAAAATCAGGTTCGAATGGATGGGAGACCTTGACCCGTTGCTTCAGCAAAAACAAGAACCTTGATATATTGACCTCAACCCGTTGCCTAATGCGAAATAAGAACCTTGGTATAAGGAAGACGCCACAATCAACTATGGAAGGGTTGATTGATAAGTCAGGAGCGAACGCTACGGAAAATTCCGATAAGTTCAGATAGTTCTTCAAAGAACCAAAGAGAACTAAAACTCTCAAATTTATGAATTAAACTGATGTGTTCTGTTTTATTGCTATGGGGATGCCTATTTATAGGCAATTGTTACAAAGAATATTCCTAAAAAAAATTTGAAAAAAATAAGCCTAAAAAATCTGAAAATTATTTGAAAATTTGTTACAAAAGATAATCCCAAATCCTAACTGAAATTTGTTATAAAAGATAATCCTAAATCCTCCTAAATCCTAACAAATCCGAAAATCTAATCCTAACCAAATTTGTAAATGTAGGAAGGTAGTTATTTTGCCACAAATTCGAAAATCCTTGGTTAAAAAACGTCTTGGGCTTGATTGAATTAGCTGAATTGCTCATGGGCTTGAATTAAGTTAATGTATCATGAATCATGCTCAATGGGCCACGAAATTGATTGAGCCCAAATCTCTTGAATTAGCCCATTAAGTGCTTCTTTAAATCTCTTTGCTCTCGCTCTTGTAACCGGCCCAATTGATATTTGAATTGGTTCCCTTGACGTTGATTGGTTCCTTTAAAGCCGTTCTTTGATTCATATCAGCTAATCTCTTTAGTATCAGGTATCCCATCTCTATTGGGATCACAGCCTTTATACTATAAGTCAACAAGAACGGTGTCTCTCCAATTGACTTCTTTAGGTAGTTAGGTATGCCCAATGCATGTTTGGTAGCTATTTTGCCCACATGCCTTTTTCTTTCTTTTAATTTGTTTTTTAATTCTAAAAATTAGTCTTATTTGAGGATTCTGCTTGACCCTTTCTCTTAGTGGTAAATTTATGATGCAAAACTTAGTTTGATTCCATGCTGATCGCAAAACTTCTTTATTCTCTCTCCAGTGAATTGAGTTCTGTTGTCTACTGTGATCTTGTAAGGCATGCCAAACCTACATATAATGTTCTTCTAAATGATCTTCCAAATGATGCAAAACTTAGTTTGATTCCATGCTGATCGTAAAACTTCTTTATTCTCTCTCTAGTGAATTGAATTCCATTGTCTACTGTGATCTTGTAAGGCATGCCAAACCTGTATATGATGTTCTTCCAAACGAACTTAATTACGTCAGTCTGAGTAATCGTGTTGTAGGCTTCTGCCTCTATCTATTTAGTAAAATAGTTAGTTGCCAAATGCATAACGTTTTCCATGAGGAGTTGTTGGAAGAATATCAAATATGTCTATTCCCCAATGCCAGAAAGGCCAGGCGCTCAACATGAGCTTCAGCTTTCTAGGTGGTATGCGAGTTTGATGGGCAAATCTCTTACATTTGTCATATGTTTTGGCACATACCTATCCGTTGGAGTCATATTTTGGATCTCCTTGATTATTTATTGCAATCATTCATCCACGTGTCTCATGAATTGAACTTATCTATTAAAATTTCCACTTTTGCCTTCTACTTTTCTACTTTAGCGGGGTGATTCCTACTGCATTCTATTTTGTATTATCTTTCCTTACTCCATACCTTACATGGTTTGTGGATTCATCCACTTCTTCTCCAACTCAAACTATTTCGTTCTAATGATTTCTCTCTCTCTCTAACTCAACACTTAATCATAGTCAGTTTCTCTTTTGTCTAACTATATTTCCTGATCAGTTCTCGTAGCAACCACCAGTAGGTTCAAATCTTGCATTCATGATTTCAATCTTTTGTTTTCCATCGTAGCTTGTTCCAACTAGATTTCCAAAGCATGTTGGCTTTCTCTTACTAGCCTATGAGTTTCTTCTGTCATTCTTTGCTTTTCTTGCAATGTCCTAATGGTCTGCATCAAATATATTTCCTCCTGTCCATCCTCAGTCACATTGACATGATCGTTAAATTGTTCTCCAGCTCTTTCTCTTATCGTGAACCTGGTTGCAATTCACTTTGTAATTGCCATCTCTTCTGGATTCTTTATGATTACTTACAAAAAAGCTTAGTATATTGTTCAAATTTGACACAAACGGTGCTAATTGTTTGTGTTTGAATCTTGATCAAATGACAAACAATGAGAAACGAAGCTTAATTAAAACAAATGAATCTAAGGAGGAAAGTTTTATTCTTCTCTAAAATTTAAGTGTTCACAAAAGCGTACCAATTTCATCCGACCACCCCTATTTATAGTTTTTCATGTGGGGTTCTGCTTTCTATAGAATCTAAGTCTACCATTTCAATAATGACACATGTCATTTTCTTTTATTCTTACTTCTGCTTGTAATCAAGTGTGGTAGCTTTCTTCTACAGCCTTGTGCCCTTTGCAGACTCCTTATTTCTATTGTTACGATGCTATTTCTTTTCTTTTCATTAAACGTAATGTCGTATCTAAATTCAATCTCCACAATTAGGAAAAAAATTAGTAATATAAATCTTATTTTATTCCTCTTAAAGTTCAATTTAATTTAAAAAAAATCTGATTTTGATTTAAATGAGAATATTATGAATTTTTAATATTTAAACTTTTTGAAAAAATGAATAATAAATTGAAAAAAAAAAGATAAAAAAGCATATTAGAACATTAAGTTGAATCCCTCTCTTATCTTTTAAACTTTATTACCCAAAAAAAGGGGAAAAAAAAAAATGCCCCCAAGACAGCTACTACCTAAACATGAAGTAGGAAATTTAAAATTCAAATAAATGTGATGTAAAGTAGTTGAATTCGAACCTTTGTATGTTCAAATAGCTAGGTGCACTGTTTATATATATAAATATATTATCGGTTTAGTGGACCTAGCTTATAAGCTAGGTTAATTAAATGACTTTGCGGCTTGTGTTTGGTACTTTGGCATCAATTTGAGGCAGAGCTAGCTAGATCAACCTGCTTCGCCGACCAACGAGTCCGAAGTTTTGAGAGAAAACCCACTGCCATACTCTATATATATACACACACTATATAGCTTCATGTTTTTGCATAATGCATTCGTACCACAGCATAGACTTAATAGGAGCTATTTGCTTTTAATTAGTGAATAATTTTTGTTCAATATTGATGGGGTCGGGAAATATTGATTGAAGGACAGGTTTACTATAGAAGAAAAAAGAAAAATAAGCAGTCATTCTTTTTCTTTTTCTTTTTTTGGTTCATGGGTTTACAAAGTGGATAATAAGAGTTTAATGGGCTTTGCACATGATTAAGAATTAGTAGAGATAATATTAGTTATTGCATTATTTCGTATTGATTTCTTATCAGTGAATGAATATAAAATTTACTTGTATATTCTTAATAAGTTTCTTTCTTTTATTTTCTTTTTTGAATTTGAGAATGAGAGGATTCAAACTCTATACTTTTTTATGGATTATGATCATTTGGTTATGCCTACACTAACATTCTTAATAAGTTTCTATGTGACATTAATTGTTTGATTGGTAAAAAGAGGTTTTAGTAATTACATTATTAAGATTAAAATTTTTAAGTTGGAAGATTTATTGACATCTCTCCGTCTACTTTTCCTATACCTTATTTAATAAATTTTATTCCTAATAAATTACCCCTTAGTAAAATTACGTTTCAAGTAAAAAAAAATGTTTATAAGGTATCTTTTACACTCATTTAATTAATACTTAAAAAAAAAAAAAAAGGACTCATTGGGGGATGTTTGGAGATGGTGGTTGGAAGGTTGGGTTGAAATGTGTGTTTGAGAGGACTTTTAGAAATAAATTGTGATATAGAAAATAGTGGAAAATTTTGAAATTTAGTTGGATAAACATATGTAAATTGAATATTATATTGTTCATTTAATTGTTATGAGTATTTTGACTCAAGAATTATCTTATTTCAATTTGAAATGAGATAATTATAAACTTTTAAAGTTTGAGTTTTTTGAAAATAAAATGCAAAAACGCGAGCATTCAAAATAAGACAGTAAAGTACTATCTGGCAAAGTCCCCAAACGGGCCCTAATATTACATTCTTTTGAAAACTATACTTGTTAAAAGGGGTTCTTTACATATATAAATGTCTAAATTGTAGGTGTTAAGTTGAAAAATATCCCATTTTCTTTTATTTACATGAATGTTTAAAATAATATTTTTAAAGATAACATCACCCTTTATATAGAATTGAGAATTAACATAAATAGATTGTAAAAGAGAAAAAAACAAGAAATAAAAAACATTTGAATAAATAGGTTAAGATTGATTTTATAGTATTAGTAATCAAATTTTATATAAAAGGAAAGAAAAATTGACTTTGATAATAATGAAAATTTTATGCTTAAATTATCATAATTGTTATTTTATTATGAACGGTATAATACGTTTATAAATGTTATAATCTTTATGGTCTTTATGGTAATTTCAGGTTCTTTATTAATATATTGGGTATGAAATTTTAAACGTGAAAATGTATTTGTTTTGGAAATTGCTAATTTATTATAATAATTTCAGGTATTT
The DNA here is from genome assembly GCA_035233585.1 of Antiaris toxicaria. Taxonomy (NCBI): domain Eukaryota; kingdom Viridiplantae; phylum Streptophyta; class Magnoliopsida; order Rosales; family Moraceae; genus Antiaris; species Antiaris toxicaria. The sequence continues at coordinate 26,466,123 of CP141157.1, forward strand.
TATGATAATTAAATACAAAATAATAAATACAAATTATGGTTAAAATTCGTTTGGGTTTGATAAAAGTAATTCACATATATAAGTAAAAAAAAATGATTATTAATGACAAAAAACAAAAAAGGAAAAAAAAAAGAATATAAATAAAGGAGGAATTGTGTTAATTACGGTAAAAGTACAAAATAGGTATTATGTATATTTTTAAAGATAAATACGTACGTAATATTATTAAAAAACGGATATATTTTAATAGGTTATCCTAAAAATAGACTTTAATGTAGTTTACTTATTAAAAACACTCAATCATAAGTAATAACTAGTAATGAAATTTTTTTTTTTCATAGTCTTATTTTTCATAGACTTTTCCCTTTTTTTTTTTTTTTTAAAGCCTTCTGGCTTCATGGTATGTACCGAATCTTTTAATTAGCGATGTAAATTCACAGCTTTGGTGGTGCTTTTTTATTTTATAAGAAAAGCCTTTTTTGGCCTCTAAGTCAGCAACATAACATAAGATTACACAAGGAAGAAGAAGAAGGAGAAGAAGAAGAAGAAGAAGAAGAAGAAGTCTAGCCTCTCAAGACGTAATCAGACGTCCTTATTCCCGCAAATAAAAAAGGTGGGATTTCTGATTGAAAAGACAAGGGGTGTAACAACTAATAATTTAAATTTAAATTTTTATTGGTGGATGGTTTAAGAAGGCGGGTGTGAAAGTAAACAAGAGGGTATTAATAGTTTTTTTTTTTTTTTTTTTTTAAGTTTAGTAAACACTAACAAAAGAATTGGATTGATTTGCATTACAGATAAGTAAATACCAGAAATGAAATTAATTACCATTTTTTTTCTTTATTTCTTTAGTTTCCTTTCAATCTATTACCTTTTTCGTTGCATTGATTTATTTCAACATTGAACGGTTGAGCTCCCTGTTTAATTAACTTGATATATCAAGGACATTTTAGTTCCTGTTCACTTACACTGTTTTCTTCCTTAAATTAACTTCATAGTGACATCATATAGGACTATAGGTGACGCATAACTTAGGCTCTAACAATTCTACTTTGTTTGAGCTTATGAAAAGTCATTCTGCGCAAGAGTGACGGATTCGATTGATTTTGATACGATGTGGAGACTAGCAGACTTAATGCTAGTTTTGAGTAATTAATACTCAAGCATTAAGGTTGCAACGGTTTTTTTTTTTTTTTTTAAGGAAATGATGGTAAATAACAATTTTTAAAAAAAAATTAAAGTAAATAATATATTTTTAAAAATTTATAATAAATAATAGGTAAATGATAAATTTATAAAGTGTAACTAAATTATTTACCTAATAAATAATAAATTATATTATTTATATGATACGTAAATGTATTATTTATTTTATAAATTTGATGTGAATAAATTATTTATTTAATAAATATGTTATTTATTAGATATGTTTTAATAACTTGTTATATTTACTTTAATTATTTTATGAATACTACTTTACACTTCATTCTAGGAAAGTTTATGCGACAATTTTCACTTTGGGATTACGTTATTTGAAGCGTAAGATGTAGTACTCATTCTATGTGACTAAAAAATATATATGGACTTAAAAATATTTATATTGACCACACAAAAATTTTAGTGCATAGATTGTCGTCTTTATTTTTGGTCTTATAATTGATCAAACAGCCATGGAGGTACATTAGAGGTGCTTGCAAACACAGTTTAGTGACAATTTCATACTTTATCAAAAGATATAAAGCTTAGCTCAAATAATTGGATGTGTGAGTGTGTGAATTAAGGTTTGAATCCTGAAATTTTCATTCTTAATAATAGTAAAAATAATAAAAAGTATATAGCTCAAATCCCTACCTTAAACTTAATAAATAAATAAATAAATGGATGAACAATTGAACACATACCCCTCTTGAATTTTTTTTTAATGCTATTTTTTCCTTATGTGTCCCAACTCAACTTTTTATACATTTCTTTACAAGATACTCCGAAAAATTAAGTTACTTGCAATTTTTTTTATATCTTCCTTTGTCGTTTTTTTAATACTTTGATATTTCACATCCTATATGAGTTATTTCTTTTCATACATTATGAGTTCTTTCTGTCCATCTAATTTTTTTCCCCTTTCGTACGTAAATCTGATAGCATTTTACACTCTTTCTTTCTCTCTTTATTATATTATTTTAGATTTCTTTCACAAGTCTTGCACTCACTTTTTCTTTTTACTCTTATTTCTACTATTTTCGATAAAAGTTTACTTGTTGGGAGAGATATTTATTGGCTTCAAGAACAGAAAATAATGCACTATGTAAACTTATGTTTATTGTTATAGTGTTATTCAAATCTGTAAAAAATTTTTGTAGTATTTCGCATTACCTCTAAAACGTACGTTACATTTTGTTTTCTCTTACATTTAGTTACTAATTTCTTTTTCTTGGAAAATTATCTTGATGTTTATGTTTGTATACTTAAAATATATCTGCTTTTTGTTTCCAAAGTTTAATTTGTTCCATTTAAATCTCAGTCTTATATCTATCACTGTAATCAATTTAAGTATGTTTCTTAAACCGCTTTAACTTTTCCTCTTCTCATGTGAATTTTTCTGGAACTATAAGAAATACGTACATACATATAAATAATATATAATCCTTATTTTTGTCAAAAGGGCGTTGTTCCTTCTTGAATTTCCAAATTTTTGTCTCTCAAAAAATTTTTTTTATTGACAATCAACCTCCTGAATTTAAAATTCTTTATATTATCAATCATTTTGCTCATGTCTATTAAATTTTAGATAGTTTTTTTGCACATGATAGCCAAAAAAAGTATTGTATGATCATTTATACTAAATTTTAATACAAATTCATTTTAAGATTTAAACTCGAGTTTGAGTAATAAATGAAATTGGTTCAAGTTTTAAAAATAAATTTATAGTAAAATCAAATAAAAATAACTAGCAATGTCATTTTGGACCATATATCTCATGTTCAAGTTGCGTGTAAAAAGCCATTTAAAAACTTTAAGAATATTAGCAAAAGGATAATAGTGTCAAGAATCATAAATATAATTTAGAAAATTAATTGTCGTGAAAAAATTTTAAACACTAAATTATCAAATTTGAGAAAGTTCAAATGGTGTTAAGAACCAATAGCTTCATATATACACACACACACACATAAAAAGCTGGCTGGCTGCTCTATTGAAATTGAACCTAAGGAAACTGACCAATTGCTTAAAAAACGGCAAACAAAAGAAAATTAAAAAAAAATTCTATCAAAAAAAACCAAAAATTAAAAAAAAAAGAGGGGTTTAGTAAAAGAACAATACAAGATTATACATACACTAAAAAAGGGCCTACAAATGAAATGATACGAAAGAAAAGAGAAAAGCGCCAAGCAAGGGGATTTGTTGTCGTCTTAGTGGCCATAGGGAGATGCCAAAAAGGATGATGATACTGATAGTAAGGACTAGGGGCAACAAATATTTTTCTCGTTTTCCTGGTGGGACCCACTGGCCCCCCAGTTGTCCAACACGTAGTCACATGACACGACAAAAACAAAAAATCTTATCAGACAGAGAAAATGTTATTATGCCATGATGACACGTTTGATTAGCTAATTTGCAGCCCATTTGGCAGAAAAGAAAGAAAAAGACAGATTCTCTTTCCTTCTTCTTCATCAGCTCTCTTCCATCTAGCTAGTTCTCCTCCACTCCATCTATCGGTCTGTCACAATCTCTACTCCCTTGGAGTTGTGTCCACACACACACACATATATATATGAATTGTTTCTTATTGAAAGTCGGATATTCTACAATCATTAGTTAATTTATATGCAATTTTTTATTTTGAATTCCGTAACATGCACTATAAGAACTATATATTAGTGCAAAGACAAGTATTTATTAATGGGTAAGGCTATAATAGGTATTAAAAAAAATAATATTTACGATAAGTATTTTTTTTTTAATCATTTGAATATCATTAAGTGGTTAAAATTTGCTTGTCTATAATAGTTATAATATATCTTAATACATAATATTATGAAACGAGAAATTAAAAAAAATCACCCATACCCAATCACTGGTCCCTCCATGTTAAACACCCCCACCCCCCAAAAAAACCGTCGGTCCCCCTAAGTTCAACCGGTGAGAGACCAATCCCCCTTCCTCCCTTACCCCCATTCAACCTTCCTTTTTTTCTTTTTCTTTTTTTTTTTTTTTTGTCTCCATTTTTCCTAGTGAAAAAGCTTGCGATGGCTTGAGGAGAGAAAGGGTAGATAGGGAGACAGATCTGGCTCAGAGAGAGAGAGAGAGAGAGTGAGGTGGCAAAAGGTCACCATTTTTTTTCGTCGCTTGGGTTGGAGGTCGCAACCCTTAGTCCCTGGAGATCACTAAAGTCGATTAGAAAAAAGAGCTACCCAACTTTAGTCATGACCCTCACTTGTCGGAGATCGCAAAGGTTGGTCAGAAAAAAGAGCTACTTGTTTTTTTTGGTCGCCATGCCCGAAGGTCAAGACCCTCAATCACCAGAGATCGAGTAAGCCGGTTGAAAAAAAGAGCTGTCCAACTCCAGTCACGACTTTAAGTCGCTGGATCACAAAGGTTGGTCAGAAAAAAAAGAGCTACATAATTCCGGTTCGAAAATCTCTGTTTTTTTAGAATTTTTCTTTTTTGAATTTTTTTATTTGTCTATAATTTTATGAGGTAGGATATATCATAACAAATAAATTTTAACTTTTAAATTATATTTGAATGCTTTAAAAAAGAGTACCTATAATAGTTACTATTTTGAGATTTTATAGCAGATTTTCCCTTTATTAACAAATGTTATACTAGACAAATATTTGTTGCAAAAAGAAAGTTTGAGTGTTGCTTTGCAAGGATGACAAATAAGAGAGTACATTTATATATACAAGTTATATTTTAATTATTGGTTTGATTGGAGTGTTTCAATTGTCTGATTATGTTATGGCACTCGTTCTTGTACGGTTGTGATACACGATGGTGAGAGGTAGGTGGGGCCCCATTCGGGGTTGTAGGGTAAGGCAGGTGAAGAAGAGTTGCACAATAAAAGTTTCTCAGTTAAGTTCATGAGCTTCTTGCAGGGGTTATTTGTGAGTTTGCAAAATGACAGTTGACACTTATGAAAAAACACAACCAACCAAGCAAGAGCTAAACAAGGAAAAAGTGTTTTTCTTCCACTGATGAGAGAGAGTGCCCATCACGTTAATCACGCGGATTCATGTTCTTGAGCTCTTCAGCCACCCATCTCTCTCTCTCTCTCTCTCTCTCTCTCTCTCTCTCTCATAAAATCATTTTTATTCAGTAATCCAGAAAACAAATAAGAAATTTTTTTTTTTAAAAGCCCATCTTGGTCCGGGAAAACAAAAGGGTAGAAAAAGTGGTGGTAGAAACGTATGCATATAAATTTTTATGAGAATAAAATAAGTGCGTAAATGATTGTTTTGGTAAAGCTTTTTTGAGGAGGTTTCGTGTGTGACTTTATTGAATATGGTGTGTGTCTGGCCGAGAGAGAAATGGTACGAAAAGCACCAACCAAGAGATGTGTAAATTAAAGAGAAAGAGGGGGGGGCCTAGCATGAGTGAGACGCAGATGTCACTAGTTGGCAAATTTGACATTAATATTTAATATTAATATGGGTCTCTTAAGTAGTGTCATGTACATATATATGATCCTAAAGAATATACGTTGCACTTCGTATATGTACTTCTGAGACCAAACAATATATATTTATGTTACCGGTTAGGGGAACAAAAAATGGTTAATTTCGTGGGGAAAAAAAAAAAAAAAAGCGTGCACAAAGGTAAAAACACAATGAGGATTAATTAATTTGCCTTGTTACATGTGATAACTCATTGAGTATATATACATATATATGAACAATACACAGAGTAATGGAAACTGCTGTTGCAGTTCTTACAAGCATAGGTGGAAAAATTTATTGTTACCCATTAAGTTAGTAATTAATAAAGACATTACTAGTTTAGACCGAAATTCGGGTTAGCAGCTGCCTCGAAAGAAATATTCTCAAACACTACATAATTGCTTTATATATTATATATATGTATTTATATTTATACAAGTACATAAATATATATATTTGTACATTGAAGTACATACGTTGCATCAAATCATGCATGCATGGAAACTGTCGTCAATGTTGGGGCTAACAAGTTCTATTTAAAGAAAAGAGCTTTATGTTATAATTGGTCTAATTCCCACAGCTGCTGGAACAATTTGTTCCACTTTTTTTTTTTTTTTTGAGTTCTAATTAAGAAGAACTCTTGTTACACAAAAGTCTGCACATTCTAAAAAGCTCAACTTTATTTTCGTTAATTTTTTTAAACTTAAATAGCAAATATTGAAAGTTAATAAGAAAATATTGAAAAAAAATCTTAAAAAAAAAACAAATGTAACTTTTTTAAACATCATCTGAAATTTAGCTTGAGTTTGGATAATGGTTCTGGTACTTACAAATTCCATTTTAATTTTTATCTTTTTTTTTCTTTCAAAATCAACAAAAATTTTAACTAATTTAGTAAAAATCAATCAACTATAATCTAATAATTTCATTTCATTTTCAACCATATATGGACTACACATCACGTCCGTTATTCTTCAAAATAAAATAAAATAAAAAGATGTGTTGCAACTTTACTTCAAGTGAGATAAGGCAAAGGCGCATTACAGAAAGAAAGCAACCTTTTCCCTCTCAATAGGTGTAACTTGTAAGTAGAGATTCTCCTCAGCCCCCTCTGTAGCGTAATCTGGCTCGCTGCCCAATACACTATAAAAGCTAATATAAAACACATTATAATATATTTTTTTGGGGGCTAAAATCACCGAACCCTAAAGCTTTTAGATGCCATATTGTTATCTCTCTCTCTCTCTCTCTCTCTCCCCCCCTCCCATTCATTCAAAATGCTGACAGTCTTTCATTCAATACACTTTCAAACCACCACTTTTTCAGACACCACCAAATCACACCACAGTGCGACTAATTATTACCGAGAGAGAGAGAGAGAGAGAGATGAGGCTAATAGGGTTTATAACACTGCAGGGCCTAGGTAAGAGGCTGATAAACAGCGGAGGCTTAAACCCAAGGCAACAATGCAAGTACAAGTATATGTAGTAGCGTTTCTGTTTCATATGTATATTCATGACATTAATAAATAATATTTTATTGTTTATAGCAGCCTGGCTGAGGTCTCAGCATTCCTTTGATGGAGATAGAGAAACTGAGACTAATGTTAAAAGACTTTCTCGTCAGTTCTGGAAATACTGACTGATCAACATAAAACAAATCAAAGATATATGTACATATATATATATATATATATGCAGTTACGTTTTTCCCTTTATTAATAAACAATATTTTCCAAATAATCTATATAACGGATCCCAAAGTGATTAATAAGTTAAAGATATATATCGGCTGGACAGCAAACCACACCTTTTCTCAACCGAAGCATAGAATAAGACATGTATGTTGATCATGAAAAGCATTCCCTTTTGTGCGTTATATTTTGAAACGGAAAGTAGATTTTTAGCTCTTAAGCTCATTTGTTAAAAAATATACATGAACAACAATATGTCATTTGAAATTAATGAAATGGTATGAGTACTAATAGCATCAACATCAATATATATATGCGACAGTTGATCATCAACATCGATTTTGCTGAATAATAACAATGATGATTTTATATAAACATGACGATCAGTTTTTTTGCTTCTTTCTAGGGCAAAACGCTGTTTTTTCCTCCTTTCTGTTACCACTTTTTTAGGATGTGCACCCAACCAAAAAAAAAAAACTAAAAAAAAAAAAAAAAAAAAAAGAAACGAACCAACTAAACATTATATGCCTAAAATGGGGATCAGTGTACATGACTTGATTATAACATATTGATTAATAATTTAAGATATATAATGAACTTTTCCCTAAATATTAAGGTTTCTACCTCTTGAAAATAGTCATGATCATGATCATCACCATCATCACCATCGTCATCATCTAGGGTAAAGCACTGAATTGCTGCAAATCAGTAGTACTCCAAGCTTGAACTCCGCTAGTACTGTTCCAAGGAGTCACGTTCTCGTTGCCGTTACTGCTGCTATTGGTCGGAGTCTGATCAGCAGTCACATGTTGAGCTTGTTGTCCATAAGAATTAGAATTCGCCCCAAAGAACCACTCCATGTTACTGACCGCCGTATGATCTCCGGTACTCGTAATCTCTTTCCTCGCTTGAATCTCAGGCTTCGAAATCTCCAGATTCTGAAACAAAATAGGCACCGTGTGATGCTGCTGCTCTTGTTGCTGAAGATGATGATGCGAAAATTTCTGGCTCGTCGTCGAGGGATTAAGAATGGACGAATTAATTATACCAGCTCCAGAAGGAGTACTGATCTGAACATCTTTCTGAGAATTATCTGTACCAAACAGCATGGCTAATCTCTGCTGCTGTAGCTTCCAGTGCAGGTCTTGGTTTATCGAACTCAAAGACTCTATGGAAGAAGCGAGACTCGTATGGACGTTGCCAGTACTTGAGCTCATGAAATTACTATTACTCACACAACCCAACGACAGTGGATAATCAAACGAACCCATCATCAAATTCGCAGTAGAATTATTGTTGTTGCTGTTGTTGTTAGAGGGTAGAAAATTATCTCCAAAAGCGGAAGAAGAAAGCGGGTTGTGGTGAATTCCCGTTGTTGAAACCGGGATCTGAAGCCGGCCCGTAGAGAAGGAGTTGAGCCCACCGAGCTGAAAATCCATGGCTGGAGAAATCCCGTGGAAAAACTTCAAGTTCAAGCCTGCAGTACCACCGAAGTGGTGATCGGAAGAGGAAGAGCTGGAGTCCTTGGAGTCCGCACCGCCGGCGCCGGATATGAGGCGGGAGGAGGACTTGACCTTCTTGTTCTTCCGGCAGCCACCGCCGACGGGGACGTTGCGGAGGGCGCCGCCTTTGGTCCAGTACCTCCGGCAGGTCTTACAGAAGTGCCTCGGCTGCGTGAGGCTGTAGTTGTTGTAGTAGCAGAACTTGGTGTTGGGAGAGTCGCATCTAGGGCACTTCAAGGCCTGCTCCAGTGGCCGGGACGACGCCGTCTTGCGGTTGCAGGCCGAGGCGTGGCCGTCTTCTTTGCCGCCGGCTGCTGACTTCGAGGAGGCTGTGGCGGCGACGGCGACGGCGACGGCGGTGTTATCTCCGGTCGACATCGTTTGATCAGTGAAGAGGAAAGGGAAATTGTGTATATATATATATATATATTGGGGTTTTTTTTCCTTTTTTCTATTTCAGTTTCCCTTTGGAGAGGCAAAGATGGGAAGGATCAATTCAATGATTTCATGCATGGTGATGATGGATGTGTGCTTGTGAAATTCATCAAAGAAAGGATGTGTTTAGAGAGAGGATATATATATATATGGTGAATATATTGGTTAGATCTGATTGTGGAATGAAAAAAAGCTAAGAGAGAGAGAGAGAGAGAGACGGGAGTCGGTCTACATATGTATATATATATAATGTAGATAGAGGAGAGAGAGAGGGAGTTTGAGTGCTAGAAGGTAACTAGACATATATATGTGTATAATTTGAAACCGATCGGAAAAAGGGAGATATATCCACAAGTCACAACTTCCACTACTACAACAAAAGAACTGAACAGAATTGGTTGGTGATTGATGAAAGATGATTGAAAGTAGGAATATATGGATGCAGTATATACACTACTATATTACAAACAAATTTAATTCTCACTGCATGTCGTGAATTTTACTATGAATATCTTTTTCAATTTTTCTTTTGTATGTTGGATATTAATGAAAGTATGTTAGATATTAATGAAAGATATTCATTAAGGTAATGATATTTATAATTCATGTAACTTTTTAAGTAAATAAACACTAATTTTATCATTAACCTTCGAAATAATTTGTGTATTATAGTCTTAGAAAAAATGAGTAAAATATTCACCGCAATGAAGGAAAACACGGAGTTGATTCATGGATATTATTGATAAATGCTTAAAAGATAACAACAATAATTAATTGTATCCAGGTGTTTTTGGCATACCGGTTTGAAATGAAATTGTTATGTTAAAATGAAATTGTTATGTTAAAATTAGTTGATTTTTTAAAAACTAGTTGAAATTTTTATTCACATTTCATAAAAAAGACGAAAAAGGAATGGAAAAGTACGGTGTGCAAAATATTGCTAACTTAATATTATGTGAGTCAGTATGTAAAAGTTTTTATCAAAATTGTTTGATGTCTTTAGTAATGAAAACCAGATAAATTTTAGAGATTTGTGTATGTGGTAAAAAATTTTAAAGAAAGAATTGTTTAAAAAATATATGAAAAATATTAGAAACTATTGAAAACCACTTTTAAATGATAAATATGATTTGCGATCCGGACAAAACAAAACATATACTCTTAATTGCACAAAAGATATTAATTTTTTTTAATTTCATAATTTTTAATTGGTTTTGTTTGGAAAGCGATAGGCATTGGATATAATATTTGGTGGGGTGGAATATATTTAGGCAATATAAACTGAAGCTGATGAGCAGAGCAGCAACTACAGCAGGAGCAGTAGAACAGTAGGAGTAGCATAGGCACGAGGTAGTATAAAATAAAATAGTTCTTTCTCTTTTTTTTTTTTTTTTTTTTTGTTGTGGGTTGTGTGGGGTTTGGGGGGGGGGGGGGGGGGGGGGTGGGGGGTTGGGGGGGGGGGGGTGGTGTATGGGGTGGTGTGGGGTGGTTTGAAGAACGGGCTGAGATAGGAAACAGTAGCAGTGGGGCTCTGTCACTCGCTGCAGATTTTGTCTATTCCTTCCCATGTAACGTCCCTTTTTAACCCCTCAAAGTAACCCCACAATTTTTCACCTTTTTTTTTTTTTTTTTACTTCCTTTTCACTCTCCATGCACTCAATTCACTCGTGTCGTTACACTAGCCACTCCCTTATTTTCCCCCTCCTTCACTCTCTTCTTCTAGATAGTATTATGGATTTTCTAGCTAGTTATAATAATACATGCACCTCTTAAGTCTTTTTTTTTTTTTTTTTCAAGAATTAACTGTCATGATTAACCATCATCTAGGACCGCAATCTCGGGTGGCTGCTAATTTATCAATAGTTTAATTCCTCCAAAAGGGGAAAAGAAACAACAAGATCCAATAACCTAAAGGGACGTTTTACTAAATTCTATATATCTGTGTAAATATATATATATATATTCTCTTATCGAGTACGGTACTTTAGTAAAGGCCATAGAGAAGTACAAAACTAACACTCTCAAGCCAGTTTGATTTTTTTTTTTAAGAAGCTATACGAAGCTTTTTTTTTTTTTTTGAGCTATTATATTAAATGATAAAAAAATTAATGGCTTTATTTTTTTAAACACGATCAACTCCTTTGTTTTTTATTAGGATTATTAGTTGTATTGCTTTAGTCTTTAAACTTTCTTAACTTTTTTTTTTGTGTAAATTACTCTTTAAACTTTGACATTTTGATGGTTTTAATCTGTACTGATAATTTAACGAAAGATTTTTAAAATTTAATAAAAGTAATTATGTGTCAACCGAGTATTAACTTGAAATTTTATAGTATTAGTTACATTGAGTGAAAATAACTTCATTGTTCCTAAAAACACTTTGAAAACTATAACAAATGGCCAATTAATGCCACTATTTCTGTACATTTTTCTGTTATTAGCATCCATGCTGAATTTTTAGGATGTATCATAATTCTTGAGCTTCATTACACTTTGAACTCATTTATGTTAATTTATGAATAAAAGAACACAAATTTCAAGGACTCATATTAATAAATCTATCACTTAAGGCTTGTTTGGTATCAACATTTTACTCAACTCAAACTTAAAAATTCAATTCATTTTGGTAAGTATTACAAAAATCAACCTTAAACTTTGTAAATTGTTACTATTACAAAAGTCAACCTCAATTTCATTCATAGTTACTATTAGAATTTTATAACTCAAATTTTAAAAGTTTATTATGTTATAAATACAAGGTTTTAGTTGAATACATATTTTTTAAGTTTTATTCTGAATAGATTTCAAGTTTTTACACTAGCAGTTTAAACGTCTTATCAAATGCCAATTCAATTTAATTCAAGCCTTTACATCAAACGCATGCATTCTATAATCCCTTGCCTCCATTATATTTGTGGCTATATTCATATGGTAATTCTGACCAAAGTTTTCTTATATATTTTTTTATTATTTAAATTCATTTGTGTTTTAACGGTCGCGATCACATCTCGTTTATTTGTCTTTTATCATTTAGTTTTGAAAGACGAAAACGCATTTTGTAAAACTAGGATATCTAGCTACTGTTCGAGGGGAGATCAGAGAAAGGAAAAGATTTTCTTTTCTTGTTATCTTACATCCAGAGCTACTGATTGACTGCGGTAAACAGAGAAATTTCCCCTTTTGGCTGTAGTTAGTCTATGAAATAGATAAATATTTTAAGATTAATTTCAGATTACGCATTTTAGTTTGCCTTTGTTCAGTTAATGTTTTTCAATATGATTTTTTTTTATGCTAAGATGTACCATCAATACTAAATATCATCACTTATAGATAGTAGGTCTCATTTATATAGGTTCTACTGTGGGGCATCTCTTATTAGATAATAGTGCTTAACACCTTTGATACCACTTAGCATTGCTTTTTTTTTTTTTTTGTTACTTTATTTGCAAAATTTTAGAGCTCGTTTGGGAAAGAGCTCCAATCCACAAACATAGGTTGAGTTTTGTGACTTTTTTTTTTCCTCAAATTTTAACTAACTCAACTTTCTCTAACCTTCTAAATAAAAATTCTAGTCCTCCTCGCAATATAAGCCTTATGATTGGGAATATGTTTTTTTTTTTCACCCTCTTCTTCAAAAACACGAAGATACAAACATTATTACTGATTAAAATGACCTATAAAACAAAGGAAGACTTGACCCCAACAAATGACTGATCCATGAGTAAATTTGAATAAAGGGCACAACAAGAAGCAAAAATATGTACCGAGTTCCAACATCAGAATCCAAATTGGCATATCAAGTGTCAAGCACACAAAAGGCTTTTAGTAAAACTACTACAATCATTGAAAAAGAACATTGATTGAGCTCAAGAGACCCATTATACAGAGGTCATCCATACCACTATATAGCAACAAAACTTGTTCGTTTAATAATCCAACCCAAAAATGTATAAAGCTATTAGTAGGTGGGCCAATTATAGTTTTATATTCTAACACTCCCCTCATGTACAAACCAGACAATAGGCAAATATATAGACAAATATTAATTTAAAAGTCCAACACCAATATTTAAGTAGAAACCCAAAATATATCAATTAAGTACCCAACACATGATAACGCAACAAAACTTGTTAGTTTAAAAATCCAACCCAAAAAATTATAAAGTTACTAGTAGATGGGCCAATTATAGTTTTATATTCTAATACTCCCCCTTGCATACAAGCCATAAAATGGGCAAATATACAGACAAATGTCAATTTAAAAATCCAACACAAATATTTAAGAAGAAACCTGAAACATATCAATCAAGTATCCAACACATGATAACAAAGGATAAAGAGTGCAATTGTAGGGGTTTGAGTTTAGGATCTTGTTTCAATACCATGTTAGTTTACCAATCCAGCCTAAAACTTAAGTTATTAGAAAGTGTGCCAAAAATATTTTTTTATTCTAATAAAACTAATAGGACTAACACAAAACCAATATCGAAGAGTGGACAAACCCCATTGTTATTGTGTACAAAACCTAAAACACAGTATAAACCCTCAGGAATAGGTAATAGATAGAATTAACATTGCCTCAATTGAAAAAATAAAAATAAAAACCTAAAATTCACATGATCAACAGTTTTGACGACGAAGCAGCGATTGAATCCTAGAGAGAGACAACATAAAGGGTAGAACAAGGAAGGAGAAGAGTCACTAGTCAAACATGGTCACCTGAACCACCAATGCAAAAGAGGCACGTTCCATAATACCAAGCACCTAGCAAGACACATTGACCACCAAAATCCACTACTAGAAATGGGTTTTTAGTGATGACATTATAGCAATGAGTAGAATCCACTACTATGAAATGGGTTTTTATGATCACATTATAGCGATGAAAAAATCATCACTAATACTTGTTTAATTGTGATGACATGCTGTCCTAACTAAATATCGTTTTTCAAATTCAGATATGTCCTTATATTAATTAATTACGACAATATGTTGTCGCATGAGTTTAATTATTTATAATAACATGTCATCGCAACTGCACAGTAAATTTGTCCGTATATATTTGCGACAATACATGTCGTTGCAAATATTGTTTACCACCCAAAAAACATGGTGCGAAGATAATTTGTAGTTATTTGGGACGACAACTTCGTCACACATATGTGTTGATTATAGTTGGTAGTAAATATTCAAATGCAATTTATTATGGTGTTAATTGCGATGACATGCTGTCGTACTTGTAAATTTAAAATTTAAATTTTGACGAATAAATCACAAATTATTTAGGGTTATATGCACGATATATTATCGCAAATACCAATCGATTACAGTTGGTATCAATTGCTTGACACAATTTATTTTGTTTTTAACTGCAAGACATGTCGTCACGAATAAAACTAAAATTTAAATTATGACGGATTATTTAGAGTTATCAGCAATGATATGTCATTATAAATACCAATAGATTATAGCTGACAGTAACTGTTCGATATCATTTACTGTGGTAATAATTGCGATGACATATCATTGCAAATAAATTTAAAATTTAAATTTTGACAAAAAAAAAATGACTGATTAATTTATGATTGTCATAACATTATTTGCGACAACGTTAAAAAAAATGTCGTTGAAAAAAAAATTTGGAATTTGTTTCTATACATTCTTCAAATATTTGCATAGTACGTTAATGAGCTTGGTCGAATGATGTTGTATTTATGTTCATTTGTGACAACTTTGTAGGTCGTCACAAAAAAAAAAAAATGTTTACAAACTATAAGCTAGAGCTTTCTTCCTCATTTTTCTCTAGTTTTCTCTACCTCTCTCCCTTTCTCTGACCTCTCTCCAATATCTCCCACTGAAAAGCAACCAAATTTCTTCCCAATTTAGTCAAAACCTATAAAATCCCAAAACTCCAAAAAAAAAAAAAAATACCGTCCCTATATCGGTCGTTTTTCTAGACTTCCTAACTCTATCACTAGCACTACTGGTCATCCTCTACCTCTGATTTCGAACACTCATTATTTGTGGGTTTGGATTTTTTAGGTTATTTTTTTATGTTGGTATATGTAATTGTGTATTTTTATTAGTAATGTTAATAATTTTGATGGGTTTGAATATGTTGATAGTGATAAATCAGTTTGTGATAGTGATTTGTTAAAGTGTTTGGTTGAAAAATTATTCGGTAGGCTTGTTTGTTATTATTAAATTTATGGAAATTGATTAATTAAATTGTTTTTGGATAATTAATATTGAAAAATTTGTCTATGGAAATTGATTATTAAATTTAGTTAGATAGAATGTTTAAAAATTACTAAATTAAAAAAAGTTTATTAGTAAAATTAAAAATTAAATTTATGTTTATATGAAAAGTTTAATAATAGGTACTAAATTAAAAATAATAATAATTAAATATTTAAATTGTAATTAAATTGATATTTATGTGAAAAGTGTAATAATTAGCTTAAAAAATGATTTATATAGCAAATTACAATACAAATTACTTAAATGTTCAAAAAATAAAAATAGGAAGAATTATAAATAAATACTAAATTATAATATTATTTAAATAATTAAAAATAGAAATATGATTCATTAAAAATAAATAAAAAATTGTTAATAAATTGAAAAATATTATAAATAAAGGAATATGTTAAAATAAAAACATATAAAAGTAATAATTTATTTAGAAGTATAACAATTTTATCAAATTATGATAAAATATCATAAATTTATATAAAATGTACCATATAGTTTCTTGTTCACTATTTTATCATTTGTGATTGTATAGTTAAAATAAATACATATAAAAAATCCATATACAGGTATGACTTTTTGAATTGTATTTTGCATGTGCATTCTTGAATTAAGCTTAAACCTGTTCAAGGATTAATATGTAGTGATAGATGCTTGAATTATCTAATTTAGGCAGTTTTGTATTATATTTTATGTGTTTTTCATTATATTTCACTCACATTTTTAGTAGAGGTTTTCGTACGTTTTTCTTTGTTTTTTGGGTGTGCATGCAATAGTACACTTAGAAAAATTAAAGAGAGATATTACAAAAATTTCTATAGAAAAAGGGCATTGTGGGATTAGTAACACAATGCGTAGAATTGCATATACATACATACATCATATGATTGGCTTTAATGAATGTGTATGTTATTGTCTATAGTTGAAATAATAATAGATAAGAGTTAGATATATGTGAAAAGCTAGTTGTGTGATGAGTTTTGAGATGAGTTGTTTACTTTTATCAATGTCACAAAGAACTATGCAAATTCTGTTGAGCATATTAGTTGTCTTCACATTAGGTGTAGAAACTATTAGATGATGCCAGCGAAAATAGTAAGAGCACACATACATCGATTTGGTTTTGATATAAAGTACACTAAATGGATTCACTATGGTGAAGCTGAACTAATTTCAAACACTGATTTAGTGGTCAATGAACCAGTTGATGAGATGTTTGTAATAATAAATGATATTGCTATGATTAATGATGATGATAATAAGTTTAGTGTGATAGAAGTGGGCATAGAGGATAGGCAGTATGACAAATTCAAGGATCTCCTATCTAAGCTATAAGTGAGATTGTATCCTGATTGCATTAAGTATTCAACAATGAATTTCTTAGTAAAAATAATGCACTTAAAGGTGTTATATAAGTGGCCTAATAAGTACATGGATGCGATGTTGAAGCTATTAAAAAATGCTAATTACCTGCTTCTTGTTATGAGCCAAAGAAGCTATTAAGTAAATTAGGATTAAGCTATGAAACAATTTATATATGTTAGTACAATTGTCCTTTATATTGGAAGAAGAGTAGTGATATGTATGTTGTATCGAGCTTATAATACAAGCCGTTGGAAGTGTAAAAAAGGAAAGAAAGTTTTGAAGAAAGTACTTCATTATTTTCCTTTTAAAGGATCAATTAAAGCATTTGTATGCCTCCCATCACACTGCTAAGGAGATGACATGGCATGTATGCAGGCGATCGAAGGATGAAGACTTAATGCGTCGTCTAATTGATGGTAAATAGTGGAAAATGCTAGATGAAAAGCAAACTGACTTTGCATGTGAACTAAGAAATGTACGATTAGGGGGTAGTTACTGATGGGTTTAACCCATTGAAAATATGAGTCTCTCATATAGTATATGGCCGATGGTCATGACTATTTATAATTTACCTCCACAGTGCATGAAATACCTATACAAGATGTTAACATTGTTGATTCCTAGTCTAAATGCTCCTAGAAAGGACATGAATGTGTTCTTAAGGCCCTTTATGGATGAATTAAATGAAATATGGGATGAAGGGACTGTTGTGCATGATGCTACTTTGAATACATCGTTTTGGATGCAGTTATGTTATTGATAATAGTTAACAAGTTCCCTATCCATAGTAGTTTATCTGGCTAAAGTAGCCAAGGGTATTTAGTATGTCCCCTTTTCAATGATATAACCCCATCTAAGTGGATGACGAGTAAAACTTGTTTTGTTGGGCATTGACAATGACTTCCAATTAATTATAGATTAAGAAATAACAAAAAATTTGATGGTAAGCTTGATCGATGACTTTACTTGCCTCATAAATTGTTCAGTAAATATTGATTCAATTAGATAATGTTGGATTTAGATTGCTTAGTAAACATGAAAAATGAGATACTAAAAAGCAGAAGAGACATTCAATGGAGCTTAATTGGATGAAGAAGAGTATCTTTACCTTACTAGACCTTATTGTCGTTATGTCACAATTTAGATGTTATGCATATTGAGAAGAATGACAGTTTATTGGGCAGAATTCTAAACATTAACAAAAAAAAAGTAAGGATACAGACAAACCAAGATCGATATGCAAAACATGGGGGTACGTAAGAGCTACATTTGTATAAGGAAGGTGACTGTTGGATGAAACCATGTGCGACATACACATTAACCTCAAATGATGCAAAAAAGATTTGTGCTTTTTTTAAGTCAGTAAAGTTTTTGAATGTTTTTGCTTTAAATCTAGGAAAAAATGTGATTGAGGAGAACAATAAGATTACTGGGTTAAAATCACATGATTGTCATGTCATTATATAGCGATTATTGCCAGTTGGGATTCGACAATTGATGAAAAAAGAGATTATTGATGTGATAATAGAATTAAGTGATTTCTTTTCATGGATATGCTTGAGGATATTGAGAATTAGTAATTTAGAAAAAGCCCAGCAGGAAATTGTGTAGATTTTATATAAGTTAGAAACAATCTTCCTATAGGATAATAAATCGGTAAAAACGTATCAGAGTGGCGCAGCGGAACAATAAAAATTTTAGATCTTTAAATATCTCATGATGCCATATACAATAAACGAACAACAATTTAAACTCATACCTCAAGGACGCCAATCTTGCAGGAGGAGAATGACCGGAGGGCTTCAACCAACTAGCCTTCTCTACTATTCTCCAATTCCCGAATGACTGAGTGTGTGGGCACTCTGAACCTCGATCGGTATGCTAGCACTGCTAGTCTTCTTCCGACCACTCAGATCTCTAAAGAACTTATTGTCACGGTGAGTTATGCAATAATAAGCCTGCTCACCTGAGAGTTTGTGGTCTTAGAGAACTAGAGTGGCATGACCTCTATTTATAGACTTGCATGAGGTGATTCTCTGAATTCGAATTGGATTAGGAGAAGATTTTCTCCCTTATCTACAACATAAAATCTGAAATTATCCAAGGGGAAAATCCCAACAAAATATTGGCCAACATTTGGATTATCCAATTCAAATCTAAATAAGATTTTAACATGAATTTTATCTCCCTTTTTCAACCAAAAAATCGAAAATCCAAGGGGAAAATCCTAACAAAAATTTCGGCCACTTTTGGATAAGGGAAGAATCAAAATTCCACTTGGATTTTCAAGCTTGAATCTTATCTCATCCTTATCTAAAATAACCGAAAATCTTCTAGGAGATTCACTCAAAAATTTGGCCATTATCAGGGGGGAGAGAATCCAAATTCAACTGGGATTGAAACTTAAATTTTTCCTTGAACTTTATCCACAAAAAATCTGAAAATTCTATGAGGATAATCCTCAAAATTTTCGTCCATTATTGTTAGGATTTGGATTCAAAATTCAAGTAGGATTCTAACAAGATTTTCCTCTCTATATCCAACTCAAATTCGAATTTCATTCCTTGTGGATTTACCACAAGAAATTCTAATTCCACTTGGACTGTGATTCAAAATTTGAATTTCAAGTTTCAAATTCAAATTTCAAATTTCAAATTTCAAATTCAAGTTTCAAATTCAAAATTCAAAATTCAAAATTCAAAATTCAAAATTCAAAATTCAAAATTCAAAATTCAAAATTCAAAATTCAAATTTTAAAATCCACAAAACAGTTGTATTTCAAATTCTTGTTCTCATGGATAATTTTCTACAACTCTAATCCAATCTCAAATAAAACATGGTAACTTTATTTGGAGTTCGAATAATTGTGTACTCTATTATCCAAAACAAAATCTGAATCCAATCGGAGAGAATCTTGTCCACCATCCTAATCCTATGTCAACACCATCCATGCATAATAAACTAGCCAATAGCATACACAAATCAATTTTGCCAAACGTTAAGGAATTATGTGGAGTTAGTAGAGGGACCAATTGGATATATATAATCGGGCTCCTGTAAATCCATATGATCATCATTCTTTACCGAACAAGTCAATCATATGATCACTAATTTCAGAGTCACACCATTATAAACCTGAAACTGAACTCCCAATTATATACCGTATTACATAAGCCTATGACAAGCTATCGTCCAATGACCTTGTCACGTATGCAGAGCTCTCACATGATATCCATGATCAGCCTTGGGTCAAAATCCGTTTAATCCTACTGATCAGGCTATCTTAAAGTTCCATTATACTACCGAATAAAGAAAATAATTATTCACCATATGTGAATAAGAAGTCATCCGCCCAGCAGATGACCCAAGGCCTTGTCCATTTTCATATTCAGTATAATGCCTTTAAGATGATACCCTTAACTCCTCATTAGAGCTATGATTCCGATATCTGTAAACGAACCCTTCATCGTATACAAGTCATGCACCTAACGAACCAGTCTATAAGCTTACTACCTCTGAGACGCTTTAGCCATTGGAACATCAAAGTACACAAGTCATATACATGAAGCTGTCCATCTACTCAGGATTAAGGTTACTACACAATGAACGTCAAAAGCAGATTGAACCACTCAAAGCGAACTTCGTAGATCAATCACGCTTTAGTCCCGGTTTAATATGTCACCACCAAGTAACATATCTATGTCTCTACTTGGGAGTCTATACTCCAGACAGTTAAGACAAACCGTTCCCTCCAAGGCTTTAGACAACATAATAGTCTTAACATGAGTTAGATGCTCAGTCTAACCCCATAGACTACAGACTATAGTTTAGACCGCTTACTTTAGAACATTGTCTTCTCGCATACAAAAGTCCATTGCATGCAACGTTCTAACAGTTTAACACAAGCAGTCAGGGAGTCATATTTACTTACATTTACTTTAACATGTAAATAAAACGAGGACAAATAGCAATGTAATGAATAACCTCTATATATAATTTTATTATCCAGTTCAAAATAAATACATCAAAATGTCTCTAATACTTAGGGCATTTCCTAACATTTCCCTTTAGCATTTTTTGATATTATAGTCCACTTGATAATGTACTTGCCAGAAGAAGTCATTCGAGGAGGACCTACTCATTTGAGATGAATGTATCCGTTTGAACGCTTCCTTAGATCATTGAAGAATTATTTCAGGAATTGTACAAGACCAAAGGGATTGATTACCGAGGCATACTGTAGGATAATAAATCGGTAAAAACGTATCAGAGTGGCGCAGCAGAACAATAAAAATTTTAGATCGTTAAATATCTCATGATGCCATATACAATAAATCAACAACAATTAAAACTCATACCTCAAGGATGCCAATCTACAGGAGGAAAATGACCGGAGGCTTCAACCAACTAGCCTTCTCTACTATTCTCCAATTCCCGAATGGCTGAGTGTGTGGGCACTCTGAACCTCGATCGGTATGCTAGCACTGCTAGTCTTCTTCCGACCACCCAGATCTCTAAAGAACTTTATTGTCACGATGAGCTGTGCAACAATAAGCCTGCTCACCTGAGAGTCTGTGGTCTAAGAGAACTGGAGTGGCAGGACTTCTATTTATAGACCTGCATGAGGTGATTCTCTGAATTTGAATTGGACTAGGAAAAGATATTCTCCCTTATCTATAACCATAAAATCCGAATTTTTCATGGGAAAATCCCAACAATAAAATTCAGTTTTTTAAGGATAAAACCAATCCAAATCTAAACAAGATTTTAACTAGAATTTTATCTCCCTTTTTCAACCAAAAAATCCGAAATTTCCTAGGAGATTTTTCCTCCAAAAATTCGGCCACATTTAGGATAAGGGAGAATCAAAATTCCACTAGGATTTTCAAGCTTGAATCTTATCTCAACCTTATCGAAAATAACCGAATTTTCCTAGGAGATACACTCCAAATTTTCGACCACTTTTCAGGGAGGAGAGAATCCAAATTCAACTGGGATTGAAACTTGAATTTTTCCATTTGAACCTTATCCACAAAAACCGAAATTCCATTGAGGATTATCCTCAAAATTTCGTCCACCTTTTGTTAGGATTTTGATTCAAAATTCAAGTAGGATTCTAACAAGATTATCCTCTCCAAATCTAACTCAAATTCGAATTTCAAACCTTGTGGATTTTGCATAACAAATTTGAATCCCACTTGGACTGTGATTCAAAATTTGAATTTCAAATTTCAAATTCGAATTTCAAATTCAAATTTCAAATTTCAAATTTCAAATTTCAAATTCGAATTTCAAATTCAAATTTCAAATTCAAATTTCAAATTCAAAATTCAAAATTCAAATTTCAAAATTCAAATTTCAAAATCCACAAAACGGTTGTGTTTCAAATTTTTGTTCTCATGGATAATTTTCTACAACTCCAATCCAATCTCAAATAAAATCATGGCAACTTTATTTGGAGTTCGAATAATTGTGTACTCTATTATCCAAAACAAAATCTGAATCCAACCGGAGAGAATCTTGTCTACCATCCTAATCCTGTGTCATCACCATCCATGCATAATAAACTAGCCAATAGCATACACAAATCAATTTGCCAAACGTTAAGGAATTATGTGAAGCTAGTAGAGGGACTGATTGGACATATATAATCGGGCTCCCGTGATTCCATATGATCATCATTCTGTACCGAACAACTCAATCATATGATCACTAATTTCAGAGTCATACCACTATAAACCTGAAACTGAACTCCCAATTATATACCGTATTACGTAAGCCTGTGACGAGCTACTATCCAATGACCTTGTCATATATGCAAAACTCTCATATGATATCCATGATCAGCCTTAGGTCAAAGTCCGTTTAATCCTACTGATCAGGCTATCTTAAAGTTCCATTATACTACCGAATTAAGAAAATGATTATTCACCATGTGTGAATAAGTCATCCGCCCAGCAGACGACCCAAGGCCTTATCCATTTTCACATTCAGTATAATACCTTTAAGAGGATACCTTTAACTCCTTAGAGTTATGATTTCGATATTTGCAAACAAACCCTTCATCGTATACAAGTCATGCACCCAACGAACCGGTCTATAAGCTTACTACCTCTGAGACGCTTTAGCCATTGGAACATCAAAGTACACAAGTCATATACATGAAGTAGTTCATTTACTCAGGATTAAGGTTATTGCACAATGAACATCAAAAGCAGATTGATCCACTCATAGCGGATTACGTAGGTCAATCACGCTTTAGTCCCGGTCTAATATGTCACCACCAAGTAACATATCTATGTCTCTACTTGGGAGTCCAGCTCCAGACAGTCAAGACAAACCGTCCCCTCCAAGGCTTTAGACAACATAATAGTCTTAACATGAGTTAGATGTTCGGTCTAACCCCATAGACTACAGACCATAGTTTAGACTGCTAACTTTAGAACATTGTCTTCTCGCATACAGAAGTCCATTGCATGCAACGTTCTAACAGTTTTAACACAAGCAGTCAGTGAGTCATATTTGCTTACATTTACTTTAACATGTAAATAAGACGAGGACAGATAGCAATGTAATGAATAACCTCTATATATAATTTTATTATCCAGTGCAAAATGAATACATCAAAATGTCTCTAATACTTAGGGCATTTCCTAACACATACATTGTCAATGAAGCTCTGATTATTTATTCAATGTTTCTAAGTGGTATTGAGATGAGTTTTAACAAACTTGAGAGAAATTAAGTAAAAGATGAAGATGGTAAAACAAGAAGACTTTTGTCTTGAAAAATCGATGTTGTCTAATTAAGAAGATAACCCCAATCACATTAGAGAATAATTTGCAAAATAAAGCCGAGTGGTACATATTATACAATTATTTAGAAATACGATAATACGTAGAGTAAGTATTCCTTTAAATCTCATTATGTAATTTTTTCAAATATAATTGTATTACTTACTCAAATTCCCTAGTAAATAGTGACCACAAGAAAAAGCTGGAGGATAGCTATCAAACCGAATCATTGGACAAAATTCAATCCAGGGAATTTCCAAGATAGTTTCGGAATAAGATCTACCCTTATCTTACAATTTTGTACATCAAAAATTAGATATCCAGATTATTTGGCTATTCTTAATTTCTAAGAAATTTTTTTGCTATTGATAGGTGTCGAATCTTGAAGATCATAATGCGCAAGAGACGATGCACAATATGTTTCACTATCGTTTGGTTCAAGCATATTTGTTAGAAGCTATTTGGGTTGTGTGATAAACGGAGTCAAGTTTATAATATACAATCAAGATATCAATCAAAATACCCAGAATAGTGTTATTTGTGTTCATAGACTAGATAACCAAATATATTACAAAGTCTTGGAGGAAATTCACAAATTATACTACATAAACAACAATTATGTTATTCTTTTTAAGTGTAAGTGGTTTGTTACTCATCCAAAAAAAAAAAAGAGTTCAACAATACAAGAACAAAACAAGCATCTTTGTTAAGGACTCATGGTACAAGAATAAACCATTTATACTTGCATCTTAAGTAAAACAAGTTTTTTATATTGATGATTTATTCAATGGGCCAAACTGAAAGGTTATTGAACACTTTGGACATTGGCACATTTGGGATATTCCAGAAGCGGATGTGGATGACGTGACGGTAGTTCAATATATTGACTCTATAAATGTTGACCAAGTAATGGAATTAGTAGAGATTGACATGTTGGCATAGAATCAACGTAATGTAACAACTAATATTGTCACATCTGATGTTGATGCAATCTTAAAAGACAAGTACCCTGCTGAAGAGGATGACTTTGATATGTTGGGAGAGAATGATGAAACTTTAGAATAGTACGTTGAAGAGGAATTCATTGATTCTGAATACGATGATGACATAAATGAGGGTGATGATGCTCAAGACATAAGCAATAATGATGAATAGAAAATATGTATTGTGATTGTTTTTTTTTATTACTTCTTTTTAATATCACAACCAAACATTAATGCATTGTATGTACAGACGTAAATATGATATTTAACTAATTTTAATTTGTTAACATGTCAATATATCTAGTTTAATCACTACCTCAGCTAGCTCTTTAGGGGGAGTGTAGCCTCTACCTAGCCCTTCTAAATTACCATCACATTGCAAGTCGAGTAATCTACAATCACATGATTACAAATTTGTTAACTTTATTAAATCATTATTGTAAAATTAATAAATATGATAATAAATTACATTTAATTTATGTTTGTAGCAGCTAGTGCCACACCTGAACAACATGGAGGTTAAAAGAAGGCAAAATGTTATGAGATTGCAATAAAGGTGACGAGGGATGGAAAAATCACCCAAAAATTTGATGAGGGTGGAGGTACATGGAAGGCACTTGGTGAGTATGGCCCCTTGTTTGATAATACAGTCAGCATTTACATCATGGATATATGTGAGCCATATCATAATGCTTGGAAAGATGTAGAACCTACCATAAGATAGATATTTAAGAGTGCATGCTGGTATCATTTAACTTCACTGTTCTTAAATTTTTTCTAAAGTTATACATAATAAAATCACTTAACATGTATAATGTATTGCAGGATTGGTTTAATCTCAATTACAACTACAACGATGGTATTGTCCATTTTATAGTTGATAGGTATGCTTCCAAATGCTACAAAGATTGGAAGAGTGAACTCCACAGCCACTTCAAACAACTTGGTGGGGTTACAAACAAAAAGACAATTAGAGCCAACCCTTCCACTAACCTCAGGAATCACGATCATTGGGGTCGTTGCTGCAATAGGTTCATGTTCGACAAGTTTCAGATAATTGTAAATCAACTATATTGGTGGTTGATTATATATAATCATTTCAATTTTACTAATATTGAATATAATCATAAACATAAATATTTAGAGACAAACAAAAGTAATTGCTAGAACTAAAAGTGGTCTAGCTTACATAATAGTATATTGATTGCCCAGTATCATCAAAAGAAAGTTAGTATGATTTTTTAATTTCCTGTTCGATATACAAGTTTTCTTTGGTAATTGAAAATACTATACTAATACAGTTAAATTATTGGACGGGCCAACACAGGGACCTAACAATTGAGGTCTACCATACACAACTGGAGTGACATGTATCGTCATTAGGATTCTTGGGTTAACTTTTAAGTTGAGCAGATTTTTGAAAGTATTTTTTTTAATGTTATCTTTTCTTATTCAAATTAGTTTTTGTACTTATAACTTGTGTTAACTTTTTAATGTGTAGCACGTGATATACAAGTGTAGCACGCGATGAAGGAGGAGAGGGAAACCCAAAGTACATAGTTCGCTTTTGGTTCATTTGCACCACTGTCGTTAATGAGGAAGGAATCATAGAGTATGTATTAGGTACATGTAGATGTCATAAAATTGGAGTAGACTTTACACTCCCTTGTAGGATTGTCTTTGGCACTTTTTCATCTTTTGATTCACAGTCAGATGGTAGATCTTTGGTTCGTATTGACTTGCATGTGAAACAATACTTACGAAGATAGTATAAGCAAAACCTGTAGTTGTACGAGAGTCAGAAAATGATGTAGGAGTTGATGGCTCAAATGCATCCCAATATCCAGTTCCTGCCTATTACTCAGCCCCAGCCCTATGTCCCTCTAGGTCTTCTACCTCCTCCAGATGTTGCTGATGACGATGACGTTAGTGACGCTGACGTCAATTTAAGAGAATAAATTACTAGTTGTCATTATTTATGTATATTTTTTTATACTTTATACATTATAATTAATTTATTGGGTTCATTTTGTTATTAAATAAATATTTTTTTATCCTTTTTTTAGTATTATAATTTATTTTCATTATTATTATTCACACATTTCTACTAAATTTTGAATTTAAATATATAACAATAAAATCTATTAATAAAAATAATAAATTAATAAATAATACTAAACTTTTGAAAAAATTATTAAAAAAAGAAAATATTTTTACGTCGACGTATGTCGTCACAAATAATAATAAAAATCATATGTATTAGCGATGATTTTTCAAAAATGTCATTGCAAATATTTGGTTCCACGTCAGCAACATTATACATATTTACAATGATATTTTTTGAATTTGTGGTTGTAAAAAATGAATGCCATATCAACTCCGACTAATCTCTTAACGTCGTAGATGCAACGGCTTTTTAACAATGACTATTGTCACTATTATAATTGCGACAACATATTATCATCGCAAAAAATTCATTTATGACTCGTTATTAGCTTCGACATATATACGAAGACATATTATCATAAAAAATACATTAACATGATTATCCATTTTTTGCAATGACTTTTTGTTCTCGTATAAAACATTATTTGTTATAGTAATCATCGTGATGCCGAGGAGGCAAAGACCCCCCCCCCCCGCATACAAAGTGCTCTCCTCTCTGAAAGAGGGGATATTAGTCTCCGTACTAAGTGTTTTCGTGCATCTTTTATTAAATACTCTTATTTATCATTTCTATTTTACAAAGTGCTTCACATATATGTGCTTCAAACATTTTCTTTTTCTTTTTGAAAAAAAATTCTACACATAGGACATGAAAATACTTTAAAGCTTTGTTTTAAACCTCCATATTTATATCATAAATTGTTAGTCTTATATATATTTAATCTAATATTGATTAGATGTAACGGTTGGAAAAATATATAATTGTAAATATGCTAGTGTAGAAAGTTCGTTTTTTCCTCCACCTTCGTCATTTTTTAAGCGAATTGTTAGTATATTATTATTTTTAGGTAGAAATAAATAATCGGTTTTATTATCTCATAGGCTCATGCATGATAACATTTTTTTATTTGCCATTTTGGGCTTTTTTGAATAAAAATAATTAATGAAATATTTTAATTTAGTTCATTTTAAACTTCATGGAATATGATTATTTGAAAAGTAAAAATCTAGGATAGTATTGAGGCATGTAGCCAGAACTTAACGCACCCTTAAATAAAATTTTGGCATAAATCTATGGTAGGCTATGATGACTACGACCACTTTGGCACATTACTTTTGTTTTGAGTTTAAAATTACAGATTTAATTATTTTACAAAAATGTTTCATATTTGTAGACATATGTTTATTACTTGGTAGTTGCTTGTCTATCCATCCGTATATAATAATAATTGTGTATAATACACTACCAATGGTAACTTTTTATTATATCTAAATATTAAATACTTCATAGAAAAACCGTTATCGTATAGACCCACATCCGGCCTAAAAAATATTCATCAACAGAAACAAAACACTCTTACATTATAACGACCTAAAAATTGTGACCATAATTAAGCTATATATGAACTAATCAAGATACTAGCTATTCACAAAATTGGAGTTTGCTCCCTTAAGAAAAAAATGGAGTTTGTGATTTTTTTAATTAACACATCTAATTATCTTTACCAGTTGAACCAACAATCGTTGACAATCGAGATAATTAAATAATGTTATCCATGCGTAATATATCCAAAATGCCGCTATTCTATCTTTAAAATAGTATTGGATATCTAAACCATTAAAAATGGCGAGTAAGTAATCCGTTACATAAGTCCACTTTAATCATGATATAGGTTGAATATGATGGGGAAAAAGTAGTCAATATTATAGTTGTATATATATATATATATGTATGGATGCAATATAAAGGAGTTGATCAAAGGCGAAGAATATCGTCATCATCACAATCTGCACACACAACCGACCAAAGACGTTAAGGGAAGCAGCTAATGAAATGAATGGTGGTGGAGAAACGTGTTTCCGCCGTAAGATGAACAGCTATACTGCGCAATATGACAGCCAGATAAATCAGTCCTCACATACTAATCGAGAGACTACAGAAATAGAGAGAGAGAGAGAGAGAGAGAGAGAGCAACACGTGAGAGGGTTGGCTAGATTCCCGTGAGAGAAAACTCCTTCAAATAAATAAATATATAACATAAATATATATAAAAAAAAAAAACCTATATTCACAACAACAACTTACATCTCAAATTTCTAAATTTAGCACTATAAGCTCTAAAATGTGTCCAATTTCATTGACTTTTCATTTGATTTAAGATTGAACTTGAAAATTTTAATTCTTGATTGAAAATGGAGTTTTCAGTTTAGTCATAAGGTGTATGTGGATTTTTTTTTTATCACCAATTTAATTGAAAGTTAAATCAAATAGATACATTGTAACAATTTGAAAAATTCAGAAATAATTATCAAAATTAGAAATTTGAAAAACAAGTTATTAAAAGATGATAAATTATAGGGTCAACAATCCTAATTACCCGAATAATAATGATAATAAAAGAGTGTCTTCTGCCGCTTACCTACCTAAAACGTTACACCTCACGGGCCTCTCTCATTTATGTATCTAACTTATTTCCATGATTTATATTTCTACTTTGTCTAAATACTCGCTATGCTATTATACACTTTCATGATGAGTATAATGAATCATTTATATCAGAACGTTGGGAAATTAAGCTGTAGCTAGGTTCACGAATTTCATAATTCAAGTTTTGCTGGAGCACGCGTTGGAATGAAATCACTAGAGATTTATAACTAAATAACTTTTTATTTTTTAACAAGTTTTTATTTTTTAACAAATGACTCAAAATTTTTAAAATTAGTTAAAAGATCTTTTTTTTTAATGATTAATTGATTTTTTTTAGGCTCACTTGATGGGATGAGTTCCAATTCATTTCCCATAAATTATTACAGTAATTTTTTGTCTTTTTCTTTAACTTTTACTCTTAGTTTTTTATCATTCTAATTCATCACAATTCGTATTACATGAATTCTAATCAATCCTCCTATGCGACCCTTTAGTCAATCACATATTAATCAATAATTAATCACTGATTAATCAAACCTGAAACAATGACAAATGGCTATTTTGTTAAAATTTTTTTTAACTATATATTAAATTTGGTAATCAAAATGGATATTCCAACCTAATTTTCAATTACAATATACAAATAAACAAAAGTTTCTATGGTTAGAAAGAACACTTTTACTTGGCGGAATAAATGAGATATAAAAAATCAGCAGCGGACGTGCATGGACCCCCGCTATTTTTTTTTAAATTATTATTCACTTTAAATATTTTAATATTTTTCTTTTTCATTTTACCCGCATCCAGAATTAGTAAACCCCATCAATTCCCTTATAAAAAACTTTATTTTTTATTTTTTTATCCCAAAAATAAATGAAGATATATAATACAATACTTCCAAGCATGAAAGCTCGTTGTAGCTATTCTAATATATTATTTTTTTTCAATATATTTATTTGGTAGTTTTTAAAAAATACCATGATACAATTATTTTTATTTTTTCTTGTAATTTAGTTTTTTTTAAGTTAATAAATAATGATTATAGGTATAATCTAACTGTAAGTCTATATTACTGTAAACCTTGCGCTCTTAAATTAAAAAAAGAAAAATATTAAATCACTTAAGTAAAAGAATAATTATGCTATTAGTTAAAATTATATGATTTTTTTTTTTAAAGGAAGCAAGTTATACGTGTTCCCCTTCAACATGAAAATTGAATGTAATTAATAGTGCTAAAGTGTGATACTTCACCATTACTAATTGCATTAAGACACGTGACCTTTTATTTATTTGAACTGATCTTTTGGTTGTAGAATAGAAAGTATAAATCATGCTTTAGCGAAAAACAAAAAGAAAAAAAAAAAGAATCAAAATTTATAATCATGATTGACAAAGAGAGGAACCCTAGAGTTCTACTATTGATGACTGAGCAGTACTGGGTGGGTAAATACCATACAAGGTGATCATGAGCCCGTAATAACTCTAATAACATTCGCCTCGAGTTGTAAAACTCTTCTACAACTAGTATAATTTTAGAATTTATAGTTAAATAACTTTTTTTAAAAAAAATTTTAAATAAATAATGCAAGTTATTAAAAATTAATTAAAAGATCGATTTTATTAAAATAATTAATAAATTTTCTTAAAAAACTAAATTACGGTCAATTATCAATTAACCATTATATAGATTACTAATTTTCTTAATTAATTACTAATTAATTAATAATTAATTATTAATTGACCACATTTGAAAAAATAACAAAAGGTTATTTTGTTAAATAAAAAAAAAAGTTTGGCTATATATTAGGCTGGGTGATCAAAATAGGCCACCTAACTTAATTTTCTTATATATTTTTCTTCATTTTCTAGCTTAATAATTAACTACCTCTCTCATTTTTCTATCTTAACGAAATACTGAAGGATATTTGAATAATCATCCTGTGTTCTCCATCTAATAGGAAGTTATATATTGAAATTTGATATAAATTAAGAACTAGACTAATATATATGTTTGTGTCAATGTTACATTTTTTATAAAAATGTGTGAAAAGTAGTACATCGGAGATCTCTACTCCAAAGTAAAGGTTTAGTAATTGAATAGTTCAAAGGTAACAAAATTATAATTATTAGATGAAAAAGTCACTACAAATGTAGGATTCTATTATTGAGGTTTCACTAGCATTTTTTAAAAATGATTGTGGAAAATGTGTCAAAAATACGGAACGAAACATAAAATCTGAAAATGGTTGTGAAAGCTTGAGATTCCACGACCTTTTTAAAAACAGTTGTGGAAACTTGAATTCCATGACCATTTTCTAAAATAGTTGTGGAATTTCAATTTTTCATGTTCATTTTTTAAAAAACGGTTGTGGAAACACAAAAAAAAAAAAATTCAATTACAAAAAATTTAAAAAGTTGTGTGAAAACATTTCGAAGGGATTCAAATGGCCCGCCGACTTCAATTTCCATTGAAAACATTTCGAAGAGATTCAAAACCCATTTCAAATCTCCATTTCATCTCACTTAAACTTCAACTCTTTCTTTCCTCCCATTTTCTTCCTCTAGCTCCCCCCCTCTCTCTCTCCCTCCCTTGCCATGGCCGCCACTTCTCCGCACCATCGAGGACTTCCAACATCGTCTCCATGGCCTCCAAAAAGAAGGTACGTATCTTATTTGTACAAACTCAATTAATGATTCTGTTTGATAGCCTAGAAAACGCTTAAAAAATTGAGCATTTTTTTCTTTCTATCTAGTAGCCGAGAAACCACGAAAGAAAATGACCATTTATTCAATCTTCCTTTTGTGTGTGTGTGAATTTTTCTGTTTGGAAGACCAAAAGTGCGAAGGGGTCCATATATACAATAATATAAACTCCCCTTTTTTGGGGTAGTGAATTGTTCTCTTTGGCAGCCGATAATTCACTAGACAAAAAAGAGCAATTTTTTCCCGTCTTTTTGATGAATTACTATGTTTGGCTGA
Organism: Antiaris toxicaria; assembly: GCA_035233585.1. Taxonomy (NCBI): domain Eukaryota; kingdom Viridiplantae; phylum Streptophyta; class Magnoliopsida; order Rosales; family Moraceae; genus Antiaris; species Antiaris toxicaria. The sequence goes on from CP141157.1 coordinate 26,498,376, forward strand.
TGAGAAAGCATGAAAAAATGGGCATTTTTTATTTTACTGTTTGTGTGTGTATTTGTGAGAATTTTTCCTTTTGGTTGCCTGAAAGTGCAAGCAAATTAAGGAATATATACATGAAACTGGAGCCATTCGATTTCCAGCTCTGCGATGCCTTCAAGTTCTCGGCCTCGTCTCCGTCACCAAGCTCCATCACATCCTTACCTGCATCAGCAAGAAGCTCAAGCCAGTCGAGTTCAATGAGTGGATCCGCGAGGTCAACGTCAGATCCGATGGCAACATCAACTAAAATAATTTCATCGCCATAATGGTCACCAAGTAAGGAATCAAAATTTGATTGTGGATATATTTGATGTACTGCTTTTCAAATCTCTTCTTCTCTTCTCTTCTCTTTTTACAGTTTCTTTTTCTTTGTATGTGGATAATGAGATTAAAAAAAAACTCCTACTGCCATTTTTTATTAGGCAGATGGGAAGAAAATAATTTTATTTTATTTTATTTTTTATCAATACATTTCACAACTATTTTTTATTATAATTTTTATTATAATTTTTTATTATAATGGTCATAGAAAGTGAAGTTTTTCGTCAAAAATAATCATGGTATTTTAGATTTCATGACCATTTAAAAAAAAAAAAAAGGTCATGGAAACCTTGGGGTTGAACCCTTTTGGGAATATTTTACAACCATTAAAAACGATTGTGGAAAACGAGATACCATGATCATTTTGAAAATTATTGTAAAATTTTTTTATTTTCCACGACTACAAATTCTACAATTGCTTTTAAATGGTCGTGGTATCTTTTTATAACTGTTAAAAGTAGTCGTGGAATTATCTTTTTCTATGAGTGAGTTAAGACATTAACCAATAAAAATTAAACATCAAATTTAATTTAGTTATACTTGGTGCGAAATTTGTGACCAAATGAAGTTTATGACAAATTTAACATCAAAAGTAAAACTCTATTAAAGAGTAATTTTTTCACTTATTAAATTTATCATTGACATATCAGTTTTATAATCCAACATCAAAGGTGCTCGAATAACTCTCACCTAATTAGTAATCAATAAAAAAAATAAATGAATAGATAGGGGGCGCCATTAAAACTTTTGGTCAGTGACCTTCAAACTACACTCGACATGGGAATAGTGAGAGTGCCCTCCTGTAAGCTGGACAAGAACAGCAAGATTAAATGCGTCTCACCACGAACTGCTAAGGTAGGTCAAATGATCAATCAACATCACCTCTGATCTGAAACACAGAAACCCGTTTGATTGACTGACTGTCCCAAGCCAATTACTCAGATACAAAAACAAAACAAAAAAAAAAAAAAAAAGACAACTTATGTTAAGAAGTGCACTTTTATCCCATCTAGAGAATTGGTATTTTAGTTGTTGGGTTATTAACTTTTTAAAACTGAAAACAGTTTTATGCGTAACGTGAATATTCATGTATGGGACCGTTAAAAAATAAATTTAACCATTAAAACATCTATTCACACGTATCATAATTTTTTCAAGAGAACAAATAATTATAAGTATAATAATTACATACATAATTGACAAAAAGCGATGATTTTTGTCATCTAATACAATTATACATGATCTGCTATACATGCTGCACCTCGATAATCTCACCTCCAAGAGTACGGCTGAGCGTGCCTCCATCTCTACCACCTCTGGCTAGATTAGTAGTAGCTCAGCTGGAGCTTACATGCAATCTGCCATTTTTCTGGACATTGTTTCTCACTGTAAAGTCGCTCTCTTCTTAATCTCTGATCTCTCATTTTGCCGTATTTAATTAAGTAAAAACATTTTAAAACATTTTTTCCCCTTACACGACGGATTTCAAGGGTTTTTGACTTCTGGATAAGTGTAAGTACTAGTACTAATGTGTTGTGTGTGTTGCCGCAGTACCAGACTGATCTGTCTCAGTGTCAGCATATAATAAGCAGTTCCATTGGCTGCTTCTACAGATGATCGGCAGAGAAAAAGAAAAAGAAGAGAAAAAAAATAAAACAAAACTACTGAACTACCTCTCTAAACTTGTAATATATGTGACAAAAGGGAACTAGTAGATTTACCCCGGAAAAAAGAGCTAGCGCTTAATGTTGGCTTTTTGTTAATATATATGGTCGTACAAATGGAATTTCTGCGTTGTGCATGTAAATATTAATGTACAGGAAACTTTGGGATCTAGGGTTTCGCACCTTGGGAACCATGCTCCCGTAGTTTGTAAAATCATCTCCAATGTGTACTCTAGTGCCAATTTTGTATATAAATATGTGTGTATATATATATATATATTACAAGAGTAAAATAATCTTAGATTCGAAAACTGAGAGCTCCTACGTATGAAACCCTCTCTCATTCCACCCATTAAGTTAATTCAAGTGGGATTGTATAAATATTAGAAATGTTGTCTTTATTTTGTACTTCATTGCACATTAATGATATTTTTAATGCTATGCATATCTTAATTTAGAAATGATAATATTTTAATGATGAAATGAAAAAAATATATATATTAAAGGAAAAAACTAATAACAAACAAATGTTAAATTTAGTATTTGTCAAATTTAATATCAAAGACAGCATTTTGTCAAAAGCAACTTTTTAATTAAAATGTCAAAAATTTAGTATTGATGCATCATTTTAACAATCTATTGAGGGTGCTATGATATTGCAATTAAGTTCAAGTGGATGCCCATTCTTTGCTTCAATGATCACTTAATGTAATTGTGTACTTGTTGACTACACATCTTACTAAAAATGAAAAAGTTAATTGTGTTGGATTCTCATGTAAGATTGTCAAACCCCAGGAGGAGAAAAAAATTTATGAAAAATTATGCTAAATAGTAATGGTTAGGAAATATATTGAATTGACTTGTCATGCCCAACAATTTTTCCCACATTCCGGGCCATGTTCCAGGAGTTTTCATACATTTATCCATGCAGCCCATAGGCTCCCTAGCGAGGGCGTTTAGAGGTATCTCTGACTTTTAATCCAAATTTCTCAAATGATCTTGTAAGAATTAACAGAAAGAATTCCAAATTAGAAAAATGTAAATATCACAATATATGTTGATTCTTCTCAAAAAAAAAAAAAAAAAAAACATATATATATATATTGATGATCCTTTGCTAGAGAATTGATAGTTTAATTTTCAAGAAGCTAAGATACCCATTTTTTATTATTAAAAATGTACCGCGACACCAATACTTTTTCCTGAAGAAAAATTTGACCTATACACGTTATAATTAGTCGTGATGGAAGGGAAAATTAGATACTAGAGATTCCTGATTTCGTGTTAAGAGAATTTGTGCTTGTTAGAAGAGTTCGCCAAAACTACTAGCTTCTCCTAATTATTTGTGTGGCGACCCGCCCTACGTAGGGTTAAACAGCCCTATTACAGTTGACTAATATTGTCAACTGCAATAGACTGTAACCACTTGAGTCGTCGGCAACTTACTTTTAACTTGCTTTTAACTTGTTCTGATACCAACTAAATTTTTTTTTTGACGTGGAAATTCTATCTTCGTAAAAACATTTATTATAATAAACATTTTTTTCTTTATCATAACTTGATATACATCATTTTAATACTCTTTTAAACAGCTCAGCGGAAGACTCATAGCAGTACCATAACCCTCACCCAGTCCCTTGGCACATGCAGATCTCATCCGTCATCCAACACTTGTCTTATCTTCGTGCAGGATGCTTACCTGCAACATAAACAAACTTATGAGCGACAGGCTCAGTAAGTTCAAACATACATTCATGACGTATAATAGTCCACACTACATAGTGTAGGATGAATCTGATACCTGCTGTAACTTCTAAACATTTCATAACGTATATCGTACATTGCTTAACACTATGAACATACTTCACATCACAATCACAAACATACTAACTGCACTTATCATGCTTAACCTCTTGAACATGCTTTCATATTTGAACCTCGTGAACTGACTGTAACTGGAATTTCGTGGACTGACTGTACATCGTGATCGTGCCTAATATACTGGAATCTCATAAACTAACTTTAACATCGTGATCGTGCCTGACATGCTGTGCTCTGGACTCTGTAAACATGCTGTACTACTGTGCTCTGAACTCTGTAAACATACTGTACTACTGTGCTCTGGACTCTGTAAACATGCTGTACTGCTGTGCTCTGGACTCTGTAAACATACTGTACTGCTGTGCTCTGGACTCTGTAAACATGTTGTACTGCTGTGCTCTGGACTCTGTAAACATGCTGTACTGCTGTGCTCATGCCTGACTGGACTCTGTAAATATACTGTACTGCTGTGCTCTAGACTCTGTAAACATGCTGTACTGCTGTGCTCTGGACTCTGTAAACATACTGTACTGCTGTGCTCTGGACTCTGTAAACATACTGTACTGCTGTGCTCTGGACTTTGTAAACATACTGTACTACTGTGCTCTAGACTCTGTAAACATACTGTACTGCTGTACTCATGCTGTACTGCTGTGCTCATGCTGACTGGACTCTGTAAACATGCTGTACTGACTAAAGGTTTAGTCTTAGAACATTAATCTGTTATTAAGTTCTGGTTTTGGGTCCCTGATTGGACGTACCGACATGTTAGCGCAACCGGGAGCGGTACTTTAGTGCTGACCTCCTCAGTCTTAACTGATGCTAAACATGATAACCTCCCCGTGGGTCGAGAGGCCGATACGCCAATAACTGGTTAATTACCATCTTGCTGGTGTTCCAACTGGGTAGCATACTGATTACCTCCACAGTCGGAACCTGTTAATCAACTTACTGGGGTGTGAATTAATCAACACACTAGGGTGCCTTGTGCACCTAACTGTTTTCTTGTTCTGGTACTGTCTGACATGTGTACTGACATGCTGTGCTGCTGTGCTCATGCATGATACTGGACTCTGTAAACATGTTGTACTGACTGAAGGTTTAGTCTTAGGACATTATCTGTTATTAAGTTCTGGTTTTGGGCCCCTGATTGGACGTACCGACATGTTAGCGCAATCGGGAGCGGTACTTTAGTGCTGACCTCCTCAGTCTTAACTGATGCTAAACATGATAACCTCCCCGTGGGTCGAGAGGCCGATACGCCAATAACTGGTTTAATTACCGTCTTGCTGGTGTTCCAACTGGGTAGCATACTGATTGCCTCCACAGTCGGAACCTGTTAGTCAAATTACTGGGGTGTGATTTATATTAGTACACTAGGGTGTCTTGTGCACCTACCTGTTTTCTTGTTCTGATACTGTCTGGTCTGTGTACTGAGACCTGCAACTCTATATGCATGACATGAACTGACCTGGACTGACCTGTGCTGACATGAGACTGACATGAACTGACATAGACATCGTGATGTAGACAATCAATGTCTAACATACACGTCATGCAACAAAACATACATCACAATCATAAACGTATCAAGTCAATTTACATTTGACTTGAACATAATACATAGTTCATAACATGGCTTTCATGACATTCATATCATAGTGTCTTGACACTAAAACTGCACATAGAACACATAAACATCGACCTAACATGTCAGTTTATGTTGCAGACAAATAAATGCTTGAACTTACTGTTACTTTGCTAGTATCTCCTTTCTTGCTTTCTGGATCCACAAACGTTCCTTCGTTGCGTCTGGATCGGTTCCTATAACTGAAAGAATCATGGTTATTCTTTCCGCACTTATCTCATACATAAAACTTAATAAAACGTAAAAATTCTACGCTTCATTCCCTGATATAAACTTAGGGGCCTAATATCCCATTTATAACATTTTTGCTAAACTTTGACAAAATTACCATTTTGTCCCTATCCTGATTTTCTTTTTTTGTAACCTTACTTTTTCTTTGATTCATAACTTAGTTCTAACCCTTAGAATCTTACTTAAGTCGTTTTAAATCCATTAGGGCATTTTTCTATCATTCCTGAAATTTTCAGTCAAAATGTCCGTTTTGCCCTTGACGGATCTTTAGGTCGTATCATTTTCCATTTTAAATGCTTAGACTAGATTTTCTAAGCCCAACAATCATAAAATAATTTTTCTTATGCTTTACCAAACTTTTACAGCATTAATTGCTGAAATTCTTGGTTTACTTATCCTTGGAACATCTGTCGTCCTTTTCTGAGCCTAACTCATTTATTAATCCTTAAAATCGTTCGAGGCGGGCTCGGGTTTCCATCCCGACCACATTTTGTCCCTCGTTTCCTAAAATACCCTTTTTGTGCCGTTTTAGAAATTTCGGCAGCATTTCCGCTTAATTTTTAGGTTCCCAGCGTTTAGGAAACGCCTCAAAACCATCTAACCTATTTCTATCTTGCCACGTACTATACCAGAGGCCTATATTTTTACGTAAAGCTCAACTTTTACGTAAAAATATTCACATTTCTACATACTTTCTTTTTCATCATTTTCATCCATTTTTCTTACAATTTCACGTGCCAAATTACATAATTAACATATATCATTCCAAAATAAAAATTAAGGAACGAAGGGACAGAAGTCACTACCAAAATCGTCCCATCGGCGATCGAATGCACCGTTCGATCTCGCGTGCACAAACTTTGATTCGCCGTTCTTCACATTTAAAATTTCATCTTGAAATTCCGATGCCGCGGATGTGTTCGGAACGTCGAAAATAGGCCAACGGACCACTCTTAAATTTTTGGGGTCCGGCCGCCGTTAACCGGCGTTGACCGGTGTTGACCGGCCGTTGACCGGCGGTGACGGCGGCGGCTGTGGAATGTGAGTAGTCCATCTTGAAGATCTCGATGAGAGGAATCCATTGGTGGCTTCAATTTCACCATTCGACACCTCTATCGCCGGAAATCACCCCTCGAAAGACCGGCGGCGGCGACGGTGTTGGATCTCCGTTTTCTGGCGATCGTTGCCCAAAATTGATTTAGGGCTTTTGATCTACGTGTTGTTCTGAGCATTTTGATACCAACCTTGCAACTCAACTCCGCCGGAATCGTCGGATTCCACGGCAGTGACGGCGACGGGCGGTGTTGGGCGGCGCGATCCGGCGGCCGTTGGGCTGAAACACCACCTGGGTTTTGTTCTACTCTTCACCACGAGTATTTTGAGACCGGAATCACCTTGATCGGAGGTCGGATGGCGGAGAAATCGGCGTTGGAAATTTCCGGCCACCGTGACCTTCGGGCAGCGCTTGCGGGCTGCTCCGGCGTCCAATCCGTCGACTTGACCCACCGTTGGACTCAGCTCGGCGAGAGCTTCCCAATGGTACCGGCGGTGTCAAAAACGGACACCGTTTCCAGTGGTTAGCTACTGTTCATTTATGCGGGTGTGTGTGGGGGGGAAAAAAAGGAGAAGAGAAGAAAGTTTATGGGCCTTTCTTCAATTTCTGATTTCTCACCCCTTATATACTTTTTCGCCCAAAATTTCAGCATAGGCTATCCTGACTAATTTGGACGTCCTGAATCCAAATATATCAGTTTTTTTTTCATCTGAGGTCATTTCGACCAGTTTCTGATACTGTAAATTCCCGGTCAAAAATTTACCCTTGTGCTCAATTATCAAATTTGAGCATGCTGATAGGCTATCCTGACTAATTTGGACATGCTGAATCCAAATTTATCAGTTTTAACTTCATTCAAGGTCATCTAGACCAGTTTTCTGATACTGCCTGTTTCTCGGTCAAAATTTACATTTTGTGCTCAATTGACTAAATTGAACATACTGATTCTACATATATCTGTTTTATATCAAGAAAAGACCATCTTAACCAATTTCTTGATACTGTGTTACCCACACATACATAAAATCATTACAATACACATTTTAAACATGAAATACATTATGTACATTTCCTGTACTGATTTTTCAAGAATGATAAGATTCTCCGGTTATCACAATTTGCAGAGTTGTTCTAACGTACAAAATTTTAAGATAGACTACATAATCTCAGAAACAATGACACAAAGGAAAAAAAAAATATATATATATATGAAATAAAGAAACAATTAAAATGTGCAAACGTTTTTTGTTCTCGATATGCGGAAAAAAATTCCGTTCAAAATAGAATTAATCTACTTTTATTAATAAAATTAGACATTAATAAAATAAAAAATAGACATTAATATATACCACCAAAGAAACATAGCGACAAAATATTTCAAAATATTAATGACATGTGCCGAAAAAATAAATATTAATTCTCAATCCACAAGAACAACAAAATGCAATCCATCTAGCTGATCAAGACTTCCAAACAAGAAATTCAAGTGGAAGCCCAAAGAAATTAGGTGTATATTACCTCCTAAGAATCTAACAAGTTAAAATGTTTTTGTACAGTAATATGTACAAGAGGATAGTATTTAAAGAAAAAACATCTAAATTGTCTGTCATAAAGATCAGTTTGCATTAACCACTAATTAAAGTAAAGGATCTTCAATTAATTATTACTAGTACGGCTCATTACCATTAAGAGTGGAATTGACCTTATCCAAGTCATTAATGTAAATGAAATTCAATAAGAGTACTTTGCATAATGTAATTATGTAGAACAGGAACACAATGTGATTTCATGAATTTTTTATAATTCTGTTAAAGACAGAAATTCAAATCACATCAAACGATGGTCATATATAAAATGATCTAAATCTTAAGTTATTAGTAGACTTCTATTTATGGAATTGTCTGCTTTGACTTATGAGAATAGATTTTGACAGTACCGAGTCCTAATCCTCATATCTTAGGTACATAATAAAATAAGTAGTTGGGAATGCCAATATTATAAGAGGAAATCCATTCCTTCTCTATAGAGAAGTAGACAGATAATCCTCTTATGTATTGATTTAGGACTTAAATGGCTATGTACACAATTTATAAGTAACTTCATTAATTTATCATTCATTAGAGAATCGAGGGATCTTAAGGATTAAGAAGTAATTTGAGAGGATAGAGGATCTTGCTTAGCTCTAATTATGGATTATTTATGGAGGATCAATTTATATGAAGTAACTATATCAATCGACTGTGTTTTTTTTTTTTATATAGAAAATAACAATGTAAATAAATATCTGTAATTATCAAGAGTTCAATTTCAAAATTTTAACAGAGTAACTTTGGGATTAAATAACATAGATTTGAATTAATTAAAGTGTTTAATTAATTATCTATTTTATTGTAACTTAAAATTATGGATCCATTCGTCCCCTTTGTCGTCTTTGAAAATACCTCTGTAATATGAAATTGAACAATAGCATTAATTAATGCGTAATTGAGAATTATGAATTAATTAATAACTATGTAATTTTAAACTCCTCTCAGATTATTTATTTTGAAATTTGAATAAATATGAAAATATGATTTTCTAGAATATTTATTCAAATTTCAAATCAATATAGTTTGGAATTTTAATTTATATTTAATTTAAAGTTCAAATTATTTATTGGATAAATATTTTGAATTTTAATTCAAATGTGAATTCAATTATTTGAAATTTTCAAATTTTGATTTGGAATATATTAATTTAAAAATTAATTTGAATTAGAATATCTTTCGATTTAAAAGGAGAATTTTTTATTCTTAATTTTAAATAAAATTGAAAAAATTAGCCTTGTATTTTTGTAGAAAAATCTGAAAATTTCAAGAGATTTTTCCCTTTGAAATTTCTAAATTTTCTAGAGGATTTTCTTTCTTGGAAATTCAAATTTTAGGCTTAAAAATTCCCTTGGAATTTTTCATAATTTAAGGGATAATTCCCTTAGAAATATTGGGTTTTGTTTTAATGGCTCGAGGAGAGAGAAAATTTTGTCTTCTAATTTGAATCTAATTGGGAATTAAATTTAAATTAAAAGGATATATTATTGAAATTAAAATTAAGGAATTAGGAGACCTCTATAAATAGGATTCCTAATATAACACAAAAGACAATAATTACGAGAGCTCTTGACTTAGTATTTTGAGAAAATTGCTAAGCCGAGACCTCTTTGCAGTTGTGAATTTCTTAACAAGAATTGTGTTCTAATTAGGTTTTGTGATATTTTAGGTTGGTCAATTCCTTATCGATGCCCACTCGCTATTATAGTTAGTATTGGAGGCTCGACAAGGAAGACAGGGGTCGTCGTTGATTCTTAGATCAATGAATCACTCCGTCCTAATCATTTCAAGAGGTATGTCTATTAGGAATGCCCTAAGCAGGAAATATATTTTAATGTATTTCATTTATTTTGAACTAGATAATAAAATTATATTTAGAGATTATTCAATACATTGCTAATTGTCCTCATTCTATTTACATGTTAAAGTATATGTAAGTGAATATGGCTCACTGATTACTTAAGTTATGTAACGACCGAGAAATTTTATAGTTCTCGGAAAACATATATATTGTATGTATATCATAATTTTAGTATTTAAAATATGAAATTTATGATTATGTGTGTGTGTGATTATGTGTCACACAGTGTTAAGAAATTAGTCAAGATGACCTTTTCTTGATATAAAACTAATATATCTAGAATTAATATGCTCAAATTAGTCAATTGAGCATAAAAATAACTTTTGACTAAGAAACATGCAGTGTCAAGAAATTGGTCAAGATAACCTTTTCTTGATATAAAACTAATATATTTAGAATCAGTATACTCAAATTAGTCAATTGAGCACAAAAAGTAACTTTTGAATAGAAAACACATAGTATCGAAAACTAATATATTTAGTCATTTGATATAAAACTAATATATTTAGAATCAGTATGCTCAAATTAGTCAATTGAGCACAAAAAAGTAACTTTTGAATAGAAAACACATAGTATCGAAAAACTAGTCGAGATAACCTCAAATGAATGTAAAATTGATATATTTGGACTCAGCACGCCCAAATTAGTCATTTTAGCACATGTCAAATTTTTCGCACAGAATAAATATACTATTCATGTGCAGTGTCAACACAGTATACTAGCATAACACAGGATTGGAAAAAAAAAGTAGATAAATATAGAAGGGACCCATTTAGATAGTACATGGAGCTTACTATAATTTTAATACAGTTAGAATATTTACACTATGTTTACGATGCACGGATTAAAAAAAAAAAAAAGGAAAAGAGTTAATGGGCATTTAGCTGCTAACCCATAGCCTGCACGTCCACCCCCCTCTATTTTCTCTTTCTCCCTTCCTTACACAACCGTGTGTTTCACGGTAGCCGACCACCAAAACGATGTCAGTTTTTGACACTGCCTGGCTCGTTGGAAAGCTCTCGACGAACTGAGTCTAACGGTCTGCTGAGTCGACGGAACTACCGTCGGAGGAAGCCGCATGCGTCGGAGAAAATCGCTAGAATGCTCAAAATTTTTTGACACCATAACTTTGCCGTCTGACCTCCGATTGAGGTGATTCTGATCCCTATAGCTTCGTAGTGATGAGGAAAACAAAATCCATGTCTTGTTTCACCTCAACGACCACCAAATGGCACCACCTAAGGTCACGCCATCACTGTCACGCCCCCACTGTCGAAGTCACTATTTCTGATAGAGGTGATGGACACTATCTGATTCAAAATGCTCTAAACGATGAGGGAAACAAAAGCCCTAAGTCAATTTCATGAAACAACCACGGATGGTGAAAATCTGACCTCGCCGCCGCCATCTGCCATTGAAGGGTTAATTTTCGTTGATTAGAGCTCCGATTTGGTAAATTGACACCAGAAATGGGTTCCTCTTATTGAGATCTACGAATTGGTGCCCATCTTTGCCCACGCCATCGCAGTCAATGCTAATCAACAGTCGGTCAACACTGGTCAACACCAGTCAAAGTTAACCCAGCCACCAAATTTTGAAGGATGGTTCTCTGACCTATTTTTGATGTTCCGGATACGTTCACGGCATCGCATTTGCAAGACAGAATTTCAAATGTGAAGAATGGTGATTTAAAGTTTGTGCGCTCGAGATCAAACGACTTTTTTGATTGCAGATTGGAGTCAACCTACCCATTAGACTCGTTCAATGATTTCGGTAGTGATCTCGACCACTTTCATTCCTTAATTTATTTATTCGAATGATTATATGTTATTTATGGGTTATTGGCATGTGAATTGGTTAGGAAAAGAATGGATGGAAATGTCGTTAGAAATGATTAGGTTTTTATGAAAATTTTAATAAAAATTTTGTACTCTTGCATAAAATTAGGCCTCTGGTTTAGTACGTGGCAGGTTAGATGGTTTTGAGACGTTACCTAAACACCGGGAACCTAAAATTTAAGTCGAAATGTTGCCGAAATTTTTAAAACGGCACGAAGGGTATTTTGGGAAACGACGGGTAAAATGTGGTCAGGGTTTGAAAACCCGGGCCTCCTTGATGATCTAGGTTCAGGAAAGAATGACGGACGTTTTGAGGATTAGTAAAACATTCATTTGAAGTCTTGAAACATAAGAAAAAGAGGATTAACGACCGAGAGTCAGAATACTGCCACCCGTGGGTTGGGTGAATAATAAACAGGGAATTGCAGCAATTAGTGCTATGAAAACCTAATAAGGCCTAAGAAAAATTATTTTATGATTTTTGGGCTTAGAAAATCCCACCGAGATGCTAAAATGAAATTTTACGACCTAAAGACCCGCCAGAGGTAAAATGGTCATTTTGATAAAAAATTTCAGGAAGTTAGAAAAAAGGATCGCTAGGGCCTTAGAATAGCTTAATTAAGATTCTAAAGGCCAAAATTAAGTTTTAAGTCAAAGAAAAGTAGATTCAAGAAGAGGTATCATGTTAGGGACAAAATGGTTATTTTGTTAAAAGTTGCGGACGAAATGATCATTTTTGCCAAAAGTTAGAAAAAGAGTCGTTAAGGCTTAAAGTAGCAATTTAAGGCCTTAATTAAGGTTTTAAAGGCCAAAATCCAGATTTTAGTTGAAGAAAAATAAGAAAATCCTGTTACGGAAAAATTGGTCATTTTAGGCCAAAAATTTAGAAAATAACCAAAATGAACCGTTAAGACTTTAAATGTGATTCAAAAGCTCTAATTAAGGTTTTAAAGGCCCAAAGCAAGGTTTAAGTAGAAAAATCCCGCTAAGCGGCAAAATGGTAATTTTACCAAAAGTTTGGAAGACAATGGTCATTTTTCCAAAAGTTAGCGGAAAAGTGAAAAATGGGGTTAATTAAGATTTTTAGGGCCAGAATCAAGATTTAAGTATAAGAAAAGTAAGAAAGTCCCCTAACGACAAAATGGTCATTTTGTCAAAAAATCGGGAGAAAATGGTCATTTTGACAAAAGTTAACGGAAAGGTTGAAAATGAAATGTTAGACCCCTAAAGTAATTGTTAGGGACTTGGACTTAGAATTTTTATGTTTTTGTAACATTTTAAGTATGAAATGAATTTATGGAAATAATCGTGGCCATTTCAATTATAGGAACCCGATCCAAACGCGATGAAGGAACGTCCGCGGATCCAGAAGGTGAAAAAGGAGATGCTAGCAAAATATCTGTAAGTTCAAACATTGCATTGTCTGCAACATGAATTTACTTGATATGTCTATGTCTATGTGTTATATGTTGTAAGTTCAGATATATTCTTGGCTGTAACATGAATTGACTGCTATGTCTATGTCTATGTGTTATATCTAAGTCAAACATGAATTGACTTGACATGTCTATATGTTATGTATAAAATGTAAAGTATATATATAAGGTGCTATATGCACAACAATGTGTCTAACAAAATGCACACAATAAAAGAAAGAAATGTAAAGTGTTTCAAACCAAGGGACAATGAGAATGTCACCTAGTCGGAACCATATGAAAGACAGTAAGGAAAGATAAGAATAATCAAGATAATAAGATTAATGTTTAAACATTGGCGTACTAGCCTCTAATAGTGAGGTTTTATGTTTATGGCTTCCAAACCGACGAGGTGCATCCCGGGTACGGAAATTTAAAGTTCAAGTTTGGCCGTGAGGTAGGTTAGGTAGGTAGCTCCCCCTTCCCTCATTGGTCTGTACGTATTAAGGTACGACCATCAATCGGGCCCGCAAGTGCAACTAAAGTAAAGAAAGAAAAGAAAAGAATAGAATGGTATGAAAGAAAGAAAGAACAATAAAAATGAAAGAACGAAAAATAAGCGAGCATAATATGCACTAACCTTATGTTTGATGCTCCGTGTTATGTTCAATGTTCTATGTTAAGTATGAAAGTATGCTCATGATGTTCAAGTATGTTAAGTATGAAAGTATATTCATGATGTTAAGTATGTTCACGATGTTAAAGTATGTAAAGTATGAAAGTATGTTCATGATGTTAAGTATGTTCACGATGTTTAGTATGTTAAGCATGTTCATGATGTTAAGTATGTTTACGATGTTAAAATATGTTAAGTATGAATTTTATGAATGTATGTTATATATTATGTTAATGCTTGTACTATATAGTACGAGTATTTATAAGTCATGGATGAATGTTTGAACTTACTGAGTAATTAGCTTACGAGTTTGTTCATGTTGCAAGTAAGTAACTTGCACGGCAATAGACGAGTTGATGGATGATGGGCGGGATCTACATGTGCTAAGGGACTGGGTGAGGGTTATGATTCTGCTACAAGTCTTCCGTTGAGCAGTATTTAAAGGGATGTTGAAATGTTGTTTTGTGATATAATTAAGTTATGAAAATGTAAGATATTTATTATAATAAATGTTTTACAATGGTATAGTTTTTAAGTTTTAAAATAGTTTTAAAATTTTTTTTTTATATATACGTTAAAATGGGAAAGTTAAAATGATAAGATTTTAAAATACATTAAAAGTTAAAGAAAGTATGTTAAAAGTAAGTTGCAAGTGACCCATGGGGCTATAGACTATCGTAGTTGGGTTCAAAGCTCGACCATAATAATGCTGTCTAGCTTCCACAAAGGGTGGGCCGCTACAAGTTAAATTGTTAAAATGTTGTATACAATAGACTTTTGTAAACGAGAAGACAACGTTCTAAAGTAAATAGTCTAAACTATGGTCTGTAGTGTATGAGATTAGACCGAGCATCTAACTCATGATAGGACTATTATGTTATCTAAAGCCATAGTGGGGATGGTTTCTCTTGACTGTCTGGAGCATAGACTCTCGAGTAAAGACATAGATATGTTGCTTGGTAGTGACATATTGGACTAGGACTAAAGCGTTATTGAATTACGTAGTCTGCTATAAGTGGATCGATCTGCTTTTGATGTTCATTATGCAATAACCTTAATCCTGAGTAGATGAATTACTTCATGTATATGACTTGTGTACTTTGATGTTCTAATGGCTAAAGCGTCTCAAAGGTAGTAAGCTTATAAATTGGTTTGTTAGGTATATGACTTGTGTGGGATGGAGGGTTTGTTTGCAGATATTAGAATCATAGCTCTAATAAGGAGTTAAGGGTATCCTCTTAAAGGCATTATACTGGATGTGAAAATGGATAAGGCCTTGGATCGTATGCTACGCGGATGACTTCTTATTCACATATGATGAATAATCATTTTCTTATTCGATAGTATAATAAAACATTAAGATAGTTTGATCAATAGATTGAACGGACTTTAACCTAAGGCTGATCATGGATATCATATGAGGGTTTTGCATACATGACAAGGTCATTGGACAATAGCTTATCACAGGCTTTCGTAATACGGTACATAGTTGGGAGTTCAGTTTCAGGTTTATAGTGATGTAACTCTGAAATTAGTGATCATGTGGTTGAGTTGTTTGGTTTAGAATAATGACCACATGGATTCATGGGAGCCCAATTATATATGTCTAATTGGTCCCTCCACTAGCTCTACATAATTCCTTAATGGATGGCAAATTAATCAGGATATACTTGTTGGCTTGTTGTATTGCATGGATGTAGGTGGTGTCCACAAAAGATAAGAGTGGAAGACAAGATTCTATCCGATTTGTATTTGAATTTTGGTTTGAATAAGAGATTACACAATTATTCGAATTCCAAATAAAGTTACCATAATTTTATTTGAATTTGAATTGAAGTTATAGAAAATTATCTATAAGGACAAAATTTGAAATTCAAGTTTGTTTGTGGAATTTGAAATTTGAAATTTGAATTTGAAATTTAAATTTGAATTTGAATTTGATATTTGAATTTGAAATTTAAATTTAAAATTTGTATTTGAAGTTTGAGTTTTTAAAATTTGAACTTTGAAATTTAAATTCAAATTTTGAATCACAAACCAAGTGGTAACCGAATTTTTTTGTAGATAAATCCACATGGCAAATTCGGTTTTCTTGTGCATAAGGAAGAGGAAGATCTTGTTTGAATCTTACTTAAATTTTGAATCCTAATCCTTCTCAATGTGGCCGTGTTTGTTAAAGGGATCTCACCCTTGATGGAGTCGGTTTTTGTGGATAAGGATGAAGGAAAATTCAAGTTACAATCCTATTTAAATTTTGAATCTCTCCCTCACATGATGTAACCGAATTTCCTCTATGGATAATGTCTAAAGGAGAATCGATTTTTATGGATAAGAATGAAATGAAATTCAAGTTAAAATTATGTTTGAATTTTGTGTCCTACTTCCTCTTGGTGTAGCCGAATCTAGCTATGATCTTGGCCTTAGAGGGAATCGGTTTTGGTTGAAAAAGGAAGACAAAAATTCAAGTCAAATTCTGTTTGAATTTTGAATAAAAGATCTCCTAGGGGTGGCCGAAAATTGAAGGGAGATTTTGGCCTAAGGGAGAGGAAAATCTTCTCTTGATCCAATTCAAAATTCAAGGGATCACCTAATACAAAATTATAAATAGGGATCCTACCACTCCAGTTCTCTTATATCACAGTTTCTCAGGTAACAATAAGTTCTTAAAGAGATCTGGGTGGTCGAAAGGAGACAAGTTGCGCTAGTATACAGATTGAGGATCCGGGTGCCCACATACTCTGCTATTTAAGAATTGGAGAATAGCAGAGAAGACTAGTTAGTTGAAGCTCTCCAGTCACTTTCTTCCTGTATTCTTGGCGTCCTCTGAAGGCATAAATTTATTGTTGTTAATTTATTATATATGACATCACGAGATATTTAACGATCTTGAATTTTTTTTTAAAATTTCACTGTGCAATTTTTGCGAATTATCCTATAATTAGTATCAAAGCCAACTTATGATTATGTCATGTACATAAATTAGACAATTGTTTTGGTCTCTTTAATGTATGGATTTAATATTTAGAAAGTGGCATTCTAGGATTCCTTAATGTTGTTATCATGGATTATGTGTAAAGTATGTGGTTATTTTAATTTTTTAAATTATTATAAGTATGCTTAATTTTGCCAGTTATGACTCCTTAGAATTTAGAAAAATTGTATTTAGGAATTTTTATATAACCATGGTAGCAATTTATCATCACCGTAATTTGCCCATAGATTTTATTTTTCTAGTCTCTTAGAATTTTTGTGATTAGAATTTTTGTACACTGAAAACGGTATAGGAAATTTTATGTAATTATTCTTGGAGGAGGAGATTAAAGATTAAAGACCATAATTTATTTTTTCCCAAAGTCAAATTTAATTTAAAGATTGAATTTTTTTTGTGTGGAAAATTCTAATTTAATTAGGATTCAAATTAATTTTTAGAGATCCTAATGGGTAAATTAGAATATGACACAAAAATCGAGAACCGACTCCTCGAGACGGGCCACCGACCTTAGTGGGGCTGTAACCCCTGTCCAAGGCTGGACCACCCGCGGCCGCAGGCTAAGCCTATAGCTAGGGGTAGTCGTGCCCCCCCAGGGGCTGTTGAGGCCCCAAGGGCTGCAGACTAGCGGGCTGTTGTCGCGGGGTGCAGCCCGTGGTTGCAGGCACAGCTTGCAACTCTGCAGGGCTGCACCCAACCTGGCTATGGGTTGCCAGCCCTTCCGGGAGCTGAGGCTGCCCGCAATGGCTGCAGGCTTTTAGGCTCATGGGCCGACGGGCCAAAAGACACAAAATTTCAATTTTTGAATTTAAGTTTTAATTTTAAATCATGTATAAAAATATGTAATTAAAAATTTGAAATTTTTGAAATTACATATTATTATACATGAAATTTAAATTGTTTAAAATTTGAATTTGAAATTTGAATAATTCATGGGATGAGAAATAAATGAAATGGCTACATGAAGATGGATACAAGAAGATAGAACAAAAATTCAAGACCCAAAGAATGCTTTGAATGGAATTTTGTAATCTTTAATTTTTTTTCTTTATTTTAGGATGGGACTATGGCTTGGTTATTTAAATTTTTCCATTATTTATTTTTCTATGATATGTTATGGATGGATGAATATGTATTGGTGGATGATTTGGATGCATATTTGATAACATGTCATATATGATAGGAGAATGCTGCTCAAATTATATTGATTATACATCTTTTTTTAAAACTTGCATGTTTTTCAGAATATTGAGTGGGAGAGGGTTTCAAACAATAACCACAGCCTCCATTGTTGATCCATGTATGAAAGCATGATAACGCCTCGTGTCAGTTCTACCCTGACCACATTCCTCGGTAGATGTTTACTGTTACTCGTATACTAGGTTGGATCTTCCGTGTGAAAAATGTGTTCGGCCATATTTCTATTTATGACCACCCCTCAGTGGCTTAGTAGGACGTGGATCGAACTACGTAAACAATGGTAATACACTTAAGACTTGTTTAGTTATTAACCTTCTCTAGAAGCTCTGTTAGCTAAATTGGTGGCCAAAATAAGCGGTTATTAATATATGTCTTAACCTTGAAGGATTTAAGGCAATATATATTAATTGGATTGAGTCCATGTTCTGGCTATTTACCTCCCCTTCAGTAGCTTGGGGCAATAGATGTTGAGAATTACTGTTGCAATGCTACATATTTTCAAGTTTCATATAAGGACATACTCGTATATTTTATTTACTAAATTCTCTCTATATTTACTTGGGCTTTGTAATGATATTCTTGTTTAATTTTATTTCAGTTCAAAATGTCACCGACACCCCTCATTTCAATACTCATTGAAAATAAACTAAATGGCAATAATTATAAAGACTGAAAAAGAAACATGCTAATAGTTCTCAACTGTGAGAGACACAGATTCGTACTGGATGAATCATGCCCACCTAGGCCTAAACCTGACACACCACTTAAGGAGGTCCCAGTTGCCTATACTCATTGGAGAGAATCTAATGAGGTAGCTCGGTGCTACATTCTTGCTAGCATGACAAGTGCTTTACAAAAGCAACATAAGACTTACCAAGTTACTAGGGAGATCATGGAGAACTTGGAAGACATGTTCAGAGGCTAAGAAAAATTAGCTCGATAGTCTGTCATCACTAGTATCATGAACTCTAGGCAGATGGCAGGTACTCTGGTGAAGGACCATATAATCACTCTTATGGGATTCTTTGTTGAGGCTGCAAAAAACGGTGCTAAACTGGATGACAACACCCAAATCGAGATGGTGTTTAAAAATTTATCAAAGGATTTTGTGGGGTTTAAGGTAGCATACAATTTGGCGATAAGGGAGTTAGGACTCACCGAACTTATGAAGCAACTCTAAGCTTATGAGCACATGATCAAGGATAGGGATGCGGTCTAACCTAGGAGACAGGCCAACTTGGCAGAATCTTCCAAACCCTCAAGGAAAAGGAAGAAGCCAAAAAAGAAGCAGGCAGCTTCCAGTTCTTCTATTCCTCCTGTCTCGGACGGGAAGAAGAAAAAGAAGAACAAGAAGTCAAAGGACCCTAAAATGTCTAAGTACTTCCACTGTGGGATGGTAGGTTACTTCAAGAAGGCTTGTCGGGAATTCCTAGCCGCCAAGGGCAAGGAAGGTAAGGAACTTCATTATTTAGAAGTGTGTTTAGTGGAAGAATAGAAAGACACTTGGGTCATTGATTCGGGAGCCACTAATCATGTTTGTGTTTCTTTGCGGGGGTTCGTGAAAATGAGAAGTCTACATGATAGGAGCCTCTCATTGCAAACTGGAGACAGTAGCTCGGGGTGGCTAAGGCAATAGGAGATGTTTACCTCTACTTTGATGAATTTAGGTTTATTTTATTGAAATACTGTTTTTATATTCCTAATTTTAGGAGGAACCTTATATCTATAGCTTATTTAATAAGAGATTCTTATTTAGTTTCTTTTACAAAAAGAGTTGATATTCGTAAAAATAAATCTTTTATCTATTCTGAATGGATGGATGGGAACCTATATTTGATCAAATCAAAGATGTACTTACTGCTTGACACTGAATTAATAAATAACTCTAAAAGGTTGAATGTTTCTCACTCTAACAAGGCTTATCTTTGGCATTTAAGACTTGATGATATTAATCAGGATAGGATTCAAAGATTAGTGAAAGACAGTCTTTTGGAATCTTTGAAGAAAATACATCTTCCATAATGTGAGTCTTGTCTTGAGGGTAAGATGACTAAGAGATCTTTTGAAGTTAAGGGTACTAGGGCTCAGGAACTCTTAAAAATTGTGCATACCAACGTATATGGCCCCATGAACATCGTAGCACAAGGAGGATTCGAGTATTATGTCACCTTTATAGATGATTACTTGAGGTATGGATATATGTGCCTAATGCACCGCAAGAGCAAAACTTTTGATAAGTTCAAAGAGTATCGTGTGAAAGTGGAGAAGCAATTGGGTAAATCCATAAAGGCACTTCAATCTAATCGAGATGGTGAATACCTCTCTGACGAATTTCTAGGACATCTTATAGAGAATGAGATATTATCCCAATTGATTGCATCTGGTACTCCACAACATAATGGTGTAGATGAAAGGAGAAACAAGACCTTATTGAATATGGTATGGTCTATGATGAGCTATTCAACGCTGCCATTATCATTCTGGGGATATGCACTATAAACGGCGTGCTATATTCTAAACCAAGTTTCAAATAAATCAATTCCCAAGACTCTGTATGAATTATGGCATGGCAGGAATCCCTCCCTTAGACACATGAGAATATGGGGTTACCCGGCACATATACTGGATGGGGATGCGAAGAAGTTAGAACTAAGATAGGATTTGTGCATGTTTATAGGATATCCTAAGGGAACTAAGGGAGGTCTATTCTACAATCGGAAGGAACAAAAGGTCATTGTATCAACCCATGTCACATTCTTGGAAGAAAGTCACATGAATAACTTTAAGCCTCGAAGTAAAGTGGTACTAGAGGAGATATCGGGTGATGGAACTGTTCCATAGGTTTCGATCTTGGACGCAAGTCCGAGTTCTAGTGAATGACCTATAGATAATCAACAGTTTAGGGTGCTTCATCGTAGTAAAAGGGTTTCTAGGAAATCTAATTTCTTCATGAATAATGCTGAGGTATACCAGGCCAAGGCTCATGAGCATGAGGATGATCCGATTACTTATGATGAAGCTATAAATGATGTTGATTCTAAATCTTAGAAATAGGCCATGAACAATGAGATGGATTCTATGAAATCCAACTCTGTTTGGGAACTTATGGATCTACCGGATGGGATAAAACCCATTGGGTGCAAGTGGGTCTACAAAAGAAAAAAAGATGTAGAAAGGAGAGTAAAAACTTTCAAGGCTAGACTTATGGCAAAGGGATACACGCAAAAGGTTGGAATCAATTACGATGAAACCTTTTCATCTATTGCTATGCTGAAGTCTATCCGCATTCTTCTATCCATTGCTGTGGCTTTCAATTACGAGGTCTGGAAAATGGATGTTAAGATGACATTCTTGAATGGCCATCTTGAGGAAAGTATCTATATGGTACAGCTCGAATGGTTCATGGTCAAAGGCCAAGAAAGGAAATTCTGCAAGTTGCTTAGATCCATATATGGATTAAAGTAAGCATCCCTCTTATGGAACTAAAGGTTTGATCAAGTGAACAAAACATTCAGTTTTGAGTAGAACGTTGATGAACCTTATATTTATAAACATATTAAGGATAGAAAAGTGGTCTTTCTTGTACTCTATGTTGATAATATACTACTTATTAGGAATGATGTAGGGAATTTATCATCAATCAAACTTTGGCTACACCAATAATTTGACATGAAGGACTTGGGAGAAGCTAATTATGTTCTAAGCATTCGTCTCTTTAGAGATCAAAAGAATAAAATGATAACATTATCTCAAGCTTCATATATAGACAAGATAATTGAGAAGTATGCAATGCAAGAGGTAAAGAAAGGTTCACAACCTTCCATTGCTAGTTTAACTCTTTCATTGGATAATTGTCCCAAGACATTGGAAGAAAGAGAGCTTATGAGTAAGGTCCTTTATGTATCTGCTGTGGATAACCTTATGTACGTTATGCTTTGCACACGCCCGGATATTTGTTTTGCGATAGGTATAGTGAGTCGATATCAAGTGAATCCTGGAATCAAGCATTGGTAAGCAGTAAAGCGTATACTCAAGTATCTTAAGAGAATAAGGGATTATATGCTGGTATATTTTAGAGGAGACCTAACACCCGTAGGATATACAGATTCAGACTTCCAGACTTGCAAGGATTCGAGGAAGTCAACATCAAGATCAGTGTTCTTGCTCGGAGGAGGTGCCATTTTATGGAAGAGCGTGAAACAGGATTGCACAACTGACTCTACAATGAAGGCTGAGTATATGGCTGTGGCTGATGTATCTAATAAAGCGGTTTGGCTCCGCAAGTTCTTTAGACACCTTAAGGTTATTCCGGGTGTTGACAAACCTATCACACTTTATTGTGATAATAGCGTGGCTATTGCCAACACAAGGGAATCTAGGCACCACAAGAGGACAAAGCATATAGATCAGAGGTACCACATTATAAAAAGGCACGTGGAGGCAGGACTAGTGGATGTATGTAATATTGCGTCTGAGGACAACATTACCGACCCTTTTACTGAGACTTTAGTGGCCAGAAGCCTTGAAAGGCATGTTGAGGCGATGGGGATGCGAAACACGACACATCTACTGGCTTAGGGCAAGTGGGGGATTGTTAGGAATGCCCTAAGTAGGAAATACATTTTAATGTATTTCATTATTTTGAACTGGATAATAAAATTATATTTAAAGGTTTTTTATTACATTACTGATTGTCCTAATTCTATTTACATGTTAAAGTAAATGAAGCAAATATGGCTAACTGATTGCTTAAGTTAAACCATTAGAATGTTGCATATAATTGACTTTTGTATACGAGAAGACAATGTTCTAAGATAAGCAGTCTAAACTATGGTCCATAGTCTATGAGGTTAGACCGGGCATTTAACTCATGATAAGACTATTATATTGTCTAAAGCCATGGTGGGGATGGGTTGTCTTGACTGTCTGGAGCATAGACTCCTGAGTTGAGACATAGATATGTTGCTTGGTGCTGACATATTGGATCAGGACTAAAGCATGATTGATCTGCATAGTCCACTATGAGTGGATCAATTTGCTTTTGATGTTTATTATGCAATAACCTTAATCTTGAGTTAATGAACTACTTCATGTATATGACTTGTATACTTTGATGTTCCAATAGCTAAAGCATCTTAGGGGTAGTAAACTTATAGACCGGTTCGTTGGATACATGACTTGTGTGCAATGGAGGGTTTATTTGCAGATATTGGAATCATAGCTCTAATAAGGAGTTAGATTATTCTCTTAAAGACATTATACTGGATGTGAAAATGAACAAGGCCTTGTGTCGTCTACTAGGCAGATGACTTCTTATTAACATATGGTGAATATTTATTTTCTTATTCAGTAGTATAATGGAACTTTAAGATAGCCTGATCAGTAAGTTGAATGGACTTTGAGCTAAGGTTGATCATGGATATCATATGAGGGTTTTGCATACATGACAAAGTCATTAGATAATAGCTTATTACAGGCTTTCGTAATATGGTACATAGTTGGGAGTTCAGTTTCAGGTTTATAGTGGTGTGACTCTGAAATTAGTGATCATGTGGTTGAGTTGTTCAGTTTAGAATAATGACCACATGGATTCACCGGAGCTCAATTATATATGTCTAATTGGTCCCTCTACTAGCTTCACATAATTCCTTAACAGATGGCAAATTGATTAGGGTATACTTATTTGAATTTGATTTTGTTTTGGATAAGAGATTACATAATTATTTAAATTCCAAATAAAATTACCATGTTTTATTTGAATTTGAATTGGAGTTATGGAAAATTATCCATGAGGGCAAAATTTGAAATTCAAGTTTGTTTGTGGAATTTGAAATTTGAAATTTGAATTTGAAATTTAAATTTGAAATTTGAATTTGAAATTTAAATTTGAAATTTAAATTTGAAATTTAAATTTGAAGTTTGAATTTTTGAAATTTAAACTTTGAAATTTGAGTTCAAATTTTGAATCACAAACCAAGTGGTAACCAAATTTTATTGTAGATAAATCCACATGGCAAATTCAGTTTTCTTGTGGATATGGGAGAGGAAGATCTTGTTTGAATCCTACTTGAATTTTGAATCCTAATCCTTCTTAATGTGGTCGAATTTGTTAAAGGGATCTCACTCTTGGTGGAGTGGGTTTTTGTGGATAAGGATGAAGGAAAATTCAAGTTACAATCTTATTTGAATTTTAAATCTCTCCCTTACATGATGTAACCGAATTTCCTCTATAGATAATGCCTAAAGGAGAATCAGTTTTTGTAGGTAAGGATGAAATGAACTTCAAGTTAAAATCTTGTTTGAATTTTGTATTCTACTTCCTCCTGGTGTGGTCGAATCTAGCTATGATCTTAGCCTTAGGGGGAATCGGTTTTTGGCTGAAAAATGAAGATAAAAATTCAAGTTAAATCCTATTTAAATTTTGAATACAAGATCTCCTAGGGGTGGCCGAAAATTCAAGGGAGATTTTGGCCTAAGGGAATTTGGATTTTTATGAGGAAAACGAAGAGAAAATCTTCTCTTAGTTCAATTCAAAATTCAAGAGATCACCTAATGTAAAATTATAAATAAGAGTCCTACCACTCCAGTTCTCTTAGACCATAGATTTTCAAGTGAGCAGGCTTATTGTTACACAAATCACTGTAGTAATAAGTTCTTAAACAGATCTGGGTGGTCGGAAGGAGACAAGCTGCGCTAGTATACCAATTGAGGATCTGGGTGTCCACACACTCTGCCGTCTGAGAATTGGAGAATAATAAAAAAGGCTAATTGGTTGAAGCCCTCTGATCACTGTCCTCCTGCATTCTTGGCATTCTCTGAAGATATAAATTTATTGTTGTTAATTTATTGTGTATGACATCACGAGATATTTAACGATCTTGAAATTTTTTTTAATTCCACTGTGCATTTTTTTGCGAATTATCCTACAATGTCTAATTTATTGTTAATTTAAATTAATATATCTATAATTCGTGGATCAAAAGTTTTTACAAAAATTTTGGATACATATGATCCGATACGTAACCACTTCCACTGTGTTTATTATGAAAAACATTTTCCAAAACCAACATACAACACGTGGCCAGGCGCTGTAGTGATGGATTTTTTTTACTATTTTGGCACCACAATGTTGGGAAATGGGCATTGTGTGTGGTGCTCGATAAGTTTGGTATCATCGCTGTCGGGCTCCATAGTCGACTACGACAGACCGTTACCTTGTAAGGACGCCGTAATTTACTTTTACTTTTAAAATAAGGGCACATTTTTTTTTTGAAAAAACTTCTTTCTCAAAATATTTTTCTTCAAACTGTGTAGTAAATAAAACTTTACTATACTTTTCATTTTGGAAGTATAATATACAATTTACATAAATGTATAATTTCAACTTCATACATAAAATACATCAACTTTTTTTTCTTCAAATTTTCTCTTAAACGCTCAATGAAAGACTAGTAGCAGGATCATATCCACGAAGATTCCCTATCCCTTTGGCATACGCAGATCCCGTGGTCATCCATAGCAATCTACTACTAGACAGGTTTCTTACCTGTAATAAGAACAACCAGTGAGCTACAAGCTCAGTAAGTTCAAACATAAATTCTGGAAAGAACACACATTTTAATCCATGAATAGTAACTTTTACCATATATAGTACTATTTATTGTAAATAGTACTATTTATCATGAATAGTAATTCTGACCATGAACAGTACTATTGACTGTAAATAGTAACTTTGACCACGATAGTACTCGTAGTGTTAGTGCATCTTATGCTTGGTTATGCTCTCTTATGACTTTTGTTTCAGTCTTAGGCCATTATCTTTTCTTATATTCTAGTTTTAGGCCCCATATTAGCCATACCATTAGCACGCAAGACTGAGAAGGATACTTGGAAGCAACCTACTGGTTAATCCTCCACAACCTAACATAAGCATAAACTTTATCCCCGTAGGAAATCAAACCTCCACCGTACTAGAGGCCAGTACGTTAAAAGTGGTTTAATTACCATCTTTCTTATAGTTTCAACCTGGTGGCATTTTCATTGCCCCGTGGTTTAATTACCCTCTTATTACATGCCCATGTTCTTCAAGTACACACCCATGTACTATTTAAAACTTGAATTTGACCTTAAAAATCTTAATTATGACCTTTAGAAGTTTTTTTAAGCCATTCTAAGGCACTCTCAGTTCTTTCCGAGTATTTTGAAAATTTTTGATCAAAATGATCATTTTGCCCCTGACGGGTCAATGGATCGTAAAACTTTCGTTTTAGCATTTTAACGGGATTTCTTAAGCCTAAAAATCATAAAATAATTTTTCCTAGGTCTCGATATATTTTTATAGCATCAATTGCTGCAAAATCAATGACTATTTGTCACCCAACCCTCGAGTGGTGTTATTCTAACCCTCTTGGATGGTTTCTTGTTTTTCTAACATTTTGGAGCCTCAAATATACATTTCACTACTCCTAAAATCATCCATTGTCCTTTCCCGAGCCTAGGTCACCAATGGGGCTTGGGTTTTCTTCCCGATCACGTTTTTACGCTTCAGTTCCTAAAATACCCTTAACTTCGTTTTTCCTCTTTTTCAATGTTTCAAGACTTCGGAAAGATGTTTTACTAATCCTTAAAATGTCTACTCTCCCTTTCAGAAACTAACTCATCGAGGGGTCTTGGTTTTCATTCCCGAGTATATTTTTGTCCCTCATTTCCCAAAATACCCTTAGCACCATTCTAAAATTTTCGGCAGCATTTCCACTTAAATTTTAGGTTCCCGGTGTTTAGATAACGCCTCAAAATCTCAGTATCTACCATGTATTAAACCAAAGGCCTAATTTTTATGTAAAAACTCAATCTTTTTACATAAAATTCTCTTTATAAACCTAGTCATTTTTAACAATGTTTCAGTTCATTTTTACCTATTCTTACCCTCAGTTTTTATCCATATTCCTCACTCGCATTTTCCCTCACAAAATTCTATTTCCTCACACTAACATTGCCCATGGATTTGCTTGAATAACATGCATAAAATTTTGAATTTTCTTGCTTCTAAATTCTTCCCTAACTCCATCACATACTAACACAAATTTTTGAGTCCATAAACTACCCAAAATAAATCAAAATTTTCACTCACACCCCCCTAAAGGCCACGGATTTAATTTGAAAAAACCACATCAACTTTTTGTTTTTAAATCTCTAATTCATTCCTTGAATCTTTTACATGCCAACATCACTTTCTAGAGCAAAAATCAACAAAACAAAACTTGAAATTCACCAATCTTCCTTGCGATTTTCCTCTTGAATATTATGCATAAGTTTTGTGTTTTTCAATTCTAATCCTTTCTTTGCTTCTCTCATACAACAACATGACTTTTTAACACGAAAACTAACAAAACCAAGGCTTAAAATCCATCACACTCATTACATGCAGCCACGGTTTTTTAACAGAAATAGGAACAAAAACTTGCAAAAATGGAAGCTCACCTCACTTATGTTGATCACTTGATGCTAGGGATGAAGTTTGAACAAATTTTTGTGGAAATTTTTGAAGAAAATGGCTTGGTTTGGTGGTGGTGGCTCACGGCTGAATGGCTGGGCAGGACAGAAATTTTTTTTTTTTTTTTTCTGGTTTCCTTAAGCTCAAAATCATGTATATATGGCTGCCAAAAGATAAGGGACCAAATGGCAAAATTTTAGGGGCTTTTTAGCAAGTTTTTAGTGTAATTTTAGACAACTTTTGGGGTTAATTTGGAATAGTTAAAAAAATTTTGGCTGATTTCTCCCACCAACCAACCTTGTCCTTGTCCTTTTTTCCAAAATTTTTCATAATTTTCCCATGCCATTTTGGCTTGATCCTAGCCATTGGATTAAAGCCACTTTAAACCCTAGCCCTTGGATCTTTGATTTCTTTCTACCAAAATTTTCTTTCATTTATGACATCATTAGATGACATCATGGATGACATCACTTATTAATGTTTCGGTCAAAGTTTGACCAAAAGTCAAACTAAACAAAATTTCTTTCATTTATGGCGGGTTTCTGAGGCCGTCCGTGTGATTGGTTTTCCTTAATTCACTTTATTTGGCTAAAAATCTATTTCGTAAGTTTTTCATCTTTTAGTGGATTCTTTGTAACTATCTAGGGTTTTTGATACTGAAAAGGTACCGTTTGTCCTATTTCAGTTTATAAAATTTTTTATCACTGAATTCCCTTCTTTTAACATTGTTAGAACATTTTATTATGTTTTAAACAATATTGAATCATACATTTTACATTTTAAACATAAAAATCATTGTATTCTTATAGTGTACATATTTTTCGAGAATGAGGAAATTTTCTCGGTTATTATATTTACTCCTTCTTATAAAATTTTCGTCCTCGAAAATTTAGAACAAGTGGGGGTCTAACATTTTCATTTCTTCTTTGTGTTCCCATGTAGCCTCTTCAATGTTGTGATTTTTCCATAACACTTTGACTAGTGGGATCGTCTTATTCCTCAGCACTCTTTCTTCATGAGCTAAAATTTGAACAAGCTATTCTTCATAAGTCAGATCCTCTTGTATCTGAATAGGTTCATGCTTTAATACATGTGATGGATCTGGTATGTACTTTCTTAGCAGGGACACGTGGAAAACATTGTGTACTGTCGATAGTTCGGGAGGTAATGCCAGCCTATAGGTAACCTTTCCAATGCGTTTGATAATATCGTATGGTCCAATGTATTTTGGACTCAATTTTCATTTCTCATTAAAATGCATTATTCCTTTCATGGGCGATACCTTAAGAAATACGAAATCCCTTTCATTAAACTCTAGCGATCTTCGTCGTTTATTTGCATAGCTCTTCTGCCAACTCTGTACAATCTTCATTCGTCTCTGTATTTTTGCAACCGCGTCTAATGTTTCCTATATAAAATCGGTTTTGTGTAGCTACTTTTCTCATAGGTCATACCAGTGAATGGGCGATCTGCACTTTCATCTGTATAGAGCCTCATAGGGTGCTATTCATATGGAAGCTTGGTAGCTATTGTTGTATGAGAATTTCACTAATGGTAGTTTCTCGTTCCAAACTCTCAGAAAGTCTATGAAACAAGCACGAAGCATGTCTTCTAATGTCTGAATAGTTCACTCAAATTGCTCGTCCGTCTAAGGATGGAAAGCTGTACTGAGTCACAATTCTGTTCCCATAGCTTATTGCACACACTTCCAGAAATTTGAAGTGAATCATGCATCTCGATCGAATACAATTGACTTAGGGATGTCGTGCAATCTGACGACATGTGCTACATAAAGATTCACAAACTTTTCTAGTGAAAAAGTCATTTTCACTGCTATGAATCACGCCGTTTTTGTTAATCGATCAACGATGACCTAAATGGCATCATAACCCTCTCAGGTCTTCAGTAGTCCCACTACAAAGTCCATTATAATGTGTTCTCATTTCCATTTGGGAAGTTCCAAGGGTTCTAACTTTCCACTTGGATGTTGATGTTCGGCCTTAATCTTTTGGCAAGTCACGCATTAGCTAACAAATTTTGTAATATCATTCTTC
The DNA here is from genome assembly GCA_035233585.1 of Antiaris toxicaria. Taxonomy (NCBI): domain Eukaryota; kingdom Viridiplantae; phylum Streptophyta; class Magnoliopsida; order Rosales; family Moraceae; genus Antiaris; species Antiaris toxicaria. The sequence continues at coordinate 26,528,263 of CP141157.1, forward strand.
ATTCTTTTCCACCAGAATTGTAGTTTTATATCCTAGTATATCTTACTAGCTCCGGGATGAACTGAATATGATATTTTGTGAGCTTCTGACATAATCCGCCTTTTTAGTTCTTCATTAGCTGGAACATGAATCCTTCCTTAATATAAGATTAATCCATCTTTGGAAACTCCTTCTCGAGTACTTGCTAACTTTGGGTCTCGCTTCTGAGCTTCCTTAATATCCTCGAATAGTGACGACTTCAATTGGAGTGTGACTAATTTCCTAGATATCAACTCCAATTCCAACGAGTTTATCTTGTTGCAATGGTCTTGGTAGCTTCTCTATTGGCAATTGGTGTGAAACAGTAGATTTTCTACTCAAGACATCCGCTACACAGTTGGCTTTTTCTGGGTGGTAGAAGATCTCACAATTATAATCCTTTACTAATTCCAACCATCTCTTTCGCTATATATTCAACTCTTTTTGCATGAAGAAGTACTTCAGGCTTTGATGGTCATGTAGATCTGACACTGAGCTCCATATAAATAGTCTTACCAGATCTTAAGTGCGAACACTACTGCAGTAAATTCTAGGTCATGCATGGGATAGTTCTTTTCATGGTCTTTCAGTTGACGTGAAGCATAGGCAATCACTTTGTCACCCTACATAAGGACTACGCCTAAGCCCATCTTTGACACATCACTATATATCATGAACTTCTCCCCTTCAATGGGAAGCTTAAGAATTGGTGCGCTTGTCAACCATTTCTTCAACTCTCGAAAACTTCTTTCGCACTCTACTGTCTATTCATATTTCCTCTCTTTGCGCGTAAGGGCCGTGAGAGGTGCAGCTAATCACGTAAATCCTTATACAAATCTTCTATAATAGCCAGCTAAACCTACGAAGCTCCGTATTTCTATCACGTCCTTAGGTGCAAGCCATTCATTAATTGCCTCCACTTTGGCAGGATCCACAGCGATTCCTTCTCTAGAGACCATTGTCCCAGAAAATGCATTCTACTCAACCAAAATTCGCATTTGGAGAATTTTACGTAGAGATGGTACTCCCTTATCGTGTGAAGGACAATCCTCAAATGCTTCTTATGAGTCCTTGAATATATATGTATGTCATTGATAAACACAATGACAAACTTATCTAGGAATTCCTTGAAAACTCTGTTCATCAAATCTATGAACATAGTTGGAGCATTCGTTAACCCAAATGGCATTACAAGAAACTCATAATGACTGTAATGGGTTCTAAATGTTGTCTTAGGGATATCACTTTCGTTAATCCTTAGTTGGTGATATCCTGAGCATAGATCGATTTTAGATAATACTGCCACGCCTTTTAGTTGTTTGAACAAGTTGTCATTTCTAGGTAAGGAATACATATTCTTGACAGTGACCTTGTTTAGCTCACGATAATCTATACACATGCGGAAAGTTCAATCCTTCTTCTTAACAAACAGTACTGGAGCTCCCCATGAGGCGTAACTAAGTTAGATAAATCCTTTGTCAAATAGTTCTTTTAGTTGTACTTGTAACTCCTTCAGCTCCGCTGGTGACAAACGGTATGGCGCTTTTGAGATAGATGCAGTTCTTGGCATACGTTCAATCTCGAAGGAGATTTCTCGTTTTGGCGGTAATATAGGTAACTCCCCTGGGAAGACATCAAGGAATTCATTAACGATGGGGACATCTTCCAGTTGAAGTTTTGATTGTTCTTCCACCATGTTCATCATGTAGGCTAGGTATCTAGTACAGCAACTGGCCATTAGCTTACTTGCCTTTAACGAGCTAATCATTATCTTTCTCGATTTATGTGACGAATCTATGTACTCAAAGCATTCTTCTTCGTTTAGTTGAAACACTATCTTTCAGTTTTGACGATCAACCGTGGCTTGATATTTTCCTAGGAAATCTATCCCTAGGATTACATCATAGTCAACTATTTTCATCATGATCAATTCTGTATATAATTCCCTATTTGCCACATTTACTAGCACATAGGGTAATTAGTAATTGGACAATGGTACCTAGCCTGAGCGTAGAGCCGTTCTAAACGTCTTACCCATGTTATCTGTAGGATATCCTAACTCATCGAAAAATTCATAGGAAACAAAAAAAATGTGTAGACCCTGAATTAGAAAGAACAGACGTCAAATGATTAACGATAGAAAGCTGACCTGTCACTACATTCGACATTCTTACCTCCGCGTCTTTTTTAGTGCATGCCATAACACATGCATCAACACGAGGCATGCGTTCTTGTCTCTCCTATAGTGTCGGAGGCGCTTCAAACTTAGCTTGTAATGCATAAGCTTGGGGATTTTATTGCTGGGATTGAAAGGCACCGTGTACATTCTGGCGATTTATGGGACAGTTTCTAGTAAAAGGGCCTTTTTTCCCACACTGATAACAGGTATTGGGACCATATCAGCATCGGCCAAAGTGCCCCTTCCCACATGTCACACAAGTGGGAACGTTGGGTCTAGCATTAGTGTTCAATTTCCTCTACTGATTTCAACTATCCTGGTTTCGATTCCTGAGGAAATTCCCCTTTTTCTTAGTCTACGACTCCAACTGGTTGAAGCTCCGACTTGAGAGGATTTAGTCAAGACCTTCTCCTTTTTCCTGGCTTCTCATACTTTCTCTCGCTCTTCTTTTTGTTGAACAAGATGATATTCTACTCTTAGAGCTCGGCTTACATAGTATGCTACAGAAGTGGGTGGCACCGGGCCATTGCCTACCAGGGCAGATATGTCCGGTCGGAACATACCGATAATTTTCTATATCTTTTCCCTCTCAGTAGGGGCCACATAAGGGCATAGTCTGGAAAGTTGATTAAACTTCTGACATACTTTACTCACTGATATGTTTCCCTACTTTAATTCTGCAAACTCTATTTGTTACAGTCTCAAAGATGTAGGGTCATAATACTTTTGATTGAACTCTTCTAAAAATTCATTCCATGTCATTATAGCTACGTTCTTCCTCATTCTGATAGTGCCTTACCAGAACCTAGCATCCTTTCTTAGAACAAAGGATGTACATAAGACTTTCTCTTGCTTCGTCAGATCCATAAAATCTAGGATCATTTATATAGAGGAGAGCCACTCTTCTGCTTCTAATAGATATGTAGAGCCCTCAAATTCCAGTAGTTTCATCTAATGGAATCGCTCATATAGCAGCTCTTAGTTTATTCTTGGTGTGGTTGAGGTTCATATACCACTTCAGGCATAACCTGTGGCACTGCCTATTCAGTTGCAGCCATTTGTGAGGTTTGGCCTTCTTCTTGGCCTTTCTTGTTCTATATCATTTGATCATTGTCGTAATTCTATATTCTCTTTCATTTGTGTCTTTAGAAGAGCTTGCAACTCTTCCACTCTATCCGACAATCGTAATCCTCTTCGTGTGTTATCATGCTTTTTCTATTCATAAATTAGCACGATGATCAATATTAAACTTCCCATAAAAATATTTGGTAATATAAGGAAAAATAATTTTCAAACATTCCATAATTTCAATATATCGTCATTTTAACATATCAAAATTTCATAACATAACATTTCATAACATTCATATACATTTTAACTTTTGGCCTTATGCACAAAATGGCCTTTTACCTCGAATGTACATATATACAAATCTATATCTTTACACTTTAACCCCTTTATTAATCTGGATTTAAAGGAAATTCTTTTGGATCCTCTTCCTTTTCATCTGAACCATTACCAGTTTCAGATGATGTTCCGTGATCAGAACTTGTCTCATCTTTATGCCTAGATGGACCAGCCTCGTGATCATTCACCATCGGTCGTGGCCCAAATAGATGTAACAACATACCATCTTGTAGCTCTTGTTCTTGACCATTTCGTACTACCCGTTCCCCTAATAGCTCTTTTTCAGCTTTCATCACAGTGACTACAAACTCTCATAGTGCAAGGGGATATAATGGGGTCACTCTCTGTCTTAGTTCTACTGTGAGCCTCTTCTAAAATATATCACAAAAATCCTCATCAGTGAGCTAGGTAGGGGACATCTTCTCATGATATTCTCCTTAAATCAAACTACATAAGTCAATACTGTGTCACTAAGCAGTATTTGGAGTCCTTTAGCATGGAGAACAACTCTCTAATATCCGTAAACCTGGGTAGCGTAGGTGGATGTATCACTACCCTACTCTCCGAAAGGTCTGGGACTGGTGCCGGGCTCTTGGGAGGGAACTGCTGTATCATTAGGTACCTAAACTCGGCCTAGTTGAGCCCCAATAGCATGTCTTCATCGAAGTAATCCCAGAACATATGTGCATCTCCCTGGAACATGCTGACGGCCATCATGACCCAGCAATCCTCGTCGATATCGCACAAGCACAGGATCATCTCCACTGCATGGAGCTAGTCTCTCGTAGCCATAGCCTATTGACCTCCCTCAAAACTGGGTGGGCAACTGGCTTTGAAGGCGTGTACTGCCCAAGCTAAAACCCTAGCTTCTATGTGTGGGTGTCCGCCTATCATCGGGATATCAATCTCGACTGGTGGAGGAGGCACCGGTCGAGGAGGTGGCGTTCTAACTGGTGAAATTACCCTGGCCCATGGTGCTGCTGGCTCAGGAGTCGAGGGTCTAAGTACGAGTCGTTGAGACATAGACGACCTAAGGATGGACCTTATCCCGATCCTCAACGGTCCTGTTGGTCGGTATGGCTAAGGTTTCATGTATGGTGGTCTCGTCATCGTATATTCTACAAAATATATACCTTCATGTGAACAAACAGTTAACTATCTTGAAGAAAGCTAACTTACTTGGATTGACGAGTAGGCTGAACATTGTGCCAAGAGAGATATTATCGAGTTGCTCTGATATCACCTGTGGTGTTCGGTAAGTTTGGTACCATCGCCGTCGGGCTCCATAGCCGATTGCGACGGACCGTTTCCTTGTAGGGCCGCCATAATTTACTTTTACTTTTAAACCTCTCATTATTTTAGGGCACATTTTTTTTTTAAACTTCTTTCTCAAAATATTTTTCTTCTTCAAACTATGTAGTAAATAAAACTTTACTATACTTGTCATTTTGGAAGTACAATATATAATTTGCATAAATGTATAATTTCAACTTCATACATAAAATACATTAACTTTTTTTTCTTTAAATCTTCTCTTGAACACTCAGTGAAAAACTGGTAGCAGGAACATACCCACAGAGATTCCCTATCCTTTTGGCATATGCTGATCCTGCTATCATCCATAGCAATCTACTACTGGACAGGTTTCTTACCTGCAACATGAACAACTGGTGAGCTATAGGCTCAGTAAGTTCAAATATAAATTCTAGAAAGAACACACAAAAAGAAAAGATAGAGAAAGGTAAAAAGTATGGCTTTGAAGAGGATCATTTGTGTAGAGATTCTTAAAAATTACCATTCTTCTTCTTTTTTTTTTTTCCTTCTTTCTCTTGATATCCTAATGTTGATAAGTTGTGATTTTGCATTCTTTTAAATTATGTAAGGCTAGTTTTCCTTTTGGTTGAAAGGGATTTCAAAACCCTTGACATATGGCTATGTAATTCATTCTAAGATATTATTTTGCAATTTTTCAATTGAGATTGGTTATGTTCTTCCTTATTTATGGTTCATGATTATTTTTTTGTTCATTTAGGTGCACAACTAAATAAGACTTGATTTTTTTATTGTTAAATTAGGAGTCTTGATTTGTAATTGTATTCATTTCCTTTTCATTAGTAGTGATTGTGGTTAATGATTATGGTCAAGTTTTTGCATAATTGTATGTGGATCATAACCTAGGTTATATAAACTGTTGCTTAGATTAACTTATCTTTCTCACCTTAATACCTTTGTTGGATTAAACCAAGAAGTTTGTTCTAAGTTGTTTGATCGGAAGAAAATTAAGTTAAGAACTTGTTTTGCCTAACGACAAGATAAGAAAAGATTGGGTAGCAGAGCTTATTATTATCTATGGTTGATAGTTTCAATAGAAAATTGGGAATAATATCTTGATTAATTATTTGTCATTGTCTAGTGGTAGAGATTGATACTTTGGCCAAGTTTTCTCTTTGTTTTTTTTTAATTTATTTACATTTTGTTATCTTTATTTTGTTTATTTGCGTAATTCATCAAAAATCCCCTTTTACGTTCTTATCTTTAGTTTGGTTATAGTCATTAGGTTTAGTATTGATAATAAATTTAGTTAGCTAAATCCTCTTGAGGACGATCCTCACTCATATTATACTCGTTAATATTTTAATAATAGTAAGGTTTAAATTTGGTGCGGTAAGGACATGTGCCAAATTTTTAACATTGTTGCTAGAGATTAAGTTTTTAGTTAATTTATTATTTATCTAGATGTCTTTTTATTAGATTTAAACTAGTTTACATTTTGATGTCTTTTTAGATGTCTCTTCGTTATTTGTTTGAGTTCCTAATTAATTGGTTATTTTGTTTTATTTTTGTTTTTGTTATTTTTAATCAATTTTCTTTGTCTTTTTTTTTGTGAGGTATTTTAAGATGTTCCATCAATAGGTATTTACAAGTTTTGCACAACAACACTCAGAGACATTCTATGCCACTTGATGGAGATTCAATGAGCTTATAGAGAGATTTCCCTACCATAATCTTCCAAATTGGTCCCTTACTTTCTTCTTTTGCAATGGATTAGATGCTGAAACAAGACGTTGGGCAAATAATAGAGCTCTAGAAACCCATGGCTACGTGTTAAGCAGAAAACATGTAAGTGCAATGTGTTTATTAAATGATATGGCGGATTTAGAATACTAGTATTGGGATTCTTTATTGCAGGGTTTGACTCACCAATGCCCTCTATATATCCATTAACTTAAATTTATGAACTAAATCATCAAGTACAAAGAAGTAAAGAAATAGTGGGTCAATTAGAGAATTCTACGTCGAAGACCAAGACTTAAGAAGTCCACATTGATTCTGAACGGTTTATTGATGAGCCGTTAAAACATTTGATAGGAACAACTTTAGAGAGCTGCCTAGAGGAAGATGTGAAATATATTTATGGTGATAATTAATGGACGGAAAATATTGTGTGGCTTGATGACAATGACTCGAACAACCAAGATTGGGAAAGTAATTTGAGTTACATGGAAGCTTCATGGGAATTCATGCTTCTAGAAGAAGTAGAGCCTAAGTTGGAAGAAAAAGACCCCTTTGAAGCTGTGCTAGATCAAAACTTTGCTAAGTTGGACACTAGCTTGATCAACACTAATTTCAATTTGATAAATGATGCGATGTTCAGCCTAAACCATGAGTTCTATAAATATCAAATTACATGCTTGTTCATGGATAGCCAAGTAGAGAGTGAAGAGTAATTAGAAGGGTTCTTACTCGAAGAGGAAAAGTGTCATTAGTGGATGAAGAAGTGTATGAGACCATCAATTTGAACTCATCGATGGTACAACACATAAACTACGAATGGAAACTTGCTTTCCTATGATGCCACCCTTACCATGCTAAATGATCAATGTATTAAAGCTGAAAACAAAAATTTCCTCCCAAGCTCTTCATTCTAAGCCATCTGTTGTTGGCGCAATGTGTTAAATTTTTGGCACAATTGTTGGTGTCAAATTCCATATCTTGCCAAATAAGAGGGCATCAATAATAAAAACCCATAAGTGTTTCTTTATGACACATTTTGTGAGTGAAAACCGCTCTTTGATGATCGTTACTACGATAGTCAAGTTCACGATTATAAATCAAGTAGTTATTAAGAGGCAACCCAATGAATAGAGAATAGTTAGCAGAGCTTGCTTCGTACAGATTTGATCTTTCTAACTTTCAATCTTCTTTATCTCTTTCCACATTTTGTTTTGTTTTGTTTTTTGATTGTTTTTGTTTTCATGTTTCTTCCTTTTCATCTATACATAGTTATTTCATTCGGGGTCTTTAGTGTTATATTGAGGACAATAAAAGAATTAATTATTGGGGGGGGGGGGGGGGGGGGGGGGGAATATTTAGGTTTTAAATTTCAATTTTTCAATTTTTGTTTATTTTAGGATGTTTTCGTTATTTTTCTTGGATTTTGATTTTGTTTTACTTTGTTTTTGAGTCATAAGATATCTTCTGGTCTTTTTAGTTAGAATCAAATCTTAATGTTATGGCTTTGTTTGATGATGACTATTGCTCTAGATCTTAATGTTAATCTATGGTTAATATGCTTTTGTGATGATTATGCTTAATCTTTTTGCATAATAGACATGCTCTTTGACATTGAGACAAGCATTTTAGGAAGAGTGAAAATTGTTGTACCCTCATTTTGATGATTACTTTGATTTCTATGGGATTGAATGTTAGAACTCTCCTCGAGGTCTTTTGAGGCAAATGGTTGATCAAGAAACACTTGAAAAATGATTAAGGCATCAGCACCTTGAGCACCATGGCTAAATCAACCAGTACCCCAATTGTTATTCTTAGAGAACATCCTCCCCCAGTAAGCCAATTTGAGCCTTCATTGATTTAGCCTTTTTTGTTTGTTAGCCATGTTTTTTCACCTAGCCTCATACTTTTATATCCTCACCCTTATTTCTAAGGATGAATTGGAGCTTACATTATAGAGATTCACTAATGGACAAGGAGATTGATCAAAGAATGAAAGATAAGTGTAGGGGAGAGTACGAATCAAAAGAGATAAAGAAATAGTGTTAAAATAATAGTTAAAGGGAGATATATATATATATATAAACGACTCAAAAATATTGAAAGTAAACAATGAAGTTGAAAGGGAAAAAAAGAGAGAAAAAAAAATCTCTTGAGCTAAAAATAAGCTATGGATGTTACATGGTTGGTTAGAATGATGTAGGCCTAACACAATGATATTTGGCCTAGGGTTATTGTGTTTTGAGAAACATTCCTTGATGAATTCTTCAATGCCTTTTACTCTGTAACATTTTTGGAACCTTTATTACATCCTATTCCATTCTATCTTAAGCCACATCACTACCCCTTGTCCCCATTATAACCCAACCTTTTGATTTTAGGTGTTGCCTTTGGCTTAGTAGAGATTCATACCAAAGAAAGAGTATTGATGTTTGAACCTTCAATCGAGATTGGGTCATCATTTCAATGAGGACTACGAGGGTTGATCTTTTTCAAAGCATGTGTAGTTTCAATCTATAACAATGGCTATTTCACACACACACTTGAGTAAAATTGTTGAAGGGTGTATTAGCTTTTGAACGATTGTGGATCTGACGTAATGCTTGTTTGATTTCAAGGCTGTAACCTCTTTTTGTTTTCCCATATAAAAGGTTGGAAGATTAGGTAATTTAGTGTTTGTGGGTATTGACGCTGGAAACCCTCACAAGACTATAACTAGTCCTCTACTGGCCACCTAGGTGTTTAGAAGCTTGTTGCACATTTTGCTCAAGGACTAGCAAAAGCTAAGTGTGTATGTGTGTGGGGGCCTCGGGGGGGGGGGGGGGGGGGGTGGGGGGGGGGGGTGGGTTGGGGTGGGGGAGGGGAGGGTTGTTAGATAAATGCATATTTCCTCATTATTTGATGTAAATTCTCCTATGATTTCACACTAGTTTTTTGAGATTCTTAGAGTAATTATGATTGTTTTGTGTTTGTTAGGTGTTTTGAAGTCTTATAGATGATTTGGAGGCAAAAAGAATCAATTTAGAGAAATTTTGGACAACTCAAAACTGAATGAAAACGTAGAAAAACAGAAGTCCTAGGCCAAAAACCTAAGAGTGGGTGCCATTGCACTTGTTAGTGCATGACGGGCATTATGAGGATGGGCATTATGAGGACGGGCACTATGAGGCCCATAGCACCAAAATTAGGCATACAACCGGTGGTTAGGCACTGCAGCACTAGCCTTGGGTGCTTTTGGCCCCAAGCCAGCATTGCATTGCCTACAGCAAGACAAATGTTTTTTTTTTTTTTTTTTAACAATTTCGGCACTATAGTATTGAGATGCAATTTATACATTCAAAGTTTGAATTTAAAGCCGAAGCCTATAAATAAATAATTCTAAGGCAAGTTTTAAAGAGCTTTATATCAGTTTTAGGAGCCCACGAAACAAGAGAAAAAGAGGAAAAAGTATGGCTTTTGAGAGGATCGTTTGTGTAGAGATTTTTGAAGATTACCATTCTTCTTTTTCTTCTCCTTCTTTTTCTTAAGACCCTATGTTAATAAATTGTGATCTTGCATTCTTTTCAATTTTGTTAGGCTAGATTTCCTTTTAGTTGAATGGGATTTCAAAGCCCTAGACATATAGCAATGTAATTAATTATAAGATATTATTTTCCAATTTTCCCATTGAGATTGTTTTTGTTCTTCCATATTTTATGTTTATGATTAATTTTTTGTTTTATTTAGGTGCGCAACTAAATGAGGATTAATTATTTTCTATTCCTAGATTAGGAGTCTTAATCTGTAATTGTCTTGAATTTCTTTTCATTAATAGGGATTATGGTCATTGAATATGATTATGTTTTCGTATGATTGCAAGTAGAGCATAACCTAGGTTAAATAGATTAAGCTTGTGTGTTTATTGTTTAGATCAACCTATCTTTTTCATCTTAATACTTCTGTTGGATTAAATCTAAAGAGCTTATTCTAGGTTATTTGATGGGAAGGAAATTAGGTGATGAGTTTGTTTTGCCTAATGACATGGGAAGGAAATATTGGGATATAGAGCTTATTGTTATCCTCAGTTGATAGTTTAAATAAAAAATCAGAAATAATATATTAATTAATTATTTGTTATTGTCTAGTGGTGGATATTGACTTTTGGACCAAGTTTTCTCATCATTGTTTTTGTCTTTAATTTATTTATGTTTTGTTATCGTTATTTGGTTTATTCGTGCAATTTATCAAAATCTCCTTCTTACATTCTTATCTTTAGTTTGGTTAGAGTCATTAGATTTAGCATTGATAATAAAGTAATTCGACTAAATTCTTGTGAGAACGATCTTTACTCATACTATATTTGCTAATATTTTAATAATGATAAGGTTTAAATTTAATATGGTAACAGCACGTGTTAGCTAGACATTGTGTTGATGATAACATCCATTGAGCGGATGAAAACCTAAAGTAATATGAAGTTTAATTCACATATATAAGTTACTCTTGCACAAAGTTATCAATTCATATTAAATTCATCTCTGCTTTTCATTTATTTTTCTGGGATTCTTACAAAACAAAAAAAAAAACAAAAAAAAAATATGTTTTTTGTTAATTAATGTTCACAATCAATTCTGAAACAACTCGTAGCATAGCTTAGATCCTCCATCAAAATTTTGTTTTTCTTCTTCTTGTCCTAGTATATTGACGCTAAAATATCTAAAATGGAAAGTTTATAGTCTAGTTTTATATTTCATCACGTTTGTTATACAATTTTGAAGATAACATGATGTTTTAACATTAACTTTTTTTAAGTGAACAGAATGGTAGCCAGCATTAGGAAAGACAAAAACGTTACTAGGCGAGGTGCTTGTAACCGTAACCTTTGCTGCCAATGCTTTGGAGAACTTAATGGCATATGACCAAGGCGACCAAGGCCCACCACGCCCAAACTCTTATCAGGCCGAGAAAGCCCAAAGTATCTATTGGGCTTCATTAATGGGTCTGCACACTCCTTTAGAGAAGCCGTTGGGGAATTTTGAATGCAAAATGCTAGTCAACGACCATGTTGTCGGAATAGCCACCAAATGTTCTTTGAACCGTCCACGTGGAATGTGTTAAAGGTCTAGATCATTTTTGGGTAGCAATTTTCCGAGTCATTTTTGCAGTTTTTGCATGAGCCACAAGAGCCTACCATGCATCCTACGCCGGTGTTGTCTCCGACTTTGAACTTTGTCATTATGTCCCCAACCTTTGTCCTTCGCCTACTATCTCGTGCCTGCAAAAGTTTGATACAAAAATGTGGTTGAGCTGCGCTTAAATTGCCGGGTGATTCCAAAGACTATCATTTTTTAAATATTCGGAATTCAAATGTATCGTTTTAGTAGAATACTTAAGCCTAATTATTATATCAATGTGATACAAATAATTTACTATGTCGTGGCTGCAAAATTTGGATAAAAATATGTGGTTGAGTTGTGCTCAAATTGAGGGGTGATTCCGAAGAATCTCATTTTTTAAAATTCGGAATTCAAATGTATCATTTTAGCAGAAAATTTAAGACCTAATTCTTATATCAAAGTGATACAAATGAATTACTTAGTTTATGATGAGGTTGTTATGTACTAATAATTTCATGAATATCTACATGATGCACGAGTAGAGGAAAAACCAAAAAAAAAAAAAAAAATCTCGGCAAAAATAGTTGGAAGTTTTCTTCTGGAGGAAAGAAAAAAAAGGATGCTTATTTTAAGAAATAAAGGAAGCAAAAGTTTCAGTTTATTTATATATTTATTTTTAAGTTTTTCGCTGGTTTTAGAATTTTTGAGTCTAAAATCTCTCTAAATAACCTACACCAAAATAGTTATTTTATATAAAAGTTTATCCAAGAGTTGAAACAAATGATTTCAAGAGAAGATAATTTATATTATTTCAAGATATTGTAGAAGTAAAATTTTACGTAGGAATGAATTGATAGGTTGTCATGCCTACTTCATCTTCGGCCAACTGAAAGGTCGGAGTGACAAATGCCACAGTAAAGCATCCGGAGGGTGACATTATTTTCACCATTTGCCCTGCTCAAAAAATAAATAAAAACGTAAAACTAAAAAAAAAAAAATTCTCTTTACACCTTAACATGATCGTATCTTGTCAAAAGAGAAGTTTTTAATATGAAATTAAAAACACTAAAAGTCAGTGATAAAGTCAGAAAATTTTTTCAGAAGGGGCATGATTTAAATAAAAATTTTGGACTAAAATTACAATGTTAAAATTTTTTATCATTGTTTATCGATTTATATCTTTGGTTTTTTTCTTCTTAAATGAACTAAGCCGATAATAGAGTTTAACTTCATTTTAAAGTTTAGAATTCAAAAAATTTTGAATTTTACATAATACTATAATTAATTTTACTCGTTTGAGATACTAAAATTTAAATGTAAATACTTAAAAATAAAAAAATTGGGTGAAATTTAAAGTTTTCTTAGAAATTCATATAAATGTAGTAATTAAAAAAATTTCAAAGGGGGACAAATAAGGGATAAAATTATAAAGTATTTTATTATAAGAGGAAAATTATAAAAAATTTGGAACTAAAATAGAAATTCTCAAAAGTTTGTGGCATATGCCCCCACTCGTGCTCACCTCCCTCTGCTAGTGCTGAGAATGGTGGATTGGTACATACTTCAAAATACCACTAAGCAATAAAATTGTAAAATATTTTGTTATAAGAGAAAAATTGTAAAAATTTCACAGGGGACAAATAAGGGATAAAATTATAAAATATTTTATTATAAGAGAAAAATTGTAAAATATTTGAGACTAAAATAAAAATTCTCAAAAGTTCAGGGCCATATGCCCCTCCTCGTCCCCACCACCCTTTGCCAGTTATGAGAATGGTGGATTGGTACATACTTGAAAACACTAACTACTCAATTATCTTGTTACATGGTAAACTGAATGATTAAGATGGCACGTAAAATATGCGAGTTTTAAATACCTTCTGGTGAAGTGGAAAGGAGTGAGAACTCCTCGGGAACCTCTAGCTGCCCATCCGCAGACATTATCAGGTTCTTCTGCTGCAGCTGATGGTAGCTTTGACATTATGACAGAAATCTAAATTTACAAATAAGTTGGTCAGGGAGAGAAAAATGAAAAATGGATTGGCTGTAGAGTTGAAAGTGGTGGTCATTCAACTCGTATATATAAACCATAATGAGGGTTGAGAAGCAAGAAATCATATACTTTTCAGATCAAATTTATTATTGACGTGGAAATTAAGAAAGAAAAAAATGAAGTAGAGAATTTCTTAATTTTCCTTTTCCTCTGAGCTTTCCTAATCCGAATAATATTGGTCAAAGATAAAGGGTATGAAATTTCAACGAATGTATAGTGCACGAAGATCTGACTTGCCGTGTCTTGTACTCATTTGATTTGCTAATTTACAAGTTGCGTCGTCGTATATACAATTGTCTCTGTTATTAGGCATTTGTAGCGATTTGTGCTCAGATTTCAATTGTATGATCAGTTTCAATTACAGCTTGAAATTCCAACGTAAATTTTTATTGAGTTAGTTTTTAGCAAAAATATGCAACATGTTACTATGTGCAGTAAGTAAAACTAAATGAAAATATTATGAACAGTCAGTTTTGCACCTCAGATTTCTTATAAGTCGAAAGATAAAATAGACATTTTTACCTACTAGGAAAGTGAAACATCACATTTTTTGTTTAAAAAACAAAAGATTGCAAAGGAGAATAAATTAAACAAATTGGAATTAATAAAATCCATTTGAACCCAAAGTTAGCTAGTTCTCCCCAAAATGCGTTGAGGCACAACAGTTGATTGGACATGTACATCTAGGGGTAAAGTACTGTTTCGATGCAGGTCGCAAATTACACAGAATCTGCCTTGATCAAAACAAATAATAAGACACCCCTAGATCTAACTCTATTAATTTTGAATACAGAATAATGAAAAATACCCTAATTAATTTGGACCTTGATCTAAGAAGTCTCAATCCTTGATTTCTTTAGATTATGTTATGCAAATTTAATTTTTATTGAAAGTGCCAAATCAAATGAAATATAGATTAATAAGCAACCAGATCGAATCACAAGAACTACTAAAAATTAAGAAAAATTAATGTACTCTAAGAGGACTATTAGTCATAATTAAAAAAATTAACAAAAAATAAATTATTAGTCGTAATTAAAAGAAAAAACCTTTTAATGGTGAGTTTTGCAACGAAGGACAGGAGTGAAAGACATTAGTGGTCTGAGTCGATGGTTATCGCCATGAGTCAGTAGTCGTTATTGCTAGGGGGTCGTCATTATCATTGCCAGTCCATGGTCATTGCATTTAGCTAGAGATGGAGGCCATTGTCAGACATGGTCGTCGTCACCGACCATCATCAAAAAAAGAAAAAAAAAACTTTTAATGGTGGGTTTTGCAATGAATGACAAGGGTGGAAGACATTAGTGGTCTAAGTCGATGGTTGTCGCCGTGAGTTAATAGTCATTGTTGCTGGGGGGTTGCGTCGTTACCAGTCCATAGTCATCGCATTTTGCTGGAGATGAAGGCCATTGTCAGATATGGTCATCGTTACTGACGCTGTACAATCAAAGAGATAGAGAGGAGAGGGAGGGCAAAAAAAAAAACAAAAAAAAAAAACTTTTCTTTGTTTCAAAAAACTTAAAAAAATATATAATTGAAAACAGTGTTTTTGAAATGATTTTAAAAACGGTGTTTTCAAAATGGTTTTGTAAATATTGAATAAACAAATGTAATTTTAAGATCATTTTCATTTTTTTATGCTTTTTAAAATGAAAAATTATTTTCAAAAATGAAACCAAACGCTTAAGAATTTGAACCACCTAGTCTCTTCACTGTTCTCTTTCCACAACGATGAGTGTGATGGCACATGTTCGATAATTCTCCAATAGCCGGTGCTCTTCTTTCAACCACAAGAGTGCTTGAATAATCAAATTACTAATGGCGACAAAATAAGTTCTCTCCAGTTGCACTTTCGATGTCTATTATAATGGTCTCTTTGAATACACTTGGATCCAAATGCAATATAATGTATATGCTTGGGTATTTCAATATTATATTGGAATACAAATATTTTTAAATTTTAAATCAATATAATAACTATTTATTATTTTTTTCTATCTACTTTAACTAATTACATCACATATTTTCTCTCACTAACAACTCAAATGCATATTATATTCAAATACAATATAAAAAGAAAACATTCAAATACATATTATATTCTATTATGTTATATTTTAATGCCTTCAATTTTCAAACAAACGTACCATAAATGAGAATTGAAGTCATCTATTTATATTTAATGATTTGAGTATTTCTAAATAAAATTGAGATAGTTGAAAAGATTTTTGTCTCTTCCATAAAAATGCCCACCATCAAAAGGAATCACCATGTGGTACACAGTCGCCACAAGGAGATTTCTGCTGGTGTTTATCCTCTTGCTTCTTGAATAGATTGGAACATCAAGTTTCAATTTTAATGTAAATTAAACCAATCCAGTAATTATCTAACTAAATACCAAGTGACATATTTGTTCAAACATTATTTTGGGTTAATTAAATTTTTCAAATGAGATGTAAATTATTTGGACGTTTATTAATTATCTCCGAACAAAATTAAATTGATTATTTTAACTATCTACAAATAGTCTGATTATCTCAATTTACATTTGATTCAAACTTGAATTAGTAATTATTATTCTCAAAGCAATTACTTAATTCTTATCAAATTTTATTGAGTTAATAAAATAAATATTTATTTGTGAAAATTACCAAAGAGGAGTGCGCCAACCATAGTCCCGCATCCAGTACCTTCCCAAGATCACGGCATGCGCAAGTCCACCCACGAGCCTTTTCCTTTTTTTTCATTGGACACATTTCATTTTTGCACTTGAACTTTAGTGTTTTTTAAACTTTATATTCTTAATTTTGAACTATGAAATATTATCACCTTTACTCATAGTATTAGTAAAAAAAATCCCTTATTTTATATTTTGATCGTGTAAGATTTAGAAAAAATTTATTTTAATCCCCTAACTTTTCGTATATTTGTAAATTTATCCTCAAACGTTAAAAAACAAATATTTATACCTCTAGATATTTAAAATATTAATAAAATCACTTATATTTTGTTCATTTAAAATTGATGTGACATACTAGTTAAATAAAAAGTTAATTTTAATTTAAGTGTTTATAATCTAAAAAATAACCTTACAAAACTAATAAGGGATCTAAATGTATAAGTGAAATTATTTTTTTGTTTTTCTTTTAATGAATTCAATTTTAAAACAAATTTTATGATTACATTATTCATTTTTATGCTTCAAGAGTTAAATTTTAAAAGTACTAAAGTTTATGGGCCAGTAATAAGTTTTTCCAAGTTTTACAAGGCCAAAAATGAAAGAATGTGGTTTTTTTTTAATGGTTTTGGTTTGAAGGGCATTCTTATTGTTAGTTTAAAGTTTAAGGGGTATGAACACTAATTTTTAAGTTCAGGGAGGGAGAGGGGGACTAAAGTTATAAGAATATTAAAATTCAGATGAATATTCCATCTATTTATGTAACCCTAAGTGTTTATATAATAGGTTGATAAGCATATAATGTCTTATGTGACCATAGAGTACAAAATATTGATATTGCTAACATGATGTTAAGTTAATTGTAGGTGACAGTGACATGGGATTTAATACGCTCCAGAATTCAAAGTTTGTGTATAAGAAAGGTAAAATATAATTATAGGAGTGAAACATAAAGTTTGACCATGTTTTATAGTGATCTAATGATAACAAATCATACAGGTAGACTTGATTTGTTCTAAAATAGGCTAAGACACGATATTGGGGACTAAATTGACAATTTTCAAGAGCTTGGACATTTTTGGACACCACAGCTTTGGAAAAAGGGCTCCATGTCACCCTAGAGGTTTTGTTTGCCAAAAACTTGAGGCCAAGGTACCTCGGCACCCTAGATGGCGTGGTGGTGTTGTGCAGATGGCTAGGGACCTGTAATTTCATAGTGTTGTAATGCTGCCATGATAAAAAAAAAAAAAAAAGACAAGGACTTAAAGTAGCTGCCTTGGTGACTTCCCTAGAGTTATTCTAGACCCTTAAATCATCTTTTGACTTATAAGCTTAGCTATTGGATGATTATGATTAATTATTTAAAAGCCAAAAACTTAAGTTTGAATCTCATTAGATGTTTTTTTTTTTTTTTTTTAACACTATTGTTCTTCTCTCTCACTTCTTCTTTTGTAACACCCTCGCAACGGGTTGCTAGAGTTTAGTATCTTTACATGACATGAAATCAGAAAACAAGGAAGATTCTATACTAAGCATACCTATAAATATATATATATATATAAAGGAAAATATTAGGTCAATGGAAGTAAGAATAATTTTTTTTAATAAAAACTAAAACATAATTCTAACCATAAACTAAAACATTAAGGTGGCGTTTGGTATTGTTTCTGAAATGTTTTCTGTTTTCAAAAAAATTGAAAATGAGAATGTTTTGAAAACTGTGTTAAGATCATTTCTGAAACTCTGTTTGGTTATGTTTTCTGAGTGTATATTTTGAAAAACATAAAAATAAAACTTTGTTTGGTTATATTTTTTCAAAACCTATTTCATTTTTAAAAAACCCAAAAAACACAATATTTTTTGGAAATGAAAACAAAAAGTGAAAACAACTTTTTTTTGTTTTCAAAAAAATTAAAAAAACAACATAGTTGAAAACGGTGTTTTCAAAACAGTTTTGAAAACGTTAAATGAACAAACGTTGAGGGTGTTTGGTTTTGTTTCCAAAACTGATTTCACGATTCCCTAGGAAATCGATTTCAAAATCGGTGTGAAATTGTGTTTGGTTTGTATTGTTTTTGAAAACAGATTTCAAAACGAATCCAAAATCGCCTTTGTTCCCAATGTAAAATTGAAAACGATTAAAAGTCGTTTTTTCTGATTTCATTTTTCCCATTTCTCCCATTTCTCTGATTTAATTATTATGGTTAATTAAGATTTAATTGATATAGTAATTACTTAAATATTATGGTTATTAATTTTTAATTCATTTTTCAATTAAAAAATTTTATTAATTTTTAATTTTTGGTATTCATAATAAATTTTTTTTAAATCAAACATAAATATGTTTTTATAGAATACTTATAAAATGATTGGTTTTCAAAAATATAACCAAACACAGTTTCACTTTTTTGTTTCTCAAAACATACACTCAGAAAATAAAACCAAACACAATTTCAGAAACGTTCTCAGAATTGTTTTCAAAACGATCTCAAATTCAGAGAATTTGAAAACATAACAGATTTCAAAAACAATACCAAACGCTACCGTTATTTTGAAACCGTTTTCATTTTCTGCGTTTTTAAAAATGAAAAATCATTTTCAACAACAAAAACAAACGCCCCCTAAATCACGTAGGCATAATAGATACCATGATGATGAGAAATATCATTTCAAAGAGCTTAAGCAATCCCTAAGAACCTAATTATCTTAAAGGATAACTTCAAATCCTGAATAAAATTGAAAACCAATTCTATAAATACTTTAAAAATAAACAAGGGTTCTATCAAACAGAATTCTCTGATAACCCGCTCTGAATATTCCCCAAGCCTATGCCTTGCCTTACCTTTATATACAACATGCAAAAATTAACTGCTTAGTAAGTATATTTATAATCTCACAAAACGTTTAGTTTATAAAGTTGGTGTAAAAATAAATCTTAATATCTAAAATATGACACAAAACATGAATATAAGAACGGTAATCATACATACCTGAAAACACATAAATAACCTACTTATCTCTTATTATTCTTTTCGATAATGTTGGGTTCTAGGCAATGTACCAATGCACGCAATCCTGATAGAAGTGAGTTAACTAGACTCAACATCCATCGAGACAACTCTAAAAATCTAACTCTTAAACTCTTTCTTTGACTTTGGTGTGCATTAACCTAACTCTAAAACTCTTCCTCTAACTTTGATAGGCGTTAAATTAACTCAATGCTTATTACTAGCTGCATGTGACTCAGGTGTTAAGCTCTGAACTCTAAATTTTGACAAATCTTAATACATGCCTCTTAATTACCTTTTATCTATGATAACTCCTAACTTAAATTTTCATGAATAACAATCATAATCCTTTATAGAAATCATGACTCTTAGCAATATAATCAAAATCATAAGTTTTATTAAAGCATAACTCATTAAAAGAAAGCAAAACTCTTCATAAATAAAACATACCTTTTTATAAAAATATTCTTATCAAGAAAAATAATATACATTATCAAAGAAAATAACATCACCAATCATATATATATTATAGCTAAACAATAACTGTCTTAATAAAATCACATGTAAAAGCTTTTGTAAAAGAAATAATATATGCTGTCTAAATATTGCACTACTTATAAACTATTTTAATTTTTGAACAAACATATTGTAGGTGAGAAATATACTTATCTCGCTAACTATGTGATACAGTGCCTTGGGACTTCAATGTGCTCGTCCTTTGATGGTTGCCATAAAATCATAAAATTAATATTCTCATATTAAGAAATCATGAAAATCCTAAAATTCCCAAATCCTATTTTTCTAAAATACCTTAAAAATCAAATTCATAAATCCAATGTTCCTAATTAGAAATTATATCATCAACGATTTTAATTCATCCCTCTATATCACTAATTTAACTCCTAACCAAATAATTTTCTCCAATACCTAAATTTCTATTAGGTTTGCCCTAAGTCAGAAAGGTATTTTATGTATTTCATTTATTTTTGAACTGATTAATAAAATATTTTAGAGGTTATTTATTACATTACTATAAGTCTTCAACCTATTTATATACTAAAGTAAATGTAAGCAAATATGAGTCATCGACTGCTTATGTTAAATAGCTAGAATGCTACATATAGTGGTCTTTTGTATCTGAGAAGACAATGTTCTAGAGTAAGTAGTCTAAATTTATGGTCTATAGTCTATGGGGTTAGAGTGAATATTTAACTCATGTTAAGACTATTATATTATTTAAAGCCAATTTAGGGATGGTTTGTCTTGACTGTCTTGAGTTTTGACTCCTAAGTAGAGATATAGATATGTTGCTTAGTAGTGACATATTAGATTGGGATGAAAGCGTGATTGAACTACGTAATTCGTTACGAGTGGATCGATCTACTTTTAAAGTTCATTGTGAATAATAACCTTAATCTTGAGTAAGTGAATAACTCTGTGTATGTGGCTAGTGTGCTTTAATGTTCCATATGCCAAGGCATTTCAGAGGTAATAAGCTAATAGACTAGTTCGTTTAGTATACAACACACATATGATGGAGGAATAGCTTACAGATAAGAAATCATGGCTCTTATGTAGAGTTAAGGTTATATTCTTAAAGGCATTATGCTAGATTGATGAGAATGAATAAAGTCTTGAGTCGTTTGCTTTGCCGATGACTTATTATTCACATATAGTGAATAATAATTCTCTTATTGGATGTATGATGGATCTTTAAAATAGTGTGATGAAAAGGTTAAACGGACTTTGGCCTAGGTTAATCATGGATATCATATGAGGGTTTTGCAATGGTGATAAGGTCATTAGACAATGTCTTTTCTAAGGCTTACGTAATTTGTAATATGATTGGGAGTTCAGCTTCAGATCTGTAGTAGAATGATCCTGAATTAGTAATCATAAGATTGAGTTGTTTGGTATAGAACAATAATTACATGGATTCATGGGAGTCTAATTATATGTGTCTAATTAATCCTTCTGCTACCTCTTATAATTATTTAAAGATGGTAGTTGATCGGGATATTCTTATATGGCTTGTTGTCTTGCATTTAGTGATGAGAAAAATCCAAATCACCCTCCACAAGGGTGTAGGCATTTTTCTTTATGGGCTGGAGGGGCAAAATTATAATTTTATATTATTCAATAAATTGGATAAATATTTGAGTAATATTTATTTTTGGAAGATAAGATTTGAAATTTAAATTAATTATATTTGAATTTGAAATTCAAATATGTGATTAATTTGAATTTTGAAAATCTTGTCCTAAAATAAATATTTGAAATTTAAAAGAGTATCCTATTTGAATTTGAATTGAATAAAATCTTATCTTTGCACAATTATTGGTGACATGCTTTTTGGATAAGGACGAAAGATAAGATTTTCTCATAATTTGAATTTGAATTTTGTTTTGAATAAGTGATTATACAATTCTTTAAATTTCAAATAAAGTTGTCATGATTTTATTTAAATTTGAATTGGAGTTATGAAAAATGATATATGTAAATAAAATTCAAAAATTCGTGCAGTTTGAAATTTAAATCAAAATTTGAATCACAAATCCTTAGGAGACTAAATTTTATTGTGGATAAATCCACATGGAGAATCGGTTTCTCTATGTGACAACCCACCCTTGCTATAGAGGTTCTACAGTGCTATTACAGTTAACTTTATAATTAACCGCAATAGTATGTAACCCTCTCGAGTCGCCTCATCATGCTTAACTTGAAAACTACTTGTAAATTTTGCAGAATAAATTTTTTTTCTTTTTCTTAATATAACAACTTGAAAACATGTAGATCTTGTTCGAGAATGTGATAAGGAAATCATGTTAGCAAAATAACATATACATGGATCATGATTCCCTTATCACATAGTCTTGACTTAGAATTATGTTCTTGAAATTACATGTTTAAATTTTCAAAACTGTACAGCGGAAAACTCATGGTAGGACCATCATCCCTTGCCCAATCCCCCTGGCATGTACATACCCTGTCCGTCGTCCACCGTGCACTACTGGTAAATAAGTCTCTTACCTGTAACATGTGAACAAACTAGTGAGCTATGGGCTCAGTAAGTTCAAACATAAAAACATGAGATCATGACATGCAATACTGTGCTTATGCATAAAACTTGACTCTGAAAAACATGTTCATGGCCGTAGGTTAAGTCTTAGGACATTATCTGAAATTAGGTTTTGGTTTTGTACCGCTGATTGGTCGTACCGTAAGGTGCGCATGACTGGGAGTGGTACATTAGTGCTGACCTCCGCAGCCTTAACTGAAACTGAAACTGAACATGAAAACCTCTCAGTGGGTCGAGAGGCTGGTACGCAGATAACTGGTTTACATACCATCTGTCTGAAGTTCCAACTGGGTGGCATACTGATTGCCCCACAGTAGGAACTTATTACATATTTTACTTGGGGTGTGAGTTTTATTAATCTCACTATAGTGCCTTGTGCACCTACATGTTTTCATGGGCTTAAATCTTGTCTATCATGTGTACATGAATCATCTACTTGAAACATGAAATTCTACATGCATAACATAAAATTGACATGTGTATCGTGATGCAGATGGTCAACGTTTGACATACACGTCAAACAACATACATAACATTATAAAACATAACATGATTGTCTACGTTACAGTCAGGACAATGCTTGAACTTACAGAAAGTCTGCTAACGTGAGCATCTGCTGATCTAGGAATGTTGTTTTGGGGCGTCTGACTTGAACTCCTATAAAAAAAATAATCATCAATTATTTCCAATATTTATCTTATTCTTGAAACATGACAAAACATGTAAATCATATTCCCAGACTCTTTTTTTTTTTTTTTTAGCTTTGAACACGTCCTCTTACACGGGCGTGTTCATGCCCGTGTACTCCTCTGGACTTACGTGCATGGCCGTGTAACTTATGTATGCGTGCACGGTTACCTACACGGATGTTCTGGCCGTGTTTCCTGCTGTCGAACATGGTTTGTTACATGCCCCTTCTCATGGTCGTGTGCCATTCTACACGGCTAGATACACGGTCATGTTCTTGGCTGTGGACCTCTCGGGTCTCAAACTCTCTCGAAACACGGTCGTGCATGTGGGCATGTTCGGGGTCGTGTTTTGAACACGCCCTTGTACACGCCCGTGTTCATCCCAGAATCCTGATTCTGAGTCCAAAATCCTGTCTTCTGTTTTTCTAAAGCTTTCTTGGCCTTTGTTCTACTTCTTGCACCCAAAATCGACCTCTATAAGACCGTTTCAAGTTATAAACTGCATTTCTACTATCATCTATCCATGGTTTTATAAGCAAAATTTCACATTTTGCTTTCACCACATCTCTTAACCTAAAACTTAAAAATCAAAACTTTCTTGAAAAGAACTCAATGAAACTTGGTTTTCTAAACCATCGACTCACGAATTTATGTTTAAAAACAACTAGACTTGAACCATGTTTCGATTTAGCCGAAAATCTCGACATGCAAAACTCATCTTCTCTTTTTCTTCCTGAAAATAACCCAGATTTTTCATCCAAAAACGTGAGAGAAAAAGGGGTTACCTTACTTGAAACTTGAGGACATCTTGCTGTGGAATCTTGGCTGAAAACTTGAACGATTTCCTTCCTTGAAGAGAGAATCTGAGCTGTTGAAAGGATTTTCCTCTTCTCTATCTCTCTCTCTCTCTCTTTCTCTTTCTTTCTTTTTCTTTCTTTCTCTCTCTCTCAGTTGCTTCTTTGCAGTTCAAAAGTGAATTAATTCACTTGGACTGCTGCCGCTCACGTGACGTCTCTTCCCTCTCTCACCATTTTCTTTAATTTCTTTTAAAGAAATTGAAAATTGCTTGGCTAATCTTGGCCATTAGTCAAAGTAGCTTACATGTGAGCCATTAATCTCTTAATAAGTATTTTCCATATACTTTTCTAATAAATTTAAAACATCATAATTTGAATTAATGTTTAGCTTTTACACTATATTCATTAATTCATTGTCAAATTTTGACTAAAATCTAGTTCATCAAAATTTTCATCTACTCTATATTCTGTAACATGTCTCATCATGAATATACATTTAGTTACATATCTTGTATAAAATTTTTCGAGAACGATAAATTTCTCGGTTATCACATTCACGCCTCCTTATAAGATTTTCGTCCTCAAAAATTTAAAACAAGTGAGGGTATGAAAGTCTCATCTCATCTTCTCTTTTTCATGTATCTTCGTCAATGTTGTGATTTCTCCATAATACCTTGACTAGTGGGATGGTCTTGTTTCTCAGCACCTTTTCTTCTGTAGCCAGTATCTGAACAGGTTGTTCTTCATAGGTTAGATCCTCTTAGACTTGGACTGGTTCATGTTGTAGCACATGAGATGGATCTGACATGTACTTTCTTAGCATTGAGACATGAAATACGTTGTGCACTGCTGACGGCTCAGGAGGTAATGCCAATTTATAGGCAACCTTCCCAATACGTTTGATAATCTCATAAGGTCCAATGTACCTTGGACTCAGTTTTCCCTTCTTACCAAAACGCATAATCCCCTTCATGGGAGACGGAGACATTTTCAGAAATACGAAGTCCCCTGCCTTGAATTCTAGGGATCTCCGTCTTCTATCTGCATAGCTCTTCTGTCTTCTCTGATCATTCTTCATCCTTTGCTGGATCTTGGCAACTGCATTAGAAGTTTCCTGTATGAAATCTATTTTATGCAATTGTTTTTCCTTCAGATCATACCAGTGGATGGGTGATCTGCACTTTCGTCCATACAGGGCCTCATACAGTGCCATCCTGATGGAAGCTTGATAACTATTATTATATGAGAATTCTACTAATGGTAGCTTTTCGTTCCAAGCTCCTAGAAAGTCCACTACACATACTTGGAGCATATCCTCTAAAGTCTGGATAGTCCGTTCTGATTGTCCGTCTATCTGAGGGTGGAAGGCTGTACTGAACTTCAATTCTGTGCCCATGGCTCTTTGCACACACTCCTAAAAGTTTGAAGTGAACCATGTATCTCTGTCAGATACTATGGACCTTGGAACTTCATGTAACCTGACAACATTAGCTACATAAAGATGTGCTAACTTCTCCAATGAATATGTGATCTTCATTGCTATGAACTTGGCTATCTTCGTTAACCTGTCCATGATTACCTAGATAGCATCGTGTCCTTTTCTTGTTTTGGGTAGCCTTACCACAAAATCCATGATAATATGCTCCTATTTCCATTCTGGAATCTCCAAAGGTTCTAACTTTCCTCCAGGATGCTGATGTTCAGCCTTGACTTTCTGGCAAGTTAGGAATTTACTCACGAACTTCACAATATCTCCTTTCATCCCTTTCCACCAAAACTGCAGTTTTAAGTCTTGGTATATCTTGGTGGCTCCAGGATGAATTGAATATGACATTTCATGAGCTTCTGATATGATTCACCTTCGAAGTTCTTCATCTGTTGGAACATGAATTCTCCCTTGTTACATGATTAATCTATCCTTGGACATCTCTTCCTGAGAGTCTGTTGGGCTTGAATCTTGCTTCTAAGCTTCTTTGATATCATCAAACAATGACGACTTCAGCTGCAGTGCTAACAATTTTCCTGATATCAGCCCCAGCTCAAGCGAATGAATTTCTTGCTGCAATGGTCTTGATAACCTGTTAATGGGCAACTGTTGCGGAACTGTAGCTTTTCTACTTAAAGCATCTGCCACACGGTTGGCTTTTCCTGGATGACAAAGGATCTCACAGTCGTAGTCCTTCACCAATTTCAACCATCTTCTTTTCCTCATGTTTAACTCCTTCTATGTAAAGAAGTATTTTAGGCTCTGATGATCCGTGTAAATCTGGCACTATGCTTCATACAGATAGTGTCGTCAAATTTTGAGTGCAAACACTACTATAGCAAGTTCTAGGTCATGGGTGTGATAATTCTTCTCGTGCTCTTTCAGTTGGCGTAAAGCATAGGCAATCACTCTGCCATCTTGCATCAATACTGCTCCCAAACCCACTCTTAAAGTGTCACTGTAGATTTCATACTTATCCCTTTCAGTAGAGAACGTGAGAATCGGTGCGCTTGTTAGTCGTCTCTTCAACTCTTGGAAGCTTCTTTCATATTCTTTTGTCCATACATACTTTCTTTCCTTACGCGTGAGGGTTACGAGAGGTGCTGCCAATCGTGCAAACCCTTACACAAATCTCCTGTAATAGCCAGCTAACCCTAAGAAACTGCGTATCTCTGTCATGCTCTTAGGTGTAGGCCATTTTTTATCGCTTCCACCTTGATTGGATCCACTAAAATTCCCTCTTTGGACACTACATGTCCGAGAAAATGTACTCTATCTAGCCAAAACTCACATTTTGAGAATTTGGCATAGAGTTGATGCTCTCTTAGCTTCTGAAAAACAATTCTTAACTGTGCTTCATGCCCTGCGTGAGTATTTGAATATACAAGAATGTCATCGATGAATACAATGACAAACTTGTCAAGATACTCCTTGAAGACTCTGTTCATCAAGTCCATGAAAGCCGCTGGAGTGTTCGTTAACCTATACCGCATTACTAGGAATTCATAATGCCCATAACGGGTTGTGAAAGTTGTCTTGGAAACATCACCTTCCCTGATTCTCAACTGATGGTATCCTGATTTTAAATCAATCTTTGAGAACACTACTGCACCCTTGAGTTGATTGAATAGGTCATCAATCCTAGGTAATGGGTACCTATTCTTGACTGTGACCTTATTCAACTCTCTATAATCTATGCACATACGGAACGTCTTGTCTTTCTTCTTGACAAATAATACGGGAGCGCCCCATGGGGAATAGCTTGGTTTGATGAATCCCTTGTCAAGCAGATCTTTCAACTGCATTTGTAATTCTTTTAACTCCACTGGTGCCATACGATACGGTGCCTTGGAGATCGGTGCTGTTCTCAGTAGAAGCTCTATCTCAAATGAGATTTCCCGTTCTAGAGGTACTCCTGGTAGTTCTTCGGGAAAGACTTCGAGAAATTCTCTGATAATCAGAACATCTTCTGGTTGTAACTTCTCCTCTTCTATTGTATTTGTCACATAAGCTAAATATCTAGTACAACCACTGGCTATTAGCTTCTTGGCTTTCAATGAACTGATCATCATCTTGCTTGACCTTCTTGAGGAATCGACATATTCAAAACTTTCTTCATCTTCTGACTTGAATACTATTCTTCTATTTTTACAATCTATCGTGGCTTGGTATTTTCATAGGAAATCCATTCCCAAGATTACATCATAGTCTACTATCTTCATCATGATTAACTCTGCATAAAGCTCCCTATTTTCCATGATTACTGGCACATAAAGTAACCAGTACTCGGACAACATGATTTCTCCTGAAGGGAGAACAGTTCTAAAAGTTCTTCCCATGTGATCTCTAAGGTATTCTAACTTATCAGCAAATGCATATGATATGAAAGAATGAGTGGCCCCAGAGTCAAAAAGAACAGATGCCAAGTGATTAGCGACAGAAATCTGACCTGTCACCATGTTGGACGTCCTTGCCTCTGCCTCTTCTCTGGTGTAGGCCATTACCCTAGCATTTGCCTGAGGAGCTATTTCCTGTTTTTCTTGTACTGCTGGGGCCACTTCTGAAGGGCTTTCATAGCTTAATCTGAGTGCATGAACTTGTGATTGCTGTGGACGTGAAAAATTTACTCCTAACACAGACTGGTAGTTCATGGGACAATTCTTGATGAAATGGCCTTCTTTTCTACACTGAAAACATGCAGTTGTGCCAGCTCTGCACTGACCCACATGTTTCTTCCCACAATTAGGATAGGTAAAGTTACTTGGTACTGCAGTGGGGTTAATCCTTCGTGACTGACTTCTGTTGTCTTGACCTTGAGTTCCCTGAAAATTACATTTTCTCTTCTGCTAAGACTGAGGGCTTGGATTACTGGACTGATCTGGTCTTGAACTCTGACTGCCTTTACTGTGTTATCTAGGTTGAGAGGCCTTGGCCAAGATATTTTCTTTCTTCCTGGCTTCCCAGACCTTTTCCCTTTCTTCTCTCTGTCGGGCAAGATGGTACTCTACCCTCAAAGCATGACTAACACAATCGGCTACTGAGATTAGCGGGATTGGGCCAATGTTAATTAAGGCTGAGATCTTGGGCCTGAACATACCTATCATCTTCTGTATCTTCTCCCTTTCCGTTGGCACTACATACAGACACAAACAGGAGAACTGATCAAATCTCTTGTAAACCTCACTAATAGACATGTCACCTTCTTGTAACTCTGAAAACTCTTTCTGTTAGGGTCTAAATGATGCAGGATCATAGTATTTCTAATTGAACTCCTCTAAGAACTCCACCCACGACATCGTGGTCACGTCCCTCATCATACGGACTGTGTCCTACCAGAATCTTGCGTCCTTCCTAAGAACAAAGGATGCACATAAGACTTTTTCTTCCTCTGTTAGTCTCATGAAATCCATAATCATATGGATCAAAGAAAGCCAATCTTCTGCTTCCTGGGGATTAGTTAAACCTTCAAATTCTAGAAGCCTCATTTTCTGAAATCTCTCATATAGTGGCTCTTGGTTTACCCTAACCAGTGGTTCCTGAACCACTTCTGGTGCAGCTGGTAGCACTACTTGTTCTACCTCAGCTGCTTGTTGTGCAGGAGTCCCCACGGATTCCTGTCCCTGTTCTAGCTGTTCTATCCTCTATCTTAGTTCTGTGTTTTCCTTCATCTGATTTTCTAGAAGAGCTTGTAACTCTTCTACTCTCTGAGACAGAGTTGGGTGTCCCCTTCTCTATCTTTGGCTTTGGCCCTGGTTTTCCATCGTGCTACCTTATATCCTAAAATCACACAATAAATTTATATTAGATCCTCTATAAGAGGATTCACATCATTTCTTGTATTAATATATCATCATATATTTACTACAAAGTATAGGTCTCTACAGACCTTTACTTTCATGCATAACTAGCTACTTATCTTAACATAAACTTAACTTACTTGGATCGGCAAACAGGACATGCACGGAGTCAGGCAGGATATGGTCTATCAACTGCTCTGATACCAACTGTGGCAACAGTTGGTACTTTAAAACTGGATCCATTTTAAACTTGGGCTCTGATACCAACTGTGGCAACAATTGGTACTTTAAACTAGACCCATCGTAAACTTGCGCTCTGATACCAACTGTAGCAACAATTGGTACTCTAAACTGGACCCCTCGTAAAACTGCTCTGATTCCAACTATGGCTGTCCGCCCTTACTGTAGAGGTTCTACAGTGCTATTACAGTCAACTCTGTAGTTAACCGCAATAGTATGTTGGCCTCTAGGGCCGCCGGCATCATGCTTAACTTGAAAACTACTTGTAAATTTTGCGGAATAAATTTTTTTTCTTTTTCTTAATATAACAACTTGAAAACAGGTAGATCTTGTTTGAGAATGTGATAAGGAAATCATGTTGGCAAAATAACATATACATGGATCACGATTCCCTTATCACATAGTTTTGGCTTGGAATCATGTTCTTGAAATTATATGTTTAAATTCTCAAAACTGTACAGCAGAAAACTCATGGTAGGACCATCATCCCTTGCCTAGTCCCCCGGGCATGTACATACCCTGTCCGTCGTCCACTGTGCACTACTGGTGAACAGGTTTTTTACCTGTAACATGTGAACAAACTAGTGAGCTATGGGCTCAGTAAGTTCAAACATAAAAACATGAGATCATGACATGTAATACTGTGCTTATGCATAAAACTTGACTCTGAAAAACATGTTCATTGCCTTAGGTTAAGTCTTAGGACATTATCTGAAATTATTATTCTGGTTTTGGACCCCTGATTGGTCGTACCGTAAGGCGCGCATGACTGGGAGTGGTACATTAGTGTTGAACTCCGCAGCCTTAACTGAAACTGAAACTGAACATGAAAACCTCCTAGTGGGTCGAGAGGCCGGTATGCCAATAACTGGTTTACTTACCATCTGTCTGAAATTCCAACTAGGTAGCATACTGATTGCCCCATAGTAGGAACTTATTACATGTTTTACTTGGGGTGTGAGTTTTATTAATCTCACTATAGTGCCTTGTGCACCTACATGTTTTCGTGGGCTTAAATCTTGTCTATCATGTATACATGAATCATCTACTTGAAACATGAAATTCTACATGCATGACATAAAATTGACATGTGTATCATGATACAGACGGTCAACGTTTGACATACATGCCAAACTACATACATAACATCATAAAACATAACACGATTGTCTACATTGTAGCCAGGACAATGCTTGAACTTACAGAAAGTCTGCTAACGTGAGACTCTGTTGATCTGTGACTACTGTCTCGGGGCGTCTGATTTGAACTCCTATAAAAGAAGTAATCGTCGATTATTTCCAACATTTATCTTATTCTTGAAACATGACAAAACATGTAAATCATATTCCCAGACTTTTTTTTTAGCTTCGAACACGTCCTCCTACACTGGTGTGTTCATGGTCGTGTACTCCTCTGGACTTACGTGCATGGCCGTGTAATTCATGCAACATGGCCGTGTAACTCATGCATGCATACACGGTTACCTACACGGCCATGTTTCTGGCCGTGTTTCCTGTTGTCGAACATGGTCTGTTAAACACCCCTTCCCATGGCCGTGTGCCATTCTACACAGCTCGATACACGATCGTGTTCTTGGCTGTGGACCTCTCGGGTCTCAAACTCTCTCGAAACACGGTCGTGCATGTGGGCATGTTCTGGGCCGTGTTTTGAACACGCCCTTGTACACGCCCGTGTTCATCCTAGAATCCTGATTCTGAGTCTGAAATCCTGTCTTCTATTTTTCTAAGGCTTTCTTGGCCTTTGTTCTACTTCTTGCACCCAAAATCGATTTCTATAAGACCGTTTCAAGTTATAAACTGCATTTCTACTATCATCTATCTATGGTTTCATAAGCAAAATTTCACATTTTGCTTCCACCACATCTCTTAACCTAAAACTTAAAAATCAAAACTTTCTTGAAAAGAACTCACTGAAACTTGGTTTTCTAAACCATCAACTCATGAATTCGTATTTAAAAACAACTAGACTTGAACCATGTTTCGATTTAGCTGAAAATCTTGACGTGCAAAACTCATCTTTTCTTTTTCTTCCTCAAAATAACCTAGATTTTTCACCCAAAAATGTGAGCGAAAAAGGGGTGACCTTGCTTGAAACTTGAGGACGTCTTGCTGTGGAATCTTAGCTGAAAACTTAAATGATTTCCTTGCTTGAAGAGAGAATCTGAGCTGTTGAAAGGATTTTCCTCTTCTACTCTCTCTCTTTCTCTGTCTCTGTCTCTCTTTCTTTCTCTTTCTTTCTTTTTCTTTCTTTCTCTCTCTCTCGGCTGCTTCTTTGCAGTTCAAAAGTGAATTAATTCACTTGGGCAGCTACCCCTCACATGACCTCTCTTCCCTCTCTCACCATTTTCTTTAATTTCTTTTAAAGAAATTGAAAATTGCTTGGCTAATCTTGGCCATTGTTCAAAGTAGCTTACATGTGAGCCATTGATCTCTTAATAAGTATTTTCCACATACTTTTCTAATAAATTTAAAACATCATCATTTGAATTAATGTTTAGCTTTTACACTATATTCATTAATTCATTGTCAAATTTTGACTAAAATCTAGTTTATAAAAATTTTCATCTGCTCTATATTCTGTAACATGTCTCATCATGAATATATATTTATTTACATATCTTGTACAAAATTTTTCGAGAACGATAAATGTCTTGGTTATCACATTCTAAATGGATAAGGGAAAAGTAAAACTTGTTGGAATCCTATTTGAATTTTGAATCTCTGTTCCCTGTATAAACCAAATTTATGGAGGGCTTATCCCTTCGAAATTTTTCAGATTTTTTGAGGTTGGTCGGAAAAAAAAAATCTTGTATTAAATTCTGATTGAATTTTGAATCCCTCTAACCCTTGGTAGTCGAATTTCTTCAAGGAGATTCGTTATGAGGTTATTGGTTTTTGGGGCTTCTAGGAGAGAGAAAAATGTTTTCTTAGTCCAATTCAAAATTCAAAAGTCATCTTATATAATATTATAAATAAGGTTTTTTCACTCCTATTTTCTTCAGATCATAAACTCTTAGGTGAGTAGGCTTATTGTTGTATAAATCACGTGACAATAAGTTTTTAAAGATCTAGGTGGTCGGAAGGAGACAAGCCGCGTTGAGTACTGATCAAGGAAATGGGTGCCCACACACTCAATCGTCTTAGAATTGGAGAATAGCAGAGAAAGCTAGTTGGTTGAAGCCCTTCCTGATGTTGTCCTCTTATGTTTCTGACATTGACTCTGGCATCCAAAGCATTTTTTCCTAAAAGTATATTTGATTGTTGATAGTTTTATTGTATAAGGCAACATAAGTTCTGACGATCTTTGAAAAATTTTAAAATTCTATTGTACATATTTTTCATTTTTTCCAATAGCTAGTATTAGAGACAACTTATGAATATGTAAATGTATAAATTACACAATCGATTATGTTTCCAATATGCATGGATTTAATATTTAGAGAGTGACATTCTAGGGATCTTATTTGTTGTTGTCATGGATTATATGATATATTGCATATGGTTATTTTAATTTTATAATTATTGTAAGCATGCTCAATTTTACCGGTTATGGTTCCTTAAAATTTTAGAAAATTATATCTAGGAATTTTTATGTAACTATGGGAATGGTTTATCATCATTATAATTTTTTCATGGAATTTTATCTCTTTGAATATTTAGAATTTTTGTACATCGCAAATGGCATGGGAAATTTTATGTAATTATTCATGGAGGAGATCAAGATTGAAGACTTTGAATTTATTTTACTCATAATTAGAATTTAATTTTGATGATTTAAAAAATTATTTTTGTGTGGAAAATTCTAATTTTTAATTAGGAATCTTAAGGGGTAAAATTAGAATTTGGCATAAAAACCAAGAAAAAGAGCCATAAATATTGGGTGGTAGCCACAGGCGAAAGCCCGGGACAATCTAGGTAGCCTATGGTTGCACAGGGTAGCCACGGCCTGTTGGCAGCCACGGGTTGTTGGCAGCCCACGATTACCCAACAATAGCCATGGGCTACTGGCAATCTACAACTATAGCTGTTTAGGGGTAGCCACGAGTGTATACCTATGGCAGCCTAAGGCAGCCCCGAAGGGCATTTTTCTCACTCCTTGACCCCCAGGAGATCAGGACGAAATTTTTTGGGAATCATTAATCATTTTAATTTTAATTTTAAATTGTGTATAATCATACATAATTTTGAAATTTGAAATTACATATGCTTATGCATGAGATATAAAAATTGTTAGGAAATGCCCTAAGTAAGAAAGACATTTTGATGTATTTCATTTATTTTGAACTGGATAATAAAATTATATTTAGAGGTTATTCATTACATTACTGTTTGTCTTCATTATATTTACATATTAAAGTAAATATAAGCAAATATGACTTACTGACTGCTTATGTTAAACTATTAGTATGTTGCACACAATAGACTTTTATATACAAAACAACGTTCTAAAGTAAACAATCTAAATTATGGTATGTAGTCTATAGAGTTAGACCGAGTATCTAACTCATGTTAAGACTATTATGTTGTCTAAAGCCATGGTGGGAACAGCTTGTCTTGACTGTCTGGAGCATAGACTTCTGAGTAGAGATATAGATATATTGCTTGGTAGTAACATATTAGATCAGGACTAAAGCGTGATTGATCTGCGTAGTCCATTGTGACTAGATCAATTTGCTTTTGACGTTTATTACGCAATAACCTTAATCTTGAGTAGATGAACTACTTCATGTATATGACTTGTGTACTTTGATATTCCAATGGCTCAAGCATCTCAGAGGTAATAAGCTTATAAACTAGTTCGTTGAGTACATAACTTGTATATGATGGAGGGTTTATTTGCAGATATTGGAATCATAACTCTAATAAGGAGTTAAGGGTATCCTGTTAAAGGCATTACACTGGATGTGAAAATGGACAACATCTTGGATCGTCTACTAGGCGGATGATTTCTTA
This sequence comes from Antiaris toxicaria, assembly GCA_035233585.1. NCBI lineage: Eukaryota > Viridiplantae > Streptophyta > Magnoliopsida > Rosales > Moraceae > Antiaris > Antiaris toxicaria. The sequence continues at coordinate 26,562,774 of CP141157.1, forward strand.
TTCACATATGGTGAATAATCATTTTCTTATTCAGTAATATGATGGAACTTTAAGATAGCTTGATCAGTAGGCTGAACAGACTTTGACCTAAGACTGATCATAGATATGATATGAGGGTTTTGCATACATGACAAGGTCATTGGACAATAGCTTATCATAGGCTTTCGTAATATTGTATATAATTGGGAATTCAGTTTCAGGTTTATAGTAGTATGACTCTGAAATTAGTGATCATATGATTGAGTTGTTTAGTACAGAATGATGATCACATAGATTCACGGGAGCCTGATTATATATATCCAAATGGTCCCTCTACTTGCTCTATATAATTCCTTAACAGATGGCAAATTAATCAGGTATACTTATTGGCTTGTTATCATGCATGGATATAGGTGGTGTCCTTAAAGGATAAGGGTAGAAGACAAGATTCTCTACTAATTAAATTTGAATTTTGTTTTAGATAAGAGATTACATAATTATTTGAATTCCAAATAAAATTGCCATGATTTTATTTGAATTTGAATTGGAGTTGTGGAAAATTATCTGTGAGGACAAAAATTTGAGATTCAAGTTTTTTGTGGAGTTTGAAATTTGAAATTTGAAATTTGAATTTTGAATTTAAAATTTGAATTTGAAATTTAAATTTGAAATTTGTATTTGGAGTTTGAATTTCGAAATTTGAACTTTAAAATTTGAATTCAAATTTTGAATCACAAACCAAGTGGTAACCGAATTTTGTATCTAATGTACAATTAGTACATAATTAAATATCACAGTATTTCATGTTGCAGACATGAAAATGCTTGAACTTACCACAACTGCGATAACGTCCACCCTCGGAGGTCCTCCGCAGTTTTGTTATTGTATCTAGTTTGGGTCCCTACAAACAGCATATGGTCTGTTAATTCCCATCATTATTCATCACTTTACATATATTTATTTTGTTGTTAACATTTCAATGCATTTCATTTCTATATGGGATACACGGCTTGATACATGCCCATGTCCAAGCCCGTGTACCTCTCGGGTTTCTACTACACCCCCGTGTTCCAAAGTATACACCTGTGTACTTTCTAGATTTTAGATTTTAGCCTTAAAATCTTAATTATGACATCTAGAATCTTATTTAAAGCATTCTAGATCCTTAACGGTCCTTTCCAAGCCTTTCGGAAAATTTTGATCAAAATGACCATTTTGCCCCTAGTGGATTTCGGGATTGTAACAATTCCATTCTATCATTTTTCTAGGATTTCCTAAGCTCAAATATCATAAAATAATATTTCTTAGCCTTCGATATGTTTTTACAGCATTATTTTTTGTAAAATTAGTAACTATTCCTCACCCAACCCTTGGAGGTACTATTCTGACACCTAGGGTCGTTTCTCGCTTTTCTAACGTTTCAGAGTCTCAAATGGGTATTTCACTACTCCTGAAACGTTTATCATCACATTCCCGAGTCTTAGTTCTCGAGGGGCATGGGTTTTTCATCACATCCACAAATTTTCCCCCTCGTTTCCTAAAATACCCCTAACGTAAATTTTTCCTATTCTCGGCATTCAAGACATTAGAGTCGTTTTGGTAATCCTCTTGGATTCAATCTTCCATTACTAACTCTAACCTACCGAGGGGTCTCGATTTTTATTTCTGAGCCCACAGTTTTACCCCTCGTTTCTTGAAATGCCCTTTATGCCGTTTTCAAAATTTCGACAGCGTTTTCGCTTAAATTTTAGGTTTTCCTAGCTTTAGGTAGGCCTCAAAACCTTAATACCTGTCACGTACTATACCAGAGGCTTATTTTACGCAAAGTTACCAAACTTTATGTAAAACTTTTTTACACTATCTATCATTCAAATCACAACACAATTTTACCATTTTCTATCATCACAAGCCATGATTTTCACAGGGTATTCAACACCATAAAATTTTTATCACAAAGTTCATTCATCACGTATAAATCGTAGGGTTTCTAATGCACATTTCAACATCAATAATCTAAGAAAATTTCATTCCAACCTAGCCCTTTTATGCCATGGTTTTCATGTCTAAAACCATAGGAAAATTTTTCTTATTCCTAGGGTTCTTCATCAACATTTCTTCATCAATTTTCATCACAAAATTTTCCATATTCTTCAACATATAGCCCACAGATTTTCATAAGAACATGCATAAATTTTTCTTGTTTCAAGTTTCTAAAACATTCTTAAATCACTACATCACCAAATCAACATCAACACTAAACAAATCATCAAATTTTTTTCACCATTTTTCCACACCAACAAGCTACAGATTTCTTGAAGAAAAACAATAAGAAATGCTTCAAAATGGTGGCTTAATTATCAACTTGTATCCTTAATGCTTGGTGTGAGTTTGGAAGCTAATTTGATGAAGAATTTTTGCTAAAATTTGGCTTGGAATGGGAGGATCATACACGGCCTCAAAGGGACAGAATTTGGGCTGTTTTTCTCTAATTTCCAAATGAATTTTTACTCCTATTTATAGGTAAATGGTGGAGGACCAAGTGGCAATTTTTCCCAACAATTTGGAAATTATTTAGAGACTTTTTAGCAACTTTCTAAGGACTAAAAAGCAAATTTTTTGATGATTTTTTTATGCCTTGGCCAACTCCCCTTTTTCCCATTTTTGCCAAATTTTTTAAATGTCATTTTGACTAAATCCTAGCCCTTGATTCAAGATTAGCATTAATCTCTACCATTAATGCCCCTTACCACCTCTTTAAGCCTTAAATTAACCATTAATTACATCATATTTTTGATGTCACACATGACATCATTCAATTAATTCATATATTAATTCGTGGTCAAAGTTTGACCAAAAGTCAAACCAAACGGAAATCTATCGAAATCACGTAGGCGGGTTTCTGATGCCTCCAGTGTGATCGGTTTACCTTATTTTGCTTCCGTTTGATTAAAAATCATTATCGTAAATTTTTGTCTTTTAATGTATTCGATGCACTCTCTAGGGCTTTTGGCTCCGTTTTAGGGCCGTTTCACCCGTTTTGGTTCGAGAAAAATTTTCATCTCTGAACTTACTCTTTTTAACATAGTTAGAACATTTTGTTGCATTCTCAACAATATTAAAACACAATTTTTTCATATTTTATACATTGAAATCGTCATGTACATACAATTTTAAATTTCTCTAAGAATCTCAAAATCCCGGTTATCATAACAAAAAGGTATGAAAACTTTGACAACCTATCACCTATAACCTATATACCATTACCCATTGAAGGTCCTTAGCAATCCATTGACAAAATTTATCAATATATCTTTTACTTCAATTTGAGAACATGAATGGATTGTAGCTTGCTTACTTGTCTTTGGTATCCAATCTTAACTTGTTGACACATCATACGCTTTGCAGCATACTTTGCTATGTCTTATTTCATTCCATGCCACCACAAGCTTTTCTCTATGCCATTGTACATCAAGTTGCTCCCGGATGCATATCATATAGTGTCTGTTGAGCTTTATCCATCCCTTGCCTTCAAAGTTCATCAATGTTTGGTACATACAAGCGACCTCCATGAAGTAATACTTTGCTACCTGAGATGTTGAATCCTTCATTTTTACCTTCTTGAACCATTTGCTTAAGCTTCAAAAGATTGGGATCCTTTTCTTATTTCTCATGAATGTTATCAAAAGTGCTAGAGTTAATGTCGAGGATGCTAGCTGACCTGAATCCAACTCTAGGCCAAAGTCTTAAACTAACTCAAACTATTGTTGTTATATCATGTTTAGGTCCTTCGGCATTGTCAGGTACTTAGGACTCTAATGATGGGTGAAGATTTTGTAATGGACTTTGAAGCGATAAAGCTCCTAATATTGGTATGACTATTACTGCAGCTAACTACAAATCATGAGTTAGGCAGTTCTTATAGAAGTCTTGAGGTGTAAGCTATCACTTTTTCATTTTGTGTTAACATTGAATCAAGTCCTGACTTTAACACATCATCATAAACCACAAAATTCTCATTGTTTATTAGAATAGTCAATTTGGTATGTTAATTAATCTCTCCTTGAATCCCTATAAGCTCTTTTAATACTTATCATTATGTTTAATTTGCTTTCTTTTCTGATGTGTGATGTCAATAATGTTGCTAGTTTTAAGAAGCTTTCTAAAACTTCCTAATAATCATTATGATGTCATATCAACCCATCTTTCTAGCTACTTGACCAATAACACTGAATTCTTTCATAGTGAATGACTCAGACAACTAACTCTATTGTCAAGCAGCTCCTGTAATTGGTCATGCAACCGTTTTGTCTTAGTTGGTGCCATCCCATAAATACCTTAAATTTAACAACGTACTTGTTGCTAGCTTAATCTCAAACTCTACCTCTAGATTAGGAAGTAGTCTTAGCAATTCATTGAGAAACGCCTATTCGAACTCCTCCATTACGACATGTCATTTATATCTAGCTTTTTCACTAACTCTCATTCACCCTGTTAGCTAATTAACCAACATAACCATTAGTCAATATCCTTCAAGATTTCATTGCCGACAATAACATCTTTAGTTTCTTCCTAGGCTCACTACATACTCAAATTGTTCTTCTCCTTTGGGTTCAATGGCAATTCTACTTCAATGACAATCTATAGTTATGTTATGCTTAACCAGAAAGTTCATACTTAAAATCAATCAATAATCATACTTGGCTAACATTATCGTATTACTATATAATCTAGTTCTCTACTAGCCATACACATTTGACACAATAGAGCCAATGTGGACACCAAAGTCACTTTTCTTAAAGATTATATTGTGGTGATCCTATGTCTCTTATCATCCTGAGTTCTCTTTATCTTCTTTGCAAAAAAAGCCATGATACAGGAGTGTGTACTCCCTTATCAAAAAAAGTATTTAATGACTTATTAAAAGTTAGCATGTTACTAATTAACGTTCTTCTTAAAAAATTTAAAATGTACATAAAATATTTCACTATACACATACATATACATATATATACATTAAAACATAAATATATTTCAAAATAGTAAAACTAGTTCTTGAGTAGAAGAAATTTTAAATGCCAAGATTAAAAATAAAGAAATTTTAAATGCCAAGATTAAAAATAAAGTGTGATAAAAATCCATTAAACAAACACTCAAGCTTGAATATCCTTCATTTATTAGGAACTATGTTGTGCCATCAAGTCATCTCGCAATCATGTCGTCTCCTTTCTCTTACTATAAGTGCCAACATTAGAGACCTTAGTTGCTTTATCCTTAGCAATGGTAATGACCCAAGCATTAGTGGTGGATTAAGGCACTTCAAAACATCCTTGCTAATTCGTTAGCCCTTCCAAGTTGGGTAAGTTGTTGAGAGTGATCCTCATTGATCTTGTTGTTGCTGTGGCTGATTTGGTGGGTTCCGTTGTTGACGTTGTTGCTGAATCCTATTGGGCTAGTACTTAAAAATGTGGCCTATAAGTCCACAATTGAAACACATTTGGTGCCCATGAGACACTCTCTTAGATGAAACTTCCATAACTTATAACATGGAGGGTACTTGATTCTCTTGTTAAGCTAGACATTCTTCCTATCGTGATGCCTCAAATTCTTTGATCTTGGAAGTTTTATGTTTGTTATTCGTATTCCTTTTCTAGTTTGGTTCTCTATTTAATCCTTTTCCAGTTGCCTTTAGTTGGTCCATAATTCGCTATAGCTTTACTGTTTGTCATTAGTCTTAATGGAAAACATAAAATAATTCCATACTCATGATTTAGAGATAAAATTTACTACCTCACAACTTAACACACCTTAATACTAAACCTACTGCAAAGCAAAACAATTATCCATTACAATTTTCATTATAACTTATTTCCATATAAATTAGAACACTTACTTGGAGGATGCTGGTATAAATGTGTGGCAATAACATAGCAGAGTTTCAGAATTAAAACCTTCGTCTTTGATATAATATCTGTAATACCCCATTAGTTGAATGCTATAATTGACTATCTTTGATTTAGAATACTCAATAACTTTTATAAGAATATATTAATGTGTAATAATAATAATAAATATCCATGCTAAGTAACACGGAAAATATGAGTAATTTTTTTTTTATAATAATCGATAATAAAATATTTACTTAACTCATACTTTTGCGATTAAATAAAACACTAAACTTTAATAAATAATAACAAATTAAGCTACGAAAATCAATTAGGGATCTTATACTTCATAAAACCTTGTAATGGTGGAAAGACACAGCCTTTGAAAGGAACTCAAACAATCTTAAGAACTTCATAAGTAAACGATCAAATAATTGAACTTAATAAATTCAAATCATAAACTTAAAACTCTATAAAAATAATCATAAATCCTTTCAAATAGGAAAGTTACGATAACCTACTTTGCCACCACACCAAGCCTCCTTCAATCCTATGCCTTAACTTTTCCATACCTACAACATATGAAAATTATATTAAGCGAATGCTTAGTAAATACATCAGTTATCTCACAAAAACATTTAGTTTGTAATATTAGTATACGTACAACTATTAATATTTCAAAACGTGATATAAAATATCAATGTAAAAATGGGAAATTATAGATAAATTAACACATATCAAGAGATTCATATTATTATGCTTTATTCTTTCACATTATTTTTTCTTACTATTTTCTATTATTATTGGACTCTGGGCGATGTACAAATGCACGTAACCACGATGAGAGTGAGATTGCAAATTTCAAACCTACCATAGTAAATATTAAACTGTTGCTATTACTGGTATTAACCCAATACTAACAGCAAGCTGCTAGCAACTCAGGTGTAAACTATTACTATTATTTAAGGAGAATCCCAAGAACACGCATCCTAATTGTCATCTTTATCTTAATAAATTAACTTAATCTTTTATGAACCAAATCATAATTGTCAATACCATATCAACATCATAACTCTTATAAAAAACATTACTCTTTAAAAAAAAACATAACTTTTCATAAAAACGTAACTCTTTATATAAAGCATAACACATAAATCTTTAGAAAAAAACTTTATTCCTTATGAAATATTATCATCAAGTAAGTAAAATGTACTATCAAAAAATAACATAATTAATAAGGTATATATATATTTAAAATAACTTTCTCTATTAAGCACATCAAAGCTTTTGTAATAGGGATTGACATATTCTTTCAAAATATCACACTAATTAAAAACTATTTTAATTTTGAACAAATATGTTGCAGGTAAAAAAGATACTTACCTTATTGGGCAAACTTACTAAATTTGCGAGATTGGTGGCGTGATAATTTAGGATCTTGATATGCTTACTCTTAACCACATTCATGTGACAAAATCATGATATCAATATTCTATTAGGAAAAATCCTAAAAAAATCCTTAAAATTATAAAAGTCCCAAATTTCCAATTCTTTATAAACACTGTAATTCCAATTTCTTATAATTAACATCAACCAATAGAAATCTTAACTTCCAATCCCTTAATTCATCATTCTATATCATCAATTTCATCATCAAACACTATAATTTATTCAATCAATCCAAATTTATCAAAGCCCTATTTTTAGTTTTCAAGAAAGTTAAGAAAACCAATACATATATCTAACAAAATCTCAATTAAAAAATTCAACCAATAAATCCTTTAATTCATCATACTAGAAGATCGATTTCATCATCTAATTCAACTATTTATCAAAATCCTAAATTCATCGAAACACCGAAATTCAAAATCCCAACGTCAATAAAAGAAAATAAAATTGCTTAAACCTCCAATGAAATCAAACTTACAAGCTCTTGAGAGAATCAAATCCTTGAGGTTTGGGTGATCGAATTTGAAAGAAATTGATAATCTAAGGAGAAGGAGAAGAAAATGGCTTAAGAGAGAAAGAGGGGGGGGGGGGGGGGGGGGGGGTTGGGGTTTTCCATGACAATTCATATAATGAAACCTAATAGACTAATTTAAACTTAAATAACTGATCTCTAATCAATCAAAGGTTAGAATTAAAAGTTAACTGGTGATCTTAGGGTCCAAAACAAGCCTAGAAGACCAACTAACATTGTTTCTTTTAAAATCGGCTGGGCGTTACAGTGTGCCCAGCCACACCTTTCTTAGCCATGGGCGTGGGTTGTAGCATGCCCTTGGGTGTTGTAGCCTAAAACTGTGTGGCCATAGGCTCGAGTTGCAACGCACCTTATGCAAGCTATAGGGCCCCAACCCACCCCCCACCATTTTCTTTTGCTTTTCTTGCCATCTGGCCTTCCTGTAGTATTTTAACCATAACATTTTAATTCGATGTTCGAATTGGATGATTCAAGAGGCATTAGAAACTAATGAAAATATCTACAACTTTGATGAAGACTTTTTGTCTAATTCAAATTTTTTCCTAATCAAAATTTCATATGAATATAACATCATACTAATTCTTATGAAATTCTTAATACTTAATCTTTTCTACGCGTAGCTTAATTTATTTTACACAAAATCTAATAGTCTTGGGAAAATCAAACATGCTAAACTCTCCTGAAAAAATTAATATAAAACTTTGAAATTATTACTTTACTTGTCTTTCACACAAGACATGAATTCTTAAGCGTATCAAAGTCATTAGCGCTGTCACCTAAAAGAACATTTAATACAATATTAATACTATGATTCTAGTCTATACTCTATAAGTAATTAACTCTTCTTTCTATATTAAAGTGCTATAAAATATTGGGTGTTACAATTGTAGTAAGAATTAAAGTCACGTGCAACATATTCTACAAGTGACTTAAAACTTAAAAAAAAAAAAGTGCGCTATATAATCAACATTGTAATGTACCAAGCACGTATCGAAAACTGATAGGTATTACTTAAACATCAGTTATCATCTAGGTCTAAATCATAAGATAGAAAATTCTCAAGTCTATTTATAAAAATAAGTTGTGATTAATTATAACAAATGTATTTTATAAACTTTCGTTGTAACATCTTTAGCCTAATAATTGATTAAACTATAAAATGTTACCAATTAACTTTCCACTAGTAATTTAAATAAGCGAAATTTTTTTTATTTATTAAAAAACATAGGTTGGTTTTAAAATATCATAACTAATTCTTAAATAGGAGTAATATAAATCCCAACATTCAAACTAAAGTAAAATAAAAATCTCTTAATAGCTAAAGAATCATAAACTCTCAAACTTGAAAATTCTTTTAGTTATTAACCACTATGCCATATCGCCGAGTCATGCTCCACCACTTCACAATCTCCATTCACCCATCATTTAAAATCTTAAAAAAAAAAAAAAAATAGTTAGCTAAGACTCAGTAAGTAAACTATATTACATGTAAAATATAGTTATAATTAGTGTACTAAATGTTTAACATTTCCTTGATGTGCCATATTTCATTTAATACGTTTCATTATAATTAGATATTTGAGAGCCTTCAGTGTCGTGACTCTATGACATGAGGTACAGCGAGGTACCACATATCTTCTTATGACTAAACCATGTAGTATAATCTTTTCTAATTAATTTCCATCATTTGTACTATCATTAATTAAAATTGATACTTATTTATTTCAAATAATAAATAAAAAATTTCCAAGATATTTTATCTCATAAAGTAAATATTTTCTTGTACAACTGATATTTATTTTGCCACTTAAATCTGCACAACTGATATTTATTTTGCCACTTAAATCTGCACAACATCTCAATATCAACAATATTTGGAAACTGAAATCAAGATGTTCAAGATATTTTTGTAGGCAATTTTCAACAGCATAAAATTTATATTATCAGTGGTTAATTTTACAGTAAACGTCTTTAAGACATTATCACTAAGTAATATACTGTGAATATTCTTATGTTCTAGTCAAAGATATGTAGAGCTAGCATGGGTACTAAGTGGACTTATGTACTTGAAACTGTAACAATCGATTCTTAATTAATTAAACTCTTTAATCAGTTAACTAGCTTTGTTAACTTTAGTTTGATTGAGCCACAATTGGAAACCAAAATTGCTCTAAGAATGCATATATGCTTTTTATAAGAAGCTAATTACACATAGTCAGCTATGTCCACCAATATTGTTAATTTTTTTTAGTTAGAACCATTCACTATGTACATTTATAATTGGAGCGAGGTGTAGTAAACCACTCTAATTTTTCCTATTAAATCTTTGTTCATAAGTACTCTAAATTCTCTAATAAGTGTCTTAGCTTTAGACCACCAACTGGAAATAAAATATCATTCACTCAAGTTCTCCGAATTAACATAAAAAGGGAATGACATTGATCTTCTTGGACGATGTTATAAATTTCATGTCTACGATTGAAGTTCCCTGCCATCCAATATAACTTCTCCAAAACACCAAGGTATTGGTTTAATGAATGTCCTTACTTGTTTGTATCTCAAGAAATACACTACAAAGGTTTCGGTCCTTCAATTACTTGGAATTAAGATTCACTCATAAATTAACCATCTATTAAGAGAACACAAGTTCGTTTGTTAGAACAACACTTGATGAATAATATATACTCTATCGTTATCCTATTCAATGTAATTTCAATAGTTGATGAAACATTTTTGCAAAAGACTCATATAAGTTATTCTTTTGCAACACATTTAGGGCTGGTTTGGGAAGGATGCTTGGAGACTTTTTTTTTTTTTTTTTTTGGGTTAGAAAATAGTTGTTTTGGAAAATATATGTTTGGAGAAAAAAATTGTTTGGGGTGAAAAAATAAAAAATTCTAAAAATTTTTTTAGAAAAAAAATATTAATATAGACAATGTTTTGTTCATCTTGAAATTCTATGCAATTTAAAAAAAATACATCTCATTTGAATTTACATACACAAAGTTATAGACTTTTAAAATTTGAAGCAGACTGTAACGTTTTGAATATATAAATAGTGAAAAGTGATGATGTGTTAAAAAAAATGTGTTTAAGAGAAGGTAAAACTAATGCCCTAAATGGGGCCTTATGAACGACTTAGATAAGTCACTCTATCTATATAAAGTAGACATCATCACAATCTTTGCAAAAAAAAAAAAAAAAATCTCCCAACTTTATTCATTAGTTGATGAAAAATTATTTAGCCTTTTAACTTTAAAACTTATATCTACTAGTATATTATTCCAACATTACATAATTGAAAATTTTTATCAAAAAGCAATGAGTCATGACGTATCTCACTCTAGCAAATATATGAAAACAAATAATACGTAATTATTAAATTAAAAGCCAAATATTCATAACAATAAAGTCTAAATATCAAAATACGATTGCTTTACAAGCACCCTGTAATAACAATAATCTTAAACAACTAGTTATTAATTAACTAAACCATTAATCATTTAACTACCATCGTTAATTTTTGTTAAGATGAGGATTAGGAACCGAAATTGCATTCTAAGAATACATAGATATTTTTACAAGAAGCTAATAATAAGCAATCGGTTTTGTCCCTCGTTATAGTTAATTAACACGAGATAGACTCTTTTACTAAAAATATCCAAAATTGGAGCTAGGTGCACGGAGCAAACCACTCTAACCTCTTCAATTATATCTTTGTTCATGACTACTATTAATTTTTTAATGAGTGTTTTATCTTCAAAACATGTCAAAGATAAAGTTTAGTCCAACTAGTCGACAGCGATCTCATTCACCAAAAATTCTCCAACTAAAACAATATGAGGATGTCATTGATCTTCATGAACAAAGTTATAAACTCCATATCTATGATTAAAGTTCCCTACTACCCAATATAATACATATTCAAACACCGAGATATTGGTCTACTGAATGCTTTTTGTCATTGATGTATCAAGGACGTATTATAAAAGATGTGAGTTTTTCAACCTTTCAGGATTAAGATTCATTCATAAATTGATCATCTATTGATTAATAAAAGCTCTATAATGATATTGGTACTTAATAAAGAACATACTCCATTGTGATCCTATTCAATGAATTTTCCAGTATATAAGTTCCACTGTTTTGTAAAACTTTATAAATGAATCAGACAAGTTATCCCACCAATTTGAAAATAGATTATATCATATCCATATTAATATAAAGTACATTGCTTCATTCATTGGCTGATGAACAATTATTTTATATATTTATTTTCAATATTATATCTGCTTGTATATTATCCTGGCATAAACATTTGGAGAATATTTTTCAAAGGCAATGAATCATGATATATTAGCTTTACAAAAATATATGAAAATAAATAACATGTAATTATTAATAAAATTCCAAAAATACTTCATAATAATGTCTACATATCAAATATACTTGCTTTAGAGGTACCTATTCTAACATTAAATTTACCAAATAAAATTAAGACCAAATAATAACGAAAAATTAAAGCCCAAAACAATGCCAATCAAAAAAATATTCAAAATATTGAGATGGATACAAAAGTAACTTTAGAGGAAGCCATAACAGTGTATTCAACCATGATACTAGAGAACTAGAAGAGTGGAGTAGATATGACAATCTGATTATTCGAGCAGTTTCTAGATCTAATTTCTCAAACATAATTTTTACTGATTTATTTATAAAAACGTGGAACATTTTTTTTTTTTTTTTTACATAAGTTGTAGCTATTTAGTGGTCACAAAGTAGCTTTTAACAATACAGACATGCTAATAATGCAAACATAAACTTGTATTGTCTTAATAAAAGTGTTACTACCATACTGTTAGACCATAATGCTTTAAAAAAAATAATGTTTTTCAAAAGCATGATAAAATAACCCGTCCACACATTTCCCGCCGTTGCATCCAGTTTATCAAACTAAGTACATGGCCTCTTCACTACAATAGGAGGTAACTCAATGAGCCTTTGCTAATCAAGTCCAGACATATATCATAAAACAGTTTAAGGAAATGCAGCAATATTACCATGCAGAAATGCACAAGACTAGAGTAAAAACTGGGGGAGCTACCTATACATTCCCGCTCTCGGCCTTGAACATTGGTTTAAATGATCTCAGCTATAAGTTTTAAATAACTCAGCATGTTTACACAGCATGACACAACTTTAAAAACAACTTGATTTGTCTCTCACAATATTATGGTTTACAATAGTGGCTGGCATGATCTATGCGCCTCTGCCCTCTCTCTCTCTCTCACTCCTTTCTTCTTCTTCTCTTCCCTTTCTCGGTGATGGCATTACGATATGCTAGAGATGCAATCTACTTGTCGTGCTTCGGGAGCTCCACGAGGCTCTTGCCATGCAGCCTCTGACGAAGTGATCTAGACATCAAGTTGAAGATCTCTTGTGGTTCGTACGGGGTTGGTTGGTGGTGCCACAACTCCTTTATTTAGTAGCCAAAAACTTCTTATTCGGTGCCAAAATCTCACAGTCCGTTCTCAAGAAAATTTGTGTAAAAAGATATAATTACCATTTGCCTCTAACAGAAATTTCCTGTAAAACTTTTTTTTTCTTTCCCTATCGTGAATTTGGAAAATTTTTCTTCATGAAAAGTTTACAGTTTTTGACATTCTAAAACTTTCTTGTTTTGATTGATAGTGTAACACCCCCTTAATGGGATGCCACAGATTCCTATCCTTACAGAATATTAAAGCAGAAAACAAAGAAGATCAAATGCTAAGCATGTATATAATATGTGTAAGATCTATTTTTAACTCATTATCAGATTTAATTAATTAATCCAATTAATTAATTGCCAAAAGCAAGTAAATAAAAGAGACAGACAAATTTTTACAAGGTTCGGTTTCCCTACTCCTCAGAGCCATGCCCAGACGTTAAACTCTTCATTAACTGTAAAAATGATTACAAGCTCTAATAGACTTATGCAATCTAAAGACTCCCTCGTTATTGTTGCCATCAGTTGTCTTGAAATCTAGTCAATGAACTCGTTCAGCAAGATCCCCTAACTAGCATATGTTGAAATCTCTTTAACTATTTTTGCCTTCTCTCGAAGAAGTCAAATCTCTCTCCCGAAAGACAAATCACACAACAGCTTCAATAGTTTCAAAATATACTCTTGCAAATATGTGCTTTGTCACTTTCCATTCAATAAGTCTGGACTTAGATAGACAACCCTCAAAAATCTAAGTCAATCCCGGACTTGTAGGATATTCAAATTTCTTTGTGTTTCTCGGCCCCTTATGACATACCAAGAAACATCCAAATTTCAAATCTTTCAAATTTAATTTAAAATCATGCAACCTCAAATCTCTACAAAAATCTTCACAAATCTTCAGTAGATATGCTCAAATACTCAGAAATTTGAATTTCCTATTTTGGGAAAGATTCCTAATTTAAATAGAACTTAAAATCCTACTTAATTTAGGACTACTTTCCAAATTCGGATTTCACAATTATCTCTGACTTGTTTAGTCAGAAATCGCTCAATTAACTCCACCAAATCTACTTTTTCAAATTTGCAAAGTTGACTCTTCAAGATTCTCACCAAATCTTTCAAGATTATCTTCAAAATTGATTCAATCTTTGAAATCAGTCTAAATCTTCATTCTGGGTTGAAATCTTCATTCTTTGAGTATCTCCACATCAGAAGCTTGCCACATCAATTGAAATTTCAGTCAAAACAAAATCTATATATTGTTGCAACATATTGTGTGACATACTATTCAACATGGAACTATAAAAAATTTTCTAACTAACAGAATTCTGTTTTTGGTTTTCCTAAACATGATTGCCATAAATGCTAACATTGAAATACCTAACAATCTCCCCCTTTGGCATTTTTGGCTCAAAACATCAAAACAAAAGAAAACAACATAACCAAGGTTTACAACATAACCAAAAACCAAAAACTGATTGTTCTAATAACCAGAATTACAACCTACTAAACTACTAAATCAGTAAACCAAAAAATCAAAAAACTCAAACTTCTTGAAACTTCTAGTTTGCTTTCCCACTGAACTTTGCATATTTTCCCCTTTTTTGACATAATAAATGCCAAAGCCTTCAAGCATCTGTGTCATCTTCAGTGCCTAAATCTACCAACTCCTTCTCAAGACCTACAAGAAATTTAGAAAGCTGTTTACTCTTGTTTTCAAACTCTTATTTCTATTTGTTCACAAATTCTAACTCAGACTTGATGAAGTTGATCAATTTCTGCTTGCTAGTATGGGAAGCAGACGTTCCTTCTGCTGTTGCAACATCTTCTGCAACTTCTTTAGCAACTTCAGCATCTGGATGAGTTTGAGCAAACTAAACATCTTGCACATGTCGTCCTGTAGACAGCTTCTTGGAAACTCTCAATTCAGGTCGAGGTTTGACAAGCCTCTCATTAGGCAACTTAATCTCCTATTGAGTAGTCAAAACCTCATAGATCAAGGATGGAAAAGGCAGTCCTAAATGAGTGAGCTTTTCTCCAACATGCTTTATGATTTCTTCGAAGATGTGCTTTCCCATGTTAAAACATAATCCTGTTCCAACCATGTATTGGATGATGGCTAAATCTCTTGAAATAGTAGCTACATGGATACTTGGTAACCAATTAGCCAAAGCAATCTTGTGTAGCAATGAATAAGTGACAGAAAGCTCAGAGGCAATGAGCTTCTGGTTTTCTGGTCATTTAGTCACTACACCTGCAATTAAAGTTTTTGCTAACATATCCATCTCAATAGATTGGTCAAGTTTATGTGCCTTGGTGGATTCAAAGTCTTGGCAGCCATAAAAGTCATTGATCAATGCAAGTGAGAAATCAAAAACATGACCTCTGACATAAACCTTTATGTACTTTGGTGATGATGCGCACAAAATATCAACATTCAAGTTGGAATAAAACTCATACACTACAGCTTCTACAAACAGTTTAGCCTTACTCACAGTGCCTATTAATCCATAGTTATTCAGAATTTGAACAATCCTGAACTTTTCATGTTCGTTCCAATAAATCAGTCACTCAGTTATTAACTTACGTTGAGACATTGAATTCCAGATGTTCTTATTTACCTTACTGTAGAACTTGGTTGAATAAGCCTTTGTAATCAATAGACAGACTGTTTACCTAAAGCTTTTGGCTTTTTCTTCTTACTCGCAGTTGGTTCATTCATGTCCAAAGACTGAGACTCTTCTTTGGTCTTTCATTTGGCTAGAGGGGGCATTGGAGTAGCCTCTTTAAAAGAATCTTTAGAACCGTCCTCTGATGATGGCATGAATAAAGGATCATTCTCTTTTCTGGTTGGCTTAGGCTGGTTAGATGTTGAGGGAACCGACTTATGACCTGCTTGACTGGGCTCACTTAGAAGTCAAAACCAATTATGAAAACCTGTGATCGAAGTTGACTTTTACAAGTCCACAGTGTCAGAGTCTGTATCATCAGTTAAATCAGTAATGGAGGTGTGAACTTCTGGTACCACTTCAATCAATGGGAATCGATATTTTTTGGTCTTGTTGGAGGAGGAACTTCTCTTACAGAATCAGATGATGAAAAAGCTTATTTTGTTGCACTGAATGGTCGAGAAGTTGAGGGCCTCGAACCAGACTCTATGGGTTTCTCAATAGCAAGAGGCACAGGTTCATTACATGACAATTGTCCCCCAGTTCTCTTTTGATGTCGATGGAGATTCCTGAACATTTGTTGTAGAACTCAATGATTTCGACTTCGCTGTTGACAAAGATCATGCATTTCGATTGCTCTTAGCCTGTTGTGAAATTGAGGAGGAGCCAGTGCGAGTTCAAATCATCTTTACTCGAACAACTTGCAAACTTCAACACAAACATAAGAACATGTGTAGCAAAGATCGACCGAGAAAAAAAAAATTGGGGTTTTTGAATTTGGGATTTTAAGGTTTTCTAAGAGAAAATCAGAGAAGAATGAGGCACGGTTAGAAAATGAGCTTTTGCAATGTTTCTAAATCTCAATAAAACCCCGAAAAAATATGGAGTCCTCACGAAACAAACTTTTCCAAATTTAAAATTTAAACAAAATGACATGTAGCATGACCCTTTAAGAAAATTGGCTTAAATTTTAGTTGTTACATAGGATGTTGCAACATACTCTATAACATCACACATATCCAACTCAGCTAAATTTTTTTTTTTTTTTTTATGTATCATCATATAAATATATATATAAACTTGACTAACATAAATGCATCACACACAAATGCTGAAAGATTTTTTTCTTTTATTATAACACATATAAATATGAGATGATAGTGTTATTGTAGAATTTTAACTCAACTATTAATTCAATCTCACCTTAGTCCTTTGTGTGTATGTGTGTGAATAATCTTTCACTTTCAATCATTCATCTCATGGATGAGTTTATGCAATCTGATGAGATTTTACTGACCTTTAGATATGTAATGAAAGAACTCCATAGGCATGCTTATGCTATCATTCTCCACTAATGTCAGTCACATATCTCTTAGGATCATCAGGACTTATTCAGTATATGATATAGGGCTGTGGTTCAGGTAGAATATAGAATATTATGGTGGTTAAAAACACTCATAAATTTTGAAACCACTCTTGGACTGTTATAAATCATGCTTTCTTCCTAATCTTTGAGATAAACATTTTATTTTCCCCATTTTTTGTTTTTTAATAGACATCCCAAATTTTTTCTCCCATTTTTTGTTTAAAATTTTTATTTATAATTTAACATGGGATGTATTGAACCTTTTTCTCTCTTTCATCTTTGTATCAACATATCTTTAAATAGCATAATTCAAGAGAAACCAAACTTATTGATGGGTAATGATCAAGGATAAGGAAAGATATATATGACTTAATAAAATGTGGGAGACAAAGGAAGGATTAACATAAGGCTCAAAAGGGTGAACTAAGGATAAAAAGCATAGGTTGTTTAGAAAGGCTCAAACAGTCCAATGATGGCCTAAATCATATCCTAAAATCCATGCAACCAGGATTTCACCTCGAATAATAAGCAAAAACAAGTTCTAGAATTCTGTAAGATCATAAAACTTAATTAAGTTCACATAAACCTTCTCCAAGTATGTAAAATACTCAAAAGATGAAGACTATGTGCACAAAAAGGCAAAGAACTATGGCAATATTAAACCAATAGAAAAGTCAAGCATACACAAGAATATAATCTTTCTCAATTTCTAAATGTTATAATTAGATCAATCTAATGCAGTTATGCACCCTAGACATGCATCTTAATGACATACATATATAGACATATATATATAATATATGAATCACTAAATGCAATCCTAATGTATAATGCTATGCAATGCATGCTTTCACATTATGCAAATTCTTAGGAATTTTCTTAGAGACACAAAACATGTTGCATCAAGAGATTTTGTGAAGATATCTACAAGTTGTTTTTTTGTTGCAACATGCTCTAAAACAACAATTTTATTTTCAATCAATTCTCTAATAAAGTGATGCCTTATGTCGATGTGCTTGGTCCTAAAGTGTTGAACAGGATTTTTGGAAATATTTATAGTACTCGTGTTATCACAATAAATTGTCAAAATATCCTTTAAAATACCGTAGTTCTCAAGCATTTACTTCATCTAAAGCAATTGAGTGCAACAGCTACCTGCAGCAATATACTCAGCCTCAGCAGTTGATAGGGAAATTGAATTCTGCTTTTTACTATTCCATGATACTAGATTGTTTCCAAGATAAAAACAGCCTCCAGTGGTGCTTTTTTGGTCATCAGCATTACTTGCCCAATCTACATAACTAAAACCTTCAAGACTCAAATTAGTGTAATCAGTGTATCACATACCACAATCAGTCGTCCCATTCACATATCTTATAATTCTCTTAACCACAATTAAGTGTGACTCTTTAGGATTTGCTTAATATCTAGCACAAATACCAACACTAAAACATATGTCAGGTCTACTTGCAGTTATACAAAGAAGACTCCCAATCATGCTCCTAGACAGATTTGGGTCTACAGATACTCCACTTTCATCTTTGGTTAGTTTAACATTGATCCTATAGGAGTACTCATGTGTTTGGCTTTTTATAACCCAAATTTCTTTACTAGGTTCTTGGTATATTTACTTTGAGAGATAAAAATCCCATCCTCAAGTTGTTTAACCTGTAAACCTAGAAAGTGTGATGCCCCGTGCGTTCAGTGGCTCAGACCGTCACTAAAAACTTGCATACTTACTTTCTTTTCTTATACTTTATTGCACTTGATACTTAACTAGATATCATAAATTTAGGGATTTTTCTTTTGAACATGTATGCATTTATTGTGTACGTATGTATACCGATTACTATTCAAAATACTATTTAACGGTTACTATTTAAAAATACTATTTAACATACTATTCAAAAATACGATTTACGGTTACTATTCAAAAATACTATGTAACGGTTACTATTTAAAAGTACAGTTTACAGTTACTACTCAAAAATACTATTTAACACTATTCAAAATTACTGTTTAGCGAATACTGTTCACAAATACTGTTTCACAGTTACTATTCAAAATACTATTTAACCCTTTCTATTCAAAATACTAATAATCAAATTTGCAAAAGATAAACTCACGGTGTCTCCATACCTTTGCCATCACATCCGCCTCTGTCGCTACGATCGCCCATTGGGGTTTAAGCCGTAGGATGCTTACCTACAGTATGAACACACTACGTGAGCTTTACGCCCAGTAAGTACAATAAGTTTACCACAAAACATGTTTAAACATAAAATATACTTAAAATTATATAATATATCAGGTACCAACATGTACCATATTAACATATCACATAACAAATCATCATATAACATATCAGCAAATATGAACCTTTACATAACATGTGTATCACAGAAACATCGTGTACTGAGTGCATCTAGAAGCATGGTGAACTATAACTAATGCACGATCCGGTTATGTTCATTTATGCTTCATAATTTTCCTTTCTTTTTCTTGGCTATTTAGGGCCCGTGTGTCAGTACCGTATATGCACAGACCATCGGTAATGCCCGTGGTTAAAAGCCGGAGAGCCATCAACAGATTCTCAACTTTTCTGCTTTAACTTACTTTAAAACCCTTTCAACTGAAAGAGTCGGTACGACACGCCTATACATTTCCAGTTTGTTTATCTTTTCTAGCCACATGCTTTTCTAAGCTGTCCCTAATCCTACGTGGTAGGGACGTATGGCATCTAACTTACGCTTTCATTAATCTACTTGATTGTAAAATGATATGCTCTTAAATATGTGGTGCGACATCGTATGCATGGCATACGTATTTTTAACATACTAAAAAACATCATTTAACATCATTTTATTCATGTCGTAAATGGAGTTGTACTTACCTAATTTGTAAGCAAAAATGCGTACTCGTGCCTTTAACAATTTACAGGTAACCACCTGTCATCGATAACATTTTTTATCAGCATCTCCGTAGAGTCACTACTACTATGAGTGACTATTACTTGTGTTTCTAAGTGGTACCAAGGCCCATCGGTACCCTATTGGCCTACTATAGGGATTTGGTGTCTAACTCGTATCGTGTCTGATTAATCGTCTACTTGACAGATCAATCATCGTTCCTCATAGTGTTGTTTTAAATGCTGTTCTTGACTGGTTTACCACTCAGTCAACTAAATGGTTACCTCAAGTGTTGGTAACTAAGTAGTCTACTGGGTTACTATACGTAAACTGGTGTAGTAACCGATCGGGTTACTTTGCTTGTTGGGGTGTCGTAGCCTACCGGGCTACTATTCCTTATTTGGTGTAATGGCCCACCGGGCTGCTATGGCTCACTTAGCCTACTGGGCTACCATGGCTTGTTTGGTGTGGTAGCCTACCGGGCTACACATGCCATTTCTCTTTGAAAAAAAAGTGTAGGTTGACTTAAAAGTTCTTGGGAAAAATTCTTTATTTTTGAAACCGTCCCCTTATCACCCCATTGGAAGGTGGGGGACATTTTTATAAAAACCATGTTTGTATTTTTAAAGTGTTAAAACACATTTTATTTTGAAGAGTATAAATTATATTCTTAAAGTTACATTTTAAAGGTGGTTTTTAAATCATTTTTGAAAATCATTTTGAAACTTGATCGAAATGACTTTGTTTGTGATTTTGGTGAACATGAAAGTTTTCGTCCTCGACAAGATGAAAAAATCTCATGTTCACCTTGGAGCCTAAATCCAACTCTAATGGCTCCTAATTCCATTAAACCCGTGGGCTTGTGCCTAGTTTTTTTTTTTTTTTTTTAAATTCCCAGTTTTACGTCTCTGTAAAAACGGCTCTGTTTGAGGCCCGAAACAGCCAAATTTTTAAAACACGCATTGGTCATTTTCAAGGTCTTGATGAGATCTACAACTTTTGTGTTGAGCCTAAAGTCCGGTTCAGAATCTAAGGGGTCCGTTTTCACTAAAACCCGTGCCTATTTATGGGTTCGGATTTTGTTCCCAGTTTTGGACACCGAGTGAAAAACACTCTAAAAACCTATTTTAAGTTCATTTTTGGACGAGGGCCATTTGATTCAAAAATGACCGTATCGAATTTTCTTAAAATACTATGTTTACCAAATCCCAAATTTAGAAACTAGGTGGGTCAAAATGGCCAAAATCAGTGGCCTTTCCTAGGGACAGATTTACTGTAGGAAAATAAACCGGTAAAAACGTATCAGAGTGGCGCAGCGGAACAATAAAAATTTTTAGATCGTTAAATATCTCATGATGCCATATACAATAAACCAACAACAATTAAAACTCATACCTCAAGGACGCCAATCTTGCAGGAGGAGAATGACCGGAGGCTTCAACCAACTAGCCTTCTCTACTATTCTCCAATTCCCGAATGGCTGAGTGTGTGGGCACTCTGAACCTCGATCGGTATGCTAGCACTGCTAGTCTTCTTCCGACCACCCAGATCTCTAAAGAACTTTATTGTCACGATGAGCTGTGCAACAATAAGCCTGCTCACTTGAGAGTCTGTAGTCTCAGAGAACTGGAGTGGCAGGACCTCTATTTATAGACCTGCATGAGGTGAATCTCTGAATTTGAATTGGATTAGGAAAAGATATTTTCCTTTATCCAAACCCATAAAATCCGAATTTTCCAAGGGAGAATCTCCACAATTAAATTCGGTTTTCTAGGATAAATCCAATCCAAATCTCAACAAGATTTTAACTAGAATTTTATCTCCCTTTTTCAACCAAAAAATCCGAAATCTTTAGGAGAAAATCTTCTCCAAATTTTCGGCCACTTTTAGGATAAGGAAGAATCAAAATTCCACTAGGATTTTTCAAGCTAAATCGCATCTCAACCTTATCCAAAAATAACCGAATTTCCTAGGATTTAGGCTCCAAAATTTCGGCCACTTTTAGGGAGGAGAGAATCCAAATCTAACTAGGATTGAAGCTTGAATTTACTCTTGAATCTTATCCACAAAATCTGAAATCTTTCATGAGGATTATCCTCAAAAATTTCATCCCTTATTTGTTGGGATTTGGATTCAAAATTCAAGTAGGATTCTAACAAGATTATCCTCTCCAAATCCAACTCAAATTCGAATTTCAAACCTTGTGGATTTTCCACAACAAATTCGAATCCTACTTGGACTGTGATTCAAAATTTGAATTTCAAATTTCAAATTCAAATTTCAAATTCAAATTTCAAATTTCAAATTTCAAATTTAAATTTCAAATTCAAATTTCAAATTCGAATTTCAAATTCAAATTTCAAATTCAAATTTCAAATTCAAAATTCAAATTTCAAATTTCAAAATTCAAAATTCAAATTTCAAATTCCACAAAACGGTTGTATTTCATATTCTTGTTCTCATGGATAATTTTTTACAACTCCAATCCAATCTCAAATAAAATCATGGCAACTTTATTTGGAGTTCGAATAATTGTGTACTCTATTATCCAAAACAAAATCTGAATCCAACCGGAGAGAATCTTGTCTACCATCCTAATCCTGTGTCATCACCATCCATGCATAATAAACTAGCCAATAGCATACACAAATCAATTTGCCAAACGTTAAGGAATTATGTGGAGCTAGTAGAGGGACTGATTGGACATATATAATCGGGCTCCCGTGATTCCATATGATCATCATTCTGTACCAAACAACTCAATCATATGATCACTAATTTCAGAGTCACACCACTATAAACCTGAAACTGAACTCCCAATTATATACCGTATTACGTAAGCCTGTGACGAGCTACCATCCAATGACCTTGTCATATATGCAAAACCCTCATATGATATCCATGATCAGCCTTAGGTCAAAGTCCGTTTAATCCTACTGATCAGGCTATCTTAAAGTTCCATTATACTACCGAATTAAGAAAATGTTTATTCACCATATGTGAATAAGAAGTCATCCGCCCAGCAGACGACCCAAGGCCTTGTCCATTTTCACATTCAGTATAATGCCTTTAAGAGGATACCTTTAACTCCTCAGAGCTATGATTCCGATATCTGTAAACAAACCCTTCATCGTATACAAGTCATGCACCCAACGAACCGGTCTATAAGCTTACTACCTCTGAGACGCTTTTGCCATTGGAACATCAAAGTACACAATTCATATACATGAAGTAGTTCATTTACTCAGGATTAAGGTTATTGCACAATGAACGTCAAAAGCAGATTGATCCACTCATAGCGGACTACGTAGATCAATCACACTTTAGTCCCGGTCTAATATGTCACCACCAAGCAACATATCCATGTCTCTACTTGGGAGTCTAGCTCCAGACAGTCAAGACAGACCGTCCCCTCCAAGGCTTTAGACAACATAATAGTCTTAACATGAGTTAGATGCTTGGTCTAACACCATAGACTACAGACCATAGTTTAGACTGCTAACTTTAGAACATTGTCTTCTCGCATACAAAAGTCCATTGCATGCAACGTTCTAACAGTTTTAACACAAGCAGTCAGTGAGCCATATTTGCTTACATTTACTTTAACATATAAATAAGACGAGGACAGATAGCAATGTAATGAATAACCTCTATGTATAATTTTATTATCCAGTTCAAAATGAATACATCAAAATGTCTCTAATACTTAGGGTATTTCCTAACATTTACGTCCAGCCATGTTCCTAATCGTTCGTAGCATCACACATACAATAGCCATTTGTAAAAATTGTAAACACAACCACAACCACATAAACATAAAAATTGAAAC
Source organism: Antiaris toxicaria (assembly GCA_035233585.1). Lineage (NCBI taxonomy): Eukaryota > Viridiplantae > Streptophyta > Magnoliopsida > Rosales > Moraceae > Antiaris > Antiaris toxicaria. Next base: position 26,586,877 of record CP141157.1, read on the forward strand.
TTAAGGGCTCAAAATAAATTATTATAAACCATTTGCATAACCAAATACATATAAATGGCCTTGATCAAAACTTAAATCCAACTAACACAAGATAGGGTTTTCGATTTACCTTTGTGCCTTGAACTAAGCTCTGTTTCAACTAGGGCTTGAGGAGCCAAAAATGGTCATGGGAATCCAAAAGAGTAGGGTCTATTTTTACTAGAAACAATGCCAAAAATTTCTCTTAAAAACCAAATCAAAACAGAAACTAAAAACTACAAGGATCGGTTTTGAAGACTTACCCTTGGTGCCTTAAAATGACTTGGATTCGACTTCTCCTAACACAAGCTTATGAGGTTTGATTTTTGGTAAGTTTTTGGTATGATTTATGGCTTGAAAAAGTGAAGGTTTGAGGGCTTAAAGGGGGTCGGCTACAGCTTAGAAGAAAAGGAAGAAATGGTTGTGTTTTTGGGGTGGCAAATGAAAGAATAAAACCCTTGTGCAAAGGGTGTCTTTTATAGGCAAAATTGATCAAGCTTACTTAGACTTAATCCTAATTAATTATCCACCAAATTAGCCAAATCATGGGAAAAATTGCTGCCTATTTTTAGACCAAAATAGGCGTGGGATGCTGCCTTAAATGAGAGAAGAATAAAGAAACATTTGTTGACCATGCTTTTGAAACCCCATGAATAATCTATTCCATGTATCATAGCTTTTGTATTTTTTTTAATAGTCACCTTTTGGACTATGTGTGCAGCTGATTACAGCTGCTTTTGCAGCTAAGGGGAACAAAATTTTAAGGCCAAAATTCATCTGTGTTGGCTTCACAATGCAGTTTAATTTTATACTGCGGTGTTCGGTCCTTTCTCGGCAGTGTTCCAATTTTCACCTGAAAATTGGACTTCTGAATCCGATTTTTGTATTGTAAATTCCTGATCGTTTTATACTATCTAAAAGCCCATTATCAGTCTAAATTACTATTCATATCCTATACTGTGATTGTGTCTACACTGTTTGTCCTTTCGCACGCAAAACCGAGGTGTTCTTGGGTGAAATTTCAAACACAGTCTCTCTTGACTAATTTGGACGTACTGATTCCATTTTTATCAGTTTTACATCCATCGAAGGTCATCTGGATCAATTTCAAGATCTATGTGACCCCACCTCGAAAAACATGTCAGGTGTCCGATTGACTAATTTGGACATTCTGAGTCCAAATTTATCAGTTTCAGAACGAGTAAAGGTCGTTTTGACCTTCATCCTGGTACTGCATATCTCTCAAACTAAAATTCTCATCTTATGCTCAATCAACTGGATTGAATCTACTAACCATTCATATATCAGTTTTAGGTCAATTTAAGGCCGTCTCGACCAATAACTTGACACTGCGATTCTCACTATTCACTATCTTTCACTTAACTTACCAGTCTGAGTGCTCTGACTCCGATTTTGTCAGTCTCTAGGTGAGAAGAGGTCATCCAAACCATTTTCTCGATACTATACCCTTACTAGGGTTTTCTCTCGCTATCGTGCTCAGATATTCGGTCGGAGCGTTTTGGTGATCTGTTCACTAGTCTTATGTCAAGAAATGGTCATCCGGACCAGTTTCTTGACACTGCATGTATCACACATACATACACATAATAGGGTAGACCGGGTTCACTGTCGATCACCCCTTTCATTGTATGAATAGTACTTAAACAGTACTGTATCTGTTTAATCTATTCAACTGGAAAATATCCTATATTTTTCCAACTTAATTACTTATTACATAGTAATTAGGTTTCATGCATTTTGAGGGTCTGTGTAACGGCTTTCTGCCCATTACACAGCCTTCAACATGGCCTCTATCACGGGCGTGTATACACCAGACACGGGCGTGTACTAGTTGAAATTCTTCAACACGGCCCTGTTTCAGAACGTGGCCTTTTACATGTTCATTAACCCGGGTGGTACACGGCCTCTTACATGGCCGTGTTCTTGACTGTGTCTTTATACACGACCGTGTTTAGTTACACGGCTTCTCACGTGTTCACAACCAGAGCGGTACATAGCCTCTTATACGGCCATGTACCTGACTGTGTTCTACTACATGGCCATGTTAACTTACATGGCTATATACACATACATAGTCCGATTGGTACACGACCGTGTACAGGACCGTGTACTTTAAAAATTGCACTAAAATGCATCAAATCATACCTCAATTTCTCATTAAATGAAAATCAAGTTACAGGAATAGGTGGTCCTTACAATCTACCCCCTTACAAAATTTTCGTCCTCGAAAATTAGAATAAGTCTAGGAAGTCTTTTTTCATATCCTCTTCCCATTCCCACGTGGCTTCTTCTATATTGTGGTTCTGCCACAATACTTTTACCAGTGGAATAAGCTTATTCCTGAGGACCTTATTTTCCCTAGCTAAGATCTGCACAGGTTTCTCCTTGTACGTCAGGTCGACGTGGACTTCAATGGGTTCCTGACTCAGAATGTGGAACTGTCTAGCACATACTTTTTCAACATCGAGATGTGGAAAACATTGTGTATGGAAGCTAGTTCGGGAGGAAGCGCTAGTCGGTAGGCTACCTTCTCGACCTTCTCGATAATCTCAAAAGGTCCTATGTACCTAGGACTCAGCTTCCCTTTCTTCCCAAAGCGCGCCACCCCTTTCAGGGGTGTCACCTTGAGGAAAACTGAATCTCATTTTTGAAATTCGAGAGGTCTTCGTCATTTTTCCACGTAACTCTTCTGGTGGCTATATGCTGTATCCAGCCTCTCTCTTATAAGCTTCACGTCTGCCATGGTATCCTTGATGAAGTCGGTGTTGGTGAGTTGTTTTTCTCCGATTTCATGCCTGTGAACCAGAGATCGGCATCTTTTTCCGTAGAGTGCCTCGTACGGAGCCATCCCAATCGAGGAATGATAGCTATTATTGTATGAAAACTCTATCAAAGGCCGCTTTTGATCCCAATTCCCCTTGAAGTCTAAGACACACGCTCTCAATATATCTTTTAAAGTCTGAATAGTTCTCTCAAACTGGCCGTCAGTCTGAGGATGGAAGACGGTACTGAACTTCAGTTTAGTTCCCATTGCGGCTTGAACGCTTTGCCAAAACCTTGAAGTGAAGCATCCATTGCGATCTGAGATGATTGATTTGGGTACTCTATGCAGTCTTACTATTTGAGTGACGTACATTTCTGCTAACCTCTCTATTAAGTAGCTCAACTTCATGGCTAAAAATCGAGCTAATTTCATTAGTTAGTCCACAATTACCCAGATGGCATCGTTCCCACTTGAGGTCCTGGGCAATCCGACCACGAAATCCATGGTAATTTGCTCTCATTTCCACTCTGGTGGCTCGATCTTCTGTAGTTCTCCTCCAAGAGGCTGATGTTCTGCTTTAATTTTCTGGCAGGTGAAGCACTTTGCTAAGAACTCGGCGACGTCGTTCTTCATGTGTGGCCACCAAAAATTCCCTTTTAGATCTTGGTACATCTTATTTGCTCCTGGGTGTACCGAGTATGGCATGTCATGAGCTTCTAACAGGATTCGCTTCCTGAGTTCCTCATCCTTTGGAACACATACTCTATCTTTGAAGCAGAGTGTACCATCCTTGAAGACTCAAAACTCTGAATTCTGATCCTCCACTACTTCCTTTTTGAGCTTGTCCAGGGATGAATCGAGGTCTTGGCTAGCTTTAATTTCTTTTAGGAGCGTCGACTGGAGGGTCATTTCAGACAACCTTCCTATTAACATCTCAATCTTACTGCTCTGTAGCTCATCTTGTAGTGCCTCTGGCAAAGTATGGATAGCCATAAGCGACGAAGTATGCTTTCTACTCAGTACGTCGGCCACCTTATTGGCTTTTCTTAGATGTTCAAGGATTTCACAGTCATAATCCTTAACCAATTCCAGCCATTTTTGCTGCCTCATATTAATATCTTTCTACGTGAAAATGTATTTGAGGCTCTGGTGGTCCGTGTAGATCTCACATTTAACTCCATAAAGGTAACGCCTCCATATTTTGAGCGCAAAGATGACCGCTTCTTGCGTTGGGTAGTCCTCTCGTGGTTCTTGAGTTACTGTAAAGCGTACGCGACTACTCTACCACCTTGCATTAATACAGCTCCTAATCCAGTCTTGAACACGTCGCTGTAAATCACAAAATGTCCCTGTTTAGCATCTAGTATGGTCAAGATCGGGGCACTCGTGAGTCGACTTTTTAGCTCTTGGAAGATCTTTTCACACTTGTCAGACTACTCGTACTTCTTTTCCTTTTTTGTGAGTGCTGTAAGTGGTGTGGCTAGCTTTGAGAATCCTTCCATGAATCGTCAGTAGTATTCAGCTAAACTTAAGAAGCTATAGATTTTCGTTACATTCTTTGGAGTTGGCTATTCACTAACTACTTCTACTTTCGTTGGGTCCACGGACACACCCTCTTGGGAGACCATGTGACCGAGGAAGTGGACCTTCTCCAACCAAAATTCACATTTAGAGAATTTGGCGCATAGCTGATGCTCCTTAAGCTTGGATAGAATGGCTCTTAAATGCTCCTCATGCTCCTCTTTTATCTTAGAATATACGAGTATGTCATCGATAAACACAATGACAAACTTGTCTAGGAATTCCTTGAACACTCAGTTCATTAGATCCATGAAAGCTACCGGTGCGTTCGTCAGTCCAAAAGACATAACGAGGAACTCATAATGCCTGTAGCGTGTTCGAAATGCTGTCTTGGGTATGTCTGCATCCCTGATTCGCAATTGGTGGTACCTGAAACGTAGGTCGATCTTAGAAAATATGGCAGTGCCTCGTAGCTGGTCGAAAAAATCATCGATCCATGGCAACGGATACTTGTTTTTGATCGTGATCTTGTTTAGCTCCAGGTAGTCAATACACATCCTTAACGTCCCGTCCTTTTTCTTCATGAATAATACAGGTGCTCCCCATGGTGAGCAGCTCTGTCGGATGAAGCCTTTGTCCATTAGATCCTTTAGCTGAGTCTGCGGCTCCTTTAATTCTGCTGGGGCAATTTTGTAGGAGGCCTTGGATATGGGTGCCGATCCTAGTAACAATTCGATTTTGAACGATATCTCCCGCTCCGACGGAAGTCCTGGGAGATCTTCAAGGAATATTTCCGTGAACTCCTTTATTACTGGTACGTTATCCGGTCTGGTTTGTGCTTCTTGGGTTGTATCCAAGATGTGTGTAAGAAAACCGATGCATCCACTAGATAGTAGCTGGTGAGCCTTCATTGCCGATATCATCGTCTTTGGCTGCTTCAACGATAAGCCCTTGTAGACAAATTTTTCGTGTCTGGTCGGGTTGAAGGTCACCTTCCGTCTCTAACAGTCTATAACGGCGTGGTACTTGGCGATGAAATCCATTCCTATAATCACGTCATAGTCACATATCTCGATGACGAATAGGTCCACGCTCAGCTCATGCCCACCAATAACTATTGGCACATGGCGTACCCAATAGCTAGACAACAAAACTTCCCTAGAAGGAAGGGCAGTTCGAAAAGTTTGATTCATCTTATCTAGGTTCTTGCCTAACCTCCTAGCAAATTTTGATGATGCAAAAGAGTATGTAGCTCCAGAATCAAATAAAACCAGTGCAGTGGAGTTGGCGACAGAAAGCTGACCTGTCACCACAACTGAGGTTCTAGCCTCTACATCCTTACAAGTGAAGGCATAAATCTTCCCCTACGGCTCTGGAACTTCCAATCTACCTTGGTTGATTGACGGGCCTTTGATTCTTCCTTGGATGGCATGCAGCTGTCCGCTAGTGGGGCGGGCTTGGATCTACTAATTTTACAGGTTAGAGCAGTAGTGCTTGGCAAAGTGACCTTCCTTGCCATATATATAACAGCCGTTGGTGCCCTGACAGCATTCTCCCGGATGGTTCTTTCTGCATTTGGGGCAAGATGCGTGTTGATTGCCATTTCCGCCACGGTTGTGCTTCTTTTGGGGGAAATTCCTCTGTTGTCCCTAGTTGCTCTAGTTCCCTCTTCTTTTGTTGTTGTTGTGGTTGGACTGTCGGTGGTGTTGGTTGTTTCCCATGCTATGCCCCTTGTTTTATGAGTCATGGTTTGGCCTTCCCTTGATCTGCTTCTACTAGTTCTATTCTTCAGTCTTGGCCTTGAAGATCTGGGTCCTTCTCTCCTTGTTTTGGGCTAACCAGTATTCCACCCGGATGGCCCTGTTGACACACTCAGCTATAATCATTGGCCCATGACTCTCACTGCATACCTGGACGGCAATATCCATCTAGAACATTTTTAGCATTCTCCTGACCCTTTCCTTTTCTGTTGGCACTAAGTCGGGGTAAAGTCGTGCCAGCTATTTGAATTTCCTTACGGCCTCCATGACCGTCATGCTACCCTGGCGCAGATTGTTGAATTCATCCTACTGGACTGCTAGGGCTTCATCGTTGAAGCACATTTCCCAAAACTCGATGATAAAGTCTGCCCAGTTCATTTCGTTGACTTCCCTCCTGATAGCCATGTTTTCCACTATTGGCGTGCTCCTTTGTGTAGGGCTAGGGATATACATAGGACTTTCTCCCTTTCAGTTAATCCCACAAGGTTGAGTATAACCTCGACGTTGGTCAACCAGTCATTAGCTTCAATAGGGTTCATTGTCCCCTCGAATTTATGCACCTTCATGCGCCTAAACTGCTTGTATAGGTCACCCTCTCTATGGGATGGCACAAGGATATGGGTCACTGCAGAAGCAGCCACAGCCGGTGGTGCTGGCATTGCTTGGACTGGTGGGGCCACTTGTTCCCTAGGGCTGTCGGGGGCTGTTGGTGCCGCTGGGACTGGCACCTCTTCTGGTTGTGGTGCCTAAGATTGTCGGTTCAATTGCTCCCAGAGTTGGTTAAGCTCCTATCGTTGGTTTAACATCAACTCCTGCATGGCTGTGAGTCGTGCCATTAGTTCGTCATCTCAGGTGGCTTGAGTGTACTGTGATGTTGTTCTTGTCATTGTTACCTATGTAACCCTATCACATAACAGGAAAAGAGGACATAAGTTTCTCAAATTCTATACTTGGGACTCGTATTACATATCATTTTCCTTCTTACTAAACAATCATAGATAAAAACATATATACTCATTTTATATCTTTCTTTTTCCTCTTGTGATGTTCATTACGATTGCCGCATCGTATTGAGACATCACATGAGTGCCAGGAACCGTCCTGTACTCTATATTATACCTCAGTCATACTTATGGAAAAATCACATTTAGGCCCTCAGGGCAAAATGATACTGCTGTTCATATTAGATACCATAAAAATATCCAAAATTCTAGAACGGTGGGAGTGATACATGCTTCCTAATATACAACCCAACAAGTATAGCTAGATAAGTCTGACGGGGAAAAGCTACTGCTTCCCTCTATATATATATACATAACAAGAGTTCTCGTGGAAAGGGTTACTACTACTCAGAGGATAATCCTGACTCCACGTCGGACATTTCCTCATCGTCACTCTCACTCAGGGGAAACTCCTCGGGATCTTCATCTTCGTCTCCCCAGATAATACTGCCTTCATCATCACTGGCAATGATAACCTAGGGCTCATACATTTCTGCCCCCTCATCGTCACTGATGTGGTCGAAGATCTCCTCGTCGTCGTCGTTAGGTTGAGCATCAGGGATAGCCTCGTCACAGTCTTCATCCATGTGGTGTCCGAGAGAGAGAGAGAGGCTGGTTCGGGGTCCTCCATCGGGTCCCCATGGTCTTCAGGTACTGTTGGCTGCGGTTCAGCCATGAGTTCTTCGTTGGCCGGTTGAGGTGCTGCGTCTATCGGGTCATCCCCTATGTTAGCCACTGCTGCAGGGGCTTCGCCGAGTACATGGTTGAGTGCTACCCTCTTGGCGTCCACTATGTCTTAGATAAGGTGCCTCAAGTCTTCATGCGGTGGAGGGTAGGGAATGAGGTCCCTTACATACCCAGGTGTCTCCTCCTATAGCAGGTCAGCTATCTCCAAAAAAGGTCTATCCTGAGGGATGTGAGGCAACATGGCGTCCAGAAATCTCTGACAATAGTGCGCTATGGTCTCCTGCTCATAGAGATCCTAAGTATAGGAGAGGATCTAGTATCGTCACTCGTGCATATCCTCTCATATGTCTATGTCTCGAGCTGGTGGAGTGCTATCGCGGAGGTCGCAACAGAATTCGGCCCTCTGCATTGGATGCCTGATCCTGCATCATCTATTCCACTAGGTTAATGTTGGTCCTTCCAGTCTATTACTGGCCAGAATCACCTGTAGGTGCGGTGGAATATGACATGCCTCGAAAATAACCTTCACATGATGGATCTAGTATGTGAATTCGTGTTGATAGTTACCGTCATAGATGTCCGACCGCATGGCGGTGAAAGCTAGACTTACCTGTCGGTCCTCTTGCACTTGCTGAGGGTCTCGTGGTACAGCCATAATCTCCTACTATAACTTAAACGTCAACTTATATACTAATATTTAAAAAAAAAACCAAAAGCTAACTTACTTGGACAGATGAGGCAGGCGTTTGTCGATGTGAGGTAGAGTGGCAGGAAACCGCTCTGATGCCAACTGTGACACCCCGTGGCCTTAGTGGCCCGGACCGGTACAAAAAACTTGCTTACTTGCTTTCTTTTCTTATACTTTCTTGCACTTGATACTTAACTAGATATCATAAATTTAGGGATTTTTTTTGAACATGTATGCATTTACTGTGTACGTACGTATGCCGATTACTATTCAAAATACTATTTAACGGTTATTATTTAAAAATACTATTTAATGGTTACTATTTAAAAATACGGTTCACGGTTACTATTCAAAAATACTATGTAACGGTTACTACTCAAAAGTACGGTTTACAGTTACTATTCAAAAATACTATTTAATGGTTACTATTCAAAATTACTGTTTAGCGATTACTGTTCACAAATACTGTTTGACAGTTACTATTCAAAATACTATTTAGCCCTTACTATTCAAAATACTGATACTCAAATTTACAGAAGATAAACTCGCGGTGTCTCCATACCCTTGCCCTTTCATCTGCCTCTGCCGCTACCATCGCCCATTGGGGTTTAAGTCGTAGGACGCTTACCTATAACATGAACACACTACGTGAGCTTTACGCCCAGCAAGTACAACATGTTTACTGCAAAACATGTTTAAACATAAAACATACTTAAAATCATATAATATATTAGGTAGCAACATATACCGTATTAACATATCATATAACAAATCATCATATAACATATCAGCGAATATGAACCTTTACATAACATGTGCATCATAGAAACATCATGTACTGAGTGCATCTAGAAGTATGGTGAACTATAACTAATGCACGATCTAGTTATATTCATTTATGCTTCATTATTTTCCTTTCTTTTTCTTGTCTATTTAGGACCCATGGGTTAGTACCGTATGTGCACTGACCATCGGTAACGCCCGTGGTTAAAAGCCAGAGAGCCATCAACAGATGCTCAGCTTTCTGCTTTAACTTACTTTAAAACCCTTTCAACTGAAAGAGCCGGTACGACACGCCTATACATTTCCAGCTTGTTTATCTTTTCTAGCCACATGCTTTTCTAAGCTGTCCCTAATCCTACGTGGTAGGGACGTATGGCATCTAATTTGCTCTTTCATCAATTTACTTGATTGTGAAACGATATGCTTTTAAATATGTGGTGCGACATCGTGTGCATGACATATGTATTTTTAACATATTGAAAAACATCATTTAACATCATTTTATTCATGCCATAGGCGGAGTTGTACTTACCTAATTTGCAAACAAAAATGCATACTTGCACCTTTAACAATTTATAGGTGACCACCTATCATCGATAACGTTTCTTATCAGCATCTTTGTAGAGTTACTACTACTGTGAGTGACTATTACTTGTGTTTCTATATGGTACTGAGGCCCATCGGTACCCTATTGGCCTACTATGGGGATTTGGTATCTAACTCATATCGTGTCTGATCAATCGTCTACTTGACAGATCAATCATCTTTCCTCACAGTGTTGTTTGAAATGCAGTCCTTGACTGGTTTACCGCTCAGTCAACTGACCAGCTACCTCGTGTGTTGGTAACTAAGTAGTCTACCGGGTTACTATGCGTAAACTGTTGTAGTAACCGACCGGGTTACTTTGCATGTTGGGGTGTGGTAGCCAACCGAGCTACTATTCCTTGTTTGGTATAATGGCCCACCGGGCCACTATGGCTCGCTTAGGGTAGTAGCCTACTGGGCTTCCATGGCTTGTTTGGTGTGGTAGCCTACCAGGATACACACACTTTCTCTTTGAAAAAAAAGTGTAGGTTGATTTAAAAGTTCTTGGGAAAAATTCTTTATTTTTGGAACCGTCCCCTTATCACCCCATTGGAAGGTGCGGGACGTTTTTATAAAAATCATGTTTGTATTTTTAACTTGTTAAAACACATTTTATTTTGAAGAGTATAAATTACATTTTTAAAGTTACATTTTAAAGGTGGTTTTTGAACCATTTTTGAAAACCATTTTGAAACTTGATCGAAACGACTTTGTTTACGATTTTGGTGAACATGAAAGTTTTCATCTTCGACAAGATGAACAAATCTCGTGTTACCTTGGAGCCTAAATCAAACTCTAACGGCTCCTAATTCCATTAAACCAATGGGCTTGTGCCCTGTTTTTTTTTTTTTTCGAAAAATTCCCAGTTTTACGCCTCTGTAAAAATGGCTCTGTTTTAGGCCCGAAACGGCCAAATTTTTAAAACACGCGTGAGTCATTTTCAAGATCTCGACGAGATCTACAACTTTCATGTTGAACCTGAAGTTCGGTTCGAACTCTAATGGGTCTGTTTTCACTAAAACCTGTGCCTATTTCTGGGTTCAGATTTTGTTCCCAATTTGTTCCCAGTTTCGAACACTGAGTGAAAAACACTCTAAAAACCTATCTTAAGTTAGTTTTTGGCTGAGGGTTTTTGATACAAAAATAACCGTATCGAAATTTCCATAAAATACTATGTTCTACAAATCCCAAATTTGGACCCTAAGTAGGTCAAAATGCCCAAAATCCGTGGCCCTTCCTAGGGATAGATTTACGTCCAGCCATGTTCTTAATTGTTCGTAGCATCACACATATAATAGCCATTCGTAAAAATTGTAAACACAACCACAACCACATAAACATGAAAATGGAAACTTAAGGGCTCAAAATATATTATTACAAACCATTTCCATAACCAAATACACATAAATGGCCTTGATCAAAACTTAAAACTAACTAACACAAGATAGGGTTTTCGGTTTACCTTTGTGCCTTAAACCAAGCACGGTTTCAACTAAGGCTTGAGGAGCCAAAAATGGTCATAGGAATCCAAAAGAGTGGGGTCTGTTTTTGCTAGAAACAATACCAAAAATTTCTCTTAAAAACCAAATCAAAACAGAAACTAAAAACTACAAAGCTCGGTTTTAAAGACTTACCCTTGGTGCCTTAGAATGACTTGGATTCGACTTCTCCTAACACAAGCTTGTGAGGTTTGATATTTAGTAAGTTTTCGGTATGATTTGTGGCTTGAAAAAGTGAAGGTTTGGGGGGCTTAAAGGGGGTCGGCTGCAGCTTAGAAGAAAAGGAAGAAATGGCTGTGTTTTTGGGGTGGCAACTGAAAGAACAAAACCCTTGTGCAAAGGGCGCCTTTTATAGGCAAAATTGATCAAGCTTACTTAGACTTAATCCTAATTAATTGTCCACCAAATTAGCCAAATCATGGGACAAATTGTTGCCCATTTTCAGACCAAAATGGGCATGGGCTACTGCCTTAAATGGGAGAAGAATAAAGAAACATTTGTTGACCATGCTTTTGAAACCCCATGAATAATCTATTCCATGTGTCATAGCTTTTGTATTTTTTATACTGCGGTGTTTGGTTATTTCTCGGCAGTGTTTCAATTTTCACCCGAAAATTGGATTTCTGAATCTGATTTTTATACTGTAAATTCCTAGTTGTTTTATGTTGTCTAAGTGCCCATTATCAGTCTAAATTTCTGTTCACATCCTATACTGTGGTTGTGTCTACACTGTGTTGTCCTTTTACACGCAAATTAAGGCGTTCCTAGGTGAAATTTCAGACACAGTTTCTCTTGACGAATTTGGATGTGCTGATTCCGTTTTTATCATTTTTATGCCCATCATAGGTTGTCTAGATCAATTTTTAGGATCTGTGTGATCCCACCTCGAAAAACGTGTCAGGTGCTTGATTAACTAATTTGGACGTTCTGAGTCCAAATATATCAGTTTCGGAGCGAGTAAAGGTCGTTTTGATCCTCATCCTAATACTGCATATCTCTTAAACTAAAATTCATGTTTTATGCTCAATCAACTGGATTGAGTCTGCTAACCATTCATCTATCAGTTTTAGGTCAATTTAAGGCCGTCTCGGCCAATAACTTGACACTGCGATTCTCACTATTCACTATTCACTGTCTTTCACTTAACAGACCAGTCTGAGTGCTTTGACTCCGATTTTGTCAGTCTCTAGGTGAAAGGAGGTCATTCAGACCATTTTCTCGATACTGTACCCTTGCTAGGGTTTTCTCTCACTATCGTGCTCAAATGTTTGGTCCGAGCGTTCTGGTGATCTGTTCACCAGTCTTGTGTCAAGAAATGGTCATCCGAACCAGTTTCCTGACACTACGTGTCTCACACATACATACACATAATAGGGTAGACAGGGTTCACTGTAGATCACCCCTTTCATTGCATGAATAGTACTTAAACAGTACTGTATCTGTTTAATCTATTTAACTGGAAAATACACTGTATTTTTCCAACTTAATTACTCATTACATAGTAATTAGGTTTCATGCGTTTTGAGGGTCTATGTAACGGCTTTATGCCCATTACACGGCCTTCAACATGACCTCTAACACGGGCGTGTATAAGGCAATACGGGCATGTATACACCAGACACGGGTGTGTACTAGTTGAAATTCTTCAACACGGCCCTGTTTCAGAACATGGCCTTTTACACGTTCATTAACCCGGGTGGTACACGACCTCTTACATAGCCGTGTTCTTGACCGTGTCTCTGTACACGGCCATGTTTAGTTACACAGCTTCTCACGTGTTCATAACCTGAGCAGTACACAGCCTTTTACAAGGCCGTGTACCTGACTGTATTCTACTACACGGCCATGTATACTTACACGGTTGCATACACGTATATAGTCTGATTGGTACACGGCCACTTACACGGCCGTATACAGGAGCGTGTACTTTAAAAATTGTGCTAAAATGCATCAAATCATCCCTCAATTTCTCATTAAATGAAAATCAAGTTACAGGACTAGGGCAGTCCTTATAGAAAGTAATTCAATTTACTGAACATGCTCATCCCAAACTCTTTCTTAATTTGATCAATAAATTCCACTTCGTTAGACTTGGAGGTAAATCCAAATACTATATCATCAACATAAATCTGAGCAATCATGATCCCAGATTTAAATGTCCTAATGAATAAGGTTTTGTCTACTCCCCCTCTCTTATAGCCCTTCTCTAGTATAAATTTTTTCAAACTTTCATACCAGGCCCTAGGAGCTTGTTGCAATTCGTACAATGCCTTTTTGAGTTTGTACACATGATCAGGATGATGTCGATCCTCAAACGCTTTTGATTTCTCAACATATACTTGTTCATTTAAAATTCCATTCAAGAAAGCACTCTTGACATCTATTTGGTATAATTTAAAACCTAGCAAACAAGCTATCCCCAAAAGTTGTCTAATTGATTCAAGTCTAGCTATTGGTGCAAAGGTCTCATCAAAATCAATGCCTTCCACTTGAGTGTATCCTTGAGCAACTAATCTAGCTTTATTCCTAGTGATGTTACCAAATTCATTAGTTTTATTCTTAAAAATCCACTTGGTTCTTATCACATTAGAATCCTTTAGCCTAGGAACTAGAGTCCATACATCATTCCTCACAAATTGTTCTAACTCTTCTTGCATAACACTAACCTAATATTCATCTAATAAGGCTTTTTTTAACATTCTTGGGTTCGGATTGAGAAGGAAAGCAAACGAACTTGAGAATCTCATGATAATTGACTCTTTGTTTATCCCTCATGCATCTACCTTCATTAAGTCTTCCAATGATATCTTCAATAGGATGGTTCTTTTGTACTCTTGTCAAAGGCTTCCTTGTAACTGGGTCAGATGGTTCCACTATGTATCTTTGTGATGTTTCAGGTTCTGTCACAAGGTGTGTTGTAACATCGGTTGATGTTTCAGTTTCTGTTGCAACATCACCTGAATCTACAAGGTAAGGTGTCAATGCAGTAGCATCAGTCCTACATCAATTGGTTCTTCCATCTCTTTTTCATCTATAAAGTTTTAAATTTCTTTCTCCTTGGAGAATTCCACAAAATCCTTCAAGTCATCAAACACTACATTAATAGACTCCATCACAGTTTGAGTTCTCACATTGTAAACTCAATAAGCCTAACTATTTGTTGAGTATCCTAAGAATACTCCTCCACCACTCTTGGCATCAAGCTTACCTAAATGCTCACGATCATTCAAGATGTAGCAAACACAACCAAAAACATGAAATTAACTAAGGTTAGGTTTCTTACCTTTCCAAATCTCATAAGGAGTTTTAGTAGTACCTAGCCTTAGATAAGCACGATTAATTGTGTAGCAAGTTGTGTTGAATGCCTCGGCCCAAAATTTGAAAGCAAATTTCTTAGAATTTAGCATCACTCGAGCCATCTCTTGAAGAGTCCTATTCTTTCTTTCAATAACACCATTTTGCTGTGGTGTCTTAGAAGTAGAAAATTAATGAGTTATACCATGCTTATCACAGAAATTAGCAAAAATAGTATTTTCAAATTCTCTATTATAATTACTCCTAATTCTTACTATTTTGCCAATGTTGCAGTCTTTTTCAATTTTCAGTTTTATGCACAAAGCTTGAAAAACATCAAATGTGTCAGATTTTTCTCTAATAAAATTGACCCAAGTAAATCTAGAGTAATCATCTATGCACACAAAAACATACATTTTTCCTCCAATACTTTTAACCTACATTGCACCTATAAGATCCATATGGAGCAGTTCAAGAACACGGTTCTGCACTACTTTGTAAGACTTCCTAACCTGTTTGTTGATTTGACAAGGTCTACAAATTCCATACTCATTTTTCTTATGGCGCACCCAAATCCTACCGCGCTAAACTTATCATGAACCAACTCTATTACCGGCTAAGACAGCCTATGTGCCGAATCTGGATCGCCATTTAAACTCTTTTTCTCTCAATCTCTTATTTTTCAGGGCCCAAATTTCGCCCATAATTTTTTTTTCTTTTTAATACACACGTTCCTTAAAAGAAAGCTAAGTATGAAAGCCTTATAAAATACAATACTAGCTTTTAGATGTCTTTTGGGTACAACATAATGTACAATATACAATATATTTATAATGTAATTTTTCAAAACACATTCTCTTCAATTCACTAACTCTCAACGCCCCAGTGAAAGACTTATGGTAGGACCAGATCCACGGTGAATTCCCTATCCCCTTGACACGCACACATCCTACCGCCATCCATGTAGTCTATTGGACAGGTTTCTTATCTGCAACATGAACAGACTGATCAGCTAACAGGCTCAGTAAGTTCAAACATACTTAATAAGAATCACATAGATTCAAAAACATCAAAATCTAATTTCCTATGAATAATACTATTCATATATAAATAGTACTATTCATGTATGAATAGTAACTTTGACCTTTGATCGGTGAATAGTAACTGTTACCCTAATCAGTTACTATTCACATTACCCTAACCGAACTTACTACACTTAGTGCTAGTGTCGGTTATACTCAATTATGCTCGATTATGGCTTTCATCACTTTATTTTTTATTAGCTCTATTTATGTTCTGGTTTCGAGCTCTTGATGACAGTACCGATAATTTATAGAGCATCGACTATGAGGGCTTAGGGAGCGACCCTAGAGCTTCTTCCTCTCCAACTCTTATTGCTCGTAGCGATTATTATATCCCCGAAGGATCTATAAAACCTCCACCACAATGTTGGAGGGGCGGTACGCCTTAGATGGTTTCATTATCATCTTTCAATTTTAGTATTGACCAAGTGACATTAATCGTCACCTTAAGGTCATTAACCTCTACTGCCCATAGGTCTTACTTATTCTTTTTTTTTTTTCAATTTATGGGATACGTTATACTAACTAATCCCTAGGGTCCATAGGACTTAACCAATGATGTACAACTAGTGCTAAACACAATATCACAGTATTTCATGTTGCAGACACAAAAATACTTGAACTTACCACCACTGTAATAATGTCAAATTCTGGAACTCCTCTGCAGTTTTTTCTGTAGTTTGGGTCCCTACAGATATAGTATTGTCTGTTAATATCCTTTATTAATTATCACTTTGAATAAAGTTATTTTGTGATAAATTTTATAAAGCATTTCAATTCTTTATGTGGTACACAGTTTGCAATATGTCGGTGTCCCTGACTGAGTACCTCTCGGTTTCACTTTACATGGCCGGTTCCACTATACACGCCCGTGTACTATTTAAACTCTAGATTTTTAACTCTAAAATCTTTATTTTGGGTCCTAGAATTTTATTTAAGTCATTCTAGGTCCTTTACGGTCTTTTCTGAACCTTTTAGAAATTTTTGGTCAAAATGACCATTTTATCCCTGACGGGTCTCAGGATTGTAACAATTCCGTTTTTATCATTTTTCTCAAATTTTCTAAGCCCAAATATCTTAAAATAATATTTCTTAAACTTCTGTATTATTTTACAGCTTTATGTGCCCTAAAAACCTAATTATTCATTTTCCGACCTTCGATTACTATTCATCTAACACCTAGGGTCGTTTCTCTTTTTTCCAGCGTTTCGGAGCCTCAAATGGGTATTTCACTACTCCTGAAATGTTTTTCATTCCCATCCCCTAGTCTCGGTTCCCGAGGAGCTCAGGTTTCCTTTCCCGAACTAATTTTTCCCTCGTTTCCCAAAATACCCCTAATGTGAAATTTTCCCCGTTTTAGGCATTTTAGTCATTAAGGGTCGGTTTACTATTTCTCTTGTGTTGGTTTTCCATTACTTACCCTAATCCACTGAGGGGTCTCGGTTTCCTTCCCGAGTCCAATATTTTTACTCCCCCGTTTCCCGAATGCCCTTATGCCGTTTTAGAAATTTCGACAGCATTTCCGCTTGTATTTTAAGGTTTTCCCGGCGTTAGGTATGCTTCAGAACCTTTGTACCTGCTACGTACTATACTAGAAACCTATTTTATACAAAGTTACCAAACTTTGTATAAAAATTTTCTACATTAACCAATATTCAATAATTCAACACCAATCATCAATATTTTTTCCACTTATCAACTTAGTTTCTCATGTTAATCATCACCAAATATTTTTCATCATCATGATCAATTATCACATATCATTCTTAGGTTTTCAATGTACATTTCAACATTAGAATCCTAGCAAAATTTTCATTCCAAACCTAGCATTAGCCACGGATTTTTCATGCTAATTCACACAGAAAATTTTGTTTTCTTTCCTAGGGTTTCATCAACATTACTCATCATTGTTCAATACTAAAAATTTTCCATTTTCTAGCATTTATCACCCATGGATTTTAGCATGAAAAATGCATCAAAATTTCTTGTTTCTTGATTCTAATTCATGCTTAATTCACATGCCACCAAATGATCATAAACACTAAACTAAATCACCAAATTTTCAATCATTTTCCACACCAATAGTGCCACGGATTTCATGGAAACCAAGCATAAATTATTGTTTGTTTCTTAAATCTAATTCATACTTCAATCTCTAGATTACCAAACCAATCATTATATCCACAAAACATCAATTTTTTTTCAATGTTTCTACACCAATAGTGCCACGGATTTTCTAAGGAAAATTCAAAGAAAATTGCTCCAAATTGGTGGCTTACCTTCTCAAGTGATCTCTTAATGCTTAAACTTGGATTGGAAGCAAATTTTAGTGTGAATTTTGGATAAATTTTAGCTTAAAAAGGGGAGGAGACCCACGGATTTTTGCTGCTGGAAATTGGCAAGAATTTGGCCAAGTTTCTCTATTTTTTTGAATGAATTTTGAAGCCTATTTATAGGCAAAAGCAAGGCACTTCATAGCAATTATTTTCCAATAATTCCCTAATTGTTTAAGGACTAAAATGCAATATTTTTGGGCCAAAAATAAAATTTTTTTTTGCCTTCTTTCGAGGTGGCCGAATGGCCTTTTTTCAAAATTTTTAAATTTTTTTCCAACGTCTTTTTGGCTAGATCTTGGCCATTGATCAAAAAGACAAGAGATCCTAGCCATACACCTATCTTATATTACTTTCCAATCATTCAAAAATTACATTCATGACATCATAATTGTGATGTCATCTTATAATATATATGGATTAATTCACTAATTAATTCGTGGTCAAATTTTGATCGAAAGCCAAACCGAACGGAACTTTACCGAAATCGCGTAGGCGGATTCTGGGCGACTCCGGTGCAATTGGTTTGTTTTATTTTGCTTCCGTTTGGTTAAAATTCTCTACCATAAATTTTTATCTTTTTAGTGCATTTCAATGCACTCTCTAGGGTTTTTGGCTCCGTTTTTGAACCGTCTCACCCGATTCTATTCGGTAAGATTTTCCATCTCCAAACTCACTCACTTTAACACTGCCGAAACATTTTTACAGTATTCACAACAGTATTAAAACACAACTTTTTCATATTTTAGTCATTAAAATTGATACATACATACAATTTTAATTTACTCTGAGAATCTAAACTTCCCAATTATCACATTCACCCCTCCTTATAAAATTTTCATCCTCGAAAATTTAGAACAAGTGGGGGTATAGATTCCTAATTTCATCTTCTCGCTCCCATGTAGCCTCTTCAATGTTGTGATTTCTCCACAGCACTTTGACTAATTGGATTGTTTTATTCCTCAAAATTTTATCTTCTCATGCCAGAATTTGAACAGGCCTCTCCTCGTACGTCAGATCTTCTCGAATCTAGATCGGTTCATGTTTCAACATATGGGACGGATCTGATATATACTTCCACAACATCGATACGTGAAACACATTATGCACTGCTGGCATTTCTGGAGGTAACGCCAATCTATAAGCGACTTAACCAATGCGTTCGATAATCTCATATGGTCCAATATATCTCGGACTCAATTTCCCTTTCTTTCTGAATCGCATTATTCCTTTCATCGGTGAAACTCTTAGGAATACGAAATCCCCTTTGTTGAACTCTAGGGATCTTTGTCTTTTATCCGCATAGCTCTTTTGTCGGCTCTGGGCTATTTTCATCCGTTGTTGTATTTTTGTAACTGCATCCACTGTTTCTTGTACAAAATCTGTCATATACAGTTGTTTTTCTTGTAAGTCATACCAATAGACCGGTGATCTACACTTTCTTGCATATAGGGCTTCATAGGGTGCCATCCCTATCGAGGTTTGGTAGTTATTATTGTACGAAAACTCTATCAATGGAAGTTTCTCATTCCAGCTACCCAGGAAATCTATTGTACATGCACGAAGCATGTCTTCTAGCGTTTCAATTGTTCGCTCAGATTGCCCGTCTGTCTGCGGATGAAATGCTGTGCTTAGACGCACTTCTATTCCCATAGCTTCTAGCACACAAGTCCAGAAATTTGAAGTGAATCGTGGATCATGATCCAACACAATGGATTTAGGAACTCCATGTAACCTGACTATATGGTTAACATACAAGTTCGCTAACTTTTCCATTGAAAAGTTCATTTTCACCACAATGAACCTTGCCTTCTTTGTCAACTTGTCGATAATAACCTAAAGGGCATCATAACCTTCTCGGGTTTTCGGTAGTCCTACCATAAAGTCCATTGTAATATGTTCCTATTTCCATTTGGGAATCTCCAACGGCTCTAATTTTCAGCCTGGATGTCGATGTTTAGCTTTAACTTTTTGGCACATCATACATTTACTTACAAACTCAGCAATGTCCTTCTTCATCTATTTCTACCAGAATTGTAGCTTCAAATCCTGGTACATCTTACTGGCTCTGGGATGTATTGAATATGGCGTTTCATGGGCTTCTACCATAATTCACCTTCTCAATCCTTCATCATCTGGAACATGAATTCTTCCCTGATATGAATTAATCCATCTTTAGACACTCCCTCTTGAGGACTTGCTAGCTTCGAGTCTCATTTCTGAGCCTCTCTGATATCCTCATACAGCGTTGATTCCAGTTGTAGTGCAGCCAATTTTCCAGCTATCAGCTCCACTTTTAACATGTTGATTTCTTACTACAATGGCTTTGGAAGTTTTCTAATCGATAGTTGTTGCGAGACAGTAGATTTTCTACTTAATGCATTTGTAATGTGATTGGCTTTTCCAAGATGGTAGAGGATTTCACAATCATAGTCCTTTACCAGCTCCAGCCATCTCCTTTGCCACATATTTAGCTGTTTTTGAGTGAAGAAATACTTTAAACTTTGGTGGTCAGTATAAATCTGACACTGAGCTCCATACAGATAGTGTTGCTAGATATTCAATGCGAACACTACTGCAGCAAGTTCCAATTCATGCGTGGGATAATTTCTTTCGTGGTCCTTTAATTGACGCTAGGCATAGGCAATCACCTTGTTACCTTGCATCAGGATAGCTCCTAATCCCATTTTTGAGGCATCATCGTAAATCACGAATATCTCCCCTTCAGTAGGAAGTATAAGTATCAGCACACTCGTTAGTCATTTCTTCAATTCTCGAAAGCTTTTCTCGCACTCTTCGGTCCACTCATACTTCTTTTTCTTACCTGTAAGAGCCGTGATAGGAGCGACAAGTCTTGCAAATCCTTCAACAAATCTTCTAAATAGCCAGCTAAACCTAAGAAACATCGTATTTTTGTCACGTTCTTAGGTGCGGGCCATTCATTAATCGCCTCCACTTTTGCAGGATCCATGGCGATTCCTTCCTTGGAAACCACATATCCAAGAAAATGTACTCTATCTAGCCAGAATTTTCATTTTGAGAATTTGGTATAGAGTTGATGCTTCCTTATCGTCTGTAGGACGATCCTCAGATGTTCTTCATGTTCTTCGATAAATGCAGCTAGTGCATTTGTTAACCCAAATGGCATCACAAGGAATTCGTGATAACCGTAGCGGGTCTGAAATGCAGTCTTGCGGATGTCACTCTTCTTGATCCTCAGTTGATGGTATCCTGATTGCAGATCAATCTTGGATAATACTGCTACACCTTTTAGTTGATCGAACAAGTCATTAATTCTAGGTAACAGATACCTATTCTTGATAGTGACCTTGTTTAACACCTGGTAGTCAATGCACATGCAAAACGATCCATCCTTCTTCTTGACGAACAACATGGGAGCACCCATGGGGAATAGCTCGGATGTATAAATCCTTTGTCAAGAAGCTCCTTCAGCTGCTCCTATAACTCTTTTAATTCAGCTGGTACCATTCGGTATGGTGCCTTTGAGATAGGTGCAGTTCTTGGCATCAGCTCGATTTCAAAAGAGATTTCTCGTTTAGGCGACAATCCTGGTAATTCCTCTAGGAAGACATCAATAAATTCCTCCACAATAGGAACATCTTCAAGTTGAAGCTTCTGTTCCTCCGTTACGTCCACTATGCATGCTAAGTATCCAGCACAACCGCTCGACATTAGCCTTTTTGCCTTCACCGAGTTCATCATTATCGTCCTTGGTTTGCATGACGATCTGATATATTCGAATCCATCTTCTTGGTTGGGTTAGAACCTTATCTTTTGCTTCTGGCAATCGATCGTGGCTTGATACTTCCCTAGGAAATCCATTCCTAGTATTACATCGTAGTCCGCAAGCTCTATCATGATCAATTCTGCATACAACTCACTATTTACCAAAATTATTGGTACATGAGGTAAGCAATGATTGGACATCAAGACTTCCCCCGAAAGTAGTGCGGTTCTAAATGTCATACCCATGTTATCTTTTGGATATCCTATCTTGTTCACAAATTGATAGGAAATAAACGAATACGTAGCACCAGAATCAAATAAGATAGACGCCAAATGATTAGCTACAGAAAACTGACTTGTCACTACATTGGATGTCCCTGCTTCTGCATCCTCTTTGGTATACACCATTACTCGAGCATCTGCATGGGGTAGGCCTTGTGATCTTTCCTGTCTCTCTGTGGATGAAAGACCTTCGACCTTTGCCTAGATTGCATGTGCTTGGGGATGTTGCTGCTGTGTCTGGAATGAACCCTGCACATTTGCCTATTTTCGGGGCAGTTCCTGGCAAAATGGCCATCCTTTTTACATTAGAAACAGGCATTTGGGGCAAGTCTGCATCTGCCTACATGTCTCTTTCTACAGACTATGCAGTCACGGACAATAGGTCTAGCATTATTGTTCAATCTCCGCTGCTGGTTCCTATTCCCAGAATTATTCCCCTTTCTCTTGCCTTATGACTGTTGGCCAGAAATGCTTGGTTGTCTGGCCTTAGTATTCTGATTTGGTTTACTACTCTGTCCGACCTGGGATCTAACTTGTATAGCTTTTGCTAGTACCTTTTCCTTCTTCTTGGAATCCCTAATCTTTTCCCTTTCCTCCTTCTGTCGAACCAAATAATATTCAGCCCTCAACACTCTGCTTACATAATCGGATACAGTAGTAGGCGGCGTCAATCCGTTATCTACCAATGCTGAGATTTCGGGATGGAACATTCCCAGCATCTTCTGAATTTTTTCCCTATCAATGGAGACAGCATACGGGCATAGTTGGGACAGTTTGTCGAACTTGCTACAGACCTTGATCACTGACTTGTCCCCCTACTTTAATTCTGCAAACTCTCTTTGTTGTGGTCGCAGCAGTGCAGGATTATAATACTTCTAATTGAATTCCTCCAGGAAATCTATCCATGACATTGTGTACATGTATCTTCTCAACTTGACTGACTCCCACCAAAACCTTGCATCCTTCTTTAGAACAAAGGACGCACACATAATCCTTTCTTGGTCATTCAACTCTATAAATTCCAAGATTATATGGAGTGAGGATAACCATTCTTCTGCTTCTAAGGGGTTTATGGAACCCTCAAACTCCTGTGGCTTCATTCGTCAGAATCTTTCGTATAGTGGCTCTTGGTTGACTCGGGATTGCAGTTGTGCCTCTACTTCTTCTATTTCAAGTTTAATTGGCGGCATTTCTGGTTTAGGTGTGGCCATTTGTGGGTTTTGGCCTTCTTCTTAGCCTTGCCTCTGCTCTATCTGCTCTAGCCTTTGTCTTAACTCAGCATTCGCTTTCATCTGAGCCTCTAGCATGGCTTGCAATTCATCTACTCTTTCAAACAGGACTGGTCGCCCTCTCATGTTTCGTAAATTTCTTGGGTTCACCATCTTTTCTATATCCTATAATCGTATGCAAATCAATCATTAGGTTTTTCACAAACATATTTTTATAATATAAGTAAAAATAGTTTTTAATCATCATATAGATTTCAACATTTCATCCATTGAACACGTCAAAATATGATTGTCATTTCGAAATTTTCAAATATACATCAACTCGAAGACTTTCCTCAAAATAGCCTTTCGATACTATCATCCATACACATATACAAATATATATATATATTTATATATCACATGTGTTTCTGCATCTAATCTCCTAACTGGGGTTGATCCAGAATTGTCAAAAATTCCACTAGATCCACTTCATCCTCATCCGTACCGTTTCTGGCCTCGGATGGCATCGATCCTTCAGCGGGACCCATACCCTTTGGTTGCCTTGATGCACCAGCCTTATGATCGTTTGCCATAGGCTATGCCCTATACAGACGGTCTAGCATTGCTTCTTGCAATAGCTGCTCACATCTCTTGTGTACCATGCGTTCCATCATCATCTCCTCCTCTACTTTAGCTACAGTAACCATAAACTCGCGCAAGGTAGTAGGGTATAAAGGGGTTACCCTCTGTCATAGATCAATAATGAGTCCCTTCCAAAATATATCATAAAACTCCTCATCTGTAAGGTTGGACAGAGGACATCTCCTCACAACGTTATCCTGAAACCGGACTGCATACATGAATACAATATCACTTAGCATCATCTACTGTCTTTCTACCCTAAGAACAAAATCTCTGACATCTGTATACTTGGGCATGGTCGGTGGCGGTGTCACTATCCTGCCCTGGGGAGGGTCTGAAACCAGTGTTGTACTCTTCTGCGGAAACTGTTGCATCATGATTTGGTAAAACTCAGCCTAATCAAGTGCTAACAGCATCTCCTGATCACAGTACTCCCAATACAACCTTGCATCCTCACGGAATGTACCAACTGCCATCAACACCCAGCAGTCCTCATCTATGTCGCACTGGTGCATGATAGTCTCTGTGTCGTGTGGCCAATCTTGAGTAGAGATCCCCTATTGACCTCTCTCGAATGTAGGTGGATGACTGCCTCTAAAAGCATATACTGCTCGTACTGATACTCTGGCTCCTATACGAGCTCGATCTCCCACCACTGCAATATCTACTGTTACTGGTGGATTTACAACCGGTCCAGGAGGTAGAGCTTGTACCGGTGCCAGTGCTATTGTGCTCGGCACTGGTGACTTAGGTATCGACGGTCGAGGCGCGGCTCGATGAATCATCGATGGTCTGCTCACGGGTCTAGTCCATACCCGGATCAGTCCTCTCGGTCGGTATGGGTGGGGTCTCATGTAAGGTGGTCTAGTCATCTATGTCCTACAAAATATATAACCTTGAATAAATGAAAAGTTAACTAGTCTCAAAGAGAGCTAACTTACTTGGATTGACGAGTAGGTCGTGTTTCGTGCCAATAGAGATATAGTCAACCGCTCTGATACCTACCTGTGGCGCCCCTGAATCCAACCACGCTAAACTTGTCATGAACCGACTCTGTTGCCAGCCAAGATAGCCCGTGTGCCAAATCCGGATTGCCATTTAAACTCTTTTTCTCTCAATCACTTATTTTTTAGGGCCCAAATTTGGCCCATAATTTCTTTTCTTTTTAATACACACTTTCCTTAAAAGAAAGCTAAGTATGAAAGCCTTATAAAATATAATACTAGCTTTTAGATGTCTTTTGGGTACAACATAATCTACAATATACAATATATTTATACTGTAATTTTTTTCAAAACACATTCTCTTCAATTCACTAACTCTCAACGCCCAGCGGAAGACTTATTACAGGACCAGATTCATGGTGAATTCCCTATCCCCTTGATACACACACATCCTACCGCCATCTATGTAGTCTATTGGACAGGTTTCTTACCTGCAACATGAACAGACTGATGAGCTAACAGGCTTAGTAAGTTCAAACATACTTAATAAGAATCACATAGATTCAAATACATTAAAATCTAATTTCTTATGAATATTACTATTCATACATGATAGTAATATTCATCATAAATACTAACTTTGACATTTGACCAGTGAATAGTAATTATTACGCTAATCGGTTACTATTCACATTACCCTAACCGAACTTACTACATTTAGTGCTAGTGTCGGTTATACTCAATTATGCTCGATTATGGCTTTCATCACTTTATTTTCTATTAGCTCTATTTATGTTCTGGTTTCAAGCTCTTGATGGCTGTATCGATAATTTATAGTGCGTTGACTGTGAGGGTCTAGGGAGCGACCCTAGAGCTTCTTCCTCTCCAGCCCTTATCGCTCGTAGTAATTATTATATCCCCAAAGGACCTATAAAACCTCCACCACAATATTGGAGGGGCGGTACGCCTTAGGTGGTTTCATTACCATCTTTCAATTTTAGTACTGACCAAGTGACATTAATCGTCACCTCAAGGTCATTAACCTCTACTGCCCATAGGTCTTACTTATTCTCTTCTTTCAATTTATGGGATATGTTATATTAACTAATCCTCAAGGTCCATAGGACTTAACCAATGATGTACAACTAGTACTAAACATAATATCACAGTATTTCATGTTGCAGACACGAAAATACTTGAACTTACCACCACTGCGATAATGTCAAATTCCGGAACTCCTCTGTAGTTTTTTCTCTAGTTTGGGTCCCTACAGACATAATATTGTCTGTTAATATCCTTTATTAATTTTCACTTTGAATATATTTATTTTGTGATAAATTTTACAAAACATTTCAATTCTTTATGTGGTACACGATCTGCAACACGCCCGTGTCTCTGACCATATGTGACGCTCCCGATTCTGATCACCCGCAACTGTCATGAACCGACTCTATTGCTAACCAAGACAGCTCGTGTGTCGAATCTGGGTTGTCAATTTAAAACTCTTTTTCTTAAACTTTCATTTCTCAAGGCCCGAAAATTTTGCCCATAAAATTTTTTTTCTTTTTTAATACATACTTTCTCCAAAAGAAAGCTGAGTATAAAAGCCATATAAAACACAATACTACTTTTAGTTGTCTTTTTGAGTATAACATAATGTATAATATACAAAATAGCTACATTATATTTTTTTCTTATAACACATTTCCTTCAATTCACTAACTTTAAAAGCTTAGCGGAAGACTTATGGCAGGACCAAGTCCACGATGAATTCCCTATCCCTTGACACACGCACATCATGCCACCATCTACAAAGTCTACCGGACAGGTTTCTTACCTGCAACATGAACAAACTGATGAGCTAACAGGCTCAGTAAGTTCAAACATACTTAGCAAGAATCATATGGATTCAAAAACATTAATAACTTAATCTCTTATGAATAGTACTATTTATCATAAATAGTACTATTCATCATGAATAGTGACTTTGACCTTTGACTGATGAATAACAACTATTACCCTAACTGGTTACTATTCACATTATCCTAATGAGGTACTATTCACATCATCCTAACCGAGTTTACTACACTTAGTGTAAGCTTCGGTTATGCTCAATTATGGTTTTTATCATATTATTAATTGTTCTTTCTCTATTTATATTCTGATGTAGAGCTCTTTTATGGCAGTACCGATATTTATCTTGCGCGCTAACTGAGAGGGCCTAGGGAGCGACCTTAGAGCTTCGGCCTCCATAGCCCTTATATATCCCCGTAGGACCTGAAAAACCTTCACCATAATGTTGGAGGGGCGGTACGCCTTAAATAGTTTTATTACCATCTTTCAATTATAGTTTTGACTAAGTGACATTAATTGTCACCTCAAGGTCACTAACCTCCATCGCCGTAGGCCTTAGATATTCTTATCTTTAAAATATGGGACATGTTATACCAACTAATCCCCAAATGTCAATAGGACTTGATTCCTAATGTACAACTAATACATAACAAAGTAATACAGTATTTCATATTATAGACATGAAAATGCTTGAACTTACCAATACTGCGATAATGTCCACTTCCGGAACTCCTCCGCAGTTCTATCTCTAGTTTGGGTTCCTACAAACATAATATTGTCTGTTAATACCCTATATTAATTATCACTTTAAATATATTTATTTTGTGAGAGTTTTTACAAAACATTTTAATTCTTTATGTGGTACACGGTATGGAACACACCTGTGTCCCGAATCATGTACCTCTCGGCTTTATTTTACACGGCCGTGTTCCACTGTACACGCCCGTATACTAATTAAACTCTAGATTTTAATCTTTAAAAACTCTATTTTGGGTCCTAGAATTTTATTTAAGGTATTCTAGATCCTTTACGGTCCTTTTTGAGCCTTTCAGAAATTTTTAGTCAAAATGACCATTTTGCCCCTGACGATTCTCGGGACTGTAACTATTCCGCTCTATCATTTTTCTTAATTTTCTAAGTCCAAATATCTTAAAATAATATTCTCTAGACTTCTATATTATTTTACAGCTCAATTTACTATAAAATCTCAATTATCTATTTTCCCGGCCCTCGATTACTATTCATCCCTCATTTAGGGTCGTTTCTTGTTTTTCGAGCGTTTCGGAGTCTCAAATGGCCGTTTCACTACTCTTGAAACACTTTTTATCCTGTCTCCGACCCTCGGTTCTCGAGAGGCTCAGGTTTCCTATCCCGACCTAATATTTTTTTCCACGTTTCCCAAAATACCCCTAACATGAATTTTTTTTTTTCTGTTTTAGGCATTTTAGACATTAAGGGTCGATTTACTATTTCTTTTGGGTTGGTTTTCCATTTTCAATCCTAATCCACTGAGGGGTCCTGATTTCTTTCCCGAGTTCAATATTTTTACCCCTCGTTTCCCGAAATGCCCTTATGCCGTTTTAAAAATTTCGACAGCATTTGTGCTTGTATTTTTAGGTTTCCCGGTGTTAGGTACGCCTCAGAACCTTTGTACCTGCTACGTACTATACAGAGGCCTATTTTATACAAAGTTTCCAAACTTTGTATAAAAATTTTCTACATTAACCAATATTCAAAAATCAATACACAACAACAAATTTTTCCAAACCTAGTCTTGATTTATCATATTAATCATCACCAATGTTCTTCATAACACATTTCAAATATCACATATCACTCTTAGGTTTTCTAATGTGCAACACAATATCAAAACCTAACAAAATTTTCATTCTAACCCTAGCATTAGCCACGGATTTTTCATGCAAAACATATAGAAAATTTTGTTTTCTTTCCTAGGGTTTTATCAACATTATTTAACACTAAAAATTTCCATTTTCTAGTGTTCATCACCCATGGTTTAGCATGGAAAATACATCAAATTTTTCTTGTTTCTTGATTCCAATTTATGCTTAATTCATTACATAACCAAATGAACATAAACACTAATCCAAAACACCAATTTCCAAGTCATTTTTCACACCAATATGCCACGGATTCTTTCCTGGAAACATGCAAAATTTTTGCTTGCTTCTTAACCCTAAATCATGCTTCAAATTCTAAAACACAAATCTAATCATAACATCAATAAAACATTAACTTTTTCAATGTTTTTCTACACCAAGGACCCACGGATTTTGACTAAGAAAATCAAAGAGAAATGCTTCAATTTAGAAGGTTACCTTATCTAGTTGATGGCTTGATGCTAGAAATGCAATGGACGCTAAGTTTAGTGTGAAATTTTAAACAAAATTTTGGTTTAATGGGGGAAAGGCTCACGGCTTTAGGCTACAAGAAAAAGGGTAAAAGTTTGGCTAAATTTTTCCTTTTTTTTGAATGAATTATGATGCCTATTTATAGGCAAAAATCCAAGGACCATTTAGCAATTTTTTCAACAATTTGCTAATTGTTCAAGGACGAAAAAGGAAGATTTTTGGGGCCAAAATCAATTTTTTTTCTTTCTTCCTTTCCACATGGCCGAATGGCCTTTTTTATTATTTTTAAAAAATTTTCAAAGTTAATTTTGGCATGATCTTGGCCATTTATCAAAAGGTGATTAAATCCTAACCTTACACCTTTTACCTAATACTTTCCAAGCCAAAAATAAATTTGTATTAATGGCATCATGTAGGTGATGTCATCTTATTATATATATTAATTCCCTAATTAATTTGTGGTCAAATTTTGACCGAAAGTCAAACCTAACGGAACTTTACCGAAATCACATAGGCTGGTTTCGGGTGCCTCCGGCGCGATCGATTTGTTTTATTTTGCTTCCGTTTGCTCAAAATTCTGTACCGTAAATTTCTATCTTTTTAGTGCATTTCAGTGCACTTCCTAGGGTTTTTGGCTCTGATTTCGAACCGTCTCACCCAAATATGTTCGGTAAGATTTTCCATCTCCGAACTCACTCACTTAAACACTGCCAGAACATTTTTATAGTATTCTCAATAGTATTAAAACACAACTTTTTCATAATTTATTCATTAAAATTCATACATACGTACAATTCATACATCCGGTTATCACACTGTGTACCTCTCAGTTTCACTTTACACGGCTGTGTTCTACTGTACACGTCCGTGTACTATTTAAACTCTAGATTTTGAACTCTAAAATCTTTATTTTGGGTCCTAAAATTTTATTTAAGTCGTTCTAGGTCCTTTACGGTCTTTTCTAAGCCTTTTAGAAATTTTCGATCAAAATGATCATTTTGCCCCTGACGGGTCTCGGGACTGTAACTATTCCGTTCTTATAATTTTTCTCAAATTTTCTAAGCTCAAATATCTTAAAATAATATTCCCTAAGCTTCTGTATCATTTTACAGCTTTATGTGCCATAAAAACCTAATTATTCATTTTCTGACCCTCGATTACTATTCATCCAACACCTAGGGTCGTTTCTCATTTTTCTAGCGTTTCGGAGCCTCAAATGGGTATTTCACTACTCCTGAAACGTTTTCATTCTGCCCCCAGTCTCGGTTCCCGAGGGGCTCGGGTTTTCTATCCCAAACTAATTTTTCCCTCATTTCCCAAAATACCCCTAACGTGAAATTTCCCCCGTTTTAGGCATTTTAGTCATTGAGGGTCGGTTTACTATTCCTCTTGGGTTGGTTTTCCATTACTAACCCTAATCCATCGAAGGGTCCCGGTTTCCTTCCCGAGTCCAATATTTTTACTCCCCCGTTTCCCGAAATGCCCTTATGCTGTTTTAGAAATTTCGACAGCATTTCCGCTTGTATTTTAAGGTTTTCCCGACGTTAGGTACGCCTCAGAACCTTTGTACCTGCTACGTACTATACCAGAAACCTATTTTATACAAAGTTACTAAACTTTGTATAAAAATCTTCCACATTAACCAATATTCAATAATTCAACACCAATCATCAATTTTTTTTCCACTTATCAACTTGGTTTCTCATGTTAATCATCACCAAATATTTTTCATCATCATGATCAATTATCACATATTATTCTTAGGTTTTCAATGTACATTTCAACATTAGAAACCTAGCAAAATTTTCATTCCAACCCTAGCATTAGCCACAGATTTTTCATGCTAATTCACATAGAAAATTTTGTTTTCTTTCATAGGGTTTCATCAACATTACTCATCATTGTTCAATACTAAAAATTTTTCATTTTCTAGTATTTATCACCCACAAATTTTAGCATGAAAAATGCATCAAAATTTCTTGTTTCTTGATTCTAATTCATGCTTAATTCACATGCCACCAAATAATCATAAACACTAAACCAAATTACCAAATTTCCAAACATTTTCCACACCAATAGTGCCACGGATTTCATGGAAACCAAGCATAAATTATTGCTTGTTTCTTAGACCTAATTCATACTTCAATCTCTAGATTACCAAACCAATCATAATATCCACAAAACATCAATTTTTTTTCAATGTTTCTACACCAATGGTGCCACAGATTTTCTAAGGAAAATTCAAAGAAAATTACTCCAAATTGGTGGCTTACCTTCTCAAGTGATCTCTTGATGCTTAAGCTTGGGTTGGAAGCAAATTTTAGTGTGAATTTTTGATAAATTTTGGCTTAAAAAGGGGAGGAGACCCACGGATTTTTGCTACTAGAAATTGGCAAGAATTTTGCCAAATTTCTCTATTTTTTTGAATGAATTTTGAAGCCTATTTATAGGCAAAAGCAAGGGACTTCATAGCAATTATTTTCCAACAATTCCCTAATTGTTTAGGGACTAAAATGCAATATTTTTGTGCCAAAAATAAAATTTTTTCTGCTTTCTTTCTAGGTGGCCGAATGGCCTTTTTTCAAAATTTTTAACTTTTTTTCCAATGCCTTTTTGGCTAGATCTTAGCCATTGATCAAAAAGACAATAGATCCTAGCCATACACCTACCTTATATTACTTTCTAATCATTCAAAAATTACATTTATGACATCATAATTGTGATTTCATCCTATAATATTTATGGATTAATTCACTAATTAATTCATGGTCAAATTTTGACCGAAAGCTAAACCGAGCGGAACTTTATCGAAATCGCATAGGCAGATTCCGAGCGACTCCAGTGCGATTGGTTTGTTTTATTTTGCTTCCGTTTGGTCAAAATTCTCTACCGTAAACTTTTATCTTTTTAGTGCATTTCAATGCACTCTCTAAGGTTTTTGGCTCCGTTTTCGAACCGTCTCACCCGATTCTGTTCGGTAAGATTTTCCATCTCCGAACTCACTCACTTTAACACTGTCGGAACATTTTTAGAGTATTCACAACAGTATTAAAACAAAACATTTTCATATTTTATTCATTAAAATTAATACATACATACAATTTTAATCTACTCCGAGAATCTAAAATTCCCGGTTATCATATTTCTTGAGCTTAGGAATCCTATGGACTGCACCTACTTTCACAATCCTAATTAGATTCTTATAATTCAAGTGATCGAGTTTTTGATATCAAATATTAATATCCTTAACAGAAATTTTGTAATAGGTCAATGGGTGATGTATCCAATGACCTAGACCCCGTCAAAGCACAATTGTTAGCTTTATCAAAAACATGACATTCATTCCTGGTAAACTTCATAAACAGATCTTGGTCATACAGTTGGCTTATACTAAGCAGATTAGTTTTAAGTCCTTCCACTGGCAGCATGTTCTTGAGTCTTGGTAAACCTTCAACATCGAATGTTCCTTTGCCCAATATGCAGCCTTTAATTCCATCACCATATGTAACATGGCCTAGAGCACACTTTTAAAAATCTTTTAGAAACACCTTATTGCCTGTTATGTGCTTGGAACAGCCACTGTCAAAGTACCAAGAGTTAGTAGGACCTGCTTTAAAGGAAGTATAAGTAGTATAACAATTAAGATTAGATTTCCTAACCCAAACTTTCCTAGGAGAATCGCTTTTTAAATCAATCTTAATTTAGTGTCCTTTTGGGATATGAAGACAATGGAGGGTTAAACACAACTTCTCTCTTTAAAGCATTTTGATACTTATATCACTTAGGTCTAGTATGTCCACGAATACTGCAATAATGACAAGTGAGAATAACTCTTTTTAGCCTATGCCTAGGAGGAACAGTTATAGCTTTCTTATCTGGATGAGGACTCAGATTTAGAGGGACAGATTCCTTCACAAACATAGTCTTCGAAGAGGAAGCTTTACGTGTATATACCAATCTATGATGATCACCACGTGATTTTCCAATTGACAGGATGTAATCTAGTTTTGCAAAACCCAAATTAAGCATCTTCAAAGACTTTTGAGTTTCTTTCAATAAAGACCGAGATTCTTGAAGTTTTCATCCATTTTAACAACATGAGATTCAAGTCTGCTCAGGTATTCTTCAATATATCTCTTTCTTTAATAAGGCCAGAAACTTTATCTTCTAGCTTCTTGTTTAGTTTGCACAATTAGATCTACTTGAAGTATATCTTCTCATAAGCCTTCTCAAGTTCATTGTCACTAAGTTCTTCATCGCCACTACTACAATTAGAATCAAAAAAATACAATCCATCAGATTCGGCTGATCTGTCAATTGTTGTTGTAGCAGGTGTTGTAGTGCTGCCTAATGTCTCAGAGTGTGTTGCAACAGAGGTCTGAACAGAGAAATCTGGAAAATTCGTGGATTATTTTCTAGTGGAAGTAGTAAGTGTAACATGATTGCTGACATGATCCTCATTGTTTTCTTGACTCCCATTTGACTCTTCATTACTCTAGGTGGTTTTCAGTGACTTTTTCTTCTTTTTCAACTTGTTAGCATACTCGGATTCGACATGACCAACCCCCTTACGACATTGAATTCTTTTCTCCTTATTTTTCTAGTCAAACACCTTGGGTCCAATCCTCTCTTTCTTGGGACCAAACTTCATACTATTTTGTCTTTTATCTCTCTTTTTCACTTTTCTCTACATCTTGTTGAATTTCTTAGTGAGCAGTGCAAGAGATTCTTTAAGTTCAGCCCCACCGTCATCATCACAATCTTCATCACTTGATTCTTGTATATCGGCTTGCAAAGCTAAACTTTTGTCCTTCTTATTCTGCTTCAAATTCATCTCAAAAGTTTGTAAAGATCCCATCAATTCATGCAATCGCATGATGCTTACATCTCAGGCTTCCTCAATAGCCGTGACCTTATATGCAAATCTCTTTGGCAAAGATCTCAAAGTCTTCCTCACTAATTTCGTCTCTGAATATTTTTCTCTCAAAGCAAAGGCTTCATTAGTAATATTGCATAACTTAGCATTAAAATCAACTATCGTCTCATTCTCTATCATTCTAAGATCTTCAAACTGGCTAGCCATCATCTGCAGTTTAGACATCTTCACAGCCGTAATGCCTTCAAAGGCTATCTCAAGTATAGTCCATGCTTCCTTAGTAGTTTCACACATAGAAATCAGTTTGAATTGATTTGCATCGACTGCATTGAAGATTGCATTCAAGGCCTTTGAATTGTTGTTAGTCAATCTGTCCTCATCATTAGACCAAGTTTCTTCAGGCGTATGAATTATTTTTCCTTCATCATCCTTAATGGTGGGATGCGACCATCCAATTAACACAAAGCGCCAAGCCTTTTCATCCAAAGCCTTGATGAATGCCTTCATACGAGCCTTCCAATAAGGGTAATTGCTTCCATCCAGCAAAGGTGGGTGTAAAAGTAATCCTCCTTCACGCAAAAGATCCATGCCTGCACAATAGATCAAATCCCAAAATCTAACCAACCAAATTTGTTAGTAACTGATACCAATTTTAAGATCCGTTTTTAACTTATTTACTGGATTTAATTAATTAGTCCAATTAATTAATTATCAAAAGCAAGTAAATAAAAGAGATAGGTAAATTTTTACTTGGTTTGGTTTCTCTACTTCTTGGGGCCACGCCCAGACGTTGAACTATTCACTAACTGTAACAACGATTACAAGCTCTAATGGACTTATGCAATGAAAAGACTTCTTTTTTGTTATTGCCACTAGTCGTCTTGAAATCCAGTCAGTGAACTCATTCAGTAAGATCCCTTTGCTAACATACATTGAAATCCCTTCAACTGCTTTTGCCTTCTCCCGAAGATGTCAAATCTCTCTCTTAAAAGACGAATCACGCAATAACTTCAATAGTCTCAAAATATGCTCTTGCAAATCTATGCTCCATTACTTAACATTCAATAAGTCTGGACTTAAATAGACAACCCTCAAAAATCCAAGTCAATCTCGGACTTCTAGGATATTCAAACTTCTCCATGTTTCTCATCCCGTTGTGACATACCAAGAAACATCCAAATTTCAAATCTTCCAGATTTCATCTAAAATCATGCAACCTCAAATCTCTACAAAAATCTTCACGAATTCTTTAGCAGATATGCTCAAATACTCAGAAATTTGAATTTCCTACTTTGGGAAAGATTTCTAATTCAAATAAGACTTAAAATCCTACTTAATTTAGAACTACTTTCCAAATTCGGATTTCACAATTATCTCTAACTTATTTAGCCACAAATCACTCAACTAATTCCGTCAAATCTGCAAAGTTGACTCTTCAAGATTCTCACCAAATTATCTAAGATTATCTCCAAAATTGATTCAATCTTTGAAATCAGTCTAAATCTTCATTCTTGGTCGAAATCTTTGTTCTCTAAGTATCTCCATGTCAGAAGCTTGCCATGTCAACGAAAATTTCAGTTAAAACAAAATCC
This sequence comes from Antiaris toxicaria, assembly GCA_035233585.1. Lineage (NCBI taxonomy): Eukaryota > Viridiplantae > Streptophyta > Magnoliopsida > Rosales > Moraceae > Antiaris > Antiaris toxicaria. The sequence continues at coordinate 26,622,433 of CP141157.1, forward strand.
ACATATCCAAGCTCATGTTACAACATAGTGTGTGACATACTGTGCAACATGGAACTGTAAAAAATTTCCTGATTAATAGAATTTTGTTTTTGGTTTTTCCTAAATATGATTGCCATAAATGCCAACATTGAAAAACCTAACAACATGAATAAAATATAAATCAAGCGGAAGTTGGAATTAAATTTTTTATATAAAACTTAAAACTGAAACTTCTTCCATAATCTAAACTTGAAAAATTAAACTTTATAAACCTTGTGAAGATAGAAATATAATGTAATAAAACTTAAATCATCCATAAGAACCTAGTCAACTTGAGGAAAATAAGTTTGAAGTCTAAATAACATCATATCTTAAAAACCATTCTAGAAATAGTTTTAAAAATAATCATGGATTCTATCAAACAAGAAGTCTGGTAATCCACCTTGCATTGCACATATATCCACGCCAAGCATCCTCCAAACCTAAGTCTTGTATTTACTTTTATCTGCAGCATGCGAAAACTCTAATAAGCAATTATTTAGTAAGTACATTTGTAATCTCACAAAACACTTAGTTTATAAAGTTGGTGTAAAAATAAATCTTAATATCTAAAATAGGACGCATAATATGAATGTAAGAATGGTGATCATATATATCTAAAAACACATAAATCAAACTATTCTTATCTCTCATTATTATTTTCTACAATGTTGAGGCTTAGACGATGTACCAATTCACGTAACCACAATGAAAGCAAGCTAGTTAGACTCACATCCGCCGAGGTAACTCTAAAACTCTGACTTTGACTCCAACAGGGTGTTAACCCAACATCTCATGTGAGTGCATGCAACTCAATTATTAAACTTTGACTCTGACTTCAACTCTAAATTGGGACAAACCTCGATACACGCCTTCTAATTACCATTTTATCTTTAATAACTCCTTACTTAATCTTTCAAGAATAATAATCATAACTATAAAACTAATAATCATAACTCTTGACACTATAAATAAAAATACATAACTTCTATAAAAACATAAATCTTTAAAAGGAAACATAACTCTTTATAAGAAAGTATAACTTTTTATAAATAAAACATAACTTTTTTATATAAATACTCTTACCAAGAAAAGTAACATATATTATCAACAAAAAATAACATCACCAACTATATATAAATACTATAGCATAACAATAACTCTCTTAATAAAATCGCATATAAAAGCTTTAATAAAATAAATAATATATGCTATCAAAATATTACACCACTTATAAACCATTTTAATTTTGAACAAACATGTTATAGGTGTAGTATAACAATTAGGGTTTTTTGCGAGAATGAAATGCTGTCGAAAAAAATCAAAAGTTGTTGCAAATAAACTTATGTGATGACATGTTGTCGCATTTAAGTAGACACTAATACCCCATTGCAAATGATGTTTTTGCGACAACATAGCATTGTCGCAATAACATTAACAATGACGGCTGTCAGTCAAAATGTTATTGCAAATAAGTCGACGAAATATCAGTTAATCTGACATTACAGCTCTTTTTTGCAACAACAAAATTTAAAAATGTTGTCACAAATATTGTGGATCTGACCACATTATTTGCGACGCAAATTTTAAATGTTGTCGCTAATTATATATTTTTTGCGACGATTAGTTGTCGTCGCAAAATAATTTTGTCGTTGCAAATAGTGCTAATTAATTATTTTTGCGACGATTTCTTGTCGTCATAAATAATTTTTTTATTTCAAATTTTTCAATAATTTATTAATATTTATTAATTTGATAATTTTATTGATATATGTTATTGTTTTATACTTAAATTCAAAATTAAGTTGAGATATGTGAATTATATTAATGAAAATAAATAATAATATTAAAAATATTAAATCAAAGTCATACATTTATTAAAAAAAAGATGAAATAAATAAAGTAAAATGTTTTTAATTGTAAAAAAATATACATAAATAATAAATAATGATTCATTCTTTTAAATTCGCAACAATATCACTAGTATCGTCATCGTCATCTCCAGCAGTTGTAGGAGGCGAAGAACCTGGAGGGACATATGGCTCTGGTGGGAGAACAGTTAGGAATTGAATATTTAGATATATCTCAGTCAACATCCACTACATAATCTTATGGCTCTTGTACAACTATAGATTTCACTCGTACTGTTGTTGCAAGTATTGTTCTACATGCAGGTCAACATGAGCTGACGATCTGCCATCAGAATATGAACCTAAAGATAAAGAAAAGCTAGCGCCAAGAACAATCCTACGTGGGAGTGTAGGGCCTATGCCAATCTTATATCCTCTGCGTGTACCCAAGACATGCTCCATAATGCCTTCCTTATCTAGGGAAGTTAGAGTGGATGATCCAAATGCCGACTTTGTCCTTTAGGTTTCCCTCTCCTCCTCTATTGCATGCTGTACATAAAAAAGTTAACACATGTTATAACTACATGATTTAATTTGAATAAGAAATTATAATATTAAAAAAAAAAGAACTTACAAATGTCTATTCAGCTTGGGGGTTAACCTAAGTATCTTGATGACGATGCATGTCACCCCAATTGTCTATGGTAGACATTGGCTGTTAGGTCCCCGTGTTAGCCGTCCAACAATTTAAATGGATCAGTATAGTATTATTTTATTACTAAACTTAAGTTTACATAGAATAGAGAATTAACAAAATCGTACTAGCCTTCTTCTGATGATGTTGGGCAATCAATATGTGACCATGTAAGCTGGATCATTTTTAGTTATTGCGATTGCCTTTGTTTGTCTCTGACTTTTTCTGTTTATAATTATAGTCAGCATTAGTAAAAATAAAATGATTATATATAATCAATTACCACCTTAGTAGTTATACAATTACCTGAAACTTGTCGAACATGAACCTATCGCAACAGGGACCCCAGTGATCATGATTCCTGAGGTTAATCGGGGGTGGCTCTAATCGCCTTTTAATTTGCTGCCCAGCAAGAGCTTTAAAGTGGCTGTGGAGGTTGCTCTTTCAATCTTTATAACATTTGGAAGATCCTTATCAACTACAGAATAAAGGATACCATCCTTATAGTTATAATTGAGATTAAACCAATCTTGCAATACAATAAAAACACCTTAGTTGATTTTATTATGAAAAACTTTTGAAAAAAGTTAATAATAGTGACGTGAAATAATACCAACATGCACTCCTGAATTTCTTTCTTGTGATAGGGGTCAACATCTTTCTAAGTATTGTGATATGGCTCACATATATCCCTAGTGTGAATACCAATTGCACTATCAAACCAGGGAGGATACTCACCAAGTGCCTTTCAAGTACCTCCATCTTCGTCAAACTTTACGGTGATCTTTCCATCCCTTGCCACGTTAGCTATGATCTCATGACCTTTTGCCTTCCCTCATTACCATCGCATTTGTGAACACAAATCACAAGCAATTTTAATATAATGTTACTAATTATACAGTAATGATTTGATGATTTTAACAATACTTATGTAATTGTACCATACCTAACTCGTAGTGTGATGGTAATCTAAAAGGCCCAGGTGGAGACTGCACTCTCCCTGAAGAGCCAGCTGACATCACAACTGGAGCAAATATATCAGCCTATTAACAAATTAAATATAGTTAAATAACAAACTTAAATCTATACTTTGTGTATATTAATGTTTGTTTGTGAGACTAAAAAAAAGTATTAAGAAAAGCAATAATCAACCATCGTAATACATATTTTCTATTCATCGTCGCTACTGATGTTCTGAACGTCGTCACCCTCACTGATGTCATTATCATCTTCAGAATCGACGAATTCCTCTTCTTCGTACTCTTCTAAAGTTTCATCATCCTCTCCCAGCATATCAAAGTCAATCTCTAAAGTGAGGGAGTTGTCTTTGAAGATTGCCCCAACGTCAGATGTGACAATATTAGATGTTACATCTGGTCAATTCTACACCAATGTGTCAATATCATGTAGTTCCATAACAAAGTCAACATTTGAAAAGTCAGTATGTTAAACAACCATAATGTCGTCCGCATTCGCTTCTGGGATATCCCATATATGCTGATATCTAAAGTGTTCAACAACTTTCTAATTTGGTCGTTGAACAAATTATCCACAGAAAAAACTTGTTCTACTTAATATGCAAGTATAAATGGTTCATTCTTGTACCATGAGTCCTTATCAAAAATGCTTGTTTTGTTCTTGTATTGCTAAACTCTCTTTTTTTCTGAACGAGTGTCAAACCACTCACACTTAAAAAGAATAACAAAATTGTCGTTTATGTAGGATAATTCATAAATCTCCTCCAAGACTCTGTAACATGTTTGGTCTTCTAGTCCATGAATAAAAATACCACTATTCTACATAATTCGATTGATATCTCGATTGTATGTTAGATACTTGACTCCATTCACCACACACCCCAAATAGTTTTTAATAGATATACTTGACCCGGAAGACAATGAAACCAATTATGCGATTACCTCTTATGCGTTATGATCTTTAAGACTTGACACCTAGTTGAAGTACAAAAACTGTATTAGAAAAAAAAGGTTAGCCAGACTATATGGATATTCAATTTATTATGTACAAAATTGTAAGATAAGAGTATACCTTATTCCAAAACCATCTTGGAAATTCCCTAGATTGAATTTCATCCATTGATCTGGTACGACCATTTTCCTCTAGCTTTTTCTTGTACTCACTGTTTATTAGGAATTTTAGTGAGTGATACAATTATGTTTAAGATAGCTACATAACGAAATTTAAAGTAATACTTACTCGATGTATTATTGAGTTTTGAAATAATTCTGCAATATGTACCGCTTGCTTTATTCTGCAAATTCTCCCAATTGGACAATATCGATTTTTGAAAATAGAAATCTTGTTGATGTTACCATCTTCGTCCTTTACCTAATTTCTCTCTAATATGTTAAATCTTGTCTCAATACCACTAAAATATATTGAACAAAATGTTAGAGCTTCATTGATGATATATGCCTTGGCAATTGATCCCTCTGGGCATGCATGATTCCTGACATATTTCTTCAATGACCTAAAGAAGTGTTCAAATGGATACATCTACCTCAAATGCACAGCTCCTCTGCGAATGGCTTCTTTTGGCAAGTACATGAGTAAATGGACCATAATATCAAAAAATGATGTAGAGAAAATTGTTTCTAACTTGCATAAAATTAGTAGAATATCCTACTGGGCTTTCTCTAAGTCACTTATTCTCAATGTCCTCGAACATATCAATTGAAAAAAAATTACTTAATTCTGTTATTACATCAACGATCTCTTTTTTCATGAAAGGTTGAATACCAATTGGTAATAATCGCTACATAATGACATAATAATCATGTGATTTTAACTCAATAATCTTATTGGTCCTCTCAATGATGTTTTTCTTAAGATTTGAAGCAAACCTATCCGGAAACTTTACTGACTTTAAAAACATAAAATTTTTTGGCATCATCCTAGGTTAATGTGCACGCCGCATGTGGTTTCATCCAATGATCACCTTCCTTATACAAATGCAACTCCTTATGTACCCCCATGTTTTGTAAGTCGTTCATCGCCTTGTCAGTATCCTTAGTTTTTCAGTCAATGTTCAAGATTGTACCCAACAAGCTATCATACACATTTTTCTCAATATGCATTACATCTAAATGGTGGCGTACTGACAACAAGGTCCAGTAAGGTCATTCTCAAAAGATACTTTTCTTCATCCAATTAAGCTCTGTCAGATGTCTCGTCTATTTCTTACCTCTATATTTTTCATGTTTACTAGGTAATCTAAACATAACCTGATCTAACTAAGCTAGTATTTGCTGGACAAATTTCCAAGGTAGAGGAAGTCATTATTCAACTTGACCATCAATCTTTTTGTTGTTTCTCAATCTATGATTAAGTGGAAGCCATTGTCGATGGCCAACAAAACAAGTTTTACTCGTTATCCACTTAGATAGGATTCCATCATTACAGGGGCACATGCTAAATACCCTCGACCACTCCAGCCAGATAAACTACTATGGGCAGGGAAGTCATTCACTATCATCAACAACATAGCCCGCATCTGAAACAATATATTCGAAGCAGCATCTCGCACAACAACCCCTTCATCCCATATTTCTTTTAACTCATCCACAAGAGGCCTCAAGAATACATCCATGTCCTTTCAAGAGTAGTTGGACCAGGTATCAATGATGTTAACATCTTGTACAGGTTTTTGGTGCATAACCACAGAGGTAAATTATAGGCAAACATAACCACTGGCCACATACTATACGAGAGACTCATATTTTCGAACGGATTAAACCCATCAACAGCTAACCCTAATCAAACATTTCTCGATTCATATGTAAAGTTAAGATGCTTTTCATCTAGCTATTTCCACTCTTTGCCATCAACTAGATGATGCATTACGTCCTCATCCTTTGATCACCCACATACATGCCATGTCATCTCTTTAGCAATGTGCCGAGAAGCATATAAATGCTTCAATCGATCTTTTAAAGGGAAATAACGAAGTACTTTCCACAACACTTTCTTTCCCTTTTTACTCTTCCGTCGACTTGTACTATAGACTGGACATGATTTCCGATCAGCATTCTCCTTCCAAAATAAAGCATAATCGTACTTATAGACATGAATTGTTTCATAACTCAATCCCAATTTACTCAGTAGTTTTTTTGATTCGTAATAAGAAGTAGGTAACTTGTTCCTATTTGGAAAAGTATCTTTCGAAAGTTTCAACATCGCATCTATACACTCATTACGCCACTTGTACAACACCTTTAAATGCATCAGTTTCACTAAAAAATTCAAAGATGAATACTTAGTGCAACCTAAATACAATCCCACTTGTAGCTCAGCTAATAGATCCTTGAAATCATCATACTCTCTATCCTCTATACCTACTTCTATCTCACCTAACATATCATCATCTTTATTAATCTCAGCAACATCATTTATTACTGTAAATATCTCGTCAACTGATTCACTGACAATTAAGTTAGTATGAGATATCGGGTCAACTTCATCGTGTTAAATCCATTTAGTATATGTCATATCAAAGCCAAACCGTTGTACGTGCACCCTAACTATTTCTACTAATATCATCTCATGATTTGTACACCTGATACAAGGACAACTGATATACTCGACAGAGTTTGTATAGTTCTTTGCGATCCCGATAAAAGAAGACAAGCCATCCTAAAACTCATCAGACAATCGGTTTCTTATATATATCTAACTCTTATTGTGATGTCCCGTGCTCTGAGTGGCCTGGACCGTCACTTAAAAACTACTACTTGAACTGATACTTATACTTTTTGCAAACCATTGATACTTACTTTAAATCTTTTTACTTAGATACCCTAATTTTAGGAATTTTTTTTAAAGGCGTACGTTTTTACTATTCATGTATGTATACTTTAAATATACATTGTCTAAACATTTGGGATTTTAATTATCCATACACACTAATAATACTGTTTAACTATTACTATTCAAAAATACTGTTTAATGGTTACTATTCAAAAATACTGTTTAATTGTTACTATTTCAAAAATATTGTTTAACTGTTACTATTCAAAATACTGTTTATTGTGACTATTCAAAAATACTGTTTAACTGTTACTATCCAAAAATACTATTTATTATTATTATTCAAAATATTGTTTATTGTTACTATTCCAAAATACTATTTAACTATTACTATTTAAAAATATTGTTTACTATTACTATTCAAAAATACTGTTTACTATTACCCAAGCTGTGTGGAAGATTTACTCGCAGTGTATCCATAACCTTGCCCTTATATCCACCTCCGCCGCCATCATCGCCTATTTTTGTTTAAGCTATAGGACACTTACCTACAGTATGAACACACTCCGTGAGCTTTATGCCTAGTAAGTAAAACATGTTACCCGCAAAAGATGTTTAAAACATAGTACATACTTAAAACCATATAAGCATGTCATAACCAACACATCTTAGTAAGATAGTCCATATATCATAGCAATACATATCACCGAATGCAGAACATCATATACTGAATCATAACATACTAAATGCATAACAGAAACATCGTGTACTGAATGCATCTATCTGTAAATGGAAGCATAGTAAACTATATCTTGAACAATGCATGGTCTGATTATGCTCATCTTATGCTTCAATGTTCTGATTAGGGCCTGTGTGTTCCCTGATCCTAGGCCTTGGCCCATTATAGATATATTTTATGGTCTTGGCCTGTTATACATTATGAGCCCCAGCTCGTTAGATTTTGTGGGCCTTGGCCTATTATACTGACACCTTTATTCTCATATTTCCCAATTCTTTATTTGATCGTATCACATACTCTACTAAACTATCCCCTAATCTTACGCGATGGGGATGTATGGCCTCTAACTTGTGCTTTCAACAATCTACTTGATTGTGAAACTATATGCTCTTATACATGCTGTGCAACAACGTGTGCATGGCATACATACTTAATATACTATAAAAACATCATTTTAAATTCATTTTATTCATGCTATAGGTGGAGTTGTACTTACCTAGTTTGCACACAAACTTGTACTCTCGCCTTAGTCAACTTACAGGTTACTACCTGTCATCAATAATGCATCTCATTAATATTGGTCACTGAGTCACTAGTACTGTTAGTGACTAATATATGGTATTGATTGTTGTCAGTACTAACTCTCTCTTTCACTCTTGAGAGTTTGCTTCTCTATTTGTGGTTAATTAATTTATTACCCAATAAATTAATTAATATCGTTCTTAGGTCACCATTACCATTAGTGACTATAACTTGTGTTTCTATATGGTACCAAGGTCCATCGGTACCCTATTGGTCTACTTTGGGGATTTGACATCTAACTTTCATCGTGTTTGATTAATTGTCTTCTTGACAGATTAATCATTGTTCCTCATAGTGTTGTTCAAAACACGGTCAGTCAGCTGACTGGTTACCCCACACGTCGTTAACTAGGTAGCCTACCGAGTTACTATGCATAAACTTGGTATAGTAACCGACTGGGTTACTTTGCTTGTTTGGGTGTGGTAGCCTACCGGGCTACCATGGCTTATTTGGTGTGGTAGCCTACCGGGCTACCCATACTGTTTTGGTTATTTAAGAAAATCATTTTGGTTGCCTTATAAAATTCTTGGGGAAAATTTGGTTCTTTGAAACCATCACTTATTACCCCGTTGGAAGGTGGGGACGTTTTTATGAAAACCATTTTTATTTTTAAAGAGTTAAAATACATTTTGGGTGTTGCATTTTAAGGGTGGTTTTTGAACTACTTATCAAAACTTGATTTAAAACTCATCCAAAACAACTTAGTTTACAAATTTTGTGAACATAACATTTTTCGTTGTCGACGAGATGAACAATTCTTGTGTTCACCTCGGAGCTCAAATCTAACTCGAATGGGTCCTAATCTTACTAAACCCGTGGCCTATTTGTGCCTAGTTTTTGTAAAAATTCTAGTTTTACGTTACTTTAAAAACAGCTCTGTTTGAGGCCCGAAACGGCCAAATTTTTAAAATATGTATAGGTCATCTTAAAGATTTCGACGAGATCTACAACTTTTGTGTTGTGCCCGAGATCCGGTTCGGACTCTAAATAGCCATTTTTAACAAAACCCAAGGCTAATTTTGGGTTTAGATTTTCAGTCACAGTTTTAGGCACCAAATGAAAACCATTCGAAAAACCTATCGTACTCTCATTTTTTGCCAAAGGCTATTTCACGTAAAAATGACCGTATTAAAATTTCCTTAAAACTCCTAAATCCCAAATTTGGAATCTAAGGGGGCCAAAATAGCCAAAACCAATGGCCTTTTTCCTAGGGACAAATTATGTCCAGCCACCTTCCTTAAATGTTCATGCTCGCATATACGTACATCCATTCGTAAAAATGTAAACCATAACCACAACCATATAAACTTAAAAATGAAAAGCTAAGGGCTCAAAATAAACTTATTACAACCTATTTGCATAAACAAATACACGTAAATGGCCTTGATCAAACTTAAAAGTAACTACACTTCCAAAAGGGTTTCAATATTACCTCTTGTGCTATGAATCAAGCACAAATCCGATTCAAGGGCTTGAGGGACCAAAATGGCCATGGTATCCTTGGTGAAAAAGGGCTCGATTTATGCTAACAAGACCCCAAAAAATTTCTCTTAATATCAACCCAAAATAATAACTAAAAACCACAAGTGATTGGTTTAGAACCTTACCCTTGATCACCTTGAAATGGCTTGGATTGAATCTCTTATCACAAGCTTGAAAGGGCTAGATTTTTGGTAAACTTTTTGGTAGGATTTTGGCTTGAAAAATGGGGGTTTTTGGCTGAAGGGGTGGTCAGCTACAGCACGAAGGAAAGAGAGAAAGAAAGTTGTGGTTTTGGGAGCCAAAGTAAGAAACAAACCCTTGTTGGTCACGTATGCCTTTTATAGGCAAACCTAAGTGAAATTAACCCATACTAAGCTCAATTAATCAAGCCAATCTTAGGCTAATTTGGGGACAAATTTCTGCCTATTTTCTGCATCCTAGAGCTGTGGGAGTTGTTGCATTGAAGGAGGGAGAATTAAAAAATTTTGGTGATGATAAGTGATGGAATTGTGACAGAAATCTAATATTGTTTAAGTCACATTGTGTCATAGCTTGTCCCCTTTTTTAATATTACTTTTTAGGGTTATTTTTGTAGCAAAACTAGCTGGTTTTTCAGCTAGGGTACACTGTTTTTAGGGCCAAAATTCATCTACATTTGGCTCTCTTCACAGTCCAGTTTTTGCCATTCGGTATCTGACCATTTCTCGATAGTGTTCTAGTTTTCACCCGGAATTGGATTTTCTGAATCTAATTTTTGTACTGATCAATCCTAATCAGTTTATACTGTCTAAAAGCTCATTCTGTACTAGTTTACTATTCATCTATTATATTGTGGTTATGTCTACATTGTGTTGCCTTTTCATATGTATATCGAGGGGTTCTCGGGTGAAATTTCAGACATAGTTTCTCTTAACTAATTTGGACGTGCTGATTTCAATTTTATCAGTTTTATGTCCGTCCAGGGTCGTCTGAACCAGTTTTCAGGATCTGTGCGATCCTGTCTCGAAAAATATGTCAAGTGCCCGATGACTAATTTGGGTGTTCTGAATCTAAATATATCAGTTTTGGGGCGAGAAAAGGTCGTCTTGACCCTCTTCTCGATACTGCGTATCTCTCAAACTAAAATTCTCGTTTTGTGCTCAATTGACCAGATTGAGCCCACTGACCGTTAATATATGAGTTTTAGGTCAGATTAAGGCCGTCTTGGCCATTAATCTGACACTACGTTTTTTACTATTCACTATTTACTATTCATCGTTTCTAGCTTAACTGACTAGTTTGAGTGTTCTGACTTCGATTTTGTCAATCTCTGGGTGAGAGGAGGTCATTCGGACCATTTTCTTGATACCGTACCCTTGCTAGAGTTATATATCGCTATTATGCTCAGATGTTCGGTCTGAGTGTTCTGGTGATCTGTTAACTAGTCTTATGTCAAGAAATGGTCGTCTGGACCAGTTTCCTGATACTGCACATTACATACATTGACATACGTAATAAGATAGACCGAGTTCACTGTCGGTTGCCCATTTCACTGCATGAATAATACTTAAACATTATCATATCTGTTTAATCTATTCAACTGGAAAATATACTGTATTTTCCAACTTAATTACTCATTACATAGCAATTAGGTTTCATACATTTTGAGAGTCTGTATAACGGCCCTCTGCTTATTATACGGCCTTCTACACAGGTTCTAACACAGCGTATACAAGGCAACACGGGTGTGTATTGTCCGGACACGGGCGTGTACTAGTTGAGCTTACTCAATACGGCCATGTCCTGAAACATGTTCACAATTCCGAGTGATACATGGCCACTTACATAACCGTGTACCTGACCGTGTCACACTACACGGCCATGTATTCTCACACAGCTTCTCATACTTATACAGTCCGATCAGTACATGGCTTCTAACACGATCATGTACCTAACCGTGTTTCTCGAATTTGCACTAAAAGGCATCAAACTAGCCCAAATTCATTCCTTAATTTCTCATTATATAGAATTTAGGTTACATGTGTAGGAAAAATTGTCGGTAAAAACGTATCAGAGTGGCGCAGCGGAACAATAAAAATTTTTCAGATCGTTAAATATCTCATGATGCCATATACAATAAACCAACAACAATTAAAACTCATACCTCAAGGACGCCAATCTTGCAAGAAGAGAATGACCGGAAGGCTTCAACCAACTAGCCTTCTCTACTATTCTCCAATTCCTGAATGGCTGAGTGTGTGGGCACTCTGAACCTCGATCGGTATGCTAGCACTGCTAGTCTTCTTCCGACCACTCAGATCTCTAAAGAATTTATTGTCACGGTGAGTTGTGCAACAATAAGCCTGCTCACCTGAGAGTCTGTGGTCTGAGAGAACTGGAGTGACAGGACCTCTATTTATGGACCTACATGAGGTAATTCTTTGAATTCGAATTGGATTAGGAGAAGATATTCTCCCTTACCCACAAGCAAAAAATCTGAATTTTCCAAGGGGAAAATCCCAACAATAAATTCGGCCACTTTAAGATAAATCCAATCCAAATCTAAACAAGATTTTAACTAGAATTTTATCTCCCTTTTTCAACCAAAAAATCCGAAAATTCAAAGGAGAAAATCTCCTCAAAAATTCGGCCACTTTTAGATAAGGGAGAATCAAAATTCCACTAGGATTTTCAACCTTGAATCTTATCTCATCCTTATCCAAAATAACCGAAAATCTCCTAGGAGATTCACTCCAAAAATTTGGCAATTATCTAGGAGGAGAGAGTCCAAATTCAACTGGGATTGAAACTTGAATTTTTCCTTGAACCTTATCCACAAAAATCCGAAAATCCATTGAGGATAATCCTCAAAATTTTCGTCCATCTTTAGTTAGGATTTGGATTCAAAATTCAAGTAGGATTCTAACAAGATTATCCTCTCCATATCCAACTCAAATTCGAATTTCATTCCTTGTGGATTTACCACAACAAATTCGAATCCCACTTGGACTATGATTCAAAATTTGAATTTCAAATTTCAAATTCGAATTTCAAATTCAACTTTTAAATTTCAAATTTCAAATTTCAAATTTCAAATTTCAAATTTCAAATTTGAATTTCAAATTCAAATTTCAAATTCAAATTCGAATTTCAAATTCAAATTTCAAATTCAAATTTCAAATTTCAAATTTCAAATTTCAAAATTCAAATTTCAAAATCCACAAAACAGTTGTATTTCAAATTCTTGTTCTCATGGATAATTTTCTACAACTCCAATCCAATCTCAAATAAAATCATGACAACTTTATTTGGAGTTCGAATAATTGTGTACTCTATTATCCAAAACAAAATCTGAATCCAACCGGAGAGAATCTTGTCTGCCATCCTAATCCTATGTCATCACCATCCATGCATAATAAACTAGCCAATAGCATACACAAATCAATTTGCCAAACGTTAAGGAATTACGTGGAGCTAGTAGAGGGACTGATTAGACATATATAATCGGACTCCTGCAAATCCATATGATCATCATTCTTTACCGAATAACTCATCATATGATCACTAATTTCAGAGTCACACCACTATAAACCTGAAACTGAACTCTCAATTATATACCATATTACGTAAGCCTGTGATAAGCTATCGTCCAATGACCTTGTCATGTATGCAGAACCCTCATATGATATCCATGATCAGCCTTAGGCCAAAGTCCGTTTAATCCTACTGATCAGGCTATCTTAAAGTTCCATTATACTACCGAATTAAGAAAATGATTATTCACCATATGTGAATAAGAAGTCATCTGCCCAGCAGACGACCTAAGGCCTTGTCCATTTTCACATTCAGTATAATGCCTTTAAGAAGATACCTTTAACTCCTCATTAGAGTTATGATTCCGATATCTGTAAACGAACCCTTCATCGTATACAAGTCATGCACCCAACAAACCGGTCTATAAGCTTACTACCTCTGAGACGCTTTAGGTATTGGAACATCAAAGTACACAAGTCATATACATGAAACTGTCCTTTTACTCAGGATTAAGGTTACTGCACAATGAACGTCAAAAGCAGATCGATCCACTCAAAGCGGACTTCGTAGATCAATCACGCTTTAGTCTCGGTCTAATATGTCACCACCAAGCAACATATCTATGTCTCTACTTGGGAGTCCAGCTTTAGACAGTCAAGACAAACCGTCCCCTCCAAGGCTTTAGACAACATAATAGTCTTAACATGAGTTAGATGCTCGGTCTAACAACATAGACTACAGACCATAGTTTAGATCACTAACTTTAGAACATTCTCTTCTCGCATACAAAAGTCCATTGTATACAACGTTCTAATAGTTTAACACAAGCAGTCGAGGAGCCATATTTACTTACATTTACTTTAACATGTAAATAAAACGAGGACAGATAGCAATGTAATGAATAACCTCTATATATAATTTTATTATCCAGTTCAAAATAAATACATCAAAATGTCTCTAATGCTTAGGGCATTTCCTAACAATCTCCCACTTGCCATAAGCCAACAGATGTGCCATGTTACGCATCCCCATCGCCTCTACGTGCCTCTCAAAGCTTCTAGCCACCAAAGTCTTAGTAAATGGATTGGCAATGTTGTCCTTGGATGCGATCTTACATACATCCACTTGTCCTGTCTCCACGTGCCCTCTAATAATATGATATCTTCGATCTATGTGCTTGGTCATGTTGTGGTGCCGAGATTCCCTTGTGTTGGCAATAGCCCCAGTGTTATCACAGTAAAGTGTGATAGGCTTGTCAACACCCGAAATAACCTCAAGGTCTCTAAAGAACTTGCAGAGCTAAACCGCTTCTTTAGATGCCTCAACTGCAGCCACATATTCAGCCTATATAGTAGAGTCAGCTGTGCAGCCCTGCTTCACACTCCTCCACACAATGGCGCCTCCTCCGAGCAAAAACACTGATCCAAATGTCGATTTCCTCGAATCCTTACAAGTCTAGAAGTCTGAGTCTGTGTATCCTACGAGTGTTAGGTCCCCTCCAGAATACACCAGCATATAATCCCTCGTTCTCTTAAGATACTTGAGTATATGCTTTACTGCTTACCAGTGCTTGGTTCCAGGATTTGCTTGATATCGACTCACCATACCTACTGCAAAACATATATCCAGGCGAGTGCAAAGCATAGCATACATAAGACTACCCACAACAGATGCATAAGGGACCTTACTCATATACTCTCTTTCTTCCGATGTCTTGGGACAGTCATCCAATGAAAAAGTTAGACCGACAATAGAAGGTTGTGAATCTTTCTTTGCCTCTTGCATTGCATACTTGTTAATTATTTTATCTATGTATAAAGCTTGGGATAACGCTATCATTTTGTTCTTTCGATCTGAAGAGACGAATGCCTAGAACATAATTAGCTTCTCCCAAGTCCTTCATGTCAAACTGTTGGTGTAACCAAAGCTTGACCGATGATAAGTTCCCTACATCATTCCCAATGAGTAGTATATCATCGACATAGAGTATCAGAAAGACCACTTTTCCATCCTTAATACGTTTATAAACGCAGGGTTCATCAACGTTCTGCTCAAAACCAAATGTCTTAATCGCTTGATCAAACCTCTGGTTCCATGAGCGGGATGCTTGCTTTAATCCATAAATGGATCTAAGCAACTTGCAGACTTTCCTTTCTTGGCCTTTTGCTATGAACCCTTCGGGCTGTATCATATAGATACACTCTTCAAGATGGCCATTCAAGAATGCCGTCTTGAATCCATTTGCCAGATCTCGTAATCGAGAGCCGTAGCAACGGACAGAAGAATACGGATAGACTTCAGCATAGCAACAGGCGAAAAGGTTTCATCATAATCGATTCCAGCTTTTTGCGTGTACCCCTTTGCAACCAATCTAGCTTTGAAAGTTTCCACTCTCCCTTCCGCATCCTTCTTTCTTTTGTAGACCCATTTGCATCCAATGGGTTTTATCCCATCGGCAAATCTATAAGTTCCCAAACAGAGTTGGATTTCATAGAATCCATCTCATTATTCATAGTCTGTTTCTAAGATTTAGAATCAACATCATTTATAGCTTCATCATAGGTGACCGGATCATCCTCATGCTCATGAGCCTCGGCCTGGTATACCTCAGCATCATACATGAAGAAATTAGGTTTCTTTGAAACCCTTCCACTACGACGAGGCACCCTAAATTGTTGATCGTCTGCAGGTCCTTCACCGGAACTCGGACTTGCGTCCAAGACCAAAATCTGTGGAGTAGTTCTTTCACCCGATAACTCCTCTAGCACCACTTTGCTTCGAGGCTTAAAGTCATTCATGTGACTTTAATCCAAGAATGTCGCATGGTTTGAAACAATGACTTTTTGTTCCTTCAGGTTATAGAACAGACCTCCTTTAGTTCCCTTTGGATACCCTATAAACATGCACAATTCTGATCTTGGTTCCAACTTTTTTGCATCCCCATCCAGTACATGTGCCGGGCAGCTCCATATTCTCATATATCCAAGGGAGGGCTTCCTGCCATGCCACAATTCATACGGAGTTCTGGGAATTGATTTACTTGGAACCTGGTTCAGAATATAGCATGCCGTTTGTAAAACAGATCCCTAAAATGATAATGACAGCGTTGAATAACTCATCATGGACCGTACCATATACAACAAGGTCCTGTTTCTCCTTTCGACTACACCATTCTATTGTGGAGTACCAGGTGCAGTCAATTGGAATAATATCCCGTTCTCTATAAGATGTCCTAGAAATTCATCAGAGAGGTATTCGCCACCTCGATCAGATCGAAGTGTCTTTATAGATTTATCCAATTACTTTTCCACTTCCGCACGATACTCTTTGAACTTGTCAAAGGTTTCACTCTTGCAGTGCATCAGATACACATATCCATACCTCGAGTAATCATTTATAAAAGAGACATAATACTCGAACCCTCCTCGTGCTGTGACGTTCATGGGGCCACATACGTCAGTGTGCACAATTTCTAAGAGCTCCTGAGCCCTTGTACCCTTAGCTTCAAAAGACCTCTTGGTCATCTTACCCTCTAGACAAGATTCACATTGAGGAAAACGTACCTCCTCCAGAGATTCTAGAGGACCTTCTTTCACCAATGTTTGAATCCTATCCTGATTAATATGACCAAGTCTTAAATGCTAAAGATACGCCTTGTTAGAGTGAGAAACTTTCAACCTTTTAGAGTTATTTAATTCGGTGTCAAGCAGTGAGTACATCTTTGGTTTGATCAAATACAGGTTTCCATCCATCCATCCAGAATAGATAAAAGACTTATTTCTACGAATATCAACTCTTTTACTAAAAGAAACTGAATAAGAATCCTTTATTAAACAAGCTACTGATATAAGGTTCCTTCTAAAATTAGGAACATAAAAACAGTCTTTCGATAAAATAAACCTAAATTGATCAAAGTAAAGGTAAATATCTCCCACTGCCTCAGCCACCACCAAGCTGCCGTCTCCAGTTCGCCACGAGAGGCTCCTATCATGTAGATTTCTCGTTTCCACGAACCCCTGCATAGAAACACAAACATGATTAGTGGCGCCCAAATCAATGACCCAAGTGTCTTTTGATTCTTCCACCAAACACGCTTCTAAGTAGTGAAGTTCCTTACCTTCCTTGCCCTTGGCGGCTAGGAATTCCCGGCAAGCCTTCTTAAAGTGACCTACCTTCCCATAACGGAAGCACTTGGACTTTTTAGGGTCCCTGGGCTTCTTGTTCTTCTTCTTCTTCTTCCCATCCGAGACAGGAGGATTAGAAGAACTGGAAGCCGCTTGCTTCTGATTTGGCCTCTTCCTCTTCTATGAGAGTTTGGAAAATTTTGCCAAATTGTCCTCTCCTTTGGGTTAGACCACATCCCCATCCCTGATCATCCGCTCATAAGCTTGGAGTTGCTTCATGAGCTCAGTTAGTCCTAACTCCCTTGTCGCCAGATTGTATGTGGCCTTAAACCCCACAAAATCTTTAGACAGAGTTTTGAACACCATCTCGATCTGGGTGTTGTAGTCCAACTCAGCACCGTTCTCAGCAGCCTCAGCGAAGAATCCCATTAGAGTAATCATATGATCCTTCACCGGAGTACCCGCTTTTTGCTTAGAATTCATAATGTTGGTTATAACGGACTATCGGGCTAACTTTTCTTGGCCTCCGAACATGTCCTCCAGATTTTCCATGATCTCCCCAACAACCTGATAAGTCTCATGCTGCTTTTGTAAAGTACTCGTTATGCTAGCAAGCATGTAGCATCGAGCTATATCATTGGATTCTCTCCAACGAGTATAGGCAACCGGGACCTCCTCAAGCGGTGTGTCAGGTTTTGGCCCTGGTGGGCATGGTTCGTCCAGTACGAACTTGTGTCTCTCGCAGCTGAGAACTATCAACAGATTTCTTTTCCAATCCTTATAATTATCGCCATTCAGTTTATTCTCAGTAAGTATTGAAATGAGGGGTGTCGGTGACATTTTGAACTGAAATAAAATTATACTAGACATCATTATAAAGCCCAAGCAAATATACAGATAATTTAGCAAATAAAACATACAAGTATGTTCCTACATGAAACTTGAAAAACATGTAGCATTGCAACGGTAATTCTCAGCACCTATTGCCCCAAGCCACCGAGGGGTGGTCATGAAAACAAATAGTCGGAACATGGACCCCATCCAATTAATATATGTTGCCTTAAATCCTCCAAGGTTAAGACATATATTAATAACCGCTTATTTGGCCACCAGTTTAGTTAACAGAGCTTCTAGGGAAGGTTAATAACTAAACGAGTATTGAGTATATAACCATTGTTTACGTAGCCCGATCCACGTCCTACCAAGCCACCAAGGGGTGGTCATGAATAGGATTGTACCCGAACACGTTTTCCACATAGGAGATCAAATCTAGCATACTGGCGGCGGTAAACACCTACCGAGGGGTGTGGTCAGGGCAGAACTGACGCGAGGCGTTACCATGCTTTCACATATGGATCAACAATAGAGGCCGTGGGTTTTGTTTGAAACCCTCTCCCACTCAATATTTTGAAAAAATGTGCAAGTTTTGACAAATTATATATGATCAATATAGTATGAGCGGCACTCAGCTATCCTACATGACATGTTATCAAATATGCAAAAACATCTATCAATTCATATTTATACATCCATGACATATCACAGAAAAAATAATTGACAGAATAACCAAGCCATGGTTCTATCCTAGAACAAAGAAAATAAAGATTACAAAATTTCACCCAAAGCATTCTTTGGGTCTTGAATTTTGTTCCGTCTTCTTGTATCCATCTTTATGTAGCCTCTCCATTTATTTCTCATCCTAAGAATCATTTAAAATTTAAATCTCCAAAAATTTAAATTTCAAATTCAAATTCCCAATTCGAATTTTAAATTTAAATTTCAAATTCAAATTTTAAACAATTTTAAACATCATGTGTAATAATATGTAATTTTAAATTTTCAATTACATATTTTTAAACATGATTTAAAATTAAATTTCAAATTTAAAAATCAAAATTTTTCGATTTTTGAATCATCACACCACCGTCCCCGGAAACGGCAGCCATCGTGGGCAGCCCCCAACCTCCGGGGGGGCTGGCAGCCCACGGTCGCCCCATGTGTAGCCTTGTCGGGCTGCAGGCCAAGCCTGCAACGCCAGGCTGCACGCCCAGGTTGGGCGCAGTAGCCGGCAAGCTGCACACCCAGGCTGCGGCCAGCCTTGGGTAGGCCACGGCCACCCTCAACTGCAGGCCAAGCCTGCGGCCGTGGGTGATTATGGCCTGCACAGGGGCTGCCGCAGCCCATCCTGCTCGAGGGCAGAGGCTACAGCTCCACCAAGGCCCGACGGGCTATCTCGAGGGGTCGTGTCTCGATTTTCGTATCATATTCCAATTTACCTATTAGGATCTCCAAAATTAATTTTGAATCCCAATTAAATTGAAATTTTCCACACAATTAAAATTTCAACCTTTAAATTAAATTTAACTTTTGAGAAAAATAAATTACGGTCTTCAGTCTTCAATCTCCTTCAAGAATAATTACATAAAATTTCCTAAACCGTTTCCGGCGTACAAAAAAAAAACTAACCATAATAATTCTAAGAGATAAAAATTAAAATCCATGAGAAAATTATAGTGCTAATAAACTGCTCCCATGGTTACATAAAAATTCCTAGATACAATTTTTTCTAAATTTTAAGGAACAATAACCGGTATAAACAAGCATGCTTATAATAATTCAAAAAATTAAAATAACCATATACTTTATACATAATACATGATAACAACATAAAGGACTCCTAGGATGCCACTCTCTAAATATCAAATCCATATATAAATAAAAAAGACTAAGTAATTGTCTAATTTATGTACATGGCATAGTCATAAGATGGCTCTGATACTAATTGTAGGAAAAATTATCGGTAAAAACGTATCAGAGTGGCGCAGCGGAACAATAAAAATTTTTTAGATCGTTAAATATCTCATGATGCCATATACAATAAACCAAACAATTAAAACTCATACCTCAAGGACGCCAATCTTGCAGGAAGAGAATGACCGGAAGGCTTCAACCAACTAGCCTTCTCTACTATTCTCCAATTCCCGAATGGCTGAGTGTGTGGGCACTCTGAACCTCGATCAGTATGCTAGCACTACTAGTCTTCTTCCGACCACTCAGATCTCTAAAGAATTTATTGTCACGGTGAGTTGTGCAACAATAAGCCTGCTCACCTGAGAGTCTGTGGTCTGAGAGAATTGGAGTGGCAGGACCTCTATTTATAGACCTGCATGAGGTAATTCTCTGAATTCGAATTGGATTAGGAGAAGATATTCTCCCTTACCTACAAGCACAAAATCTGAATTTTCCAAGGGGAAAATCCCAACAATAAATTCGGCCACTTTAAGATAAATCCAATCCAAATCTAAACAAGATTTTAACTAGAATTTTATCTCCCTTTTTCAACCAAAAAATCCAAAAATTCAAAGGAGAAAATCTCCTCAAAAATTCGGCCACTTTTAGATAAGAAGGAATCAAAATTCCACTAGGATTTTCAACCTTGAATCTTATCTCATCCTTATCCAAAATAACCAAAAATCTCCTAGGAGATTCACTCCAAAAATTCGGCCATTATCTGGGAGGAGAGAATCCAAATTCAACTGGGATTGAAACTTGAATTTTTCCTTGAACCTTATCCACAAAAATCCGAAAATCCATTGAGGATAATCCTCAAAATTTTCGTCTATCTTTAGTTAGGATTTGGATTCAAAATTCAAGTAGGATTCTAACAAGATTATCCTCTCCATATCTAACTCAAATTCGAATTTCATTCCTTATGGATTTACCACAACAAATTCAAATCTCACTTGGACTGTAATTCAAAATTGGAATTTCAAATTTCAAATTCGAATTTCAAATTCGAATTTCAAATTCAAATTTGAAATTTCAAATTTCGAATTTCAAATTCGAATTTCAAATTCAAATTTCAAATTCAAATTTCAAATTCAAAATTCAAATTTCAAATTTTAAAATTCAAATTTCAAAATCCACAAAACAGTCGTATTTCAAATTCTTGTTCTCATGGATAATTTTCTACAACTCCAATCTAATCTCAAATAAAATCATGGCAACTTTATTTGGAGTTCGAATAATTGTGTACTCTATTATCCAAAACAAAATCTAAATCCAACCGGAGAGAATCTTGTCTACCATCCTAATCTTATGTCAACACCAACCATGCATAATAAACTAGCCAAGAGCATACACAAATCAATTTGCCAAACGTTAAGATATTATGTGGAGCTAGTAGAGGGATTGATTGGATATATATAATCGGGCTCCTGCAAATCCATATGATCATCATTCTTTACCGAACAACTCAATCATATGATCACTAATTTCAGAGTCACACCACTATAAACCTGAAACTGAACTCCCAATTATATACCGTATTACGTAAGGCTGTGACAAGCTATCGTCCAATGACCTTGTCATGTATGCAGAACCCTCATATGATATCCATGATCAGCCTTAGGCCAAAGTCCATTTAATCCTACTGATCAGGCTATCTTAAAGTTCCATTATACTACCGAATTCAGAAAATGATTATTCACTATATGTGAATAAGAAGTCATCCGCCCAGCAGACGACCCAAGACCTTGTCCATTTTCACATTCAGTATAATGCCTTTAACAGGATATCCTTAACTCCTCATTAGACTTATGATTCCGATATCTGTAAATAAACCCTTCATCGTATACAAGTCATGCACCTAATGAACCGGTCTATAAGCTTACTACCTCTGAGACGCTTTAGCCATTGGAACATCAAAGTACACAAGTTATATACATGAAGCTGTCCTTTTACTCAAGATTAAGGTTACTGCACAATGAACATCAAAAGCATATCGATCCACTTAAAGTGGACTTCGTAGATTAATCACGCTTTAGTCTCGGTCTAATATGTCACCACCAAGTAACATATCTATGTCTCTACTTGGGAGTCCAGCTCCAGACAGTCAAGACAAACCGTCCCCTCCAAGGCTTTAGACAACATAATAGTCTTAACATCACTTAGATGCTCGGTCTAACCCCATAGACTACAGACCATAGTTTAGACCGCTAACTTTAGAACATTGTCTTCTCGCTTACAAAAGTCCATTGAATGTAACGTTCTAACAGTTTAACACAAGCAGTCAGGAAGTCATATTTGCTTACATTTACTTTAACATGTAAATAAAACGAGGACAGATAGCAATGTAATGAATAACCTCTATATATAATTTTATTATCCAGTTCAAAATAAATACATCAAAATGTCTCTAATACTTAGGGCATTTCCTAACAACATGAGTATAGGGGTCCTTACACTTATCATTTGGCATTTCAACTATAGACATAATAACATGCATAATCGTTAAACTCAAGCATATAATGTATGTATGCATGCATATGCAATTCAACACACTACCTTTACTCCAAACCTACAAGGTAAGGCCTATCCCAACACACTACCTTTACTCGAATTTGCACTAAAAGGCATCAAACTAACCCAAATTCATTCTTCAATTTCTCATTATATATAATTTAGGTTACATGAGTATGGGGGTCTTTACACTTATCATTTGGCATTTCAACTATAAACACAATAACATGCATGATCGTTAAACTCAAGCATATAATGTATGTATGCATGCATATACAATTCAGCACACTACCTTTACTCCAAACCTACAAGGTAAGGCCCTATCCCATTTAGTATTGTAATCTATATATTATGTCACTCATCCCACAATGCTCCTTTTCTGTAGAAATTTCGGCAGCATCTCCTTGTAATTCTCCTAAGTGTGCTATTATACGCACACCCGAAGAACAAAAGAAGAAGTACCGAAACATTTACCAAAGGCACAAGTGAAATATAATGACAAACACAGAAACTACAATACTAAACTATCTAAATGAGACAATTCAAGTATCAGTCACTACATATCGATCCTTGAACGGGTCTAAAGGTAATTCATGAATGTAAATGCAAAATGCAAATCAACAAATCATACCCACGTACAAAATTTGTATTTTTTTTATTTTTGTAACTATAAAGTTACAAATCATAACATAAAGAACAAAAAACTATATGTTTAATTTTATATAAATTTATGATGTTTTACAAAAATTTATTAAATATTTTTAGTTTAAATACATTTTTAGTTTTACACTTTTTTCCTTTAAATATGTTTCATGATTAATATAGATTTTTTTTATTTTATCATCAAATTTTTTGTAAATGCTTATTATTCATTTATTTAAATTTTTATTAACAAGTTTTTTCTAATATTTATTACATAATTTCACGTTCATACTTTTTACATTATATCAATTTATTTAATATATTTTATTAAGTTAAATATTATTATAATTAAGTACGTATTTATAATTGTTTGTATGTTTATTTATGTGATTTTATATAATTATTATTGTAACGAAGGTATACATATATATCATTAAATTTTAATCTGTTCAATTTTTATTTATAATGTGTATATTATAATCAAAATATTATTAATTTTAAGTTATTACTAATTTTTATTATTTGCCCATAAATTTCAAATTTTTATTTATAATTATAAATTATGATCAAAATTTTTTTGTTTAACCAATCTTAATTTTTATCTATTTTATCTAACCAAATTTAGCATCAATTTAACAAATTAATTTTTCAATATATATTCTCTAATAACAATTTAATCATTTAATATATATCAATTTAACATTAACAGACAACTAAACCAAATTCAACAATACACCATCACAATCTAGATATTAATCTTTATATATCCAACTACAACAAATAATTCAATATTAACATCAACAAAACATAATTTCATTAACAAACAAAAAAATAAAACTTACAAAAATCCAAACCCACTAACAATGAGGGTTGGAAAAGGTGGCGACAAGAGATGCTCAGAAAGAGGCAGCGGCGATCAACTACGACCGGTAGCGATCAGAGAGGTGGCGACAACAGTTGTGAGGGGTGGCCCAATAAGAGAACAAAGGGAAAAAATGAGACAAAGGTTAGAAGACATGAGGGAGAGAGGTTGGGAGAGATGGTTTTGGATCGTAGAGAGAGAAAACGACTAACTTTTTGGCCAGAAAATAGAGAGAGGTCGGCGACAGGCAGAGAAAAAGAAGAAAATGGAGGAAGAGCACCGGCGAAAATGAGAAAAAAGGCTCGAACAGAAAATTTATAAACAGTTTTTTTTATGACGATAAAAAAATAAAATGTCATCGTAAATACTAGTTAAAACGATGTCGTTTTATACGGTTCATTAAATATACAGAAGGAATATTCCATGAATGTTTTAGAACAATTAAGGAAATATTTTTTACGATGACTATTTGTATATGTCATCATAAATACTATCGAAATACTGCCAAAAATTCTACCAATTTTTCGTCAAAATTTGAATTAAATTTTTTTTTTGCAACGACACAAAAGAAATAATAAATTCCCAATAGTTGATTGATAACAGCTATAAAACGATTGGTATTTGCGACGATAAGTCGTTGCCAATGTCAGAAATATGTTGTCGCAAAAAATAAAATAATAAATTCTCATCTATTTGTTACTGATAGCTGTAATTCATTTATATTTGCGACAACTTGTTGTCGCAAATACACCATTTATTTTTGTTAGAATATTTATTTGTGATGATATGTGGTCGTAAATAAGTACTAATTGGAGAGAAATATTTCATGCCATTAATTTTTTACCGGAAAACTTTCTGAACTTATTTGCGATGACATGTCGTCGCGTTAAATTAATACTACGACATGTTGTTTTTTATATAACTTCTTTTATTTGCAATGACATGTCATTGTTGAATATGAGCATTTGCAACGAAAAATGTCATTGCAAATAATATCGTCACAAAAAACCTTAATTATCGTAGTGGTGAGGGATGTACTTACCTCAATTGAAAAACATACTATTATTGCTAACTAGGTGACGTAGCGTCTCTGGATTTCAATACAATTGTTCTTCAGTGATTTTAGGTCATCATAGAATTAACAATCCCTAACTAAGAAAAATTACAAAAAATCCGAAAAGCCTCAATTTTCTATATTCTAGAAAAACCTAAAAACAAAATCTATGAATCTAACATCACCAAAATGAAATTCTATCATTAACTATTTTAATTTATCTCTCTATATCACTAATTAATCTTCTAATCAGATAATTTTCCCTAATTCCCAAATTTCACCAATAGATTTCAAAATTCTTAAATTTAAAGCATGAAAGAAGTATACCTTAAATCTCTAACGAAATCAAAGCTAGAGATTCACAAGAGAAGGAATCACGAGGGTTAGTAGGGAGAATCACAAAAGGAGAAGGAGGTTTAATAAAGAAAAAAATTGAGGTTTTCTAAAAAACATGTATAATAAATCTAAAGCTTATGTTTTGACTTTTAAATAATTAATCGTAATCATCTAAGAGTTAAGATTAAAAGTTAAAAGATAATTTAAAGGTATAAAATAAGTCTAGAATACTCACTAAGTTAGCCCCCTTAAAATCCCTTTTTTTATTTTTTATTTTTTATTTTTTGGGGCTTGGGTGGGCATTGCAGCGCCAACCTTGGGTGCTACAGGGCACCCGCACAGGCCTTTTGGCCCCTAACATTTTTTTTGTCGACTAATCAACCTCTCAAAGTATTTTGGTCACACTTGTATTTCGATATCAGAATTAGACGATTTAAGAGATATTGGATAGATAACGAAAAGATCTACAACTTTGATGCAGAATTTTTTTTTTATTTGAACATTTCCCTAATCAAAATTATAGTTGAACAAAAAATCAAATCCCTTCATGAAAAATCCTAACACTTAATCTCTCATAATCATACCTTAACTTATTTTATACCAAATCAAACATTTTTGGCAATCTCACATGCTAAAACCATCATGTAAAATTAATATAAAATTCTATAATTCTTACTTTAGTCATCTTTCTTATGGAACATGAATTCTTGAGTACATTGAAGCACTTAACGTCAAATTTTGTAAAATCATTTAATCAAATGTTAACATTATACATTTATACTATTCTTTAAGATCACCCAGACATTTATGCTTGTTAATCTATTACATAAATACTTGACTGTTACAGATAGATAGTTTGGCCTCTAGGAGATCCGTTTCCCAAAAACTAGTTGTTGCAGTTACATTAAAAAAAAAAATGCTTGTTCAGTTCCAGATAAATGTGCCAAACGTGACCTTAGAGTCGCAATCTTCCTAATGCTATTCGACACACGCAAGGTCCATTTCAGTCTCCAAGTGGCCCAAAATGGGCTTGCAAACTGGACAAGAAACCTTCCCAGTTTTTAGCCGTGGCACTCACCAGTTTACTTGGGCTATAAACCGGTTTACGTAGTTTGATTAGCAATATTTAAGCTCAATTAGGTCCTTTATTACACCATAGAATCTAGTAGCAAGGCAAAGTTGGTGTTTTTATTTATTTTACATATTCACAGCCTCGAAACACAAACTTTGCTTGATCTAAACCGCACAAATATCTTCTTGGCCATAACCACATAACAAGCATACGAAACCCTGCCAAAGCATGAGATTTTAGAAACATAAATAATGTGAGCATAGTCTAAATATAAACCTTGCATCTACATAATCACACACACAAATATATTACAACTAATTACTTATTATGAGGATAAAATTTTTATACCTTAGAAACTTGGTCTTGTTCTAGATGTTTTGAGATGCTACCCTCCCTAATCTCTCTATGCTTGCTAACCTTAAATTTTTCGCAGTTCCCGGGCCTTGTGAACTGTAAGCATGAGGGAAGCAAGTACAGAATTTTTGCAATAGCTCGTACTCTTCGAGAAGGCCAACTTTTTGTTCTCTCTTTGATCTTCAAACTGTAAACCTAGATTGAACAGTTTACTTGGAATTTTTGAGAGAGATAGACTCGGCCAAGCAAGGGAAAGAAGTGAAAAGAAAGAGCTTGTGATGTGGGAAAAAAAGAAAGAAACTAAACGCTCTTGTAATAGGTTATATTTACGGAAAAATCTAATGATTTTTACTTAGCTTTCTAAGCATAATCTAGGCTTGATTATGCTTATAAAATTTTGGCTTAATCTCCAAATAGAAACTGGTTCTACAAGCAATAATATGGTCAAAAGTTTTTCTTGAATTTTTTACATCAAATCACTGTTCACCCAAGGTCAAACCCCCTCCTTTTACCAACAATCTTTCCTTAATTTAGGAGTTAATAAAACTTGTCTTCCAAGCCTTGTTAAAACCGGATTTGGTAGCAAAATATTGTCTAAAATTTCATACAACCCTAGCCCTTGGATTGTGTTAAAAATGTATCTCCACCATTAGTTTGCACCACGCATTTTTCTCTTGATAATCAAGTTCAAATTTAGCTAATAAATCAAAGCTTAAAGGCTTTGGCATAGTAAAAATATTAATTTTAATCTTCTTATGATGTTGGAATTTTTGTGGATGAAAATGGCAGCATGCCATAATTTATTTTATTGCGCCACATTAATATGATACACACATAGTGACATGCGACATGCATGTATATTTAATAAACTTTTTTTCTTTTTTTTGAGTAAAACGCTTTCATTCAATCAGCACAAGCTGGCCAAATCCGTACAAACATGACCCAATGACTAGAGGAGCAAAATCAGTGAAAACTAGAGTCACAATTAAGAGTAAACGCAATACGCGATTCCCTTGACAGGAAACATAACTTGTAATGCCACTAACAGCTTGTGAGAGAAGGGCTTTGATATTTTCTACAACAATTGACTCCGGAGCCATGTTTAGAGGACTTGAAATACCTCTTACCACATTGGAAGCATCTAGTTCAAGAATCCAACCAGTAAAACCACAGTTTAAGCGACCCGTACTCCTTCACGTGCCGCCAAACACTCGGCCATATGAGGAGAGTGAGAACCACGAATCTTTGTTATAAAAATATTGGTCCTTACAATAGAATTGCCAAGTGAAATAGATCTAGAGTAATGAATTTTCATATGTGGAAAGGAGGACTGTAGAAAGCCCAACCCTTTGAGAGAGACCCTAATGCTATGTTTGGTAATAGGGAAGGAAAATAGAAAGGAAAGAATTGTAAAATTTTTAGGTGATAGAAAGGAGAGAGGTTTAAATTTTTAGGTGATAGAAAGGAGAGAGGTTTCCATTACGTTGTTTGATAAAAGAGAAAGAAAATAGGAAACAAAATGTTTAATCACATGTATTTTACAATTATAACTTTATATAAATTAAAAAATGATGATAAATTAAGATGAAAGTAAGTATTTTGCTCATATTTACTTTGTAAACAAATTTTCATCCACTTCCTTCCTAAAGTTGGAAGGATTAAAAAGTGATGGGGATTTTTAATTTCCTGCCTAATTTCCTTTCTACTAAACAATCAAAATTTTATTTTCCTCATCAAAATCCCTTATCTAATTTTATGTCTCTCTCTTTTCCACTCTACTAAACAAATGCTAAAAACTGGGGTGTTTGGATAACACATTGCATTCGCATTGTATTTAAATACAATATATTGAATGCAATTTATATTTAGTTGAAAAGTATTTGTATTGCATTTAATATAATGTATATTTAGATAAAAAAATATTTAAATTATATTGTATTGTATGGATAAAAAATATTTAAATTGTATTGTTTCGGTAACGCATTGCATTCACATTACGTTTGAATACAATGTATTGGATGTAATTTGTATTTAGTTGAAAAGTATTTGTATTATATTTAAATGCAATATGTATTTAGATAAAAAAAAATATTTAAATTGTATTATATGTGATGTTATTAATAAAAGTAGAGAGAAAGAGAAAGAGAAAAAGAGTGTGTGATGTGATTAGTAAAGTAATAAAAAAGTAAAATAATGAATAGTAATTATATTGGATTTAAAATATAATATGATTGGTATTTGAATGCAACACTTTTGTGTTTGAATAAAAGTTATATTGTGTTCAAACATAATATGAATGCAATGTGATAAACAAACAGGACAGGAAACCCCAAATAAATTAGAAAGATACAATATTAGTATAATTTTCAAGGATTACAGAGAAATAGGATTACTAAAAGAAAAAAAAAAATCCTTTGGCCCAAACAAGGCGGACAAGACACCAAAAATAGTGTCTTATGTGTTGGGTTATGTAGTATCCTAAAATAAGGACTCGTTTGGTTCAAGCTCAAAAATTTGAATTAAGTTTAGAATGATTTAAATCATGAAATAAACTTTGTATTTGATGTTCAAGTTTGAGTTAGAGAATTTCATCTTAAGCTAAATGTGTTTAGATGATAAAAGAAGGGCTTGAATTTCCATGAGGAATTGTGTGCCCCTTTATTATTATTATTATCATTTTGGTAGATGTTGATACTTTTTTGTATAAGAGAATATTTGAAAATGTTTTGAGTCCAAAATACTATATAAATCATGAATTAAAACACGTGAAATGGAATCGCGAGCCAAACAATGGATTGAGTCCAAACTTAATTTTTTGGTCTCATATTCTAAATCCAAACAGACATAAGTGGCTGTACCATAGCTTAATGGTGAAAATTTGGAAGTGCATCGGTTGATACTAAAAATAAAAAATAAAAATGGTAAATTCACATTAGAATAGTTGGGAGTTGGGACCATCCCACCTGAAAGCATATGCAACTTGGTAAGAGCCGTGAAGAAGAAGGGACCGTCAATAATAAGGATAAAGGTCAGAGTGGTTAAGCCTTTAATGTAAATAACATCTTGATAAAGAAATTTAAAAACATAAATATAGAACTAATTCAAACCACAAGTAAGGAAATAAATTTGGTGGTGTGGGCTAGAGTGGGTTTTAGCTAACTCGCCACACCCCATTTAATAAACGAGGCAAGACGGGATGGGTCAATGCAAAATCCATCGGGTCAACGAGTACCCTCACGTTGCCCCAAAGTAAGCAACTGTAGCTTGATAGTATGGAAAATATGAAAAACATAGATGAAGAACTAATTCAGACCACAAGTGAACTCACTTGCCTGGCAATAGCAAACTATGAAAGTGACTGGACTGCAACAATTGACTAGATTTGTTTTTGCATTTTACCTTCCAAAATAACATTGCAAATATTGCCTACAAGGCAAGAGTCGAAACGCCTATGCATAAGACCATTGTACAAGCGTCCATATTTAAGATTTCTTGCTTGCCAAGCAAACATAACGGCCTGAACGGGGAAAGACAAGGCATAAAAATTGTGTTCTCAACTCATGTAATTTGACCAATTCATTTATTTAAAAATTCTCCAAAGTAATTGCTAATTAAAGATACTGAAAATTAAGAGTGTTTACTGATAGAAATATGCGGATTAATACTCAATGTTTTCTAATCTATTTAACCTTGAGATCGAAAATATCTCATTTTATTAGACTCTAAACTTGTCCAATCTAATCTGTAAACATCAAATTTCATTGATTAGATTCACGGTTTCAATCAATGCCCTCCTAAAAGATAATATATTTTAATGAAGTACAATTTGTCATGCACAATCAAATTTTAAGTTGTTAATAATAAACTAAATTGTAGCATTGAAATCCCATACAACAAGCACACATCAATCAAACAAAAAAGAAAGTGTTCAACATAAAAGTACCTATTTATCAAGAATAATTTACAAAAGTTATATAATCTATATATATAGTTTTGATTTGTAGATTTCATACATTCGAAAAAACTTAATCTATAATCTAATCCGTTATCAATCTATTAGTCTTTTAATCCAATTTAATTTGGATCCACGGATTTTGGGAACAACCTTACTGAAAATGCCCCTTAAAGTGAAAATTCAGCTTCAATCCTTTCCACAGAAATACACAAGCAAAATATAGTTTTCAAGAGCTAGGCTTCAATGTGTTTGCAATGTCGATCACAAACCGATATTTGACATCTGCCTTGACAAGTCGCTCCATAGCCGTGTTCACATAATCCATTGGGATAACTTCGACATCAGCTTTTATGTTGTGTTTGGCAGCAAATTCAATCATCTCCTGAGTTTCCTTCATCCCTCCAATGCAAGTTCCAACCACTGCCTTCCTTCCTGCCATTTCAATCAAATAGCAATGCAAAGGTAATAAACATAAAGCGCAAATGAAAAAACAGAGTGACACTGAAACATAGAAATCCACGCAGTGCATCATTTTGTCAAGTAATTCTACACTTGTTTGCATCTATTTAACAAGAACACTCGTTAGAATTAACTTTCGAGCAATGCCACATCATATAAGAATCATATTATGAACTTCATGAAAGAAGATGTGTCTCTCTGTCTGTTCAGGATTGAGTATTATGCTGTTGAGTTACTGAAATTTTTTAGTTTTTCTTTTGTATAAAGAATCTGAGTATTTTTTAAAAATTAAATCTAAATCCACTTTTTTATATTTTTGAAATCCGTATCACATTCATTTTTATTTTTCCCAAACACCCATTTATTTTATATTCTCAATTCAAATTGAATTTTTTCAACTCAATACAGTGTGCTAAACGGGGGCCAAGTCTGCGGTATGTGTAACATTTTATTTTTCATGACAAGTTTAATTTTACTACGTACTTACCCAAGAGCAAAGGAAAAACTGGTAGCTCAAGTGGTTTATCCGGAACACCAACCATGACCAACTTTCCATGGGACTTCAATAGACCGATCAAAGGCAAAAGAGGATGCACTGCAGAAACTGTGTCAATAATACCATCCATTGTGCTCATGGCAGCCTTCCCAAGCAAAATACATAACAATAATTAGGTCATGATTAATTGCGAAAAAAACAAATCAATTTAAGTAATTAACTTGTAAATATACCGTCATTTCATCTTGGTTACGGCTGACCAAAAATGAATCAGCACCAAGAAGTTCAATAGCTTCCTTCTTCTTGTTAGGAGAGGTACTAATCACAGTGACCTTAACCCCCATAGCCTTGGCAAATTTCACCGCTATGTGGCCCAACCCACCCAGGCCAACTACGCCAATATGAACACCAGGTTTATTTAGTCCAAAATACTTCAAAGGACTATAAACTGTGATCCCGGCGCAGAGGAGAGGGGCTCCAGCATCGAGAGGTAGGTTGTCGGGAATGCAAACAACGAAGTGCTCATCAGCCACCATCACATTCGAGTAGCCTCCTTGAGTGGGGGTGCCATCGTAATAGATGCCGCCATAGGTGAAGATCATATTTGGGCAGTAGTTCTCGAGGTCGTTAGAACAGTTGTCACAAGAGTGGCATGCTCCCACCAAGCAGCCTACGCCCACTTTGTCACCCACTTTGAACTTCTGCACTTTGCTTCCCACCTTTGTCACTACGCCAACAATCTCATGCCTACAACATTTTTCTCAATTTAATAATAACTCTGGATCAATGGATAAAAGATAAGGAAAATTCAAAAGCACCTCCCCTTGGTTTCAAGCAAAATTTGATATGTACAGTTACCTTTTTAGACAAGATATATATGACTTAATGTTATAAAGTTTGTCTTGACAAATTCTTTATAATGCTATTCTTACCCTTCCTTAAGTACTATTCTCATGACTAAATTTCATCAAACATTATAATTCCGGAGAATGGAAGATTACTCAAACCTGAAGAATTTTGTGATTTTTCCTAACGTTATATATGTACATTATCGACAAATAGAGTAGGAGAAAACTAGCTTGACTTGTTTACTTGTTTTATGAAACGGTATAGGGGCAATATTGATATTAATTTAATATTAATCATCCTAATGGTTGACACCACTCACAACCTCAATTTACTCGTTATTAATTAGTACGAGGATAATATATAAGCTTTTGATTTCCAGAAAATATAAATAAATAAAAAGACTAAAAAAAAAAACTTTTGACAGAGAAATTAACGTGACATTTGGTGATAGTTGATGTTGTTTTTAAAATGTTTACTATTTAAAAAAAATTAAAAATAAGAATATTTTAAAAAATGTTTTAACATCAAACTATATTTAGTTATATAATTTAAGTATATATTTTGACAAATATAAAAATAAAACTCTGTTTAATTATATTTTTGTAAATTCATTAATAAGTATTTTACGAAAATATATCAATGTTTAATTTAATAAAAATAAATTATTAATCATAATAAAAAAAAACCTTTTAATAGTTAGTTTTACAACAAGGAGTAAGGATGGAAGATATTAGTTGTCTGAAACCTAGATGGTAAAAATAGTTAAATTTGAGTCACGAGTCGATGATCATCACCGTGAGCACACCATTACAGTCATTGTCAATACATGATCGTCATCCTACATCTGAGATGAAGTCCATCATCAAACATTATCGTTGTCACTAATACTACATAAATAAAGAGAGACCAAAAGAAGAAAGAACATAAAAATAAAAAAATAAAAACTTTTGTTTTCAAAAAATTCAAAAATTCACATTTTAAAAATAATATTTTCTAAATAATTTTGAAATCATTAAATAAAAATAATTATTTTAAAACTGTTTTCATATACTATATTTTTTAAAATGAAAAATTATCCTCAAAACTGAAACTAAATACCTCTGAAAGTAAAACGTACCCAGGAACCATAGGATAGGTGGTATTTCCCCATTCATTTTTAGCAATGTGAAGGTCGCTATGGCATATTCCACAGTATAATACTTTGAAGGTAACATCTTTTTCTCCATTTTCCCTGCAACCAAACACTCACACAAGCCCAGATTTTCAGGTCATGTTGACTTGATCAAGTTCACTATGAATGATTAAAAAAAAATCCTTTTAACATGCTTTCTTTTTTCTTTTTCTCTTTATTTTTATGAGGATTATTTGCTTGAACAATCTGGATAGAAAGAAAACGAATATTTTCAAGGAAAGAAAAAAATTAATGAAGAAGTGGAAAAGAAAAAGGAACCTTCTGGAGAAATGGAAAGGAGAGAGCACTCCCGAGGAATCCCTTGCAGCCCACCCAAAGGCCTTCATGGTGTGCCCTTCTGTGCAGCACTTTGCCATTTTTTCTTTCTTTCAAATTTGAGTTAATGATAATGTAACGCACACAGTTGAGCCTGACACAAAATGGGAAAGAAAAGCAACTTTTGAGAGAGAGAGACAGACAGACAGACAGACAGACAGACAGACAGATAGAGACAGTCTATTGTGTCGCCGGGCAGTGGATGATACCTTTAAAACGTGTGGTTGGTTGAGCGTTAGCAAGGACATTACCGGCAACAAGAGATTTATCGCCGGACATGTATCTAGTGTAAAACAACCGTTTAATTTTTAATTTAAGGTGTGTTTAAAAAATATTTTAAAGACATATTTTAGGTTATTTTTTATTTTATAATTATTTTTTATTATTTATATTTTTAAAATTTTATATTAAAGTCAAATTTTTAAAATTTATAATTTCATTATTATAAATTTAAATGAGATAATTTTTTTAAATTATATAAAATTTAAAAAGTAACAAAACAAAAAATTATGTTAATACTTTTTTTAAATAAATTTTTAAAATTTTAAACTTTTTTATTTCAAATATTTTTTTCTATAAATATATTTTTTAAAATTCACTTTTTTCTAATTTTTAAAAAACATCTCCAAAATCTTCCTAAACACCCTCTCAGGTTATTACAAAAAAGTCAATTGACTTTTTAAAAATTATTTTTTATTAACCCTTAAGAAAAAGAAAAAAAAAGTTTAATTTAAACTAAACCTAAATCTTAAACAAGTCTCTATATTTTTTAGTAAACAAGGAGAACAATAAAAAAGAAAAAAATTAAGCAAAAAAATATTTCTCCTAGAAAAGAGTTTTTTAAAAAAATTAAGGTAGGAATGCCAACATCAACGGTCAAAATCATATTTGATCCAAATTAATAAAAGGAAAATAGATAGAAGAAAGTTTAAAAATACCCTGTTAGTCTTTAAAATATTGCTAAATGATACAGGATTATGGATTTATTATTAGCAAAATGATATTATGATAACCACCATAAATTTAATATAAATAAACAAGCAAATCATTAGTTATAAATAATTAACTAGAAACAAAATTTGGAATATAAATGAAATCGTCGTTAAACATTAAGGTTCATGGATCATATAGTTTCCTTAAAATATATTTGTCCCTTTCATCATTGATGATTTGAATAAACATTTGTCTTCCACGATTCAATAGCTATAAGTAGTGATTGAGAATCACAAACTAACTTCTAGTGAATTGAATATTAACCCAAACTCTATCACATTGATAAACACTTAAGAACACTCTAGAGAGAATATGAGAAACGACTAAGGCCCTACTTGTTGAATCATTTGGTCAAATAGTCACTATTCCATATTCGTGATCTTATGACGTGTTTATTTGTTTTCAATCTCAAATACTCTATCTACTTGGCCCATATTGATTTTCTTCTCTTCTTTTTTTTTTTTTTTTATAAAGTCATTCATAGTTTTACTGCTTACGCTTACTAACTTAATCACTTAAACTTAAAAGATCAACAACTTTGCATATATACATATATATATATATATCTAAACAGAAAGATTTATGTCCATTTAGATGATAATCCAAATGTGCTTATGCCAAGTATTTTGTCTAAATATTTTCATCTAGATGCCCTATAGTAACAGAGGCTATCAACCTTCAGGTTTTAATCACAATTAAAGCTGCAATTAACTCTTTGTATCCACAACTGTTACAGATACAAAATTTTTTTTTTAATTTAAAGATGAAAGATTTAAACTTTATATTTTTTGATAAAGTTAGTATTATATTATTACTAAACTATACTTGCAACCATGATATAATTTTAGAATTAGGTGTGGAGCCAGCCTTTTATTTCGATAGAGACATGCATATTCTTTTTTTAAGAAATAAATAACATCAAAAAAACAAAAATTGTATCATAATACCTATAATGAACTCCATATATATATATATGTAAGGAAAACAAAAAAACTAGAAAACATGTTACAATGTATTGCCTTCATTTTCTAAAGTATTGCATTATATCTTCTTTTTTAACACGATCAAAGAACAAAATTTTGATAAGTCTATAAATTATAAAAATTCTATACAAATAATGAAATAATTGATTGAAATAATACAAATTATACAACAAGGAGGATATTTTTGTTTTTTGTTTTTAACCGAAAACACAATAAAAAAATCTGGAATATAGAAGTAATAAAGATAAATATATAAACAAAATTCAGCTTAAATCAAATCTTCTACTAAGAATGACAATTAACAAAACAAAATTTTCAACATACCTGATGCAAAAGCTGTCGAGCCACCTTTTGTCCTTTCTCCTTTCTCCTTTATCCTTTTCCTTTTTGATTTGTTTTTTGCTTTACTTTTTCTTTTCAACTATAACATTTTAACTTCTGGTCATTTTTTCTTTTTGACGAGTGTTTGGGTGAATTATTGCACAGCCTATTTTCATGAGCTAATGGGTCCACCTAAATTTTTTTTATATGACCTTTTGCTTTCTGACATTTTGAGATAATGAGTAAAGTATTGTACATGTCTAAGCGAGGGCCTACATAGAATATTTCACTTTTAGTGTAGGCAAAATAGTCTTACAAAAATTTTTTAAAGCAAAATTAAAAGAAAAAATTCAGACTGGCCCGTAATACTTTCGTCATTGTTTAAAATTGATCCATTTAATTCTTAGAGTTAATCTGTTTAATACGATTTTATAAGCAATTTTAGTGCTCATATTAAAATTCATGGGTGGGGTTTGTACCGATGGAGGAAGAAGGGTCTGGCCAGTTTGGATATGAGCTTGGATTTGGGTTGGGAGCATCGGCTGCTGCTTGGGCTTTTTGGTTTGAAGTTGCTAGGGTTGCGATGCTGTGGTTCATGCTTTTTTAGCTGCATTGGATCATGAATTGGTGCTCTAGTTGTTTTTTGTTAATTTATTATGCTTCTTGCTGTTGTGTTTGTAATAAGAGTAGTGGTCTTCTTACTAGACTCTCATGTTTTGTTTTTAGTTTTATTCTTAGTGTTGTTGTTTCCTGAAGAGAATGGACCTCCCGCGAGTTTATGGTTGTTGCTCCTACTAGGTTTTGGGTGGCAGTGTTTATTCAGCTAGGCTAGGAGCCAGGTTGGTTTTTCGTGGGGGTGGTTATTGGCCACTTTTTGCTTGGAGGTTCTATTTTTGGTTGGTTTAGAAAGTGGTTTCCCCACCATTCTTGCCTTATTTGGTGGGATTCTAATCTTGTTTAAGTCTAAGGTGTGGCTTGATACTATGGTTGTTTTTATCGTGGCCACTTATTGTAGGAGTTAGTTCCGTGTTGGGTTAGGGGATTTTTTGATTTCCGAATAGATGTTTTGGGTCTACACGGGACCCGTTCTATGGTTCTCATACAATTTGTTATACCTTGGCCTTTTGATTAAAATTTGAATAAAAACAGAGATGGAGGCCAATTCCATGTGTAGGGCCTCTAGATGCCTCCCACTCAATAGGGGTTTTAGTTAAGATTCAGTTCTGGGGTTGGATTTAGAATTGGGATCAATTTTAAAACTGAGATCAGGATTGGGGTCCGAGATCAGGATTTCGATCGAGTTTCAAGGTTGAGGTCAGTATCCCCGAATCCGATCCTACTATGACTCTCGTACTGAAACTTGACACTGACACCATACTAAAACCTAACCTTTACCTTGGTCCCAAAAACTGATCGTAACCCCCCGTTTTGAAACCTTACTTAGAACATGGTATCAAATCTCAACCCTGACCCTTTTTCTGAAACTCGACCCTGAACTCGATCTTTAATCCTAACCCCATCTCCATTACCGAAAACTTACCTTCACCTCAACTTTAGTCCCGAATCCCAACTCTGACCTCCATACCAAAACCTGACCTTGACCCTTACCTCGGTCCTGAACCCGACCTTGACCCCTGTTTTGAACCCAACCCTTGCCCCAAAACCTGACCCCAACCCCTACCTCGATCTCAAAACCCAACTCTGAACCTAACCCCTAATTTGAAACTTGTTTCAGACCCTAATCTCAAATTTCAATCCTAACCTTGATCTTAATCCCGATCTTGACCCCAATCCCATCCCAATCCTTCGAACCAAGTGGAGTTCGTATAAAAATGTG
The DNA here is from genome assembly GCA_035233585.1 of Antiaris toxicaria. Taxonomy (NCBI): domain Eukaryota; kingdom Viridiplantae; phylum Streptophyta; class Magnoliopsida; order Rosales; family Moraceae; genus Antiaris; species Antiaris toxicaria. The sequence continues at coordinate 26,661,223 of CP141157.1, forward strand.
TCATACTAAGTTATTTTTTTGAAGACACTAAAAACAATAAAATGTTTTTTTTTTTTTGGAATTTCTGCTTTTTGTAACTTTGTTTATTCAAAACTATTCTCAAAAATGCATTATTATGATTTTAGAGAACAAAAATAGTGTTAAAAAAAATTTAAAATCAGATGGCCAAACAAACCCCATGAATTTGCATTAGGACTATATTATTTCTATTCTTAGAGCTTTCGGCTTCTTTTCTACTTTTTAGTCTTAGATTCACGAGATTCTATTTCGGTTAACCTCTTGATCTTGATTAATGGGATACTAAAGGATTATAATTTGCTTGTGGTCGGGAAGTCAAATAGGAAGATATACTTTCTCCTTTATTTTTTTTGGCATTGCTAAAGACCTTCAATGTCAGCATATCGAATGCAGAATTAGTCATGGTTCACTGATTCCAATCATTACTAACATGTAAGGCATTATTCCTTCTCATCTCTTTTTTGTAGATGACATTCTCATGTTTTGCAGGGCTTCTAATAAGATCATATACTACATCAAAGAGATTTTTGAGTCCTAAGAAACTCTCTCAGGTCAAAATCGGATGTTTTATTGAGTAAGCATATATATATATATCCAACAATGGTGTTGCCATTATTGTTCAAGAACTTTCCTAAAGACACAATTTTCTTCCCGTTTAAATATCTTTGTGTTCCTTTGCTTAAAGGAACTCCTGTGCATCTTGTTAGGGGGTAATCCAAGAACCACTCAAAATTGTCAAACAACTTGAATTTCTCAAGTCATGGTATGCTGCTTCACAAGGTTGGTCGGCTGGTCCATCTCTAATGAGCTGCCAAGTAGGAGATGTAGACTTGTGCAGAGCAGGATGTTGCCCGATAGCTGAGCAAAAAAGTGCTATTTACTCTTCCGTGCACAACCCCTGTCGAGCAAGTGAGGAGCACCTGTTGCTCTTTAGGCCTCCTGCTCCTTTTGGACATATGCTGAGAATACAACAGGTCTGCTATAACAAAATTAAGAACCACAGTTATTGCTCCCAAGCAGACCGACGCAAAGCAACCTTAATGTAGAGCACATAGCACCTGATCTAGCTCCCCTGAAATGGTGCTTGAATTTTTAGCTCTGACTCGAAACACTTCACTTGTGGAATACACGGCAAAACCATAACAAAACATCAAATTCCTGAGTCACCCACCTCAGTGGGGCAACCTAACTCTACCGGACAGGGCCCGATCGGAATCCACTCTGATCAGTACCCTATAAATACCAAACTCATTGAAGTCCAAGGTATGCTCATTTTCTCACCTAAACAACACTCTACTTGCTCTACAGCCTCTTTGTTCCCTGCTAACTTGAGCATCAGAGTGCTTTTGGTAGAAACCACACTGGTGTCCCTTCACTCTACAACTCTTCTTTTCACCTTTGTAGGGCAAAAGTCCACCTTGCTCTGCAGCCCTACTCCACACCCTTATAGGCCTACCGTGTAGAAGTCTACCTTACTCTGCAATGCAAGGTCTGTAGCCCTGCTCCGTACCCTTACTGGCCTACCAGGAAAAAGTCTACCTTACTTCGCAATGCAAGGTCTGTAGCCCTGTTCCATAGGTCCGTATTACTGCTTCGTACCCTTACTAGCCTGCCAAGAAGAAGCCTACTTTGCTCTACAATGCAAGGTCTACAGTCCTACTTCATAGGTTCGTAGCCCTACTTCACACCCTTACAGGCCTGTTGGGTAGAAGTCTGCCTTACTCCATAACACAAGGTCTGCAGCCCCACTCCACAGGTTCGTAGCCCTATTCTATACCCTTATAGGCCTGCTGGGTAGAAGTCCACCTTGCTCTGCAATGCAAAATCTGTAGCCCTGCTCCACACCCTTATAGGCCTGTCGGGTAGAAGTCCATCTTGCTCTGTAACGTAAGGTCTATAGCCCTGCTCTACACTCTTATAGTGTTACGCAACGCAAGGTCTACAGTCCTGCTCTACACCCTTACAGGAGTGCTTAGTAGAATTTTACCTTACTCTGCACCCTTATAGGTTAACTAGACAAAAGACCACCATGCACCGCCGTACGTGGTCTTAGGGTTGAATTTTGACATCAATAAGGAGGGCCCTTTCCTTTTCAGTAACCTTCCAACATTTGTGATTCTTCTTTACTCTACCTAGCAGGAAAATGGAGAACTGTGGAGCTTAAAAGCAACCCCAAGGTTCAAGGGGTTTTGGACTGCCTAATTCAATAGTCTACTACCATGGTGGACGTGGAGGAAGTGGAGAAAGGCGCCAATAAAGGAGACCGACCCAAACCAAGATCCTGAATGAAATTGTTCAGAACCTGACCTAGATGGTTTAAATGCTAGCCAAGACTCTACAAAATGTCCAGGAACGAATCCCTCCCCCACAGGTTGAGATCGAGATCATGGGTTCCAAGGAGTGTGATAGAGAGCCTCTTATAGCTAGTGAGAACATCTTGAGGGCTCCACGAATCAAGAAGACCAAGATTGTGGTAAGGAGCAGAGGAATCCTTCTGGACAACCAGGGAGCCAAACAACTAAACGTCATGCTCATGATAGACCGAAAAGTTGATAAATACCCCTGTATAGGGAAACTTCCACCGAGAAGCAGACTAAGCATAGCATGATATACTTGCACATATGCAGACTTCAGACCTTGATAGGCTCGGCTACCCAGTTGCTTGGTGCTTGGACTATTGAGAGCACTTAGCAAACTGGGTCCCGGTAGGTCTTGTTAGGCAGCCGAGGGCATGCGAGAACCATGATCAAATAGCCTAGCTACAACGATAAGTAAACCTGCTAATGAACCAGAGATATGGCCTGGAGTCTATAGGGAGAATTGATCCACCCTTCACCCCAGATATTATGGTGGCCCCGTACCCAGAAAGATTCAAGATGCCGACCATAGTAGCATATGATGGCACCACAGATGCTGAGAAGCACTTAGAGAATTATCAAGCGTTAATGCTCATGCAGAATGGTAATGAGGCTGCCTTTTGTAAGGCTTTCTGTTTGACGTTGTCAGGCACTGGCTGGCAGTGGTACATACAACTCACCTCAGGATCCATTAGCTCTTTTTGTCAACTCTATGAAGCCTTTGCAACAGCATTCTTGAATACTAAAACTAGGAAGAAGGAGACTTCCTACCTATATTAGATCAAGCAAGGAACATATGAACCTTTGAAAGATTACCTCAGCAGGTTTGACAAGACCATCATGCAAGTCAACACCTGCGTTGATGCTACCTTGATTGATGCCTTCAGGGAAGGAGTAAAGGACGAGAACTTATTATGCACCATCAAGTACGATGCACCCTCATCTTTCGCTCATTTGCAAGGCATCACCTAGAAGCATTCTGATGTTAAAGAATACACCAAAGAGTGACATAATGTTGAGGAGACTAGTAAAGCTAGGGAGAAGAAAAAGAGAAAGGAGGATGTCGAGCAAGACTCTAAACCTATCGGATAGAAAAAACCAAAACAAAGGTAAATCTTTGAAGTAAAGACCTTTGCTGGGAAGTTTCAGCAATATACGTCTATGGTTGCCTCTACCAACCATGTCCTAAATCAGATCAGTGGTCATAGGCTCCTAAAGGATCCCCCACCACTTAGGTCTGATCAAACAAAATGAAACCAAAGCAAGTATTGTAACTTCCACAGGGATATGGGGTATGATACAAAAGATTGCATACAACTCTTAGACAAGATCGAAGCACTTGTTCATAAGGAATGCCTATGAGAGTTTATGGAATGTTTCCTAACATCGGTCTGTGCTGAGCAAGATGGCCGAGAAGACTGGCCACCGAGGCCACGCCCGCCCACAGGGACAGGAGATGGCAGAGTTGATGCTGGGGAGCATGCAGGTCATATAGTCATGACCATAGTCAGTGGGGCAACCACTAGGGATACCTCAAGTGGTCAGTGCACGTACGCTAGAGAAGCTCGACAAGTACTACGGGGTGATTATATCAACATGGCAGAGCACATAACCAAGATTTCCTGGCAAGTAAGTGTGCCAATCGTGTTCATAGAAAATGAGGCCGATAAGCTCTTACATCTCCATAATGATGCCCTGGTCAGAAAGGTCCAGATTGTTAATAACACTATCCTCTTCGTCTTGATAGATAATAGGAGTTCAGCGGATATCTTGTTCATGAGTGCTTTTAATAGGATGATGATTACAGGGGCAGCTTTGAGACCAGTGTAGTCCTCATTGTATGGCTTTACTGGGGACTGTGTTCGAGCAGCTAGTCTGATTGACTTGTCAGTCACGATAAAAGATGGTGTGGAAAAGGTCACATGTATGATTGAGTTCATTGTGGTAGATAAGCCATTGGTGTACAACATTATGCTTGGTAGACCAACTTTGAATGCAATTAAGGCCGGTATCTCAACTTACCACCTCGTTATGAAGTTCCCAACACCCACGGGTGTAGGGATCTTCAAGGGGGAGCAAAGTAATGCTAAGGGCTATTATGTTCAAATGGTGAACAAAATTTGTCAAGCAACCTCTATGTCTACCATCTTCAAAATCGATGACATTGAGTTCCCCGTAAGAGAAATGGAAAAGTTAGATGACCTAGATCTCAGACTACCGGATGAGCAATCCCATGTTCTACCAATGGAAGACCTTATGCCCTTCTCCCTGAATACCGAGCAGCTCAGTCGATTCTATCATTAGACCAGTTGTATTTTCACAAAGGAATTTGTTTGTTTGGAAATGAACGAAAGAATTCTTTTAAATTTTGTTAATTTTAATTAAGATCTTTGTAAGACACAAGTGCCCAACTAAAGAGCTTGCTTGCTAGGAATACATGCTTGACAAGGAGACCAGGTATATAGCTAGTCTTCCAGGCAAAAAATACCTGGCATAAAAATATAATAAAAAAAGGGTACAAGTACCTAACTAAAGAGCTTATCTATCGGGCATACGTGTTCGGCAAAGAGCTTCTAGGCAAGAACATACCCAGCAACCACAAAAAAAAAAGGCATAAGTGCTTAGCTAAAGAGCTTGCTTACCGAGCATACGTGCTTGGCAAAATGGACCATGCATATTGCTAGTCTTATAGGCAAAAACATGCCCGGTAACCATAAAAAAAAAAAAATTGGGGGGGGCACAAATGACTAACTAACGAGCTTGCCCATAGGGCACACGTACTCGGCAGGGGACTAGGCATATTACTAGTCTTATGGGCAAAAACATGCGTAGCAGCTACAAAAAAAGGGAGGGGGGGGGGGGGGGCACAAGTGCCTAACTAAAGAGTTGGCCTGCTGGACACACGTGCTCAGCAAGGGGACTAGGCATATTGCCAGTCTTCTGGGCAAAAACATGCCTGACAACCACAAAAAAGGGCTACCGGGCACAATTACACTGCAGGAATCTAGATAATTTACTTTCCAAAAAGCTCACCTATGGACACAAGTGCTCGACAAAAGACCAGGTATATTGGTGGTAAAACTAAGGGTTTACTTCGAAAGACGAGCTTGCTCTAGAGAAGTTCTTGTCGAACCGCCTAATAGCTCAAGTTTTGAAAAGCAAGTGTTACTTTTAACTAAGCAAGTATTGCAACTAACCTGTTAGGTAGCAGACCATTAACCTGCGAGGCAACAAACAACCAACCTATCGAGCAAAATTCAGCTTAAACAAAGTTTGCAGAAATATAAAAGAGTTCATCATTAAATGTAAAAATAGGTAGAGGGGACAGAGAAGGACACTCTCGAGTCTGAAATACAAAGAATGAACAAAACATAGAAAAGAACAAATGTGAAAGAGAAGAAATCTTTATGACTCAGTCGAAGGTGCGAGGGGTCGCTCTATTGGGTAGCTCACAATCTACATTGGCTTTCAAGTGACCTTCTTCCTCAGCCTTCTCAGCATCCTTCTTATGCTCTTCTGCAACCTACCCTACATCCTTTGGTCTTTTTGATCTCCTTCTAAGCCTTATCAGCAATCGCCTAAGTAGTCTCCTTTGCCTCAGTGGCCTTCTGCTCGGCTTTGGCCTTAGCCTCCAACCTTTCACGAAGGTGTCAAGAATTATTGATGAATGATCTTGCTTAAGTATTGGATATACCTAAGTCCATAATGTCAGGAAATGCCCTAAGTATTAGAGACATTTTGATGTATTCATTTTGAACTGGATAATAAAATTATACATAGAGGTTATTCATTACATTGCTATCTGTCTTCGTCTTATTTACATGTTAAAGTAAATGTAAGCAAATATGGCTCACTGACTGCTTGTGTTAAAACTGTTAGAACGTTGCATGCAATGGACTTTTGTATGCGAGAAGACAATGTTCTAAAGTTAGCAGTCTAAACTATGGTCTGTAGTCTATGGGGTTAGACCGAGTATCTAACTCATGTTAAGACTATTATGTTGTCTAAAGCCTTAGAGGGGACGGTTTGTCTTGACTGTCTGGAGCTGGACTTTCAAGTAGAGACATGGATATGTTGCTCGGTGGTGACATATTAGACCGGGACTAAAGTGTGATTGATCTACGTAGTCCGCTATGAATGGATCAATCTGCTTTTGACGTTCATTGTGCAATAACCTTAATCCTGAGTAAATGAACTACTTCATGTATATGACTTGTGTACTTTGATGTTCCAATGGCTAAAGCGTCTCAGAGGTAGTAAGCTTATAGACCTGTTCGTTGGGTGCATAACTTGTATACGATGAAGGGTTTGTTTGCAGATATCGGAATCATAGCTCTGAGGAGTTAAAGGTATCCTCTTAAAGGCATTATACTGAATGTGAAAATGGACAAGGCCTTGGGTCGTCTGCTAGGCGGATGACTTCTTATTCACATATGGTGAATAATCATTTTCTTAATTCGGTAGTATAATGGAACTTTAAGATAGCCTGATCAGTAGGATTAAACGAACTTCGACCTAAGGCTGATCATGGATATCATATGAGGGTTTTGCATATATGACAAAGTCATTGGATAGTAGCTCGTCACAGGCTTACGTAATACGGTATATAATTGAGAGTTCAGTTTCAGGTTTATAGTGGTGTGACTCTGAAACTAGTGATCATATGATTGAGTTGTTCGGTAAAGAATGATGATCATATGGAATCACGGGAGCCCGATTATATATGTCCAATCAGTCCCTCTACTAGCTCCACATAATTCCTTAACGTTTGGCAAATTGATTTGTGTATGCTATTGGCTAGTTTATTATGCATGGGTGGTGATGACACAGGATTAGGATGGTAGACAAGATTCTCTCCGGTTGGATTCAGATTTTATTTTGGATAATAGAGTACACAATTATTCGAACTCCAAATAAAGTTGCCATGATTTTATTTGAGATTGGATTGGAGTTGTAGAAAATTATCCATGAGAACAAGAATATGAAACACAACCGTTTTGTGGAATTTGAAATTTGAATTTTAAAATTTGAAATTTGAATTTTGAATTTGAAATTTGAATTTGAAATTTGAATTTGAAATTCGAATTTGAAATTTGAATTTGAAATTTAAATTTGAAATTTGAAATTTGAAATTTGAAATTTGAATTTGAAATTTGAAATTCAAATTTTGAATCACAGTCCAAGTAGGATTCGAATTTGTTGTGGAAAATCCACAAGGTTTGAAATTCGAATTTGAGTTGGATTTGGAGAGGATAATCTTGTTAGAATCCTACTTGAATTTTGAATCCAAATCCCAACAAAAGTGGACGAAATTTTTGAGGATAATCCTTATGGAAAAATTCGGATTTTGTGGATAAGGTTCAAGGGAAAATTCAAGCTTCAATCCTAGTTGAATTTAGATTCTCTCCTTCCCTGAAAAGTGGCCGAAATTAGGGAGAATATCTCCTAGGAAATTCGGTTATTTTGGATAAGGTTAAGATAAGATTCAAGCTTGAAAATCCTAGTAGAATTTTTGATTCTCCCTTATCCATAATGGCCGAAATTTATGAGGAGATTTTCTCCAAGAAAAATTCTGATTTTTTGGTTGAAAAAGGGAGATAAAATTCTAGTTAAAATCTTGTTTAGATTTGGATTGGATTTATCCTAGGAAAACCGAATTTAATTGTGGAGATCCTCCCTTGGAAAATTTAGATTTTTTGGTTATGGATAAGGGAGAAAATCTTTTCCTAGTCCAATTCGAATTCAGAGAATCGCCTCATGCAGGTCAATAAATAGAGGTCCTGCCACTCCAGTTCTCTTAGACCACAGACTCTCAGGTGAGCAGGCTTATTGTTGCACAGCTCATCGTGACAATAAAGTTCTTTAGAGATCTTGGTGGTCAGAAGAAGACTAGCAGTGCTAGCATACCGATCGAGGTTCAGAGTGCCCACACACTCAGCCATTCGGGAATTGGAGAATAGTAGAGAAGGCTAGTTGGTTGAAGCCTCCGGTCATTCTCCTCCTGCAAGATTGGCGTCCTTGAGGTATGAGTTTTAATTGTTGTTGATTTATTGTATATGGCATCATGAGATATTTAACGATCTAAAAATTTTTATTGTTTCGCTGTGCCACTCTGATACGTTTTTACCGAATTATTATCCTACACATAACCCCTTACCAAGCAAGAAAGAGACCACTATCTTGGCTTTCTATAAAGGAGATCTTTTTTTAGTGGCTTCAGCAACTTCCTTAGCAACAAGAGAATCGATCCACCTAGCTATGATTTGTCGGGCAGACAGGCGACTTGAAAATTTCGGCTCAAGTGGGCAAAGTGAAGAATTCTTCTTTTCCTTGCTCAGCTCCCGATCCGCCACCTAGCAAACCAGCCCATGTAACCTTGTGGTGTGGCACACTAAAGCAACCTTTGCTTGCTCAGCAGCCACCCAGTAAACCAGCTCGTATAGCTATGCTGGATAGCCAATCAACTAATCAGTCAACCTAATTTGCCTCTCTCACAGTCTTGCTTGGCAGCTAACCAACACGAGCCTGCTGACCAGCAACCAAGCTTGTGCCCTGCACTTAGTTGCATGTGTCCTTTGCACGACAACTGACTAGCACAAGGGTTACTCAATAGCCTATGTATTGTGTCCCACTTGGTGCTTGAAGCAATCCATCACATGCCATGAGCAGTTGACCAGACGTTAATAAGCATTATGCACCTCGTCCAGCTCCGTGGTGTGAACAAGCCTAGTTTGCGGCCAACCAGCCTGATAGCCCTTGTCTTGCACAACAACTTAGTAACTCGACTAGCCTACCTTTCGCTCACTTGCTTGTCAGCCACCAAGCAAGTCAAGTTAAAAATTACAACCCAATGTGCCGAGTAGCCTAGTAGACCACCATTATGTGCCTAGCAGCCCCGTGTCGCATACCCCGTTAACTCTATGCCGTGCATCGTGGTAGATCGACCTCCCGTTCCCTTGCTTACCTGCTTAGTAATGAACCAACAAAACACAACCTAACCCATGGTAATTTAGCACTATAACAGAGCGAGCAGCCTAGTGGTAGCCAACCCACGAGCAGCCTTGTGGCCGGTGTGGTGTGCAACAGCCAAGCAACATTGCCTATGCATCACCCGAGTTGTGCGGCAACTAACCCGCCTTGTGGCGCATGTGGTGCGTAGCAGCTGAGCAGCCTAGCATGGCCTGGGGTCCCTTGTGTGTTACGTGCCTTGCTCTATAGACGAGCCCATGCCATGCATCACGAGCAACTTGTCCAGGGTCTAACCACTTATGTCCTACACCCCGCGTATCTCATGTGCAACTAAGTAAACCAATGTCACGACTTGTCGAGAAACCAGCGGCCTCGTGCACCGTGTGCCTGGTAGCCTAGCCCGTGGCCAATGAAACCTATGTCGAGCAGCCAACTAAATCTGATTGTGTAAAACATCCCTTGACCATTGAGAATAGCCCAGAAGTTCAATCCTACATAGATCTTTTAGGCTAGGCAACCATGGAGTCACTTGATCACAAGTGTACACAACGAGTACCTCATTGAGTACACTTGGGGGGGGGGGGGGGGCCAGTGTTGGGGGGTAATCCATGAACTATTCAAAATTTTCTACCAACCCGGATTTCTCAAGTCGTGGTATGCTACTCCGCAAGGCTGATCAACTGGTCCATCTCTAATGGGTTGCCAGGCAGGAGATATAGACTTATGTAAAGTAGGATATTGCCTGGTAGCCGAGCAAAAAAGTGCTCTTTACTCTTCTGTGCACAACCCCTGCCAAACAAGTGAGGAGCACCTATTGCTCTTCAGGCTTCCTGCTCCTTTTAAATGTATACGGGCAACATAATGGATCTGCTATGACAAAATTAAGAACCACGGTTGTTGCTCTTTAGTAGATCGATGTAAAGCAACCTTTATGCAGAGCACATAGCACCTAATTCAGCTCTCCTGAAACAGTGCCCCAAATTTTTGGCTCTGACCTAAGACACTTCACCTCTGGGACACGTGGCAAAACCACAACAAAATATCAAATTCCCTAGTCACCCACCTCAGTGGGGCAACCCGACTCTATCGGGCGGGGTCCGATCGGAATCTGCTTTGATCAGCACCCTATAAATACCAAACTTATTGAAGTCAAAGGTATGCTCATTTTCTCACCTAAACAACACTCTCCCTTACTCCATAGCCTTTTTGTTCTCGGCTGACTTGAATGTTGGAGTGCCTTTGGTAGACACCACACTGGTGTCCCCTCACTCTACAGCTCTTCTCTTCACCTTTGCAGGATTGTAGGGTAAAAGTCCACCTTGCTCTACAGCCCTACTCTGCACCGTTATAGGCCTGCCAAGTAGAAGTTTACCTTACTCTGCAACGTAAGGTCTGTAGCCCAGCTCCATAAGTCTGTAGCCCTGCTCCGCACCCTTATAGGCTTGCCGAGTAGAAGTCCACCTTACTCTGCAATGCAAGGTCTGTAACCCTGCTCTGCTGGTCTGTAACTCTGCTCCGCACCTTTACAGGCTTGCTGAGTAGAAGTTCACCTTGCTCTGTAAGGTAAGGTTTGCAGCCTTGCTCCGCAGGTCTGTAGCCCTAGTTTGCACTCTTACAATGTTCTGCAATGCAAGGTCTGCAGCCCTGCTCTACACCTTTATATGTCTGTCGGGTAGAAGTCCATCTTGCTCCACAACATGAGGTCTACGGCCCTGCTTTACACCCTTACAGGTTTACCAGATAGAAGACCACTGTGCATCACCACATGTGGTGTTGGGTCAAATTTCGACGTCAACACATCTCTTTTGTTCAATTAATTGTGGTTAAGATCGTAGAACAATTTGGTAATTGAAAAGGTTCAATGGTTAAGAGGCTTATTTTAATCAATTTGATTGTGACTAGTTCCATTAATACGGTTTTATGATTTACAAATCGCCGATCAATATTCCTCACAAAATTGACACTACAATGTGATTTTTTTTAATCGAAATTGATAAAATTGATAGAAGAATGCTTGCCTTGCTATTTAGGAAAAAATTTGGCTTTTCAAAAAGGTGGGAGGTCTGGACAGTCGATCCTTGGAATCCAGTACTAATGGTTTCTTAAGCATACTAGGTATATTATGAATGATGAATCGCTTGTGTGTGACTTCTATAGGGAAACTACATCAAAAGATTTCATCATGATGTTAAAGGTGGACAAATTATGTCTTTTATCTGGCCTTCTCTTCAAGGTCAATACTTGAATCTGTTTGATAAACGCATTTGGATTGCACAAAGCAACTCTAAGACTTAATTTCATGATAGAATACTTATTGATATTCTGCCAAATTATTGGTATTTAACCATAATACATTTTGGTATCTAAGATGATCTCCAATCGCCGATATCGAACTCCGTCACTAGAGCATATTCTGGTGGAATACTTTTTATATTTTACTAGAATACTTTTGATATTCTTCTAAATTACATAATATATTATATCATAATACCATAGTTTTTTTTTTAATTTTTTTAATATATACTAGGCTTTATACATCAAATTATTTGAATATTAATCCACCAAATCGTTTTTTTTTTAATTTTGTAAAGTTGATTATTTTAATTATTTTCTAATATATAAATTTTTTTAGATTCTTGGAAATTTCCTTATCAGCCACTGACAACACCGCATGCATGTATTCTGATAAAACATTTTATTAAAACCTGCATGCACGTATTACAACACATTGTGCGAAAACATGCCAAGTTAATTAATTTAATTTTACCTGATCACGATCAATGCCGCATATAGACATTTCCAAAATCAACAATTAGAAAGGAATTATAGTTAAATGACCATTTTTTAGAAGCTTTTTCATAATTGACTCAAATTTTTAAAAATTAGTAAATTTTTTTTCTTAAAATGATCACTTAGTTTTATAAAAAGTTAATCATTGATTAACCATATTTAGTAATGATTAATCAGTGATAAATCAGTGATCAACTCTTAGGGGGCATTTGGAGAAATATTCAATTTTAATTTTACTCAAATACAATACAATTTTACACCAAACACAAATTTTGCAACAGTGCTACGAAAACAATTACTATTCAAAACATTTTTAAAACAATCACATTAACTTTTCAATTCCACTATTTATCTCTACTTTTACCAATCACATCAACTTTTCAATTCTAAAATACTTTTCATCCAAACACACATTTCATTCAAATACAAAACAAATACTTTTCAACCAAATACAACATTCAAAAAACAAATTTCATTCAAATACAATCAAAATGCAATGCCTTTACCAAACACCCCCTTAGTCAATCACTGATTGACTCATGATTTATCATTGATTAATCATAGTCGATCACTAATTTTCTATGCAAAATCACTAAATTTTCTGATCAATCAGTGATTAACTTTAATAAATCAATGATTTACCATTAAAAATGTGACACTCTCTTAACAAGATATCATAGTTACTATTTAGGTATAACATATAAACTAATGTTTGAGGAAATTCTATAAGTAATAAGAGTAATTATCTTTCAAACATCAATACAGAAAATAGGAAAATTAAACTTTGTAAAAATTATGATGTTGAAAACATAGTCTTTATAAAGAATTTAAATCACTTTAAGATTAGCCTATTTACACAATAAAAATAAATAACTCTTCAATCCTTAAACTTATAAAACTTTTAAAATTAAAGTAAATCCTTTCAAAACAAGAATGTTCCGATAACCCACTCCGCCACCACACACGCTTTCATGCCAACTCCCCTCCAATTCTAAGCCTTAGTTTTACCTTTTTCCACAACATGCAAAGAAACTAAGTTATGGCGATTGCCTTATAAGTACATCCATTATCTCACAAAATGTTTAGTTCATAAACTTGATGCAAAACATGGTTTATTATATGAATACACACACACATACATATATATTATATTATAGATTTTTTTAATTTCAAAATTTTAAGTCATACGCATAAAAAACATATAAGCATAAGTTATAATAGTTTTCATTAATCTTATCTATGTAGTTGGGCTCTGCGCAATGTACAAATGTATGTTACCACAGTGAAAGTGGGATTACAAATTCTAAATCCACCTTGGCAAACATAAACATTAACATAATTCTAATGGTAGATTCATTGACCTCTACGAGAAAATTCATAATAAATTCTATAAAAATCAAAACATTATGATTCTTGTTCCTAATTAAAGTAGACATCTAGAGCTTTCTTTTGACATCTCATTCATCTTGGTTTGAGTTTGTCAGGGTCATGAAAAGAATAGTACAAACTTACTATAAAAATCTAGTTTTCCAATAAAAATCCAACACTTAACATAAATTTGAAAATCCATAACTAAATGTACTCATCACTGTTTTAAGCAATCCATATATCAAAACAAAGCTTAGGATCTCTAGTTTACAAATAAAATGCTGATTCATGCAAAATCTTAACAAGATTACATAGTTTTTATATAGAGAGCAAAACAGTCTTAAGTTTTGTTTTTATATATTAATAAAATAAAAGCTCATTTCCATCATCAAGAAACTAAAAAAATCATCAAAGTCACTATAAAGATTCTATCATGAACAAACATGTGTGTATGTGTGTGTGTGAGAGAGAGAGAGAGAGAGGAGAGAGAGAGAGAGAAGAAAGCATAATATATGATGAATCACAAATTATCCCATCATGAAAATCTATGAAGAGAAATTATAAATAAAGTCGATAAAATTACATGAAATTGTTAACCATTCATGATCATTATATTCATAATAGCATAAATCCTACTTTAAGTAAGAAGTGGATGGCTAGGAGAAAACTCGAGAATGAGGAAAAGAGTCTTTTCTAGAGAGAAATTAAAGAGATGGGAGAATGAGTTTTTTAAGAGGTTAGAGGCTTAATGTCTTATTGATAATGATACCCGGTATTTCCTTGGATTTTTATATCTAATTGGGCTTTAAATTTTGAGCTTAGAGTGCTTAAAATTTTAGTGGGATCATTTTTGTAATATTAGAAAAGTTTGGGCTAAAACTGAAATTTTGACAAGATTTTGAATTCTGAACATCCAACGGTATTTTGCCCATAAGTTTTTACTTTGATATCGAAATTGAACAATTCAGGTGGATCTGGAAAGATAACGAAAAGATCTACAAATTTTTGTTATGAAGCCCATCAAATTTGGACATTTTGTAGGTCAAATTGCATTAGATATTACTCTATTTTTTAGGATTTATTGTTTTGCAAAAAGAAGCCTACTAAAGTAATCAATACCTAAACCTATTCATAATAATCATCAATAAGATATAATAATCAAACAAATACATGTGCAATATGTGTGAACATAACATCTTATACTCAAAATACTTATGATCACGTAATTTTGTATTAATTATAACTCATAATCTAATACCATATGCATACTGAGATTTCTCTTCATGATTACCTGTAAGGAAACTCAATAAAATGCTAATAGCATTGTAAATCATAATATGTAACTTATATTTATTTAGTCTTTTCTTGTCATTAGGTCAGTAGTAAGTTAGAAATAACCTAAAACATTAACTTTAAACTTAAGGGTGTTACCAAAATAAATAAATAAATAAACTAAATAAATGTAACTCTCTCACTCTTCCCCTTTTCTCTTTTTTCCACCCATAAAACACCTAGCCACCTTCATTCTCTCTTTTTGTTTATAGCCCTTACAACTTTCATGTCTCCCTAATGATTCGCAACTAGATCCATTTGGGGAGATCATGTTGTAGGTGGCCAGGGAGATTGTATTGCCAGTGATTTCACAGGTGGCCGGGGAGACCAAATCAAAGATGACTAAGGAGATTGCATCGTCGTTGATGTCGTGGGTGGGTAGAAAGATTATGTAGGTCGACACCATCCATACAATCCTCATCTCCAAAGGTAAGAAGAGAGGTAGAGGATGAGAGATGAAGAGAAAAATAGAGAACGGATGAGAATGAGAGAGAAAGGAGCGATGGAGAAAGAAAAGACAGTTGATTGGCTAGAACAAGTATATTAGGCCGTTAACCTAAATAGAAGAAAGTTAGCCTATCTATTAGATTATTTAATAAAAATAGGCCACTAATCCTTCAAAATTAGGTTATTTTATATAAGGATGGTTTCATTGGCACACCCCTTGTGATAACCGAGAATTTTAAGGCTCTCAGAAGAATTAAATTGTATGTATATGATAATTTTAATATATAAAATATGAAAAAGGTTGTGTTTTAATACTGTTTAGAATACAATAAAATGTTTTAATAGTGTTAAAGAGAGTGATTTTAGAAATGAAAATTTTTTCCGAACTGAAACGGGTGAAACGGTTCCAAATCGGAGCCAAAAAGCCTAAAGGGTGTACCGAATGCACTAAAGGACGAAAAATTTATGGTAGTGATTTTTGGTCAAATGGAAGCAAAATAAGGCAGACCGATCGCATAGGAGGCGTTAGAAACTTGCTTATGCGATTTCGGTAGATTTCTGTTCAATTTGACTTTTGGTCAAACTTTACCATGAATTAATATGTGGAATTAATTGAATGATATCATGGATGACATCAATAAATGATGTAATAAATGAGGAAATTATGGTGAATAAGGGTGGTAGGTAGATCCAAAGGTTAGCATTTAATGCAATATTTAATTAAGGGTCAAGATCAAGCCAAAATTACAACAAAAATTTGAGGTTTTTGGCTGAATTGGAGTTGGTGGATAGGTGGCAAAATCAGCCAAAAAGTTGCAATTTAGTCCCTAGAAACTTTGCTAAAAAGTCCCTAAAATTAGGCCAAATTGTTGTGAAAAATTGCAACTTAGTGCTCCTTCCTTTTGCCTATAAATACAAGAGGAAATGGCCATTTAAAATCAGAAAAATTTGGCCAAACTCTACCCATTTGAAAACTATGAGCCATCCTCCCTTTCCAAGCTAAAAATTTAGCAAATTTCTTTACCAAACTTGTTCCAAAACACCCTCCAAGCATCAAGGATTCAAGATATCTAGGTAACCCTTCATTTCACCTTATTTTCTTGTGTTTTCATTGAGAAATCCATGGCTATGGTGGGGAAATTTGGATTGTGGAAATTTGATGTAAACTTGTTGGTATTGGCTTAGTTGGTATGTGTAGTGATTTAAGAGTGTTTAGAAGCTTGAAATAAGCAATTTTCATACATGATTTTATTTAAAATCTATGGCATGTTGGTGGAAAGAATTGTGAAAAAAATTGAGATGTGTTCTAGGGACAAAAAAAAAAAAAAAATCTGTGGCCTATAAAGAGGTGGTATGGAAAATTTTGTGATGAAATTTGGCGAGGAAAAGTTTGATAAAAACGCTAAGAATAAGGAAGCAATTGTCTAGGGTTGTTGAACACAAAACTCATGACTATAATGTGAGGGTTGGAATGAAATTTCCTTAGGTTTTTGATATGGAAATATGCATTAGAAACCATAAGATTGAAATGTGATAAATGAGTTTTGTGGTGAAAAATTTTGGTGTTGAATTACATAGAAAAACCGTGGCCTATGTTAAGGAAAAATGATGAAATCTATGTGTTCGATTAAATGATTAATCATGTGAAAAATTTTACGTAAAAAGTTTGGTACTTTTGCATTAAATAAGCCTTTTGTATAATACGTGGCAGGTACTAAGGTTCTAAGGTATACCTAATGCCGAAAAAACCTAATATCTAAGCGGAAATGTTGCCGAAATTTTAAAAATGGCATAAAGGGCATTTCAAGAACGAGGGATAAAAATGTGCTCAGAAATAAAAACCGAGACCCCTCAGTATATTAGAGGTAGAAATGGGAGAGTGGACCCTAGAGGAATAGTAAAACGACCCTCTAATGTCTAAAATGCCAAGAACGGGAAAAATGATGTTGGGGGTAATTTTGGAAACGAGGAGTAAATTTATGGATGAGATGGAAAACCCGAGCCCCTCGTGAACCAAGGCTTAGAAATAGGATGATAAACATTTCAAAAATAGTGAAATACCCATTTGAGGCTCCGAAACGTTAGAAAAACAAGAAACGACCCTAGGTGTCGGAATAGTACCACCTGAGGGTCGAGTAACAAATAGTGGCATATGTTGTAGCAACGAC
The DNA here is from genome assembly GCA_035233585.1 of Antiaris toxicaria. Lineage (NCBI taxonomy): Eukaryota > Viridiplantae > Streptophyta > Magnoliopsida > Rosales > Moraceae > Antiaris > Antiaris toxicaria. The sequence goes on from CP141157.1 coordinate 26,678,672, forward strand.
TGCTATAAATATGTAACAAAGCCAAAGAAATATTATTTTATGATATTTGGGCTTAAAATTCCCCGAAAATAGATAGAGTGGAAATGTTACGGTCCCAAAACCCGTCAGGGGCAAAATGATCATTTTGACTGAAAATTTCCAAAAGGCTCGGAAAGGGCCATTAAGGACTTAGAATGATTTAAATAAGATTTTTGAGGCTAAAATCTAAATTTTATGAAGTACATGGGCTTGTACTTTGGGTACACGGCCGTGTGTTGAGGGAATTAAGTAACCTGAGAGGTACACGGCCTTAGACACGGGCGTGTATCAGGCTGTGTATCACATAGAGAGATGAAATGTATTGTGATACTAAGAGCAAAATGAATATATTAAAGTGATAAATGACTATAGGAATTAACAGACAATATTTTGTCTGTAGGGATCCAAACTAGAGGTGAAAAAGGAACTGCAAAAGACGTTAAGAATTGGACGTTAGCGCAGTTGTGGTAAGTTTAAGCATTGCTATGTTTGTAACATGAATAGACTATTATGTCTAAGTGTTATGTATGGTAAGTTCAGACATTTAATTGTCTGCAACATGAAATGCGGTAATGTTTAATTGTGACTATTTGTACATTAGATGAAAAGTCCTACGGGTACTAGGGTATAGTTAAACTAACTCACCTAATGGACTAATAAGTCTGAGATGTATACTGAGAGTACACCATAGAAAAAGGTGCTCCGGCACTAAAGCGTGACTAAATTTAAGACACACATAAATGAAAGAATGTGAAAAGACCTACGGGCATTAAGGGTTCTTGACCATGGGGCGATAAATACCATCCGGTTGGAATTATAAGAAAGATGGTAATGAAACCACTTTTGGCGTACTGGCTTCCAGTAAGGTGAGGGTTTACAAGTCCATCGGGGGCATAATAACCACTTCGGGCGATGATGGACTGGAGAGGAGTGGCTAGTAGGTAGCTCTCCAGAGTTCCTCCCAGTCAGCGTACATAATAGTACGGCCACTATGGGTCCAAAACCAAAATATAATGAAGATAATGACCACAGATTGAAATGAAAGTCATAAATGAGCATAACTGAGCATAACCAATACTAACTTTACGTATATTATACTCGATCAAAGTTGACATGAATAGTATCCGGTTAAAGTCAAAATCACTATTTATAGATGAATAGTACTATTTTCGAAAATTTAATTATTGATGTTTGTAAATCTATATGATTCTTAGTACTTATGTTTGAACTTACTGAATCTATTAGTTCACCAGTATATTCATGTTGCAGGTAAGAAACCTGTCCAGTAGATCACGCTGGATGGTGGCAGGACATGCGGTGCCAATAGGATAGGGAATTCCACTATGGATTATGGTCCTACTACCAGTTTCTGCTGAGCTTTAAAGAGATACCGAGTTGAAACAATGTAATTATGTATATTATGTTGTATTACGAAGGATGACTAAAGTATAGTTTTAAAGTTTTACATGGCTTTCATACAAGGCTTTCATACAAGAAAAGTATTTAGAAAAAAAAAAATGGGCTCCAAATTATGAAGGTTTAAAAATGAAACAAAGTTTTTAGTGACCTAATGAGGTTCATGGGCTGTTTCGATCGACTACAGAGTTTGATTGTAATAGTTTCGCATGGCCAAAATTGGAGGTGTCACAGGGTGGTATCAGAGTAGTTGACCATATCCCTACTGGCACAAAGCGTAGCCTGCTCGTCAATCCAAGTAAGTTAGCATTCTTTAAGTTAGTTAGCTATTTGTTTATACAAGGTTATATATTTGTGTAGGACATACGATGACGTGACCACTGTATGTGAGACCTCCGCAGTATCGACCACGCAGACCACTTAAGGTATGGACAAGGCCCGTGATTAGGCTGTCCATGTCCCAGCGACCAGTATATCGACCACTGATGCCTGAGTCGCCAGTGCCACGAGCTAGGGTATCATCGCCGATTCGAGTGCCACCTCTTCGACCGGTACTTAATCCATCAGTCAAGATAGACATCCTAGTTGTCGGAGGGCGGCCACACATAGGAGCTAGGGTATCAGCTCATGCTGTATAGGCATTCTGAACTAGTTGTCCACCCACATTTGAGGGAGGCCAACAAGAAATTGCTACCAGAGATTGGCTACACACTGTAGAGATGATCGTACGTCAATGTGACATTGACGAGGACTACTGGTCATATTGGTAGTTAGCACGCTCCAAGGAGATGCACGAATGTTCTGGGAGTATTGTGATTAGGATATACTGCTAGGGCTTAACTAGGCTAAGTTTAGGCATATTATGATACTGTAGTTTTTACCTAAGAGCCCAACACCGATTCCAAACCCTTTGGAAAGTAGGGTAGCGACATTGCCATCTGCCTTACCCAGATACACGGATATTAAGGAGTTTGCTCTCCGTGCGGAGAGACTATAGATGCTGCTTAGTGACACAGTCTTCACTTATGCAGTATGATTCAAGGAGAATATCGTGAGGAGATGTCCCCTATCTAACCTTACTGATGAGGATTTTTTTGACATATTTTGGAAGGGGCTTTCGATAGATATACGGCAGAGGGTAACCCCACTATATCGTCTTACTCTATGGGAGTTTATAGTCACAATACCTAAAGTTGAAGAAGAGTTATTGTTGGAGCACATGGTGTGCAATAGGCGAGAACAAGGATTGCAACAGGCAATGTTAGATCGTCTTTATGGAGTGTGACCTATGACTAATGACCATGAGCTGGCCCATCTAGGCGACGTGATGAGATGAGTCCCAATAGGGGAACAACACCATTTGGGACGGGGAATGGTTCGGATGAAGATGAGGAAGATCCAGAAGAATTTTTGATAGTTCCGGATCAACCAGAGGATTAGAATGTAAAAATATATAAAGATGTATAAATGTATATATATATATGTATGACTGTATTGAAAGGCTATTTTGAGAAAACAGCCTTAAAGTTGATATGTATATAAATGTTGTGAAATGATATGTTATGAAATTATGATATGTTAAAATGATGAGATGTTGAAATTATATGATGTTTAAAATTATATGATGTTTAAAATCTATTTTTACGTATATTGTAAAAATATATTTGTTGAAAATCTAATGATTGATTTCATGCGACTATAGGAAATAAAAAAGATGGTGAATAAGCGAAATTAAAGGAATATGAGAGGGCGTCTTGTCTTTTAGAAAGGGTTGATAAATTATAAGCCTTTATAGAAGCTTAGATGAAGGAGAATGCTGAGCTAAGACAACATTTAGAGCAAATGGAACATAGGCAAGGCCAATAAGAAGGTCAAACCTCACAAATGGCTGCAACTACACAAACATTGCTACCTGTTATGCCCAAAGTAGTACTTAAACCTCAACCTCAACCCAGAATAAATCAAGAGTCATTGTACGAGTGATTTCAATGAATGAAATTACTAAAATTCGAGGGCTCCACAAATCCTTTAGAAGTAAAGGAGTGGCTTTCTTCGATCTAAATGATCTTAGAATTCATGGATCTAATAGAACAAAAGAAGGTCATGTGTGCATCTTTTGTGCTGAGGAATGATACAAGGTTTTGATAGGACACCGTCAAGTTGAGAAGAAACATGGCTATGATGACATGGACATAATTCTTAGAAGAATTTAATCAGAAGTACTGTGACTTTGCGCTACTATGACCTCAACAGAAGGAGTTTACGGAGCTGAAGTAGGGGAACATGATAGTGAGCGAAGTCTATCAGAAGTTTGACTAACTATCCCGATTATGCCCATATGTCATCCCTACTGAGAGGGAGAAAGTACAAAAGATGCTAGGGGTATTTCGACCTGACATCTCGACATTGGTAGACAGTAGGTTAATGCCACCCACTACGGTAGCTGATTGTGTCAATCGAACTCTGAGAGCCAAGTATCATTTAGCTCGACATAGAGAAGAAAAGGAGAAAATCTGGGATGCTAGGAAGAAAGAAAAATTCTTGGCTAAAGCTGCTCAAGCAGGAACCTAGATTGGTCAAGTTAGCAAGCCAAATCAAAACGTTAGGCCAGGACAATCAATGCTCTAGGCCTATAGTTGCAGAATAAATGGAAAGGCAATAGTTTCAGAAATCAAAATCAGCAGTGGAAGTTGAATAATAATACTTGACCAACTATTCCCAATTATGCAACATGTGGGAAGAGACATCCAGGTCGATGCCGATATGGCCCAAGTACCTGCTTCCAGTGTAAGAAGGAAGGCCATTTTGCTAGAAACTGACCCAAAAATTGGCAAAATGTGTAGGGTACATCTCAGCCACAACAGTAACGTCTCCAAGCTCACGCACTACAGGCAAAAATCGAAGGGCCTTTGAAGACACAAGAAATACCGGAACGCATGCCTCGTGTAGATGCTCAGGTCATGGCATACACAAAAGAGGATACAGAGACTGGGACATCCAATGTAGTGACAGGTCAGCTTCCTATCGCTAATCATTTGGCGTCTAGTTTATTTGATTTTGGAGTTACGTATTCGTTTATTTCACGTAGATTTTCGGATCGAATATGATATCCTAAGGATAGCATGGGTAAGACGTTTAGAACGGCTCTACCCTCAGGCAAAATTTTGTTGTCCAATTACTGGTTACCTTACGTCCCAATAATTATGGCAAATAGGGAGTTATACGTGGAATTGATCATGATAAAGTTAGCTGATTACGATGTAATCCTAAGAATAGATTTCCTAGGAAAATATCAAGCCACGATTGATTGTCGGGACCAGGATTGTATTCCAACCTGATTAGGAAGATAGCTTCAAATATGTAAACTCATCACGTAAATTGAAGAAGATGATGATCAACTCGATAAGAGCAAGAAGGCTAATATCTAGTGGCTGTGCTGGATACTTAGCTTACATAGTGGACATGACTAAGAAGCAGAAGCTTCAACCAGAAGATGTTCCGATCATCAACGATTTTCTTAACGTCTTCCCAGAAGAATTACCTAGACTACCGCTAGAACAAAAGATCTCCTTTGAGATTGAATTGATGCTAGGAACCGTACCTATTTCAAAGGCGCCGTATCGAATGGCACCGGCGGAGCTAAAGGAGCTATAAGTGTAATTAAAAGAGCTTCTTGACAAGGGATTCATATGTCCAAGCTATTCTTCATGGGGTGCTCCAGTGCTATTTGTCAAGAAGAAGGATGGAACGTTCCGTATGTGTATCGATTATCAAGAGTTGAACAAGGTCACTGTTAAGAATAGGTATCCATTACCTAGAATTGATGACTTGTTTTACTAACTCAAAGGTGCAGTAGTATTCTCTAAAATCGATCTGTAATCAGGATATCATCAGCTGTGGATTAAGAGAGCGACATTCTGAAGATAGTGTTTAGGACATGTTACAGTTATTACGAATTTCTTATGATGTCATTTGGGTTAACAAATGCTCCAGTTGCGTTTATGGACCTAATGAACAGAGCCTTCAAAGAATTTCGAGATAAGTTTGTCATTGTGTTTATCGATGACATACTTATATATTCAACGACTCGCAAAGAGCACGAATAACACTTGAGGATCGTTCTTCATATGATAAGAAAGCACTAACTCTACGCAAAAATTTTCCAAATGTGAATTTTGGCTAGATAAAGTGTATTTCCTAAGACATATAGTCTCCAAAGAAGGAATCGCCTTGGATCATGCCAAATTAGAGGTGATCAATAAATGGCCTACACCTAGAAATGTAACCAAGATACGGAGTTTCTTAGATTTAGCTAGCTATTATAAGAGGTTCGTAGAGGGATTTGCACAACTCGCTGCACCTCTCACAGTTCTTACGCACAAAGAGAGGAAGTACGAGTAGACTGATGAGTGCAAAAGAAGCTTCCGAGAGTTAAAGAAGCAACTAACTAGTGCGTCGATTCTCACACTTCCCACTGAAGGGGAGAAGTTCATGATATACAGCGACGTATCAAAAATGGGATTAAAAGCAATCCTGATGCAATATGACAAGGTGATAGCATATGCCTCACGCCAATTAAAGGATCACAAGAAAAATTACCCCATGCATGATCTAGAACTTGCTGCAATAGTGTTCGCGTTTAAAATCTGATGACACTATTCATATGAAGTTCAGTGTTAGATCTACATTGATCATCAAAGCTTAAAGTACTTCTTTACGTAAAAAGAGCTAAACATGCGGCAAAGAAGATGGTTGGAGCTGGTAAAGGATTACGATTGCGAGATCCTCTACCATCCTAGAAAAGCCAACTGCATGGCGGATGCGTTAAGTAGAAAATATATTATCTGGCACCAATTGTCAATAGAGGAACTGCCAAAGCTGTTATAGCAAGAGATTAACTCGTTGAAGTTAGAGCTGATATCTGGAAAATTGACTACACTCCAACTAGAGTCATCGTTATTCGAGGACATTAGAGAGGCTCAAAAATAAGATCCAAATCTAGCAAGTCCTCGGGAAAGGATTTTCAAGGATGGACTAATCCTGCATCAGGGAAGAATTCATGTGCCCGATAATGAAGGATTAAAAAGGCGAATTACGACGGAAGCTCATGAGACGCCATATTCAGTGCATCCCAGAGCCAGCAAAATGTATTAGGATTTGAAATTACAATTATGGTAAAAAGGGATAAAGAACGATATTGCAAAGTTCGTGAGTTGATGCATGACGTGTTAAAGAGTCAAGGCCGAACACCGACATCTAAGCAGAAAATTGAAACTGTTAGAAGTTCCTGAATGGAAATAGGAACATATTACAATAGACTTCATAGTAGGATTACCGAAAACCCAAGAGGGCTACGATGCCATTTGGGTTATCGTCGATAGACTAACAAAAATGGCACGATTCATAGCAGTGAAAATGACTTTTTCACTGGAAAAGTTAGCAAACCTCTATGTAGCCCACATCATTAGACTACATGGCGTTCCTAAGTCCATCATGTCGGATTGAGATGCACAATTCACTTCGAATTTCTGGAAGTGCATGCAAGAAGCCATAGGAATGGAATTGCGTCTTAGTACGGTTTTTCATCCGTAGACGGACAGGCAATCTGAACAGACTATCCAAATGTTAGAAGACATGCTTCGCGCATGTATAATGGATTTTCCAAGAAACTGGAATAAAAAATTTCCATTGGTAGAATTTTCATACAACGATAGCTACTAAGCTTCTATAAGAATGGCACCGTATAAAGCTTTATATGGAAGGAAGTGTAGATCACCCATTCACTGGTACGATCTATAAGCAAAGCAGCTGTACAAAACGGATTTTGCGCAAGAAAACTACAGATGTAGTTGTAAAAATACAGCGGTGAATGAAGATTGCACAAAGCTGGCAGAAGAGCTATGTAAATAAACGACGAAGATCCTTGGAGTTTAATGAAGGGGATTTAGTATTCATAAAGGTTTCGCCAATAAAAGGAATAATGCGTTTTGGTAAGAGAGGGAAATCGAGTCTGATATATATTGGACCATTTGAAATTATCGAACTCATTGGAAAGGTTGCCTACAAGTTAGCATTACCTCCAGAGATATCGGCAGGTGATATTGCGAAAATACATACCGGATCTATCTCATGTATTGAAACATGAACCAATTCAGATCCAGGAAGATCTGACGTATGAAGAATGGCCTATTCAAATTTTGGCACGAGAAGAAAAAGTATTGAGGAATAAGACAATCCCATTAGTCAAAGTTTTGTGGAAGAATCACAACGTCGAAGAGGCTGCATGGGAGCGCAAAGAGGAAATGAGAGAATTATATCCCCACTTGTTCTAAATTTTCAAGGAAGGACGAAAATTTTATAAGGAGAGGTGAATGTGATAACCAAGAATTTTAAAGTTCTTGGAAGAATTGAAAATTATATGTATATGACAATTTTAATGTATAAAATATGAAAAAGGTTATGTTTTAATACTATTTAGAATGTGAAAAAAATGTTCTAACGGTATTAAAGAGAGTGATTTTGGAGATGGAAATTTATCTCAAACTGAAACGGGTGAAACAATTCCAAATCGGAGCCAAAAAGCCTAAAGGGTGCACTGAATGCACTAAAGGATGAACAATTTACGGTAGTGATTTTTGGTCAAATGATGCAAAATGAGGCAGACCGATCACACAAAAGGTGTTAGAAACTCGCCTACGCGATTTTGGTAGATTTCTGTTCGGTTTGAATTTTGGTCAAACTTTGACCATGAATTAATATGTAGAATTAATTGAGTGATGACATCAATAAATGAGGAAATTATGGTGAATAAGGGTGGAAGGTAGATCCAAAGATTAGCATTTAATATAATCTTTAATCAAAGGTCATGATCAAGCCAAAATTACAACAAAAATTTGGCAAAAATTTGAGGTTTTTGGGCTGAATTAGAGTCGGTGGATAGGTGGCAAAATCAGCCAAATAGTTGATTTAGTCCCTAAAAACTTTGCTAAAAAGTCCCTAAAATTAGGCCAAATTGATGTGAAAAATTACAACTTAGCCTTCCTTCCTTTTGCCTATAAATACAAGAGGAAATGGCCATTTAAAATCAGAAAAATTTGGCCAAACTCTGCCCATTTGAAAACCATGAGCCATCCTCCCTTTTCAAGCTAAAAATTTAGCAAATTTCTTCACCAAACTTGTTCCAAATCACCTTCCAAGCATCAAGGATTCTAGATATCAAGCTAACCTTTCATTTCACCTTATTTTCTTGTGTTTTCATTGAGAAATCCGTGGCTATGGTGGGGAAATTTGGATTATGGAAATTTGATGTAAACTTGTTGGTATTGGCTTGGTTGGTATGTGTAATGATTTAAGAGTGTTTAAAAGCTTGAAATAAGTAATTTTCATGCATGATTTTATGTAAAATCCGTGGCATGTTGGTGGAAAGAATTGTGAAAAAATTGAGATGTGTTCTAGGGACAAAAAAAAATCCGTGGCCTATGAAGAAGATTGTATGGAAAATTTTGTGATGAAATTTGGTGAGAAAAAGTTTGATAAAAACACTAAGAACAAGGAAGCAATTCTCTAGGGTTGTTGAACACAAAAGCCGTGACTATAATGTGAGGGTTGGAATGAAATTTCCTTAAGTTTTTGATATGGAAGCATGCATTAGAAACCATAAGATTGAAATGTGATAAATGAGCTTTGTGGTAAAAAATTTTGATGTTGAATTACATAGAAAAACCGTGGCCTATGTTAAGGAAAAATGATGAAATCTATGTGTTGGATTGAATGATTGATCATGTAGAAAATTTTACGTAAAAAGTTTGGTACTTTTGTGTAAAATAGGCCTTTTATATAATACATGGCAGGTACTAAGGTGATGATGGACTGCAGAGGAGTGGCTAGTGGGTAGCTGCCCAGAGTCCCTCCCAATCAGCGCGCACAACAGTATGGCCACTACGGGTCCAAAATCAGAACATAATGAAGATAATGACCAAAGACTGAAATAAAAGTCATAAATGAGCATAACCGGGCATAACTGGCATTAACTTTACGTATAATATACTCGGTCAAAGTTAACGTGAATAATACCCGGTCAAAATCAAAGTTACTATTTACTAGTCAAAGTCAAAATTACTATTTATAGATGAATACTATTCATAGGAAATTTTATTATTGATGTTTGTGAATCTATATGATTCCTAGTACTTATGTTTGAACTTACTGAGCCTGTTAGCTCACTAGTATATTCATGTTGCAGGTAAAAAACCAGTTCAGTAGATCACGTTGGATGGCGGCAGGATATGTAGTGCCAACGGGATAGGGAATTCCATTGTGGATTATGATCCTGCTACCAGTCTTCTGCTAAGCTTTAAATGAGGAATTTGAAGAAAATGTATTTTGAGATACCGAGTCGAAATAATATAATTATGTATATTATGTTTTATTACAAAGGATGACTAAAGTATAGTTTTAAAGTTTTACATGGCTTTCACGCAAGAAAGGTATTTAGAAAAAAAAAAAAAAAAAAAAAAGGGCTCCAAATTACGAAGGTTTAAAAATGAAACAAAATTTTTGGTGACTCAATGAGATTCACAGGCTGTTTCAATCGACTATAGAGTTTATTTGTAATAGTTTCGCGTGGTCGAAATTGGGGGCGTCACACCCCTTTTGACTATCTATATCCCTTTTTATACACATACCACTATTAAATTTAAAATGGTTAAATTTACTTATTATGTGAATTTTAAAATTATCTCTAATTATCTCTATAAAATGAAAAATACTTCATCATTTTAAATTTCTTTTCACGCTCACTTTTTTTATTGTTATTTTCATGCTCTACTTCCAAATATTTTTAAAGAATAAAAAAAAAATAATTAGTAGAAAAAAGGGTTCCATGTTGTAACCTATAATTCATATTTTGAGATTCATTAAATCAAACAAACAAACATATAAATCATGGGCTGAGGAGTTTTATATTACATGAGAAATAGGTTATTTGTTTGTATGATGTATTTAGTACTATGAAAAAAAAAAACTATTATATTAAACAGAAAGATTATCTTGTAAATGTATTTGTACACATTCAAATTATAAAATGCTTATTCTATTTGTAAGTTAAATAAAATATTTTCCAAGTGAAGAAATTCATACATATATATATATATATTATGTAAATAACCAATAACCACACTATTATAAACCCAACAAGAAAAAAGGAAGAAAAAAATACAAAAGACCAAAAAAAAGAAAAAAACAGGGAATACAAAAAAAAAAAAAGCGCTAAACAAAAAATCATGGACAATATATAACGGAGCAAAGAAAAAATAAAAAAAAAGGCATGAATAATTAAACAAGGGATTTATAGCTAAAAAATGTTTTATTGTTTTAGTTTTTTTAGCAAATGATCCAAGTTTTTTAAAATTAATTAAAATGTCATTTTTCTCAAAATAGTTAATTAATTTTTTTAAATGGTCAATCACTAATTTACCAAATTATGTTCAATCATTAATTGGCTATAATGCTAATTATCAATTTTTTTAGTTAATCATTAATTAATCAAACTCGAAAAAAATAAAAAATAGTGATTTTACTGAATAAAAAAAAAAGTTCAACAATTTATTAGATTAGGTGACCAAAATAGGCCCCCACCCTAAATTTCTCTTATTAAAAAGCAACTATAAAACATACAATTATAAAATGTTTACTCTATTTGTAGTTTAATTAAAATATTTTGCAAGAAAACATATTCATACATATATTTATATACATAACCAATAACCGTACTATTATAAAACCAACAAGAACAAAGGAAGCAAAAAATACAAATGATTAAATAAAAATACTATGAAAGAAAAAAAAAGCCAAACGTGAAACCATGGACAATATAACTAAACAAAGAAAAAATAAACAAAAAAGCATGAATAATTCAACAAGTAAATAAAATTGAAAGCAATTCCATTCTAAAAAACATTAGAAAACAACTAATAAAGTTTTCTTTCCTTTTTTGGGTGCAAGAATAAAAATTAGGATGAAAATTAGTATTTTGTTTTAGGTTTTCAAATAATAATCTTATGCACTGTTTATTTGGGGATTTGATATGTAGGTGTGTGGAAAAATAAAATCAAGTTTCTTTTTTTAAAGATTTTTTTATTTATGTAATTTAGTTTATAATAGTTATTATTTTATGTCTTTTTTGTTTTGGAAGGTATTCTTGTATCTAACGAATTTAATTAATAGGAGTGTGTGGATAATCAAGAGGGGTATGCTAATAAAATCACATTTTATTTTAGAAAGTTATTCATGGTGAATAATTTGTCATATAATATTTTCATGTGGAGGTGATATATCTGTAACAAGAATTTTTAAGATAGAGTGAGTTAAAAAAAAAAAAAAAAAAATTGCATTAGATAGTTGTGGAAAAAATGAAAAAAAAAAAAAAGAAACTTTAAATTAGTAAACATATGCCAAAAATAAAATAGTATAGTTAAACTCCAAACAAGGTAAATACATTAAAAAAAAAAACTAGGTAAATCAAATTTTTAAATTAAAATATTCCTTTTACTCACAAATTTGGTTGAGAAACCTCAATTTATACAGCTAACAAGTACAAGGTGAAACTACATCTTGCAAACCATTACCTTCCGTTTTCTTAATTTCTTTCTAAGTTTTTCTATTAACAAGCTTTCTGCCATTTAGCCATGGCAGACCCGCGAAAAACAAGGGGAAAACAAAAGATTGAGATGAATATGACTGTGAAAGAAGAAGATCACAACCTTCTCCAAACGTAAATCTGGGATCTACAGAAAGGCGACTGAGTTGGCCACTCTCTGTGGTGCTGTGGTTGGCTTTATGACCTTCTCACCCATGGGAAAGTCCTTCTCATATGCTCAGCCTTCTATGGAATCCACAGAAAACCGGCCCATTAACTCGACAACCCACCTCCCAGGTTTAACCCCAGCACCATTACTGATGACCACCCTCTTGTTAGGGCTCATCAGCAGTCAAAGCTGGAGGCACTGAGCCGGTATTACACCGCTCGCGGGCAGCCTCAAACCAGAGAAGGTGAACCGTAAGGCCATTGAAATGTTAATAGAGCATTCTGCGGCGAAGAATGCATCTGGGAAAGGTTGGTGCGAGACTCCGTTTGACGACCTCGGGTAGGAGGAGCTGCTCCAAATGAATAAGTCACTAGAAGATATTCAGAAGAAGCTGCACAACCACATCAAAGGAGAGAGGAGGACCAACAATAATACTAATGTTTTTGAGGAACTCTAGTAAAAATCCTAACTAGGGTGGGGAAGCACATTACCCACTGAAACCCTGAATAGGTATATATAAAAAAAAAAAGCTTGGTTTAGTTGTCTTTTGATGGTTCTTGTAATCGTAATGTGGTCTTTTAGTTAGTTTGTTCGTTTTTGTTTTTGTTTTTGCTAAGTCTCTGTTCTAGTCATTCAAAGTGCTAGCATTTTAGTTTAAAACCTATTATTGCTTCTTAGGAACCGGCAGAGAGGTGGCCAGAAAAAGTGTCATTGCATCCTTAATTAGGATTTATGTCTTGTTTTTGTTATGTTTGTTTTTAATGGTGTTTAGCTTGTCCCTCCACTCACAAATCTGAAGGAAAATGAGCATTTTATCGCTCGAGTGGAGTCGTGACGCTCAATTATAAAACCATGTTGTCAATTTGTCGTTGTTGTTTAAGAAGTTATTTTGTTTTACCTTGATCTCTTTGATCACGTTTCCTACGTTTAGTATTGGTTTTGTTGAATACGACATAGATATAAATATATATATATAACAATGGGAAACGTTTATGATATTTATGATATAAACTATATAATATGGTATGTTAGTTTCAATCGTTATTTTTTTCCTAGTGATTGATAAATGCTGCGGTTTCAAATTATGTTCTCAATATCATTGTTTTAATGAAATTACTTTCTTTGCCTTCTCTTCGACCAAGTTTCTTACGTTATTGGCCGGTTTCATTGAATATAATATGTAGACATATGATAATTAAAAAAACATTTATGATAAAGCCTTCATCTTTGCCGGCTGACTGTTTTTATATTGGATGTTCAATCATCACAATATGACGTCATTTTCTAATTGTGTTTTGCAGGTAGTTTCTTTACCTTCTCTTTAACCAAGTTTCTTTTGTTATTGATTTCGTTGAATATAATATATTTTAATATAGTATAACATCACATAATATAATTACAAAACATTAATGGTAAGAACCGTATTTTTTCATCACCGAAAAGTGTAAAATATTTTATGATCTGATATTTGTATGTTTTACAACACACTATACAAAATTGTTTCTAATTGTAAATTAGACTGTTGAGAAATAAAAAATGAAAAAATAAAAAGTTAAAACCTATGGTAAAAGTAAAAATACAATTTTCACCATAAATTTTACCATAATAATGACAATATGTTGGTTTCTTTATGCTAAAACTATTTTCATGTTCATGAATTGCTGAAACACACACCCAAGATATATATATATATGCTTTGATGTTTCCAATAAATAGTAATGTTCTAAAGAGAGAAAAATCAAAACACATTAAAAAAAAAAAATTGAGAGGGAGAGAAATCAAATTGAACACCAAATATACGTGGTATATCAATCCTTTTTAAACAACTTCCAAAAAAAAAAAGCAAAAAAAATCCTTGTTGTGTTAGAAAAATCCTTTTGGCAAAATCTTCACCTGAAATCTCAAGAACATTCATATTGAATCATCAAGAATCAATTAATAAATAAGTAAAAGCGTTCCTAAATTTATATAAATAAATCACTTTTTAGAGCTGTGTGATTTGCCTTCCAGATCAGCACGTTTTCCTATAGAACCTTTTATATGCTCTCTGTGTTCCCTTTCTCTACCTCTGAAGATAGGAAGTCGGAAAAGAAGATAATAATAATAATATTACATGTGATTTGGGGATCATAACCACTATATATAGATGACTTCCTTGTTATGTTTTTGGTATTTTTATTTTAGCCCATCATAAAAATAGAAATTACCCTTTAGGTCTCTATACATTAATGGTCACACCCTATCAGATACATTAAAGCCCAAATTACCAAATCTTAGTAGATTACTTTTAATTGGATTTAACTTTATTTGACAGCTCGCAACACACAATTATTCACATATAAGCCCAACATTGGATTAAAGATCTAACAATATCCCACTTGGACTATACGTGTAACTTTATAATTATGCTTTGCAAAAATAATCTAACGAGCTTGACTTTACTTTCAGCTAAAATGTATCTATAACGATTTTGGTCCATCAGTCATATCAGCATACGATCAAAGCTGCCTTCATTACAGTTGTCATAACTCAACCCATCAATGGTCACATATGCCGATACAACAAAATGACATGGATCATGACGTGAATATGTAGCATGGAAATTTCATGTAATGTGATCTTAAAATGCCTATTTTTAATTAGTCCACCTTTAAACCTTAGCGAGATCAAACCATACCAAAATCAAAGTATAAATAAACCAAACCTTTATTTTTGTAGAAAAAACCTCAAAATATCCATGAACTGAAGTGACTAAAAGTATGTCTATATCATAAAAGCATTTAAAAAAAAATACAAACTCCCACTAAAACTGAATATCATCAATCGACATGACACCCAAATAAGCAGTGTGCTTATGAAACATTTTAGGAGGTAATCCCTTTGTAAGCAGATCCACAACCATGGAGTTTGTCACGATATGCTCTATAGACTACTGTTCACTCTGAACTCTTTCTTTAACAACTAGGAACTTGATATCTATATGCTTCAACTTTGTTGAGCTCCTATTATTGTTGGAATACAAAATTACTGACTTATTATCACAAAATAACTTGACTGATCTTTCACCACCATCCACTATGCACATCCCTGTGACAAAACTTCATAGCCATATTCTATGATTGGATGCTTCATAATATGCTATAAACTCTGTTGCCATGATAGAAGAGTCTATAAATAATTGTTTAGCACTCTTTCAGGATCCAGCATCTCCAGCTAGTAGATAGATATATCCCAATGTAGATTTCATACTATCTTGGCATCCAACAAAATTAGAGTCAATATACCTGATGATCTTAAGTTGATCTTACCTCCGATACGTGAGCATGTAGTCGTTTGTTCTTTGTAAGTACCGCAAGACTTGTTTAGCTATTTTCCAATGGTTTACTCCTCGATTGCTTAAATATCTGCACAACATCTAGTAACGTATGCAATATCCTGACACATACAGACCTGAACATACATTAGACTCCCTACTGCTGAGGCATAGGGAATCTTCTGCATTTCTTTTTCTTTGAAATCATTCTTAGGGCAATGATTGAGACTAAACTTATTTCCCTTAGCCATGGGATATCACCTGGTTTGCAATCTTGCATGCTGTATCTTTTGAGAACCTTTTCAATATAGCTCTTTTGTAATAATCCAAAAATACCCCGAGAGCAATTCCGATGTATTTATATGCCTAATACAAAAAGGGTATCACCAAGATCTTTCATCTCAAAATTCTTAGTTAGAAATCTTTTGGTTTCATGTAATAAGCCTATATATTTGCTGGCAAGCAAGATGTCATCGATATATAAAACTAGAAAAATATGTTTACTCTCATAGAACTTATGGTATATATAATCATCGACCAAATTCAGCTCAAAACTGAATGAGCTAATCACTTGATGAAATTTGAATTACCATAGTCGAGATGGTTGTTTGAGTCCATAGATGGATTTCTTAATTTGCAGACCATATTCTTTGGGTCTCCTAACATAAAGTTTTCTGGTTGCATTATATAGATCATCTCATCAATGTTAGCACTAAGATAAGCTAGTTTTACATTTTATCTGATGTAACTCAAGATTGAAATGTGCCACCAATGCCATTATAATCCTGAAAAATTTCTTTTGAAGAGACTAGAAAGAAAGCCTCTTTATAGTCCATTCCTTTTTTTTTTTTTTGTAAAGCATTTTGTGATAAGACGAGCCTTGTACCTCTCCACATCACCTTTTCAATCCCTCTTGATCTTAAATATCTATTTACAATAAATGGGTTTCACACCTTCTGGCAATGAGACAAGATCCCATGTGACGACCAGAACTTAGTGTGCCATTGCGGTCGAGCTCTGAAGCCGACTGCGATAGACCATTGCCTTATGGGTCGTCGGCAACTTACTTTTAACTTACTCTAATACTACCCATGATGGCTAGTGTCTTACTTTTAACATACTTTCTTAATCTTACGTTTAACATGCTTTCTTAAACATAATTATTTTAACTTTCCATTTTAACATGAAAATAGGGAATAAATTTTTTTTAAAACTTTAAACTTGAAAACTGTATTATCGTAAAACATTTACTGTAGTAAACATTTTACTTTATCATCACTTGATATATATTATAAAACATCATTTCAACATTCTTTTCAATACTCTTTTAAACAGCTCAGCGAAAGACTCATAGCAGTACCATAACTCTCGCCCAGTCCCTTGGCATATGCAGATCTTATTCGTCATCCATCACTTGTCTTATCATCATGTAGGTTACTTAGCTGTAACATGAACAAACTTGTGAGTGGCAGGTTCAGTAAATTCAAACATACATGCATGACATATGAGACTCGTACCATACAGTACAGAGCATTAACATAACATAAAACATAACTTGCTTAAAATTCATACTTAAACATACTTAACATCACTCATACCATATCGGGCAGATCATATCTGATACCAAGTGTGGCATCAGAACATTAAGTAAACATTTACTTAACATATATCATATATTACTTTAAATTTCATACTTAATGTACATAACATTATAAACATACTTGTACATACTTGAATATACTTTATATCATAATCATACTTGTCACATACTTCAACATACTTAACGTACTTTAAACATACTTAACATCATGAAGATACTTTCGTACTTAACATACTTTACATCATAAATATATCATATTTTAAATGTTGCATACTTAATGTATACTCAAACATCGTAAACATAACATGAAGCATACTTATCATTCACTTCGTAAACATATCGTAATTTAAACATAGCATACTTAATGTATGCTTAAACATCGTAAACATAACATACTTGAAACATAACATACTTAACGTATGTTTACACATCGTAAATATAACATACTTAACATACTTATCGTCGTGAAAATACTTTCACATTTAACATCATGAATATACTTATCATACTTAAATACATAAAGCTTCGTAAATATACTTAAGCATCGTAAATATACTTATGTATGCTTAAACATCCTTACCATAAAACATAGCACGGATCATTAACATAACAATTAACATGCATTACTTATGTATTACTATTTACTATGAATAGTAACTCTGACCATGAACAGTACTGTTGACTGTAAATAGTATCATTGACCATGAACAATGACTTTGACTGCAATGGTACTCGTAGTGTTAGTATATCTTATGCTCGTTTATGGACTGCATTTTTAGTCTTGGGTCTTTATCTGTCATTACGTTTTGGTTTTGGGCCCCATGATTGGTCGTACCTTAAACTTGAACATTAAACTTTCGCACCCAGAACGCACCACCGTCGGATTGGAAGCCATAACATAACTTAACATGAGGAACCTCCACCTTTGTGGGAGGCCGATACGCCAAAAGTGGTTTATTACCATCTTTCATGCAGTTCTTAACCGGTGGCATTATTATTGCCTCCTTGGTCTGGAACACTTTATTACATTTCTGTTCTTAATTGTGTGTATTTTATTTATACATTAGCGTGCATATAGCACCTTGGTACATACTTTACATATCATATATAGCATATAAACATATTAAGTAATTTCAGGTTGCAGACATTTAAAATGTCTGAACTTACAAAATATAACACATAAACATAAACATGTCAAGTCAATTTATATTTGACTTGGACATAACATATAGTTCATAACATGGCTTTCGTAACATTCATATCATGGCATCTTAACATTAAAACAAATATACGGCAGTCAGTTCATGCTACAGTCAATGCAATGTTCAAACTTACAACATAGAACATATAGGCATAATAGTTCATTCATGTTGCAGATATGAAAATGTTTAAACTTACAACATATAACATATAACACATAAACGTGTTAAGTAAATTCATGTTGTAGTCAACTAAATACTTGAACTTACCAGACATAACATATAAGCATAACATAACATGTCAGTTTATGTTGCAGACAAATCACATGTTTGAACTTACAGATTCTTCTGCTCATATTTCCTTTCCTGCTTTCTTAGTTCGCAGATGTTCCTTCATCACATCTAGAGTGGATCCTTATAACCGAGATAATAATGGTTATTTTCATTACTTAAATCATATATAAAGCTTAAAAAAACGTAAAAATTCTACGTTTTATTTCCCGATCATAAATTGAGAGGTCTAATATCCTATTTATAACTTTTGTGTTAACTTTTGACAAAATTATTATGTTCCGAACTTTTGACAAAATTACCATTTTGCGCCTAACAGATTTTTCATTATAACATTACTTTTTTTTTTTATTTATAACTTGGTTTGGCCCTTAGAAACTTAATTAAGCCATTCTAAGTCCCTTAGGGCCCTTTTTTATCATTCCTAAAATTTTTGATAAAAATGACCGTTTTGCCCCTGATGGATCTTTGGACCGTATCTTTTTTTATTTTAACATTTTGTCGGGATATTCTATACCCAAAAATCATAAAATAATATTTCTTAGGCTTTACTAAATTTTTACGGCATTATTTACCGTAATTTCTTGGTTTATTATTCACCAACCCTCGGATGGTACTATTCCGACCATAGGTCACCGAGGACTCGGGTTTCCATTCAGACCACATATTTACCCCTCGTTTCCTAAATTACCCCTTTGTGCCATTTTAGAAATTTCGGTAGTATTTCCGCTTAATTTGTGGGTTCTCGGTGTTTAGGAAACTCCTCGAAACCATCTAACCTATTCTAATTTACCACGTACTATACCAGAGGCCTATATTTTTACGTAAAACTCAACTTTTACGTAAAAATCTTCACGTAAAACTCATTTCTTAGAATACCCCTTTGTGCCGTTTTAGAAATTTTGGTAGTATTTTAACTTAATTTTTGGGTTCCCGGTGTTTAGGAAACTCCTCGAAACCATCTAACCTATTCTAATTTATCACATACTATACCAGAGGCCTATATTTTTACATAAAACTCAACTTTTATGTAAAAATCTTCACATTCCCACACATTTTTTTATCCATTATTTTCATCCATTTTTCTTACAATTTCACATGCCAAAATATATAATTAATACATAATCATTCCAAAACATAAATTAAGGAATGAAGGGACCAAAATCACTATCAAAATCGTCCCACTGGCAATCGAACAAACCATTCGGTCTCAAGCGCATGAATTTTATTCCACCGTTCTTCACTTTTCAAGTTTCAGTTTACAAATCCGATGCTGAGGATGTGTTTGGAACGTCGAAAATAGGCCATCAGGCCATTCTTCAAATTTTGGGGTCCGGTGGCCGTTGACCAGCATTGACTGCCATTGACCGGCATTGACTTGCTATTGACCGGTGGCGGTGTGGGCTCGTAGATCTCGACGTGAGGAACCCAATTCCGATGTTAATTTCCTAAATTGGAGATCCCCTCATCGGAAATGAATCCTCGAAAGGCGGACAGCTGCGGTAAGCTTTAATCTCCATCGTGTCGTGGTTATTTCATGCAATTAGCTTAGAGCTTTTGCTCTCCGTGCTATTCTGATCATTTCAGGACCGGTGGTGTCGCTGACCTCCGCTGGAATCGATGACTTCCACTGCAGTGACTGTGGCAGAAACAAGCAAACTTGTGCGACACGATTTGATAGCTGTTGGGGTGAAATGAGGCCTAGGTTTTGTTCTACTCTTCACCATGAATCCATTGGGACCGGAATCATGGCATTTGGACATTGGACAGTGGAGAAACGATGGCTCAAAGTTTTCAGCCTCTGACGGTTTCAGGCAGCGCGTGCGCCTTCCTCCGGCGTCGGTTCTATCGACTCGGTGCACCGTTGGACTCAGCTCGGTGAGAGCTTTCCAACGGTTCTAGCAGTGTCAAAAACGGACACCGTTTCAAATGGTTGATTACTATTCATATTCGATGGTGTGGGAGAAAAAAAGAGAAGGAGAAAATTATGAGGGCCTTTTTACAAATTTCTGACTAATTTAGGCTATACTGATTAATTTGGGCATGTTGAATCCAAATATATCAGTTTTACTTTCATCCGATGTCATCTCAACCAGCTTTTCGGTACTGCGATTTCCGGGTCAAAAATTACTTTTTGTGTTCAATTGACTAATTTGAGTATGCTGATTCCAAATATATCAGTTTTATATCAAGAAAAGGTTATCTTGACTAATTTCTTGATACTGTATGTTTCTTGGTCAAAATTTACATTTTATGCTCAATTGACTAATTTGAGCATACTGAATCTAAATATATTAGTTTTATATCAAGAAAATGTCATCTTGACCAATTTCTTGATACTGTGTATGACACACATGCGTATATACATAAAATCACTACATTTCACATTTTAAACATGAAATTTATTGTGTACATTTCATGTACCAATTTTTCGAGAATGATGAAATTTCTCAGTTGTCATATCCCAAATGTCATTATCCTTTATGGACTTAATCTCCTAATTCACGGTATCAATATACTTTTGAGAGTTAGAACTTTTCATGGCTTGACAGAAGTTGATTGGATGGCTTAATAGAAGTTGATCGGATTATCTTCCATCACTCCAATAACTACCTTATCTTCATAGAGAAATATAATAGAATCATCTGGCATTGCATTTCTTCTCTCTACAGTGGATCTCCTTAATGGCATTGGTTCCTAGGGTGCTAAAGTTTTTTTTTCTGGAATAATTTCTTGAATGAGGGGTTTTCTGTTAGGAAATGCCCTAAGCATTAGGCACATTTTGATGTATTTATTTTGAACTGGATAATAAAATTATATATAGAGGTTATTCATTACATTGCTATCTGTCCTCGTCTTATTTATATGTTAAAGTAAATGTAAGCAAATATGGCTCCCTGACTGCTTGTGTTAAACTGTTAGAACGTTGCATGCAATGGACTTTTGTATGCGAGAAGACAATGTTCTAAAGTTAGCGGTCTAAACTATGGTCTGTAGTCTATGGGGTTAGACCGAGCATCTAACTCATGTTAAGACTATTATGTTGTCTAAAGCCTTGGAGGGGACAGTTTGTCTTGACTGTCTGGAGCTGGACTCCCAAGTAGAGACATAGATATGTTGCTTGGTGGTGACATATTAGATCGGGACTAAAGCATGATTGATCTACGAAGTCCGCTTTGAGTGGATCGATCTGCTTTTGACGTTTATTATACAGTAACCTTAATCCTGAGTAAAATGACAGCTTCATGTATATGACTTGTGTACTTTGATGTTCCAATGGCTAAAGCGTCTCAGAGGTAGTAAGCTTATAGACCGGTTCGTTGGGTGCATGACTTGTATACGATGAAGGGTTCGTTTACAGATATCGGAATCATAGCTCTAATGAGGAGTTAAGGGTATCCTCTTAAAGGCATTATACTGAATGTGAAAATGGACAAGGCCTTGGGTCGTCTACTGGGCAGATGACTTCTTATTCACATATGGTGAATAATTATTTTCTTTATTCGGTAGTATAATGGAACTTTAAGATAGCCTGATCAGTAGGATTAAACGGACTTTGGCCTAAGGCTGATCATGGATATCATATGAGGGTTCTGCATACATGACAAGGTCATTGGAGGATAGCTTGTCACAGGTTTATGTAATACGGTATATAATTGGAGTTCAGTTTCAGGTTTATAGTGGTGTGACTCTGAAATTAGTGATCATATGATTGAGTTGTTCGGTAAAAGAATGATGATCATATGGATTTGCGGGAGCCCGATGATATATGTCCAATCAGTCCCTCTACTAGCTCCACATAACTCCTTAATGTTTGGCAAATTGATTTGTGTATGCTATCGGCTAGTTTATTATGCATAGATGGTGATGACATAAGATTAGGATGGTAGACAAGATTCTCTCCGGTTGGATTCAGATTTTGTTTTGGATAATAGAGTACACAATTATTCGAACTCCAAATAAAGTTGCTATGATTTTATTTGAGATTGGATTGGAGTTGTAGAAAATTATCCATGAGAACAAGAATTTGAAACACAACTATTTTGTGGATTTTGAAATTTGAATTTTGAAATTTGAAATTTGAATTTTGAAATTTGAATTTTGAATTTTGAATTTGAAATTTGAATTTGAAATTCGAATTTGAAATTTGAAATTTGAAATTTGAAATTTGAAATTTGAAATTGAAATTCAAATTTGAAATTTGAAATTCAAATTTTGAATCACAGTCCAAGTGGGATTGGAATTTGTTGTGGTAAATCCACAAGGTTTGAAATTCAAATTTGAGTTGGATATGGAGAGGATAATCTTGTTAGAATCCTACTTGAATTTTGAATCCAAATCTTAATTAATAATGGACGAAATGTTGAGGATTATCCTTAATGGATTTTCAGTTTTTGTGGATAAGGTTCAAGGGAAAAATTCAAGTTTCAATCCCGGTTGAATTTGGATTCTTTCCTCCCCAGAAAGTGGCCGAAATTTTGGATTGTATCTCCTAGAAAAATTCGGTTATTTTGGATAAGGATGAGATAAGATTCAAGCTTGAAAATCCTAGTGGAATTTTGATTCTCCCTTATCTAAAAGTGGCCGAATTTTTTGAGGAGATTTTCTCCTTGGAATTTTTGGATTTTTTAGTTGAAAAAGGGAGATAAAATTCTAGTTAAAATCTTGTTTAGATTTGGATTGGATTTATCCTAAATGACCGAATTTTATTGTTGGGATATTCCCTTGGAAAATTCGGATTTTATGGGTGTGGATAAGAGAGAATATCTTCTCCTAATCCAATTCAAGTTCAGAGAATCACCTCATGCAGGTCTATAAATAGAGGTCCTGCCACTCCAGTTCTCTCAGACCACAGACTTTCAGGTGAGCAGGCTTATTGTTGCACAGCTCATCGTGACAATAAGTTCTTTAGAGATCTGGGTGGTCGGAAGAAGACTAGCAGTGCTAGCATACCGATCGAGGTTCAGAGTGCCCACACACTCAGCCATTCGAGAATTGGAGAATAGTAGAGAATGCTAGTTGGTTGAAGCCTCCGGTCATTCTCCTCCTGCAAGATTGGCATCCTTGAGGTATGAGTTTTAATTGTTGTTGGTTTATTGTATATGGCATCATGAGATATTTAACGATCTTAAAAATTGTTATTGTTCCGCTGCGCCACTCTGATACGTTTTTACCGATTTATTTTCCTACAATTGGTATCAGAGACATCTCATAACTATGCCATGTATATGAATTAGACAATTACTTAGTCTTTTTATTTATGTATGGATTTAATATTTAGAGAGTGTCAGTCTAGGGTTCCTTTATGTTGTTATCATGGATTATGTACAAAGTATGTGGTTATTTTAATTTTTTGAATTATTATAAGCATGCTTGTTTATGCCAGTTATGGTTCCTTAGAATTTAGAAAAATTGTATCTAGGAATTTTTATGTAACCATGGGAGCAGTTTATTAACACTGTAATTTTCCCATGAATTTTAATTTTTGTCTCTTAGAATTATTATGGTTAGAATTTTGTACACCGGAAACGGTTTAGGAAATTTTATGTAATTATTCTTAGAGGAGATTGAAGATTGAAGACCGTAATTTATTTTTCCCAAAAAGTTAAATTTGATTTAAAGTTTGAAATTTTGATTGTGTGGAAAATTTCAATTTAATTGGGATTCAAATTAATTTTTTGGAGATCCTAATAGGTAAATTGGAATATGACACGAAAATCGAGACATGACCCCTCGGGATAGGCCGACGAGCCTTGGTGGGGCTGCAGCCCCTACCCTTGGGCAGGATGGGGCTGCGGCAGCCCTTGTGTAGGCCATAACCACCCACGGCCATAGGCTTGGCCTGCAGCCGAGGGTGGCCGTGGCCTACCCAAGGCTGGCCGCAACTTGGGCGTGCAGCCGGTGGCTGCAGGCGCTGCCTGCAGCCTGCCGGTTGCTGCGCCCAGCCTGGGCGTGCAGCCTGGCGCTGCAGGCTTGGCCTGCAGCCCGGCAAGGCTGCACATGGGGCGACCGTGGGCTGCCAGCCCCCCGAGGGTTGGTGGCTGCCCACGGCGGCTGCTGCCTCCGGGGCCGGTGGTGCGACAGTTCAAAAAATCGAAAAAATTTGATTTTTAAATTTGAGATTTAATTTTAAATCATGATTAAAAATATGTAATTGAAAATTTGATATTTTTGAAATTACATATTATTACACATGATGTTTAAAATTATTTAAAATTTGAATTTGAAATTTAAATTTGAAATTCGAATTTGGAATTTGAATTTGAAACTTAAATTTTTGAAGATTTAAATTTTAAATGATTCTTGGGATGAGAAATAAATGGAGAGGCTACATAAAGATGGATACAAGAAGACGGAACAAAATTCAAGACCCAAAGAATGCTTTGGATGGAATTTTGTAATCTTTTTTTTCTTTGTTCTAGGATGGAACCATGGCTTGGTTATTCTGTCAATTATTTTTTCTGTGCTATATTATGGATGTATAAATATGTTTTGATGGATGTTTTATATGCATATTTGATAACATGTCATATAGGATAGGTGAGTGCCGCTCATACTATATTGATCATACATAATTTGTCAAAACTTGCATGTTTTTCAAAATATTGAGTGGGAGAGGGTTTCAAACAAAACCCACGGCCTCCATTGTTGATCCATATGTGAAAGCATGGTAACGCCTCACCTCAGTTCTGCCCTTACCACACCCCTCGGTAGGTGTTTACCGCCACCGGCATACTAGATTGGATCTTCTATGTGGAAAACGTGTTCGGGTACGATTCTATTCATGACCACCCCTCGGTGGCTTGGTAGGACGTGGATCGGGCTACGTAAACAATGGTTATACACTCAAGACTGGTTTAGTTATTAACCTTCCCTAGAAGCTCTGTTAACTAAACTGGTGGCCAAATAAGCGGTTATTAATATATGTCTTAACCTTGGAGGATTTAAGACAACATATATTAATTGGACGGGGTCCATGTTCCAGCTATTTGTTTTCATGACCACCCTTCAGTGGCTTGGGGCAATAGGTGCTGAGAATTACGGTTGCAATGCTACGTGTTTTTCAAGTTTCATGTAGGAGAATACTTGTATGTTTTATTTGCTAAATTATCTGTATATTTGCTTGGGCTTTGTAATGATGTCTAGTATAATTTTATTTCAGTTCAAAATGTCACCGACACCCCTCATTTCAATACTTACTGAGAATAAACTGAATGGCGATAATTATAAAGATTGGAAAAGAAATCTGTTGATAGTTCTCAGCTACGAGAGACACAAGTTCGTACTGGATGAACTATGCCCACCAGGGCCAAAACCTGACACACCAATTGAGGAGGTCCCGATTGCCTATACTCGTTGGAGAGAATCCAATGATATAGCTCGATGCTAAATACTTGCTAGCATGACGAGTGCTTTACAAAAGCAGCATGAGACTTATCAAGTTGCTGGGGAGATCATGAAAAATCTGGAGGACATGTTTGGAGGCCAAGAAAAATTGGCTTGACAGTCCGCTATCACCAGTTTTATAAACTCTAAGCAAAAGGCGGGTATTCCGGTGAAGGATCATATGATCACTCTAATGGGATTCTTCGCTGAGGCTACCGAGAACGGTGCTGAGTTAGACTACAACACCCAGATCGAGATGGTGTTCAAAACTCTGTCTAAAGATTTTGTGGGGTTTAAGGCCGCATACAATCTAGCGACAAGGGAGTCGGGACTAACCGAGCTCATGAAGCAACTCCAAGCTTATGAGCGGATGATCAGGGATGGGGATGCTGTCCAACCCAAAGGTGAGGCCAATTTGACGGAATCTTCTAAACCCTCACGGAAGAGGAAGAGGCCAAATCAGAAGCAAGCGGCTTCCAGCTCTTCTAATCCTCCTGTCTCGGATGGGAAGAAGAAGAAGAAGAGCAAGAAGCCAAGGGACCCTAAAAAGTCCAAATGCTTTCGTTGTGGGAATGTAGGTCACTTCAAGAAGTCTTGCCAGGAATTCCTAGCCGCCAAGGACAAGGAAGGTAAGGAACTTCATTACTTGGAAGCGTGTTTGGTGGAAGAATCGAAAGACACTTGGGTCATTGATTCGGGCATCACTAATCATGTTTGTGTTTCTATGCAGGGGTTCGTGGAAACGAGAAGTCTACATGATAGGAGCCTCTCGTTGCGAACTGGAGACGGTAGCTTGGTGGTGGCTGAGGCAGTGGGAGATATTTACCTTTATTTTGATCAATTTAGGTTTATTTTATTGAAAGACTGTTTTTATGTTCCTAATTTTAGGAGGAACCTTATATCGGTAGCTTGTTTAATAAAGGATTGTTATTCAGTTTCTTTTAGTAAAAGAGTTGATATTAGTAGAAATAAGTCTTTTATCTGTTCTGGATGGATGGATGGAAACCTATATTTGATCAAACCAAAGATGTACTCACTGCTTGACACTGAATTAATAGATAACTCTAAAAGGTTGAAAGTTTCTCACTCTAATAAGGCATATCTTTGGCATTTAAGACTTGGTCATATTAATCAGGATAGGATTCAAAGATTGATGAAAGACGGTCCTCTGGAATCTCTGGAGGAGGTACTTCTTCCCCAATGTGAGTCTTGTCTAGAGGGTAAAATGACTAAGAGGTCTTTTGAAGCTAAGGGTATAAGGGCTCAGGAGCTCTTAGAAATTGTGCACACTGACGTATGTGGCCCCATGAACATTACAGCATGAGGAGGGTTCGAGTATTATGTCTCTTTTATAGATGATTACTTGAGGTATGGATATATGTATCTGATGCACCGCAAGAGCGAAACCTTTGATAAGTTCAAAGAGTATCGTGCGGAAGTGGAAAAGCAATTGGATAAATCCATAAAGACACTTCGATCTGATCGAGGTGGCGAATACCTCTCCGATGAATTTCTAGGACATCTTGTAGAGAACGGGATATTATCCCAGTTGATTGCACCTGGTACTCCACAACAGAATGGTGTAGCCGAAAGGAGAAACAGGACCTTGTTGGATATGATATGGTCCATGATGAGTTATTCAAAGCTGCCATTATCATTTTGGGGATATGCTTTACAAACGGCATGCTATATTCTGAACCAGGTTCCAAGCAAATCAATTTCCAGAACTCCGTATGAATTGTGGCGTGGCAGGAAGCCCTCTTTTGGACATATGAGAATATGGGGCTGCTCGGCGCATGTACTGGATGGGGATGCGAAAAAGTTGGAACCAAGATCAGAATTGTGCATGTTTGTAGGGTATCCAAAAGGAACTAAAGGAGGTTTGTTCTATAACCCGAAGGAACAAAAAGTCATTGTCTCAACCCATGCGACATTCTTGGAGGAAAGTCACATGAATGACTTTAAGCCTCAAAGCAAAGTGGTGCTAGAGGAGTTATCAGATGAAAGAACTGCTCCACAGATTTCGATCTTGGACGTAAGTCCGAGTTCCAGTGAAAGACCTGCAGACGATCAACAATTTAGGGTGCCTCGTCGTAGTGGGAGGGTTTCGAAGAAACCTAATTTTTTCATGTATGATGCTGAGGTATACCAGGCCGAGGCTCATGAGCATGAGGATGATCCGGTCACCTATGATGAAGCTGTAAATGATGTTGATTCTAAATCTTGGAAACAGGCTATGAACAATGAGATGGATTCTATGAAATCCAACTCTGTTTGGGAACTTGTAGATTTGCCGGATTTGATAAATCCCATTGGATGCAAATGGGTCTACAAAAGAAAGAAGGATGCGGAAAGGAGAATGGAAACTTTCAAAGCTAGACTGGTTGCAAAGGGGTACATGCAAAAGGCTGGAATCGATTACGATGAAACCTTTTCGCCTGTTGCTATCCTAAAGTCTATCCGTATTCTTCTATCCATTATTGTGGCTCTCGATTACGAGATCTGGCAAATGAATGTCAAGACGGCATTCTTGAATGGCAATCTTGAAGAGTGTATCTATATGATATAACCCGAAGGGTTCGTAGCAAAAGGCCAAGAAAGGAAAGTCTGCAAGTTGCTTAGATCCATTTATGGATTAAAGCAAGCATCCCGCTAATGGAACCAGAGGTTTGATCAAGCGATTAAGACATTTGGTTTTGAGCAGAACGTTGATGAACCCTGTGTTTATAAATGTATTAAGGATGGAAAAGTGGTCTTTCTGATACTCTATGTCGATGATATACTACTCATTGGGAATAATGTAGGGAACTTATCATCGGTCAAGCTTTGGTTACACCAACAGTTTGACATGAAGGACTTGGGAGAAGCTAATTATGTTCTAGGCATTCGTCTCTTCAGAGATCGAAAGAACAAAATGATAGCGTTATCCTAAGCTTCATACATAGATAAAATAATTGACAAATATGCAATGTAAGAGGCAAAGAAAGGTTCACAACCTTCTATTACCGATCTAACTCTTTCATTGGATGACTGTCCCAAGACATCGAAAGAAAGAAAGCGTGTGAGTAAGGTCCCTTATACATCCGCTGTGGGTAGCCTTATGTATGCTATGCTTTGCACTCGCCCGGATATATGTTTTGCAGTAAGTATGGTGAGTCGATATCAAGCAAATCCTGGAACCAAGCACTGGCAGGTAGTAAAGCATATACTCAAGTATCTTAAGAGAACGAGGGATTATATGCTGGTGTATTCTGGAGGGGACCTAACACCCAGAGGATACACGGACTCAGACTTCCAGACTTGTGAGGATTCGAGGAAGTCGACATTAGAGGGCACGTGGAGATAGGATAAGTAGATGTATGTAAGATCGCGTCCGAGGACAACAATGCCGATCCTTCTACTAAGACTTTGGTGGCTAGAAGCTTTGAGAGGCACGTAGAGGCGATGGGGATGCGTAACATGGCACATCTGCTGGCTTAGGGCAAGTGGGAGATTGTTCGGAAATGCCCTAAGCATTAGACACATTTTGATGTATTTATTTTGAACTGGATAATAAAATTATATATAGAGGTTATTCATTACATTTCTATCTGTCCTCATCTTATTTACATGTTAAAGTAAATGTAAGCAAATATGGCTCCCTGACTGCTTGTGTTAAACTGTTAGAACGTTGCATGCAATGGACTTTTGTATGCGAGAAGACAATGTTCTAAAGTTAGCGGTCTAAACTATGGTCTGTAGTCTATGGGATTAGACCGAGCATCTAACTCATGTTAAGACTATTATGTTGTCTAAAGCCTTGGAGGGGACGGTTTGTCTTGACTGTCTGGAGCTGGACTCCCAAGTAGAGACATAGATATGTTGCTTGGTGGTGACATATTAGATCGGGACTAAAGCATGATTGATCTACGAAGTCCGCTTTGAGTGGATCGCTCTGCTTTTGACGTTTATTATGCAGTAACCTTAATCCTGAGTAAAAGGACAGCTTCATGTATATGACTTGTGTACTTTGATGTTCCAATGGCTAAAGCGTCTCAGAGGTAGTAAGCTTATAGACCGGTTCATTGGGTGCATGACTTGTATACAATGAAGGGTTCGTTTACAGATATCGGAATCATAGCTCTAATGAGTAGTTAAGGGTATCCTCTTAAAGGCATTATACTGAATGTGAAAATGGACAAGGCCTTGGGTCGTCTGCTGGGCGGATGACTTCTTATTCACATATGGTGAATAATCATTTTCTTTATTCGGTAGTATAATGGAACTTTAAGATAGCCTGATCAGTAAGATTAAACAGACTTTGGCCTAAGGCTGATCGTGGATATCATATGAGGGTTCTGCATACATGACAAGGTCATTGGATGATAGCTTGTCACAGGCTTACGTAATACGGTATATAATTGGGAGTTCAGTTTCAGGTTTATAGTGGTGTGACTCTGAAATTAGTGATCATATGATTGAGTTGTTCAGTAAAAGAATGATGATTATATGGATTTGCGGGAGCCCGATTATATATGTCCAATCAGTCCCTCTACTAGCTCTACATAATTCCTTAACGTTTGGCAAATTGATTTGTGTATGCTATTAGCTAGTTTATTATGCATGGATGGTGATGACATAAGATTAGGATGGTAGACAAGATTCTCTCCGGTTGGATTCAGATTTTGTTTTGGATAATAGAGTACACAATTATTCGAACTCTAAATAAAGTTGCCATGATTTTATTTGAGATTGGATTGGAGTTGTAGAAAATTATCCATGAGAACAAGAATTTAAAACACAACTATTTTGTGGATTTTGAAATTTGAATTTTGAAATTTGAAATTTGAATTTTGAAATTTGAAATTTGAAATTTGAATTTGAAATTTGAATTTGAAATTTGAATTTGAAATTTGAAATTTGAATTTGAAATTCGAATTTGAAATTTGAAATTTGAAATTTGAAATTTGAATTTGAAATTCGAATTTGAAATTTGAAATTCAAATTTTGAATCATAGTCCAAGTGGGGTTGGAATTTGTTGTGGTAAATCCACAAGGTTTGAAATTCGAATTTGAGTTGGATATGGAGAGGATAATCTTGTTAGAATCCTACTTGAATTTTAAATCCAAATCCTAACTAATAATGGACAAAATTTTGAGGAATATCCTCAATGGATTTTCGGTTTTTGTGGATAAGGTTCAAGGGAAAAATTCAAGTTTCAATCCCAGTTGAATTTGGATTCTCTCCTCCCCAGAAAGTGGCCGAAATTTTGGAGTGCATCTCCTAGAAAAATTCGGTTATTTTGGATAAGGATGAGATAAGATTCAAGCTTGAAAATCCTAGTGGAATTTTGATTCTCCCTTATCCAAAAGTGACCGAATTTTTTGAGGAGATTTTCTCCTTGGAATTTTCGGATTTTTTGGTTGAAAAAGAGAGATAAAATTCTAGTTAAAATCTTGTTTAGATTTGGATTGGATTTATCCTAAATGGCCAAATTTTATTGTTGGGATAGTCCCTTGGAAAATTTGGATTTTATGGTTGTGGATAAGGGAGAATATCTTCTCCTAATCCAATTCAAATTCAGAGAATAACCTCATGCAGGTCTATAAATAGAGGTCCTGCCACTCCAGTTTTCTCAGACCACA
This sequence comes from Antiaris toxicaria, assembly GCA_035233585.1. Classification (NCBI taxonomy): domain Eukaryota; kingdom Viridiplantae; phylum Streptophyta; class Magnoliopsida; order Rosales; family Moraceae; genus Antiaris; species Antiaris toxicaria. The sequence continues at coordinate 26,710,325 of CP141157.1, forward strand.
GACTCTCAGGTGAGCAAGCTTATTATTGCACAGCTCATCGTGACAATAAGTTCTTTAGAGATCTGGGTGGTCGGAAGAAGACTAGCAGTGCTAGCATACCGATCGAGGTTCAGAGTGCCTACACACTCAGCCATTCGGGAATTGGAGAATAGTAGAGAATGCTAGTTGCTTAAAGCCTCCGGTCATTCTCCTCCTGCAAGATTGGCGTCCTTGAGGTATGAGTTTTAATTGTTGTTAGTTTATTGTATATGGCATCATGAGATATTTAACGATCTTAAAAATTTTTATTGTTCCGCTGCGTCACTCTGATACGTTTTTATCGATTTATTTTTTTACATTTTCCTTCATTGTCTTTATTTGTTATGTCTTAAACAAGGTCAGGAATGGGATCCTGATCAATGCCAATAAAACCTATGTAAATATCAACATATTCCTCTTTAAAGACAAAGTCCCTAGCTATATCTCTCCTAGCAAACTCAACATCCTTAAAGAAATAGGCATTTCCCGACTCAAAAATTGACCTAGTCGTGATATCATAAAACTTATAGCCCTTGGATCTTTTAGAGTATCCAATAAAATAGCTACTCATTGTCCTTGAGTCCAATTTCTTTTCATTAGGCCTATAAGGCCTTGCCTTAGCTGGACATTCTCAAACATGCAAGTGCTTTAGACTAGGCTTCTTGCCTATCCAAAGTTCATGAAGTGTTTTGGCAGTCACATTAGTTGCAACTTTGTTAAGGATATATATGTTGGAGTCTTAAGTGCTTCTTCTCAGAGTGATTCTGGTAAGATAGAATGACATCATACTCCTCACCATATTCTTAAGCATCCTGTTTCGTCTTTTAGTAACACCATTCACAGTGGGTGAACTCGGCATAGTATACTATGGGATGATATCGCATTCCTCTAGAAACTTAGCAAATGGTCCTGGATGTTATTCATTTGAACTGTCATATCTACCATAGTATTCATCACCATGGTCAAATCTAACACTTTTGATCCTTTTGTTGAGTTAGTTCTCAACTTCAGCCTTATAATTTTTGAACACATCTAGTGATTGTGACTTTTCATGAATGAGATATATATAGCCATATCTTGAAAAATAGTCTATGAATGTTATAAAATATTATCGACCATTACAAGCAACTGTAGGGAATGACCCACAAGTATCCTTATGTATAAGCTCTAAGATGTCCAAAGTCCTGTTGGCTTCAAATCTCCTTTTGTTGGTATGTTTTCCCTTAATATAGTTAACAAAACATCAAAATATGTGAAATCTAAGGGATCTAGTATTTCATCTGACACAAGTCTCTCTATTCTACATCTAGAGATATTACTTAATCTTCTGTGCCATAACGTAGTTGAATTCTCATTGGTTAATTTTCTCTTTATACCTCATGTTCTTAATTGCAGGGATTCATTAAATGAAGTAATTGTATGAATTAAATAAAGATTATCATAACTTGACAAAGAACCAGAACCAACCAATTTTGAATCATGAAACAAACTTAATTTTCTATTCCCAATGAACTAGAATAACTAGATTTGTTCAAAGCAAAAATAGAAATCAAATTCTATCTAAAAGATGGTATAATAAATGTCTCATCAAGATCTAAATAAAATCCAGTCTTTAACAATAATCTAAATTTTCCTATTGCCTTAACTTGAACCATCATGCTATTGCCCACATAAATGTATCTTTCAATGTCACTTGGAATTTGGCAGCTCATGCAACCCTACATAGACACACTAATGTGAGTTGTTGCCCTAGAATTTATGCACCATGTGTGTCTAGGTACTGAAGTTAGATTAACCTCAAAACAAACCAAACTAAGAAGCATTCCTATCTTAGCATGCCATGCATGATAGTTGGTACATTACTTCTTGTTATGCTCTTCAGCTCCATAGAAGTAATAACTAGTACTTTCCTGGATAACCAGTTTCTTTTGTTGTTTCTTGTGAATTGCTGTATTTACAACTTCCTTACTCTTCTTCCTTTTCTTTCCTTTGTCCTTATTCTTAAAGGTTGAGGCCAGGTGAGTACTTTCTACCTTATCTTGCTTTAACCTTTTCTCTTCCTGAACATAATGTGATATGAGCTCATTCAAAGACCAAGTCTCTTTCTGACAGTTATAGCTCACCTTAAACTTGTTAAACTGTGATGGAAGGGAGATCAAAATTAGATGCACTAGCAAGTCCTAAGAGAGATCGAGCTTAAGTGCTTTCAACTTAGAAGCAAGATGAGACATCTTAAGGATGTACTCCCTGATATTGCCTTTGCCCTTATACCTGATTGAGATTAGACCTATCAATAGCATACCTATTTCAGCCTTTTTGTTCTTGACAAACCTTTTTTCAATATTTGCAATGAAATCCTTAGCCATGGTAATCTTTTCAATCATTCTGCCTCTGAATACTTCCAAAATGGCATTCTTTATGATCATTATACACATGTGATTTGATTTCTCCCACCATTCCATATCCCTGTTTTGATCAAAGATACTTTCATCTGTAAGAGGTGCTGGAGAATCAACCCTTACCATAAGGTCGAGATCCATGACTCCGAGAACTATCAAGAGGCTCTCTTGCCATGTCTTGAAGCTAGAGCCATTTAGCATAGGAATAGAATTGATGGTCGCAGGAATATTAGCAGGAGTCATAGTTGAACAGAGAACAACAAACAAAAAAAATGCTCATGTAAGCCTCAAAACAAAAAAAAATTCAAATAAAGGTAAACCCCATTTCAAGATTCCGGACACTCTATTAATTTTTTGTCTTTAGAAAAAAATATTAACTTGTAATTGATATCTTGGTATAGTAATCAAATACTGATAATAAGAACATCTCAAATAATAAATCTTCCTTTGGACTGATTTGTTGTTCACATTTAAATCCAAATAATTATCATGCATTTATTACCATAGGTGCATATGTAATTCTGTCAAATATTCATTTCTTCTCTAATTTGCCAACATGTATTCAAGCATGTTTTCTGAATATTATTCTTGATAATTTGACATGATGGTTTTAGAGATATAAGATTTGGGATTTAGGAACAAATTCCAACATCTTCTGGTCTAAACGTGGTCTTTTTGTCGTTTTTTCCTTGCCCAGTCTCTGTACCGATTATTTAAAGTGTTAGCTTTTCAGTTTAAAAGCTGTCACTGCTGCCTTGTTTTTGTTTATTTGTTTTAAATGGGGTTTTAGCTAGTCCCCCTACTCACATATCTGAAAAGCAAAATGAGCATTTGTATCACTCGAGTGGAGTCGTGGACGATCAATTATCAAAATATGTTGTCATTTTGTCATTGTTGTTTATGCAGTTATTTTGTTTGCCTTCATCTATTTGACCAAGTTTCTTACGTTAATACTGATTTTGTTGAATATAATATTATAAATATATATAACAACAATAATAAGATATATTTATAGTGTTAATGGTAGAAACGGTAGTATTTTTGTTTTAACTGTTATTTTCGCTTACTGATAAATTCTGATGTTTCAAATAAGTTTTATCTAATTGTTTACATCAAGTTATTATCTTTGCTGTCATTTTGACTGAGTTTCTTACTTTAGCGGTTTCATTGAATATAAATGTAAACATATAAGAATGATAAACATTTAGGGGAGCTTGTCATCTAAACCAAAACTCTTAATTATATATCTTATTTTCTTTTTCTATCTTTTATTTTTAAAAAACTTAAATTTTAAAAGTATATAACTTTTCATTTCAAATCAAGAAAAGATAATTTTTATATTAAAATATTCACAATGACGAGATGAATCAAACAATATCCATTTTGCATATTTTTCCAAACATATTTTGGATTTTTACATTATTTTCTATATAACAATTTATTTCCAAAAGTATTTTCATGCACACATTTTCAACCCAACATCCAAAATTCTGTTTTTAAAAGTCCCACAAAAGGGTTCTTCCAATTTTTATTGGGTGTCATGGATGATGAGAGGAATCGTATGCTTTTTTTTTTTTAATTTAAAGTTATAGAAATTTAAACTTTACATGATCTTTTAATAAAAGCAGTGTGATATTATAATAAAAAAAATTTATGCCTGTTTATCCCTTCTCAATGATTGAGTTGGGTCTCCTTTATTTAAAGAAGACAATGGTCTTTATCTCTTGCCAACGACAAATCTAGGATCTGCTAATATAGTAATATGATTATTTGTCACAATTAAACAAAAAGCCTACAAACTCTCATAACAATAAACTAAGAAAGACATGGTGCTCAAAAATTGCTTAGTAAACACAATTACACCCATCAACTGCTATTAATCTCACAAACGTCGGTTCTCTCCTTTCTCATATAATTACAAATCATTTTTGTTAGATAAAAAGGAGAAGGAAGGAGAAAAGCCAAAAAACCAATTTGAGTAAGAATAAATAAGATAAAAGTTTTGACCTTTTAATAAATACCATATTTGTGGTAAATCAAATATTTACTCAATTTAAAATTTTAAACATATCCCGCATGTATAAATCTTTGATTTATCTATATATCCTTTATTTATATGTGTAAATATTTGATTAACTAATAAATCATTTATTTGCATAGTATATTGATGCGTAAATTCTTGATTTTATTTTAATAAATTTTTTATTTACACATAAATGTTTGATTTACTGTGTAATCTTTTACTTATGTAATTATATATTGATTTGTGTGAATTCTTAATTTACTCTAGTAAATCCTTGATTTACAATGTAAATCCTTTATTTACACCAATATTTATGTAAATTCCTAATTTACTCCAGTAAATCCTTGAATTACAATGTAAATCCATTATTTACACCGATATTTATCATTGATTTTATTGACAAAAAGTTTTCAAAATTGAAAAAAAAACCCTAAAATACTCCCAAATTAAGCACCAATCCAACAAAACCCTAATCCTAACCCTAATCCAAGAAAACTCAATCCAATCTCCTTTCATAAACAACCCATGCCACTACCGATGGTGAGCTCTCGTGGTCAAATTTAGATGACAAGCTCCGATTTTGCTAATTTAGAGAGAAGTGATAGTAACAAAGGGAAGGAGGAAATCATGAGCATTGAGGAAAGAGATCAGGAGGGGACGATTTCAGTCGTGACTGATCTTGGGTGCAGGGAGAGAGAAAGATCATGGCAAAAGTCACAATTCCGATGAAGAGAAAGTAATCGGCTATTAATCGCAGCAAAGAAGTTTTCTACTAGAAATCTTTGTAATTCCTATAGTTGTGGAGTTCTACTCGTGAACTCTGTTGATGGCGTAATGATCTACACGCTGTCACAAGGTCTTTTCATCACTCCTACTCGCAATGTCGATGGCAACTATAACGAGAAGCAGAAATCTGGCTTCGAAGGAAGGAAGGTAGAGAGAGGATGAGAGAAGGGATGGAAGAGAAGAAGATAGAATAAAATAATCACAAACAATCACTATTATGGCCCACTTTCCTTAAAATAAAAAAGAAAGATAGAAAAAGAAAATTAACTACATTCCATTTAAGCAATTAGATTGAAATTCATTTATATAATATTTTTGATTTCTAGATATTAATTCTCATTTTCGAATAAATAGTTAATATTTAAGGTTCAACAAGTTGCTTAGTTTATTAACGAGACATACGAAATAACAAATCACCAAATTTAATTTTATTTGTAATTAAGACATTTCTAATAACTAAGTTTATATTTATGATAGTGCTAGATCACATCCAATATGGGATTTAAGACTATTTATATATATATATTTATGTATACTTACTTTACATGCATACACACACATGTAAGATAGAGCTTAAAACAATTAATGCTAAAATGTAAAATTTAGCCAATATAATAATTACTTATCGTTCGTTTGGTAAACGCATTACATTTTAATTGCATTTCAATATAACTTGTTTTTTTATTGTTGTATTTGGTTGAAAAGTATTTGTTCTGTATTTGAATTAAGTGTGCAGTTGGATAAAAAGTATTTTGAGTTGAAAAATTGATATGATTGGTAAAAGTAGAGATAAAAAGTTAGAGTTTAAAAGTTGATATAATTGTTTTAAAAAACTTTTGAATAATAATTGTTTTCATAACACTATTAAAAAGGATTGTATTTAAATGTAAAACTTTACGTTTGGTGTAAAATTGAATTACATTTGAATACAACAGCACTAAAAAATATTTGTCAAATGAGCACTTACTGTTTGACAAAAAATTTAAAGTGAAAACTAAGCCTTTGCAAATGAAACGGCAAAAAAATTTTCGTTTTTTTTCCATTTGTATATAATGAGTTAATCGTATAATTGCAATCTTAAATTTTTATTTGTGATAATTTACATCTTGTATTTATAAATATGTAACGATCTACACCCCATTAATAAAAATGTTAATTTTTTAAAGAAAATTAACATATGATTTGTATATGAGTTGTTAATTAATAGATTGAATGATTATTTTTATCTTCAATTAAGTTTTAACAAAAGTGAAAATTTTAAATTAATTTTGTATTAAAAAAGACCGTTAAAGATATTAATTTAGTACCTATTTGTAAGTCAAGAGTTAATTTACATAAGAAAAATTAACATTGTCATTAATAGAAATAGATTACTACTGATTTGAAAACTTAAGATGTAAATTATTGAAAATAAAAGTTCTGAGTGCAAACAGTTATAATGCGATAAATTCAAGATGGACAAATGCAAATAGTTATAATGCGATAAATTCAAGATAGACAAATAGTTAAATTATGCATGTAATCACTCTATGAAAGCAATTCTACATTACCTTCTCATATTCTTTTCTATATATCTCTCTCCTATGGAGGAAAGAAGTAAATAAAAGAAAAAACTGTTATCTTAGAAATCTTATTAATATTATATTATAATTTAGATTCCTTTCCTTTTCTCTAACATTACATTTTCTTTTCCTTTATTTTTCCTAGTATAGCTCTCTCTCTCTCTCTCTTCATGGCAAGCGATCAAGGCAACAAGCAGACAAAGGGCAAGCAAAAGATATCGATGAAGATGATAGAGAATGAAAAAGATCGTTTGATAACCTTCTCAAAGAGAAAGGCTGGAATTTTTAAGAAGGCCAGTGAAATCGTCATACTTTGTGGCCCAGAAGTTGGGGTGGTGATCTTCTCGTCTGCTGGGAAACTATTTTCCTTCGGCCACCCCTCACCAGATGCGGTGATGGATAAGTTCATTGCCAACAAAAACGGAGCCCTAATGGACTCTGCCACCAACATCATCATGGATGCCTTTCACTGTCGACAAATTGAGGAGCTCAACGAGCTCCACGACAGCCTCTCTGAGCGCCTTGAGGAAGAAAAGGAGTTGCAAAAAGCATTGAAGAAGAGGCGGAATGGAGTGTCGACCTTCGCTGGGAGTTCACAGAGGCAGGCAATAAGTAAAGATGACAAGGAAGATGAGGAGGAGGAAGAGATTGAGGGGGATGAGGACAACGACGAAAAGGAGGAGGAAAAAGAGCCAGCGAAGGAAAATAAGTACTGGTGGGAGGTCCCACTAAAGGGTCTCGCCGAGGATGTGCTCCAGGAGAAATATAAGTTTTTCCAGGAGCTCCATAACAAGTTCAATACCCACGTCAAGGAAAGGATTGCCAACACAAATAATACTTGCTCTGGTGGTAAAACTGCTCCTTAGCCACCATCTCAAGGGGTGGCGAATTGCTCCGAGGAAGGATCAGAAACCGTTGTTGGCAGCGGCAGTAGTTGTGCTGATAATTACATGCCTTGGAATCAGACTATTGAAAAGAATTATACTTAGACTGAATTCCCTCCTACACTGGGGCTATGGTAATGGGAAAAACAATAATGAGTAGTATTAGGATGACTAGTTCTTGTTATAATTAGATTGTCTATTCAGGTTGTGTAGTCTTTCAATTCTTATGTTGTCTTTTTCCATTTTGTTCATGTCATATTGGTCACAAAGATTCCCAATTTTAAAGTTTCTTTTATATCTAGAAATAATTATAATGTTTTCTGGGCAACTTCGTTTTAATATTATTAGGTTTTTTTCATGAGTGTTTGCTATGATTTTGGTTAATTTCCTAAGTTGTATTTGTGTTAATGTGTTGTAATTTAGTAATAAAGTCGTGCAAAATTTTTCATATAATCGATTTTTTTTTTTTAAGGGCTGTGATTTTTCTCCTGTTTTCCCCCTTTGGTGTCAAAGGTTTAAATAAACGTCTATATCTCATAATATAACAGCTACAAGTAGCAGATGAGAATCACAAGCATAATTTCACCGAAATGAATATTAACATGAACTCTATCACACTAATGAACACCTAATAACACTCTAGAAAGTATATGAGAAATGACTAAGGTCATGCTTGTTTGAACCATTGTGTCAAATAGTCACTATACCATGGTCATGATCTTGTGAGATATTTTTGTTTGTTTTCAATCTCAAATACTCCATCTTGTTTGCCCATTTTGATTTTTTTTCCTTCAAAACTCAACATCAGTTTTACTATTCACATATACTATTATAACTTTATAACTTAATATGCAAAGGTCTATAACTTTGTATATACAAGTTCAAATGGGATGATTTATGTCCATTTTAATGACAATTTAAATGTTCTTATGCCAAAATATTCTATCCAAATATTTTCATCTAGATACCCCACAGTAATGGGGGCTATTAACCTTTAGGTTTTAATCACAATTAAACTAGCAATTAACTCTTTGTAACCACAGCTATTATAGAGACATACTTTTTTTGAACTCCATACCTTTTGGTGAAGTCAAATATAGTATTATCGCTAGACCATTCGTGCAACCATGATAAAATTTTAGAATCAGTGGTGGAGCCAGCCTTTTATTTAGTGCGGGCATAAACCATTATTATTTTTTTTTTTGAGAAACAAATAACATCAAAATGACAAAAATTGTATCACAATTGTACCACCACAAATTTTAAGAGTTACTTATAAGCATATATGTTCTAAGTGATTCTAGAGTATATCATGATTTGTTATTACTAATGTTTTATTAAATTGATTGTAGGTGACAACCTTAAGGAATTCAATATTATGCTCAAGAATTTATGTTTCATGTGTAAGACAAGTGAAGCAAGAATTACTAAATTTAATATTAATTTTAAGATGATTTAAAGATGATAGATTACTCATGTATAATAGATTTGAAGTGAAATAGACTAGGCATAAATAAAGGATTCATGTCTAAAGAGACTAAGTATAGAGAATTTTGTAAGAAATCACCTAACGTGATATTCAAACGTAATTTTGATTAGGAAAATTCTTTAATTAAATAGAGGTTCTTTCATCAAAATTGTATATTTTTTCATTAGCTTTCTAATGTCTCTTGAATTGTCCAATTTTAATATCAAAGTATTAAATTATGCCCAAACTATTATAAGAGGTCAGGTGGCAAAACAAATTTGGGTTACAATGGGAGTTATGTCTACTCTAGTGGGTAGAGAGTGATGAGTTTTAAGTTGTAGTGGGAATTACATCCATTGTAGCCCACGACCGAAAGGAAAGGGATCTTTAATGGCCGAGTTAGTGAGTCCTTTGGGGCTATTTTAGACCTTTAGATCACCATTTAACTTTCAATAATAACCCTTGAATGTTTGGAATTAGTAATTAAAAAACTAAAACTATTAGTTAGACACCATTATATGTATTATTTCAGAAATTTCTCTCTCTTTCTCTCTTAAACCATATCCTTTTTCCTCCTTCCTTAGAGAAAGAATTTTTGTGAGTTTCTACCACCCAAACCTTGGGGATTCACTTTTCTTGTCATTATTTGTGCTTTGATTTTTGGGGCTTTTGGAATTCTAGGGTTTGGTGGAAGAGTTTGGCAGAATTCTTATATTAGGAGATGAAATTGATTTTCTAGGATAATAAATTAAAGAATTTATTAGTGGAATTTTTGAATTGAGATTGTTAGATTCATATATTAGGTTTCATGATTTTCTTGAAAACTGAAAATTAGGGCTTTGGTAAATTTGGATGGATTGAATAAATTATAATATTCAGTGATGAACTTAAAGATTTAGAATGATGAATTAAGGAATTAGAAGATTTTAGTTGGTTGACATTAATTTTAAGGAATTGAAATTTTGAAGTTTATGGATAATTGGAAATTTGGGGCTTTTATGATTATTGGGATATTTGGGATTTTTCCTAATTATAAAATATTGGTGTGATGGTTTTGTAACATGGATTTCATTAAGAGTAAGCATGTCATGATTATGAAGTTTTAAGTCACGAAAATAGCAATTGTAAGAAGTTTTTCAAGTGAGGTAAGTGCATCTCTTACCTTCAACATACTTGTTTTAAATTAATAAAGTTCATAATTAGTGTAAAGTATCGATTGATTGTTTGGTTTTGCCAATGTTTTACAAAGGTATTTCAAGGAGATTTTATGTCAAAAAGTCATGGTCATCGTTTATGTGGTATAAGAGATCTCATTTCTGAACAGTACATGTATTTTTTTTTTTAATGAAGTTTCTATATGGATATTTTTATAATAGCCATGTTATTTTTTTTAAAGAGTTATGCTTTTACAAGAGTTATGTTTTTCTTATAAAGATTTATTGTTCATGTTTATAGAAGATAATGCAAAGAATAATAATAATGGATGGAAAAAGTAATTAGGAGACATGTTCCTAGGATTCTTCCCTCTTGTGGTAACAGTTTCATGTAGTAATGATTTCTTGTGATAATGGTTTTGTCTTGGTAGGTTTGGAATTTGCAATCCCACTCTCACCATGGTAGCACACATTGGTATATCGCCTTTAGCCAAACATAGTAGACAAGATTAATGAATATGGTTAAGATTTATGTTTTTGTGCTTATGGTATATATGATATTTGTTTTTATCTTTACGATATGAATAACATGTTATATAAGTATATATTACATGAGTTTTGCACCAAGTTATAAACTAAATGTATTTTGAGATAATGAATGTACTTACTAGGCATTTGCCTAATCTAGTTTCCATGCATGTTGCAGATAAGGCATAGGTATGGAGGAGGCTTAGAGTGGAAGCATACGTGGTAATAGAGTAGGTTATCGAAACTTTCCTGTTTTAAGGGAATCAATGTTTATGTTTTTTTTTAAGAGTTTTAAATTTATGATTTGAATTTATAAGTTCAATTATTTAACGTTTACTCAAAATGATCTTAAAATTGTTAAAGTTTCTCTTTAAGACTATGATTTACCACCATCACAAGATTTATAAATTGCAGGATTTCTAATTGATTTTATAGTATAATTTAATATTATTTGTTTAAATTTTAGTTTTTTATTTAATCTCACAAAAATGAAATAAATTAATATTTTCATATGTTAGTATCTATCATTTAAGTTGTTTAAGAAAGAAAAAATAAAATAAAATTATTTCTGTTGTCCATATTGATGTTTTTAAAGTTAATTTACTTCCTTATTATTATAGATCCGCGAACATTGACATATATGTTATGTTAAAAGTAGTGAATTGTAACATCCCACTAAGAGGGTGTTACATATATAATATCAAAGAATAATGTTTTAATTCTGAAACTCCACTATGCTATTACCATGCATCCATGCTAGCAACCTCCCAATAAGTGTTCTAACTGAGTTAGAAAAAAGATTTAATGAAGATTACAATGTGTGAACTGTAAAGTGTTATGATAAGTTTAATGCTAGGATATGTTAAGATGTCGTGTAGTGAATTTTGTCTTTAATCTTAAGTGTGGAATTCTTTTAAGTTTTAAATTAAGACTAATAGATGTTAAAAACAAGTAGACATATAAGACATTATGGAAAGGAGAGGAAGCTTGCACGGAACTCAATTCAGCACAGACAAGAGTCAACTATTACTATCAATTAGTATTTAACTAATCTAGTCACTCAACTTCAACAATAATTAGTAGAACTATGACAAGTTATAGATCAACTGAAAGAAATGGAAAAGGAATAGATAGATGACTAGATTGGCAATAGCATAAGAACAAATATGAAGACTTCCAAGATCAGAATCCTCTAGGCAACTATAAAAAACAACCAATCTAACAAGTGAACCATGTACCTTCCATGTGCTAAGTGTAGGAAGCTTCATCTAGAAAGTGTTACATGGGCACAAATGTGTGTTTCAACTATAGATGTAAAGGCCACATTTCAAAGTATTGCCCTAATAGGATTCCGCAATAATTTCAACAAAGGAACCCATCTAATTAGCCTTAGTAGTAGCAGGATCAACTAGGAGAGCCGTCAGCAATTCTCAACAACTTACAAGCAACCTTTTAAAGGCTAATGATTTGGCAAGAGAGTGATGAAGCACCTTAAATCACCATTACCATTTGCTAAGGATAAAACAATTAAGACCTTTAATGTTGGCACTGCTAGTGAATGAATGGAGATTTTTTGATCGCGAGGCACAACTTAATGCATAACATACTTCCCAACAAGTGAAAAGTTTCAAATTTGAGAGTTTTTGATTTAATTTCTCAAGGATTTTTAACTACAATTTATTTTTAATATTAGTAGTGGAATTCTTCTATTAAGAACCAGTTTTAGTGTTTTGAATTATGTTTACATTTTAAAAAAATATATATGTATATACATACTGAAATATTTTTTGCTAGTTTAAAATTTTTAGAAGAACATTAATTAGTAATGCTCTAACTTTGAATAAGCTATCAAATGTTTTGTCTGATAAGGGAGTTACATACTCCTTTATCATGGCTTTTTTGCAAAGAAGTTTAAGAGGCCTCAGGATGATATGAGACACACGATTACCATATCGTTACCTTCAAGAAAGGTGATAATGGTGTTTACACATTGGCTTTTTACAATATCAATGTACATAGTGGGTAGAGAACTATATTATATAGTGATAAAATAATATTAGACAAGTATAAGTATCATGTGATTTTAGGTATGAACTTTCTAGATAGCGCCTTCATAAGGTGTAGTAAGTATAGAATAATATTTGTATAAAAAGGGATAGTGATTAGCATAAATGGATGAGCCTAGAAAGAAAATAAAGACGTTTCATCAGCATTGCAAGCTCGAAGGATATTGGCTAGTAGTTGTATAGGCTATTTGGCTAAAATAATGGAAAATAGTAAGTGAGAAAGCTAGAGATGTACGATAATTGCATTAGGGGAGTTCAAAGAGTTGTTCTTAATGAGTTACTTGGATTACCATCTAACCAAGAGATAAAATCTGAAATTGAACTAGCATCAGGTAAAACTCTAATTTCAAAGGCATCTTGTAGGATGACAGCTACTGAGCTAAAGGAGTTACATGAACATTTTTAAGGATTACTTAATAAAGTATTCATTTGTTCGAGTAATTCATCATACAGACCTCAAGTGTTATTTGTTAGGAAAAATATATAGATCGATAAGGCTTTGAATTAGCTAGTTGAAATTTGTAGATAGATTTTTAAAGCTAGCATGTTGTGATGAAATTAACTAAAAAGGGAAAGTGGTTTTATAGAACAATGAAAATGATAGGGGTTTTCAAGAATGAAGGAACAATGCATCAATTTTTAACCATTTTTATGGGCAATAAAGACCTCATCATACATAGTAACGCATCAAGGATGTGGTTAGGTGCATTTCTAAGGTAGAATGAGGAATTATAACTTACACATCAAGACAATTAAAGAACTTCAAGAAGAACCACTCGACTTAGGGATTAGAGTAAGTAGCTATGTTTTTTGCACTTAAAATATGGAGCCACTATCTTTTTGAGGTTCATTGCAAGAATGTTAAGTGAGCGTTTTACTCACAAATCAAGTATATTTAAACATTATTAATTTGTGAAATCCTCAAGCTTTTTCAATGTTATGATGTATTTTGAGTGTTGTGTAGATGAACAATGGAAAATGGAACACCTAGAGAAATTTTGGTGTAAAAAGGAAGGCAACTGAAGCAACAAAAACTCACCCCCACCAATCACAGTGGTATGGGAGCACCTTCCAAGCACACCCGTGTTGTTCCTTAACCAAGCACATCTGGGAGGACATCCACTAAGGTGTGTGCCTGCGCACTCCAGCACTTCATCAATTGTTTTTTTGGCCTAATTCAGAATTTTTGGACCATTTTTGGCCCTTGGATGAGTTTGGACGGCCAAGATTGACTAAATTTTGAGGGTTTCATCATATATCCATTGGGAAGTCTCATTTTGGAAGGTTAGAGAGGAAGAGAAGCACAAAATGTCTAGATAGAAGGAGAGATTAGAGGCTAAAATTCCATGTTAAAATTCTTGAAGATCTTGAAGATTGCTTAGAGAATTGAAGTTCTTGAAGTTTTCTCCTTCCCAAAATTAGATTCTTCTTCTCCCTTTATTTCCTTTTTAGTTTTCTTTATCTTTCCTGGCTTTATAGTTGTAAGAATTGTCTTGAACAATATTTGCATTTAAGAATCCTTTTATGTTTTTGGTTATGGATTCCTATACGTTGAGCTAGATTTTATTTCTAGGGTTTGATGTAACTTTGTTTGAATTATGTTTTGAATATTTGTTAATTATTAGTTTAATTTCTATTTTAATTCATTTATGTTGCATGGTGCCCAATGTTTCTAATTTATTGAAAGATAAATAAATGATTTATATTAAGTTGTGGATTTGATATTCAGGAGAGATTAATTTTTTTGGTCTGGAATGTAGTTATGAATCCAAGAGGAGATCAACACCTAGATAATTATGTTGAGAGTTTAGGATCTTGTGAGACTAAGAGGTGATCAAGTCCTTGATGATCAACAAGCATTTCAATTGTTGGGAGGCTGAGAGGCAGTCGACATTTGATTTCCAATTGAGGGCTAAACTTAATGAGTGTATAGGTAGACAAACTAGATAGGGATATTGGTTTAGATATTTATATACATTATCTCACTTGACGTTTGAGAAAGATAGTGAGATTAAATTAGGATCCCTTGATTATTGAATTGGGTGTAGTTAACTAGCAATTGCTAAATAGGATGAATATAGGAATGAAAAAATAAAGTCAAGTCTCTAGTACATTTGTTCATAGAAGTTTCCATATTTAGTTTTCATATTTATAGTTGTTTCAGTTTTATTTTAATTTTATTTAGTTCAAGAGCCTAAATAATGTTAAGTTACGATAATCACGATACTTAGTGATAATTTAAAAACAATCTCTATGGATACGATACTCTACTCACCACTTTATCAAAACTTAACCCGTACACTTAGGGCTTATCAAAGATCTTTGCCAACCACCAAAGTTTAAGTATTCTTTCATTCAAAAGGACTTAAGCATAAGGCAATAAAGATCATTAGAGTTGGAGAAAGATAATTGGGGTTTTGGTCTAGAATTGGTTTTGAATCAAGTAGCACATTTGACGTTAACTCCAACATTTTTTGAGTACATTCAAGAGAAACAAGAAAGGAATCCTAACTTTTTGAGGCTCAAGCAAATGGTTCAAGAAGGCAAAAGTGGAGGCCTCTATGTTTTAGATAGCAAAGTATTACTTCATGTAGATTGCTTACATGTGTTGAGTGTCGATGACCTTAGGATGCAAAAGGTGGACGAAGTCTATGGAACAACATATGCTATGCATTCGAGAGTGACTAAGACGTCCAATGACATGAAGAAAAGCTTGTGGTGGCATGAATGAAGTGAGACATGGCAAAGAATGTTGGAAATTGTATGATGTGTCAACAAGCTAAGACCGAACACCTAAAACCTATAGGTGAGTTTCAAACCATTCAAGTTCTTGAATAGAAGTGGGGAATGAATCAATGAATTTTGTTATCGAATTACCAAGGATGACAAATGAGTACAATATTATATGGTTATAGTAGAGAGATTGACAAAGTCTGCTCACATATTGCTGATCAAGACAACCATTATGTCAGAGTAACTAGCACATCTATATATCAAAGACATTGTAAGATTGCATGGAGTTCCCAAGATAATCATCTCCGATCAAGACAATAAATTCACTTGCACTTTTAGGAGCACAAACAAGTTGAATTGGATATAAAGTTAAAGTTTAGTACTACTTTTCAACCACAAGCGGATGGCTAAATAGAAATTCTCGTTATTTAGTATCATGTAATTTATGATTACAAATTAGATCAGTAAGGTAGCATGCTAATTGGACCTATCTAAATATGTGTTTTTGCTAATTTTTTATTAAGTTGATTGTAGGTGATGACATTAGGGAATCTAATATGCTCAAGAATTCATGTTTCATGTGTAAGATAAGTTAAGTAAGAATTATTAAGTTTCATATTAATTTTAAGATGATTTAAAGATGATAGATTAGTCATGCATGATAGTTTTGAAGTGAAATAGACTAGGTATGAATAAAGGATTCATATCTAAAGAGATTAAGTATTGAAAATTTTGTAAGAAACGATATGATGTTGTGGTCAAACGTAATTTTGGTTAGGAAAATATTTAAATTAGATAGAGGTTCCTTCATCTAATTGTATGTCTTTTCATTAGCTTTCTAACATCTCTTGAATTGTCCAATTTAGATATCAGAGTATAAAGTTATGCCCAAAATTCGACGAGAGGTCACGTAGCAAAAAAAGAAAAAATTCAAGTTGTAACAGGAGTTATGTCTATTGTAATGGGTAAAGAGCAATGATTTTCAAGCTACAATGGGAATTATGTCCACTACAGCTGACGACCAAAAAAGAAAAGGGATTTTGAGTGGCCAAGTTAATGGGTTCTCTAAGACTATTTTGGACTTTTGGATCATCATCTAACTTTCAATAATAGCCCTTGGATGCTTAGGATTAGTTATTAAAAATCCAAAACTATTAATTAAACACCGTTATATATATATTATTTCAGAAACTTCTCTCTTTCTCTCTCTCTCAAACCATCTCCTTCTTCTTCCTTCCTTAGAGAGAGAATTTTTGCAAGTTTTTAACACCCAAACATTAGGGATTCACTTCTCTTGCCATCCTCTAGGCTTGATTTTACCAGAGGTTTAAGGTAATTCTCTTTGTACTTTGATTTTTGGCGATTTTGGAATTCTAGGGTTTGGTAGAAATTAAGAATTTGGGAGAATTCTTACGTTAGATGTTGAAACTAATATTCTAGGATGATGAATTAAAGGATTCAATGGTCGAATTTCTAAATTAAGATTCAAATTCATATATTAGTGTGATGGCCCGCCCTTCATGGAGGCTAAATAGCACCATCACGGTCGAGCTTTGAAGCCGACTGTGATATACCGTCGCCTCATGGGTCGTCGACTATTTACTTGCTTTGATACCACCTGTGATGGCTGGTATCTTACTTTTACTATACTTTCTTTAACATACTTATTTTAACTTCCCATTTTAATGCGAAAATAGGGAATAATTTTTTTTTTTTAACTTTAAACTTGAAAACTGTATCATCATAAAACATTTACTAGAGTAAACATTTTATATTGTCGTAACTTAATTTGTATCATAAAACATCATTTCAAAATCCATTTCAATACTTCTTTTAAACAGCTCAGCGGAAGACTCATAGTAGTAGCACAACCCTCGCCTAGTCCCTTGACATATGTAGATCTCATTCGTCATCCATCACTTGTCTTATCATCGTGCAGGCTGCTTACCTATAACATAAACAAACTTGTGAGCTACAGGCTCAGTAAGTTCAAACATAAAGATCAGTAATCTAGACCATAGACCATAATTTAGAGCAATTAACTCATGAGTTTCAACATACATACATGACTTATAAATACTCTTACTATATACGATAGAGCATATATGATACCAACTATGGCATCAGAAGACTAACATAACATATATCATACATTACTTTAAACTTCATACTTAACATACTTTAACATCTTGAACATACTTAACATACTTGAACATCATGAATATACTTAACATCGTAAACATATCATAATTTAAACATAGCATACTTAACGTATGCTTAAATATCGTAAACATAACATAAAGCATACTTAACATTCACATCATAAACATATCGTAATTATAAACATAGCGTACTTAACGTATGCTTAAACATCGTAAACATAACATAAAGCATACTTAACATTCACATCATAAACATATCATAATTTAAACATAGCATACTTAACATATGCTTAAATATCATAAACATAACATAAGGCATACTTAACATCGTATGACTAACTTATGCATATCGACTTATGCATAATATAGCATATGCATAACAATGAATGTTAGTGACGTTATGCTTGCTTTTTACCATGAATAATACTATTCATTATGAATAGTATCTCTAATCATGAACGGTACTGTTAACAGTGAACAGTACGTTGATCGTGACAGTAATTTTGACCGCGACGGTACTCGTAGTGTTAGTGCATCTTATGCTCAGTTATGGGCAAAGTTTAAGTCTTAGGTCTTTATCTTGCATTAAGTTTCGGTTTTGGACCCCATGATTCGTCGTACTGTAGTGCACGCATGAGTGAAAGGGACTCTGGGGAGTGACCCACTGGCCAATCCTCTACGGTCTACTTAACATAAACATAGCATAATATAACTTAACATGAGGAACCTCCACCTGGTTGGGAGGCCGATATGCCAAAAGTGGTTCATTACCATTTTTCATGAGATTCCTAACTGGGTGGCATTATCATTGCCTCCTTGGTCTGGAATACTTTACATTTCTTTCTTTACTTGTGTTTATTTTATTTTACACATTAGTGTGCATATAGCACCTTGATACATACTTTACATATCATACATAGCATATAAACATACTACGTACATTTATGTTGCAGATAATAAAATGTCTGAACTTACAACATAAAACACATAAATATAACCATCCATTCATGTTGCAGACATAAAAATGTATGAACTTGCAGATACTTCGCTAGCATATTCTTTCTTGCTTTCTTGATCCGTAGACGTCCCTTCATCGCATTTGGAGCGAATTCCTATAACCGGAACTATCACGATTATTTTCAATCCTCATTTCATATGAAAAGCTTAATAAAGCGTAAAAATTCTACATTTCATTTTCCAATCATGTACTTAAGGGTCTAATATCCCATTTACAACTTTTCTGCTAACTTTTGACAAAATTACCTTTATGTCCCGAACTTTTGGTAAAATTACCATTTTGCCCCTTTACGGGATTTTTCATCATAACCTTACTTTTCATTGATTAATAACTTGGTTTTGGCTCTTATAATATTAATTAAGCCATTCTAAGTCTATTAGGGCCCTATTCTATCATTCCTGAAATTTTGGTCAAAATGACTGTTTTGCCCCTGACGGGTCTTTGTATCGTAACATTTTTACCTTAACATTCTGTCAGGATTTTCTATGCTCAAAATTCATGAAATAATTTATTCTTAGGTTTTACTAAATTTTTACGATATCATTTGCCACAATTTCTTGGTTTACTATTCTTCAAAATGTCCATCCTTCTTTTTCCGGGCCTAGGTCACCGAGAAGGCTCGGGTTTCCATCTCGACCACATTTTTTTATCCCTCATTTCCTAAAATAACCCGTTGTGCTATTTTAGAAATTTTAGCAGCATTTTTGCTTAATTTTTGGGTTCTCAACATTTAGGAAACGACTCAAAATCATCTAACCAATTCTAATCTACCACATACTAAACTAGAGTCCTAATTTTTACGTAAAAACTCAAACTTTTTTTATTAAAAATCTTTACATTTAAACATTTTTTATCTGACTATTTTTCATACCAATAGTCCGTAATTAATATTTAATCATTCCAATTAATAAATTAAGGAATGAAAGTAATTGAGATCACTATCGAAGTCGTTCAACGACTTCCAATTAGTAGGCTGACTCCAATTGGCGATCGAAGGAGTTGTTCGATCTTACGCATACAAACTTTGATTCATCGTTCTTTGCATTTCAAATTCCGTCTTGCAATTCCGATGCCATGAACATGTTCGAAATGTCGAAAATAGGCTAGAGGGCCATCCTTCAAAATTTTGGGTCCGGATTGCCATTGACCGGTGGCTGCGTGGGCAAAGGTGGACACTAATTCATAGATCTCGATGAGAGGAACCCATTTCTGATGTCAATTTCCCGAATTGGAGCTCCTATTGCCGGAAAACATCCCCCAAGACAGATGGCGGTGACGACGTTCAATCTCCATCATGCCTACGTTGATTCACGTAATTGAGTTAGGGCTTTTGTTCCCCGCATTGTTTTGATCATTTTGGGATAGGTGGTGTTGCTCGCCTCCGCTAGAATCGGTGAGTTCCATGGCGGAGACGACGAGGTATTGGGTGGCATAATCCGGTGGCCGTTGAAGCAAAACAAGACATGGGTTTTATTCTCTTCATCACCACGAATCTATTATATGATGATCGGGAATTTTAGATTCTTGGAGTAGACTAAAATTGTATGAATATATCAATTTTAATGAATAAAATATGAAAAAGTTGTATTTTAATACTGTTGTGAATACTGTAAAAATGTTTCGGCAGTGTTAAAGTGAGTGAGTTCGGAGATGGAAAAATCTTACCGAACAGAATTGGGTGAGACAGTTCGAAAATAGAGCCAAAAACCCTAGAGAGAGTACATTGAAATGCACTAAAACGATAAAAATTTACGGTAGAAAATTTTGACCAAACGGAAGCAAAATAAAACAAACCGATCACACCAGAGGCACCCAGAACCCGCCTAAGCGATTTCGGTAAAGTTCCGTTTGGTTTAACTTTCGGTCAAAATTTGACCACGAATTAATATCCGAATTAATTCAAAGGATGACATCACATTTATGATATCATAAACATAGCTTTTTTTAAGGCTTGGAAAGTAATTTGGCAAGGTGTAAGGTTAGGATTTATTGTCTTTTTGATCAATGGCCAAGATCTAGCCAAAAAGACATTGGAAAAAAATTTAAAAATTTTGAAAAAAGGCCATTCAGCCACTTATAAAGAAGGCAGAAAAAAATTTTATTTTTGGCCCAAAAATATTGCATTTTATTTATTGAACAAATAGCAAATTGTTGGAAAAAAAATTTCCAAGAGGTCCCTTGCTTTTGCCTATAAATAGGCTTCAAAATTCATTCAAAAAAATAGAAAAACTTGGCCAAATTCTTGCCAATTTTTAGCAGCAAAAATCCGTAGGTTTCCTCCCCTTTTTAAGCCAAAATTTGTTAAAAATTCACACTAAAATTTGCTTCCAATCCAAGCTTAAGCATCAAGAGATCACTTGAGAAGGTAAGCCACCAATTTGGAGCAATTTTCCTTGAATTTTCCTTAGAAAATCCGAGGGTATAGAGGTGTAGAAAACATTGAAAAACTTGATGTTTTGTTGATGTTATGATTGGTTTGGTGTTTTAGAGATTAAAGCATGAATTAGGCTTAAGAAACAAGCAAAAATTTTGCATGTTTCTATAAAAAAAATCCGTGGCCTTGTAGGGTGGACAATTTGATGATTTACTTGATGGTTTATGTTCATTTGGTAATATATTGAATTAAGCATGAATTAGAATCAAGAAACAAGAAATTGTGATGCATTTTCATGCTAAAATTCGTGAGTGATAAACACTAGAAAATGGAAAACTTTTAGTGTTGATCAATGATGAGAAATAAGGATAAAAGCCCTAGGAAAGAAAACAAAATTTTCTATGTGAATTAGCATGAAACATCCGTGGCTAATGCTAGGGTTGGAATGAAAATTTTGTTAGGTTTTAATGTGGATATGTACATTGAAAACCTAAGAATAATATATGATAATTGCTTAAGGTGATGAAAAATATTTGGTGATGATTAACATGATAAACCAAGGCTATGTTTGAGAAAAATTTGATGATGTGTGCTGAGTTCTGAATATTGGTTAATGTGGAAAATTTTTATACAAAGTTTGGTAACTTTGTATAAAATAGGCCTCTAGTATGGTACGTAGCAGGTACAAAGGTTCTGAGACGTACCTAATGTCGGGGAAACCTAAAAATACAAGCAGAAATGCTGTCAAAATTTCTAAAATGGCCTAAGGGCATTTCAGGAAACGAGTGGTAAAAATATTACACTCGGGAAGGAAACTGGGCTCCCTCGGTGGATTAGGGTTAGTAATGGAAAACCAACCCAAAAGGAATAGTAAACCGACTCTTAATGAGTAAAATGACTAAAACGGGGAAAATATCACGTTAGTGGTATTTTAGGAAATGAGAGAGAAAAATTAGGTCGGGATAAGAAACCCAAACCCCTCGGGGACCAAGGGTCGGGGACGGGATGAAAAAAGTTTTAAGAATAGTGAAATGCCCATTTGAAACTCCGAAACGCTCGAAAAACGAGAAACGACCCTAGGTGTTGGATGAATAGTAATCGAGGGTCGAAAAATGAATAATTAGGTTTTTATAGCACATAAAGCTGTAAAATGAAATAGAAGTTTAGGGAATATTATTTCAAGATATTTGGGCTAAGAAAATTTGAGAAAAATTATAGAACGGAATAGTTACGGTCCCAAGACCCATTAGGGGTAAAATGGTCATTTTGATCAAAAATTTCTGAAAGGCTCAGAGAGGACCGTAAAAGATCTAAAATGACTTAAAAAAATTTTAGGACCCAAAATAAAGATTTTAGAGTTAAAAATCTAGAGTGTAAATAGTACACGGGCGTGTACAGAGAAACAAGGCCGTGTAAAGTGAAACCAAGAGGAACACGGTCAGGGACACGAGCGTGTTGCAGACCGTGTACCACATAAAGAATTGAAATATTTTGTAAAATTTATCACAAAATAAATATATTCAAAGTGATAATTAATAAAGGATATTAACAGACAATACTATGCCTGTAGGGACCTAAAATAGAGATAAACTGCGGAGGAGTTCCGGAAGTAGACATTATCGCAGTGGTGGTAAGTTCAACTATTTTCGTCTCTACAACATGAAATACTGTAATATTGTGTTTAACACTAGTTGTACATCATTGGTTAAGTCCTATGGACCCAGTGTTAGGAAATGCCCTAAGTATTAGAGACATTTTGATGTATTCATTTTGAACTGGATAATAAAATTATACATAGAGGTTATTCATTACATTGCTATTTGTCCTTGTCTTATTTACATGTTAAAGTAAATGTAAGCAAATATGGCTCACTGACTGCTTGTGTTTAAACTGTTAGAATATTGCATGCAATGGACTTTTGTATGCGAGAAGACAATGTTCTAAAGTTAGCAGTCTAAACTATGGTCTGTAGTCTATGGGGTTAGACCGAGCATCTAACTCATGTTAAGACTATTATGTTGTCTAAAGCCTTAGAGGGGATGGTTTGTCTTGACTGTCTGGAGCTGGACTCCCAAGTAGAGACATAGATATGTTGCTTGGTGGTGACATATTAGACCAGGACTAAAGCGTGATTGATCTACATAGTCCGCTATGAGTGGATCAATCTGCTTTTGACGTTCATTGTGCAATAACCTTAATCTTGAGTAAATGAACTACTACATGTATATGACTTGTGTACTTTGATGTTCCAATGGCTAAAGCATCTCAGAGGTAGTAAGCTTATAGACCATTTCGTTGGGTGCATGACTTGTATACGATGAAGGGTTTGTTTGCAGATATCGGAATCATAGCTCTGAGGAGTTAAAGGTATCCTCTTAAAGGCATTATACTGAATGTGAAAATGGACAAGGCCTTGGGTCGTCTGCTGGGTGGATGACTTCTTATTCACATATGGTGAATAAACATTTTCTTGATTCGGTAGT
This sequence comes from Antiaris toxicaria, assembly GCA_035233585.1. NCBI lineage: Eukaryota > Viridiplantae > Streptophyta > Magnoliopsida > Rosales > Moraceae > Antiaris > Antiaris toxicaria. The sequence goes on from CP141157.1 coordinate 26,733,983, forward strand.
ATAATGGAACTTTAAGATAGCCTGATCAGTAGGATTAAACGGACTTTGACCTAAGGCTGATCATGGATATCATATGAAGGTTTTGCATATATGACAAGGTCATTGGATGGTAGCTGGTCACAGGCTTACGTAATACGGTATATAATTGGGAGTTCAGTTTCAGGTTTATAGTGGTGTGACTCTTAAATTAGTGATCATATGATTGAGTTGTTCGGTACAGAATGATGATCATATGGAATCACGGGAGCCCGATTATATATGTCCAATCAGTCCCTCTACTAGCTCCACATAATTCCTTAACGTTTGGCAAATTGATTTGTGTATGCTATTGGCTAGTTTATTATGCATGGATGGTGATGACACAGGATTAGGATGGTAGACAAGATTCTCTCCGGTTGGATTCGGATTTTGTTTTGGATAATAGAGTACATAATTATTCGAACTCCAAATAAAGTTGCCATGATTTTATTTGAGATTGGATTGGAGTTGTAGAAAATTATCCATGAGAACAAGAATATGAAACACAACAGTTTTGTGGAATTTGAAATTTGAATTTTGAAATTTGAAATTTGAATTTTGAATTTGAAATTTGAATTTGAAATTTGAATTTAAAATTCGAATTTGAAATTTGAATTTGAAATTTAAATTTGAAATTTGAAATTTGAAATTTGAAATTTGAATTTGAAATTTGAATTTGAAATTTGAAATTCAAATTTTGAATCACAGTCCAAGTAGGATTCGAATTTGTTGTGGAAAATCCACAAGGTTTGAAATTCGAATTTGAGTTGGATTTGGAGAGGATAATCTTGTTAGAATCCTACTTGAATTTTGAATCCAAATCCCAACAAAAGTGGGCGAATTTTTGGAGGATAATCTCCAATGGAAAATTCGGTTTTTGTGGATAATATTCAAGAAAAAATTCAAGTTTCAATCCCAGTTGAATTAGGATTCTCTCCCTCCCTAAAAGTGGCCGAAATTGTTGGATTTATCCAAGGAAAAATTCGGTTATTTTTGGATAAGGTTGAGATGAGATTCAAGCCTGAAAATCCTAGTGGAATTTTTGATTCTCCCTTATCCATAATGGCCGAAATTTTTTGGAGGATTTTCTCCTTGTGAAATTCGGATTTTTTGGTTGAAAAGGGAGATAAAAATTCTAGTTAAAATCTTGTTTAGATTTGATTGGATTTATCTAAGAAAAACCGAATTTATTGTTGGGATTTTCCCATGGAAAAATTTAGATTTTATGGTTAAGGATAAGGGAAAATATCTTTTCCTAATCCAATTCAAATTCAGAGATTCACCTCATGTAGGTCTATAAATAGAAGTCCTGCCACTCTAGTTCTCTCAGACCACAGACTCTCAGGTGAGCAGGCTTATTGTTGCACAGCTCTTCGTGACAATAAAGTTCTTTAGAGATCTGGGTGGTCGGAAGAAGACTAGCAGTGCTAGCATACCGATCGAGGTTCAGAGTGCCCACACACTCAGCCATTCGGGAATTGGAGAATAGTAGAGAAGGCTAGTTGGTTGAAGCCTCCGGTCATTCTCCTCCTGAAGATTGGCGTCCTTGAGGTATGAGTTTTAATTGTTGTTGATTTATTGTATATGGCATCATGAGATATTTAACAATCTAAAAATTTTTATTGTTCCGCTGCGCCACTCTGATACGTTTTTTCCTACAATTGGTATCAGAGCCATCTCATGACTATGCCATGCACATAAATTAGACAATTACTTAGTCTTTTTATTTATGTATGGATTTGATATTTAGAGAGTGGCATTCTAGGGTTCCTTTATGTTGTTATCATGTATTATGTATAAAGTATGTGGTTATTTTAATTTTTTTAATTATTATAAGCATGCTTGTTTATACCGGTTATGGTTCCTTAGAATTTAGAAAAATTGTATCTAGGAATTTTTATGTAACCGTGGGAGCAGTTTATTAACACTGTAATTTTCCCATGGATATTAATTCTTGTCTCTTAGAATTTTTTTGGTTAGAATTTTTTGAACACCGGAAACGGTTTAGGAATTTTTTATGTAATTATTCTTAGAGGAGATTGAAGATTGAAGACCGTAATTTATTTTTCCCAAAAGTTAAATTTAATTTAAAGATTGAAATTTTGATTGTGTGGAAAATTTCAATTTAATTGGGATTCAAATTAATTTTTGGAGATCCTAATAGGTAAATTGGAATATGGCACGAAAATCGAGACACGACCCCTCGGGATAGGCCGACGGGCCTTGGTGGGGCTGCAGCCCCTGCCCTCGGGCAGGATGGGGCTGAGGCAGCCCCTATGCAGGCAAACATCACCCACGGCCGCAGGCTTGGCCTGCAGCCGAGGGTGGCGCAGCCTGCCCAAGGCTGGCCGCAGCCTGGGCATGCAGCCACTGGCTACAGGCGCTGCCTGCAGCCTGCCGGCTGCTGCGCCCAGCCTGGGCATGCAGCCTGGCGCTGCAGGCTTGGCCTGCAACCCGGCAGGCTGCACATGGGGCAACCGTGGGCTGCCAGCCCCTCCAGGGTTGGTGGCTGCCCACGGCGGCTGCCGCCTTCACGGGCGGCGGTGCGGCCGTCCAAAATTTGAAAATTTTGATTTTTAAATTTGAGATTTAATTTTAAATCGTGTTTAAAAATATGTAATTGAAAATTTGAAATTTTTGAAATTACATATTATTACACATGATGATTAAAATTGTTTAAAATTTGAATTAGAAATTTAAATTTGAAATTCGAATTTGGAGTTTGAATTTGAAATTTAAATTTTTAGAAATTTAAATTTTAAATAATTCTTGAGATGAGAAATAAATGGAGAGGCTACATAAAGATGGATACAAGAAGACGGAACAAAATTCAAGACCCAAAGAATGTTTTGGATGGAATTTTGTAATCTTTATTTTCTTTGTTCTAGGATGGAACCATGGCTTGGTTATTCTGTTAATTATTTTTTCTGTGATATGTCATGGATGTATAAATAAGTATTGATGAATGTTTAACATGCATATTTGATAACATGTCATATAGGATAGGTGAGTGCCGCTCATACTATATTGATCATACATATTTTGTCAAAACTTGCATGATTTTCAAAATATTGAGTGGGAGAGGGTTTCAAACAAAACCCACAGCCTCCATTGTTGATCCATATGTGAAAGCATGGTAACGCCTCGCGTCAGTTCTGCCCTGACCACACCCCTCGGTAGGTGTTTACAGCCGCCGGTATACTAGATTAGATCTCCTATGTGGAAAACGTGTTCGGGTACGATCCTATTCATGACCACCCCTCGGTGGCTTGGTAGGACGTGGATCGGGCTACGTAAACAATGGTTATACACTCAAGACTCGTTTAGTTATTAACCTTCCCTAGAAGCTCTGTTAACTAAACTGGTGGCCAAATAAGCGGTTATTAATATATGTCTTAACCTTGGAGGATTTAAGGTAACATATATTAATTGGACGGGGTCCATGTTCCAACTATTTGTTCTCATGACCACCCCTCGGTGGCTTGAGGCAATAGGTGCTGAGAATTACCGTTGCAATGCTACATGTTTTTCAAGTTTCATGTAGGAACATACTTGTGTGTTTTTATTTGCTAAATTATCTGTATATTTGCTTGGGCTTTGTAATGATGTCTAGTATAATTTTATTTCAGTTCAAAATGTCCCCGACACCCCTCATTTCGATACTTACTGAAAATAAGTTGAATGGCGACAATTATAAAGATTGGAAAAGAAATCTATTAATAGTTCTCAGCTGCGAGAGACACAAGTTCGTACTGGACGAACCATGCCCACCTGGGCCCAAACCTGACACACCACTTGAGGAGGTCCCGATTGCCTACAATCGTTGGAGAGAATCCAATGAGATAGCTCGATGCTACATCCTTACTAGCATGACGAGTGCTTTACAAAAGCAGCATGAGACTTATCAAGTTGCTGGGGAGATCATGGAAAATCTGGAGGACATGTTCGGAGGCCAAGAAAAATTGGCTCGACAGTCTGCTATCACCAGCATTATGAACTCTAAGCAAAAGGCGGGTGCTCCGGTGAAGGACCATATGATCACTCTAATGGGATTCTTCGCTGAGACTGCCGAGAATGGTGCTGAGTTGGACTATAACACCCAGATCGAGATGGTGTTCAAGACTCTGTCTAAAGATTTTGTGGGGTTTAAGGCCGCATACAATTTGGCGACAAAGGAGTTAGGACTTACCGAGCTCATGAAGCAACTACAGGCTTATGTCCGGATGATCAGGGATGAGGATACGGTCTGACCTAAAGGAGAGGCCAATTTGGCGGAATCTTCCAATCCCTCACGGAAGAGGAAGAGGCCAAATAAGAAGCAAGTGGCTTCCAGTTCTTCTAATCCTCCTGTCTCGGACGGGAAGAAGAAGAAGAAGAACAAGAAGCCAAAGGACCCTAAAAAGTCCAAATGCTTCCATTGTGGGAAGGTAGGTCACTTCAAGAAGGCTTGCCGGAAATTCCTAGCCTCCAAGGGCAAGGAAGGTAAGGAACTTCATTACTTGGAAGCGTGTTTGGTGGAAGAATCGAAAGACACTTGGGTCATTGATTCGGGCGCCACTAATCATGTTTGTGTTTCTATGCAGGGGTTCGTGGAAACGAGAAGTCTACATGATAGGAGCCTCTCGTTGCGGACTGGAGATGGTAGCTTTGTGGTGGCTGAGGCAGTGGGAGACGTTCATCTTTATTTTGATCAATTTAGGTTTATTTTATTGAAAGACTGTTTTTATGTTCCTAATTTTAGGAGGAACCTTATATCGGTAGCTTGTTTAATAAAGGATTCTTATTCAGTTTCTTTTAGTAAAAGAGTTGATATTCGTAGAAATAAGTCTTTTATCTGTTCTGGATGGATGGATGGAAACCTATATTTGATCAGACCAAAGATGTACTCACTGCTTGACACTGAATTAATTGATAACTCTAAAAGGTTGAAAGTTTCTCACTCTAACAAGGCGTATCTTTGGCATTTAAGACTTGGTCATATTAATCAGGATAGGATTCAAAGATTGGTGAAAGACGGTCCTCTGGAATCTCTGGAGGAGGTACGACTTCCCCAATGTGAGTTTTGTCTAGAGGGTAAGATGACTAAGAGGTCTTTTGGAGCTAAGGGTATAAGGGCACAGGAGCTCTTAGAAATTGTGCACACTGACGTATGTGGCCCCATGAACGTCACAGCACGAGGAGGGTTCGAGTATTATGTCTCTTTTATAGATGATTACTCGAGGTATGGATATGTGTATCTGATGCACCGCAAGAGCGAAACCTTTGACAAGTTCAAAGAGTATCGTGCAGAAGTGGAAAAGCAATTGGATAAATCCATAAAGACACTTCGATCTGATCGAGGTGGCGAATACCTCTCTGATGAATTTCTAGGACATCTTGTAGAGAACGGGATTTTATCCCAATTGACTGCACCTGGTACTCCACAACAGAATGGTGTAGCCGAAAGGAGAAACAGGACCTTATTGGATATGGTACGGTCCATGATGAGTTACTCAACGCTGCCATTATCATTTTGGGGACATGCTTTACAAACGGCGTGCTATATTCTGAACCAGGTTCCGAGCAAATCAATTCCTAGAACTCCATATGAATTGTGGCGTGGCAGGAAGCCCTCCCTTGGACATATGAGAATATGGGGCTGCCCGGCACATGTACTGGATGGGGATGCGAAGAAGTTGGAACCAAGATCAGAATTGTGCATGTTTGTAGGGTATCCAAAGGGAACTAAAGGAGGTCTGTTCTATAACCCGAAGGAACAAAAGGTCATTGTCTCAACCCATGCGACATTCTTGGAGGAAAGTCACATGAATGACTTTAAGCCTCGAAGCAAAGTGGTGCTAGAGGAGTTATCGGGTGAAAGAACTGCTCCACAGATTTCGGTCTTGGACGCAAGTCCGAGTTCCAGTGAAAGACCTACAGACGATCAACAATTTAGGGTGCCTCGTCGTAGTGGGAGGGTTTCTAAGAAACCTAATTTCTTTATGTATGATGCTGAGGTATACCAGGCCGAGGCTCATGAGCATGAGGAAGATCCGGTCACATATGATGAAGCTATAAAGGATGTTGATTCTAGATCTTGGAAACAGGCTATGAACAATGAGATGGATTCTATGAAATCCAACTCTGTTTGGGAACTTGTAGATTTGCTGGATGGGATAAAACCCATTGGATGCAAATGGGTCTACAAAAGAAAGAAGGATGCGGAAGGGAGAGTGGAAACTTTCAAAGCTAGACTGGTTGCAAAGGGATACACGCAAAAGGCTGGAATCGATTACGAGGAAACCTTTTCGCCTGTTGCTATGCTGAAATCTATCCGTATTCTTCTGTCCATTGCTGCGGCTCTCGATTACGAGATCTGGCAAATGGATGTCAAGACGGCATTCTTGAATGGCCATCTTGAAGAGTGTATCTATATGATACAGCCCGAAGGGTTCGTAGCAAAAGGCCAAGATAGGAAAGTCTGCAAGTTGCTTAGATCCATTTATGGATTAAAGCAAGCATCCCGCTCATGGAACCAGAGGTTTGATCAAGCGATTAAGAAATTTGGTTTTGAGCAGAACGTTGATGAACCTTGTGTTTATAAACGTATTAAGGATGGAAAAGTGGTCTTTCTGATACTCTATGTCGATGATATACTACTCATTGGGAATGATGTAGGGAACTTATCATCGGTCAAGCTTTGGTTACACCAACAGTTTGACATGAAGGACTTGGGAGAAGCTAATTATGTTCTAGGCATTCGTCTCTTCAGAGATCGAAAGAACAAAATGATAGCGTTATCCCAAGCTTCATACATAGATAAAATAATTGACAAATATGCAATGCTAGAGGCAAAGAAAGGCTCACAACCTTCTATTACCGGTCTAACTCTTTCATTGGATAACTGTCCCAAGACATCGGAAGAAAGAGAGCGTATGAGTAAGGTCCCTTATGCATCCGCTGTGGGTAGTCTTATGTACGCTATGCTTTGCACTCGCCCGGACATATGTTTTGCAGTAGGTATGGTGAGTCGATATCAAGTGAATCCTAGAACCAAGCACTGGCAAGCAGTAAAGCATATACTCAAGTATCTTAAAAGAACGAGGGATTATATGCTGGTGTATTCTGGAGGGGACCTAACACCCGTAGGATACACTGACTCAGACTTCCAGACTTGTAAGGATTCGAGGAAATCGACATCTGGATCAGTGTTTTTACTCGGAGGAGGCGCCATTGTGTGGAGAAGCGTGAAGCAGGGCTGCACAGCTGACTCTACTATGGAGGTTGAGTATGTGGCTGCGGCTAAGGCATCTAAAGAAGCGGTTTGGCTCCACAAGTTCTTTAGAGACCTTGAGGTCATTCCGGATGTTGACAAGCCTATCACACTTTACTGTGATAATACAGGGGCTATTGCCAACACAAGGGAATCTCGGCACCACAAGATGACCAAGCACATAGATCGGAGGTATCACATTATTAGAGGGCATGTGGAGATAGGACAAGTGGATGTATGTAAGATCGCGTCCGAGGACAACATTGCCGATCCCTTTACTAAGACTTTGGTAGCAAGAAGCTTTGAGAGGCATGTAGAGGCGATGGGGATGCGTAACATGGCACATCTACTGGCTTAGGGCAAGTGGGAGATTGTTAGGAAATGCCCTAAGTATTAGAGACATTTTGATGTATTCATTTTGAACTGGATAATAAAATTATACATAGAGGTTATTCATTACATTGCTATTTGTCCTCGTCTTATTTACATGTTAAAGTAAATGTAAGCAAATATGGCTCACTGACTGCTTGTGTTTAAACTGTTAGAATATTGCATGCAATGGACTTTTGTATGCGAGAAGACAATGTTCTAAAGTTAGCAGTCTAAACTATGGTCTATAGTCTATGGGGTTAGACCGAGCATCTAACTCATGTTAAGACTATTATGTTGTCTAAAGCCTTAGAGGGGACGGTTTGTCTTGACTGTCTGGAGCTGGACTTCCAAGTAGAGACATAGATATATTGCTTGGTGGTGACATATTAGACCGGGACTAAAGCGTGATTGATCTACATAGTCCGCTATGAGTGGATCAATCTGCTTTTGACGTTCATTGTGCAATAACCTTAATCTTGAGTAAATGAACTACTACATGTATATGACTTGTGTACTTTGATGTTCCAATGGCTAAAGCGTCTCAGAGGTAGTAAGCTTATAGACCATTTCGTTGGGTGCATGACTTGTATACGATGAAGGGTTTGTTTGCAGATATCGGAATCATAGCTCTGAGGAGTTAAAGGTATCCTCTTAAAGGCATTATACTGAATGTGAAAATGGACAAGGCCTTGGGTCGTCTGCTGGGCGGATGTCTTCTTATTCACATATGGTGAATAAACATTTTCTTGATTCGGTAGTATAATGGAACTTTAAGATAGCCTGATCAGTAGGATTAAACGGACTTTGACCTAAGGCTGATCATGGATATCATATGAGGGTTTTGCATATATGACAAGGTCATTGGATGGTAGCTGGTCACAGGCTTACGTAATACGGTATATAATTGGGAGTTCAGTTTCAGGTTTATAGTGGTGTGACTCTTAAATTAGTGATCATATGATTGAGTTGTTCGGTACAGAATGATGATCATATGGAATCACGGGAGCCCGATTATATATGTCCAATCAGTCCCTCTACTAGCTCCACATAATTCCTTAACGTTTGGCAAATTGATTTGTGTATGCTATTGGCTAGTTTATTATGCATGGATGGTGATGACACAGGATTAGGATGGTAGACAAGATTCTCTCCGGTTGGATTCGGATTTTGTTTTGGATAATAGAGTACACAATTATTCGAACTCCAAATAAAGTTGCCATGATTTTATTTGAGATTGGATTGGAGTTGTAGAAAATTATCCATGAGAACAAGAATATGAAACACAACAGTTTGTGGAATTTGAAATTTGAATTTTGAAATTTGAAATTTGAATTTTGAAATTTGAAATTTGAATTTTGAATTTGAAATTTGAATTTGAAATTTGAATTTAAAATTCGAATTTGAAATTTGAAATTTGAAATTTGAAATTTGAATTTGAAATTTGAATTTGAAATTTGAAATTCAAATTTTGAATCACAGTCCAAGTAGGATTCGAATTTGTTGTGGAAAATCCACAAGGTTTGAAATTCGAATTTGAGTTGGATTTGGAGAGGATAATCTTGTTAGGATCCTACTTGAATTTTGAATCCAAATCCCAACAAAAGTGGGCGAATTTTTGGAGGATAATCTCCAATGGAAAATTCGGTTTTTGTGGATAATATTCAAGAAAAAATTCAAGTTTCAATCCCAGTTGAATTAGGATTCTCTCCCTCCCTAAAAGTGGCCGAAATTGTTGGATTTATCCAAGGAAAAATTCGGTTATTTTTGGTTAAGGTTGAGATGAGATTCAAGCCTGAAAATCCTAGTGGAATTTTTGATTCTCCCTTATCCATAATGGCCGAAATTTTTTAGAGGATTTTCTCCTTGTGAAATTCGGATTTTTTGGTTGAAAAGGGAGATAAAAATTCTAGTTAAAATCTTGTTTAGATTTGATTGGATTTATCTAAGAAAAACCGAATTTATTGTTGGGATTTTCCCATGGAAAAATTCGGATTTTATGGTTAAGGATAAGGGAAAATATCTTTTCCTAATCCAATTCAAATTCAGAGATTCACCTCATGCAGGTCTATAAATAGAGGTCCTGCCACTCCAGTTCTCTCAGACCACAGACTCTCAGGTGAGCAGGCTTATTGTTGCACAGCTCATCGTAACAATAAAGTTCTTTAGAGATCTGGGTGGTCGGAAGAAGACTAGCAGTGCTAGCATACCAATCGAGGTTCAGAGTGCCCACACACTCAGCCATTCGGGAATTGGAGAATAGTAGAGAAGGTTAGTTGGTTGAAGCCTCCGGTCATTCTCCTCCTGCAGATTGGCGTCCTTGAGGTATGAGTTTTAATTGTTGTTGATTTATTGTATATGGCATCATTAGATATTTAACGATCTAAAAATTTTTATTGTTCCGCTGTGCCACTCTGATACGTTTTTTCCTACACCCTGGGGATTAGTTAGTATAACGTATCCCATAAATTGAGAAAAGAGAATAAGTAAGACCTATGAGCAGTAGAGGTTAATGACCTTAAAGTGACGATTAATGTCACTTGGTCAATACTAAAATTGAAAGATGGTAATAAAACCACCTAAGGTGTACCGCCCCTCCAACATTGTGGTGGAGGTTTTATAGGTCCTTCGGGGATATAATAATCGCTACGAGAGATAAGGGTTGGAGAAGAAGAAGCTCTAGGGTTGCTTCTTAGGCCCTCACAATTGGCCCGCTATAAATTATCGGTACAGCCATCAAGAGCTCGAAACTAGAATATAAATAGAGCTAATAGAAAATAAAGTGATGAAAGCCATAATCGAGCATAATTGAGTATAACCGACCCTAGTACTAAGTGTAGTAAGTTCGGTTAGGGTAATGTGAATAGTAACCGGTTAGGGTAACAATTACTATTCACTGATCAAAGGTCAAAGTTACTATTTATAATAAATAGTACTATTCACGTATGAGTATAATTGAGTATATCCGACACTAGCACTAAGTGTAGTAAGTTCGGTTAGGGTAATATGAATAGTAACTGGTTAGGGTAACAGTTACTATTCATCAGTCAAAGGTCAAAGTTAGTATTCATGGTGAATAGTACTATTTACGTATGAATAGTATTATTCATAGGAAATTAGATTTTGATGTTTTTGAATCTATGTGATTCTTATTAAGTATGTTTGAACGTACTGAGCCTGTTAGCTCATTAGTCTATTTATGTTGCAGGTAAGAAAACCTATCCAATAGACCACATGGATGGCGGCAGGATGTGTACGTGTCAAGGGGATAGGGAATTTACCGCGGATCTGATTCTGCCATAAGTCTTCCGCTAGGCACAAAGAGTTAGTGAATTCAAGAGAACGTGTTTTAAAAAATACAGTATAAATATATTGTATGTTGTACAGTGTGTTGTACTCAAAAAGACACCTAAAAGTTAGTATTATATTTTACGAGGCATTCATACTTAGCTTTCTTTTAAGGAAAGTGTGTATTAAAAAGAAAGAAAAAAAAATTTTGGGCAAAATTTGGGCCCTGAAAAATAAGAGTTGAGAGAAAAAGAGTTTTAAATGGCAATCCGGATTTGACACACAGGCTATCTTGGCCGGCAATAGAGTCGGTTCATGACAGTTTTAGCGTGGTTGGATTCGGGAGCGCCACATATTGGGACTGGAATCACCTAGATCGGAGGTCAGACAGCGAAGATACGGCATCGGGAAGTTTTGTGCCTTCCATAGAATTGGGCGACATGTGTGGCATTCTCTGGCAGCGATTCCATCGACTTGACCCACCATTGGACTTAGCTCGGCGAGACCTTTCCAACGAGACCGGCGATGTCAAAAACGGACGCCGTTTCCGGTTCATAGTTACTGTTCATTTTCGGTGTGGGGAGGAAAGAGAAAGGGAAGAAAAAGAATGAGGGCTTTTTTGCAATTTCTAACTTTTCCACCCTTTTTATACTTTTTTTTTAGTGAAAATTTTAACATAGGCTCTACTGACTAATTTGGGCGTACTGAATCCAAATATATCAACTTTACGTTCATTTGAGGTCATCTCGACCAGTTTCTGGTATTGTGATTTCCCGGTCAAAATTTTCTTTTTGTGTTTAATTGACTAATTTGAGCATGCTGATTCTAAATATATCAGTTTAATGTCAAGAAAAGGTCATCTTGACCAATTTCTTGATACTGTATATCTATGGGTCAAAAGTTACATTTTATGCTTAATTCACTAATTTGAGCATATTGATTCTAAAAATACCAGTTTTATTTCAAGAAAAGGTCATCTTGACCAATTTCTTGATACTGTGTGTTTCTTGGTCAAAAATTACTTTTTTTGCTTAATTGACTAATTTGAGCTTGTTGATTCTATATATATCAGTTTTATATTAAGAAAAGATCATCTTGACTGATTTTTTGATACTGTTTATCACACACACGCGTACACACATAAAATCACTGCATTTCACATTTTAAACATGGAATTCATCGTGTACATTCCATGTACCGATTTTCCGAGAGTGATGAAATTTCTCGATTGTCACAATCACCCCCCCTTATAAAATTTTCATCCTCAAAAACTAGGACAAGTAGTGGTACAAAGACTTCATTTCATCTTCATATTACATTCGCACTACCGCAGCTATTTGCTCTACCGTAGCTGGCAGCTTCTGAATTCCTTCGTAATTCTGCCTTTGCTCCACATTTTCTAGGGACCATAGGTGGTGTTGGAAGTTTTGAGTCGGGTGGTGTCACTTGCTTGCTTGCCCATGAGGAAACTGGGGCTGATGCTGGACTATTCCGAGAGAATCACTCGATCATGGTATAGCGAAACTCAATCTAGTTAAGCACTAATCCTAGTCACAAGAATCCCAATACACACGAGAGTATCCCCCTGAAAAGTGCTAACAGCTAACATGACCCAGTTATCTCGATCTATGTCGCATAGCCATAAAATCCTCTCTATAGCATTCGACCAGTCCTATATTCCCATGACTGCTGTTGACTGGGTTTTGTTGGCTAGAGTACATGGTATCAAGCATCAGGATAAAAATAGCCTAACAACTAACCTTGTTCATACTTGGAACTCGTATAGGGGATTAACGCCTGTACCGTGATCTCATCATCTCATCATCTTATCCTTACAAAATGTTTATTTTTAATAAATAAACATTTACTAATTCGGAATAAAACTAACTTACTTGGATGGCGAATAGGATGTGCATCGTGCCAGGAGGAATATAGTCAAACTGCTCTAATACCAAATGTGACGGCCCGCCTTTCGTTGGAGGCTAGATGGCACCATCACGGTCGAGCTCTGAAGCCGACTGTGATAGATCGTCGCCTCATGGGTCGTCGGCAACTTACTTTTAACTTGCTCTGATATCACCTGTGACGGCTAGTATCTTATTTTTAACATACTTTCTTTAACATACTTATTTTAACTTCCCATTTTAATGCAAAAATAGGGAATAATTTTTTTTTTTAACTTTAAGCTTGAAAACTGTATTATCGTAAAAAAATTTACTAGAGTAAACATTTTACATTGTCGTAACTTAATTTGCATCATAAAACATCATTTCAAAATCCATTTCAATACTTCTTTTAAACAGCTCAGTGGAAGACTCATAGCAATACTATAACCCTCGTCCAGTCCCTTGGCACATGTTGATCTCATTTGTCATCCATCACTTACCTTATCGTCATGCCGGTTGCTAACCTGCAATATGAACAAACGTGTGAGCTACAAGCTCAGTAAGTTCAAATATAAAGACCAGTAATCTAGATCATAGACCATAATTTAGAGAAATTAGCTCATGAGTTTCAACATACATACATGACTTACAAACACTCTTACCATATAGGACAGAGCATATCTGATACTAACTATTACATCAGAATATTAACATAACATATATCATACATTGATTTAAACTTCATACTTAACATACTTTAACATCTTGAATATACTTTCGTACTTAACATACTTTAACATCTTGAACATACTTAACATACTTGAACATCGTTAACTTCTTGAACAAACTTAACATACTTGAACATCATGAACATACTTAACATCGTAAACATATCATAATTTAAACATAACATACTTAACGTATGCCTAAAGATCGTAAACATAACATAAAGCATACTTAACATTCACATTGTAAACATATCGTAATTATAAACATAGCATACTTAACGTATGCTTAAACATCGTAAACATAACATAAAATATACTTAACATTCACATCATAAATATATCGTAATTTAAACATAACATACTTAACACATGCTTAAACATTGTAAACATAACATAAAGCATACTTAGCATTCACATTGTAAACATATCGTAAGGTATACTTAACATCGTGTGACTAACTTATGCATAACGACTTATGCATAATATAACATATGCATAATAATGAATGTTAGTCATGTTATGCTTGCTTTTTATCGTGAATAGTACTATTTATTATGAATAGTAAATCTAACTATGAACAGTACTGTTGACTATGAAAATTACCACTGACCATTATAGTAACTTTGATCACGACGGTTACAGTAGTGTTAGTGCATCTCATGCTCGGTTATGGGCAAAGTTTAAGTCTAGGCCTTCATCTTGCATTATGTTCTGATTTTAGGCCCCATGATTGTGTAGGAAAATAAATCGGTAAAAACGTATCAGAGTGGCGCAGCGGAACAATAAAAATTTTCTTTAGATCGTTAAATATCTCATGATGTCATATACAATAAACCAACAACAATTAAAACTTATACCTCAAGGACGCCAATCTAGCAGGAGAAGAATGACCGGAGGCTTTAACCAACTAGCCTTCTCTACTATTCTCCAATTCCCGAATGGCTGAGTGTGTGGGTACTCTGAACCTCAATCGGTATGCTAGCACTGCTAGTCTTCTTCTGACCACCCAGATCTCTAAAGAACTTATTGTCACGATGAGCTGTGCAACAATAAGCCTGCTCACCTGAGAGTCTGTGGTCTAAGAGAACTGGAGTGGCAGGACCTCTATTTATAGACCTGCATGAGGTGATTCTCTGAATTCGAATTGGATTAGGTAAAGATATTCTCCCTTATCCATAACCATAAAATCTGAATTTCCAAGGGAAAATCCCAACAATAAAATTCGGCCATTTAAGATAAATCCAATCCAAATCTAAACAAGATTTTAACTAGAATTTTATCTCCCTTTTTCAACCAAAAAATCCGAAAATTCCAAAGAGAAAATCTCCTAAAAATTTCGGCCACTTTTAGGATAAGGGAGAATCAAAATTCTACTAGGATTTTCAAGCTTGAATCTTATCTCATCCTTATCCAAAATAACCGAATTTTCCTAGGAGATATTCTCCAAAATTTCGGCCACTTTTCTGGGAGGAGAGAATCCAAATTCAACTGGGATTGAAACTTGAATTTTTCCTTTGAACCTTATCCACAAAAACCGAAAATCCATTGAGGATAATCCTCAAAATTTCGTCCATCATTAGTTAGGATTTGGATTCAAAATTCAAGTAGGATTCTAACAAGATTATCCTCTCCATATCCAACTCAAATTCGAATTTCAAACCTTGTGGATTTTCCACAACAAATTCGAATCCTACTTGGACTGTGATTCAAAATTTGAATTTCAAATTTCAAATTTCAAATTCGAATTTCAAATTCAAATTTCAAATTTCAAATTTCAAATTTCAAATTTAAATTTCAAATTCAAATTTCAAATTCGAATTTCAAATTCAAATTTCAAATTCAAATTTCAAATTCAAAATTCAAATCTCAAATTTCAAAATCCACAAAACAGTTGTGTTTCAAATTCTTGTTCTTATGGATAATGTTCTACAACTCTAATCCAATCTCAAATAAAATCATGGCAACTTTATTTGGAGTTCGAATAATTATGTACTCTATTATCCAAAACAAAATCTAAATCCAAGCGGAGAGAATCTTGTCTACCATCCTAATCCTATGTCATCACCATCCATACATAATAAACCAGCCAAGAGCATACATAAATCAATTTGCCAAACGTTAAGGAATTATGTGGAGCTAGTAGAGGGACTGATTGGACATATATAATCGGGCTCCCGCAAATCCATATGATCATCATTCTTTTACCGAACAACTCAATCATATGATCACTAGTTTCAGAGTCACACCACTATAAACCTGAAACTAAACTCCAAATTATATACCGTATTACGTAAGCCTGTGACAAGCTATCGTCCAATGACCTTGTCATGTATGCAGAACCCTCATATGATATCCATGATCAGCCTTAGGCCAAAGTCCGTTTAATCCTACTGATTAGGCTATCTTAAAGTTCCATTATACTACCGAATAAAGAAAATGATTATTCACTATATGTGAATAAGAAGTCATCCACCCAGCAGACGACCCAAGGCCTTGTCCATTTTCACATTCAGTATAATGCCTTTAAGAGGATACCCTTAACCCCTCATTAGAACTATGATTCCGATATCTGTAAATGAACCCTTCATCGTATACAAGTCATGCACCCAACGAATCGGTCTATAAGCTTACTACCTCTGAGACGCTTTAGCCATTGGAACATCAAAGTACACAAGTCGTATACATGAAGCTGTCCTTTTACTCAGGATTAAGGTTACTGCATAATGAACGTCAAAAGCAGATCGATCCACTCAAAGCGGACTTCGTAGATCAATCACGCTTTAGTCCCGGTCTTATATGTCACCACCAAGCAACATGTCTATGTCTCTACTTGGGTGTCTAGCTCCAGACAGTCAAGACAAACCTTCCCCTCCAAGGCTTTAGACAACATAATAGTCTTAACATGAGTTAGATGCTCGGTCTAACCCCATAGACTACAGACCATAGTTTAGACCGCTAACTTTAGAACATTATCTTCTCGCATACAAAAGTCCATTGCATGCAACATTCTAACAGTTTAACACAAGCAGTCAGGGAGCCATATTTGCTTACATTTACTTTAACATGTAAATAAGACGAGGACAGATAGCAATTTAATGAATAACCTCTATATATAATTTTATTATCCAGTTCAAAATAAATACATTAAAATATCTCTAATGCTTAGGGCATTTCCTAACAGATTGGTCATCCCGTAATGCGTGCATGGCTGAGAGGGACTTTGGGGAGCAATCCACTGACCAATCCTCTACAGTTTACTCTACATGAACATAACATAACATAACTTAACATGACAAACCTCCACTTGGTTGGGAGGCCAGTATGCCAAAAGTGGTTTATTACCATTTTTCATGTGGTTCCTAACCCGATGGCATTATCGTTGCCTCATTGGTCTGGAACACTTTACATTTCTTTCTTCACTTGTGTGTATTTTATTTTACACATTTGTGTGTATATAGTACCTTGATACATACTTTCCATATCATACATAGCATATAAACATACTACGTACATTCATGTTGCAGACAATAAAATGTCTGAACTTACAACGTATAACATATAAGCATAACCATCCATTCATGTTGCCAATATAAAAATGTATGAACTTACAGATACTTCGCTAGCATCTCTTTTCTTACTTTCTTGATTCGCAGACGTCCCTTCATCGTGTCTGGAGCGAATTCCTATAATCGGAATAATCACCGTTATTTTCAATTCTCATTTCATATGTAAAGCTTAATAAAATATCAAAATTCTACGTTTCATTTCCCAATCATGAACTTAGGGGTCTGATATCCTATTTATAACTTTTCTGCTAACTTTTGGTAAAATTACCTTTAGGTCCCGAACTTTTGGCAAAATTACCATTTTGTCCTTTAGTGGGATTTTTCTTCATAACCTTACTTTTCATTGATTTACAACTTAGTTTTGGCCCTTAAAATCTTAATTAAGCCATTCTAAGTCCATTAGGTCCCTTTTCTATCATTCCTGAAATTTTCGATTAAAATGACCGTTTTGTCCCTGACGGGTCTTTGGACAGTAACATTTTTACCTTAACATTTTGTCAGTATTTTCTATGCCTAAAAATCATGAAATAATATTTTCTTAGGCTTTACTAAATTTTTACGGTATCATTTGCGGCAATTTCTCGGTTTATTATTCTTTTCAAAACGTCCATCCTTCTTTCCCGGGCCTAGGTCACTGAAGAGGCTCGGGTTTCCATCCTGACCACATTTTTTTTACCCCTCGTTTCCTAAAATAACCCTTTGTGCCGTTTTAGAAATTTTTGGAGTATTTTTGCTTAATTTTTGGGTTCCCAACGTTTAGGAAATGCCTCAAAACTATCTACTCAATTCTAATCTACCACATACTAAACCAGAGGCCTAATTTTTATGTAAAAACTCAAACTTTTTACTTAAAAATCTTTACATTGAACACATTTTCTTATTCGACTATTTTTCATACCAATAGTCCATAATTAATATTTATTATTCCAATTAATTAATTAAGGAATGAAAGTAATCAAGATCACTACTGGAGTCATTCAACGACGTCCAATTAGTAGGTTGACTCCAATCGGCGATAGAAGGAGTCGTTTGATCTCGTGCGTACAAACATTGATTCACCGTTCTTTGCATTTGAAATTCCATCTTGCAATTCTGATGCCACAAATGCGTCGGGAACATTGAAAATAAGCCAGAGGGCCATCCTTCAAAAATTTGGGGTCCAGCTACTGTTGACCGGCGTTGACCACTATTGACCAGTGTTAACTACCGTTGACACCAATTCGTAGATCTCGACAAAAGGAACCCATTTCTGGTATCAATTTCCCAAATTTGAGCTTCCATCACTGGAAAACATTTCCCCATGATGGACAGCGGCGGCGACGTTCGATCTCCGTCGTGTCAGCGTTGATTCATGCAATTGAGTTGGGGCTTTTGTTCCACGCATCGTTCTGATCATTTTAGGATGGGTGGTGTTGCTCATCTCTACTGGAATCGATGAGTTCCATGGTGGGGACAGGGTGACAACAGTGAGGTATTGGGCGACGCAATCTGACAGCTGTTGAGGTGAAACAAGACATGGCTTTTGTTTTGCTTATCACCACGAATCTATTGAGACCAGAATCACCTCGATCGGTGGTCAAATGACGAAGATACGGCGTCAGGAAATTTTGTTCCTCCGGCGGCTTTAAGCGGCACGTGCAGCGTTCTCATGCGGCGGTTCCATCGACTTGACCCACCGCTAGACTCAGCTCGACGAGAGCTTTCCAACGAGATTGGCGGTGTTGACAACGGACATCGTTTCCGGTTTGTGGTTACTATTTATTTCTGGTGTAGGGAGGAAAGAGAAAGGGAAGAAAAAGAATGAGGGCTTTTTTGCAATTTCTGACTTTTCCACTCTTTTTATACTTTTTTTTTGGTGTAATTTTTAACATAGGCAATATTGACTAATTTGGGCATGCTGAACCCAAATAAAACAGTTTTACGTTCATTTGAGGTCATCTCGACTAGTTTTGCAATACTGCGATTTCATGGTCAAAATTTTCTTTTTACGCTCAATTGACTAATTTGAGCATGTTGATTCTAAATATATAAGTTTTATATCAAGAAAAAGTCATCTTGACTAATTTCTTGATACTGTATATATGTGGGTCAAAAGTTACATTTTATGCTCAATTGACTAATTTGAGCATACTAATTCTAAATATATCAGTTTTATTTCAAGAAAAAGTCATCTTGACCAATTTCTTGATACGGTGTGTTTTCTGGTCAAAAATAACTTTTTATGCTCAATTGACTAATTTGAGCATGCTGATTCTAAATATATCATATTTTAAATATGGAATTCATTGTGTACATTCCATGTACCGATTTTCCGATAGTGATGAAATTTCCCTATTGTCACATTCACCCTTCCTTATAAAATTTTTGTCCTTGAAAATTAGGACAAGTAGGGGTACAAAGATTTCATTTTGTCTTCATATTGCATTCACTCTACCGTAGTTATTTGCTCTACGTAGCTGGCAGCTCCTGAATTCCTTTGGAATTCTGTCTTTGCCGCATTTTCTAGGGAATATAGGCGGTGTTGGAAGTTTTGAGTCGGGTGGTGTCACTTCCTTGCTTGCCTATGAGGAAAGTGAGGCTGATGCTGGACTGTTCTGAGAGAATCTCTCGATCGTGATATGGCGAAACTTGATCCAGTTAAGCACTAATCCTAGTCACAAGAATCCTAGTACACACAAAAGTATCTCCCTGAAAAGTGTTAACAGCTAACATGACCTAGTTATCTCGATCTATGTCACATAGCTGTAAATCCTCTCTATAGCATGCGGCCAGTCTGGTATTCCCGTGGACTGCTGTTGACTGGGTTTGGTTGACTGGAGTACAAGGTATCAAGCGTCAGGATAAAAATAGCCTAACAACTGACCTTGTTCATGTGACGACCCGTGCTCTTAGTGGCCCGGGCTGTCACCGAAAATTGCTTACTTTAACTAATACTTATACATTCTTGCAAACTTACTTAAAATCTCGATACCCTAATTTTAGGGATTTTTTTATGGCATACGTATTTACTATTCACGTACGTATACTTTAAATGTGCAACGACTAAATTATTGGGAGTTCAAGTACACATACACATATTTAATACTGTTTAACTATCTATTATATAAAAATACTATTCAACAGTTACTATTTAAAATACTATTTAACGGTTACTATTTAAAAATACTATTCAATAGTTACTATTTAAAAATACTGTTTAATTGTTACTATTTAAAAATACTATTTAATGGTTACTATTTAAAAGTTCTTTTTAATTAAACTGTACGGAAGATTCACTCGCGATGTATCCATAACCTTGCCCTCACATCTGCCTCCGTCACCGTCATCGCCCATTGATTGCTTATGTCGTAGGACGCTTACCTACAGCATGAACACACTACGTGAGCTTTACGCCCAGTAAGTATAACATGTTAACCGCAAAACATGTTTAAACATAGTACATACTTAAAATCATATAAGCATGCCAGGTATCAACATATATCACTTAAACATGTCACATACCAAATCGCCACATATCATATCACTGAATCAACTTCACATACTATATGCATGACAGATAGCACCGTATACCGAAATGCATTTTACTATGAATGGAAGCATAGTGAATTATTGCATACCATGTAAAATGCATGATCCGGTTATGCTCATTTATGCTTCATTATTCTCTTTTCTTTCTTATGTCTACTTAGGGCCCGTGTGTCAGTACCGAACTGCGCGTGAATCATTGGGGACGCCCCTGATCCTGGGCCTTGGCCCGTTATGGATATATTTTATGGCCTTGGCCTGTTATACATTATGAGCCTTAGCTCGTTAAATTTTGTTGGCCTTGGCTCGTTATACTGACACGCTTATTCTCATATTTCTTAATTCTTTATTTGATCGTGCCACATACTCTACTAGGCTATCCCCTAATCTTACACGAAAGGAATGTATGGCCTCTAACTTGTTCGTTCATCAATCGACGCGATTATGAAACTATATGCTCTTATGTATTCGGTGCAACAGCGTGTACATGGTGTGCATACTTAACATACTATAAAAACTACTACTTTAAATTCATTTT
The DNA here is from genome assembly GCA_035233585.1 of Antiaris toxicaria. Lineage (NCBI taxonomy): Eukaryota > Viridiplantae > Streptophyta > Magnoliopsida > Rosales > Moraceae > Antiaris > Antiaris toxicaria. The sequence goes on from CP141157.1 coordinate 26,755,153, forward strand.
ATTCATGCCGTAGGCGGAGTTGTACTTACCTAGTTTGCAAACAACTTGTATTCTCGCCTTTGTTAGCTTACAAGTTACCACCTGTCATCAATAATGCTTCTCATTAATACTCTTGCTAAGTCATTGTTACCGTTAGTGACTAAAATAGATAAATCGCTTGGTATCGATTACTGTCGGTACTAACTCCCTCTCTATCTCGAGGGTTTACTTCTCTATATGTGGTTAATTAATTTATTACCTCATAAATTAATTAACATTGTCTTTTTGGTCACTACTACCGTTAGTGACTGCAACTTATGTTTCTATGTAGTACCAAGACCCATCGGTACCCTATTGGCCTTCTTTGGGAATTTGGTGCCTAACTTCCATCATGTTCAATTAATTATTTTCTTGACAGATTAATCATCGTTCCTCATAGTGTTATTCGAAACACGGTACTTGACTGGTTTACCGGCTAGTCAATAGACCGGTTACCTCACGCGTTGTTAACTAGGTAGCCTACCAAGTTCCTATGCATAAACTTGGTGAAGTAATCGACTGGTTTACTTTGCTTGTTTGGTGTGGTAGCCTACTGGGCTACCCACACTATTTTGGTTATTTAAGAAAATCGTTTTGGTTGACTTATAAAATTCTTGGAAAATTGTGTGTTTTGAAACCGTTCCTTATCACCCTGTTGGAAGGTGGGGACGTTTTAATAAAACCACGGTTTTATTTTAAACAATGTGAAATACATTTTGATGTTATATTTTAAGGATGGTTTTTGAACCATTTTTGAAAACTATTTTGAAACTTGATCGAAACGACTTAGTTTGTAAAAATAGCGAACACAAAATTTTTCACCCTCTATGAGATGAACAATTGTCATGTTCACCTCGGAGCTCAAATCTAATTCTAATGGATCCTAAACTCATTGGACCTGTGGCTAATGTGCCCAGTTTTTGCAAAAATTCCAGTTTTATGCTATTTTGGAATCGGCTCTGTTTAAGGCTCAAAACGGCACAAATTTTTAAAACACACATAGGTCATCTTAAAGGTTTCAACTAGATCTACAACTTTTATATTGAGCCTGAAGTTCGGTTCGGACTCTAAGTGGTCCATTTTTAACAAAGCCCGAGACTAAGTCTGGGTTCAGATTTTTAGTCCTAGTTTTGGGCACAGAATCAAAACCACTTAAAAAACCTATCGTATTGTCGTTTTTGGCCAAAACATATTTGAACGCAAAAACGACCGTATTGAAATTTTCTTAAAACTTCATGTTTCACTAAATCCCAAATTCAGACCCTAAAGGGATCAAAATGGCCAAAACCCATGGCCTTTTATGGGGGACAGATTGTGTCCAGCCGCCTTAATCAAAATGTTCATGCTCATATGTGCATACATCCATTTGTAAAAATGTAAACACAACCACACAACCATAAACTTAAAAATAGAAAGCTAAGAGTTCAAAATAAACTTATTACAACCCATGTGCATAAACATATACACATAAATCCCTTGATCAAAATCTTAAAATCAACTAACCACAAGATATGGTTTTCGGTTTTACCTCTTGTGCTATGGACCAAGCACAAACTGGAGTTAAGGCTTGAGTGACCAAATGGCCAGTGATTCTTGGTGAAAAAGGGGACGGTTTTGTGCTAGCAAGACACCACAAAAATTTCTCTTAACATCAACCCAATAATAACTACTAAAACCACAAAGTTTTGGTCTAGAACCTTACCCTTGGTGCACTTGAAATGGCTTAGATGAACACCTCCTAACACAAGCTTAAAGAGGTTGGTTTTTGGTAAACTTTTGACTTGGTATTTGGCATGAAAAATGGAGGGTTTTGGGGCTTGAGGGTGATCAGCTGCAGTAAGGAAAATGAGAGAGAAAACGGGTTGTGTTTTGGAGTGTGAAAAGAAAGGAACACAAGCTAAGGTATGGTCACCCTTTTATAGACAAACCTAAGTAAACTTTAACCAACTCTAAGCTTGATTAACAAGCTAACTTAAAGCTAATTTAGGGATAAAAAATCTACCCCATTTCAGTCCATCACCACCAAAAAAGCTGCAGCCATAAATGGAGGGGAGATTAAAAAATTTGGGATTTGGCATGTGCTTGATTTGTGATATTTTTTAATGGATGTGTTATAACTTACCCCTTTATTTTATTCTCACTTTTTGGGATTTTTGTGTAGCAAAACTGGCTAGTTTTCCAGCTAAGGACACATGGTTTTAGAGGCCAGAAATTCAACTGTGTTTGCTCTCTTCACAGTCCAGTTTTCTACTGTGATTTCCGATCTTTTCTCGGCAGTGTTCTAATTTTCATCCAGAAATTAGATTTTTTGAATCTGATTTTTATACTAATGATTTCTAGTTGTTTTATACTATCTAAGAGCCCATTCTACACCAATTTACTATTTATTTCCTATACTGTGGTTGTATCTACACTGTGCTGTCCTTGCGCACACAAAATGAGGCGTTCTGACGTGAAATTTTCAACACAGTTTCTCTTAACTAATTCAGACATGCTTATTTCAATTTTATCAATTTTATGTCCGTCTGGAGTCGTCTAGACTAGTTTTGGGATCTGTGTGATCCCACCTCGAAAAACATGTCAGGTGCCAGATTGACTAATTTAGATGTCCTGAGTCTAAATATATCAGTTTCGGGGCGAGTAAAGGTCATCTTAACCCTCTTCCTGATACTGCGTGTCTCTCAAATAAAATTTTATATTTTGTGCCCAATTGAGCTAATTGAGCCTACTAACCGTTAATATATCAGTTTTAAGTCAAATTAAGGCTGTCTTGGCCAGTAAGTTGACACTGCGTTTTTACTATTCACTATCCATTACTTTCTATTCTAACTAACTAATCTGAGCGTTCTGACTCAGATTTTGTCAGTTTCTAAACGAGAAGAGGTCATCCAAACCATTTTCTAGATATTGTACCCCTGTTAGTGTTTCTATTGCTATTGTGCTCAGATGTTCAGTTTGATCATTTTGGTGATCTATTCACCAGTCTTGTGTCAGGAAATGGTCATCTGGACTAGTTTCCTCACACTGCGTGTCTCATACACTCATATACATAATAGGGCGGACTGAGTTCACTATTGATCACCCCTTTCACTGCATGAATTGTACTTAAACAGTACCATACCTGTTTGATCTATTCAACTGGAAATATAATGTATTTTTCAACTTAATTACTCATTAAATAGCAATTAGGTTTCATACATTTTGAGAGTCTGTATAACGGCTCTTTACTCATTACACGGCCTTCTACACGGGTTCTACCACGGGCGTGTACAAGGCAACATGGGCGCGTATTGTCTGGACATGGGTGTGTGCTAATTAAGCTTGCTTAACATGGCCATGTCCTGAAACACATTCATAATTCCGAGCGATACACAGTGACTTACATGGCCATGTACCTGACCGTGTCACACTACACGGCTATGTACTCTCACACGACTTCTCACACTTATATAGTCCGATCGGTACATGGCTTCTTACACGGCCATGTACCTGACTATGTTTCTCAAATTTGCATTTAAAGGCATTAAACTAACCCAAATTCATTCCTCAATTTCTCATTATATAGAATTTAGATTACAAGAGTATGGGGGTCCTTACAACTTACGTCCCTTACAAAATTTTCATCCTTGAAAATTAGAATAGTTCTAGGAAGTTTCTTTTGATATACTCTTCCCGTCCCCATATGGCTTCTTCTATGATGTGGTTCCGCCACAACGCTTTTACAAGTGGTATAACCTTATTCCTAATTACTTTGTCTTCTGTGGCTAGGATTCGCATGGTTTCTCCTCGTATGTTAGATCGGCATGCATTCCGTGCAGTCTCACTAGTTGAGCTTGATAAATTTCTACTAGTCTTCCTACTGAGTAGCTCACTTTAATGGTTAAAAATTGAGCTGATTTTGTCGAACGATCTACGATTTCCCAAATTACACCGTTGCTGGTTGACATTCTTAGCAATCCGTCTATGAAATTCATCATAATCTACTCCCATTTCCACTTGGGTAGCTCGTTTTTCTATAGTTCTCCAGCAGGTCGTTGATGTTCTACTTTAATCCTCTGGCATGTGAGGCATATGGCAACGAACATGGCAACGTCATTTTTCATTCTCGGCCACCAAAAACTCTCTTTTAAGTCCTTGTACATCTTATTTGCCCCTGAATGTAACGAATATGGCGTTTTATGAGCCTCTGAAAGGATCCGCTTCCTAAGTTTCTCATTATTTGGAACACATACTCTATCTCTGAAATAGAGTATGCCATCCTTAGAGACTCAAAATTCTGAACTCTAGTCCTCTATGGCTTCCTTTTTGAGCTTGTTTAGGGTCAAATCATGGTCCTGATCGACCTTAATTTCCTCTAGGAGTGTTGATTGGGGGGGTCATTTCAGACAATCTTCCCGTTAGAACTCGATTTCACTTCTGCGTAGTGTTTCTGGCAAGGCACGAACAGCCATAAGCGATTAAGAGTGCTCTCTATTTAATGGATCGGCCACCTTGTTAGCCTTTCCTAGATGATATATGATTTCACAGCTATAATCCTTCACCAGTTCTAGCCGTCATTACTGCCTCGCATTGAGCTCTTTCTACGTGAAAATGTACTTGAGGCTCTAATAGTCCGTGTAAATCTTACACTTAATGCTGTACAGGCAGTGCCTCCATATCTTGAGTGCAAAACAATCGTTGCTAGTTCCATATCGTGAGTAGGGTTTTTTTTCTCATGGTCTTGTCATTGTCGTCGTTGCCTTCCACCTTTAAAAGGTGTTCGGGAGACGAAGGGGCTGGTTCAGGCTCTTCCATGGGTTCCCCTGACGTCTTTAAGTGCTTTGGCTAGTGCTCGACCTTGGTTTCATCATGAGCCTCCTTCAACATGTGTTGTAGAAGTCCATATCAGTTTCCTCGCAGCACACAGCATACGTTAGAATTATGTCACAGGACATCAGCTGCAGTCTCTCAGTCCGATGAATAGGTTCCTGTATATCCGCAACTCTAGGGAACTTAGGCAGTTTCACCTCCTTGCTTGAAAAACTGGGGCTGATGCTGGACTCTTCTCGGTGATTTGCTCAATCATGGTATGGCGAATCTCAATACCCATGAGATTACCTTCCTAAAAGATATCGACAGCCATCAGGACTCAATTATCCTGGTCAATGGCGTACAATCAGGGAATCATTTGCATGAAACTAGTCTTGACATTCACATGGAGTGCAGAGTACTGTTTACTACTCAAAACTTGGTAGACAACTAGCCCTAAAGATTGATACAACTAGGGCGGCAATCCATATTCCTACTCTGAGTAGTTATTTAGTACTACACGATCGTGATTCTATGTATAGTGATCTCACCATCCCTTCTAACTCTTTTTTTTTTCAGTCGCACTCTAGTCAGTTGTGAAAATATTATATCTAAGCCTTTGGGCAAAACTATACTGCTTTTTATATTGTTTTAAAAAGTACATAAGTTTAGTCTATTGAGAGTGGTAAACACTTCCAGGTACATAGTCTCAAAAGGACATGCTAGGTTAGATCTAGCAAGGGTAAGCTATTGCTTGCCATTGTACATATATACGTGACTAAGAAAAGATTCTGCCTTAGTTTTCTAGGGCTTCCAGTCTACCTTGTGTGATTGAAAGGCTTTCAATTCTGGTCTGGATAGCATGGAGTTGATTATTTGTGGGATGAGCTGGATTCTATTGATTCTGTGGTTTGGAATAATAGTCCCTCACATAGTGGCCTTCCTTGCTATAGATGAAACAGCCACTTGTTCCTTGATGGCATTCTCCTGGGTGCCTCCTTTTGCATTTCAGGCACGTCGGGTGTTTGTTATCATCTCTTCTCTAGTCGTTTCTCTTCTGGGGGAAGTCCTTTTATGAACCTTGGTTGCCCTGATTCCCTTTCCTCTTGTTGTTGTTGTGGGACTGCCTGCTGTTTTGGTCTGTCCCCATGTTCTGCCTTCTCTCTTGAGATTCTGGGTTCTGCTTCCCTTGTGCTAGCTTGTTTGGGATCTTTTCCTCCCTTTGGGCTTTTTGATTTGAGCCATTCTCTCTTTGTCCTGAGCCAACCAAGACTCAGCTTGGATGGCTCGGCTGATGCATTTTGCCATTGTTGCGGGCCCATGGCTACAGTTGTAGACTTGGACAGCGATGTCCGTCCTAAACATTTTCAGCATCCTTCTAACTTTCTCCTTCTCGGTTGGCACTAAATCTGGGTAGAGTCAGGCTAGCTGCTCAAACTTCCTGATCGCCTCCATCACGGTCTTGCACCCTGACGTAGATTGTTAAACTCGTCTTGTTGGGCTGCTAGGGCCTTATCATTAAAGTACATCTCTTTAAACTCCTTAGTGAAGTCTGCCCAGCTCATCTCATTAATATTTTTCTGGATGGCCACTATCTTCCACCATTAGCGTGCCCCCTTGCGTAAGGCGAGGGATGCACATAATACTTTCTCCCTCTCTGTCAATCCCATGAGATCCAAGATCACTTGGATGTCGATCAACCAGTCGTCGGCCTCGATGGAATTTGTGGTTCCTTCGAATTCTGGCATTTTCAAGTGCCAGAATCGCTCATAGAGGTCAACTTCTCTAGGAGTTGGCACAAGAACATTGGCTGTTATGGGGGCAGCCACAGTTGATGGCACCGGAGTCACTTAGGTTGGAGGAACCGGTTGTTCCCTGGGAGTATCGTGGGCTACTAGAGCTTCTTGGATTGGTACTCTTGTCGTTTAAGGTACCTGAGGCTATTGGTTTAATTGCTCCCTGAGCTGAATGAGTTCTCGTTGCTAATTCTCCATCATCTCTCACATAGTTACGAGCTGCACCATTAATTCATCCTCCTAGGATGCTTGGGTTGTTTATGCATACTTCCAATCATGATGTCTTTCGAACTCTATCGCATAACAGAAAAAAATTTATAGGTCCTCCATTTACATATTGGGAAATCACGTCACCTATCATTTTCCTTCTTACTCATGTGTGAAAAATATTATATCTAAATCCTTGGGCAAAACTGTATTGCCTTTCATATTGTATATAGGTACACAACTTCAGTCTATTGGGAGTGGTAACCACTTTTCGGTATATAGTCTCAAAAGGACATATTAGGATAGGTCTAGTAGGAGTAAGCTACTACTTCCCATCATGCCTATATACATAGTCAAAAGTTTTGCTAATATGGGTCACTGCTACTCAAAGGTTAGTACTGATTCTGTGTCGAAGATATCCTTGTCGTCGCTCCTATCGATGGAAAACTCCTCTGAGTCCTTTTTGTTTTCTAGACCAGAGCTGGCCTCATCATCGCTGGCTATGATAACTTGAGATTTCAGCTCGTACCCATCCTTTCATCATCGTTCTTCGCATCGGGGTGATATACTGCTAATGGTATAGCTGGAATAGGGTCCTCACCAACCGGTCCATAGTGGTTGAGGAGGTCTCGGTAGAAATCCTCCCAATGTACAAATGGGTCTTTATGCTTGCGATATTGACTCCACCAGGCCATAGCTGGCCCCTTTAGCCGGTTGCCCGCCAAAATCGCCTGTAGTTGTGGTGGTATGTGGCAGGTTTAGAAGATAACTTCCATGTTATGAATCCATAGTGGGAGTTCATCTCGACAGTAACCGTCGTATCTATCTAGGTGCATGGCGACGAAAGCTATACTCGCCTGGCGATCTTATTGTATCTGGCGAGGACCTATGAGAGCAGGTTTTACTGGTACATGTTCTGCCGGTACAGGTTCCACTGGTACTGCCATGATCGCCTTCTATTACTTAGTCGTTAACTTACATACTAATACTGCAGAATAAAAACTAACTTACCAGGACAAATGAGGCAAGCACAAGGCGATGTGAGGTAGGGTGGCAGGAAACCGCTTTAATACCAACTGTAACGTCTCGTGCCCTTAGTGGCCTGGACCGTCACTGAAAACTGCTTACTTTAACTGATACTTATACTTTCTTGCAAACTTACTTAAAATCTCGATACCCTAATTTTAGGGATTTTTTTTATGGCGTACGTATTTACTATTCATGTACGTATACTTTAAATGTGCAACATCCAAATTATTGGGAGTTCAAGTACACATACACATATTTAATACTGTTTAACTATTTACTATTCAAAAATACTATTCAACAGTTTCTATTCAAAAATATTATTTAATGATTACTATTCAAAAATACTATTCAATGGTTACTATTTGAAAATACAGTTTAACTATTACTGTTTAAAAATACTATTTAACGATTACTATTTAAAAGCACTTTTTACTCAAACTGTGCGGAAGATTCACTTACGGTGTATCCATAACCTCGGCCTCACATCCACCTCCACCGCCGTCATCGCCCATTGATTGTTTATGCCGTAAGATGCTTACCTACAGCATGAACACACTCCGTGGGCTTTACGCCCAATAAATACAACATGTTAACTACAAAACATGTTTAAACATAGCACATACTTAAAATCATATAAGCATGCCAGGTATCAACATATATCACTTAAACATGTCACATACCAGATCGCCACATATCATATCACTAAATCAACTTCACATACTATATGCATGACAAATAGCACTGTATACCAAAATGCATTTTACTATGAATGGAAGCATAGTGAACTATTGCATACCGTGTACAATGCATGATTCAGTTATGCTCATTTATGCTTCGTTATTCTCTTTTCTTTCTTATGTCGACTTAGGGCCTGTGTGTCAGTACCGAACTGCACGTAGATCATTGGGGATGCCCTTGATCCTAGGCCTTGGCCCGTTATGGATATATTTTATGGCCTTGGCCTGTTATACATTATGAGCCTCAGCTCGTTAGATTTTGTGGGCCTTGACCTGTTATACTGACACCCTTATTCTCATCATTCTTAATTCTTTATTTGATCGTGCCACATACTCTACTAGGCTATCCCCTAATCTTACGCGATGGGGATGTATGGCCTCTAACTTGTTCGTTCATCAATCTATGCGATTGTGAAACTATATGCTCTTATATATATTATGCAGCGACGTATGCATGGTGTGCATACTTAACATACTGTAAAAACCATTACTTTAAATTCATTTTATTCATGCCGTAGGTGGAGTTGTACTTACCTAGTTTACAAACAACTCGTATGCTCGCCTTTATCAGCTTACAGGTTACCACCTGTCATCAATAACACTTCTCATTAATACTCTTACCAAGTCACCGTTGCCGTTAGTGACTAAAGCAGATAAATCGCTTGGTACTGATTGCCGTCGGTACTAACTCGCTTTCTATCTTGAGGGTTTGCTTATCTATATATGGTTAATTAATTTATTACCTCATAAATTAATTAACATCGTCTTTTTGGTCACTACTACCGTTAGTGACTGCAAATTACGTTTCTATGTGGTACCGAGGCCCATCGGTACCCTATTGGCCTTCTTCGGGGATTTGGTGCCTAACTTCTATCATGTTCAATTAATTGTCTTCTTGACAGATTAATTGTCGTTCCTCACAGTGGTGTTCGAAATATGGCCCTTGACTGGTTGAACCAATCAACAGACCGGTTACCTTGCGCGTTGTTAACTAGGCAGCCTACTGGGTTACTATACGTAAACTTGGTGTAGTAACCGACTGGGTTACTTTGCTTGTTTGGTGTGGTAACCTACCGGGCCACCCACACTTTTTTGGTTATTTAAGAAAATCATTTTGGTTGACTTATAAAATTCTTGGGAAATTGTGTGTTTTGAAACCGTTCCTTATTACCCAGTTGGAAGGTGGGGACGTTTTATTAAAACCACGTTTTTATTTTAAACAATGTGAAATACATTTTGGTGTTATATTTTAAGGATAGTTTTTGAACCATTTTTGAAAACTGTTTTAAAACTTGATTGAAACGACTTAGTTTGTAAAAATGGTGAACATAACATTTTTCATCCTCAACGAGATGAAAAATTCTCAAGTTCACTTCGGAGCTAAAATCTAACTCTAACAGCTCCTAAACTCATTGGACCCGTGGCCAATATGCCTAGTTTTTACAAAAATTCCAGTTTTATGCTATTTTGAAAACAGCCTAATTTTTAAAATATGCATAAGTCTTTAAGTTCAACGAGATCTACAATGTTCATGTTGAACCCGAAGTCTGGTTCGGACTCTAAGTGGTCTGTGTTTAACAAAACTCGAGACTAAGTTTGGGCTCAGATTTTTAGTCCTAATTTTGGGCACTGAATCAAAACCACTTGAAAAACCTATTGTAGTATTGTTTTTGGCCAAAACCTATTTGGCACAAAAACGACCATATCAAAATTTTCTTAAAACTCTATGTTTCACTAAATCCTAAATTCAGACCCTAAAGGTGTCAAAATGGCCAAAACCCGTGGCCTTTTCTGGGGGATAGATTGTGTCCAGCCACCTGAAACAAAACGTTCATGCTCACACGTGCATACATCCATTCGTAAAAATGTAAATACAACCACATAACCATAAACTTAAAAAGGGAAAGATAAGGGCTCAAAATAAACTTATTACAACCCATGTACATAAACAAATACACATAAATCCCTTGATCAAAATTTTTAAATCAACTAATCACAAAATAGGATTTTCGGTTTTACCTCTTGTGCTATGGACCAAGCATAAACTGGAGTCAAGGCTTGAGTGACCAAATGGCCATGTGATTCTTAGTGAAAAAAGGGTCGGTTTGTGCTAGCAAGACACTGCAAAAATTTCTCTTAACATCAACCCAAAAATAACTATTAAAACCACAAAGTTTTGGTCTAGAACCTTACCCTTGGTGCACTTGAAATGGCTTAGATGAACACCTCCTAACACAAGCTTGAAGAAGTTGATTTTTGGTAAACTTTTGGCTTGATATTTGGCATGAAAAATGGAAGGTTTTGGGGCTTGAGGGTGATTGACTGCAGCAAGGAAAATGAGAGAGAAAATGGGTTGTGTTTTGGAGTGTGAAAAGAAAGGAACACAAGCTAAGGTATGGTCACCCTTTTATAGACAAACCTAAGTAAACTTTAACCAACTCTAAGCTTGATTAACCAAGCCAACTTTAAGCTAATTTAAGGACAAAAATCTGCCCCATTTCAGACCATCACCACTGAATAAGTTGCAGCCATAAATGGAGGGGAGATTAAAAAATTTTATGTTGTTGGCATGTTCTTGATTTATGACATTTTTTAGTGGATGTGTCATAACTTACCGCTTTATTTTATTCTCACTTTTGGGGTTTTTGTGCAACAAAACCAGCTGGTTTTCAAGCTAAGGACACACGGTTTTAGAGGCCAAAAATTCATATGTGTTTGCTCTCTTCGCAGTCTAGTTTTCTACTGTGGTTTTCGGTCGTTTCTCGGTAGTGTTCTAATTTTCATCCAGAATTCGGATTTACAGAATCCAATTTTTATACTAATGATTTCTAGTTGGTTTATACTGTCTAAGAGCCCATTCTACACCAATTTACTTTTCATTTTCTATACTGTGGTTGTGTCTACACTGTGCTGTCCTTGTGCGTGCAAAACGAGGCGTTCCGGCGTGAAATTTTCAACACAGTCTCTTTTGACTAATTCGGACATGCTGATTTCAATTTTATCAGTTTTACGTCTGTCCGCGGGTCGTCTGAACCAGTTTTTGGGATCTGTGTGATCCTACCTCGAAAAACATGTCAGGTGCCCGATTGACTAATTTGGGCTTCCTGAGTCTAATATATCAATTTCGGGGTGAGTAAATGTCATTTTGACCTTCTTCCTGATACTACGTGTCTCTAAAACAAAATTTTATATTTTGTGCCCCATTGACCTAATTTAGCCTACTGACCGTTAATATATCAATTTTAAGTCAAATTAAGGCCGTCTTGACCAGTAACTTGACACTGCGTTTTCACTATTCACTATCTACTGCTTTTTATTCTAACTGACTAATCTGAGCGTTCTGACTCCGATTTTGTTAGTTTCTAAATGAGAAGAGGTCATCCGGATCATTTTCTCGATATTGTACCCCTGCTAGGGTTTCTAATCCTATTGTGCTCAGATGTTCGGTCCGAGGGTTCTGGTGATTTTTTCACCGGTCTTGTGTCAAGAAATGGTCGTCTGGACTAGTTTCCTAACACTGCGTGTCTCATACGCTCATACACATAATAGGGCGGATCGAGTCTACTGTCAGTCACCCCTTTCGCTACATGAATAGTACTTAAACAATACCGTACCTGTTTGATCTATTCAACTAGAAAATATACTATATTTTCTAACTTAATTACTCATTATATAGCAATTAGGTTTCATACATTTTAAGAGTCTATATAATGGCTCTATGCTCATTACACGGCCTTCTACACGGGTTCTAACCCGGGCGTGTACAAGGTAACACGGGCGCATATTATCCGGACACGGGCGTGTGCTAGTTGAACTTGCTCAACACAGCCATGTCCTGAAACACGTTTACAATTCCGAGCGATACACGTTCACAGTTTTGAGCGATACACGTTCACAATTCCTGACCGTGTCACACTACACGGCCATGTACTCTCACATGGCTTCTCATACTTATACAGTCCGATCGGTACACGGCTTCTTACATGGCCATGTGCCTGACCGTATTCCTCGAATTTGCACTAAAAGGCATCAAACTAATCCAAATTCATTCCTCAATTTCTCATTATATAGAATTTAAGTTACATGAGTACGGATGTCCTTATAGTTCATACTTGGAACTCGTATAGGGGATCAATACCTATACCGTGTTCTCGTCATCTTATCCTTACAAAATATTTATTTTCAATAACTAAATATTTACTAATTCGGAATAAAACTAACTTACTTGGATGGTGAACAGGATGTGCATCGTGCCAGGAGAGATATAATCAAACAACTCTAATACCAAATGTGACGGCCCACCCTTCGTTGGAGGTTAGACGACATCATCACGATCAAGCTCTAAAGTCGACTACGATAGACCGTCGCCTCATGGGTTATCGACAACTTACTTTTAACTTACTTTGATACCACCTGTAACAGTTGGTATCTTACTTTTAACATACTTTCTTTAATATACTTATTTTAACTTCCCATTTTAATGCGAAAATAGGGAATAAATTCTTTTTTTTTTTTAACTTTAAACTTTAAAACTGTATCATCGTAAAACATTTATTAGAGTAAACATTTTACATTGTTGTAACTTAATTTACATCATAAAACATCATTTCAAAATCCATATCAATACTTCTTTTAAACAGCTCAGCTGAAGACTCATAGCAGTAACATAACCCTTGTCCAGTCCCTTGGCACATGCAGATAATTTCATCCATCACTTGTCTTATCATCGTGCAGGTTGCTTACCTGCAACATGAACAAACTTGTGAGCTATAGGCTTAGTAAGTTCAAACATAAAGACCAGTAATCTAGATCATAGACCATAATTTAGAGCAATTAGCTCATGAGTTTCAACATACATACATGACTAATATATACTCTTACCATATAGGACAGAGCATATCTAATACCAACTATGGCATCAGAACGTTAACATAACAATATCATACATTACTTTAAACTTCATACGTAATATATTTTAACATCTTAAACATACTTTCGTACTTAATATACTTTAAAATCTTGAACATTCTTAACATACTTGAACATCGTAAACATACTTAACATACTTAACATCGTAAACATAACATAAAGTATACTTAACATTCACATCGTAAACATATCGTAATTATAAACATAGCATACTTAACGTATGTTTAAACATCATAAACATGACAAAAAGCATACTTAACATTCACATCGTAAACATATCATAATTTAAACATTACATACTTAACGTATGTTTAAACATCGTAAACATAACATAAGGCATACTTAATATCGTATGACTAACTTATGCATATCAACTTATGTATAATATAACATATGCATAACAATGAATATTAGTCATGTTATGCTTGCTTTTTATCATGAATAATACTATTCACTATGAATAGTAACTCTGACCATGAACAGTACTATTGGTTGTGGACAATACCGTTGACCGTGATAGTAACTTTGACCACAATGGTACTCATAGTGTTAGTGCATCTTATACTCGGTTATGGGCAAAGTTTAAGTCTTAGGACTTTATCTTGCATTATATTTTAGTTTTAGGCCCCATTATTCGTCGTACCTTGGTGCGTGCATGACTGAGAGGGACTCTGAAAAGTGACCCACTGGCCAATCCTCTACAGTCTACTTGACATGAACATAACACAACATAACTTAACATGAGGAACCTCCACCTGGTTGGGAGGCCAGTATGCCAAAAGTGGTTTATTACCATATTTCATTTGGTTCCTAACCCGATGGCATTATCATTGCCTCCTTGGTCTAGAACACTTTACATTTCTTTCTTTACTTGTGTGTATTTTATTTTACACATTAGTGTACATATAGCACCTTGATACATACCTTACATATCATACATAGCATATAAACATACTACATACATTCATATTGCAGACAATAAAATGTCTGAACTTACAACATATAACATATAAACATAATCGTCCATTCATGTTGCAGACATAAAAATGTATGAACTTACAGATACTTCGTTAGCATCTCGTTTCTTGCTTTCTTGATCCATAGACATCCCTTCATCGCGTTTGGAGTGGATTCCTATGACCAGAATAATCACGGTTATTTTCAATCCTCATTTCATATGTAAAGCTTAATAAAACGTAAAAACTCTACGTTTTATTTGCCAATCATGAAGTTAGGCGTCTGATATCTCACTTATAACTTTTCTGTTAACTTTTGACAAAATTACCTTTATATCCCGAACTTTTGGCAAAATTATCATTTTGCCCCTTAGTAGGATTTTTCATCATAACCTTACTTTTCTTTGATTTACAACTTACTTTTGGCCCTTAGAATCTGAATTAAGCCATTCTAACTCCATTAGGGCTCTTTTCTATCATTCCTGAAATTTTGGTTAAAATGACCTGTAGGAAATAAATCGATAAAAACGTATCAGAGTGGCGCAGCGGAATAATAAAAATTTTTCAAGATCGTTAAATATCTCATGATACCATATACAATAAACCAACAACAATTTAAACTCATACCTTAAAGGACGCCAATCTACAGGAAGAGAATGATCGGAGGGCTTCAACCAATTAGCCATCTCTACTATTCTCTAATTCCCAAATAGTTGAGTATGTAGGCACTCTGAACCTCGATTGGTATGCTAGCACTGCTAGTCTTCTTCCGACCACCCAGATCTCTAAAGAACTTATTGTCACGGTGAGTTATACAATAATAAGCCTGCTCACCTGAGAGTCTGTGGTCTAAGAGAACTGGAGTGACAGGACCTCTATTTATAGACTTGTATGAGGTGATCCTCTGAATTTGAATTGGATTAGGGGAAGATTTTCTCCCTTATCCACTCACAAAAACCGAAATTTTTAAAGGCCGTATCCACTAAAAGAATTTGGCCACTTATCTGACTTTTGCATTCAAAATTCAAACAGGATTTTAACTTGAATTTTAACTCCCCATTTATCCACAAAAAATCTGAATTTCTCTAAGGCCATAAACCTGTCCAAATTCGTCTATTAAAGTGTGAGGAGAATCAAAATTCTAATAGGATTTTCTAGCTTGAATTTTATCTCATCTTTATCCATAAATAACCGAAATCTTCCTTAAGATTCACTCAAAATTTTCGGCCACTTCCAGGGAGGAGAGAATCCAAATTCAACTAGGATTGAAACTTGAATTTTTCCCTGTAATCTTATCCATAAAATCCGAAATTACCTTGGGAGATTTTTCCTTAATAAATTCAGTTTTCCTTGGTATATTTGGGTTTCAAAATTCAAGTAGGATTCAAACAAGAATTTCCTCTCCATATCCAACTCAAATTCGAATTCTAACCTTGTGGAATTATCCACAAAGAATTCAAATTCCACTTGGATTGTGATTCAAAATTTGAATTTCAAAATTCAAATTTCAAATTCAAAATTCAAAATTCAAAATTCAAATTTCAAATTTCAAATTTCAAATTTCAAATTTCAAATTTCAAATTTAAGTTTCAAATCCAAATTTCAAATTCGAATTTCAAATTTAAATTTCAAATTCAAATTAAATTTCAAATTCGAATTTCAAATTTAAATTTTAAATTCAAATTTCAAATTCAAAATTTAAATTTCAAGTTTCCAAATTCAAATTTCAAAATCCACAAAAAATTGTATTTCAAATTTTTGTTCTCATGGATAATTTTCTATAACTCCAATCCAATCTCAAATAAAATCATGGCAACTTTATTTGGAGTTCGAATAATTGTGTACTCTATTATCCAAAACAAATTATGAATTCAACCGGAGAGAATCTTGTCCACCATCCTAATCCTATGTCAACACCATCCATGCATAATCAACTAGCCAATAAGCATACATAAATCAATTTGCCAATCGTTAAGGAATTACGTGGAGTTATTAGAGGGACCAATTGGACATATATAATCAGGCTCCCGTGAATCCATATGATCATCATTCTGTACCGAACCACTCAATCATATGATCACTAATTTCAGAGTCACACCACTATAAAACTAAAACTGAACTCCCAATTATATACCATATTACGTAAGCCTGTGACGAGCTACTGTCCAATGACCTTGTCATATATGCAGAACCCTCATATGATATCCATGATCAGCCTTAGGTCAAAGTCCATTTAATCCTACTGATCAAGCTATTTTAAAGTTCCATTATACTATCGAATAAGAAAATGATTATTCACCACATGTGAATAAGAAATCATCTACCTAGCAAATGACCCAAGGCCTTGTCCATTTTCACATCCAGTATAATGCCTTTAAGAGGATATCTTTAACTCCTTAGAGCTATGATTCCAGTATCTATAAACAAACCCTTCATCGTATACAAGTCATGCACCCAACGAACCGATCTATAAGCTTACTACCTCTGAGACGCTTTAGCCATTGAAACATCAAAGTACACAAGTTATACACATGAAGTAGTTCATTTACTCAAGATTAAGATTACTATACAATGAACATCAAAAGCAAATTGATCCACTCATAGCGGACTACGTAGATCAATCACGCTTTAGTCTCGGTCTAATATGTCACCACTAAGCAACATATCTATGTCTTTACTTGAGAGTCTATGCTCCGGACAGTCAAGACAAACCATCCCCGCCATGGCTTTAGACAACATAATAATCTTAACATGAGTTAGATGCTCGGTCTAACCCCATAGACTACAAACCTTAGTTTAGACTGCTTACTTTACAACATTGTCTTCTCGCATACAAAAGTGTATTGTATGTAACGTTCTAACAGTTTTAACACAAGCAGTCAGTGAGCCATATTTGCTTACATTTACTTTAACATGTAAATAGAATAAAGACAAACAAAAATGTAATGAATAACCTCTATATATAATTTTATTATCCAGTTCAAAATAAATACATCAAAATGACTCTAATGCTTAGGGCATTTCCTAACATGACCGTTTTTCCCCTGACTGTTCTTTAGACCGTAACATTTTCACCTTAACATTCTGTCAGGATTTTCTATGACCAAAAATCATGAAATAATTTTTTCTTAGGCTTTACTGAATTTTTACGGTATCATTTACCGTAATTTCTCAATTTACTATTCTTCAAAATGTCCATCCTTCTTTCCTGGGCCTAGGTCATCGAGGGGGCTCGAGTTTCTATCCTAACCACCTTTTTGTACCCCTCGTTTCCTAAAATACCCCTTGTGTCGTTTTAGAAATTTTGGTAGTATTTTCGCTTAATTTTTGGGTTCCCAGCGTTTAGGAAACACCTCAAAACTATCTAACTAATTCTAATTTACCATGTACTAAACCAGCGGCCTAATTTTTATGTAAAAACTCAAACTTTTTACATAAAAATCTTTACATTTAACACATTTTCTTATCTGATTATTTTTCATACCAATAGTCTGTAATTAATATTTAATCTTTCAATTTATAAATTAAGGAATGAAAGTAATCGAGATCACTACCGGAGTTGTTCAACGACGTCCAATTGGTAGGTTAACTCCAATCGACGATTGAAGTAGCCATTTAATCTCGTGTATACAAACTTTGATTCACCATTCTTTGCATTTGAAATTTCGTCTTGCAATTTCGATGCCATGAACATGTCCGAACGACAAAAATAGGCCAAAGGGCCATCCTTCAAAATTTGGGGTTCAGTCGCTGTTGACCGGCGTTGATTGGTCGTTGACACCAATTCGTAGATCTCGATGAAAGGAACCCATTTCCAGTGCCAATATCCTGAATTAGAGCTCCCATTGCTAGAAAATAACTCCCTTACGGCATACGACGGTGGCGGTGTTTGATCTCTGTCGTGTGGCGTTAATTCATGTAATTGAGTTAGGGCTTTTGTTCCCTACATCGTTCTGATCATTTTGGGATGGGTGGTGTTGCTCACCTCCACCAGAATCGGCGAGTTCCATGGCAAGGACATGACGGTGACGGTGAAATATTGGGCAATGCGATCTAGCAGCCGTTAAGGCAAAACAAGAAATGGGTTTTGTTCTCATCATCACCACGAATCTATTGAGACCGGAATCACCTCGATCAAAGTTGGACGGCGAAGATATGGCGTTTAGAAGTTTTGTGCCTCTGACAGCTTTAGGCGATGCGTGCGGCGTCTTCCAGCAGCGGTTCCGTCGACTTAACCCACCGTTGGACTCAGCTGGGCGAGAGCTTTCAAACGAGACCGACAGTGTCAAAAATGGATGCCATTTCCAGTTCGTGATTACCGTTCATTTTCGGTGTGGGGAGGAAAGAGAAAGGAAGAAAAAGAATGAGGGCTTTTTTGTAATTTCTGACTTTTCCACCATTTTTATACTTTTTTTTTTGGGTGAAAATTTTAACATAGGCTAAACTGACTAATTTGGGCCTGTTGAACCCAAATATATCAGTTTTACGTTCATTTGAGGTCACCTCGACTAGTTTTTTGGCACTGTAATTTCCTGGTCAAAATTTTCTTTTTGTACTTAATTGACTAATTTGAGCATACTGATTCTAAATATATTAGTTTTATATCAAGAAAAAGTCATCTTGACCAATTTCTTGATACTGTATATATGTGAGTCAAAAGTTATATTTTATGCTCAATTGACTAATTTGAGCATACTGATTTTAAATATTTTAGTTTTATTTCAAGAAAAGATCATCTTAACCAATTTCTTGATACTGTGTGTTTCCTGGTCAAAAATTACTTTTTATGCTCAATTGACTAATTTAAACATGATGATTCTAAATATATCAGTTTTATATCAAGAAAAAGTCATCTTGATCGATTTCTTGATACTGTGTGTCACACACACACATACACACATAAAATCACTACATTTCACATTTTAACACATGGAATTCATCGTGTACATTCCATGTACTGGTTTTCTGAGAGTGATGAAATTTCCCAATTGTCACAATTAGGTTTTCTTGATTTTCTTGAAAATTAAAATTAGGGATGTGGTTACTTTGGATGGAGTGACTGAATTATAGTGTTTTATGATGAAATTGATGATGTAGAATGATGAATTAAGGGATTGCAAGATAAGATTTCAATTGGCTGACGTTAAGTTAAAGGAATTTAAATTCTAGGGTTTATCGAGATTTGGGAATTTAGTGCTTTTATGATTATTGGGATTTTTACTATTTTTCCTAATTATAGAATATTGGTGTGATGATTTTGCAACATGGATTCAGTTAAGAGTAAGGGTATCAAGGTTCTAAAAGGTTAAGTCACCAATATAGCAATAATAGTAAGTTCTTTAAGCGAGGTAAATACATCTCTCACTTGCAACATGTTTTTTTTAAATTAATAAAGTTCATAATTGATGTAAAATATCAACTGATTGTTTGGTTTTTCCAATGTTTTACAAAGGGTTACCAATGAGATCTTATGTTGAAAAGTCACCGTTTATGTGGTTTAAGAGATCTAATCTTTTAATAGTACATGTATTTTCTTTATGAAGTTTCTATATGGAAATTTTTTTAATAGTCATGTTGCTTTTTTTTCTTTGGAGTTATGCTTTTACAAGAGTTTTGTCTTTTTTATAAAGATTTATTGTTCATGCTTATGAAAAATCACTCAAAAAACAACAGGAATGGATGGAAAGGCAATTACGAGGTATGTACATGTTATTTAACCCTTTTATGTTAACGGTTTCATATGTTAATGGTTTCTTGTAGTTGCCACAATCGAGAAATTTTACTGTTCTCAGAAATTTTGTATAACATATGTACACAATGATTTCTATGTGTATAATCGTAAAACATATGATTTAATACTATTTAGAATACAATGAAATGTTATAACCATGCTAAAGTGAGTGTGAGTAAGAATGGAAAATTTTACCGAACCGAAATTGGACAAATGATGCCTTTTCGGTTTCAAAATTTTTAGAAATATACTGTAAGCCACTAAAAGATGAAATACTTACGGTATGGATTTTTAGTCAAACCGGAGTGAAATAAGAAAAACCGATTGCACAGACAGCCTTAGAAACTCGTCTACTCGATTTCGGTGTAAAGTCGTTTGATTTGACTTTTGGTCAAAAAGTTTGACCGAAATTAATGTGAGGAGTCAAAGATTGAATATGAAACTTGGAATGAATGTAAGGATACATCAAGATCTAAGGGTTAGGGTTTAAAGTCAATTTGATCCAATGGCCATGATTCAAAATCAACACTAAAAAGTCAAAAATCAAACCAAGCAATTTCAAGATGATTCTAGGGCTCATATGTGGCGGATTTTTAGAGGAAAATCAGAAGAAAAAAAATCTGTCCATTTTATATTCCTTGCAAAATAGCCCCTAAAGGTTGTTAAAATTACACAAAAAGTTTACAAAAATACCCCTAAAATAATTGCAAATCAGTCCCTCCTTTTTGGGCTGACATATACACAGTTTTGGCCATGAAAAACCAGAAAAAAAAAATTTGCGTTTTCTGGTCTCCAAGTAGCCATGGGTTATTCTCCCAAAAACAGAAAAAAAAAAATTCTTCAAGTTTTCTTCAAGAAGGCGTGCAAAATTCATTCCCAAGTTCAAGAAATTAAGAAAGCAAGGTAAGCTTCCATTTTTGGATGGTTTTTTCTTGTTTTTCCATGAAAAATCCATGTGGGATATGGGCTGTTTTGAGTGGAAAATTTCAGTTTTTGTTTGGTTGATTTTTCTTGAAAAGGGTGTTAATGGTGTAAGGTTAAAACAAGCAAGGATTAAGAGCATGAAAAAAATCAAGTTTGATGAGCATTTGTGCACAAAATCCGTGTGCTTTTCATGGTAGGAAAGGGTGAAAAATTTTGATATAATCCTTGATTATTTGGTGTTGTTGTTATGTTATTGTATGGAAAAGTATTATGGAAACTTGAAACATAAATTTTGTGTGTGTTCAAGTGTAAAATCCGTGTGATACCCTAGGTGAGATGGAAAATTTTGTGTTGATGAATTTCTATTGTAAATATGGTATTGATTATGTGTTGAAATTAAGAAATGAAAATGGGGATGAAAACGAAATTTGTGTTGATTTTCTAAGAAAAATCTGTGAGTTAGGAAAGGGTTAGAATGAAAATTTTTACTTGTTTAGGGTAATATTTTGAATTCATAAAGTATGTTGGTATGTAGTGAAACTATGGATAAAGTTAGGGACAAGAAAAAAAATAAATTTTGGTGCTTGTTTGGCAATAAAATCTGTGGCTAGGGTTTAGTGAAAATGAGAATTTTGTTAGGGTTATGTGAATGTGTAAGTTATGTTTAAACTGGGCCTAAAAATGAGAAAGAACGGGTTGAAATCCCGTTAGAAACGATTAGGTTTTTACGAAAAATTTTACGTAAAAAGTTTGTAACTTTTACGTAAAATTAGGGTTGTAGTATAGTACGTGGCAGGATAAACTAGGTTAGATGGTTTTGAGGTGTTTCCTAAACGCTAGGAACCTAGAATTTTAGCGGAAATGCTCCTGAAATTTTCAGGAAGCCCGAAAGGCAATTTGGTAAACGAATGGTTAAAACAGGGTCGAGAATTGGAAACCCGAGGCCCCTCAGGGACCTAGGCTCGAGAAAGAGCAATGAATGATTTTAAAAGTAGTGAAATGTCCATTTGAGATCCCGAAAGGTTAGAAAAATGAGAAACGACCCCGAGGGTCGGAATAGTACTACCCGAGGGTCGGGTGAACAGTAACTCAAGCATTTCAGCAGGACATATTGTAAAAGCTCGGTAAGGCTTAAGAAAAATTATTTTATGATTTTTAGGACTAGAAAACTCAGTTAAAACACTAAAATGGAAATTTTACGGTCTATGGTCCCGTCAGGGGCAAAATGATCATTTTGACCAAAATTTTATAAGATGTTAGAAAAAGACCGTAAAAGCCTCAGAATGGTTTAATTGAATTTTTAAAGGCCAAAATAAGGCTGTAAGTCAGAAAAATAAGGAAAATCCCGCTAGGACGAAATGGTCATTTTGTCAAAAGATAGGGGCAAAATGGTCATTTTGTCAAAAAGTTAAGAAAAGTCATATTAAGGCCCGGAATGGTATCTTCAGGTTTTAATTAAGGTTTTAATGATTAAATTCAAAATTTTAAATAGTACACGGGCGTGTACTAGAGAAACACGGGCGTGTAGTAAATGATTCATAAATCCGAGAGGTACACGGCCTGGTACACACGGGCGTGTAGTAAATGATTCATAAATCCGAGAGGTACACGGCCATGGACACAGCCGTGTACCAGGCCGTGTAATAAGTATAAAATTGAAAAATAAACCCTTAAATGTATAATTAGGGATTTAGAATTAGAAATTTTATATTTTCATGATATTTTAAATATGAAATAAATAGTAGAAATAACTGTGATGTATTTCGGTTATAAGGAATCAATGAAAGGCAATAAAAGGACGCCGGTTGATCCTAGCAAGGAAACACTAGCAAAATATCTGTAAGTTCTGACATTTATTTGTCTGTAACATGAATTTACTTGATATGTTTATATGCTATATATAACATGTAAATAAGTATCAAGGTGCTATATGCACACTAATGTGAAAATAAAATAATCACAAATAATGAATGTAGTGTAAAAGTGTTCTAGACCCAGTAGACGGCAATAATACTACCGGTCAGGAACCACATGAAAGACGGTAATGAAACCAATATTGGCATACTGGCCTCCCACACAGGTGGAGGTTCCTCATGTTATGTTATGTTATATCAAGATCATGTAGACTGTAGAGGATTGGCCAGTGGGTCACTCTCCAGAGTCCCTCTAAGTCATGCGTGCACTATGGTACGACCAATCACAGAGCTCAAAACCAGAACCTAATGCAAGACCTAAGACTTAAGAATTGCCATAATTAAGCATAATATGTACTAACCTTATGTGTAGCATCTTAGGTCAAAGTCAACATGAATAGTATCGATCAAAGTCAACTTTACTATTTATTATCAAAAGTCAAAGTTACTATTTATATGAATAGTATTTTTTATGATTTTAAGTTTTATGTTTCGGTATTTATGTTTGAACTTACTGAGCTTGTCGCTCACAAGTTTATTCATATTGTAGGTAAGAAGCCTATACATTAGTAGATAGTAGGTGGACGAGAAGTGGGATCTGCATCTGCCGTCCGGGCTGGGCGAGGGGAATAGTCCTGTCGATGTTTTCCGCTGAGCAATTATGAGACATGTTTTGAAACATTGTATCATGATGTAAATTAAGTACGACAAAGTATGATATGTATTTTAGTATATGTTTTATGATATTTTACGGCTTTATGGCTTTAAGATCGTTTAAAAAAAATCCCCAGTTTTCACGATAAAATCTTAAGTTAAAATACGAATGGTAAACGACTAAAACAAGTTACAAGTAAGTTGTCGGCGATCCATTGAGGTGATAGTCTATCATTCTACCATGTTATGAACTTTATTTATGGAAAGTCTAACTCTTGATTATTGTGCAAGGTTAGAAAAAAGAGAACAAAATGAGTGCACGAAGAAGACGACGCCCTAAATTAGTAGATAGAGTGGAGGAATTACAAGCCCTCCTAGAGAACCAAATGAAAGAAAATACTGAACTACGACAGCGGCTATCTGCCATGGAACAACGACAGGGCCAAGAAGAAGGTCACGCTTCATAGGCTACAGAAACCATACCAGCAGCGCCACCAGTTGTTCCAGAGGTCCGCAACCTCAACCTAGGGTGAACCAGGAACCCTTAGATGAATGATTTTGTCGAATAAAGCCGCCAGAGTTTGAGGGTTTGATTGATCCATAAGAGGCAGAGGAGTGACTTTCTTCTCTGCAAATGATCCTGGAGTTTATGAATTTAACTAATCAAGAGAAGATTTTGTGTACATCCTTCATACTAAAAAAGGATGCACGATTCTGGTGGGACACAGTCCATATAAGGAGAGACGTGACTACAATACCCTAGGATGAATTTCTGGAGGAATTTAACCAAAAATATTACGACCCAGCTGCCCTATGCCCCCAACAAAAAGAATTTACTGAATTAAAACAAGGAAATTAGTCAGTGAATGAAGTATGCCGAAGATTTGATCAGCTGTCTTGGTTATGTCCTTATGTGGTGCCGACCGAAAAAGAAAAGATTCAGAAGATGATTGGCATGTTCAAGCCAAAAATAGTCGCCTTAGTTGACAGTGGACCAATACCACCCACCTCAGTGGCGGACTATGTAAGCCGAGCCCTCAGGGCTGAATATCACCTGCTCAGATAGAAGGAAGAAAGAGAGAAAGTCTGGGAGGCAAAGAAAAAGGAAAAGGTCCTTGCCAAGTCCACACAAGTAGGGATGCAAACTAAAAAAAGGTAGTAGGTCCTATCAGAGTAGACTCAATCAGTCACTCAAGGTTCCTAACAACAGCAGAGCAAAAAAAAAGGGGATTTTTCAAGAAACAGAAGCCAAGATAGCCACAACCAATAGTGAAAGACTAGTCAGGGCACAGGACCAAGTTTTCCCACATGTGCTACGTGTGGAAAAAGGCACCCAAGTCATTGCCGATTTGGTACTAATACATGTTATTAGTGCGGACGAGAAGGGCATTTTGCTAAAAATTATCCAATGAACTACCAGAATACCTCAGGGCCGATGCAACAGCGTCAGCAATATCCTCCACATCAACAACCACCTCAAGCTCATGCATTATAGGGGAGGATTGAAGGACTTTAGTAGTACCACCAATATGGTTCGAATGCCAAGAGCAAATCCCATGAGCACCCGGGTTATAGTCGTCACCAAAGAGGATACTAAAGCGAGGACATCCAATATGGCTACTGGTTAGCATTCTGTGTTTAACTACGTCGCATGTGTCCTTTTTGATTCAGGAGCCACACATTCCTTTGTATCTCAGAAATTGCTGACAAATTAGAATATGCTAAGGACCCTATGGGAATGACTTTTAGGATAGCTTTACCCTCAGGAGAAGTGATGCTGTCAAATTACTGGTTACATCATGTGCCAGCAATTGTGGCAAATAGGGAGTTGCATGTCAATTTGATCATAATGAAGATCATCGACTATGATGTGATCCTAGGAATGGATTTCTTAGGAAAATACTAGGCTACAATCGACTGTCGAAAGCAAAAAATAGTCTTTCGACCAAACGAGAAAGAGAGTTTTGAGTGTATCGACACATCTCGTCAATCGGATAAGATGCTGATCAGTGCAATGAAAGCGAAGAAGTTGATAGCTAGTGGCTGCATGGGATACCTGGCATATGTGACAAATGTGACAGAAGAAAAGAAATTGCAACCGGAAGATATTCCAGTTGTCAATGAATTCCTCGATGTTTTTCCAGAGGAATTACCGGGATTGCCTCCAGAAAAAGAAATTTCATTTGAGATCGATATTATGCCAAGGACTGCTCTAATTTCCAAGGCATCATATCGTACGGCTCCAGTAGAATTAAAAGAACTCCAAGTGTAGTTAAAGGAATTGCTAGACAAGGGATTATCTAACCAAGCTACTCCCTATGGGGCGCTCCAGTTTTATTTATTACAAAAAAGGATGGAACTCTCTGGATATGTATTGATTACAAAGAGCTGAATAAGGTTACCATCAAGAATAGGTATCCATTACCTAGGATTGATGATCTGTTTGACTAGTTAAAAGGAGCAGCGGTATTCTCAAAGATTGACTTACGTTCGGGATACCATCAACTGAGAATCTGGGAAAGCGACATTCCCAAGACAGCATTCAGAACCCGTTACGGTCACTATGAATTTTTAGTGATGCCATTCGGACTAACTAATGCTCCAACCGCGTTTATGAATTTAATGAATAGGGTCTTTAAGGAATTTCTTGATAAGTTTGTCATCGTGTTTATTGATGACATACTTATATATTCCAAGACTCATGAAAAGCATGAGGAGCATCTGAGAATTGTTCTTCACACAATGAGAAGCCATTAGTTGTATGCGAAATTCTCTAAGTATGAATTCTGGTTGGATAAAGTGCACTTTCTTAGACATGTGGTATCAAAGGAAGGAATTGTTGTAGACCTCGCCAAGGTGGAAGCAATTAATGAGTGGCCTACCCCTAAGAGTGTGATTGAGGTACGCAGCTTCTTAGGACTAGCCAGCTACTATAGAAGGATTGTGGAAGGGTTCGCATGACTAGCCGCACCCCTTACTGCTCTCACTTGTAAGGAAAAGAAATACTAGTGGATGCAAGAGTATGAAAGAAGTTTTCAAGAATTGAAGACATGTCTAACAAGTGCACCCATTCTTACACTACTTGCCGAAGGGGAAAAATTCACAATCTACAACGATGCTTCAAGAATAGGCTTGGGAGCTGTATTAATGCAGAACGACAAGGTGATTGCATATGTATCGTGCCAGTTAAAGGACCATGAGAGGAACTATCCCACGCATGACCTGAAACTTGCTGCCGTAGTGTTCACACTCAAAATCTAGCAACGCTATTTATATGGAGCTCAGTGCCAAATCTTCACTGATCATAAGAGTTTGAAATACTTCTTCACGTAGAAGGAGTTAAACATGTGATATAAAAGATGGTTAGAGTTGATGAAGGACTATAACTGTGAAATCCTTTACCATCCTAAAAAGGCAAACCGAGTAGCTGATGCTTTAAGCAGAAAGTCTACTACCCCGCAACGGTTGCTAATAGAGGAGCTACCAAAAGCCTTGCAGTAAGAAATTAACTCCCTTAGATTGGAGTTAATAACCGGGAAATTATCAGCATTATGATTAGAATCCTCTCTGTTTAAAGATATTAAAGAAGCTCAAAAGCAGGATCCAAGTACAATAAAGCTCCGAGAGGAGGCTTTTGATGGCAAGAAATCAGAGATGAGCATTTCTAGTGACGGAACGCTTTTATATCAGGGGAGAATCTATGTCCCGGCCAATGAAGGACTGAGAAGACGAATCATGGCAGAAGCTCATGAAACGCCGTATTCCATTCATCCTGGAGCCAGCAAAATGTATCAAGACCTCAAGATACAGTTTTTGTGGAAAGGGATGAGGAATGATATTGTGGAATTCGTGAGTAGATGCATAACTCATCAAAGAGTCAAGGCCGAGCATAGACATCCTGGAGGAAAACTGGAACATCAGAAATCACAAAGTGGAAATGGGAGCATATTGCCATGGATTTTATGGTAAGACTCCCTAAGACCCGAGAAGGGTATGATGCTATCTGGGTAATTGTTGATAGACTAACCAAGACGGCACAATTCATAGCCATGAAGACAACCTTCACATTGGAGAAATTGGCACAATTGTATGGACCAATATTATTCATCTACATGGAGTCCCAAAGTCTATTGTCTCTGATCGTGATGCACGGTTCACTTCAGCATTCTAGAAATGCATACAAGAAGCTATGGGGACAGAGTTACGCCTTAGCATAGCTTTTCATCCCCAAATAGATGGACAATCTGAGCGAACCATCCAGACACTGGAAGACATGCTCAGAGCCTGCATTATAGATTTTCCTGAAAGTTGGAATGAGAAACTACCGTTGATAGAATTCTTATATATACAAGAAACTTCTGAGGCAGTTGCAAAGATTCAGAAAAAGATAAAGATCGCTCAAAGCCGATAGAAAAGCTATGCACATAAACGATGAAGACCCCTGGAGTTCAACAAAGGAGACTTTGTATTCCTCAAGGTATCGCTAATGAAGGGTGTAATGCATTTCGGTAAAAAGGGAAAATTAAGTCCAAGATATATTGAGCTATTTGAAATAATCGAACGTATTGGGAAAGTAGCCTACAAGTTGGCATTACCCCCAGATCTATCGGCAGTACACAATGTCTTCCATGTGTCAATGTTGGGGAAGTATGTACCTGATCCATCACATGTGTTGAAGTATGAACCCATACAAGTCCAAGAAGATTTGACGTATGAAGAACAACCAGGGCAGATTTTATCACGTGAGGAAAAAGTGTTAAGAAATAATATGATCCCACTAGTCAAGGTTTTATGGAGAAATCATAGTGTTGAAGAGGCTACGTAGGAACGTGAAGATGAGATGAAAGCTTCATACCCCCACTTATTCTAATTTTCAAGGACGAAAATTTTATAAGAAGGGGTGAATGTCACAACCGAGAAATTTTACTGTTCTCAAAAATTTTGTATAACATATGTACACAATGATTTCTATGTGTATAATTGTAAAATATATGATTTAATACTATTTAGAAAGCAATGAAATGTTATAACCATGCCAAAGTGAGTGTGAGTAAGAATGGAAAATTTTACCAAACCGAAATTAGATAAATGATGCCTTTTCGGTTTCAAAATTTTTAGAAATATACTGTAAGGCACTAAAAGATGAAATACTTACGGCATGGATTTTTAGTCAAACCGGAGTGAAATAAGGAAAACCGATCGCACGGACAGCCTTAGAAACTCGTCTATGCGATTTCGGTGCAAAGTCGTTTGGTTTGACTTTTGGTCAAAAAGTTTGATCGAAATTAATGAGAGGAGTCAAAGATTGAATATGAAACTTGGGATGGATGTAAGGATACATCAAGATCCAAGGGCTAGGGTTTAAAGTCAATTTGATCTAATAGCCATGATTCAAAGTCAACACCAAAAAGTCAAAAATCAAACCAAGCAATTTCAAGATGATTCTAGGGCCCATATGTGGTAGATTTTTAGAGGAAAATCAGAAAAAAAAAATCCGTCCATTTTATATTCCTTGCAAAACAGCCCCTAAAGGTCGTTAAAATTGCATTAAAAGTTTGTAAAAATGCCCCCAAAACAATTGCAAATCAATCCCTCCTTTTTGGGCTAATATATACACGATTTTGGCCATGAAAAAAAAATTATGTTTTCTGGTCTCCAAGCAACTGTGGATTCTTCTCCCAAAAACAGAAAAAAAAAAAAAAATTCTTCAAGTTTTCTTTAAGAAAGTGTGCAAAATTCATTCCCAAGTTCAAAAAATCAAGAAAGCAAGGTAAGCTTCTATTTTTGCATGGTTTTCTCTTGTTTTTCCGTGAAAAATCCATGTGGTATATGGGCTATTCTGAGTGGAAAATTTCAGTTTTTGTTTGGTTGATTTTGGTTGAAAAGGGTATTAATGGTATAAGGTTAAAATAAGCAAGGATTAAGGGCATGAAAAAAAATCAAGTTTAATAAGCATTTGTGCACAAAATCCGTGTGCTTTTCATGGTAGAAAAGGGTGAAAATTTTTGATATAAACCTTGATTAATTGGTGTTGTTGTTATGTTATTGTGTGGAAAAGTATTATGGAAACTTGAAACACAAATTTTGTTTGTGTTCAAGTGTAAAAATCCACGTGATACCCTAGGTGAGATGGAAAATTTTGTGTTGATGAATTTCTATTGTAAATATGGTATTGATTATGTGTTTAAATCAAGAAATGGAAATGGGAATGAAAACAAAATTTTGTGTTGATTTTCTAAGAAAAATCCGTGAGTTAGGAAAGGGTTTGAATGAAATTTTTTACTTGTTTAGGGTAATATTTTGAATTTATAAAGTATGTTGGTATGTAGTGAAATTATGGATAAAGTTGGGACAATAAAAAATTGATTTTTGGTGCTTGTTTGACAACAAAATCCATGGCTAGGGTTTAGTGAAAATGAGAAATTTTGTAAGGGTTATGTGAATGTATAAGTTATGTTTAAACCGGGCCTAAAAATGAGAAAGAACAGGTTGAAATCCTGTTAGAAACGATTAGGTTTTTATGGGAAATTTTACTTAAAAAGTTTGTAACTTTTGCGTAAAATTAGGGTTGTGGTATAGTACATGGCAGGATAGACTGGGTTAGATAGTTTTGAGGTATTTCCTAAACGCCGGGAACCTAAAATTTTAACGGAAATGTTGCCAAAATTTTCAGGAAGCCCGAAGGGTAATTTGGTAAACGAGGGGTGAAAATAGGGTCGGGAATTGGAAACCCGAGCCCCCTCAAGGACCTAGGCTCGAGAAAGGGCAATGGACGATTTTAAAAGTAATGAAATGTCCATTTAAGGTCCCGAAAGGTTAGATAAAGGAGAAACGACCCTGAGGGTCGGAGTAGTACCACCCGAGGGTCGGGTAAATAGTAACTTGAGCATTTCGGCAGGACATGTTGTAAAAGCTCGGTAAGGTTTAAGAAAAATTATTTTATGATTTTTGGGACTAGAAAACTCAGTTAAAACACTGAAATAGAAATTTTATGGTCTAGGGTCCCATTAGGGGAAAAAATGGTCATTTTGACTAAAATTTTCTAAAATATTAGAAAAAGACCGTAAAAGCCTCAAAATGGTTTAATTAAATTTTTAGAGGCCAAAATAAGGCTGTAAGTCAGAAAAATAAGGAAAAATCCCGCTAAGGACGAAATGGTCATTTTGTCAAAAGATAAGGGCAAAATGGTCATTTTGTCAAAAAGTTAAGAAAAGTCATATTAAGGCCCGGAATGGTATCTTAAGGCTTTAATTAAGGTTTTAATGATTAAATTCAAAATTTTAAATAGTACACGGGTGTGTACTAGAGAAACACGGGCATGTAGTAAATGATTCATAAATCTAAGAGGTACACGGCCATGGACACGGCCGTGTACTAGGCCATGTAATAAGTACAAAATTAAAAAATAAACCCTTAAAGGTATAATTGGGGATCTAGAATTAGAAATTTTATATTTTCATGATATTTTAAATATGAAATGAATAGTAGAAATAACCATGATTTATTTGGTTATAGGGAATCAATGAAAAGGCGATAAAGGATGCCAGTTGATCCTAGCAAGGAAATGCTAGCAAAATATCTGTAAGTTTAGACATTTATTTGTCTGCAACATAAATTTACTTAATATGTTTATATGCTATGTATAACATGTAAATAAGTATTAAGATGCTATATGCACACTAATGTGAAAATAAAATAATCACGAATGATAAATGTAATGTAAAAGTGTTCCAGACCCAGGAAGCAGCAATAATGCCACCGGTCAGGAACCACATGAAAGACGATAATAAAATCAATATTGGCGTACCGGCGTCCCACATAGGTGGAGGTTCCTCATGTTATATTATGTTATATCAAGATCATGTAGATTGTAAAGGATTCGCTAGTGGGTCACTCTGCAGAGTCCTTCTCAATCATACGCGCACTATGGTATAACCAATCATGGGGTCCAAAACCAGAACCTAATGCAAGATAAGACTTAAGACTTAAGAATTGTCATAATTGAGCATAATATGTACTAACCTTATGTGTAGCATCTTAGGTCAAAGTCAACATGACTAGTATCGGTCAAAGTCAATGTTACTATTCATGATCAAAAGTTAAAGTTACTATTCATATAAATAGTACTTTTTATGGTTTTAAGTTTTATATTCAGGTATTTATGTTTGAACTTACTGAGCTTGTCCCTTACAAGTTTATTCATGTTGCAGGTAAGAAGCCTGTACATTAGTAGATAGTGGGTGGACAAGAAGCGAGACTTGCATCTATCGTCAAGACTGGGCAAGGGGAATGGTCCTGCTAATATTTTCCACTGAGCAATTATGAGACATGTCTTGAAACATTGTATCATGATGTAAATTAAGTACAATAAAGTATGATATGTATTTTAGTATATGTTTTATGATATTTTATGACTTTATGGCTTCAAGATCGTTTAAAAAAAATCCCCAGTTTTCACGATAAAATCTTAAGTTAAAATACGAATGGTAAATGACTAAAACAAGTTAGAAGTTGTCGGTGACCCATTGAGGTGATAGTCTATCATAGTAGGCTCCAAAGCTCTACTATACTAGTACTGTTAGCCTCCATGAAGGGTGGGCCGCCACAGTAGTAATGGTTTTTTGTGGTAAAGATTTTGCCTTAATTTGGAACACATAATCCCATTCTCACAGTGTGGCAGCATGTTGTTACAATACTAAATTTAAACCTTACTAATACTATGAATGAGTGTAGTGTGAGTAAGGGTCGATCCCATGAGGATTGTGTTTAATTAATTTATTATTGACAATAACCTAATGACTTCAAAAGAAATAAAAGACAATAATGTAAAGAGGGTTTTAGATGAATTACATTAACAAAGGAAATAACTAAACATAAATAAATTAGAGATGAAAAAATACAAGAAAACTTGGTTAAAGCATCAATCCCCACCACTAGACAATGACATATAATTATACAAGATATTATCTCTAATTTTTTATTGAAACTACCAACTATAGATAACAACAAGTTCTGTTATCCCAACCTTTCCTTACCTCATCGTTAGGCAAAACAAGCTCTTCACCTAATTCCCTTCCCATTAAACGACCTAGAATAAGCTCTTTAGATTTAATCCAATGGAAGCTTTAAGATAAGAAAGATAGGTTAATCTAAGTAATAAATGCACAAACTCAATCTATTTAACCTAGTTTATATTCCACATGCAATCAGTCAGACAGGAATAATCGTAGACAATGATTATGGAAGAACATAAAAAAATTTCACTTGGAAAATTGGAAAATAATATCTCAAAATTAATTATATGACCATGTTTAGGATTTTGAAATCCCCTTCAACCTAAAGGGAAATCTAGCCTAACATAATGAAAAAGAAATCAAAAACACTAATTGTCAACATTAGAAATTCAAGAGAAAGAAGGTAAAGGAAGAAAAATAAAGGTAATCTTCAAAGATCTCTATGCATACAATCCTCTCTAAGCCATAATTTTTGTCTTTCTCTCTCTTTTCTTTTTGGTCTCCCAAAATCGATAAAAAGCTCTAAATTTTCTCTAGAAGGATGTATTTGTAGCCTCCAAAAGTTTGAAACAAAAAGGGAAAGTTTAAAAACTTATCGGAAAGTTTGAAAACTTATTGTAAGTACTAGGGGGTACTAGAGTGCCCACGACTGAGCACTAGGGCACTCACCTACGAGTTTTTGGTCCTATAAATCATTACAGTGGACACCACAGTTACCACTATTGAGCGTTGTGGCATCTATTTTTGGGTTTTTGACCTAGAAACTTTGTTTTTCCACCGCTTTATATGTCGTTCCACTTTGAGTTGTCCAAAAGTTCTCCAAATTGATTTGTTTTGTCTCCAAGTCATCCATTAGGCTTCAAAACACCTGTCAAACACAAAATAAACATAACTACTTTAAGAATCACAAAAAACTAACACTAAATCATAGGGGAATTGACATTAAATAATATGGAAATATGCACTTACTAGATTCTTCCATACTTAGCTTTTTGCTAGTCCTCGAGTGAAACCAAAGAACAAAATAAATGAAAACATTAACTGATCTTCCAACCTTTTATAAAGGAGAACAAAAGGGAGTTATAACCTTGAAATCAAACAGGGTTTACTTCGATCCCCAATCATTCGAAAGCTTATACATCCTACAATAATTATACTTAAATGTGTGTGTGAAAAAGCCATTGTTATTAACGGTGAAACTATACATTCTTTGAAAAATATCAACCCTAATAGTCCTTATAGAAACAAAAGCCCAATCTCGGTTGAAGGATAAAACATCATATGCTGTCCCTTTATTATAAATCTCCACTATGCTAAAGGCACTACCTAAGACCAAAAGGTCTTTGATATGATTTGTAATAGGGTTGATGGGTAGTGATGTGGCTCAAGAAAGAATGGGATGGGATGCAACAACTATTCTAAAAATGTCATAGTATAAGAGACATCAATGAATTCATTAAGGAATGTTTCTCAAATCCCAACAACTCTAGGCTGAATATGATTATGTTAGGCCTTTGCATCATCTTAACCAACTTTGTATATCTACAAATTTTTTCTAGCTTAAGAGATGTTTTCATTTTTTATTTTTATTTTTATTTTTATTTTTCTGCTTTTTTCCCCTATTCGACTATGTCACTTTTCATTCAGTCTTTTTTTTTTAATCTTCTTTGAGCTAACTTTTTAGAACTCTTCCTTCCTCTGTTGTGATTCATGCACTCCCCCATAATTATATTCATTTCCAACCCAATTCCTTGATAAACACACCTTGTTCACGATATAAGTCCATATAATGTAAGCTCTAATTCATCTTTGAAACAAGGATGAGGATACATAAGTACTGTTAGGAAATGCCCTAAGCATGAGAGACATATTGATGTATTTATTTTGAACTGGATAATAAAATTATAATATAGAGGTTATTCATTACATTACTGTTTGTCCTTATTCTATTTACGTGTTAAAGTAAATGTAAGCAAATATGGATCACTGACTGCTTATGTTAAAACTGTTAGAACGTTATATGCAATGGACTTTTGTATGCGAGAAGACAATGTTCTAAAGTAAGCGGTCTAAACTAATGTCTGTGGTCTATGGGGTTAGACCGAGCATCTAACTCGTGTTAACACTATTATGTTGTCTAAAGCCATGGTGGGGACGGTTTGTCTTGACTGTCCGGAGCATAGACTCCCAAGCTGAGACATAGATATGTTGCTTGGTGGTGACATATTAGACCGGGACTAAAACGTGATTGATCTACGTGGTCCACTATGAGTGGATCAATCTGCTTTGATGTTCATTATGCAATAACCTTAATCTTGAGTAAATGAACTACTTCATGTATATGACTTGTGTACTTTGATGTTCCAATGGCTAAATCGTCTCAGGGGTAGTAAGCTTATAGACCGGTTCGTTAGGTGCATGACTTGTATACGATGAAGGGTTTGTTTACAGATATCAGAATCATAGCTCTAAGGAGTTAAAGGTATCCTCTTAAAGGCATTATACTGGATGTGAAAATGGACAAGGCCTTGGGTTGTTTGCTGGGCAGATGACTTCTTATTCACATATGGTGAATAATCATTTTCTTATTCGGTAGTATAATGGAACTTTAAGATAGCCTGATCAGTAGGATTAAACAGACTTTGACCTAAGGCTGATCATGGATATCATATAAGGGTTTTGCATACATGACAAGGTCATTGGACATTAGCTTGTCACAGGCTTTCATAATACGGTATATAATTGGGAGTTCAGTTTCAGGTTTATAGTGGTGTGACTCTGAAATTAGTGATCGTATGATTGAGTTATTTGGTACAGAATGATGTTCATATGGATTCACGGGAACCCGATTATATATGTCTAATTGGTCCCTCTACTAGCTCCACATAATTCCTTAATGGTTAGCAAATTTATTTGTGTATGCTTATTGGCTAGTTGATTATGCATGGATGGTGTTGATATAGGATTAGGATCGTGGACAAGATTCTCTCTGGTCGAATTCATATTTTGTTTTGGATAATAGAGTACACAATTATTCAAACTCCAAATAAAGTTGGCATAATTTTATTTGAGATCGGATTGGAGTTGTAGAGAATTATCCATGAGAACAAAAATTTGAAATACAACTTTTGTGGATTTTGAAATTTGAATTTTGAAATTTGAAATTTAAATTTTGAATTTGAAATTTGAATTTGAAATTTAAATTTAAAATTCGAATTTGACATTTGAATTTGAAATTTGAATTTGAAATTTGAATTCGAAATTTGAATTTGAAATCTGAATTTGAAATTTGAATTCGAAATTTGAATTTGAAGTTTGAATTTTGAAATTTGAACTTTGAAATTTGAAATTCAAATTTTGAATCACAATCCATATAGGATTCGAATTTTTTGTGGATTATCCACAAGAGAAAATTCGGTTTTGATTTGGATAAAGGAGAGGAAAATCTTGTTTGAATCCTACTTGAATTTTGAATCCTAATTCTAACAAAAGTGGCCAAAAATTAGTTGAGAAAGATCCTCCTAGATAATTCGGTTTTTGTGGATAAGGTTCAGGGAAAAATTCAAGTTTCAGTCCCAGTTGAATTTGGATTCTTTCCTCCCTAAGATTGGCCAAAATTTTGAGGAAAATCTCAAGGGGATTTTCTATTTTTTAATTGGATAAGGATAAGATAAAATTTAAGCTAGAAAATCCTATTTGGATTTTGATTCTCCTCACACTTTAATGGACGAATCTGCACAGGTTTATGGCCTTAGGAAATTTGGTTTTTGTTAATGAGTGAGGAGATAAAATTCAAGTAAAAATCCTGTTTGAATTTTGAAAGCAAAGATCCCAAATGACTGAAATCTTTTGATGGTTATTGGCCCTAGAAAATTCAGATTTTTGGTTGTGGATAAGGGAGAAAATCTTCTCCTAATCTAATTCGAATTCAGAAGATCACCTCATGCAAGTCTATAAATAGAGGTTCTGCTACTCCAGTTCTCTCAGACCACAGACTCTTAGGTGAGCAGGCTTATTGTTCCATAACTCACTATGACAATAAGTTCTTTAGTGATATGGATGGTCGGAAGAAGACTAGCAGTGCTAGCATACCGGTGAGGAACCGAGTGCCCACACACTCTACCATCCGAAATTGGAGAATAGTAGAGAAGGCTAGTTAGTTGAAGCCCTCCAGTCATTCTCCTCCTACAGTTGGCGTCCTCTTTAGATATGAGTTTTATTGTTGTTAATTTATTGTATATGGCATCACGAAATATTTAATGATCTTGAAAAATTTTTATTGTTCTGCTGCACCGCTCTGATGCGTTTTTTACCGATTTTATTCCTATAAGAACTGGGCTAGGTGAAAAGATTTGGTTAACCAAAGAAAAAGCTTAATCAACGAAGGTTCAAATTGGCTTACTAGGGAGGATGTTCTCTTAGAACATCAATCAGGGAACTGGTTGATTTGGCCATGGTGCTCAAGGTCCTAATACCTTAATTATTTTTCAAGTGATGCTCGATTAGTCGTTTGCCTTGAAAGACATTTGAGAGAGTTCTAACATTTAATGTCTACATGTGGAAATCAAAGCAATCATCAAAATAAGGGTATACCATGAAAAGTTGGCAAAAGATAAAACATACCTGACTTGAGATTGAATGCCACCTTGAGATTGGGATATTCTATGCAAAGCGGTTGTTAATCCAACTTCGGAGCCTCCAACTACTTGAGAGTTTGGTTGTCCAATGCTATCTCCTCTTATTTAGATTCGGTTGATGAAAAGTTAGGTGAAAATTAAGTATGAATCACAAGGTTAAACTCGGGAGGTACAGTGTAGACTAAGTGTAATGGTGTCGGTGGGATAGGTGTGAATGACTATTTTTGCCTATGATTTGATAAGTGTAGGAAATCCTTAAAGCGTTGAAGTTGCTGGTCTATCTCACCATTGGACATAAACACCTAAACTAAGACTCAAAAAGAAAAACTAAGTTAAACTAACAAAAGAAAACTAAAGTAAAAAATTGATAATAAATTAACTAAAAAGTCAATCCCCGAGAATGATACCAAAAACTTGGTAGGGTGTCATTACCTCACCAAATTTAACTTTACTAATACTATGAATAAGTATAGTGTGACTAAGGGTTGATCCCACAAGAATTGAGCTTAATTAATTTATCATTAAAATTAACCTAAGGACTTTAAAAGAAATAAAAGACAAGAATGTAAATGATGGTTTTTGATGAATTACGCTAATAAAAGATATAATAAAACATAAATAAATTAAATATAAAAATAATACGAGAAAACTTAGTTAAAGGATCAATCTCCACCAGTAGACAATGATATATGATTAAACATAGTATTATCTCCAATTTTCTTTTGAAACTACTAACAATAGATAACAACATGCACTGTTATCCCAATCTTTCCTTATCTTATCATCAGGAAAAATAAGCTTTTCACCTCATTCCCTTCTTATTAAGCAACCTAGAATAAGTTCTCTGGATTTAATTCAATGGAAGCATCAAGATAAGAAAAATAGGTCGATCTAAGCAATAAACACAAAATCTCAATCTATTTAACCTAGGTTATATTCCATATGTAATCAATCGAAAACTCAACCATAATCACTAGCCACAATAACTACTAATTAAAAATGAAATCAAGACATATCAAAATGAATTACATAGTCATGTTTAGAATTTTGAAATTCCCTTCAGCGAAAAGGGGAATCTAGCCTAACATAATGAAAAAAGAAAAAAGAAAAAACACTAGTTATCAACATTAGGAATTCAAGCGAAAGAAGGAGAAGGAGAAGAAGAAGAATAATAGCAATCTTCAAAGATCTC
Organism: Antiaris toxicaria; assembly: GCA_035233585.1. Taxonomy (NCBI): domain Eukaryota; kingdom Viridiplantae; phylum Streptophyta; class Magnoliopsida; order Rosales; family Moraceae; genus Antiaris; species Antiaris toxicaria. Next base: position 26,793,678 of record CP141157.1, read on the forward strand.
TGTGTCGACGATCCTCTTTAAGCCACAATTTTTGCCTCTCTAACTCTTTTCTTTTTGTTCTCCAAAAATTGATAAAAAGCTCACCAATTTTTCCCTAGAATGATGTATTTATGGCCTCCAAAATTTAGAATCAAAAGGAAAAAGTTTAGCCATTTATTTTAAATTTTAAATCAAAATCCGATGTGGGTGGTACAACGTTCACAATGATAAAATTGGGTTGTTTGTACTGCGAGCACTGGGGTACCCATGGGTAAGCATTAAGGCATAAACTAGGTGTTGTGGCACCCATGGCTAAGCATTAGGGTGCCCACCTATAGGTTTTCGCCCTAAGAACTACTGTAGTGGGCATCGTGGCACTCACTATTGAGCACTGTGGTGTCTATTCTTAGGTTTTTGACCTGGAAACTCCATTTTTCCACCTCTTTACATATTGTTACACTTTGAGTTGTCCAAAATTTCTCCCAATTGATCCGTATTGTCCCCAAATCATTCACTAGGCTTCAAAACACCTATCAAACACAAAATAAACATAATTATTTGAAGAATCACAACAAACAAACACTAAATCAGAGGGAAATTGACATCAAATAATGAGAAAATATGCACTTATCACTGTAGTAACGTGCACTGGTAGATTGCCTAGAGCCTAACATAATAGACAAGATTAATGAATATGGTTAAGATTTATGTTCATGTGCTTATGATATATATTGTATTTGTTTTTATCTTTACAATACGAATAAGATGTTGTATAAGTATATATTACATGATTGTGGCCAACAACTATATGATCTACCATATCTCCTTTTTCAATCCTAAAATCCCTACTTATGATATATCTAACATGTTTTCAAATTGGGAGCAACAACTAAAAGATCTTCCCTGCTATGACTCTTCCACATGCGGATGTATGTGGGCACGCTTGATAGAATTGCTAGTCAATAAAGTAATACTTCTTTATGATCTAATGTATCTCCTTTTTCAATCATAAAACTTATTGTTTCCTAGAGAATTCTTAAGTTAGAAAAAACTAAAAAATCTTTTCTTCTCTTCCCTACAAAAAAACACATAAATTAGATAAATGGTTGGTTAAAATTTTGTTCCATCAATTAAATATTTATAACTACTGATAAATATTTAATTAATTATTTTTTACAATCATTATCTACTAAATTTAAATTTAGAATTTAAAATAAAATATTATCTATATCTATAAATAATTATCTATTTAAATTTTCATCCAATTCAAATTTCAAATAATATCTAATCCAAGATATTATCTTGTCTACTTTTAAATTTAAATTAAATTGTGATCTATATCCAAGGTATCCAATTTAATTCAAATTTTAAATTTCAAATATTATCACCTTATCCAAAATAATAATTATTTGAATTTCAAATAATTTCTAGAATTTAATTCTCCCTAAAATTATCTAAAATAACTTGAGACTACATCATCATGCCATATGGCATGGTCCCTGGGATTGTTGTTGCCTGCACTTACATCATAAGAAAAGGCACCATTTTGCTTCTTTTGGTCTTGTTTGGTACAATTCTAGTATAATACTGGAACACCAAAAATTATTTTAGCAATATTTCTTAGAGTTTGTGAGCTAGCAAGAGAACTCAATGGGCATATAAAACTAAAGCTAAAATAATATTAGATAAATTAATTAACTCAAATTAATTTATCTATATTATTAAACTCCGTAACTACTCCACTTAAACTATAAGGCTAAACTCTTTGATTCTATACTGAATTACAAAAGCTCATTAATAGTGCTTTTTTCCATGACAGATATTATGTAGAATCCCCCTAGAATATTCATAATAAATTTTAAGGTTAAAATTCTATTTTACCTTCTCAATTAGTTTATTATTAAAGTTTCCATCATATGATCCTGATCAAACCCTACTTATGAAATCCTCCATAAATAAAATATCACGCAATAAATAAATTACAAAATGGTCGGGATTGCTTATGTTTAATCAAGTCTTGAATGACACTTTAAAAGAACATCATTGACTCTTGTGAAAGAACTATAGATTCTATATCTACGAATAACGTTATCATCCTCTATGCAATACATCTCCAACTTATTGAGTAAAATTTTCCATTCACCTAACCCTTTGATAAATCAAAAGATACATTACATATATGTGTAATCATTTTTATCCAATCAAGATTAAGATATCTACAAAAATATTCATCAAATTTAATTGATTTATCTTAAACATAATTATTACATAAATCAATATCACTTTAGGTTCGATCCAATATATATAATAGCCCCTCATATATATTAATTTTTCAACTTGGAAAACTCATTCTAATAACCGAGATAAACTATCTCATAAAAATCTCATAAAAAATGTAGACAAACATTACATTCTTACAAAGTTAAAGTGCCCACTTTTACTTCATGATTGCGAACTCTAAATTTGAATTATCACTTTAATCTTATATTCTTTTACATACTTCCTTATACATAATATCAAAATTAAATATTGATAATCTATGGTTCATAAATGAATTCTCAAGTTGGAAATTCCATGGCAATGAGAAACCCTGACATGATGGAAATCTTGATCAAGCAGTGATATTCCTAGTTTTATGTTTGAGAGAAATGAACATATAGATCATCAGTTGAGGGGCTGTAATGATCATGGCAACTGCAAATGCAAAGTTGCACATTAGCTAGAGATGGAATTGGACATGGGTTTAGAAGAACTTTGGTTACTCCTAGTAATAGGTTAACCATTTTGAGAAAATTGTGAAAACAACACCTAAAAAATAGACATGTTTAGGTTTTTTTTCCTCATTTTCTCTATCCATATTTATCTAATTGGAAGACAAAAATAATAATAATAATAAGGGTAAGCTTGATAGGAAGGAGAGAATATAAGAAATGAGTGGTAAATCACCTAAGTGAAGAAAATGAGAAAGGAATGAGAGGTCCTTTCTCTTATGTTATTTGGTATGCAATCCCTCTATCAATCTCTTCAATTTAAGAGAGATTAAAACTGGAATATTTGGAAGGATTAAAAGTACCTCCTCTAATCTTTACCTTTCTCTTTTCTTTCTTGTCAAACAACCATAAATATGAAAATCTTTCCACTAATCTCTCCACCCCTCTCCTTCTCTTTAATTTTTTCTCTTATCAAACACACTCTAAAGCTATCATAACTGGATGCAAAACTAAAATTGAGGCTATCATAACCAGAAATGGGGCGAGGCTGTTTGGAAAAGTATGAATATAAGGTCCCACCCATTAGCTGGACATAATTGGAAATGATTTTAAAAGAACTTGGGTTGCTCCTCCCAAACCATTTTGAGAAATATTGTGGAAGTAACCTCTAAACTAGACATGATTATGTTTATTTTGTTATTTTTTAATGCGTGCTTGGATTATTAACCATCCTTAATTATCCATGCAATTGGAGGAAATTAAAAAAAATATGGAAGCCCAAGACCAAACATATCAGTCTAAAATAAGATGATCAATTATAAGAACGACTCAACCAGTTTTAGACCTTAAACAAAAAGTTTTTCAGATGCCTTTTCATTAATGCATTCTATGATAAAGATAACCCACTAGGTGAACATTTTTAAACTTAACTCCGATTAAAATCAGATTATAATGAGAAAGTATTCAAACTTAAACAGATTAAAACAAATCAAAACGACATGAGTCATCCAGGAAAAAAAAAAAAATTAATGAGAGGGAAACCTTCCCGCACGATGTTTGTTTTTCATATAATAAGATCATCACATTTATTCAAACTAGAAAATAATTGTACAAAAGGAAAAAAGAAGTAAAAAACATAGATTGTACAAAAAAAAAAAACCCTGAAAATCAACCTAACTCTTTTTTAATTTATTCGCATTCTCTCTCTCTCTCTCTCTCTCTCTATTGACAATACTTATTTTGCTCAGAACATCTTGACAATACTTAAGCACTAATGTTCAATGTGCTCCCAATATCAATAACAAAACGGTATCTAACATCTCCTTTCACCAGGCGCTTCATTGCAGCGTTTACATACTCGATAGGAATGACTTCAATTTGAGACGTAATGTTGTGTTTGGCTGCAAAATCTATCATCTCTTGTGTCTCTTTCATTCCCCCAGTACAAGTTCCAGCTACTATTTTCCTTCCTGTTATCATCGTCAATTAAATCTCATTAGTTTCACGTGATAAAACTTTGCATAATTATATACCCTTAGCCACACATAAGAAATTTCACATTCAATTGAAATTCCCAAGTCATATGCAACATATGACTGATGCCCAAGTTTAGTTGAGTAGAAGAGGGTCCCCAATACACATATAAACAATGTAATTATCCAAATAACATGACGAGTTGGGATAAATTCAACTTCTAAAACTCACATTCATGCGTAGAGTGTCATGTAAGTAATCGGGATCTAAACCCATCATTGCTTGTGAAAATATATCTCTAATATCATGATAAATGGGTCTTGGTATAACTCATATTATAAAAGTTAACTGAAAAGGAAATCATGCTCAATCCACGTATAAATACCATAAGATTTCAATAATATGACGATGTGAGACAAATTCAACTTCTACAAATGACGTGGTATTTAATAGTTTGTGTGCAAAACTTACCCAATAGTAAAGGTAAAACTGGTAGCTCAAGTGGCTTGTTTGGTGCACCAACAAGAACTAGCTTTCCTTGAGACTTCAATAGACCAATCAAAGGCAAAAGAGGGTGCATCGCAGAAACTGTGTCTATGATACCATCCATCGTGCTCATCGCATCCTTCACAACACCAAAATCAACAATATTAACTAATCAAACCTTTAAAAATCAAAAAATCTTTGTAAATCCATTAATAGAATTAATGGATTTAATTAGTAAATTAAATTATACCTGCATCTGATTTTGGTCACCACTAACCAAAAATGAGTCAGCACCAAGATGTTCAATGGCTTCATCCTTTTTGTTAGGAGAAGTACTTATCACCGTGACCTTAGCCCCCATCGCCTTAGCAAATTTCACGGCCAGGTGACCAAGCCCACCAAACCCAACAATACCGACATGAGTGCCGGGCTTGTCGAGACCAAAGTATCTTAATGGGCTATAAACAGTTATCCCGGCGCAAAGGAGAGGAGCAGTGGCATCAAGAGGAAGATTGTTTGGAATTTTAACCACAAAGTGCTCGTCGGCGACCATTATGTCGGAGAAGCCGCCGCAAGTGGTGGTTCCATCGTGGTACTTAGCACTGCATGTGGGTATCATTTTGGTGCAGTAATTCTCAAGATCATTGGCACATGAATCACATGAGTTGCATGATCCAACCATGTATCCCACGCCAACCTTGTCACCAACTTTGAATTTTTGAACTTTGCTGCCTACTTCTATCACTTCGCCCACCATCTCATGCCTGTAGGGTCAATTGTGTCCAAAATCAGTTCAGCTTTGATTAATTAGAAATGATTTTTGGAAAATTACCCTATAATAGGAATTAAATAATACAATTACTTGCATTTACATTAATTTTTTTTCTCTTCCGAAGCATACTATGAAGTTTCCTCATATAAAATATACATTTTTTTTCCACTTTGATTAGAAATAGGAATCATCTATTCTTACTCCAATTTTCAAGTCTTTCATAATAATCAGCATGAACTTTTCTGGTCAAAATAGATTAAAGAGTTTGGTAAGTGATTTCATAGGACATATAAACGTGGTGATATTTTAACATATAAATTTGTGCAAGCAATTAATATCAATTAAAATACTTGCAGAAGTTCTTTAAAAAAAAATAATAACAGTTGAAAAAGAACCTAGTTTAATGATTTGTCTTAGGAGAATGTTTGGTATCCCAAATTTTGCATTCCTGACTTTTGAATACTGAGGTTGTCGTCATTTTATATTGATAATCATATAAAAAAGTGACACGTCAATTATAATAAAAAAGATTACATCAAACCATCATGATAAATAGGTGCTAAAGCATCCTCATATGATTTCGAATTAAAAAGTTAAATCACTATACATTTATTAATAAGCAGCTTTTTGTTCACTTTAAATATTCCTCAATCTTATATATTAATAATAATAATTAAAAAAAAAAGATCCGACATAAGGACTCCATATTGCCGGATCCACTTTTTGTATGCGTGATGCTAGGTGATGCTCTAACAATGCTCTTTAGAAAATTATTAAGTAACACTTAAACAAAAGAAATTAATAATTAAGAACGCACATACCCCGGTATCAGTGGATAGAGAGATATTCCCCACTCATTCTTGACCATGTGTAAATCTGTATGGCATATCCCACAATACAAGACCTTGAATAAAACGTCCATCTCCCCTGTTTCCCTACAAATCAAATACGTTTAACAAAATCCAAAGAACAATGTTAGAGAAACCATCTCTAATATCAATGTTTGAGTAATAATCAAACTAAGTCATTTTATTATTGATAAGTATTTAAAATATGAAGTATTAATTGATTGTTATGTTAGAATCAGATGATAATTAACTGTCACGTAAGGATTAAGATTGATGTCCTAGAACGACTCGGAATACTGAGATCCTTAGAGACAAAACTTCATCTAAACTGACTGCATCAATTTCAAATCTTGCAAGCATGAATTTTACTTATAGACGTTCGGATATTGGAGATGAGGAACATATTACAAAAGGACTGGGTTTAATGGTGAAGAAAAAAAAGAAAGTAGTCAAAGTTTTTACCTTCTAGAGAAATGGAACGGAGAGAGAACACCAGAAGAATCTCTGGCTGCCCATCCTAAAGCCTTCTTGGTCATCTGTTTTCCGTCGGAGATCGCCATTTTTTTCTCTCTTGCAACGACGCTATAATATATATGATACAGAACAAAAAAAAAAAGGATTTAACGTCGACAAAATTTTGAAGACCAGCAAGTGAGAATCAGAGAATTGTGAAGAAATAGAGAGAGAGAGAGAGAGGGAGGAGGAGGAGGAGGAGGAGGAGGAGGAAACTATGGCTGTAAAGGACCAGGCATAGCTTGCTTTATATAAGAAAATTGGTGGCTATGCGAATGTTTGTAGTCAACGGGTGGGTCTATTAACTAGGACACAATTTCTTGCCTTGTCAATGGAGACTTTCGTGGAAAAAAGGGTGTTTAATTACCTCTTCGACAGTGACGTGTACAACTTTTTTTATTTCCTACTTAATTTGGCCTTTATTCCCCCAGCCATCGCACAAAGTTCTCCTTCTTTTCCATTTTATTTACCGATATTAAAGAATTGCCAGATAAGAACGTTTTGATATTTTATTTTATATTTTATAAATATTAAATGGTTTACATGTAATTTTTATTTTAAATCTTATAATAAGAACTATTTAAAATTATTAATAAATATTATTGAAATATATTGTATTAAAATCTATTAATTGCTGTAATAATTTAAGAAAAAAGAATTACAATTTGTAGGATACCATACAAAAAAGCTCTCATATATCATGTATATACATATATTTTTTGAGTGTTGTTAAAGGGACTATAACGACAAGAAACACTAATAGAAATTTGAAGGTGGGCTCTATTCTTCAAAGAGAGGGTACAAATGCGCTTGTAATTAGGTTTAAGTAGGAGTGGCAATTTGTGTTGGGAGGTCGTATTCGTGTTGTGTTTGACCTGTTTATTGACACGATAACCTTTGATATGAACACGACCCATTTAATAATCGTATTAAAAAACAAAACCCAAACATGATCCGTTAATAAAAAGGTTGACGTAACACGACACGTTTATGACCCGTTTATTAAATGAGTCATAAACTTGTAAATGGATCATAAGCGTGTCGTGTCAATCTGCCAAGCCCACTTACTAAAATGGTCATAAAAGGTTCGTTGAACCTGTTATTGACCCATTTAACTAATTTATTATCAATTTTAACACTAAAAAAACTCATTAAATACCTAAATAATAACTAAATTAACTCAATTACAATCAAGTTATACCAAAACTCAGTTTACAAAAGATAAACATAAAACCAAATTAAAGTTTACAACTAAATTAAGTTCACAACACTAGTCACAACCAAGCTAAAACAATAAGCATAAATCCAGGTTATATCATGTATATAATTAAAAAATTAAAGAAACAAAAGTAAAACATATGTTTTGTTTTCTATGTTAAAAATTTTAATAAATATATATAAAAAGATATATTTTATATTTGAATTTTGAAAACTCAAAATTAACAAAGTAAAACATTATATAATATATATAATAATATAAATATATTAGAGATTATAAATGGGTAATTTATGGGTCGTGTTTGTGTCAATCCATATATGACTCATTTATTAAACAAGTTATTTTGTATCAATTGTGAGTTGGTAGATTTGTGCGGGATCAACCTTTTGTTTAATCGTGCCTGACGGGTTTAACTCTTTTTAACCCAAACGCATTTAAAAAAAAAATCCAAACTCTCTAACTTCATATAGGTTTCGTGTCGTATTATCTTGTCGTGACCCAAATTACCAATCCTAGGTTTGAGGTCCCCAACACACTAAATTAAGTATTGGGCCCCACATTAACAAGAATTCATATTTAACATGCTTAGAACACCTGTCAACACTTGAATTTCCTTTTGTGGTAATCCATTATCCAATGTTTGGTAGGACAACAGGAACGAAGTGAAATTAAGAAGGGAAAAATGTATAGGAATTAGTAGAGTAGGTTGTTTGGTAAGAGGAAAAGAGAAAGGAAAAGAAAATAGCATGGTAAAAATTAAAAGTGGGGCTCATCCATTTTAATCCTTTCAAAAATGAGATTAACAAGAATTGGGCGGTTTGAGGTCCCAAACATGCTAAATTAAGCATTGTGCCACCGTTAATTAGAATTCATATTTAATTAACACGGTTAGAACACATATCAACACTTGAATTTCAATTTTTGGTAATCCTTTATCTTTATGTGATGTTTGATAAGATGGAAAAGATGGAGTGATAACTCTATAAAATAGAGTTATTTTACCACTTTTTCATATACAAAAATTGACTTATCTTTGGTAATTTTATTTTTTTATTTTTTATTTTTCGTTTTTTTTTTGTTTTGTTTACTCTAATTTAGATTTTTATAAATTTCATGAGATTTTTATTTAATTTTGGTTTATTTTATCTTATCTTTTTCTTTTAATAATAGTATATTAAATAAGCTTAAAATTAAATATTTCTAATAAGTTTATCAATAGAATTTTATTTTGGAAATATCTAGTTTTAATACTTTGTTTTTCTACAGTATTAAATTGTGGTGAAAAATTCATGTATTAGAAGTGGATCCCACCAAGACATCACTATTTATGTCAAGAAACTATGAGCTTGACTGATTGTGTTTAATCCTCTTATTGATATAAACATTTTAAAAAAATAATCACTCTAATCAGAGCTCATATGAAAAAATTATAGTAATTTATAAATTTTAAGATTATATCAATAAGGAGATATCCGGATCTCACGCATATTATTATATTTCAAGATAGGAATCTAGTGCACCTAAGATCATATGAGCTCAAGTTTTTGGCATGTGTCAGAGGTTAGAAAGGAACAAATAAGAGAGTGCAACGTGATATTCTCTTGGTTTTAGCAACTTAAAATCAAGATTATTATTGTTAGGAGTGCCCTAAGTAGGAAAGACATTTTTAATGTAATTCCTTTATTTTGAACTAGATAATAAAATTATATTTAGAGGTTATTCATTACATTACTGTGTGTCCTCAATTTATTTACATGTTAAAGTAAATGTAAGCAAGTATGACTCACTGACTACTTGTGTTAAACCATTAGAATATTGCATGCAATGGACTTTTATATGCGAGAAAAAAACATTCTAAAGTAAGCAGTCTAAATTATAGTCTGCAGTCTATTGGGTTAGACCGAGTATTTAATTCATATTAAGATTATTATGTTGTCTAAAGCTATTTAGAGGACAGTTTGTCTTGACTGTCCAGAGCATTGATTCTTAAGTAGAGACATAGATATGTTATTTCGTGGTGATATATTAGACCAGGACTAAAGTGTAAATGATCTATGTAGTCTGCTTGAGTAGATTACGTCATTTTTTATGTTCATTATACAATAATCTTAATCCTGATTAGATGAATCATTTTATGCATATGACTTGTGTACTTTGATGTTGCAATGGCTAAAGCATCTCAGAGATAATAAGCTTATAGACCGATTTGTTGGGTACATGACTTGTATACGATAGAGGGTTTGCTTACAGATATTGGAATCATAACTCTAATAAGGAGTTAAGGGTATTCTCTTGAAGGCATCATACTGGATGTGAAAATGGACAAGACATTAGGTTGTCTACTGAGCAGATGACTTCTTATTCACACATGGTAAATAATCATTTTCTTATTCAGTAGTATAATGGAAATTTAAGATAGCTTGATCAGTAGGTTGAACGGACTTTGATCTACGACTAATCATGAATATCATATTAAGGTTTTGCATATATGAAAAGGTCATTGGACAATAGCTTAGCACTAGCTTTCATAATATAGTATATGATTGAGAGTTCAGTTTTAGATTTATAATGATGTGACTCCGAAATTAGTGATCATGTGATTGAGTTGTTCGGTTTAGAATGATGATCACATAGATTTACGGGAGCCTGATTATATATGTCCAAATAGTCCCTCTACTAGTTCCACATAATTTCTTAACAGATAGCAATTGATCGGGATATACTTATTGGTTTGTTATTTTGCCTTTTGTGAAGAGAAATATCCTAATCACCCTTCCATACGGTGTAGGCATTTTTTTCAGGGTGTTGGAAGGGTAAAATAGTAGTTTTGTATTATTCAATAAATGGGATAAATATTGACTAATATTTATTTTTGGATGATAAGATTTAAAATTTAAATTAATTGTATTTGAATTTCAAATTTGAAATTCAAATATGTGATTGATTTGAATTTTGAAAATCTTGTCTTAAAATAAATATTTGAAATTTGAATCTTATTTGAATTTGAATTGAACAAAATCTTGTCTTTGCACAAAGATAGGTGGCGTCCACAATTGGATAAGGGTGAAAGACAAGATTTTTTCCTAGGTGAATTTAAATTTTGTTTTAGATAAGAGATTATACAATTATTTGAATTTCAAATATAATTGTCATGATTTTATTTAAATTTGAATTGGAGTTGTGAAAAATTATCCATGAAAAATAAAATTCAAAATTCAAATATTTACAGAGTTTGAAATTTGAATTTGAAATTTGAATTCAATTTTTGAATCACAAACCTAGTTAAAACCGAATTTAGTTGTTGATAAAATCTACTAGGAGAATCGGTTTTTATGGATAACGGAGAAGTGGAACTCTTATTTGAATCCTACTTGAATTTTAAATCCTTTTAGCATCAAAAGTAGCCGAATTTTTAAGAGGAATTCCACCTTTGGAAGAATCGATTTTTGTGGATAAGGATGAGAAAAAATTCAAGTTTCGATTCTATTTGAATTTTGAATCTTCCTCCCCTTGGTGTGGCCGAATCTAGCCATGATTATGGTTTATAGGGAAATCGATTTTGGCCTTATTGTGGTAACCAGGAATTTTAGATTCTCGGAGTAAATTAAAATTGTATGTAAGTATCAATTTTAATGATTACAATATGAAAAGTTGTGTTTTAATGCTGTTGCGAATACTATAAAAATGTTCCGGCAGTGTTAAAGTGAGTGAGTTTGGAGACAGAAAATCTTACCGAACAGAATCGGGTGAGACGGTTTAAAAACGAAGGCAAAAAAAAACCTGAAGAGTGCACCGGAGTGCACTAAAAGACAAAAATTTATGGTAGGGAATTCTGGCCAAACGGAAGCAAAATAAAACAAATCGATCGTACCGAAGGCGCCCGGGACCCGCCTACATGATTCCGGTAAAGTTCCGTTTGGTTTGACTTTCGGTCAAAATTTGAACATAAATTAATATGCGAATTAATTCATATGATGACATCACATTTATGATGTCATAAATATAATTTTTGAAAGCTTGGAAAGTAAGATTTAATATGCATAAGGCTAGGATTAGTTGTCTTTTTGATCAATGGCTAAGATTAAGTCAAAATGACATTGAAAAAAAAATTAAAAATGGGCAAAAAAAGGGATTTGGCCACTTGGAGGAATGGCAGTCTAAAATTTTTATTTTGATCGCAAAAAAATTACATTTTAGCCCTTGAACAAATATGTAATTGTTGAGAAAAAATTGCTAAAAGGTCCCTTACTTTTTCCTATATATAGGCTTCAAAATTCACTTAAAAAAATTAGTGAAACTTGGCCAAACTCTTACCAATTTCTGCAGCCAAAAATCCGTGCCCCCATAGTGGATTCCAAGCCAAAAATTTTCAAAATTTCACACTAAAATTAGCCTTCAAATTCACTTCTAGTATCAAGGAATCGAATTGATAAGGTAAGCTTCCAATTTGAAGCAATTTACCTTGATTTTCTGTAGAAAATCCGCAGGTCTTTAGTGAAAAATTTGATGAAAACAAATTGATGCTTTGTTGGTGATATGATGGGTTTGATGTTGGGATGAATTAAAGTATGATTTGGAAATTGAAACAAGTAAAAATATTACATGTTGTCCATGTAAACCGTGGCCTTGTAGGATGGAAATGATATGGAAAAAAATTGAGGATTTACTTGATGGTTTATGCTCATTTTATAACATGTTGATCAAAGCATGAATTAGGATCTAAAAACAAGAGAATTTTGATGTTTGTTTCCCATAGAACCCTTGGCCTATGTGTGGTTAAAATGAGAAAATTTTTAATGTTGAACAATAATGAGAAGTGTTGATAAAACCCTAGTAATAAGAACAAAAAAATTTTCTATGTAAATTAGCATGAAAAATCCATGGCTAATGCTAGGGTTGGAATGAAATTTTGTTAGGTTTCTAATGTTGAAATGTACATTTGAAAACCTAAGAATGATATGTGATAATTGATTATGGGGATAAAAAATATTTGGTGTTGTTTATCATGAGAAACCGAGGCTATAAGTGGGAAAAAATTTGATGATTTGTGTTGAACTTTGAATGTTGTTTAATGTGGAAAATTTTTATACAAAGTTTGGTAACGTTGTATAAAATAGGCCTCTGGTATAGTACGTGACAGGTACAAAGATTCTGAGGCGTACCTAACGCCGGAAAAACCTTAAAATACAAGCGAAAATGCTGTCGAAATTTCTAAAACGGCATAAGGGCATTTCAGAAAATGAGGGGTAAAAATATTAGCCTCAGAAAGGAAACCGAGACCCCTTTGTGGGTTACGATTTAAAAAGGAAAACCAACCCAAGAGGAATAGCAAACCGATCTTTAATGACTAAAATATCGAGAACGGGAAAATTTCACATTAGGGGTATTTTAAGAAACGAGGGATAAAAATTAGATCGAGATAGGAAACCCGAGTCCTTCGGGAACCGAGGCTTGGGGCTGGGATGAAAAATGTTTCAGGAGTACTGAAATACCCATTTGAGACTCCGAAACGCTAGAAAAACAAGAAACGACCCTAGGTGACCGATGAATAGTAATCGAGGGTCAGAAAATGAATAATTGTGATTTTATAACAAATAAAACTGTAAAATGATACAGAAGCCTAGATGATATTATTTTGTGATATTTGGGCTTAGAAGATTTGGAACAAAAAATGATAGAACGGAATAGTATGGTCCCGAGACCCGTTAGGGGTAAAATGGTCATTTTGACTAAAAATTTTCAAAAGGCTCGGAAAGGACCGTAAAGGATCTAGAGTCTTAAATAAAATTCTAGAACCTAAAATAAAGATTTTAGAGTCAAAAATCTAGAGTTTAAATAGTACACGGGCGTGTACTGTGAAACACAACCGTGTAGAGTGAATCCGAGAGGTACACCGGCTGGGACACTGACGTGTTGCAAGCCGTATACCACAAATAAAGTTGAAATATATTGAATTGTTAAGTGAAATGAATATATATCTGAAGTGATAGTTAATGACGGGTATTAACAGACAGTACTATGTCTGTAGGGACCCAAACTAGAGATAAAACTACGAAAGAGTTCTGGAAGTGGACATTATCGCAGTGGTGGTAAGTTCAAGCATTTTCATGTTTGCAACATGAAATACTGTATTATTTTATTATATACTAGTTGTACATTAGGCATTAAATCCTATGGACATTGGGGGATTAGTTAGTATAATATATCTCACATAATAAGAGAAAGAGATTATCTAAGGCCTATGGGCAATGGAGGTTAATGATTTTGAGGTGACGATTAATGTCACTTGGTCAAAATTATAATTGAAAGATGGTAATAAAATCATTTAAGACGTACCACCCCTCCAATGTTGTGGTAGAGGTTTCTTAGATCCTACGAGGATATAATAAGGGCTGGAGAGGAAGAAGCTCTAAGGTTGCTCCTTAGGCCCTCCCAATCAGTGCGCAAGGTAAATTATCGGTACTGCCACAATGAGCTCAACGCCAAAATACAAATAGAGAAAATAGTCAATAATGTGACGAAAATCATAATTGAGCATAACCGATACTAACACTAAGTGTAGTGAACTCGGTTAGAGTAATGTGAATAGTAACTGATTAGAGTAATGTGAATAGTAATCAGTTAGGGTAATAGTTAATATTCATCGATCAAAGGTCAAAGTCACTATTTATGGATAAATAGTATTATTTATAGGAAATTATGTTTTTAATGTTTTTGAATCTATGTGATTCTTACTAAGTATGTTTGAACTTACTGAGCTTGTTAGCTTATCAGTTTGTTCATGTTGCAGGTAAAAAACCTGTCTAGTAGACTACATAGATGGCGGCAGGATGCGCACGTGTCAATGGGATAGGGAGTCCACTGTGGATTTTGGTCATGCTACCAGTCTTCCACTGAGCGATAAGTTAGTGAATTGAAAAGAATGTATTTTGAAAAGCACAGTATATGTATATTGTATATTGTATATTATGTTATACTCAAAAAGACAACTAAAAGTTAATATTATACTTTACATGGCTTTCATACTTAGCTTTCTTTTAAGGAAAGTATGTATCAAAAAGAGAGAAAAAAAATTATAGGCGAAATTTTGGGCTCTAAAAATAAGAGTTGAGAGAAAAAGAGTTTTAAATGGCGATCCGTATTCAATACACGGGCTGTCTTGGCCGGTAACAGAGCCGGTTCATGACCGTTTCACGTGGTTAGATTTAGGGGCGCCACACTTATGGAGGAGACAAAATTTATGTTAAAATCCTGTTTGAATTTTGAATCCTAATTCACCCAAGGGTGATTGAATTTATGCTAGGTTTTTTGCCTATCGGAATTCAGAGTTTTTGAAGAAAATTAGGAGAGAAAATCTTCTCTTGGTGTGGCGGCTCGCCCTACTATAGGGGCTCTACAGTGCTATTACAGTCAACTCTGTAGTTAACCGCAATAGTCTGCAGGCCTCTAGGGTCACCGGCAATCATGCTGAACTGTAAACTACTTGCTAAATTTTGCGGAATAAATTTTTTTTCTTTAAATCATAAACTGTTCGAGAATGTGATAAGAAAATCATGTTAACAAAATAACATGCACCTGACCCATGATTTCCCTATCACATAATCTTAACTTGAAAACTTATCTCTTTGAAAATTACATTCAAAATCTATACAGCAGAAGACTATTGGTGACCAATATCCCTCGCCCAATCCTGCCCAGCATGCGTCAGCCCTGTTCGTCGTCCACCAATACTACTGGTGAACAGGTCTCTTACCTGCAACATGTGAACAAACTGATGAGCTATAGACTCAGTAAGTTCAAACATAAAAACATGAAACTGATATGCTGTACTGCGGTGCTCATGCTGTACTGCTGTGCTCATGCATGACTGGACTCTGTAAACATGCTGTACTGGCTGAAGGTTTAGTCTTAGGACATTATCTGTTATTTTAGTTCTGGTTTTGGGCCCCTGATTGGTCGTACCGACATGTTAGCGTAACCGGGAGTGGTACTTTAGTGCTGACCTCCTCAGTCTTAACTGATGCTAAACATGATAACCTCCCCGTGGGTCGAGAGGCCGATACACCAATAACTGGTTAATTACCATCTTGCTGGTGTTCCAACTGGGTAGCATACTGATTGCCCCCACAGTCAGAACCTGTTAATCAAATTACTGGGGTGTGAATTAATCAACACACTAGGGTGTCTTGTGCACCTAACTGTTTTCTTGTTCTGGTACTGTCTGGTCTGTGTACTGGGACATGCAACTCTATATGCATGACATGAACTGACCTGTACTGACATGAGACTGACATGAACTGACATAAACATCGTGATGCAGATAATTAATGTCTAACATACACGTCATGCAACATTCATAACATCATGAAATAACAAGCTTGTCCATGTTGCAGTCAGGACAATGCTTGAACTTACAGAAAATCCTCTAGCGTGAGCCTCTGCTGCTCTGAGACTGCTGATTTGGGGTCTCTGGCTTGATCTCCTATAAAAGGAAAAATCACTGATTATTTACCATATTTATCTTATACTGGAAATATGGCAAAACATGAACTTTTTCATTTCCAGACTTTTTTTTTTTTTTTTTACTCTCTAGCTTTGAACACGCCCTCCTACACGGGCGTGTCTCTGCCCGTGTACCTCTCTGAATTTATAAGCCTGGCCGTGTACTTCGTGGAACATGCCCGTATATGCTTACACGGGTGGATACACGGCCGTGTTACTGGCCGTGTACTCCTCTGTGCTCTTACACGGTTACTTACACGGCCGTGTTACTGACCGTGTTTTCTTACTGCCTAACATGGCCTGCTACACGCCTTCCTCTTGAACGTGTGCCCCTTGACACGGCCCGATACACGGCCGTGTTCTTGGCCGTGTACCTCTCGGGTCTGATTTTTTTCTTGAAACACGGTCGTGCGTATGGGCATGTTCGGGGCCGTGTTCTGAACACGCCCTTGTACACGCCCGTGTACGCGCCCGTGTTCATACCAGAATCAAGATTCTGGGTCCGAACTGCTCTGCTTTGATTTTCTAAGGCTTTTGTGGCCTTTGTTCTACTTCTTACACTTGAAATCGATCTTCATAAGACCGTTTCAAGGTATCTACTACATTCCTACTATCACAAATCCATGATTTCATAAGCAAAAATTCCACATTTTGCTTATGAACCTCTCTTGACTTAACTTTTGAAAAATCTATATTTTTGTGAAGAATATTCACTAAACTTGGTTTTCTAAACCATCTGTTCATGGATTCATGTTTGAAAACATCTAGACTCGAACCACGTTTCGATTTTAACCGGAAATCTAAACGTGATTCACTCACATTCTCTGTTTTCTCTCAAAACCCTAGATTTTTCCCCCAAAGAAAAACGTGAGAACTAGGGTTTACCTTGCTTTAAATCGTGAGCTTTTCTTGCTCCTAATCCTTGATTGAATCTCGATTGATCTGCTGCTTGAACTAGAATCCGAACTTGAATGGATTTCTCTTTCTTTTCTCTCTCTTTCTCGGCCACTTTCTCTCCTTCCCTTTCTTTCTTTCTTTCTTTTCTCTTTCTTTCTTTTCCTTTCTTTCTTTCTTTCTCTTTCTTTCCTTCTTTCTGCCCGCTGCTTTACAGCCAAGGGGATAAATTAAACCCCCTATCTCACGTGCCTCACTCCCTCACTCTTACTTTCTTTCTTTTCTTCTTTCTTTCTTCTTTCTTTCTTTTCTCTTTCTTCCGGCTGCATCTGTAGCTAAGGGATTAATTAATCCCTCTAAGCTCACGTGCCACTCACACTCTCTCCCTTGCTTTCTCCGCTTTTTTTTTTTTTGAAATGCACAAGGGCTTGTTTGGCAAGTTCTTTTGGCCATTGATCCATGTGGCTCACTTGTGTGCTATTGATCTCTTAGTATGTATTTTCCACATACTTTTCTATTAATTTTTAAAACATCTTAAATTGAATTAATGCTTAGCTTTTAATTATTTTCATTAATTCATCATTAAATTTTGATTAAAACTCAATTAATCAAAATTTTCCTCTGCTCTGTATTCTGTAATCTATATCACTATAAATGTACATTTATTTACATAATTTGTACAAAATCTTTCCGAGAGTATAAATTTCTCGGTTATCACACTTGGTCTAATTCAAAATTCAATAGTTCACCTCATGTAAGATTATAAATAGGGATCTTTCCACTCCAGTTCTTTTAAGACGACTCTCAGGTGAGCAGGCTTATTGTTACACAAATCACCATAGTAATAAGTTCTTAAAGAGATCTAGATGATCGGAAGGAGACAAGCCGTGCTAATATACTGATTGAGGATCCGAGTGCCCATATATTCTACCATCCGGGAATTGGAGAATAGTAGAAAAGGCTAGTTGATTGAAGCACTCTGATCACTTCCTCCGGCATTTTTGGCATTTCTTCTAAAGGTATAATTGATTGTTGTTGATTTATTGTGTATAGCATCATGAGTTATTGAACTATCTATCAAAATTTTTTGTAATTCTATTGTGTAATTTTACTGATTTTTTCTATAATTATGCACCCTATAACACTAGATGCTTTCTAATCACATATAACACACTTTAACTTACTATAGCAAAGCTAAATTCTCATCGTGCTATATTGTAGCTTAATGTAGCAATGATGACTTTTTCTATGTGATACTGTTGCTTACTATATCAAAGCAGACTTTTTATCACACACGACTATATCTTACTATAACAAGGTTGAATTTTTTACACTGTCACTATATCTTACTATAGCAAGCATGACTTTTCTCTTGTTCACACGGAGTTGGTGGAATAGTGCAAATTAAGGATCTATAAAAGGTCACTCAGATGGAGAAGAGAAGCAAAGATCAGACATAGACAAATCTATAAGAATTAGAGTATAGCAAAAAAAGATAAGGCTTCCGATGAAATTAAAAAAAAAAAGGTTCTTTTCTTTTGTTTAGTTTTATTTTAAAAGGAGGAGTTTCTAGAGGTTCTATCAGCACAAATATCAGTAATTATTCTAGACATTTTTCTTTCATTGTTAATTTGTCATTATGTTTAATTTATTTTATTATGTTATTTTATTTTTCTTTATAAATTAAATAAACTTTTACTAGGAGTTATGATATAGTTTGATTATGATAGTTTAATTAAATTAAATATATTATTATGATTGTCATATTTGTTGGAGTCTAATTCTCAAATTTAATGCTTTAAAATTTCTGGTCAACTTTTGAATAATTTGAAGAACAAAATGGAACTGAGAGGAGATTTTTTGTGATATAACTTTAGAATAAATATCATAAAAATCTATTTTTGTATGGTCACATTATTAACTATACAGATTTTGCAATGAACATTTTTTATAATTGAAATTTAGATTCATATTTTTGCTGCTCACATATGTATTATTATTCATATATACAATACTGTTCATAGATACGACTATTTATATGTATGATATTGTTTACCGTGAATTTTAATTTACTAATCCTTTGTGAAAATTTAATTATAAAAATATAAAATTTATGTATAACTTAAGAAAGAATACATAAAGCAAAAAGGTAATTGACGATAACATATATAAACACAAAATCATAATAATATACTTAAATTAAATTAAATCTGATTAATTACGGTAAAACTATAATGCTTAGCATCTGTGTACTTAATTGTTTATGATCAATTTATGTTCATTTATTTTTGAAATTTTATTTATTTATATTTTCAATTATAACATTTTTTGGTTGCTCAAATAAATTTAAAATTAACGAATTTCGATACTTAATTATACTATACTCCTGAGAACGATACTTTTCTCGTCACTTTATCAGTTGTTTGATTCATACACCTGCGAAAATCCACAACAGCAAGGAAGGAAGTGGAATTAAGGAGGGAAAATTGGATAGGAATTAGCGGAGTAGGATATTTGGTAAGAAAGAAAGGAGGAAGGAAAGAGAATAGGTGGACAAAACTAAAGTGGGGCTCACTCATTTTAATCCTTCCAAAAATGAGAGGAAAATCAAATTCCACCCTACCGTAAATAATATTACTTTTTTATCCTTATCTTTAAAGAGAAACTATCTAAGTGTATGAATAAAATAGTAGTTATGCAAATATTTTATTTTCTTTCTTTCCTAACTACCAAACAATATAAAGGAAAAATAATTCCTTTTCTATCATTCTGATTTTTCATCTTTTTAAAAATGTCTACTTATTTTCTTTTCTTCCAATCAAACGGACTGTTAAAGTTGGCCTATCACACTCCGGGGTAATAATGGAAGTAACTCGAGTGTAAGTAGTTCACAACAACTAAGTTTTTGTCATTTGGAACTAAGTTAAACGTACTTGTGGGAATCGTGGACAAAAACAATATATATAAATATATATATATATTTTATGTACAAGTATATATCACTGAGCTGGCTTTATTTGTATCATACACTTGTGTGTATGTACACATGCTACACATGGGATATATGAAGAAGTAGGTATACTTAATATTTTCCTAGATTATATGTATGTTGATGTCTCTGTCGCTTTCCCGGTTGAAAGAATTAGTCTTCATTGGACATTTTCAACCCACGGTAGTGGAGTAATTGGGCTTGTTCTAATCATGACATTAAAATTAACGTTATTAAAGTTGGGGTTTATTGCATTAAAATTATGATAATAAGATGAGAAGAGACTTAAATATTATCTTCTTTTGCAACGAAACTATTTGGGACGTAAGTTTTTGGGAGAAAATTTTGTTTGTACGACCTTCTCAATTAGAAATTTTGTAATTTTTTTTCTCTATTTTTCCCTAATAAAGAAACGATGTTGGCATTTTCAGTGTTATAATTAAAAAAAAATGTTTTTAGGCTTCGTTTGAAGATAATCCCATATCTATATATAGTATTGAGGTTTTTAATTTGAATTCCTTTCTTCCATAATTTTTAAATCGCTTTCAAATATAAAATTGTAGTATTTGTTACTCAATATAAACTTGTGGTTTAAAAATGAATAGCCTTTTTTTTTTTCCCATGTTCATAAGCAAGTACACACATCCTACTTGATAGATAGACTACAAAAGCTTTCAAGAAAGGAATTAGTGGACTAACAAATAGGCACTACTAAGTTACAATTATTTCACAAAAAATGATTAGCTGTTTCATCCTTTACGTATTATTTGTCTCCTTCACTAGTAGTGACACATTTTTTTCTCCACCGCAAAATATGTATAGTTCTTTTCCTTTTTGATAAACAAAGTCCTTTTGATTTATTTCGCTACTAAATAGTGAAGAAAGATGAGTAGAGAAGTCAAACTACATCATAGACTTCATTTGCATTTCAATTTGTATTTTGGAGGCAAGGTTCAATTGAATTGCAATTTTTTTAGTTTATTTTCAATTATAACTTTATAACTCAAATTTTAATAATCCATAATTTTATGTATATAAGTTTAAATGAAATTTTTTTTAAACTGTATTGAATTTCAAGACACAAAAAGAAGCCCAATATTAACTTTTTGTTTTTTTCTTTTTCTTTTTTTAACACATATCGAGTTTTTACACTTTTTATCTTTAATTATTCAAATTTGTACATCAAATGTTAATAGTTTACCTCAAAACAAACTCAAAATTTTCAGTTCAAACATACTAAAGCTATAGGTAAGGGTTTTACATACACACACACATATATATATATAGCATTCACATAGTAATTTAATCGAATTCAATCAAAAACTTATTTAAATTTTAAAAGTACTACGACTCTTGATGTTATGATTCATGTACGTTCCCAAGTGTACCGTAAAATGGTCCTGATTATCTGTCTTCACTATGAGAATACTTACATGTTTACATAGATTGTCCCCGAGTGTTTGTTGTGCTCTCACATTTTTACACTGCCAACGTGAATGTTCCTTCTATATACGTATACTAATTTTTAATACGTGCAACGCACTACGTTAAACTTATTATAATTAAGTAGAATATTTAAATATGACAAAATCATCTAAACAAAATAAATCACGGAGAACAAGTATTTGAATAATGCATAATTGTGGTTATATGTATAACTTAACGAGAAGTGGAGTATTTGAATCTCCCACCCCAAATTCAAATAATAAAACTAAAAATAAAAATATGGTATAATTAAATAACTATATAAGATTTAAAGGAAATTAATAAATCATGAAGAAAAAATATAAGGAAAAATGTGAGGGTATCTATTCGTTGGAGAGTCCCTGGAGGCGGAGAAGATGGTTGGCTAGGACCTCGCTAGAGTGAAGCTTTCCATGAGGTTTTGCTTAGATCTGGTGCAGTCTCCAGCAAGGCAAGTGGCTTGATCTGGGGTCGATGGAGGCGGCATGTGTTTCCCACACATTGGTGAGGTGGAAGTTGTTTTCTGGTGACTCTGGATCTGGGTTGCTAAGCTCTTTGGTGACTATTTTGCTTATGGTGTTGTCTCCAATAATGTTTGGACTGTCTCTTGTGTGCTTTTGCTTTCTTGTTTTTTCTATGTATTAAGAGTGGTGGTTTCCCCACCTGACTCTCGTTGGTTGTGTTCCTTGTATTTACAACCGTCTTTAGTGTGTTTTGATAGTGTGTTAAATGTAGTTTTAATTTGATTGAGCTGTTTTGACACGAAGGTTTGTAGGTGCCTTTGTGCTACTAAATTCCTACTCTCAGTCAATCAGTTTCTGTTAATTATAGATAGTTTTAAAAAGAGTCATAGCTTCAAAAAATGTCACATGAGTGCTTGATATTGATATGCCGAGATGGTATTCATTTATCCTTTAAGCGTTATCAGGTTATACTGGTGAATTTGGTCTCGTTCGAGGGTTTGATCCTTTGTATTGCAAGGTCATTATATCTATTTGTAGCATTTGTTGCATTTTTATTTGAATGAATGAAGGAAAATATTCCCTTTCAAAACAATCAAAAAGAAAAAAGGAAAGATTTAGGATAAGGAAAAAACCATGATCAAAATGTTAGTTTTTCTTCTCCTGAAAAATAGGTAACAACCGGTTGTGATCCACGTTTGAAAATCACGTCCTCAACGTTCAGAATTGGTTGAGATTTTTGTGGCCGCAGTTAGCACGTTGGAAACGGTTTATGATGGGAAAAACCGTATTAAATAATGGCAGTGCATCTCATTTGGTCCCTAAGCCAAACTTTCGATTTTTCTCAAACACTATTCATTGAGTGAGAGTTAAGGCTTAGAAGATCAAAACCGAGAGAGTTTTTCTAACGTTTGCTTAAGTTTTGCAGTGAATTTTCATTTCGAAACCGAATCGGATTTCAATGGCCGGAGGTAATTTTCAGTCCATTCTTCCGCATTATGTTCGAATTAATTGTTTAATTCATTTGGTCATTCTTACATTTGGTGTTAGAGCCTAGAATACCTCTGCCTTGATAGCATGATTGGTTTTTTGAATTTTTTCGGTTTTTTTTTCTTCCATAACCATCGTTATAGTTTTTAATTTTGGATAATCCAATTTTGACGTTCAAACTTAAAAATGATGTTATGGATCACTAGGAAATTGAATTTTATTAAGTTTAGGCTTTTGAAACGCTTAATTTGGCATCCGGAAGGGCAGGAAACCGTCGAGTTTCCATTCGGGTCGAAACCGGGTCAAAAAGACCCGGCTGGAGGTTGAAGACGACAGAAAAACGACAAGTCGTTTTATTGGCTGATAAAAATGACACGTCGTTTCATGAAAAGAATTGCCGCTGTCATCTGGCAAAAACGACATGTCGTTTTTATTGAATTAAAACGACACGTCGTTTTGACGGTTAGGAAATGCATTCGGATGTAAAAACGATATGTCGTTTTCAGAGTCCAAAATTATTGCCGTTTATTCCATTTTTTGTCGTTTTCTTCAAACGAATTATTGTTGTCGTTTTGTTTAGGTGGAGATGACATCATCATACAGTAGAGATGATGTCATCATGACGTCATAAATAAAATAAAAAATAAAAAAATAAAAAAAATTTGTTAAATTTTTTGCCGAATTTTATTTTATTTATTTTAAATTATTTATTTGTTAGTGCATGATTAATTTGTATAGTTTAATTTTGTATGTATAATTTATGCTGTTGTACATGTAATTTTTAATTAATTTATGCACATTTGGAGAATAATTTCTAAAAGTTCTTTGTGAATTTAATTTTGGTGTTCATGTACTTATATTATTGTTAGTTTTAATTCAATTTATTTGTATGTATAAATTATTGTTCTTTTATACATGCAATATTATGATAAATAATATGAGTACATTTATAATCAATTTAGTATTTATATTGCTTAAGGTTTCATGCAATAATATAGCTTGTTAATGTTAAGTGATTTATATGATTTTGTTTAATTAAGGAGTAGCCACAGCATCCTTAATTAATTGAAATTATTATTTAAGGAGTTGAAATCACATCATAACATTAGTTGTAATTAATTGTATATGATATGATAAAATTTATCCCACAGGAAATTTTGTTATATTATGTGTAATTAATTAGAATAAAATATCAAAAATATATTTCTTAATCTACCCACAGGAATTAAGAGAAGGAACATAATTTTGGTAGTTTTATTATTCAGTTGAGATGAATCTAATAGAATAGGACTTTAGCCCACAGGTAAGTTTCTTGTCACTAGATTCATGTCTTAATGTATGTTTTGCATTGGTAGAACATAATTTGTAATTATTTAAGTCTCAAAATTGTGAATTAAGCATATATGTTGGTTTTTGCAGCATCACAACCTACAGCCATTACTGATATAAAATGTGAAATTTCCGAACTAAATGGCGATAATTATCTGATTTGGAAGGAGAGAGTTCTCCTTCATTTGGGGTGTATGGACATTGATTATGCTATTCGGAAAGATGGACCACCTGGCATTACAGAAACTAGCCAGCCAGATGTAGTTAATCTTTATGAAAAATGGGAACATTCAAATCGCCTTTGTGTGATGTTCATTAAGACAAAGATCTCTACGAGCATTCGTGGTTCAGTTGAAAAGTATAACAAAGTCAAGCCATTACTTCAGGCCATTGATGAACAATTCAAGTCTTCTAACAAGGCACTTGCAAGCACCTTGATATTGAAATTTTCGTTACTTAAGCTTACTGGCATTAAAGGAGTGCGAGAGCACATAATGTAAACGAGAGACATAGCGGCTCAACTTAAGACACTTGAGGTTGACATGTCAGAGACCTTCTTGGTGCACTATATACTAAACACCTTACCACAGCAATATGGGCCCTTCAAAATATCTTACAACACACATAAAGATAAATGGTCTATCAATGAGTTGATGGCCATGTGTTTTCAGGAAGAAGGGAGGCTGATTATGGAGGTGGGTGAAAATGTGCATTTGACGACCCAGGATAGGAACAACAACCAGGCTAAGAAGAAAAAGGGGAAGGCATTGAAAGCTGTTCCTACTGTGGAATTTAAGAAGGAATCCAAGTGTTTCTTTTGTAAAAAGAAGGGACACCTAAAGAAGGATTGTTTCAAATTTAAGGCCTGGCTTGAAAAGAAAGGTAAATCAATATCGCTTGTCTGCTTTGAATCTAATATGGTTGATATTAATTATAACACATGGTGGATTGATTCTGGTTCTACAATCCATGTTTTGAATACCTTGCAGGGTATGCGAAACCTAAGGAGGCCAATGGGAAGTGAACAAAGCATTTTTTCAGGCAATAAAATGGGCTCACATGTGGAGGCCGTTGGAACATACAAATTAATTTTAAGTAGTGGCTATATTTTAAGTTTGGAAGACATTGTTTATGTTCCAAGTTTTTCGAAGAATTTGATTTCAATTTTGAGACTTGTACCTTTGGGATATTCCTTTAATTTTTTGCAGACATCTTTTAGTTTATTTTATAAATCTACTCTTGTTGGCAATGGTATTTTATGCAATGGTCTTTTTTCTGTTAATTTGCGAAATAATGCCACTAATGATGCTATGCATGTTCATGTTGGTTCTAAACGATGTGTTATAAATGAGGATTCTTCTATGTTGTGGCATCGGAGATTAGGACATATCTCTAAGGATAGGATCAAAAGATTAGTAAATGAAGGAATACTTAGTACTCTGGACTTTGCTGATTTTGAGATCTGTGTGGACTGCATTAAGGGAAAGCAGACCAAGATATCCAAAAAGGGTGCACACAGAAGTTCCGAATTATTAGAAATCATCCATTCAGATATTTGTTGTCCGGACATGGACATACAAAATGGTCCAAAATACTTCGTCTCCTTTATTGATGACTTCTCACGTTACATGTATGTCTACTTGCTTTATAATAAGAACGAAGCATTAGATGCCTTTAAAGTTTTCAAGGCCGAAGTAGAAAGACAATGTGAAAAACAAATTAAAATTATGAGAACTGATAGAGGAGGGGAATACTACGGTAGATACACTGAGGATGGACAAGCTCCTGGTCCATTTGCTAAGTTTCTTCAAGAGCAAGGAATAGTTGCTCAATACACCAATCCCGGATCTCCTAGTGAGAATGGTGTGGCTGAAAGAAGAAACCGGACCTTAATGGAGATGGTAAAGAGTATGCGCAGCA
Source organism: Antiaris toxicaria (assembly GCA_035233585.1). Lineage (NCBI taxonomy): Eukaryota > Viridiplantae > Streptophyta > Magnoliopsida > Rosales > Moraceae > Antiaris > Antiaris toxicaria. Next base: position 26,820,228 of record CP141157.1, read on the forward strand.
ATGCCAAACTCCCTGTGTCATTGTGGACTGAAGCTCTTAAAACGGCTGTGTATATATTAAACCAAGTTCCAACCAAGGCTGTCCCTAAGACGCCATTTGATTTATGGAAGGGTTGGAAACCGAGTTTGCGACATATACGTGTTTGGGGATATACATATAAGTTAGAGTGTATAATCCACAAGAGAAGAAACTAGACCCGAGGACTATTAGTGGCTATTTTATTGGATATGCCGAAAGATCCAAGGGATACAGATTCTATTGTCCATCGCACAGCACTAGGATTGTGGAATCAAGAAATGCAAAATTTCTTGAGAATGACATGATTAGTGGGAGTGATCGTTTTCAGGACACCGTTCTTGATAAGGATCATACTAGTAATCAACCTTCCACATCAAGAGATCGAATGATTGTCATTACCGATATCCCTGAAGTTCGAATGGGTATTGAACAACCAGTTATTGAGATTCCACATACTGTTGATATTGATCCAGTAGATCAAGTTGTTCAGGAAATTCCAGAAGTGGATGAACAACCAATTGTTCAGGAAGTACCACAAATGGATGAACAACCAGTTGATCAACACGATCTTCAAGAGAGTGTTGACACAACATTAAGAAGATCTACCAGAACAAGAAAGTCAGCAATACCTAGTGCTTACGTTGTGTATCTACAGGAATCAGACTTTAATGTTGGAGCCGAAAATGATCTTGAAACATTTTCACAAGCCATGAGTTCTAATGAATCAAACTTATGGTACGATGCTATGAAAGATGAGATGAATTCCATGTCATCAAACGGGGTATGGGACCTTGTTGAGTTGCCTAAGGGTGCAAAGGCCATTGGATGTAAATGGGTCTTTAAGACTAAAAAGGACTCATTAGGCAACATTAAAATATACAAGACTAGACTCGTTGCTAAGGGATTCACTCAGAAGGAAGGAGTCGATTATAAAGAGACTTTTTCTCCTGTATCTAAGAAAGATTCTCTTCACATTATCATGGCATTGGTTGCAAATTTTGACTTGGAATTGCAACAAATGGATGTGAAAACAGCGTTTCTCAATGGAGAACTAGAGGAAGAGGTTTACATGAAACAACCAGAAGGTTTTTCCTCTAGTGGCCATGAGCATTTGGTTTGCAAGCTTAATAAATCTATATATGGATTGAAACAGGCCTCACGTCAGTGGTATTTAAAATTCCATAATGTTATCTCTTCATTTGGATTTGTAGAGAACATTGTGGATCAATGTATATACCAGAAGGTTAGTGGGAGCAGAATCTGTTTCCTTATTCTATATGTAGATGATATTTTACTTGCTAGCAACGACAAGGGTATGCTATATGCGGTGAAACAATTTCTCTCTAACAACTTTGATATGAAAGATATGGGTGATGCATCTTATGTCATTGGAATTAAGATACATTGAGACATGATACGTGGTATTCTAGGTATGTCTCAAGAGACCTATATTAACAAGGTTTTAGAGAGGTTCTAAATGAAGGATTGTTCACCAAGTGTGGCTCCTATTGTGAAGGGTGACAAGTTCAATTTGGATCAATGCCCGAAAAATGAACTTGAGCGGGAACAAATGAAAAACATTTCTTATGCTTCGGCAGTTGGAAGCTTGATGTATGCTCAGGTTTGCACTAGACCTGACATTATATTTGCTGTTGAAATGTTGGGTAGATATCAGAGTAACCCAGGTATAGAACACTGGAGAGCTGCAAAGAAGGTAATGAGATACCTTCAAGGGACCAAAGACTACATGCTAATGTACAGACGAACTGATAATTTGGAAGTCATTGGCTACTCGGATTCAGACTACGCTGGCTACATTGATTCACGAAAATCAACTTCAGGATACATTTTCATGCTAGCCGGTGGAGCTATATCTTGGAGAAGTGCAAAACAGACATTGACTGTTACTTCCACTATGGAGGCCGAGTTCGTATCTTGTTTTAAGGCTACTTCACATGATGTATGGATTAAGAGTTTCGTTTCTAAGCTTAGAATTATGGATTCTGTTTCTAGGCCAATGAAGATATATTGTGATAATTCAGCTGCTGTCTTCATGGCTAAGAACAATAAAAGTGGTAGTCGATCCAAACACATCGACATCAAGTATCTAGCCATAAGAGAGCGTGTCAAGGATAAATCAGTCATCATTGAGCATATTAGCACTGATTTAATGATTGCCGATCCTTTGACTAAAGGCATGCCACCATTGAAATTCAAGGATCATGTAGATAAAATGGGATTTGGTTCCTCAATGTAATTTTCATTGTAAGAATGATGTTATTAAAGAAACTCTGATTATGATGTTTTCTCATATATGGTTGTGTACACATAATTTATATATATTTGATGTTGATGAGAAAATTTATTAAGTTCTGGACCAAGAATAAACATAGGGTTTATTCATAAAGTTGTATGGGCCATTGTTGAGAAACATAATACATTGTGATACATGGAAGATAATACTCGCATGTAGAGGACCTATCGCCATGATTCATGTGTTTTGTTTCTTGATGTCATGAGTAATCATACATGTGGATCAAGTGAGAGAATGTTAGTTTTTCTTCTCCTGAAAAATAGGTAACAACCGGTTGTGATCCACGTTTGAAAATCACGTCCTCAACATTCAGAATTGGTTGAGATTTTTGTGGCCGCAGTTAGCACGTTGGAAACGGTTTATGATGGGAAAAACCGTATTAAATAACGGCAGTGCATCTCATTTGGTCCCTAAGCCAAACTTTCGATTTTTCTCAAACACCATTCATTGAGTGAGAGTTAAGGTTTAGAAAATCAAAACCGAGAGAGTTTTTCTAACGTTTGCTTAAGTTTTTGCAGTGAATTTTCATTTCGAAACCGAATCGGATTTCAATGACCGGAGGTAATTTTCAGTCCATTCTTCCGCATTATGTTCGAATTAATTGTTTAATTCATTTGGTCGTTCTTACACAAAATATATTGATGAAATATTTGGATAATAGTTAAATGAAATTAAAACGCGGAAAATTAACTTAGGAACGTAGGAAAGAAAATTACGTTTAAATAAGGCATTTAAAAAAAAACTATTAGCTTGCCTTGATACAAACAGTGAGAATATTAAAATGTGGAAAGACATACAAAACACAAAAGGACAAAAACAAGAAACATAATAAAAAAAATTTTTTTGAAGCGCGCGGGGAAAACGGCATGTGAAACCAAAGGGGGAAAAAGGAAGAAACGGAAGGACACGTGGAACAAAAGCAAGAGTGAAAGAAAAGAAACAAAAAAACTGGACGAAACGCACTACAAGGCCTCGCACTACAAGGCCTCTTATACATTGAAAAATGTCGTGAAAATGTTTTAACGACATTTTATAAAAAGTCATTGAGAAGGGACATGAAAAGTCTAAAACTTTTCACAAATACTTTTAGATGTAGTGATTAAAGTCGTTAATTCTTTTTTCATGACATTTGAATATTGTCATTTCCAATTTTGTGAACTTATCGCGACATATTGAAAATGCCATGATTAAGAATTGCTGACAATATCAAAAAAACAAATGTTGTGATTACGCAATCCATTTATATATCATTTAGTTTGTATTTTTTTTTTGTAATTTTAATTAATTAATCAATGGGTATTATTGTCAATATCTTCCCTTTAAAGGATTGGTCAACAATTTCATAAGAATTGGTAATTATATATTAGTCTTTTTTAAACCTATATTATATCGTTTTTTGCACCCAAATAACTAGTCGAAAAACTATTACAAATTAAAAATGTAAAACAACAAATAAAAATTATAAATCACCAAAAGGAATATTCAATACATTTTTTATTTTTATTTCTAATAATATACAATAAATTAAAAAAAAGTCTCGGAATCCATGTCTCAAAGCTCATGAAAAACAAGGAGCCGATCATACAAAATAGTTATTTTTTGGTTTCCTTTGGGCTTATACGTCTCAAACAAATGAACTGTGAATGTGAAGAAACGCCACTAATAACACATCTCTTAACGCATATGAAGGTTCTCCACATTTTTCTCGGTAACATGGTTTAATTTTGACGTCCCCAAGTGAACCTCGGTCTCTACTAGAAAGTTAGATTCCACTATCGTTTTAAAAAAAAGGGTCGTAGAAAGTATGTCAGAAAACATAGCACGTACAATTAAAACGAAAACGGTTGTGGTATTTGAAGCTTCCATGACCATTATTTAAAACGATTAGGAAAACCTTAAATTCTATGACTGTAAAACGAACGGCTGTGGAATGTAAGCTTCCCAAAAACGGTCATGAAAAAAAAAAAAACCTTAAATTTTCAATTTTTAAAAAACTTTAAAAGTTGAGTGATAACATTTTGATAATTCAAATGGCCTGTCAACTTCAATTCCCATTGAATGAATATAAAAATTCATTTCAAATCTTCGTTTCATTTCACTCACTCTCTCTTTCCTCTCCCTCTTCTTCTTCTTTTCTATATGCAATCAAGAAAACAAATTTCCTCAATAAATTAAAGTTTTGTATCTTGATGATTAATGGTATAACTTTATAACATATGTGACCTTTTTTTTTTTTTTTGTTCAAAAAATCTTCAAACAAGTTTCTTTCACCGACTTCATCTCCGTTGTTGAGCTTCACCACATTCTCACCAGCATCGATGAGAAGCTCGAGCCTGTCAAGTTTAACTAAATGATTCTTGAGGTCGACATTAGATCCGCTATGAAGATTTCATCGCCCGTTGATTTGTTGCCTTTTTTTTTTTTTTGACTAGTTGGAAGAGTGTTGCTCAGTTCGGTTTCTGTCTACCATCATGAGAGAGAATTCGAAATGCAGAGGTGAAGAATTTGCTTCATCTCAACGATCAAAACTTCTTCTAATGAACGGGGAAGATGGTAAACTTTGTAGTCAACACTAGCCGAGATTTTTGTCCAAATCCTTTTGAGTACTTAAGAATGTTAACCAATTTGTTGCAAGAACAATTTTGTCGTTGCAATGTATTTATCATCAATTTGAGCTTTAGTTTTAATATAATTTGTTCTATAAGTATTTTTTTTTCCCTACATTCTTAATTAAATTAACACGAAGTGCTTTTGGGAACTCGGTTTGTATGCAGATAATGGGATCAGGAAAAAAAAAAAAAAAAAAAACTCTTGTTGTCATTTTTTATTAGGCAGACGAAAAGAATTTTTTTTTTTAACCAAGAAAGAGGAATCTGATTAGGCATCAAAATGCATGTCATTAATAGGACTTAATCATGTCAGTTTTTAACTTATGCAAATTATTCAATGTTGAGATTTGATTGTCTTGCTTGATAGCTTATAAGTAATGTTATTATAGCTTTTTTTTAATTGATTTCTCTTATAGACAATATAATAGGAAAGATAGACAACTAAACTTTTAAGAAATTATCAACATTAGACACTATCCAAGCAGTAGAAATATAATATCACTATATACTAACAAAAAAAAAATCTGTTAATTAAAAAATCATTTCTTGACTTGGTAAAACCTTTATTATTAGTTGGTAAATTCTTTATTCACCTTTGACGATTACAATAATTGATCGACCAATTTGTGTAAATCCTTAATTATCAAATAAAACCTTAACTGCCTTGATAAATTTTTTAGGATTCGTTTGGATGGGATGTTTGTTTTTGAAAAATGAAAAATTTTTAGATATAAAAAATAAAAAGTTGTTTGGAATTTTTTTTAAAAGTGAAAAGTTGTTTGGATGGATGAAAACTTTTTGTTTCTAGAGAGCTCTTTTTTCATTTTTCAAAAATGAAAAATGTTAGATGTTCAGATACGGAAATTTAGGAATGTTCATTTTTCTTGAAATGAAAAATTTTTCATTTTTCAAATTTAAACGTGTCAAACAGACAGAAGGTTAGTTACACTGTAAATATTTTATTTATCACGTAATAACTATCTTATTTGTTTTGGCATAAATTATTGATTTTATTCTGTAGAGAATGATTTACATAATAAATTCTTTATTTACATATTTATCATGTAATTGTTTTTACTGATTTATGTAAATTCTTGATTTTATATAATAAATACTATATTTCATTCACACAATAAAATTTTTATTTACCAAATAAATAAATATATTATTTTTTAATTTAATATCTTTTAAAGTGAACTACATTGACACCCTTTGTGCTTTTGTAAAATTGTAAAGACACCCTCTTAACTAAAATTAATTACACCAAGACCCCCTTTACTCAACTCTATTAAATTTAAATATAAAATGACTAAAATATCCCCTAATAAATCTCAATCATTGATCTTACTAAACTGAATCATAACCATTCATTTTTTTAATTTAACGTTTTATTTGTTTTAACTTAGTTAAAAAGGAAACAAGAATTTATCCAAAAAAAAAAAAAAAAACTACAATACCTCCTTTTTATTAATAACATGCAAAATAAGAAGTAGTATTTTGTCATTACTTGTAAATATATTATTAAAAATATGTTAATGGTTTTTTATTATGGTAATATTTTATTTTTAATAACAACTTTATTTTTATATTCTTGTCATAATTATGCATGTTTTCTAATAACAAGTTATATTGCCCATCAAAATTAAAAAGAGATTTTCCAAAAAATAAAATATTTTTTTTATTAGAGTGTGAATTATGATTAGAATTATTTAAAAATCAATTAAAATATTATTTTTGGTGTTATATAATGATAAAATTGTTATCTTATACCTTCACATATATATATATATAGCTAAATACTTTCTTATACAATGAGGAGTATTTTTGGTATTTTGAACATAATTAACAGTCAAACAACCCTTAATCGAATGTGATAGTTTACTAACTTTTCTTATCATTAAACTAGCAAATAATAAATATATTATGCTTAACATGCATATATATGTAGACCTTAATCAAGTAGAAGTTCGGATAAATATATATTTTTTTATAAAACTAAACTTAATTCCTATCATAAACGTGAATATATATAAATCTTGTGATGACGTAAAACATAGTCTTAAAAAAAAACTTAATAACTTAAAGAAACAAATAAAGCAACTTCAAAACATAAATGAAATCATAAATTTAAAACAAAATTTAGAAATCCTTTAAAGATAGATAAGGGTTCTATCAAATAGGAAAGTCCAATAATCTGCTCCAACATTATGCACATATCCACTTTGCACATCGTCGAACCTAAGCCTTTACTTTACCTTTATCTACAATATGCAAAAATTCTAGTAAGCGAATTACTTAGTGAGTATATCTATATATTCACAATATGTTAGGCTCATAAGTTGATATAAATAACATATCAGTAAATCATATTATAACTTATTGTAATATCTGCCATGATCATGGGACATAATTATTTTGTAATAAGTCTATGAGTAATGACTAATTAGCAATTTGAATAAATTAAACGTTTCTTTACTCAGTTTAATTTAAAGAAACGTTTAATTTCTATTCATGTAATAAAAGGGACAACAAAAAATAAATCGGTTCACCTTATCACATGTGAGTGCGTGTGTGTAACACGCAGTATCAAGATATTGGTTAAGATGACCTTTTCTTAACACGAAATTGATGTACTTATAATCAGTATGCTCAAATAAGTTATCTAAGCACAAAAGTGAATTTTGAATGATAAATATGCAGTATTGAGAAAATGGTCGAGATGACATTTTCTTGACACCAAACTGATATATTTATGATCAGTATGCTCAAATTAATCAATTGAGCACAAAACGTGAAGTTATAAATGAGATATATGTAGTATCGGGAAAAGGGTCAAAGCAACATTTTCTCAACCCGAAACTGATATATTTAGAGTCAGTATGCTCAAACTAGTCGATTGAGCACAAAAAGTGATTTCTGAGTAGGGATCACGCAGTATCCAGAAGTTGGTTAAGACGACCTCAAATGGGCATAAAACTGATAAATTCATGATCAGCACTCCCAAATTAGCCAAGGTAGCCTATGTCTAAATTTTCGCATGAAAAAGTGTACCATACGTACACTGTATTGGTACAATTTAGAACACAACCACAAAGCTAGAGTGGAATAGTAAGTGGACACAGAGTAAGCTTATAAGCACTTACAACCTATTAGAAATGATTAGAATAAGAATGGGATCGAAAGAATCCATATTCGGTAAAGGTTTAGAACACAACCAGACAATTACCGAACACCATTGTGGGAAATTAAACTGATAAGAGTGGAATAGTAAGCAGACACAGAGTAAGCTCATAAGCACTTACAACCCATTAGAAATGATTAGAATAAGAATCGGATCAAAAGAATCTATATTCAGTAAAGGTTTGGAACATAACTAGATAATTACTGAATACCATTGTGAGAAATTAAACTGATAAGAGAAGTTTTTGCAAATAAATTCCCACCTCAAAAACCGGCCCTAGCAGCCAAGAAACAAGTTGAAAAAGATTTCCTTGAAACAAGGAAACATGCTTGGAATTTTTGAATTAAAAAAATGGGTTTTAGAAGACAAAGCAGTATTGCTTTTTTTTGCAAAACCTTAAATGCAAATGTGGGCTGTTTTTTTTTAGCCTCCCTTGGTTTTCTACGTAGGGCAGTAGCTGAAATTTTTGTTCCCCAAAGCTTAGCCAATTAAGCTTAATAAAGTTGCTTGGAGTTGATTAAATTTGTTTAGGGTTGGTATATAAATAGGTCACCTTGACCATTTGAATCATTTTCTTCTTCTTGCTCACCCATACACTCTAAAACAACCAAATTTTCTTCTTCTTCCTCTCGGCCAGCCGAACCCCTCTCAGCCATAAAACACCTAAAAATTTGTCACAAGTTACTTGGATTAAGCCATTCTTCAAGTTACTTCAAGGCAATCACTAGAAACCTTTCTTTGTGAATATTTTTCTTTAGTTAAGTTTAACCTCAAGAAATTTTTTTATGTATTTGAGCACATGGGTTATAATAAGTTTATTTTGAGGTTTAAGCACTTTATCATGAGGTTATGTGGTTGTGTGATTATGGTTTTTTGTTTTTATGGTTTGTGGTATGCTTGGATAGTTAGGAGTTGCATAAGAAGCAAATCTATCCTTATTTTCGGCCATGGATTTTGAGATTTTTGAGCATAATATTGATTGATTTTGAGTTTTTGCAGAACAAAAGTTTTAGGAAATTTTATAGCAGACGTTTTTGCGTGAAATAGGCCGAGGCTAAAAACAACACTAAGATAGACTTTAGAGTCGTTTTCTAACTAGAGGTCAAAACTAGGACTGGAAACTTGGGAGCAGGGACAGGTTTGGGATTTTGTAAAAATGGGTAACCTAGAGTCCGAATCTGGTTTCGGGCTCAACATAAAAAATGTAGATCACGTTGAAAATAAAAGTGGGTAGTATGAGCATAAAAAATTTGGCCATGTTAGGGCCCAAACAGAGTCGTTTTTCCTGACCCTAAAAACTGGACGATTTTTTTTTTAAAAACAATCCAAACAAAGCCAAAGGTTTATGTGGTTTAGGAGACGTTAGATTCTGAATCAATCTACGAGATGAACATGAAAGTTGTCCGTCTCGTTGATGACTAAAAATGTCGTGTTCATCAGTTTTGCAAATTCAATCTTATTAAGCAAGTTATATACGGTTTTTTTTCAAACAGGTTCAAACATCAATGGTTTCAAGTGAGCACCAATATGTGTTCTTTTAAAATGAGACAATGGTTTAAGAAAATACCCCCGCCTTCCATTGGGGTGATAAGGGGATTATTTTTAAAGAGTATATGTTTCTCAAAATGAAAGATGTTCTCGCAAACGGTTTTCAAAATCGGTAGAATTTGTAGAGATACCACGATTAGTTAGATAGTCGATTTGCTAACTAGTCGATTAGTTAGCATTACTGAGAGAGAGAGAGAGAGACATTAATTAGTTTATTAAGTAAATAAATTAATTAACTATGATTAGAATATAGTTAATCAGATTCTTAAAAAGAGAGCGGTTTAGTACCGAAAAGGGGATCGGTAACAGATGCCAAGAGACGTGTTAGTTACTAATGATATTAGTCACTTAAAAATGAGTATTAATTGAATGTGTTATGATTACAAGTAAACACCTATATTACAATAAGGCAAAGTACGAATTGCCTGTAAATCAGGTAAGTACAACTCCACCTATAGCATGAATAAAAATGGGTTTAAAAAGTTATTTTTACGATGAGAATGCTTTTATTTCTTAATTGCGTATGATTGATGAATAACCTGATGATGATGTTTTGGTCAGCTTTTATGATAAACATGTTTTTATTCTTTAATCGCGCATGAGTACTAAATAACAAAATAGAGTTCATGATATGATGATAGTAATTCATGATCTCAACAATTAGGTAATTAAGAAGTGAGTCAAGACTCGTTGAGTATATCGTACCGGCCTCTCAATCTACAGGGAGGTTTTTAGTTTAAGTATGATGAGCCAAGGCTCCAAAGAAAGTTTGTGGTCTCAGTGAATTTGAAAATCTGTGCATATTCGGTACTAACACATGGGCTCTTAAACAAGTAAAGAAAGATAATGCTTAATGAAGCATAATTGAATATAATCGGTTCGTGCATAGTTCACAATATGCTTTAAGTTATAGTTATAATATGCTTCTAAGCTATGTGATATATGTTATATTTCCAGTTACATGTCACATGATATGTTTTCATGATATGCTTTAAATTCACGATATGTTTATAAGTATGATATGCCTTTTAAGTATGGCTTATGTTTTTAAGTTATGTTTTGCGGATAAAGTGTTGTACTTGTTGAGCGTAAAGCTCATCATATGTGTTCATACTGTAGGTAAGAGACCTATGGTTTAACCTGATAGACAATGAAGATGGCAAGGTGAATATGAGGGTTGAGGTTATGGATACCATCACAAATTTCACTTCCACACTATGTTATGTAGTATTACCTTTTGAAAATTAGACTGGTATTGAGTAAGACTAATTCAGTATGTTCTAATATGTATGTATGCTCCTAAGTTGCATTAAAACCCTTATATGTTTGTAAAGTATATATATATATGTATGTACGTATATAGTAAAGCATATGTATTCAAAAAAAAATCCTGTGAAAATTACAAAAAATTAAGTTAAGTAAATTTAAGCCTCGTTTAAAGTAAGTTAAGTAAGCGAGTGGCACCAGCGAGTCCGCATCGCTAGGGCACGGGCCCTAGGGCCGCCACAGTTGGTATCTGAGTGGGTATCTTGCTTCCCTACCTCATATTCTGCACCAGCCCCACCATCTCTAGAATCCCATCATGAGGCAGATAACAATGACGACGAGGGCATCCCTTACTTCCTCAGTGATGATGAATGGATGGAGTAGTATGAGTCTAAACCTCAAGTCATCATAGCTAGTGATGACGAGGCCAGTTCTGGTATGGAAGATGAGGAAGATCTAAAGGAATTTCCCCTGGATGAGGATGACGATGAGGACATCTCTGATGTAGAATCAAGACTTTCCTCAAAGTAGTAGCAATTTACTCTAGTATAGTAGTTACTTATACCATGTATGCAGGTACTGTGGGAAGTAGTAGCTTACTTTCATTAGACCTAGTTGTGTATTTTCTTTTAAGTTTTGTATTGAGAAGAGTTTACTACTTTTAATAGACCAGAGTTCCATACTCACTTTTTGTAAATGTTATATGAAAAGTAATACGCTATTGCCAAATGGCATATCTATGTATACCAGCACATGATTTATAGTGTGACAGAAAGTACAGGATGACTTCTGGCACTATAACGACATTTGATACGATACAATATGATGTGATTCGTATTAAATGTCATGATATGTGAGATATGGTAAAAAAGAAAGATATAATAGTTAAGTAATTAAGTTAAGTAGTGCACAATTATGACTCCTAAGCATAAGAGCAAAATACTCACGAACTTTTTCCTTCCGTCATAGGATTCCGTAAGTTAACATGGTCCGCCCTCATTCACAAGTAGCCCGAGCATCGTAGGATGAGGACTTAGTGGCCTAACTTGCAACTATGAGGGAAATGTTAGAGAAGCAACAATACGACATGAACCAACTAAGAGAACAACTAAGATGGCAAAACCAAGCACCACAGGCAACATGGGTGCCAGTTTAGGAGGCTTTATTAGCCTCGGAGATTCCGCAGGAGGTTCCCCCAATCCAGGAGGCTTCGTAAGGAGGGGAATTTCCTGAAACACCACCAGTACCACTAGCAGTAGCTACTCCTACAGCAGCAAATGTTCCTCAACTGATCTTTAGGGAAGATGAATTATACGAGAGATTCTGGCATATGAAGGCGCTAGAATTTGAAGGAACCTCCAACCCCATAGAGGCGGACGACTGGCTAACGAATATTCAAGTAATCTTGGATTTCATGAGATTGACAGATCGAGAGAAAGTGATGTGTGCATCCTTTTCCCTGATAAAGGAGGCACATCAATGGTGGAAAACAGTAGTGATCAAGAGAAACATCGATGAAACGACGTGGACTGAATTCATTGAAGAATTTAAGGAAATGTACTTTAATAAAGAATCCCTAGCTGCACAACAAGACGAATTTACCAACTTGCACCAAGGAAATATGACTGTGATGGAGGCAGTCAAGAAGTTTGAACAGTTAGCTCGACTCTGTCCCAACTTGGTGCCCACCGAGAGAGAAAGAGGCAGGCGAATGTTAAAAATGTTTAGGATAGATATTACAGTCCAGGTCTGCAGTGGTAGCCATAGATCGACGACTGTGGCCGAGTATGTAAGCAGGCCATCTGAGCCAAGTATTGGCTAGGACAGGATAGGGAGCGAAAGGTTCAAATTTTCAAGGTAAGGAAGGAAGAGAAAGCTCAGGCCAAGCTGGCTCAAGGGAAGCAGAGTCAAGAGTTTCAGCATCAGGGACAAGGCACCGGCACTAGCCAAAATAGTAGGCAACTTGGCAATAACCATAAGAGGAAGGGAAATCCAAGCAACCAAGGTCAACATCAGAATTTTCACAGAAGAGAAACAATTGAGGAGGAAACAGTAACTAACTTTCGATGTGCCCAAAGTATGGAAGAAAGCATCCGGGAGAATGCAAGCAAGGGGCAAGTGGCTATTTCATCTATGACAAGGAAGGTCACTTCGCCAAAAATTATTTTTCTAACCCACAGAACCAGCAGAACCAAGCCCATACAATGAGTAACCAACTTCATGCTGTTCAAGCCAAAATCGAAGGCCCTTCGATATCACAAGATAGATTAGAAGCTCTAAACAACCAAGGGATAACCTACGCTTATACGAGGAATGATGTTAAAGTTGGAACTTCCGCCGTAGTGACATGTCAGCTTTCTATCGCCAACTCAAAAGCATTGGTACTGTTTGATTCTGGAGCCACCCATTCTTTTGCATTATTCGAGTTTGCTAGAAGGATAGATAGACTTGGATAGGATGAACGAGACTTTTAGGACAACTCTTTCTTCAGGGGAAGTTTTATTGTCTAATTACTGGGTGTATTACGTACCAGTAATTATCTACGGTAAAGAGCTGAGTATTGATCTGATTATCATCGACATGCTCGATTATGATGTAGTCTTGGGAATGGACTTCCTCACAAAGTACAACATTATCATAGAATGCCGAAGGTAGAAAATTGCTTTTAGACCTATCGAATGTGAGAAGTTTATCTACTGGGTATGCCCCTGAAGCAACCGAAGGTGATAATTTCAGCAATGAAGGCTCGCAAGATGTTATCCAGTGGATGCACGAGATTTCTAGCACATATAGTGGATAAGACCCAAGAAACAGAAATAGGACCCAAGAACGTGCCGATAGTCAAAGAGTTCATGGAAGTATTTCCAGAAGACCTTCCAGGACTTACGCCAGAGTGCAAAATCTCATTTTAGATTGAGCTTCTACCAAGATCAGCCCCTATCTCTAAGGCTCTATACCGAATGGCCCCTGTGGAGCTTAAGGAGCTTCAAGCCCAATTAAAGGACTTGATGGGCAAATGATTTATTTGATAGAGTTTTTCACCCTAGGGAGCACCCGTACTGTTTATGCAGAAGAAAGATGGAGCATTGAGGATGTACATTGACTACAGAGGGCTGAATAGGATCATTATTAAAAATAAGTATCCATTGCCATAAATTGATGACTTTTTTGACCAACTTCAAGGTGCTGTAGTATTCTCGAAGATCGATTTGTGTTCAGGGTACCATTAACTATGAATCAGGGAGGAGGATGTATCTAAGATAGCCTTTCCAACGTGATACGGACATTACGAATTTCTCATCATGGCATTCGGGCTAACAAATGCCTCAGCTGCCTTTATGGATTTAATGAACCGCGAATTTAAGGATTATCTGGATAAGTTTGTCATTGTATTCATCAATGACATTTATATACTCCAAGATGAAGGAGGAGCATGTAGAGCACCTAGAGATCATCTTATGTGTGTTGAAGGATCACCAGCTATGTGCCAAATTCTCCAAGTGCAAGTTTTGGCTGGAGAAGGTTCATTTCTTAGGTCATGTAGTCTCCAAAGAAGGAGTATCCATAGACCCTATGAAGATTGAGGTAGTTAGTGTGTAGCTAGCTCCGAAGAACATCATTGAAATACGTAGTTTTCTCGGCTTAGCAGGATATTACCGACACTTTGTCGAAGATTTTTCTAAGTTAGCCATGCCACTCACAGCACTTACCAGAAAAGAAAAGAAGTTCAAGTGGACAGGCAAGTCTGAGGAAGGCTTTCAAGAGTTGAAATGGCTACTCATATGCGCTCCAGTACTAACCATTCCAGACGCTGGTCAGGGAAGCTTCATAATCTTTAGCTTTAAGGACCACCCCGTCCCTGTAACTCAGTAAATTATTCAATGAGAAGCTAAGGAATAATTTGATGCATTTTTAGTCCAAATACATCGAACACGGTCAGGTATATGGTCATGTAAGAAACCATGTACTGATCGGATTGTTTTATGAGAGAGGCTGTGTGAGTTAACATGGCCATGTAGTTTTATATGGTCAGGTACACGGCTGTGTAAGTGGTCGTGTACCACTCGGGTAAGTGAGCATGGTCCAAGACACGATCGTGTTGAGAAAGCCTAGCTAGTACACGCCCGTGCTCAAGCCATACACGCCCGTGCTAGAACCCTTGTAGAAGGCCGTGTACTGAGTAGAGAGCCAATTTGAAGACTCTCGTAATGCGTGAAACCTAATTATTATGAAACGAGTAATTAAGTTGATAAATGTAGCATAATTTCTAGTTAAATAGACTAAACAGGTGCAGTACTGTTTATTACTATTCATACAGTGAAAAGGGGTAACCGACAGAGAACCCGGTCTACCCTGTTATATGTATAAGTGTATGAGATACGCAGTGTCATGAAACTGGTCCGGATGACCATTTCCTGACACAAGACTGGTGAGCAAATCACTGAAATACTCGGACCAAACGTCGGAGCACAACAACGAGAATTTCCCTAGTAGGGTAAAGTATCGAGAAAATGGTCCGGATGACCTCTTTTCACCCAGAGACTGACAAAATCGGAGTCAGAACACTCGGACTAGTCAGTTAGAACAGTGAATCATGAATAGTGAATAGTGAATAGTGCAAGACACAGTGTCAAGTTACTGGTCAAGACGGCCTTATTTTGACTTAAAACTGATATATCTAGACTCAGGACGCCCAAATTAGTCAAACGGACACCTGACACGTTTTTCAAGGTGGGACCCCACAGATCCTGAAAACTAGTCCAGACGACTTCAGATAAACATATGACTGATAAAATTGAAATCAGAACGTCTGAATTAGTCAAGAGAGACTGTGTCTGAAATTTCGCCTAGGAACGCCTCGGTTTTCGTGTGAAAGGACAACACAGTGTAGAAACTACCGCAGTATAGGAAATAAATAGTGATTTGGCATAGAGTGGGCTCTTAGATAGTATAAAACAATTAGAAATTGTCAGTACAAAAATCAGATTCAGAAAATCTAATTTTTGGATTAAAATTAGAACACTGCCGAGAAAGGGCTGAAAAACGCAGTAGAAAACTAGACTGCACAGAACCGATTCGGTTGGACTTTTACCCCAACCAAACCATGCCCCCTTTGGTTAGGAAAAAAGCTGCAAAACCAACTGCAAAACCAGCTGAAAATGATCCCTTAAATCAAGGGATGTGTTGGAGTTTTTAGATTAAAAAAATGGGGTTTTAAGGACAAAAGGACCATGACCATTTAATGCAAACTTGCTCCCTTTCACCCTCCATCATGGCTCCGAAATTTTAAGGGCTACAGCACAGATTTTTTCCCCCAATTGAGCTAAATTATGGTTTAATTAAGAGGGCTTAGAGTTAAGCAAAGTTGTTTAGAGTTGCCTATAAAAAGGTGCAACCCCCCTTAGGTTTCACTTTTCCCATTTGCTCACAAAAACTCTCAAGAAAAATACAGCTTTCTCTCCCCTTTCTCTTCAGAAAATCCGACCCCTCTTTAGTCCCTAAACCACCCATATTTTCACATAACTTTCACACAAAAGCTTGGCCACACAAGTTGTTAAAGATGCACTCTTCCAAGGTAGTTTCGGTAAGACCCTAGAACCGAAATTTTTCTATGGTTTAATTTTTCATCTTGGCTGGATATTAAGAGAAACGTTTTGTTTTTCTTGTGTTCTCATTCTAGCACAAATGATCCCTCAACCCCCTTTGTTTTCTATGGAGCCTTGACAGCCACCCTTGGCCCGGTTGTGCTTGGATCAACGCACTCTAAGGTATAAACCAAAAAACCCCCATCTTTTATGGTTAGTTGTTTTTAAGTTTTTGATCAAAGGAGATTTATATGTATTTGGTTATGCACATGGGTTGTAATAAGTTATTTGAGCCCTTAGCTTTCAGTTTTTAAAGTTTTTGTGGTTGTGGTTGTGTTTACTTTAGTTTACAAGGGGTTTGAGATATGTGTGTGCACGAGTGTGCAGAGGGTGGCTGGACACAAAATCTGTCCCCAGGATCAGCCACGGATTTTGGCCAGTTTGACCCACTTAGGTTCCGAATCTGGGATTTGGTAAAACATGAAGTTTTAAGAAAATTTCGATATGGTCGTTTTTGCATGAAATAGCCATTGGCAAAAAATGAACCTATGATAGGCTTTTCGGCTGGTTTTTGTTCGGTGTCCAAAACTGGGAGTAACAAATATGGACCAAATGAATAGTCTCAGATTTTAATTAAAATGACCCTTTTAGAGGCCGAACCAGACTTTGGTCAAAACACAAAAGTTTTAGATCTCGACGAAACCTTTAAACTGACTCACGTTGGTTTCAAAAATTCGGGCCCCAAACAGACCTATTTTTAAAAGTGCGTAAAACTGGAACTTTTATAAAAACTGGGCACAAAGGCCACTGGTTTGATGAATTTAGGAGCCGTTAGAGTTAGAATTAGGCTCCGAAATGAACACGAGAATTGTTCATTTCGTCGAGAATGAAAAGTTTCATGAACGCCAATTTCTCAAACAAAGTCATGTCCAACAAGTTTCAAATTATTTTCAAAAGTGGTCCAACACCACATTTTTTAGCACATTTACAATGTGTTCCCTTTAAACGACTTAGAAATGATTTCAACAAAAACACCCTCATCCTCCAACGGGGTGAGGTGAGACTCATTTTCAAAAATATGGGGACACCATACCCCTTTCAAACCATTTCAAACACTTTGCTTTCAAAAAAAATGTGGGGACACGATACCCCTTTCAAAATGAAAAATCCTTTTGTAAGAATTTCTAGAGTTGAACAAAGTTTTCAAAGGAATTTCACAAAGAACAAGGGACGTTTTAGTAAGATATGGTAGAGGTAGCGTAGTCGGCTACTACACCATAATGCAAGGTAGCCCAGTAGGCTACCACACCCAAACAAGCAAAGTAACCCGAACGGTTACTATACCAAGCCTACACATAGTAGCCCGATAGGCTACCTAGTTGCCAAAACGTGAGGTAACAGGTCAGTTGACTGATCGGTAAATCAGTCAAGCACCGTGTTCAGAGCAACATTGTGAGAAATGTTGATTTAACTGTCAAGAACGCAGTTAATCAAACGTGACGGAAATTAGACACCAAATTCCCAGATAGGCCAATAGGGTACCGAGGGACCCCGGTACCACATGAAAGACGAGTATAGGCAAAAGTAGCCTAAGGACGTGGTAGTTAATTTATGGGGCCATAAATTAATTAACCACATACGAATAAGTTAACTCTTGAGATAGAGAGTAAGTAGTGCCGACGGCAATCGGTATCAAGTAATTATCTACTTTAATCACTAACAGTATTGGTGACTTAGAGAAGGTATTAACGAGAGACGTTATTGATGACAGGTAGTAACCTGTAAATTTCTAAAGGCGCGAATACAAGTGCTTGCAATTAGGTAAGTACAACTCCGCTTGCAGCATGAATAAAATGATGTTAAAATGATGGTTTTACAGTATGTTAAGTATGCCTTACATGCACACGATGTTGCATAGCATACATAAGAGCATATAGTTTCACAATCGAGTAGATTGATGAAAGAACAAGTCAGAAGCCATAGATTCCTACCGCGTAGGATTGGGGATAGCTTAGAGAAGCATATGGTTAGAACAGTTAAACAAGATGGAAATAAATAGGTGTGTCGTACCGGCTCCTTCAGTCGAAGGGGTTTCCAGTTAAAGAAAGTTAAGGCCATAAGTTGAGCATCAGTTGATGGCTCTTCGGCATTAGTTGAGCTCGGGCGTTACCGTTGGTCTGCGCTCACACGGTACTGACACATGGGCCCTAAATAGACAAGAGAAAGAAAAGAGTACTAAAGCATAAATGAACATAACCGGATCATGCTAGTTCACTGTCCGCATTAGTTCGCTATGCTTTCAGCTATAGTAAGATACATGCTTTTACATGAAGTAATCTGTATGTATATGGTATGTAAAGTTTGTATGCTATGACATGATATGTGATGATATGACATATGCTAACTGTTATATGTGACTATCTTGCATGCTTATGCGTTTTAAGTATGTATTATGTTTAAACATGTTTTGCGGTTAACATGTTGTACTTACTGGGCATAAAGCTCACGGAGTGTGTTCATGCTGTAGCTAAGCGTCCTATGGCATAAGCCACGATGGGCAATGACGACGGCGGAGGCGGATGTGAGGCGAGGTTATGGACACCATACGAGTTTAACTTCCGCACAGTTTAAGTAAACAGTATTTTGAACAGTAACAATATAGTATCAGTAAATGGTACTTTTAAATAGTAACCGTTAAATAGTATTTTTGAATAGTAATGGTTACACAATATTTTTAAATAGTAATAGTTGAATAGTATTTTCGAATAGCAGCTGCTTGATACTATTCAAAAATACTATTCCATAAAATCAACAGTATAAGTATGTTTGCAAGATTATTATTATGTTTCAAATTCTGCTTTTAATAGTACATGCATATGAATAGTAAATACGTGCACTTTAAAAAAAAATTTCTTCTAAAATTAGGATAACCTATTAAAGATATTTTAAATAAGCAATATACAATTACAAGAAAGTATAAGTAAAAGTAAGGAAACAGTAGTTTTACAGTGATGGTCCGGGCCGCCTAGGGCATGGGGCGTCATAGTTGGTATCAGAAAGGTTTCCTGCCACCCTACCTCACATCGCTGCACGCCTGCCTCATCTGTCCAAGTAAGTTAGTTTAATTATCCTTTAGTATCAGTATATAAGTTAACATCCATATTGTAATAGGAGATATGGCCGCACCGGTAGACCCTCAACACCAAGACGACGATAGGGCAGTAATTGATGCCTTCGCCGAAATGGACTTAGATATGTTCGATGGTCAGCATAGGCCTTACAAGCTGTTGAGATGGGTTCAGCAGGTGGAGGTAGCCTTTCGTACCTGCCATGCCCTACCTCACCTGCAAGTGGAGCTAGCAAGCAGCAAGTTAGATGGACCAGCGTTGACTTGGTGGCTAGACCAGCGAAGGAATGGAAGACCAGTGCCAGATTGGGCCACTTTCTGCCAGGAACTCCATGCCCTGTTTGCACCACCCGCATTTGAGAAACTCTATGGTCCAAATAGGAATTTCGGCACATGGAGAGACATGCACGAGAGGAGGTAGGACGTCCTCTTGGGTATGTGGGATGTCGACGAGGGAGAGACCATGGCGCATTATTGTCGGAGGTTTAAGGACACGATGCTACCCTACATTCCCTTCGACCGCTCTTTCCGAGAAGTAGCTGAGCTAGTTTGGAGAGGGATACCCAGGGACGTTAGGGAACTTGTCCCCTACCCTCCACGACATCAAGATTTGAGGCGTTTCCTTCAAGAGATAGAGTATGCCGAAGTCGATGCGGTCAACGTTGGGAACTACGAGCGGGCACATAATGTTGCTAATCTTGCCGCTCGTTAGGAGGACCCTATTCCAACTATACCATTGGCTGAGTACCGCTTTGAGGAACCAGAGGATGATGATGACATCCCCTATTTCTCCGATGATGACGAGGAGATGGAGGAGTATGAGCCAGAACCTCAAGTCATTATCGCTAGTGATGATGAGGTCAGTTCAGGCTCGGAGGACGAGGAGGATCCGGACGAATTCCCACTCGATGAAAGTGACGACGAAGAGATGTCCGATCCAGAATCAGTGATCACGTCAGAGTAACTGCACTCTACCTCGGTAGTTTTGTCTAAGCTATGTATATGTGTATAGAAGGAAGCAGTAGCTTTCCTCGCTAGACCTAAGTTAATGTACTTGTTGAGACCGTATCTTGGGAAGTGTGTATCACTCCCAACAAACCAAAGTTATGTACTTTCTTATAATATATGAAAAGCAACACCATTGTCCAAGGGCTCAGATATGTTTTTTTTCACACATGAGTATAGTGTGACAGTATGTGCGAGATAGGTCCTAGCACTTAGAAGATGTTTCAATACGATAAGTTAAGATACAAATCATATTGAACATCACAGTAAAGAAAAAGAAAGGAAAGATATAATATGTATACTTATATTCATGATGATTGAGTAAAATCATTAAGATGATATGTGATATGATTCCCAAGTACAAAGTGTGATAAAAGAAAAACTTATAGTTCTTTTTCCCGTTGTGTGATAGGGTTACATCAGAAGAAATGACAAGAACAAGAGCTCAGACTAATCAAGCCACTCGAGAAGATGAGTTAATGGCACGGCTCACAGCCATGCAGGAGATGATGATGAACCAACAACAAGAGCTTGCTCAGCTCAAGGAGCAAGTCAACCAACAATCTCAGACACCACAACCCGTAGAGGTGCCAGCCCAAGCCGACCCAGTAGCCCCATCAGTCTAGGCAGCTCCAGCACCACCAGTTGTGGTTGCTCCTGCAGCAGCAGATGTTCCCTTACCAGTCTCAAGAGATGGTGACTTATACGAGCGATTTCGGCGTCTGAAGGCACCGGAGTTTGAGGGGACAACTAACCCTATCGAGGCAGATGACTGGCTAACTGACATCCAAGTCATCCTAGACCTTGTAGGGCTAACTTAGAGGGAAAAGGTACTGTGTGCATCCCTTGCCCTACGGAAAAGAGCACGACAGTGGTGGAAAATAGTGGCTATTAGGAGAGACATTAATGCAATGAACTGGGCAGACTTCATTATGGAGTTTAGAGAAATGTATTTCAATGATGAAGCCTTAGCAGCACAACAAGATGAGTTCAACAATCTACGCCAAGGTAGTATGACTGCAATGGAAGTTGTCTGCAAGTTCGAGCAGCTAGCTTGACTATGCCCCGACCTGGTGCCAACCGAAAAGGAAAGGGTCAGAAGGATGCTGAAGATGTTTAGAACCGACATTGTCGTCCAAGTATGTGGTGGAAGTCACAGACCAACAACGGTGGCTGAGTGTGTCAGCCGACCCATCAGGGCCGAATATTGGTTGGCCCAAGATAGGGAGAGGAAAGCACAGATCTTCAGGGCCAAGAGAGAGGAGAAGACACTGGCCAGACCCAACAGGGGAAGACCGAACCCCGATTCACAATATAAGGGTCAGAATATGGGAAACAGTCAGAGTAACCGACAGTCCCATAACAACAAGAAGAGAGGAAGCCAGAATAACCAAGGGCAACAGAGGAATTTTCCCCAGAAGAAGAACAATCGGGGAGGAAATGGCAGTCAGTACCCTCCTTGCCTAAAATGCAGGAAGAATCACCTAGGGGAGTGCCGCTTAAGCACTAGCGGTTGCTACATCTGTGGCAAGGAAGGCCACTTCGCTAAGCAATACCGCTCAAACCCTCAGAATCAGCAGGGCCAAGCCCATGCCAGTAGCGGCCAACTACATACCGCCCAAGCCAGAATTGAAGGTACACCCATCACCCAAGGTAGATTGGAAGCTCCAGAGATGCAGGGGAGAATTTATGCCTTTACAAGGGAGGATGCAGAAGCTGAAACCTCAACCGTTGTGACAGGTCAGCTTTCTGTTGCCAACTTCACTGCATTAGTATTATTTGATTCTGGAGCTACGCATTCCTTTATGTCATCAAAGTTTGCTAGAGAACTAGGTCAGAACATAGACAAGATGAACCAAACTTTCCGAACTGCCCTTCCCTTCGGGGAAGTTTTGTTGTCTAGCTATTGGGCAAGACATGTACCAGTAGTTATTAGTGGGTACGAGCTGAGTATAGATCTAATCGTCATCGACATATGCGACTATGACGTAATCGTGGGAATGGACTTCCTCGCTAAGTACAGCGCCATAATAGACTGTCGAAGACGATAGGTTACCTTCGAGCTGAATGGGAATAAGAAGTTTATCTACAATGGGCTATCGTTAAAGTAGCCGAAGATAATAATATCCGCTATGAGGGCTCACAAACTTCTATCTAGTGGATGCGTCGGTTTCTTAGCACCCATGGTAGACAGCAACCATGAAGCAGAGATAAGGCCTGAAGATGTCCCAAATGGTCAGAGAATTTATAGAAGTATTCCCGGAGGATCTGCCAGGACTTCCGTCAGAAAGGGAGATATCATTCGAGATCGAGCTGTTACCAGGATCAGCCCCCATCTCTAAGGCCCCATATAGAATGGCCCCGGCAGAGTTAAAGGAACTCCAGGCCCAGTTGAAGGATCTAATGGACAAGGGCTTCATTCGACAGAGCTGTTCACTGTGGGGAGCACCAGTTTTATTCGTGAAGAAGAAGGATGGAACATTAAGGATGTGCATCGATTATAGGGAGCTAAACAAGGTCACTATAAAGAACAAGTATCCGTTGCCACGAATCGACGATCTGTTTGACCAGCTCCGAGACGCTGCAGTGTTCTCAAAAATCGACTTACGTTCCGGGTATCAACAACTACGGATTAGAGGTGCAGACATACCCAAGACAGCCTTCCGTACACGATATGGACACTACGAGTTCCTCGTTATGTCATTCGGACTAACGAATGCCCCTGCAGCCTTCATGGATCTGATGAATAGAGTGTTTAAGGAGTTCTTAGACAAGTTTGTTATTGTGTTTATCGATGACATACTTGTGTATTCTAAGACAAGGGAGGAACACGAGGAGCATCTGAAAGCTATTCTACTCAAGCTAAAGGAGCACCAACTATACGCCAAATTCTCCAAGTGCGAGTTTTGGCTGGAAAAGGTCCATTTTCTTGTTCACGTGGTCTCCAAAGACGGAGTATCAGTAGACCCAGTGAAAGTCAAAGCAGTCAGTGAATGGCCGATTCCGAAGAATGTAACGGAGATCCGCAGTTTCCTAGGCCTAGCAGGCTATTACAGACGTTTCGTAGAAGGGTTCTCGAAGTTAGCCGCACCACTCACAGTACTCACTAAGAAGGAGAAGAAGTATGAGTGGACGGATAGATGCGAGAAAAGCTTCCAGGAGCTAAAACACAGACTCACAAGCGCTCCGATCCTGACTATACCAGACGCTGGACAGGAAAATTTTGTAATCTACAGTGATGCATCTAAGACCGGACTGGGAGCCGTATTGATGCAGAATGGGAAAGTAGTTACTGATGCCTCGCGACAACTTAAGAACCACGAGAGGAATTATCCGACTCATGACCTAGAGCTAGCAGCAGTCGTGTTTGCACTGAAAATATGGAGGCATTATCTATATGGCATCAAGTGCGAGATTTATACGGACCACCAAAGTCTCAAATACATCTTCACGCAGAAGGAGCTCAACATGAGGCAGCGAAGATGGCTAGAATTGGTGAAGGATTACGACTGCGAGATCCTGTATCACCCAGGGAAAGCCAACAAGGTGGCCGACGCACTGAGTAGGAAGTACTCTTCATCGCTTATGGCTATCAATGCCTTGCCAAAAGCCCTACAGAAGGAGCTATGTAACGGTGAAATCGAGATTCTAACAGGGAAGTTGTCTGAAATGACCCTCCAATCAGCACTCTTAGAAGAAATCAAGGCTGGCCAAGACCTCGATTTAACCCTGAACAAGCACAAGAAGGAGCAATGGAGGACCGGAAGTCAGAATTCCAAGTCTCTAAGGATGACATACTCTATTTTAGAGATAGAGTGTGTGTTCCGAAGGATGAAGAACTCAGGAAAAGGATCCTTTCAGAAGCCCATGACACACCATACTCAGTTCATCCAGGGGCAAACAAGCTATACAAAGACTTGAAAGATAGTTTTTGGTGGCCTAAGATGAAGGGTGACGTCGTTGAATTTGTCGCAAAGTGCCTTACATGTCAAAAAATTAAAGTAGAACATCAACGACCTAGAGGAGAACTGCAGAAAATCGAGCTTCCTGAGTGAAAATGGGAACAAATTACAATGGACTTCGTGGTCGGACTGCCCAGAATATCCAGTGGAAACGACGCCATCTGGGTAATTGTGGACCGACTGACGAAATCAGCTCAATTCTTAGCCATGAAGTTGAGCTACTCAGTGGAGAAGCTAGCCGAAATGTACGTGGCCCAGATAGTAAGACTGCACGGTGTCCCTAAGTCAATAATTTCAGATCGTGATGGGCACTTCACTTCAAGGTTTTGGCAGAGCGTCCAAGCCTCAATGGGGACTAAGTTGAAGTTCAGCACAGCTTTCCACCCTCAAACCGACGGTCAGTCAGAAAGGACAATACAAACATTGGAAGATATGTTGAGAGCGTGTGCCCTAGACTTCAAGGGGAATTGGGACCAAAAGCTGCCGCTAATAGAGTTCTCGTACAACAACAGCTACCATTCCTCGATCGGAATGGCACCATACGAGGCACTCTATGGAAGGAAATGTAGATCTCCGGTCCACTGGCATAAGACTGGAGAGAAACAGCTCACTAGCATGGACTTCGTCAAAAGTACAACAGAAGACGTGAAGATTATATAGGAGAGACTGGAGATAGCTCATAGTCGTTAGAAGAGTTACGCCAATAAACGACGCAGACCTCTCGAGTTTCAGGAAGGAGATTCAGTTTTCCTCAAGGTGGCACCCATGAAAGGGGTGATGTACTTTGGGAAGAAAGGGAAGCTCAGCCCTCGATATATAGGACCTTTCGAGATCCTCGAGAGAATTGGGAAGGTAGCCTACAGGTTAGCGCTCCCTCCCGAGTTAGCATTCATGCATAACGTTTCCACGTCTTGATGCTAAAGAAATACGTGCCTGACAGTTCCCATATACTGAGTCAAGAGCCTGTTGAAGTACACGCCGACCTGACATATGAGGAAAGACCAGTGTAGATTTTAGCTAAGGAGAGCAAAGTCCTCAGGAATAAAGTGATCCCGCTTGTGAAAGTGCTATGGCGGAATCACAACATAGAAGAAGCTACATGGGAAAGGGAAGAGGACATGAAGAGAGACTTCTCGGATTTATTCTAATTTTCGAGGACGAAAATTTTGTAAGGGGGGTAGGTTGTAAGGACCACCCCGTCCCTGTAACTCAGTAAATTATTCAATGAGAAGCTAAGGAATAATTTGATGCATTTTTAGTCCAAATACATCGAACACGGTCAGGTACATGGTCATGTAAGAAACCATGTACTGATCGAATTGTTTTATGAGAGAGGCCGTGTGAGTTAACATGGCCGTGTAGTTTTATATGGTCAGGTACACGACTGTGTAAGTGGCCTTGTACCACTCGGGTAAGTGAGCATGGTCCAAGACACGGTCGTGTTGAGAAAGCCTAGCTAGTACACGCCCGTGCTCAAGCCATACACGCCCGTGCTAGAACTCTTATAGAAGGCCGTGTACGGAGCAGAGAGCCAATTTGAAGACTCTCGTAATGCGTGAAACCTAATTATTATGAAACGAGTAATTAAGTTGATAAATGTAGCATAAATTCCAATTGAATAGACTAAACAGGTGTAGTACTGTTTATTACTATTTATATAGTGAAAAGGGGTAACCGACAGAGAACCCGGTCTACCCTGTTATATGTATAAGTGTATGAGATACACAGTGTCATGAAACTGGTCCGGATGACAATTTCCTGACACAAGACTGGTGAGCAGATCACTGAAATACTCAGACCAAACGTCTGAGCACAACAACGAGAATCTCTTTAGTAGGGTACAGTATCGAGAAAATGGTCCGGATGACCTCTTCTCACCCAGAGACTGACAAAATCGGAGTCAGAACACTCGGACTAGTCAGTTAGAACAGTGAATCATGAATAGTGAATAGTGCAAGACACAGTGTCAAGTTACTGGCCAAAACGGCCTTATTTTGACTTAAAACTGATATATCTAGACTCAGGACGCCCAAATTAGTCAAACGGACACCTGACACGTTTTTCGAGGTGGGACCCCCACAGATCCTGAAAACTGGTTCAAATGACCTCAGATGGACATATGACTGATAAAATTGAAATCAGAACATCCGAATTAGTCAAGAGAGACTGTGTCTGAAATTTCGCCTAGGAACGCCTCGGTTTACGTGTGAAAGGACAACACAGTGTAGAAACTACCGCAGTATAGGAAATGAATAGTGATTTGACATAGAATAGGCTCTTAGACAGTATAAAACAATTAGAAATCGTCAGTACAAAAATCAGATTCAGAAAATCCAATTTTTGGATGAAAATTAGAACACTGCCGAGAAAGGGCTAAAAAACGCAGTAGAAAACTAGACTGCACAGAATCGATTCGGTTGGACTTTTACCCCAACCAAACCATGCCCCCTTTGGTTAGGAAAACAGCTGCAAAACCAGCTGAAAATGATCCCTTAAATCAAGGGATGTGTTGGAGTTTTTAGATTAAAAAAATGGGGTTTTAAGGACAAGAGGACCATGACCATTTAATGCAAACTTGCTCCCTTTCACCCTCCATCATGGCTCCGAAATTTCAAGGGCTGTAGCACAGATTTTTGTCCCCCAATTGAGCTAAATTATGGCTTAATTAAGAGGGCTTAGAGTTAAGCAAAGTTGCTTAGAGTTGCCTATAAAAAGGTGCAACCACCCTTAGGTTTCACTTTTCCCATTTGCTCACAAAAACTCTCAAGTAAAATACAGCTTTCTCTCCCCTTTTTCTTCAGAAAATCCGACCCCTCTTCAGCCCCTAAACCACCCATATTTTCACATAACTTTCACACAAAAGCTTGGCCACACAAGTTGTTAGAGATGCACTCTTCCACGGTAGTTTCGGTAAGACCCTAGAACCGAAATTTTTCTATGGTTTAATTTTTCATCTTGGCTGGATATTAAGAGAAACGTTTTGTTTTCCTTGTGTTCTCATTCTACCACAAATGATCCCTCAAACCCCTTTGTTTTCTATGGAGCCTTGACAGCCACCCTTGGCCCGGTTGTGCTTGGATCAAAGCACTCTAAGGTATAAACTGAAAAACCCCCATCTTTTATGGTTAGTTGTTTTTAAGTTTTTGATCAAAGGAGATTTATATGTATTTGGTTATGCACATGGGTTGTAATAAGTTATTTAAGCCCTTAACTTTCAGTTTTTAAAGTTTTTGTGGTTGTGGTTGTGTTTACTTTAGTTTACAAGTGGTTTGAGATATGTATGTGCACGAGTGTGTAGAGGGTGGCTGGACACAAAATCTGTCCCCAGGATCAGCCACGGATTTTGGCCAGTTTGACCCACTTAGGTTCCGAATCTGGGATTTGGTAAAACATGAAGTTTTAAGGAAATTTTGATTTGGTCATTTTTGCATGAAATAGCCATTGGCCAAAAATGAACCTATGACAGGCTTTTCGGCTGGTTTTGGTTTGGTGTCCAAAACTGGGAGTAACAAATCCGGATCAAATGAATAGTCTCAGATTTTAATTAAAATGACCCTTTTAGAGGCCGAACCAAACTTTGGTCAAAACATAAAAGTTTTAGATCTCAACGAAACCTTGAAATTGACTCACGTTGGTTTCAATAATTCAGCCGTTTCGGGACCCAAACAGACCTGTTTTCAAAAGTGCGTAAAACTGGAACTTTTATAAAAACTGGGCACAAAGGCCACGGGTTTGATGAATTTAGGAGCCGTTAGAGTTAGAATTAGGCTCCGAAATGAACATGAGAATTGTTCATTTCGTCGAGGATGAAAAGTTTTATGAACGCCAATTTCTCAAACAAAGTCATGTCCAACAAGTTTCAAATTATTTTCAAAAGTGGTCCAACACCACATTTTTTAGCACATTTACAATGTGTTCCCTTTAAATGACTTAGAAATGATTTCAACAAAAACACCCTCATCCTCCAACGGGGTGAGGTGAGACTCGTTTTCAAAAATGTGGGGACACCATACCCCTTTCAAACTATTTCAAACACTTTGCTTTCAAAAAAATGTGGGGACACGATACCCCTTTCAAAATGAAAAATCCTTTTGTAAGAATTTCTAGATTTGAACAAAGTTTTCAGAGGAATTTCACAAAGAACAAGGGACGTTTTAGTAAGATATGGTAGAGGTAGCCTAGTCGGCTACTACACCATAATGCAAGGTAGCCCGGTAGGCTACCACACCCAAACAAGCAAAGTAACCCGAACGGTTACTATACCAAGCCTACACATAGTAGCCCGATAGGCTACCTAGTTGCCAAAACGTGAGGTAACCGGTCAGTTGACTGATCGGTAAATCAGTCAAACACCGTGTTCAGAGCAACATTGTGAGAAATGTTGATTTAACTGTCAAGAAGGCAGTTAATCAAACGTGATGGAAATTAGACACCAAATTCCCAGATAGGCCAATAGGGTACCGAGGGACCCCGGTACCACATGAAAGACGAGTATAGGCAAAAGTAGCCTAAGGACGTGGTAGTTAATTTATGGGGCCATAAATTAATTAACCACATACGAATAAGTTAACTCTTGAGATAGGGAGTAAGTAGTGCCGACGGCAATCGGTATCAAGTAATTATCTACTTTAGTCACTAACAGTATTGGTGACTTAGAGAAGGTATTAACGAGAGACGTTATTGATGACAGGTATTAACCTGTAAATTTCTAAAGCCGCGAATACAAGTGCTTGCAATTAGGTAAGTACAACTCCGCCTGCATCATGAATAAAATGATGTTAAAATGATGGTTTTACAGTATGTTAAGTATGCCTTACATGCACACGATGTTGCATAGCATACATAAGAGTATATAGTTTCACAATCGAGTAGATTGATGAAAGAACAAGTTAGAAGCCATAGATTCCTACCGCGTAGGATTGGGGATAGCTTAGAGAAGCATATGGCTAGAACAGTTAAACAAGATGGAAATAAATAGGTGTGTCGTACCGGCTCCTTCAGTCGAAGGGGTTTCCAGTTAAAGAAAGTTAAGGCCATAAGTTTAGCATCAGTTGATGGCTCTTCGACATTAGTTGACCTTGGGCGTTACCGTTGGTCTGCGTGCACACCGTACTAACACATGGGCCCTAAATAGACAAGAGAAAGAAAAGAGTACTAAAGCGTAAATGAACATAATCGGATCATGCATAGTTCACTGTCCACATTAGTTCGCTATGCTTTCAGCTACAGTAAGATACATGCTTTTACCTGAAGTAATCTGTATACATATGGTATGTAAAGTTTGTATGCTATGACATGATATGTGATGATATGGCATATGCTAAGTGTTATATGTGACTATCTTGCATGCTTATGCATTTTAAGTATGTATTATGTTTAAACATGTTTTACGGTTAACATGTTGTACTTACTGGGCATAAAGCTCACGGAGTGTGTTCATGCTGTATGTAAGCGTCCTATGGCATAAGCCACGATGGGCAATGACGGCGGCGGAGGCGGATGTGAGGCGAGGTTATGGACACCATACGAGTTTAACTTCCGCACAGTTTAAGTAAACAGTATTTTAACAATAACAGTATAGTACCAGTAAATGGTACTTTTAAATAGTAACCGTTAAATAGTATTTTTGAATAGTAATGGTTACACAATATTTTTAAATAGTAATAGTTGAATAGTATTTTCGAATAGCAGCTGCTTGATACTATTCAAAAATACTATTCCACAAAATCAACAGTATAAGTATGTTTGCAAGATTATTATTATGTTTCAAATTCTGCTTTTAATAGTACATGTATATGAATAGTAAATACGTGCGCTTTAAAAAAAAATTTCTTCTAAAATTAAGGTAACCTATTAAAGATATTTTAAATAAGCAATATTCAATTACAAGAAAGTATAGTAAAAGTAAAGAAACAGTAGTTTTACAGTGATGGTCCGGGCCGCCTAGGGCATGAGGTGTCATATTAGCGACACATCTAAGATAGGATTAGGAGTCGTTTTGATGCAGAGTGGTATAATTGCATACGCCTTACGACAGCTTAAGGACCACAAGAAAACTTCCCAACGCATGATCTAGAACTCACAATAGTAGTTTTTGCATTGAAGATTTGGAGGCACTACCTCTGCGGAGTCAAGTGTAAGATCTACACTGACAACCAGAGTCTCAAGTATATCTTCACACAGAAAGAGCTCAACATAAGGCAACGAAGATGGCTAGAGTTGATCAAGGATTACGACTGTAAAATCTTTTACCATCCGGGAAAAGCTAACAAGGTGGCCGATGTATTAAGTCAAAAGTATTCTACTTTACTTATGGCTATCAGCAGCCTGCCAAGAGCTCTACAAAGGGAGCTATGTAGCAATGAGATCGAGATTCTAAAAAGACGATTGTCTGACCTGACTCTCTAATTGAAACTTTTGAATAACATCAAGGCCAGTCAAGAACTCAATTCATCCTTGATCAAGTCAAGAAAGGAAGCTATGAAGGACAAAGATTCAAAATTTAGAGTCTCTAAAAATGACATACTCTATTACAAGGACAGAGTACGTGTTCCAAAAGATCAAGAACTCAAGAAGCGAATCCTTTCGGAGGCTCATAAGGTACCATATTCCATACATCCGAGAGCCAATAAGATATATAAAGACCTGAAAGGAAACATTTGGCTACCTGGAATGAAGAACAACATTGTTGAATTTATAGCCAAATGCCTTACTTGTCAGAAGGTTATGGTAGAACACCAACATCTAACAAGAGAATTATAGAAAATCGAGCTACCAGAATGGAAATGAGACCAGATCACTATAGATTTTGTAGTTGGATTGCCAAGAACCTCCAACGGTTGTGATGCAATCTAGGTAATCGTAGACAGATTGACGAAAGCAGCCCGATTCTTATCCATAAAGGTTAGCTATTTAGTAGAATGATTAGCAAAGATCTATGTGGCCCAGATAGTAAGACTGCATGGAGTGTCAAAGTCAATCATTTCAGATTGTGACGGTCATTTCACATCTGGGATTTGGCAAAGTGTTCAAGCTGTATTATGATCCAAGTTGAAGTTCAGCACAAGCTTCTACCCTCAAACCGATGGGCAATCTGAAAGGACCATACAACATTGGAAGACATGTTGAGAGCTTGCATCCTAGACTTTAAGGGGAATTAGGACAAGAAGCTACCATTGATTGAGTTCTCGTAAAACAACAGCTATCACTCCTCAATAGGAATGGCACCATACAAGGCACTTTATAGAAGGAAATACAGGTCCCTAATTCATTGGCATGAGACCGGAGAGAAACAACTAGTTAGCATAAGCTTCATCAAGAATACCACAATAGACATGAAGCTGATACGAGAAAGGTTAAATATAATGCATAGTTGTCAGAAGAGTTTTACCGATAAGCACCGTAGACCCTTAGAGTTTCAAGTAGGAGACTCAGTCTTTCTCAAGATAGCACCCATGAAGGGGTGATACGCTTTGGAAAGAAAGGGAAACTCAACCCTAGGTACATAGGACCTTTCAAGATAATTAAGAAAGTTGGGAACGTAGCGTATAGATTAGCGCTTCCTCCTGAGTTAGCTTCAGTGCACAACATCTTTCACATTTCTATGCTGAAGAAGTATGTGCCAAATAGCTCTCATGTTCTGAGTCAAGAACTCGTTAAGGTGTATGCTGATTTGACCTATGATGAGAAACCTGTGCAGATCCTGGCCAAAGAAGAAAAAGTGCTAAGGAATAAAGTCATACCCTCGTAAAAGTCTTATGGCGAAACCATAATGTCAAAGAAGCCATATGGGAGCGTGAAGAGAACATGAGAAGAGACTTCCTAGAGTTGTTTTGATTTTTGAGGACGAAAATTTTTAAGAGAGGTAGATTGTAATATCCGCCATGATCATGGGACGTAATTATTTTATAATAAGTAATTAAGTCTATGAGTAATGACTAATTAGCAATTTGAATAAATTAAACCGAGTAAAGAAACGTTTAATTTCTATTCATACAATGAAAGGGACAACAGAAAATAAATCAGTTCACCTTATCACATGTAAGTGCATGTGTGTGATACACAGTATCAAGAAATTGGTCAAGACGACCTTTTCTTGACATGGAATTGATGTACTTATAATCAATATGCTCAAATAAGTTATCTGAGTACAAAAGTGAATTTTGAATGACAAATATGTAGTATCAAGAAAATGGTCAAGATGACATTTTCTTGACACCAAACTGATAATTTATGATCAGTGTACTCAAATTAGTCAATTGAGCCCAAAGTGTGAAGTTATGAATGAGATATATGCAATATCAGGAAAAGGGTCAAGATGAAATTTTCTTAACCAAAATTGATATATTTAAAGTCAGTATGCTCAAACTAGTAGATTGAGTACAAGAAGTGATTTCCAAGTAGGGATCATGTAGTATCCAGAAGCTAGTCAAGACGACCTCAGATGGGTATAAAACTGATAAATTCATGATCAGCACGCCCAAATTAGCCAAGGGAGCCTGTGTCTAAATTTTCACACAAAAAGTATACTATGCATACACTATGTTAGTACAGTTTAGAACACAACTACAAATCCAGAGTGAAATAGTAAGCAGACACAGAGTAAGCTCAGAAGCACTTACAACCCATTAGAAATGATTAGAGTGAGATTCAGATCCAAAGAATCCATATTCGGTAAAGGTTTAGAACATAACCAGACAATTACTGAACACTGTTGTGGGAAATTAGAGTGATAAGAGAAGCTTTTATAGATAAATTTCCACCTTAAAAACTGGCCCTAGTAGCCAAGAGATAAGGTGAAAAAGATTTCCTTGAAACAAGGAAACATGCTTGGAATTTTTGAATTAAAAAAAGGGGTTTTAGAAGACAAAGCACAATTGCTTTTTTTTTGCAAAACCTTAAATGCAAATGTGGGTTGTTTTTTAAAGCCTCCCTCGGTTTCTACATGGGGCAGTAGCTAAAATTTTTGTTCCTCCCAAGCTTAGCCTATTAAGCTTGATAAAGTTGTTTAGAGTTGATTAAACTTGTTTATGGTTGGTTTATAAATAGGTCACCTTGACCATTTGAACCATTTTATTCTTCTTACTCACCCACACACTGTCAACCAACCAAATTTTCTTCTTCTTCCTCTTGGCTAGCCGAACCCCCTCTCAGCCATAAACAAACCCAAAAATTTGTCATAAGTTGTTAAGATTGAGCCATTCTTTAAATCACTTCAAGGTAATCACTAGAAATCTTTCTTTGTGGATATTTTTCTTTAGTTAAGTTTAATCTTAAGAAATTTATTATGTATATGAGCACATGAGTTGTAATAAGTTTATTTTGAGCTTTAAGCACTTTATCATGTGGTTATGTGGTTATATGGTTATGTTTTTTGTTTTTATGGTTTGTGGTATGCTTGGATAGTTAGGGTTTACATGAGAAGTAAATCTGTCCTTATTTTCAACCACAGATTTTGAGATTTTTGGGCATGATGTTGATAGATTTTGAGATTTTTCAAAACACAAAAATTTTAAAAAATTCATGATGAACGTTTTTGTGTGAAATAGGCCGATGCTAAAAATGACATAAGATAGACTTTACCCCCGTTTTCTAACCAGAGGTCAAAACTGGGATTGGAAACCTAGGAGCAGGGACAGTTTCAAGATTTTATAAAAATGGGTAACCTAGACTCTGAATCTGGTTTCGGCCCCACCACAAAAAATGTAGACTATATCGAAAACTTTAAAAAGGGTGTGAGAGCATCAAAAATTTGGCCGTGTTAGGGCCCAAACAGAGCTGTTTTCCCTGATCATAACAACTGGATGATTTAAAAAAAAAAACCCAAACAAAGCCATGGGTTTGTGAGGTTTAGGAGATGTTAGAGTCTGAATCGATCTCTGAGATGAACATGAAAATTATCCATCTTGTTGAGGCCTAAAAATGTCGTGTTTGTTAGTTTTGCAAATTTGATCTTTTTAAGTAAGTTATATACGATTTTTTTTCAAACAGGTTCAAAAATCACATTTTCAAGTGAGCACCAAAATATGTTCTTTTAAAATGAAACAATGGTTTAAGAAAATACCCCTACCTTCCAACGGGGTAATAAGGGGATTATTTTTGAAGAGTATGTGTTTCTCAAAATGAAAGATGTTCTCGTGAATGGTTTTTAATATCGGTAGAATTTGTAGAGATACCACGATTAGCTAGATAGTCGATTTGCTAACTAGCTGATTAGTTAGCATTACCGAGAGAGAGAAAGATGTTAATTAATTTATTAAATAAATAAATTAATTAACCACAATTAGAAGATAGTTAATTAGACTCTAAAAGAGAGAGCAGTTTAGCACTGAAAAGGGGATTGGTAATAGATGCTAAGAGACGTGTTAGTCACTAATGATATTAGTGACTTAAAAATGAGTATTAATGGAATGTGTTATGATTATAGGTAGACACCTGTATTATAACAAGACATAGTACGAACTGCCTGCAAATCAAGTAAGCATATGAATGAAAATGGTTTTAAATAGTTATTTTTACGATAAGAATGCTTTTATTCCTTAATCATGTATGATTGATGAACAACATGATGAAGATGTTTTAGTCAACTTTTACGATAAACATGTTTTTATTCTTTAATCGCATATGATTACTGAATAATAAGATAGAGTTCATGACATAATGATAGTAATTTATGATCTCAACAATTGGGTAATTAAGAAGCGAGTCAAGACTCATTGAGCGTGTCGTACTGGCCTCTCGATCTACGGGGAGGTTTTCAGTTTAAGTATGATGAGTTAAGGCTCCAAAGAAAGTTTGTGATCTTAGTGAATCTGAAGATCTGCGCGTATTTAGTACTAACATACAGGCCTTCAAACAAGTAAAGAAAGATAATGCATAATGAAGCATAGTTGAGCATAATCGGTTCATGCATAATTCACGATATGCTTTAAGTTATAGTTATGATATGCTTCTAATTTATGTGATATATGTTATGTCAGTTACTTTTGGTAACCGAATGGTTTTCATTCGATTTTGAAACTAAACGGATGTAACCGTTTGTAATTATATTTCATGAATTCCACCATTATTCCTCCATTTACATTATGAAATTTTCTTGATGGAAGAGAATATAAGGAGGACTTGGCTCTTGATCCTGGAGCTTGATTCTCAAAAATTTCGTTTTTCATTTTATACCATCATTCGTGAAAATTGAAAGCTTTGAAGGCCAAGCCTTTGGTGTGTTTTTTAACGATTGGTTCTAAGTTTTTGTAGGTTCGTCAGAAAACTAACAATGGCCGGAGGTATTTTGCGGTCCCGATAATTTTTCTGCATTTTGACCAATATGCTATATTTAGATTATGTTTAATATGTTTAGATCGTTATAGTTTGTTTATATTTGGTATCAGAGCCACTTTTATGCCTCTGTCTTGTTAGTTTAGAGAATCTGCAAATTTTTTTTCAAAAACTTACGCCCATGGTGTTTGATTTTGGGGTTGAATTTTAAACATTTTTTTTGAAAAATAAGATTAGAAATCATTAGGAAATTCGATTTCTATGAATTATGGCTTTTGAATCATGAATTTTAGTGTCCGAAAGGCCAAGAAACCGTTAGGTTTCATTTTGGGTCAAAACCAGATCGAAATGGGTCTGTAAAACCTGACTGGAAGTTGAAGACGACCAAAAATGATATGTCGTTTTGTATTTGCTGAGAAAAACGACGTTTCGTTTCATAAGGTGAAGGGCTGCTATCGACAAAGAAAAACGACATGTCGTTTTGGCAGAATAAAAATGACACGTCGTTTTGACGATAGGGAAGCGACAGTCTAATGGCAAAATGACATGCCGTTTTTAGAAGCCCAATTTGTGTTGTTTTCTTATAGTTTGTGTCGTTTTTCTTCAAACAAATTTTATTATTGTTTTTTTCCAAATTTTATCATTTTCTTCCAAAATTTTTTTTATTATTATTGTTTTATTTTAATGTGCTTATTAATTTATTTAGGTTTGTGTGTATAAATTTGCTATTTCGTTATACATGTAACATTGAGTTAATTAATGGAGTGCATTAATTTTATTGATATTGCTTATGGTTTTTTGCAATATTATTAATTTTTGTTGATATAGCTTATGATATTATACAATATATATAGTTATCTTGTTAATTAAATGTTGTATGATCCATATAATTTGTTTAATTTTTTGAGTAGCCACGGGATTTTTAAATTATGCAAATTATATATTAAGAATTTTTTAGGATCATATCATAACATTAATCGTGATTAATTATATGTAATATAATAAAATTTATCTCATAGGAAATTATGTTGTATTTGTATAATTAATTAGGATGAAATGTCAAATTATATTTTTTAATCTACCTACAGGAATTAAGAAAAGGGAACATAATTTGATAGTTTTATCATTTATTTGAAATGGGCAAAATTGAGTAAAACTTTAACCCATAGGCAAGTTTTATGTCACTAGATTCATATTTATATTTTGCATTAGTAAAGTATAACTTAAGTTTTGGCCTTAAAAATTGTGGATTAAGCATGTATATTTAATTTGTGCAGTTATGCAACTTATGAATTTTTCTGATTTTAAGTGTTACAATCCCGAATTAAAAAGTAATAATTACAAAATCTAAAAAGAGAGAATTCTTCTTCATTTAGGCTGGATGGACATTGATTATGTCATAAGGAAAGACGAACCACCTGCCATAACTGAAACCAACACTCAAGCTGATGTTGCTCTTTATGAAAAATAGGAGCGATCTAATCGCCTAAGGGTCATGTTCATAAAAACTAACATCTCTATTGGTATTCATGGTTCCATCAAAGGCTATGAAAAGGTTCGAGGTTTGATAAGGCCATAGATGAACAGTTTGAAATTTCTGATAAGGCACTTATTAGCACCTTAATAATGAAGTTTTCATCGATGAGGCTCACTACAGTGAAAGGTGTGTGAGAGCATATTATGAAGATGAGGGATATTGCAGCTTAATTGAAAATACTTAAGGTTACAATGTCTGAGACCTTTCTTATCCATTACATATTGATCACTCTTCCACAGCAATATGGGTGCTTTAAAATTTCCTACAACACAAATAAAGAAAAGTGGTCAATTAATGAACTCATGACCATGTGTGTTCAGGAAGAGGGCAGGCTGACAATGGAACAAGGTAAGAGTGTCATGATGGTAACAGACAAAAAGGATGACAAGCAAGCCAAGAAGAAAGGAAAAGGTAAAATACCGCAAGATGGAATTAAGAAAGAATCCAAGTCTTTCTTTTGTAAAAAGAAGGGACACATGAAGAAGGATTGCACCAAATTCCATAAATGGCTTGAGAAGAAAGGTAAACCAATCTCATTTGTTTGTTATGAATCTAATATGATTGATGTTGGTCATAACACATGATGGATTGATTCTGGGTCTACAATCCATGTTTTAAATACCTTATAGAGTATGTGAAATCTACGGAAACCAGTGGGAAGTGAGCAATGCATCTTTTCTGGAAATAAGATGGGCTCCCATGTGGAGGCCATTGGGATATACAGTTTAATTTTAAGTAATGGCTTTATTTTGGATTTAGAAAATACTGTTTATGTTCCAAGTTTTTCTAGAAACTTGATTTCTGTTTTAAGGCTTATACCATTGGATTTTTCCTTTAACTTTTCAAAGACATCTTTTAGCTTATCTTATAAATCTGATATTATTGGAAATGGTATTTTTTCTAATGGTCTTTTCTCTATTAATTTAAAAAATGATGCCACTAATAATACTATGCATGTTCATGCTAGTTTAAAACGATGTGTTATAAATGAAGATTTTTCTATGTTATGGTACCGAAGATTGGGACATATCTCCAAAGATAGGATTAAGAGATTGGTAAATGATCAAGTACTAAGTACTTTGGATTTTGTTGATTTCGAGATCTTTGTGGACTGCATTAAGGGGAAGCAGACCAAAATATCTAAGAAGGGTGCGCACAGAAGTTTCAAATTACTTGAAATCATCCATTCAGATATCTGTTGTCTAGATATGGACATACAAAGTGGTCCGAAATACTTTATCTCCTTTATTGCTGATTTCTCACGTTATATGTATATCTACTTGCTTCAGAATAAAAATAAAGCATTAGACGCTTTTAAGGTTTTCAAGGCTGAAGTAGAGAAACAATATGGAAAACAAATTAAGATTGTAAGTACTGATAGAGGAAGAGAGTATTATGATAGATACACTGAGGATGGACAAGCTCTTGGTTCATTTGCTAAGTTTCTTGAAGAGCATGGAATAGTTGCTTAATACACCAATCCTGGTTCTCCGAGTGAGAATGGTGTTGCAGAAAGAAAAAACCAGACTTTAATAGAGATGGTTAGAAGTATGCGCAGCAATGCCAAACTTCCGATATCATTGTGAACTGAAGCTCTTAAAATGGCAGCGTATATATTAAATCAAGTTCCAACTAAGACTATCCCAAAAACGCCATTTGATTTATGGAAAGGTTGGAAACCAAGTTTGCATCATATACATATTTGGGGATGCCCGTCTGAAGTTAGAGTTTACAATCCACAAGAAAAGAAGTTGAATCTAAGGACTATTAGTGGGTATTTCATTGGATATGCTAAAAAGTTTAAAGGATATAGATTCTATTGTCTATCTCACAGCATTAAGATTGTGGAATCTAGAAATGCGAAGTTTCTTGAGAATGACATGATTAATGGGAGGGATCGAATTCAAGACATTGTTCCTGAAAGAGATCATATCGATGCTCAGCCTTCCACATCAAGTAATAAGATGATTGCCATTGTTAATGCCCTTCAAGTTCCAACAGGTATTCAACAACCAGTTGTTGAGGTTCCACAAACTGCTAGTGATCAACCAGTAGATCAAGTTGTTTAAGGGGTAACAACCAGTTGATTAACACGATCTTCTAAAGAATGTTAAAACAACTTTAAGAAGATCTACTAGACTAAAAAGGTTAGTAGTACCTAGTGATTACATCGTGTATTCGCAAGAGTCAGACTATAACATTAGAGCTAAAATTGATCCTGAAACGTTTTCACAAGCTATGAGTTGTAAGGAGTCTAACTTATGGCATGATGCTATTAAAGATGAGATGAATTCTATGTCATCTAACAGTGTTTGGGACCTTGTTGAGTTGCCTGATGGTGTAAAAGCCATTGGATGCAAGTGGGTCTTTAAGACAAAGAAAGACTCAGTAGGCAATATTGAGAGATACAAGACTAGACTTGTTGCAAAAGGATTCACTCAGAAGGAAGGAATCAATTACATAGAGACCATTTCTCCTGTATCTAAGAAAGATTCTCTTCATATTATCATGGCATTAGTTGCGCATTTTGAACTAGAGTTGTAACAGATGGATGTGAAAATGGCCTTTCTTAATAGAGATCTAGAGGAAGAGGTTTACATAAAAAAACTAGAAGAATTTTCCTCTAGTGGTAGTGAGCATTTGGTTTGCAAGCTCAAGAAATCTATATATGGATTGAAACAGGCTTCCTATTAGTGGTATTTGAAATTTTATGATGTCATCTCTTCATTTGAATTTGTAGAGAACATTATGGATCGATGTATATGATGCGAACCTCGTCAAGAATAACGAGACCCGTCAAGATTAGGACCCCAAGAACGTTCTAAGACTCAGGCTTGGGTGGAACCTCGACCCGTTGCTTCAACAAAAACAAGAACCTCGGTATAAGAAGACCTCAACCCGTTGCTTATTGTGAAACAAGAACCTTGGTATAACGAAGACGCCACAAACGGTGCTGGAAAGCCGCTTGATAAGTCGATGGTGAACGCCACAGAAAACTCTGATAAGTTCGAAATAGCTCTCAAAGAACCAAAGAGAAATATAACTCTCAAATTTGTGAATAAAACTGTTTATGATCTTTCATTACTTGTGGTCGCCTTTTTATAGGCATGAATTACAAGAATATTCTCAAAATATACCCTAAAATAAAATGGAAACTAAATGAAATATTCCCGTAATATTCTCCTAATATTCCCTAATATTCTCCTAATATTCCTAGAATGAAAATATGGAAACTTACACTTAATTTCACACCTAATACACGCCTAAAACAGAAAAAGGAAAGTATGACTTTTTTTTGTTACAATTTTCGGCCAAGGAAAGAATTCGGCCAATTAAAGGAAACCGAATATTGCAGCTCATCAACCTTCGGCCAAGTAAGGAAACTTCGAAAATTGCAGCCCAAAAAAAACGTCCTCTCTCATTGGGCTTGGTCCGGATTTTCTAAGACTTGAATTAAATTGAAGCTTCCTTGTGGATCATGCTCAATGGGCCTCCACGAATTCGTTTGAGCCCAAACTTCTTGAATTAGTCCATTAAGTGCTTCTTTGAACTTCTTAGCCCGCGCCCTTGTAACCGGCCCAACTGGTACTCGAACCGGTTCCCTTGATGTTGTGCCATAGTTTGCATCAGTATATACCAGAAGGTCAGTGGGAGCAAGATTTGTTTTCTTATTCTGTATGTGGATGATATTTTACTTGCGACCAATGATAAGGGTATGCTACATGAGGTGAAATAATTTCTCTCTAAAAACTTCGATATGAAGGATATAGGTGATGCATCTTATCTCATTAGGATTAAGATATATAGAGACAGAATACGTGATATTCTGGATATGTCTCAAGAAACCTATATCAACAGGGTTTTAGAAAGATTTCAGATGAAGGATTATTCGTCGAGTATAGCTCCTATTGTGAAGGGTGACAGACTCAGCTTGAATCAATGTCCAAAGAATGATCTTAAAGGAGAACAAATGAAGAATATTCCTTATGCTTCAGTTGTGGGAAGCCTTATGTATCCTCAGGTCTACATAAGTGTTGACAGAGCCTTTGCAGTCAGGATGTTAGGAAGATATCAGAGTAATTCAGGTATAGATCACTGGAAAGCTACAAAGAAGGTGCTTAGGTATCTTCAAGGTACTAAGAATTAAATGCTTATGTTCAAACGGACTGATATTTTGGAAGTGACTGGCTACTCTGATTCAGACTACGCTGGCTGTGTTGATTCTTAGAAGTCAGCTTCGGGATACATCTTTATGCTAGCTAGTGGAGCTGTTTCTTAGAGAAGTGCAAAGTAAACCTTGACTGCTACTTCTACTATGGAAGCTAAGTTCGTGTGCTGTTTTGAGGCTACTTCACATGGTGTATGGATAAAGAATTTCATTTCTGGGCTTAAAATTATGGATTTGATATCTAGACTACTGAAGATATACTGTGACAATTCAGCTGCTGTTTTTATGGCTAAGAATAATAAAAATAATAGTTGAAGTAAGCACATTGACATCAAATATCTAGTCATAAAAGAATGTGTTAAAGACAAATCAGTGGTTATTGAACACATTAGCACTAAATTGATGATTGCTGATCATGTAACTAAAGGCATGCCATCACAAAAATTCAAGGATCATGTAGTTAGAATGGGACTTGGTTCCTTTATGTAATTTCATTATAAGAACGATATTATTATAATAAAATTTCTTTTATGATATTTTCTCATTTTTGTCATCTCATGTACACATATGTTAGTCTTGAGAAAATATCTTTATGTTTGGATCGAGAATAAACATAGGGTTTATTCATTAAGTTATATAAACTATTAAAGGGGACAAACTGTGTAGTAATACATGGAAGATAATACTCGTGCTTAAGAGGACTTGTTGTCATGATTCATATATGTTGTTTCTTACTTGGTGAATGTTAGAATTTATGGATCAAGTGGGAGAATGTCAGTTACTCTTAGTAACCGAATAGTTTTCATTCGGTTTTGAAACTAAACGGACGTAACCATTCGTGAGAATGGTCCATGAATTCCACCATTATTCCTCTATTTATGTTATGAAATTCTCTTGATGGAAGAGAATATAAGGAGGACGTTGGCTCTTCGTCCCGAAGCTTGATTCTCAAAAACTTCATTTTTCATTTTACACAATCATTCGTGAGAATTGAGAGCTTCGAAGGCCAATCCTTTGATGAGTTTCTTAATATTTGGTTCTAAGTTTTTACAGGTTCGTCGGAGAACTAGCAATGGCCGAAGGTATTTTTCGGTCTTGATAATTTTTCTGCATTTCGATCAATATGCTATATTTGGATTATGTATGGCATGTTTAGATCATTATAGTTTGCTTACATGTTATACTTCCAGTTACATGACACATGATATGTTTTCATGATATGCTTTGAGGTCACGATATGTTTATAAGTATGATATACCTTTTAAGTACAGTTTATGTTTTTAAGTAATGTTTTGCGGATAAAGTGTTGTACTTGCTCAGTGTAAAGCTCATCATATATGTTCATACTATAGGTAAGAGACCTATGGTTTAACCTGATGGACGATGAAGATGGCAAGGCGAATGTGAGGGTTGAGGTTATGGATTCCATCATAAGTTTCAGTTCCGCATTATGTTAAGTAGTATTACGTTTTGAAAATTAGATTGGGATTGAGTAAGAGTAATTCAGTATGTTCTAATATGTATGTGTGCTCCTAGGTTATATTAAAACCCTTATATGCTTGTAAAGTATATATATATGTATGTACGTGTATAGTAAAGCATATGTATTCAAAAAAAAATCCCGTGAAAATTATAAAAAATTAAGTTAAGTAAGTTTAAGCCACGTTTTAAGTAAGTTAAGTAAGCGAGTGGTGCCGGTGGGTCCGCAACGCTAGGGCGTGGGCCCTAAGGCTGCCACACTTATCACATGAAACAATTGAGTCAGACAAATATCATGACTTTGAACACAAACATATAAAATTCTTGTTGTTCTTCATTAAACTTGTCTACGATATTAGGCCCTAAGTGATTTACCAATGCATGCAACATCAAGGAAGGTGAGTTAGCTTGACTCAACCCCCACCGAGACAACCATTAAAGCATTTCCATTGTTCGTATAACTTGGCACCCATTTTGATTTGCTAGCAGTTCGGTACCAAAACCATTATCATGAGGCAATGAATCCCAGATACACACCTATTATTATCTTTTTCTTTCCTTACAATTACCACGATTTTTCATAATCAATGAGATACATATATTCTTACATGAATAAAACTCTACAAATGTCATTGAAACTTTAATGAAATAAACAATAAATATCAATATCATATTCTATGTAAGTTACAGCAATTATTAAGATATATACATTTTATTTATTTTAATATTTATAGTATATATTTATGAAATGACTACAAACTTTTAATGAAATAAACAATAATTATCACTATCATATTCCATGTCATTTACACCAATTATTAAGATATATCTATTTTATTTATTTTTGCATTTATACTATATATTAATATGTTGAATTAAAATTTATTTATCCTTTATAAAAAAATTCATTTTTCCCTCCAAAAAAATTCATTTAGCTTAGTAAAATACAAAATGTTTTTCATTAATCTGTGTGTTATTTAAGGGAGAAAATGATAAGTATTATTTTTCAAAAAATATCTATATAAAAGGTTAAGAATATATTTGAGATAAATAGCACTGTTACGAAAGTAATTTACGTAATAAATTTACACCAAAATTATTATATAAATATTCTCGTAAACTATTGTATATATATTATTTGTTTTGTTAAAGTTTTATAAGCCCAACAATAGACCTAGTCCATTGGGGTTCAAAAATTTCGAGACACATGGAGCACATTTGGCAAAGCTTTTGCTTTGTTTTTTGTCAGTAGAAGAAGAAAAGCAAAAGTTATGACTTTTTAATAAGTATCTGGAAATTATATTTTTTAAAAAAATTTTAAAGTCAAAATGACTTTAAAATTTTTTAATAACTATAAAAAATATTAAAATAAAGTTTACAATATTTAATTTAAAATCTTATATAAGTTTTAAAGTTTATTTAGAAGAATTTTTTTTTTAATTTTTTCAAAATCTATATTTTTTGCCTTTGCCATTAAGCTCTACTGGAAACCAGAAGCAGCTTTTGAACTTAGGAAACAAAAAACAGCTCATAGGAAGCTCTCCTAAATTGGCCCTTAACCAAGGTTCATGAACTTGCAAGAAAGATTGAAAATGAGGCGATATAAA
The DNA here is from genome assembly GCA_035233585.1 of Antiaris toxicaria. Taxonomy (NCBI): domain Eukaryota; kingdom Viridiplantae; phylum Streptophyta; class Magnoliopsida; order Rosales; family Moraceae; genus Antiaris; species Antiaris toxicaria. Next base: position 26,864,908 of record CP141157.1, read on the forward strand.
TATTAAGTATGAACCTCGTCTATTGAGGGAAAAAAAATAAATATTAAGTGTAAAAAAGAAAAGATAAAGTAATATAAACTTTAAGAGTTGGCATGATTAAGGGGAAAAATAGGAGCAAATTAAAAATATTTGTGACTTAGACTCAAATTAAAAAAAAAAAAAATTAAATAAGAGCACTTGTCCTAACTCATCCTCAATTAGATCCGTCCTTGTACGGACTGGCCATTTTCATATGTATAGCCCCGTGCTAGTTTCTGGAAACTAATGTACAACGCAAAAATTTTATAAATAGTCTTAACTTAATCAAGAGAAGATGATCTTGAGATTTGGATCGATCTAGAGACCGGCAGATTCGAACCTTCTCGAGTTCTATATGGCAGGTTTGCGTTCTCCAATGACAACCATCGGAAACAGAAGCTGATGAGTTCAACGGCATCGCTGATCTCTCCAATCAAGGATTTCAAAATCGCGAGCTCAGACTCACGACAGGATACGATGGTGTCCAATAACGACGTTCAGCCGGATTATGAGGACACGTTTGGTAGTGATGAACTTCAAGGGGTGGCTGCCAACGAGTCTATAGAGAGAGAGAGAGGATAAGAGAGATGGAAGAGAGAAAGGGGAAGAAGGATGAAAGAAGAGAGAGGTGGAGGAAGAGACAGACGGGTGTAATTTCGGAATTTTATTGGCTGTAAATGTGTATTTATAGTACATATATTTTATACCACCACATGAAAGGTATTAACTATTGTATGTAAAAATATATATATTTGTGGATGTCCATGTGATTCTCTTTGCAAATGGCTTGTATTGCTCATAATTGAAGCATTAGTCACGTGATGACATGAGCATTTGCATAGGAATGTCGGAAAACTTCCCATAATATGTGGTGCATGCAAGTCTTACTTAACAACCACAAGTTCATCCACTTCCCACTCTATAAATAAAGGAAATTGTATGTGCTTCATGTAAGTAAATTTTAATGATCTAATTATGCCAAGACGAATCCAAATAAAGCATATAGATCAAAATGCGGAAAAAAACGTCGGGACCGAAAAAATACCTCTCGCCATTATTATTTCTCTGACGAACCTGCAAAACTTTGAACCAAATGTTAAAAACACACACAGAAAGCTTGGCCTTCGAAGCTCTCAATCCTCACGATCGATGGTGCAATAAAAACTGAAAATTTTGAGAATTTGAGTTTCGGGACCAAGAGCCAATGTCCTCCTCTTATTCTCTTCCATCAAGAGAATTTTTCAACGTAAATGGAGGAATAATGGTGGATTAATGGACCATAATCACGAACGGTTACGTCCGTTTGTATTCAAAAACCGAAAGTAACCATTCGGTTACCAAGGATAATCGACATTCTCCCACTTGGTCCATAAATTCCAACATTCACCAAGTAAGAAACAAATTACATGAATCATGGCGACAAGTCCTCTTAAGCACCAGTATTATCTTCCATGTATTACAATGCAATCTGTCCCTTTAATAGCTCATATAACTTAATGAATAAACACTATGTTTATTCTTGGTCCAAACATAAAGATATTTTCTCAAGACTAACATATGTGTACACGAGATGACAAAAATGAGAAAACATCACAAAAGGAATTTCATTATAATAATATCGTTCTTATAACGAAATCACATAGAGGAACCAAGTCCCATTCTAACTACATAATCCTTGAATTTTTGTGGGGGCATGCCTTTAGTTAAAGGATCAGCAATCATCAATTCAGTGCTAATATGTTCAATAACCACTGATTTATCTTTAACACGTTCTTTTATGGCTAGATACTTGATGTCGATGTGCTTACTTCGACTACTGCTTCTATTATTCTTAGCCATAAAAATAGCAGCTGAATTGTCATAATATATCTTCAATGGCCTAGATATCGAATCCATAATTCTAAGCCCAGAAATGAAATTCTTTATCCATACACCATGTGAAGTAGCCTCAAAACAGGACACGAACTCAGCTTCCATAGTGGAAGTAGCAGTCAAGGTTTGCTTTGCACTTCTCCAAGAAACAGCTCCACTGGCTAGCATAAAGATGTATCCCGAAGTTGACTTCCGAGAATCAACACATCCAGCATAGTCTGAATCAGAGTAGCCAATCACTTCCAAAAGATCAGTCCGTCTGAACATAAGCATGTAATCCTTGGTACCTTGAAGATACCTAAGCACCTTCTTTGCAGCTTTCCAGTGGTCTATACCTGGATTACTCTGATATCTTCCTAACATCCCGACTGCAAAAGCTATGTCAGGCCTTGTGCAGACCTGAGCATACATAAGGCTTCCCACAACTGAAGCATAAGGAATATTCTTCATTTGTTCTCTTTCAAGATCATTCTTTAGACATTGATTCAAGCTGAGTTTATCACCCTTCACAATAGGAGCTATACTCGGTGAACAATCTTTCATCCGAAATCTCTCTAAAACCCTGTTGATATAGGTTTCTTGAGACATACCCAGAATACCACGTATTCTGTCTCTATGTATCTTAATCCCAATGACATAAGATGCATCACCCATATCCTTCATATCAAAGTTTTTAGAGAGAAATTGTTTCACCTCATGTAGCATGCCCTTATCATTGGTTGCAACTAAAATATCATCCACATACAGAATAAGAAAACAAATCTTGCTCTCACTGACCTTCTGGTATATACATTGATCCATGATGTTCTCTACAAATCCAAATGAAGAGATGACATCATGAAATTTCAAATACCACTGACGGGAAGCTTGTTTCAATCCATATATAGATTTCTTGAGCTTGCAAACCAAATGCTCACCACCACTAAAGGAAAATCCTTCTGGTTGTTTCATGTAAACCTCTTCCTCTAGATCTCCATTGAGAAAAGCCGTTTTCACGTCCATCTGTTGCAACTCTAGGTCAAAATGTGCAACTAATGCCATGATAAGGTGAAGAGAATCTTTCTTAGATACAGGAGAAAATTTCTCTATGTAATCGATCCCTTCCTTTTGAGTGAATCCTTTTGCAATGATTCTAGCCTTGTATCTCTCAATGTTGCCCAGTGAGTCTTTCTTTGTCTTAAAGACCCACTTGCATCCAATGGCTTTTGCACCATCAGGCAACTCAACAAGGTCCCAAACACCGTTAGATGACATAGAATTCATCTCATCTTTCATAGCATCATGCCATAAGTTAGATTCCTTACAACTCATGGCTTATGAAAACGTTTCAGGATCAATTTCGGCTCCAATGTTATAGTCTGACTCTTGTAGATACACAATGTAATCACTAGGTACTGCTGACCTTCTTAATCTAGTAGATCTTCTTAAAGTTGTTTCAACATTCTCTTGAAGATTGTGTTAATCAACTGGTTGTTCAACCATTTCTGGTACTTCTTGAACAACTTGATCTACTGGTTGATCATTAGCAGTTTGTGGAACCTCAACATCTAGTTGTTGAACACCCGTTGAAACTTGAGGGGCATTAACAATGACAATCATTTTATTACTTGATGTGGAAGGTTGAGCATCAATATGATCTTTTTCAGAAACAATGTTTTGAAATCGATCTCTCCTACTAATCATGTCATTCTCAAGAAACTTCGCATTTCTAGATTCCATAATCCTAGTGCTGTGAGATGGACAATAGAATCTGTATCCTTTAGACTTTTCAGCATATCCAATGAAATATCCACTAATAGTCCTTGGATCCAGCTTCTTTTCTTGTTGGTTGTAAACTCTAACTTCAGACGGGCATCCCCAAATGCGTATATAACGTAAACTCGGTTTCCAATCTTTCCATAACTCAAAAGGCGTTTTTGGGACAGCCTTGGTTACGCTGCCGTTTTAAGAGCTTCAGTCTACAATGATATAAGAAGTTTAGCGTTACTACGCATACTCCTAACCATCTCCATTAAAGTCCGGTTTCTTCTTTCTGCAACACCATTCTCACTCGGAGATCCAGGATTGGTGTATTGAGCAACTATTCCTTGCTCTTAACGGACCAGGAGCTTGTCCATCCTCAGTGTATCTACCATAATACTCTCCTCCTCTATCAGTTCTCACGATCTTAATTTGTTTTTCACATTGTTTCTCTACTTCAGCCTTGAAAACCTTAAAGGCATCTAATGCTTCATTTTTATTCTGAAGCAAGTAGATATACATCTAACGTGAGAAATTGTCAATAAAGGAGATAAAGTATTTTGGACCACTTTGTATGTCCATATCTGGACAACAGATATCTGAATGGATGATTTCAAGTAATTCGGAACTTCTGTGCGCACCCTTCTTAGATGTTTTGGTCTGCTTTCCCTTAATGCAGTCCACATAGATCTCGAAATCAGTAAAATCCAAAGTACTTAGTACTCCATCATTTACCAATCTCTTAATCCTATCTTTGGAGATATGTCTCAATCTCCGGTGCCACAACATAAAAGAATCCTCATTTATAACACATCGTTTTAAACCAGCGTGAACATGCATAGCATTATTAGTGGCATCATTTTGTAAATTAATATAGAAAAGACCATTAGACAAAATACCATTTCCAACAACATCAGATTTATAAGATAAACTAAAAGATGTCTTTGAAAAATTAAAGGAAAAACCTAATGGTACAAGTCTTGAAACAGAAATCAAGTTTCTAGAAAAACTTGGAACATAAACAGTATTTTCTAAATTCAAAATAAAGCCACTACTTAAAATTAAACTGCATGTTCCAATGGCCTCCACATGCGAGCCCATCTTATTTCCTAAAAAGATGCATTGCTCACTTCCCACTGGTTTCCGTAGATTTCGTATACCCTGCAAGGTATTTAAAACATGGATTGTAGACCCAGAATCAATCCACCATGTGTTATGACCAACATCAACCATATTAGATTCATAACAAACAAATGAGATTAGTTTACCTTTCTTCTCAAGCCATTTCTGGAATTTAGTGCAATCCTTCTTCATGTGCCCCTTCTTTTTACAGAAGAAACACTTGGATTCTTTCTTTATTCCATCTTGTGGAGGTATTTTACCTTTCGCTTTCTTCTTGGCTTGCTTGTCATCTTTCTTGTCTGTTGCCATCATGACACTCTCACCTTGTTCCATTATCAACCTGCCCTCTTCTTGAACACACATGGTCATGAGTTCATTAATTGACCATTTTTCTTTATGTGTGTTGTAAGAAATTTTAAAGGGCCCATACTGCTGTGGAAGAGTGTTTAATATGAAATGGACAAGAAAGGTTTCAGACATTGTAACCTCAAGTGTTTTTAATTGAGCCGCAATATCCCTCATCTTCATGATGTGCTCTCACACACCTTTTACTGTAGTGAGCCTCATAGATGAAAACTTCATTATTAAGGTGCTAGCAAGCGCCTTATCAGAAGTTTCAAACTGTTCATCTATGGCTTTCAGCAGATCTCGGACCTTTTCATAGCCTTCGACGGAACCACGAATACCAGCAGAGATATTAGTCTTTATGAACATGACACTTAGGCGATTAGATCGCTCCCATTTTTCATAAAGAGCAACATCAGCTTGAGTGTTGGTTTCAGTTATGGCAGGTGGTTCGTCCTTTCTTATGGCATAATCAATGTCCATCCAGCCTAAATGAAGAAGAATTCTCTCCTTCCAGATCTTGTAATTATCGCCTTTTAATTCGGGAATGTCACACTTAAAATCAGAAAAATTCACATGTTGCATAGCTACACAAATTAAATATACATGCTTAATTCACAATTTTAAGGCCAAAACTTAAGTTATGCTTTACCAATGCAAAACATAAATATGAATCTAGTGACATAAAACTTGCCTGTGGGCTAAAGTTTTACTCAATTAGGTCCATTTCAAATAAATGACAAAACTATCAAATTACGTTCCTTTTCTTAATTCCTATGGGTAGATTAAGAAATATAATTTGACATTTCATCCTAATTAATTATACAAATACAACAAAATTTCCTGTGGGATAAATTTTATTGTACTACATATAATTAATTACAACTAATGTTATAATGTGATCCTAAAAATTCTTAATATATAATTTGCATAATTTAAAGATGCTGTGGCTACTCTAAAAATTAAACAAATTATAAGGATCATATAACATTTAATTAACAAGATAACTATATATATTGCATAATGTCATAAGCAATATCAACAAAAATTAATAATATTGCAAAAAAAAAAAACCATAAGCAATATTAATAAAATTAATGTACTTTATTAATTAACACAATGTTGCATGTATAATAAAAATAATAAATTTATACACACAAACCCAAATAAATTAATTAAGTACATTAAAATACAATAATTTAAAAAAAAAATTTGAAAATAAAAAAACGACAAAATCTTCAAAAAACGACAATATAATTCGTTTCAGAGAAATACGACACAATCTTAAGAAAATGACACAAATGGGCTTCTGGAAACGACATGTAGTTTTTGACATCAGAATGTCGCTTCCCAGCTGTCAAAACGACGTATCGTTTTTATTCTACCAAAACGACATGTCGTTTTTCTAAATTGACAGCAGCCTCTCACCCTTCAAAACGACATGTCGTTTTCTCAACAGCATAAAACGACATGTCGTTTTTCGTCGTCTTCAACCTCCAGCCGGTTTTTACAGACCCGTTCGACCCGGTTTCGACCCGAAATGAAACCCGATAGTTTCTTGGCCTTCCGGACGTCAAAATTCACGTTTCAAAAGCCAGAATTCATAGAAATCAAATTTTCTAATGATTTCTAATCTTATTTTCCAAAAACAACGTCTAAAATTCAAGCCCAAAATCAAAAAACATTAACGTAAGTTTTTGAAAAAAAAAAAATTTTGCAGGTTCTCCGGCAAACAAGACAGAGGCATAAACGTGTGCTCTGATACCAAATGTAAGTAAATTTTATGCCAAAACGAATCCAAATAAAGCATATAGATCAAAATGCGGAAAAAAACGTCGGGACCGAAAAAATACCTCCCGCCATTGTTATTTCTCCGACGAACCTACAAAACTTTGAACCAAATGTTAAAAACACACACAGAAGGCTTGACCTTCGAAGCTCTCAATCCTCACGATCGATGGTGCAATAAAAACTGAAAATTTTGAGAATTTGAGCTCTGGGACCAAGAGCCAACGTCCTCCTCTTATTCTCTTCCATCAAGAGAATTTTTCAACGTAAATGGAGGAATAATGGTGGATTAATGGACCATAATCACGAACGGTTACGTCCGTTTGTATTCAAAAACCGAAAGTAACCATTCGGTTACCAAAAGTAACCGACACTTCACACACCATTCAGGAGCGCTCAAGGAAATGTGGGCAAGGGGGAGTGTGAGAGGAATAGAGAGATAGAGAGAATAGAGAAATGAAAGAAGAAGAGAGGAATCTGTAAGTAGCAAAATAAATAAAATTCTCACAACACTTTATCAGCACAAGCATTCTAGTTGTTGCCACTTTTAGGTTGGTAAAATTTATTCGGTAATAATAGTGTATTCTGTCTCCGTGGTAAGGCCTAATAGTATTTGTATACATATATCATTGTCATGTTGTTCACTGTCATTTAAATATACTTCCAAAAATGTTGGTACTATCTTTGATATTTTCCATGCATTCATCTAACCCTTGACCAACCATTAATTCTTGGCTTTTGTATGCTCTGACTTATATACATATGTGCTAATGGATAGTTGTCAACCTGTTTCTCTCTTGAAATATTTGTAATATTTTACTTATTATATATTGCTAATATATTTACTGCTCATGATATAATAACATATGTGTCATATTTTTGTCATTTATATTCATGTATATAATTGCTATTTACTAATCAAATACTTTTTCTGCTTATAAATAGTTTTTCACCATGTCAAACATTTCGAAGCTTGAGTTTGTTGTACTTAATATTTCGGGCAAAAATTACTTGCCATGGACACTTATGCTGAAATTCATCTTGATAACATGAACTTTGGAAATACTATTAAGGAAAGAAATGATGCATCCACACAGGATCGCGCTAAGGCTATGATATTTTTGTGCCATCATCTTGGTGAAGCATTGAAAACTGAATATCTAACAGTGAAGTTCATTATGTGGTGGTAATATATTAGACTAATATCAAAATATAATTAATCTATAAGTTCGATTAATATATTAATTTAATTTTGAAGTTCATTATGTAATAATTTTAATCCTGAGTAAGTTAATAACTTTGTATTTATGACTTGTGTAATTTTATGTTCCAAAGGCTAAAGTATCTCGGACTAGTAAGCTTTTGTACCGATTCGTTGAGTATATGACTTATGTTTAATGTGAGCTTTACTTATAAATATTGAATCATAACTTAAATGTTATCCTCTTAATAGCATTATATAGGGGGGTGTGAAAATGGACAAGGCATTGGGTCATTTGCTTCATAAATTTTTTATTATTTACATTTGGTGAATAATCATTTTCTTATTTGATGTATAATAGATATTTAAGATAGAGTTATTAAAAGATTAAACGGACTTTAACTTTAGTTGATCATGGATATAATATAACGGTATTACACATATCATAAGATCATTGGACTATGGCAACACACTAGCTTATGTAATATGATATATAATTAAGAGTGCAATTTCAAGTTTATAGTTGTGTGATTTTAAAACTAATGATTATGTAATTAATTTATTAGGTATAGAATAATTAATTATATAGATTATTGGAGCCTATATTATGTATATCCACTTGGTTCCTTCACTAGCTCAACATAATTCTTTAACAAATGATAATCAATCAAATTTTTCATTATCGCTTTAATTCTTAGACTTATTGAAAAGAAGAATCTGGGTTACCATTTATTATGGTGTAGGCATTTTTTAACTAGGTGTAGATTGGAAATTTATTTTATTTAATTAATTGGATAAATATTAAGTTTGGAAAAATATTTATTCGAAAGATAAGATTTTTAATTTAAATTAATTGTATTTATCCTTTATGATTAGTATGAGATTAATTTAAATTACTAGTGGGATAAGGCAAGAAAAAAGAATTTTTTTACTTTGAATTTATTTGAATAATTATTAGATAATTATTTAATTCAAATAAAGTTGTCATGATTATATTTAAATTTAAATCGGATTTATGAAACATTATTCATGTAAATAAAATTACAAGAAAAAAATGAAGATTGAAATTTGAATCAAACTATAAATCTCGTATGCCTAAAGTGGGTTAATTTTTTGTCCTAAAAAAAGGCTACGAAAAAATACCAATTTATAGTGTGAGAAGAGAGAAAAATATTTTTCAAGTATCATATTCAAATTTGAATACCATCTAGTGTTAGGATTGCCCTAAACAGGAAAGACATTTTTATTTCATTTATTTTAAACTGATTGATAAATATTAGAGGTTATTTATTATAATACTATATGTCTGTATCCTATTTACATCTTAAAGTACATGTAAGTAAACATGACTCATTAACAGCTTGTTATTAAAATATTAAAATGTTACATACAATAGACTTTTGTATGCAAGAAGACAATATTCTAAAGTAAGCAGTTTAAATCTATAGTCCGTAGTTTATAAGGTTAGAGTGAGCATCTAACTTATGTTAAGAATATTATGTTGTCTAAAGCTAATTGAGAAGATGGTTTGTCTTGATAGTTTGGAGCATTTGACTCCTGATTAAAGATATAGATATGTTACTTGGTAGTGACGTATTGAATTGGGACTAAAGTGTAATTAATTTGCATAGCCCACTTGAGTTGATTAATTCACTTTTGATGTTTATTATACAATAACCTTAATCTTAAGTAAGTGAATAGCTTCATATGTATACCTTGTGTACTTTGATGTTCTAAAAGCTCAAGCGTCTTACAGGTAGTAAGCTTATAAATCTATTTATTGGGTACATAACTTGTATACGATAAAGGATTTGTTCACAGATATGGGAATCATAGCTCTAATGAGGAGTAATGTTTATTCTCTTAAAGGCATTATACTGAATGTGAAAATGGGCAAGACCTTGGGTCAATTGCTTTGCAAATGATTTCTTATTCACATATGGTGAATAATCATTTTCTTAATTGGGTGTATAATAGATTTTTAAGATAGCATGATCAACAAGTTGAATGGACTTTGACATAAGGTTAATCATCGATATTATATGAGAGTATTGTATACATGACAAAGTCATTAGATGACAACTAATCATTGGTTTGTATAATACGGTATATAATTGAGAGTATAGTTTCAGGTTTATAGTAGTATATCATCATGGATATCATATAAGGGTATTGCATACATGAGAAGGTCATTAGACGACAACTAATCACTAGCTTGTGTAATACGGTATATAATTGGGAGTGCAGTTTCAGGTTTATAGTAGTATGACTCTGAAACTAATAATTATGTAATCGGTTAAAATAATAGTTATATGGATTATTAGAACCCACATTATATATATATTCAATTCATTCTTTTACTAGCTCCGCATAATTGTTTAATGGATGGTAATTGATCAAGGTATTTTTTATTGCCTGTATTCATGCATTTAGTGAAGAGAAAAATCTGGCTCACCTATTCTAAGGTGTGGGCCTTTTTTTCTCAAAGCCAAGGGTAAAATTGTAATTTTATTTTATTCAATAAATGGGATAAATATTTAAATGGTGTAAATATTTCTTTTGGAAGATAAGATTTGAAATTTAAATTAATTGTATTTGTCTTTTAAAAGATAAATATGAGATTGATTTAAATTTTAAAAATCTTATTTAAATAAATATTTTGAAATTTAAAAGATTATCCTATTTGAATTTGAATAGAACAAAATCTTGTCCTCGCATACTAATGTAAGTGGTGGATTCTATGTGGATTTGGAAGACAAGATTTTTTTTCTAGTTTGATTTTGTTTTGGATGAGAGATTATATAATTGTTTAAATGCAAATAAATTTTCATGATTTTATTTTGAATTTAAATTGTAGTGGAAAATTATCCATGTAGATAAAATTATAAGATTGTAGAGTTTGAAATTCGAATCAAATTTTGAATCTCACAACCTATGGGAGTTGAATTTTGTGAGACCTTTTACCCTGAGGAAGATTTGGCCATACTAATAGGAAAGAGAGAGAAAAATCTTTTCTGGAATTCTTTTTAAATTTTGAATGCACCTAAACTAAAGATGGTCGAAATTTTGAAAGGAATTCCTCTAGGAAGAATTGGCCTTGAGGGTGAGGAGGAGAGAGAAGATCTTTTCTTGAATCCTATTTAAATTCTGAAAGCCACCTAATGCAATTTTATAAATAAGACTGTTGGAACTCTTATTTTCTTTAGACCACAGACACTTAGGTAAACAAATTTATTATTATATCTTTCACTCATGATAATAAATTCTTAGAGATCGTAAATGGTTGGAAGAAGACAAGTCACGCAAGAATATCGATCAACAAACTAAGTGCCCACACACTCCACCATCCGGGAATTGAAGAATAATAAAAAGGCTAGTTGGTTGAAGCTTCTCAGTCACATCCTCTAGTGTTCCTGGAGCTCTCTTTTGAAGGTAAAATGATTGTTGAATAATTTATTATATATGACAACATGAATTTTTAACAATCTTTAAAAAAAATTTTAAAATTCCACTATGCATGTCCTACTGTTTTTCCTACACCTAGTCCAATCAATATAAATAAAAGCCTAGGGCTTCTAATTTTGGCAAACCACAAACTCTAAGGTGAAAGAACTTGTTGTTATACTCCCATTAAAAAAATAATTTATAAGAGCTCTAGGTGATTGGAAGGAGAGAGTTGTGTACCAAATATAGTTTGAGAGATCGAGTGCCCACACACTTTACCATCCAAGAATTGGAGTATAGCAAAAAGCTAGTTGGTTTAAGTTTTCTTAGTAACCTTCTCCAGTAGTCTTGTAGATTCTTTTCTCCAAAGTATGTAGATTGTAGTATAATTTATTGTATATGGTAACTTGACTTAATATAATTCAAATAAAATTTTTAAAATTCCCCTACGTAAATTACCTATTTTTTTCTACAAGTGGTATTAGAGCTAACTCGTAATTATGCCACCAACAGAAATTAGACAATCTAATTTTCTCCTTAATCTATGTGAGATTTAAAATTTTTCGAGAGTGGCATTATATTTTTTCTATTATGTTGTTATCATGGATTATATATGTGATATATGCTGTTATTTTAATTTTATTATTATAATAAGCATGTTTAATTTTGTCGGTTATAATTCCTTAGAATTTAAAAAAATTGTATCTAGATTTTTTTTTATATAACCATAGGAGCGATCTATAATTACTGTAATTTTCTTGTGGATCTGTTTGTTTATTTCCTTGAAGATTAAAGATCATGTTTATTTTTTCTTAAATTTTAATTACGGACTAAAATTGAAAATTAGAAAATTAGAATTATGTGTGAGACTCCTAGTTGAAGTAGGGTTCAAATCAGAACCCTAATAGTGCCATAAAGAGGGCACACAAAGTGATTGGACAATGAAAGGACATTGCATGTACAGACAATGTTTTGGTGCATGCTGCTGTGGGCCAAGCTTGTGGCTTAGCCCACAGCTAGGTGCATGCTAAACATGCAGCCACGCCAGTTGTGTTATGGCCACAGGCTTAACTCATGGTTGAGTGTGCGGAGGGTATGCATTGGATGTGCATCCACCCCAGTTGTTCTATGCCTACGATCCATGGGCGTTTCTCCTTAGAAAATTATCTAAATTTTTTAATCAATTTTAATTAAATTAAAATTATAAATAATGTATAAAGATATGGAGTTTTAATTAAATTTAAAATTAAATATAGTTATACCTAATATTTAAAATTGCTTAAAATTTTAATTCTTCGGAATTGTAATTTTTAAGGAATTTATGGGATGAAAAACAAATGGTAGAGTTACATGAAAATAGATATGCAAAGATAGAGTAGAATACAAGACCCAAAGAATACTTTAGATATAATTTTGTAATTGTTTTTCTTTTTTTCTAGGATAGATACCATGACTAGGTTGTTTATTTTTTGTGTCATTTATTTATTCTATATTTTGTAATGGATGGATGAATATGTTTTTTTATAGATGTTGTACATATTTGATAGCATGTCATATAAAATAGATGAATGCTGTTCATGCCATATTAATCATACATGTTTTCTCAAAAGCTTGTATTTGTTTAAAATATTGAGTATGAGAGCGTTTTAAACAATACGCATAGCCTCTATTGTTGATCCATATATGAATGTATATGTGAAACCACACTCCCTCAATAGATGTTTACCATCAACGGTATACTAAATTAGATCTCTTATATTGGAAAATGTGTTTGAACATGTTCTATTTAGGACCATCTCTCAATGGCTTAAATAGCACATGGATCAGATTTCGTAAACAATCGTTACATACTCAAGACTAATTTAATAATTGACCTTCCCTAAAAACTCTGTTAATTAAATTGGTGACCAAATAAACAGCGATTAATATATGTCTTAACCTTGAAAGATTTAAGGTAACATATATTTATTGGATGGGATCCATATTTTTAGCTATTTGTTCATATCACCCCTTGGTAACTTGGAGCAATACATGATAAAAATTACTATTGCAATGCTATATTTTTTTTGAAGTTTTTCATGTAGGAATGTATTCATGTTTTATTTGCTAAATCTTTTAAATTTTATATTTGCTTGTGCATTGATGTAATGTTCATATATATATATATATATTTAATTCAAAATGTCACCAACACCACTCATTACAATTCTCACTGGAAACAAATTAAATGGAAACAATTACAAAGACTGAAAAAGAAATTTACTAATAGTTTTCAACTGTGGGAAACAAAAATTTGTACTAAATGAACTTTGCCAACTTGAGCCACCTCCCAATGCACCTACGCATAAGGCCTATACCATGTATACTTATTGGAGATAATCTAATGAAATAACTCAATGCTACATTATGGATAGCATGATGAATACTTTACAAAAGCAATATGAGATCTTTATGACTGTTAGGTAGATCATGGATAACTTAGTGGATATGTTTACAAGCCAAGTGATGTGAACCAAAGAACGATGTGTCACAACGTCAAGGGAACCAGTTTAAGTATCAATTGAGCCGGTTACAAGAGCAAGAGTAAAGAAATTTAAAGAAGCACTTAATAGGCTGATTTAAGAGATTTGGGCTAAATCAAATTTGTGGAGGCCCATTGAACATGATTCATGTGGTCAAGAAGGATGCATTAACTTAATTCAAGCCCATAAGAAATTCAAATAATACAAGCCCATGACGTTTTTTTATTTATTTTCATTTTTTTTAATTTTGTGGCAGAATAACTACCTTCCTACTTTTACATTTTGGTTAGGATTTAGGATTATCTTTTGTAACAAATTTTTGGATTTTTAGGATTATCCTTTGTAACTAATTTTCGGATTTTTAGGAATATTCTTTGTAATAATTGCCTATAAATAGGCATCTCCATGGTAATAAAAAAACACATCAGTTTAATTCATAAATTTGAGAGTTATAATTCTCTTTAGTTATTTGAAGAACTATTTAAACTTATCAAAATTTTTGATGGTGTTCGCTTCTGACTTATCAATCAACTCTTCCATAGTTGATTGTGGCGTCTTCCTTATATCAAGTTTCTTGTTTCGCATTAAGCAACGGGTTGAGGTCAATATACCAAGGTTCTTGTTTTTACTGAAGCAATGGGTCGAGGTCTTTCATCCTTTCGAACCTGACATTAGGGCGTTTTTGGGTTCATATTCTTGACGGGTCTCATTATTCTTAGCGAGGTTCGCATCATTTGGTATCAGAGCTTAGGTTCTAGGTCAAGTTTGCCTATCCTTTAAATTTTTTTCTTTTCATATTAATTCCTTGTTCTTCTAGTCTTTCTCTCTTAAAAAAAAAAAAAAAGAACAATGGTACAGACTGTACGGACTATTGGGAAAAAAAAAAATTTTGGGTTGTAAATTCTAGTTTGTCGAATTTCTTCTACTCCATTCTTGTTTGAATTTTGTGTCTTTCTTATTCTATTTTCCCCCCCTTAAGTCCAAGTTTATTTTAGCTTCTGATTAAAAAAAATATAAAAAAATGTTGATTCATCATCAAGAAAGATTCAGTTTTGTGAAATTGTTTTCTTGTCTGGCAATCCATGTACTTATTGTTTCTTTATGGGTTCTTAGTAAATTGTTGTTGGAAATTTTGATTGTCGTTTGTTTAATTTGAAAAGAACTAAAAGAGAATCAACAAGTGGAAAAAGGCAGGAGTAGTGAACATATTAGAGGGTAAAAGCGATTTGAGTGACAAACACGAGAGTGAGTAAATTTTATTTTCTCGAGTGAAACACGTGAGGGAGTGCTTGTGAGGTTTCTAACCTTATTTTGTAGATTTTAAATATGTCATGCAATAAAGAAGAACACTTAATTGTAGAGACACCATGACCAACTATTCCAAACTTGTAATTACAGTTGATGAGAGAGAAGAAACAGATGTTGAGAGTTGAATTAGAACGAGTGCATGAACGGTTGGACCAGATAGAGATTGCACGTTTGAAGTAGCCACAAAATGCTCCTAATGTGTGTAAAAGGGAAAGAGTTCAATTTCGAGGAGTGAGAGATGAAGACGAAAAGTATTATAGGGCTAGTTTTAATAAAGAAAACGATCAGGATTTGGTTATGGGTAATAGGAGACATAGAGGGTGATTTACAAGAGCTAGGAATCAAGAACACAACAATTTGGGTAGCATTAAGACGAAAATTCCCCCGTTCCAAGGTAAAACCATCCCTGACGATTTAGAGAAGTAGTTTGATTGGTGTGTCAACACAGATGGCTTCACCAATAAGTATTTGTTCATATTTAACGATCAACCAATCACTCCTGTACCGCTGACAACACAACAAGTGTATGAAGATCAAGTGAGGTTACAACAAGAGGGTGAACAAAAGAATAAGAGTGAAAAAGAGATCAACCAAAAGATAAAAGTGAAAAGGAAAGTGAACAAAAGAAAGAGAGTGAAAAAGAGAGAGAGGACGAGAAAAGTGAGCAAAAAAAAAAGAAAAGAGTCTTATAGCCATTGAGAGAACATCAGAGAGAAAACAAAAGGATTGCTATACAAAACTAGGTGAAATCAAAAGAGTATTGTTTTCAGACCAATCAATGATTGTACTTTTGCACAAGAAGGCGCATTTGAATGCTAACCAACTTGACATCGTTTTGCCTAGTTCTATTGTTTCTTTTCTGTAGGGATATAAGGATGCCTTTTGCGTGAAAGCACTACGTGGATTACCATTTATCAGAGGATTCAAACATCAAATTGATTTTGTACCCAGAGCTTCCAATCCAAACCGACAAATCTATAGTAGTAATCCCAAGAAGACTAAGGAGCTTCAAGGTCAAGCCAACAAAATGCGTCACAAATTAGTTTTTGATCCTGAAGGTTGGGTTTGGCTATGCATAAAAAAGAAACAAATCCCGACACACAGACGTTCCAAGCGACTTCCTAGAGGGGATGGTCCTTTCCAAGTTCTTGAATGAATTGATGATAATGCATACAAATTCTTATTAGGTGATGATTTGAGGACAAATCCTTTTTAAGAGGAGGGGAATGATGTGAACCAAAGAACGGTGTGTCATAATGTCAAGAGAACCAGTTCAAGTACCAATTGAGTCGATTACAAGAGCAAGAGCAAAGAAATTTAAAGAAGCACTTAATGGGCTGATTTAAGAGATTTGAGCCAAATCAAATTCGTAGAGGCCCATTAAGCATGATTCATATGGTCAACAAGGATGCATTAACTTAATTCAAGCCCATAAGGAATTCAAATAATACAAGCCCATGACGGTTTTTTTATTTATTTTCATTTTTTTTGAATTTTGTGGCAGAATAACTACCTTCCTACTTTTACGTTTTGGTTAGGATTTGGGATTATCTTTTATAACAAATTTCAGTTAGGATTTAGGATTATCTTTTGTAACAAATTTTTGGATTTTTAGAATTATCCTTTGTAACTAATTTTCAGATTTTTAGGAATATTCTTTGTAATAATTGCCTATAAATAGGCATCTCCATGGTAATAAAAAAAAAAACACATCAGTTCAATTCATAAATTTAAGAGTTCTAATTCTCTTTGGTCCTTTGAAGAACTATTTGAACTTATCGAAATTTTCCGTGGCATTCGCTTTTGACTTATCAATCAACCCTTCCATAGTTGATTGTAGCGTCTTCCTTATACCAAGGTTCTTGTTTCACATTAAGCAACGGGTTGAGGTCAATATACCAAGGTTTTTGTTTTTGCTGAAGCAACGGGTCGAGGTCTCTCATCCTTTCGAGCCTGACTTGAGGATGTTTTTGGGTTCATATTCTTGACAGGTCCCGTTATTTCTTAGCGAGGTTCGCGTCACCAAGAAAAGTTGACTAGACAATCTATCATCACAAATATTATGAACTATTAGAAAAAGATGAGTACTCCACTAAAAAATCATATGCTTCTGCTTATAAGATACTTTGCTAAAGCTACTGATGGTGCAAAATTGGATTACAACATCCAAATTAAGATGGTGTTTAAAACTCTTTCGAAAGATTTTGTAGGCTTCAAAGCTATATATAACCTTAGAAGCAAAGAGTTAGGACTCACCCAACTTATAAGGCCATTGCAAGCTTATGAGCTTATGATCAATGATAGGGTGCTGATCAACCAAAGGGATAGGCTAACTTAGTTATTGCTACATCTTCTGTTCCTTTTGGGAATAAGAAGAAGAACAAAAACCAAAAGAAGAAAGAGGCTTTTAACTTTTCCATTCCTCATATTTTTGATGGCAAGAAGAAGAAGAATAAGAATCCTAAGCACCCTAAAATGTCCAAGTGCTTCCATTGTAAACAGGTTGGTCACTTCAAGAAAATTTGCAAGGAATTTCTAGCCACCAAGGGCAAGGAAGGTAAGGATCTTATATACTTAAAGGCTTGTTTGGTGGAAGATTCAAAAGACACTTGGGTCATTGATTCTAGAGTCACAGTCATGTTTGTGTTTCTTTAAGGAAATGAGAAGTCTACTTAACAAGAACCTCTCATTAAGAACCAGATAAGAACTTGGTATTACTAGAAGCAGTAAGTGATGTACATCTTTATTTTGATGAGTTTAGGTTTATTTTATTGAAAGATTGTTTTTATGTTCTTATATTTAAGAGGAACCTTATTTTGGTTACTTGTTTAATTAAAGATTCTTATGAAGATTCATTTAATAAAACAGTAGTTATTCGAAAAAATTAAGTTTTTATCGATTCTAGTTGGATGGATTGTAACATTTACTTTATCAAACCTAAGATATAATTACTGCTCGACACTAAATTAATTGCTAACTCTAAAAGGTTAAAAACTTCTCACTCTAATAAGGCATATCTTTGGCATTTAAGACTTAATCATATTAATCAAGAAAGGATTCAAAGATTGGTGAAAGACGGTCTTTTGGAAACTCTAGGGGAGATACGTTTTTCATAATATGAATCTTGCCTTAAAGGCAAAATGAATATGGGGTCCTTCGGAGCTAAGGATATAGGGCTAATGATCTCCTAGAGATAGTACACATTGACGTATGTGGCCTTATTAACTTCAAAACACATAGAGTATATGAGTATTATGTTTCATTCATAGATGACTACTCAAGATTTGGATATGTATACCTAATGCATTGCAAGAGCAAAACCTTTGATAAATTCAGAGAGTATCATGTAGATATAGAAAAGCAATTGGGTAAATCAATTAAGATACTTTGATCTAATCGAGGTGGTGAATACCTCTCCAGTGAATTTCTAGGACACCTTATAAAGAAATTGGATTTTATCCCAATTAACCACACCAAGAACTCTACAACAAATTAGTATGGCTGAGAGAAGAAATATAACCTTATTGGATATGGTATGATCTATGACAACCAGGAATTTTTAGATTCTCGGAGTGAATTAAAATTGTATGTATATAACAATTTTAATGAATAAAATGTGAAAAAGCTGTATTTTAATACTGTTGAGAATACTGTGAAAATGTTCTGACAGTGTTAAAAAGTGTGAGTTCGGAGATGGAAAATCTTCCCAAGCAAAATCGGGTGAGACGGCTCGTAAATGAGGCCAAAAACCCTAGAGAGTGCACAGACGTGCACTAAAAGATGAAATTTTACAGTAATGAATTCTGGTCAAACGGAAGCAAAATAAGATAGACCGATCACGCCGGAGGCGCCCAGAATCCGCCTACCCGATTTTGGTAAAGTTCCGTTCGGTTTGACTTTCGGTCAAAATTTGACTACGAATTAATTCATAAACTTATATGTGAATTAATTGGGTGACATCATAAATATGATGTCATTAATAGAAATTAAAAACTTATAAAGTAAGTTTAGTGATTTGTATGGCTAGGATTTAATGTCTTTTTGATCAATAGCCAAGAACAAGCAAAAAAGGCTTGAAAAAAATTTAAGAACATGGGTGAATAGGGTTTGGCCAAAAGCAGCAAAGATCAGCAAAAAAAATTTTCAATTTTGACCCCAAAAATCTTGCCAAAAATTCCTTGAACAATTTCCTAATCGTTGGGAATTTTTGCCAATTGGTCCCTCACTTTTTGTCGATAAATAGACACGAAAAATTCACTTAGAATTTAGTGAAAAGCAGCCAAACTCTTGCCCATTTTTGCCCTCCTTGAATCCGTGCACCCCTAGTCCATTTCAAGCCAAAATTTGAGAAAAAAATTAACACCAAATTAGCCTCCAATCATAGTTCAAGTTGCAAGGAGCAATTTGATAAGGTGAGAAATTGTTTTAGAGCAATTTTCATTGATTTTCTTTAAGAAAATCCATGTATATTAAGTGTAGAAAAAAGGATGAAAAATTGATGATTTGTTTTGGTTTTATGTTAATTTGGTGTTATGTTAATCAAAACTTGATTTGGAAAATGGAAACAAGCAAAAATAGTGTATGGTTCTTAAAAAATCTGTGGCTTTGTTGGGGGTGGAAAAGTGATAAAAAGTTTGATAATTGATTTGGTAATTATATTGATTTGGTGTTCTAGTGATGAAACCATGTGTTAGAATTAAGAAACAAGCAAATTTTGTGCAAGTTTCTTTGAGAAATCCTTGGCCAATATGCATGAGAAATGGGAAGTTTTGGTGATGAAAAATATTAAGTAAATGTTGATAAATGCCTATAAGAATTAGGAAAAAATTTCCTATGAAATTGGACATGAAAACCGTGGCATGTAGCTAGGTTTAAATGAAAATTTTCCTTAGGTTTTTGATGAATAATGTACATTAGAAACCTTAAGAAATGGAATCGGATAAATGAATTATGATGAAAATTTTCTTGGTGATGTTTTCCAAGTGAAACCGTGGCTAACATGGAAGAAAATTGATGAATTTGTGTTGTGATTTGAATGATGTTATAGTGAAAAAGTTTTATACAAAGTTTGGTAACTTTGTATAAAATAGGCCTCTGGTATAGTACGTGGTAGGTACAAAAGTTCTGAGGCGTAATACCGGGAAAACCTAGAAATACAAGCAGAAATGCTGTCAAAATTTCTAAAATGACATAAGGACATTTCAGGAAACAAGGGATAAAAATATAAGGATCAGAAATAAAACTGAGACCCTAGGTGGGTTAGGATTGATAATGAAAACCGAAACCAAAAATGAATAGTAAAAACGACCCTTTAGTGTCTAAAATACCAAGAACGGGAAAAATTCACGTTAGGGGTATTTTAGGAAACAAGGGAAAAAAATTATGAACGAGATAGAAAATCCGAGCTCCTCGAGAACCAAGGCTTGGGAATAGAATTAGAAACATTTTAAGAGTAGTGAAATACCCTTTTGAGGCTCCGAAACACTAGAAAAACGAGAAACGACCCTAGATGATGGATGAATAGTATCCGAGGGTCGGGTGATGAATAGTGTTGATTTTGCAGTAAGTAAAGCTATAAAAAGATGCAGAAACCTAGGGAATATTATTTTATAATATTTGGGCTTAGAAAATCCCAGAAAAATGATAGGATGAAATTGTTACGGTCTTGAGACCCGTCAGGGGGTAAAATTGTCATTTTGACCAAAAATTTCTGAAAGGCTCGGAAAGGACCGTAAAGGATCTAGAATGTCTAAAATAAGATTCTAGAGGCCAAAATAAAGATTTAAAATTAAAAATCTAAAATTTTAAAAGTACATGGACTTGAACACGAACGTGTACCAAGCCGTGTACAGTTACACGGGCAAATAGTGAACAACAGGGCCGTGTAGTGCAAACCCAATAGGTAAATGAGCTTGAACGTGGGCGTGCTGAAGGCCGTGTACTACATAAAGAGTTGAAATATATTATAAAAATTATCAGAAAATAAATATATCCAAAGTGATAATTAATGATGGGTATTAACACACAATATTTTGTCTGTAGGGACCCAGATTAGAGACAAAACTGCGAAGGACATCTGGGATTAGACGTTATCACAGTGGTGGTAAGTTCAAGCATTTTCATATCTGCAACATGAAATATTGTGATATTTGATTTTATACTAGTGGTACGTTAGATGTAAGTCCTACGGGCGATAAGGTATAGCAAGACTAACACACCTAATGAGCTAATAAATTAAGAAGTGTACTATTGGCACACTATGAGAAGAGTGTCACTAAATTAAGACACACCCTTAAGGAGAAAATAAGTAAGACCTACGGGCAACAGAGGTTTCTATCTTTGAGGTGACGATTAATGTCACTTGGTTAGAACTGTAATTGAAAGTCGGTAAAGAAACCATTTTTGGCGTACCGCCCCTCCAACAAGAGTGGTGGAGGTTACAGGCACTTCAGGGATATAATGATCGCTATGGGCGATGATAGGACTAGAGAAAAAAGAGCCTTAGGGTCGCTCCCAAGGCCCTCCTAGTCAGCGCACATATGATATCGGTACAAGACCAAAAGAACCCAAAACCAGAATATAAACAAAGATAATAGATAAAATGTTATGAAAGCCATAACTAAGCATAATTGAGCACAACCGACACTAACACTAAATGTAGTGGACTCGGTTAGGGTGACATGAATAGTAACCAATTAGGATCAAAGTTACTATTTATGGTAAATAGACTATTCATGGATGAATAGTACTATTCATAAGAAATTGGATTTTTGATATTTTTGAATCTGTGTGATTCATAGTATGTATATTTGAACTTACTGAGCCCATTAGCTCATCAGTTTGTTCATGTTGTAGGTAAGAAATCTGTCCAGTAGACTACCTGGATGGCGACAGGATACACGTGTGTCAATGGGATAGGGAATCCACTATGGATCATGGTCTTGCTGCTAGTCTTCCGCTGAGCGACAAAAGATAGTGAATTGAAGAGAATGTATATTTTGAAACAAAGTTTACAAATGGTATCTTTGTAAATTATGTTGTATTGTACAAAAGACAACTAAGTTGTATTTTATATGGCTTTCATATATAATGCAAGAAAAGTATTTTAAAAGAAAAAAAATATGGGCAAAAATTTTGGGCCCTGAAAACAGAGAGGTTCAAAGTAAGAAAGTGTTTTACAATAACGACCCGACGAGGTGCACGAGCTGTCTCGATCAACGACGGAGTCAGATTCGGGACAGTTACATATGGCTGAAGTCAGGGGCGTCACAGGTTGGCATCAGAGCAGTTAACCATATCCCTATTGGTACAGAATGCAACCTACTCATCAATCCAAGTAAGTTAGCTTTCTTTAAGTTAGTTAACGTTTTGTTTATACGAGGTTGTACATGTTGCAAGGTATACGATGACTAGACCACCGTATGTGTGACCCTACCCGTATAGGCCGAGAGGACCGATCTGGGTATAGACTAGGCCCGTGATCAGGCCGTCCATGATCCATCGAGCAGTGCCTCGACTGTCGATACCTGAGCCGCTAGTGCCATAGGTTAGAGCGCCAGCACCGATACAAACACCACCTACTCGACCGGTTATTCATCCACCAGTCACTATAGATATTCCAATGGTTAGAGGACGAACCCATGTACAGGCCAGAGTTTCGGTACGAGCTATGCACGCCTTCAGAGGTAGTCATCCACCCACATTTGAGGGAGGTCAAAAGGGGATCTCTACCCAAGATTAGCTGCACGATGTAGAGACGATCATGCACCAGTGTGATATCAATGAGGACTGCTAGGTCCTATTAGTAGTTGGCACTTTCCGTGAGAATGCACGGATGAACTGGGAGTATTGCGATTAGGAGATATTGTTAGGACTCAATTGGGCTGAGTGCAGACACATTATGATATTGCAGTTCCTGTCAAATAGTCCAGCATCACCAGTTCCAGACCCTCCGGAAAGCAGGGTAGTGACTCCGCCACCGGCTATGCCCAGGTATATAGATGTGAGAGAGTTGTTCTCCAAGCTGAGAGACTCCAGATGCTGTTGAGTGATACTATTTTTACATATGCAGTACGGTTTGAGGAGAACATTGTGAGGAGATGTCCTATGTCTAACCTCACTGATGAGGATTTCTGTGATATTTTCTGGAAGGGGCTTATGATAGACTTACGACAAAGGGTAACCCCTCTATAGCCTACTATGCTACGTGAGTTTATAGTTACAATAGCTAAGGTAGAGGAAAAGTTTATGATGGGGTGCATGGTGCACAAGAGACACGAGCTGCTATTGCAAGATGCCACGTTAGATCGACTTTATGGTGAGCGACCTATGGCTAATGACCATGAGCCTGGCCCATTAAGGCGACGAGAGGGTATGAGTCCCATTAGAGGATCGACACCATCCGAGGCCGGAAGTGGTACGGATGAGGATAACTAGGATTCAGAGGAATTTCCACCAATTCCAGATCAACCTCAACCAGGGGACTAGATGTAAAGACATATAAGATGTATAATGTATATATATCTGTATATGTGTATGTATGACTATATCGATAAGCCGTTTTGAAAAAGAGCCTTCGAGTTGATGTGTATATGCAAATTTTGAAATGCAATGACATGAAATTTTGATATGTTCAAAATGATGAGATGGCTGGATTTATATGATAATTGAAACTATTTTTTCTCATATTGTAAAAATATATTTGTTGAAAATCTAACGATCAATTTTCATGCGATTATAAGAAGTAGATAAAGATGGTGAATCCACGAAACCTACAAAACATGAGAGGGCGTGCAGTCCTTTCTGAGAGAGTAGATGAACTACAAGCTATGCTGGAAGCTCAGATGAAAGCGACTGCTGAGCTGAGACAAAGAATAGAGCAGATGGAACAGAGGCAAGGCCAAGATGAAGGCCAAATCTCTCAGATGGCTGCACCAGAACTGGAAGTGTCGCCAGTTGTACCTGAGATAGTAGTAGAACCCCAACTACAACCCCAAGTTAACTAAGAACCACTATACGAAAGATTTTGATGGATGAAGCCCTGGAATTTGAGGGTTCTACCAACCCAGTAGAAGCAGAGGAATGGTTGTCCTCACTTCACATGATTCTAGAATTCGTGAACTTAAATGATCAAGGGAGGATCATGTGTGCAACTTTTGTGTAAAAGAAAGATGCAAGATTTTGGTGGGACACGGTCAAGATGAGAAGGAACGTGTTCACAATGTCATGGTTAGATTTCTTAGAGGAATTTAATCAGAAATATTATGATCCCGCGTTGCTGCAACCCCAACAAAGGGAGTTTGCATAATTGAAGTAGGGAGACATGACAGTAATTGAAGTCTATCAAAAGTTTGACCAGTTATCCTGCCTATGTCCATATGTTGTCTCTACGAAGAGGGAGAAGATTCAAAAGATGCTGGGAATGTTTCGACCTGAAATCTCAGCACTGGTAGATAGTGGGTTAACGCCACCCACTACTATATCTGACTGTGTAAGTCGAGCGTTAAGGGTTGAGTATCACTTAGCTCGACAAAGGAAGGAGAAGGAAAAGATCTGGGATGCTAAGAAAAAGGAGAAAGTCTTGGCCAAAGCCACACAAGCTAGATCCCAGGTTGAACAGGGAAATAAGACGAGTCAGAATATGAAGGCCAGACAATCAAGTACCTCTGGCCAACAGTCACAAGGAAGAGAAAGGGGAATAACTCAGTAAACAGAAAGCAACAGCGGAGGTTGAACAATAATGTTAGACCTATTATTCATGACTAGGTTATCTATGGGAAAAGGCATCTAGGCCGATGTAGACTTGCACCAAACACCTATTTCCAGTATGGAAAAGATGGCCATTTTGCCAGAAATTGCCCTGAGAATAGGCAAAATGTACAGCGAATGTTCTAGCCATAACAGCAACGTTCCCAGGTACATTCACTGCAGGCAAAGATGGAAGGCCCTTTACATTCTGAGACACAAGAAAAACTAGAATGATTTGCACATGTCGATGCTAGAGTAATGGTCTACATAAAGGAAGATGTAGAAGCCGGGACGTCCAATGTAGTGACAGGTTAGCTTTCTGTCGCTAATCATTTGGCATCTATTTTATTTGATTCTAGAGCTACGTATTCGTTTATTTCTTACAAGTTTGCGAATAAGATAGGATATCTAAAAGATAACATGGGTATGACCTTTAAAACAGCTTTACTTTCAGGAGAAGTATTGATGTCCAATCATTGGTTGCCTCATGTGCCAATAATTATGGCAAATAGGGAGTTGTATGCTGAATTGATTGTGATGGAGCTTGCTAATTATGACATAATACTAGGAATGGATTTCTTAGGAAAGTACCAAGCCATGATCGATTGCCAGAAACAGAAAATAATGTTTCAACCCGATTAGGAAGACGGCTTTGAATATGTTGGTTTATCGCACAAATCAAGGAAGATGATGATCAACGTGATGAAAGCAAGAAGGCTAATGTCTAGCGGCTATGCTGGATATTTAGCATACATAGTGGATACGATGGAGGAAGAGAAACTCTAACCCAACAATGTTCCTATCGTAAACAAGTTCCTCGATGTCTTCCCAAAAGAATTATTAGGACTGCCACCTGAACGAGAGATCTCCTTTGAGATCGAATTGATGCCAGAAACTGCACCTATTTCAAAGGCACCATACCGGATGGCACCGATGGAGTTGAAAGAGCTGTAAGAGCACTTGAAAGAGCTTCTTGATAAAGGATTCATATGTCCGAGCTATTCCCTATGGGGTGCTCTAGTATTGTTTGTCACGAAGAAGGATAGAACCTTTCGTATGTACATAAATTATCAGGAGTTGAACAAGGTCACTGTCAAGAATAGGTATCCTTTACCTAGAATTGATGACTTACTCGATCAGCTCAAAGGCACAGCAGTATTTCTAAGATCGATCTACGATCGGGATATCATCAGCTGCGGATCAAGGAGAGTGATATCCATAAGACCGCATGTAGGACCCGTTATGGTCATTACGAATTTCTTGTGATGCCGTTTGGATTAACAAATGCACCAGCTACATTTATATATCTAATGAATCGAGTCTTCAAGGAATATCTAGATAAGTTTGTCATTGTGTTTATCAATGACATACTTATATATTCAAAGACTCGTGAGGAGCATGAAGAACACCTACGGATTGTTCTGCAGACGATAAGGAAACACCAACTCTATGCAAAATTCTCCAAGTGTGAATTTTAGCTAGATAGAGTACATTTCTTCGGACAAGTGGTTTCCAAGGACAGAATCACCGTGGATCCTATGAAGGTAGAGGCAATCAATGAATGGCCAGCACCTAAGAACGTGACTGAAATATGAAGGTTCTTAGGTTTAGCTGGCTATTATAAAAGATTTGTAGAAGGATTCGCATGACTCACTGCACCTCTCATGGCTTTAAACCGTAAGGAAAGGAAGTACCAGTGGATTGAAGAGTATGAAAGGTGCTTTCAAGAGCTGAAGAAGCGATTAACAAGCGCACCAATTCTTACACTTTCTACTGAAGGGGAGATGTTTGTGATTTATAGCGATTCATTAAAGATGGGACTAGAAGTTGTTCTGATGCAAGGTGATAAGGTGATTGCTTATGCCTCATGTCGACTAAAGGACCATAAGTGAAATTATCCCACACATGATCTGGAATTTGCCGTAGTAGTGTTTGCATTGAAGATCTAGCAACATTATTTATATGGAGCTCAATTTTAGATTTATACTGACCACCAGAGTTTGAAGTACTTCTTCACACAGAAGGAGCTAAATATGCGGCAAATGAGATAGTTGGAGCTGGTAAAGGATTATGACTGTGATATCCTCTACCATCCTGGAAAAGCCAATCGCATTGCAGATACGTTTAGTAGAAAATCTGCTATTTCGCAGCAACTGTCGATTGGAAAATTTCCAAAGCCATTGCAGCAGGAGATCAACGCATTATAGATGGAGTTGAAAATTAGAAGATTGGCTGCACTTCAATTGGAATCATCGTTATACGAGGACATTCGTGAGGCTTAGAAGTGAGATCCTAATCTAACAAATCTTCAAGAAGGAGTGTCCAAAGAGGGAATAATCCTACATCAGGGAAGGATTCATGTTCCTAATGGTGAAGGATTAAGAAGGCGGATTATGACAGAAGCCCATGAGACACCATATTCAGTGCATCCCGGAGCCAGCAAGATGTATCAGGATTTGAGATTGCAATTCTGGTGGAAAGGGATGAAGAAGGAGATTGCAGAATTTGTAAGCAGATGCATGACGTGCCAAAAAGTTAAGGCTGAACACCGGCATACAAGTGGAAAGTTGGAGCCATTAGAGATTCCCGAATGAAAATGGGAATATATCACAATGGACTTTGTGGTAGGATTGCTGAAAACCCGAGAAGGCTACGATGCCATTTGGGTTATTGTCGACAGATTGACAAAGATGACAAGGTTCATAGTAGTAAAAATGACTTTTTCACTGAAAAAGCTAGCAAACTTATATGTTAACCACATCGTCAAGCTACATGGAGTTCCTAAGTCCATTGTATTGGATCGTGATGCACGGTTCACTTCAAATTTCTAGAAGTGCGTGCAAGAAGCCAGTGGAACAGAAGTGCATCTGAGTATGTCATTTCATCCGCAGACAAATGGGCAATCTGAGCGGACGATTCAAATGCTAGAAGACATGCTTCGTGCGTGTACAATAGATTTCCCGGAAGCTGGAATGAGAAACTTCCATTGGTAGAGTTTTCGTATAACAACAGCTACCAAGCTTCCATAGGAATGGCACCCTATGAAGCTTTATATGAAAGGAAGTGTAGATCACCTGTCCACTGATATGATCTACAAGAAAAGCAGCTGCATAAGACGGATTTTGTGCAAGAAATGACTGATGCAGTTGCAAAAATACAGCAACGGATGAAAATAGCACAAAGCCAACAGAAGAGCTATGCGGATAAATGACGAAGATCCCTGAAGTTTAACAAAAGGGATTTCGTATTCTTAAGAGTATCACCGATGAAAGGGATAATGTGGTTCAGTAAGAAAAGAAAATTAATTCTAAAATATATTGGGCCATATGAGATCATCGAACACATTGGGAAGGTTGCCTATAGATTGGCATTACCTCCATAAATGTCGGCAGTGCACAATATATTTCATGTGTCGATGTTGGGCCATATGAGATCATCGAATGCATTGGGAAGGTTGCCTATAGATTGGCATTACCTCCAGAAATGTCGGCAATGCACAATGTGTTTCATGTGTCGATGTTACGAAAGTACATATTGGATCTGTCCCATGTACTGAAACATGAACCGATCCAGATTCAGGAAGATCTAATGTACGAGGAGAAGCCTATACAAATATTGGCATGAGAAGAAAAAGTTTTAAGGAACAAAATGATCCCATTAGTCAAGGTGCTATGGAGAAATCACAACATTGAAGAGGCTACGTGGGAATGTGAGGAAGAGATTAGAAAATTGTAACCCCACTTGTTCTAAATTTTCAATGACGAAAATTTTATAAGGAGGGGTGAATGTGATAACCGAGAATTTTTAGATTCTCGGAGTGAATTAAAATTGTATGTATATAACAATTTTAATGAATAAAATGTGAAAAAGTTGTATTTTAATACTGTTGAGAATACTGTGAAAATGTTCTGACAGTATTAAAGAGTATGAGTTCGGAGATAGAAAATCTTCCTAAATAGAATCGGGTGAGACGGCTCGTAAACAAACCCAAAAACCCTAGAGAGTACACAAAAGTGCACTAAAAGATGAAATTTTACGGTAATGAATTCTGGTCAAACGGAAGCAAAATAAGACAGACCGATCGCATCGGAGACGCTTGGAACCCGCCTACGCAATTTCGGTAAAGTTCCATTCGGTTTGACTTTCGGTCAAAATTTGACCACGAATTAATTCATAAACTAATATGTGAATTAATTGAGTGACATCATAAATATGATGTCATTAATAGAAATTAGGAACTTGTAAAGTAAGTTTAGTGATTTGTATGGCTAGGATTTAATACCTTTTTGATCAATGGCCAAGATCAAGCCAAAAAAGCTTGAAAAAAATTTAAGAAAATGGGTGAATAGGGTTCGGCCAAAAGCAGCAAAAGTCAGCAAAAAAAATTTCAATTTTGACCCCAAAAATCTTGTCAAAAAGTCCTTGAACAATTTCCTAATTATTGTTCACTTAGGCATGAAAAATTCACATAGAAATTTAGTGAAAAGCAGCTAAACTCTTGCCCATTTCTGCCCTCCTTGAATCCGTGTACCCCTAGTCCATTTCAAACCAAAATTTGAGAAAAAAAATTAACACCAAATTAGCCTCCAATCATAGTTCAAGTTGCAAGGAGTAATTTGATAAGGCGAGAAATCGTTTTAGAGCAATTTTCATTGATTTTCTTTGAGAAAGTCCGTGTATATTGAGTGTAGAAAAAAGGATGAAAAATTGATGATTTGTTTTGGTTTTATGTTAATTTGGTGTTATGTTAATCAAAGCTTGATTTGGAAAATGGAAACAAGCAAAAATGGTCATGGTTCTTCAAAAATCTGTGGCTATGTTGGGTGTGGAAAAGTGATAAAAAGTTTGATAATTGATTTAGTGATTATGTTGATTTGGTGTTCTAGTGATGAAAGCATGTGTTAGAATTAAGAAACAAGCAAATTTTGTGCAAGTTTCTTTGGGAAACTCGTGGCCAATATGCATGAGAAATGGGAAGTTTTGGTGATGAAAAATGTCGAGTAAATGTTGATAAATGCCTATAAGAATTAGGAAAAAATTTCCTATGAAATTAGACATGAAAACCGTGGCATGTAGCTAGGTTTAAATGAAAATTTTCCTTAGGTTTTTGATGATTAATGTACATTTGAAACCTTAAGAAATGGAATCGGATAAATGAATTATGATGAAAATTTTCTTGGTGATGTTTTCCAAGTGAAACGTGGCTAACATGGAAGAAAATTGATGAATTTGTATTGTGATTTGAATGATGTTATTGTGAAAAAAGTTTTATTCAAAGTTTAGTAACTTTGTATAAAATAGGCCTCTAGTATAGTATATGGCAGGTACAAAGGTTCTGAGGTGTACCTAACGCCGAGGAAACCAAGAAATACAAGTAGAAATGCTGCCAAAATTTCTAAAACGGCATAAAGGCATTTCGGGAAACGAGGGATAAAAATATAAGGATCGGAAATAAAACCGAGACCCTAGGTGGGTTAGGATTAATAATGAAAACCAAACCCAAAAATAAATAGTAAAAATGATCCTTTAGTGTCTAAAATACCAAGAATGGGAAAAATTCAGGTTAGGGGTATTTTAGAAAACGAGAAGGAAAAATTGTGAACGGGATAGAAAACCCGAGCCCCTCGAGAACCGAGACTCAGGAACAGAATTAGAAACATTTCAGGAGAAGTGAAATACCCTTTTAAGACTCCGAAACGCTAAAAAAACAAGAAATGACCCTATGTGATGGATGAATAATACCTGAAGGTCGGGTGATGAATAATTGTTGATTTTGTAGCAAGTAAAACTGTAAAAAGATATAAAAGCCTAGGGAATATTATTTTATAATATTTGGGCTTAGAAAATCCCAGAAAAATGATAGGATGAAATTGTTACGGTCCTGAGACCCGTTAGGGGTAAAATGGTCATTTTGATCAAAAACTTCTGAAAGGCTCGTAAAGGATCTAGAATGTTTAAATTAAGATTCTAGAGGCCAAAATAAAGATTTAAAGTTAAAAATCTAAAATTTAATAAGTACACAAGCTGGAACACGGGTATGTACCAAGTCGTGTACAGTTATACAGGCAGATAGTAAATAACACGGCCGTGTAGTGCAAACCCGAGAGGTATACGGGCATGAACACGGGCGTGTTGAAGGCCGTGTACTATATAAAGAGTTGAAATGTGTTGTAAAAATTATCAAAAAATAAATATATCCAAAGTGATAATTGATGATGGGTATTAACAGATAATATTTTGTCTGTAGGGGCCCAAATTAGAGACAACACTGTGGAGGACATCCGGGATTGGACGTTATCGCAGTGGTGGTAAGTTAAAGCATTTTTATGTCTACATCATGAAATATTGTGATATTTGATTTTGTACTAGTGGTACATTAGATGTAAGTCCTACAGGCAATAGGGTGTAGTAAGACTAACGCACTTAATGAGCTAATATGAGAAGTGTACTATTGGTACACTATGAGAAGAGTGTCACTAAAATTAAGACACACCCTTAAGGAGAAAATAAGTAAGACCTATAGGCAACGGAGGTTTCTAACTTTGAGACGATGATTAATGTCACTTGGTTAGAATTGTAACTAAAAGTTGGTAAAGAAACCATTTTTGGCGTACCGCCCCTCCAACAAGAGTGGTGGAGGTTACAGGTCCTTTGGGGATATAATGACCACTACGGGCGATGATACGACTAGAGAAAAAAGAGCCTTAGGATCGCTCCCAAAGCCCTCCCAGTCAGCGCGCATATGATATCGGTACAAGGCCAAAAGGACCCAAAACCAGAATATAAACAAAGATAATAGATAAAATGTTATGAAAGCCATAATTGAGTATAATTGAGCACAACCGACACTAACACTAAATGAAGTGGACTCGGTTAGGGTGACGTGAATAGTAATCAATTAGGATCAAAGTTACTATTCATCAGTCAAAGGTCAAAGTTACTATTTATGATAAATAATACTGTTCATGAATGAATAGTATTATTTATAGGAAATTGGATTTTTGATGTTTTTGAATCTATGTAATTCATAGTACGTATGTTTGAACTTACTAAGCTCGTTAGCTCACCAATTTGTTCATGTTGCAGGTAAGAAACCTGTCCTGTAGACTACCTAGATGGCGGTAGGATACGCGTGTATCAATGGGATAGGGAATCCATTGTGGACCATGGTCCTGCTACTAATCTTCCGCTGAGTGATAAAAGATAGTGAATTGAAGAGAATGTATATTTTGAAACAAAGTTTACAAATAGCATCTTTGTAAATTATGTTGTATTGTACAAAAGACAACTAAGTTGTATTTTATATGGCTTTCATATATAATGCTTTATGCAAGAAAAGTATTTTAAAAGAAAAAAAATATGGGTGAAAATTTTGGGCCCTGAAAACGGAGAGATTCAAAGTAAGAAAGTGTTTTAAGATGACGACCCGACAAGGTGCACGGGCTGTCTCGATCAACGACGGAGTCGGATTCGGGACAGTTACGCGTGGCCGAGGTCGAGGGTGTC
Organism: Antiaris toxicaria; assembly: GCA_035233585.1. NCBI lineage: Eukaryota > Viridiplantae > Streptophyta > Magnoliopsida > Rosales > Moraceae > Antiaris > Antiaris toxicaria. The sequence goes on from CP141157.1 coordinate 26,897,521, forward strand.
ACATGATCCCTATTGTGTAACTCAACACTATCATTATCTTTTAGGGACATGCACTACAAACTACTTGCTATATTCTAAATTGACTTCCAGCTAAAACAACTCCTAAGACTTTATACGAATTTGGCATGATAAAAAGCCTTCCCTTATTCATATGAGAATATAGAGTTACCCGATGCATATATTGGATAGAGATATGAAGAAATTCGAACCACATTCGGAATTATGCATGTTTGTAGGATATCTTAAGCGAACTAAATGAGGATTGTTTTATAACCTGAAAGAACAAAAGGTCGTTATTTCTGCACATATGACTTTCTTTAATGAAAGTTACATGAATGACTTTAAATCTCAAAGTAAGGTTATGCTAGAGGAGTTATCTAGTGTAAAATTGCTCCACAAGTTTCAATCTTTGACACTAGTCTAAGTTCTAGTGAAAGACCTACAAACAATCAACAAACTAGGGAGCTTTAATGTAGTGGGAGAGTTTCAGGGAACCAAGTTTCTTCATGTATGATGTTGAAGTTTACGAAACTGATGCTCTTAGGCATGATGATGACCCTATTACCTACAATGAGAGTATGAGTGATGTTGATGCTAAGTTCTAAAAAAAAAGCCATGAATAATGAAAAAGATTCTATGAAATCCAAAGCCATATAGGAACTTGTAGACCTTCCTAAAGGGATAAAAGCAAGTGGGTTTACAAGAGAAAGAGGAATATTAAAAGGAAAGTTGAAACTTTTAAAGCTAAACTTGTAGTACAAGGATACATACAAAATGCAGGCACTTACTGTAATAAAACCTTTTCACTTATTGCGATGCTAAAGTCTATTTGTATTCTTCTCTCAATTGCTATGGCTTTCGACCACGAGATCTGACAAATGAACGTAAAGACTTAATTCCTGAATGACTTGATGAGAGTATCTATATGGTACGACCTGATGGATTTGTAGTACAAGGCTAAGAGAATAAAGTTTCCAAGTTGTTTAGATCCATTTATGGATTAAAGCAAACATCCTACTCATAGAAACAAAGATTTAATCAAGTGATCAAGACTTTCGGTTTTGAATAGAATGCTGATGAATCTTGTGTTTATAAACATATAAAGGATGGTAAGATGGTCTTTTAGGTTATCTATGTTGATGATATACTACCCATTGGGAATGATGTAAAAAACTTATCATCGGTCAAACTTTGGTTGTCTTAGCTGTTTGACATGAAGGACTTGAGAGAAGTTAATTATATTATAGGAATACATCTTTTTAGAGATCGAAAAAACAAAATGATAGCTTTATGTCAAGTTACATACATAGATAATATTATTAAAAAGTTTGTAATGCAAGAAACAAAGAAAGGTTTGTAGCCTTTTATTATTAGTTTGACTCTTTTCTTGGATGACTATACTAAGATGTCTGAAGAAAGAAAGCATATGAAGAAAGGCCCTTATGCATCCGTTGTGGGTAATCTTATATTTGATATGCTTTGCACACATCCTAATATTTGTTATGCAGTTGGTATAGTGAGTGATATTAGTCAAATCACAGATCAAGCATTGACAAGTCTTGAAACATATACTCAAGTATCTCAAAAGAACAAGAAACTATATGCTAGCATATTCTATAAGAGACCTAACACCCTTATGATATATGAATTCAGACTTCCAAACTTATAAGGATTCTAAGAAATTTACTTCTAGATCTGTGTTTATTCTTGGAGGAGGAGCCATTGTATGGAATAGATAAAACAAGGTTGCACTACTGACATTACGATGGAAGCAAAATATATGGCTATGACTGAGGCTTCTACAGAAGCAATTTGGCTCAAAAAGTTCTTTAAAGACCATGAAGTCATTACAGATGTTGATAAGACTGTCACACTTTATTGTAATAATAGTACGACTATTGCCAATACTAAGGAATTAAGGCATCATAAGCAGACTAAACACATAAATCGGAAGTACCATAAAATTAGAGAGTACGTGAATGATGGACTAGTAGAAGTCTACAAGATCGCATTCGAGGGCTACATTGTTAATCTTTTTACTAAGACTTTAGTGACTAGAAGATTTGAAAGGTATGGTAAGGCAATGGAAATGCAAGATATGACATATTTATTAGCTTATGACAAGTAGGAGATTGTTAGAAATGTATTAAGCATGAAAGACATTTTTTATGTATTTCATTTATTTTGAATTGATTAATAATATATTTGAAGTTTTTCATCTTTGGTATACTCTCTTCATCATTATTTACATGCAGAAGTAAATATATGCAAACATGGCTCATTGACTACTTGTAGTTTAAACTGTTAGAATGTTGCATGTAGTGGACTTTATATGCGAGAAGAAAACATCGAAAGTAAGTAGTCTAAATTTATAGTCCATCATCTATGGAATTAAAGTGAACATCTAACTTATATAAGACTATTATATTGTCTAGATCCCATTAGGGAGATAGTCTATCTTGACCATCTAGAGCAAGCTGACTGCTAAGTAGAAATATAGGTATATTACCTAGTAGTGGTGATATATTGGACTAAGACAAAAGTGGAATTAATCTATAAGTCCGCATGAATAGATTAATTCATTTTTGACATTCATTATTTAATAATATTAATCCTATGTAAGTAAATGACTTCATGTTTATGACTTATGTACTTTGATGTTCTAAAGACTAAAGCGTTTCGACTAGGAAGCTATTAAATCGGTTCATTGGATTCATGACTTATATTCGATGTAAGCTTTGTTTATAGATATGGAATCATAGCTCTTATAAATATTAAAAATTAACCTCTTAACAACATTATACAAGATGTCAAAATAGACAAGCCCTTAGGTTATTTGTTTGGAAAATTAGTTATTATTCACATTTAGTGAATAATTATTTTCCTATTAGATGGATAATGGATCTTTAACATAGAGTGATCAAAAGGTTAAATAGACTTTAACTTTGAGTTGATCATGGATATCATATAAGGGTATTACATATATGATAAAGTTATTGGACTATGTCTACACACCAGCTTACATAAAGTTATCTTTTTTGAATTCGAATTAAAACAAAATCTTATTCCATTCTACCTATAGAAGGCATTTTCTACTAGGATAAGACAAGGAAAAATATTTTTTTTCTCCTTTAATTTTATTTGGATAATTATTCTATAATGATTTAATTTAAATAAAGTTATCATGATTTTATTTGAATTTAAATTAGATTTATGGAACATTATTTATACAAATAAAATCGCAAGATATTTAGAAATTGAAATTTGAATTAAATTTTGAATCTTCTATATTTAAAGCGGGCAAATTTTTTGTCCTAAAAAAGGCTAGGAAAAATCACCAATTTGGAGAATGAGGAGAAAAAAAATAATTTTAAGTGTCTTATTTAAATTCGAATACGACCTAGTCCATTCTCTATAAATAAGAGCTTAGAACTTCTAATTTTAGTAAACCACAGACTTTAAGGTAAGAGAGCTTATTTTATCCTCTTATAATAATAAGTTATAAGAGTTCTAAATAGTTAGAAGGAGAAAATTGCACACCGCATATAGCTTGAGAGATAGTGTGCCCACATATATTACCATCCGATAATTGGAGTATAGCAAAGAATGCTAGTTGGTTGAAACTTAGTAAACTTCCTCGGAGTTCTTGTTGATTCTTCTCTCTAAGGCATGTAGATTGTAGTATAATTTATTATATATAACAACCTTAATTAGTATGATCCAAATAAAATTTCAAAATTCTACTACATAAATTACCTATTTCTCCTACAACTAATGTTGTCTTTTTAATTCCTAGCATAATATTTAAATTCTCACTATGCTATCTCCTTATCATATAATAAGCAATATCCTTTTATCAATACTTATTACTCTTTTTTATTTATTTTTTCTTTATAAGCACATGGCTTTTTGTAATAGTAACTCTAAGGGCAATGGGGAAGAACTATGTCAAGCAGACAATACAACAACCCACATAATTTTGAAAGATGAAAAGTATTTTTCAAATTTGGCACTAGGCCAAACTAATGTAAATACAATCTCAGGTGTTGCAAACCTGATTGAGGGCTCTGAAAAAACCAATATCATGTTACCTGGGGGAATAAAATTTGTCATACACGACGCATTATTATGTACTAGATTCAGAAGAAATCTACTCAGTTTTAAAGATATACATCATAATGGATATCGTATTGAAATCATAAATGATAATAATGTCGAAATCTCTACTTTAATTACAGTCTCTAGACACAATCAAATATTAGAAAATTACCTATATATTTTTTTGGGTTGTATTATACATATATTTGAAAAATAGAATCGCATATGGTGATGATGCAGAAAGCTTCTGATCCAAAAATGTTCTGTCTTTGACATTACTGTCTTGGACACCTTGGGCCAATAATGATGTGAAAAATTATTGAGAATTCATATGGACATCCATTAAAGAACCAGAAAATTTTTTTGTCTTGTAATTTTTTTTTATGCTGCTTGTTCTTAAGGAAAATTAATAATACGGCCATCTCCAATGAAAGTTTCTATTGAATCTCTTGCATTTTTGGAGAAAATCCAAGGAGATATATATGGGCCTAAACAGTGAGCATGTGGACCATTTAGATATTGATATTGATAGATGCCTTAACATGTTGGGGTAACATGTCTGTTTGCTATCTATTCGCAATATTGTGTTTGTGAGATTTCTTGCTTAAATAATCTGCTTAAAGACATAATTTCCTGATCACACAATCAAGATAGTTCGTCTTGACAATGTTAATGAGTTTACTTCCTAAGCATTTAATTGACTATTGTATGTCGATTGTGATTATTGTTGAGCATCATGTTGCTGATGTACAAAAACAGAATGATCTAGCTGAATAATCTATTAAATGCCTCCAGTTAATTGCTAGGCCATTGCTGATGAGAACAAAATTGCTTGAATCCACTCGGGGACATGTCATATTACATGCCGCAATACTTATTCACATCAAACCAACAGGCTATAGAAAATACTCCCCATTGAAACTTGTGTTTGGTCAAGAACCAAATATATCCCATCTAAGAGTTTTTGGTTACGTAATATATGTTCCAATTGTTCCACCAGAGCGCACTAAGATAGATCCTTAAAGAAAGCTGGGAGTTTATATTGGATTTGAGTCCCCTTTCATAATCAAATATCTTGAACCCATGATAGGTGATATGTTTACAGCAAGATTTGTCAATTGACTATTTGGTAAAACAAGTTTCCAAGCATTCGAAGGAGAAATAAAAGAGCTAGAAAAAGAAATTGAAATTTCATGGAATGCATCATCAATTTCTCATTTTGATCCTCACACTGATCACTGTGAAATTGAAGTTCAAAGAATTATTCATTCGCAGATTATTGTAGACCAATTACCCGATGCATTTGTTGATACAAAGAAAGTGACTAAGTCACTTATACTTGCTGCTAATGTTCTAGCTCGAATTGATGTCCTTGTAGAACAAATTGAAAATGCAGCAAGACATGAGTTTAGGGCACGCTTGAAGCATGGTAAAACAATCGATTCCAAAGAAAAATCCTTGAAAGAGAAAAAGGAAAGCTAGACAAGCTAGCACTCCGAAAGAGATTAATGCTCCCGAAGAGATTGGTGCTCCTGAAGAGGCTACATTGCTAGAATAAATTACTTACGTAAATGAAGATTTGACCATAGAAGTGGTCCAGGTACATTAAAATACTGAAAATTTTGAGATCTCAATAAATTATGTCAACACTATAAAATAATGAAACCCTAATAAAATTGTGATCGACAATGTATTTGCATATGAACTAGCGATTGATATTATGAACAAAAGCGAGGATTTTGAACCAAAGTCAATCGAAGAATGTCGAATAGACAAGATTTACCAAAATGGAAAGATGTAATCCTAGAATAATTAAATTATTTAGCACAACGAGAAGTATTCGAACTTGTAGTCCAAACACGAAAAGTTGTTAAACCCATAGGGTAAAATGGGTTTTTATTCGCAAATGAAATGAGAAAAATGAAATTGCGAAATATAAAGCATGACTTATGGCACATAGCTTCTCACAAAGACCAGTTATAAATTATGAAGAGACATACTCTCCTGTGGTGGATGAAATTACCTATTGGTATTGATTAGTCTATCAATCTTTGAAAAACTTGATATGCGTCTAATGGATATAATAACCACATAATTATATGGATCACTAGATAATGATATGTATATAAAAATTCATGAAGTATCTTCAATATCCCAGAAAATGAGTTCAATTAAATAGCGAAGATCTTTGTATGATCTAAAGCAATCTGTACGCATGTGGTATAACTGCCTAAGTGAATATATGTTAAAGTAAGGAAGGATTTGTAAACAATTCTATTTGCCCATGTGTTTTTATAAAGAGTTCAAAATCTGGATTTGCTATCATTGCTGTATATGTTAATGACTTGAATAGGAAAAATCGGTAAAAATGCATCAGAGCGGTGCAGCAGAATTATAAAAATTTTTCAAGATCGTTAAATATCTTGTGATGCCATATACAATAAATTAACAACAATAAAACTCATACCTCTAGAAGATACCAACTACAAGAGGAGAATGACCGGAGGGCTTCAACCAACTAGCCTCCTCTACTATTATCCAATTCCCGGATAACAGAGTGTGCGAGCACGCGGATCCTCGACTGGTATGCTAGCACTGCTAGTCTCTTCCAACCACCCAGATCTTTAAAGAACTTATTGTCACAGTGAGTTATGCAGCAATAAACATGCTCACCTGAGAGTCTATGGTCGACTCCTATTTATAAACTGGAGTGGTAGGACTCCTATTTATAAACTGGCATAGGGTGATACCTTGAATTCAAATTAGACTAGAAGACGATTTTCTCTCTTCCTTTCCTCACAAAATCTGAATTCCCTACAAGCCATAATCAAGGGAAGATTCGACCACCCAAGGAGATTTTGCATTTTAAATTCAAACAGAATTTTAACTTGAATTTTATATCATCATTGTCCAATAAAATCGAATTTTCCTTTAGTCCAAGAATAAGGCTAGATTCAGCCATCCAAGTGTGAAGAGAATCTTCAAATAGGATTTTCTAACTTGAATTTTATCTCACCCTTATCCACATAAAACCGAATTCCCTTAGCCTTATCCACTAAGATTTTCGGCCATCTTTGTGAGGGAGAGAATCAAAATTCAAATAGGATTAATACTTGAATTTTTCACTCCTCTTTATCCTAAAAAATCCAAACTCTAAAGGGAGATTTTCTGTTCAACAAATTTGGCAATTTAGCTTGGTATGTGGATTCAAAATTCAAGTAAGATTCAAACAAGATCTTCTTTTCCATTTTCCATATCAAAACTGATTCTTTCCATGTGGAATTATCTACAAAAAATTCGAATTTCACTTAGATTGTAATTCAAAATTTGAATTCAAATTTCAAAGTTCAAATTTCAAAGTTCAAATTTTAATGTTCAAATTTCAAAATTCAAACTTCAATTTCAAATTTAAATTTCGAATTCAAATTTCAAATTTCAAATTTCAAATTTCAAATTTCAAATTTTAAATTCAAATTTCAAAGAATTTCAAATTCAAATTTAAATTTCAAAGAATTTCAAATTTTGTCCTTATGGATAATTTTCTATAACTCCAATTCAAACTCAAATAAAATTATGGCAACTTTATTTAGAATTCGAATAATTGTGTGCTCTATTATCCAAAACAAAATGCGAATTCAACTGGAGAAAATCTTGTCTTCCATCCTTATCCTATGTCTACACCATCCATGCCTGGTCAACTAGCCAATAAGCATACACAGATCAATTTGCCATTCATTAAGGAATTATGTGGATCTAGTAGAGGGACCAATTAGACATATATAATTGGGCTCCCACGATTCCATATAATAATCATTATTCTATACCGAATAATTCAATCATATGATCACTAATTTCAGAGTCACACCACTATAAACCTGAAACTGAACTCCCAATTATATATCGTATTATGAAAGCTTGTGACAAGCTAATGTCTAATGACCTTGTCATGTACGCAAAACCCTCATATGATACCCATGATTAGCCTTAGGTTAAAGTCCGTTCAACCTACTGATCAGGCTATCTTAAAGTTTCATTATACTATTAAATAAGAAAATGATTATTCACCATATGTGAATAAGAAGTCATCCGCCCAGCAGACAACCCAAGGCCTTATCCATTTTCACATCCAGTATAATGCCTTTAAGAGGATATCCTTAACTCCTTATTAAAATTATGATTCCGATATCTGCAAACAAACCCTTCATTGTATACAAGTCATGTACCCAATGAACCGGTCTATAAGCTTACTACCTCTGAGATACTTTAGTCATTGGAACATCAAAGTATACAAGTTATATACATAAAGTAGTTCATTTACTCAGGATTAAGGTTATTGCATAATGAACGTCAAAAGCAGATCGATCCACTCATAGTGGACTACATAGATCAATCACGCTTTAGTCCCGGTCCAACATGTCACCACCAAGCAACATATTTATGTCTCTACTTGGGAGTCTATACTCCAAATAGTCAAGACAAACCATCCCCACCATGGCTTTAGACAATATAATAGTCTTATCATGAGTTAGATGCTCGGTCTAACCCCATAGACTACGGACCATAATTTAGACTGCTTACTTTAGAATGTTGTCTTCTCGCATATAAAAGTCCATTGCATGCAACGTTCTAATAGTTTAACATAAACAGTCAGTGAGCCATATTTACTTACATTTACTTTAACATGTAAATAAAATGAGGATAAATAGCAATGTAATGAATACATCAAAATGTCTTTCATACTTAAGGAATTTCCTAACAACTTGAACATTATTAGGACTCCTAAAAAGCTCACCACGACAACAGTATACCTAAAGAAAAAATTGAGATGAAAGATCTCAAAAATTTTGTCTCAGCCTACAAATTGAGCAGTTGTCAAATGAAATATTTATCCATCAAGCAACCAACATAGCAAAGGTCTTTAACGTTTCTATATAGAAAAGGCCCATCCATTGAGTACCCCAATGGTGGTTGATAACTTGATGTGAAAAAAGATCCTTTTCATCTTAAAAAAGATAACGAAGAAATTCTTGGTTTTGAAATGCCATATTTAAGTGTAGTGGTGCTGTTATATATCTTGCTAATTATACACGACCTGATGTTGCCTTTTCTATGAATCTACTAGCTAGGTACAGTACTACATCAACTCAAAGATAATAAAAAGGATTTAAACTAATATTTTGTTATCTTCGTGGAGTAACTAATATGTTATATTATATACTAAATGTTCAAAATCACATTTATTTGGTTTTACAGATGTTGAATATTTATCTGATCCGTATAAAGCACGATCATAGACAGGATTTGTATTCACATGGGGTAATGTAGCAAAATTGTGGCACTCTAGAAAAAAAAAAAGTATTATTGCTACTTCATCAAAACATGCTGAAATACTTGCATTGTATGAAGCAAGCTAAAAGTGTGTATGGTTGAGATCTATGAATCAAAATATCCTAGAGACATGCAAATTGTCCTAAAATCATGGGAACCCAATAATATTATATAAAGATAATACAACATGCATTGCTCAATTCAAAGGAGATCTATTAAAGGCAATAGAACTAAACATATTTGCCAAAGTTCTTTTTCACACATTAATTGCAAAAGAAGGTTGAAATAGACATTCAACAAATTTTCTCATGTGATAATTTGATAGATCTCTTCACTGAAACTCTTCCTACTACAACCTTTAAGAAATTGGTGCATAATATTGGAATGCGTTTACTTAAAGATATTGATAAAAATCAAAACAACACCAATGATGTTTACATAAGGGGGAGATAATTACACGCTGCGCTCGTTTTCCCTTAGCAAAGGTTTTTGTCCCATTAGGTTTTACCTAGCAAAGTTTTTAATGAGATAGTTTTTCAAAAGTGTGATATAAACAAGAATACTATACTCGTTTTCTTTCATTGGGATTTTTTCCAATATTCTTGTCAAGTGGACATCTAAGGGGGAGTGTTATATATATAAATATATATTTGTAGATTTCTATGTGATCCTCCATGTGATCCCATTTATAAATGTAAGATCCGTTTTGATAATATTTACTAGATTTAATTAATTAATCCAATTAATTAAATTACCAAAAGCAAGTAAATAAATAACACAGGCAATTTTAATGAGGTTTGATTTCCCCACTCCTCGAGGCCACGCCCAGATGTTGAACACTTCACTAACTATCAAAAGATTACAAGCACTAATGGACTTATGCAATTTAAAGACTCCCTCTTCATTATTGCTGCCGGTCGTCTTGAATCCAGTTACTGAACTCGTTCAGTAAGATCCCCTTATAAGCATACGTTGAAATCCCTTCAACTACTGTTGTTTCCTCCCGAAGACTTCAAATTTTTCTCCCGAAAGATGCAAAATATGTAAAAAGCTTCAAAATCACCAAGGACTCAAAATCACTGAATCTAAACTCTTGGTCTCTGTATCAAGGACGAGTATTATGAGTCTTTATATAGAACTTCAAAGATCTCCTTCAAAATCTCGGATTTATATTGAATTTTGAAGATGTTACAGATAATGTTGCAACATCTGATGTAACATCTCAAAAATTCAAATTTCAAATATTCTGAATTTTAAAACTCAGATATTCTTCAAATATTATCCTAAATATATCTGCATGTTTTTCCAAATAAAAATCGCAATATACATAGCAAATCTTGGGATTTTTAAAATCCTAATTTAAATAGGATTAGAAAATCCAATTTAAATTAGTTTATCCTTTTTTCAGCTTTATCCATATCTTAACTAACTCCTCAAATCTAGATTTTCCGTGATACTCTCAATCCCAATCGAATTTCACAAGTCTACAGCAAAACTCGATGTTCCAATACATGTTGTAACATCTCGTAGCACATCTGATACTTCACTGACTCTGCGCAGATATTGTAACATCATGTAGCATATCATATAGCACATCCTACAAAACTTGCATAAACACCTGTAAAACCTGCATCTACTTCTAATATTTCTGGTTTTACCTAAATTGCTATAAATGCCAATACTAAAAACCTAACAATCTCCCCATTTGGCATTTTTGGCTCAAAACAAAAATTAAACATAATTCATAATTCAATGTTCCAACATCAGATAATTACATCAAAGTAAAAATTAATCAAAACAAAAAATCAGTAACTTTATCAGTAACCAGAAAAAGTTAAACACCAAAAAACTACTCCCCCTAAATCTATACTCCCCTTTTTTGAATCAATAAATGCCAAAGTCCTGCATAAGAAAACAAACTGTAAAAAACAATATCAATCACTAGAGAAGTCTTCTTGATCAGAATCAGGAGCCGCTAAGCTTGAAGAACTTTTTCAATCTCCTTTTCTCATTGAGCAATGGCCGCCCTTTGTCCCTGTAAAGACTGTAATTCAGCCTTTAGTAGCTAAATCATCATCTAATGTTTGCCTCTGCTTGTTTTTGGGACTGGTTGCTCCCCCTGTCGAGATGCTTCTGCTTGTCCTCCATGAATATCCATCACATGTCTATGTGATAGCAACTTATTGGATACTTTCAATGGTACAATAATAGATTGCATTGCATCTAGAGGTTGTTTGACATCCTTCTGTGACAGCACTTCATAGATCAAGGAAGGGAATGGCAATTGTCTATGTTTCTTCTTGTTGTCAGCATAAGCAATAATTGTTTCAAAAATATGCTTTGCCATATCAAACTCCCTCTGTGTTACTATTACATGAAGCAAAACATACATGTCTCTAGTGACTGTGGCAGTATGTTTTGTTGGCAACCAATTTGTAACTACAATCTTGTGTAAAATCGAATATTTCACAGTTAAATCAAAAGCAGACAAACATTGAGGACTTGTCTACTTGGTTTTCTTGCCTCCGGTTAACACAGCCATTACAGAATTCATATCAACCTCTTGATCCAGTTCTCTTGGCTTGTCAGAAATACTTTCTGGTAGATCATAAAAATCTCTTATGACATCTGGAGAAAAATTGAAAATATGGCCTCTAACATAAGTCTTCAAAAACTTGGCTGAGGATGAGTTACTAATGTCAGATGTTAGATTTGCATAAAACTCATGTACCAGCCCACCAACAAATTTTTTAGCTCGAGACATAGTACCAAATAGGCCAAGATTTGTCAAAAACTGAGAGACACCTACTTGTTCATGACTCTTTTCATCAATTAGTCTCTCACACAAAAATTCATTGTGGACACTGACTTCTAGATATCCTGACTCCGCTCAATGTAAAATTTAAGAGAGAATCCTCTAGACACAACATACCGATTAAATTGAGTTGTTGATTCCCTCTTTTGAGCCTTCTATGCAGCATTATACTCGGATTTACTAGGACTTCCTTACTAAGGTCGGCCTTCATCCTCTTCACTTGAGATATTTATGGGTGGTTGACACGGGGGATCACTATCCTCCACAACTTTTTCTTTATTCTTGTGTGACGATCCAAAGAATCTCAGCAGTGTTACCTATGTTAAACTAGGTTTTTCTAAGATTTGGTGAATAAAAATGTATGAGAACACTGTATTTGTAAATAAACAAATGATAGTGTTAATAGAAATAAATAAATGTTTTGGAGGATTTAAAATCTCCCAAAAATGATCAAAGAATATAGTTTATGATTGAGAAAGTAATTTCAGACCTAAACGCTCAAAATGAAGTCGTTTCAATATCCGAAAAGTAGAGATAAAAAGAAAAGGGCTAGTTAAAGAAAAAGTAAGATAATATAAGTGTTTTAGGGTTTTTAAGAGTTTATAGATTGAGTTAGATGAAACTGATAGCATGAAAGGGTAGAAAAGTCCTCCAATACACTTTCCCCTAAATTTCGGCATTTTCAGTAAAATGAAGATGTCATTTAGAAACCGAAAACCCCAATAGATTACTTTAAGTAAACTAAGTTCACTAAAAGATGAAAAATTATGGTTTTGATTTTAAGACAAACCACAGTGAAATAAGGCAAACCGATCGCACGGACAACCTTAGAAACTCGTCTACGCGATTTCGATGCAAAACCGTTCGGTTTGACTTTTGGTCAAAAAGTTTGACCAAGATAATTATGTGGAGTCAAAGATTTAGTGTGAAACTTTGAATGGATGTATGGGTACATTAAGATCCAAGGGCTAGGGTTAAAGGCCACTTTGATCCAAAGTGGTCCCTCCTTTTTGGCTTCAAATACCCACGGTTTTGGCAAGGGAAAAACCAAAAAAATTCTGGTTCTTCAGCCCCCTTTGTTGCCGTGTATCATTCCCCCATAGAACAAGAAAATTTCTTCAAGTTTTGTTCAAGAAAAGTGTGTAAAATATATCCCTAGCACCAAGAAATCAAGAAAGCAAGATAAGCTTTCATTTTTGCATGATTTCTTCTTCTTTTTCCAAGCAAAAACCATGTGGAATATGGGCTGTTTTGAAGTTGGAATTTCAGATTTTATTTGATGGTTTTGGTGTTGTAAATCATGTGAAAAAGGGTGATAAAGGAAAGTGATGAAATAGAGTTGAAAAACATCAACTTGGGTGCTTGTTTTCTTATGAAATCCGTGGGTTACCATGTGTAGGAAATGGAAAATGGTTGCATTAAGTTTATTGTGTTTGTATGTTAATGTGTTTTTGAGACAAAGAAAAGCATGGAAATGAAGTTTGGTTAACATTGGAAGCAAGAATAAAAAGTTTGGTTATAAAATGGTATGAAACCATGTATGTGTATGTGTATGTTGGTGAATGAAAAATTTATGTCAAGCTTGGATTTCTAGTGGTTTGACAATGAAATTTAATGTGGGAAATTGATGAGAAAAGGAAGAGAACATAAAAATGAAATTTTATGTTTGATACCTAAGTGGGAGCCATGGGATTCCAAAGAGAATGCATGAAATTTTGATGGATTAGGTTAGTTTTTGTGTTGTAATAACATGTATTGATGTGGAAAAATTTAATGATAACAAAAAAAGTTTTGAAACAAAATTTTGTTTTATGTTTCTTAAGAAATCCATGTATGAATTAAGGGGAAAAAAGTTTGTAATTATGTGATATGTTAAGTAATGTAATGAAGAGGAATTGATGTGTTAAACTAGACTTTAAAATGAGAAAGAACGGGTTGAAATGCCGTTAGAAACGATGTTGTTTTAAGGGAAAAATTTTACGTAAAAAGTTTGTAACTTTTGCGTAAAATTAGGTTTGTGGTATAGTACGTGACAGGTTAGGATAGTATAAATGGTTTTGAGGTGTTACCTAAACGCCGAGAACCTAGAATTTTAGCAGAAATACTACCGAAATTTTTATAATGGCATGAAGGGCATTTTAAGAAACGAGGAGTAAAGCTAGGATCGGGAATTGGAAACCCGAGCCCCTCGGAAACCTAAGCTCGAGAAGAGAATAAGGAATGATTACATAACTAGTGAAATAGTCATTTGAGGTCCCGAACAGTTAGAAAAACGAAAAAGGACCCCGAGGGTCGGAATAGTACTACCTGAGGGTCGAGTGAATAGTAACCTGAGCATTTCAGCAAGAAATGCCGTAAAAGCTCAGTAAGACCTAGGAAATATTATTTTATGATTTTTGGGATCAGAAAACCTAGTTAAAACGTTACAATACAAATTTTACGGTTTAAGGTCCCGTCAGGGGTAAAATAGTCATTTCGACCTAAAATTTTAGAAAGGTCAAAAGAAGAACGTTGAACCTCCTAGAAGGTTATTTTATGACTTTTGGGATTAGAAAAGTCAGTTTAAGCAGTTAAAGGAAATGTTCACAGTCTAGGTCAAAGTACTATTCATGATGAATAGTATTTTACATGGTCAAAGTTACTATTCATCATTTTGGCCAAAATTTTTGAACAGCTTGGAAAAGATCGTTAGAACCCTAGAAGAGTCTAAACAGGATTTTAAAGGTCAGAATCAAAAATTTAAGCTTGATAAGCGAAGAAAGACCCTACTAGGGACAAAACGGTAATTTTACCAAAAGTTTAGAGCAAGATGGTAATTGTTTAAAGAGGTTCCAGAAAGGTCTAAATATGATTGTTTAGGCTTTAAATAATGTCCTGAGACTTTAATTAAGTTTTTAAAAGCCTAAATTTAGATTTTAGCAAAACGAAAGTTCTTTAGTAAAAAGGTAACTAATCAACGACCTTAATGATTATAGGGAACCTGACCGGAGACGAGCGCAGGATTCCAAAGGATTCGAGAAAGCTTACGTTAGCATAAACGCTGTAAGTATAGATATTTACATGTCTACTCACGAACTGACATACTATAGAATTATGTGTATATATAGAAATATATATGTGTGTGATGATGCTATAATAACCCAACGTGCTCACCAAGTTAGAAAAGTATGGAAAGCTAACGTAAAGAAAGATAAAAGTAAACAAGATAATAAGACTGAAAATGTAAGGTTGGCATACCGGCCTCCCCAATGTGAGGTTATAAAGATAGGCTCCACCCCAATGTGTGGTGCTACCCCAAGTGTGGTAGTTAATAGCTTAATATGCTACCCCAAGTGTGGTAGTGTTAAGATTGACCTTGGTGTCGATTGGTGGGTCGCACCCCCTCTCCCTCATTGGTCTACACGCATTAGGTACGTCCAGCCACGGGCCCACAAGTGAAAGATAAAGAAAGATAAATAAAGATAAAGAAAGAAAAGGAAAGAAAAGAAAAAGATAGAATAGAAAGAACGAAGAAACCATAAGAACTGAAAATAGACACACCTAGTAGACTAGCCTTAAGTATTAGACATAATTCATACTTTGTCTATATGTTTGTACTTACTGAGCTCTAGCTCACTAGTCTGTTGGTGATGTAGGTAACAAAGGTAAACAACCTGCATTATGAAGAGAAAGAGGAAAAGGGACTGGCAGGCAGACTCCCTTGGTGTCATGGACGGGTTGTGGATCCGCTACGCAAACTATCCGCTGTAAAAAGAGTGTAGTATAAGAATGTATGTATAAATGTATAAAGACAAGACAAGTGTGTTATTATAAAGTAAAGTAAGTTTAAAGATATACTTATGTAACGACGTGTGTTTATATTACTAAGTATTTTAAATATTATTAAGTATTTTCAAGTAAACAAGATAGCAAGTATATATATATAAAAAAAAATTTCACGATTTTTCAAATACCAATCTTTTAAAGAAAAGCAAGTTAAGTCAAAGAAACTAAAGAGAAAAGAAAGAAATAAAGAGAGTGGATGACTCGAGCTAGTCAGGTGGCCCACATCTTGTCCCTAGAGACCGAAGATGGACCAGCTCGAGTATACTATTGAGATCAAGAAATTTCTTCTTGAATATCTTCATTCTGGGCTTTAGAGTCTGCATTTGATGAATGGTCCTCTGATGATGTTGATGTTGATGGTGTGCTTGTCGATAGAGTCTCGATTATCGGTGAGACATCAACCCTCTCCTTGGGTTCATTTTTACTTGGAGTCGAAAAATCAAACCTTTCTTCAAATCCTCCTTTGTAGATTGTCAAACCACCAGATAAGGGTGGAAAACAGCAATTGGTATAGGGTTGATCAATGGTTCTTCCTCAGGACATTGCCGTTTTTCCTTTTTCTGAGAAGAGGCAGTGTCTTTCACTAGCGCCTTCCTCTTTTTCGATCTTGGATTAGTAGAGCTTGAATCTCTTATTGTTCTCACCATTGTCGAATCTACAGAGAAAACTAAGCCAAACACAAAGATGAAAGGGAAAATAGAGAAACGAATGGTTTTCTAAATTTTGAAATGAGGGTTCGATCAAAAAATACTTTCTCGCGACCCACGAATATAGCTTTCCCAAGTTTAAATATGTTAAAAATGACATGTAGCATTCTCGTCAGACAATTGATATGAAAGTTTAAAAACTGTTGTTATGGAAGATGTTGCAACATGTCGTATAACATCGAAATTTTTTTTTTTAAATAGAATGATGTACCACATGCAACACACGAATGTAAAGGATATCACATGGACTATAACTCACAAAAATATCAAATCATTATGTCATTGTAGAATTTCAACTCAACTGTTAAAACAATCAACATCTCAATCCTTGTGTGTGTATGTGTATAAATTGTTACTCTCAAATAATCACCACATGAATAAGTTTATACATACTTGTAAAAAGTGTGAGAACTCCATAAGCTTACTTTTACTTCCACTCTCCACTAATATCAGTTACATAGTATCTTAGATTATTAGGACTTTTTTGGTATATGATGTAAGGCTGTGGTTCAGGTAGGATATACAATATTAATATGGCTAATTACACCCATAAATTCTGAAACCACTCTTGAATTATTATAAAACTGCACTTTCTTTCAAATACTTGAAATCAACTTTTACTTTTCCTTTTGCATTTTTTTCATTCATCCCTCTTTTTTTTTTTCAACATATATATAGTTTTCTTTTCAATTTGATAAGGGATGTATTCATCTTTTTTTTTTTTTCTCACTTTCTCTTTTTCACCTTCAATATAACACATCTTTAATCATTACAATCCAAGAGGGACCAAACATGTAGATGGGTGATGGTCAAGGTTAAGAAAAGATATGTATAGCTTGGATAGTGCGGGTGACAAAAGAAAGATAAATGATAGGCTCAAAGGGGTAAACTATGGATAAAAGATATATAAGTTAGCTTGAAAGGCTCAAACGATCCAAAGATGGTTTAAATCATATCCTAAATACTATGCAAACTCGGATTTCACCTCGAGTGATAAACAAAAACAAGTTCTAGAATTCCATTAAGTTACCAAGTTTGCATAAAAGTACTCCATGTATGCAAAAAGTCAAGAGTTCCAATATTATGCGCTTGAAAAACAAGGATCACAGATATGATTATTCCAACACAAGAGTCAAGTACACACAATAACACAACTCTTATCAATTTTCAAAAGTTATAGTTAGTTTTATCCAATGCAATTATGAATACAATAGAATTACGTAATGCAAAACTAAATGCAAGCCTAAATGTAATGCAAAGCAGACAATTACATAGCAAATCCCTAAGGATTTTCTTAAAGTCACAAATTGAGCTGAATTAAGTGCTTTTGTAAAAATATCAGCTAATTGTTTTGATATTGCAACATGCTCTAACACAACCATTTTGCTTTCAACCAATTCTCTAATAAAGTAATGCCTGATGTCAATATGTTTAGTCCTAGAATGTTGAACAGGATTTTTAGAGATATTTATAGCACTAGAGTTATCACAGTAAATAACCAAAGTATCCTATGCAATACCATAGTCTTCAAGCAGTTGCTTCATCCAAAATAATTATGTACAACAACTACCTGTAGCAATGTACTCAGCCTCTGTAGTTGATAAAGAGATTGAGTTTTGTTTCTTACTGTACCATGAAATAAGATTGTTCCCCAAGTAGAAACAGCCTCCAAAGGTGCTTTTTCGATCATCAACATTACCTGCCTAATCAGCATCACTGTATCCTGCAAGACTTGAATTTGTATCGTTAGTATACCAAATACCATAATCAGTTGTCCCACTCACATATCTTATGATTCTTTTCACCGCAGTTAAATGAGACTCCTCAGGATTAGATTGACACCTAGCACAAACTCTAATGCTAAAATAGATATCTGGTCTACTTGCAGTTAGGTATAGAAGGCTTTCAATCATACTCCTATATAAACTAGGATCAACTGACACTCCTTTTTCATCATTTGTCAATTTGACATTTGATCTCATGGGTGTACTCATATGCTTGGCCTTTTCTAAACCAAATTTCTTCACTAAGTTTTTAGCATACTTACTTTGTGTAATAAAAATCCCATCTTTAAGTTACTTAACTTGTAGTCCTAAGAAATAGTTTAGTTCTCTAAACATACTCATTTCAAACTCATTCTTCATTTGATCAACAAATTCTTCTATTTTTGATTTGGAAGAAGATCCAAAGACTATGTCATCAACATAGATTTGTGCTATAATAATCCTGGATTTAAAGGTCTTAATGAACAAAGTCTTATTAACTCTCCCTCTCTTGTATCCCTTCTCTAGAAGAAACTTTGGAACATCAAAGTACACAAGTCATATACATGAAGTAGTTCATTTACTCAGGATTAAGGTTATTGCACAATGAACGTCAAAAGCAGATTGATCCACTCATAGCGAACTACGTAGATCAATCATGCTTTAGTCCCGGTCTAATATGTCACCACCAAGCAACATATCCATGTCTCTACTTGGGAGTCCAGCTCCAGACAGTCAAGACAGACCGTCCCCTCCAAGGCTTTAGACAACATAATAGTCTTAACATGAGTTAGATGCTCGGTCTAACCCCATAGACTACAGACCATAGTTTAGACTGCTAACTTTAGAACATTGTCTTCTCGCATACAAAAATCCATTGCATGCAACGTTCTAACAGTTTTAACACAAGCAGTCAGTGAGCCATATTTGCTTACATTTACTTTAACATGTAAATAAGACGAGGACAGATAGCAATGTAATGAATAACCTCTAAGTATAATTTTATTATCCAGTTCAAAATGAATACATCAAAATGTCTCTAATACTTAGGGTATTTCCTAACAATCTCCCACTTGCCCTAAGCCAGCAGATGTGCCATGTTACGCATCCCCATCGCCTCTACATGCCTCTCAAAGCTTCTAGCTACCAAAGTCTTAGTAAAGGGATCAGCGATGTTGTCCTCGGACGTGATCTTACATACATCCACTTGTCCTGTCTCCACATGCCCTCTAATAATGTGATACCTCCGATCGATGTGCTTGGTCCTCTTGTGGTGCCGAGATTCCCTTGTGTTGGCAATAGCCCCTGTATTATCACAGTAAAGTGTGATAGGCTTGTCAACACCCGGAATGACCTCAAGGTCTCTAAAGAACTTGCGGAGCCAAACCGCTTCTTTAGATGCCTCAGCCGCAGCCACATACTCAGCCTCCATAGTAGAGTCAGCTGTGCAGCCCTGCTTCACGCTCCTCCACACAATGGCGCCTCCTCCGAGCAAAAACACTGATCCAGATGTCGATTTCCTCGAATCCTTACAAGTCTGGAAGTCTGAGTCCGTGTATCCTACGGTGTTAGGTCCCCTCCAGAATACACTAGCATATAATCCCTCGTTCTCTTAAGATACTTGAGTATATGCTTTACTGCTTGCCAGTGCTTGGTTCCAGGATTCGCTTGATATCGACTCACCATACCTACTGCAAAACATATGTCCGGCCGAGTGCAAAGCATAGCGTACATAAGGCTACCCACAGCGGATGCATAAGGGACCTTACTCATACGCTCTCTTTCTTCCGATGTCTTGGGACAGTCATCCAATGAAAGAGTTAAACCGGCAATAGAAGGTTATGAGCCTTTCTTTGCCTCTAGCATTGCATATTTGTCAATTATTTTATCTATGTATGAAGCTTGGGATAATGCTATCATTTTGTTCTTTCGATCTCTGAAGAGACGAATGCCTAGAACATAATTAGCTTCTCCCAAGTCCTTCATGTCAAACTATTGGTGTAACCAAAGCTTGACCGATGATAAATTCCCTACATCATTCCCAATGAGTAGTATATCATCGACATAGAGTATCAGAAAGACCACTTTTCCATCCTTAATACGTTTATAAACACAAGGTTCATCAACGTTCTGCTCAAAACCAAATGTCTTAATCGCTTGATCAAACCTCTGGTTCCATGAGCGGGATGCCTGCTTTAATCCATAAATGGATCTAAGCAACTTGCAGACTTTCTTATCTTGGCCTTTTGCTACGAACCCTTCGGGCTGTATCATATAGATACACTCTTCAAGATGGCCATTCAAGAATGCCGTCTTGACATCCATTTGCCAGATCTCGTAATCGAGAGTCGCAGCAATGGACAGAAGAATACGGATAGACTTCAGCATAGCAACAGGCGAAAAGGTTTCCTCGTAATCGATTCCAGCCTTTTGCGTGTATCCCTTTACAACCAGTCTAGCTTTGAAAGTTTCCACTCTCCCTTCCGCATCCTTCTTTCTTTTGTAGACCCATTTGCATCCAATGGGTTTTATCCCATCCGGCAAATCTACAAGTTCCCAAACAGAGTTGGATTTCATAGAATCCATCTCATTGTTCATAGCCTGTTTCCAAGATCTAGAATCAACATCCTTTATAGCTTCATCATATGTGACCGGATCTTCCCCATGCTCATGAGCCTCGGCCTGGTATACCTCAGCATCATACATAAAGAAATTAGGTTTCTTAGAAACCCTCCCACTACGACGAGGCACCCTAAATTGTTGATCGTCTGTAGGTCTTTCACTGGAACTCGGACTTGCGTCCAAGACCGAAATCTATGGAGCAGTTCTTTCACCCGATAACTCCTCTAGCACCACTTTGCTTCGAGGCTTAAAGTCATTCATGTGACTTTCCTCCAAGAATGTCGCATGGGTTGAGACAATGACCTTTTGTTCCTTCAGGTTATAGAACAGACCTCCTTTAGTTCCCTTTGGATACCCTACAAACATGCACAATTCTGATCTTGGTTCCAACTTCTTCGCATCCCCATCCAGTATATGTGCCGGGCAGCCCCATATTCTCATATGTCCAAGGGAGGGCTTCCTGCCATGCCACAATTCATACGGAGTTCTAGGAATTGATTTGCTCGGAACCTGGTTCAGAATATAGCACGCCGTTTGTAAAGCATGTCCCCAAAATGATAATGGCAGCGTTGAGTAACTCATCATAAACCGTATCATATCCAATAAGGTCCTGTTTCTCCTTTCGGCTACACCATTCTGTTGTGGAGTACCAGGTGTAGTCAATTGGGATAAAATCCCGTTCTCTACAAGATGTCCTAGAAATTCATCAGAGAGGTATTCGCCACCTCGATCAGATCGAAGTGTCTTTATGGATTTATCCAATTGCTTTTCCACTTCTGCACGATACTCTTTGAACTTGTCAAAGGTTTCGCTCTTGCGGTGCATCAGATACACATATCCATACCTCGAGTAATCATCTATGAAAGAGACATAGTACTCGAACCCTCCTCGTGCTGTGACGTTCATGGGGCCACATACGTCAGTGTGCACAATTTCTAAGAGCTCCTGTGCCCTTGTACCCTTAGCTCCAAAAGACCTCTTAGTCATCTTACCCTCTAGACAAGACTCACATTGGGGAAGTCGTACCTCCTCCAGAGATTCCAGAGGACCGTCTTTCACCAATCTTTGAATCCTATCCTGATTAATATGACCAAGTCTTAAATGCCAAAGATACGCCTTGTTAGAGTGAGAAACTTTCAACCTTTTAGAGTTATCAATTAATTCAGTGTTAAGCAGTGAGTACATCTTTGGTCTGATCAAATATAGGTTTCCATCCATCCATCCAGAACAGATAAAAGACTTATTTCTACGAATATCAACTCTTTTACTAAAAGAAACTGAATAAGAATCCTTTATTAAACAAGCTACCGATATAAGGTTCCTCCTAAAATTAGGAACATAAAAACAGTCTTTCAATAAAATAAACCTAAATTGATCAAAATAAAGATGAACGTCTCCCACTGCCTCAGCCACCACAAAGCTACCATCTCCAGTCCGCAACGAGAGGCTCCTATCATGTAGACTTCTCGTTTCCACGAACCCCTGCATAGAAACACAAACATGATTAGTGGCGCCCGAATCAAAGACCCATGTGTCTTTCGATTCTTCCACCAAACACGCTTCTAAGTAATGAAGTTCCTTACCTTCCTTGCCCTTGGAGGCTAGGAATTCCCGGCAAGCCTTCTTGAAGTGACCTACCTTCCCACAGTGGAAGCATTTGGACTTTTTAGGGTCCTTCGGCTTCTTGTTCTTCTTCTTCTTCTTCCCGTCCGAGACAGGAGGATTAGAAGAACTGGAAGCCACTTGCTTCTTATTTGGCCTCTTCCTCTTCCATGAGGGATTGGAAGATTCTGCCAAATTGGCCTCTCCTTTAGGTCGGACCGTATCCTCATCCCTGATCATCCACTCATAAGCCTGTAGTTGCTTCATGAGCTCGGTAAGTCCTAACTCCTTTGTCGCCAGATTGTATGCGGCCTTAAACCCCACAAAATCTTTAGACAGAGTCTTGAACACCATCTCGATCTGGGTGTTATAGTCCAACTCAGCACCATTCTCGGCAGCCTCAGCGAAGAATCCCATTAGAGTGATCATATGGTCCTTCACCGGAGCACCCGCCTTTTGCTTGGAGTTCATAATGCTGGTGATTGCAGACTGTCGAGCCAATTTTTCTTGGTCTCCGAACATGTCCTCCAGATTTTCCATGATCTCCCCAGCAACTTGATAAGTCTCATGCTGCTTTTGTAAAGCACTCGTCATGCTAGCAAGGATGTAGCATCGAGCTATCTCATTGGATTCTCTCCAACGATTATAGGCAACCGGGACCTCCTCAAGTGGTGTGTCAGGTTTGGGCCCAGGTGGGCATGGTTCGTCCAGTACGAACTTGTGTCTCTCGCAGCTGAGAACTATTAATAGATTTCTTTTCCAATCTTTATAATTGTCGCCATTCAACTTATTTTCAGTAAGTATCGAAATGAGGGGTGTCGGTGACATTTTGAACTGAAATAAAATTATACTAGACATCATTACAAAGCCCAAGCAAATATGCAGATAATTTAGCAAATAAAACATACAAGTATGTTCCTACATGAAACTTGAAAAAAAAATGTAGTATTGCAACGGTAATTCTCAGCACCTATTGCCCCAAGCCACCGAGGGGTGGTCATGAGAACAAATAGCCGGAACATGGACCCCGTCCAATTAATATATGTTACCTTAAATCCTCCAAGGTTAAGACATATATTAATAACCGCTTATTTGGCCACCAGTTTAGTTAACAGAGCTTCTAGGGAAGGTTAATAACTAAACGAGTCTTGAGTGTATAACCATTGTTTACGTAGCCCGATCCACATCCTACCAAGCCACCGAGGGGTGGTCATGAATAGGATCGCACCCGAACACGTTTTCCACATAGGAGATCCAATCTAGTATACCGGCGGCGGTAAACACCTACCGAGGGGTGTGGTCAGGTCAGAACTGACGCGAGGCGTTACCATGCTTTCACATATGGATCAACAATGGAGGCCGTGGGTTTTGTTTGAAACCCTCTCCCACTCAATATTTTGAAAAACATGCAAGTTTTGACAAATTATGTATGATCAATATAGTATGAGCGGCACTCACCTATCCTATATGACATGTTATCAAATATGCATACAAAACATCCATCAATACATATTTATACATCCATGACATATCACAGAAAAATAATTGACAGAATAACCAAGCCATGGTTCCATCCTAGAACAAAGAAAATAAAGATTACAAAATTCCATCCAAAGCATTCTTTGGGCCTTGAATTTTGTTCCGTCTTCTTGTATCCATCTTTATGTAGCCTCTCCATTTATTTCTCATCCCAAGAATTATTTAAAATTTAAATTTCCAAAAATTTAAATTTCAAATTCAAACTCCAAATTCGAATTTCAAATTTAAATTTCTAATTCAAATTTTAAACAATTTTAATCATCATGTGTAATAATATGTAATTTCAAAAATTTCAAATTTTCAATTACATATTTTTAAACATGATTTAAAATTAAATCTCAAATTTAAAAATCAAAATTTTCAAATTTTGGACCGCCGCACCGCCGCCCGTGAAGGCGGCAGCCGCCGTGGGCAGCCACCAACCCCGGAGGGGCTGGCAGCCCACGGCTGCCCCTTGTGCAGCCCTGCCGGGCTACAGGCCAAGCCTGCAGCGCCAGGCTGCACGCCCAGGCTGGGCGCAGCAGCCGGCAGGCTGCAGGCAGCGCTTGCAGCCAGTGGCTGCACGCCCAAGCTGCGGCCAGCCTTGGGCAGGCTGCGCCACCCTCGGCTACAGGCCAAGCCTGCGGCCGTGGGTGATGTTTGCCTGCAGAGGGGCTGCCGCAGCCCCATCCTGCCCGAGGGCAGGGGCTGCAGCCCCACCAAGGCCCGTCGGCCTATCCCGAGGGGTCGTGTCTCGATTTTCGTGCCATATTCCAATTTACCTATTAGGATCTCCAAAAAATTAATTTGAATCCCAATTAAATTGAAATTTTCCACACAATCAAAATTTCAATCTTTAAATTAAATTTAACTTTTGGGAAAAATAAATTACGGTCTTCAATCTTCAATCTCCTCCAAGAATAATTATATAAAAAATTCCTAAACCGTTTCCGGTGTTCAAAAAATTCTAACCATAAAAATTCTAAGAGACAAGAATTAAAATCCATGGGAAAATTACAGTGTAAATAAACTACTCCCATGGTTACATAAAAAATTCCTAGATACAATTTTTCTAAATTCTAAGGAACCATAACCGGCATAAACAAGCATGCTTATAATAATTCAAAAAATTAAAATAACCACATACTTTATACATAATACATGATAACAACATAAAGGAATCCTAGAATGCCACTCTCTAAATATCAAATCCATACATAAATAAAAAGACTAAGTAATTGTCTAATTTATGTACATGGCATAGTCATGAGATGGCTCTGATACCAATTGTAGGAAAATAATACGGTAAAACCGTATCAGAGTGGCGCAGCGGAACAATAAAAATTTTTAGATCGTTAAATATCTCATGATGCCATATACAATAAACCAACAACAATTAAAACTCATACCTCAAGGACGCCAATGTGCAGGAGGAGAATGACCGGAGGCTTCAACCAACTAGCCTTCTCTACTATTCTCCAATTCCCGAATGGCTGAGTGTGTGGGCACTCTGAACCTCGATCGGTATGCTAGCACTGCTAGTCTTCTTCCGACCACCCAGATCTCTAAAGAACTTTATTGTCACGATGAGCTGTGCAACAATAAGCCTGCTCACCTGAGAGTCTGTGGTCTAAGAGAACTGGAGTGGCAGGACCTCTATTTATAGACCTGCATGAGGTGAATCTCTGAATTTGAATTGGATTAGGAAAAGATATTTTCCCTTATCCAAACCCATAAAATCCGAATTTTTCCAAGGGAGAATCTCCACTAAAAAATTCGGTTTTCTTAGGATAGATCCAATCCAAATCTCAACAAGATTTTAACTAGAATTTTATCTCCCTTTTTCAACCAAAAAATCCGAAATCTTTAGGAGAAAATCTTCTCCAAATTTTCGGCCACTTTTAGGATAAGGAAGAATCAAAATTCCACTAGGATTTTTCAAGCTAAATCTCATCTCAAACTTATCCAAAAATAACCGAATTTCCTAGGATAAAGCCTCCAAAATTTCGGCCACTTTTAGGGAGGGAGAGAATCCAAATTCAACTAGGATTGAAACTTGAATTTTCCCTTGAATCTTATCTACAAAAACCGAATTTTCCATTGAGGATTATCCTCAAAAAATTCGCCCACTTTTGTTGGGATTTTGATTCAAAATTCAAGTAGGATTCTAACAAGATTATCCTCTCCAAATCCAACTCAAATTCGAATTTCAAACCTTGTGGATTTTCCACAACAAATTCGAATCCTACTTAGACTGTGATTCAAAATTTGAATTTCAAATTTCAAATTCAAATTTCAAATTCAAATTTCAAATTTCAAATTTCAAATTTAAATTTCAAATTCAAATTTCAAATTCGAATTTCAAATTCAAATTTCAAATTCAAATTTCAAATTCAAAATTTAAATTTCAAATTTCAAAATTCAAATTTCAAATTCCACAAAACGGTTGTGTTTCATATTCTTGTTCTCATGGATAATTTTCTACAACTCCAATCCAATCTCAAATAAAATCATGGCAACTTTATTTGGAGTTCGAATAATTGTGTACTCTATTATCCAAAACAAAATCTGAATCCAACCGGAGAGAATCTTGTCTACCATCCTAATCTTGTGTCATCACCATCCATGCATAATAAACTAGCCAATAGCATACACAAATCAATTTGCCAAACGTTAAGGAATTATGTGGAGCTAGTAGAGGGACTGATTGGACATATATAATCGGGCTCTCGTGATTCCATATGATCATCATTCTGTACCGAACAACTCAATCATATGATCACTAATTTCAGAGTCACACCACTATAAACCTGAAACTGAACTCCCAATTATATACCGTATTATGTAAGCCTGTGACGAGCTACCATCCAATGACCTTGTCATATATGCAAAACCCTCATATGATATCCATGATCAGCCTTAGGTCAAAGTCCGTTTAATCCTACTGATCAGGCTATCTTAAAGTTCCATTATACTACCGAATCTAGAAAATGATTATTCACCATATGTGAATAAGAAGTCATCCGCCCAGCAGACGACCCAAGGCCTTGTCCATTCTCACATTCAGTATAATGCCTTTAAGAGGATACCTTTAACTCCTCAGAGCTATGATTCCGATATCTGCAAACAAACCCTTCATCGTATACAAGTCATGCACCCAACGAACCGGTCTATAAGCTTACTACCTCTGAGACGCTTTAGCCATTGGAACATCAAAGTACACAAGTCATATACATGAAGTAGTTCATTTACTCAGGATTAAGGTTATTGCACAATGAACGTCAAAAGCAGATTGATCCACTCATAGCGGACTACGTAGATCAATCATGCTTTAGTCCCGGTTTAATATGTCACCACCAAGCAACATATCCATGTCTCTACTTGGGAGTCCAGCTCCAGACAGTCAAGACAGACCGTCCCCTCCAAGGCTTTAGACAACATAATAGTCTTAACATGAGTTAGATGCTCGGTCTAACCCCATAGACTACAGACCATAGTTTAGACTGCTAACTTTAGAACATTGTCTTCTCGCATACAAAAATCCATTGCATGCAACGTTCTAACAGTTTTAACACAAGCAGTCAGTGAGCCATATTTGCTTACATTTACTTTAACATGTAAATAAGACGAGGACAGATAGCAATGTAATGAATAACCTCTAAGTATAATTTTATTATCCAGTTCAAAATGAATACATCAAAATGTCTCTAATACTTAGGGCATTTCCTAACAGATTTGGTTTCTTACCTTTCCAAATTTCATAGGGAGTTTTGGTTGTACCTGGTCTTATGTACACACGGTTGATCATGTAACATGCAGTATTGACAGCCTTTGCCTATAGTCAAAAAGCCAGTTTCTTAGAATTCAACATAACCCATGCCATCTCTTGAAGTGTCCTGTTTTTCCTCTCAACCACACCATTTTGTTGTGGTATTTTGGGAGCAAAAAATTTATGTGCAATTCCATGTTCATTGCAAAAGTTAGCAAAAACAGCATTCTCAAATTCTCTACCATGATCACTTTTGATTCTTACTATTTTACCAATATTGCTGCCCTTTTCAGTTCTTAGTTTCATGCACAATGCTTTAAAAACTTCAAATGTATCAGATTTGTCTCTAATAAAACTTAACCAAGTGAACCTAGAGTAATCATCTACATAGACAAAAACATACCTTTTACCTGCTATACTTTCTACCTACATTGCTCCCATCAGATCCATATGAAGGAGTTCCAAAACCCGAGTTGTGTTGATGTGCTGCAATACTTTATGAGTTACCTTCACTTGTTTCCCGATTTGATAGGGTCCACAAATTCCAGGTTCTCTTTTTTCCAACTTTGGAATTCCACGAATAGCTCCTATACTCATAATCTTAGATTTTTATAGTTTAAATGACCCAGTTTTTGATGCCGTATTTCAATGTCATTTACTTAAGTTTTATAGCATGTAAGTGGATGGTGTAACATATAGCAATTATCTAAAGATTTAGAACCTGTCAAAACACACTTGTTAGATTTGTCATATACATGACATTCATCTTTTGTAAAACTTACAAACAGGTTCTGATCACAAAATTGGCTGATACTAATCAGATTTGCTTGAAGCCCATCAACCAACAGTACATCTTTTAGTCTCGACAGTCCTTCCACATTAAGAGTTCCTTTCCCTAGTATGCAGCTTTTGATTCTATCTCCATATGTGACATGACCGAGAGCATATTCCTGAAAAGTTTTTAAAACTGCTTTGTTACTTGTCATATGTCTAGGACAACCACTATCAAAGTACCAAGAATTAGTAGTACCTACTTTAAGAGAAGTATAAGTAGCATAACACCTTAAATCAAATTTTCATATCAATCAATCTTAAGTTTTTGTGTTTTTCTAGGATATGAATCATTTGGTTGTCTAATTATCATACCTCTTTTTAAAGCATTTTGATACTTATAACATCTAGGTCTTATATGTCTAGGTATGCTACAGTAATGACAAATAGGAACAAATCTCTTAGGCTTAGGCCTTAGATGCATAAGTCTAGATTTCTTACTTAGTTTGGAATCGGGAACCGAAGTTGATGTTTCTTTCACAAACACAGTTTTGGATTAAGAAGCTTCACCTGTATAGCTTAGGCCATGATGATCTCCACAAGATTTACCAATTGACAGGATGTGATCGAGTTTGCCTGTTCCAAAATTAAGCATCTTTAAGGACTTTTGAGTTTCCTCCAATTTGAATCGAGCCTCCTGAAGATTTTTATCTTTCTCAGTCACTTAGCCATGGCTTCCTTCAGGGAATCCCTCTCCTTTACTAACTCAGTCACTCAATCTTCCAATTTCTTGTTTAATTTACACAATTGAATCCACTTGAAATACATCTTCTCATAGGCCTTCTCGATTTCATTATCACTAAGTTCTTCATCACTACTATTGCATTCAGAGTTAGAATAATACATACCATCAGTCTCAACAGATGTGTCACCAGATGTTGCAACATGTGCTGACACATTAGTCAAGTTGTCTATAGGTCTGGTTTCTGTGCAGACATTGAGAGCAATATGATTGATTATATTATCTTCACATTCGTCTTGATTCCCTTCAAATTTATCATCACTCAAAGTTATTTTTAGAGACTTTCCCTTTTTCTCAAGCGTGTTAGCATACTCTGCTTGAATATGACCAAAGCCTTCACATTCATGATATTGAATCCTTTTATTTTTGTTCTTTTGATCTGAAGTATTGGCCACGGTCTTCTCTTTCTTGGAAATAAACTTCCCTGGTTTTTGTCCCTTGTTACGGTTTCTCATCTTCTTCCATATCTTGTTGAAATTTTTTGTAAGCAGAGCAAGGGACTCCTTCATGTTGGCCTCATCAGTATCGGCTTCATCTTCATCACTGGAGTCCTGAACTTTGGCTTACGGAGTAATACATTTATCCTTCTTGTTTTGCTTTAGGTTCATCTCAAAAGTTTGCAAGGATCCCATCAGTTCATCAAGTCTCATGGTGCTAACATCTCTAGCCTCCTCAATGGCCGTGACCTTATAGGCAAATCTTTCTGGTAAGATCTCAAGGTTTTCCTCACCAGTTTTATCTCAGAATATTTTTCACCTAGAGCAAAGGCTTCATTGGCTATATCACACAATTTGGCATTAAAATCGGCAATAGTCTTACTTTCAAGCATCCTGAGATTTTCAAATTGAATAGCCAAATTTTTGAGCTTTGACATCTTCACAGTAGTGGTTCCTTCATAGGCGATCTCAAGAATTGACCTTGCCTCCTCAGCCGTCTCACATGTGGAGATGAGCTTGAATTGACTGGCATCTATAGCATTAAAGATTGCATTCAAAGCCTTTGAATTGTTATTCACTAATCTGTCCTTATCACTTGACCAGGTTTCTTCTGGTTTAAGGATAATCTTTCCCTCGTCATCCTTAGTAGTAGGGTGTGTCCAGCTAGTCAAAACTGCACGCCAAGCTTTTTCATCAAGAGCCCTGATAAATGCCTTCATACGTGCCTTCTAATAAGGATAATTAGTTCCATCCAAAAGCAGTGGATGTGAAACAGACCTCCTTCTCGCAGAAGATCTATGCCTGTAAAACAGATCAAATCCCAAAATCTAACCAAAAAGATATTAGTTACCCGCTCTGATACCAATTGTAAGATCCGTTTTTATAATATTTATCAGATTTAATTAATTAATCCAATTAATCAATTATCAAAAGCAAGTAAATAAATAACACAGGCAATTTTAACGAGGTTCGGTTTCCCTACTCCTCAAGGCCACGCCCAGACGTTGAACACTTCACTAACTATCAAAAGATTACAAGCACTAATAGACTTATGCAATCTAAAGACTCCTCTTTGTTGTTGCCGCCGGTCATCTTGAATCCAGTTAATGAACTCGTTCAGCAAGATCCCCTTACAAGTATACATTGAAATCCCTTCAACTGCTGTTGTGTCCTCCCGAAGACTTCAAATCTTTCTCTCGAAAGACGCGAAATAAGTATAAAGCTTCAAAATCACCAAGGACTCAAAATCACAAAATCTAAACTCTTGCTCTTTGTATCAAGGACGAGTATTGTGAGTCCTTATATAGAACTTCAAAGATCTCCTTCAAAATTTTAGATTTATTTTGAATTTTGAAGATGTTACAGATAATGTTGCAACATCTAATGTAACATCTCAAAAATTCAAATTTCAAATACTCCAAATTTTAAAACCCAGATATTCTTCAAATATTATCCAAAATATATCTGCACGTTTTCTCAAATAAAAATCGTAATATATATAGCAAATCTTGGGATTTTTGAAATCCTAATTTAAATAGGATTAGAAAATCCAATTTAAATTAGTTTATCCTTTTTCCAGTTTTATCCATATCTTAACTAGCTTCACAAATCTGGAGCAAAACTCGATGTTCCAATACATGTTGTACCATCTCGTAGCACATCTGATACTTCACTGACTCTGCACAGATGTTGTAACATTCTATAGCACAGTATGTAGCACATCTTGCAAAACTTACATAAACACCTGCAAAACCTGCATCTACTTTTAATATTTCTGGTTTTACCTAAATTGCCATAAATGTCAATACTAAAAAACCTAACAATAAATATATGAATGGTTTATATTGCTTATAGTTGGAGCATTAGTCACTTGATGGCATGAGCATTTGCAGAGTAGAAAGCTTCTTTCAATATGTGGTGCATACAGGTCTTACTTAACAACCACAAGTTCATCCACTTCCGACTCCATAAAAAGAGGAAATTGTATATGCTTAACACACCATTCAGAAACACTCAAGGAAGTGTGTGCAAGAGGGAGCGTGAGAGGTGTTAGGAAATGCCATATGCATTAGAGACATATTGATTTATTTTGAACTGGATAATAAAATTATATATAGAGGTTATTCATTACATTGCTATCTGTCCTCATTTTATTTACATATTAAAGTAAATGTAAGCAAATATGGCTCCCTGACTGCTTGCGTTAAACTGTTAGAACGTTGCATGTAATGGATTTTTGTATGCGAGAAGACAATGTTCTAAAGTTAGTGGTCTAAACTATGATCTGCAGTCTATGGGGTTAGACCGAGCATCTAACTCATATTAAGACTATTATGTTGTCTAAAGCCTTGGAGAGGACGGTTTGTCTTGACTGTCTGGAGCTGGACTCCCAAGTAGAGACATAGATATGTTGCTTGGTGGTGACATATTAGACCAGGACTAAAGCATGATTGATCTACGAAGTCCGCTTTGAGTGCATCGATCTGCTTTTGACGTCCATTGTGCAGTAACCTTAATCCTGAGTAAAAGGACAGCTTCATGTATATGACTTATATACTTTGATGTTCCAATGGCTAAAGCGTCTTAGAGGAAGTAAGCTTATAGACTGGTTCGTTGGGTGCATGACTTGTATACGATGAAGGGTTCGTTTACAGATATCGAAATCATAGCTCTAATGAGGAGTTAAGGGTATCCTCCTAAAGGCATTATACTGAATGTGAAAATGGAGAAGGCCTTGGGTCGATTGCTGGGCGGATGACTTCTTATTCACATATGGTGAATAATCATTTTCTAAATTCGGTAGTATAATAGAATTTTAAGATAGCCTGATCAGTAGGATTAAACGGACTTTGGCCTAAGGCTGATCATAAATATCATATGAGGGTTCTGCATACATGACAAGGTCATTGGACGATGGCTTGTCACAAGTTTACGTAATACGGTATATAATTGGGAGTTCAGTTTCAGGTTTATAGTGGTGTGACTCTGAAATTAGTGATCATATGATTGAGTTGTTCGGTAAAGAATGATGATCATATGGATTTGCGGGAGCTCGATTATATATGTCCAATCAGTCCCTCTACTAGCTCCACATAATTCCTTAACGTTTGGCAAATTGATTTGTGTATGCTCTTGGCTAGTTTATTATGCATGGATGGTGTTGACATAGAATTAGGATGGTAGACAAAATTCTCTCCGGTTGGATTCAGATTTTGTTTTGGATAATAGAGTACACAATTATTCGAACTCTAAATAAAGTTACCATGATTTTATTTGAGATTGGATTGGAGTTGTAGAAAATTATCTATGAGAACAAGAATTTGAAACACAACTGTTTTGTAGATTTTGAAATTTGAATTTTGAAATTTGAATTTTGAAATTGAAATTTGAAATTGAAATTTGAAATTGAAATTCGAATTTGAAATTTGAATTTGAAATTTAAATTTGAAATTTGAAATTTGAATTTGAAATTCGAATTTGAAATTTGAAATTCAAATTTTGAATCACAGTCCAAGTGGGATTCGAATTTGTTGTGGTAAATCCACAAGGAATGAAATTCGAATTTGAGTTGGATATGGAGAGGATAATCTTGTTAGAATCCTACTTGAATTTTGAATCCAAATCCTAACTAATGATGGATGAAAATTTTGAGGATTATCCTCAATGGATTTTCGGATTTTGTGGATAAGGTTCAAGGAAAAATTCAAGTTTCAATCCCAGTTGAATTTGGATTCTCTCCTCCCAGATAATGGCCGAATTTTTGGAGTGAATCTCCTAGGAGATTTTCGATTATTTTGGATAAGGATGAGATAAGATTCAAGCTTGAAAATCCTAGTGGAATTTTGATTCTCCCTTATCCAAAAGTGATCGAATTTTTGTGGAGATTTTCTCCTTTGAATTTTCAGATTTTTTGGTTGAAAAAGGGAGACAAAATTCTAGTTAAAATCTTCTTTAGATTTGGATTGGATTTATCCTAAAGTGGTCGAATTTATTGTTGGGATTTTCCCCTTGGAAAATTCGGATTTTGTGCTTGTGGATAAGGGAGAATATTTTCTCCTAATCCAATTCGAATTCAGAGAATCACCTCATGTAGGTCTATAAATAGAGGTCCTGCCACTCCAATTCTCTCAGACCACAGGCTCTCAGGTGAGCAGGCTTATTGTTGCACAGCCCACCGTGACAATAAGTTCTTTAGAGATCTAGGTGGTCGGAAGAAGACTAGCAGTGCTAGCATACCGATCGAGGTTCAGAGTGCCCACACACTCAGCCATTCGAGAATTGGAGAATAGTAGAAAAGGCTAGTTGGTTGAAGCCCTCCGGTCATTCTCCTCCTGCAAGATTGACGTCCTTGAGGTATGAGTTTTAATTGTTGTTGGTTTATCGTATATGGCATCATGAGATATTTAACAATCCTAAAAATTTTTATTATTCCGCTGTGCCACTCTGATATGTTTTTACCGATTTATTTTCCTACAAGAGGAATATAGAGAGAGAATAGAGAAATAGAGAGAAGGAAAGAAAGAGAGAAGAAAGAAAGGAGTCTATAAATAATGAAATAAATAAAATTCTGTGTTTTAATTTATGTGTTCTATTAATTAGTTATTTCCTATCTCAATATTTTGGAAAATTTACCCCACATTACTAACATTAAGCTATTTTATGGGGCTATTTATATTTTTATACCATATATTTTACTTTTATTTGGAAGTATAGTTTGCATTTTGAAGTTTTACATTTTTATACCATTAGAATACATTTAATATACTAGTCTATATGTTCACATAATCTTGAACGAGAAATGCCTAGAACACCCTTAAAAAGAAAAACTATAATTTGGAATATTTTCCTTTTTATACCCTATAATTTGTTTTCATTAAAAAAGATACGTTGAATTCTAAGTCTTGTATTTTATATCGTTATACTACATTTAGTAAATAAATCAAAATTTTTTTGTTTTGATATAAAATGCCCAAAATGCCCTTAAAAAGAAATATTTGAAAACGACAAATGCTTTAATTTTCTCAACAAAAAATTCAAACTTCTCAACCCCACCGTGTAACTACCCAGTCTTTTCACACCCTGTCTCCATGCACCCCTTATGACCGCGCCTCCAATCCTTTATTTAGTTTTTAAATTATATTAGAATTTATTCAAGTATTTTTAATTTTTAATTTAAAGGATATTTTGCTTAGTTTAATGTTAAAATTATATGTCCATTGAGAAAACGTATAGATTTGAAGCACTAAATGTAATATAATAATATGGAAATATAGAAAATTAAAATACACTATATACTTTTTGAATTAAAAGTAATATACAGTGCATAAAAATGTGAATAACGTATAATTTTAGTTTTAATTTTTTAGGGTATTTTGACAGTTTAAGGTTAAAATTAATGCCTCGTTTGTTTATTGCTTTACGTTCAAATGTAATGTATTTTTCATTCAAATGCAAAAGTATTATATTCAAAAATTAATTGCATCACATTTGAAATTTAATAAAATCACTATTCATTATTTCATTTTTTTAATTACTTTTACTAATTATATCATAAACTCTCTTTCTCTTTCATTTTTTTCTCTTTACTTTTACTTGTCACATCATCCATTTATTATTTAAATACAATTTAAATACTTTTCATCCAAACATACATGCATTCAAATACAATGCAAATATTTTTTATTCAAATGTAAATTACATTCAATGCATTGCATTCAAACATAATGCAAATGCAATGCGCTTACAAAACATCCCCAACTACTATCCGAGAAAAGGTATAAATTTATATATCAAATATAATATGATGGTATAAAAATATAAAAGTTCAAAATGCAAGGTATATTTTCTAAAAAAAAGCAAAATAAATGGCATAAAAATATGAATAACCCTTTCTTTTTCTACTATAGCTAATTTGGCTTATTTTCATCCTTAGTATATTTGAATAAACTTGTTTATATTATTAGGTAAATTGCTTATTTTACCCCCCAACCTTTTTTACAAATTTACGATTTTTGGTCCCAACTGTCTCTAATCTCTTTCAACAGATGCAAAATGGCCCTTTTCATTAACAAATGCCAGAAATATAATCAAAAATATCATGCAAATAACATGTGATTTCCTATTTAAAAATAATAAAGAAAAATATATATGATTCAACTTTCATGTTTCATGTATATGATTTATCCCATCTAATCTTTTACTTATTTTATTATCATGTGTTAGGGTTTTCAATCTTAAGCGTCAGGTTTAATGAGAATCGCATGTTTGCTTATTTAGCATCATTCGAATTTGATCAACAAGATAAGATTGATTTTGGGATTTTTAATTTGTGATTTTTGACATATAAGAAAATGACATTTCATCTACCAAATAAGGTAAAAAAGTCAGGCAAGTCTCAAACTCTTTTTGTCACTATTGTGGAACCAAGAGCACGTGCGACCAAACTGTTTTCAATCGTTAAAATCGATTCATCAAGATTGGTGTCACTTTATGATATAGAAAAAAGACCCAAAATTAATAAAGTAAAAAAATTTGAGAATATATATCTATATATATATATAGGATTTGCACTAATGGCACAATGACTTCAAACATGGCAAAAAATGAAAACTTGGAGGTAAAGTAACAATAGTGAGTCATGACTTGGTATCTACACTTGGATCTGGGAGGGTAATGAAAAGGGAAAACATTGCTCCAGAATTTTCAAATTAACAAGTTCTTTTTTTTCTTTTTTCTTTTTTTTTTTTTTTTTTTTTGTCTAAGTCAACGTTTGCGCAGCATGGACGTGATTCAACTTAGCTTTTATTTTTTCTTTTTGACACTTGAGTTGTTGTTCTTGTTAGTTTTTGTTACAAATAAAGAAGGTATATATTCAGGAAATTATTAGGCTGTATTTATCTTGATAACCTATAGCCTTATATCTATATAGTGCGTGATTTTCTAGCAAATGCCTCAAAATAATTCACCGACATAGAAGGGCTATAGCAACAAATCGAGTCCAGCCATCCGTTAAACATTATAGTAGTAGGAAAACTCTATCAATTATTGTGACAAAGGTTGTCACTATACGTGTGTGAAAGCTACTATTGGCGAACATATAGCCGGGACCACCTAACGCAAGTGATAACATTCTAAGAGAATAATGGGAGAAGAAAAATTTCACTCCTAATGTGTGTTATTTCTTAATCAGAAGCTGGGGAATGGTAATTTCAAAAAAGAAAAAGAAAAAAATCAAGAATGATTTCACTTGAGAACTTGACTATTGTTCTTGAGTTTGATTACTACCTAGCACAATATTCTCTTATACACATACGCTTGAAGAAATCGAGTTATAAATTGCATCATGACCATGTAAAGTGAAAGGTGAAGGAATTTTGTGTTGTCATTATGGTCGATCATTGGAATAAAATCTCTTCTATTCTTCTTGAAAAGTGCAGGACTTTTATTTTGTGTGGTCCATATCCTGCTGTTCACACATTTAGGATCCTTGACATTGACTACACATAGCATTACCTTTGCATTGTTCTTATGATCTAATTGTGCTTGCTGGTTTAGAATCTCAAGGGATTTATCGATGTAGTTGATCATTAGAGGATTTTTTCTTTTAAACACTCAAGAAAAAGGGGGTTTCACGTCCCCCTTTCGATGTGGAAAATTTTTACATTGATTGAGGAGGCTTTTTACATTGGTTGACAAATCACGGACGTGGTAAGGCATGCAGCAGAGCTTTCAACATCGGTTGACGAGTAAACCGACGTTAAAAATACGCTTTTCCACTTGTAACATCGGTTGCTACGTAGTCGATGTAAAAAAAAAAAAAAAAAAAAGGTTTAACTTATTATAATTTTTTCACAAATCTTAACTGATCATTTTCTCTTTCATCGCCAGACATACTTTTTCTAAAGTCTTGGTTTTTTTTTTTTTTTTAATTTCAGGTTTACATTCTTCAGGTTCTTCAAGTATTTGATCACGACCGAAAATGAGAAATCAGCTTTAATTCATTTTCACATTTCTTATTAAAATTGTTTTCTATTTTATGAATCTTTTGTAAACCAAAATGCTATTGTAGAACCATTTACTGAAAACCATGAGATTATTTCAAACCATTTTCAAATTAATATCAAATACCATCATTAATTTGTTTGCTTGTTTATCTTTAATTATTTATGTGAAAACTAAGAACTATATTGAAAAACATAAAAAATCTAAGGTTTTCTATGAAACTGCTTAATCATAAAATACATCAAAAAAGCAGTTTATATAAACTTGCGTAAAATGACTAAAAGACTATTCTACCCTTAATGATAAAAGATAACAAAAAAATTAATAATGACTATAATCTAACATCCCCCCATCAAACTCACGATGCAGCTATAGAAATCAGCGAGACTTTCCAAAAAGAATGAAAATATGAAGTGGTGTACGACTTTGTAAACAAATCGGCAATTTGCATAGAAAAAGGGACAAAAGTAGCATTAGAGTTCCAACTTGATAATGATGCCAAATGAGATAATAATCAACCTCAATATGTTTGGTCTATTCATGAAATATTGAATTATGCTGAATAACAGTCTTATTATCACAATACAATGGAGTAGGTCGATGAAGATAAACGTGTGACGTCGCCGACCTAGCTCGCCCAGGTCATTGACTACCTTCTTTTCTTCTTTTCTTACTCTCACTTATCGTAATCTCATTTTATAAATTACAAAAACGTGTTTGAAAACTCTCTTTTTAAATTAATAATTTGTGTTAGAAAAACACATATTTTTTTTATACATATATATATTTACCAAAATACATCTTAATCCTTGTAATACTTTGTATGTATACTTTACATTCATATTGTTCTGTTTCTTTACTTTTCATACAAATTTCTTGCAGACGGAAAACATAACGGGTATACTTCCCTATCCATGACATCTTGAGAATCTGCCCGCCAATCTATCAAATGTTTTCTTTTCATCTTACTGATTGCTTACCCTTATCACCTACACTACAAATAAACTAGTGAGCTAGAGCTCAGTAAGTATAAACATACATGCAAAATTGATATGAGTGAAGCGACTAGGGTTAGCTTTACTATACTTTTTTTTCTATGTTAGGGTTTCTTATTAAGCCTTCTATACCTTAATTTTTGATCTCTTTGCGTTTCATCTTATGAACTATATTGTTCTGCTCTTTGTCTATTTTTTTTTTTTCCATACATTTTGTCTTTACTTCCTTTCTTTTCT
The DNA here is from genome assembly GCA_035233585.1 of Antiaris toxicaria. Classification (NCBI taxonomy): domain Eukaryota; kingdom Viridiplantae; phylum Streptophyta; class Magnoliopsida; order Rosales; family Moraceae; genus Antiaris; species Antiaris toxicaria. The sequence goes on from CP141157.1 coordinate 26,936,811, forward strand.
TTCTTTCTTTACTTTCTTTACTTTCACTTGTGGGCCTGATGTTGAACGTACCTAATGCGCGTAGACCAATGGACGAAGGGGGAGCGACCTACCAACCTATCTTAAGGTCATCTTAATCCACCGTGTTTTATGGATGAATTGTAATTACCACACCTTTGGGGTAGGGTCCAGCCAACTGCCGCCCTTTTGGGTAGCACCACATCTGCGTGGAGGCTATAGACCTGAAAACCTCACCTTAAGGAGGTCAGTATGCTAACATTTAACTTTTCAGTTTTATTATCTTGCTTATTTGTATTCTTGATTATTCTTTTCCTAAACTTTTCATCTAAACCTAAATCGTCTTTTTATGCGACTTAGTTGGTATAGTTAGTACATCCAGTCAGTTCGTGGGCAGACTAGTATATGCCTATACTTACAATAACTATGCTAAACTTAACTTCTTTGATTCTTTCGATGTTCCTTTGTTGCTTCTCGATTGGCTTCCTACAAACCAAACATTGTCCATTAAATTTTATTTTATTTTATTATTGTTATATTATTATTATTTTTTTTTTTTTTTGTGTTCTTTCTTGCCAAAAATCTAATCCATCCTTATCATTAAGGAAAACTAAGTTAATTCACTTTCCTTCCAATGGGATTTTGACACCTAGAACCTCTAATTCTTTCCAAATTTTACAAAAATGCAAATAAGGAAATTTTGGCTTAATCCTTGCCATTGAATCTAGATAAGATTAAATCTTAGCCTTAGAATCTATGTAATACTTTCTCTTACTTTTTGAGAAATAGCAATTATGATGTCATAATTGTGATATTATATAACTTAATACATGTTTTATTTATTTGATTACTATTCATATTAATTCGGGTCACTCTTTGACTAAAAAGTCAAACCGAATAAACTTCACCAAAATCGCCCTGACAGGTTCCTAAGGCCTCCGGTGTAGTCGGTTTGCCTTATTTTTCTTTTGTTTGGCCAAAAATCCCGATCAAACATTTTTGTCTTTTAGTGCACCCTCTTGCACTACCTAGGGTTTTTTATGCCGATTTGGCACCATTCCTCTCATTTTGATTCAGTAAAAATTTCTATCTCTGAATTCCTAACCTTTAATACTGTTAAAACATTTTATTGCATTCTAAACAGTATCAAATCATTCATTTTACACTTTTAAACATGAAAATTATTGTAATATATACAATGTATATATCTCCGAGAATGATGAATTTTCTCGGTCATTACAAAATGCCCATATTTGCAAACAACCAATGTAACCAAACTATCTCACAAGTAATAGAAGCCATGGCATAGTGTTCTACTTCAGTCGAAGATCTAAAAACAATATCTTCCTTCTTACTTCCAAGAAATGAGAGAATCACTCAAAAACATAAAATCTAGTGGTAGACTTACGATTTATAGAATTACTAGCCCAATCAGCATCAGAGTGCATCTGCAACTCTGAAGATAAAGAAGACAAAAGTGATAGACTCTGAAACTGTGTGCCCTAAAGATAACTCAAAATGCGAAGGACAGCAACTCGATGAACTATAGTAGGCGAAGTAACAAACTAACTGACTATATGAACAACATGGGCAATATGCGGATGAATGATGGGGAGATAAACCAAGCTACTGACAATAGTTCCAAATAAACTAGGATTTAGCAAATGAATCCCATTAGAAGTAGAATGCCAAGCATTGAGCTCAAGAAGTGTATTAACAATCTTATTATTAGTAAGACGAGCATGCTTAAATATGTGAATTATATACTTAGATTGAAAAATAAGATAACTTTTTGGTGAAGTGCCAACTTCAATACCCTGAAAGTAACATAGTAGGCCTAAATCCTTTATTACAAGACAACAAGTTAACTATGTCTTCAGCACTGAAATCCCATCAGCATCATCGCCAGTAATAATCATGTCGTTAACATATAAAGGAGGCAAAATACGACCAGTAGTGGTATACTTGATAAATAAGGCCAAATCATGATGGCTAGGATTAAAACCAAACAAAGAAATAACTGTTAAGAACTTCTCAAACTAGGCTCAAGGTGCCTACTTGAGACCATAAAGAGCCTTTTTGAGTCTACAAGTTTCACCACGTTGGTAGAGAACAACAAAGGGAGGTACCACATATACTTCTTCTTGAAGAAACCATTAAAGAAGGTATTATTTACATCCATTTGAGATATGTGCCATTGATGAATAGATGCAACTGTAGTAAGAGTGCGAACTATAGTCATCTTTGCAACAAGGGCAAAAGTCTCCTTACAATCCATACCATACTCCTAAGAGAATCCTTTAGCAACTAATATCGCTTTATATCTTTCAATAGATCTATAAGATTTAATCTGATCTTATAAACCCAACAAGAACTAATTGCTCATTTACTTGGTGGTAATTGTACCAACTCCTAAGTGTGCGTCTGATGCATAGCTATAAGTTCCCTAACCATATCATTTTGCCAAAATGTATTACAAATTGCTTATTTGTAGGACAAAGGCTTACAGAGACAGTAAAGATAAACTAAAAAGGAAACAAAAGAACTATATAATAAGAGTAAGCAAAATCTAGTAGGTGAATGGACTTACAAATTCTCTTAGGGTGATAGGGGCAATAAGTGGACTAGGAGTCAAAGTACCAGTATTTGCAAAATTATTGACAGGAACTCTACAAGAATCATGATTTGAAATGGAAGTAGGTGAGTACAAAATAGGAGTGGACACCATCATTATCAACAGTAAAAGGATCAATGTGAATAAGATCAGACTTAGTCATGCTATGAGAACTAACAAGAATGGAAAATAAAGGTATATGCTCAAGAAACACAATATGGCAAGATATATAATTTGTTACTAATAGGATCATAACAATGATATCTCGTTTAACTTGCACCATAACCTAGAAAGACATAAATAGCAAACCTCAAGGACAATTTACTATGCTTGACATGAGGTCAAAGGGCAAAACATATAGAACTAAAGACAGATAAGAAAGAGTAATCAAGAGCATATCCATAAAACTTCTCAAAAGGTGACAAACCTGAATTATGTGATGTTGGAATCCTATTTATCAAATGAGTAGCGATAAAGATTGCTTCTTCCCAAAATTCACTAGGAACATAGGCAGATAATAAAAAAGAACAAGTAGCTTCAATAAGATGCCTATGTTTCCTTTTAGCAACATTATTTTGCTTAGAAATATCTATACAAGAAGTTTGGTTAATAGTTTCATCTAAAACAAGCAATTTAGAGAAAACATTAGAAGTGTATTCCTTACCCAAATAACATCAAAAACACTTGACAACAATCAAATGTTGAGTTCTAATAAGTGTCAAAACTCATTCACAATATGAAATAAGTCAAAACATCGTTTTATAAGTAAAACACAATAATAACAAGTGCAATCATCAATAAAAGAAACATAATATAATGACCCCCTTTGTGGTTATAGGAGAAGGTCTCTATACATTAGAATAAATAAAGTCAAATGAGGCAATTGAGAAAGAAATACTTCTATTGAAAATTAAAACAGAAAATTTAGCAAGTTTACAACTACTATAATCAAAAATGTCATGAGTTCCCAAATTTCCTAATGCTCCTATAGAAAGTAAAAAGATAAATGAGATGCTAAAACTGACCAAGATGAGAATGCCAAAAAAAAAAAAGTCAAAAGAAGAATGACTCAAATGAAACGATGATAAATCAACACTGGAAGCCATAATATCCGGTACTTTGAGCTTATCCAAAAAACAAAAAAAAAACGTCCCCCTTGTCTATGTCTAGTCCTAATAAACTATTGAGATTGCGATTCCTGCACAGAACAAGTTGTAGAAGATAAAGAGACTAAGTATTCAGATTCATACAATTCAATAACTTAGACAAAGTTCGAAGTAAGATTAGAAATATAGTATGCATTAGGAAGAAACAAACGTGCAGTGATAATGTAATCAACACTTGCTAAAAGTATAGGAGTACTATTAGTAGTCATAACTAATATAGATGACTTAGGAGAAATTAAAGAAATGAATGATCACAAACCAAGAGATATACGATGAGAGGTGCCAGAATTTAAGACCCACAAAAAAGTAGATATACCTAAAGGATTAGAGGATGACAAACCTACATGAGAAGTTAAGGCAAATATAGTCTATGATTGAATTTCAAAGAACTTTTGAAACAATTTTTTGTACGAATGCATGGTGGAATTGTACGAACTATACTGGTGTAACTACAGCTTCGCAACAAGTGATTGTACAGATTGTATGAAACTATGTGAATTATATGTTTGTGCAAACTATACGATTGTACGAACTATCATCAGCCTTATTAGTGGATTGTTCTTAGAACGCGTGTGAGAGTCAAGGCATTACTACTACTTGTAAGGAATATAAAACACACATATCTCTACATTAGAATGATATTGCTCACTTTAGACCTAAACCCTCATGAATTTGGTCTTGGACTTTACACAAAAGGCCTTATATTCGTCCATATAAACCCATAATTTTTCCCATATGTAGCCAATGTGGGACTTTGGTTGTATTCCTAACAATCTTCCCTTTAAATAAAGGACTGTCATTATCTTCATGGCTCAGACGTCCCTTCAAACCTGTCTGTCCATACCCAGAGGATCATACCATGGATTTACTAGGGGCCCTAGCTCTTTCATCTCATATTAAAAAGATCATACTCTATCAAGATCATTCGCCATATCAGGTCACCATGTTTGATGGATTTCACCATCTTGTGTGTTTTCTATGGTATTTTTATCCTTTGTTAGGGGGTATACCACCTTTGTCTTTTGGTTGTGTTCAAAGATCCTTCTTATGCGTCCACTTGGCTACCTTTAAGGTTTGGCTCTGATACCATATTAAGTGGGCTTAAGTAGAACTCAACCCCAAAAGCTAGCTCAAGGTGAGAGGGATCTCATTCCACATTTAAACAATACAGCAGCCCCTTAACTTAGCAATGTAACTTAGCGATGTAGGACAAATACATAATCTAACACCTTCTCTCATACCTAGCATTGACCAAGGTCCAAACCCATCACCGCCTACCAAACTTGGCTCTAATATCATGTGAAAACTAAGAACCATATTGAAAAACGAACCATATTGGAAAAACGAAACGCGAGGGTTTTCTATTAACCAGCTTAACCATAAAATACATTAGAAAAGAGATTTATATAGACTTGTAGAAAACGAGTAAAAGACTTTTCTACCCTTAATGATAAAAAATAACAAAATACATAATAATCTAACAATATATACATATGTGTGTACTTTTATTGTTGTTGTTGTCGTTGAAACTTGTATATATAGAAAATAAAAAAAAAAAATACTTGTATATATAGACAAAGGCAATTTCACTAAATTATTAAAATCCTTTACACATGTCAAGATTTTCATATAATTTTGACACATTGCTGGGCAACTTAAACATGGGGATCCAAATGAATTTTACCTTCTGCATTTGAACCCATTAAGAAAATTAGGTCTTAAAACTAATTAAGCAAGTCTGTTGAAACCCGAGGGTTATTATCCAGAAACCACCCTATGTTAAAATGCTTTATTGTAAATATTTTCATGAACTAATGAAACAACCTAAACACAGAACTGAATGATGGATTCAATGTTCTTCCATCAGAACTAATAATCAGAATGAATATGAATAAGTATACAATAATAATTTGGAGTCTTTCTATATACATACATATATGTATATGTGTGTGTGTAAATTTTTATGCTTGAGGAGGTCCTTCTAGTCTGATATAGTCATACATTAGTCCTTCAAAAGGGTCAGTATTTCGTCTTTGAGTAAGGTAGAAGACGTTCTTTCCATGTTGGAGTAGATAGCTATGTATATTGATGCTGTAAAACCAGTACAAGCCATGAATTCCATGCCTTGCAATGGCATTGTCTCTGCCTACTAGCCCCGTTGAGAAAAATGGATCCGAGCTTCGGTCATTGACCCTAACCTTAAATTAAAAATAATTTTTGTGAATACAATAGCAAAAATATGTTCAATGTTGCATTGGATCACCTTAAAATTTACAACTAAATGTGATTAATTGTGCCTTAAAGAAAATAATAATAATAATAATTACCTGCAACTCCATATTTGTGGCTGAGGCCAATCCAAGTTGGAGGGTGTAATTTCCAGGCCTTATTACTTCTTCAAGTTCGAATATAATTTGCCATGTAGTTGCTTCGTACGTATCATTTCCTACGTTCCTGCAATATCGCAATGGGTAATGATATGATTTATGTCACGAGAAATTAAAATTATTATTTGACGCGGCTAGTTTATTCCTAACAAGTTATATATTTTTGTTAAAATTTTTTTTTTCCTTTATAATACAAATCATTTTCATATCACGAATCATCAAGTTATAGTAGACCTGCACACACTTTTATGCCATTTTCTTATTAAGAGGTTAGAAGACGAAGCAAAGAGGATTTATGGAAGCTGATAATATGAATCATGATATTTTACCGTAGATTTGTGAGGTAAACGAGAATGTACAATGCTTCTAAAGACAGGAACGAGGGAAAACACAAAAACGATATTTGTCAACAACAATAAAAGGAAACAGCAAATATCTATAAAAAAACGACAGTTAAAATACGACAAAATTATGGAAACCCAAAATCACATAAAAAAAAAAAAAAAAACCCTTTAAAATAAGCATTTATAGACGAAAGATAACCAGAAAAGACAAAAGTTAAACAACAAGAAAAACCCCGTTCGGGCTATCGCTACAGATGGGAAGAGGGATTCTAGATTTAAAACTTGAAAAGTTTTTATTTTTTATTTTCCATTTTATTTATGTGTACACCAAAAAAATAAAAGTAAATAATAAGCAGGTACATCAAAGTCAAATAACGACGCAAATTGAAAATGGCCAACATTTAAAATGACAACTATCTAAATAAAAAACAAACACAAATTGAAAACGAAAAGGAAAGAAACAAAACATTAAGGAAAAAAAAAAGTGGAAAATTGTAGGACAAAGAAGGGAGACCTCTTTTATTTTGTTCATGTTTTTATGTACTGCTCTCTTATCCATTCTATACAAGGGCAGGAAAAACACAAGAAAGGACAGAAAAATATAAACATTTACCTGTTGACCTGAGCAAAGAACCAATCCTTGCTATAATCATTGACGCCAACGGTGTAGACAAGATCTTGATTAGGATATAAATCAGCATAACGATCCCATAATCCATATTGCCTAAACCTGATAATGAAAAATCAAGTTGTTGCATTAAGCAAACAAATATAAGCTAATAGACTAAATATATATATATATATATATTAGTGAAACAATGAGGGGGAAAATGTGGACTTGCTTGTCTGGGTGATTGCTGTACAATTGGTTCATCAGAGTCGGATACGGGTCGGGTACATAGAATTCAGCAGCAGTGCGATCAGGAATACCAATTTCCCATAATGTTGGTCCATTTCTTGGTGGTTCATAAACAAGCATATCTAATTGGATTTTAGATCCTGCATTATAAAGTTAATGGTGTTACCTTTTTTTTTTTTTTTTTGGGTCAGATTTTAGGTCAAATGTTATCTGGGTAGTGAAAACTTAAAATGGAAATTTTACCTGGTTCAATGGTAATGCATTTGCTATATTTGTAATCTCCAACAATGCCCGGGACCCAGGAATATAGATTATAGTTGCCGGGTAGAACATTTTTAATTGAGAAATATCCTTTTTTGTCAGCTTGGGTCCAAAATTGATAGCCCTGAAAATTGTCAGATAAAAATTTAATATTTCAAAGTCTATTTGTCATGAAAGAAAAATCCTTATATTTATAACTAAACAGATTTATACATTCAAAATTTTCCCTTTCTTTTATTATATTTTGAATTTATGGTTCGATTAAGCATATAGTCATTTATGTTTAATATTGCTGACTTTTGGTCAATTATTTTGCATACAACAATGACGATAATATACACGACCATGTCAACACATAATTTTAGAGAAAAAAATATATGGATGGCCATTTATTTGAAATTAAAAAAAATGTAGTCGAAATTTTTTAATAAATGGCCCCTTTTTTAATTTTCATTGTATTTTATAATAGTCCGGTCAGTGACATATACAAACAGTCTATCATTGATGGACCAATATATTATTATCGATTTCCAAATTCATTGATGAAGAACCACTCAGTTTATCATGATAGGTTATTTTAAAAATAAAAATAAAAAATTTATTAGAAGCCCCTAATTTTACTAACTGGAGTAGAATATTCTAAAGATACCTTACTTTCCTTCTGCCATGATCCGGCTTCACCAGGTGCAGCCAGTCCAACATAGGCATAGCGAGCCCAGAATGGCTTTTCGTTGATGTATCTATAACCAAATTTCTTATTATTAAAGTCAAAATATAATTGAAGAAATTTCAATACGAACAAATATAATACGTACCGATCACGAATTAGTAATTGACCTCCAACACTTCCTCGTTGGTCGGAACGAAGGAAATCTTTAGACCGGGTGAAATTGAATGGCCATGCCTCAACTTCTTGTTGCAACTAAAAACACAAAAAACCATTTTCCCTTTGTAACTAATATCGTTTTATTTAACACATAATTTTAATATAATTTTTCTAACAAAATCTCAATTTGGCTTAAATTTATTTTCCAGTGTTTCAAAATCTACATTACATTTATTTTTCTCTCCTACACTCAACAAAAAAAAAATTCACATTTTGAAATGAAATCTTTTCAAAATGAATATTTCAGAATTATGTGCTTTTTCTAGATAATGAAACTCTTTGATTTGATAGTACCTGCGCCTTGGCATCTTCCCAAAGTAAAAGTGGATCATCATTGGTTGAGATTGAATTGAGATAAACGGAAACTGGCCCAAAAACCTTCTTCCAAGGCTCCCCTTCCTCAAATACCATCGTTGCCTCCCTTCCAGCATAGTGAGCACTGGTAAACATCTGCATGTGAATTTTGTTAACTTGATTATTTAAAAATAATAATATTAATACAAGAAATAGAGAGAGAAAAAAAAATAAAAAACTCTTTGTAACAACGTAAATATTATGTGTCGCCATACTGACAGTCGTGCTTACATAACCAAAGGTCGATGCCACAAAATTGTTGTTTTTGTTTTTTGTTTTTTGTTTTTTTTAAGCTAGAAAGGGAAACTTTTAGCTACTTGAACATTTTAATGTCGTATAAATTAGCCGTGATAGGCTTATTTATAAATTAAACGTCGAACTCGGTCTACAATCCATTATAAATGTGTTGTCCATTTAACGTTTTTGTACCTTGGTTGTGCCCAATAGAAAATTTAGAAATGAATAAAAAAAAATATTGAATACAATCGAAGTCACTGATTTTAAATTTAAGAAACAAAGGATTTTATTAAAAACAAACTATGACATTGAAAATATCACCGACTAAAAACTCCAATGAGATAAAATCTTGTTAATTAAGAAAAAAGTACATTAATAAGTCTCATAAGAAAATTATATTAAAAAAATCATAATATAAATTAACATTGTTGTGCCACTTCTCATGCTTGTGTCCTTTCTCATGCCATACCTTTAATTAGTATTCTTAGTGTGCTTCATGTACTCTTAACATAAAGCACAACCACTTAGTAAATGTTCTTGATTGACTCATATAATAATCATAATGTTTCATGTAATGTCTACTTTATAACATATTATATTTATATCAACTTACTATGTCCTATCCGCTTTGGACATCTAATTAACAGTGTCAAATAAAATCTAAAAAATAATTTAAAAAAAAAGATAAAATTGTATAAATAGTCACTTTTTTCCATTTATTAACCAATATGATACAAAATCTCCTCTCTTGATCAATATGACAAGAGTTTTAGTTAAATTTTTGTGTTATATTGGTGTAGTAGTATTTAAATTTGTATTATTCAAAGAGAAAAATGTCAAATGGATCCAATGTTTGAGCCCATTGGGTTTAATAGGATCTAGTTTAATGAGTTGGACTTACAGAGAGGGCAATGCCACCAGCATGGCAGGTAAGCTCTTGTTTGATGGGCCCACATGTGCGGAACTCATAACTGGGCGTGATTATCCAGAATCCAACGGCTGGATCAGTAGATTCAGAGCTGATCCAACCATGGACCCTATTGTCCTTGCTCTCGCTTGAGTATTGGTATTTGTCGTCCACCTACAAATGTTTTAATATAGCAAATTAATTATGTGTTATAACACGTGTTATCTTATAAAACAGATGTAATAAACAAGGATTATAATAACACTGATTTATAATAATAACACAAAAGGAAGAATATTAAAAACCGATTAACATACCTCTCCTCGAAGTAGAGGGTTGGAAGGCTTAGTCAAGAGAACAGCTTCTGGATAAGCAAGTGGCTGACCAGTTTGACGGTCTTTCATCGTTGGCATTATCCTTTGCCTATCGTCTGATATTGCCATGAACTTAAACCTGATATAATTGATTCAAAGTAACGCACAGTTTATAAATTGATTTTCACATTCATATACATATATGTAACTTAATAATAGTAATACCAATGATAATAATCTTAAAACCACTAGAACGAAAAGGGTATAATTGCATTATAATTACTTGTCTTGTTGAAGCTTGTAGACTATCCGAATTTGCCCAATCTCTACTTCTGGCCACCCATCAAGACGCTCAAGTATTGAGTATGTATAGAATCCTGGATAGTTACGCAGCATTATGTACCTGTATGTAGAGACAGAGTCAGACATATACTTACACACGAGAAAATCAAAATAGAAAAAGTAAAGGATAAAATTCTCGTTCTCCATTTTTTGAAATAATTTTTTTATCACCAATATATGATATTGGTGACTGGTAGAGTGATATCTATCAAAGAATTCTTGTTCTCTATCATGTCAAGAAGAAAGTATATGGTAGTTCACTAATAAATGGAAAATCTTGAGATCACCTTTTGTCTATATTTAAGGGAACGGAGGTGCCCTTCAAGGAGATATTCCATGTCCTAGAGAATGAAATTTCAGCTCCGTTTTCATCTGCCCTTATAACCTCATATCTTGCTCCTTGTAAACTGCAAAGTAATTTTATGAATTTCAGCTTGTAAATAAAAAGAAATGAATGGGTTTTTTTTTTTTTTTTTTTATATTTAGAGATGAGTAGATTCAAACTCGACAATTTTAGATAGAATTGAGTGTGGTTTTACTACTAAACTATATTTATAATCATAATAAATAGGTATTTCGATATATAGAATATCAAAGAAATTTACGTGTCAATATTGTTAGACTTGTCTCTTGGCTTGTTCCAGACGAGGTCCCAGTACCTAGAGCAATTTATATGACATTTTGGCAAACTTCATTAATAATAATAATAATAATAATAACAACAGAAATAAACGGATTTAACTTTTAAACACATATATTTTTATAATATAAGAAGAAGAAAGGGGATCGGTGGTGCTTTCACGTCCCCGTTCTAGTGGGATGATAAAGAACTGATCTTAGGTCTTCGTAATTAACAGATCTCAGGTTTTAAAAGCAGGCAGTACATGGTTTTTCTTGTCAAAAATTAAACTCATACGTACGTTAAAACTCAAACCTGAGACCTGATATAAGTAAAGACTCTAAATAAGTTTTCCTTATCATCATATCACCACGTTGAATATAGATATTATTGTAACATGACAAATATATATACTTACCCTCTGTTGTTTTCATTATTACTAGTTTCAAGCAAGTTATCGATTCCCTTGTATTTTATTCCAACTACATCACCGCCCGGCTTCGAAAATGTGACTCGAACGAGGCCATTATCTAAGATCACCTCCTAATCAAACAATGAATTTTTATTAGCGTTAACAAAGAGAACAACTTCCTGATGTTAAGCAAAAGATAGTGAACAAATATATTTTTATTTAGCAGATAATTAAATATGTTTAAAAAATATTAAACTTTCGGTGTTTTTGGAGTTAACCGCTATTTACTTTTGGGATTATTTTTTTATTATTATCTATCCAAAAAGATTTTGACATTAAAATAGTTCGGGGTATATGTGCATTCAGCGCTCCTTAATTATGAAATTTAAGATCATCTAGTTATAATGCATATTCCAATGCCAATATTATATTTGTCACTACAATACTGTTTAAAATAACATCATCTTTATACTCCAATATTTTTTTTTAAAGAAATGTGTAATATTATTTCTAATGCTATTTTTATTTTTTACTATCAATATTAAACTAGTGCTTGGTTCACCAATTAAGTGGAAAAAAACTTAACTCAGTTGTTGTTTACTTCCAAAAACTCATCTAAGTTTCATTATTTATAGTTTTAATTATAAACTTAAAAACTCAAAATTTAAAAGTCATAACTTTGTATACAAAAGTTCACAACTTTACATATACGTCAAGTCCAAATAAATTTTTTTTTAATTTCATAAGAATAAAAAATGATCCATAGTGACTATTTTTCAAATATATTTCAAATTTTTATATTTTTTTAACTCTAATTGGTTAATCACACAACTCAAATCAAATTTGTTTTCAATCTCCAATTTATTAACCAAATAGATGCTACGTTATGAAACTCTTAAAAATAAAACTTTATTATTTAAATAATTTAGAAATGGAAATATATAGATGACCATATAAAAAATCAAGACAACAAATTAACAAGAATTAAATGTTAAATTTAGTAATATTTGATGATTAATTTATCACCAAATTTAGCATATAACAAATTTTACAAGCAATCTGTTGGAGTACTGCATTGGAGATATTCTAAACAAATGTCTTTTAACGCATTATTAAGACAGTGAATTGTGGAGTTTTTCCTTTTTTTTTTTCATTTTCTAGAAAATGTTTTAGCTAGATAATGCTGTGGAAATATTTAGTAATTTTTTGACTTATTGCATGCAGTGATTTACTTTGTTTTTCTTTCAAGCTTATCTTCTATAATATGCTGTCAAAATTTATTGTTTTACGTAAAACATAGTTTGAAACACTTATTTTATAAAGAATTAATTTCAAAAATATGAATACTTTTTGGATTGGTGGTTGAGATAGAAAAATAATTGAATGTAGTGTGGTTTTAAAACAATTAAAAAAAAAAAGTCAAGCTGAATTTGGACTTTTTTTTTTAATAAATCTACTTATAAAATTAGATTCAAAACTATATGTTGAAATAAATATCTATTGATAGTAAAACTTAAAAAGAAAGAGTTCAGATTTTGCCAACTAGAGAAATTCATATAGTTATGAAATTAAATGTGGGTATTTCAATTCAACTAACCGGTCGAAGCCTGTTGGTTTGCAGCCTAACGCTAAGAGCATTCCCCGATCGCTGTTCTCCGATGCCCTTTAATTCTCTTCTGCAATAAATTGAAGCAACAAGGTTGTAAACAACTTAATTAAACAATAAATTAAACCCTAACCTAGTGATTTATTTGTTTTCAATTCGTTTAAAAGATGAACTATATGTGGCTCGTCCAAAGGCAGATTTAGCTTAGGCTGCTGAAATTTTTCTCTTTTAATATAACCTCTAAATTTTTATAATTTTTCTATCTTGCTTACACTATAAATTATAAAGTATAACATGACTTTTAATTTTTTTTTATTTTTCTTCTACAAAAAATTGAAAATTCTCGTATAACCCAACTTAAATTTTATCCTTTAATTTATACACTTTGATGTTATTAATTTTTATTAATAGTATATATCCTCACTAAAATGTAGTAAATGTAGTTCTGACTCCGTTTTTGGGCTCGTTCGCTAACATATAAATTTCAAAACTGGTGTTGTTGAACCGGTCATCAATATAACTACTCCGACCAAAACGACCTCATGACGTGAGAGTTAATTGATCAAGAAAAGGCTAAAATTGGGTTGGTGTTGAAAAATGTTGGATGGTGTTTGTGCCAAATATTTTATTACTCCTAATTTCTATAATAATTGGGTCACATGGACTTCTTCTAGCATGTTCGCAGTAAATAAATTGACATAATTATCAGTTAAATATCCACTATTGTCCCATTCTTCTCCTAATCCACGCATTATAGTTCACCATATCTATGTTAGTCGACAAAATAAAAGAAAAATTTTGTATTGGTTCTAGATATGGTATAATTCTACTATATAAAAATGTAGATTTTATATCCTACTCCCCAAATAAAATAAAAAAAAATTTTGTTGTTATTCCAAAAGAAATTGTTAAAAACTCTATAGCATATATATATATTTATATATGTATACATATGACATTTTTTTAATGGGAAAGAAAATTCCAAAGCAGGTTGGAAAACAGAGAACTGGCTTGGAGAGGCTGAAGCTGAAAAGGGACGAGGAAATATCATTGTCTAACACTCGTGAAGATTAAGTACCACAGTGAACACTCCAAAAACGACAAGAAAAACTGAAAGCGAACCAAAACTTTTCAATATTGTGATGCTGAAAACATTAGAACCCCACAAAAGTCCACGTCATGAGTCACGAGTCACGAGTCACAGGTGAAGCTCAACAGAAAATAAAACGAAAAAATATAAAAAAATAAAAAAAAAACACAAGCAAAAGAGGGAAAAAAAAAATAACGAGCCTGAATTTTTTCCCCTGCCTTGAGGTAATTATACGTGTTATGTTGGGCTCAAATAATGATTTTATGTGTTTCCTGTTTTGATTGTGATATCTAGTGCCAAGGAAAAGAATAAAAAGCCAACAAGAAAAAAATCAATGAAAAAATGTCAAAAACTTTTATCAATCGAGACGTCAACACCAAATATTCTTGGGGTTTTAAAAACTCTGTTTCTGTCTTCATGAACAGAACAGTACGAAGAGAAAGCTCTCTCTCTTTCTTTTTTTTTTTTTCTCTTTTTTCCTCAGCTTTACTATACCATATTTTACAAATACGAGTGAAAAGACTACAGAAATTTTTTTAAACAGGGACTAATAATGTAAAAAAGTGCGAGTTTAGAAAAGAACCTAAAAACTGAAGGGCTCTTCCTCTGATCAGAACAACGGGAAACTAGCAAGAGGAAGAGAAGTAATAATCCGGTCGTCGCCGATGACCAAAGCAGCCGACGACATTGTTTTATCCAACTCTGCTTCTCCATATTTAACGACATTACAAGCCTGCAAAAAAAACGACATTAAAAAAAAAAGCTTACATTTTGGACACACCGGAAAAGAGAAAAAAAAAAAAAAAAAAGGGGAAGTACGAGGAAAAAACGACAAGAGTGGTACATGGCAATTCGACGTCGTGAAAATGTCTCCGAGGCGGAGAGAACATATTCTGGGTTTGTTTGTCGTATGAATTTCCGAGGAGAAGATTTTCAGTTAGTGGGGCTTTTACTTAACCTGGGTTTAACTTGAAGGCAAATTATGAGAGTAGTTGTAATGGTTAATTGAAGGCTAGAAGAAATCTAGAGAGTCACACAAAGCACATAACATATATACATATATATGTATATATATATATGTGGGTGGTTTCTCTTATTGAAAAAGAATACTTTTCTTCTCTGTCTCTCCCCCAGTCGTTAGTAGATTCTGCATAAAAACCTTAAAAGAGCTTCAAAAACCGTGCCAAAAATGGTGAACAATACGCCGAGGGAAATTGAGTGATCATTGGGCTTTAAATAACTGCAGAACAACAACTTTTGTTTCTTTTTTGTCTTTTAATAACCTTAATGTTGGCTTTGTACTTTAGGCTTAATTTATATATATATATTTATATATATATATACATACACACATATGCGCGCTGCTCTCTGGTCTTTTTTGGTCAATGTCAACAGTTCTCAGTAGTTTTCCAAAAATAATTTGCGTTACGACTCTAATCCATGTGTATGCCAGCTGCGAATTAGTCTTAAAGGAGAAAGTAATATTTTGACCACTAAATATGAGTTTAAATCTGTTGTTGTGTTAGTTGTCTATCGTATTAAAATTTTGACACATAATTATATTGTTAAATATTTTTAGTATTTAGTTCCTATTTGTAAGGTCCGTTTATAGTTATTGGTGTGAAATGGGTCTAGTTTTTTTTGCACACCAACCTAATTAGGATGTCTAAACTTACCCAAATGTCAGATGTTTTTTTCTCTCAATTTGTTAAAAAAAATATATAGCTAAATAAATATTAAAAGAATAAGTAATGAAACAGATAAAATATATATGCAACACATTTGAAAGTTCATAAGAAGTTTGGTTTTCTGGACTTCATAAATTGACCGTAGAGATACAATGAAGAAAAGTAATTGAGATCTTAGTCAGAACGTAGCCGCAGGGAAGAAGATGGTTAACAATATTGTGCCAACTTGCTGACAAGAATGAAAACTCGTTAACGAAAACGTTGAAAATTTTGTATTTAAAAACGATTTTCATTCAAAGGGGGCTTTTGCCGTTATACCAAAATTTGACATTCATATGGATGTGGCATAGAGAAACATATAAATACATATACATATATATATATATATACATATATATAGGTTTTATGTATACATTTACGTATTAATATTGTCCGTGCATGTGAAAGATGGCATAGACCATAAGGTAGATCAGTCAAAAAAAAAAAAAAATACGACAAAAAAATGAAAAAGAAAACATTTAGACCTACATAAAAACGTTTTTTGATTGGTCGATTTCTGACTTTTTTGTAAAACGAACTCACGTAGCTAGTTCGTTAAAATCGAAGGATTTCTTTTCAACAAAAGAACAAGATTCAAAGAATTGGTTCTTAATCAGAATTAATTAACTTGGTAAACTTGTCGTATATATGAACTTGAATAAATCTTGGAAAGCAGCAGAGAACTTCAAAATAATGAATATAAGCAACTAATAATTATGAAATATACCGTTTTATTGGATAGAAAATTCTTCGCTATTTATTTCAGTTTGGGAGTTCCTATGGCATATAGGCACTTGGGAAAGGGCACAGACGTTCTCCTTAATCAAGATGATTAGAAACCTTAATTCTATTAATCTTTAGGATTAATGAAAAGATTTTAAAATCTTCTAACTTCAAAACACAACAAAAGAAGAAATATAATTTCTATTTTCTTTTCTCCAGCTACACTACCGATCAACGAAGAAAGAAGACATGAAATCACGACTTTTACTTCTTCGAATGACTTTGATCAGGTGTGACTTGCTAAAGTTCTACATAACAAACTTCATTTCATTTATGGCTTTCGGCCTAGTACTCTGTAGATCCCTATTATGTTCAAGGTCGTTTTCTCACTATATGGTCATGGCCTAGTAGTCAAATTCTTTAATTATAAACCACCCTACTGCATTTGAACTACTACAGTTATTTTCGCATAATCTCAGATAGTGTTCCAAGCGGCGTCAAGCTTGTGGCAATTGTATTTCTATTTGACCGTATGTTTAGGTTTAAACCCAATAGACACTCCCTAAAAAACGTTTCAAAAGACTAAAATTTTCATTTTCCAATGTTCTTTAGGTTCAAAATTTCATATTAACTTTTTAATAGCCCACCGAATAAGGGGAAGAAAAGATCAAAATGAAATCCAACCTTTATGTGACCAAAAACAGCATTTCAACATGGGAGCCACATTTTCACACTAAAGCCGCCCGTGACATTTCCTCTGTAAACCATACATATTCCACTACTTTATGTTTCTTTCCGATTCTAAATCTAAAAATTATTTATTTATTTATTTTTAATTCTTTTTTTTTTTTGGAATATATAGGACCACATAAGAAACATAAAAGGGGGTTAGTGTGATGCTTTTTGGACATTATAATAATTCCAAATGAGTATGGGCTATAGACATACGTGGTATTCGGAAATATAAAAATTGGGGTCTTTGGTAGGGAGACTAGGTACCTTTCTTTTTTTTCCTTTTTTTTTTTTTTTTTTGGGTGGCACTAGCTCTCTATTAGCTTTCTACCGGCCCATTATTTATGATCGGCTTATCTAGTAACAACTTGGGTGACTCTAGGTCATATTGACCAATTATCTCTTTCTTAAATGATAAGGGATTCCTAATCCTCAACTCCATTCAATGTGCAAAGTGGATTAACCAAATCTAATTTAGAAAACTCAAATTATTTCCTTATAAACAAACAAATGTCAACCTCCGTTAAGTTGTTTATTAAAGGATTGATGATTCATATTGAAAGTAGCTTAAATCTCACCAAAGTTTTCTTGCAATAAAGGTTATCGATCACAAAAGCTGTTTCTAATCAACTACCCCACGCCACAAGAAACTACCCCAATTGAGCTCCTAATTATGGTATCTTGTTTTTCTTTTTTTATCTTTTCTTGTTTTAGGGTAGACTAAAAGCCCCTAATAGGACTTGATTCATGGGTTGGTTGTACACAAAGATTCTAAAAGCGTGTTGGCCTTGTGCAACAAGACACAAGGAGAAAACTACAAAAACACTTGATCAGGAAGAAAGGGCATGCAAACTGGGTCTCGTGACACTAACACCACCTATTGGGCGACGCGTCAGTAGCAATGCGGTGCTTGGGTCAGCTGCCTTGGATTTTTTTATTTTTTTTAATATTCTTTTTAATCTTTGACTTTTTTTTTGGGAAATGTGCAAAATGGTCCTCGATATTTTTAAGTATTTTTATTAATACATTATTCAAGTTTTATTGGGTTGGAAATGTATTGTCTTCTTAAAAATAGTTAATCGATCATTGATTATGTAATAATCAATTAGCTTAAACATTGACGGTTATTTGATTAATATTAATCAACATTCAATCAATATTATCCATTAATAATTACTAGTCAATAACTATTAAAAGCATAATTCAATAGCTACGGATTATTTTTTAGAATAAAAGTTCTATCAATTTTTCTAGAGAGTTAGTTAAAATCAACCATCACACTGATTTTTTTTTTTTCCTTATGAGAATTAAGCATACAATACCATGTCACGAGGCATACATGAGATTTCAGTTGGTAATTGTCGACTCTAGTAGCTTGCATGAACCCAAAAAACAAAAAACAAAAAAAAAAAAAAAACAAAACAAAAACAAAAAAACTACCACTACTATTAGGTTTTTTTTTTTGTTTTGTTTTGTTTTTTTGTTTTTTGTTTTATTGTTTTTGTTATAGTTTTTGTTTTTTGTTTTTTTATTTTTTTATTTATTTGCGCTAAAGGCCTAGTGGTATATCGTTTAAGACTGTCAAGATCACTTGTTCTCTATGAAACAAGTCATTTTTTATTTTCAACCAAAAAAAAAAAAAAAAAAACTAGTTATTAGTTATTATACCTCGTCATCTTGTAAAGGTTTCCACATAAAAACAACATCCGGAGGTTGCCCAGAGAAGGTGATGCTCAACTTACGCCTCTGCTAGACGAAGAGTAGAGAAGAAAAGCTAATGTGCCTGCTATTGGGGTTTTCATCCGACGTTTCCTCTACCAATATGTTATGTGTATTGTAACTTGTATTAACATAAACTGTCATTTATTGTACTCATTATTGTTGAAGTACTCTCTTTTTCTTAATTTGTATAGGTTATTAATGTTAAACCTTTGTATTCTCTCATCAATTTGGTGCTCTAGATGTACGTAATAAGTAATGCAAGAATAGTAGAGTGGCTCAACCGGCTCTATTGCTAAATTTAAACCTATTCCCCTCCAATGGAATATTTCATAATCAACAAATAAATGTACAAAGATATCAAAGTAACTAAGCAGCACGCCAAAATTTTTATGTGAACATTAATCGGAAAAACTACGGGACTCATGTAGATCAAAAACCCACGAAACAATGTATTATATAAGAGATATTAAGGAATAAAAAATATCAATTAATGGACTCATAAACCTAACAATTACTTACCACACTATTTAAGCTCCTTATTTCTCTCCGAGCATGGTGATATCCTTCTGGTAAGCTTCAATGAGCTAGGCACAAACTTTGTGTCCGTCTTTTTAGGTCACACAAGGCATGCACGAGCACGTATGATACAAGTTAGGCAATGCTGTCATAACAAGTAGCCTATTAATTAAAACACTATGAAGGCCATTAATTTAAAGCACATTGAGAATAATATTAGCTCTTTGTTTTTCTCAATAATAGAACATATAGAGCAAATGTGTAGTGCTGGAAGAACAAAAACAATGATACGCACTCATTCAACTAAGAGGGTCTACTTTGGTGCAAACAATTCATCATTACGTTCGTGGTCTTTTTAATGGTATCTACAAAAAAAGGTAACATTTTCTTGTAAGTGCCAACAGCATCATGCACTTCCAGGGAACATGAGATATATATATATATATATATATAGACAATAGATTTATACAGCCAAAAGTGACCCTAATCATCCAAACTTAACATTTCTCTAACATGTCACAAAAAATTTAAACTGAATGAACTTCTATTTCCGTTGGTTTAAATTATGAATCGGTAAAAGTTCAATTCCAAATCGAAATTTGAAAAATACACACACATATATAGTATACACACACATTTGCTTTGTAAGTTCATATTAGTTTACAAGGGAGATATGTTACCTTTTTGAGTAGACACCTGTATAAAGACCACGGCGTAATGATAAATTGCTTGCACCAAAGTAGACATTCCTAGTTGAATGAGTGAGTATCATTAATGTTTTTATTCTTCATCTAAACATTCTTCTATATGTTCTATTTTTGAGGAAAACCAAAAGCTAATCTACTCAATGTGCTTTAAATATTCAACGGGGCTTTATAGTTTTTTAATTAATAGACTACTTATCATAACAACATAGCCTAACTTGCGTCATATGTGCTCGTGCATGCCTTGTGTGACCTATGAAGACGGACACAAAGTTTGTGCCTAGCTTATTGCTGCTGACTAGACAAGTATCACCAAGTTGGGAAAGAAATAACGAGCTTAACTTGGTGTAGCAAGCAATTACAAGCTCAATTCTCTCTCTAGTCGGCCGTGATCATCTGCTTACCTCACTGCCGTTAAGTGGCGTTAATGAGCTTGTACGCCACTTTCGAAATCTACTAATCCATAATTTATATTAGTTTGATATAAAATTAGGCTTGTATGATATACTTAAATTCTAATTTTTTGACAGTAGTGTTCCACTAACCACCCTTAAGTATGCTAAATGCTTGGATAAGAATTTTTGGTCTTGGTTATTTGAGCCTGAAAAGAGGCTCTACGGTATTATTTTCATTTTGAGGATTTTTTTTTTCTACTCCTCCTAATCTCAGATGGGCTTGTTGGACTCAAGGGCCCAAAAACATAAGGCCCGAACTGACAATTCAAAACCGTATTTGTTGGTTATATAATCGTCTATTCTTAGCCGTTAGTTCGGTTTCATTGTGTTTTTTGAGAAAATGAGTTTTTGGGTCAGTTCGTTGTAGAGGGCAACGTTCAAGGATAGATATATTATTTGATTGCTCTCGCCTTATTCGATTTGTCTGTTGTCCTATGATTACTTAATGACAAAGGAAAAATTACAGATGAGTACTACACAAATTATAACTGAATAATAAGTTTGTCAAGAAATTATAACAAATTATAACTGATAATTAACAGATGAATTGACGCTGATTACAAAAAAATAAATAATAAATAAATAATATGAAGAATAGTAAGTTTGACCAAGGTCCAACTCTACGTTAGATGTGATGTCGAATATAATAGTTTTTTAAACTTACTGGGCGTAAAGTTCAAGAGTTGTGCTAAATGAAGCTATAGTGGTGGCACGGGTTTCACTTTAAAATTTATACCTGGTTTGATTATTGTATTGTATTTATATTACGTTTAAATATAATGTCATTTTCATCTAATGCAAAAGTCTTGCATCCAAATATAAATCATATTATATTTTAAATTCAATACAATCATTATTTGTTGTTTCAATTTTTCTATTACTTTTACCCATCACATCATATTTTCATTATTTAACTTCTAAATACATATTACATTCAAATACAATGCAAATACTTTTTATCTAAATGCAAATTATATTTAATGCACTGTATATAAATGCAATGTGAATGTAATGTGTTTATCAAATATCCCTTTAAACTTATTCCCTCTCGTTAAATGTTTTACAACAAAAAACTGAATTATACAAATAAAGGATATAAAAGTAACCATAAGAAGCATAGCAAATATTTTATATAGAAAACCCCTATCCATTGAAATAAAAAAAAAAAAAAAAAACAAGGGGACTATATACGGATCATAAATCTACAAAATAAATAAATAAATTTAGTGAAATATAAAAATAAAAAAACTTAAAATTATCAACCCAAAATCAAATAGTTGCTTACCACATTGAGTTAAGCTCGTCGTTACGCTCCCAACCGGTCGACGTAATGCTTGGCTAGTTTGCTTCAATAAGCTTGGCAAAAAATTTGTCTCCACCTCCTTGGTCACACAAGGCATGCACAAGCAAATATGATGCGATTTAGGTTATTATGCTGTTGTAGTAAGTAGAGTATTTAAACTTGGTTTTTTTCCTGATACTAGTTATTATCTCTAACCATTTATACTTGTATATATCTATATTTATATATAATATTGTAGTGTATAAAAACTGCAAATGCGATTTAAAGTGCATTGGGAAAATTCTCTTATGGTTTTTCTCAAAAACTAGAATATATGTAGTTGTGTAAAGGAACAACAATGAGAACAATTATTTCATTTAAACTTTAAGGAACAACAAGGTCATCCAACTACGAGTGTTTATATGAATCAGCAAACATCATTCAAACTTCATCAAATTGATTTGAGTTTCAGTTTGGCTAAATAATTATTTAGAAAGAAATTTTCGTACTCTACTTACAAGCCAATGTTTTATTTGAAAACAATCTTTTGTTGATGATCAGCTGAGTTATTTCAAGAGCAATCTAATTAAGTCCTAACATAAATTTTAACATTTGAGTCAATTAGTAAACCGAAGTTCTGGTGAAATTCTTTCTTAAGAGGAACAATTTATGCATATATAGATTTTCTAAACGTGAAAAAAATCTTATTAAGAAACATATAACTCAAGTATAGAGTTTAAATCAAGATAAAACTCTACAAAATCATGAAAATTAAATCATGTTACACATTGAGTAATAATAATGCCATAAAGTTGAAAGCTCTCATTTATCTTACGCGTTTCTCATGTGTAAAATAAACACTTCATAATGTAACTATAAATTAATCAAGGTATCTCTAAATTCACTAATCGCTAATTCCCTACGCTATAGTTTGACAAAGAGAAATCAATTCTCGATCTCTACCATAGCAAAATTAATCACATAATTAAGAGATTGGATTGAAACTAGGATAAAGCACTAATTTCAATTCATTTTTGTAATTTAGGGAAAGATACACTTAGTCCTTTAAATTCATATAGGAAAAGTACCAAAATATTTCCCCAAAATATTTCCCTGTGTTTAGCTTAAATACCACTTTTGCCTCTTTATTATGTATATACTTAAAATACCCCATGTATTTGTAAAGTCGACTACAATATATCTCCTAAAACAATAAAATAAAATAAAAATAAAAATAGGCACAGAATTGGCTTTCTTTGCTCCTGGGTTCGCCAGCTGACTTGCCTGCACTTTTTCCTTGAAATCTAAGAGCGGATATTCCTAAAAGCACGAGTGATGCGTCTTATTTCAATAAAACACATCGGAGATTTAGGTAATAATCTCTATATTTTACGTAGAAAATTATATATGTCTATATTCATATACGTTGTTACCTCAGAAGCAAGATATGATGAAATCTTCTGCAAAGAGACTGAAGAATAAGGAGTCACTCCGTTTAAAGCCTTGGGGAAAGTAGCACTTCGAGAAGAACAGAATTTTAGAGCGGTGTGGTCTTTTTGTTTTTGGGCTATTAAGAGTTATAGGTGAATATCATGGATACTTTATTCTGCGTGGAGAGTCTATACATTTCCGTTATAGTTTTGTTATACTAAGGGATAAAGGGGTTAGCGGATCTTCTTGGATTTTCCTTACCATACTTGGATTTTATTTTCAACAATGGATAACTTTCTAACCAAAATAAGATGTTCCTTCCATAATAGACTTAATAATATGAAATCTATAAATACTTTATTAATCCTGAGAGCATTTATCGAATAAGATCCATTTTAATTTAAATATATAACATCAGATTCAATTAAAAATTGGCTTTATAAAATCTCATTCAGTCCAATCTAATCCGTTAGAGTGTGTTATTTAATATAATCCAATTCATTTAGGATTAAATTGGATAAGATTGGAGGATTTGATATTTATCACATATTATTTAAATATATGATTTTAAAATGAAATAAGTAAGAATTATAAAATATGTAAATGTGTATCATAATATGTAAGAAATTAAAAAAATAATACAAAAGGATTTTGCTTGTGTCAATATTATGGCACGCAATTTAAAACTTTTATTGATATATGAAAGTGTGTACAAAAACATATAGAGACTAATTTTTGGACCAATTTTATAAAGTATAAGTATTGTTTGGATATTTTTCACATATAACATATATATATATAAGGTTGGATTGGATTGAAGTGGGTTTTTTGAACAAAAAAAGTACATCTGATTTAACTTAATTTATTTTATTAGAACTAAATTCAATCTAATCCAATGAAGGTTGATCTGCTATCCACAAAAAATAAATTGAATTGAATTGTATTAATAGGTTTGATCGGTTGATTGAATATAATAAACAACCAAATTAATGCCATCTAAACATATTGGGCACAATTATATTCTTAAACTTGTAAATTGCAATACATAGGCCTTTTTTTTTTTTGAATTGTTTGGAAGTAAATAACAAAACATAATTGCGTTTGGATGAAATTGTATTGCATTCAAATATAATACAAATGTAATGTGGTAAGCAAAGAAACTGTGTTAAAAGCAAATAAACTGTGTTAAAAGTTATTTACAGTTTCTTTGTATTTCCTCTCAATATAAAGATTTGGTTAAAATAAGAAAAAGAAATCATTACAATATTATAAAAATAAGATTTCCATATACTAGGAGGGAGGGGGAAATAGAGGGACTCTATTACAATACTACTTCTTATGCGAGTCTAGTAGAGCTTTAGAAGAGCCTCCCGTTGACGATGTATAAGTAGAAGTTGTAGAGTAACTGGTATTTGAGCTCAGAGTTTGGTCTTTTACTGCCCCAGTGTGTCCAGGTGATGTGTAGGAGAATCTGCACATCTCCAACGGCGGCGCAAAATACATTGGCACTGGCATTAGTTGCGGAAGTCTAGGCAACGGAGCTTCAAAATTGAGAACATTTATGACTTGCCTTATAGAAGGCCTACATGCGGGATCAGGATGAACACACCACAATCCAACTACCATCAAACACGTTATTTGCTTCTCATTGAACTCCATGTTTAGTCTCTCGTCGACAGCTTCAAGGATTTGGTCCTTTCCATATAGTTCCCACACCCACTCCACAAGCCTTGTCTTGCTTGGTTCTACCTTTGGATCAATCGGCCTTCTTCCACTACTTATTTCAAGGGCAACCACTCCAAAACTATAGACATCGGTTTCCTTACTAGCCTTACCAATGGTGACACATTCCGGTGCCAAATATCCCATTGTCCCCGCTAAGACCGTTGTTTGTGACCCCAATTTGTCATGGTCCACCAGCCTTGCTAGACCAAAATCTCCGAGTTTAGCGTTGAAGTTCGTGTCCAACATGACGTTGCTTGACTTGATGTCTCTGTGGACCACACATTGCTCCCACTCTTCATGGAGGTACAACAACGCCGAGGCCAGGCCGAGGGCAATTTTGTGCCTTATGGGCCATTTTAGTACTTGTTTCTTGCCAAAGAGATTGGAGTCAAGGCTTCCATTTGGCAAAAACTCGTACACAAGGATAAGATCACCATTTTCATGACACCAACCGATGAGTTGAACCAAATTTCGATGTCTCAAACGACTTATGATTTTCACCTCAGCTATGTATTCTTTTTTCCCTTGCTTCGACTCTCTAGAGACCCTCTTCACGGCTATTTCTTTGTTGGATTTTTCACTCAACAAACCTCTGTAGACCCCTCCAAATCCACCCTCTCCAAGCTTCCCTCCCTCGGCGAAGTTGTTTGTTGCTGTACATAGTTCTTTGTAAGTGAACCTTCTTGGCCCACTTCCTTTTTCAAACTCGTTCTCTATTGATGCATCAAACCGATGTTTCTCCTCGTCTCTGCCAACCTTCTTTCTCCAAACCACGAACCAGGACAGGCCCAATCCAAAGCCCAAAACACCAAATCCTGTAGCTAATCCAATACCCAAGCCCAAGCCCAAGCCCAACTTCCCTTTTCCTTTCCCATCATCGACCTCCAAGCTCGAGTTGAATGACCAAGAGAGAATGTTGTGTATTTCTATGTGTTGGCTAGTGGCCGCAGAGAAACCAACTCTAACCTCTTGAGGCAAAATATTCCTCAAGTCAATGACATAAGAAAGGCTAGATTGTCCTTCGAAGTGTAGATTTTTATCATAAGTCAAAAACACACTCAAATTCTTAGTTGTTGAGTTGTAACTCACCCAAGCGTTTGCTAGTGATCCATTCTTTATGCTCCTTTTCCATGTGACATTAGTTACCGAGACAATAGAATTGACATTGATCCCCACATGGTCAGCCTTCGGATCCCAATCGTCGACGAAACTGTCGAACTCCACGGCGACGATTTGATTTGCTGAGGCGTTAAACGCGGTTTCAGGGCTGAAAAGGGCTAGGAAGCCGCCGCTAGAGTTGTTGGGGACGTCGGAGTTGAAGGGTGCTAAGAAGAAGGAGATGCCATCGCCGTTTGCCTCTCTGAGGTCGAGTGCTTTCATGATGAAGGAGAAGTGGGTGGTGAAGTCGGCGAGGCGTCCAGTGGTGGCGTCCCATAGGCGGACGGGGCTCGAATACGAGGCTCGGCCGATGCTGTGGGCGAGGGAGCCGAGGGCTTGGTTCTTTGTCAGCTGGAGGACTCCGCTGGATTGGAAGGCGTCGCCTTGGAAGGTTATGTCAAGCGTGTTGGGTTGGAATGTGTTGAAGTTGAAGAAAAAAGAATTGCCATTTGTTGATAGCAATAGGAATAGAATGAGCTTGAGGAGAAAAGAGAGAGCCATTGTTGCTTGGAATAGAGAGATAGAGAGAAACACACGAGAAAGAAAAATTTTAAAAAGCTGGTTTGGATGGTGAAGTACTCTAGGTGGTTTGTCCTAATTCATAGCAACTTGGCTTTGGATCTATATGTTTGATAGGGAATTTGTTGGATATTATTAGTTAAGGAGAAAAATGAATCATTTTAATTTTTAACAAAAGGGTATAATATAATTATTGACCCGCCTAGTGCATGGTCTGCATATTGGTTTTGGTTTAAGTTTATAAATCTTTATTAGTTTATGATTTATGGCTTTCTTTTTTTACCCTTTTTGTCCCATCTCTAAAGCTTTTTGTCTGCAATTCGGCCATAATAAACTTTTCATTATCGCTATTTTTTCGACGACCTATATGCCAAAATTTTTGGTTGTTATGTTTGGTCTTACACTACTTCGCGTTTAGCAACAAATGAAATAGACGGCATGTAGGCTAAACAAGGCAAAAGATGACGAAGTTATTTTCATAATATTTGTTCAGAAAAGGAGACAAATGGCATGAGATGATTTGTGGTAACATCTGTAGTCTAATCTCACAGAAACTGCCAGCTGCCGTCTTCTGTTTCCCAATTTCTGAGGTTTTGAGTAGTTTCCGGAATTTACTCTTCGTCTGTTTGACACTTCCAAATTTGAAAAATAAAAAATTTTTTATTTCAATAAAAATAAACCTTTCTAAATTTTCGTATCTAAACATCTAAAATTTTTCATTTTTTGAAAAATGGAAAAAGAGCTTTCTAGAAACAAAAAATTTTCACCTACTCAAATAACTTTTTACTTTTAAAAAAAATTCCAAACAACTTTTAATTTTTTATATTTAAAAATTTTTAATTTTTCAAAACGGACATTTCATCCAAACGGACACTTAAAATAACCAACACTCTTGGCACATATTAATATTAATTTTAATTCTAAATTTTAAATATTAATTTATAAATTATATTTTTATTGTTAGGTAAATTAAATAATATAATAATACTTTAAATATTTATTAATAAAATAATAATAATATATTTATCCCATAAATTGATATTTAAAAATTAATATTAAAATAAGTATGCATCACAATACATATATATAAATATTTTTAAAGCATCAAAACTTCACAACTTTGAGGCCGTTGAGATTAAAATGATTGATTGTAGTCGTGAAAGGGCAATTCCAATTTTGATTACATGTGTCTGGGAGAAAACCAACTATATTAATAGTATGTTTGGATGGAAGGTTTATTTTTAAAAAATAAAAATTTTTAAATATATTGTAAAAATGAAAAGTTGTTTGGATGGGTAACAAATTTTCTTTATCTAAAAATAACTCTTTTTTCATTTTCAAAAATGAAAAATTTTGAATGTTCAAGTACGAAAATTTAGAAATATCAATTTTTTCAAAATGAAAAATTTTCTATTTTTCTAAAAATGGAACTTCTAAACAAACATAGCATAAATATTTATCTAGAGATAACTAGATGGGTAAAAAATTTTCTTTACCTAGAGATAACTCTTTTTCCATTTCCAAAAATAAAAAATTTTGAATGTTTTGGTATGAAAATTTAGAAAGATCAATTTTCTTAAAATGAAAATTTTTCTATTTTCGAAAAATGGAACTCCCAAACAAACATAGTATAAATATTTAATTACAAAGGGCAAACGACAGTTCATCTGGGCTTAAGTGAAGACATGACTTCTTAACGGACAAAAATATGTGATTTATAGGAAGTAACAAACGATATTTTTCCTAGTAACAACGACGGACCTCAGAACAAGCATTATTTTTTTTTGTATATGTGTTTTAAAGTGTTTTTCTACCGAAGCACTGTATTATTATGACCGTTGAAAATTCAAAATTACCATCCATATTTTTTCTATAGAACAGTGCTAAAAATATTAATTCTAATATTAATTTTTATGTATAAACTTATATATTGATGAGTACAACAGAGAATAGTCATATTTTCATTAATATAGACAATCTTTTATTTTATTCAATTAAACAATTTTATAATTAAATTATTATAAGTAAAATAAAAAATAAAAATTCACAAGATATATAAATTGATATTAAAAATTATGATTAAAATTGATGTTACTGATATTATTCTTTACTAAATATCGCCTAAGATTTTAAACCTTTCTATGATGCCAAATTGCTCTAAAATGCTTCTTATGACTTCATCTTGATGCTCAGTTTGAATACCAACTTAACGCATATAATTTTTATGATGATAGATTCAGCAGATGTTTTATTTCTCTTCCATTCAATTTCATAGTAGATATCACTTATTATGTTTTCTATTTTTGGTTGCCATTTACTATTACTATCCCTGTTATTGCCATTAATTTCTTTTGCCATTTGAGGACTGTTCTTGTCGCTATACTTGTTCTAAACGCATACTTACATAAAATGCTTTGTTCTCGTACATAAAATTTCCGCTAAATATTTCCATTTGCACTACTCGACGTACTTGTAATATTTCTCAACGTTTCACATCTTCATCTATCTTATGGGAATACAATGTATTCTGTCCAAACAAATATTGGACGAAGAAGCAAAGTGCTGTAATTTAAAAAAAAAAAAAAAAAAAAGAAAAACTCCAAACTGAAAAATTGAAAAAAAAAAAAAAAAAAAAAGAGAAACTCCAAACTGAAAAATTGAAAAAAAAAAAAGAAGGAAGTATACTATAATTTACAACTCAAACATACCTGTAAATAATTGAATTATCAATAGTTTTACATCAAAGCAATAAAATTAGTTTTGATAAAAAACATAAATAAGTAATGACGCTAGAATTCCTAACATACAGAACCAATTTATGAATCAACTTCTACATTTACATAACTTGCCCCTTCAAAATCAAATCTGAAACTTTGTAACTATAATTTGCAATTCAAAGTAACTAGGTTATTTAATTGCATTATCATGTGCTCATATTGTACTAAAACAGTTCAAGGAAAAGAGTTTTTTTTTTTTTTTTGTAAAATAGAAAAATAAATAGCTAATGACGTTAGACTCCCTAGCATATGAAGTCAATTTCTAAAAGACCACGGTGACAATGATACTTTAATCCTCAACAGCCGGTTACAAGCACAGATAACAACCTGACATTACAGCTAGCATTCTTCAATCTGCATGTATATTTGAATCACATGTATAAAGATATTAGGATATAATCCATATTTTCAACAAGTTCAGTCCGGAGTTCACAGGCTCATAATTCTCATAGACAATGCAACTAATCTTAAAGGTGAATCTCAAAATAAGGATGTTGGGATTTGAATTCTAAAATTAAGACTGAAAGACAACATAACAAAAAAAGAAAAAAAAAAAAAAGAAAAGAAAAGAAATTCACGGTTGACGTGCACCGTGATCTATCCCCATGTGGCTTGCTTGCGCAACAGGAGAATCAATGTCACGAAGTATGGAAATTAAATAAACAATTAGCTAGGTATGTGTTGTTCTTCAGCCGGCCAACATAATTTTATTGACGTGTAAAATTATTGAATAAAATACTATAAATACTATTTTATGCGGATATTTATACTGATATGACAGTTGTCCAAAATCTACTATAAGATTTATATTATGTATTAAATTACAGAGTGAATAAAGTCATTTTACTAATTTTTTATGCATTAAATTGACTACATTCTTAAGTATTTTTAGTTTTTTAAATTAATTTGGTTTAATTTTATTTAATTTTAACTTCTATCAATTTATTTTGATTTATTTTGTTTTTACATTATTTTATTTTATATTATTAAAGTATCACAATCATATTGAATAAGTTATTATTTTATTTATATTTGATTTTGTGATAACCGAGAATTTTATCGTTCTCGGAAAAATTTTGTACAAAATATGTAAATAAATGCATATTCATGATAAGACATGTTATAGAATATAGAGCAGATGAAAATTTTGATTAGATGGATTTTAGTCAAAATTTGACAATGAATTAATGAACATAGTGTAAAAGCTAAGCATTAATTTAAATTATGATGTTTTAAATTTAATAGAAAAGTATGTGGAAAACCACATTGATCAATGACTCACATGTAAGCCACATTGATCAATAGCCAAGATTAGCCAAGCAAAAATTCAATTTCTTTAAAAGGAATTAAAGATAAGGAGTGAGATGAGAGGGAGGTCACGTGAGGGATTCCCTTAAGCAGCCAAGTGAAATTATTTCACTTGTTTAGTTGCAAAGAAGCGTGCAGAGAGAAAGAGAAAGAAAGAAAGAGAGAGAGAGAGAAAGAGCAGCAGAAAATCATCCTTTGCATTTCCTCCCATCAAGTTCAGATTTCTCTCTTCAAGTAAGTGAATCGTTCAAGTTTTCAGTCAAGATTCCACAGCAAAATGTCCTTAAGTTTCAAGCAAGATAACCCCTTTTTCTCTCACATTTTGAGTGAAAATCTGGGTTATTTTGAGGAAGAAAAGAGAATGTGAGTTTTTGTATGTTGAGATTTTCGGTTAAATTGAAACATGGTTCAAGTCTAGTTGTTTTTAAACACGAATTCGTGAGTTGATGGTTTCGAAAACCAAGTTTCAGTTGAGTTACTTCAAGGAAGTTCTATTTTAAAATAATGTTGAGTAAGATTTTGGTGGAAGCAAAATATGAAATTTTGCTTATGAAACCATGGATTGATGATTGTAGAAATGCAGCTTATACCTTGAAATGGTCTTATAGAGACCGATTTTGAGTGCAAGAAGTAGAACAAAGGTCATAAAAACCTTAGAAAAACAAAAGACAGGATTTCGGACTCAGAATCAGGATTCTAGGATGAACACGGACATGTACAAGGGCGTGTTCAGAACACGGCCCTGAACATGCCCACATACACAACCGTGTTTCAAGAGAGTTTGAAACCCGAGAGGTACACGGCCAAGAACACGACCGTGTATTGAGCCGTGTAGAATGGCACACGGCCATGGGAAAGGCCGTGTAGCAGACCATGTTCGACAGCAGGAAAACACCACTAGAAATACGGCCGTGTAGCCACCCGTGTACGTATGTATGAATTACATGGTCATGTTGCATGAATTACACAGCTATGCACGTAAGCATGAGGATTACACGGCCACGAACACGCCCGTGTAGGAGCACGTGTTTGAAGCTAAAAAAAAAAAAAAGAGTCTGGAAACGTTGGAAATAATCAATGATTATTTCTTTTATAGGAGTTCAAACCAGATACCCCGAAACAGCAGTCCCAGATCAGTAGAGGCTCACGTTAGTAGATTTTCTGTAAGTTCAACCATTGTCCTGGCTGCAACGTGGACAATCATGTTATGTTTTATGATGCTATGTATGTTGTTTGACGTGTATGTCAGACGTTGACCGTCTGCATCATGATACATATGTCAGTTTCATGATATGCATGTAGAATTCATGTTTCAGTAGATGTTACGATACACATGATAGACAAGTTTCAAGCACACGAAAACATGTAGGTGCATAAGGCACCTTAGTAAGATTGATAAAACTCACACCCTAAGTAAAACATGTAATAAGTTCCTACTGTGGGGCAATTAGTATGCTACCTAGTTGGAACTTTAGAAAAGATGGTAATTAAACCAGTTATTAGCGTACCAGCCTCTCGACCCACGGGGAGGTTTTCATGTTCAGTTTCAGTTCAGGCTGCGGAGGTCATCACTAAAGTACCGCTCCCAGTCATGCACGCCTTATGGTACGACCAATCAGGGGCCCAAAACCATAACTTAATTTCAGATAATGTCCTAAGACTTAATATACAGCCATGAACATGTTTTTCAGAGTCAAGTTTCATGCATCAGCACAATATTACATGATATGATTTCATGTTTTTATGTTTGAACTTACTGAGCCCATAGCTTACTAGTTTGTTCACATGTTATAGGTAAGAGACTTATTCACCAGTAATACATGGTGGATGACAGACAGGGTATGTTCATACCAGGAGGACTGGGCGAGGGATAGTGGTCCTACCATGAGTTTTTTGCTGTACAGTTTTGAAAATTTAAATATGTAATTTCAAGAACATGATTTTTAAGTCAAGACTATTTGATAGGGGAATCATGATTCATGTATATATTATTTTGTTAACATAATTTCCTTTTCACATTCTCGAACAAGACAATTATATGTTTTCAAGTTATGTATTAAGAAAAGAAAAAAAAATTTATTCCGTAAAATTTACAAGTAGTTTTCAAGTCATGTATAATGCTGGCGACCCTAGAGGCCTACATGCTATTGCGGTCAGCTACAGAGTTGACTGTAATAGTACTGTAGAACCTCTATAGCAAGGGCGGGCCACCACAGATTTAAACAAATTAATTCAGGTTGACATGATTAACACGATTAATAAATGGATTGGGTTTTGGTTTGAGATTTTGACATAAATATTAAATGAGTCGGGTTTAGGTTTAATATAATAGTATCAACTAATAAGCATAACATGACACAAACATGATACTTTAACATGAATTGCTAGCCCTGAGATTGCCTATGGATAAGCCAAATTTCTAGTGACTACCAACGCATAGACACGCACGTTTGTAACCGCATCAGCCATCACAACAGTTATTATGTTCCATACAGTCGATTTCATGGTAAGACACTGCACTGCTAGTGCTTCCAATTGCTTTGTGACACATGTCTAGCTTGTATAGTGGGAAAGGAAAAAAATGAAAAAGAAAAGAGAAAAAGGAGGAGAAGAAGAAAAAGGATCTAGAGTGTGGTTTTTATCTGAGCAAGAGAGGGTAAAGCCAAGAAGCCAAGAATAGAGGAGACGAGAGAAGAAAATGAAGAAGGAAAAGAGAAAAAAAATAGTAGTGTCGGTTTTTAGCTTTAGAATTTTGGTATTTATTTTTAGTTCTAGGTTTTTATTTTAATAAATATCAAGACAGATACACCGTTGAATAGCTTGAAGAATAGAAGAGAATTAGGAGAAATTTTGAAGATTTGTAACAACTTTCAATTTGGTTTTCTTCCTATATTTCCTTTTTAAGTTTTGTAATGTGATGACGTTTGAACTCTTGATTTGTTTAATTTTGTTTTTATTTTCATTTACTTCCTATATTTGCATTTCTAGGGTTTCCCATTTTACCTAGATATCAATATATGATTTAATTTCTCATTTTTAATTGATTTGTATATTGTTTCCATATGGTTGAGCGTTTTATATCAAGATTAATGCTTATGAATACTTGATCACCATTTACATGATTCATGATAATTGAATCAGTTTGTTTATGAAATGCCAAAAGGAATCTATAGAATAGATATATCTATAGACTCATGTGTGTGGGTTTCTTTGTGCTGAATTAACTTCAACGGGTTTAGAATTTTCATGGAGATGTAAGAAGTTAGCTTGTTAGGATATTTTGTTAATGCTTGAGAAAGAATAACAAGTAAATCAAAGAAACCCACTATCAACAATTAGGAATTGTTATGATTAATTGGAATGGAAATTTCATGTTGGAGTAGCTATGGCGAATTAAACCCTATATTTTTGTTCTTTTGACTTTCATTATTTTCGTTTTGCTTTGATTAGTTTTATTTTAATTTAGTTATTTAGTTTCACTTTTCTCAATTTCAATTCCTCATCAATTGTTCAAATAATTTAGACCTAACAAATTTTGGAACTTAACATTAAAATTAAATAAAATCTCTATGTGATGATACTCGTACTCATGTATACTCTATTACTTGAACGATTCGTACACTTGCAAAATCACCCATTAAGTTTTTGATATCATTGCCAGGAATTGTTTTGTTTAATTTTCATTAATAATGATACTAACTAGTTCTAAGATTAATTTGAACATTTTTTTTTCCTTTTTTGTGGTTTTAGTTTAGTTTCTTGTTTTGTTTCATTTTGCTTTTATTTGTGTTTTGCAAACTTGTTGAGGTTTTAATGATGTTATATAGGCAAATCCTCACAAGTTTTGTTCAACAAAAACTGAAACCGTTGTATAGTGTTTGGTGGAGATATAATGAAATGCTTACGAGGTTTCCATATCATGGTTTGTTAAAGAAATTCATGCTTGTAAACTTTCTAAATGGCATATGTTAAATTGATAGAAAATGGGTTGAAAGAGGAAATTGTACTGCCACTCTCTACCAAAGATCAGCGGATGAAACCTCTCATTTATTGGAAGACATGACCAGCTATAATTATTGGTGTTTGAATGGTTCAATGAACAACCAAGGTTGGAAGAACAAGTCAAAAATTATGAAGCCATCGATTGATGAAGACATATAATATTGCCACTTTGTAGAACCAATACCAAGGAAGGAGCACCCAAGGTTGTGCCATGACGATAACTCTTAAAGTGAAGAAGAGATCGAAAACTTAATAATTAAAGAAAATTCCCAAAAAAAAGTCATAGGTGCCTAACTTATTGTGCCAGCATTGATTGTGGAAGCTCACACCTATAAAGATCTGATATGGCCAAAATCTCCTATACCATTATTAGAATCATTCTTTTATGCCCAAAAAGCATATCTATAAAAGCCAAGCCTTGCTGGAGCCGCGTGCCTTTTTCCACTTGCTGCCAAGCTTGAGGCCATGCACAACTAAAACCCATATATTTTGTTGAACAACACTTATTATAGGCAGAGAGCGTTCTTTGATGAGCGCTTTCTAATAGTCAAGCTGATAACCATAAATCAAGTGCTTTTTGAGAGGTAACCCAAGATTCTAAAATTTTTACTTGCTTTGTTTAAATTCCAATAAAGCTTGAATTTTAGAATCATTTTAATTTCTTATTTTTCTCTAATAGGCACAAGCTTTGAAGATGAGAAGAGTTGGCGACACTTAGATGAGCATGCCATCAAGCCTAAGCACCACTCATGAGAAGAGTTTCCCAAATCTCCCTTTAATTATCTTTTTCTTACACATTGAGGATGATTTGTATGTTAAGTTTAGGTGGGTTCAGCTTTTGTCGTTTACTCAACAAAATGAAAAAAAAAAAAAAGATTTAAACTTTTTGTTCAATAACTTGAGGTATTTTGTGCTCTATATGATAATTGTCTTTGTTCCAATGATACAATTATGGTTGAAATTTACATAACTTTTGGAAAAAATATGGATATTGCTTCAATATTGTGTTTGATTCTTGAGTTTGTTTCATTTTGATTGTGATTATTATATCTTTGTGCACCTTGTCTTGATCTTTGAGTTGTGTGTAATTTGAGTAGTTTTACGTAGACATGTGATCTTCTTGATCTCACAAATGTTAAAATTTGTTTGATTCTCTCGTAAGGCAAAATCCTAGATTAAACTTAATTAGGAAAATGATATAGGCTATCTTTGGATCATTTGAGCCTTTCGAGCCTACCTTGCGATATGTTTATCCCTAGTATACCCTATTGAGCCTAATTTACTCTTTTTTTGTCACTTAAATTTTTAGCTCAGCCTTTTAGTAATTCCCAACTTTCTTTCCATCACTCTTTAAGCATATTAGGCATTTTAGGAACTATCTTGAGCTATGCTAAACGTATGGAATGATGGGTGGACTTTTGAAGCTATATTTGTGTTTATGTCTGTAAATAAGGGAAAAAGAAAAAGAAAAAAAATGAAAAAGAGAAAGATGTGTTGCACCCTTTGCTAATAATAGAAAGAAATAAGTTTGAGGATGTATTGACTCAATAAAATAAAATAAAATAAAATAAAACAAATACGAAGAAAAGTGAAAACAAAGCAGATGACAAGGGAAATTTGAAAATAAGTTAGGGAGTGTTATTTGAAGTGGTGAAAAGAGTTCTAATAAGATCATAGAATGATTAATGCATTTAGGATGTGATTTGAGCCACATTATTATTCTATTTATGTTCTACACTAACTCTAGCATCACATTACATGCTTAATAATGTCCAATTAATCCCTGATTTTGTATAGTCGACATTAGCAAAAGAGATGAAAAATAAACCTATTAAACTTGTTCATTTCATTTGAGATCATATATTCATTTCATATTGGCATAAATTTATTTGGATTGCACTTAATGAATTGAGAAATTAAACACATACACATGGATAATCGAATCAGAGATGAGACCTACTTTTAAATTAATAGCAATATGTGGACAATGTTTGCACTCTTCTTTGAGCTATGCCATCTAGTAATCTTTGAGGAAATTTTTTAGAATCACCATTTTAGTACAATTTACCTTAAGTTTATTTTTGTCTAATTTCTTGTTTGCTTTTGCTCAAAGACTAACCAAATCCTAAGTTTGAAAGTATAATAACTCTATAAAATAAAGTCATTTCATTGTATTTTGTGGATATAATTAATAATATTCTTAAGTATTTTCAATTATTTGAAGTTAATTAGATTCAATTTTATTTAATTTTAATTTAGATTAATTTATTTAAATTTATTTTATTTAGCTTAATATTAATTTTGATATATTGTTATGTTACTTTCTCTTTAAAAATAACTAATTATCTAAATTTGTAATTTAATCATGGGTAAAAATAGTGACTACAAATCGTCTCAAAATGGATTAAAATTTGAATGAAGCTTCAGGCTAACCAATACCCACCCATAGAAGCTCCAGAGGCACAAACACGGGCACTATAATCTGTTAGATCATCTTTGGATCTAGGTGTGGCAAATCGTGTTGGTGGGTCGTATTCATATTGTGTTTGACCCTTCTGTTGACACAAATATACTTAACACGAACACGACTTGTTTAATAATCATGTCAAAAAATAAAACCCAAACATGATCAATTAATAAACGGGTTGACACGACACAATACGTTTATGACCCGTTTATCAAATGGGTTATAAATGTGTCATGTGACAACCGAAAAATTTCACCATTCTCGGAAAATAGGTATATTGAATGTATATAATGATTTTTAGGTTTAAAATGTGAAATGAATGATTTAATATTGTTTAGAATGTGCTAAAATGTTCTGATAATGTTAAAAGTGCGAAATTCGGTTGTGAAAAAATTTCACAGAACCGAAACAGGAATAAACGGTGCCATTTCGATATCGAGAGCCATAGAAGGTGACTTGTGGTAAGACAAGTCCACCAAAAGATGAAAGAGTTACAATAGTGATGTTATATGTGTGTGCGTGTGTGTTACACGTAGTATCAAGAAATTGGTCAAGATGACCTTTTCTTGATATAAAACTGATATATTTAGAATCAGTATGCTCAAAATAGTCAATTGAGCATAAAATGCTATTTTTGACTGAGGAATATGCGGTATCACTAAAATGGTCAAGATGACCTTTTCTTGATATAAAATTGATACATTTGGGATCAGAATGCTCAAATTAGTCAATTGAGCATAAAAAGTAAATTTTGACCGCAAAATATGCAGTACCGAAAATTAGTCAAGATGATCTCAGATGAAGATAAAACTGATAAATTTGGGTTCAGCACGCCTATATTAGTTAGTATAGTCTATCAGAATGCTCAAATTAGTTAATTAAATACAAAGGTAATTTTTGACCGGGAATTCACAATATCAGAAACTGGTCGAAATGATCTCGGATGGAAACAAAACTGATATATTTAAGTTCAACACGCCCAAATTAGTTAGGATAGCTCATGTCGAAATTTTGGACAAAAAGTGTATAAAAGGTCGAAATTGTAGAAAAGTCCCCATATTTTCATTATCTGGATTTTTCTCCCCCACACATACACCGTCAGTGAACAGTAACCGACCACCAGAAACGGTGTCCGTTTTCGACACTGCCGGTCTTGTTGGAAATCTCTGGACGAGCTGAGTCCAACGGTGTGTTGAATCGACGCTGGAGAACGCCGTCCGAAGCCGCCGGTGGTCTAAAATTTCAAGTAGCCGTATCTCCGCCGTCTGACCTCTGATCGACACGATTCCGGTCCCAAAAGTTTCGTGGTGAAGAAGAGAACAAAATCCATAGCTCATTTCACCTCAATAGCCGCCGGATTGCACCGCCCAACATCGTGCCATCGCCGCCGTGGAATCCGTCGATTCCGGCGGAGTTGAGCCACACCACCGGTCTCAAAATGCTCAGAGAAGAATGGGGAGCAAAAGCCCCAAGGTAATTTTGGGCAACAACCCCGGTACGGCCGAGATTGAACAATGCCGCCACCGTCTAATCTTTCGAGGCTCGATTTCTGACCATAGAAGGCTCGATTGGTGAAATTGACACCACCAATGGGTTCCTCTTGTCGAGATCTACATTTTGGTACCAAGCTTGACCCAAACCGTGCATCGATCAACGCCGATCAACGCGGTCAACGCCGGTCAATGGTGATCCCGACCTCGAAAATTGAATAATGGCCCGTTGGCCTATTTTCGACGTTTCGGATACATCCGCGACATCGGAATTGCAAGATGAAACTTGGAAAGTGAAGAATGGAGAGAAAAATTTTGTCTACGAGAAACCGAACGGTTTATTCGATCACCGGTGGGACGATTTCAGTAGTGATTTCGGTCCCTTCATCCCTTAAATTATGTATTGGAATGATTATGAATTATTTATGTATTTTATCATGTGGAATTGTAAGAAAAATGGATGAAAATGATGGATAAGGAAATGTGTGGGAATGTGAAGATTTTTACGTAAAATTTGAGCTTTACGTAAAAATATAGGCCTCTGGTATAGTACTTGGTAGATTAAAATTTGGTTAGATGGTTTTGAGGCGTTTCATAAACATGGGAACCTAAAAATTAAGAGGAAATGCTGCCGAAATTTCTAAAACGGCATAAAAGTGTATTTTAAGAACCGAAGGGTAAAAATGTGGTCAGGATGGAAACCCGAGCCTCTTCGGTGACCTAAGGTCGAAATAATGCCACCCGAGGATTAATGCTGTAAAAGCTCGATAATGCCTAAGAAATATTATTTCATGATTTTTGGGTATAGAATAGCTCGATAGAATGTTAAAGTGAAAATGATACAGTCCTAAGACCCGTCAGGGCTAAAATGGTCATTTTGACCAATAGTTGGAAAAAGAGTCGTTAAGGCTAGAAATATTGTCCTAAGGCCATAATTGAGAATTTTAAGGCCCGATTCAAGAATTAAGAGAGGAAAAAAGTGAGAAAATTCTGCTAGGGGCAAAATGGTAATTTTACCAAAAGTTAGCGGAAAAGTGGAAAATGAGATTTTAGACCCCTAAGTTCATGATTGGGAAATAAAACGTAGAATTTTTAAGTTTTATTTAGTTTTATATATGAAATAAGATTGAAAATAACTGTTGATTTTCCGGTTATAAGAACCCGATCCAGACGCAACGAAAGAACGTCTGCGGACCTGAGAAAGGAGATACGCGTAAAAGTATCTGTAAGTTCAAATATTTAATTGACTGCAATATAAATAGACTATTATGTCTAAGTATGATATGTGGTAAGTTCTTACATTGAACTGTCTCCAACATGAACTGACTATTATATGTTTGTTTTCATGTCAAGATGTGATGATATAAATGTTATGAAAGCCATGTTATGAACTATGTGTTATGTCTAAGTCATATATAAATTGACTTGACATATTTATGTTGATGCGTTATATGTAATAAGTTCAGACATTTAAATTTGTCTGTAACATGAAATACAATGATACTGATTATGTACTAAGTGTACGTTAGGTATTAAGTCCTATGGATATTTGGGGATTAGTTAGTATAACATATCCTACATAAAGAGAAAAGAGAGTATTAAATCCTATGGATACTTGGGGATTAGTTAGTATAACATATCCCATATAAAGAGAAAAGAGAATATTCTAAGGCATACGGGCAATGGAGGTTAATGACCTTGAAGTAACGATTAATGTCACTTGGTTAGAATTATAATTGAAAGATAGTAATAAAACCATTTAAGGCGTACCGCCCTTCCAACGTTGTGGTGGAGGTTTTTTTTTCAGATCCTACGAGAATATAATAAGGGTTGTGGAGGAAGAAGCTCTAGGGTCACTCCCTAGGCCCTCCCAGTCAGTGCGCAATAATTCATCAGTACTGCCACAATGAGCTCAAACCTGAATATAAACAAAGATAGTAGTCAATAATATACAAAAGCCATAAGTGAGCATAACCGACACTAGCATTAAGTGTAGTGGACTCAGTTAGGGTGACATGAATAGTAATCGAATAGAGTCAAAGTTACTATTTATTGGTCAGAGGTCAAAGTTATTGTTTGTGATGAATAGTACTATTCATATATGAATAGTACTATTCATATATGAATAGTACTATTCATAGGAAATTTTATTTTTGATATTTTGAATCTATGTGATTCGTGGTACGAGTATTTTATATGTATGAATATTATTGTTACTAGTATAAGATACTAGTATGCGATGTGTTGTGAATGAGCTACGAAATGTAAGTAAGTTGAAATATGATGTGATGTCAAGTATGCGTACTATGCTACGTATGAATGTTTTAAAGCGATGAATGCTGTATACCATGTGTTATGTTAATGCTCTGATGTCATAGTTGATGATAGAGTTATGTTATATGTTATGATTATTCTGATGCCACAGTTGGTAACAGAAATGCTCGTTACTATATGGTAAGATATTTATATGTCATGTATTTATGTTTGAACTTACTGAGCTTTAGCTCATGAGTTTGTTCATATTGCAGGTAAGAAACCTGTATCTCAACAGTAGATTACCTGGATGATGGCGGGATTTGCGTGTGCCAATGGGAATAGAGAATCCACTGTGGATATGGTCCTGCTACCAGTCTTCCGATGAGCGATTTGAGAGAGAGTTTTGAAGAAGAGAGAATTGATGTATTTCACGTGTAAATTCCAAAAAGAAATATTTCTGTAAACTATATTTTGCTTTACAGAAATATCTTGTGAAAGAAAAAAATTTATTCCCTATTTTCATATTCAAATAGAAAGTTAAAAAATGCATATTAAAGAAAGTATGATAAAACTAAGATACCAGCGGTCACAGTTGGTATCAGAGAAGGTTTACGATAGGTCTAGCTTAGAGTATCAACTGTTGTCACAGGTGGTAGTAGAGTAAGTTAAAAATAAGTTTAAGTATGTTACCGACGACCCATGAGGCGACTGTCCGTCGTAGTCAGCTATGGTGCCTGACGGCGATGGTACTGGTTAGCCTATAAGAAGGGCGGGCCGTCACATATCATGTTGTGTCTATGAAACCCACTCACTAAAAGGGTAATAAACGGGTCATTCAACCTATAATTAACCCATTTAACTATCTTATTATTGACCAATTTAACTAACCTATCATCAATTTTAATATTAAAAAAATTTATTAAATACCTAAACAACAATCAAATTATCACAATTGAATTAAGTTCACAATTAAGTTACATCTAAATTCAGATTACAAAAGATAAATACAAAACTAAATTAAAGTCTACAATCAAATTAAGTTTACAACACAAGTCACAACTAAGCTAAAACAAGTAAATAAATCAAATTCAAGTACCATGCATATAATTAAAAGACAAAAACCAAAAATAAACTTAAAGTTCAATAATCTCCATATCTAAAGTCTATTTACCAGTGGTTGCTGCATAACCAGATTGTCCATCTTCCTCAGCTACGATAGAGGTTAAACCTTGAGAAAGGGGATCCTGATCTTTCAATGTAAAATTGAAAATATCTTGTGTGAGGTCTTCCACCTCATCTTTAAAACCTACGTTAAAAATTTAATATTAGTTCAAATCAAGTTAGAAAAATATGACATAAAGTTCATACAATTGATAATTTGATATTACCTCTTTCACTATATAACCAATCTCTAGTACAAACTAGTGCCTCAGCCATGTTGGGTTCAAGTGAGCTACGAAAGTCATCAAGAACTTTACCACCAACACTAAAACAAGCTGCTGAAGCAATAGAGGAAACAGGGACAACCAACACATCTTAAGCCATAGCAGCAAGTTCAGGACACCGAAACTGATTTGAGTTCCAAAAGTTAACCACATCTAGTTTCATGTTCCTGTTCATCCTTGGCTCATCCAAATAAAGCTCTAATTATATTTTTTGGCCAAAGCTACCAAACTCATAAGTAGAAATCTCATCAAATTCCTATATGAATATTTGAAACAAGAAAATAAACATAAACTTAAGAAAAAGCAAAAATTTAGTATAAAATATAATGACTCATGAAATGCTAAAAACGAACATAAAAAAATTTAGACATTACCATGAATATTGCATCTGTAGTAGTGTCTACTGTTTCGCTTTCCTTGGCATAAGCATCAGAGTAGCTAGGTTTTTGGCTAGTTGTCTTTTCATCCTCAAGCTTTTTCTTTGCATGTATTTTTCGAACAAACTGAACAACTTATTCTTCAAACGAATGTACTCCAAATAGTCAGGTCCATAAAGCTTTTTTTAACTAAAGTCAACAAATTGAAGCTTGTATCGGGGATCAAGAACACAAGCTATAGCCAAGGTAAGATAGAACTCAGACTAATATTCTTAAAACTTGGTACACATTTGATCAGCCATATCTTGTAAGTAGTCATTATTAGAATCACCAGTAGACTCTCTAAGTTTCTTCAAATGAAAGCAACATTGCCAAATAGAAGGGAAGAATAAGTTAGTAGTAGGATTCTTAGTTACAGAGAATAAGAGAGTAGCATCATAGAATAACTTCAAACAAGCTTTGATTTTTTCAATTTTTTCCCACTCTGCACTAGAATGACAATGCTTATAATTTGATTCACTTAACTCCAAATCCTAAAATGCACGACGGTAGTGAACAACACTCTTAAGCATAAAGTAAGTGGAATTCCATCTTGTTGGCACATCTTGACACAATCCCTTCTTGTCGCCCATTGAAATCAACTTTACATACTCCGAAAATTTTTGCTTTCTAACTTGGGATCCCTTAACATACTTGACACTATCACAAATCTTAGACCATCTTGCACAATCAAGTTAAGAACATGTGCACAACAACACATGTGAAAAAGATCACCATTACAAAGAAGAACTCCTTTCAAGTTCAATTGTTCTCTTAACATGTTAATAGAAACAACATTTGTGGTAGCATTATCCAAAGTCACACTAAAAACTTTATTCTCCACTCCCCACTCACAAAATAAACCATAAAAT
This sequence comes from Antiaris toxicaria, assembly GCA_035233585.1. NCBI lineage: Eukaryota > Viridiplantae > Streptophyta > Magnoliopsida > Rosales > Moraceae > Antiaris > Antiaris toxicaria. The sequence goes on from CP141157.1 coordinate 26,980,933, forward strand.
TTTTCAGACAAAGCAACACCATTATGTAGAGGTGGCATAAAACTAAAGTTCAACACTTTCTTTTGCAAACTCCAATTCTTAACTATGAAATGAGTTGTGAGACAAACATATCCATCACTAGTCAGAGAAGTCCATGCATCAGAAGTAAAACTATTTCTACTGGATGCATCCTCTAACATGCTTTTAATCTTTGAATTTTCTTTTTTGTACAATTTCAAAGAATTAGCTTTTGCCGTATTTCTGGAAACCAACTATAATTGTGGATACAAATATTAAAATAGAGATTTGATTCCAGCATATTCAACAAAGTTAAAAGGCAAATCATGCATGATCATAGCAACTATAATTAGCTCACAAAACCTTTCTTGACTAAATTTGCCTCCTTGAAATGCCAATGCACCACTACCACTTTCTTGAGTAATAAATATTTGGCCTATATCCTAGCAGAAGGTTTTCAAACAAGTGTCAAGATGGCGCTTTAAATTTCTTGTTCCATATTTGCTCTCTGCAAGATATCTACATTTTATGCATTTGGCCCTCTATTTATTGTCGTTGCCCATGGGAAACAATTTAAAGTGCCTCCAAACCAACGAAGTCAGCTTCTTTTTCCGTTTCAAGGCTTTATTGGTGTCTTGGTTAGTGAAACTAGAGCCATCGACTTCCTCAACTTCAACATCGACACTTTGGAAATCGATGGAATCAAGATCAATATCCATGGCATTAAACTTCACCTATACAAATTCAAATACAATCATTATAACACATAGCAAGCAATACAAAAATGTGCATGTACATGTAAATCTTGCTATATGTATATGATATACATGTATAAGCAAGGGAAATTCAAATATTTCTAGAAGCAAACAGGTACTGATATTATAAAGAGGAAGACTTTAAACATCATGAATCAAGGACTTATAGTCTTTTTTTTTTTTTTTTTTTTTTCAGTTTTTGGTCAATATATAACAAACAAAATTGGGCATTACATGTGAAGATAATTATTGATAGTTTGAGACATTTTCCAAAAAGAATTTCACCTAAATCCATTTTCATTTTTTCCCAAAAATTCATGCGATATTCTATCTTTGCAAGGGCCATTTAATCACAGTTAAACAAATCTTCGAATAACATTTCAAACATAGTTTACCAAACAAGTCCAGTCATCTAGCAAGTTATTAGTTTTCAAAAAAAAAAAAAAATGTAAACTACCTGGTTTTAAAATGTTACAAATATAGTTACTCAAGTAAACAATAGTTACAAACAAAACAGTTTTAAAATGTTGAGGCACTTAAAGTAGTTCGCTATGCAGTTTCTATTATTGGCCTAAATTCAAGATTCAACAATAGCTAATACTTGCATTTTTTAGATAAGTATAAACCCAACTCCATTTGCAAGGACCATTTTCTTGGGATAAGACTAATTTTAAGAAGAAAATCATGAACCCATATTACAAATGGTCCTTGCAAAGATGGAATACAGGGAAAATCATGAACCCATATCACAAAAGGGAAAGCACCAAAAAATGGAAAAATACCAAAAAATGGAGAAAATACGTGATTTCTTTGAGTCGCGCGATGAGGGGAGGGCGATGGCAATGGTGAGGGAAGGGGAAAGCCAGGGTGATGGCGACAACGACGAGGTGAGGGGAGGGGAGGTTGATTGGGGTGGGGGGGAGAGGAATGCAATGGTGATGGGGTGAACTAATGAGTGTGAGGGAAGGGGAGAAGGAGTTAAATGTGGCGGCGATGGGTTGAGAGGAAGGGAGGGCTGGAGGGGACTTAAAGGAGGGAGGCAGAGAGAATCTGCATTCTGCAAGGCAAGAAAATGAAATGAAAAGTTTTAAAATGAAATGCAAGGCAAGCTAAAAAAGACTGACCCTAGGGTTTCATAAAAATGGAAAATAAAGAGAATACCTAATTACTTCAAGCTGCCAGACGAGGGGAGGGCAATGGCAATGGTGAGGAGAGGGGAGGGGCAGGGTGATGGCAATAGTGACAAGGTAAGGGGAGGGGAGGTCACCATGGTGAAAGAAAGGGAGGGGGAATATGACGACAATAGGGTGAGTCTGTGAATGTGAGGGGAGGGGATAGGGAGGACGATATTGCAACAATGGGTTGAGAGGAAGGAAGGGTCGGAGGTGACTCAAAGGAGGGAGGCAGAGAGAATCAGCAATCTGCAAGGCAACAAAATGAAATATTGAAATGCAAAATGAAATGCAAGGCAAGCAAAAAAAGACTGACACTAGGGTTTCTTAAAAAGTTATAAAAAATATACATATAAAAACTAAAACATATATTTTATATTTAAATTTTGAATTTTAAATTATTTTATAATAGTAGTGTAGGTTTTTAGCTTTAGGATTTTTATTTTTAGTTTTAGGTTTTTATTTCAATAAATTTCAAGGAAGATACATTGTTGAAGAGCTTGAAAAGGAGAAGAGATTTAGAGAATATTTTGAAGATTTGTAACAACTTATTATTTGATTTCCTTCTTATATTTCCTTTTAAGTTTTGTAATGTGATGATGTTTGAATTCTTGATTTGTTCAATTTTTTTTATTTTAATTTATGTAGTAATTTGCACCTCTAGGGTTGTTCATTTTACTTAATTGTCAATATGTGATTTAATTTATTATTTTCAATTGATTTGTAAATTATTTTCATATGGTTGAATGTTTTAAATCGAGAGTAATGCTCATGAGTGCTTGATCACCATTTACATGATTCAGGGTTCAATTTGAAATTGAAAAGTGATAATTGAATCGGTCTATCTATGAAATGTCATGTGGAATTTATTGGATAGATATATCAATTGACTCGTGTAGGTTTGTTTGTGTTTAATGAACTCTGACAGGTTTAGAATTTTCATAGAGATATAGGAATTTTGCTTGTTGGGATATTGATGCTTGAGCAACATTAATGAATAAATTAGAAAAACTTATTGTCAACAATTGGGAATTGTCACAATTAATTGGAAAGGAAACTTTAGGTAGGAGTAGCTATAGTGAATTAGACCCTAGATTTTTGTTCTTGTGACTTTCATTATTTTTGCTTCGGTTTGATTAGTTTTATTTTAATTTAGTTATTTAATTTCACGTGTCTCAAATTCCTCATCAGTCATTCAAATAATTATAGACTTAAAAATTTCGGTACTTAACGTTGAAATCAAACATAATTTCTATAGGACAATACTTACTCATGTACACTTTATTACTCAAATGATTCATATACTTACGAAATTGCCCATCGTTGAGTATCCCAGTGAAGATGGCATTACAACTACAATCTCCAATGTTCAATAATATTCTCAGCCAAAGAAGAAGAAGAAAACAAAAGGAAAAAAGGAAAAAAAAAAGAAAAAAAAAGAGGGGGGATTGGACATCTTCTACTTTTCTTCTAGCATTCTCGATCAAGTTTTTAGATATTTGTGCAACTTGAACTATCCTAATCAATTTCTTTAATTAAAGATCAAGTTAAAAGTTCCATTCTACCTAAATTTGTATACCATGCAGAAATCAGGTACTTTATTTAATATATGTTGGAGCTTTTGAGTTTAAAATATAAGAATATTTTTATTTATTTTTAATAAATAATGATAATAACAAGTCTGATGCTATTTTAGAATATGTTTAATTCTTTTGTAAGAACAAGAAAACCGGTCCTTTATTTAACGACTACCCTCATGTTTTCGTATATTATATTTTTATATTTCGACATGGGTTATTAATTTTATTTAGATGATATTTCATTGTTTTGGTTATTTTTCATGATTAGTATCAAGGTTAGATTTCATATCTTGTATTCATTATACACGTGCTAACACATACTGAAAAACGAGTCAGGAAGATTTTCTATAAAATCAAATTATTATAGAGATGGTATCGACATCCCGATGGGTAAGATCGATTCTTCGATAGATAACATTGACACCTTGGCCGGCCAATGTGTAATTGCTAAAATAATCACAATTCTTGAAGGATATTCCAAGGACTTTTGCACTCCGAAGTATAAACAATTATACTTGTCCAAAAGCATGTCAAATCATTAAAAAGAGACACTTTCCACATCAGAATTGGGAAATCTTGAAAGGAAAGTCATAAAGAACTAAAAAAGGCAATTAATCTTCACAGTTAGGACCTGATCATCACCAGAATCATTAAACCAGAACTTGTTTCGGTCTCTATAAATAGAAGAAGACTATGCACACACTGGGGGAATCATTTTCAACAAATTACATCCAATTCTCTATGTATAGTGCTCTTGTCTCCTCCCTTTCTTCTCAAAGTCTGTTGTAACACTTTTCATCATTATAATAGAAACTCATAAAGCTCTACAAGTGTCTATTACAAGCAAACCTTTATAAATCTTTGTATCCTTGTGTCTCTCTTTTTCTTTTCTCCTTTCTCCTGCATATTACCCTTTTGTCGAAGTCGACCAAATTATTGGACTCTAGAACTCAATCATTGGCTTGATTACATATCTATTGTGGAACTCACCCGTACAATCACAATCAAGGGTTATTGTGGTTTCTTAAACTCTCTTTTTCTCACTATCAATGGCTCGTCTTTCCCCTTCCCACAAACCCACCCGCCACCACCACCCCCCGCCCCCTGCTTTTTTTTGCAATAATATCATTTTTAGTACCTTTTGGTTCCTAACTTTCGAATTGTCGCAAAATGAGTCCTTGTTCTATCAAATTATCCCAAATTAGTCCTTTTGTCCTTCTAATTATTGTTAAAATCTCCTCAAAAAAATTTACATCAGGACCATGTGTGATCTAGTGGGAATTAATTTTTAATTTAATGTTTTAGGAAATGACTGTTTAATAATTTCGACAAGATTTCAACAGCTATATATATACTAGCATAAATAGTTGATTCCACGACAATTTTAAGCCGTGGTTGAAAGATAAAATGACAAATAACAAACTCTCGTAGAATCCCGTGTCATAGCATGGGGAAAACATACCATGATGGTTGAACCATCAACACATGTGGTAGGTCTTGAGCCTTTATAATTGCCGTGCATTCCATGACGGTTTTCAGTAGAAGTAGTCATGGAAAGTGGTTCTTTTGAAAAAAAAAAAAAAAAGTTGTATTTTCTAGAATTTTTACGGGTGACGTGTCAAGTGTGTTTCTCATTTACATGCCCACATCTCGCATAATTTTAAGAATTACAATCTATATTACAATCAATAGATAATACAACTAAAATTCATATTTACGAACTTTTTAAGTTCATCTATTTTCTGGAATGAGTTTATTCACCAAATTACCAATTCATCCACTCACCTCTAACTTTATGTGTACTTTGACAAGTGTACAATTCAGTGTTTTCAATCACGTTCAACCTACAATTCAAAATTATGTCCTGCACGTTATGTAATATAAAATTTTGCACTTGATGTCTATTGGTTGATGTGAACCGTTGTGTAACGGGAGTATGATTCATGTTTGACAATTCATTGCCAGTGCAATCTCACCACTGTGTTATCATTGAGTACCCTAATTGACGTATCAAAACACATCAATTATGAAAGAAAATGTATATTTGTAGTGTAATCACATTATAGATCAACAAAGTATACAGGATGTAACACTCTCTTAACGGGATGTTACAGTTATCATTTCAATATAATATATAAATTATTGTTTACAAAAATTCTAAAAAAAAAGAGTAATTATCTTTTAAATATCAATATAAAAAATTAAAAAAAAAACTGAATTTTATAAAAATTATGATGATGGAAACGTAGTCTTTAAAAAAGGACTTAAATCACCTTAAGATTATGCTATTAAAACATAAAAAATAGATAACTTTTCAATCCAATCTTTAAATTTATAAAACTTTTAAAATTAAAAATAAATTCTTTCAAAGTAAAAAAGTTCCTATAAACTATTATGTCGTCATATACACTTCCATACTGAGCCTCTTCTAATGCTAAGCCTTAGTTTTACCTTTACATATAATATGCAAAGAAACTAAGTTAGACGATTACCTAATAAGTACATCTATTATCTCACAAAACATTTAGTTCATAAACTTGTGCAACACATAATTTATTATTTACTTATATAACACATATTATAAAGGTTAAAACAAAGGTTATACATATATAAAATGTGAAAGCATAAATTATAATAGTTTCCACTAATCTTATCTACAAATTTTGACTCTGGGCAATTTACTGATGCGCATTACCACCGCTATAACAAAAACTTGGAATTAGCTACAAAGCATTTTTGTAGCTATAAATCAAAATTTTGTAGCTAAAACAATTAGCTGCCAATTTTTTACTTTATAGCTATGTTGTAGCTACAGGCCCGACACTAAAAGTGCTTGGCTACAAAATTTTGTATTTTTGTGGCTAAATGTCATGTATTAGCTACAAAAGTAATTTTGTACCTAAATATAAATTTTTAGCTACAATTTTTTTTTGGTAACTAAGGACTATGAATTTTGTAGCTGATATAGCAAAATTTGTATCTAAAAATGGTTTTTAATTACAAAATTAACGATTTGTCACTAATTAGATTAGTGACAAAAAGTTAACTTTGTCACTAATCTTAAATTTATAAATTTGTAGCTAAAAGACCATTTTTTATTAAAAAAAATTAAAAATTAAAAATTAAAAATTGCATCAATTGCAATATCTCAAATAATGAATTGAATCACATTATTTGTCATTGTGATTTTTTTAACCACAATTACAAATAAAAGTAATGGTTTTTCCAAACCCATACTTAATCCAATATTACAAAATCCAAGTATCTGCAATAAATTTTACAATCAGAATATGTTTACACGTCTAAAAGAGTAGTAACTATAGGTAATACTATCTTTATTACTTCTATATGAATTTTTAAGAAGTAAATCAACTTTCACCTTGTCCTGCAACGAAATGGTGAAGAAAACATATTATGAATGCAACACAATGCTCACAGATAAACTGATATTCTGAATGTTTTGATAAAATTGGAAAAACCAGCATAGTTGCCAAGATGCTTGAAGGCTTGTAAGCTGCCAATAAGTTGCTTTCCCGATCCTCATATCTGCTTCGTGGTACCTAATTTGTTGTCACAAGATGTAAATCATAGAACACTTTAACAACCTACCTTATAAAGATTGCAAAATACTGAGAAGAGCTAGAAGTTAATGTAATACCACGGCCAATGTCTCAAATATTTACGTACAACAGCATGCGCAGAACGAAACTTTCTCCAAAACTCTTTTTCCAAAAATGATGTGAGCCTTGAATAGATAATCATAAAATAAATCAACCCCTATACGAGACAAAATAATACAACATCAGAAACTTCGCGTTTTAAACTCAAGTAAGGGAAGCCAAGACCATTACATCTGGAGATTGCCACTTGTGTGTGTAGTAAAAAAATCGGTAAAACCGTATCAGAGCAGCGCAGCAGAATTACAAAAAATTTTCAAGATCGTTAAATATCTTGTAATGCCATATACAATAAACTAACAACAACATAAACTCATATCTCAGAGGACGCCAATTGCAAGAGGAGAATGACCGGAAGGCTTTAACCAACTAGCCTTCTCTATTATTTTCCAATTCCCGGATGACAGAGTATGTGTGTACTCAGTTCCTTGACCGGTATGCTAGCACTGCTAGTCTTCTTCCGACCGCCTAGATCTGTAAAGAACTTTTTGTCACGGTAAGTTATGCAACAATAAGTTTGCTCACCTGAGAGTCTGTGATCTAAGAGAACTGGAGTGGCAGGACCCCTATTTATAGACTGGCATGAGGTCATCCCTTGAAATTCAAATTGGACTAGGAGCAGATTTTCTCCCTTATCCACCACACAAAATCCGAAAATTCCTAGGCTAAAATCCAAGTAAAATTTTCGGCCATTTTTAGGATTTTGCATTCAAAATTCAAACAGGATTTTAACTTGAATTTTATCTTCTCATTTATCCATAAAAAACCGATTTCCCCTAGTGTAAAAAACATGACTAGATTAGGCCATTAAAATATGAGGAGAATCAAAATTCAAATAAGATTTTCTAGCTTGAATTTTATCTCACCCTTATCCACATAAAAATCGAAAATCTCCCTTGGATTTATCCACACATTTTCAGCCACTTTGTGAGAGGGAGAATCAAAATTCAAGTAGGATTTTCTTACTTGAATTTCCCTTGAACCTTATCCACAAAAACCGAAAATATCTAGGAGGGATTCCCTTAACAAATTTCGGCCACTCTTGCTAGGTTAAGGATTCAAAATTCAAGTAGGGTTCAAACAAGATTTTCCTCTTCATTATCTATATTAAATCCGAAATTCACCATGTGGATTTATCCACAACTAATTCGAATTCTACATGGATTATGATTCAAAATTTGAATTCAAATTTCAAAGTTCAAATTCCAAATTCCAAAATTCAAACATCAAACTCAAATTTCAAATTCAAATTCAAAATTTAAATTTCAAATTTCAAATTTCAAATTCCACAAAAAGTTGTACTTCAAATTCTGTTCTCATAGATAATTTTCTACAACTCCAATTCAATCTCAAATAAAATGATGACAACTTTATTTGGAGTTTGAATAATTGTGTACTCTATTATCCAAAACAAAATCTGAATTCAATCGGAGAGAATCTTGTCCATCATCCTTATCCTATGTCAACACCATCCATGCAAAGTCAACTAGCTAATAAGCATACACGATCAATTTGCCATTCGTTAAGCAATTATGTGGAGCTAGTAGAGGGACCATTTGGACATATATAATCAGGCTCCCGTGATTCCATATGATCATCATTCTGTACCGAACAACTTAATCATATGATCACTAATTTCAGAGTTACACCACTATAAACCTGAAACTGAACTCCCAATTCTATACCGTATTACGAAATCCTGTTACAAGCTAATGTCCAATAACTTTGTCATGTATGCAAAACCCTCATATGATATCCATGATCAATCTTAGGTCAAAGTCTGTCCAACCTACTGATCAGGCTATCTTAAAGTTCTATTATACTACCAAATAAGAAAATGATTATTCACCATATCTGAATAAGAAGTCATCCGCCTAGCAGAGGACCTAAGACCTTGTCCATTTTCACATCCAGTATAATGCCTTTCAGAGGATACCCTTAACTCCTTATTAGAGTTATGATTTTGATATCTGTAAACAAACCCTTTATCGTATACAAGTCACGCACCCAATGAACCGGTCTATAAACTTACTACCTCTGAGATGCTTTAGCCATTGGAACATCAAAGTACACAAGTCATATACATGAAGTCGTTCATTTACTTAGGATTAAGGTTATTGCATAATGAACATCAAAAGCAGATTGATTCACTCATAGTGGACTACATAGATCAATCACGCTTTAGTCCCGGTCCAATATGTCACCATCAAGCAATATATCTATGTCTCTACTCGAGAGTCTATGCTCCAGACAGTCAAAACAAACCGTCCCCACCATGGCTTTAGACAACATAATAGTCTTAACATGAGTTGATGCTCAGTCTAACCCTATAGACTACGGACCTTAGTTTAGACCGCTTACTTTAGAACATTGTCTTCTCGCATACAAAAGTCCATTGCATGCAATATTCGATTAGTTTTAACACAAGCAGTCAGTGAGTCATATTTGCTTACATTTACTTTAATATGTAAATAGAATGAGGACAAATAGTAATGTAATGAATAACCTCTATTATTAATTTTATTATCCAGTTCAAAATAAATGAAATACATTAAAATATTTTTCATGCTTAGAGCATTTCCTGACAATCTCCCGCTTGCCCTAAGCCAGTAGATTTGCCATGTTACGCATCCCCATCGCCTCAACATGCCTCTCAAAGCTTCTGGCGGCCAAAATCTTAGTAAAGGGATCGGCAATATTGTCTTTAGACGCGATTTTATATACATTTACTTGCCCTGTCTCCATGTGCCCTCTAATAATGTGGTACCTCTGATCTATGTGCTTGGTCCTCTTGTGGTGCCAAGATTCCTTTGTGTTGGCAATAGCCTCACTGTTATCACAGTAGAGTGTGAGAGGCTTGTCAACACCTGGAATAACCTCAAGATCTCTAAAGAACTTGTGGAGCCAAATCGCTTTTTTAAATGCCTCAGTCGCAGCCACATACTCAGCCTCCATCGTAGAGTTAGCCGTGCAACCCTGTTTCACGTTCCTTCACACAATGGCGCCTCCTTCAAGCAAGAACACTGATCCTGATATCGATTTCCTCGAATCCTTATAAGTCTAAAAGTCTGAGTTCGTGTAGCCTAGTCCCCTCCAGAATACACTAGCATATAATCCCTCATTCTCTTAAGATACTTGAGTATATGCTTTACTGCTTACCAGTGCTTGATTTCAAGATTCGCTTGATATTGACTCACCATACCTACTGCAAAACATATATCAGGGTGAGTGTAAAGCATAACGTACATAAGGCTACCCACAGCATATGCATAAGGGACCTTACTCATACGTTCTCTTTCTTTTTATGTCTTGGGACAGTCATCCAATGAAAGAGTTACACCAGTAATGGAAGGTTGTGAACCTTTCTTTGCCTCTTGCATTGCATACTTGTCAATTATTTTATCTATATATGAAGCCTAGGACAATAATATTATTTTGTTCTTTCGATCTCTAAAGAGACAAATACCTAAAATATAATTAGTTTCTCCCAAGTACTTCATGTCAAATTGTTGGTGCAGTCAAAGCTTGACCGATGATAAATTCCTTACATTATTCCCAATGAGTAGTATATCATCGATGTAGAGTACTAGAAAGAACACTTTACCATCCTTAATACGTTTATAAACACAGGGTTCATCAACGTTCTGCTCAAAACCGAATGTTTTGATCGCTTGATCAAACTTTTGGTTCCATGAGTGGGATGCTTGCTTTAATCCATAAATTGATCTAAACAACTTGTAGACTTTTCTTTCTAGGCCCTTTACCATGAACCCTTCGGGCTATATCATGTAGATACTTTCCTCAAGATGGCCATTCAAGAATGTTGTCTTGACGTCCATTTGCTAGATCTCATAGTCGAGAACCACAGCAACGAACAGAAGAATACGGATAGATTTTAGTATAGCAACAGGTGAAAAGGTTTCACCGTAATCGATTCCAGCCTTTTGCGTATACCCCTTTACAACAAGTCTAGCCCTAAAAATTTCTACTCTCCCTTCCACATCTTTCTTTCTTTTGTAGACCTACTTGCACCCAATGGGTTTTATCCCATCCCGCAGATCCATAAGTTCCCAAACAGAGTTGGATTTCATAGAATCCATCTCATTGTTCATGGCCCGTTTCCAAGATTTAGAATCAACATCATTTATAACTTCACCATAAGTGACCGGATCATCCTCATGTTCATGAGCCTTGGCCTGGTATACCTCAGCATCATACATGAAGAAATTAGGCTTTTTTGAAACCCTCTCACTACGATGAAGCACCCTAATTTGTTGATCGTCCGTAGGTCTTTCACTGGAACTTGGACTTGTGTCCAAAACCGAAACCTATGGAGCAGTCCTTTCACCCGATAACTCCTCTAGCACCACTTTGCTTCGAGGCTTAAAGTCATTCATGTGACTTTCCTCCAAGAATGTCACATGCGTTGATACAATAACCTTTTGTTTCTTCGGGTTATAGAACAGACCTCCCTTAGTTCCCTTAGGATACCCTACAAATATGCATAATTCCGATATTGATTCCAACTTCTTTGTATCCTCATCTAGTACATATGCCAGGTAGCCCCATATTCTCATATGTCTAAGGGAGGGCTTTCTGCCATGCCATAATTCATATGGAGTCTTGAGAATTGACTTACTTGGAACTTGGTTTAGAATATAGCATGCTGTTTGTAATGCATATCCCCAGAATGATAACGGTAGTGTAGAATAACTCATCATGGACCGTACGATATCCATTAAGGTCATGTTTCTCTTTTTGGCTACACCATTCTGTTGTGGAGTACCAGGTGCAGTCAATTGGGATAATATCCCATTCTCTTCAAGATATCCTAGAAATTCATCGGAGAGGTATTCGCCATCTTGATCAGATCAAAGTGTCTTTATGGATTTACCCAATTACTTTTCCACTTTGCACAATACTCTTTGAACTTGTCAAAGATTTCGCTCTTGCAGTGCATCAGGTACACATATCCATACCTCGAGTAATCATCTATAAAGGAGACATAATACTTGTACCCTCCTCGTGCCGTGACGTTCATAGGGCTACATATGTCGATATGCACAATTCCTAAGGGTTCCTGAGCCCTAGTACCCTTAGCTCCAAAATACCTCTTAGTCATTTTACCCTCAAGACAAGACTCACATTGAGAAAGACGTACCTCCTCCAAAGATTCTAGAGAACCGTCCTTTACCAACCTTTGAATCCTATCCTGATTAATATGACCAAGTCTTAAATGCCAAAGATATGCCTTGTTAGAGTGAGAAACTTTCAACCTTTTTGAGTTATCTATTAATTTGGTATCAAGCAGTGAGTACACCTTTGGTTTGATTAAATATAGGTTTTCATCCATCTATCCAGAATAGATAAAAGACTTATTTTTACGAATATCAACTCTTTTACTAAAAGAAACTGAATAAGAATCTTTTATTAAACAAGCTACCGATATAAGGTTCCTCCTAAAATTAGGAACATAAAAACAGTCTTTCAATAATATAAACCTAAATTTATCAAAGTATAGATAAACGTCTCCCACTGCTTTAGCCACCACCAAGCTATCGTCTCCGGTCCGTAGTGAGAGGCTTCTATCATGTAGACTTCTCGTTTTCACGAACCCCTACATTGAAACACACACATAATTAGTGGCACCCGAATCAATGACCTAAGTGTCTTTTGATTCTTCCACCAAACATGCTTCTAGATATAGAAGTTCCTTACCTTCCTTGCCCTTGGTGGCTAGGAATTTTTGGTAAGCCTTCTTGAAGTGACCTACCTTCCCACAGTAGAAGCACTTGGACTTTTTAAGGTCCTTGGGCTTCTTATTCTTTTTCTTCTTCTTCCCATTCGAGACAGAAGGATTAGAAGAACTAGAAACCGCTTGCTTCTTATTTGGGCTATTCCTCTTTTGTGAGGGTTTGGAAGATTCCACCAAGTTTGCCTCTCCCTTTGGTTGGATTGCATCCCCATCCTTGATCATTCGTTCATAAGCTTGGAGTTGCTTCATGAGCTCTATGAGTCCTAACTCCCTTGTCGCCAGATTATATGCAGCCTTAAACCCCATAAAATCCTTAGATAGAATTTTAAACACCATCTCGATCTGGGTGTTGTAATCCAGCTCAGCACTGTTCTCGGCAGCCTCAGCAAAGAACACCATAAAAGTGATCATATGGTCCATCACCGGAGTACTTGCCTTCTACTTAGAGTTCATAATACTGGTGATAGCAGACTGTTGAGCCAATTTTTCTTGGCCTCCGAACATGTATTCCAGATTTTCCATGATCTCCCTAGCAACTTGATAAGTCTCATGCTGCTTTTGTAGAGCACTTGTCATGCTAGCAAGAATGGAGTACGGAGTTATCTCATTGGATTCTTTCAAATGAGTATAGGCAACCGAGATCTCCTCAAGCGGTGTGTCAGGTTTGGGCCCAGGTAGGCATGGTTCGTCTAGTACGAACTTGTGTCTCTCGCAGCTGAGAACTATTAGTAGATTTCTCTTTCAGTCTTTATAATTATCACTATTTAATTTATTCTCAGTAAGTATTGAAATGAGGGGTGTCAGTAACATTTTGAACTGAAATAAAATTACACTAGACATCATTACAAAGCCCAAGCAAATATAGAGAGAATTTAGCAAATAAAACAAACAAGTATATTCCTACATGAAACTTGAAAAACATGTAGCATTGCAACGGTAATTCTCAGCACCTATTACCCCAAGCCACCGAGGGGTGGTCATGAGACAAATAGCCGTAACATGGACCACGTCCAATTAATATATATTGCCTTAAATCCTCCAAGGTTAAGACACATATTAATAACTGCTTATTTTGGCTACCAGTTTAGTTAACAGAGCTTCTAGGAAAGGTTAATAACTAAACGAGTCTTGAGTGTATAATCATTTTTTACGTAGTTCGATCCATGTCCTACCAAGCCACCGAGGGGTGGTCATGAATAGAATCATGCCCGAACACATTTTTCACATAGGAGATCCAGCCTAATATACTGGCGGCGGTAAACACCTACCGAGGGGTGTGGTCAGGGCAGTACTGATGCAAGGCGTTACCATACTTTCACATATGGATCAATAATGGAGGCCTTAGGTTTTGTTTTTCACTCAATATTTTGAAAAACATGTAAGTTTTGACAAATATATATGATCAATATAGTCTGAGTGGCGTTCACCCATCCTATATGACATGTTATCAAATATGCATACAAGTCATCCATCAATACATATTCATCCATCCATGATATATCACAGAAAAAATAATTGACAGAAAAATAACCAAGCCATGGTTCCATCATAGAACAAAGAAAATAAAGATTACAAAATTCCATCCAAAGCATTCTTTGGGTCTTGAATTTTGTTCCGTCTTCTTGTATCCATCTTTATGTAGCCTCTTCATTTATTTCTCATCTCAAGAATCATTTAAAATTTTAAATTTTAAAAATTTAAATATCAAATTCAAAATTCAAATTTAAATTTCAAATTCAAAATTTTAAAAAATTTAAATTTCATGTGTAATAATATGTAATTTTAAAAATTTCAAATTGTCAATTACATATTTTTAAACATGATTTAAAATTAAATCACAATTTAAAAATCAAAATTTTTTTGTTTTTCAGCCCGTCGGCCCACGGGCCCCGGAGGCCTGCAGCCACCGTGGACAGCCCCCGAGGGGGGCTGGCAGCCCACACCAGGCCTGGTGCAGCCCTGTCGGGCTGCACATTTGGGTGGGTACAGTAGTCGTTAGGCTGCAGGCACTGCTTGCAGCCATGGGCTGCACACCCGGGTAGGCGTAGCAGCCCGCCAGGCTACAGACAACACCTGCAGCCATGAGCTGTAGCCCAGGGCCTCGGCAGCCCTTAGGGGGGCCACAGCCACTCCTCGCTGCAGGCACAGCCTGTGGCCGTGGGTGGTCCAGCCCTGGACAAGGGCTACCGCAGCCCCATCTTGCCCGAGGGGAGGGGTGCAACCCCACCAAGGTCGGTGGCCTATCCCGAGGGGTTCGATCCTCGATTTTCATGCTATATTCCAATTTACCCATTAGGATCTCCAAAAAATTAATTTGAATCCTAATTAAATTGGAATTATCCACACAAACAAAATTTCAATCTTTAAATTAAATTTAACTTTTGGGAAAAATAAATTATAGTCTTCATACTTCAATCTTCTCCAAGAATAATTATATAAAATTTCCTAAACCGTTTCTGGTATACAAAATTCTAATCATAATAATTATAAGAGACATAAATTAAAATCCATGAGAAAATTACGGTGATAATAAACCGCTCCCATGGTTATATAAAAATTCCTAGATACAATTTTTTTTAAATTCTAAGGAACAATAACCGGCATAAATAAGCATGCTTATAATAATTTAAAAAATTAAAATAACCACATGCTACATACATAATTCATGATAACAACATAAAGGAAACCTAGAATGCCACTCTCTAAATATCAAATCCATACAATAAAAAGACTAACTAATTGTCTAATTTATGTACATGGCATAATCATAAGATGGCTTTGATATCAATTGTAGGAAAAAAATCAGTAAAAATGCATCAGAACGGCGTAGCGAAATTACAAAAATTTTTCAAGATCGTTAAATATCTCGTGATGCTATATACAATAAACTAACAACAACATAAGCTTATATCTCAGAGGATGCCAACTGCAGGAGAAGAATGATCGGAGGGTTTCAACCAACTAGCCTTCTCTACTATTCTCCAATTCCCGGATGGCAAAGTGTGTGGACACTCGGTTCCTCAACCTGTATGCTAGCGCTGCTAGTCTTCTTTCGACCACTCAGATCTCTATAGAACTTATTGCCATGGTGAGTTATGCAACAATAAGCCTACTCACCTGAGAGTCTGTGGTATGAGAAAACTGGAGTGGCAAGACCTCTATTTATAGACTGGCATGAGATGATCCCTTGAAATTCGAATTGGACTAGTAGTAAATTTTCTCCCTTATCCACTACATAAAATCCGAAAATTCCTAGGCCAAAATCCAAGTAAAATTTTCGGCCACTTTTAAGATTTTGCATTCAAAATTCAAACAAGATTATAACTTTAATTTTATCTCTACATTTATCCATAACTGATTCCCACTAGTGCTAAAAACATGACTAGATTCGGCCATTAAAATATGAGGAGAATCAAAATTTAAATAGGATTTTCTAACTTGAATTTTATCTCACCCTTATCCACATAAAATCTGAAAATCTCCTTTGGATTTATCCACAAATTTTCAACTACTTTGTGAGGAAGAGAATCAAAATTCAACTAGGATTTTCTTGCTTGAATTTCTCTTGAACCTTATCCACAAAAATTGAAAATATCTAGGAGGGATTCCCTCAACAAATTTCAGCCACTTTTACTAGGTTTAGGATTCAAAATTCAAGTAGGATTCAAACAAGATTTTCCTCTCCATTATCCATATTAAATCTGAAATTCACCATGTGGATTTGTCCATAACTAATTCGAATTCTACATGGATTGTGATTCAAAATTTGAATTCGAATTTCAAAGTTCAAATTTCAAAATTCAAACATCAAATTCAAATTTCAAATTTCAAATTTATATTTTGAATTCAAATTTCAAATTTTAAATTTAAATTTAAATTTCAAATTCAATTTTCAAATTCAAAATTTCAAAATTCAAATTTCAAACTCAACAAAAATTTGTACTTCAAATTTTGTTTTCATGGATAATTTTCTACAACTCTAATTTAATCTCAAATAAAATCATGGCAACTTTATTCGAAGTTTGAATAATTGTGTACCCTATTATCCAAAACAAAATCTAAATTCAACCGGAGAGAATCTTGTCCATCATCCTTATCTTATGTCAACACCATCCATGCAAAGTCAACTAGCTAATAAGCATACACAGATCAATTTTCCATTCGTTAAGGAATTATGTGGAACTAGTGGAAGGACCATTTGGACATATATAATCGAGCTCCTGTGATTTCATATGATCATCATTCTGTACCGAACAACTCAATCATATGATCATTAATTTCAGAGTTACGCTACTATAAACCTGAAATTGAACTCCTAATTATATACCGTATTATGAAAGCCTGTTACAAGCTAATGTCCAATAACCTTGTCATGTATGCAAAACTCTTGTATGATATCCATGATCAGCCTTAGATCAAATTCTGTTCAACCTACTGATCAGACTATCGTAAAGTTCCATTATACTACCGAATAAGAAAATGATTATTCACCATACGTGAATAAGAAGTCATCCACCTAGTAAATGACTCAAGGCCTTGTCCATTTTTACATCCAGTATAATGCCTTCAACAGGATACCCTTAACTCCTTATTAGAGCTATGATTCTGATATCTGTAAATAAACCCTTTATTGTAAACAAGTCATGCACCCAACGAACCGATCTATAAGCTTACTAGCTCTGAGACGTTTTAGCCATTGGAATATCAAAGTACACAAGTCATATACATGAAGTAATTCGTTTACTCAGGATTAAGGTTATTGCATAATGAACGTCAAAAGCAGATTGATCCACTCATAGCGGACTACGTAGATCAATCACGCTTTAGTCCCGATCGAATATGTCACCACCAAGCAACATATCTATGTCTCTACTCGGGAGTCTATGCTCCAGACAGTCAAGACAAACCGCCTCCAGTATGGCTTTAGATAGCATAATAGTCTTAACATGAGTTAGATGCTCGGTCTAACCCCATAGACTACGGACCTTTATTTAGACCGCTTACTTTAGAACATTGTCTTCTCGCATACAAAGTTCATTGCATGCAACGTTCTATCAGTTTTAACACAAGCAGTCAGTGAGCCATATTTGCTTACATTTACTTTAACATGTTAATAGAATGAAGACAAATAGCAATATAATGAATAAACTCTATTATTAATTTTATTATCTAGTTCAAAATAAATGAAATACATCAAAATCTCTTTCATGCTTAGGGCATTTCCTAACAG
Source organism: Antiaris toxicaria (assembly GCA_035233585.1). NCBI lineage: Eukaryota > Viridiplantae > Streptophyta > Magnoliopsida > Rosales > Moraceae > Antiaris > Antiaris toxicaria. Next base: position 26,999,099 of record CP141157.1, read on the forward strand.
GATGGACAATGATATTAACACCCCATAGACAATATCTAAGTGCCATCGATTCACCCTTCATGTTGAGTATCATCTAAATAAGATCAAGAATAAGAAGTCATAGCCTAGTCAGGGTAAGTAGAAGAATGGAAACCAATGAGGACATAGCCAGCCTCAGAACAACTGGAACTAGAGGGGCAATTGGAAGTAGAAGACGACATGCAAAGACAGAATAAGCAAGGAAACCACCAAGGGAATTTTTAGTAGAACAAGCAAGCCCATCATTCAACTTGTTTGAAGTGTCTAAAGCAACATGGTGGTGAATATGTCAAAGGCATGGCAGAATGCTATAATTGTGGTAGTGAGGGCCATATGGCGAAGTATTATCCCAATTAAGGTGGGTAATTAAGGTCACAATACGACAATACGACATGAAATCCACACAAAGTTAGAGGGTTTAGATTTTCCTTAAATGAGTTTGGGTCAGAAAGGATCAAACCCATCAAATAAGATTAAATAAAAGGTCGAACCCCCACGAACCTGCTAACCCGTAATTAACACGAAATAACCTGCTTAATAGATGGGTTAAATATGGGTTTACAAGAATATGACCTATAAATCATCCATTTATAATCTCTAATATATTTATATTTTTATATACATATATTATATAATGTTTTACTATAATTAATTTTGAGTTTTCAAAATTAAAATATAAAATATATTTTTTATTATATATATTTTAAAATTTTTTAACATAGAGAAGAAAACCTAAGTTTTGCTTTTGTTTCTTTAGTCTTTTAATTATATATGTGGTATGACTTAAATTTAGACTTATTTACTTGTTTTAACTTAGTTGTCATTTATGTTATGAACTTAATTTGGTTGTAGACTTTTGTATTTATCTTTTGTGAACTGAGTTTAAGTGTAGCTTAATTATAATTGAGTCAATTTGGTTATTATTTATGCATTTAATGAGTTTTTTAGTGTTAAAATTAATAATATGTTAGTTAAATGTGTTAATAACAGGTTAGTTAATGTGTCAATAATAGGTTGAATGATTCTTTTTTGACCATTTTAGTAAGTAGGTTTGGTAGATTGACAAGACACGTTTATGACCTGTTTACACATTTATGACTCATTTAATAAAAGAATCCTGAACATGTCGTGTCATGTCAACCTTTTTATTAATGGGTCGTGTTTGGGTTTTGTTTTTTAACACGATTATTAAATGGGTCATGTTCGTGTCAAGGATTATAATGTCAAGAGATGGGTCAAATACGACATGAATACGAATTGCCACCTCTAGTCCCAACAAGCTTTAGTAGCCTCAAAGCAATAACAAAAGAGCCAGCCAACATTTCTCCATAACAACTTAAAGCATCTCCAAAGGGTCATTGTTATTACAAAGGAAGAGGTAGCCAAGGCATTTAACATGGTTACATATTAGATTATAGTGTTCAATAAGCCTTCTTATGCATTATTCGATACTGGTGCTACACACTATTTTGCATCTAGTATATTTACTAGGGACTTAGATATGCCATGAGATGTGTTGGGACATAGGTTCATCACTATGCGACCCTCCAAGGAAGTGATGGAATCTTCTCTTTGGTTACGTCAAGATTATGATGTCGTATTAGGAATTGACTTTTAAGGAAGAATAATGAACCTGTCTTGTGTCATAGTCTTCTAGTGTTGTTTCAACCTAACGAGGAAAAGAGATTTGTCTATATTGGTGAATCAAGGAAAAAATGAAATGTTATCATCTTAGTGATGGAAGTCTAGAAAATGATGTTGAGTAGGTGTAAGGGCTTTTAGCACACATTATAGATAAGAGTGAAAAAGGAGAAGTTTAAGATTGAAGATGTGGCTATGGTTAAAAAGTTCTGTGATGTGTTTCCTGATGATCTACATGGCTTGCCACCAAAAGAGAGATTGAGTTTAAGATTGACGCCTATTTCCAAAGCACCTTACCACATGGCTCCAATTGAGCTTAATGAATTGTGTATCTAGCTAAAAGAGTTGCTTGATAAGGGGTTTATCTACCTGAGCTTTTTACCATAGAGACCACCAGTGCTGTTCATGAAAAAGAAAAATGGGTCAATGAGGCTATGCATCAACTATAAGGAGCTGAACAAGGCGATGATTAAGAACAAGTATCCCTTACTGAGAATTGATGACTTATTTGATCAGTTGAAAGAAGCCATCTTAATTTCCAAAATGGATATTCACTTAGGTTAACATCAGTTAAGAGTCAAGGAAGAGGATATCCTAAAATCAAAGTTCTAAATGAGGTATGACCATTATAAGTTCATGGTCATGCCTTTTGGTTTGACCAACGCCCTAGCCGCATTCATGGATTTAATGAATAGAGTGTTTAGGGATTATTTTCATAGGTTCATCATTATATTTATCAATGATATTCTTATATACTCTAGGTCTTGAGAGGAATGTCAAGGGCATTTTAGAGTCGTTTTGTAGATTCTGAAGGAAAAGCAACTTATGCCAAATTCTAAGTATGAGTTTTGGTTGGATAGTGTGGCATTCTTAGGTCATGTGATCTCTATAAAGGGAGTCAGGGTAGACCCTACAAAGATTGAGGTAATTATGTTGTGGAAGCGACTAAAGAACATAGGTGAAGTAAGAAGTTTGTTGAATGTTTGTCAAATGGGTTACTACCGAATGTTTTTCAAATGGTTCTCAAAGATAACCAAGCCATTGATTGCCATCACATAGAAAGAGAAGAAGTTTAAATGGGATAAAGCTTGTGAGGAGTACTTCCAAGAATTGAAGTAGAGATTGACTGGTATACTGATTATGACCATTCCCAAGGGCACTAAAGGATTTGTAATTTATAGTGATGCATTAAAGATGGGTCTTGGAGACGTTTTGATGCAGAATGACAAAGTGAGCTCTTATGGCTCAAGATAGTTAAATGACTATAAGAAGATTACCTAACACATTATCTAGAATTAGTTGCAGTGGTGTTTACACTTAAGATTTGGAGACATTATGTCTGTGGAGTCTATTACAAGATATTCATCAACCATTAGAGCTTGAAGTACTTCTTCACCCAAAAAGAGCTTAATATGAGGCAAGGTAGATGACCCGAATTAGTAAAGGATTATGATTTTAAAATCATATACCATAAAAGCAGGGTAAACCAAGTTACAGATGCACTTAGTAGGAAATCATCCTCAGAGTTGACGTTGTTACAAGGAGTGTCTCAGTCCTTGAAGTTGGAAAACATAGAATACGGATTAGAGTTGGTGTTGGGTTAATTGTCGACCCTGATTGTGATGACAACATTGCTTTAGAATATCCAAGAGAAGCAAACCAAGGACCAGGAGTTGATGAAGATCAAGAGCTTTATTGAAGAAAGAATGGTGAAGGTGTCCATATTTCTGAGGATGGATCGTTACTTTTCAGACAATGTTTATGTGTGCTAGATGTAAAGGAGTTATGAGCACAAATACTGAAGGAAGCCCATGATCTGACATACACTATGCATCTGGGAGCATGAAGAGGTACAATGATTTGAAAGAGAGTTATTGGTTGCATGGTATGACATGAGATATGGCTAGGCATATTAGTAAGTGTTTGACTTGTCAACAAGTCAAAATAGAGCACTAAAGACCTAGAGGAGTTCTTTAGTCAATCCAGATTATCGGAGTGGAAATGAAAAAACATCTTGGTGGATTTCATCATTGGGCTACCGAACATAATGAATGGTAATGATGCAATATGGGTTATGGTCAATAGATTGACCAAGTGTGCTCATTTTCTAGCCATCAAGATGACGATCACCCTTAAGTAGCTAGTTTAGCTTTATGTGAAGGATATAGTGAGGCTCCAAGGAATTTCCAAGTCCATCAATTTAAATCAAGATAGTAGGTTCATTTTGCATGTCTAGAAGTGTGTGTAATCAAAATTAGGAACCAAGTTCAGTTTTAGCATAGTCTTTCATTCGCATATCGATGGTCAGATTTAGAGAGTCAACCACCGATAACTCTATAAAAATGGAGTTATTTCACTAATTTTGAGCATTAAATTTATTAGGTTCTGGAGCATTTTAATCTATTTTGATTTAATTTAGTTAATTTTTGCTTAATTTTATTTTAGATTAGTTTATTTTGATTTATTTTGTTTTTACAAATTTTATTTTATTTTATTTTATTTTATTTTTATTTTTATTTTTATTTTAATATGTTGTTATTTAGCTTCCCTTTAAAAATAATTTTCTTCGGGGATGTTTAAGAGGAGTTTTGGAGATGTATTTTTTGAGATGTTGGTTTTGGAAACCTAATATGGTTTTGGAGATTTTGTTTAGACTAAATGTTTTTAGAAAAAAGTTGTTATAAAAATTAGTATATAGAAATAATAGAATATGTGGTAAAAAATAAATACTTGGGAATGTGTGCAGCATGAGAAAAAAAAAGTAAAATTTATAATAAAAACCTATAAAAATAAAAAGAAGAGCCAAATTGTTTAACATGCAAAGTGTATATTTTCTAGCTAAATGATGAATTTTTTTCACCTATAACCCAGTACAATACATGTACACAAAATAAATCGGGCCATAAACTAAAATGTCACAATTACTATCATTACTTGTTGATTATGTTCGAAAAAAAAAATTGCAACACATTGCATTAAATAATACTACACACATCAAAATCTATACTATGGGTATTGTTGATATCTCTACCACATTTGGTCCATCACAGCATCTCTAAAATGACCTCATAGTCATTTTCCCTCTTCGACATTGCTGATATGGGTCGGAGTTTTTGATGTTACTATGTGGAACTGCGTTAGCATCATCATCGTCTTTGTCATGGTCAACCTCCTCAACATTAGCTTTATTAGTAAACACAGATGTAGAAACACCGTCTATTGGCATCTCATGCATATAGGACTGAAGCAGTGAATCTAGTTCAACCACTGCATGTATCCTTATAAAGTTATGCAAGATCACACGCACAATTGGTACCTTCACTTGTTTTCTGATCGGATAACTATTCATTTTGGCAAGTATTTTGAATCTTGCTTTCCAAACACCAAATGTCCTTTCAACATAGTTCCTCAAAGATGAATGGGTGTAATTAAAAGCTTATTTCTTGCTAGTAAGTCCATATCATCACTGACAGTATTCAGGCAAGTGGTAAGTTTCTCCATAATTAGGAGTTAGAAAATGCTTATTATTTGCATAATCAGAGTCTGCTAAGTAAAATTTATCTACATTTCGGACAGATGGAACTGACTATAATCACAATGCTATATATACGTCTTCAAAACTCTATTAAAAAAGAAGATCTGATTGAGCAAACCCACTAGTAGTAATGGGAATCCATTGACGGTCATTGCTTGTGCTAAAATCCTTGCATCATGTGCTGAACCCTCCCATCCTACGACCATGTATGTGAACATCATATTAAACAAAACTGCTGCTATGATATTTTATGTGTTTATCCCTTTCATATTCCACCAAACAAGCAAATTATTGGCTAGTAGAACGCATAGCACATGGGAGCCATCAACAACTCTGACACATTTCTACAGAAACAAGTAAAGTATTGCTTAGTTTAAAAAAGAAATCAACAAATGCAATTATAAACTACAACATGCTTTGAAATTCGGCATGTTTATCAAACCAAGGTCTATATTTATATGTGTTCTCCACGATATATGATCGAACCTAATTATAATCAAGAGGTCGTATAAACTCGTAGTTCAACGTAAATAGTGTGTCAAGTACAGTTGTAAACCATCTCGATATCTTCTCGCCTGAATATTGCCAAATATCCTGCATTTGCCTGTTGGTCGTCGCATGGCAATGTATTTTCAAGAATATGAACAATTGCTCAGGTATCGAGACACGATTTATTGGTCACAGTAAACCCTTTGTTTCTACTAACTCACACAAAGCCATAGATATTTGCCTATTCATTTGTGTTTTCTAACTTAAGTTATCATTGTTGTCGTATAACAACTCATCCGTCTTTAGTTCCCCTGTTAAAATGGAGTCATGCTTTCGCTCGTTTCAGTTCTGTAACTTTCACAAGTATGCATATAGGACACATACAATGGCACCCAGATCATCGTCGCTATCAGTGTCTATTTATCCATTTTGTGCCTTATTATGCAACCTACCGCTAAGAAAGTAGTATCATAATGACATACCTAGTTCGATAACAAATTCCATAAAAGTAACATCAACATCAACTAGTTGTGCCACAAAGATTAGAAAATGCAGGTAACAACAATCATGATAGTCTTGATGGAAAAAAATACATAGGAAATTGTTTTACATTAAAATTACACAAATATAATCATGTTTTGCATGTAATAACTCTAGATACACTTATTCGCTATCCTTTGAATAAGATTCCACCTCTTCTCAACCGAGAACATAGTAAAGCCCCTCAACTCTTCTTTTTTGTTCTACAGCCACAAGTACATGGTAACAGCATTATTGGTTGGAACTCCCATCTCTTCCATCACCCTATCACACTCACCAAGCATATAAGCCTTGGTTGCCTCATTCATACTTGAAGTTCTTGTGGACTTGTTTGAGTAGTAACTTCCAATGCCTATTATAGCGTCAGTGAGCTGATTTTCGTTGTTCTACCTTTGCTTAGGCTTAGCTTGGTTTTCATGGCTCTATGACGTTCTTGGTGCATATTGGGTGTCAAAGTGAGAGAAGCTTATTGTGTTGCCTTGTAAGTCATGTCCATTGCCTAATAGGCCAGGGACCTGAGACATGTCTACTGACGTGTCGACTATAGAGAAGTTTGGCCTATTCCTACTAAGGCTGGATCGTGCTGGCTGTACTCTTGAACTGGCAGCTTGGTACTTTTCAAAGACATTCAAAAACAAGTTCTTATGCTTAAGCCGCTGAGTTCGAAGAAAATTTTGGTCTGGGTAATTTGCAAGGATAGAAGTAGTCATTTCTGAGAATAACCAGAAAAAGAAATACATCATTCACCTCGTCAAACCTAAGTAGGCATATTAAATAGGTTATGTAATATTTACAGCTAAGAATTGAGCCCATTGTTCATTAGAGTAGGTAACTGTATCGTTAATTAAGTTATATCCTAAACTTGTCCATGCCTACAATGCCTTCCATGCAGTGTAGGTCTACCTCATTCGCGTTCGTTTTCTGTACAGAGTCATGGCATTACAAGGGGTGTTAATATCTGGCCATCTCAAATTGAAAATCTTAGCCTACTCTGAATATATATATCCATTTTTGGAATTCTCCCAGCATGGTTACATTGTATTCATTTAGGAGGTTTAAAAAATAAACCTCCTTGTTATCATTCTAATTGTACGATGAACCATCAGCGCTCGTCATATTCGAATCAAGCTAGAAGGAACAATACAGTGTAAATAATAGCAGCTGATCTAAAATCATTAAGTAAATTTTTAAATTTACACAGCTTGAACCAATGTCATAACTTCTCATAATCATTTTAGGCATTATATAGACCCATATAATAGTTGGCTACCAAAGTTAAAAACTGAATTATTTTTAGAATATCACAATCTGTGTAACAACCAGCAACACAATTATTGAACGGGTCAACAAAATACCAATAACATGATAATCAAATAACAATTGACAATTTAGCATCATTATTGGTACACCAAAGAAAGTAGCAGGGGCCAACATTAGAATCAATTAAGGGCAAAGTTTCACAATAGATAGCATTGATCAACACCAACAACACATCAACATTAACATAACACAGATTATACCAAATTGATACAATTAATTTATTGAAAAACAAGTCAGTACTAAGAAAGCATTCACAACCATTTATTGATAAGAACATAAACCATGGCATCGTACCAACATAAAAAATAAAGCAACCCATAATCGTTATGGCCAACTAAGTAGTCAATCATACCAACATCAGTAACAATGTAAAAGAAAAGAAAAAAAAAAAAGAACCGGACATATGACAAATAGCAACCAAAAAACCAAACATGAAAAAAATAGTTATACGCCAAATAGAGCAACAAACGAATATTTTCACAATATATCGAGTTAGAGTCAATGGATGAATAAATAAGAGTGGGCTTAGGATGAGGGACAGAAGATGTTAATTATGCTATCCATTTCTAATGACGAAAGTAGTGTATTATTAACCCAAAAAGTTGATTCTGATTGCAATGCCTTGTAGCCCATTTATGGGCTCAAACTTGATTTCTCCTACTCCCTTTGACTATGGCTAGTTCGAACAAATAGGTCGATGGAGATGAAACCATCCACCTGGAAACATCAATGGGGTTAACGGGCAGATTTTGGTTAAGCTAACATCAACAAAATGATTTTAACAAACACATAAAGATTCCACATCAAGGTTCAAAACCCAAAAAGCAGCAACAAAACCAACTCGTAAACAACTTCGGGCGAGCAGAGGAGGGCCGATTTCAAGCCCATGCCCACTCCAATTCCATCAGTTATGACGGCAATATTTATTTGTCGTGGGTTGCAGGAGGCTCAAAAGCCAATAAACAAATTCACAAACACAATCACAATACACATTGAGCGAGCATTAGAGGGCCAACTAGAGGCCGATGCCAACATCGATAACTTCGGTTGTGACGCCAGTGGCAACATGCCATGGATGGAAGGAACCTTAAAACCCAAATAGCAAAATCATAAACCCATTCACCATAGAGTTTAGATGACAATGGGGAGGGGCGATCAGAGGGGCAAACAAAATTTAAATGGGGGTGTTGTCAGGGAATGGCCACGGACGACGATTAGGTTGGAGGAAAATGAAGAACAAAATCAAAATCACTAAACCTGGCCATAATAGATATCAAAGACGAGCATTGGATGGCCAATTTCAGCTAGAATAATACTTTGATGCTATCGGTTTACAAACACAAAGATGAGATGCCGTGGTTCATGGAGGCACAAAACTAATATATAAAAATCACAAAATACCAAACATAATAAACAATAAAGCCGTAGGTTTTTAGTTCCTAAAAAAACTTGCAAACTCACAATCCTATCGACCATAGATTTCAAGTGACAACGGGAGGACCGATTGAAGGGGCAAAAAGTGTTTGCATAGTGTGTTATGATGGTGACGGCAACCAACGAGGAGATTGGGAGCGGTTAGGATATGGAACGGGTGTAAGGGACCGACCATGATTAGTTAATAAAGAGGCCCAAACTTTGCTACAGTAGGTTATGAGAGAATAGAAACCAAAAAGAGGAGATAAGGTCTGTGGCCTCGACAACGAGTTATGAGGGAATGGCCTGGTTTTAGTTAATGAAGAGCATGCAAAATTACTATCATCGGATGTGAGGGTATGGGCAGCTAGAGAAGTGATGGGGGTAGGTTGGGATATGGAAGCTTTTTGAGGGAATAGACAAGAGAACTTGAAGAAGAAGAATATTGTTGCTATTATAGTTTGTAAAGAAAGGGCCAGCTAAAGAAAATAATAAGGGTCGGTGGCCGGTAGGAAAAGTTGCAGTGTAGAAATAAAGAGGGAATCCTTCCGTGCATTTGTTAATAGATGGAACCAATATTCCCATGTGAAACCATTATTTGAGGTCTGGAGAAATGGGGGAGCCAAATTGATTTTGGTCTCCAGACCTTAAAAGCCATCCTCCACAATGTCCCCCGAAACGTCCCCTTTATTTGTTTAAATTAGGTGAAAATTAGAGGGAAAATAGCTTGAAAAAGGATTAAAATTCAAAATTAATTTGGATACATCCAAGCACACTCGCTCATAAGAAGTCAAGTGCACACACTCTCCATATTAGCCATAAGATTAATCCACCAAGGGCCCAGATCACACGCATGTAGCCCAAACCCAACAAGGGAAGTTAGGTGCAGGCAACACGTCAAACCCACTCAAGTGTCTTGGCTCAAGTGTGCGCACATCACTATTTGCCCATGAGCTCACCTCCTTCGCCCAACTAAAGCACACCACGCGGCCTTGGGGGCACCGTCCGTTCCACTGCCAAATCCTTAGCCTTTACGTGTTACCATGCAAAATTAAAAAAAAAAAAAAAAGAAAAGGAAAGCAGTTGTTTTCCAGTTGGTGTGCATAGGAAAGAAAGGAAAAGAAAAAAAGAGATAAGAAGAAAAAGAAAAGAAAGAAAATAGAGAAAGGGCCTTGGGCTGGAGTGTTGCTAAACAGTGTAGGTCTATAGCTTTAGGTCGAACCAGAACCAAACCAGACTAAAGAAAAGAAAAGAAAATAAAGAGAAAAAAAGAGAAAAAATAGAAAAATAAAAAAATAGTAGATTTAGGTTTTTTAGATTTATGATTTTGTTTTCATTTTTAGTTTTAGGTTTTTAATTCAATAAATTTTCAAGGGAAAAGGCATTTTTGAAAAGTAAGAGAAAAGAGAAATTTGAGGAAAAAGCTTGAAGAAATGCAGAAACATTCATGGGTTTTTTTTTTCTCTCCTATTTCATATTTCATTAATTTTTAATTTGATGATGTTTGAACCATTTATATGCTCAATTTTAGTTTTAATTTCATTTATGGTATGACTTTTGTTTTAGAGTTCCTGTGGATCCTAATTGTGGAATTTTAATTTATTTTGCTTTCTTAGATTAAGTATTAGCTGTTGATAATTTTTATCCTATTATATGCTTAACACTCCTAATGATTTGACCAATCATTAGGAGATATTGTTGGACTTAATTGAAATTGGGAAATTTGAGATTAGGTTTTGATCAATAATAGGTTTTCATGTACAATATGGAATAGAAATATATCCATAGAGTGTGTGTTGCCATTTTAAATGCTTAGACTTAATAATTTATGTTAATTAGTTCCAAATATGAATGTAAGGTTTTTAATTAACATAAACGGACACACCAATTCATCAAAAGAGGCTTTTAGGCAATTTCATGCATTTTACTAACAATTCCATCACTTAACATTTATCAAGTAGAGGATGATTTTGATTTAAATGAAATTAATTAGGAGAAATTGGCTCCCTAAAGTATTGTTTTCTTAGGTTCAATAACTTTTCTTATTTGTGTTTTCAAATTTTGCTTTTTAGTTTTAGTTTTGATTGTCCACATAATTCTAGAGTTAAACAAATTTTGGTGATTAACTAAAAACTAAACACAATTCTCGTGGGAATGATATCTTACTTTCACTTTAATACTTGTTTGTCTCGTGCATTTGTGAGTGATTCATGCAAAAGGTTTTTGATGCCATTGCCGAAGATTATTTTGTTTAATTTTTGTTAATATCGATACTAATTAGCTCTAGGATTAATTTGAACATTTATGTTTTCTTTATTATTTTTAGTTTATTTATTTGTTTTAAGTTTTACTTTGGTTTTTCTTTGTTTTTGTTATCTTGTTGTGTTTATTACGATGTTCCATTGATAAATCCTCAAAAATTTTGCCCAACAAGAATTTAAACGATTTTATGATGCTTAGAAGAGATTTAAAGAATTGCTAATTAGGTTTCTGTTTTATAGTTTTTTGAAAGAATGTCAAATTCAAACATTCCATATTGGTTCATGTGCTATAGCTGGGCATTGGATCAAAAGTGGAGATGGTACCATCTTTCTCTATCATAAGTCCATCAATGAAGCCTATTTGATGTTGGAAAACATGGCCGAATATGATTTTTGGAATTTGAATGGTTCGAGGAACAAACAAGGTTGGGAGAACAATTCAAATCTTGTAGAGCCATAATTTGAAATCCAATCTCAAGAGCCAAATGCCACCATTGAAGAACTTATTGAGAAAAATGGAGAAAATACAAAGAAAATGACCAAACGAGCAATGACAAGGGATTTGGAGTTCATATTTTCTCAAAGTCTTGAGAGGTTTAGTGAATTATAAGAGGAATATCGTAAAACCATGAGAAGAATGACAGCATGGTGCAAGAATTTCAAATTCACAAGCATTGTGCCCTACAATGGATGTTTGTGCTCAAAGTATGGAAAATTGCCATTAAGGGGAGCCTAAATCTATTTTTGAGCACTTAAGGATGTTTGAGGACGATTCTATAAGTGAGCAAGGGATACATGATCTGGTGATTGAAGAGAAATCTCAAGAGTAAGTTTATTGCACCTAGCCTATTGTGCAAACATTAAGCGTTCAAGATCATATCTACAAAGATCTGATTTGGCTAAAACCTCTCCACTAACACTCACATCATTCCTTTTCCCTCACCAATCACATCTATTAAAGCCAAATTTTGTTGAAGCCACAGGTCAATTTCCACATCTTGCCAAGCTTTAGGGAAATCCGAATCATGATCCGTACGTGGTGTTATATGACACCTACTATAGGCGGAAGCCGCTCTTTGATGAACGCTTCCCTAATAGTCAAGCCGATAACTATAATCAAGTGCTTCTTAGTTTTGAAACTTTTTAATTTTTTTTGTTTGATTTTCAATAAACTCTTGTTTTTTGGAATCTTTTTACTTTCTTTAGTGTTTTTCTTCTCTAGGTGAACTTTACAAGCCTCGTGGGTGACTAGAATTGGTGGCGTGGGAGCAAGCCATCAAGCCCAATCACCAACAAGAAGAGTTGTCTAAATTTTTCCTTGTTTCCATGTTTCTTACACAATGAGGATGATTTACATGTTAAGTTCTTTTTTCTTCTTCTTCTTTGTGTGTGTGTGTGTGTGTTGGGGGGGGGGGGGGGGGGGGGTGTGACGGTGTGTCAAGCTTTTGTTTTATTTGCTTTTGAAAAAAAATTTAAAAGTTGAAAACTTTTTATTTGTGAATAACTTGATGTGTTTTGTGCTTGTGATTCTTCTTGATCTGATTATATGAGTATGGTTGGTATTATGCATAGCTTTTGGGAAATTATAAATGTTGCTCTAATACTATGTTTGATTCTTGAGTTAGTTACATTTTGGTTGTGATTATTCAATCTGTAAGCACGTTATTTTGATCTTGTAGCTCGTGGATATTTGGATAAGTTTATGAAGACAATAGATTTTCTTGATCTCACAAGTGTTAAAATTTGCTCGATTCTCTCATGAGGTAAAATCCTTGATTGCACATGATTAGAGAAATAATTTAGTTTATCTATAGATCGTTTAAGCCTTTCAAGCTTGCCTTGCAATATGTTTATCCCAAGTATACACCTTTGAACATTATTAACCTTTTTCTTTGTCACCTATGCTTCATCTAACTTTTTAATAATTTTTGACTTTCTATCCCTCACTCTTAGAGCATATTGGGCATTCTAGGAACTATATTGAACTATGCTATTGTATAGGAGGATGGGTGGAGTTGTAAGATTATATTTGTGTTCATGTTGTCATTTGCAAAAAAAAAAAAAGAAGAGAGAGAGAGAGAGAGAAAAAAAAAAAAGAGAAAGAGTGCTTTGCTCTTCCTTAATAAAGAAATACATAGTTTGGGGTATAGTAACTCAACAAAACAAAACAAAAAAAAAAAAGAAGTAAATAAATGGAAAATAAAGTAGATGACAAGGGATATTTGAAAATAAGTTTAGGGGTGTTACTTAGAGTGTGAAAAGAGTTTTAAAAAAGTCCTAGAATGATTGATGTGCTTAGGGTGTGATTCAAACCACATGATTTCCCTATTAACAAAATCATCACAAAACCCATTTTGGTCTATATGAAGTTTTGCATACAAATCCATGAAATTCAAGATAAAAACAAGTTCTGAGAAGCTTGCTTGATTGTTTGTGTGAAAATCCACTTGGTTTTGAAGTTTTACCACTTTTTCTCACAATTTTTGGTGAATTTTTAAAATTTGAGAGCAGAAAACATTTATAGAGGTTTAGTACAATTTTCTACAGTTTTTTCATTCCTATGAATGTGTAAAATCAAATCCAAAAAGGTGGTAAATATCCTTTAGGGTAAAAGTATAATTTCCATAAGTTAAGTGGTCAAAATGCAATTTTTAAGGGACCTTTTGGTAAAATTTTTGGGATAATTTTAGTTAATCTCCAGCTGGTTTCTAGCTGCTTCCCAGCCCACATACCACATGCATGGCTTCTTAAAAAAGCAAATTTATTGCTTAATTTCTTTCTAATTTTGACTTTTGGTCAAAATTCCATAAATAAAATTCCAAAAATCTTTGGGGGCATTTGGTAAATGCATTGCATTTTGATTGTATTTGAATAAAATTTGTTTTTTGAATGTTGTATTTGGTTGAAAAGTATTTGTTTTGTATTTGAATGAAATATGAGTTTGAATGAAAAGTATTTTAGAGTTGAAAAGTTGATGTGATTGATAAAAGTAGAGATAAATAGTGGAGTTGAAAAGTTGATGTGATTGTTTTAAAAATATTTTGAATAATAATTATTTTCATAGCACTGTTGCAAAATTTGTGTTTGGTGTAAAATTGTATTGCATTTGAGTAAAATTAAAATGTAATTTTTTTGTCAAACTACACCTCATCTATTAGATTAAAGTGAAATTAAGTCTCATCTAATGAATATGGATGATATCAAGCTAAATAATATTTATTAATACCATATAGATTAGATTTAATTACAATCTGAGCTTTATCTATCAAAAATTTGATCAAAAAGTCAAACTAGTCAAAGATCGCGATTGGCTCCTTGAAGTGCCATTGAGGCCTTCCGAATCATCAAAACTATTTAAATCACTTTATAAACCCTAGATAATTCATCTTTTTCTATCCAGTTTTTACGGTCAGTACATCTCTTGTTTTGGTAATTCTTTTTTCGATATCAAAAATGCATTATTTAAAACATTTTGATCTAAAATTTATTACCATAACCATATTCTCACTTCAAAATTATTGTTAAGCATTCATAAATTGTATTTAAATAACAAAAATATAATTAACATATTTTTTTATCACATAAAGATATTATTTATTAATATTTTACATCTATCTGAGAACTGTAGAAGTCTCAACTGTCATAGTCACCCCTTCTTAAAGAATTCTCATCCTCAAAAATTTAAAATAAGTGTGGGTACAAAATTTTCATTTCATCTTTACTTTCCCACATAGTCTCTTCTACTTCTTGATTACATCGTAGTACTTTGACCAGTGGGTTCATTTTATTTCTAAGCACCTTATCTTCTCATACTAGTATTTGAACAGGTTTCTCCTCGTAAGACAAGTTACTTTGAACTTGTATCAGCTCATATTTTAGAATATGAGAAGGGTCAGATACATATTTCCTTAACATGGAGATATGGAAAGCATCATATACAACTGGTAGATTAGGTGGTAATGCCAATTTGTAGGCTACCTTGCTAATCTGCATGTTCACGTCAAATGATCCAATGTGCCTTGGATTGAGTTTGCCTTTCTTCCCAAAGCGCATAATGCCTTTCATAAGTGTAATCTTGATGAATACAAAATCGCCTATCTTGAATTCAAGGAATCTTTGTTGTTTATTCGTATAGCTTTTTTGTCAACTTTGTGTGATTTTCATTCGTCTTTAATCTTTCAACTGCTTCTGATGTTTCTTGAATGTAATTAGTTTTGTGCAATTGCTTCTCTCGTAAATCATACCAGTGGATTGAAGATCTGCACATCATTTCGTAAAGTGCTTTGTAAGGTGTTATTCTAATCGAGGCTTGGTAATTGTTATTGTAGGAGAATTCTATTAATGACAACTTCTCATTCCATACTCCTTTAAATCCATGACATAAGCTCGTAACATATCCTTCAATATTTGGATGATTCATTCTGATTGACCATCAGTTTAGGGATAGAACGCGGTGCTAAACTTTAATTCCATGCCCATTTTTTCTAGCACACACATCCAAAATTTAGAGGTAAAATGGCTATCTCGATCAAATACAATGGACTTTGGAACACCATGTAGTCTAATTACATTAGTGACATATAAATTTGCTAGTTTTTCTAATGTGAATGTTGTTTTCACTGCTATAAATCGAGCCGTCTTCGTCAGTCTATCCACTATAACCCATACAGCATCATGTCTCTCACGTGTCTTGGGTAGCCCTACCATGAAATCTATGGTGATGTGCTCCCATTTCCACTCTAGAATCTCTAATTGTTCTAGTTTTCCTCCCGAATGCTTGTGCTCAGTCTTTACTTTCTGGCATGTTAAACATCGACTAACAAATTATGCGATGCCATTCTTCATTCCTTTCCACCAAAATAGCAACTTCAAATCTTGATACATTTTGGTGGCTCTTAGGTGTACGGAATATGGAGTCTTGTAAGCTTCCAACATAATCCACTTCTTAAGTTCTTCATCAGCTAGAACGTAGATTCTTTTTTGACACAACAACATTCCATCCTCAGTGATGCTTAACTCTGTTTCTTCACCTTTAGCGACTCTTCTTCTGAGCTTTTCTAGGTGCGGGTCTTTTCTTTGAGCTTATTTGATCTCGTCTTGTCGGCTTTAATTGCAACGTAGCCAAGTTCTCAGAAATCAATTCTAGTTCCAGTGAATTTTTCCTATTGTAGTGGTTCTGACAATCTATCAATGGGCAGTTGTTGCAATGACGTTGACTTTCAACTTATCACATCAGCAACTCGGTTCACTTTTCCTGGATGATAAAAAATTTTACAATCTTAATTATTTACGAATTCCAACCATTATCTTTGTTGCATGTTTAGCTCCTTTTGAGTGAGTAAGTGTTTCAAACTCTGATAATCAATGAAAATTTGACATTGAGCTCCATATAGGTAGTGTCTTCAGATCTTGAGTGCAAACACAACTGCAGCCAATTCCAGATCATGAGTTGGGTAATTTTCTTATGATTCTTTAATTGTCGTGATGCATAAGCTATAACTTTGTCACTCTGCATTAATACCACTCTTAGTCCCACTTTTAATGCATCACTGTAGATGTCGAACTTTTCCCCTTCAGTAGGGATAGTGAGAACAAGTGCGTTTGTCAATCTTCTCTTCAGTTCTTGGAAGCTTTCTTTACACGTGCTCGTCCACTTGTACTTCTTCTCCTTCCTTGTTAATGTAATCAAGGGTGCAGCGAGTCTAGTGAATCCCTTAACAAATCATTTGTACTATCCGGCTGAACCCAAAAACTTTGGATCTCAGTTACATTCTTCGGTACTGGCCATTTATTGACAGCTTTAATCTTGGTAGGATCTACAGAGATTTTATCTCTAGAAACCACATGTGTAGAAAATGGACTTGATCGACCCAAAAATCGCATTTTGAGAATTTTGCATATAACTAGTGATCCCTTAGTGTATGCAGAATGATTAATAGATGATCTTTCTGGGTCTTAGAATAAATAAGAATGTCAATAATAAATACAATAATAAACTTATCCAAAAACTTCTTGAAGACTCAGTTCATTAAGTCTATAAACGCAGCTGGAGCATTCGTTAATCTGAACAGCCTCATTAGAAACTCGTAATGTCCGTACTGGGTTTGGAACACTGTCTTTGTCACATCACTACCATTGATTCTCATTGGATGATACCCAGAGCGTAAATCTATCTTCGAGAATATTTAAGCTCCTTTTAGTTGATCAAAAAGATCGTCTATCCTGGGTAGTGGATATTTGTTCTTGATGGTGACCTTATTTAACTCTCTATAGTCAATGCACATGTGCAATGTCCCATCTTTCTTCTTCATGAATAAACTAGAGCTCTCTAAGGCAAATAACTTGGTCGGATAAAACCTTTGTCAAGAAAATCTCTCAGCTGAATCTGAAACTCTTTCAGTTCTGCTGGACCCATACAATAAGGTGTCTTGAATATTGATGTAGTTTCCGGTATCAACTTAATCTCAAAAGAAATCTCTTATTCTGGTGGAAATCCTAGTATTTCATCTAAAAAAACATTAGTAAACTCATTGACTATGGTGATGTCATCCGATTGCAACTTTACCTCTTTCTTTACATCAGTCACAAAAGTTAAATATCTGATGCACCCACTGGACATTAGTTTACGAGCCTTCATTGAACTTATCATCATTTTTGATGGCTTTTGAGACAAAGTGACATATTCAAAACCCTCTTCTCTATTAGGCCGAAAGATTACGTTCCAATATTGACAATAAATTGTTACTTGATATTTTCCCAGGAAATCCATTCTTAGGATCATGTCCTAATCAACTATCTTTAGCACTATTAGATCAACGAATGACGTCAAATCTGCCACATTTACTGGAACACATTGTAACAAGTAATTGGACAACAGTATTTCACCTGAAGACAACACAGTATAAATGTTATTCCAATTCTATCCTTAACATGTTTTAACTTTGCAGCAAATTCTTATGATGCAAATGAGTGTGATGCACCAGAATCAAACAATGCATATGTTGAATGTTGGGCAATAGAAAGTTAACCTATAACAATAGGCAATGTGCCTATTTCAGCACCCTTTTTAGTGTACACCATCACCTGTACATTTATTTAGGGTACACTATCAAAATGTTCTTGTTGTACACATAACGCTTCAATCTTTGCCTGGATTACATAGAATTGAGGATTCTGTGGACGTTGTTGAACTATGTTAGTCTGACTTTGTTTACTATTCTGGCAATTACGTACATAGTGTCCTTCTTTTCTACAGAGGTAGTAGACATTGGTGCCAAGTCTACAATCACCCAAATGTCGTTTTCTGCAAGTCAGACAATTTGGAGTAGTTACAGTACCAAGTGTACTTGGACCAATATTGGCAAACTGTTTTGGTTGTTGATTTCTGGTACCCTGATTTTGGCTCCCCATGAAATTGCCCTTTCTCATGTTAGGGTTCTATTGTCCCGATCTGCCTCCCTGTCTAGGTCTCATAGGCTGGGTAAATCGAATTCCTTCTGGGGGCTGATTCCCTCCTTGAGTTTGCCTAGACTGCTGTCTTTCTTTTTTCTTAGCTTCCCACATTTGAGCCTGTTCGTCTTTCATTCTCGCTAAATGAAACTTAGCTTTTATCGCTCTAATGACATAGTTGGCCACTAAGATTAGCGGGGATGATCAACTATCAACAACACCTAAAATTTTAGGTTGAAAATCCTTATCATCTTCCTAATTTGACCCCCTTAGTAGGAACCAGATATGGACATAATCTCGACAATCGGTCACACTTGCGGCATACTTCAGCCACTGTCATGTTTCCTTATTTCAAGTTTTGAAACTCTTTTTGTTGCGGTCCCAATGCAGTAGGATCATAATATTTCTGGGTCATCTGAGTCTCATCTCTTCTGATGTAGACAGTCTCCCACCAGTAGCGGCCATCTTTATATAGCACGTAAGATGCACAAAAAATCTTTTCTTAATCAGTCAGATTCTTGAAGTTAATGACACGTTGGAAAGAAGATAACCATTCCTCAGCTTCCAACGGGTCAATTGAACCATCAAACTTTGGTGGCCTCATTCATTGAAACCTTTCATAAAATGGTTCTTGTTGAATAATAGCCCGTGATTCCTAAATTCTTTCTTAGTTGGCAGGTGCCAGTGAAGGATTCAGTATCTTAATTGGAGCTGGTATAGATTCAGGTTCTAATGCAATCAGTGGTTCTGGTGCTTGATGTGGGGGTGGGGCTTCCTCCCCAATAGGTTCTTGATTCATTTGGTTCAATTGGTTTCTCAATTCTTAGTTCTCTCTTATTTGATTAACTAGTATAGCTTCTAGTTCGATTACTCATTCAGTTAAGATAAGAGGTTGATTGTGCCTAACAGGTTATACCCATCTTTATGCCATATTGCTCTTCTAAACCTAACATCATAGGGCAACATCGTTTAGTATAGATACAGTTAAAATATCATTGATTCTTTCTCTTCTTTCTCTTTTTTTTTTTTTATACATCATAGCATATAGTCATTTTAATTCTTAACTTCTGTCACATCATAAACTTTTTTTTTTTTGAAAAACATCGTCTTTCATTCATATACACATCATTTACATACATCATATATATATATATCTTTTCATTGTTCTCAAAACAAGGTCTTTTATACCTTTCGATATATACTATATACATATATATATATATACTTTATACTAATAGGTATATTAGTTGGCATTTCTATCCTCATCATCTTCCAAAGGAAACTCCTCTGGGTCCTCATCATTATCAGTCCCATCCTCCAAATTCTCTGTCCCATCATCACCCTCTAGAGTCGAATCGTGGAGTAGATGTCTAGAGGCTACAATTTGTGATCCTCTTGATCACCATGCCTCGTTATCATTCACCATTCAACAAGGTTGAAAAAGTCTTGCAAGTGCTTCACCTTGCGGATCACGATCTTGCATCATTCACTTATACTTTTCCATCAGCATCACTCATTCCAATTCCTTAACTGAGGCAATACATGCTATAATGAGTCATTATATGCTATGAAAATACGGAGTCTAAGCTCATCCATCAATTCCCTCCAAAACATCATGCATAACTCTCTATCTAAAAGTCATGGTAATGGACTACTTAGTACGATCTCATCCATGAAGCGAGTGGTATAAGACATCATAGTGTCAAGTGGTAGCATCTTAAACTCCTCAATTCTCAAGACAAACTCTCAGAGTACCCTAAAACTCGGAGTAACTAGTGGCGACGATGCAAGTACTACTGGTACCAATGGTGGCGGTACTTGAGGTCAGACCATCCGTAGATGAATAACTAGTCTAGTCCAAATCGTGCCTACATATGGATGATAAATACGTCTCCCTGGTCGCCGATCTATAGTCTAATCCTAATATCTATGCATTATTTAAATTAATATTAAAATAATGAAAAAACTAACTTACTTGGACTACTCAGAAGAGAATGCATGCAATGTTATGATAGGTTATGGTGAACTACATACTTTGATACCAACTGCGACACCTCGCCTAGCACGGGGGACCAATACTTTAGCTCATCCTTTTAATATCTTTTCTTTAATACCTTTAATAGTAATTAAAGTAGCCATAATTCGTGAATTTTTTTTTTAAAACTAAAACCATTTAGATACTAGTAACACTTTAAAACAATTACTATAATATTAATATCATTTCATACTTACTTTCATATCATCACAAAATATTGTCTTACTTATATTCAAACATAAAATTCAGTCAATACAAAACTTTTTTCCTTTCTTGTTTGTGCTACAGACAGGTCGCGATAGGACTATAACCGTTTCCATAACACTAACACCCTGTTCATCAGTGCTCAAGTTATAGGTTGTTTACCTTGATTACTTGAACATGAACAAACTAGTGAACAATATTTTACAAAAATACTATCACGTCAATTATTTGTTCTTTCTATTCATTTTTAGTCTTATCTATCTTTTATTTTTATGAGCTCTATTGGTCATACCATGTGGGCTACTGAGAGGAGCCGGGTAGTGATCCATAGCTTATTGTCGTTGGTTCATCATAAAATAACCTCACATCTTCGAAATGTTGGTACGCCAAAATTACATATTTATATTTCCGTCTTGCTTACTTACAAACATAGTGACATTAGAAATTTCATATTTTTAAAGTTATACTTAAATACCCGTTGGTCTAAATTGCATTACCGTTTCATGAAAAATATGTGTTTTTTTCTCATAAAAAAAAAACACATCAAAATATACATTTCAAAACAATTTTAAAAACAATATATATTTGTTCGTGTATAGACAATTTAAATGTCTACACTTACAAAAATTGTGCTAAGGTCAATTTCTTAAAATTCCCTCGATCCTCGTTTTCTTTTTTCAAAGGTCATCCTATGATAAAATAATTCAATATTAATATAAATGTTCTTAGATTAGTTCTAGAATATTATAACATTTTTTTTTTGTTTTCTAACATTACCCTTTTTCTTTCTTATTTAACATCGCCTAATACATATTATTCAACAAATTTTAAAAACTCAAAATCAATTGTAAAACGTTTAAGTCAATTATAATCCAAAAATTTTGGCATTATAACGTCTTAAATTTTAACTTACCCATTGTACTTAAGCTTTGCAAAATTGTTTATTCAACATGGTTTCGTTATTTATAAAGCTGTCCAATATCCCAGTTAAAATATCAAAATATCATTTTCATTTTTTCATTTTTTAAATAATTTTCTATTATTATTTCAATTTTAAGTCAACAATTCAAAACACAATCCAAACTTCCAAAAATCACCTCAAATCATCATCTTTTTCTACATATACTCCTTTAATAACTTGATGAATAAGCTTCCAAAAATTTTCCTCTACGATTTGATAACCCTATCTCATGTCAACTACTGAAAGGATGCAAACAAATTCAAACTTTAATTTAAATTTCATAAATCACACTAAAATTAGGTTAAAACATTATTTTTGAGCTTGATTTGAGCAAACTTAACAAAATCATCACAAAACTCAGTTCGGTCCACATGAAATTTTGCATGCAAATCCATGAAATTCAAGATAAAAATAAGTTTTGAGAAGCTTATTTGATTGCTTGTGTGAAAATCCACTCGGTTTTGAAGTTCTACCACTCTTTCTCATAATTTTTGGTGACTTTTTGAAATTCGGGAGCATGAAAACATTTATGGAGGTTTAGCACAATTTTTTATAGTTTTTTTCACTCCTATAGACATGTAAAATCAGATCCAAAAAGGTTGTAAATATTCATTGAGGCAAAAGTGTAATTTCCATAAGTTAATGGGTTAAAATGTAATTTTTGAGGGACCTTTTGGCAAAATTTTTGAGATAATTTCAGCTAATCTCCAGCCGGTTTCTAACTGCTTCCTAGCCCACACTCCACGTGCATGGCTTCTTGAAGAAGCAAATTTATTGCTTAATTTTTTTTCTAATTTTGACTTTTGTTCAAAATTCCATAAATAAAATTCCAAAAATCCTCATCTACGGGATTAAAGTAAAATTAAATCTCATCCATTGAATTTGGATGATATCAAGCTAAATAATATTTGTTAATACTGTATGAGCTAGGTTTAATTACAATCTGAGTTTTGTTTGTAAAAAATTTGACCAAAAAATCAAATCAATCAAATTTCATGATTAGCTCTCCAGAGTGCCATTGAGGCCTTCCAAATCATCAAAATTATTTAAATCGCTCTATAAACTCCAAACAATTCATCTTTTTCTATCTAGAGTTTACGATTAGTACATCTCTTGTTTCAATAATTTTTTTTGGTATTAAAAATGCACTGTTTAAAGTATTTTGATTCAAAATTCATTATCGTAACCATATTCTCACTTCAAAATTACAATAAAGCATTCATAAATTCTATTTAAATATTAGAAATATAATTAACACATTTTTTTAATCACATAAAGATATTATTTATTAATATTTTACATCAGTTTACGAATCATAAAAGTCTCAACTGTTACAATGAGTCCTCTTTGGCTTTTGGGATTAGTCCTTCCATAGTTGATTTATGGTCGAATCTTCACTCCTAATAAAGTTGTGCGTATCAGTTTGATACATTCCACAAGGCCCTTTTAGAAAAAAAAGATATTAATTAGGTATGTGAGAATTAAAATATAATTGATTATAGTTATTATTGGTGATTATTTTATGTGTTTTTCTTTGTAGACTTGTTTTAGTCGTTCAGTATTTTTATACCTATAAGTTTTAAAGTATTTTATGAAATAAGCCATGTATTTATTAAACATTTGCTTATTAATTTAACTTCACATGTTTCTAACTTGATTTCTTTTAATTTTTCATATTTATAAGTGTTGAATATGATGAAAATCAAGTTGTTTGTTTGTTTTGTTTTGTTTGAAAGGTTGTCTTTTGAGTCTTTGGTGGACATTGAAAAAGTTTAAGGGTTTTCGCTGCCGACGTCACTTGGCTCCACCGCCACAGCTAAAAATCAGGTAATTTTTTGTTTTTGTTTTTGTAGTTACTTTTTTCGTATGTTAGTAAGTTTGCTTATTAGTAATTAGGTTGATTGATGTTACTAGGAGATTGGTGTGAACTATGATACTTTTCTCGTCAGTTTCTAAACAACTGACAATATATCTATAGTTTTTGTTTTTGTTTTTTGTTTTTAATTTACCAGTAGATGTTAACAACAAAGATATTTTCGTAACTTATTTTGTATTTAATTATCGTTCTATTTCGTTCAACTAGAGTTAGTTCACGTTCAACTTAGATATACTGGCTACATATATTGATTTGTACCATTTTCTTAGTGGTCAAGACAAGTTCACAACATGTCGAGGACATTAATTACTGGCTAACGAAGTATTTGTTTGAGTTGGTTAGGATTCAATAATATTTATTATTAGGATTAGGATTAACTATTTTATTTTAATTAAGATTTTTAATTTGGTTAGGATTTATTAGCCTGTAAAAAGGGTTTATTGGTATTTTTTCAATTGAGTTTTTCCTAAATATTATTGATAGAGTTCGTACTTGTTTTAGGTATTCCTATCCTAACTCCTCCAACGAGTATAAATTTCATAATTTTCTTTTAAGCTAAACCACCTATAGTAGCACAAACCATTGTAGTATGAACAAAAAAAAAAAAAAAGCCCAAATTTTGCTCTTTCACTCACTTTTATTTCTGATAACATGTCTGGGTGATACGTCTTGTAGTTATAGTATATCAAAATTGTTTATAAATTATTTCTTACGAGATTGGATTTTTGGATATTAAGAAAAACAAGCTATTGTGCTGCTGAAATTTTGTTAAATTTAAAATTAACTATTATTGGAGAATTTATTTTGATTTAAGAGTGAATTAGCCTTATATATATATAATAGCACCTTAACTCAGATTACAATGCCAGACAACCAAACAATGTTTTATGACCAAGTCAGGACCCAAACACAATTATCAACCACAAGGCATCATTAGAGAATGAATATAAAGCAAAACAGAACATTTTACACTGGATACAACTCGAACTGCAAACCTTAACAACATTGTAATCAGTCAGTTTGGTTGATCCTACTTGCCATTTTTGGTAGCTGGGAAGCACTAGACAATCTTCCTTGATTTAAGGATGGAATTAGGCATTAAGTCATAACATGGAGATATTTTTTTCAAATTTTTTTCTCAGTCAAAGCAATGCCTTAGCCAGGATCTATATATGCCAGTAATAATAATGAATAACAAAACGAGCAACCTTTTATTAATTTGTTTAAAAGATAAAAAAGTGGGCCAATGATGTGCTTGCAATCTCAATTTATCTATACAAGTAAAACATTTGAAAAATAAAAAATATATATAAATATAACAGTCGTAGAATCTAACCAATTTTTTTTTATCAAGTTCAGTTTAGAATTATCCGCTTTATCATAAATAATACAATTTTCATTGAAAATATCATTTTTAAAATTGGACTTAAAATAGGAAGTAGTCGATTCAAACTATGATGTCCAGACTAACAGACAAGAAAAATATCGCCATTGGTGGAAGAGGCAGACTAATTAGTCTTTCACTCGTTTCCTTCATTTCGTCGTATGCTTTTCATTTCCACACTGATTGACTCATTTTCCAGATTCTTCGCTGACCAATTGATCACTGTACTCTAATTCCATGCCAATTTTGACTCTCTCTCTCTCTACTGAGCCCCGCATAAAAAATAAATAAATAATAATAATAATAAATAAAAACTAAAAAACTGAGCACCCCATAAAACCAAGCTGATATTTCTCTACAATAGAATAATTGCAATTCTACAAGCCCTAGTAGGTATTTGGAGAAGGAGGTTGGAGATATTATTTTTAAGTTGAAAAAAAGTTATTTTGAAAAATATATATGTAAGTTAAAAAAAAATTATCTCATTTGGACTTATATATATAAAATTATGAATTTTTAAAATTTAGAGTTTACTATAACATTTTAAAGATGTAAATAATAAAAAATATGGAAGTTCTGAAAAAAAAAAAAAAAGAAATTTTGATGTCTGGACACATTACCCCAAACACCCCTTCAGTGGTCCAGTCACCTGCCCTCTTTTATGTCCTATAGTAATGATATATCTTATTCAACTTGGCAGCTAAAAGAATGTTTTTTCCCCCTTTCCTGGAATAGAATTAAGTCGATTATGGGAGGAGAAATTGGCTAGCTTTAATTCTTCCATTTGGATAAAAATTTCTTCTCTAGAAATATATATATATATGTTTGGCACTTTAATCTTTTAGCGGTTTACTAATTGATAATGCATGGAAGGTGAAGCAAATCCAAAATAATATAGGACAAAATATTAGCCTCATTTGTATTCCGATGCAGTCCAATTGGTTAGGATACTCGGCTGCCGTACGAGAGACCCAGGTTCTAGTTACGGCAACGGAATCTTTCTTTTTTTTTTTTCACAATTTTTTGGATTTTCTTTTCCACTCAACAGGAAAAGACCTTTGTTAAGGTTAGCACTTCTAAAAATTAAACATTAATGATCTTTATAATTATTCACAATCTTTTGTATTAATTAGCGTTTGGCAGTAAAACACTAAGAAATGCTATTATTTTATCTCTTACATATGGTTTGAAAGCATTTTACATCTGCTTATAAATGCGTAGACGTTATGCCTCAAAGGCTTATCGGGAAAAGCTCATCAGAGTTCACTGGAAACATAGGCGCATGATAAACCGGAACAGGCATACTCGTCGGAAGAATCGGCAATGTAGACTCGAAATTCAGAACTTGAATCGCTTGCTTGATGGAAGGCCTAAGACTCCGATCGGGGTGAGCACACCAAAGCCCAATAATCATCAAATACTCCACTTGTTTCTCCTCAAAATCCATTTGCAATCTCTCATCTGCAGCCGAAAGCAGCATTCCTTTTCCGTACAGATCCCATACCCACTCCACCAATCCCATTTCCGAATTTCCTTCCCGCGGAGCGACGGATTTCTTACCGGTGGCAATTTCTAAAGCAACTATCCCAAAGCTGTAAATGTCGGACTCCTTGCTAGCTCTTCCGGTGCTCACATACTCCGGAGCCAAATATCCTAATGTCCCAACCAACCCTGTTGTTTGAGGACCCATATCATGGTCCATAAGCCGAGCTAACCCGAAATCGCCGAGCTTGACATTAAAGTTAGAATCTAACATGACATTGCTTGATTTAATGTCCCTATGGATCACACATTGTTCGCACTCTTCATGGAGATAGAGCAATGCAGAAGTCAAACCAAGCGCAATCTTGTACCTTGTGGCCCAAGTAAGATGACTACTCATTCCAAATAGATGGTAGTCTAAGCTACCATTTGGCATGTGCTCATAAACGAGTAAAAATTCACCTTTATCATGGCACCAGCCTATGAGCTGCACTAAATTCCGATGTCTCAAACTACTAATCACCTTCACTTCGGTGACGTACTCTTTTTTCCCTTGCTTTGATCCGCTCGAGATTTTCTTCACCGCCACCATCAAGTCCAGATCGTTCAAGTACCCTTTGTAAACTTCACCAAATCCTCCTTGTCCCAGTTTCCTTTGGGCGGAGAAGTTGTTAGTGGCTGATGCTAAATCCTTATACGAAAACCTTCTTGGTCCCGCTCGTCTTTCGAGGTCGGTGTTCATCGATGTTAAGTTTGCCGCCTCTGCTTCTCCCCTGTTCTTCTGTTTCCTTTTCCGAAACATAACCGTAAATGCTATAATCATCCCGATTATAACAACCCCAGCGCCTGAAACAATTAACCCCACAAATAGTCTCTCTTTCTTTGTGTCCTCTCTCTTGTTTTCCTCTACGTCCAAGCTCGAGCTAAACTCCCATGAATAAAGAATGTGTCTTTCTGCTAAATTGCTTGTAGCTGCCGAAAACCCAAAGGTGACCCACTCGGGTAAAGTCGACCTTAAGTCAACAAGGTATGTGAGACTAGTATTTTCTTCGGCGTTGTGTGTTGTTCTATAGGACCAAGAGACCGATAGATTCGTTGTTGAGGCAGTGTAATTAATCAACACATCGGCTATGTCGCCACTGTGTAAGCTAGCATTCCAACGAGTGTTGACAGCCGAAGAAATCGAGTTGTTGTTGATCCCCACGTGCTGAAACTTAGGATCCCACTGGGGGTTCGCGAAAGAATCGAATTCGACGAGAAAAATATGGTTCGGGAAGGAGTCGCCCACTGTGCTGGTGGTGTTGAAAAGGCCTAAGAAACCGCCGGCTGAGTTTGGGGGGATTTGAAAGCCAACCGGAGCGAGGAAAAAGGCGAGCCCCGCAGCATACGACTCTCGGTCAAGCGTGTTGATGGTGAACGAAAAGCGAGTGCTGAAGTCGGTGAGCTTTTCGGTGTGAGCATCCCAGAGGTGAAGCCTTTCGGCCGAGACGACTCGGCCAACTTGGCTCATGTAATCGTAATTTTTATTGAGCTCCACGGCTCCAAGTGTAGGTATTGCGTCTCCTTGGAAAACAACCTTCGGTTCGTTGAGATCGAACCGAGTTATGTTGAAATGAATGGAAAGAGCTAATGGAAGGTAGAGCTGAAGGAGGCTGAGCAAGAGAGTTAAAGTTTGTGATGTCCACAAAGAAGTGGCCATGAAGAAAAGAGAGCTGAAACAGAAGCAAAGCATATGCACCAAAGGAATGTAGAATATTTGCAAATATATCAGGTGTAAAGGAGTGCTTTATTTATTTTATGGCTCTTATCTATTTATATATATATGAGAAAGGGGAATATCAGTTATTAAACGAAATTTTTTTTTTTATATATTTTTTCCTTCCTTGAATTTTTTCTTTTATTTTTGCCCATTTTTTATTTTTTCAATTAATTCCTTTTTATTACTTTTTTCCTTTCTGCCCATTTTTTTAATCTTTCTCATTTTAGTCCTTTTTATTCTTTTTTGTCCTTCAATTTTTTTTTGTTTGCCCCACTTTTTTTTACTTATTTCATTTATTTTACTCTATTTTGTCTTGGTCAATCTTTTACATTTTTAGTCATTTTATCTTTCTGATCTTTTTTCTTATCTCTTTTTTTTTTTTTACTTATTGTTTTAATTTTCGCTTATTTAAATAAACTTTTTCATATAAGTCCAACATGCGCATAGAAGATGTTTTTTTACTAGTATATTCATATATATAATTTTCATTTTTTTTTTCTCCTGAAAAAGAAGTAGTGAAATATATACTTCGTTAGTGTCTTAGACGGGTAATATTTTCTGGATTCTGGTTTACTATAATTGTTCACTGTTCTTTAGTACAAATACTAAAAATGAGGAATGTTTAGCAAGGAAAGGAGCAGCATTACAAGGCCATATCCGCCCGAAAATACAAAAAAAAAAAAAAAAAAAAAAAGATTCAATTTCAAAATGTGTCTTTTTGGATTATTTTTGGGAGAGAAAAAATTAGTGTGATGTTAATTTTGAAATATTGAAAATTATATGTCCTATTAAAAAATTTTCGAAATATTATTAAATATTGAATTTAAAACTACGTGCCAGACAATGATGTGTGTGCAATTATTATATACGAATTCCAATCATGATGCTTCTTGTTGCATGTTTATACATTGTTTAGGGGAAAAATTAATATTGCTACACAATTTCAAGTAGTATTTGGAAACCATATGCATCCTTAGATTGTTTATTAACTATCATGAAATGTAATAAGCGCATGTGACAACCACTGGAATATTCTATGAAGAAGCTCACAAACTGAGTTCCTCACAAGGTGTAGAATATGTTTGAGCAAAATGAGTCTGTTATTGTAAACTTTAATTGTCAAGGGGAAAAAAAAATCTTATGGCAAGACGATCACCTAAAATCTCAAGAATATTCATGTTGGATCATTAAGAATCAATTAACGAATAAGTGAAAGCATACCTGAATTCATATCAATAAATTACTTTTTAGAGCTATGTGGTTTGCCTTTTAGATTAATACGTTTTCCTAAAAAACCCTTATGTATTTTCTGTATTCTCTCTTTCTTTGATGATGGGGTGTCTAAAAAAGAATAATATAGGTGATACGTGGTATATGAGGATAATAACCATTATATATAGATAATTTCCTTATTATCTTTTTAGTATTTCTATTTTAACCTATCATAAAAATAGAAATTACCCTTTAAGTCTTTACACATTAAAGGCTCACATCTTATCAGATACATCAAAGCCCAAACTACTCAAAACTTAGTAGATCACTTTTAATTAGACTTAACCTTATTTAATAGTCCGCAACCCATAATTATTCACATATAAGCCCAATATTGGATTAAAGATTCAACAATCTCTCACTTGGCTTATATTTATAACTTTATAATTATGCTTTGCAAAAATAACCAAATAAGCTTAACTTGGCTGTCAATACTGAAATGTATCTATAACCAATTTGTTGTATCAATCATACCAACATAAGATCAAAATAGCCTTCGTTGCAGCTGTCATAACTCAACCTATCAATGATCATGTATGCTAACATAATTGAATGACATGGATTATAATGTGGATGTGTAGTGTGGAAATTTCTTGTAATGTAATCTCAACATGCCTATTTTCAATTAGTCCTCTCTTAAACCCTAGTGAGATCAAACCATACCAAAATCAGAATGTAAATAAAAGGAAACTTTATTTCTACAGAAAATAACCTCAAAATATCCATAAACTAATATGACTGAAAATATGTGTATATCATGAAAGCATCTAAAAACAGAACTCCTACTAAAACTGAATGTCATCAACCGATATCACACCCATACAAGCAGTGTGCTCATGAAATACTTTAGGTGGCAATCCCTTAGTAAGCAGATCTGCAACCATAGAGTTTTTCCCGATATACCCTATAAACAACTATCCACTCTTCTTTAACAACTAGAAATCTTTCCTGATATCTATATGCTTCAACTTTGTCAAGCTCTTGTTGTTATTGGAATACAAAACTGCTGATTTATTGTCGTAAAATAACTTGAGTGGTCTTTCAACACCATCCATTATGCACAACCCTGTGACAAAATTCTGTAACCATATTCCATGATTGGATACCTCATAACATGCTATAAACTCTACTACTATGGTAGAAAGGGCTATAAGTGACTATTTAGCACTCTTCCAGGAGATAACACTTCCAACTAGTAGATAGATATAATCCTATGTAGGTTTTATACTATCTTGGCATTCATCAAAATCTAAGTCAGTATATCCAATGATTTCAAGCTGATTCAACCTACAATACTTGAGCATGTAGTCTTTTGTTCTCTGTAAGTACTGCAAGACCCATTCAGCTACTTTCTTATGGTCTATTCCTGGAAGGCTTAAATATTTGTCCAACGTCCCAGTAACGTACACAATATCCAGATGCGTACAGACCTGAGCATACATTAGACTCCTTATTGTTGAGGCATAGGGAATCTTCTATATTTCTTTTTTTTTTTTTCAAAATTATTCTAAGGGTACTGATTGAAACAAACTTATCTCTCTTAGCCTCAGGGGTATCACCTGGTTTGCAATCCTGCATGCTATATCTTTTGAGAACATTTTCAATATAGCTCTATTGTGATAATCCAAGAATACCTCGAGAATGATCCCGGTGTACTCATATGCCTAATACAAAAGAGGCATCATCAAGATCTTTTATATCAAAATTCTTAGCAAGAAATCTCTTGATTTCATGCAACAAGCCTATATCGTTGCTAGCGAGGAAGATGTTATCGACATATGAAACCAAAAAAATATGTTTGGTCTTACAGAACTTATGGTATATACAATTATTGAACAAATGCATCTCAAAAACAAATGAGATGATCACTTAATGAAACTTGAAATACCATTGTTGAGATGCTTGTTTAAGTCCATAGATGGATTTCTTAAGTTTGTAGACATATTTTTTAGGTCTCCTGACATAAAGTTTTCTGGCTGTATCATATAGATTGTCTCATCAATGTTACCATTAAAAAATGTTGTCTTCATATTTACTAATGTAATTCAATATTGAAATGTGCCACCAATGCCATTATAAGTCTGAAAGAGCCTTTTAAAGAGACTGGAGAGAAGGTCTCTTTATAGTCGATGCCTTTTTTTGGCATAAAACCCTTTGTAACAAGATAAGTCTTGTACCTCTCCACATTACCTTTTGAGTTCCCCTTGGTCTTAAATATCCATTTGTAATCAATAGGTTTCACACCTTCTAGCAATAGGATAAGATCCTAAATGTCATTGTCCTTCATGGACTTAATCTCCTCATTCATAGCATCAATTCACTTTTGAGAGTTAGAACTTTCTATGGTTTGACAAAAGTTAATCGAATTTTCTTCCATCACTCCAATATCTACCTCACATTCTTGGAGAAATACAATGTAATCATTTGGCACTGCACTTCTCCTTTCTCTAGTTGATCTCCTTAATGGCATAGGTTCTTGAGATGCTAAAGTTTGTTCTTCTAAAACAATTTTTTGAATGGGAGGTTCTTTGATATTGTTTTGATTTGTTATGTCTTGAACAAGGTTAAGAATGAAATCTTGATCAATGCCAATAACACCTGTGGGTATATCAACATATTCTTTTTCAAAGAAAAAGTCCCTGGCTATATCTCCCCTGAAAAACTCAACATCCTCAAAGAATTAGGCATTTCTCAACTCGAAAATTGACTTAGTCGTGGGATTATAAAAAACTTATACTCCCTGGATCTTTCAGAATATCCAATAAAATAGCAACTTATCATCTTTGATGATGTGAACCTCATCAAGAATAACGAGACCGCCCATTCATTGCTGATAATCACGCCTATTTATAGGCTATTTTTACAAAGAATATTCTCTAATTGTCCTCTAAAATCCAAAAATTACAAGGATGCAAATCTGAAAATTAATTCCTAAATCCTACCCAAATCACGCCAAAACTAGGAAAGGAAAGTTGAAAACTCTAATGGCTTTATTATCAGCTATTTACAGAAAAGGAAACTTGGCATGCAAGCCAATCCAAAAAATGAAAAGGAAAGTAATCAATCTTGGCTTGTAAGCAACTCCATCAATCCAAAACATGCCAAAAACATCAATTTTGCATCATCTTGAATTGGTTCCTTTAAAACCGTATTGTGATTCACATTACTTGAGTCTAGTTTCTTTTCATTAGGCATATAAGACCTTATCTCAACTGGATATTCCCAAACATGTAAGTGCTTTAGACTAGGCTTTTTCCCCATCCAAAGTTCATAAGGGGTTTTGGCAGTCTTTTTAGTTAGAATTCTGTTAAGAATATTTACTTCAGTCTTAAGTTCTTCTCCCCATAATGATTCTGGTAAGGTAAAATGATTAATCATACTCCTCACAATGTCCTCAAGTATCCTGTTTCATCTTTCAACAACACCATTCATAGCGGGCGAACTTGGCATAGTAAATTATGGGATGATACTGCATTCCTCTAGGAACTTAGCAAACAGTCTTAGACGTTGTTCACCTAAACCATCATATCTAGCATAGTACTCATCACCATGGTTAGATTTGATGCTTTTGATCATTTTGCTAAGTTGATTTTGAACTTCAACCTTATAATTTTTGAACACATCTAGCGACTGTGACTTTTCATGAATGAGATATATACAGCCTTACCTAGAAAAATCATCTATGAACGTTATAAAATATTATTGACCACTCCAAGCAACCATAGGGAACAGCCCATAACCACTATAAGTTCTAAGATGTCCAAAGTCCTGTTGACTTCAGATCTCTTTTTGTTGGTTTGTTTTTCCTTAATACAGTTAACATAAACATCAAAATCTCTGAAATCTAATAGATCTAGAATTTCGTCTGACATAAGTCTCTCTATTCTTCATCTAGAGATATGACCTAATCTTTTGTGCCATAATGTAGTCGAATTTTCATTGGTTAATTTTCTCTTCATATCTCATGTACTTAATTACAAGGATTCATTAAATGAAGTAATTGTATCAATTAAAAGACTATCGTGACTTGATAAAAAACTAGAACCAACCAATTTTGAATAATAAAACAAACTAAATTTTCCATTCCTAAATAAACAAGAATAACCAGATTTGTCTTAAGTAGAAATAGAAATCAAATTCCATATAAAAGATGGTACGGCAAATATTTCATCAAGATCTAAATAAAATCCATTCTTTAACAATAATCTAAAGTTTTCAATTGCCTTAACTTGAACTGTCTTGCCATCGCCAACATAAAATATATCTTCCAACATCACTTGGCTTTTGGCAGTTCAAACAACCCTGCATAGACACATTGATGTGAGTTGTTGCACCAAAACTTATCCACAATATGCATCTAGGTATCAAAGTTAAATGAACCTAAGAACAAACCAAATCAAGAAGCATATCTTTCTTAGCATGCCACACATGATAATTAGTGCATTGCTTCTTCCTATGCCCTTCAACTCCACTGGAGTAACAATTAGTACCTTTTGGGTCAATCAATTTCTTTTATTGTTCCTTGTGAGGTATCGTATCTGTAGCTTCTTTATCCTTCTTTTTTTTTTTTCCCTTTGTCCTTATTCTTAGAGGTTAAGGCCAGATGAGCACTTTCTGCTTTATCTTACTTCAACCTTTCCTCTTCTTGAACATAGTGTGATATAAGCTCGTTCAGAGACCAAGTATCTTTTTGACGGCTGTAGCTCACCTTAAACAAGTTAAAATACAACGGAAGGAAGATCAAAAGTAGATGCACTAGCAAGTCCTCGGAGAGTTTGAGCTTAAGTGCTTTTAAATTGGAAGCAAGATGAGATATCTCAAGGATGTACTCCCTGATATCACCTTTGCCCTTATACCTCATTGAAATTAAAAAGTATACCTATTTCAGCCTTTTTGTTCTTAACAAACCTTTTATTAATATTTGCAAAGAAATCTTTACCTGTGGTAATCTTTTCAGACATTATGGTCTTGAATGCTTCTAGAATGGCCTTCTACATGATCATTATACACATATGATTTGATTTCTCTCACCTTTCTATATCCCTCTTTTGATCAGAGCTAATACACTCGTAAAAGGTATAGGAGAATCAACCCTTATTGCAAGGTCAAGATCCATGACTCCAAGAACTATCGAGAGGTTCTCTTGCCATATTTTGAAGTTAGAGCCATTTAGTATAGGAATATAATTGATTGTGACAGTAATATTAGCAAGAGTTATAACTAAACAGAAAACAACAAATAAACAAAACATGCTCATGTAAGCCTCAAAACAAAAATAAATTCAAATAAGGGTATACCTCATCTTAAGATATCGGGCACTCTATTAATATTTTGTCAAGATAAAATACTAACTTACAAGTGATATCTTGGTATGGTAATCAAAACACTGATAATAAGAACATATTGAACAATAAATCTTTCTTTGGGCCGATTTCTTATTCATATGTAAATTTGAATAATTATCACGTATTTATAACCACAGGTGCACATGCAATTCTGATAAATATTCACCTTCCTTTGAGCCGATAAATATTCATATAAGTTACATACACACAACCGTTTATATTTCAAAACAAAATTAATTTCCATAAGAGAGGTTACTATAATGACATGTTGTTTCAATTAATTCATCTCAATATATATATATAAACATACCAATATTCAAATTTGAAATTGCACCAAAGTTAATTCTTTAAAAAATATATTTTTTGAAAGAGTCAACAATCAAAGTCAATAGTTGATCGTTGACCAGGTCGGGGCTAGACCGTGTCAAGTTAGCTCAACCAGATCCTACACCAATCCCATGCCCCAAAACTTTTTTTTTTTAATTACTATGAACCAAAGCCCTCAGCCAAAGTCTTGTCACAAGGCTAATTAGGCCTGTGCACTGAAAACTTAAGTTTGATGCAGGTGGCCATATGGCTATTGTTCCTAAGAGTTACCATAAAGTTCATAGGTTCCATATAGTTCACATGGGACCGTACAATCCCATGCAATCCGTGAAGGTTCAGGTGCTGCACTGTTCGTATTAGTCTATGTAATATTTCTAATTTTGAAATTTGAGGTCAAAAATTTACATTCCAAAACCTAAAATGTGAATTATAACCCTAAAATTCTTCCTTAATGTTCTGGATCCTTAAACATGCATCAACAAACCCTAATCTGAATCCAATAACATCATGAATACACATTGATTTAATACCAAAACAACCAAATTTCTAGAAAATTATGCGATTTCATGACTTTCTATAAACAAAACATAATATTCATATCAAAACCTAAATTCACATATCAATAAAACCGATATGTGAATTTAAAAACATGTAATCGAATGAAATTCTAATTCCCAATGATTAAATATGAATTCGCTCTAATACCACTTATTAGGAAAAAAAAATTCTTATGGAAAAACCGTCACCTGAAATCCCAAGAACATTCATGTTGGATTACTGAGAACTTTCTAAAGCTGTGTGGTTTGCCTTTCAGATCAATACATTTTCCTAGATAACTCTTATGTATTTTTTGTGTTCTTTCTCTGTCTGATGATGTGATATCAAAAAAAGAATAATGAAAATGATACATGCAATATAGGGATCATAACCACTATATATAAATAACTTCTTTGTTATCTTTTTAGTATTTTTATTTTAGTCTTTTATAAAAATATAAAGTACCTTTTAAGTTTCTATATATTAAAAGCTTACATCCTATCAAATATATTAAACTTTAAATTACCCAAAACTTAGTAGGTCACTCCTAATTAGACTTAACCTTATTTGACAGTATAAAACATATAATTGTTCCCGTATAAACCCAACAATGCAATTCACCCAAAAAAAAAAAAAGAAAGCATATTATATTATTATAATAACGTGAATTATTATTATTATTATTATTATTATTATTATTATTAGTGGTAGCAAGTCCACATTTCGCGCAGCCTTGCACAGAAAAAAGATGAAGGGAAATGTGTCAAACTAGGTGCTAGTCAATGGTTGCGTCTTTGCATACACATTTTCCATCGAAATTTGTTTTATATGTAAGGTTTTCCTGGTCAATTTTTGCTGCTGATATGATTAGTTTTACGGTCTCCCGCATTGATGATATTTCTTCGTGCCTATGCATTTAAATATTGATATGTTCATATGGTCATGGCCATAACGTCAATTGCCCCAGCCAGAAACGACACGGCGTTGGGTGTACTTCACTTGTTTTTGCTGGAAAAGAAAAATTATCACATATCTAGAAGGTAGACATTGAATATAAGCTATAAATTAATAACTTGAATTTTCAGCAGAACCTATATACAGATTTAGCAACAACATGTTTATAAACAAAATGGAAAAAATTTGTGAATTCCATTTAATTAAATCACACTTGTCAATATCCCTTCCGAGTTTTGGAAGTACCTATTGTTGCCCTTAGTCTATATATAATGCGTCTCAATTATTAATATTCACCCCCAAACTTTAAAAAGCAGGCTATTATTTTTAGTAGAAGTGTTGAGTAATGCTTCATTTAGAATTACGTATAATATATTTAATGGTTATATGTCCTTGCTCTAAAATAAAGTGGTTAGGTGTCAAATCTCTTAAATAATCTATCTTTGGAGAAATTGTTCAGAAGCAGGAAAAGAGGTAAACAAAAAAATTGGAAAATGAACCTTAAATCAATTCGGTTAGTTAAAAGTATTAAAAAAAAAGTGATAAAATTGACCTCTTCACATTCGTGACATGTGCTATCATTAAAAAATTATATATTCTAAAATTCAAAGGTTGAATATGCAAATTTATTTTAGATTGATAGATACAACAGATTCATTTCAAAGTACAAAATAACAAAATGCTATAAGGCTACCGTAGCCCTACTGGGTTGCCTTGGCTGCATCCCTGGTAGGGGTTGTCATAGCCCCTCCTACTCGAAGGTAAGGGTTGCAGTCCCACTAAGACCGGCGGCCACCCCATAGAGGTTGATTATCGTATTTTGTGCCATATTCCTAATTTACCCGTTAAGATTTCTAAAAAAGATTTAACTTCTATTTAAATTGAGATTTTCCACACAAAAAAATTTTCAATCATTAAATTAAATTTAATTCTTGAGAAAAATAAATTATGCTTTCAATTTTCATCTCCTTCATGAATAATTATATAAACTTCCTATATCGTTTTTGGTGTACAAAAATTCTAAAAAATTCAACGAGACAAAAAAAAATCCATGAAAAAATTACGGTGACGATAAACTGCTCCCATGGTTACATAAAAAATCATAAATATAATTTTTCTAAATTCTAAAGAACCATGACTAATAAAATTGAGCATGCTTATAATAATTTTAAAAATTAAATTAACCACATACACTATACATAATACATGATAACAACATAAAGAAAACCTAGAATACCACCTTCTAAATATCAAATCCATGCATCAAGAAGAAAAACGATCATTTAATCTATGTATATGGCATAATCACAAGTTGGCTCTGATACCAATTATATGAAAAATAGTAAGAGTGTGCAGCAGAATTTCAAAAATTTTTCATGTTCATTAAAAACTTGTATTGTCACATAAAATAAATTATTCAACAACCATTATACCTTCGGAGGAAAACACTAGGAATGCCCATGGATGTGATCGAGAGGCTTCAACGAACTAGCCTTTTCCACTATTCTCCAATTCTCAGACAGTGGAATGTGTGGGCACTCGATTCCTTAATCAATATTCTAGCACGATTTATCTCTTTCTAACCACTTAGATCTCTGAGAATTTATTATTATTAGTAAGATATATAATAATAAATTCGTTCACCTAAGAATCTATAGTCTAAAGAAAATAGGAATGCCAAAATCCCTATTTAAAAATTTGCAGTAGGTGACTTTCAAAATTTTAAATTAGACTAAGAAAAGATTTTTCTCTCCCTTCCAGACACTATGACCGATTCTCCTAAGGGGAAAATCCCCTAAAAAATTAGGCCACTCTAGGCTTAAGAATCATTCAAAATTCAAGCAGGATTCAGACAAGATTTTTCCTCTCCTCTCCTCACAAAAACCGATTTCTTCTATAGAGATAGAGCCCAAAAAATTTCTGCCACATAGTGAATTTGTGATTTAAAATTTAATTCAAATTTGAAACCTAACAAATTATGTGATTTTGTCTACGTGGATAATTTTCTACAACTCTAATTCAAATTCAAATAAATCCATGGTAACTTTATTTGAAATTCAAACAATTGTGTAATCACTTATCCAAGACAAAATTCAAATTCAAATTAAGAGAAAATCTTGTCTTCTAATTCCATGAAAATAGTTACCTCCTATATTTATGCTTAGACAAGATTTTGTTCAATTCAAATTCAAATAGGATAATCTTTTAAATTTCAAATATTTATTTAAATAAGATTTTCAAAATTTAAATCAATCTCATATAATTAATTTAAATTTCAAATCTTATCTTTCAAAATAAATATTTATTGAATATTTATCCCATTTATTAAATAATAAAAAATTACAAATTTACCCCTAGCACCTAGAGAAAAAAGCCAACATCTGGGAATGAGTGATGCGGATTTTTTCCTTCAGTAAATGCAAGAATACAAGCAACAAAGAATATCCTGATTAATTACCTTCCGTTAAGGAGTTATGCGGAGCTAGTAAAGGAACCAATTGGACATATATAATGTGACCTCTAATAATATATGTAACTATTATTCTATACTAAATAAACCCGTTATAATTATTAATTTCAAAGTCACACCACTATAAACATGTAACTGTATTTTCAATTATATAAAATATTATGTAAGTCAATGATAAGCTATCATCCAATGACCTTGTTATGTATGCAACACCCTCATATGATATCAATGATTAGTCTTAAGTCAAAGTCCAATCAACTTATTAATCAAGTTATCTTAAAG
Source organism: Antiaris toxicaria (assembly GCA_035233585.1). Classification (NCBI taxonomy): domain Eukaryota; kingdom Viridiplantae; phylum Streptophyta; class Magnoliopsida; order Rosales; family Moraceae; genus Antiaris; species Antiaris toxicaria. The sequence goes on from CP141157.1 coordinate 27,038,653, forward strand.
ATCCATTATAGTCCCAAATAAGAAAATAATTATTTATCATATGTGAATAAGAAGTTATCTGCCCAGTAAACGACCTAAGGCCTTGTCCATTTTCATATCTAGTATAATACATTTAGAAAATAACCTTTACTCTTTATTAGAGCCATGATTCCAATATCTATAAATAAATCTTCTATCGTATATAAGTCATGTACCCAATAAACCGATCTATAAGCTTACTACCTCTGAGGTACTTTAGCCATTGGAATATTAAAGTACACAAATTATATACATGAAGTGATTCACCTATTCAGGATAAAGGTTATTACATAATGACCATCAAAAGTAAATTGATCCAATCAAGCGAACTACGCAGATCAATTGCACTTTGGTCCAAGTCCGATACATCACCACCAAGTAACATATCTATTTTTATACTTGGAAGTCAAAGCTTCAGATAATTAAGAAAAATCGTTTCCTCAATTGGCTTTAGATAACATAATAATCTTAACATAAATTTGATGTTCGGTCTAACCCCATAGACTATGGACTATAGTTTAGACTGTTTACTTTAGAACGTTATCTTCTCACATACAAAAGTCCATTATACGCAATATTTTAACAATTTAACAACAAGTAGTCAGTGAGCTATATTTGCTTACATTTACTTTAACATGTAAATAGGATGAGAATATATAGTAATATAATAAATAACTTCCAATATATTATTAATCAGTTCTAAATAAATGAAATACATTAAAATGTTTTTTCCACTTAGGGGCATTCCTAAAATATTTTAATGGATTTGAATTTATTTTATACTCTTGAATTGGTTGTTGATTGATGGTAATTATTAATTCTATTATATGCTTAATGCTCCTAGTGATTTGGCTAATCAATAGGTGATTTTGTTGGACTTGATTGAAATTGAAAAATAGGTATTAGGTCTAAATCAATAATAGGATTTCATTTGCAATTTGAAATAAAAATATATCCTTAATGCAAGTGTAGTCAATTTAAGTGCCTAAGCTTAATGAATTTATATTGGTTAGTTCTCCATAGGAAAGTAAGTGCCTTTATTAGTATAAATTGACTTATTAGTTTATTGAAAGAGGCTTTTAGGCAATTTCATGCATTTGACTAACAATTCCACCAATTAACATCAATCAATTAGAGCGTAAATTTGATTCATATGAAATTAATTAGTAGAAATTGAATCCCTAGAACTTTGTTTTTATTAATTTAGTTTCCTTGATCTTTGTAGATTTGATTTCTCTATTTTTTGTTTTATTTATTTATTTTTTGTTTTATTTCGATCATTCAAATAACTCTAGAGTTAATTAATATTGGTATTTAACTCAAAAATTAAACATAATTCTCGTGAGAACAATATCTTTATTCACTCTTTTTGCTTGTGCAACTCATGCACTTATGAGTATTTCACGCAATAAGTTTTTGGTGTCATTGCCAGGGATTGTTTTTCTTTAATTTTGGTTAATATTGATACTAATTAATTTGAACAATTTTTATTTTTTTATTTTTAGTTTTTTTCTTGTTTTGTTTCATTTTGTTTTGCTTTCGAGTTTTGTGAACTTGTTGAGGTTTTGAGAATGTTAAATGACAAATCCTCTTAAGTTTTGCCTAACAAGAGTTTGGACCTTTACAATGCTTGGTCTAGATATAAAGAATTACTAGTTTGGTTTTCATATCATGGTTTTTCTAAAGAATATCAAATTCAAATCTTCTTTAATGGCTTGGGAATTATAATTAGGCATTGGGTTGAAAATGGATATGATATTGCCTTTCTCTACCATAGATCAATCAATGATGTCTATTTGATGTTGGAAGACCTATTTGAGTTTGATCATTGGAATTGGAGTTGCTCAAGGAACAACCAAGGTTGGGGGAACAATTTCAATATTGAGGAGTCATGAATTGACACCCAACCCCAAGAAATGGAGGCATCCTTCGAATTTCAAGTCTCATTTGCTCATTATATGCAGAGGATGAATCAACATATTGAATGGGTGTGGATAGATAACATTCCAGAGGAATCATTTGAAACACCAAGGCGAACAGAAGTTATGGTGCAACAATTTCAAGAGTCACAAACATCAATTTCCACCATAGATGTTTCAACTCAATTTATGGAAAATTGCTACTTATAGGAGCCTAAATTAGTTTTAGAGCACTTAGAGATGTTTGAGGATGATTTTCTAGGTGAAGAGTGGAGCAAAGACTTAATCATTAAAGAGGAATCTCAAGAAAAAGTCTATGTCGTCCTACCTAATTGGCATCATCACTTGTCCAAGATCACATACATGAAGATCCAATGTGGCCAACACCTCTACCACTAACATTAGCATCATTTATTGGAGTCTACCAAGCACATTGTCTGAAACCAATTTCTGTTGGAGCCATGTGCCAATTTCCACATATTGCCAAGCTTTAAGGCAATTCCAACCCAAACCTATATGTGGTGTCGTATGACACCTATTGTAAGCAGAAGCCATTCTTTGATGAGTGCTTCTCAAAAAGTTAAGCCAACAGCTATAAATCAAGCACTTCTTGGGAGGCAACCTAAGTTTTTTAAACTTTTAAATTGTTTTGCTTGATTTTCGATAATGTTTTGTCACCAAGGGGAGTTAATGACACGTCAAGAAAGCGAGCCATTAAGCCCAAGCACCAATGATGGGAGTTTCCTGAAATTCCACTCTTTAATTTTCTATGACTTACACAACAAGGCCTATTTGCATGTTAAGTTTAGAGGGATCAAGCTTTTGTTTTGTTTGTTTTAAAAAAAATTGAAAAAAAAATTAAAATTTGTTGTGACTAACTTAAGGTGTTTTGTGCTTTTTTTGGTGATTGTATTTGTTCTGATGATACGAGCATAGTTGGTATTGTGCATAGCTTTTAGAAGACTATGAATGTTTCTTCAATGTTGTGTTTGATTCTTGAGTTAGTTGCATTTTGGTTGTGATTATTTAATCTTTGAGCACATTGTCTTGATCTTGAAGTTGTGTGCTTATTTGGATAGGTTTGTGTAGACACGAGATTTTCTTGATCTCACAAATGTTAGAATTTGTTTGATTCTCTCTTGAGGTGAAATCCTTGATTACACTTGATTAGGGACATAATTTAGGCCATTTTTGGATGTTTGAACATTTCGACCCCACCTTGTATCATGTTTATCTCTAGTATACCCCATTGAGCTGCATATACCTTTTCTTTGCCACCTTACTTTATACTAGCATTTTGAATAATTTCCAACTTTCTATCCCTCACTCTCTACGTGCATTAGGTAGTCTAAGAACTTTATTGAGTTGTGCTAATATATGCCAGGATGGGTGGAGTATGAGATTATGTTTGTGTTTGTGGTTTTCATTTGCAAAAAAAAAAAATGAAAAAAGAAAGAAAAGTAAAGAAAAGTATAAAAAAAAAAAGGAAAATAGTGCTACATCCTTTATCATAAAAGAAAGAAACGAAGTTTGGGGGTGTAGTAGCTTAGTAAATTTAAAAAAAAAAAAAAAAAAAGAGCTTAAAAAAATGATGAAAATAAAGTGGATGACAAAGGAATGTTTTATACAAGTTTTGGGGTTTTACTTGAAGCAGTGAAAGAGCTCTAAAAATGTCTTAGAATTATCCATGTGTTTAGAGTGTGATTTAAGCCATATTGATTCCCAAAATCTTACCCTTACCCTAGCCTCACATTACAAGCTTAAAAATTTCCTATTGATCCATTGTTTTGTGAAGTCTAGGTTAGTAGATAAAGAGATGAAAAACAACCCTATGAGACTTGTTCTCCTTATTTGAGATCATTTGTTCATTTTGTGTTTGCATACATTTATTCGGATTGTACACAATGAATTAAGAAAGGCAACACATACACACGTGGATAAACTAATTAGAGATGAGACTTGCTCTTGAATTAATAAAAATACTTGGACAATGTTTATATAGTTCTTTGAGCTACATCATACTGAAGAGTTTGGAAATGAGAAGAATTTGGGGGAAAATTTGAAGAGTTATGGTAACTATCAATTTGGTTTTTCCTTCCTACTTTTCGTCTTTAATTTTTGTACTTTGACAATGTTTTAGCCCTTGATGTGTTTAATTTTAGTTTTAATTTCAATTATGAATTAATTTTTGTTTTGGGGTTCCAATAGATCCTTCTTAATGGATTTGAATTTATTTTGTGCTCTTGGATTGGCTGTTGATTAAAGGTAATTGTGTATTCTATTATATGCTTAATGCTCCTAGTGATTTGGCCAATAATTAGATGATTTTGTTGGAATTTATTGAAATTGAAAATGGAGATTAAGTTTAGTTTAATAATAGGATTTTCATTTGCAATTTAGAATAGGAATATATCCTTAATGTAAGTATAGTCATTTTGAGTACTTGAGTTTAATAAATTTATATTGGTTAGTTCCATATAGGAATATAAGGGTCGTAATTAATATAAATGAACCTATTAGTTTATCAGAAGAGGCTTTTAGACAATTACATGCATTTAACTAATAATTCCACCAATTAATATCAATCAATTAGAGTATAAATTTGATTTAAGTGAAATTAATTAAGAGAAATTGGAACCCTAGAGCTTTGTTTTTATTAGTTTAGTTTTGTTAATTTTTTAGATTTAAATTCTCTAATTTTCCATTTTATTGTTTTTATTTTGATTATTTGAATAATTCTAGAATTAATCAATTTTTGCAAATAACTTAAAAATTAAACACAATACTCGTGGGAACAATATCTTTATTCACTCTTTACTTATTCGATTCATGCACTTGTAAGTTCTTATGCAACAATTTTCTCTTCCTTTTTCTTTACCCTAATCTTTATTGAAATTTGTATTTGAGAACATTGTATGAACATATTTTCATTTATGGATTTTGTGACAATATTGGTTGTGGATTCCTCTATATTGAGCTAAATTTTATATTCTAGGGCTTGATATAGCTTTGTTTGAACTACATTTTGAATATTTTGTAAATTGTTAGTTTAATTTCATTTTCTATTCATTTGTGTTACTTGTGCATGATGCTTTGAATTTATTTGGCTGATAAATTAATTATCTTTGATTTGTGGAATTTGTGCTTAAGAGAGTGAAATTTCATATATTAAATTGAGCAACATAACCTAGGTAATATTAAGTTTGGGAAGCTGGTAGAGTAGAAAAACAAGCAATTTATGTAGCAGAATTCTAAAATTTTGTTTCGATCATAATAATCCAAGTTGTCATATACAATAAATTATTCTACAATCTACATACTTTGGAGTAAAAAATCAATAGAAACGCTGGAGAAGGTTAATAAGACAATTTCAACTAACTAACATTCTTTGTTATACTCTAATTCCCGGATGGTGGAGTATATAGGCACTCGATCTTTTAATCTATACTCAGTGCGCGGCTTTTTCTCCTTCTAACTACCTAAAGCTCTTAAAACTTATTATTATTAGTAGGAGCATAATAATAAACTCTCTTACCTTATAATCTATGTTCTAATTAAAACAAAAGCCCTAGGCTCCTATATATAATGAATAGATTAGATGGTATTTGATTTAAATAAGACATTTAAAAAAGATTTTTCTCCCTTCTCCCCCCGTGATATGCGAATTTTTCCGAAACTTAGGGGAGAAAAAAAATACATCCACACAAGATAAGGGAGCTTTAAATTTAATTCAAAATTCAATCTTCATTTATCTTGTAATTTTATTTATATAGATAACGTTCTATAAATCCAATTTTAGTTCAAATGAAATCATAACAACTTTATTTGAATAAAACAATTATGCAATTTATCCAAATAAAATCAATAAAGAGAAAAACTTTTTTCTTTGCCTTATCCATATAGAAAATGCCTACTATTAGAGTAAGATAAAATTTTGTTTCAATTTAAATTTAAATAGTAAAACAATCATATCTAGTTTAAATTATTTATTTAAATAAGATTATATAGATATTTAAATTAATTTATTAATATCTCTTAATTTAAATTAATCTCATATTTATCATAAATGATAAATACAAATAAATTAATTTACAATTCTTATTTTCAAATAAATTTTTATTCAAACAAAATATATATCTAATTAATTAATTAAACAAAAATTTCAGATGAAAAAAGCCTACACCACATAAATGGCGATCTTGATCTTTCATTTCACTAAATCCAAGAACTAAAGCCACAAAGAAATAGTCTGATCAATTACCATCTATTAAGAAATTGTGTTAAGCTAACAAAGGAATCAATAAGACAATAAAACAAAAATCTCAATTCTACCCTATAATGAAAAAACAACGGTGACCCAGATTTTTCATTTCACTAAACTTAAGAATTAAAGTCATAAAGAATAATCTGATTGATTACCATCCATTAAGGAATTATGTTAAGTTAGCAAATAGACTAATTTGACATATATAATATAGGCTCTAATATTCTATATAATTATTAGTATTTAGAGTTACACCATTATAAACATAAAATTATACTCTTAATTATATATCATATTATATAAGCTAGTGTGTAGCCATAGTCCAATGACCTTATCATATATGTATACCCTCATATAACATCCATGATTAACTTAAAGTCAAAGTCCATTTTACTTTTTGATTACTTTATCTTAAAGATCTATTATACATCTAATAGAAAAATGATTATTCACTAAATGTGAATAATAAATCATTTGGCAAGCAAATAACTCAAGATCTTATCTATTCTCACATCTTGTATAGTGTTCTTAAGATGATAACCTTTACTCTTTAGATGAGCTTTGATTAAATATCTGTAATCAAAACTCACATCGAATATAAGTGATATACCCAACGGACCGATCTAATAGCTTTCTACTTCAAGACGTTTTAGTTTTTAAAATATTAAAATACACAAGTCATAAATATGAAGTCATCTACTTACTCAGTATTAAGGTTATTACATAATGAATATCAAAAAGTAAATTAATCTATTTAAGTAAACTTATAAGTTTATTTACTTAAGGGTCGGCTTGCTCTAGATGAACAAGACAAACTATCTCCCTAACGAAAACTAGATAATATAATAATCTTTATATGAGTTGGATGCTTACTCTAATCTCATAGACTATGAATAATAGATTTATACATTCTTACTTTAAAATGCTATCTTCTTACATACAAAATCCAACATATGTAACATTCTAATAATTTAAACAACATGTAGTCAGTGAGCTATATTTGCTTACATTTACTTTAATATAGTAAAAATGTAATGAAAAATCTCAAATATATATTATTAATCAATCTAAATTAAAAAAAAATACATATAAAAATATCTTTCATACTTAGGGCATTCTTAACAATCTCCCTCTTTTTCTAAGCTAGTAAATATATCATATCTTGTATTCCCATAGGCTCAACATGCATTTCAAAGCTTTTAGCCACCAAAGTCTTAATAAAGAGATCGATAATGTTGTCTTCGGATGCAATCTTGTAGACATCTACTAGTCCTTCTTTCATGTATTCTTTAATAAAATGATATTTTTGATCTATGTATTTTATCCTTTTATGGTGCTTTGATTTTGGGCATTTGGTTACCGCATTGTATTTGAATACAGTGTAATTTTCATCGAAATGTAAAAGATTACATTTAAATATTAATCATATTACAATTTAAATCCAATACAATCATTATTTACAATTTTATTTTTTATTGTTTTCATCAATCACATCACATACTCTCTTTCTCTTTCCTTTTTATTTCTCTTACTTTTATCAAATACTTTTTATCCAAACAAACATTACATTTGAATGCAATGCAAATACTTTTCATCCAAATGCGTATTGCATTCAATGCATTACATTCAAATACAATGCAAATATAATGTATTATCCAAGCACCTTCTTAGTGTTGTCTACAACTGCACTATTATCACAATAAAGTGTGATAGTCTTGTCAACACTAGGAATGACTTCAAGGTCTTCAAAGAAATTGCGGAGCCAAACCGCTTCTTGAGAAGCCTCAATTGTAGCTAGATATTCTGATTCCATTGTAGATTTATTAGTGCAACCTTGTTTTACACTTCTATACACAATGGCACCTCCTCTAAGACTAAACACAGATCTAAAAGTTGATTTTCTAGGATTCCTACAAGTTAGGAAGTTGGAAGTTGTATATCCTATAGGTGTTAGGTCCTCTCCATAATATACTAGTATATAGTTCCTTGTTCTCTTAAGACACTTGATCATATACTTCATAACTTGGCAATACTTGATTTCAGGGATTGACTAGCATCAACTCATTATGCCAATCGCATAACAAATGCCAAAACACATGTAAAGACTAACGTACATGAGACTACCTACAACAGAAGCATAAGGGACTTTCTTTATATGCTCTCTTTCTTCAGACGTCTTAGAACAATTATCGTCAAACTAGCAATGGAAGGTTTGCTTCTTACATTGCAAACATAATTAGCTTCTCCTAATTGTTCATGTTAAACTGTTGAGACAACCAAAATTTGACTAATGACTTGTTTCCTACATCATTCCTAGTAGGTAGTATATCATCAACGTAGAGAACTGGAGAGACCACCTTGTTATCCTTTATACATTTATAAACATAAGATTCATGAACATTTTGCTCAAACTAAAGGCCTTAATTACCTGATCAAATTTTTGGTACCATAAACAGGATGCTTGCTTCAATCTATAAATAGATCTAAGCAACTTGTAAATTTTTTCTTTTAGCCTTTTACCATGAATCTGTTCAGTTTTATTATATAGATACTCTCATCAAGATGGCCATTTAAGAATATCGTTTTGATGTCCAATTGCCAAATCTCATAGTTAAGAGCCACGATAGTGGAGAGAATAATGCGTATAGATTTTAGCATCGCAACAATTGAAAGAGTTTGGTCATAGTCAATGCCAGTTTTTTGCATGTATCCCTTTGCTACAATTACAGCTTTGAAAACCAACTTGCACCTAATGGGTTTTATCCCTTCGAGATGGACCATAAGTTCCCATATAGAATTAGATTTCATAGAATCCATCTCATTGTTCATGGTGTTTTTCTAAAGTTTAGCATCAGCATCATTCATAACCTTATTGTAGGTAATAAGATCATCATCATGCTTGTAAGCTTCAGCTTGGTAAACCACAGCGTCATATACAAAGAAATTACATTTTTTTGAAATTCTTCCACTATGTTGAAGCTCCTCGATTTAATGATTGTTTGTGGGTCTTTCACTAGAGCATTTGACTAGGGTCCAAAACCTACACTTGTGCAGAAATTTTGTAACCCAATAACTTTACGAGCACCACTTTACTTTAAGGTTTAAAGTCATTTATGTAACCTTCTTTAAGGAAAGTTGCATGTGTTGAAACAATAACCCTTTGTTCATTTAGGTTATAAAATAGTCCTCCTTTAGTTTCCTTATGATATCCTATAAACATGCATAATTCTTAAAGTGATTCCATCTTCTTTGCATCATTATCCAATACATGTTCCAAGTGACTCCATATTCTCATATGTCCAAGGAGAGCTTTTACCACACCATAACTTGCATGGAGTTTTAGGAGTTGATTTAGTTGGAACTTGTGTTACAATATAGCATGCAGTTTGTAGTGCATATGTGACGCCCCTTGATTCCGACCACCCGCAACCGTCATGAATCGACTCTACAGCCGACCAAGACTACTCGTGGGTCGAATTCGAGTCGTCAGTTTTAAACTCTTTTTCTCATACTACTTAATTATCAGGGCCTAAAATTTCGTCCAAAATTTTTTTCTTTAATACATACTTTCCCTTAAGAAAACTAGATAAGAAAGTCATATAATATGCTAACTTTTATATGTCTTAAATAAGTACAACATAATATACAACATATATTATATATATGTACTGTATATTTTGTTTCCAAACACATTTTCTTCAACTCAAAAAGGCTTAAAAAGCTCAGCGGAAAACTTATGGTAGGACTAAGTTCACGGTGAGTTTCCTATCCCCTTGACATGCTCGCATCCTGCCGCCATCCAGAAATTTACTAAACAGATTTCTTACCTGCAACATGAACAAACTGATGAGCTAACAGGCTCAATAAGTTCAAACATACTAGTAAGAATCATACAGATTCAAAAATACTGAAAACTCAATTTTCTATGAATAATACTATTCATCATTAATAGTACTATGATAAATAGTACTATTCATCATAAATAGTATGATTCACCATGAATAGTGACTTTGATCTTTGATCGATGAATAGTGACAATTACCCTAACTGGCTACTATTCACTTTACCCTAATAGGGTACTATTTACAAATCCTAACCGAACTTACAACGCTCTAGTGTAAACCTCGGTTATGCTTAATTATGATTTTTATCATTTTATTGATTGTTCATTCTCTATTTGATTTCTAATTTAGAGCTCTATTTATGACAGTACTGATGATTATTAGCACACTGACTGGGAGGGTCTATGGAGTGACCTTAGAATATCGGCCTCCATAGCCCTGATATCCTCGTAGGATCTGAAACAAACCTCCACCACTATGTTGGAGGGGCAGTACGCCTTAATGGTTTCATTACCATATTTCAATTTTATAGTCTTGACCAAGTGATATTAATCATCACCTTAAGGTCATTATCCTCCATTGCCTGTAGGTCTTACTTATTCTTATTATCTGAAATATGTTATTCTAACTAGTCCCAAAATGTCTATAAGACTTTATGTCTAGTGTACATCTAGTACAGAATAAAACAACACAATATTTCATGTTGCAAACACATAAATACTTGAACTTACCAATACTGCGCTAGTGTCCACTTCTGAAATTCCTCCGCAGTTCTATCTCTATTTTGGGTTCCTACAGACATAATATTGTTTGTTAATACCCTATTTTAATTATCACTTTAAATATACATTTATTTCATTTAATAATTCAATACTTTTTAAATTTTGTTTGTGGTACACAGTCTGCAACACACTCGTGTCTCAGCCCGTGTACCTTTTCAGGTTTACTCTACACGACCATGTTGTTTACTATCTAGCCATGTAACTGTACACTGCTTGATACACACCCGTGTTCAAGTCGGTGTACCTCTTGGGTTGTAACATTTTTCCTATACACGGCCGTGTATTCTTTTACACGGCCGTGTTCCTCGAAATTTTTAGATTTTTAACTCTAAAATATTTATTTTGAGTTTTAGAATTTTATTTAAATTATTCTAGGTCTTTTAGGGTCCTTTCCGAGCCTTTTGGAAACTTTTGGTCAAAATGACCATTTGTCCCTAACGGGTCTCGGGACCGTAACTATTCCGTTCTATCATTGTTCTCAAATTTTCTAAGTCCAATTATTTTAAAATAATATTCCCTAAGCTTCAGTATCATTTTACAGCTTAAATTGCCGTAAAATCTCTATTTTATTTTTTTCCCGGCCCTCGATTACTATTTATCCGTCATCTATGGTCGTTTTTCATTTTTCGAGCGTTTCGAAACCTCAAATGGCCCTTTCACTACTCATTAAACATTATTTATCCTGTCCCCGGCCCTCGGTCCTCGAGAGGCTCGGGTTTCCTATCCCGACCTAAATTTTTCCCTTGTTTCCCAAAATACCCCTAACATGAATTTTTTCCCTGTTTTAGGCATTTTAGTCTTTTAGGGTTGGTTTACTATTCCTTTTTGGGTTAGTTTTCCATTTCTAACCCTAATTCACCGAGGGGTCCCGATTTCCTTCCTGAGTTCAATATTTTTACCCTTCGTTTCTCGAAATGCCCTTAAGCTGATTTTAGAAATTTTGGTAGTATTTCTGCTTATATTTTAAGGTTTCCCGGCTAGGTACGCATCAAAACCTTTATACCAGTCACGTACTATACCAGAGGCCTATTTTATATAAAGTTTCAAAACTTTGTATAAAAATTTTCCACATGATTCAATGTTCAGAAACCAACACAAACAACAATATTTTTCTTTCAAACTAGCCTCGGTTTACTAGTTAATCATACCAAAATAATTTTTTTATCACATCATATCATTCTTAGGTTTTCTAACGTATAAAGTAACATCAAAAACCTAACAAAGTATGCATTCTAACCCTAGCATAGCCACGGATTTTTTTATGCATAAACACATAGAAAAATCTCATTTTCTTTCCTACGGTTTTTATCAACACTTTTCAACATTAAAATTTTTCTTTTCTTAATGTTCATACCCATGGTTTTAGCAGGAAATTTACATCAAAATTTTCTTGTTTCTTTATTCTAATTCATGCTTAATTCAATGCATAATTAAATAAACATAATTACTAAACCAAAACATCAAAACTCATGCATTTTTCACACCATTGAAGCCACGGTTTTTCAAGGGAAACATGCAAAATTTTTGCTTGTTTCTAAACCCTAATTCATGCTTTAAATACTACAACATCAAACCAATCATATAACTAACAAAATAACAATTTTTTTCATTGCCTTTCAACACTCCAAACCCACGGATTTTCTGTGGAAAATCAAGGAAAAATGCTTCAATTTAGAAGCTCATCTTAACTAATTATTGGCTTGATGTTAAAAATGCAATGCAAGCTTAATTTGGTGTGAATTTTGAAACAAATTTTTGGTTTAAGGGAGAAGAAAGCTCACGGTTTTTAGGCTGAAGAAAAGGCAAGAGTTTGGCTTGAATTTTTCATTTTTTTGATTGAATTTTGATGCCTATTTATAGGCAAAAGTTAAGGGCTTTTTTATAATTTTTTCCGAACAATTTTCTAATTGTTCAAGGACTAAAAAGTAAGGATTTTGGGGCAAAAATCAAAATTTTTTCTTCTTCCTTTCCAAGTGGCCGAATGGCCTTTTTCAAATTTTTTAAAAAATCTTTCAATGACTTTTTGGCATAATCTTGGCCATTGATCATAAAGTAACCTAATCTAAACCAAACACCTTTCAAAATTACTTTCTTAATTAAGGAAAATAATTTTGGTTTATGACATAATCATGGTGATGTCATCCTATTATTCATATTAATTCACTGATTAATTCGTGATCAATTTTTTACTGTAATCCGATCCGAACGGAACTTCATTGAAATCACGTGGGCAGGTTCTAAGCACCTTCGGTGTGATCGGTTTGTCTTATTTTGTTTCCATTTGATCAGAATTCTTTACCGTAAATTCCTATTGTTTTAGTACATTTCAATGCACTCTCTAGGGTTTTCGGCTCTGATTTCGAACTGTCTTACCCAATTATGTCCGGTAAGATTTTCTATCTCCGAACTCACATACTTTAACACTGTCAGAACATTTTTATACTATTCATAACAGTATTAAAACACAACATTTTAATATTTTATTCCTTAAAATTGTTATATACATACAATTTTAACCTACTTCGAGAATCCAAAATTCCTAGTTATCACATTCACCCTTCCTTATAGAATTTTCGTCCTCGAAAATTTAGAACAAGTGAGGGTACAAATTCTTCATTTTGTCCTCACGTTCCCATGTAGCTTCTTCAACGTTGTGATTTCTCTACAGCACTTTAACTAATGGGATTGTTTTATTCCTCAAAACTTTATCCTCGTGTGCCAGAATTTGAGCAGGTCTCTCCTCGTAGGTCAGGTCTTCCTGAATCTGGATCGGTTCATGTTTCAGCACATGGGACGAATCTGATACGTACTTCCGTAGCATCGACACGTGAAACACATTATGTACTATTGACATTTCTGGAGGTAATGCCAATCTATAGGTGACTTTACCAATGCGTTCGATGATCTCGTATGGTCTAATATATCTTGGACTCAATTTTCCCTTCTTCCCGAACCGCATTATTCCTTTTATCGGTGAAACTCTTAGGAATACGAAATCCCCTTCATTCAACTCCAGGGATCTTCGTCTCTTGTTCGCGTAGCTCTTCTGTCAGCTCTGGGCTATCTTTATCCGCTGCTGTATTTTTGTAACTGCATCCACTGTCTCTTTGACGAAATCTATCTTATGCGGTCATTTTTCTTGTAGGTCGTACCAGTGAATCGGTGATCTACACTTCCTTCCATACAAAGCTTTATAAGGTGCCATACCTATCAAAGCTTGGTAGCTGTTATTATATGAAAACTCTACCAATGGAAGTTTCTCATTCCAGCTCCCCGGGAAATCTATTGTACATGCACGCAGCATGTCTTCTAGAGTCTGAATGGTTCACTCAGATTGCCCATCTGTCTGCAGATGAAATGTTGTGCTCAGTCGTACTTCTGTTCCCATAACTTCTTGCACACATGTCCAGAAGTTCGAAGTGAATCATGGATCACGATCTGACATAATGGATTTAGGAACTCCATGTAGCCTGACTATGTGGTTAACATACAAGCTCGCTAACTTTTCCAAAGAGAAGGTCATTTTTACTGTAATAAACCTTGTCGTCTTTGTCAGCCTGTCTACAATAACCCAAATGGCATCATAGCCTTCTCGAGTCTTTGGTAGTCCCACCACAAAGTCCATCGTGATATGTTCGCATTTCCACTCAGGAATCTCTAATGGCTCTAGCTTCCCACCTAGATGACGATGTTCAGCCTTAACTTTTTGACACGTCATACACCTGCTTACAAACTCCGCTATATCCTTCTTCATTCCTTTCCACCAGAATTGTAGCCTCAAATCTTGGTACATCTTTCTGGCTCCAGGGTATACTGAGTAGGGCGTTTCATGAGCTTCAGCCATAATTCACCTTCTTAATCCTTCATTATCTGAAACTTGAATTCTCCCATGATATAGGATTAATCCGTCTTTAGATGTTTCCTCCTGCGGACCTGTTAGCTTTAGATCTCGTCTCTGAGCTTCTCTGATGTCTTTGTACCATGTTGACTCCAGTTGTAGCGCAGCTAGCTTTCCGCTTATTAACTCCATCTTCAGCATGTCGATTTCTTGCTGTAATGGCTTTGGAAGTTTCCCAATCGATAATTGCTGCGGAACAGTAGATTTCCTACTTAACGCATCTGCAACGCAATTGGCTTTTCCTAGGTGATAGAGGATTTCACAATCATAATCCTTTACTAGCTCCAGCCATCTCCTTTACCGCATATTTAGCTCCTTCTGTGTGAAGAAATATTTTAGACTCTGGTGGTTCGTATAAATCTAACACTGAGCTCTATATAAATAGTGTTGCCAGATCTTTAACGCAAACACTACTGCAGCAAGTTCCAAATCATACGTGTGATAATTCTTCTCATGGTCTTTTAATTAACGTGAGGCATAAGCAATCACCTTATCGCCTTGCATCAGGACGGCTCCTAATCCCATTTTCGAAGAGTCGCTATATATCACGAACATCTCCCCTTCTGTCAGAAGTGTAAGTATTGACGTGCTCGTTAGTCATTTCTTTAGCTCTTAGAAGCTTTTCTCGCACTGTTCAGTCCATTCGTACTTCTTTTCCTTGCGTGTAAGTGCCGTGATAGGAGCGGCAAGTCACACAAATCCTTCAACAAATCTTCTATAATAGCCGGCCAGACCTAAGAAACTTCGTATTTCTGTCACGCTATTAGGTACAGGCCATTGGTTGATCGCCTCCACTTTCGCAGGGTCTACAGTGATTCCTTCCTTGGAAACCACATGTCCGAGAAAATGTACTCTATCTAGCCAGAATTCACATTTAGAGAACTTGACATAGAGTTGATGCTCCCTTATCGTTTGTAGGACAATCCTCAAATGCTCCTCATGCTCCTTTCGAGTCTTTGAATATATAAGAATGTCATCGATGAACACAATGACAAACTTATTCAGATATTCCTTAAAGACTCGATTCATTAAGTCCATAAAGGCTACTGGCGCAGTTGTTAACCCAAACGGCATTACCAAAAATTCGTAATGACCGTAACGGGTTTGAAATGCAGTCTTGTGGATGTCACTCTCCTTGATCTTCAGTTGATGATATCCTGATCGCAGATCAATCTTGGAGAAATTGCTACACCTGTGAGTTGATCGAACAGGTCATCAATCCTAGGTAGCAGATACCTATTCTTGATAGTAACCTTATTCAGTTCTCGATAATCGATGCACATCTGAAATAAGCTATCTTTCTTCTTAACAAACAGCACTGGTGCACCCCATGGGGAATAGCTTAGGCGTATGAATCCTTTGTCAAGAAGTTCCTTCAGCTACTCCTGCAACTCTTTTAACTCTGTCGGTGCCATCCAGTATGGTGCCTTTGAGATTAATACAGTTCCTAGCATCAGCTCGATCTCAAAGGAAATTTCTCGTTTAGGCCGCAGTCCTAGTAATTCCTCTGGAAAGACGCTGCTAAATTCCCTCACAATGGGAACATCTTTGGGTTGGAGCTTTGGTCCCTTCGTCACATCCAATATGCATGCTAGGTATCTAGCACAACTGCTAGACATCAACCTCTTTGCTTTCATTGAGTTGATCATTATCTTCTTCAATCTGCATGACGTATCGACATACTCAAATCCCCCTTCTTGGTCGGGTTGAAATCTTATCATCCGCTTCCGGCAATTGATCATGGCTTGATACTTCCCTAAGAAATCCATTCCTAGTATTACATTGTAGTCAGCAAGCTCCATCACGATCAATTCTGCAAATAACTCCCTATTTGCCATAATTATTGGCACATGCTGTAACCAGTAATTGGATATCAGGACTTCCGCCGAGGGTAATACAATTCTAAATATCATACCCATATTGTCCTTAGGATATCCTATCCTATTAGCAAATTGATATGAAATGAAAGAATGCGTAACTCCCGAGTCAAATAAAACAGACGCCAAATTATTAGTGACAGAAAGCTAACTTGTCACTACATTTGACGGTCCCACTTCCGCTTCTTCCTTCGTGTAGACCATAACTCTCGCATCTGCTCAAGGCAAGCGTTCTTGTCTTCCCTGCCTCTCAAAATGGGATGACCCTTCAGCTTTGGCTTGTAATGCATGTACCTGGGGACGTTATTGTGATTGCGATGAACCTTGTACATTCTGCCTATTTTCTGGACAGTTTTTGGCATAGTGACTGTCCTTCCTACATTGAAAACAGGCATTTGGGGCCAGTCTACATCGACCCGAATGTCTTTTCCCACAGTTCACGCAGTCTCGAACCATATGGCTGGCATTATTGTTTGCTCTCCTCTGTTGGTTCCTGTTCTCAGAATTGTTTCCTTTTCTTTTCTCCTGGGACTGCTGACCAGAGGTGCTTGGCTGTCTAGCCTTGACAATTGAACTAGGCTTGCTGCTTTGTCTAGTTTAAGGTCCAGCTTATATAGCTTTAGTCAAGATCTTTTCCTTCTTCTTCGCATCCCAGACCTTCTCTCTCTCTTCCTTTTGCCGAATCAGATAATACTCTGCCCTTAGCGCAGGACTAACACAGTCAGATACAGTGTCAGGTGGCATCAACCCACTGTCCACTAATACTGAGATCTCAGGGCGAAACATCCCTAGCATCTTCTGGATTTTCTCCCTCTTAGTGGTGACAGTGTATGGGCATAGTCTAGACAACTGATTAAACTTACTACAGACTTCTATAACTGTCATGTCCTCCTGCTTTAACTCTGTGAACTCTCTTTGTTGTGGTCACTACAGTGCCGGATTATAATACTTTTGATTGAATTTCTCCAGAAAATCCAACCAAGACATGGTGTACATGTTTCTTCTCAACTTAACTAACTCCCACCAGAACCTTGCATCCCTTTTTAGAATAAAGGACGCACACAGAATCTTCTCTTGATCATTCAGCTCCATAAACTCTAATATCGTGTGGAGTGAAGACAACCACTCCTCGGCATGTAGAGGGTTTGTGGAGCCCTCAAACTCTGGTGGCCTCATACGTCGGAATCTTTCATATAATGGCTCGATATTGGCCTTGGGTGGTGGTTGGGGTTGTACCACTTCTTCTTGTACCACTGGCGGCACTTCTAGTTCTGGTGCGGCCATTTGTGGTGCTTGGTCTTCTTCCTGTTCCTATCTCTGCTCCATTTGCTCGAGTCTTTGTCTTAACTCGGCATTTTCTCTCATTTGGGCTTCTATTAAGGCTTCTAGCTCGTCCACTCTTTCTGACAACACTGGATGTCCTCGCATGTTCTGCAGATTTCTTGGATTCGCCATCTTATCCTATTTCCTAAAATCGCATAAGAATCGATCATTAGGTTTTCACAAGCATATTTGTACAATATAAGTACAAATAGTTTTGATTATCACATAATTTCACCATTTCATGCATTGAAATGTCAAAACATGATTATCATTTCTTTTCATTTCAAAAGTATATTAGTTTGAAGGCTTTTCTCAAAATAGCCTTTCAACACTGTCATATATACACATATATAGTTATATATACATATTTACACAACACAAGTATTTCTACAACTAATCTCCTAGTTGAGGTTGCTCTGGAATCGCCAAAAACTCGATTGGATCCATTTTATCATTGTCCATTCCATTTCCGGTCTCAGATGGCGTTGAGCCTTCAACTGAATCTGCTCCCTTTGATTGTCTCGACGGACCTGCCTCATGATCGTTTGCCATTGGCCCAGATCCGTATAGGCAATCTAACATTACTTCTTATAACAACTGTTCACACCTTTTTCACACCATGCGCTCCATCATCATCTCCTCCTCTACCTTGACTACATCGATAATAAACTCGCGTATGGTAGTAGGGTATAAAGGGGTTACTCTCTGTCATAGGTCTAGGGTGAGTCCCTTCCAAAATATATCACAGAAGTTATCATTTGTGATGTTAGATAAAGGACACGCCTTTACGATGCTATCCTGGAATCTGACTACATAAGAAAATACAGTATCGCTTAACATCATCTGCTGTCTCTCTGCCTCCAGGACAAAGTCTCTGACATCCGCATAACTGGGCGTAGCCGGTGGTGGCGATACTGTCCTACTCTCAAGAGGGCCTACCACTGGTGCTGCACTCTTCTGTGGAAACTGCTCTAGCATTACTCGGTGAAACTCGGCCCAATCCATTGCTAGCAGCATCTCCTGATCACAATACTCCCAATATAACCTTGCATCCTCACAGAAAGTGCCAATGGCCATCAGAACCCAGCAATCCTGATCTGTATCGCACTGGCACATGATGACCTCAATGTCATGTAGCCAGTCTCTGGTAGAGATCCCCTACTGGCCTCCCTCGAACGCCGGTGGATGACTGCCTCTAAATGCATGTACAGCTCGTACTGACACTCTGGCTCCTATACGAGCCCGATCTCCCACCACTAGAATGTCTACTGCTACTGGTGGGTTCACTATCGGTCGTGGAGGTGGTGCTTGTACTGGTGCCAGCGCTATTATCCTTGGCGCTAGTGGCTCAGGCACAGGTGGTCGCTGCATCACTCATCGCATCATGGACAGTCTGATCACAGGTCTAGTCCATACCCGGATCGGTCCTCTAGGTCAATATGGATGAGGTCTCATATACGGTGGTCTAGTCATCTTAAGTCCTACAAAAATATAGAATTTTGAATAAATGAAAGGTTAACTAACTTAAAGAAAGCTAACTTACTTGGATTGACGAGCAGATCACGCTTTGTGTCAATAGGGATATTGTCAACCACTCTGATACCAACCTGTGACACCCCTTAATTTTGACCACCCGCAATCGTCATGAATCGACTCTACAGCCGACCAAGACTGCTCGTGGGTCGAATCCGAGTTATCAGTTTTAAACTCTTTTTCTCATACTACTTAATTATCAGGGCCTAAAATTTCACCCAAAATTTTTTTCTTTAATACATACTTTCCCTTAAGAAAACTAGATAAGAAAGTCATATAATACGCTAACTTTTATATGTCTTAAATAAGTACAACATAATATACAACATATATTTTATATGTATGTACTGTATATTTTGTTTCCAAACACATTTTCTTCAACTCAAAAAGGCTCAAAAAGCTCAGCGGAAAACTTATGGCAGAACCAAGTCCACGGTGAGCTCCCTATCCCCTTGACATGCTCGCATCCTGCCGCCGTCCAGAAATCTACTGGACAGGTTTCTTACCTACAACATGAACAAACTGATGAGCTAACAGGCTCAGTAAGTTCAAACATACTAGTAAGAATCATACAGATTCAAAAACACTAAAAACTCAATTTCTTATGAATAGTACTCTTCATCATGAATAGTACGATTCACCATGAAGAGTGATTTTGACCTTTGATCGATGAATAGTGAAGTTATCCTAACTGGCTACTATTCACTTTACCCTAACAAGGTACTATTCACATATCCTAATCGAACTTACAATGCTCTAGCGTAAACCTCGGTTATGCTCAATTATGATTTTTATCATTTTATTGATTATTCATTTTCTATTTGATTTCTAGTTTAGAGCTTTGTTTATGGTAGTACCGATGATTATTAGCGCGCTGACTGAGAGAGTCTAAGGGCTTAGAACATCGGCCTCCACAGCCCTGATATCCCCGTAGGATCTGAAACAAACCTCCACCACTATGTTAGAGGGGCGGTACGCCTTAATGGTTTCATTACCATCTTTCAATTTTATAGTCTTGACCAAGTGATATTAATCATCACCTTAAGGTCACTATCCTCCATTACCTGTAGGTCTTACTTATTCTTATTATCTGAGATATGTTATTCTAACTACTCCCAAAATGTCTATAAGACTTTATGTCTAGTATACATCTAGTACAGAATAAAACAACACAGTATTTCATGTTGCAGATACGTAAATACTTGAACTTACCAATACTGTGCTAGTGTCCACTTCTGAAACTCCTTCGCAGTTCTATCTCTATTTTGGGTTTCTACAGACATAATATTGTCTGTTAATACCATATTTTAATTATTACTTTAAATATACATTTATTTCATTTAATAATTCAATACTTTTTAAATTTTGTTTGTGGTACACGGTCTGCAACACGCCCGTGTCTCAGCCCGTGTACCTTTTCAGATTTACTCTACACGGCCATGTTGTTTACTATCTAGCTGTGTAACTGTACACGGATTGATATACACCTGTGTTCAAACCCGTGTACTTCTCGGGTTGTAACATTTTTCCTATACATGGCCGTATATTCTTTTACACGTCCGTGTTCCTCAAAATTTTTAGATTTTTAACTTTAAAATCTTTATTTTGAGTTTTAGAATTTTATTTAAATTATTCCAGGTCTTTTAGGGTCCTTTCCGAGCCTTTCGGAAACTTTTGGTCATAATGACCATTTTGCCCCTAACGGGTCCCGGGACCGTAACTATTCCGTTCTATCATTGTTGTCAAATTTTCTAAGTCTAATTATTTTAAAATAATATTCCCTAGGCTTCAGTATCATTTTACAGCTTAAATTACTGTAAAATCTATATTTTATTTTTTCCTGGCCCTCGATTACTATTCATCCATCACTTAGGGTCGTTTTTTCATTTGTCGAGCGTTTCGGAGCCTCAAATGGTCTTTTCACTACTCATTAAACATTATTTATTCCGTCACCGGCCGTCGGTCCTCGAGAGGCTCGGGTTTCCTATCCCGACCTAAATTTTTCCCTTGTTTCCCAAAATATCCCTAACATGAATTTTTTTTCCTGTTTTAGGCATTTTAGTCTTTTAGGGTCGGTTTACTATTCCTTTTTGGTTGGTTTTCCAATTCTAACCCTAATTCACCGAGAAGTCCCGATTTCCTTCCTGATTTCAATATTTTTACCCCTCGTTTCCTGAAATGCCCTTAAGTCGATTTTAGAAATTTCGATAGCATTTCCGCTTATATTTTAAGGTTTCCCAGCGTTAGGTACGCCTCAGAACCTTTGTACCTACCACGTACTATACCAGAGGCCTATTTTATACAAAGTTTCGAAACTTTGTATAAAAATTTTTCACATGATTTAATATTCAGAAACCAACACAAACAACAATATTTTCCTTTCAAACTAGCCTCGGTTTACTAGTTAATCATACCAAAATAATTTTTTCATCACTTCATATCATTCTTAGGTTTTCTAATGTATAAAACAACATCAAAAACCTAACAAAGCATGCATTCTAACCCTAGCATAGCCACAGATTTTTTTATGCATAAACACATAGAAAAATCTCATTTTCTTTCCTAGGGTTTTTATCAACACTTTTCAACATTAAAATTTTTCATTTCTTAATATTCATACCCATGGTTTTAGCAAGAAATTCACATCAAAATTTTCTTGTTTCTTTATTCTAATTCATGCTTAATTCAATGTATAATTAAATGAACATAATTACTAAACCAAAACATCAAAACTCATGCATTTTTCACACCATTGAAGCCACGGTTTTTCAAGGGAAACATGCTAAATTTTTGCTTGTTTCTAAACCCCAATTCATGCTTTAAATATTACAACATCAAACCAATCATATAACCAACAAAACAACAATTATTTTCATTGCTTTTCAACACTCCAAACCCACGGATTTTCTATGGAAAATCAAGGAAAAATGCTTCAATTTAGAAGCTCACCTTAACTAATTGTTGGCTTGATATTAGAAAGGCAATGCAAGCTTAATTTGGTGTGAATTTTGGAACAAATTTTTGGTTTAAGGGAGAAGAAAGCTCACGGTTTTTGGGCTAAAGAAAAGGCAAGAGTTTGGCTTGAATTTTTCATTTTTTGATTGAATTTTAATGCCTATTTATAGGCAAAAGTTAAGGGCTTTTTTGTAATTTTTTCTAAACAATTTTCTAATTGTTCAAGGACTAAAAAGTAAGGATTTTGGGGAAAAAATCAAAATTTTTTCTTCTTCCTTTCTAAGTGGCCGAATGGCCTTTTTCAAATTTTTTTAAAAATTTTTCAATGGCTTTTTGGCATAATCTTGGCCATTGATCATAAAGTAACCTAATCTAAACCATACACCTTTCAAAATTACTTTCTTAATTAAGGAAAATAATTTTGTTTTATGACATAATCATGGTGATGTCATCCTACTATTCATATTAATTCACTAATTAATTCGTGGTCAATTTTTGACTGTAATCTGATCCGAACGGAACTTCACCTAAGCGGGTTCTAGGCGTTTCCAGTACGATCGGTTTGTCTTATTTTGCCTCCGTTTGATCAGAATTCTTTACCGTAAATTTCTATTGTTTTAGTGCATTTCAATGCACTCTCTAAGGTTTTCGACTCTGATTTCGAACTGTCTTACCCAATTATGTCCGGTAAGATTTTCCATCCCCGAACTCACACACTTTAACGCTGCCAGAACATTTTTACACTATTCATAACAGTATTAAAACACAACATTTTCATATTTTATTCATTAAAATTGTTATATACATACAATTTTAACCTACTCCGAGAATCCAAAATTCCCGGTTATCACGGCATATCCCCAAAAAGATAATGTTAGCATTGAGTAACTCAACATAGATCGTACCATATGCAACAAAGTTCTATCTCTTCTATTAGCTATACCAAATTTTTTGTAGAGTTCCTGCTGGAACGAATTGAGATAGAATCTAATTTTCTATCAGGTGTCCTAGAAATTCATCGGAGAGGTATTCACTTCCTTGATCAGATCAAATTGTCTTAATGGATTTACCTAATTATTTCTCTACTTCTGCTTGATATTCTTGAAATTTATTCAAGGTTTTGCTCTTGCGGTGTATTAGGTATACATATCCAAATTTTAAGTAGTCATCTATGAATGAAACATAGTACTTGTACTGATACGAACCTCGTCAAGAATAACGAGACCCATCAAGAATTATGAACTCAAGAACGTTCTAAAGTCAAGTTCGAATGGATGGAGACCTTGACCCGTTGCTTCAGCAAAAACAAAAACCTTGGTATACTGGACCTCAACCCGTTGCTTAATGCGAAACGAGAACCTTGGTATAAAGAAGACGCCACAATCAACTATGGAAGGGTTGATTGATAAGTCAGAAGCGAACACCATGGAAAATTTTGATAAGTTCAGATAGTTCTTTAAAGAACTAAAGAGAATTAAAATTCTCAAATTTATGACTTAAACTGATGTTATCTGTTTTATTACTATGGGGATGCCTATTTATAGGCAATTGTTACAAAGAATATTCCTAAAAAAAATCTGAAAAAAATAAGCCTAAAAAATCCGAAAATTATTTGAAAATTTTTTACAAAAGATAATCCCAAATCCTAACTGAAATTTGTTACAAAAAATAATCCTAAATCTTCCTAAATCCTAACAAATCTGGGAATCTAATCCTAACCAAATTCGTAAATGTAGGAAGGTAGTTATTCTGTCACAAAATTCGAAAATCCTTGGTTAAAAAACGTCTTGGGCTTGATTGAATTAGCTGAATTCCTCATGGGCTTGAATTAAGTCAATGTATCATGAATCATGCTTAATGGGCCATGAATTTAATTGAGCCCAAACCTCTTGCATTAGCCCATTAAGTGCTTCTTTAAATCTCTTTGCTCTTACTCTTGTAACAGGCTCAATTGGTATTTGAATTGGTTCCCTTGACGTTGATTGGTTCCTTTGAAGCCGTTATTTGATTCACATCATGTACCCTCCACATGATTTAACATTTGTCGGGCCAAATACGTCGGTGTGTACTACCTCTAAAAGATCATTGGCTCTTGTACCTTTAGCTCTTAGCCATTTTACTCTCAAGATAAGACTCACGTTGTAGAAGACGTACCTCCTCTAGAGTTTCAAAGGATCAGGTTTCACCAATCTTTGAATTCTTTCTTGATTAATATGACTATGTCTTAAAGGCCAAAGATATACCTTTATAGAATAAGAAGTTTTAAACCTTAAGAGATATCAATTTATTCAGTGTCAAGTAATGAGTACATCTTAGGTTTGATAAAGTAAAGATTACAATCCATCCAACCGAAACAAAAAAAGACTTGTTTTTATGAATAACTATTGTTTTATTAAAGGAAACTAAATAAAAGTCTTTAATCAAACAAGCAACTTAAATAAGATTCCTCTTAAAATTAGGAATATAAAAATAGTCTTTCAAAAAAATAAACCTAAACTCATAAAATAAAGATGTGCATTACCCACTGTTTCAGTTAACACCAAGTTTCCATTATTGGTTCTTAACAAGAGGTTCTTGTCAAATAGACTTCTCATCTCTTTGAACTCCTGCAGAGAAACACAAACATGATTAGTGACTCCAAAATTAATGACCCAAGTGTTTTTTGAATCTTCCACCAAATAAGCTTTTAAGTGTAGAAGATCCTTATCTTCCTTACCCTTGGCAGCTAGGAAATCTTTAGAAGTCTTCTTAAAGTGACCAACCTTCCCATAATGAAAGCACTTAGACTTTTTACGATCCTTAGGCTTCTTATTCTTTCTATCAGAAATAGGAAGAATTGAAGAGTTAGAATGAGTGGCATTCTTCTATCCTATACGACATGTTATAAAATGCATCAAAACATTTATCAAACATATTTATCCATTCATAACAAAATATAGCATAAATAAATGATATAAAAATTAAATAACCTAGCCATAATCCCATCATAGATAAAAGAAAATTAAAGATTACAAAATAACATCTAAAGCATCCTTTGAGTCTTGAATTTTGCTTTATCTTTTTGTATCCTTCTTCATGTATATCTATTATTTATTTCTCATCTCACAAATTCCTTGAAATTTAAATTTCAAAAAAATTCAAATTTTAAGCATTTTAAACCTCATATATAATTGTATCTCATTTCAAATTGAATTAGAATTACATATCTTTATACAAAAATTAAAATTTTAATTTAATTAAAATTTGAAAAAAGAACAATTTTGAGAAAGTTATGCCACACCAGGTGTGGCCCTTTAGGCCAGGTGTAGGGAGGAAAGAGGACATTCAAATCCTTGGGCCTTGTACCTCAGGGCTCACACTAGCGTGCCCCCTTTAACCTATCCTTCTCATGTGTGCATCCTTGTGATGTCACTAGCATTCCAATTTGGAATTTTAGTTCCACTAGGAGTACTACACAATATCCTAATTGTCTTATTATTAACATTTAATCCTTAATCAAAATTTGAGAAAACTAAATTAAAGTCTTCAGTCTTCATTTCCTCTATGAATTAATTACATAACATTCCTATAACATTTCTAGTGTACACAAATTCTAAATATTCAAATAAATAAAAAAAATCCATGGGAAAATTACGATGAAGATAAATTACTCCCATTGTTACATGAAAAATCCTGGATACAATTTTTTTTTCCTAAATTTCAAGGAACCACAACAGGCAAAATTGAGCATGCTTATAATAATAATAAAATCAAAATAACCACATACATCATGCATAATACATGATAACAACATAAAAGAAAACCTATAATGCCACTCTCTAAATATTAAATGCATACAATAAGGAGAAATTAGATAATTTAATTTATGTATATGACATTATCACGAGTTGACTCTAATACCACTTGTTGAAAAATTGATAAATGTGCGCAGTGGAATTTTAAAAATTTTCTAAAATATCATACTAATTCATGTTACTATGTATAATAAATTACATAATAATTCATACACCTTGTGAGGAAAACACCAAGAATACCAGAGAATATGACTGAGAAAGCTTCAACTAGCTAGCCTTCTTTACTATTCTCCAATTTTTAGATAGTGGAATGTGTGAGTACTTAGTTTTTCAATCGGTATTCGTGCACTTATTTCCTTACAACCACCTAGAGCTCTAAGAATTTATTATTATGAGTGAGAATTATAATAATAAATTCGCTCACTTGAGAGTCTGTTGTCTAAGAAAAAAAAAAGGAGTTCCAAGGGTCCTTTTATAGTGAATGCTCTGGATGGATTTCAAATTTAAATAGGATACTTGGAAAGAATTTTCTCTCTCCTTTCCTACAGAATGGCGTTTTTTCTTCTTTAAGGAGGCACAAAAAATATGACCATTTTAGGCATTTTAAAATTTGATTCAAATTTCAATATACATTTATCTTATGATTTTATTTGCATGGATAATGTTCTATGAATCCAGTTTGAATTCAAAATAAAATCATAACAACTTTATTTGAATTAAACAATTATGTAATAATTATCTAAATATAATCAAATAAGGAGAAAATATTTTCCTTGTCGTATCCTTAAAGATTACGCCGACTTTATACACAGAAAGATAAGACTTTGTTTCAATTTAAATTCAAAAAAGGATTATATACATATTTAATTTAAAACATTTATTTAAATAAGATAATCTAAATATTTAAATTAATAATTCATATAAATAATTAATTTATGCATATCTTTCAAATTTTAAATCAATCTCATATTTATCTTAAAAAAATAAATACAATCAATATAAATTTCAAATCTTATCTTTTAAATAAATATCTATACAAATTAAATATTTACTCCATTAATTAAATGAAATAAATTTCCCATCCTACCCTTAGCAAGAAAAATGTCTACATCCACTAAAAGATGATCTAGATTTTTCTCTTCACTAGGTCTAAATATAAAAGCTATAACAAAATCCCAATTAACTACTACCCGTTAAGGAATTATGTAGAGCTAATAAAGGAATCGATTAGATATATATAAAGTGAGTTTTAATAATTTATATATATAATTAGTTTTAAAATCACACTACTATAAACTTGAAACTGTACTTCTAATTATATACCGTATTACGTAAGCCAGTGACTAGCCACAGTCTAATGACCTTATCATATATGTAACATCCTTACATGATATCAATGATCAACTTGAGATCAATGTCCGTTCAATCTTTTAATTATGTTATGTTAAATATCCATTATACATTTAATAAGGAAATGATTTTTTACCATATGTGAATAATAAATCACTTGTAAAGCAAATGACTCAAGATCTTATCTATTTTCACATCTTGTATAATGCCGTTAAGAGGAAAAACTTTTCTCCTTATTAGTTCTATGATTCCATCTTTATAAGCAAACCATTCATCGTATATAAGTCATGTACCTAGTGAATTGGTCTAGTAGCTTATTAGTTCAAGAATGCCTTAGCCTTTGGAACATCAAAATACGTAAGTTATACACATGACATTATTTACTTATTCAAGATTAAGGTTATTGCATAATAAACGTCAAAACTGAATTAATCTACTTAAGTGGACTACGTAGATTAATTAAACTTTGATTGAAGTCCAATATGTCACTGCCAAGTAATATATCGATGTCTCTACTTGAGAGTTGGCTCGCTCCAGATTGTTAAGACAAACCATTTTTCCATCTACTTTACACAACATAATCGTCTTAACATGTTTTAGATACTTACTTTAACCTCATAGACTATAGATTATAGATTTAGACTACTTACTTTAAAACGTTGTCTTCTCATATATAAAAAGCCATTGTATGCTATTTCTAACAATTTAATATTAAGTAGTTAATGAGTCATATTTGCTTACACTTACTTTAAAATTTAAATAAGATGATGACATATAGCAATGATGTAATGAATAACTTCTAATATATTATTAATCAGCTCAAAAATAAATGAAATTTATAAAAATGTCTTTCTCTCGTAGGGCACTCCTAACAACTACACCTACAAACTTATTATTTTATTTGATGAACAAAGTTGTGGCATTCCTTTTTTTTTTTTTCAAATAACAAACAAAATTAAGCTTTACTTCTCACAGCTTCACCCATCCTCCTACTCTTTAGCATAACTCAAAATAATTCGTAGAATGATCAACATGCTTAAAAGTAAGGGTAGAAAGGTTAGAAATTATTAAAAAGTTAGGCTTAAAGATGTGGGTAACAAAGAAATAGTAAATATATAGGCTTAAAAGGGGTGACTAGGGATATGCATATATAAATGTTGGCTTAAAAGGCTTAAATGATTTTAAAATGACCTAAATCATGTCTTTAGCAAAATGTAGTCTAGGATTTTGCCTTAAGTGATAATTAAACAAGTTCTAGAGTTTGCTGAGATCATGAGATTACTTAACCCACATAAACTTTCTTTAAGCAAGCAAAACAACTAAGCAATCAAGCCTATGTGCACAAAATGGTTAAAGAATCATAGGCAAAATAAAACTTACACAAGAATCAAGCACACAAACACTACAATGCTTATCATTTACCAAGAACTATATTTAATTTCAAATCCATTTCTTATCATTGGCTTTTGACCATGAAACAAAATCAATACTCAAAATTTTTTTCAATTTTTCAAAAATATTTTTCATTCTT
Source organism: Antiaris toxicaria (assembly GCA_035233585.1). Classification (NCBI taxonomy): domain Eukaryota; kingdom Viridiplantae; phylum Streptophyta; class Magnoliopsida; order Rosales; family Moraceae; genus Antiaris; species Antiaris toxicaria. The sequence continues at coordinate 27,067,739 of CP141157.1, forward strand.
AGGCTCTTATCCCCAAACTTAAAATGTATGTTATCCTCAATGTGTAAGCAATCATGAAAATCAAAGAAAGGGTTATAGGAAACTTCCTTTGCTGGTGCTTAGGCTTAATGGCTTGAGATCCATGAGTTGGCTCCTTAGCTCCAAAGCTTGTATCTAGAGATACAAAACAAACAAGAAAAATGAAAAAAAAAAACTAAAACTTAAAATTTATTGAAATTCAAACAAAACAAAAGAGAAAGGACTATGGAGAAGCACCCATCAAATAGCTTGATTAACAATCATTTGATTGACTATGGAGAAGCACTCATCAAATAGCAGATTCTACCCATAATGAGTGTCATACAATACCATATATGGGTCTTGGTTATTGATGCCCTCAAGCTTGGCAAGATATGGAAGAATTTGGCATGTGTGATCGACATGATTTGGCTTCATTGTATATGCTTGGTTGGTATAAATGAATGACGCTAATGGAGGTGGAGGAGGTGTTGACCATATCAGATCATCATAGATATGATCTTCTATGATGGATGTTGGCATAATAGATTGGGTACTATAGACTTCTTCTTGTGATTCTTCTTTTATAGTTAAGTCTTGTGTCCCTTCCTCATTTAAAGAGTTGTCATCATGAAAAAAAACTCCAAGTTATCCTCTCTTGGTTTCGACTCTCTAACATATCAATATTGAATGTTTTCTATTGGTGCATGCATGGATGCAACTAACTCTTTAATTTGCTCCACCATTACCTCTGTCCTTCTCATAGTTGCAAATGAATCCTCTCTTAATTTCATCACCCCCTTAAGATTTTGTTCCATCCTCTCCATAATGTAAGCAAGTTTTACTTCAAATTCAAAGGATATTTCCATATCTTGAGATTAGGTGTCAATCCATAGCTACATAGGATTCGAATTATTCTCCCAACCATGGCAATTCATTGAACAATTTAATTCCAGTGACCATACTCAACCATGTATTTTCACATATAGTAGCCTTCATCAATGGATTGTTAATAGAAAGAGGTGGACCAATTGTTGTAACACGCAAGCTATTAAGAAAGAGTTGAATTTTCCATTCCTTAGAAAAACCATAATATGAAAACCGAATTAGCAAATCTTTAAATCTCCATCAAACATTATACAATGGCTCCGAATCATGTTGAACAAATCCTGTAAAGACTTGTCAATGAAACATCTTGAAGTACCTCGAATAAAAGAAAAACAAAAAAAAATTAAAACCAAAGAAAGTAAACTAAAATGAAAAAATTCAAATTAAAACTAGAATTAATTAGTATCGATATCAGTAAAAAAAAAAAAAAAAAAGTCCCCCGCGATGATGCCAAAAACTTGCTGTGAATTTTACAATGCAAATGCACGTATTGCAAAAGAGTAATAAAGTGTAATAACCGCCATTTTCATGGCACCTACTTACCAATAATAAGTCATTAAGGAATAAAATGGACATAATTTAATGCCTTTTAGTGTAAATTTAAGTAACACGATCAGGTACACGACCGTGTGCCATTCGGACTGTGTATCTATTAGTAGCCGTGTGAGTGTACATGGCCGTGTAGTGTAACACGGTCGTGTACCGCTCCGATAGATAAATGTGTTTCAAAGACATGGCCGTGTTGAGTAGTCTCAATTAATACACGCCCGTGTCTGAAATGTACACACCTGTGTTGCCTTACACACGCCCATGTAAGAGTCCATGTAAAAGGTTGCGTAATGAGCCGAGAGCCGCTGTAATGACTCTCATGAGTTATGAAACTTAATTACTATGTAATGATGTAATTAAGTTAATAAATACAGTATACTCTGCAATTAAATGAATTAAACAGGTATAGTAACGTTTAATTACTATTTATGCAGTGAAAGGGGCAATAGACAATGAAATCGGTCTACCCTATTATATGAGTGTACGTTGAGACACGCAATATCAAGAAACCGGTCCAGATGACCATTTCATGATACAGAACTGATGAGCTAGTCATCAGTACGCTCAGACTGGTTACCTGAGCGCAGCAGCGATAATTGCCCCAATAGATGTACAGTATCGAGAAAAGTGGTCTAGATGACCTCTTCTCGCCCATAGACTGAAAAAATCAAAGTCAGAACGCTCAGACTAGTCAGTTAGATAGTAAATAGTGAACAATAAATAGTGATTAGTGAATAGTGAGAAACGCAGTGTCAAATTAGTGGCCAAGACGGCCTTAATCTGGCATAAAACTGACATATTAATAGTCAGCAGACTCAATCTGGTCAATTGAGCATAAAATGTAGATTTTGTTTAAGAGATAAGCAGTATCGGGATGAGGGTCAAGACGACCTTTTCTCGCCCCGAAATTGATATATTTATACTAAGGACGCCCAAGTTAGTCAATCGGGCACCTGACATGCTTTTCGAGACGGGGTCATGCAGATCCCGAAAACTGGTCCAGAAGACCTCAGATGGACGTAAAACTGATAAATTTGAAATCAGCACATCCAAATTAGTCAAGTGAGACGGTGTTTGAAATTTCACGCGAAAATGCCTCGTTATGCGTACACAGTGTCAACACAATGTAGGCCAACCACAGTATCAAGAAATTGGTGAAGATGACCTTTTCTTGATATAAAACTAATATATTTGGATTCATAATGCTCAAATTAGTCATTTAAGCACAAAAAGTAATTTTTAATCGGGAACCATGCAGTATCAGAAAACTGGTCGAGACGACCTCGGATGAAGATAAAATTGATATATTTGGGTTTAGCACACCCAAATTAGTCAGTATAGTCTATATTAAAATTTTTCAAAAAATTAGTATAAAGGGGTCGAAATTTTTAGATTTTTATAAAAAGGGCCCCCATTATTTTTTTTCCTATCTTTTTCTCCCCACACCACCCGTAGATGAACAGTAACCACCAGTCGAATCCGACCTCCGTTTTCGACACCGCCGGCATCATTGGAAAGCTCTCGACAAGCTGATTCCAACGGTGGGCCGAGTCGACCGAACCGACGCCGGAGCACGCCCACGCGCCACCCAAAGCCGTCGGTGGCCAAATTTTTCAAACCGCCATATCTCCGCCATCCAATGTCCAAATGCCACGATTCTGATCCCAATGGATTCGTGGTGAGTAGAACAAAACCAGACTTCATTTCATGTCAACAGCTGCCGGATCACGCTGCCTAAACTCGCGTCGTCGCCGCTGTGTCGCCGTCGTGGAATCCACCGATTCCGGTGAAGTTGAGTTGCAAGGTCGGTATCAAAATGCTCAGAACAACACGTAGATCAAAAGCCCCAAATCAATTTTGGGCAACAATGCCGAAAAATGAAGATCCAACACCGTCGCCGTCGCCGACATTTCGAGGGCCGATTTCCGGCGATAGGAGCCTTGATTGGTGAAATTGACACCACCAATGGGTTCCTCTCATCGAGCTCTTCAAGATAGTGGTCACCACTCCCATCGCCGCCATGGTCAACACTGATCAACAACCGGTCAACGCCGATCAACGGCGACCCAGAGACCGAAAATTGAAAAATGGCCCGTTGGCCTATTTTCGACGTTCTGGACACATCCGTGACATCGGATTTGCAAACCGGAGTTTCAAAAGTGAAGAATGATGATTCAAAGATTGTGCAGTTGAGATCGAACGGTTCGCCTGACCGCTGACGGGAACTATTTTGGTAGTGGTTTTGATCTCTTGATTCCTCAATTTATTATTGGAAATAATTATGTATTAGTTATGGTTTACTAACTTGAGGAATTGTAAGAAAAAGAGATGAAATGTCGAAAAAAGTGAATGTGAGGAAATGTGAATATTTTTACATAAAAAGCTGAGCTTTTACATAAAAATTAGGCCTCTAGTTTAGTACATGGCAGGTTAGAATATGTTAGATGGTTTTGAGGTATTTCCTAAATGCCGAAAACCCAAAAATTAGGTGGAAATGCTGCCGAAATTTCTAAAAAGGCACAAAGGGGCATTTAGGAAACGAGGGGTGAAAATGTGATCGGGATGGAAACCTGAGCCCCTTCGATGACCTAAGTCCGGGAAAGAAGGACGGACATTTATAGGATTAGTGAACCTCCCAATTAGAAATCTCGAAATGTAAGAAAACGACCCGTAGGTCGAAATAGTACCACCCGAGGGACGGGTGCGATCTAAGTATAAAATTTTGGGTGGTTAAATCGATAAAGGTAACTCGACAGGCTAAATGGTCAATACACGAGGTATGTGGTCAGTTGACTCGTCGGTTAGCCAGTCAAGGACCGAGACTGAACTGGACAGTGATTAATTTGTCAAGTAGACAAATTAATCAAGCGCGATTAGAAATTAGATATCAAAATTCCCAAAGTAGAGCAGTTGGGTACCGATAGGCATCGGTACCACACAATGATAAATTTATTACTTCTTAATGATAGAGTGACCTAAGAGCGACGTTAATTAATTTATTGAGCAAATAAATTAATTAACCACGATTAGAAAATCAAATTCTTAAGAAGAGGGCAATTAGTACCGACAAGGGTCGGTATCACCTAACGATGGAACTTTTATTAGTCACTAATGACCACAGTGACCTAAGAGTGAATGTTAATGAAATGCATTATGATTACAGGGAGGTACCTGTATTGTAACGAAGGTGAGAGTATAAACTGTCCGATGACAGGTAAGTACAACTCCGCCTACAGTATGAATAAAATGAATTTAAAATGATGCTTTTCCAGTATTTTAAATATGTATCTTGCACACGATGTTGCACCGTATACATAAGAGCATATAGTTTCACAATCGAGTAGATTGATGAACGAACAAGTTAGAAACCATAAATCCCTACCGCGTAGGATTGGGGACAGCTTAGAGAAGCATATGGCTAGAACAGTTAAACAAGATGGAAATAAGTAGGTGTGTCGTACCGGCTCCTTCAGTCGAAGGGGTTTCTAGTTAAAGAGAGTTAAGGCCAAAAGTTGAGCATCAGTTAATGGCTCTTTGGCATTAGTTGACCTTGGGCGTTACCGTTGGTCTGCGCGTACACGGTACTAATACATAGGCCCTAAATAGACAAGAAAAGAAAAGAGAAGTTTGAAGCATAAATGAACATAACCGGACCATGCATTAGTTATAGTTCGTTATGCTTTCTTTTTCAGTAGAGTGCATACAGTACACGATGCTTCTGTCATGCATAAAGTATGTGAAGTTTTATATTCAGTGTTATGACATGTTATGTGATGACATGATATGTGAGCTGATATGTGATATGCTTATATGAGATGTGATTTATTAAGTGATATATGTCATGTTTATGATTTTAAGTATGTGCTATGTTTTAAACATGTTTTGCGGTTAACATGTTGTACTTACTGGGCGTAAAGCTCATAAAGTATGTTCATGCTATAGGTAAGCTTCCCACAGCGTAAACACCAAGGGTCGATGATGGCGGCGGAGGTGGATGTGAGGATGAGGTTATGGATACACTGCAAGTATTCTTCCGCACAGTATGAGTAGATAGTATTTTGAATGGTGACAGTTAAATAGTATTTTAAATAGTAAAAGTTAAACGGTATTTTGAAAAAGTAAACGGTATATGTATGAATAGTATATTTAAATAGTATTTGATGAATAGTAATCAGATAAACAAGTATATAAGTGTGTACGTATAATTGAAATCTTTATGTTTTTCAAATTCTATATTTTAATAATATACGTATGTGAATAGTAAATACGTACGCTTATATAATCAAAAAAAATCCCTCTAAATTTATGGTATTAAATTCAGCACGTTTAAGTATCAGTTTTTAAAGAAGCAAGTAATAGTTTTCAGTAACGGTCCGGGTCACTGAGGGCACGGGGCGTTACATAAAGTAACAAGTAAAGTATTATTCCTATGAGGACTATTGTTTACCAATTACTGAAATTATATTACCTCTAATTTTATTTGAATGAAATGAAAAATAAAAAAAATGAAATGAAACAAAATAAAATAAAATTTAGCAAAAGAACAATTGATAAAATAAATAAAATAAAGCCTAGAATTTCAATTTTCCCTCAATACTTCACTTGAATCTCTCTACCTTCCCCTTGATAAATTAATTGCATCGAATTGTTAACCAAGAGTCCTAAATTATCTAGAAGCCTGCAATGATGATAAAATAAAAATACCACATCAATTAACTCGCTATAATCCTATGAGAATTAGAATATGCAAGATTCATTAAGTAAAAGCTCTATAAGTGGTTACACATATTCCATAGGTATATTCCTATCCTACATAAACTCAAAACTTCTGCATATTAATCATATGTCATTATATCTAAGGTAAAACACAAAAATCCCTTTTTCCGGTTCGTTAAAGTTTACCAAGTCAATCTAATTGGTAGTCATTTAATTAGAAGCATTAAACACAAGATAGAACGCATAATTCAATATAGAGATTAGATCAATTCAAGCTACATATTAAGTTCCAATTGTAATCCCATTAAAGAAAATTAATTTATAAATAAAAATAAAAATCTATAAAATAAAGGTTTATGCATTCTTAAATTACAAAAACTAAAAGATAAAGAAAATATAAAGAAAAAGACCCATTTTTGGAGGTGTCACAAATCTTGAAGATTTTCCTCCAATCTTCTTCTTCTTCTTTTTCTTAATGCTTAAAGATACAATCTCGTAATTTAAAAAAAAAAAACAAAAACAAAAACAAAAACAAAAAATAAAATTAAATCCTAAAAATTAAATTCAAAATATTAATTTTTTTTGTTTCTTTTTCTTCATTCTCTGCTTTTCTTCTCCATGTCCAAACCTTCAAAAACTTCACCCTTTGGCACAGAGCCTAAAGACTCCATATAAAGCCTTTGATCTTTCCCAAAAAGCTACCTTTCACTTTCCCTTTATGGGAGAATCTAGAGTATTAACCTCAAAATATTACTTACCAGAGGTTTTTTTAACCTCATAGAATTATAGACTAATAAATTAAAAAAATCAAGAAACAAAAACAAAAAAAAAACCCCAAACTTACCTAAACACCACTGGTCCACTTCATCGGTGCCACTCCCATAGGCGACCTCCCACCCCACCTTCTTCAGCTACCAGCTAGACCCCCTAATGCCAGTGAGACCTCCCTCACCTTCAATTGGCAAAGCCCCCTCTTAAACTGGCAAAGGTTCCTTTAACCCAGCTTACTGGGTTTAGTGGGATGGGACTTCAGTAGAGGTCGGTTGTCATAGGGGTGGGGGATTTGGCCGCCGCTTGTTGTAGGGTGTGTGGTGTAGATCAATGGTCTTAGGGGTAGGGAGTTTGATGGCTGCAAGTTGAGGCGTGTGGCACCCCGCCTAGCGTAGGGGACTGATACGTTAGCTCATCCTCTTAATATCCTTTATTTTATGTCTTTAATAGTAATTAAATAGCCATAATTCACGATTTTTTTCTTCTTCTTTTTAAACTAAAATAATTTAGACACTAGTAAAACTTTAAAACCATTATACTGTAGTATCCAAACCATTTCATACTTACTTACATATTATTACAAAATATTGTCTTACTTATATTTATAGTCAAACATAAATTCAGTCAACACAAAACTTTTTCCTATCTTTTTGTGTGGCAGACAAGTGCGACAGGACCATAACCGTTTCCATGACAATAGCACCCTGTTCCACCAGTCCAACATCTTCATCAGTGCTCAAGTTATAGGTTGTTTACCTTGATTACTTGAACATGAACAAACTAGTGAGCTAATGCCTAATAAGTTCAAACATAACACTCAAGTCTTAAAAACAATACTTTACAAAAATACTATCACATCATGCATTTATTATACTCAATTGTTTATTCTTTCTATTTATTTCTAGTCTTTTCTATCTGTTATCTTCATGGGTCCTTTTTGGTCATACCATGTGCTATTGAAAAGAGCCGAAAAGCAACTCACTAGTTTATCCTCATCGGTTCATCATAAAATAACTTCATACATTCGGGAGGTTGGTACGCCAAAATTACATATATATATTATTGTCTTGCTTACTTCCGAACATAGTGACATAGAAACGTCATATTCTTAAAAGTGTAATTAAACATCCGTCAGTCAAAATTGCATTGCCATTTCATGAAAAATATGTGTTTTTTCATTTTAAAAAACACATCAAAATATACATTCCAAAACAATCTAAAAATATATATATATATAAATTTGTTCGTATACAGACAATTAAATGTCTAAACTTATTTGTAAATTGGGTTAAGGTCAATTCCTTAAAATCCCCTCGATCCTGATCCTCTTTTCTCAAATATTGTCATATAATAAAACAATTCAATATTAATCTAAATATTCTTAGATTAGTTCTAGGACATTATAACATTTTTTTTTTATTTCTTAACCTTACCCTTTCTTCTTCTCATTTAACATCCCCTAACCCTAAATACACATTGTTCAACATATTTTAAATCCTCAAAATCAATTTTAAATGTTTAAGCCAATTATAATACAAAAATTTTGACATTATAATGGCTTAAAAATTCACTCTCCCACTGTACCAGAACTATACAAAATGCATTGTTTGGCACAGTTTCTATTATATAACTGTCCAAAATCCCAATACAAATACACAAATCTTATTTTTATTCACTTTTACATAATAGCAAAATTTTGAATTCAAACTACTTAAAAATTTACCTTACACTTTATAAAAATTACCTAAAATCATTTATTTTTTTAACATAAACACTCAAAACAAGTCAACATCAACCTATTAAAATTTTCTCTTAGGGTTTGGTAATCCTAACCCTACATTAAAAAAAAATAAAGAACAAAATAATAAAATTTATTTTTAAACTCTAGCATCACAAACAACTCTAAAATCAAGCTAAAACTTGATTTTTCAACTTGATTTTAGCCAAAATAATCAAAATCATCCCAAATTTATTTTTGTTCCACATAACCATATTCATGAAAGCACACGAAAATCAAATAAAAACATAGTTTAAGAAGCTTACTTGATTGCTTGTGTGAAAATCCCTCAGTTTTGAAAATTTACCACTTTTTTACATAATTTTTAGTTACTTTTTGAAACTTGGGAGCTTGAAAATGTTTACGGAGGTTTAGCAAAATTTTCTACAGTTTTTCCACTCCCATAAACATGTAAAATTAGATCTAAAAAGACAGTAAATATCTTTTAGAGTAAAAGTGCAATTTCCATAAGTTAAAGGGTGAAAATATAATTTTTGAAGAACCTTTTGGCAAAAATTTTTGGATAATTTCAGCTAATTTCTTGCTAGTTTCCTGCTGCTTCACAGCCCACATTCCACGTACATGGCTTCTTGAAGAAGTAAATTTATTACTCAATTTCTTTCTAATTTTGACTTTTGGTCAAAATTGCATAAATAAAATTCCAAAATCCTCATCCATTAAATTAAAATGAAATTAAATCTCATCCATTGAATTTAGATGATATCAAGTTAAATAATATTTGTTAATACTGTATGAGTTAGATTAATTACAGTCCGAACTTTATCTATCGAAAATTTGATTGAAAAGTCAAACCGGTCAAATTTCATGATTGGCTCCCAAGTACGCCGCTGAGGCCTTTCGAATCATCAAAACAATTTAAATCACTTTATAAACCTTAGATAATTCATCTTTTTCTGTCCAGGATTTACGGTTCATATATCTCTTGTATCGGTAATAATTTTTTTCGGTATCAGAAATGCACAATTTAAAGCATTTCGACCCAAAATTCAGTACCATAACCATATTCTCACTTCAAAATTATTGTAAAGCATTCATAAATTCTATTTAAATATTAAATATATAATAAACATGTTTTTTTTAATCATATAAAGATATTATTTATTAATATTTTACATCAGTCCGAGAAATCATAAAAGTCTCAGCTATCACAGTCATCTCTCTGTAAAGAATTCTCGTCCTCGAGAATTTAAAATAAGTATGAATACAAAATTTTCATTTCATCTTCTCTTTTCCACGTAGCCTATCTACTTCGTGATTACGCCACAGTACTTTGACTAACGGAATTGTTTTATTTCTAAGCACCTTATCTTCTCATGCTAGTATTTGAACAAGTTTCTCTTCGTTAGACAATTTACTTTGTACTTGTATTAGTTCATATTCTAGAATATGAGAAGGGTCGGGTACATATTTTCTCAACATGGAGACATGGAAAATGTCATGTACAACTGACAGATCAGGTGGTAATGCCAATCTATAAGCTATCTTGCCAATCCACTGGATCACCTCAAATGCTCCAATGTACCTTCGATTGAGTTTGCCTTTCTTCCTAAAGCACATAATGCCTTCCATATGTGCAACCTTGATGAATCCAAAGTCGCCTACCATGAATTCAAGGAATCTTCATTTCTTATCTGTATAGCTTTTCTGTCAACTTTGTGTGATTTTCATTCATCTCTGAATCTTTTCAACTACTTCTGATGTTTCTTAAATGTAATCAATTTTGTGCAGTTGCTTCTCTCATAAACCATACCAATGGATTGGGGATCTGCACTTCATTCTTTAGATTGCTTTGTAAGGTAAGAGAATTCTGTCAATGGAAACTTCTTATTCATACTCCTTTAAAATCCATGACACACACTCGTAGCATATCTTCTAATGTCTAGATGGTTCATTCTAATTGAACATTAGTCTAGGGATGGAACACAGTATTAAACTTTAATTCTTAGCCCATTTCCTCTTACACACACTTCCAAAATTTAGAGGTAAAATGGTTATCGCGATCAGATACAATGGATTTTGGAACATCATGTAGTCTAATTATGTTAGTGACATATAAATTTGCTAGTTTATCTAATGTGAACGTTGTTTTCATTGCTATAAGTCGAGCCATCTTTGTCAATCTATTTGCGATAACCCATATGGCATCGCGTCCTTCACGTGTCTTGGGTTGCCTTACCATGAAATCCATGGTGCTCCTATTTCCACTCTGGAATCTCTAATCGTTCTAGTTTTCCTCTGGGATACTGGAGCTCAGCCTTGACTTTCTGGCACGTTAAACATCGGCTAACAAATTCTGCGATGTCATTCTTCATTGCTCTCTAACAAAATTGTAACATCAAATCTTGATACATTTTAATGGCTTCTAGGTGTACCGAATATGGAGTCTTGTGAGCTCCCGACATAATCTGCTTCCTAAGTTCTTCGTCAGCTAGAACGTAGATTCTTTCCTGACATAATAACATTCCATCCTCGATGATGATTAACTTAGTTTCTTCACTTTTATCAACTCTTTCTCTGAGCTTTTCTAAGTGTTGGTCTCGTCTTTGAGCTTCCTTGATCTATCGTAAAGTGTCAGCTTCAATTGCAACATAGCCAAGGTCTCGAAAGTCAATTCCAGTTGCAGTGAATTAATTTCCCATTGCAGTGGTTTTGATAATCTATCAATCGACAGTTGTTGTGATGACGTTGTCTTTCGACTTAACGCATCAGCAACTCGGTTTGCTTTTACTAAATGGTAAAGAATTTCATAATCGTAATCTTTTACTAATTCCAGTCATCATCTTTGTCGCGTATTTAGCTTCTTCTGAGTGAAGAAGTATTTCAAACTCTAATGATAAGTGAAAATTTGACATTAAGCTCCATATGGGTAGTGTCTCTAGATCTTGGCAAGATCTACTGAAATTTCATCTATAGAAATCACATGTCCTAGAAAATGGACTTGATTGAGCCAAGAATTGCATTTTGAGAATTTCACATATAACTAGTGATCCCTTAGTGTAACAACTTCAAAATTTATAATATTAATTCTCATCTTAAATAGAGAATTAAATTGTGAATTTCATCGTTAATAACATTTTTTTATTTGGTGACAAGATAATATATAAAATATGTTATTACTCGCATTGTCTATTCTAGAATTAGGATTTTGTAAAAATGTTATGTTTGAATATATATATTTCTATAATAAGGGAATAAATAATCACAAATTTATGAATTAAAAAAGTGAATCTTATACCATGCCAAGATTTACCTATTAAATTAAATTTAACAATTTACAATCAAAAAAAATAATTAATTAAAACAATTTTTAATTGATTAAAAAAAAAAAAGAAGAAACAAGGGGGTGCACGAGCACCCCCCACCCAGTAGGCAAATACCCACTGGGTATAGTAAAGCAGTGGCTGTAAGCCCATTGCTAGCCAAAAAAAAAAAAAACTTATATATATATAAAGGGAAGGGGTGCCATGCACCCCTCCCCACCTCAGTGTATAAAAATATATATGTATAAAAATGCTTTTTATAACTTATCACGTTTCTAAACACAATTAACTAAAAGTATTACCTTTAAGTCCTTTTATGCTTTTCTTTTCTAGATTATACATTTGGCTATAACATAAATCATATTATTTCATATATTTATCTAGTTTAATATATTGTTTTAAGGGTGACAAAGATGCTGTCTAATTATAGTCGAAGCAGATTTTATAATTTGACCCACTATTTATTTATTTTTGCATTGTATTCCTTATTTAGCCTCAATTAGTTGCCAACACCCTCGGTTCATGTTTTTCATACTTAAAGTCCTTATAAAGTTTTCACACAGGATCAGGGCTCATTTTTCATAAATTTTTATTCTTTATGTTTTTAACCCTAAATTTTTCTATATTTACATTTTGACCCTATAATGGTATTTTGGATGTTTCTTATCAATTATCACCAAAATTTGATACAAGGTCTATTTTAAGTCTCTAATCAAGACTACAAAGTTTCAGATTTAAATAATGCTTCTAGACTAGTGAAATTATGATTTTACCCTTGAGGGCAAAATCGTCATTTTATGACATTTGTATTTTTGATCAAACTTGAGCTCTTCTTTTTGTTTATGTCAAGGGTAATATTTTGCCTTTCTATATGAATATGAAAATCTCACTCAAAATACCATATTCTAAATTTTTTAACAATTATGCCAAAAAAATGTTATTTTTGGTATTTTATGGTCATTAAAACTTATTTTAGCCTATTTGTGTATCCAAATATTTTTCACATCATTCATGCTTCCATTAACAGAGGACATAACATATCAACATGCCATAATCTCCTATTCTCATCCATCAATACTCATTGCATGTAAAGAAAAAAAAACCATAAACATACTTTTCATTCTATTCCATACACAAATCATGTTCTCTAGTCATTTTAAATCATGGCAAGCACATGTATTATCTCGCTAGGTAGCAAAACAACATTTTGATCTTTTACCATGCCAAGATTTTTTTTTTAACATATGTAAGCATTCATTTTGAAAGAAAAGTTATGAAGAATTCGGTAAACCACTAGTTTACAAGACATTTATCTCTTAGAAAAGTAGTGGCTTTTTAGCTCCTCTTGAGGGTTTTGAACCACTCTTAGATCCTTGAGGTAGGGGGATAGAATAGAGGCAAAACATTATTTTAAAAACATTATTTAAAACATCATTTTTCTTTCTAAAAAGCAAATGGAAAAATGTAGGTTTTTACCTTGGTAAGTACTTGGAAAGACTCTTCTTCCTTACTAAAAATAAACTTGGGAGTGGATGGAAGGAAATAAAGAATATTTTTGGCTTCTCTTAGCTAAAAATTTCATTCACAATGAAAAAAGGAAGAGAGAAAGCTTTTCTTTACTTGAGTGGTTTCTTTATGAAAGGAAAGTGGTTTTTGGTTTACCTTAATCCATTTTATACCCAAGCCTTATTTTGGGAGAAAAAAAATGAAAATTTTAAATTATAATATGTCTAAAAACGTGCTTAGCTGAAGAGGGTGAGTTGGGAGGTGGTTTGGTGGTTTTTTCATGTATTTCTAAGTGGTTTTAGTAAGTAGTTATTGAAGTAGTCCATCATCTTACATTGTAATGGTTATTTTTCTCTCTTATCTTTTCATTCTTATTTTACTTATTTAGGTAGATTTTGAATTATTAAAAATCCTATCTCTTGTTTAGCCTATTTTCTGAAAGAAAAAAATATATATGTATTTTTTTTTTTTTTTGAAAACCCTGCAAATTTACTAGCAGCAGGCAGGTAGGTTGCCTGCCGCCCTGCTTTGCTCAGTGGGACAAAGGCTGCTGGCCCACTAAGAAGGGGAGGGGTGCACAGCACCCCTTCCCTTTATACAAATATAAGTTTTTTTTTTTTGGCTAGCGGTGGGCGTAACGCCCACTGCTTTACTATACCTAGTGGGTATTTACCCACTGGGTGGGGGGTGCTCGTGCACCCCCTTGTTTCTTCTTTTTTTTTTATAATCAATTAAAAAAATTTTTAATTAATTAGTTTTTTTTTTGTAAATTGTTAAATTTAATTTAATATGTAAATCTTGGCATGGTATAAAATTCACTTCTTTAATTTACAAATTTGTGATTATTTATTCTCTCATTACATAAATATATATATTCACACATAATATTTTCACAAAATCTTAATTTTAGAATAGACAATGGGAGTAATAACACATTTTATATATTTTCTTGTCCCCAAATAAAAAAAAATATTATTAATGATGAAATTCACAATTTAATTATCTATTTAAGATGAGAATTAATATTGTAAATTTTGAAATTGTTACAATCTTCCCTCCTTAAAAGGTTTTCATCCTCGAAAACTAAAACAACGCGGGGTATTTTTCCTTCATATCGTCCTCGCGTTCCGAAGTAGCCTCTTCCATCCGATGATTCCGTCACAATACTTTGACCAGGGGAATAGTTTAATTCCTAAGGACTTTCTCCTCACGAGCCAAGATTCGAATTGGTTTCTCTTCGTAAGAAAGGTCTTCATGAACTTAGATTGGCTCATGCTCAATGGTGTGAAAAGTGTCAAGGACATTTTTCTTCAACATAGAAATGAGGAATACGTTGTGAACTGATTATAATTCAGAAGGTAGAGTGACTCTATAAGCTACTTTGTTGACTCGGTTGGTAATTTCAAATGGCCCGGTGAACCTAGGACTTAATTTTCCCTGTTTCCCAAAACGCATTAACCCTTTCATAGGTGCTACTTTAAGGAAGACAGAATCACCAACCTCAAATTCTAAGGGTCTTCTATGTTTGTCAACATAACTTTTCTGGCGACTCTGTGCTGTCTCCATCCTCTGACGGATTTTCTAGATCACGTCTGTAGTTTCTTTAATGAAGTCCATCTTCTCATTCTCCTTTTCTCTAGTTTCATACCAGTGAACTGGAGATCTACATTTCCTACCATATAACGCTTCATAAGAGGCCATGCCTATCAAAGCTTGATAGCTATTGTTGTACGAAAACTCAATCAGTGGCAACCTCTTATTCCATGATCCTTTGAAATCTAATACATAAGCCCGTAACATATCCTCTAAGGTTTAGATAGTTCGTTCAGTCTGACCATTAATCTATGGATGAAATGTAGTACTAAACTTCAGTTCGATACGCATGGCTTTTTGGACACTTTTCCATAAACTTGAAGTAAACTGACTATCACGGTTAGAGATGATGGATGTTGGTACCCTTGTAGCTTAACAACTTCAGACACATATAACTCTGCTAGTTTCTCAAGAGTATATGTAACTTTTATAGGTAAGAAGTGAGCAGCCTTGGTCAAACGATTGATTATTACCTAAATAACATCATGACCCTTGGTTGTTCTAGGTAATCCGACCACAAAATCTATAGAAATTTGCTCCCATTTCCATTAAGGAATCTCTATTGGTTGCAATTCTCCAACTGGATGCTTGTGCTCAACCTTAATTTTTTGACAAATTAGACACTTACTCAGACACTTGCTCACATAATCTGCCACATCATTCTTCATCCGGTTCCACCAGAAGTGCTTTTTCAAGTCTTCATACATATTTGTTGCTCCTGGATGAATAGAGTATGGCATTTCATGAGCTTCAGAAAGGATTTGTTTACGGAGTCCTTCCTCATTTGGAATACATAGCCTACCCTTGAAGTCGAAAATACCATCATCCGAGAGACTGAATTCAGTTTCATTCCCGATTGAAACATTTTCCTTAATCTTACAGAGTTCGGGGTCTAATTCTTGGGCCCATTTTATACCGTTGAAAATTATTGATTGAAGGGTCAAAGTGGACAATTGGCTTGTAATTAACTCCAAACTAATGCCATTAATGTCATCTTGAAGTGGTTGAGGCAACACGTTAATCGACATGAGGGTGGTTATTGATTTACGACTTAGTGCGTCTGCAATTTTGTTTGCTTTTCTCGGATGGTAAAGGATTTCACAATCATAATCTTTAACCAACTTTAGGCATCTCCTTTGGCGTATGTTCAGTTCCTTCTGAGTAATGATGTACTTAAGACTCTTGTGATCACTGTATATATTGCATTTAGCTCTATAAAGGTAGTGACGCCATATTTTAAGAGCAAAAACAACTACTGCAAGTTCAAGGTCATGTGTTGGATAATTTTTCTCATGGTCTTTGAACTACCTTGAAGCATAAGCCACAAATTTTCCATTTTGTATCAATACAGCTCCCAACCTAAGCTTTGAGGCATCACTATAAATATCAAAATCCCCATCATTAGCAGGAATAGTAAGGATTGGTGCGCTTGTAAGACTTTTCTTTAGTTCTTGAAAACTTTCTTCACATTTATCAATCCACTCATACTTCTTTCCCTTTTGCGTAAGTGCAGTGAGGGGTGAGGCCAATCTTGAAAATCCCTCAATAAATCACCTATAATAACCAGCTAATCCGAGAAAACTTATTATTTCCATCAAGTTTCGGGGTGCAGACCATTCGCTTATGGCGTCGATTTTGGCAGGATCAATGGCTACTATATCCTTAGAGACCATGTGTCCGAGGAAATAGACTTTGTCTAACCAAAATTCATACTTAAAGAATTTGACATAAAGCTGGTGCTCCTTCAGGGTTTGTAGGGCTATCCTCAAATGCTCTTCATGCTCCTCCCGACTTTTAGAGTAAATTAGAATGTCGTCGACGAAAACAATAATAAACTTATCCAAATATTCATTGAAAACGTGATTCATTAAGTCCATAAAGGTAGCAAGTGCATTTGTTAAACCAAGTGACATCACGAGAAATTCATAATGGTCATATCGTGTTCTAAAAGCGGTTTTTGGCACATCACCCAGCTTGATCTTGAGTTGGTGATAGCCTGAACGTAAGTTAATTTTAGAGAAAGTTGCTGCTCTTTTAAGTTGGTCGAAGAGATTGTCAATTTGGGGCAATGGGTACTTGTTCTTAATGGTAATCTTGTTGAGCTCACAATAATCGATGTACATCTGTAGTGTACCATCTTTCTTCTTCACAAAAAGGACTGGTGCTCCCCATAAGGAATGGCTTGGATGAATAAAACCTTTTTCTAACAATTCTTGCAGTTACCTCTGAAGCTCCTTGAGTTCAGTTGGGGCCATTCAGTATGGAGCCTTCGATATTGGGCCAATTCTAGGCATCAATTCGATTTTGAAGGAAATCTCACTATCCGAAAGTAATCCAGGAAGATCTTCAAGAAAAAAATTAATGAAATCCTTAACGATTGGTACATCTTCTTGTTGGGGATTCTCTTCATTGATTGTGTCCAAGATATTTGTCAAATAACCTATACAACCACAAGACAACATCTTCCTCACCTTAATAGCAGAAATTATCATTTTTAACTTATTCTGAGAGGTGTTAGGGTAGACAAAACTCCCACCTCCTTGTAGTCAAAAGGTAACTTTACACTCCTTATAAGCAATTATAGCTCCATATTTTCCTAAAAATTCTATTTCTAGAATGACACCGTACTCAACTATTTCCAGTATGACTAGATCAGTAAACAGTTCTTTACTAACTATGTTTATCGGTATGTCACGTAACCAGTAATCTGATATTAGGATTTCTCTAGAAGGTAGAGAAGCACTAATAGTATTTTCTATCCTACACTTAGGATGTTTTAACTTCCTAGCAAATGCACGTGATACAAAGAAATGTGATGCTTCGGAGTCAAACAAAGCAAAAGCATATTGTTTGGCAATGAAAAGCTTACTTGTAATCACGTTTAAAGTTCCCGCTACCAAGATTTGGGCATTCGACGCTAGAGGAGCTTTTAAGTGTCTCTGATTAATTGACAGGCCTTCAATCTTAGCTTGGATGTTATGAACTTGAGCTCCTGAATGCCTCTATTGATTTTGTTTGTTTGAATAAGCCTTCTTTGCCACAGATATAGCATACATTGGTGCCTTGACGGCACTCTCCTGGATACTTCCTACCACAATTTTGGCATGACAGGTGGTTATTGTTGTTGTTGCGGTTGTTATTGTTCTTTTGCTGCTACTAGTTTCTTTGGTTTCTATTGTTGTTGTTAAAATTTCCTTTCTTTTTGTTGTTGTTCTAGTTGTTTTGGCCATTGCTTGGTCCATTTCTGCTCCCTTGCCCACCTTGGTTATTTCCAGGAGTCTGCTTACTTTGAGCTTTCTCCTTCTTCTTAGCCTCTAAGTATTTGACCCTTTTTGCCTTCGATTGAACCAAATGATACTCGGCTTGAAGTACCCAACTCACACACTCTTATACAGTGGATGGGAGTTGGCTACCACTATCAATAATCAAGGCGATCTCAAGGCGGAACATCTTGATCATCTTTTGGATTCTAAGGGTCTCAGTCGACACTAGCTCTAGGCATAGATGTGCTAATCGATTAAACTTCTTACAAGCCTTCATAATCGTCATATCGCCTTGCTTTAAATCATCAAACTCATTGTGTTGAGCTCTCATGGCCATCTAATCACAAAATTACTTTTTGAATTCTTCTAAGAAGCCTTCCCAGTTCATATCCATTATATTTCTTCTCATCATCACTGTTTCCCACCAGTACCTAGCGTTGTTTTTCAGCACATAAGATGCACATAATACTTTCTCTTACTCTGTCAGGTTCATGAAGTTCAGAATAACTTGAAGAGAAGTCAACCAATCCCTAGCCTCTAATGGGTCAACGGAACCCTCAAACTCAAGGAGTTTCATACATCTAAAATGCTCATTTAAAGGTTCTTGATTGATAACTTATTAGGTTTACATAGCTGGAATAGCTGAGGCTTGTGGTATTATCAGTTCTGCTGCAAAAGGCATGTATGGAACTGGTTGTGGTGGCGGAGTTAGGTTCCCTTCTTGTTATTGACTTTCATTTTATTAGGCTAGTTGCTGGCAAAGTGCCCTTGTCTCACATTCCTGACTTTCTAGTCTTGCTATCAAGTCAGCAATTATCGTAGCTGTACCCATATCAGGTGCCATGCGGGCAGCAGCGGCTTTAGGGTGCACCATTGTTTAGTGATCATAAGCTTATTATTCATAAAATTATGGTTTAGCTCAAAGTTACATAGTCTATTGGTGACAAAATCTATTACTTTTATATTCCTTTATCACATATTATCTTTATTATACACTTGTTATCATGTCATTATATTGTCATAACATAATTATAATCATAAAAATCAACCATTGTAATTTATCATAATTATAGTCTCATAATAAGCATATTTCATTCACACATGTACATCATTACCATCATCATTCATTATAACATACAAAAAGATAGCTATATGATATACCATAAGTCACATAGATGTTCATTAGATTACACAATCATAAAACAGGGATAAGTGCTGTCATAATTAATACTATACACCAATTAAGGTTAATATAACCTTATCACAAAATATACACTACCCATCCCTTGGTAACCCAATAGTCTGTCTTTTACTCCATGCTATGGCCATCTTTGCAGGCAATATGCTCCTGTGGACCGTCTCTGGTAATATAGTTAGGGTGTTGTTAGAGTGTAGCCTAGGTTACATGAAGCATGCTCAAGGGTAGCAGGAGAATAGTTAGAAATCAATAGAGAATGACTGGAACTATTTTGTACAGTGCCACCTCCGCCTTCCTCCATAGGATTATCCTCTTCATTAGGATACTCTTCAGGATCCTTTTCAAAATCTTCTTCTACGTCCATACTCTTTATAGCAACACTCTTAATCGGGCATCGACTAGATGATGGAATGTCACATTTTGGAATCTCTACCGAAGCCTTCCCAAGGCATTTGCACTCAACTCTGTTGCGTACCTCCTCTTTGTGGTGCTCTTACTCGAGTCTCTCATTCTCGTAGTGCTCCACCTTAACATCACGTTGTTCCTCCTGAGGAGCGACAGCGTTCTCGTTAGCTCTTAGATATATTTCCACATAGATGACAGTTGAACGGAGGTGTTCAAAGTCGTTGTGGTAGTTAAAAGAATAAATGGTTGCTTTGATGTTCTTAGGGACACCAAGCAAATAAAAGGAGTTCTTTTCCTCTAGAGAGAGTGGAAAAGGGCAGAGTGTGGAAAAGGGCAGTTACAAATCAGTTCTTTCAAAAACCTCTCGGTATAATCTACCATTCCTTCTCCTTTACGTGGCTTCCATAAGTTAAGTATTTCATGGAACTTAATCCCTTGATCTAGACTCCAGGGTGCAACTTCATCTAGTGGTTCCTCAACTGTCGAAAAACGCATGCGGAGAAGACTTTCAAAGGTCTCCTAATCTTTGTGTCCTTGGAACTCTTAGTTGCTTCCTACCATGCTAAAGCAGCATCGGTTAGCTACATAATAGCTAGACGAGTCCAATATTTAGGGTCAATATTACATATATGCAGAATAGACCTCATGTGGTGCAACCAGTTTTAGAGAGCCCATGGGTGTGAGAGCTTCCTGAAAAATTAGTTGGTCGACTCATAACAAACGCAGCCACTACCACATCACCGATGAGACCTCGCTATGAACTTAAAATAGATCCTATAGAGCTTGACATATCGAAAATTCTACTAGGCATATAATAATAAGCAGATACCCCAACATACTAATGGTAAAGAAATAAACTTACTTAAATTGGCGAAGCTGATGATGATAGTGAAAGTTAGGATGGTAGGATACCGTGTCTAATACCAACTATGATAACCTGACCTCTCAAACCGTCACTTAAAACTTGTTTACTTGGTTTATCATCTTATTTAAATCATTACTTGTTCATTTCTATGTCTTCAAAATTTCAGGGAATTTTTTTTTTTGAAAAACCTTGTTTGCAAAAAAAAAAAAAAATGATTCTTTAAAAACCATAATAATTAAAATTAGTTTTAAATAAAACATACTAACGTAACATGTCATACTTAGTCATACCAAAGTATTAAATTGTACTAACAATAAAACAACACATAACAAAGTTCTCAAAATGTGTGCAGAATATAAAATGCGAGTGATATCCATAGAACCCATCATACTTTCATCCATCATGCACCCGCACCACCAGTCCATCAATGCTTAATATGTTTTAGGCAACTTGGCTGAATTACCTACAGTGAAAAACATAATAGGGTGAGATAAACTCAGTAAGCATAGACGTACAATCCCACAAAATCATATAATTGAAATGTATGACTAGTTATGTAATTGTCCATCTATTTATTTAAACATCTTATGGGCCATTGTGCTCGTACCAGGGTGTGTGCGACCTTAAATGGGGAAGACGAGGCAACGACCCAATCTATCAGCACCCAAGGTCATAACTTTAACTTCATTGATCATTCTTATTATCTCTCATTCGGCCGAAGGGCAAATATCCTGTCAAGGGTCTTTTCAAGTGCTTACCAAGGTAAAAACCTATATTTTTCCACTTGCTTTTTAGAAAAAAAATGATGTTTTAAATAATGTTTTTAAAGTAATGTTTTGTCTCCATTCTAGCCCCCTACCTCAAGGATGTAAGAGTGGTTCAAAGCCCTCAAAAGGAGCTAAAAAGCCACTATTTCTCTAAGAGGTAAATGTCTTGTAAACTAATAGTTTACCAAGTTTTTCATAACTTTTCTTTCACAATGAATGCTTACATATATTAAAAAAAAAAATCTTGACATGGTAACAAATCAAAATGTTGTTTTGCTACCTAATGAGATAATACATGTGCTTGCCATGATTTAAAATGGCTAGATAACATGATTTGTGTAGGGAATAGGATGAAAAGTATGTTTATGTTTTTTTTTTTTTTTTTTTTGACATGCAATGAGTATTGATGGATGAGAATAGGAGATTATGGCATGTTGATATGTTATGTCCTCTGTTAATGGAAGCATGAATGATGAGGAAAATATTTTGATACATAAATAGGCTAGAATAAGTTTTAATAATCATAAAATATCAAAAATAACATTTTTCAGCATAAATGTTAAAAAATTTAGAATATGGTATTTTGAGTGAGATTTTCATACTCATGTAGAAGGTATGTCTAGTGGCAAAATTATTATTTTGTCAAACTAAGGGGTAAAATGGTAATTTGATAGGAAGATGTTTTTGGGCTATAGGCAGAGGTTTTATGGATCTATAAAACTACAAGAAAGATTCCTAAAAGCTAAGTTCATAAGATTTAATAAGTTTAAACTTAAAAATGCTTGAATCACTAAAATAAGGACAAAATGATAAATTAGTACCTGAGGGCTTAGTGATGAAAAATGAACTACCACTAGGCTCGTCGAGATGCCATGTGATTGTTTGCCAAAACTTGATAGAAACAACCAAGTGTAATAGATCTTAATGGGTCTAAAATGATACAAGACTAAAAATACTTAAAAAAAAAAAAAGACTTAAGTGTAATTACAAGTAAATGGCCCATAATAGACCCAATAAGCCCACAACTTACAAAGATAGCCTAATATGATATTGGAAGACCATGGTTACCCATGGTCACCTAATGGGCCCAAATATAAATAAATTAGAATTAAATAAAATAATGAATAAAGAATTAAATATTAATTAATTAATTAATTAATAGTTTAATAATTAATTAAGTTAAATTTTAAAAAATTAATTAATTATTAATTAAGATTTAATTCATGATAATTATTTAAAATTAATTAACTATTACTTAAGATTTAATTTATCAAAATTATCTAATTAATAATTAAAGATATTATTTTCTTAAGGCAAATATTTAGAGACAAATTAATAAGTAATTAAATTAATTATTAATTAAGAGAACACATGTTTATAAACGAACACGATTTCAAAAAACCTTCCTCTAACTATCAGTTGTCAATTTAAAATTAGGACACCGCATCGACTTGAGGATAGAGCCAGAAACAATCGACGCAAATACTCAGTTACGCAATTTTTTGTAAGTATAAACCCCACCTATAATATGGTTGTTATATACTATGTACGATGTGAGCTCGATGTTTATTTTAATGATATGATATGATGCCTTAATGACGTGTTTATTTACACGTTTTACGAAAGTATGTTATAATGATGTATTTATTTACACACTTTGTGAAAGTATGCCATGATGATATATTCACATACACGCTTTTTGAACATGCAATTTTTGTATGCTCACCTTATGGCTTAATGTTTAAGAAAGTGAAACTAATGATGTGCTATACCAGTCTCTGACTGAATGGGAGGATATTTGCCTTTCGGCCGAATGAGAGATAATAAGAATGATTAATGAAGTTAAAGTTATGATCTTGGGTGTTGATGGATTGGGTCGTTCCCCCGTCTTTCCCATTTAAGGTCGCACATACCCCGGTATGAGCACAAGGGCCCATAAGATGTTTAAATAAATAAATGGAAAATTATATAACTGGTTATGTATTTCAATTATATGATTTTGTGGGATTACACGTCTATGCTTACTGAGTTTATCTCACCCTATTATGTTTCCCATTATAGGTAATTCAGGCAAGTTGCCTATAACATATTAAGCATTGATGGATTGGCGGTGCGGGTGTGTGATGGATGAAAGTATGATGGGTTCTATGGATGCCACTCGCATTTTATATTCCGCACACACTTTGAGAAAGTTGTTAAGTGTTGTTTTGTTGTTAGTACAATTTAATACTTTGTTATGGCTAAGTATGACATGTTATATTAGTATGTTATGTTTAAAACTAATTTCAATTATTATGGTTTTTTAAAGAATCATTTTTTTTTTGCAAACAAGGTTTTTTAAAAAAAAAAATCCCTAAAATTTTGAAGACCTAGAAATGAACACGCAATGATTTAAATAAGATGATAAACCAAGTAAGCAACTTTTAAGTGACGACTTGAAAGGTCGGGTTGTCACACTTAGCATATGCAAAATGATCTGTAGATGCTCTTCATGTTCTTTTTGAGTCTTAGGATAAATAAGAATGTCATCAACAAATACAATGACAAACTTACCCAAAAACCCCATGAAGACTCGATTTATTAGGTCTATAAACGTAGCTAGGGCATTTGTTCATCCAAATGGCATTACTAGAAACTCGTAATGTCTGTATCGGGTTCTGAATGCTGTCTTTGTCACATCACTGTCCTTGATCCTCAGTTGATGATATCTAGAGCATAAATATATTTTTGAGAATATTAAAGCTCCCTTTGGTTTATCAAAAAGATTGTCGATCATGGGTAGTAGATATTTGTTCTTAATAGTGACCTTATTTTAACTCTCTATAGTCAATGCACATCCACAACATCTCATTTTTCTTCTTTATGAATAAAACTAGAGCTCCCCAAGGTGTATAACTTGGTCAGATAAATCCTTTGTCAAGCAAATCTCTCAATTGAATCTGCAACTCTTTCAATTTCGCTGGAGTCATACGGTAAAGTGCCTTGGATATTGGTGCAATTCCTGATATCAACTCAATCTCAAAATAAATCTTTCGTTCCGTTGGAAATCGCGGTAGTTAGTTCGGAAACACATCAGTAAACTCATTGACTATAGGGATGTCATCCAGTAGCAGCTTTTCCTCTTTTGTCATATCAGTTACAAAAGCTAAATATCCGATACACCTACTAGACATTAGCTTACGAGCCTTCACCGAGCTAATTATCATTTTTTATGGTTTTTGAGACAAAGCGACATATTCAAAACTCTCTTCTCTATCAGGCAGAAAGACTACCTTCCGATGTTGACAATCAATTGTTGCTTGATATTTTCCTAAGACATCCATTCCTAGGATCATGTCGTAATAGGCTATCTTTAACACTATTAGATTAATGAATAACTCCCTATCTATCATATTTACTGGTACATGTCGTAACTAGTTTTTAGACAATAGTACTTTCCCTGAAGGTAACACAGTCCTAAATATTATTCCAATTCTATCCTTAACATGTTCTAACTTTACAGCAAATTCTTGTGATGCAAATGAGTGTGATACACCAGAATCAAACAATGTATATGCTAAATGTTAGGCAATAGAGAGTTGACCTGTAACAACAGTCGATGTGCCTGTTTCAGCATTTTCTTTAGTATAAGCCATCACCCGCGCATTTGTTTAGGGCACACTATTAAATCACTCTTGGTGTATTCGTAGCGCTTCAATCGTTGCCTGGATCGCATGGAGTTGAGGATTCTACGAACACTATTAAACTATGTTGGTCTGATTTTATCGACTATTCGGGCAATTCTGTGCGTAGTGTCTTTCTTTTCTGTAGAGATAGCAGACATTAGTGCCAAGTCTGCATTCACCCAAATGTCATTTCCTGCAGGTTAGACAATTTGGAGTGCTTACAGTACCGAGTGTACTTAGACCAACATTAATAGACTGTTTTTGTTATTGCTTTCTGTTGCCCTGATTTCGGTTCCCCATGAAATTACCCTTTCTCTTATTGTGGTTTTGCTATCTCGATTTCCCTCCCTATCCAATTCTCATAGGCTAGGTAAATTAACTTCCTTATGGGGCTTGATTCCCTCCTTGAGTTTGCCTAGACTGCTGTTTTTCTTTTTTCTTGGCTTCCCACATTTGAGCTCATTCTTCTTTCACTCTCACTAAATGAAACTCAACTTTTATCACTAGTGACATAGTCGGCCACTGAGATTGGCAGGGATAATCCACTATCAATCAACACTAAAATCTCAGGTCAAAACATCCCGATCATCTTTCTAATTCGATCCCCTTTAGTAGGAACAAGATATGGACATAATCTCGACAATCGGTCGAACTTGTGGCATACTTCAGCTACTATCATGTTTCCCTGCTTCAGGTTTTCAAACTCTTTTTATTGCAGTCCAATGTAGTAGGATTATAATATTTTCTATGAACTCCTCTAAAAAGTCATTCTAGGTCATCTGAGTCTCATCTCTTCTGATGTAAACGGTCTCCCATCAGTAGCAGGCATCTATGTTCAGCACATAAGACGCACAAAGAACCTTAGCTTGATCATAAAGTTGATACGTTGGAAAGAAGATAACCATTCCTTAGCTTTCGATGGGTCAGTTGAACCATTAAACTCTAGTGGCCTCATTCACCGAAACTTTTCATAAAGTGGTTCTTGTTGAATAATAGCCCATCATTCATGAATTCTTTCTTGGTTGACAGGCGCTAATGGAGGATTCGATACCTCAATTGGAGCCATCATTAGTTCTGGCCCTGACATCATCGGTGGCTTAGTTGCTAGCACAATTGGTAGTTTTGGTGCTTGATGTGGGGGGTAGAGCTTCCTCCTTAGCAGGTTCTTGATTCCTTTGGTTCAATTGGTTTCTCAGTTCTTGGTTTTCTCTTATTTGATTGGCTAGTAAAGCTTCCAATTCAATTACTCATTTGGTTAAGGTAGGGGGTCGATTACGCCTAATAGGTTATTCCCGTCTTTGTGCCATATTGCTCTTCTAGACTCAACATCATAGAGCAACATGATTTAGACGTAAAAAAAATGAAGAACAAATTAACAAAAATTATGTTCGAATTCTAGTATTACAAACAACTCTAAAATCAAGCTAAAACTTGATTTGCAACTTGATTTTAGCTAAAATTATCAAAATCATCCCAAATCTATTTTTGTTCCACATAACCATATTTATGAAAATACATGAAAATCAAAATAAAACATGGTTTAAGAAACTTACTTGATTGCTTGTGTGAAAATCCCTCAGTTTTGAAAATTTACCACTTTTTCTCATAATTTTTGGTGACTTTTTGAAACTTAGGAACTTAAAAATGTTTATGGAGGTTTAGCAAAATTTTGTGTAGTTTTTCTACTCTCATGAACATGTAAAATTAGATCCAAAAAGGTGGTAAATATCCTTTAGGGTAAAAGTGTAATTTTTATAAGTTAAGGGGTCAAAATATAATTTTGGAGGGACCTTTCGGTAAAATTTTTGGAATAATTTCAACTAATCTCTAGTTGGTTTCCAGCTGCTTTCTAGCCCATATTCCACGTGTATGGCTTCTCGAAAAAGCAAATTTACTACTCAATTTCTTTCTAATTTTGACTTTTGATCAAAATTTCATAAATAAAATTCTAAAAATCCTCATTCATTGGATTATAGTGAAATTAACTCTCATCGATTGAATTTGGATGATATTAAGTTGAATAATATTTGTTAATATTGTATGGGTTAGATTTAATTATAGTCTGAGTTTTATCTATCGAAAATTTGATTGAAAAGTCAAACAGGTCAAATTTCATGCTTGGCTTCTAGGAGTGCCACTGAGGCCTTCTGAATCATCAAAACTATTTAAATCGCTCTATAAACTCTAGATAATTCATCTTTTTCTGTCTAGGATTTACGATTCGTACATCTCTTGCTTCGGTAATAATTTTTTTGGTATAAAAAATGCTTTGTTTAAATCATTTCAATTCAAAATTCATTATTGTAACAGTATTCTCACTTCAAAATTATTGTAAAGCATTCATAAATTTTATTTAAATATTAGAAATATAATTAGCATTTTTTTAATCACATAAAGATATTATTTATTAATATTTTACATCAGTCTGAAAACCGTAAAAATCTCAACTGTCACAGACGAGATGGGGGTTTGGTGACTATGGGTCGAGGGGGTGTTGATTCGGCAACGGCGGATTAGGGGCGGTTGTAGGCTTAGTTTAATAGTCACATGGTTAATTAGGTTAGAGGGAAGGTTGCAAGTTGGTTCGGCAGTTGCGGCTTGAGGGGTGATTTTTGAGGTTTTTTTATTAATTTTTCAAATTTTTAAAATTTTTTTAATATTATATATTAAGGTATATTATAACGATTATAAGTAAGTGAATCTTAATCATTTAAATCTATTTAAATAGTTAAAAAGAAAAGAACTACCATTGATATTATTTTTGAATACCTGTTATAGCCTTTCATTTATTTTTTCTTTCCTCTTCTTTGCCACAACAGCAGCAAAAGCTGCTCCAAAAGGGGCTGTTGTATGCAGACGCTTGGCGACTCAGCATTGGGCTCTAGAAATGGGACATGTGGCTGTTATACGCAGGCATACGAGAGAAAATCCGGGACACGCTGCACCATATTCAGTTGAAATTCCTATTGGTCTTTATTGATACTTTTGATTTTATTTAAGCTCCAAATTACAAGTTTTTGCCATCTTCACCAAATTTACATACACAATTGAGGAAAAATAATTAATTAATAGAGAAAATTAAATTAAAATCTTAAGAACATAACAAATTTAAATATATAAAATTAATAAAATAACTTTATTTTATTAAATTATCAGCGTTTGCTTTTCAACCAGCTATATTTATTATGCTATATTGTAGACTTTCTACATATTTATTAATATAATCAATAGTAGCCTTCCCTTTTCTTTTAGCAGATTTTACAGTTTGAGAGTTACGTTGAGCAAAGTGTGGATCTATTAGAAAGGTGCTATTGTAGTTTTGCATTATAAATAATGAGGTAAATTGATTTCTCTTTAAAAATTTCTTTAATTTATGAAAGATTAAAATTGAGATTTTTGAATGATTAGGAGTAATTTTTTCCTTTGTCTCTCTTCTTTTAATTCCTTCAGTCCTCTCTTATCTCTTATCAAATAAGTATAATTGCTAAAATTCTTATACAAATACCTCTATCCTTTTCATTCATTTAATTTTTCTCTCTTACAAAATACACTTTTATTGTATGTAGCCATAATTTAATTAAATTTTTATACCCAACTCCAAAAAAAAAAAAAAGTAAAGCTTGGATACACTTAAAAATAACAAAACTTGAGGATTAAATATGTATTTGTATATACATTAAAAAAAAAAAAACTTAAGGATTGGATATGTTTTTGGGAACAACACCAAGACATTTATGGCAAAAGGGAAAATGACGTTAATAAGAACGATACGTTGTTTATTTCATACAAGAATTGACACCCAGCCTAACCTGAAAACTCTATTGCGTTATGCTAGACAAAAAACGACATTTTGATTATTTTTGCCGGAAAAGACAAATTATTTTATTTTTCCACGAGTCCTATATTTGTAGACTTAACAGTTTTCAAAAAAAAAAATTTAAGTAAATAATAAATTTTTAAAATATCTATGATGAATAATAAGTTTTTAAAATATTTAAAGACAATTGCTATACTCAACTTTTATTTTTAACTACGAGTACTATATTTTTATATATTATAATAAATAATAATTTTTAAAAAATAATAGAAATAAATAATAGTTTTTTAAAATATTTTGGGTATATAATAAATTTATTAAATAAATATTTTAATAACATTGTATTTATTAAATAAATGATTAATTTATATTTTATATATACGCTATTTATATTAATTTACAAGGTATCAAATTTACAAGGTAAATTTGTTATTTGTCACAAATATTTTAAAAATATATTATTTATTTTAATTATTTTTTAAATACTATTATTTACATTTTTCCTAATTTTTTTTAAAATCCATATTCAGTAATTTTGATAAATGACATGGACGTGATTTAGGTATAGCATGCAGCGAACTCTTTTTTTTTTTTTTTGGGGCACTGAATAACTTGTGGTTTTTGGCTTCTTTATATAATGCACTTTTTGTACTGTAAATAGTACCATACGTAAGTAGCCACGGAAGATTTTTAAAAATGCCCTTTTTTACTAAACGGCACAGAAAAGTTATATAATAGGCAATGTTTAAATATTTATATAAAAATAGACAAAATTTTATTTAAATAATTATTAAAATATTAATTGATTTATCTGATTAATTAATGATAGAGCATTTAAAATAATTTTATAAAACTGCATAAATTTATTGGAAAAATTCTTTAAACACGGTCATTCACCCATATATCCGAAAATTATATATATATACCCACATGTGTGTGTGCAACAATACTTTGAAGGACAACACTTTGAAAAAATAATTAAAAAGTAAAATTCAAATTTAATAGATTTAATCTGAGACTTATAAATGTAAATTGTAAATAAGAAGTCAGATGAAAGCAATAAGCGGAAGAGCAAGAATTTGCCGAACAAATACTAAAGTTTTAAAAATATATATATATATGTTTCCGTAAAGGATTTTCAGGATGATCCACTTCTTAGTGTATATATCTCGCAGAGCGTGAAGTCATCTTTTACTCACGAAGGTTGGAGACCTCATTTTTGGGTCCGGAGGCCAAAAAACGTTTGGTCTCTCTATGTCTGCAGACCATGAACAGTTATTTCACATGTTTCGCCTCTGGTTTCTTCTACAATATTCGGCTCCGTATGCCTCCCACACTTCACCAACTGTGAGATTCCGATTCTCCAAACCCCATCGCCCATTTTTACCCTGCTCTGGTGTGAAATTTTCTGCACGCCTCTTCTTCTCTCCATCTTCTTGTTTGCCTTACTCGTGACTCTCACATCCCACTGGTTTCCATATCAAAACCGACTGTTGTTTGTGAGAAACCGAGAAAAAAATTTTAGAACAAGCTATTTTTTCAATTTTTACATATCTCCGAACATTTTATCTCTCTGATTCGTCTAGGCTTTCAGCTAGCCAGGGAAAATTTTTTATCTTTTTAGAATTTGCTAGTTTCAGTGTTTACAAGAAACCGACCATCGATTTATCCTTTTGTGTTGGTTGTTCAGGTGGGAGATATATGCGATTAGAGGTTTTTTTGTGTTTTTCTGTGGATATTGGGCATTCTCTTCTATGATTTGGTATCTAATGCCTGCTTCTGTGTTGTGAAATTAGGTTTCACATTTTATGTCACAACCGATTAGGTCTTTGCTTTTTGCTATGTTGTTGGGCCGGCGAATCGATCAATACGGTAAGTATTACACCACATGCGCTTTGCTTTCCTCTGTACTGGAGGTTACATTTTGTTTAACTTGGTAATTTTTTCCCCCTCTGTTTTTCATTTTCAGGTTTTCATTTGCATTGTGTTGTTGTTGTATTTTGTCTCCGATGAGAAGAGGTTGTCGTGTACAATTGTGGAAAATGTGACCGGTTTGTGTAGGATTATTTAGCCCCTAACTCATGTCGTTTTTATGGAACAATGTTGCTCTACTGCACCGATTTAACTCAGCACTTTTTCTTATGTCCCTGTTCTTGTTGTCGTTGCCCATTTTTCTCCCACCGGCCGCTGTCGGTTGTGGAAATCCTATTTTGTTGTCTTCATGGAAATTGTTGATCGAATTTATTATGTGTCTATCGTGTTTCAGAGGCTATATATTTGTCATGTTTTATGGTTGAATGATTCTTGTTGATGTTGTCAAGTTTTAAGAACCTCTGAATGTTCTATTACAAATATTTGTCGCTGCCTATGATGGTAACACTACTAAATTTTCTTGTTAAACTATAATCTTTTAAGACAAGTATACAAACGACTTTGAAAAACTGATTTATCTTCTTTAAACGACAATAAGATTTGCAGTAAAACCTGCCAACGACAAAATATTTGGCAAGACAACATATTCTTTGTTAATAATTTTCAATAGCAACATAGAATTGAAAGTTCTTTATATACATAAAATGGAAAGTTGGAAACCACAATACACCAAAAAACATATCAGTTTCAGAAAAAGGGTAATAACAAGTAATATTATTCTTTCCCTATAGAATCACCGGTTATTGAACTCAAAATCAATTCGTAAGCAACAAGGAATTATAGAACGACAACAACTTAAAATCATCACCATATGAAATATATATACATATATATATATTAAAACAACGTGAACAACCATAATTCGAAAAAGTGAAGTAAAGGAAAATCAATGTTGTGGAAAATTAATGTTATGACAAAACTGATATATATTTAATGAGATGAAAAAGTGATTAATATGAACATCCATAACTGGTGTTTGATTTTACTCTCTTTTTGTTAGTATATTGGCATGTGAAAATACTATATGTTATGCCTCTTTGTGTTTTGCAGCAATGCTTCAGTATTTCTTTTTATGATAGTTGTATAAATTGATAACATTTGCTTACTTGATCTTAGCCATTTTTGGTGGCATTTTGGTTACCGGTAATAGGTTGACGGTTTTATTATCATTGATCTGTCTCGTCTAACTAGCCACGGCCAACAACAATAGGAAATATCGAGGTTGCGCTCACAAACGCACCACTCGACTTTGCTACCGGAATCAACATAGGGCCCAAATTACGCACTACTTCTGTGTTCGGAAGTGGATACTGCGAATAACATCCTCGTTGCCTGTTACTGAGGCGACTACCATCATTTTATCCATTGCCTCGAACTCAGTATAAATCTAATTAAACATTTACAAATTTGTTTGTATAAAAATTGTATTATTGTTCTTTTTTTACTTTTGTTGCTGTTGCTATGCATAATGGCTTTTTTTATAAGTTGTTGTTTGTGAGTTTTGTGTCTATGCTTATCCACGTTAAACAACATGTACCCATGTCATGGTTTTTCTTTTATCTTTGTACATTGACAATATGTATGACTTATATTGTCTGCTTTGATTTGCATTCGTCATTTTGGCACCTATCGTAAACTATGTGATATCTATTACGTATATGTGAGTACCAATGTTGCAACAAATAAATGTGATATAATGTGTAACATGGCCATGAATACTATATTTATATCACCTTGTTTTTGCATAGTATGTTTTATTCTAATTTTTCTTCTGTTGTTGGTCTTGATCAATGGTATCTATTGTACGTACTGGGCATAGTTGATTTTGTTGTTGGCTTCCTACTCCTTTTGGTTGTGCACCAGCTATGATGCTAAATTGTCATGGTTGATTTGCTTATCATGTTATTGGTGTTTTGCAGACCTATTAAACAATTTAGTTGCTGGTTGGTATCTAGATTGTGATACTTTATCTTCATTTTGATGTTTAACCTAGGTAGCCATTATTTTGTGGGTGTGCATAATACCTAACTTAATGCTATGATATATTGACATTGGACTGAACCATGTAATATCAAACAACTAATTTTTTTCCCCAGCTTGCCTGTGAATTTTTACATTGTTTTATACGTTTTAGTTTGACACTGACATGCCTCGAGTGAATGGGTCGTCTTACAGTTGGAATGACGAGAAGGAGGTTTATTTTTTAAACCTCCTTATTGGTTACCAAAGTAATCATGCTGGAAGACTTCCCAAGATTGATACATATTCGGAGTAGGCTGAGATATTCAATAGGAGGTGGCTTGATATCAACACCCAGTATTATGCAATGACTTTGCATGGCAAAAGGACGCGAATGCGACAGACGTACATCGCATGGAAGGCATTACAAACATGGACGAGTTTAGACTACAACCTTATCACCGATACGGTTATCTGCTCTGATGAACAATGGGCCCAATTCGCTACTGTAAACACTACTACTCTTGTTTAGTATCCCAACTTAAAGATTACATGACACTTTGTACTTTCCTGTGTTTGTGTATATTTAGAAACACTTAATTTTGTCTGTGCAGGTTCACCCAGACCAAAACTTCCTCAGAACTCAGGGTTTAAAGCACAAGGAGTTGTACTTCAATGTTTTTGAGAAGTACCAAGCAACTGATGCACGAATTTAGCATTCACAATTTAGCCCTAGTCCACATGTTCCACACGTCTCTAGAGGTAACATGTTTGGAGACGTATCTTAGGTCCTAGGCATTGCGACTGATGGAAATGACTAGTAAGCCGACATGATGAACTTCCCGCCATTTGACATGCAGTACGCACCAGGATCATCACGGAGTCGCGAGAATCAGGCGAAGCACAAACAACGATAGAACACGGAATATATTCTCGCTGACGTAATACGGGGCATTGGTAGTTACTACTCCAATAAGTCCTCACAAACATCAAGTATGGATGATGCTACCCAAGCTTCATTGCTCGATGAAGCTGAGAAGGTGATGGAAGAGATGGGAGTACCTACCGATGACGCAGTTACCGTGTATCTATGGCTACGTAACGAAAAAGCGGTGTTGTAGGACTTTACAAGGCTTTCCGTTAAGAAGAGATGGAATATTATTAATAGGATCATGAATGGTGGTTTACAGGGATGCTTTTGGGGGAAGGCATATTTATTGTGGAGACTTGGTAATTTGTAACGATAACAAACTTTTTGGTTATTGTTACTACTCCATATTTTGTATATTGACTCTAACTATTGTTATTTTCATCTTTTTATTCGTATATTTATGCCACTTCACACTACTGTCATGATGTTAGTTTTATGGTATGCCATTACACAATGTTACTGTTATATTGATTTTTATGGAAAAATTTTATAAATTCAATTATTAGAATTCTTACTATTTCATTATTGGTAGGCCGCATAATTGGGAAAACTATGGATACATCATATATGGATAGCGATGATGATTTAGGCACTGTTGGATGTGTTTTATATGCATATATGAGAAAGTTGCATAAGCAAAAAGACCGTATACACGACTCCATTTTAACGGGGGCATGAAAGACAGATGAGTTGCTATACGATAATGACGATAATATCAAACAAAAGACTTGGATGAATAGGTGCACATTTATGTCTTTGTGCGAGTTGGTTAAAGTAAAGGGTTTACTTAAATCAACAGATCATGTATCCGTACCTAAGCAAGTGTTTATATTCTTGAAAATATTGTGCCATGCGACATCGAATAGGTAGATACAGAATATTTGGCAACATTTAGGTGAGACGATCTCGAGATAGTTTACTGCCATGCTTGATGCACTTTATACATTGAAGGCCGAGTTTATACGCCCTCCAGATTATAATATGGTGCAACCATATATTGTGGAAAAAGCATAGAAATATAGACCTTGGTTCGATGTACGTGATGGTGTTTGTTTTCCTATTTATCGATTATAGTACTATGTTATAACATTTTTAATACTGTTATTGATTTTGTAGAATTGTATCGGCGCTATTGATGGCACGCATGTACCATGCGTTCCACCAGCAGATAACTCGTTGGCTTGACGTAACAGGAAAGGCATAAACACATAAAGTATCCTAGCAGCTGTGTCATTCGATATGATGTTCATATGCATGATTGCAGGTTGGGAGGGTTCTGTACATGATGCAAGGATATTAACACACGCAATGGCCGTCAATGGATTCCCATTGCCGTCTGAAGGTTTGCTTTGTATTCATAAATTGTTTGCTTATACCGTAGCGGTTTTACGTATCATATCCCACTTATACGTACTTATATATCTTCGGAATGTAAGTAAATTTTACTTAGCAGACTCTAGTAATGCTAACAACGACCACTTTCTTATACCTTACCGCGGAGAAACATACCACTTGTCAGAATACTGTCAGAGATGATATGACTTTACAAGTAGGAAAGAAGTTTTTAACCACACACACTCATCTTTGCAAAACTGTATTGAAAAGACATTTGGTATTTGAAAGCGAGATTTAAAATACTGAATAATATGAATAGTTACCCCATCGACAAACAAGTTAAGATACCAATTGTTTGTGCGATCTTACATAACTTCATAAGAATGAGTGCAGCAGTAGAACCAAACTCGCTACTGCAGTCATACATGCATGACATGCCAACGTGCAGTGCAAGTACATCTATGTCTACTTGTGCAGTGGATACAGCTGATGCTGACGAGTTAGAAGATATTGATGACGTTCACGAGATCGTACATACGAACACAGTTAACACCAACGCACAGCATCAATGTCGAAGAGGGACCACGACTATGGGTCAATTTAGAGATGTTATTACTGATCAAATGTGGGAGAGATATCAACAGTACCCATGGTATAGACTTTGATATCTGTCGTAATGAACCATAATTGTATGCTTTCCTATGTAAATCAAACCGTCAGAATAAATATTGTAACATTTTAGACTAATGGCCTGCCGAATGATTTTGTGTGTATAATTATGGCCAATTGGCCCATGTATATGAGTGATTGTCTGTAGTTTTGGGCTGGGGTTTTAACCGAATGCGTTTTCTTTCTACGCTTTTTTTTTATTTGCGTTCCCATTGGCGACCATGTTTGAATTGAGTTTTACTTAAAATTTTTTTACATGATGGTTTTGGAAACTATATGTGATTGTTTAAAATTAGTTTTAGGTAAATGTTTAGTTCAATAATATTAATAAACTCATATAAGCGGATTTGAATTTTAAATTATGTAGTTAAAATTTATTGTCTCTGAATGCGTGCAAGTATTGTTCGACGTTTGGAGAAATGTTGAAGGCAAACAATTTTTGTCATGAAGACGCCAAAATTATATTTTCAAACTCTTCATCCAAACATTCCCTTGTTTTATCTACTATATAACACACACTTCTATATAGATTCTTTTTTTTTTTTCACTTTTTTAATAATTTTTATACATTTTTTTTCATAACAACTTTTTTCCATAAACTTTTACCCTAAACACAATCTCCAATATCATATCTCATCTCCAAAATCAACATCTCCAAAAATATATCTCCGAAACCTCCCCAAAACTCCCCCAAAATAACTGACTTGTTTGTAGTTGATCAAGACCAACGTTACCAGCAGATTTTTTTTTTAAATAAATTTTTGTGTTTACTAAAACTTGACCAATAAATTATATTAAGGGGGCATTTGGAGAACAAATTCAATTTTAATTTTACTCAAATACATTACAATTTTACACCAAACACAAATTTTGCAACAGTGCTACGAAAACAATTACTATTCAAAACATTTTTAAAATAATCACATCAACTTTTCAACTCTACTATTTATCTCTACTTTTACCAATCACATCAACTTTTTAACTCTAAAATACTTTTCATCCAAACACACATTTCATTCAAATAAAAAATAAATACTTTTCAACCAAATACAACATTCAAAAAACAAATTTCATTTAAATACAATCAAAATGCAATACGTTTACCAAACGCCCCCTAAGTCAGTGCCCAACCCGAAGATGAAACACCAACTGTTTAAGATTTGTAGTGATGGGGTCACTTCCAGGCTTGTTGCTAATAACTAATAACAACGTTTTTTAGGGGATTCCAGTTCTAGTTTTTAAGTGCAATTAGTTTTTAAAATTTTATCTTATGCCCTAAAATTTGAATATTTTATTAATTAACTTCCTGTAGTTTTTTCTTTTCATGACAAAATCTTTTATTTTTTGCCCCTTTTTCACCCTCAATTATTTTTTAGGGAATCCTTTTTTTTTTTTTTTTATAACGAGAGTAAGTAGGAAACTCGTTAAAATTTCAGAGGGAAATTAAAAAAAAAAAAAATTCAGTGGGACGGCAGCTCCCATTCATGCGGTATGGCTTGGCAGCTGCAAAATCACAACTATACGTAAAATGGTTCTTCCTATAGTGAAAAAAATTCTTTCTATAGTGATAAAATTTATTATTATTTTTTCAACAGATACCATAAGACATCCTAATAATGTTGTTAGTCTCCAAGAAGGAAAAGTAAAATGTTGAGTTAAGATTTAAGAAATTGTTCGTCATAAGGGTACTTCACTCATAAATAACTTCTAATATATATATATATATATTTTAATTAAGAATGTTGTTTCACTTCCACGAAGAAGTAGCTATGGATACCAGTTTACCTCTCAATTTATTATGATTAAGTACTACTGTTTAATGCCTTTTGCTTGCCAAATATGTGGTTAAAATATTTAGACGAATGACTCTTTAGGCTCTTTTAATGTTGCATCATACAAAAAGTGAAAACAAAAATAAGATAGGTAACAGAAAAAAAAAAATTTAGTATCTTTGACATCTTATTTATGACTTATACGAAGATGGATTGAAATCGACATAGTAGGAATGGAGTCTATCTCCTCAGATGAGCCCTTAAGTGACTCCAAGGGGCAAACATAGTCTTCTAAATTTGTTCAAATTATTGGACAGTTCATACTAAGGGCATCTACATGATGAACCAGATCCAAAGTTAAATATATAAATAACAAATTTTAAATCAGACATTACCTAGAAAAATAAAAGAAAATTACAACACATATATTACATATTATGAAGATGATTATTCTTCTGTTACATAATGACATGAAATGAGATTCTTCGAGGCGAAGTTGTCATGTAGACATGCAGATGATTAATTAAAATATCATTAAAACAAACCACAAACTTAAGAATATCTTTAACAAGGAGTAACCATAACAATTGAGTAACTAGATCAAATTATTGGGTCGGATGTTGATTCAATATCAAAGTCCAATTTTACTGGAACACGATGAGTAGTACAGGGTATCTTCTTCGAAAGATTAGGCATCTCCGCATTGAAATTCAGAACTTGAATTGCTTGCCTTATTGAGGGTCTAAGGCTGCAATCGAGATGAGCACACCACATTTCCACGGTCATGAGACACTCCACATCTTTTCTGTCAAAACTCCTCCGCAGTTTGTCATCAGTGGGAGAAAGAAGTTTACCCTTACCATACAGATCCCAAACCCACTCCAGAATGTCTTCTTCTCCATTAGATCAATTGACTTTTTCTCTATAACAATCTCCAAAACCACTATCCCAAAACTGAAAACATCGGACTCTTTACTAGCCCATCCAATGTATATGTACTCTGGTGCCATGTAACCTAATGTTCCCGCGAGCCCCGTCATCGTAGGGCTCAGCTCATGATCCATCAAACGGGCTAATCCAAAGTCATTAAGCTTGGAATTAAAGCTAGAACCAAGCATGACAGTGCTTGACTTTTTATCCCGATGCACAACACAGTATTCCCATTGTTCATGACAATAGAGTAGTGCTGAGGACAAACCGAGAGCAATCTTATACCATATAGCCCAAGTAAGTGGACTCATATTGCCAAATATGTGAGAATCTAAGCTACCATTTGGCATGAACTCATAGACAAGTAAGAATTCACCTTTGTCATGGGACCAGCCTATGAGTTGCACCAAATTGCGATGTCTTGTGCTATTGATGATCTTCACCTCGGTTACTCCTTTTTCCCTTGTTTTGATCCCTTTAAGACTTTCTTCACTGCCACCATCACATCTAAATCAATGAAGCACCCTTTGTAGACAACTCCAAACCCGCCTTCACCCAACTTTCTGTCGTCTGAGAAATTATTGGTGGCCAAAACAAGCTGTCTATAGGAAAACATCTTTGGCCCTGCTTTTTCTCGAGATCATTGATTATTGTTAAATTCGCATGCCTTGCTTCCTCTTCCTTCTACCTTTGCTTCTTTCTCCAGATCCTAGAACAGTAATGAGCATCGCAACTAACAAAGCATCACCTGAAACCGCTATTCCAACTAAATTTCTCACCTCTCTAGCCTTAAGCCTTTTCGGGTGTTGCTAATCTTCCATTTCCAACAAAGAACTGAACTCCCATGAATGAATTGTGTGTTTCTCACCATTTTGCCTTATCACCACTGAGAATCCAACTGTAACCCACTCAGGCAAAGCCTTCCTCAAATCAATCCGGTACGAAAGGCCAATGGTACTGTTTTCTTGAGAAACAAAAGGATTACTGGATTTGTAGCTCTAAGAGACACTCAAATTCTTTGTGCTAGCATTATAAGTTACACGAACATCAGTTTTGACTCCACCATGTAAACTAGCATTCCAAAATGAATAAACAGCATAAATAGTTGAGCCATTGTTAATGCCAACATGCAAAATAAGAGAATCTAAGTCAGCATTAACAAAAGAATCAAACTCCACAAGAAGGATTCGGTTTTGTGACAACAAATATGTCGTGGTGTTGAACATGTCGAGGAATCTGCAAGCTGAATTCGGAGGGATTTTGAACCGAACAGGCACGAGGGAGAAGGCAAGCCCGTGTCTAGAAAAACCTTGTATTATGGTGTCGACAATGAAGGAGAAAAGGGTCATGAAATCGGTGAGATTTCCTATTTCGGAGTTCCATATGGGGACTCAATTGGCGTAGGTTGCTCTACTGAATTGGCTCAGATATTTTACTTCCATATTGGGCCCAGTATTGCTAGGTTTTTCTTAAATTATGCAAACCAAACCCTAATTTTGCATAAACCTTAATACCCAAGATCTTGAACAAGATGATTTTCACAATTCAAGAATTAGGAGAGAACATACCTTGATTCATAATGATTTTCTTCAAGAAAAATAGATCAAAGATGAGAAATCTCTCAGAAATTAGGTTTCTCTATCTTAACGTCTTTTGGTTTGACAAACGGTTCAGATAGAGAAAACTATCGATATGTTGAGTAGAGAGAGTATTAATTTCTAATTAAGACTTTTATTCATACGTTCCATTATAGTGTGCAGTTATTAGAAAATATCTCTTTTATTGCCCAATAAGAATAAAGCACATCATTATTATTAAACCATAATTATCCTTTAATTAAACAAAAGATAATAATTAAAAAAATAAATAAGCCACGTGGGCCATAATTAAAATAAATCCAACATTTTCCAACTTGGTCTATATGGTATAAATTAACTTTAAAGTTTAATATTAAAGCATAATATGCAAAGTATAAGCTAAATTCTTTCTTAAATTGATCAAATCATAAATCATTATTAAGTAAAAACTAACAAGGATCATGGCGGTTTTATGTTAATAGTTCGCATAGTCCCTTCCATGTATCACAATATTAGTTCTATACTTAACCTGACCTATAATGAGAGATAACCATAATAGTCCAACAATAATGTCTTTGTCAGAGACAAATCCTGTTAATATTTACATAATTCATTTATGTATATACATACTAGCATAAGGAAACAGGGTGTATTAATATATCAGAAACAGTACTTAAAAGAGCTCAAAGAGTCAAATACATAAAGAGCATAAAACTTAAACATAATATCAATAATGGTTTTTAGTGATGCCTACTCTTTTGACATGTTGAATGTCTTTTGCTGTAATCCTTTAGTTAACGGATCTTTAATCATAAGATTGGTGCTAATGTGCTCAATTGATACTCTTGTTTCTGAACTTCTTCTTTACTGGCAAAGTATTTCAATTCCATATATTTAGCACCCTTCGAATACATGTCATTTTTAGAAAAAAAGACTACTACGGTATTATCACAATAAATTTTCAGTGGCTTGGCAATGCTATCTACAATTCCAAGTCCTAAAATAAAGTTCCCTAACCATAATCCATGAACAGTGGTCTCAAAGTATGCCACAAACTCAGCGTCTATAATGGATGCAGTAATGACAGACTGCTTTGCATTTTCTATGAGATAGCTCTTCCAGCCAAAAAAAACAAATAGCCAAATGTGGATTTTCTTGTATCCAAACATCCAGCATAATCTGAATCTGAATATCCTATCACCTTAAGATGATTGGATCTCCTATAAGTGAGCATATGATCTTTTGTTCCTTGCAAGTATCTTAAGACTTTCTTTACAGTTTTCCAATAATCTAATCTTAGATTACTTTGATATCTACCCAGCATTCCAACAGCAAAATTGATGTCCGGTCTAATACAAGTCTAAGCATACATTAAATTACTAATGATAGATGCATAAAGAATCTGTTCTATTTCATTATATTCCAATTCATTTTTTGGGTATTGTTTAAGGTTGAATTTATCTCCTTTCTGAATTGGAACGATATTTGCAGAGCTCTTTTCCATCTTTAATCTTTCTAGAACTTTATTAATATATGCTTTTTGAGACAATCCTAACAATCCTTATGATCTATCACGGAATATTTCAATCCCACATAGGATGCCTTACCCATTTCCTTCATTTCAAAGTTCTTGGAAAGAAATTTGTTGGTCTCATGTAATAAGCCTAGATCATTAGTTGCAAATAACATGTCATCAACATATAGAATCAAGATGATAAACTTGCTCCCACTGACCTTCAAATATATACATCGATCAATAACATTTTCTTTAAATACAAAGGAAGTGATGGTATCATTGAACTTAAGATACCATTGTCAGGAAGCTTATTTAAGTCTGTATATTAACTTCTTGAGTTTACACACCATGTTTTCCTTTCCTTTAACCATAAAACCTTCAGGTTGATCCATGAAGATATCTTTATCTAAATTCCCATTTAAAAAGTTAATTTTCACATCCATTTGATACAGCTCCAAATCATAAGGAACTACTAGTGTCATGATAACTTTGAATAAGTCTTTTTTAGAAACAGGAGAAAAGGTTTCTTTATAGTCAATGCCATCTTTCTAAGTGAAAACTTTGGCAACAAGTCTAGCCTTCAAAATTTCCATTAGAGTCACACTTGGTCTTAAAGACTCACTTATACCCAACTCTTTTATAACCTTCAGGCAATGCAACAAGGTCCCATACTTCATTGTGATCCATTGATCTCAACTCTTCTTTCATAGCGTCTAACCACTTAACAGAATTATTACTTTCCATGCATGACTTATGAAAATGAAATTGGATCTTCATCAATTCCCAAGTCAAATTCTAACTATTGCAGATAAACCACATAATCATTAGAGATAGCAGGTCTTATTTGCCTTTCAGACCTTCTTAATGCTACTTCTTGTAGTTCATCTACTACAGGTTCATCAACAACAGTTTCATCATAGGGTGTTTCATCATTCATTCATTGTTCCCGTAAGTTGTCAAAATGTTCAACAATTGTGGGAACAACAACCTAATTAAAAGTTTTAGATAAAGGAACCTCTACCCTTACTTCTCGAATTTCCATATTACGTGGTTCTAGACTCCAACTAATTTCACCATGTTCAATGAACCTTGCATTTCCAATTTCAACTATTCTTATACTATGGCCAGGATAATAAAATCTATATATTTTGGATTATTTTGGATAACTAATAAAGAAACCACTGGTTGTTATTGAATCCAATTTCTTTTCATGTGGAGTATAAATCCTTACTTCTACTGGGCAACCCTAAACTTGTAGATGCCTTAAACTGGGTTTCTTTCCCATCCATAGTTTAAAAGGAGTCTTTGAAACTGTCTTACTAGGAACCCTATTTAATAGATACATGGTAGTTTTTAAAGAATACATCCACAATGATAAGGGTAAAGAAGAGTAACTCAACATACTCCTAACCATATCTATTAAAGTACTATTATGCATTTTTGCAATACCATTCTGTTCTGGTATACCTAGCATTGTGTATTGAGCAACAATGCCATGCTTTTCAAGGAATTTAGCAAATGAACCTGAACATTGTCCAATTTCATCATACCTTCCATAATATTCATCACCTGTATCAGATCTTACAATTTTCACCTTTTTATCTAATTGTCTTTCAACCTCAGTAATAAACACTTCGAAGGCATTTACTGATTGAGATTTTTCATGCAACAAATAGATATATTCATTACATAAAAATCATCGATAAAGGTAATGAAATATGTTTCTCCATCAAAAGATGGAATATCAAACGGTCCACGTATGTCGGTGTGTATAAGTTTAAGGAGTTGTGTGCTTCTTGTGGCCTTTTTCTTAATTGTGTGTTTTGTGTGTTTTCCTTTGATACAATCCACACAAATACCAAGATCAGTAAAATCCAAGTTTAGAAAGATATCATTCTTTATCAATTTGTGTATTCTATCATTGGATATGTGACCTAAACGCTTATGCCACAAGTAAGTTAAGCTTTCTTCTGCTAAACCACGTTTTGTTCCAACATTATGATGCAAGGTCAATAAAGTCTCAGCAAATAAATTATCAAGTTTTAATTTGTATAAATCATCACAAAGAACATTAGAACCAATAAAATGATTATGCTTAAACAAATTGAAACATCCATTTTCAAACTTAAAAGAATATCCAACTATATCAAGTTTTAATAAAGAAACTAAATTTCTAGAAATAGAAGGAACATAAAGAGTTTCAAAAAAATCTAAATGATGTCCAGTGTCTAAAATCAAACAATACGTTCTGATAGCTTCAACTGGAGCTTTAAGTTGGTTTCCCATAAAAACAAACTTTTCATTTGGCTTTATGGTTTGGATAGTAAGGAATCCCTGCATCGTATTTGAAATATGAGTAGTACAACCAGAATCAATCCACTAGGTATTATAAAGAACTTTTGCCAAATTTTATTCAAAACATAAAAAATGACTAGGCTTACCTTTCTTTTCGAACCAAGTCTTATGTTTCTAGTAATCTTTTTAATAGTGTCCACATTTGTGACAGAAATGACATCTATCATCCTTTTGTCCCTTCTTTTGGATTTTGATAGATAACATATTAGCCTTTAGGTGTCCTTTATTGTCCTTTCTATTCTTCTTTCCTAGTTTCCTTTTAGCTTTAGGCTGACCCATGAGATTAATTGAGTGAATTCCTTGTTTCTTGAGCCTTGCTTCCTTTTGAATAAGCATACTCTTCAGGTCTATCACATTCCATTTATCCTTTAGAGTGTTGTAGTTTATTTAGAATAGACCATACTTAGGAGGCAAGGAGTTTATGATAAATTGCACAAGGAAACTTTCACTCACTTTCAATCTTATGGAAC
The DNA here is from genome assembly GCA_035233585.1 of Antiaris toxicaria. NCBI lineage: Eukaryota > Viridiplantae > Streptophyta > Magnoliopsida > Rosales > Moraceae > Antiaris > Antiaris toxicaria. Next base: position 27,112,243 of record CP141157.1, read on the forward strand.
TTAATATTGTTGTAGTATTTGTCATTTTAGTGATATGCTCATGCATGGTATGAGAACTATCGAACTTAATGGTGGTTAACATACCCATTAATGTCCTAGCAAGTGACTTATCAACAGGCTCAGACTGAGACAAATCTTCCATAAACTTCATAAATTCCTTAGCATTATCAGTTTTAGGAATTGTTGGCTTAATGATGTTTGCTACAGTCATCCGCATGAATATTACGCTAAGTCTATTCGATCTTTCCCGAGTCTTATGAAAAGATCTTTGTTCAGTGTTGCTAGTAAGAGTAAAAGTAACAAGCTTATGAGTAAACAATACCAAATTAAGATCCAGAACACCTTAGTGAAACTAAACTTCTTCATTCCATTCAGAAAGATTAAGCCCATTGAACTTTGTAATAAATGAAGCTTGCGAATAAAGAGCAATAGAAGTAGATGCTGCAAAATATATATAGAATGCTTGTACATTAATGCTTTGAGTCATATATACTAACGCATAATAGAGATTCATATAACATTTATATAATTACTTTAATGTGTATTATAGTTCTCTTTTAGGTGATACTACAATATACAATAATAAAACATAATTGATACTCAATTCAAATTTCACATAATTAGCAATTATATACACTCCATTTAAATATGATTGCTATCTTTAGATATACTAAACATATCTAATCAAGCATATTAATTAACCAAGATCATGTTCATGATTATAAAATTAACAAATCAACATTTGGATGATGCTTAAATACTTTATAATTGTTGCACTTCAAATTACCCATGATAAAAGTGATATAATTTCGTCATATCATCTCATTAGTAGCGCCATATACTCATGATTAATTGAATATTATTTAACTTGACATCTATGAAAACTTTCTAATTTAGCCACTTTGATGACTAACGAATTATGAATAATATAGATATCAAATTAAATGATAGTGACGATAAATACTTTAATTGAATGAAACATAGAAGAAAATCACCATGACGTATATAAAATTTCATATGATACTAGATCCAAAGTACTTAACGATCCTTTTCTTAAAAATTATATATACACGTACATAATTTTTCTTAAAACATGAATCATTACTTCTGTTTAAAAAAATTACATTCAAACATGATTCTTATATATCCAATAATATTAATATCATACTTCATCATATGTGAATATATATATAAAATCAAATATATATATATATAATCAGCAAAATAATAAAAACATAAAATTCTAAAACATCACTTATATCACTAATATATATACATATATATATATATTCTCGTTGCACACATTTATATTTGCACATACATAAGAACTAACTCAATAAAATAATATATATATAACTGTAATTGAATATAAACTGTACTCATAATTAATTAAAAATAATATATATATATATATACACACTTTGGTTGCCGTAAGTCAAAACTTATCATACTCATAATCTGTATATATTCCTACACAGACATCGAAAATAATGAAAAGTATATTGAGTAAATTATTCACATGCTGACAATTAAAAGAAAACTATATACTGTTGAATTGTTCAACAACAAGAAATAAAAAGCCCAATAAATCAATCCATCACATAACTGTAAAATCGAAAAGGTATATATATATATATATAAATCGATTCAAAACAAACAACATGTAGCGGAAGAAATTTGTAAAGGAAAAAGCTCTTAATTCAAATCGGTGACAAACAATAATTTATCACACAATTAAAAAACAATTATAAGAAAAAATATGATAACTTATAATTAAAAATCACAAGTTTTTAGTCAAGTGCTCTGATACCATATATTAGGTTTTTCTTAAATTATGCAAATCAAACCCTAATTTTGTATAAACCTTAATACCCAAGATCTTAAATAGGATGATTTTTACAATTTAAGAATTATGAAAGAACATACCTTAACTCATAATGATTTCTTTTGAGATAAATTGATCAAAGATAAGAAATCTCTCAGAAACTAGGTTTCTCTCTCTTAATCTCTTTTGGTTTAACAGTAGTTCAGATGGAAAAAACTGTCGATATGTTGGGTAGAGAGAGGATCGGTTTCTAATTAAGACTTTTATTCACACGTTTTATTAGAGTGTGTAATTATTAGAAAATATCTTTTTTATTGACCTTTAAGAGTAAAGAACCTCATAATTATTAAATTATAATTATCCTTTAATTAAATAAAAGATGATAATTAAAAAAATAAATAAGCCATGTGGGTCATAATTAAAATAAATTCAACAAATATTTCCCTCGAAAGGCATTGCATCTCCTTGATACAATATCTTGTCCGTAAGGCTCAAAGGGGGATATATTGAAGGAAATTGAGCTTGCAAAGGGAGGGACAACTGATAAATTGAAGAGAGAGAAGATTTAGGATGTTGTAATGGAAAGAGGAAGCCATATTATATGGGAATTTTGAATGTGAGAGCGAAGATGAATTAAGAGATGTGGCTGATGCAAGGAGAGTTTTGTGACAACGTATATATAGAGCTATGACATGGAAGAAGCAATAGAATATTTTAAATTTATCATCTTATTTTTATTTTTTGTTACATGTTATTATCATTATTTATTTATTTATTTTTGTGTTACATTGCTACAGTCACGTGAGCGGCCACTAGCTAGCCACTCTAAACAATTTTTTTTTTAACATTTTATTTATTTATTTATTTTTGTTAGGAAATCAAAAGAATTGAACTTCATTAGTCGGTAGGGAATCTGGCCCTGAAAAGCACTGAACAAAGAAGTCTTGACGTATACGCGCGGCAGACTTTAAAAGGGTGAAACAAATGTTACTGTAAAAGTTTGCTGTTTACCACCAAAAAAAAAAAGAACTGATGAACATCGGGTGAAAAGGTTTGGCGACCACCCTAAATATAACGAAACACAAAAGGTTTTGGGTACTATGTTCTGTTGACAAAAAGAGAAAGAAACGGAACCGTATATGGGGAATAAAAAAAAGTTATAACAGAGGGATAAAAAAATATACACGGACAAATCCTATAAAACCTTTTGCGCTTTTTTTTTGGTTAGAAGTGAACAAAAAGAACAATCGGTATCTAAGTTTGACACCTAAAATATTAACCTCATGTTACACTATAACGACCCGCCTATCTAAAGTCTTTCTATAAACTGACTCTCTTATTGTAAATTTTACTTAATTACTTATTATAATACAGATTTTTTTTTTTCAATATACATGTAACCATTAGCTAATTACCACTTAGTAGATTAATTTTTAACAATTTAATTATAACAAATAAAATCATGAAAAATACATTTTCTCATAAGGTAGTACTAATTTATAATCATACTATACTATCGTGTAATCTGACATTTTCTCAAAAAGAAGTTTTGGCATATAATAGTATGTCAAAATTTTTCGAAACACTTTATACAAATAGTAAATCAAAAGCAGAAAAATTACAACAGTATTCATAACTCGCCCTTGCACGTCTTGCCACTGTGCCCAATCTATTAATAAATTACATCAGTCTTTTTGTAGTATTACCTAAAACATGAAGGAGCCGGATAACCTTTCGCTCAGCATGTTCAAGCATATCTCACAAACACATTGAATAAAAACACATGTACATGAACAAGCATTAAAAGAATTCCAATTATGCTTTATTCTTATCTTGTACCTGTAATTGGCCCACATGATCATTCCAGGTATGCACGATAGAGAGGGAACTAATGGAGCGGTCCACACAAACTCACTCTTAGTCCTTGACAACTGTCCCTTGAATATGTCACTTGCAGAGATCTTTATCCTCCTCTCAGTGGAGGTTGGTACATTATTTAGTTAACTTGTTCTTATCTTATTGTCATTACTTAGTTATCATGCTTTTAAAAATGTGAGCATGCTTATACAACATGACACAGTGAAAAAATGCAAAAATAATTTAACTTCGTACTGTAGTTAAGGTTTGAACTTACTTTGTTCCGAACAAATTCCCTCAGCCTACAGCTAACTATTGATTAATTTTTGCTTGAAAAACGTATATGGCATTAGTACAAGTCTAATACTCTTTCAGACCCTTTTTTTTTTTCCAAAATAATTATTAAACTAGGTGTGGACTATGTCAATACTTAGATTGGGGGCATAAAATTAGATTTCTGGCTTTCCAAAATACTTCTAGACTTAGTGTGTGAAATTGGGCCTATGAGGCCCAGTTTTCTATTTAGTGTCTTTTTTACAAGGACTTGCATCTACTTAATTTCTATCGAAACCCAATAAGCCCGTTAATTTGTTTTCTAGCACAGAGCGAGTCTTTCAAGCTCAATTTGAAATTCAGATCACAGGTATTGAGTTAAAATACCATTTTTTTTAATCAATAACTTTTAAGAATTATTCGGTTGCACGTGAATTTGAAAGCTTACTGTTAGTTTTCATAGGCTCCATCAATTTTTTAACATAAGTGAATATCGTTTTCATTCACAAACAGATATTTGGGGTTCCTATTGTAATCTGAGACTCCAAGAAGAAAGATCCTATTGCAATTCTAGGACACCTACAAACCTTGAGTAATTACTCTACTTGGTTTGCCCTTCAAAGCCCCCTTGGCATACACAGGCCTTACAACCTTTAGAGATCACTATCAGACTTAAGTGTAAATGTCTAAGACTTACTATAATTTCTTCCTTCTGGGAATACAGACTATAATAGTAGTCACTAATAAACCAGATTCATGATTCTAACTGCTATAGGATTACTATTAGCCCTTGAGAGGGTTCTTAGTGACTCATGAGAATTTTGGAAAATGGGGAATTTTATTACAAAAGTAGAGGGTTTCAACCTTGATTACAATCTGAGAACAAAGGCCTATTTATAAGCCTTCCTAGGGAAGTTAACTTTAGGTAGAAGTCAACTAGAGTTCTTTTAAGTAACTATGGTTACAAAATTAAAAAGATTCACACAACTAGCCTTATTATGTGGCCGACAAAGTAAAAGTTGACTAGGACCAATCATACATTAAGGGCCAAATGGCTGACATTACTTATTAATATCCTCATGGCTTGAACTTAGATTAGTGTCATCCCTATCCATTTCGAATGTGTCCATGTAATCCCATGGGTCCTAAGAATCTTGGAAAGCTACGTCTGTGGGTCTACTTGGTTGTCATCTGACTTGTTGTCTACTTGCATATCTTCATTTATGGTGGTGGAATCCTTATCCTTATTTTGAGCTGGCATGTCTTGTCTGGCAGGGCTAGTGCTATCTCTGTCTTGCCATGTGGATGTGTCAGTCGTGGGATCTTAAGAAAGGATTTCTGAAGGTATGTCTAGGTGGAAATGTCCTGGTAGCTAGTATATATGGAAGAAATCCAAGGCATCTTTAATGGTTGTGGTGTATGCTGAAAGGAAGTGTTCCCATGGAGCATCATCGTCTGGTTGGTGCCATATCTGCTTTAGGATTACTTTGTTCCTGCAGAACAGCTGTTTCTGGACTTCTTGGTATTCTACCCTATCTCTGTTGATATGGATTTTGCTAGAAGAATAGATTACCATCATTGGATTGCAGAGCACTCAATTCCTCTTATGATCTGGTTTGGCATTTAGCATCAGAAAGAGGATTGTGTAGCACTTATGTGGCATGATAACTCTCGGAGTGGTGGGGTATACGAATGCTAATGGTTTTGTTTCTCTGACCTTCTCCCATTGCTCCATCAGTAGAGCATCCCATTCTTGGAGACTGTTCTGGAACCATAGAAGCATGTCTATGGTAGTTTGATATGCTGACCTAAGGCATTCCTGTTCGATGTAGGATCGGATTGTGGTCCTTAATTCTACAGTCTGAAACTCTATGGCAATTGTGAATACGCTGCCCAGGTACCAGAAAACATAGGTCAGGCGTATAGGGAGGAACCATTGCTTGGCTTGAAGAGGGAATACCTTAGAGAAAGAAACCCTAGGTCTTTTAGGTATTTTGTTCCGGTGTGTTTTGCTAATTGGATTTGTCAGTTCATGGCTTTTACAGTGGCTGTTTCCTTTAGGTTTTTGGATTTAAATATTTTTATTGCATCAGACGGGTAAGTACACATTGAGATGTCATGGATGTGAGAGGTTTTTGAGGAAGAGGAGGAAGCCATCATGAAGATTAAGGGAATTTGGAATTTGGCTGTGATGACAGGAATGGTTTGATATGAGGCAGTATTTATAGGGAAAATTTCCTTCCTCGATAAGTAATTTAGGAGTACATTATCTTTCGCTTTAATATGCTTAACCTCAAAGGAATACTGATAAACCTAATTAATTAGTTTGATCATCTGAGCTTTTTTTGTCTTTACCTGTCTTGGTTGAAGCATTCCTTTTACTGTTGAGCAGTCTGTCTCCACTGTAAAGCAGTGTCCGATCAGATGGAATTCAAATTTTGTGATTCCCATCTTTACAGCTAAAAGCTCCTTTATAGCAGAGTGATAGTGCTACTGTGCTGGATTGAATTGACCGCTCTTGTATTCGCAGATACTTCTTTTCCTGTCATTTTATTCTAGCAAAACAGCTCCCCATAAGTTGTCACTTGCATTAGTTTACAGTATTCTCTTTCCTGAGTGAGGAATCTATAAAAGAGGTAAAGCTTGCATTATTTCTTTTAGCTTTTTTACTGTCTCGGTTTGCTTTTCTGACCACTGTGGTATGTCCTTCCTTAGTATCTTTAAAAGTGAGTCCATCAGACTTGAAATCTTTGGGACAAAGTCAATCCCAAGAAACTATTGGATTTGGTTCTTCATCAAGTCTGAGTCTGGGAACTTGAGTAGCTCACGACCTGTCACGACCTGTCATGACCCAAAATTTAGACACGTGACACGGCAGCTAAATTATAATATCAACCCGAGATTTAAGGAAAACATTTATTACGAAAAACGGGTCAACATTATAATTTAGCTAAGCATAATTATTTATAAAGTAGCATCATAACTACAAAACAAAATAAAGTAGAAAGTAAATACCTTTTAATGCGGAAATCAAACACAAAATCGGTTTTCAAAAGAAATTACCAACCATAAATATTCCCAAGCATAGAATTTAAATAACGTGAAATAAAGTCCAAAGTTAATGTCTCATTACATCAGAACGAGAAACAGAAAGAAGAAGATGGAGAAAACGGATAGCATCATCCTCGGTAGAAACGGAATGGCTCAACAATTTTCAGAACTGCTACCTCCCGCACCTGGAAGTAGTCATTTCGAAATCACAAAGAAAAAGGGACGTGAGCGCTGGCCCAGTAGGACAGAAACAAAGGTGGGTTAACAGATAACATTTAAAAATATGGCATAATATTCGTTTCTAAAAATAATCAACAATTTAAAAAAAATACATGACATAATAATCATAACAAAAAATAATCAACAATTTCGTGAAAAAAACATTTTTAATGCAAGCTTTATTCTGCTGAGGACTTAGCGTAGCTGCAATATACGTGCCCAAATATTAAAATAATAAATCATTAAAACAACCATCTTATTATGAGTGAGGACTTGTCGTAGCTATAATATATGTGCCTCGAATTTGAATTATCCTAGAACATCTCGTTACGGTCTAAATAGGCCGAACGGCCCTGCGCAGGTTTAGGGACCTTCTCCCATGGCGTTAACTCTAGGACGCATGCATCATTTACAATGATCGTGAACTAGAGCTTAATTATGTTCACCGGATTATTCAAAAGATGGTATTTACCAAGTTATATTATGCCATAAATCAAAACACGTTTTAAAATACACATTTAATTACCAAATATGTTGCATGCGTTTATTTCATCAAAAACAATATAATAATTTCATAAACTGAAAACAGCATGCCATCGATAAAACAGGGAAATTTAAAACACTTGACTACTCTCAGAAAATACTAGAACGTCCTACCTCGATTATCGCACAAGCGTTACGATAAGGTGATCCACAAATCCAGCAAGAACGTCAAATAAATCCTATAATCACAACATATGATCAGTCTAGGTCTAGACATAATCATCCAATCATTTTAGTGTGCCTCAAAAGATTTTAAAACGTTTAATAAACATTTGGGATTTAAAATTTGTGAAAAACTCTAAATTAGGATATTACTGGACATGGGCAGACTGACCTAGGCTGATTGTAAAATCAGTATTAATTCATTTTTAATCCCAAAAATTCTAAATGTTTAATCTGTTAAACTAGACATCCGTAGCTTTAATTCCATATAATTTTTATAATTTTTGGACATCATTTGGTCATTCAACTAGGCCAAAAACCGAGGGTTGTTTTCAGGCATAAAAATCTGGGTTTCAGTTTCAGTTCAAAACCTGGCAGTTCTGTCCGCCTATCTTAGAAAAATATTTTGACTAGGAAAACGGATGAGTTTGGTTCTGAAATTTTTCAGGAATTTAGGGGACATCTTGAATTTAATTTTAGGCTCAAGAATCACTCAAAAATCATTTTTAAAACTCAAGTTATGGCTGACAAAAATTTACTGTTCATATGGTAATTTTCCAGATTTTCGTTTTTTTCTGTGTCCGAATTTCGATAAGCCTCAAACCAATTCAATTTTCATCCAATGATCACGAAATTTTGTGGAAAACCGTATTTATATGTCATTAACACAACCCAGGAATCAAATTGACAAAATCATAAAATCTTACACATATGATAATAGGGTTTTTGAAAAGGGGATCAATGAGGCAAAATTTTAGGGTTTGAAAGAGAAATCACACCTTGTTTGTGCTGCACTATTTTTGATGTTTAGTCTCCCTTTTGGCTGAATTTGTGTGAGTGTTGGAGTCTTCAAAATAGTAGGGAAACAGTGGAGAAAACCATATAAAATTTCGGATTTGAAATCAAAAGGAAAAGGAAGGAAAAAAAATATTGATTTCTCACCTTGTTTTTGTCTTAAAGGTTGTTGAATTTTTGAGCTGCCTTTTGGTAAGTTTTGTTTGCTGTTTTGGGTGTATTTTGGGAGAGAAAATTAGAGAGGAGAGAGGGGAAAGCTGGCCGAATTTTTGAGGGTGAAAGGAAGGGTGAATGAGAGTTAAAAGGGGTTTTTATACTAGGTTTTTCTTTCCCTTTCTCTTCCTTGTTTGGCCGAAAATTGTAAGGGGCAAAAGAGAAAGTTTTTATGCTATTTTGAGGCTAGGGTTTTCTCTCTTATTTCCCCTTAAGTGGCCAAAATTATCCCTTAGTTTTTAAGGAAAAATAATTTGAATTTTGATTGAGTTTTTAACTTAGCTTTTAATTCAATACAATCTCCTTTATTTCCTACACTTTATGGCCAAATTTCTTCTTTATATCTAAGGAATGAAATTTGAATTTGAATCCTCCTTAGATTTGTGAAATTTAAATTTTAAATTAAATCCCAAGTGATGGCCGAATATTTTAGGGTTTCTTTTTGATGTTCAAATTGTTGACTTTTTGAGCGGAAATTGACTAGGAAACCAACCTAGGGTTTCCAAAAGGATTTTTAATTAATTTTTGGCACACTAATTTTATTTAAATTATATATTGACCCTTAAATAAAATTTAAGGCGTCACAAATATCTACCACTAAAAATAGTTTCGTCCTCGAAACTTTAAGAATTACTCCACACTAAAGAAGAGAATAAGAATATGAATAACTTCTCATTTCATTAAGCAGTCTAAATGCACCTTTCAAAACATATAGTGGTATATCTACCACTATGAACAGAGTAGGGTTACAAAACAAACTTAGGTCGACTATATTACATGTACTCTACTGCTTAGCGAACCATTCAGCATGGTTCTCGCGCATATCTTTCTCGGTTTCCCATGTGGCTTCCTCTTTACCATGGTTACTCCAAAGAACCTTTACCATGGGTATTGTTTTCGTTCTCAGCTGCTTGACCTTACGATCCAAAATCTTCACCGGAACCTCGACGTAAGAGACATCTGGTTGGATTTCTACATCATCTGTTGAAATGACTTCGGACTCTGTTCGTGCACTCTTCCTCAGCATCGATACATGGAAAACGTTGTGCACTCCCAAGGTGTCGGGTAACTTCAGCTCATATGCAACCTTACCAACTCTACGTACGATCTCGAAAGGTCCAATGTAATGCGGTGCTAGCTTTCCTTTAACTCCGAAACGAGAGATACCTTTCTTCGGTGAAACCTTTAGCAACACCAACTCTCCGACCTCGAACTCTAACGGCTTTCTGCGTTGATCTGCATAGTTCTTCTGTCGACTCTGTGCTGTTAGAAGTTGTTGTTTGATGATGGCAATCTTCTCGTACTGGTCTAGGATCATCTCGGGTCTACCCACTGGTGCTTCCTGGTTGTCAACCCAATAGATGGGTGATCGACAAGGCTTTCCGTACAATGCTTCAAAGGATGCCATTCCGATACTCACTTGATAACTGTTGTTGTATGCGAACTCTGTCATGTAGAGATGTTTGCTCCATCCATCTCCAAGATCAAGAACGCAGGCACGTAGCATATCCTCGAGGATCTGTATAAGACGCTCCGACTGACCATCTGTCTGCGGATGAAAAGCAGTGCTGAAGTTCAGTTCTGTGCCTAGAGCTTCCTGTAGACTTTGGCAAAAGCGAGCGTTGAAGCTAGTATCACGATCAGAAACGATCACCGAAGGGACTCCATGCAATCTGACGACGTTCCTCATGTAAAGCTCGGCTAGCTGGTTCCTGGTGCAAGTCGTCTTGAACGGGATGAAGTACGCAGTCTTCGTGAGACGATCTACAATTACCTAGACTCCATCAGATCCATCCTGTGCTCTCGATAAGCTGGTTAAGAAGTCCATTCCTATACTATCCCACTTCCACCGAGGTATTGGAAGTGGTTGGAGCAGACCTGCGGGTCTCTCCCATACTGCCTTTACTTTCTGACACGTCAAACAGTTGGCCACGAAGTTCTTCACATCTAACTTCATACCTCTCCACCAAAGCTGCCGTCTTAAGTTTTGATACATCTTGTTCCCACCTGGGTGCATGGCGAACCTCGACTGATGAAACTCTGACAAGATCTCCTGTATAAGCTCTGGGATGTGTGGCACTGCTAAGCGACCTTCGTTGTAAAGAATTCCACTGGCGTCCATCGACCACTCTGCAACACGCTTGCCCTTTAATAATCTATCTTGGATGTCAACGAAACGTGTATCTGCCAACTGATTCTCCTTGATCCTCTGCACGTAGTCTGGTTCCATCACTAAGTTGTACAACACTGGGTGACCTTGAACTTCACCAAAACGAACCTGATAAGCTGTAAGAACTCTGTCCTTTTCCCACTCATCTATCTGCATAGCCATTATAGAAGCGTTATGATCAGGATTGGGAACAGCCTCTCTTTTCCTACTTAGTGCATCTGCAACCACGTTTGCTTTACCCGGATGGTACTCGACTTAGAAGTCGTAGTCTTGCATGTATTCTACCCACCTTCTCTGACGCAGGTTGAGATCTTTCTGTGTAGCTAGGTATTTCAAACTCTTGTAATCTGAAAACAGTCTAAAACTGGCACCATACAGATAACAACGCCAAATCTTAAGCGCAAACACTACTGCAGCTAACTCTAGATCGTGTGTAGGGTAGTTTCGTTCGTGTTGTTTCAGTTTTCGTGAGGCATAAGCGACAACTCGGTTCTGTTGCATCAAGACTGCTCCAAGACCTTGATGAGAAGCATCGGTGTATACATCATATACTTGATCCTGATCCGGAATGATAAGGATAGGTGCAGACGTCTAACGACTCTTTAACTCTTGGAAGACTGACTCACAGCTGTTGTCCCAAACGAAAGGTACATCCTTCTTTGTCAGATTGGTGAGGGGAGCGGCGAGCTTGCTAAAGTCCTGTACAAAACGTCGATAATATCCCGCTAATCCCAAGAAGCTTCAGATCTCTGGAATATTCTTCGGTCGTTCCCACTTAAGAATCGCTTCAACCTTGGATGGATCAACTGATATACCATCTCCTGAGATGATATGTCCGAGAAACTTAATCTCTGTCATCCAAAACTCACATTTTTCTTTCTTGGCGTACAACTGATGTTCACGAAGAGTCTGTAAAACTATACTGAGATGCTGTGCATGATCTTCACGAGTTCGGGAATAGATGAGGATGTCGTCGATGAATACGATGACAAACTTATCAAGAAAAGGTCGGAAGACTCTATTCATCATATCCATGAAGGCTGCTGGCGCGTTTGTCAAACCGAAAGGCATTACTAAGAACTCGTAACTGCCATACCTCGTTCGGAATGCCATCTTCGGGATATCCTCCTCTCTAACCCGAAGCTGATGATAACCGGATCTCAAATCAATCTTGGAGAAGAAACAAGCTCCACCCAACTGGTCGAACAAGTCATCTATACGTGGTAACGGATACTTATTTTTGATGGTCACACTGTTGAGCTTTCTGTAGTCTACACAGAGACGAAGCGAACCGTCGGCTTTCTTCACAAAAAGGACTGATGAACCCCAAGGTGAGTTGCTGTCTCGGATAAAGCCCAGCGATTTCAACTCATCCAGCTGCTTGTGCAACTCTTTCATCTCTAGAGGTGCCATACGATACGGAGCAGAAGCAAAAGGAGCTGTTCCAGGAACTAAGTCGATACAAAACTCTATTTCTCGATGAGGTGGTAAACCTGGAAGAGCTTTTGGAAAAACATCTGGAAAACTATCGACAACAGGTATAGGTTGGGTACTCTTTTCAGAACTGGATCCTTCCACCGCACACAAGGATAAGAAACAAAGAATACCCTGTCTACTCTTCGACACTAACCTCAGAGCAGATCTATCAACATCTGAAATTAAGCTTAACTGATAGGACACTACATGTCCGAAATCCGACAATTAAGCATAATCCCATATCGGGAAAGCCAGTCATATCCCAGAATAACATCATAAGCAAACATAGGCATTACTACAAGTGATGCCTCCAAACAAACATCTCCAACATAAACATAGGTTTGATACCCATCACTAACGGTAGTCGTGCCCAACGGGGATTTCACACATAAGGGAGAGTCAAGATTTTGCAGTTTTAAACCAAGTGAACGAGCATAATGTTGGGCTATAAAAGAGTGTGTAGCCCCGGTGTCAAACAAAACATATGCATATGTACCAAAGATAGGAATTATACCATCTAATGCAGTCGGTGCATGATCTATCTCCATGCTGTCAGCTCCAAGAGCATGTACCTGTGGTGCCTTACCACGATTTTGAGCTGTATTCCCTCGCTGATAGCCCGTACTCTGACCCTGTGGTGGTGGTCTCTGATAACTCGGCACTGGGAACTGCTGTAGCGGTGTAGCATGTGGAGCATAAGGCGCAGTGTACTGGCTCGTGCACTGAGGCTGATAGGGAGCCGGAAGCTGAGCGCGCTGTGACTGCGAAGACTGGGAAGTAAACTGTTGTCTTTGTGGAAGGCCATTCTGATTCCGCTGATGATGATGTCTATGAGCATTGTCTCTCGACTGTCTCTTCGGGCAGACATTTCTTTTGTGGCCTTCATCACCACACTTAAAGCAGGTAATCACATTCACCCGACCCTGTCGCTGTCCAGAGAACTGATGAGAACTCGATCCCTGAGACTGCTGGTTCTTCTGGTAAGGAGTCTGCGGCTTGTGTTGAGGCTTGTTGCGGATTGGTCCAGACTTGTTTTTGTTACGAGCTTCAAGGAACTCCTTGTCGCCCTCTTCCACTGTCAACGCCTTAGCAACTATCTGCTGGTAGCTATCCCTGATCTGGAACGGTTGTACACCCCTCTTCACATAGAGGCTAAGCCCTTCCTCAAAGCGGAGACACTTAGTAGCTTCATCCAAAACTTGATTCTTCGCATACCGGGCCAACTCAGTGAACTTGGCTTCATATTCCCGCACTGACATAGACCCTTGCTTCAAACGGACGAACTCCCTAGCTTTTCTGTTGCGGAACTGAGCTGAAAAGAAACGCTCATGAAAATGCTCCTCGAAAACTGTCCAAGAAGACCTCTGCTCCTCTGTCAAACCATCCTCGATACTAGCCCACCAGGTAGAGGCTAGACCCACCAACTTGTTGGAAGCAAACTCAACCCAAAACTCTGCGGGTGTGGCAGTCAACTTTAGCTGCTTACGAATGGCATCAAACCAGTAGTCGGCATCCATCTCTGTGCCTGTGCCATCGAAAGTGGGTACGTGAGGCTTAAAGAAAAGAGTTAGGGCTGCCTGTTTAGGATGTATTATAGGTTGGGTAGGTACTGCTCTAGAGGCAGGGTTTTCGGTGGTAGGCGTTTGCTGAGGAGTCTGAGAAGAACTCCCCGCTCTCTGGGTCTCATTAGGAATAACATTGGCTACAGGAGCTGGGTTAGGTGTTCCAAAAGGTAAGACGGTGAGGAGAGCCTGTATCGCTGCCGTGAGATTCTGCATCGTCGTTAGCTGATCGTTCGGTGCAGGGACCGCTGTATTCTGACTCCTTTGAGGCTGCGTGTTCCTGGGGTTCTCTTCGTCGTTGCCTCTCTGCTGCCTCTGACTACGCGTGCCGGGACGAGCCATTTTGCTGCATACGATTGAAGGAAGAGGAAATCCTATAAGTTTCTAAGAGTAAAGAAAACTATGCTTGGGTATTTTGAAAACGTTTTGATAAAAACACCTTTTGAAAACATTTTGATGAAAAACCCCTTTTGAAAACATTTTGATGGAAAACCCTTTTGAAAACCTGGGCTCTGATACCATTATTTGTCACGGCCCAAAATTTAGACACGTGACACGGCAGCCAAATCATAATATCAACCCGAGATTTAAGGAAAACATTTATTACGAAAAACGGGTCAACATTATAATTTAGCTAAGCCTAATTATTTATAAAGTAGCATCATAACCACAAAACAAAATAAAGTAGAAAGTAAATACCTTTTAATGCGGAAATCAAACACAAAATCGGTTTTCAAAAGAAATTACCAACCATAAATATTCCCAAGCATAGAATTTAAATAACGTGAAATAAAGTCCAAAGTTAATGTCTCATTACATCAGAACGAGAAACAGAAAGAAGAAGATGGAGAAAACGGATAGCATCATCCTCGGTAGAAACAGAATGGCTCAACGATTTTCGGAACTGCTACCTCCCGCACCTGGAAGTAGTCATTTCGAAATCACAAAGAAAAAGGGACGTGAGCGCTGGCTCAGTAGGACAGAAACAAAGGTGGGTTAACAGATAACATTTAAAAATATGGCATAATATTCGTTTCCAAAAATAATCAACAATTTTAAAAAAAATACATGACATAATAATCATAACAAAAAATAATCAACAATTTCGTGAAAAAAACATTTTTAATGCAAGTTTTATTCTGTTGAGGACTTAGCGTAGCTGCAATATACGTGCCCAAATATTAAAATAATAAATCATTAAAACAACCATCTTATTATGAGTGAGGACTTGTCATAGCTATAATATACGTGCCTCGAATTTGAATTATCCTAGATCATCTCGTTACAGTCTAAATAGGCCGAATGGCCTTGCGCAGGTTTAGGGACCTTCCCCCATGGCGTCAACTCTGGGACGCACGCATTATTTACAATGATCGTGAACTAGAGCTCAATTATGTTCATTGGATTATTCAAAAGATGGTATTTACCAAGTTATATTATGCCATAAATCAAAACACGTTTTAAAATACACATTTAATTACCAAATACGTTGCATGCGTTTATTTCATCAAAAACAATATAATAATTTCATAAACTGAAAACAGCATGCCATCGATAAAACAGGGAAATTTAAAATACTTGACTACTCCCAGAAAAGGCTAGAACGTCCTACCTCGATTATCGCACAAGCGTTATGATAAGGTGATCCACAAATCCAGCAAGAACGTCAAATAAATCCTATAATCATAACATATGATCAGTCTAGGTCTAGACATAATCATCCAATCATTTTAGTGTGCCTCAAAAGATTTTAAAACGTTTAATAAACATTTGGGATTTAAAATTTGTGAAAAACTCTAAGTTAGGATATTACTGGACATGGGCAGACTGACCTAGGCTGATTGTAAAATCAGTATTAATTCATTTTTAATCCCAAAAATTCTAAATTTTTAATATGTTAAACTAGACATCCGTAGCTTTAATTCCATATAATTTTTATAATTTTTGGACATCATTTGGTCATTCAACTAGGCCAAAAACTGAGGGTTGTTTTTAGGCATAAAAATCTGGGTTTCAGTTTCGGTTCAAAACCTAGCAGTTCTGTCCGCCTATCATAGAAAAATAATTTGACTAGGAAAACGGATGAGTTTGGTTCTGACATTTTGTAGGCATTTAGGGGACATCTTGAATTTAATTTTAGGCTCAAGAATCACTCAAAAATCATTTTTAAAACTCAAGTTATGGCTGACAAAAATTTACTGTTCATATGGTAATTTTCCAGATTTTCGTTTTTTTCTGTGTCCGAATTTCGATTAGCCTCAAACCAATTCAATTTTCATCCAATGATCACGAAATTTTGTGGAAAACCGTATTTATATGTCATTAACACAACCCAGGAATCAAATTGATAAAATCATAAAATCTTACACATATGATAATAGGGTTTTTGAAAAGGGGATCAATGAGGCAAAATTTTAGGGTTTGAGAGAGAAATCACACCTTGTTTGTGCTGCACTATTTTTGATGTTTGGTCTCCCTTTTTGCTGAATTTGTGTGAGTGTTGGAGTCTTCAAAACAGTAGGGAAACAGTGGAGAAAACCATATAAAATTTCGGATTTGAAATCAAAAGGAAAAGGAAGGAAAAAAAAATTTTGATTTCTCACCTTGTTTTTGTCTCAAAGGTTGTTGAATTTTTGAGCTGCCTTTTGGTAAGTTTTGTTTGCTATTTTGGGTGTGTTTTGGGAGAGAAAGTTCAAAGAGGCGAGAGGGGAAAGCTGGCCATATTTTTGAGGGTGAAAGGAAGGGTGAATGAGAGTTAAAAGGGGTTTTTATACTAGGTTTTTCTTTCCCCTTTTTCTTCCTTGTTTGGCCGAAAATTGTAAGGGGTAAAAGGGAAAGTTTTTATGCTGTTTTGAGGCTAGGATTTTCTCTCTTATTTCCCCTTAAGTGGCCAAAATTATCCCTTAGTTTTTAAGGAAAAATAATTTGAATTTTGATTGAGTTTTTAACTTAGCTTTTAATTCAATAAAATCTCCTTTATTTCCTACACTTTATGGCCAAATTTCTTCTTTATATCTAAGGAATGAAATTTGAATTTGAATCCTCCTTGGATTTGTGGAATTTAAATTTTAAATTAAATCCCAAGTGATGGCCGAATATTTTAGGGTTTCTTTTTTATGTTCAAATTGTTGACTTTTTGAGCAGAAATTGACTAGGAAACCAACCTAGGGTTTCCAAAAGGATTTTTAATTATTTTTTGGCACACTAATTTTATTTAAATTATATATTGGCCCTTAAATAAAATTTAAGGCGTCACACGACCAATGTCAGGCTGGGCCTGATACTTTCCTTGTGCTATATTCATTCCCAAAAACTCAATTTTAGGCTGGCCAATTATCATTTTTCGCTCAGAAAGCATGATGCTATGGGCTTCGGTAATTTCAGAAAATTTGGCTAGTAATTATTGATGGGCTTTAATATCCTCTGAGAACAACAGGGTATCATCTATAAAAATTAAGGCTCAATCTAGGATTGAGTCATAGATTCCGGTCATTGCCTTTTGAAAAATCGAAGGGGCCGTTTTAAGTTCGAAAGGAAAACGGTCCATTGGAAATGGTGGTTTGGGATACAAAAGGCTGTTTTTACCTTGTCAACAGGATCTATCCCTAATTGCCAAAATCCAGCCTTAAGATCAAATTTTGAGAATATTTGGGCTTTGGCTAGGTTTGCTAGCAAGGCAGATTTGTTTGGTAAAGGGAATTTATCATCTGCTAGAAATTAGTTTAAAGGCTTGTAATTAATAACTAACCTTTGTTTACCTCTAGCTTATTCAGATCTTTTGTTGACATAGAATGCATGACATGCCCATTTTGAATTGGTTGGTTAAATTAGCCTTTGTTGAATAAGCTCTTGGCATTCTTTTGTGGTCATTTGCTGATGCTCGGGACTTATCCCTGGGTGACTGGCTTTTGTGGGATTAACATCTTTATTAAGTTTGAATGATAAATTAATAAATAAGTTTTTATTTTTCTAGAGGGGATGGTCACACTTCTTTAGAAACTCTTCATGAGAATCTGCACAGGAATTATTTATTAGCTTTTGCCTGATTTCTTCAAACGGATCTGGATTTTGGATGGCTTGAAAATAGTTGGGAAACATCTCCCAAGGTATGAATCGCTGCTTGTATGCTAATCCATCTAGAAGTATTCTCAGTTGCTTGCACTTTTGATAGATGTCAAAACCTATGATAAGATTTTTTCTTGGGAGGTCTGTACCAATAATTCTGTGGTTTATAGTGAAGTCAGGAAAGAACCTAATCTTGATAGGTTTGCTAATGAGATTAGTGCTGAAGATTTCTCCATTTGTTGCATAAAAATGCTGTTTTTGCTTTTTCCATAATGAGTTTGGAAGAACTTTTGGGTTCATTATGGAATAGGATGCTTCGGTATCGAAGAATGCTGTTACCGGTATTGGTTTGGAGTACTTCACAGTTAGGATTGTGACTTTTATTGTAGACTACATCATTATTGCTACTGGAGTCAATGTTTGAGATTGACACTGATCTGCCATTAAACATTGTTCAAAAAGCATAGATAGTGTCTGGGATCATCTCCTCATCAGTAGAAAAAACAGATTCCAGATCATGATCTTTGAGATCAATACTGGTAGTCTTTTGGATATGTGCGATTAGCTTGGCTGATTTGCCTTTCGGATAATTTTTCACAAAATGGCCTCTTTGTCCATAAATGAAGCAGTTGTCTTTTTTTCGGAATGTTGTTTTCCATCTAACGTACTTCAGTGGTTATCTTGGTGGCCTGTCTGAAAATCAAAATTTCTTGAATTTCCAACTTCTTTCGGTTCGATGTCTTCTTGAGGATTCAGGGTAGTGGCATTTAGGATTTACTTCCTTGCATTTGATCATGAAGTGTTTATGGCCGTAGACCTTTGAGAGGTTTTTCGACTGTTTAATGTATTCTTAGAGGAATTTGTTTTGAGAACACATTTTCTCTATTGCTTTTAGAACTAGTTGGAATAGTTCTTCAATCGTAACCATCTTGAGGTCTTTATCTGCTGCTGCAAGGAGTCTGGCAGTCTCTTCTCCTAAAAGCTTTGGTATGGAGGATAGATAGGCTTGTTTAATATTAGGATCATTTATTTCACCAATCTGGTAGAATCTTTGGCTGATCTTCTTGTGGTGTTTTTCCAAGTCTTTTCTATCCATTGAGCAATACTTGAGCTTAAAGAATTCTGCTCTCATCCTGTCCACCAATTGAGTATCTTGTCTGTAAAATTCTATGTATATTTATTGAAGTGCTGCTTTGGCTGATTCTGCCTGAAGGAACTAGAGTTACCGTTATTCCCCTAAACTCATCGACTAGTCTTGTAGGGTTCCAGTGAGTCTTGAGGCAAAACTGAGGAGAACTCCTCTTGTGTCTGTCTTTGATCTTTGGGATTTGCTTTAAATTTTGGGAATCACTCTCTCCATCTTGTTAGAGGTAGATCATCAAGAGAAAAGACTAGAAACTTAGTCTTATCCCCATTTTTGTGTTAAGTTCTGTTTGCTTCAGGTTGGTACTATTCATCTAGTACTTCATCATCATCATCCAGAGGTTCTTCTGTAACTAGTGTAGAGGTACTAGGCTGGACCATTAGTTGTTGGAATTCTTCATTTAGATCAGATAATTCAGTAAGACTTTCTGATTCTTCTGAGCTAATTGTTTGCTTAGTCTCAGCGTTTGAACTTTCTTGCTGTTGGGATTCTTCACCATCTGAGCTCCATGTTTCTCTTATAGCTTGATCATCATCCGATTCTTGAGGAGAGTAGTAAGCTGTTCGGCTCATCATTATTTGGGTTAATAAAGCTGAGGGTTCTTATACCTTCAATACCTGTTAGTATGATCTTGTAGTTTGAGTCGTTGGAGTTGTATGGGTCATCAGAGGTGGTGTCTTCTACTGGATTAGTTGTTTTTCTTTTTTCTTTAACACTCTTTCTCGCCGTCTTTGTTCTTTGTCTTGTTCATCTAAGATTTGCTTAAGATGAAGGATTGAGCTCCCAAAGGAGGGAGGTAACGGCTGAGGTTCCTTATTCATCATCATATATCTCTATGGGGTTGATTCTTCATATATTGGTCTCCATTTTTGAGACTTCAATTCTTCTAGTTGGATTTTCAGGCTTTTCATCCCTCTTTCTTTTTTTGTGAAGACTTCCACAGGAATTGTGTTTGATTGAATCATTCACATGAGTTCTTGATGAGTTTGTTGGATTTTTTCTTCAAGCTTCCTGAGAATTGAATTTGATGAGGTTAAGGAAGTTTGCTCCTTAATCCTCTTTAACGTTCTATTTTGAGCAATTAAGGCCTTAGTTTGCTAATTGAGGACACTTTCAACTGGAGAGACTTCTTTCAAGTTGCCTTAAGCATCTCAGATTGTTGGGTTAAGGATCTTTAGTTGATGCTTTATCATTCCCTTTTCTTCTATCCTTGAGAAGCTATGAAGTGAGGGAAAGTCTGAGTTGTATGTCGGTTATATCATGAATGCGGGAACTGGAACTGGTACCCTTTGGTTGGGATGCTTCTTAGAATATCTCTCATGTTCTTTTTGTACTTGTTTTTGACAAGTTGTCAATGAGCAAGTGTTTGATAAAGTTGTCATCTGAGGCATCCATAAAGTTATCTTCATCATTATCTCCCCATCCTATCAAAGATGGCATTGGTTGTCCATATGAGGGTGGAGCAGAGTATTTGACTAGAAAGTCAAATTTTCTTGATGGTTGTCCAAGTAGACCCACTTATGGATCTGCTTCTTCGTATCTTCTTTTTAGGACTGCATCAGTTGTTTATGCTAATCGCTTGTGTAACTCTTGATCTGTTGCTGGTCTCATCATGAACTGTGTTGGAAAACAGTCTGGGGTTTTGGTCTATTTTCTGTTGAAAGTGATCTGCACCGATCTATCTTGAAAGGTCTTGTAGTCTTTTTTAGTTATCGTCTGAATTGCTTGTTGAGGTTGCTATAGTCTCACATAGTCAGAGATCCAAAAGGCTGGCAGAATTTTCTTTAGTTCGTATGTGGAAATCTGCCTGGGGATGTAGGTACAAGTAGGTACCTATTATGAATCGACCTGGATCATGAGAGCATCTGGAGAAGACGGTATGGCAAGATCCAAGGCATGGTCTTGGAGTCTGTAAGCCATCTGATAGTGGAGGGTAGATCCAATTGTTCTGGGATCTTGGTCTACTCCAACTATCTGAATCTCCACTTTGAATACATTAAGGAGTCGGTCATCTCTGAAAGACATTGAAATTTGGATATAACATATGTACTACTGTTCCAGTATTTAGCATTGTTTCCATTGTTGCAATGCTTGCATGTTGATACTTCTTGAGATGAGAGTCAAGAAGTGTCATTCTGGCACTGATTGGGAGACCTTTGCAAGCATGATATGTCAGAGCTAATCGAATTGCTCCAAAATGGATATGTGTATATCCTTGCGCAATCCACTGGGCAAGAAGTTCTGGAGGGATCTGAACAGTAACAAATTGTGTTTTTGATGTAGCAGAAAGAGGACACTAACTGAATTTTGAGGCTTGAATATATTCTTTACGGTCTCTGTAAGAAGGTTTTACTAAAGCTTTAACAGTCTTAGTAAAGGAGGAAGAGGATCTAGTGAAAGCACTATATGGATTGAGGTGAGGAAGAGGTTTAGAAAGTATTTTGTTAGAGTCTGAAATATAAGATACTTCATAAAAATAATCTAATTTAGAGGCAAAGGATTTTCATAAGGAAACAGAAGGAGGCACACCAAAGGTAGCTAGATGAGATGTAGAAGGCTCGGCTATTTCTTTTGAGGTAGACATGACTGTAACAGAGGGGCTAATTTCATCTAATAGAAACTTGAGCATGGCTCTGATACCATTTGGGTTCCTATTGTAATTTGAGACTCCAAGAAGATAATATTCAAATCTAAAAACCCAAAGGAAACAGCTACTGCAATCCTCCATTCGTCTGGTAGGAAAATTTTGTGTAACAATTCATATATTAAAATTGGTCGAAAATTTTATAAAAGTTTCTTCACAGAAAATGTTCATTTTTTCATGTCCTAAAAGTTCATGTTCAGTTTTGGAAAATGGATCGGCCCATAAGTGTCCCATTTCCTTAAAAAACAAAAACTGCTGCTTATCTTTATAGAAAAAAAAAAAAAAGGTCACTGTTTGTACAGGTTTTGAAAAAAACGCCTTAAAGAATACCTTGATGTCGAAATTTTGACAACGGCTATTTCTGCAAGAACGTTCCGAACGCTTGGGTCTACATTTTCTCAATTGGATTCGAAGCCGTGGCCAAACTGGGCCCGAAACTTGGGACAGCAAGCTACCCAATTTTTGGCAGAGAAATTCCGTGGGTTACCTGAGTATACCATCAGTTTACTTAGCTTTCTATGCTATATTTTTGCTTGTTAAGTTCTTTATTACACCCATGAATCAATTATTGAGTCGAAACTTGTATTTTGAGTTCTTATTACACATTAACATATAATAAAAATGTAAGCGTTTTCATGATCATTTCATAAAAACATAAACTTGAGCAAACTCAAACATCAAGCATTCTCCAAATTTTTATCTTGAACCAACCTCATGAACTAACATGAAAATCCTTACTTTAACATGCCATTTTAAGATTATAAATAACATAAGCATATTTTAAAATATACAACACTCATAACAAGCATATTCACATTGATCCGTCCCGAGAAAGTTAACATTTTATACCATTAAAGCTTGGCTTTGTCCTAGATTTTCTTGTGGTGCTACACTTTCTAATCCACTAGCTAACAAACCTTAGCATAAGGCAAGCAAGATAGAAATTTGGTTAAAAAATGGAAAAAAAAAAAAAAGACTCTTGAACACCATGGCTTAAGAAAGGAAAAATCAGAAGGTTTTCTTCAATAACACTTACTCTAAGTGATGACCAATCCTTTGATCTTCTTGTTTTTCTTCTATTTCAAGGCTTGGGTTGGAAGAATTTTTTTTGGTTGGAATTTATTGTTGATTTTATAATGCAAGCACACATATCGTTAACAAGTAATATAATGATAAGTAAAGTATCGTTCTCTCAGAGAATTGTTATTATAATTGTTAATTACTAAAATTTTTATCACCTTCATTTTATTAAAATTACAAATTTGTAAAGATGAATATAAATTGAAATAAATAAATCGATAAATAAATAACAAAAATCAAAGAGAATTCATGAGATGAAAATCAGTAAGACAAAGCGTAGGATCACAATTTTTCTTTAACATTTCACTTGAATCTTTCTACCCTCCCCTTGATCAATTAACTGCATCGAATTAGTAGTAGAGAGTCCTAAATTATCTAAAAGTCTCTTTCGATGGACAAATAGAAATCCCCTCCTTAACTAAATCTCTAGATTCTTTTGAGAATTAGATTAAGCAAGATTTATCAAGCAAAGACTCTCTTATGGTTGCACATGTTATTTAGGTAAATTCCTATCCTATATAAACTCAAGACTTTCACACATTGATCATATATCATTCTATTCAGGGCTAAACACAAAAATCTCTTTTCAAAGTTTATTAAGGTTTACCAAATCAAATCTAATTAGTGACTACTTAATTAGAAGCATTAAACACAAATAAAACAAACAATGCAATGGCGATCACTAAAATCAAGAGAGCGAATAAATTAATTCAAGTTACATGTTGAGTTTCAACTACAATTCTAAAAAAATAAATTAGTTCATCATTAACTTAAAGCACAAAACCAAATAAAGTATCAACATCATTAACATTACAAAGCAAAATAAAAAGAGAAGTAAGATTAAGAGAAAAACTATTAAAGTTGATTTCCTTTTCTTTAATCCTTCGTTTTCAATCCATAATCTCAATGAAAATTTCTCTCTCTCAAGTTTTCTAATGTATTTTTATGAACCAAAGGATACTAAAGACGTGCCCCAATCTCTCTATTTGTAATCCTTCTTCAAAAAGGGGTAACTTTGTCTCATAAAAATTTTCCAATTCAGAAAACATTGAACTAGCATTGCAGCCCTCTCTTTTTGGCACTACAGTGCCCATTTCCAATGTCCACTAGACTACAGTTCTCCCTTCCTGGTGCTACAACGCTCTATACTAGAGAAATTGTCTTCTAGACTTGCTTAGTGCTATAGCCTCCTCTTTCTGGTGCTATAGTGCCCAGATTCTATATCAGCCAGCTCTACAACATTCTCGCCCGGCAATTATTCTCTAGTGTCCTTCTAAGCACCGCAATGCTGGCTAATCACTGCTATAGCAGTCCAAAACTATTTTCTTGAGAAATTTATGTCAAAAACTTCGTATTATCACCCCAAAAGCCATTTTTTGCCTTACCTATGAAAACACACCATAAATAATTATAAAAACATTATATGGCTCTCAAACTTGCAAAGCTTCAAGTCAAAAGCATTTAAATCACCAATATAAAATGGGCTCATCAAATACTTATAAACTTAATGTTTTGCTAGTCCTTTAGCAAAAGAGTAATAAATATAACAAATAAAAACCTAAAAACAAAAATGTAACCTTGAGCAATGATTTCATTTGACTCACAAAAATACCACAAAAATTTTACAATATTTATAACTCAAGGGAAGCTCATAACATTATATGGGTATAGAATTTCAGTTCCATCGCCAACGTTACCTTGCTTTGGATTTTTAAATGTGTGTTGTGTCCACTTTGCACACATAATTACCTACCACTAAGAGTAGTTTATGAAAACCAAGTATATAATATTGATCTGTAAAATATCAAGTTGTGAACTCTATAAGCCTACTTTTCATGCCATTCTCTATTAATGTTGATAAACACAACAGCAAAGATCAATTTAGGCTTGCAATGTGTGGCTTTGGCAAAGGCCGGATATAAGGAAAAATTATGGATAAAAATCACCCAAAAACACACAACTTATGGTAGGAACGTTATTTTGTCAACACTCTTTCTCAAATAAACCCTTCCCCAAACTTATTTACTTATCATATCAACCACTTTGCTTCTCATTAATTCTTCCCATCTTAACTTGTCTTTCTTTATCATTTTTTTTAATTGTCAAACCCTTAACATATATTTTTTTTAACTTTATCTTTTTTTTTTCTTTTTTTTTTATAAGGGTGAAACAACCTTTATTTTTTTTTCAAGGGATGAAAATAATCAAAATTCATACAAACAATTTCTCCCACTCTACCTATTTTCCCTAATCAAATGCACACTCAAATTGTTCTACATTTAATGCATGTGCCTAAGGGTAAAGATTGGAAAGGTAGGAAATTGTTTCAAAGCTAGGTCAATGTATGGGTTAATAAAGAAAAGGTTAATTTCAACTTAAAGGGGGAGACTCTAAATAATTAATTTATTTAGTAGGCCTAAAAGGCTTAAAGGGTCCAAAATGTAGGAAATAAATCAGTAAAAATGTATCAGAGTAGCGCAGCGGAATAATAAAAATTTTTCAAGATAGTTAAATATCTCATGATGCCATATACAATAAACCAACAACAATTTAAAGTCATACTTCAAAGGACGCCAATCAGTAGGAGGAGAATGATTGGAGGGCTTCAACCAACTAGCCTTCTCTACTATTCTCCAATTCCTAAATGGCTGAGTGTGTGGGCACTCTGAACGTTGATCAATATGCTAGCACTACTAGTCTTCTTCTGACTACCCAGATCTCTAAAGAACTTATTGCCACGGTGAGTTATGCAACAATAAGCCTGCTCACTTGAGAGTCTGTGGTCTAAACTGGAGTGGTAGGACCTCTATTTATAGACTTGCATGAGGTGATCCTCTGAATTCGAATTGGATTAGGAAAAGATTTTCTCCCTTATCCAACCATAAAATCCGAAAAATCTAGGCCGTATCCAACCATAATGAATTCGACCACTTTAAGGATTTTTCATTCAAAATTCAAACAGGATTTTAATTAGAATTTTATCTCTTGTGCCAAAAACATGACTAGATTCGGTCATTAAAGTGTAAGGAGAATCAAAATCTAAATAGGATTTTCTAGCTTGAATTTTATCTCATCCTTATCCATAAATAACCGAAAATCTCTTTGAGATTTTCCCTCAAAATTTCGACCACTTTTAGGGAGGAGAGAATCTAAATTCAACTAGGATTGAAACTTGAATTTTTCTCTGCATCTTTATCCACAAAAACCAAAAATATCTTAGAGGATTTTCCTCAACAAAAATTCGATCAAGTTAGTTAGGATTGGGATTCAAAATTCAAGTAGGATTCAAACAAGATTTTCCTCTTCATAATCCAACTCAAATTCGAATTCTAGCCTTGTGGAATTATCCATAAAAAATTCGAATTCCACTTAAACTGTAATTCAAAATTTGAATTTCAAATTTCAAATTCAAATTTCAAATTTAAATTTCAAATTTCAAAATTCAAATTTCAAAATCCACAAACGGTTGTATTTTAAATTTCTGTTCTCATGGATAATTTTCTACAACTCCGATCCAATCTCAAATAAAATCATGGCAACTTTATTTGGAGTTTGAATAATTGT
Source organism: Antiaris toxicaria (assembly GCA_035233585.1). Taxonomy (NCBI): domain Eukaryota; kingdom Viridiplantae; phylum Streptophyta; class Magnoliopsida; order Rosales; family Moraceae; genus Antiaris; species Antiaris toxicaria. Next base: position 27,138,886 of record CP141157.1, read on the forward strand.
GTACTCTATTATCCAAAACAAAATTTGAATTCAACCGGAGAGAATCTTGTCCACCATCCTAATCCTATGTCAACACCATCTATGCATAATCAACCAGCCAATAAGCATACACAAATCAATTTGCCAATCGTTAATGAATTATGTGGAGCTAGTAGAGGGACCAATTGGACATATATAATCGGGCTCCCGTGAATCCATATGATCATCATTCTTTACCGAATAACTCAATCATATGATCACTAATTTCAGAGTCATACCACTATAAACCTGAAATTGAACTCCCAATTATATACCGTATTACGTAAGCCTGTGACAAGCTGTTGTCCAATGACCTTGTCATGTATGTAGAACCCTCATATGATATCCATGATCAGCCTTAGGTTAAAGTTCGTTCAATCCTATTGATTAGGCTATCTTAAAGTTCCATTATACTACCGAATAAGAAAATGATTATTCACCATATGTGAATAAGAAGTCATCCACCCAGCAGATGACCCAAGGTCTTGTCCATTTTCACATCCAATATAATGCCTTTAAGAGGATACCCTTAACTCCTTATTAGAGCTATGATTCCGATATCTGTAAATAAACCCTTCATCGTATACAAGTCATGCACCCAACGAACCGGTCTATAAGCTTACTACCTCTGAGACGTTTTAGCCATTGGAACATCAAAGTACACAAGTCATATACATGAAGTAGTTCATTCACTTAGGATTAAGGTTACTGCACAATGAACGTCAAAAGCAGATTGATCCACTCATAACGGACTATGTAGATCAATCACGCTTTAGTCCCGGTCTAATATGTCACCACCAAGCAACATATCTATGTCTCTACTTGGGAGTCTATGCTCCAGACTGTGATAACCGAGAAATTTATCGTTCTCAAAAAAATTTTGTACAAAATATGTAAATAAATATATATTCATGATGAGACATGTTATAGAATACAGAGTAGATGAAAATTTTGACTAACTGAGTTATTAGTCAAAATTTGACAATGAATTAATGAATATAGTGTAAAAGCTAAACATTAATTCAAATTATAATGTTTTAAAATATTAGAAAAGTATGTGGAAAATACATATTAAGAGATCAATGATTCACATGCAAGCCACATTGATCAATGACCAAAATTAGACAAGTCATGGTAATTTTCTTTAAAGAAAATTAAAGAAAATGAGAGAGAGGATGGGGAACACGTGAGGGTCTTAAGCTTAAGCAGCCAAGTGAATTAATTCACTTGTTAGCTGCAAAGAAACACCCGAGAGAGGGAAAGAAAGAAAGAAAAAGAGAAAGAGAAAGAAAGAAAGAGAAAGAGAAAGAGAAAGAGAGAGAGAGACCGAGAAAGAGAGAGAGTAGAAGAGGAAATCCTTTCAAGTTCGGATTTTTTCTCTTCAAGTAGCAGATCATTCAAGTTTCAACCAAGAATCCACAGCAAGACATTCTCAAGCTTCAAGCAAGGTAAACCCTCGTTTTTCTCAAGTTTTCTTGGGTGAAAAATCTGGGGTTTTGAGTGAAAAAAGAGAATGTGAGTTTAGCATGTTTAAATTATCGGTTAAATCGAAACATGGTTCAAGTCTAGTTGTTTTTAAACACAAACTCGTGAGTTGATGGTTTAGAAAACCAAGTTCAGTGAGTTTTCTTCAAGAAAGTTCAGATTTTTCAAAATATTGAGTTAAGAAATATGTAAAAGCAAAATATGAGATTTTGCTTAAGAAACCATGGACTTATGATTGTAGAAATACAGTTGGTACCTTGAAACAATCTTATTGATATCGATTTTGAGTGCAAGAAGTAGAACAATTTTTGGACCCAGAATCACGATTCTTGGATGAACACGGGAGTATATAAGGGCGTATTCAGAACATGGCCCCGAACATGCCCACATGCACGACCATGTTTCAAGAAAATTGAGACCCGAGAGGTACACAGCCGTGTATCGGGCCATGTCAAAGGGTACATGATCATGGGAAGAGCGTGTAACAGACCATGTTCGACAGCAGGAAAACACGGCCAGAAACACGATCGTGTAGCCACCCGTGTAAGCACACATGAATTACACGGCCATGAACACGCCCGTGTAGGAGGGCGTGTTTGAAGTTAAAAAAAAAAGAGTCTGAAAATAGGATTTACATGTTTTGTCATGTTTCAAGTATAAGATGAATATTGAAAATAATCAACGATTATTTCTTTTATAGGAGTTCAAGTCCGACACTCTGAGGTAGCAGTTCCAGACCAGTAGAGGCTCACGCTAGTAGACTTTCTGTAAGTTCAAGCATTGTCATGACTGCAATGTGGATAATCATTTTATGTATATGATGTTATGTATGTTGTTTGACATGTATGTCAGACATTGATCGTCTGCATCACGATACACAGGTCAGTTTCATGTCATGCATGTAGAGACTCATGTTCCATGTAGATGATTCAGGTACACAGGTCAGACAGGTATCAGGTACATGAAAACATGTAGGTGTACAAAGCACCTTAGTGAGATCAATAGAACTCACACCCTAAGTAAAATATGTAATAGGTTCCTACTGTGGGGCAATCAGTATGCTACCCAGTAGAACTTCAGACAAGATAGTAATTAAACCAGTCATTAGCGTACTGGCCTCTCGACCCACGGGTAGGTTTTCATGTTCAGCTTCAGTTAAGGCTAAGGAAGTCAGCATTAAAGTATCACTCCCAGTCATGCTAACATGTTAGTACGACCAATCAGGGGTCCAAAACTAGAACTTAATTTTAAGATAATGTCCTAAGACTAAACTTTCAACCAAGAGCATGTTTTCAGAGTCAAGTTTTAGGCATGAGCACAGCATTACATGTTATGATTCATGTTTTTATGTTTGAACTTACTGAGCCCATAGCTCACCAGTTTGTTCACATGCTACAGGTAAGAGACCTGTTCACTAGTAGCATACGGTGGACGAGGGACAGGGTATGTACATGCCAAGGGGAACTGGGTGAGGGATTGTGGTCCTACCATGAGTATTCTGCTGTGTAGTTTTGAAAACCCAAGCATGTAAATTTAAAGACATGATTTCAAGTCAAGATTATGTGATAGGGTAATCATGAATTCATGTACATGTTATTTTGTTAACATGATTTTCTTATCACATTCTCGAACAAGTTGTTATGTTAAGAAAAAAAATTTATTTCACAAAATTTTCAAGTAGTTTTCAAGTTAAGCATGATGTCGGCGACCCTAGAGGTCTACATGCTATTGCGGTTGACTACAGAGTTGACTGTAATAGTACTGTAGAACCTCCATAGCAGGGCGGGCCGCCACAGTTGGTATCAGAGCCCATGTTTAAAATGGATTCAGTTTAGAGTACTAACCGTTATCACAGTTGGTATCAGAGCTCATGTTTAAAATGAGTATAGTTTAGAGTACCAACTGTTGTCACAGTTGATATTATCAGAAAAGTTGGTAGACCATATCTCGCCTAACTCCATGCATGTCCTGTTCACCGATCCAAGTAAGTTCAGTTTATGTTAAGATCAGCAGCTAGTTATGCATAAAAGTAAAGGTTTGTAGAGACCTATACTTGTAGTAAGTATATGATGATGTAATAATGCAAGAAATGATGTGAGTCCTCTTGTGGAGGATCTAATACAAATTCATCATGTAATTTTAGGATATAAAGTAGCACGATGGAAAACCAAGGCCAGAGACGGAGAAGGGGACGCCCAACTGTGTCTTAGAGATTAGAAGAGATGTAGGCTCTTCCAGAAAATCAGATGAAAGAAAATATAGAATTGAGGCAGAAGTTAGAACAGCTAGAACAGGGGTAGGGATCAGTAGGGACTCCTGCACAACAACCAGCTAAGGTAGAACAAGTAGTGCCACCAGCTGCACCAGAAGTGGTTCAAGAACCACCGGTTAGGGTGAACTCAGAGCCACTATACGAGAGATTTCAGAAAATGAGGCCTCCAGAATTTGAGGGTTCAACCAATCCCCTGGAAGCAGAAGATTGGCTTTCTTCAATCCAAATGATAATGGATTTCATAAGACTAAATGAAGAGGAGAAAGTCTTGTGTGCATCCTTTGTTCTAAGGAAGGATGTAAGATTTTAGTAGGACACAGTCCGTATGAGGAGGGACGTAACCACAATGTCATGGGCGGAGTTCTTGGAAGAGTTTAACTAGAAATACTATGATCCTGCATCACTCTGACCCCAACAGATAGAGTTTTTAGAGTTACAGCAGGCTGACATGTCCATCAGCGAAGTATACAAGAGATTTGACCAGCTCTCCCGCCTGTGTCCGTATGTGGTGCCAACAGAAAGGGAGAAGATACAGAAGATGATAGGCATGTTCAGGCCCGAGATTTCTGTCGTAGTTGACAGTGGCCCATTCCCACCAATCTCAGTAGCCGACTGCATTAGTCATGCTTTGAGGGTAGAGTACCATCTAGCCCGATAGAAAGAAGAAAGGGAAAAGGTCTAGGAAGCCAGGAAGAAAGAAAAGATCTTGGCTAAGGCCTCTCAACCTGGACAACATAGTAAGGGTAGTCAAAGTACAAGACCAGAACAGTCCAGTAATCCAGGCCCTCAGTCCCAACAGAAGAGAAAGGGTAATTTCCAGGAACTCAGAGTCAAGACAATAGAAGCCAGTCACGAAGGACTAACACCACTACAATTCCAAGTAACCCCACCTGTCCAAATTGTGGGAAGAAACATGTGGGTCAGTGCAAAGCAGGCACAACTGCATGTTTTCAGTACTGAAAAGAACGCCATTTCATCAAGAATTGCCCTATGAACCGCCAGTCTGTATCAGGAGCAAAATCTTCACGTCCACAGCAGTCACAAGTTCATGCACTCAGATTGAGTTATGAAAGCCCATCAGAAGTGCCTCTAGCAGTGCAAGAAAGACAAGAAAGAACTCTTCAGATAGATGCTAGGGTAATGGCCTACACCAGAGAAGAAGCAGAGGCAGGGACGTCCAACGTGGTGATAGGTCAGATTTCTGTCGCTAACCACTTGGCGTCTGTTCTTTTTGACTCTGGGACCACCTATTCTTTCGTATCATATGCATTTGCTGATAAGTTAGAATACCCTAGAGATCACATGGGAAGAACTTTTAGAACTGCTCTCCCATCAGGAGAAATCATGTTGTCCGAGTACTGGTTACCTCATGTACCAGTAATCGTGGCAAATAGGAAGCTGTATGCTGAATTGATCATGATGAAGATAGTAGACTATGATGTAATATTGGGAATGGATTTCCTAGGAAAATATCAAGCCACGATCGACTGCAAAGACAGAAGAATAGTGTTCAAGCCAGAAGATGAAGAATGTTTTGAATATGTCAATTCTTCAAGAAGATCAAGCAACATGATGTTCAGTTCATTGAAAGCCAAGAAGCTAATAGCCAGTGGTTATACTGGATATTTAGCTTATGTGACAGATACAGCAGAAGAGAAGAAATTACAACCGAAAGATGTTCCTATTATCAGAGAATTTCTTGAAGTCTTTCCCGAGGAACTACCAAGAATACCTCCAGAACGGGAAATCTCATTTAAGGTAGAGCTCCTACCTAGAACAGCACCGATCTCTAAGGCGCCGTACCACATGGCACCAGTGGAGTTAAAAGAGTTACAAGTGTAGTTGAAAGATCTGCTTGACAAGGGATTTATTAGACCAAGTTATGCCCCATGGGGTGCTCTCGTACTGTTTGTTAAGAAGAAAGACGGGACGTTCCGCATGTGTATAGATTATCGAGAATTGAATAAGGTCATAGTCAAGAATAGGTACCCATTACCTAGGATTGATGACCTGTTCGATCAACTCAAGGGTGCAGCAGTGTTCTTAAAGATTGATTTGAGATCAAGATACTATCAGTTGAGAATCAAGGAAGATGATGTTTCCAAGACAGCTTTCAGAACCCGTTATGGCCATTATGAATTCCTAGTAATGCCGTTTGGGTTAACGAATGCTCCAGCCACTTTTATGGACTTGATGAATAGAGTCTTCAAGGAGTATCTAGACAAGTTTGTCATTGTGTTCATTGATGACATCCTTATATATTCAAAGACTCACGCAGAGTACGAAGCACAGTTAAGAATTGTTTTTCAGAAGCTGAGAGAGCATCAACTCTATGCCAAATTCTCAAAATGTGAGTTTTGGCTAGATAGAGTACATTTTCTCGAACATGTAGTGTCCCAGGATGGAATTTCAGTGGATCCAATCAAGGTGGAAGCGATAAACAAATGGCCTGCACCTAAGAGCATGACAGAGATACGCGGTTTCTTAGGATTAGCTAGCTATTACAGGAGATTTGTGGAAGGGTTCGCACGATTGGCAGCACCTCTCACAACCCTCACACGTAAGGAAAAGAAGTATGTATGGATAGATGAGTGTGAAAGAAGCTTCCAAGAGCTGAAGAGACGGATGACAAGCGCGCCGATCTTCATACTCCCTACTGAAGGGGAGAAGTATGAAATCTACAGTGATACTTCAAAAGTGGGTTTGGGAGCAGTATTGATGCAAGAAGATAGAGTGATTGCCTATGCTTTGCATCAACTGAAAGAGCACAAGAAGAATTATCCCACCTATGACCTAGAACTTGCTGTAGTAGTGTTCGCACTTAAAATTTGGTGATACTATTTGTATGGGGCACAATGCCAGATTTACACAGATCATCAGAGTCTAAAATACTTCTTCACATAGAAGGAGTTAAACATGAGGCAAAGAAGATGGTTAGAGTTAGTGAATTATGATTGTGAGATCCTTTATCATCCAGGAAAAGCCAACCGAGTAGCAGATGCATTAAGCAGAAAAGCTATAGTTCCGCAGTAGTTGCCCATTGATTGGTTATCAAGACTATTGCAACAAGAGATTCATTTACTTGAGCTGGAGATGATATCAGGAAAATTGTCAACACTGCAGCTGAAGTCATCATTGTTTGATGATATCAAGGAAGCACAAAAGCAAGATTCAAGTCTAACAGACTCCCAGGAAGAGATGTCCAAAGATGGATTAATCATGTATCAGGGGAGAATTCACGTTCCAGCAGATAAAGAACTTTGAAGGTGAATCATGTCAGAAGCTCATGAAACGCCATACTCAGTTCATCCTGGAGCCACCAAGATGTATCAAGACTTAAAACTGTAGTTTTGGTGGAAAGGGATGAAGGGAGATATTGCAAGTTTCGTGAGTAAATGCCTGACTTGCCAGAAAGTCAAGGCTGAGTATCAGCATCCTGGAGGAAAGTTAGAACCTCTGCAGATTCCAAAATAGAAATGGGAGCATGTTACCATGGATTTTGTGGTAGGGCTACCCAAAACAAGAGAAGGACACGATGCTATCTGGGTAATCATGGACAGGTTAACAAAGACAGCTAGGTTCATACCAATAAAGATCACTTACTCATTGGAAAAGCTGGCACACCTTTATGTGGCTCATGTTGTCAGGTTACATGGAGTTCCAAAGTCCATAGTATCTGACAGAGATGCACGATTCACTTCAAACTTTTGGGAGTGTGTGCAAAGAGCCATGGGCACAGAATTGAAGTTCAGTATAGCCTTCCATCCTTAGACAGACGGACAATCAGAACGGACTATCCAGACTATAGAGGATATGCTTTGAGCATGTGTAATGGATTTTCCAGGAGCTTAGCACGAGAAGCTACCACTAGTAGAATTCTTATATAACAGCAATTATCAAGCTTCCATTAAGATGGCACCGTATGAGGCCCTGTACAGACGAAAGTGTAGATCACCCATTCACTGGTATGATCTGAAGGAAAAACAACTGCATAAAACAGATTTCATGCAGGAAACTTCTAATGCAGTTGCCAAGATCCAGTAAAGGATGAAGAGTGCTCAGAGCAGACAGAAGAGCTATATAGACAGAAGATGAAGATCCCTAGAATTCAAGGAAGGGGACTTCGTATTTCTGAAAGTGTCACCCATGAAGGGGATTATGCGTTTTGGTAAGAAGGGAAAATTGAGTCCAAGGTATATTGGACCTTATGAGGTTATCAAACGCATTGGGAAGGTTACCTACAAGTTGGCATTACCTCCTGAGCTATCAGCAGTGCACAATGTATTCCATGTCTCAATGCTCAAAAAGTACATGTCAGATCCATCTCATGTGCGACAACATGAACTAGTCCAAGTCCAAGAGGATTTAACCTATGAAGAACAGCCTGTTCAGATACTGGCTAGAATAGAAAAGGTGCTGAGAAACAAGACCATCCCACTAGTCAAGGTATTATGGAGGAATCACAACATTGAAGAAGCTACGTAGGAAAGAGAAGATGAAATGAGACTTTCACACCCTCACTTGTTCTAAATTTTCGAGGACGAAAATCTTATAAGGAGGGGTGAATGTGATAACCGAGAAATTTATCGTTTTCAGAAAAATTTTGTACAAGATATGTAAATAAATGTATATTCATGATGAGACATGTTATAGAATACAGAGCAGATGAAAATTTTGATTAACTGAGTTATTAGTCAAAATTTGACAATGAATTAATGAATATAGTGTAAAAGCTAAAGATTAATTCAAATTATGATGTTTTAAATTATTAGGAAAGTATGTGAAAAATGCATATTAAGAGATCAATGGTTCACATGCAAGCCACATTGATTAATGGCCAAGATTAGACAAGCCATTGTAATTTTCTTTAAAGAAAATTAAAGAAAATGAGAGAGAGGATAGGGAACACGTGAGGGTCTTAATCTTAAGCGGCCAAGTGAATTAATTCACTTGTTAGCTGCAAAGAAATGCCCGAGAGAGGGAAAGAAAGAAAGAGAAAGAGAAAGAGAGAGAGAGACTGAGAAAGAGAGAGAGCAGAAGAGGAAATCGTTTTAAGTTCAGATTTTTTCTCTTCAAGCAGCAGATCATTCAAGTTTCAGCCAAGAATTCACAGCAAGACGTTCTCAAGCTTCAAGCAAGGTAAACCCTCATTTTTCTCAAGTTTTCTTGGGTGAAAAATCTGGGGTTTTGAGTGGAAAAAGAGAATGTGAGTTTTACATGTTTAGATTTTCAGTTAAATCAAACATGGTTCAAGTCTAGTTGTTTTTAAACACAAATTCGTGAGTTGACGGTTTAGAAAATCAAGTTCAGTGAGTTTTCTTCAAGAAAGTTCTGATTTGTCAAAATGTTGAGTTAAGAAATATGTAAAAAGAAAATGTGAGATTTTGCTTAAGAAACCATGGACTTATGATTGTAGAAATGCAGTTGGTACCTTGAAATGATCTTATTGAGATCGGTTTTGAGTGTAAGAAGTAGAACAAAGGCCATAAAAGCCTTAGAAAAATAGAGTAGAGATTTTCAGACCCAGAATCACGATTCTGGGATGAACACGGGCATGTACAAGGGCGTGTTCAGAACACGGCCCTGAACATGCCCACATACACGACCGTGTTTCAAGAAAATTGAGACTCGAGAGGTACACGGCCAAGAACATGGCCGTATCTCAGGCCGTGTTAAAGGGTACACGGTCATGGGAAGGGCGTGTAATAGACCATGTTCGACAGCAGGAAAACACGGCCAGAAACACGACCGTGTAGCCACCCGTGTAAGCACGCATGAATTACACAGCCATGTTCCACAAATTACATGGCCATGCACGTTTAAGTCTAGAAGATTACACGGCTATGAACACGCCTGTGTAAGAGGCGTGTTCGAAGTTTAAAAAAAAAAAAGAGTCTGGAAATAGGATTTACATGTTTTGTCATGTTTCAAGTATAAGATGAATATTGGAAATAATCAACAATTATTTCTTTTATAGGAGTTCAAGTCAGACACTTTGAGGCAGTAGTTCCAGACCAGTAGAGGCTCACGCTAGCAGACTTTCTGTAAGTTCAAACATTGTCCTGACTGCAACATGGACAATCATTTTATGTATATGATATTATGTATGTTGTTTGACGTGTATGCCAGACGTTGACCGTCTGCATCACGATACATAGGTCAGTTTCATGTCATGCATGTAGAGATTCATGTTCCATGTAGATGATTCAAGTACACAGGTCAGACAGGCATCAGGTACACAAAAACATGTAGGTGTACAAGGCACTTTAGTGAGATCAATAAAACTCACACCCCAAGTAAAACATGTAATAGGTTCTTACTGTGGAGCAATCAGTATGCTATGCAGTGGAACTTCAGATAAGATGGTAATTAAACCAGTCATTAACGTACCGGCCTTTCGACCCACGGGGAGGTTTTCATGTTTAGCTTCAGTTAAGGCTGAGGAGGTCAGCACCAAAGTACCGCTCCTAGTAATGCTAACATGTCGGTACGACTAATCAGGAGCCCAAAACCCGAACTTAATTTTAAGATAATGTCCTAAGACTAAACTTTCAGCCAAGAGCATGTTTTCAGAGTCAAGTTTCAGGCACGAGCACAGTATTACATGTTATGATTCATGTTTTTATGTTTGAACTTACTGAGCCCATAGACCTGTTCACCAGTAGCATACGGTGGACGAGGGACAGGGTATGTACATGCCAGGGGGAACTGGACGAGAGATTGTGGTCCTACCATGAGTATTCTGCTGTGTAGTTTTGAAAACCCAAGCATGTAAATTTAAAGACATGATTTCAAGTCAAGATTATGTGATAGGGGAATCATGAATTCATGTACATGTTATTTTGTTAACATGATTTGCTTATCACATTCTCGAACAAGTTGTTATGTTAAGAAAAAAAATTTATTTTGCAAAATTTTCAAGTTAAGCATGATGTCGGCGACCTTGGAGGCCTACATACTGTTGCGGTTGACTACAGAGTTGACTATAATAGTACTGTAGAACCTACATAGCAGGGCGGGCCGCCACATAGACAGTCAAGACAAATCATCCCCACCATGGCTTTAGACAACATAATAATCTTAACATGAGTTAGATGCTTGGTCTAACCCCATAGACTACAGATCTTAGTTTAGACCACTTACTTTAGAACATTATCTTCTCACATACAAAAGTCCATTGCATGCAACGTTCTAACAATTTTAACATAAGCAGTCAGTGAGGCATATTTGCTTACATTTACTTTAACATGTAAATAGAATGAGGACAAACAACAATGTAATGAATAACTTCTATATATAATTTTATTATCCAGTTCAAAATAAATACATCAAAATGTCTCTAATGCTTAAGGCATTTCCTAACAATCTCCCACTTGCCCTAAGCCAGTAGATGTGCCATGTTATGTATCCCCATCGCCTTTACATGCCTCTCAAAGCTTCTAGCCACCAAAGTCTTAGTAAAGGGATCAGCAATGTTGTCCTCAGACGCGATCTTACATACATCTACTTGTCCTGTCTCCACATGCCCTCTAATAATGTGATACCTCCGATCTATGTGCTTGGTCCTCTTGTGGTGCCGAGATTCCCTTGTGTTGGCAATAGCCCCAGTGTTATCATAGTAAAGTGTGATAGGCTTGTCAACACCCGAAATGATCTCAAGGTCTCTAAAGAACTTGCAGAGCCAAACCACTTCTTTAGATGCCTCAGCCGCAGCCATATACTTAGCCTCCATCGTAGAGTCAGCTGTGCAACCCTGCTTCATGCTCCTCCACACAATGGCACCTCCTCCAAGCAAGAACACTGATCTTGATGTCGATTTTCTCGAATCCTTGCAAGTTTGGAAGTCTGAGTTCGTGAATCCTATAGGTATTAGGTCCCCTCCAGAATACACCAACATATATTCTCTCGTTCTCTTAAGATACTTGAGTATATGTTTTACTGCTTGCCAACGCTTGGTTCCAGGATTCGCTTGATATCGACTCACCATACCTACTACAAAACATATGTCTGGGCAAGTGCAAAGCATAGCATACATAAGACTACCTACAATGGATGCATAAGGGACCTTACTCATACGCTCTCTTTCTTCCGATGTCTTGGAACAGTCATCCAATGAAAGAGTTAGACTGACAATGGAAGGTTGAGAACCTTTCTTTGCCTCTTGCATTGCATATTTGTCAATTATTTTATCTATGTATAAAGCTTGGGACAATGCTATCATTTTGTTCTTTCGATCTCTGAAGAGACGAATGCCTAGTACATAATTAGCTTCTCCCAAGTCCTTCATGTCAAACTGTTGGTGCAACCAAAGCTTAACCGATGATAAGTTTCCTACATCATTCCCAATGAGTAGTATATCATCGATATAGAGTACCAGAAAGACCACTTTTCTATCCTTAATACGTTTATAAACACAGTTTTCATCAACGTTCTGCTCAAAACCAAATGTCTTGATTGCTTGATCAAATCTCTGGTTCCATGAGTGGGATGCTTGCTTTAATCCATAAATAGATCTAAGCAACTTGCAGACTTTTCTTTCTTGGCCTTTTGCCACGAACCTTTCGGGCTGTATCATGTAGATACATTCCTCAAGATGGCCATTCAAGAATGCTGTCTTGACATCCATTTGCCAGATCTCGTAATCGAGAGTCGCAGCAACGGACAGAAGAATACGGATAGACTTCAGCATAGCAACAGGTGAAAAGGTTTCATCGTAATTGATTCCAGCCTTTTGCATGTACCCCTTTGCAATCAGTCTAGCTTTGAAAGTTTCCACTCTCCCTTCTACATCCTTCTTTCTTTTATAGACCTGCTTGCATCCAATGGGTTTTATCCCATCTGGTAGATCTACAAGTTCCCAAACATAGTTGGATTTCATAGAATCCATCTCATTGTTCATGGCCTGTTTCCAAGATTTAGAATTAACATCATTTATAGCTTCATCATAGGTGATCAGATCATCCTCATGCTCATGAGCCTCGGCCTGGTATACCTCAATATCATACATAAAGAAATTAGGCTTCTTCGAAACCTTCCCAATACGATGAGGCACCCTAAATTGTTGATCATCTATAGGTCTTTCACCGGATCTCGGACTAGCGTCCAAGACCAAAATCTGTGGAGCAATTCTTTACCCGATAACTCCTCTAGCACTACTTTGCTTTGAGGCTTAAAGTCATTCATGTGACTTTCATCCAAGAATGTCGCATGGGTTGAAACAATGAATTTTTGTTCTTTCGAGTTATAGAACAGACCTCCCTTAGTTCCCTTAGGATACCCTACAAACATGTATAATTCTGTTCTTGGTTCCAACTTCTTCGCATCCTTATCCAGTACATGTGCCGGGCAGCCTCATATTCTCATATGTCTAAGTGACGGCTTCCTGCCACGCCATAATTCATATGGAGTCCTGGGAATTGATTTGCTTGGAACTTGGTTTAGAATATAGCACACCGTTTATAATGTATATCCCCAAAACGATAATGGCAGCATTGAATAACTCATCATGGACCGTACCATATCCAATAAGGTCCTGTTTCTCCTTTCGGCTACACCATTCTGTTGTGGAGTACCAAGTGTAGTCAATTGAGATAATATCCCATTCTCTACAAGATGTCCTAGAAATTCATCAGAGAGGTATTCGCCACCTCGATCAGATTGAAGTGTCTTTATGGATTTACCTAATTACTTTTCCATTTCCGCACGATACTCTTTGAACTTGTTAAAGGTTTCGCTCTTACGGTGCATCAGGTATATATATCCATACCTCGAGTAATCGTCTATAAAGGAGACATAATACTCGAACCTTCCTCGTACTGTGACGTTCATAAGGCCACATACGTTAGTGTGCACAATTTCTAAGAGTTCCTGAGCCCTAGTACCCTGAGCTCCAAAAGACCTCTTAGTCATCTTACCCTCAAGACAAGACTCACATTGAGGAAGACGTACCTCCTCTAGAGATTCTAGAGGACCGTCTTTCACCAACCTTTGAATCGTATCCTGATTAATATGACTAAGTCTTAAATGCCAAAGATACACCTTGTTAGAGTGAGAAACTTTCAATCTTTTAGAGTTATCTATTAATTCGATGTCAAGCAGTGAGTACATCTTAGGTTTGATCATATATAAGTTTCCATCCATCCATCCAGAACAGATAAAAGACTTATTTATACAAATATCAACTCTTTTACTAAAAGAAACTGAATAAGAATCCTTTATTAAACAAGCTACCGATATAAGGTTCCTCATAAAATTAGGAATATAAAAACAGTCTTTCAATAAAATAAACCTAAATTCATCAAGTAAAGGTAAACATCTCCCACTGCCTCAGCCACCACCAAGCTACCATCTCCTGTCTGTAATGAGAGGCTCTTGTCATGTAGACTTATCATTTCCACGAACCCCTGCATAGAAACACAAACATGATTAGTGGCGCCCGAATTAATGACCCAAGTGTCTTTCGATTCTTCCACCAAACACGCTTCTAAATAGTGAAGTTCCTTACCTTCCTTGCCCTTGGCGGCTAGGAATTCCCGGCAAGCCTTCTTGAAGTGACCTACCTTCCCATAACGGAAGCATTTGGACTTTTTGGGGTCCCTGAGCTTCTTGTTCTTCATCTTCTTCTTCCCATCCGAGACAGGAGGATTGGAAGAACTAGAAGCCGCTTACTTCTGATTTGGCTTCTTCCTCTTCCGTGAGGGTTTGGAAGATTTCGCCAAATTGGCCTCTCTTTTTGGTTGGACCGCATCCCCATCCTTGATCATCCACTCATAAGCTTGGAGTTGCTTCATGAGCTCGATTAGTCCTAACTCTCTTGTCGCCAAATTATATGCGGCCTTAAACCCCACAAAATCTTTTGACAGAGTTTTGAACACCATCTCGATCTAGGTGTTGTAGTCTAGTTCAGCACCGTTCTCGGTAGCCTCAGCAAAGAATCCCATTAGAGTGATCATATGGTCCTTCACCGGAGTACCTGCCTTTTGCTTAGAGTTCATAATGCTGGTAATAGCAGACTATCGAGCCAATTTTTCTTGGCCTCCGAACATGTCCTCTAGATTTTCCATGATCTCCTCAGTAACTTGATAAGTCTCATGCTGCTTTTGTAAAGCATTCGTCATGCTAGCAAGAATGTAGCATCAAGCTATCTCATTGGATTCTCTCCAACGAGTATAGGCAACTGGGACCTCCTCAAGCGGTGTGTCAGGTTTGGGCCCAGGTGGGCATGGTTCGTCCAGCACGAACTTGTGTCTCTCGCAGCTGAGAACTATCAATAGATTTATTTTCCAGTCTTTATAATTATCGCCATTCAGCTTATTTTCAGTAAATATTGAAATGAGGGGTGTCGGTGGCATTTTGAACTGAAATAAAATTATACTAGACATCATTACAAAACCCAAGCAAATATACAGATAATTTAGCAAACAAAACATACAAGTATGTTCCTACATGAAACTTGAAAAACATGTAGCATTACAACGGTAATTCTCAGCACCTATTGCCCCAAGCCACCGAGGGGTGGTCATAAGACAAATAGCCAGAATATGGACCTCGTCCAATTAATATATGTTGCCTTAAATCCTCCAAGGTTAAAACATATATTAATAACCGCTTATTTTGGCCACCAGTTTAGTTAACAGAGCTTCTAAGGAAGGTTAATAACTAAACGAGTCTTGAGTGTATAACCATTATTTACGTAACCCGATCCACGTCCTACCAAGCCACCGAGGGGTGGTCATGAATAAGATCGTGCTCGAACACGTTTTCCACATAGGAGATCTAACCTAGTATACCGGCGGTGGTAAACACCTACCGAGGGGTGTGGTCAGGGCAGAACTGATGTGAGGCGTTATCATGCTTTCACATATGGATCAACAATGGAGGCTGTGGGTTTTGTTTAAAACTCTCTCCTACTCAATATTTTGAAAAACATGCAAGTTTTGACAAAGATGTATGATCAATATAGTATGAGCGGCACTCACCTATCCTATATGACATGTTATCAAATATACATATAAAACACCCATCAATACATATTTATACATCCATCACATATCATAGAAAAAATAATTGACAGAATAATAACCAAGCCATGGTTCTATCCTAGAACAAAGAAAATAAAGATTACAAAATTCCATCCAAAGCATTCTTTGGGTCTTGAATTTTGTTCCATTTTCTTGTATCCATTTTTATGTAGCCTCTCCATTTATTTCTCATCCTAAGAATCATTTAAAATTTAAATTCCAAAAATTTAAATTTCAAATTGAAATTCCAAATTCGAATTTTAAATTTAAATTTCAAATTCAAATTTTAAACAATTTTAAATATCATGTGTAATAATATGCAATTTCAAAAATTTTAAATTTTCAATTACATATTTTTAAACATCATTTAAAAATTAAATCTCAAATTTAAAAATCAAAATTTTTCGATTTTCGAACCATCAGCCCTAGAGGCCGGCAACCGCCGTGGGCAGCCCCCAGCCCCCGGGGGGTTGGCAGCCCACGACCGCAGGCCATGTGCAGCTATGCCGGGCTATAGGCCAAGCCTACAGCCACAGGCTGCACGCCTCAGCTGGGCACAGCAGCCACTAGGTTGCAGGCAGCGCCTGCAGCCACAGGCTACACGCTCAGGGATGTGGCCAGCCCTTAGGGGACAATGACCACCCTCGGTTACAGGCAGTGCCTGCGGCCGTGGGTGGTGTAGCCGTGGGCAGGGGCTGCTGTAGCCCCATCTTACTCGAGGGCAGAGGCTGTAGCCCCACCACAGTTGGTGGTCCATCCTAAGGGGGTCGGTCCTCGATTTCCGTGCTATATTCCAATTTACCCATTAGGATCTCCAAAAATTAATTTGAATCCTAATTAAATTGAAATTTTCCACACAATCAAAATTTCAACCTTTAAATTAAATTTAACTTTTGGGAAAAATAAATTACGGTCTTCAATCTCAATCTCAATCTCCTCTAAGAATAATTACATAAAATTTCCTAAACCGTTTTTAGTGTACAAAAATTCTAATCATAATAATTCTAAGAGACAAAAAATTAAAATCCATGGGAAAATTATAGTGTTAATAAACTACTCCCATGGTTATATAAAAATTCCTAGATATAATTTTCTAAATTCTAAAGAACCATAGCTGGCATAAAACAAGCATGCTTATAATAATTTAAAAAATTAAAATAACCACATACTACATACATAATACATGATAACAACATAAAGAAATCCTAGAATGCCACTCTCTAAATATTAAATCCATACATAAATAAAAAGACTAATTAATTGTCTAATTTATGTACATGACATAGTCATGAGATGACTCTGATACCAATTGTAGGAAATAAATCGGTAAAAACGTATCAAAGTGACGTAGCGGAATAATAAAAAATTTTCAAGATCATTAAATATCTCATGATGTCATATACAATAAACCAACAACAATTTAAACTCATACCTTAAAGGATGCCAATCTGCAGGAGGAGAATGATTGGAGGGCTTCAACCAACTAGCCTTCTCTACTATTTTCAATTCCCGAATAGCTGAGTGTGTGGGCACTTTGAACCTTGATCGGTATGCTAGCACTGTTAGTCTTCTTCTGACCACCTAGATCTTTAAAGAACTTATTGTCACGGTAAGTTATGCAACAATAAGCCTGCTCACCTGAGAGTCTGTTGTCTAAGAGAACTGGAGTGGTAGGACCTCTATTTATAGACCTACATGAGGTGATCCTCTGAATTCGAATTGGATTAGGAGAAGATTTCCTCCCTTATCCAACCATAAAATTTGAAAAATCTAGGCCTTATCCAACCATAATGAATTTGGCCACTTTAAGGATTTTTCATTCAAAATTCAAACAAGATTTTAACTAGAATTTTATCTCCTCATTCCCTTATAAAAACTGATTCCCCTTTGTGCCAAAAACATGACTAGATTCGGTCATTAAAGTGTGAGGAGAATCAATATCCATATAGGATTTTCTAGCTTGAATTTTATCTCATCCTTATCTTATCCTCAAAATTTCAACCACTTTTAAGGAGGAGAGAATCCAAATCCAACTGGGATTGAAACTTGAATTTTTCCCTACATCCCTATCCACAAAAACCGAAAATATTTTGGAGGATTTTTTTTAACAAAAATTCGACCAAGTTAGTTAGGATTGGGATTCAAAATTCAAGTAGGATTCAAACAAGATTTTCCTCTTCATAATCCAACTCAAATTCGAATTCTAATCTTGTGAAATTATCCACAAAGAATTCGAATTCCACTTGGACTGTGATTCAAAATTTGAATTTCAAATTTCAAAATTCAAAATTTAAAATTCAAAATTCAAAATTCAAATTTAAATTTCAAATTCGAATTTGAAATTTAAATTTCAAATTCAAATTTCAAATGCAAAATTTAAATTTCAAATTTCAAAATTCAAATTTCAAAATCCATAAATAGTTGTATTTCAAATTTCTGTTCTCATGGATAATTTTCTACAACTTCGATCCAATTTCAAATAAAATCATGGCAACTTTATTTAGAGTTCGAATAATTGTGTACTTTATTATCCAAAACAAAATATGAATTCAACCGAAGAGAATCTTGTCCACCATCCTAATCCTATGTCAACACCATCCATGCATAATCAACCAGCCAATAAGCATACACAAATCAATTTGTCAATCGTTAAGGAATTATATAGAGATAGTAGAGGGACCAATTGGACATATATAATTGGGTTCCCGTGAATCCATATGATCATCATTCTTTACCAAACAACTTAATCATATGATCACTAATTTCAGAGTCACACCACTATAAACCTGAAATTGAACTCCTAATTATATACCGTATTACATAAGCCTATGACAAGCTATTGTCCAATGACCTTGTCATGTATGCAGAACCCTCATATGATATCCATGATCAGCCTTAGGTCAAAGTCTGTTCGATCCTACTGATCAGGCTATCTTAAAGTTCCATTATACTATCGAATAAGAAAATGATTATTCACCATATGTGAATAAGAAGTCATCTGCCCAGCAAACGACCCAAGGCCTTGTCCATTTTCACATCCAGTATAATGCCTTTAAAAGGATACCCTTAACTCCTTATTAGAGCTATGATTCCGATATTTGTAAACAAACCCTTCATCATATACAAGTTATGCACCCAACGAACCGATCTATAAGCTTACTACCTCTGAGACGCTTTCACCATTAGAACATCAAAGTACACAAGTCATATACATGAAGTAGTTCATTCACTTAGGATTAAGATTACTGCATAATGAACGTCAAAAGCATATTGATCCACTCATAACGGACTACGTAGATCAATCACGTTTTAGTCCCGGTCTAATATGTCACCACCAAGCAACATATCTATGTCTCTACTTGGGTGTCTATGCTCCAGACAGTCAAGACAAACCATCCCTACCATGGCTTTAGATAGCATAATAGTCTTAACATGAGTTAGATGCTCGGTCTAACCCCATAGACTACAGACCTTAGTTTAGACCGCTTACTTTAGAACTTTGTCTTCTCGCATACAAAAGTCCATTGCATGCAGCGTTCTAACAGTTTTAACACAAGCAGTCAGTGAGGTATATTTGCTTACATTTACTTTAACATGTAAATAGAATGAAGACAAACAGCAATATAATGAATAACCTCTATATATAATTTTATTATCCAGTTCAAAATAAATACATCAAAATGTCTCTAATGCTTCGGGCATTTCCTAACACAAAGTTGGCCTAAATTGTTTCCCTAATGTTACATTATCTAGGATTTCACCTTGAATAAGACTCAAGCAGGTTCTAGAGTTCGATAGGATCTAAAAATCACTAAAGTACACATAAATGTACTCTATGCAAGCATGGTGACAAAGTGATCAATTTAAGTGCTCAAAGTGTTTAAGGAATCCAAAATCAATGCAAAACAACAATGAAACCAAATACACAGACAAGAAAGCATTCATCACCTCCCAAAAGTTACAAATTAGTAAATCATACTTAATCATCATAATTTATAGTCAAATAGGATTAGTCAAAAAAAAAAAATTTTTGGGTTTTTTTGTTGAAATTTATAACAAGATAGAAGTGCATAAAAAAATGTTCCCTTTACGCAAAATTAAGATAAACATTGTCTCCAATGTAAAAGAAAGGAGAGGAAGCCATACCTAGCCTACAGAGCTTCCATTATAAAACTCAACATGTAACTCGGGTGTTGCAGCTTTGGTCAAGTGGCATTACAACGGTTGTACTCTACATTACCTAGCACTGCAGCACTTGATGTGTGGCACTGCAGTGCCTATTTGCACTTTGTTTTTTAAAGGACGCATGCTCAGACATTTGAACTCTTGTTGTTATGGGTTGAAAAGATGAATAACCATACGAATGAACCCAATCTTGCTTAATTCCCTAATCTGAACAAAATCAAATAGAAAAGATTAGTACATATAAAAAACAAAACAAAATAAAAAAAATTCAAAACAAAGCTCAAAGTTTAGAGAGCTTGGGTGTCCTTCTAAGAAGCACTTGGTTTAGAGTCATTAGCTTGACTTCTTTGTTGCTTTAGCCAACTTGTCCTTAGATATCATTAATGGACCAATCCAATGCAATCTTGATTGCATTCCAACTTTTACAATCTGGAATGGGCACTTTGTCTTCTTTTTCACTAATCACATTAATAAGGTGGGTTTTAGTTTGCCATAGCTTAAGAGGTTTTCCTTGGTTATCAAGTTGTGGCTTTCTTCCATGACAATGTTGTGATGTAGTTCCTCATCGGTGTTCAAGCTGAACTTGATATACTTCATAAGGTTTTATCTGATGCTCATAAGCCTCCATCGGATTCACTTCAACCGCTTTCTCACTCTCTATGCTTTATTGGCACCTATTTTCATATTGAGGAGCCTCTGTAAATGCTTTGAATGCATTAAATGTTACTTTTTCATTCTCTACTTGTAGAATCAATTCCTATTGCCTTATATTTATTACAATGTTTCCTGTAGCTAAGAATGGCTGCCCTAGAATTATAGGAATATCCTGGTCCTTTTCCATATCAAATACTATGAAATCAATTGGAAAAATCAATTTATCAACTTTCACAAGCACGTCCTCAACCATACCCCTTAGATAGGTAAGAGATCCATTAGCAAACTGCAAAGTGACATTTGTAGGGTTATATTTAAACTAAGCTCCGTTCGTTTTTAGCATTGCATTCGCATTGTATTCAAATGCAATGTAATTTTAATCAAAACGCAAAAGTATTGCATTCAAATGCTAATCACATCACATTTTAAATCCAATACAATTACTATTTATTATTTTACTTTTTCTATTATTTTTATTAATCACATCGCATACTCTTTCTCTCTCTCCTTTTTTTTCTCTCTATTTTACCCATCACATCACATATTTATTATTTAAATACAATTCAAATCATTTTCATCTAACACACATTGCATTCAAATCTAATGCAAATACTTTTCCTCTAAATGTAAATTGCATTCAATGCATTGCATTTAAACACAATGCGTTTATCAAACGGAGTCTAAGTCTTTGATAGATAAAAAGCGGTATTAGATTAAAACTAGTACCTAAATCACATAAAGCTCTACCAAAAAATTTATTACCAATAGTACATAGAATGGTGAAGTTTTCCAGATCCTCGAGCTTAGGTGACAATTTCTTCTAGATGATGACACTACACTTTTAATTAAGGAAACCATTTCAAAGTCATTCAATCTTCTTTTCTTGGACAAGATCTCCTTTAAGAACTTCACATAACTAGGCATTTGCTCTGAAGGATCAGAAAACGAAATGTTGATATAAAGCTTTTTAAATACCTTAAGAAATTTGGAGAACTATTTATCCTACTTTTGCTTATTCAAGTATTAAGGTAATAGTGGTGGTAGATTGTATTGAGAGAAATCTCCTACACTCAATTTGTCTTCCTTGGCCTTTTCTTCTCGATTTTTTTCTTGCTTTCAACCACTACTTCATCCTCAATTAGCTTAACTGGTGAATAGCAAGAAGAGAATAGTATTGATCCCTAGAGTATCAAACTTCTTGGTCAAAGTGACCACTTGGGTAGTTAAGGTAGTTATAGCATCAATTGCATGAATGCCTGCTACCTTCCTGTGCATTGACCTCTCAATAGCCCATTGATAATTGTTAGTTGTGATATACTTAAGCAATTCATAAGCTCTATCAATAGACTTTGCCATAAGAGCACCACCTGCAGCCATATACATGTTAGACTTAAGATTACCAACCAGACTATTGTAAAAGGTTTGTACTTGGAGCCATTTGGGTAGCCAATGATGTGGGCATCATCGGAGCAAATCTTTGAATCTCTCCCAAGCCTCATAAAGAGATTCAGAATCATATTGCATAAGTGAGCTTATGTCATTTCTTACCCCTATAGCACTTAATGTGTCGTAGTTCACTGCCCATTTGTTTTGGTTTTTGTAGTTTTTAAGGTTGCATACTTGGATATTTGAGCTCTTGTTGCTGGGGATTGAAAAGATGAATAACTATATGAAAGACCCCTAAACTTGCTTGATTCCCTAATTTGGACAAAATCAAATAGAAAAGATTAGTACATATCTAAAACAAAACAAAATACACTAATGTAAAAAATAAAAAATCAAAAAATCAAAATAAAGCTCAAAGTTTAGAAAGCTTGTGTTGCCTCCCAAAAATCACTTGGTTTAGAGTCCTCATCCCAAATGCTTCGTGGCTCTAGCCAACTTGTCCTTTGATATCATCAATTGACCAACCCAATGCAGACTTGATTGAATTCTAACTTTTACTATCTAGAATGGGTACTTTGTCTTCTTTTTCTCCAATCACATTAACAAGGTGGGTTTGAGTTCACCATAGCTCAAGAGGTTCTATTCCTAGGTCATCAAGCTTTGGCTTTCTTCCTTACCAATGGTGTGATGTAGTTCCTAGCCTGTGTTCAAGATGAACTTGATATGCTTCTTATGGTTTTATCTGATGCTTAGAAGCCTTCATTGGATTCACTTCAATCACTTTCTTAATCTTTATGTCTTGTTGGCAATTATTTTGACATCGAAGAGCCTTTGTAAATGCTTTGAACACATTAAATGTAACTTTTCTATTTCCACTTATAGATTCAATTTCTTTTGCCTTAAATTGATTACGACATTTCCCATAGTAAAGAATTGCCTCCTCAAGATTATAGGAATATCTTGGTCCTCTTCCATATCCAATATTATGATGTTAGCTGGAAAAATCAATTTATCAACTTTCACAAACACGTCTTTGACCACACCCCTTGGATAGGTAAGAGATCTATAGGTAAGTTGTAACATGACATTTGTAGGCTTTGCTTTATTCAAATCAAGTCTATGATAGGTCAAAAGTGGCATTTGATTAACACCAACACCCAAATCACATAAATCTCTATTGAAAAATTTATTACCAATAGTACAGGAATGGTGAAGCTTCCTAAATCCTTGAGCTTAGGTGGCAATTTTTTCTGGATGATGGCGCTACACTTGTAGTTAAGGAAATTTTTTTAAGTCATTCAGTCTTATTTTCTTAGACAAGATCTTCTTTAAGAACTTTACATAACTAGGCATTTGCTCTGAAGCATCAGTAAACGGAATGTTGATATGGAGTTTTTAAAATATCTTAGGAAATTTGGAGAATTATTTGTCCAACTTCTACTTCTACAACCATTGAGAGAATGGTGGTGGCATATTGTATTAAGAGAAATTCCCTACATTCAACTTGTTTTCTTTGGGCTTTTCTTTCCAAGTCTCTTCTTGATTTTGAACCACCACTTCATCCTCAATTAGTTAGGCTGGTTAATTGGACTTCTTGATACCCTCATTTAACTCCTTCCTGCTTCTTAGTGTAATTGCCACGCAATGTTCTTTACCTTCTCTTTTTGGATTTGTCTCCATATTGCTAGGCAAGCCACCTTAAGGACGATTGTTGATGGTGTTATCCAATTGTCCCAGTTAGATCTCAAGATTCCAGATGGAAGTCGCTTGATGTTGGAGTTGAGTCCTTGTCTCTATGATGAGTTGATTAATATTAGTGGTCATTTGAACCACTAAATCTTTAAGATTTGGCTTCTTCTACTGTAATGGTGCTTGTGGCGAAAACCCAGTTAGTATAATGGCTCGAAGACGAAGAAGAAAGCCCTTGATTATTATTTTATGAAAAATTAGGATGACTTTGCCAACCTGGATTGAAGTAATTCAAGTTCGGATTGTTGGCCCGCTTGTTATAATTACCAACGTATTGCACAGATTCTAAATTAATGGAGCATTGGTTGGTAGAGTGATTACCATAAATCTCACAAATCATATAAGGACTTTGAATAGCATTGACTCCAAAGTATCAAATTTCTTGGACAAAGCAACCACTTGAGCAATTAAGGCAGTTATAGTGTAAACTTTAAGAATTTGTGCTATCTTCCTATGCATTGACCTCTCAGTAGGCCATTGATAATTGTTAGCAGCGTATCCTTAAGCAATTCATAAGCTCTATTAGTAGACTTTTCATAAGAGCACCGCCTATAGTCGTATCAATGTTAGACTTAAGATTGCCATCCAGATCGTTAGAAAAGGTTTGTACCTAGAGCCATTTGGGTAGTCCATGATGACGGCATCATTGGAGCAAACCTTTGAATCTCTCCCAAGCCTTACAAGGGGATTCAAAATCATATTGCATAAATGAGAATATGTCATTCCTCATCCATGTAGTTTTAGCCTATGAAAAGTACTTAGCAAGAAACTTCTGTGCCAAATCATCCCAAGTAGTAATAGAGATAGAAGGAAGTGAAGTCAACCAACCTTTTGCTTTATCCTGAAGTGAGAAATGGAAAAGCATGAGCCTGATGGCACTCGATGGGACTCCATTAAACTTAGTTTTGCAAATCTTTAAGAAATTCGTGATGTGAGCATTTGGATCATCACAAGGTAAACCTCCAAATTGTAATGAAGTTTGAACCATCTGGATGATAGCAGGTTTTAGTTCAAAATTATTAGCTCTGATAATAAGCCTTACAATGCTTGTCTGAATTACATCAACCTTAGGAATTGTATAATCCCTTAAAGTTTTGTTTTGCATTTCTCCCCATGCTTCAGCGATCCTACTTGTTAAATCAAAGCTTGATGTCTTTACTTCCAATTTCTCTAATAAGTGTTTTCGATTTCCAGATCAAAAGGAATTAGCTCTAAGCCTTTATCACTTCACATGTAAAGACTTAAGTGCCCAAAAAAGAAAATTAAAAACAATGTTTAAATTGAAACTAAGAATAATGGACATTAATATTAACAAATTATAGTAAAACAATTCCCTGGAAGCATCGGCAAGAACTTGTTTTTGATTTTATAACACAAATGCATATAGTACTAACAAGTAATGATAAGTAAAGAATCATTCTCTCAGAGAATTGTTACTACAATTATTAATTACGAAAATTTTTATCACCTTAATTTTATTTAAACAATAACTTTGTAAAGATGAAAATAAATTAAAATAAAAAAATAAAAAACAAAAATTAAATAAGAATTTGATAAGGCACATTTGCAATATATTTCTCATCGGTAATTTGTTGGATTTTCTGAGTTTATGTTTGGTATTTTGGTGTGTTTTGCTCACAATTTAATAAGTAGGTGATTCAAGCATTTAGGAGTGTTTCTAAAGCTAAAAGATCAAGTTGCGGTGAGTTCCGTTTTGGCTACGAAAAGAAAAGCACCCGAGTAGTGATTTGAGCAGAATCAACCTCACCGCAACGAGATTCTTTTCTACTGCAGTGAGTTTCACGTAAAATTTCGATGAATTTTGAAGCCCGCAACTCATCGCGGCGAGTTACGATTTTTATATCGCGTGTTTGAAGAATTTTAAGTCGGTGTTTCTCATTTAAATAGTGAAGTTTCAACCTAAGGGAGGACTTTTTGGCAGAGGGACAAACCTTAGAGAGCTTGGAGGCCATTCTAGCCTAGAGGAGGTGGATTTGGAGATTAAAGATGGCTTCTCAAGAGTTTTCATCTCTTAATTCCTTTCTTTCTCTTTATTATTGATATGATGAACACCATAGTTGTTTCTATATTGAACAAGCTTGGCTAAATTCTTAGTTAGGGATTTGATGTAGTCTAGCCAGATACTATGATTTGAGTGCCAATTTTATTTATTTAAAATTTGCTTTCAGTTTATTCATTCTATTTCGTTCTTAATGCTTCTAAATTTTTGATCAACTTTTAGATGAGATTGAATTTGATATTTAGCATCCAGGAGGGGAAATATTGAATTGGAACATAGATAGAATAACCTAGGCTAATTGATTGGTTAGAAAACAGTTAATTGCCTTGGAAATCATTCAAGAGAATCAAGTTCTTAAGGGATTTCTATTTCTAGTTTTGGTGGAGGAATGTGGAAATTAGGAATTAGGAATACATTTGATTTAGCACTCGGAAAAGGGAATTAAATGCATTAGGATTCTTGGTTTATAAACTAGGAAAATAAATTGGTGCTTGGCATGAAAAGCATAGTTGAAGGTTAGGTGAAATCAAATCTCTAGTGTTTAATCATATTGGTTATCTTGCAAATTGGCATTCATTGCTTTATTTTGTTAATTGTTTCTTTTTATTTGTTCATTTAACTTTATAATTCAATTTTATCAGTTTCTAAATAAAGTTGATATCTTTCATATTACAGTAATTAATAGGATTTAAATATTTTTCCCTATGGATTCGACAACCCATCTCATCACTACACTATTAAAACTTGACACCGGTCACTTGCAGTTTTGCATACTTAAAAATATCACAATAAGTTTTTGGCGCCGTTGCCAGGGAGAAATAATTTAGATTTTGTTAATATTGTTATCAAGTGATATTAGCTTTAATTTAGATTTGTATTTTTTTTATTAAACTTGTTTACTTGTGCTCGACAGGTGAATAGGTATTTGTATGGTTCGGTCTCAAGAAGGTGAATTAACTCCTTACAATCCTAAGATTGAAAGGAGTGCTAGAAGAAACAGAGCTGAAAGACGATAGAGACAAGCTCTGGAGACCGAAGTAATGGCAGACAATCAGGATCATCAACGGGAGATAGAAAAAGCTCAGGCTCAACAGGAAGCTATTCACAATTATTTTAGGCCTGTGTTGAATGAGAACTATTCAGGCATTGCTCAACTGCACATTGCTGCTAACAACTTTGAGTTGAAGCCCTCTCTAATTACAATGGTGCAGCAGAATCAGTTTGGGGGAGCACCATTGGAAAATCCTCATGCTCATTTGGCCCCATTTTTAGAGGTGGCTAATACAGTAAAGATGAATGGCATTTCTAAAGATACCATTCGGTTACGCTTGTTCCCATTCTCACTAAGGAACAAGGCAAAGGCATGGCTTCAGAGTCTTCAGCTAGGGAACATTACTACTTGGGCTATGATGCATGAGAAATTTTTGTTCAAGTATTTCCCTCTAAGAAAAATAGCTCAGCTGAGAGTCAAAATTGGCACCTTCAGGCAGCAAGAATATGAGCCTCTCCATGAGGTTTGAGAGCGTTACAAGGAGTTATTGCGTCGATGTTCCCAGCATGGTTATGATGATTGGGTGCAAGTTCAGATATTTTATAACGACATTAATGCTCAAGCGAAGAACTTCATTGATGCGGCTTCGGGGGCAGTCTATGGTCAAAATCGGCTCCAAAGGCATTTGAGCTGCTTGAAGATATATCTGTCAACAACTTCCAAAAGCCATCAGAGCTCAGTATTGCAAGGAAGCCTATAGGGGTTTTTGAAGTTGATCAGTTTACTACTATGTCAGCCAAGATTGATGCGTTGACCACCCACTCTAACTCTCTTAATGCAGCAGGAGCAGGTCCTAGTGCTGGAGCTGAAACTAATATAGAGCAGGTGTAATTTATGAACGACAAAATCTTTGGTTTCAAGGGTAATCAGTCTCAGGGTTACAACAACAATAATTACCCGAATTACAGAAACCAACAGTTGCTGTCCTATGGCAACAACCATAATGCCCTCCAGCCACTGCACGAACGGTTCAATCAAAAAAATAACAAAAAAAAGGGAAATTTTTTTCAACTTAAGCCTCCTTGCAAGCCGATAAAGTTCTTTTGACCCTTACTGGTATGTTTTGCCTACATTAGTGGAGAGTAATTTGAAAATTTGGCATATGAAGTTCTGTGAGTTGTTTTATGATTGTTGGTTGCATGAGCCTATTTGGGTTGGCAATAATTGAGTCGAAAGGAATTGCACACACACACTTTCAAGAGTTAGAAAGTTGAATGAAATTGGTAATTGAGTGAAAAACATATAAAGTTATAATGTTTTGGAAATTTTAATGAGTTGCAGGTTTGTTTGGTCCTTAGATAATTTTTAGATGAAATTGAATTACTACCCGATCACTTGATTGTTGAGTTTTTAGTTGTGTCTTTTAATTTTATTTTGTTTTGCTAGGGACTAGCAAAGTACTAAGTTTGGGGGTATTTGATAAGGCACATTTGCCATATATTTTTCATCGGTAATTTGTTGGTTTTTCTGAGTTTATGTTTGGTAGTTTTGTGTGTTTTGTTCACAATTGAATAGGCAGGTGATTCAAGCATTTGGGAGTGTTTCTAAAGTTAAAAGATCAAGTAGCGGTGAGTTTCATTTCGGCTGCGAAAAGAAAAGCACCCAAGGAGTGGTTTGAGTAGAATCAATCTCGTCGCAGCGAGATTCTTTTCCATCGTAACGAGTTTCACGTAAAATTTCGACGAATTTTGAAGCCCGCAACTCGCCGCGGTGAGTTTCATTTCCACCGCGGCGAGTTGCGATTTTTATGTCCCGCATTTGAAGAATTTTAGATCGATGCTTCTCATATAAATAGCGAAGTTTCGACCTAAGGGAGGACTTTTTGGCAAAGGGACGAACCCTAGAGAGCTTGGAGGCCATTCTAGCCTAGAAGAGATGGATTTGGAGATTGAAGACGGTTTCTCAAGAGTTTTCATCTCTTAATTCCTTTCTTCCTCTTTATTGTTGATATGATGAACACCATAGTTGTTTCTATATTGAACATGCTTGGCTAAATTCTTAGTTAGGGATTTGATGTAGTCTAGCCAGATACTATAATTTGAGTGTCAATTTCATTTATTTAAATTTTCCATTCAGTTTATTTGTTCTATTCCGTTCTTAATGCTTCTAAATTTTTGATAAACTTTTAGATGAGATTGAATTTGATATTTAGCGCCCGAGAGGGGAAATATTGAATTGGAATATGGATAGAATAACCTAAGCTAATTGATTGGTTGGGAAACAGTTAATTGCCTTGGAAACCATTCAAGAGAATCAAGTTCTTAAGAGATTTCTATTTCTTAGTTTTGGTCCAGGAATGTGGAAATTGAGAATTAGGAATACATTTGATTTAGCGCTCGGAAGAGGGAATTAAATACATTAGAATTCTTGGTTTATAAACTAGGAAAATAAATTGGTGTTTGGCATGAAATGCATAGTTGAAGGTTAGGTGAAATCAAATCTCTAGTGTTTAATCATATTGGTTCTCTTGTAAATT
The DNA here is from genome assembly GCA_035233585.1 of Antiaris toxicaria. Taxonomy (NCBI): domain Eukaryota; kingdom Viridiplantae; phylum Streptophyta; class Magnoliopsida; order Rosales; family Moraceae; genus Antiaris; species Antiaris toxicaria. The sequence continues at coordinate 27,168,202 of CP141157.1, forward strand.
GTCATTCATTACTCTGTTTCGTTAATTGTTTCTTTTTATTTGTTTATTTAACTTTATAATTCAATTTAATCAGTTTCTAAATAAAGTTGATATCTTTCATATTACAATAATTAATAAGATTTAAATATTTTTCCCTGTGGATTCGACAACCCTTCTCATCACTACACTATTAAAACTTGACACCGTTCACTTGTGGTTTTGCATGCTTAAAAATATCGCAACAAGTTTTTGGCGCCATTTCTGGGGAGAAATAATTTAGATTTTGTTAATATTGTTATCAAGTGATATTAGCTTTAATTTAGATTTGTATTTTTTTTTATTAAACTTATTTACTTGTGCTTGACAGGTGAATAGGTATTTGTATGGTTCGATCTCAAGAAGGTGAATTAACTCCTTACAATCCTGAAATTGAAAGGAGTGCTAGAAGAAACAAAGCTAAAAGACGACAGAGACAAGCTCTTAAGACCGAAGCAATGGCAGACATTCAGGATCATCAACGGGCGATAGAACAAGCTCAGGCTCAACAGGAAGCTATTCACAATTATTTCAGGCCTGTGGTGAATAAGAACTATTCAGGCATTACTCAACCGCATATTGCTGCTAACAACTTTGAGTTGAAGCCATCGCTGATTGCAATAGTGCAGTAGAATTAGTTTGGATGAGCACCATTGGAAAATCCTCGTGCTCATTTGGCCTCATTTTTGGAGGTGGCTGATACAGTAAAGATGAATGGCGTTTCTAAAGATGCCATACTGTTTCGCTTGTTCCCATTCTCACTAAGGGACAAGGCAAAGGCATGGCTTCAGAGTCTTCAGCCAGGGAGCATCACTACTTGGGCTATGATGTATGAGAAATTTTTGTCCAAGTATTTCCCTCCAGGAAAAATAACTCAACTAAGAGCTGAAATTGGCACCTTCAGGCAACAAGAATATTAGCCTCTCCATGAGGTTTGGGAGCATTACAAGGAGTTATTACATCGATGTCCCCAGCATGGTTATGATGATTGGGTGCAAGTTTAGATATTTTATAACGACATTAATGCTCAAGTGAAGAACTTCATTGATGCAGCTTCAAGGGGCAGTCTATGGTCAAAATTGGCTCTCGAGGCATTTGAGCTGCTTGAAGATATATCTGCCAATAGCTTCCAATGGCCATTAGAGCGTAGTATTACAAGGAAACCTGTAGGGGTTTTTGAAGCTGATCAGTTTACTACTCTGTCAGCCAAGATTGATGCGTTGACCACCCTCTTTAACTCTCTTAATGTAACAGGAGCAGGTCCTAGTGCTAGAGCTAAAACTAATATGGAGTAGGTATAATTTGTGTATGACAGAAACTTTGGTTTCAGGGATAATCAGTCTTAGGGTTACAACAACAATAACTACATGAATTACAGTAACCAACAATTGCTGTCCTATGGCAACAACCATAATGCCTTCCAGCCACTGCATGAACAGTTCAATCAGCAGTTAGATAAGAGGTCATTAACAGAAGATACTTTGAATAAGTTCATAGTAGAAACGGCTAAATTGTTCCAACGTACTGACTCGAGAAGTAATAGCATGGAATCACAAATGGAGAGCATGGGAGTTACTTTGAAATCTCTTGAAGTACATGTTGGTTAGATAGCCACCGCAGTTAATGCTCAACAGAGAGGAAAGCTTCCAAGTGATACTGTAGTGAACCCGAGAGAGCAATGCAATGCCATTCTACTAAGAAGTGGCAAAGAGATTCAAGATAGAGATGTGGAAGTGAAAGTAAACCAAGATGAAGCTGAGTCATCCAAGACAATAAAAGAGGTGCCTAAAGAGAAAAAGAAGGAAGAGCAAAAAGGGGTGTTGTTTTCGGATAACCCACCGATCAGTGATGGTTCTCTCCCATATCCTCAGAGGTTTCAAAAGAAGAAATGGGATGAACAGTTTGGGAAGTTTCTGGATAGGCTGAAAAAAATCCACATTAACATCCTATTCCTAGATGCCTTAGAGCAAATGCCCAATTATAGGAAATTTTTGAAAGAGATAATGTCAAAGAAGAGGCGGCTCAAAGATTTTGAGATAGTTAAGCTCACTGAAGAGTTTAGTGCAATTTTGCAAAAGAAGCTACCTCAGAAGCTGAAAGATCCTGGGAGTTTCACTATCCCGTGCAATATTGGAGGTATCTCTTCTGATAAGGCTTTGTATGATCTGGGGGCGAGCATTAATCTCATGCCGTTGTCTGCATTTAAAAAGTTAGGAATAGGAGAAGTTAAACCTAGCACTATTACTTTGCAGTTGGCCGATAGATCTCTTACTTATCTGCATGGAGTTATTGAGGACGTGCTAGTCAAAGTCGACAAATTCATGTTCCCAGTTGACTTTGTGGTTTTGGATATAAAAGAGGATGCTGACATGCCTCTAATTTTGGGTCATCCAGTCCTAGCTACACCTCGAGCACTCATTGATATGGAGAGTGGAGAACTAACCTTGCGTGCCAATGATGACAAGGTTAAGTTTAGTTTCTATAAAAGCGATGAGGACCCAAATGAAGTTCAAATGTGTCATAACATAGAAACGGTCACAAGTGCTCCAAATGATAAGCTGAAGAGGAGAGTATTTCAACCTGGGGACAAGGTTCATCTCCATCGATCCAGATAGAGAAAGGCACTTAGCATGAATAAATCAAAGTGGACCGGTCCTTTCACTATACTCCAAACACTACCTTATGTTGACATCGAGCTGAAAGGGCAGAACAAACACGTTTTCGTGTTAATCAGTAGCGAGTCAAGTATCTTGAAGAAGATGGAGACCTCAGTGAGGAGGAACTCTTTCTACGAGCTCACGATTAAAATCGATATCCTGTCCAAGTCTGGCTGAAGACGTTAAACTTAGTGCTTGTTGGGAGGCAACCCAATTGACATACCGCCATCAGTTTTTAGGGAAGTTCTCTTATCCTTATCTTCTTTTTCTTACATTGAGGGCAATGCAATTCTTAAGTTTGGGGGTATAGTCAATTTGTGTAATTCATTTTTTTGTTGTTTAGGTCATTAGGTTTTTTTTTTTTTTAAATTATGATTGGGTGGTAATTTAATGGAGTCTTAAGTTGATGACATGCGTGATTGAATTACCTGCAACTTGTTAAAATTGACTAATATTGTGATTTGGTGTGTGATTTACTCTTGTACTAATTGGAATTTTACTTTGTGACTTGTTGATTATTTTAAAGAACATATTCCCGACTCTATGTTGTTGTTAACTTAGAGAAAGTTTGTACAATTGGTGATTATTTTGTGATTTTATGTGAACTCTAAAATCACTTTGAGAGTTACTTGAGGCGACATCCTAGGCAAGCATATTGTTGAAAAAAAGTTTGGGGGTGTTAAGCAGTGAAAAAAAAAATAAAATAAATAAATGTATGGACTTACTCCGCTATCTTAAGCCACCTAGTATCCAGGAGTAACATAAGCCTCATGTGTATTTTTGTGTCAAAAGTAGTTCAAGATATAAGTGCAACGTCTCTTAATAGTGACTCTGTTGAGTAACCGGGTGCGTTTATCACAAATATTGGCATTCGCATCAAAAGGCAATGGTAACATGAGTGATTGTTCAATAAAAAAAAACCCAAAAAAAAAGGGAAAATTTTTTCAACTGAAGCCTCCTTGCAAGCTGATAAAGTTTTTTTGACCCTCACTAGTATTTTTGCCTACATTAGTGGAGAGTAATTTGAAAATTTGGCATATGAAGTTCTGTGAGTTGTTTTATGATTGTTGGTTGCATGAGCCTGTTTGGGTTGGCAATAATTGAGTAGAAAGGAATTGCACACACACTCTCAAGAGTTAGAAAGTTGAATGAAATTAGTACTTGAGTGAAAACCATATAAAGTTATAATGTTGTGGAAATTTTAATGAGTTGCAAGTTTGTTTGGTCCTTAGACAATTTTTAGATGAAATTGAATTACTACCCGATCACTTGATTGTTGAGTTTTTAGTTGTATCTTTTAGTTTTATTTTGTTTTGCTCGGGACTAGCAAAGTACTAAGTTTGGGGGTATTTGATAAGGCACATTTGCCATATATTTCTCATCGGTAATTTGTTGGTTTTTCCGAGTTTATGTTTGGTATTTTGGTGTGTTTTGTTCACAATTGAATAAGTAGGTAATTCAAGCATTTGGAAGTGTTTCTAAAGCTAAAAGATCAAGTTGCAGTGAGTTCCATTTCGGCTATGGAAAGAAAAGCACCCAAGGAGTGGTTTGAGTAGAATCAATCTCACCACAACGAGATTCTTTTCCGCTGCAACGAGTTTCATGTAAAATTTCGATGAATTTTGAAGCCCACAACTCACCGCGGTGAGTTCCTTTTCCGCCGCAGCGAGTTGTGATTTTTATGTCGCATGTTTGAAGAATTTAAGGTCGGTGCTTCTCATATAAATAGCGAAGTTTCGACCTAAGGGAGGACTTTTTGGCAGAGAGACAAACCCTTGAGAGCTTGGAGGTCATTCTAGCCTAGAGGAGGTGGATTTGGAGATTGAAGGCGGCTTCTTAAGAGTTTTCATCTCTTAATTCCTTTTTTTCTCTTTATTGTTGATATGATGAACACCATAGTTGTTTCTATATTGAACATGCTTGGCTAAATTCTTAGTTAGGGATTTGATGTAGTCTAGCCAGATACTATGATTTGAGTGCCAATTTCATTTATTTAAATTTTTCATTCAGTTTATTTGTTCTATTCCGTTCTTAATGCTTCTAAATTTTTGATAAACTTTTAGATGAGATTGAATTTGATATTTAGCACCCGAGAGGGGAAATATTGAATTGGAATATGGATAGAATAACCTAAGCTAATTGATTGGTTGGGAAACAGTTAATTGCCTTGGAAACCATTCAAGAGAATCAAGTTCTTAAGAGATTTCTATTTCTTAGTTTTGGTCCAGGAATGTGGAAATTGAGAATTAGGAATACATTTGATTTAGCGCTCGGAAGAGGGAATTAAATACATTAGGATTCTTGGTTTATAAACTAGGAAAATAAATTGGTGTTTGGCATGAAATGCATAGTTGAAGGTTAGGTGAAATCAAATCTCTAGTGTTTAATCATATTGGTTCTCTTGCAAATTGTCATTCATTACTCTGTTTCGTTAATTGTTTCTTTTTATTTGTTTATTTAACTTTATAATTCAATTTAATCAGTTTCTAAATAAAGTTGATATCTTTCATATTACAATAATTAATAAGATTTAAATATTTTTTCCTGTAGATTCGACAACCCTTCTCATCACCACACTATTAAAACTTGACACCGTTCACTTGCGGTTTTGCATACTTAAAAATATCATAACATAATTCACGAAATGAAAATCAATAAGACAAAGCCTAGGATCGCAAATGTCCCTCAACACTTTACTTGAATCTTTCTACCTTCCCCTTACTTAATTAACCGTGTCGAATTATTAACTGAGAGTCCTAAGTTATCTAAAAGCCTCTTCCAATAGACAAATAAAAATATCCCCTCTTAAATAACTCACTATATTTCTATGAGAATTAGATTAATCGTGATTCATTCAGCAAAGACTCTCTTATAGCTACACATGTTACATAGGTACATTTTTATCTTACATAAACTTAAGGCTTCCGCCCATTGATCATATATTATCTTATCTAAGGCTAAAAATGAAAATCTCTTTTCCAAGTTCATTAGGGTTTACCAAATCAATTTAATTAGTGGATAATTAATTAGAAGTATTAAATACAAGATAGAATAAACAATCCAATGACGATCAATAAAATCAAGGGAGAGAATAAATAAATTCAAGTTACATGTTGAGTTCTGATTGCAATCCTAGAAAAAGAAATTAGTTCATCATGAAATTAAAGCACAAAACCAGATAAAGTATCAACATCGTTGAGATAACAAACCAAAATAAAAGAGAAGAAAGATTAAGAGATAAACTATTGAAGTCAATCTCCCTATATTTAATCCTTCCTTTTCAATCCACAATCTCAATGAAAATTTCTCTTTTTCAAATTTTCTAATATATTTTATGAACCAAAGATACTATAAACGTGCCTTAAGCTCTTTATTTGTAGTCCTGCTTCAAAAGGGGGCGATTTTGTCCTACAAAAGTTTTCTAATTTATAAAACATTTTGAACTAGTGCAGCAACCTTCTCTTTCTAGCATTGCAGTGACTACTTATGATGTCCACCAACACTACAACACTCCTTTTTTGGTGCTATATGCTAGGAGTGCCATATGAGGGAAAGATATTTTTAATATATTTCATTTATTTTTAAACTAATTAATAATATATTGTGTAGGAAAAATTGAAAAACATGCACAGCAGAATTTTAAAAATTTTTAAAGATCGTAATTACACATATTGCCATATACAATAAATTATACAACAACCTTTATACCTTTAGAGGAAAACATCAGGAACGTCGAAGGATGTGACCAAGAGGTCTTTAACCAATTAGTTTTCTTTATTATTCTCCAATTCCTGGATGATCGAGTGTGTAGGCACTCGGTTTACTCAATCAGTACTCTGCATGACTTGTCTCCTTTCGACTACTCAAATCTCTAAGAATTTATTAATATTAGTGAGAGTTATAATAATAAATTGGCTTACTTAAGAATCTGTAGTCTAAAGAAAATAAGAACCCCTAGGGTCTTCTTTATAGAATTACATTAGGTTGTTTTCAGAATATGAATAGGATTCTAAAAAAGATTTTTTTTCTCTCCTCCCTTTAATGTGGTCCAATTTTACCTTAAGAAATTTCCCAAAAATATTCAGCTCCATTAAGTTTGTGGGATTCAAAATTTGATTCAAATTTCAAACTCCACAAATCTTGTGATTTTGTCTGCATGGATAATGTTCAATAACTCTAGTTTAAATTCAAAATGAATCATGATAACTTTATTTGAGTCAAATAATTATGTAATAATTATCCAAAATAAAATCAAACTAAGAGAAAATCTTGCCTTTTAATTCCACTTGAAAAACCATCCACCTTGAAGACTACAAGTATAAGATTTTGTTTAACTCAAATTCAAATGGGATAATCTTTCAATTTAAAATATTTATTTAAATAAGATTTTTAAATTTTAAATTAATCTCATATTCATCTTTTAAAAGACAAATGTAATTAATTTAAATTTCAAGTTTTATCTTCCAAAAAAATATATATACAAATTAAATATTTATCCCATTTATTAAATAAAATAAAATTATAATTTTACCCTTGGCCTAGAGAAGAAATGCCCACACCTAAGATTAGGTAAACTAGATTTTTCTCCTCACTAAATGCAAGAATACAAGCCATAAAGAATACCACAATCAATTATCATTTATTAAAGAATTGTGCGAAGCTAGTAAAGGGATCAATTGGACATAAATAATGTGGGTTCTAATAATCTATGTAACTATTATTCTATACCGAATAAACCCCTTACACAATTATTTGTTTTAGAGTCATGCCACTATAAACCTGAAACTGCACTTTCAATTATATACCATATTACGTAAGTCAGTGAATAGCCATGGTCTAATGACCTAGTCACATATATAATACCCTCATATGATATGTACGATCAACCTTAGGTTAAAGTCTATTCAACCTATTAGTCACGCTATTTTAAAGATCCATTATACACTTGATTAAGAAAATGATTATTCACCATATGTGAATAAGAAATCATTTGCAAAGCAAATTGACCCAAAGACTTGTCCATTTTCACATCTAAAATAACGCCTTTAAAAGGATAATCTTTACTTCTTATTAGAGCTATGATTCCATATCTAAAAGCAAACCTTTTAGCGTATACAAGTCATGTATCTAACAAACCAATCTATAAGCTTACTACTTTTGAGACACTCTAGCCTTTGGAACATCAAAGTACACAAGTTATATGCATGAAGTGATTTACTTACTCAATATTAAGGTTATTGCATAATGAATGTCGAAAGTGAATTAATTCACTCAAGTAGACTGCGTAGATTAATTGCACTTTGGTCGTATCCAATAAGTCACCACCAAGTAACATATTTATGTCTTTACTCGGGAGCCATATGCTCCAGACAGTCAAGATAAACCGTTTCCCCAATTGGCTTTAGATAACATAATAGTCTTAACTTGAGTTAGATACTTACTCTAACTCTATAGACTACAGACTATAAATTTAGACTACTTACTTTAGAATATTGTCTTCTTGTATACGAAAGACCATTGTATGTAATGTTGTAACAGTTTAACAACAAGTAGTCAATAAGCCATAGTTGCTTACATTTACTTTAACATGTAAATAGGATGAAGACATATAGCAATGTAATAAATAACCTCTAATATATTATTAATTAGTTCAAAAATAAATGAAATACATTAAAAATATCTTTCCCCCATAGGGAACTCCTAACATATTAAAGGTTATTTATAAGTAGTCCAAACTTATAGTCTCTAATTATATGATTTCTCTGATCGATGTGCTTAGTCCTTTTATAGTGCCCAGATTCCTTTGTGTTAGCAATAGTCGTGATATTATTATAGTAGAGTGTGATAGCCTTGTCAACACCTGGAATGACTTCAAGGTCTTTAAAGAACTTATAGAGCAAAATCGCTTCTCTAGATGCCTCAGCCATAGGCACATATTCAGCCTCCATCGTAGATTCAGCAGTGCAAGATTGTTTCACTTTTCTCCACCCAATGCCACCTCTTCCAAGTATGAACACTGATCCCAAAGTTGATTTCCTCAAATTCCTATAAGTTTGGAAGTCTGAATTTGTCTATCCTATTAGTGTTAGGTCCCTACTAGAATATACCAGTATATAATCCCTCATTCTCTTAAGATACTTGAGTATATGTTTTATGGCTTACCAATGATTGGTTCCAGTTTTTAGTTGATATGGACTCACCATACCTACCGCAAAACAAATATTCGAGTGAGTGCAAATCATAGCATATATAAGACTACCCATACAGATGCATAAGGGACCTTATTCATATGCTCTTTTTCTTTTAATGTTTTGAGACAGTCATCCAATGAAATAGTTAGACTAGTAATGGAAGGTTATGAACCTTTCTTTGCCCTTTGCATTGCATACTTCTCAATTATTTTATCTATGTACGAAGCTTGGGATCATGCTATCATTTTGTTCTTTTGATCTCTAAAGAGAAGAATGCCTAGAACATAATTAGCTTCTTTCGAGTCTTTCATATCAAATTATTGGAATAACTAAAGTTTGATTGATAAAAAGTTCCCTAGATTATTCCTAATAAGTAGTATATTATTGACATAGAGTACCAAAAAGACCACTTTTCATCCTTTATACATTTATAAACATAAGGTTCATCAACATTTTGCTTAAAACTGAATATTTTGATCACTTGATCAAATCTTTGGTTCCATGAGCAGGATGCTTGCTCTAATCCATAAATGGATCTAAGCAACTTGTAAACTTTTCTTTCTTGGCCTTTTGCCACGAACCCCTCAAGTTGTATCATGTTGATATTTCATTAAGATGGCCATTTAAGAATGCTGTCTTGATGTCTATTTTCCAAATCTTGAAATCGAGAACTGCAATAATGGATAGAAGAATGTGAATAGATTTCAGCATCACAACAGGCGAAAAGGTTTCATCATAGTTGACTCTAGCCTTTTGCGTGTACCCCTTTGCCATAAGTCTAGCCTCGAAAGTTTCAACTTTTCCTTCTGCATCCCTCTTTCTCTTATAGACCTACTTGCACCTAATGGGTTTAATCCCATCCAATAGGTCCATAAGTTCCCATACGGAGTTCAAATTCATTGAATCCATTTCATTGTTCATGGCCGATTTCTAAAGTTTAGCATCAACATCGTTTATCGCTTCATCATAAGTCACAGGGTCATCATCATGCTCATGAGCTTCAGCCTGGTATACTTCAGCATCATACATGAAGAAATTTGATTTCCTAGAAACTCTCCCATTATGTCGAAGCATGCTAAACTGTTGATCGTTTGCATGCCTTTCATTAGAACTCGAACTTGTGTCCAAGAACGAAACGTGTGGAGCAATTTTATCACCTGATATCTCCTTTAGTGCCATTTTATTTCGAGGCTTAAAATCATTCATGTAACTTTCCTTAAGGAATGTCGCATGAGTTGAAACAATGACTGTTTATTCTTTCGGATCATAGAACAAACCTTCCTTATTTCCCTTAGGATACCTCATAAACATGCGCAATTCGAAATGTGGTTCTAACTTCTTCACATCTTATCTAATATATGTGCCGGCTAGCCCCATATTCTCATATGTCCAAGGGAAGGCTTTTTGCCATGCCACGATTTGTATGGAGTCCTAAGAATTGATTTACTTTGAACTTGATTCAAAATATAGCATGCCGTTTGTAGTACATATCTCCAGAAAGATAATGGTAGTATCAAATAGCTCAACATGGACAGTACCATATTTAATAAGGTCTTATTTCTCCTTTTGACTACACCATTTTGTTGTGGAGTACCAGGTGTAGTCAATTGAGATAGAATCCTGTTCTCTACAATATGTCCTAGAAATTTGTTGAAGAGGTATTTGCCATCTGGATTAGATCAAAGTGTTTTTATGGATATACTCAACTGCTTTTCCACTTCCATGCGATACTCTTTGAACTTATCAAAGCTTTCACTCTTGCAATGCATTAGGTACACAATTCATATTTCGAGCAATCATCTATAAAAGAGACATAATACTTGTACCTTCCATGCACCTCGACGTTTATGGGGCCACATATGTCGGTATGCATAATGTTGAAGAGTTCATTAGCCCTAGTACCCTCAACTCCAAAAGACCTTTTAGTTATCTTACCCTCAAGGCAAGACTCACATTGAGGAAAGCGTACTTCCTTCAGAGTATCCAAAGGCCCGTCTTTCACCAATCTTTGTATTCTATCTTAATTAAATGACCAAGTCTTAAATGCCAAAGATGTGCTTTGTTAGAGTGAGAAAATTTTAACCTTTTAGAGTTATTAACTAATTCATTATCCAATAATGAGTACATTTTAAGTTTGATTGAATAAAGATTTCTATTCATCCATCCAGAACAGATAAAAGACTTGTTTTTACAAAAAACAACTATTTTATTAAAAGACACTGAATAAGTATCTTTAATTAAATAAGCTATTAATATAAGGTTCCTCTTAAAATTAAGAACATAAAAACAATCTTTCAATAATATAAACCTCCACTCAGATACGAGTAGTTGACAATAACAACGAATAACGCACAAAAGAATGTCTTTTTTGCTTCATTACTATGGTGCCATTACCATAAAAGTCAATGTGCTATGTTAATTTATATCTATTATGATATGGTCATTACTGTAAAGATTGGCTGTAATATCAGCCATGCACTTATAATTATAAGATCATTATAATATATATGCATTATGTCTGTTGTATGACGCATTTAAGGTTATAATCATGAAAACTATGTTGAAAACAATGTTAAACAAATATGTTTATATGTGTATGGTTACTAACATTTACCCACATCATTTTGTAATTTGAAAAGAGAAAATAGTTAAAGGTTCAAATCATCCTAAAATCAATGAAGGGTAAACGTTGAACAACAAAAATACGAAATTCAAATTTTGCTCAAAATTGTGAATAAGTATAAAAGTGTTTATTTTTTAAATGGTTGTTCAAAATTAGTCATTTTGTATAAATCACTTTAATATCATATAAAGAGTAACATTATCGGGCCATTTTCATGCTGTTTACGCTCCATACCCATGTTCATGTCGTACCCTTAGCATGCTTCGTGTCTAAAAATCTTGTCAAGTATGACCCATTTAATTAAACATACCAAGTTAGGTTCATGTAATAATATTGTCGTACCATACTGTGTCCACTTTTTAATATGCCATGCTTGTGCTAGTTCAATAGACCCGGCCTATTTTAACATCTACTAAGGCTACATCTTATAATTAAAGGGCTTAGTATTAGAATGCAAAGAAATCTGATTTTAATTAATAGTAGTTAAAGAACTAAAATTCATAATATTTCTATATTTGACTCCATTATAAGATACAAAGTTCGAATCTTCTCCCCAAAACTTAAAAAAAAAGGGGATAAAAACAATGAGAAAAGCTACAAAAATTGGAGAAAAGAAAACAATGAGAAAACATGACTACTTTCTCATTTTAAAACTTTTTCTGATTTGAAAATGCTTTTCTCTCCGAGCCCTAAGTTGATAAGATGGTGTGCTCTTCTTGGACTCCTCAGATTCTTTGTTCAATATTTTCCTTATAATCTCAAGCTCCACAAATTTATCCCAAGAACCAGAAGCTACAATTTCCTTCTCTTTGTGTGCATGTGTGTGATTATTGACCATTATAACATTGTTTGCATCAAGATTTTGATCTTCATGAATAATTGTATCTTCATCATCTTCTATATTTGCTCAAGAATGCCTTGTAAATTCCTTTTATGAATAGTTAAAGGATAAAAAACTATAACTATTTAGAATAGCCCGTGAGTCTGATCTCCAAACTAATATGTTCGGATTGTGAAATTGGAATATCACTTATTTCTTGCCATAACTTGGAGAATTGGAGCTATTACTTGCTACTCTTGAAACATTAGAATGCGAAATATCAACTGAGTTGCCACATGCTGACTATTACTGGAAGCAACCCTGATCATTCTATAAAAATAAAGCTAATTTGTTACTTTGTGCATTTAATTTGCTAAGTTCTAGAACATTTTAAATTGTTTTTAGCTATTTTAGACTAATTTAGCTTTTTTAAATTAGTTTATTTTGATTTATTTTGTTTTTATATTATATTATATTATTTTATTTAGCGTAGTATTTATTTTAATATATTGTTATTTAGCTTCCCTTCTAATTAATTCATTTTTCTCATTTGTATAATTTATTTAGGTGAAATTTGGAGGCAAAAAGATCATTAAAAGCTTAAAAATGGATAACAAATTCAAATTACAAGCGGAAACAATCAAAGCCCACTCATGGGAAGCCACGTGCACCTTCTAAGCCGTCGGGTCTGCAAGGAAGTGTGCTAGATGCACGTGTGAAAACACGACCCCAGAATACGAATGTCTAGCATTGGTGCCACGTTAGCCCATCACAAGGTTGTCGATCCCGTGCCGAACACCCCATCATAAGCGCGTGCAGCCATGCATTTTTTCTAGTCACTGCTTTCTGTGTGTTTTGAGGGCCCCACGCTGTGCACACAGGTGGAAAAGAAAGAAAAAAAAAAGAGGAATAAAAAAGAAAAAGAAAGAGAAAATAGGTGGAGGTGCCTGAGTTCAGAGGGGCTTTCTTGTGTAGATGCCATAAGCAGCAGATAGCAAAAGCCAGAGTGGCAGAGAATAGAAAACGATGAAAAAAAAAAGAGAAAAAAAAAATAGAATAATAGTAGAATAGGTTTTTAGCTTTAGGATGTTTGTTTGTATTTTCAGATTTAGGTTTTTGTTTCAATAGATGTCAAGGGAGATACATTGTTGATGTAACATCTACCTAACATGACTCTAAAACACCCATATAGCCATACTAAGCAATGTTAATTCTTATCTTTACCTTACATTATTCTTGATAAGTTATATAGCACATTTAGGGTTCTCGGACAGGGTAAAGGTGCACCATAGATGCTTAATCATTGGCATCTCAGATACTTAATCTTTCTCATATAGCATCTCAGGTGCCTAACATTGCGTCCCAGATACTTAAAGTTTCATATTATTGCATCCCAGATGCTTAAAGTTTCACATCATTGCATTCCAGATGCTAAATTCTTCATATAGCATCCTACATGCCTAACACTGCATCCTAGACTCTTAATCTTTCTCATATGGCATCCCAAATGCCTAACATTGCATCCCAGATACAAAGTTTTTAAAGTTTCTTCTCAAATCACCAGTATAATTACATTCATATCTATCAATGTTTTCTTATATGCTTGCATGATACCACAGTCACAATATGTTCAACATGTGATGCAATGTATGCAACTTCTTCATATTAGTTCACAATTTTAATGCACAGTAATTATGGTAATGTTGGTAGAATTCAACTTACCTTGCTCTTTAACACTATGTATGAGATTCTTCGGCTTCTTTACAAGGGATTTGGTACTCAACTCCTCTGTAATATTGAGCATTTCAAGCATGTTATGGTCAATCCATCTGACTTTTCTCAATAGAGTAATTTGGAACTCATTTACTTAAAATAGACTTTAATTCAAAGCTTAATCTTCTAACCACCTTTATTTCAAGCCTTAAATTCAATTTCTAACTCATTAATAAAGCCACATCATGGTGTAGAGTCATGAACACTTAATTTTAGAGTAAAATCCTCAATTTTGAGGTATTTTAGAATTTTCCTTATTTCCAGCTATTTTCTTTTATTTAATTAATTAAAATAACATTTTAAATATTTATTTTGAGTATTAATACCTCAACCGCCTCAAAAGATAACAGAACAGCTTTGGGACATAAAAATAACCCTAACTAGGCTAAATGTTCAAGGTTGGCTAAGGGCAGGGTAGGCGTTGCCTGCGCATGCATGCATGGGGCACAGGCTGACCAGGCAGGACACGCTGCTAACCTGCACATCGGGTGCACGTGAGGGCCATTCTTGGCTCGTTGACTCCAACTTGTTCTCGAAAATTTTGGCAAAGTTTCCCCTTCATTTTTAACACTCCCCAAAGCCAAAAACACCCTATGAATAAATTTTAAATTCCCAAAATATCCAATAATCACAAAACCACCATAAACCCAACATCACAGGAACTAAGTTTGGTTTTAAGACTATAACACCCAAACCAAATTGTATTTACCAAAACTGTTTTGGGAGAATTTAAATAACATATAAATAAACATACCCTAAAAAAAAAAAAAGAAGTCTTCTAGCCTAGGAAACATAGGCAAAACATGAACCACTTTTGAAACGAACTTGATTTTGGACAGCCACCAAAAATGGACTTGAGATCACCTATTCCCAATTGAATTTACTTAAGCCCTTTTTATGGAGATGTTCCTGACATATAAAAGACCATGTTTCTCTAAAATTATAACTAAACTCTATGGATAACCCCATGAACAAGCACCAAACAAGTTGCAAACCGAAACAACCATATACCTTAACTAAATTTATGTTTTCTTGCGATTTGGCACCCTAAATTGCTTAAGGCACCTAGGAATTTGCTTATTTTCATAAAGCCCTAGTTGGAAAATTGAGTCGTTGTGAAGAAAGAATTGGACTTTGTAAGGACCGTCCCGATCAAGTACTTTAATTTTCATATAATGAGAAATCGAGAAATAATTTGATGCCATTTTGTGCAAATTTGAGTGACACGATAAGATACACGCCCATGTTGAAGGCCGTGTAATGAGCAAAGAGCCATTATATAGACTTTTAAAAATGAATAAAACCTAATTACTATATAATGAGTAATTAAGTTAGAAAATATAGTATATTTTCCAGTTGAATAGACTAAACATATATGGTAATATTTAAATACTATTCATTCAGTGAAATGAGCAACCGACAGTGTACCTGGTCCACCCTATTATGTGTATAAATGTATAAGATACGCAGTGTCAGGAAACTAATTCAGACGACCATTTCTTGACACAAGACTGGTGAATAGATCACCAGAACGCTCGGACCGAACATCTGAGCACAATAGCGAGAGATAACCCTAGCAAGGGTACGATATCGAGAACATGGTCCAAATGACCTCTTCTCACGTAGAGACTGACAAAATCAGAGTCAGAGCACTCAGACTAGTCAGTTAAGTAGAAACAGTGAATAGTGAGAAACGCAGTGTCAAGTTATTGGCCAAGACGACCTTAATTTGATCTAAAACTGATATATGAACGATTAGTAGACTCAATCTGGTTGATTAAGCACAAAACAAGAGTTTTAGTTTGAGAGATACGCAGTATCAGGATGAGAGTCAAGACGACCTTTACTCGCTCCGAAACTGATATATTTGGACTCAGAACGTCCAAATTAGTCAATCAAGCACCTGACACATTTTTTAAGATAGGGTCACACAGATTCGGAAAATTAGTTTAGACGACCTCTGATAGACGTAAAACTGATAAAAATGGAATTAGCATGTCCAAATTAGTCAAGAGAGACTGTGTCTGAAATTTTGCCCAGAAACGCCTCGGTTTACAAGCGAAAGGACAACACAGTGTAGACACAACCGCAGTATAGGATGTGAATAGTAAATTAGACTGATAATAGGCTCTTAGATAGTATAAAACAACCAGAAATTGACAATACAAAAATCGAATTCAGAAATCCAATTTTCAGGTGAAAATTGGAACACTGCCGAGAAAGGACCAAACACTACAGTATAAAATTAAACTGCATTGAGAAGCAAATGCAGATAAAAATTGGCCGTTAGAAACCGTGCCCCTAGATACAAAAAGTAGTTGAAATTGGCTGCTACATAGCCCAGAAGGTGATTAATTAAAAAATGCAAAAGCTATGATACATTGAATTTAATATTTGAGGGGTTTTAAAGCTTGGTCAACAAGTTTTGCTTTATCTCTTCTCCCTTCCATGTAGCAGCCCATGCCCATTTATGGACTAAAAAAGGATAGAAATTTGTCTCTTGATTATGCTAAAATGGTAGACAATTAATTAGGTTTAGGCTTAAGCAAGTTTGATTAAGTTTTCCTATAAAAGTCACCCTTTGCACAAGGGTTTTGTTCTTTCATTTGGCACCCCAAAACACACCACTCCCTCTCCCTTTCTTTTTTGCTACAGCTGACCCTTCCCATCAGCCAAAACCCTTCCTTTTTCAAGCCAAAATCATACAAAAACTTACCAAAAATCAAACTTCACAAGCTTATGTTAGGAGGATTCAAATCCAAGTCATTCTAAATATACCAAGGGTAAGTTTTCAAAATCCAATCTTTGTGGTTTTTAGTTTTCGTTTTGGTTTGATATTGAAGAGAAAAATTTCGGTATTGTTTCTAGCAAAAACCGACCTCATTCTCTTTGGGTTCCCATGAATATTTTGGTTCCTCAAGCCCTAGTTTGAAATCGTGCTTAGTTCAAAGCACAAAGGTAAAACCGAAAACCCTATCTTGTGTTAGTTGATTTTAAGTTTTTGATCAAGGCCATTTATGTGTATTTGTTTTTGCAAATGGTTTGTAGTAATTTTATTTTGAGCCCTTAAGTTTCTATTTTTAAGTTTATGTAGTTGTGGTTATGTTTACAATTTTTATGAATGGTTGTTAGTATGTGTGATGCGATGAACGTATAGGGATGTAGCTGGACACAAATCTGTCCCCAGGAAAGGCCACAGATTTGGGTCATTTTGACCAACTTAGGATCCGAATTTAGGATTTGGTAAAACATTACATTTTAAGAAAATTTTGATACGGTCGTTTTTGTATCAAATAGCCCTCGGCCAAAATTGATATTAAGATAGGTTTTTATAGTGTTTTTCACTCGGTGTCCAAAACTGGAAACAAAACTGGGAACAAAATCCGAACCCAGAAATTAGTCTCGGGTTTTACAAAAAATGGACCACTTAGAGTCCAAACTGGACTTCAGGCTCAACATGAAAGTTATAGAACACATCAAAACCTTTAAGACGATCTACGCGTGTTTTAAAAATTTAGCCATTCCAGGTATCGAACAGAGCCGTTTTCAAAGTGATGTAAAACTGGGACTTTTACCCAAAAAAAAAAAACTGGGCACTTAGTCCACGGGTTTAATGAAATTAGGGAGTTAGATTTGACTCCGAGATGAGCATGAGAATTGTTCATCTCATCGAGAGTGAAAACTTTCATGTTTGCCAAAATTGCAAACAAAGTCGTTTCGATTAAATTTCAAAACAGTTTTCAAAAGTGGTTCAAAACTACCTTTAAAATACAAGCATCAAAAATGTGTTTTACATACTTCAGAATAAAAATGTGTTTTAACACTTTAAAAATATAAACATGGTTTTCATAAAACGTCCCCCACCTTCTAATGGGGTGATAAGGGGACGGGTTCCAAGCATGTAAATTTTTCCAAGAATTTTACAAGTCAACCAAAACTTTTTTTTTTTTCAAAAATAACTTAAACAGGGTGGGTAGCCTGGTAGGCTACCACACTAAACAAGCAATAGTAACCCGACTGGTTACTATACCAAGTTTACACATAGTAACCTGGTAAGCTACTTAGTTACCAACACACGAGGTAACCGGTTAGTCAACTGACCGGTAAACCAGTCAAGGACCGCATTTTGAACAACACTGTGAGGAACAATAATTAATCTGTCAAGTAGATAATTAATCAAACACGATACAAGTTAGACACCAAATCTCCTAGTAGGCCAATAGGGTACCGATGGGTCTCGGTGCCCCACAGAAACGTAAGTTATAGTCACTAACGTTAATAGTGACTCAATGAGAGTATTATGAGATGCATTATTTATGACAGGTAGTTACCTGTAAATTAATAAAGGTGTAAGTACGCAATTGCTTGCAATCGAAGTAAGTACAACTCCATCTATGACATGAATAAAATGAAGTTGAAATGATGTTTTATATGTTAAAATATGTATGCCATGCACACGATGTTGCATCACATTATTAAGAGCATATGGTTTCACAATCAAGTAAATTGATGAAAGAATAAGTTAGATGTCATATGTCCCTACCGCATAGGATTAGGGACAGCTTAGAGAAGTATATGGCTAGAAAAGATAAACAAGATGGAAATTTATAGGTGTGTCGTACCGGCTCTTTCAGTTGAAAGGGTTTTAAAGTAAGTTAAAGTAGAAAGTTGAGCATCCGTTGATGACTCTCTGACTTTTTAACCACGGGCGTTACCAATGGTCTGTGCACACACGAACTGACACACAAGCCCTAAGTAGATAAGAGAAAGAAAAGAAAATAAAGAAGCATAAATGAACAAAATCGAACCATGCATTAGCTATAGTTCACCATGCTTCTAGATGCATTCAGATCACGATGTTTCTGTTTTGCATAAAGTATGTAAAGTTTCATATTCATTGATATGTTATGTGATGATTGGATATGTGATATGTTGAAGTGGTGCATGTATCTGGCTTGCTTATACGATTTTAAGTATATACTATGTTTAAATATGTTTTGCAGTTAACATGTTGTACTTACTGGGCATAAAGCTCACGAAGTGTGTTCATACTGTAGGTAAGCGTCCTATAGCTTAAACCCCAGTGGGCAATGGTGGCAGCGGAGGCAGATTTGAGGGCGAGGTTATGGATGACACCGCAAGTTTAATTTCTGCATAGTATGAGTAATAGTATTTGTGAATAGTAATTGTTATATAGTATTTTTGGAACAGTAAAGTCTTTTTGAATAGTAATCATCAAATAATATTTTTAAATAGTAACCGTAACCAATATTTTTAAATAGTAACTGTTAAATAGTATTTTTAAATAGTAACCGTAATTAATATTTTTGAATAATAATTGTAAATAGTACTTTTGAATAGTACCCATAAACAGTGTTTTCAAATAGTAACCGTTGAATAGTTTTTTAGAATAGTAACCATTAAATAGTATTTTTGAATAGTAATAAGTATACGTACGTGCACAGTAAATACATACGCAAAAAAAATCCCTATATTTATGGTATGTAGTTAAGTAACTTTAAGTATCAATTGCAAGAAAGTATAAGTATTATAAAGTAAGCAAGTTTTCAATGACGGTCCAGGCCACTAAGGGCACGGGGCGTCACAGTTGGTATTAGAGCGGTTTCCTGCCACCCTACCTCACATTGCCGTGCACCTGCCTCATCCTTCCAAGTAAGTTAGCTTTGTTTTTAAATGTTAGTGTATAAGTTAACGTTTAATTTATAGTAGGAGATTATGGCTGCACCGGTCGACTCTGGTAAGTGCAAGAGAACCGATAAGCGAGTATAACTTTTACCGCCATGCGGCCACACACATATGACAACAACAACCCATACGAACTCCCTTATTGGATTCATTATATGGAGGCGATCTTCAAAGTGTGCCATATTCCACCCCGCCTACAGGTGGTAATGGCCAGTAGCCGATTGCGAGGACCAGCAATGATACAGCAGAACGCACGACGTAGGATCAGGGATCCAGTGATGCAGTGGGCTGAGTTTTACCCAAACCTTCGTAACTCTGACAACCCCACTAAGAATGCAAATATCTGGGATGACATGGAAGAGAGGCGATATCAGGTCCTCTTTGACATTTGGGATGTTTATGAGGGAGAAACCATGGTACACTATTGTCAACGCTTTTTGGATGCTATATTACCATGCATCCCCTTAGACAAGCCATTTGCAGAGGTAACCGACCTACTTTAGAGAGGGATCCCATGGTACGTGAGGGACTTTGTCCACTACCCTCCGCCACATGAGAACTTAAGGTGCCTTGTCCGAGACATAGTGGACACCGAGTGAGTGGCACTCAACCTTGACCTAGCAGAGGCAGCACCCCAACTGACCGATGAAAAATTCGTGGCTGAACCGTAGCTAGCAGTACCTAAAGATGATGGGGACTTGCTGGAGGATCCCAAGCCAGTCCCTTAATCTCCCGAACACCCCGAGGAAGACCCTGAATCGGCTCCGCTGTCTAACGAGCACCTTTTGAATGAAGACGGTGACGAGGCTCTCCCCGATGTCCAACCCGATGATGAGGGGGATGAGATCCCCGATTAGTTCAGTGATGATAAGTGGATGGGGATATACGAACCCCAAGTCATCATCTTCAGTGACGATGAAGTTGATTTTGCTTGGGGAGACGAGGATGAAGACCCCAAGGAGTTTCCTCTGAGTGATAGCGAGGATGAGGAAATGTCCGACGCGGAGTCAGGATTGTCCTCTGAGTAGTAATAACCCTTGTCACGGGAATTTTTGCTATGTAATTATATAAAGGGAAACAGTAGTTTTCCTCGTCTGACTTAACTTAATGTACTTGTTGGGACATATTTTGGGAAGTGTGCGTCACTCCTGGCAATTTAAAATCTGTACATATTTTTGTGAGATATTTTATGGAAATCAGTAAAGTTTTTCCTTGAGGGCCTAAATATGATTTTCCATAAGTATGATCAAGTATAATGAAGAGTGCACGACAGTTCCTGGCACTCAAATGATGTCCCAATATGACGCAATAGTTGTATTGAACATTATAAGAATAAGAGAGGAAAAGAAAGATATATCTATGATATTTAAATGAAATTATTAAGTAAGAAAGATAATATAAAATACGAGTCCCAAGTACAAAGTTTGAAAGACTTATGTTTTCTTTCCCGCTATGTGATAGGGGTATATAGGAACGATGGTAAGGACAAGAGCGCAGACTAATCAAGCCACTAAAGAAGACGAGCTAATGGCATGGCTCGTGACTATGCAAGAGATGATGATGAACCAACAACAAGAGCTAGCTCAACTTCAGGAATAAATAAACCGACAACAACAGGCACCACAACCCGTAGAGGTGCCAGTCCAAGCGGTAACAGTAGCCCCCGACGCTCCTAGAGAGTAAGCGGCCCCACCAGTCCAAGTAATGCCAGCACCACTGGCTGTGACTACTCCTGCAGCAACCAATGTTCTTGTGTCAGCTTATAAAGAGGGCGACTTATACGAGCGGTTTAGACGCATGAAGGCACCCGAATTCGAAGGGACCACAAACCCCATTGAAGCCGATGACTGGTTGACTGATGTCCTGGTCATCCTATACCTCATAGGACTCACCAAAGAAGAGAAAGTACTATACGCATCCCTAGCCCTACGCAAAGGAGCACGCTAGTGGTGGTAGACCATGGCTATTAGGAGGGATGTTAATGCAATGAACTGGGCAGACTTCATCGTCGAGTTCAGGGAAATGTACTTCAACAACGAAGCCCTAGCAATTCAGCAGGACGAATTCAATAATCTGTGCTAGGGCAGCATGACGGTCATGGAGGCTGTAAGAAAGTTTAAGCAACTGGCTTGGCTTTGCCCTGACTTAGTCCCGACAGAGAAGGAGAGAGTAAGAAGAATAATAAAAATGTTCCATACGGACATCACCATCCAAGTTTGTAGCAGAAGTCACGGACTCGCAATCATGGCCGAGTGTGTTAGCAGGGCCATCCGGGTCGAGTATTGGCTAGCCTAGGACAAGGAGAGAAGGGTGCAAATTTTCAAAGCAAAAGGAGAAGAGAAGAACCAGCCAAAGCAGATCAAAGGAAGGCTAAATTCTGACTCACAGCCCAAGAAGTTGAACACAGGGGCTAGCCAACACCGCCAACAGTCCAACCATAACAACAACAAAAGAAGAGGGAACCAGAGCAACCAGGGGCAATAGAGGAATTTCACCCAAAAGAAGCACAACCATAGGGGAAATGGCAATCAACACCCACCTTATCCTAAGTGTGGGAAGAACCATCCTTGAGAATGCCGCCAAGGTACCAATGGCTATTACATATGTGGCAAGGAAGGTCACTTTGCCAAACACTACAGCTCCAACCTACAAAATCAGTAGTGCCAAGCTCGCTCCACTAGCGGACAGCTATATGCCGTCCAAGGAAGAACTGAAGGCCCAACAATCACCCAGGGTAGATTGGAAGCTCCAGAGCCACAGGGGAGGATTTATGCCTTCACTCATGAGGATGTAGAGGCCAGAACCTCAGTTGTAGTGACAGGTCAGCTTTCTGTAGTCAACTTTACTATATTGGTTTTATTTGATTCTAGAGCTATGCACTCTTTTGCATCATCAAAGTTTGTTAGGGAGATAGGCCAGAACCTAGATAAGATGAACCAAACTTTTCAAACTGCCCTTACCTCCGGGGAAGTTTTGTTGTCTAGCTATTGGGTACGCCATGTGCCAGTAGTTATCGATAGGCACGAGCTGAATGTGGATCTAATCGTCATCGATATGTACGACTACGGTGTGATTATAAGAATGGATTTCCTCGCCAAGTACCATGCTGTTATAGACTGTCAGAGACGGGAGGTGACCTTCAACCCGAGCGGACAAAAAAATTTGTCTACAAAGGCTTAAAGTTGAAGTAGCCAAAGACGATGATATCGGCAATGAAGGCTCACAAGCTACTATCTAGTGGATGCATCACTTTCCTCGCACATATAGTAGACACGACCTAGGAAGCAGAGACAAGACCTGACAGCGTTCTAGTAATTCGAGAGTTTGTGGAAGTATTCCCAGAGGATCTTCTAAGACTTCCATCGGGGCGAGAGATATCATTCGAAATCGAACTATTACCAGGATCAGCACCCATATCCAAGGCCCCCTACAGAATGGCCTCGATAGAGTTAAAGGAACTTCAAGCTCAGTTGAAGGATTTGATGAACTGGGTATTCAAGGAATTCCTAGACAAGTTTGTCATTGTGTTTGTCGATGACATACTTTTATATTCTAAAAAAAAGGAGGAGCATGAGGAGCATCTGAGAGCTATCTTATTCAAGCTGAAGGAGCATCAATTATATACCAAATTCTCCAAATGTGAGTTTTAGTTGGAGAAAGTCCACTTCCTCGGTCACGTGGTCTCCAAGGAAGGAGTATCAGTAGATCCTGCAAATATTGAAGCAGTTAGTGAATGGCCGACTCCGAAGAATATAACGGAAATCCGCAGCTTCCTTAGTCTAGCGGGTTACTACTGACACTTTGTGGAAGGGTTCTCAAAGCTAGCTGCATCGCTCACAGTGCTCACAAAGAAAGAGAAGAAGTATGAGTGGACTGACAAATGCGAGAAAAGCTTTCAGGAGCTAAAAAGTAGACTCACGAGCGCTCTGATTTTGACCATAACAAATGCTGAATAGTGAAATTTTGTGATTTACAGTGACGTGTCTAAGACTGGATTAGGAGCTGTATTAATGCAAGGTGGTAGAATGATCGCATATGTTTCGCGATAGCTCAAGAACCACGAGAGAAACTACCCGACGCACGATCTAGAGCTAGCAGCGGTCGTTTTTACACTCAAGATTTGGAGGTATTACCTATATGGCGTCAAGTACGAGATCTACATAGATTGCCAGAGCCTCAAATATATCTTTACGCAGAAAGAGCTCAATATGAGGTAATGAAGATGGCTGGAACTGGTGAAAGATTATAACTGTGAAATCCTATATCACCCAGAAAAAGCCAATAAGGTGGTTGATGCGCTGAGTAGAAAGCATACCTCGTCGCTTTTGGCTATCCATGCCTTACCGGAGACACTACAATAGGAGCTACGGAGCAGTGAGATTGAGATGTTAACAGAGAGGTTATCCAAAATGACCCTTCAGTCAACGCTCTTAGAGGAGATCAAGGCTGGCTAGGACCTTGATTCGTCTCTACGCAAGCTCAAAAAGGAGGCAATGGAGGGACAGAGTTCAGAGTTTCAAATTTCTAAGGATGGCATGCTCTATTTTAGAGATAGAGTGTGTGTTCCAAAGGATGAAGAACTCAGGAAGTGAATCCTATCCGAGGCTCATGACACACCATACTTGTTACATCTAAGGGCAAATAAGATGTATCAGGGCTTAAAAGGAAGTTTTTAGTGGCTAAACATGAAGAGTGACATCCCCGAGTTCATAGCAAGGTGCCTCACCTGCCAGAAAATTAAAGTAAAACATCAACAACCAGGAGGAGAACTGCAAAAGATCGGGCTATCAGAGTGGAAATGAAAGCAAATTACAAT
The DNA here is from genome assembly GCA_035233585.1 of Antiaris toxicaria. Classification (NCBI taxonomy): domain Eukaryota; kingdom Viridiplantae; phylum Streptophyta; class Magnoliopsida; order Rosales; family Moraceae; genus Antiaris; species Antiaris toxicaria. The sequence continues at coordinate 27,192,803 of CP141157.1, forward strand.
GGATTTCATGATCGGATTGCCCAGAACCTCAAGCAGGAATGATGCCATCTGGGTAATTGTGGACCGACTAATGAAATCAGCTCGATTTTTGGCCATGAAACTGAGTTACTCGGTGGAGAGATTAGCCAAAATGTATGTGGCCCAAATAGTAAGACTGCACGGAGTACCGAAATCAATCATCTCAGATCGTGATGGATGCTTCACTTCAAGGTTTTGGCAGAACGTTCAAGCTGCAATGGGAACTAAATTGAAGTTCAGCACTGCCTTCCATCCTCAGACTGACGGCCAGTCCAAGAGAACTATTTAGACTTTAAAAGATATGTTGAGAGTGTGTGTCTTAGACTTCAAGGGGAATTAGGATAAGAAACTACCTTTGATAGAGTTCTTGTACAATAATAGCTATCATTCCTCAATTGGGATGGCTCCGTACAAGGCACTCTATGGAAGAAGATATTGGTGTCCGGTTCACTGGCGCGAGACCAGAGAAAAACAGCTTACCAGCACCGACTTTATCAAGGGTACCACGGCAGACGTGAAGCTTATAAGAGAAAGGCTGGATACAGCACATAGCCACCAAAAGAGTTACGCGGATAAACGACGAAGACCTCTTGAATTTCAAGAAGGAGATTCAGTTTTCCTCAAGGTGGCACCCATGAAAAGGGTAATGCGCTTTGGGAAGAAAGGGAAACTCGGTCCTAGATATATAAGACCCTTCGAGATCCTCGAGAGAGTCGGGAAGGTAGCCTACAGGTTAGCGCTCCCTCCCGAGTTGACTTCTGTACATAATGTCTTCCATGTCTCGATGTTGAAAAAGTACGTGTCGGATAGTTCCCACACCCTAGGCCAAGAGCTGATTGGAGTGCACGCCGATCTGACCTACGAAGAAAAACTCGTGTAGATTTTAGCCAGGGAGAATAAGATTCTTAGGAATAAAGTGATTCCGCTTGTAAAAGTATTATGGCGGAACCATAACCTCGAAGAAGCTACATGGGAACGGGAAGAGGATATGAAAAGAGACTTTTCAGATTTATTCTAATTGTTGAGGACGAAAATTTTTGTAAGAGGGGTAGATTGTAAGGATCGCCCTGATCATGAACTTTAATTTTCATATAATAAGAAATTGAGGAATAATTTGATGCCATTTGGTGTAAATTTGAGTGACACAATCAGATACATGCCCGTATTGAAGGTCGTATAATGAGCAAAGAGCCGTTATATAGACTCTCAAAAATGTATGTAACCTAATTGTTATATAATGAGTAATTAAGTTGGAAAATATAGTATATTTTCCAGTTGAATAGACTAAACAGATACGGTACTGTTTAAATACTATTCATGTAGTGAAAGAGGTGATTGACAGCGAACCTGGTCCACCCTATTATGTGTATAAATGTATGAGCCACACAGTGTCAGGAAACTAGTTCGGACGACCATTTCTTGACATAAGACTGGTGAATAGATCACCAGAATGCTCGGACCGAACATCTGAGCACAATAACGAGAGATAACCCTAGCAAGGGTATGATATCAAGAACATGGTCCGAATGACCTCTTCTCACCTAGAGACTGACAAAATCGGAGTCAGAGAACTCAGACTAGTCAGTTAAGTAGAAAACAGTGAATAGTGAATAGTGAGAAACGCAGTGTCAAGTTATTGGCCAAGACGACCTTAATTTGACCTAAAACTGATATATGAATGATTAGTAGACTCAATTTGGTTGATTGAGCACAAAACGAGAATTTTAGCTTGAGAGATACGCAGTATCAGGATGAGGGTCAAGACGACCTTTACTCGCTCCGAAACTGACATATTTAGACTTAGAACGTCCAAATTAGTCAATCAGACACCTAACATATTTTTTAAGATAGGCTCACACAAATCCTAAAAATTGGTCCAGATGACCTCTGATGGACTTAAAATTGATAAAAATGGAATCAGTACGTCTAAATTAGTCAAGAGAGACTATGTCTAAAATTTCACCTGAGAACGCCTCGGTTTGTGTGTGAAAGGATAACATAGTATAGGCACAACCACAATATAGGATGTGAACAGTAAATTAGACTGATAATGGGCTTTTAGACAGTATAAAATAACCAAAAATTGATAGTACAAAAATCGGATTCAGAAATCCAAACACTACCAAGAAAGGACCGAACACCACAGTATAAAATTAGACTGCATTGAGAAGCAAATGCAGATAAAAATTGGCCCTTAGAAACTGTGCCCCTAGCTGTAAAAAGCAGCTGAAATTGGCTGCTACATAGCCCGAAAGGTTATTAATTAAAAAATGCATAAGCTATGACACATTGAATTTAAAATTCAAGGGGTTTTAAAGCTTGATCAACAAGTTTTGCTTTATCTTTTCTCCCTTCCATGTAGCAGCCCACACCCATTTATGGACTGAAAAAGGGTAGAAATTTGTCCCTTGATTAGGCTAAAATAGTAGACAATTAATTAGATTTAGGCTTGAGCAAGTTTGATTAAGTTTGCCTATAAAAGGCACCTTTTACACAAGGATTTTGTTCTTTCATTTGGCACCCCAAAACACAACACTCCTTCTCCCTTTCTTTCTTGGTACAGCCGACCCTTCCCATCAGCCCAAACCCTCCCTTTTTCAAGCCAAAATCATAGCAAAACTTACCAAAAATCAAACCTCACAAGCTTGTGTTAGGAGGATTCAAATCCAAGTCATTCTAAGTGCACTAAGGGTAAGTTTTCAAAATCCGATCTTTGTGGTTTTTAGTTTTTGTTTTGGTTTCATATTGAAGAGAAAAATTTTGATATTATTTCTAACACAAACTGATCTCATTCTTTTTGGGTTCCCATGACCATTTTGGTTCCTCAAGTCCTAGTTTGAAATCATGCTTGGTTCAAAGCACAAAGGTAAAACCGAAAACCCTATCTTGTGTTAGTTGATTTTAAGTTTTTGATCAAGGCCATTTATATGTATTTGTTTATGTAAATGATTTGTAATAATTTTATTTTGAGCCCTTAAGTTTCCATTTTTACGTTTATGTGGTTGTGGTTGTGTTTACGATTTTTACGAATGGTTGTTAGTATGTGTGATGCGATGAACGTATAGGGATGTGGCTGGACACAAATCTATCCCCAGGAAGGGCCATGGATTTTAGGCATTTTGACCCACTTAGGGTCTGAATTTAGGATTTGGTAAAACATAGCGTTTTAAGGAAATTTCAATATGGTCGTTTTTATGTCAAATAGCCCTTGGCCAAAAACGACATTAAGATAGGTTTTTAAAGTGTTTTTTCACTTAGTGTCCAAAACTGGAAACAAAATCCGAACCCATTAATTAGTGTCGGGTTTAACAAAAAATAGATCACTTAGATTCCGAACCAGACTTCGGGCTCAACACGAAAGTTGTAGAACATGTCAAAACCTTTAAGATGACCTACATATATTTTAAAAATTTGGCCGTTTCAGGCCTTGAACAGAGCTGTTTTCAAAATGATGTCAAACTGGGACTTTTACAAAAAAAAAAAAAAAACTGGGTACTTAGCCCACGGGTTTAATGAAATTAGGAGCTATTAGAGTTAGATTTGAGCTCTGAAGTGAACATGAGAATTGTTCATCTCGTCGAGGGTGAAAACTTTTGTGTTTGTCAAAATCGCAAACAAAGTCGTTTCAATTAAGTTTCAAAATAGTTTTCAAAAGTGGTTCAAAACCACCTTTAAAATGCAAGCATCAAAAATATGTTTTACATACTTCAGAATAATAATGTGTTTTAACACTTTAAAAATATAAACATGGTTTTCATAAAAACATCCCCCACCTTCTAACAGGGTGATAAGGGGATGGGTTCCAAGCACGTAAATTTTTCCAAGAATTTTACAAGTCAACCAAAACAAATTTTTTTTTTTTTCAGAAATAACTTAAACAGGGTGGGTAGCCCGTTAGGCTACCACACCAAACAAGCAATAGTAACCCTATCGGTTACTACACCAAGTTTACGCATAGTAACCCGGTAGGCTACTTAGTTACCAACACGCGAGGTAACTGGTCAGTTGACTGATCGGTAAACTAGTCAAGGACCGCATTTCAAACAACATTGTGAGGAATGATGATTAATCTGTCAAGTAGACAATTAATCAAACACGATACAAGTTAGACACCGAATCCCCTAGTAGGCCAATAGGGTACTAATGAGCCTCAGTACCTCATAGAAACGCAAGTTATAGTCACTAACGTTAATGGTGACTCAACGAGAGTATTAATGAGACGCGTTATTTATGACAGGTAGTTGCCTATAAATTGAGAAAGGCGTGAGTACGCAATTGCTTGTAATCTAGGTAAGTACAACTCTACCTACGGTATAAATAAAAATGAAGTTGAAATGATATTTTACAGTATATTAAAATATGTCTGCCATACACACGATGTTGCACAGCATAATTAAGAGCATATAGTTTCACAATCAAGTAGATTGATGAAAGAACAAGTTAGATCGTGTAGGATTAGGGATAGCTTAGAGAAGCATGTGGCTAGAAAAGATAAACAAAATGGAAATTTATAGGCATGTCGTACTGGCTCTTTCAGTTGAAAGGGTTTTAAAGTAAGTTAAAGTAGAACGTTGAGCATTCATTGATGACTCTCCAGCTTTTTAACCACGGGCATTACCGATGGTCTGTGCACACACGGTACTGACACACAGACCCTAAGTAGACAAGAGAAAGAAAAGAAAATAGAGAAGCATAAATGAACATAACCGGACTATGCATTAGCTTTAGTTCACAGTACTTCTAGATGCATTCTGATAACTCTATGAAATAGAGTTATTATAGCCATTTGGGGATATAAAAAGATGTTGGTCCATTGAGTTCTTGACATTTTAATAGTTAACTAAAGCATTTTTTTGGTTTTTAATGCATTCTTTTATTTTTAGAATGTTAAATTTAATTTTTAAAGTTAGTTTATATTGCTTTTAAGTGTCTTGCAGAGTTGAAGTAGCCGAATGTTGTTTGGATAAGGAGGTCAAGCTGCAGCTAGGAGGGAATTGCAAAAACTAGAGAAAAATGACAAGGAAGACTGATTTCAGGCGTTGCTACAGCAATGCTGTAACATTACTGTAGCAAAATAGGCAGAAAATGTTTAGATATTTTGACAAGTCAACATACAGCTGGCAGCCAATTTTATTAGTGAGCATGGCAGAAAGGACAAGTTTATGAGCTGTCTTAATCTAATGACACCAAATAAAAGCTCAGCCATTAGATTATGTACGCATGTACATCCTCCATTTGCCCTAGCACTTAAAAAGAAACATGATGCATTCAGAAAAGGGAGAGGCAGACAAGGAGCAGAGAGAATATACGGAAAAGAGAAGGACAGAAAGAGGGGAACCCGGAAGAGAAAGGAAACGTACAGGGATTGGAGGAGATTTCAGCATATTCTGGAAGGAGAAATTAGAAAGTAGCTGTGTACCTTGTGCATGTCTATTTTGTCAATCTTTCCTCCATTTTCGGTTGTACTCTCGTTTTTATTTTTCCCGTACAATGTTTTCTTTTTCCGGTGGGTTTGAACAATCAAGTATGAACTAATTTCTTTTAAGACTGGGAGGATAAAGTATCCATTTCTGTAACTAGCTTTGTATGTTGAGCTTGCTACCTTAATGTTATTTGGTTTATTCAATATCGTTTTGTTGGTTTATTTGTGTTCTTTGACTGGCCATCTTGAGCATAATACTGTGATTTCAGTGGTTGGAAACTAATTGGAATTAGACAGGCGTTGGATAATGTGTGATTAGTTGGGTTTGTGTAGTAACCTAATTAATTTTGCAAGTTAAGCAGGAATGCATGCTTGTCTCATATAACCTTTTGGAACCTAAGCTTAATTTGGCTTCATACTCCATTTAGCATAGGAATATGTTGAAATGAAGCAAAAAGTTATTAGCATAAGTATTTCGGAAGAAACTTGTGAAATTTTGAGTTCTAGGTTAACTAAGTAACTTTGCTGTAGCAATGCTGTAGCATTGCCGTAGCATACTGAGTCAAGTTGCAGAAAAAAGGAAAATTGAATCTCAGTCACTCCATTACCAATTGTTATTAAGTCTGTTTTATTCAGTTTGCAATTGCTCTGTGCATTTTTATGTCATACTAGTCTAGTGAGTTTAAGACAATTTTAATTCTCCATCAATTTTTGCATATCCTTAATTTTGATTTTAATTTAGATGAAGTGGTGATAACATTCTCTGTGGGATGATATCCGTACTCTTGTACACTGTATTACTTGTATGCGACACGTGTGCTTGCGTAGCATTTTAAGGAAGCAACACATTCAAATCACGATGTTTCTGTTTTGCATAAAGTATGTAAAGTTTCATATTCATTGATATGTTATGTGATGATTGGATATGTGATATGTTGAAGTAGTATATGTTTCTGGCATGCTTATATGATTTTAAATATGTACTATGTTTAAACATGTTTTGCGGTTAACATATTGTACTTACTGGTGTAAAGCTCACGAAGTGTATTCATGTTGTAGGTAAGAGTCCTATAACTTAAACCCCAGTGGGCGATGGTGGTGGCAGAGGCAGATGTGAGGGCAGGGTTATGGATGATACCGCCAGTTTAATTTCCGCATAGTATGAGCAATAGTATTTATGAATAGTAATTGTTATACAGTATTTTTGGAACAGTAACCGTATTTTTAAATAGTACCGTTGAATAGTATTTTTAAATAGTAACCGTAACTAGTATTTTTGAATAATAATCATAAATAGTATTTTTAAATAGTAACTGTAAACAGTACTTTTGAATAGAAACCGTAAACAGTATTTTTAAATAGTACCGTTGAATAGTATTTTAGAATAGTAACTATTAAATAGTATTTTTGAATAGTAATTGGTATATGTACGTGCACAGTAAATACATACACGAAAAAAAAATCCCTACATTTATGGTATCTAGTTAAGTAACTTTAAGTAGTAATTGCAAGAAAGTATAAGTATTATAAAGTAAGCAAGTTTTTAGTGATGGTCCGGGCTATTAAGGGCACGAGGCATCACAGACTTAATGGTTTTAGGTGTTGATAATAGTGACCTAGTAGCTTATAATCTTTTAAACAACCAAATACAGACCTTAAAGTACTTCGTGGTGAAGTACTTTCACCAAAGCTAGCCTTGTCCAACTTTTTAGCATGCACTATCTTATTTGGTTCTTAAACATTCACACATAGTCCCAAATACAAACTAGGTAAAGACCACCTAATTTGCATACCAGCTAATTAGGATGTGCTCACACCTAAGCTTCGGTACACCATGAACGTTATCTTCGGATTCTCAACAATTTGTCATCAAAACTTTATCAATTTCTATACAACTCTTCCAAACATATTTAAATATAAATTAAGGGTTTTGTAAATACTTAAAGTACCAACAAAACTTTAATTGTAACCTAAAAACTTGAACACCAAAAATCATGCAAAACTAGGGTTCTAAGGGCATTCTATTTCTGTATCTCATGTGGAACAGATGTCAACTCCTGATAAATAATCTTATCCTCTTACACCTCATTATAAAAGATGCCTTAACATATAATGGTCCATTTAACTGACAAAACTCATTCTTCACCTTCCCATTTCACTTAAAAGTGACTGTTTACACCAATTTTGTACCTCATATATATATATGTTTAAGCTTCGTTACCTAATGAATCTTGGATGGTTCATGAAAATCATTATTGTAAACTTCTTTTCCATCATTCCACTTGTGGCATCCACCTTCAAGCAAACCCTGAAAACTTTTTCAATACAATAAATATAACCTTTGGCATATAGTATACTTTTTAAAGACTTATGCACATTATTCATATAATAAACACATAAGAGACTATATGCCATATGAGTAGTATAACAAAATCATGCAGTGCATTGGTCAAAAAAGTAAGTGAGAATTTGGGGCATCATACTTGAAGAGCATGGGGAGGGGAAGAATTTGGGGGAAATTTTAAAGATTACTGCAACCTTCAATTTGGTTTTTCCTTCCTATTTTTTCTCTTTAATATTTTGTAATTTGATGATGTTGAATTTTAAATTTGCTTAATTTTAGTTTTAAATTCATTTATGCATTAGTTTTGGTTCTAAGGTTCCAATAGATCCTAATTGTGGATTTTGAATTTATTTTGTTTTCTTGGATCAATTGTTAATTGTTGATAATTGTTTAGCCTATTATGTATTTAATGCTCCTAGTGATTTGGTCAATCAATAAATGATTTTGTTGGGCTTGATTGAAATTGAAAAATGGAGATTAGGTCTTGATTAGTAATAGGATTTCATATGCAATATAGAATAGGAATATATCTGTAGAGTATGTGTAGCAATCGTGGATACTTGATTTTAATGAATTTATGTTGATTAGTTCCCATAGGGATATAAGGGTCCTAATTAATATAAATGGACTTATTAGTTATTAGAATAGACTTTTAGGAAATTTCATGCATGCGGCTAATAATTCTACTAATTAACTTCAATCATTTAAAGGGTAATCTTGATTCAAATGAAATTAATTAAGAGAAATTAATTCCCTAGAGATTTGTTTTTATTATTTTAGTTTCGTTAATTTTCCTTCATTTATTTTCTCACACTAGTTTTTTAGTTTTAGTTTTGTTTGTTCAAATAATTTAAGACTTAAGCAATGTTAATAATTAACTCAAAATTAAATGTAATCCTCGTGGGAACAATATCTTACTTTCACTGTATTACTTATTCGACTAGTGTACTTACAAGTGGCTTTCATGCAACAAACACCATTAATTGTTGTTATTGTTCTCCTGAGATATCGGAGTCATCATCTCCTTATCTTCTAAATTGATATGAACCTAACAACAATATTAAACTCATAGAAATTCATTTGAAAACTTGAACGTAATAATTATATTTTATCTCAAACTTAATCCTAAGCTTTTAAAGGAATTTGCATTAAAAATAAGTAAAAATATTAGTAATGTCCTTAGACTAACGCATATAAGTTATGTGTAAAAAAAAAAAAAAGGTCTAAATTTTAACGTATACAAGCAAAAACGATTAGTTATGTTAGAAATTATAAGTTTTAGATGTGGATTGTCCCGCGGGGGGGGTGGGGGGGGGGTGTGGCGGGGCGCAACTTCAGAGAGTTCAAAAGGGTGTCTGTCCAAAATAACCTAAGAATATTTAAGCAACAAAGGAGAGAAATCTCTATCTACATTAAAAGTGTAAAATGCTAACAAGCTTGTACTATTATACAATAATCACTTTCATCTAGTTCTAGTTAAATCCATGCACACCACCGAATAACCAGAAGGAGTGGTAAGGTTCTTGCTCTCTCGATTAGAGGTCTTGGGATGTTCAAGTTGTTATAACATCGCGGTAAAAGGAGAAAACAATGAGAAAGCATAACTACATTATCGTTTAAAAACTTTTTTCTCTCCAAGTAACAAGTTGATCAGATGGTGTGTTCTTCTTACTCCTCAGGTTCTTTATTCAATTTTTTTTGTTAAAATGTCGGGCTCCACAAATTATCCCAAGAGCTAGAAGCTACAATTTCCTTCTCGTTTTGAGCATGTGTGTTATTATTGTCCATTATAACATTGTTAGCATCAAGACTTTGATCTTCAAGAGTACTTATATCTTCATTATCTTCTATATCTGTCCAATATTATCTCGTAACATTCCTTTCATGAAGAGTTGTAGGATGAAAAACTATAACTACACTAGAAGGGCCACTAAGTCTGATCACCAAATCTATACCTTCGGATTGTGAAATTTGAAAACCACTTATTTCTTGGAAATTATTACTTTGAGAATTGAAGCTATTACTAGTGCTATTCGTCGAAACATTAGAATGCGATTTACCCGTTGGGTTGCCATGTTGAGTGTTGCTAGAAGCAACACCAACGTTATAATCGTGCTCCTGAGATACGATAGTCATCACCTCTCTTTCTTCCATATTAATATGAACTTACAAAATTGAACTCATTATAAATTCATTTGAAAATTTGAACCTAATTAAATTTTATACCAAACATAATCCTATATTTTTAAAAGAATTTGTATTGAAATTAAGTAAACATGATCTGTAATGTTCTTCTTAGATTGTTACATATAAGTCATGTGTAAAAAAAAGGGGTCCAAATTTTAATAGTGTTGAATGAAAATGACTAGTTGTGTTAAAAATTATAAGTTTTGGATATTGATTGTCAAGGAAGAAAAAGTTCATAGACTAAGCGCTAAATGAAAGAGTTCAAAGGGACGTCTATATAAATAACCTAAGAATAACATTCAAGCAACAAACGAGAGCAATCTCTAGCTCCATTAAAAATGCAAAATGCTAACAAGCTTGTACTAGTATACAATAATCACTTTCAGGTTGGGTGGTATAATGTGCTTGCTTTTTCAACTAGAGGTTTTGGGTGCAAGTTGTTACCATCACCGTGGCTAGAGTATATGGACGATCCACTTCAAAAGGAATTCATATATATTGCAAGAGGCTCTCCTCTCCATGGGATTATATAGATGCGACAATGTCTACTCCTATAAACCTCTACTCTTCCAAAAAAAAAAAAGTGAAATCCATGCACCAATGATGAAGAATGGAGGTTCTATATGCAATAATTATAACGTCAAGTGCAATGTTATAATGTTCTAAGTCCAGAAGAGCATGTGGGCTTTGGCCATCAAAAGAGGCATATCTCTACTTCCAAAAAAATGCCATTTCTTTTCTTGCCTTGGATGGGGAAATCAATTGAAAGTTATGATAAAGTTCATGTGCCTATCTTATTTATTTAAATGCTAATGTTAATCTCCCACAAACTGAGGAAGAAACAGTATTCAATGGTGCGGTGACTCATTAAAGCAACATTGTCTATCGGAAGAATATAAACTAATAAAAAAATGTACATTAAATGGCTTTTTTCCTTGGTCTATGGTACCTATGATTTGTTGATGATTGACACTTGTCCGAGCACGTATTTGGAGGCATATAAAATAAGATTACTTTAATCTTAATCCTGATTTTGGGAGCCCTTAATCCAAGGGCCCCTCCCCCATTTGAAGTCCCAAGCTAAATAGAATCTTATTGGTCGAACTAATCCACCCCACATGGGGTTGTAGCCAATAGAAAGTTTTGTTTTGAGACAGTCACTAAACATATATGATTGTCCACCACTTCCTTCGTTTTATAATTGGGATATAAATAAATGACTTTGGATTGGAGTTTAAGGGGGCGTTTGGTAAACGCATTGCATTTTGATTGTATATGAATGAAATTTGTTTTTTGAATGTTGTATTTGGTTGAAAAGTATTTGTTTTGTATTTGAATGAAATATGTGTTTGGATGAAAAGTATTTTAGAGTTGAAAAGTTGATGTGATTGATAAAAGTAGAGATAAATAGTAAAGTTGAAAAGTTGATGTGATTGTTTTAAAAATGTTTTGAATAGTAATTGTTTTCGTAGTATTATTGTAAAATTTGTATTTGGTGTAAAATTGTATTGTATTTGAGTAAAATTAAAATGAAATGGTTTCCCAAATGTCACCTAAAAGTGGAGATATATACTAAATTTTATATACACTGTAATGTATGCTTTCCAAGTGTCTTACTCCTTTTGGCCCTAAGGTCAATTTGTTGCACCTTATGTGTACGGACTGCTTGCCATTGGCCAAACTCGAGATGAGAAGCGTGCGAAGACTCCCCTCGATTGGCGGACAGTTAATTTAATTAGTTCTTCATTTGTGGGTCATTCATTGGCCATTGGTCCTCACTTAGCATACGTTTGCTATACTAATTAATAATGTATATCTACAAGTAATTAAGAATCCGCTTTTTCCTTTACCTTTTCACATATGTAAAGAGGAGCCAAAGTAATTAAGAGCTTCGTCCATCTGTCTTATTGGACTTTTTAATTTAATGAATGGGAAATATGACATCACAAAGAAAAAAAAATAGCACATCTCACTTAGGATAGCACAGGCTAATTCAGTAATCTTTTATCAAATTTCTTGCATTCTCAAATATAGGTAAAAGTAAAAAGTACAAGTTCAACAATATAAACAAAACACATTTCCCAATAGGGATAAATTTTTTTAAGCTAGACATAAAATACTAAATTACAGATAAAGCAGACAACGTCCTATAAAAAAGAACTAATATTGACAGGCATCTCCATCACATTCTACCGTCTGATTAGAAGATTTATAATATTCGATCTACTCTCAGTATCAGAAGCCTTCTTAAAAATGTTTCTTGGATTCAAAACTATTCACAGGAATATTAGATGAAATTAAAAAAAAAAAAGTTTGTTGTCCTCTAGATGAGTTTCTAGTTAAACTCACAAAAAAAAAAATGAAATTTATACAAAAACAATATTTTAAAAGGGGAAGTAAATCTTCCAAATTTATAGACAAGCACTAGTTTTTAGGTCAGAAGTATGGTAATATAATCATCACGAATGCTCAAAGAAGAGCTAAAAAAATGTAACATTACTACTCGGAATAGTTCTTTTAGGAAGGGCTGAAAAAGATACTGAGTGGAAAAGAACAATTTAAACCATTTACAGTTAAATTATTCCCCTTCGAATTGCATTCCTCACATGTACTAAGTAATTTTTTGTCCTCTAGATGAGTTTCGAATTGCATTCCTTATGCGTAGAGGTTATGTGCGTATCACATATGTGTAACATAACGAAGAATTTTTCTTTTAATTTGTTTGTTTAAGACAGAAGGTAGCTAGCTAGACAAATCTAAAAGGTATGCAAGTTTTTTCAACATGTTAGCGGTTGCAACCACGGAGACACTTACAAGAGCGTAAGGAGCAAGAAAAGGAAAACGAGTTATAATTAGTTGAAGTTAATTTCTAACTTTATATGTTGCATGAATTGTATTCTCTTAAGAAAACTAAGTAAGAAAGCCATGTAATATGCTAACTTTTATATGTCTTAATAAAGTACAACATAATATACAACATATAATAGATATATATGTACTTTATATTTTGTTTCCAAACACATTCTCTTCAATTCTTTAACTTAAAAAGCTCAGCGGAAAACTTATGGCAGGGCCAAGTCCACGATGAGTTCTCTATCCCTTGACACGTTCGCATCCTGCCACTATCCAAAAATCTACTGGACAGGTTTCTTACCTGCAACATGAACAAACTGGTGAGTTAACAGGCTCAGTAAGTTCAAAAATACTTAGTAAGAATCATACAGATTCAAAAACACTAAAAACTCAATTTCCTATGAATAGTACTATTTATGATAAATAGTACTATTCACCATAAATAGTGACTTTGACATTTGATCGATGAATAGTAACAGTTACCCTAATTGATCACTATTCACTTTACCCTAACGGGTAACTATTCACATTGCTATAACCGGATACTATTCACATCAGCCTAACCGATTACTATTCACAAACCCTCACTGAAATCACTATACTTAGCGTACTTCGATTATGCTCAATTATGATTTTTATCATTTTATTGATTGTTCATTCTCTATTTGATTTCTAGTTTAGAACTCTGTTTATGGCAGTACCAATGATTATTAGCGCGCTGACTGGGACGATCTAAGGAGCGACCTTAGAACATCGGCTTCCACAGCCCTAATATCCTCGTAGGATCTGAGAAAAACCTCTACCACTATGTTGGAGGGGCGGTATGCCTTAATGGTTTCATTACTATCTTTCAATTATAGTCTTGACCAAGTGATATTAATCATCACCTCAAGGTCACTATCCTCTATTGCCCGTAGGTCTTACATATTCTCTTTATCTGGGATATGTTATACTAACTAATCTCCAATTGTCCTCAGACTTTATATCTAGTGTACATCTAGTACAAATAAAATAATACAGTATTTCATGTTGCAGATATGAAAATGCTTGAACTTACTAATACTGCACTAGTGTCCACTTCCGGAACTCCTCTGTAGTTCTATCCCTATTTTGGGTTCCTACAGACATAATATTGTCTGTTAATACCCTTCATTAATTATCACTCTAAATATATTTATTATGTGATAGATTTTACACAACATTCAATTTTTCCTGTGGTACACGGTTTGCAACGCGCCCGCGTCCTAACCGTTTTTCTCTCTGTTCTAGTCTACACAGCTGTATTTTACTGTATCCACCCGTGTACTATTTAAACTCTAGATTTTAACTTTAAAATCTCTATTTTGGATCCTAGAATTTTATTTAAATCACTCTAGGTCTTTTAGGGTCCTTTCCGAGTCTTTCGAAAATTTTTGATCAAAATGACCATTTTACCCCTAATGAGTCTCGAGACCATAACTAGTCCCTTTTATTATTTTTCTCAAATTTTCTAAGCCCAATTATTTTAAAATAATATTCCCTAGGCTTCTGTATTATTTTACAGCTTAAATTGCTGCAAAATCTCAATTTCATTTTTCTCGGCCTTCGGTTACTATTCATCCGTCACCTAGGGTCGTTTTCTCGTTTTTCGAGCGTTTCGGAGTCTCAAATGACCATTTCACTATTTTTAAAACGTTTTTCATCCCGTCCCCGGCCCTCGGTCCTCAAGAAGCTCGGGTTTCCTATCCCGACCTAAATTTTTTCCTCGTTTCTCAAAATACCCCTAACATGAATTTTTTTCCTGTTTTAGGTATTTTAGTCTTTTAGGGTCGGTTTACTATTTCTTTTGGGTTGGTTTTTCATTTCTAACCCTAATCCATTGAGGGGTCCTGGGTTCCTCCCCGAGTCCAATATTTTTACCCCTCATTTCCCGAAATACCCTTATGCCGTTTTTAGAAATTTCAGTAGCATTTCCACTTATATTTTAAGGTTTCCCCGCGTTAGGTACGCCTCAGAACCTTTATACCTACCACGTACTATACCATAGGCCTATTTTATACAAAGTTTCCAAACTTTGTATTAAAATTTTCCACATAATACAATATTCAAGAATTAATACAAACAACACGATTTTTCTTTCAAACTAGCCTCGGTTTACTAGTTAATCACACCAAAATAATTTTTCATCACAACATATCATTCTTAGGTTTTCTAATGTATAATTCAACATTAAAACCTAACAAAACATGCATTCTAACCTTAGCATGGCCATGGATTTTCATGCATAAACACATAGAAAATCTTGTTTTCTTTCCTAGGGTTTTTATCAATACTTTTCAACACTAAAATTTTCCATTTCTTAATGTTCATACCCACGGTTTTAGCAAGAAAATTACATCAAAATTTTCTTGTTTCCTTATTCCAATTCATGCTTAATTCAACTCATAATTAAATGAACATAAGCAATAAACCAAAACATCAATACTCATGCATTTTTCACACCCCCAATGCCACGAATTTTCAAGAGAAACATGTAAAATTTTTGCTTGTTTCTAAACCCTAATTCATGCTTTAATTTCTACAACACCAAACTAATCACATAACCAACAAAACAACAATTTTTTTCATTGTTTTTCAACACTCCAAACCCACAGATTTTCTATGGAAAATCAAAGAAAAATGCTTCAATTTAGAAGCTCACCTTAACTAATTGTTGGCTTGATGTTAGAAATGCAATGCAAGCTTAGTTTGATGTGAATTTTAGAACAAATTTTTGGCTTAATGGAGAAAGAAAGCTCACGGTTTTTGGGCTGAAGAAAAGGCAAGAGTTTGGCTTGAATTTTTCATTTTTTTGATTGAATTTTGATGCCTATTTATAGGCAAAAACCAAGGGCTCTTTAGCAAATTTTCCAACAATTTGCTAATTGTTCAAGGACTAAAAAGTAAAGATTTTGGAGCCAAAACCTAATTTTTTTCTTCTCCCTTTCCACATGGCCAAATGGCCTTTTTCCAAAAATTAAAAAAAAAATTTTCAAATGGCTTTTTGGCAAGATCATAACCCTTGATCAAAAATGGGACAATCCTAGTCATACACCTTTCATTTTTACTTTCCAAACCATGTAAATTAAAATGGATTTATAACATCATCTTGATGATGTCATCCTACTATTCATATTAATTCACTAATTAATTCATAGTCAAATTTTGATCGAAATCCGATCCGAATGGAACTTTACCAAAATCGCGTAGGCGGATTCTAGGCACCTCCGGTGCGATCGGTTTGTCTTATTTTGATTCCGTTTGATCAGAATTCTCTACCATAAATTTTTATCATTTTCGTGCATCTCAATGCATTTTCTAGGGTTTTCAGCTCTGATTTCTAACCGTCTCACCTAATTATATCCGGTAAGATTTTCCATTCCCGAACTTACACACTTTAACACTACCAGAACATTTTTATACTATTCATAACAGTATTAAAACACAACTTTTTTATATTTTATTCATTAAAATTGTTATATACATATAATTTTAATCTACTCCGAGAATCTAAAATTCCCGGTTATCACATCTTTAATGCCGGGAGTTTTTCACTAGGCAGATAAACTACAGAGGGGAAATTGATAGCAAGAATGTAATTAGGCTTTCTTGACTTCGGGTTTCTAATTAGAGGCCAAAAGTCATTTTATCGTTAACCCTTCTAAGATATAATCATCAAACAATCAAGATAAAGAGAAAATGTTTGAATAAATCTAGTAGATAACAATATTGGAGCTGGTAGATCTTTAATGCAATCTTTTCTTTGGAATCTTTTGTGATTGATCTTCAGATGGAAATCCTGTGAATCTCAGGATTCAAGTAACTTGAAATTCCAACTTGGCCCTCCTATTTCATGCTTGCTCAAGCCAACTAACTTATGTTATGGTATTTGTTGCTCTAATAAGCCACGGTAAAAGGCATCGATTGACTAGAATTCTTGCTACTAGAAAAGAATATATGCTAAGAAGATCACATAGTAGGGCTATCTCAATTATCAGTTAGGCCGCCAACCTCAATCTAGTTCTCCCATGTTTAGCTTTATGCTTCAATGTCGACTTCAATCTATTTTTTTATTTCTTATTTTTTGTATTTTTTTTTTGTGTTGTAATTGTTATTATTATTGATGGTGAAATCCGCCTAACAAAACTAGGGTCGAATGTGAAGCTATTAATGAACTCGAACGCAAAAAAGTAGTAAAAAAATTGAAGAAAAACAAATGACATCAGAATTTTATAGAAGTTTGCCTTAAATGCGAAGGGTGTGTCCTTTTTGGGGAGCTCTTGGAGAATATTTTTACTATCTTCAAGCAAAGTACAATAAGTGCTCTTGTATCTCTCTTATTTCTCAAGTGCAAGAGGTAGCCTCCTTTTCTATAGGACACATGGGCCATTTTTTAGCATGATGCCTTCCAATTAGAAATTCGGATTGCTAGTGTTTAATATTCAAAAATGTAAGATCTCATCTTCATCTATCTCCGCCACGTGTCCATTGTCCCAACCACCTTGAATCTACTCAGCCCCTAATATTTCCAAGGAGACTTCTCAGCTGCTGACACGGTCTTCAAAAATCTTGAATCCCTTTATGTTTGAATTTAAAAATCCTTTTCTGATGCTACATTGCCAAGGAACTTAACACCCTATCAACAATTACCCTTTAACTAGAAGGGTTTTATTCTATATCTGAAGTGCTTCGAGCTCAAACACCGAGAAGTTGTCAACCTTACCCCATTAAGCTTTCTCCAAAAGTTGCATTTAATGCTGGCACAAAAACTGTAGTGTTACCTTGGTTTAAATAATATTCACATCGATTAACTCATATGTTGTGCCACTTCAGGGAACCTAATCCTGACCGTTAATTTCATTTTTAAACTCCCACATATTCTTGAGCCATTTATTTGAGAAGATATTTTGGGTCCTCATATCAACATCTTTTTAATCATACGGCAAGGAGCCATTTAGGAGATTCGTATATAAATAGACCCAAAAACTTCAAAATTTCTCATTTCTTTCTTCCAACCCTATCAAAACTTTGTCTAAATTTCTCTAGGTACTTTACTTCACCATTTTCTCCTCTCTTAAACCCTATTCTTCACTATCGAACTTTCTCCAAACAAACCCATTTCCCATTTTGCAAAGACTTCTCATAAGAGTTTTTTCCATTTTCGTGTTTTCCAACGAATTCATTGAGTTTTCCTCACCATGATTTTCTGTTCAAAGTTTATTTCAAGTGTGGCTATTTGTGGGTTTTACACTTAGTCGAATCTAAATAAAACATTCTTACAAAAAAAAAACTACTAATTTTTATTAATAAAAATTGAAACTTTAAGACATACTTGTCTACTTTCAAATAGTGGCTTCTCGATCATAGGTTCTTAAGCCATTTTCCTTCTTTATTTTGTAAATAAAATGTCATTTATAGTCATAGAGATAAAGACTCGTGAAGTGTCAATCAGTCGACCTTGATACTTTGATGAGGGAGATTGACAATTTCCCAGAAGAATTGGTAGACATTGATGAAGAACCTCACCCTATAATGACTCTAGGAAATAAAGGTGAAATATAAGTATTGTTAGGGCTCGGGGAAGACCAAGAGGAAGTGCCAATGGATAATAAGGGTGAGTTTTTAGGTGAGGTAGACTTCACGGTATATAAGATTCAATCCATAGTCCAATCTAGGAATATAGAGTTGCTATTCAAGAAGCATTACTTCAATGTTGAGTTTGAATACATAATCCCTTCTCAGTATGGTAGGACAACTAATCCACCCCCAGATTATATCACTGTATATACATCCACTCTACCCAGTGGGATTTTCATCCTTTATCCCCCTTTAGTGAAAGCTATCCTAAATACACTTAGGATCTCACTGACATAACTCCACTTAAATGGATAAAGAGCTCTTTTCAGAACCACGCTCCTTTAGAGGGTATACCTGGGCACAATCTTGATGGAGAGAGAATTCTGGTGTATCTATACTGGCAAGATGATAGCCTCTTCAAAGGGTTTTACACATTTGTCGTATACCCCAAACTCGGTGCCAACCTAGTCTTAGAGAAACCTGGTCTTAGAGAGAATTCTTCTACCATAAGGGACAAATTTGAGGTACTTTCTTGAGGGTGAAGACCTTGCTCCAGTTCATAAGCTCTTTCATAAATGCGGTAAATGCACACATTTTTTTAATATACATGCTAACTTTTTACCTTTCTCAAACTCAAACTTATTTTCATTTTTGTGCAATATCCCCAGCTTAGACCTAGGATTTAAGTGAGGTGGAGGAAGACTATATTCAGCATGCTTTTGAACTTGATCCTAGTGAATGTCAATTCTCTACCCTAAACATAGTTGCTAATGCCAAGCTTGTCAGCCTCCTTCCTATTCTAGCACTAGCATAGAATTTGGAAGAAGAGTTTGTAATCAACATAGAGGAAGGAGAAGAAAGAGAAGTCCCTACCCTCAGATAATCCCATCTAGGCAGCTGACTCTCATCACGGACCTTGTTGTAATCCTCGATGATGACGGTAAAGAAAAGGAAGAGGTAATAGAGAGTAAATCACTTGACTTTCCATTTCCTTAAGCTTTTATTTTATTGTCTCTTTTTTTTTAAATAGAATATTCTTTTCTAATACAGTGTCGAGTTAAGGCTTTGGGTTCAAATGCCCTAAGAACTTAGAATTGAAGTCTAACCCTAAAAGACAAAAGACTGGGGGAAGTTAGTAAACAACTACTCCAGGCGTGGTCATCTTTGGTGTGCAAAAAGCCATTCTTTCCAAATCGACACATGGAAAGAATGACAAGAACAAATAAAAGGACAAGGTGGTGGTCGAAATAATTGACCATCCTCAATAATCAGCCCCTCCCTACATGGTTCATCCTTCATTAATATTTTCTCTAATCTACCCCTATGGTTCGACGGGTTGTTTAAGTCAATTGCCACGAGCTTTGAGACGGACAACTTGGCATCCTTGCAAGAACTCACTAATCCTAATCAACTCAAGGTGGCCATCGAGTATTCTACTCTTGTAACTAGTTTTTCAATACACACATTTTAACTTTCTATAAATCAATCATGCTTATTACTTACTTTGTTTCTCTAAAGACTAATCTACGATCAGACTACCTACAACTCTATGGCCCTAGCCAATGATAAATATAAGTGGGCCATGAAGAGATCTCGTGAGCTGGAGGCCAAGTTGAGTCAAACCAAAGCAGACTTGAAGAGCACCTAAAAGGAGGTTAAAAAGCTAGGCATATAGAAAAAGGCTAGCAAAGCTATCTCTAGAGGAGGAAAAACCCAAGTACAAGGGTTTGGTGAATAGTGTCACTAATCAACTTGTTACCTTAAGGACTCAACCAAAAGAAGAAATCGACAAGCAAGTCATAGCTATCGTAGAGGAGTTCAAGGCATCTAACAAGTTGGAGCATATTAAAGATGCTTATTATTTTGCAAGTATTGAAAGATCGGTTCACGAGAAAGTTTCCAAATGAAAATTTTGACTTCTTGCTCCATCCTTCCAATGACGAGGTAGCCAGTTCCATTAAAGCTCCATCTAAGGAAACGCCTACTATCCAACCTTCTAATGCTCATGCTGACCTCGCCGCTTTGTTCCTCTCTATCTCTTTGTTTTTTTTTTCTTGTATGTTATCCCATTTTATTTCTAAAGTCCACTTTTATAGTGACAAAGATAATAGGCTTTCATGCCCCAGGCTTGTAGTGATGCAACGCAAGACTCGACACCACCAAGGAAACCAGTTCAAGTACCAATTAGGCCAGTTACAAGAGCAAGAGCAAAGAAATTTTAAAAAGCACTTAATAGGCTGATTCAAGAGGTTTGGGCTCAATCAAATTCGTGGAGGCCCATTGAGCATGATTCATGTGATTAGCAAGGATGCATTAACTTGATTCAAGCCCATGAGGAATTCAACTAATTCAATCAAGCCCAAGACAAGCCCAAGACATTTTTAACCAAGGGATTTTCGAATTTTATGGTAGAATAACTACCTTCCTACACTTATGAATTTGGTTAGGATTAGATTTCTGGATTTGTTAGGCTTTAGGAGGATTTAGGATTATCTTTTGTAACAAATTTCAGTTAGGATTTAGGATTATCTTTTGTCAAATTTTCAAACAAATTTCAGATTTTTTAGGCTTATCCTTTTTGGATTTTTTAGGGAATATTCTTTGTAACAATTGCCTATGAATAGGCGTCTCTATGACAATAAAAAAAAACAAATCACATCAGTTTAATTCATAAATTTAAGAGTTCTAATTCTCTTTAGTTCTTTGAAGAACTATCTGAACTTATCAGAATTTTCCGTGGCGTTCACTCCTGACTTATCAATCAACCCTTCCATAGTTGATTGTGACGTCTTCCTTATACCAAGGTTCTTGTTTCGCATTAAGCAACGGGTTAAAGTCAATATACCAAGGTTCTTATTTTTGCTGAAGCAACAGGTCGAGGTCTCCCATCCATTCGAACCTGATTTTAAAACGTTCTTGCGTTCATAATCTTGATGGGTCTCGTTATTCTTAGCGGGGTTCGTATCATGTAGTATTTTTAAATTTTATTTTGTAATATCATTTATGTAGGCTTACTTCACATCAATCTGTTGTTTTACAGTTTCTTGTTTTTTCCAAGTAGATTATGTGACCTTTAGTTTTTTGTAATTGTGTCAAAATTTATCTAAGTGTTGGGTGCTAAATATACTTCTCTTTTTTCTTCCCTTAATAATGAATTCTTCAAGCAATTTTTCTAAGTGTAAGGTGTCAACTACTCAACATCCTACTTTTCTTTTTCTTTCTTTAAGAATGCATTCTTTAAGAAATTTTCTTAAGTGTAGGGTGTCAACCATTCGGCCTTACTTCTCTTTTTTTTCCTTTAAAAAGGAATTCTTCGAGAAATTTTTTAATTTGTAGGGTGTCGATTATTCGGCATCCTAATTCTCTTTTGAATTTACTTTTCCACTTCATGTCAACATGATGTTGCATGGCATCCTTGCCTTTCCGGTCCTAATGTGATGTTAATCTAGCTTGTGACATTGTTGTCCTAATAATACTTAATTCGAGTCAGAACAAAGAAAAATGGTGGCAAAACAGCTTGAAATATCATTACTAAAATGAAGCATAATAAAACAAATACTGCAAAACATTACAAAATAAGATAAACATGACAGATCATTGGTAATATTTTTTCAATTGCTCCACATTCGAAGTGTTATCAACTCCTCTACCAGCTAGGTACTCCAACTTGTATACTTTAGGCTTGATAACTTACTGAATTCTAAAGGGACCTTTCCAATTCGGCCTTAGTACTCTGTCTTCTTTTTATGGTACCATTATCTCTTTTAGCATTAAGTAACCTTTTTAGAAAAACGTAGGACAAACCTTTTTATTGTAGTACTTGCTACATGTTGTGATAAGCCATTGAACTTAGCTAGGCTTCTCAAACATTAGCATTCGACTAGTCAGCATTGTGATTTCTACAAGTGCGCCCACTTTGAGTTGTCAAACTACCTAGTATTATCTGATACTAGATAGTAAGGAACCCCAAACCTGCAAATTATATTCCTCTAGATGAAATTTGGGTAATTTGTTTCTGTGATAGCAATCAAGGGCTCGACTTCAACCCATTTTGTGTAACAGTTGGCTGCCATAATCTAATACTAGAAACCTGTAGGAAATTTGTGTAGGGGGCCAATTATATATATTCTCCATTTAATAAATAGCCATTGCCCCATAACACAAGTTAGGTTTTCAGTCAGTGATTAGGGTATTAATGTGTGTCTCTGACATTTATTACAGCGCAGAGAATACAATGTTGCATCCTATTTCAAAGTCAGCCAATAATATCCTTGTCTCAGGATCTTTATTGCCAAAGCTTGCCTTCTAGGATGATTACCATAGATTCCTTCATGTATTTCTCACATAATTTATTCAACCTCATGTTTGTCCAAGCATCTCAGTAGTGGTATTGAATGTCTTCATTTAAACAAGATCCCTTCATGAACCACGTATCTTAAGGCCCTATACCTAAGTTTCTTAGCTTCCATTTTGTCTTTTGGTAGAATACCATTTTCCAGGTACCCTTAAATTAGAGCCTTCTAACTTTATGGGTCCAGAATTGGCATAACCAATCGATTTTCCTCCCTTTCAATGGCTAGTTTCTCTAGGAATTCTATCAAGACCAATTTTAGCAGCTCTAAGTCCTTTGCAGTTGTAGAAGGCATCCGTGTTACTATTTTTAGTGCATGATATTTGCAGGATCTCACATTGAGTGAACTTATTCAGCTCTTCCTTGACCTTATTCAGGTATGCTTTCATCCGATCCCCACACACTTAGTACTTGTTCCTTATCTGATCAACAACAAGTTAGAGTCGCTATAAATAGTTAGGCTAGAAGCCCTCATATGTCTAGCTAATTGGAGGCTAACCAATAATGCCTCATATTCGGCCTCATTATTGGTACCTTTGAAGTGAAACCTTAATGTAAAAGTTATTTTATGGTTTTCAGGACTTACCAGGATTATGCTAGCACTAATTCCATTCTCATTTGATTATCCATCCATATAGAGCTTCCATTGATGCATTGCTAACTCCAGGCTAGAATTCGTCTTTCTAGGAGCAAACTCAACTACGAATTTAGCTAACACCTAGTTTTTGATGGCTATCATTGGTTTGAACTCAATGTCATATTGTCTTAACATGACCGACCATTTTAGGAGCTAACCTAAGGCTTTCAGTTTTTGAAGCACTTACCATAAGTAATAATTAGTCAAGACAGCTACTGGATGGGCTTTGAAGTAATGCTTTAGCCTTCAAGTCAACACCATCAAAGCCAAAGCTAACTTTTCCATTTTTGGGTATTAAGTTTCAGCATCCAGAAGCCTTGTGTTCACATAATCGATAGTTAAATACCATCTTGCTCCTGAATTAACACTAAGCTTACCACATGTTGACAAACAGCCAAGTAAATACATAACTTCTCTAAATGGGACTTTAACTGTTGAAATGCTTCCTTACATTTCTGGGTCTATTCAAACCTCTTGATGCCCCTCAATGTATTGAAGAATGGGATGCACTTATCAGTAGCCTTAAATATAAATCTATTTAATGCCGCCACACATTCGTTAACTTCTGCACTTCTTTTGGCTTTCTTGGGGACTCCATTTCTCAAATTACTTTAATCTTCTTGGGATTTGCTTTGATACCTAGCTGATTAACCGTAAAGTGAAGGAACTTCCTTGAGGCCATAATAAACCTACACTTTAGCAGGTTTAATTTTGTTTTGCATTTATGTAGTACCTCAAGCATCTCTTTTAAGTGGCTGATGTGCTGATCACTTTGACACTTTTCACTAATAAGTCATCAACATTGATCTTCATTGACTTACCTATTTGTTTAGCAAATATTCTTTCACTAGACACCAATATATGGTTTTCATGTTCTTTAACCTGAATGGCATTACTTAGTAGTAGTATAATCCTCTATACATTATAAATGTAGTATGTTCCTTATCAAAGGGATACATTGGGATTTGATTGTACCCCAAGTAGGCATCCATGAAGCTAAGGTGCTCATGCCCGCCATTGTGTCTATGAGTTGTTCTATATGGACCAGTGGGAATCCATCTTCAGGAGATGCTTTGTTGAGGTTGCTGAAGTTGACACACATTCTCGATTTCTTATTTGGTTTCTTGACCAATACTAGATTCGAGAATCATCTGGGATAATGCGCCTCTTAAATAAACCTATTCTTGATTACTTTGTCAAGATCTTCCTTCAACACCTTGTACCTTTCAGAGTTCATAGGTCTTTTTTTTTTTTTTTTTTGTCTCTTAGCCGAGTGGCTACGATCTATATTTAGACAATGGCACATGATGTTTGGGTCAATACTAGCCATGTCATCATGGGTCCAGGTAGAAACTTCTAGATTCCTTTTCAAAAACTAGACTAGACTAGACTTGACCTCTTTATCTAACTCAACACCAACTTTTAGGGTATTTGCAAGGTCAATCTCTGACACTTGAATTTCTCGTAACTCTTTAATGGGTCTAATACCCAGCAATCCTTCATCAAGTTAGGGGTTGATATCTCCTATTTCTAGTTCCTTCGCTACTATGTTGCAAGCATGTTGGATTGACTCTTGATTTTGGAACATGTCTAGTGTTTCCATGTATTCCAAATGAGAGTTGTACTGATTTCCTTTTATCTAGCCTACGCATGCTCTGTAAGGAACTTGACAGTCTGATGGTAGATCGATGAGATGGCCTTCAAGGCACGTAGAGTTGGCCTCCCCATGACCTCATTGAACTTTTTCCTATCCTTAATCACCAAAAATGTCGACATTATAGTCAAAGTGTTTGGGCAGGTACTACTACAATATGTAGTTGGCACTAGCTGGTCTTTAATTATCCCTACCTGCAATAAAGCATTGAATTACAGTTATCACTGAGCAACCATTACCAATTAGAATTTAGCGTACCTGATGTTGCCAACTACAACAATGACAACTAAGGCGTCATCATGATGGAAATGGACACCTCGGGCATCTTCTTTGGAGAAGGTGATGTCCTTTGCCAATTGTCTAGAATTTTTCAGTAGCCATTTTGATAGGCTCATCGAGGTTTGGAAAATGGGGCCCTTGACCTCTTTAGCATAACTTTTCTGCGATTGCCTCAAGTCACCTTCTGAGTACAGTCCTTTGAAGATGGTTCTTATCAACTTAATGTAGGAAAAATAGAAAACATATGCATCAGAATTTTAAAAATTTTCTAAAAGATCATACTGACTTATGTTGCTATATACAATAAATTATACAACAATCTATATACCTAGCGACGAAAACACCAAGAATGTCGAAGGATGTGATCGAGAAAGTTTAAACCAACTAGTCTTCTTTACTATTCTCCTATTTTCGAATGGTGGAGTATGTGGGTACTTAGTTCCTCGATCGGTATTTGCACAGCTTGTCTTCTTCTAACCACTTAGAGATATAACAATTTATTATTATGAGTGAGAGTTGTAATAAGAAATTTGCTCACCTGAAAGTCTATGATTTGAATAAAATAGGAGCACCTATGGTAGTGAATAAACTAGGTGGATTCCAAATTCAAATAAAACACTTGAAAAATATATTTTTTTTCTTTCCTTCTAGCATTATTTGCGCTTTACCTCACTGCATGAGATCTTAAAACAAAATAACTACTAGTGTGAATGGGATTCAAAATTTGATTCAAATTTTTATCTCTATTTATCTTATGATTTTATCTCTATGGATAATGTTCTATAAATCCAATTTAAATTCAAAATAAAATCACATTAACTTTATTTGAATTAAATAACTATATAATAATTATCCAAATGAAATCAATTAGGAGAAAATATTTTTCCTTGCCTTTTCATTAAAGAATGTACCTACCATAAGTCGATAAGGACAATATTTTGTTTCAATTCAAATTCAAATAGGATAATTTTCACATTTAATTTTAATATTTATTTAAATAAAATTATCTAGATATTAAAATTAATTATCTGAGTAATTAATTAATCCATATTTATTAATTTAAATAAATCTCATATTTATCTCAAAAGATAAATATAATTAATTTAAATTACAAATCATGTCTTTCAAATCAATATTTATCCTAATTAAATACTTATCCAATTAATTAAATTAAACAACATTACTATTCAACCCTCAGTGTGAAAAATGCCTATACCTATGTAGAGGTGATCCGGATTTTTCTCTTCACTAAGTCTAATAATAACAAGCTATAAAGAATATATCGATTAACTACTATTTGTTAAGGAATTATATGGAGCTAATAAAGAGATTAATTTGACATATATAATATGAACATTAATAATCTATGTAATTAATTATTTTATATTAAATAAATAAATTACATAATTATTAGTTTTAGAATCACACTACCATACACTTAAAATTGCACTCCTAATTATATACCGTATTACGTAAACCAGTAAATTGCCACAGTCTATTGACCTAGTCATATATGCAACACCTTCATATGATATCCATGATCAACTTAAGGTCAAATTCTGTTTAACCATTGTACATCAAATGAGAAAATGATTATTTAACAAATATAAATAATAAATCATTTGCCAAGCAAATAACTCAGTCTATTTTTATATCCTATATAATGTTGTTTATAATATAACATTTATTCCTTATTAGAACTATGATTCTATATTTATAAGCAAACCCAATATAAGTCATGTACTCAATATACAGGTTTATTAGTTTATTACTCTAAGACTCCTTAACCTCTAGAACATCAAAGTACACAAGTTATATACATAAACCTATTTAATTTACTCAAGCGGACTACATAGATTAATTATATCTTTGTCCAAGTCCAATATATCATCATCACTAAGCAATATATCTATGTCTCTACTAGAGAGTTAGCTTTCTCTAAATGGTCAAGACAAATCATCTCCTCAATTAACTTTAGACAGCATAATAGTCTTAATATGAGTTAGATATTTACTCTAATCATATAGCCTATAGGCTATAGATTTAGACTACTTACTTTAGAACATTGTCTTCTCACCTACAAAAGACTATTGCATGTAATATTTTAACAGTTTAATATCAAGTAGTCAATGAGCAATACTTGTTTACATTTAATTTAACATGTAAATGAAATGAAGACATATAGTAATAACGCAATAAATAACCGCTAATATATTAGTAAATAGTTCAAAATTAAATAAAATACATTAAAAATATCTTTCTATCCAAGGGCACTCCCAACACCTAACGGGGTTTCTATTCTCCTTATCTTGCCATGGCTCCTTTTGTCTTGACAATCGGCGTTCTCCTTGCCTCCTTTCCTCTCAATTGTCATCCCTATTTTATCTCCTTTAACTTTGATAGTACTTACAAAAATATCCATGGTGTTACAAGTCCTAGATTACATCTTTTAATTTCACGCATTCGGTGGTCAAATGACCAATGTCATCGTTGAAACTATAGTACTTGTTTGGGTTCTGTTTACTTGGACCTTTCCTTAGAGGAGGTGGGCACCACAGAATGTTCTTGTCTTGAATTTGATTATAGATCTCATCAATCCCCATGCTTAGCTCATGATAGTTGTCAGATCTTTGGAAAGGTTTTGACCAATGATTTGAACCATCGTTTCTCTACCTCTTGTTGTCTTGATTCCTCGGGCCCTCATTACAGCTAGATTGGCCATTGTTTTTCTGTTTGCCATTAGACTTCTAGGTGGCCAAACTAGTTGATCCCCACATCTGATTTAATCTCTGGTTCTTGAACAGCTTGATTTCTTATGCATTAATATGCTTCACGACTCTCTTTAAGAAATCTTTGAAGGACTTCATCGACTATTCATCCAGATCCTTTTGGAAGCTAATGTCACCCCCCATACTACTCAAGGCCCCCATAATAGCAACCTCATTGGTGAAATCTTCCATTTTTGACACCTCTGTAGTGTATCTTTTGATGCAATTCTTTAGGGTTCTCATTTGGACCCTAAAACATGGTGACCAATTTTTCCTTATGTTCAGGCTAGCTTCTAGCCCTAATAAAGTGCAAGCTAAAAGCTCTGTTCAACTTGTCCCAACTCCCAATAGTATTCAGGCATAGCTTTCCAAACCACCTTGCAACAGCTCCAACCAGATTTGAGTCAAATTCTTGGCAAGCGATTGTTCCTGGGACCCCATACAAATTCATATGCAAATTATATCACCGGAAGTAGTCCTCGAGGTTTGTGGTCCCATCATAAAGTAGAATCTGGGGCATTTTGAACTGGTTGAGAAGTGGGACCTACATCACCTCTAGAGTGAATGGGTGAGTGATGGAGGGCTCCTTATTAGTCTCCAGGTTTAATTGCATCCCAGGGTCTTAAGTCGGTCTCGGAATTGCTGGGCCTTATGGACCGTAATGGTCATGGCCTAGCTATTGTAGCTATGATTAACAATCTATCCCTCAAGATGATTACGAAGGTCGACATTACGATTGGCACTTCTTTGATTCTAGATAGATCTCGATTCTACATGTTGATTGTTTTGTTGGTGTTGTAGTGGTAAACTGGCCTCGTTTGGAGGAATATAATTTGTAGATTTGTGGTTCCTTACTCTTTGGTATCAGACGATGCTAAATAGTTTGACAACTCAAAGAAAAGAAAGCTCTATGATGACTATACTATCTGGAAGAACTTCTCATCAATACTTGAAAAGTGATGGTCAAGTGGAAGCTGTGAACAAAATCATGAAATACATGCTAAAGAAAAGGTTAGAGAAGCTAAAGGAGGTCAATTTTCGTTAGTCCTAGTGGACTCTCTAGCGCCTTCATTTTGCACTTGATTGTTTATAGCGGCCTCATAGTTCATAGGGTCTGCATTTACAGGTGCATTATTGGCTGTGGCATTATTCCTCTAAGCCTTAACTAATGCTTTAAATTGTTGACACAGTTGGTCTAGCACATTGACGATCCCTTGGAGACTCCTATGCATCTCTTCCACACATCCTTCTAGAATCACCATCCAAGAACGCTTGCCGCATTACCTATTCAGCTACTCGGCTTGTTAGGCTACTCCATTTTCCCTTCGATTTTCCATGTTAGTGGTCAAAGGTCCAAGCCCTCCTTCTAATACCAATTGTTGACAATGAAAATTTGCCTAACAAAGCTGGAGTCAAATATAAAGTTGTTAATAAACTTGGATGCTAAAAAGTAATAAAAAGATTGCAAAAAAAAAAATGAAACCAAAATTTAATAGAGGTTTGCCTTCAATGCGAAAGGTATGTCCTCTTTAAGAAGCTCTCGGGGAATGATTTCACTATCTTCATTCAAAATACCATGAATGCTCTCGGATCTTTCTTATTTCTCGAGTGTAAGAAGTAGCCTCCTTTTCTATAGGGCATGCATGTCCTTTATAGCATGTTTCCTTCCTATTTGAAATTTGAATTATAAGTATTTAAAATTTAAAAATATAAGATCTCCTCTTCATCTGTCTCCACCACATGTCCTTTATCACATCCATCTTGAATCTATTCAGACCTTGATATCTCAGAGGAGACTTCTTGGGCATTGACATGGTCTTCGAAAATCTCAAAACCCTCAAAGTTTGAATTTGAAAATCCTTCTCTGATGCTACGTTGCCAACGAACTCAGCACCCTAACAACAATTATTATTATTATATAAAAGCCTCATGTCTAGTACCGTATGTAATCTAAAAATATGAATTTTAGTTACTAGAAATGTGAATTTACATAAAAAGAAATATAAATATTGGGATGTTAAAATACACCCTATGAATGTGTTCATATTTCCTTGTATATAAGTTTACATTTTTAGTAACTATAATGCACATTCACGTCTGTATGTCAATTTAATTTATATTTGATACTAGATATGAGACTTTGTGATTATTTTAGGGATGGACTAACAAGTGGTTTTCTATATTTCTAATACTCAACTGAGAAAGTCACTTGACCAGTAGGCTGAACTTTATGTGGCACTCAAAAATATAAAAGATGTTTTTGGATTCCCGCGTGTGAAGAGTTTTTTTTTTTTTTTTAATTGGGGTGAGGGGTTGGTTTGGTAATTAAAGAGGTTTGCTTTTCGTTACAATTCAACTGCTCCATAAAAAGGCTTGAAATAAATTAATATTTATACAGTAAGTCTCTCTTTCTCTCTCTCTCAAGATAATCGAGAGACGGATCGTCTTTGTATTTCACTGTAGAACTACAAGTCGTCCATACTATTTTAAGTACCGTACACAAATAACAGTCTTTCTTTTTTGGAAAGCTTGAACTGTTTCACACAAAAACAACTTTTTTTTTTTTTTTTGGGGCATATAAAGGCCTTGATAAAAATGCAACATCACTGAACCTTTTCACGCCATCCCAACCTCACAAAGCTCTGAAAAGTGTTACTTTGGCTAAACGCCTGTAAGCTTAATTCTCTTTCGTTATGATCTTTTAATTCGGTTCTCGTGTTCTATTACCTTAATTCATGATTTACTAAACCTGATTTTGTCTCATTGAAACCCTAGAATATCCGAGAGCTGTGAAAGGGTATGGGGAGAGGGAAGATTGTGATTCGGAGGATCGACAATTCAACGAGCAGGCAAGTGACCTTCTCGAAGCGAAGAAAGGGTTTGATTAAGAAGGCAAAAGAGCTCGCGATTCTTTGTGATGCTGAAGTTGGCCTTCTGATCTTCTCCAGCTCTGGAAAACTCTATGAATTTGCCAGCACCAGGTTTGTCCACCCATTCAGGTTCTCACCATTTATAGACACATATCTGCTATTGGTGCTTTTTGCTTTTAGGTCATTCTTCTACTCTTTATGTCCTTTCGAGAAGCTGAAATTTTATTTGATTCGTTTGGTGCTTTTAATGGTTGTTTGAAGAAATTCTCTTCTGTGTTTCTTCACTTTACAAAGTGTTTGTGTTTTTATTTATCTATTTTTTATTAAAACAAAAATATAGCAAAAATTCTAGTTTTATGTCTACCTAGTTAGTATTATCATAAATCCTATGAGGATATGTCTTAAAATAACTGATATTTTGTAGAATTGTTTATAAGAATTTACAATAGATTGACAATATATTTTGCATGGGAAATAATTCAACTCCCAGCAATAAAATTAAAAAAATTTCACTGCATTTTCTTGATATCATAACTAGTATGGGTAACAAGAAAATGGTTGCTTTAATCCTTATTCTATTCTTATACTCAGGAAAACATTACCAGGTCTCTTGGAATTGGTTCTTCTTATGTTGGCATATGTATATAAGTAGTTATACATATGCTAGTTCAAAGTACTTTTATAATTTCCTATACATGGTGTTTGAATTTCTTTGTAATTATTATAAAATTTTTGAAGTCATGAAGGGAAGGAGGATTCATATCCATATAAAGATAATGTATTTTCAGCACTGTACTTGTGGATCTAACTATCATAAAGTTAACAATAACCTTTAACTAATTTGGAGCAGATGTTTAATTCTTTAACACACGCACACAAACACTCACTTCTCCCTCTCTCTCTCTCTCTCTCTCTCTCTCTCTTGTAGCGTGTAGTTAGATTTTAGCCTCAATACAAATATATTTAATGTTCAGTCTCATCAGATTCAGCTCAAAATGGAATATACAATTCAAGTGAATAAAAGTTCGAAAATAAAAAGCAATCTGGTTAAATTTAGATTGTTTGCATTTGACAAAGACATCTATGTCCATGGAATAATAGGAGCACTAATTAACCACTCAAAGGAGCAAGAGTACATAAAGATGAATAAAAGATCAAAACAGTAAAATATTGAAAAAAAATAAAAAAAAACAAATGCGAGTCCCAACATTAATGCAACTAAACTTAACCTAACAAAAAGTGTTATCCTAAAAGATTGTTCTCAAATACTTGAATCTCTTAGGGATTCTTAGAAATTCCTAATTAAATTAGCTCAACAAATAAAGCTACTGGATCTGAATTAAAAGTATAAAGTTTATTTTTCTCAATCATAATAAGAATTAAGAATTAGCTGATATTCATATCCTTTGTAGCTTATCAGTGCAAAAAGGGAAGGATTTGGATAAAAACATCTAGGTTTGAAATTTGTGTGTTTTCAGTTTTCTTTAATATATAAGTGAGAATCAAACCCTCAAAATATAAAAAGCTAAATAAAATAAAAGATGAAGAATAAGCTTAGTCAATGTCGATTTGTTGAATGTTTCAATACTTCCACAGACCACTAATTTCACACGAGCTTTTCAAGTATTCAGAGTAGTTAGAAATACCATTCTCCAGACTCCATGACTTTATAGCTATCAGATACTACACAGAAGTATGAATTTCCAAAACGTTGCATGTCTTTTTGCCTGCACATTGAAATGATGGTCCTTCATCATATTTGCGTTACCTAATTCAACAATTTGTAGTAGTGTGCACACACCCACTTCTAAGTTAAACAGAAGTTATTTCCTTATAAGTTATTTTTCGTATTATATATAAAAGTTAGAATTCTATTAATCAAACTTATGAATTAAATGCATGAAAATTATTTTTACACCTTTAAATTTCAATCAAAGAGTTTAATAATTAAAAAAAAAAGAAATCAATATAGTTTTTAGTTTAAAAATAATCGTGTCATTACTTGAGTAAGGTGTTTCTTTTCTTGAACATATATTTTAAGGTTATTTACATTTTTGTACCCCTATTTTGCTTTTATTTAAAAGATATATCTTCATTTTGAACTTTTACATTTTTATACCATCCGATTATGATTAATATATAAATTTATATCCTTTTGTCGATCAACGTATACTTTTAACCTTGAAATGCCTAAATTACTTTTAAAAAGAAAAAACTAAAACTAAATATGATTTACAATTTCATATAATATGCATTTTGTTTTTATTCAAATAATATAACATGTTTTTTAAAGTTCCATATTTTTATATTATTAGTTTACAATTAGTAAGTAAATCTTTATATTTTCTCAACCAACGCTTACTTTTAACATTTAAAATAACTTCAAAATTAAAAAATTGAAAAATTCTAATTTCAATTTGAAGCTAAATAAAGAGGCTGAGGCAGGGCTAGAAAGGGTGCATGGCAATAGGGTGGGAAAGGGTTGGGTGATTATGAGGTACGATAGAGAAATTTGAATTTTATGTTGAGGAAATTAAATATTTTATTGTATTTTAATTTTTCTTTTTAATGGTATTTTTGGACTCATTTAGGTCAAAATAAGGTGTTGATTAAGAAAAAAAAATATTTATTATTATATTATGTGTAATATAATGATATAAAATGTATGACTTTGAATGGAGGGTAACTCTCTAAATAAAATTGAGATACATGGTATAGAAAGGTAAATAACCTAAACTTTACTTTTCATTTTAAGAGTATTTTAGGTAATTTTGTGTCAAAATTATGTATTGACGTAGAAAAGATATATATCTATATATTGTAATAGGAATGCATAAAAATGTAAAAATTCAAAATGCAGGGTTACATTTTGAATAGAGGTAAAATACAAGGTGTGCAAATTTAAATAACCTTATACGTTATTGTATTTTTAATATTTTTCGGAAGAAGCTTTTTCTCATTTGTTCTCTTTAATTTAGAATATTTTACAAAAGAGTGATTCTATTGACACACCCATATTAACTCTTTATACATCCCTATTAATTAAATTCTTTAATTACAAAAATATCAACAAAAAAAACATGACATTAAAAGACAACTACTATAAACTTTATTGCATAAATAAAAAAATGAAAAAAGAAACTCAATTATATATATATATATATTTTTTCTTTCCACACACACCTACATATTAAGTCTCTAAATAAATAATGTATAAGCATTATTATTTTAAAACCTTTAACAAAATCCTAACTTTCTCCCTAATTTTTACTTTTACACACAGGAAAAAAAAACTTCATTAATTGTTTTCTATTTTTTTTCAAACAAAGTTGTTTTATAATTTAATTACTTATTTTTGAATTATTCATTTTTTTTAGTTTATTTTTGTTTTGTTATATTGTCCATGATTTTAATTTTGGTTTTTTTTTTCATTGGATTGTTTTTTTTTCTTTTGTATTGTTGGCTTCCTTTGTTCTCATTGGCTTTATAATAGTGTGGTTATTGGTTATTTAAACATAATATATATGATTTTTTTTTCTTGCAAAATATCTTATTTAACCTACAAATAGAGTAAGCACTTTTTAATTTGAATCTATTCAAATAGAGTATTCTTTATAGATATTCAGAGGCAATAATAAGAAAAAAGTAGGCGTGAAAAGAATTTTAAATTAGTGGAATTTTTTTTATTTTATAAAAATAATTATAAATAATTTTGGAATTCATAGGAGCATGTAATAAGTAAATTTAATCATTTTAAATTTAACGGGGGGTCTGTGTTTAAAAAAGAGGTGTGATGAGTTATAAAAGGTATGCCAATAGAATTACTCTTTGCAAAATTATATATCAACTTTCCTTACTCTACGATCTTATTTGCTTCTTTTGAGCAAGCAAGAAACTATCTACTTAACCTTTACCAGCTTCGCTTCTAGCCTTTAACTTAAATGAAATTATAGGACCCCTCAAACAAATGAAGAAAACTTGTTTGGAAAAATAGTATTACTTCACTATTATAAAACTAAAAAATTTAGAAACAAAAAAAAAGATAGTAATACTCAATGACACAGTCATAAATTCTATCAGGGAGTGTTATTAATTGCAACAAAAAATTTATTAAAATCGATAAATATAAATTTATTGTAACTGTCGGTATAAGATTTGATTTTCACATTTTTAATGATGCTTTATGTAGATTGTGAGTATAAGATTAAAATTTCAAATTTTGGGGTTAATTATGGAATTTGTTGTACCTATTTCTATGTATGTATAGATTAAAAATAAAAATAAAAAACAAAAGTTAAGTGGGACTCCTATGCTGCGTTCGTCTCTGGGAGTACGTACTTCACATTATCAATAGCTAATTATATGTATATTAATAATATTGCATTTTACTATAGTATAGTGCGTACAGATCCTATAAATTTCTTTTTATAAATTTGGAGTTATCTCTCCTATAACCAAAACAAGTTTAAGTGATCTATGTAACATCCAAGTTACATAATACACACAACTACAGGTACATGCTAAATATGTATATATAATATACATATTGTCTCATATCTGACAACTTTATAAAGGGGTATTTGAATTTTTTTTTTTTTTTATGTTATTGTAACTACCAGTTAATAAAATGTTACAACTATCCATTTGTCCTGCTTTCAAATAAGAGACATTTTGTTTGTATGGTTAACCTAGAACTTTCAGTATCTGATGATTTAATTAATTTTGTCCATCCCTCCAGTATGAAATCTGTGATACAGCGACACAATAAGTCAAAGGAGGAACAACAACAACTTCTCAATCCTATGTCAGAAGTGAAGGTAACTATCTCCATGCATCTTTAATATAATAATTATAATAAGAAAAGCTTCTATGATATATTACTTTGTTCTCCTACTCAAAACATAAAGGAATTACAAATGAAAAACTTGAGAGAAACTAAAAGGACTTTATCTTAGCGACTAGCTATGACTATATATACGACCATATATCATGATTAATTAGTTCTCAAAATTTTTATTCATTTTCGATGACATTTTTACGTGGCTGCATGCTTGATTCCAAATTATGTGTGTGATGCAGATAACAATGGTATGAACTTATATGTTTTAGTGAAAATATAAAAGATAAAATTACTCTTAAATTTATTGACAATATTTGTTAATTTGAGAATTATTGAAATCTTACAGGTCTTGTCTTAATGTGTGAACATTCAAAAGCCTATCATTTGTGTCTGAGAATTTAAAAATCTAAAAGTTAGTATTTATTTAACAGTTTTTAGTAGTTATTAAGTATTTATATTTGTTTATAGGAGTTTCTGAAAACTAAAAGTTAGATGTTATTTTTGTATTTATTTTGGGTTTTGGAAGTATAAAGGATTTTTTTTTGTTTTGCTATTGAGTTATGAATATGTATGACTTTAGCGGTGTATAAATAGGCTTTTAGAATTTTAACTAGAAATAATAAAGAGAGCTAAGTAAACAAGAGAAAATCTGAAGTGTTTTCAGTTTTATTCAAAATTTTGGATTTCTTAAATAAATTTTCCAAAGTAGAGAATTTATCACTTAATTATGTATTTTGGGGTGACATTTTTTATTTCTCTAAATGATGAATTAGTCTAACTTAATTGTTTCATTACATATCATTCCGATATCGGTACATACGTATGTATACAGGTTATATGTGCTTGAGTAAGTTTTTATATAGGTGCGCGTATGTCTAATATATATGTTTTCTGTTCTGGTACAACGTATAATTTCAAATACTTGCCTCAGTAGAGAAAGTACTTTGGTTGCTTCCCGAGAATTTTCGATTTGTTTGCCATATCAATATTTCTTCGACAAACTATAAAAATCATATTTCACCAAAAAAAAAAAACTATAAAATTATATCAAGTCATGTATATGGTCATGACCAATTTCCTCACGCTGGTAACAATTATTAAGTACCTTTTATTTTGTGACAGTTCGTTTCTCCGTATTAGATTTAAACAGTGAAAGAAATTAACTAGTAATTGTGGAAGAATTTTTATGATAAGGTATTTTAGTATCACGTTAGTTTATATATTTATATATATATTGCCATATGAGGTATTTGACTTTTACTTATTAAACAAAGAAATATATATATTTTCAAATATTAAATTTAAAAGGTTTTATCTAAAGCCCCTTCCATTGGTCCGAATGATTTTTTTTTTCAATTTGCAAATTCTTAATTGTAGCGGACAATATATGTAAAATATGAGTAATGTTAGAGATATCAATTTTAATTCTAATTTTATAAGTATCAGCTCACATGTCATATTTTTATTAATAGATATAATTAATTCATGTGATAATGTTTTAAATAGTTATCAATAAAAAAAAATGACAACTTATATATTATATAAATTGATGCTCAAAAGTTTGTATTAGAGTTGATGTCTCTAGTGTTTTTCAGAAAATATATGTTTGTCTCTCAGTCAACTGAAATTCACATTTAATATTCAAATGAAGAGAAATAAAATTTAAGATTATGTCTTACACTTCTATGGTTTTACTATGCTTGCTAGTTTTGGCAAGGAGAGGCAGCAATGTTAAGGCATCAACTACAGAACCTGCAAGAAAACCATAGGTATGTATATCATTTTAGGTTTTACATATAAATCTGTGTACATACGTACAGTAAAGTATTCGCAGCTACACGGTTAGACAGGGATTTAATGTTGGTTTCATAATAAAATCCTCATGCAAGAAGTAAACTACAGAATGACAAACTTGTTAATTAACTTTCGTTTCTTCAGGTTGAAAGTAATATTCACAGCTATATATACATCTATTTATACATGACCAATAGAAAAAAAGAGTTTCACGACTGCTTTCAACAGTCATGAAAAGTTACCATAATTATTGAAAAACGGTAATGGAATCCACAGATGTGAAAAATAGAATCTTGAGTTTTCACAACATTTTTCAAAAAAACAAGTCCATACCATGTTGTACATAATGGTTTTTAAAAAACTGTCATGTAATCTTCACCAATAATCCAGCTTTGTAGTATTGTATGTATATTTGCAAGGCATTCACTGCTTGTACTTACAGAGTAATTATTATTATTATACTTACATGGAAAACAACTTATTTAATAAAAAACTAAGATTGACATGACTCATCAATAATTATTTCATACAAGTTATATATGATAGTGAACAACTAACATCAAAAGAAACTAGACCTTTCCAACTAGCTACGTTGACATCTACTAGCAACTTTATCCCACGTCAAGCTCCTCACGCATATAGTTGATAAGAAAATTACATAAAGGTAAAAAAATTAGATATACAATAACCACCCACAGGGAAACTGTGCCAACAAATGAAAACAGTCAACCAACGTATCCAAGAACAACTAGGATTTAACGTCATAAGAAACAATGAAAATTATGCCTTTAAAAACCAGATTCCTGAATGGACCTCATTGAAAGCTTTCTTATATAATCAAGAAAAAGAAAAAAGTGTCTACGTTTGACTTGCAACCAAACATCATAAATAAACACCAACAATAGCATCCCAACCTAGAAGTAGTAGTAAAGAAAATGAACCATTTCTCTCGTGACTAATAGAGAAATAAACTCAAGAGTCTCTATATATCCACAATGACATGTGATATCCAGAGTAACACTGAAGGAAGCAAGTCTAACAGCAACAATGTTATCCTTTTGAAAATGTGTTACACTTTTAACATTTAATCTTTTGGCTGAAAATTTGCCTTTATTTAATTCTGTAAGGATCTGTTTGGTATATAGGATAGGATTATATTGGATAGGGTAAAAATAAGAGATTTAATTGTAATATATATGAAAGTATATGATTAAATAATCCTCTCCTCTTGAAGGGGATAATCAAATCCTCTTCTAAGGGGATCAAGTTATGAGCTTATCTGATTTTGTCTTTCAAAATTTCTCACTAAACAAAAGATTAAAATCTAATTCTATCACATTGTTGTGGACGCTTTCATTGGCCGCGTCTACAATCAGAAGAACCAGGCCAATTCCGGTATTAGTGGATGAGAGAAGTTTCTTTTTTAATAAATTATGATGTGTCTTTTAATTTTAGTTTGTTATGCAATTCAATTTTTAAATTGTGAAGATTTTGGCAATAACTCGAATTTCCTATAATTATGGAGATTCTTTATTTGTATTATTTGACCTATTTAAGGGCAGAAAAATAAAGGAAGGTCGTCTAGGTTTTTCTGTCAAAATTCACTCTTGAGAGCAAGAGGGGAAGCGAATTCTACAGGGGCAGAATTCGCAGGGAAACTCCACAGGGAAGGGTAAGAACAAACGTGGGCTAAGGGCTAGAGAGAGAGAGTTGCCGGTAACTACCAGGCCAATCACTAGGGCTTACCTCCGAGAACACAACAACTTGGTATCAGAGCCGGTCATGATGGGAGAAGCCGAGTCAATATCTGACCAATTGGCGTCCTTCATGAACAAACTTAACCAATGCTAGCAGGAGATGGAATCCTGGCTGGAGTCGCGATTATCGGAGTTCACGAACTAGTTTCGCGAACTGGGACTGAGACCGCGGAGGCAAGGCGGCACTGAAGGAGATAGAGGCGGAGAGGACATCGCGGCAGGGAATGGAATCGCGGCAGATTCTGTCGCGGCTGGAGAAGAAGCTGACGTAACTGGGGAGACATCGCGACTGGTGGGGGCATGGGCTACTACCGGTGGGGTGCACATGATGGATTCAAAAGGGGGCGGACCACCACGTAGTTCAGGCTATGGTAAAGGCGGCTGGAATCGTGGAAAAGAAGCTGAGGGCTTCCGAAACCCTAGAAACGGAGGAGGGAGAACTTGTGTATCTCAGGGGGAGCAGCTGTGTAATCACGGAGGATATAGGCGAGAAAATCCATTCGGTGAGGGCTGGGGAAAGGAACAAACGAGAGGAAACTGGGTTCCCCACTACTCCAAGATGGAGTTCCCGACATATGATGGTCGAGACGACCCCTTGGTTTGGCTGAGGCGTTGTGATCAATTTTTCAGTAGTCAACATATGTTAAAAGGAGATAAGGTGGGGTTAGTGGGCTTCCATTTGACAGGAGAGGCCCAACTGTGGTTTTATCAATTAGAACAAGAGGACCCTAACCTAGACTGGCCCAATTTTAGTGAACAGTGCAACATACGTTTTGGCCCACCCATGAGCAATAATCCCTTGGGAGAATTGGCCAACTTGAAACAACATGGGTCAGTGGAGGAATATCAGAGACAATTTCAGACACTCTTGGCAAGAACAATCGACCTCCGACCTCGCCAACAAGTGAACCTATTCACGGCCGGGTTAGTGGAGCACTTGCGGATTGAGGTAGAACTCCAACAACCCACTACCTTAGGAATTGCTATGAACCTAGCACGAACCCTTGAGAAGAAAGGACAGTACCTAGGGTTTTTAAGGCCAGTGGGGGGTAGTAAGTTTCCCCTAAAACAACCTGGGGTGAACGGAATAGTCACGGACAAACCGGGAGCAAGTGGTACCAAACTGGCCCCTATACAGAGTGGGGGAACCGGGGGAACGACAAACCCATTCTTCAAACATCTTACGCATGCAAAAATTACAGATTGACGAGTCAGAGGACTATGCTTCAACTGTGATAAGCCCTATACTAACAGCCACAAGTGTAAGAAACTGTTCTGGATTGAAGTACCGGAGAATGAGAGTGATTCTGAGGAAGAGGTGGACGAAAATGTGGAAATTTCATTGCATGCCATTAGCGGAGTGCGGAAGTCCATAACCATGCAGCTACAAGCGTATATTAGTAATAAATCCGTTTGGGTTCTTATTAATTCAGGCAGTACTCATAATTTTATCGCCCAAAGGATAATACTGCGGTTGGGGGTTCTAGTACAAGAAAGGAAGGGGTTACGCATCACAATGGCGAATGGAGAGATGGTAGCCAGTGCGGGTATCTGTCGTGGTGTGGAATTTCAGGTGGGACAATATTCCTTTACGGCTGATTTTTATTCCATACCATTGGAGGGGTTTGATGTGGTTCTGGGAATTAGATGGCTTAGTACTTTAGGTCCCATTTTGTGGGATTTCGCAGCACAAACGATGAGTTTTGAGGTCGAAGGACAGCGGATTTGTTGGCAGGGACAGTTTCCGCTAGCAAGGTCGACATTGGCCTCTTTGTAGATAGTAGAGCCAGATTTTTCAGCCATGGAGGAGCTACTTGCTGAGTTTCCTGATCTGTTTGAAGAGCCGTCCGGCTTACCTCCCAGTCGGAGTTGTGATCATAGGATTACTTTACTTCCCGGAGTTGGTCCTGTTGCCATACGACCATATCGCTACCCCTACCTTCTTAAGGACAAGATCGAGAGACAGTGTAAGGTGATGCTGAAATAGGGGATCATTCGACCTAGCCGGTCGCCCTTCTCATCACTGGTTTTATTGGTCAAGAAAGCAGATGGCTCGTGGCATTTTTGTGTGGACTACAGGGAACTGAATGCCCGAACAGTGAAAGATAAGTTTCGCATACCTATAGTCGACGAGCTACTAGACGA
The DNA here is from genome assembly GCA_035233585.1 of Antiaris toxicaria. NCBI lineage: Eukaryota > Viridiplantae > Streptophyta > Magnoliopsida > Rosales > Moraceae > Antiaris > Antiaris toxicaria. The sequence goes on from CP141157.1 coordinate 27,234,317, forward strand.
ACTTCATGGGTCTAAGTTCTTCACAAAACTAGATCTCACATCCGGTTACCACCAGATTCGGATGGATCCCTAGGATGTTGAGAAAACGGCCTTTCGTACCCACCAAGGCCACTACGAGTTCCTCGTAATGCCATTCGGCCTTTCAAATGCCTCATCTACATTTCAGGGGCTTATGAATGAGGTATTTCGCGCTTACCTTCGGCAGTTTGTCCTGGTTTTCTTTGACGATATTTTGGTGTACAGTCAATCTTGGGTTAAGCATCTTCAGCAGCTCCGTTTAGTTTTTGAGCTACTCCGTCAACATCAGCTCTATATCAAGCGCTCCAAATGCTCGTTCGGGGCTAGCCAGGTCGCTTACTTGGGCCATATTATTCATGGAGCTGGAGTGAAGGTTGATTCCAGTAAAGTTCAGGCCATCGTGGATTGGCCAACCCCACAAACCAAGAAGGCCCTCCGCGGATTCCTAGGTCTTGCCGGTTACTATCAGAAGTTCATCCAAAATTATAGGCACATAGCCACACCCTTAACCAGCCTCCTCAAGAAGAATGCTTTCCTATGGAACGCAGAGGCAGACGTGGCCTTTCAAGCTCTCAAGGCAGCACTCTCGTCTGCTACAGTCCTCAGCCTACCGAATTTTGAGAAAGAATTTATGGTTGAATGTGATGCTTCGGGCAGCGGAATTGGAGCCGCACTTCACCAAAACGGCCATCCTGTCGCCTTCTTTAGTCAGAAATTAGCCGACTGCCACCACAAATTGGCAGCATACGAACGGGAACTTATTGGATTGGCTAAAGCGGTCGCTCATTGGCGGCCTTACCTATGAGGAAGAAAGTTTCTTATTCGTACCGACCACTACAGCCTAAAGTTTCTGCTTGGCCAGAGGCTCACTACTTCACCTCAGCAGCATTGGATCAGTAAGTTGCTCGGTTTTGATTTCAGGGTTGAGTATCGGGCCGACAAACTTAACAGGGTGGCTGATGCCTTGTCTCGGTGAGATGAAGACATGGGCCATTTCCTTGCCATTGCTTGCACTAGGGCCCAAATCCTCGACGACATCCGACAAGAAATACAAGCCACGGACTCTCTCAGTCAACTTCGGGACCGAATCTTGAAAGGTAAGGAGGGGCTCGAGTGGTCTGTTCGGGATGGATTGATTCTCTACCATAAGAGACTCTATTTACTCACCTCCTCGCATTAGTTTCTACACTCATCGCCAGTATTCATGATTCCATGCATGAGGGAGTCCTCAAGACATTGGAGCGAGTGCGACGTGAGTTTTTTTGGACAGGGATGAAGTCTATGGTAGCGGACTATATGCGGGCTTGCTTAGTCTGTCAAAGGAACAAATGGGAGCACCTACACCCGACGGGATTATTACAACCACTACCTATTCCGCAGCAGATTTGGGCAGATATCTCTTTGGATTTCGTTGAGGCCCTCCCTAGGGTCCATGGGAAATCAGTCCTCCTAGTGGTTGTTGATCGATTTTCAAAGTATGGCCATTTCATTCCACTCAGTCATCCATTCACAGCACATTCAGTGGCACAAGTCTTCTTTTCTGAGATATTTCGATTACATGGCCTTCCGGAATCCATTATTACGGATAGGGACAAGGTCTTCACTAGCCTCTTTTGGAAGGAACTTTTTCGGTTGTCTGGCTCTAAACTCGCCTTCACTTCCACCTATCACCCACAGTCGGATGGTCAGACTGAGGTCCTGAACCGTACCATTGAAATGTGCCTACGCTGTTTTGTGGGAGATCGCCTGCGATCTTGGGTGGACTGGATACCGTGGGCGGAATACTGCTACAACACCTCCTTCTATACAGCTCTACACACTACTCCATTCCAATTGGTTTATGGCCGTGATCCACCTAAGTTGCTTGACTACACAGCCGGATCTACGAAGGTGGCAGCGGTTGACTTGGCCCTTCAAGAACGGTCGACCATCCTCCTCGTAGTAAGAGAGCGATTACTCCAAGCTCAACAGCGAATGAAGATTGCTTATGACTCTAAGCGTACGGAGGTAAGCTTCCTTTCGAGGGATTGGGTCTGGCTCAAACTACAACCGTACCGATAGCTATCTGTTGCTCACCGTGGATCACTGAAACTATCCCCTAAGTTTTATAGGCCTTATCGAGTTCTATCCAAGATTGGATTCGTGGCTTACGAGTTGGAGCTGCCTACCAACAGTCTCATCCACAATGTCTTCCACGTGTCCCTCCTTCAAACATTCGTGGGGGATCCACCGCAAACACCGCCAGACTTACCGCTTTTGCGAGACAGTCAGGTGTTACCCGTTCCCCTTACGGTCCTTCAATTCCGCTTGAACCGTGGTAGACTGGAACTTTTGATTCAATGGACGCATGGAACACCTGAGACAGCCACTTGGGAAGACCTCGAGACTCTGCGCGCCGCTTATCCTGATTTTGAGCTTGCGGATAAGCTCGATTTCGAGGAGGAGAGTAATGTTGTGGACACTTTCATTGGCCGCGTCTACAATCGGAAGAACCGGGCCAATTCCGGTATTAGTGGATGAGAGAAGTTTGTTTTTTAATAAATTATGATGTGTCTTTTAATTTTAGTTTGTTATGCAATTCAATTTTTAAATTGTGAAGATTTTGGCAATAACTAGAATTTCCTATAATCATGGAGATTCTTTATTTGTATTATTTGGCCTATTTAAGGGCAGAAAAATAAAGGAAGGTCGTCTAGGTTTTTCTGTCAAAATTCACTCTTGAGAGCAAGAGGGGAAGCGAATTCTGCAGGGGCAGAATTTGCAGGGAAACTCCACGGGGAAGGGTAAGAACAAACGTGGGCTAAGGGCTAGAGAGAGAGAGTTGCCGGTAACTACCAGGCCGGTCATTAGGGCTTACCTCTGGGAACACAACACACATCCTCCTTAATCCTATGCCCAAATAGAACCTAAGTAGCTAATTAGTAGGGGAGTCATCACGTAGCTAGAATAACATTCAAACCAAACATTATACCATTGGAATTCCCAAGCTTTCTCGATATAGCAAGAATGAAACTATAGTCTTACCTTAAAGCAAACAAAACGTCCAAAAAACCAAGAAACTACCTTTCATCAAACGACGAGGATTCCTAAATATACATCTACAACCAACAACCTATAGGAACCCCCGAGCAAAGCCATTCGTTTTCACTTTTATCCAATCAAGAGGAGGGAGCTAGCTAACAGGAATAGCAAGTGAAAACTGGGGCGATTGTCCTTTCAAGTGGAATTTATGAAGAATTAATATCACTTTGACGATTATTAAACATATTACAAGTATTCATCTAGTGGCCCGTTTAATTTAAATGCAACCTAAACAAACGCTTTGAGCGAATATTTAGTAACAACAAAATTACAAAAAGTAAAAATAATACAAAAAAAGATATCCTGATTTCTTGCAAACTAGATTGCCCAACAAACACCCATAGTAGCAACTTTCCATGAAGATAAAATCTGCAGATTGAAATCTCACCAAAACGCAGTAATCAGAAAATGCTTAAAGTCTTCAGGAAAATCGAGAGAGGTAGAAAAGCATCAGAAATAGCTCAACTCAAATAACATAGATGATTTCACAACATTAGCTATATGTAGCTATATGTAGCATAATTCTATTTTTTTTAATGTGTTTAACATGTATTGTTAGAAAAACCTATAGTAGGAATTTTTTTTTTTACTATTAGAAAGTTACCTTTTTTTTTTTCAATTGAATTAAATTTTTAATTGTTTAAATGTAAGTGCTTATATTAAAATTTTACATTACAATATGCAGACAACTTATACTTATTGGTCAAACTATTAAAAAGTTAATCAGACATTTAAAATAATTAAATATCACTCTCCTAAATAACTTTTCATACATACATCCATATAATATATGTTAATTAGTTATATCTACTGTTTTGTGAATCATCACTTTGAATATTCCATTTCTTGGGAAGGTTTTTTTTTTTTTAATCATTAATTTTTTGAGATCTTGAGATGATAGCTAAAGTCGTATACGTAATAAAATGTATAAGACTCACTCAGAAGAGACAATAAATATTAGATAGTCTATATCATGGATTAAGAAAATAAAAAAAGACAGTTTTCTAATTAAAAATAGAGTGATTGTCTCTCGATCGATCGGAATAATCTATTACTTGAAGATTTTTTTAAAGAGTTTTATACACAGTCAATTATAAGATTGTCGAGAAAAATTTAATTAATTTTCCTATCACTAGGTCTTGACTTGTATCCTCCTCACTAAGCTTAGATTGTACTGATAGATCGGTTTTAGTTGAAAGTTATGTCTTTTATATCATAGAATTATTTTGTGTTTGATATTGATGTTTTGTCCTATTTTAGTTTAAATAATCATATCCCTTAAAAAAAAACACTATGAGTATATTTCATATAAATATGATTTATAACACTCAAAATGGATTAAATTATCAAATACTAACAAATTATCTAAAATTTAAAGATTTCTTAAATTGAAAAATAATACAATTAAATACAAATGTTAAATTTTCTTAAATGTCTCCGTAAGATAAAGCTTCAATAGAAGAATACAATCTTGGATCGCAATAAAGGAAATTAGATACATATATATATATATGAGAGAAAGTAGAGGAGTTATTTATTGTTGATCAAGAACTTGTTTATGTGTAATCTTTACTATCATAATGTGTCTACAGTCGTGGATTACGAAAATCAAAAGAAAATATCACTAATTATAAGAAGCATTATGAATGGGTTTCATATAAGTCAAAATTATCAAATACTAACAAAATTACTTAAAATTTAAAATCGAAGTCAAATTAAATATAACATAATTAAATACATTAGTGTTCACGCAAACCATGGTTATCTTTTCACCGTTTCCGTTGCATCTCCACATGCTTCCATGATCTCCACATGATCCCTCATCACTTGAAACTCTAGCTATGCCACACACACACACACACAAACAAACACACACACACACACACACACACACACACACACACACACACACACAATATATATAGAGCCCTCACTTCTTGGAACATCATACATTTCTTTTTTCCATATATAGCTACAAAGCAACCCGTTCAAAATTTCCTTAAAAAAAAAAAAAAGGCTACCCGTTTAAATTCTTATGGAAGCTTACCCAAACATTAAAGCGTAAAAATAAATAAATAAGAAATCGACTTAATTATTACGTTAGCTTTACGAAAATGGATCTGGCCAAAATAAATTTGAGTCGAACTCCGGACTACCTTATTATTTTTAAACAGGAAAATTCCAACAATATTGGTTAGCTTTAACTTCATTGTGTACTTTTTTTTTTTAATGTGCGATCTAGTTTTTCACTAATTGCTAAACAAACAGATTAGCTACTAAATTTTGTGAAGAAATTTTCAAACTAACTCTATGATTAAGACTAACATCTGTACTCCTTGCCAAAATATATGTTGTTTGTGTATCATCTATACATGTATATTTATATATATAGATATATCATATTGACTGGAAAAATATTTGGGATACCGTGAATGTTAAACACACACTATCATGAAAAAAAGGTGGGTCTCGTACCGTGGTAACCATCTTATATTAATAAATGATGGCTGCCTAATAGTATTAGCTATGAGTGTCTGCTATAAATACTTGTGGAAAGTATGACATGCACATAAATGAGGAGATTCAACAATAACCAGAATTTAGATTCTGATTAACAGACAATTGATGGGGATAGAACTTTATGGTTTAAACATGAATGAGCTACAAAATCTCGAAAGCCAACTGGAAATAAGTCTGAAGGGAATCCGTATGAAAAAGGTAAGAAACCTAGATATTGTCTGACTATTTTAAATTCGTTAACATAATTCACATTTCTCCTTAATCTAGTCCTCTTTTTTCCTTGAATTTGTTTTTACTGTGTTCCGTACACTTAATTATCCTAATTAGATTTTACTGCTAAAATACGGTTTCCGAACCATGCAGGAACAAATGTTAACTGATGAAATAGAAGAGCTTAGGCAAAAGGTATGTACTAGTGCTACTTTAAATTTATTTTTTTTTAAGATACATATATTACCAATTTTTATCTCTTTCTTTTCACAATTTTTTTGAGCTATTAAGAATGGCTATTTTCAGCTATATATATAAGGAATTGCTTTATCGTTTTTTTGGTTCCATTGTAGGGTAACCTTATTCATCACGAAAACATCGAGTTATATAAGAAGGTAAACCTCATTTCTCACCAAAACTTGGAATTGCATAAGAAGGTACTTCCCATCAATCACGTTGTTTTCTTGTGATTTCCATTTTATTTTAGTACATGTATTCTTTTTTATTTATTCTTAATTTTTAATTATCAATCACTTATTATATTTTTATGGATAAATGTAATCAATTGGTAGAACAATACTCTAACGACTTGTTAATTTAAAAAAAAAAAAGATAATTCATACACCTCGTAGTTTATTATTTAAAAATTATGATTATAATTAATATCCTTAACTTTTTTTTTTCTTTAAAGATGTTATAGGATGTTTTCAAATATTGTACTAGTTATTCCCTCTCATAGTCTATTAAAAAAAATGAATGGATAAATAATAAATAAAAACACATTGATTATATAGCACTTATTATCTCCCAAATTGCCTACTTTTATAAGTACTATAAAGGTAAACATTTCCCAGGTTTATGGCACGAGGAACACGACTGCCACAAGCAGAAACAACTTCATTTCTGAAAGTCTCGATTATGGTGAAGAGCCCATTATCCCAGTCCATCTTCAACTTAGCCAGCCTAGCCAAGGAACATTAAGGTCACACTACGCCTTATAAAGAGAACAACAGTGACAAAAAGGTTAAAAAAAAAAAAAAAGTTCCTCATAAATTTCACACATTTTTTAATTAAAAATTAAATTACTGCATCATTAAATTCCTCGTTAACGATATGATTAATTCCTATTGCTTTTTTTCTTTTTTTTTTTCATTAATTTAAATTAAAACTGCAGCAAACCATAAGTACAAGAATGCCAAAGAATGTTGCAACTGAGGGACTGGACCCACTTTTATCAATTTATGCGAAACAAAAATTCCAAAGAAGAAAGAAGAATCCTAGCTTTTCGGAGTTAGTGATGAGCTATGTAAATTCTAGTCCATGAATGACAAGTCTAAACTTTGTTTATCACAATAGCTTCAAATTTTGGTTTTAATTATCTTTAAGAAAACGCAGTTGTGTGTAAAGTTCAATATATCAAAGAAAATAATAAGTTCATGAAGTATTGTAGTATGATCAACAGAATAAATCTTGGCATATGTCAAACGTTGTCATAAGTAAGATAAATATAATGTTATAATTTCCTAATGCTACTTGGTTGAGAAATTGGTTTGTACAAGACTTGTTTGTCTTAATTATAATTCATGATCAGCCAAATCACAGTACGCGGATTCAACTTAAAATAACCCTTTGTTAACTAGCTTTAAGTTCCAAATTAAGGACCATCTGGGGGAACATTTTGAGACGCTATTTTATAGGTTAGGTTAAAAATGTGTGTTTAGAGGGGAACCTTTGGAAAATCTATGATAGATAAAATAATGTAAAAATTCGAAATGTTTGTGAAAAAAAATAATGTAAAATTAACCTTGTTTTTCTATGAGTGCACTGTCGTGGAGCTTTTCTGCCTTCGTCACATTGAGAGGGTTGCAGTCAGGTGAGATATGGAGATTATCTCCACTGATGGCTATAGGTGATCTTTACCAGCTGGCACCCAAAGGTCTTTCACGGCATTGGACATGATGCAAACTATGGCACAACATCAAGGAAACCAGTTCGAGTACCAGTTGGGCCGGTTACAAGGGCGCGGGCTAAAAGGTTCAAAAAAGCACTTAATGGACTAATTCAAGAAGTGTGGGCTCAAACAAATTCGTGGAGACCCATTGAACATGATCCACAGGGAAGCTTCAATTTAATTCAAATTTTAGAAGATCCAGACCAAGCCCAGTGAAGAGGATGCTTTGGCAAATTAATGGGCTGCACATTGGCCGAATTTCTTCCTTGATTAATGGGCTGCAAATTTTCTGAAGTTTCCATATCTTAGTGGGTTTCTTAAACTAAAAAAATAGCTCATTAATATTTCTTCCTTGATTAATGGGCTGTAAATTTTCGGAAGTTTCCATATCTTGGTCGAGCTGCAAATTTTCGGAAGTTTCCATATCTTGGCCGAGCTGCAATTTTCGGAAGTTTCCATATCTTGGCCGAGCTGCAAATTTTCAGAATTTTTCATATCTTGGCCGAATTCCTTCCTTGGCCGAAATTGTAACAAAAAGTCATACTTTCCTTTATTGTTTTAGGCATGTATTAGTTGTGAAATTAAGTGTAAGTTTCCATATTTTCATTCTAGGAATATTAGGAGAATATTAGGGGAATATTAGGAGAATATTACGGGAATATTTCATTTAGTTTCCATTTTATTTTAGGGTATATTTTGAGAATATTCTTGTAATTCATGCCTATAAAAGGCGTCTACAAGTAATGAAAGATCATCAACAGTTTTATTCACAAATTTGAGAGTTATATTTCTCTTTGGTTCTTTGAGAGCTATTCGAACTTATCGGAGTTTTCCGTGGCATTCACTAACGACTTATCAAACGGCTTTCCATCACCGTTTGTGGCGTCTGCGTTATACCAAGGTTCTTGTTTCACAATAAGCAACGGGTTGAGGTCATCCTATACCGATGTTCTTGTTTTTGTTGAAGCAACGGGTCGAGATTCCACCCAAAGCCTGAGTCTTAGAACGATCTCGGGGTCCTAATCTTGACGGGTCTCGTTATTCTTGGCGAGGTTCGCATCATTTGGTATCAGAGCAAGGCTCTAAATCAGGTTTTCCTATCCCATTTAATTTCATTCCTTTTCCTTTTCAATTCCGAATTTTGTTCATAAAAAAAAAATCGTGAATATTAGTTCTTTCCTTTTCCTTTTTGTAAGTTACCAGTTTATGTTTGTAAGGATTCTAATCTATCTCCTTTTGGTACGTGTTATTCAGATTGCATAGAAAGAAAGAAAGCAAAAAAATAATAATAATAATAATCAAGAGGATCCGAAAAAAAAAAAAAGAGTATTTTTACTCCACAACAATTTTTTTGTTTGATCTTGTATATTTAGGTTCCCAATAGTCAAAAAATCACCTTACCCCATAGGCCAAAATTTTTGGGTAAAATTTTTTTTCGTATTTCCGAAACGTTGCTTTTGGTTGTCATCCTTGCTGTCTATAACCCAATTGCCTTAATATAGTCTTTTGTGATTTGTTGCAAAAAATTTTTGGTACTGATTTGAGTAGCTCCATAAGAACCGAGTGAGAAATTATTACGAGAGGAAAAAGGCAAGAGTGGAAAGAGTATTAGAGGGTAAAAGCCAGATTTATAGTGTGAAACACGAGTGGAATTGAGTGAACCCATAACTCGAGTGAAACACGTGAGGGAGTGTGAGGTGCTTTCTATATTTTACCTAACCTTGTTTTTGCAGCAAACATGTCTCATAATAGTGAAAAGAGCAATACCGAAGGAGCTAGGGGAATGCCCGATCCTAAGGTGTTTATGGAGGCTATGATAGGGGAGATGAGACGGATGATGAGGGGAGAATTAGAACAGATTCATGAGAGGTTAGACCGAGTAGAAAATTCACGTGCCGAGCAGCCCCAACACATACCACAAGCACGAAGGATGGGTAAAGTACCACCTAGAGAAGTTAAAGTAGAACATGAAGAAGATCATTATGAGGAATATGATGAAGAGGATGAATACGGGTCGGTAGCAAATTATAAGAGACATGGTGGTTGGGAGGATGAAAGGAGACGAGGTAGTCGGTTTAGAGAAGTTAGGAAACGGGAAGATAATAGCTTGGGTAGCATTAAGATGAAGATCCCGTCATTCCAGGGAAAAAGCGATCCTGAAGCTTACCTTGACTGGGAGAAAAAGATGGAGTTAGTGTTCGACTGCCACAACTACTCCGAGATAAAGAAGGTAAAACTTGCTGCCATTGAATTCTCTGACTATGTTATTGTTTGGTGGGATCAGCTAGTTTTGAACAGACGGCGAAATGGAGAGCATCCGATAGAGACGTGGGAAGAAATGAAGGTGGTCATGAGGAAGCGGTTCGTACCTGGCCATTATTACCGAGAGCTGTATAAAAGGCTACAAAGACTTAAACAAGGTAATCGAAGCGTGGAGGAATATTACCAAGAGATGGAAATTGCGATGATCCGGGCCAACGTCGAAGAAGACCGGGAAGCTACTATGGCAAGGTTCTTGAATGGCTTGAATCAAGATATCCATGATCGGGTTGAGATGCAGCATTATGTAGAGTTGGAGGACATGGTGCACATGGCAGTTAAGGTAGAGCAGCAGCTCAAGAGGAGGGGAGGCACCCGACCATCCTATAATCCAAGCTCTGCCCCATGGAAACCAAAGAAGGAGGAGAAACCAACTGCAAAACCCAAATTTGAGCCCCCTACTGGAGACGACTAGCAATGTGTCTTAAGGTAAATCCGACCCTTCCAGTTCTCATTATCGTGACGTTAAATGTTTTAAATGTCAAGGCAGAGGTCACTTTGCAAGCCAATGCCCAAACAAGCGCATCATGATCTTACGCGATGATGGAGAGTACGAGACCGAGGAGGAGAGTGAGGAAGACGAAATGCCACCATTGGAAGATGCTTATGACGTTGAAGAAGAAGAAGCCGAAATGGGAAGGTTAGTGGCAGTAGTAAAACGAGTCTTAAGCATGCAGGTGAAAGAAGAGGCAGAGGTGCAACGTGAGAATATCTTTCATACGAGATGCTGCATCGGAGACAAGGTCTGCAGTATGATTATCGATGGAGATAGTTGTACTAATGTTGTCAGCTCCTTTCTCGTAGCGAAGTTAGGACTCAAGACCACGAAACATCCCAGACCATATAAGCTGCAGTGGTTGAATGATAGTGGAGAGACCAAAGTGAACAAACAAACTATGATCTCATTTCGCCTCGGGAGGTATGAAGATGAAGTGTTGTGTGATGTGGTCCCAATGCAGGCTTGTCATGTGTTGTTGGGAAGGCCATGGCAATTTGATAGGAGGGTGATACATAATGGCTTCTCAAACAAGTACTCATTCGTTCGCAATGGTAAGAATTTTAATCTTGCACCCTTAACCCCTAAGTAGGTGTACGACGATCAGTTGCAGCTTCAACAATCATTTGAGAAACAAAGGGAGAGTGAAAAATTGAGAGAAAATGAGAGAGAAAAAGAAAGAGAGAAAGAAAAAGAAAAAGAAAAGAAAAGAAAATTGAAAATTGAAAATCGAAAAGAAAAGGAGAGGAAGGCCGGAAAAAGTGAGAGTGTCCAAACCGAAAAGGGTTCTGTTTTGGTGGTGAGAGAAAAGGGGAGTGCGGCCTTGCAAAAGGAGAGCTGTGTGACAAGAGTGAACATGGTGAGAAGAGCGTTAGTCTCAAGGCAGCCTATGCTGTTGTTGGTATATAAAGAGGCATTTTTGAATACTAACGAACTTCAAGATTCTTTGCCTAGTTCTGTTAACTCTCTTTTGCAAAAATACTATGATGTGTTTCCCGAAGACATTCCAGCAGGTTTACCACCTATTCGGGGAATCGAGCATCAGATCGATTTCGTACCAGGTTCTACAATCCCTAACAGACCAGCTTATAGAAGTAATCCGGAGAAGACAAAGGAACTTCAAAACCAAATCCAAGAGTTGATGGACAAGGGGTACGTTCGAGAAAGCATGAGTCCATGTGCAGTTCCAGTGATCCTAGTGCCAAAGAAGGATGGGACATGGAGAATGTGTGTTGATTGCTGAGCTATCAACAATATAACGGTAAAGTATCGACATCCTATTCCTCACTTAGATGATATGCTAGATGAACTGCATGGCTCTTGTGTGTTCTCTAAAATTGATCTAAAAAGTGGCTATCATCAAATTAGAATGAAAGAAGGAGATGAGTGGAAAACTACCTTTAAAACAAAGCATGGTTTGTATGAATGGTTAGTTATGCCCTTTGGTTTAACAAATGCACCAAGCACTTTTATGAGACTTATGAATCATGTTTTGCGATCATTTATAGGTAAGTTTGTTGTTGTGTACTTTGATGATATACTCATTTATAGCAAAAACTTGGATGATCATGTTGTACATTTAAACTCTGTTTTAGATGTGCTTAGAAAAGAAAAGTTGTTTGCTAACCTCAAGAAATGTACCTTTTGCACGGATAAGCTTGTGTTTCTTGGTTTTGTTGTTAGTGCTCAAGGTAGGGGTGTTCGTTGGGTGGGTTGGGTGGATTTTTCACATTTTTCAACCCACCCAATGAAGAATGGGTGGGTTGTAAAATTTTTTCACCCACCCAATTAACCCAACGTATAAAATCAACCCACCCAATTAAAGTTTGGGTGGGTTCATCGGGTTATTCGGGTTCGTCGGGTTGAGCAATTTATTAAAACAAAATAATAAAATATGAATTAAAAATTCAACCATAAATCAAATTACAAATAGTCAAATAAAGAAGTCTTACAAAGATAATAAAAACTAATTAAAACATGTTTTTAATGAATATTAAGAAACATTAACCACAAACAATCATACCTATTTCACAAAAACAATTTTCAACTCCAAACATCTCAATTCAATCGTCAGTTCCCTGCACTTGTAATGCAAGATCCATCACCTAAGAGTAAAATAGAACGAGTTTTCAATGTACAATGCAACACAAATATAATATAAGACTATAGTTTATAAGGTTTGAAAAGATATGTATATATATAATACCTGATGCAACTTCAAGAGATTCCTCCCAACCTTGCACTTCATCCATGTATTCTATAAGTGCTATAGGCTCATCCTCCTCCTCCTCAGAAACCAGCCAATTCTTTGAACAAATCAGAGCCTCAACCATCTTTGGTGACAAAGAACTCCTAAATTGATCAAGTATTCGACCTCCAGTAGAAAATGCAGACTCAGATGCGACTGTAGAGACTTGTACTGCCAATACATCTTTTGCAATTTGAGAAACAACTTTATATTTGCTTCCATTGTTTTTCCACCATCCCAGTATATCAAAGTGATCATCAGATAATCTTTCACGCCGATCATTCAAGTAATAATCCAAATCATTGGTTTCAATTTTTTCATCCAACTGGGATCTTAGTTTAACCCATGATGAGGATCTCATTGCAGGGATAGTAGAAGATGTCAAAGATGCAACAGTTGAAGAGCTTGTAGCTACATTTGATCCTTGAATTGGAACCTGTCTTTGAGGATGAGGAGGACTTGTCATCTCTTTGTAAAAATCATACAAACGACGCAACATAATTTCAACTGCTTTTATCATTTTATCTGCAAGAGGAGCATCATAAATGAAGGCAAATCCAGTTTTTAAAACCTCCATCTTGAACCTTGGATCCAGAACAATCGCCACAAACATTAACAAGTTATCTTCTCAATTTTTCCCCAATACTTATCATACTTTAATTGCATATTTACTGCCATTTTCCCCAACAAAGTATGTGGCTCTTGAGCTAATTCTTGCAACAAACTATGCACATCAAGAATATCTTGAAAAAACAAGTTTGCAGTCACATACAAAGATCCACTAAACTTCATGGTGAGATCATAAAATTTCTTGAGAAACGTAACAAAAACTTCAACTTGATCCCAATCCGAGCTTTGTGGAGGACCTTCTATTACTATGCCACCGAGTCGTTCTTCCTCAAAGTACCTAGTATAATTTGCATCAGCTTCTAAATTCTTGAATGCTTTCTTGAATTTTAAAGCGGCCACTAGCATCATGTAGGTAGAGTTCCATCTAGTCACGACATCTAAACAAAGTAATGCCTTCGACTCTATGTTAACTTCTTTGCAAGCTTCCTTAAAACGTTTAAGCCGTTCTGAAGAGGATCTTACATACCTAACTGCATTACGAACACTTGCAATAGAGCCACCCAATTCTTTTAAACCATCGCAAACAATCAAGTTAATGATGTGAGCACAACATCTCATGTGAAACATCTCCCCATTCAACACAATACCATGCCTCATTTCTTGAAGATGCTCCTTAACTTTCATCAATGCAACAGAATTGGAAGCAGCATTATCAACAGTGATTGAAAATACTTTTGTAATACCCCATTCATTCAAGCAAGCAATCAACTCTTTGCCTATCATCTCACCCTTATGGCTAGGGACTTGAACAAAACTTATGATCCTCTTCTGCAATTTCCAATTATTGTCAATCCAATGTGCAGTCAGACACATATAGCCAATGTTTTGAATAGATGTCCAACAATCAGTTGTTAGAGACACTCTAAATATCTTTAGTTCATTCTTCAGCTTCTTCTTACTATCCAAGTATAACTGATAAATGTCTCTTTGTACAGTTATTCTTGAATGCAACTCAACATGGGGAAAGGCTTTCTTCATTAGTCGTTGAAATCCTCTGCCATTTACATGCTTAAACGGCAGCTCATCTAAAATGAAGTATGAAGCTATTTCATGTCTAATCTCTTTCTGATTAAGCTTCGGTTGAGTTGTGGAAGCAACATCTTCAGAATCATCAGTTGTGCTCTTCTTAGTAAAAGCGTAAATGCTTTTTTGCTTGTCATCGTTAATAGCAGAATATGGATACTTTTTGCACCTATCCAGATGGTTCCACAATGATTTTGTCCCACATGTTTTTGTACTTGAAGCATAATCATGTCCACAATAATTACATGCAGCCCTTTCTGGATTACTATTGGGAACTTCTGTAAAGTGATCCCATATAGTTGAAGTTTTTTTACCCATTCTCTTTCTCTTCTCTGGTGGACCTGAAGGTTGAGGTTTTCGACTACTTTCGTCACCCTTAGAGGCATCGGTTTCTTTTTGTAATCCTTTCTCTTCCTCTTCCTCTTGAATGTGAGCAATCCACTCCATTTGTTCTTCCTCCATTCTTTTTTTTTATTGCCATATAATATTACATAAGTTATATTAGTAATTCATTTCTATTTTCAATGAGTATAGTAATAAGAACTAATTCCAGGCAAATTGAAAAAATTACATTTAATATATTTTAGCATTTTTATAACATAAGCAATGTGAGTAAAGGGGCAAAAACTCAACACATTCTAATTGTTGTACACACATTCTGTTATAAGCAAAAAATGGAATAAAAACAACTACCTAAAAAGGGCATTAGATTCCTCATGAAAATCCAATACCTGAAGAGTTCACTATCCCAAATATGCCTCATTCCAATCTCCTACAACAACCTTTTTTTTTGTAGTTCTTTTTTTTAAATATTTTTATTTTCACTTTTCCAATGTGATTCCTACCTCAAATGTCTAAAAAAAAAACAAAAAAAAAACTTTGCAAAAACTGGAGTACTTGCTAAAATATTACAAATCAACAAACGTGAGCAAAAAAAAAGAAAGAAAGCAAACCAAAACTGAAGTGAGTTTTGGCTAACCGTTTCAAAGAAGAAAACAAGACAAGACCTTTGTTCATTTTGACCTTTCCTTCTCTAAAACACAAGCCAAAACCGACTCTTTTTCTCTGTTCAAGCTTACTATTCTATTATGCTTCCCCTGTTTTTCCTCTCACTTCCCTCGTGTCCTTTGCCTCTCCCTTCCACGTTTTCTCACGCTTCAATATCTTTCTCTTTCCTCTGTCTTTCTCTCTCTCTTTCTCTCTCTTCAACAAGGCAATAACAATATCATCAATTCCTTTAAGTTCAAGAACCAAAACCGATCTAAAATCACAAGTTTTAATTAGCCAATATTGTTACCATTGTTTTACGTATGAGGTTGTACGTGTATGTGTTGCAAGGGCAGGACTTGCAAGTGAAAAACGGCTACGTTAAGGTTCAAGTTGGGAAGCACAAGTGAAAAACGGCCACCTACAGACTGATCACTTGAAAGAATTACCCATTTTCACTCCATCGATTTCTCTCTCTCCCCCCCGAAACACAGGTATACTTACATAATTTAACATTTTCGGAAGATCAAAACTCCAAGACAAATTTTGATTGTTTCTAGCCACTAAAATGAATTCACAAACAACACTAAAATGAATTCACAAACAAAATGGAACAAAGATTGTAGACATGAAAGAGAAATAACATAAATCTTACCGGTAGACGGAAGGGACGATTGGCAGAGTCGAACTCGGCCTGGGGTGAGAAGGCAGAACTGGACCGGTCAAACTGTTGACGGGAGACGACTGATGGAAGGGAGGATCGGGGGGGAGGCTCTGGAGTTCTGGACCTTTGGTGGTAGGTGACACCGCGGCGACTTAAGGAAAGGGTAAGGTACGAGTCTCGACCGCGGCAGCGTACTACGAGACGAAGGGCTTTTTAGGGTAGGTTGGAGGCGCGAGGCAGAGAGAACAATGGTGTTGGCAGGGCAGAAGGATCGGGGAGAATCTGGAGTTCGGTGGCCGGCGGCAGCTTGAGGAGGCAAGACACACGAACGACACCGATCTTCGAGACGGCTGGGGGGGGGGGAGGCACGAAGCACACGGCGTGTTGAAGGGAAACGGAACCGATTAGGTTAAATTGCTAAAAATCAAGAGGCAGCCTTTATTTTTTTTTTTAATATTAAAAAAAAAAACTTTAATTGGGTGGGTCGGGTTTTTTCCGGGTTTTAGAATCCCAACCCGAACCCACCCAATCTTTACTCGGGTTGGGTGGGTCAACCCGAAATTTTTTTGGGTCTGACGTGGACCCGACCCGATGGGTTTTTTTTTGGTGGGTTGGGTGGGTTATTTGGGTTCTCGGATTTTGTGTTCACCCCTAGCTCAAGGTATACAGGTTGATGAGGAGAAAGTAAAGGCGATTCAAGATTGGCCTAGCCCAATGAACGTCGCCCAGGTAAGGAGTTTCCATGGGCTTGCAAGTTTTTACCGACGTTTCGTGAAAGATTTTAGCATGATAGCAGCCCCATTGACGGAGGTAATAAAGAAAAACGTTGGGTTCAAATGGCAGGAAGAGCAGGAAAAGGCTTTTGCGTTGCTAAAGGAAAAATTAACTAATGCTCCTTTACTTGCTTTACCTGATTTTGATAAAACATTTGAGATCAAATGTGATGCCTCTGGAATAGGTATTGATGCCGTTTTAATGCAGGGAGGGAGACCAATTGTGTTTTTCAGTGAAAAGTTAAGCGGGGCAGCCCTAAACTACCCTACATATGACAAAGAGTTGTATGCATTGGTCCGAGTTTTGCAAACGTGGCAACACTACCTTTGGCCCAAAGAATTCGTGATCCACACTGATCATGAATCATTAAAGCAGCTAAAAGGCCAACACAAGCTGAATCAAAGACATGCGCGATGGAGTGAATTCATTGAGACCTTTCCCTATGTCATCCGGTACAAACAAGGTAAGGAGAATGTGGTTACCGATGCACTTTCGTGCAGGTATGCATTACTCTCTACACTTGATGCAAAATTGCTGGGTTTTGAACAAATTAAAAGTTTATATGTTAATGACCTTGAATTTTGTGAGGAATATCGGGAATGTGAGAAACATGGTAATGGTAAGTTCTTTAAGCATGATGGGTTCTTATTTCGAGAAAATAGATTATGTGTGCCTAATTGTTCTTTGAGGGACTTACTAGTACAGGAATCTCATGGAGGGGGATTGATGGGACATTTTGGAGTTGCAAAGACTTTAGCTGTTTTGCAGGAACACTTCTTTTGGCCACACATGAAGCGAGATGTTGAGAGGATTTGTGGTAGGTGTGTCACTTGTAAACAAGCTAAATCGAGAGTGCAGCCAAATGGTTTGTATACCCCTTTGCCCATTCCTAGTGCACCATGGATTGATATTTCTATGGATTTTGTGTTAGGTCTGCCTAGGACTAAACGGGGAAGAGACTCAATTTTTGTAGTCGTGGATAGGTTTTCAAAGATGGCACATTTTATTCTATGTCACAAAACAGATGATGCGAGCCATGTTGCAGATTTGTTCTTTAGGGAGATTGTACGATTGCATGGTATGCCTAGGACAATTGTGTCAGATAGAGATGCGAAGTTCTTAAGTTACTTTTGGAAGACCTTATGGGGAAAATTAGGCACCAAGTTGTTGTTTTCGACTACATGTCACCCCCAAACTGATGGTCAAACAGAAGTAGTTAATAGGACTTTATCTACCTTGTTGAGGGCTATCATAAAAAAGAATATAAAAGTATGGGAAGATTGTTTGCCGCATGTTGAATTTGCTTATAATCGTGCTGTTCATTCTGCTACTAAGTTTTCACCATTTGAAATTGTTTATGGTTTTAATCTGTTGTCACCATTGGATTTAACATCATTACCTGTTTCTGAACATGTTAACTTGGATGGAAAGAAAAGAGCTGAATTTGTTAAGCAGATACACGAGAAGGCACGACTCAACATAGAGCGAAGAACAGAGCAGTATGTAAAACAAGCTAACAAAGGGCGACATAAGATGGTCTTCGAACCCGGAGATTGGGTGTGGTTACACCTAAGGAAAGAACGATTTCCCGTACAAAGCCATTCCAAATTGCTTCCGAGAGGAGATGGTCCTTTCCAAGTCCTGGAGCGCATCAACGACAATGCTTACAAGCTAGATCTACCTGGTGAGTATAATGTAAGTGCAACTTTTAACGTTACTGATCTGAGCCCTTTTGATGTAGGTGACGATTTGAGGACAAATCCTTTTCAAGAGGAGGGGAATGATGCAAACTATGGCACAACATTAAGGGAACCAGTTCGAGTACCAGTTGGGCCGGTTACAAGGGCGCGGGCTAAAAGGTTCAAAGAAGCACTTAATGGACTAATTCAAGAAGTGTGGGCTCAAACAAATTTGTGGAGGCCCATTGAGCATGATCCACAGGGAAGCTTCAATTTAATTCAAGTTTTAGAAGATCCGGACCAAGCCCAGTGAAGAGGATGCTTTGGCAAATTAATGGGCTGCACATTGGCCGAATTTCTTCCTTGATTAATGGGCTGCAAATTTTCGGAAGTTTCCATATCTTAGTAGGTTTCTTAAACTAAAAAAATAGCTCATTAATATTTCTTCCTTGATTAATGGGCTGCAAATTTTCAGAAGTTTCCATATCTTGGCCGAGCTGCAATTTTCGGAAGTTTCCATATCTTGGCCGAGCTGCAAATTTTCAGAATTTTTCATATCTTGGCCGAATTCCTTCCTTGGCCGAAATTGTAACAAAAAGTCATACTTTCCTTTATTGTTTTAGGCATGTATTAGGTGTGAAATTAAGTGTAAGTTTCCATATTTTCATTCTAGGAATATTAGGAGAATATTAGGGGAATATTAGGAGAATATTACGGGAATATTTCATTTAGTTTCCATTTTATTTTAGGGTATATTTTGAGAATATTCTTGTAATTCATGCCTATAAAAAGGCGTCCACAAGTAATGAAAGATCATCAACAGTTTTATTCACAAATTTGAGAGTTATATTTCTCTTTGGTTCTTTGAGAGCTATTCGAACTTATCGGAGTTTTCCGTGGCGTTTACCAACGACTTATCAAACGGCTTTCCATCACCGTTTGTGCCGTCTGGGTTATACCAAGGTTCTTCTTTCACAATAAGCAACGGGTTGAGGTCATCCTATACCGAGGTTCTTGTTTTTGTTGAAGCAACGGGTCGAGGTTCCACCCAAAGCCTGAGTCTTAGAACGATCTCAGGGTCCTAATCTTGACGGGTCTCGTTATTCTTGGCGAGGTTCGCATCAGGACACAAGTACCCTCACCAGTTGGCAACCCTGGGATTTCCTCTTGGCCATCGGCTTGTCGATTCCGATCATGTATCTCGATGTTCTGGTGTTGAGGAGCCTTGTCCTGAACAATCGTGGGATAGTGTTGTCTCTAGGTTTTGTTTGTTTGTTTGTTGTGTTTTTTGGTGTGTTTATAATAAAGATGTTGGTTATCTCACCTAACCCTTTTTTGATATGTTTTGTGAGTCTACAGCCGTCTCTTATGTGTTTTAACAGTGTATGTTTTTTTTATTAATTCTGGTAAAGTTACATCAATGTGGAGATTTGTTTTGGCCTATGTGCAACGAAATTCCTATTTTTAATCGATCAATTTCCATCGATTATAAAAGGTTTCAAAATGAGCCTTATGAGTGCTTACTATGGATATGCCGAAATAGCATTCATCTTCCTTCAAGCTTAATCAAATTTTACTAATAGATTTGGTCTCATTTATAAGTTTGTCCTTCGTATTTCGAGGTTATTTACATGTATTTTTAGCATTCATCACTTTCATTATTGAATGAATATTCCCTTAAAAAAAAATCTAAGACTTGGACAAATTCCAATAGATCAATGTTCATTCAAATAAACATTCTATTTTAAGGAAAATTCAAATTGAGCAATTTATGGTTTGTTATTTTATTTACACAAAGTTAAAGTTATTTCCGTAACAAGCTAATCCCGATTTGTTGAGTGATTTCGAAATCAATTTTTTTAATCTATTCACTAGGTCCTACAACTTTATTTGCCATATATACATAAAGTGTATTGACATGTGACATGCCGTTTAATATAAACATTGTAAAAATTTAGAAGGCATATCGTTTTCCGCAAATAGATACATTAAAAAACAACATGTTTTTTTTTTTTTTCATATAAACGATCGACAATGAATTCTAAAGAACGAAGAGTTCACAAAGAAAATCACAAGGCGACTAAGTTACTTGGAATGAGCGACCTACCTGGAATCAAAAGTCATGGGGTTTGAGTCTTAGAGGAGCAGGAGTGAAACCCAATAATCCCTTTTAAAGAAGCAAAAAAAAAAAAAAAACATTTTTGCTCAAAATTCCATTAAGTGTCTCATTTTTTATTTTCACCTACACAACACTCTAAAGACATCAAAACAACACAAAAACTTGAGGTTTTCACAAATAGTTAAGTTCAAAAGTGCTTAATTTATAAGTAAAATACTCACTCATTATAGATTGGACACGATTGCAGATCAGCATTCTTTATATGAAACAAAGAACCATCATACTTATGTACATATATTGTTTTGTAGTTCAGTCCCAGTTACACAATAACTTTTTTGACTCATAATGAGGAGTAGGTAACTTGTTCCCATCAAGGAATGCATCTTTCAATAGCTTTAACATTACATCCATGCATTTATTAGGCCACTTATAGGGCATCTTTAGGTGCTTAGTTTCACTAAAAAATTTAGTAATGAATACTTAGTGCAGCTCGGATACAATCCTACCTGAAGCTCAGATAAGTGATCCTTGAATTCATCATATTGCTATCTTCTATAACCACTTCTATCTTACCCAACATATCATGATCATCATTAATCACAACAACATCATTTATTATTGCAAACATCTTATCAACCGGTTCACTAACAACTAGAACAATACTTGAAACCACTTCTACTTCACCATGGTGAATCCACTTAGTGTATGTTTTACCATAAGCAAGACAATGTATGTGCGCTTTCACTATTTCTACTAGCAGCATCTCATAGTTTCTACACTTGATAGAGGGACAACTAATATGCCTAGTAGATTTTGCATAATTCTTTACGACCTCAATAAAAGTAGATAAACCATACCAATACTTATCATGCAACCAATTCTTCACATATATCCAATTCTTGTCCATCAATATTTCAACTATAGATAATAACATATATAATCATTAAAGTCAATCATATAATGTATCCATATATGTAGTTCTACACACTACATTTATTCCAAACCTACATGGTAAGGCCTTATCCCATTAAGTATTATAATTTATGTATAGTGTCACTCATTCCATAACACCCCTTTTCTGTAGAAATTTCAACAGCAACTCCCTTTAGTTCCATGAATGTGCTATTAGACACATACTCGAAGAACAAAAGAAGATGTACCAAAACTTATGCTAAAAGCACAAATGTAATTGAAAGACATACACATAAAGTACATAACTAAACTGTCTAAACGAGACTATTCAAGCATTGGTTGCTACGAATCGATTTTCTAACAGATCTAAGGTTAATTCATACGCGCACGTGTAAAATGTAAATCAAAAAGTCAAACCCATATACTTTTTTTTTATGACAATCTTGTCATATATCACAACTATTTTAGGAAAAAGTAACCATTTTTTAAAAATTTATTAAATCTTATCAAATTTTATGATAATATTTATGTCAAATTCTTTGTATTATTTATATTTAAAAATAATTTTTATTTTTCATAAACAATGATATTCCATATTATTATTTTATTCAATACTTTATAATAACATATAATTTTAATTAAAATTTTATTTTTCATATCAATTATTTGTTAATTTAAACGACAATTTATTTTATTTTATTTTATTTTTTAATTCATTAATAATTTTTTTTAATTTTTTTTCTTTTTTATTTCTAAATTTTTTTATTAACTTACTATTTTTATTTTTCTTTTATCGAATAATATCATTTCATAGTTCATTAAAAAAATTATGTTAGTATTTTTTTATTTTTAAATCATATAATATCCTTTAATTAATTAATTAATTAATTAAATCATTAATTCTTAAATTTGAATTTTCATGTTCATATTATAATCTTTTTTATTTATATAACATCTTCCGATTAATTAATTTATTTTTCTTAATAAGTTCAAAATTTTACATAATTATTATTTCAACTTTTTAATGATTATAACATATATCAACAAAATCACGCAACATTACACAAAATTTTCAACATCTTTATTAAAACAAAAAATGCAACCATAATCATAACCATCATAGTCATAATTTTCAATATAACCACCATAACAACATAATCACAATCCAAATATAACCACATTACACAAATTTTTCGACGTTTTTCATTGAACCAAACCACATTATCATTTAAAATTAAAAAAAAATGAAAAACAACTATAAACTTACACAATCCAATACCCACTACATCTAGAGTTTAGAAATAGGTGGTGGCAAAGGCAGCAACGACTAGCAGTGGCAACAATCGAAAGGTGGCAATAACTAGCAGTTGCAATGACTGGTGGTGATCGATCGTGGGGGGGAGAGAGAAAGAGAGAGAAAGTGGAAGAGAGCGCTGATGGAAATGTAAGAAAATCAAAAAATTTATAAAATGGAATTTTAAAAATTTTTACTTGGATCATTCTAACTCGAGTTATCATATACAATAAATTGTTCTACAATCTATATACCTTCGAGAGAAAACAATAAGAATGCTAGAGAAGAAAATTAAGAGAGCTTCAAAAAACTAGTGTTTTTTACTATTCTTCAATTTTCAAATGATAGAGTGTATGGGAACTCCATCTCTCAATCGTATTTGGTATGCGGTTTTCTCCTTCTAGCCATCTAAAGCTCCTATAACTTATTATTACTATTGATAGGAGAATAATAATAAGCTCTCTTACCTTAGAGTCTGTATTCTAACTAAAACAAAGCTCATAGGGTCTTATTTATAATGAATAGATTTGGTGGAATTCGAATTTGAAAAACATTTTTCTCACTTCCTTATCCTTAAAGTTGGCATTTTCTATCTTAGCCTAGAGAGACATAAAATTCTCCCACCAATAGGATAATGGCGATCCAAATTTGGTTCAAAATTCAATCTCCATTTATCATGTGATCTTATTTATATAGATAATGTTCTATAAATTCATTTTAAATTCAAAATAAAATCATAACAACTTTATTTGTATTAAATAATCATGTAATAATTATCTAACTAAAATTAATAAGGAGAAAATCTTTTTCCTTGCCTTATCCTAGTGGAAAACACTATCTTATGTAGACTATGATAAGATTTTCTTTCAAATCAAATTCAAATAGGATAATAATTATATTTAATTGAATATATCTATTTAAATAAGACTATCTAAATATTTATAAATCTTATCTTTCAAATAGATATTTGTCTAATTAACTAAATGAAATAAAATTCATATTCTACACTTAGTACAAAAAACACCTACACCCTATACAAAGGTGATTCAGATTTTTCTCTTTACTAAGTCCACAAATTAAAGCCGTAATGAAAAATCCAATTGATTACTATTTATTAGGCAATTATATTGAGGTATTAAATAGACCAATTGGACATATATAATGTAGGCTCTAATAGTTTATGTAATTAATTATTCTATACTAAATAAATTAATTACATAATTATTAGTTTCAGAGTCATGTCACTGTAAACCTGAAATTACATTCTAAATTACATATCGTATTATATAAGCTAGTATGTAGCCACAATCCAATGACTTTTTCATATATGCAACACTCTCATATGATATTCCTTATCTACTTAAGGTCAATGTCCACTTAACCTTTTGATCGTTTTATTTTGCCAAATGTGAATAATAAATCATTTACCAAGCAAATGATCCAAAGCCTTTTCTATTTTCACATATGTATAATGATATTAAGAGGATAAACTTTATTTTTTGTTGGAGCTATAATTCTATATCTATAAGCAAAGCTCACATCAAATATAAGTCATACACTAAATGAACCGGTTTAATAATTTACTACTTTGAAATGCTTTAGGCTTTGGAACATCAAAGTACACAAGTCATAAACATGATGTGATTTACTTATTCAGGATTATGGTTATTACATAATGAACATCAAAAGTGAATTAATCCATTTAAGTGGACTCATAGATTAATTATACTTTGGTCCAAGTCCAACATATCACCATCACTAGGTAATATATATCTCTACTTAGGATTTGGCTTGTTCTAGATTGTCGAAACAAAATATCTTCCCAATTAGATTTAGACAACATAATAGTCTTCAAATGAGTTAAATGCTCATTCTAACCCTATAAACTACAGGCTATAGATTTAGACTAATTACTTTAAAATGTTTTCTTTTAGCATACAAAGTCCAATATTTGTAACATTCTAATAGTTTGAACACTAAGAGTCAATAAACCATATTTGCTTACATTTATTTTAATATATAAATAACAAGAGGATTGTATAGCAAAGATGTAATAAAAAACTTCTATTATATTATTAATCAATTCAAAATATTTGAAATACATCTAAAACATCTTTCTTTCTTAGGGTATTCCTAAAAATAGTTCCTTATTCTCTTATGATACTTATGTATATGCTTCACAACTTGCCAATGCTTGGTTCTGGGGTTCGACTGATATTGACTTACTATAGTAACAGCATAACAAACATCTAAACGTGTACAAAGGATAGCATACATGAGACTACCCATAGCAAATGCATATGGAACTTTACTCATACGCTATCTTTTTTTCAATGTCTTAAGACAGTCATCTAATTAAAGAGTTAAACTAGTAATAAAAGGTTGAGTACCTTTCTTTACCTCTTGCATTGCAAATTTTTTTAATTATCTTATCTATGTATGAAGCTTAGGACAAAGCTATCATTTTATTCTTTTGATATCTAAAGAGAGAATCCCTAAAACATAATTAGTTTCTTCTAAATCCTTCGTGTCAAACTATTAAAATAACCAAAGTTTGACTGATGATAAGTTCCCACCATCATTTCCAATGAGTAGTGTATCATCAACATAAAGAACCAGAAAGACCACCTTACCATCCTTTATACGTTTATAAACACATAGTTCATCAATATTTTGCTTAAAACCAAAATCGCTTAATTAAATCTTTGATTCGATGAGCGAGAGACTTGCTTTGATCAATAAATCGATTTAAGTGACTTGTAAACTTTCCTCTCTTAGTCATTTACCATGAACTTGTCGATAGATACCCTTATCATGATAACCATTCAAGAATGTCGTCTTGATATCCATTTGCCAAATCTCCTAATCGAGACCTATAGCAATGGATAAAAGAATATAAATAGACTTTAACATCACAATGAACGAAAAGGTTTTGTCATAATTGACACTGACCTTTTGTGTGTATTCTTTTACTACTAGTCTAACCTTAAAAGTTTCAACTTTCCCTTTGATATTCCTCTTTCTCTTGTAAACACACTTATACCCAATAGGCTTTATCCCTTTGGGAAGGTTTACAAGTTTCCATATGGAATTAGATTTCATAGAATTTATTTCATTATTTATGGCCTGTTTCTAAACCTTGCATCAACATCACTCACAGCCTTATTGTAGGTTATAGGGTCATCATCATGCTTATAAGCTTTAGCTCATAAACCTCAGCATAATACATGAAGAAACTAGGGGCCGTTTGTTTTTATTTTCAAAAATGATTTTTCATTTTCAAAAACACAGAAAATTCCCAAAATAGTGTTTGTTTATTCAATTTTTTCAAAACCATTTCGAAAACATAGTTTTCAACTATGTTTTTTTTTTTTTTGGTTTTTTGAAAACGAAAAAAGTTGTTTTCACTTTTTGTTTTCGTTTTCTCCCTCCACCTCCTCTATTTCTCTCTTTTTTTTTTTGACTATGCAGCGTCAGTGATGATCATGTCCAATGATAGCATCTACCTTCGACGAAGGCTGATGACTATAGGCTAATGACAATGACGACGGCCCCCTCGCGACGATAATTATCGACTCATGACCTATATTTAGCCATCACCGCCACCTAGAGTTCAGACCACCAATCTCTTCCACCCTTATCGCTCATTGCAAAACTTACCACCGAAGTTTTTTTTAATTATGACTAATAATTTATTTTTTATTATTTTTTTAAATTAAAAATAAATATGTTTTTACAAGATACTCACTTATAAAATGAGTTTTCAAAATATAAAACTAAACAAAATTTTATTTTTATGTTTTTCAGAATATATACTCAGAAAACATAACCAAACACAATTTTAGAAATGATCTCAATACAGTTTTTAAAACATTCTCATTTTCAATTTTTTTCAAAACAGAAAACATTTCAAAACCAATATCAAATGCTACCTCTCCATATATTATTGATTGTTTACAGGTCTTCCACTAGAACTTGGATTAGGGTTCAAGACCAAAACTTGTAGAGTAATCTTATCACTTGATAACTCCCCGAGCACTACTTTACTTTGACGCTTAAAGACATTCATGTAACTTTCCCCAAGAAAAGGCACATGGGTTAAGATAATGATATTTTGTTCCTTCGAGTTATAAAACAGCCATCCCTTAGTTCCCTTAAGATACTCTACAAACATAAATAATTTTAAATATGATTTGAACTTCTTCGCATCCACAGCCAATACATGTGTTGGGCAACCTCATGTTTTCATATGACGAAGGGAGGGCTTCTTCCTATGACACAACTTGTATGGAGTTTTAAGAGTTAATTTAGTTAGAACTTGGTTCAAAATGTAGCAAGACTTTTGTAGCGATATCCCTAAAAACATAATAGTAATGTTGAATAACTTAACATGGATCGTATGATATCCAACAAGGTTTTGTTTCTTCTTTTAGCTATACCATTTTGTTATGGAGTTCCTATTACCATCAATTGGGATAAAATCTCATTCTCTATAAGATATCCTAGAAATTCATTAGAGAAGTATTCATCACCCCAATCAGATCAAAGTATTTTAATGGATTTACTCAATTGCTTCTCTACTTCTGCATGATATTCTACTCAAAACTAAATATTTTAATTGCCTGATCAAATCTTTGGTTCCATGAGTGGGATGCTTGATTTAATCCATAAATAAATCTAAGCAACTTGCAAACTTTCCTCTCTTGGCCTTTTTTCATGAATCCTTATGTAGATACTCTTATCAGATGGCCATTCAAGAAGGCTATCTTCACATCCATTTGTTAGATCTCGAGATCAAGAGCTGTAGTAATGGGTAGAAGAATACAAATAGACTTCAACATCACAATAGGTAAAAAGGTTATGTCGTAATCAACTCCAGCCTTTTGTATTTACCCTTTGGCATAAGTTTATCCTTAAAGAGTTTCAACTTTCCCTTCCACATCCCTTTTTGTTTTGTAAACCCAATTGCACCTAATAGGTTTGATCCCATCCGGTAGTCCACAAGTTTCCAAATAGAGTTAGATTCCATAGAATCCATCTCATTGTTCATGGCCTGTTTCTAAGATTTAGAATCAACATTATTTATAGTTTTATCATAAGCAACCAGGTCATTATCATGCTTATGAACTTCAGCCTGGTATACCACAGTATCATAAATGAAGAAATTAGGTTTTTTGAAAATCCTTTCACTAAGTTGAACCACCATAAACTGCTGGTCGTTTGGAGATCTTTCACTAAAACTCGAACTTACATCCAAGACCGAAAACTGTGGACCAGTTCTATCACCAACAACCCTCTAACACCATTTTACTTCGAGGCTTAAAGTCATTCATATAACTTTCCTCAAGCAATGTCACATGGGTTGAGATGACTTTTTATTCCTTCGACTTATAGAACAGATCTTCTATAGTTCCCTTAGGATACCCTAAAAACATGCACAATTCTAAACGTAATTCCAACTTTTTAGTATCCCCATCCAATACATGCATCAGGTAGCCCCATACTTTCATATGTCTATAGGAAGGCTTCTTAGCATGCCACAATTTGTATAGAGTCCTAGGAATTGATTTACATTGTACTTTGTTCAAAAAATAGCACGTCATTTATAGTGTATATTCTCAGAATGATAATGGTAGTGTTGAATAGCTCATCATGGACCATGTCCAGCAAGGTCCTATTTTTTCTTTTAGCTAAACCATTCTATTGTAGAGTACCAAGTACAGTCAATTAGGATAAAATCCTATTCTCTACAAGATGTCCTAAAAATTCAGAGAGGTATTCACCACCTCGATCAGATCAAAATGTCTTTATAGATTTATCCAATTGTTTTTCCACTTTTGCACAATACTTTTTGAACTTGTTAAAGGTTTCGCTTTTGCAATGCATTAGGTACACATAACCATATCTCTAGTAATCGTCTATAAAAGTGACAAAATATTGGTACTTTCCTCATGCCTCGATGGTCATGGGGCCACATACGTTGGTGTGCACAATTTTTAAGAGTTCATTAGCCCTCATACATTTAGCTCTAAAAGACCTCTTAGTCACCTTACCTTTAAGGTAAGACTTATATTGAGGAAAACTTACCTCGTTCAGAGTATCAAAAGGACGGTCTCTCACTAATCTTTGAATCCTGTCTTGATTAATATAACCTAATTTTAAATGTCAAAGATACACTTTATTAGAGTAAGAAACTTTTAAATGCCAATGATTTCCCTAACAACTTGATAGGTTTCATGTTGCTTTTGTAAAGCACTCATCAAATGAGTGAGTATGTAGTATTGAGCTATCTCATTGGATTCTATCCAATGAGTTTACATGACAAGGACCTCTTTAAGGGGTGCATCAGGTCGGGGCCCTGATGGGCATGGTTCGTTAAGTATTAACTTGTGTCTCTCGTAACTAAGAACTATTAGTAGGTTTTTTTTTTCTAGTGTTTAAAATAATTACCATTAAGTTTGTTTTCAGTCAGTATTGAGATTAAAGATGTCGGTGACATTTTGAATTGAAATAAAATATAAAAGAACATCATCATAAAGCCCAAGCAAATTTACAAAGAAATTTAGCAAATAAAACATGCAAAAATGTTCTTATATGAAACTTGGAAAAAACATGTAGTATTGTAATGGAGATTCTCAACATCTATTGCCTCAAACCACTTAAGGGTGGTCATGAGACAAATAGCTGGAGCATGGACCCTGTTTAATTAATATATGTTGTCTCAAATCTTTCAAGGTTAAGACATATATTAATAATTATTTATTTTGGTTATCAATTTAACTAATAGAGCTTCGAAGGAAGGTTAATAGTTAAACGAGTCTTAAGTATGTAACTATTGTTTACGTAGTTTGATCCATGCCCTATCCAAGACATCAAGGGATGTTCATGAATAGAATCATGCCCGAACATATTTTCTACTTAAGAGATCTAACCTAGTATACTAGTGGTGGTAAAAACCTACTGAAGGGTTTGGTCAGGGTGGAATAGAGGCGAGGTGTTGTTATACTTTCACATATGGATCAATAATGGAGGCCATGTGTTTTGTTTGAAACCTTCTCCCACTCAATATTTTAAAAAACATGCAAGTTTTTGAATAACATGTATAATCAATATAGTTTGAGTGGCATTCTTCTATCCTATATGATATGATATCAAATGTGCATTCAAATCATCTATCAATACATATTCATTCATTCATGATAAAACATAGAATAAATAAATGATATAAAATTAAATAACCTAGTCATGGTCTCATCCTAGACAAAAAACAAAAAAAAGAAAAAAGAAAAAAATTAAAGATTATAAAATTACATCCAAAGCATTCTTTAAGTCTTGAATTTTGTTCTATCTTCACGTATCCATCGTCGTGTAGCTTCTTTATTTATTTCTCATCCCAAAAATTATTTAAAATTCAAATTTCTAAAATTCAAATTTTAAATAATTTCAAATTTCATGCATAAAAATATATAATTTCAAAATTTAAATTTATAATTACATAATATGTAATTTCAAATTTAAATTTACAATTATATAATTTTATACACAATCTTAGTTTAAATATCAAATTTAAAAATTGAAAAAAATATGAACCTAGACCCATTGGGCCATGGGCCCAAAGGCCTATAGCCCAAGGAGGGCCCTCAGTAGGCCACAGCACCAGGTAGGCATGCTAGCCTACACCTGGGTGCAGGCTGGGCCTATAAGCTGCATTGGCTATAGGCCAGCCTACTGGTCGCCTAGGCGGGCTACCAAGCCTACTCACCTAGGCTGCCTGCCCAAGCTGCCTCTTGGCCCACTATCTCATCGACCCTTCATGGCCAGTACCAAGATAGGGTCCAAGGTCTATTGCTTTTGTGCCATATTCCTAATTTGCCCATTAAGATCTCCAAAAAAAAAATGAATTTTAATTGAATTGGGATTTTTCATACAAAAACATTTCAATTATTAAATTAAATTTAATTCTTAGGAAAAATAAATTATGTCTTCAATCTTCATCTCCTCCATGAATGATTATATAAAATTTCTTATACCGTTTTCGGTGTATAAAAATTCTAAAATTCAAAGAGGCAAAAAAGTAAAATTCATGGGAAAATTACAGTGACAATAAACTGTTCCTATGGTTATGTGGCGAACCTTACTTTGACCCGCCCTAGTGGCGCGATCATCGCCACTCACTTAACTTACTTTACTTAAACTTACTTGAACACGTGCTTAAAACAATCATACTTCAACATCATAATTTCCACGGGATTTTTTTTTCATAGGCTTTACTATAGCAATACCTACTTAAATATACTTTACAAACACATATAGGTCTTAATACAACTTAGGGTTAAACATACATACATACTCAGGAATTACTAAACTGGTCATTACTTAATATAAGTTTGGTTCTCAAAATAAAGAGAGTTACTTGACATTATGTGGAAGTAGAACTTATGGTGATATCCATACCCAACCCTCACTTCAGCCTTATTGCAATCATCGTCCATCAGAGTCTAGCCCGTAGGTTTCTTACCTATAGCATAAACACACATGATGAGCTTTATGCTTAGTAAGTACAACACTTAACCTGCAAAACTATCATTTAAAAACATATGCCATAACTTGAAGGCACATCCACTAACTTGACAGCATATACCATATCTCAAAGCATATATCATAACTTTAAATACATATTATACTTAGAAACATATAAGCATAACATGTATCATAAAACTCTAAAGCATATCGTGTATCATGCATGCACCGATTATGCTTAATTATACTTCATTATGTATTATCTATCTTTACTTGTCTAAGGGCTTGTGTGTCAGTACCAAATGCGCGTGAATCTACAGATTTACTGAGATCACAAACTTTCTTTTGAGCGTTGGCTCATTATACTTAAACTGAAAAACCTCTTCTAGCTTGAGAGGCCGATATGACAGGCTTAACGAGTCTTGACTCACTTCTTAATTACCCAATTGTTGAGATCATGAATTACTATCATCATGTCATAAACTCTATCTTGTTATTCAATAATCATACGCGATTAAAGAATAAAGCATGCTTATCGTAACAGCTGACTGAAACATTTTTATCATGTTATTCATCAATCATACGTGATTAAGGAATAAAAACATTCTCATAGTAAAAATAACTGTTTAAAATCATTTTCATTTTTGCTGTAGGTGGAGTTGTACTTACCTGATCTGCAAGCAATTTGTACTTCCCCTTGTCGTAATATAGGTATCTACCTGTCATCATAACACATTCCATTAACACTTATTTTTGAGTCACTGATATCGTTAGCAACTAAAGCATCTATCGACATATGTTACTGATTACCATTGATACTAACCTGCTCTCTTTTTGGAGAGTTCCTTTAACTATCTTCTAATCGTGGTTAATTGATTTATTTGCTTAATAAATCAATCAATGTCTCCCTCTCTCTCTTGGTAATACTAGCTAATCGGCTAGTTAACTAATCGGCCATTTAAGGTAATCGAGGCACCTTTACTATCCTACCGATTTTGAAAACTGTTCGCAAGCGTATTTTCATTTTGAGAAACAAATACTCTTTAAAAACGATCCTCTTTACACCCTATTGGAAGGTGTGGTTATTGTCTTAAATCCTTTGTCTCATTTTGAAAGAACACTCTTTGGTATTAAGTCAAAAATGTAGTTTTTGAACCTCTTTTGAAAAACTGATCACAACTTGCTTAAAAAGATCAAATTTGTAAAATTGACGAACATGATATTTTAAGGTCTCAACGAGATGGACAACTTTCATGTTCATCTCAGACCTTGGTTCAGACTCTAGCCTCTTTTAAACATCTCAAACCCGTGGCTTTGCTTTGGCCCTATTTTAGAAAATTTTCCAGTTTTTAGGTTTAGGAAAACTGCTCTGTTTAGGCCCTAAAATGGCCAAATTTTTGATACTAACATAACCCATTTTTAAGTTTTTGACGTGATTTACGTTTTTCATGTTGAGCCCCGAAATCGACTCGGACTCGAGTTTACCCGTTTTTATAAAAATCCGAAACTGTCCCTGCCTCCAGGAGTACAGTCCCAGTTTTGACCTCCGGTCAGAAAACCATCCAAAAGCCTATCTTAACATCGTTTCTAGCCTAGGTCTATTTCACACAAAAACGTCCGTTACGAAATTTTCTGAAATTTTTATGTTTCATATATTCTCAAAATTGATCCATATCATGCTCGAAACTATCAAAATCCGTGGTTGAAAAATAAGGGTAGTTTGGCTTACCATACTAACCTTAAACATTCATACATACTACAAGTTACAAAAACGAAAACCATAACTACATAACCACATAATCACATGATCACATGATCATATGCTTAAAGCTCAAAATAAACTTATTACAATCCATGTGCTCAAATACATAATAAATTTTTTTGAGATCAAAGCTTAACTAAAGATAATAGCCATAAAGAAAAGGGTCCCAGTGATTACATTTGTGTGACCCGAACAATGGTTCAATCCAAGCAAGTTTTTGAGGTTAAAATTTGTGTGTGTTTTGGGTGGCTTTTGGAAAGAAAGAAAGAAAGTAGCCCTAATGGCCTAGCACACCTATATATAGACAATTATTAAGTATGTTTAGCTAATCCTAAGCATCTTAATTAAGCTAAACTTGGCTAAGTTAAGGGGGACAAAATTTTTTTTCAGCTGTTGCCCATGTAGATCCGGTGGAGCATGGAAAGAAACAAAGTCAACATTACATTAATGAGTTGCAAAAGTAATAGTGCTTGTCTCCTAAAAATCCCTTTATTTTATTCAACAAATCCAAACATGTTTCCTTGTTTCAAGGGAAACTTTTCAGCTTGTCTCTTGGCTATTAGGGCCGGTTTTTGAGGTTGAAAATTTATCTGCAAAAGCTTTTCTTAGTAGTCTAATTTCCCACAATGGTATTTGGTAATTGTTTGGCTGTATTCTAAACCTCTACTAAAAAACGGATTTTATTGATCCGATTCTTATTCTAATCGTTTCTAATGAGTTGTAGTGCTTATGAGCTTACTCTGCGTCGGCCTCTTCAATTCTGTGGCTGTGTTCTAAACTGTGCTGACACTGCACATGCATAGTACACTTTCTGTACTGAAAATTTTGACATAGGCTATCTTAGCTAATTTGGGCGTGCTAATCATGAATTTATCAGTTTTATGCCCATCTGAGGTCATCTTGACTAGTTTCTGGATACTGCATGATCCCTACTCGGAAATCACTTTTTATGCTCAATTGACTAATTTGAGCGCACTGACTCTAAATATATCAGTTTCAGGTTGAGAAAATGTCGTCTTGACCCATTTCCCGATACTACATATATCTCGTTCATAATTTCATGTTTTGTGCTCAATTGACTAATTTGAGCATACGGATCATAAATATATCAGTTTGGTGTCAAAAAAATGTCATCTCAACCATTTTTTCGATATTGCATATTTATCATTCAAAATTCACTTTCATGCTCAGATAACTAATTTGAGCATACTGATTATAAGTACATCAGTTTCGTGTCAAGAAAAGGTCGTCTTGACTAATTTCTTGATACTGTATGTCACACATATGCACTTACATGTACGCTCATATATCTCAGTCTATATATATACGTAAGCCTGAATATATATATTCAGTTTTCTTGATATACGTGTCATCTACACGAATATACACATACACATATAGTATCATACCACTCAATATATATATAGGCATATATATATATTGCTCAATAGTAAATGGGGTGTACCGATTTATTTTCGGTTGTCCTTTTCATTGTATTAATTGAAATTAAATGGTTCTTACCCCATTTAATTTATTCGATTAGGTAATTTAAACAGTATTCACAGACTTAATTACTTGTCTCCAAGTAAATTACGTCCATGATCATAGCGGATATTATAGGTTACATGAAAAATCCAATATATAATTTTTTTAAATTCTAAGGATCATGACCAACAAATTGAACATGATCATAATAATTTTAAATCAAAACAACCTCATACACCATACATAATACATAATAATAACATAAAGGAAATTTATAATGCCACTCTCTAAATATCAAATCTATATATGAAGGAGAAAAATGATCATTTAATCTATGCATATGACATAATCACAAGTTGACTCTGATACCAATTGTAGAATAAATAGTAAGAGTGTGCAGTACAATTTTAAAAAAAATTTTAAGATTGTTAAAAAACTCGTATTGTCATATAAAATAAATTATACAATAGTCATTATACCTTCGAAGGAAATCAATAGGAACACCAGAGGATGTGACTGAGGGGCTTTAACCAACTAGCTTTCTTTACTATTCTCCAATTCTCGGTTAGTAGAGTATGTGGGTACTCAATTTCTCGATCCGTATTCTAGCATGGCTTGTTTCTGTCCAACCACTCAGATCTATGAGAATTTATTATTATTGGTGAGGTGTATAATAATAAATTCGCTTACCTGAGAGTCTGTGATCTAAAGAAAATAGGAGTTCTAAGGGTCCTCCTATTTATAAATTTGCATTAAGTGGTTTTCAGAAATTTGAATTAGCTCAACAAAAGATTTTTCTCGCCAAATTTCCCAAAGAAAAATACCCTCAAAATTTTGACCTCCCTTAGATTTGGTGCATTCAAAATTCAAACAGGATTCAGACAAAATTTTTCTCTTTCTTCTCCCTTTAAAATCCAAAATTTTACCTTGTGGATTTCCATAAAAAAAATTCAACTTCCTCTTGGTTTGTAATATAAAATTTGATTTAAATTTCAAACTCCATAAATCATATGATTTTGTCTACATGGATAATTTTTCTCAACTCCAATTTAAATTTAAATAAATCATGGCAACTTTATTTAAAATTCAAATAATTGTGTAATCTCCTATCCAAAACAAAATTCAAATTAGGAAAAAATCTTGTCTACCAAAACCTACATAAAAAATTGCTCCCTATTTTAGTGCTAAGACAAGATTTTGTTCAATTCAAATTCAAATTCAAATTCAAATTCAAATAGGATAACCATTTAAATTTCAAATATTTATTTAAACAAAATTTTCAAAATTCAAATTAATTTCAGGTTTATCTTTTAAAAGATAAATACAATTAATTTAAATTTCAAATCTTATCTTCCAAAATAAATATTCTCGTAAATTTAATATTTGTCTCATTTATTGAATAATACAAAATTACAATTTTTTCCCTAGCTCCCAGAGAAAAACGCCTACTCCCGAAAATAGGTGATCCAGATTTTTCTCTCACAAAATGCAAGAATACAAGCAATAAATAATATCATAATCAATTACCATTCGTTAAGAAATTATACAGAGCTAGTAAATGAATTAATTGGACATATATAATGTAGGCTCGAATAATCCATGTAATTATTATTCTATGCCATATAAACCCATTACAACTACTGGTTTTAGAGACACCTTAATATAAACCTAAATCACACTCCCAATTATGTATCATATTATATAAGCCAATGATAAGCTATCGTTCAATGTCCTTGTTATGTATACAACACACTCATATGATATCCATAATCAGCCTTAGGTCAAATTCCATCCAACTTGCTGATCATGCTATTTTAAAGATCCATTATACACCTGATTAAGAAAATGATTATTCACTATATGTGAATAAGAAGTCATCTACCAAGCAAACAACTTAAGGCCTTATTCATTTTCACATCCAGTATTATACCTTGAAAAGGATAACCTTTACTCCTCATTAGAGCTATGATTTCTATATCTACAAACAAACCATTCATCGCATACAAGTCATGTACTCAACTAACTAGCCTATAAGCTTACTACCTCTGAGACGCTTTAGCCATTTGGAACATCAAAATACATAAGTCATACATATGAAGTGATTCACCTACTCAAGATTAAGGTTGTTACATAATGAACTTCAAAAGTGAATTGATCCACTCAAGCAGACTATGTAGATCCATTACATTTTAGTCCAAATCTGATATGTCATCACCAAGCAACATATCTATGTCTCTACTCGAGAGTCGAAGCTCTAGATAATTAAGACAAACTGTCTCCCTAATTAGTTTTAGACAACATAATAGTCTTAACATGAGTTAGATGCTCGGTCTAGCCTAATAGACTATAGACTATAATTTTAAACCACTTACTTTATAATGTTGTCTTATTGTATACAAAAATTCATTGTATGCAACATTCTAACAAGCAGTTGGTCAACTATATTTGCATACATTTACTTTAACATGCAGATAGGATATGGACATATAGCAATATAATGAATAACCTTTAATATATTATTAATTAGTTTAAAAGAAATAAAATACATTAAAAATGCATTTCCTGCTTAGGGCATTCCTAATAAGCTACACATTGGCTTACGTAATATGGTATATAATTGGGAGTGCAGTTTCATTGTAAATAATAATTATATAATTAATTTATTTGATATAAAATAATTAATTATATAGATTATTGTAGCTTATATTATATATGTCCAATTGGTTTTTTTACTAGCTCAATATAATTCCTTAGTGGATAGTAATCAATCGTATTATTCATTATGGCTTTAATTCTTAGACTTAGTAAAGAAAAAAATTTGGATCACCTTTGTATAAGCTATAAGCATCCAGTACAACCTATACAAAGACTATAGGTATTCATAAAAATAAGTCTTTTTGTTGTTCTGGCTAGATGGATAGTAATATTTATTTAATTAAAACTAAAAATGTACTCACTGCTTGACACTGAACTAATTGATAACTCCAAAAAGTTTAAAACTTCTCGCTCTAACAAGGTGTATTTTTGAAATTTAAGACTTGATCATATTAATCAAGAAAGGATTCAAATATTGGTAAAAGATCATCCTTTGGATACTCTAGAAGAAGTACGTCTTCCATAATGTGAATTTTGCCTTGAGGACAAAATGACTAAGAGGTCTTCTGGACTTGGGCCAATGATTTCCTAGAGATAGTACACACGTTGATGAACCTTATGTTTATAAACATATAAAGGATGATAAAGTGGTCTTTTTGGTACTCTATGCTGATGATACATTACTTATTGAGAATGATATAGGGAACTTATATCGATCAAACTTTGGCTATCCCAACAGTTTGATATGAAGGAGTTGGGAGAAGCTAATTATATTCTATACATTTGTTTCTTCAAAGATCAAAAGAATAAAATGATAGAGTATCCTAGGCTTTATACATAGATAAGATAATTGAAAAATATGGAATATAAAGGGTAAAGAAAGGTTCACAACATTCCATTGCTAGTTTTTTAAGTAGGTGACTGTTCCAAGATATCGAAAGAAATAGAGTGTATGAGTAAGGTCTTTTACACATCTGCTATGGCTAGCTTTATATATGCTATGCTTTGTACTTGCTCAAATTTTTTTTGCTGTAGATATCATGAGTTGATATCAAACGAATACTAGAATCAAGCATTCGCAAGCCGTGAAGTATATACTTAAATATCTTAAGAGAACAAGAGATTATATGCAGGTATATTCTAAAGGGGACCTAACACCTATAGAATACAGGGACTCAAACTTCCGAATTTGTAAGAATTCAAGGAAGTCGACTTCAAGATCAATGTTCTTACTTGAAGGAGGTGCCATCGTATAGAGGAGCGTGAAATAGGACTACACAACTGACTCTATGATGGAGGCTGATTATGTGGCTGTAACTTAAGTAACTAAAGAAGTGGTTTGGCTCTGTAAGTTCTTCAGAGACCCTAAGGTCATTCCAGGTATTGACAAGCCTATCATACTTTATAGTGATAATAACATACAGATAACCAAATACATCGATTAGAGATACCATATAATTAGAGGGCATGTGGAAGCAGGTCTAATAGATATATGTAAAGTTGTAAGAAAAAATTGTAAGAGTGTGCAGTAGAAATTTAAAAAATTTTCAAAGATCGTTAAATAACTCATGTTGTCATATACAATAAATTATCAACAATCATATATCTTCAGAGGAAAACAACAGGAACATCAGAGGAAGTGACCGAGGGGCTGCAACTAACTAGCCTTCTCCACTATTCTCCAATTCCCGAACGGTGGAGTGTGTAGGCACTCAGTTTCTCGATTGGTATTCTAGCATGACTTATTTCCTTCCTACCACTCAGATCTCTAAGAATTTATTATTGCCAGTGAGATATGCAATAATAAATTTGCTTAGCTAAGAGCTGTAGTCTAAAGAACATAGGAGTCCCAAAATCCCTATTTATAAAATTACATTAGATGACCTTTTGAATTTTGTATTAGATAAAGAAAAGATTTTTCTTTCTGTCAAAATCCTCTAGGCTGATTCTCCACAGGGTGAAGAACACCTAAAATTTTTGCTATTCCAAGGAAAAGGAGATTCAAAATTCAAACAGGATTCAAATAAGATTTTTCCTCTTCTTTATCCATATAAAATCTAAATTTATCCATGTAGATGATTCCACAATAAAATTGAAATTTTGTTCAAATTTGTGATTCAAATTTTGATTCAAATTTCAAACTTTACAAATCTTTGGATTTTTTCTCCATGGACAAATTTTCACAACTCCAGTTCAAATTTAAATAAAATCATGATAACTTTATTTAAAATTCAAATAATTGTGTAATCTCCTATCTAAAATAAAATTCAAATTCAAATTAGGAGAAAATGTTGTCTTTTATCCTTATCCAGTATGGACGCCACTTATGTAGTGTCAGGACAAGATTTTATTCAATTCAAATTCAAATAGGATAATCTTTTAAAAATTAAATATTTATTTTAAGACAAGATTTTCAAAATTCAAATTAATATCATATTTATCTTTTGAAAGATAAATACAATTAATTTAAATTTCAAACCTTATCTTTCAAAATAAACATTAATTAAATATTTATCCTGTTTATCAAATAATACAAAATTATAATTTTGCCCTCCTACACCTAGAGAAAAAATGCCTATACCCTGTGGGAGGGTGATCTGAATTTTTCTATTTACTAAATGCAAGACAACAAACAATAAAGAATATCCCGATCAATTACTATCTGTTAAGGAATTATATGAATATAACTGTTATTCTATACAGAATAAACCCATTACAATTATTAGTTTCAGAGTCACATCACTATAAACCTAAAACTGCACTCCCAATTATATACCGTATTACATAAGCCAGTGATAAGCTATCATCCAATAACCTTATCATATATACATAACCCTGATATAATATCTATGATCAGCGTTAGGTCAAAGTCAGATCGACTTTTGATCAAGCTATCTTAAAGATCCATTATACTCCCAAATAAGAAAATGATTATTCACCATATATGAATAAGAAGTGATATACCTAGTAAACGACCCAAGGATTTATCCATTATCATATCTAGTATAATGCCTTTAAGAAGATAACCTTTACTCCTCATTAGAGCTATGATTCTAATATCTGTCCATAAATACTCAATCGTATACAAATTATGTACCCAATAAACCGGTATATAAGCTTACTATCTCTGAGATGCTTTAGCCATTAGAATATCAAAGTACACAAGTCATACACATGAAGTGAGTCATCTACTCAGGATTAAGGTTATTGCATAATGAACATCAAAAGTGACATGATCCACTTAAGTGGACTACATAGAATAATTACACTTTGGTCCCTGTCTAATATATCACCACTAAGCAACATATCTATGTCTCTACTTGGGAGTCAAAGCTCTAGACAGTCAAAACAAACTGTCCCCTCAATTGGTTTTAGATAACATAATAGTTTTAACATGATTTAGATGCTTAGTTTAATCCTATAGACTACAGACCATAGTTTAGACTACTTACTTTAGATCATTGTCTTCTTGTATACAAAAGTCCATTGTATGCAACATTCTAACAGTTTAACACAAGTAGTCAGTGAATCATATTTGTTTACATTTACTTTAATATATAAATAGAATAAGAACATATACTAATGTAATGAATAACCTCTAATATAATTTTATTATTCAGTTCAAAATAAATAAAATACACATAAAATATCTTTCCCGCTTAGGGCATTCCTAACAATCTCCCACTTGCCCTAAGCCAGTAGATATGTCATGTTATGCATCCCTATCACCTTGAGGTGCTTTTTAAAGTTTCTAGCCACCAAAGTCTTAATAAAGGGATCAAAAATGTTGTCCTGAGATGCAACCTTATCTACCAATCCTGCCTCCACATGTCCTCTAATTATATAGTATCTCCGATTGACATGCTTTGTCCTCTCGTGGTACATAGATTCCCTTGTGTTGGTAGTCATTGTGCTATTATCATAGTAGAGTGTAATAGGCTTATTAACACTTGGAATGATCTCCAGTTCTCTAAAAAACTTGCAGAGCTAAACCACTTCTTTAAATGCCTCAGCCACAGCCACATATTCAGCCTCCATCATAGAGTCAATTGTACAGTCCTATTTCATGCTCCTCCATACAATGGTACATTCTTTAAGTAAGAACACTGATCCTGAAGTCGACTTCGTCAAATCCTTATAAATTTGAAAGTCTGAGTTCGTGATCCTACAGGTATTAGGTCCCCTCCAGAATATACCAGCATATAATCCCTAGTTCTCTTAAGATACTTGAGTATATACTTCATGATTTATCAATGCTTGATTCCAGGATTTACTTGATATCGAATCACTATATCTACAGTAAAACAAATGTTTGGGCATGTGCAAAGCATACATATATAAAACTACCCACTGTGGATACATGAGGAACCTTACTTATACACTCTCTTTATTCCAATGTCTTTAGACAATCATCCAATAAAAGAGTTAGACTGGCAATAGAAGTTTATGAACTTTTCTTTACCTCTTACATTGCATACTTCTCAATTATCTTGTCTATGTACAAAGCTTACGATAACATTATCAATTTGTTCTTTTGATCTCTAAAGAAACGAATACCTAGTACATAATTAGCTTTTCTCAAGTCCTTCATATCAAATTATTGGGATAACCAAAGTTTGACTGATGATAAGTTCCCTACATCATTCCTAATAAATAGTATGTCATCGACATAGAGCACCAAAAAGACCACTTTCCCATTATTAATATGTTTATAAACATAAGATTCATCAACATTCTACTCAAAATCGAATGTTTTGATTGCTTGATCAAATCTTTGGTTCCATACGTGAGATTCTTACTTTAATCCATAAATAGATCTAAGCAACTTGCAAAATTTTCTCTTTTGACCTTTTGTCACTAATCCTTTGGGCTATATTATATAGATACTTTCCTCAAGATAGCCATTCAAGAATAATATCTTGACATCTATTTGCTAGATCTGGTAATCAAAAGCAGTAGCAACAGATTGAAGAATGCGGATAGAATTTAGCATCGCAATAGGTGAAAATGTTTCGCCATAATTGACTCTAGCCTTCTATATATACCCCTTTTGCCATAAGTTTAGCCTTGAAAGTTTTAACTCTCCCTTCTGCATCCATTTTTCTTTTGTAGACCCACTTACACCCAATAGGTTTGATCCTATCTGGTAGGTCCACAAGTTCACAAACAGAGTTGGATTTAATAGGATCCATCTTATTGTTCATGGCCTGTTTCCAAAATTTAGAATCAATATCATTTATAGCTTTATCGTATGTGACCGGATCATCATTATGCTCATGAACTTCGACCTGGTATATTTCAGCATCATACATGAAGAAATTAGTTTACCTCCTCCCATTACATCGAAGCTCCCTAAACTTTTGATCGTTTACAGGTCTTTCACTAGAACTCGGAGTTGTGTATAAAACCAAAACCTGTGGAGCAGTTCTATAATCCAATAACTCCTCTAGCATTACTTTACTTCGAGGCTTAAAGTCATTCATGCAACTTTTCTCCAGAAATGTCACAGTGATTGAGATAATGATTTTTTGTTCCTTCAGATTAAACAGTCCTCCTTTAGTTCCCTTACAATACCCTATATACATGCACAATTCTAATCGTAGTTCCAATTTCTTCTCATCCCCATCCAATACATACACCAGACAGCTCCATATTTTCATATGTCCAAGGGAAGGCTTCTTACCATGCTACAATTCATAAAGAGTCCTAAGAATTGATTTAGTCAAAACTTAGTTCAAAATATAGCATGCCATTTGTAGTGCATATCCCCATAATGATAATGGTAATGTTGAATAACTCAACGTGAACCGTATCATATCCAACAAGTTCTGTTTCTCATTTCGGCTACACTATTCTATTATGGAGCGCCAGGTGTAGTCAATTAGGATAAAATCCTGTTCTTTACAAGATATCCTAGAAATTCGTCGAAGAGGTATACGCCAACTCGATCAGATCGAAGTGTCTTTATGGATTTACCTAATTACTTTTCCACTTTCGCACAACTTTGAACTTATCAAAGGTTTCGCTCTTGTAGTGCATTAGGCACGTATATCCATACCTCGAGTAATTGTCTATAAAAGAAATATAATACTCAAACCCTCCTTACTCCGCAATGTTTATAGGGCCATATAAGTTAGTGTGCATGATTTCTAAAAGTTCTTGAGGCCTAGTACCCTTAGCTCCAAAAGACCTTTTAGTTATATTACCCTCAAGACAAAACTTACATCGAGGAAAACCCATCTTTTTCATAGTTTCCAAAAGCCCGTCTTTACCAACCTTTGAATCATACCTTGATTAATATGACCAAGTCTTAAATGCTAAAGATACGTCTTGTTAGAGTAAGAAACATTCATCCTTTTGAAGTTATCTATTAATTTGATGTCAAGTAGTGAGTACATCTTAAGTTTGACTAAATAAAGGTTCTCATCTATCCATCCAGAACATATAAAAAACTTATTTTTATGAATATCAACTCCTTTATTGAAGGAAACTAAATAAGAATCTCTTATGAAACAAGTTACTGACATAATGTTCCTCCTAAAATTAGAAATATAAAAACAATCTTTCAATAAAATAAACTTAAATTCATCAAAGTAAAGATGTATGTCTCCTTCTGCCTCAGCTATTATGAAACTACCGTCTCCAGTCTACAATGAGAGGCTTCTATCATGTAAAGTTCTCATTTCCATAAACCTTTACAAAGAAATACAAACATAATTAATGGCGCCCGAATAAACAACCCAAGTTTCTTTCGATTCTTCTACCAAACACATTTCCAAATAAAGAATATCCTTACCTTTCTTGCCCTTGGCTGCAAAGAATTCCTTGCAAGACTTCTTAAAATAGCTTACCTTCCCACAATGGAAGTACTTGTACTTTTTAGGGTCCTTAGGCTTCTTGTTCTTCTTCTTTTTCTTCCCATCCAAGACAAGAGGAATAGATAAACTAGAAGTCCCCTACTTCTTATTTGGCTTTTTCTTGTTCCCAGAGGGTTTAGAAGATTCCGCTAAGTTGGCCTCTCCTTTAAATTGGACTAGAACACCATTATTGCTCATTCGCTCATAAGCTTAGAACACCATCATTAATCATTCACTCATAATCTTGAAGTTGCTTCATGAGCTTGGTAAGTCCTAACTCTCTTGTTGTTAAATTATATGTGGCTTTAAACCCCCATAAAATCCT
The DNA here is from genome assembly GCA_035233585.1 of Antiaris toxicaria. Taxonomy (NCBI): domain Eukaryota; kingdom Viridiplantae; phylum Streptophyta; class Magnoliopsida; order Rosales; family Moraceae; genus Antiaris; species Antiaris toxicaria. Next base: position 27,278,786 of record CP141157.1, read on the forward strand.
TTGATAGAGTCTTGAACACCATCTCAATTTGGGTGTTATAGTCTAACTCCACAGCATTTTCAGCAGCCTCAACAAAGAATTTCATAAGTGTGAGCATATGATCTTTTACCAGAGCACCTACTTTTTGCCTAGAGTTTATTACACTTGTGATAGCAGACTATCGAGTCAATTTTTCTTGGTCTCTGAACATTTCCTTCAAGTTGTCTATGATCTCCCTAACAACTTGATAAGTTTCATGTTGCTTTTGTAAAGCATTCATCATGCTAGCGAGGATGTAGCATCAAGTTATCTCATTAGATTCTCTCCAATGAGTAAACATGATAGGGACCTCCTTAAGTGGTACATCAGGTCAGGGCCTTGGCAGGCGTGATTCGTCCAGTAGAACTTGTATCTCTTGTAGCTAAGAACTATTAGCAAGTTTTTTTTTTAGTATTTATAATTATTGCCATTTAATTTATTTTCAGTAAGTACCGAGGGAAGAGGTGTCGATGATATTTTGAGCTGAGCTAAAATTATACAATAACATCATTACAAAACCCAAGCAAATATAAAAGAAGTTTAGTAAATAAAACATACAAGTATGTTCTTACATGAAACTTAGAAAAACATGTACCATTGCAATAGTAATTCTCAACACCTATTGTCTTAAACCACCGAGGGGGGGTCATGAGATAAATAGCTGGAACATGGACCCCATCTAATTAATATATGTTACCTTAAATCCTCTTAGATTAAGACATATATTAATAACCGCTTATTTGACCACCAGTTTAGCTAATAGAGCTTCTAGGGAAAGTTAATAGCTAAACTAGTCTTGAGTGTGTAATCATTGTTTACATAGTTCGATCTATGTCCTACTAAGCCATCGAGGGATAATCATGAATAGAATCATGCCTAAGCATGTTTTCCATATAAGAGATCCAACCTAGTATACCAGTGGCGGTAAACACCTACCAAGGGTATGGTTAAGGTAGAACTGACTTAAAGTGTTACCATGCTTTCATATACGGATTAACAATGGAGGCCGTGGGTTTTGTTTGAAACCCTCTCCCAGTCAATATTTTGAAAAACATGCAAGTTTTTGAAAAAATATGTATGATGAATATAGTTTGAGCGGCATTCCTCTATCTTATATGACATATCAAATATGCATATAAATAATCCATCAATATATATTTATCCATGCATAACAAAACATAGAAAAAAATAATAATGAAAAATTTAAACAACCGAACCGGGGCCCATCCTAGAAAAAAGAAAAATTAAAGATTATAAAATTACACCTAAAGCATTTTTTGGGTCTTGAAATTTGCTCCATTTTCACGTATCCATCTTCATGTAGCTCCTCAATTTATTTCTCATTCCAAAAATTATTTAAAATTCAAATTTCTAAAATTCAGATTTTAAACAATTTCAAATTCATGTCTAACAATATGTAATTTCAAAATTTAAATTTACAATTACATATTTATACACAATTTAAGATTAAATCTCAAATTTAAAAATTGAAATTTCTGAACCCCAACCCCATGGGCTGTGGGCTCAAAGGCCCAAATCCCAAATTGGGCCACAAGTTCGAAGGCCCACAACCCAAACTGGGCCATGACTACCCCACGACCCTAGGCAGGGGCACGCCATGCCTAGCAACAGGCCTACCAACCTATGCCTGGGCGTAGGCCGGCCCTACAAGCCATACAAGCTAGAGGCCAGTCAGCGCAGGCAAGCTTATAGCCCGTATATGGGCTACCATGGCTGCCACTCATGCGCTTCCTTGACTGCCCCTCGTTGGCTACCGTTGGTCCATTATCTCACCGACCCTTGGAGCTGGTTCCAAGATATGGTCCATAGTTCACTTATTTTTGTGACATATTCCCAATTTACACATTAAGATTTCCAAAAAAAAAAATTATGAATCCTAATTAAATTGGGACTTTCCACATAAAAAAAAATTCAATCATTAAATCAAATTTAATCTTCAGGAAAAAATAAATTATGCCTTTAATCTTCAATCTCCTCCAAGAATAATTATATAAAATTTCCTATACCACTTCCGGTGTATAAAAATTCTAAAATAAAAATTCTAAGAGAAAAAAAAAACTAAAATCCATGGAAAAATTACATTGATAATAAACAATTTTTCATGGTTACATAAAAAATCCTAAATACAATTTTTCTAAATGCTCAGGACCCATGATCAGTAAAATTGAGCTTGCTTCTAACAATTTTAAAAATTAAAATAATCACATACACCATACACAATACATGATAATAACATAAAGGAATAATAGAATGCCACTTCCTAAATATCAAATCTATACATCAAGGAAAATAAAACAATTGTTTAATTTATGCATATGATATAATCACAAGTTCACTCTATACCAATTATAGGAAAACAAATCGTAAGGGTATACAGCGGAAATTTAAAAATCTTTCAAAGATCGTTCAATAACTCATGTAGTCATATTCAATAAATTATCAACAATCATATACCATCAAAAGAAAACACCAGGAATGTTAAAGGAAGTGACCGATGCGCTTTAACCAACTAGCCTTCTCTAATATACTACAATTCCCTGATGGTAAAGTGTGTGGACACTCGGTTCCTCGATTTGTATTCTAGCATAGTTTATCTCATTTCAACCACCCACATCTTTAAAAATTTATTATTGCTAGTAAGATATGCAATAATAAATTTGCTTATATGAGAGTTTGTGGTCTAAAGAAAATAGAAGTGCCAAAACCCTTATTTATAAAATTACATTAATTGACCTTTTGAATTTTGAATTGGACCAATAAAAGATTTTTCTCTCTGCAAAAACCCTCGTCAAATTCTCCCACTATTATAAATTACAGATTAAACGAGGTGTAAAATTATTTCTCGAAAACATATGATTATTATACTACTAAAAAGGTGACAAGGAGAATTTCTGTGTTTTGAAAATATGCATGTTTATTGATGAGAAGATTTTATACAAGCAAAACAAGCACTTTTAACCTAAGATTTTGTTGGTCTTTAGAGCCTTCTAATTGTTTTTGTACTTTTTTTTATCTTAGTTTGCAACTTAGGAAGTCATGGAGCTCTAGATAGAGTTGAGTGGAGAGGGTGAAAACGAGAAAAGAAAATGACAAAAATGTAAGAAAGACTAAGAGTAAGCGCCATAGTGATGACATATGGAAGCTACAGTGCTAAAAAGTGCAAAAATTTGCTGGAAGCTATGATTGGATGCCGTGGTGCTAGAGAAGTAGAACCACGACAGAGGCCTAACGTCGAACACAAAAAATTTAAGAAAATTGAGCACGGCGGTGTGTGAAAGTTGATGCAGTGTAGCTAGATTGCGATTTTGAATTTTAAGTGTGATATTTATTCCAGAACATCATTTTTGCTAACGAACTATAAATAATACTTTTTAATGTTTATTTAGGATGGTGTTTAGAGCATAAAAGAGATAGAGAGAGTTTGGAGAAGAGGCAGAAGAGACAACAAGATTTGGAGATGGAAAAGCTTCAATTCATCTTTAATCACCCATTCTTCTTCTTTGTCTCCATGTTTAGATTATGTACAGGGCGTTTATTTTATTTTAGCATGAACTAAATTTATTTTTCTGGGGATACTAAGTAGCCCAACTATGATGTCTTGATTTATCCATTTAATTCCTTTTGATGATTTATTTTCCGTGGTTGAGTATTCTTAATTGCTCTTAATACTTTTAAATAATTGGCCACTATTTAGTTAATATGTTAATCATAATGAGACCAAAAGGGGATTTATGTGTCTAGTTCATTATGTTGAATGCCATAGTTGCATGCAAGATAGACATATACCTTCATGGTTTATGTAATCATTATATGAGAATGTCACAATCAAGTTTAGACTCACAAGTGCACGAGTCACCCAAGTAATATAAAAGTGAGCAAGTATCGTCCCTCGAGGATTAAAGTTTAAAGATTAAACTAATTACCATGATTAAAATAACAAGATTTTATATCTAAAATTAAGAATTAAAAAGAAACAAATGCAATTAACCGGGAATTTAGCTAAACCAAAACTAAAATAAAGGCAAATAGAGACTTGAGACTAGGAATTGCAATGATTAAAGGCACGAGGGGGTTTTACGTTGTTTTGATAAACCATGCGTATCCATTTTAACAATTGTTAATTGAATTTATATGTAATCATTAACCATGGGTTCCTAATCTAACATCACACCCTCTCTCAAGTACCAAGCAAAGTAACTAGTATAAGGAATGCCCTAAGAGGGAAAGACATTGTAATGTATTTCATTTATTTTTGAACTGATAAATAATATATTAGAGGTTATTCATTACATCATTCCTATATGTTCTTATCTTATTTACATATTAAAGTATGTAAGCAACTATGGCTCATTAACTACTTGATATTAAACTATTAGAATGTTACATGCAATGTTCTTTTGTATGTGAGAAGACAACATTTTAAAGTAAGTAGTCTAAATCTATAGTCTGTAGTCTATAGAATTAGAGTGAGCATCTAACTCATATTAAGATTATTATATTGACTAAAGCGAATTGGGAAAATAGTTTGTCTTGACTGTGTAGAGCGAGTCAACTCTTACGTAGAACATAGATATGTTGTCTAATGGTGATAACAGATTGGGCTTGGATTAAAGTACAATTAATTTGTATAGTCTGGTTGAGTAGATTAATTCACTTTTGACATTCATTATATAATAATCTTAATCTTGAGTAAGTAAATAGCTTCGTGTGTATAACTTATATACCTTGATGTTCCAAGGCTATGGCATCCCAAAGTAGTCGGCTACTAGATTGGTTCATTGGGTACATGACTTAATTATATATATGATGAAGGGTTTGCTTATATATATGAAATCATAACTCTAATTAAAGGTAAAGGTTATCCTCTTAATGACATTATACAAGATATGAAATAGACAAGGTATTAGATCATTTGCTTAGTAAATGATTTATTATTCACATACAGTGAATAATTATTTTCCTATTAGATGCATAATAGATTCTTAAGATAGCATGATGAAAAGGTTAAATAAACTTTGACTTTAAGTTGATCGTGGATATTATATAAGGATATTGTATTTATGACAAAGTCATTGGATTGCAGCTATTCACTAGATTACATAATACAATATATAATTGAGAGTGTAGTTTCAAATTTATAGTGGTGTGACTCTAAAACTAATGTTTGTGCAATTAATTTATTTGGTATACAATAATTAATTATATAGATTATTACGGCCTACGATATTTGTCTAATCGATCCCTTTACTAGCTCCACATAATTCTTTAACAAATAGTAATTAATTAGGATATTCTTTATGATTTTAATTCTTAGACTTAGTAAAGAGAAAAATCTGGATCACCTCTCTATAGGTGTAGGTGTTTTTCTTGTTAAGGGTAGAATAAGAAGTTTGTTTCATTTAATTAATTAGATAAATATTTAATTTGCATAAATATTTATTTGGAATATAAGATTTGAAATTTAAATTGATTGTATTTATCTTTTGATATAAATATGTGATTGATTTAAATTTAAAAAATATAGATAAATTAATTATTTGAATAATTAATTTAAATATCTAAATAATCTTATTTAAATAAATGTTTTACATTAAATGTAGAGATTATCTTATTTGAATTTTAATTTGAATTAAAACAAAATCTTGTCCTTATGTGCTTATGGTAGGCACATTATTTTAGGGTAAGGCAAGGAAAAGTTTTTCTCCTTTATTTGGATGATTATTACATAATTATTTGATTCAAATAGTGTTGCCATGATTTTATTTTAAATTTAAATTTGATTTATGGAACATTATCCATGCAAATAAAATCACAAGATAAATGGAGATTGAAATTTGAATCAAATTTTGGATCACCTATGCCTAAAGTGGGCAAAATTTTATGCTTCCTTGGTAAGGAAAAAACACCGACGATAGGAAAGGAGCGAGAAAAATCTTTTTTAAATATCCTATTCAAATTTAAAATCCACCCGTTGCATTCACTATAAATAAGACCCTTAGGACTCCTATTTTGCTCAGATCACATATTCTCATGTGAGTAAATTTATTATTATAACCCTCACTAATAATAATGAATTGCTAGAGTTATGGGTGGTTGGAAGGAGACAAGTGATGCAAATTATGATTGAGAAACCGAGTGCCCGCATATTCCACTGTCTAGGAATTGGAGAATAGTAAAGAAGGCAAGTTAGTTGAAGCTTTCTCACTCACATCCTCCTGTATTCGTAGTGTTTTCGTCACAAGGTATTTAGATAGTTGAATAATTTATTGTATATGATAACATAAGTTAATATAATCTTTTATAAAGTTTTTAAAATTCGGTTGTGCATGTTTTCTATTGTTTTCCTACAATTTGCATAATCAATTGAATTAATATCATTATTTAATTCAACTAAGTGTGCAATCCTTAAATTCTACCCACTAATTGGTTACCCACACTATACCGGTCTCTCAAACTCAATATAACCTTAAGTTGTATTTCCCCGATCTCAATACGCGAAACACCCTCTTTCAAGTACCAAATTCCAAACATCTAACGTCTCTTGTTTATCTTTTGAATAAATGGAACAATAAGCGTAAATAGAATTTTAATCACTATTTTGCAAGTGAGATTGAGAGGAAGAATAATGCATCAACTCTTCTGGTTTTGTGCAAAAGGAAATCAAGTAAGAAAGTTTATACCAGAACCACATTGGGAGAATAAACAACCAGGCTTTTTGCAGCGGCTTCAAAAGATTTAAAATCAGCGACCATTGGAGAATTGTTCCAGCTGATTTTAAAAGCTCTTCAAAAAATGTGCTCTCAAAACAAATTTTTACAGGAGTACATGAAGTAATCAAAGAAGCTTTCAAGAGTTTGCGGTCACAAGCATCTAACAATAAAGTGCAGAGATTAAGATATTCACTGCAAGTGCCCAGAACATCCAAGGAGAAGGTTAAGGAAGAGAAAATTCAAAACGTCAGATTTGAATTGGTAGTGATATTAGTTCAAAATTTACTAATATCACTACTTCAAAATAAGTAGTGATATTAGTTCAACACTTAAATTGGTTAGATTTGTTGTTCTTTGTCTAAGAGTTGTTCTCATTACTTCTATCTTTCATTTCTATAAACATGAGTTCCTTCTTTTATTAATAATGTAAAGCACTTTCTAGTTTCATAATCACTCATACTACTCACTTGAGTAATTTTTTTAGTTAATTTACAATTTAGGTTGACATATTTTCTTTCTTAATCATTACCAGCTATTAGTTGAAGACCCTCCAAGTTGTTGGAGCTTAATTTGGGATTATGATGCAGAGCCTAAAATCTATGTTTTCTTCTCTGGCTGATTCGCTCGGTGGGAATGACTAAGCTTTTGAAGGGATATTTCACTTTATGGACAGGAGACAACGTGGTTAATTAGAGGAGATCTATAAGTGTAGATATAGTTCTTATGCTTTGTTGTCAGCTGCTGAGTGCTTGTACAATTTCTTGCCTTTGACATACTGGCCCATTTTATTCATTTGGGATCTTCTATTAACCGTAAAAATCGTGTTAGCAGATTTAAATTTTATATATACTTTGGATTTTAATTAAATAATGAGTAGTTATTCACTGTTTATTAATATGGAAGTTGTTATTAGAATACTTCTTTTTTTACTTAAAATATCTATTATTTTTGTAAAACTATTAAACATAAATAATCAGTAATGTTAACTAATAGAAAAGTCCTTCCTACAATAATAGAGCACCAATCAATCGTTGTAAGAATCAACTCCATCGCATTCAGAAACTGCTAAAGGAGGCATTTCTGTAGCAGTGTGACAGCGCAATAAGAAGAAAATCCAGAGCATTGAAAATATGTTATTAAAACCTCTAACTTTTAATAACATGGGCCGTCATAGCGCATGTTAAAATGCAATAAAATTCTAATGATAGCGTTTTTTAGACACTATGAAATTTGTTATGGTGTTTGCGTTCAAAATAAATTATCTTGCAATTCTTTCATATAAAATTATACTTAAATTAATTTGGTAGCTAAAAAGTAATCAATACTCATGAAACAATATTCTTATTCATCACTTTATTGCACGTTATCATTAACGAGCACTTTTGTTAGCAAAAATCTATAACACTCACTTAAATAACATTCTTGAAAATTATCAAATGACAACATTTAATGACATTTTCTTGAAAATCATCATTAATTTTTTTTTTTTTTAGGATTATTCTTACCTATGCTCCTCAATTTTAGAATCATTCTTATTGCTTTGCCTATAAACTTTAACAACTTACATTTTGTCATCCAAATTTTTGAATTAGTAACACCTCCTCTATTGATTTTTGCTAAAAACCTATGGCATCAGTGAGTTATTTAATTGTCGATGCCATTCAGTAAACATTTTCTGATCAAAGTCGGAAGATTTTAACAGTTTTTTTTATTACCGACATTACGCAACATTAGGAAACACGTGGCAAGAATAATCATTCTTGCACGTTTTCATGTCACACCTGTAACTTTTCCTCTCAATTTGAGGGAATTATTGTACATAAGGAATGAATGAGTTTAGTTTTCCTATATATTAATTTGGGAGTTTATTTTCTCTTTATTTACAATGGAGTCATTCGTCTTCCAATGATTTAACACTCAATAACTTTAAATGTTTTATGTCTTAGAATTTTAAGTGTCGTTAATTGTCGACTTTTACTCCTCTATAGATGCTTGAACTTCCTCCTATGACTTTAGGTATGGTCTAAGATAGACTATTTCTACTTAGATTGACTTCTACACTTCTACCTTATAACCATGTAAACTTTTACCTAAGCATGAACTTGGACAGACTTCTACTTAGGTTCAAACTCAGGTTGAATTTATTGTTAATAACCTTATATTATGACAAAATATCACCAAACATTAACCTCCTAGTTTTCGAGTGTAGCATGTTGAGGTGCCCCGCCCTACGTAGAGGCTATACAGTACTATTGCAGTCAAATCTGAAGTCAACTGCCATAAACTGTACTCGTATGGGTCGCCGGCATCTTACTTTATGTTTTAAACCTTTTCGACATTTTGAGGGATATATTTTTTTTAATACATTTCTTCTTTGAAAACATACTAGGTAAAATCTCTACTATAGTAATTAGTTTAAACATATAAACAGAATTTACATAATTACATTGTCTTACTTTGAAACATATTATTACATAAACTTTCTGTCTTTAAAATATTTTATTTTTTTCCAAAAGCTCAGCGAAAGTCTGTAGCAGGACCATATCTCGCATCCCTGTCTGTTGGCATGTACATGTCCTGCTCGCCATCCATCGCTGGTCTATTGTTGAGCAGGTTTCTTACCAGTAACATGAACGAATTGGTGAGTTACGGGCTCAGTAAGTTCAAATACAAAAACTATAAACATGAATTGTAAAAAGTACTATCCACCATGAATAGGAACTTTAACTTTGACTTTGACTTTTTCATGTAACGTTAGTATATTATCCTGTACTGCATTAGTACTCATATTATGCTTTCTTATGGCATCGTTTTCAATCTTAGGTCATTATCTTGCATTATGTTCTGGTTTTGGGCCCTGTGTTGGTCGTACTATTTTGTGTGCATAACTGGGAGGGACACTGGGGAGCGACCTACTGGCCAATCTTTTATAATCTAACATAAATATAAACATGAGAAACCTCCACCTGATGGAAAGCTGGTATGCCAAAAGTGGTTTGATTACCATCTTTCATGTAGTTTCAACTGGGTGGCATTCTCATTGCCCCTTAGTTAGGAACATTTTACATATGTTACTTGAGGGTATGAGTTTTACTAATCTCACCTTAGTACCTTGTGCACTTACATGTTTTGGTTTTATCTTGACTGTGTGTATAATATTAAACACACCCTGGCGTTCTAACTAATAGTTGGTATATCAATGTAGACAAAATAGTTTCATTCATACTGCAAACAATTAAATGTCTGAATTTACAGATAATTTGCTAGAATTTGCTTCCTTGGATCCACAGACTTTTTCTCGTCGCATTGGCGTTGGATTCCTATAGACAAAATATTGTCTGTTAAACCTAGTTTTACTGACTGCTTGTATTTTATTAAAATTTAAATTTTGACTTTTAAAATCTTAATTAAGGCTATACAATAGTGTCTGAGGCCATATCGACCCTTTTTGGACCTTTTGGGAACTTTTTACAAATTTACAATTTTACCTCTAACTTTTGATAAAATTATAATATTACCCCTAGTAGGATTTTCTTTCACTTAAAATTTCATTTTTAGTCTTAGGGTAGTATTCTAGGTTTTAAAATAATACTAGGGATTTTGGTCATGAATAGTACTATTTATGTAAATAGTAACTTTGACCACTATTCATCATAAATAGTAATTTTGACCATAATATCCTAACGGTCCTTTTTCCCCACTTTTGACCCCTAGAATCATAATTAAGCTATTTCAGGGTCGTCTGGACCCTTTTGTCAACTTTTTATAAAATTATCATTTTGTCCTCAACTTTTGGCAAAATGATAATTTTGCCTCTAACAGGACATTGGACCTTAAAATCTTGTTTTAAATTTTTAGACTAAATTTTCTAAGCCCAGAAATCAGGGTATTGACCTTTTAGGCCTTACCAGGTCCTTCTCGAAATTTTTCTAAAATTTTTTTCTCCAATTTTTACCTTTCCGACCCTCGAGAGGTACTATTCCGACCCCCGGGATTATTTTTCACTTTCCTCTGGTTTCGGAGTATCAAACGGCCCTTTCACTAATTCTTGAAATGTCCCTTTTTCTTTCCGAGGCCTAACTCATAGAGGAGGCTCGGTTTCTCACCCGATAATACTTTTAACCCTCGTTTCCTAAAATACCCTTTTGTGCCGTTATAAAAATTTCAGTAGAGTTTCCGCTAAAATTCTAGGTTCTTGGCATTTAGGAAACACCTCGAAACCATCTAACCTATTTTATCTACCACGTACTAAACCAGAGGCCTAATTTTTACACAAATTTGCAAACTCTTTGCGTAAAAATACCAATACAGCCACACGTGTACTTAGCTTAAAATTTCATTCCCATTTTCCACATTAAGCTAAGTTTTCATGCACATTTTCAACACTAAAGTTTCAACAACCAAACTCATTTTCTCACCCTTTCTTTCCACATGGTTTCTCTTTCAAAAACCTGACTAAAATTTTTATTTTAAAGCTAACCCACATTCACAAATTTTTCCACATAAAAGTCTAACCAAAATTTTCACACAATTCTTTCTACCACTTTCTCATGTTAAACCATTCCTTTATAGCCATTAACAACAACATACAACTTAACAAAATTTCAACCAAAACATCACAAAATACATAAACACCCCATGGCCCCTTTTTAACAATCATGCACCAAAAATATTTTCCAAGCTTCCAATCATACTAAATTGCATTTCTAAACATACTTTAACCTTGAACACTCACTAGCAACTTCAAAGCACGAGATTAATTCAAAAATTTTATCACAAAATCCCCCCCTTTAGACATGGATTTCTTTGAAAAACAACCACAAGATTTTGGTTTTTTTTTTTTCAAGCAACCAATCACATGAATTTACTTTTAATCCATACACAAACTAACACCATTCCTTGATTCAATCGAAACAACAACTTACAAACAAGAAAATTTTCAACAACCAAAACACAATTACCCACAGTTTTTACTCCAAGAAATCACAAGAAAAGCTATGAAATGGAAGTTACCTTGTTCCCAAGATGTCTTCTTGCTCTAGCAAAGTTTGGTCAAGGTTGGATGAAAAAATTTGAAGAAATTTGTTTGGTGGTGGGAGGGAGAACACACAGTCACTCTTAGGAATGCAAAAACAAACAAAAAAAATTTTCTCTTTTGCTTTCTTGCGCATGAAATCCGATGTCCCTTCTAGCTTAAGGAAATGCTTAATTATTTCCTCTTTCAACCAATCAAAACATGACATCTTTCATGCCAATTCTTTCCCATTTTTCTTAAAAACAAAAATCATAAATTTTGTCACTTTTTAGACCATTAGATCAAAAGCATCTTTAATCTCCACCCTTGGATGCTTAAAATACTTTCCATACATTTTAAAGAAAACAATTATGACATCACCCATTTGACCACTCTTTCACCACTATTTATATTAATTCGGTAACTTTTTGACCGAAAAGTCAAACTAACGAAACTTCACTAGAATCATCCCAGCGGGTTCCTAAGGCCTCCGATGTAATCGGTTTACCTTATTTTTCTTTCATTTGGCTAAAAAACATAGTCAAACTTTTTCGTCTTTTAGTGCACCTTATGCACTGTTTAGGTTTTTTCTTTTCGACGTCGATTTGGCATTGTTTGACCCGTTTTGATTCGGTAAAATTTCTCATTACTGAATTCATGATCTTTAACATTATTAGAGCATTTTATTGCAGTCTAAACAATATTAAATCATTTATTTTTCATTTTAAACATCAAAATCATAGGATACATTTCATGTACAAAATCTCTGAGAACAATAAAATTTCTCGGTTATCACACATGTCAAGAGAAAGGAACTTGAGATTTTGGCAAGCCGTACTTAATCCTGCTAAACAAATTTATGCCCAGACCTGCCAAATAAGTTTGTGTGCAATCTTACTGATCAAGTTTATGCATAGTCTTGCTATACTATTTTATGTTCAATCCTGCTAAAAAATTTTTATGTTCAGATTTGCTGAAATTTTATTGGTCATGTGACACCCCCCGCCTCGCGTGGGAGACGTCACTGAAAACTCTGCTATTTTACTTCTTCTTTTTCAAAACATAACATACTAGATTGCGGAAATTTTTTTTTTCTAAAACCATCGATATATACATAGTACTACAACTTCCCAAACTAAATTATTATAGTTGGAAACTATTTCATATTACTTGCATATAATAATATCATACTATATTAGAAATAGTTAAAGTCAAACATAGCAGTGTACTTAATACAATATCATACAATTATACTTTTCTTTTTCCTTTTCTTTCTTCTAGCGGAATTAGTCTGGCAGGTCCGTAACCTTTTATCATGACACTGGCACTTCATTCCTGCAGTCCAATCCATACACTGTGGCTCAGGTTACAGGTTGTTTACTTCGATTACTTGAACACGAACAAACTAGTGAGCTATATGTCTAGTAAGTTCAGACATAACATTTAAAAAAATCAAACATCACAATGCAACTCAACAAATATGCATGGAGTTCATTATGCTCAATTTACATTTGCATTGTTCATTTACTATGTCTATGGGCCCGTTTTAGTCGTACCTTGTGCGCGCTATAAGAGAGGCCTGAGAGCGACCCTGACTCTCCCTCATCTATGGTATGTCTTCTGCTTCGACATAAGGTAACCTCCCCTCGCGAGAGGCCGGTACGCCAAAACATTAGGTTTTTCATTACCCTGTTGTTTATTGTACGATGCTACTTACTATGACATCTTAACTGTTTCAGTGTACATATTTATAATTAATGTACTCGATGTTATACCTATTCAGTCCAAAAATACTGTTTAAAACTCATCATCCACGCACTTAAACATTGGGGCGTGATTGGAACTGGAAATGAGGTACAAAACTTTAATTATACATTTTTGGAACAGTTGGAGTGCCTGGCACTCATCCCCGAGCAGCTGACCCTTCATCTTATTTTTTTGCAAAACTTTGGACAGAAACTTTAGTGCTTCGGCGCTTGCCTTGCAGCGCTTGGTGCTTTTGAAAATCCGGTGTAAGCGCCTGGCGCTCATACCCTAGCGCCTGGCACTTCCGCCAACTTTACACTAGCGCCTGGCTCTCCTACTAATTTTTACACTAGTGCCTGGCACTCATACCGTAGAGCCTGGCACTCCTACTGGATCTTTACCCTAGCGCCTGGCGCTCATACCCTAGAGCCTAGCGCTCATACCCTAGAGCCTGGCGCTTCCATCAATTTTTACACTAGCGCCTGGCGCTTTCACTAATTTTTACACTAGCGCCTGGCGCTCCTATTGGGTTTTTAACACCAAATTTTAGCCGAGAGCTCAGCGCCGGGGCACTCTTTGGCCAGCGTTTAGCACTTGGCTCTAGCTAAAATAGGTTTTTAAACACATTTTGATACCAAAGCCATTTCTCACACATACAATCAACCCTAAGACATGATTAAGGCATTCTAGGGTCAAAATCCATAAAACATAATCATATACACATAACACATCAATGCACACTCATATACTCGCCAATTTAGGCGTTTTAACGAGTTCATAATAACATATAACTTTTCTAACCAAAGAAATTAGGCTATACATAAATTGAAATTCAAAAATAACATAGGGTTCCAGTTGTTCATGTCCAGATATTTAAATGCCAAAACTTACCAGAAATCTGCTAATGTTTCCTTTCCGTGGTTTCCAGTCGTTGCCCTATAATGAAACAGTTCAACATTTAGTGAAATGTTTATAGGTCAACACTAGAGCATTTAAACATTTCTTCTATACATTATCATCCTTAAACCCTTAGCCTTAGTTATAAGTCTGAAAATTTCGGCATTATAACGGCTTAAATTCTTATTTTCCCACTGTGCCAAAACAGCTTAAATTTGCGTTATTGAACACAATTTTCATCATAAACCTGCTCAAAATTCCAGTACATAACAATAATTCATTCTCATATACAAGGCATAGCAAAATTCCAAACTTAGGGTTTTACTCACAACCCTAAATTTCCTCTTTTTCTTTCTTCCTTTCAACACTTATATACAACATCAATTCCTTTTCTAATTCACAATACATGTTCATCACTATTTCATAAGGGTTTTCAACCCTTCCTTTCACGTCAAATCCCCCTCCCCCATGCAACATATTTGTTTTCAAAAACTAATCCCACAAACACTTCAAAAACAAGCTCAAAACATGTTTTTCTACATGAATTTCATCAAAACACTCAAAACCATTCTAACCTCATTTTGTTCCACTATTCTCATAAAAATAAAAACACTTAAAAATAAGCATTAAAACAGGATTTTGAAGAACTTACTTAAACTTTAGGGTGAAGACTCCTCAAGATGAAGTTTTCTCACACTTTTTCTTCAAAATTTATAACTTTTGAAAATTTAGGAATTTTGGTGGTTTTAGAAATGTGGAGAAGATGAAGAATAGGGAAAATGGTGATTTTTCTGCTGTGGGGAACGTGGGAAATCAGAGCAAAAGTTTATACAAATCTTAGGGGCCTTTTTATAATTTTTAAAAATTTTGAGGTCAAAATGAAATTTTCATGGGGGCATTTTTACAAAATTTTTGGAACTTTTCAGCTGAAACACAGCTGTTTCTCCCCCTCTCTTCCACGTGCATGGGCAGCTGAACTTTGCATTAAATGCAAAATTTCTTTCTTAAGTGAATTTTGAAAGAAATTCTAAAAATCTACTATTTTTGGTGACCCTTAGATCAAAAGGTATCTTTGATCTCATCCATTGATTTTTATATTAATAAAAAAATATTACTTGTTTATACAGTATAAGTTTTTCTTTAATTACAGTATAATTTTCATCTGTCGAAATTTTGACCGAAAAGCTATATTGGCCAAATTTCACAATTTACCTCCCGAAATGCTATTAGAGCCTTTCGATACATTTATATCATTTAAAACACTCCATAAACCCTAGATATTTCATTATTTTCTATCTGGGGTCTATATTTGCCACATTTTAAGTCTCAGTAGAATTCTGCTTTTCAATACCAAAAATGCACTATTTGAGACGTTTCGATTCGAAAATCGTTACATTTATAGCAATAAAACATTTATCAACTCTAATAAATCATCATTAGAGTAAAATTTATATATATTTTTGTCACACTAATATATATAAATTTTCTACTATACAGTGATCTCGAGAACAGTTAGAAAATCTTGGTTGTCACAGGTCAAACCTGCTAAACTTTTTACGTTAGAACTTGTTAAACACATTTATGTCCAGTCATGCTTAATTATTTTACGTCTAGACCTATCAAACAGTTTTAATGTTCAGACCTGCTAAAATTTTTACGTTCATACCTATTGAACTTTTTACATCCGGACCTACCAAATACGTATACGTCCAATTCTGCTGGATTATTTTACGTCAGGACTTGTCAAACTTGTTTGTGTCTAGACCTTCTAAACTTTTTATATCCAGACCATTTGAACACGTTTATGTCCATTCCTGTTGGATTTTTTACATCCGGAATTGTCAAGCAATTTGTGTCATGTTCTGCAAAACAAGTTTACATTAAAACCTACCAAACTTGATTAACTTAGACCTGCTGAATTATTTTACTTTTTATGTTCAGTTTTGCTGAACTTGATTTGCAACTTCGTAGTAGCATAATTGTATGTTTTTGTTTAAGTGGGATTCGGACTTGCAAATCCAGATCTTGTACCTTGACCACATCATCAATGATGCATACAAGGGCAGATTGTTGCCATACGAAGCTCAAACTTGATTAGGAGCGATTGTTGGTCTAGAATTGGAATGTTGGTGTGTGTCTTTGAGATGTAACTAGGCACAAACTGGCTAATTCAATTGCGGGCGCTTGACAAATTGTGAGAGTTTAAGTATTGGGCTTAAGTGAAGAAATTCACTTATATATATATATATATATGGCCATGATGAGACTAAGCAAGTCCCTAGAAGGACTTTTCTCCTTTCTTTTCTTTGGTTTCTTTTTTAGGACCTCCCTTCTTTTTTTTTTTTTTTTAATTTTCAAAAATTTCGCCTTACAAGTTTTTTTCCTTGTTTTATTATTTTTTTTTTTTTTCTGTTTTTCCACTTTCTTTGAAGAAGAGGACTTGCATCCCTTTTTTCTTGGTAGTTCTCGTGCGGATGTTTCGGTTAGCTTCTACCTGAGTGGATGCTCAGGCGCTTTTCTCCTTCCTTTTCCTTGGTTTCTGTTTTAGAACCACCTTTATTTTTCCCCAATACTTTTGCCTCACATGTTTTTTCCTTATTTTGTTTTTCTTTTTTCCACTTTCATTGGAGGGTAGGTCTTGTCTCCCTTTTTTCTTGGTGGTTCTCAAGCGGATGCTTGGGGTGGCTTCTAACTTTGCTTCTACCTGAGTGGATGCTTGGGCAACATTTTAGGTTTATAAATATATATATATGTATTCTTATAAGATCTTGCTCCATTTTTTTAATGTTGGTCAACCTTCTAACTTTTCATTTCTAACATCTTGTTCATTCTTTCGATATAGCATACATCATAAGCTCATCTTGAGTGGTTGAATTACCGTTACCACTTCCGTTGCTAGATTGGGCGCTTCTTTGAATGCTTGTAATTGAATGAGTGTTTTATTTCATCGATTTGATCTGACCATGTCCTTTTCTACAGCTATACAAATTGTGGGTGTCACATAAGTCTAAAATGAACCATGATTTCTGCCTCCTTAGTTTATTCCAAATCCAGATTCAAATGCTGAAAGAGCGAGATAATGCACTTTATTCGAACTTAAATCATACAACTCATGAACAAAGACCATGTAAAATCAACAATCAGTTAGCTTCATATCACTTTAATGGATTTTCAATTCACGGAGAAATACTACTCCATAAAATAAATTGTAGAATATTAATGCTTAAAGCATCCAACATATATGCATAAATTATATGCATCAAGTAATATTTAATGGTAGATCTATAACTTCGTAATGTTACTGCCTTAATAATTTACACCCATACATATGAAATTCAACTGAATTTAAAATAAAAAAAAAAGAACAAGACGCGGACAAAATGAGCAGTGATATCAATACAAGCATAAAAAAGAGACCATTTTCAAAACCAAGAATGGATCTCCAAACTTCATAATATGATTTATATCATGATATATATATATATATAGGTATATTTACCCAGCTCAAGATCATAAAAACCACTACTGGTACTTATGAACAATATCCCATCTAACATCCGGATAAACAGGCGATCGCCGTCTTGGCTGATCTTCATAAACATGACACCCTTCATCGAAATTCTGAGAGTAACTAACAGCATCATAATTGAAGGAAATGGATTTTTGGTTTGGTATTCCACAAAATCCCATGTTCTTGCTATCCCTCACCAACCTCCAAAGAAAGCTCCTCCATCGCCGGCCGTTTCTTCTAGCACTAGAACTGCTGACGTGGCCGAGGCGAGTGTATCCCGTCTCCTCCTGGAGAGGGAAGCACGTCGGCGGCGTCATACACCCTGATAAATACGACGTCGTTGACCGCCGGGCGCTGAGATCATCGCTCTCCATTTGCGGAGTGCTGTTTTGATGTGGAATTTCTTGTTGCAAATGTGGCTAGTTCATCTTGTATAACATGGCTTGTTGAAGAGTTTTGCTTTTCTTTTTTGGATGGAAAGTTGGTTCAAAAGTGACGAGAGTAATGAAAGAGGATATGCTAAGTATATTTTCCTCTCTTTATATATTGGTAGAATGCATGATGGAGATGAAATAATTATTGGTGTTTTTTCTAACAATTTTGGTGAAGCTTAATTTGTGGGCCACACAATTTTTTTTTTCCCTCCTAATATTCTTCTTCGAGGTTTGTTTGTCTTTAAACAAACCATTTTTTCCTCTAGTTAATTACCTGTTTTTGAATTTAATAAATATTAGGAGAAAAATGCCTTCAAAATGATCACATGCCACAAGCGCCTAAGATCACTAACATCTAATGGGAAAGTGTCATTGATATTGGTGGTTTTCTTGAAGCAAAATTATTGCATTACTAATCAAATGAATCTAAATCTACTTAGTCAAATGTTAATGTTGGGAATTTTACTGATTAAATTACAATAATGTTGTTATGCTTCTCAATTTATTGTTGGTTTTCCTTTTTCTTCTTATTTAAAAGTAATTTATCCCTGTGTCAATGGCCATAATAGAGAGATGGGAGATTCTCCAAATAATTTTGATTGATTGAGAACTTGGTTGTCATCTGTTAACGGATTGGTGATGGCCCTTTATGTATTTTAGTGCTCGACAACTATTATATGTACTTCAAAGATTCTAAACAGGAGCAGAAAACCTTCCAAAAACAAAATTTTAAAAATAGAAAAGGAAAACAAAACGTGATAAAGTGTGAAAAAAATTCTGAATTCTTAAAAAAGCTTGACAATTTACCCATTTCAAAATCGTACTTTACCTGAATGTAGGATAAATTATTTATGTCTTGTCACGAAGTTTTCTTAAAACAGTTTAAAGAAAAAATTACGAAGGCCAAGAGATATTATTAGGGGGGAGGGAGAGAGAGAGAGACGACAATTACAGAAAGATAGTGTTATGGCAATTTAATCAAAAAGCTGAAGATTTTAAATTGCGTAATTAATTTAATTGACACCAAAAGTATGCTACATATCTGGTTGATTAATGCATGCGTTGGTGTCCAGCTAGCCCGCCTCTTTATTATTAAAGAGAGTATAACCAAATCAAAGAACCAGATCAAAGAAAGTCCTTAAATTCCTTCTAAGCAACACTTTCCGTGAAAGAGTTGGGAAATATATAAACAGGTGAAAAAAACATAATAATAGTCATTAGATAATTGCTACGTTGAAAGTAATACAACTATATGGAATTATAGTTTGTGAAACATGTAACCATGTGAGTTTGGTAGAACTACAACCTCTCAAAACGGCTTGCCACATCCGCCAAATTCTGTGGAGGCTGATTTTTTTTTCTTTATTCATTTATTTATTTATTTATTTCATTCATTCATTTATGTTTTTGATAAGTTATGTCGGGACTTGATACTTGTCTTCTTTCTTTAGCTAATTTCAAGTGGAACAGATAAAAGCAGAAGACAGAACCAATTGCAAAAATAAATAAACATATACATATATATATACATTTACATATAAAAACAAAAACATTTAAAAAAAAAAATCGCCGTCTGAGATTATGATATTCACATCCCCATCTGATGTTTATCTTGCTGTGAATTAATCCCTCTCCTCGGATTCCTTTTGTTCCACACAGTTGATCCAGAAGAATGAATAATACATTTTATAAGATCTATTGCTTTTTAGTGAAATATTGTAGCCTTAAATTTTGGCTGCTAATGAAAAATTAAAGAACATGATCTCATTCTCTTTTATAAATAAAAGCTTTGAGTTGGAATAAGTTCGTATATAGTGTAAATAAATAACTAATTTTATAAGCGGTCGATATGACGTGAGGATGTCACCTCTTCAGCCCGCCACCTCTATCTTATTAAACCGAGAAATAGAGAGACTGATCATTTGATCTTAAGCTTGTTATATCGCCTCCATGACAGTTTGCACCAAATTTTAAGTTGATTTCGAGTAGCCCTATTGAAAGCTATCAAAGGACTCTATTTTTCACATGGTCATGGCCCTCACTTTCTGATACGTCACTTTCCTTTATCTCTCCTCTTTTAAGGCTTATGGCCCATAACATCATTCAAACATGAAACGTGGGGTCTCATATACCAAACTAGGATTCAAGCTTTTGTTACAGCTTTCCTCAAAGTTTCGGTATAGGTATTGGACATAACTAAGACTCAACTATTTAGAAAATAACTGACGAAACAAGTCGTTTGAACAAGAAAAGGCAAAGGATGATAAGAGGAAAATGTTTGCAAAACCCATATATGATCTCTTCAGGAATTTATAAATTAGTACCAACAATAAACAGACAGCCCCATTTATGATGAAACTTGTATAATTCCTTGTTAAGTTAAAAGGGGCACATATTTGTGTTTAGTTTAATTTCAAGTTATGGTTTGCTTCGAGGACATATTCATTTTGGTTTTATTAAATAGTGTTTTAAATTGATATATTGTTCAAATTATATTTTTACTGGAATAGAATATATGAGAAATTTTAAACGTATATTACATTGCATCACAAGATATAATATACAATGAATGTGTCTTTGAAACAAGTTATAAAATGATATCATATGGACAAAAATAGTATATTAAAACTGTTACGTGCACATATAAATCATATGAAATTTTTCGAAATTGATAATTTAATAGAACTAAATAAAATCTGACTATGCAAAACTACCGTGAGCAAAGGGTTTTTTTTTTAATTTTTTCTCCTTGCCTTGTTAAAAGAATTTTCTTACAACATAATAGCAATTCGTCTTCAAACGGTCAAGTTAAATAGAACATTTGGGGCCAAGATTATTATGTCCACATTGAATCGATACAGACACGAGGCATGAATGCAGACAAAAATCACTTGGTTCCAACTTGCACATGTTGTCGAGGCATATTGTAAGAGCCATTGTCTATCTTTTTTTCTCTAACAATTTATCTCTCTTCACCTCCATTTAGTATACAGTCTTGAAATAAACAACCACATTTTAAAATGAGAATCTAAAATGAAAAGATATTTCTATAAAAGAAAAGGAAAAAAATAAGATATTCAAAAAATTTTTTGAAAAATTAAGATTTATAATAAAATGAATCATTCAAATTTAAAAGTGTCCCAAATACATCATATTTATCTTAGACAGACGCAGGACAAAAGAACAAAGTTGTGTGGAGCCCGTTTAGACTTTTAGACTGATGCTGCGCCTACCTGTCGTCCATCAACTTATGGGAAAATTTCATGCGTGTTGGCTTCTGCTTTAAATCTTTTTATGGCCATTTGGCCAGCAAAAACCTGACAACTTCGTTTGGTTTTATACCCCATCTTGAAACAAGCATGTGATTTGTTTATTATTTCAACGTAAATCTGACACTGGCATAGGCGAGCACCATATATAGTTTGCATTGTATAAGTCATATATATTATATATATATATATATATAATTTATGAACTTCATCAGGGGTGCTGCTGGAATAGCTCCGTGGGCTCAAGCCCTCCTTCAAACGATGTTAGAATTTTTGGCTTATGGTGTTGTAATAAAAGTAAAATGATAAATTATAATTATATTGATTGATTTTAAATTATGATATAATTGATAATTAAAATGTAATATTTTTATATTTAGATAAAAATTATATAATATGATTAATTCTTTAATTAATTTAAATACCTTTTATTGTGCATTTAAATAAAGGATTATATTAGTAGTATACATTACACTTACAATGTGTGTTTAGATTATAAATATTTAAATTGATAATTTGAATATAATATTTTTGTATTTAGATGAAAATTACATTGTGTAGTTAACTCTTTAATTAATTTTGAGGCGGCCCGCCCTGCTGTAGAAGCACTACATGGCTATTACGGCCAACTCTGTAGTTAACCGCAATAGTCTGCAGGCCTCTAGGGTCGCCGGCAATCATGTTGAACTGAAAACTTGCTTGCTAATTTGTGGAATAAATT
Organism: Antiaris toxicaria; assembly: GCA_035233585.1. Taxonomy (NCBI): domain Eukaryota; kingdom Viridiplantae; phylum Streptophyta; class Magnoliopsida; order Rosales; family Moraceae; genus Antiaris; species Antiaris toxicaria. Next base: position 27,301,127 of record CP141157.1, read on the forward strand.
TTTTTTTCTTTAAATCATAAACTGTTAAGGAAATCATGTTAACAAAATAACATGCACCTGACTCATGATTCCCCTATCACATATTCTTGACTTGAAACTTGTACTTTTGAAATTACATTTCAAAACTATACAGCGGAAGGATTAAAGGTGACCACAATCCCTCGCCCAATCCTCCCTGGCATGCGTCTACCCTGTTCGTCGTCCACCAATACTACTGGTGAACAGGTCTCTTACCTGCAACATGTGAACAAACTGATGAGCTATGGGCTCAGTAAGTTCAAACATAAAAACATGAAACTGATATGCTGTACTGCTGTGCTCATACATGAACTGGACTCTGTGAACATGCTCATGGCTGAAGGTTTAGTCTTAGGACATTAATCTGTTATTAAGTTCTGGTTTTGGGCCCCTGATTGGTCGTACCGACATGTTAGCGTAACCGGGAGCGGTACATTAGTGCTAACCTCCTCAGTCTTAACTGATGCTAAACATGCAAACCTCCCCGTGGGTCGAGAGGCCAACACGCCAATATCTGGTTTATTTACCATCTTGCTGGTGTTCCAACTGGGTAGCATACTGCTTGCCCCCACAGTCGGAACCTGTTAATCAAATTACTGGGGTGTGAATTATATTAACACACTAGGGTGCCTTGTGCACCTACCTGTTTTCGTGTTCTGGTACTGTCTGACCTGTGTACTGAAACATGCAACTCTATATGCATGACATGAACTGACCTGTGCTGACATGAGACTGACATGAACTGAAATAGACATCGTGATGCAGACAATCAATGTCTGACATACACGTCATACAACGTACATAACATCATAATTTAACAAGCTTGTCCACGTTGCAGTCAGGACAATGCTTGAACTTACTGGTAATCCTCTAGCGTGAGCCTCTGCTGCTCCGGGACTGCTGATTCGGGGTCTTTGGCTTGAACTCCTATAAAAGGAATAATCACTGATTATTTCCCATATTTATCTCATACTGGAAATATGGTAAAACATGAAAATTTTTATTTCCAGACTCTTTTTTTTTTTTTACTCTCTGTCTTCGAACACGCCCTCCTACACGGGCGTGTCTCTGCCCGTGTACCTTTCTGGACTTTTAAGCCTGGCCGTGTAATTCATGGAACATGGCCGTGTATACTTACACGGGTGGATACACGGCCGTGTTACTGGCCGTGTACTCCTCTGGACTCTTACACGGTTACTTACACGGCCGTGTTTCTGGCCGTGTTCTCCTGCTGTCTAACATGGTCTGCTACACGCCTATCCCTTGACCGTGTGCCCCTTGACACGGCCCAATACATGGCCGTGTTCTTGGCCGTGTACCTCTCGGGTCTGATTTTTCTTGCAACACGGTCGTGCGTATGGGCATGTTCGGGACCGTGTACTGAACACGCCCTTGTACACGCCCGTGTACACGCCCGTGTTCATACCAGAATCCAGATTCTGGGTCCGAACTGTTCTGCTCTGGTTTTCTAAGGCTTTTATGACCTTTGTTCTACTTCTTACACTTGAAATCGATCTCCATAAGATCGTTTCAAGGTATCTACTACATTTCTACTATCACAAATCCATGATTTCATAAGCAAAAATTCCACATTTTGCTTATGAACATCTCTTGACTTAACTTTCGAAAAATCTGCATTTTTGTGAAGAATTTTCACTAAACTTGGTTTTCTAAACCATCTGTTCATGGATTCATGTTTGAAAACATCTAGACTCGAATCATGTTTCGATTTTAACCGAAAACCTCAACATGATTCACTCACATTCTCTTTTTCCTCTCAAAACCCCAGATTTTTCCCCCAAAGAAAAACGTGAGAAACTAGGGTTTACCTTGCTTTAATTGTGAGCTTTTCTTGCTGCTAATCCTTGACCGAAACTCGATCAACCTGCTGCTTGAACAAGAAAATCCGAACTTTCCTTGGATTTCCTCTTTCTTCCCTCTCTTTCTCTCGGTTTCTCCCTTTCTCTTCCTCTTTCTTTCTTTCTTTTTCTCTTTCTTTCTTTTCTCTTTCTTTTCTCTTTCTGCCGGCTGCTGTGCAGCTAAGGGAATTAATTTCCCCCTTTTAGCTCACGTGCCTCTCACTCTCTCCCTTACTTTCATTTTCTTTTTTTGAAAATGCAAGGGCTTGTTTGGCTTATCTTTTGTCCATTGATCAATGTGGCTCACTTGTCTGCCATTGATCTCTTAGTATATATTTTCCACATACCTTTCTATTAATTTTAAAACATCATAAATTGAATTAATGTTTAGCTTTTAAACTATATTCATTAATTCATAAAAAAAAATTTTGATTAAAACTCAATTAATCGAAATTTTCCTCTGCTCTTTATTTTGTAACATGCCTCGCTATAATATACATTTATTTACATACTTTGTACAAATATTTCTGAGAACGTAGATTTCTCGGTTATCACAAATTTAAATACCCTTTATAGTGCATTTAAATAAAGCATTGTATTAGTATTATACATTGCAATTACAATGTGTGTCTGGATTACAAGTATTTAAATTATATTTAAATATTAAGTATGTGATGTGATTGCTAAAATTCGTAGGAAAAGTAAAATAGTGAATAATGATTGTATTGATTAAATTTAAATTGTGATAGAATTGATATTTGAATGTAATACTTTTACATTTGAATGAAAATTATATAATGCATTCAATCCTTTAATTAATTTAAATACCTTTTATGGCGTGTTTGGATACAATATCGCATGTGTTTGAATAAAGTATTACATAATTTAAAACCTTTCATAGTATTGTAGAAAAAGTGAAATGTTAAATAATAACTATATTGACTGAATTTAAATTTTGATATGATTGGTAATTTGAATGTAACGCTTTTGTGTTTAAATGAAAATTGCATAGTATTAATTAATTTAAATGCCTTTCATAATGTGTTTGGATAGAGCATTGCATTGGTATTATATATTGCATTTGCAATATGTATTTGGATTATAAGTATTTATATTATATTTAAATACTAAGTATGTAATGTGATTTGTAAAATTTATTAAAAAAAATGGTAAAATGGTAAATAATGATTTTATTGATTGAATTTAAATTGTAATGTAATTGATATTTAAATACAATACCTTTATATTTAGATGAAAATTGCATAATGCATTTGACCCTTTGATTAATTTAAATACCTTTCATGATGTTTTTAGATAAAGTATTACATTAGCTTTATACATTACATTTACCATATATGTTTAAGTGAAAAGTATTTAAATTGTTTTTAGATATTGAGTATGGGATGTGATTAGTAAAAGTTATAGAAAAAGTAAAATGGTGAATAGTGATTGTATTGATTGAATTTAAATTATGATATAATTAGCATTTGAATGCGATACTTTTGGGTTTGGATGAAAATTATATTATATTTAAATACAATACAAATGTAATACTATAACTGTTATGAAATGTCCTAAGCATTAGAGACATTTTGATGTATTTATTTTGAATTGGATAATAAAATTATATATAGAGGTTATTCATTACATTGCTATCTGTCCTCGTTTTATTTACATGTTAAAGTAAATGTAAGCAAATATGGCTCCCTGACTGCTTGTGTTAAACTGTTAGAACATTGCATGCAATGGACTTTTGTATGCGAGAAGACAATGTTCTAAAGTAAGCGGTCTAAACTATGGTCTGTAGTCTATGGGGTTAGACCGAGCATCTAACTCATGTTAAGACTATTATGTTGTCTAAAGCCTTGGTGGGGATGGTTTGTCTTGACTGTCTGGAGCTGGACTCCCAAGTAGAGACATAGATATGTTGCTTGGTGATGACATATTAGACCGGGACTAAAGCGTGATTGATCTACGAAGTCCGCTTTGAGTGGATCGATCTGCTTTTGACGTTCATTGTGCAGTAACCTTAATCCTAAGTAGATGGACAGCTTCATGTGTATGACTTGTGTACTCTGATGTTCCAATGGCTAAAGCGTCTCAGAGGTAGTAAGCTTATAGACCGATTCGTGGGGTGCATGACTTGTATACGATGAAGGGTTCGTTTACAGATATCGGAATCATAGTTCTAATGAGGAGTTAAGGGTATCCTCTTAAAGGCATTATACTGAATGTGAAAATGGACAAGGTCTTTGGTCGTCTGCTGGGCGGATGACTTCTTATTCATATATGGTGAATAATCATTTTCTTTATTCGGTAGTATAATGGAACTTTAAAATAGCCCGATCAGTAGGATTAAACAAGTTTTACCCTAAAGCTGATCATGGATATCATATGAGGGTTCTGCATACATGACAAGGTCATTGGACGATAGCTTGTCACAGGCTTACGTAATACGGTATATAATTGGGAGTTCAATTTCAGGTTTATAGTGGTGTGACTCTGAAATTAGTGATCATATGATTGAGTTGTTCAGTAAAGAATGATGATTATATGGATTTGCTGGAGCACGATTATATATGTCCAATTAGTCCCTCTACTAGCTCCACATAATTCCTTAACGTTTGGTAAATTAATTTGTGTATGCTATTGGCTAGTTTATTATACATGGATGGTGTTAACATAGGATTAGGATGGTTGACAAGATTCTCTCCGGTTGGATTCAGATTTTGTTTTGGATAATAGAGTACACAATTATTCGAACTCCAAATAAAGTTGCCATGATTTTATTTGAGATTAGATTGGAGTTGTAGAAAATTATCCATGAGAATAAGAATTTGAAATACAACTATTTTGTGGATTTTGAAATTTGAATTTTGAATTTTGAATTTTGAATTTTGAATTTTGAAATTTGAAATTTGAATTTTGAATTTGAAATTTGAAATTTGAAATTTGAATTTGAAATTTGAATTTGAAATTTGAAATTCAAATTTTGAATCACAGTCCAAGTGGGATTCGAATTTGTTGTGGTAAATCCACAAGGAATGAAATTCGAATTTGAGTTAGATATGGAGAGGAAAATCTTGTTAGAATCCTACTTGAATTTTGAATCCAAATCCTAACAATAATCGATGACAATTTTGAGGATTATCCTCATGCAATTTTCGGATTTTTTATGGATAAGGTTCAGGAAAAAATTCAAGTTTCAATCCCAGTTAAATTTGGATTCTCTCCTCCCTGATAATGGCCGAATTTTTTGAGTAAATCTCCTAGAAGATTTTCGGTTATTTTGGATAAGGATGAGATAAGATTCAAGCTTGAAAATCCTAGTGGAATTTTGATTCTTCCTTATTCAAAAGTGGCCGAAATTTTGGTTGGGATTTTTCCCTTGGATTTTCGGATTTTTTGGTTGAAAAAGGGAGATAAAATTCTAGTTAAAATCTTGTTTAGATTTGGATTGGAATTATCCTAAAGTGGCTGAATTTATTGTTGGAATTTTCCCCTTGGAAAATTTGGATTTTATGCTTGTGGATAAAGGAGAATATCTTCTCCTAATCCAATTCGAATTCAGAGAATCATCTCATGCAGGTCTATAAATAGAGGTCCTGCCACTCCAGTTCTCTCAGACCACAGACTCTCAGGTGAGTAGGCTTATTGTTGCACAACTCACCGTGACAATAAGTTCTTTAGAGATCTAGGTGGTCGGAAGAAGACTAACAGTGCTTGCATACTGATCGAGGTTCAGAGTGCCCACACACTCAGCCATTCGGGAATTAGAGAATAGTAGAGAAGACTAGTTAGTTGAAGCCCTCCGGTCATTCTCCTCCTGCAGATTGGCGTCCTTGAGGTATGAGTTTGAATTGTTGTTGGTTTATTATATATGGCATCATGAGATATTTAACGATCATGAAAAATTTTTATTGTTCCGCTACGCCACTCTGATATGTTTTTACCGATTTATTTTCCTACAATAACTAATTGCACCATTAACTCAGTAGCCATTATAATCATTAAATACACTTAAAAAAACCATACTTAAATTATTTTATTCAATATAAAAAAAATCATACTTAACCATTTATTTTTTATTTCTAATAAGTATAAAAGTGCAATTTTATCCTTATTAAAAACCACAAATTAGGTTTTTTTTTTTTTAAAGAAAATTTTCATTCAATTAAAAAGTCTTACAACATCAAAATAATGCGGATGACCCTGTGATATACAATACATAAGACTCAATAAAAACTGAATCTATCAATAAATTCTTATGAAGCATAGGGAAAAGGGAACGTGATGTAGTGTAATATCCGCCATGATCATGGGACGTAATTATTTTGTAATAAGTAATTAAATCTATGAGAAATGACTAATTAGCAATTTGAATAAATTAAACGGAGTAAAGAAACGTTTAATTTCTATTCATACAATAAAAGGGACGACCGAAAATAAATCAGTTCACCTTATCACATGTGAGTGCATGTGTGTGACACACAGTATCAAGAAATTGGTCAAGACGACCTTTTCTTGACACGAAACTAATGTACTTATAATCAGTATGCCCAAATTAGTTATCTGAGTACAACAGTGAATTTTAAATGATAAATATGCAGTATCGAGAAAATAGTCGAGATGATATTTTCTTGACACCAAACTGATATATTTATGATCAGTATGCTCAAATTAGTCAATAGAGCACAAAACGTGAAATTATGAATGAGATATACGCAATATCGCGAAAAGGGTCAAGACGACATTTTCTCAACCCGAAACTGATATATTTAGAGTCAATACTTTCAAACTAGTCGATTTAGCACAAAAAGTGATTTTTAAGTAGGGATCACACAGTATCTAGAAGCTGGTCAAAACAACCTCAGATGGGCATAAAACTGATAAATTCATTATCAGCATGCCCAAATTAGCCAAGGTAGCCTGTGTCTAAATTTTCACACGAAAAAGTTATACTATACATATGTAGTGTCAGCACAGTTTAGAACACAACCACAAAACCAAAGAGGAATAGTAAATGGACATAAAATAAGCTCATAAGCACTACAACCTACTTAGAAATGATTAGAATAAGAATCGGATCAAGAGAATCCATTTTTCGATAAAGGTTTGAAACATAACCAGACAATTATCGAACACCGTTGTAGGAAATTAGATGATAAGGGAAGCTTTTGCAGATAAAATTTCACCCCAAAAATCTATGTATGCAGCCAAGAGACAAGAGTGAAAAGCTTTCCTTGAAACAAGGAAACATGTTGGGAAATTTTTGAATTAAGAAAAGGGGTTTTAGAAGATAAAGCACTATTGCTTTTTGTAAAACCTTAAATGCAAATGTGGGCTGTTTTTTTTGTTTTAGCCTCTCTTGGTTTTCTACATGGGATAGCAGTTGAAATTTTTGTTCCCCCCAAACTTAGCTAATTAAGCTTAATAAAGTTGCTTAGAGTTTATTAACTTGTTTAGGGTTGGTTTATAAATAGATCACCTTGACCGTTTGAACCATTTTCTTCTTCTTGCTCACCTATACACTCTAAAGCAACCAAATTTTCTTTTTCTTCCTCTCAGCCAGCAGAACCCCTTTTTAGCCAGAAACACACCTAAAAATTTTGTCACAAGTTGCTTGGATCGAACTCATTCTTCGGGTCACACAAAGGTAATCGTTAGGACTCTTTTCTTTGTGACTATTGTCTTTAGTTAAGCTTTGATCTCAAAGGGATTTATTATGTATTTGAGCACATGGGTTGTAATAAGTTCATTTTGAGTTTTAAGTGTGTTATCATGTGATTATGTGATTATATGGTTGGTTTGTGGTATGTTTGGATAGTTATGGTTTACATGAGAAGCAAATCTGTCCTTATTTTCAACCACGGATTTTGAGATTTTTGAGCATGATGTTGATAGATTTTGAGATTTTGCAAAACACAAAAGTTTTAGAAAATTTCATAACAGACGTTTTTGAATAGGCTGAGGCTAAAAATGATGCTAAGATAGACTTTAGGACCATTTTCTAACTGGAGGTGAAAACTGGGACTGGAAACCTGGGAGCAGGGACAGTTTCAGGATTTTGTAAATATGGATAACCTAGAATCCGAATCTGGTTTAGGGCTCAACACGAAAAATATAAACCACGTCGAAAACTTGAACATAGGTTGTGCAAGCATCAAAATTTTGTTGTGTTAGGGCCAAACAAAGCTGTTTTTCCTGATCCTAAAAACTGGACAATTTTTTTTAAAATAACCCAAACAAAACCATGGGTTTGTGAGGTTTAGGAGATGTTAGAGTCCGAATCAATCTCTGAAATGAACACGAAAGTTGTCCACCTCATCAAGGCCTAAAAATATCGTGTTCGTCAATTCTACAAATTCAATCTTTTTAAGTAAGTTATATGCAGTTTTTTTTTCAAATAGGTTCAAAAATCACATTTTCAAGTGAGTACGAAAATGTGTTCTTTTAAAATAAGACAATAGTATAAGAAAATACCCCCACCTTCCGATGGGGTGATAAGGGGATTATTTTTAAAGAGTATGTGTTTCTCAAAATGAAAGATGCTCTTACGAATGATTTTCAAAATCAGTAGAATTTGTAGAGATACCACGATTAGCTAGATAGTCAATTTGCTAACTAGCTGATTAGTTAGCATTACTAAGAGAGAGAAAGATGTTAATAAATAAATTAATTAACCATGATTAGAAGATAGTAAATCGGACTATCAAAAAGAGAGCAGTTTAGTACCGAAAGGGCGATCGATAACAGATACCAAGAGACGTGTTAGTCACTAACAATATTAGTGACTTAAAAATGAGTATTATTGGAATGTGTTATGATTACAGGTAGACACCTGTAATACAACAAGGTGTAGTACGAACTGCGTGCAGATCAAGTAAGTACAACACCACCTACAGCATGAATGAAAATGGTTTTAAACAGTTATTTTTATGATGAGAATGTTTTTATTCCTTAATCACGTATAATTGATAAATAACATGATGAAGATGTTTTAGTCAGCTTTTATGATAAACATGTTCTTATTCTTTAATCGCATATGATTATTGAATAATAAAATAGAGTTTATGACATGATGATAGTAATTCATGATCTCAACAATTGGGTAATTAAAAAGTGAGTCAAGACTCGTTGAGCGTGTCGTACCGGCCTCTCAATCTACGGGGAGGTTTTTAATTTAAGTATGACAAGGCAAGGTTCCAAAGAAAGTTTGAAGATCCACGTGCATTTGTTTTCGACACATGTGTGGCGGCCCGCCCTGCTGTAGAGGCACTACATGGCTATTACGGCCAACTCTGTAGTTAACCGCAATAGTATGCAGGCCTCTAGGGTCGCCGGCAATCATGCTGAGCTAAAAACTTGCTTACTAATTTGCGGAAAAAAATTTTTTTTTTTCTTTAACATCATAAACTGTTCGAGAATGTGATAAGGAAATCATGTTAACAAAATAACATGCACCTGATCATGATTCCCCTATCACATAATCTTAACTTGAAACTTGTCTCTTTTGAAATTACATTTCAAAACTATACAGCGGAAGAATTAAAGGTGACCACAATCCCTCGCCCAATCCTCCCCGGCATGCATCTACCCTGTTCGTCGTCCACCATATACTACTGGTGAACAGGTCTCTTACCTGCAACATGTGAACAAACTGATGAGCTATGGGCTCAGTAAGTTCAAACATAAAAACATAAATATGACATGCTGTACTGCTGTGCTCATGCATGATACTGGACTCTGTGAACATACTCATGGCTGAAGGATTAGTCTTAGGACATTATCTGATATTTTAGTTCTGGTTTTGGGCCCCTGATTGATCGTACCGACGTGTTAGCGCAACCGGGAGCGGTACTTTAGTGCTGACCTCCTCAGTCTTAACTGATGTTAAACATGAAAACCTCCCCGTGGGTCGAGAGGCCGATACGCCAATAACTGGTTTAATTGCCATCTTTCTGGTGTTCCAACTGGGTAGCATACTGATTGCCCCCACAGTCAGAACCTGTTACATAAATTACTGGGGTGTGAATTATATTAACACACTAGGGTGCCTTGTGCACCCACCTGTTTTCGTGTTCTGGTACTGTCTGACATGTGTACTGAAACATGCAACTCTACATGCATGACATGAACTGACCTGTGCTGACATGAGACTGACATGAACTAACATGGATATCGTGATGCAGACAATCTATGTCTGACATACACGTCATATAACATACATAACATCATAATATAGCAAGCTTGTCCACGTTGCAGTCAGGACAATGCTTGAACTTACAGAAAATCTGCTAGCGTAAGCTTCTGCTGCTCTGGGACTGCTGATTCGGGATCTCTGGCTTGAACTCCTATAAAAGGAATAATCACTGGTTATTTCCAATACTCATCTTATACTGGAAATATGGCAAAACATGAAAATTTTCATTTCCAGACTCTTTTTTTTTTTTTTACTCTCTGGCTTCGAACACGCCCTCCTACACGGGCGTGTCTCTGACCGTGTACCTCTCTGGACTTACATGTCTGGCCGTGTAATTCATGGAACATGGCCGTGTATACTTACACGAGTGAATACACGGCCGTGTTACTGGCCGTGTACTCCTCTGGACTCTTACACGGTTACTTGCACGACCGTGTTTCTGGCCGTGTTCTCCTGCTGTCTAACATGGTCAGCTACACGCCTTCCCCTTGACCGTGTGTCCCTTGACACGACCCGATACACGACCGTATTCTTGGCCGTGTACCTCTCGGGTCTTATTTTTCTTACAATACGGTCGTGCATATGGGCATGTTCGGGGCCGTGTACTGAACACGCCCTTGTACACGCCCGTGTTCATACCAGAATCAAGATTCTGGGTCCGAACTGCTCTGCTCTGATTTTCTAAGGCTTTTATGGCCTTTGTTCTACTTCTTACTCTTGAAATCGATCTTCATAAGATCTTTTCAAGGTATCTACTACATTTCTACTATCACAAATCCATGATTTCATAAGCGAAAATTCCATATTTTGCTCATTTACAACTCTTGACTCAACTTTTGAAAAATCTGCACTTTTGTAAAGAAATTTCGCTAAACTTGGTTTTCTAAACCATCAACTCATGGATTCGTGTTTGGAAACATCTAGACTCGAATTATGTTTCGATCTTAACCGAAAACCTCTACATGATTCACTCACATTCTCTTTTTCTCACTTAAAACCCTAGATTTTCCCCCAAGAAAAACGTGAGGAACGAAGGTTTACCTTGCTTTGAATCTTGCGAGCTTCTTGCTACTGATTCGTGGCTGAATCTCGATCAATCTGTTGCTGGAACAAGAAAATCTGAACTTTCTTTGGATTCCCTTTTCTTCTTTCCCTTTCTTTCTTTCTTTCTCTCTCGTCTACCTCTCTTTGCAGCTAAGGCAAAAGTGAATTAATTCACTTGCTGCCGTGGGATTTGAGACCCCCACCTCACACACGTGCCTCTCCTTCTCTCCCTTACTTTCATTTTTTTTTTTAAAGTAAGGTCTTGTTTGGCAATTCTTTTGGCCCTTGATCAATGTAGCTCACTTGTGTGCCATTGATCTCTTACTATGTGTTTTCCATATACTTTTCTATTAAATTTTAAAACATCTTAATTTGAATTAATGCTTAGCTTTTAACTATTTTCATTAATTCATTATAAAATTTTGATTAAAACTCAATTAATCAAAATTTTCCTCTACTCTGTATTCTGTAACATGTCTCACTATAAATGTACATTTATTTACATATTTTGTACAAAATTTCCAAGAATGTAGATTTTTCGGTTATCACAACATGAGCCTTCAGATAAGTAAAGAAAAATAATGCATAATTAAGCATAATTGAGCATAATCGATTCATGCATAGTTCACGACATACTTTAAGTTATAGTAATGATATGCTTCTAAGTTATATGATATATGTTATCCTTTTAGTTACATGACACATGATATGTTTTTATGATATGCTTTGAATTCACGATATGTTCATAAATATGATATGCCTTTTAAATATGGCCTATGATTTTAAGTTATGTTTTGCGGATAAAGCGTTATACTTGCTGAGTGTAAAGCTCATCATGTGTGTTCATACTGTAGATAAGACACCTATGGTTTAACTTGATGGACGATGAAGATGGCAAGGCGAATGTGAGGGTTGAGGTTATTGATACCATCACAAGTTTCACTTCCACATTATGTTAAGTAGTATTACCTTTTGAAAATCAGACTGGTATTGAGTAAGACTAATTCAGTATGTTCTAATATGTATGTGTGCTCCTAAGTTGCATGTTTGTAAAGTATATATATATATATGTATGTACGTATATAGTAAAGCATACGTATTCAAAAAAAAATCCCTTGAAAATTACAAAAAAATTAAGTTAAGTAAGTTTAAGTCACGCATTAAATAAGTTAAGTAAGCGAGTAGTGCTGGCGGGTCCGCACCGCTAGGGGACGGGTCCGCACCGCTAAGGTGCGGGCTCTAGAGCCGCCATATGCAAGATCAGACCCGATATCATAAAAATTCCTAAAGCATGTATAAGACTTGTTTTGAAACCACTGCAATTGATGAAAAATTTCGTTTATCCTTATTAGAATTGATGAACCCACTATAAGACTCTTTTTAATTGTATTGATTAAATTTAAATTGTAGTGTGATTGGCATTTGAATGCAATACTTTTGCATTTGAATGAAAATTGTATTGTATTTAAATGCTTGACAAATACAATGTTACAACTAAACGCACCACCAGTTTAGTAGCCATTATAAAAGTTAAATACACTTAAAAAAAAAAAAGCCATATTTACATTTTTTTTATAATTCAATATAAAAATAAAAGCCATACTAAACTGTTTATTGGTGATTTCTAACAAGGATATAAAAACAATTTTATCATTATTTGAAACTAAAAATTAGTTTTTTTTTTTTGGAAAATTTTTCATTCAATTAAAAAGATTTACAATATCAAAATAATGCAGATGATCCTATGATGTATAATACAAAACACTTGATAAAATTCAAATCCATCAGTATATTTTGATGAAGCACAAGGAAAGAGATAAAAGATGAAAACTGATATCATGAAAATTCCTAAAGCATGTATAAAACTCTTTTTAAAACCATTATAATTGATAGAAGCTTTCGTTTATCTTAATTAGAATTGATAAAACCACCATAAGACTTTTTTTTAATTGTATTGATTGAATTTAAATTGTAGTGTAATTTATAAAAAAAAAATAGTAAGACTACGCAAAGAAATTTTAAAATTTTTTTCAAGATCGTTAAAAACTCGTGTTACCATATAAAATAAATTATTCAATAATCATTATATCTTCAAAGGAAAAGACCAGGAATATCGGAGGATCTGACCGAATGGCTTCAACTGCAGGAAATAAATCAGTAAAAAACATATTAAAGTGGCGCAGCGGAACAATAAAAATTTTTCAAGATCGTTAAATATCTCATGATGCCATATACAATAAACCAACAACAATTTAATCATACCTCAAGGACGCCAATCTGCAGGAGGAGAAAGACCGGAGGGTTTCAATGAACTAGCCTTCTCTACTATTCTCTAATTCCCGAATGGCTAAGTGTGTAGGCACTCTGAACCTCGATCGGTATGCTAGTACTACTAGTCTTCTTCCGACCACCCAGATCTCTAAAGAACTTATTGTCATGATGAGTTATGCAATAATAAGCCTGCTCACCTGAGAGTCTGTGGTCTGAGAGAACTGGAGTGGCAAGACCTCTATTTATAGACTTGCATGAGGTGATCCTCTGAATTCAAATTGGATTAGGAGAAGATATTCTCCCTTATCCACAACCAAAAAATCCAAACTTTCCAAGGGGAAAATCCCAACAAAATTTCGACCATCTTTCGGATTATCCAATTTAAATCTAAACAAGATTTTAACTTGAATTTTATCTCCCTTTTTCAACCAAATAATCTGAAAATCCTTAAGGATTTCCACCAAATATTTTCGGCCACTAAAGATAAGGGAAGAATCAAAATTCCACTAGGATTTTCAAGCTTGAATCTTATCTCATCCTTATCCAAAATAACTAAAAATCCTCTATGAGATTTACTCAACAATTTCGACCATAATCAGGGAGGAGAGAATCCAAATTCAATTGGGATTGAAACTTAAATTTTTCCCTGAACCTTATCCATAAAAAATCTGAAAATTTCATGAGGATAATCCTCAAAATTTTCGTCCATTATTGTTAGGATTTGAATTCAAAATTCAAGTAAGATTCTAACAAAATTTTCCTCTCCATATCCAACTCAAATTCGAATTTCATTCCTTGTGGATTTACCACAAGAAATTCGAATCCTACTTAGACTGTGATTAAAAATTTGAATTTCAAATTTTAAATTTCAAATTTCAGATTTAAATTACAAATTCGAATTTCAAATTCAAATTTCAAATTCAAAATTCAAATTTCAAATTTCAAATTTCAAATTTCAAATTTCAAATTTTAAAATCCACAATACAATTATATTTCAAATTCTTGTTCTCATGGATAATTTTCTATAACTCTAATCCAATCTCAAATAAAATCATGCCAACTTTATTTGGAGTTCGAATAATTGTGTACTCTATTATCCAAAACAAAATCTGAATCAAACTGAAGAGAATCTTGTCCACTATCCTAATCCTATGTCAACACCATCCATGCAAAATCAACTAGCCAATAGCATACACAAATCAATTTGCCAAACGTTAAGGAATTATATGGAGCTAGTAGAGGGACTAATTGGACATATATAATCGGGCTCCCGCGAATCCATATGATCATCATTCTTTACCGAACAACTCAATCATATGATCACTAATTTCAGAGTCACACCACTATAAACCTGAAACTAAACTCCCAATTATATACCATATTACGTAAGCCTGTGACAAGCTATCGTCCAATGACCTTGTCATGTATGCAGAACCCTCATATGATATCCATGATCAGCCTTAGGTCAAAGTCCGTTTAATCCTACTGATCAGGCTATCTTAAAGTTCCATTATACTACCGAATAAGAAAATGATTATTCACCATATGTGAATAAGAAGTCATCCGCCCAGCAGATGACTCAAAGCCTTGTCCATTTCACATTCAATATAATGCCTTAAAGAGGATACCCTTAACTCCTTATTAGAGCTATAATTCCGATATCTGTAAACAAACCCTTCATCGTATACAAGTCATACACCCAACGAATCGGTCTGCAAGCTTAATACCTCTGAGACGCTTTAGCCATTGGAACATCAAAGTACACAAGTCATATACATGAAGCTGTTTATCTACTCATGATTAAGGTTACTACACAATGAACGTCAAAAGCATATCGATCCACTCATAGCAGACTTCGTAGATCAATCATGCTTTAGTCCCGGTCTAATATGTCACCACCAATCAACATATCTATGTTTCTACTTGGGAGTCCAGCTCCAGACAGTTAAGACAAACCGTCCCCTCTAAGGCTTTAGACAACATAATAGTCTTAACATGAGTTAGAAGCTCGGTCTAACCCCGTAGACTACAGACCTTAGTTTAGACTGCTTACTTTAGAATATTATCTTCTCGCATACAAAAGTCCATTGCATGCAATGTTCTAACAGTTTTAACACAAGCAGTCAGGGAGCCATATTTGCTTACATTTACTTTAACATGTAAATAAAATGAGGACAAATAGTAATATAATGAATAACCTCTATATATAATTTTATTATCCAGTTTAAAATAAGTACATCAAAATGTCTCTAATACTTAGGACATTTCCTAACATCAACTAACTAGTCTTCTCTATTATTCTCTATTTCCCAAAAGGTTGAGTATGTGGGCACTCAGTTCCTTAATCGATATTCTAGCGCGTCTTGTCTCCTTTCAACCACCTAGATCTCTAAGAATTTATTATTATTAGTGAGATGTATAATAATAAATTAGCTTATCATAGAGTCTATGGTCTAAAAAAAATAAGAGTCCCAAAAACCCTATCTATAAATTTACATTAGGTGGCTTTTAGAATCTTAAATTAGACCAAGAAAAGATTTTTCTCTTTCTTCCAAACCCTATAAGCTGATTCTTCCACAAGGTAAAACCCCTAAAATTTTCAATTTCTCTTAGGTTTGAAGCATTCAAAATTCAAACAGGATTCAAATAAGATTTTTTTCTCTCTTCTCCATAAAAACCGATTTCTTTGGCAGGGATAAAGCCTAAAAAATTTTGGCCAACTTATAAATTTGTGATTCAAAATTTAATTCAAATTTCAAACTCCACAAATTATGTGATTTTGTCCATATGGATAATTTTTCACAACTCCAATTCAAATACAAATAAAATCATGGCAATTTTATTTGAAATTCAAATAATTATATAATCTATTATCTAAAACAAAATTTAAATTCAAATTAGAAGAAAATCTTGTCTTCCAATCCCATGAGGTAGATGCCACCCATTAGTGTGCTAAGATAAGATTTTGTTCAATTCAAATTCAAATAGGATAATCTTTTAAATTTTAAATATTTATTTAAACAAGATTTTTAAAATTCAAATTTAACAAGATATATATGGTTAATTTAAATCTCAAATCTTATTTTTCAAAATAAATATTAACTAAATATTTATCCTATTTATTGAATAGTACAAAATTATAATTTTGTCCCTCGCATATAAAGAAAATCGCCCCATACCAATCTAGACTTTTCTCTTTACTAAATGCAAGAATACAAGCAATAAAGAATATTCCGATCAATTATCATTTATTAAGGAATTATGTGAAACTAGTAAATGGACCAATTGGACATTTATAATATAGGGTTACAATAATCTATGTAACTTTTATTATATACCAAATAAACCCATTACAGTTATTAGTTTCAGAGTCATACCACTATAAACTTAAAACTGCACTCTTAATTATATATCGTATTATCTAAGCCAGTGATAAACTATCGGCCAATGACTTTGTCATATATGCAATACCCTCATATGAAATCCATGATCAGCCTTAAGTTAAAGTCTGCTCAACCTACTGATCACGCTATGTTAAAGATCCGTTATAATCTTGAACAAGAAAATGATTATTCACCATATGTAAATAAGAAGTCATCTAGCCAGCAAACAATGTAAGGCCTTTGTCCATTTTTACCTAGTATAATGCCTTTAAGATAATAACATTTACTCCTCATTAGAGCTATAATTCTAATATCTGTAAACAAACCTTCCATCATATACAAGTCATATACCCAACAAACTAATCTATAAGCTTACTATTTTTGTGACGCTTTAGCCATTGGAACATTAAAGTACACAAGTCATACACATAAAGCGATTCACCTACTTACGATTAAGGTTATTACATAATGAACGTCAAAAGTGAATTGATACACTTAAGCAGACTATGCAGTTCAAATACACTTCAGTCCCAATCCAATATGTCACCACCAAGCAACGTATCTATGTCTCTACTCCTGAGTCAAAACTCTAAACATTCAAGATAACTATCTCTTCAAATGACTTTAGACAACATAATAGTCTTAACATGAGTTAGATGCATGGTCTAACCCCATAGACTACGGACTATAATTTTAGACCGCTTACTTTAGAATGTTGTCTTATCGAGTACAAAAGTCTATTGTATGCAACATTCTAATAGTTTAATGACAAGAAGTCAGTAAGCCATATTTGCTTACATTTACATTAATATATAATAAGATAAGGACATATAACAATATAATTAATAACCTATAATATATTATTAATCAACTCAAAATAAATTAAATATATTAAAAATGTTTTTTCCGCTTAGGCCATTCCTAACAATCTCTCACTTACCCTAAGCTAGTAAATATGCCATGTTACGCATTCTCATCGCCTCTACGTGCCTTTTAAAGCTTCTAACTACCAAAGTCCTAGTAAAAAGATTAGTAATGTTGTCCTCAGATGCGACCTTATATACATATACTAGACTTGCCTCCACGTGCCCTCTAATTATATGATATCTCCGATCGATGTGCTTTATCCTCTTATGGTGCCTAGACTCCTTAGTGTTGGCAATTGCCATGTAATTATCACAATAGAATGTGATAGGCTTGTCAATACCTGGAATGACCTCAAGGTCTCTAAAGAACGTATGGAGTCAAACCACATCTTTAGATGTCTCAGCCACAACCACATATTTAGCTTCTATCGTAGAGTCAACTGTACAACCCTATTTCATGCTCCTTCATATAATGGCACCTCCTTCAAGTTAAAACACTGATCCTGAAGTCGACTTCCTAGAATCCTTATAAGTTTGGAAGTCTGAGTCCGTGTATCATATAGATGTTAGGTCCCCTCTAAAATATACTAGTATATAATCCATCGTTCTCTTAAAATACTTGAGTATATGATTCACAAATTGCTAATGCTTGATTCCAGGATTTGCTTGAAATCGACTCACCATACCTACCACAAAACAAATATCCAGGCGAGTGCATAGCATAGCATGCATAAGGCTACCCACAACGGATGTATAAGGGACCTTACTCATACGCTCTCTTTCTTCTGATGTCTTGGAACAGTCATCCAATGAAAGAGTTAAACTAGTAATAGAAGGTTTTGAACATTTTTTTGCCTCTTACATTGCATACATTTCTATTATCTTATATATGTATGAAGCTTAAGATAACGCTATCATTTTGTTCTTTCGATCTCTAAAGAGACGAATACGTAGAACATAATTAGCTTCTCTCAAATCCTTTATATCAAATTGTTGGGATAACCAAGTTTGACTAATGATAAGTTCTTATATCATTCCAATGAGAAGTATATCATCGATATAGAACACCAGAAAAATCACTTTTTCATCTTTTATACGTTTGTAAACACAAGTTTTATCAACGTACTACTTAAAAATGAATGTTTTAATCACTTGATCAAATCTTTGATTTCATAAGCAGGATGCTTGCTTTAAACTATTAATGGATCTAAGCAACTTACAAACTTTTCTTTCTTGGCCTTTTTTCATGAACCCTTCGAGCTGTACCATATAGATACTTTCATCAAAATTGCCATTCAAGAATGCCGTCTAGACCTTTATTTGCTAGATCTTGTAACCAAGAGCCCTAGCAACAGATAGAAGAATACAAATAGACTTCAGCATCCCAACAAGTGAAAAGGTTTCGTCGTAATCGATTCCAACCTTTTGTGCGTACCCCTTTACCATAAGTCCAATCTTGAGAGTTTCAACTCTCCCTTCCGCGTCCTTCTTTCCTTTGCAGACCCATTTGCACCCAATGGGTTTGATCCCATCTAATAAATCTACAAGTTCCCAAACAAAGTTGGATTTCATAAAATCCATCTCATTATTCATGGCCTGCTTCCAAGATTTGGAATTAACATCATTTATAACTTTTGTAAGTGACTCGATCATCATCATGCTCATGAGCTTCGGCCTGACATACCTCATCATTATATATGAAGAAATTAAGTTTCTTGAAAACCCTCCTACTATGTCGATGCACCCTAAACTATTAATCATTTGCAAGTTTTTCACTAGAACTTAGAGTTTCGTTCAAGACTTAAAACTTATGGAGTAGTTCTATTACCTGATAACTCCTCTAGCACCACTTTACTTCTAGGCTTAAAGTCATTCATATAACTTTCCTTCAAGAATGTTACATGGGTTGAGATAATGACCTCTGTTCCTTTAGGTTATAGAATAGACATCCTTTAATTCCTTTAGGATACCTTACAAACATACACAATTCTAATCACAGTTCCAACTTCTTCGCATCCTTATCCAATACATGCACCGAGCAGCCCTATATCTTCATATATCCAAGGGAATACTTTTTGCCACACCACGATTCGTATAGAGTCCTAAGTATTGATTTACTTGGAACTTGGTTCAAAATATAACATGTTGTTTGTATTATATATCCCTAGAATGAAAATAATAGTGTTGAATAACTCAACATGGAACGTACTAAATCTAACAAAGTCCTATTTCTCCTTTTGGCTACACCATTTTGTTGTGGAGTACCAGATGCAGTCAATTAGGATAAAATCCTGTCCTCTACAAAATGTACTAGAATTTTGTCGAAAAAGTATTCACCACCTTGATCAGATTGAAGCATCTTTATAGATTTATCTAATTACTTTTCCATTTTCACATGACACTTTTTGAAATTGTTAAAGGTTTCGCTCTTACAGTGATCAGGTACACATATCCATATCTCGAATGATCATCTATAAAAGTGACATGATACTCGTACCATCCTCAAGCCTCGAAATTCATGGGGCTACATACGTCAGTGTGCATAATTTCTAAGAATTCTTTAGCCCTAGTACCCTTAGGTCCAAAAGACCTTTTAGTTATCTTACCCTTAACGTAAGACTCACATTGAGAAAGACGTACCTCCTTCAGAGTATCCAAACGACCATCTTTCACTAATTTTTGAATCCTATCTTGATTAATATGATGAAGTCTTAAATGCTAAAGATATGCCTTATTAGAGTGAGAAATATTTAACCTTTTAGAGTTATTAACCAGTTCAGTGTCAAGCAGTGAGTATATCTTAGATTTGACCAAATAAAGATTTTCATCCATCCATCAAGAATAGATAAAAGACTTGTTTTTGCGAATATTAAGTCTGTAATTAAAAGAAACTAAATAAGATTCTTTTATTAAACAAGCTATCGATATAAGGTTCCTTCTAAAATTAGGAATATAAAAACAATCTTTCAATAAAATAAACCTAAATTTATCAAAATAAAGATGAACATCTTCCACTGCATCAGCCATTACTAAGCTACCATTTTCAGTCTGCAATGAGAGGCTCCATCATGTAAACTTCTTGTTTCCATGAACTCCTGCAAAGAAACACAAACATGATTAGTAACACCCAAATCAATGACCCAAATGTCTTTTGATTCTTTCACCAAATATGCTTTCAAATAAAGAAGATCCTTACTTTCTTTTCCCTTGGCAGCTAGGAATTCCTTGCAAGACTTCTTATAACGGCCGACCTTCACACAATGGAAGCATTTGGACTTTTTAAGATCCTTAGGCTTCTTGTTATTCTTCTTTTTCTTCCTATCTATGATAAGAATGATTCTTCTTTGGCTTCTTCTTGTTCCTAAATGGTTTAGAAAATTCTGCTAAGTTGGCCTCTCCCTTAGTCCAGCCTGGAACCCCATCATTGATCATTTACTCATAGGCTTAAAGTTGTTTCATGAGCTTAGTAAGTCCTAACTCCCTTGTCATTAAATTATATGTGGTTTTAAACCTCATAAAATCTTTAGACAGAGTCTTGACCACTATCTCAATATGGGTATTGTAGTCTATCTTTGCACTATTGTCAATAGCCTCAACAAAGAATGCCATCAGAATAAGCATATGGTCCTTTACTGAAGTACCTATACTCTGCCAAGAGTTCATTATACTTGTGATAGTGGACTGTCGAGCTAAATTTTATTGGGCTGTGAACATATCCTCTAAGTTTTTCATGATCACCCTAACAACTTGATATGTTTCATGTTCTTTTATAAAGTGCTCATCATGTTAATGAGGATGTTGCATCGAGCTATCTCACTGGATTCTCTTCAACGAGTATACATGACAGGAACCTCTTCAAGTGGTGCATCAAGTTGGGGCCTGTTAGGAATACCCTAAGTGAGAAAAGCATTTATATATATTTCATTTATTTTAAACTGGATAATAAAATTATATTAGAGGTTATTCAGTATATTACTATATGCCCTCATCCTATTTACATATTAAAGTAAATGTAAGTTAATATGACTTACTGACTACTTGTATTAAACTATTAGAATGTTGTAAACAACGTTATTTTATATGCAAGAAGACAACATTCTAAAGTAAGCAGTTTAAACTATGGTCCGTAGTGTATGGGATTAGACCGAGTATCTAACTCATGTTAAGACTATTATGTTATCTAAAGCCAATTAGGAGGACAGTTTATCTTGACTGTCCGGAGCTCTGACTCCTGAGTAGAGACATAGATATATTACGTTATGGTGACGTATTGGATCAAGACCAAAGTACAATTGATATGTGTAGTCCACTTGAGTGGATCATATCACTTTTGATGTTCATTGTGCAATAACCTTAATCCTGAGTAGATGAATTACTTCATGTGTATGACTTGTGTACTTTAATATTCTAATGGCTAAAGCATTTTAGAAGTAGTAAGCTTATAGACTAATTCGTTGGATATATGAATTTTATATGATGGAGGGTTTGTTTATAGACATTAGAATCATAGCTTTAATGAGGAGTATAGGTTATTCTCTTAAAGGCACTATACTGGATGTGAAAATGAATAAGACCTTGGGTCATTTGCTGGGCAGATGACTTTTTATTTATTTATGGTGAATAATCATTTTCTTATTCTAGAGTATAATGGATCTTTAAGATAACTTGATTAGTAGGTCGACCAAATTTTGACCTAAAGCCAATCATGGATATCATATGAGGGTTTTACATATATAACAAGGTCATTGGACAATAACTTATTATTGACTTAAGTAATCAAATATATAATTGGAAGTGTAGTTTCAGGTTTATAATGGTGTGACTCTGAAACTTATAATTGTAACAGGTTTATTCAGTATAAAATAATAGTTACATTGATTATTAAAGCCCATATTATATATGTCCAATTTGAGCCCATATTATATATGTCTAATAGGTCTCTCTACTAGCTCCGCATAATTTCTTAACAGATGATAATTGGTCAGGATATTCTTTATAACATGTTATCTTGCATTTAGTAAAGAGAAAAATCCTAATCACCCTCTCACAGGAGGTAAGCGTTTTTTTCTAAGTTCTAGAGGGGTAAATTTGTAATTTTGTATTATTCAATAAATAAGATATATATTTAATTAATATTTATTTTGGAAGATAAGTTTGAAATTTAAATTAATTGTATTTATTTTTGAAAATCAAATATGAGATTAATTTGAATTTTGAAAATCTTGTCTTAAAATAAATATTTAAAATTTAAAAGATTATACTATTTGAATTTGAATTAAACAATATCTTATCCTGAGCACCAGGTTGGTGGCGTCCAGTTTGGATAATGATGGAAGATAAGATTTTCTCTTAATTTGAATTTGAATTTTATTTTGAATACGAGATTACACAATTATTTGAATTTCAAATAAAGTTACCATGATTTTATTTGAACTTGAATTGAAGCTGTAGAAAATTATTTATGGAGACAAAATCCCAAGATTTGTAGAGTTTGAAATTTGAATCAAATTTTGAATCATAAATGCTAAACTTGGTTGAATTTAGTTATGGGATTTCCCACATGGATAAATTCGGCTTTTTGTGGATAAGGGAGAGGAAAAATCTTATTTGAATCTCGTTTAAATTATGAAGTTCCTCTTCCATGGAGTGGGCAAATCTTTTAGGTTTTTTTCATCCTTGGAGAATCAGCTTGGAAGGTTTTGGGGGAGAGAAAAAAATATTTTCTTAATCCAATTCAAAATTCAAAAAGTCACCAAATAGAATTTTATAAATAGGGTTTTTGACACTCTTATTTTCTTCAGACCACAAACTCTCAGGTGAATAAATTTATTATTGCACATCTTACTAGTAATAATAAATTCTTAGAAATCTAGGTGGTTGGAAAAAGACAAGCTAAGCTAGAATATTGATCAATGAATTGAGTGCCCACACACTGTACCGTTCGAGGATTGAAGAATAATAGAGTAAGCTAGTTGACTGAAGCCCTTTACTTACTTCCTCCAGCATTCCTGGTGTTTTCCTCCAAAAGTACATGATTATTGATAATTTATTATATATGGCAACAAGAGTTATTCAATGATCTTTGAAAATTTTTTTAAAATTCCACTACGTATTCTTACGATTTATCCTACAAGACCCAGGTGGGCATGGTTCATCTAGAACAAACTTGTGTTCCTCGCAATTGAGAACTATTAGCAGTTTTTTTTTCCCGTCTCTATAATTATCACCATTAAGCTTATTTTCAGTCAATATTGAGATTTGAGTTATCGATGACATATTGAACTGAATTAAAATATAAAAGAATATCATCACAAAACCTAAGCAAATATACAAGACATTTTAACAAATAAAACATAGGAGTATGTTCCTATATAAAACTTGGAAAAAACATGTGGTATCATAACAGTAATTCTTAGCATTTATTGCCCTAAGCCATGAAAGGGTGGTCATAAGACAAATAGCCAGAATATGGACTTTGTCCAATATATTGTCTTAAATCCTCTAAGTTTAAGACATATATTAATAACTGCTTATTTTAAATACCAGTTTAACTAACAGAATTTCTAGAAAATGTTAATAGCTAAACGAGTCTTGAGTACATAATCATTGTTTATGTAGTTCAATCCATGTTCTATCCAGCCATTGAGGGATGGTCATAAATAAGATCATGTCCAAATATGTTTTATACATAGGAAATCCAACCTAATATACCAGCGGTGATATACACCTACTAAGGGGTGTGGTTAAGGCAGAACTAATATGAGGTGTTACCATGCTTTCATATATGGATCAACAATGGAGGCTGTGGGTTTTATTTAAAATGCTCTCCCACTTAATATTTTAAAAAACATACAAGGTTTTTTTTTTTTTAAACATGTGTGATCAATATAGTTTGAGTGGTATTCTTTTATCCAATATGACATGTTATCAAATATTTATACAAATCATCAATCAATACATTCATCCATCAATGACAAAACATAGAAAAATTAAATAACGAAAAATTAAATAATCTAGCCATGGTCCCATCCTAGAAAAAAGAAAAATTAAAGATTACAAAATTATATCCAAAGCAATTTTTGAGTCTTGAATTTTATTTCATCTTCATGTAGCTCCTCCATTTATTTCTCATCCCAAAAATTATTAAAAATTCAAATTTACAAAATTTAAATTTTAAACAATATCAAATTTCATGCATAACAATATGTAATTTCAAAATTTAAACCTACAATTACATAATATGTAATTTCAAATTTTAAATTTATAATTACATAATTTGGAATTAAATATCAAATTTAAAAAATTAAAAAATTTCGAGTTTCAGCCTATTGGGCCATGAGCCCGATGAGTTCACTGCAAGGGCTGCCATAGCCCTACCAGGTTGCAACCCAATGGGCTACTACAGGCAAAGCTTGTATCCATGGGTTGCAACCCAGGGGCTGCCATGGCCGCCCTTGGCTGCAACCTTGGTAGGGGCTACCAAAACCCCTTTCTACCTGAAGGTAGGGTGTTGTAACCCTACCAAGACCCGTGGCCACCCCCGAGGGGTCAGACCTCATTTTTTGTGCCATAATTAAATTAGGACTTTCCACACACACAAAAATTTAATTATTAAATTAAATTTAATTCTTGGTAAAAATAAATTATGTCTTCAATCTTCATCTTTTTCATGAATAATTACATAAAATTTCCTATACTATTTTCGGTGTACAAAAATTCTAAAAAATTCAAAGAGATAAAAAATTAAAATACATGAAAAAATTACGGTGATGATAAACCGTCCCATGGTTACATGAAAATTCTAATATATAATTTTTTTAAATTCTAAGGAATCATAATTGACAAAATTGAGCATACTTATAATAACTTTAGAAATTAAAATAGCCATGTACACTATATATAATACATAATAACAACATAAAAGAAACCTAAAATTCCACTTTCTAAATATTAAATCGATACATTAAGGAGAAAAATGATCATTTAATTTATGTATATGACATAATCACGAGTTAGCTCTGATACCAATTGTAGGAAATATAGTAAGAGCACGCAGAGGAATTTTAAAAAAATTTTCAAGATCATTAAAAACTCGTATTGTTATATATAATAAATTATTCAACGATCATTATACCTTCGAGGGAAAACACCAGAAACGCTGGAGGATGTGTCTAGGGGGTTTCAATCAACTAACCTTCTCTACTATTCTCTAACTCCCAGATGATGGAGTGTGTGGGCACCTAGTTCCTCGATCAGTATTGTAGCGTGGCTTGTCTCCTTCCAACCACCCAGATCTCTTATAATTTATTATTATTAGTAAGATGTATAATAATAAATTCACTCACTTGAGAGTTTGTGGTCTAAAGAAAATTAAGAGTCCAAAAGGCCCTATTCGTAAATTTGCATTAAGTAGCTTTAAGAATTTTGAATTGGTCTAAGAAAAGATTTCTCTCTCTTCTAACCCCTAGATGCCGATTCTTCCATAGGGTAAAACACTTAAAATTTTTGCCCCCCTTAGGTTTGAAGCATTTAAAATTTAAACAGGATTCAAACAAGATTTTTCTCTCTCCTCTCCTCAAAAAAATCAATTTCTTCAATAAGGATAAAGGCTAAAAAATTTCAGCCAATTTGTGAATTTGTGATTCGAAATTTAATTCAAATTTTAAACTTCACAACTCATGTGATTTTGTCAGCATAGATAATTTTCCATAACTCTAATTCAAATTCAAATAAAATCATGACAATCTTATTTGAAATTTAAATAATTATGTAATCTCTTATCCAAAACAAAATTCAAATTTAAATTATGAGAAAATCTTGTCTTCCAATCCCATAAGGTAGATGCCACCCATTAGGGTGCAAGGACAAGATTTTGTTCAATTCAAATTCAAATAAGATAATCTTTTAAATTTCAAATATCTATTTAAACAAGATTTTCAAAATTCAAATTAATCACATATTTATCTTTTGAAAGATAAATACAATTAATTTAAATTTCAAATCTTATCTTCCAAAATAAATATTAATTAAACATTTATCCCATTTATTGAATAATATAAAATTATAATTTTGCAAGTAATTATGTGGAGCTAATAAAGGAACCAATTTGATATATATAATGTGCGGTTCTAATAATCTATGTAACTATTATTTAATACTGAATAAACCCGTTACAATTATTAGTTTTAGAATCATATCACTATAAACTTGAAACTGTACTCCCAATTATATACCGTATTACGTAAGCCAATGATAAGCTGTCATCCAATAACCTTGTCATGTATGCAAAATCCTCATATAATATTAATGATTAGCCTTAGATCAAAGTCTATTCAACTTACTAAATACACTATCTTGAAGATCCATTATATTCCCGAATAAGAAAATGATTATTCACCATATCTGAATAAGAAGTCATTTGCCTAGTAAACGATCTAAGGCTTTGTCCATTTTCACATTCACTATAATGCTTTTAAAAGGATAATCTTTACTCCTCATTAAAGCTATGATTCTAATATCTGTAAACAAACCCTTCATTGTATACAAGTTATGTACCCAACGAACTGATCTATAAGCTTACTATCTTTGAGACACTTTAACCATTTGAACATTAAAGTATATAAGTCATACACGTAAAGCGATTCACCTACTCAGGATTAAGGTTATTACATAATGAATGTTAAAAAGTAAATTGATCCACTCAAGCAGACTATGGAGATTAATTATACTTTAGTCCTAGTCCGATACATCACCACTAAGTAGCATATCTATGTCTCTACTCGGGAGTAAAAACTCTAGACAGTTAAGATAATCCGTTTTCCTAATTGTTTTTAGACAACATAATGGTCTTAATATGAGTTAGATGCTCTGTCTAACCCTATAGATTATGGACTATAGATTTAGACTGCTTATTTTAAAATATTATCTTCCATATATAAAAATCTATTATATGCAACATTCTAATAATTTAACAACCAACAATTAGTGAGTCTTATTTGCTTACTTTTATTTTAACATGTAAATAGGATGAGAACATATAGTAATGTAATAATAACCTCTAATATATTATTAAGCAGTTCAAAACAAATGAAATACACTAAAAATATCTTTTCTACTTAGGGTATTCCTAACATGATTGATATTTAAATGCAATACTTTTGCATTTAAATGAAAATTATATTACATTTAAATACTATAAAAATACAATGCTATAACCAAACATACCATTAGTTCAGTAGCCATTATAGCAGTCAAATACACTTAAAAAAAACCATATTTACATTATTTTATAATTCAATGTAAAAATAAAAACCATACTTAACCATTTACTTGTGATTTTTAACAAGGATTAAAAAAAATTATCCTTATTAGAAACCACAAATTATTTTTTTTTTAAGGAAAATTTCATTCATTTTAAAAATCTTACAACATCAAAATAATGTGGATGACCTTGTGATGTATAATACAAAACACTTAACGAAAACCGAATCCATTAATAAATTCTGATAAAGCACAGGGAAAATGATACAAGACGAGCCTAACATCATGAAAATTCCTAAAGCATGTATAGGACTCTTTTTGAAACTATTAAAATTGATGGAAGCTTTTGTTTATCCTTACTAGAATTGATGAAACCACTATAAGACTCTTTTTAATTGTATAAATTGAATTTAAATTATGATATGATTAACGTTTGAATGTAATACTTTTGCATTTGGATAAAAATTATATTGTATTTAAATATAATACAACTGTACTGCTACAACTAAACACACCATCAGTTCATTAGTCATTATAATTGTTATATATGTTAAAAAAAATGCTTACATTATTTTATAATTCAGTATGAAAAAACCATAGTTAACCATTTATTTGTGAGTTCTAATAAGGATTAAAAAAAAACAATTTTATCTTTATTAGAAACCACAAATTATTGTTTTTTTTAAGGACAATTTTCATTCAATTAAAAAGTCATATAACGTCAAGATAACATAAATGACCTGTGACACACAATACAAAACATTTGATGAAAACCAAATCCATTGGTAAATTCTAATGAAGCATAGGGAATGTGATAAAATACGAGACTCACTATCATGAAAAATCCTAAAGCATGTATAAGACTCTTATTGAAACCACTACAATTAATGCAAGCTTTTGTTTATCCTTATTAGAAACCACAAATTAGGTTATCTTTTTAAAGAAAAATTTTCATTCAATTCAAAAGTTTTACAATACCAAAATAATGCGGATGACCCTATATTACACCATAGAAAGCATTCCATAAAAATCAAATCCATCTGTAAATTTTGATGAAGCATAGGAAAATTGATGTACAACAAGACCTGATTTCATGAAAATTTCTAAAGCATGTATAAAGCTCTGTTAGAAACCACTATAATTAATGGAAGCTTTCGTTCTGTCTAGAGCATGTAACATATAGCTCTAAGGCTATCATCATATCCTTATAAACTAATAACTCGCAGAACTTCTAACTCGCCAAAACCTAAATTTAATAGTCTAAAAACGAACTTAAATGATAGGAGAATTACCTCCATTATTACAAAGAAAATACTAAAACTATATGGTAAAAAAATTGATTCCTTTATTAAACTAAAAAATAAACAACTAAAGCACAAAACATGACTACATAAACCTTCAATGAAAGCACAGTAGACAAGAAGACCAACAGAGTAGGAAGAAAGCTTTGAAGGATAAGCAACAAAGCTAAAGAGATGCCTTTAAGCAATAGAATGTGAAAAACTGCCATCAACATCTGGAGTAGAAATTACCACCTCCATAAAAAGCTCATCACCATTCGGAACAAAACCTCAAAAGAGGACAACCACCGCACAAGAAATATGCAAAAAAATGCCATCAAGCCATCTAAATTCCATCATCTATATGAAATTTGATCCATCCTAATGAAGCAACCTCACCAACCACAACTAATGCCATCAAAAAGCCCACAATAGTATGGCCTCGTAACCAATTTCTAAGTTTGGAAGTCAACGACTTAACTGTTAGGAATGCCCTAAGAAGTAAAAATATTTTTACATATTTCATTTTATTTTTGCACTGATTAATAATATATTAGAGGTTATTAATTATAGTACTATATGTTCTCATTCTATTTACGTGTTAAACTAAATGTAAGTAAATATGGCTCATTGACTGCTTCTTATTAAACTGTTAAAATGTTACATACAATGGTCTTTTGTATGCGAGAAGATAACTTTCTAAAGTAAGTAGTCTAAATCTATAATCTATAGTCTATGGGATTAGAGTGAACATCTAACTTATGTTAAGATTATTATATTTTCTAAAATCAATTAGGAAGACAGTTTATCTTAATTGTTTGGAGCATTTGACTCCTGAGCAAAGACATAAATATGTTATTTGGTAGTGACATATTAGACTGGAATAAAAGTGTAATTAATCTACATAGTCCGCTTCAGTGGATTATTTCACTTTCGATGTTGATTATGTAATAACATTAATTCTGAGTAAGTGAATAACTTCACATATATGACTTGTGTACTTTGATGTTCAAAAACCTAATGCGTCCCTAAAATAGTAAGTTTATAGACTGTTTCGTTGGGTACATGACTTATATACAATAGATGATTTGCTTATAAATAAGAAATCATGGCTCTAATAAGAAGTAAAGGTTATCTTCTTAATGACATTATACTAAATATGAATAGGAACAAGGCCTTGGGTCATTTGCTCTGCAAATGATTTTTTATTCGCATATGGTAAATAATCATAATCTTAATCAGGTGAATAATAAATATTAAAGCTAACGTGATCAATAGGTTGAACGAACTTTGAGGGTGTTGTATATATGACTAGGTCATTAGACAATGGCTATTCACTGGCTTGCATAATTCGATATATAGTTAAGTGTGTAATTTCAGGTTTATAGTGGCATAACTCTAAAACTAATAATTGTGTAATGAGCTTAGTTGGTATAAAATACTAGTTACATAGATTATTAGAGTCTATATTATATATATCCAATTGGTTTTTTTACTAGCTTCGCACAATTCCTTAACGGAAGGTAATTTATCGGAGTATTCTTTATGGCTTGTATTCTTGCATTTAGTGAAGAGGAAAAATCTAGGACATCTAATCTTAAGTGTAAGCATTTTTTCTATATGCCAAAAGTAAAATTATAAGTTTGTTTTATTTAATTAATAGGATAAATTTTTAATTTGTATAAATATTTATTTTGATAGATAAGATTTGAAATTTGAATTGATCATATTTGTCTTTTAAAAGATAAATATGAGATTGATTTGAATTTTAAATAGATATGGATATATTAATTATTTGAATAATTACTTTAAATATCTAGCGAATCTTATTTAAATAAATATTTTAAATTAAAAAATTACCCTATTTGAATTTGAATTTAATAAAATCTTATCCTTATAGTCTTAAAGGTAGCATCCACAACGAGGGTTTGGAATGATTTTGTTTTTGATGATTATTATATAATTGTTTAATTCAAATAAAATTGTAATAACTTTATAAAATAGAGTTATTTTACCACTTTTTAATATACAAAAATTGGCTTATTCTTAAAAATTTTAGTTATTTTTTATTTGTTTTAATTTATTTTGTTTTTTGTATTTTAATTTAGATTATTTATAAATTTGGTAAAGTCTTTATTTAATTTTACTTTTTATAATAGTATATTAAATAAGCTTAAAATTAAATATATCCAATGAGTTTACCTATAGCATTTTATTTTGGAAATATCTAATTTTGGCACTTCATTTTTTAGCAGTGTCAAATTGAGACAGTGAGCATTACTATTCATGTCAATAAACTATGAAAACTAAGCTTATCATGTACCCTACCTCATTAGATCATTTCTAATTTCATGCATCAGATTGTAGCTGATGTAGTACTGTAGCTATTGTAGTAAGTGTATGCCAACCACTGTAGCAGTGCTGTAGCAATACTGAGGCCTTGCCCTACTAATCTTTCCT
The DNA here is from genome assembly GCA_035233585.1 of Antiaris toxicaria. Lineage (NCBI taxonomy): Eukaryota > Viridiplantae > Streptophyta > Magnoliopsida > Rosales > Moraceae > Antiaris > Antiaris toxicaria. The sequence goes on from CP141157.1 coordinate 27,332,771, forward strand.
AAGAGCACTTTTAAGGGTTGCGATTCGCGGTTTTGTACTATTGTGGTTTTTGTTAAAAAAAATGTTTTTTATTTTAAAAAATCATTAAAAAAAATTAAAAATAAAAATAAAAGAGGTTGATTTGAACATGAAAAGTAAATGACAACTGCGTTTTTCAACAAGTATTTCCCATAACATAAGAGCAATGGTTTGAAACGATAGATCTCAACTTTCACTTAAAAGGATAATGAACTCTCTATCAGTTTAGGAATGGTTTAAAGATATATTAAATCAATGTTCCCACCATGGTTATGTGAGTTGGCACTTTGTTAGTTATTTCTACGAATGACTCACAATCTGAGAGCATCAGTTTGTGGAGATGACATGTAACGAAAAGTTTGCCTAAAAAGACCCCAAAGAGGCTTTTGAGTATATCAACGGCTAGCAGAGAAAGTCCATACATGGACTGGACCAAGTGCTAGTGACAGCACTAGTCGGTCTCGACCTATTGGAATCTACCAACTAAGGGAATAGGACAACCTTTAAGCCCAAATCGAGTCTTTGATTGAGGCCTCAAAACCAAAGAAAGTAAAGGAATCCACATGGTCACAAGGGTGGAATCACAAGAGCCATGCTTTGTTTGTAGAGGGGCAGAACATTTAGCTAAGAATTACCCGACTTACAGTGAAATGAGAAAGGTTTACGAAGAGCAACATAACACCTTAGGGGTGTACAATAACCCTTTCTCTAACATGTACAATCTTGGCTAGAGGAAGCATTCGAACTTCAGTTGGAAAGATTTAAATAGAGGGCAATGAAGAATTAAGCAACAACCACAACCACCAAAAGCATATTCTACACCTCGGTACCATGTATAACCGTTAAGGTGTTCTTTTGAGAATACCTTGCAAGCTTTCATGGAGATACAAAATAAGACAAACCAAAAGTTTGAATCACTTTATATACAAATGGTGGAATTAAGAAAAAAGATGAATAGTTAGATCTTAAAGCTAATTAAAGCTTTAGCTGTTTTTGCTTAAAAGGACAACAAGTTCTTTTCACAAGCTCAGTCCAACCCAAAGGGGCAACACATGGTACAAACTTCTAACTCTAAAGAATATAACATCAAAGAGGACAATGCCATCACCACTTGTAAAGGTAAGATTTTGGACGATCAACAAATACAACCACTTCAAATGGTCAAGAAGTGGCCTCCAAGAAAGTTGAGCTAACAGATCTTCCAAATAAAGTACCTTTCCCCCAAGATCTTCAACCTACTGGGAAAGTGCTGGAAAATCAAGATCTTATGTGGCCAACTCCTTCAAAGCCATCAACAGCATTAATCCTTAAGGTTCACCAAGCACATTATTCAAAGCTAATTTTTGTTAGACACACGTGTTGAATCGCTCTAAATTTAGCCATGCTTGAAAGTATCATTTACAAAGACCTGTATATGGTGTTGTGTGACACTAATTGCAGGCGAAAGCCGCTTTTTGATAAAAACACGTTTTTTAAGTCAAGTCGATGACTATAAATCATGACTTCTTGGGAGCAAACCTAAGCTATCTTTTCTTTATCTTTCTTTTATTTTCTTTGTGTGCTTATTTTATATTTTATTTTCATGTATTTTTTTTTTCACTTTCTTAGTTATAGATATGGAAGGTACTTTATCAAAACTTGAGAGCAGGCTTCCCTCTCTTCCTCAGAATGCATTGTTAAAAATATATAGATTCAAATTGGAAATGATGAAGCTACTTATACACTTTGGCATACTAGAAGATTTATGCTAGTTTATCGAGGCTAAGGTATGCTTATCAGGTGAATTTCCTAATTTATTTGATAAATATATGTTAGGAATGAGAAATAATACTTTTTCCAAGAAAAGAAGAGTAAAGAGAATGAGAGTCAGTTTCAAATATACAAGATGGAATTGTAACACATATTGCAAAAACAAAGGAATGACCTTCATAAACCGAGATAACAAAATTCAGTTCATAAATGATGGTTTAAGTAAAGAGTCATTGGTTAATCCTTTTGTCTCTTAATACACATCCAAGCAGATAAGTTCAAGAGACCATTCTTAATCTATAAAGCTTATTCGTAGATGAATATGAGTGCTATAGTCTAGGGAATTTGACGTTAAAAGACCCTATTTGCCGGTTTATAAGAAAAATGGATAGGAAGCTCATCCTTGACTCATAGAGGTCGTTTAAGCTATTATTAGATGTAAAATCAGAAGAAGATGTGAGCCACAATCACAACTACTGTATAAAATTTTGCTTATTTTCCAATGTTTTGTTGTTATTATTATCATTGTTATTTTGTTTTTTGCATCAAGTGTGTATTTTTTACTTTTCTTTTTATATCGAGTGTGCATTTTTTACTTTCTTTTTTAAAATTTTGTGATAATAGCCGATCTACATCCTGATAGACTTAACTCGACACCCTCCTTCCTTACCTTATAAATACATATGCATTTTCACCATTTTCATCACACACATTTCTATGTGTAAGGTTAGAAAGAAGTGAGTTGAGATAAAAGATCTTTCAATTAGTAAGTTTAATACTGCTTGTATTTTCTGTGGGATTAGTCTTGGAAAAGATATAAAGTTTTTTAAAGTAGCAAAAAACCTTGGCTGGGTGTTAATGGGTTGTGTGTCATCCAGTATAAACATAGAGGATAGCAAAATCTTACGTATCATTCCTGGTACTTTAGCTGATAAAAACATCATCAGTCATATTGTAGGTAATGAGTTAAAAGTCTTGACTATACATGAGAGAATGACTAACATGTTGTATAATATTGATACCTTTATCACTTTACTTGGTGGTTTAGGAATGCTGGAAGAAATTTTCAATATTGTCTCTTGGGCCCAACTCAATCTTCATCAAAAGTCATTAAGATTATTAAATATTAATAGTTTTTATGATGGTTTATTTTCTTTTCTAGATCATGTCGTGAAATAAAAATTCATTATACAATTAGTTTGGAAAATCTTAGTCTCGTCTCTAACTGTTGACCAGTTAATTGATTAACTACATCTTTTTGTGCTTGAACCTAACCCATTAATGTCGCAAGTGGCATGGTCAACTATGGATAGTAAAAGCAGCAAGAAGGACTAGTTAGATTTGATGCTTCAGTTGTAACACTCTTTAACTTGTTGGTTTTACTCATAACATTTGATTTTCTTTCTTAGTTTTAGTTTATAAGTTTTTGCTTTTAATAACACCAAATCAAGTAAGATCGCTCATTCTCTACTTATCTACATTACACATTGGGGACAATGTCTTAAATTGGTTGTGCGGAGGGAATAGTATGGTCTTTTTGAATTTTTATTTAGTTTCTTCTATTTATATTTAAATAAAAAATAAAAAAAATTAGTAAAACCACTAAATTAATTATTTATAAAATGGTTGAGTAAAGAATTACTTTTGATATTTTTGATACGCATCTTATAGTAATGATTGTTTTATCTTTATCAAAAAAATTTAAAAGAAAAAAGAAAAAAAAGGTTATTTCCCACGTGTCCTATGATGAAAATTTTGATTGCTTTATTTTATATATTCTTTCAGAAAAATATGAATTTTTGACAAATTTGTATTTAAATTTTTGAGTTAATCTAACATTAATGATGTATGTTTAACAATACAACATCAAATGCAGAGGTTAAACCAACAAGAGTACTAACTAAAAAGTAAACATTTAGAAATTATGAATAATTCCATGTAGCAATCAAGAAAACAAGGGTATGCTAACTAGCAATTCTTATTGTTTTCAAAGGAAAAAATTGATTAAACATATATATAAAACAGATTAATACACAAATTTATCACTGCAAATACATAAAAAGGTAGGTCTCAAGTTAAAAAAGGAGTCACAATTTATCATAATGACAACAAATTAAGCACAAAACCAAACCAGCCATAAATTGGAAACAAATAGGTTGTCCCTTGTCTAAAGCAAAACACCAAACATGAACATAAACTATAACATAACCCATACTCACAGAAAACATGCTAATAGGACCAAATGCCTAAAATAATCAACAAGAATACAAAGCACAAACCATTCATCATAAAAACTGTTACAATTAACCACTCACAAAAATAAATTTTATCAAATTTACCAAATATTAAGGAAATCAAAAATGCATCAAAACTAAAGTGGGAAAAAAACAAAAGTCCTTAAAAGTTAACGAGTTTGATAAAAAAGATGAGAACACAATCGTCGGCTAAGGGTAGGACTTGCTAAGTCGGGGGTTTGATTTCCAAAGTTGGAAATAATGTGAATTTAGCCATTGACTGTGAGCTTTCTTGAAAATGGTTTCACCCCTTTTATTCGGGGCTCAGCATTTCCAACATGGCCAACCTAAACCACTATGGTGATCCCGCACTGATACGAACCCCGTCAAGAATAACGAGAGCCGTCAAGATTATGAACCCAAGAACGTTCTAAAATCAGGTTCGAATGGATGGGAGACCTCGACCCGTTGCTTCAGCAAAAACAAGAACCTTGGTATATTGACCTTAACCCGTTGCTTAATGCGAAACAAGAACCTTGGTATAATGAAGACGCCACAATCAACTATGGAAGGGTTGATTAATAAGTCAGAAGCGAACGCCACGGAAGATTCCGATAAATTCAAATAGTTCTTCAAAGAACCAAAGAGAATTAAAACTCTCAAATTTATGAATTAAACTGATGTGATCTGTTTTATTACTATGGGGATGCCTATTTATAGGTAATTGTTACAAAGAATATTCCTAAAAAAATTCGAAAAAAATAAGCCTAAAAAATCTGAAAATTATTTGAAAATTTGTTACAAAAGATAATCCTAAATCCTAACTGAAATTTGTTATAAAAGATAATCCTAAATCTTCCTAAATCCGAACAAATCTGGGAATCTAATCCTAACCAAATTCGTAAATGTAGGAAGGCAGTTATTCTGTCATAAAATTCGAAAATCCTTGGTTAAAAAACGTCTTGGGCTTGATTGAATTAGCTGAATTCCTCATGGGCTTAAATTAAGTCAATGTATCATGAATCATGCTCAATGGGCCACGAATTTAATTGAGCCCAAACCTCTTGCATTAGCCCATTAAGTGCTTCTTTAAATCTCTTTGCTCTCGCTCTTGTAACCGGCCCAATTGGTATTTGAATTGGTTCCCTTGACGTTGATTGGCTCCTTTAAAGCCGTTATTTGATTCACATCATTCCCCTCCTCTTGAAAAGGATTTTTCCACAAATCATCGCCTAATAAGGATTTGTATACATTGTTATTGATTCGTTCAAGAACTTAGAAAGGACCATCGCCTCTACGAAGTCACTTGGAATGTCTTTGTGTCTGGATTCGTTTCTTCCTTACGCCTAGCCAAACCCAATCTCCGGGATCAAAAACTAATTTTGTTGGCTTGACCTTGAAGCTCCTTAGTCTTCTCGAGATTACTACTATAGATTTGTCGGTTTGGATTGGAAGCACTGAGCACAAAATCAATTTGATGTTTGAACCCTCGGATCGACGGTAATCTGCGTAGTGCTTCCTCAGAAAAGACATCCTTGTATCCCTGCAAAAGTGAAACAACATAACTAGATAAAGGAGGGTCAAGCTCGTTAGTGTTTAAAAATGCCTCTTTGTACAAAAATACAATCATCGGCTGTTTTGAAAACATAGCTCGCTTGATTTCACTCGCTTTTGCATAAAAATTCGTTTGTTTTCTCTTCGATTTTCTCTCAACGGCCGAATTTGGATTTTCTATTTCTCTCTCATTTTGTTCAGTTGCTCTTTGATTTTCACTCTTTTTCTTTTGCTTACTCTCTTTTTGCAATCTCACTTGGTCTTCATAAACTTGTTTTGGTGTCATTGGCATAAGAGTGATGGATTTTTCATCATCATGAACGAGTATTTATTGGTGAAGCCATCGTGCTTAACTCGTCGATCAAATTCCCACGGTCGGCCTAACAACAAGTGCCCGGCTTGCATCGGAATTACGTCACACAAAACTTCATCTCTGTATTTTCCAATGCGGAAGGCAACTAACACCTGTTTATTCACCTTTACCTCACCACTATCATTCAACCATTGCAGCTTGTATGGTCGAGGATGTTTCAACGTGGGCAGTCCTAATTTCTCCACCATAGTCGTGCTCGCCACATTAGTACAACTTCCTCCATCAATAATCATACTACATACTTTGTCGTTGACGTGGCACCTAGTATGAAATATGTTTTCTCGTTACACTTCTTCATCTTCTTTTGTATGCGAGCTTAAAACCCTCCTTGTGAACAACAATTCCCCTTGGACTGCATGTTCCTCCTCATCTATGTCCTCTAGTGGTGGCATGTCATCTTCGTCACTCTCCTCCTCTGTTTTATACTCACCGTCATCGTGTAGGATCATGACGCGCTTGTTTGGACACTGACTAGCAATGTGACCCCTGCCTTGACATTTAAAACACTTAATGTCACGATTTTGAGAATTGGAAGGGGTCAAATTTACCTTGAGACCCATGGCTGGGTGTCTCCTGTCTTGGCTCGAATTTGGGTTTTGCAGCAGGTTTCTCCTCTTTCTTCGGTTTCCATGGGGAAGAACCTGGATTATGGGTTACACGTGTACCACCCCTCCTCTTGAGTTGTCGCTCCACTTTGATGGCCATGTGTACCATGTCTTCCACTTCTACGTAATGCTGCATCTCCACCCTATCGTGAATTTCTTGGTTCAAGCCATTTAAGAACCTGGCCATAGTAGCCTCTCGATCTTCTTCAACGTTAGCCCGGATCATCGCAATCTCCATATCTTGGTAATATTCTTCCACACTCCGGTTACCCTGTCGAAGCCTTTGCAATTTATTGTACAAATCCTAATAGTAATGGCTGGGTACGAATCGCCTACTCATTACTCTCTTCATCTCTTCCCACGTATCAATTGGACGTTCTCCAGCTCGTCGCCTATTCAACACCAATTGATCCCACCAAACAATAGCATAGTCAGAAAACTCAATAGCAGCGAGTTTTACCTTCTTCAACTCAAAGTAGTTATGGCAATCGAACACCAACTCCACCTTCTTCTCCCACTCGAGATAAGCTTTGGGATCGTTTCTACCCTGAAACGACGGAATCTTCATCTTAATGCTACCCAAGCTATTATCTTCTCGAATCCTAGCTTCTCTAAACCATCCTCCATGCCTACCTCGATCATCCTCTTCCTCGAAACCAGCTTCAAAATATTCTTTATCTTCATCTCTCACCCCCCTATATGGAACCCTTTCTCTTCTACACATATTTGGAACATCCTATGGCTGCTCTACACGCGTATTCTTGACTCGATCTAATAGTTCATGAATATGCTCCAACTCCATCCTCATCATGCGCCTCATCTCTCCTACCATTGCCTCCATGAACAGCTTCGGATCAGCCATCCCTGTAGCGCCGTCGGCAACGCTCTTTTCACTGTTGTGAGACATGATTACTGAGTTTTAGAACCTAAGCACTGATACCAAATGATACGAACCCCGTCAAGAATAACGAGACCAGTCAAGATTATGAACCCAAGAACGTTCTAAAATCAGGTTTGAATGGATGAGAGACCTCGACCCGTTGCTTCAGCAAAAACAAGAACCTTGGTATATTGACCTTAACCCGTGGCTTAATGCGAAACAAGAACCTTGGTATAATGAAGACGCCACAATCAACTATGAAAGGGTTGATTGATAAGTCAGAAGCGAACGCCACGGAAAATTCCGATAAGTTCAAATAGTTCTTCAAAGAACCAAAGAGAATTAAAACTCTCAAATTTATGAATTAAACTGATGTGGTCTGTTTATTACTATGGGGATGCCTATTTATAGGCAATTGTTACAAAGAATATTCCTAAAAAAAATCCGAAAAAAATAAGCCTAAAAAATCCGAAAATTATTTGAAAATTTGTTACAAAAGATAATCCTAAATCCTAACTGAAATTTGTTACAAAAGATAATCCTAAATCTTCCTAAATCCTAACAAATCTGGGAATCTAATCCTAACCAAATTCGTAAATGTAGGAAGGTAGTTATTCTGCCACAAAGTTCAAAAATCCTTGGTTAAAAAATGTCTTGGGCTTGATTGAATTAGCTGAATTCCTCATGGGCTTAAATTAAGTCAATGTATCATGAATCATGCTCAATAGGCCATGAATTTAATTGAGCCCAAACCTCTTGCATTAGCCCATTAAGTGCTTCTTTAAATCTCTTTGCTCTCGCTCTTGTAACCGGCCCAATTGGTATTTGAATTGGTTCCCTTGACGTTGATTGGTTTCTTTAAAGCCGTTATTTGATTCACATCACGCACTTCCCTCATTGTTGTTGGAAATTCAAGCATAATATAGAATAAACCCTAGAAAGAACTCTATAGAAGGGATTTCAGCAAGTTAAAAAAAACGATGACAACCAAGGACCTCGAAAAGGTCGGCAACAAGGGTCTTTAGGAAACAAGGGCTTGAGACCATGGAGAAGGAGCAAAGCAGAGAATCTTTGGCTTTAATTTTCAACAAAGCATCATAAAAAAGGGCAAATGAGGCAAGTGAGAAGACAGGTATGAGAAGCAAATAGTTCATAGTGTTTTTGTGACGCCCCTCACGTACGTTACCATACCAAAAGCTCTGATGCCGACCGCGATGGCTGGTAATCTCATGGGTCATCATCCTCTTACTTAACATACTTAACTTATCATTCTTAACGTTCTCATTTTAAAGCGGAAGCAATTTTTATAGCAAATTTTTTTTTTAACTTACATACTATGCCTATAACTCTATCATACTCTTATAACATATAATTCATAAATTTCTTTTTTTCAACTTCCTTTTTGAACGCTCAGCGAAAGACTCATGGTAGTACCATACTTTCGCCCAGTCCCTTGGCACGTGCAGATCCGTCCGTTGTCCATCATATTACTTTAAACTAACAGGTTGCTTACCTGCAACATATAAACAACTAATGAGCTAGATACTCAGTAAGTTCAAACATACATTCATTAACTTATAAATACTAGTAATATATATTATTACTAGAATATATGACATCACGTATATACACATCATACACATTGTCTATACATATCCTCGAAACATAACATATTATGTTAGCCTCTTCATGCTCATTTATTTCTTCGTTCATCGTTCTTATCATTCTATCGATCATCTCTTATCATTCTAATCTAATCTCTTCATTTCTTTACTTTTCATTTCTATCATTTCTTAACTTTCTGTTCTAAACCTTTATAACTTTTCTATCGCTTTATTATCATCTTTTAACCTTTCATATCGTAAAAGCTGGTAACATATACACTAGCATAACATCACGTAAAAACGTGTCATTCACATCATACACATAACATCAAATACATCACATCACACATATTAATTTTATTATGTTCTTTTAACTTCGCTTTATTATTTATTTATTTATCATCGATTTCATTATGTCATTCTTTCATATCATTCGTTTCTTTTCTTATCGTTCTTTACTTTTCTTTTCTTTTCGTATCATTTCTTTTCTTTTCTTTCCACTCTCTTTTCCTTTCTTTTCTTTTCACTCTCTTTTCTTTTCTTTTATGTTCACTCTCCTTTCCTTTCTTTTCTTTTCACGCACTTTCTTTTCCTCTCTTTTCTTTTCTTTTCTTTTCTTTCCTTTTCTTTTCCTTTCTTTTCTTTCCTTTTCTTTTCCTTTCTTTTCTTTTCACTCTCCTTTCGTTTGTTTTCTTTCCACTTTCCTTTGGTTGGGCCCGTTGTTGGACGTACCTATTTGCGCGCGGATAGTGGGAGGAGGGGGAGCTACCCACCAACCTACCTCACAGTCACATAAAACCTCACCTTCGGGGCTGGTCCAACCTATAATCTACCATACCTTCGGGGTAGCACCACATCAACGCGGAGGATATAGACTGGAAGTCTCGACCTTGTAGGGAGACCGGTACGCCAACAACTTAAGTTTTTCGTCTTATTATCTTGTAGGCTTTTATTTTTCTTATATTGATTTTTCGTTATACATCTTTTTTATGACATTCATCATCTTTCATTTCTTATTTTTCATAGAACATTCCATGAAATATTTATTCTTTCGTTATTTTTCTTTTCTTAATTCTTTACTTTACTTGTGTGAATTATGTTAATCACACTTTAGCATATATAGCACATATTACTTATATATCATCACATCACATCATAACAAACAAAAGTATGTTTAATTATGTGCAGACAATTATTCTCTTCTCTATTTATCATTTGCATCATCCTATCTATCGTATCTTAGCATCATACGCTATTGATCATAGCCTATCGTTCTATTCTATCAATCACATCTTATCGTTATGTTCTAATCCTTTCATCATACCTTTCATCATAACCTATCATTGCTTCTCTTTCTTGTCTAACTCTTTGCTTTCATATCATTTTTCATAAAACCCCATATCATTTCGTTATCATAAAACATACCCTTTTCTTAATTTCTTTCATCACCGATCATCGTTGCTCTATCAATCATAACCTAACTTTCATAAAACTTTTCATAAAACATCTATTCTTTCCTTTCGTATCTCATCTCTTTCTTATGCATTCTATCATGACATTCTCATTCTTACTCTTTCCATTCTTCTATCACTCTTTATCACATCCTTATTCTCATAAAACTTTTATAATACCTTTCCTTCGTAATTCAATATATACATATATATATATTTTATAAATTATTTATTTAAAACATATGTTTTAACATCATCATAACATTGCTATAGCATTACTATAGCATCATCATAAATCACACCATGACATTTACATATTATACATGTAAATACTATAAGTTTATTCATAGTTGCAGACAGGTAAAAGTCTGAACTTACTCATAGCGTGCTTATCCTCTCCTTGAGATCCATCGTCGTCCTTTGTCGCTTCTGAATCGGTTCCTACAAACAAATTTTGTCCGTTAATCACATTTTTATTTATAGCTTTTATTTTATTAAAAAGCTTGATTTTGATCTTTTAACCCTTAATTATAACCTTAGGACAGCTTTTTAAACCTTAATGGCCATTTTCAAATTTTTCCCCAACTTTTTGAAAAATTACGGTTTTACCCCTAACTTTTGATAAAATTACAATTTTACCTTTGACATGATTTTTCATAACTTAAACCTCAATTTTGGCTTTTACAAACTTAATTAACCTATTCCGGGGTCATTGGGGCTCTTTTCCCATAATTTGATAATCTTTGGGCAAAATGACCATTTTGCCCCTAATGGGTCGTTTAACCATAACATTTTCATTTTCATACTTAGGCTGGATTTTCTAAACCCAAAATCATCTAATTAACTTTTTAAATCATATCAGGCCTTTTACGGATCAATTCTTATCATTTTACCAATTTTCACATTCCCGGCCCTCGGGAAGTACTATTCTGACCTAAGAGTCGGTTTCATATTTTTCTTGCGTTCTAGGGTTTCGAAGGGTCGGTTTACTAATCGTACCCTGCCCATTCCTTTTTCCTTGCCCTAATTCCTCGAGGGGGCTCGGGTTCCCTTCCCGATCATATTTTTACCCCTCGTTTCCCATATTACCCCTGGTGTCGTTTTTAGAAATTTCGACAGAGTTTCCCCTTAATTTTTGAGGTTCCAGCGTTTAGAAAACGCCTGAAAACCATCTATCCTGATCTAATTCTATCACGTACTATACCAGAGGCCTAGATTTTACGTAAAACTCATACTATTTACGTAAAATCATTACATTATCACATATTTTTCGTTTTCTCCATTACAGTCATTTTCTTCTTTTTACATACATTCTTTTCCATAATTTTCATACCAACAATCATAAAATCATATAATAGTCCCAAACAATTAAATTGCGGAACGTAAAGAGGTCGGGATTTATACCGAATTGCAGTCCGGTCTCGACAGCATAAACCCTAATTCTTCGTTCTTCATATTTGAGGTCCCGTCTTGCAAATCCGACTCCGCGGATGCGTCCGAAACGTCGAAAATAGGCCAACGGGCCAAACTTCCAAAATTGGTCAACGGTCGTCGTTGACCGGCGTTGACCGCCGTTGACTGTCCATTGACCGACGTTGATCGGCGGCGACGGCGGAAAGTGGGTAGTCCATCTTGAAGATCTCGACGAGAGGAATCCATTGGTAGCCTCAATTTCATGTTTGGAGGCCCCAATTGCCGGAAAATCCCCTCGAAAGTCACGGCCACGGCAGCGACGGTGGAGCTCCGCCGTTCCAAACTTTTTCCCGAAATTGATTGAGGGCTTTTGCTCCCCTCAACTCTGCGGTCATTTCTGAACCAACGGCGTGCTTCAACTCGGCCGCAATCGACGGTTTCGACGGCGGCTCCACGGCGGCGTTTCGCCAGATTTGTCAAAGCTCGGGCGGCGCGATTCCACCGGTGTTGAGGCGATCCACCACATGGGTTTTGTAGTACTCTTCACCACAAGTCTTTTGGGACTGGAATCAACTTGATCGGACGTCGGATGGTGGAGATACGGTGTCGCGAAGTTTCCGGTGGCCGGCGGCTTCGGGCGGCGCATGCGGCGGCCGTTCCGTCGCGTTGACCCACCGTTGAACTTAGCTCGACGAGAGCTTTCCAACAGTGCCGCGGTGTCGTGAACGGAGGCCGTACGTGAAAGTTGGTTATTGTACACATTCGGGTAGAGAGAGAAAGAGAAATGAGGAGAGAGAGAGCATGTGGACAAATGAGCAAATTCCACTTTTTTTTTCGCTCTTTATATACTTTTTCGCCCAAAATTTCAACATGGGCTATCCTGACAAATTTGAGCGTCCTGAATCCAAATATATCAGTTTTATTTTCATCTGAGGTCATTTCAACCAGTTTCCGATACTGCGAATTTTCGATCAAAAATTACCTTTGTGCTCAATTATCAAATTTGAGCGTGCTGATAGGCTATCCTGACTAATTTGGGTGTGCTGAACCCAAATTTATCAGTTTTATGTCAAGATAATATCATCTTGACCTACTTCTTGATACTGTGAGTGGCACACACGTGCGTAAACATAATATCACTATTAATCATTTTTCATCCTTTGATATTGTTAGAACATTTTATTTTGTTCTAAACAATATTAAATCACTTAATTTCACATTCTAACACTTAAATTCATTGTGTATTTATTTTCCGAGAAATATGGATTTTCCCGGTTATTACAGTTTTTAATCTTAATCACTGTGCAAGTATGGACTAAAATGTTTGAAATAAGATGGAGAACCAAATGCAATGTTGAGTTCAAACTCAACTTTTTGGTTTTAAACCTAAGAGCCAAATAGAACTTTAGCGATACTGCTCCATATCACAATGGTTATTGGTCAATAATCAGCAGGTGTCAAGGTTATTAACCATTAGCAACTAGTCGGTGAAAAAACTCATTATTGTTGTAAAAGATAATTAATGTCTAATTACATATCATGGCACTTTTAGCCACGGTTTTAGGAGAATGACCGAAATGGGTCAAAATTAAATAAAAAAAAAAGCATAAAAGTTTTACGTTCGATAAATAGTATATTTTTTATAAATCAAATATTTATGAATCTAAAATTTCAAAAATACCACTCATACATAAATATTTAATTTATTAGTAAATTATTTATTTACATGGGTAAATTTTTTATTATTACTCTTACAAATAAAAAAATTTACCAATTAAATGTTATATTTATTTATTATTGTAAATAAAAATTTACCAATTTGATAAATTATAAATCATTTTTTTACTTGATAAATCATTTATCTATTTGGTAAATTATTTATTTACAATGTAAACAAAAGCTATTTTCATTTGTGTAAATTCTTGATTTAGTAAATCATTAATTTACTGATATATTAGTTGTAAATTCTTGATTTTATCAGTGTGATTTCTTGATTTCGTAAATTATTAGTTTATTAATTTTGGTGAATCATTTATTTACGATTTTGCAAAATAACCCCATATCAAAAAAACCTTAACACTAGCCCCTTGACACCTCTGCATTCAATGGCTGGCAATGATGATAAATGTAGGCCAACAACCAGATTGCGGAGAAATCATAACTAGAATTGTGACAACAATCGTGATCGAGACCAACTTCCGAAGATGTAGATTGGATATGCCACCATGCGAAGGCAATAAAGATGAAGAGATTGCTGGCAGCGCAAGGTTTTATTGCAATAGATCATGACTTAGTCTCATGGCACAAATTTCTATTTCAATTTTACATTATCAGAGGCGCGAGGTTGTTTGTAGTCTCTCTCTGTGAACCTTGAAGTTGTTGATGGTTAATGGTTGGTGAAGATGATGAAGACTGACAATAATGATCTAGTGTCGAAGGAAGGAAGAGAAAAAGAGAATGAGAGAGAGAAGAGGGAGAGAGAGAGAAAGAGAAAGGACAAAAATTAAATATCACTAATTTATAAATAGATTATGTTATTTATTTCTAATGCTTTTAAATTATGTTATTTATTTATAATTAATCAATTAATTGACCTATTCTGTGCAATTTTCCCATAATTTTTTTTGCAAAAAAAGAAAACCCTAATTTAAGGCATGAGTGCATTGCATTCCTAAAGTGCCCTGAATTATTCATGAGAAAGCCCAATTAAATCCTTTCTCCCTCAAAATTGTAACCTTCCCATGGCATATAAGCTACTAATACATTTTTTCCCAAAGCGAGTTCGCCGTCAACTGTAGCAGCACCATCCGCTAAAATCTGTCCCTTTTTAATACATTTACCCTGCGCAACTTGGGGTTTTTGATGCATACAAGTATTTTTGTTGGAACGTTGATATATAACTAATGGAATGCTTAAAGTATCTCTATTGCCCGATAAAATGATAAGTCCACATTTGGGCTAACCAGATTATATAGCATAGAAGCAAAAGGTACCATTAATATATAAGGTAGGAAAAAAAAAAAAGTAAATGGCATTTTCATAATAGACCATTTAATACACCTATTTCTAATTTTTACCCTGCTAAAATGTCAATTCATATTTTTATCTTTTTTTTTATTCTTTTCATTTAAATTTGGTGTCATTTGGCACTTGTTTTGCATTTTAATTTTATTCAAATGCAATACAATTTTACATCAAATAAAAATTTTACAACAATATTACGAAAACAATTACTATTTAAAATATTTTTAAAACAATCACATCAACTCTTCAACTCTAAAATACTTTTTATCTAAATATACATTTCATTCAAATACAAAACAAATACTTTTCAACCAAATACAACATTCAAAAAATAAATTTCATTTAAATACAATCAAAATACAATGCGTTTAATAAAGGTTCCTTTATTTTAACTTTGTTATGCATCGACAAAAAAGAAAATACTCCAGATTCAAAATCTTCCTTTCTCTTCTTCCCCATTCTCTCTCACTTCCCAACTCTCTCTCCTCTCTCTTCCATGATCTCTCTCTATTTCTTCAATCTACTTTCCACTGAGCCGTGTCCCCTCTGACCACCGCAGTCGCCGAGCACTGCCTTCCCATTGCCGACCAAAACTGTAGCAGATAAAGAAATCGCCGAGATCACGTGTTCGCAGCCTATCACAATCGTTGGAGCTCGAAGCCTTGTTAACTCTAATCGCGATCTGTTGTCCACAATTCTTCTCCTCTCCTCCGACTCTGTTTTTCTCTCCTCATTGTGATCTAATGGTGTCAAAACGTACAGCGATTGAACACCGCGACCTTGCGATTTCGATGCTTCGTGAGCCACCGGTTTGCAGCAGTTGCCGTCGTCGTCTCCTCTGCTCTCCATCCATCGGTTGCCATCGCCGTCAATGTTGCTCGGGGCGATCAATCTTGTAGCTTCGCCGGCTGCCATTCTGCCTCTTGGAGGCGACAACTCTCTGTCGATGAAAAGATCTCAGCGTCTCTCCGCCTGGATGGCCGTGGCTCCGCCGACCGCAAAGCTTCCTCTCTAGTGGATGATCTCACCGAAGAGGAATAAGAAGAGTAAATTGATCTTCTGCATTTTTAATTAATTTTTTTTTACTTTTTATATTTTGAGTATTTAAATATTTTTAAAATTTTAAAATAATATAATGGTTATTATTTTGAATAATAATTTTGTTATTATTTATTTAATAAAATAATATTTTTCATTTTTTTTATAATTTTTTTAAATTAATATATTTGAAATTAAAAAAAATTTTTGAAATAATTCAAAAAATTTGATACATAAAAATATATAAAATAATAATAAAAAAATTCTATATTTGAGAATAAAATTTTTTTAGAAAATTACCAAACGATATTTTAGTAAATTACCCGACGGTAATTTGGTCGATTACCAAATTGTACTCTAGATTATCAAATGATATTCTAGATAATAGCCATACGATATTCTCATGGATTACCAAAACGTATTCCCATGGACTTCGAAAAGGTATTTCGACAAATTGCCAATCCGACAAACTAAGTGGATATTCCAAAAGATTGCCAAATGGTAATTTGACGGATTACGAAATAGTATTTGGGTGGATTTTCAATAATATTTCAACGAATTACTATCAAGCGGTATGTTATGGATTACCAAATAATATTCTAATGAATTACCAAATGGTATTCTAGTAGATTACTAAAAATAAATTATTAAATAGTATTTCTAAGGATTTCCAGATAGTATTCTAGCGGATTACTAAATGGTATTCTAGTGTATTACCTTTTTGGTTAGTTTGGGATATTTTTGGAAAGACATATTAAGTTGACTTTTGATTTTTGAGGATAAAGATATGGAATAGAAGTTATTATAAATGGGGCAAAGCATTCCTTCAAATTCCCCTTTATATAAACTAATTGAAATGTATGTAAAATAGTTTATTATCTAAATTAGTAATAAAGAGAGTTATAACAAAAAAGTTTAAATGTGTATGTATTTGAAAAGAATAGTTTTAATAAGGGCAAAGAGATAAAATAAAAGATAATCAAATTAAAATAAAAAATAGAAAAAAACAAAAAACAAAAAACAAAAACCAAAACACATATGGTGAGCATTCAAAGTGCTGCTTAGAGAGTGTTAGGGTGGGACGAAAACCAATGTTAGTGCTTTTTATATATGTTAAAAATAAAGATTAAAGATGTTACAAACTAAAGATTAGAAACCATTTATGTAAATGGCTGGTTATAAAAAAATTTTTTAGAGTATATTTGTTTTCATAAATATCATTTTTACTAAAATAATGAAGTAAATAGTAAGATTTTTTAAATGTTTGAAGTAAAAAAATAAATTTACTAGGTAAACAAGAAACTTACTAAGTAATGAGATATTTACAAGAAGTAAATAAATCGATTATCCAATAAGTTTGTTTTTAACTGTTGTTTAATTCAAATATTTTTAAAACTTGCTATTTACTTTATGAGAGAGATTTGGAGACTCTATTTTAAAATTATAATATAATTTTTAAATACTAGTAATAAATAATATATTCATATTAATTATACAAAAAAAAAAAAAACCCCACAACTCCTCCCTCCTTTCTCTTCTTCCTCTACAAGGACTCTCTTGCCTCAAAATCAGTAGCGACTGTATAAAAACCATCGTTGACAACATATGATGTTAAGATGCGATTCGTTGCATTCTTTCAATCCAGCCACGTCTAGTGACCAGTGAATGTCGGCCTTGCGATCTTTGCCATGTTAGCCTCACGAACTTATCCATGAAGGTTGTTGTCTCCGGAGAAGTCATCGACTTAGAAAGAAGAAGCATATTATTAGTTATCTATAAAAATATGTTATAATTTATCATCTTTTAAAAAATCTACTATAACTTTCAAAATTACTTGTAAAATAAGTTGTATGCTCTAAGGTAAGGCAAGTCCCACATCGGTAGGTTGTGAGACACTTAAGTGCCTTATTAGTGCCACAAATTCTCTTCCAGTCAGTAATTGCTTTGTAATGTCCAATTATAGGTTCCACTTTTATCCTCCTTGTGATGGCCTTATAGTCGATCTATCTCATGGAAAGCGATACATTTACTGCTTTATGTGAACAACAAAAAACTACTAGCACTTAAGGTATCATACATTGGAAGAGAGTGAGGAATTTAAATGATTTATAAATGTCACAAATCATTTTCTAGTTAGCAATTGTTTAGAAATTGTAATTTAGTGTGGTTTACTTATGAGTTCACTTATATGTCCACTATGATTCTCCTTTTAAAGAAGGTCTTGTAGTTGTTCTGTCTCATGAGAAAACTGTATGTGTACTACTTTGTGTGAATACTAAAAAAATAGTAGCCACTCCTTTTAAAGAAGGTCTTGTGGTTATTCTGTCCCATGAGAAAACTATGTGTGTACTACTTTATGTGAATACTAAAAAAACCTAGTAGCCACTTAATGCGAGTCTTACATTGGTAGGGAGTGAAGAACTTAAATGACTTATAAGTGTCATGAGTTTTCTTCGAACTAGTAATTTCCTAGAAGTTGTAACTTAGTGAGATCTACTTATGGGTTCACTATAATCCTCCTCTTAAAGGCCTTGTGTTTAATATGTCCCATGGAAAAACTCTGTACTTACTGCTTTTTGTGAATAGAAAATAATAATAATAGTAATAACTCTTTTTTATTATGTATGTTTCCAAAATCTACAATTTCGCAATAACTTCTATGAAATGTAATTTTATATAAGAAGTATGATGATTATTTTTATAAAATTAGATAGATAATGAATATTAAATTATAAAAAAGATCATAATAATAAATAATATAAACATAATAATTAAATTATGAAACACAATTTGCATGGTATAAAATATGGAATTGTAATCTTGCCATATGTGAAAATGCTCATTATGTCTTTCTCATTTATTTTAATAACTAGCGTGTGTTTAACTTTTTTTTTTAATTTTATTTTAACAAGAATTAGTTTCTGGGCCTGAGAGATTATCCTTCATTTCTTGTGTCTTTTATAGTCATTGCAATCTTTTGGGACAAACAGGAACGCATTATCCAATTTTCTAAAGTAATAATCTCAATGAAAATGACGCGTGGGTTGGTGAAGTCCTCTTGAGCAAACCAATTCAGGCTTTGGTGGCAAAATCTGTCTCACATATTACATTTAAATCCAATCAAAGCTTCTCTCTCACCATCCAACCCTCGCTCTGTGGCTAAGAAATGGTGCGTTTGGATAAGCCTTTCTTGGTTGGTTTGGTCTCATTGTATCTCTCATTTGACTAGTTTCAGAGTCGTGCACTCTACCGTAAAATAAATAAACAAATAAATAAATAAAAAGTCTTACACATAAAACCACATCTTTCTCTCTTACAAACAACATAAATTTATTTCCTATACAAGCAATATACCATATTAGTTAAAAGAATTTTATAACAATATAAACGAAATTTTCTATTTGTATTGCATAATTTTATACTGTTAAATTTTAAATTATTTTTTGGTGAATTGTTAAATATTCATTAGATCTCGCTGCTTAATACATTGTTTAATTTTTAAAATGATGTGACATATTTAGAAAGTGTCCAAATGTAATTTTTGGTACCCATTTTGACCTTTGCTTAATTTTTTAACAACACTAAAAATATTTTCTATATAATATTATTCTTAAATAATTTCATTATAATTATTTCCACATCAGTTATTACTCCAAGTAATTATCATAATTATTAATTGTCAATAGTAATTTTAGTATGCACAATAATTACTTATGATTATTATTGTGTTTGGTATAATTCAGGCATATTTTAATGATAATGCCACGTCTGATTTAGAATCTCTATCCCTCCTAAATTCCAAAAAAAAAAAAAGTTAATGCTATTTTTAAAACATTATTTTCCCCTACTCTAAGAAAAAAATGCTATTTTTAAAATTTATTATTACTATTATTATTATTATTATTTTAATTGAAATCTGGTTAGTGGAATTAAATTATAGCAAAAGTTAAGAACATTTTACTAAGAGCTAAAAGTCACATCATTAAAATAACGGGTGAGTTGAAGGATTGTCCTAAAAAATAAAATCTATAGATTATTATTAGAACTATAATAGTTTCAGATTTTTATGCTCCAATAAGATAAATACATAGAATTAACAATCCAAATGAGATTGACAAAAAATATAAACATGTTTGTTTAAAATGTTGTTTCCATAATAATTTTTAGAATAATGACTAATCATACGACATAAAAATTTATGTCATAATTATATCATTGCATAATAATGTTATTCCTAAAATGTTCTAAAAAATTAGATGTTTTAATTTCACATTTATGCACACGTCATATGGTGATATGTCCGTTTATTTCTTTGGCTTTTGAATTCTCAAATCTCAAACAGAAATGAAATAAACTAATGTATTTATGACTTGGGAAGCATAAATAGAAAAAAAAAAAAAGGTTTTATTTGCTAAATCGAACATTGGTCCGTTGGTACTGGTTTCTTCGTAATGGGAGAATTTTAAAATAAACAAAATCTTAAAAAGTATATTTTTGATAGCGCTGAATTTTTTAAATTTAATAATTTATGAGGCGTTTGGTAAACGCATTACATTTTGATTGTATTTGAATGAAATTTATTTTTTGAATGTTGTATTTGATTAAAAAATATTTGTTTTGTATTTGAATGAAATGTGTATTTGGATGAAAAGTATTTTATAGTTGAAAAGTTGATGTGATTGGTAAAAGTAGAGATAAATAGTAGAGTTGAAAAGTTGATGTGATTGTTTTAAAAATGTTTTGAATAGTAATTGTTTTCGTAGCACTGTTACAAAATTTGTATTTGGTGTTAAATTATATTACATTTAAGTAAAATTAAAATGAAATTTTTTTCTCCAAACGCCCCCTTAGTTTCCAGAATTTTTTTTTGTTAAGCTTAAAAAGTATGTTTTTGATAGCTCTGATTTTTTTTTTCAAATTTAATAATTTAGTTTCTATATTTTTTTCTTGATTATCAATCTCTTAAATCTATAATTTTTTATAATCATTTCTTTTTTACTCAAACACATTAAAATTTAGATGATTATTTATACGTAACTTGTATATTATAATATAAGAAAAGTATTGTTGATAATTTTTGTTTAATTTCAATATAATTTCCTTTAAAAATTTTAACCTAATTTAATTATACTAAAATTTAAATCTAAAACTAAAAAAAGTTTATATTGAAATTAAATAAAATGATCAACAATGTCCTTGAAACCTATATCTTATAGGTTATGCGCAAAAAATTATCATAATTATTAAAATTGATTTAAATAAAAATGATTAAATTATAGAAAAAATTATAAATTTAGAATTGATTGTTAGAAAAATTAAATTCGAAAACTTGGAAGGAGCTCGTCTACAAATAAGTCGTGGTTCGTTATGTTGGAAAAATAAGAGGGAAAAGAAGAATTTAAGACCGAAGGATCAGTGTCGTGTTGTCATGTAGATGGGCCCGAGAAGAGAGAGCCACTCATGGCCGTTGTCGTTCGAGGGAATTGCATCTGAAGGACGCTTTACGACCACCAGAAACTTGAAGTAGAGAGAGAAACATCAGATAAGAGAAACCAACTAAATTAAAAAGGACGACGACAAAACACTAACACAAACTTCTCCCTTCTACCACCAAAATCTCACCCTTAAACCATAAGACTCACGACAGAGACGAGAGAGAGTAAAAGAGAGGGGAGAGAGAGAGAGAGAGAGAGAAGATGGCAATGGCATTGGCGCTTCGGAGGCTTTCATCTTCCATCGACAAGTCGATCCGTCCAAGCTTCAATGGAGCCTCCCTTTATTACATGGTTACTATATTCCCTTTTCTTAACATGGGCTCTCGTTGGCTCAGTTTCTTCGTTTTACATGATTCTTCCTGGCACATGGTTATCTTTTTTTCCCGGGAAACAAACACAGGAAATTGTCAATCGAACAGTAGCTGACCATCCATTTTCTTTCTTCTTTTGTAGTCGTCTTTGCCGAATGAAGCTGTCTACGAGAAAGAGAAATCCGGCGTAACTGTAAGCACAGCTTCTGTAACTTTTCTCTATGAATTGCTTCCTATTCTTGTAAGATAAACTTTTGAAATTAAGAAAAGTATGAATCCGACAGTTAATTATTCATTCAAATTTGTACTTTGTTTGTTCCGCTACGGGTACTTATTCAAAGATTACGCAATTTTGACAGTGGCCGAAGCAACTGAATGCCCCACTTGAAGCCGTCGATCCGGAAATTGCCAACATCATTGAGCTTGAGAAAGCCAGACAATGGAAGGTAAATCCACTCTCTTCGTGATAACTATTATAGTTTGCCACAATACTGGCTTCAAGGCTCAGGAAATAGCTATTTTGTTCTGTTCAACTTGATGTGTTCGTAAAGGGGTTAGAGCTCATTCCCTCGGAGAACTTCACTTCTGCGTCCGTGATGCAAGCGGTCGGTTCCATCATGACCAACAAGTATAGTGAGGGATATCCTGGTGCCAGATACTATGGAGGAAATGAGTATGTGGATTCTTACCAACTTCTTGGCTTTGGCTATCATAAAATTTGTTTTATTGGTGACTATGTTTATGATTAAAAATTGACAAGTTTATTAGAAAAATGAGGAACTTTGTGAACCATTAATGGTTTGGTGTAACGGTAAGGATATCAATCATTCTTCTCCTCCCAAGATGTGTCCATGGTTAGATTAGGCCCACTTTAGGTCTCCTCTCTAGCCAGTAGGCTCTGCGGCGTTAGGTGTGTGGTGGCAGAGAGTGAAAACTGTACCCAAACCTTCAAGTAGAATTGGGTTAGGTGCTTACCATTTTATGGCCATTTCATTGGTGGGCCTTGAGACTTCCATGGTGACAAAGAGGATGAGGATGAGATGGCACCAAAAATTCCTTTCTTTCTTTACTCTTTTCTTTGCTTTTCCTCTTTTTTTTTTTTTTTTTTTTTTGCAAGAGAACTTTTTGTATTTTGTTTTTAGCCCTTCACACTCGAGTCTGATATGGAAATTCATACTTCAGGTACATTGACATGGCAGAAACCTTGTGCCAAAAGCGTGCTTTGGAAGCATTTCGTTTGGACCCCGAAAAATGGGGAGGTAAATACTATCTTATGTCATGTTCTGTTCTTTTTTGTGCTCCTTTCTTTGTGAACAACCGTTGCCATTTGCTGAAATTGTATCCATACATGTTATGTTTATACGGATTTGGAAGACAAATGACCTGAAATTTGTTTGTTGGTAATTACTCTTGAATGGTTTTTTTAAGGCCACTGAATACCTGTTGATTGGCATTGATGATAACGAGGATTGTTGTGTGGATGGCTTTCTTAGAAAAGAAGTTTAGTTTGTTTCTCTTGATTGTTTACAAGCTTTTCTAAACGTCACTACCACCGTCTTTTTTTGCATGGCAGTGAATGTGCAGTCCCTGTCAGGGTCTCCTGCTAATTTTCAAGTGTACACTGCATTGCTAAAACCACATGAAAGAATCATGGCACTTGATCTTCCGCATGGCGGACATCTTTCTCATGGCTATCAGGTGTTTTGAACATCCAAATTCCGTGGAGTTGCTCAAACTAACCTTCCATGGTTTAGATTTTAAGCGTTTTCGGTTTAGTCTTGATGAACTCTTCATTTTCGTAATTGGTTTTCACTAATATACTCGGATAATGACCTTCTCCTTTTTCCAATACTTGATATTGTGCAGACTGATACCAAAAAGATATCTGCTGTCTCTATTTTCTTTGAGACAATGCCATACAGATTGAACGAGAGCACTGGCTATATCGACTATGACCAGGTAGCTTTCATTTTCCTCCATACCATACCACACTAGAACTCTCTCTCTCTCTCTCTCTCTCTATCTATACGTAAACAAATCAAATACTTTATTTCTGTATTAAATATAAGTAGAAGGTCTATATAACATGAACAAAAATAAATAAAAAATCATGATTTGCAGTTGGGGGAAAGTGCTGCATTGTTCAGGCCAAAACTGATAGTTGCTGGTGCTAGTGCTTATGCCCGTCTCTATGATTACGCACGCATTCGCAAGGTAATTTTTGTTAAATTTGTCAATTCCTACTAACTTTATATCCGTTGTATTAGTGTTGCTCATGTTATGGCGAAAAGTCGTAGGTTTTACATTTTCTGGTTATGCTACAGGTCTGTGACAAGCAGAAAGCTATACTGTTGGCAGACATGGCGCACATCAGTGGATTAGTTGCGGCTGGTGTCATCCCATCACCTTTCGACTATGCCGATTTGGTGACCACCACAACCCACAAGTCACTTCGTGGACCTCGTGGAGCCATGATTTTCTTCAGGAAGGGCGTGAAAGAGATAAACAAACAAGGGAAAGAGGTGTGTATCTGAAAATTAGAGGTTGAAACTACACTTTTTTTGAATTAGTTAACTCTTCATTTGTTAATCTGAGGTCATCTGTACTTCCTTTATCCCAAAACTGAGGTTGTCATTTTAAACAATTGCTAACATTTCTTATTTCTTTATGAAGGTGTTGTACGACTTTGAAGACAAAATCAATCAGGCCGTCTTTCCTGGACTTCAAGGTGGTCCACACAACCACACCATTGCTGGTTTAGCAGTAGCATTGAAACAGGTAATACTGATAATAAATAAGATATTTGCAGTGATTTCTGCTGTTACGGCTTCTTCTTGACTGATTTATGGCAAATGATATTCTATTTCCCAACTGTTTATCCAAGAACTAGCTTGTGCTGGATGAGTCTCTATTGCAACCATTGAAACATTTTGAAGTTTATAATGCTCAATGAATTGAAAAATCAGCATACATGTAGTACGTATAATACATCGGCATTTACTATATGGATATATTTTTCCTTGAGATTCGCTGGTGGAAACACATGGTACACTTTATGCTGAAAACTCATTGCGTATCCTTTGAGATCAACCAAAAGACTATGCTTGAAAGTATTGGATGGTCAAGAATAAGAAACACATATTTTGGAAATGATTTTGAAGCATCATGATCACGTCTTTTGCTGTCGTATTTTACAGGCTACAACTCCAGAGTACAAAGCCTACCAAGAGCAGGTTCTCAGTAATTGCACAAAATTCGCACAGGTATCAACTTCAGAAATTTACCATACATTGTTCCTACTACGAATCTTGCTCTCCATTTTGGCTATAGAATAAAGAAAAGAAAGCATCATTTACAACCATTACTTCACTCAACTTTTCTCATTGGCTAATGGGACTTCAGGCAATCTAACAACTGAAACTGCTTCTAATTTGCAGACTCTGGTCGAAAAGGGCTACGAACTTGTTTCTGGTGGAACAGAGAACCATCTAGTCTTGGTTAATTTGAAAAACAAGGTTATAGAGATGAAGTTAATTCTTCTGTTTTCAGCAAAATACGTGTTGATGTCAATCCGTCAATTTAGTGTCTTGTCTCTAAAAGTCTCCTTTTCACAGGGTATTGATGGCTCCAGGGTTGAAAAGGTGTTGGAGTCTGTTCACATTGCAGCCAACAAAAACACCGTCCCTGGAGATGTATCGGCCATGGTTCCTGGTGGCATCAGAATGGGTAAAGGCTTGTTGTTAAATTGGATTTTCAGTAGTGTCATCTCTACGCAAGTTTACTCACTAAATTCTTGTGCACCTCAGGAACCCCAGCTCTTACTTCAAGAGGATTTGTCGAGGAGGATTTCGTTAAAGTAGCAGAATTCTTTGATGCTACTGTGAAATTGGCGGTGAAGATCAAGGGAGAAACAAAAGGTTCTTTAATCTTGGATGTTATCATATGCTCTTTATGTTCGGTTAAGGGACAAAATAGGTTCTTAGCTCAGCTGAATATGATTTTTTTATCTTGATGTTTTAAACCAGGAACCAAGTTGAAGGACTTCGTGGCTACTTTGCAATCCCCAAACTTCCAGTCGGACGCTGCAAAGCTGAAACACGACGTTGAAGAATATGCGAAGCAGTTCCCCACAATCGGGTTTGAGAAAGAAACCATGAAGTACAAAAACTGAGGAAGAATCCTTCCTGTTTTAGGTATGTGATTATCTAAAGGATTATTCTCATATACGCCCCTGAACTTTAAGTACGTTCCCACTATGCCCCGTGGATTTTGAGTTAGTCTGACTTATTCCCTTTTAACTTGAATTTTGTTAAAAGCAGACGGAAGAAGAAAGGAATTAGTCTTTCTAAACCCCTTGAGTTAGGATTTTTGTTTAAAAAAAAAAAGGAAAATACCACATGACTGCACTTTACTCCCTCTTTTCTGTCCGTTTTTAATGAAAATTCTAATAAAAGAGTGTTAAGTAACTCAAAGTTAGTGGCAAACTGAGTTTTTAACGTTCCAGAGGAAAAGTGGGAATGGCCATATACTTCACAGGCCATTGATGAGAATAATCAGTATTTGAATATTCAGTTGGATTATTTTATTTGTGTCTGTATTATTACCTATACTTTGCTTCATCTGTTGATTGTATTTTGTATGTGTGGAACAGGCATTTTAAGCAGACATCAAGATGAGTTTTCCAACTACAAACGAGAAGGACCACATGTCAAGGATTTACCATTAACAGCATTTTATAGTCATAAACCCTGTAAACCTTGATTTGGATCTTCATGAAATATATGTACATGCTATCTGAGGCTCTATAGTGCAACAAACTCGATACAATAAAATTGCTGCTCTATTCTCTCTTTACTTCCAATAAGCAACCCCAGTGACACGGTAGACGCCAACTCATTATCAAACCAATTCGCATGAATTTGGTACCAAATTAAGCCATGCATTAGTACCCCTCTAACTTATTAAGATATTACTTGTATTTCCCATAAGCTTAAAAATCTTATAAGCAAACTGAAATCTTCATTTATTTTCCTAAATGATACTGAAGTATTATATGGAGAATGTGTTGTGTGTTTATATATAGGATGAGCCTTCTAGGTGGCAGTTGTGCATGTCTGCAAGTGTTATTTTTTTCATTTAGATATATGCAATTATTAGTTGATTTTTATGTAATTTTTAAATTATGTAAAATATGATATTATTTAAAGCTGTAGTGTATAGGCATCATAAAGAAATATTATATTGGAATCAACTAATTGTTAAATTAATATTAAAAGAAAAGTCGCATTGAGCTATAATAAATTGTGACATTGAAATGGTAACCGGTAATATCAAGGTGGATGAGAATTATCAGACAACAACATGATTCAAAATTGTTGTGGTAGATTGGCATTTTTAAAGGAAAAAAAAATAGAGAGATGTTCATCGAATCTATAAACCGGATATTGGATAGATTAATAGATCGGTAACAAATTAGATTTTCACAATCTAAATGTTATGGATTGGATTACATATTAAGAATTTCCGCATTCATAAAATACACAAATTGGAACCAAATATATACATATATACAAACTCTTGTATATGCATATTTTTTTTCTAAAATATTTTTTAAAATAAATATTTATAAAGGAACTTTTACTGTATCTCTACCAAACTCCTATTCCTATGCTCTGGCTCATAACTTGCTTTTCTTTTCTTTTTTTTTTTTAGTTTAATTAATATTTGTTTGTTTTAATGGATGCTTATATTATAATATAGTTTAATATCAAAGGCTTGCATTTGATTGTGTTGTTATTTTATCAAATCGTTGTATGTTTTATTATGTTTATTTTAGTTTTTTGAGTTTGGGGATTGAATTCGTGAATTCTATGTATTATGATATTTTTGCGGATTCGACTGAACTTTTGTTTAGTTTATCGTCTTATTTCTAATTAAATTGCATTTCTTGATTGAATTTTTGTTTTTTTATATAAAAGTTAAAAAAACTTTTAACTATGTTTAAAAAAATTAACCAAACTTTAACATAAAATTTCAACTTCAACTTCAAATTTTCAACTCCAACCGGCTATTCAAATAAAACTTGTGACTCTTATTGATAGATTGATATTTTCCTAAATCAGAAAGTTACATATTGAATTACACATTGAATTACATATTGAACCGTAGCCATTTATTCCGAGCAGCGAACATTCCTCTAAAAAACTGCTATAATTTAGTAGGCGTTTGGTACACTAATTTTTTTGGCATTGCATTTAAATACAATGTAATTTTCCCCCAAATACAAAAACATTTCATTCAAATACCAATCACATCACATTTTAAATCTAACACAATCATTATTTATTATTTCACTTTTTCTATTACTTTTATTAATTACATCATATATTCTCTCTCCCTCTTTTTTTTCTCTCTACTTTTACCCATCACATCACATATTTATTATTAAAATACAATTCAAATACTTTTCCCCCAAACACACGTTGCATTGAAATGCAATGCTAATGCTTTTCCTCCAAATACAAATTGTATTCAATACATTGCATTCAAACGCAATGCAAACGCAATGCGTTCACCAAACGAACTTACTCACTTGAAATTCTGCTATTTTTTTGATCCTCAACTTAAAAAATGCAATTGTCCCTTTCACCCTTGTAAGAGCTACACATACACGAAACGTTTATATGGGTCCCCGCCAACTTGGGATCACCTCCATTCCCGTCCCGCCCTTGTTTAGACCATGTTTGCGTACGGTTCTAACCTCAAATTACAATATGTTTTTTTTTTTTGGCTTCTTTCTAAAATTTTAATATTTATTTTTTAAAAATTTTCAAAAAATTTAAATTTTATAAGTTCATAAATTTCTTATTTTAAATCAAAAAAAGATGATTTTTTTTAAATTATATAGAATTTCAAAATGAATAAAATAATTTTCATATTGTTAATTATTTTTCAAACACATTTTAAATTATTACACTTTTCACTTCAAATAATTTATGTTCACTAAAAACTTATTTTTAAAACTCAATTAATCTTCAACCCTTAAATTAAGATTCTAATTATCCTCCAACAAGTCCTTAATAGTTCTTACTTAGGTAAGGGTACTTTTATGGCTTTATCCTCCTAACTCCTTAGGTTAAAAAAATATTGAGGCTAAAATGGTTAAAAGGAAAAAAAATTAAGGAAAAGGTTAAAAAAAAAAAAAGCCTGTCCAAGCTATTCTTTAGTAAAAAAAGAAAATAAAAAAAGAAAGGACTACTAGTGCATTAAAAAAAATGAGAGAAATTAAAAAAAAAAAAAACAAAGAAGGAAAATTAGGGTAGGTTACCTATTTTTATTACCTAACCTAATAGATAGTTTAATGTTTTTTTATTTAGGTAAGAGCTTTGCATGTCAGGCTTCGCAAGCATTTTCCTGTAGTTGCTTGGCTTCATCTTCTCAAGTGATTAGATTTTTTCTAACAACTGGATTTTGTTTACAATAGATCTAGAAAGAGACAGAAGAAAAAGAGAAAGAGAGAGGGAGAAGAATTGAATTGGGTGGTTTTATTAATTAATTTTTTAATAATAAATCAGTGATTAAGAATTAATAATTGATTGACTAAAAACTTAATTATTTTTTTTATGGCCAATAAGTGAGTTTTTAAAAGTTAATTAGTGTTTAATTAGGAGTTAATTATTTGTAAAATTGATTGACAGTAAAAAAAAAAAAAAAGACATTTTAACTGATTTTTAAAATCTCTAACCATTTATTTAAAAACTAACCCAAAAAAAAAAAGTTAACCATAAATCCCAACGAAGAATACTTGTCATGTCTTTTTTAATGTGTCGTAGTTTAGAACACATTTATCTACCTACGTAACTAAGATATTTGTTTTGTTCGTTTTGAGGGCAAAATCATAGGAGGGGAAAAAAAAAAAAAAAATGAAGATAGTAATTTGGTCGTTTAACGTACGGAGGAGAGGCCTATTGGGAGCTCTCCTTATAATCAACATGCTCATGGCGACTCGCTTCAGTCTCTCTCGCTCAGTCCACCCTCTCCTTAAACGCACTCCCTTCCGTCGTCGTTTTCCTGCCTCCTCTCATTTCCCCTCCAAATCCTACCCCTGCCCCCTCTGGTCCCCCTCCTTCTCTCTCTGCCTCCACAAATCTGCCATAACCGCCCCTTCTTCCTCCTTTTCTTGCTCTTCTTCTTCTCTCTCTTCTCCATCCATGGCCGCCGCCGACGCTCCTCCGACCAATCCGCTCCTCCGCGACTTCGACTTCCCGCCGTTCGACGCCGTCGACGCCTCCCACGTCCGCCCCGCGATGCGCGCCCTCTTGAAAAACCTCGTACGCACGCGATCTACTCGTTTTTTTTTTTTCTAGGTTTTTGTCTGTCTGTTTGTTTGATTGTTCGATTGAGTTGATAAGGTTGGGGTTTTCAGGAGGATGATTTGGTGAAACTGGAGCGGACGGTCGAGCCGAGCTGGCCGAAGTTGGTCGAGCCGTTGGAGAAGATCGTTGACCGGTTGAGTGTCGTTTGGGGGATAGTCAACCACCTCAAGTCCGTCAAGGACTCCTCTGAGCTTCGTTCCGCCATTGAAGATGTCCAGGTATGTTCTTATTTTTTAAATTTTGATTTTTGCTTTTTGCCCTTTTTTTCGTTTGGTTTCATTTGTTGTTCTTTTGTGGTTTTGTAGCCGGAGAAAGTGAAGTTCCAGCTTAGGTTGGGACAAAGCAAACCCATCTATAACGCGTTTAAAGCCATTCAAGAATCTCCTGAGTGGGATATGCTTAATGATGCTAAGAAACGAATTGTGGAATGTAAGCGCCTAATATTTTTCATACCCATTGATGGAATTTTTATTTATCTATATATGTATATATATATTATGTCACTAGAAGTGTGGTTGTGGCGTGATTGTAGGCATCATTTAATAGTAATTCCATACTGACTCCATCATGGTGAAAAGTTTGAATCTCCACCCAAGTTTAAAAAAGAAAAAAGTGTGTTGTGGCCATAAAGGCTTCGTGTACTAAGAAATGTTCGCATTGAGTTATAATTTTTTATATTAGGATTTAACCCCAAGCTGTGAATGGTTGCCTAAAAATAATCTCAAATGCTTCCCATGGGAGTCAAATTTGACACCCCCATCCCGAAACAACTTAAGTGTATGGCCAATACCGCTAGATGCCACCTTGGGGGTCATATTGATGGGAATTTAAGACCCATATTCCTTTTGGTTGTTGTTTGTCTTTCCTTTTCCTGTATAGAGACTAGGTGAAACATTTTCACAATGCCTAACATTTGCACTAAAATATGTTGTTGTGTATGGATCCATAACCCGGATGGTGTGTGGGGTCTTGTTAAGAGATCAGTGGCAGTAGTCTCGAGCTTAGTTTTCCTATATTTATGTTTTCTAAACCCTGTTTTGGCTGTTTTACAATTATACTTATATGATACTTTTGACCTAATGTTGTGTACGGAGTGATTAATTCTTCTTTGTCCTGATATAACATTAAAATAATGTAGTCTTGACTTGCCTTTGTCTAACCTTTTCTCTCGAATATTAATTTTTCACTTGCAGCCCAAATAAAGGAAGCGGTTCTCCTTGGTGTTTCTCTTGAAGATGTTAAGAAAGACCATTTTAACAAAATTCAACAGGTGTGCTCAAGTTACTACCATCGAAGCATGTAGGATCGAAGGCTTCTCCCTCCTCTGCATCAAAGCATTGAAACATGCTTGCTCTTTTTTCATATATATATATATATATCAATGATTTTCTTATATTAAATGATAGATTTTAAGCATAGCAGTGGAAACTGGTTTTACTCATTTTAAAATGAATAATTCAAGAAAAAGTAACTGTTGAAGTTGAAAATTTGATAAGGTTTATGTAACGATACCTCTGAAGGATTCTGAATGTTGTTTAGAAAGAAAGCTTCTTATTTCATTTTGCATCAGATTATGGGTTTGATCATGATTTTATTTGTAGGAATTGGAGAGATTATCTCAAAAATTCGAGGAGAATGTTTTAGATGCCACAAAAAAGTTTGAAAAATTAATTACTGATAAGAAAGAAATTGAGGGATTGCCTGCTACTGCTCTTGGGATGGCTGCACAGACAGCCGTGTCAAAGGTACTGCATGTTGAACCTTAGTACATTTGTTGTTTTTGTCAAGTTTGCTGCAGAGGGGTTACAGTTTGATTTTACCTCTTAAAATAATCTATTTCTCTCTTCAGGGACATGAAAACGCTACTGTTGAGAATGGACCCTGGATAATCACATTAGATGCTCCAAGCTTTACGGCTGTCATGCAACATGCTCGAAACC
This sequence comes from Antiaris toxicaria, assembly GCA_035233585.1. Lineage (NCBI taxonomy): Eukaryota > Viridiplantae > Streptophyta > Magnoliopsida > Rosales > Moraceae > Antiaris > Antiaris toxicaria. The sequence goes on from CP141157.1 coordinate 27,364,835, forward strand.
GGTCACTGCGTGAAGAAATTTACTGTGCTTACGTAACTCGTGCCTCAAGTGGGCATCTAGATAATACACCAATTATTGATGAAATTTTGAAGCTTAAGTTGGAAAAGGCTAAGATTCTGAATTACAACAACTATGCTGAGGTAGATTTATCTTATCATATTGTAAAACTACTTTTGTGCAAAGGGCATAACTTAACAATCTAACAGGTAAGCATGGCAACCAAAATGGCCACAGTTGAAAAAGCAGAAGAGCTCCTAGAAAAGCTTCGCAGTGCTTCCTGGGATGCTGCAGTTCAAGGTGGGTTATTTATACACATGGCAAATAACTTGTGCGTAGGATTTTTGATAAGTGCCTTGGAGTGAAAACAGAATCTTAATGTTCTTTAATTTTTAAGAACCATGGTTGTTTATGTTTTTCTATGGTATTGACAAGTTTCATTTCCAAAATTGTTTAGAATTTTATGTGGCTTAAGCAACTTGTGTAAATAGAAGTATACTTGAGATTAGTTTGTATCTTATACATTAGCTTTTGGTTGGAAACCATTAAGAAAAGGAAATCCTTGTAAAAGTTGTAATTCTTTATCATGGAAAGTCAACCACTTCGGAAAAGATGCTGAGGGTTTAATTATATCTTTCATTCTTCTAGATCTTGAAGACATTAAGGATTTCGCCAAGAAGCAAGGTGCTTCTAAAGCTGATGATTTGAATCATTGGGACATTAGCTTTTGGAGTGAGAGGCTTCGTGAGTTAAAATATGACATCAATGAGGTCAGATCCCTATGGTTCTCTCATCTTTGTGCAAATCTGGAGCTGTTCAATTTCTAATAATTTATGCCACTTTTTTCTTTGGATAAGGATTAGTTATGAATGCAATATCAGTTCATATATAATTATGAAGACTAGGCCAGCATGTACATTTTTTGTGGAATTAGGAAAAACTAATTTTGTTTGATTGTGGTTTTGTTATGAACCATAAAAGAATTTGAATGTTTTATTACTCTCAATGGCTTATTACGGATAGAATTCACAGAAAATTCGAGAGGTCTGCTAGCTCTCCCAAACACTAGACCCTACTTTTCTCTCTACTCTCCTCACTCTCCCTTTTTTCCTCTTTTATAACTAACTATCTTTCCCTCCTATTGCCTCTTCTGGTTTCCCGCCTCTTTCCATTGCTAACTAATTATCCTGACAACTTCATAACAGATTTCTAGAGATCCTTGCCATACCCACTAAAAGACTAGTTTACCCTTGCTTACGGTTACGCCTCACGTATGTGAAGTGCATCGGGGTCGTAACATTACCCGCCATCCAAACTTTCACCTTGTCCTCAAGGGGAAATGCAGGAAATTGCTATTGAAAAACAGGGACTTGTTCCCACGTTGATTTGAATGCTAGTAGACCCTGCCACTGGATAAGAACTTCCTGGGCACCTAGAGGTCCCACTTGGCTAGGACGGACACCAAGAACTTCGGGCGGTTCCACAACTAGTTCCATTTCTTCATTGATCTGTGGAGGAAGGTCTTGGGTTACCTCGGTTGTTCCAATAGCTTACTTCAGCTGAGATACGTGAAACACTGGGTGTATGTTCACTGATTCTGGCAACCGGAGTTTGTAGGTAACCGCTCCAATACGAGCTAAAACTTCATAAGGACCGTGGTATCTAGGAGCTAGTTTCTCGGTCCTTTTTGCTACCAAAGACTTCTGTCAGTAAGGCCGTAATTTGAGATAAACTATGTCCCTACTGAAAACTGTACTTCTCTTCTCTTTCCATCGGCTACATTCTTCATCTTTTCTTGAGCATGTGCCAAATGAAATTTCAGCTCATCCAAGATGCCATCTCTTTCCTACAGTTGTTGCTCCACTGAGGCTACATTCGTCAAACCGGTTTTCACTCAAATAAATTGGGGGGGGGGGGGGGGGGGGGGGGGGTGTTGGTCGTGGCCATCTAGAATACAAAAAGGGGTTGATTTAGCTGCAGTGTGGAATGAAGTGTTGTACCAGTATTCTGCCCATGACAACCAGTTAGCCCATTGCTCTGGTTTGTCTGCTGTGAAACAGTGCAAATATGCCTCAATGCATCGGTTCACCACCTCTATCTGTCCATTAGTTTGTGGATGATAGGCTATGCTCCTCTTAAGTGTCGACCCCTGTAATCTAAAAAGCTCGGTCCAAAATGTGCTCAAGAATACTTTATCTCGATAAGAGATAATCGAGCGGGGGATTCCATGTAGTCGAATTATTTCCTTTACAAAGACGGTTGCTACTGTCTTGGCTGTAAAGGGGTGTCTGAGGGCTATAAAATGAGCATATTTGCTTAATCTGTCCACTACCACTAAAATTGAATTAAAGCCATTGGACCTTCGTAACCCTTCAATAAAATCCATGGTCATGTCCTCCCATACCTTATCAGGCAATGGAAGGGGTTGCAATAATGCTCCAGGTGATAGAGCTTGAGTTTTGTTTTGCTGACACACTTGGCATTCAGCTGCATAATTCTGTACGTCTTTTTTCATCCCTATCTGATACCAATTGGCTGCCAAATACTTATAAGTCTGTAACACCCTCGGGTGTCCTCCAATTGGGCTGTTATGGAATTCCTGGAGTAAAGTTGGAACGAAGGAGGAAGATTTGTAAATTACCAACTGGCCCTTGTAATAGAGTTGCCCTTGTTCAAACGTAAACCCTGGGAAAGACTCTTTGCTCTGTTGGATTGCCGAGATGATTTGTGTCAGCCGGCCATCTTGTGACACCTACTGCTGTAACTTGGTGAGATCCAAGGGCTGCTGTACTGAGATGAGAGCTAGCGATGAGTCCGAAGCCACACATGATAAGGCATCTGCTGCTTTATTGCCTGACCCGGGTTTATACTGGATTTCAAACTTGTATCCCAGTAACTTCGAGACCCACTTTTGGTGTTCGTTGCTGATTAGTTGTTGTTCCAGCAAATACCTTAGACTCTTCTGATCAGTTCTTACAATGAACTTTCGTCCTAGCAAATATAGTCGCCATTTCTGAACTGCCAGTACAATTGCCATCAACTCAGATCGACTTGAGGCCGGCTTGAGGTGAAAGGACATGACTAAAATAAGCTATGGGGCATTGGTTCTGCATTAGCACCGCTCCTAACCCCACTCCTAATGCATCTGTTTCTATGATGAATGGCTTGGAGAAGTCTAGAAGCGCAAGCACGGGTACCATAGACATGGCTGTCTTGAGTTGATTAAAGGCTCTGTCGGTTGCTTCATTCCATTCAAAATTATCCTTCTTCAATTGTTCATTAAGCGGCCACGCAATTTTCCCTTATCCTTCCATGAACTTACGGTAATATCTTGTTAACCTGAGGAAGCCTCTTAACTCACGCAAATTCTGGGAGTAGGCCAATTCGCCATAGCTTCAATTTTCTGTTTATCAGCAGCCACTCCTTCCACTGAGATGTGATGACCCAAACGCTCTAGTTGTTGCTGTCCAAAGATACATTTCTTCTTATTAGCATATAGATGGTGTTCTCTAGAACAGATAGCACTGTCTCCAACTGTTGTAGGTGGTCTTCCATAGATTTGGAATACACTTAAAAATGTCATCAAAAAACACCAAGACAAATTTTCTCAGGAAGGGTCTGAAAACATCATTCATCACAGCTTGGAATGTAGCCGGTCCATTAGTAAGACCGAAGGGCATTACCAGAAACTCATAATGACCTTCATGAGTTTGGAAAGTTGTTTTCGGCACATCTTCTGGTCGAATTTTGATTTGATGGTAACCAGATTTGAGGTCGAGTTTTGAGAACACACATGCTCCATATAATTCATTAAGGAGTTCATCAATAATTGGTATAGGAAACTTGTCAGCAACTGTGGCTTGATTTAATGCCCTGTAGCCCACACAGAATCTCCAGCTTCCATCTTTTTGACGAGTAAAATAGGGTTGGAAAAGGGGTTGGTGCTAGGTTGTATGATGCCTACCATGAGCATATCCTGGACCAGACATTCGACTTCATCCTTTTGGATTTGTGGATATCGATATGGTCGAACGTTAATGGGTGTGGTTCCTTCTTTGAGCACGATTGCATGATCCCTCACCCGAGCTGGTGGCAGTCTGTTTGGCATCTTGACTACCAACTTGTATCGATTTAATAACCTCTGTATATCTTCTGGAATGTCGCTTTCACTCTTGGTTTCTTCTGCTGAAAGCTTGCCCAACCCCAACATTACTCCTTCACCTCCACTTTGAAACACCTTCATCATTGACTTCAAAGATAATAACGACTTGCAAAATCCCGGATCCCCTTGCAAGGTAACTTGAGTGTAGCCCACTATAAACTTCATGGTTAAAGCCTGCCAATTGACGTGCATTCCTCCTAAAGAACCCAACCACAGCATTCCAAGAATCCTGTTGAAGCTCCCTAACTCCAATGGGAGAAAGTCTTCAACAACTTCAATTTTCGGTAGTGATAATACCACCCCCTTACACACACCCTCACCTTTGATCGATAACCTTGTTCCCATGACCACCCCGTACCCTTCAGTTGTTACTATAGGACTTTTGAGCTTTTTAACCAACTCCATTGTCATAAAATTGTGGGTAGCCCCCGAATCTACTAGTTCAACAACTTCTTGAGCACCAATTTTCCCTTTTATTTTCATCGTCTTAGTTGTTATTAAGCCCACTATTGAATTAAGCGAAATTTTGACCAGTTTTGTAATACCCACCTCTTCCACCTCGTCTGCGTCCGCCCTTTGTAGTTGCTTCTTATCATTCATAACTAAGACCTGTAGCTCCTTCCTCTTGCAGACATGGCTGATCGAATACTTCTCATCGCAACGATAGCATAATCCCTTTTCCCTTCTAGCTTGCAGCTCGGTGTCGGTGAGGCGACGAAAAGGAGCTTCGTTCTTTGAATTTCCTGTTTTCTCCCTACTGGTAGGTGCCCGATTCCCCATTGTGAGTGGATGACGGCCATATCCACCAGAATTGGTAGTTCCTTTTTGAATTGGAGCTGGGCCTTGGCCCATAGATGGAGAATTTGGGCCTCTCGGTCCAAATCGAGAATTATTCCTATCTTCTACGCGTTGCACAAAGTCCATAATTCTCCCTAGCCCATTCGGTTGCATCATGCGTACCTTTGAACGTATTTCGGACTTCAATCCAATAATGAAGTTTCCTTCCAGCACAGATTCTGGAATGTTCTCCAGCGAAGCTGCATGAAGCTCAAACTGTCGCCTATACTCCCTCACTGTGCCGGTTTGCACTAGAGACGAGAACTGCTCGCAAATCGTCCCTTCCTGGTTTGGTTGGAACTCCACGATCATCCTCTTCAGCTCCTCCCAACTCCAAATCATCCGTCGTCGGTCCTCCCACTGAAACCAGCCCAGTGCTTCGTCGTCCAAATTGATGATTGTGGTCTCGAGTTTTTCCTTTTCCGACATCTGGTTCAAGTTGAAGAATCGCTCCACCATATAGATCCACCCGTTTTCCGCCCTCCAATCCACTTCGCGGGTCACTTCCTCCGGACGACTTCCCGCGGTTGCTGTTGAAGTTGGAGTAGAAGCTGTTGGGTCTTGGTGCTCCTTGTTCGAATTTACCGCCGGCCTTAGCAGAATGTCGAGCTTCCCCAGCACCATCTCCAGATTTCTTTCCAATGCTAGAATCCGCAAAAGGTCCCCCCTCATTCTCTCAAATTCCCTCTGCATCTCTTCCCGAACGGAAACTACTTGCTCCTCCATTGTGCCTAGCCACTCAGATACCTTTTTCACCGTCACTCCCAGGTCGTGATGTTGCTTTGATACCACTTTGTTATGATCTAGAAAAGAATTGGAATGTTTTATTACTCTCAATGGCTTATTATAGATAGAATTCGCAAACAATTCGAGAGGTCTGCTAACTCTCCCAAACGCTAGACCTTACTTTTCTTTCTAATCTCCTCACTCTCCCTTTTTTCCTCTTTTATAATTAACTATTTTTCCCTCCTATTGCCTCTTCTGTTTTCCCGCCTCTTTCCTTTTTTAACTAATTATCCTGGCAACTTCATAACAGATTTCTAGAGATCCCCGCCATACCCACTAAAAGACTAGTTTACCCGTGCTTACGGTTATGCCTCTCATACGTGAAGTGCACCAGGGTCGTAGCAGTTTAATTCTAAGGTTACAATTTAGAGAAATATAAGGATCTCATCCAATCATGTGCCTACTTCATCTTCGTTCTAGTTTGTAATATATTTATTTTTTATTCAGTTTTGGAGTAATTACCATCACTAGTCTGTTTTTACTCCATTAAATACCTGGAGAACTTAATCTATGACATGGTAAAAGTTAACATACGACTGCTTTTTATTGAGAAAATAATTATGATCCGCCTCTCCTTGTGTTCATTTACTGTGCTTGTTATCCGTACTGTTCTCTCTGGTGGGTTCCCTTCCCAATGGTCTAGCCATATATGCCTGCCCTTTGTTCTGATATCATCAGTTATCATGAGAAAACTTAAGCGAAATCTGTGCTAAATTACTTGATTTTTTTGTTACTAACCTTTTTTTTTAATCTCTTTCTTAACTATTCTTTTTATAAATTTATTTTTTATTTTTGTTTTGGAATTTAACAAATCCCTAAGTCAACTTCATTGGTGCAATGACCTATGGTTGTGGCCTTTGAATACTACAGGAAGAATTACGTCCATATTTCTCCTTGCCAACGGTTATGGATGGCCTTTTCAACCTTGCCAAGATGCTTTTTGGAATTGAAATTGAAGCTGCGGATGGTCTGGCTCCGGTACGTATTTCAATTTAATTTTTTATGTTTTTTTGTTTTCATTTCACTAAATAATAGATATCAATATCTTCAACGCGCGCCCCCCCCCCCCCCCCCCTTCTTTCCAACAGGATACAAACAGTAATCTTAGTTTAGATTCTATTAACATGTGATGTGATTATCTTTTGTAGGTGTGGAATAATGATGTTCGATTCTACCGTGTCAAAGATTCTTCAGATAGCCCTATTGCTTACTTCTATTTCGATCCTTATACTCGATCCTCAGAGAAAAGGGGAGGTGCATGGATGGATGAGGTTCTTTCTCGAAGCCGTGTTCTGTCACAGAATGGTACATCTGCACGGTTGCCCGTGGCCCACATGGTGTGCAACCAAACACCACCAGTTGGTAACAAGCCAAGCTTAATGACGTTTCGTGAGGTAAATATAATTAGATTAAGAATTTGAGCATGCTGTCCACTTACATTTGAAATGAATAAAAATATGAGATTCAGCTATTTGGAAAGAAGTGCAGAATGAATGAAGGAATGAGGAATTACTATGGTTGGTGTTTAAAAATGGAGGTTAAGGAAAGCTAATATATTTTTACTTTTGTTGTGGCCTACGCTTGTATATTCTTTGGAGTAATGAAGGGAAAATAATAGAAATAGGATATCTTAAATTTCATTGTTGTGCACCCACATTTTTGGTAAACAACATTACAGAACATCTAGTAAGGTTTGGGCTCTCTTATGTATGATAAATTGTGAAACATGTTAAGGAACTCTGACTTGTTTGCAGGTAGAGACAGTCTTCCATGAATTTGGTCATGCACTTCAGCATATGCTGACTAAGCAAGATGAGGGACTAGTTGCTGGTATTCGAGGAATTGAATGGGATGCTGTTGAATTGCCCTCACAGTTCATGGAGAACTGGTGTTACCATAGGTATTTGTCTATGTTTTGGTATAGTATATTTTGCAATCTACGGTAGCTTCTATTTAGTATGGTTAAGCTATGTACGTGAATTAATCTAAAACCATCTTTTAAGAACATGCTTGCATCAGCAATTAATTCGTTAACTACTGTAATAGGGATACTTTAATGAGCATAGCAAAACACTATGAAACTGGAGAAAGTCTTCCTGAAGATGTATATTTAAAGCTTCTTGCAGCTAGGACTTTCCGTGCAGGCTCCCTAAGTCTACGTCAGGTTAGTGCAATATGCTGGTTTTGTTCTTTCATCCACTATCATCTTTTCTTTGCTGTGTTTTCCACTTTCTTTTGTGATGCTGTTGTGGATTACATGAGAATAGCTTATCAAGTTCACAACCACCAACTCACCCCTACCCCAAAAATTATACAGATAAGATTTGCAAGCGTGGATTTGGAACTGCATACAAAATACACTCCCGGTGGTTCACAATCTATCTATGATATTGATCGGAAGGTCAGTGAAAGAACACAAGTACTCCCCCCATTGCCAGAAGACAGGTTCCTGTGTGGTTTCAGTCACATATTTGCAGGTTTGCTTTCTCTTTCTAATTTTATTTCAATATGTTAATTCGCTTTTCATTTTAGCTACTATCTGACCTCTTGTACTTATTTAATATGTCATTCTTTGCAACTTTTAGGCGGTTATGCAGCTGGATACTACAGTTACAAGGTATTCTTATGCTGCCTATAAGTAACCCCAAGAACACCTTTATTTTATTTTATTTTTGGCCGAAAACCAAATGCCTTTATTTGGGAAGTATTGCAACTTTCATATTATTCCCTTCACCTTCCAGCTTGAGGGTACCCATGGACACAGAAAAACGTAGAATCAATATTTCTCAACGGTCTGAGGTAAATTTATATTGTTTTGCAGTGGGCTGAGGTGTTGTCAGCAGATGCTTTCTCTGCATTTGAGGATGCTGGACTGGATGACATCAAGGTAAGTCCACCGGAGCTCCCCAGAATTATTATAGAAGTATTATATTTCATAAGTCTCGTTGTACTTTTGCACAGATTAGTATTTTCTGATGTCTCCATATAGCTTGATAAGTTTCTTATCTTTGAACGAAAAGAAAATTTTCTAAATGTACAGCATTGTCTGATGCACAGTTTGAACATTGAACATCGCCAAATTCCTTTGAAGTTTTCTTCTTCTTGATAAATATGTTAAGGAAATGAGGATTCATTGATAAATCGGCAACTTTAAGTCTGGTGAAAAGATGGTGTCATGCATTTTCATGATGGTATCTCTCACTGCCTGGTTATTTGCTTCTTCTCCTGAGCTACTTGTAAAATCTCATGAATGATGGACTCATTCATTAAGTCACAACCAAAACTAAATTAAAACATGCCGTGGTCGCTATTTGTTTGGCCGAGTCTAAGTAACTGTTTTCTTGCTATAGGCTGTCAAAGAAACAGGGCACAGGTTCAGAGAAACCATTCTTGCTCTTGGAGGCGGAAAATCACCACTAGAGGTCGGTCTTTAAAAACACCTCTTCTTGTATAATGGTTTATTTCTTTGCTGGAGAATATTTTTATGCTTGAAGTTTTTCTCGCTTAGCTAACGTAATTGTCATTGAGATATTCTTACCAGAAAACTCAAAACACCATAGGATTGGGTTTTTGTCATAAGGATCCTATTGTCGCAATTCTGATGACTGCTCTTACTGAAAATAAGCTTCTACCAATCTCATATAGCTGTTTTTCTGATCACCACCAGGTCTTTGTGGAATTTCGAGGGCGCGAACCTTCACCTGAACCACTGCTCAGGCACAATGGTCTCCTACAAGTTGCGACCGCTTGATTCTGCTAGATGGGGGTATGAGTGGAGTTGTGGGCCTTTTTTTACATGGTCTTCCAAATTATCCATTGTAGGGGTGGAGTAAATTTCAACCGCTCCAAGTAGATCCCGTGACAGATCAGGGAACCACCTGGAAATAATTTATTGAGAACTTTGAAAAAACCGTTCATCTCAAAGTTATACAAAAATTGAAGCTAGTGGATATGTGTTTAAAAATTTGGCAGTTCTATGAAGCCCCCGACCTGTTCAAGTATCTAGTGAGCGCACACAAAGAGGGACGTCCCCGACAACAAACAACATGTCGGTTACTGGACTAAACGACGGCTTCTTTACATCTATGACAATTTTTTCTTGTGCTTAATCGAAATGCACGTATAAACATTGTGTTCTTAAAATGCTGAAATTTATCATGTATAATCTAACCAGAAAAAACTAGGGACGGTTATTTTTTTAATAAATCTAACATCAGGAATTCTATGATTAAAAAAAAAAAAAAAGGTGAAGACCGGATAGATTTACCTATGAATAAAAAACTTGTTTATGTTTATTAGTTTTCAACGTTTTCTTGTCAAATCTACAATCTACATAAATGAAATATTTTAGATAGGAAGGATAGACATTTAGAACGTTTTCGTCGTTTTTCGGTCAAAAGAGCCTGCAATGGAAAGAGTGCAAAAAAAATTTCTCACTATACCCTGTAGTGGAAACAACAATTTGACTATGATTATTACGATGGATTATTTGTTATGTTAGGCTCATTTTTCTAAGAGATTAATCAGGATAATATTTAAAATGTCAGACGACAAAGGATGATGCGTCGTTTTATAAAAAGAACGACGTTAAATCTAAAAGACAAAACCGGAGCCTCGGCTGAGATCATGAGAACAAGTGATTGGGTGTTTGTTTTTGTTTTAGAAAATGATTTTTTGTTTTTAAAAACACAGAAAATGAAAGCAATACCAAAATAGCTTTTGTTTATTCAGGGTTTTTAAAATCATTTTGAAAATATCGTTTTTAACTATGTTGTTTTTTTGGATTTTTTGAAAACGAAAAAAAAGTTGTTTTCACTTTTTATTTTTGTTTTCTCCTTCTATCTGCTCTCTCTCTCTCTCTCTCTTTCTGACTGTGCAGCGTTAGTAATGATCATGTCCAACGATAGTATCCATTTCCGACGAAGGCTGATAACTATAGGCTAATGACAATAATGATGGCCTCCTCGCGACGATAACTATCGATTCATGATCTAAATTTAGTCATCACCGCCACTTAGAACTCAGACCACCAATCTCTTCTATCCCTATCACTCATTGCAAAACCTACTACCAAAAATTTTTTTTTAATTATGGCTAATAATTTTTTTTTTATTTTTTTTTAATTAAAAATAAATAAGTTTATATATGATACTCATTTATAAAATGAGTTTACAAAATATATGACTGAATAAAATTTTATTTTTATGCTTTTCTATAATCAAACACAATTTCAGAAATAATTTCAATACAATTTTTAAAACATTTTCATTTTTAATTTTTTTAAAATCAGAAAACATTTCAAAACATTTTTAAAATGGTACCTTCTTTTTGTTTTTGTTTTTGTTTTGAATTAATTTTTATTTTTATTTTATTTTTTGCCAGAAATGAGTACAGGTTCTTACCTTCAAAGACAAACAGAAGCCAACACCGACCGAAGACCACCTAATTTCCTTTTTAGTTTTACAAATTACCGGCAATCAAAAAAAAAAAAAATGGAAAAAGGAAAAAACAGAAACAGAAACAGAAACAAAATTCAGCTCAGCTAGCAAAATCAAAGAATAATCTTCAAATAATACATAAATTCGAGTGTTTTAGATCTCCAAATCTAATTTCCAAGTATCATCTCTCTGTCGATTCATAAAATTAAAAAAAAAAAAAAAAGAAGGAGAAGAAGAAGAAGAAATGGCAAGGGCAGGAGGGATAACAAACGCAGTGAACGTGGGTATAGCAGTTCAAGCCGATTGGGAGAATCGCGAGTTCATCTCCCACATTTCTCTCAATGTTCGCCGTCTCTTTGATTTCCTTGTCCAATTCGGTATCACGCACTTCGTCAAATCCCCTTTTTCAGGCTTTTTTTTTTTTTTTTTTTTTGGGGCGGGGAGGTCCTTTTTCATGGTTTTTGCTCATTTGGGTTTGCGTCGTTTGAGATTAGCAGTTGACTTTTTTAATCTTTTTTTTTTTTTTTCCGTGATTGCTTTGAATTTCTTAGGGTAATTTTGCTGTTTGGGTTGGTGCTTCTTGTGTGTTAATTTGTGAACTAATTCGGGAATTTGATTGAGAGAGAGCCCATTTGTCTGTTTTCTTCTTGCCCTCGAATAGTAGGAATTACGGCTGGCAATTCGTAACAAATTTTATGTTTTATTTAACAAAATGGGCATATATTTGCCCCTATTAGTTTGCAGCACTTGTTAATTTTTGCTTATAAGTTGTGTAGAAAACTTTCTTGCTGCTTATAGTTTAAAGATTTGTTTGGGAGTCGCATTAGCAAAATGGGCATATATTTGCCCCTATTAGTTTGTAGACCTTTTTGATTTTTGCTTGTAAGTTGTATAGAAAACTTTCTTGCTGCTCATAGTTTAATGATTTGTTTGGGAGTCACATTCACTTTATAGTGTATTCGAATGTAATATAAGGAAGAGAATATGCATTTTGATGTCCCCTTTATACATTGTATTCAAATGTCACGTGTTTTTGGGTTGTAGAGAGAGAGAGAGAGAGAGAGAGAGAGAGAGAGAGAGATAGATAGATAGATAGATAGATATTGAATAGTCATTCTAATGTATACTGGGGAGAGGATGAAAAGTGTTTGAATTTGTATTTGAATAGAATATATGAGATACTTAAATACACATTGCATTGTAATGGGATATATTGTAGAGTGGATGTGTCTTACAAATACACTATAAGATTGGTCTTCACATTTTTCTTTTCGATCCCATTTTATTTATAGATAACATTTGAATTTTTTTAGCCTTTTGCATTCACATTGAATGTATGAATTCAGATGTAGAATTTCAATTATGTATTCAAATTGAATGTGTTTTTGGATAAGTTTGTCAAAGGTAGCATTTGAATAGTGTAAAGATAGAAAAATGAATGTGGTATGGATTTTTAGAAAGTGAAAATTTGGATTTGGATTTGAGCTGATTTATTGTGGAATAGTGAAACCATTTAAATGTACATGAAAGTTTCCCCACCAATCAAACGGACATTGCATTTGAATATTAAAAAAAAATTCGAATTGAATGGTTGATCCAAACAAGGTCTTATTGTTTGCAAAGATTCTTTCCTTTAGTTTTGTTTGAATTCAAATGTATGTCTGTCTCTTGTATTTTCCTCTTGCTCAAGGATAAGATAGCTAGCAAATGAGATTAGTCAGTAGGTAGTATCTGTAAATAAGGAGTCGAAACAGATTGCCCCTCTGTCCAGGCGGGGAAGGTGAACTCCTCTAATTCCCTGCTAGGGCACTATTTCCTTTGTCTCTGTTCAAGTTCTCCTTCTTCATCTTGCTTTTGTTTGGAAGTGCTGTTGGGAAAATCTTCTTTTGTTCTTGCAAGATGGTATTGGATTTTATGGGCTACAAAGTCATGATCTTATTCTTTTGTTCTTGCTATTTCAGAGGCTACAACCAAGAGCAAGTTGGCTTCATTGAATGAGAAGCTTGATACACTGGAGCGTCGACTCGAACTACTTGAAGTCCAAGTGGGTACAGCATCAGCTAACCCGTCTCTTTTTAATAGTTAAGATTGCCGAATTAAATATGTTTGTTGTATTACATCTTAAAGAGCCTCCCCTTGTGTGTATCGTGATTATGAACAGATTTCTTGGTCTTATAGGCCGTCTAGAAGCATGTATTTCTTGTGTTTTTCATCCAATAACTTTATGCATATATATTATTAATTTTGGAGAAAGTTTGGCTGCGTTTGATGTAGAATATTTGATTACTGATTGATAGCTTTGAGTAAGTTTCTATACTAGCATTCTTCTTGTAGCTATACCAAAAAATATGGTCATTGTTTAACCTATTTTGACATGATGCTGAACTGTGCAATGTTTAGGTGATATACCCTACAGGTTTGTGCTTACATACAAATACTTCCTTGTAAGAAAGCCTGAAATGTCTGTGCGGTTAACATTTATCTCTCCAGTCTACCCCTTATTCTGATTTCGGATTCATTATTTTACTGTGAAAACAAAGTCCCTAGAGCTGAGGTTATTACTGATGATCCACCCTTCAAAGCTTTTTTAGTTATTAGCTTCTTTGTGGGTTCTGAAGTTTCATCTACTTTCATCATGTTTCCCAAAAGTTGTGACTGATATATCTTCCTCCGCTTAATAGTCAAAGAAAAATGGTTGGCCATCACAGGTTTTGAATCTGAGATCCCTAGCGGGATAAACTGTAATATGCCATACGGCTTCCAGCTTCTGTATGGGTTTTGATGCTTCATCATGTTTCCCAAAAGTTGTGACTGACGTACCATCCTCTGGACAAAAGTTGAATAAGGATTGGCCATTTTTGGTTTGTTTGTTACCGTAGTGACTAGTTAATGGTTTATTTGTTACCGTCGTGACTAGTTATATTGATTATAGCTTCATATATATATATATATACATATATTGTTGTTTATGACTTTCGCTTATTAAAAAGAAATGTAAACATTTCCAGAGTTTGAATTTGAGAGTCCTGGTGGGATAAACTACAATATGTCATATGGATTCTACTTATCAGAATAGAAATACAAATAGGCTTTGCCTTTTGAATCCTAGAGTTCTTATCCAAACTCTTTTCTTCCTGCTTGTTAAGCTAACTCTAACGCTATAATTGTAACATACCATACCCTAAAAGAGCTTATTTATATTTCTGTGAAACGTAAAATGCTTGAGTTAAAAAAATAATAATAATAACAACGCTGAAACAGAATTAATAAATTGCGGCATGTCAAAAAGAGTTACCGATTTCTTGTGCCATACGAAGTGTGATGTGTCTAAAACTTGTCATTCACATACTGAGAAAAGGAATAAAAAAAAGATACAAATGCTTTAGTTAATATTATCTTGGCTCTGGAGGAGGCAAGGGTTGTGTTAAAATAGGTGAATCTTCCGTGGAAGTTGTCGGTAGAACAATTTTCCTTTCCAACACTAGGGATCCCGAGCTCTCGATGGACCTCATGTATTCGGATGCATTGTTCTCTATAATCAGAGAATCCTCTAGTTCACGTACAATGTCCGCCATGCATGGTCTATATGCAGAGAAGGGCTCGACGCACAGCATTGCCACCTCCACCGCTCTCCACATTGCCTCTGCATGGAAACCTCCCTTTATGCTTGGATCCACAATTTCATCAATGTTTGTCTCCCTTGCATGTTGTTTAGCCTGCAGAGAAACGTGCATCTTGGTTAGAGCCTTTGGCTGTTTAAAAAAATATTTTGTAAGTGCCGCGGGTAGTGAAATAAGTTTGCAGACGCTAATCTCGTTCTTTAGAAGGGCACTTAATGTACTTCAAACATAAGGTCACAAAACATGAGGTTGCATACCCATTCAACCAAGCTCCACTCATTCCGTGGCCTGCGAATGTTGAGAGGCTCCCTGCCACTTATAATTTCAAGTAGCACCACGCCAAAGCTAAAGACGTCGCTTTTGTCGGATAAATGGTGGGTTGTATAGTATCTGAAGAGTATAATTTTGATTAAGTCAGATTGTTTTCTTACAAGTATGGCATGAAAAATTCTATTTAAAGAAAAGTAGAAGAAACATACTCTGGGTCCAAATATCCAGCTGTTCCCCTGACTTCCAAAGAAACTCCACTGTCACCTTCTTGAGGAGCATATTTTGAGAAGCCAAAATCAGCAACTTTGGCGGTCATGCTTTGATCTAGAAGTATGTTGCTTGATTTCACGTCCCTATGGATAACGCAGCGCCCAGCATACGTGTGAAGATGAGTCAATCCTGTGGAACAAAAGCATTCTTCAAAACTTGGTGTATCATTTAGGTTAATAGAAAAAGCTAATTCCAAAGAGTAAATATTCATTTACATATACTTTATCAAGGACTAATTTGGGTTTGAGGTTGAAACAAGTTGACCGCAAATGTGCTCGGCAAACAAACAAAGTAGTGTTTTTCAGTCAAAATCACCCTAAATAATAATAAGTTTTTCACATAAGCATCCCTATTCATTCCAACATGGAAATGAATTCAAATTTTTTGTGAAAAACAGTATGAGATGAAAGTCGTATATTTAGTTTGGAGGGAGGAGCTCCACCAACTGGGCCCTATATGGTGGGGCCCACTCCACCCTAATCTTGAGTTGAGAATGAACAACATTTTCCTTTTTGTATAGCTTATAGGGAAGCTATTTTCTACAGCTTTTTTTTTTTTTTTTTTTTTTCTTCGAAAGCTAACAAAACTTGAGTAGAAATAATAAACATGTATGCATATTTACTCTTCCTATCTCACATGCCTCGAGCAGCACCAAGAGCAATGGACAATCTGGTTGGCCAGTCCAGCCTTTTTCTTTTCGCTGCTTCTCCTGTTGTAAGAAACAATCTTTTATCAGAAATCAAAGTCGATACGAGGAAGAAAGAAGAAGAATTGATTCGGAAAGTACCATAGAGGCGGTCTTGTAGGGAGCCATTAGACATAAACGGATAGACAAGAATTTGTTGGTCATTTTCACTACAATAACCAAGTAGAGGAACCAGATTCTCATGGCAGATAGTGGAAAGAAGATTTAGCTGTAAAGTAAATCAAAGGCATTTGTTAGTTGGTAAGTAAGCTGTTTAGTAGAAATTATGAAATATTGATATAGAAAGCTAAACCTCGTTCTCAAATTCCCGAGTCCCCTGAGTTGAAGTCGCTGATCGGACCTTCACTGCGACTTCTTGACCATCCAGCAGAGTGCCACAATAAACGGAACCAAAGCCCCCTTCACCGATCAAAGTCTTGTAATTTTGAGTGGCAGCTTCTATGTCGGCCAGAGTAAACGTCTGTATGCGTATCGACTTCACAACAATTTCTTCTACTATTGGTATTGAGAAAATTAAACCACTATTTTCTGCAGTTCATTTTACAAGACAAATCATACTTTCGAAACTAACTCAATATATTCACAATACTGCTTTAGGAGCATTAACTGGATTTTAGGGTCATTTTATTTTTCGGATTAGATTAGAATACTCACTCTTTGTCCTCATTGGATATCCTTTAAATCCTTTGCCGTTGAATATTCCTTGAGGGATCAATTTTTGTCTGTAAAAGCACACAATGAAGACTCCTGCAGCAACAGTCAATAGTAAAGATCCGCATGCCACGGAGCCTATGATGATTTTTCGTTTCGTAGAAGCTGGTCCTTCTATGACTGACTTGCATGCAATAGAGCTGAAACACGGATGCTCAAGTATCAGATTCCATTGCATTTTCCATTATGCAATAATAGAAAAACATCAATGATTGAATCGGTACCTTGTGTCGAGTTTCGAACCATTGTCGCTTGATGGATGCTCTTTTGCAACAGGGTTGCAGCCAATATACCTGGAAGTAGACAGGTAAATAATCTTACTTGGGAATTTTGATAGCTTTGTCCTAAGGAAAAGCACATCAATTGAAAGGCACAAACTTACATTACTTCCAAATGTTGCATCATTGCAAGAGACTCTGGAAGTGGTCCCTTAAGATCATTGTTCCTTAGATCCCTGGTTAAGTAATATTTTTATCAACCAAGACATGTTAAGGAAGAAAAAGATTTAAAATTTTCAACATACTTGTTTGGGAATAACTAATTAGTGCTTTCAGTGATTGTGTAAGTGTGAGTTATTGAACAATATTAGGGAAATTTAGGCTTTGGTTCTATAGAGGTTTTACAACTTCCAAGGCTCAACTTTTTCATTCATATATGTATGCAAATAAAGATATTTTAATCCGAATAATATCGTGGATAAAAATTTTAATTCTAATTTTAAGTATCAATTTATGTAGTATGTGAAATATTGTCCTTTTATATTTATCGATTTAAAGATGGTAATTTACTATTATATAAACTGATACTTTAAGATAAAAATCTGACATTTTTAATGTTAGTTTTACAATTTACGATATCAAATCTCATCAGAAGCTGAAAAGTAAGAACTTTTTGGTGACTAAAACACGTCAAAGTTGTACTTGAAAAGAGGAATTACACTGATCTCAGCATGGAGGAAGGAGAAAAGTCTGGAATTTCACCAGTGAAGCCATTGGAGCTCAGATTCCTATACATCATAAAATAATCAAAAATAAGCAAGACATAAAGCAATTTAGGACAAAAACCACATTAAAAGCCCAAATAAAAAGAGAGAGAGAGCAAAAAAAAAAAAAAAAAAACTTGTGTCACCATACAGGGTATATAAGTTGGTCAAATTAGTAATACTTGGAGGAATTGGCCCTCTAAGATTCATTGAAGGAAGGCTCCTGAAAAGTGCAACAGCACAGAAAAATAAATAATAAATAAATCATTATTAAACTCAACCATATAAAAGTATTTATTTTCACAAAGCTCGGAGACTTACAGTTTGGTTATGAAAGTGGAATCATTAATGGAGTCACAAGACAGGCCTTCCCAGGAAACAGGAAGACACGGATCTCCTGTCCAAGTCTCCAAAACTTTGTTTTCCTCGTTACAAAACAACTCACACTTGACCTCCAAAATCCCACTCACTAAAGAAACAAAAATTGATGAGAGTGAGTTATACAAATTAGGTTTCAAAAGGATTCACATACTACTAACTTTGGAAATTCTGTAGTTGGATTAAATAAAAAAAGAAACTACTTGGACTTTCAAATAAAATTACAATCATGATATAAAAAAATATATATAAACATAATAGTTTAACGAAATTCGAAAAAAATATAACAGTTCTAAATTGTGTCTATCAATATATTTTGTTTTGTTTTTCATTTTTATTTCCACTGACCAGAAAATTCTCCAAATTACATATCTACCATCAATGCATATTCCTAAACAATAATATCTTCGTGTAAAGAAACACGTATATGTACATTTTTCTAATTAGATACACATATATGTACATTACCAACAACAAATACGCCTAGATGATGGGGTGGAAAGTGGAACTGACCATCATTTGGGCTAGTCTCTTGAGCCCAAGGGAACACCTGAAAGATCTCATAAGCATTGCAAATGGGTCCCAAACCAGACTCAGAGGCCTTCACCAACGTCAAATTAAGAAACCCATTTGCTCTTACATCAAAACTAACCTCCTTATAGTTTGACCCACCACCCTGTATATCAAACCATGACTCTTTTCTCTCATTGTTCAGGTATATATCAAACACCCTCTGGCCAGGGTACACTGTAGTTTCCAGCTCATGAAAGTAGAGAATCACTTGGTATTGGTGATCCCCTTTGTCCAATAAGTCATTGTGGAGAAGCTCCAATCTGTTTTGATCAGACAAAGCCGTTTGTAGAACTTGTGATGGTGCTCTTACTTTGCCAGTGTAGTTGGAGATTTTCACAGTAGGTGATTGTATTGTAGTTGTTGTTGGGCCAGAACTTGTTAATGGCTTCCAAATTCTGTCACTTGGATCATTTGGATACCTAAAATAACCAAAATAACCATAGTAACGATGTGAATTAATAGTCCATTTGGATCACCATCATATTTTAAATATATGATAATCTAATCAAACATGAAAAATATATATATGTGATGGTACAGAACTGTGTCATAGTAGAATGGTTTTCTTATTTTTCTTTAGTTATTTTTTTATCTTATTACAGAATTCTCCCTTTTTTTTTTTCATTTTAGGATAAATTACTCATTTAGTCCTTAAACTATTATTTAGTACAACTTTGGTCCATGATATGTTTTTCATAATTTGAATGACCCTAAATTATTAAAATATTGCTACAATAGTTTTTTCTGTTAATTTTTAAATGAAATCCGTCAACATTTTTGGTGAAAAATTGATGCTACTAACTTATTCCCATAAAAATTTAAAGGAAAAGACTAGTATTGTAACGCTTTTAATAGTTTAAAGTCAATCAAACTATTTATAAAAAAAAAAAGAACCAAAATTACACAAACTTAAAAGTACAATTTACCTTACTTTTTATTTACTTATTAGCAAGTGTAATCTTAAATCTCCAAAATCTTTTTTTCCCCCACTTAGATTTGAAAGAAAGAAAAAACTTACTTGATGATGTCCCCATCCTTGCCTCCCAAATTGATTCTTCTGACCACTTTAAGAACACTATAAGAGAAGTTTTGCAAATATTCTAAACCTTTTAAAGGCCTCAGCACAAGCTGTGAGATATAAGGAGCCCCTTCTCTTTTCACCAAGCAAAAGTCTATGTACTCTTTAGTAGCTCTAAAAATCACCTCAACCTCAGAGTCGTTGGGAGAATTTATTTGACTAATGTTTGTAACACCAACTGAAACAGAAAAGGATGTCTTCTTTCGCAATGTGTCTTCACAGTGCAAAAATGTACCCCTTACCAAATACTCTTCACCCTTTATTGTGTCTAAGCTATAACACGTTTTTGAAGAAAAATCCGTGTGGAACATCCGAGCTTCATCGTAGCGAGTGTAGTTTGTAGATGCCTTGCATGTCTTCTGGCAACTTTTCTTGTCAGGGAACCAACGGTAATCCGTTTCCCAGCTTATATTGGTATTAGGATCTGTATAATTGAACTCGGCGCAACATGCTATGCTAACAAAATCTGCATTTAGAGTAACTAGGTTTAGATAAACATTTTGTAAATGAAAGAATTGAAGGTTAGATTGTGACTGTTGATCTATCTTTGAAAGCATTTTAAGCAACTAAATATGCAACTAGAAGAATGCTAATTCCCTCATCAAAGAAGAAGAAGAAAAAAGGGGACTAAGGTGGATCTTGCGGGTTGCAAATAGTTTAGTTATGTAGTGATGAGAATACTCGTTCTCCTTGACAAGACTCTTGGATTCGAAGTAATTTAACAATGATAAAAACAGTATAATAAGTAACCCACTCATAAAAGATCTATATTCATACAGATATATATATATATATATTGTTTTTATAGAATTGTCTTAGTACGCCATTCTCTATCCTTATAATCCTTTTAGCCTCTAATTTTTTTTTTTTAGTAGATATTGCTAAATCATGAATTAGTGACTTTGTATGACCCTTTAGTTAATTTTAAAAATGAAAAATTAAAAATTAACCTGTAGTAAATGGCATGAAAGGAAACAAAAGAAACAACCTAGGTTAAATACATCAACCGTTTCAATTGCTCTTCATAAATAACCAGATAAAAAAATATGGTAATAATGATAATAAGCTTAGTTGTGGCATCACAAGTTATACTTTCTTAACAGCTTAAATTTGAGGAAATGACCAAATTCATTTTTTCCATCAAAATTCCTCAAGAATGGATTCGAAATGTAATTCAATAAATAATTCGTTATAAAATACTGAGACAGGCTAACTAATATCAAATCCAAAGCTAAAATCTATAGGAAAAGTTTAATTAATCATGAATTAAACATGTTGATATTTCATGAAAATGCTCATAAATATATATATGTATTTATGTGATGATCTAGTGAAAATTCATTCCACACTTACCTTTTTGTGCACAAGTTGATTGAGCAAGAAGGGAGAGGTAGAAGATCAAACATCCAAATGCTCTTGAAGCCCAATTGTTGACCAAAATTCCCTCCATCATCTTCTCAACTTTGGAGGTCGCCCCATTGGATATATAACTAAAACTAAATCATACTACCAAAACACCTCTTTTGGATTCCATGGAACTCGATCACTTTCCTTCTGTATTTGCTTGTAGGTTCCTGACTTTCATTCACCCTAGAGATTCCCAACCTTTCCCTAGAAAGTCACATAAAACCCAACAGATTAAAAAAAAAAAAAAAAAGGAACCTTTTTCCTCACAAAAACATATCCAAACAGAAAACAAACATCCAAGGTTCTTCACAGATTAGTCATGATCTTTGAAGATGCAGGGACAATAGATTATCCCCAAAAAAAAAAAAATTAAGGGGGCAGAGATTTTGACGAAGAAAGAGATTTTTGATAAAATGGGGTTTGACTTCTATTATCGATTACTATATTACATGCACAAGTATACGAAGGAAGACGAGAGGCTACATTAATTAGAATATTGATACAAATTTAATTATTACGGTTAATTGAATAATTAATTATATATAAGGTAGTATACACTGTTTGTGCTTATGGCGGTAGTTTGATTTTAGCTATATTTTAATTTACAAACGATTTTAAATAAAGGGGGCGGAGTAACCCTTCGTCTTGGTGTACCTTCGTCTCTCTCCTTGTCTCTTTCCCAAATTAATTCAAACATACAATAAATAAATAAATATATAATGGGAATTGGGTCTCGTTTAATTTCTTTTTTCTTAACCAACTAACAAGGTTTAGTAGGGACAATTATATTTAGTTTCAACCCTAGCTAATTGTTAATATTTTTCTTTAATTTACGAGTGAGGAGACATGAACTTTACACCTAATTTTCGTCTTCTCATTATGTGTCTAGAAGATATACTAGTAAAAGTACATGTAGAAAAAAGAAGTATTATGTTACAGTAAATAAAAAATATCAGAAGATACTAATTTTAACCCGTCAAATTTTGATATATTTTAATTAGATTATTTTCACACGTGATTCTTAAATTATATTTTTAGTTTTAAGTTGATTTCTAAATTATGATTTTACACGTCATATTATTTTGAGTTTTTTATTCTCACAAAATGATCCTTGCATCAATTATTCCTTCAAAAACTGAATGAAAATTGAACATGCATTTAGATCAAGTGAGTTTTAATTAAGACTAATTTTTAGGAGAGAAATTGTACTTCCAAAATAGCTCTATCACACTATAGATTTTTGATTAAAACATAATTTATGTTATATAGTTTTAATTAAAGTATAGTTTGTTTTCAAAATTTCTAAGATTGAAGTATAATTTCCTTTCAAAAAAAAAAAAATAATTATGGCCTTGTCGATAAGTAAAGCTTATATGATCAAAATATTCCTGTCTATTTTTTTATTATAAAATAATGACAGAGGGAACTATTAATATAATAATAAAAAAAAGTTAAAAAAAGTATAATATATAAAGTCAAAAGTCAAAGACTAACATAAAACTGAAATAGATAAGTGCAGTGCTATTTATAAAATTAATTTAATGTCATTATAATGATGTACGAAGATGATTCATTATAAAATTCTCTAATAAAATGAAAAATTGAAAAAAATAAAAAAAGCTTGCTATTATCTTCAAGTTACTATTTATAAATAAGCAATCCCTATTCAATAGAAATATGTGATCTTTAAAACAATTATTATTATTGATTCTCCCTAAAAAATATAATAAACAAAGAAAGGGACGGTGCTGGATTTCTCTTCCATATTGAAGGTCTCCTTAGCCCTTTTATATTACATTTCTATTTCTTCTAATTCTAACAGTTCCTAATCATCCTACCCAACATTGGAGGTTTTCCAAACTACTACCAATAATAGGGTAGAAAAATATCCCAAAAAGTTTCTAATTAATATATAGGAAAGAGATGCTATCCTTAACCCTTATGAAATTATAAAACATTAAAACTTAAGTAAATCATACCATATAACATATTTTATGTATACCTACTAAATATATGGTATATATTTAAATATTGATAAAATTATAATATATTTTATTTATTTTTTTAAAATAATGTATTTATTTTCAAATCTACTATTGTTTTTCTATCCTTGCTCTCTCCTTTTTTCCCTTTCGTCTCTTTCTTTCTCTTCTATCTCACCACAACACCCCCCCCCCCCCCCCCCCCCCCCTCCTCTCTCCTGCTTACTCGTCAGAGAAGACAACGGGCTCTAGACATTGATAGTCAGTTAGAATGGGGAGGCTGGAGATCCCTTGCTAACGATGATGCGATCTCCCTTGATGACTAGAGGCGGTGCAAGAATCTAAAGGAGAAAGCAGTCTTTCTACTGCAAGCTTCCAATCGAGACCGCGAAGCCTCTAGTGGAGATCGTGAAGTTTCTGAATCGTGTCTTGTAGTGACGGAGCAGAGCTTGACTGGAAGTTTCTAATGACCAAGATTGCAAAGTTTCTGGCTACGATTTTGATTAACAGCAATGTCAACAACTACAACCACTCTTGTGCTGGCGACATCAACGACGACGGTAAGGAGAACATTGAGAGAAGGATGCAAGATTCACGGCAAGGCAAGTCGCAGCTATTGTTATTTGTGGTTATTTCTTGGTATTTGTTGGTATTTTTGTTGTTCTCTTGTGATTCTATTTTTTTTTTTTGCTATAAATGGAACTAATGGAAATACTAGAAATACTGTAAATAAATATATTGAAATTATTACTTTAAAAAATATATATATACTAAAAATATGTAAAATATAGGTATTTTTCATATTTCCACAGAAATCCAGTATTTTCTTTCTATATTTCCATCCATACCATCACATCGCAATTTGATCTCTTTGCTGCTACTGTTGTCGCCATCGCCATTGCCATCGTGATATGGTTTTGCCGCCGTTGTCATGATGTCTTACGGTGCAACAGCATTGATAATGGAAGGGAGGGAGGTAGAGAGAGTAAGAGATAGAGGAGAAAGAAAGATGAAAGGTTGAGGATAAAAAGGGAAGAGAGAGGAAAAAAATGAAAATAAATTTAATATTTTTATATATAATTAATTTAAATTGATATTTAATTATATTAATTTTAATCTTATTACTATTTTAAAATATCATTATCAAATATACTATTTAGTTACCTTATTTTGAAACTTATTAGTCCTTCTTACAGAGAAATTGATAAATAACGTATTTATTTATTTCTAGGAAGGATAGGATGGGGTGAGCCTACCGACCCCTCCCCCAACAAAAATAAAATAAAAGAAAAGAAAAACGAATGTAACTTCAAGCATTTTTATTAGAGGAGACAACTGATCGCATGTTACAAATCCATTGATTCAACATTTTTATTTTGTTGTGATTCCCTAGATATACAAACACAAAGACACTTAAAGTTAATAGCAGTGATTCCGCTGACTATTTTTTTTTTTTTTTGGTTTTTTAAGATAAATAACTCTTTTGGTTTTCAATCCTTGACAAAGTTATGATTTACTCTCTAATATTTTTTTATTGATTAAAAACTTCTTAAATTTTTTAAATTGGTAAAAAAAAGCCCTTTTTATTAATAGATGTTTATTATTTAACATAAATATCACAAACATGTCATAATTTGGGTAAGTTTGATAAAATAATAATATTAATATAAAAAAATATTAAAGAAAAAAACATACCTAGAAGTCCTATGACACTGCAGTGGAGAAGAAAACCCAGAGTTTGGTGGCTATTACAGCGAGCATAAAGGCCGCTGCCGTCGTCGTCTTGTCGTTTTCGTCTCAAGCATTGCCTCTTGGGATTTGGTTTGATTAATATGCTATTTATTTATGTGTTGCTTAAAATTTCTTCATTTTTTTATTTGATTTTGCCCATTATCATGTTATTGAAAATTTAAACTCTGTTACTGGGTTTTGTTTGAGGAGATAAGATTTTGTTGTTGTTGTTTTTTATGTTTTAAATATTTTAAGGGTAGATTTGCAAATTCATTAAATATATAAGATTTTTTTTAGAAATCTGTCAAGCTTTTAACTTCCGTTGATAAGAAGGATCTTTTTGCACGTAGTTAAAAAGTTTAAGGAGCTTGTAATCAGGAAATAAAAATTAGAGATCAAATTACAACTTTGTTAAAAAATTGGAGGTCCAATGGGTTCTTTACCTTTTTTTTAAATTAAAGTTAAAAAATTATATAGTTTTTTGTTTCATCAAGATTCCGTTTTTGCAATAATTTTTCTTTTTATTTCTAAATTTCCTTTTAGAAAATGTGTATACCATGGTGAATAAGATTAGCCGCGCAACTTTATGTATTTTGTATATATTTAGGATTAATTTTATTTTTATCTTTAAATTATATATTAACATATTATTTGCCATTTGCCTCTCATAATTATAAAATCATAAAATCATTCATTATGGTTTCTATTTTTCATAAAATCATTCAAGATATTTCATTTGTTCACTTTTTATTTATAATTCTAATAGATGTACTTATTGATAACTCATTGAAAATTAATAAAAAGAATTTTAAAATATAAATTCCAGTTATTAACTTTTAAACATATTAAAAACAAACTTTTCAACAAATATTTTTTTCCTTTCTCTTCTCCTTTAATTCTAGTTTTTTTTGTCAAGATTAGGGTTTTTATTGGGGCAAATTCCAGTTTGGCTAGGCGATCTCCGGACAGCGATGGCTTGGGCTTTGACTTCGCTCAGGCTCTGGTGGGGAGATTCCAGAGATGGAGACGTCGTCCCTGGAGCAACAAGGACGAACTGGGAATTGGAAGAGAGGACAACATCAGTGGGAATAGTAGGTGAGACGGCGTTGATGTTGTAGATCTGTTCTCCCCATTATTGGTTGTTACAAGCTGCCCAGGGAAAGGATGAGCTCTGCCAATAATAATTATAATAATAGCAAATGAAAAATCAGAGGGAGGGAAGAGAATAGAAAGAGATATTTTATTTGTTTTTAGTTTTTTAATGTTATTTATCCTTTTTTTTTTTCATGTTTTTCTACTAATTAATATTTTTATTTTAAAGTACATTTATCTATCTCTTAATGTCGCATAAATAATTTCATTAAGTTAATAAACAGAAACAAATAAAAAGAAAGAACGGTTTGAATGATTTTATAATTTTAAAATGTAAAGTGAAAAATAATATAAAATTTACGGAGAAAAATAAAATTAAGCATATATATATTTATATATATTGAGTTTATATATTTATATATTTTCATTACATGGATTATTTCACTTTTCAATAATTCCTCTTGTTAGAGCTCCTTCGTCGACAAGAAATTAATGTAAACCAAACCAGAGGACAATTAGACATTAACTAGGAAAATTGAGTTTTAGTGACGCGATAGTTGTCACTGATACTATCAACTTTCATAAAACCATGCTATCAACATTTGCTGTCGTAAAAATATGCGCGTCATTAATTTTCTTCTTCTTCTTCTTCTTCTTTTAACGACGATATCTTACATTGGCGTGGTAAGTGTTGTTCAGTGACAACCTATCGTGATTCCGTTTTATATCTCATTTTATATGAATCTCAAAGTGATTTTATTTAATGATTAATTTCATTGTCGATTATTCTTTGATGACAATAACTTTAATCATTAAAACGTTTCTTTATCCTCGATTTTAGTACAAGACTATTGGTTTGTTTAGATAACGAATAAATTTAAATTTCTATTAGAGAAAACGTTATAGAAAAAAAAAAAAAAAAGAGGAAATGAAAAATGGATGTCAAGCAAGCTATATATAAGTAAAGCTATCTGCAATATTTATATTTAATAGTGTCACTGCTATGATGCATATGTATTTTACAACAAGCTCTTGGATCCTATTGAAATCTAGAAATGGGTGTTAGGCTTTAATTCTAAATATCGTAGATTCTTAATCAAATATCTCAAATTTTGGATTTCAAAATCTTTATGTTGAATTGTTGAGAATAATTATTTAGAAAACATGCTTGAATCCATGCTGGTATATTAGAGAAGGATGAAGTCTTCTACAGTCAAATCTCGTTAAGTTCTTTAGATGTTTTATGGATTTTCTCTTGAATAGGGAAGGAGGAGGGGAACAAATATTATGTATTATAATTTGATTTGAAGACCACAACCCTTATAATGACCCTTATATACTAACTGAAATTAGAATAGAAAATTATAGTAAATAGGTCATTTTTTATGTGGTTTGAAGGTAAATAACATAATTTTAAACATTTGAAAATTTATAGCATATCCTAATTTGTATTTATGTAACATTACATTTTTGTCCTTGTAAATCAAATATTCTTCACTCCTTTTCTCTCTCTCTCTCTCATATTAGTGTTCTCTCTCCCCCCTCCATCTCTCATCCTCTCTCTCTCCTCTGTCTCGAACTCTCTCTTTCCTTCCTTTGTCGACGGTTGCATCTTAGTCCAGCAATAAGTAACTCGGAGCTCAATCGGGACGGCGATCGACTCTCGATTGCAATGGGAGTGCAACTCCATCCATATTTCTCTAGATGACTATGGCGATTGATCTTGGTAGCTGTGGGATAGTGAAGAAACCAAAGCTCGATTGTGCCAGAGATTGGAGCTCAATGGCAGAGATTGCGAGAAACGGCAAGCGGCAGTGCAAGATCACAATTGTTTTTCTAGGTTTGTTGGTTTTTTTTTTTTTTTTTTTTTTTTTTGTAGATCTTCGTCATTCTCCTATTGTCACTGCCATTATTCTGGTCACAAGCTTGCAATCTCTCACTGTTGAAGTCATGACGAGACTGATAGGAGGTGATTCATGATTAACTGGATCTTCTCAGTACGAGGTTCGCTAACTCTAACGAGATCAATAGCGACAGATTGATGGGACACAATTTGTGATCTCTGGCTATCGTGACAATCTTTGGCCAACTCTGACTAGATCTTTCTATTTTCGACTCATGAAGACAACAACAACGATGATGACGACTAGCACGACAGTGATGGTGAGGTGGTGATGGCTATTTTCTATTGGATTTAGGAGTGGTTTTGATCAATTTGGGGACTAGGATTAGGGATTATTCAATTTAATTTTTTTTTTTTACAAAATTGGTGAATTAATGATTTATATCATAAATCAAATCAACAATTTATAAATAAATCAATAAATTATATCGTAAATCAATGATCTACACACTCAGTAAATCAAATACCAAAGTAAATTAAGAATTTACATAAATTGATACTTACGTTAATAAAGAATTTTTGTTATAAACTAATAATTTATTAGAGGAAATCAAGAATTTATATAAATCAATAATTACGTAAAGAAAAGATTTATCAAACATTTACGTGTAAATAAAAAATTTACCAAAATAAAATCATGAGTTTACACATTAATTTGTAATGTAAATAAAGAATTTATAATTAAATCAAAGATTTACACACGTAAAATAAAGGATTTAAAGCTAAATAAAAAAATTTACATGAGGATTTATAGGTAAATTAAAGATTTACATGTGTCAATAAAGGATTTACTAGTAAATTAAAGATTTATACATTAGAGGTATTTTAAGAATTTTAAATTATGACAAATCATGATTTATCTGATAAATTTATTAAAATTTACCAAATTTGGTAAATAATGATATACCAAGTTAAAAAATAATTTACCAAATTAATTTACTAAAATTTACACATAAGGGGTATTTTTGACATTTTAGGTTGTGGTAAATCATTATTTTTAAAAAATATGCCATTTGCTAATAGTCTAAACATTTTCAGTTATTTATTTATATTAAGGTTGAGTTTTAGCCTATTTGTTAAGAATACCCTAAGCGGGAAAAAAATTGTTAATATATTTTATTTATTTTGAACTGATTAATAATATATTAGGGGTTATTTATTACATTGCTATATATTCTCGTTCTATTTACATGTTAAAATAAATATAAGTAAATATAATTCACTGACTGCTTGTTATTAAACTGTTTGAATGTTGTATACAATGGATTTTTGTATGTAAGAAGACAATGTTTTAAAGTAAACAGTCTAAATCTATAGTACGTAGTCTATGAGGTTAGATTAAGTATCTAACTCATATTAAGACCATTATATTGTTCAAAGTCAATTGGGGAGACGGTTAGTCTTGACTGTCTGGAGTTTTGACTCTTAAGTGGAGACATAGATATATTACTTGATAGTATTGTATCAAACTGGGACTAAAGTGCAATTGATCTGCATAATCTATTTGAGTGGATTAATTCACTTTTAAAATTCATTATGCAATAACCTTAATCCTGAGTACGTGAGTCGTTTCATGTATATAACTTATATACTTTGATATTCCAATGGCTAAAGCATTTCAGAAGTAGTAAACTTATAGATCAGTTCGTTGGGTATATGACTTGTATATAATGGAGGATCTGTTTATAAATATTGAAATTATAGCTTTAATGAGGAGTAAATGTTATCCTCTTAATGTCATTATACTAGATGTGAAAATGGATAAAGCCTTAGGTTGTTTGCTAGATAGATGGCTTCTTATCACATATGATAAATAATCATTTTCTTATTCAGGAGTATAATAGATATTTAACATAGCGTGATCAATAGGTCGAACGAACTTTGACTTAAGGCTGCTCATAGATATCATATGAGGGTGTTGTATATATGACAAGGTCATTGGACGATAGTTCATCAGTGGTACGTAGTACAGTTAATAATTGGGAGTGCAATTTCAAGTTTATAGTGGTGTGATTCTAAAACTAATAGTTATAATGGGTTTATTTGGTATAAAATAATAGTCGTATAGATTATTAAAGCCTACATTATATATGTCTAATTTATCTATTTACTAGCTTCACATAATTGCTTAACAGATGGTAATTAATCAGGATATTCTTTATTGTTTATATTCTTCCATTTAGTGTTAGGTGTACCCTAAGAAGCAATGTATTTTTCATTGAATTTTTGAATTGATTAATAAAATAATTTAGAGGTTATTAATTACATTGCTTTTAGTCCTCAAGGTGTTTATATGTTAAAGCAAATATAAGCAAATATGGCTCATTAACTGCTTGTGTTAAACTGCTGAAAGGTTGCATGTAATGATCTTTTGTATGCAAGAAGACAACTTTCTAGAGTGAGCGGTCTAAACTATGATTTGTAGTCTATGGAGTTAGAGTGAACAACTAACACATATTAAGACTATTATGTTATCTAAATCTAATTAGGGGACGGTTTGTCTTGACTATCCGGAGTTTTGACTCCCGAGTAGAGACATAGATATGTTGCTTGTTGGTAACATATTGGACCAGGACTAAAGCGTGACTGATCTGCATAATCTGCTATGAGTGGATCAATCTGCTTTTAACGTTTAATATGCAATAACCTTAATTCTAAATACGTAAACAGCTCTATGTATATGACTAGCATGCTTTGATCTTCCAAAGGCCAGGGCGTCTCAAAGGTAGTAAGCTAATAGACTAGTTTGTTGGGTATACAGTGTATATATGATGGAGGATTGCTTACAGATAAGGAATTATAACTCTTATGTAGAGTTAAGTTTATGCTCTTAAAGGCATTATGCTAGATTGGTGAGAATGGATAAGGCCTTGGATCGTTTGCTTGACAAATGACTTGTTATCTGTATATGGTGGATAATCATTCTCTTATGGGATGTATAATAGATTTTTAGGATAGCATGATCAAAAGATTGAACTAATTTTGACCTAGGTTGATCATGGATATCATATAAGGGTTTTGCATTAATGATAAGATCATTGGACGATGTCTTTTTTAAGGCTTGTATAATTTGCAGTATAATTGGGAGTTCAGTTTTAGGTCTATAGTGGAATGATCCTGAGATTAATGATCATGTGATTGAGTTGTTTAGTATAGAATAATAATTACATGAATTTACAGGAGCCTGATTATATATGTTCAATCAGTCCCTTTGCTAGCTCTTATAGTTTCTTAAAGATGATAGTTGATTAGGATATTCATACATAGCTTATTGTCTTGTATTTATGAAGAGAAAAATCCAAAATACCCTCGCACAGGGTATAGGTGTTTTTCTCAGTGTGCTAGAGGGGCAAAATGATAATTTTGTATTATTCAATGAATATGATAAATATATATTTTCGGATGATAAGATTTGAAATTCAAATATGTGATTGATTTGAATTTTGAAAAATCTTGTCTTAAGATAAATATTTGAAATTTGAATTTATTTGAATTTGAATTGAACAAAATCTTGTCCTTGTACAAAGATAGGTGGTGTCTACATTGGATAAAGATGGAAGACAAGATTCTCTCCTATTTGAATTTGAATTTTGTTTTAGATAAAAGATTATACAATTATTTGAGTTTTAAATAAAGTTACCATGCTTTTATTTGAATTTGAGTTGTGGAAAATTATCCATGAAAGATAAAATTCAAAATTCAAATATTTGTGGAGTTTGAAATTTGAATTTGAAATTTGAAATTTAAATTTGAAATTCGAATCACAAACCTATTAAGAACTGAATTTTGATTATGGATATATCCACTAGGAAGAATCGGTTTTTGTGGATAAAGGAAAAGTGGAAAATTATTTGAAAGATAAAATTCATGAAAGATTATCCATGAAAGATAAAATTCAAAATTCAAATATTTACGGAATTTGAATCACAAACCTATCAAGAACCGAATTTTGATTATGGATATATCCACTAGGAAGAATCGGTTTT
This sequence comes from Antiaris toxicaria, assembly GCA_035233585.1. Taxonomy (NCBI): domain Eukaryota; kingdom Viridiplantae; phylum Streptophyta; class Magnoliopsida; order Rosales; family Moraceae; genus Antiaris; species Antiaris toxicaria. The sequence goes on from CP141157.1 coordinate 27,396,744, forward strand.
TGTGGATAAAGGAGAAGTGAAAGATCTTGTTTGAATTCTACTTGAATTTTGAATCCTTCCTTGCATAAAAGTGGTCGAATTTCTTTAGGCCTATCCCTTGGGAGAGAATCGGTTTTTGTGTGGATAAGGATAAGAGAAAAATTCAAGTTTCAATCCTGTTTAAATTTTAAATCTCCTTCCCTTAGGTGGCCAAATCTAACCCTAGATTATGGCCTAAAGGAAATCAATTTTTGGCCTAAGGGAGGATAAAAAATTCAAGTTAAAAATCCTGTTTGAAATTTGAATCCTAATTCCCCAAGGGTGGCCGAATTTAACTTGATTCTTGGCCTAAGGGAGAATTTAGATTTTTTGAGTAAAATTGGGAGAGAAAATCTCTTCTTGATCTAATTCAAAATTCAAGAGATCACCTCATGCAAGATTATAAATAGGGGTCTTTCTACTCCAGTTCTCTTCAGACCACAGACTCTCAGGTGAGCAGGCTTATTGTTGCACAAATCACCATAGTAATAAGTTCTAATAGAGATCTGGGTGGTCGGAAGGAGACACGCCATGCTTAATACCAATCGAGGAAAAGGGTGCCCACATACTCAATTGTTTTGGAATTAAAGTATAGCTAGGAAGGCTAATTGGTTAAAACCCTTCCTAGTATTGTCTTCTGGTGTTTTTGAGGTCTTTTTTGGCATCTTGGTGTTTTTTTCTTAAAGGTATAATTTGATTGTTGATAATTTATTGTATATGGCAACATGAGTTCTTACGATCTTTTGAAAATTTTTAAAATTCTACTATGCATATTTTTTTTGGTTTTTACCAATAAGTGATATTAGAGCCAACTCATGAATATGCCATATATATAAATTAAACAATCGATTGTGTCTCCAATATGTATGGATTTAATATTTAGAGAGTGGCATTCAGGGATCTTATATGTTGTTATCATGAATTATATGATATATTGCATGTAATTATTTTAATTTTGTGATTATTATAAGCATACTCAATTTTACCGGTTGTGGTTCCTTAGAATTTTAGAAAAAATTGTATCCAAAATTTTTTTCATGTAATCATGGGAGCGATCTATCATCACCATAATTTTCCCATGGATTTTTGTCTCTTTGAATATTTAGAATTTTTGTACATCAGAAATGGTATAGGAAATTTTATGTAATTATTCATGGAGAAGACCAAGATTGAAGACTTTGAATATATTTTTCCTATAATTGAAATTTATTTTTGATGATTTAAAAATTAATTTTTGTGTGAAAAATTCTAATTTTTAATTACGATATTCTAAGGAGTAAGATTGGAATTTGGCATGAAAAACGAGAAAAAGGAGTTGTGGGTATCGGGTGGGAACCACGGCTGCAAGCCCCTGTGCACCATGGCAGCCCATGACTACACATCAGTAGCCAGGCTGCTGGCAGCGAGCAGGTTGCAAGCAGTATTAAGGCTACTGGTGGCCAGCAGGTTACCAACGGTAGTCTGTGGGCTACCAGTAGCAACCCAGGGGGCTGCTGGAAGCCCTTGTGGCTACTGGTGACCACAGCTGCATGTAACCAAGCTATTGGTAGCCACGGCTACCTGGGGGTAGCCATGGGTGCATGGTGGCCTAAGGCGGCCCCGAGGGGTATTTTCTTGCTCCCCGAAGTCAGGACGGAAATTTTGGAAATCGTCAATATTTTAAATTTTAATTTTAAATTATGTATAATCATATATAATTTTTGAAATTTAAAAATTATATATGCTTGTACATGAGATTTAAAAATTGCTTAAAATTTGAATTTTTAAAATTTGAAATTTAAGGGAATTTATGAGATGAGAAATAAATTGTTGAGCTACATGAGGATTGATACATGAAGATGGAGCAAAATTCAAGACCTAAAGAATGCTTTGATTGAAATTTTGTAATCTTATTTTTCTATTTTTCTATGATGGAACCATGGCTTGGTTATTAAAGTTTTTTTTCCGTAATTTATTTTTCCTATGTATTGTCATAAATGGATTAATATGTATTGATAGAATAATATGTTGCATATTTGATGAAATGCCATATAGGCTAGAAGAATGCTACTCATATTATGTTAATCATATATATTTAAAATAAAACGTATTGTTTTAAAATATTGAGTGGGAAAGGGTTTCAAACAAAAACCCATGACCTCCATTGTTGATCCATATGTGAAAGCACGGTAGTACCTTGTGTTAGTTCCGGCCTGACCATACCTTCGGTAGGTGTCTAACTCCGTCGATATATTAGATTGGATCTCTTATGTGAAAAACATGTTTGGGTATGCTCTATTTGAGACCATCCTGAGGTGGCTTGAATAGGGTACGGATCGGACGTTGTAAACAATGGTTACATATTCAAGACTAGTTTGGCTATTAACCTTCCTGAGGAACTATATTAGTCAAATTGGTGGCTGAAACAAACGGTTGTTAATATATGTCTTAACCTTAGAGGATTTAAGGCAATATAATTCAATTGGACGGGGTCTTTGTTTTCGCTATTCATTTTGCGTATACCCCGAGGTGGCATGAAGTGATAGATGCTGAAAATTGCCATTGCAATGCTACATATTTTTTATTAAAATTTTCATGTAGGAATGATAACTCTATAAAATAGAGTTATTTTACCACTTTTTCATGCGTAAAAGTTAGCTTGTCCTTGAAAATTTTAGCTGTTTTTTATTCGTTTTTGGTTTATTTTGTTTTGTGTACTTTAATTTAGATTTTCATAAATTTCGTAAAGTTTTTATTTAATTTTCGTCTTTTTCTAATAGTAATTAAATAAGCTTAAAATTAATTATTTCCAATGAGTCTACTTATAGCATTTTATTTTGGAAATATCTAATTTTAGCATTTTGTTTTTCTGCTGCATCAAAGAGGGTATCACTATTCATGTCAGGAAACTGTAAAAAACCAAGCTCATTGCGCATTCTATCACATTGGATCCTTCCTAATGTGTGTGACTGTAGCAACACTATAGCAAGCATGACAACACTGTAGTAAGCATGACAACACTGTAGCCGCTGTAGCAAGCATGCACCAAAAACTGTTGACTGTAGCAAGCATGCGACACTATAATAGTACTGTAGCAAGCATGCACCGATACTGTAGCACTGTGGCAAGTTTGAAATTTTGTATTGTGTAGCACCGAATACTGTAGCATGTTTGAAAATTTGTGTTGTGTGGACACCGAATACTGTAGCATGTTTGAAAAGTTGTGTAAAAGTTAGGTGGAATAGTACAAATTTATGCTTATAAAAGGGGGCATTCTTGGAGAGTTTGAGGGAGGGGGGATACACTTTGTCTCTCTCATTTTTGCCTTGCTTTCATTCTTATGTTTTCTCTCTAGAATATTATGAGAATGTTTTGCAAGTTCGGCTAGAATTCTTGGGTGAGGCTAGAAATGATCTTATATGTGTAGTGAGTTTATTTGGGTTTTGATTCTCTATGGTTTGTAATGCTTATATATTTGAGTAAATAATTTTCTTTCGTCTTATTTATTTCTCACATTAATATATTTTGTTGATAACTTTTATATAAATTCAGTCAAGCTTTTTTTATATGATTGTTGTATAATACAATATATTGATAAACATAGTTTTATAAGTAGTCTTTTACTGCATTATCACCGGTGACATATTGTCGATTTTAGATTTCTTATAAAACAATATTTTCTAGCACTTAACGTAAGAATTTTATTTACTCAAATACATTTAATTCACAAGTTCTTCAAATCTTATCTTTCAATTGATTGTTTGGAATGTGAAACTTTTAATTGAGTTAATTTATGAATCAAAAGTCAAATAGGTGAATGAAGCATATAGGGGATTCTCGATGTCTTACCGTTTTTAATTATTAAATTTTCTCTACTTTAAATTATATTATCTTTCAATCAAATTGCTCTAAAATCACAAAAATACTTTCTTTATTTTCTTGTTTAATTGCGTATCTCTCTAATACTTGTGTTTTACTAATCTCTTTTGTTTGTTTTTATCACCTCCTCGTGGGATCGACCATCCTATTTATACTATAACTGACCGCTTTGTTTTGTCACAATTTGGGTGTAATCAAATTTTGGCACCATTACCGGAGAGGTGCTTCAAGTAAGATTGATTGGTGGATTTTAAGCCAAAAGAGGTACGTTCCAATTTAATTTAATTTATTTAATTTATTTTACCTTTTTATTTTCTTGTTCTTTCAAAAAAAAAAAAAAAAGAAAAGAAAAATTAATAACTAGTATTAATTTTTTAGATTAGTTTTCAAGTTATCAATTTTAGTTAGGTCTCATAATTTATATAACTGTAGTGTTAACTTAGGGTACTAACATCTAACATTTAACATGTCATAAAATACATTATAAAATTTAATAAAATTTTCAAGCAATTGTGTGGAATCGTTGAAAAGTATAAACTAAGGGAGTTCTGTCTAGGAGGCTGGGTTTTGTTAGCGTTCTACTCCATAAGTCTTTCCTGGGAACGTTGCTCTGTCTAAGAGGTTGGTTTTTAAGGAGGCCTCGCCCCACCAATCTTTCCTGGGAGCACTCTTAGAGGTTACGATTTGCGGTTTTACATTATTATTATTTTTGCATAAAAATTTTTTTTCCTTGTTTTTAAAAATAAAAATTAAAAAAAATAAAAATAAAAATAAAAGAGGTCGATTGGAACATAGGAAGAAGATGACAGCTGCGTTTTTCAATAAATCTTTCCCACAATATAAGACCAATGTTTTGAAGCGACAGATCTCGACCTTTACCCAAAAGGATAATGAAACTTTCTATCTAGCTTGGGAACGATTCAAAGATTTGTTAAATCAGTGTCCTCATTATGGTTACGAGAGTTGGCGTCTCGTCAGCTATTTCTACGAAGGACTCACAATTCAAGAGCGCCAATTTGTGAAGATGATGTGCAACGGAGAGTTTTTCCAAAAAGACCCGAAGAGGCTTTTGAGTATCTCAACGAGCTAGCTGAGAAATCCTATACATGGACTAGACAAAGGGCTACTAATAGCAATAGTCGATCTCAACATGTTGGAATCTACTAACTAAGGGAAAAGGACAACCTCAAGGCCCAAATCAAGTCTTTGACACGACAACTTGAGGCCCTCAAATCCAAAGAAAGTAGAAGAATCCGCATGGTCACGAGAGCAGAATCACAAGAGCCAAGCTTCGTTGGTAGAGAGATAGGACATCTAGCTAATGATTGCCCTACTCACAGTGAAATAAGAAGAGTTTACGAGGAGCAACATAACAACTTAGAGGCGTACAATAACCTTTTCTCTAACACATATAGTGCTGGTTGGAGGAACCATCTGAATTTTAGTTGGAGAGATTCCAATGGAGGACTATGGAGAGCTGAGCAACAACCACAACCACTAAAGGCGTATTCTGCACCTCAATACCATGTACAACCATCAAGGAGTTCTTTCAAGAATACTATACAGGCTTTCATAGAGATGCAGAATAAGACGAACCAAGAGTTTAAATCTCTCTTTACACAAATAATGGAAGAAAGAAAATAGATAAACAGCCAGATCTCAAAGCTGACTGAAGATATAACTGTTTTTGTGGAAGAACGTGACAGGTTCGCTTCACAAGCTCAATCTAACCAAAAGGGACAACAAATGGCACAAACCTCTAACTCTAATGATCATAACATCAAAGAGGACAATGCCATCACCACTCGTAGAGACAAGATTTTGGATGATCCATCAACAACTACAGTGACTTTAATTGATCAAGAAGTCGCCTCTAAGAAAAAGCCAACCAATCTTTCGGTTAAAGTGCCTTTTTAACAAGATCTTCAACTTGCTGGGAAAGTGCTGGAATATCAAGATCCCATGTGGCTAACTCCTCCGAAACCATCAATAGCATTAATCCTTAGGATCCACAAAGTAAAATATTCGAAATCAATTCTTGTTGGATACACGTGCTGAATTGTTCTACATTCAGTCAAGCTTGAGGGCATCATTAACAAGGGCCCGTATGTGGTGTTGCATGACACCTATTATGGGCGGAAGCTGCTTTTTGATAAAACGTGTTTTGAAGTCAAGCCGATGACTATAAATCAAGCGCTTTTTGGGAGGCAACCCAAGCTGTCTTTTTCTTTATTTATTTTTCTTAATTTTATTTTCTTTATGTGTTTGTTCTCTATTTTATTTTCACATATATTTTTAACTTTCTTAGTTTTAGATAAAAGGAAACACTATGGTCTAGGGAATCTGACGTTAAAAGACCCAATTTGCCAGTTTATAAGAAAATTGGATGGTAAGCTCATCCTTGACTCATAGAAGGCGTTTAAGCCGTTACTGGATGTAAAACTAGAGGAAGATGTGAGCCACAATCATAACTACTGTATAAATCTTGCTTATTTTTTTTTCTCATATTTCACTCTAATCATTATTATTATTATTATTTTACATCGAGTTTGCATGTTTAACTTCTTCTTTGCATCAAGTCTATATTTTTGACTCTTTCTTTTTGCATCGAGTTTGCATTTTTGACTTTTTCTTTGCATCAATTCTATATTTTTGTCTTTTTCTTTTTTTCTTTCTATCGAGTGTGTATTTTTGACTTTTTCTTTTCGCGTGAGCATGTATTTTTGACTTTTTCTTTGCATTAAGTGTGTATTTTTTATCTTTTTCTTCTTTTTGCATCAAGTGTATATTTTTGACTTTTTCTTTTTGCATCGAGCATGTATTTTTGACTTTTTCTTTTTATTTTTCAAAGATTTCTGATAAACAGCCGATTTACCCCCTAATAGGCTTAACTCAGCGTCGTCTTTCCTCACCTTATAAATATGCATGCATTTTCACCATTTTCATCACATATATATCCATTTGTAAGGTTAGAAAGAAGAGAGTTGAGATGGAAGGTCCTTCAGTTCATAAGTTTAAAACTATTTATATTTTCGATGGGATTAGTCTAGGAAAAGATAGAGAGTTTTTAAAAGCAACAAATAACCTCGATAGGGTGTTAGCTGATAGACAAATTAATATAATATATAGGGGAGGAAGTCTTGGGTTAATGGGTTGTGTGTCATCCAGTGCATACGTGGGGGGTAATAAAGTCTTAGGTATCATTCGTAGTGCTTTAACTGACAAAAAAAAAAATCACCGGTCATACATTAGGTAATGAGTTAAAGGTCTCGTCTATGCATGAGAGAATAGGTAAGATTATGTGTAATGCAGATGCCTTTATTGCTTTACCTGGTGGTTTAGGAACCCTGAAAGAGGTTTTCAACACTGCCACTTGGGCCCAACTTAATTTTCATTAAAAGCCGTTAGGATTGTTAAATGTTAATGGTTTCTATGATGGTTTGTTGTCTTTTCTAGATCATGCTGTGGAACAAGAATTTATTATACCATCAGCTCGGAAAATCTTAGTCTCAACTTCAACTGCTGATTAGCTAATTGATCAACTACAGATTTTTGTGCTTGAACACGACCCATTAATGTCACAGGTAGTATGGTCAACTACGGACAACAAAAGCAGTAAGAAGTGAGGGTTAAATCTGACGCTATGATTGTAATATTCCTTAACCTGTTGGTTTTTCTCATTACATTTGTGTTTTTTTTAGTTTCAGTTTGTCATTTTTTTTTTTTTGCCTTCAATAACACCAGATTAGGTGAGACCATTCATTCTTTACTTATCTACATTAGACATTGGGGACAATGTCTCAATTAGGTTATAGGGAAGGAATAGTTTGATTTTTTTTGTTCAGTTTCTTGTGTTTTTACTAAAAAAAAAAAAAAACAAAAACAAAAAAAATTATTTTTCTTTAAACAACTAGATTCATTATTTATAAGATGGTTGAGTAAAGAGTTACTTTTGGTACTCTTGATCCGCATCTTATAGTAATGATTGTTATCTTGTGTCATTGTTTTGTCTTTATCTAAAAAAAAAAAAAAAAGAAGAAAGCAAAAAAAAAAAAAAAAGGGTGATCTCCCACAGATCCGATGATAAAAATTTTGGTTGCTTTGTTTTATATAGTCTTTCAGAAAAGTATAAATTTTGGACAAATTTACCTTTAAATTTTTGAGCTAGTCTAATTTAGTTGTAATATTCAATATTTGAGTACTAATTCTGATCTATAAGTTGTGTGTTTGTTTAGAGAAAGTTTTGTGAATATGAAATATTTCTAGTCTCACAAGTCCTAGAATTTGTTTGATTTTCTCTTGAGGCGAAATCCCAGACAATATCAAAAATTAAGGAAATGATTTAGGCATTTTTTTTGGAACATTTGAGCTTTTCAAGCCAACCCTGTAATATCTTTATCCTTAGTTTACCCCTTTTAAGCCTTGTTTTATACAACATTTTCCTTGTCACCTACATTCTTAGCTTAGCTTTTAAATAAAATATCTAACGCTTAGCCCTTAAGCATGTTAATCATTTTAAAAATTATTTTGAGTTATGCTGAAACCTGGAAGAAAGATTGGGATTACAAAATACAAAAAAAAAAAAAAAAGGGAAGTAAAAAGAAAAAAGAAAAAAAAAAGAATACTATATCTTTTGTTTATCATAATAAGTTTGAGGATGTAGTTGTTCTAAAAAAAACAAAACAAAACAAAATTAAAAAAAAAAAACAAAAAAAAAAGTTTTATTTTTAATAAGAGAAAGTTGTGAATAAGTTTGGGAGTGTCACTTGGGTGTAAATAAAAAGCTCTACAATAAATTCTAAAATGATTAATGTGTTGAAGGGTGATCTAAGCCATATTATCCTATATCTTACTTTCACTTCAGCCACATATTACAAGCCTAATAAAAGTCCTAATGATTCTTGGTTTTGTGTTTGTCGACATTAGTGGAGAAGAAATGAAAAATGAACCTATGGGATTTGATAATTATCCGAGATCGATTGTTTCATTTTTTAGAAACTCATCTAAATTGTATACAATTTAATGGAAAAGAAATTTTGCACACACACACGGAATATCTTACTGTAAGTAGATGTACTCTTAAATTAAACTCAAAATTTTGATTAAATTTATGTTTTTTTTCTGTAGATTATATCTTTTACAGTAACTTATGAGGAAATTTCTAGAAATCACCATTATTAATAAAATATTTTCTATCTTTCTTTCTTTCTCTTATTTTCTTTTGCTCGAGGACAAGCAAAATCTTAAGTTTGGGGGTGTGATAACTCTATAAAATAGAGTTATTTTACCACTTTTTCATGCGCAAAAGTTAGCTTGTTCATGAAAATTTTATTTGTTTTTGATTTATTTTGTTTTGTGTACTTTAATTTAGATTTTCATAAATTTCGTAAAGTTTTTATTTAATTTTCATCTTTTTCTAATAGTAATTAAATAAGTTTAAAATTAAATATTTCTAATGAGTCTACTTATAGCATTTTATTTTGGAAATATCTAATTTTAACATTTTGTTTTTCTGCAGCATTAAAGAGAGTATCACTATTCATGTCAGGAAACTGTAAAAAACCAAGCTCATCACGCATGCTATCACATTGGATCCTTTCTAATGTGTGTGACTGTAGCAACACTGCAGTAAGCATGACAATACTGTAGCAAGCACGACAATACTATAGCAGCTGTAGCAAGCATGCAACACTGTAGCAGCTGTAGCAAGCATGCACCGATCACTGTAGCAAGTTTGAAATTTTGTGTTGTAGCAAGTTTAAAATTAAATATTTCCAATGAGTCTACTTATAGCATTTTATTTTGGAAATATTTAATTTTAGCATTTTGTTTTTCTGCAGCATCAAAGAGGGTATCACTATTCATGTCAGGAAACTGTAAAAAACCAAGCTCATCGCTCATTCTGTCACATTGGATCCTTCCTAATGTGTGTGACTGTAGCAACACTGCAGTAAGCATGACAACACTGTAGCAAGCATGACAACACTATAGCAGCTGTAGCAAGCATGCAACACTGTAGCAGTTGTAGCAAGTATGCACCGATCACTGTAACACTGTAGCAAGTTTGAAATTTTGTGTTGTAGCAAGTTTAAAATTAAATATTTCCAATGGGTCTACTTATAGCATTTTATTTTGGAAATATCTAATTTTAGCATTTTGTTTTTTTGCAGCATCAAAGAGGGTATCACTATTCATGTCAGGAAACTGTAAAAAACCAAGCTCATCGCGCATTCTATCACATTGGATCCTTCCTAATGTGTGTGACTGTAGCAACACTGTAGTAAGCATGACAACACTGTAGCAAGCATGACAACACTATAGCAGCTGCAGCAAGCATGCAACACTGTAGCAGCTGTAGCAAGCATGCACCGATCACTGTAGTAAGTTTGAAATTTTGTGTTGTGTAGCACCAAATACTGTAGCATGTTTGAAAATTTGTGTTGTGTGTGCACCGAATACTGAAGCAGGTTTGAAAAGTTATGTAAAAGTTAGGTGGAATAGTACAAATTTATGCTTATAAAAGAGGGCATTCTTGGAGAGTTTGAGGGAGAGGGAATACACTTTGTCTCTCTCATTTTTGCCTTGCTTTCATTGTCATGTTTTCTTTCTAGAATATTGTGAGAATGTTTTGCAAGTTAGGCTAGAGTTCTTGGGTGAGGTTAGAGATGATTCTATATGTGTAGTGAGCTTATTTGGGTTTTGATTCTCTATGGTTTGTAATGCTTATATATTTGAGTAAATAATTTTTTTTCGTCTCATTTATTTCTCACATCAATATATTTTGTTGACAACTTTTATATAAATTCAGTCAAGTTTTTTTTTTTATGTGATTGTTGTATAATATATTATATTGATAAACATAGTTTTATAAGTAGTCTTTTACTGCATTATCGCCGGTGGCATATTGTCGATTTTAGATTTCTTATAAGACAATATTTTCTAGCACTTAACGTAAGAATTTTATTTACTCAAATACATTTAATTCACAAGTTCTTCAAATCTTATCTTCCGATTGATTGTTTGGAATGTGAAACTTTCAATTGAGTTAATTTATGAATCAAAATTCAAATAGGTGAAAGAAGCATATAAGGGATTCTCGATGTCTTACCCTTTTTAATTATTGAATTTTCTCTACTTTAAATTGTATTATCTTTCAATCAAATTGCTCTAAAATCACAAAAATACTTTCTCTATTTTCTTGTTTAATTGCATATCTCTCTAATACTTGTATTTTACTAATCTCTTTTGTTTGTTTTTATCACCTCCTCGTGGGATTGACCGTCCTAATTGTACTACAACTGACCGCTTTGTTTTGTCACAATTTGGGCATAATCAAGGAACATATATGTATGTTTTATTTGCTAAATACTCTTTATATTTACTTAGGGTTTGTGATGATGTTCTTTTGTTTTATTATCAGTATAAAATGTCACCAATACCTCTAATCACAATACTCACTGAACACAAACTAAACGGTGATAATTATATAGAATGGAAAAGAAACCTACTAATTATCCTCAGCTGCGAGAGACATAAGTTTATACTGGATGAACTAGGCCTACCTGGGCTTAAACCTGATATGCCATTTGAGGAGGTCCCAACTACATATATTTGTTGAAAAGAATCCAGTGAGATTACTTGGTGCTACATCTTAGCTAGCATGATGAGTGCTCTTTAAAAGCAGCGCGAGACTTATCAGGTTATTAGGGAGATCATGGACAACTTGGAGGATATGTTCAAAGGCCAAGAAAAATTGGCTCCACAATCTGCTATTACAAATATAATGAACTCCAAGCAGAAGGCAGGTACCTCAGTAAAAGATCATTTGCTAAGGCTTATGGGGTTTTTCATTAAGACTGCTGAAAATGGTATAGAGTTGGACTATAACACCCAGATAGAGATGGTATTCAAGGCTCTGTCTAAGGATTTGTGGTTTTAAGCCACATATAATCTGGCGACAAAGGAGTTAGGACTTACCGAACTCATGAAGCAACTATAAGCTTATGAGTGAATGATCAAGGATGGGGATGCTGTCCAACTCAAGGGAGAGCCCAACTTGGTGGAATCTTCTAAACCTGTTAGGAACAAAAAGAAGCCAAAGAAGAAGTAGGCAACGTCAACTTCGTCTATTCCTCCTGTCAATAATGGGAAGAAAAAGAACAACAACAAGAAGCCGAAGGATCCTAAAAAGTCAAAATGCTTCTACTGTGGGAAGGTAGGTCATTCAAAAAAGGCTTGTCAGGAATTCCTAGCTAAGGCTAAGGAAGGTAAAGAACTTCTATACTTAGAAGCTTGTTTGGTGGAGGAATCAAAAGACAACTGGGTCGTTGATTCGGGAGTCACTAATCATGTTTGTGTTTCTTTGCAAGGGTTTGTGGAAACGAGAAGTCTATATGATACGAGCTTTTCGTTACAAACAGGAGACGGTAGCTTGGTGGTGGTTGAAGCAATAGGAGATGTCTGTTTTTATTTTGATAATTTTAGGTTTATTTTATTAAAGGATTATTTTTATATTCCTAATTTTAAGAGGAACCTTATATCGATAGCCTGTTTAATTAAGGATTATTATTCAGTTTGGTTTAATAAAATGTTGTTATTCTAAAAAACAATTCTTTTATCTATTCTATAAGAATGGATGGGAACTTTTATTTTATCAAACCAAAGACGTACTCACTATTGGACACCGAATTAATAGATAACTCTGAAAGGCTTAAAACTTCTCACTTTAACAAGGCATACTTTGGACATTTAAGACTAGGTCATATTAATCAAGATAGAATTCTAAGACTGGTAAAGGATGGTCCTTTGGATACTTTAGAGGAGGTACATCTTCCCCAATGTGAATCTTGCCTTAAGGGTAAAATGACCAAGTAGTCTTTTGAAGTTAACGGGGCTAAGGAACTCTTGAAAATCGTGCACACTGACGTACATGGCCTCATGAATGTCAAGGCATGTCGAGGGTATGAGTATTATGTTTCCTTTATAGATGACTATTCAAGGTATGGATATATATACTTAATGCACAGCAAGAGCGAAACATTTGATAAGTTCAAAGAGTATTGTGCGGAAGTGGAAAAGCAATTAGGTAAGTCCATAAAAACACTTCGATGTGATCAAGGTAGTGAATATCTCTCCGACGATTTTTTAGGATATCTTGTAGAGAACGGAATACTATCCCAGTTGACTATATCTGATACTCCACAACAGAATAGTGTAGTTGAAAGGAGAAATAGGATCTTATTAGATATAGTATGGTCCATGATGAGTTATTTAGAGCTACCAATCTTATTCTGGGATATACACTGCAAACGACGTGCTATATTCTGAATCATATTCCAACTAAATTAAATCCTATAACTCCATTTGAAATGTAGAAAGGCAAGAAGCCTTCTCTCAAACATATAAAATATGGGGTTGCCCAGCATACATACTAGATGGGGATGTGAAGAAATTAGAACTGAGATTGGAATTATGCTTATTTGTAAGGTATCCTAAAGGGACTAAAGGGGGTCTATTCTATAACCCGAAACAGCAAAAGGTCATTATTTCAACCCATGCAACTTTTTTGGAGGAAAGTTACATAAATGACTTTACGTCTCGAAGCAAAATTTTGTTAGAGGAGCTATTGGGTGAAAGAACTGCTCCATAGGTTTCGAGCTAAGACACAAGTCTGAGTTCCACTGAAAGACAAGCAAATGATCAATAGTTTAGGGTACTTCGGCGTAGTAGGAGGGTTTCTAGGAAACCCAATTTCTTTGTGTATGATGCTGAGGTTTATCAAGCTATGGCTTATAAGCATGAAGATGACCCTGTGATTTATGAAGAAGCTATAAACGATATTGATTCCAAATTTTGGAAACAGGCCATGAAGAATAAGATGAACTCAATAAAGTCCAATTCCGTATAGGAACTTGTGGACCTATTAGATAGGATAAAACCTATTGGATACAAGTGAGTTTATAAGAGAAAGAGGGATGCGGAATGGAAAGTTGAAACTTTCAAAGCTAGACTTGTGGCAAAGTGGTAAAGGGATACATGCATAAGGCTGGAATCGATTATGAGGAAACCTTCTCGCCTGTTACGATGCTTAAGTTTATATGTATTCTTCTGTCCATTGTTACAGATCTTGACTACGAGATCTGGCAAATAGACATCAAGACTGCATTCTTGAATGGTCATCTTGATGAGAGCATCTATATGGTATAACTCGACAGATTCATGAAAAAGGGGCCAAAGTCAAAAGGTTTGAAGTTGCTTAGATCCATCTATAGATTAAAGCATGCATCCTGCTCATAAAACCAGAGGTTCGATCAAGTGATAAAAACTTTTGGTTTTGAGCAGAATATTGTGTAGGAATAAAATCGATAAAAACGCATCAGAGTGGCGCAGCGAAACAATAAAAATATTTCAAGATCGTTAAATATCTTGTAATGCCATATACAATAAACCAATAACAATAAAACTCATACCTCAAGAGGACGCCAATACTGCAGGAGGAGAATGACTAGAGGGCTTCAATTAACTAGCCTTCTCTACTATTCTCCAATTCCTGGATGGCAGAGTATATAGGCACTCGGTTCCTCGACCGGTATGCTAGCACTACTAGTCTTCTTCCGACCATCTAGATCTCTAAAGAACTTATTGTCAAGGTGAGTTATGCAACAATAAGCCTGCTCACCTAAGAGTCTATGGTCTAAGAGAACTGGAGTGGCAGGACCTTTATTTATAGACCTACATGAGGTGATCCTCTGAATTCGAATTGGATTAGGAGAAGATTTTCTTCCTTATCCATCCACAAAATCCAAATTTTCTAGGCCTTATCCCAACTAAAAAATTCGGCCAACTTTAGGATTTTGGAATCAAAATTCAAACAGGATTTTAACTTGAATTTTATCTCACTATTAACCAACCAAAAAATCCAAAAATCTATTAGGATTATTCCATAAAATTTTCGGCCATGTTGTAATGAAAAGAATCAAAATTCAAATAGGATTTTCAAGCTTGAATTTTATCTCATCCTTATCCAAAAATAACCGAAAATCTCCCTTGAGATTCACTCAATAAATTTCAGCCAATACAGGGAGGAGAGAATCTAAATTCAACTGGGATTGAAACTTGAATTTTTCCCTGAATCTTATCCACAAAAATTTTGAAAATTCCATAAGGATATTTCTTAAAATTTTCGACCAAGTTAGTTAGGATTGTGATTCAAAATTTAAGTAGGATTCAAACAAGATTTTCCTCTCCAGAATCCAAATCAAATTCGAATTTCTCCATGTGGATTATCCACAAAAAATTCGAATCCTACATAAACTGTGATTCAAAATTTGAATTTCAAATTTCAAAGTTTAAATTTCAAAATTCAAACTTCAAATTCATATTTCAAATTTAAATTTTGAATTCAAATTTCGAATTTCAAATTTCGAATTCAAATTTCAAATTCAAAATTTAAATTTCAAAATTCAAGTTTCGAACTCCACAAAAAAGGTTGTTTTTCAAACTTTATTCTCATGGATAATTTTCTACAACTCTAATCTAATCTCAATTAAAATCATGACAACTTTATTTGGAGTTCGAATAATTGTGTACTCTATTATCCAAAACAAAATCTGAATTCAACCGGAGAGAATCTTGTCCACCATC
This sequence comes from Antiaris toxicaria, assembly GCA_035233585.1. NCBI lineage: Eukaryota > Viridiplantae > Streptophyta > Magnoliopsida > Rosales > Moraceae > Antiaris > Antiaris toxicaria. The sequence goes on from CP141157.1 coordinate 27,412,263, forward strand.
CTAATCCTATGTCAACACCATCCATGCATAATCAACTAGCCAATAGCATATATAAATCAATTTGCCAATCGTTAAGGAATTATGTGGAGCTAGTAGAGGGACCAATTGGACATATATAATCGGGCTCCCATGAATCCATATGATCATCATTCTGTACCGAACAACTCAATCATATGATCACTAATTTCAGAGTCACACCACCATAAACCTGAAACTAAACTCCCAATTATATACCATATTACGTAAGCCTGTGACGAGCTACTATCCAATAACCTTATCATATATGCAGAACGCTCATATGATATCTATGATCAGCCTTAGGTCAAAGTCCATTCAATCCTACTGATCAGGCTATCTTAAAGTTCCATTATACTACCAAATAAGAAAATGATTATTCACCATATGTGAATAAGAAGTCATCCGCCCAGCAGACGACCCAAGACCTTGTCCATTTTCACATCCAGTATAATGCCTTTAAGAGGATACCCTTAACTCCTTATTTGAGTTATGATTCCGATATCTGCAAACAAACCCTTTATCGTATACAAGTCATGCACCCAATGAACCGGTCTATAAGCTTACTACCTCTGAGAGGCTTTAGCCATTGGAACATCAAAATACACAAGTCGTATACATGAAGTAGTTCATTCATTCAGGATTAAGGTTACTACACAATGAACATCAAAAGTAGATTGATCCACTCATAGCAGACTATGTATATCAATCACGTTTTAGTCCCAGTCTAATATGTCACCACCAAGCAACATATCTATGTCTCTACTTGGGAGTCTATGCTCCAGATAGTCAAGACAAACCGCCCCCATCGTGGCTTTAGACAACATAATAGTCTTAACATGAATTAGATGCTCAGTCTAACCCCATAGACTATAGACCTTAGTTTAGACCGCTTACTTTAGAACATTGTCTTCTCGCATACAAAAGTCCATTGCATGCAACGTTCTAACAGTTTTAACACAAGCAGTCAGTGAGTCATATTTGCTTTCATTTACTTTAACATGTAAATAGAATGAGGACAAACAGCAATGTAATGAATGACCTCTATATATAATTTTACTATCCAGTTCAAAATAAATACCTCAAAATGTCTGTAATGCTTAGGGCATTTCTTAACATATTGATGAACCATATGTTTATAAACGAATAAAGGATGGCAAGGTGGTCTTTCTAGTATTCTATGTCGATGATATACTACTCATTGAGAATGATGTAGGGAACTTATCATCAGTCAAACTATAGTTATCTCAATAGTTTGACATGAAGGACTTAGGAGAAGTTAGTTATGTTCTAGGCATTTATCTTTTTAGGGATCGAAAGAATAAAATGATAGCATTATCCCAAGTTTCGTATATAGATAAAATAATTGAAAAATATGCAATGCAAGAAGCGAAGAAAGGTTCACAACCTACTTTTTCGAGCTTTACTCTTTTATTAGATAACTGTCCTAAGACATCAGAAAAAAGAGAGCGAATGAGCAAAATCCTTTATGCATCTACTGTGGATAGTCTCATATACGCTATGTTTTGCACCCATCCTAGCATTTGTTTTACTGTAAGTATAGTAAGTCGATATCAAGCGAATCCTAGAGTCAAGTATTGGCAAGTCGTGAAGCATATACTCAAGAATCTAAAGAGAACAAGGGATTATATGCTTGTATATTCTAGAGGGGACCTAACACCCATAGGAACACAAACTCTAACTTCCAAACTTGTAGGGATTCTAGGAAATCGACTTCAGGATCAGTGTTTTTACTCAAAGGAGACGCCATTGTATGGAGGAGTGTGAAACAAAGCTGCATTGTAGACTCCATGATGGAGGCTGAATGTGGCAGCAGCTGAGGCACCTAAGGAAGCAGTTTGGCTCCGTAAGTTCCTAGGAGACTTTGAGGTCATTCCGAGTGTTAACAAGCCTATCACACTTTCTAGTGATAATAACATAGCAATTGCCAATACAAAAGAATCTAGGCACCACAAGAGATCCAAACACATCGGTCGAGAATACAATATGATTAGAGAGTACGTGGAAGCAAAATTAACAGATATATGTAAGATCGTGTTCGAGGATAACGTTACTGATCTATTTACTAAGACTCTGGCATCTAGGAGCTTTGAAAGGTATGCCGAGGCAATAGGGATGCGAAACATGACACATTTACTAGCTTAGGGCAAATGAAAGGTTGGTAGGCGTGCCCTAAATAGCAATTAATAAAATAATTTAGAGGTTATTCATTACATTTGTGGCGGCCCACCCTACTATAGAGGCTCTACAGTGCTATTACCGTCAACTCTGTAGTTAACCGCAATAGTCTACAGGCCTCTAAGGTTGCCGACAATCATGCTGAACTGAAAACTTGCTTGCTAATTTTACGGAATAAAATTTTTTTTTCTTTAAATTCATAAACTATTCGAGAATGTGATAAGGAAATCATGTTAACAAAATAACATGCATATGATCATGATTCCCCTATCACATAATCTTAACTTGAAACTTGTTCTTTTTGAAATTTCATTTCAAAACTATACAGCGGAAGAATTAAAGGTGACCACAATCCCTCGCCCAATCCTCCCCGGCATGCGTCTACCCTGTTCGTCGTCCACCGTCTACTACTGGTGAACAGGTCTCTTACCTGTAACATGTGAACAAACTGATGAGCTATGAGCTCACTAAGTTCAAACATAAAAACATGAAACATGACATGCTGTACTGCTGTGCTTATGCATGAAACTGGACTCTGCAAACCATGCTCATGGCTGAAAGGTTAGTCTTAGGACATTATCTGATATTAAGTTCTGGTTTTGGGCCCCTGATTGGTCGTACCGACATGTTAACGCAACTGGGAGCGGTACTTTAGTGCTGACCTCCTCAATCTTAACAGATACTAAACATGAAAACCTTCCTGTGTGTCGAGAGGCTGATACGCCAATAACTGATTTAATTACCATCTTGCTGGTGTTCCAACTGGGTAGCATACTGATTGCCCCCACAGTCGGAACCTGTTACATGAATTACTGGGGTGTGAGTTTTATTAACATACTAGGGTGCCTTGTGTACCTACCTGTTTTCGTGTTCTGGTACTGTCTGACATGTGTACTGAAACATGCAACTCTACATGCATGACATGAATTGACCTGTGCTGACTTGAGACTGACATGAATATCGTGATGTAGACAATCAATGTCTAACAAACACGTCATACAACATACATAACATCATAATATAACAAGCTTGTCCACGTTGCAGTCAGGACAATGCTTGAACTTACAGAAAATCCTCTAGCGTAAGCCTCTGCTGCTCTGGGACTGCTGATTCGGGGTTTCTGACTTGAACTCCTATAAAAGGAATAATCACTGATTATTTCCATTGTTCATCTTATACTGGAAATATGAAAAAACATGTAATTTCTATTTCCAGACTCTTTTTTTTTTTTACACTCTCTGGCTTCGAACACGTCCTCCTATACGGGCATGTCTCTGGCCGTGTACCTCTCTGGACTTATATGTCTGCCTGTGTAATTCGTGGAACATGGCCGTGTATACTTACACGGGTGAATACACGGTCGTGTTACTGGCCGTGTACTCCTCTGGACTCTTACACGGTTACTTACACGGCCGTGTTTCTGGCCGTGTTTTCCTGCTGTCTAACATGGTCTGCTACACGCCTTCCCTTGACCGTGTGCCCCTTGACACGGCCCGATACACGGCCGTGTTCTTAGCCGTGTACCTCTCGGGTCTGATTTTTTTTTCTTGCAACACGGTCATGCATATGAGCATGTTTGGGGCCATGTACTGAACACGCCCTTGTACATGCCCGTGTACACGCCTGTGTTCATACCAGAATCAAGATTTTAGGTCCGAACTGCTCTGCTCTGATTTTCTAAGGCTTTTATGGCCTTTGTTCTACTTCTTACACTTGAAATCGATCTCCACAAGATCGTTTCAAGGTATCTACTACATTTCTACTATCACAAATCCATGATTTCATAAGCAAAATCTCAAATTTTGCTTATGAATATCTCTTGACTCAACTTTTGAAAAATCTACATTTTTGTGAAGAAAACTCACTAAACTTGGTTTTCTAAACCATCAACTCATGGATTCGTGTTTGAAAACATCTAGACTCGAACCATGTTTCGATTTTAACCGAAAACCTCAACATGATTCACTCACATTCTCTTTTTTTTCACTCAAAACCCTAGATTCCCCCCTCCCTCGAAAAAGCAAGAGAAAAATGAGGGTTTACCTTGGTTGAATCTTGAGAGCTTCTTGCTGCTAATTCATGACCGAAACTCGATCGATCTGTTGCTTGAACAAGAAAATCTGAACTTTCTTTGGATTTCCTTTTCTTCTCTCCTCCTTTCTCGGTTTCTCTTTCTCTCTTTCCCTTTCTTTCTTTCTTTCTCTCTCTCTTTCTGCCGGCTACTTTGCAGCTAAGGGGAGTAATTTGCCCCCCCCCCCCCCCCCCCCCCCCCCCCCTTAACTCATGTGCCTCTTACTCACTCACTTGCTTTCATTTTTTTTTTTTTGAAAATGCAAGGGCTTGTTTGGCAAATTTCTCAGTCATTGATCAATGTGGCTTACTTGTGTGCCATTGATCTCTTAATATATATTTTTCACATACTTTTCTATTGAATTTAAAACATCTTAGTTTGAATTAATGTTTAGCTTTTAACTATTTTCATTAATTCATTATTAAATTTTGATTAAAACTCAATTAATCAAAATTTTCCTCTGCTCTTTATTCTGTAACATGTCTCACTATAAACGTATATTTATTTACATATTTTGTACAAATATTTCCAAGGACGTAGATTTCTCAGTTATCACAACATTGCTCTTAGTCCTCAAGGTGTTTACATGTTAAAGTAAATATAAACAAATATGGATCATTGACTGCTTGTGTTAAACTGCTGGAAGGTTGTATACAATGATCTTTTGTATACGAGAAGACAACTTTTTAGAGTGAGCACTCTAAACTATAGTCCGTAGTCTATGGGGTTAGAGTGAGCAACTAACTCAAATTAAGACTATTATGTTGTCTAAAGCCAATTGGGGGACGGTTTGACTTGACTGTCTGGAGCTTTAACTCCTGAGTAGAGACATAGATATGTTGCTTGATGGTAACATATTGAACTAGGACTAAAGCATGATTGATTTGCATAGTCTATTATAAGTGGATCATTCTGCTTTTGACGTTCATTATGCAATAACCTTAATCTTGAGTAAGTGAACAGCTCCATGTATGTGGCCATGTGCTTTGATGTTTCAAAGGCTAGGGTGTTTCAGAGGTAGTAAGCTAATAGATCAGTTCGTTGGGTACACAATAAATATATGATGGAGGGATTGCTTACAGATAAGGAATCATAGCTTTTATATAGAGTTAAGGTCATCCTCTTAAAGGTATTATGCTAGATTAGTAAGAATGGATAAGGTCTTGGGTCGTTTGTTTGACAAATGACTTGTTATCTACATATGATGGATAATCATTCTCTTATCGGGTGTCTAATGGATCTTTAGAATAGTGTGATCAAAAGGTTAAACAGACTTTGACTTAGGTTGATCATGAATATCATATAAGGGTTTTGCATTAATGACAAGGGCATTGGACGGTGTCTTTTCTGAGACTTGCATGATTTGTAGTATAATTGGGAGTTCAGTTTTAGGTCTATAGTAGAATGATCCTGAGATTAGTGATCATGTGATTGAGTTGTTTGGTATAGAACAATGATTACATGGATTTATAGGAGCCTGATTATATATGTCCAATCAGTCCCTTTACTAGCTCTTATAGTTCTTTAAAGATGGTAGTTGATCAAGGTATTCATACACGGCTTGTTATCTTGCATTTAATGAAGTAAAAAATCTAAAACACCCTTCCATAAGGTGTATGCATTTTTCTAAGTGTGATGGAGGGGTAAAATAATAATTTTGTATTATTCAATAAATAGGATGAATATTTATTTTGGATAATAAAATTTGAAATTTAAATTAATTGTATTTGAATTTCAAATTTGAAATTCAAATATGTAATTGATTTGAATTTTGAAAATTCTTGTCTTAAGATAAATATTTGAAATTTGAATCTTATTTGAATTTGAATTAAGCAAAATCTTGTTCTTGCACAAAGATGTGGCATCCGCATTGGATAAGGATGGAAGACAAGATTCTCTCCTATTTGAATTTAAATTTTGTTGTGGATAAGAGATTATACAATTATTTGATATTCAAATAAAGTTGCCATGATTTTGTTTGAATTTGAATTTGAGTTGTGGAAAATTATCCGTGAAAGATAAAATTCAAAATTCAAATATTTGTGGAGTTTTAAATTTAAATTTGAAATTTGAATTCAAATTTTGAATCATAAACCTATCAAGAACCGAATTTTGATTGTGGATATATCCACTAGGAAGAATCGGTTTTTGTGGATAAAGGAAAAGTGAAAGATCTTGTTTGAATCCTATTTGAATTTTGAATCCTTCTATGCACAAAAAGTGGCCGAATTTCTTTAGCTTTATCCCTTGGGAGAGAATCGATTTTTGTGTGGATAAGGATAAAAAGAAATTCAAGTTTCAATCCTGTTTGAATTTTGAATCCTCCTTCCCTTAGATGGCTGAATCTAGCTCTAGATTATGGCCTAAGGGAATTGATTTTTGGCCTAAAGGAGCACACAAAATTCAAGTTAAAAATTCTATTTGAATTTTGAATCCTAATTCTCCAAGGGTAGCCGAATTCAACTTGATTCTTGGCCTAAAGGAGGATTCGGATTTTTTGAGTAAAATTAGGAGAGAAAATCTTTTGTTGGTCCAATTCAAAATTCAAGGGATCACCTCATGTAAAATTATAAATAGGGGTCCTTCTACTCCAGTTCTCTTTAGGTCACAGATTCTTAGGTGAGCAGGCTTATTGTTACATAAATCACAGTAGCAATAAGTTCTAATAGAGATTTGGGTGGTTGAAAGGGGACAAGTCATGCTCAATATTGATTGAGGAAAATGGTATCCACACACTCAACCGTCTAGGAATTTGAGAATAGTTGAGAAAGTTAGTTAGTTAAAGCCCTTCATGGTATAGTCATATGGTGTTTCTGACGTCTTTTCTGGCATCTTGGTGTTTCCTCTAAAATATATAATTTAATTGTTGATAATTTATTGCATATGGCAACATGAGTTTTAATGATCTTTTGAAAATTTTTAAAATTTCGCTGTGCATATATTTTTTTCATTTTTACGAACATTTAGTGAAGAGAAAATTCTAAATCACCCTTCCTGTGGTGCGAAGCGATTTTTTCTATATGCCAAAGAGCATAATTATAATTTTGTTTTATTCAATAAAGGGGATAAATATTTAATTTGGGATAACATTTATTTTGGAAAATAAGATTTGAAATTTAAATTAATTATAATTATCTTTCAAAAGATAAATGTGAGATTGATTTAAATTTTGAAAATCTTGTTTAAATAAATATTTGAAATTTTAAAAATTATCCTATTTAAATTTGAATTGAACAAAATTTTGTCCTAACACACACATATGTTGCATCTACCTTTAGGATTAGAAGATAAGATTTTTCTCTTAATTTGAATTTAAATTTTGTTTTGGATAAAAGATTACATAATTATTTGAATTTCAAATAAAGTTATCATGATTTTATTTGAATTTGAATTGGAGTTGTGGAAAATTATTCATGTGGACAAAATCATATGATTTGTGGAGTTTGAAATCAATTTGAATCAAATTGTGAATCACAAAAATCATGGTGGCTGAATTTTTATGTGGATATCTGCAGGGATATAAATCGGTTTTTCAACTGGAGAGGAGATAGAAAAATCTTATTTGAATTTTATTTGAATTTTGAATCATTCTTTACTCTATGGTGGTCGAATTTTTCAAAGTATTTTTCCTTGTGGAAGAATCAGTTTTAGGGGTTGGAAAAAAGAGTAAAATATTTTGTTGGTCCAATTCAAAATTCTGAAAGCCACCTAATGCAAATTTATAAATATGAGTTTTGGAACTCTTATTTTTTTTAGATAATAGACTATCTGGTGAATGAATTTTTTATTATATATCCTACTAATAATAATAAATTTTTCAGAGATCTAGGTGATTGGAAAGAGATAAGCAGCGCTAAAATACCGATTAAGGAATTAAATACCTACACATTTTACTGTCTAGGAATTTGAGAATAGTTAAGAAGAATAGTTAGTTGAAACTCCTTGGATACATCTTCTGGTGTTCCTGGTGTTTTCCTCTGATGTATAATGATTGTTGTATAATTTATTATATACGGCAGCAACATGAGTTTTAAATGATCTTGAAAAAAAAATTTTAAAATTCCGTTGCACACTCTTATCATTTTTCTTGCACTATTTAGCTCCTTCTCCTAATTAGAATCTAATAAAAATAAAAAAGCAGAATCTCATCAACTTTAATTTAATTATTATTGGGTTTCTATACGTTAAAGTCTATATCCAGTAAATATTTCTCGAATTCATTTAATATATCATTTATTTGATCTTATTAGCTTAGATAGCTTATAAAATAATTATAATTTAATACGTAAGTCAATGGTAAAAAATTAATAAAATCTCAACAGTGGTTTTAACAAATAAATATTGTGTCACAATTAATTCTACTTTCCAAAGGCTCGTATACGGTTGGGATTTTTTGAGAATTATTCAAAACTAACAAATATTCCAATTATTAAAAAGTTATATGTATTCTAGTTACACAGCTGAAATCTTCAAATTTTTTTTATAAGTAATGAATAATAAAAAATTGGTGGATGAGTTGTAACACAAATAAAAGTTAGAAACTGATCATAATTAATTAGAAAAAGCATTGGGTTAGTATACAGACTGGAAAGATGACATTCCTATCATGTAGCTATTACTTGGTCAGTACATACCCTAAAAGGTCTGTCAAATTATTTTTCAGGTCATAGTCTCCTCTTACCAAAACATATCAATTAATCTTAGCAAACTTCATAGAGAAAAGTTAATTATTGGAAGATTTCAGATGTTGTAAATAATAGGCCATATAAAGAAAACTTATAATTACTATTTTATTATGTATTTTATATAAATATATACAATATAAAGCTCTCTTACTGTTAAACTCATACCATAAAACAATTAAAGTCTTTAAATTAAAAATATAAAACTGTAGATTAAATATGAATCGTTAATATAGAATCTCGTGTTGTGATCATATTATAAGGAAAATTGTAAATTCATTGCTTACTTTTATTACTAATTCTTGTATTTAAATTTTTTATTTTTATCAAATTATGTTAAGCACAAACAAATCTTTATAATGATCAACATATTATTTTCATTTTCGTATCACAAGTATCATAATCTTGTGCTATTATCAATATTGTATAACAAATTATCAAATTTAATAATAAATTAAATATTATTTATTGTAATAATTACAGTAACGCTATCATGAATGATATTTAGAGATGGGTCCGTCGTTTAATATGCCATAGCATATACATGTGATTGTTGTCTTCCTTTTGATCAAATATCAGAATATATGCCTCGGCCATTAATTAAACATTCTCTTTATTAGTTTAATTTGAAAAAATTAGCCCAAAAAAAAAAAAAAAAAAGAGAGAGAAGGGGAAAAAAAATTATCCTACCATAATTTCCAGATGTAACTTCTGTCTCTTACCATACGACAACCAGCTTGTTTAGCTGTATAGACACTGCATTTTTCAACAACATCCAGAGGAAAGTGAATCAAACGAACGGAAAAATATCAAATATCTAGCTAGCGTTGATGTGAAATTAAGGGAAAAATCAATTTCATTTCGCAACAACCATATGCGGTCATAAATCAATAATATAACCAAATTTAAACTTGAATAATAATTCTAATCTCAATTTTAATATCAATTCAAGTATGATATTTTTGTTGAGAAATATAATTAATTAATGTGATAATATTAAAATGTTTATCAATTAAAAAATAACAAATCATATACCATATAAGTTAATATTTAAAAATTAATATTAGAATTAGTATTTCTAATATTTTTCATTTTGCATTATATGCTGTGCCATTATGAAAGTGCACAATTTTTTTTTTTTTTTGGAGAAAATTCTCATCATAATCCCACCGAGTCATAATGAACATTAACGTGCAAATAATAATTTCTAACGCCTCTCCCAAGTTAAACTGAGTTACTTTCTTTGATATACTTTCTTTGATAAAAGGCCTCCACATGATGTGAAAATGTCACCATTGAGTCTTAACTTCTTGCATCGGGAGACAGCGTATTGCCTCGGCCCCATCAAGAGCTAACAAAATATCGACTATAATAGATAGCTTTAAATAGTCTCAATAACTAGTAACACGAGCTTACCTTTTCTTTTAAATGGAAAAATTCAGGGGAAACATGGCTATACAGTTAGAACACAAAGGATAAAAGGGATGAACAAGCTTAATATTATTAAAAGAAATTTTACAAGAAGATAAAAATGCAAAATTATTTTTTTTCAAATCAATCTTAATTCGAATAAAAACTGTTTGAAGATGACAAACGTCGTTGAGGTACACGTATCACATGTTTTCTTTAAAATAGATTATTCTCCTTTGATAACTACTTAAGGATTTAATGTACATTTATCTTGTAGGATATGATGACTAACAATAGTAATTTTAGTATAATTGAACACTGCTTCCATCGAATCTTGAACCTATCTGTTTCTCTCTATCACTTAGAACACCTAAAACTTTAAAAAGAACCTTAGCCTAGGAACCAAAGCTAGAAGTGAATTTTGTGAATCTAGTTGCTAGGGGTGAACAAAAAACATAACAACCCGAAGAACCCGACAAACCCACCAAATCCAACCATTATAACCGAAACCCGACCAACCTGATCAAGAGATCAACCCAACCTGTGATAACCGAGAAATCTACACTCTCGAAAAATTTTGTACAAGATATGTAAATAAATGTACATTTATAGTGAGACATGTTACAGAATACAGAGTAGAAGAAAATTTTGGTTAATTGAATTTTAATCAAAATTTGACAATGAATTAATGAATATAGTTTAAAAACTAAGCATTAATTCAAATTAAGATGTTTTAAAATTTAATAGAAAAGTATGTGGAAAATAAATATTAAGAGATCAATGGCACACAAGTGAGCCACATTGATCAATGGCCAAGATTAGCCAAACAAGCCCTTGTAATTTCCTTTAAAAGAAAATTTTTAAAGGAAATGTGAGGGAAGAGGAGGGAGCAAGTGAGGGGCCATAAGCAAGCAACCCAAGTGATATTATTTCACTTGGTTTAAGCTGCCAAAAATAAGCAGCCAGCAGAGAGAGAAAGAGAAAGAGAAAGAGAAAGAGAAAGAGAAAGAGAGAAAGAGAGAAACCGAGAAAGAAAGAGAGAAGAAAGGAAATCCAAAGAAAGTTTGGATTTTTCTTTTGTTCCAGCAGCAGATTGTATGAGATTCAGCTAAGAATCAGCAGCAAGAAGCTCTCAAGATTCAATGTAAGGTAAACCCTCGTTTTCTCACGTTTTTCTTGGGGGAAAATCTGGGGTTTTGAGAGGAAAAAGGGAATGTCAGTAAATCATGTTGAGATTTTCGGTTAAGATCGAAACATGATTCGAGTCTAGATGTTTTCAAACACGAATCCATGAGTTGATGGTTTAGAAAACCAAGTGTAATGAGTTTTCGTCAAGAAAGTTTTGAGTTTTTTTAAAAAGTTGAGTCAAGAGATTTTTATAAGCAAAATGTGAAATTTTGCTTATGAAACCATGGATTTGTAATAGTAGAAATGTAGTAGATAACATGAAACGATCTTATGGAGATCGATTTTGAGTGTAAGAAGTGGAACAAAGGCCATAAAAGTCTTAGAAAATCAGAGCAGAGCAGTTCGGACCCAGAATCTTGATTCTGGTATAAACACGGGCGTGTACAAGGACGTGTTTAGTACACGGCCTCGAACATGCCCACATGCACGATTGTGTTGCAAGAAAATTCAGACCTGAGAGATACACGGCCAAGAACACGGCCGTGTATCGGGCCGTGTCAAGGGGCACACGGTCAAGGGAAAGGCGTGTAGCAGACCATGTTAGATAGCAGGAAAACACGGCCAGAAACATGGCCGTGTAAGTAACTGTGTAAGCATGCACATATAGTCCAGAGGAGTACACGACCAGTAATACGGCTGTGTATCCGCCCGTGTAAGTATACACGGCCATGTTCCATGAAGTACATGACCAGACACGTAAGTCCAGAGAGGTACAGGGCCAGAGACACGCCCGTGTAGGAGGGCGTGTTCGAAGCCAAAGAGTTAAAAAAAAAAAAAAAGAGTCTGGAAATAGAAATTTCATGTTTTGCCATGTTTCCAGTATAAGATGAATATTGGAAATAATCAGTGATTATTCCTTTTATAGGAGTTCGAGCCAGAGATCCCAATACAACAGTCCCAGAGCAGCAGAGGCTCACATTAGCAGATTTTTTGTAAGTTCAAACATTGTCCTGACTGCAACGTGGACAATCTTGTTATGTTATGAAGTTATGTATATTGTTTGGCGTGTATGATAGACATTGATTGTCTACATCACGATATTCATGTCAGTTACATGTCAGTTTATGTCATGCATGTAGAGTTTCATGTTTCAGTACACATGTCAGACAAGTACCAGAACACAAAAACAGGTAGGTGCATAAGGCACCCTAGTGTGTTAATATAACTCACACCCTAATAATTCATGTAACAAGTTCCGACTGTGGGGCCAATCAGTATGCTACCCAGTTAGAACACCAGCAAGATGGTAATTAAACCAGTTATTGGCGTATCGGCCTCTCGACCCGCTTGGAGGTTTTCATGTTTAGCTTCAGTTAAGACTGAGGAGGTCAGCACTAAAGTACCGCTCCCAGTTGTGCTAACATGTCGGTACGACCAATCAGGGGCCCAAAACCAGAACTAAATAACAGATAATGTCCTAAGACAAATCTTTCAGCCGTGAGCATGTTTTATAGAGTCCAGTTTCATGTATGAGCACAGCAGTATAGCATGTCATGTTTCATGTTTTTATGTTTGAACTTACTGAGCTCATAGCTCATCAGTTTGTTCACATGTTGCAGGTAAGAGACCTGTTCACCAGTAGTATACGGTGGACGACGAATAGGGTAGATGCATGCCGGGGAGGATTGAGCGAGGGATTTGGTCACCTTTAATCTTCTGCTATACAGTTTTGAAATGTAATTTCAAAAAGAACAAGTTTTCAAGTTAAGATTATATGATAGGGGAATCATGATTCATGTGCATGTTATTTTGTTAACATGATTTCCTTATCACATTTTCGAACAGTTCACGATATTAAGAAAAAAAAATTTATTCCGTAAATTAGTAAGCAGTTTTCAAGTTCAACATGATTGCCAGCGACCCTAGAGGCCTGCATACAATTGCGGTTAACTACAGAGTTGACTGTAATAGTACTGTAGAGTCTCGGCAGCAGGGCAGGCCACCACAGTTGGTATCAGAGCCCAAGTTTTAAATTGGGTCTAGTTTAGAATACTTACTATAGTCATAGTTGGTATGATCAGAAAAGTTGGTAGACCATATCCCGCCTGACTCCGTGCATGTCCTGTTCGCTAATCCAAGTAAGTTCAGTTTATGTTAAGATCAGTAGCTAGTTATGCATGAAACTAAAGGTCTGTAGAGACCTATACTTTGTAGTAAGTATGAGATGATATATTAATGCAAGAAATGATGTGGATCCTTTTTATACAGGATCTAACATAAGTTCATCGTGTGATTATAGGATATAAAGTAGCACGATGAAAAACCAGGGCCAAGGCCAAAGAAGGAGAAGGGGATGCCCATCTCTGACTCAGAGACTGGAAGAGATGCAAACTTTTTTAGAAAACCAGATGAGAGAAAATACAGAGTTAAGACAGAGATTAAAACAATTAGAATAGGGGTAGGGATCAGTAGGGACTCCTGTATAACCAGCAACCGAAGCAGAACAGGTAGTGCCACCAGCGGCACCATAAGTGGTTCAGGAACCACTGGTCAGGGTGAACCCAGAGCCACTATATGAGAGATTTCGGAAGATGAGGCCTCCAGAATTTGAGGGTTCAACAAATCCTCTGGAAGCAGAAGATTGGCTTTCTTTAATCCAGATGATTATGGAGTTTATGAGACTCACGGATTAAGAGAAAGTCTTGTGTGCATCCTTTGTTTTAAGGAGGGACGCAAGATTTTGGTGGGACATAGTCCGTATGAGGAGGGATGTGACCACAATGTCATAGGCGGAGTTCCTAGAGGAGTTCAACCAAAAATACTACGATCCTGCATCACTCCGACCCCAGCAGAAAGAATTTTTAGAGTTACAGCAGGGTGACATGTCAGTCAGTGAGGTTTGCAGAAGATTTGATCAGCTCTCCCGCCTATGTGCGTATGTAGTACCAACAAAAAGGGAGAAGATACAGAAGATGATAGGCATGTTTAGGCCTAAGATTGCTACCTTGATTGACATTGGTCCAATCCCGCCAATTTCAGTAGCCGACTGTGTTAGTCGTGCGTTGAGGGCAGAGTACCACCTAGCTCGACAGAAAGAAGAGAGAGAAAAGGTCTGGGAAGCCAGGAAGAAGGAAAAGATCTTGGCTAAGGCCTCTCAACCTGGACAACACAGCAAGGGTAGTCAGAGTACAAGACCAGAACAGTCCAGCAATCCAGGCCCTCATTTCCAACAGAAGAGAAAGGGCAATTTCCAGGGAAACCAAGGTCAAGACAATAGAAGCCAATCACGGAGGACTAACACTACCATAGTTTCAAGTAACCCCACCTGTCCAAATTGTGGGAGGAAACATGTGGGTTAATACAGAGCTGGCATGACTGCATGTTTTCAGTGCGGAAAAGAAGGCCATTTCATCAAAAATTACCCTATGAACCACCAGTCAGTATCAGGAGCAAACTCTTCACGTCCACAGCAGTCACAAGTTCATGCACTCAGATTGAGTTATCAAAACCCAACAGAAGTACCTCCAGTAGTGCAGGAAAGATAAGAAAGAGCTCTTCAGGCAGATGCTAGGGTGATGGCCTACACCAGAGAGGAAGCAGAGGCAAGGACGTCCAATGTGGTGACAGGTCAGATTTCTGTCGCTAACCACTTGGCATCTATTCTATTTGACTCTGGGGCCACCCATTCTTTCATATCATATGTATTTGCTGATAAGTTAGAATACCCTAGAGATCACATGAGAAGAACTTTTAGAATTGCTCTCCCATCAGGAGAAATCATGTTGTCAGAGTACTGGTTACCTCATGTACCAGTAATCGTGACAAATAGAGAGTTGTATACAGAATTGATCATGATGAAGATCGTAGACTATGATGTAATCTTGGGAATGGATTTCCTAGGAAAATATCAAGCTACGATAGATTGCAGAAACAGAAGAATAGTGTTCAAGCCAGAAGATGAAGAATGCTTTGAATATGTCGATTCTTCGAGAAGATCAAGCAAGATAAAGATCAGTTCAATGAAAGTTAAGAAGCTAATAGCCAGTGATTGCACTGGATATTTAGCTTACGTGACAGATATAGCAGAAGAGAAGACGTTACAACCAGAAGATGTTCCTGTTGTCAGAGAACTTCTCAAAGTTTTTCCCGAGGAACTACCAGGAATACCTCCAGAGCGAGAAATCTCGTTTAAGATAGAGCTCCTACCTGGAACAACACCTATCTCCAAGGCACCATACCGCATGGCACCAGTGGAGTTGAAAGAGTTACAAGTACAGTTGAAGGATTTGCTTGACAAGGGATTCATCAGACTGAGCTATGCCCCATGGGGTGTTCCCGTACTGTTTGTCAAGAAGAAAGACGAGACGTTCCGCATTTGCATAGATTACCGAGAATTGAACAAGGTTACAGTCAAGAATAGGTACCCATTACCTAGGATTGATGACCTGTTCGATCAACTCAAGGGTGCAGCAGTGTTCTCAAAGATTGATTTGAGATCAGGATACCATCAGTTGAGGATCAAGGAAAGTGATGTTTCCAAGACAGCTTTCAGAACCGGTTATGGGCATTATGAATTCCTAGTAATGCCGTTTGGGTTAACGAACGGGCCAGCCACTTTCATGGACCTGATGAACAGAGTCTTCAAGGAGTATCTTGACAAGTTTGTCATTATATTCATCGACTACATCCTTGTATATTTAAAGACTCACGCAAAGCATGAAGCCCAGTTAAGAATTGTTTTTCAGATGCTGAGAGAGCATCAACTCTATGCCAAATTCTCAAAATGTGAGTTCTGACTAGACAGAGTACATTTCCTCGGACATGTAGTGTCCAAGGAGGGAATTGCAGTGGATCCAGTCAAGGTGGAAGCAATAAACAAATGGCCTGCACCTAAGAGCGTGACAGAGATACACAGTTTCTTAGGGTTAGTTGGCTATTACAGGAGATTTGTGGAGAGATTTACACGGTTAGCAGCACCTCTCACCACCCTCACACGCAAGGAAAGGAAGTATGTATGGACAGAAGAATGTGAAAGAAGCTTCCAAGAGCTAAAGAGACGGCTGACAAGAGTGCCGATCCTCTCACTCCCTACTGAGGCGGAAAAGTATGTGATGCCTCAAGAGTGGGTTTGGGAGTAGTATTGATGCAAGATGGCAACGTAATTGCCTATGCTTTACGTCAACTGAAAGAGCACGAGAAGAATTATCCCACCCATGACCTAAAACTCGCTGCAGTAGTGTTCGCACTCAAAATTTGGCGACACTATCTGTATGGAGCACAGTGCCAGATTTACACAGATCATCAGAGTTTAAAATACTTCTTCACATAGAAGGAGTTGAACATGAGGCAAAGAAGATGGTTGGAGTTGGTGAAGGATTATGACTGTGAGATCCTTTATCATCCAGGAAAAGCCAACCGAGTAGCAAACGCTTTAAGCAGAAAAGTTACAGTTCCACAGTAGTTGCCTATTGATAGGTTATCAAGACCATTGCATCAAGAGATTCATTCGCTCGAGCTGGAGCTGATAGCAGGAAAATTGTCAGCACTGCAGCTGAAGTCATCATTGTTTGATGATATCAAGGAAGCTCAGAAGCAAGATTCAAGTCTGACAGACTCCCAGGAAGAGATGTCTACAGATGAATTAATCATGTATCAGGGGAGAAGTCGCGTTCCAGCAGATGAAGAACTACGAAGGTGAATCATGTCAGAAGCTCATGAGACACCATATTCAGTCCATCCTGGAGCCACCAAGATGTACCAAGACTTGAAGCTACAGTTTTGGTAGAAAGGGATGAATGGAGACATTGCAAGATTTGTGAGTAAGTGCCTTACTTGTCAGAAAGTCAAGGCTGAGCATCAGCATCCTAGAGGAAAGTTAGAACCTCTGGAGATTCTAGAATGGAAATGGGAGGATGTTACCATGGATTTTGTGGTAGGGCTACCCAAAACAAGAGGAGGACACGATGCCATTTGGGTAATCGTGGACAGATTGACAAAGACAGCCAAATTCATACCAATGAAGATCACTTACTCATTGGAAAAGCTGGCACACCTTTATGTAGATCATGTTGTCAGATTACATGGAGTTCCAAAGTCTATAGTATCTGACAGAGATGCACGGTTCACTGTAAATTTTTGGGAGTGTGTGCAAAGAGCCATGGGCACAGAACTGAGGTTCAGTACAGGCTTCTATCCTCAGATAGACAAACAATCAGAACAGACTATCCAGACCTTAGAGGATATGCTCCGAGCATATGTCATGGATTTTCCAGGAGCTTGGAATGAGAAGCTACCACTAGTGGAATTCTCATATAACAACAGTTATCAAACTTCCATCAAGATGGCACCGTATGAGGCCCTGTATAGACGAAAGTGCAGATCACCCATTCACTGGTATGATCTGAAGGAAAAACAACTGCATAAGACAGATTTTATGCAAGAAACTTGCGATGCAGTTGTCAAGATCCAACAAAGGATGAAGAGTACTCAAAGCAGACAGAAGAGCTATGCAGACAGAAGACGAAGATCCCTAGAATTCAAGGAAGGGGACTTCGTATTTCTGAAAGTATCACCCATGAAGGGGATTATGCATTTTGGTAAAAGGGGAAAACTGAGTCCAAGGTATATTGGACCTTATGAGATTATCAAACGCATTGGGAAGGTTGCCTATAAGTTGGCATTACCTCCTGAGCTATCAGTAGTGCACAGTGTATTTCATGTCTCCATGCTCAGAAAGCACATGTCAGATCCATCTCATGTGCTACAACATGCACCAGTCCAAGTCTAAGAGGATTTGACCTATGAAGAACAGCCTGTTCAGATACTGGCTAAAACAGAAAAGGTACTGAGCAACAAGACCATCCCACTAGTCAAGGTATTGTGGAGAAATCACAACATTGAAGAGGCTACGTGGGAGAGAGAAGATGAGATGAGACTTTCATACCCTCACTTGTTCTAAATTTTCGAGGACGAAAATCTTATAAGGAGGGGTGAATGTGATAACCGAGAAATCTACACTCTCAGAAAATTTTATACAAAATATGTAAATAAATGTATATTCATAGTGAGACATGTTACAGAATACAGAGTAGAGGAAAATTTTGATTAATTGAGTTTTAATCAAAATTTGACAATGAATTAATGAATATAGTTTAAAAACTAAGCATTAATTCAAATTAAGATGTTTTAAATTTTAATAGAAAAGTATGTGGAAAATACATATTAAGAGATCAATGGCACACAAGTGAGCCACATTGATCAATGGCCAAGATTAGCCAAACAAGCCTTTGTAATTTCCTTTAAAAGAAAATTTTTAAAGGAAATGTGAGGGAAGAGGAGGGAGCACGTGAGGGGCCATAAGCAAGCAGTCCAAGTGATATTATTTCACTTGGTTTAAGCTACCAAAAATAAGCTGCCAGCAGAGAGAGAAAGAAAGAGAAAGAAAGAAAGAGAAAGAGATAGAGATAGAGAAAGAGAAAGAAAGAAACCGAGAAAGAAAGAGAGAAGAAAGAAAATCCAAAGAAAGTTCAGATTTTTTTATTGTTCCAGCAGCAGATTGTACGAGATTCAGCCAAGAATCAGTAGCAAGAAGCTCTCAAGATTCAAAGTAAGGTAAACCCTCGTTTTTTCACATTTTTCTTGGGGGAAAATCTGGGGTTTTGAGAGGAAAAAGGGAATGTGAGTAAATCGTATTGAGATTTTCGGTTAAGATCGAAATATGGTTCGAGTCTAGATGTTTTCAAACACGAATCCATAAGTTCATGGTTTAGAAAACTAAGTTTAATGAGTTTTCGTCAAGAAAGTTCTGAGTTTTTTTAAAAAGTTGAGTCAAGAGATTTTTATAAGCAAAATGTGAAATTTTGCTTATGAAACCATGGATTTGTGATAGTAGAAATGTAGTAGATACCTTAAAATGATCTTATAGAAATCGATTTCGAGTGTAAGAAGCAGAACAAAGGCCATAAAAGCCTTAGAAAATCAGAGCAGAGCAGTTCGGACCCAGAATCTTGATTCTGGTATGAACACGGGCGTGTACAAGGGCATGTTCAGTACACGGCCCCGAACATGCTCACATGCACGACTGTGTTGCAAGAAAATTCAGACCCGAGAGGTACACGGCCAAGAACACGGCCATGTATCGGGCCGTGTCAAGGGGCACACGGTCAAGGGAAAGGCGTGTAGCAGACCATGTTAGACAGCAGGAAAACACGGCCAGAAACACGGCCGTGTAAGTAACCATGTAAGCATGTACGTATAGTCCAGAGGAGTATACGGCCAGTAACACGACCGTGTATCGGCCAGTAACACGGTCGTGTATCCGCCCGTGTAAGTATACACGGCCACGTTCCACGAAGTACACGGCCAGGCACGTAAGTCCAAAGAGGTACACGGCCAGAGACACGCCCGTATAGGAGGGCGTGTTCGAAGCCAAAGAGTAAAAAAAAAAAAAAAGAGTCTGGAAATAGAAATTTCATGTTTTGCCATATTTCCAGTATAAGATGAATATTGGAAATAATCAGTGATTATTTCTTTTATAGGAGTTCGAGCCAGAGATCCCGATACAGCAGTCCCAGAGCAGCAGAGGCTCACGTTAGTAGATTTTCTGTAAGTTCAAGCATTGTCCTGACTGCAACGTGGACAATCTTGTTATGTTATGAAGTTATGTATATTGTTTGGCGTGTATGATAGACATTAATTGTCTACATCATGATATTCATGTCAGTTACATGTCAGCTCATGTCATGCATGTAGAGT
This sequence comes from Antiaris toxicaria, assembly GCA_035233585.1. Lineage (NCBI taxonomy): Eukaryota > Viridiplantae > Streptophyta > Magnoliopsida > Rosales > Moraceae > Antiaris > Antiaris toxicaria. Next base: position 27,432,522 of record CP141157.1, read on the forward strand.
TTCATGTTTCAGTACACATGTCAGACAGGTACCAGAACACAAAAACAGGTAGGTGCACAAGGCACCCTAGTGTATTAATATAACTCACACCCCAATAATTCATGTAACAGGTTCTGACTGTGGGGGCAATCAGTATGCTACACAGTTGGAACACCAGCAAGATGGTAATTAAACCAGTTATTGGCGTATCAGCCTCTCGACCCACGGGGAGGTTTTCATGTTTAGCTTCAGTTAAGACTGAGGAGGTCAGCACTAAAGTACCGCTCCCAGTTGTGCTAACATGTAGGTACGACCAATCAGGGGCTCAAAACCAGAACTAAATAACAGATAATGTCCTAAGACAAATCTTTCAGCCGTGAGCATGTTTTACAGAGTCTAGTTTCATGTATGAGCACAACAGTATAGCATGTCATGTTTCATGTTTTTATGTTTGAACTTACTGAGCCCATAGATCATCAGTTTGTTCACATGTTGCAGGTAAAAGACATGTTCACCAGTAGTATACGATAAACGACGAACAGGGTAAATGCATGCCGGGGAGGATTGGGCGAGGGATTTGGTCACCTTTAATCTTCCGCTGTACAGTTTTGAAATGTAATTTCAAAAAGAACAAGTTTTCAAGTTAAGATTATGTGATAGGGGAATCATGATTCATGTGTATGTTATTTTGTTAACATGATTTCCTTATCACATTTTCGAACAGTTCATGATATTAAGAAAAAAAATTTATTCCGCAAATTAGTAAGTAGTTTTCAAGTTTACCATGATTACCGGCGACCCTAGAGGCCTGCATACTATTGCAGTTAACTACAGAGTTGACTGTAATAGTACTGTAGAGTCTCGGCAGCAGGGTGGGCCGCCACACAACCCACCCAACCTGACTATTAATTGGGTGGGTTTGGGTTGAGTTTTTTTTAAACCTAACTTAACCCGAACTCACCCAATCTATTAATATGTAAAAATAAATATATTTCATACCTCATATTATATAGTATTTATCTTATATTTTACATTAATTACTTGACAACTAGTTATATTTTATATTGCATGAAATTTTATTATTATTTGTTTGTTAGTTTACAACTTTTATATTTAAATTTGTTTTTCATATATTTTATTTTTATATCGGTTTATAACTTATGAGATAATTTTGAAGTTTTATAACACTAATATTATGCTGAAAGTTATCTTTCTTTTCATATATTTCTTATTTAAGTTGAATGATTAACCATATTTATTTTTTTATTTTTTAATTATGTTCAACTCGATTAACCCACCCAACTCACCCAAAATTTAATTGGGCGGGTTGATTTTAAATTTTGGATTAATTGGGTGGGTTAAATTTGAAATGAACCCACTTAAATTTGATTAAATGGGTTGAAAGTTTTCAAAAACTTACCCAACCCACCCGATGTTCACCCCTACTTGTTGCAAAAGCATCCTTATATAGACTATTGGAAGGAATGATCTCCTCGTGATTAATGACAAATCCAGCATTTGAATTTAGTGAGGACTCAAATAAGGACTGAATTTTTAAACTAAACCAATAGTAGGAGAAAAAAAAAACTATTTTCTCAATAATTTTATGTAATAAGTAACAAATTACAAATGTACTTGACAAGACTTCATATTTTGAAATTGTTTTATGATAGTCCTGTTATAATTTTTAAATACAAATATACAATGCTTATGATTTTGTATCTAAAATAGTAAAGAATAGGTATGGTAACAAGATTACAAACTTTTAAAACTTTAAAAAATAAATCTAATACTTTTAAAGTGATATTATACATATTCTAAGGAGATAAAATATGCATTCTACCAAAAACAAGATAAAATATACAAATTAAAAAGATATAAATTTGAAATTTACGTACCGGTAGGTTGTAGTGTAGTCGAATTCAAGAAAGGCGTCAGATGGTGAAGGGAAACAATTAAAAAGAAGATAAAATAAATGGTATAATTAGAGTGGAGTACGGGGAGGGATAAACAAAAGATATATTAAAAAGAGAATATGAAAAGATAGCTAACTTGGTGTTTGTATAAAAAATATATATATATAAAAAGTCCAACTATCAGCTTTTAAGGAAAAAATCCAATACTCCATCTAACTTAAATTACAAAAAGCCCCAAAAACAAAAATAATAAGAGGCAGTGTTTGGGGTTCAAAATTAATGCCTTCAAAATAATTTTTTTAATATATTATTATTTTTTATTATTTATATCTTCAAAACGTTATATTAAGTTCCAAATTTAAAAGTCTATAACTTTACATATATAAATTTAAATAAGATGATTTTTTTTTAAATTGTATAAAATTTCAAGAGAAACAAAACAATATCCATATTGATTTTTTTTTATAAAAATTTTTAAAACTTTATACTTTTTACTCCAAACAGTTTTTTTTCTCGAACATATTTTTCAAAATAACTTTTTTCTAATCAATAAAAAATCTCCAAATATTAATTCTAAATGGGCCATGGCATAAATGAAAAATCACTTAAAAATTGGTATATACAATTTTTTTTTTAATTTTCTCAATGATGACACGTGCTTCCACCATCCCCACATGCATCTATCATTGTTTGTAATAAAAATACAAAATCTATAAAGATTCGTCACTTTTTCAAAAGGGATTTCACTTAAATATAGATCTTAAAATGGTTTTTAAATCATTTTTTCCAACGTACACTTGATCTTGTACTGAACCTACAACCACTAGAACGTACAATGGATTTCCACGTCCATACAAAAAGGGTTGTTAAATGGAATTGGTGTCGGTTGTAAAACCAACGCGAAAGCTAGAAGTATAGCCATGAAAGGAGCAACGCTTTCCCTCTTATGTAGTAGTTCACATTTTATATTCTTCAAAGGTTACCTTCGGTTGGAGAGAAAGAAATGAAATGATAATAGTAATAGTAAAAGAAAAAGAAAAGAAGGAAAAGAAAAAATATTCAATTGTTTAATTTAACTTTAATTTAATTTTATAAATACAATAAAATATATTATATGAATTTTTAATTGGATAAAGTAATATAGTTTGAAATTGTCGTTTCTCCCATATATGAATAGAATGAAAATTTCACCAAATTGATAGAAAAATTATTCTTTTAGAATGACTATCCTCGTGTTAAAAGCTAATTAAATATCAAAATTCAATTCAATTCAATTCAATTTCATTCCATTTCTTTTCCTTCAACAAAACAGGACCTAAGAATGTATACGAGAGTAAAGGGTTTAAGCATAACCTTTTTTTATTCAAAATTCAAAGTTTCTTTTTTTTGAATTTTTATGGGAAGCGGGTATATCATTATCCTTTATTCAAAAAATAAATAAATAAATAAACAAGTAATTAATTAAAAGTAATATTTTTCATTTGGAGAAGCAGATATCCAATCACGCGGATTCTTATTAAAATGCGTCGAATAAATATTAGAAAGAAAGGCTAATACTTGGTCGTGTTTTCTCATTCCTTTTCCGATTCTTTGGCTTTAGATAATTTATTAAAAGTTCTATTAATTAGACATATCTCATAATATATATATATATGTAACCATAAAGTGTAGTTAGGGGCTAATAACTACAACAAAATTTTGATTAAACATAATATTAGTTATTATTCCCTTTAAAATCAAATTTAAAAACGTATTCATTATCTAGTCAAAGATAGGTTTGGTCCTTACTATATTTTGAGTACAAGATTAGTTTCTTATTTAATTTTACTGTGTTCTGTCGAAGAGTAACTAATAAATTAGTCATAAATGTGTTTAGAGAGTAAGTGTACTAAGAATTTTTGACGGTTTAAGTGAGTTCACAATTTATTTAATTCAAAACTAAAAACTGGAACATAATCTTTAAAATAGTTAATACTAAATACTAAAAAGATAAATATTATATTCAAAATGTAAGAAGAAAACCACAAAAATTGATAAACTAAATAAGGTTGCATAGATAACATGAGTAGGGTTTTTGACAACAACAACCAAAAGATCACAATTGCTCTAAGAAAAAAAAAAAAAAATCTTGCTTGGTAAGATAACTCAAGAAGTAAGAAATGAAAGGATTTTAAGTATTTTTAATGCAACAGATATTTACATATTGGGATTTTTAGGATTAATTTCTGGGGAATTACACATAAGGAATTAATATCTTTAACTTTTTTTTTTTGTTTTCTACTAGTCACTTTGAAGTTGTATTTGATATTAAAATATTCTAATGAGGAAGAACATTTAAATCGAATTTACAATAAAAGTGGCAAAGAAAGAAAAAAAAAAATTATGCAAAGCATGGAGAAAAAATAAGAAATAAGGGGGCGTTTGGTTTCATTTTTGATTTTCTATTTTCAAAAATATAGAAAATGAAAAAAGTTTCAAAATAGCGTTTATTTATTTAACGTTTTCAAAACTATTTTAAAAACACAATTTTCAACTATTTTTTTTGTTTTTTGAAAACAAAAAACAATGTTTTTACTTTTTTGTTTTCATTTTCTCCCTTTTTCTCTTCTTTCTCTCTCTCTCTCTCTCTCTCTCTCTCTCAACCTTGTAGTGTCAATGATGAGGACCATGTCCAATGATGGCCTGCATCTCTGGCAAAGGGTGATGACCACAGAATGACAATGACGATGACGGTGACGGCCCCCTTACGACGATGACCACCGACTCGTGATCTAAATCTTGCAACGACGACCATCATGACAGCCCTCATTTCCGACAAAAAGACAATGACCATGGACTGACAACGACGATGATGGCCCCTTCACGATGATGGCCATGGACTCGCGATTCAAATCTCACAAAGACGACACCTAAGAAACCCACTATGACGGCCTCCATCTTCGGTGACAACAGAGACCCTCAGATTGTGAGTTTGGGGGTCACTGCTAGCGTTAGGAATTTGTGTCTTTGGGATTGTTGTTATAATCACATTTACTCGACAATGCCGACGCTACCCCTACCACTCTAAGTCACTGCTGTCGCTGCCAAATAGAATTTAGACCACCAATATTTTTCATCCCTACCCCTTCTTGTAAAATCCACCATCAAAGGGTTTTTTTTTTTTTTATAATTATGACTAATAATTTATTTTTTTATTTTTTCAAATTAAACATAAAAATGTTTTTATAAAATACTTACTTATCAAATGAGTTTTCAAAAATATAACTAAATAGAGTTTTATTTTTATGTTTTCAAAATATACACTCAAAAAATATATACAAACATATTTTTAAAAATAGTTTTAGTAAAAATTTTTAAAACATTCTTATTTTTAATTTTTTTGAAAACAAAAATAGTTTAAAAATAATATCAAACGTCTCGGAGCCAACGCAAAAGCAACGAGAACCATGAAGAGGTAAAAGAGAAAAACAAGGGGAGAAAACCTGAAAAATGGCTGTAGGGATATTATAGTCCATTTTACATGCTCACCGTTGCAAAGGCACATTTGGCATTTTTTCTTTTTTAATTATCGTACTAAATGCAAATTTTGATACTCCTTCCTGGCGTACCAAGGGTGTCAGTGTGACATTTTCCAAGGGGCGAAATGTAAGAGAAATCAAATTTTAACCAAATAACATAAGCTCAATCATTCTAATTAATTAAAGTAATTTTATGGATACTAATTTTTGCTTTTGTATTTTCGAAAGAAAAAAAATTTTTTATTTGAGATAATAAAATTTTTTTGTCTAAAAGTGAGAAATGTATTTGAATAGATAAATTTTTTTTTTTTTTTAGAAAGAATATCCTTTTTTAATAAAATTTTTTGATGCTTAGACACAAAATCATAGAAAGATCTGGTTTTAATCAGATGAGATTTTAGTCCAAACTCAGAAAATTTTCAAGTTCAGACACTCTTCCAAACAAACAAATTTTAACTTTATGGGTATGTTTTTATATCTTATATTTTCATTAGTAGATATAATCAATTAATACGACGTTTTAAATACTTATCAATAAAAAAAAACTCACATATTATTTTTGATTGGTATTTAAAAATGAGATTATAGTTAATATTCCTAGCTTTTTCAGTTAATTATAGATGTTAATGATTAACGGTTGATTCATACGTTGAGTTTGAAATGAAATAAAATTTTTAAAATTGATAGATTTAATTATATTTTTTACTAAATTTTTAGGAAAAAAAAATTAATGCGAAAAATTTGAATCGAGACTCCAGACGAAGTTCCAAAAGCCCTCTCAGTTTACGTGTATCACTCTAATTAGGATACCCTTCATCAAAGCCGTCCCATCGCCTATATATATATGTATTATGTATGTACATATATATAAAGAGGGAAGCTCAAAATTACAGGCGTGATTACAGTGTCTTAATCTTATATTAGGCACATTATTATATGTAGCGAGGGTCAGAATATCAATACAATATAATTATATATTAGAGTGGTCCTAATTGTGGTGGGGCCATGCGTGGTGAGTGTGAGTCGATGCTTCCAATAGGTCCCTTGGCATATTTCAAAGCGTTAGACTTTGCAATTTTCTCACATATAAGGGCCAATGTTTTGTTTTGTTTTGTTTTGTTTGTTTGTTTTTTTTTTTTCTCTTCCTAATGCCTTAGAAAAATATAATAATTTTAACTAATGTTGAGGCTTTCTTCTTTTTCTTTTATTTTTTATTTTTATTAGAAAAGAAAAGTAGAAAGACATCATGTTGACAAAACTAATATTATCCTTCAATTCTGACTAACTTTAAAATGAAAGTCTTATATATTGCAAAAGAAAATAAAAGAAAAACCTTGAAATTTAAGCACATTTTTTTTCTTATTAGCTTGAAATGTAAGTACGTACATATGCAAATTATATTAATTATCAATAACCAAACTCCATCTTAGGTATCCTATAAGAGACCAAGAAAAATATATGTACTTGTTACTCCAAAAATAATTTAAGTACTTATGACTAGAGAAATCTTCGATATTTGAAGGTTAGCAAATTTTGGGGTTATAACTAAACTCCATTTATTCTATTATATCTTTTTTTTTTAATTTTAGGGGAGATTTATGATTTTGTTTTTTAACCGTCAGATACATATAAAAAAAATTATTTGATTTATATATAATTCTTATTTTGATATGTTTTGACTAGATCCATGGTAAAAAAATATACACTATCGGTGTCAGACCTACGGTATAGAAAAACCTTATTTTGAGTTTTCAATGCAAAAGAGATAGAAAATTTGTTACTAGTTAAGAGACAAGATTGATAGTCTTCTTTGGTTTTCAAACATATGGTATACAATGGTATACAGTAAACAATGATACTTATGTATGGTTTTCCCAATACATCCCAAGCACCTGAAGTGGTTGAAATGGTCAACTATAAAGTGTAGAGCATCCCACACCCTTCCTAGATGAGGACAAGCTCTATGGGGAGCCATGACACTTGTCACTAAGACAAGATGCACATCCCCTGAACAAAGAAGATCATGGCCAACCACTTTTGCAGCTGAATACAAAGATCAACTTGGAATATCTGAACAGTTGGTTGGTCACCTAAAGTGCTAGAACAACCAAGCAATACCCTTACCTTGACGTTCCGGTGGTTGCTCAACCATACATTGACTTACCTCAAGTAAAGCAGGACAGACCCATAGGATGCCAACTCCTTATCTTCACCGATCTCTGGACTCCATCCCCTTCTAACTTCAGTCCTTATCAGCCAGTCCGCATGGTACTTGCTCCACTAAGCTCCCGAGTACCATGTCCATACACCCCATTAGCATGTACTATTTAACAACTGTACCTGGGGTAATACCTACATTCCTTCTGTTGCTCTGTATTACCTGACATAGTACTGGTGTGTAGTAAGGCATGTGGCAGCATCCCAATAGGTACCAAACTTCAATACACTTGATATCTCCTTGAAGGAAATACCTCGGGGGACTTGGACCTATAAGAAACATCTATAAATAAAGGAGTTCATGACTCCTATAGGTATGGACTACTTTTCTTGCACAAACTCTACTTCTCATCTTGCTTATCAATTCACCCCACTGACTAAGTATCAGAGTGCCTTTTGAAGATACTTCATGGGTGTCCCCCTTACTCTGAGGTATTCTTCTCTATTTTATAGGTGATTAGGCAGAGTAAAAGGGCGCAAGGCTAGTCACATCGGTGACTCCATCTGGTCTGGGCTAAAGCAAGTTGGAGTAGTCGACCCCCATTTACATCGATCATTTTGGCTACTCTGTACTTGGCTAGATTTAAGATGTTGACTGTCATGGCCTATGATGGTTCAACGAACTACTAGGCCTACATACTTATACAAAACACCAACAAAGCCACCCTATGCAAGGCATTTTGCCCAACCCTGACTAGGACTACTTGGTAATGGTACTAGAGGCTGCTAAGCTCAATTAGATCATTCAAACAATTGTTTGAGGCCTTCTCGACAGCATTCCTCAACATTAAGACCAAGAAAAAAGAAGTGTCATACTTATTTAGGATCAAATACGGTAAAGACGAGCCTTTGAAAGGGTATTTAGATTGATTTGACAAAGCCATTATGCAAGTCAAAACCTACTTCCTTGACACTCTTATCCAAGAGTTCCAAGAAAGAGTCAAGAATGAGAGGCTACCGTGAATGATAGTATACAATGTCCCACTGACTTCTGCACACCTCAGAGAAGTGGCCCAGAAACATGTAGATGTCAAAGAGTACATAAAGGGATGGAACTCATCTTGGGAAGCACCACAGTAGGTGGGGAAGAACAAGAGTAAGAAAGATGAACTAGGTCCAACTACGCAGCAAGCCAAGAAGATGCCCAACAAGGTCGAAGTTGAAGTGGGGCCAAAGATCCTCGTTGGTCAATTCTATCAGTACACCCCATTGGTCATCACAATAGACTAACTCCTTAAGAAGCCTCTGCAAATCAAAACCAATCGATCCAGGAAGAACTAGAACTAGAGCAATTACTGCAACTTCTGTAAAAACATGGGATATGACACAGATGATTGCATCTAGCTATGGGACTATATCGAGCTCCTAGTACAAGATGGGTACTTAGGGGAATTCATGGATAAGTTCATCACATTGATGAAATGGTGCCAACTAGCACTGACCACCTTAAACTAGCAGCAATGGTGCTCAAACTAGCACCAAATAGGCTGAACGCATGGTCCTCACCATCTTCAATGGGAAAGCCATTGGGGATACAGTAAGTAGCTGAATGAACCATGCCCGTAATGTATGACAAGTAGCCCAAGAAGAATACATAAACATGGCTGAGCATATTACTAAGATCTCAAGCTAAGAGAGTGCCTCGATCACCTTTACATATGACTAGGCAAACAGGGTACCCAGACAATGACACCCAGTTAGAGCGATCAAGATCACTGACAATACTATTCGGTATGTCATGATCGACAATGATAGTTTGGTTGACATCTTGTTCATGGATTCACTAGGTTGTGGATTGGAGGAGTAGTACTAGTACCTATTTAAACCCTTTTATATGATTCAATGACGTGTGCATTTGAGTAGCTGGGTTCACTTGTCTACTTGTCACCATAGGTAGTGGATCAAAAAAGGGTATTTGAATGGTTGAGTTTTTAGTGGTAGATAAACCTTTGATCTATAATGCCATCTTAGGAAAACCAACCCTTAACCTACTTAAGGCTGTGGTTTCCACGTAGCACTTGGCCATGAAATTCCCAACTCTTATCAGAGTAAGTATATTTAGGGGGGACCAAGAATAAGTTAAGAATTGTTACGTGAAGGCAGTGAACAAAGTGTGTATGGAAACAGCCCGACCAGCTATGGTCTACACCATCTACAAGATTGATAAAATTGAACCCCCTAACAGTGAAGTTAAACTACTCAATGACTTGGACCTGCACATGTTCGAAGATATGACCCAAGCATAACCTGTTGAGGACTTAGACATCTTTCACATTTACCTCGAGCACCCAAACAAAATTGTGCAACTCGGGTTGCATTTCTAAGGAAAGAGCTGGAGTAGTTCCTTCAGAAATCCCAAGATGTGTTCTCCTGGTCCCATAAGGACATGTCGAGGATCGACCAGGCCATGATTTGCCACTAGTTATGGGTCAATCCCAAGCACAAGCCTATGGTCCAAAAGAGAAGAGCCTTTAATCCCGAGTGATATACGACAATTAATGAAGAGGTAAAGAAGATGTTTGAGGCCAAACTTATCTGAGAAGTGAGTTATGCAAATTGGTATACGAATGTGGTCTTGGTTAAAAAGGCCAATGGCTAATGACAAGTTTGCATAGGCTAGATGAACTTGAATAAAGCATTCATGAAGGACTATTTCCCTTATCTTAGATAGACCAACTCATCAATGCAGTGGCCAGACAAGAGCTCCTCAGTGTCATGGACGCATACTTCAAGTGCAACTAGGTACTCATTATAGAAGCGAACTAGTCCAAGACAACAATCACTATGAATTAAGGACTGTATTGTTAAAGAATGATGCCATTTGGTCTGATCAACGCTAAAGCCAAATACTAGAGGCTTGTCACTAAGATGTTTGTTAGACTGATTGGGAAGACAATGGAGGTGTACATTGACAACATTTTAGTCAAGAGCGAGAAAGCTTAAGAACATGTTGCAAATCTCAAAGTTTGCTTGGACATCCTTCGACAGTACCAGATGAAGCTAAACCCAACCAAGTATGCCTTTAAAGTCAAATCCAAAAAGTTCCTTGGGTTCATGGTAAACCATCGTGGCATTGAAATGAACCCCACCAAAGCTCAGGTTGCTGTATACATGCAACTTTTTCAAACCATTAAATGATTTAAAAAATCAACCAAGATGATAGTAGCATTGTCATGATTTATGTCTAGGTACACCGACAAGTACCACCCTTTCTTTCAAGCGCTTGAAGGTAAAGGCATGATCAACTAGGGTGAAAAATGTGATAAAGCATTCTAAGGCCTCAAGGTTTACCTATCAAGCTTGTCCTTACTATCTAAGCCTCTTAGCCAAGAAGTATTATATGTGTACCTGGCTGTGTCCGAGAAGGTAGTTATGTCGATCCTAGTCTGAGAAGAGAACAAGATCTAATTGTTTGTGTACTATAACAATAAAGCATTCGAGGGAGTCAAGAAGAGGTACAACGATAACGAGTCATTACTGTACCAAATTTAAACCTTCCTATTATTAAAATAATAATGAGTATAGTGATGATACAGATCGATCCCACGAGAATTAAGTTTAATTAATTTATTATCGACACTAAACCTAATGACTTTAAGTAAACTAAAGACAAGAACATAAAAAGGGGGATTTTTTTATGAGAATGTTGTTTGCCCACAAATTAAGTACTCTTATGCTCCTCAAGCTTTTGTGATATTTTGATGAATTGCATGTACTTTTAAAGGAAAGCAAGAATTAGGGACTAAGAAAGGATTTTGGAGCTGAATTTGTAGCAAAAAGGATCCCAAAATAGCCCCTAGCCTAGGAGCATATTGCAGTCGTGCCACACTTGTAGCAGATAAGGTCGAGAGGCTTGCGCGGGTGCACGACTGTGCCTCCCCCTTAGCTGAGTGATGTCTACGGGATGAGATTTGATGGTGGAGTTTTTACCCAAATTCAATTATATTTGAGGAAAACAAACCCTAGTTCCTAAATTAGAGAAGAAAAGAAGAAAATAGGCTATTTTCCAGAGAGAAAAAGATAGCTTGGACGTTTAATCTTCCTTGGGGATTCCTTGAAGGTCTTAAAAGTGGCTTGAAGATTTGAATTTTTTGAAGAATTCTTTCTCTAAATTAGTTTTTTCTTTTCCTTTTCCCTGTTCTTTCTTTTTTATTTTCTTTATTTTCATGAATTTATATTTGTAGAATTAGCTTGAACATTTTTATGCATTTATGAATCTTTTTGTATTTTTGTTCATGGATTCTACTATATTAAACTAAATTTTTTTAGATGTGTCTTAAACAAGAAAGATATTTTAATGTATTTTATTTATTTTTGGATTGATTAATAAAATATATTAAAGATTATTCATTATATTGCTGTAAGTCTTTAATCTCTTTATATGTTAAAGTGAATGTAAACAAATATGGCTCGTTGACTGCTTGTGTTAAACTGTTAAAATGTTGCCTGCAATAATTTTTTATATGAGCGAAGACAACATTTTATAGCAAGTGGTCTAATTTTATGGTCCATAGTCTATGGAGTTAGAGTGAGCATATAACTCATATTAAGAATATTATGTTATCTAAAGCCAATTAGGGGGATGGTTTGTCTTGACTGTCTAGAGCATTGATTCCCGAGTAGAGATATAGATATGTTGCTTGGTAGTGACGTATTGGATTGGGAATCAAGCATGATTGATTTATGTAGTCTGCTATGAGTGGATCGATCTGCTTTTGACATTCATTGTGTGACAATCTTAATCTTGAGTAAGTGAATAGCTCCGTGTATAAGACTAGTGTGCTTTGATGTTCCAAAGGCCAGGGCGTCTTAGAGGTAGTAAGCTAATAGACTGATTCGTTGAGTACATAATATACATATGATGGAGGGATTGCTTATAGATAAGGAATCATAGCTCTTATATAGAGTTAAGGTTATCTTCTTAAAGGTATTATGTTAGATTGTTGAGAATAGACAAAACCTTAGGTCATTTGCTTTACAGACAACTTATTATTCACATATGGTAGATAATCATTCTCTTATCAAATGTATAATATATATTTAAAATAGCGTGATCAAAAGGTTGAATGGATTTTGACCTAAGTTGATCATGGATATCATATGAGGGTTTTGCATTAGTGACAAGATCATTGGATGATGTCTTTTCTAAGGCTTGCATAATTTGCAATATGATTGGAAGTTCAATTTCAGGTCTATAGTGGAATGATTCTGAAATTAGTGACCATGTGATTAAGTTATTTAGTATAAAATAATGATTACATGAAATTATGGGAGTCTGATTATATATGTCCAATCAGTCCTTTTATTGGCTCCTATAATTCCTTAAAAATGTTAGTTGATCGGGATACTTTTTTGTGGCTTGTTGTCTTGCATTTAGTGATAAGAAAAATCCAGATCAACCTCTACGAGGGTGTACGTGTTTTTCTCTGTGTGCTGGAGGAGCAAAATTGTAATTTCATTTTATTCAATAAATGGGATAAATATTTAATTAATATTTATTTTAGAAGATAAGATTTGAAATTTAAATTAATTGTATTTGAATTTGAAATTCAAATATGAGATTAATTTTAATTTTGAAAATCTTGTCTTAAAATAAATATTTGAAATTTAATAGATTATCCTATTTGAATTTGAATTAAACAAAATCTTGTCCTTATAGAATAATAGGTGGTGTCCACTTTAGATAAGGGTGGAAGATAAGATTTTCTCCTCATTTGAATTTGAATTTTGTTTTGGATAAGAGATTACACAATTATTTGAATTTCAAATAAAGTTGCCATGATTGTATTTGAATTTAAATTGGAGTTATAGTAAATTATCCACGTGGATAAAATTCAAAGACTTATGGAGTTTGAAATTTGAATCAAACTTTGAATCACAAATCAAGCATAAAAACATTTTTGTTGTGGCATTATCCACATGGATAAATTTGGATAAGGGAGAAAAAAAATCTTGTTTGAATCCTATTTGATTTTTAAATCTCTTTTATCCTTGAATAGCTGAATTCTTTAATGGATAAAACTTGGGAAGAATCAGTTTTTGCTAGGTGGGAGGAGAAAAGAAAATCTTGTTTTGAATCTTGTTTGAATTTTGAATTCCCTTGCTCTGTGGTGGCTGAAAATTTGAAGGGATTTTTCCCTTAGGAGAATTGGCCATAGGGTTGTGGAAGGGAGAAAAAAATCTTTTCTTGGTCTAATTCAAAATTCAAAAGTCATCTCATGCAATTTTATAAATAGGATTTTGGCACTCTTATTTTCTTTAGACTATAGACTCTTAAGTGATCAGGTTTGTTGTTGCACAAATTACAGGACAATAAATTCTTAGAGATCTAGGTGGTTGAAAGGAGACAAGTCGCATAGAGTATCAATCGAGGAAACAGGTGCCCACACATTCAACCGTCTTAGAATTGGAGAATAGTAGAGAATGCTTGTTAGTTGAAGCCCTTCCAGGTGTTGCCCTCTGGCATTTCTAACGTTGATTTCAGTATCTGTGGTGTTTTCTCTAAAAGATATATCCAATTGTTTATAATTTATTATATATGATAATATGAGTTTTAACGATCTTTGAAATTTTTTTTAAAATTTCATTGTGCTTATTTTTCATTTTTTCCAACAAATTTCTCATTCTAGAACTTGATTTAGCCTTGTTTTAACTATAATTTGAATTTTTTTGATTGTGAGTTTTAAATTCCAATTCAAATTTATTTATATTTCTTTTTGCTTAATACATTTAAATCGTGTGGCCAATGAGTTAGATGATTTTAAGTTGTGAATTTGATGTTTGGGAGAGACTGAGTTTATAACCCAGAATTGAAAAGCATAATCTAGGTTATTATAAGACTGGGAGGTGATCAACACTTAGATAATTTCGTTGAGAATCTAGGATATTGTGAAACTGAGTGAAGATAAAATCCTTGATTTTCAACTACGATTTAGGACGCAATGAGGCCAGAAGGTAATCGACGTCTTGAATCGATTTAAGGGCCGAACATAATGAATGTATGAATAGATGCATTAGATAGGGATATCAATTTAAATATTCATGCATATGACTTCATTTAATGCTTGGGAAAGATAACCAGGTTAGACTAAGACCCTTGATTAATAAATTGAGTGGATTTGGCTACTAATTACTTAATAAGATGAATATAGGAATGATAAGATGAAACCTAGCCTTAAGAACATTTGTACATAGAAGTTTTCATATTTTAGTTTATTTTCATTTTTATATTTGTTTTTATTTTATTTAATTTCATTTGATTCGGTTGTCTAAATAAAGTTAAGTTACGATAATAAAGGTACTTAGTGGCAATTCTAAACTAATCCTTGTTAATACGACACTTTACTCACTACTATACTATCAAAACTTGACTTTTACACTTGCAATTTATTATTTATGAATCAAGCTAATAAAGAGAGTAAAGATAACAAAATGTTAAATTAAGAACAAAAATAATAACGAGAAAACTTGGTCAAAAGATCAATTTTCACTAGCAACAAATGCAAATAATAAAACAAGATATTATACCTAATTTTCTATTGAAACTATCAACCGTAGATAATAACAAACTCTGTTACCTCAATCTTTTCTTACTGTGTCGTTAGGCAAAACAAGCTCTATACCTAATTCCTTTCCCACCAAACAATTTAAAACAAGCTCTCTAAATTTAATCTAATAAAAGCATTAAAATAAGAAAGATATGTTGATCAACGTAATAAGCACACAAGCTTAGTCTATTAAACCTAGGTTATGTTTCACATTTAACCACCTTAAAGCCTCTTGCAATTAGTGATCACAATTGCTACTAATGAAAAGGAAATCATGAGAATTATGAATCAAGACTCCTACTCTAGTAATAGAAAATAATCAAGCCCTATTTAGTTGTGTACTTAAATAAAATAAGAAAATAATCATAGACAATAATTATAAAAGAACATAAATAATCTCATTTGAAAAATTGAAAAATAATATCTTAAAATTAATTACATAACCATATGTCTAAGATTTTGAAATCCCATTCAACCAAAAGGAAATCTAGCCTAACATAATTGAAAAAAACATAAAATCACAATTTAAGAGAATTCAAAACATTAGGAATATAGGATGAGAAGAATATTAATATTCAAGAGAAAGAAGGAGGAGGAGAAGAAGAATATTATATTCTAGAATTTCTATACAGACGATCTTTTCTAAGCCACATTTTTTGCCTTTATTTTCTTATCTTTTTGGTCTCCTAAAATTGATAAAAAGCTCTCCAAAAAATCCCTATAATATGTATTTATAGCATTTAAAAGTTGGTATCAAAAAAGGAAGTTCAAGCTTTAAATTTAAAATTTGAACATAATTTATTGGGTATGGCCGCCGTAACACTCATCTCCAGTCGTGGTGTCGAAAATGTTATTTTTGGCCGTCTATGACACCCATTAGTGAGCGCCATAGCCTTTATTCTCAGGTTTTGACCTAGGAATTTTGTTTTCTCCACCTCTTTGAATGTTGTTCAACTTCAAGTTTTCCAAATCCTTTCCAAATTGATTCTTTTTTGCCTCCAATCATTCATAGGACTTCAAAACACCTATAAACACAAAACAAACATAATTACTCTAAAAATGTCAAGAGACTAACACTTAAATATAGGATGATTAATGTCAAATAATGAGGAAATATGCACTTATCATACACCTCTTTAGAAAAAATTGCCTTGGAACTGGTCACAGTTGCTAGGAAGCTAAGACTTTACTTCTAAGACCACTCTATTCATATGTCGACCGGTTACCCCCTTAAACAGGTGCTCCAAAACCCCGAATTTTTTGGTCAGATTGCCAAGTTAGTGCAATAGCATGCAAACTTTTAGCTCTCTGGTTTTTTTCGAAGGGCTGTAGTTGCTTGATCCCTTGCTAAAGCATCAACTCTTAAGTTAAAATCTAATTATGCCTAAATTGTGAAAAAAAAAAAGCAGTCAATTATAGCACAATTTGGATGATTGATCCCACAAAGAGATGATAATAATAAATAAATGAAAATAGTAGAATAAAAGCATTAGAGAAATACGTAATCAAACAAAGAAAAAAAGAAGTGTTTTTGTGATTTTATAACAGTTTAATTAAAGGAAAATGCAACAAAGTAAGGTAATTTGATATAAAGAAAATTCAATAATTAAAAATGGTAAGATATCGAGAATCTCCTATATGTTTCGTTCATCTATTTAGATTTTGATTCATAAATTGACTTAATTGAAAGTTTCACATCTCAAATAATCAATCGGATAATAAGATTTGAAGAATTTGTGAAATAAAATGTATTTAAATAAATAAAATTCTCATATGAAGAATTAGGAAAAAAATTATCTTATAAGAAATCTAAAAGCAACAATATGTCACCAGTAATATTGCAGTAAAAGATTACTCATAAAATTATATCTATTAATATATTATATCATGTAACAATCACATAAAAAAAAGCTTAATTGAATTTATATAAAAGTTGTCAACAAAATATATTGAGATGAGAAATAAATATAATAAAATAAAATTATTTACTCAAATGTATAAATCTTATAAACTATTAAAAAATCAAAACCCAAACAAACTCACTACACATATAAGATTAACTCTAGCTTCACCTAAAAACTCTAGCCTAACTTACAAAACATTCTCACAAAATTCTAAAGAGAAAATATGAGAATGAAAGTAAGGTAACAATGAGAGAGAAAGAACATATCTCTCCCTCTACTCAATCCTCCCAAAGAATGTAGGATTATTTGCAAAAAATTACACAGTAGAATTACAAAATTTTTTCAAAATCGTTAAATAACTCGTGATACCATATATAATAAATTAACAACAATAAATTTATACTTTCAGAGGATGCCAAGAATGCAGGAGGAAAGTGACTGGAGGGCTTCAACCAACTAGCCTTCTTTACTATTCTCTAATTCCCAGAAGGCAGAGTGTATTGGCACCAAGATCCTCAATCGGTATACTAGCACGGCGTGTCTCCTTCCAACTACCCAGATCTCTTTATGCACTTATTGCTACGGTGATTTGTGTAACAATAAGCCTGCTCACCTTAGAGTCTGTGGTCTAAGAGAACTAGAGTGGTAGGACCCCTATTTACAATTTTGCATGAGGTGATCCCTTGAATTTTGAATTGGACCAAAAGAAGATTTTATTTCCTTTTTCCTCATAAAAATCTGAATTCCCTTAGGCCAAAATCTCCCTTGGATTTTCGGCCACCCCTAGAAGATTTTGTATTCAAAATTCAAACAAGATTTCACTTGAATTTTTGCCTTCCTTTTCCAGCCAAAAATTGATTCCCTCTAAGGCTAAGATCATAGCTAGATTAGGCCATATCAAGAGAAAGTAGGACACAAAATTCAAATAGAATTTCAACTTAAATTTCATCTCACCTTTATCCACAACAACCGATTCTCCCTTAGACATTATCTGTAGAAGAAATTCAATTACACCATGTGAGGGAGAGACTCAAAATTCAAATAGGATTATAGCTTAAATTTTCCTTCATCCTTATCCACAAAAAACCAACCCCATCAAGGGTGAGATCCCTTTAACAAATTCGGCCACATTGAGTAGAATTAGGATTCAAAATTCAAGTAGGATTCAAACAAGATCTTTTTCTCTTTTATCCACAAGAAAACCAAAATTTTCATGTGGACTTATTCATAACAAAATTCGGTTACCACTTGGTTTGTGATTCAAAATTTAAATTCAAATTTCAAAGTTCAAATTTCAAAAATTTAAACTTTAAATACAAATTTCAAATATCAATTTCAAATTTCAAAATCCATAAAAAGCTTGAATTTCAAATTTTTGCCCTTATGGATAATTTTCCACAGCTTCAATTCAAATTCAAATAAAATTATGACAACTTAATTGGAATTCGAATAATTGTGTAATCTCTTATCCAAAACAAAATTCAAATTCAAATAAGAGAGAATTTTGTCTTCCACCCTTATCCTTCATGGGCACTACCTATATCCATGCAAGACAACAAGCCAATAAGTATACCCAAATTAATTTGCCATCCATTAAGAAATTATGTGGAGCTAGTAGAGGGAGTAAGTGGACATATATAATTGGGCTCCCGTCATGTGATCATTATTCTAAACCGAACAACTCAACCAGATGATCACTAATTTCAGAGTTACACCATTATTAACCTGAAACTGATCTCCTAACTATATACCGTATTACGAAAGCCTGTGATAAGCTATTGTCTAATGACCTTGTTATGTATGCAAAACCCTCATATGATATTCATGATCAGCCTTAGGTCAAAGTCCATTCAACCTACTGATTAGGCTATTTTAAAGTTCCATTATACTATCGAATAAAAAAAATGATTATTCACCATATGTGAATAAGAAGTCATCGGCCTAGCAGACGACCCAAGAGCTTGTCTATTTTCACATCCAGTATAATGCCTTTAAGAGGATACCCTTAACTCCTTATTAAAGCTATGATTCCAATATTTGCAAACAAACCCTCCATCGTACACAATTCATGTTCTCAATGAACTGGTCTATAAGCTTACTATCTTTGAGATGTTTTAGCCATTGGAACATCAAAGTACACAAGTCATATACATGAAGTAGTTCATTTACTAAGGATTAATCGGACCTGCTTTTTACGTATCTCTCATTATTTGGGACCCTATTCACCTCTTTGGGCTTCTATTGAATCGAGGGTTGGCCCCCTTGCCCATGCTTCTCTCATGTTACAATCCTCTTCCCGCGGAGCCCCCTTTCTCCTTGGTCTACAGAGACAAAATGTAGGACTGGTGCTAAAAAACCTACTTTCTTACGATTAAGAGGTTCATTCGAATATGAAATCCAATCCTGGAAATATAGCATTCCACTTTTTTTTTACTACCCAATGTTTCGATGCTACCACAATAGTGTCTTCCATTGCTCCCCTTTCTTGTAAAGTAGTCACCACCTGAGCTACAGAAGATGCTTTTTGACCAATAGCTACATAAACACATATTACATTTTGCCTTTGTTGATTGTTATTTCCTTGGCAGTTCAATTGGTCAGAGCATCGCCCTGTCAAGGCGGAAGCTGTGGGTTTGAGCCCCGTCAGTCCCAATGGATCCAAATCCAATAAAAAATAATATCAATTCATCCTTCCATATTAATATCAGATTGGGGAGGAAGATTAGAATTAGAGATTGATAGAAAAGCAAGGATATGGGCTCGTGTGAGTAGGAAACTGAAAATATCTATTCTAGTTCTATCATCAGCTATGGGCTTGAATCTAAGAGAAATTCTAGAGAATAATGAACGTCAAAAGCAGATTGATCTACTCATAGTGGATTACGCAGATCAATCATGCTTTAGTCCTAGTCCAATATGTCATCACCAAACAACATATCTATGTCTCTACTCGGGAGTCTATGCTCCAGACAATCAAGACAAACCACCCCCACCATAGCTTTAGATAGCATAATAGTCTTATCATGAGTTAGATACTCGGTCTAATCGCATAGACTACGAACCATAGTTTAGACTGTTTATCTTAGAATGTTATCTTCTTGCATACAAAAGTCCATTGTATGTAACATTCTAACAGTTTAACTTAAGCAATTAGTGAGCCATATTTGCTTACATTCACTTTAACATGTAAATAGAATGAGGACAATCAATAATGTAATGAATAACCTCTAAATATAATTTTATTATCCAGTCTAAAATAAATGAAATACATTAAAATATTTTTCTTACTTAGGGCATTCCTAATAAAGAATGCCCTTTTATAAGCATACTTTTGGATTATTTCACCTAACCTCTACATAAACTTTTATGCTTATTACAATAGTTGGTATACACATAACACAACTTTTTAAACTTACTACAGTAGTCTATGTACACACAATATAAATTTTTCAAACTTGCTATAGTACTACAGTACTGCTATAGTATCACGCACACTTGCTACAGCTTACAGTAGTACATTAGCTACAATCCAATGCATGAAATTAGGAAGAATCCAGTAAGGTAGGATGCATGATAAGCATAGTTTTCACAGTTTCCTAACATGAATAGTGATGTCCACTTCCTTAATTTAACACTACAAAAAAAAAAAAAACAAAATACTAAAATTAGATATTTTCAAAATAGAATGCTATAAGTAAGCTCATATTTAATTTTAAGCTTATTTAATATATTATAAGAAAAAGATAAGATAGAATAAAGCAAAAATATAAATTTTAATAAAAAATTTGAATTTATTTTAAGAATATATCTATTTATAATTGGAAATTCTACTATAGGATAAGATATAGGATAATATTGTGATTCAGATCACCCTTAATCATTTTAGGATTTTTTGTAAAGCTTTTTATTTACACCCAAGTAACACCCCCAAACTTATTTATAGCTTTTCCTTATCAAAAATAAAACTTTTTTTTTCTTTTTTTTTATTCTTTTGTATTTTTTAAGCACTATTACATCCTTAAATTTATTATAATAAACAAAGGGTATAGCACTATTTTTCTTTTTTCTTTTTGTATTTCATAATCTTAACCTTCCTCTCAGGTTTCAACATAACTCAAAATAATTTCTAAAATGATCAATATGCTTAAAGGCTAGATGTTAGATATTTTATTTAAAAAACTAGGTTAAAAATAAGGGTGACAAAGAAAAAGTTATATAAAACAAGGCTCAAACGGGGCAAATTAGGGATAAATATATTTCAGGATTGGCTTGAAAAGGTCAAATGTTACAAAAATTGCGTAAATCATTTCTTTAATATTTGTGTTGTTTGGGATTTCACCTCGAGAGAAAACCAAACAAATTCTAGGACTTGTGAGATTAAAAATATTTTATATTCATAAAATTTTCTCTAAACGAACACACTACTCACAGATCAAGAATTAGTGCTTAAGTACATGTTTGGTACAAGCATTTTTTTAGCATTGCATTTAAATGCAATGCAATTTTCCTCCAAATACAAAAACATTTCATTCAAATACCAATCACATCACATTTTAAATCTAACACAATCACTATTTATTATTTCACTTTTTTTATTATTTTTATTAATTACATCATATATTCTCTCTCCCTCCTTTTTTTCTTTCTACTTTTATCTATCACATCACATATTTATTATTAAAATACAATTCAAATACTTTTCCCCCAAACACACATTGCATTCAAATGCAATGCTAATGCTTTTCCTCCAAATACAAATTATATTCAATGCATTGCATTTAAACGCAATGCAAATGCAATGCGTTCACCAAACGAACCCTAAATGTTAAATATCATAACTAAGTTAGACCAACTCAAAAATTTAATGCAAATTCATTAAAAATTCATATTTTTCTGAAAGACTATATAAAATAAAGTAACCAAATTTTTATCATCAAATTTGTAGGAAATCAAAATTTTTTCCTTTTTAATTTTTTAATTTAAATAAAGACAAAACAATCATACAAAAAAATAATTATTACTATAAGATGCGCATCAAAAGTATTAAAATTACTTTTCATCTTATAAACAATAAATCTGATGGTTTTACTATTTTTTTTATATAAAAACATTAGAAACTGAATAAAAATTCAAAAAGACTAAGCTGTTCCTTTCTCACAACCTATTTGAGACATTGTCCCCAATAGCTAATGTAGATAATTATAAAGTGAACAATCTCACCTGCTCTGGTGTTATTGAAAGCAAAAACTCACAGACTGAAACTAAGAAAGAAAATCAAATGTTATAAGTAAAACTAACAAGTTAAGAAATGTTACAACCAAAGTGTCATATCTAACCTACACTTCTTACTACTTTTACTGTCCATAGTTGACCATGCTACGTGTGACATTAATGAGTCAAGTTTATACATAAAGATCTATAGTAAATCAATCAGATGATCAGTAGTTAGAGTTGAGACTAGGATTTTTCGAGTTGATGGTGTAATGAATTCCTGTTCCATAGTATGATCTAGAAAAGACAACAAACCATCATAAAAACCATTAACATTTAATAATCTTAATAGCTTTTGATAAAGATTGAGTTGGGTCCAAGAGGCATCGTTGAAAATCTTTTTCAGCGTACCTAAACCAACAGATAAAGCGATAAAAGCATTTATATTATACAAAATGTTAGCCATTCTCTTATGCATGATCGAGACCTTTTACTCATTACCCACAGTGTAACCGGTGATGTTTTTGTCAGTTAAAGTACTAGAAATGATACCTAAGACTTCACTACCCTCTATATATGCACTAGATGACATACAACCTATTAACCCAATACTTCCTTCCCCATATACTAGATTAATTTTTCTCATAACTAACACACTATCATGGTTGTTTATTGCTTTCAAAAACTCTCTATCTTTTCCAAGACTATTCCTATCGAAAACACAAATAGTTTTAAACTTACAAACTAAATGACCTTCTATCTTAACTCACTTCTTTCTAACCTTACAAATGGAAATGTGTATGATGAAAATGGTGAAAATGCATGTGTAATTATAAGGTGAGAAAAGAGGATGTCAGGGGGTAGTTCAGTTATTGTCAGAAAAATTTGAAAATTAAAATGAAAAATTCAAAAATACACACTCAATGCAAAGAGAAAATATAAAAAATGCACACTCGATGCAAAAAAGAAGAAAAAGACAGAGATACACAATTGATATAAAAAGAAAAATTCAAAAATGCAAACTCGATTCCAAAAAAAAATAATGATGATAATGATAATAATGAAATATGGGAAAAGTAAGCAAGATTTATATAGTAGTTATGATTGTGGTTCACATCTTCCTCTAGTTTTATATCCAATAATGGCTTAAACACCTTCTATGAGTCGAGAATGAGCTTCCCATCTAGTTTTCTTATAAACTAACAAATAAGATCTTTTAACGTCAGATTCCCTAGATTGTAGTGCTCTCGCTCATCTACGAATAAACTCTATAGATTTAGTATGATATTATGAACTTGTCCTCTCGAATGTGCATCAAGAGACAAAAGGATATTATCCAATGACTCTTTACTCAAACCATCTTTTATGAATCGAATTTTGTCATCTTGATTTATGGAGCTCATTCCTATGTTTTTGCAATGTATGTTACAATTCCATCTTGCACATTTGAAATAGACTCACATTCTCTTTGCTCTTTTTTTTCTAGGAAAAAGTACTTTTTCCCATTCCTTGCATATGTTTATCAAATGAATCAGGAAATTCATATGTTAGCCTCGATAATCTAGCACAGATTTTGCTGGTATGCCAAAGTACATGAGTAATTTCATCATTTCCAATCTACATCTATATATTTTCAATAATGCATTCTAAGGAAGAGAGGGAAACCTATTCTTGATTTTTGATAGAGTGCCTTTCATATCTATAACTATGTGAAAAAAAAATACATGAAAATAAAATAGAAAATAAACACACAAAGAAAATAAAAGAAAGATAAAGAAAAGACAGTTTGGATTACCTCTCAAGAAGCGCTTAATTTATGGTCATCGACTTGACTTCAAAAATGTGTTTTTATCAAAAAGTAGGTTCTGCCCATAATAGGTGTCATGCAACACCATATATGGGTTTTTGTTAATGATGCTCTTAAGCTTGGGTAGATGTAGAGCAATTCGGTACGTGTATCTAGCAAAAATTGGCTTTGAATATTTTGCTTTGTGGACCCCAATAATTAATGTTATTGATGGCTTTAGAGGAGTTGGCCACATAGGATCTTGATTTTCCAGTCTAATAGGTTGTAGATCTTGGGGGAAAGGCACTTTATCTAAAAGATTGGTTGGCTTATCTTTCTTGAAGGTGACTTCTTGACCAATTAAAGTGGCTGCATTTGTTGATGGATCATCCAAAATCTTACCTCTATGAGTAGTGATGGTATTGTCTTCTTTGATGTTATGATCTTTAGAGTTGGAAGTTTGTGCCATTTTTTGCCCCTTTGGGTTGGACTGAGCTTAGGAAGGGAAATTGTTGCACTCTTAAGCAAAAATAGCTAAAGCTCCAATCAGCTTTGAGATCTGACTCTTCATCTCTTTTCTTTCTTTAACTATTTATGTAAGAAGTGATTCGAACTTTTGGTTCATCTTATTTTAGATCTCCATAAAAGCTTGTAAGGTATTCTTGAGAAAACTCCTCGATGGTTGTGCATGGTACTAAGGTGTTGAATATGCCTTTGGTGGTTATGGCTGTTGTTCATTTCTTCATTGCCCTAAATTGGAATCTCTCCAACTAAAGTTTGGATGGTTCCTCCAACCAAGATTATACATGTTAGAGAAAGGGTTGTCGTACACCTTAAGGTGTTACATTGCTCTTTGTAAACCCCTCTCGTTTCACTGTAAGTAGGGCAATCCTTAGCTAGATGTTATGTCCCTCCACAAATGAAACATGGCTCTTGTGATTCCGATCTTGCGACCATATGGATTCCTTTACTCTCTTTGGTTTTGAGGGCCTTAAGTTATCGGGTCAAAGATTCAATTTGGGCCTTGAGGTTGTCCTCTTCCTGTAGTTGGTAGATTCCAAGAGATCGAGACCGACTAGTTCTATCAGTAGTGCTTGGTCCAATCTATGTATGGGCTTTCTCAACTAGCTCGTTGAGATACTCAAAAGCCTCTTTGGGGTTTTTTTGGAGAAAGCCTCTGTTGCGCATAATCTCTATAAACTGGCATTCTTGAATTGTAAGTCTTTTGTAGAAATAACTGATGAGGTGTCAACTCACATAATTATGGTAGGGACACCAATTTAACAGATCTTTGAACTATTCCCAAGCTTGATAAAGAGTTTCATTGTCTTTTTGGGTGAAGATCGAGATCTGTAACTTCAAATTGTTGGTCGTATATCATGGGAAATACTTGTTGAAAAATATAGTTGTCATTTTCTTCCCATGCTCCAATCGACCTTCTTTATTATTATTATTATTTTAATTTTATTATATATTAAAAATAATTTTTACAAAAATAACAATAATGTAGAACTACGAATTATAACCCCGAAAAGTGCTCTTAGGAAATATTAGTGGGGTGAAACCTCCTTAAAAACAAACCTTCAAGACAGAGCAACGTTCCTAGGAAAAATTGGTGGTGTAGAACGCAAACAAAATCCAGCCTCCTAGACGGAACTCTCTTAGTTTGTACTTTTCAAAATTTCCACATAATTGCTTGCAATATTTTTTTTTAATTTTATGATGTGTTTTATGAAATGTTAAATGTTAGATATTAGTATCCGAAATTAACACTATCCTAAAATCTACAGTTACACAAATTATGAGATTTAATTAAAATTAGTGATCTGAAAACTAATCTAAAAATTAAAACTAGTGGTTCAAAATTTTTTTTAAGAAAAATAAAATAAAAAGGCAAAATATATAAAAGAAAAATAACAAAAATTAAACATACATCTTATAGCTTAAAATCTACTGATCAGTCTTGCTTGAAACACCTCCTCGACAATGGCGCCAAAATTTGATTATGCCCAAATTATGACAAACAAAGCATCAATTGTAGTATAATTAGGATGGTCGATCTTATAAAGAGATGATAAAAATAAACAAAAGCATTAGAGAAATACGCAATTAAACAAAGAAAAGAAAGAAGTGTTTTTATGATTTTTGAACAATTTAATCAAAAGAAAATGCAACAAAGTAGGGCAATTTGATATAAGGAAAATTCAATGATTAAAAATGGTAAGATAACGAGAATCTCTTATATGCTATGTTCACTTATTTGGATTTTGATTTATAAATTGACTCAATTAAAAGTTTTACATCCTAAACAATCAATAGGAAGATAAAATTTGAAAAACTTGTGAATTAAAATATATTTGAGTAAATAAAATTCTCATGTTAAGAACTAGGGAAAAAATTGTCTTATAAAAAATCTAAAGTGACAATATATCATCGACGATATTGCAGTAAAAGACTACCCATAAAGTTATATCTATCGATATATTGTATCATGCAACAATCACATAAAAAAAGCTTGACTGAATTTATATAAAGACTGTTAATAAAATATATTGATATGAGAAATAAATAAGATAAAAAAATTATTTACTCAAATATATAAATCTTATAAATTGTTAGAGAATCAAAACCCAAACAATCTCACTACACATATAGGATCATCTCTAGTTTCACCCAAGAACTCTAGTCTAACTTGCAAAACATTCTCATAAAATTCTAGAGAGAAAATATGAGAATGTAAGCAAGGTAACAATAAGAGAGAAAGATTGTATCTCTCCTTCTACTCAAGCCTCCCAAAGAATGTCCTTTTATAAGCATAATTTTGCACTATTCCACCTAACTTCTACACAAACTTTTATACTTGTCACAGTAGTCAGTATACATACAACATAACTTTTCAAACTTACTATAGTAGTTAGTGCACATACAACACAAATTTTTTCAAACTTGTTATAATGCAACAGTATTGCTATAGTGTTGTAGTGCTGATATAGTATTGGCGCACACTTGCTGTAGTACTATAAGAGTTGGCGCACACTTGCTACAGTAGCTACATGATATAGTGCTATAGTACTAATACAATGTTGTGCACATTTGCTACAGTGCTACAGTAGTATATTAGCTGCAATCTAGTGCATGAAATTAGAAAGGATCTAGTGCGGTAAGATGCGTGATAAGCTTTGTTTTCATAGTTTCCTTACATAAATAGTGGTGTCCACTTCCTCAATTTGACATTACATAAGAATAAAGTGCTAAAATTAGATATATCCAAAATAAAATGTTATACGTAGACTCATCGAAAATATTTAATTTTAAGTTTATTTAATATACTATTAGAAAAGATAGAATAAAGCATAATTAAATAAAAAAAATTCATGAAATTTATAGAAAAATCTAAATGAAAGTGTACAAAACAAAATAAATCAAAAAAAATTAAAAACAACTAAAATTCTTAATAATAAGCCAATTTTTGTGTATAAAAAAGGAGTAAAATAACTTTATTTTATAGGATTATCAAAATCTCTTTCTTCTTTCTTCCAATATGCTTTCAAAATTTATTGACTTGGTTCCAATATCCCAAAACACCTACAAATTCACATAAATAACTTAAAATTCAAAATTTTCATAAAACAAAACTAATTAATAAACAACCTAAGAACAAAATTAAAATTCAAACAAAAATTTAAAATAAACCAAAGACAATGAAATGGACATAAAATATATAGAGATGAGGTTTTGAAAACTTGGGGTGCCTCCCAAGAAATGTTTAATTTAACGTCCCTAAATGAACTCGGCTATTATTCTTTCAGTAAGGCTCTACAAGTAGGATGTTCTCCATATTTCACTCCTCCCTTCCAAATAGTGCTTGAGCCTTTGACCATAACTCAAAATTTACACCCATCGTCTCCCAAGAGCTCAATGGCACCAAATGGGAAAACTTGCTAGACTTTAAAGGGTTCCAACCATCTTGACTTCAACTTTCCAAGAAAAAGCTTAAGACGGGAGTTAAAGAGAAGTATTTGTTGTCCTAAAGCAAAGTCGCTTCCTTAAAGTTGCTTGTTGTTCCATTTCTTGGTACGTCCTTGTACAATCGGGCACTCTCATATGCTTTATGCAGAAATTCTTCCAACTGATTGAGTTGAGCAAACATTGTTCCCCCAATGCCTTATATCAAAATTGTGCTTTTTAATGGCCTAAAAAGCTTTATGCTCTAATTCTACTAGAAGATGAAAAGCGTTGCCAAACACCAACCAATATGGCAACATTCAAATTTGCATTTTGAAAGCCATTCAATATGCCTAGAAGGCATCTTCAAGTTTCACTAACCAATCCTTTTGGTTAATGTGCACCGTCTTTTCAAGAATTTTTTTGACTTCCTAGTCTGAGACTTCGGCTTATCCGTTTGGTTGATGATGGTAGTCTAGTGCTACATTATGATTTAATTTATACTTGGCTAAGAGCGCATTGAAAATGTTGTTGCAAAAGTGGGTTTCTTCATCACGAATTATTGCTTGAGGCATCCTGAAACAAGTGAAAGTGTTCCTATCCAAGAACTTAATCACCACCTTTGCATCACTTGTTGGAGTGGCGATTGCTTTCACCCACTTGAGTACATAATCTGTTGCAAGTAATACCTTTACCCAAAAGACAGAGGGAAAGGGCGCATAAGGTATATAACCCACCAACCCCCCACCCCCACATTAAAGATTTTCACCTCCAAGATGTTTGTCAATGACAGCTCACGCTGCCTTGAAATGTTTCCCATTCTTAGACAATGATCACACATCTTCACAAATGCATAACAATCATGAAATGGAGTAGGCCAATAGAAAATCGATTGAAGTACCTTGGCAGAGGTGCTTGTTGTATTGAAATGACCTCTATGAGTAGAAAAATGAAAATGGTGGAGGATATTGGGAACTTCGTCTTTTGAAACATATCTTTAAATCACTTGATCCGAATTCTTCTTAAACAAGAACAAGTTATCCCACAAGGCGCTTTTCACATCACGGAGACCTTTTCACATTATGGAGACCTTTTGGTGGCGTGAGACATCCGAAGGTAAGACTTCACATATGAGATAGTTCACAAAGTTGGCAAACTTAGGTAATTTTACTTTTACACTCAAAAGATATTAATCCAGAAATATCTCTTAAATACATTAGTCGTCCTCCCTTTCTGCCGACTAGAGTCTTGAAAAATGATCTGCCACGACATTCTCACTTCTTTTTTTGTCCTAAATCTCCAAGTCAAATTCATAGAGCAAGAGAATCCATCGAATCAACCAAGACTTAGCATCCTTCTTCGCAAACAAGTATTGGATGGCCGTATGATCCGTATAGACAATCACCTTGGACCCAATGATGTAAGAACAAAACTTATCATAAGCAAACACCACTACTGACATCTCCTTCTCAATAGTAGTGCAATTCAATTATGCATCATTGAAAGTCTAACTTGAATAGTATATGGCCCAAAAAATTCTCCATCTCCTTTGCCCGAGAACTATGCCAATCACATAGTCATTAGCATTACACATTATCTCAAATGGCTTGTTCCTATTGGGCTCCGCCATAATAGGAGTCGAGCTAATTTCTCCTTGATAGTGTTAAAGGCCTTCAAGCAAACATCATCAAATAGGAAGTGAACATCCTTTTCAAGCAAATTGCATAATGGCTTGACAATCTTGGAGAAGTTTTTGACAAATCATTGGTGGATCCAGACGTGGCATAAGAAACTCCTTATACCCTTAACATTAATTGGTGGTGGAAGCTTCTCAATTGTAGAAATCTTTGTCGGATCTACTTCCATACTCTTGGATTATACTCTATGATCCAATACAATGCCTTTCCGCACCATAAATTGACACTTCTCCAAATTAAGTATTAAATTCTTCACCTCATACCTCTCCAAAATAAGAGACAAATCGGGGAGACTCTAATCGGGAGACTCTAATCAAAAGAAGAACTGAAAACTGCAAAATCATCCATGAAGACTTCTATGATTTCTTCCACCATATCAGAGAAAAAACAATTATGCATTGTTGAAACATGGCAGAAGCATTACATAGTCTAAAGGGAATATGCCAAAAAGTGAAGGTGTCATAAGGAAAAGTGAACGTGGTTTTATCTTGGTCTTCCAGATTTATAGCTATTTGATTATACCCTAAATAGCCATCAAGGAAGCAATAATAATCATACCCCACCAAACGATCCAACTCTGATCAATAAACAAGAGAGGGAAATGTTCATTCTGAGTGGCCTTTTTTAACTTCTGTTAATCAATAACTCACCACCTTGTGACCATGTGGTTAGGAATCGACTCATTCTTCTCTTTCTTCACAATTATCATTCTTTCCTTCTTCAACACTACTTGAACGGGCTCAACCAAGAACTATCCAAGATAGTATAGATAATTTCAGAATTCAACAACTTAAGTACCTTGTCTCGCATTACTTCCTTTATAGCCAGATTGTGTCTTCTTTGGTGCTCAATTGAGAGCTTGTAATAGTACTCCATCAAGATCTTATGAATATATTTTGTGGGACTAATTCCTCTTATGCCGGCAATCATCCATCCTAAAGCGGACTTGTATTTTCTCAACACACCCAACTACTTTTCTTCCTTAAGATTATCTAAAGAATCCACAATAATGACCGGAATGGTAGAATTCTCCCCCAAGAAAGCATACCTTAAGTAGATGGGCAAAGGCTTTAAGACTAGCCCTTCTCAAGAAACACTATAAAGGATGCCAATGAATCCAAATAATTCCCTGTAAAAGCTATCAAATAAACATCTTCCACTCGACCACTGGAATTCGGATCAATTGGCAAGGTTTCAAGAACACAGACACTGTCAAAAAATTATTCGCTAGCATTATAATAAGCCTTACCAAAATCTGAGGCAGGAACTGTATCCTTTTGCAATGATGAATTCTTCAAACAAAATTCCAATAGATTACAAGGCAAAACATCATAAATAACTACCTTCACACAAGCCGACACCATGTCAATGCCATTGCAAGAATGTATCTCACTGTGAAACTTCAATGCATTGTAGATGTCAAACTTGACCTCTTCTTCATTAAACTGGAGTGTAAGGTTCTCACTATGCACATCAATTAATGCTCTCTCAATTACAAGAAACAACCTGTTAAATATAATAGGGATCTCTCAATCTTCCTCCATATCAAGAACAACAAAGCCCATCGGGAAGATGAACTTATCCACCTTTACCAAGACATACTCAATGACACCCTAAAAATAAGTAAGGGAATGTTCTGTCATTTTTAATGAAATCATGGTGGTATTTACTTCACCAAGGCCTATTTTCTAGAAAACAAAAAGTGGCATAAGATTAATGCTAACTCCAAGGTCACACAAGGCTTTCTCAAAAGTCAATTCACTAATGGTGCATGGAATAGTGAAACTACCCATATCCTTCAATTTTTTAGGTAACTTCCTTTGGAGGATGACACTACATTCCTCTAGAAACTCATCTTATAGTTCTCTAAATGCCTTTTCTTCGACATAAGCTCCTTCATGAACTTAATGTAGTTGGGCTTTTGCTCTAAAGCATCCAAAAATGTGATGTAGATGTGTTTCTTCTTAAAAATCTCAAGAAACTTGGAGAATTGATTGTCCAACTTCTTCTTTTGAAACCATTAAGGAAACGACAAGTTAGAGGATCAGAGGATTATTTGGAAAAGAGATGGAGTTCGACTTCAAAGTCACCTTTAGAGGTTTTGCTACAACCTCTTTTTCCTTGTCTCCACTCTCCTTCAGCATAAGAGCTTCAACTTCTTTACCACTCCTAAATGTGATGGCCTTGTAATGATCTTTCATATTAGTCTCTGTGTTACTTGGAAACTTGCTGAATGATTGGCTTTTGATTAAATAGGCAAGTTGGCCAATTTGCACCTCTAGTAACTTCATCGTGGCATTCATATTGGTGCAATAGGTCTCGCTATTTTCAAGTCAAGTCTCATCCTTGTTGAATCCTTTTCTTGTCTCGAATATGAAAGTACTCAATAGGTCTTCTAAGGACGGCTTCTTTTCAACCATTGGTTGACTAAAGCCCAATGGGCGTTGCAATGCATTTTTCAGATTACCAAAACAAAAATTCTCATGGTTACGAAGTCTCATGGTTTCGAAGTCCCAAATGGTAGTGAGTTGGCAAATTGTTAGGGTGGTAATTGTAGTTCTGGTTGTTCACATATTGATATTGTTCTTGATCAACTCCTTCACCGATGCATGAAGTATTAGCAACCATTGCCGATTCTTGACTAGATGATGCTTCTCTCGTAGTGAAAGCTAATATCTATTTTGCCAAAGCCAATACTTGAGCTGAAAGAGAGTTTATCAGATCAAGCTCACGAATACCCAGAGCCTTCTTTGCCATTGAATGCTCATTAGGCCACTGACAATTGTTGGAGGCCATCTCCTCCAATATTTGTTGAGCTTCCTTAGCAGTTTTGGACAAGGGAGTACCGCTTATTGCCATATTGACAATGGCCCGAATTTGCCAATTCAATCCATTATAAAACGATTGGATTTTGAACCAATATTGGTATCTATGTTACAGGCAACTCCTAAGAGATCCTTATATCGCTCCTATGCCCAATAAAGAGGCTTAAAATCCATTTGTTGGTATTATGCAATCTTACTCCATGGTTGAGATGTCTTGAATGGAGGAAAGCACGTAGTGAGAAATTTTTATACCAACTCTTCTTGAGTGGCAACACTACCAGATAGCAAAGATTAGAGCCAACCTCTGCCTT
Source organism: Antiaris toxicaria (assembly GCA_035233585.1). Taxonomy (NCBI): domain Eukaryota; kingdom Viridiplantae; phylum Streptophyta; class Magnoliopsida; order Rosales; family Moraceae; genus Antiaris; species Antiaris toxicaria. Next base: position 27,465,378 of record CP141157.1, read on the forward strand.
GTCTTTAAGTGAAAAAGGGAACAATCACATCCAGATGACATCTTCAAACACTCTGTTCATCTTGATAGTGATGCAAATCTCTAAGAATATAGTAAGGTATACATTGGGATCTTCATGAGCCAATCCCCCATATTGAATCTATTGCACTATATTAATGTGAGCCAGCTTCAACTCGAAATTATTGGAATTGATAGCTTGATGTTGAATTCTAGAGTAGTTCTCTTTGACAATGGGCTTGCATTAATCCCGTAAAGCATGTTTGTTAGGAAATGCCCTAAGCATTAGAGACATTTTGATATATTTATTTTGAACTGGATAATAAAATTATATATAGAAGTTATTCATTACATTGCTATCTGTCCTCGTCTTATTTACATGTGAAAGTAAATGTAAGCAAATATGGCTCACTGACTGCTTGTGTTAAAACTGTTAGAACGTTGCATGCAATGGACTTTTGTATGCGAGAAGATAATGTTGTAAAGTAAGCGGTCTAAACTAAGGTCTGTAGTCTATGGGGTTAGACCGAGCATCTAACTCATGTTAAGACTATTATGTTGTCTAAAACCCTAGAGGGGACGGTTTGTCTTGACTGTCTGGAGCTGAACTCCTAAGTAGAGACATAGATATGTTGCTTAGTGGTGACATATTAGACCGAGACTAAAGCATGATTGATCTACGCAGTCCGCTATGAGTGGATCAATCTGCTTTTACGTTTATTGTGCAATAACCTTAATCCTGAGTAAATGAACTACTTCATGTATATGACTTGTGTACTTTGATGTTCCAATGGCTAAAGCGTCTCAGAGGTAGTAAGCTTATAGACTGATTCGTTGGGTACATGACTTGTATACGATGAAGGGTTCATTTACAGATATCGGAATCACAGCTCTAACGAGTTAAAGGTATCCTCTTAAAGGCATTATACTGAATGCGAAAATGGACAAGCCCTTGGGTCGTCTACTGAACGGATGACTTCTTATTCACATATGGTAAATAATCATTTTCTTTATTCGGTAGTATAATGAAACTTTAAGATAGCCTGATCAGTAGGATTAAACGGACTTTGGCCTAAGGCTGATCATGGATATCATATGAGGGTTCTACATACATGACAAGGTCATTGGACGATAGCTTGTCACAGGCTTACGTAATACGGTATATAATTGAGAGTTCAGTTTCAGGTTTATAGTGGTATGACTCTAAAATTAATGATCATATGATTGAGTTGTTCAATAAAAGAATGATGATCATATGGATTTGCGAGAGCCCGATTATATATGTCCAATCAGTCCCTCTACTAACTCCACATAATTCTTTAACGTTTGGCAAATTGATTTGTGTATGCTATTGGCTAGTTTATTATGCATGGATGGTGATGCCATAGGATTAGGATGGTAGACAAGATTCTCTCCGATTAGATTCAGATTTTGTTTTGGATAATAGAGTACACAATTATTCGAACTCCAAATAAAGTTGCCATGATTTTATTTGAGATTGGATTGGAGTTGTAGAAAATTATCCATGAGAACAAGAATTTGAAACACAACTGTTTTGTGGATTTTGAAATTTGAATTTTGAAATTTGAAATTTGAAATTTAAATTTGAAATTTGAATTTGAAATTTGAATTTGAAATTCGAATTTGAAATTTGAATTTGAAATTTAAATTTGAAATTTAAAATTTGAAATTTGAAATTTGAATTTGAAATTCGAACTTGAAATTTGAAATTCAAATTTTGAATCACAGTCCAAGTGGGATTCGAATTTGTTATGGAAAATCCACAACGTTTGAAATTCGAATTTGAGTTGGATATGGAGAGGATAATCTTGTTAGAATCCTACTTGAATTTTGAATCCAAATCCTAACTAATGATTGACGAAATTTTGAGGATTATCCTCAATGGATTTTCAGTTTTTGTGGATAAGGTTCAAAGGAAAAATTTAAGTTTCAATATCAGTTGAATTTGGATTCTCTCCTCCCCAGAAAGTAGCCGAAACTTTGGAGCATATCTCCTAAGGAAATTCGGTTATTTTGGATAAGGATAAGATAAGATTCAAGCTTAAAAATCCTACTGGAATTTTGATTATCCCTTATCCTAAAAGTGACCGAAATTTTTGAGGAGATTTTCTCCTTGGAATTTTCAGATTTTTTGGTTAAAAAAAGGAAGATAAAATTCTAGTTAAAATCTTGTTTAGATTTGGATTATATTTATCCTAAATGGCCGAATTTTATTGTTGGGATTTTCCCATGGAAAATGCATATATTATGGTTGTGGATAAGGGAGAATATCTTCTCCTAATCCAATTCGAATTCAGAGAATCACCTCATGCAGGTCTATAAATAGAGGTCCTACCACTCCAGTTCTCTCAGACCACAGACTCTCAGGTGAGCAGGCTTATTGTTGCACAGCCCACCGTGACAATAAGTTCTTTAGAGATCTGGGTGGTCGGAAGAAGACTAGCAGTGCTAACATACCGATCGAGGTTCAAAGTGCCCACATACTTAGCCATTCGGGAATTGGAGAATAGTAGAGAAGGCTAGTTGGTTGAAGCCTCCGATCATTCTCCTCCTGCAGATTGGCGTCCTTGAGGTATGAGTTTTAATTGTTGATGGTTTATTGTATATGGCATCATGAGATATTTAACGATCTAAAAATTTTTATTGTTCCGCTACGCCACTCTGATACGTTTTTATCGATTTATTTTCCTACAATTGGTATCAGAGCCATCTCATGACTATGCCATATATATAAATTAGACAATTACTTAGTCTTTTTTATTTATGTATGGATTTGATATTTAGAGAGTGGCATTCTAGGGTTCCTTTATGTTGTTATCATGGATTATGTATAAAGTATGTGGTTATTTTAATTTTCTAAATTATTATAAGCAAGCTTGTTTATGCCGGTTATGGTTCCTTAGAATTTAGAAAAATTGTATCTAGGAATTTTTATGTAACCATGAGAGCAGTTTATTAGTACTGTAATTTTCCCATGGATTTTAATTTTTGTCTCTTAGAATTATTATGGTTAGAATTTTGTACACCGGACACGGTTTAGGAATTTTTTATATAAATATTCTTGGAGGAGATTGAAGATTGAAGACCGCAATTTATTTTTCCCAAAAGTTAAATTTGTTTTAAAGATTGAAATTTTGATTGTGTGGAAAAATTTCAATTTAATTGGGATTCAAATTAATTTTTGGAGATCCTAATAGTTAAATTGGAATATGACACGAAAATCGAGACACGACCACTCGGGATAGGCCGATGGGCCTTGATGGGGCTGCAGCCCCTGCCCTCGGGCAGGATGGGGCTGCAGCAGCCCCTGTGCAGGCCATAACCACCCATGGCCACAGGCTTGGCCTACAGCCGAGGGTGGCCGTGGCCTACCCAAGGCTGGCAGCAGCCTGGGCGTGCAACCTGTGGCTGTAGGCGCTGCCTGCAGCTTGCCAGCTGCTGCGCCCAGCTTGGGCGTACAGCCTGGCGCTGCAGGCTTGGCCTGTAGCCCGGCAAGGCTGCACGTGGGCGGCCGTGGGCTGCCAGCCCCTCTGGGACTGGTGGCTGCCCACGGCGGCTGCTGCCTCCGGGGGTGGTGGTGCAATGATTCAAAAATCGATAAATTTTGATTTTTAAATTTGAGATTTAATTTTAAATCATGTTTAAAAATATGTAATTGAAAATTTGAAATTTTTGAAATTACATATTATTACACATGATGTTCAAAAATTGTTTAAAATTTGAATTTAAAATTTAAATTTGAAATTCGAATTTGGAATTTGAATTTGAAATTTAAATTTTTGGAGATTTAAATTTTAAATGATTGTTGGGATGAGAAATAAATGGAGAGGCTACATAAAGATGGATACAAGAAGACGGAACAAAATTCAAGACCCAAAGAATGCTTTGGATGGAATTTTGTAATCTTTATTTTTCTTGTTCTAGGATGGAACCATAGCTTGGTTATTCTGTCAATTATTTTTTCTGTGATATGTCATGGATGTATAAATATGTATTGATGGATGTTTTATATGCATATTTGATAACATGCCATATAGGATAGGTGAGTGCGGCTCATACTATATTGATCATACATAATTTGTCAAAACTTGCATGTTTTTCAAAATATTGAGTGGGAGAGGGTTTCAAACAAAACCCACGGCCTCCATTGTTGATCCATATATGAAAGTATGGTAACGCCTCGCGTCGGTTCTGCCTTGACCACACCCCTCGGTAGGTGTTTACCGCCGCCGGTATACTAGATTGGATCTCCTATGTGGAAAACATGTTCGGGTACGATCCTATTCATGACCACCCCTCGGTGGCTTGGTAGGACGTGGATCGGACTACGTAAATAATGGTTATACACTCAAGACTCGTTTAGTTATTAACTTTTCCTAGAAGCTCTGTTAACTAAACTGGTGGCCAAATAAGCAGTTATTAATATATGTCTTAACCTTGGAGAATTTAAGGCAACATATATTAATTGGATGGGTTCCATGTTCCGGCTATTTGTTTTCATGACCACCCCTCGGTGGCTTGGGGCAATAGGTGCTGAGAATTACCGTTGCAATGCTACATGTTTTTCAAGTTTCATGTAGGAACATACTTGTATGTTTTATTTGCTAAATTATCTGTATATTTGCTTGGGCTTTGTAATGATGTCTAGTATAATTTTATTTCAGTTCAAAATGTCACCGACACCCCTCATTTCGATACTTACTAAAAATAAGCTGAATGGCGATGATTATAAAGATTGGAAAAGAAATCTATTGATAGTTCTTAGCTGCGAGAGACACAAGTTCATGCTGGACGAACCATGCCCACCTGGGCCCAAACCTGACACACCACTTGAGGAGGTCCCGGTTGCCTATAATCGTTGGAGAGAATCCAATGAGATAGCTCGATGCTACATCCTTGCTAGCATGACGAGTGCTTTACAAAAGCAGCATGAGACTTATCAAGTTGCTGGGGAAATCATGGAAAATCTAGAGGACATGTTCGGAGGCCAAGAAAAATTGGCTCGACAGTCCGCTATCACCAGTATTATGAACTCTAAGCAAAAGGTGGGTACTCCGGTGAAGGACCATATGATCACTCTAATGGGATTCTTCGCTGAGATTGCCGAGAATGGTGCTGAGTTGGACTACAACACCCAGATCGAGATGGTGTTCAAGACTCTGTCTAAAGATTTTGTGGGGTTTAAGGCCGCATACAATCTGGTGACAAAGGAGTTAGGACTAACCGAGCTCATGAAGCAACTACAGGCTTATGAGTGGATGATCAGGGATGAGGACGCGGTTCGACCTAAAGGAGAGGCCAATTTGGCAGAATCTTTTAATCCCTCACGGAAGAGGAAGAGGCCAAATAAGAAGTAAGTGGCTTCTAGTTCTTCTAATCCTCCTGTCTCAGACAGGAAGAAGAAGAAGAAGAACAAGAAGCCAAAGGACCCTAAAAAGTCCAAATGCTTCCATTGTGGGAAGGTAGGTCACTTTAAGAAGGCTTGCCGGGAATTCCTAGCCACCAAGGGCAAGGAAGGTAAGGAACTTCATTACTTGGAAGCGTGTTTGGTGGAAGAATCGAAAGACACTTGGGTCATTGATTCGGGCACCACTAATCATGTTTGTGTTTCTATGCAGGGGTTCGTGGAAACGAGAAGTCTACATGATAGGAGCCTCTCGTTGCGGACTGGAGATGGTAGCTTTGTGGTGGCTAAGGCAGTGGGAGATGTTTACCTTTACTTTGATCAATTTAGGTTTATTTTATTGAAAGACTGTTTTTATATTCCTAATTTTAGGAGGAACCTTATATCGGTAGCTTGTTTAATAAAGGATTCTTATTCAGTTTCTTTTAGTAAAAGAGTTGATATTCGTAGAAATAAGTCTTTTATCTGTTCTGGATAGATGGATGGAAACCTATATTTGATCAAACCAAAGATGTACTCACTGCTTGACACTGAATTAATAGATAACTCTAAAAGGTTGAAAGTTTCTCACTCTAACAAGGCATTTCTTTGGCATTTAAGACTTGGTCATATTAATCAGAATAGGATTCAAAGATTGGTGAAAGACGGTCCTCTGGAATCTCTGAAGGAGGTACGTCTTCTCCAATGTGAGTCTTATCTAGAGGGTAAGATGACTAAAAGGTCTTTTGGAGCTAAGGGTACAAGGGCTCAAGAGCTCTTAGAAATTGTGCATACTGACGTATGTGGCCCCATGAACGTCACAGCACGAGGAGGGTTCGAGTATTATGTCTCTTTTATAGATGATTACTTGAGGTATGGATATGTGTATCTGATGCACCGCAAGAGCAAAACCTTTGACAAGTTCAAAGAGTATCGTGCGGAAGTGGAAAAGCAATTGGATAAATCCATAAAGACACTTCAATCTGATCGAGGTGGCGAATACCTCTCCGATGAATTTCTAGGACATCTTGTAGAGAACGGGATATTATCTCAGTTGACTGCACCTGGTACTCCACAACAGAATGGTATAGCTGAAAGGAGAAACAGGACCTTGTTGGATATGGTACGGTCCATGATGAATTATTCAACGCTACCATTATCTTTTTGGGGATATACTTTACAAACGGCATGCTATATTCTGAACCAAGTTCCAAGCAAATCAATTCTCAGAACTCCGTATGAATTGTGGCGTGGCAGAAAGCCCTCCCTTGGACATATAAGAATATGGGACTGCCCGGCGCATGTACTAGATAGGGATGTGAAGAAGTTGGAACCAAGATCAGAATTGTGCATGTTTGTAGGGTATCCAAAAGGAACTAAAGGAGGTCTGTTCTATAACCCGAAGGAACAAAAAGTCATTGTCTCAACCCATGCGACATTCTTGGAGGAAAGTCACATGAATGACTTTAAGCCTCGAAGCAAGGTGGTGCTAGAGGAGTTATCAGGTGAAAGAACTGCTCCACAGATTTCGGTCTTGGACGCAAGTCTGAGTTCCAGTGAAAGACCTGCAGACGATCAACAATTTAGGGTGCCTCGTCATAGTGGGAGGGTTTCGAAGAAACCTAATTTCTTCATGTATGATGCTGAGGTATACTAGGCCGAGGCTCATGAGCATGAGGATGATCCGGTCACCTATGATGAAGCTATAAATGATGTTGATTCTAAATCTTGGAAACAGGCTATGAACAATGAGATGGATTCTATGAAATCCAACTCTGTTTGGGAACTTGTAGCTTTGCCGGACGGAATAAAACCTATTGGATGCAATGGGTCTACAAAAGAAAGAAGGATGCGGAAGGGAGAGTGGAAACTTTCAAAGCTAGACTGGTTGCAAAGGGGTACACGCAAAAGGCTGGAATCGATTACGATGAAACCTTTTCGCCTGTTGCTATGTTGAAGTCTATCCGTATTCTTCTGTCCGTTGCTACGGCTCTCGATTACGAGATCTGGAAAATGGATGTCAAGACGGCATTCTTAAATGGCCATCTTGAAGAGTGTATCTATATGATACAGCCCGAAGGGTTTATAGCGAAAGGCCAAGAAAGGAAAGTCTGTAAGTTGCTTAGATCTATTTATGGATTAAAACAAGCATCCCGCTCATGGAACAAGAGGTTTGATCAAGCGATTAAGACATTTGGTTTTGAGCAGAACGTTGATGAACCTTGTGTTTATAAACGTATTAAGGATGGAAAAGTGGTCTTTCTGATACTCTATGTCGATGATTTACTATTCATTGAGAATGATGTAGGGAACTTATTATACACCAACAGTTTGACATGAAAGACTTGGGAGAAGCTAATTATATTCTAGGTATTCGTCTCTTTAGAGATCGAAAGAACAAAATGATAGCGTTATCACAAGCTTCATACATAGATAAAATAATTGACAAATATGCAATGCAAGAGGCAAAGAAAGGTTCACAACCTTCTATTGCCGGTCTAACTCTTTCATTGGATGATTGTCCCAAGACGAAAGAGAGCGTATGAGTAAGGTCGCTTATGCATTCGTTGTGGGTAGCCTTATGAACGCCATGCTTTGCACTTGCCCGGATATATGTTTTGCAGTAGGTATGGTGAGTCGATATCGAGAAAATCCTTGAACCAAGCACTGGCAAGCAGTAAAGCATATACTCAAGTATCTTAAGAGAACGAGAAATTATATATTGGTGTATTCTGGAGGGGACCTAACACCCATAGGATACACGTACTCTGTCTTCCAAACTTGCAAGGATTCAAGGAAGTCGACATTAGAGGGCACGTGGAGACAGGATTAGTGGATGCATGTAAGATCGCATCCGAGGACAACATTGCCGATCCCTTTACTAAGACTTTGGTGACTAGAAGCTTTGAGAGGCACGTAGAAACGATGAGGATGCGTAACATGGCACATCTACTAGCTTAGGGCAAGTGGGAGATTGTTAGGAAATGCCCTAAGCATTAGAGACATTTTGATATATTTATTTTGAACTGGATAATAAAATTATATATAGAGGTTATTCATTACATTGCTATCTGTCCTCGTCTTATTTACATGTTAAAGTAAATGTAAGCAAATATGGCTCACTGATTGCTTGTGTTAAAACTGTTAGAACGTTACATGCAATGAACTTTTGTATGCGAGAAGATAATGTTCTAAAGTAAGCGGTCTAAACTAAGGTCTATAGTCTATGGGGTTAGACCGAGCATCTAACTCATGTTAAGACTATTATGTTGTCTAAAGCCTTGGAAGGGACGGTTTGTCTTGACTGTCTGGAGTTGGACTCCCAAGTAGAGACATAGATATGTTGCTTGGTGGTGACATATTAGACCGGGACTAAAGCGTGATTGATCTATGTAGTCCGCTATGAGTGGATCAATCTGCTTTTGACGTTCATTGTGCATCCTGAGTAAATGAACTACTTCATGTATATGACTTGTGTACTTTGATGTTCCAATGGCTAAAGCGTCTCAGAGGTAGTAAGCTTATAGACCGGTTTTTTGGGTGCATGTCTTGTATACGATGAAGGGTTCGTTTACAGATATCGAAATCATAGCTCTAAGGAGTTAAAGGTATCCTCTTAAAGGCATTATACTGAATGTGAAAATAGACAAGGCCTTGGGTCGTCTGCTGGGCGGATGACTTCTTATTCACATATGGTGAATAATCATTTTCTTTATTCGGTAGTATAATGGAACTTTAAGATAGCCTGATCAGTAGGATTAAACAGACTTTGGCCTAAGGCTGATCATGGATATCATATGAGGGTTCTGCATACATGACAAGGTCATTGGACGATAGCTTGTCACAGGCTTACGTAATACGGTATATAATTGGGAGTTCAGTTTCAGGTTTATAGTGGTGTGACTCTGAAATTAGTGATCATATGATTGAGTTGTTCGGTAAAAGAATGATGATCATATGGATTTGCGGGAGCCCGATTATATATGTCCAATCAGTCCCTCTACTAGCTCCACATAATTCCTTAACGTTTGACAAATTGACTTGTGTATGCTATTGGCTAGTTATTATGCATGGATGGTGATGACATAGGATTAGGATGGTAGACAAGATTCTCTCCGGTTGGATTCAGATTTTGTTTTGGATAATAGAGTACACAATTATTCGAACTCCAAATAAAGTTGCCATGATTTTATTTGAGATTGGATTGGAGTTGTAGAAAATTATCCATGAGAACAAGAATTTGAAACACAACTGTTTTGTGGATTTTGAAATTTGAATTTTGAAATTTGAAATTTGAAATTTGAATTCAAAGTTTGAATTTGAAATTTGAATTTGAAATTTGAAATTTGAAATTTGAATTTAAAGTTTGAATTTGAAATTTGAATTTGAAATTCGAATTTGAAATTTGAATTTGAAATTTAAATTTGAAATTTGAAATTTGAAATTTGAATTTGAAATTCGAATTTGAAATTTGAAATTCAAATTTTGAATCACAGTCCAAGTGGGATTCGAATTTGTTGTGGAAAATCCACAAGGTTTGAAATTCGAATTTGAGTTAGATATGGAGAGGATAATCTTGTTAGAATTCTATTTGAATTTTGAATCCAAATCCTAACTAATGATATGCGAAATTTTGAGGATTATCCTCAATGGATTTTCGGTTTTTGTGGATAAGGTTCAAAGGAAAAATTCAAGTTTCAATCCTAGTTGAATTTGGATTCTCTCCTCCCCAGAAAGTAGCCAAAATTTTGGAGCATATCTCCTAAGGAAATTCGGTTATTTTGGATAAGGATGAGATAAGATTCAAGCTTGAAAATCCTACTGGAATTTTGATTCTCCCTTATCCTAAAAGTGGCCGAAATTTTTGAGGAGATTTTCTCCTTGGAATTTTCAGATTTTTTGGTTAAAAAAAGGGAGATAAAATTCTAGTTAAAATCTTGTTTAGATTTGGATTGGATTTATTCTAAATGGCCGAATTTTATTGTTGGGATTTTCCCATGGAAAATTCAGATTTTATGGTTCTGGATAAGGGAGAATATCTTCTCCTAATCTAATTCGAATTCAGAAAATCACCTCATGCAGGTCTATAAATAGAGGTCCTGTCACTCCAGTTCTCTCAGACCACAGACTCTTAGGTGAGCAGGCTTATTGTTGCACAGCCCACCGTGACAATAAGTTCTTTAGAGATCTGGGTGGTCGGAAGAAGACTAGCAGTGCTAGCACACTGATCGAGGTTCAGAGTGCCCACACACTCAGCCATTTGGGAATTGGAGAATAGTAGAGAAGGCTAGTTGGTTGAAGCCTCTGGTCATTCTCCTCCTGCAGATTGGCATCCTTGAGGTATGAGTTTTAATTGTTGATGGTTTATTGTATATGGCATCATGAGATATTGAACGATCTAAAAATTTTTATTGTTCCGCTGCGCCACTCTAATACATTTTTATCGATTTATTTTCCTACAATGTTGTCAATTGTTGTTGTTTTCTTTTGCCATGACTTGAGTTCTAGCTCGTCTTTCTTTTCTCAAAAGTCAAGTAATAAAGTTGACAAAAGTCAAGCATCATCACACAGAGATTGAATTTTAGAAAAATAGCTAAATACCACAATTAAAATGACTTAATTTTATCTAAGCCATTGAAATTTAAAAGGAAAATTAAAGTATGCAACTAATGTAAACAAGAAATTGAAGAAATAAATGCTAATGGAGAAGCAGGATTGAAGGGAACTCAATGATAAAAAGAATCTAGGGCTTGACTTCATTTAACTATCCCTATGTTTGTCTGATTTAATGTTTTGTTAACTAATAATATCTTATCCATTAAATTAAAGTTCTAAAATAATCTCATTACCTATCCTGACCTACAAGTGAAAAAATGTATAAAAACATCAAAATCAACATCCTTATTAATTATAATGTGAAAACACTTATAAACTCAATCTTATAAGATTATCCAAGTTCTACCGACCTCCCAAACTTAGTAAAACTTGAGTAGTGTTTCTCTAATCTGATAGATGAAAGTATCTCTCCCGAATGCAAAATTCCAAATATCCAAAATCAACTATATTGTCAAGAAACAAAATAGAGGCATTAAGCATAGAAAAACACAACTGAATATAAATGATTTCATTAACAACCAAAAAGTTTAGCTATCTATCAAGAATTCCACAACCATTTCCATAAACAAACTAAACATCATGCTAAAAAGCAAAGAGCAACTATAAGTTCAAAAGCTAAAGAGAGAGGAAGAGAGGAAAAATTAGTTGAAGAACAAGCTCCAAATCTTCAATCTTCCTTATGTCTCCAGGGAAGCCTATAAACCATTAAGTTTTCTCTCTTTTATGTCTAAAAAATGGGTCTTCAAAAGCGCTCCTTTGATTTCAGCTTATTTCCCTTTTATAGTCTTCTCACACGTCATTATGTGGCATAATTTCTAAGGTTCCATATGTGATTGGCACTGCAATAGACCATATAGTGTTGTAGCACCACCACAAAATTGCTAGGGCATCACTAGATACTACAGTGAGCTATGTGGGGCTATCTATAGGAAAAAAATAGATATTTTATGATGTAAAATTTTAAAAATTTCATTTGAATCATACTAACTTGAGTCGTCATATATAATAAATTATTCTACAATCTACATACCTTAAAGAGAAGATCCACAAGAACACCGGTAAAGGTAAGTGAGATAGTTTTAACTAATTAGTCTTATTTATTATTCTCCAATTCCTGAATAGTGGAGAGTGTGAGCTCTTGATCTCTCAATTATATTTGGTGCATGATTTTCTTCTTCTAACTACCCAGAGTTCTTAAAACTTATTATTATTGATGAATATAATAAAAAGCTTACTTACTTTAGAGTCTATAGTCTACCAAAAATAGAAGCCCTAGACTCCTGTTTATAGTGAATGGATTGTGTAGTATTGAATTTGAATTGGACACTTGAAAAAGTATTTCTCTCTCCTTTAACTATAATTTGCATTTATTTAATCCCTGGGAGACACTAAAAAAAGGCCTACAATAGGATAATGGAGATCTAAATTTGATTCAAATTTCAAATTCTATTTATTTTGTGATTTTATTTGCATGAATGTTCTATAAATCCAGTTTTAAAGTCAAATTAAATTATGACAACTTTATTTGAATAAAATAATTTTGAATTAATTGTCAAATAAAATTAATAAGGAGAAAAACTTTTCCTTGTCTTATACATATAGAAAACACTAACCATAGATAAGCTAGGATAAGATTTTACTTCAATTCAAATTCAAATATGATAGTAATCATATCCAATTTAAATTATTTATTTAAATAAGATTATCTAGATATTTAAATTAATTACTTAAATAACTAATTTAGTAATATTTCTTAATTTTAATTAATTTCATATTATCACAAAAGATAAATACAACTAATTTAAATTACAAATCTTATCTTTCAAATAAACATTTATCCAAACTAAACATTTATCCAATTAATTACATAAATAAAATTTTAATTCTACCCTCAGTGGGAAAAACGCGTTCACCTATTAAAAGGTGATCTTTATTATTATTTTTTCATTGCTAAGTCAAAGAATTTAAGCCACAATGAATAATCAAATTGATTACCATCTATTAAGAAATTATTTTGAACTAGTAAAGGGACTAATTGGACATATACCATATAGTCTTTAATAATCTATTTAATTAATTATTATATACTAAATAAATTAATTACCTAATTATTAGTTTTAGAGCTACACCATTATAAACTGAAACTGTACTCTTAATTATATACTGTATTATGTAAGCTAGTTTGTTACCGTAATCTATTGGCTTTGTCATATATGTAACACCCTCATGATATCCATAATCAACTTGAGGTCAAAGTTTGTTTAATATTTTAATCAATTTATCTTAAAATTCTATTATAATCTAATAGAAAAATGATTATTCCCCAAATAATAAATCATTCACTATGCAAATGACCTTAGGCCTTGTCTATTTTCATATCTTGTATAATGTCATTAAAAAGATAACATTTACTTTTTATAAAAGTTATGATTCCATATCTACAAGCAAAATTCACAGCAAATAGGGGTCATATACCCAATGAACCAGTCTAATAACTTACTACTCCAAGATGCTTTAGCCTTTGAAATATCAAAGTACACAAATCATAAAAATGAGGTCATTTACTTACTCAGGATTAAGATTATTACACAATAAATATCAAAAGTAAATTAATCTATTTAAGCAGACTTATAGATTAATTGCACTTTGATCCTAGTCTAATATTTCACCACTACAAAGCAATATTTCTATGTCTTTATTTAAAAGTTAGTTCGCTTTTGACAGATAAGACAAACCATCTCCTTAATGGGAATTAGACAATATAATAGTCTTCATATAAATTAGATGCTTACTTTACCCCCATACACTACAGACCACGAATTTAGATTACTTATTTTAGAATATTATCTTCTTGCATATAAAGTCCATTATATGTAACATTCTAACAGTTTAAATAACAAATAGTAAATGAGCTATATATACTTATATTGACTTTAACATGCAAATAATAAAGATGAAAATAGAGAAAAGATGTTTTATATATATTATTAATTATTTCAAATAAATGAAATATATCTAAAATGTCTTTTATACTTAGGGCATTCCTAACCCTATAGCAACAGAAACAAACTAGCAGGGTACATGGCCTGGAGCTACAATGTAAGACCAAATTGGAGCAGGGGCATAGCGAGCTAGTGCACTTCCTCCTGAGCTCATGCTACAGTGCTAGGCTTGGCACTGAAGCCTGCACCAAGCTTGGCCTTTGGTCCTCTTGGCACTGCAGTTGCTGGGTTGGGGCTACAACGCCACTACTTCACTCTTCTCTGTATTTTTGTGTGCCAAATCCCTCAAAGTTTCCACCTTGCTTGGAACCTAAGAAAAACAAATAAAATACCATAACGTACTGATAAAACACTCTAAAACCAACAAAATAATAAGAAAGATAATTGATAAAATTTAATTTATCAATTACAAAAAAATTATTGGTATTTCTATTGAGTTCCTCTTGATTTTAGTTTAAGTCAAAATTGCATGATTAAAATATTAAATTCAAGAAGATGGATTACCGGATTACTAGTCAAAGAAGGATCAAGCTTTTAGACCAAAATTGTGTGAAGATGGATTAGAGCTTTAAGACAAGGCGACTCATCAAGACCAGTTTATTTAGGTTTATATTTTTACTTAGTTTTATAGTGAGTTTTGTTTGCACTCTTTAAAATTGTGAATTGAATTTGACTTACACACGCATACACTTTGGAAAAATATCATGCCTTTAAATTGTAATAAATTTTTTGAGTACATTTGTTTTAAAGTATTGTAAAGATTGTTTTTAACATCAAACATGCCTTTAAATTGTGTGGGAACTATTTTAGATTTTTTTTTATGTTAAAAACAAGAAAGGACAAGGCATTACATTGGTCTGATTGACCTAACAAAAAGGTTTGGATGACCTTCCTAGTGAGTCCAGTTGACTAGATTTCCTAGATGGAGGGATGCTTTCTGCCTTTTTCCAATCATGCAGTAATGTATATATGACTCTTTCTTTAGACCATTGTGTAACAAAATTTTTTAGGGTTTTGAGTATAAAAGTTGTTTTTGAAGTTTTTCATGTTAAAAAAACATTGGGTATTCTTCTAGACTTGTGAAAAGTATTGAAATGTCACAAAAAGCTTCCTTTGTATGAAAGCCCTCTTTTGATTTCTCTTCTATAGTCTTGAGTCAACTTTATTTTACATTTTATTGAGTGTATACAATTCTCTTAGGTTTCTAAACTGTATTCATTCCTTTTCTAGTTGAGATTTGTAGTGTTCCCGAAAACTTTTGTTTCTCATAGATTGATTTGTATTGGTTGTCAATTCCTTGTAATTTGGTGAGGGGAGGATAGCCCATATCTGAAGTTAAAGTCAGTGCTTTTGTAAAAGGTTTAGTACATCTTGGATAGAAAAAGCTTTACCAACTTGTATTGGAGTGGTCGTGCCAAAAAGACAATCAATATAATGAAGCAGCCAAACTTGGGATAACTCAGTACCGAGGAGTAAGCTTTTCGTTGAACCTCTATGAAAATTCCGTTTGCATATCTCTTATCCTTCTCTAGTTATTTTATTGTTCTTTATTTGCTTTTGAGTTTCTGCGATTAATTGTGTTTATCCTCATTATCATTCTCCTGATTGCAATATATTTTCATAGACAGTTTCAATAATTGTAAAAAGTTTCAAATGGTTTTAAAAACCTAATTCATCCACTGGTGTGTAGCTATTCTTGGGACAACATTACTCTTTATGAGCTCATTGGGAAGGAGTGCAGCCAGTAGATCGCATGTAACGCACAGTCGGGTTGCTGTAAAGAAAGTTTCTATTTTGAAACTTTTCAAGTTAAGTTCCTAAAGTTAGAAGTTTGGATGATAGAATTAGTTGTAATGCTTTCTTGGAAGTAAAGACCGCCTCTCAAAGAAGGTGTTCAAGAAGGTATTGAAGAAAAGCTCTGCCTTTGAAGGTCCTAATATGTAAAAGGTTCGATTTTTGAATAGTATTTGTGGTATTAATTTTTTGAGGAAGTGTCAAGAAAAGAAAGAAGAAAAGTTAGGGGGTGTTTGGAGGAGATGTTTGGAGACATTATTTTTGGATTGGAGAAAAGTTGTTTTGAAAAATGTGTTTGTGAGAAAAAAACTGTTTGAGGTGAAAAAATAAAAAATTTTAAAAATTTTTTTAGAAAAAAAAAATTAATATGGATATTATTTCGTTCCTCTCGAAATTTTATGCAATTTAAAAAAAAATTATCTCATTTTGGACTTGTATACACAAAATTATGAACTTTTAAAGTTTAAAATTTTTTATAATATTTTAGAGATATAAATAGTAAAAAATGGTGAAGTTTTAAAAAAAAATTAATTTTAGATGTCTCCAAAATAGGTTCAAAACACCCCCTAAGTACAATATATAAGTTCTCAAAAAAAAAAAAAAAAAAAAGAAACATGGCATGAAAAATTTTGAGCTTGACTTAATTTAATGTAGATCCATGTACTGTTGGGTACGAATCATTCAATTAGGTAGTTGCAAGTAGAAATTCCCGATATAATAAGTTATTTCAATGCATACATGTATATATATATTATTATTATTATATATAACTAAAGTTGAGCACCATTTTACTTAGTTTCTATAGTGCTCGCGTGTTTTGGCTTTGGTTTTGTCGGTTCTTCCGGTTTTGCCCTTATGCCTTGCTTCTTTCCTTCTTTGCTCTGCTCTCTTACTTGGGAGGGTATTTTGGGCTTTTAATTGTTAAAAACCCTACTCTTGCCGTGTGCCTTTTGCCTCATTCTGACCTTTTGTTTCTTTCTCTTCTCTTTCCATCTTCCTGCCTTTCTTCTCTTTTCTGCCGGCCATTTTTGCTCTTTTACCGTTTTCTTTTCTTTGGCTTACGCTGCTTCTGTATCATAAGATTGTTTGCTTTTTCTTTTCCCTCTCTTCTGATGTGTTCTGCAGAGGCCCGTTTCTTCGTTTTTTGAGACGTTGTCTTCGGCCTTTTCGTGGGTGAGGACTCTATCGTCTCTTTTGTCTATGTTACGTTGGCTCATTTTTGATTTCTTCTCATTGTGGGTTCTCTCTTGGAAATTTGTTTGTATTATTTAGATTTGGTTTTTATCAGTCTTTGATGTTTGCATTACTTTGGTTAGGGATTCGTCTGTGTTGTTGGAATTTATGGGTTTTGAGGGCGGATTTTTTGTCTCCCGCCGGAGGGTTCGTCTCAATTGTTTGGGTTTTATTCAGGTGGGTTTTTGTGTTTTCTTATTTTTTGGCTTCTTTAGGTCTTCTTCTCTCTGTGATCGATTGGCTATCTGGGTGTTTTCAGCTTCTTTATGTAGCTAGACCTTAGATTTTGTGCTTTGTTGGTTTTGATTTTATTTTTAGTTTTCCTGCTTTTGTTGTCTTTGTTCCCTTCGTTCTTCCTTTTTCCTCTTCATCGCTGCCTTCGTTTATTCGATTCTGTGGCTTTGAACGAATCTTGCCTATCTATGTCTTTGGATATTGTGGTTTCTCATTCATATATTGTGTCTTAGTCATATGCTATTTTTCTTACGGTGACACTGGTTTATTGTTTTTCTTATTGTTATTGATATTGTGAGTCTTATTTTGTTACTGAGATTGTAAAATAGTCATTTTCTACATTTGGTTACCGATTTCTTTGCTATAAAGCGACTGCTATAGTATTGCTTAATTATTTGTTAAGTTCTCTTACTCGATTATGTTTATTCTTTTTTTGTTATGCTATCTACGCCAACAAATGAAAATGTATGGTGTAAATGTTTGTAATTGATTTTAAAATGTTATTCATTTGGTTCTTATTGCATTCTAACCAATCGTATCTCTGGAATTATGCCTGTTAGATTTTTTCGCTCTGATGTGTATCTTCAGCAATGATTTTCAGAGGTTAAAAGTATGCTGTTAAACTGATGACTGATATTGGACTGTTGCAGGTGTATTAAATGAGTTGCTTGAAATCATTTACTTTTTTTTTTTTCTCTTTTATGTTTTTCCTTCTTTTTCTTATTCTTTTTCCGGCTGTGATTCATTGTTGCTGAATAGTTTTGTTAGATAATCCAACACCTGTCCTTAATTTGATTTTTATTTGTGTGCGTAATGATTTTTGTTGTCTTCTTTTTATTCACATTGTCTGAACTTCATTTATTTGAGTCGAGAACAGACAGAGTGTAATAAAAGAAAGAGAGAGGTGTGGGGAGAAAAAAATATCGAGAGGAAACAAATAAAAATGAATGACTAAGAGAGAGAAGATTGCACATGAATTAAATTCGCTGAAGAAGCATGCTGATATATACATATATATATTTTAACTGATCATAAGTGATTACGTGTTTTTGTAGGGGTCTTTTTGCAGGGATGATGTTGCATCTATTTATGTCATTGTCTTTGTTTATAAATTGAGCTTTTCATCACATATGCGATATTCATAGCCTCTATAACACTGCTTTTCTCTCTCTATCTACTCTTATTCGTTGCCTCTTACTTCCGTTCGGGTTCATTTACTGCATTGGTTTCTTTGTTTCTTCTATTTCGTCGGTTATGTCTACCAATACTTACAAGGCTGCCTTCTTTAGTCAGGTCCAGGTACCATTAAATGTTCTCTGTATTTATTGTTATATCCTTGCTTTCCAGTGAAGAAAATTTATTCGTCTATATTATTCATCTTACTTTTTCCGCATCATAATGTTATACACTGTGCGTGAATTGGTTTCAGATGTGTTCTGTATTTATTGTTATATCCATGTTTTTCGTGGATAAAATATTTGCTCTACATATTACCGATCTTTTTTTTTTTTTTGCCATCATGCCCTTATAAACTGTGCACGTGAATTTTTTTCAACTGCTCTGTTAAAGAATGTATTATACCGTTTTTATATCTCCTAAATATGACAAATATTTAATGCATACAGTTCTTTCATCATCCATTAATGTTGTTTGTTAGTAAAACTTATCATTTAGGCTGTAGTTCTTAATCTACATGGATACCATTTTTGTTTTTTATGTTTTTTATTTTGATTAGTCAGTGTTCATAGTTTTTAGCTTTGTCCTTTTCGTTTCATTCCTTTTAGTTTTATCAAAACATTGGCAATGATGAATAGATGTTTTATGATGCGTTGAGTTTTAACGTGGTTTGTTCCCATGTTGCCATGAGAAAATTTAGATTAACATTGTCTCTCTCTTTTTTTTTTTTTCCCTTGACCACCTTTGACAGGCATACGTTCACTCAATTATACAAATAGTTTTTCCTTTTCGTTTAGAGTTGCGTGTCTTTTTACTGTAGTTTCTGCAGTTCTTCTCCTTCTTTTGTCTTTTAGTTTGTGTTCTTCTAGTCTTACCCTTATACGTTGCTTTTTTCTCATTTTGCTATGTTCTATTATTTAGGAGAGTATTCTAGGTTTTAATGGCAAAAAACTCTACCCCTACCTGTGTGCCTGTAAAGTTGACCGTCCTTTTACTGTAATTTCTACAGCTTTCCCCTCATTTTGCCTTTTATTTTGCGTTTTCTCGATCTTGCTCTTATGCCTTACTTTCTTCCTTTTTTGTTACCTTCTTTTTTTTTTTGAAAGGGTCTTTTCAGGTTTTGATAGTTAAAAATCTCTATGTTCTCTATGTATTTTGCTACCTTTCTCTCCTTATTTGTATACTGTTTTTGTATTCTATCCTACTCTTTTCCTTTACATTTCACGGCTTTAGGTATTTCCTCCCTTTTGACGTTTGGTTTTTGTTGTCATGGTTTTGCTTTTATGCTCTCGCTTCTTGCCATTTTACGGTGACACCTCTTTGCCTCATTTTGATTTTTTGTCTCTCTATGTTCTTTTTGTATTTTCCTGCTCTTCTCTTCTTCTCCGTACGCCCTTTCTGCATTCTATGCTACTATTTTCTCTTTACATTTCACTGCCTTAGGTGTTTTCCCTCCTTTGATATTTGGTTTTAAACTTTCATGGTGTTGCCTTTATCCTCTGCCTTCTTCCCATTTTACCGTGCCCTTTTTCTTGGGAGAATATTTTCGGGTTTAGGTTGTTCAGAATTCTACCCCTTACCCGTGTACCTCTGTGCCTGATTTTCATATTTTGTTTCTTTATGTTTTCTTTGTCCTTTGCTATTTTTCTTTCCTTTTCCCTCTATGGTTTTCGTTTTCTGTCCTACTCTGTTCTGCTTACGTCTCATTACCTATCTATCTCTCAGATTGTTTGCTTTTTCTTTTTCCTTTCTTTTATTGGATTTCGTGATGAATTGTTTCTGCTTTTTTAAGAAGCTTTCTTTAACTTTGTGGTGGGTAACTACTTTATCATCAACCCATTCTTTTCTCTTCCATTGCTGTATTCTCTATCTCTACCGACTAGGAGTTTGTTTTTCTAATTGTGTTTTATGGTTCTGTGCAGCATCCTTTTACTATATTTTCTTTAGTTTGATCCTCCTTTTGCCATTAGTTTTGTGTTTCCTAGCCTTGCCCTTATGCCTAACTTTTTTACCCTTTTGCCGTCTATCTCTATTGATCAGGAGTTTGTTTTTCTAACTGTGTTTTATGGTTTTGTGCAGCATCCTTTTACTATATTTTCTATAGTTTGATCCTCCTTTTGCCATTAGTTTTGTGCTTTCCTAGCCTTGCCCTTATGCCTCACTTTTTTACCCTTTTGTCTTCTGTCTTTGTGTTCTACCATTGTCCTTATGTTTCCCTTCAGCCTTTTTTTTTCCCCTTTTGTTTCAAAGTTGCTGATCATTTCTCTTTTTTTTTTTTTTTCCCTCTTCTTCATACTGCCATAAGGTTTTGTCCTTTTTAATTTTGTACCCATATTGTTAATCCTATACTCATTTGGTAGCAATTGGACTACCACATTTTTTACTCCGCTCATTTAATGTGTAAAGGTTGTGGAACAGAATATGTGTGACATATTTAATTGTTGATAGCTTAGTTTTGATTTATTTGGTTGCCATTAATACTTCACCCAATGAAAATGTTATGTCCGGCAGCTGATAAGTCATTGGTAATGCTTGCGACCAAAATGTTGTCACACATTGTTGACAACAACAAGATTCTGAGCCATTAAATATTACTTTCTTAACTTTATTAAAAATTTTGTGTTCCTGCGTTTTTTTTTTTCCTTTTTTTTTGTGCTCTATTGACTTTTGTAATGTATTTAATTTTTGTAAACATTAAATTTTTCTATTGGTATGTAAACAATTACAATTATTGTGATAACCGAGAAATCTATGTTCTCGGAATTATTTGTATAAATATGTAAATAAATGTACAATTATAGTGAGACATGTTACAGAATACAGAGTAGAGGAAAATTTTGATTAATTGAGTTTTAATTAAAATTTGACAATGAATTAATGAAAATAGTTAAAAGCTAAGCATTAATTCAATTTATGATGTTTTAAAAATTTAATAGAAAAGTATGTGGAAAACACATATTAAGAGATCAATGACACACAAGTGAGTCACATGGATCAATGGCTAGAAGTAGCCAAACAAGTCCTTGTGCATTTCAAAAAAAAAAAATGAAAGTAAGGGAGGGAGTGAGAGGCACGTGAGCATAAGGGGGGATTAATTGATACCCTTAGCTGCAAAGCAGCCGGCAGAAAGAGAAAAGAAAGAAAGAGAAAAAGGAAGAAAGAAAGGGAAAGAGAGAGGGAGAAACCGAGAAAAGAGAGAGAAAAGAAAGAAATCTATTCAAGTTCGAATTTCTAGTTCAAGCAGCAGATCAATCGAGATTCGGTCACGAATCAGCAGCAAGAAAAGCTCAAGATTAAAGCAAGGTAAACCCTAGTTTCTCACGTTTTCTTTGGGGAAAAATCTGGGGTTTTGAGAGGAAAAAAAAAAAAAGAGAATGTGAGTGAATCATGTCAAGATTTTCGGTTAAAATCGAAACGTGATTCAAGTCTAGATGTTGTCAAACACAAATCCATGAACAGATGGTTTAGAAAACTAAGTTTAGTGAATATTCTTCATGAAAATGCAGATTTTTCAAAAGTTGAGTCAAGAGTTGTAAATGAGCAAAATGTGAAAATTTTGCTTATGAAATCATGAATTTGTGATAGTAGAAATGTAGTAGATACCTTGAAACGATCTTATGAAGATCGATTTCAAGTGTAAGAAGTAGAACAAAGGCCATAAAAGCCTTAGAAAACCAGAGCAGAGCAGTTCGGATCCAGAATCTTGATTCTGGTATGAACACGGGCGTGTATAAGGGCGTGTTCAGTACACGGTCCCGAACATGCCCATACGCACGACCGTGTTGCAAGAAAAATCAGACCCGAGAGGTACACGGCTTGGCCATGTATAGGGCCGTGTCAAGGGGCACACGGTCAAGGGATAGGCGTGTAGCAGACCATGTTAGACAGCAGGAGAACACGGCCAGAAATACGACCCCGTGTAAGTAACCGTGTAAGAGTACAGAGGAGTACACGGCCAGTAACACGGCCGTGTACCCACCCGTGTAAGCATACACGGCCATGTTCCACGAATTATACGGCCAGGCTTAAAAGCCCAGAGGGGTACACGACCATAGACACGCCCGTGTAGGAGGGCGTGTTCGAAGTCAGAGAGTAAAAAAAAAAAAAAAGAGTCTGGAAAGGAAAATTTTCATGTTTTGTCATATTTCCAGTATAAGATAAATATGGTAAATAATCAGTGATTGTTCCTTTTATAGGAGATCAAGCCAGAAACCCCAAAACGGTAGAAGCTTACACTAGAAGATTTTCTGTAAGTTCAAGCATTGTCCTGACTGCAACGTGGACAAGCTTGTTTATTATTATGTTATGAATGTTGTATGACGTGTACGTCAGATATTGACTGTCTGCATCACGATGTCTATGTCAGTTCATGTTAGTCTCATGTTAGCACAGGTCAGTTCATGTCATGCATATAGAATTGCATGTCTCAGTACATAGACCAGACAGTACCAGAACAAGAAAACAGTTAGGTGCACAAGACACCCTAGTGTGTTAACTAATTCACACCCCAGTAATTTGATTAACAGGTTCCGACTGTGGGGGCAAGCAGTATGCTACCCAGTTGGAACACCAACAAGATGGTAAATAAACCAGATATTGGCGTATCGACCTCTCGACCCACGGGGAGGTTTGCATGTTTAGCATCAGTTAAGACTGAGGAGGTCAGCACTAAAGTACCGCTCCCGGTTGCGCTAATATGTCGGTACGACCAATCAGGGGCTCAAAACCAGAACTAAAATAAAAGATAATGTCCTAAGACTAAACCTTCAGTCACGAGCATGTTTACAGAGTCTAGTTTCATGCATGAGCACAGCAGTATAGCATGTTAGTTTTATGTTTTTATGTTTGAACTTACTGAGCTTATAGCTCATTAGTTTGTTCACATGTTGCAGGTAAGAGACCTGTTCACCAGTAGTATATGGTGGACGACGAACAGGGAAGTTACATGCCGGGCAGGATTGGGCGAGGGATATTGGTCACCGATAGTCTTTCATTGTACAGATTTTGATTATTTAAACCATATAGTTAAAAGAACAAGTTTTCAAGTTAAGATTATGTGAAAGGGGAATCATGAGTCAGGTGCATGTTATTTTGTTAACATAATTTCCTTATCACATTCTCAAACAGTTTATGAATTTAAAGAAAAAAAAATTTTTTTTTCGTAAAATTAACAAGTAGTTTACAGTTCAGCATGATTACCAGCAATCTTAGAGGCTTGCAGACTATTGCGGTTAACTATAGAGTTGACTGTAATAACACTGTAGAGCCTTTATAGTAGGGCGGGCCGTCACAATTGTATTGATCATGAAATAAATGTAATGAATCGTGTTTTGTTATTGTAGCAATTATTATTAGGATATCATTTGTTGAGCTATTGTTTTGTGCAGTTTTTTAGATATATTTACTTATGAAAAAATTAATGTATGAGAACGAATAATTTATTTCTATATAGTGCTATTTAAATTTAGCAAATAATATTGAACTGCGTACATCTAACTTACAACATGTGATTATAATCAAACTTATGATTATAGAAATTGTGAAGCGAATTATCGAAAACAAATGAGTATAATATGAAAATGAAAATAACTTAAAAAGAGGAAAGAAAAAAGATATGAGAATTGAAAAAAATTGGCAAGATTAAAAAAACAAAACTAACTGTTTAAGAATTTGCTATCAATATCGTAAGTAATGAATTGAGCTGTTTTTTAATTGGAAAAAGGCGTGAAAGATTCTGCAAAAGCTCAAACAAAAATGAAATGATAAAATTGTTGAAAAAACAAAAATTGGAAAGCATGTAGAATCAAGATATCAATAAAGAAGGGGGAAAAAAAACTCTTATGCAACAATAATAGCAAGAAAGAAAACGACATATACTTTCCACTAAAATATAAAGTGACAGTATAAAAAATTAGAAAATTAGAAAAACAATAAACAAGTATACATACCCAAAAAAAAAAAGGACTTTACAAAGAGCAAAAGAGAATAGATGAATAGGTGAGGAAAAAAAAAAAGATATAATAGAGGGAAAAAAACCAATGAGGGAGAGAGAGAGAAGCTAAATCAAAAGCCTAGAAGTTGGAGGGGAAAAAAATTTAGAAACATAACCACACGGAGAGAGAGATTAGAAGGTAAAAAGCCTAAAAACAAATTGTAAAAGAAAAAGAAAGAAAAAGCGGGTGAAGGAAGAATTGAAAAAGAAGGGTAAAGGAAAATAAAAAAAAAAAGTGGGAAAAAAATTTAAAAAATGGATGAAAAATATTCTTGAAATTGCATTAACAACAAAACTGAACAAAATTTAATTAAATGAAAGATATAGAAAAAGAAACAAATATAGGCAATTGCCGGCCACAAAAAAAAGGGGGAATTGAAAAAGAACAAAAAAAGAAATGGGGCAATGTTCAGAATTGTGTGTATAAAATTTTTCCCCTCAGCCTATGATCTATAACATAAAAAAACAAAAAACGTCGTACAATTTTTAAATTACCGGTTATATAATTAAGAATACATGCCTCCAAAACAATAAGCTCTTTTAAATTGTCATTATAAAAAATTTTATTAAATATCTACTAAATTATCTTAATAATAATTACAATATAAAATATTTATTATTAATTTATATTTAATAGATAGTATGAAAAAACAAAAGTCATCATATATTTTTTAAATTGCCGGTTATATACTTAACAAACATCCAAAACAATAATTTATCTCGAATCATTACCGTTGAAGACTTTTACGAATACATATTAAATTAACTTAAAAACAGTGGTAGTATAAAATATTTATTATTGGTTACAAATTAATAATATGTTATTGTTAAATTATATATAAAGATACTCACCAACCATTTTGGAATAGATTGTAAATAATTTTCCCCTCTATTTGTTAGATGGATGGTAAAAGAACTGGGAAAATTCATACTCCCTCAAGTCGTCACCACAAACGGCATCGTTGTGTAGGAAAATAAACCGGTAAAAACGTATCAGAGTTGCGCAGCGGAATAATAAAAATTTTTAGATCGTTAAATATCTCATGATGCCATATACAATAAACCATCAACAATTAAAACTCATACCTCAAGGACGCCAATCTGCAGGAGGAGAATGACCGGAGGCTTCAACCAACTAGCCTTCTCTACTATTCTCCAATTCTTGAATGGCTGAGTGTGTGGGCACTCTGAACCTCAATCGGTATGCTAGCACTGCTAGTCTTCTTCCGACCACCCAGATCTCTAAAGAACTTTATTGTCACGATGAGCTGTGCAACAATAAGCCTGCTCACCTGAGAGTCTGTGGTCTAAGAGAACTGGAGTGGTAGGACCTCTATTTATAGACCTGCATGAGGTGATTCTCTGAATTTGAATTGGATTAGGAAAAGATATTTTCCCTTATCCATACCCATAAAATCCGAACTTTTCTAAGGGAGAATCTCAACAAAAAATTCGATTTTCTTAGGATAAATCCAATCCAAATCTAAACAAGATTTTAACTAGAATTTTATCTCCCTTTTTCAACTAAAAAATCCGAAATTCCTAGGAGAAAATCTTCTCCAAATATTCGGCCACTTTTAGGATAAGGAAGAATCAAAATTCTACTAGGATTTTCAAGTTTGAATCTTATCTCAACCTTATCCAAAATAACCAAATTTCCGAGGAGATTTTCTCCCTAATTTCGGCCACTTTTCAGGGAAGGAGAGAATCCAAATTCAACTGGGATTGAAACTTGAATTTTTCCCTTGAATCCTATCCACAAAAAACCGAAATTTCCTTGAGGATTATCCTCAAAATTTCGTGCAACATTTGTTAGGATTTGGATTCAAAATTCAAGTAGGATTCTAACAAGATTATCCTCTCTAAATCCAACTCAAATTCGAATTTCAAACCTTGTGGATTTTCCACAACAAATTCGAATCCTACTTGGACTGTGATTCAAAATTTGAATTTCAAATTTCAAATTCAAATTTCAAATTTCAAATTTCAAATTTCAAATTCGAATTTCAAATTCGAATTTCAAATTCAAATTTCAAATTCAAAATTCAAATTTCAAATTTCAAAATTCAAAATTCAAATTTCAAATTCCACAAAACGGTTGTGTTTCATATTCTTGTTCTCATGGATAATTTTCTACAACTCCAATCCAATCTCAAATAAAATCATGGCAACTTTATTTGGAGTTCGAATAATTGTATACTCTATTATCCAAAACAAAATCTGAATCCAACCGGAGAGAATCTTGTCTACCATCCTAATCCTGTGTCATCACCATCCATGCATAATAAACCAGCCAATAGCATACACAAATCAATTTGTCAAACGTTAAGGAATTATGTGGAGCTAGTAGAGGGACTGATTGGACATATATAATCGGGCTCCCGTAAATCCATATGATCATCATTCTTTACCGAACAACTCAATCATATGATCACTAGTTTCAGAGTCACACCACTATAAACCTGAAACTGAACTCCCAATTATATACCGTATTACGTAAGCCTGTGACGAGCTACTATCCAATGACCTTGTCATATATGCAAAACCCTCATATGATATCCATGATCAGCCTTAGGTCAAAGTCCGTTTAATCCTACTGATCAGGCTATCTTAAAGTTCCATTATACTACCGAATTAAGAAAATGATTATTCACTATATGTGAATGAGAAGTCATCCGCCCAGCAGACGACCCAAGGTCTTGTCCATTTTCACATTCAGTATAATGCCTTTAAGAGGATACCTTTAACTCCTTAGAACTATGATTCCGATATCTGTAAACAAACCCTTCATCGTATACAAGTCATGCACCCAACGAACCGGTCTATAAGCTTACTACCTCTGAGACGCTTTAGCCATTGGAACATCAAAGTACACAAGTCATATACATGAAGTAGTTCATTTACTCAGGATTAAGGTTATTGCACAATGAACGTCAAAAGCAGATCGATCCACTCAAAGCGGACTTCGTAGATCAATCATGCTTTAGTCCCGGTTTAATATGTCACCACCAAGCAACATATCTATGTCTCTACTTGGGAGTCCAGCTCCAGACAGTCAAGACAAACCGTCCCCTCCAAGGCTTTAGACAACATAATAGTCTTAACATGAGTTAGATGCTCGGTCTAACCCCATAGACTACAGACCATAGTTGAGACCGCTAACTTTAGAACATTGTCTTCTCGCATACAAAAATCCATTGCATGCAATGTTCTAACAGTTTTAACACAAGCAGTCAGTGAGCCATATTTGCTTACATTTACTTTAACTTTTAAATAAGACGAGGACAAATAGCAATGTAATGAATAACCTCTATATATATAATTTTATTATCCAGTTCAAAATGAATACATCAAAATGTCTCAAATGCTTAGGGCATTTCCTAACACGTTGTGCTTATGAGTGCGGAAGCACATCGTTTGTAAATATTAAATATTCAGAAAACATAAATAATACTATCGAATCCTCCAATCCAGATACTTATAGATTGAGGATTAATAGAATACCAGATCTTTCAGCATTAAGAGGTCCAATACTTCATTCAGATGAAGCATCAACATCCACAGTCTACAACGAAAACTGTAATTCTTAATCCTAAGACTATACATACACATATACCTACACACACATGCACACATATGCACATGCACACATATATAAATAAATGTGTACGTGGTTTCAAATCCATAAAAAAACTATTTAGAAACTATTTTTTTTTTACCATTTTTATATTTAATTTACTTACTTAACTTTTTATCACAGATATCACTGATGCGTATATAGATCTTGGAAATTGCACTTGTATCTATGAATATTGTGGTGCATTTTTTTGGTATGAGGAAGGCGCAAAAAGAAACAACCGTTTAAAATACAACCTTTGTTGTAAAGAAGGAAAAATAGTATTACCACCACCTAGAGAAACCCCTTCTATACTAAATAAATTACTTGATTATTACGGAGGACCTACAAGCATTCATTTTAGGAAAAATATCTGAACTTTTAACTCAATGTTCGCATTCACCTCCTTTGGAGCAAATATAGAACAAAGTACAAAAGATTCTAATGGGCCATATATTTTTAAAATCAGTGGACAAGTACACCATCTTATAGGATCATTATTACCAACTAATAATAATCCTCCGAAATTTGCTTAATTATATATATATGATACAGAAAATGAAGTTGAAAATCGGCTAACATCATTTTCATTTGACAATGTATTAAAGGATTTGACCAAAACAATAATCAAAGATTTAATTAAAATGCTTGATGAAAATAACGCATTAGTCAAACTATTTCGGACAATAAGAGATAGATATGAAATGCATGAAATTCATTCAATGAAACTAAGATTATTAGGACGCCGACAAACAGATAGCAATCAATATGAATTGCCAACATCAAATGACATTGGAGGCCTTATAGTTGGAGATATTGGAGATTTTGAACAAGGGAAAGATATAATAGTCGAAGACAGATCTGACAACTTACAAAGAATCACAAAATTACATCCATTTTATATGACTTTACAATATCCATTATTATTTCCATATGGAGAAGATGGTTATAGAATTGATATAAGATGGAATACAAACAACTCAAACAAAACACCCTTAACAAATAGAATTCCTATGAGAGCATTTTACTGCTATCAATTACAACAACGTCAACGAACAAAAAATACCTTAATTAGGAGTGGAAGACTTTTTCAACAATATGTAGTTGATACATATGCCAGTGTTGAAGAAGATCGGCTAGAATACATTAAAAAAAATCAACATTACTTAAGATCTAAAATTTATCAAGGTATACAAGATGCAATCACAAGAGGTGATACTGATGCAAAAGCAATAGAAAAACAAATAATTCTTCCATCTAGCCATACTGGAAGTCCTAGATATATGATTCAAAATTACCAAGATGCAATGACAATATGTAGACACTATGGAAATCCAGATCTATTTATAACATTTACATGCAATCCTAAATGGCCTAAAATAACTCGAGCTCTATCTATAATTCCCAGTCAAAAAGCTGAAGATAGACCAAATATTATAATTTGGATATTCAAAATGAAACTAAACAATATGTTATCAACAATTAAATCAGAACACATTTTCGGAACGGTGATTGCAGGTTAGATTTTTTATTTATATGTTTATTTATTTTATATAACTCTAAAATCTCAACTTAAAAGAAAATGTCAAAAACAAAAAGAGAGGAAGAGAGAGGGAGAAGAGGAAAAAAAAAATGAGGGCAAAAAAAAGGTTGAGCTAAAGAAAGTAAAATAGAATAAATAAAAAAATGGGAAAATAACAAAAAAAAAATAACAAAAAAAACATATTTTGATAAAATATATTACTAACATATTTTATTTTTTTCCCCCTGCTTTTCTTTTCTTTCTTTTTTTTTTTTGTTTCATTTTTCTCTTCTTTTTGTTATACAGATCTATATGTAGTAGAGTTTCAAAAACGCGGCTTACCATGTTGTCATTTTTTATTCTGGTTACATCCAGATGATAAATTACATGAACCATCACAAATAGATAAATTTATTAACACTGAAATACCAGATCCAATAAAAAACCCTTGTGAATATAATATTGTAACTGAATTTATGATGCACAGACCATGTGGTGCTGCAAAAACAAATGTTCCATGTATGAAAAATGCATCATATTCAAAAAGATTCCCCAAACAATTTAAAAATGAAACGGCAATTGAAGAAAATGGATTTATCAACTATAAACGTAGAAACTTAACAACTTATGTTGAAAAACAAGGCATAAAACTAGACAACAGATTTGTAGTCCCTTATAACAAAGATTTATGTTTGAAATTTCGTGTTCACATAAATGTTGAGATATATTCTCAATCGATGCTTATAAAATACTTATTTAAATATTTAACAAAAGATCCTGATAGAATAACCGCCGTTATAGAAGATAATATATGTATAAAACAATCTGGAGAAACCATTTACAAGGAAGTCGATGAAATAAAAAACTATATTAATTGTCGATATATAACACCGTATGAAGCCATATGGAGATTATATGAATACCCGATACATCATAGAAACCCAGCCGTACAACGATTACCTATCCATTTACCGCAAATGCAAAATATAACATTCCATTCAAACCAGTAGCTTACAAATGTAATAAGACAGCCAGGCGTTCATAAAATAGCGTTAACAGAATGGATGGAAACAAACAAATCCAACATTGAAGCTAAAAACCTTTTATATATACAATTTCCAGTAAATGGGTATGGAATAATAAAGATAAAATATGGACGCCTAGACAAACTGACCATACAATTGGACGGACTTATTATATTCATCCAAATTCTAGAGAATTATACTATCTAAAATTATTACTAAATCACCAAAGAGGTGCAGGCAGCTATGAGTCTCTCCGTACAATTAACAATATAATATATCCAACTAATCAAGCAGCATGTAATGCATTAGGATTACTAGGAAATGACAAAGAATGGGATGAATCAATATTTGAAACTTCTTTATGGTCTACCTCAACTCAATTGCGACAATTATTTACTATACTTTTATTATTTTGTAATGTAAATAATCTGACCAAATTGTTAGAGAAACATTGGAACCTTATGATAGAAGACATCTCATATAAAATGAAAGTGTTGTTTAATAATCCAAACTTTCAAATTCCAGAAAATGAATTATATAATTACGTATTATATGAACTAGAAAAATTATTAAATACAAATTCATCAACTCTAACTGATTTTAATTTATCTCTTCCAACAGGTCCATTGATAGATGACTTAAATAATAAATTATTACGAGAAGAGCTTAATTACAACATCAATTAATTAAAAGAAGAAAATATTATACTAACACAAAATTTAAATGAAGAACAACGATATATTTACAACCAAATTATTGAATCGTTTATAAACAAAAAACAAAAATTGCTCTTTATTTATGGTCATGGAGGAACTGGAAAAACATATTTATGGAACGCCATTATCACAAAGTGTGGCGGCCCGCCCTGCTGTAGAGGTTCTACAGTGCTATTACGGCCAACTTTATAGTCAACCGCAATAGTCTGCAGGCCTCTAGGGTCACCGGCAATCATGCTAAACTGTAAACTACTTGCTAATTTTGCGGAATAAATTTTTTTTTCCTTTAAATTCATAAACTGTTTGAGGATGTGATAGGGAAATCATGTTAACAAAATAACATGCACCTGATCATGATTCCCCTATCACATACTCTTGACTTGAAAACTTGTCTCTTGGAAATTTCATTCAAAATCTATACAGCGGAAGACTATCGATGACTAATATCCCTCGCCCAATCCTGTCCGGCATGTAACTTCCCTGTTCGTCATCCACCATATACTACTAGTGAACAGGTCTCTTACCTGCAATATGTGAACAAACTGATGAGCTATGGGCTCAGTAAGTTCAAACATAAAAACATAAAACTGACATGCTGTACTGCTGTGCTCATGCATGAAACTGGACTCTGTGAACATGCTCATAGCTGAAGGTTTAGTCTTAGGACATTATCTTTTATTTTAGTTCTGGTTTTGGGCCCCTGATTGGTCGTACCGACATGTTAGCGCAACCGGGAGCGGTACTTTAGTGCTGACCTCCTCAGTCTTAACTGATGCTAAACATGCAACTGGGTAGCATACTGCTTGCCCCCACAGTCGGAACCTGTTAATCAAATTACTAGGGTGTGAATTAGTTAACACACTAAGGTGCCTTGTGCACCTAACTGTTTTCTTGTTCTGGTACTGTCTGGTCTGTGTACTGAGACATGCAACTCTATATGCATGACATGAACTGACCTGTGCTGACATGAGACTGACATGAATTGACATAGACATCGTGATGCAGACAGTCAATGTCTGACGTACACGTCATACAACATTCATAACATAATAATATAACAAGCTTGTCCACGTTGCAGTCAGGACAATGCTTGAACTTACAAAAAATCTTCTAGTGTAAGCTTCTGCTGCTCTGGGACTGCTGTTTTGGGGTCTCTGGCTTGATCTCCTATAAAAGGAACAATCACTGATTATTTACCATATTTATCTTATACTGGAAATATGGCAAAACATGAAAATTTTCCTTTCCAGGCTCTTTTTTTTTTTTTTTTTACTCTCTGGCTTCGAACACGCCCTCCTACACGGGCGTGTCTCTACCCGTGTACCTCTCTGGACTTTTAAGCCTGGCTGTGTAATTCGTGGAACATGGTCGTGTATGCTTACACGGGTGGATACACGGCCGTGTTACTGGCCGTGTACTCCTCTGTACTCTTACACGGTTACTTACATGGCCGTGTTTCTGGCCGTGTTCTCTTACTGCCTAACATGGCCTGCTACACGCCTCCCTCTTGACAGTGTGCCCCTTGACACGGCCCGATACACGGTCGTGTTCTTGGCCGTGTACCTTTCGGGTCTGATTTTTTCTTGCAACACGGTCGTGCGTATGGGCATGTTCGGGGCCGTGTACTGAACACGCCCTTGTACACACCCGTGTACACGCCCGTGTTCATACTAGAATCAAGATTCTGGGTCTGAACTGCTCTGCTCTGATTTTCTAAGGCTTTTATGGCCTTTGTTCTACTTCTTACACTTGAAATCGATCTTCATAAGATCGTTTCAAGGTATCTACTACATTCCTACTATCACAAATCCATGATTTCATAAGCAAAAATCTCACATTTTGCTCATTTACAACTCTTGACTCAACTTTTGAAAAATCTGCATTTTTGTGAAGAATATTCACTAAACTTGGTTTTCTAAACCATCTGTTCATGGATTCGTGTTTGAAAACATCTAGACTCGAATCATGTTTCGATTTTAACTGAAAACCTCACATGATTCACTCACATTCTCTGTTTCTTCTCAAAACCCCAGATTTTTCCCCCAAAGAAAAACGTGAGAAACTAGGGTTTACCTTGCTTTAATCGTGAGCTTTTCTTACTGCTAATCCTTGACCAAAACCCGATCAACCTGCTGCTTGAACAAGAAAATCCGAACTTTATTTGGATTTCCTTTTCTTCTCTCTCTTTTCTCGGTTTCTTCCTTTCTCTCTTTCCCTTTCTTTCTTTCTTTTCTTCTTTCTTTCTTTTCTCTTTCTGCCGGCTGCTGTGCAGCTAAGGGAATTAATTCCCTCCCTTCTTATGCTCACGTGCCTCACACTCTCTCCCTTTCATTTTCTTTCCTTTTTTTTTTTAAAAGGTTAGGCCTTGTTTGGCTACTTCTAGCCATTGTTCCATGTGGCTCACTTGTGTGCCATTGATCTCCTAGTATGTATTTTTCACATACTTTTCTATTAATTTTAAAACATCATAAATTGAATTAATGTTTAGCTTTTAAACTATACTCATTAATTCATCATAAAATTTTGATTAAAACTCAATTAATCAAAATTTTCCTCTACTCTGTATTCTGTAATCTGTATCACTGTAAATGTACATTTATTTACATAATTTGTACAAAATCTTTCCGAGAGTATAGATTTCTCGGTTATCACCCAAAGATTAGATCAGATAACAGTATTGTTTTAGTGGTTGCGTCTTCAGAAATAGCCTAATTATTATTACCTAAAAGAAGAACAGTGCACTCAAGATTTCGAATACCCTTATCAATAGATAAATTTTCTACCTGTCATATAAAAAAGGGAACTCAGTTAGCAGAATTAATTGAAAAGACATCATGAATCATTTGGGATGAAGCACCTATGAATAACAGATATTATTTGAAGCTTTAGATAAAACACTTCAAGATATAAAAAATAATTATGACCAACCATTCGGTGGAATAACAGTTATCTTAGGTGGTGATATTCGACAAATTTTACCTGTTATACCAGCAGGAACAAAAGAAGATATAATAAATGTGAGCATAAACAATTCTTATTTATGGGAATATTTTAACGTATTAACATTAACACAAAATATGAGACTGAAAAATCCTAATACTACTAAACAAGAAAGATAAGAAATAAACAAATTTTCAAATTGGATATTGGCCGTCGAAAACGGCACAGCAGAAGGAATAAAATGTCTTGAAAATGAAGATGTTACATGGATTAAAATACTCGAAAAATACATGATATATTACGATTAAAACCCAGTTGAAAAGATTTCAGAAATAATATATGATAACATTTATCAAAACTATAACAATATTACATACTTACAACAACGAGCAATAGTAACACTTAAAAATAAAACTACAAATGATATCAATAAATACATATTATCGATAATACCTGGTGAATCAAAATCTTTTTACAGTTATGATACATTAATATCTTTATCTGAAAATATTGACGAACTTAATTTATGATATCCTGAAGAATTTTTGCATGCATTAAATTTCAACGGTGTTCCACCGCATGAACTCAACCTTAAAATTAGAGTTCCAATAATGTTATTAAGAAACTTAAATCAATCAATTGGATTATGTAACGAAACAAGACTTATTATTACACAATTAACAAATAAAGTTATAGAAGGACAAATCATAAACAAGGGAAATTCAAATGAAAAATTTTATATTCCTAGAATAGAAATAATTGTAAATGAACAAAAGTGACCCTTTTCACTAAAAAGACGACAATTCCCAATTAAAATTTGTTATGCTATGACTATAAATAAAAGTCAAGGTCAATCATTAAATAAAGTTGGTACATATTTAGAAAATGATATTTTTACACACGGTCAATTATATGTAGCCTATCAAGAGTGACAACACCAAAAGGATTGTATATATTAATTAACAAATCAATTGATAAATATCTAGGTCATGTTAAAAATATTGTTTATAAAGAAATTTTACACAATATTATATAACTATAAAAAAAACAAATCATTAAATGTATATTTATAGTATATTGTGCCAGTAATAAATAGACGCATTTTTAGATTACAAATTCGAACAAAAATTAAACATGTTACTCCAAATAATTCATTTATATAAACTTTTTACCATATTTAACAAAAAATGGCAACTCCAATATGTTCCCTCAAGCCAGGTGAACTATATGGAACAATTGAAGCCCGCATCATCAGACTATGGCGCAACAATAACTATACAACAGGTCGTCTAATCAGCTTAGATTGTGTTTTAGTCGACAATGAAGTAACATCTTTAACCAAAATTATTAATAATTACACTTATCAATTTCTTTCTGCCCATCTGTATTCATACATTTCTCATCATTATCATATATTATATCTCATAATAATTTGAAATAAACATTGTATATACATATATATATACATAATTATACACAATATAACATAATCTTTAAATATATTATAAAAAAAATTTAATGCGTCTATAAAACACAGTATGAAGCAATACATGGAACAGTCAGGGTCCAACACGCTGACTATCTATCAAAAAAAATGGTTGAAGGGCAAATATATCAAATCACCAACTTTAATGTTGCGCCAAATAAACCAAGGTATAGAATTATACCTCACAGCGCAATGTTACAATTTGCAAGAGCAACATCGTTCATTCTAGTAATTGAAGAAAAGCAAGGCATACCATTACACAAGTTTTACTTCACAGAATTTAACCAGTTACCACCAAGAATAGACGTCAACGAAGTATTAACAGGTATTGTATTTATATTATTAATATATTTATGTATATATATTTTTACACATAAATATATATATATATTTTTCTAAAAGCACACATGGATAAGTATATATATATATATATAAAATTTACAAGAATTGTTTTCACCATATAGCTATAACAATTTTGCTTTCATTTATATCAGATTTTATAGGTATGTTAATAAAAGTTCATGATATTGAACAAACAAATATTAAAGGAAAACTGACGTCAAGACGAACGCTGATGCTGCAAAATATCAGGTAATTAAATAAGCGGTATTTATAATTAATATTACAGACAACATTTTACCAATTATTACACTGATTTTTCCCCTTAATAACAGGAGTGAAAAGCTGCAAGTAACGTTATGGGAAGAAACTGCAGAAAAATTTGACACAGGCATCATAAAAAGCATGGATGATCCAATAATAACAATTTTCACTTCAATGATGGTGAAGCAATACATGGGTAATTACATCATATCAATACAAAGTCTTTATATACATATATTACTATATTAACTAAGCCTAACTAATTATAATTTTTTATTTTTTAACAGGAGATGCATACGTAGCAAGCATAAGCGCAATGGTTTACTACATCAACTTAGACACTCCAGAGACAAATACATTAAAAACAAGGTAATTAGCATTTCTTACTCAAGCTTCATATAAAATATAAAAACAATTGTACCTCAACTTTTAAACATGCACTGAATAACTTATTATACAATCAAATATTTAGGTTTCGCCACACAACACAACATAGACTTCGTACCAATCCCTACCAAACAAATTGAAGCACCGGAACAACAGAGATCACAAAATAGAAAAACAATAGAGGAATTGAACAGACTCAATCAACTCGAAAATCAAGTAAGCATAAATAAATCAATATTTTAAAATATTACTCTATATTTTATATTATGTAACTAAAAATATCGTTTAATCTTTATTTATACAGGGAATTAAGTTTACAGTAAAAGCAACAATATATCAGTTTGAAACGCAATAAGGATGGTATTATAATTCATGTCATCAATGCTACAAACAAGTGAGGGAAGCAGATAGTGGATGGTGGTGTGATACTCACGGACATTTAACTACATTACCGACTCCATGGTAAAAAATATCAATAAATGCCTTACATTAACATTTTTTCCTTCTTTTTGTCCTTATCCATGTCTCTTTCATTTTTTTTCCCCTTCCGTTCACCAACTTACTTACAAATCATTGCATAACATATATAAAACCATATACAAGCCTTTTTAATTTTTTCCCAACTATTTAATGCACCACCAGGTACAAATTAAATACACGAATTCAAGATGATACTGGGTACACAATGATC
Source organism: Antiaris toxicaria (assembly GCA_035233585.1). Taxonomy (NCBI): domain Eukaryota; kingdom Viridiplantae; phylum Streptophyta; class Magnoliopsida; order Rosales; family Moraceae; genus Antiaris; species Antiaris toxicaria. Next base: position 27,502,811 of record CP141157.1, read on the forward strand.
ACAATATTTGGAAAAGCTGTTCAAGCACTGATAAAAAAATCATGCTCCGTTTTAACAATAGAAGAAGGTTACACAGATCCAGCAATATTACCACCAATAATAGAGCAGTTAAGAGGCCAGACAAAAATATTCCAACTTTACTTCAGGCCTAGAGGAGCGCTGATTGACACGATTGTTTTAAAAATATTTGACGACGATAAACAAGTGCCATTACTACTTCCACCACCAACAACAACACCAATAGATCTAAAAACACCTGATCCAAAAAAAATTGCTACAAGGTAACAAATTATATTTTAAATATACCTATATTAATACTAAAAAAAATTATTACTAATTTAAATATTTATGCATTTTATCATTTCAGCGACGAAACAAAGCCAACAAAGTCCTCAACAATACGTAAACTAATCAGATAATCAACACATTTATGATATACATAAAAAAAGTTTTCATCCTACAATTCAATAATCTAACATTTTATTTTTGTTACATACATCTTCTTTACCAAATTATTTTTATTTTTATTTTTTGCAGTGACGAGGATCAGCCAAAAAAGGGCAAGCAAAAGCTGTAACAAACATATTTTGAATATATAATTATATAAACAAGATATTATATCTCATGTATATAATAATTTTGTATGACAAACTATATATAACATAGCTTAGTATGGACATATTATTAATTAAGCAATATAAACAACAATCAAATCCCGCAGCAACGTCGCGGGTATTTTGGCTTGTATTGTTTCTATTTTAATCAAAATTCTGTTGTGGAAATAATGATCAAATTATGTGAATAATATATATGTTAATCAAAAAATTGCCTTAAAAAGGTAAATATGGATTCCACAAATTTCTTTGTATCGTCTTCAAGAAAGATGAAAATCTTCCTTGGACTTACAAATTAATGACTCCGGTCACCAAAGAAATTTCTCATCAAAACCTTCTATGGTATTCTTAACTGATGATAGGCACAATATAGAGAACATAAAAGGTGTGAACTGTCAATGTTTTTTCTCAGATCTTTTTTACATAGAGAATATCACGCACATTATATGATACATCTGTCATCTCAACTTTTTTAACCATTAATTTTTTTTAATAATAAGCAAATACAATATCGTCTCACGCATGTTAGTACATGAGAATATGTGGGAAGTGGTTGCTAATGGTTTAAATAAAATATTTTAAATTTATTTGTTTTTATCTTAACAAATTTAGTAAATTAGTTAAAAAAAATTCTGTCAAAATTGGATTCTAAATAGATTTTTTTTGTTTTTTTCGATTTTGATCTTTCCCAGTGGATAATATGACAAGATAGATAATTTTCCAATTTATTCTCATAAATAAATTGCCCTGTCATTGAAATTAAGAGATGACATATTTTGGATCCAGATCTAATCCATCGAATTTAAGTTTGATATAGAATACAAGTTTCATAATTCCTAATTCTCTACTAATGTCTGAACATCACATTAAGCAACCGTAGAGATCTTATGAGCGCATATTATTTGACTCTCAATATTTAATTTATTCCAATATCACCACTTTGATACACTAAATTAAATATTAATTTTGAAGTCATTCAACTATAGACACAAAGTTGCACTCCAAATAATATAGATAAGTTATTAGAAAATATAAATTTATTTTAAACACATAAAGCATAATTAACCATGACACACTAATCATATATTGTAATATCCGCTATGATCATGAACATAATTCACTTTGAGACAAGTAATTAAGTCTATGAATACTATTTAAATTACCTATTTGAATAAATTAAACAGAGTAAAGAAACATTTAATTTTTATTCATATAATGAAAGAGACAACTGAAAATAAATCGGTACATCCCATTTATTATTGAGCAATATATATATATGTCTATATATGTATTGAGTGGAATGATGCTATATGTGTATGTGTGTATCCGTATAGGTGACACGCATAACAAGAAAACTAAATATATATATTCATGCTTACGTGTATATATATAGACTCAGAGATATAATAGTACATGTGAGTGTGACACGTAGTATTAAGAAATTAGTCAAGATGATTTTTTCTTGACACGAAATTGATGTACTTATAATCAGTACACTCAAATTAGTTATATGAGCACAAAAGTGAATTTTGAATAATAAATATGTAGTATCGAGAAAATGGTCGAGATGACATTTTTTTGACACTAAACTGATATATTTATGATCAGTATGCTCAAATTAGTCAATTGAGCACAAAACGTGAAGTTATAATGATATATATGCAATATCGGAAAAAAGGTCAAAAAGATATTTTCTCAATCCGAAATTGATATATTTAGAGTCAGTACGCTCAAACTAGTCTATTAAGCACAAAAAGTGATTTCCAAATAGGGATCACGTAGTATGCAGAAACTGGTCGAGACGACCTCAGATGGGCATAAAACTGATAAATTCACTATCAGCGCGCCCAAATTAGCCAAGATAGCCTGTATCGAAATTTTAGTATAGAAAGTGTACTATGCATACACTGTGTTGGTACATTTTATAACACAACCGCAAAGCCAAAGTGGAATAGTAAACAGACACAGAGTAAGCTCATAAGCACTTACAACCTATTAGAAACGATTAGAATAAGAAGTGGATCAAGAGAATCTATTTTTTGGTAAAGGTTGGAACACAATAGGACTATTACCGAACACCGTTGTGAGAAATTAGACTGATAAAAGAAGTTTTTGCAGATAAAACTTCACCCCAAAATCCGTGTATGTAGCCAAGGGACAAGGGTGAAAAGTTTTCCTTGAAACAAGGAGACATATTGGGGAATTTTTGAATTAAAAAAGGGGTTTTTGAAAACAAGCACTATTGCTTTTGCAACTCAATAATGCAATAATGACTTTGATTTTTTCCATGCCTCCACTGGTTCTACATGGGGCAACAGCTGAAAAAAATTTGCACCCCTTAACTTAGCCAAATTTAGCTTAATTAAAATGCTTAGGATTAGCTAATCATGCTTAAGAGTTGCCTATATATATGTGTGCTTGGCCATTAGGACTACTTTTCTTTCTTTCTTTCCAAAAGCCCCCCAAAAAGCTCTAATTTCTTCTCTTCCTTTTAGCACACAACCGAACCTCTCCCACCCCAAAAACACACAAATTTTAGTCATAAAACCTTACTTGGATTGACCCATTCTTCAAGTCACTTCAAGGTAATCGCTAGGAACCTTTCTTTGTGGATATTTTTCTTTAGTTAAGTTTAACCTCAAGAAATTTATTACGTGTTTGAGCACATGGGTTGTAATAAGTTTATTTTGAGTTTTAAGCACTTTATCATGTGGTTATGTGGTTGTGTGGTTATGATTTTCTTTTTTGTGGCTTGTGGTATGCATGAATGTTTAGGGTTAGTATGGTAAGCCAAACTGCCCTTATTTTTTAGCTATGGATTTTGATAGTTTTGAGCATGATATGAATGGATTTAGAGAATATGTGAAACACAAAAGTTTTAGGAAATTTCATAACGAATGTTTTTGTGTAAAACGGACCTAGCCTATAAATGAAGTTAAGATAGGCTTTTGGATGGTTTTTTGACTGGAGGTCAAAATTATGACTGTAATCCTGAAGGCAGGGACACTTTTGGATTTTTGTAAAAATGGGTAATCTCAATTTCGAATCAGTTTCCGAGCTTAACATGAAAAACGTAGACCACACCAAAAACTTAAAAATGGGATATGTGCATATCAAAAATTCAGCCATTTTAGGGTCTAAATAGGGCAGTTTTCCTAAAGCTAAAAACTAGAAAATTTTCTAAAACTGGGCCAAATCAAAGCCATAGGTTTGAGATATTTAAGAAAGGCTAAAGTCCCAACCAAGTTCTAAGATGAACATGAAAGTTGTCCATCTCGTCGAGGTCTTAAAATATCAAGTTCGCCAATTTGACAAATTTGATCTTTTTAAGCAAGTTGTGATCGGTTTTTCAAAAGAGGTTTAAAAACCATATTTTTGACTTAACACCAAAGAGTGTTCTTTCAAAATGAGACAAAGGATTTAAGACAATGACTATACCTTCCAACGGGGTGTTAAGAAGATTATTTTTAAAGAGTATGTGTTTCTCAAATGAAAAATATGCTTGCGAATAGTTTTCAAAATCGGTAGGATAGTAAAGGTACCTCGATTACCTTAAATGACCGATTAGTTAACTAGCCGATTAACTAGTATGACCAAGAGAGAGAGAGAGAGAGACGTTAATTGATTTATTAAGCAAATAAATCAATTAACCATGATTAGAAGATAATTAAACAAACTCTCCAAAAAGAGAGCAGCTTAGTACCGATGGTAAACGGCAACAGATGCCAAGAAACGTGTTAGTCACTAATGATATTGGTGACTTAAAAATGAGAATTAATAGAATGTATTATGATTACAGGTAGATACCTATATTATAACAAGGCATAGTACGAACTATCTGCAGATCAGTAAGTACAACTCCGCCTATAGTATGAATAAAAATGGTTTTAAATAGTTATTTTTACGATGAGAATACTTTTATTGCTTAATCACATATGATTGATGAATAACATGATGAGGATGTTTTAGTCAGCTTTTACGATAAACATGTTTTTATTCTTTAATCGTGTATGATTACTAAATAACAAGATAGAGTTCATAACATGATGATAGTAATTCATGATCTCAATAATTGGGTAATTAAGAAGCGAGTCAAGACTCGTTAAGCATGTCATACCGACCTCTCGATCTACGGGGAGGTTTTCAGTTTAAGTATGACGAGCCAAGACTTCAAAGAAAGTTTGTGATCTTGGTGAATCAGAAGATCCGCATGTATTCGATATTGACACACAGGTCCTTAAGACAAGTAAAAGAAATTTAATGCATAATGAAGCATAATTAAGTATAATCGGTTCATGCATGATACATGATATGCTTTAAAGTTGTATGATATATGTTATGCTTCTAAGTTATGATATATATTTCTAAGTATGATATGTGTTTTTAAGTTATGATATATGCTATCAAGTTAGGAGATGTGCCCTTAAGTTACGGCATATGTTTTTAAATGGTAGTTTTGCAGGTTAAGTGTTGTACTTGCTGAGCGTAAAGCTCATCATATGTGTTCATGTTATATGTAAGAAACCTATGGGCTAAACTTCGATGGACGATGATGGCGGCAAGGCTGAAGTTAGGATTGGGTGTGGATATCACCACAAGTTCTACTTCTGCATGATGTTAAGTAACCCTTTTTATTTTGAGAACCAAACTTATATTAAGTAATGACCAATTTAGTATTTCTTGAATATATATATATGTTTGACCTCGAGTTGTATTAAGACCCTTATGCATTCGTAAAGTATATTTAAGTATGTATGTCTATAGTAAAACTTATGTAAAAATAAAAAACAAAAAAAAAAATCCTATAGAAATTATGATGTTGAAGTATGATTGTTTTAAGTACGTTTCTAAGTAAGTTTAAGTGAGTAGCGATGATCATGCTACTAGGGCGGGTCAAAGCCAGCGTCGCAACAGTTGGTATTAGAGTGGTATCCTGCCATCCTACCTTACATCACCACATGCCCACTTCATTTGTCCAAGTAAGTTAGTTTGTATTTTATGTTGATAATATGTAGGTTAATGTTTCAGCTATAATATGTAGCTAAGGCCGCACCAATAGATCCTCAACAAAGGAACGAAGATCGCGAGGCAAGTGTTGGTTTCACTGACATGCATCTCGGTAGGAACAACGAACGTCACTCTTACAAGCTCATAGGATGGATACGCCGCATGAAGGTCATATTTCGTACCTACCATATCCCATCCTACCAATAGGTAGATCTAGCAAGTAGCAGGCTGGATGGACCAGTAATGGTCTGGTAGGATAGACAACGCAAGAATAGAGACCCTATGGTGCACTAGGCCGATTTCTGCCGAGACCTGCGGGATACTTTAGGACCACCTCCCTTTGAGGAAGTCTACAGGCTAGGTAGAGAGATGGCTATCTGGAGAGACATGTATGAGAGCCGATACGATATCTTCTCTGGCATATGGGGCGCGTACAAAGGGGAGACTATGATTCACTACTGTCAGAGGTTTTAGGATGCTATGTGACCTCACATACCCTTGGAGGTACCCTTTAGCGAGATAGCAGAGCTTCTATAGAAAGGAGTTTCATGGGACGTAAGGGAGCTCATCCGCTACCCTCCGCATTATAAGGACTTAAGGCGATTCATGCAGGAGATAGTAGATATCGAGGTGGATGCGATCAATGCCAGAATCTACGAACAAGCTCACGACGTTGCAGATGCTATCAATATTGAAGGTAACCCAGCAGATCCAGTCCACCAATAGGTCAAGGAAGACCCCATAGCTGAATACTATCCTGAGGCATCGAGGCATAATGACGAAGCCATGGGAGACCCCGCACTAGCCCCACCATCTCCAGAATCCCATCTTGAGGCAGATGATAATGACGACGATGACATCCCTATTTCATCAGTGATGATGAATGGATGGAGTTATATGAGCCTAATCCTCAAGTCATTATTGCTAGTGACGATGAGGTCAGTTCCAATATGGAAGACAAGGAAGATCTAGAGGAATTTTCCCTCGATGAGGATGACGAGGAGGACATCTCTAATGCAGAATCAGGATTTTCCTCAAAGTAGTAGCAATTTACTCTAGTATAGCAGTTACTTAGACCATGTATGCAGGTAATGTGGTAACTAATAGCTTACTCCCATCAGATCTAGCTGTGTATTTTCTTTTAAGCTTTGTACCAGGAAGAGTTTACCACTCCCGACAAACCAGAGTTCTGTACTTACTTTTTATAAATGTTATATGAAAAGTGATATGCTATTGCCAGATGGCATATGTACGTATACTAGCAGATGATTTATAGTGAGATAGAAGGTGTAGGATGACTTTTGGTACTATAACAACATTTGATACGATTTGATATGATGTGATTCATATTAAATGTAATGACATGCGAGGTATGGTAAAAGAGAAAGATATAATAGTTAAGTAATTAAGTTAAGTAGTGCATAATTATGACTCCTAAGCATGAGAGCAAAATACTCACGAACTTTTTCCTTCTGTCATAGGATTCTGTAAGTTAACATGGTTCGCCCTCACTCACAAACAGCCCGAGCATCGCGGGATGAGGACTGAGTGGCCCAACTCGCAGTTATGAGGGAAATGTTGGAGAAGCAACAACATAACATGAACCAACTAAGAGAACAACTAAGACGGCAGACTAGGCAACACAAGTAGCAAGGGTGCCAGTTTAGGAGGCTCCATTAACCCCAGAGATTCTATAGGAAGTTCCCCCAGTCTAGGAGGCTCCACAAGGAGGGAAATTCCTTAAACCACCACCAGTACCTCCACAAGCGGCTACTCCTACAATAGTAAACGTTCCTCAGCCAATCTTTAGGGAAGATGAAGTATACGAGAGATTCCGGCATATGAAGGTACCAGAATTCGAAAGAACCTCCAACCCTATAGAGGCTGATGACTGGCTAACAAATATCTAAGTAATCTTGGATTTCATGAGATTAACAGACTAAGAGAAAGTAATATACGCATCTTTCACCCTACGAAAACAGGCACGTTAGTGGTGAAAGATGGTGGCGATTAGAAGAAATGTCAATAAGATGAGGTGAGTGGAATTCATTGAGGAGTTTAAGGAGATGTACTCAGTGAAGAAGCCCTAATAGCACAATAAGACGAATTCAACAACTTACGCTAGGGAAATATGACTGTGATGAAGGTGGTCAGGAAGTTTGAACAGTTGGCTCGACTCTGTCTCGACCTAGTACCTATAAAAATGGAAAGAGTCAGATGAATGCTAAAGATATTTAAGACAGATATTGCAGTCCAAGTCTGCAGTGGTAGCCATAGACCGGCGACTATGGCCGAGTGCATAAGCAGGGCCATCCGAGCCAAGTATTGGCTAGGACAGGATAGGGAGTAAAAAGTTCAAATTTTCAAGGCGAGGAAAGAGGAGAAAGCTCAGGCTAAGCTGGCTCAAGGGAAGTAGAGTCAAGAGTTTCAACACCGGGGAAAAGACACCAGTACTAGCCAAAATAGCAGGCAACCTGACAATAACCACAAGAGGAAGGGGAATCCAAGCAACCAAGGTCAATAGAAGAATTTTTTACAAAAGAGAAACAATCGAGGAGGAAATGATTAACAACTTCGGATGTGCCCAAAATGTGGAAGAAAACATTAGGGAGAATACAAATAGGGGATAAGTGGCTGTTTTATTTGTGGCAAGGAAGGTCACTTCGCCAAAAATTGTTTTTCTAACCCACAGAACTAGTAAAACCAAGCCCATACAGCAAGAAACCAATTTCATGCCATTCAAGCCAAAATTGAACGCCCTTCAATATTGCAAGATAGATTGGAAGCTGCAGACAACCAAGGGAGAATATACACTTAGACAAGGAACGACGTTGAAGTTCAAACTTTCACCATGGTGACAAGTCAGCTTTCTATCACCAACTTAAAAGCATTGGTATTGTTTGATTCTGGAGCCACTCATTCTTTTACATCATCCAAGTTTGGCAGAATGATAGATAGAGACTTCAATAGGATAAACCAGACTTTTAGGACAGCTCTTCCTTCAAGGGAAGTTTTGTTATCTAATTACTCGGTGCATTACGTATCAGTAATTATCTCTGGTAGAAAGCTGAGCATTAATCTGATCATCATCGATATGTTTGATTACGATGTAATTTTGGGAATGGACTTTCTCACGAAGTACAACGCTATCATAGACTGTCAAAGGCAAAAAGTGCTTTTGGACCTATCAGATGTGAAAAGTTCATCAAAGAGTTCATGGAAGTATTTCCAGAAGACCTTCTAGGACTTCCATCGTAGCATAAAATCTCATTTGAGATTGAGTTTCTACCAGGATCAGCCCTCATCTCTAAGGCTCCATATTGAATGGCCCCTACAGAGCTCAAGGAGCTCCAAGCCCAACTGGAGGAATTGATGGGCAAGGGATTTATTCGACAAAGTTTTTCACTCTAGAGAGCACCCGTACTATTCTTGAAGAAGAAAGATGAAACACTAAAGATATGCATTGACTACAGAGAGCTGAACAAGATCACGACTAAAAATAAGTATCCATTGCCACGAATTGATGACTTGTTTGATCAATTTCAAGGCATTGTAGTATACTCGAAGATCGATCTGCGTTTAGGGTGCCATCAATTACGAATTAGGGAGAGGATATACCTAAGACAACCTTTCGAATGAGATACAGACACTACGAATTTCTTGTCATGGCATTCGGGGTAACAAATGCCCCAGCTACCTTCATGGATTTAATGAATCGCATATTTAAGGACTATTTGGATAAGTTTGTTATTGTATTCATCAATGACATACTTATATACTCTAAGACGAAGGAGGAGCATGTAGAGCACCTAAGGATCGTCTTACGCATGTTGAAGGATCGCTAGCTACATGCCAAATTCTCTAAGTGCGAGTTTTGGCAGGAGAAGGTTCATATCTTAGGTCATGTAGTCACCAAAAAAGGAGTATCCGTAGACCCCACGAAGATTAAGGCGATTAGTGCGTGGCCAGCTCTGAAGAACGTGACATAAATACGTAGTTTTCTCGGCTTAGTACGATATTACCAACACTTTGTTGAAAGTTTTTCTAAGATAGCCTCACCACTCACAGCACTTACCAGAAAGGAAAAGATGTTTGAGTGGACAGACAAGTGTGAGGAAGGTTTTCAAGAGCTGAAATGGCTACTTATAAGGCCTCCAATACTAACCATTCCAGATGCTGGTCAAGGAAACTTCATAATTTTTAGCGACGCATCTAAGATGGGATTAGGAGCTATTATGATGCAAAAAGGCAAAGTAGTTTCATACGCCTCACGACAGTTTAAGGACCACATGAAAAACTACCAAACGCATGATCTAGAACTCGCAGCAGTAATTTTTGCACTGAAGATTTAGAGGCACCACCTCTACAGAGTCAAGTGTGAGATCTACACTGACCATCAGAGTCTCAAGTATATCTTCATGCAAAAAGAGCTCAACATGAAGCAATGAAGATGGCTAGAGTTGGTCAAAGAATATGACTGTGAAATCCTTTACCATCCGGGAAAAGCCAACAAGGTGGCCGATGCATTAAGTCGAAAGTATTCTACTTCGCTTATGGCTATCAGTGCCTTGCTAAGAGCTTTACAGAGAGAGCTATGTAACAACGAGATCGAGATTCTGATGGTAAGATTATTTGACCTAACTCTCTAATCGACACTTTTGAATGAGATCAAAACCAGTCAAGAACTCGATTCATCCTTGATCAAGTCAAGAAAGGAAGCTATAGAAGACAAAGGTTCATAATTTAGAGTCTCTAAAATTGACATACTCTATTACAAGGACAGAGTATATATTTCAAAAGATGAAGAACTCAAGAAACAAATCCTTTCAGAGGCTCATGAGGTGCCAAATTCCATACATCTGGGAGCCAACAAGATGTATAAAATCTTGAAAGGAAACTTTTGGTGGCCTAGAATGAAGAACAATGTTGCTGAATTCGTAGTCAAATGCCTAGCTTGTCAGAAAGTTAATGCAAAACACCAATGCCCAGCAGGAGAATTGTAGAAAATCGACCTACCAAAATAGAAATGGGACCAGATCACCATGGATTTTGTAGTCAGATTGCCAAGAACCTCTGATGGCAATGATACAATCTGGGTAATCGTAGATAGATTGACGAAATTAGCTCGATTCTTAGCCATAAAGGTTAGCTATTCGGTAGAACAATTAGCAAAGATCTATGTGGCCCAGATAGTAAGGCTGCATGGAGTGCGAAAGTCAATCATTTCAGATCGTGATGGTCGTTTCACATCTAAGTTTTGGAAAAGCATTCAGGCTGTATTAGGATCCAAGTTGAAGTTCAGCACAGCCTTCCACCCTCAAACTAATGGGCAGTCTGAAAGGACCATACAAACATTGGAAGACATGTTGAGAGCTTGCATCCTAGACTTTAAGGAGAACTAGGATAAGAAGCTACTCTTGATTAAGTTCTCATACAACAATAGCTATCACTCCTCAATAGGAATGGTACTGTACGAGGCACTTTATGAAAGGAAATGTAGGTCCCTAGTTTATTGGCACGAGACTAGAGAAAAATGACTAGTTAGCACAGACTTTATCAAGAATACCATAGCAGACGTGAAGCTGATACGAGAAAGGTTAAATATAATGCACAGTCGCCAGAAGAGTTCTGCCGATAAGCACCGTAGACCATTAGAGTTTCAAGTAGGAGACTCAGTCTTTCTCAAGGTAGCACCTATGAAAGGGGCGATGCGCTTTGGAAAAAAAGGGAAGCTCAGCTCTAGGTACCTATCGAAAGAGTCGGGAACATAGCGTATAGATTAGCGCTTCCTCTCGATTTAGCTTCTGTGCACAATGTCTTTCACATTTCTATGCTGAAGAAGTATGTGCCAGATAGCTCTCATGTTCTGAGTTAAGAACCTATTAAGGTGCATACTGATTTGACCTACCAGGAGAAACCTGTGCAGATCTTGGCGAGAGAAGAGAAAGTGCTACAAAATAAAGTCATACCCCTTATGAAAGTCTTGTGGCGAAATCACAACATCGAGGAAGCCACATGGGAAAGTGAGGAGGATATGAAAAGAGACTTCCTGGAGTTATTCTGATTTTCAAGGATGAAAATTTTTAAGGAGGATAGATTGTAATATTTGCCATGATCATGGACATAATTCACTTTGAGACAAGTAATTAAGTCTATGAATACTGTTTAAATTACACATTTAAATAAATTAAACGGAGTAAAGAAATATTTAATTTCTATTCATACAATGAAAGGGACAACTGAAAATAAATCGATACACCCCATTTACTATTAAGCAATATATATGTGCTTATATATATACATTAAGTGGTATGATGCTATATGTGTATGTATGTATCCATGTAGGCGACACGCATATCAAGAAAACTGAATATATATATTCATGCTTACGTATATATATAGACTAAGAGATATGATAGCACATGTGAGTGTGAGTGTATGCGACACGCAGTATCAAGAAATTGGTCAAAACAACCTTTTGTTGACATGAAACTGATATATTTATAATCAATACGCTCAAATTAGTTATCTGAGCACAAAAGTGAATTTTGAATGTTAAATATACAGTATCGAGAAAATGGTCGAGATGACATTTTCTTGACACCGACCTGATACATTTATGATCAGTATGCTCGAATTAGTCAATTGAGTATAAAACATGAAGTTATGAATGAGATATACGCAGTATCGGGAAAAAGGTCAAGATGACATTTTCTCAACCCGAAACTGATATATTTAGAGTTAGTACACTCAAACTGAGCATAAAAAGTGATTTCTGAGTAGGGATCATGCAGTATCCAGAAACTAGTCGAGACGACCTCAGATGGGTATAAAACTGATAAATTCATGATCAGCACGCTCAAATTAGCTAAGATAGCCTGTATCGTAAAATTTTAGTACAGAAAGTATATTATGCATACATTGTGTTGGTACATTTTAGAATACAACCACAAAGCCAGAGTAGAATAGTAAGTAGACACAGAGTAAGCTCATAAGCACTTACAACCCATTAGAAACAATTAGAATAAGAATCGGATCAAGAGAATGTATTTTTTGGTAAAGGTTGAAACACAACCGGACAATTACTGAACACTATTGTGGGAAATTAGACTAATAAGGGAAGCTTTTGTAGATAAAACTTCATCCCAAAATCTGTGTATACAGCCAAGGGACAAGGGTGAAAAGTTTTCCTTGAAACAAGGAGACATATTGGGGAATTTTTGAATTAAAAAAGGGGTTTTTGAAGACAAGTACTATTGCTTTTGCAACTCAATAATACAATATTGGCTTTGATTTTTTTCCATGCCTCCACAGGTTCTACATGGGGCAGTAGCTGAAAAAAATTTCTCTCCCTTAATTTAGCCAAATTTAGCTTAATTAAAATGTTTAGGATTAGCTAATCATGCTTAGGAGTGGCCTATATATATGTGTGCTTGGCCATTAGGACTTCTTTTCTTTCTTTCTTTCCAAAAGCCACCCAAAAGCTCCAATTTCTTCTCTTCTTTTTAGCACACAGCCGAACCTCTTCCACCCCAAAAACACATAAATTTTAACCATAAAACCTTCTTTGGATTGAGCCATTCTTCAAGTCACTTCAAGGTAATCACTAGGAACTTTTATTTGTGGATATTTTTCTTTAGTTAAGTTTAACCTCAACAAATTTATTATGTATTTGAGCAAATGGGTTGTAATAAGTTTATTTTAAGTTTTAACCACTTTATTATTTGGTTATGTGATTGTGTGGTTATGTTTTTCATTTTTGTGGGTTGTGGTATGCATGAATGTTTAGGGTTAGTATGGTAAGCCAAACTGCCCTTATTTTTTAGCCATAGATTTTGATAGTTTTAAGCATGATATAGATAGATTTTGAGAATATGTGAAATACACAAGTTTTAGGAAATTTCGTGACGGATGTTTTTATGTGAGACAGACCTAGCCTAAAAACGATGTTAAGATAGGCTTTTGGATGGTTTTATGACCGTAGGTCAAAAATGGAATTGTAATCCTGGAGGCAGGGACAATTTCAGATTTTGTAAAAACGGGTAGCCTCAAGTCCGAATCAGTTTTCGGGCTCAACATAAAAAATGTAGATTATGTCGAAAACTTAAAAATGGGTCATGTGAGTTCAGCTATTTTAGGGCTAAACAGAGCAGTTTTCCTAAACCTAAAAACTGGAAAATTTTCTAAAACTGAGCCAAAGCAAAGCCATGGGTTTGAGATGTTTATGAGAGGCTAGAGTTCGAACCAAGCTCCGAGATGAACATGAAAGTTGTCTGTCTCGTTAAGACCTTAAAATGTTATGTTTACTAATTTTACAAATTTGATCTTTTTAAGCAAGTTGTGATCAGTTTTTCAAAAGAGATTCAAAAACTATATTTTTGACTTAACACTAAAGAGTGTTCTTTCAAAATGAGACAAAGGATTTAAGACAATAACCACACCCTCCAACAGGGTGTTAAGAGGATTGTTTTTAAAGAGTATATGTTTCTTAAATGAAAAATATGCTTGCGAATAATTTTTAAAATCGATAGGATAATATAGGTACCTCGATTACTTTAAATGGTCGATTAGTTAACTAGCTGATTAGCTAGCATGACCAAGAGAGAGAGAGATGTTAATTGATTTATTAAGTAAATAAATCAATTAACTATGATTAGAAGATAGTTAAACGAACTCTCTAAAAAAGAGAGCAGCTTAGTATTGATGGTAATCAGTAACAGATGACAAGAGACGTGTTAGTCACTAACGATATTAGTGACTTAAAAACGAGTATTAATGGAATGTGTTATGATTACAGGTAGACACCTGTATTACAACAAGGCGTAGTAGGACTGCCTACAGATCAAGTGAGTATAACTCCGACTATAGCATGAGTAAAAATGGTTTTAAATAGTTATTTTTACAATGAGAATACTTTTATTCCTTAATCGCTTATGACTAATGAATAACATGATGAAGAAGTTTTACTCAGCTTTTACGATAAACATGCTTTTATTCTTTAATCACGTATGATTACTGAATAATAAAATAGAGTTTAGGACATGACGATAGTAATTCATGATTTCAACAATTAGGTAACTAAGAAGCGAGTCAAGACTTGTTGAGCATGTCGTACCGGCCTCTCGATCTACGGAGAGGTTTTCAATTTAAGTATGACGAGCCAAGGTTCCAAAAAAAGTTTATGGTCTTAGTGAATCTGAAGATCTGCGTGCATTCGGTACTAACACACGGGCCCTTAAGACAAGTAAAAGAAATTTAATGCATAATGAAGTATAATTGAACATGATCAATTCATGCATAATACATGATATGCTTTAGAGTTGTATGATACATGTGATGCTTCTAAGTTATGATATATGTTTCTAAGTATGATATGTGTTTTTAAGTTATGATATATGCTTTGAGATATGGTATATGCTGTCAAGTTAAGGGATGTGCCCTTAAGTTATGGCATATGTTTTTAAATGATAGTTTTGCGAGTTAAGTGTTGTACTTGCTGAGCGTAAAGCTCATTATGTGTGTTCATGCTGTAAGTAAAAAACCTACGGGCTAGATTCTGATGGGCGATGATGGCGGTAGGGCTGAAGTGAGGGTTAGGTATGGATATCACCACAAGTTCTATTTCCACATGATGTTAAGTAACCCTTTTTATTTTGAAAACCAAACTTATATTAAGTAATGACCAATTTAGTATTTTCTAAGGATGTAGATATGTTTGACCTCGAGTTGTATTAAGACCCTTATGCATTCGTAAAGTATGCTTAAGTATGTATGTCTATAGTAAAGCTTATGTAAAAAAAAAAAAAAAAAATCCTGTGGAAATTGTGATGTTGAAGTATGATTGTTTTAAGCACATTTCCAAGTAAGTTTAAGTGAGTGACGACAACCACGCCACTAGGGCGGGTCAAAGCCAAGGTCGCCATATATATTATGCATATTTGTGTAATTTTTATAAATTAATTGGTATGATTGTTTGTCCAATTAAATTATATCTTTGACTTTAAGTCTGCTAGTTGTTTAATTAATCATCCAAACAAAATCAAATATGTTGATTCTCTAGGGAGAATACTTTGGCCATAGATTCAAGTGATCAATTATTTTAACAACTTAAAAAGGACATTATAAACTATCTAAGTACCTACAAAACTCCAATATTATTGTATTGTCTCAATACAAAGACCGATATCTCCAAATGATAAAGGCTATTGAATTATAGAATGAGTTTGCACTCTCGACAAGTTGAAAAATTTTCAAATTTAGGTATATGATTTTTGCAATATACTTAGGATTGAGAGCATCAATACATATATAGTTCCTACAAGATTTAATTAAAACAATCTCTAAGATTAAATCTCATTTATGATCCGTACGATACTTTCCTTAATACCAGTGAATCTGTCATAAATAAAATGCCCAATTTTATTTAGTCCAATTTTATTTATAGTCACGAGCATAATTTTTTTTATGACAACATTATAATTAAATACAACATAATTAAGAATCTTAATATATTTGAATAAATAAATACACAACATTGAAAAACATCAATTTATTAAAGAGTAAATTATTGAATTGCTCCTTGAACTTATAAGTCGTTAAGAGTTTGGTCCCTGAACTTTATTTTTTAGTAAAAATACCTCTAAACTTTTAAATAGTTGAGAGTTTGATCCCTAATCTATTTTTTGTTGTTAAAATACCCTTAAACTCTTAAAAAGAGTGTATATTGGTCCTCATGTTAAATTTTGGACGAACATAGGGTACGATGGTGGCATGATAGCTATAGTAGAGGTCACTCATGGCAAGTGAAATATGGCAATTTATATGCATATTTGGGCAAAAGTACTCTATCAACCTAAAAAATCATTAAGCTTAAAGAAATCTACAACCAAAAACGATCTTTATGAATTAAAATAAAATTCACAAATCATTAAAAATCAGGAAAAAAAAGATAAAGAAATAAATAAAAATATTATTTCTTGTGGAGAGACAAATTGATTCAAAACAAAAAGAAACAAACATAAAAAACTAATATCTTTTTTTTTTTCATAAAAATTTATTTTCTTGTTCATTTATTGCAGATCTTTTGAAATTATTGATTTTTTAGGTAATATATTACTTTTGTTCAAAAAATGATGTTCTTTGCTATTTTCTCTAAGTTGAGACATAATGTCACTCCACCATTGCACACTCTTTTAAAAAAAATAACGAAAGGATCAAAGTACACTTTTTTTTTAAGTGTTTTCCTAAACTCTCACCAACTTTAGTGTTTAGAGGTATTTTAACCTAAAAAAAAAAAAAAGTTTAGATACCAAAATCTCACCTACTTAAAATTAAAACTTCAGAGGCCAATCCAACAACTTACCCTTTATTTAATTAATCAAACTAAAAATCTCATAAAAAATAGTTTTAAAATAGCATAATCCTAACGTGTAGAATATAGGTTCTACGTAGGTTTGAAAAGGGTATATCTATGATTTTCACAAAAATGAAAAGCACTTTGAAATCCTTTCTAAATAAATAAATAAATAAAAGAGTATATTTTTGGATGACCCAAAAAACAAATAACTAAATTCAGTTGATTTTAATCACAATTTATTTTCCAAAATTGTTTTATTAATATAGGATTCACATCAATTTTAAACTTGAAAGTAAAAAATAAATCCAATCCCAAGTTCATATTGCACAATGAATAAACTGCACAACTATGTAGTGCTAGAACAATGGAAAAAAGATGTTAAATTAAACACGTTCTGACAACCAATATGTTCTCAAAAGAAAATAACTTCTTAAGAGTAAATATCAGAGCAATTTACCCCTCCTTTTCTTTCTTCTTATCTCTTGTGATTTTCGGAATTTACTTCCTCTGATTCTTGGACGCAAAACGAAGAACTAAGTAGAACAAAACCCTATATAGGATTGCCCAACCCAATATTATAGCGACATTTTCCCACTTCTTGTTTGACCCTATATCACTATCAATCCTCAGACTAGCCAATATCCCTTGTCCGGTCACGATAGACCCATCAGGGTTTGTCCCAAACTTGGCACTCGTCTGATATTGGTTCATCAAAAGCCCTTCGTACGGGTAAGTCATGGTGGAGATCTTGTTCATCCATTTCCAGTACGGAGGGATTTCATGGGCGTTCAAGAAGAAGCCGCAGAACAAGAAGAAGACAGCGGTGAAGGCGATGACGGCGGCATAACCGAGAATGTAATTCGGTACGACGGAGCTCACGAAGACGACGAATGAATTTGTGGAGAGGAGGGAGGCGTAGAGGACTATGAAAAAGTAGACGAAGGAGCCTCGGAGGGATAGAGACCACCAGGTGATGAGGGCGTAGACAATTGCTTGGAGAGCAAGGAAAGGGAGGTAGGTTATGAGGCCGGCGATGGTGTAGGACGAGGCGCGGTAGGCGTTGAAGGAGGTCTCCCGGATGAAGATGAAGCGTTCCTGGATGAAGGCGGGGACGGCGTCGTTAGAGGAGAAGAAGAAGACGCAGGCGGTGAAGATGAAGAAGCTGAGGCGGTTGGTGATGCCTTGGAGGCTAATTGGAGGCTTGTGGAACATCGTGGCCATCATGAATCCCATAAAGGTGAGGACGAAGAGGCGGGAGAGGAAGAGCTCCGGAGTGCGGCGGATGTTCTTGAAGTTGCGGCGGATAAGGATCCATGTCTCGGAAAGGAAGGAGTTGGCGAATTTTGGGCCGTGGTCGATGGAGTAGGTGTGGCCGTCGCCTGGTGTCATGTAGTCGTCTTCGTTGACGGTGTAGTCGCTGCTCTGTGGGGTTGGTGTGTTTGGGAGGATCTCGCTTGAGTTGGCGTAGTAGGCCGGAGATGTGCTGTGGACAGAGAGAGATCATGAACAATGCGAGTTGATTATGAATCTGCTAAAAAAATTCAATGCGTAATCTTAAAATTCAACGTGTATTTCTAAATAATCTCATTTTTCAATTATTTCCATTTTATTATATCAAGTTCAATATTAGTCAAATTAGTTAATATTTACATGTTTCGATGCGACAACAAGAAAAAAGTTTGGTTATGATCAGTTACGGTAATTGTGATTGATGCTCAATTTTTACCTCTTGGGGATCTGCAATCTTGATTGATCATTCCTAATTGGCCGAGGTGAAGAAAACTTGAGCTTCTGCACCACTCCACTGTGACTAGCACTCCATGATGATCTCGACGCTGCACTATGAGGGCTCCTCAAACTATGATCAAAATCTTCACCAATAGCATCTCGGCGAGGTGGCGTCCGAGCGGGCGTCGCAGTCGCAACAGAAACAATCGAGACATCCCCTTCAGCTAACTTAGGGGGTTTCACGCCGGTGCGTGCAAACTCGGCGAGAGCCTCAACTCCGATTTCGGACTGATCGTATTCCTGAATCACGTCAATTAGGTATTCGATGGAATTCTCTCCCGAGGGGAGTTTTCGGCCTATCTTCCTAAGGTAGGTCGTGACGTCCTTGGGGGATCCCTGGTACATGAGGTGGCCGCGGGCGAGGACGATGAGGTGGTCGAGGAGGAGGAGGATCCGGGACGAGGGTTGGTGGATGGTGAGGATCACGGTGCTTCCGGAGCGAGCGATGTCGTGGACCTTCTCGATCACGCTATGCGCGCTGGTGGAGTCCAGGCCGGATGTTGGCTCGTCTAGAAAAAGGAGGGAGGGCCCGTGGATGATGTCTACGCCGATCGAGACCCTCCGCCGCTCACCACCGGAGACTCCCCGCGTTCCGTCGTCGCCTATATAGGTGTTTCTGGCTGACTGCATGAATAAATTGGTGAAAACAAAGATGGACTATTACTCATACGTGGGGAAGTTTAATTAATATGTCCAATAGTTCCCAACTAGTTCAAAAATTTGATGTAAAACAACAAGCAATATAGTCCAAAAATTTGGTCTAGATTTTATTTTATTTTACTCTTTAAAGAGGACCCTCTTATTCTCTTACCCAAGGCCTTTGATTCTAGGTAGGGTACTCATTTCAACCGAATTAGGCCATCATTTTTTTTATAGGTTTTTATTATTGGTATTTAATGCATCAACTGATTAGTATCCCTACTTTTCTTTCAAACAATTTTGATACTAAAAGCGTGTACTATGGTTGCATGTATAGTTTAACAGTATATACTCTAACTCTATTTAAAAATATAAAGTTTGAATTCCTTATCCCCAAACTAAGGGCCTGTTTGGTGCAAAAAAAAAATCTCCAAAACATTTTTTTGCTATTTTTTTCTACCTCACCATCACTTTTTACTATTTACATCTCTAAAACGCTGTAATAAATTCCAAATTTTAAAAATTCATAACTTTGCATATACAAAGTTCAAATGAGATTATTTTCTTTTAATTATATAAAATTTCGATAAAAACGAAAAAATATCCATATTAATATTTTTTTCTGAATAAATTTTTAAAATTTTATATTTTTTTTACTCCAAAAGAGTTTTTTTCCCTATACATATTTTTCAAAACTACATTTTTCTAACAAAAAAAAAAAAATCTCCAAAGGACATCCGAACTCACCCTAAAAAAAAAATGCTTACTGTTTTCAACCATTCAGAATTGTCTTATTAATTATTTTATTTTATTTTACGTCATTTTTTGCAAATTGTTCAAAGGTAAAAAAATTTTGGAGAATTTTGTACTCGAGAAAAGCCATTTCGATATACTTTTAAAATTAATATATTCTTAATTTTTTTAATAAGATATAATACTAATTTCATCAAATAATTTAGAGAAGATTCCACGGTATTTTGAACAATTAGTAAAAACTACTTTTCAATCATTAAACTAATTTTTAATAATCAAATATGAATGTCCATATAATATTAAATAACTTCAGTTATAAATGAAATTGTTAAAGATTAATATGATAGTTAAAATAGCATTTTCTATGGGTGGTATAATATAGGATGTCCTATTTTAGAAACTCCATTGTTTAGCACTGATTTTTTAGTTTTTATTTTACCTACCAACATGTATTCCTGATTTATAATTAGCATTCACAAATTATAACTCAGGATTCAACTCTAACGTTGATTTTACTACAATGGTACTTTTACCGGTTATAAATAACATGTAAACATATGGAAACTAAAAATATTATATATGATACATATGAAGTGAGATCAAAATCACTTACGGACAATCCAAGCTGTTCGATCAGCTTCTCAACCCTCTGTTTCTTGTCAGCAGTGGAAATCGAACCAAGTCGAAAATCGGCAGCAAACATCAAAGTCTCATAAACAGTAAGCATAGGAAATAGCCTATCTTCCTGCATTATATAAGCAGAAGTCCTTTTGATCAAGCTAGGGTTCAACACCATACCATCCAAAGACACTCTTCCCATGAGACTCCCACGGGCGATTCTCCCCGACAGCGCGTCCAACAAGGTTGACTTCCCCGCCCCACTTGGCCCCATCACCGCCGTCGTAAACCCTTTCGGAGCGTACCCCGTGATCCGGTGCAACAAGTCCACTTCTTGGCTCAACCATTTTCCCTCCACCTCCTTCTTGGTCGATACCGTGTACGTCAAGGAATTGAATTCTAGCCCGCCGGTGAAATTCGCCGGCTTCCCTATGTCGATCGATACGTCGCTTGGTTGATTGCCATAATTGATGAGAGCCATATTTGATGGAGAAACAAAGGTTTCTTTGAGAGACTTTGTTGTTGGATACTTAGGTCTCCCAAGTTTGGCTTATGGGACTTGAAAGGGAATTAAAAAGAAGGAAATATCAATGTTGTGGAAAAAAGTGGATGATAGCTGGATTTATGACAATTTTTTTAATTGAGGAGGTGGTTCCAAAGTGTCTAAGAGAATGTCTATTATCGAAGAATCCGATTTTAAGTCGTTTTAATCGAAAACCAAGTTAATAACATTTCTTGTTTTCTTCATCGATCGACTGGTTTTGGCGTTAGCGATTTGTGACTTTTGCTGGCCTCTGGAATTTTAACTCATTTGTTTGTGTCCTATATACATATAAAAATTGTATGTGTGTGTATGCGTGTGTATGCATGTGAGGTGCAGTTAATATATGTAATCGGGTCACTGGTTCTTGGAGCATATCAGTTCTTAGATTTTTGGAATATATTATAATATGAAGCAATTGAACTAACGTGTAACGTTGCATTCAGGAGTTGAAACAAGATTACTAATGCTTTGTTTGAGCCCGATTAATTCATTATTTTTGTCAATTTAAAGCTGGACATCAGGATTATTTTTCTGATTATTCTATAGATTTTGATGTCTTGCTGGATTCAAAAAACATAGCACGTTTTATTTTGGGGATAAATATCTGAATCATATGTTCCTTTTAGCACTCTTATACCATTTTCAATGTATGTAAAAGAAATATATATTATCTTAATTACCTTGGACTTCAATATATATTTTTATCCTACTATATTAACTAATTTTGTCATCATTATTGTGTATTGAAACGCATAAAAAAGATCTTTTAATATTTAAGTAATTTTAAAATAAAAATATTGTCTAAGTCAAGATCAAAGATACTAAATAGTTAGTTGTAAGTATAATTTAACTGTAACACCATTTCTATTTTACCTAATAGTACAAAATTTGAAACCTTTCGTCAGAAGGTTAAAATAAAAAAAAGTCAAGACAATAATAAATATGAATCAAATATTAAATTTAGTATTAAATATATATCGTGATAAATTTTCAATCAAGTTTTACATCTGATAAATTTGACATAAAATATAATACTTTATGATAGTATTTTTTTAAAAAAGAAATACCAAGATTTATCATTGGTATACTAATTTAGTACTCCCATGGAGATGCCTTTAGAGCATCTTCATTTAAATACAGGTGTCGATGAAATATTTTATACTTGATTGAAAATTGCTTATAATAAAGTTTTATCTCTAGTGGTAAATTTGATAAATGTTAACTTTAATGAAAAATTTGCCATCAAGTATAAAAATGTCAAATAAAATTTTTAACATATTATGTTGTACTTAGAAATTGTTATAAAGCAAAAGCAAAATAAGATAAGAAGCTACATTTGGTGTGATAGAAAAGAGGAAGGAAGGAAGTGTATGGAGTGATAACTGGATGAAAAATAATAAAGTAATTTGTTTGCTAGGAAGGAAGAAATGAACGATGAAAAATAGAATTGACAAAAACTATGGTGGGAAAACTTAAAGGCATCAAATTAGGAGTATTCATCGGATAGAATTTGTCCTACTTTAGTAAAATTACATTTGATCTAGTCAAATGTCAGGTTTTGAAAAATCTCATCCAATTTAATCTATTAGTTGTGAATCATCCAATTCAATCTAATATATCAAAAGTTGGTTTAAATGAGATTGGATTGATTAGTTTGGACTTAGACCTTCATATTGGACTTTGTATTTGTTTTTTCTTTGTTCCTTTTTTTTTCTCCTCCATTTTCTTGTTTGCCCTATCTACATTAAATAATATATTAGTTCTTTTTTAACATATGTCATATGATACTCTCAATTTAAAATAAAGGAAGAATTATGAAACGTTTGATAGTATATTAGGGAATTAAAAAAATGAGAGCATGTTTTTCTTGTGTTAATATAATAAAATGTATGCTTTGAAGTTTTTATAGTGAAGGTGTACGGGAAAAAAATGAAACTAAAGTTTGGACCAAATTTATAAAACATAAATATAATTTTTATATTTTTTTATACAAAATATATGTATATAGGTTGAATTAAATTAAATTGGGTGTTTTGAAAGTAAAAAATATATACAATTCAATCTAGATCGGCTTTTAGAAATTGATATTCAATCTAATCTAATTAAGGTTAGTTATCAATAAAAAAAATGGATTAAATGAACTGAATCATCGATTTGATCTGTTGATTGAATTTGATAAACACCTACTTATAAAGTGATGATTAAATAACTTGTTTATCCTTATTATTAAACTAAAATAATATAAATAAGTGAATAAACTAATAACTATATTACTTTCTTACTTTCATTCCTTACCAAACAATCCAAATAAATACTCAAATTCTTTTAAACATTCCTTTTTTTTTTCCTAATTTTTTAATAATTTCTCTCACCATCAATTACGAGTTAAAGAAATGCCACAAATTCATGTCTTACATCAATTTTTGCCACGAGAAAAAAAAAAGTATTATAAAAAATCCATAACATGACATCTCTTAAAATTTATTTATATGGTTATTCATTTTAGAATTCCAATTATACCATTCAATTACTAGTTGGTATCTATGGTGATACCAACCGCTATTCATGATGATATCAGCTAAAAGATAGTCATCGGTTGGTTACCATCTGATATCTACTGTAATACGGATCAGTATCCACCATCACTGGCCACTGAGCTAATAGCCCGTCGTGCGGGCCTCCCCCTGGGGGCCCGCTATGCCAAAAGCGAGAGAAACCCCATCCCCTTCTTTCCTTTTTTACGCCCCCATGTCCCTCCCGTGTGGCGACGTGGGGGCGTAAAAAAGGGGATCCTCTCAACTTGTTCCGACCTAGGATAATAAGCTCATGAGCTTAGTCTTGCTTCACTGTCGAAAAAATTAAAATTAAGGGATTTTAATACTTACCAACTTGATCTTGTTGCTCCGGGCACCAAACAGGCCTGAACCATTTCACGAAGTATGTGTCCGGATAGCCCAAAGTCTCGATAATTAGCTCTCAGTCTTCCAGTCGAAAAACAACGTCGGTGAAGGCGTATAGGTGCACTATTACGGAACCAAGGTCGAAAAGATTAATAAATATCAGTCATTCACAACCACTGATGAAGGCTTCCTCGAAAAGTTAAGGGTTAGTAATCCTTTTTAGAAATTGAATGGATTCGGTCTTATATATACGCGAGGAAGGTAATCAAAAAAGAAAGAAGATGAGTTCTTAATATTGGTTCACAGTCAATAACATCTTCACCATCGAGAGTAACAATGAGTCGAAGAATCGATTAGTAACCAACATCGTCTATAGGATACCAGATGGTTACCAACCAGTAGCCATCTCTACTAGCAGAATACTAGCTAGTTATCAATCGCTAACCACCTCCGTCGACTATTGGCTGGTTACCAATCCATAACCACAAAATTTGTCAAATTTTCGAAATTACATCATTGGAATACTAAAAGAAAATTATAGTAGTTCATCAAGATAAAAAAAATGGTCCAAAAAATGTCTACAAAACTCATAACAATATTCACAAAAAGTACAGAAATAAAACCCTTCAACACTTCCGAATTCTGATCTCCCCATGCCTCCACGCAGCCATGGGTGAGGGAGATCTCAATGATAGCGAGATCCTGGAGTCATCTGTGACGGCATGGGGTGGATTGCGGAGGAGATTCAAGATCTAAGATCCAAAAAAGGGATGTGGGGGGAGAGCGAGAAAGAGTGTGGGTCTGTGGAAGAGGACGAAGAGAAAATAAAAGAAAGAACAAAAACATAGATATTTGGAAAGTATTTTTGTCTATTTAATTTGATTAATTGATTATATCAATGTTTACATCATTAGGGTATTTTTTGTTATAGATTTTTAGTTATTATTGTAGCAATGATAAATTTTGACATTTCAATTAAAAAATGTTTTCTACTATAGTTTTTAAGTTATTGTAAAATCTAATCCACACTCAATAAACCTAACCAATTATTCCCATTTTCTTTCCATCTCACCAAACAGTGGCTTAAAACATATACAATTTTATAAGAAAAATAATTAAAAAAATATGTATTAAGTATCTTTGATTTAATGTTAAATTGTTATATCAATGACAAATTTTGACATTTCAATTAAAAAAAGCTCTCCACTACAACTTTATCATTAATATTAAATTTTTTGTATATTAAATTTTGTGATAAATTTATTACAAGGTGTAGCTAATACTAAATTTAGTATTTGATTATTATTAGTTAGTGTTTTTACTTTTTTATGTAATTACTTTTATTTTAAAATTAGTGAAAAAGCTAAAAGTTTAGTTTTACAAATTTTAAAGTGTAATCATGATGACAAAGGGTAAAAATAACATGAGAAATGACATTATGCATTCACATATAAGGCCTTGTTTAGATCAAGAGTTCAAGCTAAGAAATTTGAGTTAAATTTGAAATGAGTTGAACTAAAAATAAAGCTTGTGTTTGGTGTACAAGTTTGAGCTTTAGATTTTTAACTTGAGCTAAAACTGTTTGCATAAAAAATTTGGGTTTGAACTTACTTTGAAATGTGTGCTTAATTGTTTGGAAATTAAAATTAACCACTTCTTTTATTTAGGACTCATGACAAAAAAATTTTTTTTTATTGAATGTAAATATGAATTAGTTATTATCCATGTTATGATTCGTAAATTTCATTTGGGTTGTATTTTTTTGTTTTTCTTTTGTTTGCATTGTGGACGTTAAATGCATTTACAAGTATAAAACAAGACATTTTTTTTTTCTTTTACCAGTGAATGACATCCAATTGGGAAAAAAAGAATAGTTCTAAAACCATAAATCCTACTAATCGTGGCGTACACATAATAGAAATTATACAACATCAATATGACCTATATCATGGATGTTGTTGAAATCTCTCCACATCTATGTAACCAACATGTCCCTTTTCAGTTTCATCTATGACCTTTTGGATGAAGTTTGGTGTGTATCTGAACTTGTACCTAAATCTTTATTATCATTAATGACTAAATCTATGTTAACTTCGACATGCTCTACAACTGACTTTGCATCATTCAAGGGCTTATCCACCAACGCATCACGAATTTGTACTGTTCAAATAAAATTATGAACAATAGCACATGCAATAAGGATCATCGTTTGTTTTGGAAATGGGTACTTGTTAATTTTATTTAAAATACCAAATATGGTCTTTCAAATCCTAAATGTTCTCTCAATACAATTGTGAAGTAATGAATGAGAATAATTGAAAACTTCTTTTGGTGTTCAAAGCCCTTGACAATGATTTATATACTTTGGGAGGTGATATGTCTCCCCTTGATATGAAGTTAAGAAGCCTTCGGTTGCAAATACCTTAAATCAGCCAAGAAATATTTTCCTACCAAGACATAAAAAACTGATTATTTATTAATTTAAATGTTGGTTACACTTATCAACATACTATATAATCAGAAAACTCAAACTTAGAGGTGGTACATGGAATCTATGTAATGTTATAGCCCCCTGAAGCATTCTGGCATCATGGATGGATTCTTCATATCCGAACAACATGAATGCAAACTTCATGTCAATTGTACATGTAACCCAAACAATCTAAATATTTACTCATTTCCTATTCCTCCATGCTTCTTTGTTCTCCCTCGGCGAAACACAAGGAACGTGAGTGACATCTATTGCCCCTACACAATTCTAATAACATACATAAAATAGTTTTGCAGCCAAACTTAGTACTTAATTAGTGTAAAATTTTTAGTTAATTATAAAATACACCTACATCAAATCATGGTTGATACTGGTAACTATTTTTTGCAATAAAGGGCTAAACTTGGTCAAAATTTAGCCATATGATATAATCATCCTTGAGCAAATAAATTGTTTTCAACACATGAAAGAATCGTTGTGATGTTGTCTCCTGCGAGTGTTGGAACACGTAAGTTATCATCCTATTGTGTACTCTTTAAACAACAACTGACAAAAAGATGAACAATTACTCATTCACATTAATCATGTTTGTTGGCATTAGTAAGTTTCTACTAGCTAGTATAGCACTTAGCAATCTAAAGCATCTTTGTTCTATGCCAACCATGCTTTTTAGAACCTCTAGATGTCTGTTTAATAATTCCTCAACGCTCATCGAACCAATTATTTGGTTGTCATGTATTAGTCATGGCGAAGCCCGAGCAAATCTCCTCTTAACATAAGTTACACATACAACCAAAGTTATTATATTATTAAGATCATTATCTAAATTATTTGAGCTAATTTGTGCATCATCCGAGCGTGAAGAGTCATTAAAACAATCCGTGTTTTAACCAATACCTATTAACCAATGGAGAACGAAGTCTTATAAAGAATGTTCAATTTTTTTCCTAGATTATCCATAACAATCATTTTTGAAAACAAATT
Organism: Antiaris toxicaria; assembly: GCA_035233585.1. Lineage (NCBI taxonomy): Eukaryota > Viridiplantae > Streptophyta > Magnoliopsida > Rosales > Moraceae > Antiaris > Antiaris toxicaria. The sequence goes on from CP141157.1 coordinate 27,530,505, forward strand.
GGTAGGCAAAAATAGTGAAAACAAATAAAGCCAGCCATAAAGAAAATGTCATGAAGATGTCAACCAAAAAAAAAATCTTTAAATTGGTTCCAAATCATATCAAAGGCTGTCAAAAATAAAAAGAAAGAAATTTCTATTGAAATTTATTTATAAAAAAACAAAGAATAAATATAAAATTAAAAGTCTCAAAAGCAGGAAATGCATTAAAATATGAGAAAAACTAAATCTAAAATCAGTCTTTAGGGTGGTCGAAATGCCAATGATGGAGTAAATGAAGTCTAAAGCATCTTCCTCATCCCCATGAGGTAACATTTGCTACACATCGCAATATTTAGCCAAGTAACGAATCATTATTGTGAGGCAAGACCAAGGGACTCCAAGTGCTTTCACAACATTTATTCACGTGAGCAAACAATCATTCCAACTATTCCCCTTTTGAGTAGACTTATTTGTAGAACAGACATGAAAGTAGTTGATAATTTATTCATGGCCGAATAGGTCATATTGTACGTAATCTCCCTTTACTTTCACTACCCCACTGACCTTCTTGAACGAGAAGACATCTTCATCACTTGGTGGACTAGTTTTTGTATGTGGGGCGCAAGAGTTGTTAATGGACATGTCTAGCTCATCGTAATGATTATTGAATTATGCAGTTGATGTTGAATGGCATCTAAAAGCCTCCGTAGCATGGTTCTTTTCAAATCAGGTGTAGTTCAACTCTTTGTGCTTAAAGCCTCCATGCCGTAGATGTGTTCACAGACTATGAACCTGAATCCATGTGCATAAAATTAGTTACAATACGAAAACATACATAGCAATGTAAAAATGGCATAGACAAGTCATATTAAAAAAGCATATTGTCATCAAATTTACTACACAATGAAATTACGTTAAGGAAATCCCGCCATTGGGAATATGAGCATGTGATTGTGTTGTAGCAAGGTTATATCCAAGTCCAATGTGTGCTTGTAATGCCTATGATTCTCTATAAATTTTCTTTATCTTGGAAACTATCTGAGCCAAGGTTGATGCATAACAAATAATCCCCACAAATTTAGAATCAAACTCAACCGCCAAGTGTTCATAAACATGTTTTGTGACGTCTTATGACCACTATAAGATAGATAGTCAACCAATGTAGTTAGGAGATGTAACTTTTTCTTGTTGTTCCATGAACAAGTGTCATTAACTTTCCGCCAACTCATATCCTTAACAAAATGCAAATTCCTACAAAACTGAAAGTGATACCAAAAAAAAAAAAAGTTTGGCTCAGTATTTTCTTAGCAGTCATTAACGATCTGAAACGTGACATGACTCGATGCAAACACTACTACTAGGGCAACAAACCAGCAACTAGGTTCACATATCGAGCCTATACCACACTAATCAGATCCATTGTTAAACATATCAAGTATGTGCTTTATACATCACAACCAAGGAAATGGGAAAAATGCATTCCACAAACACAGTCGATTCACTTAAGGTCGAGAAAAAACACAAATAAACTCAAGTGATATAAGTTAGACAATGTAGTAGGAAATGAAGAGATTAAACGAACAATAGACACAACTCAAAAGACAAAGGCAAATGCCATTTCGGGCTTTAACATGAACAAATGCCATATTCATAATCAACAATAACACAAAGCACAAACAAGGCATTTACTTGAACTGTGGAATTCAACCAATCACAAAAATTGCATGAAATTAACTAAAAAAAAAATTTCAACAACACAACAATACCAGAGGGAGGCGTGACATGACCCAATGCAAACACTGCTACTAGGGCAACAAACAAGCAACTATGTTCACAAATTGAGTCTATACTCCACTAGTAAGATGCATTGCCAAACATATCAAGTACGGGCTTTATACATCATAACCAAAGAAACAGGAAAAGTGTAAACCAACAAACACAGTAGATACAGTTGAGGCCAAAAAAAATAATAATAATAAACACACAAACACACACACATAAGTGATATATGTTTGCTAATGCAGAGGTTAAACAAACAAGACAAACAACTCAAAAGATAAGGTCAAATGCCATTTTGGTCCTTAAAATGAGCAAATCCCATCTTCATAATCAACAAACGCACGAATCGTGGAATCCATTCATTTACATGAACTATGGAACTCAAAAATGCCATACAAATTTCATGAAATAAACCAATAAAAAAAAAAAAAACAAATTCAACAACACAAAACACTAGAGGTATAATAAACCAAAATCCTTTAAATTACCGAATTGATCCAAAAACTGAATACAGGTTGGTTGAGGATCAAGGCAAAAGTTACTGCATTAGATGGTTGATTTCTAAAGTTTAAAATAATGTGAAATTAGCTATTGTGTGAGAGATTTCTTGAAATTGATTTGACATTGTTTGGTTGGGGGTTAAGCCTTTTTAATGGCCAATCTAAACTAAATTAGGGATTTTGCACTTCCCAGTTGTTGATACAATTTTAAGCTTGGAATATAGAAACCCCAGATCAGAATAAAGGATTTCATAAACTCAAACAAAACAAACACTCTGATCAAATAACCTGGACAATAATGGAACACAAAAAAGGTTAAGGGGAAGGAGCTTTAAAAAGCAAGGGCCTCTAGACCATGGAAGAGCATAATGTTAGGTTTTTTTGGACCAGAGTCAACAAAGAATCTAATAGAAGAGCAACAAGGCTCAACAGTGGAGATTCCCCTATAGATTTAACTGACCGTCGGCATGATGAAGTAGCTGAGGTTTTGAGATAAAGGAAAATAACGTTTCTAGAACTTTAAAGAGCAGTGGGCTCAAGAGCATAAAGAACTAGAAATATCAGATGCTTTTGTTTGATTTTCAAAAAAGCAATGAAAAGGAATAGAGGAGGCAGTTGAGAGATGCAAACCAGCATGTGAGAAGATTCATTCATAGATTTTCAAACCAGATTCAACAAAGAATCCAATAGTGGAGCAGAAGAGCAACAAGACTTGACAGTGGAGATTCACTCACGAATCTCGCTGACTGTTCGTGTGAAGAATTGGCTAGGGTTTTGAGAGAAAGGAGAAGAACACTTCTAGGACTTCAAGGAGCAATGGGCTCGATAGCATAGAGAACTAAAAAGCTTAGATGCTTTTCTTTTATTTTCAAACAAGCAATAAAGAGGAACAAAGGAGGCAATTGAGGTATGTGGACAGGCGTGTGAGAAGATTTGTCCACCATGTTTTCCAATTTGAAACACTGTGCTTTCCTTGGGTTGACAAACTTCGACCTAGCTAGCCATCCAAACACAAGGTTGAGCTCAAACTCCAAAAAATGTGTTTCAATCAATATACCAAACGGGGCCTGAAGTAGAATAATATTATATTTTACATTCTTTTGTAGTTGATATAGTATTGATATTAACAAATGCACTTAAGATTGTGTAAACAACAAGTACCAAGCATGCTTTTGGAGCATGGCTTTAATTGAGTTTTTTGAGTTGAATTTAAGTTAAATTTTTGTGGGACTGATACACAAATTTGAATAGTCAAAACTAAAAAGTGTGAAAAATTAAAATAATTTTGAATAAAAATATCAAATAAAACTTATTTTATTTGTCTCGAAATTTAATATAATTAAAAAAATTCATTTTATTTAAACTATATAAAATATAAATTATAAGTAATTGAAAAAAAAAAAAAAAAAAACAGAAAACAAATGCATTTAAATAGAGCCGGAGTGCCAAATGCTTTCCTTATCTTCATTCAATCCTGGGCTAGCAGTGGAAAAGTGGATTAGATCAGTTTACGAGTCAAGTTTATAATAACAAAATGAAATCTTAAGATGATACTGAATGATTTATATATAATTTTTATTAATTTTTTAAAAGATAAAAAAATAAAAAACCAAAGTTTTTGTTGATTTAGCCTCTGCTATGCACATTAAAAAAAATAATAATAAGATTTTCTCTGAACTCCGAGACATCCTCGGCTACTTCTCTCTTAGAACTCTCAACAACGCCATGGCCAGTTTTCTGGGAATAAATCTCTCCAACTCCATATCCAAATCCTCTATATTCTCCAACAATATCTTCTCTCCCTTCTCTGAAAGCACTTTTCCAACAAACATTTCCTCTTCTACCCTCGTCCCTCCTTCCAGATACAGTCGAAAGCTCAAGCAGAAAGCGAAAACAAAAGGCCTTAACTTCAAAACCCACTCTACTCTTCACTCCAGTAAGCAGTAACTATTTATCTTTTACTAGCTCAAATTTCTTATCATTTCTTGGTTCTTGGTTATTTTTTGATTCTTGCGTTGTTGAAAACAAGAAATTTGGTTGGGTGTTTTTTTTTTTGGTTTAAAGGGACTGAAGCAAGTAACTTGGCCACTGCCCAAGTGGAAGAAGAAGTGGAAGTGGAAGTGGAAGTTGAAGTCGCTGAGGGTTATACCATATCCCAGTTCTGTGATAAGGTAATTGATGTGTTTTTGAATGAGAAGCCCAAGTCAAAAGAATGGAGGAAATATTTGGTCTTCAGAGAGGAGTGGAACAAATATAGGGAGAGCTTCTACAGTCGTTGTAGAAGGAGGGCAGACATGGAAAGCGATCCGATTTTGAAACAAAAATTGATTTCTCTCGGGAGAAAGGTTAAGAAGGTAAGGCAATGTGTTTTGTCTTCTTTTTCATATTGGTAAGTGCGAATCATCTGTCTGCTGAAATGACAAAGTAAAGTAAAATAAATGAAGGCTACAATTTGGACATTTTATGTTTGAAAATTTTTTATAAGTGCGTGGGAAAAAATATATATATATATATCACTGATAAAAAACAATTCTAAACTGTCAAATCTCTATCATTCTGTTACATTGTTATACTTTGCTTATCTGATATGATAATGATCTGACCGTGTTCTCCTGTTAGGATATTTTGGCATACAATAAATCTTCTCATATGTTTTAGTAGATAGTGTTGCCGAATTTTGTTTATGGTAGATATTAAGCTTGTTGGGTCGTAATTAATGGAAGATTATGAGATCAAATTTGTGGACTTTGTGTACGTTACTTACTTTCAGTGACAACTAAACAGAGGGTTAAGAACTGCATATATAGATGCTTATTTGAGGTTTTTAGAGGGTTTTTTTTTTTTTTTTTCCTTCTTCTTCTTCCTCTTCCTCTTCCGGTTGTGGTTGATCAGGAGTTAGCATTGCAGATTGATGAAGAAATGGAAAGAAACAGTGAACTTCTTAAGGAGATACAAGACAACCCAACTGATATAAATGCAATTGTTACAAGGCGGCGTAAAGATTTCACCGGGGAATTTTTCCATTACCTTACTGTAATGTCTGAGACTTTTGACAGTTTGGAGGATCGTGATGGTAAATAACTGAATAACATTTCGAAACTTGGTAATTGTTTTTGGAATTTATAGTTGATTGACGTTATATTAAATGCATAACTTGTAAGAATATATACAAGTAAGGATCATTCAATCACGATTGTTTTGGATAGATTTAGGCTTTTTTTTTTTTTTTTTTTTTTTTTTACGCCCCAAAGGTTTGAAAAGGCATAAATCCTTAAATAATTTGTCTTTACCATACTATCTGTACATGACTGTTTATTTTTCGAGCAGCAATGTCTCGGCTAGGGGCTAGATGCTTGTCTGCTGTCAGTGCCTACGATAACACATTGGAAATTGTGGATACACTCGATACTGCTCAGGCAAAATTTGATGACATCTTAAACTCTCCATCAGTGGATGTGGCATGTGAGAAGATTCAAAGCCTTGCCAAGGTGAAGGAACTTGATTCTTCATTAATCTTGTTGATAAACGCTGCTTGGGCTTCGGCAAAGGAGTCTACAATCATGAAGAATGAAGTATGGTTTACAACTTTCTATTGCTAGCATTCCTTTTCAACTCTTAAGTGTTTATTAGCATCTAAATTACTTTGTAGTTTGAAATTTGAAGTGAATTTCATGATGACATCAGATCAGTTGCATGGGTGTGTATTCCTTTATTATTTGCAGGCTGTTTAATCTAGAAATTTGGAGAGAGAAAATCCCACAAATGAAATTTGGCCACTGTCATATCATAGTGTATAATGAAGTAACAAAACCCTTCATCCTTTAACATAGCATCACATTAGTTGCCCTTTAATGTGTCTGAGCAACAAGTAGATAAAATTGAAGGTGTGTTTTTTAGTTCTGGGGAGGGAGTGCCTTTGCTGCATTATTCTTAATTGCGCCATTCCAAAGCTTGTTATCCCTTTTTCTCTTTCCAAAAGATTTTTCATCCATGTGCAGGTCAAAGACATAATGTATCGTCTGTACAAAGCAACAAAGAGCAGTCTCAAGAGTATTGCGCCAAAAGAACTTAAGTTGCTGAAACATTTGCTGAACATCGTGGATCCTGAAGAGCGTTTCTCAGCATTGGCAACTGCTTTCTCCCCGGGAAGCGACCATGACGCTAAGGATCCCAATGCTCTGTACACGTAAGAAATTGCCTTTCTCCTTCTGGCTACTGCAGCACTAACTATAGAATGGTAGTAAAATAAGAATTGTTTTTGCTCAAAATTTAGTATTTAACATGGCTGAGCAGTACTCCGAAGGAGCTACACAAGTGGATTAAGATCATGCTCGACGCATACCATCTCAACCAAGAAGAGACCGACATTAGGGAAGCCAAGCAGTTGGCTCAGCCGGTAGTTATACAAAGATTATTTATCCTCAAAGAAACTATTGAGGAGGAATATTTGGAGCAGAGAACAACAACCCAGAAGCCTCAAATGGAAGAGGATACTCAACCAGAGGAGTCATGACATTCTTCTCGTAATTTTTTGAAAACCTCTTCTAGTCTCCAATGACTTTTTGAATTTTAAAGCTTTGAGTTTCAGAAATTCGAAAGTATCATGCTCGATGTATAATCAGAACGGTTTTTTGTTCCAATCTTGTTTCATGGGCAAATACGTTCCGAGGGATTTCTTTCCTTCTCTCTTGGGAGAAGAGGAGACATTTTATGTGCTTTGCATAACATATATAGCATACATATACTATAATGGATAAATTTTCTTGTTAGTTTTGCCTTAACTGGCGTACTATTTAGCATTGCAGCAGCAAAGTTATGGTTTCAATCTTTTGTTTTAGGTTAATTTGTCTGTTTAGTTCCTGAAATATGAATATTTTATCACTTTGATTCCTGAATTTTTAATGTTGATAAATTAACTGCTGAACTTTTGTTTTTTTTATAGTTGTGGTCCCTCGCGCTGAAATTGATAAGGATTCTTGAAATTTAATGTGGATTATCGTATCCACATTGAATAACTACAAATTTTAAAGGAGTTTATTACATTAGTTTTTAAGGGTTTTTACCAAGAATAAGAAATATATTTTTAAACTCAATGTAATTATTATTTTTTAATGAAATTTCATGCAAACATAGAATTGAAACATGATTATATACACTAAATTGGAAAAATCTTTCATCAATTTTAATGTCAGGAACTAACACTATCAAAAATCAAAAATCCAAGAACTAATTTACTAAAAATAAAGTGACAGAATATATATGATTTTAGGACTAAATGAAAAAACTACCTTTATGTCAAATAAATTATGTTTTCATGTTTTTTAAATTGAATTTGTTTGATATACTCAAACAATTAATCGGCTGCAAAAGTCATCTGATTCATTGTCAAGCATCAACGTAATTTCATTATTTAAGTATTTTAAATAAAATTTGAAATGTGTGGATGAATTATTTTACACGTTATGTTATGTCTGATGTGTAAAGTATGAAGAATGAGAAGAGCGGAAAAATTTTTGAACCCTCGGTTTGGATGGGAGGTTTGTTTTTATAAAATGAAAAATTTTTATATATAAAAAATAAAAAGTTGTTTGGAATTTTTTTTTAAAGTGAAAAGTTGTTTGGATGAGTGAAAACTTTTTTTGTTTAGAGAGGTTTTTTTTTCATTTTTCAAAAATGAAAAATTTTAGATGTTCTGATACGAAAATTTAAAATGATTGCTTTTTTTTAGAATGAAAAATTTTTCATTTTCCAATTTTAGACATGTCAAATAAACGGAGTCGAAGATAAAAATGGAATTGTAAGTTGTTTAGTGGGGAGAGAAAAATGAAAAGTGAAAAGCAAAAAAATAATAACAATAACAATAATAATAATAATAACGGGTTCTACCATTTTTTGTACTCTCTCTAGTGCGGAGTTTTATTTATTTATTTATTTTTTAAGAAAACTCATTACTGCTGGTCAAATTACATTTTTATCCTAATTTTTAAACAAAAGTATTAATAATTGATTGGCAAAATAGTTATTTAATTTATCGTTCATTCTTTTCCTTTTTATTATACTAAACAAGATAAAGAAAAAAATTTTTTTTTTCTCTCGTTCACATTTTCTTGCTCACATAGGGCCGTGCATGGACATGTTCAACAAGTAGTGGGCGGGTTGGAAGAGAATAATTTTTTCAAAATCTCGAACCAAAATTACCCAACATATAGGTGGGTTGAGCGGGATAAAAGCGGGTGAATATTATAACGTCTGATTGAATTCTACCTTTATTCTATTTTATTATTTTTTTAAACTTTTCTTCTCCTCGTCATTTTTGTTGCCATAATAACAGGATCATGCTCATCTTCCCATAACCATCATCTTGACAAATCCATAGGTAAATTAAAAAATAAAAATTTGAATTGAGACTAAAACTAAAAGAAAATAGGCTTATAGTTATGTCACCGCGTCATAGGATTAGAATTAAAAAAAAAGAGAGAGTTCTTGTCATATCTCCAATTAAGGAATATTGCGGCAACATTTTGCTTTGATTAACATATATGTTTTTTAATTTTTTAAGCGTTCATATATTTTTAAATGGAAAAGCTATTAAAGTAAAAATAATCCTCAAAACAAAAGTCAAAGCATTTTTTTAAAAGAAAAATATTATACTAATATAATAACTATACATTATTTCTAAAAGTGGCAAGTGGGACAAAAAAGTGAAAACTGCCCCTACCTACCTACCTATCAAAAAATAAGCAGGTGATGAAGTGGACCTATAAAAACAAGCAGGGCAGGCACTAAGCGATTGGGTTAGGTGGTTTGAAGGGTTTCATGCATAGCCCTACTCTCACATATATATATATTTTCTTTCTCTCACTCTCTCTCTCACCTTTGTCTCTATTGATGATCTTTTTTTAATGCTTTTATGAATGAAGCATATAGCAAAGTTCATTTCCCTTTCTAAAATTTAAAGTCTACATTATGATTATATATGTTGCTATCGGTGATTTTTGCTTTATTTAGAATTTTCAATTCATTTTTTATTTGTTATTATTCAGAATTATTTGCAGTTTGAGTATACTTAAATTTTGGGATAAAGAAGAGCCTACCCTAGGAAAAAAAATGTGAGTGAGAGAGATAGAAGAAACCATTCTTGACTCTAGATTTGGCACACTGCCAAGTTTTTGGCCACCAAATTTCATCTATAAGTCTTTTCTGAAATGATGAATTTAGGAGTAGGGTTGTGTCATTTGTAGAAGGGAGGGATGTCAGATCAAAGTTGTGAATGGGGTTGGGTTGCCATAGTTGGTGAGGCATTTCGAACATGTTGGTCATCATCTTGGCTTGTCCTTTGGCGCTTTTGGTTTCCAGGAAAATGCAGATCATTGGTGATATATGTATCAGTTTTTGTCACCATTAGAGACATGTGTTTGCCAATTACTTACCTTTTTCGCCAGTTCTTCCATTAATGTTAAGGGAACTCACTCTTTTGGGAGTTTTGATGTTATGAATTGTAGTTTATTTTATTTTTTGTTAATAATAATAGTGGATTTTACCCTAATTGGTTTAGGTATTTATCATGTTTTTTTTAGTATTTGGTTTTGTTTTCATAGCAAAATTTTGTTTCTTTTCGATTATTTATATGGCTTTTGTACTATAGATTTCTTGTCATCAGTTGATTAGATATTTCCATCAACTATACAGGATTTGTTAAAGAGTAATATGGGTGCTCAATATTTTATGTACCTTTGGATGTCTTTCATTTGTGGAATCCTGTACATGTTGTTTCTCTTTGTGCGTTATTTAAATTTACTGGTGGAATCAGTAGTCTATCAGTGTTAAGTTCTCTATTGTATAAGGCTTTGAGTGTGAATTAGTGATTGCATTGCACTTTTATATTTGGAATATAATTTCCCTTTTCAAAAGAAAAAATTTGGGATAAAGAATACTTATTAATATTCACTTATTTTTTTTTTACTTTTTTCTAGAATTATTTATTTAGGATGGGTTTGGGGCAACACTTTTGCCTTCTTCAAAACATCTTTTTTCCAACATAACCTTACTTTTCACTATTCACATATCCAAAACATTATAATAAACTCCAAATTTTAAAAATCCATAACTTTGTGTATACAAGTCCAAATGAGATTTTTTTTTTAAATTGCATAAAATTTCGAGAGGAACAAAACAATATCTATATTGATTTTTTTTAAAAAAATTTTAAAATTTTTTATTTTTTCACCCGAAACAGTTTTTTTCTCTAAACATATTTTCTAAAACAACTTTTTTTCAACCAAAAAAAAAATGTCTCAAAGCATCTTCCCCAAACACCCTCTTAGTTTTTACTATACATGTGTATTTTGTGGCAATCACCGAGACCTATAAGTCAATTGAAGAAATATCGGTTCTTTTATCTATACTAATTATCCTATGATTATATCTATATTGTCTATACTTTACTATTAAAGAACGAAATGTAATTCATGTTATGTGTATTTTCATATGTGCACACAATGAACGAATCGCCACAAGTAATAAAGTAATAAGAAGTCAAGTATCGTCTAACAAGAATTAAATTTAAGAAACTAACTAAATATTGCAATTAAAATGATCCAATTTTACTAGGTAATAAAAATTAAAAAGAAACCCTTTCTCAAGGTACCATTTTGAGGCTTGATTTTAACAGGACCAATTTCATGCTAGTAACAATCCAAAATGACTTACGTTCTCCATTGTAAGGAGATCAAAATGATATATTTATATGCTCAAAATGGTAAACAGGTAAATAAGATATTACTTGCTAATGTACGCTTATGAAATTGGAAATGTTGTAAACTGAGAAATCACTAGTCCCACATCAGAAATGGATGAAAGCCATTACTCCTTTATTTTATAAAAGAATTCCTTGTCCTACATCAAAAAGATACAAAGTTTTTGTATACTCTAAGCGCTATATAAATGAACCTCCACTCCTCATCTGAGACGCACTAGAATTTTAGTCTTCCTTTTCTCTTAGAAATTCTTTACTCTTCCTCTCTAGTGTTCTTAGGGTTCTCATGTGGTAGAGTTCAGATAGATTTTTAGTTCACTATGTGTGGATGCCGACCCAGCTCACCCAGGCCGTCGTCTACTTTTTTTTCTTCTTACTCTTTATATATCATACTTTCATTTTCTAAAATGCGGAAACATGTTTAAAAGTTCATATATTAATTTAATAATCTGTTTAGTAAAACCTGAGGGCATTTTTTTTTAACCATATACCATTTCAAAATTATACATTTGTTCTTAGTTCACAAAATACCTTTGTACATACATTTACATTTATGTGTTCTATTTTTTTACAAAACATATACTCTTTAAACAGCTGGAAACGTAACGGGTCTACTTCCCTATCCATGATATCTTGGGAATCTGCCCGTCAGTCCATCATGTGTCTACTCTTTATCTCGACTATTGCTTACCCTTATTACCTACACCACAAACAAACTAATGAGCTAGAGCTCAGCAAGTACAAACATACATACTAAATCACTTATGTATGAGGTAACTAGGGTTAGACCTGTCGTGATTCTTAGAGTCAACTTCACTGTTCTTATATCACATCCTATTTCATCATTTTATTTTCTTCCTTTCATTTCTTTCTTTATTTGTCTCTTTTTTTTTCTTTTCTTTTTACTTTCACTGGTGGGCCTTGTGTTGGACGTATCTCTATCGCGCGGACTAGTGGGAGGAAGGGGAAGTGACCCACTAACCTACCACATGGCAAATCTTTAACTTTAGCCATTAACCTCACACTTTTGAGAGGTATTGTTCACTGACATTGAATGTACACGGCCTGATACATGAGCAATTTGCACGATCGTGTATCGAGAAGAGAAATTCTAGAAGATTGCACGGCCAAATACACAGCCGTGTATTAGGCCGTGTACATGCACAGTGCAGGTTACACAGGTAGATCACACGGCCATTTTGAAAAGAATTTAAATCACAGAAAGGTACACGGTCAAAGACACGGCTGTGTACCAAACCGTGTACAAATAATATATAGTTCACATGGCCATGTAGCATGGTCGTGTAAGGAGGAAGCCTGGTAGACAGAGAGGTACACGGTCATGGACACGGCCATGTACCAGACCATGTTAAAAAAAAAACACATAAAATTTCTTTAAGAAGAATAAAGGTAACTTAAGGAAAGGAATTAATTGATAATATTATTACTTGTAGGGAACACGACGAAAGGTAAGGACGATATTGCAAACAACCCAAGGATGACCACATTAGAGTAAGTTCTGTAAGTACTGACATTTAATTATCTACTCACAAACTGACTTCTTGTTTGACTAACTTGTTGTGGTTATATTTCTATAAGCTCTTAGAAGATTGCTGGAGGGAATAGATATGAACATAAGGTGAGTTAATGGAATAGTAATATAAGAAAGAAAGATAAAAAAATTTAAAATTTAAGTGTTTGGCGTATCGACCTCTCATAAGTAAGGTTTAAAGTTATAAATTCCACTACCATTAAAAGTTACCTCCCAAGATTATGAGGTTAATGGCTTACACTATGTGGTAGCATTATTGTGCACCTTTGCTACTAGTAAGCCATTGTATCTTGGGAGGTAAACATCTATCAATCCTCATGCACCTATAGTGAGGGGGTGAATATGCTTTAAGAAAATAATGTGACACACATGCCTCAATAATTCTTAGTTCAAATTTTCCTTCATTTTAGTTATTTATAATTTCAATATATTATTCATATTGTTGGAATTATTGTTATATTTCAATTTAATATTATTATATTTTCTTTTATTTCCGGTTCCTCTATTCATCTATCTATTACATATTTTGTCTAACATTCTTAAAGTAGATTACTCTATTGGCGATGGAAAACTTGTTGGATTGAAATAGTGAATTGCTAACATTTTTCTCTTAGTTTTCCTATACTATTTTTTTTTTTTACTAATTTGGTTTTTTTTTATAAGTATATATATTTTTTCATGGTGACATTAAAACAAAAAAAAAAAAACTTTTGTAGTTCTAAATAGTTTGTTTGATTTTTAACAATGGAAAACAATTCAAACAATATCGATACAACTGCTGAGACCATGACCGTAGGTCAAGTTCCAATCTCATTTATGGCATGGGTGCCTACCCTTGTGGTATCAATTTTGTTTCTTGTGAACCATGGTGAGATGTCAAAGAAATTCACTGGGTTGAATTTCAAGAAGTGGTAGCAAAAGATGAAGTATTACCTGACTACCTTGAATCTTGCGAGATTCTTAATTGAAAAGGCTCCTGATCTTAAAGAAGATGAGCTTCATGTTCAAGTCATCAATACTATTGAAGTATGAAGGCACTTTGATTTCCTATATCTGAACTATGTTATGAATGCTTTGGCATATTCTTTATATAATATGTATAGTAATAAGAAAACGACTAAGGAATTGTAGGAATCACTAGAATATAAATATAGGACCGAAGATATCAACCATAAGAAATTTGTGGTGGGGCGGTTCTTGGACTATAAAATAGTCAACTTTAAAACTATGATTAGTTAAGTGTAAGAGATCTAAGGGATCATCCATGAGATTCACTCTGAGGGAATGGTCATAAGCGAATCCTTCCAAGTAACTACAATCATAGAGAACCTACCTCCTGCATGAAGTGACTTCAAGAACTACTTGAAGCATCAGAGAAAGGAGATAAGCATTGAAGACCTAATTGTCAGACTTCAAATTGAAGAAGACAACAGAGGCACTAAAAGGAAGTTGTCTCATGCTAAGGCAAATGTTGTGGAGCATGTTCAAGGCTTCAAGTCTAAAAGGAAGACTGGCAATGAGTCTAAGTTGAAACCAAAATATGGAATCTCCAAGAAACAGAAACTTCAAGGGAAATGCTTCAATTGTGACAAGGTTTCTCACAAGTCGGCTAATTTTAGACTACCAAAGAACAAAAAGGCAAATGTAATGGAAGAAATCACCCAAGATGCCTTGGACATAAGCCTTTCTACTATTGTATTAGAAGTAAACTTGGTCAGGTCTAACCCTAGAGAATGTTGGATTGACACTAGTGCCACTTAGCATGTTTGTTTAGACAAAGATGTGTTCACTTCCTTTGAATCAATTGAGAATGGGGAAAAGCTTTACATAGAAAACTCTGCAACATCTGAGATCCAAGGCAAAGGAAAAGTGATTGTGAAGATGAACTCTGGGAAAGAGTTGACTCTTAACAACATGTTGGATGTGCCAAAATTTCCCAAAAACTTGGTGTCCAATTCAGTATTAAGCAAGCATAGATTCCATATAGTGTTTCAGTCTTATAAGGTCAATTTTGACCGAGAATGGGATGCATGTTGGAAAAGACTATATTTGATGGGTTTTTTAAGCTATATGTAATGATTGTAAGACCTAAGAATTTGAATGAAGCTAGTACTTATTTTGTTTACTTGAGTCTTCCAATTTATGGCATGATAGACTATGACACATTAATTATGATACTTTCCACAGATTAATTAACTTGAATCAAATTCTTGCATTTCAAAGTGATCCTAAACATAAATGTGAAACTTATGTTGAGGCTAAAATAACAACATCATTGTTCCAAGGAATTAAAAGAAACACTGAACCTTTTGGTTTGATTCACAATGATATATGTGATTTGAAATTTGTACAAATGATGGGTGGAAATAAGTATTTTATTTCTTTTATCGATGATAGCATGAAATATTGCTACGTATATTTGCTCAAAAGCAAGGATAAAACTATAGAAAAATTTACTCTCTATAAGAAAAAAGTTGAGAATCAACTCAATAGAAAAATTAAGATGGTAAGTGACCATGGTGGGGAATGTGTGGAATCATTTAGTGAATTTTGTGTAAAATACAGTATTATTCACGAGGTTACAACACCTTATTCTCCTTAGTCAAATGGTATGGCCGAATAAAAGATCTTACCTTAAAGGATATGATAAATACGATATTGGTCTGGGTCCCCAAACAAAAACATGTGGGGAGAAGCCATTTTATTGACAAACTACCTTTAAATAAGATTCCCTGGAAGAAAAAAGACAAAACCCCTTATGAATTGTGGAAAAGAAGGAAGCTTTCCTACAAATACTTGAGAATGAAGAAGTATCTTGCCAAAGTGATGGTACCCACACCAAAGAAGATAAGGATATGTCCTAAAATAGTTGATTCCATTTTCATTAGCTATGCCCACAATTGTAGTGCATATCAGTTCCTCGTACATAAGTCTATAAACCATAACATTCACAAGAACATGATAATGGAATATAGAAATACATTAGTCTTTGAGCATGTATTTTCATGTAGATACAAAGATAAACTGAGTTCGTTAAATGAATACATGAGACTATGAATAAAGATAGCCAGGATCAAGAACAAGACAATGAAAATGAAGAAATGGTAGATGAGCCTAGACGAAGCAAAAAGGTAAGGACAAAAAAATTGTTTGGACATGATTCTCTAATCTACATGCTAGAGGCTAAACCTTAAACTTATGAAGAAGCAGTAAGCCCTTATAAGGCTCCTTTATGGAAAGAGACCATAAAAAACGAGATTGATTCTATCATGCAGAATCATACTTGAGAGTTAGTAGACCTTCCTCCAAGATGTAAACCATTAGGATACAATGGATTTTCGAGAGAAAAATTAAAGTAGATGAAACAATTGACAAGTATAAGGCTAGACTTGTAATCAAAGGTTACAGTCAATGAGAAGGGCTTGATTACTTTGACACTTATTCTCTTGTAATGAGAATAACCACTATAAGAATGATATTGGCAATTGCCGCGTTGTGGAATCTTAAAGTCCATTAGATGGACATAAAGACAACCTTTCTTAATGGAGATCCTAAGGAAGAAATTTATATGTAGTAACCCAAGGGTTGTATAGCTCCAGGACAAGAAAAGAAAGTTTACAGAATGGTGAAATTCTTGTACAAACTCAAACAAGCACTAAAACAATGGCACAAAAAATTCGATAGTGTCATGTTGGCAGATGGATATAAGATCAATGAGTACAATAAATGTATTTATGTCAAAGAGACTAAAAATGGTGATGCCATTTGTGTCTTTCCATGGAAGACATGTTAATTTTAGGTAGTAATGATAAAATAATAAAATCTACCTAGGATATGTTGAAATCAATGTTTGACATGAAAGATATGGGACTAGATAATATGATATTAGGAATTAAATTTCTGAGAACATTGGATGGACTCATTCTAAGTCAGTTGCATTATGTGTACAAGATTCATGAGAAATTCAATGAGGATGATTCTATCAAGACTAGAATACCTATAAATGCAAGTCTTCACCTATCCAAGAATAGAAGAGAGATTGTCTTCCAAGTGGCGTATTCTAGATAGGGAGTCTGATGTACTAAATGAATTGTACAAGACCGAACATAGCACATACAGTTAGTAAAGTGAGTAGATAGATGAGTAATCCAAGAGCTGTCTACTAGAAAGTAATAATGAAAGTACTCAAATACCTCTGGTATGCTTGTAGTTTTGGACTGCATTATACAAGATATCCAACTATTCTGGAAAGATATAGTGATACGAATTGGATATATGATATGAAAGATTCAAAATATGTTCACATTAAGAGGTGTAATTGCATCTTGGAAATGCTAAAAATAGACTATGATAGCAAGATTCATAATGGAATTAGGATTTATTACTTTGGATAAATGTGGAGAAGAGGCTGAATGGTTACACCATATCTTAGAGGATATTTCAAAGTGGCCGAAGCCTATGTCAGCAATATGCGCACATTGTGATAGTCGGTGAGCTATTAGAAGGACACAGAGCAATATGCATATTGGTAAGTCTAGAAATATATGTTGTAGACATAATACAATTGGATAACTACTCTCAACTAGAGTTATCTATGTTGATTATGTAAAGTCGAAGGATAATATTACAAATCCATTAGCCAAAGGGTTAAATAGAGAGTTAGTTGATAAGTCATCAAGCGAAATAAGACTAAAGCCCATGAAATAGAAAGTCGATACAGCGGAATCCCAATCTAGTTAACCGTAGATCCCAAGATCTAGGTTCAAAGGGACAACCTAGTTGTAAAGGCTTAGTTAGATCAATGTAGGAGTTACCTTTTAGTCCATTCCTGTGATAAAAATAATGATACCCATACAAGATAGGTTAAGCTATGCTTTAATGATTCTTATGCATTAGATACGTGGGAAATCCAAGCAAAGTAATGCAAGTTACACTTAAATAAGAAATCAATTATGTGAGATAAAAGTGAAGCCACTTCAAAGGAAAATTGCATAGGGCTCAATTCTTCAGAATTTCTTGCAGAACTAGGGAGATGCTCATAGCCAAAACAAACATAACAGTAAAAACTGAATCGTGTCAGGAAGAAGTACTGTGTAAGGTATATCATCATTTACATAAACGGCAGAACAGTTCAATAACATCACATCTAATGTTTAACTAGTAAAGTAAATATATTCTCATAGGGAAAGGTTCAAAAGGTAACACTTACCTATCTTATATAGGTTCCGACCACTAAACTTTATCACTAGGTCAAACTATATGTCTTTTGTTTCATAGTGTATTCTCTGTCAATTTTCATTCATATGGGGGATTATTGTACAAATAGCTTAGAAACCCTTTTTTAAGGTACCATTTTGAGGTTTGATTTTAAATAGGACCAATTTCATATTAGTGATAGTCCAAATTAGATTTGTGTTCTCCACCATAAGAAGATTGAAATGATATATTTATATGCTCAAAATGGTGAACGGGTGAATGAGAAATTGACTCTCAATGTGCACCTACGAAATTGTGAATGTTGTAAAGTGAGAAATTACTAGTCCCATATTAGAAATAGATGAAAGTAATTATTCCTCCTTTATCTTATAAAAGGATCCAAAGGATATAAAGCTTTTGTCTACTCTAAGCATTATATAAGGACCTTCCACTACTCATCTAAGACACACTAGAATTTTTGAACCGTCCTCTTTTCTTAGAAATTCTTTTATCTCTTTCTAGTTTTCTTAGTGTATTCAGCGTATTCAATGTGGTAAAGTTTAGACAGGTTTTCAATTTGCCGTGTAATAGCATTGTTGTGTGCCTTTGCTACTAGTAAACTATTATATCCTGGGAGGCAGACATCTTTCAATCCTTGTGTGCCTATGATGAGGGGGTG
Organism: Antiaris toxicaria; assembly: GCA_035233585.1. Lineage (NCBI taxonomy): Eukaryota > Viridiplantae > Streptophyta > Magnoliopsida > Rosales > Moraceae > Antiaris > Antiaris toxicaria. The sequence goes on from CP141157.1 coordinate 27,548,945, forward strand.
AATCTACTTTAAAGAAACTGTGTGATACATAGGCCTCGATATTTTTTTAGTTCAAAATTTCATTTGTTTTCAGTTATTTATTATTTCAATATATTGTTTTTATTTTTGGAATCAATGTTATATTTCATTTGTAATTTCAGTTCAATATTAATATATTTTTATTTCGAGTTACTCTACTCATCTATCTATTTCATATTTTGTCTAATAATATAGTGATAAGAAGTCAAGTATCGTCCTACAAGGATTGAATTTAAGAAACTATCTAAATACCATAATTAAAATGATCTAATTTTATCTAGGCAATAAAAATTAAAAAGAAAATGTAAACTAAACAACTAATGTAAACTAGAAATTTAAGAAATAATGCTGATGGAGAAAATAGATTGAAAGGAACTCGATGGTAAATAGAGCTAGTGGTTTGATTTCACTTTATTGACAATGCTTATCCAATTTAATAGCTAGTTAACAAATTTTATTCAAATCATTAATCATAGGTTTTCAGTATTAGTTTCAATTCTTTCTCTGAGTTTCAAGCAAAACAATATGCACAACAATCAAATTAATATCCCTATTAACTCAATTAATTGAATATTTATTGAGATTAAACTTATTCTAATGATTACCCAAATTATATTAGCCTCCTAACTCAATACCAAATGGGTTGTGTTTCTCAAGATCCAACATATGAAAATGACTCTCCTAAGACTAAATTCACACAACTGACATCTCTAATAAATTGGGTAAATAAATTAAAACATAAAGCATAGAGAACATAAATGATTTTAAATGAAATTTAATTAACTATTTTTGAATCTTTAAAACATCTTTACCTACATCAATGCCCCTAGCATAAAGAGTTTAACTAGCCATTAAGAATTCCACAACCATACCCATAAACAAACCAAATATCATAATCATTGTTCAAACTCAAAAATGAAGAGCAACTACAAGTTCAAAAGCTAGATAAGGACGAAGAAAAAAGATAAAAAAAACTACTTAAAAAATAAGCTTACAATCTTCAATCTTCCTTGCGTCTCTAAGCAAGCCTCCAAACCCTCAAGTTTTTTGCTCTTTTTGGGTTTGAAAATAGGTCTCCAAATGGCCTCTTAAATTCCTCTCATTTTCCTTTTATATCCCTACTTTTTAGGGTTTCGTGCCAAGAGAAAATGGCCTCTCGCATGTTTTGGCATTGCATCAGGAATATTTCCCACTGCATCCTGAGTCCATGGTGGCCTAAAGAAGGCTGACTGGGGGTGTTGCATGGCATTGGGCAAAACCGACAATGCATCCCCACCAAAACTCAAGCTGCATCACAAAACCTGACGATGCATCTTGAAATTACTGAAGTTAAACTTGAGATCCACGTTGCATCCCAAGATTGTGGCCATGCATCCTGAAGCCACTACCACTTTGTTTCTTGCTACTTTTTAGTTTTGAACATTTACTTCAAGTAAGGGAAGTGCCTCCAAACCTAATAAACACAAAGAAAAACACTATAAAAGGACTAATAAAATTTCCAATAACTAGAATAATACTATTTGAAAATAAATTAATAAAATCAAATTTTCAAATACCCCCAAACTTAGAGTTTTGCTAGTCAAGCAAAATAAAGAAAAAGGAAAAAAATTAGCATAAACAAAAGAAATAAAATGATATTAATCAAGTTTATGGATTCGCCAATGGCCTAAAAGATCATACATTACTAAAGCTCAAGGAAAAGTTTCAAAGCATTCTGTATGTCTAGAATTTCAACTCGAATGCTACCTTACCTTACTCTCGATTCCTTAGGTATGTGTAATGATAGTCATTCGCATTCAACCACTCTTTACTTGGATTAATTTATATAATTGAGTTTCTCATGTTAGACCTCTAAACAAGAATTTTTTTTTTATTTTTCAAACTCCATATGCTCGCCTTTTTCACCAATCTCCACTAATGTCAACAACCTATCACTAAGAATCAATAGGATGTTTTAGCTTGTAATGATCAGTTAAGATGAAGGTATGATAAGGATTCTAGTAGCTTAAATTATCCAAAACATCCATCATCCTTGGACTTTTGTGAAGCTCATCTTTATAATCCACTAACTCCCTGAAACTTTTCCTTAATTCTCCTTATCATTTTCCTTATTCAATTGCATTTTTTTTTACTTTTTTACTTTTTTTTTACTACTATACGTCCAAACTTGATTTTTTGACACAATTCATAACGGTGTAGATTCTACTTTTTTTTTTCTCTTCTTTTTTTTTTATTTAAGACTTTTTCCACACTTTTTCACTTCCCCACACATATCTCAAGATCATTCCCAAGAAGCTCAATGCGCTAGGGTAAGGGACAAAAGATGAAATAAAACAAACAACTCTTTAAAGTCAGACTAACACTTGGGTGAAAAGAAAAAAATGGATTTATAGTTAAACTTGACGAGATTACTAAGGATATGTGTGAATTTAAGGTTAGCTTCAAAATCATATATGTTCAAAAATTGCATAAATAATTTTCATAGTGATAAGTGATTTGGGATTTCACCTTGAATGCTGATCAAAACAAGTTCTAAAGTTCAGTGAGGTTCTCAAAATGCACCCAATCACATAAATTTTCTCTAAGCTCCCAAGTGATCAAAAGTTCATGCCTACGTGATCAAGTGCAAAAGAATTTCAAGCAAGACAAAGGAAAATATTCAAGTCAAGTACATGGACTAAATCAACATTCATCATCTTTGCCCAAAGCTGTAATCATTGTGATCATGTTCTATCATCGGCCTTAATGAATCTAAACCAATCAGTACACAAATTTTTTTCTCTTTTTTTTAGAATCAACAAACTTTAAAAACAAACAAACAAACAAACAAACTTTAAAAATAAAAAAACCTCTAAAAATAAACCCAAATTAATCTAATGGGATCACCACTCAAATGAACATCATGAACATCAACCAATTACCAGACAAATCAATATCAACCAAATGAATAACGACCAACAACAGGTGTTCACCCCTTGAAATTAATTTAAAAATCATCCTTAATGATTACAAAATCAATATAAAGTGCAAGGTAAGTGAAACACAACTTAGGAGGTGAGATGTAATGTCTCACCTCCTATTGGTTGTTGTTGTGGTCATCGTCTTAATTGTCTTCCCCTTCTTCTCCCAGTGATGGGGTTAGGATGAAGGGTCGATGCAAGTGATTAGGAAATAGCAAGATGCAAGGAAAATTTTTCATGTCATGACCGAAGCTAAGGCTGATGTTGTAAAGCATTTAAGCAAGTGCCTGATAGTAACTTGAATTGTATTCGGCCTTTTTCAACTCTTATTGACAGTGGACATTGACGATAGAGTGCACCAAATTAAGCTCCAATCTTACCTCGTAGATCTCTTGATAAACATCATCTATGGTCACTTTCCCTTTTGGTTACCTTCGTGATCAGGAGGGCACTGCTTCATCATCCTTTGTGGTCTCATTCTTTATGGTCTTATTTTATATGCACATAATTGTACTATTGTTAAATGGTAGCAAAGGTTTTACCACCTCAAATTTGGAGTTTTTATTTCAACCAGTAAGATTAATTCAGTCATCAATGATGTGAAGGGAATGCCTACTACAAGGTTATTTGCCACATGCCAGATTATTGCATAAATCCATCTCTCGATATTAATTGCCATCTTCTTCTCAATTTCATACAACAGAAAGGCTCTTTCCCCTGTAATCTTGGAAGTATGCTTCATCGAGACCAATTTCGCACAAACGAATTGATGCCAAATCTTCATTATGTTTGACAACTTATTAGATAGAAAAGTTTTCTTTACCCCTTTTACTTCGGACCATCTTACCACCTCCCTACAAATTGCCTCGTTACCTCATCAAGATTGGGTGTATCTGCATAGATGGTGACCTTATCATTATCCAAAACAAGAACTAAGTAGCAGTTGTTGATGGATGTCACTATCAAATCTGATGAGCTATACACGAACCATCATGGCCGACTACTCAGACCTAAAGACATTGGCATAAAACTCACAGACAATTGTCATTGCAACCAACAGCCAACCATGTATGTGCACGATAACTTTGCCAACCCCTTCTTTGTATTTCATTAATCAATAATTTAAATTGTTTTGTAGCTACTACAAATCCCTTTTTTGTTAAGTATAGTTTCTTGATGATTGACACATTAAACCTTTCTTGCACCACCACTAAGATAAATTTGTCTGTGGAATATGACTGGGATAAAGACCCTCTAGCCCTCCTTGGTGTTACTTTTTTTATGGCACGATTTCAACTTCACCAATCCAACTACCAAAACTCATACATAACCTAAGTATTACCCAACACCTAACACTCAATGAACTCCCTACTTCCATAAAACCACAATTCCTACAATGACACTAGCACACAAATCCACCAAAAGTTTACCTAAAATTCCACAAAATCCCAAAATTGTTCAACAAATATCCTAGCCCTAATCTTCCAATTTTTCACAATAATTCAAACTCAGTATTAAATCAATTCCATAAATATTACTCCAAAACGACTTTCACAACCTACTATTAAACCAATTCGACAATTATTCCACCAAAATGACTTCCACAACCTAAATCAAGCAATATTCAAAGAAAGTATGAATTCCAAGCCCAAAATATACCATGATGTTGCACTTACTTATGTTACATGTTAAAGAAGTCCCTCAATTGCCACAACCTTCCTTGTTCAAGGATTTCTAAAAGGTTTGGTTGTGGTTGGCGATAAAAGACAATGGTTAGAAATGGGTTTTGGTGAAGAAATATTTTTGGTTGTAAAAGATGATTTTAGGTTGGAGGAGGGTTAAATTGATGAAGAACAATAAGGCTAGAAAGAGATTGGAGTAAAATTTAAAGAAAGGAAACAAAATGTTTAGGTAGAATTTTAGGTTTATGGTTATTTCTTAGAAAGAAAATGAATTGGGGACTAGGGCACAACTTCAAAATTTTGGGGGAGGAAGGTGTATGTTTTTGCACTGCAACTAGTCAAAATCTTGCTACAGCATGAAAGAATTATTTTTTAGAGTTTATGCTACAACACGAGCTCTCAGCCTTTACGGCTGCAAAGAGCATTTTTTGTTATTAAATGAAGGCTCATGTTGACTCCCCAAATTTCTTGGATGCAGTGCCTAGTCTCTGTATAACTCGTGTATGGTCTTTCTCATTAGTGCTGCATCCCCAAAATTCTCTTATGCATCCCCAAGTCCCTATCCAAAATAAATTGATGATCCCATAAACATGGTCAAACCTTGAAAATGACAATTTTTCAAAAATAAGTTCCAGACTTAAAAAAACAACACAAAGATGCAAAAATCACAGTTAAACACAGAAGAAAAACTCAAAACAAGTTAAAGGGATAGAACTTGGGGTGTCTCCCAAGAAGTTCTTAATTTAATGTCTCTAGCTTGACTATCAAAGAAGTGCTGATAAAAGAGCGACTTTTACCTATAGTAAGTGTCATATAGCATTGCTAATGAATACCCTTAAGCTTGGAATGAGATGGTAATGCTTGCCACATATGTTTAACTTGACTCAGCTTTAATAAACAAGCTTGGTGGGCTTGTAAAAGTGATGCCTATGTTAGTGGAAGAGGTGTTGGTCACGTAGGATCTCCAAAGATGTGATCTTTGATGGCTCGTGTTGGCACTATAAGTTAGACAACATAGACATCTTCTTGTAATTCTTTTTGAATATCTATTCTTATGTCCCTTCTTCACTTAGAGATTCTTCTTGAAAAATCTCTAAGTACTCCTTACTTGGTGTAGGTTTCTGACTTGGTTCAAACTCAAACATGTTAGACAAGCTATGTTATTTCAACTCGGCCAGCGTATTAGCAATTTAACCAACTTGAATTTCTAAGTCATTAATTTGAAGAAGTTTGGCAATCATCAATTTGTTGGCATTACCCCTCAATTGATTGATTTGCATTGTCATTTGGATAAGTGCCTCTTCAAATGCCAGCCTCCTGAGGTAGGGTGTCAACTTACGACTACATCAAGTTAGAATTATTCTCTAACCGTGGTTGCTCCTTGAACAATCCAAATCCCAATAATTATACTTTACTATATCTTTAAAAAAGTATAGGCTTCATAGATGGATTGTTGATAGAAATAAATGGTACCATTTCCTAATTCCACCCAAGTTTTTGTTATGTCGCTCAAGCCATTAAGGAAGATTTGAAGTTGACCCTTTTTTGACAAACCATGATATAGGAATTAGATAAGCATATCTTTAAATCTTTACCAAGCACTATAAAATGGCTTCAAATCTTGTTGAACAATGTTTAGGAGGACATGTCAATCAAACATCTCCTAGTACGTCACTTAAGAGCACAAAACAAAAATAAAACATAAAACAAGAAAAAATATAAAAAACAAACAAAACAAGCTTAAAATAATTAAATTAAAGAAACACCTAAACTTAAACCAAGTCACTTAGATGCAATATTAGCTAGAATTCTTGAAAATTTTTAATCCCCAACAACGATGCCAAAAACTTGTTACGTATATTTTCATGTGTGCTCACATGTGAACAAATCGCCACAAGTAATAAAGTGATAAGAAGTCAAGTATCGTCTCACAATGATTGAATTCAAGAAAATAATTAAATACCACAATTAAAATGATTCAATTTTTTCTAGGCAAATAAAATTAAAGAGAAAATGTAAGCTAAACAACTAATGTAAACTAGAAAATTAAGAAATAATGCCAATAGAGAAAATGGATTGAAGAAAACTCGATGGTAAATGGAGCTAAGGGTTTTAATTTCACTTTACTAGCAATGCTTATCCAATTCAATAACTAGTTAACAAATTTCACCCAAATCATTAATCATAGGTTTACAAATTATTTTCACTTCCACTTTCAAGTGCCAAGTAATACAATATGCACAACAATCAAATTAATATCCCTGTTAACTCAATTGATTGAATATTCATTAAGATTAAATCGACTCTGATGATTACCCAACTTATATTAGCCTCCTAACTCAATACCAAATGGGTTATGTTTCTCAAGATCCAATATGTGAAAATGACTCTCCCAAGACTAAATTCATACATCTAACATTTCTAATAAATTGGGTAAATAAAGTTAAACATAAAGCACAAATAACACAAATGATTTTAAATGAAATTAAATTAACTATCTTTGAATCTTTAAAACATTACTAAGGTAAAGCGACATCAACCCCCCCAGCATAAAGAGTTTAGCTATCCATTAAGAATTCCACAACCATACCCTAAAACAAACCAAACATCGCAATCATTGTTTAAACTCAAAAACAAAGAGCAACTACAAGTTCAAAAGCTAGACATAAAGGAAGAAAATGAGAGATAAAAAACTAGTTGAAGAACAAGCTTCCAATCTTTAATCTTCCTTATGTATCCAAGCAAGCCTCTAAACCCTCAAGTTTCGCTTTCTTTTTGAGTCCGAAAATAAGTCTCCAAAAGCCCTCTTGAAAGTCCTCTCACTTTCCCTTTTATATTAGCTCTTTCCAGGGTTTCATGCCAAGAGAAAATGGCATCTTGCGTGTTTTGGTGCTACTTCAAGAAGATTCCTGCTACATCTTGAGTCCATAGTGACTTGGAGAAGGCTAACTGGTGGTATGGCATCGCATCGAGCAAAACTGGTGATGCATCCCCACCAAAACTCACGCTGCATCACAAAAACTAGTGATGCATCCTGAAATTGTTCAAGTTGAACTTGAGATCCGTGTTGCACACCAAGATTGTGGTGATGCATCCTGAAGCTACTATCACTTTGTTTCTTGCTCCTTTTTAGTTTTGAACATTTCCTTCAAGCAAGGGAAATGCCTCTGAAGCTAATAAACACAAAGAAAAACACAATAAAAAGACTAATAAAATCACCAAAAACTAACATAATACTAATTGAAAATAAATTGATAAAATCAATTTATCAATTCATCCACACCTTAAAAGGCACCATGTGATGTTTCCAACATTATTACCTTTTATTTTTATAACTTTTGCTTTGTTTTATTTGTCTATTTTGCACGCATGATGTATGTTCTCTCCAACTAGTGGTTCAGTAAAGAAATATAATATTTATATTTCTCCATTTAAACATTTGACTTTCAACATTTAAAATATCAAAACTAACCCCAAGATAGACCTTAGCCCTTAATTTATTCTCTTATTTTCTTTCGTTGTATTCTCCTCTTTTCTTTCATTATATCCCCCTATGTACATAGTTAGAGCGGTAGGGCGGGATCGGAAAATACTTCTCTATCCTCATCCTTACCCCTCAAAATAGTCCATCCCAGTTAAAGAGAGATAGGGACCGGATCATGGAATTCCTATTGGAGTGGTTGTCTTCACTATGTCCATGTCAATCCAAACCATAATATTCATTACCTAAAAAAATTTCAATAAGTTAGAAACTAAAAGTAAATTGAAATTGATCCTAAATTAAATTTAAGTATAATGATCTAAAAAAAATTCCTAAAATATATATGTTCAATGTATAAGGGCTTGTATGGGGGGTGGATTCTAATCTATCCTTATAGGTTATAATGGTGTTTTTTTATTTTTATTTTTTATTTTTGTCTTTTTCCTTAACTTTTACTACTAGTTTTTACTATTTAAATCATCTCCAACCTTTCGAACAAAGGTTCTAGTCCTCCCCTAATACCAACTCTAAGTGTTGCGAAATACATGTTAAAAATAAATAATCTAAGCCTGATTCACTCTTATTTCTACAATCACTGGCATAACATAATATAATTGGTAGATGCCCTATATGTGTGTGTATATATATATATGTATGAAGAAGGGATAAGACATTAAGTGTTTCCCCAGTCCTCACCTCAACCCTAATTTGTAAAAAAGAACTTATTATCTTAGCCTCATCCCAAACTCTTTTAATAATCTCACATCCCCTGCCTTTAGAGCAAAAAAAAAAATCTCATATTCCCACCTTATTAAGGAAGGTTGTCCACTGAGCTCATCCTTTCTGGATAAAATGTCATCCCTATACATTATTGATCTTTCTCCTTCCCTTCATATGCATTGTCAATCACCCCAGTGCAATATGATCCCATCTCTCTCCCAATAGGCCGCTGCCATCCAATCTCCTTTCCTTCCATATGTATTGTTGTTGTAGCCTGATCCTCTTTTCTCCCCATTTTGCTTTCCCATTGCAATATGCATGTCATGATGATATTGCTGGAGGCTTGTGACTATCCTGCTCCAGTTATGGCTAGATCTTGTTTACAATAGGTGACTTGGGGCTCCAGATGATCTTGCAACATTGCACTTGCAGTTAACCGATGAGTGGCAACCTGCAATGATGACTCGAGGCTCACGACAATCTATCACGACCAGAAAATGGGTATGGTAACATGGAGGGGTTTAATTAAAATAAATATAATTTTCAACAATTTCATTTTGGCTAGTTTTTGTAAAATATGTCAAATTTTTCAATCCATTTGAATTAGTCTTATGTCTTGCAATTTTGAATTTATAAATACTACCAAGTAGCTTTCTAAAATCAAATGGTGGGAAATTTTAAAATACTAAGTTTTTTGTTCAAAAAAATTTGGAATGAAACAAACCTCTTGTACTATTAGGGTTCAACAAACTCAACATACAAAATAAAATCCACAAGAAAATAAAGACAAGATAGACATCAAACTTAGTCTAAAGTGAGAGTTTAGTTATACACGTCATGTTGCAAAATATTTAATTTTAAGTTTGCATGTGAGTGTAAAAATTCAATTATTAGTATGCCAATTAATTTTAATTTTAGGTATTCAATTAAAATTTCTAATGTATTAAATATCAATTTGATGTTATTTTGAACATTCTGACAAAATTTAAATATTTTACTATTTCACTCCTAATTTTTAGCAAATTTTATTTTTATTTTGCACCTATTGTTTTTTTCAACTCTCTCTTAATCCCTCTCTGACTCTCTCTCACCTTTTTTTCCTTTCATCTTTTTTCTCAAACTCTTTTTCTATCTTATTTTATCAAGTCTTACACTCCCTCTTTCTTTCAATTCTCACTCTCTCTTCCTCAATCTCTCACCATCTCTTTCTCATCCCCTTTTTCTCAAATATCTCACTCTCTCTCTTTCTCCAATCTATCTCTCTCTTTCATCCACTCTCTCTCTTTCTCAATTTCCTCTCTTTCTCTCACTTACCCTCCCTTTTCTTCACTCTCTCCTTCATTTTCAGTGACCAATTGAGCCCTCTACTGGAGCTTTCTCTTTCTACCATTTCCCCTTTCTGGGTGATCAACCCAAAACCACCCACCGGAGCACTCTCTCCCTTGCCTTCACTATTTTTCTTTCTTTTTCCTTCTCTTCCTCCCAGCCACCACATCGCCTTGCCAATTCACTAAGCCACGCCATTGAGTTTATCTCCCCGAGCCAGCATCGACCCTCTACCAGCCGTGCCACCGTCACCTTGTGAACACTAAGCCAACCAAGCCTAGCTGCCCTAGCCATCATTCTCCCCAAGCCTACTGTCGTTTGATCCCCTCTCCTTGAGTTCGCCAACCGCCGACCTAAGCAATATAGTCACCCTGTTCATTAAGATGCTGTCGAGCCTAGCCCAGATCAAACCTCCCCAAGCTCGTTAGAGTCTTCACACCACCTCTCCGAGCGACTAACTACCAGATCTCTCTTGCCAGGCCAACCATAATGTCGCCACCTGAAGCTACCACCCGTTTTTCTTAACCTCGCTGTGTCACTGCCACTAGCTGTCGTTGCAATATGACACTCCTCGAGTCGCCATAAACACTTTATCGCTGTCCTCCTCGCCCACTCGCCGGACCACACCACCCACGGCTGTGAACACCCCAGGCCCAAGGAAAAATATAATAATAATTAAATTAAATTAAATTAAACTTTTAAATGTACATTTGAATTGCTCTCAGATTTGAAATTTAAATCAATATTGTAGTTGAAATTGTTCTGGGAATTGGATATATTTTTTTTGTAGGTCTGCAAGCATTTTTGGAATTTTGGGCAATCAATATTTTAAGACGAGTCATACCAAATTTTTTGAAAAATTTACAAATATTAAAAATAAAATATAGTTTTTAAATTTGAAATAAGTGGTATACTAATTAATTGAATATACTGTAACTAAAGTTATAGAATTTTTGGATAGATAATGAAATTATCTGTGATTATATTTTAGGTACTATTCGACCCAGAATTAGAGAAAAAGATAGCTTTGAAATACGTACTAGAAGTTATTAGTAGATAATTGTCAAGAGGTAGGATATCTTATCCCTTATTTGTAGCCAGTTTTGTTTTTAATGATTTAGCCAAAAAAGTTGATTTAAAGAAAATGAATTTCTAAAGTTTTATAAATTTTGTGATTTTTAAAAATATCACAATTTTAGAAATTAAAGGAAAATAATCCAGACATGGATATTTGATTAAAAAAATAGCATATTTAATTATGTGATTCATATTTTAAAAAGCAATTTAGAAAAGGAATTTAGTGGTTAAAAGAATATACTAGGAGCCAGCACACACGTGCGAAGAGTGCATATCTTGATCAAGGATCACTCATTATGATTCGGTATGGTGAGGAGGCTTATAGGACCATATATGATTGTAGATGTATTTAAGGACATGAATTGCATAACCACGAGTGCAAGTTTAAAATTATGTACTACATCATTCTATTATTATTATGCTAGTTAAAGAAAAATGTTTAAAAAATGATTTACAAATATCCTACTAGGCTTTTCGCTCATGTTTTAAAACGGGTAACCACCGAGAGAAAAAGGAGATCAAAAGATACAAGTGTTGTGGAATAACCACTTGGTGACTAAGGATTAAGAGCTAAAGTATTATTTTGTTTACTTTGGGAAACATTGTGCAATTCAAATTTTGAATGTTTGGGACTGTGAATCTTAAATTTTATTTTGGCATTTAATTTAATTTATTTTATCTAAGTCAGCATCTGTGTGACGTGGGGATCCTACCGAATGATTCTGAAGTGAGATTTTAAACATAAATGATAATGATTGCTCAAACATAATTTGAAACGCAATTAAAAGATAGTAAATGTTTTTAAAGTAAAACTGGTAGACCTAGGGATTTGAGATTACCTTGATTTAATTAAATGACCCTCTACGTCATTATCCTATATATTTAGGATGTGACAATTTTTGGTATTAGAGTGTGGTTTAGGATTTCCATGAGAATTGCATGCATACTTAGAGTAATATAAATTTAAACTTATAGTCTAGAATTTTATTTTATTTTATTTTAAAATGTCACAAAAATGTAGAAGTGGAAACGTCCTAACAACTACACCAACATCGATGTTAATGTTATAGTCTGAATAGGTAGACGTCGCACAAGCCATGTATTAGGCATTTCAGAGCATGGCTGCTCGTGTAAGGAATGAACCGGTCATAAATGACATGAACCGAATCCTGTGAGATTTTCAATAATTTAGAGTCTAACTTTCACTGGAGAAGGCAATCCCTAAAAAGCTAATGACTAGTTGCAGAGTGTAATAGTGAAGATAGATACCATTCAGACACCACCTAAGCATCAGATTGAAATCATTTCCACTTGCTTGGATGGTAGAACTGGTATTTGGTGGAGGCAAATTAGGAGAAATCATGATCTACACGAGATGACCTGGGAGATGTTTAAGCAACTATTCTATGATAAGTTTTTCCTGAAAAGTTTTAAGGACCGGAAGATCATAGAATTTATTGGCCTACAACAAGGAAATATGACTATCTTCCAGTACGTGTCTAAATATGGAGAATTATTTTGATTTGCATCTTTAATGGTCCTAAGTGTATCAAGTTTGAGTAAGGACTTAAACTGTCTGTAACTTGACTGGTAGTAGGTATGCAAATCCAGGACTACCCAACAATTGTGTCGGCCTCCCTATGTATCAAACAGGATAATCAAAATTTTCAAAAGGAGAAATCAAAAACTCCGAGGACATCTAGTGGGCTAATTAAAAACTAGCATGGAATTCACACACAACTTAGTGGGGTTAACTTTAGAGGTGGAAAAGACGATAGTATTAATAACACCTCCTTTAGAAGATCAAACCCTTATGATAGGAGTTACTATAACTATGATCAGATAGGACAACTAAAGAGGAATTGCCGTTACAGGAAGTCACAGCAAGCTCAACAGCCTCAGCAATCTACACAGTCTTCAACTAGATTCCATTAGCCAAGATCTAGATAGTTCAGTCAGGGACAATTAGGATTTGGCTGGCCATAATATAGGCCACTAAAAACCTTTTTCCAGCAAAATTACAGACCCTAGTTATTCTAACCACAATTGAAACCTCAGACGTCGACCCACATGTAAGCTTCCTTGCAACTGCCATAATTTAGGCCAATAAGACCAACTTTACTGAGAAACAACGTGAATGACAGGGGTAAAGGGAAATGTATGCTATAGAATAGGGTGACCCAACAACTTGGATTAGTCCTATAGTTATGGATGGTATTATCCTTATCTTTTCTAATTGGACACACATATTGTTTGATACTAGTGCTAGTTAGTATTTTATTACATCGACATTTGCAAAAACACTAGAGATAGAAATAAAACCTCTAGAGTCACCTTTACACTTACGTACGCTGCATGGGGAAACTGATGATTCATTAATATGTTGGATTAATGTTGTTGCATGGGAAGGTGAACAACTAAATGTCTAGTGTCCTACTAATGACCCATTATAATGTGATTCTTGGTACAGATTGGTTAATGCAGACCAGGGCAATATTAGGTGGTTAATGATGACTAGCAAACTATTGAGACCAGCCATAGGTGGTTGGCAGAAATTATCATGTGTTGCTTCTATTTTTGCATTTGAAGGTGACGATAACCTGAATAATAACGATCACCATACTCTAGAGGTAGATGAATTCCCAGATGTATTTCCTAAAGATCTACCTAGTTTGCCACCTGACTGAGAGATAGAATTCTATATTGACTACATCCTTAGTACAGCTTTGATATCAATTCCACCATATAAAATGGCATGTGTAGAGAAAGCTAAGTTATGGAAACAATTGATCAAATTGGAACTTTAGGGATTCATTCGGCTTAGTAAATCACCATAGGAAGCACCGATCTTATTTGCAAAGAAACAAGATGGAAGCATATTGCTATGTGTCGACTACAGGCAGTTAAATTAGGTGACAATCAAGAAAAAATATCCTTTGCCAAGAATTAATGAATTACTTGATCAACTAGATGGTGCTTAATACTTCTCCAAGATCGACCTGAGATCCGAAAATCATCAGTTAAAAATTTGAGATGTGGATATTCCAAAGGCAAAATTCAGGACTTGATATGGATCCTATGAATTCTTGGTTATGCCTTTTGGTTTGACAAATATCTCAGTATCTTTTATGGATTTGATGAATTATGTTTTTTGACTGTTTTTAGAATAGTTTGTCATAGTCTTTATTAATGATATTCTGATCTACTCTAAGACTTAGAAGGAACATGAACAATACTTAAGATTGGTTTTACAAACTCTACGAGAACATAAGTTGTATGATTAGAAGGAGAAATGTGACTTTTGCTATCATAAGTCAAATTTCTTAGGCATATTGTATCCAATCAAGGTATAGCCATAGACCCCGCTAAAATTGAAGCAATAATGAAGTGGGAACAACCCAAGAATGTAACTTAAATAAGAAGTTTTTTAGGATTGGTGGGATAACACTGCAAATTTGTTTAGAATTTCTCATTAATTATAGCCCCAATAACAAGAATAACAAGAAAAGATATCCAATTTCATTGGGAAAATAAATGTGAGAACACTTTTCAAGAATTAAAGGCTCGATTGAGTAGTGCCCCAATTCTTATAATTCTTAAGCCAGAAAAGCCCTATGAAGTTTAGACTGATGCATCAAGAAAAGGACTCGGTGTGTTCTAATGCAAGAAGGGCATATTGTGGCTTATGCATCACGACAATTGAAGACACATGAGAGGAACTACCGTACACAAGAGTTAGAGTTAGCAGTCATTATTTTTGCTTTGAAAATTTAGGCCCCGTTTAAGGCTAGTTTTGGAGACATCCAAAACTACCATTTTTCCAAAACTTCACTACTTTTCACTATTTACATTTTTAAAATGCTACAGTAAACTCCAAACTTTAAAAGTCCATAACTTTGTGTATACAAGTCCAAATGAGATAATTTTGTTTTTAAATTGTATAGAATTTCGAGAGTAACGAAATAATATCCATATTGATATTTTTTTTCTGAAAAAGTTTTTAAAATTTTTTATTTTTTCATCCCAAACAGTTTTTTCTCCCAAACATACTTTCCAAAACAACTTTTTTCCAACCCAAAAATAATATCTCCAAGCATCTCCCCCAAACTCTCCCTTAGAGATGCTATCTCTATGATGTCTCATTTTGGATTTTCTTTGATTATAAAAGTTTGCAATATCTTTTTACTCGGAAAGATCTAAACTTAAGATAGAAACATTGGGTGGAGTATATGGAAGATCACAACTTTACTTTGGAGTATCGTCTAAGAAAGGCTAATGTCATAGCTGATGCTCTTAGTCGAAAAGGTGTAGGTGCTCTTGTCTCGTTAGTAGTACTCGACTGGGAAAGGACAACAATAGTCAGAGATTTTGACTTTTAACATTCTAGGGATCAAGATTCATTCACTTTATACAACTTGGTAACTCCACCATCCCTGGTTCAGCAAGTTAAGGAAAATCAAAATAAGGATAATCATCTGCAAAATGTCTGGGCAAAGCTCCAGAATGGAGAGCTACTACAATACTAGAATATCCAAAGCGATGGAACTGTGTATTTCAAACATAGTCTAGCCATTCCTTAAATACCAAAATTGAAGAAGGTAATTATGGATAAAGCCTATAAATCTCGATTTACAATTCATCTAAGAGTTATCAAGATGCACAATGATCTAAAGAGACAATACTGGTGGCAAAGACTGAAGAACGATGTGATAATTACCAAGGTCTTTTTGTTTGTATGAGTTGGATTCTATGGGTAGGTTTTTGTATTTTTTTCATGTGCTTAGGAGCTTTGATAGAGGGGTGGTGTCACTGTAGACTCATCATGTCTGTTGAAAGGTTATTTTTGAAGTCTGAATTTGGTGGTACGATGCTTATGGTTGTTGCATTAGATGGTAATAACCATATTTTTCCATTAGTTTTTTCTATTGTTGACTCTGAGAATAAGAACTCCTAGTAGTGTTCTTTATGAACTCAAGGCAAGCCATTAGTGATCGTGAGGGGTTGTTTACCATTTCTGATCAGAATTTTTGAATTTCGAAGTCTGTGGAGACAATTTATACAACAGTTAAGTATAGAATGTGTATTCAACATTTTTTAAGAAATATGAATGCAAGACTTAAGGGCTTAAAAATGGATGATTTGTTTTATCACTGTGCAAAGGCGTATCTTGACCAAGATTTTAAATATTTCATGCAGCAAATAGAAACTGCTAGACTAGAAATTCGATAATATTTTTATGATGTTAGTTACAAGAAGTGGGCTCATGCTTTTTTTAGACAGAGTAGATATGATGTCATGACAACCAACATATCTAAGTCTATGAATGCTATGTTACTAGAGGCTAGAAAATATCCAGTTTTCTCATTAGTTAAGTCATTTCATAGTTTATTACAGAGGTGGTTTCACAAGCATAGGAATATTGCTGATAAGACCATCACACTTTTTACTACACGAGCTGATCTTCGATTGTAAGATGTAGAGGCAGTAGCGCGTTTCATGAGTGTAAGCTTTATTTTTTTTTTTTCCTTTTTCTCTTGTAAATACATGGATTTCCTTGATAATATTTGTATTTCCAATCTTTAAGTAACCAAATTTTCTAGTAAATATTTGCTTTCTATCCTTTTATCAGGTTTACCCAATGGATGTAATTCAGTATTAGGCTGTTGAAGGCAAATTAAACAACAATGTAGATTTGATGAAGAGGATATGCACTGATCTTGTATGACAAAGCGATGAATTTCCATGTTCTCATACGGTTACGGCTATTTAGAAGTGGAAGTTAGATCCGGCTGATTTTGCTGCTGTTTATTTCAAAAATAGTGTGTTTAAGGATACTTACAATGTTATAGTATATCCGTTGAGGGATAAATCTGATTGGAATGTTTCTAAAGATGTGATAAATATTGATATATTTGCACCAGCTAATAGGCATTCTATTGTAGAAGAATGTTCTAGTTTGAGGTATTCTAGATATAGAAACTTCGGTCACAATAAGCGTACTTAAAAGAACTGAGTTTCTAGTGATATGGGTGAATCATCTTCTAAGAAGATGAAATCTTGATGACAGAATCAAAACTAGATCTATTGTTGAAGATTTTAGACTTTTATATTGTGATATTTCATTTTTTTTTTTTTTAGTTTTTCATTTAGAAAATATATGGATTTCTTAGAAAATGCTTGTATATATATATTTTTTGAATATACATTTGATTGGTATTTGTGGTTTAGTTCTATATGTTTTAGATTTTCTTTTTGATAAGAGCTATATGTTTTGATTTGTTTGTTCTATAAAGATTTGGATTTTTTGGGGATGGAGTTTGTGATATATTGGGTTTTTTTTTATTTTTTGTTTTTTGTTTTGTTAGATATTTTAGTTTGTGAAAATTGCAAATTCCTGTTTTTCTTTCATTATATATGAATTTTTTTTGTGAAATGCATGAATATAGTTTTGACCATATTTGTTTACAAATTATTAAGTCACAAAAAATTTTTTTGTGAAACTTTTATGAAACTCCATAAAATTACCTACACAAAAATACTTATATGGACAAAATAGATATTTATTTGATAATATGTAGATTTACTATACATGTGTTAAACAGTAATAATACAATGCAGAAGCATTCCCTCTTAAGCACCTGTTTACAAAAACAATTATTAGAGTCAAAGGTAACTTTCTTAAGCACCCGTTCAAAATGTATTGGTGCATTTTAAAAAATTTCAAGTTAAAAGCCAACATTTCAATCCTTATATAATTGGCCAATCACTCATAATTCTATTATGTCATCCTCATTTTTAAAACAGTTGTCTAAATCTAAGTTATTATAAACCAAAAAACATATTAGTTTTTTTTATCACATCTTGGGATCAAAGTTGGTGATAGGTTCATAGTATAGTAAGTGGCATGATGTTGAGTACCTCTGAGATAGGTTGTGTTTCTTCTAGTGAATCAAAGTCCGGATTGAGCTTGAAACTTGGCATAATTGGTAAAAACGTTAGAATATGTAGTGGAATTTTAAAATTTTTTTAAGGATTGTTAAAAGACTCATGTTACTATATATAATAAATTAACAACAATTAAGTACCTTCAAAGGAAAACACCAGGAGCACCGGAGGAAATGATCGGGGGGCTTCAACCAACTAGGCTTATCTACTATTCTCCAATTCCTGGATGGTAGGGTGTGTGGACACTCGGTTCCTTGATTAGTATTCTAACATGATTTGTCTCCTTTCGAACACCTAAATCTCTTAAGAACTTATTGTTATGGTGATTTATACAACAACAAGCCTGCAAACTTGAGAGTCTGTGGTCTAAAGAAAATAGAAGTGGAATAACCCTTATTTATAATATTATATGAGGTCACCTTTTGAATTTTGAATTAGACCAAAAAAAGATTTTTCTCACCCATTCAACTTTAAAAAACCGATTCTCCCCTAGGCCAAAAGCTTGGATAAATTCAGCCACACTAGGGAGAAGAGGATTCAAATTTCAAATAGGATTTAAATAAAAATTTTTCTCTCTCTTATCCACAAAAAAAAAAACCAATTCTAACTTAGGGAGAATGTGACGCCCCGTGCCTTTAGTGGCCCAGACCATCACTAAAACTGCTTCTTTAACTTTTTCTTTAAAACTGATACTTAAACTTACTTATTTAGATATCAGAATTTTAGGGATTTTTTAAATATACGCGTATATATTTACTATTCACATACATATACTATTAAAATGCGAAATCTGAAAACATAGGGATTTCAATTATGCATACATACTTATACTGACTATTTAATTAAATATTATTCTAAATATGCTATTTAACTATTACTATTTAAAAATACTATTTAACTATTACTATTCAAAAATACTATTTAACCGTTACTATTTAAAGATACTATTTAAGGATTACTATTTAAAAATACTTATTACATAAACTGTGCGGAAGAATACTTGCAGTGTATCTATAACCTCACCCTCACATCCGCCTCCGCTGCCGTCATCGCCCATTGCTGTTTAAGCCATACGACGCTTACCTATAGCATGAACACACACCGTGAGCTTTAAGCCCAGTAAGTATAACATGTTAATCGCAAAATATGTTTAAAATATAGTACATACTTAAAATCATATAAGCATGTCAGGTATCAACATATACCACATATCACATATCCGAACATAGCATATCACTGAATGTAAAGCATCACATACTTTATGCATAACAGAATACATCGTGTACTAAATGCATATCTATTGTAACTAAAAGCATGCTGAACTGTAGTTAAGGCATATCGTAATAATGCATGATCCGGTTATGCTCATATTATGCTTCATTATTTATTATCTTTTCTTTACTCTGCTGAGGGCCCGTGTGTCAGTACCGTGTACGTGCAAACCATCAGTAACGCCCGTGGTCAAAAAGCTGGAGAGCCATCAACAGATGCTCAACTTTCTGCTTTAAATTACTTTAACTTGGAAAACCTCTGCAGCTGGACAGGCAGGTACGACACGCTTATTAAATTCCATCTTGTTTATCTATTCTAGCCATATGCTCTCTAAGGTATCCCTAATCTTACGCGATCGGAATGTATGGCCTCTAACTTGTTCATTCATCAATCTACTCGATTGTGAAACTATATGCTCTTATGTATGCTATGCAACATCGTGTGCATGATATATACTTAAAATATTGGAAAACCATTATTTTAAATTCATTTTATTCATACTGTAGGCGGAGTTGTACTTACCTATCAGCGAATAGTTTATACTCTCTCCTTCGTCACAATACAGGTATCTTCTTGTAATCATAACGCATTTTATTAACATTCACTCTTAGGTCACTGTAGTCATTAGTGACTAATAAAAACTTTATCGTTATGTGGTACCGATCCTTATCGGTACTAATTGCCCTCCTCCTAGAGTTTGAGTTTCTAATCGTGGATAATGAATTTATTTGCCCAATAAATTAATTAATGTCGCTTTTAGGTCACTCTATCATTGTATGGTACCAATGCCTATCGGTATCCAATTGCTCTACTTTGGGAATTTGATATTAATTTTCTAATCGTGCTTAATTAATTTTTCTACTTGACAAATTAATCACTGTCTCTCACTATCCCGTTCAAACTAGGTCCTTGATTGGTTAACCAACCAGCCAACTGACCGTATACCTCGCGTATTAACTGTTTAGCCTATCGGGTTACCTTTACCAATATAATCGCCCCAAATTCTATACTTAGCTCGCACCCATCCCTCAGGTGGTACTATTCTGACATACGGGTCGTTTTCTTACATTTAGGGATTTTGAATGGGAGGTTTACTAATCCTCAGAACACCCATCCTACTTTCCCGGACCTAGGTCATCAAAGGGGGGCTCGAGTTTCCATCCCGATCACATTTTTACCCCTCGTTTCCTAAAATACCCCTTTGTGCCATTTTAGAAATTTCGACAGCATTTCTGCTTAATTTTTTGACTTCCCGGCGTTTAGGAAACACCTCAAAACCATCTAACCTATTCTAATCTACCACGTACTATACCAGAGACCTAATTTTTATGTAAAAGTTAATTTTTATGTAAAAGCTTAACTTTTACGTAAAAATATTCACATTCTCTCATATTTTCTTTTTCAACATTTCATCCCTCTTTCTTACAATTCCTCAAGTCAGTATCCATAATTAATACACAATTATTCCAATAATAATATGAGGAATAAAGGAATCAAAATTACTACCAAATTGTTCCTATTGACGATCAAAAGAACTGTTCGATCTCGACCGCACAATCTTTGAATCATCGTTCTTCACTTTTGAAATTTCGGTTTGCAAATCGTATGCCACGGATGTGTCCGGAACGTCGAAAATAAGCCAACGGGCCATTCTTCAATTTTCGGTCACCTGCCATTGACTGGCGTTGACTGGCCATTGACTGGCGTTGACCATGGCGGTGATGGAAAAGGTTGCCACCATCTTGAAGAGCTCGACGAGAGGAACCCATTAATGGTGTCAATTTCACCAATTGAGACTCCTATCACCCGAAATCGGCCCTCGAAAGTCCGCGACGGCGGCAGTGGTTGGATCTCCATCTTCCCGGTGTTGCTGCCCAAAATTGATTTGGGGTTTTTGCTCCCCGTGTTGTTCTGAGCATTTTGGTACCTACCATGCAACTCAACTCCACCGGAATCGACGGATTCCACGGCGACGGCTACGGCAAAGGCTAGGCAGCATGATCTGGCAACTGTTGACGTGAAAAGAGGCCTAGGTTTTGTTCTACTCTTCACCACGAATCCATTGGGATTGAAATCGTTGCATTTGGACGTCAGACGGTAGAGATACGGCAGTTTGAAAATTTCAGCCTCTGGTAGACTTGGGCGGCGCGTGCGCCTTCCTCCGGCTTCTATTTCGTCAACTCGGCCCACCGTTGGAATCAGCTCATCGAGAGCTTTCCAACGGTGCAAGCGGTGTCGAAAACGGAGGTCGGATTCGACCGGTGGTTACTGTTTATCTACGGGTGGTGTGGGGAGAAAAAGATAGGGAAGAAAAAGAAATTATGAAGGGCCTTTTTACAAAAATCCAAAATTCTGGCCTCTTTATACTTTTTTTTGAAAATTTTTAACATGGGCTATCCTGACTAATTTGGGCGTGCTGAACCCAAATATATCAGTTTTATTTCCATCCGAGATCGTCTCGACCAGTTTTTCGATACTGCATGGTTCCCCATCAAAAATTACTTTTTGTGCTCAAATGGCTAATTTGAGCATCCTGATTCTAAATATATCAGTTTTCTATTAAGAAAAGGTCATTTTGACTAATTTCTTGATACTGTGGTTGTGCCTATATTGTGTTAACACTGTGCACGCATAATGAGGCGTTCTCGTGTGAAATTTCAAATACAGCTTCTCCTGACTAATTTGGATATGCTGATTCTAGATTTATCAGTTTTACATCCATCTGAGGTCGTCTAAACCAGTTTTCGGGATCTTTGTGACTCCCTCTCGAAAAACATGTCTGGTGCCCGATTAACTAATTTGGGCGTCCTAAGTCTAAATATATCAGTTTCGGGGTGAGAAAAGGTCGTCTTGACCCTTATCCCGATACTGCATATCTCTCAAATAAAAATCTATATTTTGTGCTCAATTAACCAGATTGAGCCTGCTGACTATTAATATATCAGTTTTATGCCAAATTAAAGCCGTCTTGGCCACTAACCTGACACTGCGTATCTGCTTTTCACAATTTACTATTCATCGTTTTCTGTCTGACTGACTAGTTTGAGCATTCTGACTCTGATTTTGTCAGTTTCTTGGCAATAAGAAGTCATCTAGACCATTTTTCTCAATACTATAGACCTATGAGGGCAATTATCGCTGCTGTACTCAGATGACCAGTCTGAGCATACTGATGACTAGCTCATCAGTTCTGTGTCAAGAAATGGTCGTCTGGACTGGTTTCTTGATACTGCGTGTCTCACACGCACACTCACATGTACTAAGGTAAACCGATCTCACTCTCGGTTACCCTTTTCATTGCATGACAGTTCTGTGTCAAGAAATGGTCGTCTAGACCGGTTTCTTGATACTGCGTGTCTCACACGCACACTCACATAATAAGGTGGACCGATTTCACTGTCGGTTGCCCCTGTCACTGCATGAATAGTAATTAAACGTTACTGTACCTGTTTATTTCATTCAACTGGAAAGTATACTGTATTTATTAACTTAATTATTCATTACATAGTAATTAAGTTTCATAATTCATGAGAGTCATTACAACGGCTCTCGGCTCACTACATAGCTTTCTACATGGACTCTTACACGGGCGTGTGTAAGGTAACACGGGCATATACATTTTGAACATGGGCGTATACTAGTTAAGACTACTCAACACGGCCATGTCTTTGAAACACATTCACCAACCCGAGCGGTACACGGCCACTTACACGGCCGTGTACCTGACCGTGTTACACTACACGGCCATGTACTCTTACACGGCTTCTTACACTTCAACAGTCCGAACAGTACACGATCGTGTACCTGACCGTGTTCTTCAAATGTGCACCAAAAAGCTTCAAAATACTCTAAATTCATTCCTTAATTACTTATTACATAGTAAGTAGGTTCCGTGAATATGGGGATCATTACAGAGAAACCCTATAAGATTTGGCCATCCTTTGTATGAGGAGAATCAAAATACAAATAGGATTCAAATAAGATTTTTCCTTCTCTCGTATCCACTAAAAAACTGACTCGTCTTGTGGAATTATCCACTATAAGATTCGGTTACAGCTCGAATTTGTGATTTAAAATTTGAATCAAATTTCAACTCTACAAATCTTTAAATTTTATCCACATGGATAATATTCCACAACTCTAATTCAAATTCAAATAAAATCATGGCAACTTTATTTGAAATTCAAATAATTGTGTAATCTCTTATCCAAAACAAAATTCAAATTCAAATAGGAGAAAATCTTGTCTTCCATCCTTATCTAATATGGACGCCACTCCTAGTTATGCTAGAACAAGATTTTGTTCAATCCAAATTCAAATAGGATAATCTTTTAAATTTCAAACATTTATCTTAAGACAATATTTTTAAAATTCAAATTAATCACATATTTGAATTCAAACACAATTAATTTAAATTTCAAATCTTATCTTCCAAAATAAATGTTAATTAAATATTTATCCCATTTATTATTAATAAAAAATTATAATTTTGCCCCTCTAGCACATAGAGAAAAATGCCTACACTCTGTAAGAAGGTGAACCGGATTTTTCTCTTCACTAAATACAAGATAACAAGCTAATAAGAATATCTCGACTAATTACCATCAATTAAGGAATTATGCAGAGCTAGTAGAGGGATCAATTGGACATATATAATATGGACTCCAATAATCCATGTAACCATTATTCTGTACCGAATAAACCCATTACAATTATTTGTTTCAAAATCACACCACTACAAACCTAAAACTGCACTCCTAATTATATATCGTATTACATAAGCTAGTGATAAACTATTGTCCAATGACCTTGTTATGTATGCACCACCCTCATATGATATCCATGATTAGCTTTAGGTCAAAGTCCGTTCAACCTACTAATTAAACTATCTTAAAAATCCATTATACTACTAAATAAGAAAATGATTATTCACCATATGTGAATATGAAGTCATTTGCCCAACAAATGACCCAAGGCCTTATCTATTTTCACATTAAGTATAATACCTTTAAAAGGGTACCCTTTACTCCTTATTAAAACTATGATTCCAATATCTGTACGCAAATACAAGTTATATACCCAACAAACTTGTCTATAAGCTTACTACCTATGAGACATTTTAGCTATTGGAATATCAAACTACACAAGTTATATACATGAAGCGATTTATCTACTCAAGATTAAGGTTATTATATAATGAACATCAAAAGTGACATGATCCACTCAAGTGGACTACACAGATCAATTACACTTTGGTCTTGATCCAATATGTCACCACTAAGCAATATATCTATGTCTCTACTTGGGAGTTAAAGCTCTAGACAGTTAAGACAAACTGTCCATGCATGGTCTAACCCCATAGACTCGGTGTAAGGACTGCCATTTTCATGCCATCTACTTACCATGAAATAAGACATCAAGGAATAAAATTAGAGTATTTTGAGAGCTTTCGGATGCACATTTGGAGAACACGGTCGGGTACACGGCCGTGTAAGTAGTCGTGTACAGTTCAAACTGTGTACGCGTGAGAGAAGCCGTGTAAGTGTACATAGTCGTGTGGTATGACACGGTCAGGTACACGGCCGTGTAAGTGGCCGTGTACCGCTTGGGTAAACAAATGTGTTCCAAGACATGACCGTATTGAGCAAGCTCAACTAGTACATGCCCATGTCAGGATAATACACGCCCGTGTTGCCTTGTACACGCCTGTGTAAGAACCCGTGTAGAAGGCTGTGCATGGAATTGAGAGCCATTGTAAAGACTCCCGTAATGCGTGAAACCTAATTGCTATGTAATGAGTAATTAAGTTGGAAAATACAATATATTTTCCAGTTGAATAGATTAAACAATATGGTGCTGTTTAAGTACTATTCATACAGTGAAAGGGACGACCGACAATGAACCCGGTCCACCCTATTAAGTGTATGAGTGTACGAGACATGCAGTGTCAGGAAACTGATCTGGACGACCATTTCTTGACATAAGATTGGTGAATAGATCACTAAATCACTCGGACCAAACGTTTGAGCATAACAACGATAAAAAAACCCTAACAAGGGTGTGGTATCGAGAAAATGGTTCGGATGACCTCTTCTTACCTAGAGACTAACAAAATCAGAGTCAGAGCAGTTAGACTAGTTAGTTAAGTATAAGACAGCGAATAGTGAATAGTGAAAAAATGTAGTGTCAAGTTACTGGCCAAGACGGCCTTAATTTGACATAAAATTGATATATGAATGGTCAGTAGGCTCAATCTGATCAATTGAGCATAAAATAAGAAATTTAGTTTGAGAGATATGCAGTACTAAGATGAGGGTCAAGACGACCTTTACTTGCCCCGAAACTGATATATATGTGGACTCAGAACGCCCAAATTAGTCAATCGGACACCTAACATGTTTTTTGAGGCGGGATCACACAGATCCTGAAAATTAGCTCAGACGATCTCCGATGGACGTAATACTAAGAAAAATAGAATCAGCACATCCAAATTAGTCAAGAGAGACTGTGTCTAAAATTTCGCTTGAAAACGCCTCGGTTTGCATGCAAAAGGACAACACAATGTAGACATAACCACAGTATGGGAAATAAACAGTAAAATAGACTGATAATAGGCTCTTAGACAGTATAAAATGACCAGGAATTGACAGTGTCAAAATCGGATTTAGAAAACCCAATTTTCAGATAAAAATTAGAACACTATCAAGAAAGGACCGAATACCGCAGTAGAAAATTAGACTGCGTAGAGAAGCCAACATAGATAAATTTTGACCCTAAAAATCCGTGCCCTTAGTTGCAAAAGTAGTTGATTTTGGCTGCTCACATAGCCCAAAAGATGGCAGTAAAATAATACCCTAGCCATGACACCTTTTGAATTAAAAATTCAAGGTTTTCAAGTATATGGTCAAAGAAACATTGTTTATTTCTCTCCCTTCCATGCAGCAGCCCACACCCATTTATGAGGCTGAAATGGCAGCAAAATTTGTCCCTTGATTAGGCTAAAATGGTGGATAATTAAGTTGGTTTAAGCTTAAGCAAGTAAGACTAGTTTTGCCTATAAAAGGAACACATGACAACAAGGGTTCCTTTCTTCATTTGGCACCTTAAAAATACAACACTTTTTCCTCTCTTTCTTTCTATTGCAGCCGACCACCCCTTCAGCCAAAAACCCCCATTTTCAAGCCAAAATCCCACCAAAAAGTTACCAAAAATCCAGCCGTTCTAGCTTGTGATAAGAGGTTTCATTTCCAAGCCATTCTAAGGTGATCAAGGGTAAGTTTTAGAATCCAATCTCTGTGGATTTAGTTATTGTTTTGGATTGACATTAGGAGAAATTATTTTGATATTTTGCTAGTACAAAAATCGACCCCTATCCTATTGGATCCACACGGCCATTTTGGTCTGTGACGCCTTAAATTTTATTTAAGGGTCAATATATAATTTAAATAAAATTAGTGTGCCAAAAAGTAAGTAAAAATCTTTTGGAAACCCTAGGTTGGTTTCCTAGTCAAATTCCGCTCAAAAAGTCAACAATTTTAACTTCAAAAACTCTAAAATATTCGGCCATCACTTGGGATTTTTAATTAAAATTTAAATCCTACAAATCCAAGGAGGATTCAAATTTAAATTTCATCCCTTAAATATAAAGAAGAATTTCGGCCATAAAGTGTAGGAAATAAAGGAGATTTTATTTGAATTAAAAGCTAGGTCAAAACTCAATCAAAATTCAAATTATTTTTTTTCCTAAAAACTAATGGATAATTCTCAGCCACTTAAGGGGAAATAAGAGAGAAAACCCTAGCCTCAAAACAGCACAAAAACTTTTCCTTTTGCCCCTTAAAATTTTCGGCCAAACAAGGAAGAGAAAGGGAAAGAAAAACCTAGTATAAAAACCCTCTTTTAACTCTCATTCACCCTTCCTTTCACTCTCAAAAATTCGGCCAGCCTCTCCTTGTTTCCTCTCTGAATTTTCTCTCCCAAAACAACCCCAAAACAGCAAACAAAAACCTACCTAAAGGCAGCTCAAGAATTTAACAAATTTTGAGACAAAAACAAGGTGAGAAATCAACTTTTTCCTCCATTCTCCTTTTGATTTTAAATCCGAAATTTATATGGTTTTCTCCACTGTTTTCCCTACTGTTTTGAAGACTCCAACACTCACACAAATTCAGCCAAAAAGGAGAACAAGCATCAAAAATAGTACAGCACAAACAAGGTGTGAATCTCTTTCTCAAACCCTAAAAAATGTTGCCTCTTTGTTTCCCTTTCAAAAACCTTATTATCACATGTGTAAAATTTTATGTTTTTGTCAATTTGATTCTTGGGTTGTGTTAACCACATATAAATAAGGTCCTTCACAAAATTTCATGATCATTGGATGAAAATTGAGTTGATTTGAGACTAATTGAAATTCGGACACAGAAAAACGGAAATCTGGAAAATTATCATATGAACAGTAAATTTGTGTCAGCCATAACTTGAGTTTTAAAAACGATTTTCAAGTAATTCTTGCCTAAAATTAAATTCAAGATGTCCTCTAAATGCCTGCAAAATTTCAGAACCAAACTCATCCGTTTGCCCAGTCAAAATATTTTTCTAAGATAGGCGGACAGAACTACCAGTTTTTGAACTGAAACTGAAACCCAGATTTTATGCCTGAAAACAACCCCTCAGTTTTTGGCCTAATTGAATAACCAAACGATGTCCAAAAATTATAAAAATTATATAGAATTAAAGCTACGGATGTCTAGTTTAACATATTAAAAATTTAGAATTTTTGGGATTAAAAATGAATTAATATTGATTTTACAATCAGCCTAGGTTAGTCTGTCCATGTCCAGTAATATCCTAACTTAGAGTTTTTCATAAATTTTAAATCCCAAATGTTTATCAAACGTTTTGAAATCTTTTGTGGCACACTAAAATGATTGGATGATTATGTCTAGACCTAGACTGATCATATGTTGTGATTATAGGATTTATTTGACGTTCTTGCTGGATTTGTGGATCACGTTATCGTAACGCTTGTGTGATAATCGAGGTAGGACGTTCTAGCCTTTTCTGGGAGTAGTCAAGTGTTTTAAATTTCCCTGTTTTATCGATGGCATGCTGTTTTTCAGTTTATGAAATTATTATACTATTTTTGATGAAATAAACGCATGCAACGTGTTTGCAATAAATGTGTATTTTAAAGCGTGTTTTGATTAATAGCATAATATAACTTGGTAAATACCATCTTTTGAATAATCCGGTGAACATAATTGAGCTCTAGTTCACGATCATTGTAAATGATGCGTGCGTCCCAAAGTTGACGCCATGGGGGAAGGTCCCTAAACCTGCGCAGGGCCGTTCGGCCTATTTAGACCATAACGAGATGATCTAGGATAATTCAAATTCGAGGCACGTATATTATACTACGACAAGTCCTCACTCAAAATATGATGGTTTATTTTAATGATTTATTATTTTTAATATTGGGGCACGTATATTGCAGCTACGCTAAGTCCTCAGCAGAATAAAACTTATATTAAAAATGTTTTCACGAAATTGTTGATTATTTGTTTTAAATGATTATTATGCCATGTATTCTTAAATTGTTGATTTTACTTTTGGAAACGAATATTATGCCATACATTTAAATGCTACCTGTTTAATCCACCTTTGTTTCTGTCCTACTGAGCCAGTGCTCACGTCCCTTTTCTTTGTGATTTCGAAATGACTACTTCCAGGTACGGGAGGTAGCAGTTCCGAAAATCGTTGAGATATCCGTTACTACCGAAGATGATGCTATCCGTTTTCTCCATCTTCTTCTTTATGTTTCTCGTTCTGATGTAATGAGACTTTAAGTTTGTACTTTATTTCACGTTATTTAAATTTTATGCTTGGGAATATTTTATGGTTGGTAATTTCATTTGAAAACCGATTTTGTGTTTGATTTCCGCATTAAAAAGTATTTATTTTCTCCTTTATTTTATTATGTGGTTATGATGCTACTTTATAAATAATTAGGCTTAGCTAAATTATAATGTTGACCCGCTCTTCGTAATAAATGTTTTCCTTAAATCTCGGGTTGATATTATGATTTGGCTGCCGTGTCACGTGTCTAAATTTTGGGCCGTGACATGGTCATTAAGCTTTGGTTCAAAATCGTGCTTGGTTCAAAGCACAAGAGGTAAACTGAAAACCCCCCCTTTGATGGTTAGATGATTTAAGTTTTATCAAAGCTATTTATGTTTATTTGTTTATGTAAATGGTTTGTAATAAGTTTATTTTAAGCCTTTAAGTTTTTATTTTAAAGTTTATGTAGTTGTGGTTGTATTTACATTATTTTTACGAATGGTTGTGTGCAAATGAGAACATGAACATTTTTAGTGGCTAGACACAATCTGTCCTTACGAAAGGCCACGGATTTTGGCCATTTCAACCCCTTTAGGGTTTGAATTTGGGATTACGTAAATATGGTATTTTAATGAAATTTCGATACGATCATTTTTATGTCAAATAGCCCTCGGTCAAAAATGACTTTACGATAGGTTTTTAGAGTGGTTTTCACTCGATGCCCAAAATTGGGACCAAAAAAATCTGAACCCAGTAATTAGTCTCGAGTTTTACTTAAAATGGACCACTTAGAGTCCGAACCGAACTTTGGGCTTAACATGAAAGTTGTAGAACATGTCGAAACCTTTAAGAAATGTGTATTTTAAAAATTTGGTCGTTTCAAACCTCAAACAGAGCCGTTTTTAAAATGACATAAAATTGGGATTTTGCAAAAAAACTGGGCATATAACCCAACGGGTTTAATGAATTTAGGAGTCATTAGAGTTGGATTTAGGCTCCGAAGTGAACACGAGATTTGTTCATCTCATCGAGGACGAAAACTTTTATGTTCGCCAAATTCACAAACAAAGTCGTTTCGATTAAGTTTCAAAATATTTTTCAAAAATAGTTCAAAAACCACCCTTAAAATGTGACACCAAAAATGTGCTTTAAACTTGTTAAAATATAAAAATAGTTTTCATAAAAACCACCCCCACCTTCCAATGGGGTGATAAGGGGATAGGTTCCAAACATATAATTTTATTAAGAATTTTACAAGGTAACCAAAAAGATTTTTCAGATATAACTTAAACAGTATGGGTAGCCTGGTAGGCTATCACACCAAACAAGCACTAGTAACCCAATAGATTACTTAGCTTATGATGCGCGAGATAAACGGTCAGTTGACTGGTTGACAGCCTGTCAAGGACCGTGTTTCGAACGACAATACAAAGAATGATGATTAATCTGTCAAGTAGACAATTAATTAAACACGATACAAGTTAGACACCAAATCCCCAAAGTAGGCCGATACGGTACCAATGGGCCTTGATACCACATAAAACACAAGTTATGGTCACTAACGGTAATAGTGACCTAGGAACGATAGTAATTAATTTATGGGCAATAAATTAATTTACCGTGTATGGAGAAGTAAACTCTAATTAGAGAACGAATTAGTACTGACGACAATCGATACCAAATGATTTATCTGCGTTTGTCACTAATAGTATTAGTGACACAACAAAAGTGTTAATAGAGTACATTATGTTGACAGGTGGTTACCTGTAACCTGATAAGGCAAGAGTACAAATTTTGCTTACAATCTAGGTAACTATAACTTTGCCTACAACATGAGCAAAAAATGGATTTAAAGTACTGTTTTCATACTATGTTAAGTATAAACCATGCAAGTTGTTGCATAGCATGTAGTTTCATAATTACGTAGATTGATGAACAGTATAAGTAGATGCAATTAGATCCCTATCACGTAAGATTAGGGGATAGCTTAGTAAAGCTTATGGCATGAGAATAATAGATATGATTCAACAATTGGGAAATTGTTAAGCACTGTCATACTGGCCCTTTTCCATTTGAAGAGATTTTCGGTTTAAGTTGATAGTTCTCCATATAGTGACCCTCAACAAAATGACCCTCTACACAGTGGTTCTCCATAAAGTGGCTCTTCGCACAGTGGCCCTCGACAAAGTAAAGAAAGATAATTAATAAGGAAGCGTAACTAAGCATAAATGATCCATGTAGTATGCACGTTATGCCCTAGATACAGTTAGAGCAAGCTCCCTAATTGCATGATAGGACGTGCCCGTATGCATTTTGAGATGCTACATGATATATTTCCATGTTCTGTGTGAATGTGTGATGAGATTTCCAGTTTTGTATATGTCTTAAGTATGGCTTATGTTTTAAACATGTTTTGCGGTTAACATGTTGTACTTACTGGGCATAAAGCTCATAGTGTGTGTTTATGCTGTAGGTAAGCATCCTATGGCTTAAACCCCAATGGGAGATGACGGCAGCGAAGGTGGATGTGAGGGCGAGGTTATGGATACACCATGAGTAATCTTCTGCACAATTTGAGTAACAGTTGAACAACATTTTTGAATAGTAACTGTTATATAGTATTTATGAATAGTAACCATTGAATAGTATATTTTGAATAGTAACCATTATACAGTATTTATGAATAGTAATCATTGAATACTATATTGAATAGTAACCATTATATGGTGTTTTTGAATAGTAATCGTTACACAGTATTTATGAACAGTAACCGTTAAATAGTATTTTTAAATAGTAACTGTTAAGTAACATTTTTATAATAGTAAATAGTTAAAGTATACGTACGTGAATAGTGAATACGTACGACGTGTATAAAAAAAATCCCTAAAATTAGGGTATTTAAGTAAATAGATTTTAAAGAAGTATAAATGGTTTGCAAGAAAGTATAAGTATCAATATAAGTAATAGCAGTTTTCAGTGACGGTCCGGGCCGCTAAGGGCATGGGGCGTCACACTAAGACCATAATTTAGACTGTTTACTTTATAATGTTATCTTCTCACATATAAAAGTCTATTGTATGTAACATTCTAACAGTTTAACACAAGCAGTCAGTGAGCCATATTTACTTACATTTACTTTAACATGTAAATAGAATGAAGACATATAGTGTTATCTTCTCACATATAAAAGTCTATTGTATGTAACATTCTAACAGTTTAACACAAGCAGTCAGTGAGCCATATTTGCTTACAATTACTTTAACACGTAAATAGAATGAAGACATATAGCAATGTAATGAATAACTTCTAAATATAATTTTATTATCCAGTTCAAAATAAATGAAATACATTTAAAATGTCTTTTCCGCTTAGAGCATTCCTAACAGGCATGTTGTCATCTTTTTTGATTTTTTGCTTTTTTTTTTCTTCCTTGGACTTTCATCTTCTGCTGAGCCAAATTTTCCTATGAATGGGCTTCTAAGTTGTGGTCCTTGTTTTAATACTCTCTTCCTTAGCTCGATGTCAATTAGTTCAACAATTTCAACTTTCTTTCTCCCTTTTAATTCTATCAATGTCTTTTTTCTTAAACTATTTCTAGTCACTTTAGGTTCCTCTGTGTTTTTTTTACTGTAAATAACAATATTTTAGTATATTTTTTGTATGTGAAATATGCTATTAAAATTTTTTTTTTTACCTATGTGTCTTTTTTTTCATCATTTTCTTTCTCTACCTCATTTCTTTATTCACTAGTGTTTTCTTCATTCCTTGTTATCCATGTCTTCTCTGCCATTGTTTTCTTGGACTTTTTTGAATCAGTTTTGCTGTCTCTTCCTTTTAATTGTCTTCTTTTTTTATCTTGCTTCTTTACTCGCTAGCATTTTGTTCATTTCTTATGGCCCTTCACTCATTGCTACGTCTTCTGTCTGTTAAAACAAGAAAAACAAAGTATTTGAATGTAAATCCATATATTTTCAAGTTTAAATATTTTCCTATTAAGTTGTGGTTTTTACCTCTTGTATTAGGCTTTCTTGATAAATGGGTAAAAATATATTTACCTTTTTTGTTGTTGCATTACTAACAATCTTGTCAAGATCAAACCCTAAATTTATGTTTTCTTCATTTTCCCATTTGTCTTCTATATCCATATGATCTTCATTTTCTCAATTGTCTTACTCCAATATGTTACATCAGCTACATTATTTTGTTGCTGGCTATCATTGTCTTCCTGTTATCTTCTTTCATCTTTCTCAGGCAAGTCTTTCTCCATCATGTTGTCATTCTCAGTATGCATGTCTTTTTGTGACTGCAATCTGCTATGTATCTCTTTAACATATTGTAATATGTCATTCATCGTTGTGTTACATACTTTCAACTTATTCTTATATTTTCTTGAGCTTTTTCTAGTTTTTGCATTTTTATTTTAAAGCTTTGATATCTAATTTTGAATATTGGAGAAGGTCCTCAAAATCGTCATTTGAATTCTTAATTTGAATGTTTTCAGCTTATTTCTATTGAACAGCTTGCCCTTCCTTTTTTTGCTTGATCTTCTTACATATAATATTTCATGTAACTTTTCTTCTTTTCTTTCTTCAGTAGCTATATGAGAATCTGATTTTATGAGACAGCAAAAGCAATGTTAGTTATTATTTGAAACTAAATAAAAGTCTTTTTTCATCAAGGAAATAACAATATCATCATGAAAATACATTGATTTTTAGAACAAGAGTTATTAGAAAACAAGTAAAAGATGTTTTTTCTAAGGAAATAACTATGTCTAACCTAAAAATACTTAGATAATATAGATAGTTATCATGATTTTACCTTTTTAGCATCAAAAATCTTGTTTAGCTCATTCCATTTTGATTAGGATGCTAACTCCCACTTCAACATCCTTAGTGTAGCATTTCCTCTACTAAGACTTGCAATATATTTTTCTATCATGAATGGTAATGTTTCATGCGCTCAAATCAGAACTACACATGGAAATCCATAGAATCCAAACCCTTTTGTAGATGTGCTGTTAATCCTTTGCTTGAAGCCATGTTATGTCTTCTCATATGATGCGGTCTCCCATAATTATTTCTTGAATGCCTCATCATTATAGACTACTTTCAAATAATTTTCACTAACTTTTTGTTTGTTTTGTTCTAAGACACTCAACTTCTCAACACAGTATAGATTTGCCATTTTTACTACTTCATCATCGAATGCTTATGCCAATATTTCCTCTCCTACATCAAAAATGTATGCAAGGTCCCCCACCGTGACAGGCTAACTGTCAAAATATTTTTCCAGGAATGTAACCTTTGGCCTATTTTGGAGCATTACATAAGGCATCGGTCCACGGTGAAGCGTTATTATTAGGGCAAAATCTTGCATTCTCATGACCATTTTCTTATCCTAAACTTGAACACGAGCTCTAATGTATTGTCATATTTTAGTTGCCAAAAAATAGGTTGTTGGGCAAATTTGGAGGGGAATTTATCACCAAGTTTCAAACATAGGAATTTCTCAAATGGTTCTTGCTTGAAAAGTTCCAATTGTGATGGAGATAATCTTTTCTTAATATCTCCTATTACTTTTAAGATACAATTATTCACAATCTTTCTTGAGAGATCCCATTCTACCCTTAGTTTTTCAAACTTCAATTCCTGCATTTCATAGTCAAGAAATTTTTGTTAATAAACTTTTTTGTAATTTTTCCAAGTAAATTAATGTATTTTCTATATTTCTTTTTTTTTCTTTTTACATGTTTGAGTGCATAATATTGTGGTTTTTTTGTTGCTAATTTGTTAGTTGATCCTTTTTCCATTGTTAACCTTATTGGTGTGGTAGTATTCTTTTTATGTGTTTCTATTGCAGTTTTTTTCCCTTTGATAACAATCTATTGCAATTTTTATTTTTTTTTAGTATTCTGTATTTCTGCAAACAAACAATAATATTAACATGAAAATATATGGATTTTCATAAATAGAAACAGTTAGGTTTATGCACTCAAAATCAAATAAAAATTATTCTATATTTTTATTAATGAAATAATAATATTATAATGAAAATACATGGATTTTTAGAAATAGGAACAATTAGATTGATGCATTAGAAATAAAATAAAAACTGATATATGTTTCTTATTAAGGAAATAACATTTCTAACATGGAAATACATATATTTCTAGAACTAGAAACAGTGTTATTTTTATGATTTTTTTAAATATGTTGGTGCACTAGAAATAAAACAAAGAGTGATATATGTTTCTTCTAAAGTAATAACAACATTAACATAATAATACATAAATTTTTAGAAATAGCATTACATTATATAACATCCAAAATTCAGTAACTTGATTTTATAGAAGAAGTTGGAAATCTCATTAATTTATTTCAAAATATTATTAACTAGTCTCAAGGGAAGAAGTTTGAAATCCAAAATGCAAAGCAAAAAAGCTCTAAATGTACAATCTCGGATTTTCAAAATGCGAAAATTAAATGAAAGCACCATGTCATAGTTCTTTATTTTTTTTTAATTTGTTTGTTCCTTTCAAAAATTTCATGGTTCTCTCAAAATCTATGGATTTTCTTCAAATTCAAAGTTTTTGAAGCCAAAAAAATTTCCATTTACAAGCCATTTGTTTCTTTCGACATATCATTAACTAATCTTAAGGGAAGAAGTTAGAAATCCAAAATGCAAAGCAAAAAAAGCTCTAAATGTACAATCTCAGATTTTCAAAATATAAAAATTGAATAAAAATATCATATCATAGTTTGCTTTTTTCAAAATTTGTTTGTTCCTTCCAAAAATTTCATGGTTCTTCCAAAATTAGTAGATTTTCTTCGAATCCAAAGTTTTTGAAACCAAAAAAAGTTCCATTTACAAGCCACTTATTTCTTTCGATATATCATTAACTAATCTCAAGGGAAGAAGTTAGAAATTCAAAATGAAAACCAAAAAAGCTCTAAATGTACAATCTCGGATTTTCAAAATGTAAAAATTGAATGAAAACACCATGCTATAGTTTAGTTTTTTTAAAATTTGTTTGTTCCTTCCAAAATTTCATGGTTCTCCCAAAATCAATGGATTTTCTTCAAATCCAAAGTTTTTGAAGCCAAAAAAAGTTCTGCAAATAGGAGATAAGGTAACCACAAATAGAGAAAATTAACGTAATCACAAACAGAGAAAATCAACGTAATCCCAAACAAAGAAAATCACAAACATGTGGAATTATCATTTATTAGTTGTAAGAAAATATGTTGGAAATCCAAAATACAAAACCAAAAAGCTCTAATTGAACATTATCAGATTTACGATTTGTGAATGTATAGAAAAAAATTATACCAGAGTTTGTTCTTTCAAATTTCTTCCAATCAATTGTTGTTTGAAGCTGAAAAAACTACTAGAAATTAGAGGTTCTGCTAGCAAATTTGTTAGAAATCCAAAAATCTGATCTATTTTTTCACAAATTTGATGTTTTGTAGAAGATGAAAATCGCGAGATGTTCGGAAACTAGAGTTTTCGGTGGCGAGGGTTTTCTGTTTTTGAGAAAATGGAATCAAATTGGGTTTTCCTTTAGGATTTAGATCAGGGTATTTTCGGTATCATTAATTATTATTTTTGTTTAATTGTGCTATATAGTCATATTATTTTAATTTCTACTACTATTTTCATTATTATTAGTCTAAAATACTATTTCACTTCTTCTTCCATTGAAATTTAATTGCAATACATTAAGTAGATAAATTTAATCTAATTGAATTCGATTAATTTTAACAGTTGTTACACAGTCTTTGAGCTAGGCTCGTGCGTGCGTGCAATAGTTGGAAATTGGAAGGGAAAGGCACGTTGAGGAGAAGAATTTGGGCTTGAGATGTGCGGAGGGGCATTCATATAGGGATGGTAACTAGTGGAAGGGCAGTTGACCAGGTGGTTAAGGTCCTTTCCTTTCGATTAAAGGTTTTTTCCCCTGGGGTTTGAGCATTTTTCTTTTCTCTTTTTTCTTTTAAGGTGTAAGGGTATTTTTGGTCTTTTCACTGGAAAGAGGGTTAGTGGTGGGTCACATGAGCCAATTTATTAAAAACCTGATGAAATTTGATGAAAAGTGTTTATTTGACAAGTTTTCAAGAGCTTAGAAATCATGCGGTCAACATTAAAAAAAATACTAAAACAAAAATTAACGTGTCACCTGTTAAAAAGTTTAGGAATCATTTGTGCCTATTACTTGTGTAAGAATAATCTTAAAATCTTTTTTTTTTTTTTTTTGTCCTGTGATAATTTGATTTTTGTTGCATTGCACATATATGAACAGCTGTACAACTAATCTATTATTTTAGTGCGGATATGGATAGAGGATAAAAGGTTTAACGGAAATTTCTATAGAAATAATTAATATTTATCGAGGAAAAATGAAAAATATATATAAAATTTTTTTAAAAAATTTAAAAATAATGATAATAAAATAAAAGTTTATTACAACAGAAGTTCTGACAGGATCATGAGTTACATGTGGCTCTGTCCCTGCCCATGAAAGGGTTAATCGCGTGATGCACAAGTGATGAATAACGTGCGCTAAGATGAAGAAGGCGTCATTGCCATGTTTTGAGCAGTCTTTAGACAGTGCCTGGTTGTACTGCAAAACTTTTGATGCTTGTAATGGTTGTCGTTTTGTACCAACTTTTTGGTACTGCGCATCTCTTTTGTACTTTTGATTCGTACAAAGGGTAAACAACTTAACAAAGAGGTAGGCATGACAAACGTGAAGAGAACGTTCTTTAAAAAAAAACAACAAAAAAGCAAAAAAAACGTGAAGAGAACGAGAACCACCTGGCCCAATGAGCGCATGCGTTTGTTTTGTTGCTAAATGTTGGATTAGGTAAAGGTCATCAAACTTCAAGCAAGAAAAAAATTGAATAAAAAATAAAAAAGAATAAAGGTCATTAAACATAGCAAACTCTTAATTGCATTTAAAAAAAAAACTCTAATAGTCTTTCCTATTATTGATTTTTTTTTTCTTAATAAAAAAGAGATATTGATGTTAGTATGCTACATCCCCTTTGTCATTTTAGAAATTTCAAAATTCACTAATAGAAAGAATAAGATCTAATTCAATTATGCTTAAAGAATATATCCAGTACTTTTCACATATGTCACCACACAAGCAACGCTACATAGTATATTAATCAGATAGGGTCCTAGAGTGAGGCTAAGGAGTTTCAAACTTTAAGTACATCTTAATGATAGAAAAAATAAAAGCATCCATGTCGTTTCATCTATCTATTGATGATTCCCACTCTTGAATTTACATTTTCCCTCTAGGCACAGAAAAACAACCCGGCCCACTTTGTTGTTGGAAGAATGTCTTTTTAAATGATTATTATAGATAAGGAAAAGTGATCAAGATTTTTTTTTTTTTTTTTTTGCCTTTTTCATGTATCTTAAACTTATCATAAATTATAATTTATATATAGAATTTTTAATTTAATAATTTGTGTAATGAATTTATAATTCTGTAGTAATTTACACTCTATTAGTAAATAACGTTGATTTTTTTAATGAAAATTAGCATTTCACTTGCATATAGATTGTTAATTAAGAGCATAAAGTTTTCTTTTTAATCAACTTTAATATATATTTATATTTATAATAAAGTTAATCTAAAATTTTCTATTTTGATAAAACTTAATTAAAGATCTTAATCTCAATAAATTTGGATTAACATAGATAAAAATGATTATTTGTATCATGAATTAACAACTCACATATAAATCACAGGTCAATTTCCTTTAAAAGATCAATATTATTATTAATGTAGTGCAACTTGTTATACATTTGATTCAAGATGCAAATTATCAAAAATAAAAGTTTATTATGCAAATTGTAACTTTTCAATAAGTTTAGGTTGTACCAAAACAAAAACAAAAAAAACCTTCTTTTTTTTTCCCCCTGCTTAAGACATGACCCAAGATTAATATAAAAAGAGTGTTTGGTGGCATTTTGAAGACACATTTTTTGTATTTTTTACCTTTTTTTTCCTGCTTAAGACATGACCCAAGATTAATATAAGGGAGTGTTTGGAGGGCATCTTGGAGACATATTTTGGACACATTTTTTTATATTTTTTTCCACTTTACAATCACTTTTACTATTTATATCTCCAAAACTTTACATTAAACTCAATCTTTAAGAATTCATAATTTTGCATTTATAAGTTCAAAAGAGATTATTTCTTTTAAATAATATACAATTTAAAAGGAACAAAATA
This sequence comes from Antiaris toxicaria, assembly GCA_035233585.1. NCBI lineage: Eukaryota > Viridiplantae > Streptophyta > Magnoliopsida > Rosales > Moraceae > Antiaris > Antiaris toxicaria. Next base: position 27,588,515 of record CP141157.1, read on the forward strand.
AAATCTATAATAATAATTTTTTTGTAAATAAATTTTTAAGATTTTACATTTTTTTAACTCAAAACAGTTATTTTCCCCCCAAAATATTTTCTAAAATTCACTTTTTTTCAACTTCCAAAGTACATCTCAAAAAACTCTCCAAATAAACCCTAAAGATTGCTTCCTTAGTTAATAATGGTGGTATGGTCTAAAGTCTACCGCCAAGTTTCATGACCCTTTCGTCCATCTTGCTAATCAAATACATGAAGAAGTTAAAAGAAGTACATGCTAAGAATTTAAACACGAATATGTAGTCAGTTCCAATTTTCATTTTGACGTTTCAAAACGAAGTGATATTATATTTGAGAAGTTAATCTAATAAGAATTTCGTATCAAGAGTTCAAAAATTTATCATATCAATCAATTTTAAAAAGGATATTATTTATAAATATGTGACTAGCTAAAAGTTTATCATAAAAGTTAAGGAAAAAAAAAAAAACTGTAATAATTTATAAGCGCATACGAGCCCTAGGACTCCTACTGTTTAACATGAAAGAAAGATGGAAAGCTACAAGGACTTTTGTTGATATGAAATCAGTCTATTTTCAACTCTTTGCCTTTTATTCAGGAAATCTAAATTCTAAATAAAGGAATCAGACATATGGATTCTTTATTATGTACCCTAGTTATGGCCTCACAACGTATTTTGATTGACTCCATCTTCTGATTGTCGTTTTATTTATTAATATTTATATAAAAAAAATAGAAATGTAGGGATTAAGTTTTATAACTTATGATAAAATCAGATTTAAAATACATGCATGTCATTAATTAAATTTATTAACTTAACTATTTTCTTACTATTTGACTTGAAACAAAACATCCTATCAAAGTTTAAAATATCCACTATTAACTAAGCTCGTATACTGACATAAAATACAGGAAACCATTATCTAAAAAAAAAAAGTAAAGAAATACTTCCATTTTTTTATGTAATTATGCGAATCACCAAAAAAAAAAAACCGGATTATTCAAGCAATTATTATACCAAGTTATTTAAATGGACGAATTATTGAAGCAATTCTTACACCAAGTTATTGAAATTTATTTATTTATTTGAATATTAATTTCTGGATAGGACAATGACGTCAATTATACGACCTTTTCAATGTTTTTTTTTTCCTGTTTTTATTTAAAATGACAATTGTGACGATAATGTACATGAAAAGGTCAAATGAAAGCCCAACTGCCAAGCCATTTTGTATATCTTTGACAAATAATAATAATAATAATAAGATTTATTAGACAGAGAAATTAATAATTTAGCAAAAAGTTAAATCACAATTATAAATTATAAAAAAATAATTGACAATAAAAAGGGGTAAAATAGGAAACAGGAAAGCTGCTCTAGTACGTAATAAGGGTATCTTTGTCTTTCAATATTACTTGTACTGAAACGTATCGTACTTGTGGTAGTACTTTATAACCGATCCGAAATCGTGAAGTAATATAAGAAGCTTCAAAACTTTCTCAGAACTAAAGTTCGTTCTTTTGACTTCTCTCAATCCGAATTTTCTTCCTATCCAAACAAGAATTTTCCTCTTCCTTTCTCCCGATGTCCGATTGGATATAATTCAGGTTGGTTCTGAATTCTTATAAATTTTTTTTTTTCTGTTCTCGCTGTAATTATCGTGTTAGCATCGACGGAAATGGAGGCCGAACAAGAGCTCGAATGGATCGAAGCGCAGAAAATCGGGATCAGTGAAGACCTGGTGGCTGTGGCCAAAAGCCAGCTGAAGTTTCTCGCGGCTGTTGATGGGAATCGCTCTCTCTATGAAGGCCCTGTGCTCGACAGAGCCATCTATAGGTAAATCATTCTTCGGAATCAGAATTTGATTACTTTTTTTTTTTTGTTCTTGAATGATTTTTCTGTTTTTATTATGTATGTTAAGTGTTTCATTAAATGATTCATGGCACTATATTTCATTTTATTTGTTTGAAAAAGAAGAAGGAACATAGCTTAGTAAAGTACGTCACTTGGTTGAATATGGATATTGTTACGGATTAAAGCTGAACTTCTTTGGTAAAAGAGAAAATGGAACAATTATAAACAAGAAAACACACAGGAGATTCGTAGGCGGGTTTGGCAGAGTTTCTTAGAAGCATTTTTGACTTCCTAATCCAAAGCTGCCTTTGGAGGTACTTCGATGAAGCTATTTAATCTGTCAAGGTCACAAAATGTGGCTTCTCAAAAAAGCTCCTCTGATTAGGTTTTGAAACTTGTACTAGAGTTTCAGTAAGACATTATAAGTTGCATTTTTATTGCTGAAAAATATTATTCCAAACACTTACTAAAATGCCGTAGGATTAAACTTCTCTTCTTCTACTGACCAAAAGCAAACGCAAAAGCAAAATCTCTATCAATGCGAGAGCTATGTCTAGCTTTAACCTCCATTGAATCTTCGGTATGATGCAAAAGATGATTACAAGAAAATCACACACTTCATTCCTCTTTTGATCTCTATGTTTTTCTCTAACTTCTATACCCAAATTGCCGACCGCGCTCTAAATACAATGTGGATCCCGTGCGCTAACTTTGTGTTAGGGTAATAATTTGACTCCACTCAGCTATGATGTAGGATAAATGACAAGTTTGTGTACTTTATTAATGCAAGTAAATGCTTAGTATTAAATGATTTCATGGCTACTGAAAGTTTCAAATTGTATTTTAACCTCCATTGAATCTTTGGTATGATGCAAAAGAGGATTGCAAGAAAATCACACACTTCATGCCTCTTTTGATCTCTATGCTTTTCTCTAACTTCTACACCCAAATTGCCGACCGCACTCTAAATACAATGTGGATCCCGCGTGCTAACTTTGTGTTAGGGTAATAATTTGACTCCACTCAGCTATGATGTAGGATAAATGACAAGTTTGTGTAATTTATTAATGCAAGTAAACGCTTAGTATTAAATCGATTTCATGGCTACTGAAAGTTTCAAATTGTATTTTATCTTAATATATATTGAGGAAATTAGGTTTTGTTTGGTGTTTAATCTCCAACTCAAAATTTCCATCTCAATTTTTGTCTTTTTCTAAAAAGTCGACAAAAATTATATCTAGTTTATGAAAAGTCAATCAACTACGATCCAAAATTTTCATTTCCAACCGATGAACCAAATGAATGCTTATTATGTGGGAGGTATTTTGTCATTTTGTCAATGAATTTTTCTTATACGTGGGCAGGCATGAATTTTATCTACCTTTCATGTTCTGGGTTTCTAAAATGCCGAATATAATGTAGGTACAATGCTTGCTGGCTTCCTTTGCTCGCTAAACATACTGAGATGCCGGTTTGTGAAGGACCTTTGGTTGTTCCTCTTGATTGTGAATGGATTTGGCACTGTCACAGGCTCAATCCTGTAGGCTTCTGGATTCCCAATTTCAATTGTCTTCGTAGAATGGTATGAAGTCGCTAATGTTTCTGCTTTGGTTTTGTTGTTCAGGTCCGTTACAAGTCTGACTGTGAGGAACTTTATGGAAAGATCCTTGACAACAGTAAAGTTGTGTCCTCTCTTAAGGAAACTTGTAAGAGGGAAACCGAAGAAATTTGGAAAAGTCTTTATCCCGAAGAGCCCTATACCTTCGACTTCAACACAGCTTTGCCAGATAATATATCTGGAAAAACTTGTGTACTTGAAAAATGCACCACATATGACTTGGTTTCAGCTGTTAAAAGACAGAGCCCTTTCTTTTACCAGGTAATGAATACAATGACCATTTAATTTTTTTTTTCTGAATATTTATAGCTTCCTATTCCATCGTTTTATTGAAATTGAACTTTAAGTGGATACTGTTTCATATGATATCATCTTGCTGATAAAAAGTTCTGTGAAATTCTCCTGAAATTATTTATTTTAATCATGTTTTCTTTCGGTTTGTTAGGACTTGATCTAAGTAGCCAATCCAATGATCACCTGACACTTATGAAGTGATTAACTTATTTGAGTGTTTTTTTTTTTGTCCGACCAGGTTATGAAGTGATTAACTTATTTGAGTGTTTTTCTTTGTATTGTTTTGGTTTTTTTTTTTCTCTCGTCTGACCAGGTATCTAGACCTCATATGAACAATGACCTCTTTCTTAAAGGAGCTTTGGCCAGGTATAAAGGGTTTCTGCATCTGATAAGAAGAAACAAGGAGAAGTCTCTAAAGCGCTTTTGTGTTCCAACTTACGATATCGACCTTATCTGGCATTCACATCAATTGCACCCTGCATCCTACTGTAAAGACCTGAATGCTCTGATTGGAAAGATATTGGAGCATGATGACACAGACTCAGACAGAACTAAAGGAATGAAACTAGATGTTGGGTTTTCTGGCACCACCAAACAGTGGGAAGAGACATTTGGTACAAGATATTGGAGGGCAGGGGCAATGTATAAAGGCAGTAATCCAACTCCTGTTACAAACACCCCTTTCTCATCTAACGTGATCCACAAGCAGACAGCTGATTCAAATGAGTACGAAAAATTAATTCAGCTTCCGGAGGTGAAATCTGTTGAGGTAGGCTTCATTACGTACTCTCTCTCTCTCCCTCATTTAATGGTTAAATTCTGAGCTTAGACTTGAGCTAAGCCAATGACAATGCGTTCACTTTTTATCCCTGGCTATCATCCCGTAAGTCAACTCATCCAGGTCATCCACTAACTGAATCATCCCCCATAGAAAAAGATTTAAAAATATGTGTATCTTGGATTGATTTTCGATGTTGTATTTATAATTGTAGAAATTGGTATGTTTCAACTTCAGGGAAAACGAAGTAGTGACAATGTTACTTTTGGAATTATGAACATGTTATTGAAACAATGGCCCAGTTCTTGAGTTTTGATTTCCATGTTTTACTACACAAAATTCCATGCCCATAGCTTCTGCTTCTTTCTCTTACTTTTCAGGAAAGAAAGTTCTCACATTCCCCTAAGATTCTTCAATGATGATCTTCCTTTTTTCCAGGTGGTTTTGGAGTTCGTGGAAGTTAGAGACTTACCGGAGGGGCACAATGGAAATCTCTATGTCACATTTAGTAAAACACAACCTGATATACTCTTTAATGCTACTCGGGAACTGACTATTTTGTCCAAGTCCAAAAAGAAGCAGGTTGCTGTTTTTCAGTGTGAACCTACTGGAGAACTGCTCTTTGAACTTGTATCTCGTTCACCTACAAGTTTACCATTATCAAGGACATTGAAGACTTTGGGTACTACTTCATTCTCCCTTCAAAACCTTTTGGTCCCAGTCTCTAACTTATCTGTGGAAAAATGGTTGGACTTGTTGCCAAGTTCTGGAAATGTGAGCTTAAAACCAATTCGCCTGCGAGTTTCAGTCTCATGTACTGTTCCAGAACCAGCAGAACGTGTGCTGCACATGGTTCGTTCTCAACAACTAAAAAATTCCTGTTTCTTCCCTCTTCCTGGAAAGTATAAAGATGCCAAGAGTAGAATGCATGTCATTGACGAAACTGGTACTAAACTCATTAGCCTTCAAGTGAGGTATGCTTCCATCCATATTCCATATCAGAAAACAAATTGACCTTCATTTAAAGATATGGAATTGTCCATATTTATGTGTTCCAGACTTGAAACAGACGTCATTTTATGTTCCATGCTGAATGGAGATTCAATTAGCAGCTTATTAATTCACAGGCTTCAATGGGTTTTTAGCATTCTTTTTAGTCCAATTTATTAATCATCTGCATTCTTAAATAAAAACCTACTCTTCAACTGAATAGTATTGGGGGCAAGCACAATCTGGTCAGACTTAAGATTTCATAGTATTATGATTGCGTAATTTTTCTATGATATATTCACTCAACTTTTTATAGCTTCTGAGTTTGCTCAAGTATATCTAGCCAGGATTTGATCTCCTGTTTATTAATAAATTATTATTTTAAGAAGAATGAAGATCATGTGGAATGGTAAGTGCTTGCAAGAGGGGCACAGTGCTGTGTTGCTTGTGGGTAATTGCAATCTATGACCAAGTTTTTAAATCTACCTTGGACGCTTATGATGTTAAATCAAGAAATTTGAGTTTTAGGTTCAGTACAGTATGAAATTTTTACTTTTTTAGTGCGACAACAATATCTTGGTGATTATATATGCTTTTCATCTATTATATTTTCTATTTGTGGTTTATCGTATATCCTAACGCTCTGGCTAATGTTCTATGCTGACTTGTGTCACACTTAAGGAATCCTGAAAAGGCAAAGGTGAGCAAAAAACACTGCAGTAAGGAGGTTATTGGAAAAATGAATTCTGGTGAAACATTCACGCTTGCAGAATCTGTAAGCACTGGATGGTCTTTGACGAATTCTCACTGGTCTCTTCACCCTAGCAAGAACTCCGGTGAAGATTGCCATGTTTTTGAGCTCGTGGGTAATAAAATGGTAGGCAATTATCCAATTAATTTTTTTTTTCCCGCATGTGTCATTGCTCTAATCTCTTTTGGTTTTCCTCCAAAGTGATACAAATTTAGATAATGCCTTCTCTAGTAATTATTACATTTGTTATTTTTCCTACTCAATCTTGTGGTTTAATGTGGTTTCAAAAGAAACTCATTTTTAGCGAGAAACAAGCACACACCAATACAGAAGCATGCATGCTATGAAAAAGAAACTCAAGATCGTTTTAGTTTTTATTAACAAAAACATTTACTTTATTTATTTCACTTGCTGAACAATGCTTACATTTACAAAAATTCCAGATATGTCACTAGGAAATTGCTCATTTTTGGCTCTATGCTTCTTCTTTTTTGGTTTGTAACCTATTTTGGCCGTGAATTAGTCTTTAAATAGGGATTTGAAAGTTCGTTTATGCAAATATTGTAGCAGCATGTTCCTTATTTGAATCAGGATGGTTGGTCAAACTGAGTATATCTGTTTTGATGTAATATATGTTCCTGGTGTAGATCAAATTTTATCCTGGCACAAAGCTGGACTATGAACCTAAGCAATGCCAGAAACATAAAAATGAACAGGGCTTCATTACTGCAGTTGCTTTCTCTGCTGAAGATCCATATGGCAAAGCAGTCGCGTTGCTCAACCTGAGATCCGGATTAGTCAAGGTACAAATCCCTTACATCATGTTATCAACAAGTTAATATCAATTTTTTTCTAATATGACTTCTTTTCTTCCTGGAAAAAAAAAATATATATAGGTGAAAGAAGAGTGGATGCTAATTCCTATTGTAATATCATTTATGATTTTCTCGGACATGGTAAAGGAGCAATATGCTGGTTTTTTTGTTAATGCCAAAGATTTGGAGAAGATTAAAACTGTAACAGCAAATGATGATGGAACCAGCAAAGAGGCCAATGGAACGAACATTGTCTCTTCTGAAGCAAGTAAAATCGAGTCCAATACGGATGTAGCTAAAGCAACTAAAATAGAGTCCAATATAGATCTAGCTAAAGGAAATGAGATGATGCCAGGAAAAGGCGAGTTGTCCAGTGGAGGCTGTGGTGGACGGTGTGGAAGTGGATGTAGTGGTGGGAATGGAGACATGGTGAGGAGTGGTGGCTCTGGCGGCAGATGTGGTGGTGGTTGTGGCAATATGGTGACTAGTGGTGGCTGCGGCAGATGTGGTGGTGGGGGACAGTGCGGAAATATGGTCACTAGTGGTGGATGTATAGGTTGTGGTGGTTGTGGCAGTGGGTGTGGTGGTGGATGTGGAAACTTGATAAGTAGTGGTGGTTGCGGTGGTTGTGGAGGTTGTGGTGCTAGTTTTGAACAATCTGATAATCCATGTGCTGATGCACACTCGAAGAAATTACCAACCCTCCATGTCAACGAGGCAGTAGCCGCTTGATAGCCGCCTTTATCATTGACATGGAAAAAGAATGCGATGTGTCTCGATAAAGTTCCTGTGAAGTGGCATACTTCTCTGTATGCCATGTCAACTGTGTGAATGTGGTGCAAACTTCAATCATCAATCTCTAGCTTGAGAAATCATTCTGTGATTGTTTGCGTGTATCTGTTTTCTGTAAAATGAACTCTTTAAATGAACCCTTGCTAAGTGCCAGTGCTCCAAATAAGATTGTCTGGACTAGAATGAAATTACCGTTTGTCGTTTGGGTCTTCTTTTTGCTCTGCACCATTGTTTTCATCTCATTAGCTGTTCTTCCACTTCTTGTTTGCCATATCATCTAAATTTAAACATATTATTGCATAAATAGGAACTACATACTGAAAATATTTTGAACATTTAATTGAGGTATCAAAATATTGTAAAAGAGATGGCCAATGGAACAAAAAATGACACAGCAGAGATTAGCACCCCCCACAATGTACTTAGAACTGAAATTTTTTTTTTCATCTAATTCATCTAAAAAAGTAAAAGATTATTTTCATAAATAATGCTATCGTCATTTAAGTTAACCTTTGTTTATTTGAAATTGGTTATTTTATCCCTCAATTTATAGAAAATTATTCAAAATGTCTCATATCTCTTCTATTTATATCTATTTATGATTTTAACAGATATTACTGATATAGTATAGTTGATGAGTATAATTACTCTTCTACCCTGAAAGATCATAAAAAATTGTGATTTAAAGAAAGAAAAAGATGGTTGAGAATGTTTGTTACCGTAAATTGAAAAGTTCATCCCTCTTTTGAGTGTGGCAACCATGGGATGCTCAATCGAGAAAGAGATATTTTGAACGATTTTTTATATATCAAAAAAGGAAAGCACAATGACAGGTTTCACACAAATAAAGACTAATTTAAATAAAAGTCTATAATTTATGAGTTATTTATGAAAATATATTTGAAAACAGAAAAGTAATTACGCTTATCAACTATATTATACCAGTAACTTCTGTTAAAGTATATAAATAAAGAGAGTATTAAAACACAATAATTAATTTTAAATAAATATAAATCAATTTAAATAATAAATATAAATATGAGTTATTTATAACAATAATCTAAAATAAAATAAAAAAATAAAAAGTTAAAAATAAATGTACAGCCTCTATAAATAAATAAAATAAAAATCCAATGTAATGATGATTTCGTGGACAGGATTTAATAAATGAAGAGTCTATATTCTTTAGGGAATCTCTACCTAGTAACAAAAGGACAAAATCATACGTTCACTATAATTGCGAGCATAGAACGCTCAAAGTGTAGATCTACATGAACTTTTTTTTTTTTGTTCGAGATTCAAAATTTATGCGTTACGTGTGATATTATTATTTGATTATCCGCATAATCACACTAAACCTATTCTTTGTGTTCGCTTTGCTTTGAAACGTTAGCCAAAGCCAATGACCTCTGACTTTGGTGGGTGCCTCTTGATTTCAACAAAATCTGATTTTCTTGGCTTCACGGGTTTAAAGGTTTTAACCACATTCAAACCCTTTCAAACCTTCATATACACACACATTATCAAATCCTTGAAGATTTATAATAAATGAAATTTAACTCAAATCTTGCCTTTATAATTTATATATGCTTTCCTTTTCTCACTTATTCCATTATGGGAACAAAAAATTATTGTCATATTTTTTTCTTTTTTCTCTTTTTGTCACCATCTCATTTCTAAATTTGCAGATTCAGAGATATATATTCTCTCTCTCCTTCTCTCTCTCTCTCTCTCTCTCTCTCTCTCTGATGGTTAGTGGATTGTGTGTACTTTTTGCTTGCAGATTACCCGCAGTATGTATTGAAGATTCATGTTTTTCATTTGGTTTTGGGACGATAATCCGAGGTATGATCCACCAAAACTTTTTTATTTTTTCTTGTTTTTATCATTTTTGCTGCCTTTCAATTTGTGTCTTTTTTTCTGTTGCTAAATAATCTTCTCTCTTTTGAGAGTGGGATTTTGTGTTGTGTCTGCCATGGATCTTTAACGTTGTCAGTAATTTGTATACCCATTCGTTTCCATTTTTGATGTGAGGTAGGCTTTCTTATTCTGATGAACTTCTTATAGATTTCAAATTTCATATTTAGCTCATGATTAATCCACCCATTTGTTGGCTTCTGCTTCACATTATGCCTATTATCAAAAATGTTAGAGATTAGTATCTATCTATTTCCTTAAACAGGTTGTATCCCAGAAGTAGGGGATTGTTTTCTTGGATTTTGAGGATCTACTAATATTCGTGTGTCTCTGAAGTGTCTAATGATAGGTCGGATTAGCCTTTTCTTTTCCTTGGAAAATAAAATAAGGGCTAAAAGAATAGATGGTGACGTGCCCAAACAACTCCGGGGAGGCAATGCATCCCTGTATGCCTTATGGATCCCTCACAAGATAAATTGCCCATATACGCTGTCCACCGAGGTGGGACTTGCTCGAGCCGAATACCTTGAGGAGAATGAGCAATCGTACCATCGCACCAAATGACCGGTGATTGTCTATGGTTAGCTTGAATATACTAAAGCCCCATTTGGATATACAGTTCGAACCCACAATCCAAGCTTTTTTCTACAGTATTCTAACTCACAAAAATTTGAATTTTCTGTTCAAGACTATGATCCAAATGGATCATAATTTATTGAGAATTCCTTACTGTGTCTGAATAAGAGTCTTCTATGGATAAAACATGTAATCTCATTAGAAGACAGACACTGAGTTGAATCTTATGACAAAAAACTAGTAAGTGGGGAGTGAAGTATTGTACAAATATAACCTTCCAACTTGTTAAAGGTGTTCTTTCATTTTGCTAAGTATTTGAATGAAGATTTAAACATGCTAGACAAGATAACAAAACTTTTTTCGAGTGCCTATTAACCGATTGAAGAAATGGGAAGCTTTAGAATGAATAATTTGTTGGTAATTGTCATAGGTCCATCTCCTGGCCAATTCATGATCATTAAACTTGCTTTAGTTTAGTCTCACACCTAGCTTTGCTGATTACCTATGAGTTCTATAAAGAGATTTCTACGAGGAGGTTCAAAGTGGGATTGTAAAGGCCTTAACATATAAGTTCAATGTCATATCAGTTCATTGTTCAAGAATCAAGACATTTTAACTTTGTAGCACTTTGGGAAGGAAAAATAAGAAATTTGACTTTTTTTAGAGGCCTCAGGAATCAGAGAACATCTTGCTAGACTCCAATTGAGATAATGTTATTTTCCAAGACAAGTGGTACCTTTAGCATAGGTCTGGAATTGGAGTTTTGGTGAAAGTGGAAGTTCAACATGGGCAAGCATCAATAATGTTGATGATAACTAGGTGCAACTGAGAGGGAGTACGTGATGCTTTGATTTGTATATGTATTCTACTATGACCTCGATGTGTTTTATGCATTCGACTCCAGTATTCCCTTTTTCGATTTTCTATTACGTCACATCAATTAAAATATCGTGTCAGTTAATATGTCATACCATATACTATCACAGTTGAAATGTTTTAATTAACATATCATGGTGTCATCAAAGGGACACGAAAGAAAACATGAATTAGGGGACAAATGCGCCAAATTTGAAGTGGAGTCAAGCTCTGGTTATGATATTTGTGTTGCTCACAAAGTTCTGATTTAGCATGGTGGTAGTAGCAAAATAGTGCAACCATAACGACGGTGTGTGAGGTTACGGGCTAGACATCTACACAGATTCTATTTTTAACTTTATTGCTTAGTCAGCCATATCCCATAAGAAGTATTTATTTATTTATTTTTCTTTTGGTTTCTATGTATATACTTATTTTTGGGTTAGTGTTGCTCCTTCTCAGCTTGTTAATGGCTGCAAATCTATAACAAAATTCTAGGTTGATTTTCAGCTGATTCCTTGTTTCTACTTCAGGCATTCACTTTTGTTTATTTGTTTTTTGTTTTTTGTTTTTTTTTTCAGTATTCTTACATCCTAGGCATTATTTCCATTAAAGCTATTAGGCTTTTGGTTTCTGAGTAGTTGCATAAACTAACTGCACCTAATTTTCTGAGTAGTTGCATAAACTAACTGTCGACTTTGCATCGATATGAAATCATTTATCCATATTAGGAATAGTTGTTAGAAATTATGGATCTTTTGCGTTCTCTCCTTTTTCCTTTACCTTACTAGTGTCAATACATGATCCTAGTCTTTTGGGAATTTCTCATTTTTCATACTACATTAGCAGTGACTTGTATAACAAAGTATATTTATCTAGTTGGAAGCTTATAAGTAAAGCTTATAATAAATTACAATATGCCGTGTTAGAACTTGGTTCAGACGTGTAAATATCACTAGTTTAGATGGTAAGGGATATTTGGTCTTTTTGGATAATGTTGACATTTGATATTTTACAAGAGTTTCAGAGTTTTCTGCATCAGCTTAAAACAGTTTAAAACTTTCAATTTTTATTTCATTATAAGCAAAGATGTAGAGAAGTAAAAGAGTGTAACATAAAATTTTATCTATATGACAATGACTGTGTAACGTGTAATAATAAACATACTAATATGGTATCTCTTAAAATAATCAAATTCATTTTTACAAATAATAAGTATCATCCTACACTTTTTATTTCTACATATTATAGTACATGATATACATATATCATAATCATACGTAATTTTTAGAGAATTTTTAGCACAAGACATCTTATTTTATATTATCGATAAAAACTGTTGTTTTAGTTTTTAGATTAAATTTTCAACAATTAGATCAATGATTATGGTAGATTTGTGTTGTATGGTGTAATATTTTTAAAGCAGACACTTATAAATCAGGTCATTAAAAAAAATTCTTACAATAAAAAAAACAGTTTTTTTCAATATAAGATAAGAGATGCTATAGTGTGAAGACCCAAGTTTCCTGTACTAGTTATAAGACGGACCAAAGTTGATGTTAACTTATTTCATTAGACCATCCGAGTTTTTAGGATTAGGTCTTTTCCTTGTAACATAGTAACATGGCCCTCTTCATCGACAACAGAACTTTATGGTCTCGTCCTTTATGAAGTTTTCTATCCCTTTGTATGTTCCTAGACCATAAATCTAAGCAAATCAAAGAAGATAGACATATAAAACAGCATCCCCTTTACTCATGGTGGGGTACACGGTACCTGATGATTCCTCGACCATGTTTTTTACTTTTCTGTTTCTTTCCAAGAAGTTTCCCTGGAAGAAAATGGCATCAAGATAACGACCCATATGCCATAGTTACAAGGGGGGAGTTTTATTAGAGTTGAATGGTCTGGAATTATCCACCTCGCCGTGGTACAGGTAAAAGCAAGAGTTAAAAAAAAAAAAAAAAGAAACAAAACACAACCTTTTTTTTTTTTTTTTTTTGGTGCTGTTCCTGCATCATTTGCTACAACCAACACGCCTTTCGGTGCATTGATAATTATTTGCGTTAAAAGAGTAATAGTACTCATATGACTGGTTGTTTTTCCCATTTTATGCATTACATCTTTCGCATATATGTTTAAAGATTAAACTATGTTGCTTCAGAGCTTGTACCTTTTATTATTATTATTATTATTAAGTTCCCAGTTCAGGCCATAGGCATGAAAATAAATACCATGTTAGAAGTGCTCTATTTTGACTATTAAATCTGATTTAGATTATTAATTAAAAAAATTTAAAAATATCATCAATATTAAATATTATTATTAATTAAAAATAAATCTTATTTATCAACCGAGGTAATATGACAATACTCTTATCCATTCGACGTGGTTCTAATCGAATGTAACATTTAGAGTCCGTATTCCGCAAAAAGTTTCTAATTTTTTATATCTTCGTTGTCTTTTATATTATAGTGTGGGGGTGGGGGGTTTTTTTTATTTTTTTGATAGGAGATAATTTATGGTTGCAACGAGCATGTGCACCCTGACCAGCAGCAGGCGTTGGAATTACAACTTTCCAGCTAAGCACAATGCTAGCAAACACCGTGCCAATTATGGCCTTTTCACTATTAGAGATTCCGAACCATTTATAAACCGAGAGAGAGGAAGAGGTTTAATACTAATCACTCACCACCATCACCATTTCCAAGTAAGAACAGATGCTCTCAAAATATTTGAACCCTAGGAAAGTTCTAGGAGTGTACTTATACTGATCGATTATATACCAACTGTAAAGATAAAACTCCCACTCTTATGACAAAGGATTAAAGGAATTAAAAATAAAGACTTGCATGAATTACCATTTCATTTGCATTAAATATTTTTAGCATAAAAAACATTTTAAAATACCGCTGAAATTATACATCAATTAGTGAGCCTCACTAATTGATTCCACGTGTGTAAATTTATATTTTTATTTAATCGACAGTGGTAAATACCATCGTTACCTATTTTTTTACCATTACATTACCGTTTTTTAACATCCTTGTGCTAAATTACGTTGCCTCGACCCAATTTAATTCATTGATGATTGATGGTCCAACCCATTGGAGTTTCATCATTATTTTGGGTTAACTTTCAGGATAAAGAGGGATGTCTAATCGGCGGCAAAAGTGAGACAGTAAAAGCCGAAAAATGGGCTGACATCTGAGGAAAAGATAAATGTAGCAATGTCATAGATAATTAATCAAATAAATTAAATTAAAAAAGAAAGAAAATGAGAGAAAAAGGACGGAAAAGAGCCAAATCTCTTTCGTTTTTTTTTTTTTTTAGCTTTTTTTTTCCCATAATCTCTCTCTGTACATGTTTTTTTCCTGCTGTTGCTCCTTAACCACTCTGAAAATCATGTGGTGGCGTTTGCTGTATGGTACAAAAATCTTAATCCCCAAACCCGCTTTTGATCTCCTCCACCCCCCTTTTCAAGTTAAAAAGTTCTCCCCCATTAAACAAAAGAAAAAAAAAAGAAAGAAAAAAAGAAAACCTACTTCTAACTCCTATCTACTTTAGCAGGCCTATCTCTTTCCTCACTATCTACTGGTCCCTAGAAAACTCGTCGCATTTATACTTCTTCTGGGTAATTTCTCTCTTTACACAAGGGTACAAAATGGAACCGCCCAAGCCACCCACAAACTCAACCTTCTTTTCAACTACTCATCCAAATCTTGCACCGTTCCACAAAAACAACACCAACACCTAAAAGCAAAATCCGCACCAAATTAAAATAAAAAATAAAAAGTTTCAAACCCAAGCTTCACCAGCCATCCTTATCTAACAAATATCCCATCAGTATCACCATTTACTGCTAATGTGAGGACCATGGATTAGCTACCAGCACCTTCTTTCGATGCAACAAACGGCGATTGTACACTATCGGCATCCGAATCGCTGCCGGAAGAACCTGAATCTGAATCTGCAACAAACATAATATGAGACATTAGGACTCTTAAAACTACTAATTTGGCGAGAACAACGTGAGTGCTTCATTTTGGTTACCACTAGATGAGGACGAATCACTGCTAGAGCTTGAACTACCAGAACTGCTAGACCCACTACTAGCACAAGCAGTGCCATCCTTCTCAATCACCACCGGTGGGAAATTGCCCATCGGGATTTCCTCACCAATGTCGACATCCTCCTCCGCGGCGGCATCGACTTTCTTGCTCTTCACTGCTGCGGCCTCCGGCGGATCGCTCTCCAGAGACTACATTCAACACAGAATCAGAAAAACAAACCCCATTGCCACCATCAAACACCTAGCACCAAGACATCAAGCTCTCAAGCAAACGCAATGTGGCAATTCCATTACCTTGTTGTGGTCGACGATGTTCTGGGCAGCGGGATTCTGGGCCTGCAAGAGCGCCTGTCGCTTAATTTTGCTGGCCGTTTTCTTGTAATTGTTGACAAATCTGTCTAGCTCCCACAAGGTTTCAGTGTCGACAGCCTCAATGTCGAGCTCTATCTCGTCGCCCTCTTGGGACAAATGGCCGTTCCTCTTCTTCAATATCTGAACCAGCTGGCCCATCTTCTCCGGCGGAAGATTCTGTAGACTAGCCCCCAATTTAGCCTTCTCCTCGAAGCTCATTTGCCGCTTGTTCGGGTCCTTCGCCTTTGGCTTTGGAAGCTTCAATGACCTTGAACTAACCACGGGTTTCGATACTTGAGCCGGTGTTGAAGCAGGTACCAAAGGCTTCGACAATGCCTGGGTATGATGAACCGGTGGCGGCAGTGGTGGCGGGTCCGAAAATGTGGGGTTTGATCGCACCACATCGGGCTTCCTAGCCACAGCCATTGTGTCAACCTCTCTCTTAGCATTCTCGGGAGCCACATTCCGATCCCCAAATCCGACCATACGGCACCGCTCATCCTCGAACTTCTTGTAGGCAGGGTTGAACATCTGATCGAACTGCAACAACAGCTGCTCTGCCATGAAATTCACATCTGATCCCTTCGGATTGTACAGCAAAGCATTGCTGAAAGTGAGCCTCACATCCGAAGCGAAATCAAGCGGCGAAGGGTAAAGATCCTTCTCGAGATTGGACTTCACAGTGCCAAGATCCATTGGATTCTTCACAATTTGATGATAATCGTGAAGCTTCAACCCATCCACATCGACTGGAGCGTTGAAAACCCAACCGAACTTGTGCTTCATCAGTTTCGTCAAGATCTGGCCGCACCTCTTGAGCATGCTCGCCACCACCTTCTCGCTCACCGGGTCGACTGCCACCCGCTTTGCCTCCGGTGCAACCGATCCGAACGGATTGGTCCTCTTCACGCCGGCGACCGCCTTGCTCTCCACCGCGACCACGCTCCTCATATCCTTCTTCTTCTTCTTGCTCTTCCCGAACTCCAACTCAGGAACGTTCTTCAGGCCGGCCTTGTGAGGGTTTCTCTTCTCAGATCTCGACTCGATCCGGCTCATCAGAGCCCGCACCTGCACAAGCTCCGACCTCAGCCGCCTCTTGAGATCCTTCAGCTCTCTCCTCGAGAAAGAACCGAGCTTGAACGTCACGTAGCCATGACACGAAACCCTGGCCTCGCCAAGGCTCATCGATTTCCGACTAGGAGACGCCGCCGGCGCCGGCGCCGGCACGGGAACCGACGGCGGAGGATGATGATCGATCTGCCGGGAATGGAAGCCGCCGGAGGTTTCATACGGCTGACGAACGGCGGTAGGGTTCGGATTGGGGACGGGATTAGCGTGAGGGTTAGGGTTAGGGTTGGGCTTGAGAAGCGGATTTTTGGAGGCGGTGGTTGCGAATTTCCTCATATAAACCTTGTTTTCACCCCAGGAAGGTTCATTTCGACTCGCCAACAGGGCCGATGCCATTATCGGGCCGGGTCGGATCCCCCGGACCCACTGTTACCCGCCGGCCGGAGGTCCGGATCTCCGGCGGCGCGAGAACATGCTCGTCGGAGACGGAGTTCGTCGGCGATTACAGAGGAAAGGGGCAAAATGGTAAAAACACCTGGAGAGAGAGAGAGAGAGATAAAAACAGAAGCTATTAGAGAAAGAGAGAGAGTCTTGAGGGTTTCGAACACCCTCCCCACCAGAGCGAATTACGAAAGCAAAGGTGGTGACCTCTTCTTAAAGGCGTTCAGATCTGCCCGGCCATGTCTCGGGCAGATTCTCCTCCGTTGATCTATAATCCAAGGTGTAAACACTTTCTTTAACTGCCCGATCCTTTGCCCGTGCCATCTGTCGTTGACGGGCCGGATGTCTGACCCCTCACACGTGACTGATTGTGTTCCGTTGGATCGTCTAGTCCTCCTCTGTCTCACTCTCTCTCCCTCTCGTCTGGTGGGAATTTTAAAAAATTTTGGGTTTTTCCTTGGGTTTGGAGGGCGCAAGAAGAGGAAAAAAAATAACAAAAACTTCTTGGGATCCGGCGGGTAGTGCTGTGGGTCCCCATTGTGGTCGTGCTGACGTGGATGTGGGGTCCAGATAAGTGACTAAAATAGATATCTTTTTCGTTTTTATTTTTTTTCTCTAATCGTCGTTCGGGGCGGGGAATCTTTTTTCTTCCCGCCAAAAATCTGGTGGCCGGATTTTGCCACATCAGCGCCGCAAACGGCGACACGATTGGTGCCACGTTGATAGATGAACGTCGACGATGCTTTGTTATGCTATGTCAGCCTTCGACTTTTTCATTTATATAGTGCAGGCCTGTTTCGAAAAACGATTTGAATTGGAGTTTTGTAATTTAGAATTGAAATCTGTATTTAATTAAAGTGTGAATTAAATCTAAAATATGATATAAGACATAGTATAAAAATTTAAAATATGATTTTGAAAAAATTATGTAATATGGATTTTATTTAGTTTTAATTATTTGAACATTAAGCATAAAAACTATCTTATTCTAATATAAATATAAGAAAATTATGGATTTTTTATGTTTAAATTTCAAGAAAATTTGAGAGAGACAACGATCTAAATTTGAAAATTTTAAAATTAAATAAACAAAGGGGAGAATGAAATATATATAATAGTTTTTTAAAAAAATCAAATTAAATAGTATGTTTTTAAAATATTTGTAACAAATAAGATATTTATTAAATAAATATAAATTTTATTAAATAAATAATACGTATATAAAAATTTAATAAATAATTGATATATTTAAAAGATATAAAAAATTTATTTATTTAATAAAAATATAAATAATTATTTATATAATATATGAATACATCTAATATTAATAAATTATTTATATAATACTTTAAATATTTTTAAAATAAGTTATTTATTTCAATTAATTTCTAAAAATTAGTATTTATTTTACTCTCAACAAAATTTCGTCTTTTGTGGTTATTCCATTCGGCACCTAACTGTGTTCTATTTGGGTAGTAATCGTGTGTTAACGCAGCTTCGGGACGAACTGTGGAGTAGAGTGAGGTTACTGTGACTATGACAAGGGGGCCACGAGACTTTTTCAAGTGGCTCAGTTTACACGTGGCGGAATACGATGAGGTGGGGAGATATTTATGTCCAAAAACGATGTGCTCTTTTTTGTTTGATTGTTCACGTTGATGCTTATCAGAAAATTACAAAGATGGGGGGGAAAAAAAAAAAAAAAAGAGTTCACGATGAGGATGAGGATGAGGACTAATATGTGCCAATGGCGCCCCCCACACCCCCCCCCCACACAAAAAAAAAAAAAGGAAAACAAAAAACAAAAAGGAAAACAAAAAACAAAAACGAAACGAAACAAAATAAAAGAAGGAAAAAGCAAATAGTATTTTTCACAATAAATTATTAAAATAAATAATAGATTTATATATTTTAAGTAAATAATAAATTTATTAAGTACACAATTTATTTATTAAAAGCAAATACTTTATTCATTAGAAGCAAAATCTTGTATTTACCTTATTTCAAAAAATATATATATTATATTTCCCTGTCTTTTAAGTTTTGTTAAAAAGTTTTTATTATAATTTCCGAATAAAAGATATTGATTAATTACATAGGAACTTCTAATGTTAAGGACATGCACTTTATCCTGCAGATGGAAAACACAATAGTGTTCGTTGACTTTGATCCTACGCTATTTGGAAGATGAGCTCATGGTAGCAACTATAGGATCCGAAGCAACATATAGATAATATGTATAACATTTTGAAAAGCACTTGCTCCTCGATTTACTAATTCTTTGAATGGAGGATAAGTTGCTTGCAATGATAATTCCCAGTTGCCAAGCTGCATCAACATCGTAAGTCATAACCACAAAACATTATTAATTTCAAATTACTCCAAACTTTTCCCAAATCAAGATTCAAATTGATGATCATCCAGCCAAAGTAGTGTAGAAGTAGATATTTTCCAAGGTGCCCGTTTTTTTGTCAAGAAAATAACTTGGGATAGAAATTATGGCAAGGCAGGGTACAAAAATTGCTTCCCAATTCTATCCTTCAAAACAATCTTTGTCCCCACCTGCGTCCTTGCTTAAGGAGAGGTAGAGACAGAGTTTGGGAGCATATTTCCTTATACTATTAGGAATATCCTAAGCGATAAAGACATTTTAATGTATTTTATTTTTTTTAAACTGGATAATAAAATTATATTTAGAGGTTATTCATTACATTGCTATTTGTCTACATTATATTTACATGTTAAAGTAAATATATAGCAAATATAAGTCACTAACTGCTTGTGTTAAACTATTAGAATGTTGTATACAATAGACTTTTGAATGTAAGAAGACAACATTCTAAAATAAGCAACCTAAACTGTGGTCTGTAGTCTATAGGGTTAGATCGAGCATCTAACTCATATTAAGACTATTATATTGTCTAAAGCCATTTAGAGAATGGTTTGTCTTGACTGTCCAAAACTTTAACTCCCGAGTAAAGACATAGGTATATTACTTGACGGTGATATATTGGATAGGGGTTAAAGTATAATTGATCTGCGTAGTCCACTTGAGCGGATCATGTCACTATGCAGATCATGTTATTTTTGACGTTTATTATGTAATATCTTAATCCTGAGTAGATGAATCGCTTCATGTATATGATTTGTATACTTTGATGTTCCAATGGCTAAAGCGTCTCAGAGATAGTAAGCTTATAGACTAGTTCGCTAGGTACATGATTTGTATACGATGGAGGGTTTGCTCACAGATATTGGAATCATAGTTCTAATA
This sequence comes from Antiaris toxicaria, assembly GCA_035233585.1. Lineage (NCBI taxonomy): Eukaryota > Viridiplantae > Streptophyta > Magnoliopsida > Rosales > Moraceae > Antiaris > Antiaris toxicaria. Next base: position 27,608,971 of record CP141157.1, read on the forward strand.
AGGAATTAAGAGTATCCTCTTAAAGGCATTATACTTGATGTGAAAATGGAGAAGGCCTTAGGTCATCTGCTAGACAGATGACTTCTTATTCGCATATGGAGAATAATCATTTTCTTATTCAGTAGTATAATAAAACTTTAAGATAACTTAATCAGTAGGTTGAAAGGACTTTGACTTAAGATTGATTATGAATATCATATGAGGGTTTTGCATACATGACAAGGTCATTGGACAATAGCTTATCACTGGATTTCATAATACGGTATATAATTACGAGTTCAGTTTCAGGTTTATAGTGGTATAAGTCTGAAATTAGTGATCATGTAATTGAGTTGTTCGGTATAGAATAATGACCATATGGATTCACAAGAGCCCGATTATATATATCCAATTTGTGACGTCCCGCCCTACGTAGGATTAAACAGTACTATTACAGTCAGCTACTGTTGCCAACTGCAATAGACTGTAACCACTTGGGTCGTCGGCAATTTACTTTTAACTTGCTTTTAACTTATTCTGATACCAGCTAATTTTTTTTTTTTTGACGTAGAAATTCTATTTTCGTAAAAACATTTACTATAGTAAACATTTTCTTTCTTTATCATAACTTGATATACATCATTTTAATACTCTTTTAAACAGCTCAGCGGAAGATTCATAGCAGTACCATAACCCTCACCCAATCCCTTGGCACATGCATATCTCATCCGTCATCCAACACTTGTCTTATCTTCGTGCAGGATGCTTACCTGTAACATAAACAAACTTGTGAGCGACAGGCTCAATAAGTTCAAACATACATTCATGACGTATAATAATCCACACTACATAGCGTAGGATGAATCTGATACCTGCTGTAACTTCTGAACATTTCATAGCGTATATCGTACATTGCTTAACACCATGAACGTACTTTACATCATAATCATAAACATACTAACTGCACTTATCATGCTTAACCTCTTGAACATGCTTTCATATTTGAATCCCGTGAACCAACTGTAACTTCATGATCGTGCTTAACATACTGGAATCTTGTGAACTGACTGTACATCGTGATCGTGCCTAACATACTGGAATCTCGTGAACTGACTGTACATCGTGATCGTGCCTAACATACTGGAATCTCGTGAACTGACTGTAACTTTGTGATCGTGCTGAACATACTAGAATCTCGTGAACTAACTGTAACATCGTGATCGTGCTGAACATACTTGAATCTCGTGAACTGACTGTAACTTTGTGATCGTGCTGAACATACTGGAATCTCGTGAACTAACTGTAACATCGTGATCATGCTTAACATACTAGAATCTCGTGAACTAACTGTAACATCGTGATCGTGTTGAACATACTTGAATCTCGTGAACTGACTGTAACTTTGTGATCATGCTGAACATACTGGAATCTCGTGAACTAACTGTAACATCGTGATCATGCTTAACATACTAGAATCTCGTGAACTAACTGTAATATCGTGATCGTGCTGAACATACTGGAATCTCGTGAACTAACTGTAACATCGTGATCATGCTGAAAAATCCTTAGTATTCAACATATCATGGATCATTAACATAATAAACATGCATTACTTTTGCATTACTATTCATATAGTAATTCTAATAATGAACAGTATTCACGTCGTGAACATATCATATTTTAAACTTCCGCACCCGGGACGTACCACCGTTGGATTGGAGGCCATAAACATGAATAATACTATTGATTATGAACAATACCATTAGCCATAACGGTATCTTTGACCACGCCGGTACACGTAGTGTTAGTATATCCTATGCTTGTTATAGGCTGCATTTTAAATTTTTGGGTATTTATCTTTCATTACGTTCTGGTTTTGAGCCCCTGATTGGTCGTACCGACATGTTAGCGCAACCGGGAGCGGTACTTTAGTGCTGACCTCCTCAGTCTTAACTGATGCTAAACATGATAACCTCCCCGTGGGTCGAGAGGCCGATACGCCAATAACTGGTTAATTACCATCTTGTTGGTGTTCCAACTGGGTAGCATACTGCTTGCCCCCATAGTCGGAACCTGTTACATAAATTACTTGGGGTGTGAGTTTTTTTTTATTTATTCTTAATCTCACTAAAGTGCCCTGTGCACCTACTTGTTTTCGTGCTTGAACCTTATCTATCATGTGTATCTGAATCATCTACATGGAACATGAATCTCTACGTGACTACAGTAAGTATTCTAAACTAAACCCATTTTAAAACTTGGGCTCTGTGAACGTGCTCGTGGCTGAAAGTTTAGTCTTAGGATATTATCTGTTATTAAGTTCTGGTTTTGGGCCCCTGATTGGTCGTACCGACATGTTAGCGCAACTGGGAGCGGTACTTTAGTGCTGACCTCCTCAGTCTTAACTGATGCTAAACATGCAAACCTCCCCGTGGGTCGAGAGGCCGATACGCCCATACTGGTTTAATTACCATCTTGCTGGTGTTCCAACTAGGTAGCATACTGCTTGCCCCCACAGTCGGAACCTATTAATCAAATTACTGAGGTGTGATTTATATTAACACACTAGGGTGCCTTGTGCACCTACCTGTTTTCGTGTTCTGGTACTGTCTAACATGTGTGCTGGGACATGCAACTCTACATGCATGACATGAACTGACATGAACTGACCTGTGCTGACATGAGACTGACATAAACATCATGATGCAGACAATCAATGTCTAACATACACGTCATGCAACAAAACATACATCACAATCATAAATGTATCAAGTCAATTTACATTTGACTTGAACATAATACATAGTTCATAACATGGCTTTCGTGACATTCATATCATAGCATCTTGACACTAAAACTGCACATAGAACACATAAACATAGACCTAACATGTCAGTTTATGTTGCAGACAAATAAATGCTTGAACTTACTGTTACTTTGCTATTATCTCATTTCTTACTTTCTGGATCCGCAAACGTTCCTTCGTTGCGTCTGAATCAGGTTCCTATAATCGAAAGAATCATGGTTATTCTTTCCACACTTATCTCATACATAAAACTTAATAAAACGTAAAAATTCTACGTTTCATTCCCTGATAAACTTAGGGGCCTAATATCCCATTTATAACATTTTTGCTAAACTTTGACAAAATTACCACTTTACCCCTAACGTGATTTTTTTTTTCATCGTAACCTTACTTTTCCTTGATTCACAACTTAGTTCTGGCCCTTAGAATCTTACTTAAGTCGTTTTAAATCCATTAGGACACTTTTCTATCATTCCTGGAATTTTCGGTCAAAATGTCCGTTTTGCCCTTGACGGGTCTTTAGGTCGTATCATTTTCATTTTAAATGCTTAGACTAGATTTTCTAAGCCCAACAATCATAAAATAATTTTTTCTTAGGCTTTACCAAGCTTTTACAGCATTAATTGCTGAAATTCTCGGTTTACTTATCCTTAAAACATCTGTCATCCTTTTCTGAGCCTAACTCATTCATTAATCCTTAAAATCGTTCCAGGGGGCTCGGGTTTCCATCCCGACCACATTTTGCCCCTCGTTTCCTAAAATACCCTTTTTGTGCCGTTTTAGAAATTTTGGCAGCATTTCCGCTTAATTTTTAGGTTCCCGGTGTTTAGGAAACGCCTCAAAACCATCTAACCTATTTCTATTTTACCACGTACTATACCAGAGGCCTATATTTTTACGTAAAACTCAACTTTTACGTAAAAATATTCACATTCCTACATATTTTCTTTTTCATCATTTTCATCCATTTTTCTTACAATTTCACACGCCAAATTACATAATAAACATATATCATTCCAAAATAAAAATTAAGGAACGAAGGGACAAAAGTCACTACCGAAATCGTCCCATCGGCGATCGAATGTACCGTTTGATCTCGCGTGCACAAACTTTGATTCGCCGTTCTTCACATTTAAAATTCCATCTTGAAATTCCGATGTCGCGGATGTGTTCGGAACGTCGAAAATAGGCCAACGGGCCACTCTTAAATTTTTGGGGTCCGTTCGCCGTTGACCGACGTTGACCGCCATTTACCGTCGTTGACCGTCGTTGACCGGCGACGGCGTGGAGAAAGGAGGCCACCATCTCGTAGATCTTGACGTGAGGAACTCATTGGTGGTGTCAATTTCACCAATCGAAGCTCCTATGGCCGGAAACTAACCCCCGAAAGTACGACGGCGGCGGCGTGGATCGCCATTTTCCCGACTTGTCTTCTTGAAAATAGCTTGGGGCTTTTGTTCCCCATGAAATTCTGAGCATTTTGGTACCAACCTTGCAACTCAACTCCGCCGGAATCGTCGGATTCCACGGCGGCGACGGCGACGGGCAGAGTTGGGTGGCGCGATCCGGCGGCCGTTGGGCTGAAACACCACCTGGGTTTTGTTCTACTCTTCACCACGAGTCTTTTGGGACCGGTTTCAGCTTGATCGGAGGTCGGACGGCGGAGAAATCGACGTTTGAAAATTCCGACCACCATGACCTTCGGGCGGCGCGTGCGGGCTGCTCCGGCGTCCAATCCGTCGACTTGTCCCACCGTTAGACTCAGCTCGGCGAGAGCTTCCCAACGGTACCGGCGGTGTCAAAAATAGACACCGTTTCCGGCGGTTAGCTACTATTCATTTATGCGGGTGTGGGGGGAAAAAGGAGAGGAGAAGAAAGTTTATGGGTTTTTTCTTCAATTTCTGATTTATCGCCCCTTATATACTTTTTCGCCCAAAATTTCAACATAGGCTATCCTGAAAAATTTGGACGTCCTGAATCCAAATATATCAGTTTTATTTTCATCTGAGGTCATTTCGACCAGTTTCTGATACTGTAAATTCCCGGTCAAAAATTACCCTTGTACTCAATTATCAATTTTGAGCATGCTGATAGGCTATCCTGACTAATTTGGGCATGCTGAATCCAAATTTATCAGTTTTAACTTCATTCAAGGTCATCTAAACCAGTTTTCTGATACTGCCTGTTTCTCCGTCAAAATTTACATTTTGTGCTCAATTGATTAAATTGAATATACTGATTCTAAATATATCCGTTTTATATCAAGAAAAGACCATCTTGACCAATTTCTTGATGCTGTGTTACCCACACATAGATAAAATCACTACAATATACATTTTAAACATGAAATACATTATGTATATTTCCTGTACCGATTTTTCGAGAATGATGAAATTCTCCGGTTATCATACAATTGGTCTTTCTACTAACTCCACATAATTTCTTAACGAATGGCAAATTGATCAAGATGTACTTATTGGCTTGTTGTCTTGCATTTGGTGAAGAGGAAAATGCGAATCACCATTCCACAGGGTGTAGGCATTTTTTTCAGTGTGTTGGAAAGGCAAAATGGTAATTCAATAAATGGGATAAATATTCGGTGATATTTATTTTTTGGATGACAAGATTTGAAATTCAAATTTATTATATTTGAAATTTGAAATTCGAATATGTGATTAATTTAAATTTTGAAAATCTTGTCTTGAAAATAAATATTTGAAATTTGAATCATATTTAAATTTGAATTAAACAAAATCTTGTCCTTACACAAACATAGGTGTCATTCACAATGGATAAGGGTGGAAGATAACATTCACTCTTATTTGAATTTGAATTTTGTTTGGATAAGAGATTATATAATTATTCGAATTTCAAATAGAATTACCATAATTTTATTTGAATTTGAATTGGAGTTGTGGAAAATTATCTCTAAGGATAAAATTCGAACTTCAAATTTTTGTGGAGTTTGAAATTTGAATTTGAAATTTGAAGTTTGAATTTGAAATTTAAATTTTGAAATTTGAATTCAAATTTTGAATCACAAACCTAGAATGCGACCGAATTTTTTGTGGATAATTCCACATGAAGAAATTCAGTTTTCTTGTGGATAAAGGAGAGGAAAATCTTGTTTGAATCCTACTTGAATTTTGAATGCTAATCCTCATAAAAGTGGCCGAATTATGTAGGAAAATAAATCGGTAAAAACGTATTAGAGTGGCGCAGCGGAACAATAAAAAATTTTTAGATCGTTAAATATCTCATGATGCCATATACAATAAATCAACAACAATTAAAACTCATACCTCAAGGACGCCAATCTGCAGGAGGAGAATGACTGGAGGCTTCAACCAACTAGCCTTCTCTATTATTCTCCAATTCTCGAATGGCTGAGTGTGTGGGCACTCTGAACCTCGATCGGTATGCTAGCACTGCTAGTCTTCTTCCGACCACCTAGATCTTTAAAGAACTTTATTGTCATGATGAGCTGTGCAACAATAAGCCTGCTCACCTGAGAGTATGTGGTCTAAGAGAACTGGAGTGGCAGGAGCTCTATTTATAGACCTGCATGAGGTGATTCTCTGAATTCGAATTGGATTAGGAAAAGATATTCTCCCTTATCCATATCCATAAAATCCGAATTTTCCATGGGAAAATCCCAACAATAAAATTCGGTTTATTTAGGATAAATCCAATCTAAATCTAAACAAGATTTTAATAGAATTTTATCTCTCTTTTTCAACCAAAAAATCCGAAATTTCCTAGGAGATTTTCCCTCCAAAAATTCGGCCACATTTAGGATAAGGGAGAATCAAAATTCCACTAGGATTTTCAAGCTTTAATCTTATCTCAACCTTATCTAAAATAACCGAATTTTCCTAGGAGATTTCCTCCATAATTTCGGCCACTTTTCAGAGAAGGAGAGAATCCAAATTCAACTAGGATTGAAACTTGAATTTTTCCCTTGAACCTTATCCACAAAAACCGAAATTCCATTGAGGATTATCCTCAAAATTTCGTCCATAATTTGTTAGGATTTGGATTCAAAATTCAAGTAGGATTCTAACAAGATTATCCTCTCCAAATCCAACTCAAATTCGAATTTCAAACCTTGTGGATTTTCCACAACAAATTCGAATCCCACTTGGACTATGATTCAAAATTTGAATTTCAAATTTCAAATTCGAATTTCAAATTCAAATTTCAAATTTCAAATTTCAAATTTCAAATTTGAATTTCAAATTCAAATTTCAAATTCAAATTTCAAATTCAAAATTCAAATTTCAAATTTCAAAATTCAAATTTCAAAATCCACAAAACGGTTGTGTTTCAAATTCTTGTTCTCATGGATAATTTTCTACAACTCCAATCCAATCTTAAATAAAATCATGGCAACTTTATTTGGAGTTCGAATAATTGTGTACTCTATAATCCAAAACAAAATCTGAATCCAACCGGAGAGAATCTTGTCTACCATCCTAATCCTGTGTCATCACCATCCATGCATAATAAACTAGCCAATAGCATACACAAATCAATTTGCCAAACGTTAAGGAATTATGTGGAGCTAGTAGAGGGACTGATTGGACATATATAATCGGGCTCCTGCAAATCCATATGATCATCATTCTTTTCCCGAACAACTCAATCATATGATCACTAATTTCAGAGTCACACCACTATAAATCTGAAACTGAACTCCCAATTATATACCGTATTACGTAAGCCTGTGACGAGCTACTATCCAATGACCTTGTCATATATGCAAAACCCTCATATGATATCCATGATCAGCCTTAGGTCAAAGTCCGTTTAATCCTACTGATCAGGCTATCTTAAAGTTCCATTATACTACCGAATTAAGAAAATGATTATTCACCATATGTGAATAAGAAGTCATCCGCCCAGCAGACGACCCAAGGCCTTGTCCATTTTCACATTCAGTATAATGCCTTTAAGAGGATACCTTTAACTCCTTAGAGCTATGATTCCAATATCTGCAAACAAACCCTTCATCGTATACAAGTCATGCACCCAACGAACCGGTCTATAAGCTTACTACCTCTGAGACGCTTTAGCCATTGGAACATCAAAGTACACAAGTCATATACATGAAGCTGTCCTTTTACTCAGGATTAAGGTTACTGCACAATGAACGTCAAAAGCAGATTGATCTATTCAAAGAAGACTTCGTAGATCAATCACGCTTTAGTCCCGGTCTAATATGTCACCACCAAGCAACATATCTATGTCTCTACTTAGGAGTCTAGCTCCAGATAGTCAAGACAAACCATCCCCTCCAAGGCTTTAGACAACATAATAGTCTTAACATGAGTTAGATGCTCGGTCTAACCCCATAGACTACAGACCATTATTTAGACCGCTAACTTTAGAACATTGTCTTCTCACATACAAAAGTCCATTGCATACAACGTTCTAATAGTTTAACACAAGCAGTCAGGGAGCTATATTTGCTTACATTTACTTTAACATGCAAATAAGACGAGGACAGATAGCAATGTAATGAATAACCTCTATATATATATAATTTTATTATCCAGTTCAAAATAAATACATCAAAATGTCTCTAATACTTAGGACATTTCCTAACAATCTCCCACTTGCCCTAAGCCAGCAGATGTGCCATGTTACGCATCCCCATCGCCTCTACGTGCCTCTCAAAGCTTCTAGCCACCAAAGTCTTAGTAGAGGGATCGGCAATGTTGTCCTCGGACGCGATCTTACATACATCCGCTAATCCTGTCTCCACATGCCCTCTAATGTCGACTTCCTCGAATCCTTGCAAGTCTAGAAGACTCAGTCCATGTATCCTATGGGTGTTAGGTCCCCTCCAGAATACACCAGCATATAATTCCTCGTTCTCTTAAGATACTTGAGTATATGCTTTACTGCTTACCAGTGCTTGGTTCCAGGATTTGCTTGATATCGACTCACTATACCTACTACAAAACATATATCCGGGCAAGTGCAAAACATAGCGTACATAAGGCTACCTACAGCGGATGCATAAGGGCCCTTACTCATATGCTCTCTTTCTTCCGATATCTTGGGACAGTCATCCAATGAAAGAGTTAGACCGGCAATGGAAGGTTGTGAGCCTTTCTTTGCCTCTTGCATTGCATATTTGTCAATTATTTTATCTATGTATGAAGCTTGGGATAACGCTATCATTTTGTTCTTTCGATCTCTGAAGAGAAGAATGCCTCGAACATAATTAGTTTCTCCTAAGTCCTTCATGTCAAACTGTTGGTGTAACCAAAGCTTGACCGATGATAAATTCCCTACATCATTCCCAATGAGTAGTATATCATCGACATAGAGTATCAGAAAGACCACTTTTCCATCCTTAATACGTTTATAAACACAGGGTTCATCAACGTTCTGCTTAAAACCAAATATCTTAATCGTTTGATCAAACCTCTGGTTCCATGAGCGGGATGCTTGCTTTAATCCATAAATAGATCTAAGTAACTTGTAGGCTTTCCTTTCTTGGCCTTTCGCTACGAACCCTTCGGGCTGTATCATGTAGATACACTCTTCAAGATGGCCATTCAAGAATGCCGTCTTGACATCCATTTGCCAGATCTCGTAATCGAGAGCCACAGCAATGGACAGAAGAATACGGATAGACTTCAGCATAGCAACAGGCGAAAAGGTTTCATTGTAATCGATTCCAGCCTTTTGCGTGTACCCCTTTGCAACCAGTCTAGCTTTGAAAGTTTCCACTCTCCCTTCCGCATCCTTCTTTCTTTTGTAGACCCATTTGCATCCAATGGGTTTTATCCCATCCGGCAAATCTACAAGTTCCCAAACAGAGTTGGATTTCATAGAATCCATCTCATTGTTCATAGCCTGTTTCCAAGATTTAGAATCAACATCATTTATAGATTCATCATATGTGACCGGATCATCCTCATGCTCATGAGCCTCGGCCTGGTATACCTCAGCATCATACATGAAGAAATTAGGTTTCTTAGAAACCCTCCCACTACGACGAGGCACTCTAAATTGTTGATCGTCTGCAGATCTTTCACTGGAACTCAGATTTACGTCCAAGACCGAAATCTGTGGAGCAGTTCTTTCACCCGACAACTCCTTTAGCACCACTTTGCTTCGAGGCTTAAAGTCATTCATGTGACTTTCCTCCAAGAATGTCGCATGGGTTGAGACAATGACTTTTTGTTCCTTCGGGTTATAGAATAGACCTCCTTTAGTTCCTTTTGGATACCCTATAAACATGCACAATTCTGATCTTGGTTCCAACTTCTTCGCATCCCCATCCAGTACATCCGCTGGGCAGCCTTATATTCTCATATGTCTAAGGGAGGGCTTCCTGCCACGCCACAATTCATACGGAGTTCTGGGAATTGATTTGCTTGGAATATGGTTCAGAATATAGCACGCCATTTGTAAAGCATATCCCCAAAATGATAATGGCAGCGTTGAATAACTCATCATGGACCGTACCATATCCAACAAGGTCCTGTTTCTTTTTTCAGCTATACTATTATGTTGTGGAGTACCAGGTGCGGTCAACTGGGATAATATCCCGTTCTCTACAAGATGTCCTAGAAATTCATCGGAGAGGTATTCGCCACCTCGATCAAATCGAAGTGTCTTTATGGATTTATCCAATTGCTTTTCCACTTCCGCATGATACTCTTTGAACTTGTCAAAGGTTTCGCTATTGCAGTGCATCAGATACACATATCCATACCTCGAGTAATCATCTATAAAAGAGACATAATACTCGAACCCTCCTCGTGCTGTGACGTTCATGGGGCCACATACGTCAGTATGCACAATTTCTAAGAGCTCCTGAGCCCTTTACCCTTTGCTCCAAAAGACCTCTTGGTCATTTTACCCTCTAGACAAGACTCACATTGGGGAAGTCGTACCTCCTCCAGAGATTCCAGAGGACCGTCTTTCACCAATTTTTGAATCCTATCCTGATTAATATGACCAAGTCTTAAATGTCAAAGATACGCCTTGTTAGAGTGAGAAACTTTCAACCTTTTAGAGTTATCAATTAATTCAGTGTCAAGCAGTGAGTACATCTTTGGTTTGATCAAATATAGGTTTCCATCCATCCATCCAGAACAGATAAAAGATTTATTTCTACGAATATCAACTCTTTTACTAAAAGAAACTGAATAAGAATCCTTTATTAAACAAGCTACCGATATAAGGTTCCTCCTAAAATTAAAAACATAAAAACAGTCTTTCAATGAAATAAACCTAAATTGATCAAAATAAAGGTAAACATCTCCCACTGTTTCAGCCACCACAAAGCTACCATCTCCAGTCCGCAACGAGAGGCTCCTATCATGTAGACTTCTCGTTTCCACGAACCCCTGCATAGAAATACAAACATGATTAGTGGCGCCCGAATCAATGACCCAAGTGTCTTTCGATTCTTCCACCAAACACGCTTCCAAGTAATGAAGTTCCATACCTTCCTTGCCCTTGGCGGCTAGGAATTCCCGGCAAGCCTTCTTGAAGTGACTTACCTTCCCACAATGGAAGCATTTGGACTTTTTAGGGTCCTTCGGCTTCTTATTCTTCTTCTTCTTCTTCCCGTCCGAGACAGGAGGATTAGAAGAACTAGAAGCCACTTGCTTCTTATTTGGCCTCTTCCTCTTCCGTGAGGGATTGGAAGATTCCGCCAAATTGGCCTCTCCTTTAGGTCGGACCACATCCTCATCCTTGATCATCCGCTCATAAGCCTGTAGTTGCTTCATGAGCTCGGTTAGTCCTAACTCCTTTGTCGCCAGATTGTATGCGGCCTTAAACCCTACAAAATCTTTAGACAGAGTCTTGAACACCATCTCGATCTGGGTGTTGTAGTCCAACTCAGCACCATTCTTGGCAGCCTTAGCGAAGAATCCCATTAGAGTGATCATATGGTCCTTCACCGGAGTACCTGCCTTTTGCTTAGAGTTCATAATGCTGGTGATAGCGGACTGTCGAGCCAATTTTTCTTGGCCTCCGAACATGTCCTCCAGATTTTCCATGATCTCCCCAGCAACTTGATAAGTCTCATGCTGCTTTTGTAAAGCACTCGTCATGCTAGTAAGGATGTAGCATCGAGCTATCTCATTGGATTCTCTCCAACGATTATAGGCAACCGGGACCTCCTCAAGTGGTGTGTCAGGTTTGGGCCCAGGTGGGCATGGTTCGTCCAGTACGAACTTGTGTCTCTCGCAGCTGAGAACTATTAATAGATTTCTTTTCCAATCTTTATAATTGTCGCCATTCAGTTTATTCTCAGTAAGTATTGAAATAAGGGGTGTCAGTGATATTTTGAACTGAAATAAAATTATACTAGACATCATTACAAAGCCCAAGCAAATATACAGATAATTTAGCAAATAAAACATACAAGTATGTTCCTACATGAAACTTAAAAAACATGTAGCATTACAACGGTAATTCTCAGCACCTATTGCCCCAAGCCACCGAGGGGTGGTCATGAAAACAAATAGCCGGAACATGGACCCCGTCCAATTAATATATGTTGCCTTAAATCCTCCAAGGTTAAGACTGTGATAACCGAGAAATCTACGTTCTCGAAAATAATTGTACAAATATGTAAATAAATGTACAATTACAGTGATACAGTTTACAGAATAAAGAGCAGAGGAAAATTTTGATTAATCAAGTTTTTAATCAAAATTTGAAAATGAATTAATGAAAATAGTTTAAAGCCAAACATTAATTCATTTATGATGTTTTAAAATTCGATAGAAAAGTATGTGGAAAATACATACTAAGAGATCAATGGCACACAAGTGAGCCACATTGATCAAGGGCCAAGAGATAGCCAAACAAGGCCTTACCTTTTCAAAAAAAAAAAAAAAGAAAGTAAGGGAGAGAGTGTGATGCACGTGAGCATGAGATAGAGAGGGAATTAATCCCCTTAGCTGCACAGCAGCCGGAAGAAAGAAAGAGAAAAGGAAGAAAGAGAAAGAAAGAAAGAAGAAAAGAAAGAAAGAAAAGAAAGGGAGAAAGTGACCGAGAAAGAGAGAGAAAGAGAAGGAAATCCAACTCAGTTCGGATTTTCTAGTGCAAGCAAGAGATAGATCAAGATTCAGTCAAGGACCAGCAGCAAGAAAGTCTCAGGTTCAAGCAAGGTAAACCCTAGTTTTCACGTTTTCTTTGGGGGAAGAAAATCTGGGGTTTTGAGAGAAAACAGAGAATGTGAGTGAATCACATTTAGGTTTTCGGTTAAAATCGAAATGTGATTCGAGTCTAGACGTTTTCAAATACGAATCCATGAACAGATGGTTTAGAAAACCGAGTTTAGTGAAATTTCTTCACAAAATACAGATTTTTTAAAAGTTGAGGCAAGAGAGATTCATAAGCAAAATGTGGGATTTTTGCTTATGAAATCATGGATTTGTGATAATAGGAATGTAGTAGATACCTTGAAATGATCTTATGAAGATCGATTTCAAGTGTAAGAAGTAGAACAAAGGCCATAAAAGCCTTAGAAAATCAGAGCAGAGCAGTTCGGACCCAGAATCTTAATTCTGGTATGAACACGGGCGTGTACAAGGGCGTGTTCAGAACACGGCCCCGAACATGCCCATACGCACGACCGTGTTGCAAGAAAAATCAGACCCGAGAGGTACACGGCCCAGAACACGGCCGTGTATCAGACCGTGTCAAGGGGCACACGGTCAAAGAGAGGCGTGTAAGTAACCGTGTAAGAGTACAGAGGAGTACACGGCCAGCAACACGGCCGTGTACCCACCCGTGTAAGCATACACGGGTATGTTCCAGAAAGTACACGGCCAGGCTTAAAAATCCAGAGGGGTACACGGGCATGAACACGGCTGTGTAGGAGGGCGTGTTCGAGGCCAGAGAGTAAAAAAAAAAAAAGTCTGGAAAGAAAAAAATTCATGTTTTGCCATATTTCCAGTATAAGATAAATATGGTAAATAATCAGTGATTTTTCCTTTTATAGGAGTCCAAACTAGAGACCCCAAATCAGCAGTCCCAGAGCAGCAGCAGCTTACGTTAGAGGACTTTCTGTAAGTTCAAGCATTGTCCTGACTGCAACGTGGACAAGCTTGCTTTATTACAATGTTATGTATGTTGTATGACGTGTTGTTAGACATTGATTGTCTGCATCACGATGTTATGTCAGTTTATGCCAGTCACAGTACCGGTCAGTTTATGTCAGTGCATGTCATGCATATAGAGTTGCATGTCCCAGTACACAGACAGTACCAGAACAAGAAAACAGTTAGGTGCACAAGGCACCTTAGTGTGTTGATTAATTCACACCCCAGTAAATAGATTAACAGGTTCTGACTGTGGGGGAAAGCAGTATGCTACCCAGTTGGAACACCAGCAAGATGGTAATTAACCAGTTATTGGCGTATCGGCCTCTCGAACCATTGGGAGGTTATCATGTTTAGCATTAGTTAAGACTGAGGAGGTCAGCACTAAAGTACCGCTCCCGGTTGCGCTAACATGTCGGTACGTCCAATCAGGGGCCCAAAACCAGAACTAAAATAACAGATTAATGTTCTAAGACTAAACCTTTAGTCAGTACAGCATGTTTACAGAGTCCAGTCAGCATGAGCACAGCAGTACAGTATAAGTACAGCAGTCAGCATGAGTACAGCAGTACAGCATGAGTACAGCAGTACAGCAGTACAGCATGAGCACAGTAGTACAGCATAAGCACAGCAGTATAGCATGTTAGTTACATGTTTTTATGTTTGAACTTACTGAGCCCATAGCTCATCAGTTTGTTCACATGTTGCAGGTAAGAGACCTGTTCACCAGTAGTATCGGTGGACGACGAACAGGGTAGATGCATGCCGGAGAGGATTGGGCGAGGGATATTGGTCACCATTTGATCTTCCGCTGCATATATAGATTTTGAATGTAAATTTCAAAGAGACAAGTTTTCAAGCCAGGAGTATGTGATAGGGGAATCATGATCAGTTGTTAGCATGATTTCTTTATCACATTCTCAAACAGTTTATGTATTTAAAGGAAAAAAAAAATTTATTCCGTAAAATTAGTAGTAGTTACAGTTCAGCATGATTGCCGGCGACCCTAGAGGCCTGCAGACTATTGCGGTTGACTACAGAGTTGACTGTAATAGCACTGTAGAGCCTCTACAGCAGGGCGGGCCGCCACAAAGACATATATTAATAACCGCTTATTTGGCCACCAGTTTAGTTAACAGAGCTTCTAGTGAAGGTTAATAACTAAACGAGTCTTGAGTGTATAACCATTGTTTACGTAGCCCGATCCACGTCCTACCAAGCCACCGAGGGGTGGTCATGAATAGGATCGTACCCGAACACGTTTTCCACATAGGAGATCCAATCTAGTATACCGGCGGTGGTAAACACCTACCGAGGGGTGTGGTCAGGGCAGAACTGACGCGAGGCGTTACAATGTTTTCACATATGGATCAACAATAGAGGCCGTGGGTTTTGTTTGAAACCCTCTCCCACTCAATATTTTGAAAAACATGCAAGTTTTGACAAATTATATATGATCAATATAGTATGAGTGGCAGTCAGCTATCCTATATGACATGTTATCAAACATGCATATAAAACATCCATCAATACATATTTATACATCCATGACATAGCACAGAAAAAATAATTGACTGAATAACCAAGCCATGGTTCCATCCTCGAACAAAGAATATAAAGATTACAAAATTCCATCCAAAGCATTCTTTGGGTCTTGAATTCTGTTCCGTCTTCTTGTATCTATCTTTACGTAGCCTCTCCATTTATTTCTCATCTCAAGAATAATTTAAAATTTAAATCTCCAAAAATTTAAATTTCAAATTCAAATTCCAAATTCGAATTTCAAATTTAAATTTCAAATTCAAATTTTTTAAACAATTTTAAACATCATGTGTAATAATATGTAATTTCAAAAATTTCAAATTTTTAATTACATATTTTTAAACATGATTTAAAATTAAATCTCAAATTTAAAAATCAAAATTTTTCGATTTTTGAATCATCGCACCACCGCCCCTGGAGGCGGTAGCCACCGTGGGCAGCCACCAGCCTCGGAGGGGCTGGCAGCCCACGGCCGCCCATGTGCAGCCTTGCCGGGCTGCAGGCCAAGCCTGCAGCGCCAGGCTGCACGCCCAGGCTGCAGCCAGCCTTGGGTAGGCCACGGCCACCCTCGGCTGCAGGCCAAGCCTACGGCCGTGGGTGGTTATGGCCTGCATAGGGGCTGCCGCAGCCCCATCCTGCCCGAGGGCAGGGGCTGCAGTCCCACCAACGCCCGTCGGCCTGTCCCGAGGGGTCGTGTCTCGATTTTCATACCATATTCCAATTTACGTATTAGGATCTCCAAAAATTAATTTGAATCCTAATTAAATTGAGATTTTCCACGCAATCAAAATTTCAACCTTTGAATCAAATTTAACTTTTGGGAAAAATAAATTACAGTCTTCAATTTTCAATCTCCTCCAAGAATAATTACATAAAATTTCCTAAACCGTTTCTGGTGTACAAAATTCTAACCATAATAATTCTAAGAGACAAAAATTAAAATCCATGGGAAAATTGCAGTGTCAATAAACTACTCCTATGGTTACATAAAAATTCCTAGATACAATTTTTCTAAATTCTAAGGAACCATAACCGGCATAAACAAGCATGCTTATAATAATTCAGAAAATTAAAATAACCACATACTTTATACATAATATATGATAACAACATAAAGGAACCCTAGAATGCCACTCTCTAAATATCAAATCCATACATAAATAAAGAGACTAAGTAATTGTCTAATTTATGTACATGGCATATGTAGGAAAATAAATCGGTAAAAACGTATCAGAGTGGCGCAGCGGAACAATAAAAATTTTTAGATCGTTAAATATCTCATGATGCCATATACAATAAACCAACAACAATTAAAACTCATACCTCAAGGATGCCAATCTTGCAGGAGGAGAATGACCGGAGGCTTCAACCAACTAGCCTTCTCTACTATTCTCCAATTCCCGAATGGCTGAGTGTGTGGGCACTCTGAACCTCGATCGGTATGCTAGCACTGCTAGTCTTCTTCCGACCACCCAGATCTCTAAAGAACTTTATTGTCACGATGAGCTGTGCAACAATAAGCCTGCTCACCTGAGAGTCTGTGGTCTGAGAGAACTGGAGTGGCAGGACCTCTATTTATAGACCTGCATGAGGTGATTCTCTGAATTTGAATTGGATTAGGAAAAGATATTTTCCCTTATCCATATCCATAAAATCTGAATTTTTCTAAGGGAGAATCTCCACAATAAAATTCAGTTTTCTTAGGATAAATCCAATCCAAATCTAAACAAGATTTTAACTAGAATTTTATCTCCCTTTTTCAACCCAAAAAATCCGAAAATTACAAGGAGAATCTCTCCTAAAGATTTCGGCCATTATGGATAAGGGAGAGTCAAAAATTCCACTAGGATTTTCAAGCTTGAATCTTATCTCAACCTTATCCAAAAATAACCGAATTTCCTAGGAGATTTTCTCCCTAATTTCGGCCACTTTTCAGGGAAGGAGAGAATCCAAATTCAACTAGGATTGAAGCTTGAATTTTCCCTTGAACCTTATCCACAAAAACCGAAATTCCATTGAGGATTATTCTCAAAAATTTCGTCCACTTTTGTTGGGATTTAGATTCAAAATTCAAGTAGGATTCTAACAAGATTATCCTCTCCAAATTCAACTCAAATTCGAATTTCAAACCTTGTAGATTTTCCACAACAAATTCGAATCCTACTTGGACTGTGATTCAAAATTTCAAATTCAAATTTCAAATTCAAATTTCAAATTTCAAATTTCAAATTTAAATTTCAAATTCAAATTTCAAATTCGAATTTCAAATTCAAATTTCAAATTCAAATTTCAAATTCAAAATTCAAAATTTAAATTTCAAAATTTAAATTTCAAATTTCAAAATTCAAATTTCAAATTCCACAAAACGGTTGTGTTTCATATTCTTATTCTCATGGATAATTTTCTACAACTCCAATCCAATCTCAAATAAAATCGTGGCAACTTTATTTGGAGTTCGAATAATTGTTTACTCTATTATCCAAAACAAAATCTGAATCCAACCGGAGAGAATCTTGTCTACCATCCTAATCCTGTGTCATCATCTTCCATGCATAATAAACTAGCCAATAGCATACACAAATCAATTTGCCAAACGTTAAGGAATTATGTGGAGCTAGTAGAGGGACTGATTGGACATATATAATCGGGTTCCCGTGATTTCATATGATCATCATTCTGTACCGAACAACTCAATCATATTATCACTAATTTCAGAGTCACACCACTATAAACCTGAAACTGAACTCCCAATTATATACCGTATTACGTAAGCCTGTGACGAGCTACTATCCAATGACCTTGTCATATATGCAAAACCCTCATATGATATCCATGATCAGCCTTAGGTCAAAGTCCGTTTAATCCTACTGATCAGGCTAGCTTAAAGTTCCATTATACTACCGAATTAAGAAGATGATTATTCACCATATGTGAATAAGAAGTCATCCACCCAGCAGACGACCCAAGGCCTTGTCTATTTTCACATTCAGTATAATGCCTTTAAGAGGATACCTTTAACTCCTTAGAGCTATGATTCCGATATCTGCAAACAAACCCTTCATCGTATACAAGTCATGCACCCAACGAACCGGTCTATAAGCTTACTACCTCTGAGACGCTTTAGCCATTGGAACATCAAAGTACACAAGTCATATACATGAAGTAGTTCATTTACTTAGGATTAAGGTTATTGCACAATGAACGTCAAAAGCAGATTGATCCACTCATAGCGGACTACGCAGATCAATCACGCTTTAGTCCCGGTCTAATATGTCACTACCAAGCAACATATCTATGTCTCTACTTGAGAGTCCAGCTCCAGACAGTCAAGACAAACCGTCCCCTCCAAGGCTTTAGACAACATAATAGTCTTAACATGAGTTAGATGCTCGGTCTAACCCCATAGACTACAGACCATAGTTTAGACTGCTAACTTTAGAACATTGTCTTCTCGCATACAAAAGTCCATTGCATGCAACGTTCTAACAGTTTTAACACAAGCAGTCAGTGAGCCATATTTGCTTACATTTACTTTAACATGTAAATAGGACGAGGACAAAAAGGCAATGTAATGAATAACCTCTATATATAATTTTATTATCCAGTTCAAAATGAATACATCAAAATGTCTCTAATGCTTAGGGCATTTCCTAACAGCATAGTCATGAGATGGCTCTGATACCAATTGTAGGAAAATAAATCGGTAAAAACGTATCAGAGTGGCACAGTGGAACAATAAAAAATTTTTAGATCGTTAAATATCTCATGATGCCATATACAATAAATCAACAACAATTAAAACTCATACCTCAAGGACGCCAATCTGCGGGAGGAGAATGACCGGAGGCTTCAACCAACTAGCCTTCTCTACTATTCTCCAATTCTCGAATTGCTGAGTGTGTGGGTACTCTGAACCTCGATCGGTATGCTAGCACTGCTAGTCTTCTTCCGACAACCCAGATCTCTAAAGAACTTTATTGTCACGATGAGCTGTGCAACAATAAGCCTGCTCACCTGAGAGTCTGCGGTCTAAGAGAACTGGAGTGACAGGACCTCTATTTATAGACCTGCATGAGGTGATTCTCTGAATTCGAATCGGATTAGGAAAAGATATTCTCCCTTATCCATATCCATAAAATCCGAATTTTCCATGGGAAAATCCCAACAATAAAATTCGGTTTATTTAGGATAAATCCAATCCAAATCTAAACAAGATTTTAACTAGAATTTTATCTCCCTTTTTCAACCAAAAAATCCAAAATTTCCTAGGAGATTTTCCCTCCAAAAATTCGGCCACATTTAGGATAAGGGAGAATCAAAATTCCACTAGGATTTTCAAGCTTGAATCTTATCTCAACCTTATCCAAAATAACCGAATTTTCCTAGGAGATTTCCTCTATAATTTCGGCCAATTTTCAGGGAAGGAGAGAATTTAAATTCAACTAGGATTGAAACTTAAATTTTTCCCTTGAACCTTATCCACAAAAACCGAAATTCCATTGAGGATTATCCTCAAAATTTCGTCCATAATTTGTTAGGATTTGGATTCAAAATTCAAGTAGGATTCTAACAAGATTATCCTCTCCAAATCCAACTCAAATTCGAATGTCAAACCTTGTAGATTTTCCACAACAAATTCGAATCCCACTTGGACTGTAATTCAAAATTTGAATTTCAAATTTCAAATTTGAATTTCAAATTCGAATTTCAAATTTCAAATTCGAATTTCAAATTTCAAATTCGAATTTCAAATTTCAAATTTCAAATTTCAAATTCGAATTTCAAATTCAAATTTCAAATTCAAATTTCAAATTCAAATTTCAAATTCAAATTTCAAATTCAAAATTTAAATTTCAAATTTCAAAATTCAAATTTCAAAATCCACAAAACGGTTGTGTTTCAAATTCTTGTTCTCATGGATAATTTTCTACAACTCCAATCCAATCTCAAATAAAATCATGGCAACTTTATTTGGAGTTCGAATAGTTGTGTACTCTATAATCCAAAACAAAATCTGAATCCAACCGGAGAGAATCTTGTCTACCATCCTAATCCTGTGTCATCATCATCCATGCATAATAAACTAGCCAATAGCATACACAAATCAATTTACCAAACGTTAAGGAATTATGTGGAGCTAGTAGAGGGACTGATTGGACATATATAATCGGGCTCCTGCAAATCCATATGATCATCATTCTTTTCCCGAACAACTCAATCATATGATCACTAATTTCAGAGTCACACCACTATAAATCTAAAACTGAACTCCCAATTATATACCGTATTACGTAAGCCTGTGACGAGCTACTATCCAATGACCTTGTCATATATGCAAAACCCTCATATGATATCCATGATCAGCCTTAGGTCAAAGTCCGTTTAATCCTACTGATCAGGCTATCTTAAAGTTCTATTATACTACCGAATTAAGAAAATGATTATTCACCATATGTGAATAAGAAGTCATCCGCCCAGCATACGACCCAAGGCCTTGTCCATTTTCACATTCAGTATAATGCCTTTAAGAGGATACCTTTAACTCCTTAGAGCTATGATTCTGATATCTGCAAACAAACCCTTCATCGTATACAAGTCATGCACCCAACAAACCGGTCTATAAGCTTACTACCTCTGAGACGCTTTAGCCATTGGAACATCAAAGTACACAAGTCATATACATGAAGCTGTCCTTTTACTCAGGATTAAGGTTACTGCACAATGAACGTCAAAAGTAGATTGATCCACTCAAAGCGGACTTCGTAGATCAATCACGCTTTAGTCCCGGTCTAATATGTCACCACCAAGCAACATATCTATGTCTCTACTTGGGAGTCCAGCTCCAGACAGTCAAGACAAACCGTCCCCTCCTAGGCTTTAGACAACATAATAGTCTTAACATGAGTTAGATGCTCGGTCTAAACCCATAGACTACAGACCATTGTTTAGACTGCTAACTTTAGAACATTGTCTTCTCACATACAAAAGTCCATTGCATGCAACGTTCTAACAGTTAAACACAAGCAGTCAGGGAGCCATATTTGCTTACATTTACTTTAACATGCAAATAAGACGAGGAAAGATAGCAATGTAATGAATAACCTCTATATATATAATTTTATTATCCAGTTCAAAATAAATACATCAAAATGTCTCTAATACTTAGGGCATTTCCTAACAAATTATTCAAGGGAATCCCACCCTTAGTAGAATCGGTTTTTGTGGATAAAGATGAAGGAAAATTCAAGTTTCAATCCTATTTGAATTTTGAATCCCTCCCTCACATGGTGTAACCAAATTTTTGAAAGGTATCTCACCCTTGGTAGATTCGGATTTTGTAGACAAGGAAGGAAGGAAATTTAAGTTTGAATCCTATTTGAATTTTAAATCTCCTTGCACAAAAGGCAACCAAATCTAGTCATGATTGTGGCACAAGATAGAATTAGTTTTTGTGTGGATAAGGTTAAGATAAAAATTCAAGTTTCAATCCTATTTGAATTTTTAATTCTTCTTCCCTTAAAGTGGCTGAATCTATCCCTAGATGTGGCTTAAAGGGGAATCGGTTTTATGGATAAAGGAGAAGACAAAATTCAAGTTAAAAACTTGTTTGGATTTTGAATTCAAGATCTTCTTAGTGTGGCTGAATTTGATCATGATCTTAGCCTAAGGGAGAGTTCGGATTTTTGAAGGAATTGGAGAGAAATTCTTCTCTTGGTTGAATTCAAAATTTAAATGATCACTTTATGCAAGATTATAAATGGGGGTCATTCCACTTCAGTTCTATTCAGACCACAGACTCTCAGGTGAGTAAGTTTATTGTTACACAAATCACTGTAGCAATAAATTTTTAAAAAAAACTGGGAGGTTGAGAAGAAACAAGCCGCACTAGTATACCGATTGAGGTTCAGGGTGCCCACACACTCTGTCATCCTAGAATTGGAGAATAGTAGAAAAGACTAGTTGGTTAAAGCCCTCCAGTCACTTCCTTTTGGTTCCTGAGCGTTTCCTCTGAAGGTATAATTGATTGTTGTTGATTTATTGTATATGACATCACAAGTTATTTAACAATTTTGAAAATTTTTTGTAATTTCGCTGTGCAAATTTTACGTTTTTTTCCTACAATTGGTATCAGACCCAAGTCGTAATTATGTTATGTACAGAAATTAGACAATCGTTTTAGTCTCTTTAATGTATAGATTTGATATTTAGAAAGTCGCATTCTAGGATTCTTTTATGTTGTTATTATGGATTATATATGGAGTATGTGGTTATTTTAATTTTTTAAATTATTATAAGCATGTTTAATTTTGCTGGTCATGGTTTCGTAGAATTTAAAAAAATTGTATCTAGGATTTTTTTTATGTACTCATGAGAGCGGTCTATCATCAGCATAATTTTCCTATAGATTTTATTTTTTAATCTCTTAAAATTTTTATGATTAGAAATTTTGTACACCAGAAACGGTATACGAAATTTTATGTAATTATTCTTGGAGGAGATTGAAGATTGAAGATAAAAAAATTTATTTTTCCCCGAAGATTAAATTAAATTTAAAGATTAAAAAATTTTTTTGTGTGGAAAATTCTAATTTAATTAGGATTCAACATTATTTTGGAGATCTTAATGGACTAATTGGAATTTGAAAGGAAAATCAAGAACCGACCTCTCAAGATTGGCCACTTGCCTTAATGGGGCTACAGCCCCTGCCTTTAGGCAAGATGGGGTTGTGGCATCCCCTGCCCAGGGTTATAGCCACCACCGTTGTAGGCTGCAGTTGTGGCCCCCTCTACCCCAGGAGCTATATAGCCTGGCGGGCTGCAGCAGCCTTGGTCGTGGGCTGCCAACCCCTCCGGAGGTTGGGGCTGCCCACAGCAGCTGCGAGCTTACTGGCCCATGGCCCGACGAGCCGAGGGACAGAAAATTTCAATTTTTAAATTTGAGATTTAATTTCAAATTATGTATAAAAATATATAATTATAAATTTAAAATTTTGAAATTACATATTATTATAAATGGGATTTAAATTATTTAAAATTTAAATTTTTCAAAAATTTGAATTTCAAATAATTCTCGGGATGAGAAATAAATGAAAAGGTCACATGAAGATGAGCACGTGAAGATGGAGCAAAATTCAAAATCCAAAGAATGCTTTGGATAGAATTTTGTAATTTTTATTTTTCTTTTTTCTAGGATAGGATCATGGCTTAATTATTTATTTTCCCTCATATATTTTTTTAGTGATATGTCATGGATGGATGAATATGTGGTGATGGATGAACTATATGCATATTTGATAATATGTGATATATGATGGGAGAATGCCACTCAAATTGTATTAATCATACATATTTTTTTTAAACTTGCATGTTTTTCCAAATATTAAGTGGAAGAGGGTTTCAAACAAAACCCATGGCCTCCATTGTTGATCCATATGTGAAAGTATGGTAATATCTCATATCAGTTTTGCCTTGACCATACCCTTCGGTAGGTGTTTACTGCTGCTTGTATACTAGATTGGATCTCCTATAAGGAAAACGTATTTGGCCATGATCCTATTCATAACCACCCCTCGATGGCTTGGTAGGATGTGAATCAAACTATGTAAATAATGATTACACACTCAAGACATGTTTAACTATTAACCTTCCCTAGAAGTTCTGTTAGCTAAATTGGTGGCCAAAATAAGCAGATATTAGTATATGTCTTAACCTTAGAGGATTTAAGGTAACATATATTAATTGGACAGGGTCCATGTTCCGGCTATTTATCTCATGACCACTTCTCGTTAGCTTAGGGCAATAGGTTCTGAGAATTATCATTGTAATGCTACATGTTTTTCAAGTTTCATATAAGAATATACTTGTATATTTAATTTGCTAAATTATTCCATATATTTGCTTGGGGCTTGTAATAATGTTCTTGTATGATTCTATTTCAGTTCAAAATATTACCGACATATTTTATTTCAATACTCACTGAAAACAAACTAAACGTTGATAATTATAAAGATTAGAAAAGAAATTTGCTAATAGTTCTCAATTACGAGATGTTAGTAAATGCCCTAAGCATTAGACATATTTTGATGTATTTATTTTGAACTGGATAATAAAATTATATATAGAGGTTATTCATTACATAGCTATCTGTCCTCGTTTTATTTACATGTTAAAGAAAATGTAAGCAAATATGGATCCCTGACTGCTTGTGTTAAACTGTTAGAACGTTGCATGCAATAGACTTTTGTATGTGAGAAGACAATGTTCTAAAGTTAGCGGTCTAAACTATGGTCTGTAATCTATGGGGTTAGACCGAGCATCTAACTCATGTTAAGACTATTATGTTGTCTAAAGCCTTGGAGGGGACGGTTTGTCTTGACTGTCTGGAGCTGGACTCCCATATAGAGACATAGATATGTTGCTTGGTGGTGACATATTAGACCGGGACTAAAGCGTGATTGATCTACGAAGTCCGCTTTGAGTAGATCGATCTGCTTTTGACGTTCATTGTGCAGTAACCTTAATCCTGAATAAAATGACAACTTCATGTATATGACTTGTGTACTTTGATGTTCCAATGGCTAAAGCGTCTCAGAGGTAGTAAGCTTATAGACCGGTTCGTTGAGTGCATGACTTGTATATGATGAAGGGTTCGTTTACAGATATTGGAATCATAGCTCTAATGAGGAGTTAAGGGTATCCTCTTAAAGGCATTATACTGAATGTGAAAATGAACAAGACCGTGGGTCGTCTGCTGGGCGGATGACTTTTTATTCACATATGGTGAATAATCATTTTCTTTATTCGGTAGTGTAATGGAACTTTAAGATAGCCTGATCAGTAGGATTAAACGGACTTTGGCCTAAGGCTGATCATGGATATCATATGACGGTTCTGCATACATGACAAGGTCATTGGACGATAGCTTGTCACAGGCTTACGTAATACGGTATATAATTGGGAGTTCAGTTTCAGGTTTATAGTGGTGTGACTCTGAAATTAGTGATCATATGATTGAGTTATTCGGTAAAGAATGATGATCATATGGATTTGCGGGAGCTCGATTATATATGTCCAATTAGTCTCTCTACTAGCTCCATATAATTCCTTAACGTTTGGCAAAATTGATTTGTGTATGCTATTGGCTAGTTTATTATGCATGGATGGTGTTGACATAGGATTAGGATGGTCAACAAGATTCTCTCCGGTTGAATTCTGATTTTATTTTGGATAATAGAGTACACAATTATTTGAACTCTAAATAAAGTTGCCATGATTTTATTTGAGATTGGATTGGAGTTGTAGAAAATTATCCATGAGAATAAGAATTAGAAATACAACTGTTTTGTGGATTTTGAAATTTGAAATTTAAAATTTAAAATTTGAATTTAAAATTTGAAATTTGAATTTGAAATTTAAATTTGAAATTTGAAATTCAAATTTTGAATCACAGTCCAAGTGGGATTCGAATTTGTTGTGGTAAATCCACAAGGAATGAAATTCGAATTTGAGTTGGATATGGAGAGGAAAATCTTGTTAGAATCTTACTTGAATTTTGAATCTAAATCCCAACCAAATATAGATGAAAATTTTAAGGATTATCCTCAATGAATTTTTGGATTTTTGTGGATAAGGTTCAAGGAAAAATTCAAGTTTCAATCCCAGTTGAATTTGGATTCTGTCTTCCCTGATAATGGCCAAATTTTAGGAGTAAATCTCTTAGGAGATTTTCGGTTATTTTGGATAAGGATGAGATAAGATTCAAGCTTGAAAATCCTAGTGGAATTTTGATTCTCCCTTATCTAAAAGTGGCCGAAATTTTAGTGGAGATTTTCCCCTTGGATTTTCATATTTTTTGGTTGAAAAAGGGAGATAAAATTCTAGTTAAAATCTTATTTAGATTTGAATTGGAATTATCCTAAACTGGCCGAATTATTGTTGAGATTTTTCTCTTGGAAAATTCAGATTTTGTGCTTGTGAATAAGGGAGAATATCTTCTCCTAATCCAATTCGAATTCAGAGAATCACCTCATGCAGGTCTATAAATAGAGGTCCTGCCACTCCAGTTCTCTCAGACCACAGACTCTCAGGTGAGCAGGCTTATTGTTGCATAACTCACTGTGACAATAAGTTCTTTAGAGATCTGAGTGGTCAGAAGAAGACTAGCAGTGCTAGCATACCGATCGAGGTTCAGAATGCCCACACACTCAGCCATTCGAGAATTGGAGAATAGTAGAAAAGGCTAGTTGGTTGAAGCCCTCCGGTCATTCTCCTCTTGCAGATTGGCGTCCTTGAAGTATGAGTTTTAATTGTTATTGGTTTATTGTATATGGCATCATGAGATATTTAACGATCTAAAAATTTTTATTGTTTCGCTGCGCCACTCTGATACGTTTTTATCGATTTATTTTTCCTACACGAGAGACATAAGTTTGTACTAGACGAACTATGCCCACTTGGGCCTAAACCTAACACACCACTTAAGGATGTCCTGGTTGCCTATACTTGTTGGAGATAATCCAATGAGATAGCTCGGTGCTACATTCTTGGTAGCATGACGAGTGTTTCACAAAAGCAGCATGAGATCTTCCAAGTTGCCAAGGAGATCATGGATAACTTAGAGGACATGTTCGGAGACCAAGAAAAATTTACTTGACAGTCTACCATCACAAGTATTATGAACTCTAGGCAGAATGTAGGTATTCTAGTGAAGGACCATATGATCACTCTTATGAGATTTTTTGTTGAGACTGCTGAAAATGGTGCAGAGCTGGACTACAATACCCAGTCGAGATGGTGTTTAAAACTCTATCAAAGGATTTTGTGGGGTTTAAAACCACATACAATCTGGTGACAAGAGAGTTAGGATTCACCGAGCTCATGAAGAAACTCCAAGCTTATAAGCGCATAATTAGGGATGGTGATGCGGTCCAACCTTAGGGAGAGGCCAACTTGGCAGAATCTTCCAAACCCTATGGAAAAAGAAAGAAGCCAAAGAAGAAGCATGCGGCTTCCAGTTCTTCTGTTTCTCCTATCTCGAATGGGAAGAAGAAGAACAAGAACAAGAAGCCTAGGGACCCTAAAAGGTCCAAGTGCTTCCACTGTGGGAAGGTAGGTTACTTTAAGAAAGCTTACCGGGAATTCCTAACCACCAAGGGCAAGGAAGGTAACGAACTTTATTATTTAGAAGCGTGTCTGATGGAAGAATCAAAAGACACTTAGGTCATTGATTCAGGTATCACTAATCATGTATGTGTTTTTTTGCAGAGGTTTGTGGAAATAAGAAGTCTACATGATAGGTGCCTCTCGTTGCAAACTAGAAATGATAGCTTGGTGGTGGCTGAAGCAGTGGAAGATTTTATATTTATTTTGATGAATTTAGGTTTATATTATTGAAAGACTATTTTTATGTTTCTAATTTTAGGAGAAACCTTATATCGATAGCTTGTTTAATAAATGATTCTTATTTAGTTTTTTTTACTAAAAGAGTTGTTATTCGCAAAAATAAGTTTTTTATCTGTTCTAGATGAATGGGTGGATGGATATCTATATTTGATCAAACCAAAGATGTACTCACTATTTAACACCGAATTAAAGGTTGAATGTTTCTCACGCTAATAAGGTATACCTTTGGCATTTAAGATTTGGTCATATTTATCAGGATAGGATTCAAAAATTACTGAAAAACAGTCCTTTGGAAACTCTTAAAGAGGTACATCTTCCTTAATGTGAATCTTGTCTTGAGGGTAAGATGACCAAGAGGTGTTTTGGAGTTAAGGGTATTAGGACTTAAGAACTCTTAGAAATTATACATACCGACATATGTGGCCCCATGAATGTTGTTGTGCGAGAAATGTGAGTATTATGTCTCTTTTATAGATGATTACTCGAGGTAAAGATATATGTACCTAATGCACCGCAAAAGCGAAACCTTTGACAAGTACAAAGTGTATCATGTGGAAGTGGAGAAGCAATTAGGTGAATCCATAAAGACACTTCGATCTGATCGAGGTGGCAAATACCTCTTCGATGAATTTCTAGGATATCTTGTAGAAAATGGGATACTATCCCAATTGATTGCACCTCGTACTACACAAAAAAATGGTGTAGCCGAAAGGAGAAATAGGACCTTATTGGATATGGTATGATCCATGATAAGTTATTCAATGCTGTCGTTATCATTCTAAGGATATGCACTACAGACAGCGTGCTATTATCTGAATCAAGTTCTAAGTAAATCAATTCCTAAGACTCTGTATGTATTGTGGCATGACCGGAAGCCCTCCCTTGCACATATGAGAATATGGGACTACCCAGCATACGTACTGGATAGGGATACGAAGAAGTTGGAACCAAGATCAGAATTGTGCATGTTTGTAGGGTATCCTAAGGAGACTAAAAGAGTTTTGTTTTGTAACCTGAATGAACAAAAGGTCAGTGTCTCAACCTATGCGACATTCTTGGAAGAAAGTCATATGAATGACTTTAAGCCTCGAAGTAAAGTGGTACTAGAGGAGTTATCAAGTGATAGAATTGCTCCATAAGTTTCGGTCTTGGACGCAAGTCCAAGTTCTAGTGAAAGATCTGTAGATGATCAACAATTTAGGGTGCTTTGTCGTAGTAGGAGGGTTTCTAGGAAACCTATTTTCTTCATGTATAATGCTAAGGTATACCAGACCAAAGCTCATAAATATGATAATGATCCAGTCACTTATAATGAAACTATAAATGATGTTGATTCTAAATCTTGGAAATAGGCCATGAATAATAATGAAATCCAACTCTATTTGGGAACTAGTGGACCTACCGGATGGGATCAAACCTATTGAGTGTAAATGGGTCTACAAAAGAAAGAAGGATGCAAAAGAGAGAGTTGAAATTTTCAAGGCTAAACTTGTGGCAAAGGGATACATGCAAAAGGTTAGAATCGATTACGATGAAACCTTTTCGCCTGTTGTTATGCTGAAGTCTATTCGCATTCTTCTATTCATTACTGCGACTCTTGATTACGAGATCCAGCAAATCGATGTCAAGACGGCATTCTTGAATGGCCATCTGGAGGAAAATATCTATATGATACAACCCAAAGGGTTCGTGGTAAAAGACCAAGAGAGAAAAGTCTACAAGTTACTTTGATCCATTTATGGAACCAAAAATTTGATCAAACGATCAAAACATTCAGTTTTAAGCAGAATGTTGATGAACCTTGTGTTTATAAAAGTATTAAGAATGAAAAAGTGGTCTTTCTAGTGTTCTATGTCGATGATATACTACTTATTGGGAATGATGTGGGGAACTTATCATCGGTCAAAATTTGGTTACATCAACAGTTTGATGTGAAGGACTTGGGAGAAGATGATTATGTTCTAGGCATTCGTCTCTTTAGAAATTGAAAGAACAAAATGATAGCATTATCCCAAGCTTCATACATAGATAAGATAATTGAAAAATATGCAATACAAAAGGTAAAGAAAGGTTCACAACCTTCCATTGTTGGTCTAACTCTTTCATTGAATGATTATCTCCAGACATCGGAAGAAAGAGAGCGTATGAGTAAGATCCCTTATGCATCCGCTATGGGTAGCCTTATATACGCAATGCTTTGCACTCGCCTGAATATTTGTTTTCCAATAGGTATGGTGAGTCGACATCAAGCAAATTTTAGAATCAAGCACTAGCAAGCTGTGAAGCATATACTCAAGTATCTTAAGAAAACGAGGGATTATATGCTAGTATATTCTAGAAGAGACCTAACACCTGTAGGAAACACAGACTTAGAGTTCTAGACTTGTAAGGATTCGAGAAAGTCGATTTTAGGATCAGTGTTTTTGCTCAGAGGAGGCGCCATTGTATGGAAGAGCATGAAACAGGGTTGCACTACAAACTCTACGATGGAGTTCGAGTATGTAGCTGTGGCCGAGGCATCTAAAGAAGCGGTTTGGCTCCGTAAGTTCTTTAGAGACCTTGAGGTCATTCCGAGTGTTGACAAACCTATCACACTTTATTGTGATAATAGCGCGGCTATTTTCAACACAAGGAAATCTAGGCATTATAAAAGGACAAAGCACATTGATCAGAGATACCACATAATAAGCAGGCACGCAGAGGCAAGACTAGTAGATGTATGTAAGGTCACTTCTGAGAATAACATTGCTGACCCCTTTACTAATACTTTAGTTGTTAAAAGCTTTAAAAGGCATGTTGAGGCTATGGGGATGTGAAACATGGCACATCTACTGGCTTAAAGTAAGTGGGAGATTGTTCGGAATGCCGTAAGTGGGAAAGGTATTTTGTATTTCATTTTTTTTGAACTAGATAATAAAATTATATTTAGAGGTTATTTATTACATTGCTATTTATCCTCATTCTATTTATATGTTAAAGTAAATGTAAGCAAATATAGCTCACTGATTACTTGTGTTAAATTATAAGAATGTTGCATATAATGGATTTTGTTAGGAAATGCCCTAAGCATTTGAGACATTTTGATGTATTCATTTTGAACTGGATAATAAAATTATATACATAGAGGTTATTCATTACATTGCTATTTGTCCTCGTCTTATTTACACGTTAAAGTAAATGTAAGCAAATATGGCTCACTGACTGCTTGTGTTAAAACTGTTAGAACGTTGCATGCAATGGACTTTTGTATGCGAGAAGACAATGTTCTAAAGTTAGCAGTCTAAACTATGGTCTGTAGTCTATGGGGTTAGACCGAGCATCTAACTCATGTTAAGACTATTATGTTGTCTAAAGCCTTAGAGAGGACGGTTTGTCTTGACTGTCTGGAGCTGGACTCCCAAGTAGAGACATAGATATGTTGCTTGGTGGTGACATATTAGACCGGGACTAAAGCGTGATTGATCTACGTAGTCCGCTATGAGTGGATCAATCTGCTTTTGACGTTCATTGTGCAATAACCTTAATCCTGAGTAAATGAACTACTTCATGTATATGACTTGTGTACTTTGATGTTCCAATGGCTAAAGCGTCTCAGAGGTAGTAAGCTTATAGACCGGTTCGTTGGGTGCATGACTTGTATACGATGAAGGGTTTGTTTACAGATATCGGAATCATAGCTCTGAAGAGTTAAAGGTATCCTCTTAAAGGCATTATACTGAATGTGAAAATGGACAAGGCCTTGGGTCTTCTGCTGGGCGGATGACTTCTTATTCACATATGGTGAATAATCATTTTCTTAATTCGGTAGTATAATGGAACTTTAAGATAGCCTGATCAGTAGGATTAAACGGACTTTGACCTAAGGCTGATCATGGATATCATATGAGGGTTTTGCATATATGACAAGGTCATTGGATAGTAGCTCGTCACAGGCTTACGTAATACGGTATATAATTGGGAGTTCAGTTTCAGGTTTATAGTGGTGTAACTCTGAAATTAGTGATCATATGATTGAGTTGTTTGGTACAGAATGATGATCATATGGAATCACGGGAGCCCGATTATATATGTCCAATCAGTCCCTCTACTAGCTCCACATAATTCCTTAACGTTTGGCAAATTGATTTGTGTATGCTATTGGCTAGTTTATTATGCATGGATGGTGATTACACAGGATTAGGATGGTAGACAAGATTCTCTCCGGTTGGATTCAGATTTTGTTTTGGATAATAGAGTACACAATTATTCGAACTTCAAATAAAGTTGCCATGATTTTATTTGAGATTGGATTGGAGTTGTAGAAAATTATCCATGAGAACAAGAATATGAAACACAACCGTTTTATGGAATTTGAAATTTGAATTTTGAAATTTGAAATTTGAATTTTGAAATTTGAAATTTGAAATTTGAATTTGAAATTTGAATTTGAAATTTGAATTTGAAATTCGAATTTGAAATTTGAATTTGAATTTGAAATTCGAATTTGAAATTTGAAATTTGAAATTTGAAATTTGAATTTGAAATTTGAATTTGAAATTTGAAATTCAAATTTTGAATCACAGTCCAAGTAGGATTTGAATTTATTGTGGAAAATCCACAAGGTTTGAAATTCGAATTTGAGTTGGATTTGGAGATGATAATCTTGTTAGAATCCTACTTGAATTTTGAATCCAAATCCCAACAAAGGTGGACGAAATTTTTGAGGATAATCCTCAAGGAAATTTCAGATTTTTGTGGATAAGATTCAAGGGAAAAATTCAAGTTTCAATCCCAGTTGAATTTGGATTCTCTCCTCCTTGAAAAGTGGCCGAAAATTTGGAGAATCTCTCCTAGGAAATTCGGTTATTTTTTGATAAGGTTGAGATAAGATTCAAGCTTGAAAATCCTAGTGGAATTTTTGATTCTCCCTTATCCATAATGGCCGAAATTTATGAGGAGATTTTCTCCAAGAAAAATTCGGATTTTTTGGTTGAAAAAGGGAGATAAAATTCTAGTTAAAATCTTATTTAGATTTGGATTGGATTTATCCTAACAAAACCGAATTTTATTGTTGAATTTATCCATGGAAAAATTCGGATTTTATGGGTTTGGATAAGGGAAAATATCTTTTCCTAATCCAATTCAAATTCAGAGAATCACCTCATGCAGGTCTATAAATAGAGGTCCTACCACTCCAGTTCTCTCAGACCACAGACTCTCAGGTGAGCAGGCTTATTGTTGCACAGCTCATCGTGACAATAAAGTTCTTTAGAGATCTGGGTGGTCAGAAGAAGACTAGCAGTGCTAGCATACCGATCGAGGTTCAGAGTGCCCACACACTCAGCCATTCGGGAATTGGAGAATAGTAGAGAAGGCTAGTTGGTTGAAGCCTCCGGTCATTCTCCTCCTGCAAGATTGGCGTCCTTGAGGTATGAGTTTTAATTGTTGTTGATTTATTGTATATGGCATCATGAGATATTGAACGATCTAAAAATTTTTATTGTTCCGCTGCGCCACTCTGATACGTTTTTACCGATTTATTATCCTACAATTGGTATCAGAGCAATCTCATGACTATGCCATGTACATAAATTAGACAATTACTTAGTCTTTTTATTTATGTATGGATTTGATATTTAGAGAGTGGCATTCTAGGGTTCCTTTATGTTGTTATCATATATTATGTATAAAGTATGTGGTTATTTTAATTTTTTGAATTATTATAAGCATGCTTGTTTATGCCGGTTATGGTTCCTTAGAATTTAGAAAAATTGTATCTAGGATTTTTTATGTAACCATGGGAGCAGTTTATTAACACTGTAATTTTCCCATGGATTTTAATTCTTGTCTCTTAGAATTTTTATGGTTAGAATTTTTGTACACCGGAAACGGTTTAGGAATTTTTTATGTAATTATTCTTGGAGGAGATTGAAGATTTAAGACCGTAATTTATTTTTCCCAAAAGTTAAATTTAATTTAAAGATTGAAATTTTGATTGTGTGGAAAATTTCAATTTAATTGGGATTCAAATTAATTTTTGGAGATCCTAATAGGTAAATTGGAATATGGCACGAAAATCGAGACACGACCCCTCGGGATAGGCCGACAAACCTTGGTGGGGCTGCAGCCCCTGCCCTCGGGCAGGATGGGGCTGCGGCAGCCCCTGTGCAGGCCCACACCACCCACGGCCGCAGGCTCTGCCTGCAGCCAGGGGTGGCCGTGGCCTGCCTAAGGCTGGCCGCAGCCTGGGCGTGCAGCCTCTGGCTGCAGGCGCTGCCTGCAGCCTGCCGGCTGCTGCGCCCAGCCTGGGCGTGCAGCCTGGCACTGCAGGCTTGGCCTGCAGCCCGGCAGGGCTGCACCGGAGGGCGGCCGTGGGCTGCCAGCCCCTCCGGGGCTGGTGGCTGCCCACGGCGGCCGCTGCCCACGGGGGCGACGGTCCGACGGTCCAAAAATTAGAAATTTTTTATTTTTAAATTTGAGATTTAATTTTAAATCATGTTTAAAAATATGTAATTAAAAATTTGAAATTTTGAAATTACATATTATTACACATGATGTTTAAAATTGTTTAAAAATTTAAATTTGAAGTTTAAATTTGAAATTCGAATTTGGAATTTGAATTTGAAATTTAAATTTTTGGAGATTTAAATTTTAAATAATTCATGGGATGAGAAATAAATGGAGAGGCTACATAAAGATGGATACAAGAAGACGGAACAAAATTCAAGACCCAAAGAATGCTTTGGATGGAATTTTGTAATCTTTATTTTCTTTGTTCTAGGATGGAACCATGGCTTGGTTATTCTGTCAATTATTTTTTCTGTGATATGTCATGGATGTATAAATATGTATTGATGGATGTTTTGTATGCATATTTGATAACATGTCATATAGGATAGGTGAGTGCCGCTCATACTATATTGATCATACATAATTTCTCAAAACTTGCATGTTTTTCAAAATATTGAGTGGGAGAGGGTTTCAAACAAAACCCACGGCCTCCATTGTTGATCCATATGTGAAAGCATGGTAACGCCTCGCGTCAGTTCCGACCTGACCACACCCCTCGGTAGGTGTTTACCGCCGCCGGTATACTAGATTGGATCTCCTATGTGGAAAACGTGTTCGGGTGCGATCCTATTCATGACCACCCCTCGGTGGCTTGGTAGGACGTGGATCGGGCTACGTAAACAATGGTTAAACACTCAAGACTCGTTTAGTTATTAACCTTCCCTAGAAGCTCTGTTAACTAAACTGGTGGCCAAATAAGCGGTTATTAATATATGTCTTAACCTTGGAGGATTTAAGGTAACATATATTAATTGGACGGGGTCCATGTTCCGGCTATTTGTTCTCATGACCACCCCTCGGTGGCTTGGGGCAATAGGTGCTGAGAATTACCGTTGCAATGCTACATTTTTTTCAAGTTTCATGTAGGAACATACTTGTATGTTTTATTTGCTAAATTATCTGCATATTTGCTTGGGCTTTGTAATGATGTCTAGTATAATTTTATTTCAGTTCAAAATGTCACCGACACCCCTCATTTCGATACTTACTGAAAATAAGTTGAATGGCGACAATTATAAAGATTGGAAAAGAAATCTATTAATAGTTCTCAGCTGCGAGAGACACAAGTTCGTACTGGACGAACCATACCCACCTGGGCCCAAACCTGACACACCACTTGAGGAGGTCCCGATTGCCTATAATTGTTGGAGAGAATCCAATGAAATAGCTCGATGCTACATCCTTGCTAGCATGACGAGTGCTTTACAAAAGCAGCATGAGACTTATCAAGTTGCTGGGGAGATCATGGATAATCTGGAGGACATGTTCGGAGGCCAAGAAAAATTGGCTCGACAGTCCGCTATCACCAGCATTATGAACTCCAAGCAAAAGGCTGGTGCTCCGGTGAAGGACCATATGATCACTCTAATGGGATTCTTCGCTGAGGCTGCCGAGAATGGTGCTGAGTTAGACTACAACACCCAGATCGAGATGGTGTTCAAGACTCTGTCTAAAGATTTTGTGGGGTTTAAGGCCGCATACAATCTGGCGACAAAGGAGTTAGGACTTACCGAGCTCATGAAGCAACTACAGGCTTATGAGCGGATGATCAGGGATGAAGATGTGGTCCGACCTAAAGGAGAGGCCAATTTGGCGGAATCTTCCAATCCCTCACGGAAGAGGAAGAGGCCAAATAAGAAGCAAGTGGCTTCCAGTTCTTCTAATCCTCCTGTCTCGGATGGGAAGAAGAAGAAGAAGAACAAGAAGCCAAAGAACCCTAAAAAGTCCAAATGCTTCCACTGTGGGAAGGTAGGTCACTTCAAGAAGGCTTGCCGGGAATTCCTAGCCTCCAAGGGCAAGGAAGGTAAGGAACTTCATTACTTAGAAGCGTGTTTGGTGGAAGAATCGAAAGACACATGGGTCATTGATTCGGGTGCCACTAATCATGTTTGTGTTTCTATGCAGGGGTTCGTGGAAACGAGAAGTCTACATGATAGGAGCCTCTCGTTGCGGACTGGAGATGGTAGCTTTGTGGTGGCTGAGGCAGTGGGAGACGTTCATCTTTATTTTGATCAATTTAGGTTTATTTTATTGAAAGACTGTTTTTATGTTCCTAATTTTAGGAGGAACCTTATATCGGTAGCTTATTTAATAAAGGATTCTTATTCAGTTTCTTTTAGTAAAAGAGTTGATATTCGTAGAAATAAGTCTTTTATCTGTTCTGGATAGATGGATGGAAACCTATATTTGATTAGACCAAAGATGTACTCACTGCTTGACACTGAATTAATTGATAACTCTAAAAGGTTGAAAGTTTCTCACTCTAACAAGGCGTATCTTTGGCATTTAAGACTTGGTCATATTAATCAGGATAGAATTCAAAGATTGGTGAAAGACGGTCCTCTGGAATCTCTGGAGGAGGTACGACTTCCCCAATGTGAGTCTTGTCTAGAGGGTAAGATGACTAAGAGGTCTTTTGGAGCTAAGGGTACAAGGGCACAGGAGCTCTTAGAAATTGTGCACACTGACGTATGTGGCCCCATGAACGTCACAGCACGAGGAGGGTTCGAGTACTATGTCTCTTTCATAGATGATTACTCGAGGTATGGATATGTATATCTGATGCACCGTAAGAGCGAAACCTTTGACAAGTTCAAAGAGTATCGTGCGGAAGTGGAAAAGCAATTGGATAAATCCATAAAGACACTTCGATCTGATCGAGGTGGCGAATACCTCTCTGATGAATTTCTAGGACATCTTGTAGAGAACGGGATTTTATCCCAATTGACTGCACCTGGTACTCCACAACAGAATGGTATAGCCGAAAGGAGAAACAGGACCTTATTGGATATGGTACGGTCCATGATGAGTTACTCAACGCTGCCATTATCATTTTGGGGACATGCTTTACAAACGGCGTGCTATATTCTGAACCAGGTTCCGAGCAAATCAATTCCTAGAACTCCGTATGAATTGTGGCGTGGCAGGAAGCCCTCCCTTGGACATATGAGAATATGGGGCTGCCCGGCACATGTACTGGATGGGGATGCGAAGAAGTTGGAACCAAGATCAGAATTGTGCATGTTTGTAGGGTATCCAAAGGGAACTAAAGGAGGTCTGTTCTATAACCCGAAGGAACAAAAGGTCATTGTCTCAACCCATGCGACATTCTTGGAGGAAAGTCACATGAATGACTTTAAGCCTCGAAGCAAAGTGGTGCTAGAGGAGTTATCGGGTGAAAGAACTGCTCCACAGATTTCGGTCTTGGACGCAAGTCCGAGTTCCAGTGAAAGACCTGCAGACGATCAACAATTTAGGGTGCCTCGTCGTAGTGGGAGGGTTTCGAAGAAACCTAATTTCTTCATGTATGATGCTGAGGTATACCAGGCTGAGGCTCATGAGCATGAGGAAGATCCGGTCACATATGATGAAGCTATAAAGGATGTTGATTCTAGATCTTGGAAACAGGCTATGAACAATGAGATGGATTCTATGAAATCCAACTCTGTTTGGGAACTTGTAGATTTGCCGGATGGGATAAAACCCATTGGATGCAAATGGGTCTACAAAAGAAAGAAGGATGCGGAAGGGAGAGTGGAAACTTTCAAAGCTAGACTGGTTGCAAAGGGATACACGCAAAAGGTTGGAATCGATTACGAGGAAACCTTTTCGCCTGTTGCTATGTTGAAGTCTATCCGTATTCTTCTGTCCATTGCTGCGGCTCTCGATTACGAGATCTGGCAAATGGATGTCAAGACGGCATTCTTGAATGGCCATCTTGAAGAGTGTATCTATATGATACAGCCCGAAGGGTTCGTAGCAAAAGGCCAAGATAGGAAAGTCTGCAAGTTGCTTAGATCCATTTATGGATTAAAGCAGGCATCCCGCTCATGGAACCAGAGGTTTGATCAAGCGATTAAGACATTTGGTTTTGAGCAGAACGTTGATGAACCTTGTGTTTATAAACGTATTAAGGATGGAAAAGTGGTCTTTCTGATACTCTATGTCGATGATATACTACTCATTGGGAATGATGTAGGGAACTTATCATCGGTCAAGCTTTGGTTACACCAACAGTTTGACATGAAGGACTTGGGAGAAGCTAATTATGTTCTAGGCATTCGTCTCTTCAGAGATCGAAAGAACAAAATGATAGCGTTATCCCAAGCCTCATACATAGATAAAATAATTGACAAATATGCAATGCTAGAGGCAAAGAAAGGCTCACAACCTTCTATTGCTGGTTTAACTCTTTCATTGGATGACTGTCCCAAGACATCGGAAGAAAGAGAGCGTATGAGTAAGGTCCCTTATGCATCCGCTGTGGGTAGCCTTATGTACGCTATGCTTTGCACTCGCCCGGACATATGTTTTGCAGTAGGTATGGTGAGTCGATATCAAGCGAATCCTGGAACCAAGCACTGGCAAGCAGTAAAGCATATACTCAAGTATCTTAAGAGAACGAGGGATTATATGCTAGTGTATTCTGGAGGGGACTTAACACCCGTAGGATACACGGACTCAGACTTCCAGACTTGTAAGGATTCGAGGAAATCGACATCTGGATCAGTGTTTTTGCTCGGAGGAGGCGCCATTGTGTGGAGGAGCGTGAAGCAGGGCTGCACAGCTGACTCTACTATGGAGGCTGAGTATGTGGCTGCGGCTGAGGCATCTAAAGAAGCGGTTTGGCTCCGCAAGTTCTTTAGAGACCTTGAGGTCATTCCGGGTGTTGACAAGCCTATCACACTTTACTGTGATAATACAGGGGCTATTGCCAACACAAGGGAATCTCGGCACCACAAGAGGACCAAGCACATTGATCGGAGGTATCACATTATTAGAGGGCATGTGGAGACAGGACAAGTGGATGTATGTAAGATCGCGTCCGAGGACAACATCGCTGATCCCTTTACTAAGACTTTGGTAGCTAGAAGCTTTGAGAGGCA
Organism: Antiaris toxicaria; assembly: GCA_035233585.1. Taxonomy (NCBI): domain Eukaryota; kingdom Viridiplantae; phylum Streptophyta; class Magnoliopsida; order Rosales; family Moraceae; genus Antiaris; species Antiaris toxicaria. The sequence goes on from CP141157.1 coordinate 27,648,221, forward strand.
TGTAGAGGCGATGGGGATGCGTAACATGGCACATCTGCTGGCTTAGGGCAAGTGGGAGATTGTTAGGAAATGCCCTAAGTATTAGAGACATTTTTGATGTACTCATTTTTGAACTGGATAATAAAATTATACTTAGAGGTTATTCATTACATTGCTATCTGTCCTCGTCTTATTTACACGTTAAAGTAAATGTAAGCAAATATGGCTCACTGACTGCTTGTGTTAAAACTGTTAGAACGTTGCATGCAATGGACTTTTGTATGCGAGAAGACAATGTTCTAAAGTTAGCAGTCTAAACTATGGTCTGTAGTCTATGGGGTTAGACCGAGCATCTAACTCATGTTAAGACTATTATGTTGTCTAAAGCCTTAGAGGGGACGGTCTGTCTTGACTGTCTGGAGCTGGACTCCCAAGTAGAGACATGGATATGTTGCTTGGTGGTGACATATTAGACCGGGACTAAAGCGTGATTGATCTACGTAGTCCGCTATGAGTGAATCAATCTGCTTTTGACGTTCATTATGCAATAACCTTAATCCTGAGTAAATGAACTACTTCATGTATATGACTTGTGTACTTTGATGTTCCAATGGCTAAAGCGTCTCAGAGGGTAGTAAGCTTATAGACCGGCTCGTTGGGTGCATGACTTGTATACGATGAAGGGTTTGTTTGCAGATATCGGAATCATAGCTCTGAGGAGTTAAAGGTATCCTCTTAAAGGCATTATACTGAATGTGAAAATGGACAAGGCCTTGGGTCGTCTGCTGGGCGGATGACTTCTTATTCACATATGGTGAATAATCATTTTCTTGATTCGGTAGTATAATGGAACTTTAAGATAGCCTGATCAGTAGGATTAAACGGACTTTGACCTAAGGCTGATCATGGATATCATATGAAGGGTTTTGCATATATGACAAGGTCATTGGATGGTAGCTCGTCACAGGCTTACGTAATACGGTATATAATTGGGAGTTCAGTTTCAGGTTTATAGTGGTGTGACTCTGAAATTAGTGATCATATGATTGAGTTATTCGGTACAGAATGATGATCATATGGAATCACGGGAGCCCGATTATATATGTCCAATCAGTCCCTCTACTAGCTCCACATAATTCCTTAACGTTTGGCAAATTGATTTGTGTATGCTATTGGCTAGTTTATTATGCATGGATGGTGATGACACAGGATTAGGATGGTAGACAAGATTCTCTCCGGTTGGATTCAGATTTTGTTTTGGATAATAGAGTACACAATTATTCGAACTCCAAATAAAGTTGCCATGATTTTATTTGAGATTGGATTGGAGTTGTAGAAAATTATCCATGAGAACAAGAATATGAAATACAACCGTTTTGTGGAATTTGAAATTTGAATTTTGAAATTTGAAATTTGAATTTTGAAATTTGAAATTTGAATTTTGAATTTGAAATTTGAATTTGAAATTTGAATTTGAAATTCGAATTTGAAATTTGAATTTGAAATTTGAAATTTAAATTTGAAATTTGAAATTTGAAATTTGAAATTTGAATTTGAAATTTGAATTTGAAATTTGAAATTCAAATTTTGAATCACAGTCCAAGTATGATTCGAATTTGTTGTGGAAAATCCACAAGGTTTGAAATTCGAATTTGAGTTGGATTTGGAGAGGATAATCTTGTTAGAATCCTACTTGAATTTTGAATCCAAATCCCAACAAATAAGGGACGAAATTTTGAGGATAATCCTCATGAAAGATTTCAGATTTTGTGGATAAGATTCAAGGGAATATTCAAGCTTCAATCCTAGTTGAATTTGGTTTCTCTCTCCTCCCAAAAGTGGCCGAAATTTTGGATCCCTAATCCTAGGAAATTCGGTTATTTTTGGATAAGGTTAAGATGAGATTTTGCTTGAGAAATCCTAGTGGAATTTTGATTCTCCCTTATCCTAAAAGTGACCGAAAATTTGGAGAAGATTTTCTCCTAAAGATTTCGGATTTTTTGGTTGGAAAAGGGAGATAAAATTCTAGTTAAAATCTTGTTTAGATTTGGATTGGATTTGTCCTAGAAAAACCGAATTTAATTGTGGAGATTCTCCCTTGGAAAATTCGGATTTTTTGGTTATGGATAAGGGAGAAAATCTTTTCCTAGTCCAATTCGAATTCAGAGAATCACCTCATGCAGGTCTATAAATAGAGGTCCTGCCACTCCAGTTCTCTCAGACCACAGACTCTCAGGTGAGCAGGCTTATTGTTGCACAGCTCATCGTGACAACAAAGTTCTTTAGAGATCTGGGTGGTCGGAAGAAGACTAGCAGTGCTAGCATACCGATCGAGGTTCAGAGTGCCCACACACTCAGCCATTCGGGAATTGGAGAATAGTAGAGAAGGCTAGTTGGTTGAAGCCTCCGGTCACTCTCCTCCTGTTCATTGGCATCCTTGAGGTATGAAGTTTAATTGTTGTTGATTTATTGTATATGGCATCATGAGATATTTAACGATCTAAAAATTTTTTATTGTTCCGCTGCGCCACTCTGATACGTTTTTACCGGTTTATTATCCTACAATAATGGCCGAAATTTATGAGGAGATTTTCTCCAAGAAAAATTCGGATTTTTTGGTTGAAAAAGGGAGATAAAATTCTAGTTAAAATCTTGTTTAGATTTGGATTGGATTTATCCTAACAAAACCGAATTTTATTGTTGAATTTATCCATGGAAAAATTCGGATTTTATGGGTTTGGATAAGGGAAAATATCTTTTCCTAATCCAATTCAAATTCAGAGAATCACCTCATGCAGGTCTATAAATAGAGGTCCTACCACTCCAGTTCTCTCAGACCACAGACTCTCAGGTGAGCAGGCTTATTGTTGCACAGCTCATCGTGATAATAAAGTTCTTTAGAGATCTGGGTGGTCGGAAGAAGACTAGCAGTGCTAGCATACCGATCGAGGTTCAGAGTGCCCACACACTCAGCCATTCGGGAATTGGAGAATAGTAGAGAAGGCTAGTTGGTTGAAGCCTCCGGTCATTCTCCTCCTGCAAGATTGGCGTCCTTGAGGTATGAGTTTTAATTGTTATTGATTTATTGTATATGGCATCATGAGATATTTAACGATCTAAAAATTTTTATTGTTCCGCTGCGCCACTCTGATACGTTTTTACCGATTTATTATCCTACAGATTTTTGTATGTGAGAAGGCAACATTTTAAAATAAGCAGTCTAAACTATAGTCCATAGTTGATGGGGTTAGACTGTGCATTTAACTCATGTTAAGACTATTATATTGTCTAAAGCTAATTGAGGGCATGGTTTGTCTTGACTGTCCGGATCTTTGACTCCCGAGTAGAGATATAGATATGTTGCTTGGTAGTGACATATTGGACAAGGACTAAAGTGTAATTGATCTGCGTAGTTCGCTTGAGCAGATCATGTCACTTTTGACGTTCATTAAGTAATAACCTTAATTTTGAGTAGATAAATCGCTTTATGTATATGACTTGTGTACTATGATTTTCTAATAGCTAAAGTGTCTCAGAGATGGTAAGCTTATAGACCAATTCATTGAGTACATGACTTGTATACGATGGAGAGTTTATTTACAGATATTGGAATTATAGCTCTAATAAAGAGTTAAGGGTATCCTCTTAAAGGCATTATACTAGATGTGAAAATGGACAAGACCTTAGGTCGTCTGCTAGACAGATAACTTCTTATTCACATATGATAAATAATCATTTTCTTATTTGGTAGTATATTGAAACTTTAAGATAACTTGATTAGTAAGTTGAACGGACTTTGATCTAAAGCTAATCATAGATATCATTTGAGGGTTTTGCATACATGACAAGGTCATTAGACAATAGCTTATCATTGGCTTTCGTAATATGGTATATAATTAGTAGTTCAGTTTTAAGTTTATAGTGATGTGACTCTGAAATTAGTAATCATATGATCGAGTTGTTTGGTATAGAATAATGATCACATGGATTCACGGGAGCTCGATTATATATGTCTAATTGATCCCTCTACTAGCTCCACATAATTCCTTAACGGATGGCAAATTGATTAGGGTATATTTATTGGCTTGTTGTTTTGCTTTTGGTGAATAGGAAAATGCGGATCATCATTCTACAGGGTGTAGGTGTTTTTCTCAGTGTGCTGGAGTGGCAAAATGGCAATTCAATAAATGGGATAAATATTCGGTGATATTTATTTTTTGGATGATAAGATTTGAAATTCAAATATGTAATTGATTTGAATTTTGAAAATCATGTCTTAAAAATAAATATTTAAAATTTGAATCCTATTTGAATTTGAATTAAACAAAATATTGTCCTTACACAAACATAGGTGTCATTCACAATGGATAAGAGTGAAAGACAATATTCTCTCCTATTTGAATTTGAATTTTGTTTTGAATAAGAGATTATTGGGTCGTTTGGTAAATGCATTACATTTTAATTGTGTTTGAATGTAATTTGTTTTTTGAGTGTTTTATTTGATTGAAAAGTATTTGTTTTATATTTGAATAAAATGTGTGTTTGGATGAAAAATATTTGAATTGTATTTCAGAGTTGAAAAGTTGATGTAATTGATAAAAGTAGAGATAAAAAGTTAGAATAGAAAAGTTGATGTGATTGTTTTAAAAAATAAATAAATAGTAATTGTTTTCATAGTATTGTTGAAAATGATTGTATTTGAATGTAAAATTTTACGTTTGTTGTAAAATTATATTGTTTTTGAATATAATTAAAATGCAAAAATTTTACCAAATGAGGCATACATAATTATTCAAATTTCATATAAAGTTGTCATAATTTTATTTGAATGTGAATTGGAGTCGTAGAAGATTATCCGTGAGGATAAAATTTGAATTTCAAATTTTTGTAGAGCTTGAAATTTGAATTTGAAGTTTGAATTTTGAAATTTGAATTCAAATTTTGAATCACAAACCTAGAATGCAACCGAATTTTTTGTGGATAATTTCATCTGAAGAAATTCTGTTTTTTTGTAGATAAAGGAGAGGAAAATCTTGTTTGAATCCTACTTAAATTTTGAATCCTAATCCTCCTAAAAGTGGCCAAATTATTCAAGGGCATCTTACTCTTGGTAGAATCGGTTTTTGTGGATAAGGATGAAGGAAAATTCAAGTTTCAATCCTATTTGAATTTTAAATCCCTCCCTCACATAGTGTAATCGAATTTTTGAAGGGTATCTCACTTTTAGATTCGGATTTTGTAGATAAGGAAGGAAGAAAATTCAAGTTTGAATCCTACTTGAATTTTGAATCTTTTCTTGCACAGAAGGCAACCGAATCTAGTCATAATTGTGGCACAAGGTAGAATCGAAGTTTGTGTGGATAAAGATTAAATAAAAATTCAAGTTTCAATCCTATTTGAATTTTGAATTCTTCTTTCCCTTGGAGTGGCCGAATCTATCCCTAGATGTGGCCTAAAAGGGAATCGGTTTTGATGGATAAAAGAGGAGAAAAAATTTAAGTTAAAATCCTATTTAAATCTTGAATTCAAGATCTTCCTAGTGTAGCCGAATTTGATCATGATCGTGGCCTAAAGGAGAGTTCGGATTTTTGAAGGAATTGGGAGAGAAAATCTTCTCTTGGTCCAATTCAAAATTCAAGGGATCACCTTATGCAAGATTATAAATAGGGCTCCTTCTACTCCAGTTCTTTTCAGATCACAGACTCTCAGATAAGCAGACTTATTGTTACACAAATCACCATAGTAATAAGTTCTTAAACAGATCTAGGTGGTAAGAAGGAGATAAGCCGTGCTAGTATATTAATTGAGAATCCAGGTGGCCACACATTCTACCATCCGGGAATTGGCGAATAATAGAGAAAACTAATTGGTTGAAGTACTCCAGTCACTTCCTCTTGGTTCCTAGGTGTTTCCTCTGAAGGTATAATTGATTGTTGTTGATTTATTGTGTATGATATCACGAGTTATTTAACGATCTTGAAAATTTTTGTAATTCCATTGTGTAAATTTTGCGTTTTTATCCTACATATACATGCCTCAATCTGCATCAGGATTACCGACAAAATTCTAAATAAGATAGAAAACAAAATAATAGAAATTTATAGTAAGTTAAGGATGCGTACCCATGATTCCTATATTTCTAAGTAAATATGTCATCGTAGAAAGAACCTTGAAAATTTATAACAAGTTAGAGACATCAGACATGTCTCATAGGTCCTGTTTTCGTGAGTAAATATGTCATCACAGAAAGAACCTTGATCCCAATCATCCAACAAAGCAACATACTCCCAAAAAGGAAAAAAAAAAAAAAGTTATACAAGATATGTTTCCCAAGCAAAGAACAACGACAATTTATTTAGGCGTACATACAATATCAAGAATATCACATTATACTAGATAAAACACGATTATACATTTTGTACCATTTTGACGTATAAAATTAGGTCCCATAACAAATTCAAGCAATACAAATCTTTGAATCCTTTCTCAGTGGCAAGGAAAACCGTGCACATAATATTATTTCCTTTAATTTTTATTAAATTAAAAAATTTGATAATTTAACGGAACTTTAATAAAATTTCACAGCTTAAGACTATACGTATAAAATATTTTCTCTTTTATTATCCTGATAAAGAATTCTCTTTTCTATTTTTACTGGGACAAATAATACTTGTTTCATATTCTTGTTGTACATTTAAAATAAACAAAAATAATGCACAGAATTCATTTCAATTGAATTTAAGTTGCTCTAAAAGTTGTCTTTCTTGGAAGCCCAAGTGAGCTGGCTCAGGGGTGTTCGGAGCTTATTTTAAAGTCTTCAAGACACTCTCTTTTTTATATATAGTGACTTTTTATTATTTATATTTTTAAAATATTATAATAAATTTTAAATTTTAAAAATTTATAATTTTATATATATAAGTCCCGATGAAATGATTTTTTTAAAAAATTATATAGAATTTTGAGGTAAACAAAATAATATCTATATTAATTTTTTTTTCAAAAAAAAATTTTAAAGATTTTTATTTTTTCACCCCAAACAATTTTTTCCTTCAAATATATTTTTCAAAGCATCTTTTTTTCAATCTAAAAATAATTGTCTCCAAGCATTCCCAAACACCCCCTCAAAAACTACAGAATAAAAAGGTTTGTTAGTGCCAAAAATCCACGAAGGGATCAATATTGCCTAAAGAACACGTGAGCATGCATAATAAGTTATTGACATCTTCTAAAAAAAAAAAAAGACAGCCATAGTTCATAAATTCTTAATTCTTTGAGGACAGTCTTGGTAAACCGTAAATGTTGTATTGCATAGTATCATATAATTATTATACAACATGGTGTTGTTTTGGTGTTACATTAAAGTTTTAAAAAGATAAAATTTAGATATCAACTCTACTCGAATCTAGTCATATCCCTTGATATAAGAGTTCTTAGACGGCTAGAAACAAAAGCAAAAGTAAGGGTTGATGTCTGCGATCAAAATCCCAAGACCTGGTTTGGGTTGAGATTGGGATTTAAGAACTCGTACAGGGAGGACTTAAACCTTTATTTAAAGGTTGTAGAGGATTGAAATATGAGAAATTGTAGGAAATATACCATTTTTCATGTGCTTTAGAAGTAATAGTAGAATTTGAAATCTTAAAAAATTTATAGTACATCTAATTTTAATATAAATAATATTCTCATTTTACCCTTAAAATATGCTTTTAACTATATTTTTCATATTTTCCCAAAAACCAACCCATTTTTCTATCTTCCTTCTCTTTCCTCCCTCCCCCCCTTTCTCTCTCTCTGCTCCGAATATCACTCTCTCCGCCGCCCCCTTTTTCCGTCATTCCGGTTATCATATCCGACAACGATTATTGCTTCCATTATTCTTCGTTGTGATCTCCGACGGATTGGTTGACATAAGATTACAAGCTTGCAATGATCGGAACTTCATAAGCTCGTCAAAAAATTGAGATATCGCAAGCTCAATGGATCATTACGAATCTCAGCTCATGCCGGAGTCCGATAGTTAGATCTAATCTCAAGCACGCGGGAGATGTTGGAGGCTTCAAATCCAACACCATCTGGGATTGTTGTTTTTTGTTTTCGATATGCAGGTTGAACGAATATGTAGCAGCGTTGGTCTAGCCTAGTGACGAGATTACCGCGACTTTTGACTAGATCCGTATGAATTCGGCTAGATCTCATTAGAAAGAAAGAGATCCTGAGTTGAAAGTCACGATTCCAGCTAGATTGCGATTCGATTAGATCCGATGGTTTTGAGATTCTATAAGTCAGCTTAGTTTTTAAGTTGACTTCGCGACGAGCTCACGAACTTTAGATCTCAGAAGCTTCTAATTAAACGAACTTTAGTTTAGTAGGTGATATCTGAGAATATCGACGACGATGATGGTGTCTTCGAGGACAACGACGACTCCAAGAACGACAATGATGGTGAAGTGTGGCAGTGGTTTTTTTGGTGAATTTTTGGGTGGTTTAGAGTTTAGGACAATTTTGGGGGCTAAAGTTAGAATTTATACTATTTTTTAGACTGTTTTGTAAAATTCGTAAATAATGATTTATCAAAATTAGTAAATTAATGATTTACATAATAAATTAATGGTTCTGGGGTAAAATACTAGGGTTTGAGTCAATTTAGGATCTAGGGTTAAGGATTGTTTAATTTGGGATTTTTTTACAAATCAGAAAATTAAGAATTACACGGTAAATTAATGATTTATATGATAAATCATCAAATAGTAAATTATAATCTACAAAATTAAGAATTTATATTAGTAAATCAATAATTTATACTTAATTACATCAGTAAATTATTAATTTACAAAATCAAGAGTTCTTTGTCGACGTGGTAAATTAATGATTTACGAAATGATTTACCAAATTAAAAAGTGATTTACTAAATAAATTTACCAAAATTTATCAAAATCAGTAAATCAATGATTTACCAAATTAAAAATTGATTTACCAAATAAATTTATTAAAATTTATATATAAAGGGGTATTCTTGAAATTTTAGGTTGTGATAAATCATAATTTACCAAAAATATGCTATTTACTAATAGCTTAAATTTTTTCTGATATTTATGTTTATTGAGGTTCCATTTTAGTTTATTTACCTCTTTCTCCCTCGAAATATTGAGATTTTATTAATTTCTTATTCACATATTAAGTGAAAATTATATCATGAGCAGAATTTTGAGGAATACCCCAAAAAATGTGTACATCTGGAATTTTACCCCACTTATAATTGCTTTAGGATTTTTGCCCTCTTTTAAGAATAGTTAAAAGTTAACCTAACTTATCTTTCCAAAAATACCGCTAACCAATCAAAAAGGTAATACACTATAATACCATTTTGCAATCCTCCGTAATACCGTTTAGTAATATACTTTTATTAATCTGTCAAAATATCGTTTGGTAATCCTCTGATGTATTGTTTGGTAATTTGTCATAATATTCAGAATACCATTTGGTAATCTGCCTTTGGTAATACTCTAGAACACCGTTTGGTAATCTGCTGAAATACCATTTGGTACTTCGCTTTTAGTAATCCACCAGACAAATGTTTGGTAATCTACCTAAATATTGTTTAGTAATATATCAGGATACCGCTTAATAATCCGCGGAAATACTGTTTGGTATGGATTACCATATTATATTTTGTTAATTTTTAATTTATCAAATTTTTGCATTAGATTATTCTAAACTTTTTTAAATGACTATTTCAAATACATTAATTTATCATATTATTTTCCCTTCTTATGAACAAATAATCACAAAAACTTAAAAATATATATCAAAAATTAAAATAATCAAAAAATTTAAAATAATAGCATAAAAATCTACAAAAATAAATAATAAATAATAAACAAAATCAAAAAATAACAAAATCAAAAACAAATATCAAGTTGAGATCTGGCAACTTCCATGCTGGCTAAACCCATGGTGGCGATGTCGATGTTCTCCAACACCATATCTGGTCACAAGATCTCTAATGATCGCAAGGTCATTCACGTGATGACGTGCGAAATCGACAGCCAGATCTAGATTGAAGCTTTGCGAAGCCAATCGCCAGATCAAGATCAAAGCGTCACGAGGCTGAGATCAACGTTGATGGCAATGGCTACCGGTGGATCGTGATCGATGGCTTATTCGAAGTTTTCTATTTCATTGATCTTCGTTTAGGAGTCGAACTCATTGGCTAGATTGCGATTTTGTGAGCTCACAACCAGATTGAAGTTATTGTGGAGTTCGCGAGGCCTCAATGATGGTTGAGATGAGGGAAGGGGGACTTTCCAACACTATTTGATAATGGCGATGACCAATGGCAACGATAAGTGAAAGAGCTAAGGGAGATCAAATTAAATAAAGTAGAGAGAGAAAACTGAGGGATAGGAGAGAGAGAGGAAGAGGAGATAAGAAAGAGAGAGAGAGGTAGATGAAGAGAAAGAAAGAGAGTTGGGAAAATTTTGATTTTGGGCTTTAGTGGTAAATTAGTCTTTTTAAGTGTTTTGTCAAACTTAAAAAATGGTTAATAGCACAAAATCCAAAGTAGATATACTAAAGAGGTTATTTTTGAGGTTTCTCCTAAAGATATCTATTAGGTATGAACTTTAATATATAGAAACTCAGTACTAATTAAATTAGGATTGATGAGATTTTAATTTAAATTAGTACAGAAGAGTCGTTATAAGAGTTGTGGTCCCCAAGTTAAATTATAATACATAATATTTGCTTTTCTCTTCATTCCCTATTTAAGAAAGAGAATCTATAGAGTATCTTAACAGCATAAGGAGATTTAAATGCAGAAGACTCCATCCTTCTCCAATTTGCCAACGTGGATTCAAGTATTTCTTTTCAATAATTATTCTTAATAATTTGGAATGAAGACTTTGGGATTTAACATTTGGGATTTATAATTAGGAATCTATGATATTTAGAATTAAGAATTCAAATAGCAGCCTAATTCAGTGCTGCAACGCAGATCATGTACTACAACAAGAAGGGCAAGCCAGCGCTAGCCTGTGTCTTATTATACCCCTTTTTGTAGTGCTACAACACCAAAAAGGCCCACAGCATCTCCAAGCTATGACCATTTCTGCCTTATTTTTTGGTGCTGTACTCCCATACAGCCTACTATAGTGCCGTCAAAGGAACCTTAATTAATATAGGGTGGTGCTACTGTAGGAAAAATTGGAAAAATTACACAGTAGAATTACAAAATTTTTTTAAAGATCGTTAAAAGCCTCATGATGCCATATACAATAAATCAACAACAATCTATTATACCTTCAAAGGAAATGCCAGGAATGCCAAAGGAAGTGACCAAGGGGCTTCAACAACTACCTTTTTCTACTATTCTTCAGTTCTCAGATGGTGGAGTGTGTAGGCACTCGAATCCTTGATCGGTATACTAGCGCGGCTTGTCTCCTTCCGACCACCCAAATCTCTTAAGAACTTATTGCTATAGTGATTTGTGCAACAATAAGCCTACTCAACTGAGAGTCTGTGGTTTAAAGAGAGTTGGAGTAGAAGGACCATTATTTATATTATTGTATGAGGTGACTTTTTGAATTTTAAAATAGACCAAGAGAAGATTTTTCTCTACCAATTACCTTCAAAATCCGATTCTCCCTATAGGCCAAGCATTAGGTCAAATTTGGCCACCTAAGGAAGAAATGGGATTTAAAATTCAAACAGGATTCAAATTTAAATTTTCTTTCCCTTATCTACACAAGAAAAACCGATTCTCTCTAAGGGAACAAACCCTACATAATTCGGCTATTCAAGTGTGAAAAGAATCAAAATTCAAACTTGAACTTTCTTTCCTTCAAGACCTAAAAAACTGATTCCCTTTTAGGCCAAGAACTAGGTTAGGAAAGAGGATTCAAAATTCAAATAAGATTCAAACAAGATTTTTTCTTCTCTTTTTATCCACAAAAACCGATCTCTATCATGTAGATTTATCCACAAAGAATTCGGCCAATGCTAGATTTGTGATTTAAAATTTGAATTTAAATTTTAAACTTTAGAAATAATTTGAATTTTATCCATATAGATAATTTTCTGCAACTCTAATTCAAATTCAAATAAAATCATGGCAACTTTATTTGAAATTCAAATAATTATGTAATCTTTTATCCAAAACAAAATCTAAGTTAGAATTGGAGAAAATCTTGTCTTCCACCTTTATCCATTGTGGGTGCCACCTTTAAGATGTGCAAAAACAAGATTTGTTCAATTCAAATTCAAATAGGATTCAAATTTCAAATATTTATTTTAAGATAAGATTTTCAAAATTCAAATTAATCGCATATTTGAATTTCAAATTCAAATACAATTAATTTAAATTTCAAATCTTATCATCTAAAATAAATATTAATTAAATATTTATCTCATTTATTGAATAATATAAAATTATAATTTTATCCCTCCAACACACAGAGTAAAATGCCTACACCCTGTGTGAGAGGGTGACCTAGATTTTTCTCTTCACTAAATGTAAGACAACAAGCCAATAAGTATACATTGATCAAATACCATCTATTTAGGAATTGTATGAAGTTAGTAAAGGGACCAATTGGATATATATAATTAGGCTCCCATGAATCCATGTGATTATTGTTTAAAGCCAAACAACTCAATTACATGATCACTAATTTCAGAGTCACACCACTATAAACCTAAAACCGAACTCTCAATCATAAACCGTATTATGCAAGCTAGTTATTGTTAGGAAATGCCCTAAGTATTAGAGACATTTTGATGTATTCATTTTGAACTGGATAATAAAATTATACATAGAGGTTATTCATTACATTGCTATCTGTCCTCGTCTTATTTACATGTTAAAGTAAATGTAAGCAAATATGGCTCACTGACTGCTTATGTTAAAACTGTTAGAACGTTGCATGCAATGGACTTTTGTATGCGAGAAGACAATGTTCTAAAGTTAGCAGTCTAAACTATGGTCTGTAGTCTATGGGGTTAGACCGAGCATCTAACTCATGTTAAGACTATTATGTTGTCTAAAGCCTTAGAGGGGACGGTCTGTCTTGACTGTCTGGAGCTGGACTCCCAAGTAGAGACATGGATATGTTGCTTGGTGGTGACATATTAGACCGGGACTAAAGCGTGATTGATCTACGTAGTCCGCTATGAGTGGATCAATCTGCTTTTGACGTTCATTATGCAATAACCTTAATCCTGAGTAAATGAACTACTTCATGTATATGACTTGTGTACTTTGATGTTCCAATGGCTAAAGCGTCTCAGAGGGTAGTAAGCTTATAGACCGGCTCGTTGGGTGCATGACTTGTATACGATGAAGAGTTTGTTTGCAGATATCGGAATCATAGCTCTGAGGAGTTAAAGGTATCCTCTTAAAGGCATTATACTGAATGTGAAAATGGACAAGGCCTTGGGTCGTCTGCTGGGCGGATGACTTCTTATTCACATATGGTGAATAATCATTTTCTTGATTCGGTAGTATAATGGAACTTTAAGATAGCCTGATCAGTAGGATTAAACGGACTTTGACCTAAGGCTGATCATGGATATCATATGAGGGTTTTGCATATATGACAAGGTCATTGGATGGTAGCTCGTCACAGGCTTACGTAATACGGTATATAATTGGGAGTTCAGTTTCAGGTTTATAGTGGTGTGACTCTGAAATTAGTGATCATATGATTGAGTTGTTCGGTACAGAATGATGATCATATGGAATCACGGGAGCCCGATTATATATGTCCAATCAGTCCCTCTACTAGCTCCACATAATTCCTTAACGTTTGGCAAATTGATTTGTGTATGCTATTGGCTAGTTTATTATGCATGGATGGTGATGACACAGGATTAGGATGGTAGACAAGATTCTCTCCGGTTGGATTCAGATTTTGTTTTGGATAATAGAGTACACAATTATTCGAACTCCAAATAAAGTTGCCATGATTTTATTTGAGATTGGATTGGAGTTGTAGAAAATTATCCATGAGAACAAGAATATGAAATACAACCGTTTTGTGGAATTTGAAATTTGAATTTTGAAATTTGAAATTTGAATTTTGAAATTTGAAATTTGAATTTTGAATTTGAAATTTGAATTTGAAATTTGAATTTGAAATTCGAATTTGAAATTTGAATTTGAAATTTAAATTTGAAATTTGAAATTTGAAATTTGAAATTTGAATTTGAAATTTGAATTTGAAATTTGAAATTCAAATTTTGAATCACAGTCCAAGTAGGATTCGAATTTGTTGTGGAAAATCCACAAGGTTTGAAATTCGAATTTGAGTTGGATTTGGAGAGGATAATCTTGTTAGAATCCTACTTGAATTTTGAATCCAAATCCCAACAAATAAGGGACGAAATTTTGAGGATAATCCTCATGAAAGATTTCGGATTTTGTGGATAAGATTCAAGGGAATATTCAAGCTTCAATCCTAGTTGAATTTGGTTTCTCTCTCCTCCCAAAAGTGGCCGAAATTTTGGATCCCTAATCCTAGGAAATTCGGTTATTTTTGGATAAGGTTAAGATGAGATTTTGCTTGGGAAATCCTAGTGGAATTTTGATTCTCCTTTATCCTAAAAGTGGCCGAAAATTTGGAGAGATTTTCTCCTTGTGAATTTCGGATTTTTTGGTTGGAAAAGGGAGATAAGATTCTAGCTAAAATCTTGTTAAGATTTGGATTGGATTTATCTAGCAAAAACCGAATTTATTTGGGAGATTTTCCCTTTGGAAAATTCGGATTTTTTGGGTTTGGATAAGGGAAAATATCTTTTCCTAGTCCAATTCGAATTCAGAGAATCACCTCATGCAGGTCTATAAATAGAGGTCCTGCCACTCCAGTTCTCTCAGACCACAGACTCTCAGGTGAGCAGGCTTATTGTTGCACAGCTCATCGTGACAATAAAGTTCTTTAGAGATCTGGGTGGTCGGAAGAAGACTAGCAGTGCTAGCATACCGATCGAGGTTCAGAGTGCCCACACACTCAGCCATTCGGGAATTGGAGAATAGTAGAGAAGGCTAGTTGGTTGAAGCCTCCGGTCATTCTCCTCCTGTTCATTGGCGTCCTTGAGGTATGAGTTTTAATTGTTGTTGATTTATTGTATATGGCATCATGAGATATTTAACGATCTTAAAATTTTTTATTGTTCCGCTGCGCCACTCTGATACGTTTTTACCGGTTTATTTTCCTACAATTGGTATCAGAGCCATCTCATGACTATGCCATGTACATAAATTAGACAATTACTTAGTCTTTTTATTTATGTATGGATTTGATATTTAGAGAGTGGCATTCTAGGGTTCCTTTATGTTGTTATCATGTATTATGTATAAAGTATGTGGTTATTTTAATTTTTTGAATTATTATAAGCATGCTTGTTATACCGGTTATGGTTCCTTAGAATTTAGAAAAATTGTATCTAGGAATTTTTTATGTAACCATGGGAGCAGTTTATTTACACTGTAATTTTCCCATGGATTTTTAATTTTTGTCTCTTAGAATTTTTATGGATAGAATTTTGTACACCGGAAACGGTATAGGATTTTTTTTTATGTAATTATTCTTGGAGGAGATTGAAGATTGAAGACCGTAATTTATTTTTCCCAAAAGTTAAATTTAATTTAAAGGTTGAAATTTTGATTGTGTGAAAAATTTCAATTTAATTGGGATTCAAATTAATTTTTGGAGATCCTAAAAGATAAATTGGAATATGGCACGAAAATCGAGACACGACCCCTCGGGATAGGCCGACAAACCTTGGTGGGGCTGCAGCCCCTGCCCTCGGGCAGGATGGGGCTGCGGCAGCCCCTGTGCAGGCCCACACCACCCACGGCCGCAGGCTCTGCCTGCAGCCAGGGGTAGCCGTGGCCTGCCCAAGGCTGGCCGCAGCCTGGGCGTGCAGCCACTGGCTGCAGGCGCTGCCTGCAGCCTGCCGGCTGCTGCGCCCAGTCTGGGCGTGCAGCCTGGTGCTGCAGGCTTAGCCTGCAGCCCGGCAGGCTGCACAAGGGGCGGCCGTGGGCTGCCAGCCCCTCCGGGGTTGGTGGCTGCCCACGGCGGCTGCCGCCTACGGGAGTGGCGGTCCGACGGTCCAAAAAAAATCAGAAAATTTTGATTTTTAAATTTGAGATTTAATTTTAAATCATGTTTAAAAATATGTAATTGAAAATTTGAAATTTTTGAAATTACATATTATTATACATGATGATTAAAATTGTTTAAAATTTGAATTAGAAATTTAAATTTGAAATTCGAATTTGGAATTTGAATTTGAAATTTAAATTTTGGAGATTTAAATTTTAAATAATTCATGGGATGAGAAATAAGTGGAGAGGCTACATAAAGATGGATACAAGAAGACGGAACAAAATTCAAGACCCAAAGAATGCTTTGGATGGAATTTTGTAATCTTTATTTTCTTTGTTCTAGGATGGAACCATGGCTTGGTTATTCTGTCAATTATTTTTTCTGTGATATGTCATGGATGTATAAATATGTTTTGATGGATGTTTTGTATGCATATTTGATAACATGTCATATAGGATAGGTGAGTGCCGCTCATACTATATTGATCATACATAATTTGTCAAAACTTGCATGTTTTTCAAAATATTGAGTGGGAGAGGGTTTCAAACAAAACCCACGGCCTCCATTGTTGATCCATATGTGAAAGCATGGTAACGCCTCGCGTCAGTTCCGACCTGACCACACCCTTCGGTAGGTGTTTACCGCCGCCGGTATACTAGATTGGATCTCCTATGTGGAAAACGTGTTCGGGTGCGATTCTATTCATGACCACCCCTCGGTGGCTTGGTAGGACGTGGATCGGGCTACGTAAACAATGGTTATACACTCAAGACTCGTTTAGTTATTAACCTTCCCTAGAAGCTCTGTTAACTAAACTGGTGGCCAAATAAGCGGTTATTAATATATGTCTTAACCTTGGAGGATTTAAGGTAACATATATTAATTGGACGGGGTCCATGTTCCGGCTATTTGTTCTCATGACCACCCCTCGGTGGCTTGGGGCAATAGGTGCTGAGAATTACCGTTGCAATGCTACATTTTTTTCAAGTTTCATATAGGAACATACTTGTATGTTTTATTTGCTAAATTATCTGCATATTTGCTTGGGCTTTGTAATGATGTCTAGTATAATTTTATTTCAGTTCAAAATGTCACCGACACCCCTCATTTCGATACTTACTGAAAATAAGTTGAATGGCGACAATTATAAAGATTGGAAAAGAAATCTATTAATAGTTCTCAGCTGCGAGAGACACAAGTTCGTACTGGACGAACCATGCCCACCTGGGCCCAAACCTGACACACCACTTGAGGAGGTCCCGGTTGCCTATAATCGTTGGAGAGAATCCAATGAAATAGCTCGATGCTACATCCTTGCTAGCATGACGAGTGCTTTACAAAAGCAGCATGAGACTTATCAAGTTGCTGGGGAGATCATGGATAATCTGGAGGACATGTTCGGAGGCCAAGAAAAATTGGCTCGACAGTCCGCTATCACCAGCATTATGAACTCCAAGCAAAAGGCTGGTGCTCCGGTGAAGGACCATATGATCACTCTAATGGGATTCTTCGCTGAGGCTGCCGAAAATGGTGCTGAGTTAGACTACAACACCCAGATCGAGATGGTGTTCAAGACTCTGTCTAAAGATTTTGTGGGGTTTAAGGCCGCATACAATCTGGCGACAAAGGAGTTAGGACTTACCGAGCTCATGAAGCAACTACAGGCTTATGAGCGGATGATCAGGGATGAAGATGTGGTCCGACCTAAAGGAGAGGCCAATTTGGCGGAATCTTCCAATCCCTCACGGAAGAGGAAGAGGCCAAATAAGAAGCAAGTGGCTTCTAGTTCTTCTAATCCTCCTGTCTCGGACGGGAAGAAGAAGAAGAAGAACAAGAAGCCAAAGGACCCTAAAAAGTCCAAATGCTTCCACTGTGGGAAGGTAGGTCACTTCAAGAAGGCTTGCCGGGAATTCCTAGCCTCCAAGGGCAAGGAAGGTAAGGAACTTCATTATTTGGAAGCGTGTTTGGTGGAAGAATCGAAAGACACATGGGTCATTGATTCGGGCGCCACTAATCATGTTTGTGTTTCAATGCAGGGGTTCGTGGAAACGAGAAGTCTACATGATAGGAGCCTCTCGTTGCGGACTGGAGATGGTAGCTTTGTGGTGGCTGAGGCAGTGGGAGACGTTCATCTTTATTTTGATCAATTTAGGTTTATTTTATTGAAAGACTGTTTTTATGTTCCTAATTTTAGGAGGAACCTTATATCGATAGCTTGTTTAATAAAGGATTCTTATTCAATTTCTTTTAGTAAAAGAGTTGATATTCGTAGAAATAAGTCTTTTATCTGTTCTGGATGGATGGATGGAAACCTATATTTGATCAGACCAAAGATGTACTCACTGCTTGACACTGAATTAATTGATAACTCTAAAAGGTTGAAAGTTTCTCACTCTAACAAGGCGTATCTTTGGCATTTAAGACTTGGTCATATTAATCAGGATAGGATTCAAAGATTGGTGAAAGACGGTCCTCTGGAATCTCTGGAGGAGGTACGACTTCCCCAATGTGAGTCTTGTCTAGAGGGTAAGATGACTAAGAGGTCTTTTGGAGCTAAGGGTACAAGGGCACAGGAGCTCTTAGAAATTGTGCACACTGACGTATGTGGCCCCATGAACGTCACAGCACGAGGAGGGTTCGAGTACTATGTCTCTTTCATAGATGATTACTCGAGGTATGGATATGTGTATCTGATGCACCGCAAGAGCGAAACCTTTGACAAGTTCAAAGAGTATCGTGCGGAAGTGGAAAAGCAATTGGATAAATCCATAAAGACACTTCGATCTGATCGAGGTGGCGAATACCTCTCCGATGAATTTCTAGGACATCTTGTAGAGAATGGGATATTATCCCAATTGACTGCACCTGGTACTCCACAACAGAATGGTGTAGCCGAAAGGAGAAACAGGACCCTATTGGATATGGTACGGTCCATGATGAGTTACTCAACGCTGCCATTATCATTTTGGGGACATGCTTTACAAACGGCGTGCTATATTCTGAACCAGGTTCCGAGCAAATCAATTCCTAGAACTCCGTATGAATTGTGGCGTGGCAGGAAGCCCTCCCTTGGACGTATGAGAATATGGGGCTGCCCGGCACATGTACTGGATGGGGATGCGAAGAAGTTGGAACCAAGATCAGAATTATGCATGTTTGTAGGGTATCCAAAGGGAACTAAAGGAGGTCTGTTCTATAACCCGAAGGAACAAAAGGTCATTGTCTCAACCCATGCGACATTCTTGGAGGAAAGTCATATGAATGACTTTAAGCCTCGAAGCAAAGTGGTGCTAGAGGAGTTATCGGGTGAAAGAACTGCTCCACAGATTTCGGTCTTGGACGCAAGTCCGAGTTCCAGTAAAAGACCTGCAGACGATCAACAATTTAGGGTGCCTCGTCGTAGTGGGAGGGTTTCGAAGAAACCTAATTTCTTTATGTATGATGCTGAGGTATACCAGGCCGAGGCTCATGAGCATGAGGAAGATCCGGTCACATATGATGAAGCTATAAAGGATGTTGATTCTAGATCTTGGAAACAGGCTATGAACAATGAGATGGATTCTATGAAATCCAACTCTGTTTGGGAACTTGTAGATTTGCCGGATGGGATAAAACCCATTGGATGCAAATGGGTCTACAAAAGAAAGAAGGATGCGGAAGGGAGAGTGGAAACTTTCAAAGCTAGACTGGTTGCAAAGGGATACACGCAAAAGGCTGGAATCGATTACGAGGAAACCTTTTCGCCTGTTGCTATGCTGAAGTCTATCCGTATTCTTCTGTCCATTGCTGCGGCTCTCGATTACGAGATCTGGCAAATGGATGTCAAGACGGCATTCTTGAATGGCCATCTTGAAGAGTGTATCTATATGATACAGCCCGAAGGGTTCGTAGCAAAAGGCCAAGATAGGAAAGTCTGCAAGTTGCTTAGATCCATTTATGGATTAAAGCAGGCATCCCGCTCATGGAACCAGAGGTTTGATCAAGCGATTAAGACATTTGGTTTTGAGCAGAACGTTGATGAACCTTGTGTTTATAAACGTATTAAGGATGGAAAAGTGGTCTTTCTGATACTCTATGTTGATGATATACTACTCATTGGGAATGATGTAGGGAACTTATCATCAGTCAAGCTTTGGTTACACCAGCAGTTTGACATGAAGGACTTGGGAGAAGCTAATTATGTTCTAGGCATTCGTCTCTTCAGAGATCGAAAGAACAAAATGATAGCGTTATCCCAAGCTTCATACATAGATAAAATAATTGACAAATATGCAATGCTAGAGGCAAAGAAAGGCTCACAACCTTCTATTGCCGGTTTAACTCTTTCATTGGATGACTGTCCCAAGACATCGGAAGAAAGAGAGCGTATGAGTAAGGTCCCTTATGCATCCGCTGTGGGTAGCCTTATGTATGCTATGCTTTGCACTCGCCCGGACATATGTTTTGCAGTAGGTATGGTGAGTCGATATCAAGCGAATCCTGGAACCAAGCACTGGCAAGCAGTAAAGCATATACTCAAGTATCTTAAGAGAACGAGGGATTATATGCTAGTGTATTCTGGAGGGGACCTAACACCCGTAGGATACACGGACTCAGACTTCCAGACTTGTAAGGATTCGAGGAAATCGACATCTGGATCAGTGTTTTTGCTCGGAGGAGGCGCCATTGTGTGGAGGAGCGTGAAGCAGGGCTGCACAGCTGACTCTACTATGGAGGCTGAGTATGTGGCTGCGGCTGAGGCATCTAAAGAAGCGGTTTGGCTCCGCAAGTTCTTTAGAGACCTTGAGGTCATTCCGGGTGTTGACAAGCCTATCACACTTTACTGTGATAATACAGGGGCTATTGCCAACACAAGGGAATCTCGGCACCACAAGAGGACCAAGCACATCGATCGGAGGTATCACATTATTAGAGGGCATGTGGAGACAGGACAAGTGGATGTATGTAAGATCGCGTCCGAGGACAACATCGCTGATCCCTTTACTAAGACTTTGGTAGCTAGAAGCTTTGAGAGGCATGTAGAGGCGATGGGGATGCGTAACATGGCACATCTGCTGGCTTAGGGCAAGTGGGAGATTGTTAGGAAATGCCCTAAGTATTAGAGACATTTTGATGTATTCATTTTGAACTGGATAATAAAATTATACATAGAGGTTATTCATTACATTGCTATCTGTCCTCGTCTTATTTACATGTTAAAGTAAATGTAAGCAAATATGGCTCACTGACTGCTTATGTTAAAACTGTTAGAACGTTGCATGCAATGGACTTTTGTATGCGAGAAGACAATGTTCTAAAGTTAGCAGTCTAAACTATGGTCTGTAGTCTATGGGGTTAGACCGAGCATCTAACTCATGTTAAGACTATTATGTTGTCTAAAGCCTTAGAGGGGACGGTCTGTCTTGACTGTCTGGAGCTGGACTCCCAAGTAGAGACATGGATATGTTGCTTGGTGGTGACATATTAGACCGGGACTAAAGCGTGATTGATCTACGTAGTCCGCTATGAGTGGATCAATCTGCTTTTGACGTTCATTATGCAATAACCTTAATCCTGAGTAAATGAACTACTTCATGTATATGACTTGTGTACTTTGATGTTCCAATGGCTAAAGCGTCTCAGAGGGTAGTAAGCTTATAGACCGGCTCGTTGGGTGCATGACTTGTATACGATGAAGAGTTTGTTTGCAGATATCGGAATCATAGCTCTGAGGAGTTAAAGGTATCCTCTTAAAGGCATTATACTGAATGTGAAAATGGACAAGGCCTTGGGTCGTCTGCTGGGCGGATGACTTCTTATTCACATATGGTGAATAATCATTTTCTTGATTCGGTAGTATAATGGAACTTTAAGATAGCCTGATCAGTAGGATTAAACGGACTTTGACCTAAGGCTGATCATGGATATCATATGAGGGTTTTGCATATATGACAAGGTCATTGGATGGTAGCTCGTCACAGGCTTACGTAATACGGTATATAATTGGGAGTTCAGTTTCAGGTTTATAGTGGTGTGACTCTGAAATTAGTGATCATATGATTGAGTTGTTCGGTACAGAATGATGATCATATGGAATCACGGGAGCCCGATTATATATGTCCAATCAGTCCCTCTACTAGCTCCACATAATTCCTTAACGTTTGGAAAATTGATTTGTGTATGCTATTGGCTAGTTTATTATGCATGGATGGTGATGACACAGGATTAGGATGGTAGACAAGATTCTCTCCGGTTGGATTCAGATTTTGTTTTGGATAATAGAGTACACAATTATTCGAACTCCAAATAAAGTTGCCATGATTTTATTTGAGATTGGATTGGAGTTGTAGAAAATTATCCATGAGAACAAGAATATGAAATACAACCGTTTTGTGGAATTTGAAATTTGAATTTTGAAATTTGAAATTTGAATTTTGAAATTTGAAATTTGAATTTTGAATTTGAAATTTGAATTTGAAATTTGAATTTGAAATTCGAATTTGAAATTTGAATTTGAAATTTAAATTTGAAATTTGAAATTTGAAATTTGAAATTTGAATTTGAAATTTGAATTTGAAATTTGAAATTCAAATTTTGAATCACAGTCCAAGTAGGATTCGAATTTGTTGTGGAAAATCCACAAGGTTTGAAATTCGAATTTGAGTTGGATTTGGAGAGGATAATCTTGTTAGAATCCTACTTGAATTTTGAATCCAAATCCCAACAAATAAGGGACGAAATTTTGAGGATAATCCTCATGAAAGATTTCGGATTTTGTGGATAAGATTCAAGGGAATATTCAAGCTTCAATCCTAGTTGAATTTGGTTTCTCTCTCCTCCCAAAAGTGGCCGAAATTTTGGATCCCTAATCCTAGGAAATTCGGTTATTTTTGGATAAGGTTAAGATGAGATTTTGCTTGGGAAATCCTAGTGGAATTTTGATTCTCCTTTATCCTAAAAGTGGCCGAAAATTTGGAGAGATTTTCTCCTTGTGAATTTCGGATTTTTTGGTTGGAAAAGGGAGATAAGATTCTAGCTAAAATCTTGTTAAGATTTGGATTGGATTTATCTAGCAAAAACCGAATTTATTTGGGAGATTTTCCCTTTGGAAAATTCGGATTTTTTGGGTTTGGATAAGGGAAAATATCTTTTCCTAGTCCAATTCGAATTCAGAGAATCACCTCATGCAGGTCTATAAATAGAGGTCCTGCCACTCCAGTTCTCTCAGACCACAGACTCTCAGGTGAGCAGGCTTATTGTTGCACAGCTCATCGTGACAATAAAGTTCTTTAGAGATCTGGGTGGTCGGAAGAAGACTAGCAGTGCTAGCATACCGATCGAGGTTCAGAGTGCCCACACACTCAGCCATTCGGGAATTGGAGAATAGTAGAGAAGGCTAGTTGGTTGAAGCCTCCGGTCATTCTCCTCCTGTTCATTGGCGTCCTTGAGGTATGAGTTTTAATTGTTGTTGATTTATTGTATATGGCATCATGAGATATTTAACTATCTTAAAATTTTTTATTGTTCCGCTGCGCCACTCTGATACGTTTTTACCGGTTTATTTTCCTACAGTTATAAGCTATTATCCAATGACCTTGTCATATATGCAAAACACTCATATGATATTTATGATCGGCCTTAGGTTAAAGTCTGTTTAACCTACTGATCAAGCTATCTTAAAATTCCATTATACTACCAAATAAGAAAATGATTATTTACCATATGTGAATAAGAAGTCATCTGCTAACAGACAACCTAAGACTTTGTCCAATTTCACATTCAGTATAATGCCTTTAATAGGATACCATTTATCCCTTATTAGAGTTATGATTCCAATATCTGTAAACAAACCCTCTATCGTATACAAATCATGTACCCAACGAACTGGTCTATAAGCTTACAACCTATGAGATGCTTTAGTCATTGGAACTTCAGAGTACACAAGTCATATATATGAAGCGATTCAAGATTAAGACTATTGTATAATGAACGTCAAAAGTGATATGATCCACTCAAGTCGACTGTGCGGATCAATTACACTTTAGTCGTGGTCCAATATGTCACTACTAACCAACATATCTATATTTCTACTCGAAAGTTAAAGCTTTGGGCAGTCGAGACAAACCGTCCCCTAATTGGCTTTAGACAATATAATAGTCTTAACATAAGTTAGATACTCGATCTAACCTCATAGATTATGGACTATAGTTTAGACTACTTACTTTAGAATGTTTTTTTTCTCGCACGCAAAAGTCTATTGTATGCAACACTCTAACAGTTTAACACAAGTAGTCAGTGAACCATATTTATTTACATTTACTTTAATATGTAAATATAATGAGGACATACATCAATGTAATGAATAACCTCTAAATATAATTTATTATGCAGTTCAAAATAAATTAAATACATTAAAATGTCTTTTGTTCTTAGGGCACTCCTAACAATCTCTCACTTGTCCTAAGCCAGTAGATGTGCCATCTTTCGCATCCCCATTGCCTTAACATGCCTTTCAAAGCTTCTAGCCACCAAAGTCTTAATAAAAGGGTCGGCAATGTTGTCCTTGAACATGACCTTGCATACATCTACTAGTCCTGCCCCACATGTCCTCTTATTATATGATATCTCCGATTTATGTGCTTTGTCCTTTTGTGGTGCCTAGATTCTCTTGTGTTGGCAATTGTCGCACTATTATCACAATAGAGTGTGATAGGTTTATCAATATCCGGAATGACCTTAAGGTCTCTAAAGAACTTACAGAGCTAAACTTCTTCTTTAGATGCCTCAGCCACAGTCACATATTTAGATTCTATCGTAGAGTCAGCAGTGCAGTCCTATTTCACGCTCCTCCACACAATGGTGCCTCTTCGGAGCAAGAACACTAATCTTGAAGTCGACTTCCTCGAATCCTTACAAGTCAAGAAATCTAAGTCCGTGTATCCTACAGATGTTAGGTCCCCTCTAGAATATACTAGTATATAATCCCTTATTCTCTTAAGATACTTGAGTATATGTTTCACGGCTTACCAGTGCTTGATTCTAAGATTCGCTTGATATCGACTTACCATACCTACCATAAAACAAATATTTGGACAAGTGTAAAGCATAGCGTACATAAGGCTACTCATAGCAGATGCATAAGGGACCTTACTTATATGCTCTATTTCTTCTGATGTCTTGAGACAATCATCTAATGAAAAAGTTAGACCGATAATAGAAGGTTGTGAACCTTTCTTTACCACTTACATTGCATACTTTTCAATTATTTTATCTATGTATGAAACTTGGTATAATGCTATCATTTTATTCTTTTGATTTCTAAAGAGACGAATGCTTAGAACATAATTAGCCTTTCCTAAATCCTTCATGTTAAACTGTTGGTGCAACCACAGTTTGACTGATGATAAATTCCCTATATCATTTCCAATAAGTAGTATATCATCAATATAGAGAACCAGAAAGACCACTTTACCATCCTTAATACATTTATAAACACAGAGTTCATCAACGTTCTGCTCAAAACCGAATGTTTTGATCGCTTGATCAAACTTTTGGTTTCATGATTGGGATGCTTGCTTTAATTCATAAATAGATCTAAGCAACTTGCAAACTTTTCTTTCTTGGCCTTTTACCACGAACCCTTCGACTGTACCATATAGATACTTTTATCAAAATGACCATTCAAGAATGTCGTCTTGACGTCCATTTGTCAGATCTCATAATCGAGAGCTGTAACAACGAATAAAAGAATGTGGATAGATTTTAGCATCACAACAGGTGAAAAGATTTCATCATAATCGATTCCAACCTTTTGCATGTATCCCTTTGCCATAAGTCTAGTCTTGCAACTTTCCCTTTTGCATCTTTCTTTTTTTTTTTTGTAGACCTACTTGCACCCAATGGGTTTTATCCCATCCGGCAAGTCCATAGCTTCCCAAACAGAGTTGGATTTCATAGAATCCATCTCATTCTCCATGGCCTGTTTCTAAGATTTAGAATCAACATCATTTATAACTTCATCATAAGTGACCAGATCATCATCATGCTCATGAGTTTTAGTCTGGTATACCTCAGTATTATACATAAAGAAATTAGATTTTCTGGAAACCTTTCCATTACAACGAAGTACCCTAAATTATTGATTGTCTGCAGGTCTTTCACTAGAATTTGGACTTGCATCCAAGACCAAAACTTGTGGAGCAGTTTTATTACCCAATAACTCATCTAGTACCACTTTACTTCAAGGCTTAAAGTCATTCATGTGACTCTCTTCCAAGAATGTCGTATGGGTTGAAACAATGAATTTTTGTTCTTTGGGGTTATAGAATAGATCTCTCTTAGTTCCTTTAGGATACCCTACAAATATGCACAATTTCGATGCGATTTAACTTTTTCACATCCCCATCTAGTATATGTGCCGAGCAGCCCTATATTCTTATATGTTTAAGGGAAGGCTTTCTGCCTTGCCACAATTCATACAGAGTCCCTGGAATTAATTTACTTAGAATTTGGTTCAGAATATAGCATGCCGTTTATAGTGCATATCTCCAAAATGACAACGATAGTGTTGAATAACTCATCATGGACCGTACCATATCCAATAAGATCCTGTTTCTCCTTTTGACTATGCCATTTTATTGTGGAGTACCAGATGCAGTCAATTGAGATAATATCGCATTCTCTATAGGTTGTCCTAGAAATTCATCGAAAAGGTATTCATCACCTCGATCAGATTGAAGTGTCTTTATGGATTTACCCATTTGCTTCTCTACTTCCACATAATGCTCTTTGAACTTATCAAAGGTTTTGCTTTTGAGGTGCATTTAGGAATACATATCTATACCTTGAGTAATCGTCTACAAAGGAGACATAATACTCGAATGCTCCTCACGTAACGACGTTCATAGGGCTAAATATGTCTGTGTGTATAATTTCTAAGAGTTCTTGAGTCATAGTACCCTTAGCTCCAAAAGATCTCCTGGACATCTTACCTTAAGACAAGATTCACATTGATGAAGATATACCTCCTTTAATGTTTCCAAAGGACCGTCTTTCACTAAATTTTAAATTCTATCTTGATTAATATGATCAAGTTTTAAATGCTAAAGGTATGCCTTATTAGAGTAAGAAGCCTTCAAGTTTTTAGAGTTATTAGTTAATTCGGTATCAAGCAATGAGTACATCTTAGATTTGATCAAATAAAGGTTCCCATTTATTTATCCAGAATAGATAAAAGACTTATTTTTGTGAATATTAACTCTTTTATTAAAAGACACTGAATAAAAATCTTTTATTAAATAAGCTACCGATATAAGGTTCCTCCTAAAATTAGGAGTATAAAAACATTTTTTCAATGAAATAAATCTAAATTCATCAAAATAAAGATGTATATCGCCCACTATCTCAACCACCACCAAGCTACCGTCTTTAGTCCACAACGAGAGGCTCCTATCATGTAGACTTCTCGTTTCCACGAACCCCTACAAAGAAACACAAACATGATTAGTAGTGTCCGAATTAATGACCCAAATATCTTTTGATTCTTCCACCAAACACGTTTCTAAATAATGAAGTTCCTTACTTTCCTTGCCCTTGGCGGTTAGGAATTCCCGGCAAGCCTTCTTGAAGTGACCTACCTTCTCATAGTGGAAGCACTTGGACTTTTTAGAGTCTTTAGGCTTTTTGTTGTTGTTCTTCTTCTTCTTCCCATTCGAGATAGGAGGAATAGATGAACTAGAAGCCACCTGTTTCTTCTTTGGCTTCTTTTTTTCCCCAGAGGGTTTAGAAGATTCTGTCAAGTTAGCTTCTCCCCTAAGTTGGATCGCATTCTTATCCCTGATCATCTACTCATAGGTTTGGAGTTGCTTCATAAGCTCGGTGAGTCCTAACTCCCTTGTCATCAGATTATATGTGGCTTTAAACCCCACAAAATTCTTTGACAGAGTTTTAAACACCATCTCGATCTTGGTGTTGGAGTCCAGCTCTGTACCATTTTCAGTAGCCTTAGTAAAGAACCTTATAAGCATAAGCATATGATCTTTCACTGGATTATTTGCTTTCTGCCTAGAGTTTATGATGCTTGTGATAGCTTATTATCGAGCCAATCTTTCTTAGCCTCCGAACATGTCTTCTAAGTTTTCCATGATCTCCCTAGCAACTTGGTAAGTCTCATACTTCGTAAAGCACTCGTTATGCTAGCTAGAATGTAACACCAAGTTATCTCATTGGATTCTGTCTAATGAGTATAGGTAACCTAGACTTCCTCAAGTGGCATATCAAATTTGGGCCCTAGTGGCATGGTTCGTCTAATACGAACTTGTGTCTCGCAGCTATGAACTATTAGCAGATTCCTTTTCCATTCTTTATAATTATCGCCGTTTAATTTGTTTTCAGTGAGTATTGAAATAAGAGGTGTCAATGATATTTTGAATTAAAATAAAATTATATAAGAATATCATAACAAAGCCCAAGCACATATAAAGAAAAATTTAACAAATAAAACATACGAATATGTTCCTATATGAAACTGAAAAAAACATGTAGCATTACAATGGTAATTCTTAGCACCTATTCCCCCAATTAATATATGTTACCGGAACATGGACCCCGTGCAATTAATATATGTTACCTTAAATCCTCTAAAGTTAAGACATATATTAATAACTGTTTATTTTTATTACCAGTTTAGCTAACAACGCTTCTAGGGAAGGTTAATAGCTAAACGAGTCTTGAGTATGAAACTATTATTTACATAGTTCGATCTACGTCCTATCAAGCTACCAAGAGGTGGTCATGAATAGGATCATACTCGAACATATTTTCCTCACAGGAGATCTAACCTAGTTTACAGGCGGTGGTAAACACCCATCGAGGGGTGTGGTCAGGGCAAAACTGACGCGAGATGTTACCATGCTTTTACATATGGATCAACAATGGAGGCTGTGAGTTTTGTTTGAAATCCTCTCCCACTCAATATTTTGAAAAACATGTAAGTTTTTGAAAACATATATGATCAATATAGTTTGAGCGGTATTTTTTTATCCTATATGACATGTTATCAAATATGTATATAAGACATCCATCAATATATATTCATCCATCCATGACATATCACAGAAAAAATAAATGACGAAAAATTTAAACAATCGAATCATGGTCCCATCCTAGAAAAAAGAAAAAAATTAAAGATTACAAAATTCCAACTAAAGCATTCTTTGGATGTTATCAAATATGTATACAAGACATCCATCAATACATATTCATCCATCCATGACATATCACAGAAAATATAAATGACGGAAAATTTAAACAATCGAACCATGGTCCCATCCTCGAAAAAAGAAAAAATTAAAGATTACAAAATTTCATCCAAAGCATTCTTTAGGTCTTGAATTTTACTCCATCTTCATGTATCTATTTTCATATAGCCTCTTCATTTATTTCTCAGCCCAAAAATTATTTAAAATTCAAATTTTAAACAATTTAAATTTCATGCATAACAATATGTAATTTCAAAATTTAAATTTACAGTTATGTAATATGTAATTTCAAATTTTAAATTTATAATTACATATTTTTATACTCAATTTAAAAATAAATCTCAAATTTAAAAAATTGAAAATTTTCGAACCTCGACCCAAAGGCCTGTAGCCATCATAGGTAGCCCCAGCCCGTAAAGGGGTTGGCAGCCCACAGTAGGGGCTGTTGCCAGCCTGTCGGGCTACAGGCCCTGGGGTGGGCCACGGTCGCCCCTGGCTGCAGCCTTGGACAGGGGTTGGCATAGCCCTTCTTGCCTGAGAGTAGGGGCTGCGACCCTACTAAGGTCAGTGGCCACCTCGAGGGGTCGGTTTTCGATTTTCATCCCATATTCAAATTTTCCCATTAGGATCTCCAAAAAATTAATTTGAATCCTAATTAGATTAGAATTTTCCACACAAAAAAAAAATTCCAATCTTCAAATTAAATTTAATTTTCAGGAAAAATAAAATATGATCTTCAATCTTTAATTTCCTCTAAAAATAATTACATAAAATTTCCTATACCATTTTCAGTGTATAGAAATTCTAATCATAAAATTCTAAGAGATGAAAAATAAAATTCATGGGAAAATTAAGATGATGATAGACTGCTCCCATGATTACATAAAAAATCCTAAATATAACCGGTAAAATTAAGCATCCTTATAATAATATTAAAAATTAAAATAACCACATATTCCATACATGATCTATGATAACAACATAAAAGAATCCTAGAATGCCACTCTCTAAATATCAAATCCATACATAAAAGAGACTAAAAATGATTGTCTAATTTATGTACATGATATAGTCACGAGTTGGCTCTAATACCAGTTGTAGGAAAAATCAGATTACACGCGGAATTACAAAAATTTTTTAAAGATCGTTAAAAAGCTTGTAATACCATATAAAATAAATCAACAATAATCCATTATACCTTCAGAGGAAACGCTAACAATGTTAAAGGAAATGACCAAGGGACTTCAATCAACTGATATTCTCTACTATTCTCCAATTCCCGGATGGTGGAGAATGTGGGCATTCGGATTCTTGATCGGTATACTAGCGTGACTTGTTTCCTTCCAACTACCCAGATCTCTTAAGAACTTATTGCTACGGTGATTTGTGTAATAATAAGCCTGCTCACATGAGAATTTGTGGTCTAAAGAGAACTGGAGTGGAAGAACCTCTATTTATGATATTACATTAGGTGACCTTTTAAATTTTGAATTGAATCAAAAAAAGATTTTTCTCTCCCAATTAAGAATTAGGTCAAATTTGGCCTCTTAAGAAAAAAGTGAGATTTAAAATTCAAGCAGGATTCAAACTTGAATTTTCTCTCCCTTATCTACATAAGAAAAACCGATTCTCTCTAAGGGAACAAGCCCTACAAAATTCGGCCATTCAAGTATGATGAGAATCAAAATTCAAATAGGATTCAAACTTGAATTATCTCTCCTCCAAGACCTAATAAATCGATTCCCTTTAGGCCAAGAACTAGGTTAGATTCGGCCACACTAAAGGGAAGGATGTTTCAAAATTCAAGTAGGATTCAAACAAGATTTTTTTCTTCTCCCTTTATCTATAAAAACCACAAGATTTTTTCTTCTCCCTTTATCCACAAAAACCGATCTCTATCATATGGATTTATCCATAAAGAATTCAGCCAACGCTAAGTTTGTGATTTAAATTCTAAATTCAAATTTTAAACTCTACAAACCATTTGAATTTTATCCACGTGGATAATTTTCCATAGCTCCAATTCAAATTCAAATAAAATCATGACAACTTTGTTTAAAATTTAAATAATTGCGTAATCTTTTATCTAAAACAAAATTCAGATTCAAATAGGAGAGAATCTTGTCTTCCATGCTTATCTATTATGGACACCACCTTTAGGATGTGCAAGGATAAGATTTTGTTCAATTAAAATTCAAATATGATTCAAATTTCAAATATTTATTTTAAGACAAGATTTTCAAAATTCAAGTTAATCACATATTTGAATTTCAAATTCAAATATAATTAATTTAAATTTCAAATCTTATCATCCAAAATAAATATTAATTAAATATTTATCCCATTTATAGAATAATAGAAAATTACAATTTTACCCCTCCAGCACACAGAGAAAAACGTCTACACCCTGTGAGAGGGTAATCCTATTTTTCTCTTCACTAAATGCAAGACAACAAGCTAATAAGTATACCCTGACCCAATACCATCTATTTAAGAATTGTGTGGAGCTAGTAGAAGGACCAATTAGACATATATAATCGAGCTCCCGTGAATCCATATGATCATTATTCTAAACCAAATAGCTCAATAACATGATCACTAATTTCAGAGTCATATCACTATAAATCTAAAACTGAACTTCCAATCATATACTGTATTACGTAAGCTAGTGATAAGCCATTATCCAATGACCTTGTCATATATGCAAAACCCTCATATGATATCCGTGATCAACCTTAAGTCAAAGTCCATTCAACCTATTGATCATGCTATCTTAAAGCTCCATTATACTACTGAATAAGAAAATAATTATTCATTATATGTGAATAAGAAGTTATCTACCTAACAGACGACCTAAGGCTCTATCCATTTTCACATCTAACATAATACCTTTTAGAGGATACCTTTTACTACTTATTAGAGTTATGATTCCAATATCTATAAACAAACCCTCAATCGTATACAAAACATATACCCAATGAACTGTCTATAAACTTACTACCTATGAGACATTTTAGCCATTGGAACATCAAAGTATACAAGTCATATACATGAAGCAATTTATCTATTCAAGATTAAGACTATTGCATAATGAATGTCAAAAGTGACATGATTCACTCAAGCGGACTACGCGGATCAATTACACTTTGGACCTGGTCCAATATGTCACCACCAAGCAACATATCTATATTTCTACTTGGGAGTCAAAGCTTAGGACAATTAATATAAACCGTCCCCTAATTGGCTTTAGATAATATAATAGTCTTAATATGAATTAGATGCTTAGTCTAACCCCATAGAATACGGATCATAGTTTACACTACTTACTTTAGAATGTTGTTTTCTCACATATAAAAGTCCATTGTATACAACACTCTAACAGTTTAACACAAATAGTCAGTGAGCTATATTTGCTTAGGTTTACTTTAATATGTAAATAAAATAAGGACATACAACAATGTAATGAATAACCTCTAAATATAATTTTATTATCCAGCTCAAACTAAATGAAATACATTAAAATGTCTTTCTTGCTTAGGGCACTCCTAATAGCTGCAGCCCTAAAAGCTTCACTGCAATGCCAAATACATGTAAAGCCTCAGAACTTGTGCAAAAACATGAAATTTTAGGAAAGTATAAAAAGAAAAAGAGTTAAAAACGAGATAGAGCTTTCGAAAACCCTAAAGCCCAAAGAAGAAGATCAAAAATTGCAAGCTCTTGGAGATTTTCTTGGGAGATTAAAGGATATTGAAGAGTTGGAAGCTTGATTCTACAACTAGTTGTCCCTTCTTTTTCCCTTTATCTTTCCTTTATCTCCTTATGTTGTAATTTTGTTTTGAACTTGTGTTGAATAATAGATTATTAGTTTGTTGTATTTGTAATTATGGATTTGAAAACTCTTATGTGTAGCAAAACATCTAAGCTAGAAAGGTATGATGTAGTTTGACATTTAGTTATGCTTTGATGATTTAAATACATGTTGGTTGATTTTTCATATTAATTCATTTGTCTCTCTTTGTTTATGGTTTCAATTTAATTTCCCATTAAATTGATAATTTAGTTGTGTGAAAATTGACTTAGATTGGTGGTTTTCATATGTTGGGACTTAAGAAACACAACCTATAGATGTTGAGCTTGAGAGGCTTATATGTTTAGGTAATCACTTTTTAGTCTTACTTAATGAGTGTTTAATTAAATAATTTAGATAAGGATATTAAATTGGTTAATTTTACATATTGCTTTACTTGACACTCAAGAAAGAGAGTGAAATTACAATAGAATGCCTAAGATTAATAAATTAAGTGGAAGAAACCAACAAACTATTAAATCAGACAAGTATAACCTAGTTAAACAAAGTCACATTCCCGTAGCCTTTTAATCCATAGATTTCCCTTCAATCCATTTTCTCCATTGGCATTATTTCTTAAGTTTCTAACTTTCTTTAGTTGTTTAATTTACATTTCCTATTTCATTTTTAATTATTTGGATAAAATTGGATCATTGTAATCGTGGTATTTAGTTGATTTCTTAAATTCAATCCTCATGGGATGATACTTATGACCTTTGTCACTTTATTATTTGAGGTGACTCGTTCACTTGCAAGCACACATAAGAAAACATACAATAAGTTTTTGGCTCCGTTGCCCAGGGATTGAAGGATTTAAAAATTTTTAACTAATATTGCGACCAAATGATTTGGTTTTAATTTAGGCATTTCTTCTATTTTAATTGTTTTAAGCTTTATACTTTGTGTTTGTAGTAGAGAAATCATTCCTTTTTATTTGGAAATTGAAAGAACCTTAAGGAGATTGAGAAAAGAGAGAAGGGCTAGAATTTGAGCCATGGTGGAAGGTGACAACAATGAGCAAAGGGCTTTGCGGGATTATTTTTAACCCATTGTTAATGAAAACTACTTGAGAATTCGGCTTCAAGCTATTAATGCCAACAACTTCTAGTTGAAGTTGGGGTTGTTCAACATAGTTCAACAGAATCAATACGGGGGTTTGACACATAAAGACCCTAATGTTTACTTGACCATCTTCTTGGAGATTTGTGACATAGTCAAGATGAACGGAGTTTCGGAAGATGTAATCTGGATGAGATTGTTCCCTTTTTCTATTAGGAATAAGTAAGGCTGGCAATTCGTGTTATCGTGTCGTGTTCGTATCATATTTTGCTCTTTAATTGACACTATTAACTAAATCTAAACCCAACCCATTTAATATTTGTGGCAAAATCTCAAACCCAAACCCAACCCATTTATTAATCGTGTTAATCGTGTTGACCCAAGTTAACCTGTTTAAATTAAATATAAATAAAATAATGATAACAAGGTCAACAATGACTGGTCGTGTTATCGCGAAGGTCGATAGAGTAAGAGAAGAGGAGGACGATTGGGGGAAGTGAGCAAAGCTACAAAAGTAATGAAAGACTAAAAAAAAAAGAAGTAAAATCTATATTTTCTTTTTTATGTTAAAATTTTTTAAAAAATATATATATATAAAATAAAAGATATAAATTATATCTGAATTTTGAATTTTGAAAACTCAAAATTAAAAATAGTAAAACATGATAATATATATAATATGTAGGAAAATAAATCGGTAAAAACGTATCAGAGTGGCGCAGCGGAACAATAAAAATTTTAGATCGTTTAATATCTTATGATGCCATATACAATAAACCAACAACAATTAAAACTCATACCTCAAGGACGCCAATCTTGCAGGAGGAGAATGACCGGAGGGCTTCAACCAACCAGCCTTCTCTACTATTCTCCAATTCTCGAATGGCTAAGTGTGTGGGCACTCTGAACCTCGATCGGTATGCTAGCACTGCTAGTCTTCTTCCGACCACCCAGATCTCTAAAGAACTTATTGTCACGGTGGGCTATGCAACAATAAGCCTGCTCACCTGAGAGTCTATGGTCTAAGAGAATTGGAGTGGTAGGACCTTTATTTATAAACCTGCATGAGGTGATTCTCTGAATTCGAATTGGATTAGGAGAATATATTCTCCCTTATCCACAAGCATAAAATCCGAATTTTCCAAGGGAAAATCCCAACAATAAAATTCGGCCACTTTAGGATAAATCCAATCCAAATCTAAATAAGATTTTAACTAGAATTTTATCTCCCTTTTTCAACAAAAAAATTTGAAAATTCTAAGGAGAAAATCTCCACAAAAATTCGGCCACTTTTGGATAAGGGAGAATCAAAATTCCATTAGGATTTTCAAGCTTAAATCTTATCTCATCCTTATCCAAAATAACCGAAAATCTCCTAGGAGATTCAGTCCAAAATTCGGCCATTATCTGGGGAGGAGAGAATCCAAATTCAACTGGGATTGAAACTTGAATTTTTTCTTGAACCTTATCCACAAAATCCGAAAATCCATTGAGGATAATCCTTAAAATTTTCGTCCATCATTAGTTAGGATTTGGATTCAAAATTCAAATAGGATTCTAACAAGATTATCCTCTCCATATCCAACTCAAATTCGAATTTCATTCCTTGTGGATTTTCCACAACAAATTCGAATCCCACTTGGACTGTGATTCAAAATTTGAATTTCAAATTTCAAATTCGAATTTCAAATTCAAATTTCAAATTTCAAATTTCAAATTCGAATTTCAAATTCAAATTTCAAATTCGAATTTCAAATTCAAATTTCAAATTCAAATTTCAAATTCAAAATTCAAAATTCAAATTTCAAAATTCAAATTTCAAAATTCAAATTTCAAAATTCAAATTTCAAAATCCACAAAACAGTTGTGTTTCAAATTCTTGTTCTCATGGTTAATTTTCTACAACTCCAATCCAATCTCAAATAAAATCATGGCAACTTTATTTGGAGTTCGAATAATTGTGTAGTCTATTATTCAAAACAAAATTTGAATCCAATCGGAGAGAATCTTGTCTACCATCCTAATCCTATGTCATCACCATCCATGCATAATAAACTAGCAAATAGCATACACAAATCAATTTGCTAATCGTTAAGGAATTATGTGGAGCTAGTAGAGGGACTGATTGGACATATATAATCGGGCTCCCGCAAATCCATATGATCATCATTCTTTACCGAACAACTCAATCATATGATCACTATAAACCTGAAACTGAACTCCCAATTATATACCGTATTACGTAAGCCTGTGACAAGCTATCGTCCAATGACCTTGTCATGTATGCAGAACCCTCATATGGTATCCATGATCAGCCTTAGGCCAAAGTCCGTTTAATCCTACTGATCAGGCTATCTTAAAGTTCCATTATACTACCGAATAAAGAAAATGATTATTCACCATATGTGAATAAGAAGTCATCCGCCCAGCAGATGACCCAAGGCCTTGTCTATTTTCACATTCAGTATAATGCCTTTAAGAGGATACCCTTAACTCCTCATTAGAGCTATGATTCCGATATCTGTAAACGAACCCTTCATCATATACAAGTCATGCACCCAATGAACCGGTCTATAAGCTTACTACCTCTGAGACGCTTTAGCCATTGGAACATCAAAGTACACAAGTCATATACATGAAGCTGTCTTTTTACTCAGGATTAAGGTTACTGCACAATGAACGTCAAAAACAGATCGATACACTCAAAGTGGACTTCGTAGATCAATCACGCTTTAGTCCCGGTCTAATATGTCACCACCAAGCAATATATCTATGTCTCTACTTGGGAGTCCAGCTCCAGACAGTCAAGACAAACCGTCCCCTCTAAGGCTTTAGACAACATAATAGTCTTAACATGAGTTAGATGCTCGGTCTAACCCCATAGACTACAGACCATAGTTTAGACCGCTAACTTTAGAATATTGTCTTCTTGCATACAAAAGTCCATTGCATGCAACATTTTAACAGTTTAACACAAGCAGTCAGGGAGCCATATTTGCTTACATTTACTTTAACATATAAATAAAACGAGGACAGATAGCAATGTAATGAATAACCTCTATATATAATTTTATTATCCAGTTCAAAATAAATACATCAAAATGTCTCTAATGCTTAGGGCATTTCCTAACATAATAATATAAATATATTAAAGATTATAAATGGGAAATTTATGAGTCATATTCATGTCAACCCATATATAATTAATTTGTTAAACGAGTTATTTCATGTCAATTACGGGTTGGTGGGTTCGTGCGGGTTCAACCCTTTATTTAATCGTGTTTGACGGATTCGACCCTTTTTAACCCTCTAATTTCGTGCGGGTTTCGTGTCGTGTTATCGTGTTGTGACCTAAATTGCCAGTTCTAGGAACAAGGCAAGTGGTTGGCTTCAATCTCTCCAACCAGGTAGTGTTGTTACGTGGTAGTATTTGACACAAAAGTTCTTCACCAAGTTTTTTTGTTGTGGATTTTTGCATGTGCACAAATTAAACAAGTAATAAAGTGATAAGTAAAGTATCGTTCTCACGAAAATAATATTATTAAATACCAAAATTAGTTAATTTTATTTTTTTTTAGTGACTGAAAAATATTACAATTAAAATATTAAATAAAAAAAATTTCAAAAATAAATGAACATAAAACAATCAATCACATAGATGCTAGTAATTATATTTGTGTTCATATTTGTTGATGGTCAATTACATTTTTTGTTTTATGTACTCTTTTGCAAGTTATACATAAATTCTATATTTTTATGATTAAATTTATATAAAGGAATTAGCCAATTAAAATTCACTATGAATAGTACTATATATATGAATTGTATCATATATGTGAATAGTAAAAATACAAATATGAATTTAATTATAAAAAGTGTTCTTTAATAAATCTGTGATAGTTAATGATATGACCACACAAAAATAGATATATATATTTATATATCTATTCTATCTTATATATTACGATATTTATTCTAGAGTTATGTCATAAAAATCTCCTATCGGTTTCATTTTGTTTCTCAAATTATTCAAAAGTTAGCTAAGAATTTATAAGTATTAAGTTTAAGGATAGATACGCCAATAAATATGATGATTATAACTGTTAGGGTTTTTAATATTGGCATTTATGACAATATAAGTAAAACCGGAAATATTAGAAGTAAATGCAGGTTTTGCAGGTGTTGAAGCAAGTTTTGCAAGATGTGCTACATGATGTGCTACAGGATGTTACAACATCTGTACAGATTCAGTGAAGTATCAAATGTGCTATGAAATGTTACAACATGTGATGTAACATCGAGTTTTGCTGCAGATTTATGAAATTCGGTTGGGATTGAGAAAATCAAGGCAAATCTGGATTTGTGGAGTTAGTTAAGATATGGATAAAGTTTGAAAAAGGATAAACTAATTTAAATTCGATTTTATAATCCTATTTAAATTAGGATTTTAAAAATCTCAAGATTTGCTATATATATTACGATTTTTATTTGGGAAAACGTGCAGATATATTTTAGATGATATTTGAAGAATATCTGTGATTTAAAATTCGGAATTATTGAAATTTGAATTTTTGAGATGTTCCAACAGATGTTGCAACATTATCTGTAACATTTTTAAAATTCAAAATAAATCCGAGATTTTAAAGGAGATCTTTGAAATTCTATATAAGGACTCACAATACTCGTCCTTGGTACAGAGAGCAAGAGTTTAGATCATGTGAATTTGAGTCCTTGGAGATTTAGAAGCTTTCTACATTATTTGCATATTTCGGGAGAGAGATTTGAAGTCTTTGGGAGGAGACAACAGCAGTTGAAGGGATTTCAACATATGCTTGTAAGGGGATCTTGCTGAACGAGTTCATTAACTGGATTCAAGATGACCGGCGGCAACAACGAAGAGGGAGTCTTTAGATTGTATAAGTCTATTAGAGCTTGTAATCTTTTGATAGTTAGTGAAGTATTCAACGTCTTGGCGTGGCCTCAAGGAGTAGGGAAACTGAACCTCGTTAAAATTGTCTGTGTTCTTTATTTATTTGCTTTTGATAATTAATTAATTGGATTAATTAATTAAATCTGGTAAATATTATAAAAACGGATCTTACAATTGGTATCAGAGTAGGTAACTAATATCTTTTTGGTTAGATTTTGAGAATTGATCGATTTTGTAGGCATGGATCTTCTACGAGAAGGAGGATCTGTTTCACATTCATCGCTTTTGGATGGAACTAATTATCCTTACTGGAAGGCACGTATGAAGGCATTTATCAAGGCTCTTGATGAAAAAGCTTGGCGTGCAGTTTTGACTGGCTGGACATACCCTACTACTAAGGATGACAAGGAAAAGATTATCCTTAAACCAGAAGAAACCTGGTCAAGTGATGAGGATAGATTGGGGAACAACAATTCAAAGGCTTTGAATGCAATCTTTAATGCTGTAGATGCCAATCAATTCAAGCTCATCTCCACATGTGAGATGGCTAAAGAGGCATGGTCAATTCTTGAGGTTGCCTATGAAGGAACCACTGCTGTAAAGATGTCAAAGCTACAAATTTTGGCTACTCAGTTTGAAAATCTCAAATTGCTTGAAAGTGAGACTATTGCCG
Organism: Antiaris toxicaria; assembly: GCA_035233585.1. NCBI lineage: Eukaryota > Viridiplantae > Streptophyta > Magnoliopsida > Rosales > Moraceae > Antiaris > Antiaris toxicaria. Next base: position 27,688,053 of record CP141157.1, read on the forward strand.
ATTTCAATGCCAAATTGTGTGATATAGCTAATGAAGCCTTTGCTCCAGGTGAAAAATATTCTGAGACAAAACTGGTGAGAAAAAGTTTGAGATCTTTACCAGAGAGATTTGCTTATAAAGTCACGGCCATTTCAGGAAGTTAGAGATGTTAGCACCATGAGACTTAATGAACTGATGGGATCCTTGTAAACTTTTGAGATGAAACTGAAGCAAAACAAGAAGGATAAAAGTATTGCTTTGCAAGCCGAAGTTCAGGACCCCAGTGATGAAGATGAAGTCGATACTGATGAGGCCAACATGAAGGAGTCCCTTGCTCTGCTTACAAAAAATTTCAACAAGATATGGAAGAAGATGAGAAACCGTAACAAGGGACAAAAACCAGGGGAAGTTTATTTCCAAGAAAAAGAAGACCGTGGCCAATACTTCAGATCAGAAGAACAAAAATAAAAGGATTCAATGTCGTGAATGTGACGGTTTTTGTCATATTCAAGCAGAGTGTGCTAACTGTTAGGAAATGCCCTAAGCATTAGAGACATTTTGATGTATTTATTTTGAACTGGATAATAAAATTATATATAGAGGTTATTCATTATATTGCTATCTGTCCTCGTTTTATTTACATGTTAAAGTAAATGTAAGTAAATATGGCTTCCTGACTGCTTGTGTTAAACTGTTAGAACGTTGCATGTAATGGAATTTTGTATGCGAGAAGACAATGTTCTAAAGTTAGCGGTCTAAACTATGGTCTGTAGTCTATGGGGTTAGACTGAGCATCTAACTCATGTTAAGACTATTATGTTGTCCAAAGCCTTGGAGGGGACGGTTTGTCTTGACTGTCTGGAGTTGGACTCCCAAGTAGAGACATAGATATGTTGCTTGGTGGTGACATATTAGACCGGGACTAAAGCGTGATTGATCTACGAAGTCCGCTTTGAGTGGATCGATCTGCTTTTGACGTTCATTGTGTAGTAACCTTAATCCTGAGTAAAAGGACAGCTTCATATATATGACTTGTGTACTTTGATGTTCCAATGGCTAAAGTATCTCAGAGGTAGTAAGCTTATAGACTGGTTCGTTGGGTGCATGACTTGTATACGATGAAGGGTTCGTTTACAGATATCGGAATCATAGCTCTAATGAGGAGTTAAGGGTATCCTCTTAAAGGCATTATACTGAATGTGAAAATGGACAAGGCCTTGGGTCGTCTGCTGGGCGGATGACTTCTTATTCACATATGGTGAATAATTATTTTCTTAATTCGGTAGTATAATGGAACTTTAACATAGCCTGATCAGTAGGATTAAACGGACTTTGGCCTAAGGCTGATCATAGATATCATATAAGGGTTCTGCATACATGACAAGGTCATTGGACGATAGCTTGTCACAAGCTTACGTAATACGGTATATAATTGGGAGTTCAGTTTCAGGTTTATAGTGGTGTGACTCTGAAATTAGTGATCATATGATTAAGTTGTTCGGTAAAGAATGATGATCATATGGATTTGCAGGAGTCCGATTATATATGTCCAATCAGTCCCTCTACTAGCTCCACATAATTCCTTAACGTTTGGCAAATTGATTTGTGTATGCTATTGGCTAGTTTATTGTGCATGGATGGTGATGACATAGGATTAGGATGGTAGACAAGATTCTCTCCGATTAGATTCAGATTTTGTTTTGGATAATAGAGTACACAATTATTCGAACTCCAAATAAAGTTGTTATGATTTTATTTGAGATTGGATTGGAGTTGTAGAAAATTATCTATGAGAACAAGAATTTGAAATACAACTATTTTGTGGATTTTGAAATTTGAATTTTGAAATTTGAATTTTGAATTTTGAATTTGAAATTTGAATTTGAAATTTGAATTTGAAATTTGAATTTGAAATTCGAATTTAAAATTTGAATTTGAAATTTAAATTCGAAATTTGAAATTTGAAATTTGAAATTTGAAATTTGAAACTTGAATTTGAAATTCGAATTTGAAATTTGAATTTCAAATTTCAAATTCGAATTTCAAATTCAAGTTTCGTCCAAGTGGGATTCGAATTTGTTGTGGTAAATCCACAAGGAATGAAATTCGAATTTGAGTTGGATATGGAGAGGAAAATCTTTCTAGAATCCTACTTGAATTTTGAATCCAAATCCTAACTAAAGTTGGACAAAAATTTTGAGGATTATCCTCAATGGATTTTCGGATTTTTGTGGATAAGGTTCAAAGAAAAATTCAAGTTTCAATCCCAGTTGAATTTGGATTCTCTCGTCTCAGATAATGGCTGAATTTTGGAGTGAATCTCCTAGGAGATTTTCGGTTATTTTAGATAAGGATGAGATAAGATTTAAGCTTGAAAATCCTAGTGGAATTTTGATTCTCCCTTATCCAAAAGTGGTCAAATTTTTTGTGGAGATTTTCTCTTTAGAGTTTTTGGATTTTTTGGTTGAAAAAGGGAGATAAAATTCTAGTTAAAATCTTGTTTAGATTTGGATTGGATTTATCCCATAATGGCCGAAATTTGTTGGGATTTTCCCTTGGATAATTTCGGATTTTATGGTTGTGGATAAGGGAGAATATCTTCTCCTAATCCAATTCGAATTCAGAGAATCACCTCATGCAGGTCTATAAATAGAGGTCCTACCACTCCAGTTCTCTCAGACCACAGACTCTCAGGTGAGCAGGCTTATTGTTGCACAGCCCACCGTGACAATAAGTTCTTTAGAGATTTGGGTGGTCGGAAGAAGACTAGCAGTGCTAGCATACCAATCGAGGTTCAGAGTGCCCACACACTTAGCCATTCGGGAATTAGAGAATAGTAGAGAAGGCTAGTTGGTTGAAGCCCTCCGGTCATTCTCCTCCTGCAGATTGGCGTCCTTGAGGTATGAGTTTTAATTATTGTTGGTTTATTGTATATGGCATCATGAGATATTTAACGATCTAAAAATTCTTATTGTTCCGCTGCATCACTTTGATACGTTTTACCGATTTATTTTCCTACACTAACATACTTAAGAAAAAGGGAAAGTCTCTAAAAATGACCTGGAGTAATGATGAATCTGAAGGGAGTCAAGAAGAATGTGAAGATAATGTAATCAATCATGTTGCTCTCAATGTCTGCACAGAAATCAGACTTGCAGACAACTTAGCTGATGTGTCAACACATGTTGCAACATCTGGTGACACATCTGCTGAGACTGATCATTTGTACTATTCTGACTCTGAATGTAGTAGTGGTGATGAAAAACTTAGTGATAATGAAATCGAGAAAGCCTATGAGAAGATGTATTTCAAGTGGATTCAATTGTACAAATTAAACAAGAAATTGGAAGATCGAGTGACTGAGTTAGTTAAGGAGAGGGATTCCCTAAAGGAAACCATGGCTAATTATGAAATCCAAGTGACTGAGAAAGATAAAAATCTTCAGGAGGCTCGATTCAAATTGGAGGAAACTCAAAAGTCCTTAAAGACGCTTAATTCTAGAACAGGCAAACTTGATCACATCTTGCCAATTGGTAAATCTTGTGGAAATCATCATGGTCTAGGCTATATAGGTGAAGTTTCTTTATCCAAAACTGTGTTTGTGAAAGAAACATCAACTTCGGTTCCTGAATCCAAACCAAGTAAGAAATCTAGACTTGTGCATGCAAGGCCTAAGCCTAAGAGATTTGTTCTTATTTGTCATGACTGTAGCATACCTGGACATATAAGACCTAGATGTTATAAATATCAAAATGCTTTGAAAAGAGGTATGATAATTAGACAACCAAATAATTCATATCCTAGAGAAACACCAAAACTTAAGATTGATTTGAAAAATAATCCTCTAGGAAAATCTAGTTAAGAAAATCTAATTTATGGTATTATGCTACCTATACTTCTCTTAAAGTAGGTACTACTAATTCTTGATACTTTGATAGTGGTTGTTCCAGACATATGACAGGTAACAAAGCAGTTTTGAAGAATTCTCAAGAATGTATTGTCAGTCATGTCACCTATGGAGATGGAATCAAATGCTGCATACTAGGGAAAGGAACTCTTAATGTGGAAGGACTGTCGATACTAAAAGATGTGCTGTTGGTTAAAGGGCTTCAAGCAAATCTGATTAGTATTAGCCAACTTTGTGATCAGAACCTGTTTATGAGTTTTACAAAAGATGAATGTCGTGTATATGACAAATCTAACAAATGTGTTTTGACAGGTTCCAGATCTTTAGATAATTGCTATATGTTACACCATCTACTCACATGCTATAAAACTGTAGTAAATGACATTGATCTGTGGCATAAAAAACTAGGTCATTTAAACTATAAAAATCTGACAAAGATTGTAAGTATAGGAGCTGTTCATGGAATTCCAAAGCTGGGAAAAAGAGAACCTGGAATCTGTGGACCCTGTCAAATCGGGAAACAAGTGAAAGTAACTCACAAAGTATTGCAGCACATCAACACAACTCGGGTTTTGGAACTCCTTCATATGGATCTGATGGAAGCCATGTAGGTAGAAAGTATAGCAGGTAAAAGGTATGTTTTTGTCTATGTAGATGATTACTCTAGGTTCACTTGGGTAAGTTTTATTAGAGACAGATCTGATAACTTTGAAGTTTTTAAAGCATTGTGCATGAAACTAAGAATTGAAAAGGACAGCAATATTAGTAAAATAGTAAGAATCAAAAGTGATCATGGTAGAGAATTTGAGAATGCTGTTTTGCTAACTTTTACAATGAACAAGGGATTGCACATGAATTTTCTGTTCCCAAAACACCACAACAAAATGGTGTGATTGAGAGGAAAAACAGGACACTTCAAGAGATGGCACGGGTTATGTTGAATTCTAAGAAACTGGCTTTTCGACTATGGGCAGAGGCTGTCAATATTGCATGTTACACGACAACCATGTGTACATAAGACCAGTTACAGCCAAAACTCCCTACGAAATTTGGAAAGGTAAGAAACCAAATCTTAGTTACTTTTATGTCTTTGGTAGTGTTTGTTATATCTTAAATGATCATGAACAGTTAGGTAAATTTGATGCAAAGAGTGATGAAGGTATTTTTCTCGGATATTCAACTAATAGTCATGCATATCATGTATATAACCTGAGAACACAGACTATTATGGAATCTGCCAATGTTGTTTTTGATGACTTTAAAAATTTTGTAGAATTTTCCAAGGAAAAAGAGATTATCAGCCTTACTGATGAAGATAAAAATTTGGTATTACAAGAGACAGGTTCCAAAGCTGCTGCCTTGCCACCTAAAAACTTAGTTCCAGATGATGTTACAACATCTGCGGACACATCAACTGATGTTGTGACATCTACTGACACATCGCCCAGTGATGCAACAGCAGAGCCAGAGAGATTCAGTCAAGGTGAAATCAATTCAAACAGACCAGAGCCATTCACCAGAGTGTAGAAAAATCATCCTCTTGATGAGGTAATAGGAGGACTTTATGAAAGAAGGCATACTAGAGATAAACAGAGGCTGAATTACCATGAGATGTTCAGGTTTGTTTGCTATACCTCCCAAATTGAACCCAAAAATGTCAAGGAAACTTTATTAGATGAATACTAGGTTGGAGCCATGCAAAAAGAGCTAGAGTAGTTTGTAAGGAATGATGTGTGGACCTTAGTACCTAGACCTAAAGATTCGAATGATAAGAACCAAGTGGATATTCAAGAATAAAACTGGTGAGTTTGGGAACATCACTAGGAATAAGGCTAGACTAATTGTTTAAGGATACACTCAAGTAGAAGGCTTAGACTTTGATGAAACCTTTGTACCCGTAGCTAGGCTTGAATCGATTAGGTTGCTTATAGGTATAGCCTACTTGCTATGTTTCAAATTATATCAAATGAATGTTAAGAGTGCCTTTCTAAATGGGATTCTAAATGAGGAAGCATATGTTGAGCAACCTAAAGGCTTCGAGGATCCACATCACCCTGATTATGTCTACAAGTTAAAAAAGGCTTTATATGGATTAAAACAAGCTTCTAGAGCATGGTATGAGAGATTAACTAAGTTTCTTCTAGTGAAGGGATACAAGAGAGGGGGAGTTGATAAGACTTTGTTCATTAAGACCTTTAAATCCGGGATAATTATAACACAAATCTATGTTGATGACATAGTCTTTGGATCTTCCTCTAAATCAAAAATAGAAGAATTTGTTGATCAAATGAAGAATGAGTTTGAAATGAGTATGTTTGGTGAACTAAACTATTTCTTAGGACTACAAGTGAAGTAACTTAAAGATGGGATTTTTATCACACAAAGTAAATATGCTAAAAACTTAGTTAAGAAATTTGGTATAGAAAAGGCCAAGCACATGAGTACACCCACGGGATCAAATGTCAAATTGACAAAGGACAAAAAAGGAGTGTCAGTTGATCCTAGTTTATATAGGATTATGATTGAAAGCCTTCTGTACCTAACTGCAGGTAGACCAGATATCTGTTTTAGTGTTGGAGTTTGTGCTAGATATCAATCTAATCCTAAGGAGTCTCATTTAACTACGGTCAAAAGAATTATCAGATATGTGAGTGAGACAACCGATTATGGTATTTGGTACACTAACGATACAAATTCAAATCTTGCAGGATACAGTGATGCTGATTGGGCAGGTAATATTGATGATTGAAAAAGCACCTATGGAGGCTGTTTTTACTTGGTGAACAATCTTGTTTCATGGTACAGTAAGAAACAAAACTTAATCTCTTTGTCAACTGCAGAGGCTGAGTACATTGCTGCAGGTAGTTGTTGTACACAATTACTTTGGATGAAGCAAATACTTGAGGACTACGGTATTTTACAAGATACTTTGGTTATTTATTGTGATAACTCTAGTGCTATAAATATATCTAAAAATCCAGTTCAACACTCTAGGACTAAACATATTGACATCAGGCATCACTTCATTAGAGAATTGGTTGAAAGCAAAACGGTTGTGTTAGAAAATGTTGCAACATCAAAGCAATTAGCTGATATTTTTACAAAAGCACTTGATTCAACTCAATTTGTGACTTTAAGAAAATCCTTAGGAATCTGCACTATATGATTGTCTGCTTTGCATTACATTCAGGTTTGCATTTAGTTTCACATTACATTGCATTATTTTCTTGCATTCATTATTGCATTGGATTGAACTAAATATAACTTTTGAAAATTGATAAGAGTTGTGTTATTGTGTATGCTTGATTCTCATGTTGGAATAATCATATCTGTGGTCCTTGTTTTTTAAGCACATAAAATTGGATCTCTTGAATTTTTGCATTTGTGGAGAACTTTTATGCAAACTTGGTGACTTAATAGAATTCTAGAACTTGTTTTTGTTTATCTCTCGAGATGAAATCCCAGGTTGCATAGTATTTAGGATATGATTTAGGCCATCCTTGGATCGTTTTAGCCTTTCAAGCCTACCTATATACTGTATATCCATAGTTCACCCCTTTGACCCTATCATTTATCTTTTTCTTGTCACCCACACTTAACCAAGTCATACATATCTTTTCCTAACCTTGACCATCACCCATCTACATGCTTGATCTCTCTTGGATTATAATGTATAAAGATGTGTTATTTTGAAGGTGAAAAAGAGAAAGTGAGAAAAAAAAAGAAAGATGAATACATCCCTTGTCAAATTGAAAAAAAAAAATGTGTAGGATGTCATAGATATATGAATAAAAAAAACAGGGGGGGATGAATGAAAAAATGCAAAAAAGGAAAGTAAAAGTTTATTTCAAGGATTTAAAAGAAAAGTGCAGTTTTGTAACAATCCAAGAGTGGTTTCAGAATTTATAGGTGTAGTTAGCCATATTAATATCCTATATCCTACCTGAACCATAGCTTTACATCATATACCGAAAACGTCCTAATGATCTGAGATGTTAAGTAACTGACATTAGTAGAGAGTGGTAGTAAAAATAAGCTTATGGAGTTCTCACATTTTTTTACAAGTATGTATAAACTTATTCATATGATGATTATTTAAGAGTAACAATTTATACACACACATACACAAGGACTGAGATGTTGATTATTTTAACAGTTGAGTTGAAATTCTACAATGATATAATGATTTGATATTTTTGTGAGTTATAGTCCATGTGATATTCTTTACATTCGTGTGTTGCATGTGGTACATCATTCTTTTTTAAAAAAAAAAAATCGACATTATAAGACATGTTGCAACATTTTCTATAACATCCGGTCTTAAAGTTCATATTAATTGTTTAAAGAAGGATGCTACATGTCGTTTTGAATTTGTTTAAATTTGGGAAAGCTATATTCACAGGTTTCAAATTTTATTCACGATATCTTCAGTTATTCCTTGTGCCCATAAATTCGTGAGAGTTTTGCCTCTTTCTAACCGAACCCTAATTTCAAATTTCAGAAAATCGTTCTATTCTCTGTTTTCCCTTCGTCTCTGTGTTTGGATTTATCTTTTCTCTGCAGGTTCTAAAATGGTGAGAACAAGAGGAGGTTCAAGTTCAAAAAAGAGGAAGGCGCTGGTGAAAGAATCTACTTCCTCTTAAAGAAAAGAAAAACAGCAATGTACGGAGGATGAACCAAAGATAGACCTTGTACCGATTGCTGTTCTTCCACCCTTATCTGGTGGTTTGATAATCTACGAAGGAGGATTTGAAGAAAGGTTTGATTTTTCGACTCTAAGTACAAATGAACCTGAATAGAGAGTTGATGTTTCACCATTGATGGAGACTCTATCCACTAGCACACCATCAACATCAACAGATGAAGACTCTAAAGACCAAGATGAAAATATTCAAGAAGAAATTTCACGAGCTCAACAGGATGCTCGAGCTGGTCCATCTTCGGTCTCCAGGGACAAGAATAAAGAAAAAGTTGTGGAGAATAGTGATCCCGCGTGTCAACCACCGATAGATATCTCAAGTGAAGAGGATGAAGGCCGATCTCAGCAAAGAAGTCCTAGTAAACTGAGTCTGATGCTACACAGAAGGGTCAAGAGAGGGAATCAACAACTCAATCTGATCGGTATGTTGTGTTTAGAGCATTCTCTCTTAAATTTTACACTGAGCAGAGTCAGGATAACTGGAAGTCAGTGTCCACAAGGAAGTTTTTGTGTGAGAGACTAATTGATGAAAAGAGTTATGAACAAGAAGGTGTATCTCAGTTTTTAACAAATCTTGGCCTATTTGGTACTGTGTCTCATGACAAGAACTTTACTGGTGGGCTGGTACATGAGTTTTATGCTAATTTGTCATCTGACATTAATAACTCGTCCTCAGCCAAGTTTTTGAAGACTTATGTTAGAGGCCATATTTTCAGTTTTTCTCCAGATGTCATAAGAGATTTTTATGATCTGCCAGAAAGTGTTTCTGACAAGCCAAGAGAATTAGATCAAGATGTTGTTATGAATTCTGTAATGGCTGTATTAACTAGAGGGAAGAAAACCAAGTGGACAAGTCCTCAATGTTTGTCTGTTTCTAATTTGACTGTGAAATTTTCGATTTTATACAAAATTGCAGTAACAAATTGGCTGCCAACAAAACACACTGCCACAGTCACTAGAGACATGTGTGTTTTGCTTCATGCAATAGGGACACAAAGGGAGTTTGACATGGCAAAGCACATTTTTGAAACAATTATTGCTTATGCTGACAACAAGAAGAAACATGGACAATTGCCATTCCCTTCTTTGATTTATAAAGTGCTGATGTCACAGAAGGATGTCAAACAACCTCTAGATGCAATGCAATCTATTGCTATACCACTGAAAGTGTCAAATAAGCTGCTGTCACATAGACATGTGATGGATATTCATGGAGGACAAGCAGAAGCATCTCGGCAGAGGGAGCAACCAGTCCCAACAACAAGCAGAGGCAAAAATCAGATGATGACTCAGTTACTGAAGGCTGAATTACACTTTTTGCAAAAACAAAAGAAGGTCATTGCCCATTGAAAGAAAGAGATTGAAAGACTTCTTCAAGTTTGTGGTGCTACTGCTCCAGATTCTGATCAAGAAGACTCTTCTAGTGATTGATATTGTTTTTCTTTACAAGTTGTTTTTATGAAGAACTTTGGCATTTATTGATTCAAAAAGGTGGAGTACAGATTAAGGAGGAGTAGTTGGTTTGTTGGTTTGTTTAGGTTATTTAGGTTTACTGGTTACAAATTTTTGGTTTTGATTAATTTCTAGTTTTGATTAACTTTACGTTGATGTAGTTATCTGATGTTGGAACATTGAGTTTTCATAGAATTATGAATAATGTTATGTTTTTTTGTTTTGAGCCAAAAATGCCAAAGGAAGAGATTGTTAGGTTTTTTAATATTGGCATTTATAGCAATATAGGTAAAATCAGAAATATTAGAAGTAGATGTAGGTTTTGTAGGTGTTTAAGCAAGTTTTGCAAGATGTGCTACATGATGTTACAACATCTACGTAGATTCAGTGAAGTACCAGATGTGCTACGAGATGTTACAACATGTGGTGTAACATCGAGTTTTGCTGCAGATTTGTGAAATTCGATTGGGATTGAGAAAATCAAGGTAAATCTGGATTTGTGGAGTTAGTTAAGATATGGCTAAAGCTTGAAAAAGGATAAACTAATTTAAATTGGATTTTCTAATCCTATTTAAATTAGGATTTCAAAATCCCAAGATTTGCTATATATATTACGATTTTTATTTGGGAAAATGTACAGATATATTTTGGATGATATTTGAAGAATATCTATGATTTAAAATTCGAAATAATTGAAATTTGAATTTTTGAGATGTTCTAACAGATGTTGCAACATTATCTGTAACATCTTCAAAATTCAAAATAAATCCGAGATTTTGAAGGAGATATTTGAAATTCTATATAAGGACTCACAATACTTGTCCTTGGTACAGAGAGCAAGAGTTTAGATTGTGTGAATTTTAGTCCTTAGAGATTTAGAAGCTTTCTACATTATTTGCGTCTTTCGGGAGAGAGATTTGAAGTCTTCGGGAGGAGACAACAGTAGTTGAAGGGATTTCAACATATGCTTGCAAGGGGATCTTGCTGAACGAGTTCGTTAACTAGATTCAAGACGACCAGCGGCAATAACAAAGAGGGAGTCTTTAGATTGCATAAGTCCATTAGTACTTGTAATCTTTTGATAGTTAGTGAAGTGTTCAGCGTCTGGGCGTGGCCTCGAGGAGTAGGGAAACCGAACATCATTAAAATTACCTGTGTTATTTATTTATTTGCTTTTGGTAATTAATTAATTGGATTAATTAATTAAATCTGATAAATATTATAAAAACGGATCTTACAATAACAACATGTTTAATTTAATTAAATCATCATAATTAGGTTACGTCATAGTTCCTAACAAAAATTTATTTGATTCATAAAAGAAATAAAATAGCACAACAAAAAAATCAAAGATAATGAAAAAAAAAAAGAAAAAAGAAAGGAATCTAGAATGGATACTTGATATTAGCGTTGATAAAACCTCCAAAAACTCATCGTTTTATTGATATTTAAATAAAACTAGACAAAAGAAAATAAAGTTTTTTAGCTTTATGGGAAGCTTTATTTTTACACTTTCACTCTCACTCCTTATCAAATCTCCTTAAATCTAATTTCACATCTTGAATTTGCCTCCTCATGCCTTCATCTACGTAGCCTTTTATAGGCCAAATTTCTACACTATTCCACCAACTCCGGTGTGAAAATAAGGAGAAAAGTTCAGCTATTATTGTAATTTATAGTGCAAAAATGAGGATAAAAGTCAGCTTATTATAATAGCTACGTGTGGAAAATGTTAGATTTGCTATAGAAAGTCACTATAACTTAGGAAGACACATTTAGATGTGCGAAATTGAAATCTAGTATTGAAATCTAGTACTGTGATAAGGTCTAAGATAGGGAAAGTAAGAGTAACCAAAAGTTTTAAGACCCGGGTATATTGGCTTTCCCTAGTAAAATTTCTTACATGGTGACAAAAAAAAAAAAAAAAAAAAAGTAGTATACGGAGAACATTGATCAGAAATACAGATGAATGGAATGAGTCCCACCAAAATTTCAAAGGCATAAAAGCCTGAGTTAGCATTGTTAAACCCATCTTAACTATATGCCTATGTTTCCTCTCAATCTTCCTATTTTGTTCATGGACATGAGGACAAAGGCGTTGAAAATTGATGCCTAACTGGGATAAAATCTTAGAAAAAGGTCTAAACTCGCTATCCCAATCAATTTGCATTAATTTAATCCTTTTGTTGGTTTGGCTTCCTACTAGATTTTTGAATGAAACAAAAACTGTAAGAGCATCTAACTTAAGACGAATAGGATAAATCCAAGTGAACCTTGTAAAGTCATCAAGAAAACTAATATAATACTTAAAGCCACTATTGGAAGTAATAGGTGCAGGACCCCAAAGATAAGCATGAATGCACCCTAGAATATCATTAGTTTTCATATTAGAACTTTGAAAAGGGAGAGCATGGTTCTTACCATGTTGACAAGCATCACAAAATTGAGCTTTTTATTAGACTGAAACAAAGGATTATAGGATTTGAGTACATGATTCAAAATTGAAACATATGGATGGCTTAATTTCATATGCCAAGAGTTAACACATTTGTATTTGAGAGAAGACAACACTAAGGTTCTACAAGTAACTTTGATCGCAGAGAACATTTATTAGGACTAACAACTAAATAAGCAGGACCAAAACTAGAAGAAGCATGAAAATTAGAAGTAGACTTACGGGTGATGACCTCAAGTGGTTGTAGTTGATAGAGTCCATTCTCAAGTCTTCCTCGCAGCACCACTCTCCATATCCGCTTGTCATTCACCAAACAAAAATCAAATTGAAATTCAACAAATAAATTATTATCACAAGCTAACTTTGAGACATTCAAAAGGTTCTTTCTGATTTGAGGCACTTTCAATGTATTGTTCAATAATAAATTGCCTTTATCTTCTGAAGAAATGAGTGAAGAACCAGTATGGGTAATATCTAATTGATTACCATTTCCGACTACTAGTTTTTCCTCAACATCAAACTCAACTTGACGGAGAAATTACTGAGTTCAGCTATGACATGTTTCGTAGCACCACTGTCAGCATACCAGTTGGAGTCCATCACTGTTTCTGGAGCAGTAATAAAAGCAGAGGCCTAAACATTTTGTAGAGAAACAGAAGTGTGATCGAACCTATAGTAGTATTTCACAACTATGTGGCCAAGCTTTCCACACACTTGGCACAGTTGACGGTTTTGGCCACCACGACCACCACGACCACCACTTCGACCTCAACCACCACGTCCTCTACAGCCACCTCTAGAATTCTGAGATTGGTCGTTATCATGACCTCCTCCTCCAAAAAATTGCTTGGAGTTAGTATGTGTGCTTGGTGATGCAAAATTTGCAGAGGCTTGAGATAGGTCAATAGAGATAGCAATATTCACATGTTTCACCCTGCTTTCATGACTCATTAGCTTTCATGACTCATTAGTAGTGATTGAATCTCCTAAAATGAGATAGCTATAGATTGAACCATAAAATTTACACGGTTGCATAATCAAATTTAAATTTAGGACCTGTAAACAGATATATTATTAAATATAACATACGTTAGAATTAATTGTATTTAATTAAGTCAATGTTGGGTTAATTAGTATGTCAAAATTTTGATTTCAAATGATAAACCTACATATAAGAATTTTTTAAACAAAAGCTTTAAAATAATTTTTATTATTTGCATTTTCACCCCCCAATATTACATAACCATGTTTTGACCCCCCAATATTTTCAAATAATTGCATTTTGACCCGGTCCTTTTCAGTACTTTTTTCTGCATTTTTACAAAGATTCTCCTCCCTTAAAATGCGAAATTTCATTTTTCTAATAATTGAAATAAATCAGTCTATTGTCTGCCACTTTTTAAACTTAAATTAAATTTTACCTCTGTGTATTACACATCCACAAAACCACATATCTTTTCTTAGCACTTTCTCTCCCTCTCTCTCATGAATTCACTCTCTCTCTCTCTCTCTCTCTCTCTTTCTTCCCTCTCCGAAATTTCAGTTCCAAAAAAGAAACTAAATCACCTAGACACTCACCTCAAATAGAAATCAAGGTATGTTCTTCAAGGTCTAAGTGTTCTTGTGTCTCAAAAACAATTAACAGCAAAGTTTCAAAGTTTTAAAGGTAGAAATTCGTAAATAGATGGCTTTCTGTAAAAAGAAAAGAAAATGATGTTTTGATTCTCTCAAGTAATCAATCTTAACACAAATCTTGATATGCAAAATGGTCATAAGTTTGAAATTGAGAGTTCATAAGCTTTGAAGTTGAAATCACACATGCATGCTATGATTTCCATTTAATCCAAGCCAAAATGAAAGTTTAAGAGTTTTAATATGTATTGTTAGACTTTTCTGTGTATGTAACAACCAAGAATTTTCATTTTCTCAGAATCATTTTTTTTAATTAATGTAATGACATTTTTATATATATGTGTATATATATGAATGATTTAATACTGCTAGAATAAAATAAAAATATTCTAACAGTGTTAAAAAAAAAGAGAGGATAATAATAAAAATAATTTTTGAAAACTAGGGCCTTAAGGTAAATTTAAAAAGTTTGGGGTAAAAAAAAAAGGGGGGGGGGTGGGGAGGGGGAACGTTTTTTCGGATAAAAGGGAAAAGAGGGAGGGTGAGTTAATTAACTCACCACAGCCCCTTCCCCTTATTGTTTCCTCAGCAGACGCGAAGAGAGAGAGAGCAACAGAGGGAGATTCAGCGAGAGAGGGAGAAATCCGGCGAGAGAAAGGGAGAGCGACGGGAGAAGATCTTCTTCTTCTTCTTCTTCTTCTTCTTCCTCCGTTCGGCTGCAGATGCGAACTTCTGGCGGCGAGCCGAAACTTCGGCGGTAAACACAGGAGAAAGGGAGCGCGATGAGAGGGAGATTCAGGGGGTGAAAATGTCGACTGAGAAAGGATGGAAAACCAAGAGTACGCGAGCTCCTCTTCCCCTTACTGCTTCCACGCGAACCGGCCTTGTGCAGCCGTGAGGAAGCCGCGACTTTCGGCGTCTCCAAACTCGGATTTTCTTCGAGTTTCCTTCCAAAAACCGCAACTTTAGTTCCTCTAGAAGCAAAGGAACGTTTTTTAACAAAGGTAACATTTTTCCTTGAATTTTTGATGATTTTCGGATTTAATATAGGGTAGTGTGAAAAATTGTTTAAATGGAAATGTTAGGGTCCGAAAATGGTTAGAATTGATTGAGGATGGCTTTGGAAAGAATGTATGTGAGTTTGGGAACTTGAATGCAAAAGTTTGAATAGGTTTTCTTGAGGAAACCGAAAATGTACGAAGTTACGGTTTGAAAATTTGATGATTTTTCATGATGAATTTGTGGCTTTTTTTTGGTGAATTAATTGAACTTTATGATTGTTAACTTGATGATTTAAGTGAAAAAAATGGTTATAAGGGGGTATATTAACAATAAATGTATTTGGGTTCAATTCCGAATAAATGATGGTTAAGTTTCTTGAAATGGGATGGTGAAATTTTAAAGTTGGTTTTGTTGAGTTTAGAGTTAAGAAAAGAGATTTAAAATGGTTATGTAATTGTTTGGAAGAGATTAGTTAAGTTGAAAGTTGAGTTGGAAGTTTTGGTTATTGAAATTGAATGTTTTATGTTGTTAGTGATTTTAAGTAAATGAATGGGTATGAAAAATGTAAGAAAGGATTTAATGAGAAAATAAAGTAGTGAATGGTAAGTTGGAAATGGATAATGAAAAAAAATGATGAAAGTGATAGTTGATTTATGGATATGATTTGGAATGTGTTAATGAGTAATGTGTGGGATTGATAAGCATTTTTTATAGAATATTTTGAATGTTCCATGAAAAATTAGGCCTCTGGTATAGTAATTGGCAGGTACCTAAGTTTTGAGGCGTTACTTAAACGCCGGGACCTTAGTTTTTAAGCGGAAATGCTGCCAAAATTTCGGTAACGAAAATGAGATGAATTAGTTGTAAGAAACTGAGAGTATAGACATTTTGGAGATTAGAATGTTAAGAAAAAATTTGAATGTTAAGAAAAAGGGTGAAAACAAAATACCAAAGATAGCAACAATATTTTAAGAGTTGAATTGGAGAAAAAGAGAGGAATAAGGAAAATGTAGAAATTAATATAAATCTTACTATGATTGAAAAATGAAAAAAATGAAATGAATATGAGAAATAATCCATAATTATTTCTATTATAGGAAACTCAAGAAGTGAAAGGGAAAGCAGTATCAAGGATCCAAAAGGAATCACACTTGCACAGATACTGTAAGTACAAACATTTACTTGTCTACCCACGAACTGACTAATTTTGATGTGTTCTGTGACATGAGTTAGATGAAAAATCATGTTAGAGATGTCTTAGGAATGGTATGTATGCATGATAAGATATGATCAAAAAGCTAAAAGAATGCAAGATAATAAGACTGAAAACTTAAGTTGTTGGCGTACCGGTCTCCCTACAAGGTCGAGACTTCCGGTCTATATCCTCTGCGTAGATGCGGCGCTACCCCGAAGGTGTGGTAGATTATAGATTGGACCAGCTCCGAAGGTGAGGTTTTTATATGACTTTAAGGTAGGTTGGTGGGTCGCTCCCCTCCTCCCACTGTCAGTGCGCAAATAGATACGTCCAACAACGGGCCCACCAATGAAAGTGAAAAGAAAAGAAAAGAAAAGAAAGGAAAGGAAAAGAAAAGAAAAGAAAGGAAAAGAAAGGAAAAGATAAGAAAAGAAAAGCAAAGAGAAAGAAAAGTGATGATAGAGAAGAAAGGAAGACATGAAATGAAAATATGAGGATGTTGCGATAAGCTATGATAAAGAACCCTAAATACTAACCTATGAGGAATTAGAATTGCATTATGTGACTAACCTTAGAGGTTATGCATATAAGTTAATTGTTTGTATGTTTGTGCTTACTGAGTCTAGCTCACAAGTCTGTTTGTGGTGTAGGTAATAAAGGTAAGCAACCCAGGACAGAATAGAAGGACAGGGGGACTAGCAGACAGATTCAAGAGGTGTCATGGACAAGGGGACGGATCCACTATGTTTTCAGCTGTCAGAGTATTTTTGTATAAGCATATGTACAAATATATATATATGCAAACCATATGTAAATGAAATGGAACAAAAATGAAAAAATATATATATATAAGTTAGTATGTTTTGAGAAAAACAGAAGTTGTATAAATATGTTTCAAAAAAAAAATTTCCGAAATTTTCACTCTATTTTTTTTGAAAGTAAGGCTTTTTAATTACACTTTCGCAAATGAAAAAGAAACGTTTATGTATGCGAAGTTAAAGAGAAAAGAGATGGCGAACGTCGACTCGGGCAAGCTGGGTCGGCGGGCGCCACAGTGTATTTTGGTGAAATTTGGTGTGAAAAATCACAAGTTTCACTTCGAGTTCAAGTAGGTCCGAACCCAAATTTTTTGGTTTCTACAATGTCCGATCAACCGAATTCCTCATCCGGTCAAATGAACTCCCTATCCAGTTAATTAGGACAATATATCACAATCAATCAGACTTGTAGTAGCATAGGTCAACTAGACCTTAGCACATGTCAACCAGACAATGTAGCAGAAACCTACCCGAACTTTGTTTTTGACTCTCTGAGCTTCCAATTTTAACGCCAATGCTTTCTAAACATGATTTATGTACCATAAATATTCTAATAACATATTTATCTAACATGAAAAGATTCAGAACATGATTTATGAAATTTACACGTTTTATGAGAATTTAGTACATAAATTGAAAATGTGATTAAAGCACACTAATCAACCATAAATAAATGTTTGATTGAATATCATATTAGATAATGATTCTATGATTATTGCTTATATTTCAGTTGATTTTTCATGATTCATGACAGACAAAGTGGTGCCTTGTTTTGCATGTCAAATTTATCCATATCGTGAGGTAGGATACTCTGATATCCTTTTCTTTGGTGGCCTGTTAAAATTGTGATTTGGCATAAATATTCTTTTGTGAATTAATTTTAAATCAATGTTTTTAATGAAAACGATTATTAAATTATATATATGGTATTTTGTGAAAATGTATAACTATATTTATATACTTTATTTTAGAAAAAGGTTTGGTAAACTTTGGCATGTGTCGTCCAACCAATTTAAGTTGTTACAAGCCTTATTTGGTTAGAGATCCAGTGAGTGGTTTTTATGCTTTTTATGCTATGGACACATGGTTGGATTATGTTGGATATGGAGTGGAAAGTATATCTTAGCGGCAGGTCCCAAAACTCGCATGATATTTTCAAAAAATAAATAGAAATGCTATGATTAGAACTTAATCTCATAGTTTTTCTTTAATTAATCCTCCACGTCACCAACCTAGTCCTGGAGGCCGTGACATTAGATCTTTCATTAAAAAAAAAAAAAGGACAACCAGCATTTTTTAGACTATAAGCATATGGTTTCATCTTCGTGACATGGTCGCTGATTAACATCAATCCCTTGCATGTGGACTAGAGTTATGTCCTCAGTTGAACCACTCATTCGCGTGATTGAGGGACAAACGAGTCTTTAAGCACAATCCATATATCTCAAGCAGTCTGAAGGCCAAGGACTTGTGCCATTATGACCTCTGTCATAGAGGAAAGCAACCAATTCAGAAAGAGCTGACCCTCACAAAACCACGACATGGATCTAGGATCCATTTTCTCTTCGTAGAAATTTTGGCTGACACTGCCTTGCACTAGTTAGTAGATCTGTAAGACTGTGACCATGAACTTTTGGAAGAATCATGGAGTTCCAAAGTAGAAAATTCTCATGATCAAGACGAATTGGAAAATAGTTGTTGAGAGTCAAAGGAAGAGGAATTTTGACAAACTGATTATGAGAGTTGGAGATTCCATCGAATAAGAATAAGACGAAGGCGCCATTAATGTACCTCGAAGCTTTGATCTCAAGGTCATAAATATTCACGATATTTTTTAAATTTCCACTGAATTTTACGTATTTGAGAGATCTCAAAATATCTTTTAAATATAATATCTTTTTCTTTAAAATATCAGGAAAATATCAAAAAATATTAGTAAAATATCAATATTAGTAAAGCATAGTATAATTTGTATAAAATATCATGAAATTTCTGATGTTTTTGATCGAAATTTTGGTAAAATAAATCTATATAAAAAATTTTTAGTTTTTTTTATTTGCTATTGTATTTATGAATGTTATTTTATAATTTGCGTTATAAACAAAAGAAAAAAAAAAAAAGCAATTGATAATTAGAACATAAAACATGAATCCAACTCCTTTAACAAGGCTCCTTATATTTCTTGTCTATATAATCATGAGTTTGGTAATTACGTTGGATATGGAATTTTCAAATATCACCATCCAAGCATACCACCACCACTATCTCAAGCAAGCAATTGGGAGAATATACAATATACAATTTCCTATTTATGGAAATATAGTGGGAAGAGATTAACAAAATAATACATGGTATGTTTAAAATTATTTTCAGCTTTATTCAAATAACATATCATGTCATCGATATTACTTAAATCAAAATAACATTCCAAATGTATTTAAACCTCATAGGATTTCTTTTTAATGTTAAAATATGTCAGATAAAAAATGTTTTTTATGTAACACTTATGTATTTATGTATCTTTCTAGTGATTGTGCTATTCTAAAACTGTTACAAATATGTTTTTGAAGCAAATTTATGCAATTTACATTTTTTTTCCAATATTTTTACATATGTTGATAACATCTCTAAAATGTCTATAAAATTGAGCTACCAATATCTCCACCGCATTGATATTTTCATCCTTACTGATAACAAGTGAAGAAAATGATAATAAAGAAAGAGAGAAGAAGAGAGAGAGAGAGAGAGAGAAATGATTTGTGTGGAATGTTTTCAGAATAATGATCTGAGGGGACGTTTGTGTGATAACCGAGAAATCTATATTCTCGAAAAGATTTTGTACAAATTATATAAATAAATGTACATTTATAGTGAGACATGTTACAGAATAAAGAGCAGAGGAAAATTTTGATTAATTAAGTTTTTAATCAAAATTTGATGATGAATTAATGAATATAGTTTAAAAGCTAAACATTAATTCAATTTAAGATGTTTAAAAATTAATAGAAAAGTATGTGGAAAATACATACAAGCCCTTGCCCTTGCACTTTAAAAAAAAAATAAAAGAAAGAATGTGAGAGAGTGAGGCACGTGAGGGAGAGCACACCCCCCCCCCCAAGTGATTAATTCACTTGGTGTATTCTGCAAAGAAGCAGCGGAGAGAGAAAGAAAGAAAGAAAGAAAGAGAAAGAAAGGGAAAGAGAGAAAGAAAGTGACCGAGAAAAGAGGGAGAAGGAAAAAAAAAAAAGGGAAATCCAAGAATCAGCAGCAAGAAGCTTTCAAAATTCAAAGCAAGGTAAGCCCTAGTTCTTACGTTTTTCTTGGAGGGAAAATCTAGGGTTTTAAGTGAGAAAAAGAGAATGTGAGTGAATCATGTAGAGGTTTTCGGTTAAAATCGAAACATGATTCGAGTCTAGATGTTTTCAAACACGAATCCATGAGTTGATGGATTAGAAAACCAAGTTTAGTGAAATTTCTTCACAAAAGTGCAGATTTTTCAAAAGTTGAGTCAAGAGTTGTAAATGAGCAAAATGTAGAAATTTTGCTTATGAAATCATGGATTTGTGATAGTAGAAATGTAGTAGATACCTTGAAACGATCTTATGGAGATCGATTTCAAGTGTAAGAAGTAGAACAAAGGCCATAAAAGCCTTAAAAAATCAGAGCAGAGCAGTTCGGACCCAGAATCTTGATTCTGGTACGAACACGGGCGTGTTCAGTACACGGCCCCGAACATGCCCATATGCACGACCGTATTGCAAGAAAAATTAGACCCGAGAGGCACACGACCAAGAACACGGCCATGTATAGGGCCGTGTCAAGAGGCACACGGTCAGGGGAAGGCGTGTAGCAGACCATGTTAGACAGCAGGAAAACACGGCTAGAAACACGGCCGTGTAAGTAACCGTGTAAGAGTCCAGAGGAGTATACGGCCAGTAACATGGATCCACCCGTGTAAGTATGCACGGCCATGTTCCACAAATTACACGGCCTGGCATGTAAGTATAGAGAGGTACACGGCCAGAGACACGCCTGTGTAGGAGCGTGTTCGAAGCCAGAGAGTAAAAAAAAAAAAAAAGGAGTCTGAAAATGTAAAATTTCATGTTTTGCATATTTCTAGTATAAGATAAATATGGGAAATAATCAGTGATTATTCCTTTTATAGGAGTTCAAGCCAGAGACCCCGAATCAGCAGTCTCAGAGCAGCAGAGGCTCACGCTAGCGGATTTTCTGTAAGTTCAAACATTGTCCTGACTGCAACGTGGACAAGCTTGTTATATTATGATGTTGTGTATGTTGTATGACGTATATGTTAGACATTGATTGTCTGCATCACGATATCTATGTCAGTTCATGTCAGTTCATATCAGTTCATGTCATGCATGTAGAGTTGCATGTTTTAGTACACATGTCAGACAGGTACCAGAACACGAAAACAGGTAGGTACACAAGGCACCCTAGTGTGTTAATAAAATTCACACCCCAGTAAATCATGTAACAGGTTCCGACTGTGGGGGCAATCAGTATGCTATCCAGTTGGAACACCAGCAAGATGGTAATTAAACCAATTATTGACGTATCTGCCTCTCGACCCATGGGGAGGTTTTCATGTTTAGCATCAGTTAAGACTGAGGAGGTTAGCACTAAAGTACCGCTCCCAGTTGCGCTAACATGTCGGTACGACCAATCAGGGGCCCAAAACCAGAACTAAATTAACAGATAATGTCCTAAGACTATTCTTTCAGCCATAAGCACGTTTACAGAGTCCAGTTCATGCATGAGCACAGCAGTATAGCATGTCATGTTTCATGTTTTTATGTTTGAACTTACTGAGCCCATAGCTCATCAGTTTGTTCATATGTTGCAGGTAAGAGACCTGTTCACCAGTAGTAGACGGTGGACGACGAACAGGATAGATGCATGCCGGGGAGAATTGGGCGAGGGATTGTGGTCACCTTTAATTCTTCCGCTGTATAGTTTTGAAATGTAATTTCAAAAAGAACAAGTTTCAAGTTAAGATTATGTGATAAGGGAATCATGATCATGTGTATGTTTTTTTGTTAACATGATTTCCTTATCACATTCTCAAACAGTTTATGAATTTAAAGAAAAAAAAATTATTCCGCAAAATTAGCAAGTAAGTTTTCAGTTCAGCATGATTGCCGGCGACCCTAGAGGCCTGCATACTATTGCGGTTGACTACAGAGTTGGCCGTAATAACTATGTAGAGCCTCTACAGTAGGGTGGGCCGTCACAGTTGGTATCAGAGCGAAGTTTTTACGATGGGTTCAGTTTAGGATACCAAACGTAGACACAGTTGGTATCAGAGCCCAAGTTTTAAAATGGGTTTAGTTTAGAATACTTACTGTAGCACAGTTGGTATTATCAGAAAAGTTGGTTGACCATATCTCGCCTGATTCCGTGCATGTCCTGTTTGTCGATCCAAGTAAGTTCAGTTTATGTTAAGATCAGTAGCTAGTTATGCATGAAAGTAAAGGTTTGTAGAGACCTATACTTTGTAGTAAGTATATGATTATATGTAAATACAAGAAATCATGTGGATCTTTTTTATACAAGATCTAATACAAGTTCATCATGTGATTATAGGATAAAAGTAGCACGATGAAAAACCAAGGCCAAGGCCAAAGAAGGAGAAGGGGACGCCCATCTCTAACTCAGAGATTAGAAGAGATGCAAGCTCTTCTAGAAAATCAAATGAGAGAAAATGCAGAGTTGAGACAGAGGTTAGAACAGTTAGAATAGGGGCAGGGATCAGTAGGGACTCCTGCACAACCAGCAGCAGAGGCAGAACAGGTAGTGCCACCAGTGGCACCAGAAGTGATTCAGGAACCACCGGTTAGGGTGAACCCAGAGCCACTATATGAGAGATTTCGGAAGATGAGGCCTCCAGAATTTGAGGGTTCAACAAATCCCCTAGAAGCAGAAGATTGGCTTTCTTCAATCCAGCTGATAATGGAGTTTATGAGACTCACAGATGAAGAGAAAGTCATGTGCGCATCCTTTGTTCTAAGGAAGGATGCAAGATTTTGGTGGGACACAGTCCGCATGAAGAGGGACGTGACCATAATGTCATGGGCAAAGTTTCTGGAGGAGTTTAACTAGAAATATTATGATCCTGCATCACTCCAACCCTAGCAGAAAGAATTTGCAGAGTTACAGTAGGGGGACATGTCAGTCAGTGAGGTTTGTAGGAGATTCGATCAGCTTTCCCGCTTATGTCCGTACGTAGTGCCAACAGAAAGGGAGAAGATACAGAAGATGATGGGCATGTTTAGGCCTAAGATTTCTATTATGGTGGACAGTGGCCCATTTCCGCCAGTTTCAGTAGCCGACTGTGTTAGTCGTGCTTTGAGGGCAGAGTATCACCTAGCCCGATAGAAGAAAGAGGGAGAAAAGGTCTGGGAAGCCAGGAAGAAAGAAAAGATCTTGGCTAAGGCGTCTCAACCTGGACAACCCGGCAAGGGCAGTCAGAGTACAAGACCAGAGCAGTCCAGTCATTCAGGCCCTCAGTCCCAACAAAAGAGAAAGGGGAATTTCTAGGGAAACCAAGGCCAAGAAAATAGAAGCCAGTCTTGAAGGACTAGCACCACCACAGTTCCAGGTAACCCCACTTGTCCAAATTATGGGAGGAAACACGTGGGTCAATACAAAGCTGGCACGACTGCATGTTTTCAGTGTGGAAAGGAAGGCCACTTCGTCAAGAACTGCCCCATGAACCGCCAGTCAGTATCAGTATCAGGAGCAAACTCTTTACGTCCGCAGCAGTCACAAGTACATGCACTCAGGTTGAGTTATAAAAGCCCATAAGAAGTGCATCCAGTAGTGCAAGAAAGAGCTCCACAGGCAGATGCTAGGGTGATGGCCTACACCAGAGAGAAGGTAGAGGTAGGGACGTCCAATGTGGTGACAGGTTAGATTTCTGTCGCTAACCACTTGGCATCTGTTCTATTTGACTCTGGGGCCACCCATTATTTCATATCATTTGCATTTGCTGATAAGTTAGAATACCCTGGAGATCACATGGGAAGAACTTTTAGAACTGCTCTCCCATTAGGAGAAATCATGTTGTCAGAGTACTGGTTATATCATGTACCAGTAATCGTGGCAAATAGAGAGCTGTATGCACAGTTGATCATGATAAAGATCGTAGACTATGATGTAATCTTGGGAATAGATTTCCTAGGAAAATATCAAGCTACGATAGATTGCAGAAACAGAAGAATAGTATTCAAGTCAGAAGATGAAGAATGCTTTGAATATGTCGATTTTTTGAGAAGATCAAGGAAGATGATGATCAGTTCATTGAAAGCCAAAAAGCTAATAGCCAGTGGTTATACTGGATATTTAGCTTATGTCACAGATACAGCAGAAGAGAAGAAGTTACAGTCAGAGGATGTTCCAGTTGTCAGAGAATTTCTCGAGGTCTTTCCTGAGGAACTACTAGGACTACCTCCAGAACGGGAAATCTCGTTTGAGATAGAACTCCTACCTAGAACAGCACCGATCTCCAAGGCACCGTACCGTATGGCACCAGTGGAGTTAAAAGAGTTACAAGTACAGTTGAAGGATCTGCTTGACAAGGGATTCATCAGACCGAGCTATGCCCCATGGGCTACTCACGTACTGTTTGTCAAGAAGAATACGGGACATTCCACATGTGCATAGATTACAGAGAATTAAACAAGGTTACAGTCAAGAATAGGTACCCATTACCTAGGATTGATGACCTGTTCGATCAGCTCAAGAGTGCAGCAGTGTTCTCAAAGATTGATTGGAGATCATGATACCATCAGCTGAGAATCAAGGAAGATGACGTTCCCATGACAGCTTTCAGAACCCGTTATGGGCATTATGAGTTCCTAGTAATGCCATTTGGGTTAACGAACGCGCCAGCTGCTTTCATGGACCTGATGAATAGAGTCTTCAAGGAGTATCTAGACAAGTTTGTTATTGTGTTCATCGATGACATCCTTGTATATTCAAAGACTCACGCAGAGCATGAAGCCCAGTTGAGAGTTGTTTTTCAGAAGCTGAGAGAGCATCAACTCTATGCCAAATTCTCAAAATGTGAGTTCTGGCTAGACAGAGTGCATTTCCTCGGACATGTAGTATCCAAGGAGGGAATTGCAGTAGATCCAGTCAAGGTGGAAGCAATCAACAAATGGCCTGCGCCTAAGAGCGTAACAGAGATACGCAGTTTCTTGGGGTTAGCTGACTATTACAGGAGGTTTGTGGAGGGATTTGCACGATTAGCGGCACCTCTCACCACCCTCACACGCAAGGAAAGGAAGTATGTATGGACAGAAGAATGTGAAAGAAGCTTCCAAGAGCTGAAGAGACGGCTGACAAACGCGTCGATCCTCACACTCCCTACTGAAGGGGAGAAGTATGAGATTTACAGTGATGCTTCCAAAGTGAGTTTAGGAGCAGTATTGATGCAAGAAGGCAGAGTGATTGCCTACGCTTCGCGTCAACTGAAAGAGCACAAGAAGAATTATCCCACCCACGACCTAGAACTCACTGCAGTAGTGTTCGCACTCAAAATTTGGCGACACTATTTGTATGGAGCACAGTGCCAAATTTACACAGATTATCAGAGTTTAAAATACTTCTTCACACAGAAGGAGTTAAACATGAGGCAAAGAAGATGGTTGGAGTTGGTGAAGGATTATGACTGTGAGATCCTTTATCACCCAGGAAAAGCCAACCGAGTAGCAGATGCATTGAGCAGAAAAGCTACAGTTCCACAGCAGTTGCCCATTGACAGGTTATCAAGACCATTGCAGCAAGAGATCCATTCGCTCGAGCTGGAGCTGATATCAGGAAAATTGTCAGCATTGCAGTTGAAGTCATCATTGTTTGATGATATCAAGGAAGCTCATAAGCAAGATTCAAGTCTGACAGGCTCCCAGAAAGAGATGTCCACTGAAGGATTAATCATGTATCAGGGGAGAATTCATGTGCCAGTAGATGAAGAACTACGAAGGCGAATCATGTCAGAAGCTCATGAGACGCCATATTCAGTCCATCCTGGAGTCACCAAGATGTACCAAGACTTGAAACTACAATTTTGGTGGAAAGAGATGAAAGGAGACATTGCAAGATTTGTGAGTAAGTGCCTTACTTGTCAGAAAGTCAAGGCCGAGCATTAGCATCCTGGAGGAAAGTTAGAACCTCTGGAGATTCTAGAATGGAAATGGGAAAACGTTACCATGGATTTTGTGATAGGGTTACCCAAAACAAGAGGAGGACACAATGCCATCTGGGTAATCATGGACAGATTGACAAAGACAGCCAGATTTATACCAATAAAGATCACTTACTCATTGGAGAAGCTGGCACATCTGTATGTAGATCATGTTGTCAAGTTACATGGAGTTCCAAAATCCATAGTATCTGACAGAGATATACGACTCACTTCAAACTTTTGGGAGTGTATGCAAAGAGCCATGGGCACAGAACTGAGGTTCAGTACAGCTTTCCATCCTCAGACAGACGGACAATCAGAATGGACTATCCAGACTTTAGAGGATATGCTCCGAGCATGTGTCATGGATTTTCCAGGAGCTTGGAATGAGAAGCTACCACTAGTGGAATTCTCATATAACAACAGTTACCAAGCTTCCATCAAGATGGCACCATATGAGGCCCTGTATGGACGAAAGTGTAGATCACCCATCTACTGGTATGATCTGAAGGAAAAGCAACTGCATAAAACAGATTTCATGCAGGAAACTTGCGATACAGTTGCCAAGATCCAACAAAGGATGAATAGTGCTCAGAGCAGACAGAAGAGCTATGCAGACGAAAGACGGAGATCCCTAGAATTCAAGGAAGGGGACTTCGTTTTTCTGAAAGTGTCACCCATGAAGGGAACCATGCGATTTGGTAAGAAGGGAAAACTAAGTCCAAGGTACATTGGACCTTATGAGATTATCAAACGCATTGGGAAGGTTGCCTACAAGTTGGCATTACCTCCTGAGCTGTCAGCAGTACACAACGTATTCCATGTCTCCATGCTCAGAAAGTACATGTCAGATCCATCTCATGTGCTACAACATGAACCAGTCCAAGTCCAAGAGGATTTGACCTATGAAAAACAGACTGTTCAGATACTGGCTAGAGAAGAAAAGGTGCTGAGAAACAAGACCATCCCACTAGTCAAGGTATTGTGGAGAAATCACAACATTGAAGAGGCAATGTGGGAAAGAGAAGATGAAATGAGACGTTCATACCCTCACTTGTTCTAAATTTTCGATGATGAAAATCTTATAAGGAGGGGTGAATGTGATAACCGAGAAATCTATACCCTCGGAAAGATTTTGTACAAATTATGTAAATAAATGTACATTTATAGTGAGACATGTTACAGAATAAAGAGCAGAGGAAAATTTTGATTAATTGAGTTTTTAATCAAAATTTGATGATGAATTAATGAATATAGTTTAAAAGCTAAACATTAATTCAATTTAAGATGTTTTAAAATTAATAGAAAAGTATGTGGAAAATACATACTAAGAGATCAATGGTACACAATTTAGCCACATTGAAAAAATAAAAAATACTAGAAGTAGCCAAACAAGCCCTTGCACTTAAAAATAAAAAATAAAAGAAAGCATGTGAGAGAGTGAGGCACGTGAGGGAGAGCACACCCCCCCCCCCCCCCAAGTGAATTAATTCACTTGGTGTATTCTACAAAGAAGCAACGGAGAGAGAAAGAAAGAAAGAAAGAAAGAGAAAGAAAGGGAAAGAGAGAAAGAAAGTGACCGAGAAAAGAGGGAGAAGGAAAAAAAAAAGGGAAATCCAAGGAAAGTTCGGATTTTCTAGTTCAAGCAGTAGATCAATCGAGTTCGATCAAGAATCAGCAGCAAGAAGCTTTCAAAATTCAAAGCAAGGTAAGCCCTAGTTCTTACGTTTTTCTTGGAGGGAAAATCTAGGGTTTTAAGTGAGAAAAAGAGAATGTGAGTGAATCATGTAGAGGTTTTCGATTAAAATCGAAACATGATTCAAGTCTAGATGTTTTCAAACACGAATCCATGAGTTGATGGTTTAGAAAACCAAGTTTAGTGAAATTTCTTCACAAAAGTGCAGATTTTTCCAAAGTTGAGTCAAGAGTTGTAAATGAGCAAAATGTGAAAATTTTGCTTATGAAATCATAGATTTGTGATAGTAGAAATGTAGTAGATACCTTGAAACGATCTTATAGAGATCGATTTCAAGTGTAAGAAGTAGAACAAAGGCCATAAAAGCCTTAGAAAATTAGAGCAGAGCAGTTCGGACACCGAATCTTGATTCTGGTATGAACACGGGCGTGTACATGAGCGTGTTCAGTACACGGCCCCGAACATGCCCATATGCACGACCGTGTTGCAAGAAAAATTAGACCCGAGAGGTACACAGCCAAGAACACGGCCGTGTATAGGGCCGTGTCAAGGTGCACACGGTCAGAGGAAGGCGTGTAGCAGACCATGTTAGACCTCAGGAAAACACGGCCAGAAACACGGCCGTGTAAGTAACTGTATAAGAGTCCAGAGGAGTACACGGCCAGTAACACGGCCGTGTATCCACCCGTGTAAGTATACACGGCCATGTTCTACGAATTACACGGCCAGGCATGTAAGTCCAGAGAGGTACATGGCCAGAGACACGCCCGTGTAGGAAGGCGTGTTCGAAGCCAGAGAGTAAAAAAAAAAAAAAAAAGAGTCTGGAAATGTAAAATTTCATGTTTTGCCATATTTCCAATATAAGATAAATATGGGAAATAATCAATGATTATTCCTTTTATAGGAGTTCAAGCCAGAGACCCCGAATCAGCAGTCTCAGAGCAGCAGAGGCTCATGCTAGCGGATTTTCTGTAAGTTCAAACATTGTCCTGACTGCAACGTGGACAAACTCGTTATATTATGATGTTGTGTATGTTGTATGACGTGTATGTTAGACATTGATTGTCTACATCACGATATCTATGTCAGTTCATGTCAGTTCATATTAGTTCATGTCATGCATGTAGAGTTGCATGTTTCAGTACACATGTCAGACAGGTACCAGAACACGAAAACAGGTAGGTACACAAGGCACCCTAGTGTGTTAATAAAATTCACACCCCAGTAAATCATGTAACAGGTTCCGACTGTGGGGGCAATCAGTATGCTACCCAGTTGGAACACCAGCAAGATGATAATTAAACCAATTATTGGCGTATCGGCCTCTCGACCCACGGGGAGGTTTTCATGTTTAGCATCAGTTAAGACTGAGGAGGTCAGTACTAAAGTACCGCTCCCAATTGCGCTAACATGTTGGTACAACCAATCAGGGGCCCAAAACCAGAACTAAATTAACAGATAATGTCCTATGACTAATCTTTCAGCCATGAGCACGTTTACAGAGTCCAATTCATGCATGAGCACAGTAGTACAGCATGTCATGTTTCATGTTTTTATGTTTGAACTTACTGAGCTCATAGCTCATCAGTTTGTTCACATGTTGCAGGTAAGAGACCTGTTCACCAGTAGTAGACGGTGGACGACGAACAGGGTAGATGCATGCCGGGGAGGATTGGGCGAGGGATTGTGGTCACCTTTAATTCTTCCGCTGTATAGTTTTGAAATGTAATTTCAAAAAGAACAAGTTTTAAGTTAAGATTATGTGATAAGGGAATCATGATCATGTGTATGTTATTTTATTAACATGATTTCCTTATCACATTCTTAAACAGTTTATGAATTTAAAGAAAAAAAAAATTTATTCCGCAAAATTAGCAAGCAAGTTTTCAGTTCAGCATGATTGTCGGCGACCCTAGAGGCCTGCATACTATTGCGGTTAACTACAGAGTTGGCCGTAATAGCCATGTAGAGCTTCTACAGCAGGGCGGGCCGCCACAGTTTGGTAAACACATTGTATTTTGATTGTATTTAAATGCAATTTGTTTTTTGAATATTGTATTTGGTTGAAAAGTATTTATTTTGTATTTGAATGAAATGTGTGTTTGAATGAAAAGTATTTTAGTGTTGAAAAATTGATGTGATTGGTAAAAGTAGAGATAAATAGTAGAAATGAAAAGTTGATGTAATTGTTTTAAAAAACTTTTAAATAATAATTGTTTTCATAGTACTGTTAAAAAATTTATATTTGTTATAAAATTATATTAAATTTGAATAAAATTAAAATGTAATTTTTTTGCCAAACACACCAGAGTCCATTAAAAATCTATTTATATTGATAGCAATTATTACAGATGAAGATTCTGTTACAATGTCTTACTGTATTACTAGACTTATATTTCCCTTATAATTATGTAATATTCTAACAACTTTTGGCTAATTAGCAATGCTGAATCTGCCAACTTGGCAATCGCAATCTGACCATTAGAGCCACGCCGGCGATCTGTGTCTTGAAATTCTACTAGATCCTTGGACAAGACTTAAAGTTACAGCTTTAGCCTTCACATCCTCAATCGCAAGCAACATGCATTGTTGGCCCAACCAAGCAACAGAGCCATCGCTGCCATTCTACTTGTGCGATCCAGCCTCTGCTCTATGCACCGATTCAGCCTTCGTCATCCCTCTTCTGCACGAACCAGCCTCCATTGTCCCTTCCTCACGCCGTCTATCCTCCGCCATTGCTTCCCTCATGCCACTTCCTGATCTAGTTTCGATCAATAATTTGGGTTTGAATTCTAATTCGGAAAATATGATGGGTTTTAGTTAGTTTGATATTTTAGATTTTTTTGACATAAAATAAAATTTTTAGTGTTTTTGAAGAAAAAAGTGATAAGATTGATAATATATTTTAAATTAATTTAATATTACAATTTGAAAATAAAAGGGAACTTTGTGGAATAAAAAAAAATCACTCTATTTCATTATTAGATGCAAAATATAGTTATAATAATTATTTCTTAATAAAAATTATAAGATTTTTAAATAGTAAAAGTTTATAATATTCATTACTAATCAAGTTAAAAAGAAAACGAAAAAACTTAAACAAGAAAGTTAAAAAAACAATATTGTTAATTTAAAAAAGGGACTTTAAGGAAACTAAGTAACAAAAAGGAGGAAAAAAAAAATTCTTTCCATTAACATGTAATTATGTACTGTTAAAATGTTAAACTCAATTTTTGGTGTCAAATAAGATTAAAATCATCATTTTATACTTCAGTATATAACTAAAAATGTGTTTTTTTTAATATATAAATAGAAGTATTTTTGATATTTTAAGTGTATTTAATAATCAAACTAACAATCCAATAAAAAAAAGAGTGTCATGATAATTATTTTTTTTAATATTAAGGGATATTAACATTATCAGTTTTGAATAATAGGGTGTCTCTATAATTATAATTGAGAAGATACAAAAGCATATTAGCATAATCAACTCTTTTTTCCTGTTTCAATAACTTTTTCCAAATGCATCCTACTTAAACATGTTTCTTATGTTTCTCTAAAATATGATTGTTTTAACATTATAAACATTTTTTTTTTCTAAATTGCTCTACTGCATATTCAAATACCGTTCTATTGTATGGATCTTTATTTTTTTTAAATATTTGTTGTAGTTAAATATTTTTAAATAAATTAAACTCTTGGGGGAATAATAAATCAAGATAAATATACATTGAGTGTCTGATTGGCTCAAAAAAAAAAAAAGTCTCAAAAACATCTTTTTTGGTATTTTTTTCTACATTATTATTATTTTTTACTATTCACATCTTTAAAATATTACAATAAATTTCAAAATTTAAAATTTCATAATTTTGCTTATACAAATCCAATAAGATAATTTTTTTAAAACTATATAGAACTTTAAAAGAAAAAATAACATCTATATTAATATTTTTATAATAAATTTTTAAAATTTTATATTTTTTTACTCTAAACAATTTTTTTTAAATATATCCTCCAAAATTACTTAAAAAAAAAAATCTTCGAAACACAGGCTCTTAATTTTTTATAGAAGTCAACAAACCGTTCTGCACGTGCACGTGTACGTGTTTGCAACTAGTAGATAAGTAGGACCTCACTTATACTGTTCAAACGTTCATCAACTTATGAACGTTTCCACTTACATATTTTTCTTACAATCCGTCAAAGTGACCTTCATAAACACTGTTATTACTAATTGCCTTAATTAAATAATTTCCTCATATATATTTATAATTAAATATCGTTTTTCTTTCTATTAAGTATATGAGTTTAGATATGTTATCCTATTTTTGTTCCCATATTTTTTAAGACATATTGGTAAGGTTAATCTTAAGATTTCCAAAATTAAATCGCTATAGAGGATATTTTGTAGTTAATTTTAAAAACAAAGGGGACATCTTTGACATGAGTGGTTATGTTTGCACCCACAATACCAAAGAATACCCCACCAAATTATAAAATATTTTTATAACACTTTTATCCTACACCAAAATTACCTTAAAACCATTAAAAATGCTCATACCCTCATGTAGCTAATTAATTTTTAATAAAATAATTTAAAAAAATGCACGACACTAATTATAAATGGAAATAATATTTTTTAAATAAATAAAAAATAATCTGGAAAATTTTGTTTAATGTTAATTTTATTTTCTAAACTCTAAACTGCTCTCCATCAAATTCTTTCTTAAAAAATATTTATAATTACGTGAAAATTTTTAATAAAGGATTTAATCAAAACAAAAAGAAAAGAAAAAATGTCCCTCGAAAAGCCAATAGCTATTGAAATATGTTTTTTTAACTTTTTAATTCATTAGTCTTATATTTTCTTTTTCTTTGTTTTTGACATTTGAGAATGAAAAAGTATTTTTTTTCTTAATTAGATTTGTTAATTTATTTTTATTAAAAAATAAAATTAAAATGGAAATAGATGCGTGAAATAGGTAAATTTGGTGTTTTATTAAAAGTATCTATAAAAGGATGATTTTTCTAAATTTATATTAGGAAACATTTATTAGTTGGAGCATTCATGAACACAGTGGGTGCAAATATGATCACTCTTTCGGCATTTGTATAGTAAAAGGGGCAAAAGTGGTATTCAGTTTAAATAAATGGGGTGTTTTGTGTGTTTTCTCAAATTCAAAACATTAATTCAATATAAAATTAATAAAATGGTATAAATCTTAGGGAGAAGGGGTGTAATAGCATTTTAGACTAATGGATATCAAAATAGTAACATAAATTAAAATAATAGGAGTAAATAGCATAATTAAACAAAAAAACTAACCCAAAATACCGAAAATACCCCGAGCCACATCCTATACACACGCCCCCGCCTACCCACCCGTATCGGATTTGTTTTTTCACAAACCCTATCCACCGAAAACTCAGCCCCTAAATACTAAAAATTTTCGTCTTCTACATCACATCCGATTTCTGTAAAAAATCAGACTTTCTAACAAATTTTCTGAGCAAAACCAACAATTTCTAGAAGATATCCAGAAGATTTCTACCGATTTCCAGAAGATATCCAAAAGATTTCCACCAATTTCCAGAAGATATCCATAAGATTTCCACCTATTTCCACCAACTTCTAACAACGATCGATTGGAGAAATTTTGAAAGAAAAAACTCAGGTATGATTTTTCGTATACATTCACAAATCACGTTTTGATATTGTTTTTCTCTTGGTACTGGCCCGGAAGTCAGGTTGGGTTCAAGTCGTAAGCATATGAATCTGCTCGCTGAAAACAATGGTTCAGATATGTCTTTTTTAGTTTCAACATTTTCTTTTTCCTTATAGAGTTGTTATTTTCCTTGTTCAATTCTGGAGGTCTGAAAAATGGCAAATGTTATGTCGACCTGTTGACCCTTACTTTAATTCTTCATATAAAATATATATATGTACACATACACACAGACATGCAGACACACTTACACATATATATATATGCTAATGAAAATATTCTTTAGCTGTTCAAATCTTTGAGCATCTAAAAATACAGTGTCTATGTTAAGTTTTAGCATTGAAAAGGTCTATGCCATTTGAATAAAATACAACATCCATAAGAAGGTGCATTTGGGTTTTTTTGTCATCAATTTAATGAGAAATTAAGTAAAATGAGAAACATTGCAATAATTTTGAAAGTATGCTTGATAAGGACATTTGATATGATTTCCCTTTTTTCTATAACTTGGTTAAGGGGGACCTTTAGGAAGGAAATACAAGTATTTTCTAGGAAATTCATATATTTCGTAAAGAATATTGGAAATATGGCTATGGGCAGTAGCTTATAATTAAGTGAATGTAGATATGTATCTGGTTTAGATTATACTTTAAAATCTCATCATTAATCTTGTCGTTTTTGTTGTTTCTGTTGAGGGATTTCTGCAAATGCTAAGTCCAGAGAAGACAAAACTTTAGACCTATTAAAGACTTCACAAACTGCAGCTGAGTTTTGTATTTTTTTTAATGTAATATTTGGGCTAATTATCTTCGTGAATAAATTTACTGCTTGCAATTTTGTTGCCTGGCTGAGTTTTATGTTGGCTTCTTTGTTCTTTCATGTGGACCAAAAAAATCTTAGTCAGACACTTATAAGGACCACTTCTTGTGGCCTCCATTCTTTTTTGATACTGATGGGAATCTCACCGTGGTCCTCTTGATGCGTATTTGACACTTAATGTTATGATTTAGTTTCACTCTAGGTAGGAAATGCAAGTATTTCCTAGGAAATCCGTATGTTTCTTAAAGAATCTCACCGTGGTCCTCTTGATGCATATTTGACAGTTAGTGTTATGATTCAGTTTCACTCTAGGTAGGAAAATACAAGTATTTCCTAGGAAATCCATATATTTCCTAAAGAATGTTGAAGAATACTTGCAAATGCTTTGACATTAAGTTGTTGAAATATATATATTTCCATATTGAAAATGTTGTATCCTTGAAAAGAAACATACATTAGTATTTGATTTATTTATAATAAATCAATCTAACTGTTTCTAATTATGAAAATCCATGTATTTTCACTGTAATATAATTATTTTCTTTGTAAAAGCTTACAATAGTCTTTGTTTTGATTTTTAGTGCATGAACCTAAATTCTATTTTTTGAAAAGCCATATATTTTCATATTAATATTATTGTTTGTTTGCAGAAAAACAGAAGACTAAAAAGAAAAAACTAGTTGCAACATAATGAATCAAAAGGAAAAGAATCAGCAACAGAAACACATAAGAAGAATACAACTACACCAACAAGATCAACTATAGAGAAAGGATCATCCAGCAAATCAGCAACAAAAGAACAACAAACTTCTATATGCAAACAAGTAAAAACATAAAAAAAAAATTAGCTCATAAATTAATTTACTTGCAAAAATACAACAAAATTTATAACCAAAAATTTCTTTATCATGAAATGCAGGAATTGAAATTTGAAAAACCAAGGACAGAATGGAATCCCTCTAGAAAGATTGTAAATAACTGCATATTAAAAGTAATAGGAGATATTAAGAAGAGCTTATCTCCAACACAATTAGAACTTTTCAAACAAGAACCATTTGGGAAGTTCTTACAATTGAAATTCAGTGACAAATTCCCCATCAAATTTGCCCTACAGCTTATTTGCAGGCAAATAAAACATGACAATATGTCAAAGCTTGCATTCAAGTTTGGGACAAAGAAAATGGTAATGGGCATGCACGACTTTGCCCTAATAATAGGGCTTCATTGTGGACCAATGCCTTATGCAATACTACAAGATAGGTCAAAGGTCACATTCTTGAAAAAATATTTTGAGAAGTAGCTTGTCACATGTGGAGATCTTGCATACAGTTTTGAAGAAGAAGAGGAAATATTAGCACAGGCACCTAACGATGAAGTTGTAAAAATGGCAAATTTATGCTGTGTTGAGAAGTTGATTGTCTCTGAACAAAACAAACAAAAAATCAGTGAAAAATATCTCAAACTAGTCTATAATGATAAGGCATTCAATAAATATCCATGGGGGACTACATCATATGAGAAGATACTACATGGATTCAAACAAGGGGTTAGTAGCACATCAACGAAAGGGTTTGGATTTTACGGATTTCCATATGCAGTTTTGGTTTGGGTATTTGAAACACTACCATTAATGGTAAAAAAAGATATTGCAACCCGTCATAGTGAAAATGCTACACCAAGAATGTTGAAGTGGGAGTTGACATCTCAACCAAAATGGAATGAGCTCAACAAGCTTTTTGACGTTAAGAAAGTAAATCATACTAATTATTTATATTATCTAAATATTTTTGGGTTAGACATACTAACTTTTTTTAACTTGTTTTCTAGCAACTCTAGTTTTGAAAATCAATATATTTTCATGATGATATTGTTATTTCCTTGAAAAAAATAATCTTTTACTTAGTTTCAAATAATAACTAGTATTGCTTTTATTGTCTTATAAAAATCAGGTTGATATAACTCCCATACAACTACTGGAGAAAGAAAAACAGAAAAGTTACATGCAATATTTTATGGAAGCAGATCAAACAAAAAAGGAAGGGCAAGATAGTAAAAAAAAAAAAAAAAAAAACAAGCTGAAAGCATTCAAATTGAGGATTCAGATGATGATTTTGTGAACACTGCCCCTGTTCAAGATCAGATATCAAGTCTTTGGAAACAAAAATGCAAAAGTTAGAAAAGGCTCAAGAAGATATAAGAAATGAGCTGAAATCATGTCACACAACAATGAATGACATATTACAATACGTTAAAGAGATACATAGTAGATTACAGCCACAAAAAGACATGCATGCTAAAGATTTACCCATGGAAAATGAAAGAAGATAAAACAAAGACAATGATAGCCAGCAACAAAACAACGTTGGTGATGCAACATATATGGAGCATGACAATTGGGAAAATATAATGTACACGGACATGGAGGACAAATGGGAGAATGAAGAAGACATTAATTTTGAGGTTGATCTTGATAAGATTGTTAGTAATGCAACAATGGAAGAGGTAAATATATGTTTATCCATTTATCCAGAAACTCTAACACTAAAGGTAAAAACCACAACTTAATGTGAACAATATTTAAACTTGAAATATTTTGATTTTCATTGAAATATTTTGATTTTCTTATTTTAACAGATAGAAAACGTAGCAATGAGTGAATGCACTGCTAGCGAGCAAAGAAAGGAGACAGAAAAAAAATACAATGAAAATGAAGAGACAACAAAACCAACAAGCAAAAGTCTGAGAAAAAAAGCAATGGCAAAGAAGCCATCGACAACAAAGAATAAAGAAAAAGCTAGTGAACGAAGAAATGAGGTAGAAAAAAAAGGTGATAAACCAAAAGACACAGGTAAATTTTTTTAAAACTAAAACAGTGCACAATTCAAAAACAAAAAAAAAGTACAATATAGTTATTTACAGTGAAAAAAACGTGCAGGAACCTGAAGTAACTAGAGATAGTCCAAGAAAAAAGACATTGACAGAAGAGAAAGGGAAGAAAAAAGTTGAAATTGTTGAACCAATTAACGTTGAGTTAAAGAAGAGAGTATTAAAATAAGGACCACAACTTAGAAGCCCATTCACGGGAAAATTTGGCTCAGCAGAAGATCAAAGTCCAAGGAAGAAAAAGAAGCAAAAAATTGAAAAATATGACAGCATGCCAAGCTTTAAGCTCCATCCGAACTTTGATTCACTGAAAGAAACGCCACCTGCCTCAGAGCCACTCAACATCATGCCACTTGCTATACTACCCCCTATCACCAATTTTGATTACCAGGCTGTGATAAAAAACTAATCTGTCTTTTGATTTGTAATAACTTTGATTTGGACAACTCTTTTAATAATGAGGATGACATGATAGATTTAGAGTGGTTGGCCAACTATATAGATATTAAAATGTTGGCTTTTGACATTAAATTTTTTGAAGATGCACCAATATATTGTGAACAGGTGCTTAGGAGAATTACTTTTTACTTTGATAATTATTTTCTGTAAACAACTGGTTAAGAAGGAATGCCTTTGCATTTTATTATTACTGTTCTAGACATATGGTAAATCCACATATTATCAAGTAAAATATATATATATATGGTCCATGTAAGTATTATTGTATAGATTCTTTTATGAAAATTTTTTATGTTGGAAGGCATGAATATATTGGGATCCATATTATCAATCAAATGCATATTCCAAAAAAAAAGAGGAATTTTCTAAACTACAGATACATATCAAAATGTATATTCCACAAAAAAAAAAAATAAAAGTATTTCTAAGGAAATCCATATATTTCCTAAACGAAAAAAAAAATCTACATTTTTATTTATAAGATTTCATCAGCAGGAACCAACTTTCGTCTCTAAAATGGATGCAACCGCATGAGAACATGAAAATTCATCACTTTACCACACAAGACAAATGGATGTCGTGTTTAGCAAATCTACATTTTTGTTTAACTTGCCTTAAACAACCTGATAATTATTAACATCTATTGAGTAAACCTGACAAGAAGGATTAAAAACAAATTTTTACAAGAAAATCTATTAGGTAAACAAATATGTTGGGATTTACATGTTTGTGATTTTGTTTGTGTGTAAACAAAACTAAACAATCAAATGCATATTCCAAAAGGAAAAAAAATACAAATATTTTCTAAACCACAGATACCAATCAAAAATATATATTCCAAAAAAAAAAAAATACAGGCATTTCCTAGAAAATCCATATATTTCTTAGACGAAAAAATAAAATAATCACACTATAAGGTCTAAAAATGTTCAACTATAGATCTAGTTTAGATTCTATCAATAATTCAACCATAACACTACAAAACTCGATTCTTATAAGTATGTTTATTGTGACCAAAATTTCTACATCTAGAACACCTCAATCGAGAACGTTCTTATCCAGCAGAAGGTATCCTATGCATCTTGGGCCTGTCTGCAGGACGCCTATTAGCTGGTGCAGACACATCAATACTTAAAAAATCTTCAGAAACATTCTAACCAGATTTATCCTCCAACGGATACACTACACCATTGTAAGTCTCCCTAAAAATACTATTTTTGAAATAAACAGCAGTAAAATCAGCCGGATCTAACTTCCGCCTCTAAATTGCTGTAACTGCATAAAAACATGGAAATTCATCGCTTTGCCACACAAGACAAGTGCATGTCCTGTTAATCAAATCTACATTGTTGTTTAACTCACCTTCAACAACCTGATACTTACTAACATCTATTGGGTAAACCTGAAAAGAATGATTAAAAACAAATATTTACAAGAAAATCTAATTACTCAAAGTTTGGAAATAAAAATATTATCTAAGAAATCCATTTATTTACAAAATAAAAAGACAAATAAAACTTACATTCATGGAATGCGCTATTGCCTCAGCATCTCGCAATCAAAGATCAGCTCTCACAGTAAGAAGTGTGGTGGTCTTATTAGTAAGATTCCTGTGCTCATAAAACCACCTCTGTAATAAACTATGAAATGACTCAACCAACAAGAAAACTAGATATTCTCTTGCCTCTAGTAACATAGCATTCATAGACTTAGATATGTTGGTTATCATAATATCATATATCCTTTGTCTAAAAAAAGCACGAGCCCACTTCTCATACCCAACATCATAAAAGTATTGTCGAATCTCCAGCCTAATAGCTTCCATTCGCCGCATAAAATATTTGAAATCTTAAATAAGATATGCCTTTGCACATCGATAAAACCAACCATCCACTTTTAAACCCTTAAATCTTGAATTCATATTTCTTAAAAGTTGTTGAATGCATATTCCATGCTCAGCTGTTGGGTAAATTTTCTCCACAGCTTTGAGGATGCAAAAATTCTGATTAGAAACGATAATCAACCCATCACGATCACCAATGGCATGCCTTAAGTTCATAAAAAACCACTTCCAGGAGTTCTCATTCTCAGAGTCAACAATAGCAATGTTAGGAAATGCCCTAAGTATTAGAGATATTTTGATGTATTTATTTTGAACTGGATAATAAAATTATATATAGAGGTTATTCATTACATTGCTATCTGTCCTCATTTTATTTACATGTTAAAGTAAATGTAAGCAAATATGGCTCCCTGACTGCTTATGTTAAACTATTAGAACGTTGCATGCAATGGACTTTTGTATGCGAGAAGACAATATTCTAAAGTTAGCGGTCTAAACTATGGTCTGTAGTCTATGGGGTTAGACCGAGCATCCAACACATGTTAAGACTATTATGTTGTCTAAAGCCTTGGAGGGGACGGTTTGTCTTGACTGTCTGGAGCTGAACTCCCAAGTAGAGACATAGATATGTTGCTTGGGGGTGACATATTAGACCCGGACTAAAGCGTGATTAATCTACAAAGTCCGCTTTAAGTGGATCGATATGCTTTTGACGTTCATTATGCAGTAACCTTAATCCTGAGTAAAAGGACAGCTTTATGTATATGACTTGTGTACTTTGATGTTCCAATGACTAAAGCGTCTCAAAGGTAGTAAGCTTATAGACCGGTTCATTGGGTGCATGACTTGTATACGATGAAGGGTTCGTTTACAGATATCGGAATCATAGCTCTAATGAGGAGTTAAAGGTATCCTCTTAAAGGCATTATACTAAATGTGAAAATGGACAAGGCCTTGGGTCGTTTGCTGGGCGGATGACTTCTTATTCACATATGGTGAATAATCATTTTCTTTATTCGGTAGTATAATGGAACTTTAAGATAGCCTGATCAGTAGGAATAAACGGACTTTAGCCTAAGGCTGATCATGGATATCATATGAGAGTTCTGCATACATGACAAGGTCATTGGAGGATAGCTTGTCACAGACTTACGTAATACGGTATATAATTGGGAGTTCAGTTTCAGGTTTATAGTGGTGTGACTCTGAAATTAGTGATCATATGATTGAGTTGTTTGGTAAAGAATGATGATCATATGGATTTGTGGGAGCCCGATTATATATGTCCAATCAGTCCCTCTACTAGCTCCACATAATTCCTTAACGTTTGGCAAATTGATTTGTGTATGCTATTGGCTAGTTTATTATACATGGATGGTGATAACATAGGATTAGGATGGTAGGCAAGATTCTCTTTGGTTGGATTCAGATTTTATTTTGGATAATAGAGTACACAATTATTCGAACTCCAAATAAAGTTGCCATGATTTTATTTGAGATTGAATTAGAGTTGTAGAAAATTATCCATGAGAACAAGAACTTGAAACACAACTGTTTTGTGGATTTTGAAATTTGAATTATAATTTGAAATTTGAATTTTGAATTTGAAATTTGAATTTGAAATTTGAATTTGAAATTCGAATTTGAAATTTGAATTTGAAATTTAAATTTGAAATTTGAAATTTGAAATTTGAAATTGAAATTCGAATTTGAAATTTGAAATTCAAATTTTGAATCACAGTCCAAGTGGGATTCGAATTTGTTGTGGTAAATCTACAAGGTTTGAAATTCGAATTTGAGTTGGATATGAAGAGGATAATCTTGTTAGAATCCTACTTGAATTTTGAATCCAAATCCTAACTAAAATTGGACGAAAATTTTGAAGATTATCCTCAATGATTTTCGGATTTTTTATGGATAAGGTTCAAGGAAAAATTCAAGTTTCAATCCCAGTTGAATTTAGATTCTCTCCTCCCAGAAGGTGGCCGAAATTCAGGAGTGAATCTCCTAGAAAAAATTAGGTTATTTTGGATACGGATGAGATAAGATTCAAGCTTGAAAATCCTAGTGGAATTTTGATTCTCCCTTATCCAAAAGTGGCCGAATTTTTGAGGAGATTTTCTCCTTAGAATTTTTGGATTTTTTGGTTGAAAAGGGAGATAAAATTCTAGTTAAAATCTTGTTTATATTTGGATTGGATTTATCCTAAAGTGGCCGAATTTTATTGTTGGGATTTTCCCTTGGAAAAATTCAGATTTTGTACTTATGGATAAGGGAGAATATCTTCCTATTCCAATTCAAATTCAGAGAATCACCTCATGCAGGTCTATAAATAGAGGTCCTGCCACTCCAGTTCTCTCAGACTACAGACTCTCAGGTGAGCAGGCTTATTGTTGCACAGCCCACCGTGACAATAAGTTCTTTAGAGATCTGGGTGGTCGGAAGAAGACTAGTAGTGCTAGCATACCGATCGAGGTTCAGAGTGCCCACACACTTAGCCATTCGGGAATTGGAGAATAGTAGAGAAGGCTAGTTGGTTGAAGCCCTCCGGTCATTCTCCTCCTGCAAGATTGGCGTCCTTGAGGTATGAGTTTTAATTGTTGTTAGTTTATTGTATATGGCATCATGACATATTTAACGATCTAAAAATTTTTATTGTTCCGCTGCACCACTTTGATGCATTTTTACCGATTTATTTTCCTACAATTGGTATCAGAGCCATCTCATGACTATGCCATGTACATAAATTAGACAATTACTTAGTCTTTTTATTTATGTATGGATTTGATATTTAGAGAGTAGCATTCTAGGATTCCTTTATGTTATTATCATGGATTATGTATAAAGTATGTGGTTATTTTAATTTTCTGAATTATTATAAGCATGCTTGTTTATACCGGTTATGGTTCCTTAGAATTTAAAAAAATTGTATCTAGGAATTTTTATGTAACCATGGGAGTAGTTTATTAACACTGTAATTTTCCCATGGATTTTAATTTTTGTCTCTTAGAATTATTA
Organism: Antiaris toxicaria; assembly: GCA_035233585.1. Taxonomy (NCBI): domain Eukaryota; kingdom Viridiplantae; phylum Streptophyta; class Magnoliopsida; order Rosales; family Moraceae; genus Antiaris; species Antiaris toxicaria. The sequence continues at coordinate 27,730,844 of CP141157.1, forward strand.
TGGTTAGAATTTTATACACTGGAAACGGTTTAGGAATTTTTATGTAATTATTCTTGGAGGAGATTGAAGATTGAAGACCGTAATTTATTTTTCCCAAAAGTTAAATTTAATTTAAAAGTTGAAATTTTGATTGTGTGGAAAATTTCAATTTAATTGGGATTCAAATTAATTGTTGGAGATCCTAATAGGTAAATTGGAATATGGCATGAAAATCGAGACACGACCCCTCGGGATAGTCCGTCGGGCCTTGGTGGGGCTGCAGTCCCTACCCTCGGGCAGGATAGGCTGCGGCAGCCCCTGTGCAGGCCATAACCACCCACGGCCGCAGGCTTGGCCTGCTGCTGAGGGTGGCCGTGGCCTCCCCAAGGCTGGCCGCAGCCTGGGCTTGCAGCCTACCGGCTGCTGCACCCAGCCTGGGCGTGCAGCCTGGCAGGGCTGCACATGGGTGGCCGTGGGCTGCCATCCCCCCCCCCCCCCCCGGGGCTGGTGGCTGCCCACGGCGTCTGCCACCTCCGGGGGCGGTGATGCGACGGTTTAAAAATCGAAAAATTTTGGTTTTTAAATTTGAGATTTAATTTTAAATCATGTTTAAAAATATGTAATTGAAAATTTGAAAATTTTAAAATTACATATTATTACACATGATATTTAAAATTGTTTAAAATTTGAATTTGAAATTTAAATTTGAAATTCGAATTTGGAATTTGAATTTGAAATTTAAATTTTTGGAGATTTAAATTTTAAATGATTCTTGAGATGAGAAATAAATGGAGAGGCTACATAAAGATAGATACAAGAAGACGGAACAAAATTCAAGACCCAAAGAATGCTTTGGATGGAATTTTGTAATCTTTATTTTCTTTGTTCTAGGATGGAACCATGACTTGGTTATTCTGTCAATTATTTTTTCTGTGATATGTCATGGATGTATAAATATGTATTGATGGATGTTTTATATGCATATTTGATAACATGTCATATAGGATAGGTGAGTGCCGCTCATACTATATTGATCATACATAATTTGTCAAAAAAACTTGCATGTTTTTCAAAATATTGAGTGGGAGAGGGTTTCAAACAAAACCTACGGCCTCCATTGTTGATCCATATGTGAAAGCATGATAATGCCTCGTGTCAGTTCTGCCCTGACCACACCCCTCGGTAGGTGTTTACCGTCGCCGGTATACTAGATTGGATCTCCTATGTGAAAAACATGTTCGGGTACAATCCTATTCATGACCACCCCTCGGTGGCTTGGTAGGACGTGGATCGGGCTACGTAAACAATGGTTATACACTCAAGACTCATTTAGTTATTAATCTTCCCTAGAAGCTCTGTTAACTAAACTGGTGGCCAAATAAACGGTTATTAATATATGTCTTAACCTTGGAGGATTTAAGGCAACATATATTAATTGGATGGGGTCCATGTTCCAGCTATTTGTTTTCATGACCACCCCTCGGTGGCTTGGGGCAATAGGTGTTGAGAATTACCGTTACAATGCTACATGTTTTTCAAGTTTCATGTAGGAATATACTTATATGTTTTATTTGCTAAATTATCTGTATATTTACTTGGGCTTTGTAATGATGTCTAGTATAATTTTATTTCAATTCAAAATGTCACCGACACCCCTCATTTCAATACTTACTGAGAATAAACTGAATGGCGATAATTATAAAGATTGGAAAAGAAATCTGTTGATAGTTTTCAGTTGCGAGAGACACAAGTTCATACTGGACGAACCATGCCCACCAGGGCCAAAACCTGACACACTACTTGAGGAGGTCCCGGTTGCCTATACTCGTTGGAGAGAATCCAATGATATAGCTCGATGTTACATGCTTGCTAGCATGACGAGTGCTTTACAAAAGCAGCATGAGACTTATCAGGTTGCTAGGGAGATCATGGACAATCTGGAGGACATGTTCGGAGGCCAAGAAAAATTGGCTCGAAAGTTCACTATAACCAGCATTATGAACTCTAAGCAAAAGGCGGGTACTCCGGTGAAGGACCATATGATCACTCTAATGGGATTCTTCGCTGAGGCTGCCGAAAACGGTGCTGAGTTGGACTACAACACTGAGATCGAGATGGTGTTCAAAACTCTGTCTAAAGATTTTGTGGGGTTTAAGGCCGCATACAATCTGGCGACGAGGGAGTTAGGACTAACCGAGCTCATGAAGCAACTCCAGGCTTATGAGCGGATGATCAGGGATAGGGATGCGGTCCAACCCAAAGGAGAGGCCAATTTGACAGAATCTTCCAAACCCTCACGGAAGAGGAAGAGGCCAAATCAGAAGCAAGCAGCTTCCAGTTCTTCTAATCCTCCTGTCTCGGATGGGAAGAAGAAGAACAAGAACAAGAAGCCCAGGGACCCTAAAAAGTCCAAATGCTTTCGTTGTGGGAAGGTAGGTCACTTTAAGAAGGCTTGCCGGGAATTCCTAACCGCCAAGGGCAAGGAAGGTAAGGAACTTCATTACTTGGAAGCCTGTTTGGTGGAAGAATCGAAAGACACTTGGGTCATTGATTCGGGCGCCACTAATCATGTTTGTGTTTCTATGCAGGGGTTCGTGGAAACGAGAAGTCTACATGATAGGAGCCTCTCATTGCGAACTGGAGACGGTAGCTTAGTGGTGGCTGAGGCGGTGGGAGATATTTACCTTTACTTTGATCAATTTAGGTTTATTTTATTGAAAGATTGTTTTTATGTTCCTAATTTTAGGAAGAACCTTATATTGGTAGCTTGTTTAATAAAGGATTCTTATTCAGTCTCTTTTAGTAAAAGAGTTGATATTCGTAGAAATAAGTCTTTTATCTGTTCTGGCTGGATGGATGGAAACCTATATTTGATCAAACCAAAGATGTACTCACTGCTTGACACTGAATTAATAGATAACTCTAAAAGGTTGAAAAGTTTCTCACTCTAACAAGGCATATCTTTGGCATTTAAGACTTGGTCATATTAATCAGGATAAGATTTAAAGATTGGTGAAATACGGTCCTCTAGAATCTCTGGAGGAGGTACGTCTTCCCCAATGTGAGTCTTGTCTAGAGGGTAAAATGACTAAGAGGTCTTTTGGAGCTAAGGGTACAAGGGCTCAGGAGCTCTTAGAAATTGTGCACACTGACGTATGTGGCCCCATGAACGTCACAGCACGAGGAGGGTTCAAGTATTATGTCTCCTTTATAGATGATTACTCAAGGTATGAATATGTGTATCTAATGCACCACCAGAACGAAACCTTTGACAAGTTCAAAGAGTATCGTGCGGAAGTGAAAAAGCAATTGGATAAATCCATAAAGACACCTCGATCTGATCGAGGTGACGAATACCTCTCCGATGAATTTCTACGACATCTTGTAGAGAACAGGATATCTTCACAATTGACTGCACCTGGTACTCCACAACAGAATGGTGTAGCTGAAAGGAGAAACAGAACCTTGTTGGATTTGGTACGGTCCATGATGAGTTATTTAACGCTACCATTATCATTTTGGGGATATGCTTTACAAACGGCATGCTATATTCTGAACCAGGTTCCAAGCAAATCAATTCCCAGAACTCCGTATGAATTGTGGCGTGGCAGGAAGCCCTCTCTTGGACATATAAGAATATGAGGCTACCCGGCGCATGTACTGGATAGGGATGCGAAAAAGTTGAAACCAAGATCAGAATTGTGCATGTTTGTAGGGTATCCAAAAGGAACTAAAGGAGGTCTGTTCTATAACCCGAAGGAACAAAAAGTCATTGTTTCAACCCATGCGACATTCTTGGAGGAAAGTCACATGAATGACTTTAAGCCTCGAAGCAAAGTGGTGTTAGAGGAGTTATCAGGTGAAAGAACTACTCCACAGATTTTGGTCTTGGATGCAAGTCTGAGTTCCGGTGAAAGACCTGCAGACGATCAACAATTTAGGGTGTCTCATCGTAGTGGGAGGGTTTCAAAGAAACCTAATTTCTTCATGTATGATGCTGAGGTATACCAGGCCGAGGCCATGAGCATGAGGATAATCCGGTCACCTATGATGAAGCTATAAATGATGTTGATTCTAAATCTTGGAAACAGGCTATGAACAATGAGATGGATTCTATGAAATCCAACTCTATTTGGGAACTTGTAGATTTGCCGGATGGGATAAAACCCATTGGATGCAAATGGGTCTACAAAAGAAAGAAGGATGTGGAAGGGAGAGTGGAAACTTTCAAAGCTAGACTAGTTGCAAAGGGATACACGTAAAAGGCTGGAATCGATTACGATGAAACCTTTTTGCATGTTGCTATGCTGAAGTCTATCCGTATTCTTCTGTCCATTGCTGCGGCTCTCGATTATGAGATCTGGCAAATGGATGTCAAGACGACATTCTTGAATGGCCATCTTGAAGAGTGTATCTATATGATACAGCCCGAAGGGTTCGTCGCGAAAGGCCAAGAAAGGAAAGTCTGCAAGTTGCTTAGATCCATTTATGGATTAAAGCAAGCATCCCGCTCATGGAACCAGAGGTTTGATCAAGCGATTCAGACATTTGGTTTTGAGCAGAACGTTGATGAACCTTGTGTTTATAAACGTATTAAGGATGGAAAAGTGGTCTTTCTGATACTCTATGTTGATAATATACTACTCATTGGGAATAATGTAGGGAACTTATCATCAGTCAAGTTTTGGTTACACTAACAGTTTGACATGAAGGACTTGGGAGAAGCTAATTATGTTCTAGGCATTCGTCTCTTCAGAGATCGAAAGAACAAAATGATAGCGTTATACCAAGCTTCATACATAGATAAAATAAGTGACAAATATGTAATGCAAGAGGCAAAGAAAGGTTCATAACCTTCTATTGCAGTCTAACTCTTTCATTGGATGACTGTCCCAAGACATCGGAAGAAAGAGAGTGTATGAGTAAGGTCCCTTATGCATCTGCTGTGGGTAGCCTTATGTACGCTATGCTTTGCACTCGCCCGGATATATGTTTTGCAGTAGGTATGGTGAGTCGATATCAAGCAAATCCTGGAACCAAGCACTGGCAAGCAGTAAAGCATATACTCAAGTATCTTAAGAGAACGAGGGATTATATGCTGGTGTATTCTGGAGGGGACCTAACACCCGTAGGATACACGGACTCAGACTTCCAGACTTGTAAGCATTCGAGGAAATCGACATCTGGATCAGTGTTTTTACTCGGAGGAGGCGCCATTGTGTGGAGGAGCGTGAAGCAGGGCTGCACAGCTGACTCTATTATAGAGGTTGAGTATGTGGCTGCGGCTGTGGCATCTAAAGAAGCGGTTTGGCTCCGCAAGTTCTTCAGAGACCTTGAGGTCATTCCGGGTGTTGACAAACCTATCACACTTTACTGTGATAACACACGGGCTATTGCCAACACAAGGGAATCTCGTCACCACAAGAGGACCAAGCACATAGATCGGAGATATCATATTATTAGAGGGCACATGGAGACAGGACAAGTAGATGTATATAAGATCGCGTCCGAGAACAACATTGCCAATCCTTTTACTAAGACTTTGGTGGTTAGAAGCTTTGAGAGGCATGTAGAGGCGATGGGGATGCGTAACATGGCACATCTGCTGGCTTAGGGCAAGTGGGAGATTGTTAGGAAATGCCCTAAGCATTAGAGACATTTTGATGTATTTATTTTGAACTGGATAATAAAATTATATATAGAGGTTATTCATTACATTGCTATCTGTTCTCATTTTATTTACATGTTAAAGTAAATGTAAGCAAATATGACTCCCTGACTGCTTATGTTAAACTGTTAGAACGTTGCATGCAATGGACTTTTGTATACGAGAAGGCAATGTTCTAAAGTTAGCGGTCTAAACTATGGTCTGTATTCTATGGGGTTAGACCGAGCATCCAACACATGTTAAGACTATTATGTTCTCTAAAGCCTTGGAGAGGACGGTTTGTCTTGACTGTCTGGAGCTGGACTCCCAAGTAGAGACATAGATATGTTGCTTGGTGGTGACATATTAGATCGGGACTAAAGCATGATTAATCTACGAAGTCCGCTTTGAGTGGATCGATCTGCTTTTGACGTTCATTATGCAGTAACCTTAATCCTGAGTAAAAGGACAGCTTCATGTATATGACTTGTGTACTTTGATGTTCCAATGGCTAAAGTGTCTCAGAGGTAGTAAGCTTATAGACCGGTTCGTTGGGTGCATGACTTGTATACGATGAAGGGTTCGTTTACAGATATCGGAATTATAGCTCTAATGAGGAGTTTAAGGTATTCTCTTAAAGGCATTATACTAAATGTGAAAATAGACAAGGCCTTGGGTCGTCTGCTGGGCGGATGACTTCTTATTCACATATGGTGAATAATCATTTTCTTTATTCGGCAGTATAATGGAACTTTAAGATAGCCTGATCAATAGGAATAAATGGACTTTGGCCTAAGGCTGATCATGGATATCATATGAGGGTTCTGCATACATGACAAGGTCATTGGACAATAGCTTGTCACAGGCTTACGTAATACAGTATATAGTTGAGAGTTCAGTTTCAGGTTTATAGTGGTGTAACTCTGAAATTAGTGATCATATGATTGAGTTGCTAGGTAAAGAATGATGATTATATGGATTTGCGGGAGCCCGATTATATATATCCAATCAGTCCCTCTACTAGCTCCATATAATTCCTTAACGTTTGGTAAATTGATTTGTGTATGCTATTGGCTAGTTTATTATGCATGGATGGTGATGACATAGGATTAGGATAGTAGGTAAGATTCTCTTCGGTTGGATTTAGATTTTGTTTTGGATAATAGAGTACACAATTATTCGAACTCCAAATAAAGTTGCCATGATTTTATTTGAGATTGGATTGCAGTTGTAGAAAATTATCCATGAGAACAAGAACTTGAAACACAACTGTTTTTAAGATTTTGAAATTTGAAATTTGAAATTTGAAATTTGAAATTGGAATTTGAAATTTGAATTTGAAATTCGAATTTGAAATTTGAATTTGAAATTCGTATTTGAAATTTGAAATTTGAAATTTGAAATTGAAATTCGAATTTGAAATTTGAAATTCAAATTTTGAATCACAGTCCAAGTGGGATTCGAATTTGTTGTGCTAAATCCACAAGGTTTGAAATTCGAATTTGAGTTGGATATGGAGAGGATAATCTTGTTAGAATCCTACTTGAATTTTGAATCCAAATCCTAACTAAAATTGGACGAAAATTTTGAGGATTATCCTCAATGATTTTCGGATTTTTTGTAGATAAGGTTCAAGGAAAAATTCAAGTTTCAATCCCAGTTGAATTTGGAATCTCTCCTCCCAGAAGGTGGCCGAAATTTAGGAGTGAATCTCCTCGAAAAAATTCGGTTATTTTGGATAAGGATGAGATAAGATTCAAGCTTGAAAATCCTAGTGGAATTTTGATTCTCCCTTATCCAAAAGTGGCCGAATTTTTAAGGAGATTTTCTCCTTAGAATTTTCGAATTTTTTGGTTGAAAAGGGAGATAAAATTCTAATTAAAATCTTGTTTAGATTTGGATTGGATTTATCCTAAAGTGGCCAAATTTTATTGTTGGAATTTTCCCTTGGAAAAATTCAGATTTTGTGCTTATGGATAAGGGAGAATATCTTCTCCTAATCCAATTCGAATTCAGAGAATCACCTCATGCAGGTCTATAAATAGAGGTCCTGCCACTCCAGTTCTCTCAGACCACAGACTCTTAGGTGAGCAGGCTTATTGTTGCACAGCCCACCGTGACAATAAGTTCTTTAGAGATCTGGGTGGTCGGAAGAAAATTAGCAGTGCTAGCATACTGATCGAGATTCAGAGTGCCCACACACTCAGCCATTCGGGAATTGGAGAATAGTAGAGAAGGCTAGTTGGCTGAAGCCCTCTGGTCATTCTCCTCCTGCAAGAATGGTGTCCTTGAGGTATGAGTTTTAATTGTTGTTAGTTTATTGTATATGGCATCATGAGATATTTAACGATCTAAAAATTTTTATTGTTCCGCTACGCCACTCTGATGCGTTTTTACCGATTTATTTTCCTACAAGCAAAAGCTAAAGGAAAAATATGATTATTACCATCTAGTGCAACAGTTATAAGCATAGTACCACCAAATTCAGATTTCAAAAATGACCCATTAACAGAAATGACAGGTCTACAGTGACGTCACCCATCTATCGAAACTCCTAAGCACATGAAAAAATACAAAAACCTGCCCATGGAATCTAGCTCATACGAACAAAAAGACCCTGGAAATAAAATGAAATATACGTATTAACAATCAAATATATATTTTCAAATAAAATACATGTATTCGCGTGAGTAAAAAAAAAAAATAGTTACCTAGATTTTTTTCCTTTAAAATAGCACATAAGGTAGGAATATGAGAATAAGATCACTCAGCAGTAACTCTGATAGCATTTAAAGCAAAAGATCGAGCTTTCCAAGCTACATAATAGCTAATTTCAGCCCCATGTTTACCACGTATTAAAGCCATCACATCCCTCGGACAAACTTTATCATATATACCCCTACTGAAATTCCCCTTCAATAGTTCAGCCACAAATTGACTGCTGGCTTGACGATGTTCATTACTAACAATATCGCGAGAACAAGTATGTTTAGAACAATACTTTTGAACAACCCAAATATCCCTCTCAGATATCCTTGATGCACGTATCATCCAACTACACCCATCAACAATACAACTTAAAATATAGAAATCTGCATTAGACCTATCAACCTTAAACTCAAAATTTCCTCTAATAGCAATCAAATGCAAAAACTTCTTCAACACGGATTTACATTGAAAATGATTTCCTTCCTTAATATCAAAAGACAACATAAGCTTCCCAATATCACAATCTTCAACCAAAAACCGATCTGAAGAAGTATTAATGTCAACATCACCAGACGAAGAGGGACCTCCAACATCCAGACAAGACTTATGCCACCCTTTTAAAACATTGTTTGAATGACCAAACAACTTGTCAACACCATCAAAAAAATCAACAACTAAAAGAAATGTTTCTAGTCCCTTATCAAATCTAAAAAGCTCAAAAAACCATTGCAATTGCTTTTCTGTAGTTACATCCACAAGCTTACTAATTGTTTTTTTTTTTAAGTCAAAGCCCACAACTAATCTTAAAAAATGAACATTACTAATAAACCAATCAACTCTAAATGCAATTCTCGTACTAAAAACTCTTCAAAAGACTTAAAGTCAACACTGTCATCAACTTTAACTGCTTAAAAAGCAAAGTTGAAAAACATATTATTGGAATCCCATCTCCCCCTATAGGCAGCAACAAAAGAAACCTACGGCATCTCTGTAAATACAGATATTTTCAATACAATATATAGATTAAAAATTAAAAAAAAAAGGAACCCCCCCCCCCCCCTCCCCCAAAAAAAAAAACATAACTAAAAATATTAAAATAAAACAAGCTCAAAAATTACCATTATCAAACAAGGAAATATTAAAAAACATAACGTAACCACCAATAAAAGAGAAAACTACCAAACAAACTCTGTAGAAAAAAATATGCAGTATAATGTGGAAATAAATAAAGTTAGAATTAGAGATTTAAAACTTTTAATTTGTTTTTTCAATGCCATACTAGTTATTTGACATAGTTACTATTAATTGGTAGCATTGAAAAAAGATGACAGTAGACAATAAAACCAACAATAAATCAAAATTCAAATAGAAAGGAAAACGAAAGACAATTTAGGCATTTTCAAAAAAACTTGAGGAAAGAATGAAAAGAATCCACAAATATTTTAATTGAATAATCCACAAATCTTGTAAAAAACTTACAAAATAATGAAGACGACAATCAACCTCAAATATTGGCACAACCTAGACACCCAAAAAACTCTTAAACCCAGATCTCACAATTTCTCAGACGAAGTATCAATAATGGAGCTCGAAAAAAAAGGAAACAGATGATCGAAAGGGAAAAAAAATTAAAAACAAAAAAAAAAAAAACAAAAAACATAAACCCATACCTTGCATGTGATAACCGGGAATTTTAGATTCTCAAATTATGTTAAACTTTGTATGTAAATAACAAAATTAATGAATAAAGTGTGAAAACATTGTATTTCAATACTGTTGTGAATAGTGTAAAATATTCTGACAGTGTTAAAATATAAGTTTGGGGATGGAAAATCCTACCGAAAATAATCGGGTAAGACGGTTCGAAATCAGAACCGAAAACCCTAGAAAGTGCATTGAAATGTACTAAAACAATAGAAATTTACGGTAGAAAATTTTGATCAAACGGAAGCAAAATAAGACAAACTGAATGCACGAGAGGCGCTAAAAACTCGCCTACGCGATTTCGGTAAAGTTCCGTTCGGATCGGATAACAGTCAAAAATTGACTACGAATTAATTCAAGATTAATATGAATAGTTGATGACATCACTATGATGATGTCATAAAACAAATTAAATTTGTGTCAAAATTTGAAAGCTTTAATAGGTGTATGGCTAGGATTGATTCACTTTTTGATCAAAGGTCAAGATCATGCCAAAATTCACTTAAGAAAAAATTAAAAAAATTTTGGGTAATTTGTTGAAAGGCCATTCGGCCATGTGGAAAGCAAGAAGAAGAAATTTTATTTTTGACCCCAAAACTCTTACTTTTTGGTCCTTGAACAATTAAGAAATTGTTAGGAAAAAATTACAAAAAGGCCCTTGATTTTTGCCTATAAATAGGCATCAAAAATTCAAGAAAAAATTAGAGAAATTCAACCAAACTCTTACCAAAAATTCCCAGCCAAAAACCGTGGGGAAGAAACACATCAAACCAAAAATTTTGTTTGAAAATCCACACAAAATCTAGTTTAAAGTTCACTTCCAATATCAAGCCAACAATCAAGCAAGGTAAACCCTAAATTTGAAACTTTTTCTTTGGTTTTTTCTACAAAAAAACCGTGGGTTTTGGAAGTGAAAAACAATGAGAAAAATTTGTTGAAATGTTGATTTTTAGGATAGTTTAATGTTGTGATATTCAAAGCATGATATTGGAAAGAAAAACAAGCAAAATTTTACATGTTTTTCTTGTAAAATCTGTGGCTCTTAGGGTGTTTTAATCTCATGAATTTTGTTGTTTTGTTATAGTTTTGATGTTCATTTAATCATATGAAAAAAATTGAACATGAAATGAAAGCTAGAAACAAGAAAAATTTTCTTTTTATTGTTGGCATAAAAAAAAACGTGGATATGTTAGGGTTGTAATGCATGTTTTGTTAGTTTTAAATGTTATCTTATACATTAAAAAGTATAAGACTAATGTGATATGGTGATGAAAATTTATTTGATAAAAAATCTAGTAAACTAGGGTTAGTTTGAAAAAGAAAATGGTTATGTGATGTGATTTGTAAATGTTGAAACATATGGAAAGTTTTTATACAAAGTTTGGAAACTTTGTATAAAATAGGCCTCTGGTAGAGTACGTGGCAGGTACAAAGGTTCTGAGGTGTACATAATGCCGGGAAACCTTAAAAATACAAGCAAAAATGCTGCCGAAATTTCTAAAATCGGCTTAAGGGCATTTCAGGAAACGAGGGGTAAAATATCGAACTCGGAAAGGAAACCGAGACCCCTCGGTGAATTATGATTAGAAATGGAAAACCAACTCAAAAGGAATAGTAAACCGACCCTAAAACACTAAATTGCCTAAAACAGGAAAAAAATCGATGTTAGGGGTATTTTGGGAAATGAGGAAAAAATTTAGGTCGGGGTAGGAAACCCGAGCCTCTCAGGGTCCGAGGGGTGGGGACGGGATGAATAACGTTTAGTAAATAGTAAAAAGGCCATTTGAGGCCCTGAAACGCTCGAAAAATGGAAAAACGACCCAAGGTGACGGATGAATAGTAATCGAGGGTCGGGAAAAATAAAGTTGGGATTTTACAGCAATTTAAGCTGTAAAATGATACGAAAGCTTAGGAAATATTACTTTAGAATTTTTAAACTTAGAAAATTTGGAAGAAACAATAGAATGAAGCTAATTATAGTTCCAAAACCCGTTAGGGGCAAAATGGTCATTTTGACCAAAAATTTCCAAAAGGGCTCGGAAATAGCCCTAAAAGACCTAGAATAATTTAGACAAAATTATAAAACTCAAAATAAGAATTTTAGAGTCAAAATTCTAAGAATTTTAAGAAACACGGGCGTGTATTGGGATACACGGCCGTGTATAGGAAAAATGTTATAACCCGAGAAGTACACAAACTTGAACACGGGCGTGTATCGAGCCGTGTACAGTTACACGGCTAAGGAAGAAAATAACATGGCCGTGTAAAATAGACCCGAGAGGTACACGGCCTGGAACACGGGCGTGTCACAGACCGTGTACCACCAATAAAATTTAAATGTGTAGAATATTAAATAAAATAAATACATATTTTAGATAATAAATAAAAAGGGGTATTAACAGACACTATGATATCTGTAGGAACCCAAAATAAAGATAGGACTGCGGAGGAGTTCCGGGAGTGGACACTAGCGCAGTATTGGTAAGTTCAAGCATTTTCATGTCTGCAACATGAAATACTGTGTTAATATATTCTACACTAGCTGCACACTAGATATAAAATCCTATGAAAATTTGGGAATTAGTTAGTATAACCGATCCCAAATTGAGAAAATAAGTAAGACCTACGGGCAATAGAGGATTGTGACCTTGAGGTGACTTATGTAACCACCTGGTCAAAACAGTAAATTGAAAGATGGTAAATGAAACCACTAAGGCGTACCGCCCCTCCAACATAGTGGTGGAGGTTTGTCAAATCCTACGGGATTATCAGGGCTGTGGAGGACGATGTTCTAAGATCGCTCCTTGGACCCTCCAAGTCAGCGCGCAAATAATGATCGGTACTGCCATAAACAAAGCTCTACATTAGACATCAATTAGAGGATAAACAATCAATAAAATGATGGAAATCATAACTGAGCATAACCGAAGCTTACACTAGAGAAAGGTAATTTCGGTTAGGGTAAATGAATAGTATCCTGATAAAGTAAAGTGAATAGTAACCAGTTAGGGTAACTGATACTATTCACCGGTCAAAGGTCAACTATACTATTCATGGTGAATAGTACTATTCATGGTGAGTAGTCTATTCATAAGAAATTAGGTTATTCTTGTCTTTGAATCATTATGATTCTTACTATGTATGTTTGAACTTACTGAGCCCGTTAGCTCATCAGTTTGTTCATGTTACAGGTAAGAAACCTGTTCTGTAGATATATGGATGGCGGCAGGATGCAGACGTGTTAAAGGGATAGGGAACTCACCGTGGACATGGTCCTGCCATAAGTTTTCTGCTGAGCTTTTGAGTAAAGAAAATATGTTTGCAGACAAAAACTACACTACATATAAATATTATATTTGTATCAAATATGTTGTACTTATTTCAGACATGGAAAAAAAATAGTGTTATATTTTATATCGCTTTCTTAATTAATATTCATAAGAAAAATATGTATTAAAGAAAAAAAAAATTGGGGCGAAATTTTAGGCCCTTATATTTAAGAAATTCAGTTTAAACGTTTAAAAACTGACGACTCGGATTCAGCACCCGAACAGTCTTGGTCGACCATAGAGTCGATTCATGACGGTTACGAGTGGTTGGAATCTGGGGATGTCGCAGGTTGGTATCAGAGCGGTTGACAATATCCCTATTGACACGAAGCGCGATCTGCTCGTCAATCCAAGTAAGTTAGCTTCTTTAAGACTAGTTAATTTTCATTTATTCGAAGTTATATATTTTGTAGGAGTTAAGATGACTAGACCACCGTATGTGAGACCTCATCCATACCGACCTCGAGGACCGATTCGGGTATGGACCAGGCCAGTGATCAGACCGTCTATGATGAGACGAGAGATGCAGCAACCACTCATACCTGAACCTGTAGCGCCAAGGATAGTAGCGCCAGCACCAGTACAGGCACCACCCCCGTGACCAATCGTAAACCCTCCCGTGGCTGTAGATATTCCAGTGGTAGGAAACCGGGGTCGTATAGGGGCCAGAGTATCAGTACGGGCCGTACACGCATTTAGAGGCAGTCATCCACCATCATTCGAGGGAGGTCAACAGGGGATCTCTACAAGAGACTGGCTACACGATGTCGAGGTCATCATGCGCCAATGCGATATTGATCAAGACTGTTGGGTTCTGATGGCCATTGGCACCTTCCGTGAAGATGCACGGCTGTATTGGGAGTATTGCGACCAAGAGATGCTGCTGGCACTAGATTGGGCTGAGTTTCATCAGGTTATGCTGGAGCAGTTCCCTCAGAAGAGCTCGACACCAGTCGCAGGCCCTTCGGAGAGTAGGACAGTGCCACCATCACCGGCCATGCCTAGTTATGCGGATATCAGAGATTTTGTTTTAAAGGCAGAGAGGCAGCAGATGATGTTGAGTGATACCGTATTTTCATATGCAGTCCGATTCCAAGACAGCATTGTGAGGGCGTGTCCTCTAACCAATATCACAAATGATAACTTTTGTGATATATTTTGGAAGGGACTCACTCTGGATTTACGGCAGAGAGTAACTCCTCTATACCCTGCTACTTTACGTGAGTTTATCATTGATGTAGCTAAGGTAGAAGAGGAAATGATGATGGAACGCATGGCGTGCAAGAGGCGAGAGCAGTTACTACAGGATGCCATGTTAGATCGCTTATATGGATCCGGACAGATGGCAAATGATCATGAGGCAGGTCCATCAGGACAACCAGAGGTAGTAGACCCAGCTGAAGGATCAACGCCAACCGAGGCCGAAAACGGAACAGATAACGAAGAAATGGATCCAATCGAATTTCTGACAATCCCAGAGGAACCTCAACCAGAGGAGTAGTGTAGAAATGCATGTATTATATATTTATATATATATAACTGTATATGTGTATATATGACAACGTTGAAAGGCTATTTTGGGGAAAGCCTTTAACCTGTTGTACTTTTGATATGAAAATGACAACCATATTTTGATTTATGCAATGAGTGAAATGTTAAATTATGTGATAATTAAAATTATTTGAACTAATATTATAAAAATATGATTGTGAAAAACCTAATGATTGATTCTTATGTAAATTAGGAAGTAGGCTAAGATGGTGAACCCAAGGAATCTGCGGAATATGCGAGGACGTCCAGTACTATCAGAAAGAGTGGATGAACTAGAAGCTCTAATAGAAGCTCAAATGAGGGAGAATGCTGAATTAAGACAAAGATTAGAACAAATGGAGTAGAGACAGGAACCGGAAGAAGATCAAGCCCCTCCAATGGCTGCACCAGAACCAGAAATACCTCCAGCGGCACAAGAAGAAGTGGCACAACCTCAACCACCACCCAGGAATAATGTCGAGCCATTGTACAAAAGATTCCGACGTATGAGGCCACCAGAGTTTGAGGGCTCCACAAACCCTCTGGATGCTGAGGAATGGTTGTCTTCACTCCATACAATACTAGAATTTATGGAGTTGAATGATCAAGAAAGAATTCTGTGCACATCCTTTGTCCTAAAAAGGGATGCAAGGTTCTGGTGGGAGTCGGTTAAGCTAAGAAGAAATATGTATACCATGTCTTGGTTGGATTTTCTGGAAGAATTCAATCAGAAATATTATAATCCGGCATTATTGCGACCACAACAAAGAGAGTTCGCAGAACTGAAGCATAGAGATATGATCGTGATAGAAGTCTGCAATAAGTTTGATCAGTTATCCAGACTTTGCCCATATACTGTCACCACTGAAAGGGAGAAAATCCAGAAGATGTTAGGGATGTTTCGCCCCGAGATTTCAGCACTGGTGGACAGTGGGTTAACGCCGCCTGACACCGTTTCTGATTGTGTTAGCCGTGCGTTAAGGGCAGAGTATTATCTGATTAGACAAAAGGAGGAAAGAGAGAAGGTCTGGGATGCAAAGAAAAAGGAGAAGATCTTGACTAAAGCCATACAAGCTGGACCTCAAACTGGACAAAGCAGCAGGCAGAATTCTATTGTCAAGGCTGGACAGTCCAGCACTGCGGGCCAGCAGTCTCAGGGAAAGAGAAAAGCAAATAATCCGAGGAATCGAAATCAGCAAAGGAAAACAAATAATAACGCTAGTCCTATGGTCCGAAACTGTGTGAGCTGTGGAAAAAGACATTCAGGTCGGTGCAGACTAGCCCCAAACGCCTGTTTTCAGTGTGGAAAGGACGGTCACTTCGCTAAAAACTACCCAGAAAATAGACAGAATATGCAAAGTTCATCACAGACACAGCAACGTCCTCAGGCACATGCACTACAGGTCAAAGCGGAAGGGTCATCCCATTCTGAAAGGTCAGAAAGACCAGAACGCTTACCTCGAACCGATGCAAGGATTATGGTCTATACGAAGGAGGAAGCGGAAGCGGGAACGTCAAATGTAGTGACAGGTCAGCTTTCTGTCGCTAGTAATTTGGCATCTGTTTTATTTGACTGTGGAGCTACGCACTCTTTCATTTCACATCAATTTGTGAATAGGATAGGATACCCTCAAGATCACATGGGTATGACATTTAAAACTGCATTACCCTCGGGGGAAGTCCTGATGTCCAATTACTGGCTACCACATGTGCCAATAATTGTGGCAAATAGGGAGTTATTTGCAGAATTGATCGTAATGGAGCTGGCCGACTACGATGTGATACTAGGAATGGATTTCCTAGGAAAGTATCGAGCTACGATCGATTGTCGGAACCGGATGATAAAGTTTCAACTTGATGAAGAAGAAGGATTTGAGTATCTTGATACGTCACGAAGATCACCAAAGAAAATGATCAACTCGATGGAAGCTAAAAGGATGATGTCTAACGGCTGTATTGCATACTTAGCATGCGTTTTGGATATGACAAAGGAATCAACGTTGCAACCTCAAGACGTCCTTATTGTAAAGGAGTTCATAGATGTTTTTCCAGAGGAATTACCAGGATTACCGCCTAAACGAGAAATTTCCTTCGAAATAGAGCTGATTCCAGGAACCGCACCAATCTCAAAGGCACCGTACCGGATGGCACCGGCAGAGTTAAAGGAATTACAGGAGCAGCTAAAGGAACTTCTGGATAAAGGATTCATACGCCCAAGCTATTCCCTATGGGGTGCTCCAGTCTTGTTTGTCAAAAAGAAAGATGGTTCATTCCGGATGTGTATTGATTATCGGGAACTGAACAAGGTTACCATCAAGAATAGGTACCCGCTACCTAGGATTGATGACTTGTTCGATCAACTTACAGGAGCAGCAATATTCTCCAAAATTGATCTGCGATCAGGATATCATCAATTGAGAATCAAGGAGAGTGACATCTACAAGACTGCATTTCGAACCCGTTACGGTCATTATGAATTTCTGATAATGCCGTTTGGGTTAACAAATGTACCAGCGGCCTTTATGGACCTGATGAATCGAATCTTTAAGGAATATTTAGATAAGTTTGTTATTGTATTCATCGATGACATTCTTATATATTCCAAGACTCGAAAGGAGCACGAAGAGCATTTGAGAATTGTTCTGCAAACAATAAGGGAACATTAACTCTATGCCAAATTCTCTAAATGTGAATTTTGGCTGAATAGAGTACATTTCCTTGGACACGTGGTTTCCAAAGAAGGAATTGCAGTGGATCCTGCTAAAGTGGAGGCGATCAATGAGTGGCCCGTACCTAAAAGCGTGACAGAAATACGAAGTTTCTTAGGTCTGGCCGGCTATTATAGGAGATTCGTGGAAGGATTTGCACGACTCACCGCTCCTATTACAGCTCTTACGCACAAGGAAAGGAAATATGAATGGACTGAGCAGTGTGAGAAAAGTTTCCAAGAACTAAAGAAATGACTCACGAGTGCGCCAATACTTACACTTCCGACGGAAGGAGAAATGTTCGTGATATACAGCGATGCTTCAAAAATGGGATTAGGAGCTGTCCTGATGTAAGGCGATAAGGTGATTGCCTATGCCTTGCGTCAACTAAAGGACCATGAGAAAAATTATCCCACACACGATCTGGAACTTGCCGCAGTGGTGTTCGCATTAAAGATTTGGCGTCACTATTTATATGGAGCTCAGTGTCAGATTTATACAGATCATCAGAGTCTGAAATATTTCTTCACACAAAAGAAGCTAAATATGCGGCAAAGGCGGTGGCTTGAACTGGTAAAGGACTATGATTGCGAAATCCTCTATCACCCAGGAAAGGCCAATCGAGTTGCAGATGCGTTAAGTAGGAAATCTACTGTCCCACAGCAACTACCGATCAAAGAACTCCCCAGGCCATTACAGCAGGAAATCAACATGTTGAAGATGGAGCTGATAACTGGAAAGCTAGCCGCAATACAACTGGAGTCAACCCTATACAAAGACATCAGAGAAGCTCAAAAGAAAGATCCGACATTAGCAAGCTCGCAAAGAGAAGCTTCCGAGGATGGATTAATACTACATCAAGGGAGAATTCAAGTTCCAAATAATGAAAGATTAAGGAAGCAGATTATGGCTGAAGCACACCAAATGCCCTACTCAATACATCCCGGGGTCAGCAAGATGTACCAGGATCCGAAGTTGCAATTCTGGTGGAAAGGGATGAAGAAGGACATAGCAGAATTTGTAAGCAAGTGTATAACGTGTCAGAAGGTTAAGGCTGAGCATCATTATCCAGGTGGGAAACTTGAGCCGTTAGAAATCCCGGAGTGGAAGTGGGAGCATATCACGATAGACTTTGTGATGGGACTACCAAAGACCCGAGAAGGCTATGATGCCATCTGGATTATTGTAGATAGATTGACAAAAACGGCAAGGTTTATCGCAGTAAAGATGACCTTCTCGTTGGAAAGGTTAGCAAAATTGTATGTTAACCACATAGTCAGACTACATGGAGTTCTTAAATCCATTGTGTTAGATCGTGATCCAAGATTTACTTCGAACTTCTGGACATGCATACAAGAGGCGATGGGAACAGAAGTACGACTAAGCACCACATTTCATCCGCAAACAGACGGGCAATCTGAGCGAACTATTCAGACTCTTGAAGATATGCTGCGTGCATGTACAATAGATTTTCCAGGAAGTTGGAACGAGAAACTTCCCTTGGTAGAATTTTCATATAACAATAGCTACCAAGCATCGATAGGTATGGCACCTTATGAAGCCTTGTACGGAAGGAAGTGCAGATCACCAGTTCACTGGTATGACCTACAAGAGAAACGACTGCATAAGACTGATTTCATCCAGGAAACGGTGGATGCAGTTACAAAAATACAGCAGCGGATGAAAACAGCCCAGAGTCGACAGAAAAGCTATGCAGATAAAAGACGAAGATTCCTGGAGTTCAATGAAGGGGACTTCGTATTCCTAAGAGTTTCCCCGATGAAGGGAATAATGCGATTCGGAAAAAAAGGAAAGTTAAGTCCAAGATATATTGGACCCTACGAGATCATCGAGTGCATTGGTAAGGTCGCCTATAGATTAGCACTACCTCCAGAAATGTCGACAGTACACAACGTGTTTCACGTGTCGATGTTACGAAAGTATATATCGGACCCATCCCACGTGTTGAAACATGAGCCGATCCAGATTCAAGAAGATCTCACTTAGAAAGAGAGACCGGTTCAACTACTGGCACGCGAAAATAAAGTCTTGAGGAATAAAACGATCCCATTAGTCAAAGTCCTGTGGAAAAATCACAACATTGAAGAGGCTACATGGGAACGTGAAGATGAAATGAAGAACTTGTACCCCTACTTGTTCTAAATTTTCGAGGACGAAAATTTTATAAGGAGGGATGAATGTGATAACCGGGAATTTTAGATTCTCGAATTATGTTAAACTTTGTATGTAAATAACAAAATTAATGAATAAAGTGTGAAAACATTGTATTTTAATACTGTTGTGAATAGTGTAAAATATTCTGGCAGTGTTAAAATATGTAAGTTTGAGGATGGAAAATCCTACCGAACATAATCGGGTAAGACGGTTCGAAATCAGAACCGAAAACCCTAGAAAGTGCATTGAAATGTACTAAAACAATAGAAATTTACGGTAGAAAATTCTGATCAAACGGAAGCAAAATAAGACAAACCGACTGCACGAGAGGCGCTAAAAACTCGCCTACGCGATTTCGGTAAAGTTCCGTTCGGATCGGATAACAGTCAAAAATTGACTACGAATTAATTCAAGATTAATATGAATAGTTGATGACATCACTATGATGATGTCATAAAACAAATTAAATTTGTGTCAAAATTTGAAAGCTTTAATAGGTGTATGGCTAGGATTGATTCACTTTTTGATCAAAGGTCAAGATCATGCCAAAATTCACTTAAGAAAAAATTAAAAAAATTTTAGGTAATTTGTTGAAAGGCCATTCGGCCATGTGGAAAGCAAGAAGAAGAAATTTTATTTTTGACCCAAAAACTCTTACTTTTTGGTCCTTGAACAATTAAGAAATTGTTAGGAAAAAATTACAAAAAGGCCCTTGATTTTTGCCTATAAATAGGCATCAAAAATTCAAGAAAAAATTAGAGAAATTCAACCAAACTCTAGCCAAAAATTCCCAGCCAAAAACCGTGGGGAAGAAACACATCAAACCAAAAATTTTGTTTGAAAATCCACACCAAATCTAGTTTAAAGTTCACTTCCAATATCATGCCAACAATCAAGCAAGGTAAACCCTAAATTTGAAACTTTTTCTTTGGTTTTTTCTACAAAAAAACCGTGGGTTTTGGAAGTGAAAAACAATGAGAAAAATTTGTTGAAATGTTGATTTTTAGGATAGTTTAATGTTGTGATATTCAAAGCATGATATTGGAAAGAAAAACAAGCAAAATTTTACATGTTTTTCTTGTAAAATCCGTGGCTCTTAGGGTGTTTTAATCTCATGAATTTTGTTGTTTTGTTATAGTTTTGATGTTCATTTAATCATATGAAAAAAATTGAACATGAAATGAAAGCTAGAAACAAGAAAAATTTCTTTCTATTGTTGGCATAAAAAAAACGTGGATATGTTAGGGTTGTAATGCATGTTTTGTTAGTTTTAAATGTTATCTTATACATTAAAAAGTATAAGACTAATGTGATATGGTGATGAAAATTTATTTGATAAAAAATCTAGTAAACTAGGGTTAGTTTGAAAAAGAAAATGGTTATGTGATGTGATTTGTAAATGTTGAAACATATGGAAAGTTTTTATACAAAGTTTGGAAACTTTGTATAAAATAGGCCTCTGGTATAGTACGTGGCAGGTACAAAGGTTCTGAGGCGTACCTAACGCCGGGAAACCTTAAAAATACAAGCAGAAATGCTGCCGAAATTTCTAAAATCGGCTTAAGGGCATTTCAGGAAACGAGGGGTAAAATATCGAACTCGGAAAGGAAACCGAGACCCCTCGGTGAATTATGATTAGAAATGGAAAACCAACCCAAAAGGAATAGTAAATCG
The DNA here is from genome assembly GCA_035233585.1 of Antiaris toxicaria. Taxonomy (NCBI): domain Eukaryota; kingdom Viridiplantae; phylum Streptophyta; class Magnoliopsida; order Rosales; family Moraceae; genus Antiaris; species Antiaris toxicaria. The sequence goes on from CP141157.1 coordinate 27,752,299, forward strand.
ACCCTAAAACACTAAATTGCCTAAAACAGGAAAAAAATCGATGTTAGGGGTATTTTGGGAAACGAGGAAAAAATTTAGGTCGGGGTAGGAAACCCGAGCCTCTCAGGGTCCGAGGGGCGGGGACGGGATGAATAACGTTTAGTAAATAGTGAAAAGGCCATTTGAGGCCCCGAAACACTCGAAAAATGGAAAAACGACCCAAGGTGACGGATGAATAGTAATCGAGGGTCGGGAAAAATAAAGTTGGGATTTTGCAGCAATTTAAGCTGTAAAATGATACGAAAGCTTAGGAAATATTACTTTAGAATTTTTAAACTTAGAAAATTTGGAAGAAACAATAGAATGAAGCTAATTATAGTTCCAAAACCCGTTAGGGGCAAAATGGTCATTTTGACCAAAAATTTCCGAAAGGGCTCGGAAATAGCCCTAAAAGACCTAGAATAACTTAGACAAAATTATAAAACTCAAAATAAGAATTTTAGAGTCAAAATTCTAAGAATTTTAAGAAACACGGGCGTGTATTGGGATACACGGCCGTGTATAGGAAAAATGTTATAACCCGAGAAGTACACAAGCTTGAACACGGGCATGTATCGAGCCGTGTACAGTTACACGGCTAAGGAAGAAAAGAACATGGCCCTGTAAAATAGAACCGAGAGGTGCACGGCCTGGAACACGGGCGTGTCGCAGACCGTGTACCACCAATAAAATTTAAATGTGTAGAATATTAAATAAAATAAATACATATTTTAGATAATAAATAAAAAGGGGTATTAACAGACACTATGATATCTGTAGGAACCCAAAATAAAGATAGGACTGCGGAGGAGTTCCGGGAGTGGACACTAGCGCAGTATTGGTAAGTTCAAGCATTTTCATGTCTGCAACATGAAATACTGTGTTAATATATTCTACACTAGCTGCACACTAGATATAAAATCCTATGAAAATTTGGGAATTAGTTAGTATAACCGATCCCAAATTGAGAAAATAAGTAAGACCTACGGGCAATAGAGGATTGTGACCTTGAGGTGACTTATGTAACCACCTAGTCAAAACAGTAAATTGAAAGATGGTAAATGAAACCACTAAGGCGTACCGCCCCTCCAACATAGTGGTGGAGGTTTGTCAAATCCTACGGGATTATCAGGGCTGTGGAGGACGATGTTCTAAGGTCACTTCTTGGACCCTCCCAGTCAGCGCGCAAATAATCATCGGTACTGCCATAAACAGAGCTCTACATTAGACATCAATTAGAGGATAAACAATCAATAAAATGATGGAAATCATAACTGAGCATAACCGAAACTTACACTAGAGAAAGGTAATTTCGGTTAGGGTAAATGAATAGTATCCTGATAAAGTAAAGTGAATAGTAATCAGTTAGGGTAACTGGTACTATTCACCGGTCAAAGGTCAACTGTACTATTCATGGTGAATAGTACTATTCATGGTGAGTAGTCTATTCATAAGAAATTAGGTTATTCTTGTCTTTGAATCATTATGATTCTTACTATGTATGTTTGAACTTACTGAGCCCGTTAGCTCATCAGTTTGTTCATGTTGCAGGTAAGAAACCTGTTCTGTAGATATATGGATGGCGGCAGGATGCAGACGTGTTAAAGGGATAGGGAACTCACCGTGGACATGGTCCTGCCATAAGTTTTCCGCTGAGCTTTTGAGTAAAGAAAATATGTTTGCAGACAAAAACTACACTACATATAAATATTATATTTGTATCAAATATGTTGTACTTATTTCAGACATGGAAAAAAAATAGTGTTATATTTTATATCGCTTTCTTAATTAATATTCATAAGAAAAATATGTATTAAAGAAAAAAAAATTGGGGTAAAATTTTAGGCCCTTATATTTAAGAAATTCAGTTCAAACGTTTAAAAACTGACGACTCGGATTCGGCACCCGAACAGTCTTGGTCGACCATAGAGTCGATTCATGACGGTTACGAGTGGTTGGAATCTGGGGACGTCACATTGCAATTCTTTAATGGAGCATCAACAATAGAGCGGCAATAATGAAGAGTGGAAACAAATATGAGAAAGAGTAAACGAATTATCAATAATGGAGCTCGAAAGACAGGGAAACAGATGATCGAAAAGGAAAAAAAATTAAAAACAAAAAAAATTGAAAAACATAACCAAACCTTACAATTCTGTAATGGAGTGTCAACAATGGAGCGACAACAACAAATGGAGTGGCAACAAATCTGAGAAAGAGTAACCAGACCTTACAATTCTGTAATGGAGTGGCAACAACGTCAATTGACAACAAATCTGAGAAAGAGTAACTAGACCTTACAATTCCGTAATGGAGCGTCAACAATGGAGCGGCAGCAAACGTAGAGTAGGGAACAATTGGAAAAATAGTTGTGGTTGGAGAAAAACGACTGATGAGGAAAACAAATATAAAGAGAAAAAGATTGTCAAAAAACAGAACAAGAAAATCTGTTAAAAAGGGAAAGAGTAAAAAAAGAATTTAAAATAATCAAAATTTAGAAATATGCTATATAAAGAGTAAAAAAAGAATTTAAAATAATCAAAATTTAGAAATATGCTATAATTTAACAATATAATTAACATATGCTATATAATTAATGAAGGTATTAGAAAACTGTCATTTGATATGATTTCCCTAAATCTTAGCAATTTAAAAAATTATGAGAGTAAATTATCAAAATTATAAATTTAAAATGTAAGTTACTAAAATATAATAAATTTGGGGAACAATATTATGAAAAATACTATAAATACCAACTTTAATATCAATTTTCAAACACGAACTTAAGTGATAAATGAATAGTTATTCTTTTATTAATAAATAATTAAAAACATCAACACATCAATTAATTGTACCTATTAATAAAAATAGATTATTTGAATTGATACTTAAAAATTAAAATTAATGTTAATATAATTAGTATTACTGTAATATTATGAACCCTCAGTGTAAATATCCTATTTACCATGTAGTCCCGTTAATTTATGTGGTAGTCTCCAAACCTCACTCCCCATTAAGTGGCCCGCCACCGTACAGCAGCCAAGACTACGAATGATTTTGGCTTTAGTATTCTTTGTTCATGCCTAGTTTTTAAATTGCCTCACCTAACCCAAAACATTTTTTTTGTTTCCAGGCAAAAAAATGTGATATGGTACAAGAGAGTCTCTATCAATAGAATAAAAGTAACTAGTTAATTTTTATTATAACTTTTTATAGATGTCATCAAATTCTTTTGAATATTATACTTTTCTTAAATATGAAGATTAGGAGGTAATCTGACCATTTAAAACTTTATTAATCACCACCATAACTAATGTGAAACAGGGGCAACACAGTCCTGACTACTCAACCCCCGTGTCACTAACCGACCGAACTGCAGTTTTTTTTCTTTCTTAAAAAAAAAAAAAAAAAAATAGACTGGACTTTTTTTTATGGCTTGAATAGCTAAACAAATACTTGAATGAGCTAATTTGCTGGACGCCCTTATCCAAACTGTTAGGCACTTTTTTATTTTTTTGAACACTTGCACAGGATTCGAGTCCAAACATTCTACTGTCTTTTGAAAAAGATTCATAATGCGGTAAGAATTTATTTTATTTTATTTTTTTCAGTATAAAGCATGAAGAAATGGCAGGAAAATCCCAAAAATACCACGTATGTATTGTTAAATCCAACATTTGTTCATATAACTTTGACAATTCAAAAAGTATCGGAAAACAAAAATAAAATCCCTTGACAAACGAGCTGGCTGTTTTCCAGTTTTCAAAATCCAATTTCATTTAAAAATTGAAAAAAAAAAAAAAAAAAAAAACACTAGTAGGCTTTCGGAACGCTTTCAGGACTCTTCCTCAAACTACCCTCGTCACAGTCGACATAACCCCAAAATCGTTCCTGTTGCCGCCCTCACTAAAAAAATTGTAGCTTTAGCCGCAATATCAGTATGTCGCTACAAAGTTACTTTTAATGACAAAATAAAATTTGTAACTAATGCTGATTAATAGTTGTAAATGTAGCAAAATATTTGATACTAGAGGATTAAGATTAAAATTTTGCCACATAATTAAAGAATTTAGCTACAGAATCTAATTTTGTAGCTAATTATGAGAATCAGTGAAAAAAAGAATTGTGGCAAAATACATTAGACGAAAAAGCTACATAATGTTTTATCACAAATGTTTAAATAGAACATTGTGGCAAAATACTTTTTTTCACTGATGTTTTATCATAATTGTGGCAAAATGTTTTAATTTAGCTACAAATGTTTTATCATAATTGTGGCAAAATGTTTTAATAGAAATTGTGCTCGAATTTCATTTCTTCGTACTCTATTACTTTAAGTTTAAATAGAAATTGTTTTGTGTGATTGATTGCAATTTAGTTCTAGCATATTCTTTCTGTCCATTCATAGGTGGACGATGCTTGGAATATGTCTGATAGATTTTCCAGAAGAGAATTTTCATAGATTAAACCTTAACTGTTTTCTCTATACAATTAACTAGTTATATAATGATCGAAAGGTGTTTGATGGAATTACCGAGAGAAAATTTTATTTTGGCCCTGTTTGGGGCTTGGTTTTGACATCTCCAAAATCAACTCTTTTCTAACACTTCATCACTTTTCACTATTTACATTTTCAAAAAGTGACAGTATACTTAAAACTTTAAAAATCCATAACTTTGTATATACAAGTCTAAATGAGATGATTTTTTTTAAATTGTATAAAATTTCGAGAGGAATAAAACAATATCTATATTGATTTTTTTTTTTGTAAAAAAATTTTAAAAATTTTATATTTTTTCACTTCAAACAATTTTTTTCTTCGAATATATTTTTCAAAACAACTTTTTTTCAACCCAAAAATTTTATCTCTAGACATCTCCTCAAGCACCCCCCTTATAGTTTAGAATAAAAGAAATATTGGTGTTGTTTGTTGGTTGGTTAGCTATAGTGCATGACGACGAAGTAATTTTATAGCCATAAATAATTGTAGTGGTAATCCAATAATCTCAACTAGAGTTGTTTCAATTACCCGGTGTTGAATCAACCTTTAAATGTTAACACTACTATGTTAATATCACTCCAATAGGATCCATCCATTGTTTGAAATGCTTTGGCATTTGATTTGATGGGTCACGATTCTGGTAAAAATAATCATTGAACTAGGTAGCTTCAGAATTGATCATCTCTAGCTCCTTGATTTCATTTTGTACCTTAAAAGACCTTACCATAGTTTTGGGGTCCTGACTTTAAATTCCACAGAAAAGGAGTGAGACAAACAGGAGAAATTGAGAAGCACCAAGGATATATCACCGTTCCAAAACCAAGTCATTCTCACGGATTAGATATGGGCTAGTAATGTTTAGTATTAGTTGAATCCATTGTCGTTTAGCCACATTCATTTCAAGAATACAACTTTATTTTATGCTTGCTAAAAGTTAGAACAATGGAGATAAGGACAAGGAACTAAGTGTGCATTTGGTTCAGCATTTTCGCTTAATCTAACTTGTAAATTAAGTTAAGTTGACTATTTTGTTCTAATTTAGTTTAGCATGATTTATACTGGAGATTATAAAAGTAGAGATAACTTGTATTAGAAATTGTGTTAAAATAGTAAAAGTAGACACTACCAAGATAAACTAAACTAGAATTAATTTGACCAACTTAGTTAAACTTGTAAGTTAGATTAAGATAGATCTTGGAATCAAATGAACCCAAATCACCTTAATCTTTTGTATGATACCCATTATAATGGTGCAAATAAAAAGTGGGTTGATGAGAAATCAAAAGATGTTTATGTAAATGAACTTTAGTTTCTTCCTTGTATTCTAACAATATTTTAGGCTAAAATATATTACTATTGTCCTATGTAGTATAGATTTCTGACTTTATCTCTATGAAAAGTAGGCTTGATGATGGTTCTTATTTTTATTAAGAAAATAGCAATAATAAGCTTGTCGCCTCACGACCACACTTGCCCTTCACAATTAAGTAATAAGATGGGTTTCACTTGTTTACTCTGTTTTTATGGTAATAGCAAGTTACTACTTATATTGGTTCTAGCATATAATATTTACATGTGACTATTATTTTATGTTTCAGGATGAGATTTCTGAGCTCCAACTTAAAGCAATGGATGAGGGCAATCCCATGAAATTGGATAAAAATTTTTATTGTGTGTTACCCCCAAAATCAGGGTATGTTCGTGGTTTAGGAGCTGCCTAAAGCCTAGCACAACCAAGTTAAAGAAACTCAATGAGCAAATTAGTAAGGATACTGAGGAAGCTAAACAGATAGTAGAAGCAGCTGAGAAGAAAATTGATGAACTATTGGAAAGAATTTGCATGCTAGAGGACAAACAAGCCTGCCTTGAGACATCATTCATGACCACATGAATGTTGAGCTACAAGCTGGGCTAGCTTCTGTGCGACGTGACATGCAAGGAGGAGTCTGTTCATTCACTGACACTCCTGGTATTGACACATTACTTTTCTTTGATATAATGTATTAGCTTAAGTTTTTATTTTTTCTTTTAACTAAATAAACATTACTCATTTTAACTTATAACTTTAGCATATTATATAGTGTTTTGTTGAATCCATGATTTTTTTTTTTTTTCAGATTATTAAATGTGGACCATATGGGGGAGATAACAGTGAAAAAGATGTGACCTAATCCTAATTGGTAATATCTCTCTTATCTTTTCTAATTGTCAAACATGACCTAAAAATGTTTTTACATCATCTTTTTGTATGTTATTATTATAGACAAGGGATGAGATTTTATTTGCATTGTTCATAAACGTTATGGTTATTGCAATTGTATATTGAATGCTTTTGGTATTTTAATAATCCATAATTATGTTATTGCTAAGCTGTTTGGCTTTGATATGTTGCTGTTTCTTAGATGTTTGGTAATTGTGAACGTAAATCTGTGGATTGTTGTGACTTAATTTTTTTATTTTTTAAATCCTATTTGTATTATTGAATTCGTGGTCAATTCTTCAGTAAATTACTCTGAACTTGTCTCTAAAGAGGATGCAAAAAGATGAAGAAACTCTTAACTCTCTTCCAAATGATGTAGAGTCATTTTTACTTGTCAATGATGTAGAGTTAATCTTCTCTCTGGATGAAGAATTAAATGAAGATTTTGTTTGTGCCTTGTAACCATACTATTCTAATTTTGACTAGATTCAGAAAGCAGGATCAGTGCAGTAGCCAAATGCTATAAGGTGTCCATAATAAATCCTACTCAAGCAGCTCTTATTATCAGAATGCAGATCATACCTTCCAAGTATGCTAACCCAGTCAAAGTTGTAGCATTCTTTGATACAGGAGTCTCATACACAATCATGAATTCAGATATTCTCCCAAACAGATACTGGATCAAGAAGAAACATTTCTTTTATGCTACTAACAACAATATCTTCTGCATACAGTCAAGCTCCAGTTCTTTTCAGGATGTTCAATAATCCATCAAGTTATTAGATCAAAGTTCCTAGGCAAGGAACTAATAATTAGATTTGATCTCTATATAAAGAAACAAGGACTGAGAATCCTTCCACTAGGTCTGGCGTACAAACAATACTTCTTAGCATAGAAAGAAGTTTCAAATTATTTCCAACTTCAGACTGATCCCTATCAAGAGATTAGAGCTCAGCTTATCCATGAATCATATGCAGACTCTCATGCAGAATTCCTGAAAAGGTGCAGTAGACCACTATAAAGAAATGAAGAATTTTTTATTTCTCTTTCATTCAAAAAAAAATGAAAACGTCAATCCCATCAAAGCTGCTCACCCAGGAATGAATCCTGAACACAGAATAATGGCGTTCAAATAATGTGAAGAGCTCAGACAGCAAGGACTCATTGAAGCTACAAGTTCACCATGGGCGTATCATGCATTTTATGTCAACAAGAGATCATAACAAGTGAGAGGAAAATAGAGGTCGGTTATTAACTATCAACCACTGAATCATTTCTTGGTAGATGATAAATTTTTCTTGACAAAAAAAACTTTCATATTTGCTAGTCTATCCCATGCGAAAATCTTTTCAAAGGTACGATTTTGACAATTGGGTATTAAACCTGAAGATAGACGTAAAACAGTTTTTTGTATTCTTGACCCCCACTAGCAATGGACCGTTATGCCATTTGGACTTAAAACGGCCCCTTCATTGTTTCAGAAAGTTATGAAAAAAAATTAAGGTTCAATTCTTGATAAAGCCTTGATCTATATCGATGATGTTTTCTTGTTTTCATCCTCACAAAAAGCCCATATTGACCTTTTAGCTCAATTCTATGAGATCATTAAATCCTATGGAATAAAATTCTCAGAAAGAAAGATGTAAGTAGGCTAGGTAGAAATTGAATTCTTGGATATGAAGTTTAAGGATGGCTAGTACTAGGCCTAACCACATATAGCCCAGTAATTGTTGAAGTTTCCAAACGAGCATCTTACCAGGGTCTAGACTCAATAGTTCTTGGATATTATAAATTACCTAAGAGACTTTGTTTGAAACTTATCCAGATACACAAGTCTACCTTCAGTCATGCTCAAAAAGGAGTCCCCACCATGGGTAAAAGCTTAAGCAAAAGTGGTCAAAAAGCTGAAAAGATTGATGCAGAACTTGTCACAACTACAAATTCCTTCTAATGGGAAAAGAATCCTTCAAACAAATGCAAGCTTTAACTATTGGGGAGCAGTTCTTTTGGAAAAAGTTAAGGATAAGAAAAGAAATGTCTGTGGATACAAAGTGGCAAATTCAAAGATTCTCAACTTCACCATCATTCCATGTTCAAATAACTGTTAGCAATCAAGATGGGAATCATGAAATTTGAGTTTTATTTGATTGGATAACATTTTCTAATGGAGACTGACTTTGCGGTAGCTAAAGATATGTAACTTTTAAGCAAAATAAAGCTGTCAATGCCCAGTTATTACGTTTGCCCACCTGGTTTTTCCAATACTCATTTGACATTAATCACATTAAAAAAAAAGACTAATTTAATCCCAGATTTCTTATCTAGACCACCTTCTATAAATATCCTTTTGAAACCAGCTAAATCTCCCATATCAAAACTCATTCCCCTCATTTACACCATGACAACCCCATGTCCTCAAGAGTCAGTCATTTCAAAAGATGCTTTGTAAGTCACAAGAAGCAGAAATCCAAAGAAAAAAGCAGTTGCTAAAGCGATCAAAATGTTATCCTCATTAATCAGAAGACTAGGAAAACCCATTCTGGTTAACTCAAGTCTCCATCCTCACTATCCATTCTCCAGAATTATCCATTTCAGAGACGCTCTATTCATACTAAAGTCGTTAGCTCATCTTTACTGGTATTTTATTAGCCAGTACACCATTACAATTGAGGTTCAGACAGTGTCTTTACGCACATCAATCAGGAGTTTTATAGAACAAGAAGATTTCCAATCAGCGTATATGACGTAGATGCCAGTCCTTAACTGGTTTGCTTTTCTTAACAGGTGGGATGAAATACGCACATAAGAATAGAATAGAGTTCGTGGCACACGACCCTATTTTATAACCTTCCCTACAAAGCCAGAAGACAATTAAGCACATCCATTCAAATGTTGGACCATTTTGTTTATTAGTATCAACTGTACAAAACAAGCAGATGCAGAGTATGTATGCAATCCATAAGTTGAAGTCTATGAGTCTTGTTGCTTCACAAAATATAGCTACGCAAGTGCACGTGTCGCAATCAAGTAATAAAGTGAATGAGTAGAGTATCGTCCCACAGAGACTTTATCACTAAGAATCTTAAGGAAAAACTAAGCCAAGTAATTGCAAAATTTAATAATGAGTTATAATCAAATAAAACTAACGTAATACCAGAAAATAAAAAAATGCAAACAACATGTGAATCAAAAAGAATAGATTAATAATCAAGCTAAAATGAGTTGACTGAGAATCAATTTCCCCTCCCTTGTAATCTGACAATGTATGCTACAGAAATGCTACAGCAATGTTTCTCAGTTAACCTAGAACTCAATATTTCACAAGATTCTTCCGAATTACTTATGCTTCTACCTCTTTTCTTTATATTTAACATATTCCTATGCCAAAAATAAAAATATGAGGTCAAATTGAGATCAAGTTCATGATCGACTATGTGAGGCAAATATGCATTCCTGCTCGACTTGTAAAAAATTAGTTAATTTCTTTTACAAAACTAACTACTCATACATCATTCAATACCTATCTAATTCTAACTAGTTTTCCAACCAATTAGAATCTCAGTTTTATGCTCAAGATGGCCAGTCAATGAGCACAATTCAACAAAATAATTAATATCAAATGAACTGATGAATATTAAAATAACAAGCTAAGCATTCACGTCTTAATTATAAGATCGGGTACTTTATCATCCCAGCCAAAAGGAAATTTAGTTCATGGTTGATTTTCTACGGAAAACCCCAGAAAATATAGACATTGTTCAGAGAAAGAGAGAGTGAAAATACAACCAAAAATGGGACAGAAAACAAACGGAAGTGTCAAGCACACGGTGTTGGTTGTGGTATTTTTGGCTATCCCTTCCGGAAATGGCCGAATTTCCATTCCTATGCCTGTGTACTCTTTTCTTCTTTTAAATCTGTCCTTTTTCTTTCTGCTATCCCGAATCACCCGCTGCTTGTCTATCGTCACCCCCCTTTCAGAAAAACATAGGCTTCCTTTTATATGCTAGGGCAAATGAACGATGGCCATGTATGAGCAATCTAATGGCTGAGCAATTTTTTTATGTCCTAACAATGAGACAACTCACAGCTTTTGTCTTTTTTTGCCCAGTCCAGCAAATAAAAACTGCTGCCAGCTATGTTATGACATGTCCATGTAGCACAACAGTTTCTGCCCAGTTTGCTATAGCACTACTACAGTAACATCTGAAGCAACTCATCCTTGCCATTTTTCTTAACTTTTGCAATTTCCATCCAATAGGAGCATGATTTTCTATCCAAGCAGCCCGTTGCTATTTATGGTCTACAAAACACTTAAAAACACCAACAAATTGCTAGGAAAATAAATTTAAACACTTGGAAATAAAATTCCACAAAATGGAGCAAGCATGCATTTTTGAACTAAAAACTTATTGGACAAAACACATTTTCATCTTCAAACTAGCCTTGATAACTCTCTTCCCTAGAGTTATCACACCTCCAAACTTAAACCATTACTCATCCTCGAGTAATGAAATAGAGACACAAACTCACGAATAAAACACCAAAAAGATAGCCAAGAATGACACAAACAACTCTGATCTTACTACAATGTATTGTTGGAGCAGAATTTCCTGAATTACCATTTTTATTGTCTAGCTCATTCTTAAGATCAACACTTATCAAAGATTTGTTTAATTCATTACCAGCTTGCCCTCCTTGAGATTTTTTTCCCCCTAGTGCGTGTGTGAAAATTATAGCTAGAATTTTTTTTGATCACCCAAGTCTAGCTAAACCTTGGTCATCAAACTTAGTTGATGGTTTCATAAGCTGGCATTTTAAATCTCTCTCCACTAATACATGTCAACTAAGTAGTAAAGGAAGAATAAGCTGCCAAGGCATGATTAGGAACTTTTTCTGCGATGAAAATGGGGGTGTATATTTATTTTATTTATTTATTATTAATATTTCTTTTCTCTTTTTTTTTTTAATGAAAGATCTCTAAAGTCACCACTGTCTTTTTACGCGAATGCCAACATTTATGATGAAGACACCCGATTACTCAACAGGATCACCAATTGAGATGCTATCTTGCTCATATTCCTAACTACTGTTTGATGCAAAAGTATACATGGGGCTCATGTTACTCCTAGTTACTAGGTGATTCAGAATAGCAGAATAAGTCCAAAGCCCCCCCCCTCCCTCCCCCCCCCCCCCCCCCCCCCCCCCCCCCCTTTTTTTTTTTTTGAATTAACCCCCAAACTTTGACTTAGTTCCTTCTTAACCTGACTTACATCTCCCTTTTATGCTTGGCTTCTTGAGAATTCACCTCGACGGATTCACAAAACCAATTCTAAAACCTTAAGTTCTCTCAAAAATTTAGATTTTCCTAGGTTTTCCAAAGGAACTCTAACTATAGCCTATTGTGCAAAACTGGATAAAACAAATTTTTTTTTTTAAAAAGTAAGCTAATAATGAACCTCACCAATTTTCAATTCATGCCAATCTATCCTATGAACTAGACATCTCCAAACAATTACTTGATATTTTTTTTATATATACTGTAGCAAAAACAACTCCAACAGTGCTATAGTAAGATCAGGGGTATGAACAAACAAACAAATCGACTCACAAACACATAAAAGCAATAGCACAATCACATCAACTCGAAAATGTTATAGCTATGAAAAATCAGCAATGATTTTATTATTATATATATTTTAAATATTGAAATAACCCCCAAACTTTAAATGAAATTTTCAGAATGAATTAAAAAATGAAAAACAAAGAGAAAAGAAGTAGAACTCCCTGGGACCAAGGTGGGATTCCTTGGTAGTTACTCTTCATCTGATGGGCTAGGGGTCTCTTTGCTGAGAAGCTCTGCAGGGAATGTAGTGAGAGGGCATCGCGGCTGGGAGGAACTCTGCTGTAGCATCTGGTGAAGAATAGTATCCCTTTGCTGTGCATAGCCCCAGTACTGCTGCTGCTACTTCTGCATTTGCTGCAGCATTGTCATCATCTCATATTGTTGAATCTCCTGCAGACTCATTCTTGTTTCTAATATCTGGAGACTTTGATTCATTACTAGAGGAATCTCCATCTTGCTGCTTGATGCTGTAGCCTCGCTAGTGTCCGAGGGTCATGAGGACGGGCCAGCTTCTTCCTCATCATCAGCTTCGGTGTACCTTGTTTGTCTTGAACCTTCTTGTGCAATCCTCGCTACTGCAGTAGGGGTGATGATCCCTGTCACTTTTAGCTTCTCTTCGTCATCACTGTGGACGACTCCATTGATTTCGCACAAACCTGAGATTAATGACGGGAACCAGAGATAGCCCGATGAATGCTATGCACAGCTGCATAACTCCTCATATATAATTTTTCCCACATTGATTTGTCTTCGTGTCATGATACAGTAGAGGAGAAGTGCTCGGTCCCTTGACACCGTTTGGACATGTGTAGAGGGCATTAATCTTGATTTCAGGAAATGGTACCATATTCATGCTCCAGTCTTCAAATTATTTCGAGGAAATGTATATGCTCCGTGAGCTGATATTTTCCATTTTGTCCCCTCTATGCAGAGTATGGATAATACCTCTTTCAGCAATTCATCTGTCAAGTTCTCTACCAACTCTGAGTAGATATCTGCAGCTTCTTCTAACGTATAAAATGCGTCTTAATTACAAGATCGGGTACTTTATTATTCCAGCCAAAAGGAAATTTAGTTCATGGTTGATTTTCTACGGAAAACCTCATAAAAAATAGACATTGTTCAGAGAAAGAAAGAGTGAAAATACAACAAAAAATGGGACAGAAAACAAACGGAAGTGTCAAGCACATGGTGTTGGTTGTGGTACTTTTGGCTACCCCTTCCAGAAATGGCCAAATTTCCCTTCCTATGCCTGTGTACTCTTTTCTTCTTTTGAATCTGTTCTTTTTCTTTCTGCTATCCCGAATCACCCACTGCTTGTCTGCCGTCACCCCCCTTTCAGAAAAACATAGGCTTCCTTTTATATGCTAGGGCAAATGAACGATGGCCATGTGTGAGCAATGTAATGGCCGAGCAATTTTTTTATGTCCTAACAATGAGACAGCTCACAGCTTTTGTTTTTATTCTGCCTAGTCCAGCAAATAAAAACTGCTGCCAGCTGTGCTATGACATGTCCATGTAGCACAACAGTTTCTGCCTAGTTTGCTATAGCACTGCTACAGTAACATTTGAAGCAACTCATCCTTGTCATTTTCCTCAACTTTTGCAATTTCCATCCAATAGGAGCATGATTTTCTGTCCAAGCAGCCTGTTGCTATTTATGGTCTACAAAACACTTAAAAACACCAACAAATTGCTAGGAAAATAAATTTAAACACTTGGAAATAAAATTCCACAAAATGGAGCATGTATTTTTGAACTAAAACCTCATTGGACAAAACACATTTTCATATTCAAACTGGCCTTGATAACTCTTTTCCCTAGAGTTATTAAGTCCAGTAAGAGTCTCTTCCTTGTCAATACTCTAATGCACAGACAGCTTGAAAAACTATTGTTTCTCAAGAATTAGGTAATTCCAGAATAAATTTGGCTAGTTCTGGAAGATGATGCATTATGAGAACAGTTTCCCTTCTATGTCTCAGAAAAAAATCCAGAAGGATATTAATTATTATGAATAGAGTAATTAAGATCCAGAAGGATTTCCAAAGGAAACATAGTCCTATAACTCACCTAATCTAGGAAGTCTAGACTACATGAGACCAGAGTTTTAGGATATCCAAGATGTATACTGGTTCTCTAATCTGTCTATCAGAGAAGATGAACTTGGTCTAGATGATGAAGCAGGACCATCACATTGCTCTCAACTATAACAAGAAATGGAAGATATCCCTGATCATCTGATTGAACCAGAGTGTAATCTAGAATACATAGAATACTTGAAGATAAATGCAAAAAGTTCAGAAGAAGAATGGGATCCGAACATGTCACCAGTCACAAACCAATTAGAGGTTGGAGAAATGGTGAGTAAACACTAATCCAGCACCAAGACTTATGACGTCATCCATGATGACATCATGACCAAGCCAGCACGGGGAATCTAAATTATTAGTAGCCTTATCTGTCAGAATCCTGATTTGTTTTTCTAAAGCAGATTCTTTACTTTTGAAAAGTATGTCTGTCAAGTACAAAAGAAGACTTTTCTGCTTTACTACTTTAGTGTGTCAGATATCTACTAAAAGTAGATTCCTTAGTTGTATTCTAAGACAGTTTAGAGTCTGAGGCATGTAAATAAATTGAGCCTCTTATAGTTTGTAATCAAGAAAGAAGAGAAAGAAATAAAAGTGTGGTTTTAAGAAATATCATAATTTTCTAGGTCCATCTTTTTGAAGTTTCAAAATAAGAGAATTAAAAAAAAAGAAAAAGAGAGAAACACACGAGTAAACGATCCTTAAAGTTCATCTATCGGTATTAATCTGTAATGTGAAGATTGAATAATGTAAAGATCTCAAAAGACCTACAGAGTCCATTTAACCAGGAGGGTGTCAGAGGGCCATTTGGTTGCGAGATCAATAGTCTATTTAATCTAAACTTACAGGTTGATATCAGAAACCCTTCTTGGTATCAGAGCCTAATACCCTTCAAAGTTTCAATCTCCTTTCCGATAATCTTATGGAGAAACTTCAATGCTTAGAAATGTCATTCGATAATCCCGTACTTTCTACTTCTACTTCTTCCTAACTTACTTCCTCCAAAAATAACCATGCCGCAGTATCAATAGTTCCTTTACCTTCCTTTTGAAAATCCGCTTTTAGTAAATTAGACTATTTTAGAGATCTCTTATGTCCCAGATGATAATAAAATTACTTTTGAAGACCTTCCACTCATAAATCCCTACCATGTCTTTATTAAGCCTGTAAATCTGATAACCAAGTCCATAAAATCCCTAATTCGTTCTTCTCCCAAGCAAACTAAAGAGTATGTCCAGTCTACTCGGTTTAACCAGTGTAACCTTCCTGCAACCACAAAAGAACAGTTTGTAACTCTTCAGATACTTGAAGAGTTTCCACATCAATGGCTTGCACAAGAGTACTCTCATATCCATTTTGGTTCCATTAGGATAGCTTTGACGTATCATGCATGTAAGGGCCTATTTATAAGCGCTAGAATGACTTTGTTGGATATTAGACTCAGGAGGTACCAACATGCTAATATAGCAACTATAAAGACTACCCTCAACGCAAGAACTATTATTTTCACCATTTATCCTAATTTTAACGTCTCTAAAAGACAACCGTCTTTTAGATGCACATAAAGTTCAGGTTCAGATTGCTGGTGTAGATCAAGATTCAAATTCTATTGGGTTAGCACTACACTATCAGATGGCGTACAGGGTCCAAAATCATGCTTTAGACTTGGCTTTGCTGGATACAATAGAAGCTTTGATGATCACTGTGGACTCTCAACATGTTTCTACATGCATGCATAACCTTAGGTAGATTTCCATTGACATTGCTCAAGAAGATCCTCTCAGAGACATGGATCACCAACTATGAAAAGCTTCATCAGCCACAAGTAGCAGTACAGTCTATAGAACCGACTTTCAAGACTAGACCAGATGGATTTGTAAAAATTACCTTCAAGAAAAAAGAAGAAGGCAACAGTTGCTTTTCAACACAGTTTATGATGACCCCAGTAAACCCGGTTTAAACTGAAATCTTGAGTTTTAATAATGGATGCAATCCATCATACGCCTTCAAATCAGATTCTGGACATTGTAACTAAGATGTTTTTAATTGCTTAGACTGTGTAACTCATATACAAGATGAAGATGGCTTGAGAAGCTCAAAATCCAAGAAAAGAAGCTCAGGGAAACAACTTAAACAAAAACTTAAAGATGATCATCAAGAGGTTGGACTTCTTAGTCAACCTTTAGGGAAGTTTGACTATATAGTCAAATACACCCCTCCACCACAGACCAACAAAGATGTTACTCCATTAGGATGAGACACAATTAATGATGATCATCCTAGAAGAAGCCAACAACCTCTAAAGCCTTCTCCAAGATCTATCAGAATTCTACCATGCTATAAACAAGCCCAAAGGTGGATCATAAGGCAAGAAAAACAAGTTTTGACTTCTCCCCTAGGTTCTCTTCCTCAAATTTGCATAATGCAGTCTTTTAAGTACGAGGAAGAATTCCCAGCTTTCACGAGTTTCAATAGTCAAGATGGATCTACAACCCACTAGCCTAAGGTACAAAATCCAAAAATACGAGAAGTTAATGGCTCTATGAAGGAGATCACTCCTGTAGAAGCAGTACTTAATTGGCAAACAGAGAATATGAGGGCGCAAAATAAATCAATTCAGAGGCTTAACTAGAAATAGTGATCGTTGATTCCAAGGTTGAATAACTCAGCCAAGGAATTCAAAAGTCAGAGAATTTAATCGACAAACTAACTCTGAAGATCCAGGAGACTCATGAAGATCTAATGAATATGGTTAGATCGAATAATGTTGCGAGAGCTATCTTTGCAGTCAAGGAAGCAGAGATGAAGAGCTTGAAGAACCAATATGCCTCACTTCAAGTACAATACCAAGCTAATCTGACAATAACAATAGAATCAACTATTTGGAGATTTGCTACTATGCCAAAGATGCATCAGCCAGTAGCCTTAGTCCCACCAAGAGAGAACTTAATTTTTCGTCTAAAAAGAATTTTAGATGAAGAACATAAGATCAAGAAGATTAGAGGGAAGCAAAAAGAAGCAGAACGAGCAGAACCTTCTCAGAGCAAGGAGCAGCTAATGGTTCAGTTTGCCTCTGGCACAACTAATCCGATTACTTAGTTGATTCAACAGCAATGCATGACTAAAGTCCCAGAGATTCAGCTTCAAGAAATTCAGCAAAGTCTAGAAACTTTAGAAGAATCTGTAGACCAAGATCAAGAATGGTCTTCAAATGAAAACCAATAATCTTCTGAAGATACCTCAACACAGACTGATGAAGACTTCTTTTCTTCAAAAGAAGATAATCATCCAGATTATCTTATGATGTAGCCTATAGCATAAACATCACAACAACAAGATACATAACCAATTGTTGAAGAAGAAGAGTACTCTTCAGTCGATCAAGAGCCATCCAGAAGATCTCAATACCAACCAAGCTCGACAACAAATTTAGGAGGAAAGTTTATTACTTTCACTCTTGATGGTACCGCCATCAAAATGGAAAGATAGAAGTCTGGATATTAATTAAATCACAAAAACCAAGAGTACAGGTCAGAGATATCCTTTTACAATTTGCTTCCAGGTTAACAGGAATTCTACAAGATTGGTAGATGAGTTTAGGTGAATACAGATAAATAGAGTTCCTTCAAATAGAATCCACATAGCAAACTCTGAATCATATGTATTTAGAGTTTTGTGGACAATAAGTGCAGATAATTGAAAGAATGTGAGCAGAGCTTTTCAAGATGAAGTGCTATTCAATGAAAAAAAAAAAGATTTAGAGATTCATTTCCAAAAGATGACATAGCATTTCTACCTCATTGGAGGTGTGGATGATCTTAATCTGAAGTAAGCATTTTTGTCATCTCTTCCAGATCCATTAGGTGAAAAAACATTCAGACTCCTATCATCAGCAGTCAAGAAATTGTAGAATACTTCCCTTGAAGAATTATTCCAACTTATTCTTAGAGCAATAGAAAAGATGTGCTCTCAGAATAAGTTTCTACAAGAATATATGAAGCAGACCAAGCAACTTGATAAGATCTGCAATCAGAAGGAGTTACTCATAGGTTGTTCATGTTTTTCCAAGTCCAAAACTAAGAAGTTTAGACTACACGAGTACAAAAGCCATCATAGGAGATTTAGACCTGTCAAACAGAAAAATCCATGGAAATTCCTATGAAAGAAAAGAAGATTTGGTAAGAAGAAAGACAGACGCTATATCTGTGAAAAAAAAAATGTCATTTTGCTAAACAATGCCCTAAGGGAAAAACAGCAAAAATGATCTCACACATCAGAAAAGTGACTGAAGAATCCCTTTTAGACAATGATGTTGAGTCAATCTTTTCCTTGGATGAAAAATTAAATGAAGATTCTGTTTGTGCCTTGTAACCATACTATTCTAATTTTGACTCAGATTCAGAAGGCAGGATCATGGCAGTAACCAAATGCTACAGGCTATCCCTAATAAATCCTGCTCAGGCAGCTCCTATTATTAGAATGCAGATCACACCTTCCAAGTATGCTAAACTAATCATAGTTGTAGCATTCTGTAGACTATACCTTCCAAATATGCTAAACCAATCAAAGTTGTAGCATTCTTTGATGCAGGAGCCTCATACACGATCATGAATCTAGATATTCTCCCAGACAAATACTGGATCAAGAAGATACATTTCTTTCATGCTGCTAACAACAATATCTTCTGCACAGAGCTAATCAGTAAGCCAGTCAAGCTCCAGTTCTTTCTAGATGTTCAATAATCCATCGAGTTATTTGATCAAAGTTCCCAGACAAGGATCTAATAATTGGATTTGATCTCTATATGAAGAAACAAGGACTAAGAATCCTTCCACAAGGTCTGGCGTACAAACAATACTTCTCAACATGGAAAGAAGTCCCAAATTATTTCCTACTTTAGAGTGATCCTTGTCAAGAGATTGGATCTCAGCTTATCCAGGAATCATGTTCAGACTCTCATGCAGAATTCCTAAAAAGGTGTAGCAGACCATTATGGAGAAATGAAGAATTTTTTATTTCTCTTCCATTAAAAGAAAATGAAGATGTCAATCCCACCAAAGCTACTCATCTAGGAATGAATCATGAATACAAAATAATGGCAATCAAAGAATGTGAAGAGCTCAGACAGCAAGGACTCATTGAAGCTACAAGTTCACTATAAGTGTGCCATGCATTCTATGTCAGCAAGAGATTAGAACAAGTAAGAGGAAAACAGCTGTTGGTTATTAACTATCAACCACTGAATCATTTCTTGGCAAATGATAAATTTCCCTTGCCAAATAAAAATTCCCTATTTGCTAGCTTGTCCCATGCAAAAATCTTTTCAAAATTTGATTTGAAGGCAGAATTTTAGCAATTGGGTATTAAACCCAAAGATAGACTCAAAATAACTTTCTGTATTCATGACCGCCACTACCAATAGACCATTATGCCATTTGGATTTAAAACGGCTCTTTCATTGTTTCAGAAGCCTATGATAAAAATCTATGACCCAATCCTTGATAAAGCCTTGATCTATATTGATGATGTTTTCTTGTTCTCACATACATAAAAACCCATATTGACCTTTTAGCCCAATTCTATGAGATCACTAAAGCCAACGGAATAATGCTCTCAGAAAGGAAGATGCAAGTAGGTTAGGTAGAAATTGAATTCTCGGATATGAGGTTTAAAGATAGTCAGTACCATGCCCAACTACATATAGTCAGGAATTGTTCAAGTTTCCAGACGAGCATCTTACCAGGGTCCAGACTCAACAGTTCTTAGGTATTGTAAATTACCTAAGAGACTTTGTTCAAAACTTATCCAGATACATAAGTCCACTTTTAGTCATACTCAAAAAGGAGTTCCCACCATGATCAGAAGCTCAAAAAAAAGCAGTCAAAAAGCTAAAAAGATTGATGTAGAACTTGCCACCAATACAAACTCCCTCTAATGGGAAAAGAGTCTTTCAAATAGATGTAAGTGATAATTATTTGGGAGAAGTTCTTTTGGAAGAAGATAAGGATAAAAAAAAAAGGTCTGTAGATACAAAAGTGGCAAATTCAAAGATTCTGAAGTCCACTATCATTCCACATTTAAATAACTGTTAGCTATTAAGATAGGAATCATGAAATTCGAGTTCTATCTAATTGGATAATATTTTCTAGTGGAGACTGACTTTGCAGTAGTTAAAGATATGATAACCTTTAAGCAAAACAAAGCTATCAATGTCCTGTTACTGCATCTTGCCACCTAGTTTTTCCAGTACTCATTTGACATTAATCACTTTAAGGGAAAGACTAATTTAATTCCAAATTTGTTATCTAGACTAGATTTTATAAATATAATTTCGAAACTAGTTAAATCTCCTACACCAAAACTCATTCTCCTCATTTACACCATGACAACCCCATGTCCTTAAGAGCCAACTATTCTAAAAGATGCATTAAAAGTCACTAGAAGCAAAAAAAAAAAAAAAAAAAGGGCAGTTGTCAGAGCAATCAAAATGTTATCCTGGTTAATCAGAAGATTAGGAAAACCAATTCTTGTTGACTCAAGTTTCCATCCTCACCATCCATTCTCTAGAATTATTTACTTCAGAGACCCTCTATTCATGCCAAAGCCGTTAGCTCATCTTTAGTAGTATCTTACTAGCCAGTATACCATTACAATTGAGGTTTAGACAGTGTTTTTATACACATCAATCAGGAGTTTTATAAATAGAGAAAATTTTCGATCAGCGTATACAACGCAGATGTACCAAGAAGGGTTCTTGATATTAACCTGTAAGTTTAAATTAAGTAGGGTATTGATCTCGCAACCAAATGGCCCTTTGACATCCTCCTGGCTAAATGGGCTTTGTAAGTCTTTTGAGATCTTTGCACCATTCAATCTTCACATTACAGATTAATACCATTAGATAAATTTTAGGGATCATTCACTCGTGTGTTTCTCTCTCATTCTTTCTGACTCTCTTATTTTGAAACTTCAAAAAGATGGATTTAGAAAACCATGATATTTCTTAAAACCACACTTTTATTTCTTTATGTTCTTTCTTGATTACAAACTGAAAGAGGCTTAATTTATTAACCTGTCTCGGACTCTAAACTTTCTTAAAATACTACTAAGGAATCTGCTTTTAGCAGATATCTGATACACTAAAGTAATAAAGCAGATTAGTCTTCTTTTGGACATGGCAGACATACATTTTAAAAGTAAAGTAAAGAATCAGTAAAAGTAAATCAAGACTCTGACAGATAGG
Organism: Antiaris toxicaria; assembly: GCA_035233585.1. Taxonomy (NCBI): domain Eukaryota; kingdom Viridiplantae; phylum Streptophyta; class Magnoliopsida; order Rosales; family Moraceae; genus Antiaris; species Antiaris toxicaria. Next base: position 27,773,971 of record CP141157.1, read on the forward strand.
GTTACTAATAATTTAGATTCCTAGTGTTAGTTTGGTTATGATGTCGTCATGGATGATGTCATAAGTTTTGGTGCCGAATTAGTGCTTACTCACCATCTCTCCAACCTCCAATTGGTTTGTGACTAGGTGAAATATTCAGATCCCATTCTTCTTCTGAGCTTTTTGCATTCTTCATCTTCAAGTACTCTATGTATTTTCGATTAGACTCTAGTTCAATCAGATGACCATGGGTATCTTCCATTTCTTGCTGTGATTGAGAGCAATGTGATGGTCCTACTTCGTCATCTAGACCTGGTTAATCTCCACTGATAGACAGATTAGAGTATAAGTATGGATCCCGAGCATCCTGAAACTCTGATCTTATGTCGTCTAGACTTCCCGGACTAGGTGAGTTATAGGGCTATGTTTCTTTTGGAAATCCTTCTAGATCTTGATTATTCTATTCATAATGATTAATATCCTTTTGGATTTTTTCTAAGAAATAAGAGGGAAACAATTCCCATGGTGCATCATCCTTTGGAGCTGGTCAAATTTGTTCTGGAATTACCTGATTCTTGAGAAACAATAGTTTCTTAAGCTGTCTGTGCATTGGAGTATTCATAGGGATGGGATACTCTCTGGACCCAAAAGACTTCAACTTCTAGATTGCATACATACTCTACATCTCCTTGCTTTGTACCATTGAGGCTGACAAACAAAATTGTCCAACATTTGAATGGATGTACTTGATTGTCTTCTAGCTTTGTGGGAAAGGTCATAAAACAAGGTCGTGTATCACGAACTCTATTCCATTCTTGTGTAAGTATTTCATTCCATCTACTAAGAGGGGCGAACCAGTTAAGAATTGACATCTACATCATATACACTGGTCAAATTTATTCTAGAATTACTTGGTTATTGAAAAATAATAGTTTATTGTTTTTCAAGTTGTATGTGCATTGGAGTATTCACAGGTAAGGGATACTCACTAGACCCATAAACTTTAACTTTTGAATTTTATACATACTCTGTATCTCCTTACTTTGTACAATTGAGGCTGATTAACAAAACTATCCAACATTTGAATGGATGTGCTTGATTGTCTTCTGACTTTGTGGGGAAGATCATAAAACAAGGTCGTGTGCCACGAAATTTGTTCCGATCTTGTGTGAGTATATTATCCCATCTGCTGAGAGGAGCGAACCAGTTAAGGACTGACATCTGCATCATATACGCTGGTCAGAATTCTTCTCTTTCTATAAAACTCTTGATTGATATGCATAGAGACATTGTCTGAACTTCAATTGCAATGGTGTGCTGGCTGGTAAGATACCAATAAAGATAAACTAACATCTTTAGCATTAATAGAGCATCTCTGAAGTGGATAATTCTGGAGAATGGATAGTGAGGATGGAAACTTGAGTCAACCAAAATGGTTTTCCTAGTCTTCTAATTAACCAGGATAACATTTTGATTGCTTTGACGACTATTTTTTTGTTTAGATTTCTGCTTCTTGTGACTTTCAAAGCATCTTTTGGAATGATTAGCTCTTGAGGACATAGGGTTGTCATGGTGTAAATGAGGGGAATGAGTTTTGTGTGGGAGATTTAGCTAGTTTCGAAAGGATATTTAATGAAGGTGGTTTGGATAACAAATCTGGGATTAAATTAGTCTTTCCCTTAATGTGATTAATGTCAAATGAGTACTTGGAAAACCAGTTGGCAAGATGTAGTAACTGGGTATTGATAGCTTTGTTTTGCTTAAAATTTATCATATCTTTAGCTGTTGTAAAGTAAGTCTCCACTAGAAAATGTTGACTAATTATATGGAACTCGAATTCATGATTCCCATCTGGATTGCTAACAATTCTTTGAACATGGAATGATGATGGAGTTGAGAATCTTTGAATTTGTCACTTTTGCATCCACAGACCTTTCTTTTCTTATCCTTATCTTCTTCTAAAAGAACTGCTCCCTAGTACTTATCACCTGTGTCTGTTTGAAGGACTTTTTTCCCATTATAGGGAATTTGTAGTGGTGGCAAGTTCTGCATCAATCTTTTCAGCTTTTTGACCGCTTTTGTTTGAGTTTCTAACCATGGTAGGGACTCCTTTTTTAGCATAGTTGAAAATAGACTTGTACATTTGGATAAGTTTGGAACAAAGTATCTTAGCTAATTTATAATACCTAAGAACTATTGAGTCTGGACCTTAGTAAGATGCTCATCTAGACACTTCAATAATTCCTGAGTTATATGTGGTTGAGCCTGGTACTGGTCATCTTTAAACCTTATATCCAAGAATTCAATTTCTGTCTGGCCTACTTGTATCTTTTTTTCTGAGATCATTATTCCATGGGCTTTAGTGATCTCATGCAATTGGGCTAAAAGGTCAATATGGGCTTTTTGTGTGGGTGAGAACAAGAGAACATCATAGATATATGTCACGTCTCAAAACCTGGGCCATGACATTTTAGGGATGAAATTAACGAATTGGATCAAGGAATAGTAAATCCTGATTCCTTAGATCCACTGATTTATATCTTAAAACCATTTACCGTCTATTTAAACTTTTTTTTTCTTCTGATTATGCTCGAGAGAATTTACTAAACAATTTTTATTGAAATGTCATGTCAGATTCCCCATTTCCTACAGATGCATACTTAGATAAAATAAAATAAATTACAAATAATAAAATAAAACTTAAAGTTTACAGTCCCGGAACATTCAATTTTACGTACATGATTATAAATATAAAATAAACAGACTTCTCGTCTTTAGCCTTCAAGTTCTGAATTCAACCAACTCATATCTACTAATCAGCTTCTTTCCCTGGGAGTTTACTAGTTTTAAATAATGAGCGAAATGCCCAGTAGGATATTTTTAAATCATTTTTCAAATAATTTATTTTGAAACATGATAATAATATTATATAAATGCAGTACAGAATCTTAAACGTGTAATCGTGAATATGCAAATTGTGTCCTTAAATACATCTAGTTTGTGTACAGTCTGTATGAGCTTCCCCCACCACAACTGTCCATGATGGGTTGTCATCGATCGATATGTGCACTCTTCGCACGTGTGTGCTGCTCTCGGTATACTTTAATACCAAATTCTATTTTTCAAATTTCCTTTGAAAATAAGATTCACGTAATAAAATATGTTGTATTATTTTCTAAAAATCTGTGACCAGATATTTTTCTTTAATTTATGAAATTGTGATATTTCCAAAATCACAGAATTTATAAAACTTTATAAATTCATTTTCTTTAAATCATTTTGGTCAAATCACTAAAAACAAAATAGGCTACAAGGAGAGGATAAGATATCCTACTTGTTGGCACATTAATTATAGTGATAACTTCTTATACGTATTCAAGATAGTCCTTTCTTCAAATTCTGATCAACAAGTACCTAAACCAAAATCACAGATAATTTAATTATCTGTTCAAAAACCTCATAATCGTAATTACGATAGATTCTATTAATTAGTGTACCGTTGATTCTAAAACTTTAAACGATATTTATTTGAACACCGTAATTTTAAAATGACATTTTTAATATAAATACTTAGGATATTTTTTAAAAAAAATTTTGGCATGATCTGACTTAAAATATAGACTCCCCAAAAGCTTCAAAATGCTTAACCTGCAGAAAACAATTCTAATTCTCAGAACAGTTTAAATTTCAAATTTCAAATCCCAGATAAAATTTAAAATACTTTTTTCAAAATTTATTATTATTTGTTATATAATATATATATACAAACATACATATACAGATATATATATTTTTTCTTTTGGTTTGGGAGGATCGATCGGCCCTTGAAAAAGGTACTCACGACGACAGGAGGGTGGCGGTGCTCGGGTGTGACGGTCTGTGGTGCGACGAGGGGCAACCAGGCAAGGCAGAAACAGATGGCGAGGCACGGGGCTGGGCTTGGTGGCTGTGCGGCGAAGGGTGATGGTCCTGGTGCGGGAGGTTTCGGGCACAACTGGGCGTTCAGTGGTGGCGCAACCGGCGGGCAACGTTCACGAGCGACTTCACGGCGAGATGGCCACTTGGGTGGTCACGAGGAGGGTGAGGCACGGCTTGGGCACGACAATCGGGCATGGGTTCGTCTAGGTGAGGACAGAGGCGTGCGAGGAACCTGTTGGCTCGCGAGGCGACTCCCATGGTCTCAGCTGTGGCGTCACGAGAAGGGCGACAGTGGTGGATCTGGGCTTGGTCGGACGCGAGACGACGAGGACAAAAGTGAGGGACTGGCGGCGGTTTGCTCTGGGCGATTGCAATCACAATGGCTCGCAGTGGAAATGAAGGCCATGGTTTGGTCAGGCATGTGAGTGGGTTGTTTGGCAAGGCGGCGGCACGATTGAGGTTGGGCTGTCATTGGTTGGATGGCGTCGGCTTGGTGGAAGCCGGTGGTGGTCGTTGGCAATGGAGGAGTGAGAGCGAGAGAGAGTGAGAGATCGGGAGAGGGACGAGAGAGAGTTAGGGAGTGAGAAAGAGAGAGAAAACGTGAGGGAGAGAGAGAATCGATGAGGGGGAAAAAGAAAAAGAAAAAGAAAAAGAAAAAGAAAGCAGAGGGAGAATCTTTGTGTTATGTAAGAAAGAAAAGAAAAGAAAATTAGAAGATTGAAAAACAGAAAGCGATGAGAAAGTCTTAAAAAAAAGAAATGAATGATAAAAAATATAATCGAAGACACAGTGGTTGAGAGACAAGATAAGAATTTTGATGGGAATGGTTGAATTATAAGAGAAGTGTCGAAGAGAAGTTTTGTTTTGTTGTTATTATTATTATTATTATTGTAAGACAGATAGGGAGAGGATCGGTGAGCTGCGAGCATAATGCAGTGAGATAATATAATTAAGAAGTAAGTGAGTGATTGTAGATGAGATAAGAGGTGTCAGAGATAAGAGTTATTAAATATTTTTTTTAATTTATTTTGTTGTTGTTATTATTATTATTTTAAATTGGATAAAAATTGTAAAAAAATTTTAATATGTTTAAAATTATCTTCAATATACTGAAAATTTTGAATTTAATTTCTAAAGTAAAAATTTAATTGGCACATTAATAATTAAATTTTCTACATTCACATGAAAAACTTAAAATTTCACGACGTAACAATATAGATCAAGGTTTTATCAAGGATTCGGTCGTAGATTTTTATCATAGCTTTCTAAAATAATAACGGGGCTGTTTTAAGTCCAAATGGCATAGCGGTTCATTGATAGTGGTGGTTAGGAATACAGAAAGCTGTTTTGAGTCTATACCCAATTGCTAAAATCCTGCCTTTAAATCAAATTTTGAAAAGATTTTTGCATGGGACAGGCTAGCAAATAGGGAATTTTTATTTGGCAAGGGAAATTTATCATCTGCCAAGAAATGATTTAGTGGTTGATAGTTAATAACCAACGTCTATTTTCCTCTCACTTGTTCAGATCTCTTATTGACATAGAATGCATGACACGCGCATGGTGAACTTGTAGCTTCAATGAGTCCTTGCTGTCTGAGCTCTTCACATTCTTTGAAGCCATTATTCTATGTTTAGGATTTATTCCTGGTGGGTAGCATTGATGGGATTAACGTCTTCATTTTTTTTGAATGGAAGAGAAAAAAAAAATTCTTCATTTCTCTATAGTGGTCTGTTGTACCTTTTCAGGAATTATGCATGAGAGTTTCACATGATTCCTGGATAAGTTGAGCTCTAATCTCTTGATAGGAGTCAGTCTGAAGTTGGAAATAATTTGGGACTTCTTTCCATGCTAAGAAGTATTGTTTGTATGTTAGACCTTATGAAAGGATTCTTAGTCCTTTTTTCTTCGTATAGAGATCAAATCTAATTATTAGATCCTTACCTGGGAGCTTTGATCCAATAACTCGATGGATTATTGAACATCCTGGAAAGAGTTGGAGCTTGACTGTTTTTTGCTTGTGTAGTCTCAACATCTTAGTTCTGGACTTAGAAGAACACGAACAACCTGTGAGTAAATCCTTTTGATTGCAGATCTTGTCAAGTCGCCTAGTCTGCTTCAGATATTCTTGTAGAAACTTAGTCTGAGAGCACATATTTTTTAATGCTCTAAGAACAAGTTGGAATAATTGTCTAAGGGAAGTATTCTGCAATTTCTTGCTTGTTGATAATAGGAGTCTGAATGTTTTTTTCACCTAAGGATCTGAAATGGATGATAAAATGTTTGCTTCAGATTAGGATCGTCCACACCTCCAATGAGATAGAAACACTTTGTCATCTTTTGGAAATGAATCTCCAAATCTTTTCTTTTCATTGAATAGCACTTCATCTTGAAGAACTCTGCTCGCATTCTCTTTGTCTGCTTCACCCAATAAATCACTCTCTCTAAAGAGAATTCAAACTTTGAACTTGTCAAATTCTTCTCATTGTCTACTTTACCCAGTAAATTACTTTTAACTTTTAACTTCATCTTCAATGATAGTTCTCACTTGTTCTAAAGAGGACGCAAAAGGGCTAATGTCTTCTTATTAGTTCAATGAGATTGTTACTATTGGATTGGTTGTCAATAATGTTTTAGCTTACATTTATTTTTTCACTAGAATTGGAAACTTGCTTCACAGTTGCTGAATAGTATCTTTCATTAGAATTGCTCTATATGTTTGCTCCACATCTTTTTCATTTGCTGAATAGTATTTGCTCCACGTATTAGAATTGAATTGATTGTGAATAGTATTTGTAGCCAACACGCCCTTTATCATATGAGATTTGGAATAAAAATAATATGAATATGATGAAATTTATTATTGCAAATAATGTTTTTGGATCAAATATGCTTGAATTACATATAAGAAATATAGTGTTTGGCATAAATAATTTTTTTAAACAAAAATTTCCTTTAGCTATAAACTTTATATTTTGTCACTAATTATATTAGTGACAAAAAGTAAATATTGTAGCCAAAACATTATTTTTAGCTACAAAATTGATAACGATCTCTTACCCTATAGAAATCGATAGGTGCACTTGCCTAGAAGATCTATAGGGTAGGAGATCGTTATCAAGTTTTTGGTGCCATTGCCGAGGACTAGGATATTATGAACACTTAATTCCTATTAATCTATCCATTTATTTTTATTAATTCTTATTTTGTTTTTTCTTTTTTTCGTGTTACTATTTTAGAAACTTGGATCAGTTTATGACCCGGAATAATCCATCTGAGTTTTTTTGAAGAAGATCCTGAGATTGAACGAACAACTCTTCGAACCTTTAGAATCAGACGTATGCAAAGAAAAGAAGAGCTAACTCAATAGGAAGTCATGGCCAAACCAAAGCCATAAATGACAATGTCCGATTATGCAAGGCCATCCTTGATGGGAACGGAATCCAGCATCGTCAGACCAGCTGTTGCAGTCAATAATTTTGAGATTAAGCCAACTATCATTCAAATAGTGTAGCAGTACGTATAATTTGATGGGTTGTAGGATGAGGATCCTAATGCACATATAGCTAATTTTTTGGAGATTTGCAATACCTTCCAGATTAATGGTGCCACTGATGATGCGATAAGGCTGAGGCTATTTCCTTTTTCTTTGAGGAATAGGGTAAAGTAATGGCTAAATTCTCTTCTGAGGGGTTCTATTACTACATGGAACCGGATGACAGAGATGTTCTTGTTGAAATACTTCCTACCTGCAAAGACTGGCAAATTGAGGAGCGATATCTCTTCTTATGCCCAAATTGACTTTAAGACACTATATGATACATGGGAGAGATTTAAAGATCTACTGAGGTGATGTCCGCACCACGGATTGCCAATATGGTTGCAAGTGCAAACTTTTTACAATGGGCTGAATCCGGCAACTAGGCAGATGATAGATGCAGTAGTTGGGGGTACATTGAACAATAAAACACTAGAGACATCCCAGGAGTTGATAGAGGATATGGCCATGAACAATTATCAATGGCATTTGAATCAAACAAAGCCTAGCAAACTCACTGGAGTTTATGATGTTGATGTAGTCACAGCCTTGGCAATGCAAGTCAAAAACTTGAGTAAGAAGATCGATGGATTACCTACGGTTCAACAACCAGTTCAAGTCCTATAGTGTGACATGTATGGGAAAGGACATATAACTGATGATTGTTAGGGTTTCAAAGCTATGATGAAACAGACGTCGGAACATGTGGATTATATGAGTAATGTACCTCGGCCCCAAAACAATCCTTATGGTAACATATAAAACCCAGATTAGAGAAACCACCCAAATTTCTCTTGGGAAAATCAAGGACAACAGAGAAATAACCCTCTTCTGGGATTTCAGCAACAATACCCATCACAAGAAAAGAAGCTTAGTATAGAGAAACTGATGGCTAGATTCATTTAGACATTTGAAGTTAGATTCCAAGCTACTAAAACATTATCGAGCCTCCATTCATAACCTTGAGAACCAGATTGGCCAGCTTGCGAAGCTCGTTTTGGAAAGACAATAAGGGAGCTTGCCTAGTAACACTGAAAAGAATCCCAAAGAACATGTCAAGGCAGTTACATTGAGAAGCGGTAAGGAGCTACAAGCTGAGAAGAAGACACAAGGCGAGGAAGAGAATAACAAGTGATCTAAAGATAAAGAAAAGGGAGAAGAACGTCCTCAACCTATGCAGGGTTTTCAACCCACTATCCTATATCCTACAAAGCTGAAGAAAGACAGAATGGATGAGCAGTTTAGTAAGTTTCTTAAACTGTTTAAGCAACTCCGTATTAACTTACCTTTTGTTGAAGCTTTTTCACAGATGCCAAAACATGCAAAATTTTTGAAGGAATTACTTTCAAATAAGAGTAAGTTGGAGGAGCTATCAATAGTGACATTAAGTGAAAAGTGATCAGCCATCTTACAGAACAAACTGCCCAAGAAATTAAAAGATCCAGAGAGTTTTACTATCTCTTGTCTCGTTGGTAGTTTATTGGTTGATAAGGCATTAGCAGACTTAGGAGCCAATATTAATTTGATGCCTTACAAACTGTTTAACTGAGGTTAGGTGAACCTAAACCAACCAGGATGAGTATATAGTTAGCCGATAGGTCAGTTAAATATCCTAGATGCATTATTGAGGATGTGTTGGTTAAGGTAGACAAATTCATCTTCCTAGTAGATTTTGTTATTCTTGACATGGATGAAAATATTGAGGTACCCCTTATTCTAGGTTGATCATTTTTAGCTACTGTCAAAGCCATTATAGATGTGAGTGATGGTAGGTTAGTCCTTAGGTTGGGGATGAGGAGGTGACTTTTAAGATAACTAATGCTATGAGACATTCTCTCGAGTAAGATGACACTTGCTACTTTCTCGATTCTACTGATATTCTTGTTTCAGATTGTTTGCAGGGATTGGTCCATGATGATCTTCTAGAGCTATGCCTTGTATAAGAGAAGGAAGAGAATGATAATAATCCTTGCATTGGGGAACAATTAGCATATTTAGAAGCCAGTGAACCCATGGAATTTGACTTGGAAATAAGAGACAAGAAGGGAGTTGAAAACCTAACAGCAGACCATCTTTCCGTTTGGAAAACCCAAACTCAGAGAAGCTGGCAGAAGATGACATAGATGATGCATTCCTTGAAGAACGTCTATATAATCTTAGAGAGGTAAGTTAAATTGAAGTTCCTTGGTTTGTTGATTTTGCTAATTACTTAGCTGCTAACATGCTTCTTAAAGGACTCTCTCATCAGCAAAAGAAGAAATTCTTTTCTCACTTGAAAAATTACTTCTAGGAAGACCCCTACTTGTTTAATATTTGTGCAGATCAAGTTATTAGGTGATGTGTTTCACATTTAGAGGGATGGAGAATTTTGCAACATTGTCATGCCGGGCTGATAGGAGGACACTACCATACAAATAGGACAGCTCAGAAGGTACTCGAGTCAGGTTTTTATTGGCTCACTTTGTTTAAAGACGTCCAAAGGTATGTAGCATTGTGTGGTAATTGTCAACGATTAGGTAACATCTCCTACCAGGATAAAATGTCCCAAAATTTGATTCTTGTTTGTGAAATTTTTGATGTCTTATGGGACCATTTCCAGTTTCGTTTGGGAACAAATACATTCTAGTTGTAGTAGATTATGTGTCTAAATGGGTTGAAGTTCAAGCTTTACCAACAAATGATGCTAGAGTGGTGGTTAAGTTCCTTAAAATGTTATTCTCACGATTTGGCACACCTAGAGCATGTAGGAAAATAAATCGGTAAAAACGTATCAGAGTGGCGCAGCGGAACAATAAAAATTTTTAGATCGTTAAATATCTCATGATGCCATATACAATAAACCAACAACAATTAAAACTCATACCTCAAGGACGCCAATCTTGCAGGAGGAGAATGATCGGAGGCTTCAACCAACTAGCCTTCTCTACTATTCTCCAATTCCCGAATGGCTGAGTGTGTGGGCACTCTGAACCTCGATCGGTATGCTAGCACTGCTAGTCTTCTTCCGACCACCTAGATCTCTAAAGAACTTATTGTCACGATGAGCTGTGCAACAATAAGCCTGCTCACCTGAGAGTCTGTGGTCTGAGAGAACTGGAGTGGCAGGACCTCTATTTATAGACCTGCATGAGGTGATTCTCTGAATTCAAATTGGATTAGGAAAAGATATTCCCCCTTATCCATATCCATAAAATCCGAATTTTCCATGGGAAAATCCCAACAATAAAATTCGGTTTATTTAGGATAAATCCAATCCAAATCTAAACAAGATTTTAACTAGAATTTTATCTCCCTTTTTCAACCAAAAAATCCGAAATTTCCTAGGAGATTTTCCCTCCAAAAATTCGGCCACATTTAGGATAAGAGAGAATCAAATTTCCACTAGGATTTTCAAGCTTGAATCTTATCTCAACCTTATCCAAAATAACCGAATTTTCCTAGAAGATTTCCTCCATAATTTCGGCTACTTTTCAGGGAAGGAGAGAATCCAAATTCAACTAGGATTGAAACTTGAATTTTTCCCTTGAACCTTATCCACAAAAACCAAAATTCCATTGAGGATTATCCTCAAAATTTCGTCCATAATTTGTTAGGATTTGGATTCAAAATTCAAGTAGGATTCTTACAAGATTATCCTCTCCAAATCCAACTCAAATTCGAATTTCAAACCTTGTGGATTTTCCACAACAAATTCGAATCCCACTTGGACTGTGATTCAAAATTTGAATTTCAAATTTCAAATTCGAATTTCAAATTCAAATTTCAAATTTCAAATTTCAAATTTCAAATTTAAATTTCAAATTCGAATTTCAAATTCGAATTTCAAATTCAAAATTCAAATTTCAAATTTCAAATTTCAAAATCCACAAAACGGTTGTGTTCCAAATTCTTGTTCTCATGGATAATTTTCTACAACTCCAATCCAATCTCAAATAAAATCATGACAACTTTATTTCGAGTTCGAATAATTGTGTACTCTATTATCCAAAACAAAATCTGAAGCCAACCGGAGAGAATCTTGTCTACCATCCTAATCATGTGTCATCACCACCCATGCATAATAAACTAGCCAATAGCATACACAAATCAATTTGCCAAACGTTAAGGAATTATGTGGAGCTAGTAGAGGGACTGATTGGACATATATAATCGGGCTCCCGTGATTCCATATGATCATCATTCTGTACCGAACAACTCAATCATATGATCACTAATTTCAGAGTCACACCACTATAAACCTGAAACTGAACTCCCAATTAGATACCATATTACGTAAGCCTGTGACGAGCTACTATCCAATGACCTTGTCATATATGCAAAACCCTCATATGATATCCATGATCAGCCTTAGGTCAAAGTCCGTTTAATCCTATTGATCAGGCTATCTTAAAGTTCCATTGTACTACCGAATTAAGAAAATGATTATTCACCATATGTGAATAAGAAGTCATCCACCCAGCAGACGACCCAAGGCCTTGTCCATTTTCACATTCAGTATAATGCCTTTAAGAGGATACCTTTAACTCCTTAGAGCTATGATTCCGATATCTGCAAACAAACCCTTCATCGTATACAAGTCATGCACCCAACGAACCGGTCTATAAGCTTACTACCTCTGAGACGCTTTAGCCATTGGAACATCAAAGTACACAAGTCATATACATGAAGTAGTTCATTTACTCAGGATTAAGGTTATTGCACAATGAACGTCAAAAGCAGATTGATCCACTCATAGCGGACTACGTAGATCAATCGCACTTTAGTCCCGGTCTAATGTGTCACCACCAAGTAACATGTCTATGTCTCTACTTAGGAGTCCAGCTCCAGACAGTCAAGACAAATCGTCCCCTCCAAGGCTTTAGACAACATAATAGTCTTAACATGGGTTAGATGCTTGGTCTAACCCCATAGACTACAGACCATAGTTTAGACCGCTGACTTTAGAATATTGTCTTCTCGCATACGAAAGTCCATTGCATGCAACATTCTAACAGTTTTAACACAAGCAGTCAGTGAGCCATATTTGCTTACATTTACTTTAACATGTAAATAAGACGAGGACAGATAGCAATATAATGAATAACCTCTATATATAATTTTATTATCCAGTTCAAAATGAATACATCAAAATGTCTCTAATACTTAGGGCATTTCCTAACAATCTTCCACTTGCCCTAAGCCAGTAGATGTGCCATGTTACACATCCCCATCGCCTCTACATGCCTCTCAAAGCTTCTAGCCACTAAAGTCTTAGTAAAAGGATCAGCGATGTTGTCCTCGGACGCGATCTTACATACATCCACTTGTCCTGTCTCCACATGCCCTCTAATAATGTGATATCTCCGATCGATGTGCTTGGTCCTCTTGTGGTGTCGAGATTCCCTTGTGTTGGCAATAGCCCCTGTATTATCACAATAAAGTGTAATAGGCTTGTCAACACCCGGAATGACCTCAAGGTCTCTAAAAAACTTGCGGAGCCAAAACGCTTCTTTAGATGCGTCAGCCGCAGCCACATACTCAGCCTCCATAGTAGAGTCAGCTGTGCAGCCCTGCTTCATGCTCTTACACACAATGGTGTCTCCTCCGAGTAAAAACACTGATCCAGATGTCGATTACCTCAAACCCTTACAAGTCTAGAAGTCTGAGTCCGTGTATCCTACGGGTGTTAGGTCCCCTCCAGAATAAACCAGCATATAATCCCTCGTTCTCTTAAGATACTTGAGTATATGCTTTACAGCTTGCCAGTGCTTGGTTCCAGGATTTGCTTGATATCGACTCACCATACCTACTGCAAAACTTATGTCTGGGCGAGTGCAAAGCATAGCGTACATAAGGCTACCCACAGCGGATGTATAAGGGACCTTACTCATACGCTCTCTTTCTTCTGATGTCTTGGGACAGTCATCCAATGAAAGAGTTAGACCGGCAATAGAAGGTTGTAAGCCTTTTTTTGCCTCTTGCATTGCATATTTGTCAATTATTTTATCTATGTATGAAGCTTGGGATAACGCTATCATTTTGTTCTTTCGATCTCTGAAGAGACAAATGCCTAGAACATAATTAGCTTCTCCCAAGTCCTTCATGTCAAACTATTGGTGTAACCAAAGCTTGACCGATGATAAGTTCCCTACATCATTCCCAATGAGTAGTATATCATCGACATAGAGTATCAGAAAGACCACTTTTCCATCCTTAATACGTTTATAAATACAAGGTTCATCAACGTTCTGCTCAAAACCAAATGTCTTAATCGCTTGATCAAACCTCTGGTTCCATGAGCGGGATGCTTGTTTTAATCCATAAATGGATCTAAGCAACTTGCAGACTTTCCTTTCTCGGCCTTTCGCTATAAACCCTTCGAGCTGTATCATATAGATACACTCTTCAAGATGGCCATTCAAGAATGCCGTCTTGACATCCATTTGCCAGATCTCGTAATCGAGAGCCGCAGCAATGGACAGAAGAATACGGATAGACTTCAGCATAGCAACAGGTGAAAAGGTTTCATCGTAATTGATTCCAGCCTTTTGCGTGTATCCCTTTGCAACCAGTCTAGCTTTGAAAGTTTCCACTCTCCCTTCCGCATCCTTCTTTCTTTTGTAGACCCATTTGCATCCAATGGGTTTTATCCCATCCGGCAAATCTACAAGTTCCCAAACAGTATTGGATTTCATAGAATCCATCTCATTTTTCATAGCCTGTTTCCAAGATTTAGAATCAACATCATTTATAGCTTCATCATAGGTGACCGGATCATCCTCATGCTCATGAGCCTCGGCCTGGTATACCTCAGCATCATACATGAAGAAATTAGGTTTCTTAGAAACCCTCCCACTACAATGAGGCACCCTAAATTGTTGATCGTCTGCAGGTCTTTCACTAGAACTCAGACTTGCGTCCAAGACTGAAATCTGTGGAGCAGTTCTTTCACCCGATAACTCCTCTAGCACCACTTTGCTTCGAGGCTTAAAGTCATTCATGTGACTTTCCTCCAAGAATGTCGCATGGGTTGAAACAATGACCTTTTGTTCCTTCGGGTTATAGAACAGATCTCCTTTAGTTCCTTTTAGATACCCTACAAACATGCACAATTCTAATCTTGGTTCCAACTTTTTCGCATCCCCATCCAGTACATGCACCGGGTAGTCCCATATTCTCATATGTCCAAGGGAGGGCTTCCTGCCACGCCACAATTCATACGGAGTTCTGGGAATTGATTTGCTCGAAACCTGGTTCAGAATATAGCATGCCGTTTGTAAAGCATATCCCCAAAATGATAATGGTAGTGTTGAATAACTCATCATGGACCGTACCATATCCAATAAGGTATTGTTTCTCCTTTCGGCTACACCATTCTGTTGTGGAGTACCAGGTGCAGTCAATTGGGATAATATCCCGTTCTCTACAAGATGTCCTAGAAATTCATCGGAGAGGTATTCGCCACCTCGATCAGATCGAAGTGTCTTTATGGATTTATCTAATTGCTTTTCCACTTCCGCACGATACTCTTTGAACTTGTCAAAGGTTTCACTCTTACGGTGCATCAGATACACATGTCCATACCTCGAGTAATCATCTATAAAAGAGACATAATACTCGAACCCTCCTCGTGCTGTGACGTTCATGGGGCCACATACATCAGTGTGCATAATTTCTAAGAGCTCCTGAGCCCTTGTACCCTTAGCTCCAAAAGACCTCTTACTCATTTTACCCTCTAGACAAGACTCACATTGGGGAAGTCGTACCTCCTCCAGAGATTCCAGAGGACCGTCTTTCACTAATCTTTGAATTCTATCCTGATTAATATGACCAAGTCTTAAATGCCAAAGATACGCCTTGTTAGAGTGAGAAACTTTCAACCTTTTAGAGTTATCAATTAATTCAGTGTCAAGCAGTGAGTACATCTTTGGTTTGATCAAATATAGGTTTCCATCCATCCATCCAGAACAGATAAAAGACTTATTTCTACGAATATCAACTCTTTTACTAAAAGAAGCTGAATAAGAATCCTTTATTAAACAAGCTACTGATATAAGGTTCCTCCTAAAAATAGGAACATAAAAACAGTCTTTCAATAAAATAAACCTAAATTGATCAAAATAAAGGTAAACATCTCCTACTGCTTCAACCACCACAAAGCTACCATCGCCAGTCCGCAACGAGAGGCTCCTATCATGTAGACTTCTCGTTTCCACGAACCCCTGCATAGAAACACAAACATGATTAGTGGCGCCTGAATCAATGACCTAAGAGTCTTTCGATTCTTCCACCAAACACGCTTCCAAGTAATGAAGTTCCTTACCTTCCTTGCCCTTGGCGGCTAGGAATTCCCGGCAAGCCTTCTTGAAGTGACCTACCTTCCCACAATGGAAGCATTTGGACTTTTTAGGGTCCTTTGGCTTCTTGTTCTTTTTCTTCTTCTTCCCGTCCGAGACAGGAGGATTAGAAGAACTAGAAGCCACTTGCTTCTTATTTGGCCTCTTCCTCTTCCGTGAGGGATTGGAAGATTCCGCCAAATTGGCCTCTCCTTTAGGTCGGACCACATCCTCAACCCTGATCATCCGCTCATAAGCCTGTAGTTGCTTCATGAGCTCGGTTAGTCCTAACTCCTTTGTCACCAGATTGTATGCGGCCTTAAACCCCACAAAATCTTTAGACAGAGTCTTGAACACCATCTCGATCTTGGTGTTGTAGTCCAACTCAGCACCATTCTCGGCAGCCTGAGCGAAGAATCCCATTAGAGTGATCATATGGTCCTTCACCGGAGTACCCGCCTTTTGCTTAGAGTTCATAATGCTGGTGATAGCGGACTGTCGAGCCAATTTTTCTTGGCCTCTGAACATGTCCTCCAGATTTTCCATGATCTCCCCAGCAACTTGATAAGTCTCATGCTGCTTTTGTAAAGCACTAGTCATGCTAGCAAGGATGTAGCATTGAGCTATCTCATTGGATTCTCTCCAACGATTATAGGCAACCGGGACCTCCTCAAGTGGTGTGTCAGGTTTGGGCCCAGGTGGGCATGGTTCGTCCAGTACGAACTTGTGTCCCTCGCAGCTGAGAACTATTAATAGATTTCTTTTCCAATCTTTATAATTGTCACCATTCAGTTTATTCTCAGTAAGTATTGAAATGAGGGGTGTCGATGACATTTTGAATTGAAATAAAATTATACTAGACATCATTACAAAGCCCAAGCAAATATACAGATAATTTAGCAAATAAAACATACAAGT
Organism: Antiaris toxicaria; assembly: GCA_035233585.1. NCBI lineage: Eukaryota > Viridiplantae > Streptophyta > Magnoliopsida > Rosales > Moraceae > Antiaris > Antiaris toxicaria. The sequence continues at coordinate 27,790,639 of CP141157.1, forward strand.
ATGTTCCTACATGAAACTTGAAAAACATGTAGCATTGCAACGGTAATTCTTAGCACCTATTGCCCCAAGCCACCGAGGGGTGGTCATGGAAACAAATAGCCGGAACATGGACCCCGTCCAATTAATATATGTTGCCTTAAATCCTCCAAGGTTAAGACATATATTAATAACCGCTTATTTGGCCACCAGTTTAGTTAACAGAGCTTCTAGGGAAGGTTAATAACTAAACGAGTATTGAGTGTATAACCATTGTTTACGTAGCCCGATCCACGTCCTACCAAGCCACCGAGGGGTGGTCATGAATAGGATCGTACCCGAACATGTTTTCCACATAGGAGATCCAATCTAGTATACCGGTGGTGGTAAACACCTACCGAGGGGTGTGGTCAGGGCAGAACTGACGCGAAGCGTTACCATGCTTTCACATATGGATCAACAATGGAGGCCGTGGGTTTTGTTTGAAACCCTCTCCCACTCAATATTTTGAAAAACATGCAAGTTTTGATAAATTATGTATGATCAATATAGAATGAGCGGCACTCACCTATCCTATATGACATATTATCAAATATGCATATAAAACATCCATCAATACATATTTATACATCTATGACATATCACAGAAAAAATAATTGACAGAATAACCAAGCCATGGTTCCATCCTAGAACAAAGAAAATAAAGATTACAAAATTCCATCCAAAGCATTCTTTGGGTCTTGAATTTTGTTTCGTCTTCTTGTATCTATCTTTATGTAGCCTCTTCATTTATTTCTCATCCCAAGAATTATTTAAAATTTAAATCTCCAAAAATTTAAATTTCAAATTAAAATTCCAAATTCGAATTTCAAATTTAAATTTCCAATTCAAATTTTAAACAATTTTAAACATCATGTGTAATAATATGTAATTTCAAAAATTTCAAATTTTCAATTACATATTTTTAAACATGATTTAAAATTAAATCTCAAATTTAAAAATCAAAATTTTCTGATTTTTTTAGACCGTCGCACTGCCGTCCCCGAAGGCGGCAGCCGCCGTGGGCAGCCACCAACCCCAAAGGGGCTGGCAGCCCACGGCTTCCCCCTATGTGTAGCCTTGCCGGGCTGTAGGCCAAGCCTGCAGTGCCAGGCTGCACGCCCAGGCTAGGCGCAGCAGCCTGCAGGCTGCACGCCCAGGCTGCAGCCAGCCTTGGGCAGGCCACGGCCACCCTTAGCTGCAGGCCAAGCCTGCGGCCGTGGGTGGTGTTGGCCTACACAGGGGCTGTCGCAGCCCCATCCTGCCCGAGGGCAGGGGTTGCAGCCCTACCAAGGCCCGTCGGCCTATCCCGAGAGGTCGTGTCTCGATTTTCATGCCATATTCCAATTTACCAATTAGGATCTCCAAAAATTAATTTGAATCTCAATTAAATTGAAATTTTCCACACAATCAAAATTTCAACCTTTAAATCAAGTTTAACTTTTGGGAAAAAATAAATTACGGTCTTCAATCTTCAATCTCCTCAAAGAATAATTACATAAAATTTCCTAAACTGTTTCTGGTGTACAAAAATTCTAACCATAAAAATTCTAAGAGACAAAAATTAAAATCCATGGGAAAATTACAGTGTTAATAAACTGCTCCCATGGTTACATAAAAATTCCTAGATACAATTTTTCTAAATTCTAAGGAACCATAACCGGTATAAACAAGCATGCTTATAATAATTCAAAAAATTAAAATAACCACATGCTTTATACATAATCCATGATAACAACATAAAGGAACCCTAGAATGGCACTCTCTAAATATCAAATCCATACATAAATAAAAAGACTATGTAATTGTCTAATTTATGTACATGGCATAGTCATGAGATGGCTCTGATACCAATTGTAGGAAAAATAAATCGGTAGAAACATATCAGAGTGGCGCAGTGGAACAATAAAAATTTTTAGATCGTTAAATATCTCATGATGCCATATACAATAAACCAACAACAATTAAAACTCATACCTCAAGGACGCCAATCTTGCAAGAGGAGAATGACCGGAGGCTTCAACCAACTAGCCTTCTCTACTATTCTCCAATTCCCGAATGGCTGAATGTGTGGGCACTCTGAACCTCGATCGGTATGCTAGCACTGCTAGTCTCCTTCCAACCACCCAGATCTCTAAAGAACTTATTGTCACGATGAGCTATGCAACAATAAGCCTGCTCACCTGAGAGTCTATGGTCTGAGAGAACTGGAGTGGCAGGACCTTTATTTATAGACCTGCATGAGGTGATTCTCTGAATTCGAATTGGATTAGGAAAAGATATTCTCCCTTATCCAAATCCATAAAATCTGAATTTTCCATGGGAAAATCCCAACAATAAAATTCGGTTTATTTAGGATAAATCCAATCCAAATGTAAACAAGATTTTAACTAGAATTTTATCTCCCTTTTTCAACCAAAAAATCTGAAATTTCCTAGGAGATTTTCCCTCCAAAAATTCGGCCACATTTAGGATAAGGGAGAATTAAAATTCCACTAGGATTTTTAAGCTTGAATCTTATCTCAACCTTATCCAAAATAACCGAATTTTCCTAGGAGATTTCCTCCATAATTTCGGCCACTTTTCAGGGAAGGAGAGAATCTAAATTCAACTAGGATTGAAACTTGAATTTTTCCCTTGAACCTTATCCACAAAAACCGAAATTCCATTGAGGATAATCCTCAAAATTTCGTCTATAATTTGTTAGGATTTGGATTCAAAATTTAAGTAGGATTCTAACAAGATTATCCTCTCCAAATCCAACTCAAATTTGAATTTCAAACCTTGTGGATTTTCCACAACAAATTCGAATCCCACTTGGACTGTGATTCAAAATTTGAATTTCAAATTTCAAATTCAAATTTCAAATTTCAAATTTCAAATTTCAAATTCGAATTTCAAATTCAAATTTTAAATTCGAATTTCAAATTCAAATTTCAAATTCAAATTTCAAATTCAAATTTCAAATTCAAAATTCAAATTTCAAATTTCAAAATCCACAAAACGGTTGTGTTTCAAATTCTTGTTCTCATGGATAATTTCTACAACTCCAATCCAATCTCAAATAAAATCATGACAACTTTATTTGGAGTTCGAATAATTGTGTACTCTATTATCCAAAACAAAATCTGAATCCAACCGGAGAGAATCTTGTCTACCATCCTAATCCTGTGTCATCACCATCCATGCATAATAAACCAACCAATAGCATACACAAATCAATTTGTCAAACGTTAAGGAATTATGTGGAGCTAGTAGAGAGACTGATTGGATATATATAATCGGGCTCCCGTGATTCCATATGATCATCATTCTGTACCGAACAACTCAATCATATGATCACTAATTTCAGAGTCACACCACTATAAACCTGAAACTGAACTCTCAATTACATACCGTATTACGTAAGCCTGTGACGAGCTACTATCCAATGACCTTGTCATATATGCAAAACCCTCATATGATATCCATGATCAGCCTTAGGTCAAAGTCCGTTTAATCCTACTGATCAGGCTATCTTAAAGTTCCATTATACTACCAAATTAAGAAAATGATTATTCACCATATGTGAATAAGAAGTCATCCGCCCAGCAGACGACCAAAGGCCTTGTCCATTTTCACATTCAGTATAATGCCTTTAAGAGGATACCTTTAACTCCTTAGAGCTATGATTCCGATATCTGCAAACAAACCCTTCATCGTATACAAGTCATGCACCCAACGAACCGGTCTATAAGTTTACTACCTCTGATACGCTTTAGCCATTAGAACATCAAAGTTCACAAGTCATATACATGAAGTAGTTCATTTACTCAGGATTAAGGTTATTGCACAATGAACGTCAAAAGCAGATTGATCCACTCATAGCGGACTACGTAGATCAATCACGCTTTAGTCCCGGTCTAATGTGTCACCACCAAGTAACATGTCTATGTCTCTACTTGGGAGTCTAGCTCTAGACAGTCAAGACAAGCCGTCCCCTCTAAGGCTTTAGACAATATAATAGTCTTAACTTGAGTTAGATGCTCGGTCTAACCCCATAGACTACAGACCATAGTTTAGACCGCTAACTTTAGAACATTGTCTTCTCGCATACAAAAGTCCATTGCATGCAACGTTCTAACAGTTTTAACACAAGTAGTTAGTGAGCCATATTTGCTTACATTTACTTTAACATGCAAATAAGACGAGGACAGATAGCAATGTAATGAATAACCTCTATATATAATTTTATTATCCAGTTCAAAATGAATACATCAAAATGTCTCTAATACTTAGGGCATTTCCTAACAGAGCAATCATTAGTGATAGGGGTACATATTTTTGTAATGCATAGTTTGATAAAGTTTTGAAAAAATATGGTGTTACACATAGAACTGCAATCCCTTTCCATCCGTAGACTAATGGCCAAGTCTAAGTATCCGATAGGGATTTGAAATGAATCCTAGAAAAAAAAACTATAGAGAACCATAGATAGGATTGGTATCAAGCTAGATGATGCTCTTTGAGCCTATAAGACGGCATACAAAACACCGATAGGTATTACACCGTATAGGTTAGTATATGGAAAAGCATGTCATCTACCTATTGAACTTGAGTACCAAGTTTATTGGGTAATTAAATTCCTTAAGTTTAATTTGAATATTGCAGGAGAAAAGAGGAAACTTCAGATGAATGAACTAGAAGAATAACGCTTGATAGCCTACGAAAACTCGAAGTTATACAAAGAGCGGACCAAGTTATATCATGATAAGAGAATCAAGTAGGTTAAAGAGTTTAGAGAAGGAGATCAAGTGTTATTATACAACTCTCGGCTCAAATTATTTTTGGGAAAGCTTAAGTCCAGATGGTTAGGGCCCTTCATAGTTAAACAGGTTTTTCCATACGGCATCATTGAGGTAGCACATCCTGAGAAAGGTACATTCAAGGTGAACGATCATTGGTTAAAGCTATTCCTTTGAGTAGAGTTTGAAAACTCTCAATTTGAGGGATTTAACCTCCACACCGAATCATGAATGAGAGTGAATGAGTCAAGCTAAAGACGTTAAACTAGCACTTCTTGGGAGGCAACCCAAGTGTTTTCTTTCTCTGTTTACTTTGATCCTATTTTAATTTTTGTTAGTTTATAGTATTCTTATTAGCTATTTGCAAAAAAAAAAAAAAAAATTCTGAGTGATGGGTTTGTTCATGTTTAGTTCTAAGTGTTGTGTTGAATCTAAGGAATTTTGAGCCTTGAAGAGGTTGCTGTCTATTAAATTTTTAACGGGAGGTGAACAAATTCCTGAGAGGTACACGTCTGTAGACACAGGCGTGTTTATGGTCGTGTATGATTATATGTATCAGTAATACACCCATATTCACTGAAGGAAAACAAAGGAGTCAATTCACCAAGGAGTACGCAGCCTCATATACTCCCGTGTTAGGGACCGTGTCCTGAAAAGGATTTCGACTGTCATCATGACAAGATGTACTGATGAGCTGCAGCGGAGGCAGAATGAGGCCCCAAGAAAAAGGCAGAGGGGAGAGGGTTCTTCCCAAGCACGACAACAATCTCCAAAGCAGCTTGTTATACACCCGATGTTACAATTTATAGCCCCAGCACAGATTTCGATATATGAGAGGCTGATGGAGAAGCCATTTGAGCAGAGCCACTATATAGATTGGCAAGTACTGCGACAGCTTGGTCTAGAGCATCAGGTGAGAGAGCTGGTCTGTGACGCCCCCGAATCCAACCACACAAACTGTCATGAACCGACTCTTTTGCCGATCAAGGCAGCCTTTGTGTCGAATTCAGATCGTCATTTAAAACTCTTTTTCTCTCTACTCTTACTTTCAGGGCCCAAAATGTCGCCCAAATTTTTTTTTCTTTTTATACACTCTTTCTCGAAAGGAAAGCTAAGTATAAAAGTCTTGTAAAATACAATACTAACTTTTAGATGTCTTTTTAAGTATAACATAATGTATAATATACAAAATATTTATATTGTATTTTTTTTTTCAATCTATTCAATTCACTAACTTTCAAAGCTCAGCGGAAGACTTATGGCAGGACCAGATCTACGGTGAAATCCCTATCCCATCAGCACACGTGCATATCTTGTCGCTATCCATAAAGTCTACTGGATAGGTTTCTTACCTGCAACATGAACAAACTAATGAGCTAACAGGCTCAGTAAGTTCAAACATACTTAGTAAGAATCATATGGATTTAAAAACATTAAAAACTCAATCTCCTATGAATAAAACTATTCATCATGAATAGTATTATTCATCATAAATAGTGACTTTAACATTTGATTGATGAATAGTAATTGTTACCCTAACTGATTACTATTCACATTACCCTAACGAGGTACTATTCACATTACCCTAACGGAGTTTACTACACTTAGTGTAAGCTTCGTTTATGCTCAATTATGGTTTTCATCATATTATTGATTATTCTTTCTCTATTTATATTCTAGTATAGACCTCTTTTATGGCAGTACCGATATTTATCTTGCACTCTGATTGGGAGGGCCTAGGGAACGACCCTAGAGCTTCGGCCTCCACAGCCCTTATATATCCCCGTAGGACCTGAAAAACCTCCATCACAATGTTGGAGGGGTGGTCCACCTTAAATGGTTTTATTACCATATTTCAATTATAGTTTTGACCAAGTGACATTAATCGTCACCTCAAGGTCACTAACCTCAATCGCCCGTAGGCCTTAGATATTCTTATCTTTAAAATGTGGGACATGCTATACTAACTAATCCTCAAATGTCAATAGGACTTGATTCCTAATGTACAACTAATACATAACAAAGTAATACAATATTTCATGTTGCAGATATAAAATGCTTGAACTTACCAATACTGCGATAATGTCCACTTCTGGATCTCCTCCGCAGTTCTATCTCTAATTTGGGTTCCTACACACATAATATTGTCTGTTAATATCCTTCCTTAATTATCACTTTATAAATTTATTTTGTGATAGATTTTACAAAACATTTCAATTCTTTATGTGGTACACTGTCTGCAACACGCCCGTGTCCCTGACCATGTACCTCTTGGCTTTATTTTACATGACCGTGTTTTATTGTACACACCCGTGTACTAATTAAATTCTAGATTTAATCTTTAAAAACTCTATTTTGGGTCCTAGAATTTTATTTAAGGTATTCTAGATCCTTTAAGGTCCTTTCCGAGCCTTTTGGAAATTTTTGGTTAAAATGACCATTTTGCCCCTGACGGGTCTCGGGACCGTAACTATTCCGTTCTATCATTTTTCCCAAACTTTCTAAGCCCAATTATCTTAAAATAATATTCCTTATGCTTCTGTATTATTTTACAGCTTTTTGGTGCTATAAAACCCTAATTGTTCACTTTCCGACCCTCGATTACTATTCATCTACCACCTATGGTCGTTTCTCATTTTTTGAGCGTTTCCGAACCTCAAATGGCCATTTCACTACTCTTGAAACACTTTTTATCCCGTCCTCGACCCTCAATCCTCGATAGACTCGGGTTTCTTATCCCGACCTAATATTTTTTTCTCGTTTCCCAAAATACCCCTAACATGAAATTTTTTTCCTGTTTTAGGCATTTTAGACATTAAGGGTCGGTTTACTATTCCTTTTGGGTTGGTTTTCCATTTTCAATCCTAATCCACCGAGGGATCCCGGTTTCCTTCCTGAGTCCAATATTTTGACCCCTCGTTTCCCGAAATGCCCTTATGCTGTTTTAAAAATTTCAGCAGCATTTCTGCTTGTATTTTTAAGTTTCCTGGCATTAGGTACGCCTCAGAACCTTTGTACCTGCCACGTACTATACCAGAGGCCTATTTTATACAAAGTTTTCAAACTTTGTATAAAGATTTTCCAAATTAATCGATAGTCAAAAAATCAATACACAACAACAAATTCTTTTCCAACCTAGCCTTGGTTTACCGTGTTAATTATCACCAATGTTTTTCATCACAACATTTCAAATATCACATATCACTCTTAGGTTTTCTAATGTGTAAAATAACATCAAAACCTAGCAAAATTCTCATTTCAACCCTAGCATTATCCACGGATTTTTCATGCAAAATCACATAGTAAATATTGTTTTCTTTCCTAGGGTTTTATCAACATTATTCAACACTAAAAATTTCCATTTGCTAGTGTTCATCACCCATGGGTTTAGCATGAAAACTACATCAAAATTTTCTTCTTTTTTGATTCCAATTCATGCTTGATTCAACATGTAATTAAATGGACCTAAACACTAAACCAAAACACCAATTTCCAAATCAGTTTTCACACCAATAAGCCACGGATTTTTTCATGGAAACATGCAAAATTTTTGCTTGTTTCTTAACCCTAAATCATGCTTCAAATTCTAAAACACAAAACTAATCATAAGATCAACAAAACATCAACTTTTTTAATGTTTTCCTACACCAAATAACCACGGATTTTCACTAAGGAAATCAAAGAAAATTGCTTCAATTTGAAAGCTTACCTTATCTAGTTGATTGCTTGATGCTAGAAATGCAATGGAAGCAAATTTTGGTGTAAAACTTTGAACAAAATTTGGTTTAAAAAGGGGGGAAGGTCACGGTTTTTGGCTGCAAGAAAAGAGCAAGAGCTTGGCCAACTTTTTCATTTTTTTCTAATGAATTTTGATGCCTATTTATAGGCAAAAACCAAGGACCATTTAGCAAATTTTTTTCAACAATTTGCTAATTGTTCAAGGACTAAAGTGCAATAATTTTGGGACCAAAATCAAAATTTTTTCTTTCTTCCTTTCCACATGGCTGAATGGCCATTTTCTTTATTTTTAAAAATTTTTCAAATATCTTTTTGGCATGATCTTAACCCTTGATCAAAAGAGAAATGATCATAGCCATACACCTTTACCTATTACTTTCCAATTTTTAAAATTTTGTATTTATGACATTACATATATGATATCATCATATTATATATATTAATTCATTAATTAATTCGTAATCAAATTTTGACCGAAAGTCAAATTGAACGGAACTTTACCGAAATTGCGTAGGCAGGTTTCGGGTGTCTCCGGTGCGATCGGTTTGTTTTATTTTGCTTCCGTTTGGTCAAAATTCTCTACCATAAATTTCTATCATTTTAGTGCATTTCAATGTACTTTCTAGGGTTTTTTGCTCTGATTTCGAACCGTCTCACCCAATTATATTCGGTAAGATTTTTCATCTCTGAACTCACTCACTTTAACACTGTCGAAATATTTTTACAGTGTTCTCAATAGTATTAAAACACAAATTTTTCACATTTTATTCATTAAAGTTCATACATACATATAATTTTAATCTACTCTGAGAATCTAAAATTCTCGGTTATCACATGGTCACCTTCGGAGGTTGGGATTGGTTTTTCGAGATTGAGGAATCTGCGTATCGAGAGTTAATTTTACAGTTCCTTACCACATATGCCCTCAATATGAAATTGTTGAGCTGGTCCACACCTACCATCAAGTTCCAGATTGGCAACCAATGATTCCAGAAGAGTTACAGGTAGTTTTCCATTGACTGCGACTTCTACACTGAGGAGTTCACCCACACTGATGCATATAGAGAATAAAGGTGGATTTACCTGCTAATTTTAATGACCAGCAGTATTGTAGGTCCATCAATAGAAAGCATGAGTACGAACCGATGAGATCTAAAGCTTCCCGTCTCTATCATATTAAATTCTAATATGTGCATAACCTGTGGGTGCATAATATTAGCGAATGAAGAGATAGTACTGGTGTGGTTTCTCGACGAGATTTCTATCACATTCACAGCATGAGGGAGAGGGTAACTATTCATATGGGACATACCTAGGTGTGGTATTTAGAGAGCCAGGCAAATAAGCTGAGAGTAGGAGCATTGTGCTGTTGATCCTACATCACGAGATTGGCCTGTAACTTAGGCCTATTTAATCAGTTATACCACCTGACCATTACCTGCCAAATGGCACCGTTCGACATAGAGTCTCTACGATCCATGGGGATGGTGGAGAAACGATAGGGGTCAAGTGGACTAGTTTATGCTTTGATTAGTACCCCGTCGCTTGTAGTAGAGACCGAAGTCAAGAGGGATCACCACCATGTACCAACACCACAAGAGGGGCACCCAGACACTCCTCCACGTTTCCCAATCATACCAGATACTTGGGCAGGACCATCACACCGATCTGATGTAATCACTTCGGTCCATCCACCTCAAACGTTGAGTGGCTTTGTAATCTGATGTTACCCTTACTGAAGAGGACTGTTACTACTCAGTGAGATCAGTCAACTTGATTGATGCGAATAGAATGACAGCGACCATGGACGCACGGGTCGCTTGGATAGAGGATACGTTGACTCAATTATGTGCTCATCTCAGAGTTCTGACCTTACTTGCCGTTTGGATGGTTAACCCAACCACTAGCGCCCCTGATAAGCCATTGAGAGCTGGATCGACCTCCGAGGATACCAGCGCAGAGCCTCAGTCCACCTTACTTGTAGATCCCAAGCTGTTGGCATTTGATGAGTACATTAGGGAGTCCAACTCGACTCTGATTTTTCAGTCTGGCCAGGAAAATCAGGATATCTGATTTTTCATGAGTTCATTTATTCCTTGCATTCAATTTTTTATGGATTCATTTATTCTTTGCATTCAATTGAATGTAAAGAATAAATGAATCCATGAAAAATTCCCTTTACTCTAATGAAATCCAACTTGAATTGATGAATTTTTGCCTGTTGGAATGACTCTCTCTGTTCTACATCTTTTCTTTCGTCCTAGGTCTTTCTTTTATGGTTGGCAGCTCCCCCTTCTCAAGACAAACTTTGCCCTTTTTATAGCTTCCAAATTCAGTTTTTCAGAAAGTAAACGGGCATCGATACGACCGTGTAACTAACTATGTTGTTGAAAAGCTCACGATAAATTTAACCTGACTGGTACACGGGCAAGGACACAGCTTTAGGGAACTTGACACGGGCGTGTACGAATATTACACAGGCGTCTATTAGGAAGGGTCTCTGAACACGCCCGGAATTCTGGTACATAGCCATGTATTTAACAGTTTGGGCCAAATAGCTTTAAACTGCTCCAGATTTGCTCAAATCTGTTCCTTATGCTCCCATTGCTTGAATTATGGCCTGAAAGCAAAACATTATCCAATTAAGACCCAAAATCCATGAGAATATCCTTAGACCAAGCGATAATGCCCTACATATTAGACTAAAAATATATACATTTTAGCACTTATCAAACCTCCCCACACTTAATCATTTGCTTGTCCTCAAGCAGAAGGTAGTTCAGATTCATAAACCCCTCTAAATATCTGACTCTCTCTCGTTTTAACTCACCTCTCCGTACTCCTTCCTATAATGGTTACTGAATTAAATTAAGACACAGCCAGAGTTCAACAATCCTAAACTAAACTCCCATAAACTATCACCCATAAGCAGTTATCTTGATAGTCTGTCGGAATTCAAAAACATAGGACTCATAACCTCACATAGGATTCACTCGTAGACACTCAAAGTGTTTAAGGTAAAGAATATATAACACTCTCAAATTAATACACAGCAGAAATCTTAACCATAAGCTTGCTAATATATCACGTTACTATCGTTAGATGCATGACTCAAAGGATTCTTATCACGGGTCACAATAAAGTTTAGGTGGCAGTATAGGGAAAATGGATTACAGATTAACCAAAGGAGGGAAAAAGGGCATGCACAGACCATATTACACAAAAGTCTTGACTCTCTTAAACACTGATCCTTCCATCAAAGTTTGAATAGGGTGCATAAAATGTCTTTAACCACAAACATCTTCTCTTTTCATTTTCATCATCATTCATTTTCTCTTCTCTCTCTCTCTCTCTTTTTTTTTTTTTTTGAATCTTATTTCACCGCTTGCTCTATGAATTTTGAACTTGAAAGTTTTCGAGCATACAAGTAAAATTGAACACACCAGAAGATGAAATCTTGGACACATAATATGCACCTCTAGTCAAGTCCAAACAGGACCTTGGTTCTATACTTTTAATCAGATTCTTATGTAATTAGGTTGACATAGCCCTTTGGGATACAACAATGGTTATGGTGTTGACAAGAAGGATGAGGTATTCAGTTTGTAACTCGGTCAAAAGAGATCAAAACAAGGCAAAGGCTTAAGTTTTGATTACATCGAAAGGGTAAGATAGGGTAGGGGGTATGGTTAAACAAGGAATAGGCTAAGACAAAACCCTTTTTTTTTTTCAACGCATCTAGTAAAGCGATATGCATAACAAAGTAAGTTATAGAATCCTCCAACTATGCATGATAAACACATAACAAAGAAAATAATTAAAGCATATAATATAATGATGATTGCTTATAGGCTCAAATGCTCACAATTTGTAGGCTTATGTATATGAATCTTATGCAATTCTCATCCAAATCAACTGTCTCAACAACTACCTATAATGAAGGTCATAAAAGTCTAGCTATTCATTCTTTTTCTGCTGTTATCCTAATTTAGTGCAAGAATTCACAGTCATTAAGAGTATTTCAAAGTAAGTTTTAATAAGATCGAGATTTCCAAATAGAAGAATCAATGAACAAGAACTACATTATGCTCGATTCAAAAAAAAATATATTTCTCGAACAAATATAGTGACCCCTTCCCCACACTTAAAGATGTACATTGTCCCTAATGTACTCAATTAAAACATTGAGAAACAAATAGGTCAAGTACAGACATAAAAGTAAAAGAAAAGGTCACTTAGTACTTCCTTGGATATATATATAGTGCAGAATCTGAACATAGTTGCCATCTAATTAGGTACAGCTATCCAAAAGGAAAGGAAAGAGAGATAAAAATCAGATATCCTGATTTTCTTAGCCGGATTGAAAAATTAGAGTCGAGCTCGACTCCTTAATCTGCTCATCAGACGCCGATAGCTTGGGATTTACAAGTGGGGTAGACTGGGGCTCTACGCTGGTATCCTTAGAGGTCGATCCAGCTCTCAATGGCTCGTCAGGGGCGCTAGTGGTGGGGTTAACCGTCTGAACAGCAAGTAAGGTCGAAACTCTGAGGTGAGCACATAGTCGAGTCAACGTATCCTCTATCCAAGTGACCTGTGCATCCATGGTCACTGACTGTCATTCTATTCGCATCAATTGAGTCTACTAATCTCGCTGAGTAGCAACAATCCTCTTCAGCAAAGGTAGCATCAGATTACAAAGCCACCCAATGTTTAAGGTGGATGGATCGGAAGATCAGCGTGATGGTCCTGCCCGAGTATCTAGTATGGCTGGGGAACATGGAGAAGTGTTTGGGTGCCCCTCCTGCGGTGTTGGTACATGGGGGTGATCCCTCTCGACTTCGGTCTCTACTACAGGCTATAAGGCACCAATCAAAGCATAAACTGGTCCACTTGGCCCCTGTCATTTCTCCACCATCCCCATGGATCATAGAGATTCCATGTCGATCGGTGCCATTCGACAGGCAATGGTCAGGTGGTGTAACTGATTAAATAAGCCTAAGATGCGGGCCAATCTCATGATGTAGGGTCCACAGCATAATGCTCCCACTTTCGGCCTATTGCCTGGCTTTCCAAATACCACGCCCAGGCATGTCCCAGATGAATAGCTACCCTCTCCCTCATGCTGTGAATGTAATAGAGATCTCGTCGAGAAACCACACCGATACTGTCTCTTCTGTTAGGAAATGCCCTAAGCATTAGAGACATTTTGATGTATTTATTTTGAACTGGATAATAAAATTATATATATAGATGTTATTCATTATATTGCTATCTGTCCTCGTTTTATTTACATGTTAAAGTAAATGTAAGCAAATATGGCTCCTTGACTACTTGTGTTAAACTGTTAGAACGTTACATGCAATGGACTTTTGTATGCGAGAAGACAATGTTCTAAAGTAAACGGTCTAAACTATGGTCTGTAGTCTATGGGGTTAGATCGAGCATCTAACTCATGTTAAGACTATTATGTTGTCTAAAGCCTTGGAAGGGACGGTTTGTCTTGACTGTCTGGAGCATAGACTCCCAAGTAGAGACATAGATAAGTTGCTTGGTGGTGACATATTAGACTGGGACTAAAACGTGATTGATCTATGAAGTCCGCTTTGAGTGGATCGATCTGGTTTTGATGTTCATTATGCAGTAACCTTAATCTTGAGTAGAAGGACAGCTCCATGTATATGACTTGTGTACTTTGATGTTCCAATGGCTAAAGCATCTCAGAGGTAGTAAGCTTATAGACCGGTTCGTTGGGTGCATGACTTGTATACGATGAAGGGTTCGTTTACAGATATCGGAATCATAGCTCTAATGAGGAGTTAAGGATATCCTCTTAAAGGCATTATACTGAATGTGAAAATAGACAAGGCCTTGGGTCGTCTACAGGGTGGATGACTTCTTATTCACATATGGTGAATAATCATTTTCTTAATTTGGTAGTATAATGAAACTTTAAGATAGCCTGATCAGTAGGATTAAACGGACTTTGGCCTAAGGTTGATCATGGATATCATATGAGGGTTCTGCATACATGACAAGGTCATTGGACAATAGCTTGTTACAGGCTTACGTAATGCGGTATATAATTGGGAGTTCAGTTTCAGGTTTATAGTGGTGTGACTCTGAAATTAGTGATCATATGATTGAGTTGTTCGGTAAAGAATGATGATCATATGGATTTGCGGGAGCCCGATTATATATGTCCAATTAGTCCCTCTACTAGCTCCACATAATTCCTTAACGTTTGACAAATTGATTTGTGTATGCTATTGGCTGGTTTATTATGCATGGATGGTGATGACACAGGATTAGGATGGTAGACAAGATTCTCTCCGGTTGGATTCAGATTTTGTTTTGGATAATAGAGTACACAATTATTTGAACTCCAAATAAAGTTGCCATGATTTTATTTGAGATTGGATTGGAGTTGTAGAAATTATCCCTGAGAACAAGAATTTGAAACACAACCGTTTTGTGGATTTTGAAATTTGAAATTTGAAATTTGAATTTGAAATTTGAATTTGAAATTTGAATTTGAAATTCGAATTTGAAATTTGAATTTGAAATTCGAATTTGAAATTTGAAATTTGAAATTTGAAATTTGAATTTGAAATTTTGAATCACAGTTCAAGTAGGATTCGAATTTGTTATGGTAAATCCACAAGGAATGAAATTCGAATTTGAGTTGGATATGGAAAGCAAAATCTTGTTAGAATCCTACTTGAATTTTGAATCCAAATCCTAACCAAATATGGATGAAAATTTTGAGGATTATCCTCAATGAATTTTTGGATTTTTGTGGATAAGGTTCAAGAAAAAATTCAAGTTTCAATCCAAGTTGAATTTGGATTCTCTCCTCCCTGATAATGGCCGAATTTTTGGAGTAAATCTCCTAGGAGATTTTCAGTTATTTTGGATAAGGATGCGATAAGATTCAAGCTTGAAAATCCTAGTGGAATTTTGATTCTCCCTTATCCAAAAGTGGCTGAATTTTTTGTGGGGATTTTCCCCTTGAATTTTCAGATTTTTTGGTTGAAAAAGGGAGATAAAATTCTAGTTAAAATCTTGTTTAGATTTGGATTGGATTTATCCTAAAGTGGCCGAATTTATTGTTGGGATTTTCCCCTTGGAAAATTCAGATTTTATGGTTGTGGATAAGAGAGAATATCTTCTCCTAATCCAATTCGAATTCAGAGAATCACCTCATGCAGGTCTATAAATAGAGGTCTTGCCACTCTAGTTCTCTAAGACC
Organism: Antiaris toxicaria; assembly: GCA_035233585.1. Taxonomy (NCBI): domain Eukaryota; kingdom Viridiplantae; phylum Streptophyta; class Magnoliopsida; order Rosales; family Moraceae; genus Antiaris; species Antiaris toxicaria. The sequence continues at coordinate 27,806,425 of CP141157.1, forward strand.
ACAGACTCTCAAGTGAGCAGGCTTATTGTTGCATAACTCACCGTGACAATAAGTTCTTTAGAGATCTAGGTGGTCGGAAGAAGACTAGCAGTACTAGCATACCGATCGAGGTTCAGAGTGCCCACACACTCAGTCATTCAGGAATTGGAGAATAGTAGAGAAGGCTAGTTGGTTGAAGCCCTCCGGTCATTCTCCTCCTACAGATTGACATCCTTGAGGTATGAGTTTTAATTATTGTTGATTTATTGTATATGGCATCATGAGATATTTAACGATCCTAAAAATTTTTATTATTCCGCTGCGCCACTTTGATACATTTTTACCTATTTATTTTCCTACATCTTCGTCTGCTAATAGTATGCACCAATAGTTTATGCACATATCAGAGTTCAGGATGATAGAGACAGGAGGCTTTAGATTTCGTTGGTGCGTACTCATGTTCTCTATTGATGGACCTCCAATACTACTGGTCATTAAAATTAACAAGCAAATCCACCTTCAATTCTCTATATGCATCAGTGTGGGTGAACTCTTCAGTGTAGAAGCCACAGTCAATGGAGAACTACGTGTAACTCTTCTGGAATCGTTGGTTGTCAATCTGGAACTTGATGGTAGGCGTGGACTAGCTCAACAATTTCTTATTGAGGGCATATATGGCGAGGAACTGTAAAGTTAACTCTTGATACGTAGGTTTCCAATCTCAAAAAACTAATCCTAACCTCCGAATCTCACCTGATGCTCTAGACCAAGTTGTCGCAGTACTGACCAATCTATATAGCGGCTTTACTCAAATGGCTTCTCCATCAGCCTCTCATATCTCAAAATCTGCACTGAGGTTGTAAAGTGTAGCATCGGGTGTATAGCAGGCTGCTTTGGAGATTACTGCCGTGCTTGGGAAGAACCCTCTCCCCTTTGCCATTTTCTCGAGGCCTCTTTCTGCTTCCGCTGCAGCTCATCAGTACATCTTGTCATGATAACAATCGAAATCCTTTTCAAGACACGATCCCTAACACGGGTGTGTGTGAGGCCGTGTACTCCTCGGTGAATTGACTCCTTTGTCTTTCTTAAGTGAACGTGGGCGTGTTGCTGATACATATAATCGTACATAACCATAAATACACCCGTGTCCACGGGCGTGTACCTCTCGGGAATTTGTTCATCCATAGTTAAAAATTTAGCAGACATATAGAACTAAACATGAGCAAACCCGTCACTCAGACTTTTTTTTTTTGTAAATAGCTGATAAGAACATTATAAACTTATAAAAATTAAAACACGATCAACGTAAACCGAGAAAGAAAACACTTGGGTTACCTCCCAAAAAGTGCTTGTTTAACGTCCTTAGCTCGACTCATTCACTCTCATTCATGATTCGGTGTGGAGGTTAAATCCCTCCCTTTGAGAGTTATCAAACTCTCCTTCAAGGAATAGCTTTAGCCGATGACCATTTATCTTGAATGTACCTTTCTCAAGATGTGTTACCTCAATGATACCGTATGGAAAAACCTGTTTAACTGTGAAGGACCCTGACCATCTGGACTTAAGCTTTCCCAGGAATAATTTGAGTTGAGAGTTGTATAATAGCACTTGATCTCCTTCTCTAAACTCTTTAACCTACTTGATTCTCTTATCATGATATAACTTGGTCCGCTCCTTGTATAGCTTCGAGTTTTCGTAGGCTATCAAACGCCATTCTTCTAGTTTGTTCATCTGAAGTTTCCTCTTTTCTCCTGCAATATTTAAGTTAAAGTTAAGGAATTTAATTGCCCAATAAGCTTGGCACTCAAGTTCAACAAGTAGATGACATGCTTTTCCATATACTAACTTATGCGGTGTGGTACCTATCGGCGTTTTGTATGCCGTTCTATAGGCCCAAAGAGCATCATCTAGCTTGGTAGAGCAATCCTTTCTATGGTTCTCTACAGTTTTTTCTAGGATTCGTTTCAAATCCCTATTGGATACTTCGACTTGGCCACTAGTCTGCAGATGGTAAGGGGTTGCAGTTCTATGTGTATTACCATATTTTTTCAAAACTTTGTCAAACTATGCATTATGAAAGTGTGTACCCCTATCACTAATGATTGCTCTAGGTATGCCAAATTGTGATAATAACTTTTTAAGGAACTTAACCACCACTCTAGCATCATTTGTTGGTAAAGCTTGAGCTTCAATCCATTTAAACACATAATCTACTGCAACTAAAATATATTTGTTCCCAAACGAAGCTGGAAACTTTCCCCTAAAATCAATACCCGAGACATCGAAAATTTCACAAACAAGAATGTAGTTTTGGGGCATTTCATCCAGGCGGGAGGTGTTACCTGATCGCTGACAATTACCACATAATGCTACATACCTTTGGGCATCTTTAAACAAAGTGGGCCAATAAAAACCTGATTCGAGTACCTTCTGAGCTATCCTATTTGCATAGTAGTGTACTCCTGTCGGCCCGACATGACAATGTTGCAAAATTCTCCATCTCTCTAAATGCAAAACACATCACCTAATAACCTGGTCTGCACAAATCTTAAACAAGTAGGGGTCCTCCCAGAAGTAATTTTTCAAGTCAGAAAAGAATTTCTTCTTTTGCTGATGAGAGTGTCCTTTAGGAAGCATGTTAGCAGCTAAGTAATTAGCAAAATCAGTAAACCAATGAACTTCAATTTCACTTACCTCTCTAAGATTATGTAGACGTTCTTCAGGGAATGCATCATCTATGTCATCTTCTGCCAGCTTTTCTAAGTTCAAGTTTTCTAAATGGGAAAGATGGTCTGCTGCTAGGTTTTTAGCTCCCTTCTTGTCTATTATTTCCAAGTCAAATTCCATGGGTTCACTGGCTTCTAAATATGCTAATTGTTCCCCAATGCAAGGATTATCGTCATTCCCTTCCTTCCCTTGTACAAGGCACAACTCTAAAAGATCATCACGGACCAATCCCTGCAAACAATCTGAAACAATAATATCAGTAGAATCGAGAAAGTAGCAAGTGTCATCCTGCTCAAGAGAATGTCTCATGGCATTAGTTATCTTAAAATTCACCTCCTCATCTCTAATCCTAAGGACTAACTTACCATCACTCACATCTACAATAGCTCTGACAGTAGCTAAAAATGGTCGACCTAGAATGAAGGGTGCCTCAATACCTTCATCCATGTCAAGAATAACAAAATCTACTGGGAAGATGAATTTGTCTACCTTAACCAACACATCCTCAATAACGTGTTTAGGATATTTAACTGACCTATCGACTAATTGTATGCTTATCCTGGTTGGTTTATGTTCTCCCAACCCCAGTTTTTTAAACAGTTTGTAAGGCATCAAATTAATACTGGCTCTTAAGTCTACTAATGCCTTATTAACCAACAAACTACCAATGAGACAAGGAATAGTAAAACTCCTAGGATCTTAATTTCTTGGGTAGTTTGTTCTGCAGGATGGCTGAGCACTCTTTACTTAATGTCACTGTCGATAGCTCCTCCAACTTCCTCTTATTCGAAAGTAATTCCTTCAAAAATTTTGCATATTTTGGCCTCTGTGAATAAGCTTCAACAAAAGGTAAGTTGATATGGAGTTGCTTAAACAGTTCAAGAAACTTACCGAACTGCTCATCCATTCTGTCTTTCTTCAGCTTTGTAAGATACCGGATAATGGTTTGAAAACCCTGCACAGGTTGAGGATGTTCCTCTCCATTTTCTTTACCTTTGGATCTCTTGTTATTCTCTTCCTCGCCTTGTGTCTTCTTCTCAGCTTGTAGCTCCTTACCGCTTCTCAAGGTAACTGCCTTGACACGTTCTTTGGGATTCTTTTCAGTGTTACTGGGTAAGCTCCCTTATTGTCTTTCCGAAATGAGCTTCGCAAGCTGGCCAATCTGGTTCTTAAGGTTGTGTATGGAGGCTTCTTGATTCTTCAATGACGTTTTAGTAGCTTAGAATCTAACTTCAGATGTCTGAATGAATCTAGCCATCAGTTCCTCTATACTAGGCTTCTTTTCTTGCGGTGGGTGTTGTTGTTGAAATTTTAGAAGAGGGTTATTTCTCTGTTGTCCTTGATTTCCCCAAGAGAAATTTGGGTGGTTTCTCTAGCCTAGGTTGTATGTGTTGCTATAAGGATTGTTTTGGGGCCGAGGTACATTACCCATATAATCCACATGTTCCAGTGTCTGCTTCGTCATAGCTTTGAAACCCTGACAATTATCAGTTGCATGTCCTCCCCCACATATTTCACACTGTAAGACTTGAACTGGTTGTTAGACCATAGATTATCCATCGATTTTCTTACTCAAGGTTTCGACTTGCATTGCCAAGGCCGTGACTACATCAACATCATAAATTCCAGTGGGTTTACTTGGGTTTGTTTGATTCTAATGCCATTGATAATTGTTCATGGCCATATTCCCTATCAGCTCCTGGGCTGTCTCTGGTGTTTTATTGTTCAATGTACCCCCAGTTGCTGCATCTATCATCTACCTGGTTGGCAGATTTAGCCCATTGTAAAAAGTTTACACTTGCAACCATATTGGCAATCCGTGGTGCGGACATCTCCTTAGTAGATCTTTAAATCTCTCCCATGTATCATATAGTGTCTCAGAGTTAATTTGGGCATAAGAAGAGATATCGTTCCTTAATTTGGTAGTCTTTGCAGGTAGGTAGTATTTCAACAAGAACTTCTCTGTCATTTGTTTCCATGTTGTAATGGAACCCCTCGGAAGAGAATTCAGCCATTGCTTTGCCTTATTCCTCAAAGAAAAAGGAAATAGCCTCAACCTTATCGCATCATTAGTGGCACCATTAATCTTGAAGGTATCGCAAATCTCTAGAAAATTAGCTATATGTACATTAGGAGCATCATCCTGCAACCCATCAAATTGTACGTACTGCTGCACCATTTGAATGATATTGGGCTTAATCTCAAAATTATTGGCTGCAACAGTTGGTCTGACGATGCTGGATTCTGTCCCCATCAAGGATGGCCTTGCATAGTCGAACATTATCATTTGTCGTTCTGGTTCGACTATGACTTCCTGTTGAGCTAGCTCTTCTTCTCTTTGTGTACGTTTGGTTCTAAGGGTTCGAAGAGTTGTTCGTTTAATCTTAGGATCTTCTTCAAAAAACTCGGATGGATTATTCCGAGTCATAAATTGATCCAAGTTTCTGAAATAGCAACACGGAAAAAAAAAAACAAAATAAGAATTAATAGAAATAAATGGATAGATTAATAGGAATGAAGTGTTTGAAATCCCTTAATTATGCTAATATCTTTCTCAAGACTATTAATAACTAATCCTAGGTTGATTAATTGAAATCTCTTTTTAATTGCATTAATTAGTCAATGCATTTCTCTATTAGGTTCGACCCTAATCCGAAAGATTTACTTTACCCTATCTCTAGGATCATGTGCAACTCATTTCAATTATGCTAGAACAATTCATACGCAAGATTTCTCAATCACAATTGCATGATATCAAACATGAATCAATATACCGGTAAATATCAAGTCAACACAATAAAGAACACATAATTGAGTCTCAATGAAGTGTGTAGAATGAATTGAATTAAATGAAGGTCAATTAACAATATGCATTTTATGGTTCATCCTATCCTGGCATTAAATCAAAATCAATTCATGTTTATTGAAATTATTGCACGAAAATTCAATTAAATGCAAATAATAAATGAATCCATGAAAAATCCCCTTTACTTTAATGAAATCCAACTTGAATTGATGAATTTTTGCTTGTTGGAATGATTCTCTCTCTGTTCTACGTCCTCTCTTTCATCCTAGGTCTTTCTTTTGTGGTTGGCAGCTCCCCCTCTCATGACAGACTCTGCCCTTTTTATAGCTTCCAAATTCGGTTTTCCAGAAAGTACACGAGCATCGGCACGGCCGTGTAACTGGCCGTGTTGTTGAAAAGCTCACAATAAATTTAACCCGATTGGTACATGGGCAAGGACACGGCTTTAGGGAACTTGATATAGGCGTATACGAATATTACACGGGCGTCTATTGGGAAGGGTCTCTGAAAACGCCCAGAATTCTGGTACACGACCATGTATTTAACAGTTTAGGCTAAATAGCTTCAAACTGCTCCAGACTTGCTCAAATCTGTTCCTTATGCTCCCATTGCTTGAATTATGGCTCGAAAGCAAAATATTAACCAATTAAGACCCAAAATTAATGAGAATATCTTTAGACCAAGCAATAATGCCCTACATATTGGACTAAAAATATATACGTTTTAGCACTTACAAAAATCTACTAAATTAGTCACAAAATTCTTAGTCTTTAGTTACCAAAAAAATTGTAGTTAAAAGTTTATATTTAGCTACAAAAGTACATTTGTATCTAATACATGAGAGGGAAGAGACAGATGGGGGGTTACTGTCCCTAGTGGTCGAGAGAGAGTGAAAGAGAGAGTTGTGTTTTTTTATTTTTTCCTTTTTAATGGTAAATTGATTTACCATAGTTAATTAATAATTGACTAGAAAATTAGTAATTTTATTTATATTTAATCATTAATTGACTAGTCAATCAGCAATTGACTATAAACATTGATGATGTATATTATAGTCAATTAGTGATTAACTATATAATATAATCAATAATTGATTAACCATTCTAAGAGGAAAAAAAACCTTTTAATTAATTTTTAAAAACTTCTTTTAACTAATTTTTAAAAATTTGAGCTATTTATTAAAAAAACGTATTTAAAAAAGACCATTTAACTATAAATAAAAAGAGAGAGAGAGAGAGAAGAATAACCAGTTTCTAAGACGCATACCTTCTTAAAAAAACTTATTATAATGATTTTTTTAAAGGAAAAAACATAGGATGTATCTTATTAATTTACCAAATCGACCATAACAGTTGGTCCAATTAACTATGGAATTACATCCATACCATAAATTTCACTAGACAAATTAAAATCAAAGTATGTGATGACAAATACTTCCACAAGTAACCTGAAAATCATCAATGATTAGCCCTCCTTCATCTAGCAAATTGGGAAAGTACGTTACTCTTACTACATTGATTAAATCAAACTCAACAATTGTAATAGCTAGACCACAGTTCACAACCATCTTTACTCCCTCCTTCAAGGCCTGACATCTAGCCAGATAGGAACTATAGCAACCAGCCATTGACTTAGACAACCAAGCCACCACATTTAACTTTGAATCTATCACTATTGCCCCAACCCCCACAAAACCATACCCTTCTTTCACCACCACGTCAACATTCAATTTCAATTTCCCGAAAGAGGCTGACACTATTTCAGCCTTTTTGACACCAATGAATTAATCACAGAAGCATTCACTTTATTGTCGAGTAGAAAATCACCCGATAACCTTCTTGTCTCTAGCACCCCCTAAGAGCTTCTCCACTTTGATTCTAAAGTTCCTATATTACATGCTCACCAGACACTTAAACCTATTGCAACAAAAATCTCTACTTCCTCTTTTATTACATAAACCATCAAAAGAAGCAAGTTAAACACATCTTAGTTTCTCCATGCTGAACAATTCTCCCACATTTCTCTCACCCCTGGGCATTCCCATATAGAATGCCAAATTGTTTTAGCCAATTCTCCACATCTTCCACAAGTAATCCTACATTGAATCCCTTTCTTTGCTAAATTATCTAAGCATGGAAGAATACCATGGAAAGCTTTCCAAACAAATATTTTAAACTTTGCTAGGAATCTTTAAGCTCTAAAGCCATGACCACTGCCTGCAAAAAGAACCTAAGTCGATAAGCCCTCTTCGCACCTCATGTCCGTAGCCAACCAATATGCTAAACTAACAAAAATATACCATTGGATTTAAAGTGCCAAATCAATTTATCCCTCATATCAGCTCGCCCTAATGGGATGCATCTCACCAAATCTGCATCCATTCGCCACAGAATCTTCCCAACCTCCTTAAAATTCCACGAGCAGCCACTCAAGATATCCGAGACCCTCAAATCATGAACCTAAGCACTAGGCCTAGTAATTGATTAGAAAAAGCATGGTCTTGGCAGCTAAGGTGAATGGAAAAATGAGACCTGTGAACCTCTCCCTATTGAAAAGGAGATATTAGGTTTCAACAGAACTTGATTTTAGGGGATACGATAGGCGTGTAAATATAGAAAGTCAGTGTCAGGAAATTTTGTCATTATGTACGGCCTGTAGTTTCCTTTTTCAGTTTTTTGTATTGTCTATTTAACTAAAGCTCTGTAAACCTAACAATACATGACATTATACAAAATTTTCTATACCTTACATTTGTCTATTTGGTATCAGAGCTCTCCAATCACTTCTTTTGAAAAAAGAAAAAAACCCTAGCTGTATTTTTTAAGTCCTAGTAACTATGTTTGATGTCGTTTCTGAGTCCAACTCTTCCTCCGTTAGCCAAATTAAAACCTCTGAGTCCCAAGCCCAAAACTCTGATTCACACTCAGTCCAGATTAGCACAATTCGACTGAATGGGGAGAATTTCCTTCGCTGGTCTTAGTCCGTGAGGATATAAATCAGAGGCAGAGTAAAAATTGGCTATTTAATAGGAGAAAAGAAGGAATTGAAGCCTGAAGACCCATCTTACTTGACTTGGGATGCAGAGAACTTGATGGTGATGACCTGGTTGGTTAATTTAATGGAGGAAGACATTAGCTCTAATTATATGTGTTACCACACAACAAAAGAACTCTAGGATAGTGTCAACTAGATGTACTCAAACCTGGGAAATTAGTCACAAGTCTATGAACTTACGCTAAAACTCAGAGAGATCCATCAAGGTGATGACAACGTTACAAAATATTTTAATTCTTTAAATTGTTTGTGGCAGGACCTTGATTTGTTCAGTGATTATAAGTGGAAATTGCCTGAAGATTGCAACCACTATAAAAAGACGGTGGAAGACAACTGAATCTTTAAATTTCTCATTGGTCTCAATGTTGAGTTTGATGAAGTGAGAGACAGAATAATTGGATGACAGCCCTTGTCTTCAATTAGAGAACTTTTTTCTACGATTCGAAGAGAGGAAAGTTGTAGGCTTGTTATGCTTGGAAAAAGGTTATCAAATGATGCTGTTGAGATCTCTGCCGTGGTTGCATCTGAAGTGAATATTGGCTGGAAACATGATGAGAAGCCCCATTTTTGGTGTGACTACTACAATAAGCCTTGCCATACTCGTGATACATGCTGGAAAATTCATGGTAAACCAGCAAATTAGAAAGGTAGGTAGGTTGGCAAATCTAACCGAGCACCATCAGTTCAAGAAGCTGAGGCTTTTCCCTTCAGTAAAAAACAAGTGGATAGTCTCCAAAAATTACTGAAATCTAATTCTTCATCTGGAACTCCTAATGCTTCTCTTGCTCATACAAGTAATAACCCAAAAGCCTTATCTTGTCGTTCAAATTCCCTTGTTACCCCGTGGATCATTGATTTAGAGGCTTTTGACCATATGATGAGTTTTTCTCATTTATTTCAAAATTATTCACCCTGTTCTGGTTCTAAAAAAATCAGACTAGCAGATGGTTCTTATTCACCTATTGCAGGCAAAGGTTTGGTCAAGCTTTCAAAAATTATTGATCTTAAGTCTGTCCTTTATGTTCTTAATCTTACATGTAACCTTTTGCCAATGAGTAAATTGTCCAAAGACTCTAATTGTCGTGTTTTCTTTTTCGAATCCCATTGCAAATTTCACAACTAGAGCTCGGGGAAGACGATTGGTAATGCTAAGATGATATATGGTCTCTACTATTTTGAAGATGATATTTCTAGTAATAAAAAGGCTCAAAGGTTAAGTAGTATTAGTTCTATCCTTGCTCAAAAAAAAATTATGTTATGGCATTTTAGATTAGGACATCCTAGTTTTCCTTATCTCAAAAAACTATTTCCTACTTTGTTTAAAAGATTGGATTTTTCATCTTTTTACTGTGAAAATTGTTTTTTATCAAAGAGTCATCGTGCTAGTTATTCTCCCAGACCTTATTAAGCATCAAAACCATTCTATTTAATTCATAGCGATGTTTGGGGCCCTTCTAGGGTTACAACTCTTTCTGGAAAAAGATAGTTTGTGATTTTTATTGATGATCATACTCGTTTGTGTTAGGTATACTCAATGAATGAAAAATCAAAGGTTGAAAAATTATTAAAGGATTTTTATATGTTAATTGAAAATCAATTTCAAACAAAAAGTAGCATTCTTCATACTGATAATGGCATAGAATACTTTGAAGAAGTTTTAGGAAGCTTTTTCATAGAAAAAGGAATTTTCCACCAATTTACTTGTGTTGACACACCTCAACAAAATGGAATTGCCAAAGGAAAAAAAAAACATCTGCTTGAAGTTTCTAGTGCTATCATGTTTTCAATTAATGTTCCTAAGTATTTGTGGGGTGGTGCCGTTTTAATAGCATCATATTTGAATAATAAGAAAGTGTCCTTAACTATGTTACACCTCTCAAAAGCCTTAAAAAAATATTTCTTGAAACTCGAATTTATTCCAACTACCATTGAAAGTATTCGGTTGCAATATTTTTGTCCATTTGCCTAGTAAGAGCTAAAAAATGTATTTTTGTTGGTTATGCACCGAATAAAAAGGGATACAAATGCTTTAATCAAAAAACTAAAACAAAAAACCTTTATCAGTATGGATGTTTCTTTTCTTGAAAATCAATCTAATTTTCATAAAGCTTTTCTTTAAGGGGAGAAAGAGAGTAAAGAAAATTTTTGGGAGATTTCTACTAACATTCCTTTACCTAAAACTATTATCTCTCATCCCTTTACTCCAAACATTGATATCTTTAGATAGGGAAATCAGGAAAACTGAGTGACCCTAGTCCAAGTTTGCTGAGCATTCTTGTATCTCCAATAGGGGAAGAAATCCTACCAATGGTTCAAAACAACCTAAATCCTGAGCTTCTGGTTTAGAGCAAGAAAAAGACTCATTAAAAAAGTAGAGAACCTACTATTACACCTGAGCAAGGCCAATCAAAGGTTCTAAGCAATGACTCTCTAAACATTCAAGGTACTTTAAATTCTAATTTGCCTACTGTTGTTCCTATTACTTCTGACCATAATTTATCTAGCCAACTTCCTGTAGATCTTGATATTCCTATAGCCATTAGAAAAGGAACTCGAATTTGTACCCACCATCCTATTGCTAAATACTTATCTTATGATAAACTTAGTCACAAACATAGAGCCTTTACTTCAAATATTTCTCACTTGTTTGTTTTAAGAAACATTTAGGAGGCACTAGATGATTCGAATTGGAAATTAGCAGTGTTAGAAGAGATGAATGCACTTAAAAGGGATAAAACATGGGAGCTAGTTGATTTGCCCAGGGGGAAGAAAACTGTTGGGTGTAAATGGGTGTCCACTATTAAGTGTAAAGTTGATGGAAGTGTGGAAAGGTACAAGGCAAGACTTGTGGTGAAAGGTTTTACGCAAACATATGGTATTGATTATTAAGAGACATTTGCCCCTGTAGCAAAAATAAATTCTATCCGAGTCTTATTGTCGTTAGTTACCAATTCCAATTGGCCATTACACCAGTTGGACATAAAAAATGCCTTTTTAAATAGAGACTTGGAAGAAGAGGTGTTTATGAGCTTGCCACCTGGGTTCGAAGGAAAGCACAGTCAGAACAAAGTCTGTAGACTAAAAAAATCCTTATATGGCTTAAAACAGTCTCCAAGAGCATGGTTTGAATAATTAGGAAAGGTTATGAAGGGCCATGGATATCATCAAAGTCAAGCAGACCACACCATGTTCTACAAGCATGGCGAGAAAGGAAAAATTGTTGTTTTAATTGTATATGGGGACGATATAATTTTGACAGGTGATGATCTTGAAGAGTTAAAAAGATTGAAGAAGAAACTTACTAAAGATTTTGAAGTCAAAGACTTGGGAGCATTATAGTACTTCCTTAGAATGGAATTTGCTAGGTCAAGAGAAGGAATTTTCATGAATCAACGAAAGTATGTACTTGATTTACTTAAATCAACAAGACAACTTGGGTGTAAAATGGCAGACATTCCAATTGAAGTCAACCTGATGTTAAAAGCTGCCAAACCTAAGATTGTAGTTGATCAAGAGAGATATCAAAGAGTAGTGGGAAGACTAATTTACTTGTCTCACATATGCCAAGATACAGCATTTGCAGTAAGTATGGTAAGTCAGTTCATGCACTCTCTTGGACAGGAACACTTTGATGCAGTGTATAGGGTTCTAAGGTACTTAAAAGGCTTACCCAGTAGAGGACTTATGTTCAAGAAACGAAACCATTTACAAGTAGAGGTATACACAGATGCTGATTGGGCAGGAAGCACAGTTGATAGACAATCCACCTTAGGATATTGTACCTTCGTTGGAGGAAACTTAGTCACCTAGTGAAGCAAGAAACAAAACATAGTAGCGAGGAACAGTGCAGAAGCTGAGTTCAGGGCACTTGCCCATGGGATTTGTGAGGCTATATGGGTAAAAAGAATCCATGAAGATTTGAAGGTTGTCGTCTCTCCTCCTATGAGGGTCTACTGTGACAAGAAGGCTACCATTTCAATTGCCTATAATCGAGTCCTCCATAACAGTACCAAACATGTGGAAGTTGGCAAACACTTTATTAAGGAGAAGCTTGATTATGGTATGATTTGCATTCCCTATGTCTCTACTACTAAACAAGCTGCAGATATTCTTACCTAAGGATTACACAAGAGATAGTTTGAAACTTTAAGAAGCAAGCTAGCTATGGAAGACATCTATAAGCCAGCTTAAGGAGGAGTGTTGAAAAGGAGATATTTGATTTCAATAAAACTAGATTTTAGGGGATATGATAGGCGTGTAAATATAGAAGTCAATGACAGGAAATTCTATCATTATGTACAGCCTGTAGTTTCCTTTTCAGTTTTTTGTATTGTCTATTTAACTAAAGCTCTATAAACCTAGCAATACATGGCAATATACAGAATTCTCTATACCTTACATTTGTCTATTCTCCCAATCCTCCACCGCACCCTTTTATAAAGCAACTCTCATCCCCACATCATATTCCTCTAAACATAGGAAATATTTCTACCTATCATAGCCTCCAAAGAGGAGCAGTTTGGAAAATACTTGACCTTGAAAACTTTATGTACCAATGAGTTCGGGTACTCCGAAATTTCCACCCTTATTAGCCAACAAGGGTTGGTTAAAAAGGCCAAGATCGCGAAATCCCATACCTCTCTCCTTTGGTTGACACAAATTCTCCCACCTCATCCAATGAATTTTCCTTTTCTCGTCACTACCTCCCCACCTAAACCTAGCAATAAGGGATTGAAGTTCGTCACATAACATAGAGGGAATATGGAAACACTCATTGTCTAAGTGGTTGTAGCTTGGGCAATTGCTTTAATAAGCACCTCCCTATGATAAACCAAAAAAAGTATACTCCTCCAAAGCTTCATCTTTTACGCCACCTTCTCCTTAATGCTTCTAAAAACATTTCTCTTACTCCTCCCCATAAAAGAAGGGAGCACAAGATACTTATCATGTCGAGCGATAGTATCCTCAAGTATCAACCTATTTAGAATATATATTTTCAACTCCAAATTGATGTTTAAGCTAAAAAGATCATAGACTTTGAAAAATTAACTTCTTAACTCGATGCCTACCTATGAGAATAACGAATATCCTTAATAGGTCCACAATCCGTTAAATCTACTCTACGAAAAAGAATAGAATCATTAGCAAAGAGAAGGTGACAAACCTTAAGAGCGCTTCTAGCTACGGAGACACCCTGTAGAGAACCAACTCCTTTCTTCTCCGTATTGACATTGATAATCCTTTAACACAAATCAAAAACTATAACCAACCCTCATTTATGCTGACCATAATACCTCCTGAAATCCATCATTCACCATCCACATTGGGTCAAATAAAAACCGTTGTTTCTTTCCTTGACTATGATCCTCATTATGGTTGTATCCATGAGTTAAGAGCTTAATTATTCTATGGTCAAATCCATAAAAATCCAAATTCGCCACACTATGCTCAGGAAACAAGGCCTTCCAATCCCCTGACCGACAAAATTTGTCCACCCTTTCTAGAAATCTTCGATTAGTCCATCTCATCATAGGGCCTTCCCACCCCCATTCAATAAGCTAACAATCATCCAATGCTTATCCTAAATCTCTCATACTCGAATATTCCTTATCACTGCCTCCCTTTTGTGAGAGATAAAGAATTCATTGAAATCCCCACCATAAAGGGAAAATAGAATATTTATGTAGTAGAATTTTAAATAAATTTTCTTAGATCATACCAACATGTGTTATTATATGTAATAAATTATTCAACAATCTACATACCTTGAAAAAGATAACAGGAATGCTGGAGAAAGTGATTAAAAAAGTTTCAACTAATTAGTATTCTCTACTATTCTCCAATTTCTAGATGGTAGAGTGTGTGGGCACTCGGTCTGTTAATTAGTATTCATACGTGGCTTTCTTTTTCCACCCCACTAGAACTATTGTTGTAGATTTTCGCAAGTGCAAGAATCAAACAAGTAACAAAGTGATGAGAAATGTATCGTTCCCATGAAAATAGTATTATTAAGTATCGAAATTAATTAATTTTAAATTTATTTGAGTGATCAAAAAATATTATAATTGAAAAATAAAATAAATAAAATAAATGAACAAAAATAAATGAACAAAAATAATGACACGGAAATAAACATACAGATATAATGAATCATGTTTTTACCGTAATTAATCAAATTTAATTTTATTTAAGTATTTTATTATGATTTTATATTCATATTTGTTTATGGTTAATTATCCTTTTTGCTTTATATACTCTTGTTCAAGTTATACATAAATTCTATATTTTAATAATTTAATTTACGTAAAGAATAAGTAAATTAAAATTTATGATGAATAATACCCTACATGTGAATAGTATCATCTATGTGAATAATACTATACATGTGAACAGTACCATACATGTAAATAGTAAAATATGAATTCAAATTCAATCGTAAAAAGTGTTCGTGGATAAATTTGTGATAGTTAATAATGTGACTATACAAAAATATATAAATATATCTCTATTCTATCCTAAATTTTATGATAATTATTCTAGAACCATGCATAACTATCTCTTTTCGGTATCATTTTGTTTATCAAATCATTCAATGGTTGTCCAAAAATTTGAAAGTACTAAGTTTGAAAACTAAAAAAGACAATAATAATAACAATATGTTTAATTTAATTAAACCATCATAATCAGGTTACGTCATTGTTCCCAACAAAATTTATTTAATTCATCAAAAAAAAAATTTACACAACATGACAAATTAAACATAATGACAAAATAAAAATAAAAGAAAGAAGTTTTGAATGGCTATTGATATTTGTTCTGGTAGAATCTCTAGAAATTTCTCTTTTTATTGATACAAAAATTATAGCCGAAACTAAAAAAGAAAATTTTATAAGTAACCTATACTCCAAATGGAGCTCTATATCAGAGGGTTAAGTCTCGAGTCTGGTTTTTTTTCTCACTTTTCTTCACTTCCTCTTTGCTTTGCGTTTTATAGGCTAAAAAAAAGGATACCATTCCCTCACAAATCAAGCGTTGATTTCATGTGCACATGGGCTTGCCCCATAATTGTTTAATGCTACGATTTCGTGCATGACTCAAGATGCAGGAAACAAGAAAAAAAAAAAGAAGAAAACAAAAAAAAAAAAAAGAAAACAAAAAAAAAAAAACCATTCATGTGTCTTATCTGTATCATTATTCATCCGAAATTATAATCTATTATAATTTCTTCATACGAACTCCGATTTGAATGATTCTTTTTTTAAAATACTCATATCGATGAGAGGATTAAAATAAGGTTAATCAAGGGGATGGACTATCGATATGAATAGTGACACTTGGTGGGATCTATTTCTAACATATAAATTTTTTATCACTATTTAACACCGTAGACAAACAAAATGCTAAAATTAGACATTTTCAAAATAAAATACTACAGGTAAACTTATTGAAAATATTTAATTTTAAACTTATTTAATATACTATTACTAAAATAAAGCAAAATTAAATAAAATTTTCACAAAATTTATAAAAAAAAATCTAAATTAAAGTAAACAAAACAAAAATAAATTAAAAACAAATAAAACTCTAAAGGATAAGCCAATTTTTATACATGAAAAAGGGATAAAATAATTCTATTTTATAGAATTATCAACTATTCTAATTTATTATTACTACAATGAGAGAATAATAATAAACTCACTCATATTAGAGTCTGTGGTTTGAATAAAATAAGAGCTTTAAGGGTCTTATTTATAGTGAATGGACTAAATGGATTTCAAACTTGAAAAGGACATTTAAAAAAGATTTTTCTCTCTTCTTCCACTCAAAGATGGTGTTTTTCTTCCCTGGGGGAGCACCAAAAAATCGTCCACATGATGTGCAAGAGATTCAAAATTTGATTTAAATTTCAATATCTATTTATGTTGTGATTTTATTTGCATGGATAAAGTTCCTAAATCTAATTTAAATTGAAAATAAAATCATGCCAACTTTATTTGAATTAACCAATTATGTAATACTTGTCAAAATAAAATCAACAAGGATAAAATCTTTTTTCTTGCCTTAATCTAGTGAAAAATGCCTAGAATGTGCAGACAAGGATAAGATTTTAATTCAAATTCAAATAAGATAATTACCATATTTAGTTTAAAATATTTTTTTAAAATAAGATTATCTAGATATTTAAATTAATTATCCAAATAATTAATTTATCCATCTTTTTTAATTTAAATTAATCTCCTATTTATCACAAAAGGATAAATACAGTTAATTTAAATTTCAAATTTTATTCTCTAAATAAATATTTATACAAATTAAATATTTATCCAATTAATTAAATGAAATAAAAATACCTTGTGAAAAAATGCCTACATCTGTGGTAAGGTGATTTAGATTTTTCTTTTATTAAGTTTAAGAATTAAAGTCATAATGAATACCATAATTGATTACCGTCTATTAAGTCTAAGATTTATTATGTATGCAATACCCTCATATGATATCCATGATCAATTTTAGGTTAAAGTCCGTTCGATCTGTTGATTACACTATCTTAAATATCTATTCTACACCTGATTAAGATAATAATTATTCACTTTATGTGAATGAGAAGTCATTTGCCAAGTAAATAACCTAAGGTTTTATCCATTTTCACATCCAGTATAATGTCTTTAAGAGGATAACCTTTACTACTTATTAGAGCTATGATTCTAATATCTACAAACAAATCATCTATCGTATACAAGTCATGTACCTAACGAATCGATTTATAAGCTTATTACCTCTGAAACACTTTAGCCTTTGAAACATTAAAGTACACAAGTCATATACACAAAGCAATTCACTTACTCAAGATTATGTTATTGTATAATGAACATAAAAAATGAATTAATCCACTCAAGCAGACTACGTAAATTAATTGTACTCTGGTCCAAGTACAATACATTACCACCAATTAACATATCTATGTCTTTAATCGGGAGTCAAGCTCTAACCAGTCAAGATTGTTTCCCTAATTAGCTTTAGACAACATAATAGTCTTAATATAAGTTAGATGTTCACTTTAACCTCATAGACTACGGACTATAGATTTAGTTTGTTTACTTTAAAACATTGTCTTCTCGTATACAAAAGTCTATAGTATCAACATTCTAACAGTTTAACAATAAGCAGTCAGTGAGCCATATTTGTTTACATTTACTTTAACATGTAAATAGAATAAAGACATATAATAATATAATGAAAAACCTCTAATATATTATTAATCAGTTCAAAATAAATGAAATTCATAAAAATGTCTTTCCTTAAGGCATTCCTAATAAGAGGATTTTTGAGGACAAGGAGAAGGAGCCTGAAGCAAGACAATATAAATGACACAGGAGGAAACCAGCGACACCAATTAAGTAGAGATGAAATGACCAAAGGCAATGGGAGATTGGGATCCAAATTGATATTCTTGAGTTTCATGGTGGTTTACAACCAGAGGAGTCCCTAGACTAGATTGCCAATGTGGATGACATACTGGATTTCAAAGAAGTCCCAGAGGAGTGCATTATGTAGTTAACAGTGACTAGGTTCAGAGGATGTGCTAATGTGTGGTGGTAGCAAAATATACTATGAAGTTCTAGATTAGGTAAGGCAAAAATCAACTCTTGGGACAAACTGCAGAAACACATGTGTGTAGCATTCCTTCCCCATAATTATGTCCGACTCATGTACTAGATAAGTCACGGATGGTGGATGAGTATATGCTCGAGTTTTATAACTTACTAGCCAAAAATGATATTTTTGACTCTAAGGGTCATATTGTTACCCAATACATCCAAGGTTTGTGCCAAAATATCCAAGATTCTCTTGATTTATTTGACTCTATTTCTATCTCTGAAGCATACCATAAAGCATTGCAAGTCGAGAGAAAGTCCAGCTAGTGTACTTATTCAGGAGCACCCTAACTAAATTTTGGAACACTTACTGGAGGGTGTGGTAGACCAGCCAATAATAATCATAATAGCACTGGAACCAGTTTTGCTCAAATTATTCCAATGACTCCTAATCAGCAGAATAAGACTGCAAGCACTATTAGGTACTATGGTTGTGGCAAAATCGGTCACAGGCAAAAGGATTGTAAGAAGGCTAGTAAAAGGCCATCATTGATGGTGGGCATACATGACCTGTTTGAGGGGATTGATGACATTGATGATGTTGTTTTTAAGTCCCTAATGCAGGTAACGATAGCATGGAAGATGAGGAACACGTTGGTGGTTATACAAGTCTAATACTGGTGGTTTGACGATCCTGCCTTGCACTTAAGAGTCTTGACGATGAATGGCGTAAAATAACATCCTCTAATCAACCTGCACTATTATTATGAAGGTATGTTGGTTTGTGGCTGGTTTAGGTAGATGTGAAAAACATGGTGTCTGAAGAAGGCATGCAGAAGTTGGGAATCAAGATTGAGAAGCATTTATAGCCTTATAAGCTTGCTTAGCTTCAAAAGGTAGTGAGGTAATAGTCTCTAAACAGGCATTGATTTCTTTTTCCATTGGAACTAACTACAAGGACCAAATTTGATGCAATGTTGTGGTTATGGGTACATGTAACCTTTTGTTAGGAAGACCTTGGCAATATGATAAACATGTTCAAGATGGCAGTCAAAACAATATGTACAACTTCATGTTCCAATTAAAGAAGATTGTGTTATTACCTAACCAAGAACTTGCTAGTTCTAATTCAGTAATCAATCTACTGTCCATGCCAAAGTTTAAAGACGTGATGGAAGAATTTGGTACAGTGCCCGTTCTGATTGGCAAAGAGACGAGTCTAGAAGTAATAGCTCTAGATGCTATAAAGCCACGAAGGAGTTTTTCAACGTTTTCCCTGATGAGTCACCAAAAGAGTTACCTTCACTATGTGATATTTAGCACCAAATTGATTTGGATCCTGGTGTGACTTTACCTAACAAGCCTCAATATAGGATGAGCCTAGGTCAACATAAGGAGTTGCATTGCCATGTATAAGACTTGCTAGCAAAGGGGCATATTCACAAAAGCTTGAGTCCTTATGCTGTTTTCGACATATTGACACTTAAGAAAGATGGATTTTGGTGGATGTTCATTGATAGTCTTGCCATAAATAAGATCACTATTCGTTACAGGTTTCTAATCCCTAGGTTGGACAAATGGACCAATTCACTAGTGTAATAGTGTTTAGAAAACTAGATTTGAAAAATGGTTACCACCATATTCGAATCTGACTAGGTGACGAGTGGAAGATGGTGTTTAAGACACGAGAGAGATTATATGAGTGGCTGGTTATACCTATTGGGCAAACTAATGCACCAAGTACATTCATGCGGGTGATATATCGAGCACTACTACCATTCATCAATAGATTTGTTGGTGTGTACTTTAATGCTATTTTAAGTTATAGTGCTAAACCTAAGCTAAACCTCTAGCACCTTTGGGAAGTTTTACTTATGTAGCACAGGGAGCAACTTTATACAGCTATAGCCAAGTGTGTCTTTTTGATGAATTTCATCCTATTTTTGGGGTATGTCCTATCCAAGGATGGCTTGTCAGTGGATAGCTCTAAGGTAAAGGCAGTGAAGAATTACCCCCAGCCTTGGACTTTCATTGAAGTGTATAGCTTTCATGGGTTGGCATCATTCTACCGATGTTGTATTCCCCATTTTAGTACTGTTATGTCTCTTGTCACTGATTGTATAAAGGGTGGAACATTCTTTAAACTTATTAAACAAAAGCTAACTATTACTCCTATTTTGGTGTTGCCAGATTTTTCACAACCCTTCAAGTTACATTGTGATGCTTTTAAAGTGGCCATTAGAGTAGTTTTGAATTAGAACAATTGGCTCGTTGTGCATTATAGTGAAAGGTTATCTGGATTCAGGGAATAGTACATCACATGTGATGTGGAGTTCTATGCGGCTGTTCAGGTCATGAAACATTAGCATCATTACTAGTTTCAACAAGAGTTAATTTTGTGCATTGATCATGACACCCTTAAACACCTACATAGTTAGGAGAAAGTAATAGCACAACATGCATCATGGGCGGCCTACTTGCAACAGTTCACATTTGTCATCAAGAACAAGGCAGGAGTTACCAATCATGTCGAGGATACAGTAAGTCATCGATGAAGCTTGTTGAAAAAATTGACCATGGAGGTATCGGGCTTTGACTCATTTAAGGATTTAGTTCTTACTAATCCTTTCTTTTCTTCTATTTTGGTGAGTGTGCTAGTAAGGGAACGGACATATTTTCTATTGCAGGATGGTTTTTTTTTTTTTTTCTCTCCAAGAGGAAGCCAATTGTATGTTCTATATTGTAGTTTGTGTTTTTAGATTATTAAGGAGTTGCATGGAGAAGGGCATATGGGATGAGACCGAATATTATAGCTTGTTGCAGCATCGTATTTCAAGCCTTTGATGTTAAAAGAGGTTGGGCGATACATGGAACATTGTTGAATTTGCCAAGTGTTAAAGTGCAAGGCTACTAATATTGGGTTGCACATGCCCTTGCCTATTCCAACAGAGCCATGGACAGATATAAGTATTGATTTTGTCCTAGGACTACCTCATACATAAAAAGATAACGATTCAATTTTTGTGGTGGTGTATTGTTTTTCCAAGATGGCCCATTTTATTCCTTGTAAAAGGAATACAGATGCGGTTAATATGTCATAAATATTCTTTGAAGAGATTTATCATCTTCATGATTTGCTTAATTCTATTATCTCAAATCGGGACACGTGTTTCCTTGGTCATTTACGGCATGTTTGTGGAAGATGGTAAATATTAGTCTTGATTTTAGCAATGCCTATCACGCCCAAATTGATGGCCAAATTGAGCTTGTTAACTATGCTTTAGGTGATCTTTTATGGTGCTTAGTTAGTGAACATGCCAAGTCTTCAGATTTGAAATTGTGTCAAGCTGAGTTTACCCACAACTATGTTGTTAACAGGAGTTCTGGGTTTAGTCCATTTTAGGTTGTTTACTTGGCTCAACAAGAGGTTCGTTGGACTTACTTCCACTACCCAACAAGACTTGTGTCCATGGAAAAGCAAAGATTTTGTTATTGGGTTATAGCATATTCATTCTCAAGTTCGTGATAACCTTCTGCAATCTTCTAGCAAGTATAAAGTTGTAGTTGATAAGAAGTATTTTCATGTGGTGTTCGATGTTGGAGACTATGTGTGGGCTATCTTGACTAAAGATCGTTTTTCTGTGGGCGAGTATAACAAGTTGTCTGCATGCAAGATTGGTTCAGTGGAAATTTTCGAGAAAATCAACCAAAATACTTATCGTTTGAAGTTGCCAAGTCATATCCATACATATGATGTCTTTAATGTTAGACATTTGATTCCTTGCAAAAATTATTTTTTTTTCTAATGAGGATGTAGCTATAAATTCAAGGGAAAATTTTCTTCACCCCAGGGAGGATGATGTGGTGTAGTAGGAAGTGGCCTTTTTGGCTCATTAGGACCACCCCAAAGCCAAATAAGGAAATTTTACGATTTTCATGGGGTCAATTAGCGATATTGGATTTGGATAAAAAAGTAGTGTTTTTTGGGTGGAAATGAGCCAATGAACAAAACTTGTAGCTTTGCTATAATGTACGTAATTTTTTGGTCAAATTCCATGGTTTAGGCTATCGAAAGGGGCCTTTTTTTTTATTTTTAGTAATTTCTGATTTTGTAATAAGTTAGACTTAGGAATTTCGAATTTCAATTCTGATTACATTACCTTATTCTTTGAGTCTAGTAGTTTCCATTTGAGCTTTGACTTATGTACTTTTCATTTTTGGAAAAATTACATATTTTATTATTATTTTTTTCAATTTTAGTAGTTTTCCAATTGCATTTTTGTCTTATAAATAAGGATGCCTTTTGTAATGGAGATTAGTTGATTTGAATAAAATATTCGACTGTTTACTCTTTTTTTTTTCAATTTCTTATATTTTGTGTGAATCAACAGATTTTGAAGGGTTTTTCTAGTAATTCTGTGTGAATCAACAAGTTGACCAATTATTTTCTTTACTTGTATTGTTTTTTTCTTTCTAACATACACTTTTATTTCATCATCCTTCCTTTTTAACAACCCACCGTCTCCCTTCGCGACCCCTACAGACCCAAACATTCCCTTCTTTGCCATCGACTTCCATTTCCAAACCAAGTTCTCTTTCTTTAAGACACCCAACAAGAATTGGAACAACCCCTCCTCCACCTTATTCTTAGCAGGGACCATCTTCTCCAAATGTTGATCCCCTAATATACATCTTAACTTTCCAACCAAAGCTGCAGAATCAACTTTAGATGTCTTTTCTTTCCCCATGAAAGACACCCTCCCCATGCAAGACCACACCATGCTACATGTGATCACTCACATGAGATTTTAATACACCTTCTAAAGTGAAGTCAACTATGGGCCCCATAGAGTCATTTAATTTGAATTATTGTTCCCCAAAACCAAAACTATAGCAGTCCTAGATTTTTCAACAATAGAATCAACCTCCTGAAAATCTGCGCCATTAAATCCTCCCAGAGTCACCAGACTTCCTACCATTGGCAAGCCCTA
Source organism: Antiaris toxicaria (assembly GCA_035233585.1). Taxonomy (NCBI): domain Eukaryota; kingdom Viridiplantae; phylum Streptophyta; class Magnoliopsida; order Rosales; family Moraceae; genus Antiaris; species Antiaris toxicaria. Next base: position 27,829,578 of record CP141157.1, read on the forward strand.
ACCATTACCTCGCCTGTGTTGCCCAAATAGGCAGCCATCTCGACCTCTCCCCCCGAAAAAGGATGATTTTTGCATCTCTTCACCGTTTGCGTGCATCCATTTCCCAAAAAGGAGTTCCTCCTCCACCAAGTCGACCTACACATCCACGATACCGCAATCTCCAATCATGTACCCAATCTTCCCACAAGGAAAACAAAAATTCGGTAGTTTCTCATAGCGTAAGTCTCCCCATACCACTGGCCATTTACTACCCTGCCTCAATCTCACACCTTGCCCCAAAGGCTTCGAGATATCCATGACCACTCGACCCTTCAGAAACTTACCCACATAATGGCCATCTTTATTCTTATTCACTGTGACAAAATGCCCCAAAATTTCCCCCACAATATCCCCAATCTCGGGGTTCATCCCACTAGGTGGTAAATTATGGACTTGTAACTAGAACCTCATGGAAGCGAAATCATCATAATCAACAATTTTCTCCTTATCATAGGCCTTTAAAAGCAATTACGGCCCATTGAAGTGTCGCAGCATCATCTCTAGCACCACATCCCTCTCTTTGGGATCATTAAAAGAGAAAAGAAATATATCCTTCTTCAATTCCAAAATTGAAACCCTTCTTGATATGCCAAATATCAGGCATGGCAAAATGAAAGGCCTTCCGATCGTAATGCCTTCGCATAATTAATTTCCCCATCAACCCCCGTCTTACTACCTCTTCCCTCTTCTCCATAATATTATCTGGTACCCCAAAATCCGCCTACTTCTCCGTGATAGATAGAATCTACCATTTCCCAAGCACCTCCTCCATATTCCAACTCCGAAACGTCAGAACAAAGCACACCCTCAACACTTGCACGATTGTAACGGTGAGAAGAAACCTCTTAGGCAAACCTTAGCAGAGAGAAGAAGCCATTGCTTTAAAAACGTTTTCCCACTAGGTTTGTACTCCAATAATTCAAACGTGGAGTAACCACTTTTTTTTTTTTTTAAAACGCGAATAACCACAAATATGGGGTAGCCAATTCTCCTCCCAAACTAAAAATGACAAACCTGCAAACTTAAATCGTGGAAGGGAAAATCTGGATTGAAAAATTAATGAGTTTCAAATTTGGTTTAAATTTATAAATAAGTTGAATAGTGTTTTTATAAAAGGGGTGTTCTAAAATGCCAATTTTGTATAAATACTTCAAAGGTTTAATCGGTAATTTTGTATCTCAAAAGGTTCGAAAAATTAATTTCGCATATATTTAATTCATAAATATTTTTTTTAGTTTTAATGAACACCTTTTTTTTTTTTTTTCCAGCCGCTGGTTTCATTGTGCTTTTTGTATTTTTCTTTAAATTTTAATATTCACTTTCGAAATTCATAATTTTCTTATTTTAAATCAAAATAAGATGATTTTTTTAAGTGCATAGAATTTTGAGAGAAATAGAATATGATCCATGTTGCTAATTTATTTTATCTGAACATATTTCAAATTATTACACTTTTTTACTCTAAACATGCCATTTTCACTAAATACACATTTCAAAACTTAATCATCTCCAACTTCCAAAACAAAGGTTTGAGTCGTCCCCCAAACCAGCCCTTGGAGTTTTTGCTTAAGGTCTCAAATTTGTTTGGGCTATATTTATGTAGTCAACCATTTTTTAAACACATCTTTTACATATAAAGCTCTCCTTGGTTCTTTTAGTAGCAAAAACTACAATTACCTTAAGCATATTTCATAAGAAGTGCTTATATATACACCCCAAAGATTAATAAATACCTCCACTAAATTATTAAATATTTTTATTATACTTTTATCTTATGACAAGTGCGTATTTTCTCATTATTTAATATCTATTCTCCTATAATTTAGTGTTAGATCTTGAGATTTTTGGAGTAGTTATGTTTGTTTTGTATTTTTAGGTATTTTAAAGCCTTATGGATGATATGAAGATGAAAAGGATAAATTTGGAGAAGTGTTAAACAACTTGAAGTTGAAGAATGTGCAAAAAGACAAAGAAACAAAAGAATTAGCTCAAAGGACTAGAAGTTGGGTGATGCAATGCCTGTTGTAGGAGACTTATATGCTGCTTTGCCCACCATGATCCATATTGTTACTGTGGTGCCTATGCCACTATCAAGCCCTGATTTGGTCTTGAGCGCCGATTTCCAGCCCCTGGTTTCAATGTGCTTTTTGTGTTTTTCTTCAAATCTTAATAGTCATTTTTTCAAAAGTTTTCAAAAAGTTTAAACTTTAGAAGTTCATACCTTTCTCATTTTAAATCAAAATTAAATGATTTTTTTAATTGCATAGAATTTCAAGATAAAAAAAATAAGATCCATGTTGCTAATTTATTTTATCTGAACATATTTCAAATTATTACAATTTTTTACTCCAAAACAGTTTATTTTCACTAAATACATCTCCAACTTCCAAAACAAAGGTTTAAGTCATCCCCCAAACCAGCCCTTGAAGTTTTTGCTTAAGGTCTCAAATTTGTTTGGGCTATATTTATGTAGTTAACCATTTTTTTAAACACATCTTTTACATATAAAGCTCTCCTTAATTCTTTTAGTAGCAAAAACTACAAATACCTTGAGCATATTTGTTAAAGAGTGCTTATATATACACCCCAAATATTAATAAATACCTCCACTAAATTATTAAATATTTTTATTATACTTTTACCTTATAATAAGTGCGTATTTCCTCATTATTTAATGTCCATTCTCCTATAATTTAGTGTTAGTTCTTAAGATTTTTGGAGTAGTTATGTTTATTTTATATTTATTAGGTACTTTAAAGCCTTATGGATGATTTGAAGATAAAAAGAATAAATTTGGAGAAGTATTGGATAACTTGAAGTTGAAGAATGTGCAAAAAGATGGAGAAACAAAAGAATTAGCTCAAAAGACCAGAAGTTGGGCAATGCAGTGCCTATTGTAGGAGACTTATGTGTTGCTTTGCCCATGATGATCCATACCGTTACTGTAGTGCCTATGCCACTGTCAAGCCCCGATTTGATCTTGAGCTCCATAATATTGAGATCCCAACTTTCTTATTTTGATTTTAATATAGATCATTCTAGGGCAACAATAGGGAGCTTTTTATCAACTTTAGGAGACCAAAGAGAAAATAGAGGAGGCAAAAAGTGTGGCTTGGAAAGGATCGTCCACGTAGAGATCTTTGAAGATTACCATTCTTCTTCTTCTTCTTCTTCTTCTTCTTCTTTTCCTTCTTTCTATTGAATTCCTAATGTTGATAAATTATATTTTTGCGTTCTTCTCAATTATGTTAGACTAGATTTTTCCTTTTAGTTGAAGGGGATTTCAAAACCATAGACATGACTATGCAATTAATTTTTAGATATTACTTTTCAATTTTCTAATTTAGATTATTTATGTTCTTCTATAATTATTGTTTATGATTTTTTTTTTTTGTTTTATTTAGGTGTGTTGTTAGGAATGTTCTAAGTGGGAAAGATATTTTTATGTATTTCATTTATTTTTGAACTAATAAATAATATATTAGAGGTTAATTATTACATTATTATATGTTCTTATCCTATTTACATGTTAAAGTAAATGTAAGCAAATATGATTCATTAAATGCTTATTATTGAACTTGTAGAATGTTTCATATAATGGACTTTTGTATGCGAGAAGAAAGTAAACAGTCTAAATCTATAGTCCATAGGCTATGGGGTTAGAGTTAGCATCTAACTCATGTTAAGACTATTATGTTGTCTAAAACTAATTAGGAAGATAGTTTGACTTGATTGTCTAGAGCTTCGACTTCGGAGTGGAGACATAGATATATTGCTTAGTGATGACATATTGGACTTACACCAAAGTGCAATTAATCTACGTAGTCCGCTTGAGTGGATCAATTCACTTTTGACATTCATTATGCAATAACTTTAATACTGAGTAAGTGAATCACTTTATGTGTATGACTTGTATACTTTGATGTTTCAATAGCTGAAGCATTTCAGAAGTAGTAAGCTTATAGGCCGATTCGTTAGGTGTATGACTTATATACGATGGAAGGTTTATTTATAGATATTAGAATCATAGCTCTAATAAGGAGTAAAGGTTATCCTCTTAAAGATATTATACTGAATATGAAAATGGACAAGACCTTGGGTGGTTTGCTTGATAGATGACTTCTTATTCATATATGCTGAATAATCATTTTCTTAATTAGGTGTATAATGGATATTTAAGATAACGCAATTAGCAGATCGAACCGACTTTGACTTAAGGTCGATCATGGATATCATATGAGAGTGTTGTACATATGATAAGGTCATTAGATGATATCTTATCACTGAATTATATAATACGGTATATGATTGGGAGTGCAATTGTAGATTTATAGTGGTATGACTTTGAAACTAATAATTGTAATGGATTTATACAGTCTAGAATAATAGTTACATAGATTATTGGGGCTCACACTATGTATATTTAATCGGTCTCTTTACTAGCTCTATATAATTCCTTAATAGATGGTAAATAATTGGGATATTCTTTATTGCTTATTTAGTGAACAGTCAAATTCTAGATCACCTATTCCAGGTGTGATCATTATTCTCTGGGAGCGGGAGCCAAGGGTAAAATTGTAATTTTGTATCATTCAATAAATATGATAAATATTTAATTTAGGTGAATATTTATTTAGGAAGATAAGATTTGAAATTTAAATTAATTATATTTGTCTTCCAAAAGATGAATATAGAATTGATTTGAATTTTGAAAATCTTGTTTGAATAAATATTTAAAATTTAGATGATTATCCTATTTGAATTTTAATTGAATAAAATCTTGTCCTAACACACTTGTAGGTGGCGTTTTTCTCTAGGATTTGGAAGATAAGATTTTCTCCTAATTTGATTTTATTTTGGAATAGAAATTACATAATTATTTAAATTTCAAATAAGATTGTCATTATTTTACTTGAATTTAAATTAGAATTGTGGAAAATTATCCCTGTAGACAAAATCACAAGTTTTGTGGAGTTTAAAATTTAAATCAAATTTTGAATCACAAATACATAGAGAGCTGAATTTTTTGTGGGAATCTCCCATGTAAATTTTTAGATTTTATGTGGGAGAGGAGAGAAAAAAATCTTGTCTGGAATCCTATTTAAATTTTGAATGCTTTTACCTTGGCATGGCCGAAAATTTTGAAGGATTTCCCTAGAAGAAATTCAGCCATTGAGTGTTGGAGTAGAGAAAAAAAAAATCTTTTCTTGAGTCGTATTCAAATTCTGAAAGCCTCCAATGCAAGTTTATAAATAGGACTAATGGGACTCCTATATTCTTTAGACCCAAGACTCTTACGTGAGTGAATTTATTATTATATATCTTGCTAATAATAATAAATTTTTAGAGATCTAAGTGGTTAGAAGGAGATAAGTGGCACTAGAATACTAATCAAGGAACTAAGTGCCCACACACTCCATAGTAAAGAAAACTAGTTGGTTGAAGCCTCTTGGTCACATATTCTAGTGATCCTGGTGATCTTCTCCGAAGGTATAATGCTTGTTAAATAATTTATTATACATGACAATATGAGTTTTCAACGATCTCAAAAAGTTTTTAAAATTTTACCGTGCATGTCTTACTAATTATCTTACAATTGGTATCAGAGCCACCTTATGGTTATATCATATACATAGTTTAAATAATCATTTTTCTCTTTAATGTATGAATTTGATATTTAGAGAGTAGCATTTTAGACTTCCTTTATATTGTCATCATGTATTATGTATGGTATCTGTGGTTACTTTAATTTTTAAAATTATTATAAGCATGCTAAATTATACCAGTCATGGCTCTTTAAAATTTAAAAAAATCGTATCTAGGTTTTTTCATGTAGCCATGATAGCGGTGTCTCATCATCGTAATTTTTCTATGGATTTTAATTTTTTGTCTCTTTGAATTTTTTTTAGAATTTTTGTACACGGAAAATGATATAGGAATTTTTATGTAATTATTCATGGAAGAGAAAGATTAAAGGCATAATTTATTTTTCTCAAGAATTAAATTTATTTGATTGATTGAAATTTTTTTATGTAGAAAATCTCAATTTAATTAGGATTCTTTTTTTTTTTTTTTTTTTGAGATTCTAATGGGTAAATTGGGAATATAGCACAAAATATGAGAACCAACCCACGAACGTGTTAGGAAATACCCTAAGTATGAGAGACATATTAATGTACTTATTTTGAATTGGATAATAAAATTATATATATAGGTTATTCATTACGTTGCTGTTTGTCTTTATTCTATTTACATATTAAAATAAATGTAAGCAAATATGGCTCACTGACTACTTGTGTTAAAACTGTTAGAACGTTGCATGCAATGGACTTTTGTATGCGAGAAGACAATGTTCTAAAGTAAGCGGTCTAAACTGAGGTTTGTAGTCTATGGTGTTAGACCGAGCATCTAACTCATGTTAAGACTGTTATGTTGTCTAAAGCTATGATGGGGACGGTGTGTCTTGATTGTCTGGAGCATAGACTCCCAAGTAGAGACATAGATATGTTGCTTGGTGGTGACATATTAGACCGGGACTAAAGCGTGATTAATCTACGTAGTCCGTTATGAGTGGATCAATATGCTTTTTGACGTTCATTATGCAATAACCTTAATCTTGAGTAAATGAACTACTTCATGTATATGACTTGTGTACTTTGATGTTCCAATGGCTAAAGCGTCTCAGAGGTAGTAAGCTTATAGACCGATTCGTTGGGTGCATGACTTGTATACGATGAAGGGTTTGTTTACAGATATCGGAATTATAGCTTCAAGGAGTTAAAGATATCCTCTTAAAGGCATTATACTGGATGTGAAAATGGATAAGGCCTTGGGTCGTCTGCTGGACAGACGACTTCTTATTCACATATGGTGAATAATCATTTTCTTATTCGGTAGTATAATGGAACTTTAAGATAGCCTGATCAATAGGATTAAACGGACTTTGACCTAAGGTTGATCATGGATATCATATGAGGATTTTGCATATATGACAAGGTCATTGGATATTAGCTTGTCACAGGCTTTCGTAATACGGTATATAATTGGGAGTTCAGTTTCAGGTTTATAGTGGTGTGACTCTGAAATTAGTGATCATATGATTGAGTTGTTCGGTACAGAATGATGATCATATGGATTCACGGGAGCCCGATTATATATGTCCAATTGGTCCCTCTACTAGTTCCACGTAATTCCTTAACGATCGGCAAATTGATCAGTGTATGCTTTTTGGCTAGTTGATTATGCATGGATGGTGTTGACATAGGACTAGGATGGTGGATAAGATTCTCTCCGGTTGAATTCATAATTTGTTTTGGATAATAGAGTACATAATTATTCGAACTCCAAATAAAGTTGTCATGATTTTATTTGAGATTGGATTGGAGTTTTAGAAAATTATCCATAAGGGCAAAATTTGAAATACAACTTTTTGTGGATTTTAAATAAAGTTGTCATGATTTTATTTGAGATTGGATTGGAGCTGTAGAAAATTATCCATGAGGGCAAAATTTGAAATACAACTTTTTGTGGATTTTGAAATTTGAAATTTGAAATTTAAATTTAAATTTGAAATTCTAATTTGAAATTTAAATTTGTAATTTGAAATTTGAAATTTGAAATTCAAATTTTGAATCACAGTCCAAGTGGAATTCGAATTCTTTGTGGATAATTCCACAAGATTAGAATTCGAATTTGAGTTGGATTATGGTGAGGAAAATCTTGTTTGAATCCTACTTGAATTTTAAATCCCAATCCTAACTAACTTGCACGAAAATATTGAGGAATATCCTCATAGAGTTTTCAATTTCTGTATGGATAAGATTCAGGGAAAAATTCAAATTTCAATCTTAGTTGAATTTGGATTCTCTCCTCCCTAAAAGGGATTTCGGTTTTCAGTTTTTTGAGGAAGATCTCATGCAGATTTTCAGTTTTTTTTTTTTTTTTTTTTTGTGGATAAGGATGAGATAAAATTCAAGCTTGAAAATCCTAGATGAATTTTGATTCTCTCCCTACTTTTTGTGGTCGAAATTTTTTAAGGAAATCTTAAAAGGGATTTCGGTTTTATTAGTCAATGGTGAGATAAAATTCAAGTTAAAATCTTATTTAAATTTTGAATGCAAAATCCTAGAAGGTAGCCGAATTTTTTTAGTTAGATTTTTGGCTTGAAAAATTCAGATTTTGTGTTGTGGATAAGGGAGAAAATCTTCTCCTAATCCAATTCGAATTCAAAAGATCACCTCATGCAAGTCTATAAATATAGGTCCTGCCACTCCAGTTCTCTCATACCACACTCTCAGGTGAGCAGGCTTATTGTTGTATAACTCACCGCGACAATAAGTTCTTTAGAGATCTAGGTGGTCGGAAGAAGACTAGCAGTGCTAGCATACCGGTCGAGGAACTGAGTGCCCACACACTCTGCCATCCGGGAATTGGAGAATAGTAGAGAAGGCTAGTTGATTGAAACCCTCCAGTCATTCTCCTCTAACAGTTGGCGTCCTGTTGAGGTATCTGTTTTATTATTGTTAATTTATTATATATGACATCACGAGATATTTAATGATCTTGAAAAATTTTTATTGTTCCACTGCGCTGCTCTGATGCGTTTTTACCGATTTTATTCCTACAACTGGTATCAAAGCCATCTCGTGACTATGCCATGTACATAAATTAGATAATTAGTTAGTCTTTTTATTTATGTATAGATTTGATATTTAGAGAGTGGCATTCTAGAATTCCTTTATATTGTTATCGTGTATTCTTTATGTAGTATGTGGTTATTTTAATTTTTAAATTATTATAAGCATGCTTGTTTTATGCTGGTTAAGGTTCCTTAGAACTTAGAAAATTGTCTTTATGAATTTTTTATGTAACCATGGGAGTGGTTTATTATCACCGTAATTTTTCCATGGATTTAATTTTTTATCTCTTAGAATTATTATGATTAGAATTTTTTGTACGCCGGAAACGACTTAGGAAATTTTATGTAATTATTCTTGGAAGAGATTGAAGTTTGAAGACCGTAATTAATTTTTCCCAAAAGTTAAATTTAATTTAAAGGTTGAAATTTTGATTGTGTGGAAAATTCCAATTTAATTAGGATTTAAATTAATTTTTTTGAGATCCTAATGGGAAAATTGGAATATGGCATGAAAATCGAGGCATGACCCCTTGGGATAGGCCATCGGCCTTGGTGGGGCTACAGTGCTTACCCTCGGGCAGGATGGGGCTGCGGCAGCCCCTGTCCAGGCCAAGACCACCCACGACCGCATACTTTGCCTGCAGCCAAGGGTGGTCGTGGCCCACCCAAGGGCCGGCAAGGCCTTGGGCGTCCAGCCCATGGCTGCAGGCGCCAAGGGCCGACTGGCGAGCTGCTGCACCCACCCAGGTGTGCAGCCGGCTGGACTACACCCGGCCTATGGCCGTGGGCTGCCAGCCCCCCCGGGGGGCTGAGGGCTACCGATGACGGCTGCGGGCCTACGAGGGCCGTAGGGCCGATGGATCGAAAATCAAAAAATTTTGATTTTTAAATTTGAAATTTAATTTTTAAATCATGTTTAAAAATATATAATTAAAAATTTTAAATTTTTGAAATTACATATTATTACACATGATATTTAAAATTGTTTAAAATTTGAATTTGAAATTTAAATTTGAAATTTGAATTTGGAATTTGAATTTGAAATTTAAATTTTTGGAATTTAAATTTTAAATGATTCTTGGGATGATAAATAAATGGAGAGGCTACATAAAGATTGATACAAGAAGACGGAACAAAATTCAAGACCCAAAGAATGCTTTGGATGGAATTTTGTAATCTTTAATTTCTTTGTTCTAGGATGGAACCATGACTTGATTATTATTCTGTCAATTATTTTTTCTGTGATATGTCATGGATGTATAAATATGTATTGATAGATATTTTATATGCACATTTGATAACATGTCATATAGGATAGGTGAATGCCGCTCATACTATATTGATCATACATATTTGTCAAAACTTGCATGTTTTTCAAAATATTAAGTGGGAGAGAGTTTCAAACAAAACCCACGGCCTCCATTGTTGATCCATATGTGAAAGCATGGTAACGCCTCGCGTTAGTTCTGCCCTGACCACACCCCTCGATAGGTGTTTACCGCCGTCAGTATACTAGGTTGGATCTCCTATGTGGAAAACATGTTCGGGCATGATCCTATTTATGACCACCCCTCGGTGGCTTTGTAGGATGCGGATCAGGCAACGTAAACAATGGTTATACACTCAAGACTCGTTTAGTTATTAACCTTCCCTAGAAGCTCTGTTAATTAAACTAGTGGCCAAAATAAGCGGTTATTAATATATGTCTTAACCTTGGAGGATTTAAGGCAACATATATTAATTGGACAGGGTCCATGTTCCGACTATTTGTCTCATGACCACCCCTTGGTGGCTTGGGGCAATAGGTGCTGAGAATTATCATTGCAATGCTAAATGTTTTTCAAGTTTCATGTAGGAACATACTTGTATGTTTTATTTGCTAAATTATATGTATATTTGCTTGGGCTTTGTAATGATGTCTAGTATAATTTTATTTTAGTTCAAAATGTCACCGACACCCCTCATTTCAATATTTACTAAAAATAAGCTGAATGGTGATAATTACAAAGATTGAAAAAGAAATCTACTAATAGTTCTCAACTGCGAGAGACATAAGTTCGCGCTGGATGAACCATGCCCACCTGGGCCTAAACCTGACACACCACTTGAGGAGGTCTCGGTTGCCTATACTTGTTGGAGAGAATCCAATGAGATAGCTCGATGCTATATTCTTGCTAGCATGATGAGTGCTTTACAAAAGCAGCATGAGACTTATCAAGTTGTTGGGAAGATCATGAAAAATCTGGAAGACATGTTTGAAGGCCAAGAAAATTGGCTTGACAGTCTGCTATTATCGGTATTATGAACTCTAAGCAAAAGGCAGGTACTCCGGTGAAGGACCATATGATCACTCTAATGGGATTCTTTGTTAAGGCTGCTGAAAACGGTGCTAAACTAGACTACAACACCCAGATTGAGATGGTGTTCAAAACTCTGTCAAAAGATTTTGTGGGGTTTAAGGCCATATATAATCTGGCGACAAGGGAGTTAGGACTAACCGAGCTCATGAAGCAACTCCAAGCTTATGAGCGGATAATCAGGGATGGGGATGCGGTCCAACCTAAAGGAGACGCCAATTTGGTGAAATCATCCAAACCCTCATGGAAGAGGAAGAGGAAGAGGAAGAGGCCAAATAAGAAGCAAGCAGCTTCTAGTTCTTCTAATCCTCCTGTCTCGGATAGGAAGAAGAACAAGAAGCCCATGGACCCTAAAAAGTCTAAGTGCTTCCACTATGAGAAGGTAGGTCACTTCAAGAAGGCTTGCCAGGAATTCCTAGCCACCAAGGGCAAGGAAGGTAAGGAACTTCATTATTTAGAAGCATGTTTGGTGGAAGAATCGAAAGACACTTGGGTCATTAATTTGGGAGCCACTAATCATGTTTGTGTTTCTATGCAGGGGTTCATGGAAACGAGAAGTCTCCATGATAGGAACCTCTCATTACAGACTAGAGACGATAGCTTGGTGGTGGCTGAGGCAGTGGGAGACGTTTATCTTTACTTTGATGAATTTAGGTTTATTTTATTGAAAGACTATTTCTATGTTCCTGATTTTAGGAGGAACCTTATATCGGTAGCTTGTTTAATAAAGGATTCTTATTCAATTTATTTTAGTAAAAGAGTTGATATTCGTAAAAATAAGTCTTTTATCTGTTCTAGATGGATGGATAGAAACCTATATTTGATCAAACCAAAGATGTACTCACTGCTTGATACCGAATTAATAGATAACTCTAAAATGTTAAAAGTTTCCCACTCTAATAAGGCATATCTTTGGCATTTAAGACTTGGTCATATTAATCAGGATAGGATTCAAAGGTTGGTGAAAGACGGTACTCTAGAATCTCTGGAGGAGGTACGTCTTCCTCAATGTGAGTCTTGTCTTGAGGGTAAGATGACTAAGAGGTCTTTTGGAGCTAAAGGTACTAGGGCTCAAGAGCTCTTAGAAATTGTGTACACCGACGTATGTGGCCCCATGAACGCCATAGCACGAGGAGGGTTTGAGTATTATATCTCCTTTATAGATGATTACTTCAGGTATGGATATGTGTACCTGATGCACCGCAAGAGCGAAACCTTTGATAAGTTCAAAGAGTATCATGCGGAAGTGGAAAAGCAATTGGGTAAATCCATAAAGACACTTCAATCTGATCAAGGTGACGAATACCTCTGCGACAAATTTCTAGGACATCTTGTAGAGAATGGGATATTATCTTAATTGACTGCACCTGGTACTCCACAACAGAATGGTGTAGTCGAAAGTTAAAACAGGACCTTATTAGATATGGTACGATCCATGATGAGTTATTCAACGCTGCCGTTATTATTTTGGGGATATGCATTGCAAACGGCGTGCTATATTCTGAACCAGATTCCAAGTAAGTCAATTTCCAAGACTCCGTATGAATTGTGGCATGGCAGGAAGCCTTCTCTTGGACATATGAGAATATGGGACAGCCCGGCACATGTACTGGATGGGGATGTGAAGAAGTTGGAACCAAGAACAGAATTGTGCATGTTTGTAGGGTATCCTAAGGGAACTAAGGGAGGTCTGTTCTATAACCTAAAGGAACAAAAAGTCGTTGTTTCAACTCATGCGACATTCTTGGAGGAAAGTTACATGAATGACTTTAAGCCTCGAAGCAAAGTGGTACTAGAGGAGTTATCAGGTGAAAGAACTGCTCCATAGGTTTCGGTCTTGGACGCAAGGCCAAGTTCCAGTAAAAGACCTACAGACGATCGACAATTTAGGGTGTCTTGTCGTAGTGGGAGGGTTTCGAAGAAGCCTAATTTTTTCGTGTATGATACTGAGGTATACCAGGCTGAGGCTGTTAGGAAATGCCCGAAGCATTAGAGATATTTTTGATGTATTCATTTTGAACTGGATAATAAAATTATACATAGAGGTTATTCATTATATTGCTATCTGTTCTCGTCTTATTTACACGTTAAAGTAAATGTAAGCAAATATGGCTCACTGACTGCTTGTGTTAAAACTGTTAGGACGTTGCATGCAATGGACTTTTGTATGCGAGAAGACAATGTTCTAAAGTTAGCGGTCTAAACTATGGTCTATAGTCTATGGGATTAGACCGAGCATCTAACTCATGTTAAGACTATTATGTTGTCTAAAGCCTTAGAGGGGACGGTTTGTCTTGACTGTCTGGAGCTGGACTCCCAAGTAGAGACATGGATATGTTGCTCGGTTGTGACATATTAGACCGGGACTAAAGTGTGATTGATCTACGTAGTCCGCTATGAGTGGAACAATCTGCTTCTGACGTTCATTGTGCAATAACCTTAATCCTGAGTAAATAACTACTTCATGTATATGACTTGTGTACTTTGATGTTCCAATGGCTAAAGCATCTCAGAGGTAGTAAGCTTATAGACCGGTTCGTTGGGTGCATGACTTGTATACGATGAAGGGTTTGTTTGCAGATATCGGAATCATAGCTCTGAGGAGTTAAAGGTATCCTCTTAAAGGCATTATACTGAATGTGAAAATGGACAAGGCCTTGGGTTGTCTGCTGGGCGGATGACTTCTTATTCACATATGGTGAATAAACATTTTCTTAATTCGGTAGTATAATGGAACTTTAAGATAGCCTGATCAGTAGGATTGAACGGACTTTGACCTAAGGCTGATCATGGATATCATATGAGGGTTTTGCATATATGACAAGGTCATTGGATAGTAGCTCGTCACAGGCTTACGTAATTCGGTATATAATTGGGAGTTCAGTTTCAGGTTTATAGTGGTGTGACTCTGAAATTAGTGATCATATGATTGAGTTGTTCGGTACAGAATGATCATAATATGGAATCACGGGAGCCCGATTATATATGTCCAATCAGTCCCTCTACTAGCTCCACATAATTCCTTAACGTTTGGCAAATTGATTAGTGTATGCTATTGGCTGGTTTATTATGCATGGATGGTGATGACACAGGATTAGGATGGTAGACAAGTTTTTCTCCGGTTGGATTCAAATTTTGTTTTGGATAATAGAGTACACAATTATTCGAACTCCAAATAAAGTTGCCATGATTTTATTTGAGATTAGATTGTAGTTGTAGAAAATTATCCATGAGAACAAGAATATGAAACACAACCGTTTTGTGGAATTTGAAATTTGAATTTTGAAATTTGAAATTTAAATTTTGAAATTTGAATTTTGAATTTTGAATTTGAAATTTGAATTTGAAATTTGAATTTGAAATTTGAATTTGAAATTCGAATTTGAAATTTGAATTTGAAATTCGAATTTGAAATTTGAATTTGAAATTTAAATTTGAAATTTGAAATTTGAAATTTGAAATTTAAATTTGAAATTTGAAATTTGAAATTTGAAATTTGAATTTAAAATTTGAAATTCAAATTTTGAATCACAGTCCAAGTAGGATTCGAATTTGTTGTGGAAAATCCACAAGGTTTGAAATTCGAATTTGAGTTGGATTTGGAGAGGATAATCTTGTTAGGATCCTACTTGAATTTTGAATCCAAATCCCAACAAAGGTGGACGAAATTTTTGAGGATAATCCTCAAGGAAATTTCAGATTTTTGTGGATAAGATTCAAGGGAAAAATTCAAGTTTCAATCCCAGTTGAATTTGGATTCTCTCCTCCCTGAAAAGTGGCCGAAAATTTGGAGAATCTCTCCTAGGAAATTCGGTTATTTTTGGATAAGGTTGAGATAAGATTCAAGCTTGAAAATCCTAGTGGAATTTTGATTCTCTCTTATCCATAATGGCTGAAATTTATGAGGAGATTTTCTCCAAGAAAAATTCGGATTTTTTGGTTGGAAAAGGGAGATAAAATTCTAGTTAAAATCTTGTTTAGATTTGGATTGGATTTATCCTAAGAAAACCGAATTTTATTGTTGAATTTATCCATGGAAAAATTCAGATTTTATGGGTTTGGATAAGGGAAAATATCTTTTCCTAATCCAATTCAAATTCAGATAATCACCTCATGCAGGTCTATAAATAGAGGTCCTACCACTCCAGTTCTCCCAGACCACAGACTCTCAGGTGAGCAGGCTTATTGTTGCACAGCTCATCGTGACAATAAAGTTCTTTAGAGATCTGGGTGGTCGAAAGAAGACTAGCAGTGCTAGCATACCGATCGAGGTTCAGAGTGCCCACATACACAGCCATTCGGGAATTGGAGAATAATAGAGAAGGCTAGTTGGTTGAAGCCTCCGGTCATTCTCCTCCTGCAAGATTGGCGTCCTTGAGGTATGAGTTTTAATTGTTGTTGGTTTATTATATATGGCATCATGAGATATTTAACGATCTAAAAATTTTTATTGTTCCGCTGCGCCACTCTGATACATTTTTTACCGATTTATTTTCCTTCAATTGGTATCAGAGCCATCTCATGACTATGCCATTTACGTAAATTAGACAATTACTTAGTCTTTTCATTTATGTATGGATTTGATATTTAGAGAGTGGCATTCTAGGGTTCCTTTATGTTGTTATCATGGATTATGTATAAAGTATGTGGTTATTTTAATTTTTTGAATTATTATAAGCATGCTTGTTTATACCGGTTATGGTTCCTTAGAATTTAGAAAAATTGTATCTAGGATTTTTTATGTAACCATGGGAGCAGTTTATTAACACTGTAATTTTCCCATGGATTTTATTTTTGTCTCTTAGAATTTTTATGATTAGAATTTTTGTACACCGGAAACGGTTTAGGAATTTTTATGTAATTATTCTTGGAGGAGATTGAAGATTGAAGGCCGTAATTTATTTTTTCCAAAAGTTAAATTTGATTTAAAAGTTGAAATTTTGATTGTGTGGAAAATTTCAATTTAATTGGGATTCAAATTAATTTTTGGAGATCCTAATAGGTAAATTGGAATAGGCACGAAAATTGAGACACGACCCCTCGGGGTAGGCTGACGGACCTTGGTGGGGCTGCAGCCCCTGCCCTCGGGCAGGATGGGGCTGCGGCAGCCCCTGTGCAGGCCCACACCACCCACGGCCGCAGGCTTGGCCTGCAGCCAGGGGTGGTCGTGGCCTGCCCAAGGCTGGCCGTAGCCTGGGCGTGCAGCCTCTGGCTGCAGGCACTGCCTGCAGCCTGCCGGCTGCTGCGCCCAGCCTGGGCGTGCAGCCTGGCACTGCAGGCTTGGCTGCAGCCCGGCAGGGCTGCACGTAGGGGCGGCCATGGGCTGCCAGCCCCTCCGGGGCTGGTGACTGCCCACGGCGGCTGCCGTCCACGGGGGCGGCGGTCCGACGGTCCAAAAATCAGAAAATTTTGATTTTTAAATTTGAGATTTAATTTTAAATCATGTTTAAAAATATGTAATTTCAAAATTTACATATTTTTACACATGATGTTTAAAATTGTTTAAAATTTAAATTTTTGGAGATTTAAATTTTAAATAATTCTTGGGATGAGAAATAAATGGAGAGGCTACATAAAGATGGATACATGAAGACGGAACAGAATTCAAGATGGAATTTTGTAATCTTTAGTTTCTTTGTTCTAGGATGGAACCATGGCTTGGTTATTCTGTCAATTATTTTTTCTGTGATATGTCATAGATGTATAAATATGTATTGATGGATGTTTTGTATGCATATTTGATAACATGTCATATAGGATAGGTGAGTGCCGCTCATACTATATTGATAATACATAATTTGTCACAACTTGCATGTTTTTCAAAAATATTGAGTGGGAGAGGGTTTCAAACAAAACCCATGGCCTCCATTGTTGATCCATATGTGAAAGCATGGTAACGCCTCGAGTCAGTTCTGCCCTGACCATACCCCTCGGTAGGTGTTTATCGCCGCCGGTATACTAGATTGGATTTCCTATGTGGAAAACGTGTTCGGGTACGATCCTATTCATGACCACCCCTCGGTGGCTTGGTAGGACGTGGATCGGGCTACGTAAACAATGGTTATACACTCAAGACTCGTTTAGTTATTAACCTTCCCTAGAAGCTCTGTTAACTAAACTGGTGGCCAAATAAGCGGTTATTAATATATGTCTTAACCTTGGAGGATTTAAGGCAACATATATTAATTGGACGGGGTCCATGTTCCAGCTATTTGTTCTCATGACCACCCCTCGGTGGCTTGGGGCAATAGGTGCTGAGAATTACCATTGCAATGCTACATGTTTTTCAAGTTTCATGTAGGAACATACTTGTATGCTTTATTTGCTAAATTATCTGTATATTTGCTTGGGCTTTGTAATGATGTCTAGTATAATTTTATTTCAGTTCAAAATGTCACCGACACCCCTCATTTCGATACTTACTGAAAATAAGTTGAATGGCGATAATTATAAAGATTGGAAAAGAAATCTATTAATAGTTCTCAGCTGCGAGAGACACAAGTTTGTGCTGGACGAACCATGCCCACCTGGGCCCAAACCTGACACACCACTTGAGGAGGTCCCGGTTGCCTATAATCGTTGGAGAGAATCTAATGAAATAGCTCGATGCTACATCCTTGCTAGCATGACGAGTGCATTACAAAAGCAGCATGAGACTTATCAAGTTGCTGGGGAGATCATGGAAAATCTAGAGGACATGTTCAGAGGCCAAGAAAAATTGGCTCGACAGTCCGCTATCACCAGCATTATGAACTCTAAGCAAAAGGCGGGTACTCCGGTGAAGGACCATATGATCACTCTAATGGGATTCTTCGCTGAGGCTGCCGAGAATGGTGCTGAGTTGGACTATAACACCCAGATCGAGATGGTGTTCAAGACTCTGTCTAAAGATTTTGTGGGGTTTAAGGCCGCATACAATCTGGCGACAAAGGAGTTAGGACTTACCGAGCTCATGAAGCAACTACAGGCTTATGAGCGGATGATCAGGGATGAGGATACGGTCCAACCTAAAGGAGAGGCCAATTTGGCAGAATCTTCCAATCCCTCACGAAAGAGGAAGAAGGCAAATAAGAAGCAAGTGGCTTCCAGTTCTTCTAATCCTCCTGTCTCGGACGGGAAGAAGAAGAAGAAGAAGAAGAAGCCAAAGGACCCTAAAAAGTCTAAATGCTTCCACTGTGGGAAGGTAGGTCACTTCAAGAAGGCTTGCCGGGAATTCCTAGCCGCCAAGGGCAAGGAAGGTAAGGAACTTCATTACTTAGAAGCGTGTTTGGTGGAAGAATCAAAAGACACTTGGGTAATTGATTCGGGCGCCACTAATCATGTTTGTGTTTCTATGTAGGGGTTCGTGGAAACGAGAAGTCTACATGATAGGAGCCTCTCGTTGCGGACTAGAGATGGTAGCTTTGTGGTGGCTGAAGCAGTGGGAGATGTTCACCTTTATTTTGATCAATTTAGGTTTATTTTATTGAAAGACTGTTTTTATGTTCCTAATTTTATGAGGAACCTTATATCGGTAGCTTGTTTAATAAAGGATTCTTATTCAGTTTCTTTTAGTAAAAGAGTTGATATTCGTAGAAATAAGTCTTTTATCTGTTCTGGATGGATGGATGGAAACCTATATTTGATCAGACCAAAGATGTACTCACTGCTTGACACTGAATTAATTGATAACTCTAAAAGGTTGAAAGTTTCTCACTCTAACAAGGCGTATCTTTGGCATTTAAAACTTGGTCATATTAATCAGGATAGGATTCAAAGATTGGTGAAAGATGGTCCTCTGGAATCTCTAGAGGAGGTACATCTCCCCCAATATGAGTCTTGTCTAGAGGGTAAGATGACTAAGAGGTCTTTTGGAGCTAAGGGTACAAGGGCTAAAGAGCTCTTAGAAATAGTGCACACTGACGTATGTGGTCCTATGAACGTCACAGCACGAGGAGGGTTCGAGTATTATGTCTCTTTCATAGATGATTACTCGAGGTATAGATATGTGTATCTGATGCACCTCAAGAGCAAAACCTTTGACAAGTTCAAAGAGTATCGTGCGGAAGTGGAAAAGCAATTGGATAAATCCATAAAGACACTTCGATCTGATCGAGGTGGCGAATATCTCTCCGACGAATTTCTAGGACATCTTATAGAGAATGGGATATTATCCCAATTGACTGCACCTGGTACTCCACAACAGAATGGTGTAGCCGAAAGGAGAAACAGGACCTTATTGGATATGGTACGGTCCATGATGAGTTATTCAACGCTGCCATTATCATTTTAGGGATATGCTTTACAAACGGCGTGCTATATTCTGAATCAGGTTCCAAGCAAATTAATTCCCAGAACTCCGTATGAATTGTGGCGTGGCAGGAAGCCCTCCCTTGGACATATGAGAATATGGGGCTGCCCGACACATGTACTGGATGGGGATGCGAAGAAATTGGAACCAAGATCAGAATTGTGCATGTTTGTAGGGTATCCAAAAGGAACTAAAGGAGGTCTGTTCTATAACCCGAAGGAACAAAAAGTCATTGTCTCAACCCATGCGACATTCTTGGAGGAAAGTCACATGAATGACTTTAAGCCTCGAAGCAAAGTGGTGCTAGAGGAGTTATCGGGTGAGAGAACTGCTCCACAGATTTCGGTCTTGGACGCAAGTCCGAGTTCCAGTGAAAGACCTGCAGACGATCAACAATTTAGGGTGCCTCGTCGTAGTGGGAGGGTTTCGAAGAAACCTAATTTCTTCATGTATGATGCTGAGGTATACCAGGCCGAGGCTCATGAGCATGAGGAAGATCCGATCACATATGATGAAGCTATAAAGGATGTTGATTCTAAATCTTGGAAACAGGCTATGAACAATGAGATGGATTCTATGAAATCCAACTCTGTTTGGGAACTTGTAGATTTGCCGGATGGGATAAAACCCATTGGATGCAAATGGGTCTACAAAAGAAAGAAGGATGCGGAAGGGAGAGTGGAAACTTTCAAAGCTAGACTGGTTACAAAGGGATACACGCAAAAGGCTGGAATCGATTACGAGGAAACCTTTTCGCCTGTTGCTATGCTGAAGTCTATCCGTATTCTTCTATCCATTGCTGCGGCTCTCAATTACGAGATCTGGCAAATGGATGTCAAGACGGCATTCTTGAATGGCCATCTTGAAGAGTGTATCTATATGATACAGCCCGAAGGGTTCATAGCAAAAGGCCAAGAAAGGAAAGTCTGCAAGTTGCTTAGATCCATTTATGGATTAAAGCAGGCATCCCGCTCATGGAACCAGAGGTTTGATCAAGCGATTAAGACATTTGGTTTTGAGCAGAACGTTGATGAACCTTGTGTTTATAAACGTATTAAGGATGGAAAAGTGGTCTTTCTGATACTCTATGTCGATGATATACTACTCATTGGGAATGATGTAGGGAACTTATCATCGGTCAAGCTTTGGTTACACCAGCAGTTTGACATGAAGGACTTGGGAGAAGCTAATTATGTTCTAGGCATTCGTCTCTTCAGAGATCGAAAGAACAAAATGATAGCGTTATCCCAAGCTTCATACATAGATAAAATAATTGATAAATATGCAATGCTAGAGGCAAAGAAAGGCTCACAACCTTCTATTGCCGGTCTAACTCTTTCATTAGATGACTGTCCCAAGACATCGGAAGAAAGAGAGCGTATGAGTAAGGTCCCTTATGCATCCGCTGTGGGTAGCCTTATGTACGCTATGCTTTGCACTCGCCCAGACATATGTTTTGCAGTAGGTATAGTGAGTCGATATCAAGCGAATCCTGGAACCAAGCATTGGCAAGCAGTAAAGCATATACTCAAGTATCTTAAGAGAACGAGGGATTATATGCTGGTGTATTCTGGAGGGGACCTAACACCCATAGGATACATGGACTCAGACTTCCAGACTTGTAAGGATTCGAGGAAATCGACATTTGGATCAGTGTTTTTACTCAGAGGAGGCGCCATTGTGTGGAGGAGTGTGAAGTAGGGCTGCACAGCTGACTCTACTATGGAGGCTGAGTATGTGGCTGCGGCTGAGGCATCTAAAGAAGCGGTTTGGCTCCGCAAGTTCTTTAGAGACCTTGAGGTCATTCCGGGTGTTGACAAGCCTATCACACTTTACTATGATAATACAGGGGCTATTGCCAACATAAGGGAATCTCAGCACCATAAGAGGACCAAACACATAGATCGGAGGTATCACATTATTAGAGGGCATGTGGAGACAGGACAAGTGGATGTATGTAAGATCGCGTCCGAGGACAACATTGCCGATCCCTTTACTAAGACTTTGGTAGCTAGAAGCTTTGAGAGGCATGTAGAGGCGATGGGGATGCGTAACATGGCACATCTACTGGCTTAGGGCAAGTGGGAGATTGTTAGGAAATGCCCTAAGCATTAGAGACATTTTTGATGTATTCATTTTGAACTGGATAATAAAATTATACATAGAGGTTATTCATTACATTGCTATCTGTCCTCGTCTTATTTACACGTTAAAGTAAATGTAAGCAAATATGGCTCACTGACTGCTTGTGTTAAAATTGTTAGGGCGTTGCATGCAATGGACTTTTGTATGCGAGAAGACAATGTTCTAAAGTTAGCGGTCTAAACTATGGTCTGTAGCCTATGGGGTTAGACCGAGCATCTAACTCATGTTAAGACTATTATGTTGTCTAAAGCTTTAGAGGGGACGGTTTGTCTTGACTGTCTGGAGCTGGACTCCCAAGTAGAGACATGGATATGTTACTCGGTTGTGACATATTAGACCGGGACTAAAGTATGATTGATCTACGTAGTCCGCTATGAGTGGATCAATCTGCTTTTGACGTTCATTGTGCAATAACCTTAATCCTGAGTAAATGAACTACTTCATATATATGACTTGTGTACTTTGATGTTCCAATGGCTAAAGCGTCTCAGAGGTATTAAGCTTATAGATCGGTTCGTTGGGTGCATGACTTGTATACGATGAAGGGTTTGTTTGCAGATATCGGAATCATAGCTCTGAGGAGTTAAAGGTATCCTCTTAAAGGCATTATACTGAATGTGAAAATGGACAAGGCCTTGGGTTGTCTATTGGGCGGATGACTTCTTATTCACATATGGTAAATAAACATTTTCTTAATTCGGTAGTATAATGGAACTTTAAGATAGCCTGATCAGTAGGATTGAACGGACTTTGACCTAAGGTTAATCATGGATATCATATGAGGGTTTTGCATATATGACAAGGTCATTGGATAGTAGCTCGTCACAAGCTTACGTAATTCGGTATATAATTGGGAGTTCAGTTTTGGGTTTATAGTGGTGTGACTCTGAAATTAGTGGTCATATGATTGAGTTGTTCGGTACAGAATGATGATCATATGGAATCATGGGAGCCCGATTATATATGTCCAATCAGTCCCTCTACTAGCTCCACATAATTCCTTAACGTTTGGCAAATTGATTAGTGTATGCTATTGGCTGGTTTATTATGCATGGATGGTGATGACACAGGATTAGGATGGTAGACAAGTTTTTCTCCGGTTGGATTCAGATTTTGTTTTGGATAATAGAGTACACAATTATTCGAACTCCAAACAAAGTTACCATGATTTTATTTGAGATTGGATTGGAGTTGTAGAAAATTATCCATGAGAACAAGAATATGAAACACAACCGTTTTGTGGAATTTGAAATTTGAATTTTGAAATTTGAATTTTGAATTTTGAAATTTGAATTTTGAATTTTGAATTTGAAATTTGAATTTGAAATTCGAATTTGAAATTCGAATTTGAAATTTGAATTTGAAATTTAAATTTGAAATTTGAAATTTGAAATTTAAAATTTGAATTTGAAATTTGAAATTCAAATTTTGAATCACAGTCCAAGTAGGATTCGAATTTGTTGTGGAAAATCCACAAGGTTTGAAATTCGAATTTGAGTTGGATTTAAAGAGGATAATCTTGTTAGGATCCTACTTGAATTTTGAATCCAAATCCCAACAAAGGTGGACGAAATTTTTGAGGATAATCCTCAAGGAAATTTCAGATTTTTGTGGATAAGATTCAAGGGAAAAATTCAAGTTTCAATCCCAATTGAATTTGGATTCTCTCCTCCCTGAAAAGTGGCCAAAAATTTGGAGAATCTCTCCTAGGAAATTCGGTTATTTTTGGATAAGGTTGAGATAAGATTCAAGCTTGAAAATCCTAGTGGAATTTTGATTCTCTCTTATCCATAATGGCCGAAATTTATGAGGAGATTTTCTCCAAGAAAAATTCGGATTTTTTGGTTGGAAAAGGGAGATAAAATTCTAGTTAAAATCTTGTTTAGATTTGGATTGGATTTATCCTAAGAAAATCGAATTTTATTGTTGAATTTATCCATGGAAAAATTCAGAGTTTATGGGTTTGGATAAGGGAAAATATCTTTTCCTAATCCAATTCAAATTCAGAGAATCACCTCATGCAGGTCTATAAATAGAGGTCCTACCACTCCAGTTCTCTCAGACCACAGACTCTCAGGTGAGCAGGCTTATTATTGCACAGCTCATCGTGACAATAAAGTTCTTTAGAGATCTGGGTGGTCGGAAGAAGACTAGCAGTGCTAGCATACCGATCGAGGTTCAGAGTGCCCACACACTCAGCCATTCGGGAATTGGAGAATAGCAGAGAAGGCTAGTTGGTTGAAGCCTCCGGTCATTCTCCTCCTGCAAGATTGGCGTCCTTGAGGTATGAGTTTTAATTGTTGTTGGTTTATTGTATATGGCATCATGAGATATTTAACGATCTAAAAATTTTTATTGTTCCGCTGCGCCAATCTAATACATTTTTTACCGATTTATTTTCCTTCAGAGGCTCATGAGCATGAGGATGATCCGGTCACTTATGATGAAGTTATAAATGATGTTGATTTTAAATCTTGGAAACAGGCCATGAACAACAAGATAGATTCAATGAAATCCAACTCTATTTGGGAACTTGTGGATCTGCCAGATAGGATAAAACCCATTGGATGCAAGTGGGTTTACAAAAGAAAGAAGGATGCGGAAGGGAGAGTGGAAACTTTCAAAGCTAGACTGGTTGCAAAGGGGTACATGCAAACGGCTGGAATCAATTATAATGAAACCTTTTCACGTATTACTATGCTGAAGTACATCCGTATTCTTCTGTCCGTTGCTGCAGCTCTCAATTACGAGATCTGGCAAATGGACATCAAGACAGCATTCTTGAATGGCCATTTTGAGGAAAGTATCTACATGATACAACCCGAAGGGTTCGTGGTAAAAGGCCAAGAGAGAAAAGTCTGCAAGTTGCTTAGATCCATTTATGGATTATAGCAAGCATCTCGCTCATGAAACCACAGGTTTGATCAAGCGATCAAAACATTTGGTTTTGAGCAGAACGTTGATGAACCCTGTGTTTATAAACGTATTAAGGATGGAAAGGTGGTCTTTCTGGTACTCTATGTCGATGATATACTACTCATTGGGAATGATGTAGGGAACTTATCATCGGTCAAGCTTTAGTTGTACCAACAGTTTGACATGAAGGACTTGGGAAAAGCTAATTATGTTCTGGGTATTCGTCTCTTCACAAATTGAAAGAACAAAATGATAGCATTATCCTGACTTCATACATAGATAAAATAATTGACAAATATGCAATGCAAGAGGCAAAGAAAGGTTTACAACCTTCCATTTCTGGTCTAACTCTTTCATTGGATGACTGTCCCAAGACATCGAAATAAAGAGAGCGTATGAGAGGTCCCTCATGCATCCGTCGTGGGTAGCCTTATGTACGCTATGCTTTACACTCGTCAAGACATATGTTTTGCAGTAGGTATAGTGAGTCTATATCAAGCGAATCCTTGAACCAAGCACTGGCAAGCAGTAAAGCATATATTCAAGTATCTTAAGAGAATAAGGGATTATATGCTGGTGTATTCTGGAGGGGACCTAACACCCATAGGATACACGGACTCAGACTTCCAAACTTGCAAGGATTCAAGGAAATCGACATCAGGATCAGTGTTCTTGTTCGGAGGAGGCACCATTGTATGGAAGAGCATAAAGCAGGGTTGCACAGCTGACTCTACGATGGAGGCTGAGTATGTGGCTGCGGCTGAGGCATTTAAAGAAGCGGTTTACAAGGGAATCTCGGTATCACAAGAGGACCAAGCACATAGATCGGAGGTATCACATTATTGGAGGGTACGTGGACACACGCCAAGTAGATGTATGTAAGATTACGTTTGAGGACAACGTTGTCGATCCCTTTACTAAGATTTTGGTGGCTAGAAGCTTTAAGAGGCATGTAGAGATGATGGGGATGCATAACAAGGCACATCTACGGGCTTATAGTAAGTAGGAGATTGTTAGGAAATGCCCTAAGCATGAGAGACATATTGATGTATTTATTTTGAACTGGATAATAAAATTATATATGTAGAGGTTATTTATTACATTGCTGTTTGTCCTTATTTTATTTACGTGTTAAAGTAAATGTAAGCAAATATGACTCATTGACTGCTTGTGTTAAAACTATAAGAACGTTGCATGCAATGGACTTTTGTATGTGAGAAGACAATGTTCTAAAGTAAGCGGTCTAAACTGAGGTCTATAGTCTATGCTTATGTTAAGACTATTATGTTGTCTAAAGCCATGGTGGGGACGGTTTGTCTTGACTGTCTGGAGCATAGACTCCCAAGTAGAGATATGTTGCTTGGTGGTGAAATTTTAGACCAGGACTAAAGCATAATTGATCTACGTAGTCCACTATGAGTGGATCAATCTGCTTTTTGACGTTCATTATGCAATAACCTTAATCCTGAGTAAATGAACTACTTCATGTATATGACTTGTGTACTTTAATGTTCCAATGGCTAAAGCGTCTCAGAGGTAGTAAGCTTATAAACCGGTACGTTGGGTGCATGACTTGTATATGATGAAGGGTTTGTTTACAGATATCGGAATCATAGCTCCAAGGAGTTAAAGGTATCCTCTTAAAGGCATTATACTGGATGTGAAAATGGACAAGGCCTTGGGTCGTCTGCTGGATAGATGACTTCTTATTCACATATGGTAAATAATCATTTTTTCAGTAGTATAATGGAACTTTAAGATAGCCCAATCAGTAAGATTAAACAGACTTTGACCTAAGGCTGATCATGGATGTCATATAAGGATTTTGCATATATAACAAGGTCATTGGACATTAGCTTGTCACAGGCTTTCGTAGTACGGTATATAATTGGGAGTTCAGTTTCAGGTTTATAGTGGTGTGACTCTGAAATTAGTGATCATATGATTGAGTTGTTCGGTATAGAATGATGATCATATGGATTCATGGGAGCCCGATTATATATGTCCAATTGGTCCCTCTACTAGTTCCACATAATTTCTTGACGGTTGGCAATTTGATCAGTGTATGCTTATTGACTAGTTGATTATGCATGGATAGTGTTGACATAGGATTAGAATGGTGGACAAGATTCTCTCCGGTTGAATTCATAATTTGTTTTGGATAATAGAGTACACAATTATTCAAACTACAAATAAAGTTGCCATGATTTTATTTGAGAATGGATTGGAGTTGTAGAAAATTATCCATGAGGGCAAAATTTTAAATACAACTTTTTGTGGATTTTGAAATTTGAAATTTAAATTTAAATTTGAAATTCAAATTTGAAATTTAAATTTGAAATTTGAAATTTGAAATTTGAAATTTGAAATTTGAAATTTGAAATTTGAAATTTGAAATTTGAATTTGAATTTTGAAATTTGAAATTCAAATTTTGAATCACAATCCAAGTGAAATTCCAATTCTTTGTGGATAATTCCACAAGGTTAGAATTCAAATTTGAGTTAGATTATGGTGAGGAAAATCTTGTTTGAATCCTACTTGAATTTTGAATCCCAATCCTAACTAACTTGCATGAAAATATTGAGGAATATCCTCATAGATTTTTCAGTTTTTGTATGAATAAGATTCAGGGAAAAATTCAAGTTTCAATCCCAGTTGAATTTGAATTCTCTCCTCCCTAAAAATGGCTGAAATTTTGGAGGAAGATCTCATGCAGATTTTTGGTTTTTTTTTTTTTTTATGGATAAGGATGAGATAAAATTCAAGCTTGAAAATCCTAGTTGAATTTTGGTTCTCTCCCTACTTTTTGTGGCCAAAAATTTTTAAGGAAATCTTAAAAGGGATTTTTGGTTTTTATTAGTTAATGGTGAGATAAAATTCATGTTAAAATTCTGTTTGAATTTTGAATGCAAAATCCTAGAAGGTGGTCGAATTTTTTTAGCGTTTTGGCTTGAAAAATTCAGATTTTGTGTTGTGGAGAAGGGAGAAAATCTTCTCCTAATCCAATTCGAATTCAGAGGATCACCTCATACAAGTCTATAAATAGAGGTCATGCCACTCCAATTCTCTCAGACCACAGACTCTTAGGTGAGCAGGCTTATTGTTGTATAACTCACGGTGACAATAAGTTCTTTAGAGATCTGGGTGGTCGAAAGAAGACTAGCAGTGTTAGCATACCGGTCGAGGAACCGAGTACCCACACACTCTGCCATCCGGGAATTGGAAAATAATAGAGAAGGCTAGTCGGCTAGAGCCCTCCAGTCATTCTCCTCCAACAGTTGGCGTCCTCTTGAGGTATGAGTTTTATTGTTGTTAATTTATTGTTTATGGCATCACGAGATATTTAACGATCTTGAAAAATTTTTATTGTTCTGCTGTGCCACTCTAATGCGTTTTTACCGATTTTATTCCTACAGAATGGTACACTGACTTGCATGCATTTTGAGGTACATCCTAGGAGACGGGCCATAGGCCTTGGTGAGGGCTGCAGTCCCTACCTACAAGAGGCGGGGATGCACGTAGCCCCTGCCTGTGGCCTGGAGGGGCTATAGGCAACCCCTACCTAGGCTACAAGCCACGGTTATAAGCATTGCCTACAACCTAGCGGGCTGCAGCAACCCATGGGGCTTGTAGCCTGCAAGGGCTACTAGCCCTGCTATGTGTTGTGGTTGCCCGTAGGGCTGTGGGCCTTCTGGCTCGTGGCTCAACGACTGAGGTTTTAAATTTTTCAATGTTTAAATTTGACATTTAATTTTAAATTTTGTGTAAAATTTTGTTATTGCAAATATAAATTTTGAAATTACATATTATGTAATTGTAAATTTAAATTTTGAAATTACATATTGTTATGCATGAAATTTAAAATTATTTAAAATTTAAATTTTAGAAATTTGAATTTTAAATAATTTTTGAGATGAGAAATCAATAGAGGAGTTATATGAAGATAGATATGCGAAGATGGAGCATAATTCAAGACCCAAAAAATGTTTTAAATGTAATTTTGTAAACTTTAATTTTTCTCATTTCTAGGATGGGACATGGCTAGGTTGTTCAATTTTTTATCATTTATTTTTTCTATGTTTTGTCATGGATGGATGAATGTGTATAGATGAATGTTATGTACGCATATTTGATAACATATCATATAGGATAGAAAAATACTGTTCAAACTATATTGATCATATATGTTTATTAACACAAAAAAAACTTGAATGTTTTTTAAAATATTGAGTAGGAGAGGGTTTCAAACAAAACTCACAGTCTCCATTATTAATCCATATGTGAAGCATGGAAATGTCTTACATCAGTTTTGCACTAACCATACCCCTCAGTAGGTGTTTACTGCTGTCAGTATATTAGATTAGATCTCTTATGTGGAAAACATGTTCGTGCATGAACCTATTTATGATCATCCCTTGATGGCTTGGATAGGGCATGGATCGAACTACATAAACAATGTTAATATATTTAAGACTCATTTAGCTATTAACCTTCCCTAGAAGCTTTGTTAGTTAAACCGGTGGTCAAAATAAACAGTTATTAATATATATAAGTTAAAATTAGAGGATTTAAGGTATTAATAACATATATTAATTGGACGGAATTCGTGTTCCAACTATTTGTCTCATGACCACCCCTCAATGACTTGAGGTAATAGATGCTAAGAATTACCATTGCAATAATACATTTTTTTCCAAGTTTGATGTAAGAACATACTTGTATATTTTATTTACTAAATATCTTATATATTTGCTTGGGCTTTGTGATAATATTATTTTATATTTTATTTTAGTTTAAAATGATATCGACATCTCTAATCTAAATTCTGACTAAAAATAAATTAAATGACAATAATTATAAAGATTGGAATAGAAACCTATCAATAGTTCTCAACTATGAGAGACATAAGTTTGTACTAGACTAATCATGCCCACCAAGGCCATGACCTAATGCACCACTTGAAGAGGTCCCTGTCATGTATATTTGTTAGAAAAAATCCAACGAAATAGCTCGATGCTACATCCTCGCTAGCATGACAAGTGCTTTACAAAAGCAACATGAAATCTATCAAGTTGTTAGGGAGATCATGGAAAACTTGGAGGATGTGTTCAGAGGCCAACAAAATTTGGCTTGACAATCTATTATAACAAGTATAATGAACTTTAGGTAGAAAGTAGATACTCTAGTAAAAGATCATATGCTTTTGCTTATGGAATTCTTTACTGAGACTACTGATAATGGTACTAAGATGGACTACAACACTTAAATTTAGATGGTATTCTAAACTCTGTCTAGGGATTTTGTGGGCTTTAAAGCCGCCTACAATCTGGTGACAAGACAGTTAGGACTTATCGAGCTCATGAAGTAACTATAGCTTATGAGCTAATGATCAATGATGAGGTTTTAGTCCAAACAAAGGGAGGTTAACTTGACGGAATCTTCTAAACCTTTTAGGAAAAAGAAGAAGTAAGGGACTTTTAGTTCATCTATTCCTGCTGTCATGGATAGGAAGAAAAAGAAGAGTAACAGGAAGCCTAAGGACCCTAAAAAGTCTAAGTGCTTCCACTATGGGAAGGTAGGCTATTTTAAGAAGTATTACAAAGAATTCCTAGCCACCAAAGGCAAGGATGATAAGGATCTTCTTTATTTGGAACTTGTTTAGTAGAAGAATTGAAAGACACTTGGGTCATTGATTCGGGCACTATTAATCATATTTGTTTTTTCTTTTTGCGGAGGTTCATCGAAATGAGAAGTCTACATGATAGGAGCCTCTCATTACGGACTTGGGATGGTAGCTTGGTGGTGATTGAAGCAGTGGGAGACGTTCATTTTTATTTTGGTGAATTTAGGTTTATTTTATTGAAAGACTATTTTTATATTCTTAATTTTAGAAGGAACGTAATATCAATAGCTTGATTAATAAGGGATTCTTATTTAGTATCTTTTAATGAAGGAATTGATATTCGCAAAAACAAGTCTTTTATCTGTTCTAGGTAGATAGATGGATTTTTTGTTTTATCAAACCTAAGATGTACTCATTGCTGGACACTAAATTAGTTGATAACTCTAAAAGGTTAAAAGTTTCTCACTCTAACAAGGTGTATCTTTGGCATTTAAGACTTAGTCATATTAATCAAGATAGGATTTAAAGATTGGTAAAAGACAATCCTTTGTACACTCTGAAGGAGATATGTCTTCCTCAATATGAGTCTTACCTTGAGGAAAAGATTACTAAGAGGTCTTTTGGAATTAAGGGTACTAGGGCTAATGAACTCTTAGAAATTATGCACATCAACGTATGTGACCCCATGAAAATCAAGGCACGAGAAGGTACAAGTATTATGTCACTTTCATAGATGATTACTTGAGGTATAGATATGTGTACTTGATGTACCACAAGAGCAAAACCTTTGGCAAGTTTAAAGAGTATCGTGCAGAAGTGAAAAAGTAATTGGGTAAATCCATAAAGACACTTTGATCTAAATAAGGTGGTGAATACCTCTCTGACAAATTTCTAGGATATCTTATAAAGAACAGGATTTTATCTCAATTGACTGCACTTGGTACTTTACAATAGAACGGTGTAGCTGAAAGTAGAAATAAGACCTTATTAGATATGAAACGATCTATGATGAGCTATTCAACTCTACCATTATTATTCTGGGGATATGCACTACAAACGGCATGCTATATTTTGAACCAAGTTCTGAGTAAATTAATTCCTAAAACTCCATACAAATTGTGGCATGGCAAGAAGCCTTCCCTTGGATATATGAAAATATAGGGCTGCCAGGCACATGTATTGGACGGGGATGTAAAGAAGTTGGAACCGTGATCAGAATTGTACATGTTTATGAGGTATCCTAAAGAACTGAAAGAGGTTTGTTTTAAAACCTAAAATAAAAAGTTCATTGTCTCAACCTATGCAACACTCTCGAAGGAAATTTACATGAAAGACTTTAAGCCTCGAAGTAAAGTGGTACTAGAGGAGATTATAAGTGATAGAACTACTCCATAAGTTTCAGTCTTAGACGTAAATCCATAATCTAGTGAAAGGTCAGCAAACAATCAATAGTTTAGGGTGCTTCAACGTAGTGGGAAGCTTTCCAAGAAACTTAATTTCTTCATGTATGATGCTGAGATATACCAAGCTGAAGCTCATGTACATGATGATGACCCAATTACTTACGATGAAGCTATAATTGATGTTAATTCTAAATCTTAGAAATAGGCCATAAACAATGAGATGAATTCTCTAGAATCTAACTTTATTTGGAAACTTGTGGACCTATCAGATAAGAAAAAACCAGTGAGTGCAAGTGGATCTATAAAATGAAGAGGGATATGGAAGGGAAATTTAAAACTTTCAAGGCCAGACTTATGGCAAAGGGGTACATGCAAAAGACTAGAATTGATTACGATGAAATTTTTTCACCTGTTGCGATGCTGAAGTCTATTCACATTCTTCTATCCATTGCTGCAGCTCTCAATTTTGAGATTTGGAAAATGAACATCAAGGTGGCATTCTTAAATAGCCATCTTGATGAGAATATCTATGTGGTACAGACTCAAGTTTCATGACAAAAGGCCAAGAGAGGAAAGTTTACAAGTTGCTTAGATCTATTTATAGATTATAGCAAGCATTCCACTCATGGAACCAAAGATTTGATCAATTAATCAAAATATTTAGTTTTGAATAGAATGTTGATGAACTTTGTGTATATAAATGTATAAAGGATGGTAAAGTGGTCATTTTGGTACTCTATATCGATGATATACTACTTATTGGAAATAATGTTAGGAACTTATCAATTCAGTCAAACTTTGGTTATCCCAATAGTTTGATATGAAAGACTTTAAAGAAGCTAATTATGTTATAGGCATTCATCTGTTTAGATATCGAAAGAATAAGATGATAGCATTATCTTAAGCTTCATACATAGATAAGATAATTGAAAAGTATGCAATGCAAGAGGCAAAGAAAGGTTCACAAAATTTTGTTACTAGTCTAGCTCTTTCATTGGATGACTATCTCAAGACATCAGAAGACGAAGAGTGTATGAGTAAGGTCAGTTATGCATTTGCTGTGGGTAGCCTTATGTGCACTATGTTTTACACTCGCTCGGATATTTGTTTTGTAGTAGGTATGGTGATTCAATATCAAGCGAATCTTGGAATCCAGCATTAGTAAGCTATGAAACATATACTCAAGTATCTTAAGAGAGCGAGAGATTATATGCTGTATATTCTGGAGGAGATGTAACACCCATAGGATACACAGACTCAGACTTCTAAACTTATAAGGATTTGAGGATGCCAATTTCAAGATCAATGTTCATACTTAACGGAGGTGCCATTATGTAGAGGATCGTGAAATAAGATTACACAGTTGACTCTATATTAGAGGCTGAATATGTGGCTGCGGTTAAAGTATCTAAAGAAGCGGTTTGGCTTCATAAGTTCTTAAGAGATGTTGAGGTCGTTTCAAGTGTTAACAAGCCTATCACACTCTACTATGATAGTAGTACAGCTATTGCCAACACAAGGGACCAAGTACATCGATCGCAGACACCATATAATTAAAGGACATATGGAGATAGGTCTAGTAACTATACGTAAGGTCGCATCTGAGGATAACATTACTGATCCCTTTACTAAGACTTTGGTAGGTAAAAACTTTGAAAGGCACATAGAGGTGATGGGATATGAAACATGGCACATTTACTAGTTTAGGACAAGTAAGAGATTGTTATGAATGCCCTAAGCAGGAAAGACATTTTTATGTATTTTATTTATTTTTGAACTGATTAATAATATATTAGAGGTTATTTATTACATTGCTATATGTCCTCATCTTATTTACATGTTAAAGTAAATGTAACCAAATATGGCTCACTAACTACTAATTGTTAAACTATTCGAATGTTGAACATAATAAACTTTTGTATGCGAAAATACAATGTTCTAAATTAAGCAGCCTAAATCTATAATCCATAATATATGGGGTTAAAGTGAGCATCTAATTTATGTTAAGACTATTATATTGTCTAAAGCCAATTGGGGAGACGATTTGTCTTGATTGTCTGAAACTTCGACTCCCGAGTAAAGACATGCATATGTTACTTGGTGGTGACATATCGGACTTGGATGAAAGTGCAATTGATCTACATAGTCCTCTTAAGTGGATTAATTCACTTTTGACTTTTATTATACAATAACCTTAATCTTGAGTAAGTGAATTGCTTCATGTGTATAACTTGTATACTATGATATTCCAATAGCTAAAGCGTTTTAGAGGTAATAAGTTTATAGACAGGTTCATCGAATACATGACTTGTATATGATGAAGGGTTTGTTTACAAATATTAGAATCATATCTCTAATAAGGAATAAAGGTTATCCTTTTTAAGGCATTATACTGGATATAAAAATAGATAAGACCTTAGGTCATTTGCTTGGCAGATGATTTTTTATTCACATATGGTACATAATCATTTTCTTAATCGGGAATATAGTGGATATTTAAGATAGCGTGATCGATAGTACAAATAGACTTTGACCTAAGGTTGATCATGATATCAAATGAGAGTGTTGCATACATTACATGGTCATTGAACGATAGCTTATCACTAGCTTATGTAATACAGTATATAATTGGGAGTACAATTTCAAGTTTATAGTACTGTGACTCCGAAACTAATAATTGTAATAAGTTTATTCAGCAGAGAATAATAGTTACATGGATTATTAGAGCTCACATTATATATATCAAATTGGTCTCTTTACTAACTCTACATAATTCCTTAACAAATGACAATTGATCAGGATATTCTTTATTACTTGTATTCTTGCATTTAGTGAAGGAAAAAAACCCAGATCACCTATTCTAGATGTGGGTTGTTTTCTATAGGAGCCAAGGGTAAAATTATAATTTTGTATTATTTAATAAATGAGATAACTATTTAATTTAGGTAAATATTTATTTTGAAAAATATGATTTGAAATTTAAATTAATTGCATTTGTCTTTCAAAATATAAATATGAAATTGATTTGAATTTTAAAATCTTGTTTTAATATATATTTAAAATATAAATAATTATTCTATTTGAATTTTAATTGAACAAATTTTGTCTTAGCACACTTATAGGTGGTGTTTTTCTCTAGGTTTTAGAAGTCAAAATTTTCTCCTAATTTGATTTTTTTTTTTTTTTTTTGATAAGAGATTATACAATTATTTGAATTTCAAGTATAATGACCATGATTTTATTGAATTTAAATTGGAGTTGTAAAAAATTATTCATACAGATAAAATCACAAAATTTATGGAATTCGAAATTTAAATCACAAATACATAGGGAGTCGAATTATTTTTGGGAATCTCCCAGGAAAAAATTTCAGATTTGATGTGGGAGAGGAAAGAGAAAAATCTTGTCTAGAATCCTATTTGAATTTTAAATGTTTCTTCCCTAGTATGGCTGAAAATTTTGAAGGATTTCTCTAGAGGAAATTCAACCATTGAGTGTTGAAGGAGAGAGAAAAATCTTTTTTTGAGTCCTATGCAAATTCTAAAAGCTACTTAATGCAAATTTATAAATAGGAACATTAGGATTCCTATTTTCTTTAGACCACAAACTCTCAAGTAAGCAAATTTATTATTATACATCTCACTAATGATAATAAATTCTCAGAGATGTAGGTGGTTGGAAGGAGATAAACTACGCTAGAATACCGATCAAGGAACCAAGTACCTACATACTCCACCATCTGGGAATTAGAGAATAGTAAAGAAGGCTAATTAGTTGAAGCCTCTTGGTCACATCCTCCAGCGTTCCTGGTGATCTCCTCTGAAGATATAATGGTTGTTGAATAATTTATTATATTTGGTAACACAAGTTTTTAACGATCTTGAAAAATTTTTAAAATTCTACTGTACACATTTTACTATTTATCTTACATGTATAACTAAATAGGACTTGATTATTTCTATAGCTAAATTATTAGAAGTCTTTATCCACAATTATCTTGATTTCCTTATCATTAGTAGCAGTTGTGGTCATTAATTATGGTCAATTTTTGTGCGATTGCATGTGGAACATAACCTAGGTTAAAAGACAAAGCTTGTGTATATTGTTTGGATCAACCTATGTGTTTATCCCTTAGATCAATCTATCTTTCTCATCTTAATGCTTTTGTTAGATTAAATCTAGAAAACTTATTCTAAGTTGTTTAGTAGAAAGGGAATTAGATTAAGAGTTTTGCCTAACAACAAGGTAAGGAAAGATTTAGGTAATAAAGTTTGTTGTTTTCTAAGGTTGGTAGTTTCAATAGAAAATTAGAGATAATATCTTGATTAATAATTTGTCATTTGTCTAGTAGTAGAGATTGAAACTTTGATCAAGTTTTCTAGTCATTTGTTTTTCTTTAATTTATTTATGTTTTGTTCATTTATTAGCATGACTCATTAAAACCCCCATTTCTACATTCTTGTCTTTTAGTTTATTTAGAGTCATCAGGTTTAGCATCAATAATAAAGTAATTAGACTTAATTCTCATGAGAATGATCCTTCCTACCACTATACTTGTTAATATCTTAGTAATAGTAAAGTTTATTTGGTGTGGTAATAACACTTTATCAACCTACAATAAAATTACCTAAAAAATTTATTTAGAATTATCATACCTCACATACCTATAAATGTAGATAATCATTTTTATAAAATAATTAAAAAACATAAATCACATTAACTATAAATGGAAATAATATTTTTTAAAGAAACGAAAGAGATTCCCTACAAATGTAATTGTTGTGGGGTAATCCTCGATTACTCAAAATTGTTTATTAGCATGGAATCATAGGTAGTGGTATGTTGCCTTACAACTTTGGTCCGCTCGTTTTATCAAATGGGATTACCCAGTAAGAAATGTGGACTTGTGCAGGATAGGATGCTACTTGGCAGTTAAGTAGAAAAGTGACCTTAATTCTTCCATGCATAACCCATGACTAGTAGATGAGGAGCATCCGCTGCTATTTTGGTCTCCTGCTCCTCTTGGACACTTGCTGGGAATATGATGGGTTTGTTATGACAAAGTTAGAGACCGTAGTTGTTGTTCCCTAATGGCCTGACACAAGAAATCCTTGAAGCGAGACACATGGCACCTAGCCGGCTTCCTTCACAACAGTACCCCAAATTTTCTACTCCAACCTAAGACACTGTTCATCTATGGAACGTGTGGCAAAACCATAACAAATCGCTAAATTTATAGGTTAACGACCTTTGTAGGGCAACCTGACCTTGTCAGGCAGGGTCCAACCAGGTACTGCTCTAACTAACGCCCTATAAATATCGAGCTTACTGTAGCTCACAAGTACAGATATTCTTACTTAACCAATACTCTACCTCACTCCAAGACTCTTAGTTCTCCACTAACTTAAGTGTCAGAGTGCCTTTGGCAAACACCCACCGGTGTCCCTTTATTCCATAGCTCTTCTCTTTATCTTTCTAGGCTTGTCAGGCAAAAGACCACTGTGCTCTACTGCATGTGATGTTAAGGTCAAATTTTGACGTAAAATTTTGGCACTAGAGGGAAGGCCTTCACCTTTCCCGCAACCTTCCAACATTTTCAATTCTTCCCTACTCTGTCGAGTAAGAGAATGGAGAACTCTCGAGCTCAGGAGTGACTCTAGGTTCGAGGGTTCTAGACAGCTTAAGTCGATAGCCAGCCACCATGGTAGGTGTGAAGGACGTGAAGCAAGGCACCAGTAGAAGAGGCTGACCTAGACAGACATCCTAAATGGCATCATTCAAGACCTGACCCAATTTTTTTGAACACTGGCTGAGACTTTACAAAATTTCCAGGATCGACTCCCTTATCTGCAAGTTGAGATCAAGATTATAGGTTTCAAAGAGCATGGTGGAGAGCTTCTTCCTGGTAACTAGTGAGGATACTATGAGGTCTCAACAAGCCGGGAAGACCAAGATCGTGATCGGGAGCATAGGAACCCATTCAGGCATCTAGAAAGCTAAGCAACTAGACATAATGCCCACGATAGGCTGTAAAAGTCCATGAATAACCTAGTGCGAGGAGACATCTGCCAGGAAGCAGACCGAGTATAGCACGATACGTCGGCATGTACGCAAACTTCAATCTTCAATAGGCTTGTTGAACACACAACAAGCTGGGTCCCGACATTTAGATCGCCGAGAGCACACAGTAAGTTGAGTCTCAATAGGTCTTATTGAGCGATCGAGGGCACACGATAACCATGCCCAAATAGCTTAGCTACAATGACAGGTAGACTTACTAATGAACTAGAGATATGGCCTGGAGTCTACAAGAAAATTGATCCCCTTTTTACCCTAAACATTATGGCAGCTCATATCCAGAGAGGTTCAAGATGCTAGCTATAATAGCATATAACGACACCACAGATGTTGATGAGTACCTAGAAAACTACCATGCACTATTGCTTATGTAAAATGACAATAAGGCTGCTCTGTGCAAGGTTTTCTATTTGACATGTTAGGCACCACCCAATAGTGGTACAAACAACTCACCTTAGGATCCATCAACTTTTTTTGCTAGCTCTCTAAAGCATTCTTAGCAGCATTAATGAATGCTAAAACTAGGAAGAAAGAAATGTCCTACCTGTATCGGATCAAGTAGGGCAAAGATAAACCCTTGAAAGATTACCTCAATAGGTTTGACAAGGCTATCACACAAGTCAAGACCTGTGCTGATGCTAACTTGATCGATACCTTCAGGGAAGGGGTAAAAGACAAAAAATTATTATAGACCATTACATACGATGCACCCTCATCTTTTGCTCATCTGCGGGGCATTGCCTAGAAGCATTTCAATACCAAAAAGTACATCAAAGGGCAACACAACACTAGGGAGACTAGTAAAGCCAAGGAGAAGAACAAGGAAAATGAGGATGTTAGGCAAGATTCTACACCTGTTAGGAAGAAAAAGCTAAAACAAGGACAAAGCTCTAAAGCAAAGACCCCTGGTGGGAAGTTTTAGTTGTACACCCCCTTAGTCACCTCTATCGACCATGTCTTGATTCAAAACAGTGGTTGCGGGCTCCTAAGGGACCCCCTACAACTCAAGTCTGATAAGACAAAAAGGTATCAGAGCAATTATTATAACTTCCACAAGGATGTAGGACACGATACAAAAGACTACATATAACTTCGAGACCAAATTAAGCACTTGTTCATGTGGGCTCCTATGACAATTTGTGAAGCATGTTCTAACACTAGTCCAAAGGTGTACCAAGTAGGACGACCAGGAAGACTGGCCACTAAGGCCCCTCCCCTTTACCCTTAGGGGTAAGAGGTGGCGGAACTGATGCTTTGGGATAGGCCAACCATGTGGTCACGATCATATTTGGCAGGGTAGCCACCGAGGACACCTCAAGCAGTCAGCACACATACACTAGAGAAGCTCAACAAGTAATACGAGGTGAGCACATCACATAGCCAAGATTTCCCGATAAAAAAGTATGCCAATCATATTTACAGAAAAAGAGGTCGACAAGCTCCTACACCTCTATAACGATGCCATGATTAGAAAGGTCCAGATTACCAACTACACCATCCTCTGAGTCATGATAGATAACAGGAGTTTGGCAGACATCCTATCTATGAGCACCTTTAACAGGATGAAGATTATAGAATCAGCTTTGAGATAAGTGCAAACCCTCCTGTGTGGCTTTAATATGAACTGTGTTTGAGTAGGTGGACTGATCGACTTACTAGTCACAATAGGAGATAGTACGAAGAAGGTCATCTGCATGGTCGAGTTCATCATGGTAGATTAGCAGTCAATGTACAACATCATACTTGGCAAACCAATTTTGAATGTGCTTAAGCCTATCATCTTAACTTACCACCTTGTTATGAAGTTCCTTACACTCACAGTTATAGGGATCTTCAAGGGGGACTAAAGTAGTGCCAGGAATTGTTAGGTCCAAGCGATGAACAAAGTCTGCCAAGTAGCCTCTTTATCCATCATCTTCAAAATCGATAATATTGAGTTCTACGCAAGAGAGGTGAAAAAAATTAGACGACTTAGACCCTTAACTACCAGAGGAGGAATCCCATGCTCTGCGAATAAAGGACCTTGTGCAATTCTCCTTGGACACTAAACACTTTGAACGAACTATCCAATTAGGATCTTGGTTCAGATCGGAGACCAGAAAAGAGTTAGAAGCAATCCTACAGGAGCACAAGGATGCTTTTGCTTTATTGCATAAGGACATACCCGGCATCGATCCTTCCATCGTATGCCACCAACTCCATGTGAATACTAGGTTTAAACCAGTAGTGTAGAAGAAGAGAGCTTTCAACCCATAACATTACTTGGCAATCAACCAAGAAGTAAAAAAGCTCCTTTACGCTAATTTCATTCTGGAAAGTAAGCTACCTAGAGTGGTGTGCAAATGTGATGCTCATTAAAGGCCAAAGAGAAGTGGCGAGTTTGCATCGATTATACAGACTTAAACAAGGTGTGCTCGAAAGACTACTTTCATCTACCTCGCATCAACCAACTTATGGACACCACGGTAGGACATGAGCTGTTAAGCTTCATGGATGCATATTCAGGGTATAATCAAATCTTGATGAGTGAAGCCAACTAGGCCAAGATGACTTTCACCATAGACCAAGGACTTTATTATTACTGGGTAATGCCTTTCGGGCTGAAGAACATGGGAACAACATACCTGAGGCTTGTGAGCAAGATATTTATAGAGTAGATTGGAAAGACAATTGAAGTATATATTGACAACAGGCTTGTAAAAAGCAAGAAAACTACCCAGTATGTAGAGGACCTAAGAGAATGCTTCGAGATACTACACGAGTATAAAATGAAGTTGAACCTTGTGAAGTGCACTTTCGGGGTAGATTTTGGGAAATTCCTTAGATTCATGGTGAATCATTATGGGATAGAGGTTAACCCCATAAAAGCCCAGGCAATTATCAACTTGTATTCCCCGCTATCTATCAAAGAGGTATAGAAACTTGCTGGAATGATCATGGCTTTATCCCGGTTCATGGCCCTATCCCGGTTCATGGCCCGAACAACAGATAGGTTCCATCCCTTCTTCCAAGCCTTGAAGGAAGCCGTGAAAGGTAAGAATAGCTTCACTCAGGAGAGAAATGCAAGGAAGCATTTCAAGGTCTAAAAGGCTAATTGGTAAGCCCGCCATTGCTAGTTAAGTCGACCAAAGGCGAAATCCTATACCTCTACTTGGCAGTATTTGATAAGACCATGAGTCCATTCATGGTCCGCCAAGACAGGAAACCCGGTTCCAAATGTATTATAACAACAAGGCATTCCAAGGTACAGAAGAGTGGTACACCTTATTGGAAAGGTTGGTGCTCACTTTGGTGACTGCTGCCTAGAAGCTTATGCCATACTTCCAAGAGCATCCTATGAAGGTACTTACTAGCTACCCATTACGATAGGTCTTACAAAACTTTGAGCTGTAAAGAAGACTTGCAAAGTGGTCGATCAAGTTAAGGGAATTTGAGATCGAGTACATGCCCTGAACTACCATTAAGGCCCAGGTCCTAACAAACTTCCTTGCAGAATTCACTAACTTACCAGGCATGACTAATAAATCTATTAGGAAGGTAATGCAACCTATACCAAAGCAACCTTCCCCCAACTCCTGCTCAATAGAAAGGAGCACTTAGAAGTTATACATTAACGGGTCATCTTTCTAGGGAGGCTACAGAGTAGGAATAATCTTGGTTAGACTAGACAAATACAAGACAAGTTATACAGTGTGGTTCAGGTTTAGAGTCTTTAACAACAAGTTTGAGTACAAGGCTATGATCACGCTTGAGTTAGCAAGGGAGATAGGAACAGATGATATTGAGGTCTTCAACAACTCAATACTAGTTGTGAGACAGGTTGCTAGGGAGTTTCAAGTAAAAGAAGAGAGGATGGTGGAATACCAAAAGGTGGTTCTAAGATTGTTAAGGCAATTTCGGAGCCACTAGGTAGAATGTTTCCCTAGGAACCAGAACAATGAAGCAGATGCGCTTTCTCGCTTGGCTTCTAGGCTAGAAGATGAGAGCCTGGTATCTATCCCCATAAAAAGACAAGAGTCGCCCAGCATTGAGGCAGCTGAGTAAGTCAGTTACATTTCTGACGAGCAAGGGACTTGGATGGACCCTATAGTTTGATACCTTACTTCTGCTATGCTCTTTGAAGATTGAGAAGAAGCCCAAAGAGTGAAAAACTCCTCGATAAGATATATGACGCTGAATGGAAAACTTTATCGTAAAGGCTACAAGGCTCCCCTCTAACATTGTATAGGACTTGAAGACGCCAAGCACATAACGAAAGAATTTCACTATGGTGTATGCAGCAACAACTCAAGTGGACAGACATTATCCCTCAAGTGCCTCCAACAAGGGTATTACTAGCCTACCATGATGCAAACATGACAGATTTTGTGTCGAAATATGCCAAGTGATAGTACTTTACTCAAAGGATAGGCTACCACCCTGAACCATTGAATTCTGTGGTCTGTGCATGGACGTTTGCTTAGTGTGCCCTAGACCTGATCGGCCCCCTACCTACTCCGTGGTTTTAGTTCAAGTACTGTATCGTTGCTATAGATTACCTGACCAAGTAGGTAGAGGCGGAGCCACTCACCCAAATAATAGAAGACAAGTGCACTAACTTCCTATGGAAGAGCATAATTTGCTACTTCGAGATTCCCCGTACCATTGTCATGGACAATGGAAAACAATTCAACAATCCCAAGTTCTAGAAATTATGTGAGCAACTTGAGATAAAAAAAGGTCTTCTGTTTACTCACTACCCCTAAAGCAACGGTTAAGTAGAAGTGGCGAACAAAATGATCAAGGGCAACTTAAAGAAGAAGTTTGAGTAGTTAAAGGGAGTATGGATTGACGAGTTACCAAAATGTTCTAAGCCTACCAAACAATTTGCAGAATAGCAACTGGGGAGATCCTATTTTCTCTACTCTATAGAATGAAGTCACTCATCCCAGCAGAGGTTGGTCTGCCCAGCTGTCGGGTAGAAAATTTTGAGGAAGAAAGCAATGCTCAGCAGATAGTGGCTAAACTCGACCTAATTGAGGAAAAGAGGCAACAAGCATATATCAAAACGGTTTCTCGAAACTAAATAGTTGCTTGATATTACAACAAGAGGGTTAAGCCAAGGACATTGAAAGTTGGAGACATGGTCTTCAAAAAGGGTCCTAGTTCAGGCTCCTGGGCAGGGCTCTTTCAGACCAAAATGGGAAGGCCCTTTTTGGGTACTCAGCATGTTGCGCCCTGGCACTTACAAACTTGCAAATGTAGATGGAAACTTGCTCGGACACTAGTGGAATATCGAGCACCTCAAGCGATTTTATTAGTAAAACAATCATATTTTCATAGATGATTACAAGTACATACAACGAGTACCTCATTGAGTACACTTGGGGGCCCAGTGTTGCAAGGTAATCCTCAACTACTGAAAATTGTCTATTAGCATGGAACCATAGGTAGTGGTGTGTTGCCCTGCAAGGATGGTCTACTCGTTTTATCCGACGGGATTGCCCAGTAGGAAATGTGGACTTGTACAGGACAGGATGCTGCCCAATAATTGAGTATAAAAGTGACCTTGATTCTTCCGCGCACAACCTGTGGCCAGTAGATGAGGAGTATTTGTTGCTCTTCAAGTCTCTTGCTCTTGCTAGACACATGCTGGGAACATGAAAAGTTTATTATGATAAAGTTGTGGACTGTAGTTATTGTTCCCCAATGGCCTGACATGAGAAATCCTTGATGCAGGATATGTGGCACCTAGTTCGCTTCCCCCATAACGGTACCCCAAATTTTACGCTCCAACCCTAGACACTGTTCATATCTGGGATGTATGTCAAAACCACAATAAATCACCAAATTCTTGGGTTAACGACCACAGCAGGGCAACCCGACCTTGCCGGATAGGGTTCGATGCCCTATAAATATGGAGCTTACTGTAGCACACAGGTACAAACATTCTTACTTAACCAATACTCTGCCTCACTTGATGTCTCTTAGTTCTCTACTAACTTAAGTGTCAGGATTCCTTTAGCAAATACCCTACCAATATCCCCTTCTCTACAACTTTTCTCTTCATCTTTGTTGGCTTGCTATGCAGAAGGCCACCGTCTACCGCCACACATGGTGTTGAGGTCAAATTTCAACATCAGTAGTGATTAATGTAAATTTCATTTTACAAAACTCTAAATTGTTCTTCCTATTTTTTCTTTAACTATCTTTATAACCATATGAAAAATTTCAATTAAGGATTCAAGTGAAACAAAAATAGAAGAAAACATATCTCTTTGAGAGCCAACATCTATTGAAGCATGTAGTATGTATTTTCAATTTTTTAATTTATTTGTATTATGTGTTCTTTTCTTTCCTTTTAGCATTAAAAG
This sequence comes from Antiaris toxicaria, assembly GCA_035233585.1. Lineage (NCBI taxonomy): Eukaryota > Viridiplantae > Streptophyta > Magnoliopsida > Rosales > Moraceae > Antiaris > Antiaris toxicaria. The sequence continues at coordinate 27,873,421 of CP141157.1, forward strand.
ATGATTCTTCCTAAAAGCAGGAAGTATGTAATATGTATTTTGTAATCTTTTGAGGAATTTTCTTTTTTATGATAGCTTTGTTTTACTTATTTGATCTTAAGTCATTTTGTTTGAAGTAATGTTGGCACAAAAGAATTTTTATTGTTTCCATTTTTAGAGATATTTTATTTTTCTTTTTGAGAATGAAACAATATCTTTTTTTTTTCTTATTTAGATTTGTTAATTAATTCTTAATAAAACAAATGAAAATGAAAATGAAAATAGAAGTGGGTGTGTGAGAGTAAATCTGATATTATATAAAAAGTATGAATAGGTCTTAAATTTAGTGATTGATGGTATGCTGTAATGTATATTTCATTTATTATAAATATAAATTTCAGTTATTAGAAATGTCAATTTATGTAGGATAAAATATAAAAATAAAAGGGATTCACATTCACTTTAGTTATATTCCTTTCTGTACAAATTTACATTTCTAATAATTGAAGTTTACGTTTATAGTAACTGAAATTCATACTACCAAATACTATCAAGTAGCGGATTTAAGATTTGAACTAAAAATAAGTATAAATGAAAAGATGGATTTACTATTTTTATATTAGGAAACATTTATCAATTGAATGTATTTATCATTTTTGGGTGCAAATATAACCACTCTTCTTAAGGTTTTGTTTGATAAATACATTACGTTTGTATTGTACTTGAATATAATGCATTGAATGTAATTCACATTTGGAGAAAAAGTACTTACATTACATTTGAATATAATGTGTGTTTGAATGAAAAATATTTGTATTATATTTTAATAATGAATACCTAATATAATAGATAAAAGTAAAAAAAAAAAAGAAAAGATAAAAAAATATATAATATGATTAGTAAAAATAATAAAATAATAAAAAATAATAATATTAAATTTAAAATATAATATAATTTTTATTTAAATATAAAATTTTTATATTTAAATAAAAATTATATTATATTTAAATATAATAAGAATTTATTATGGTAAATAAACTAGACTAAAAGGTGCGTAAAATACTTGGCGTTAATACTTATATGGTACCTTTTCTTTACAGCTTATGTAAACGACAAGGCTTGCAGGGGTCAAAGATCTGAAGGTGATGCCTGCAAATCTTGAAAAACCAACTTAATCATTTTGCCTTCCACCTAGTGTCCTTTTTCCTTTTTTTTTAATTCTCTCCCTAAAATTTGATCCTTTTTTTTTTTTTTTCACTTTCTTACTCAGAAAACTGTTATTCGCTAATTTAGACTTCAAAATGTTAGTAAATTTTTGTTCCTCGTGTAACTTTTCACGTTACTTCCCTTTTTTTTTTTTTTTTTTTCACTTTGTTTCTTATTTGGAAAACTGTTATTTGCTGCTCAAATTAAATGTTGATGCCTCTGTTCTCCCTCATCTCGACTATGCTGGGGTGGGGGGTTAATTAGAGATTCTACGAGTTTTATGTTGGGGGCTTTTGCTGGGAAACTACCCTTTTCCGGTCTTCGCAGTTGAAAGCCTTGAGTTTAGAGAGGAATAACTCTCCTAATGATAGTGGGCTTCGAGTATAGTTACTAGAAAGTGATTCAGCTTCTGTTGTGGAAGGTGTTAAAGATCATTGAACCATTGAAAAGCCGATTTTAGAAGGCATCAGAGTAAGGAAGTTGCTGGTGTTTCTTGTTGTTGTGTTCGCCGTTGGTGTAACGTAGCAGCCCACACTCTAGCGCATTTTGCTATCTCATCGATTGATAATAGGTTTTGGTTGGAAGATATTCCTAACTGCCGATATGACTAGTTGTTAGTATAATAAATACAAAATTTGTTAACCAAAAAAAAAATGTGACATAACACTAAATTTAAAAGATCAAAATCTAATTCAATCTAAAGCTCTATTTATTAAGAAAAACAAGGATAAAAACAACTCTAAAACTAAATTAACAAAAGGTACTCCTAAGAACACAAAATTAAAGTTAGGCGGCATTAGGGAATCTACAGTTTGCGATGCCGTGGATCATGGAAGCTATGTGTGTCACAACCTTCATCCCTCCTTGCTGTCTTAACAATCCATCCCAAATGGTTAAGATGTTAGGAGGTGAGCTAATAATAATTTTATATTTCAACACTTCCTTTTACTCACATGACAATTGATAAATGCGCATACAAATATTAATTTTTGAAAATCCAACACAAATATTTAAGAAGCAACCTAAAACATAATAAAGGCCAACACATAATGATAATAAAGAGGTTAAAGAGTATAATTATAAAGGTTCAAATTTAGGACCTCCCACTCTAATACCATATTAGCTTATTAATCCATTTCAAAAACTTAAGTTGTTAAAAGACAAGCTAACGATAATTTTATATTTCAATATTCTTGCAACCTAGATCATCACCCCCCTAGCGACCCATTGTTGAATAAATTTAGTCAGGAGGCGTTTGGTAAACGTATTGCATTTGAATACAATTCTTTTTTGAGTGTTTTATTTGGTTGAAAAGTATTTGTTTTGTATTTAAATAAAATATGTATTTGGATAAAAAGTATTTTAGAATTGAAAAGTTGATGTAATTAGAAAAAATAGAGATAAATAGTTAGGGTTTAAAAATTGATATGATTGTTTTAAAAAACTTTTAAATAGTAATTGTTTTCGTAACACTGTTGAAAATGATTGTATTTGAATGTAAAACTTTGCGTTTGATGTAAAATTGGTTTTCGTAATACCAAAAAACATTTACCAAACGCGCTCTGAATTTTGTAGTAGGATTAATTTTATTTTATTTTTTAAGTAATTATAGTATGCAGCTTAAATTAGGTTCAAATCTTTCAAATGTAATGCCGTAACTTTTTCGTCTACCTAGGCAGCAAAATGGACAAATAGTTAATGTTTTAAAGTTCTAGGTATAAAAGTGAAAAAAATAAAATAAAATAAAATAAGGTGTGTGAGATTTGTAAAAGTTGTCTTTTTAATTTATTGTGTCTTTTATTTAACTGATAGAGGGGCAAATTTACTAACATTTCGAAATTTATAAGAAGTGAATGATAGTTTTTGTAAATTGAAGAGAGAAAATGAAAAATGACCTATATTTGAGGGGAATTTATGAAATTTATGGTAGGGATAAGCTGAAAATTCTACAATAAGGGACCCCACCGTACAGAAAAAAAGGGGCCTGTCCATTTCTCAATGTTGCCTTCTTGATGTTAAATTCCACAATAATGGGATCCTCCAAAGACTTTTTCCCCCCCTTACAATTGAATTTTGAGAGTTCATTAAATCTACAGAGTCGTCCCAGCCATCATCATCACAACAATCCAACTAAATAATAGACTTATGTGTTTAGTTGGAATTAAATTTTTTGAGTTGGAGTTTGTTTGATTTTTTAAAAAACATAATTAAATTTTTGTTTATTTTTTGGAAAAAAGATAAAAGTAAAATGAAAAAAATTTAGTTTGAGTTGGTGAATTAAACAAACCAGTACGTGTATCTTTCATGCTTCATTAATTTGTTAGAAACTTTTTTTTTTTAATTTGCATGAAAAATTGAAATAAGAGCTTAAAAACGAAGGCATGCATCGTCGTTACTATTATGCATATATAATAAAAAATTTTCAAATACATAACCTTGGGAAAAAAAAAAATCCATCCAAAGTATTACCCAATCCAGTTTTAGTCTTCTAGCTAACGTGTACGTCAATATTAACACACTTTAGAGATTGGACAGCTGAAAATATTATAATAGAAGATTTGCACCAGAAGTCTTTTGTGGCGGCTCGTCCTATTGTAGAGGCTCTACAGTGCTACTACGGCCAACTCTGTAGTCAACCGCAATAGTCTGCAGGCCTCTAGGGTCGCCGGCAATCATGCTGAACTGTAACTGACTGCTGATTTTACAGAATAAATTTTTCTTTTTCTTTCTTTAATTACATAAACTGTTTGAGAATGTGATAAGGAAATCATGTTAACAAACTGACTCATGATTCCTCTATCACATACTCTTAACTTGAAACTTGTTTCTTTGAAATTACATTTAAAACTAGGCAGCGGAAGAATTAACTGTGACCAATATCCCTTGCCCAATCCTCTCCGGCATGCATCTACCCTGTTCATCGTCCACCGATACTACTGGTGAACAGGTCTCTTACCTGCAACATGTAAACAAACTGATGAGCTATGGGCTCAGTAAGTTCAAACATAAAAACATGTAACTAACATGCTATACTGCTGTGCTCATGCTGTACTACTGTGCTCATGCTGTACTGCTGTACTGCTGTACTCATGCTGACTACTGTACTCATGCTGATTGCTGTACTCATGCTGACTGGACTCTATAGACATGCTGTACTAACTAAAGATTCAGTCTGAGAACATTAATTTGTTATTTTAGTTCTGGTTTTGGGCCCCTAATTGGACGTACCAACATGTTAGCGCAACCGGGAGCGGTACTTTAGTGCTGACCTCCTCAGTTTTAACTGATGCTAAACATGATAACCTCCCTGTAGTTCGAGAGGCCGATACGCCAATAACTGGTTAATTATCATCTTGCTGGTGTTCCAACTAGGTAGCATACTGCTTGCCCCCACAGTCGGAACCTGTTAATCTATTTACTGGGGTGTGATTTAATCAACATACTAAGGTGCCTTGTGCACCTAACTGTTTTCTGGTTCTGTTACTGTCTGGTCTGTGTACTGGGACATGCAACTCTATATGCATGACATGCACTGACATGAACTGACCTCTGCTGTGACTGACATAAACTGACTTAACATCGTGATGCAGACAATCAATGTCTAACAACACGTCATACAATATACATAACATTGTAATAAAGCAAGCTTGTCCACGTTGCAGTCAGGACAATGCTTGAACTTACAGAAAGTCCTCTAGCGTAAGCTGCTGCTGCTCTGGGACTGCTGATTTGGGGTCTCTGACTTGGACTCCTATAAAAGGCAAAATCACTAATTATTTACCATATTTAGCTTATACTGGAAATATGGCAAAACATGGCAAATTTTCCTTTCTAGACTCTTTTTTTTTTTTTTTTTTTACTCTCTGGAATCGAACACGCCCTCCTACACGGCCGTGTTCGTGCCCGTGTACCCCTCTGGATTTTAAGCCTGGCCGTGTACTTTCTGGAACATGCCCGTGTATGCTTACACGGGTGGGTACACGGCCGTGTTACTGGCCGTGTACTCCTCTGTGCTCTTACACGGCTACTTACACGCCTCTCTTTGACCGTGTGCCTCTTGACACGGTCTGATACACGGCCGTGTTCTTGACCGTGTACCTCTCGGGTCTGATTTTTTCTTGCAACAGGGTCGTGCGTATGGGCATGTTCGGGGCCGTGTTCTGAACACGCCCTTGTACACGCCCGTGTACACGCCCGTGTTCATACCAGAATCAAGATTCTGGGTCCGAACTGCTCTGCTCTGATTTTCTAAGGCTTTTATGGCTTTGTTTTACTTCTTACACTTGAAATCGATCTTCATAAGATCATTTCAAGGTATCTACTACACTCCTACTATCACAAATCCATGATTTCATAAGCAAAAATCCCACATTTTGCTTATGAATCTCTTTTGCCTCAACTTTTGAAAAATCTGTATTTTTGTGAAGAAATTTTCACTAAACTCGGTTTTCTAAACCATCTGTGCATGGATTCGTGTTTGAAAACATCTAGACTTGAATCACATTTCGATTTTTAACCGAAAATCTGAACGTGATTCACTCACATTCTCTGTTTTCTCTCAAAACCCCAGATTTTTCCCCAAACGAAAAATGTGAGAACTAGGGTTTACCTTGCTTTGATCGTGACCTTTTCTTGCTGCTGGTTAGCGACCGAAACTCGATCGATCTGCTGCTGGGACTAGAAATCCGAACTTTGCTTGGATTTCTTTTTCCCTTCCTTTCTTTCTCGGTTTCCTTTCTTTTCTCTTTCTTTTCTTCTTTCTTTCTTTCTCTTTCTTTCTTTTCTCTTTCTTTCTTTTCTCTTTCTCTCGGCTGCATCTGCAGCTAAGGGAATTAATTCCCTTTCTCTCTTTCATGCTCACGTGCCTCACTCTCCCTTACTTTCTTTCTTTTTTTTTTTTTTTTATATGTGTAAGGGCTTGTTTGGCAAATCCTTTTGGCCATGTATCAATGTGGCTCACTTGTGTGCCATTGATCTGTTAGTATGTATTTTCCACATACTTTTCTATCAAATTTTAAAACATCATAATTGAATTAATGCTTAGCTTTAAACTATTTTCATTAATTCATTTTCAAATTTTGATTAAAACTCAATTAATCAAAATTTTCTTCTGCTCTTTATTCTGTAATTCTGTATCACTGTAAATGTACATTTATTTACAGAATTTGTACAAAATCTTTCCGAGAGTATGGATTTCTCGGTTATCACATCTTTAATTCAAAGTACTTGAGTCAGTTTTCTCAAAAGATAAGATAACAAGTTATAAGTGAACACCAAGAATCTAATGTGATAGTAGGCCAATTCGGCATCCATAAAAAGAGTTGTCGAATTGAGTTTAGAACGTTACGGGTTCGAGATAATATTGACAATTTATTTTGAACAAAATATACGTATAATGCAGAGTCGTATTATCTCTTCAGATTATTTACACATATCACTCATTTCCCAATGACTCTCATGTAGAATAACAATTAATAAAATAAAAGCAAAAACAACATGGGATGGGAGATAAATTACGATCTATTTGGATCACAAATTACATTTGATTTTTTTTTTTATTCAAATTGAATGTATGCATTCAAATGTAGAATTTGAATTGTATATTTTAATTAAGTTAAATAATTTTTGTTAAATATGATATTTAAATATTATAAAAATAAAAAAAAGAATGTGAGAATTTATAAAAAGCGAAAATTTGAATTTAATTTTAAATTGAATTAGTACGAAAGAGTGAAATATTCAAATGAATTCGGTCCAACAACTGGCCAATCAAATGCCTGTTGCATTTGAATTCAATAATAGTTATCATAATAAGTCATCCAAACGGGACATTAAGGACTTTTAGTACAAAGCTGGAATGGAGATCAAATTATAGTTGGGTCTTGTACAAAAGATCAAACCATAACAACATAACTGAAAACAAAAGGAAACAACTTAATCAGTGCATGAACTCTAGTATAAAACAGGATTTATATGTAATTAATTAGCTTATGAAGATGATGGAGGGGTCGCAGCAGCACTCGTCAATAAGGCAGCAGCAACAAAGGGCCGCAAGACTGAGACAGCATATCCAAGAAACAGGGGGGGAAAAGGAATTGGTGAGAGAATTGATTCAAACTAAATATTAAATAACATTTCTATAAACAAAAGACGAGGACTTACATTTTTTTATCAAATTTTTAATGTCACAAATAATGCCACATCAATAATATTATGATATGACATTTAATAAATTTGAAATGCTCTGCAATTAATTTTTTTACTTTAACATGATCCAACTTTATTTATTATACATTTAGTGTTGGTGTTTGAATTGAGTTTTTTGAAATGAATTTGAGTTAATTATTTGTACATGGAAAACGTGTTTAAATGACTAAAGCTAAAAATGTAAAATATTAAAATAAAATCAATATAAATCTTATTTCATTCTTTTTGAAATTATATACAATATAAAAAAATTATTTCATTTTAACTTATATATACAAAATTATAAATTTTAAAATTTGAATTATAAAGATGTAATTAAAACTACAAATAGCGAATAAACTAAAAAAAATGTATTTGAATTGAATTGTTGAATAAAAACCCACTTAATAATGTATCATAATATAATTTATTATATATGATTTGACCATCAAAATTAAATAAGTGATCTCAATTGAAAAAAGTACAACATTAAAGATTATACCGTTAGCCACCTATAAAAATTTTGGCACTATTTCTTTGTTGATTAATTAATAATTCAACCATAAAAATAGAAATCAATAACGAAAGGAAAATTTGATTGACGCGTTTAAATAACAAAATAACTCTCAAAAGTTCTTCACATGTGTGTCATGAGCCACTTATGACCGAGTCATGGAGACTTCTGCCTCTAATGAAACTTTTTTTTTTTATTTTACTTCTAAAAATTTTACATTTTTTTTCACTTTGTCAGCATCAAAAATTAATAATAAACCCTTAAAAACTTTATCTTTTAATGCAAATCCTTAGAAAAATAATAGGCTCGCTCTGTGGTGTGAGTAAAAACCAAGCCTTGATAAAACAGCTTCGTTTTAGTTTATTACGTAGTAAAAATATCTCGAGTTTAATAACCAAAAAGATACCAGGAAAACAATGCCATTTAACTTTAAAAATTCAGAAAATGTTGCACAGTGCGCTGAGTCTTATTCCAAATGTGCTCAATTAATACAATATAAAATTTGTTACAACACAGTATAGAATGTGTATGGATCATTGCATAATGTGATCATAGCATAATTTAAATCAGATTCTACGCGTCTTCCAATGCTTATTAGTACGGGGAGATGGATTGGAGAAAAATACTGTTGTTCTTGTCTTTTAGGATTTGTTTAAATCACAAATTCAAGATTAAAAAATTGAGTTAAATTTGATACAAGTTAAACCATAAAATAGATTTTGTATATAATGTTCAATTTTGAGTTAAAGAATTTTATAAATAATAAAAATTAGGTTTAAACTTAGATTAGAAATTGTTTCTCTTTATTATTTCATGTGGTTAGTACATTTTTTATTTTATAAGAGATAATTTATGAATAATGTTTTAAGTACAAAACATTATACAAATTATAGATAAAAAAACTTGAAACAGATTAACAAACCTAACATACGATTGAGTTTAAATTAAGGGGGAGTTTGGGGGAGGGTGTTGGAAATGTTATTTTTGGATTGGAAAAAAACTGTTTTGGAGAATGTGTTTGGGAAAAAAAACTATTTGAGGTGAAAAAATAAAAAATTTTAAAAAATTTTTTAGAAAAAAAATATCAATATGGATTTTGTTTCGTTTCTCTCGAAATTCTATACAATTTTTAAAAAAATTTATCTCATTTGGACTTGTATACACAAAATTATGAATTTTTAAAGTTTTAAATTTACTGTAACGTTTTGGAGATGTAAATAATAAAAAGTAACGAAATTTTGGAAAAAAGTGAAAATTTGAGGGCTGAAAACCAACCCCAAACGACCCTTAAATTTTTTAGATTTGAACCTATCAACCAAATATAATCTTAATTTATATTATTTCCTGTTGGATCTCTTAATGGCTCAGTGTATTAAAAAGTTTTTTTTAACGAACAGACCGAAACAAGTAGTAGCTATTGGAAAGAAGACGACCTTATACTCAATATTTATGTTTAGTCAAGTTCTAATTTTGATTAATTGGAAGAAAGTTTTGATTTTGATGTATTCAGAATTTTACACAATAGGGCTTGAAAAAAAAAATCAGTAGGACTTTATTTTAAACTGTAAGATTTGTATTATAAATTATCATTTTATGTTTTTTTTTTTAATTTTAATTTGATCTTGATCAGATATAAAATTAAGAAACATGTAAAATCGTTTCTATTTCTAGAAGGCTCCTTATACATAATTTATTCCTATTTAAGACATTTTGATGGTGGAACATTATAAAGGTAAAATCACTATGAATTTGTTTTTTAGTCACTGAATCTGTATCAAAGCTTTCTGTTTTATATACTTTTTGTTTGATTTTGATAAGATTTAATAATTAGAAATGTTCACTACCAGAACGAGATCCAACGGTAAAAAAGATATTTCAAATTTATTGTGAATGATAACAAAGATAAGGTATAATGGAAGGCTTACCATCCCTCAAGGAAACCTGGCTCTCTCCTGGGTGGTGGAGCAGCATACTGGGGAGGGGCCACTACCGGAGGGCCTTGATAGTAACCTAACCCCACCCACACCAATACACAGACCATATGAAAGGTCTTGTTAAACCTTTTTTTTTTTTTTTTTTTGGGTCACTTTTTAATGATAGAAAAATATGAAAAACAGAGAAGTAGTAGATGCAAACTTCATACCACAAAAAAAAAAAATATATATATATATATATATATGCACACACACATACACATACATGTTTGGACATACATAAAAAATAGCAATAACAATTCCAGGGGAATTTGAACTTTTTTTTTTTTTTTGGGCAGTACAATATAAAAGAAAATCAACCAGAAATATAAACCAAAAACCCAAGTTGCTAAACTCAGGAACATGACTATTACTGATGGTTCAATCAAAGAAGGGATCGATAAAAAATAATAATAGAAAAAGATCAGTTAATCAGAGATACTAAACAAGCAAAACAGACAGTGTTTTTTTTTTTTTCCCCCGTGGAATTAAGAAAAGAGCCAGACAGATATAATTGTGTTAAATACACAGTGATAAATCCAATATTTAGGAAAGAATCTGAGTGAAAAAGGGTACCTTGAGCAGGGTAGGGATAAGCATATTTTGGGTCGCTCATGATGAAATCTGGTGACGAAGAAAGACAAAAGGAGCTGAAGAGGTGTAGACAGATCTTCTTCTGGTCAAGAAATTACAGTACGAGACAGAAGACTTTTTTCTTTTTGTTTTTGGTTTTTTTTTTTTTTTCCTCGGGGAGTCTTGTGGAAGCGATGGCGAAGCGAGAAAGGCTAATTAATGAGCTTGGATTTTATATGAAACGGACTTTGTGGTCGTGAGGATATAGTGTGAAATGCCTCAAAAATAATGTGGGAACCAGATTATATACTGGAATATATAATATTATATGGACTCTGCTCTTTGAGGTTTGCGGTTTGGGAAAGTTATTCTTTACCCTCCCTATTATACCTTTGTTGGACATTATTCATCTTTTTTTTTTTTTAATTCGTCTTGCTGTCTATCCTCCATCTCCTTTTTTTTTATTTTAACACGTCTTGCTGATTATTCTCTTCAGAATGATTTGGGCACTCATAATTATTTATTCCTTAAAAATAAAAAAACTTAATTATTCATTTTGGTTGTTTTCGGTGTGTGTGCGTGTGTTTTTTTTTTTAAGATTAAATAATAAAATATATATATATATTAAGACTAGCAATTTAGATGATGACATGACAACATGATATGAACTTGATACAAAAAAATATAGGTTAGAGTTGATTTTAGGTCGAACCAGTCTGACATGATCACAAAACGAGTTATATTCAAATCAACCTATTTGACACAAAATTGATCCGCAATAACCCGTTCAAAATTCGTATCTAATTCAGGTCAACCTGAAATTGACTCAAAATTTATTAATTTAACCTACTAACTTAAAATTAACCCACATAACCCAAATATAACTTGTATAACCTGAAAAAAAAAAAAAATAAAAACCTATCCCAACTATATTTCTATCTTAATCTTAGCTCAATCCAACCCAACACTTTAATCTTAACTCTCTTCTAAGTTTTCTTTCTTTTTCCTTTTCTTTTTGGACACACCTTTTTTCTGGTGGGTTTACAGGTCAGGGGGTTGACGAGTTGACAAGTCCACGGGTCGTGTCATATCAGCTAACCTGAAAGTACATTTATTGGTGAGTTGTGCAAGTCGTGTCGTGTCAATCTACTAACCCGTCAAGTTGGCTTAGCGTTGAGGTTTTTTTGACCTAGCAGGTCACAAGTCGTATTCGGGTTGTAATTTTAAAAATTTGTATTAGCTTCAACCGAACACAAACTCGACCTATTGACACGAATTGCCACCCTTAGTATATACATATATTTTTTAAAAAGAGAATTCAAACTTTTAATTTTATAATAGAATTAAGTGTGAAATTTTTAATAGATTATATTTTTGAGAATATATATGATTTTTTTATGCTTTTAAAAATAAAGATAGAAGGATTTAAATTTAAAATATAAAAGAATGTGTATAGCCTATAACTATTCCATAGAACTCTCAAATATTTTTGACAATATTATTTTGGACCATCTCAACCATCAAATTTACACGTATATGTATGTATGTATGTATGTATGCAAATAGATCTATTTACAATATGCTAATAGATTTATTTATTTATTGAAAAGGATAATTGTATTACAAATTAATAAAATATAAATGCCAATACTGATTGAATGAACTCATAACATAAGAAAACTTAACCTCAATTATTGATTCCATGGTAAATTCTAATAAAACACATAAGGAGGTAAAATGAATACTGAATTCCAATAATAGAAAATCAAAAGGGCACATCAATTATAGAGCACACGTATAACTCTTTCAACAACACCATTAAAATTGATCGAAGACTTCGACCAATTGAGACTAAGAGACCTATAATAAGAAAAAGTTAATCACTAATACCCTGTAGAAATAACTCTAGCAAATTAAATATATAGCCAATAAAGAGCATAGGAAGACCATCTTTGTTATTACAAAATAAAATAAAAAATATAAGGAAAAAATGCAACGCCCACATGGTGAAAACATCACCTTTATTTTAGATGAATAACTATCACAAACTGAAGAAAAAGTCCTGAGCACATGGACAATTGCTTTGATGATAGGCCAAACAATATAACTAAAGAGACCAAAACATACTACTTTCTATCATGAAGCCATTCTCACCACCAGAGCCACCATTATAGAGTCCTAAAACATCTTTCTTAGGGTCGGGAGTCCATAGCCAACTAAGAAGCGATTCTGTGCTTCGACAATAAATGATGCGAATCAAAGTACGGCTTCAAAGGAATCCAACTAATGCTTGGCTTTATTCCAACTAGCAGAATTCGTTCAATCCTAACTAGCAAATTGGCATGTTCTTTTATGGGTAAGTTTTTTATCTGATTGTGTTGCTGCAAGTATTTTACGCTTTCCTTTTCTAGGATTCGCTTTTATGCCAAGTTTCCTTTTTGTAAATGGCTAATAATAAAACCAATCAAATTGTCAACTTTCCTTTTCCAGTTTAGGCATGATTTGGGTAGGATTCAGCCTTAATTACCAAATTTCATCCTTATAATTTCCTTTTTTCTAGAGTAATATTAGGGGTTGGCATCAGTTGGTATCAGAGCTAGGCTCTAATGCAATTTTCCATTCATCACCCTCTTTCATTCTAATTTGATGATATCCGCTTTTCAAATCAATTTTAGAAAACACATAAGCTCCATGCAATTCATCTAACATGTCATCTAAACGAAGAATAGGATGTCGATACTTTACCGTGATTTGGTTGATCGCTCGACAATCAACACACATTCTTCACGTCCCATCCTTCTTTGGTACTAGAATCACCAGAACTACACACTGGCTCATACTTTCTCGAACATACCCCTTGTCCAACATATCTTGGACTTGCCTTTGAAGTTCTTTTGTCTCCTCTGGATTTCTTCTATAGGCGGATCTGTTAGGTATTATGGAACCAGGTACGAAATTGATTTGATGTTCGATTCCCCGAATAGGTGGTAATCCCGCTGGAATCTCATCGGGAAACACATCATTGTATTTCTGTAAAAGAGAGTTAACAGAACTAGGCAAAGAATCATGAAGTTCGTTAGTATTCAAAAATGCCTTTTTATATACCAACAATAGCATAGGCTGCATTAAAACCAATGCTCTTCTCACCACATTCATTCTTGCCACACCGCTCTCCTTTTGCAAGGCCGCACTTTCCTTTTCTCTCACCACCACCAAAACCGAACCCCTTTCGGTTTGGACACTCTCACTTTTTCCGGCCTTCCTCTCTTTTTCTTTTCGATTTTCAATTTTTTTTCTTTTTCTTTTTCTTTCTCTCTTTCTTTTTCTCTCTCATTTTCTCTTAATTTTTCACTCTCCCTTTGTTTTTCGAATGACTGCTGAAGCAGCATCTGATCCTCATACACCTGTTTAGGGGTTAAAAGTACAAGGTTAATGTTCTTACCATTGTGAACGAATGAATACTTGTTTGAGAAGCTATTATAAATCACCTTCCTATCAAATTGCTATGGCCTTCCCAACAATATGTGACAAGCCTACATCGGTACTACATCACACAACACCTCATCCTCGTATCACTAGATATGAAATGAGATCATTGCTTGTCGGTTCACTTTGGTCTCTCCACGGTCATTCAACCACTGCAGCTTGTATGGTCTGGGATGTTTAGTGGCCTTGAGCCTTAACTTCTCTACGAGAAATGTGCTGACAACATTAGTACAACTACCTCCATCGATAATCATACTACATACCTTGTCATTGACGCAGTACCTAGTATGAAAGATATTCTCTCGTTGCACTTCTGCTTCCTCTTTCACCTGCACGCTTAAGGCTCACTTTGCAACTACCACTAACCTTCCCATTTCAGCTTCTTCATCTTCAACATCATAAGCATCTTCCAATGGTAGCATCTCATCTTCCTCACTCTCCTCCTCTGTTTCATACTCACCATCACCACGTAGGATTATGACGCGCTTGTTTGGACACTGGCTTGCAATATGACCCCTGTTTTGACATTTAAAACACTTAATGTCACGATCTCGAGAACTGGAAGGGTTAGATTTACCTTGAGATCCATGGTTGGATGTCTCTTGTCTTGGCTTGAATTTGGGTTTTGCAGCCAGTTTCTCCTCTTTCTTCGATTTCCATGGGGAAGAACCTAGATTATGGGTTGCACGTGTACCTCCCCTCCTCTTGAACTGCTGTTCTACCTTAATTGCCATGTACACCATGTCCTCCAACTCTACATAATGCTGCATCTCCACCCTATCATGAATATCTTGATTCAATTAATGCTTGGCTTTATTCCAACTAGCAGAATTCGTTCAATCCTAACTAGCAAATTGGCATGTTCTTTTATGGGCAAGTTTTTCAGCTGATTATGTTGCTACAAGTATTTTATGCTTTCCTTTTATAGGATTCACTTTTATGCCAAGTTTCCTTTTTGTAAATGGCTGATAATAAAGCCAATCAAATTGTCAACTTTCCTTTTCTAGTTTAGGCATGATTTGGGTAGGATTCAGCGTTAATTACCAAATATCATCTTTATAGTTTCCGTTTTCTAGAGTATAATTAGGGGAATATTAGGAGAATATTACAGAAATATTTCATTTAGTTTCCATATTATGTTAGAGTATATTTTGAGAATATTCTTATAATTTATGCCTAGAAAAAAGCGTCCATGGGGCAATGAAAAGACAACATCAGTTGGTATCAGAGCTAGACTCTAAGTCAGGTTTTCCTATCCTATTTAATTTTGTCCCTTTCCTTTTTCAATTTCGAATTCAGTTTTATTAAAAAAAAATCGTGTATGTCGGGTCTCGTTATTCTTGCGGGGTTCACATCAGTTGGTATCAGAGCTTAGGTTCTAGGTCAGGTTTGTCTATCCTTTAAATTTTTTTTTTTTCGTTTCATATTACACCTAGTCTCTAAAGAAAAAAAAAAGGGAACGACAATACGGACTGTATGGACTACGGGAAAAACAAATTTTTTTTTTTTGTAGTAAATTCTAGTTTTCCAAATTTCTTCTACTCCATTCTTGTTTGAATTTTGTGTCTTTCTTATTCTATCTTTTTCCCCTTAAATCTTAGTTTATTTTAGTTTCTGATTAAAAAAAAAAAAAGAAAATTCAGATTTAAAAAAAAATCAGGAAAAAAAAAACATTGATTCATCATCAAGAAAAATTTAGTTTTGTGAAATTGTTTTCTTGCTATAAATTCATATACTTATTGTTTCTTTGTGAGTTCTTGGTAAATTGTTATTGGAAATTTTGATGATCATTTGTTTAGTTTGAAAAGAACCAAAAGAGAATCAACGAGTGGAAAAAGGTAGGAGTAGTGAGCATATTAGAGAGTAAAAGCCATTTGAGTGATAAACACGAGAGTGAGTGAATTTTCTTTTCTTGAGTGAAACACGTGAGGGAGCACTTGTAAGGTTTCTAATCTTATTTTGCAGATTTTAAATATGTCACGCAATCAAGAAGAAAGCTCAACCAAAGAGGCACCATGATTAACTATACCAAACCTACAATTGCAGTTGATGAGGGAGATGAGACGAATGTTGAGGGCTGAATTAGGACAAGTGCATAAACGGTTGGACCGGATAGAGAATGCATGTTTAAAACAGCCACAAAACGCTCTTAATGGACATAGAAGGGAAAGAGTTCGGCCGAGGGGAGTGAGGGTTGAAGATGAAGAGTATTATGGGTTTAGTTTTAATAAAGAAGATGATCAAGATTTGGTTGTGGGTAATAGGAGACATGGAGAGCAATTTACAAGAGCTAGGAATCAAGAAGACAACAATTTAGGTAGCATTAAGATGAAGATTCCTCCATTCCAAGATAAAACCATCCCTAACGATTTAGAGAAGCAGTTTGATTGGTGTTTCAACATGGATGGCTTTACCAACAAGTATTCGTTCATGCTCAACGATTAACCAATCACTCTTGTACCGTTAACCTCGACATAAGACTATAAAGAACAAGTGAGGTTACACAAAGTGAGTAAACAAAAGAAATGGAGTGAAAAAGAGAGCGACCAAAAGACAAAGAGTGAAAAAGAGGATGAACAAAAGAAAACGAGCGAAAAAGAAAGCAACCAAAATACAAATAGTGAAAAAGAGAACGAACAAAAGAAAGAGAGTGAAAAAGAGAGAGAGGCCGAGAAAAGTGAGCAAAACAAAGAAAAAAGTCTTATAGCTATTGAGAGAAAATTAGAAAGAAATCAAAAGAATTTCTATGCAAAGCCGAGCAAAATCAACAAAGCGTCATTTCAAATCAGTCAATGATTATAATTTTGTACAAGGAGACGCATTTTAACACTAATGAGATTAATCCCAATTTGCCTAGTTCTTTTGTCTCTCATTTGCAGGACATTGAGGATGTCTTTCCCAAGGAAGCACTATGCGGATTATCATCTATCTGAGGGATTGAAAATCAAACTGATTTTGCACCCAGAGCTTCCAATCTAAATAGACAAGTTTACAGAAGTAATCCCGAGAAGCCTAATAAGCGTCAAAGTCACATATTAGTTTTTGATCCTAGAGATTTGCTTTGGCTACGTGTAAGAGGGAAATGAATTCCAACACAAAGACATTCCAAGCGACTTTATAGTAGAGATGGTGATGATTTGAGGACAAATCCTTCTCAAGAGGAGAGGAATGATGTGAATCAAAGTACGGCTTCAAAGGAATCCAACTAATGCTTGGCTTTATTCCAACTAGCAGAATTCGTTCAATCCTAATTAGTAAATTGGCATGTTCTTTTATGGGCAAGTTTTTTTGTTGATTATATTGCTGCAAGTATTTTACGCTTTCCTTTTCTAGGATTCACTTTTATGCCAAGTTTCCTTTTTGTAAATGGCTGATAATAAAGCCAATCAAATTGTCAACTTTCCTGTTCTAGTTTAGGCATGATTTGGGTAGGATTCAGCCTTAATTACCATATTTCATCTTTATAATTTCCATTTTTCTAGAGTAATATTAGGTGTTCCCATCAATAAAGGAGAAATACTAGCACAAATCCAACAAGAAAGAACAAAAGGGAGAGGGAGAAATAGAATTAATGTTAAAAAGTGATACTTTCTTGATTTTTAATTTTATAGACATACCCCTACCATAAAAGATCACCATTAGTTGATACAAGAGGAAATTATTTGACAATGGAAGGGTATTTCTAGTTTTGTGATATACGTTTATTAGAGGTGTATTGATGGTTAATGAAAGTTTTGAAAAAATAAAAAGTAAAAATTAGAAGTTGAAACAAAATGAAAGAAAATTTTCAAATATTTTATTACTTCCAAAATAAAAGAATTTTTTTAACTAATATTCAAATTTAATAGGTTGCTTAACCTACTATAGCAAATCATACAAAATGTCACGTTATCAAATGCAATTAAGACATGCACTTATTTTTATAACTATATCTGTAATCATCAATCGATACAAAAAAGAATAACCACTGAAAAGCTCATTTCATGATCAAATTCAATTCTTCTAATGCAAACCTAATAGTTTGATGTTTGTAATTACTAATAAGGTGTTGGAAAAAGTATACATTTTCATTCTAATTATCCCTAGTTTTTTTTTTTTTTGACATTTTGGCTTGAAAACTTTAGTGGAAAATGTTTCCCATGGGTTCGGATCCTCTAGAATGGTCCTAGAGGGTTGTCATGGGGTCAAGTGTACTGATGTTGGTTGCCCATTAGGCTATTACCACATGCCCCACGACCTCTGTAAAGGTGGCCAATACAGGTGGTGACGTACATTGACGTACATACCTGTGTCAGGTGGTGTTGGGTAACAGAAGGATTGTGGGTGTTTATGCCCAGTTATAGATATTAGAAGGCACAAGTTAGAGGGGGAGTGTGGGCATAGTACATCAGTGGAGTAGGGCGAGGAAGGAGGGGTCACATGAGCTGACTAATAGGGACCATGGGTGAGTGGTGTAGGGCAAAGGCCAGACCAACCTATTCTTCCTGGTCGATGGATCTCAATTTTGGTCCTGCAAATGGCACTACGACTATTAATGGTTAGGTGGTTATAGGCTCAGGGTTATCGGACATGTTCTAACATCATAGCACTGATTGTGGCAGCTCTTTGCCTAAAGTGGTTAGAATTGGCCGATCCTACTCTTTTCAAGAACAATCATGGTTATACAAGTTTTCCACTGTGCTTTCTAATGCCAGAAGTTGTCTTCAAGCATTTTGATCACAAAGCCAACCAAGATGGCCGGGAAGTGGCCTTTGTGATCAGCAAATGCCAAGAAAAGCATCAATAGTTTCAATATTGTTATGAATCAATTGATCTCTGTAGAGATTGTATTTGATGATGCGATTTGTGATCACTGTATAAAATATGAGTTATTTTACTATTTTTTTATATACAAAAATTAAATTATCCTTGCGATTTTTATTTGTTTTATTTAATTTAATTTATATGTTTTTATTAATTTCATGATATTTTTATTTAATTTTGTTTTAGTTTATCTTATCTTTTTCTTTTAATAATAGTATATCAAATAAGTTTAAAATTGTATAGTTTTAATAAGTTTACCTATAATACTTTATTTTAGAAATATCTAATTTTATTTTATTTTTTGTATTGTTAAATTATAGCAAAAAAAAAACTCACGTGTTAGAAGTGGGTCCCACAGACATCACTATTCATGTCATGAGTCCATGGGCTTATTGGTCTTAATTTGATTCTCTCATAAATACGAGCATTTTGAAAAAAAAAACGAATCACTCCAATTGAAACTCGTATGAAGAAATTATGATAATTTTATAATAAATGGAAACTCCTTGATAGATAAGTGTTGAAAGTGATTAGTTTGATGCTATTGAAGAATGTTGCCCACAACGTAATGACAGAGAAGATCATAACAAGGTTGATGCATGCTCTATTAAAGATATATGAAAAGCCCTAAGCTAATAACAAGGTACATCTCATGAAAAAGCTCTTTAATTTAAAGATGGTTGGAGGTGCTTCGGCAGTGGAGCATTTGAATAGTTTTTGTTGATGCCAAAAACTTGACACAACACTAGATAGAATCATTTGATGTGATTGGTTTTGTGTTGACCTACCTCATTCAGTCACCTATAAAATAAAGAAGAGTGCCTCAGAGTGAAGGGACACCGGTGAGGTGTCTATCAAAGGCACTCTGATGTTTAAGTTAGTAAAGAGCAAGTGAAGAGGCAAAGTTTAAGGCAACGAATGTAGTCCATACCTCTAGAGGAGTGAGGCACTCCTCTATTTATAGATTAGATTAATAAGGAGACATCTGGGACCCACAATGTTTCAAGATATGAATTTAGTGCGCTTAAGACCACATGAGCTTATTTTTTCAGTCATATAATAACACGATATGTGGTAGAGACTAGAAAGTAATTAATAAAAATATGACACTTGGCATACTATTGGTTTCAACAAATTAAAAACAAGTTTATCATACACCTAACTACATTGAATATTTTTTTAACCACATGCACCACATTCCAGCCCATGTGTGCGTGCTGCTACCAAGTTTAAATGTCTTTTTTTTTTTTTTTTGTGCACATGAATATGGTGGAATAGTGTGAATTTATAGCCTATAAAAGGCCATTTTAGGGAGGGCTTAAGGATAGAATGAGAGAGCATCAGATGTTAAACAGCTTATTCTGAAGCTAGAAAAAAATTGCAAATTGCTTAATTTTTTTTTTAGTTTTAATAAAAGAATGAATTTCTGGAGGTTTTACTAGCACAAATATTAGTACCTATTCTAAACTTCTTCTTTTTTTAGTCATTATGTTTAATTCATTTTGTTGTATTATTTTATTTTTCATTATAAACTAAATATATTTTTGTTAGGAGTTATGATGTAACCTAATTTTGATAGTTTAATTAAATTAAGAATATTATAATGATTGTCATATTTGTTAGTGTATTAATTCTTGAACTTAATGTTTTTAAATTTTTGATCAATTTTTGAATAACTTTATGAACAAAATGACATTGAGAAGAGATTTTTGTGACTTTACTCTATAATAAATATTATAAAATTTATGATAGAATAGATATATATCTATCAATTTTTGTGTAATCATTTTATTAATTACCATTGATTTTTCAATGAACACTTTTTATAATTGAATTCGAATTCGTATTTTTACTATTTACATATATAGTAATATTCATTCATAGAGTATTATTCATATATACGGTAATATTCATTTATATGATACTATTTATTGTGAATTTTAATTTACTAATTTTTTATGTAAATTTAATTATATAAATGTAAAATTTATGTACAACTTGAGAAAGAGTATACAAAATAAAAAAGGTAATTGACTATTAATAAATATGAATATAAAATCATAATAATATACTTAAATAAAATTGAATCTAATTAATTACAGCGCTTGATTATTTGTTATCAATTTATATTTATTTATTTTTGTAATTTTTATCTAATTTTTTACTTGTAATACTTTTCAGTCGCTCAAATAAAATTAAAATCAACTAAATTTAGTACTTAATAATACTATTCTCATGGGAATGATTTTTTTTAATCACTTTATTACTTGTTCGATTCGTGCACTTGCGAATAATCGACAATAATTTGTGCGTTAATCCTCCTAGCCTCACTACCTAATAGTTTAGAACCTATGAGAGTGGCCATTACGAATTCAATTGGGAATAAAAAAAATTGAACTTTATTGATGTTAGAAATTCTGTTCTTGCTGAAGAAGTTCGTAGGAAGGATTTTGGATAAGTCTCAATGTCAAACTTGGCCTTTAATTTTGAGAATAGGAGTAGAAATTTTGAAAGGAATTCCAACAAGGATAATAGTAATAAGGGAAAGTTGAGGAATAGGAGAAGCAAGTCTAGGAGTAGT
Organism: Antiaris toxicaria; assembly: GCA_035233585.1. Classification (NCBI taxonomy): domain Eukaryota; kingdom Viridiplantae; phylum Streptophyta; class Magnoliopsida; order Rosales; family Moraceae; genus Antiaris; species Antiaris toxicaria. Next base: position 27,894,722 of record CP141157.1, read on the forward strand.
CTGAATGTGTAATGTTGGAATTGTGGCAAAACGGATCACTTGAAAAGGAATTGTAGGGCTGTAAAGAAGAATAATGATACCACCATCATTGATGAGGTACATGACGTTTTACTCTTGTCTGTTGATAGTTCTTTTGATTCTTGGTTGATTGATTTAGGAGCATTATTTCACATTATCACACATCAAGATGTTTTGGAGAACTAGGTTACTGGAAATCATGGGAAGGTTTATCTTACCAATGGTGAATTTTTAGACATTGTTAGTATTGGAGTTTGAAAATGCCTAATTGGAATGTATGGAATATTCACAAGGTAGGACATGTACTCAAATTAATACGCAATTTGATTTCATTAAGGCAACTTGATACTGAAGGATACAACGTGACCTTCAGTGGGGGAAGTTGGAAAGTCACAAAGGAAGCTATGGTTGTTACTCAGGGGTGTAAGAATGGAACTCTTTACATGAATTTCAATTGCAGAGATACCATAATAGTTGTTGATTCCACTGCTAACATAGAGCTATGGCATCATAGGCTCGGGGACATAAGTGAAAAGGGGATGAAGATGCCTCACTCTAAAGGAAAACTATTGAGTTGATCACAGCTTGTGTGAAGGCTACAACTATGGAAAGAAGAAGAAAGTCAGTTTTTTGAAAACAGGTAGGGAGCCAAAGACCAGGAAGTTGGAGCTAGTTCATACTGATGTGTGAGGGCTTTCAACCATCTCTTCTTTTGGAGGTTTAAATTATTATGTGACATTTATTAATGACTCAAGTAAGAAGATATGGGTTTATTTTCTGTAGAAAAAATCTGATACCTTTAATGCTTTCAAGAGATGAATAGCTATGGTTAAGAATGAGACAGATTTGAAAGTAATATGCTTGTAGTCTGATAATGGGAGAGAATACATAGATGATGATTTCAAGCAATATTGTGCTGAAAATAGGATAAAGATGAGAAAACTATCCCAGGGAAACCACAACAAAATAGGGTAGCTTAAAGGATGAATAGAACTTTGAATGAGTATGCTAGGAGCATGAAATTGCATGCAAGTTTGCAAAAGATGTTTTGGGCAGAGGCAATCAATATTATGGCTCATCTAATCAACAAAAGTCCTTCTACACCTTAGAATATCAAGCTTTCGAAACAAGTTTAGAATGGTAAAAAGGTAACCTTTCTTAGCAGAAAGTATTTAGTTGTGTTTCCTAAATTCACATTGATTTCAATACTAAAAGTAAACTTGATGCAAAATCTAAGAAGTGTTTTTTCATTAGCTATGGTGGAATCAAGTTTGGTTATTATTTCGAGGATGACCAAACCTGAATGATTATCAGGATCAAGGAGGTGATCTTAAACGAAGGTGTCTTGTATAAGAAAAAAAATAGCAGTGATTCCAGTAGTATATGTTATGAAGATAAAAGGCCTAAGGTGATTCCACTGAAAGATCTTCCTGAAATGGAAGTAAAGAATTTAAAAAATGAAGATCAAGAGAATATAGCTCTAGAAGTAAACCAGATCGCTCCTCTTGCTACAGTCAAGAGATCTAGTAGGACCTTTAGACCACTGCAGAGGTATTCCCCCTCCTTGCACTATATTTTATTGACCAACAATGGTGAATTAGAGAGCTATGATGAAGCCATACAGTTTAAAGAATCAGTCAAGTGGGAGTTAGCCATAAAGGATGAGATGGATTTGTTGATGTCTAGTCAGATATGGTAGTGGGTAGATTTACCAAAAAGGTACAAAAGCTCTGTAGTACAAAAGGGTGTACTGGATAAAGGAAGAAGATGATGGCAGCAAATGATACAAGTCAAGGCTAGTTGTGAATGGTTTTCAATAGAAAGGGGGCATTGACCATAATGAAATTTTTTCCTTGGTGGTGAAGCTAATTACAATCAGAATGGTACTTGCATTAGTGGCAAAGGAAGACTTGTTCTTTGAATAGTTAGATATTAAGACTGCTTTTCTCCATAGTGATTTGGACAAGGAGATCTACATGATGCAGCCATAGGGTATTGAAGTACGATGGTAAGGAGAACATGATTTGTAAACTTCAGAAGAGATTGTATAGTCTCAAATAGGCTCCTAAAAAATGGTATAAAAAATTTGATAGTTTTATAAATAGTAGTGGCTTTTTAAGGTGTCAGGTAGATCACTATTGTAATGTGAAGAATTTTGGTGACTCTTAAATCAAATTATTGCTTTATGTTTTTGACATGCTGATAATAGGGGGATGCAAATAGGGAATTGACAAGTTAAAGAAAAAGTTGTCAAAGAAGTTTGTGATGAAGGATTTGGGTGTTGCCAAGCAAATCCTTGGAATGAGAATTACAAGGAATGATAATGGCTTAAAATTGTTGTTAGAGGAATATGTGAAAAAGGTGTTTAGTAGATTTAATGTGAGTAATGTGAAGCTTATGAGTGCTCCTTTGAGTAGTCATTTCAAGTTATCAAAGGAGCAATCACCGACTATATAGCAGGTATGAGAACACATGGCTAAAGTGTGGCGGCCCACCCTACTGTGGAGGCTCTACAGTACTATTACAGTCAACTTTGTAGTCAACCGCAATAGTATGCAAGCCTCTAGGGTCGTCGGTAATAATGCTGAACGTGAAAACTGCTTGCTAATTTGCGGAATAAATTTTTTTTTCTTAATATCATAAACTATTCGAAAATGTGATAAGGAAATCATGTTAACAAAATAACATGTACATGGATCATGATTCCCCTATCACATAATCTTAACTTGAAAACTTGTTCTTTCTGAAATTACATGTTCTAAAATTCAAAACTATACAGCGGAAGATTTAAGGTGACCACAATCCCTCGCCCAATCCCCCCGGCATGCTTCTACCCTATCCGTTGTCCATCGTATACTACTGGTAAACAGGTCTCTTACCTGCAACATGTCAACAAACTGATGAGCTATGGGCTTAGTAAGTTCAAACATAAAAACATGAAACATGACATACTGTATTGCTATGCTCATCCATGAAACTGGACTCTGTAAAACATACTCGAAGTTGAAAGATTGGTCTTAGGACATTATCTGCTATTAAGTTCTGGTTTTGGACCCCTGATTGGTCGTACCGACATGTTAGCACAATTGGGAGTGGTACTTTAGTGCTGACCTCCTTAGTCTTAACTGAAGCTAAATATGAAAACCTCCCCGTGGGTCGAGAGGCCGATACACCAATAACTGGTTTAATTACCATCTTGCTGGTGTTCCAACTGGGTAGCATACTGATTGCCCCCATAGTAGGAACCTGTTACATGATTTACTGGGGTGTGAGTTTTATTGACACACTAAGGTGTCTTGTGCACCTACCTGTTTTTGTGTTCTAGTACCTGTCTGACATGTGTACTAAAACATGAAACTCTACATGCATGACATGAACTGACATGAAACTGACATGAATCTCATGATGTAGACAATCAATGTCTAACATATACGTCATACAATAAAACATGACATCATAACATAACAAGATTGTCCACGTTGCAGTCAGGACAATGCTTGAACTTACAGAAAATCTGCGAGCGTAAGCTTCTACTGCTCTGGGACTGCTGTATTAGGGTCTCTGGCTTGAATTCCTATAAAAGAAATAATCACTGATTATTTCCAATATTCATCTTATACTAGAAACATAGCAAAACATGAAATTTCTATTTTTAGACTCTTTTTTTTTTTTTTTACTCTTTGGCTTCGAACACGCCCTCCTACACGGGCGTGTCTCTGGCCGTGTACCTCTCTGGACTTACGTGCATGGCCTGTAATCTATACAACATGGCCGTGTAATTCATACTGTCTTACACGGGTATCTACACGGCCGTGTTTCTGGCCGTGTACTCCTCTGGATTTACGTGTATGGCCGTGTGCTTCGTGAAACATGGCCGTGTATACTTACACTGGTGGATACACAGCCGTGTTTCTGGCCGTGTTTTCCTACTGTCTAACATGGTCTGCTACACGATCTTCTCATGACCGTGTGCCCCTTGACACGGCCCGATACACGGCTGTGTTCTTGGCCGTGTACCTCTCGGGTCTGAATTTTCTTGCAACACGGTCGTGTATGTAGGCATGTTCGGTGCCGTGTTCTGAACACGCCCTTGTACACGCCCGTGTACATGCCTGTGTTCATACCAGAATCAAGATTCTGGATCCAAACTGCTCTGCTCTGATTTTCTAAGGCTTTTATGGCCTTTGTTCTACTTCTTACACTCAAAATCGATCTCCATAGAGTCGTTTTGAGATATAGACTACATTTCTACTATCACAAATCCATGGTTTCATAAGCAAAATCTCACATTTTGCTTATAAACATCTCTTGACTCAACTTTTGAAAAATCTGAACTTTCTTGAAGAAAACTCACTAAACTTGGTTTTCTACACCATCAACTCATGGATTCGTGTTTTAAAACAACTAGACTCAAATCATGTTTCGATTTTAACTGAAAATCTCAACACGATTTACTCATATTCCCTTTTTTAGGGGTGAACAAAAAATCCAAAAACCCAAATAACCCACCCAACCCACCCAAGGAAAACCCGACGGGTTGGGTCCACGTCAGACCCAAAAAAAAATTGGGTTGACCCACCCAACCCAATGTCAAATTGGGTGGGTTCGGGTTGGAATTCTAAAACCCGATCAAAACCCAACCCACCCAATGAATGTGTTTTTTTTTTATATATATATTTAGAAAAAATATAATGATTAACCTAAGCTAATTTTGTTGATCCGATTGTCATTTCCCATTTATGCCTCCCCCCAAGCCAAAGTTCGTGCCTTGCCCTTACCAAACCCGATATCCCACCAACCTCCTCCAATCGTCCCTTTCTTCGACCATCGGCCGTCACCCCTCGACGTATTCATTTTTGTCTCCCCAAGCCCGTGTTCGTCTCGTGCCTTGCCCTTGCCCAACCCTAGCCGCCACTTGCCACTAGCCTCCCCTGATCCTCCCTTCTATTAGGATTTAGGAATAAAATTTTAAGTTTATTTCAATTTGCCTGACTTTAGTTTTTGTTACTACACACATTGGAGTTAGAGATTATTCTTGTGAAATAGATTTGATTGTTTGTGGTTGATGTTTCTTAGTATTCATTAAAAGCATGTTTTAATTAGTTCTTCTTGTCTTTATATGACTTCTTTATTTGAATATTTGAGCTTGTATTTTGATTTGTGATTAAATTTTTAAGTCATGTTTTATTATTTTGTTTTTATAAATTGTCGAACCCGACGAACCCGAAAAACCCACCAAACCCACCCAAATTTTAATTCGGTGGGTCGATTTTGTATATTAAGTTAATTGGGTAGGTGAAAAAATTTTTTAACCCCAACCCACCCGACGAACACCCCTACTCTTTTTCCCCTTAAAACCCCATATTTTCCCTCAAGAAAAACGTGAGAAAACGAACTTGAAGATTGAGAACTTCTTGTTGCTGATTCTTGGCTGAATCTTGAACGATCTGCTGCTGAAACAAGAGAAAATCTGAACTTGAAAAGGGTTTCCTCTTTTCTTTTTCTCTATTTCTTGGACTCTCTCTCTCTTTCTCTTTTTTTTTCTTTCTCTTTCTTTTTCTCTCTTCGCTGCTTATTTTTGTAGCTTAGACTAAGTGAATTAATTCACCTGGCCACTGTGTAGTAGCTACTCACGTGACCTCCACCCTTTCTCTTACTTTCTTAAATTTTCTTTAAGAAAATTGCAAGGGCTTGTTTGGCTAATCTTGGCCATTGATCAATGTGGCTCACTTGTGTGTCTTTGATCTCTTAATATGTATTTTCCACATACTTTTCTATTAATTTTAAAATATCATAAATTGAATTAATGTTTAGCTTTTAACTATTTTCATTAATTCATTGTCAAATTTTGATTAAAACTCAGTTAATCAAAATTTTTCTCTGCTCTGTATTCTGTAACATGTGTCACTATAAATGTACATTTATTTATATATCTTGTACAAAATTTTTTGAGAACGTAGATTTCTCGGTTATCACATTCACCCCTCCATATAAGATTTTCGTTCTCGAAAATTTAGAACAAGTGAGGGTATGAAAGTCTCATCTCATCTTTTCTTTCCCACGTAGCTTCTTCAATGTTACCTTGACTAGTGGGATGGTCTTGTTTCTCAGCACTTTTTCTGCTCTAGCCAGTATCTGAACAGGCTGCTCTTCATAGGTCAAATCCTCTTGGACTTGGACTGGTTCATGTTGTAGCATATGAGATAGATCTGACATGTACTTTCTGAGCATGGAGACATGAAATACACTGTGCACTACTGATAGTTCAGGAGGTAATGCCAACTTGTAGGCAACCTTGATGCGAACCTCGCCAAGAATAACGAGACCCGTCAAGATTAGGACCCCGAGATCGTTCTAAGACTTAGGCTTTGGGTGGAACCTCGACCCGTTACTTCAACAAAAACAAGAATCTCGGTATAGGATGACCTCAACCCGTTGCTTATTGTGAAACAAGAACCTTGGTATAACGAAGACGCCACAAACGGTGATGGAAAGCCGCTTGATAAGTCGATGGTGAACGCCACGGAAAACTCCGATAAGTTCGAAATAGCTCTCAAAGAACCAAAGAGAAATATAACTCTCAAATTTGTGAATAAAACTGTTGATTGATTTTTCATTACTTGTGGTCGCCTTTTTATAGGCATGAATTACAAGAATATTCTCAGAATATAACCTAAAATAAAATGGAAACTAAATGAAATATTCCCGTAATATTCTCCTAATATTCTCCTAATATTCCTAGAATGAAAATATGGAAACTTACACTTAATTTCACACCTAATACACGCCTAAAACAGAAAAAGGAAAGTATGACTTTTTGTTACAATTTTCAGCCAAGATGGAATTCGGACATTTAAAGGGAACCGAAAATTTGTAGCTCATCAACATTCGGCCAAGATATGGAAACTTCTGAAAATCTGCAGCCCATTAATCAAGGAAGAAATTCATCCCATGTGCAGCCCATTAATTTGCCAAAGCATCCTCTTCACTGGGCTTGGTCCGGATCTTCTAAAACTTGAATTAAATTGAAGCTTCCCTGTGGATCATGTTCAATGGGCCTCCACGAATTTGTTTGAGCCCACACTTCTTGAATTAGTCCATTAAGTGCTTCTTTGAACCTTTTAGCCCGCGCCCTTGTAACCGGTCCAACTGGTACTCGAACTGGTTCCCTTGATGTTGCGCCATAGTTTGCATCATTCCCCTCCTCTTGAAAAGGATTTGTCCTCAAATCATCGCCTACATCAAAAAGGCTCAGATCAGTAATGTTAAAAGTTGCACTTACATTATACTCACCAGGTAGATCAAGCTTGTAAGCATTGTCATTGATGCGCTCCAGGACTTGGAAAGGACCATCTCCTCTCGGAAGCAGTTTGGAATGCCTTTGTATGGGAAATCGTTCTTTCCTCATGTGTAACCACACCCAATCTCCGGCTTCGAAGACCATCTTGTGTCGTCCTTTATTGGCTTGTTTTACATACTGCTCTGTTCTTCGCTCTATGTTGAGCCGTGCCTTCTCCTGTATCTGTTTAACAAATTCAGCTCTTTTCTTTCCATCCAAGTTAACACGTTCAGAAACAGGTAATGATGTCAAATCCAATGGTGACAACGGATTAAAACCATAAACAATTTCAAATGGTGAAAACTTAGTAACAGAATGAACAGCACGATTATAAGCAAATTCAACATGCGGCAAACAATCTTCCCATACCTTTATGTTCTTTTTAATGATAGCCCTCAACAAGGTAGATAAAGTCCTATTAACTACTTCTGTTTGACCATCAGTTTGGGGGTGACATGTAGTAGAAAACAACAACTTGGTGCCTAATTTTCCCCATAAAGTCTTCCAAAAGTAACTTAAGAACTTCGCATCCCTATCTGACACTATTGTCCCAGGCATACCATGCAATCGCACAATCTCCCTAAAGAACAAATCTGCAATATGGCTCGCGTCATCTGTTTTGTGACATGAAATAAAATGTGCCATCTTTGAAAACCTATCCATGACTACAAAAATTGAGTCTCTTCCTCGTTTAGTCCTAGGCAGACCTAACACAAAATCCATAGAAATATCAATCCACGGTGCACTAGGAATGGGCAAAGGGGTATACAAACCATTTGGCTGCACTCTCGATTTAGCTTGTCTACAAGTGACACACCTACCACAAATCCTCTCGACATCTCGCTTCATGTGTGGCCAAAAGAAGTGTTCCTGCAAAACAGCTAAAGTCTTTGCAACTCCAAAATGTCCCATCAATCCCCCTCCATGAGATTCCTGTATTAGTAAGTCCCTCAAAGAACAATTAGGCACACATAATCTATTTTCTCGAAATAAGAACCCATCATGCCTAAAGAACTTACCATTACCATGTTTCTCACATTCCCGATATTCCTCACAAAATTCAGGTTCATTAACATATAAACTTTTAATTTGTTCAAAGCCCAGCAATTTTGCATCAAGTGTAGAGAGTAATGCATACTTGCGCGAAAGTGCGTCGGCAACCACATTCTCCTTACCTTGTTTGTATCGAATGACATAGGGAAAGGTCTCAATGAATTCACTCCATTGCGCATGTCTCCGATTCAGCTTGTGTTGGCCCTTTAGGTGCTTTAATGACTCATGATCAATGTGGATCACGAATTCTTTGGGCCAAAGGTAATGTTGCCACGTTTGCAAGGCTCGAACCAATGCATACAACTCTGTGTCATACGTAGGGTAGTTTAAGGCTGCCCCGCTTAATTTCTCACTGAAGAACGCAATTGGTCTCCCTCCCTGCATTAAAACAGCACCAATACCTATTCCAGAGGCATCACATTCAATCTCAAATGTTTTATCAAAATCAGGTAAAGCAAGCAAAGGAGCATTAGTCAATTTTTCCTTTAGCAATGCAAAAGCCTTTTCCTGCTCTTCCTGCCACTTGAACCCAACATTTTTCTTTATTACCTCCGTCAATAGGGCTGCTATCGTGCTAAAATCTCTCACGAAACGAAGGTAAAAACTTGCAAGCCCATGGAAACTCCTTACCTGAGCGACGTTCATTGGGCTAGGCCAATCTTGAATCGCCTTTACTTTCTCCTCGTCAACCTGTATACCTTGAGCACTAACAACAAAACCAAGAAACACAAGCTTATCCGTGCAAAAGGTACATTTCTTGAGGTTAGCAAACAACTTTTCTTTTCTAAGTACATCTAAAACAGAGTTCAAATGTACAACATGATCATCCAAGTTTTTGCTATAAATGAGTATATCATCAAAGTACACAACAACAAACTTACCTATAAATGATCGCAAAACATGATTCATAAGTCTCATAAAAGTGCTTGGTGCATTTGTTAAACCAAAGGGCATAACTAACCATTCATACAAACCATGCTTTGTTTTAAAGGCAGTTTTCCACTCATCTCCTTCTTTCATTCTAAGTGGATGATAGCCACTTTTCAGATCAATTTTAGAGAACACACAAGAGCCATGTAACTCATCTAGCATATCATCTAAGCGAGGAATAGGATGACGATACTTTACCGTTATGTTGTTGATAGCTCGGCAGTCAACACACATTCTCCACGTCCCATCCTTCTTTGGCACTAGAATCACTGGAACTGCACACGGACTCATGCTTTCTCGAACGTACCCCTTGTCCATCAACTCTTGGACTTGCCTTTGAAGTTCCTTTGTCTCCTCCAGATTACTTCTATAAGCGGGTCTGTTAGGGATTGTGGAACCTGGTACGAAATCGATCTGATGCTCGATTCCCCGAATAGGTGGTAAACCTGCTGGAATGTCTTCGAGAAACACATCATTGTATTTCTGCAAAAGAGAGTTAACAGAACTAGGCAAAGAATCTTGAAGTTCGTTAGTATTCAAAAACGCCTCTTTATATACTAACAACAGCATAGGCTGCCTTGAGACTAACGCTCTTTTCACCATGTTCACTCTTGCCACACAGCTCCCCTTTTGCAAGGCCGCACTCCCCTTTTCTCTCACCACCAAAACCGAACCCCTTTCGGTTTGGACACTCTCACTTTTTCCGGCCTTCCTCTCCTTTTCTTTTCGATTTTCAATTTTCTTTTCTTTTTCTTTTTCTTTCTCTCTTTCTTTTTCTCCCTCATTTTCTCTCAATTTTTCACTCTCCCTTTGTTTCTCAAATGATTGTTGAAGCTGCAACTGATCATCGTACACCTGCTTAGGGGTTAAGGGTGCAAGATTAAAATTCTTACCATTGGGAACGAATGAGTACTTGTTTGAGAAGCCATTATGTATCACCCTCCTATCAAATTGCCATGGCCTTCCCAATAACACATGATAAGCTTGCATTGGGACCACATCACACAACACTTCGTCTTAATACCTCCCGATGCAAAATGAGATCATAGCTTGTTTGTTCACTTTGGTCTCTCCACTGTCATTCAACCACTGCAACTTATATGGTCTGGGATGTTTCGTGGTCTTGAGTCCTAACTTTGCTACGAGAAAGGAGCTGATAACATTAGTACAACTACCTCCATCGATAATCATACTGCAGACCTTGTCTCCGATGCAGCATCTCGTATGAAAGATATTCTCACGTTGCATCTCTGCCTCTTCTTTCACCTGCATGCTTAAGACTCATTTTACTACTGCCACTAACCTTCCCATTTCGGCTTCTTCTTCTTCAACATCATAAGCATCTTCCAGTGGTGGCATTTCGTCTTCCTCACTCTCCTCCTCGGTCTCGTACTCTCCATCATCGCGTAAGATCATGATGCGCTTGTTTGGGCATTGGCTTGCAAAGTGACCTCTGCCTTGACATTTAAAACATTTAACGTCACGATTACGAGAACTAGAAGGGTCGGATTTACCTTGAGACACATTGCTAGTCGTCTCCGGTCTGGGATCGAATTTGGGTTTTGCAGCTGGTTTCTCCTCCTTCTTTGGTTTCCATGGGGCAGAGCTTGGATTATAGGATGGTCGGGTGCCTCCCCTCCTCTTGAGCTGCTGCTCTACCTTGACTGCCATGTGCACCATGTCCTCCAACTCTACATAATGCTGCATCTCAACCCGATCATGGATATCTTGATTTAAGCCATTTAGGAACCTTGCCATAGTAGCCTCCCGGTCTTCTTCGACGTTTGCCCGGATCATTGCAATCTCCATCTCTTGGTAATATTCCTCCACGCTCCGATTACCTTGTCTAAGCCGTTGTAGCTTTTTATATAACTCTCGGTAATAATGACCAGGTACAAATCGCTTCCTCATGACCACCTTCATTTCGTCCCACGTCTCTATCGGACGCTCTCCATTTCGCCGCCTGTTCAAAACTAGCTGATCCCACCAAACAATAGCATAGTCAGAGAACTCAATGGCAGCAAGTTTTACCTTCTTTACCTCGGAGTAGTTGTGGCAGTCGAACACTAACTCCATCTTTTTCACCCAGTCGAGGTAAGCTTCAGGATCGCTTTTTCCCTGGAATGACGGGATCTTCATCTTAATGCTACCCAAGCTATTATCTTCCCGTTTCCTAACTTCTCTAAACCGACCACCTCGTCTCCTTTCATCCTCCCAACCTCCATGTCTCCTATAATTCGCTATCGAACCATAATCATCCTCTTCATCATAGTCCTCATAATGATCTTCTTCATGCTCTACCCTAACTTCTCTAGGTGGTAATCTACCCATCCTACGTGCTTGTGGCATGTGTTGGGGTGGCTTCGCACGTGAAGTTTCTACTCGGTCTAGCCTCTCATGAATCTGTTCTAATTCTCCCCTCATCATACGTCTCATCTCCCCTATCATAGCCTCCATAAACACCTTAGGATCTGACATTCCCCTAGCTCCTTCGGTATGGTTCTTTTTACTATTATGAGACATGTTTGCTGCAAAAACAAGGTTAGATAAAAAAATAATAGGACCTCACACACTCCCTCACGTGTTTCACTCGAGGAATGGGCTCACTCAATTCCACTCGTGTTTCACACAACAAATCTGGCTTTTACCCTCTAATACTCTTTCCACTCTTACCTTTTTCCTCTCTTATTAATTTCTCACTCGGTTCTTATGGAGCTACTCAAATCAGTACCAAAAATTTTTCGTGACAAAACCACAAAAGACTATATCAAGGCGACTAGGTTATAGACAACAAGGATGACAACTAAAAGCAACGTTTCGGAAATACGAAAAATTTTACCCAAAAATTTTGGCCTATGGGGTAAGGTGATTTTCTGACTATTGGGAACCTAAATATACAAGATCAAACAAAAAAATTGTTGTGGAATAAAAATACTCTTTTTTTTTTCGGATCCTCTTGATTTTTTTTTTTTTTTGCTTTCTTTCTTTCTATGCAATCTGACTATCACGAACCAAAAAGAAACAAATTAGAATCCTTACAAACTTAAAATGGTAACTTACGAAAAAGGAAACTAATATTCACGAAATTTTTTTTTTAATGAACGAAATTCGAAGAAAAAAAATGAAAATGACTGAAATTAAATGGGATAGGAAAACCTGACTTAGAAACTAGCTCTGATACCAAATGATGCGAACCTCGCCAAGAATAACGAGACCCGTCAAGATTAGGACCCCGAGATCGTTCTAAGACTCAGGCTTTGGGTGGAACCTCGACCCGTTGCTTCAACAAAAACAAGAACCTCGGTATAGGATGACCTCAACCCATTGCTTATTGTGAAACAAGAACCTTGGTATAACGAAGACGCCACAAACGGTGATGGAAAGCCGCTTGATAAGTCGATGGTGAACGCCACGGAAAACTCCGATAAGTTCGAAATAGCTCTCAAAGAACCAAAGATAAATATAACTCTCAAATTTGTGAATAAAACTGCTGATTGATTTTTCATTACTTGTGGTCGCCTTTTTATAGGCATGAATTACAAGAATATTCTCAAAATATACCCTAAAATAAAATGGAAACTAAATGAAATATTCCCGTAATATTCTCCTAATATTCCCCTAATATTCTCCTAATATTCCTAGAATGAAAATATGGAAACTTACACTTAATTTTACACCTAATACACGCCTAAAACAGAAAAAGGAAAGTATAACTTTTTGTTACAATTTTCGGCCAAGAAGGAATTCGGACATTTAAAGGGAACCGAAAATTTGTAGCTCATCAACATTCGGCCAAGATATGGAAACTTCCGAAAATCTACAGCCCATTAATCAAGGAAGAAATTCATCCCATGTGCAGCCCATTAATTTGCCAAAGCATCCTTTTCACTGGGCTTGGTCCGGATCTTCTAAAACTTGAATTAAATTGAAGCTTCCCTGTGGATCATGTTCAATGGGCCTCCACGAATTTGTTTGAGCCCACACTTCTTGAATTAGTCCATTAAGTGCTTCTTTGAACCTTTTAGCCTGCGCCCTTGTAACCGGTCCAACTGGTACTCGAACTGGTTCCCTTGATGTTGTGCCATAGTTTGCATCAAACCTTCCTAATGCGTTTGATAATCTCATAAGGTCCAATGTACCTTGTACTCAATTTTCCCTTCTTACCAAAACGCATAATCCCCTTCATGGGTGACACTTTCAGAAATACAAAGGCCCCTTCCTTGAATTCTAGGGATCTCCGTCTTCTATCTGCATAGCTCTTCTATCTGCTCTGAGCACTCTTCATCCTTTGCTGGATCTTGGCAACTAAATCGCAAGTTTCCTGTATGAAATCTGTTTTATGCAGTTGTTTTTCCTTCAGATCATACCAGTGGATGGGTGATCTGCACTTTCGTCCATATAGGGCCTCATACGGTGCCATCTTGATGGAAGCTTGGTAACTGTTGTTATATGAGAATTCTACTAGTGGTAGCTTCTCATTCCAAGCTCCTGGAAAATCCATGACACATGCTCGGAGCATATCCTCTAAAGTCTGGATAGTCCGTCCTGATTGTCCATCTGTCTGAGGATGGAAGGCTGTACTGAACCTCAGTTCTGTGCCCATGGCTCTTTGTACATACTCCTAAAAGTTTGAAGTGAATCGTGCATCTCTGTCAGATACTATAGACTTTGGCACTCCATGCAACCTGACAACATGATCTAGATAAAGGTGTGCCAGCTTTTCTAATGAGTAAGTGATCTTCATTGGTATGAATCTGGCTGTCTTCGTCAACCTGTCCACGATTACCCAAATAGCATCATGTCCTCCTCTTGTTTTGGGTAGCCCTACCACAAAATCCAATGTAACATTCTCCCATTTCCATTCTGGAATCTCCAGAGGTTCTAACTTTCCTCCAGGATGCTGATGCTTAGCCTTTACTCTCTGACAAGTAAGGCACTTACTCACAAATCTTGCAATGTCTCCTTTCATCCCTTTCCACCAAAACTGTAGCTTCAAGTCTTGGTACATCTTGGTGACTCCAGGATGGACTGAGTATGGCATCTCATGAGCTTCTGACATGATTCGCCTTCGAAGTTCATCATCTGCTGGAATGCGAATTCTCCCCTGATACATGATTAATCCATCGTTGGAAATCTCTTCCTGGGAGTTTGTCAGACTTGAATCTTGCTTCTGAGCTTCCTTGATATCATCAAACAATGATGACTTCAGCTGCAGTGCTGATAACTTTCCTGATATCAGCTTCAGCTCGAGCGAAAGAATCTCTTGCCATATTGGTCTTGATAACCTGTCAATAGGCAACTGCTGCGGAATTGTCGCTTTTCTGCTTAAAGCGTCTGCTACTCAGTTGGCTTTTCCTGGATGATAAAGGATCTCATAATCGTAATCCTTCACCAACTCCAACCATCTTCTTTGCCTCATGTTCAACTCTTTTTGTGTGAAGAAGTATTTTAAGCTCTGATGATCTGTGTAAATCTGGCACTGTGCTCCATACAGATAGTGTCGCCAAATTTTGAGTGCGAACACTACTACAGCGAGTTCTAGATTGTGGGTGGGGTAATTCTTTTCGTGCTCTTTCAATTGGCGTGAAGCATAGGTAATTATTTTGCCTTCTTGCATCAATACTGCTCCCAAACCCACTTTTGAAGCATCACTGTAGATTTCATATTTCTCCCCTTTAGTAGGGAGTGTGAGGATCAGCGTGCTAGCCGTCTCTTTAGCTCTTGGAAGCTTCTTTCACACTCATCTGTCCATATATACTTCTTTTCCTTACGTGTGAGGGTTATGAGAGGTGCTACCAATCATGCAAACCCTTCCACAAATCTCCTGTAATAGCCAACTAACCCTAAGAAACTGCGTATCTCTGTCACGCTCTTAGGTGCAGGCCATTTATTGATTGCATCCACCTTGACTGGATCCATTGCAATTCCTTCCTTGGACACTACGTGTCCGAGGAAATGTACCATGTCTAGCTAGAACTCACATTTTCATAATTTGGTATAGAGTTAATGCTCTCTCAGCTTCTGAAAAACAACTCTTAACTGTGCTTCATGCTCTGCGTGAATCTTTGAATATACAAGGATGTCAGCGATGAATACAATGACAAACTTGTCAAGATACTCCTTGAAGACTCTGTTCATCAGGTCCATGAAAGTGGCAGGCGTATTCGTTAACCCAAACGACATTACTAGGAATTCATAATACCCATAACGGGTTCTGAAAGCTGTCTTAGAAACATCATCTTCCTTGATTCTTAACTGATGGTATCCTGATCTCAAATCAATCTTTGAGAATACTGCTGCACTCTTGAGTTGATCGAACAGGTCATCAATCCTAAGTAATGGGTGTCTATTCTTGACTATAACCTTGTTCAATTCTCGATAATCTATGCACATGCAGAACATCTCGTCTTTCTTCTTGACAAACAGTACGGGAGCACCCCATGGGGCATAGCTCGATCTGATAAATCCCTTGTTAAGCAGATCTTTCAACTGCACTTGTAATTTTTTCAACTCCACTGGTGCCATGCGGTACGATGCCTTAGAGATCGGTGCTGTTCCAGGTAAGAGCTCTATCTCAAATGAGATTTCCCATTCTGGAGGTAGTCCTGGTAGTTCCTCGAGAAAGATTTCGAGAAATTCTCTGACAACAGGAATATCTTCTAGTTGTAACCTCTTTTCTTCTGTTGTATCTGTCACATAAGCTAAATATCTAGTATAACCACTGGCTATTAGCTTCTTAACTTTCATTGAACTAATCATCATCTTGCTTGATCTTCTCGAAGAATCGACATATTCAAAGCATTCTTCATCTTCTGGCTTGAACACTATTCTTCTGTTTCTGCAGTCTATCGTAGCTTGATATTTTCCTAGGAAATCCATTCCCAAGATTATATCATAGTCTGCTATCTTCATCATGATCAATTCTGTATACAGCTCTCTATTTGCTACGTTTACTGGTAAATGAGGTAACCAGTACTCGGACAACATGATTTCTCCTGATGGGAGAGCAGTTCTAAAAGTTCTTCCCATGTGATCTCTAAGGTATTCTAACTTATCAGCAAATGCATATGATATGAAAGAATGGGTGGCCCCAGAGTCAAATAGAACAGATGCCAAGTATTTAGCGACAGAAATCTGACCTGTCACCACGTTAGACGTCCTTACCTCTGCTTCTTCTCTGGTGTAGGCCATCACCCTAGCATCTGCCTGTGGAGCTCTTTCTTGTCTTTCCTGCACTGCTTGAGGCACTTCTGATGGGCTCTCATAACTTAATCTGAATGCATGAACTTGTGACTGCTGTGGACGTGAAGAGTTTGCTCCTAATACTGACTGGCGGTTCATAGGGCAATTCTTGATGAAATGGCCTTCTTTTCCGCACTGAAAACATGCAGTCGTGCCAGCTCTGCATTGACCCACATGTTTCCTCCCACAATTTGGACAGGTGGGGTTGCTTGGAACTGTAGTGGTGCTAGTCCTCCGTGACTGGCTTCTATTGTCTTGATCTTGGTTTCCCTAGAAGTTGCCCTTTCTCTTTGTTAGAACTGAGGGCCTGGCTGACTGGACTGTTCTGGACTTGTACTCTGACTGCCCTTGCTGTGTTGTCCAGGTTGAGAGGCCTTAGCCAAGATCTTTTCTTTCTTCCTGGCTTCCCAGACCTTTTCTCTCTCTTCTTTCTATTGGGCTAGATGGTCAAAGCACAACTAACACAGTCGACTACTGAGATTGGCGGGATTGGACCAATGTCAATCAAGGTAGAAATCTCAGGCCTGAACATGCCTATCATCTTCTGTATATTCTCTCTTTCCGTGGGCACTTCATACGGATATAGGCGGGAGAGCTGATCAAATCTCCTATAAAGCTCACTGACTGACATGTCACCCTGCTGTAACTCTGAAAATTCTTTCTACTGGGGTCGGAGTGATGCGGGATCATAATATTTCTGGTTGAATTCCTCCAAGAACTCCGCCCATGACATTATGGTCACGTCCCTCCTTATACGGACTGTGTCCCACCAAAATCTTACGTCCCTCCTTAGAACAAAGAATGCACACAAGACTTTCTCTTCGTTTATGAGTCTCATAAACTCTATAATAATCATCTGGATTGAAGAAAGCCAATCTTCTGCTTCCACAGGATTTGTTGAACCCTCAAATTATGAAGGCCTCATCTTCCGAAATCTCTCATATAGTGGCTCTGGGTTCACCCTGACTAGTGGTTCCTGAACCACTTCTGGTGCCGCTGGTGGCACTACCTATTTTGCTTCTGCTGCTGGTTGTGCAGGAGTCCCTACTGATCCCTGCCCCTGTTCTAGCTGTTCTAGCCTCTGTCTCAGTTCTGCAATTTCTCTCATCTGATTTTCTAGAAGAGCTTGCATCTCTTCTAATCGCTGAGTCAGAGATGGGCGCCCCCTTCTCTTTCTTTGACCTTGGCCCTGGTTTTCCCTCGTGCTACTTTATATCATATAATCACATGATGAACTTATATTAGATCCTGTATAAAAAGGATCTACATCATTTCTTGCATTATTATGACATCATACACTTACTACAAAGTATAGGTCTCTACAGACCTTTACTTTCATGCATAACTAGTTGCTTATTTTAACATAAACTTAACTTACTTGGATCAACGAACGGGATATGCACGGAGTTAGGCGGGATATGGTCTATCAACTTTTCTGATAATACCAACTGTGACTACGTTTGGTATTTTAAACTAGACCCATTTTAAAACTTGGGCTCTGATACCAACTGTGGCTACGTTTGGTATCCTAAACTGAACCCATCGTAACTGCTCTGATACCAACTGTGGCGGCCCGCCCTGCTGTGGAGGCTCTATAGTATTATTACAGTCAACTCTGTAGTCAACCACAATAGTATGCAGGTCTCTAGGGTCGCCGGCAATTATGTTGAACGTGAAAACTGCTTGCTAATTTGCGGAATAAATTTTTTTTTCTTAATATCATAAACTATTCGAAAATGTGATAAGGAAATTATGTTAACAAAATAATATATACATGGATCATGATTCCTCTATCACATAATCTTAACTTGAAAACTTGTTCTTTCTGAAATTACATGTTCTAAATTTCAAAACTATACAGCGAAAGATTTAAGGTGACCACAATCCCTCGCCCAATCCCCCCGGCATGCTTCTACCCTGTCCGTCGTCCACCGTATACTACTGGTGAATAGGTCTCTTACCTGTAACATGTGAATAAACTGATGAGCTATGGGCTCAGTAAGTTCAAACATAAAAATATGAAACATGACATGCTGTACTGCTGTGCTCATGCATGAAACTGGACTCTGTAAAACATACTCGAAGCTGAAAGATTTGTCTTAGGACATTACCTGTTATTAAGTTCTGGGCCCCTGATTGATCGTACCGACATATTAACACAACTAGGAGCGGTACTTTAGTGCTGACCTCCTCAGTCTTAACTGAAGCTAAACATGAAAACCTCCCCGTGGGTCGAGAGGCCGATACACTAATAACTAGTTTAATTACCATCTTACTGGTGTTCCAACTGGGTAGCATACTGATTGCCCCAATAGTAGGAACCTGTTACATGATTTACTGGGATGTGAGTTTTATTAACACACTAAGGTGCCTTGTGCATCTACCTGTTTTCATGTTCTGATACCTGTCTGACATGTGTACTGAAACATGAAACTCTACATGCATGACATGAACTAACATGAAACTGACATGAATATCGTGATGTAGACAATCAATGTCTAACATACATGCCATAAATAAAACATGACATCGTAACATAACAAGATTGTCCACGTTGCAGTCAGGACAATGCTTGAACTTACAGAAAATCTGCGAGCGTAAGCCTCTACTGCCCTGGAACTGCTGTATCGGGGTCTCTGGCTTGAACTCTTATAAAAGAAATAATCACTGATTATTTCCAATATTCATCTTATACTGGAAACATAGTAAAACAAGAAATTTATATTTCCAGACTCTTTTTTTTTTTTTTTTTTTACTCTTTGGCTCCGAACACGCCCTCCTACACGGGTGTGTCTCTGGCCATGTACCTCTCTGGACTTATGTGTATAGCCGTGTAATTTATACAACATGACCGTGTAATTCATATTGTCTTGCACGGGTACCTACACGACCGTGTTTCTGACCGTGTACTCCTCTGGATTTACGTGTATGGCCGTGTGCTTCGTGGAACATGGCCGTGTATACTTACACGGGTGGATACACGGCCGTGTTTCTGACCGTGTTTTCCTACCGTCTAACGTGGTCTGCTACACGCCCTTCCTATGACCGTGTGCCCCTTGATACGGCCCGATACACGGTCGTGTTCTTGGCCGTGTACCTCTCGGGTCTGAATGTTCTTGCAACATGGTCGTGCATGTGGGCATGTTCGGTACTGTGTTTTGAACACGTCCTTGTACATGCCCGTGTACACATCCGTGTTCATACCAGAATCAAGATTCTGGTCCGAACTGCTCTGCTCTGATTTTCTAAGGCTTTTATGGCCTTTGTTCTACTTCTTACACTCAAAATCGATCTCCATAGAGTCGTTTTGAGATATAGACTACATTTCTACTATCACAAATCCATGGTTTCATAAGCAAAATCTCACATTTTACTTATGAACATCACTTGACTCAACTTTTGAAAAATCTGAACTTTCTTGAAGAAAACTCACTAAACTTGGTTTTCTACACCATCAACTCATGAATTCGTGTTTTAAAACAACTAGACTTGAATCATGTTTCGATTTTAACCGAAAATCTCAATACGATTTACTCACATTCTCTTTTTCCTCTCAAAACCCTAGATTTTCCCTAAAGAAAAATGTGAGAAAACGAGGGTTTACCTTGCTTGAAGATTGAGAACTTCTTGCTGCTGATTCTTGGCTGAATTTTGAACGATCTGCTGCTGAAACAAGAGAAAATCTGAACTTGAAAAGGGTTTCCTCTTTTCTCTTTCTCTCTTTCTCGGACTCTCTCTCTCTCTCTCTCTCTCTCTTTTTTCTTTCTCTTTCTTTCTCTCTCTCCGCTGCTTATTTTTGCAGCTCAAACCAAGTGAATTAATTCACTTGGCTACTATGTAGTAGCTGCTCATGTGACCTCCACCCTTTCTCTTACTTTCTTAAATTTTCTTTAATTTTCTTTAAGAAAATTGCAAGGGCTTGTTTAGCTAATCTTGGCCATTGATCAATGTGGCTCACTTGTGTGCCATTGATCTCTTAATATGTATTTTCCACATACTTTTTTATTAATTTTAAAATATCATAAATTGAATTAATGTTTAGCTTTTAACTATTTTCATTAATTCATTGTCAAATTTTGATTAAAACTCAGTTAGTCAAAATTTTCCTCTGCTCTGTATTCTGTAACATGTCTCACTATAAATGTACATTTATTTATATATCTTGTATAAAATTTTCCGATAACGTAGATTTCTCAGTTATCACATAAAGTACCTTATGCTTCCACTATAGGCAATTTTATGTATGCCATGGTGTGTACTAGACTAAACATTCACATGTAGTAGGAGTTGTGAGTAGGCATATGAGCAACCTAGGCAAGCAACATTGGGAGGCAGTGAAGTGGATTATCAAATACCTAAAAGGTATTGCAGGTTTAGCCTTGTGTTTCAAGAAGTCAGACTTGGGATTATAAGATTATGTAGATGCTGATATGGCTGGAGACATCAATGGCAGAAAGAGTACTACTGGATATGTTAACACTTTGGGTGGCACAGTAGTTAGTTGGGTTTCAAAGTTGTAGAAGATTGTTGCACTAACTACTACTGAAGTAGAATATATAGCTATGACTGAGACTAGCAAAAAGATGATTTGACTGCAATCATTCTTGGAAGAACTGGGTCACCAGCAAGAGAAGAATATGTTGCATTGTGATAGTTAGAGTGCTATACATTTAGCAAAAAATCATATGTTCCACACTAGGACGAAGCATATTTAGGTGCGTTATCACTTCATTAAGTCTGTTTTCGAGAATGGGGTGATGGCATTTGAGAAGATTCTTAGGAGTCTTAATCCAGCAGACACGTTGATAAAAACTATTCCAATTGATAAACTGAAGTTGTGCATAACTTTTATTGGACTAATCCTTTGAGCCATAAAAAGTTGGTGCCGTTTTAGTGAAGATGTGGTGATTAATTGATCTTTAAGTGGGAGATTATTAAGTTTGATGATAAAACCATCAAAAAGCCCAGCAAAAAAAAAAAAAAGGTGGTTGGATGCCGCAATGCTGATTCTTGGTTGCTGCGGTGCCCCTAAGGCCCGAGCCAGTGTTGTAGTGCTAGCTAGAAGGTGTTGCAGCACTGGCGCGAAGGAGAAACGAAGCTGACCAAGCTTTGTAGCACTAAAGCCCCAAGTCTCAACACTGTAGTACTAAGACACAGACTTGATGGGCACTGCAACACCAATTTGGGTGGCTTTTACTGGAAACACGATTTTTGCTCTTTTTTTTATGTGTTTTGCAGCTAAGGGCCTTGTATCATTAAGAAAACTCAATTTGAGAGGGTTTCAAACACTGAGATTATGAGAGAGAAAGTAAGGAAACACAATTATGAGTTTATGTGAGCGATTTCGTTCTAACCTGTAATCTTTATCGTTATAGTAGAATCTATAGTGGTAGAAATAGGATGTACTCTTAAATTTAGGTGAACTTGTATAAAAATTTGGTGTCTCTTTTGCTATTTTTCTTCCTTAGTGTTTTTAGAATTATGAGGCACCTAATTTCTAACACTCGTGAGTGCTCAACTTGGGGCATACTAATTGGATTTGAACCTAAGGGTGGGTCGTATGGTGTAGTAGAAGGGAAGATTGCCTTGCTCAATGTTTTGCAGATGACAGAGGATGGCTCTTTTATATTAATATGGTGGCATTTTTCTAACACATGCTCTATTTCATCATGACTTTGCTTCTCTAGATCCTTTTGGTCATGTTGGTTGGATCTACAACAACAATCTAACTGTCATTGGGACTATATCTCTTTTTGGTAGTTGTTTATTTGTAATAAAGGTAATGTTATTTCCACAATATGTGTTGTTTGCTATTGGTATATTTTTTTTATTTATTTTGTAATAACAAAGTTGGTTTCCTTATCTTCTGATTTTGTTTATTTTTGATCCATTTGATTTGTTTCTCAATGATGCCAATGTTGGTGTACCGCTAAATTTGTTTTTGTGTGGTGCGTTGGTTAGTCTTAATGCCATAAGCTATTGGCTCTCAATCAATCAGAGGATTTCATCGATTGTAAAGGTTTTGTCAAAACAAGCTTTATGCATGGTTGATTATTAGTCTACCAAGAAAGTTTCTTGTTGTCGAGTCTCGTTTTATATCTTTCTGCTCGAGCTTTATCAGATTTTACTAATAGATCCAGTCTCAGTTAAAGGTTTTGTCTTATGTACTAGGGGTCATTTTCATTAGTGTTTGTATATGCTTTTTTTAGTTAAATGTACTTTCACCCCTAAAAAAATAGTTTGCTATGTTTATCTGGTAATTTTCTTCTCCTCTTATAAAATGTCATTCACATACCTAATTGATTTAGCATTAAGCCTTGATTTTGATTTTGATTTTGATTTTCCACATAGGTTATAGAAGTACAAGTTTAAGCTGAAAAGGTTGAGTTATTTATTGTCTAGGAAAAAAGGCATGATTTTGTCAATTTCACTATCATTAGCGCATCTTTAATATAATGTCAAATTAATATGTTAATGGTAAATTTTGACATTTGAATGAAAGAAATACTCTCTAATGTAATGTTATCTTTCATGTTAAATTTATCACATTTTAAATTTTGTAGTAAACTTATCACAAAATATAACAATACTAAATTTTACTTTTGATTTTTATTAGTTGTTACATTTTATAATTACCACAATAAATTTTTTTTTATTTATTTAAATAGGAAAAGTTTTTTTTTTACAGTTTTTAAAGCACAATAATGATAAAAAAGTAGAAATAATATTAGAAATAATATAATATATCAGAATATAAAGTAAGATAATATAATAAATATAATATTGACATATAAAAATATATTGTAGATGTTCTTAGAATAGCTTGATAATAGTTTTGTGAGCAAATGGATAAGAATAAAATCACGTAAGATCGGACCTCTAAATTTTTATTATTTTATGATTTTACCCATGGATTATTATTATTATTATTATTATTTGAAATGATTTTCCCCATGATTTTTTTTTTTTTTTGATAAATATTCCCCATGGATTTTGCGTGTGAACTGATAGCAATATTTGTTGACTCTGGACATATAATTTCACAAATTTACTCGTTCATTTCATGGTATGTATTTAATATGGCAGGCATTATTTGGGGTTGGAGATATTATTAAGTATTAAATTCTCTCTGCCAAGCTAAGAAAATATATAATGGAAACCGAACCAATCACAGTGGGAAAAGCTTATTATTCCCCCAAAAATAGACTCCCTCCTGTTACTTGAGAATATTGCAGGGCTGGAAGTCACTTTCTGAATATCTCAAATTGAAACTCACTTGGCGAAGAAGGAATCTGTTCCATCTCAGTTTGTTTCTGTTTTTTCTAAACTTTGTTAAGAGTCATTCTATTGGCTCATTCCTAACAACTCTTCTCATTTTCCTACGTATTAAATGCACATCACTCTTAATTTTAAATGCATGTTTGAATTATAGGTTGAATTTGAGTTATTTTTAACTTTTTAGATTTAAATTATAAGTATAAATAGAGATGTGTGTTTTATAATAGGAAAAAAAAAAAGTAGTTGTAAATATAGTTTAACAATAATTTCTCTATTTTAAATTAAAAGAAAAGATTTTTAAAAAGTGAAATTTACATTTAAGTTTGAGTTGAATTAAAACAACTTAAAAAATAAAGTGTTGATCCAAACATATACTAAAATAATTAAATTTACTTACTAAACACATTTGTATATTTCAATACATCCTACAGCAGATATTAAATATAAACATCTTTTCAAACTCGCCATATTAACTTTTTAGTTTGAGATTCTACTCTCTAGATCTTTTTTTTATTTTTTTTTTGGGTTGTATAAACAAAGAATCCAAGCTATTAAAGGAAAAAGACGTTGTTAAGTGTTGTGGATATTAATTGAGCTTCGGTATAAAGTAATACTTTAATCTTTGAATTCAAAAAAAAAAAAAGAAGTTATTGGAGGAGGTTTTTGTAAATGTCGATCATATACAAATCTAAAAATACATATAGAAAAAGTTGAGGGGAGCCTTACTGCCGTCGTCTCTTCTCAATGTCAATGGGATAAAATGAACAAATCATTAACTTTTTGAAGTTAAAATATTTTTCTTTTAAAACTAGGCAGGGGTAGGTGGCTACTCCCTTTCCCAAATAGCTCGGTACTCGATAAAATTGGAAAATATTTTCCTAATTTAAAGTATATAACTTTTTTTTGAAGAAATAGTTGAAATTAAAAACTAATAAACGTATCATGTAAAAGTAACCGAAAGTAAAAAAAAAAAAAGTTCTTCCTAGTTGTCGGTTTTCTTTTAGAGAGAGTTTGCACGTTTCCACTTTTCTTGCGCGGGCAAACTTACGCGGTTTATGATAAATTATTTCCCAAAATTAAAAAAAAAAAACAAAAAAAGAAAAAGAAAAAGTTGTGGCACCGTGATAAGAGAAAAAGGATTAAGGAATGCTTTTTATCTGGAAGTTCGCTTTATTTCGTTGGCTGATGGTTCACTTTGCGTTACCATAGTTGGCTGTGCTTTGGATACACATTGTGTAGCAAGCTTTTCGAACAAATGAGCTTTAGACATCTTCACAAAAGAACCTAAATCCCGGACCTACAAAGTCTTTTTTATGCTCATATATATATATATATATTTGTATGGGTGCATTTAACTTGGTGGTGGATAAATTGAAATTTTAATCAATTACATATTAGATATAAAATTACTATTAAATTATATTTATATTATTATTTTTTAAGCCTTTTATATTAAAGATTTGTCAAATTTATTTCAAAATAAAAGGAAATTAAAAACGTAATGTATAGGATCTAATGAAGGGTTGGTTGTTAAAAACAATGACTTATTGGAAAATAATGTAACTAACTATTGACCCCAAAATATTATTAAAAATAGAAAGACAATTTCGCTCTTCTTATTCATATTTGGAGCAATCTTTCGAATAATTTTACGGAAAAAACATCTCTATAAATTTCTCTCAAAAAGAACAATCTCTCTAAATGAAAAATCAGACATATTTTAGAAATAATCCCATTATCATCCTAAAAAATTCTCATTAGGGGTCGCTTCTCCTGTTTCTCTTTTTTGTTATGTATTCTCAAAGTTTTTTTGTTTTTTGTTCCCCTCTAAGGTTGAACATTGGATGAGTTGGATGGGTTTTTAAGAATTTTCAACCCACTCAATTAAGTTTAGA
Organism: Antiaris toxicaria; assembly: GCA_035233585.1. NCBI lineage: Eukaryota > Viridiplantae > Streptophyta > Magnoliopsida > Rosales > Moraceae > Antiaris > Antiaris toxicaria. The sequence continues at coordinate 27,920,477 of CP141157.1, forward strand.
TGGGTTGATTTCAAATTTAACCCACCCAATTAATCCAAAATTTAAAATCAACCCACCCAATTAAATTTTGGGTGGGTTGGGTGGGTTAATCGGATTGAACATAATTAAAAAAATATAAAAATAAATATGGCTAATCATTCAACCTAAAATAAGAAATATATTAAAAAAATAACTTTTAACGTAATATTAGTGTTATAAAACTTCAAAATTATTTCATAAGTTATAAACTGATATAAAAATAAAATATAAGGAAAACAAGTTTAAATATAAAAGTTGTAAACTAACAAACAAATAATAATAAAATTTCATGTAATATAAAATATAATTAGTTGTCAAATAATTAATGTAAAATATAAGACAAATACTATATATTATGAGGTATGAAATATATTTATTTTTACATATTAATAGATTGGGTGGGTTCGGGTTAAGTTAGGTTTAAAAAAACTCAACTCAAACCCACCTAAGTAATAGTCGAATTGGGTGGGTTGAGTTGATCTCTTGATCGGATTAATAAGTTTGGGTTATAATGGGTTGGATTTGTTGGGTTTTTAGTTCACCAATATTCCCCTCTCTTTTCTCGTTCAAAGTGAAAATGCAAATCCAAAATTTGAAGCAATAGGACGGTGATGTTTGATGTTTGATGTTTGACTTATACTTACATCTTCTGAGGCAATTCTTATTATCCTCCACATGTTAGGCCTACCAACTCCATAAGAACGTCATCTTTCATGTAAGTACCTTACAATTATTTACTTCATAGAAAAAAAAAAAAAAAAGCTTTAAGGGACGTTTGGAGAACATTTTTTAGTATTATGAAAATCAATTTTACACCAAACGTAAAGTTTTACATTCAATTACAATCATTTTCATCAGTGTTACGAAAATAATTACTATTTAAAAGTTTTTTAAAACAATCACATTAACTTTTCAACCCTAACTATTTATCTCTATTTTTACCAATTACATCAACTTTTCAATTTTAAAATACTTTTCATCCAAACACATTTTATTCAAATACAAAACAAATACTTTTCAACTAAATACAACACTTAAAAAAGAATTGTATTTAAACGCCCTCTTAGATTTCTTTAGAAGTTTTTTCTTTCATTTTTTCCGGAAAACAAGGATCAATAGAAAAATCGTTTGTGCGATTCATCTAAAGACGAAGACTATATACATGATTATTTATATATACATGCGCACATATATAGGAATTCTAACGTACGACTATGTTGATATATCCAGGTCTAAAGCTGATATGTGGAGGACAACACCCAGGAAGTGGAATATGTGTGAGTAATAGTAGAATTTACTATTAAAAAAATATAATATAAAAGCATTAAGACAAAGCACGTATAAAGAGATCTTACAATAATATTAAAATGAAAAAAATAACAAGAGCAAACAAGTACATTGAAGTTAATATTAATAACATTAAAGGATAGGTCGTTCCTGCCTTCATGATTGTAACCATATCTTCAAGACAGTACGGTGGTAATTCTACAAAAATCTTCACTTTAAGAAACAAACTTTTTGATACCAAAATTAATTTGATAGCTGAAAATAGATTTTTCACTATTAAATTTTGAAAGCTAAAAAATGTAATTATTTTGTCATTAAATTTGATAACAAAAATTACACAGGCCGCTATTAAATTCAATTTAATAAAAGATAACACGATGGAAATTGAAATTTGATTCCTGTTAAAAATGTTTTGCTACCAAAACAATATTTAGTAACAAAAGATGACAATTCTCCTATCAAGGTTTGATAGTTAAATATAATATTTTACTACTACCAAATTTGTTTTGTAGCAAAAATATTGGCTCAAAACCAAAAACTTTTCCGGCTTATGTTTTGCTTCCAAATTTTGTTTGGCAGCAAAAATGTTGGCGAAAAACCAAAGTTTTTCCTGCAGATGACATTTGCTACCAAATTAATTTTGATAAAAAAACAATATTTTTTGCTACCAACATTTGGAAGCAGAATACAAATTTCAACCACACGCTACCAAATTTATATTTTGATGGTGGAGAGGCATGTACTGCTACCAAAGCTGTATTTGGTAGCAAAATATCTACAAAATTTAAGCCTTATATTTTGTGCTTGTAATTTTTTTTTTTCTATATGTAGTTTTGCATGAATATGTTCGATACAAAGTTTTCAACAATCATCCTAATATATTTTATATAATAAATATATGGTAATTTAGCTCGATCATGTAGGTGTAACAAGACAGGTCTATCTATGTAATGTTGTTAGGTACGTTCTATATAAAGTAGACAATGTACTTACAGTAGTATTTTATGCTTTAATATATGTAGACTAAGGAATATCATCTTCATACGTATACTGCATTTTACAATGTTGCTACAAAATGGCTTTAAATTAATTTTGTCTGTAAGTATTTTTTTTCCTTTTTTTTTTAAATGCCTTTCTGCTACTAAATTAAAATTTGGTAGAAAAAATATTTTTTTTTGCTACCAAACTACAATTTGGTAGCAAAAAAAAAAAAAAAAAATTTAACTACCAAGTTTTAGTGACAGAATACAAAAATAGGCTATTAAATTCATATTTTGGTGGCGGAGAGGCATTTTTTGCGACCAAAGTTGTGTTTGGTAGCGAAAAGTCTAAAAACTTTAAACCTTATATTTTGTGGTTGTAATTTTTTTTTTTTAAGTTTTGCATGAATATGCCCAATACGAAGTTTTTAACAATCATCCTAGTGTATTTTATATAACAAATATTTTGCAATTTGGCTCAATCATGTTCGTGTAACAAGACATGTCCATAAGTATAATTTTACTTAGTATTATACATAGAGTAGATAATATATTTATAGTATTATTTTATTACTTAAATATATAGAATAAGGCATATCTTCTTCAAACCTATATTTCATATTATAATGTGGCTAAAAAACGGCTCTAAATTAAATCTTTTCTATAAATATAATTTTTCCAATTTTTTAAAATATGCCTTTTTGCTATCAAAAATTGGATATCAAAAATTATATTATAAGCTAGCAAACTACAATTTTGTAGGAAAAACTATCAAATTTAGTAGCATAACACATAAATCTACTATCAAATATATATTTTAGTGGCAAAAAGGCATATTTTGCCACCAAAATGGCTTTTGGTAGCAGGCGTATAGAACCTTTAAATCTTATGGTTTATGCTTGTAATTGAGTTTTTTTTAATATATATATATATAGTTTTGCACGAATATGTTCGTTTTAATAATCATCTAAGTATATTTTATATAATAAATATTTGGTAATTTAGCTCAATTGTGTAAGTGTAATAAAGAGATGTCCATTTGTACAATTTTGCTAGGCAGGCATAGACAATGTACAAATGAGTATTTAGCATTTTTGCCCCTGAATTTGTTGGGCTTTGGAAAGTAACCCCGTAATCTTTTTATTTTTGCAATTAACCCCAAATTTGCTTAAATCTTGCAATTAGGCTCATTTTGGTCACAACTGTTAACAATCTGACAGAAGACTCAAGTCCTTTTCACGTGATGACGTTTGAAGGGTAATCAGAGGGTTTTATTCAATTATGATTTTCTTTAAAGTTTTTCTCACCATTTATCAAACTATAGTTAGCTTCTTGTCCGTTGGATTCCTTTGTAAAACCAGATACCCAATACTTTTTGATGCAATGCCCAGATAAAAAGAACATCAGAAGTTCAAGAGAAATATGATGGACAAACTTCCATCATGTCAGGTTTGGTTTGTCCAAAACCAAAATTCCAAAAGGTTTTTCTTCAACAAATTCTCTTTTGTGTTTGGTTTGCCCAACACAATGAAACTCTTAACAGAGCAGAGAGAGGGGGAAAAAAAAAAAAACCTTACCTCCGCAAATGCCCAAACCAAAAGGGTAAAAAATGCAATCTTGCACAAATCACAGCCCAATTCAAAGCAATACACCGTATTTACAAAGCAATCTTCTAATAGTGTAAACCATGTCTCTATGCAAAAATCCAATCCTTCATCCAACTCTCCCTTTTGCGTTTTTTCCTTTTTTTTTTTTTTTTTGTCTTTCAAAGCTTAGACACTCATGTTTATAAAAGCAAGAAAAAACCCAGATGGCTGCCATGAACATGCAGAGCTTCAAATATGGAACTACGTGGCGAATCTGAAGTCTCTGGGCCGATCTTCAGAGGGTCTTCTCAGACACGAAAATGCATGAGGGAGAGAGAGAGGGAAGCCTTACAATGAGAAGAAGGCTGATTCAGAAAGCCAAAGTTTGGGCAATGGTAGATTGTTGTAGGCGTTAGATTATGCTGATTAAGCAAGCTTGAAGCCTTTAACTTGATTTAATTTGAAGTTAAGTTAAGTTATATATTTGATTTTAGTTTAATTTAACTTAATAAAATTTATTTTGACTTTCATATTTAGTATAATTTTTAATACTTAGCTTATGTTATTTCAAGTTAAATTAAAATAAAACTAAATGATTAATTTAATTTAACTTTCAAACTAAAATAGTGATCAAACGAACACTAATAAGCTTTCTTTAGAAAAAAATTGACCGAGGCTTTCCTTTGCATTTGAAGTGGTTAATTCATTTTTTTTCCCCTTTTTCATAATGCCAGTTATGCCCCTGCAAAACCTCATACATGAGTGACATGATATAGTCTGTTAATAATCTAACAACTGTCACCTAAATGGGCTTGATCGCAAGATTTAAGCAAGTTTGAATGGCGAATTGCCAAAACTAAAATATTAGGAAAACTAAAATATTAGGAGAACTTATCGAAGCTTGACAAGTTCAAAGGGTAATAGTATTAAATACTCATATACTTATAGTAGTATTTTTTTTTAACATTAGTATATAGAATAAGATATATTATTTTCAAACCTATATTGTATGTTATATTGTTGCTAAAAAAAAAGTAATTTTAAATTAATTTTGACTATAAACATTTTTTTTTTTTCAATTTTTTAAGAAATGTGTTTCTTCTACTAAATTGTATTGGCAGAAAAAATATATATGTTTAACTACTAAATTTTGATGAAAAAAATATAAGAATCCGGGATCAAATATATATTTTGATAGCAAAAAGATATTTTGCTACACAAAAAACGTGTCAAATGCTTGGTCAAGGAGAAAGTAATGCAACTTGGTGTTTGTTTTTCATATTGGATTCGCATTGTATTTAAACGTAATATAATTTTCTTCTAAATGTAAAAATTTTACATTCAAATATAATACTTTTCTACCATATTTCGAATACATTTATTATTACAGAATATTTAAAAATAAAATCTTTAAAATTCATTCACATCATATTCTTTTTATATCTCACTTTTTCTACCTACTTTTACCAATCACATCAACTTTTCAACTCTAAAATATAATTTAAATATTTTTCATTCAATACACATTGTATTTAATGTAAAACAAATACTTTTTATCTAAATACAAAATATATTTAATATATTGTATTCAAATAAAATAAGAATCCAATACATTTATCAAACACCCTAACTTAATATTGAGAATAAGACAACTATTGGCAACAGAGTTCCGTTTTGGGCTTCTCTCTAGTTCACTCTGCTGAGGAATTGAGGAAGTTCATTCACTATTTATTATAATTGGGAGAATATTATTCAAGTCCCCCCGTATTGTTGTTGGACGTTGGTTTTGAGATGCTTGCTGATCCTACTTTTCGTAGTTTCTTTTTGCAGTGAAAGGAGTTTTTATTATAAACAAAATGATTTTTTTTCTCTTACACAGATTTTTCTATTTTTACTAGTTTTGGTAGCTTTCTTGCACCAGAACCCTTTGTACTTTTCTTTTGGTGAAATTTTTGTGTCAGTATGATATGTCTAACATCTAATAATTTATTGGACTTATATTTATTCCAGGAGAAAAAACTTCAGGACGAGATCCATCGGCTAAACTCTAAGCTGAAATAGCAACATCTTTTTATTGAGAGTTGTAGAACAGAAATTGCAAATCTGGGGTCCCTCATTTCTGAGTCTCGTGAAGGTAGAAAAGAGCTTGGATCTTGCAACTCCTGGTGTAAGATTCTCTTCTAATCTGTTATTGCTGATACTTGATATTGTTTATGATAAACTATTATATTTTTATATTCATTCTACTCGACACCAGGTTCCACACACAGATGAAAAAGAAAGATAATCTTTACCGTAGAGGAATGGTTATGTAAAAAGAACCTGACCATCGAACAAAGTAATCGAAGGGAAGATCAGCCACCACGGCCACCTTCGGCCCCAATTGGTCAGATCTTTTTGTTCTTGCAGGAGTACAAGTGTTTACTAGTATAATATTTAGTGGACCAAGTGTTTGGATTTGCTTATATATGACTATTTTAGTATTTTGTTCGGATTCTAACGTGTATCAAGATTTTTTAGAGATATTTAAGATAATATTTGATTTTTTTTTTATTAAAAATAATTTGCACATATATATATATTTTGGGAAAAATTATGGATATATAATCCTATGTCAGTTTAGTGACCAAAAAAAATTCGGTAGTAGAAAATTAGGTATTTTCTTTTTTTTTTTTCTCCTTCCAAATAATTGGTGGTTGATGCGTAAGAATTTGCTATTAAATATCTTTTGTTACCAAATATTTGGTCATTGAATCTTATACATTACGGAACCAAATACACTTTGCTATAAAAAAAATTTGGTAGCAAAAACTATTGACTACTAAAAATATGGTAATAAATCCATTTTAGCTACCAGATTTTTTTGGTCGCAAAAACTTTTTGCTACAAAAAACAAGACATTCGGCTATCAAATCTTTGAAACAAAAAATTCAAGAATTATACACAAAATGACCATTTTTGAACCCTCCTTTTAAAGAATGTCGATAAACCAAATTATTTACGAACTTGAACAAATTTTGAATTTCAATAATTTTTCGTTACACTACTACCCTTCCACAATCTGCGTTTTTCAAATCCAAGATCCTAGTGTTAGTGTTTCTAAAGGAAGTTATGTGATTATTTTCATGTCAACTTTTTTGAAATTTGTTTAAACAATTTTATGTTTCCTATTTTTAAGGAAGCACGAAAGGTAAATAAATAAAGATTTTTTTTTTCTATTTTCCATAGTTTCAAACTGTTTTTAGGGATTTCAAAAAAAAAATTATTATTAAGAAAGTAAGGCGATTCTTTCCATTCTTTTTTTTTTTTTTATAATTTTCAATTTTAGATTGATATTTGATTCTTATTTTCGTGGTTTTTTAATTTAGATTTTAGTGACATTTTTCTCATAAAAATCACACACCACTGTCTGCCAGTTTATGATTCTAGTTTATGTTTTGTTATTTTGTTCTCTTCACTTGAAAAATTCTTATATCATTCGTTTGCTAATAATTGTTGACGTTGGGGTCATTATGATAATGATCGTGTCTTTATAAAAATTATTGAGTCGATATATTATAATAGACGCTGAGGCAATTATGATAATGACTATGTCATTCACACAGGTAATAACGACCATATGCTTAAGTGTTGTGCTAATGACTGCCTGCTTTTATTGTTATAGAATGATTTCAGCTCTGAGAAAAGAGACTGGATGAGTGTAAATTGAGTTGGATGAATTAACCAATGGTTCTCAGCTGGTAATGCACAAATCCCTTGCTTGTATAGACGAGGTGGTTTTACATCTTATCCTTATAAGCCTCTTCTTTCTTTTTTACAAGTATATAATAGGGCTGAGCCTGCCCTTCGGAGTAAAAGCGTCTCTCGCACACAGGTTCATCCGTAAGTCACTGGAGTTCAGACCAAAACTCCTCATCCTAATCGTTCCAAAGGAAACCAAACTGTTAATGTTTATAGTTGGCTTCTCTCTCTCTCTCTCGCTCATTCTCCCACTCTCATATATATATATATATAAATTTTTTTTTCTGCTTTACGATAGTCCACCAGATATTATTCTCATATGATTTAGTTTGGGAACAAAAAGTAACAATATCAGGAAAGGTAATTATTATTTAATTATTTATTTATTTTGTTAGAGGTTGAGAAATGAGGATAACACCCTGCTTAACAGGCTTGGAACCAGCAATGAGCTATCGCAATTTTGGCTTTCGCCAATGGTTGTTGCATAGCAAGAGGGACTGTAGTGGGAGCTTGTGCGATGGCCTCTAGACTCGGATTCCCGAGATTTTGCTATTTAACGTTGTCCTATAACGATGTCATGATAGAGTTCATAGACAAAACTGAAAATTGATTACAAGAATGTTAAAGATGAAAGGATCTTGTGTATAGTTTGTCTTACTATTTTCATTTTGTTTGTTAGGTTGTGGCTAGGTATGTTAGAAGTTAGTAATTATTGCAATTATGACTGGTGTTGGGACTGTGTTGGATAGGGGGTTAGTCATCAGACTATTTGTAGTCTAACCTTGTAGAGTTGTGAGATAACGAGAATTGCAAGTTACTTTCCTCGCACTCATTATATTGTTTCTGTCTTCGTTCTTCTTTGTCTGCTTACGCTTTTGTTCACACAGATAAATGATAGCAAATGCGTAACTATTTTTGTCAGCACCGGCACATGTAGTTTTCTCTACCGTAACATGCAAGGCATTGATTGATAATAATTTTCTACGGTTGCTTTCATTAGATATATTTTTCCCTATAAAACTCGTTCAGTATGTTAATTCGCTGGATAAAACCACAGCTATAGGTGTTACCGCCATAGTTGGTTTTTATCTATAAAGTTTACTCCATCGTGGGAGTCTACCGTCCTTTAATTGCTCTTGTGAGCTGCAAAATTGTGAAATTCTGAAGACAAATGTACAGCGAAACAATTCAAACAATCACACATTAATATGAATTTGTTGAGGCAATCAGCTACAGTAGCATTTTATTTTTCACATATGGACCAAAACATCAGTCTCACAACTCCGTTAGTTTTCAAAGGCAAATAAAAAATTCATTCCAGTTCTTATAACGTTCAAAAAAAAAAAAAGATTGTAGATAATAATCCTTACCTAGGCTAATATAAGGTTTGAATTTGATGAAGAGAGCATATAATAATAAAACTAAAAATTTGCTGGTTCGAGCAGAGAGTGATAAGGTCTTAAATAAACATGAAGCATTTTTATGTCTTGAATAAAAATAAAATTCCATATGTATACAATACAACACCAAGTTTCTAAGGTGAAAAGTAGAGAGTGATAAGGTCCTAAGTTACTGATGAGAGGGAGAGAGACGCATATAACTATATGTCGATTCGTTTATTTAATATTCATCCTAGACAATTCCATCGTCAATGGGTAAGTTAGGTGGATTTCCGTAAGTGTCAGCTTCCAAATATTCAATGTTTGTCCGGTTGTGGTAATCCTCGTGAGGCAAGGGTTGTAGTCCTTTAGTTGATGGTTCCTGCGATGGTGGTATTTGACCGTTTTAAATATAAATATTGAAAAAAAAAAAATGCACGTGTGTATTGTCTTACATAGAGAGCGGATAAGGATGAAAAGTGGTTTATATACATAAAATGATCTAGGACCCAATGGATTAACCTTTTGGGTCAAGTTGGGCTCCTAAAATATATTGGATCAGTTTCACATGTGATTTCTCATTAACAAATGATATCAAAGCTGATGGTTCAAATTGGCTAAGTGATCATACTCAGTTGTCAAGTTCCTACGTTACCTCTCGTGGAGAGTTAGTGTTTTCCACATTTGCTGCTATTATAGGTGTAGATAGTGGAGCATTTGGTGAACTTGCATTGTTTCTATGTTTGGAGTGCGATATTTGAATGTGCTGATTATAAAAAACTATGATTCGAGGGAGAGCTCAGTGAACAAACACATGAGGGAGAGATTGTTGAGAAAAGTACATATACGTGCACTCCTAATATTCAACAGTTGATCTCCACAAGAAATGACTCAGTTTGTTTACTAAGAAAGTAATATTTAGCCTAGTAAAGATTAGACACTGCAAGGCACTTATCACACTCCTGTATAGAGTTGGATTGTTCATCTTCCTGCCCCCCAAAGCTAAAAGCTTTTTTCCATGAACAATAGGTGTAGGTCCAGGTTTAACATGAAACAAATGATGTTTTGTGAGCAAATCAGTAACATATTTTGATTGAGTAAGAAGCAGTCCAACAAAGTCATTAGCAATTTCAACTCCTAGAAAATAATGCAACTCACCAAGATCTTTTAAAGAAAAAGAGATAGCCAGATCTCAAATAAATTTGTCAATAGCAGATAATTGTTCCCAGTCACCAAGATATCATCAACATAGACAAGCAACATGATAACATAAGGCATGTAAGGGTATGTAAGATCAAGTCATAACTATGTTAGGTTCACTATAACAATAGAGTAATCATAAAGCTAACTTTTAGTGAGATAAGAGTTCACTCTAATTGTTTGAGTGTTCCTAAAACAACACAAGTTCCGGATTTACCACATAGAGGAGGACGAGTGGAAAACTCAAGTGTACAAACAAGATACCTACAAACTTCATTTTAGGATCCCTCAAAAAAAAAAAAAAACTTCATTTAGGACAAGTTCCCGATTTATCATAAATGGGAGGACGAGTGGAATCTCAAGTGTGCAAACCTAAGTACAAGCCTCATTTTGACTTCGAACAAAATATTTTCAAATGTTTATTTTATAAATGACGTGTCAATAAACGATCAATTCATTCATAAAATGAACAATACGCCACTATTTTCTGAAATATCATGATAGTATATAAAAGTACCAATGATTCGAATAGACACTCTGAACTACAATCTAGTTTTTATTAGTATGTAATATTTGAGCACATAACTTGTCTAAAGAAAAACAACAAACCTACCACCATGATCATAAATATCCATGATAATTTCCATCAATATTTTCATATTTGAGACGTATTGAAATATCTTTAGAAAATAATATATTTTTCATCAAAATATGGGAAAATATAGTGAAAAATATCGATATCGATAAAATAAAATGTATTTTGTATAATAGATTAGTAGATTTCAGGAAAATATCAAAAATTTTGATCGAAATTTTAGTTAAAAAAATAAATATAATTTTTGTTGGAAATTTTCATTTTTTTTAATTTGCTTTCCTATATATATACACACAAGTTACTTTATAAATAAAAGAAATTGAAAAAAAAAAGAAGTAAAAGTTAAAGCATAAAAGTTAAGGGTGTCAGAAAAAAAAAAAAAAGAGAAAAAATCATTTTATTACGATTATGCACTTATCTAAACTTAATGAAAGGCTATTATTTGCAAATAACTATCTCATTTATAATCTCATTTATACAAAAAAGATAACTATTTATAAATTACTTTTATATTTATATATAACTTAGATTTCATAAAAATTTCTTTTAGTATTAAAATATCTTATATTTATATATAAATTAGATTTTATAAAACTTTCTTTTAGTATTACATATAGTATTAAAATATGTAAGATATAAGTTATTTTTTTTTATAAAACTTATATATTTTTGTATCTTTTTAATATTTATGTTATCTTAAAATATTATAAATGCTTACTAAAGTAATTTTTTTGTTATTTTTATAAATTTTTTAAATATTTTTACTTATATTAATAATATCTGTATAAATTTTTATAAATTTAAACTGAAAATATTTTCATTCCTATCGGTATTTTTGATCCTTACCTGCCACCCTTATTAATGTTATATTATTAGAAGAGATAACTGAAAAACCAATCGAAAAAGACACCACACCACACTTGACACTGTTGGAGGCACACTTTTGAGTTTCTGGCTCCGTTTCCACAACCAAAAAAAAAAAGGCCCAAAAATTCAGAATTCACAACTCCTCTTCAAATGACTTCTCCTCCTCCTCACTTGCCACTCCTCTTTTTCTTCCTCGTCTTCCATCTCTCTCTAGCAGCCCCATCATCATCATCAATAGCAACAACATTCCCTCAGTTCCCCTGCAAACCACCGCACCACAACTCCTACCCATTCTGCAACACCTCTCTGTCCACGAGCAGCCGAGCCAAGTCCCTCGTTTCCCTCCTCACCCTCAAAGACAAGATCCGCCAGCTCTCCGACAACGCCTCTGCCGTCCCCCGCCTCGGTCTCCCCGCCTACGAGTGGTGGTCCGAGTCCCTCCACGGAGTCGCCACCAACGGCCCTGGCGTCTCCTTCAATGGCTCTGTCGCCGCTGCCACCAGCTTCCCCCAGGTCCTCCTCATGGCCGCCTCCTTCAACCGCTCCCTCTGGTCCTTCGTCGCTGCCGCCGTCGCCGTCGAGGCTCGGGCAATGTACAACTCCGGCCAGGCCGGGTTGACCTTTTGGGCGCCGAGCGTCAACGTCTTCAGGGACCCCAGGTGGGGCCGCGGCCAGGAGACCCCTGGGGAGGACCCCATGGTGGGGTCCGCCTTTGCTGTTGAGTATGTGAGGGGGTTTCAGAGTGGGAATGGTGGGATCAGGAGTGGCGTTGGAGGGATGATTAGGGTTTTGGAAGATGATGATCATGATGATAATGGTGATGATCAGGATTTGATGCTCTCTGCTTGTTGTAAGCATTTGACTGCTTATGACTTGGACGTGTGGGGGAGTTTTAGTAGGTATAACTTCAATGCTGTGGTAAGTTATATAATATATATACATATATATATATATGTAATGTTGGATAATTTGATCTGGGTTTGTCCTAAAATGCAACTTTTTTGTCCCAAAATGCAACTTTTTTTTTTTCTTCTTTTTCAGATTGGTAACTTGAATAAACGGTTCTTTTGATAGCATTTTTAATGGTTTGAACTGGGTCTGATGTGGTTGAGTTTAAAATGTCCTAAGCTGCAACTTTTTATCGAGATCCATAACTCGAGAAAAAGTTCTCACATGACCAAACAAGAATATAGGAATCAATTTAGATTTTAGATTTCTTCTTACACTTAATATCAACCAATGTATTCAATGTCAGTTCATTTATTGTATATTCTAATTAATTTTGGTTTTTTTGGTACTTTAAATATGACTGTTTAGTCATTGTTGTCAATGCTGTCTAGTGTTTGCTTATATCAGTTGGGTTCGGTGCGTTTTAGCTTAGAATATTGAATAATGCAAACACTAATGAGATTCATAACTCTAATGACGTGGTTCTTAAGTACTAATTGTATCGAGAAAAAAGATTCATGCATCAGTTATGAATTATGATATTTGTTTTCTTTCTGCACTGCATGTTAGTAAATGTGCTAACTAATATCGAGTATGTTTTTGTAATTAAAAATGTTGTATTATGATGCTAACTAAAATCTGATTTGTCTTCTTAATCTTAATAATGACAGTTCATTCATTGTAAATAGTGCTAAACATGTTTCAGTTTTCTTCTAATAATGAAAGTTCATTAATTTTCGAGAAATGTATAAGCTCAAAATCGTAAGATATGTAGAGCTATTCTAAAATATCCTTTTGCGTTAGATTACAGACCAAGATTTTGAGGATACATATCAGCCACCTTTTCGTAGTTGTGTTCAGCAAGGGAAAGCTAGCTGCTTGATGTGTTCTTATAATGCAGTGAATGGGATTCCAGCCTGTGCCCGGAAGGATCTCTTCGAGCAAGCTCGGGATGAGTGGGGCTTCAAAGGGTAAACATAATTTTTAGAGTTCAAATTTCGATTAGAATAAAAAAAAAGGAGAGTTGAAACTTGATTGAATAAGCCTTATATGTATGTCCCTTCTTGGAATGAAGTACAGCTATATTACTTCAGATTGTGACGCTGTGGCCACTGTATTCGAGTATCAGCATTTTACCAAAAATCCTGAAGATGCAGTTGCTGACGTTCTTAAAGCAGGTCTTTAAAACTTTTTAAAATTTTTTCCTAAGGACTAAAGATAACAGTCTATGGTATTAGTTGACAAAGAGAAAACAATTTGTTTTTGTCAGGAATGGATATAAATTGTGGAACATTCTTGGTTCGACATACTCTTGCTGCGATCCAACAAGGGAAGGTGCAAGAGGAAGACATAGACAGAGCACTCATAAATCTTTTCTCTGTTCAAATTCGTCTTGGCCTTTTTGACGGGGATCCTAGAAAAGGGAAATACGGAAGGCTAGGACCCGAAGATGTGTGTACCGTAGAGCACAAGAAATTAGCTCTGGAAGCTGCAAGGCAGGGAATAGTACTTTTGAAGAATGATAAGAAGTTCCTGCCGCTGAAGAAGGGCATTGTTTCTTCCTTGGCTGTTATTGGCCCGCTGGCTAATGACGCTACTAAATTGGGCGGTGGCTATACAGGTATTACCAAGTGAATGTAACATTGGCTTATTCAATGCTCATGTTATATTAATTTATTTTTTTTATATTATTTCTTATAGGTATTCCCTGTAGCAAAAAGAGCCTTCTTGATGGATTTCGAGATTACATCGAGAAGACATCTTATGCTGCTGGTTGCTTTAACACATCATGTGACTCTGATGCTGGCTTTGATGAAGCGATTGGTATTGCAAGAGAAGCGGGTTATGTTGTTATAGTTGCTGGTATCGACTTATCTCAAGAAAGAGAAGATCATGATCGAGTTAGTCTTCTCTTACCTGGAAAACAGAGGGCTCTTGTATCTTCCGTGGCTGCTGCCAGTAAAAACCCTGTGATTCTAGTTCTTACTGGTGGTGGATCACTTGATGTATTGTTTGCGGAGAAAAATCCACAAATTGCAAGCATTCTCTGGATTGGCTACCCTGGGGAAGCAGGTGGAAGAGCGCTAGCCGAAATTATCTTTGGAGATGTCAATCCAAGTATGTGTTCAAATGCATGAACTAATAATCCTCACTTACTTTGAAGAAGAATAACTTACCGTTGTAGATCAGGTCCCGCAAATGAGTTACATTTGAAGAATACAAAAAAATGGTACGGGAGAAAGGTTTAGGGCTTGTTTGGTAGAGCCTATGCTTTTGCTTTTGCTCTGGAAGAAGAGAAACAAAAACTGTGGCTTTTCAGTAAATGTTTAGAACCAAAGAGCCTATGAGGTAAAAATGATTTTTTTTTTTTTGTTTAAATTCTCTAATACTTGATAAAAAATATTAAAATGAAGTTTTTAATGTCTAAACCTAAACTTCCTTACAAGTTTTGAAGTCTATTCGTTAGAGCCTTTACCATAAGCGACATTTTCTAGCTTTGACAAGAAGCTCGTTTGGAGACCTGAAACTTTTTTAACGGATTATCTAAATATTTCTAGAAATAGCTTTTAGATTTAGAAAGGCAAAAGTAGGTTCTAGGAAGTTCTGTGAAACAAGGCCTTAGTACTTTAACTTTGTGGAAAAACAAAAAACCTGGTTTGAATTTAAACTGCCAAGGACATGGATTTCTATAAGCTTAACATAGTTTTTGGATCTGATTACAAGGTGGAAGGTTGCCAATAACTTGGTATCCCGAGGCCTTCACCAATGTCCCGATGAATGACATGCGCATGCGGGCTGATCCTTCTCGTGGCTATCCTGGAAGAACCTACAGATTTTACACTGGTAGCAGGGTGTATGCATTTGGACAAGGCCTAAGCTACAGCAACTACACTTACAAATTCTTGTCAGTGCCAAACAAAATAAGCTTATCAGGATATTTGAAGGACGGATACTGCGAAAACATCATACAACGAGTTGGACATCAACTTGATTACATATACATAGATGAAGTAACATCTTGTGAACCGTTGAGATTTTCTGTGGAAATCTCTGTGATGAATGTAGGAGACATGGATGGTGCCCATGTTGTGCTGTTATTCTCTAGACCACCAAAAGTTGTCCGAGGCACTCCAGAGAAACAGCTGATAGGATTTTCGAGTGTGAACGCTGTTAGAAACGGTTCTACTCCAACAAGCGTATTGGTGGATCCATGTATGCATCTTAGCTTTGCAAATGACAAGGGAGGGAGAGTATTGCCATTAGGTGATCATATGCTACTGTTGGGTGATTTGGAGTACGCTCTTTCGGTTGTTATTTGATCAAATGAGCATCTATAATAAGCAGAATAAACATTTTGGTTGCCCAGACAATTAAAGCGCGCCCCTTTTGTAATGAAGCATAAATTCTTCTAGCGGTTGGGAATAAGATCATAAATTCTACCTATGGTTTATTTTGCTGAATTTGAAAGCTTACGGAATATTTTTCATTATTTTTGAAAACAGGTTCTTTACACACACACACACACACACACACATATATATAAGGGAGCTCAACTTTGATGTGGTCCAGTTTCAGTAAACTGTAAGTTTGGTTAGAATGACTTATATAACTTTAGCAATAAAAAGAATGTCCTATATAAATAATAATAAAAAAAAGGCTCAGGACATCATGGGTGAATAATTCATAGATGAGGACAATGTGAACACAAAACTTTGAAATTTAAAGAAATTTTAGGAATGTGATTAGGAGGAAAAAAAAAAAAGCACTAATTGCTTAATAAAACAAAGGTTTGTTTGGATTACAAGTTCAACTTATAAAGTTAAGTTCGGAATGGATTAAATTATAAAATGAATTTTATGTTTGGTGTTTAAGTTTGAATTAAAGAATTTTATCTTAAACTAAAAGTGTTTATATAATAAAAGTGAGATTTGAACCTGTATTTCATGATTGGGTTGGAACTAGCATTCCATGCATTTTGGTTAAGTTTGAAATGGGTTAAATTATGGAATAAGCCTTGCATTTGGTGTATAAGTTTGAGTTAGAGATTTTTATCTTAAATTAAAAATGTTTGGATGATAAAAATTAAGTTTGAACTTGCATTGAAAATTGTTCTTTCCTTTACTTTTTAATATGATATTATAATTTTTCATTTGTATGAGAGAAGATTTATAAATAGTATTTTTGAGTTCAAAACATTGTATAAATTATGGACTAAAAGACTTGAAACTAACTAGTAAACCAAATATAAGATTAAGTTTAAATTCAAATTTTTGAGTTTGAACTCATATCTAAACAAGACCAAAAAAAAAAAAAAATGAAAAAATACAACAAAATTGAAAACAATTGGGCCAAGCGGCTCTGTGAGCCCCATTCAAATTCTAATTTTCTTCTTTTTTGCGCATTACCAATTTGTCATCCCTAATTGAAAATCCCTAATTGAAAATGGCGTTTATATTTAATAAAAATGGACATGTTACTTATACACTTGTTATCATGAGTTATTAATCAAGGACATAAGCAGATTTTGGATGATTTAGAGGAATCCCTTTAGCGGAAAATTTAAGTATAATTTTCATATCAAAATGATACAAAGAAAGGACTAAACTTTAAGTACGGAATACCATTTGAGGTAACTTAACGATAAATGATTATCATGATGAATAATCTATCATAAACAACTTTTGTGGCTACAGAAGCACTTAACATGTTACATAATAGCTTGATATTCATGCAAACAAAATAGATAACCGTAAAAAAAATAAGGATTCAGTGAAAAGGTTTGTTAACGTGGCCAAAAACTAAGGGAAAAACCATGGCTGGTAATCATAAAAGTGTAAATATAGAAGAATTTTACAAAACAACGAATTACAATTACAACGTATAGAATTACAAGTTTGTTTCATAACATCACCAAATCATAATCCACGTCGTCTCCTCCTATGGTGACTCGCCTTCAGACCTCCTGTCCTTCTCCAAACTTTAATGCTTAAACTTACTCCATATCTTCAATACGAGATGACAATTGGTTGAGATTAAAGAAGATTAAGTTTCGAAACACTTTGAAATTTTCTTTTCCCTCTCTATGAAGCTCTAAAAATGTGATTCCCTAGGCGAGCTCATTTGCAAATTGAAAACCTAAATATGATATTATGTTTAATTATATGCATTTCGTTAAATCTAGGATCTCATCTTCTCGGGATCATGCTTGAAAACAAAATCTAAAATTACAGTATTGAAAATTTGAATTTCTTCAGAATTCCCAGTTTTTTTGCTTCAAACTTATGGCCACAGACCGCTGTATTAGTGTATTATACCCCAGTACCCTGTATTCAAAATATGAGGTACAATTAAAAAAAAAAATCATTGTTTGATATAAAAATCATTATCTGATATGAATCTAATATGAAAATCTAAATGCAAACCAAATAGATAATCACAAAATCAAATAAGAATATGATTAACTCCACAAAAATCAAGAATTGCAAAGATAAACATTAGAATTCGAATTAGAGAGATAAACATTATAATTCAAATTCCTATTTCATTAAAAACTTATTTATTTGAATTTTCTCCTGCAGTAAGTTAAATACGATTAATCATCATGAGCAAATTTAAAAAACTATCTTACAAAAATAGAATTCAAACACAATATAATGAAGTGTATATCCATGTGAATTAATTTTAGTAATAAATTCCAACAGTGATATGATTAAAATCCGACATATAGTCTTATTTTTTTATTTTTGGCTTGGCCTATAGGTTATGTTTTATCTTAACCAGAAGCAACAGTAAGGGAGGAAAAAAGTTGTTACAATAGTTTAGGGAATTGTAGGAAAAAGTTTAGAGATCCAAAAGTTCCAAAAATAGATAGAATTTATGTTTGATTGAAACCCTCGTAAAGTTTTTCTTAAGGTGGCGTTTGGTATTAGTTTTAAAATGTTTTCTGTTTTCAAAAAAATTGAAAATGAGAATGTTTTGAAAACTGTGTTGAGATCATTTCTGAAATTGTGTTTGATTCTGTTTTCTGAATGTATATTCTGAAAAACATAAAAATGAAATTTTGTTTGGTTTTATATTTTGAAAACTCATTTTATAATTGAGTATCTTATAAAAACATATTTATTTTTAATTTTTAAAAAATAATAAAAAATAAATTATTAGTAATAATTAAGGAAAAAAACTTTGGTGGTAGGTTTTACAATGAGCAATAGGGGTGGAAGAGATTGATGGTCTGATTTTTATGTGGCGGTGATAGCTAGATTTAGGTCATAAATAGATAGTCATTGTCATGAGAAGACTTTTGTCATTGTCACTAGCCTATGATCATCAACTTTCATCAAAGGTGGATGCTATTGTTGGACATAATCATCACTGATGCTGTATAGATAGAAAGAAAAAGAGAAAGAGAGAGGAGATGAAGAAAGAAAACGAAAACAAAAAGTGAAAACAACTTTTTTTCGTTTTCAAAAAACCCAAAAAAACAACATAGTTGAAAACGATGTTTTCGAAATCGTTTTGAAAACGTTGAATAAACAAACGCTATTTTGGAACCGTTTTCATTTTCTGTGTTTTTGAAAATGAAAAATCATACTCGAGAACAAAAACAAACGCCCCCTAAAGGTTTTTCTTTGTATTGTTTTGCTTATTGTTTGTGATTGGGCTTCCTGTCATTGTCATTGTCAGCTTTCTTTACTCGCATTTTTTTCGATATTTATTTGTTCTATTGAACTATTTTCTTTCTAGCTTTCCTCAAAACTGTTAATCTAGAATTGACGGGGCATTTGTTTTTGTTCTTGAGAATGATTTTTCATTTTCAAAAATACAGAAAATGAAAACAGTTTCAAAATAGTGTTTGTTTATTTAACGTTTTCAAAATCATTTCGAAAACACCATTTTCAACTATGTTGTTTTTTTGAGTTTTTTAAAAACAAAAAAAAATTGTTTTCACTTTTTGTTTTCATTTCCAAAAAATATTGTGTTTTTGAAAATGAAATAGGTTTTGAAAAAATATAAAAAAAGAAAATTTCATTTTTATGTTTTTCAAAATATACATTCAGAAAACATAATCAAATACAGTTTCAGAAATGGGTTTAACACATTTTTTAAAATATTTGTATTTTTAATTTTTTTGAAAACAAAAAACATTTCAAAAACAATACTAAACGCCATCGATATTTTTTTTCCCTTAGGAAATTACAATATATTTAAATTTATTATATATTAAATTACTTAAATTATCCTTTTTTTTTTTCAAAAACCCTCAAATCCCTTTTCTCTCTCTTCTTTCTATCTCATCTGCGTCCCCCTTCTCTCTCCTCAAAGTCCCACTATGTCTCTTCGGCCTCTTCTCTCACCATTCTAGTTATCGTCCTCGTCGACATCGCGAGAGTCATGTTGTCTTCATCTCGTGAGTTCCAATGTCATCATCTTCTTCTTTTCTGTCTTCGTAGCTTTGAT
Organism: Antiaris toxicaria; assembly: GCA_035233585.1. NCBI lineage: Eukaryota > Viridiplantae > Streptophyta > Magnoliopsida > Rosales > Moraceae > Antiaris > Antiaris toxicaria. Next base: position 27,940,536 of record CP141157.1, read on the forward strand.
AAGGAGATTGATGGCAAACTCAAATTGGAGATTTTCACAGAGAGGTAGCAACTTTTGACATCGAGTGGTTGTAACTCTTGCCATTGCGTGGTTATGAGTCACCGTCGTGTGGTCAAGCAATGTCTAGTTGAGCTTTGGAGTTTGTGATTGAGCTTCTGAAAGTTGGGTTGCCATCATGTTGTTTTATTTCACAAGTTGGTTGTGGTTCGTTGGCTAGACGGTATCGTGACCGATTTCAAGGGATACCGTGACGGTGTAGACGTTCTCCAAATGATAGTGGTGGTGACTATGTTTCTTGCAATAGCACGTAGTGGCGGCAGGGTTAGTTGAGTTAAATATTCAATTTTAATTTTACTCAAATACAATACAATTTTACACCAAATACAAATTTTGTAACAGTGCTACGAAAACAATTACTATTCAAAACATTTTTAAAACAATCACATCAACTTTTCAATTCCACTATTTATCTCTACTTTTACCAATCACATCAACTTTTCAATTCTAAAATACTTTTCATCCAAACACACATTTCATTCAAATACAAAATAAATACTTTTCAACCAAATACAACATTCAAAAAATAAATTTCATTCAAATACAATCAAAATACAATGCGTTTACCAAACGCCCAGAGTAGGTTTGTGGTTGTTGGGGGCAGATTTGTTGGATTAGGGATATTTTGGGGCCAATTTGATATTTTTAAATAATTTGTGTAAATAAATAATTTTATAATAAAATATAAACATTTTTTTTATAAAGGTTATTGAAGATAGAAATAGGTTAGCACCTTCATAATTTATCTATCTCAAACATTTTATTAAAAAAAGAAAAAATAACAAAAGCTTTAATCAAATATAACACAAACTAACCAGAAAAGGCAAAGTAACTAAAATGTAAATGCATATGGAAAACAAAGCAAAGCAAATTCTGAGGCTAGAAGATATAACCAAAATTGCACTTTTGAAAATTAAAATCTATGATGGACCGTATTAAAAATCTTGCTAATAAAACCCAATAGGAAAAATCTAGCAAGGGAAAAAGAATGTTTATACTTGCTATATAACAACTCCAAAAGAAAAAGAAACAACATCAAGAAACCTATATTGTGGTCTACTAGTAATATTATTTGCAATAAATAAAGAAATAAAATCAAGTGATAATACTTGGAGCACGAGACGCCAAAGAATTTATAGATCTATTGCCTTCCTGATAAATGTGTGAGACAACAAATTCCATTTGAGAAACATGACCTAAACAATGAAGCCAAGCTGGGTGCCAATGCCAAGGAACTTTGCAAGACCTAGATTGAAGAAGTGACCCAATATAAGTTGAATTACTTTCTAACCATAATATCCTCCACTGAAAAGTCCAAGCATACTTAATGACATGAATGAGAGCAGCTAACTCCACTTCAAAAGCAAAACTAATGCCAAGGAGAATAGCTAAACAACCCTTGACAAATCCTTTACAGATTTGAAAAATCCCCGCATAACTTGCAAGACCTGGAGCACCAAAAGTAGCAATATCCGGATTGACCTTAATCCAACCAGGGAAATGAGGATGCTAAATAACTTCAATAGTACATGGAGCTTTGGAAGGATGACCAAAAACTAGAAGTCTTCTAAGAGACATTAATTCTTCAACATAGTTTCTCATAGTGCTAGAACTAAAAGAAGCCGCTTCTCTAATAAACCACCAAACCATGGACAAAGCATATGCAAAAAAGGAGTCGTATCATAAAAGGTAGCATGATTCCACAAGTACCAAATTACCCAAAAAATAGAGAAAATGGCAGCTCACCAAAGATTGTGTAATTGTGAACTAAGAGATTCATTCATAGCATTTGTCCGAAATTCAAAACCGTACCATTGAGCATGATATGATGACCAAAAGCCAAAGCCATCGCAACCCAAAGACCAACAACAATAGGACAAGAGAAAAACAAATGATGTATATTCTCCTCAAAAGAGTAACAAAAATGGCAGCAAGAATGGAAAAAAAATCCACGCTCCTTTAGAGCTTGATCTGTAGGAAGTTTGCTATGAAGTAATCTCTAAATGAGAATAGATCCAGAAGGAGGAATAAAGGTTGTCCAAATTTGTTTAACCTAACTAAAAAGGTTCCCAGCATGTATAAAAGAATCATAAGCACTGGCACAAGTAACATTGCTATTAAAAGAACAAATCCAAACTATGGTGTCTATTTTAGTACTAAACCAAACTTTATCAATCTTTAAAGCAAGATCTGGATGTATCTACTTAAAAGATAAAGTTTGGCACCACTTAGTGTTCAAAGACACAACTCCCCTGACAGTATCAATAGGAAGAACTGAAGATGATGTGATCAAACATAAACTTAAATGTTATATAAATTGAAAAAAAAAAAAGCAAATATCATAGTTACTTTTAAAGATCTAGATTTACTATATTTCCATTATATTTATAAATTTTTAATTGAAAAATATGAAAAACAATTAGATTTATTTTATTATTTTTGTGCATTGAATTGGCTTTTTTTTTTGCATTTTAATTTATTTTAAGTTAGTTTAGTATAATTTTACTTAATTTTAATTTATATTAGTTTATTTTAATTTATTTTATGTTTACATAATTTTATTTTATTTCATTTAGTTTTATATTAATTTTAATACATTTTTTTAGCTTTCCTTCTAAATTATTATTTTCCTCTCATGAGCAATCCAATTTGGTGAAATTTGGAGCAAAATGGTCATTAAAAGGGCTTATAAAGGATTAAAATTTGAATTAAAGCTTATGTTAGCCAATCCTCACTCGCAGAGGTAGAGACGTGCAGTTACTTGTGTTTCCAACCATTCGATCAAACATCCCACGGACCACGTGTGTGTGTGATCTTCATGCTGGGATAGAGGCGTATCCACATCAAGTGCATTGGTGCACTGAGCAGGTTGCCAGACTCCAGTGCACGCACGCCTACGTGACTCGCGTGCGCCCGATTCTCCCCTAGCCATTGCTTGTCTTGTGTCCGTGGGGTCGTGCTCGTTGGTTCAAAAGCTACCATGTGGCCACATGTAGTAGAAAATTAAAAAAAGGGGTAAATTGTGCCTATAGTCCCTGAACTTTTAGAAAAGGTGCGAACTAGTTCTTAAAATATTTTTTTGATTAATTGGTCCTTGAACATAAAAAAAGGATGCAGGATCATCCTTTTTAAGAATGGACGTTACAAGCTTAACAGAATATGTCATGTGCATTGCACATGACTAACCTTTCAAGGGACAATTAAGTAAAATTATTTTATTTAAAAAAAAACATAAAAAAGAAAGAAAAACACTAAAGCTGTTATTCAAAAATGCAAAGGATGGAGACAAAGGAGGGTGGGGGCATAGGGCTTGTTGGAGATGTTAGGCAGGGGCTTGACAAAAGGTGGACCTGAACATGTGGCCATGTAGCATATCTAAACTTGTGATTGAGTGGTGGATCTTCGTCATCTATATCTTCGCATCTCTGACAATCATTGGCGCACCACTGTTGTTTATGAGGTGAGCTACCTGACAATGGATTTCGGCTTCTTCCATATCATCAGCCACGAGAACACATTGGAGGTCCTCGACAATACAATTGGCATCTTAGGGCCTTCCACGTCCAGCTACCAGAAATCCTGTCCTTTCATGATAAGAGGGGCTCATGATGAGAAGGTGTTTTCTCCACCCTTATCCCACTATAGAGGTAAATATCGAGTGAGTTATGTGGGTTTTTAAAAATTTTCAACCTATCAAGTTTGGGTGGGTTGATTTCAAATTTGACCCACCTAATTAATTCAAAGTTTAAAATCAACCTACCTAATTAAAATTTGATTGGGTTAGGTGGATTGATTAGGCTGAACATAATAAAGAAATAAAAAAATATAGCTGCCCGTTTAATTAAAAATAAGAAATATATAAAAAAAAGCTATCTTTTATCATAATATTAATGTTATAAAACTCCAAAATTTGACCCACCCAATTAATTTAAAGTTTAAAATCAATCTACTTAATTAAAATTTGGTTGGGTTGGGTGGATTAATTGGGTTGAATATGATAAAGAAATAAAAAAAACTGATTATTCAATCAAAAATAAGAAATATATAAAAAAATTAACTTTTATTATAATATTAGTGTTATAAAACTCCAAAATTGTCTCAAAAATTATTAACCAACATAAAAATAAAATATATATAAAACAGATTTAAATATAAATGTCATAAACCAACAAATAAATAATAATAATAACTCATACAATATGAAATATAACAGGTTGTGAAATAATTAATATAATATATAAGATAAATAATATATATTATGAGGTATGAAAATAGTTATTTATATATATAAATAGATTAGGTGGGTTCAGATTAAATTGAGTTTAGAAAAACTTAACCCAAACCCTATCCATTCGATTAATAGTCAGGTTGGATAAGTTAGGTTAATTTCTTGATTGGATTGGTCGGGTTCAGATTATAATGGGTTGGGTTGAATGAATTTATTAGATTCATCGGGTTGTCAGGTTTTTTGTTCGCACATACCCCACCATATGAACTATATTCCTTTAACCACCTAAACCCAGAACTCATTGACAACCTAAGTTTTGAACTGAATTTGGCTTTAATCATTGCGCACATATGAACCCATCGTGGTCACCTCTTCACACTACCCATTGCTCCTTCGCCTAGCCCATCCACTTCTTAACTAGATTTGTCCTTTTGCAACCTAGATCTATGGTGATTTAGTGCTAAAATTTGAATTTTGTTTAAGTCATTATCTTTTGCTAGCAAATCTATTTTTTTGGCTGTGTTTGAACATAAACTTGAAAACCTTAAAAAACCTTGAGCGTCAATCTATTGATTATCATGGAGGATGGAGTGGTGGACGAGACCCATTTTCCTGCAACATATATGTGGGTGATCAAGGAACATGTTTTTTTCCCCCCTTAAATTTTAATTCCAGTAAAAAAGTTTTTTTTATTTAAAATTATTATAAGGGTGTTTTAGTAATTACAACAATAAAATGATTAAAGATAATGACATGGAATGGGAATGGGAATGGAAAGGAAAGATGATTCAATTGTTTGGTTTTGATTTTATAAATACAATGGAATATATTATATTAACTTTTAATTAGACAAAATAATATGGGTTGGAATGGTCATTCCTCCCATCTATGGATGGAATGGTCATTCCTCCCATTTATGGATGGAATGATGATTCCACCAAATTGGTGGAAAAGTCATTCCAAAGGAATGGTCATTCCTTATATTCCAGTCAACCAAACATCAGAATTTCGATTCGATTCCATTCCATTCCTTCCAACCAAACTCACTTTAGGGTAAAAACCTTATTTGCACCCTTTTAAAAGTTCAAGGACCAATTAATAAAAAAAAAAAGTTTAAGGACTTATCGATACTGTCCTTAAAAGTTCAGAAATCATGAGAGCAATTAAAAAAAAAAAAAAAAGAGCAAATATGCTCTCTAGCTGGCTTGCGCTAACGGGCGGAGAGAAAAAGGGGAAAAGAAAAAAAAAAGGAAAGGAAAAGAGAAGAAAAAGAAGGAAAGGGTGGCCATGAGCAGCTTAAGGCCAGCACAGAGAGACAGAGAGAGAGAGAGAGGAAACATGACGAGGAAAAAGAGAAAAAAATTTGAAAATTTAAAAATAATAGATTTGGAATTTTTACTTTTAGGATTTTGTTTTCAACATTAATTTTAGTTTTTTCTTTTAATAAAATTCAAAGGAGAAGGTATTTTTAAAGAGCTTGAAGATAAGAAGAAATTTGGGGGGAATAACTTGAAGATTTGTGACAACTTCAAGGTGGTTTTCCTTTTTTATTTTATTTCTTTACTTCTTGTAATTTAATGATGCTTGAACGGTTGATTTGCTCAATTTTAGCTTTAATTTCATTTATGCATTAGTTTTGGTTCTAAAGTTCCAATAAATTCTAATTATGGATTTTCAATTTATTTTGGTTTCTTTGATTAATTATTAGTCATTGGTTATTGTTTATTTTATTATATGCTTAATACTTTTAGTGGCTTGGCCAACCATTAAGAGGTGTTGTTAGACTTGTTTGAAATTGGAAAATAGATTTTGTATCTTGATCAATAATAGGGTAGCAATTATAATTTGAAATAGGAATATATTCTTGATGCAATTGTAGTCATTGTAGATGTTTGATCTTAATGAATTTATGTTAATTAGTTTCCTATAGGAATATAGGGGTTTTTAAGTAGCATAAATAGACCTATCAGTTTATCCGAAGAGGCTTTTAGGTAATTTCATACATTCGGCTAATAATTCGATCAATTAACATTAATCCATTAGAGTATAAATTAAATTCAAATGAAATTTAATAGGAGAAGTTGGAATTTTAAAGCATTGTTTTTATTATTTTAGTTTTGTTAGTTTTCTATATTTATTTTCTCGCATTTCACTTTTAGTTTTTGTATACGTTGTTTATATAATTTTAGAGTCAATCAATTTTCATACTTAACTTAAAAATTAAATGCAATTTTTATGAAAATGATATCTTATTTACTTTGTATTATTTGTGCAATGCGTGCACTTGTGAGTATTTCTAGCAATAGGCATATTTCATGGCAGATTTATGGTAAAACATAAATTTAAATATTATATAAATTGAAAAATACTAAAAATAAAAAAGCAAAGATCATATTTATTTGTAAATATCCAGGTTTATTGTATTTCTATTATATTTGTAAATTTTTAATTAAAAAACTGAAAAAAATCAGATTTACTAGTAAACATTTAGATTTACGAATAAATATCTAGATGTACAAAAAGTTGAAAATAATATTACATTTACTTATAATTATCCTAATTTATATTCCTCATATTTGTAAATTTTTAATTGAAAAAATTAAAAAAAAAAAGATGTATTAGTAAATATTTGGATTTACTAAATATAAATTATACTAATTAGTATTAAATCTCCAATAAACATATTATAAATACTAAATTTACTAATAAAGTAAATATTGAATTTATTAGTGAATATCGGTTTCACTATATAATAGTATTTACTAATAAATAATAGATTTACAAAGTATAGCTTATATTTATTAGTAATAAATATTAAGTTTTATTAGACAATATTTTTTATTTACTTTAGAATTTGATAATTTTCAAAACAATGTAAATGCTAGTAAATATTAGAATTACTTATTATTTACTAGTAAATATTTGATTTAGTTAATAAATTGATAATTTTTAAAACATAAATTTTTAATAAATACTAAGAATTAGGAGTAAATATCAATATTTACTAGTATACATTAAATTTTTTTAATAATTTATTAAAAAAATACTTAACAAATATCATATTTATTAATAAATATTAATATTTATTTGTAAATACTTTGTTTAGTAGCTTACGGAAAATAATATAATTAGTAATGCTAGATTTATAATAAATATTGAATTTACAAGTAAATCCCGTATTTATTAATCAGCAAAAAGAGTTTGAGTTATTTGTAAATATCAATATATACTAGTATATATTAAATTTATTTGATAATATATAGAAAGTAATATAAATTTTCTAGTAAATAATGATACCTACTAGTAAATACTTTTTTTTTAATTTATCAAAAATAATATAAATAGTAAATATCATATTGAGATTTTAAATCATTATTTACATGTAAATATCACCAATTACTGGTTTTATATAAGAGTTACAGCTTTTAGTTTATTTTAAATTAGCCCCAAATTATAAAAAGTTGAAAGCTAACCGCAAATTATTAGAAATACTAAAACTAACCCCATCATGGAAACCCAAATCTGGCCTAAGAAGTCAAGCGTCATCATTGACCAACAAAGTCGGAGACAAGCACGTCCAGCAATCTTGTAGCAGGACTCGTTGCTTGTCACTCGTAGAGCTCCGACAAGGTTAGGAAATCGCAATCATGATTATGAGGTCTGCTAGATGATGAATCCTAACCCACCAATGATTGAGTCGATCTCCCTTGCGACAATGGACGTTGTTGGAGATTGCGTTGTCTGGGAAGCGATTTTCGATGCAGTGAGAGAAGAATTACAGCACCAAATAGCGGTTGCCTCATCGCAATCTTGTTGCAGTGATCTCGGTCCGGCCACAATAGCGATCTAGTCATCCTAACCCCAGCACCAGAGCCGTCTCCGATCAACGAGGAGAGGGAGGAAGGTGAACAGAAGAGTGGGAGAGAGAGAGGAGAGATGGGAGAGAGTTTGGCGCATTTTTAAGATTTTATATTGTTATTTACTTTAAGTAATAATATTTTAAATTATACTATAATTTTAAAACCTTACATAATATATTATTCTCAATTAAGATGTTGGAATCCCAAAAGAGTTTGGAGACTTAAATACAAAACTGCTCGGTAAGCATATGAAGGTTGGTAATGCAAAGGGAAATAAATCCTTCTTTCTATTATCTGTGAAGAGTATTTAATCATTTCTTAAGCAAAAAATCTCGTCCATGTTCAAGGCCCCATAGACTAAACTATTAGAGTAATTAAAGATGAGATTTATGCTATATGGAAATTATATGTTGGAAAATGGCTTGAAAATCCATGTTTGAATGCTAGTTATAAAGCTTAATTTTAAGTGGGACCCACGATATATTGTGACGAGTAAAAATAGATTTGTGTTCTCATTTGTAACGAGTTCAAAATAGTATATACATGAAATAATGAGCCGATAAATGAGAAATTGACGTTCAATATGCACATGTGAAGTTAGAGAATGTTGTAGAAAATTCCCGGTTCAACCAATATTTTAGCTTCCAAATGTTTTGATTTAATTTTGCAGTTCAAGTGTATTAATTCTAAAATTAACGTTAAGAAGTTAGTTTCCACTTTAGTTCAGATATATGGTCATGCTTTCATAAACGCCTTATAAAAGGGAGTTCTCCTCTACCCTTTCAAACAAACCAGTGTTTTGAGTTCTCAGATTCAATTTGTTGGAGCTCTGTTTCCAACTATTCTCAGCATCTCTTTCCCTGTTTGTCTCAACAGCGAGAATTTTCTTCTATGGCGATTAATGATTCTTCCACCGGTTCGTGGATACAACTTGGAAGATTTGCCACTCAAAACAAGGGTCTATGCACCAAAATTTCTGCCACAAGAATGTAATAGCCATATAATCAATTCTGATTCTGTTCTGTGGGATCGTGAAGACCAACTTCTTGTGAGTTGGCTTTTCTCGTCAATGACAAAGATTTTCATGTCATAGGTGATTGGCTTTTAGACCTCTCATGCAGTATGGCAAACTCTCGAAGAATTGTTGGCCACTCAATCAAGAGCACGGATCTTACAACTGAGGACTCAATTACAGTTAACTCGCAAAGGTTCAATGTCGGTTGGTGACTGCATTGTAAAGATGAAGATTTTTACCGGTGGCCTCACAATCATTGGTGAAGCTGTGTCAGTTGAATATCTGATGATGTAAGTGCTTGCAGGACTTGAATTCAAGTTTGATCCAGTCGTGTCAATGTTACTGTTAGATTTGATGTGATCTCATTCCAGGAGGTCCAATCTCTACTTTTGAGTCACGAAAGCAGGATTTAGCAGCTAACTGCTACTGCTACAGTTGATCCGTCTCAAGTTTCAGCGAATCTAGCTGCGTCGGAAAAGAATTTAAGCTTGACTCCATGAAACTACAACAACAATGAAGGTAATAGTGGTCAATTTCACAACAACGGTGGTCGTGGTGGCTATGGTGGTCGCACCAACAACAACAGGCTGACCTATCAAGTGTATGGAAAAGTCAGTCACATAGCACTCAAGTGCTATTGTTCTATTATTGATTTGATATTTTGTATCAAGCTCTTCAAGGTGCGCATGAACAAGCCTTAGCCTATGTTGCAGCTTCTGAGACTGTGACGGATCCAAGTTGGTATGCTAACAGTGGAGCCATAAACCAAATTATTGCAGATCTTGGAAATCTCTATGTAAAGACTGAGTATAATGGTGAGGATATACTCACTCTTGGAAATGGTAATAAATATGTTGTCTCTCATATTGGTTCTTCTGTGATCTCACCTAATTTGGCACTAAATAATGTTTCATGATAATAAGAAAAATCTAGTAAGTGTTTCCAGACTTACAGCTGATAATCATGTTTATGTTGAATTTCACTCGAATTTTTGCCTTGTTAAAGACAAGTAAACCGGGAAAGAGGTGCTGCGAGGGAAGCTGGACAAAGGCCTTTATTGATTTCAGCTACATGATTGCATCACTGAAAGCTCAGTTTCCAATCTAACTTCTACTAATGCTGTTTCTACTTTTTGTTCTAGTGTCAACAAAGACGTCTCTTAAGTCTAGGTTGTTAGCTAATCATCATTGCAGTTCTCAATCTTTTTCAGATTCCTTAGATTCTTGGCTTAGAAAACTTGGCCATCCCTCTGTACCTGTGTTACAACGTGTACTCAAATCTTGTAATTCTACTGCAAATATCAATAAAGTACCTAGTTTCTGTGATGCTTGTCAATTTGGCAAAATGTCATGCTCTTCCGTGTTTACTCGTTCTATCACTAAAAAAACCTTTGTGCTTCAAATTCTAGTTTTCGATATTATGTGAGTTTTTTGAATGATTTCACTATGTTCACATGGATTTATCCTCTTAAGTCTAACTCTGAGGCATGTTAACGTTCACTCATTTCAAAAATCTAGTTGAAATTTGGACCAATAATAGAATCAAAACACTTAAAATTGATCTTTTTTTTTTTGGGGTGGGGGGGATGGGGAGGGGGTTGGGTTGGGTTAGGAGAATTTCATCCCTTTAGCCTCTTTTTAGCACAGAATGGCATTAAATTTCAGCATCCATGTCCTCATATTCGTGCACACAATGGGAAAATACCCTTCTTGTTCTTACTCATGTGTCTCCAAAATGGGGGGTTGGGGGGTGTTGGGTTGGGAGAATTTCATCCCTTTAGCCTCTTTTTAGCACGGAATGGCATTAAATTTCAGCATCCATGTCCTCATATTCGTGCACAAAATGGGAAAATAAAACTTAGACATCATCATATTGTTGAAATGGTATTAACCCTTCTTGCACAAGCGTCTATGCCTTTGAAATTTTGGTGGGACGCTTTCCATTCTTCAGTTTTTCTCGTTAACACTCTTCCTACTCATGTTCTTAATCATGTGTCTCCATGTGAAAAACTATATGGTCGTACACCTTCTTATCTTGGTCTAAAACCATTTGGTTGTGCTTGTTTTCCTTATCTTCGTCCCTATCAAACAACAAAGTTTCAATTCCATACCTTTAAGCATGTGTTCATTGGATACAGTGATTGTCATAAGGGTTATAAATGACTGCATTCTTCTAGAAAAGTTTTTATTACTAGGCATGTTAATTTCAATTAAAATGAATTTCCCTTTACTGTTGGTTTAAGTCTGTCTTTTCTTCCATCTCACCAAATCCGTTCACTTTTACTCACTATACACTTCATATGTCCCCCTTGATGTCTTATGCTCATTCTAATGGTGAAGCCAATGTCGATCACACGCAGCCCTTCAACTCCTCCTGGTCAGGTACTCTCTAATCATATTTTTGATTTTCAGCCTATCCATTCTCCCTCTTTTGTTTCCCCTGTTCTACCTCCCTTCTATCATGTGGTGACTAGATCTTGTTAGCAAAATATAGAAAATACAAAGAAGAGCAATATAACTCATCAATTTGTTTTAATAAAAGAAATGTTACAATACTAATTCAATCTTTTATCAAACTTAAACGAATCAAAACATGATGTCGAGGCACATGAAGTATATTCTTCTTAAAACATATTCATCCCCTCTAAGAGTGCTTGAGGATACATAGGACGTCCGTTTTCCAAGATACAATGATAACAACAATAGCACGAAGTACTATCCAAACCATTACATTGAACTTGAACTTGCACCTTTCTTTTATCACCAAAACCAACTACAAAGCTGCACAGAAAACTCAAGAACAAAAGAAAGAAAGAAAGAAAGCTAGCGCTTTGTGTGTTTGTGTTGTGTGTTTGTTCACGTGAAGAATGGTCTTTATATAGGCTCACAAAATGGAATATTATATATATAGATTAATAGGACTAATCACCCATTAAACCAAAATTTAACCCTTAAGTTCATGAGTTTCATTCCTTGAATTGCACTCGGCCTTCCAAGTCTAGGTTCAAACTTTTCAAGGTGGAAAACCGAGATCCTTTTGCATTCTTAAGAAAAAAAAAAACTCCCACATTCATGCATATTCATGGTGGTGTCCATTAAACTCCATTATTCCTCCCATTAAGTTCTCTAACTAAGGCAATTAAGTCCTTAACCAAGCCAAATTCGGTTTTGAGGAGAATATGGATGGTCTTGGGCTTTTCTTGAGGCAAAAAAAAAAAAAAAACAAAATAAAGCCCACATGAGGTGGGCTTTCCAGTCCGACATTCATGTCTGCAGGTCGTGTGAGTGCACATTGGGCCTCCAACCCACCAAGTCTGGGATATACACCCCCTTGGCGCGTGCGAGAGCCTCTAAGGTATACATGCTTACTTAGATCTTAAAGTGCAATCCCTTATATACATCCCCATAGCTTTACTTCTACCTAATGTGGGATTTTTGTAATTTCTTTCCAAGGTACCATTTCAAGTGGCACATTTAGAGAATCAATTTCTCATCTACATGATTATTATTTTGAGCGTGTGAATATCCGATTTTGATATCCTCGCAAGGGAGAATGCAAATCCATTAAGACTCAACTTAAACTCTAATTGGGCCTCATTCAAAATCGGGTATCAAAATAGGCCTTTAACATGGCTTAAATAAGCTATTTTGCCAACAATCCCCTACATGAATGAAAATTGACCGATGATGAGAAAACACAGACTCGACATGATGATAGAGATTTGCGGTCGATACTTCTATAGGATAGGTAAGCATTAACCCTTGAACCTTCCTTTATGAGGTTATATTTACTTTACAGACTGACTAGTAAATGTGATGTCTTTGAATTGTTCTGCTATTTATGTAAACGATAATATAACTCACACAGATATCTTCCTGACACAGTTCAGTTCTCACAGTTATGTTCGTTTTGGCCATGAACATTTGCCTGGTTCTGCAAGAGTTTCTAAAGAATTGAGCCTTCACAATTCTCCTTTGAAGCGGCCCCATTTTTCTTTCACATGGGTGATTTCTTATTTTAGAGTAACCTGTATTACTCCACTTGGATTCTTAACACATCCGACACATAAGAATCATTAAAAACAAATGTTTAACCTCTTTTCGTATAGGTTTCACTGGTTTTATCATAGGAATGGGCTAGGATAACCCTCACAGTAAACTGAGCTGGTCTACACAATTTAGCTGTCCCATTGAACCTAGATCTTGGGATCCCCAGTTAACTAGGTTGGATTTCTTGTAGGTACAGGCTTTGGCCAATCTAGAATGTCCTCCAAGAAATGTCTAAGCCATTCAGCTTCTTCCTTCCATTGTGGATTTGATTATTACTGTTTGCTCAGATGATTTCCACGAAATAGTTGCACCACCCAAGGTGAATATATATCCACTTGTAGTTTTAGAATCCTATATATCGAATATCTAACTTACATCAGAGTATCCTTCCAATACAGTAGGTTCTCTTGTATAATGTAGTCCATAATTACGAGTATATCTTAAATACCTCAGCACGTTCATAATTATTTTCCAGTGGTCATTTCCTGGATTGCTCGTGAATCAGCTTAATTTATTCACAGTGAAGGTAATGTCTGGTCTTGTACAGCTTATTAGGTACATTAGACTGCCAATCACTCTAGCATACTCCACTTGAGATATGCTTTGTCTTCTATTCTTGGACAAATGTTGACTCGCATCAATAGGAGTTCTAGCTATACCAGTGTGACAACCAGGAAATTTCATCATTCTCAAAAAATCGGTACCTAGAATATACACAATGAATTTTATGTTTAAAATGTGAAATGTAGTGATTTTATGTATGTATGCGTGTGTGTCACGCACAGTATCAAGAAATTACTCAAGATGATATTTTCTTGATATAAAACTGATATATTTAGAATTGGTATGCTCAAATTAGTTAATTGAGTATAAAATGTAACTTTTGACTCACAGATATACAATATCAAGAAATTGATCAAGATGACCTTTTCTTGAAATAAATTGACATATTTAGAATCAGCATACTCAAATTAGTCAATTAAGCACAAAAAGTAATTTTTGTTCGGGAAATCATAGTATTAGAAAACTGGTCGAGATGACCTTGAATGAATATAAAACTGATATATTTGGGTTCAGTATGCCCAAATTAATTTGTATAGCATATGTTAAAATTTTCACAAAAAAAAAGGTATATAAAGGTAGAAAAGATCAGATTTTTAAAACATGGTCCTCATTTTTCCTTATCTCTTTCTTTCCTCCCCTACACCATAAGTGAACAGTAACCACGAACCAGAAAACAGTGTCCGTTTCGACACCACTAGTCTCGTTGGAAAGCTCTCGATGAGCTGAGTCCAACGGTGTGCCAACTCGAGGGAACTGCTATCGGAGGATGCCGCACATGCCGCTTGAAGCCGCCAGAGGTGTAAAATTTCTTGACGCCGTATCTTCGCCGTCTGACCTCCGATCGAGGTGATTCTGATCCTAATAGATTCATGGTGAAGAGGAGAACAAAACCAATGTCTTGTTTCACCTCAACGCCGCCAGATCGCGCCGCCTGAAGCTTTGCCATCACCACCACAATGCCGCTGTGGAACTCATCGATTTTGGCAGAGGTGAGCGACACTACCTAGCCCAAATTACTCAGAATAGTGCGAAGAGCAAAAGCCCTAAGCCAATTTCAAGAAACAACCACGGGATGGCGGAGACCAGAGCTCACCACCACTGTCCACCGTTGAAAGCTCGATTCTCCGTGATGGGAGTTTTGATTCGGTAAATTGACATCGGAAATGGGTTCCTCTTGTCGAGATCTACAAATTGGTTGTGACGCCCCTTGATTCCAACCTCCCACAACCGTCATGAATCGACTCTACGGTCGACCAAGACCGCTCGTGTACCGAATCCGGATCGTCAGTTTTAAACTCTTTTGCTCATAACTCTTAAGTATCAGGGCCTAAAATTTCGACCATAATTTTTTTTCCTTTAATACATACTTTCTTTTAAGAAAACCAAGTAAGAAAGCTATGTAAAATACAATACTAACTCTTATATGTCTTAAATAAATACAACATATTATATAACATATATAATATATATGTACTGTATATTTTGTTTCCAAACATATTTTCTTTAACTCAAAAAGCTCAACGAAAAACTTATGGCAGGACCAAGTCCACGGTGAGTTCTCTATCCCCTTGACACGCTGGCATCCTACCGCCATCCAGGAATCTACTGGATAGGTTTCTTACCTGTAACATGAACAAACTGATGAGCTAACAGGCTCAGTAAGTTCAAACATACATAATAAGAATCATATTGATTCAAAAATACTAAAAATTCAATTTCCTATGAATAATACTATTAATCATAAATAATACTATTCACCATGAATAGTGACTTTAACATTTGACCGATGAATAGTAACAATTACCCTAATTGGTTACTATTCACTTTACCCTAATAGGATACCATTCACATATCCTAACCGAATTTACATTACTCTAGCGTAAACTTCGATTATGCTCAATTATGATTTTTATCATTTTATTGAGTGTTTATTCTCTATTTGATTTCTAGTTTAGAGCTCTGTTTATGACAGTACCGATGATTATTAGTGCGCTGACTGGGAGGGTCTAAAGAGTGACCTTAGAACATCAACCTCCACAGCCCTGATATCCTCGTAGGATCTGAGAAAAACCTCTACCACCATGTTAGAGGGGCGGTACACCTTAATGGTTTCATTACCATCTTTCAATTTATAGTCTTGACCAAGTGATCTTATTTGTCACCTCAAGGTCACTATCCTCCATTGCCCGTAGGTCTTATTTATTCTCATTACCTGGGATTTGTTATTCTAACTAACCCCCAAATGCCTATAGGATTTTATATCTAGTGTACATCTAGTACATAATAGATCAACACAGTATTTCATGTTGCAGACACGAAAATGCTTGAACTTACCAATACTGCGCTAGTGTCTACTTCCGAAACTCCTCCACAGTTCTATCTCTATTTTGGGTTCCTACAAACATAATATTGTCTATTAATACCCTATTTTAATTATCACTTTAAATATACATTTATTTCACTTAATAATTCAATACTTTTAAATTTTGTTTGCGGTACACGGCTTGAAACACGCCCGTGTCCCAGCCCGTGTACCTCTCGGATTTACTCTACACAGCCATATTGTTTTTTATCTTAGCCGTGTAACTGTACACGGCTTGATACACGCCCGTGTTCAAGCCCGTGTACCTCTCGGGTTGAAAAATTCTTTATGTACACGACTGTGTATTTTTCTACACGCCTGTGTGTCTTCGAAATTTTTAGATTTTTAACTCTAAAACCTTTATTTTGAGTCTTAGAATTTTATCTAAGTTATTCTAGGTCTTTTAGTGTCCTTTCTGAGCCTTTTAGAAATTTTTGGTCAAAATGACCATTTTGCCCCTAACGAGTCTCAGAACCGTAACTATTCCGTTCTATTATTTTTTTTCAAATTTTCTAAGTCTAATAATTTTAAAATAATATTCCCTAGACTTTTGTATCATTTTACAGCTTAAATTGCTGTAAAATCTCAATCTCATTTTTTTCGGCCCTCAATTACTATTCATCCGTCACCTAGGGTTATTTTTTTTTTCATTTTTCGAGCGTTTCGGAGCCTCAAATGGCCCTTTCACTACTTATTAAACGTTATTTATCCCGTTCCCGGTCCTCGGTCCTGGCTCGGGTTTCCTATCCCGGCCTAAATTTTTCCCTCGTTTCCCAAAATACCCTAATATGAATTTTTTTTTTCTGTTTTAGGCATTTTAGTGTTTTAGGATCTGTTTACTATTCCTTTTGGGTTGGTTTTCCATTTCTAATCATAATTCACCGAGGGGTCTCGGTTTCCTTCCCGAGTTCAATATTTTTACCCCTCGTTTTCCGAAATGCCCTTAAGCCGATTTTAGAAATTTCAGCAGCATTTCTGCTTATGTTTTAAGGTTTCCCGGCGTTAGGTACGCCTAAGAACCTTTGTACCTGCCATGTACTATACCAGAGGCCTATTTTATACAAAGTTTCCAACTTTGTATAAAAATTTTCCACATGATTCAACATTTAGAAATCAACACAAATCACAACATTTTTCTTTCAAACTAGCCTCGGTTTACTAGTTAATCATATCAAAATAATTTTTCATCACAACATATCATTCTTAGGTTTTCTAATGTATAAAACAACATCAAAAACCTAACAAAACATGCATTCTAACCTTAGCATAGCCACGGATTTTCATGCACAAACACAAGGAAAATCTTATTTTCTTTCCTAGGGTTTTTATCAACACTTTTCAACATTATAAAATTTTCATTTCTTAATGTTCATGCCCACGGTTTTAACAAGAAAATTACATCAAATTTTTCTTGTTTCCTTATTCTAATTCATGCTTAATTCAACACATAATTGAATGAACATAAACACTAAATCAAAACATCAAAACTCATGCATTTTTCATATCATTGAAGCCAAGGTTTTTCAAGGGAAACATACAAAATTTTTGCTTGTTTCTAAACCCTAATTCATGCTTTAATTTCTACAACACCAAACTAATCACAACATCAACTAACAACAATTTTTTTCATTGTTTTTCAACACTCCAAACCCACGAATTTTCTAAGGAAAATCAAAGAGAAAAGCTTCAATTTTGAAGTTTACCTTGACTAGTTGATGACTTGGTGTTAGAGATGCAATGTAAGCTAAGTTTGGTATGAATTTTGGAACAAAATTTTGGCTTGCAAGGGGGGTTTTGCTTACGGTTTTTGGGCTGAAGAAAAGGCAAGAGTTTGGCTGATTTTTTTTCATTTTTTAATTGAATTTTGATGCCTATTTATAGGCAAAAACCAATGGCTCTTTAGCAAATTTTTTTCAACAATTTGCTATTTGTTCAAGGACTAAAAAGTAAGAATTTTGGGGCAAAAATCAAATTTTTTTCTTCTTCCTTTCCACGTGGCCGAATGGCCTTTTTCTAAAAATAAAAAAAGATTTCAAATGGCTTTTTGACAAGATCATGACCCTTAATCAAAATTTGGGACAATCCTAGCCATACACCTTTCACTTTTACTTTTCAAACTAAGTAAACTTAAATGGATTTATGATATCATCTTGATGATGTCATCCTACTATTCATATTAATTTACTAATTAATTCGTGGTCAATTTTTGACCGTAATTTGATCCAAACGGAACTTCACCGAAATCACATAGGCGGGTTCTCGGCGCCTCCGGTGCAATTGGTTTGTTTTATTTTGCTTTCGTTTGATCAGAATTCTCTACTGTAAATTTCTATTGTTTTAGTGTATTTCAATGCACTCTTTAGGGTTTTTGGCTCTGATTTCAAACCGTCTCACCCAATTATGTCCGGTAAAATTTTCCATCCCCGAACTCACACACTTTAACACTGCCAGAACATTTTTACACTATTCACAACAGTATTGAAACATAACTTTTTCATATTTTATTCATTAAAATTGTTATATACATACAATTTTAACCTACTCCGAGAATCCAAAATTCCCGGTTATCACATTGGTACCTATCTTGATCTATGCCGTCACTGGTCAACGCTGATCAACGGCGGTCAATGCTGGTCAACGGAGACCGGATCCCAAATTTTGAAGGATGGCCCTCTGGCCTATTTTCGATGTTCCAGACACGACCACAGCATTGGATTTGCCAACCGGAATTTCAAATGTGAAGAATGGTGAATTAAAGTTTATGTGCGCGAGATCGAATGGCTCCTTTGATCATCGATTACAGTCAACCTACCAATTGGATGTCATTGAATGATTTCGATAGTGATCTCAACTACTTTCATTCCTCAATTTATTAATTGGAATGATAATATGTTAATTATAAATTATTGGTATGAGAAGTGGTCGGATAAGAAAATGTGTGAAATATGAAGACTTTTATGTAAAAAGTTTGAGTTTTTACATAAAAATTAGGCCTCTAGTTTAGTATGTGACAGATTAGAATTGATTAGATGGTTTTGAGGTGTTTCCTAAATGCCAGGAACCCAAAAACTAAGCGGAAATACTGTCAAAATTTCTAAAACGGAACAAAAGGGTATTTTAGGAAACGAGGGATAAAAAAAAAAGTAGTCGGAATGGAAACCCGAGCCCTCTTAATGATCTAGGCCTAAGAAAGAAGGATGGACATTTTGAGGATTAGTAAACCGCCCATTCGAAATCTCAAAATATAAGAAAACGAAGAAAAATGACCCCTATGTCAAAAGAGTATCACCCGAAGGACGGGTGTGAACTAAATATGAAAATTGGGACGATTAAAGCGGTAAAGATCCGATAAAGACTAGAAAGTTGATTTTCTGATTTTTGGACTTAGAAAATCCAGTCTAAGTATTAAAATGAAAATGATACGGCCCAAAGACCCGTTAGGGGCAAAACGGTCATTTTGATCAAAAATTTCAAGAATGATAGAAAAGGACTCTAATGGACTTATAATGGCTTAATTAAGATTTTAAGAGTCAAAACCAAGTTGTAAATCAAAGAAAAGTAACGGAATGATGAAAAAAATCCCATTAAGGGTAAAATGGTAATTTTATTAAAAGTTAACAGAAAAGCTATAAATGAGATATTAGACCCCTAAGTTCATGATTAGGAAATGAAACGTAGAATTTTTACGTTTGACTAAGCTTTATGTATGAAATGAGGGTTGAAAATAACCGTTATTATTTCGGTTATAGGAACCAGATCCAGATGCAATGACGAATCCAGAAGGTGAAAAAAGAGATGCTAGCTAAGTATCTGTAAGTTCAAATATTGCATTGTATACAACATGAATTTACTTGATATGTTTATGTCTATGTGTTATATGTTATAAGTTCAAGTATTTTGTTGACTGCAACATGAACTGACATGTTATGTCTATGTTTATGTGCTATATGAAAGTTATGTATGTGAGTATTATATACACTAAAGTATGACTAAAAAACACACCTTATGAAAACTACATTAAGAAAGAAATGATTTATGAAATGCTTATGAAAGAAAAGAAATAAACGAAAGAAAGAAAAAGAAAAAAAAGAAAGAAAGAAAGAAAGAACGAATGCAAGAAAGAAAGGAATGTAAAGGGTTCCGGACCAAGGGGCAATGGGAATGTCATCTGGTTGGAACCATATGAGAGAACAAAAAGATAAAGTAAAGAAAGAGAAAGATAAGCAAGATAATAAGACTGAAACTTTAAATGTTGGCGTACAGGCCTCCGAATGTGAGGTTTCATGTTATGGCTTCTAATCGGACGGGGTGCATCTCGGGTGCGGAAGTTTAAAGTTCAAGTTACATTAAGGTATGACCATCAATGGGGCCCGCAAGTAAAATTAAAGTAAAGTAAAGAAAAAGAAAAGAATAGAATGATAAGAAAGAAAGAAAGAACAACAAAAATTAAAGAACGAAAATAAATGAGCATAATATGCACTAACCCCACGGTTGATGCTATGTGCTATGTTAAATGTTCTACATTAAGTATGTTTAAGTATGTGTAAGTATGTTTACGATGTTTAAGCATACGTTAAGTACATTATATTTACGATGTTTAAGTATGTATGTTAAGTATGTTGAAGTATGTGACAAGTATGATTATAATGTCAAGTATGTTCAAGTATGTACAAGTATGTTTATAATGTTATATACGTTAAGTATGAAGTTTAAAGTAATGTATGACATATGTTATGTTAACGTTCTGATGCCATAGTTGGTATCAGATATGCTCTATCCTATATGGTATGAGTTCTTATATGTTATGTATGTATATTTGAACTTACTGAGCAATTAGCTCGCAAGTTTATTCATGTTACAGGTAAGCAACCTGCACAATAATAAGACAAGTGATGGATGACAAATGAGATCTGCATGTGCTAAGGGACTGGGCGAGGGTTATGATACTGCTATGAGTTTTCCGTTGAGCTATTTGAAAGAATGCAAAGTTAAATGAATGTTGAAACGAAATGTTTATGATTAATAAAGTTTAAATTATATAAGAGGTTTACGTAATAATGATTTATGATAGAACTATTTCAAATACGAAATGCCTAGTTTAAAAAAAAAAAATTTGTACGTGTTAAATAACAAAGTTAAAATGACAAAGTTTAAAGGTATAAAAGTAAGTAAGTTTAAGTATATTATCGCAACCCATGAAGTGACAGGTTATTGTAGTTGGCTTCAGATTTTGACCATAAGGCGGTAGTCTTGGGACATCATAGGTAGTATCAGAGCAGGTTAAAAGTAAGATACCAACCACCGCAGGTAGTATCAGAACAATTCGATCATATCCTTCCTGGCATGATGCACATCTTGTTTGCCAATCCAAGTAAGTTAGTTTTATTGTAAAGATAAGAGGACGAGATCACTGTACACAGGACCTCGTCTGTATCAACCCCTGTATGAGTTCCAAATATGAACAAGGTCAGTTAGGCTATTTTTGTCCTGATGCCTGACATCATGTACTTCAACCAACAGAACCCAGCCAACAACAGTCCCGAGCCCTGAGTGGCCCACACCGTCACTTAAAAACTACTACTGTACTGATACTTATACTTTCTTGCAAACCATTAATACTTACTTAAACTTATCTACATAGATACTGTAAATTTAGGGAGTTTTTTTTTGAAGGCGCACATATTTACTATTCATGTATGTATACTTTAAATATACATCGTCTAAATTATTGGGAGTTCATTTACACATATACATTTATAATACTGTTTAATTGTTTCTATTCAAAAATACTGTTTAACTTTACTATTCAAAAATACTGTTTAACTATTACTATTCAAGAATACTATTTAACTGTTACTCAAGCTGTGTGGAAGATTAACTCGCGGTGTATCCATAACCTCGCCCTCACATCGGCCTCCGCCGCGCCGTCATTACCCATTGTTGTTTATGCCATAGGACACTTACCTATAGCATGAACACACTTCGTGAGCTTTACGCCCAGTAAGTACAACATATTAATCGCAAAACATATTTAAAACATACTACATATTTAAAACCATATAAGCATGTCATAAACCAACACATCTCATTGAAACGTTCTACATACTAGCACAACGCGTAACACTGAATGCAGAACTGAAACATACATACTGAATGCATAACATAAACATCGTGTACTAAAATGCATATCTACTAAAGCTGGATGCATACAGAACTGTAACTAAAGTATATCGTGAACAATGCATGAACCGATTATACTTCATTATTCATTATTATTTCTTATCTTTGTTAAGGGCCTGTGTGTCAGTACCGAGTTGCGCGCAGATCATTAGAAACGTCCATGATCCTAATGTTAGGAAATGCCCTAAGTATTGGAGACATTTTGATGTATTCATTTTGAACAGGATAATAAAATTATACATAGAGGTTATTCATTACATTGCTATCTGTCCTCGTCTTATTTACATGTTAAAGTAAATGTAAGCAAATATGGCTCATTGACTACTTGTGTTAAAACTGTTAGAACGTTGCATACAATGGACTTTTGTATCCGAGAAGACAATGTTCTAAAGTTAGTAGTCTAAACTATGGTCTGTAGTCTATGGGGTTAGACCGAGCATCTAACTCATGTTAAGACTATTATGTTGTCTAAAGCCTTAGAGGGGATGGTTTGTCTTGACTGTCTGGAGCTGGACTCCCAAGTAGAGACATGGATATGTTGCTCGGTGGTGACATATTAGACCGAGACTAAAGCGTGATTGATCTACGTAGTCCGCTATGAGTGGATCAATATGCTTTTGACGTTTATTGTGCAATAACCTTAATCCTGAGTAAATGAACTACTTCATGTATATGACTTGTGTACTTTGATGTTCTAATGGCTAAAGCGTCTCAGAGGTAGTAAGCTTATAGACCGGTTCGTTGGGTGCATGACTTGTATACGATGAAGGGTTTGTTTGTAGATATCGGAATCATAGCTCTGAGGAGTTAAAGGTATCCTCTTAAAGGCATTATACTGAATGTGAAAATGGACAAGGCCTTGGGTCGTCTGCTGGGCGGATGACTTCTTATTCACATATGGTGAATAAACATTTTCTTGATTCGGTAGTATAATGGAACTTTAAGATAGCCTGATCAGTAGGATTAAACGGACTTTGACCTAAGGCTGATCATGGATATCATATGAGGGTTTTGCATATATGACAAGGTCATTGGATAGTAGCTCGTCACAGGCTTACGTAATACGGTATATAATTGGGAGTTCAGTTTCAGGTTTATAGTGGTGTGACTCTGAAACTAGTGATCATATGATTGAGTTGTTCGGTAAAGAATGATGATCATATGGAATCACGGGAGCCCGATTATATATGTCCAATCAGTCCCTCTACTAGCTCCACATAATTCCTTAACGTTTGGCAAATTGATTTGTGTATGCTATTGGCTAGTTTATTATGCATGGATGGTGATGACACAGGATTAGGATGGTTGACAAGATTCTCTCCGGTTGGATTCAGATTTTGTTTTGGATAATAGAGTACATAATTATTCGAACTCCAAATAAAGTTGCCATGATTTTATTTGAGATTGGATTGGAGTTGTAGAAAATTATCCATGAGAACAAGAATATGAAACACAACCGTTTTGTGGAATTTTAAATTTGAATTTTGAAATTTGAAATTTGAATTTTGAAATTTGAAATTTGAAATTTGAAATTTGAATTTGAAATTTGAATTTGAAATTCGAATTTCAAATTTGAATTTGAAATTCGAATTTCAAATTTGAATTTGAAATTTAAATTTGAAATTTGAAATTTGAAATTTGAGATTTGAATTTGAAATTTGAATTTGAAATTTGAAATTCAAATTTTGAATCACAGTCCAAGTAGGATTCGAATTTGTTGTGGAAAATCCACAAGATTTGAAATTCGAATTTGAGTTGGATTTGGAGAGGATAATCTTGTTAGAATCCTACTTGAATTTTGAATCCAAATCCCAACAAAAGTAGAAGAAATTTTTGAGGATAATCCTCATGGAAAAATTCAGATTTTGTGGATAAGGTTCAAGGGAAAATTCAAGCTTCAATCCTAGTTGAATTTGGATTCTCTCCTTCCCTGAAAAGTGGCCGAAATTAGGGAGAATATCTCCTAGGAAATTCGGTTATTTTGGATAAGGTTGAGATAAGATTCAAGCTTGAAAAACCTAGTGGAATTTTGATTCTTCCTTATCCTAAAGGTGGCCGAAAATTTGGAGAAGATTTTCTCCTAGAAATTTCGGATTTTTTGGTTGAAAAAGGGAGATAAAATTCTAGTTAAAATCTTGTTTAGATTTGGATTGGATTTATCCTAGGAAAACCGAATTTAATTGTGGAGATTCTCCCTTGGAAAATTCAGATTTTTTGGTTATGGATAAGGGAGAAAATCTTTTCCTAGTCCAATTCGAATTCAGAGAATCACCTCATGCAGGTCTATAAATAGAGGTCCTGCCACTCCAGTTCTCTTAGACCACAGACTCTCAGGTGAGCAGGCTTATTGTTGCACAGCTCATCGTGACAATAAAGTTCTTTAGAGATCTGGGTGGTCGGAAGAAGACTAGCAGTGCTAGGATACCGATCGAGGTTCAGAGTGCCCACACACTCAGCCATTCAGGAATTGGAGAATAGTAGAGAAGGCTAGTTGGTTGAAACCTCCGGTCATTCTCCTCCTGCAGATTGGCGTCCTTGAGGTATGAGTTTTAATTGTTGTTGATTTATTGTATATGGCATCATGAGATATTTAACGATCTAAAAATTTTTATTATTTCGCTGCGCCACTCTGATATGTTTTTACCGATTTATTATCCTACACCTAATGAGCTTTACGCTCGTGGGGCATATGCCCCACTACATATTAAGAGCCATCAACATCGGCTTGTCATACTTAACTAAAAAGAACCTCTTCAAGCGGAAGGGGCCAATATGACACAAAGTCTTTTAATTACCAATTATTTATCTGATCTAGCCATATGCCCTACTAGGCTACCCCTAATCTTACGTGATAGCGATGTATGGCATCTTACTAATGTTTTCATTAATCTACGTGATTATGAAACTATATGCTTCTCTTAATATGCTGTGCAACATCGTGTGCATGGTTTGCATATTTAACATACTGTAAAAACCATTACTTTAAAATCATTTTGCTCATACTGTAGGTGGAGTTGTACTTACCTAGTTTGCACATAAACTCGTACTCTAGCCTTTATCAAAATTTATAGGTAACCATTTGTCAACATAACATACTCCATTAACACTTTTGTTGAGTCACTAATACTGTTAGTGACTAAAGCAGATAAAATCGTTTGGTACTGATTGCCGTCGGTACTAACTCGCTCTCTATTCAGAGTTTGATTCTCTAGGCATGCTTAATTAATTTATTGCCCTATAAATTGATTACAGTATTCTTAGCTCACTTTTGCCATTAGTGACTGTTATTTGCATCGTGGTATGATACCGAGGCCTCTCGGTACCCCATTGCTCTACTTTGGGAATTTGGTGTGTATCTTCTATCGTATATGATTAATTGTCTTCATGACATATTAATCATCGTTCCTCACAGTATCATTCAAACACAGTTCTTGACTGATTGCTAACCAGTCAACTAACCGGTTATCTCACGCGTCGTTAACTAGGTAGCCTACGGGGTTATTGTTGCTTGTTTGGTGTGGTAGCCTACTGGGCTACCCACACTGTCTTGGTTATTTTTGGAAAATCATTTTAGTTGCCTTATAAAATTCTTAGGAAAAATTGCGTTCTTTGGAACTGTCCCTTTATCACCCCGTTAGAAGGTAGGGGATGTTTTATTAAAACCATATTTTTATTTTAAAGAGTTGGAATACATTTTAGTGTTTCATTTTAAAAAGGGGTTTATGAATCATTTATCAAAACTGTTTTAAAAACATGTTTGAAATGACTTCTTTCGTAATTTGGTGAACATAACATTTTTTGTTCTCGACGAGATGAACAACTCTCATGTTCAACTCGGAGCTTAAATCAAACTCGAACGGGTCCTAAACTCACTAAACCCGTGGCCTATTTTATGTCCAGTTTTATAAAAATCCCAGTTTTATGCTATTTTAAAAATGGCTCTATTTGAGGTCAGTTGCAGCCAAATTTTTAAAATAGCATGGGTTGTCTTAAAGTTTTGATGAGATCTACAACTTTTGTGTTGAGCCTGAGATCCAATTCAGACTCTAAGTGGTTATTTTTAACAAAACTTGAGACTATTTCCAGTTCTCAGATTTTTAGTCCTAGTTTTGGGCACCGAATGAAAACCACTTGAAAAACCTATCGTAGTGTCATTTTTGGCCAAAATCTGCCAAAACGACCGTAACAAAATTTTCTTCAAACTCCGTTTTTATCGAATCCCAAATTCAGACCCTAAGGGGGTCAAAATGGCCAAAACCCGCGGCCTTTTTCTGTAGATAGATTGTGTCCAGTCACTAAAATGTCCATACATTCACACATTCTTTCATAAAAATGCAAACCACAACCACACAACCACATAACTTAAAAATGAAAAACTAAAGGCTCAAATTAAAATTATTACCACCCATTTGCATAAACAAATACATAAATGACCTTAATCACAACTTAAAAATAACCAACCACCAAAAGGGTTTCGATTTTACCTCTTGTGCTATGAACCAAGCACAAATCCGAATCAAAGGCTTGAGTGACCGAAATGGCCGTGTGAACCAAGGAGATTGGGGTTGGTTTATGCTAGCAAAGACACCAAAGATTTTCCTCTTAATATCAAACCAAAACAATAACTAAAATCACAAAGGTTCAATTCTAAAAACTTACCCTTGATCACCTTAAAATGGCTTGGATTGAATCTCCTATCACAAGCTTGAAAGGGGGTTGGATTTTGGTAAACTTTTAGCTTGGCTTTTGGCTTGAAAGATGGTGGTTTTGGGGGTGTGGGATGGTCAGCTGCAGCAAGGGAAAGAAAGAGAGAATGAGTTGTGTTTTTGGGGTGTGAAAAAGAAAGAACAAAAACCTAAAGCCTTAGCCACCCTTTCATAGACAAACCAAGTAAAATTAACCAACCTTAACCTCAATTAATTATCCATATTTTTTGCCTAATAAGGGACAAACTTTACTACAATTTCAGCCTCCCATTTACTAAGGCTGCACGTGGAAGAGGGGCCAAAATAAACAAAGAATTTTTCTTGGCCATGTGCTTGAATTTGGAATTGTTTAATCCTTGTGTCATAACTTTTGAATTTTTTAATTGCTATCTTTTGGGCTATGTGTGCAGCTGAATGCAGCTGCTTTTCAACTAGAAATACATGGTTTTTTGGGCCAAAAATTCATCTGCGTTTGCTCCTCTTTCCAATCTAATTTTCTACTGCGGTGTTCGGTTCTTTCTCGGTAGTGTTCTAGTTTTCACTCGGAATTGAGTTTTCTGAATTCGATTTTTGTACCAATCATTCCTAGTCGGTTTATACTGTCTAAGAGCCAATTCTGTACTAGATTACTATTTATTTTCTATACTGCGATTGTGTCTACACTGTGTTGTCATTACACACGTAAAACGAGACATTCTCGTGCGAAATTTCCAACACAGTCTCTCTTGACTAATTTAGACGTGTTGATTCCAATTTTATTAGTTTTACGTCCATCTAAGGTCGTTTGGACCAGTTTTCAGGATCTGTGTGACTCCATCTCGAAAAACGTGTTAGGTGCTTGATTGACTAATTTGAGCGTTATGAGTCTACATATATCAGTTTCGGGGCAAGAAAAGGTCGTCTTGACCCTTTTCCCAATAGTGCATATCTCTCGAACGAAATTTTACATTTTGTGGTCAATTGATTAAATTGAGCTTGCTGACTGCTAATATATCAGTTTTATGTCAAATTAAGGCCGTCTTAGCCATAAATTTGACACTGCATTTTCCACTACTCACTATTCAATATTTTCTACTTAACTGACTAGTCTGAGTGTTCTAACTTCGATTTTGTCAGTTTCTAGGTGAGAAGAGGTCATCTGGACCTTCGTTCTCGGTACTATACCTCTGCTATGGTATTTCTCGCTATTGTGCTCAAATGTTCGGTCCGGGCGTTCTAGTGATCTGTGCACCAGTCTTGTGTCAGGAAATGGTCGTCTGGACCAATTTCCTGATACTGCGTATCTCATACACTTATACACATAATAGGGTGGACCGATTTTACAGTCGGTTGCCCTTTTCACTACATAAATAGTAATTAAAATCATTGTTCTTGTTTAATCTATTCAATTGGAAATTATATTGTATTTTTTAACATAATTACTCATTACATAGTAATTAAGTTTTATGCGTCTTGAGAGCCTTTATAGCGGCTCCCTGCTCAGTACATGGCCTTCTACATGGCCTCCTACACGGATGTGTACAAGCTAACATAGGTGTGTACATTCCGGACACAGTCGTGTACTAGTTGAGACTGCTTAACACGGTCATGTCTTGGAAACACGTTCATTGACTCGAGCGGTACACGGCCACTTACACGGCCATGTACCTGACCATGTCATACTACATGGCTATGTACACTTACACGGCTTTTCTCTCGTCTACCATTAATCTGGTATATGGCCACCTATACGGCCGTGTGCCTGACCATGTTCTTCAATATTTGTACTAAAAGACATCAAATTATTCCTCAATTTCTCATTAAATAGAAATTAGGTTACAGGAATGGGGCGGTCCTTACAACCTACCCCCTTACAAAATTTTCATCGTTGAAAATTAGAATAAGACCGGGAAGTCTCTTCTCATATCTTCTTCCCATTCCCAAGTGGCTTCTTCTATATTGTGGTTCCGCTATAACACTTTTACAAGCGGAATGACTTTATTCCTAAGGACTTTATTCTCCTTGGCTAAACTCTGCACGGATTTTTCTTCAGATGTTAGATCGGCGTGGACTTTGATGGGTTCCTGGCTTAATACGTGGGAGTTATCTGGCATGTACTTCTTTAGCATTGAGACGTGAAAGACGTCATGCGCTGAAGCCAATTTGAGAGGGAGGGCTAACCTGTAAGCCACCTTCCCGACCCTCTCGATGATCTCGAAGGGTCCTATGTACCTAGGACTTAGCTTCCCTTTCTTCCCAAAGCGCATCACCCCTTTCATGGGTGCCACTTTGAGAAAGATAAAGTCTCTTTCTTAAGACTCAAGGGGTTTGCGGCGTTTGTCTGTGTAGCTCTTCTGATGACTGTGCACCGTATCTAGCTTCTCTTGTATCAGCTTCATGTCTGCTATTGTGTTCTTGACGAAGTCTATGCTGGGAAGCTGTTTCTCTCCGGTTTCATACCAATGCACCAGAGACCTACATTTTCTTCCATAGAGTACCTCATACAGTGCCATCCCAATCAAGGAATGGTAACTGTTATTATATGAGAACTCAATTAATGGTAGCTTCTGGTCCCAGTTTCCCTTGAAGTCTAGGACACAAGCTTTTAGCATATCCTCTAATGTTTGTATCGTCCTCTAGGACTGACCATCCATCTGTGGATGGAAAGCTGTGCTGAACTTCAATTTGGTTCCCAATGAGGCTTGGACGCTCTGCCAAAACCTAGAAGTGAAGCGTCCATCGCGATCTGAAATGATTGATTTTGGTATACCATGCAGTCTCACTATCTGAGTTACATACATTTCAACTAGCCTTTCCACCGAGTAGCTCTGTTTCATAGCTAAAAATCGAGCTAATTTTGTTAATTAGTCCACAATTACCCAGATTGCATTGTTACTGCTTGACATTCTGGGCAATTCGACCATGAAATCCATTGTAATTTGCTCCCATTTCCACTTGGGTAGCTTAATCCTCTGTAATTCTCCAACTGGCCGTTGATGTTCTACCTTAATTCTCTGGCATGTGAGGCACCTTACAACGAACGCGGCGATGTTGTTCTTCATCTTAGGCAACCAAAAACTCTCTTTCAGGTTTTTATACATTTTGTTCACCCCTGGATGTATAGAGTATAGTGTTTCGTGGGCTTCTGAAAGGATCTTTTTCCTAAGTCCTTCATCTTTCGGAACACACGCTTTATCTCTGAAATAGAGTATGCCATCCTTAGAGACTCGAAATAATGAACTCTGGTTCTTTGTTGCCTCCTTTTTGAGCTCATTCAGGGATGAATCAAGGTTTTGGCTAGCCTTAATCTCTTCTAAGAGCGTTGATTAGAGGGTCATTTCGGACAACCTCCCCATTAAAATCTCGATCTCGCTACTACGTAGCTCCTTTTGTAGTGTTTCCTGTAAGGCATGGATAGCCATAAGCATTGAAGAGTGCTTTCTACTTAACGCATCTGCTACCTTATTAACCTTTCCTGGATGGTAGAGGATTTCACAGTTGTAATCCTTCACCAGTCCTAGCCATCTTCGTTATCTCATGTTGAGCTCCTTTTGCGTGAAGATATACTTGAGACTTTGGTGGTCTGTGTAAATCTCACACTTGACACCATATAAGTAGTGCCTCTAGATCTTGAGTGTAAAAATGATTACTGCTAACTCCAGGTTGTGTGTTGGGTAGCTCTTTTCGTGGTCCTTAAGTTGTCACGAAGCGTATGTGACCACTCTATCACATCAGTACAGCTTCTAGTCCAGTCTTGGAGGCGTCATTATAGATCACAAAGTTTCCTTGACTAACTTTTGGAATAATCAATATTGAGGCGCTTATGCGTCTTCGTTTCAGCTCCTGAAAGCTCCTTTCACATTTATCTATCCACGCATACCTCTTTTCTTCCTTGCTAGGCACTGTGAGGGGTGCGGGTAGCATTGAAAAACCCTCGACAAAGCACTAGTAATATTCTGCTAGGCCTAAGAAACTGCATATTTCCGTCACGTTCCTTGGAGCTGATCAAATAGATCATCAGTCCATGGTAATGGATACTCATTCTTTGTCATGATCTCCCTGTGGTCTATGGACATCCTTAGTGTTCCGTCTCTCTTCTTCACAAATAGTACAGGTACTCCCTAGGGTGAACAGCTCTGTCAAATGAATCCCTTGTCCATCAAGTCCTTTAGTCGAGTTTGGAGCTCCTTTAACTCTATCGGGGCCATTTAGTAGGGGGCCTTGAAGATGGGGGCTGATCCTGGCAGGAGCTTCATCTCGAACGATATTTCGCGTTCTGGCAGAAGTCTTGGGAGATCTTTTGGAAACACTTCCATGAATTCTCGAACCACTGAGATGCTATCTGATCTTATCTTGCTTCCTAGGTCTTGTCCACTGTGTGTGCTAGGAAATTGGTGCATCCGCTAAACAACAACTTGTGGACTTTCTTTGTCGATATCATCATCTTTGGTTGCTTTAATGATAAGCCCTTATAGATAAGCTTCTCGTACCCGATCGGTTCAAAGTTAACCTCCCGTTTATAACAGTCTATAACCGCGTAATATTTTACGAGGAATCCTATTCCCAAGATTACGTCCTGATTGATCATATTAACGATGATCAGATTAACACTCAGTTCTCTCACGCAAATAATTACCAGTACGTAACGCATCCAATAATCAAACAATAAAACTTCCCCTGAGGGAAGTATTGTTCTAAGAGTCTATTTCACTTTATCTAAGCCCCTATCTAGCTTTCTAGCGAAGTCTGATGATGCAACGAATGGGTGGCCTGTTACTTTTTCTGCTTGATTGCTCTTCCAATTCTGTTTGGCAAGGTTTCTTTCTCTCTTTCGATCTTCTTCTGCCTTGATCCACCTTTGCTTCGATCTTCGTTTCATCATATGACTCCTTCAGCATGTGTTATAGGATTCCATATCAGTTTCTCATGGTGTACAACATATGTTAGAGCTATGTCACTGGATATCGACTACAGTCTCTTCGTCTGATGAATAAATTCTTGTATATCCATAACTTTAGAGAACTTAGGCAGTTTCACTCCCTGTTTGCCTATAAAGAGAACTGGGGCTGATGCTGGACTCCTCTCAGAGATTTGCTCAATCATGGCATGCCAAAACTTGACCCAGTTAAGAGCTCATCCTGGTCACAAGAATCTAATACACACGAGAGTATCTTCTTGAGGGATATCAACAGCCATCAGAACTCAGTCATGCTGATCAATGGCATACAATCGGAGAATCATTTTGATAGCATGAAACAAGTCCTGACATTCACCTGGAGTACAGGGGTACTACTTGCCATTCGAAATTTAGTGGACAACTAGTCTTGAAGATTGGTATAACTCGAGCAGCAATCCATATTTCTCCTCTGAGCCGTTTCCTTCAGTCGCATTCTAGCCACGTGTGAAAACATTATATCTAAGCCCTTGGGTAAAACTGTGCTACTTTTTATACCATTTTAAAAGTACATAACTTTAATCTATTGGGAGTGGTAAACACTTCTTGGTACATAGTCTCAAAAAGACATGCTAGGTTAGATCTAGCGGGTGAGCTACTGCTTCCTATTATACATATATACGGGCCTAAGAAAAGGTTATGCATTTAGTTATCTAGGGCTTCCAGCCTATATTGTGTGATCAAAGGGCTTTCAATCTTGGCCTGAACGCGCGTGAAGTTGGCCACTGGTTGCACGATTTCAGTTCCGCTAGTTCTGGGGGTTGGAGTAGTAGTTCTTGGTGTAGTGGCCTTCCTTGCCACATATAAAGCAGCTACTCGTTCCTTCGCAGCACTCTCCTAGGTGCTTCCTTCCACATTTTGGGTGTGGTGGGTATTGGTTACCATTTCCTCTCTGGTTATTCTTTTTCTGGGGAAGGTTCCCTTACGACACTTGATTGCTTGGGTTCCCCTTTCTCTCGTTGTTGTTGTGGGATTGCCTGATGTTCTGGCTAGTTCCAGCATTTTGCCCTTCTTCTGCTCCTTTCATGCCTTGTAGATCTGAGCCCTTCTCTCCTTATCTTGAGCCAACCAATATTCTGCTCGGATAGCCCTGTTAACACATTCGGCCACTATTGCTGCTCCATGGCTTCCACTATAGGCTTGGACGACGATGTCTGTTCGGAACATTTTCAGCATCTTTCTAACCTTATCTTTTTTAGTCGGCACTAAATTTGGGCAGAGTCGAGCTAGCTGCTCGAACTTCCTAACTGCCTCCATGACAGTTATACTGTCTTGGCACAGATTGTTGAATTCATCCTACTAGGCTGCTAGTGCCTTATTGTTAAAGTACATTTCTTTGAATTTGTCAATGAATTCAATCCAGCTTATTTCATTGACGTTCCTTTAAAATGGCTACCCTCTTCCACCATTGGCGTGCCCCCTTGCATAGGGTAAGGGATGCATATAATACTTTCTCCCTCTTCGTTAATCCCACGAGGTCCAAGATCACTTAGATGTCGGTTAGCCAGTCATTAGCCTCAATGGGATTCCTGGTTCCTTCAAATTTTGGCACCTTCATGCACCTGAATCGCTCATATAGGTCGCCTTCCCTAGGGTTTAGCGAAAGATCATTGGTTGCTACGGGAGCAGCCACGATTGAGGGTGCTAGCATCATCTGGACTAGAGGAGCCGCTTGCTCTCTAGGCGTGTTGGGGGCTATTGGAGCCGCTTAGACTGGCACCTCTACTGGTTGTGGTGCCTGGGGTTGTTGGTCAAGTCATTCCCTCAGCTGGGTAAGTTCTTATTGTTGGCTCTCCATCATGGCTTGCATAACCGCGAGCTGTGCCATTAATTCCTCTTCCCGAGATACTTGGTTTGTCTGTGTATGTGTTCGAACCATGTTGTCCTTTGGAACAAGGGTTTCCTCTGGCATAACCTCTACTAGTGTAGCCATAGTTACACACTATAACTTGTGTTAACTTACATACTAATACTGTAGAATAAAAACTAACTTACTTAGACAGATGAGGCAGGCATGCGACGATGTGAGGTAGGGTGGCAATATACCGTTTTGATACCAACTGTGACGTCCCGAGCCCTGAGTGGCTCGGACCGTCACTTAAAAACTATTACTCGTACTGATACTTATACTTTCTTGCAAACCATTAATACTTACTTAAACTTATCTACATAGATACAGTAAATTTAGGGAGTTTTTTTTTGAAGGTGTACATATTTATTATTTACATACATATACTTTAAATATACATCATCTAAATTATTGGGAGTTCATTTACACATAAACACTTATAATATTGTTTAACTGTTACTTTTCAAAAATACTGTTTAACTGTTATTATTCAAAAATACTGTTTAATTGTTACTATTCAAGAATATTGTTTAACTGTTACTCAAGCTGTGCAGAAGATTAACTCACGATGTATCCATAACCTCGCCCTCACATCCGCCTTCGTCGCGCCGTCATTGTCCATCATTGTTTACGCCATAGGACGCTTACCTATAGCATGAACACACTTCGTGAGCTTTACGCCCAGTAAGTACAACATGTTAACTGCAAAACATGTTTAAAACACAGTACATACTTAAAACCATATAAACATGTCATAAACCAACACATCTCATTGAAACGTTCCACATACCAGAACAACACATAACACTGAATGCAAAATTGAAGCATACATACTTAATGCATAACAGAAACAACGTGTACTGAAATGCATATCTACTAAAGCTGGATGCATATAGAACTATAATTAAAGTATATCATGAACAATGCATGAACCGATTATGTTTCATTATTCATTGTTGTTCCTTATCTTTGCTAAAGGCCCATGTGTCAGTACCGATGTGACGTCCCCTGATTCCAACCACTCGCAACTGTCATGAATCGACTCTACGGTCGACCAAGACCATTCGTGTGCTGACTCCGAGTCGTCAGTTTTAAAAACTCTTTTGCTCATAATTGGTAAGTACCAGGGTCTAAAATTTCATCCATAATTTTTTTTTCTTCAATACATACTTTTTCCTACGAACACCAAGTAAGTAAACGATATAAAATATAATACTGGCTCTTCTATGTCATAAATAAGTACAACATACTATACAACGTATATAATGTATATATATACTGTATATTTTGTCTTCAAACATATTTTCTTTAACTTAAAAAGCTCAGTGGAAAACTTGAGGCAGGACCAAGTCCACGGTGAGTTCCCTATCCCCTTGATACGTTCGCATCCTGCCGCCATCCAGGAATCTACTGAATAGGTTTCTTACCTGCAACATGAACAAACTGATGAGCTAACAGGTTCAGTAAGTTCAAACATTCATATTAAGAATCATATTGATTCAAAAATACTAAAACTTAATTTTCTATGAATAGTACTATTCACCATGAATAGTACTATTCATCATGAATAGTAACTTTGACCTTGACAGATGAATAGTACCAGTTACCCTAACTGGTTACTATTTATTTTACCCTAACTGGTTACTATTCATATATCCTAATCGAATTTACATCACTCTAACGTAAACTTCGGTTATGCTCAATTATGATTTTTATCATTTGTTGATTACTTATTCTCTATTAGATTTCTAGTGTAGAGCTCTATTTATGACAGTATCGATGATTATTAGCGTGCTAACTGGGAGGGTCTAAGGAGCGACCTTAGAACATCGTCTTCCATAGCCCTAATAACCCCGTAGGATTTAAACAAACCTCCACCACTATGTTGGAGGGACGGTACGCCTTAATGGTTTCATTACCATCTTTCAATTTACAGTTTTGACCAAGTGATCTTATATGTCACCTCAAGGTCACTATCCTCCATTGCCCGTAGTTCTTACTTATTTTCGTTATTTGGGATATGTTAATCTAACTAATCCCCAGATACTTATAGGATTTTATATCTAGTGTACATCTAGAATAGAATAGATTAACACAGTATTTCATGTTGCAGACACGAAAATGCTTGAACTTACCAATACTGCGCTAGTGTCCACTTCCGGAACTCCTCCGCAGTTCTATCTTTATTTTGGGTTCCTACAGACATAATAGTGTCTGTTAATACCCTGTTTTATTATCATTTTAAATATATATTTATTTTACTTAACAATTCTACACATTTAAAATTTGTTTGTGGTACACGGTCTGCAACACGCCCGTGTACCTCTCAGGTCTATTCTACAAGGCCATGTTGCTTTCTTTCTCAGCCGTGTAACTGTACACGGCTCGATACACGCCCGTGTTCAAGCCCGCGTACCTCTCGGGTTATAAAATTTTTCCTATACACGACCGTGTATCCCTTTACATGCCCGTGTTCCTCAAAATTTTTAGAATTTTAACTCTAAAATCTTTATTTTGAGTTTTAGAATTTTATCTAAGTTATTCTAGGTCTTTTAGGATTCTTTCCGAGCCTTTTCAGAAATTTTTGGTCAAAATGACTATTTTGCCCCTAACAGGTCTCGGGATCGTAATTGTTTCGTCCTATCATTTTTTCCTATTTTCTGAGTCTAATTATTTTTAAAATAATATTTTGTAGATTTCGGTATCACTTTACAACTTAAATTGCTGCAAAATCTCAACTTCATTTTTCCCGACCCTCAGTCACTATTCATCCATCATCTAGGGTTGTTTTTTCATTTTTCGAGCGTTTCGGAGCCTCAAATGGCCCTTTCACTATTTATTAAACGTTATTTATCCCGTTCCCGACCCTCGGTCTTCGAGAGGCTTGGGTTTCCTATCCCCGCCTAAATTTTTCCCTCGTTTCCCAAAATACCCTAATATGAATTTTTTTTCTGTTTTAGGCATTTTAGTGTTTTAGGGTCGGTTTACTATTCCTTTCGGGTTGATTTTGCATTTCTAATCATAATTCACCGAGGGGTCTCGGTTTCCTTCCCGAGTTCAATATTTTTACCCCCCGTTTTCTAAAATGCCCTTAAGTTGATTTTAGAAATGTCGGCAGCATTTCTGCTTATGTTTTAAGGTTTCCCGGCGTTAGGTACGCCTCAGAACCTTTGTACCTACCATGTACTATACCAGAGGCCTATTTTATACAAAGTTTCCAACTTTGTATAAAATTTTTTCACATGATTCAACATTTAGAAATCAACACAAATCACAACATTTTTCTTTCAAACTAGCCTTGGTTTACTAGTTAATCATATCTAATTAATTTTCATCACATCACATCATTCTTAGGCTTTCCAATGTATAAAACAACATTCAAAAACCTAACAAAACATGCATTCTAACCCTAGTATAGCCACAGATTTTATGCATAAACACATAGAAAATTTCATTTTCTTTCCTAGGGTTTTTATCAACATTCTTCAACATTAAAAAATTTTCCATTTCCTAATGTTCATGCCCACAGTTTTAGCAACAAATTTACATCAAAATTTTCTTGTTTCTTTATTCCAATTCATGCTTAATTCATCACATAATTGAATGAATATTAATACTAAATCAAAACAACAAAACTCATGTAATTTTCACACCATTGAAGCCACGGATTTTCAAGGGAAATATGCAAAATTTTTGCTTGTTTTTCAATCCTAATTCATGCTTTAAATACTACAACATCAAACCAATCATAGAATCAATAAATCAATAATTTTTTTCATTGTTTTTCAACCCTCCAAACCCACGGATTTTCTATGGAAAATCAAGGAAAAATGCTTCAAATTTGAAGCTTACCTTGATTAGTTGATGCCTTGAGATTGGAAACGCAATTCAAGCTAGGTTTGATGTGAAATTGAAAACAAAATTTTTGGTTTAAGGGGGGGGGGGGGGGTAAAGCTCACGGTCTTGGGCTAAAGAAAAAGAGTAAGAGTTTAGTTGGTTTTTCCATTTTTTTGCTTGAATTTTGATGCCTATTAAGGGCTTTTTTGCAATTTTTTTCCAACAATTTCCTAATTGTTCAAGGACTAAAAAGTAAAGATTTTGGGGCAAAAATCAAATTTTTTTCTTCTCCCTTTCCAAGTGGCCAAATGGCCTTTTAAAAATTTTTACAAAATTTTTTTAATGGCTTTTTGGCATGATCTTAGTCATTGATCATAAAGTAGGCTAATCTACACCATACACCTTTCAAAATTACTTTCTAATTTTAAGAAAAATAATTTGTATTATGACATAATCAAGGTGATGACATCAACTATTCATATTAATTCATTAATTAATTCGTGGTCAATTTTTGACTGTAATCCGATCCGAACGGAACTTTACCAAAATCGCGTAGGCGAGTTCTCAGTGCCTCTAGTGTGATCAGTTTGTCTTATTTTGCTTCTGTTTGATCAGATTCTCTACCGTAAATTTCTATTGTTTAGTACATTTCAATGCACTCTCTAGGGTTTTCAGCTCTGATTTCGAACCGTCTCACCCAATTATGTCCGATAAGATTTTCCATCCCCGAACTCACACACTTTAACACTACCAGAACATTTTTACACTATTCACAACAGTATTCTAATACAACTTTTTCACATTTTATTCATTAAAATTGTTATACACATACAACTTAAACATATTTCGAGAATCTAAAATTCTCGATTATCACATTCACCCCTCCTTATAGAATTTTCGTCCTCGAAAATTTAGAACAAGTGGGGGTACAAGTTCTTCATTTCGTCCTCACGCTCCCATGTAGTCTCTTTAATGTTGTGATTTCTCCACAGCACTTTGACTAATGGGATCATTTTATTCCTCAAAACTTTATCTTCGCGTGCCAGTATTTGAATAGGTCTCTCCTCATAGGTCAGATCTTCCTGAATCTGTATCGGTTCATGTTTCAGTACGTGGGATGAATCCGATATGTACTTCTGTAGCATCGACACGTGAAACACATTATGCACTACTGACATTTCTGGAGGTAATGCTAATCTATAGGTGACTTTACTAATGCGTTCGATGATTTCATATGGTCTAATATATCTTGGACTTAACTTCCCCTTCTTTCCGAACCGCATTATCCCTCTCATTGGTGAAACTCTTAGGGATACGAAATCCCCTTCATTGAACTCCAGGGATCTTCGTCTTTTGTCCGCGTAGCTTTTCTGTCGGCTCTGGGCTGTCTTCATCAGCTACTGTATTTTTGTAACTGCATCCACTGTTTCTTGGACAAAATCAATCTTATGTAGCCGTTTCTCTTGTAGGTCGTACCAGTGAACCAGTGATCTATACTTCCTTTCATACAAGGCTTCATAACGTGCCATACCTATCAAAGCTTGGTAGCTGTTGTTATATGAAAATTCTACCAATGGAAGTTTCTCATTCCAGCTCCCCGGGAAGTCTATTGTACATGCACGCAGCATGTCTTCTAGAGTCTGAATGATTCGCTCAGATTACCCGTCTTCTGTGGATGAAATGCTGTGCTTAGTCGTACTTCTGTTCCCATAGCTTCTTGCACACATGTTCAGAAGTTCGAAGTGAACCTTGGATCACGATCTGACACAATGGATTTAGGAACTCGATATAGCCTGACTATGTGGTTAACATACAAGTCTGCCAACCTTTCTAACGAGAAGGTCATCTTTACTGCGATGAACCTTGCCGTTTTTGTTAGTCTATCTACAATAACCCAGATGGCATCATAGCCCTCACGGGTCTTTGGTAGTCCCATCACCAAGTCCATCGTGATATGCTCCCACTTCCACTCAGGAATCTCTAACGGCTCTAGCTTCCCACCTGGATGACGATGTTCAGCCTTAACTTTCTGGCACGTCATACACTTGCTTACAAACTCTGCTATATCCTTCTTCATCCCTTTCTACCAGAATTGCACCTTCAGATCTTGGTACATCTTGCTGACTCTGGGATGTATTGAGTAAGGCGTTTTATGAGCTTCAGCCATGATTTGCCTTCTTAATCCTTCATCATTTGGAACTTGAATTCTCCCCTGATGTAGGATTAATCCATCTTCAGATGCTTCTTCCTGTGGGCTTGCTAGTGTCGGATCTCGCTTCTAAGCTTCTCTGATGTCTTTATACAATGTTGACTCCAGTTGTATCACAGCTAGCTTTCCGGTTATTAGCTCCATCTCCAACATGTTGATTTCCTGCTGTAACGGCTTTGGAAATTTTTCAATCGGCAGTTGCTGTGGAACAGTAGATTTCCTACTTAACGCATCTGCAACGCGATTGGCTTTTCCTGGGTGATAGAGGATTTCGCAATCATAATCCTTTACCAGCTCCAGCCATTGCCTTTGCCGCATATTTAGCTCATTCTGTGTGAAGAAATATTTCAGACTCTGGTGGTCCGTATAAATCTGACACTGAGCTCCATATAAATAGTGACGCCAGATCTTTAACGCGAACACTACTGCGGCAAGCTCTAGATCGTGCGTGGGATAATTCTTCTTATGGTCTTTTAATTGACGTGAGGCATAGGCAATCACCTTGTCACCTTGCATCAGGACGGCCCCTAATCCCATTTTTGAAGCGTCGCTATATATTACGAACATCTCCCATTCTGTCGGAAGTGTAAGTATTGGCGCACTCGTTAGTCGTTTCTTCAGCTCTTAGAAACTTTTCTCACACTGTTCAGTCCATTCATACTTCCTTTCCTTGCGTGTAAGAGCTGTGATAGGAGCGACAAGTCGTGCAAATCCTTCAACGAATCTTCTATAATAGCCGGCCAGACCTAAGAAACTTCGTATTTCCGTCACGCTCTTAGGTACGGGCCACTCGTTGATCGCCTCCACTTTAGCAGGATCCACAGCGATTCCTTCCTTGGAAACCACATGTCCGAGGAAATGTACTCTATTCAGCTAGAATTCACATTTAGAGAACTTGGCATAGAGTTGATATTCCTTTATCATTTACAGAACAATTCTCAAATGCTCTTCGTGCTCCTCTCGAGTCTTTGAATATATAAGAATGTCATCGATGAACACAATAAGAAACTTATCTAAATATTCCTTAAAGACTCGATTCATCAGGTCCATAAAAGCTGCCGACACATTTGTTAATCCAAACGGCATTACCAAAAATTCGTAATGACCGTAACGGGTCCGAAATGTGGTCTTATGGATGTCACTCTCCTTGATCTTCAGTTGATGATATCCTGATCGCAGATCAATCTTGGAGAATACGGCTGCACCTGTGAGTTGATCGAACAGGTCATCAATCCTAGGTAGTGGATACCTATTCTTGATAGTAGCCTTGTTTAGTTCCCGGTAGTCGATACACATCTGGAATGAGCCATCTTTCTTCTTAACAAACAGCACTGGAGTACCCCATGGGGAATAGCTCGGGCGTATGAATCCTTTGTTAAGAAGTTCCTTCAGCTGCTCCTATAACTCTTTTAACTCTGCTGGTGCCATCCGGTATGGTGCCTTTGAGATTGGTGTAGTTCCTGGCATCAACTCAATCTCGAAGGAAATTTCTTATTCAATGGCAGTCCTGGTAATTCTTCTAGAAAGACATCAATGAACTCCTTTACAATAGGAACGTCTTTGGGTTGGAGCTTTAGTTCCTTTGTCACGTCTAGAACACATGCTAGGTATGTAGCATAACCGCTAGACATCATCCTTTTTGCTTCTATTGAGTTGATTGTTATCTTCTGTGATCTTCGTGACGTATTGACATACTCAAATCCCTCTTCTTCGTCAGGTTGAAACCTTATCATCCGTTTCCAGCAATCGATCATAGCTCGATACTTCCCTAGAAAATCCATTCTTAGTATTACATCGTAGTCGACAAGCTCTATCACGATCAATTCTGCAAATAACTCCCTATTTACCACAATTATTGGCACATGCGGTAACCAGTAATTGGACATCAGGACTTCCCTCGAGGGTAATGCAGTTTTAAATGTCATACCTATGTTGTCCTTAGGATATCCTATCCTATTAGCAAATTGGTGTGAAATGAAAGAATGCGTAGGTCTAGAGTCAAATAAAACAGACACCAAATTATTAGCGACAGAAAGCTGACCTGTCACTACATTTGACGTTCTCACTTCTGCCTCTTCCTTTATATAGACCATAATTCTTGCATCTGCTCGAGGCAAGCATTCTTGTCTTTCCTGCATTATTATTTGTTCTTCTCTGCTGGTTCCGGTTCCCGAAACTGTTTGCTTTTCTCTTTCCCTGGGACTGTTGGCCAGAAGTGTTGGGCTGTCCGGCCTTGGCAATTGAACTCTGCTTGTTGCTTTGTCCAGTTTGAGGTCCAGCTTGTATAGCTTTGGTCAAGATCTTTTCCTTCTTCTTCGCATCTCAGACCTTCTCTCTTTCTTCCTTTTGTCAAATCAGATAATACTCTGCCCTTAACGCACGGCTAACACAATCAGATACCGTGTCAGGTGGCGTCAACCCACTATCCACTAAGGCTGAAATCTCGGGTCAAAACATCCCTAGCATCTTATGGATTTTCTCCCTTTCAGTGGTGACAGTGTATGGGCATAGTCTAGATAACTGATCAAACTTATTGCAGACTTCTATCACTGTCATGTCTCCTTGCTTTAACTCTACGAACTCTCTTTGTTGTGGTTGCAACAGTGCCGGATTATAATACTTCTGATTGAATTCCTCCAGGAAATCCAACCAAGACATGGTATACATGTTTCTCCTCAACTTAACCGACTCCCACCAGAATCTTGCATCCCTTTTTAAAACAAAGGACGCACACAGAATCCTCTCTTGGTCATTCAACTCCATAAACTCCAATATCGTATGGAGTAAAGACAACCATTCCTCAGCATCCAGAGGGTTTGTGGAGCCCTCAAACTCTGGTGGCTTCATGCGTCGGAATCTTTCATATAATGGCTCGATATTGATCCTGGGTTGTAGTTGAGGTTGTACCACTTCTTCTTGTGTTGCTGGAGGTACTTCTGGTTCTGGTACAGCCATTTGAGGGGCTTGGTCTTCTTTCTGTTCCTGTCTCTGCTCCATTTGCTCTAGTCTTTGTCTTAACTCAGCATTTTCTCTCATTTGAGCTTCTATTAAGGCTTCTAGCTCGTCCACTCTTTCTGACAACACTGGACGTCCTCGTATATTCCGTATATTTCTTGGTTTCACCATCTTATCCTATTTCCTAAAATCGCATAAGAATCAATCATTAGGTTTTTCACAATCATATTTTTACAATATAAGTACAAGTAAATTTTAATCATCACATAATTTTAACATTTCACATATTGCATATGTCAAAATATGGTTATCAGTTCTTTTCATTTCAAAAGTACATTAGTTTGAAGGCTTTCCTCAAAATAGCCTTTCAACGCTGTCATATATACACATATACAGTTATATATGCACATACTTATACAACACATGTATTTCTACTACTAATCTCCTGGCTGAGGTTCCTCTGGAATTTCCAAAAACTCAATTGGATCCATTTCCTCATTGTCTGTTCCGTTTCCAGCCTTAGACGGCGTTGAACCTTCAGCTGGATCTGCTCCTTCTGGTTGTCTCAATGGACCTACCTCATGATCGTTTGCCATCGGCCCAAATCCATATAGACGGTCTAACATTACTTCTTGTAGCAACTATTCACGCCTCTTGCACACCATGCGCTCCATCATCATTTCCTCCTCTACTTTAGCTACATCAATAATAAACTCGCGTAAAGTAGCAGGGTATAGAGGGGTTACTCTCTGTCGTAGGTCTAGGGTAAGTCCCTTCCAAAATATATCACAAAAGTTATCATTTGTGATGTTGGTTAGAGGACACGCCCTTACGATAGTATCTTGGAATCTGATCGTATATGAAAATACAGTGTCACTCAACATCATCTACTGCCTCTCTGCCTTCAGAACAAAATCTCTGACATCCGCATAACTGGGCATGGCTAGTGGTGGTGGTACTGTCCTACTCTCAGGAGGGCCTGCCACTGGTGCAGCGCTCTTTTGTGGAAACTGTTCTAGCATGACTTGGTGAAACTCGACCCAATCCATTGTTAGCAGCATCTCCTGATCGCAATACTCCCAATACAATCGTGCGTCCTCACGGAATGTGCCAATGGCCATCAGAACCCAGTAATCCTGATCGATATCACATTGGCGCATGATGACCTCAATGTTGTGTATCCAGTCTCTCGTAGAGATCCCCTGTTGACCTCCCTCGAACGCCGGTGGATGACTACCTCTAAATGCATGTACAGCTCGTACTGATACTCTAGCTCCTATACGGGCTCGATCTCCCACCACTGGAATGTCTACTGCCACAGGAGGGTTTACTATCGGCCGCGGAGGTGGTGCTTGTACTGGTGCTGGCACTACTATCCTTGGCGCTAGTGGCTCAGGCACAGGCGATCGTTGTATCTCTCGTCTCATCATGGATGGTTTGATCACGGGTCTAGTCCATACCCGGATCTGTCCTCTAGGGCGGTATGGATGAGGTCTCACATACGGTGGTCTAGTCATCTTAAGTCCTACAAAATATATAA
Source organism: Antiaris toxicaria (assembly GCA_035233585.1). Classification (NCBI taxonomy): domain Eukaryota; kingdom Viridiplantae; phylum Streptophyta; class Magnoliopsida; order Rosales; family Moraceae; genus Antiaris; species Antiaris toxicaria. The sequence goes on from CP141157.1 coordinate 27,984,880, forward strand.
TTTCAAATAGATGAAAGTTAACTAATCTTAAAGAAGCCAACTTACTTGGATTGATGAGCAGATCGCGCTTCGTGTCAATAGGGATATTATCAACCGCTCTGATACCAATCTGTGACGTCCCCTGATTCCAACCACTCGCAACTGTCATGAATCGACTCTACGACCGACCAAGACCGTTCGTGTGCTGAATCTGAGTCGTCAGTTTTAAAACTCTTTTGCTCATAATGGGTAAGTACCAGGGTCTAAAATTTCACCCATAATTTTTTTTTCTTTAATACATACTTTTTCCTATGAACACCAAGTAAGAAAACGATATAAAATATAATACTGGCTCTTCTATGTCATAAATAAGTACAACATACTATACAACGTATATAATGTATATATGTACTGTATATTTTGTCTTCAAACATATTTTCTTTAACTCAAAAAGCTCAGCGGAAAACTTGAGGCAAGACCAAGTCCACGGTGAGTTCCCTATCCCCTTGACACGCTTGCATCCTGCCACCATCCAAGAATCTACTGAACAGGTTTCTTACCTGCAACATGAATAAACTGATGAGCTAACAGGCTCAGTAAGTTCAAACATTCATATTAAGAATCATCTTGATTCAAAAACACTAAAACTTAATTTCCTATGAATAATACTATTCACCATGAATAGTACTATTCATCATGAATAGTAACTTTGACCTTGACCGATGAATAGTCCCAGTTACCCTAATTGGTTACTATTCATTTTACCCTAACTGTGTATTATTCACATATCCTAATCGAATTTACATCACTCTAATGTAAATTTAGGTTATGCTCAATTATGATTTTTATCATTTGTTGATTGCTTATTCTCTATTATATTTCTAGTGTAGAGCTCTATTTATGACAGTACCGATGATTATTAGTGCGCTGACTGGGAGGGTCTAAGAAGCGACCTTAGAACATCATCCTCCACAGCCTTAATAACCCTGTAGGATTTAAACAAACCTCCACCACTATGTTGGAGGGTCGGTACGCCTTAATGGTTTCATTACCATTTTTCAATTTATAGTTTTGACCAAGTGATCTTATATGTCACCTCAAGGTCACTATCCTCCATTACCCGCAGGTCTTACTTATTTTCATTATTTGGGATATGTTAATCTAACTAATCCCTAAATACTTATAGGATTTTATATCTAGTGTACATCTAGAATAGAATAGATTAACACAGTATTTCATGTTGCAGACATGAAAATGCTTGAATTTACCAATACTGCGCTAGTGTCCACTTCCGGAACTCCTCCGTAGTTCTATCTTTATTTTGGGTTCCTACAGACATAATAGTGTCTGTTAATATCCTGTTTTATTATCATTTTAAATATATATTTATTTTACTTAACAATTCTACATATTTAAATTTTGTTTGTGGTACACGGTCTACAACACGCCCGTGTTCCAGCCCGTGTACCTCTCGGGTCTATTCTACACGGCCATGTTGTTTTCTTTTTTAGCCGTGTAACTGTACACGGCTCGATACACGCCCATGTTCAAGCCCGTGTACCTCTCGGATTATAAAATTTTTCCTATACACGGCCGTGTATCCCTTTACACGGCCGTGTTCCTCAAAATTTTTAGAATTTTAACTTTAAAATCTTTATTTTGAGTTTTAGAAGTTTATCTAAGTTATTTTAGGTCTTTTAGGATTCTTTCCGAGCCTTTTCGGAAATTTTTGGTCAAAATGACCATTTTACCCCTAACGGGTCTCGGGATCGTAATTGTTTCGTCCTATCATTTTTTCTTATTTTTTGAGTCTAATTATTTTTAAAATAATATTTTCTAGATTTCTGTATCACTTTACAGTTTAAATTGCTGCAAAATCTCAACTTCATTTTTCCCGGCCCTCAGTTACTATTCATCCATCACCTATGGTCGTTTTTTCATTTTTCGAGCGTTTTGGAGTCTCAAATGGCCCTTTCACTACTTATTAAACGTTATTTATCCCGTTCCCGACCTTCGGTCCTCGAGAGGCTCGGGTTTCCTATTCCGGCCTAAATTTTTCCCTCGTTTCCCAAAATACCCCTAACATGAATTTTTTTTTTCTGTTTTAGGCATTTTAGTGTTTTAGGGTCGGTTTACTATTCCTTTTGGGTTGGTTTTCCATTTCTAATCATAATTCACCGAGGGGTCTCGGTTTCCTTCCCGAGTTCAATATTATTACCCCTCATTTTCTGAAATGTCCTTAAGCTGATTTTAGAAATTTCGACAGCATTTCTGCTTATATTTTAAGGTTCCCCGGCGTTAAGTACGCCTCAGAACCTTTGTACCTACCACGTACTATACCAGAGGCCTATTTTATACAAAGTTTCCAACTTTGTATAAAAATTTTCCACATGATTCAACATTTAGAAATCAACACAAATCACAACATTTTTCTTTCAAACTAGCCTTGGTTTACTAGTTAATCATATCTAATTAATTTTCATCACATCACATCATTCTTAGGCTTTCCAATGTATCAAATAACATTCAAAAACCTAACAAAACATGCATTCTAACCCTAGTATAGCCACAGATTTTATGCATAAACACATATAAAATTTCATTTTCTTTCCTAGGGTTTTTATCAACATTCTTCAACATTAAAAAATTTTCCATTTCCTAATGTTCATGCCTACAGTTTTAGCAACAAATTTACATCAAAATTTTCTTGTTTGTTTATTCCAATTCATGCTTAATTCATCACATAATTGAATGAACATTAATACTAAATCAAAACAATAAAACTCATGTAATTTTCACACCATTGAAGCCACGGATTTTCAAGGGAAACATGCAAAATTTTTGCTTGTTTTTCCATCCTAATTCATGCTTTAAATTCTACAACATCAAACCAATCATAGAATCAACAAATCAACAATTTTTTTCATTGTTTTTCAACCCTCCAAACCCACGGATTTTCTATGGAAAATCAAGGAAAATGCTTCAAATTTGAAGCTTACCTTGATTAGTTGATGCCTTGAGATTGGAAACGCAATTCAAGCTAGGTTTGATGTGAAATTGAAAACAAAATTTTTGGTTTAAGGGGGGTAAAGCTCACGGTCTTGGGCTGAAGAAAAAGAGTAAGAGTTTAGTTGGTTTTTCCATTTTTTTGCTTGAATTTTGATGTCTATTAAGGGCTTTTTTGTAATTTTTTTCCAATAATTTCCTAATTGTTCAAGGACTAAAAAGTAAAGATTTTGGGGCAAAAATCAAAATTTTTTCTTCTCCCTTTCCAAGTAGCCGAATGGCCTTCTAAAAATTTTTACAAAATTTTTTTAATGGCTTTTTGGCATGATCTTAGCCATTGATCATAAAGTAGGCTAATCTACACCATACACCTTTCAAAATTACTTTCTAATTTTAAGAAAAATAATTTGTATTATGACATAATCAAGGTGATGTCATCAACTATTCATATTAATTCATTAATTAATTCGTGGTCAATTTTTGACTGTAATCCGATCCGAACGGAACTTTACCGAAATCGCGTAGGCGAGTGCTTAGCGCCTCCAGCACGATCGGTTTATCTTATTTTGCTTCCTTTTGATCAAAATTCTCTACCGTAAATTTCTATTATTTTAGTACATTTCAATGCACTCTCTAGGGTTTTCGGCTCTGATTTCGAACCATCTCACCTAATTATGTCCGGTAAGATTTTCCATCCCCAAACTCACACATTTTAACACTACCAGAACATTTTTACACTATTCACAACAGTATTGGAATACAACTTTTTCACATTTTATTCATTAAAATTGTTATACACATATAATTTAAACATATTTCAAGAATCTAAAATTCCCGGTTATCACAACCGAGTTACACGCAGATCATTGGAAACGTCCATGATCCTAATGAGCTTTACGCTCGCTGGCCATATACCCCATTATGTATTAAGAGCCATAAACATTAGCTCGTCATACTTAACTATAAAGAACCTCTTCAAGCGGAAGAGGCCGGTACGACACGAAGCCTTTTAATTACTAGTTATTTATCCGATCTGGCCATATACCCTACTAAGCTATCCCTAATCTTACCCGATAGGGATGTATGGCATCTTACTAATATTTTAATCAGTCTACGCGATTGTGAAACTATATGTTTCTCTTAATATGCTATGGAACATCGTGTGCATAGTTTGTATACTTAACATACAATAAAAACCAATATTTTAAAATCATTTTGCTTATACTGTAGGCAGAGTTGTACTTACCTAGTTTGCACGTAAACTTGTACTCTTGCCTTTATCAAAATTTACAGCTAACCACCTGTCAACATAACACACTCCATTAACACTTTTGCTGAGTCACTAATACTTTTAGTGACTAAAGTAGATAAAATCATTTGGTACCGATTGCCGTCGGTACTAACTCGCTCTCTATTTAGAGTTTGATTCTCTAGGCATGCTTAATTAATTTATTGCCCTATAAAATGATTACAATGTTCTTAGGTCACTTTTGCCTTTAGTGATTGTTACTTGCATCGTGGTATGGTATCGAGGTCTATCGGTACCCTATTGTTCTACTTTGGGAATTTGATGTGTATATTTTATTGTATATGATTAATTGTCTTCTTGATAGATTAATCATCATTCCTCATAGTATCGTTCAAACACGATCCTTGACTGGTTGCTGATCAGTTAACTGACTGGTTACCTCGCACGTCGTGAACTAGGTAGCCTACCGGGTTACTATTGCTTGTTTGGTGTGATAGCTTACCGAGCTACCCACACTGTCTTGGTTATTTTTGGAAAATCGTTTTGGTTGCCTTATAAAGTTCTTGAAAAAAATTGTGTTCTTTGGAACCGTCTCTTTATCACCTCGTTGGAAGGTAGGGGACATTTCATGAAAACCCTATTTTTATTTTAAAGAGTTAGAATACATTTTAGTGTTGCATTTTAAAAAGAGGTTTTTGAACCGTTTATCGAAACTGTTTTAAAAACATGTTTGAAACGACTTCGTTTGTAAATTTGGCGAACATAACATTTTTTGTCCTCGATGAGATGAACAACTCTAGTGTTCAACTCAGAGCTTAAATCAAACTTAAACGGGTCCTAAACTTACCAAACTCATGGCCTATTTTATGTCCAGTTTTATAAAAATCCCAGTTTTACGCTATTTTAATAATGGCTCTGTTTGAGGTAAGTTGCAGCCAAATTTTTAAAACATGCATAGGTTGTCTTAAAGGTTTTGACGAGATCTACAATTTTCATGTTGATCCTGAGATCTGATTCGAAATCTAAGTGGTCCATTTTTAACAAAACCTGAGACTATTTCCAGTGCTCAGATATTTAGTCCCAGTTTTGGGCACCGAATGAATACCACTCGAAAAACCTATCGTAATGTCGTTTTTGGCCAAAAGCTATTAGATGTAAAAATGACCATAACAAAATTTCCTTAAAACTTTGTGTCATCAAATCCCAAATTCAGAGCCTACGGGGGTCAAAATTGTCAAAACCCGTGGCCTTTTTTCAGGGGATAGATTGTGTCCAATCACTACAACATCCGTACAATCAGACATCCATTCGTAAAAATGTAAGTCACAATCACATAACCACATAACTTAAAAATGAAAAGCTAAGGGCTCAAAAATAATACCACCCATTTACATTAACAAATACACATAAATGGCCTTGATCAGAACTTAAAAATAACTAACCACCAAAAGGGTTTTGGTTTTACCTCTTGTGCTATGAACCAAGCACAAATCCGAATCAAAGGCTTGAGAGACCGAAATGGCTGTGTGAACCAAAGAGATTGGGGTTGGTTTATGCTAGGAAAGACACCAAAAATTTTCCTCTTAATATCAAACCAAAACAATAACTAAAATCACAAAGGTTGAATTCTAAAAACTTACCCTTGATCACCTTGAAATGGCTTGGATTGAATCTCCTATCACAAACTTGAAAGAGGGCTGGATTTTGGTAAACTTTTGGCTTGGCTTTTGGCTTGAAAGATGGTGGTTTTGGGGGTGTGGGATGGTCGGCTACAGCAAGGGAAAGAAAGAGAGAATGAGTTGTGTTTTTGGGGGTGTGAAAAAGAAAGAACAAAAACCTAAAGCCTTAGTCACCCTTTTATAGACAAACCAAGTAAAATTAACCAACCTTAAGCTCAATTAATTATCCACATTTTTTGCCTAATCAAGGGACAAATTTTGCTACAATTTCAGCCTTCCATTCACTAAGGGCTGTGCGTGGAAGAGGGGCTAAAATAAACAAAGAATTTTTCTTGGCCATGTGCTTGAATTTGGAATTGTTTAATCCATGTGTCATAACTATTGCATTTTTTGATTGCCACCTTTTAGGCTATGTGTGCAGTTGAATGCAACTACTTTTCGGCCAGAAATGCATGGTTTTTTAGGCCAAAAATTCATCTGCATTTGCTCCTCTTTGCAATCTAATTTTCTACTGTGGTGTTCGGTTCTTTCTTGGTAGTGTTCTAGTTTTCACTCGGAATTGAGTTTTTTGAATCTGATTTTTGTACTGATTATTCCTAGTCGGTTTATACTGTCTAAGAGCCCATTCTATACCAGATTACTATTTATTTCCTATACTGTGGTTGTGTCTACACTGTGTTGTCCTTGCACACGTAAAATGAGGCGTTCCCGTGCAAAATTTCCAACACAGTGTCTTTTGATTAATTTGGACGTTTTGATTCCAATTTTATCAGTTTTATGTCCATCTGAGGTCGTCTGGATTAGTTTTCAGGATCTGTGTGACGCCTTCTCAAAAAATGTGTCAGGTGCCCGATTGACTAATTTGGGTGTTCTGAGTCGAAATATATCAGTTTCAGGGTGAGAAAATGTCGTCTTGACCCTCTTTCTGATACTGCGTATCTCTCAAATGAAATTTTACATTTTGTACTCGATTGACCAAATTGAGCCTGTTGACTGCTAATATATCAGTTTTATGTCAAATTAAGGTCATCTTGGCCATAAATCTGACACTGCATTTTCCATTACTCACTATTCACTATTTTCTGCTTAACTGTCTAGTCTGAGTGTGCTGACTCCGATTTTGTCAGTTTCTAGGTGAGAAGAGGTCATCTGGACCTTCGTTCTCGGTACTATACCTCTGCTAGGGTATTTCTCACTGTTGTGCTCAGATGTTCGGTCTGGGCGTTCTAGTGATCTGTTCACTAGTCTTGTGTCAAGAAATGGTCGTCTGGACCAGTTTCCTGATACTGTGTGTCTCATATACTTATACACATAATAGGATGGACCGATTTCACAGTCGGTTGCCCTTTTCACTACATGAATAGTAATTAAACATCATTGTTCTTGTTTAATCAATTCAACTAGAAATTATACTATATTTTTCAACTTAATTACTCATTACATAGTAATTAAGTTTCATGCATCTTGAGAGCCATTATAGTGGCTTTCTGCTCTGTACACGGCCTCCTACACAGGCGTGTACGTTTGGACATGGGCATTTACTAGTTGAGACTACTTAACATGGCCATGTCTTAGAAACAGGTTCATTGACCCGAGTGGTACACGGCCACTTGCATGGCCGTGTACCTGACTGTGTCACACTACATGGCCGTATACACTTACACAGCTTCTTTCTTGTCTATAATTAATCCGATATATGGCCACCTACACGGCCGTGTACCTAACCATGTTCTTCAATACTTGCACTAAAAGACATCAAATTATTCCTCAATTTCTCATTATATAGAAATTAGGTTATAGGAATGGGGCGGTCCTCACATATGCAACATAGATCGAGATAATTGGGTCATGTTAGCTGTTAGCACCTTTTAGGAAGATACTCTCGTATGTACTGGGATTCTTGTGACCAGGATTAGCACTTAACTGGACCGAGTTTCGCCATACCATGATCTATTGATTCTCTCGTTGGAGTCCAATATCAGCCTTAGTTTCCTCATAGACAAGTAGGGTGTCACTTCTAACACCGCCTATGTCAGTCTGATGAACAAACTGAGAGACTATAGTCGATGTCCAGTGACACAGTTCTAACGTATTGTGTGTGCTACAAGGAATTGATGAGGACTTCTGCAGCATATGTTGGAGAAGACTCATGACTGAATTAAGACTGTGTCACGGCCCAAAAGTTAGACACGTGACACGGCAGTCAAATCATAATATCAACCCGAGATTTAAGGAAAAACATTTATTACGAAAAGCGGGTCAACATTATAATTTAGCTAAGCCTAATTAATTATAAAGTAGCATCATAACCACATAATAAAATAAAGTAGAAAATAAATACTTTTTAATGCGGAAATCAAACACAAAATCGGTTTTCAAAAGAAATTACCAACCATAAAATATTCCCAAGCATGAAATTTAAATAACGTGAAATAAAGTCCAAACTTAATTTCTCATTACATCAGAACGAGAAACAGAAAGAAGAAGATGGAGAAAACGGATAGCATCATCTTCGGTAGAAACGGATAGCTCAACAAATTTCGGAACTGCTACCTCCCGCACATGGAAGTAGTTATTTCGAAATCACAAAGAAAAGGGACGTGAGCGCTGGCTCAGTAGGACAGAAACAAAGGTGGGTTAAACAGGTAACATTTAAAAATATGACATAATATTCGTTTCCAAAGATAATCAACAATTTAAGAATACATGGCATAATAATCATTTAAAACAAATAATCAACAATTTCGTGAAAACATTTTTAATATAAGTTTTATTCTGCTGAGGACTTAGCGTAGCTACAATATACGTGCCCCAATATTAAAATAATAAATCATTAAAATAAACTATCATATTTTGAGTAAGGACTTGTCGTAGCTATAATATACGTGTCTCGAATTGAATTATCCTAGATCATCTCGTTACGGTCTAAATAGGCCGAACGGGCCTGCGCAGGTTTAGGGACCTTCCCCCATGGCGTCAACTTTAGGACGCACGCATCATTTACAATGATCGTGAACTAGAGCTCAATTATGTTCACCGGATTATTCAAAAGATGGTATTTACCAAGTTATATTATGCCATAAATCAAAACACGTTTTAAAATACACATTTAATTACCAAATACGTTGCATGCGTTTATTTCATAAAAAACAATATAATAATTTCATAAACTGAAAACAGCATACCATCGATAAAACAGGGAAATTTAAAACACTTGAATACTCCCAGAAAAGGCTAGAAAGTCCTACCTCGATTATCGCACAAGCGTTACGATAACGTGATCCACAAATCCAGCAAGAACGTCAAATAAATCCTATAATCACAACATATGATCAGTCTAGGTCTAGACATAATCATCCAATCATTTTAGTGTGCCACAAAAGATTTCAAAACGTTTAATAAACATTTGGGATTTAAAATTTGTGAAAAACTCTAAGTTAGGATATTACTGGACATGGACAGACTGACCTAGGCTGATTTTAAAATTAATATTAATTCATTTTTAATCCCAAAAATTTTAAATTTTTAATATGTTAAACAAGACATCCGTAGCTTTAATTCCATATAATTTTTGGACATCGTTTGATTATTCAATTAGGCCAAAAACCGAGGGGTTGTTTTCAGGCATAAAATCTGGGTTTCAGTTTCAGTTTAAAAACTGGCAGTTCTGTCCGCCTATCTTAGAAAAATATTTTGACTAAGCAAACGGATGCGTTTGGTTCTGAAATTTAAGGCATTTAGGGCACATCTTGAATTTAATTTTAGGCTCAAGAATCACTCGAAAATCGTTTTTAAAACTCAAGTTATGGCTGACACAAATTTACTGTTCATATGGTAATTTTCTAGATTTCCGTTTTTCTGTGTCCGAATTTCAATTAGTCTCAAATCAACTCAATTTTCATCCAATGATCACGAAATTTTGTGGAGAACCTTATTTATATGTGGTTAACACAACCCAAGAATCAAATTGACAAAAACATAAAATTTTACACATGTGATAATAGGGTTTTTGAAAAGGAAACAAAGAGGCAAAATTTTTAGGGTTTGAGAGAGAGATTCACACCTTGTTTGTGCTGCACTATTTTTGATGCTTGGTCTCCTTTTTGGCTGAATTTGTGTGAGTGTTGGGGTCTTCAAAACAATAGGAAAAACAGTGGAGAAAACCATATAAATTTCGGATTTAAAATCAAAAGGAGAAGGAAGGAAAAAGTTGATTTCTCACCTTGTTTTTGTCTCAAAATTTTGTTAAATCCTTAAGCTGCCTTTAGGTAGGTTTTTGTTTGTTGTTTTGGGGTTGTTTTGGGAGAGAAAATTCAGAGAGGAAACAAGGGGAGACTGGCCGAATTTTTGAGAGTGAAAGGAAGGGTGAATAAGAGTTAAAAGAGGGTTTTTATACTAGGTTTTTCTTTCCCTTTCTCTTCCTTGTTTGGCCGAAAATTTTAAGAGGCAAAAGGGAAAGTTTTTGTGCTGTTTTGATGCTAGGGTTTTCTCTCTTATTTCCCCTTAAGTGGCCGAAAATTATCCATTAGTTTTTAGGAAAAAAAATAATTTGAATTTTGAATGAGTTTTGACCTAGCTTTTAATTCAAATAAAATCTCCTTTATTTCCTACACTTTATGGCCGAAATTCTTCTTTATATTTAAGGGATGAAATTTAAATTTGAATCCTCCTTGGATTTGTGAGATTTAAATTTTAATTAAAAATCCCAAGTGATGGCCGAATATTTTTTTTGAAGTTAAAATTGTTGACTTTTTGAGCGGTATTTGACTAGGAAACCAACCTAGGGTTTCCAAAAGATTTTTAATTACTTTTTGGCACACTAATTTTATTTAAATTATATATTGACCCTTAAATAAAATTTAAGGCGTCACAGACTGAGGTAAACGTAGTTCAAGGAACATCCATTAATGCTAGAAACGATTCAGACGATGAAGAAGAAGACCCAGAAAGAGTTTCCTATACTTCAAGAAAATTTGATGTACAAGGCTATGATATATATAGCCTTCATATTATGTTGATATGTCTGAAATGACTTGTAAATGTTATGTAATGACATGTATATGTGATGAACAGTTATGAAATGTTATGATATGTTACTATGATATGATGATTCTTGTGGTTCTACCCTAACTGCAAAGGCAAAATACACGATAAATACATATGGTTAATGGATATAAGTGGACATTGTCCTATACTATTCAAACGAGGAGAAGAGCTTGTAACTCTCTTCTAGAGGCCCAAATAAAAGAGAATCCAGAGTAAAGATAGAATTCTGAAGGAATTCAGGAGTTGCTAGCTGCTGTAGAGCAAACAGTTACGGTAGAGTGAATTCAAAATGAAGATGAAATGAAATCTTTGTACCCTTACTTGTCCTAATTTTTGAGGACAAAAATTTTATAAGGAGGAGTAAATGTGACAACCGGGAAATTTCATCATTCTCGAAAAATCGGTAAAGAGAATGTACACGATGAATTCTATATTTAAAATGTGAAATATAGTGATTTTATGTATATACGCATGTGTCTCACACACAATATCAAGAAATTGGTTAAGACGACCTTTTCTTGATATAAAACTGATATATTTGGAATTAGTACGCTCAAATTAGCCAATTGAGCATAAAATGTAACTTTTGACCCACAGATATACAGTATTAAGAAGTTGGTCAAGATTAATTTTTCTTGAAATAAAACTGATATGTTTAGAATCAGTGTGCTCAAATTAGTTAATTAAGCACAAAAAGTAATTTTTGACCGGGAAATTGCAATACTAGAAAACTGGTCGAGATGACCTCAAATAAATGCAAAACTAATATATTTGGGTTCATTACACCCAAATTAGTCAGTATAGCATATGTTAAAATTTTTACTAAAAAAAAAAGTATATGAAGGTAGAAAAGATCAGATTTTTTAAAAAAGGCCCTCATTTTTCCTTCTCTCTCTCTTTCCTCCCCTACACCGTAAGTGAATAGTAATCACGAATCGGAAACAACGTCCATTTTGGACACCGCCGGTCTCGTTGGAAAGTTCTTAATGAGCTGAGTCCAACGGTGTGCTGACTCGATGGAACCGTTGCCGGAGGACGCCGCATGCACTGCTCGAAGCTACTAGAGGCACAAAATTTCCCGATGCTATATCTTTGCCGTCTGACCTTCGATCGAGGTAATTCTGGTCCCAATAGATTCTTGGTGAAGAGGAGAACAAAACCTATGTCTTGTTTCACCTTAATGGCCATCAGATCGCACTGCCCAAAGCTTCACCATCGTTGCCACAACGCCACTGTGGAACTCATTGATTCCGGTGGAGGTGAGCAACACCGCTTGGCCCAAATTGCTCAGAATAGTGTGAAGAACAAAAGCCCCAAGGCAATTTCAAGAAATAACCATGGGATATGGACCACCCGACTAGCTCAAGTCGTCCATTCTCTTTTCCTTTGCTTTTTCTTACTTAATATGCTTTTCTTTATTTCTTTTATAGGACTTGGGCTTGAAAAACTGTATTTAACTAATAACTTAATGAAAATATCATTTCTTTGAAATCACATATATACATTACTCCATTTCATTTTTTCGTAAAATACTAGGGATACTGTTTTCTTTAAAATACTTAGTAATAGAAACATACTTTATTACATAAGTGTACCTTTAAACTTGCTTCACTTTATACATAATACACTTGTCTTGTCTTGTCTTTATACATTTATACATATATTCTGGTACTACATTCTTTTCACAGCGGATAGTTTACGTAGCGGATCCATAACCCGTCCATGACACTGTAGGAATTTGCCTACCAGTCCTTTAGCTCTTTTTCATAATGCATGTTGCTTACTCTTGTTACCTACATCACGAGCAGACTAGTGAGCTAGAGCTCAGTAAGTACAAACATATAGATAAACATGATTTATGCCTAACACTTAGGGTTAGTCTGCTATGTGTGTCTATTTTCTGTTCTTGTGCTTTCTTCATTCTTCTTTTCTTTGTCTTTTCTTTCTTTTCTTTTTCTTTTTCTTTTCTTTTCTTTTCTTTTCTTTCCTTTCCTTTCTTTATCTTTCACTTAAGAGCCTGTGATTGGACATACATAATGTGCGCAGACCAATGGGGGAGAGGGGGAGCAACCCACCAATCGACCCCGAGGTCAATCTTAACACTACCACATTTGAGGTAGCACATTAAGCTATTAACTACCACACTTAGGGTAGCACCACACTGGGTGGAGGCTATCTTTAAAACCTCACACTGGGAAGGCCGATATACCAACCTTACATTTTTAATCTTATTATCTTGCTTACATTTATCTTTCTTTACGTTAGCTTTTCATACCTTTCTAACTTGTCGAGCATGTTAGATTATTACACCACCACATATATATAACTATATATACACATAATTCTATAGTAAGTTAGTTCGTGAGTAGATATGTAAATGTCTGTACTTACAGTATTTGTGCTAAAGTAAGTGTTCTTGAGTCCTTTGAATTCCTGTGCCCGTCATCGGTTAGGTTTCCTATAATCAGTAAGTCGTTGGTCAATTACATTTTACTAAAGAGCTTTCGTTTTACTAAAATCTGAACTTAGGTTTTTAAAAACTTAATTAAAGTCTTAGGATAGCATTTAAAGCCTGAACAATTCTATTTATACCTTTCTAGAACCCTTTTGCAAAATACCATTTTGTCCCAAACTTTTGATAAAATTACCGTTTTGCCCCTAGTAGGGTTTTTCTTCGTTTCCTAGACTTAAATTTTAATTTTGATCTTTAAAATCCTGTTTAGACTTTTCGGGGGCTCTAACGATCCTTTCCGGGTAGTTTAGAAATTTTGATCAAAATGATGAATAGTAACTTTGACCTAGACTGTAAACATTTTATTTTTCTACTTAAACTGACTTTTCTAATCCCAAAAGTCATAAAATGACCTTCTAGAAAGTTTAACGCTCCTCTTTTGACCTTTCTAAAATTTTAAGTCTAAATGACCATTTTACCCTTGACGGGACCTTAGATCGTAAAATTTGTATTTTAACGTTTTAACTGGGTTTTCTAGTCCCAAAAATCATAAAATAGTTTTTTTAGGCCTTATTGAGCTTTTACGACATTTCTTACCGAAATGCTCAGATTACTATTCACTCGACCCTCCGGTGGTACTATTCTGACCCTTGGGGTCGTTTCTCATTTTTCTAACCTTTCGGGACCTCAAATGGATAATTCACTAGCTATGAAATCGTCCATCATTCTTTTCTTGAGCCTAGGTTCTCGAGGGGCTTGGGTTTTCCCATTCTCGATCCTAATTTACCCCTCGTTTCCTAAAACGTCCTTCGTGCCATTATAAAAATTTTGGTAGCATTTCTGCTAAAATTATAGGTTCCCGACGTTTAGGTAATGCCTCAAAACTATCTATCCTATTCTAACCTGCTACGTACTATACCACAAACCTAATTTTATGTAAAAGTTACAAACTTTTTATGTAAAATTTTCCATCAAAACACAATCGTTTCTAACGGGATTTCAACCCGTTCTTTCTCATTTTGAGATCCAGTTTAAAACACCAATTCCATTTCGTTTCATTCCTTAATATATCACATCAATAAAATCTTTTTACCCCTTAACTCATACATGGTTTCTTTAAGTAAACCTAAACAAAAGTTTTGTTTCAAAACTTCATTTTTCATCATTCAATTTTCCACGTCAATACATGTTTATCACAACACAAAAACTAATGTAATCCATCAAAATTTCATTCATTTTCTTCTTGGAATGCCACGGCTCCCTCTTAGATATCAACCATAAAATTTTATTTTTACGTTTTCGTCCTTTTCTCATCAATTTCCCACATTAAACTTCATTGTCAAACCACTAGAAATCAACGCTTGACATAAATTTTTCATTCACCAACACACACATACGCATACACGGTTTCATATCACCCAATGACCAGACTTTTTATTCTAGCTTCCAATGCTAACCAAACTTCATTTCTATGCTTTTCTTTGTCTCAAAAACATATTAACACATAAACATAACAATTTGATGCAACCTTTTTTTCACTTTCCAACCATGGTAACCCATGGATTTTACTTGAAAAATAAGCACTAAAGTTGATGTTTTTCAACTCTATTTCATCACTTTCCTTTATCTCTTCTTTTCACATGATTTACAACACCAAAACAACCAAATAAAATTTGAAATTCTAACTTCAAAACAGGCCATATCCCACACGGTTTTTGAATGGAAAAAGAAGAGAAAATCATGCAAAAATGAAAGCTTACCTTACTTTCTTGATTTCTTGATGCTAGGGAGGGATTTTGCACACTTTCCTTGAAGAAAACTTGAAGAAAATTTCTTGCTTCAATGGAGGAAAGCTCATGGCTGCTTGGAGGCTGAAAGAACACAATTTTTTTCTGGTTTCTTTCATGTTAAAACCGTGTGGATTTAAAGCCAAAAAGGAGGGACCAACTTGCAATACTTTTAAGGACCTTTTTGTGCAATTTTCCAAACCTTTAGGGGCTGTTTTGTAATTAATGAAAACTTGGCAGATTGTTTTCTGATTTTCCATTGAAAAACCACCACTTAACATGCTCTAGAATTCTCTTGAAAGTTTGCTAAGTTTTCCTTGACTTTTTATGTTGACTTTGCATCTTAACCATTGGATCAAAGTGACTTTAAACTCTAGCCCTTGGATTTGGATGTATCCATACATCCATTCAAAGTTTCACACTTAATCTTTGACTCCACATAATTATCTTGGTCAAACTTTTTGACCAAAAGTCAAACCGAACGACTTTGCACCGAAATCACACAGATGAGTTTCTAAGGTTGTTCGTGCGATCGGTTTTTCTTAATTCACTCCGGTTTGCCTAAAAATTCATACTGTAAGTATTTCATCCGTTAGTGTCATACAATATATTTCTAAAAATTTTGAAACTGGAAAGGCATCATTTGTTCGATTTCAGCTCGGTAAAATTTTCCATTCTTACTCACACTTGCTTTGGCATAGTTAGAACATTTCGTTGCATTCTAAATAGTGTTAAAACATATATTTTATGATTATACACATAAAAATTATTGTCTACACATATTATACAAAATTTCTGAAGGCAGTAAAATTTCTCGGTTGTGACACGGGATGACGGAGATCGAAGCTCGCCACCGCCGTCTGCTGTTGGAAGCTCGATTCTCAGTGATGGGAGCTCCGATTCGGTAAATTGACACCGGAAATGGGTTCCTCTCGTCGTGATCTACAAATTAGTGCTTATCTTGGCCCATGCCGCCGCCGGTCAATATCGGTCAAAGGCGGGTCAACACTGGTCAATGGCAGTCAACGGCGACCAGACCCTAAATTTTGAAGGATGACCCCCTGGCCTATTTTCGACGTTTCAAACACGTCCATGGCATCGGATTTGCTAACTGAAATTTCAAATGTGAAGAAGGGTGAATTAAAGTTTGTGTGCACGAGATCAAACGACTCTTTTGATCACCGATTGGAGTCAACCTACCCATTGGATGTCATTGAATGACTTCGATAGTGATCTCGACTACTTTCATTCCTCAATTTATTAATTGTAATGATAATATGTTAATTACGAATTATTGGTATGAGAAATGGTCGGATAAGAAAATGTATGAAATGTGAAGATTTTTACGTAAAAAGTTTGAGTTTTTACATAAAAATTAGGCCTCTGGTTTAGTATGTGGCAGATTAGAATTGGTTAGATGGTTTTGAGGCATTTCTTAAATGCCGGAAACCCAAAAATTAAGCGGAAATGCTGCTAAAATTTATAAAACGGCATAAAAGGGTATTTTAGGAAACGAGGGGTAAAAAAAATGTAGTTGGGATGGAAACCTGAGCCCTCTCAGTGACCTCGGCCCGGGAAAGAAGGATGGACGTTTTGAGGATTAGTATATCGCGTATTTGAAATCTCGAAATGCAAGAAAACGAAGAAAAATGACCCCTATATCAGAATAGTTCTACCCGACAGACGGGTGTGAACTAAGTATGAAAATTAGGGTGATTAAAGCGATAAAGATCCGATAAAGAATAGAAAGTTGATTTTCTGATTTTTGGGCTTAGAAAATCCAGTCTAGGTATTAAAATGAAAATGATACGGCCCAAAGGCCCGTCAGGGGTAAAACGGTCATTTTGATCAAAAATTTCAGAAATGATAGAAAAGGGCCCTAATGGACTTATAATGGCTTAATTAAGATTCTAAGGGCCAAAACCAAGTTGTAAATCAAAGACAAGTAAGGGTATGATGAAAAAAAATCCTATTAGGGGCAAAATGGTAATTTTGTCAAATGTCAGTAGAAAAGTTATAAATGAGATATTAGACCCTAAGTTCATGATTGGCAAATGAAATGTAGAATTTTTACATTTTACTAAGCTTTATGTATGAAATGAGGATTGAAAATAACTACTATTATTTCGGTTATAGGAACCAGATCCAGACACGATGAAGGAATGTCCACGGATCTAGAAGGTGAAAAAGGAAATGCCAGTGAAGTATCTGTAAGTTTAAATATTGCATTGTCTGCAACATGAATTTACTTGACATGTTTATATCTATGTGTTATATGTTGTAATTTCAAGCATTTCGTTGACTGCAACATGAATTGAGATGTTATGTTTATGTTTATGTGTTATATAAAAGTTATGTATGTGAGTACTATATGTACTAAAGTGTGACTAACATAACACACACTATAAAAACTACGTTAACAAAGAAATGATTTATGAAATGTTTATGAAAGAAAAAAAAATGAACGAAAGAAAGAAAAGAAATGAAATGAAAGAAAGAATGAACACAAGAAAGAAAAGAATGTAAAGGGTTCTAGACCAAGGGGTAATGGGAATGTCACTTGGTTGGAACCATATAAAAGAACAAAAAGATAAAATAAAGAAAGTGAAAGATAAGTAAGATAATAAGACTGAAGCTTTAAACATTGGCGTACCGGCCTCCTAAGGTGAGGTTTCATGTTATGGCTTCCAATTCGACAGGGTGTGTCCTGGGTGCAGAAGTTTAAAGTTCAAGTTACATTAAGATATGACCATCAATGGGGCTTGCAAGTGAAATTAAAGTAAAGTAAAGAAAAAGAAAAGAATAAAATGATACGAAAAAAAGAAAGAACAACGAAAATGAAAGAACGAAAATAAATGAGCATAATATGCATTAACTCAATGGTTGATGCTATGTGCTATGTTAAATGTTCTACTTTAAGTATGTTTAAGTATGTGTAAGTATGTTTACGATGTTTAAGCATACGTTAAGTACGTTATGTTTACGATGTTTAAGTATATGTAAGTAGGTTTATGATGTTTAAGTATATATGTTAAGTATGTTTAAAGTACACTAAGTATGTTGAAGTATGTGATAAATACGATTATGATGTAAAGTATGTTTACAATATTATGTGTGTTAAGTATGAAGTTTAAAGGAATGTATGATATATGTTATATTAATGTTCTGATGCCATAGTTGGTATCAGATATGGTCCATCCTATATGGTATGAGTTCTTATATGTCATGTATGTATATTTGAACTTACTGAGCAATTAGCTCCCAAGTTTGTTCATGTTGCAGGTAAGCAACATGCACAACGATGAGACAAATGATGGATGACGAATGAGATCTGCATGTGCCAAGGGAATGGTCAAGGGTTATGGTACTGTTATGAGTCTTTCACTGAGCTATTTGAAAGAATGCAAAGTTAAATGAGTGTTGAAATGAAATGTTTATGATGTAATAAAGTTTAAATTATATAAGATGTTTACGTAGTAATGATTTATGATGGAACGGTTTGAAATACGAAAAGCCCAGTTTAAAAAAAAAATTTGTACGTGTTAAATAACAAAGTTAAAATGACAAAGTTTAAAGGTATAAAAGTAAGTAAGTTTAAACATGAGGTGACAGGCTATTGCAATTGGATTCAGAGCTCGACCATGAGGCGACAGTCTTGGGATTGTAGGTAAATAAATCGGTAAAAACGTATCAGAGTGGCGCAGCGGAATAATAAAAATTTTTAGATCGTTAAATATCTCATGATGCCATATACAATAAACCATCAATAATTAAAACTCATACCTCAAGGACGCCAATCTTGTAGGAGGAGAATGACTGGAGGCTTCAACCAACTAGCCTTCTCTACTATTCTCCAATTCCCGAATGGCTGAGTGTGTGGGCACTCTGAACCTCGATCGGTATGCTAGCACTGCTAGTCTTCTTCCGACCACCCAGATCTCTAAAGAACTTATTGTCACGATGAGCAGTGCAATAATAAGCCTGCTCACCTGAGAGTCTGTGGTCTTAGAGAATTGGAGTGGCAGGGCCTCTATTTATAGACCTGCATGAGGTGATTCTCTGAATTCGAATTGGATTAGGAAAAGATATTCTCCCTTATCCATATCCATAAAATCTGAATTTTCCATGGGAAAATTCCAACAATAAAATTCGGTTTATTTAGGATAAATCCAATCCAAATCTAAATAAGATTTTAACTAGAATTTTATCTCCCTATTTCAACCAAAAAATCTGAAATTTCCTAGGAGATTTTCCCTCCAAAAATTCGGCCATATTTAGGATAAGGGAGAATCAAAATTCCACTAGGATTTTCAAGCTTGAATCTTATCTCAACCTTATCCAAAATAACTGAATTTTCCTAGGAGATTTCCTCCATAATTTCGGCCACTTTTCAGGGAAGGAGAGAATCCAAATTCAACTAGGATTGAAACTTGAATTTTTCCCTTGAACCTTATCCACAAAAACCGAAATTCCATTAAGGATTATCCTCAAAATTTCGTCCATAATTTGTTAGGATTTGGATTCAAAATTCAAGTATGATTCTAACAAGATTATCCTCTCCAAATCCAACTCAAATTCGAATTTCAAACCTTGTGGATTTTCCACAACAAATTCGAATCCCACTTGAACTGTGATTCAAAATTTGAATTTCAAATTTCAAATTCGAATTTCAAATTCGAATTTCAAATTTCAAATTCAAATTTCAAATTCAAATTTCAAATTCAAATTTCAAATTTCAAATTTGAAAATTCAAATTTCAAAATCCACAAAACAGTTGTGTTTCAAATTCTTGTTCTCATTGATAATTTTCTACAACTCCAATCCAATCTCAAATAAAATCATGGCAACTTTATTTGGAGTTCGAATAATTGTGTACTCTATTATCCAAAACAAAATCTGAATCCAACCGGAGAGAATCTTGTCTACCATCCTAATCCTGTGTCATCACCATCCATGCATAATAAACTAGCCAATAGCATACACAAATCAATTTGCCAAACGTTAAGGAATTATGTGGAGCTAGTAGAGGGACTGATTGGACATATATAATCGGGCTCCCGCAAATCCATATGATCATCATTCTTTACCGAACAACTCAATCATATGATCACTAGTTTCAGAGTCACACCACTATAAACCTGAAACTGAACTCCCAATTATATACCGTATTACGTAAGCCTGTGACGAGCTACTATCCAATGACCTTATCATATATGCAAAACCCTCATATAATATCCATGGTCAGCCTTAGGTCAAAGTCCGTTTAATCCTACTGATCAGGCTATCTTAAAGTTCCATTATACTACCGAATTAAGAAAATGATTATTCACCATATGTGAATAAGAAGTCATCCGCCCAGCAGACGACCCAAGGCCTTGTCCATTTTCACATTCAGTATAATGCCTTTAAGAGGATACCTTTAACTCCTTAGAGCTATGATTCCGATATCTGCAAACAAACCCTTCATTGTATACAAGTCATGCACCCAACGAACCGGTCTATAAGCTTACTAACTTTGACACGCTTTAGCCATTGGAACATCAAAGTACACAAGTCATATACATGAAGTAGTTCATTTACTCAGGATTAAGGTTATTGCACAATGAACATCAAAAGCAGATTGATCCATTCATAGCGGACTGCGTAGATCAGTCACGCTTTAGTCCCGGTCTAATATGTCACCACCAAGTAACATATCCATGTCTCTACTTGGGAGTACAGCTCCAGACAGTCAAGACAAACCATCCCCTCCAAGGCTTTAGACAACATAATAGTCATAACATGAGTTAGATGTTCGGTCTAACCCCATAGACTACAGACCATAGTTTAGACCTCTAACTTTAGAACATTGTCTTCTCGTATACAAAAGTCCATTGCATGCAACGTTCTAATAGTTTTAACACAAGCAGTCAGTGAGCCATATTTGCTTACATTTAGTTTAACATGTAAATAAACTTAGGACAGATAGCAATGTAGTGAATAACCTCTATAAATAATTTTATTATCCAGTTCAAAATAAATACATCAAAATGTCTCTAATGCTTAGGGCATTTCCTAACAATCTCCCACTTGCCCTAAGCCAGCAGATGTGCCATGTTACGTATCCCCATCGCCTCTACTTGCCTCTCAAAGCTTTTAGCCACCAAAGTCTTAGTAGAGGGATCGACAATGTTGTCCTCGGACACGATCTTACATACATCCACTAATCCTGTCTCCACGTGCCCTCTAATGTCGACTTCCTCAAATCCTTACAAGTCTGGAAGACTCAGTCTATGTATCCTACGAGTGTTAGGTTCCCTCCAGAATACACCAGCATATAATCCCTCGTTCTCTTAAGATACTTGAATATATGCTTTACTGCTTGCCAGTGCTTGGTTCCAGGATTCGCTTGATATCGACTCACCATACCTACTGCAAAACATATATCTGGGCATGTGCAAAGCATAGCGTACATAAGGCTACCCACAGCGGATGCATAAGCGACCTTACTCATATGCTCTCTTTCTTCCGATGTCTTGAGACAGTCATCCGATGAAAGAGTTAGACCGACAATAGAAGGTTGTGAGCCTTTCTTTGCCTCTTGCATTGCATATTTGTTAATTATTTTATCTATGTATGAAGCTTGGGATAACATTATCATTTTGTTCTTTCGATCTCTGAAGAGACGAATGCCTAGAACATAATTAGCTTCTCCCAAGTCCTTCATGTCAAACTGTTGGTGTAATCAAAGCTTGACCGATGATAAGTTCCCTACATCATTCCCAATGAGTAGTATATCATCGACATAGAGTATCAGAAAGACCACTTTTCCATCCTTAATACGTTTATAAACACAAGGTTCATCAACGTTCTGCTCAAAACCAAATGTCTTAATCGCTTGATCAAACCTCTGGTTCCATGAGCGGGATGCTTGCTTTAATCCATAAATGGATCTAAGCAACTTGCAAACTTTCCTTTCTTAGCCTTTTGCTATGAACCCTTCGGGCTGTATCATATAGATACACTCTTCAAGATGACCATTCAAGAATGCCGTCTTAACATCCATTTACCAGATCTCGTAATCGAGAGCTGCAGCAATGGACAGAAGAATACTGATAGACTTCAGCATAGCAACAGGCGAAAAGGTTTCATCGTAATCGATTCCAGCCTTTTGCGTGTATCCCTTTGTAACCAATCTAGCTTTGAAAGTTTCCACTCTCCCTTCCGCATCCTTCTTTCTTTTGTAGACCCATTTGCATCCAATGGGTTTTATCCCATTCGGCAAATCTACAAGTTCCCAAACAGAGTTGGATTTCATAGAATCCATCTCATTGTTCATAGCCTGTTTCCAAGATTTAGAATCAACATCATTTACAGCTTCATCATAAGTGACCGGATCATCCTCATGCTCATGAGCCTCGGCCTGGTATACCTCAGCATCATACATGAAGAAATTAGGTTTCTTAGAAACCCTCTCACTACGACGAGGCACCCTAAATTGTTGATCGTCTGCAGGTCTTTTACTGGAACTCGGACTTGCGTTGAAGACCAAAATCTGTGGAGCAGTTCTTTCACCCGATAATTCCTCTAGCACCACTTTGCTTCGAGGCTCAAAGTCATTCATGTGACTTTTCTCCAAGAATGTCGCATGGATTGAGACAATGACCTTTTGTTCCTTCGGGTTATAGAATAGACCTCCTTTAGTTCCTTTTGGATACCCTACAAACATGCATAATTTTGATCTTGGTTCCAACTTCTTCGCATCCCCATCCAGTACATGCGCCGGACAGTCCCATATTCTCATATGTCCAAGGGAGGGCTTCCTGCCACGCCACAATTCATACGGAGTTATGGGAATTGATTTGCTCAGAACCTGGTTCAGAATATAGCACGCCGTTTGTAAAGCATATCCCCAAAATGATAATGGCAGCGTTGAATAACTCATCATGGACCGTACCATATCCAATAAGGTCTTGTTTCTCCTTTCGGCTACACCATTCTGTTGTGGAGTACCAGGTGCAGTCAATTGGGATAATATCCCGTTCTCTACAAGATGTCCTAGAAATTCATCAGAGAGGTATTCGCCACCTCGATCAGATCGAAGTGTCTTTATGGATTTATCTAATTGCTTTTCCACTTCCACACGATACTCTTTGAACTTGTCAAAGGTTTCGCTCTTGCGGTGCATCAGATACACATATCCATACCTCGAGTAATCATCTATAAAAGAGACATAATACTCGAACCCTCCTCGTGCTGTGACGTTCATGGGGCCACATACGTCAGTGTGCACAATTTCTAAGAGCTCCTGAGCCCTTGTACCCTTAGCTCCAAAAGACCTCTTAGTCATTTTACCCTCTAGACAAGACTCACATTGGGGAAGTCGTACCTCCTCCAGAGATTCCAGAGGACCGTCTTTCACCAATCTTTGAATCCTATCCTGATTAATATGACCAAGTCTTAAATGCCAAAGATACGCCTTGTTAGAGTGAGAAACTTTCAACCTTTTAGAGTTATCAATTAATTCAGTGTCAAGTAGTGAGTACATCTTTGGTTTGATCAAATATAGGTTTCCATCCATCCATCCAGAACAGATAAAAGACTTATTTCTACGAATATCAATTCTTTTACTAAAAGAAACTGAATAAGAATCCTTTATTAAACAAGCTACCGATATAAGGTTCCTCCTAAAATTAGGAATATAAAAACAGTCTTTCAATAAAATAAACCTAAATTGATCAAAATAAAGGTAAACATCTCCCACTGCTTCAGCCAGCACAAAGCTACCATCTCCAGTCCGCAACGAGAGGCTCCTATCATGTAGACTTCTCGTTTCCACGAACCCCTGCATAGAAACACAAACATGATTAGTGGCACCTGAATCAATGACCCAAGTGAATTTTGATTCTTCCACCAAACAGGCTTCCAAGTAATGAAGTTCCTTACCTTCCTTGCCCTTGGCAGCTAGGAATTCCCGACAAGCCTTCTTGAAGTGACCTACCTTCCCACAATGGAAGCATTTGGACTTTTTAGGGTCCTTCAGCTTCTTGTTCTTCTTCTTCTTCTTCCTGTCCGAGACAGGAGGATTAGAAGAACTAGAAGCCACTTGTTTCTTATTTGGCCTCTTCCTCTTCCGTGAGGGATTGGAAGATTCTGCCAAATTGGCCTCTCCTTTAGGTCGGACCACATCCTCATCCCTGATCATCCGCTCATAAGCCTGTAGTTGCTTCATAAGCTCAGTTAGTCTTAACTCCTTTATCGCCAGATTGTATGCGGCCTTAAACCCCACAAAATCTTTAGACAGAGTCTTGAACACCATCTCGATCTGGGTGTTGTAGTCCAACTCAGCACCATTCTCGGCAGCCTTAGCGAAGAATCCCATTAGAGTGATCATATGGACCTTCACCGGAGTACCCACCTTTTGCTTAGAGTTCATAATGCTGGTGATAGCGGACTGTCGAGCCAATATTTCTTGGCCTCCGAACATGTCCTCCAGATTTTCCATGATCTCCCCAGCAACTTGATAAGTCTCATGCTGCTTTTGTAAAGCACTCGTCATGCTAGCAAGGATGTAGCATCGAGCTATCTCATTGGATTCTCTCCAACGATTATAGGCAACCGGGACCTCCTCAAGTGGTGTGTCAGGTTTGGGCCCAGGTGGGCATGGTTCGTCCAGTACGAACTTGTGTCTCTCGCAGCTGAGAACTATTAATAGATTTCTTTTCCAATCTTTATAATTGTTGCCATTCAGTTTATTCTCAGTAAGTATTGAAATGAAGGGTGTCAGTGACATTTTGAACTGAATTAAAATTATACTAGACATCATTACAAAGCCCAAGCAAATATACAGATAATTTAGCAAATAAAACATACAAGTATGTTCCTACATGAAACTTGAAAAACATGTAGCATTACAATGGTAATTCTCAGCACCTATTGCCCCAAGCCACCGAAGGGTGGTCATGGAAACAAATAGCCGGAACATGGACCCCGTCCAATTAATATATGTTGCCTTAAATCCTCCAAGGTTAAGACATATATTAATAACCGCTTATTTGGCCACCAGTTTAGTTAACAGAGCTTCTAGGGAAGGTTAATAACTAAACGAGTCTTGAGTGTATAACCATTGTTTACGTAGCCCGATCCACGTCCTACCAAGCCACCGAGGGGTGGTCATGAATAGGATCGTACCCGAACACGTTTTCTACATAGGAGATCCAATCTAGTATATCGGCGACGGTAAACACCTACCGAGGGTGTGGTCAGGGCCGAACTGACGCGAGGCGTTACCATGCTTTCACATATGGATCAACAATGGAGGCCGTGGGTTTTGTTTGAAACCCTCTCCTACTCAATATATTGAAAAACATGCAAGTTTTGACAAATTATGTATGATCAATATAGTATGAGCAGCACTCACCTATCCTATATGACATGTTATCAAATATGCATACAAAACATCCATCAATATATATTTATACATCCATGACATATCACAAAAAAAATAATTGACAGAATAACCAAGCTATGGTTCCATCCTAGAACAAAGAAAATAAAGATTACAAAATTCCATCCAAAGCATTCTTTGGGTCTTGAATTCTGTTCCATCTTCTTGTATCCATCTTTATGTAGCCTCTCCATTTATTTCTCATCCCAAGAATTATTTAAAATTTAAATCTCCAAAAATTTAAATTTCAAATTCAAATTCCAAATTCGAATTTCAAATTTAAATTTCCAATTCAAATTTTAAACAATTTTAAACATCATGTGTAATAATATGTAATTTCAAAAATTTCAAATTTTCAATTACATATTTTTAAACATGTTAGGAAATGCCCTAAGCATTAGAGACATTTTGATGTATTTATTTTGAACTGGATAATAAAATTATATATAAAGGTTATTCATTACATTGCTAACTGTCCTCGTTTTATTTACATGTTAAAGTAAATGTAAGCAAATATGGCTCACTGACTGCTTATGTTAAAACTGTTAGAATGTTGCATGCAATGGACTTTTGTATGCGAGAAGACAATGTTCTAAAGTTAGCAGTCTAAACTATGGTCTGTAGTCTATGGGGTTAGACCGAGCATCTAACTCATGTTAAGACTATTATGTTGTCTAAAGCCTTGGAGGGGACGATTTGTCTTGACTGTCTGGAGCTAGACTCCCATGTAGAGACATAGATATGTTACTTGGTGGTGACATATTAGACTGGGACTAAAGCGTGATTGATCTACGTAGTCGGCTATGAGTGGATCAATCTGCTTTTGACGTTCATTGTGTAATAACCTTAATCCTGAGTAAATGAACTACTTCATGTATATGACTTGTGTACTTTGATGTTCCAATGGCTAAAGCGTCTCAGAGGTAGTAAGCTTATAGACCGGTTCGTTGGGTGCATGACTTGTATACGATGAAGGGTTTGTTTGCAGATATCAGAGCTCTAAGGAGTTAAAGGTATCCTCTTAAAGGCATTATATTGAATGTGAAAATGGACAAGGCCTTGGGTCGTCTGCTGGGCGGATGACTTTTTATTCACATATGGTGAATAATCATTTTCTTAATTTGGTAGTATAATGGAACTTTAAGATAGCCTGATCAGTAGGATTAAACGGACTTTGACCTAAGGCTGATCATGGATATCATAAGAGGGTTTTGCATATATGACAAGGTCATTGGATAGTAGCTCGTCACAGGCTTACGTAATACGGTATATAATTGGGTGTTCAGTTTCAGGTTTATAGTGGTGTGACTCTGAAACTAGTGATCATATGATTGAGTTGTTTGGTAAAAAATGATGATCATATGGATTTGCGGGAGCCCGATTATATATGTCCAATCAGTCTCTCTACTAGCTCCACATAATTCCTTAACGTTTCGCAAATTGATTTGTGTATGCTATTGGCTAGTTTATTATGCATGGATGGTGATGACACAGGTTTAGGATGGTAGACAAGATTCTCTCCGGTTGGATTCAGATTTTGTTTTGGATAATAGAGGACACAATTATTTGAACCCCAAATAAAGTTGCCATGATTTTATTTGAGATTGGATCGTAGTTGTAGAAAATTATCCATGAGAACAAGAATTTGAAACACAACTATATTGTGGATTTTGAAATTTGAATTTTGAAATTTGAAATTTGAAATTTGAATTTGAAATTTGAATTTGAAATTCGAATTTGAAATTTGAATTTGAAATTTAAATTTGAAATTTGAAATTTGAAATTTGAAATTTGAATTTGAAATTCGAATTTGAAATTTGAAATTCAAATTTTGAATCACAGTCCAAGTGGGATTCGAATTTGTTGTGGAAAAATCCACAAGGTTTGAAAATTCGAATTTGAGTTGGATTTGGAGAGGATAATCTTGTTTGAATCCTACTTGAATTTTGAATCCAAATCCTAACAAAATAGTGGACAAAATTTTGAGGATTATCCTCAATGGAATTTCGGTTTTTGTGGATAAGGTTCAAGGGAAAAATTCAAGCTTCAATCCCAGTTGAATTTGGATTCTCTCCTCCCTGAAAAGTGGCCGAAATTATGGAGAAAATCTCCAAGGAAAATTTGGTTATTTTGGATAAGGTTGAGATAAGATTCAAGCTTGAAAATCCTAGTGGAATTTTGATTCTCCCTTATCCTAAATGTGGCCGAATTTTTGGAGGAAAAATCTCCTAGGAAATTTCAGATTTTTTGGTTGAAAAAGGGAGATAAAATTCTAGTTAAAATCTTATTTAGATTTGGATTGGATTTATCCCATAATGGCTGAATTTTATTGTTGGGATTCTCCCTTGGAAAATTCAGATTTTATGGTTATGGATAAGGGAGAATATCTTCTCCTAATTCAATTCAAATTCAGAGAATCACCTCATGCAAGTCTATAAATAGAGGTCCTGCCACTCCAGTTCTCTCAGACCACAGACTCTCAGGTGAGCAGGCTTATTGTTGCACAGCTCATCGTGACAATAAGTTCTTTAGAGATCTGGGTGGTCGGAAGAAGACTAGCAGTGCTAGCATACCGATCGATGTTCAGAGTGCCCACACACTCAGCCATTCGGGAATTAGAGAATAGTAGAGAAGGCTAGTTGGTTGAAGCCTCCAGTCATTCTCCTCCTGCACATTGGCGTCCTTGAGGTATGAGTTTTAATTGTTGTTGGTTTATTGTATATGGCATCATGAGATATTTAACGATCTAAAAATTTTTATTGTTCCGCTGCGCCACTCCGATACGTTTTACCCATATATTTTCCTACAATTGGTATCAGAGCCATCTCATGACTATGCCATGTACATAAATTAGACAATTACGTAGTCTTTTTATTTATGTATGGATTTGATATTTAGAGAGTGGCATTCTAGGGTTCCTTTACGTTGTTATCATGGATTATGTATAAAGTATGTGGTTATTTTAATTTTATGAATTATTATAAGTATGCTTGTTTATGCTAGTTATGGTTCCTTAGAATTTAGAAAAATTGTATCTAGGAATTTTTATGTAACCATGGGAGCAGTTTATTAACACTGTAATTTTCCCATGGATTTTGTTTTTTGTCTCGTAGAATTATTAAGGTTAGAATTTTGTACACCGGAAACGGTTTAGGAAATTTTATGTAATTATTCTTGGAGGAGATTGAAGATTGAAGACCGTAATTTATTTTTCACAAAAGTTAAATTTGATTTAAAGATTGAAATTTTGATTGTGTGGAAAATTTCAATTTAATTGGGATTCAATATAATTTTTGGAGATCCTAATAGGTAAATTGGAATATGGCACGAAAATTGAGACACTACCCCTCGGGACAGGCCAACAGGCCTTGGTGGGGCTGTAGCCCCTGCCCTCGGGCAGGATGGGGCTGCGGCAGCCCCTGTACAGGCCATAACCACCCACGGCCGCAGGCTTGGCCTGCAACCGAGGGTGGCCGTGGCCTACCCAAGGCTGGCCGCAGCCTGGGCGTGCAGCCTCTGGCTGCAGGCACTGCCTGCAGCCTGCCGGCTGCTGCACCCAGCCTGGGCATACAGCCTGGGCATACAGCCTGGCGCTGCAGGCTTGGCCTGCAGCCCAACAGGGCTGTACATGGGCGGCCGTGGGCTGCCAGCCCCCCCGGGCTGGTGGCTGCCTACGGCGGCTGCCGCCTACAGGGGCGGTGGTGCGACGGTTCAAAAAATCAAAAAATTTTGATTTTTAAATTTGAGATTTAATTTTAAATCATGTTTAAAAATATGTAATTGAAAATTTGAAATTTTTGAAATTACATATTATTACACATGATGTTTAAAATTGTTTAAAATTTGAATTTGAAATTTAAATTTGAAATTCGAATTTGGAATTTGAATTTGAAATTTAAATTTTTGGAGATTTAAATTTTTAAATGATTTTTGGGATGAGAAATAAATGGAGAGGCTACATAGAGACGGATACAAGAAGACGGAACAAAATTCAAGACCCAAAGAATGCTTTGGATGAAATTTTGTAATCTTTATTTTCTTTGTTCTAGGATGGAACCATAGCTTGGTTATTCTGTCAATTATTTTTTCTGTGCTATGTCATGGATGTATAAATATGTATTGATGGATGTTTTATATGCATATTTGATAAAATGTCATATAGGATAGGTGAGTACCACTCATACTATATTAATCATACATATTTTGTCAAAACTTGCATGTTTTTCAAAATATTGAATGGGAGATGGTTTCAAACAAAACCCACGGCCTCCATTGTTGATCCATATGTGAAAGCATGGTAACACCTCGCGTCAGGTCTGCCCTGACCATACCCCTCGGTAGGTGTTTACCGCCGCCGGTATACTAGATTGAATCTCCTATGTGGAAAACGTGTTCGGGTATGATCCTATTCATGACCACCCCTCGGTGGCTTGGTAGGACGTGGATCGGGCTACGTAAATAATGGTTATACACTCAAGACTCGTTTAGTTATTAACCTTCCCTAAAAGCTCTGTTAACTAAACTGGCGGCCAAATAAGCGGTTATTAATATATGTCTTAACCTTGGAGGATTTAAGGCAACATATATTAATTGGACGGGGTCCATGTTCTGGCTATTTGTTTTCATGACCACCCCTCGGTGGCTTGGGGCAATAGGTGCTGAGAATTACCGTTGCAATGCTACATGTTTTTCAAGTTTCATGTAAGAACATACTTGTATGTTTTATTTGCTAAATTATCTGTATGTTTGCTTGGGCTTTGTAATGATGTCTAGTATAATTTTATTTCAGTTCAAAATGTCACCGACACCCCTCATTTCAATACTTACTAAAAATAAGCTGAATGGCGATAATTATAAAGATTGGAAAAGAAATCTATTAATAGTTCTCAGCTGCGAGAGACACAAGTTCGCACTGGACGAACCATGCCCACCTGAGCCCAAACCTGACACACCACTTGAGGTGGTCCCGGTTGCCTATAATCGTTGGAGAGAATCCAATGAGATAGCTCGATGCTACATCCTTGCTAGCATGACGAGTGCTTTACAAAAGCAGCATGAGACTTATCAAGTTGCTAGGGAGATCATGGACAATCTGGAGGACATGTTCGGAGGCCAAGAAAAATTAGCTCGACAGTCCGCTATCACCAGCATTATGAACTCTAAGCAAAAGGTGGGTACTCCGGTGCAGGACCATTTGATCACTCTAATGGGATTCTTCGCTGAGGCTACCGAGAATGGTGCTGACTTGGACTACAACACCCAGATTGAGATGGTGTTCAAGACTCTGTCTAAAGATTTTGTGGGGTTTAAGGCCGTATACAATCTGGTGACAAAGGAGTTAGGACTAACCAAGCTCATAAAGCAACTACAGGCTTATGAGCGGATGATCAGGGATGAGGATGCGGTCCGACCTAAAGGAGAGGCCAATTTGGCAGAATCTTCCAATCCCTCACGGAAAAGGAAGAGGCTAAATAAGAAGCAAGTGGCTTCTAGTTCTTCTAATCCTCCTGTCTCGAACGGGAAGAAGAAGAACAAGAACAAGAAGCCAAATGACCCTAAGAAGTCCAAATGCTTCCACTGTGGGAAGGTAGGTCACTTTAAGAAGGCTTGCCGGGAATTCCTAGCCGCCAAGGGCAAGGAAGGTAAGGAACTTCATTACTTGGAAGCGTGTTTGGTGGAAGAATCGAAAGACACTTGGGTCATTGATTCGGGCGCCACTAATCATGTTTGTGTTTCGATGCAGCGGTTCGTGGAAACGAGAAGTCTACATAATAGGAACCTCTCGTTGCGGATTGGAGATGGTAGCTTTGTGGTGGCTGAAGCAGTGGGGGATGTTTACCTTTATTTTGATCAATTTAGGTTTATTTTATTGAAAGACTGTTTTTATGTTCCTAATTTTAGGAGGAACCTTATATCGGTAGCTTGTTTAATAAAGGATTCTTATTCAGTTTCTTTTAGTAAAAGAGTTGATATTCGTAGAAATAAGTCTTTTATCTGTCTGGATGGATGGATGGAAACCTATATTTGATCAAACCAAAGATGTACTCACTGCTTGACACTGAATTAATAGATAACTCAAAAAGGTTGAAAGTTTCTCACTCTAACAAGGCGTATCTTTGGCATTTAAGACTTGGTCATATTAATCAGGATAGGATTCAAAGATTGGTGAAAGACGGTCCTCTGGAATCTCTGGAGGAGGTACGACTTCCCCAATGTGAGTCTTGTCTAGAGGGTAAGATGACTAAGAGGTCTTTTGGAGCTAAGGGTACAAGGGCACAGGAGCTCTTAGAAATTGTACATACTGACGTATGTGGCCCCATGAACGTCACAGCATGAGGAGGGTTCGAGTATTATGTCTCTTTCATAGTTGATTACTCGAGGTATGGATATGTGTATCTAATGCACCGCAAGAGCGAAACCTTTGACAAGTTTAAAGAGTATCGTGCGGAAGTGGAAAAGCAATTGGATAAATCCATAAAGACACTTCGATCTGATCGAGGTGGTGAATACCTCTCTGATGAATTTCTAGGACATCTTGTAGAGAACGGGATATTATCCCAATTGACTGCACCTGGTACTCCACAACAGAATGGTGTAGCCGAAAGGAGAAACAGGACCTTATTGGATATGGTACGGCCCATGATGTGTTATTCAGCGCTGCCATTATCATTTTGGGGATATGCTTTACAAACGGCGTGCTATATTCTGAATCAGGTTCCAAGCAAATCAATTCCCAGAACTTCGTATGAATTGTGGTGTGGCAGAAAGCCCTCCCTTGGACATATGAGAATATGGGGCTGCCCGACGCATGTACTGGATGGGGATGCGAAGAAGTTGGAACCAAGATCAGAATTATGCATGTTTGTAGGGTATCCAAAGGGAACTAAAGGAGGTCTGTTATATAACCCGAAGGAACAAAAGGTCATTGTCTCAACCCATGCGACATTCTTGGAGGAAAGTTACATGAATGACTTTAAGCCTCGAAGCAAAGTGGTGCTAGAGGAATTATCGGGTTAAAGAACTACTCCACAGATTTCGGTCTTGGACACAAGTCCGAGTTCCGGTGAAAGACCTGTAGACGATCAACAATTTAGGGTGCCTCGTCGTAGTAGGAGGGTTTCTAAGAAACCTAATTTCTTCATGTATGATGCTGAGATATACCAGGCCGAGGCTCATGAGCATGAGGATGATCCGGTCACATATGATGAAGCTATAAATGATGTTGATTCTAAATCTTAGAAACAGGCTATGAACAATGAGATTGATTCTATGAAATCCAACTCTGTTTGGGAACTTGTAGATTTGCCAGATGGGATAAAACCCATTGGATGCAAATGGGTCTACAAAAGAAATAAGGATGCAGAATGGAGAGTGGAAACTTTCAAAGCTAGACTGGTTGCAAAGGGATACACGCAAAAGGTTGGAATCGATTACGATGAAACCTTTTCGCCTGTTGCTATGCTGAAGTCTATCCGTATTCTTCTGTCCGTTGCTGTGGCTCTCGATTACGAGATCTGGCAAATGGATGTCAAGACGGCATTCTTGAATGGCCATCTTGAAAAGTGTATCTATATGATACAGCCCGAAGGGTTCGTAGCGAAAGGCCAAGAAAGGAAAGTCTGCAAGTTGCTTAGATCCATTTATGGATTAAAGCAAGCATCCCGCTCATGGAACCAGAGGTTTGATCAAGCAGAACGTTGATGAACTCTGTGTTTATAAATGTATTAAGGATGGAAAAGTGGTCTTTCTGATATTCTATGTCAATGATATACTACTCATTGGGAATGATGTAGGGAACTTATCATCGGTCAAGCTTTGGTTACACCAACAGTTTGACATGAAGGACTTGGGAGAAGCTAATTATGTTCTAAGCATTCGTCTCTTTAGAGATCGAAAAAACAAAATGATAGCGTTATCCCAAGCTTCATACATAGATAAAATAATTGACAAATATGCAATGCAAGAGGCAAAGAAAGGTTCACAACCTTCTATTGCCTGTCTAACTCTTTCATTGGATGACTGTCCCAAGACATCGGAAGAAAGAGAGTATATGAGCAAGCTCCCTTATGCATCTGCTGTGGGTAGCCTTATGTACGCTATGCTTTGCACTCGCCCGGATATATGTTTTGCAATAGGTATGGTGAGTCGATATCAAGCAAATCCTGGAACCAAGCACTGGCAAGCAGTAAAGCATATACTCAAATATCTTAAGAGAACGAGGGATTATATGCTGGTGTATTCTGGAGGGGACCTAACACCTGTAGGATACACAGACTGAGTCTTCCAGACTTGCGAGGATTTAAGGAAGTCGACATTAGAGGGCAGATGAAGACAGGACAAGTAGATGTATGTAGGATTGCGTCCGAGGACAACATTGCCGATCCCTTTACTAAGACTTTGGTAGCTAGAAGCTTTGAGAGGCATGTAGAGGTGATGGGGATGCGTAACATGACACATCTACTGGCTTAGGGCAAGTGGGAGATTGTTAGGAAATGCCCTAAGCATTAGAGACATTTTGATGTATTTATTTTGAACTGGATAATAAAATTATATATAGAGGTTATTCATTACATTGCTATCTGTCCTCATTTTATTTACATGTTAAAGTAAATGTAAGCAAATATGGCTCACTGACTGCTTGTGTTAAAACTATTAGAACGTTGCATGCAATGGACTTTTGTATGCGAGAAGACAATATTCTAAAGTTAGCAGTCTAAACTATGGTCTGTAGTCTATGGGGTTAGACCGAGCATCTAACATATTAAGACTATTATGTTGTCTAAAGCCTTGGAGGGGACGGTTTGTCTTGACTGTCTGGAGTTGGACTCCCAAGTAGAGATATAGATATGTTACTTGGTGGTGACATATTAGACCGGGACTAAAGCGTGATTGATCTACATAGTCTGCTATGAGTGGATCAATCTGCTTTTGACGTTCATTGTGCAATAACCTTAATCCTGAGTAAATGAACTACTTCATGTATATGACTTGTGTACTTTGATGTTCCAATGGCTAAAGCGTCTCAGAGGTAGTAAGCTTATAGACCGGTTCGTTGGGCGCATGACTTGTATACGATGAAGGGTTTGTTTGCAGATATCGGAATCATAGTTCTAAGGAGTTAAAGGTATCCTCTAAAAGGCATTATACTGAATGTGAAAATGGACAAGGCCTTGGGTCGTCTGCTGGGCGGATGACTTTTTATTCACATATGGTGAATAATCATTTTCTTAATTCGGTAGTATAATGGAACTTTAAGATAGCCTGATCAGTAGGATTAAACGGACTTTGACCTAAGGCTGATCATGGATATCATATGAGGGTTTTGCATATATGACAAGGTCATTGGATAGTAGCTCATCACAGGCTTACGTAATACGGTATATAATTGGGAGTTCAGTTTCAGGTTTATAATGGTGTGACTCTGAAACTAGTGATCATATGATTGAGTTGTTTGGTAAAGAATGATGATCATATGGATTTGCGGGAGCCCGATTATATATATCCAATCAGTCCCTCTACTAGCTCCACATAATTCCTTAACGTTTGGCAAATTGATTTGTGTATGCTATTGGCTGGTTTATTACGCATGGATGGTGATGATGCAGGATTAGGATGGTAGACAAGATTCTCTCCGGTTGGATTCAGATTTTTTTTTTTTTTGCATAATAGAGTATACAATTATTCGAACTCCAAATAAAGTTGTCATGATTTTATTTGAGATTGGATTGGAGTTGTAGAAAATTATCCATGAGAACAAGAATTTGAAACACAACTATATTGTGGATTTTGAATTTTGAATTTTGAAATTTGAATTTTGAATTTTGAATTTGAAATTTGAATTTGAAATTCGAATTTGAAATTTGAATTTGAAATTTGAAATTCAAATTTTGAATCACAGTCCAAGTAGGATTCGAATTTGTTGTGGAAAAATCCATAAGGTTTGAAATTCGAATTTGAGTTGGATTTAGAGAGGATAATCTTGTTAGAATCCTACTTGAATTTTGAATCCAAATCCTAACAAAATAGTGGACGAAATTTTGAGGATTATCCTCAATGGAATTTCGATTTTTGTGGATAAGGTTCAAGGGAAAAATTCAAGTTTCAATCCCAGTTGAATTTGGATTCTCTCCTCCCTGAAAAGTGGCCGAAATTATAGAGAAAATCTCTAAGGAAAATTTGGTTATTTTGGATAAGGTTGAGATAAGATTCAAGCTTGAAAATCCTAGTGGAATTTTGATTCTCTCTTATCCTAAATGTGGCCGAATTTTTGGAGGAAAAATCTCCTAGGAAATTTCTGATTTTTTGGTTAAAAAAGGGAGATAAAATTCTAGTTAAAATCTTGTTTAGATTTGGATTGGATTTATCCCATAATGGCCGAATTTTATTGTTGGGATTCTCCCTTGGAAAATTCAGATTTTATGGTTATGGATAAGGGAGAATATCTTCTCCTAATCCAATTCAAATTCAGAGAATCACCTCATGCAAGTCTATAAATAGAGGTCCTGCCACTCCAGTTCTCTCAGACCACAGACTCTCAGGTGAGTAGACTTATTGTTGCACAGCTCATCGTGACAATAAGTTCTTTAGAGATCTGGGTGGTCAGAAGAAGACTAGCAGTGCTAGCATACCGATCGAAGTTTAGAGTGCCCACACACTCAGCCATTCGGGAATTGGAGAATAGTAGAGAAGGCTAGTTGGTTGAAGCCTCCGGTCATTCTCCTCTTGCACATTGGCGTCCTTGAGGTATGAGTTTTAATTGTTGTTGGTTTATTGTATATGGCATCATGAGATATTTAACGATCTAAAAATTTTTATTGTTTCGCTGCGCCACTCTGAAACGTTTTACCAATTTATTTTCCTACAGGTTACTATTCAAAAATACTGTCTGACATTTACTATTTAAAGTACTATTTAACCATTACTATTCAAAATACTGATACTCAAATTTGCAGAAGATCAACTCATGGTGTCTCCATAACTTTGCCCTTACATCTGCCTCCGCCGCCACCATCGCCCATTGAGATTTAAGCTGTAGGACGCTTACCTACAGCATGAACACACTACATGAACTTTATGCCCAGTAAGTACAACATGTTTATCGCAAAATATGTTTAAACATAGTACATACTTAAAAACATATAAGTAATCATATATCACATATACCACTTTAACATATCACATATCACATATGACATAGCATATCAATGATTATAAAACTTCACATAACATGTGCATCACAGAAACATCGTGTACTGAATGAATCTAGAAGCATGGTGAACTATAACTAATACATGATCCGGTCATGTTCATTTATGCTTCAAACTTCTCTTTTCTTTTCTTGTCTACTTAGGGCCCATGTGTCAATACCGTGTGTGCACAGACCATCAGTAACGCTTGTGGTAAAATAACGTGAGAGTCATCAACAAATGCTCAACATTCTGCTTTAACTTAGAACCTCTTCGTCTGAAAAGGCCGGTACGACACGCTTACTAATTTCCGTCTTGTTTATCTTTTCTAACCATATGCTTCTCTAAGCTGTCCCAAATCCTACATGGTAGGGACGTATGGCATCTATCTTGCTTTTTCATCAATCTACTTGATTGTGAAACTACATGCTCTTAAACATGAGGTGCAACATTGTGTGCATGGCATATATATTTTAACATACTGTAAAATATCATTTAAAAGCATTTTTGTTCATGCCATAGGTGGAGTTGTACTTACCTAATTGCAAGCAACTTGAAATCACGCCTTTATCAATTCACAGGTTACCACCTGTCATCAATAACGTTTCTTATTAATACTCTCGTTGAGTCACTATTATCGTTAGTGACTATAACTTGCGTTTCTATGGGGTACCGAGACCCGTCGGTACCCTATTGGCCTATTAGAAGGATTCGGTGTCTAACTCATATCATGTTCGATCAATCGTCTACTTGACAAATTAATCACCGTTCCTCACTTGTTGTTCAATCCGCGGTCCTTAACTAGTTTACCACTCAGTCAACTGACTGATTAACTCACGTGTTGGTAACTAAGTAGTCTATCGAGTCACTATACATGAACTTAGTGTAGTAACTGACCGAATTACTTCGCTTGTTGGGGTGTGGTAGCCTACCGGGCTACTAAGGCTTGTTTGGTGTGATGGCCTACCGGGCCACTATGACTTGTTTGGGGTAGTAGCTTACCGGGCTTCTAAGGCTTGTTTGGTGTGGTAGCCTGCCGGGCTACACACACTATTTTACTTTGAAAAATTGTTTGGGTTGGCTTGTAAAAATCTTGGAAAAATTCTTTATTTTGAAACCGCCCCCTTATCACCACGTCAGAAGGTAGGGGACGTTTTTATGAAAACCTTGTTTATATTTTAAAGTATTAAAAACATATTTTTATTTTGAAGTGCATAAATTATATTTTTAAAGCTTACATTTTAAATGTGGTTTTGAACCACTTTTGAAAATTATTTTGAAACTTGGTATAAACGACTTTGTTTGAAATTTTGCCGAACATAAAAGTTTTCATCCTCGACAAGATGAACAAATCTCATGTTTATCTTGAAGCCTAACTCTAACTCTAACAGCTCCTAATTTCATCAAACCCATGGGCTTAGTGCCCAGTTTTTTGTAAAAATCCCAGTTCTATGTCTCCGTAAAAACAGCTCAGTTTGAGGCCCAAAACGGCTAAATTTTGGACATATGCGTGTGGTTTTCAAGGTCTTGATGAGATCTACAACTTTCGTATTGAGTCCGAGAACCGGTTCGGACTCTAAGTGGTCCATTTCTAGCAAAACCTGAGACTAAACACTGGGTTCGGATTTTGTTCCCAGTTTTGGACACCAAGTGAAAAACACTCTAAAAACCTATCTTAAGCTTGTTTTTGGCTAAGGCCTATTCGACAAAAAATGACCGTATCGAAATTTCCTTAAAATATTGTGTTTTATCAAATCCCAAATTCAGACCCTAAGGGGGTCGAAATGGCCAAAATCCGTGGCCTTTTCTTAAGAACAGATTTGTGTTTAGCCACTAAAATCATTTGCATAAATAAATACACATAAATGGCCTTGATCAAAACTTAAAACAAACTAACATAAGGTAAGGTTTTCGGTTTAACTTCGTGCCTTGAACCAAGCACTGTACTAGGCTTAAGGAACCAAAAATGGTTGTGGAAATCCAAGAGAATGTTGTCTGATTTTGCTAGAACAAATACCAAAAATTTCTCTTAAAAATCATATCAAAACAGAAACTAAAAACTACAAGGATCAGTTTTTGAAGACTTACCCCTGGTGCCTTAGAATGACTTGGATTCGAATCCTCCTAGCACAAGCTTGTGAGGTTTGATTTTTGGTAAGTTTGTGGTATGATTTAAAGCTTGAAAAAGTGAGGGTTTGGAGGCTCACGGGGTTCAGTTGAAGCTAGGAGAAGAAGAGGAATGAAAAGTGTTTTGGAAGCCAAAAAGAAAGGAAACAAATCACTTGTGTAAAGGGTGCCTTTTATAGGCAAAATTGATCAAACCACTTGGACTTAATCCTACTTAATTGTCTACCAAATTAGCCAAATCTTGGGACAAATTTGTTGCCCAATTTCATACCAAAATGGGCATGGCTGCTCATTGGAAGGAGGGAGGAATAAACAATTGTTGTTGACTAGCTTTTTAAAAACCCTTGAATAAAATATTCAAGTGTGTCATGGATAGGGAGATTATTTTAATGGCCACCTTTTAGGCTATGTGTGCAGCTGATTTCAGCTACTTTCACGGCTAAGAGGCATGGAAATTTAAGGCCAAATTTTATCTGTGTTGGCTTCTCATCGCAGTCTAATTTTATACTGCAGTGTTCGATCCTTTCTCGGTAGTGTTCCAATTTTCATCCGAAAATTGGTTTTCTGAATCTGATTTTTGTACTATAAATTCCTAGTTGTTTTCTACTGTCTAAGAGCCCATTATCAATCTAAAATACTATTCATAT
Source organism: Antiaris toxicaria (assembly GCA_035233585.1). Classification (NCBI taxonomy): domain Eukaryota; kingdom Viridiplantae; phylum Streptophyta; class Magnoliopsida; order Rosales; family Moraceae; genus Antiaris; species Antiaris toxicaria. The sequence continues at coordinate 28,024,464 of CP141157.1, forward strand.
CCTATACTATAGTTGTGTCTACACTGTGTTGTCCTTTCACACGTAAACCGAGGCATTTCCGAGTGAAATTTCAGACACAGTCTCTCTTGACTAATTTGGACATGCTGATTCCATTTTTTTTAATTTTTAACCGGGAATTCGCAGTACCAGAAACTGGTAGAAATGATCTTCGATGGAAATAAAACTGATATATTTGGGTTCAGCACGCCCAAATTAGTCAGGATAGCTCATGTTGAAATTTTGGACAAAAAGCGTATAAAAGGTCGAAATTGCATAAAAGGGCTCACAATTTCCCTTTTCTAGATTTTTCTCCCCCACACCTACACCGTCGGTGAACAGCAACCGACCATCAAAAACGGTGTCCGTTTTCGACACCGCTGGTCTCGTTGGAAAGCTCTCGACGAGCTGATGTTAGGAAATGACCTAAGTATTAGAGACATTTTTGATGTACTCATTTTTGAACTGGATAATAAAATTATACTTAGAGGTTATTCATTACATTGCTATCTGTCCTCATCTTATTTACACGTTAAAGTAAATGTAAGCAAATATGGCTCACTGACTGCTTGTGTTAAAACTGTTAGAACGTTGCATGCAATGGACTTTTGTATGCGAGAAGACAATGTTCTAAAGTTAGCAGTCTAAACTATGGTCTGTAGTCTATGGGGTTAGACCGAGCATCTAACTTATGTTAAGACTATTATGTTGTCTAAAGCCTTAGAGGGGACGGTCTGTCTTGACTGTCTGGAGCTGGACTCCCAAGTAGAGACATGGATATGTTGCTTGGTGGTGACATATTAGACCGGGACTAAAGCGTGATTGATCTACGTAGTCCGCTATGAGTGGATCAATCTGCTTTTGACGTTCATTATGCAATAACCTTAATCCTGAGTAAATGAACTACTTCATGTATATGACTTGTGTACTTTGATGTTCCAATGGCTAAAGCGTCTCAGAGGGTAGTAAGCTTATAGACCGGCTCGTTGGGTGCATGACTTGTATACGATGAAGGGTTTGTTTGCAGATATCGGAATCATAGCTCTGAGGAGTTAAAGGTATCCTCTTAAAGGCATTATACTGAATGTGAAAATGGACAAGGCCTTGGGTCGTCTGCTGGGCGGATGACTTCTTATTCACATATGGTGAATAATCATTTTCTAGATTCGGTAGTATAATGGAACTTTAAGATAGCCTGATCAGTAGGATTAAACGGACTTTGACCTAAGGCTGATCGTGGATATCATATGAGGGTTTTGCATATATGACAAGGTCATTGGATGGTAGCTCGTCACAGGCTTACGTAATACGGTATATAATTGGGAGTTCAGTTTCAGGTTTATAGTGGTGTGACTCTGAAATTAGTGATCATATGATTGAGTTGTTCGGTACAGAATGATGATCATATGGAATCACGGGAGCCCGATTATATATGTCCAATCAGTCCCTCTACTAGCTCCACATAATTCCTTAACGTTTAGCAAATTGATTTGTGTATGCTATTGGCTAGTTTATTATGCATGGATGGTGATGACACAGGATTAGGATGGTAGACAAGATTCTCTCCGGTTGGATTCAGATTTTGTTTTGGATAATAGAGTACACAATTATTCGAACTCCAAATAAAGTTGCCATGATTTTATTTGAGATTGGATTGGAGTTGTAGAAAATTATCCATGAGAACAAGAATATGAAATACAACCGTTTTGTGGAATTTGAAATTTGAATTTTGAAATTTGAAATTTGAATTTTGAAATTTGAAATTTGAAATTCGAATTTGAAATTTGAATTTGAAATTTGAATTTGAAATTCGAATTTGAAATTTGAATTTGAAATTTGAATTTGAAATTCGAATTTCAATTTGAAATTCGAATTTGAAATTCGAATTTGAAATTTGAATTTGAAATTTAAATTTGAAATTTGAAATTTGAAATTTGAAATTTGAATTTGAAATTTGAATTTGAAATTTGAAATTCAAATTTTGAATCACAGTCCAAGTAGGATTCGAATTTGTTGTGGAAAATCCACAAGGTTTGAAATTCGAATTTGAGTTGGATTTGGAGAGGATAATCTTGTTAGAAACCTACTTGAATTTTGAATCCAAATCCCAACAAATAAGGGACGAAATTTTGAGGATAATCCTCATGAAAGATTTCGGATTTTGTGGATAAGATTCAAGGGAATATTCAAGCTTCAATCCTAGTTGAATTTGGTTTTTCTCTCCTCCCAAAAGTGGCCGAAATTTTGGATCCCTAATCCTAGGAAATTCGGTTATTTTTGGATAAGGTTAAGATGAGATTTTGCTTGAGAAATCCTAGTGGAATTTTGATTCTCCCTTATCCTAAAAGTGGCCGAAAATTTGGAGAAGATTTTCTCCTAAAGATTTCGGATTTTTTGGTTGGAAAAGGGAGATAAAATTCTAGTTAAAATCTTGTTTAGATTTGGATTGGATTTGTCCTAGAAAAACCGAATTTAATTGTGGAGATTCTCCCTTGGAAAATTCAGATTTTTTGGTTATGGATAAGGGAGAAAATCTTTTCCTAGTCCAATTCGAATTCAGAGAATCACCTCATGCAGGTCTATAAATAGAGGTCCTGCCACTCCAGTTCTCTCAGACCACAGACTCTCAGGTGAGCAGGCTTATTGTTGCACAGCTCATCGTGACAATAAAGTTCTTTAGAGATCTGGGTGGTCGGAAGAAGACTAGCAGTGCTAGCATACCGATCGAGGTTCAGAGTGCCCACACACTCAGCCATTCGGGAATTGGAGAATAGTAGAGAAGGCTAGTTGGTTGAAGCCTCCGGTCATCCTCCTCCTGCATATTGGCGTCCTTGAGGTATGAGTTTTAATTGTTGTTGATTTATTGTATATGGCATCATGAGATATTTAACGATCTAAAAATTTTTATTGTTCCGCTGCGCCACTCTGATACGTTTTTACCGATTTATTATCCTACAATTGGTATCAGAGCTATCTCATGACTATGCCATGTACATAAATTAGACAATTACTTAGTCTTTTTATTTATGTATGGATTTGATATTTAGAGAGTGGCATTCTAGGGTTCCTTTATGTTGTTATCATGTATTATGTATAAAGTATGTGGTTATTTTAATTTTTTGAATTATTATAAGCATGCTTGTTTTTACCGGTTATGGTTCCTTAGAATTTAGAAAAATTGTATCTAGGAATTTTTTATGTAACCATGGGAGCAGTTTATTTACACTGTAATTTTCCCATGGATTTTAATTTTTGTCTCTTAGAATATTTATGGTTAGAATTTTTTGTACACCGGAAACGGTTTAGAATTTTTTATGTAATTATTCTTGGAGGAGATTGAAGATTGAAGACCGTAATTTATTTTTCCCAAAAGTTAAATTTAATTTAAAGATTGAAATTTTGATTGTGTGGAAAATTTCAATTAATTGGGATTCAAATTAATTTTTGGAGATCCTAATAGGTAAATTGGAATATGGCACGAAAATCGAGACACGACCCCTCAGGATAGGCCGACGAACCTTGGTGGGGCTGCAGACCCTGCCCTCGGGCAGGATGGGGCTGCGGCAGCCCCTGTGCAGGCTCACACCACCCACGGCCGCAGGCTCTGCCTGCAGCCAGGGGTGGCCGTGGCCTGCCCAAGGCTGGCCGCAGCCTGGGCGTGCAGCCTCTGGCTGCAGGCGCTGCCTGCAGCCTGCCGGCTGCTGCGCCCAGTCTGGGTGTGCAGCCTGGTGCTGCAGGCTTGGCCTGCAGCCCGGCAGGCTGCACAAGGGGCGGCCGTGGGCTGCCAGCCCCTCCGGGGTTAGTGGCTGCCCACGGCGGCTGCCGCCTACGGGGGTGGCGGTCCGACGGTCCAAAAATCAAAAAATTTTGATTTTTAAATTTGAGATTTAATTTTAAATCATGTTTAAAAATATGTAATTGAAAATTTGAAATTTTTTGAAATTACATATTATTACACATGATGTTTAAAATTGTTTAAAAATTTAAATTTGAAGTTTAAATTTGAAATTCGAATTTGGAATTTGAATTTGAAATTTAAATTTTTGGAGATTTAAATTTTAAATAATTCTTGGGATGAGAAATAAATGGAGAGGCTACATAAAGATGGATACAAGAAGACGGAACAAAATTCAAGACCCAAAGAATGCTTTGGATGGAATTTTGTAATCTTTATTTTCTTTGTTCTAGGATGGAACCATGGCTTGGTTATTCTGTCAATTATTTTTTCTGTGATATGTCATGGATGTATAAATATGTATTGATGGATGTTTTGTATGCATATTTGATAACATGTCATATAGGATAGGTGAGTGCCGCTCATACTATATTGATCATACATAATTTGTCAAAACTTGCATGTTTTTCAAAATATTGAGTGGGAGAGGGTTTCAAACAAAACCCACGGCCTCCATTGTTGATCCATATGTGAAAGCATGGTAACGCCTCGCGTCAGTTCCGACCTGACCACACCCCTCGGTAGGTGTTTACCGCCGCCGGTATACTAGATTGGATCTCCTATGTGGAAAACGTGTTTGGGTGCGATCCTATTCATGACCACCCCTCGGTGGCTTGGTAGGACGTGGATCGGGCTACGTAAACAATGGTTAAACACTCAAGACTCGTTTAGTTATTAACCTTCCCTAGAAGCTCTGTTAACTAAACTGGTGGCCAAATAAGCGGTTATTAATATATGTCTTAACCTTGGAGGATTTAAGGTAACATATATTAATTGGACGGGGTCCATGTTCCGGCTATTTGTTCTCATGACCACCCCTCGGTGGCTTGGGGCAATAGGTGCTGAGAATTACCGTTGCAATGCTACATTTTTTTCAAGTTTCATGTAGGAACATACTTGTATGTTTTATTTGCTAAATTATCTGCATATTTGCTTGGGCTTTGTAATGATGTCTAGTATAATTTTATTTCAGTTCAAAATGTCACCGACACCCCTCATTTCGATACTTACTGAAAATAAGTTGAATGGCGACAATTATAAAGATTGGAAAAGAAATCTATTAATAGTTCTCAGCTGCGAGAGACACAAGTTCGTACTGGACGAACCATGCCCACCTGGGCCCAAACCTGACACACCACTTGAGGAGGTCCCGATTGCCTATAATCGTTGGAGAGAATCCAATGAAATAGCTCGATGCTACATCCTTGCTAGCATGACGAGTGCTTTACAAAAGCAGCATGAGACTTATCAAGTTGCTGGGGAGATCATGGATAATCTGGAGGACATGTTCGGAGGCCAAGAAAAATTGGCTCGACAGTCCGCTATCACCAGCATTATGAACTCCAAGCAAAAGGCTGGTGCTCCGGTGAAGGACCATATGATCACTCTAATGGGATTCTTCGCTGAGGCTGCCGAGAATGGTGCTGAGTTAGACTACAACACCCAGATCGAGATGGTGTTCAAGACTCTGTCTAAAGATTTTGTGGGGTTTATGGCCGCATACAATCTGGCGACAAAGGAGTTAGGACTTACCGAGCTCATGAAGCAACTACAGGCTTATGAGCGGATGATCAGGGATGAAGATGTGGTCCGACCTAAAGGAGAGGCCAATTTGGCGGAATCTTCCAATCCCTCACGGAAGAGGAAGAGGCCAAATAAGAAGCAAGTGGCTTCCAGTTCTTCTAATCCTCCTGTCTCGGACGGGAAGAAGAAGAAGAAGAACAAGAAGCCAAAGAACCCTAAAAAGTCCAAATGCTTCCACTGTGGGAAGGTAGGTCACTTCAAGAAGGCTTGCCGGGAATTCCTAGCCTCCAAGGGCAAGGAAGGTAAGGAACTTCATTACTTAGAAGCGTGTTTGGTGGAAGAATCGAAAGACACATGGATCATTGATTCGGGCGCCACTAATCATGTTTGTGTTTCTATGCAGGGGTTCGTGGAAACGAGAAGTCTACATGATAGGAGCCTCTCGTTGCGGACTGGAGATGGTAGCTTTGTGGTGGCTGAGGCAGTGGGAGACGTTCATCTTTATTTTGATCAATTTAGGTTTATTTTATTGAAAGACTGTTTTTATGTTCCTAATTTTAGGAGGAACCTTATATCGGTAGCTTGTTTAATAAAGGATTCTTATTCAGTTTCTTTTAGTAAAAGAGTTGATATTCGTAGAAATAAGTCTTTTATCTGTTCTGGATGGATGGATGGAAACCTATATTTGATCAGACCAAAGATGTACTCACTGCTTGACACTGAATTAATTGATAACTCTAAAAGGTTGAAAGTTTCTCACTCTAACAAGGCGTATCTTTGGCATTTAAGACTTGGTCATATTAATCAGGATAGGATTCAAAGATTGGTGAAAGACGGTCCTCTGGAATCTCTGGAGGAGGTACGACTTCCCCAATGTGAGTCTTGTCTAGAGGGTAAGATGACTAAGAGGTCTTTTGGAGCTAAGGGTACAAGGGCACAGGAGCTCTTAGAAATTGTACACACTGACGTATGTGGCCCCATGAACGTCACAGCACGAGGAGGGTTCGAGTACTATGTCTCTTTCATAGATGATTACTCGAGGTATGGATATGTATATCTGATGCACCGCAAGAGCGAAACCTTTGACAAGTTCAAAGAGTATCGTGCGGAAGTGGAAAAGCATTTGGATAAATCCATAAAGACACTTCGATCTGATCGAGGTGGCGAATACCTCTCTGATGAATTTCTAGGACATCTTGTAGAGAACGGGATTTTATCCCAATTGACTGCACCTGGTACTCCACAACAGAATGGTGTAGCCGAAAGGAGAAATAGGACCTTATTGGATATGGTACGGTCCATGATGAGTTACTCAACGCTGCCATTATCATTTTGGGGACATGCTTTACAAACGGCGTGCTATATTCTGAACCAGGTTCCGAGCAAATCAATTCCTAGAACTCCGTATGAATTGTGGCGTGGCAGGAAGCCCTCCCTTGGACATATGAGAATATGGGGCTGCCCGGCACATGTACTGGATGGGGATGCGAAGAAGTTGGAACCAAGATCAGAATTGTGCATGTTTGTAGGGTATCCAAAGGGAACTAAAGGAGGTCTGTTCTATAACCCGAAGGAACAAAAGGTCATTGTCTCAACCCATGCGACATTCTTGGAGGAAAGTCACATGAATGACTTTAAGCCTCAAAGCAAAGTGGTGCTAGAGGAGTTATCGGGTGAAAGAACTGCTCCACAGATTTCGGTCTTGGACGCAAGTCCGAGTTCCAGTGAAAGACCTGCAGACGATCAACAATTTAGGGTGCCTCGTCGTAGTGGGAGGGTTTCGAAGAAACCTAATTTCTTCATGTATGATGCTGAGGTATACCAGGCCGAGGCTCATGAGCATGAGGAAGATCCGGTCACATATGATGAAGCTATAAAGGATGTTGATTCTAGATCTTGGAAACAGGCTATGAACAATGAGATGGATTCTATGAAATCCAACTCTGTTTGGGAACTTGTAGATTTGCCGGATGGGATAAAACCCATTGGATGCAAATGGGTCTACAAAAGAAAGAAGGATGCGGAAGGGAGAGTGGAAACTTTCAAAGCTAGACTGGTTGCAAAGGGATACACGCAAAAGGTTGGAATCGATTACGAGGAAACCTTTTCGCCTGTTGCTATGCTGAAGTCTATCCGTATTCTTCTGTCCATTGCTGCGGCTCTCGATGTTAGGAAATGCCCTAAGTATTAGAGACATTTTGATGTATTCATTTTGAACTGGATAATAAAATTATACATAGAGGTTATTCATTACATTGCTATCTGTCCTCGTCTTATTTACATGTTAAAGTAAATGTAAGCAAATATGGCTCACTGACTGCTTATGTTAAAACTGTTAGAACGTTGCATGCAATGGACTTTTGTATGCGAGAAGACAATGTTCTAAAGTTAGCAGTCTAAACTATGGTCTGTAGTCTATGGGGTTAGACCGAGCATCTAACTCATGTTAAGACTATTATGTTGTCTAAAGCCTTAGAGGGGACGGTCTGTCTTGACTGTCTGGAGCTGGACTCCCAAGTAGAGACATGGATATGTTGCTTGGTGGTGACATATTAGACCGGGACTAAAGCGTGATTGATCTACGTAGTCCGCTATGAGTGGATCAATCTGCTTTTGACGTTCATTATGCAATAACCTTAATCCTGAGTAAATGAACTACTTCATGTATATGACTTGTGTACTTTGATGTTCCAATGGCTAAAGCGTCTCAGAGGGTAGTAAGCTTATAGACCGGCTCGTTGGGTGCATGACTTGTATACGATGAAGAGTTTGTTTGCAGATATCGGAATCATAGCTCTGAGGAGTTAAAGGTATCCTCTTAAAGGCATTATACTGAATGTGAAAATGGACAAGGCCTTGGGTCGTCTGCTGGGCGGATGACTTCTTATTCACATATGGTGAATAATCATTTTCTTGATTCGGTAGTATAATGGAACTTTAAGATAGCCTGATCAGTAGGATTAAACGGACTTTGACCTAAGGCTGATCATGGATATCATATGAGGGTTTTGCATATATGACAAGGTCATTGGATGGTAGCTCGTCACAGGCTTACGTAATACGGTATATAATTGGGAGTTCAGTTTCAGGTTTATAGTGGTGTGACTCTGAAATTAGTGATCATATGATTGAGTTGTTCGGTACAGAATGATGATCATATGGAATCACGGGAGCCCGATTATATATGTCCAATCAGTCCCTCTACTAGCTCCACATAATTCCTTAACGTTTGGCAAATTGATTTGTGTATGCTATTGGCTAGTTTATTATGCATGGATGGTGATGTCACAGGATTAGGATGGTAGACAAGATTCTCTCCGGTTGGATTCAGATTTTGTTTTGGATAATAGAGTACACAATTATTCGAACTCCAAATAAAGTTGCCATGATTTTATTTGAGATTGGATTGGAGTTGTAGAAAATTATCCATGAGAACAAGAATATGAAATACAACCGTTTTGTGGAATTTGAAATTTGAATTTTGAAATTTGAAATTTGAATTTTGAAATTTGAAATTTGAATTTTGAATTTGAAATTTGAATTTGAAATTTGAATTTGAAATTCGAATTTGAAATTTGAATTTGAAATTTAAATTTGAAATTTGAAATTTGAAATTTGAAATTTGAATTTGAAATTTGAATTTGAAATTTGAAATTCAAATTTTGAATCACAGTCCAAGTAGGATTCGAATTTGTTGTGGAAAATCCACAAGGTTTGAAATTCGAATTTGAGTTGGATTTGGAGAGGATAATCTTGTTAGAATCCTACTTGAATTTTGAATCCAAATCCCAACAAATAAGGGACGAAATTTTGAGGATAATCCTCATGAAAGATTTCGGATTTTGTGGATAGGATTCAAGGGAATATTCAAGCTTTAATCCTAGTTGAATTTGGATTCTCTCTCCTCCCAAAAGTGGCCGAAATTTTGGATCCCTAATCCTAGGAAATTCGGTTATTTTTGGATAAGGTTGAGATGAGATTTTGCTTGAGAAATCCTAGTGGAATTTTGATTCTCCTTTATCCTAAAAGTGGCCGAAAATTTGGAGAGATTTTCTCCTTGTGAATTTCGGATTTTTTGGTTGGAAAAGGGAGATAAGATTCTAGCTAAAATCTTGTTAAGATTTGGATTGGATTTATCTAGGAAAAACCGAATTTATTTGGGAGATTTTCCCTTTGGAAAATTCGGATTTTTTGGGTTTGGATAAGGGAAAATATCTTTTCCTAGTCCAATTCGAATTCAGAGAATCACCTCATGCAGGTCTATAAATAGAGGTCCTGCCACTCCAGTTCTCTCAGACCACAGACTCTCAGGTGAGCAGGCTTATTGTTGCACAGCTCATCGTGACAATAAAGTTCTTTAGAGATCTGGGTGGTCGGAAGAAGACTAGCAGTGCTAGCATACCGATCGAGGTTCAGAGTGCCCACACACTCAGCCATTCGGGAATTGGAGAATAGTAGAGAAGGCTAGTTGGTTGAAGCCTCCGGTCATTCTCCTCCTGCATATTGGCGTCCTTGAGGTATGAGTTTTAATTGTTGTTGATTTATTGTATATGGCATCATGAGATATTTAACGATCTAAAAATTTTTATTGTTCCGCTGCGCCACTCTGATACGTTTTTACCGGTTTATTTTCCTACAATTGGTATCAGAGCCATCTCATGACTATGCCATGTATATAAATTAGACAATTACTTAGTCTTTTTATTTATGTATGGATTTGATATTTAGAGAGTGGCATTCTAGGGTTCCTTTATGTTGTTATCATGTATTATGTATAAAGTATGTGGTTATTTTAATTTTTTGAATTATTATAAGCATGCTTGTTTATACCGGTTATGGTTCCTTAGAATTTAGAAAAATTGTATCTAGGAATTTTTTTATGTAACCATGGGAGCAGTTTATTAACACTGTAATTTTCCCATGGATATTAATTTTTGTCTCTTAGAATTTTTATTGATAGAATTTTGTACACCGGAAACGGTATAGGAATTTTTTATGTAATTATTCTTGGAGGAGATTGAAGATTGAAGACCGTAATTTATTTTTCCCAAAAGTTAAATTTAATTTAAAGGTTGAAATTTTGATTGTGTGGAAAATTTCAATTTAATTGGGATTCAAATTAATTTTTGGAGATCCTAAAAGATAAATTGGAATATGGCACGAAAATCGAGACACGACCCCTCGGGATAGGCCGACAAACCTTGGTGGGGCTGCAGCCCCTGCCCTCGGGCAGGATGGGGCTGCGGCAGCCCCTGTGCAGGCCCACACCACCCACGGCCGCAGGCTCTGCCTGCAGCCAGGGGTGGCCGTGGCCTGCCCAAGGCTGGCCGCAGCCTGGGCGTGCAGCCACTGGCTGCAGGCGCTGCCTGCAGCCTGCCGGCTGCTGCGCCCAGCCTGGGCGTGCAGCCTGGTGCTGCAGGCTTGGCCTGCAGCCCGGCAGGCTGCACAAGGGGCGGCCGTGGGCTGCCAGCCCCTCAGGGGTTGGTGGCTGCCCACGGCGGCTGCCGCCTATGGGGTGGCGGTCCGACGGTCCAAAAATCAGAAAATTTTGATTTTTAAATTTGAGATTTAATTTTAAATCATGTTTAAAAATATGTAATTGAAAATTTGAAATTTTTGAAATTACATATTACACATGATGATTAAAATTGTTTAAAATTTGAATTAGAAATTTAAATTTGAAATTCGAATTTGGTATTTGAATTTGAAATTTAAATTTTTGGAGATTTAAATTTTAAATAATTCTTGGGATGAGAAATAAATGGAGAGGCTACATAAAGATGGATACAAGAAGACGGAACAAAATTCAAGACCCAAAGAATGCTTTGGATGGAATTTTGTAATCTTTATTTTCTTTGTTCTAGGATGGAACCATGGCTTGGTTATTCTGTCAATTATTTTTTCTGTGATATGTCATGGATGTATAAATATGTATTGATGGATGTTTTGTATGCATATTTGATAACATGTCATATAGGATAGGTGAGTGCCGCTCATACTATATTGATCATACATAATTTGTCAAAACTTGCATGTTTTTCAAAATATTGAGTGGGAGAGGGTTTCAAACAAAACCCACGGCCTCCATTGTTGATCCATATGTGAAAGCATGGTAACGCCTCGCGTCAGTTCCGACCTGACCACACCCCTCGGTAGGTGTTTACCGCCGCCAGTATACTAGATTGGATCTCCTATGTGGAAAACGTGTTCGGGTGCGATCCTATTCATGACCACCCCTCGGTGGCTTGGTAGGACGTGGATCGGGCTACGTAAACAATGGTTATACACTCAAGACTCGTTTAGTTATTAACCTTCCCTAGAAGCTCTGTTAACTAAACTGGTGGCCAAACAAGCGGTTATTAATATATGTCTTAACCTTGGAGGATTTAAGGTAACATATATTAATTGGACGGGGTCCATGTTCCGGCTATTTGTTCTCATGACCACCCCTCGGTGGCTTGGGGCAATAGGTGCTGAGAATTACCGTTGCAATGCTACATGTTTTTTTCAAGTTTCATGTAGGAACATACTTGTATGTTTTATTTGCTAAATTATCTGCATATTTGCTTGGGCTTTGTAATGATGTCTAGTATAATTTTATTTCAGTTCAAAATGTCACCGACACCCCTCATTTCGATACTTACTGAAAATAAGTTGAATGGCGACAATTATAAAGATTGGAAAAGAAATCTATTAATAGTTCTTAGCTGCGAGAGACACAAGTTCGTACTGGACGAACCATGCCCACCTGGGCCCAAACCTGACACACCACTTGAGGAGGTCCCGGTTGCCTATAATCGTTGGAGAGAATCCAATGAAATAGCTCGATGCTACATCCTTGCTAGCATGACGAGTGCTTTACAAAAGCAGCATGAGACTTATCAAGTTGCTGGGGAGATCATGGATAATCTGGAAGACATGTTCGGAGGCCAAGAAAAATTGGCTCGACAGTCCGCTATCACCAGCATTATGAACTCCAAGCAAAAGGCTGGTGCTCCGGTGAAGGACCATATGATCACTCTAATGGGATTCTTCGCTGAAGCTGCCGAGAATGGTGCTGAGTTAGACTACAACACCCAGATCGAGATGGTGTTCAAGACTCTGTCTAAAGATTTTGTGGGGTTTAAGGCCGCATACAATCTGGCGACAAAGGAGTTAGGACTTACCGAGCTCATGAAGCAACTACAGGCTTATGAGCGGATGATCAGGGATGAAGATGTGGTCCGACCTAAAGGAGAGGCCAATTTGGCGGAATCTTCCAATCCCTCACGGAAGAGGAAGAGGCCAAATAAGAAGCAAGTGGCTTCCAGTTCTTCTAATCCTCCTGTCTCGGACGGGAAGAAGAAGAAGAAGAACAAGAAGCCAAAGGACCCTAAAAAGTCCAAATGCTTCCACTGTGGGAAGGTAGGTCACTTCAAGAAGGCTTGCCGGGAATTCCTAGCCTCCAAGGGCAAGGAAGGTAAGGAACTTCATTATTTGGAAGCGTGTTTGGTGGAAGAATCGAAAGACACATGGGTCATTGATTCGGGCGCCACTAATCATGTTTGTGTTTCTATGCAGGGGTTCGTGGAAACGAGAAGTCTACATGATAGGAGCCTCTCGTTGCGGACTGGAGATGGTAGCTTTGTGGTGGCTGAGGCAGTGGGAGATGTTCATCTTTATTTTGATCAGTTTAGGTTTATTTTGTTGAAAGACTGTTTTTATGTTCCTAATTTTAGGAGGAACCTTATATCGGTAGCTTGTTTAATAAAGGATTCTTATTCAGTTTCTTTTAGTAAAAGAGTTGATATTCGTAGAAATAAGTCTTTTATCTGTTCTGGATGGATGGATGGAAACCTATATTTGATTAGACCAAAGATGTACTCACTGCTTGACACTGAATTAATTGATAACTCTAAAAGGTTGAAAGTTTCTCACTCTAACAAGGCGTATCTTTGGCATTTAAGACTTGGTCATATTAATCAGGATAGGATTCAAAGATTGGTGAAAGACGGTCCTCTGGAATCTCTGGAGGAGGTACGACTTCCCAAATGTGAGTCTTGTCTAGAGGGTAAGATGACTAAGAGGTCTTTTGGAGCTAAGGGTACAAGGGCACAGGAGCTCTTAGAAATTGTGCACACTGACGTATGTGGCCCCATGAACGTCACAGCACGAGGAGGGTTCGAGTACTATGTCTCTTTCATAGATGATTACTCGAGGTATGGATATGTGTATCTGATGCACCGCAAGAGCGAAACCTTTGACAAGTTCAAAGAGTATCGTGCGGAAGTGGAAAAGCAATTGGATAAATCCATAAAGACACTTCGATCTGATCGAGGTGGCGAATACCTCTCCGATGAATTTCTAGGACATCTTGTAGAGAATGGGATATTATCCCAATTGACTGCACCTGGTACTCCACAACAGAATGGTGTAGCCGAAAGGAGAAACAGGACCCTATTGGATATGGTACGGTCCATGATGAGTTACTCAACGCTGCCATTATCATTTTGGGGACATGCTTTACAAACGGCGTGCTATATTCTGAACCAGGTTCCGAGCAAATCAATTCCTAGAACTCCGTATGAATTGTGGCGTGGCAGGAAGCCCTCCCTTGGACATATGAGAATATGGGGCTGCCCGGCACATGTACTGGATGGGGATGCGAAGAAGTTGGAACCAAGATCAGAATTATGCATGTTTGTAGGGTATCCAAAGGGAACTAAAGGAGGTCTGTTCTATAACCCGAAGGAACAAAAGGTCATTGTCTCAACCCATGCGACATTCTTGGAGGAAAGTCATATGAATGACTTTAAGCCTCGAAGCAAAGTGGTGCTAGAGGAGTTATCGGGTGAAAGAACTGCTCCACAGATTTCGGTCTTGGACGCAAGTCCGAGTTCCAGTGAAAGACCTGCAGACGATCAACAATTTAGGGTGCCTCGTCGTAGTGGGAGGGTTTCGAAGAAACCTAATTTCTTTATGTATGATGCTGAGGTATACCAGGCCGAGGCTCATGAGCATGAGGAAGATCCGGTCACATATGATGAAGCTATAAAGGATGTTGATTCTAGATCTTGGAAACAGGCTATGAACAATGAGATGGATTCTATGAAATCCAACTCTGTTTGGGAACTTGTAGATTTGCCGGATGGGATAAAACCCATTGGATGCAAATGGGTCTACAAAAGAAAGAAGGATGCGGAAGGGAGAGTGGAAACTTTCAAAGCTAGACTGGTTGCAAAGGGATACACGCAAAAGGCTGGAATCGATTACGAGGAAACCTTTTCGCCTGTTGCTATGCTGAAGTCTATCCGTATTCTTCTGTCCATTGCTGCGGCTCTCGATTACGAGATCTGGCAAATGGATGTCAAGACGGCATTCTTGAATGGCCATCTTGAAGAGTGTATCTATATGATACAGCCCGAAGGGTTCGTAGCAAAAGGCCAAGATAGGAAAGTCTGCAAGTTGCTTAGATCCATTTATGGATTAAAGCAGGCATCCCGCTCATGGAACCAGAGGTTTGATCAAGCGATTAAGACATTTGGTTTTGAGCAGAACGTTGATGAACCTTGTGTTTATAAACGTATTAAGGATGGAAAAGTGGTCTTTCTGATACTCTATGTTGATGATATACTACTCATTGGGAATGATGTAGGGAACTTATCATCAGTCAAGCTTTGGTTACACCAGCAGTTTGACATGAAGGACTTGGGAGAAGCTAATTATGTTCTAGGCATTCGTCTCTTCAGAGATCGAAAGAACAAAATGATAGCGTTATCCCAAGCTTCATACATAGATAAAATAATTGACAAATATGCAATGCTAGAGGCAAAGAAAGGCTCACAACCTTCTATTGCCGGTTTAACTCTTTCATTGGATGACTGTCCCAAGACATCGGAAGAAAGAGAGCGTATGAGTAAGGTCCCTTATGCATCCGCTGTGGGTAGCCTTATGTATGCTATGCTTTGCACTCGCCCGGACATATGTTTTGCAGTAGGTATGGTGAGTCGATATCAAGCGAATCCTGGAACCAAGCACTGGCAAGCAGTAAAGCATATACTCAAGTATCTTAAGAGAACGAGGGATTATATGCTAGTGTATTCTGGAGGGGACCTAACACCCGTAGGATACACGGACTCAGACTTCCAGACTTGTAAGGATTCGAGGAAATCGACATCTGGATCAGTGTTTTTGCTCGGAGGAGGCGCCATTGTGTGGAGGAGCGTGAAGCAGGGCTGCACAGCTGATTCTACTATGGAGGCTGAGTATGTGGCTACGGCTGAGGCATCTAAAGAAGCGGTTTGGCTCCGCAAGTTCTTTAGAGACCTTGAGGTCATTCCGGGTGTTGACAAGCCTATCACACTTTACTGTGATAATACAGGGGCTATTGCCAACACAAGGGAATCTCGGCACCACAAGAGGACCAAGCACATCGATCGGAGGTATCACATTATTAGAGGGCATGTGGAGACAGGACAAGTGGATGTATGTAAGATCGCGTCCGAGGACAACATCGCTGATCCCTTTACTAAGACTTTGGTAGCTAGAAGCTTTGAGAGGCATGTAGAGGCGATGGGGATGCGTAACATGGCACATCTGCTGGCTTAGGGCAAGTGGGAGATTGTTAGGAAATGCCCTAAGTATTAGAGACATTTTGATGTATTCATTTTGAACTGGATAATAAAATTATACATAGAGGTTATTCATTACATTGCTATCTGTCCTCGTCTTATTTACATGTTAAAGTAAATGTAAGCAAATATGGCTCACTGACTGCTTATGTTAAAACTGTTAGAACGTTGCATGCAATGGACTTTTGTATGCGAGAAGACAATGTTCTAAAGTTAGCAGTCTAAACTATGGTCTGTAGTCTATGGGGTTAGACCGAGCATCTAACTCATGTTAAGACTATTATGTTGTCTAAAGCCTTAGAGGGGACGGTCTGTCTTGACTGTCTGGAGCTGGACTCCCAAGTAGAGACATGGATATGTTGCTTGGTGGTGACATATTAGACCGGGACTAAAGCGTGATTGATCTACGTAGTCCGCTATGAGTGGATCAATCTGCTTTTGACGTTCATTATGCAATAACCTTAATCCTGAGTAAATGAACTACTTCATGTATATGACTTGTGTACTTTGATGTTCCAATGGCTAAAGCGTCTCAGAGGGTAGTAAGCTTATAGACCGGCTCGTTGGGTGCATGACTTGTATACGATGAAGAGTTTGTTTGCAGATATCGGAATCATAGCTCTGAGGAGTTAAAGGTATCCTCTTAAAGGCATTATACTGAATGTGAAAATGGACAAGGCCTTGGGTCGTCTGCTGGGCGGATGACTTCTTATTCACATATGGTGAATAATCATTTTCTTGATTCGGTAGTATAATGGAACTTTAAGATAGCCTGATCAGTAGGATTAAACGGACTTTGACCTAAGGCTGATCATGGATATCATATGAGGGTTTTGCATATATGACAAGGTCATTGGATGGTAGCTCGTCACAGGCTTACGTAATACGGTATATAATTGGGAGTTCAGTTTCAGGTTTATAGTGGTGTGACTCTGAAATTAGTGATCATATGATTGAGTTGTTCGGTACAGAATGATGATCATATGGAATCACGGGAGCCCGATTATATATGTCCAATCAGTCCCTCTACTAGCTCCACATAATTCCTTAACGTTTGGCAAATTGATTTGTGTATGCTATTGGCTAGTTTATTATGCATGGATGGTGATGTCACAGGATTAGGATGGTAGACAAGATTCTCTCCGGTTGGATTCAGATTTTGTTTTGGATAATAGAGTACACAATTATTCGAACTCCAAATAAAGTTGCCATGATTTTATTTGAGATTGGATTGGAGTTGTAGAAAATTATCCATGAGAACAAGAATATGAAATACAACCGTTTTGTGGAATTTGAAATTTGAATTTTGAAATTTGAAATTTGAATTTTGAAATTTGAAATTTGAATTTTGAATTTGAAATTTGAATTTGAAATTTGAATTTGAAATTCGAATTTGAAATTTGAATTTGAAATTTAAATTTGAAATTTGAAATTTGAAATTTGAAATTTGAATTTGAAATTTGAATTTGAAATTTGAAATTCAAATTTTGAATCACAGTCCAAGTAGGATTCGAATTTGTTGTGGAAAATCCACAAGGTTTGAAATTCGAATTTGAGTTGGATTTGGAGAGGATAATCTTGTTAGAATCCTACTTGAATTTTGAATCCAAATCCCAACAAATAAGGGACGAAATTTTGAGGATAATCCTCATGAAAGATTTCGGATTTTGTGGATAGGATTCAAGGGAATATTCAAGCTTTAATCCTAGTTGAATTTGGATTCTCTCTCCTCCCAAAAGTGGCCGAAATTTTGGATCCCTAATCCTAGGAAATTCGGTTATTTTTGGATAAGGTTGAGATGAGATTTTGCTTGAGAAATCCTAGTGGAATTTTGATTCTCCTTTATCCTAAAAGTGGCCGAAAATTTGGAGAGATTTTCTCCTTGTGAATTTCGGATTTTTTGGTTGGAAAAGGGAGATAAGATTCTAGCTAAAATCTTGTTAAGATTTGGATTGGATTTATCTAGGAAAAACCGAATTTATTTGGGAGATTTTCCCTTTGGAAAATTCGGATTTTTTGGGTTTGGATAAGGGAAAATATCTTTTCCTAGTCCAATTCGAATTCAGAGAATCACCTCATGCAGGTCTATAAATAGAGGTCCTGCCACTCCAGTTCTCTCAGACCACAGACTCTCAGGTGAGCAGGCTTATTGTTGCACAGCTCATCGTGACAATAAAGTTCTTTAGAGATCTGGGTGGTCGGAAGAAGACTAGCAGTGCTAGCATACCGATCGAGGTTCAGAGTGCCCACACACTCAGCCATTCGGGAATTGGAGAATAGTAGAGAAGGCTAGTTGGTTGAAGCCTCCGGTCATTCTCCTCCTGCATATTGGCGTCCTTGAGGTATGAGTTTTAATTGTTGTTGATTTATTGTATATGGCATCATGAGATATTTAACGATCTAAAAATTTTTATTGTTCCGCTGCGCCACTCTGATACGTTTTTACCGGTTTATTTTCCTACACTCGATTACGAGATCTGGCAAATGGATGTCAAGACGGCATTCTTGAATGGCCATCTTGAAGAGTGTATCTATATGATACAGCCCGAAGGGTTCGTAGCAAAAGGCCAAGATAGGAAAGTCTGCAAGTTGCTTAGATCCATTTATGGATTAAAGCAGGCATCCCGCTCATGGAACCAGAGGTTTGATCAAGCGATTAAGACATTTGGTTTTGAGCAGAACGTTGATGAACCTTGTGTTTATAAACGTATTAAGGATGGAAAAGTGGTCTTTCTGATACTCTATGTCGATGATATACTACTCATTGGGAATGATGTAGGGAACTTATCATCGGTCAAGCTTTGGTTACACCAACAGTTTGACATGAAGGACTTGGGAGAAGCTAATTATGTTCTAGGCATTCGTCTCTTCAGAGATCGAAAGAACAAAATGATAGCGTTATCCCAAGCCTCATACATAGATAAAATAATTGACAAATATGCAATGCTAGAGGCAAAGAAAGGCTCACAACCTTCTATTGCCGGTTTAACTCTTTCATTGGATGACTGTCCCAAGACATCGGAAGAAAGAGAGCGTATGAGTAAGGTCCCTTATGCATCCGCTGTGGGTAGCCTTATGTACGCTATGCTTTGCACTCGCCCGGACATATGTTTTGCAGTAGGTATGGTGAGTCGATATCAAGCGAATCCTGGAACCAAGCACTGGCAAGCAGTATAGCATATACTCAAGTATCTTAAGAGAACGAGGGATTATATGCTAGTGTATTCTGGAGGGGACCTAACACCCGTAGGATACACGGACTCAGACTTCCAGACTTGTAAGGATTCGAGGAAATCGACATCTGGATCAGTGTTTTTGCTCGGAGGAGGCGCCATTGTGTGGAGGAGCGTGAAGCAGGGCTGCACAGCTGACTCTACTATGGAGGCTGAGTATGTGGCTGCGGCTGAGGCATCTAAAGAAGCGGTTTGGCTCCGCAAGTTCTTTAGAGACCTTGAGGTCATTCCGGGTGTTGACAAGCCTATCACACTTTACTGTGATAATACAGGGGCTATTGCCAACACAAGGGAATCTCGGCACCACAAGAGGACCAAGCACATTGATCGGAGGTATCACATTATTAGAGGGCATGTGGAGACAGGACAAGTGGATGTATGTAAGATCGCGTCCGAGGACAACATCGCTGATCCCTTTACTAAGACTTTGGTAGCTAGAAGCTTTGAGAGGCATGTAGAGGCGATGGGGATGTGTAACATGGCACATCTGCTGGCTTAGGGCAAGTGGGAGATTGTTAGGAAATGCCCTAAGTATTAGAGACATTTTTGATGTACTCATTTTTGAACTGGATAATAAAATTATACTTAGAGGTTATTCATTACATTGCTATCTGTCCTCGTCTTATTTACACGTTAAAGTAAATGTAAGCAAATATGGCTCACTGACTGCTTGTGTTAAAACTGTTAGAACGTTGCATGCAATGGACTTTTGTATGCGAGAAGACAATGTTCTAAAGTTAGCAGTCTAAACTATAGTCTGTAGTCTATGGGGTTAGACCGAGCATCTAACTCATGTTAAGACTATTATGTTGTCTAAAGCCTTAGAGGGGACGGTCTGTCTTGACTGTCTGGAGCTGGACTCTCAAGTAGAGACATGGATATGTTGTTTGGTGGTGACATATTAGACCGGGACTAAAGCGTGATTGATCTACGTAGTCCGCTATGAGTGGATCAATCTGCTTTTGACGTTCATTATGCAATAACCTTAATCCTGAGTAAATGAACTACTTCATGTATATGACTTGTGTACTTTGATGTTCCAATGGCTAAAGCGTCTCAGAGGGTAGTAAGCTTATAGACCGGCTCGTTGGGTGCATGACTTGTATACGATGAAGGGTTTGTTTGCAGATATCGGAATCATAGCTCTGAGGAGTTAAAGGTATCCTCTTAAAGGCATTATACTGAATGTGAAAATGGACAAGGCCTTGGGTCGTCTGCTGGGCGGATGACTTCTTATTCACATATGGTGAATAATCATTTTCTAGATTCGGTAGTATAATGGAACTTTAAGATAGCCTGATCAGTAGGATTAAACAGACTTTGACCTAAGGCTGATCGTGGATATCATATGAGGGTTTTGCATATATGACAAGGTCATTGGATGGTAGCTCGTCACAGGCTTACGTAATACGGTATATAATTGGGAGTTCAGTTTCAGGTTTATAGTGGTGTGACTCTGAAATTAGTGATCATATGATTGAGTTGTTCGGTACAGAATGATGATCATATGGAATCACGGGAGCCCAATTATATATGTCCAATCAGTCCCTCTACTAGCTCCACATAATTCCTTAACGTTTGGCAAATTGATTTGTGTATGCTATTGGCTAGTTTATTATGCATGGATGGTGATGACACAGGATTAGGATGATAGACAAGATTCTCTCCGGTTGGATTCAGATTTTGTTTTGGATAATAGAGTACACAATTATTCGAACTCCAAATAAAGTTGCCATGATTTTATTTGAGATTGGATTGGAGTTGTAGAAAATTATCCATGAGAACAAGAATATGAAATACAACCGTTTTGTGGAATTTGAAATTTGAATTTTGAAATTTGAAATTTGAATTTTGAAATTTGAAATTTGAATTTTGAATTTGAAATTTGAATTTGAAATTTGAATTTGAAATTCGAATTTGAAATTTGAATTTGAAATTTAAATTTGAAATTTGAAATTTGAAATTTGAAATTTGAATTTGAAATTTGAATTTGAAATTTGAAATTCAAATTTTGAATCACAGTCCAAGTAGGATTCGAATTTGTTGTGGAAAATCCACAAGGTTTGAAATTCGAATTTGAGTTGGATTTGGAGAGGATAATCTTGTTAGAATCCTACTTGAATTTTGAATCCAAATCCCAACAAATAAGGGACGAAATTTTGAGGATAATCCTCATGAAAGATTTCGGATTTTGTGGATAAGATTCAAGGGAATATTCAAGCTTCAATCCTAGTTGAATTTGGTTTCTCTCTCCTCCCAAAAGTGGCCGAAATTTTGGATCCCTAATCCTAGGAAATTCGGTTATTTTTGGATAAGGTTAAGATGAGATTTTGCTTGAGAAATCCTAGTGGAATTTTGATTCTCCCTTATCCTAAAAGTGGCCGAAAATTTAGAGAAGATTTTCTCCTAAAGATTTCGGATTTTTTGGTTGGAAAAGGGAGATAAAATTCTAGTTAAAATCTTGTTTAGATCTGGATTGGATTTGTCCTAGAAAAACCGAATTTAATTGTGGAGATTCTCCCTTGGAAAATTTGGATTTTTTGGTTATGGATAAGGGGGAAAATCTTTTCCTAGTCCAATTCGAATTCAGAGAATCACCTCATGCAGGTCTATAAATAGAGGTCCTGCCACTCCAGTTCTCTCAGACCACAGACTCTCAGGTGAGCAGGCTTATTGTTGCACAGCTCATCGTGACAATAAAGTTCTTTAGAGATCTGGGTGGTCGGAAGAAGACTAGCAGTGCTAGCATACCGATCGAGGTTCAGAGTGCCCACACACTCAGCCATTCGGGAATTGGAGAATAGTAGAGAAGGCTAGTTGGTTGAAGCCTCCGGTCATTCTCCTCCTGCATATTGGCGTCCTTGAGGTATGAGTTTTAATTGTTGTTGATTTATTGTATATGGCATCATGAGATATTTAACGATCTAAAAATTTTTATTGTTCCGCTGCGCCACTTTGATACGTTTTTACCGATTTATTATCCTACAGCTGAGTCCAACAGTGTGCTGAATCGACGGAACCGATGCCGGAGAACGCCGCACGCGCCACCCGAAGCCGCCGGTGGCCGGAAATTTCAAAAGGCTGTATCTCCACTGTCCGACCTCCGATCGACACGATTCCGGACCCAAAAGCTGTTAGGAAATGCCCTAAGTAATAGAGACATTTTGATGTATTCATTTTGAACTGGATAATAAAATTATACATAGAAGTTATTCATTACATTGCTATCTGTCCTCGTCTTATTTACATGTTAAAGTAAATGTAAGCAAATATGGCTCACTGACTGCTTGTGTTAAAACTGTTAGAACGTTGCATGCAATGGACTTTTGTATGCGAGAAGACAATGTTCTAAAGTTAGCAGTCTAAACTATGGTCTGTAGTCTATGGGGTTAGACCGAGCATCTAACTCATATTAAGACTATTATGTTGTCTAAAGCCTTAGAGGGGACGGTTTGTCTTGACTGTCTGGAGCTGGACTCCCAAGTAGAGACATGGATATGTTGCTTGGAGGTGACATATTAGACCGGGACTAAAGCGTGATTGATCTACGTAGTCCGCTATGAGTGGATCAATCTGCTTTTGACGTTCATTATGCAATAACCTTAATCCTGAGTAAATGAACTACTTCATGTATATGACTTGTGTACTTTGATGTTCCAATGGCTAAAGCGTCTCAGAGGTAGTAAGCTTATAGACCGGTTCGTTGGGTGCATGACTTGTATACGATGAAGGGTTTGTTTACAGATATCGAAATCATAGCTCTGAGGAGTTAAAGGTATCCTCTTAAAGGCATTATACTGAATGTGAAAATGGACAAGGCCTTGGGTCGTCTGCTGGGCGGATGACTTCTTATTCACATATGGTGAATAAACATTTTCTTGATTCGGTAGTATAATGGAACTTTAAGATAGCCTGATCAGTAGGATTAAACGGACTTTGACCTAAGGCTGATCATGGATATCATATGAGGGTTTTGCATATATGACAAGGTCATTGGATAGTAGCTCGTCACAGGCTTACGTAATACGGTATATAATTGGGAGTTCAGTTTCAGGTTTATAGTGGTGTGACTCTGAAACTAGTGATCATATGATTGAGTTGTTCGGTAAAGAATGATGATCATATGAAATCACGGGAGCCCAATTATATATGTCCAATCAGTCCCTCTACTAGCTCCACATAATTCCTTAACGTTTGGCAAATTGATTTGTGTATGCTATTGGCTAGTTTATTATGCATGGATGGTGATGACACAGGATTAGGATGGTAGACAAGATTCTCTCCGGTTGGATTCAGATTTTGTTTTGGATAATAGAGTACACAATTATTCGAACTCCAAATAAAGTTGCCATGATTTTATTTGAGATTGGATTGGAGTTGTAGAAAATTATCCATGAGAACAAGAATATGAAACACAACCGTTTTGTGAAATTTGAAATTTGAATTTTGAAATTTGAAATTTGAATTTTGAAATTTGAAATTTGAATTTTGAATTTGAAATTTGAATTTGAAATTTGAATTTGAAATTCGAATTTGAAATTCGAATTTGAAATTTGAATTTGAAATTTGAAATTTGAAATTTGAATTTGAAATTTTGAAATTCAAATTTTGAATCACAATCCAAGTAGGATTCGAATTTGTTGTGGAAAATACACAAGGTTTGAAATTCGAATTTGAGTTGGATTTGGAGAGGATAATCTTGTTAGAATCCTACTTGAATTTTGAATCCAAATCCCAACAAAAGTGGACGAAATTTTTGAGGATAATCCTTATGGAAAAATTCAGATTTTGTGGATAAGGTTCAAGGGAAAATTCAAGCTTCAATCCTAGTTGAATTTGGATTCTCTCCTTCCCTGAAAAGTGGCCGAAATTAGGGAGAATATCTCCTAGGAAATTCGGTTATTTTGGATAAGGTTGAGATGAGATTCAAGCTTGAAAATTGTAGTGGAATTTTTGATTCTCCCTTATCCATAATGGCCGAAATCTTTAGGGAAGATTTACCTTGAAATTTTCGGATTTTTTGGGTTGAAAAAGGGAGAAAAAATTCTAGTTAAAATCTTGTTTTGATTTGGATTGGATTTATCCAAAGAAAACCGAATTTTTAGTGGAGATTCTCCCTTGGAAAAATTCGGATTTTATGGGTTTGGATAAGGGAAAATATCTTTTCCTAATCCAATTCAAATTCAGAGAATCACCTCATGCAGGTCTATAAATAGAGGTCCTGCCACTCCAGTTCTCTTAGACCACAGACTCTCAGGTGAGCAGGCTTATTGTTGCACAGCTCATCGTGACAATAAAGTTCTTTAGAGATCTGGGTGGTCGGAAGAAGACTAGCAGTGCTAGCATACCGATCGAGGTTCAGAGTGCCCACACACTCAGTCATTCGGGAATTGGAGAATAGTAGAGAAGGCTAGTTGGTTGAAGCCTCCGGTCATTCTCCTCCTGCAGATTGGCATCCTTGAGGTATGAGTTTTAATTGTCGTTGATTTATTGTATATGTCATCATGAGATATTTAACGATCTTAAAATTTTTATTGTTCCGCTGCGCCACTCTGATACGTTTTTACCGGTTTATTTTCCTACAAAAGTTTCGTCGTGAAGAGGAGAACAAAACCCATAGCTCATTTCACCTCAACAGCCGCCAGATCGCGCCGCCCGAAGCCGCACCGTCGCCGCCGTGAAGCCGCCATGGAATCCGTCGATTTCGGCAGAGTTAAGCCACACTACCGGTCTCAAAATGCTCAGAGAAGAACGGGGAGCAAAAGCCTTCAAACAATTTCGGGCAACAACCCCGGCACGGCAGAGATTCAATGCCGCCACCGTGGGTCGAGTTTTCGAGGCCGATTATCGACGATCGGAGCCTCCAATGGTAAAATTGACACCACCAAT
The DNA here is from genome assembly GCA_035233585.1 of Antiaris toxicaria. Taxonomy (NCBI): domain Eukaryota; kingdom Viridiplantae; phylum Streptophyta; class Magnoliopsida; order Rosales; family Moraceae; genus Antiaris; species Antiaris toxicaria. The sequence continues at coordinate 28,049,672 of CP141157.1, forward strand.
GGACTCCTCTCGTCGAGATCTTCAAGGTGGACACCTCCGTTGTTTGCGCCGCCGCCGGTTAACGCCGAAGTCAATGCCGGTCAACGCGGTCAACGCCGGTCAACGGCGACCCGGGGGCGGAAAAATGAAGAATGGCCTGTTGATCTATTTTCGACGTTCTGGACACATCCACGACCTCAGAATTGCTAACCGGGATTCCGAACGTGAAGAACGGAGACAAAAAGTTTGTGCGATCGAGACCGAACAGTTCGTCCGATCACCGACGGGACGATTTAGGTAGCGATTTCGTTTCCCTTCATTCCTTATTTATGTATTGGAATGATTTGTATGTAATTTGTATTCAAATTATAAAAAAAAAAAAAAGAAAAGAAAAAAAGAGAGTAAAATGAATGAAATGTCAGAAAAAGAAAATGTATAGAAAATGTGAATATTTTTATGTAAAAAGTTGAGTTTTACATAAAAATTAGGCCTCTGGTATAGTACGTGGTAGAATAAAATAGGTTAGATGGTTTTGAGGCGTTTCCTAAACGCCGAAGACCAAAAAATTTAGCGGAAATGCTGCCGAAATTTTGAAAACGGCACTATGGGCATTTTGGTGAAAAACGAGAGGCAAATTGTGTTCGGTAATGGAAACCGAGACCCTTCGATGAGTTAGGCTCGAAAATGAGAAAATGAACCTTTGAGGAATAGTAAACCATCCCTCCGAGGTTGTGAAAATGTAAGAGAACGGGAAAACCAATGTCAAGGGTATTTTAGAAAACGAAAGGTAAATTTGAGGTCGAGGTAAAAACCTGAGCCCACTCGGTGTCTAAGGCTCGGGATTAGCATAACAAACATTTCAGGTGTAGTAAAATACCCATTTAAGGCTCCGAAACGTGAGAAAAACGAGAAACGACCCTAGGTGTCGGAATAGTATCACCCGAGGGTCGGATGACCAATAGTCGTCTATGGAACAGCAATAGATGCTGTAAAAGTGTGTAAAAGCTTAAGAAATATTATTTTATGATATTTGGGCTTAGAAAATCCTATTAAAAGTCACAGTAAGCACATAACGGTCCCGAGACCCGTCAGGGGCAAAATGGTCATTTTGACCAAAAATTTCCGAAAGGCTCGGAAAGGACCGTGAATGCCTAAGGATAGTTAAAATGAAATTATAAAAGTTAAATTTGGGTCTTAAACCAACAAAAAGTAGGTTTATGATGAGAAATCAAATCAGGGGCAAAATGGTAATTTTTCCCAGAGTTAGTGTAAAAATGGAAAATAGGATTTTAGATTCCTAAGACCATTAACAGGAAATAAAACGTAGAATTTTTACGTTTTACTAAATTTTGAATATGAACTGAAGATTTAGAATAACCGTGGTTATTCCGATTATAGGAACCCGATCCAGACGCGGCAAAAGAACGTTTGCGGAGCCGGGGAAAGAAATGCTAGCGAAAGTATCTATAAGTTCGAACATTTAATTGACTGCAACATGAATAAACTATTATGTCTAAGTGTGATATGTGTAAGTTCCAGCATTCATTTGTCTGCTCTATGAACATTCTGAAGTTGTTCATTATATGAGTGAATTGATCTGTTATGTCTAGGTTTATGTGCTATATGAATGTTTCATAGCGCGATGCTATGATAAATGTTTGGTAAGCTCAGATATTTACATGTCTGCAGCATGAATTACTATTTGATTGATTTAAGTACTTTTCATACAAACTTGTAAAGTCCTACGGGCAATAGGGGTGTAGTTAAACTAACTCACCTAATGAAATGAGAAATTAAAAAGTGTATAAATAATACACTATGGAGAAGTGCTAGGGCACTATAGTATGGTTAATTGAAAACACACATAAAGAAATAAATGTAAAGACCTACCGGCAATAAAGGTTCCACCGTAGGATGATTCATATGAATGTTGCCGGTGGGGAACTATAAGAAAGATGGTAATGAAACCACTAAGGCGTACCGCCCCTCCAACATAGTGGTGGAGGTTTTTCTCAGATCCTACGAAGATATCAGGGCTATGGAGGTCGATGTTCTAAGGTCGCTCCTTAGACCCTCCCAGCCAGCGCGCTAATAATCATCGGTACTGCCATAAACAGAGCTCTAAACTAGAAATCAAATAGAGAATAAACAATCAATAAAATGATAAAAATCATAATTGAGCATAACCGAAGCTTACGTTAGAGTAATGTAAATTCGGTTAGGGTATGTGAATAGTACCCCTGATAGAGTAAAGTGAATAGTAACCAGTTAAAGTAACTGTTACTATTCATCAGTCAAAAGTCAAAGTTACTATTCATGATGAATAGTATTATTCATAGGAAATTGAGTTTTAGTGTTTTTGAATCAATATGATTCTTACTATGTATGTTTGAACTTACTGAGCCTGTTAGCTCACCAGTTTGTTCATGTTGCAGGTAAGAAACCTGTCTAGTAGATTTCTGAATGGCGGCAGGATGCGAGCGTGTCAAAGGGATAGGGAATCCACTGTGGATATGGTCCTGCTACAAGTTTTGCACTGAGTGTTGAAAAATAGACATATATTGTAAAAATATTTGAATTATGTATTGTGTATAAACTATGTTTGTACTTTTAAAAGTGACAAACATAGTTCAGTTTAATTACATTATGTTTACAAACAAGAAAAAATATTTTAAAAAAAATGATTCCAAATTTCACAAAGGGTTTAAAGGAAAGAAAAGAATTTAGGCGACCCGATGAAGTTCACGAGCTATTTCAGTTGGCTAAGGAGCTTGATTGTAATAGTTTCGGTGGACCGAGGTCAGGGGCGCCACACAATAAACCAACAACAATTAAAACTCATACCTTAAGGACGCCAAACTGTAGGAGGAGAATGACCGGAGGGCTTCAACTAACTAGCCTTCTCTACTATTCTCTAATTCCCGAATGGCTGAGTGTGTGGGCACTCTTAACCTCGATCAGTATGCTTGCACTGCTAGTCTTCTTCCAACCACCCAGATCTCTAAAGAACTTATTGTCATGGTGGGCTGTGCAACAATAAGTCTGCTTACCTGAAAGTTTGTGGTCTGAGAGAACTAGAGTGGCAGGACCTCTATTTATAGACCTGCATGAGGTGATTCTCTGAATTCGAATTGGATTAGAAGAAGATATTCTCCCTTATCCACAAGCACAAAATCTGAATTTTCCAAGGGAAAAATCCCAACAATAAATTCAGCCACTTTAGGATAAATCCAATCCAAATCTAAACAAGATTTTAACTAGAATTTTATCTCCCTTTTTTCAACCAAAAAATCTGAAAATTCAAAGGAGAAAATCTCCACAAAAATTCGGCCATTTTTGGATAAATGAGAATCAAAATTCCACAAGGATTTTCAAGCTTGAATCTTATCTCATCCTTATCCAAAATAACCGAAAATCTCCCAGGAGATTCACTCCAAAAATTCGGCCATTATATGGGAGGAGAGAATCCAAATTCAATTGGGATTGAAACTTGAATTTTTCCTTGAACTTTATCCACAAAAAATCCAAAAATCCATCGAGGATAATCCTCAAAATTTTCGTCCAACTTTAGTTAGGATTTAGATTCAAAATTCAAGTAGGATTCTAACAAGATTTTCCTCTCAATATCCAACTCAAATTCGAATTTCATTCCTTGTGGATTTACCACAACAAATTCGAATCCCACTTAGACTGTGATTCAAAATTTGAATTTCAAATTTCAAATTCGAATTTCAAATTCAAATTTCAAATTTCAAATTTCAAATTTCAAATTTAAATTTCAAATTCAAATTTCAAATTCGAATTTCAAATTCAAATTTCAAATTCAAATTTCAAATTTCAAAATCCATAAAACAGTTGTATTTCAAATTCTTGTTCTCATGGATAATTTTCTACAACTCCAATCAAATCTCAAATAAAATCATGGCAACTTTATTTGGAGTTCGAATAATTGTGTACTCTATTATCCAAAACAAAATCTGAATCCAACCGGAGAGAATCTTATCTACCATCCTAATCCTATGTCAACACCATCCATGCATAAAAAACTAGCCAATAGCATACACAAATCACTTTGCCAAACGTTAAGGAATTATGTGGAGCTAGTAGAGGAACTGATTAGACATATATAATCGGGCTCCCGCAAATCTATATGATCATCATTCTTTACCGAACAACTCAATCATATGATCACTAATTTCAAAGTCACACCACTATAAACCTGAAACTGAACTCACAATTATATACCGTATTACGTAAGCCTGTAATAAGCTATCGTCCAATGACCTTGTCATGTATGCAGAACCCTCATATGATATCCATGATCAGCCTTAGGCCAAAGTCCGTTTAATCTTACTGATCAGGCTATCTTAAAGTTCCATTATACTACCGAATTAAGAAAATGATTATTCACCATATGTGAATAAGAAGTCATCCGTCCAGCAGACGACCCAAGGCCTTATCCATTTTCACATTCAGTATAATGCCTTTAAGAGGATACCCTTAACTCCTTATTAGAGCTATGATTCCGATATCTGTAAACGAACCCTTCATCGTATACAAGTCATGCACCCAACGAACCGGTCTATAAGCTTACTACCTCTGAGACGCTTTAGCCATTGGAACATCAAAGTACACAAGTCATATACATGAAGCTATCCTTTTACTCAGGATTAAGGTTACTACATAATGAACGTCAAAAGCATATCGATCCACTCAAAGTGGACTTCGTAGATCAATCACACTTTAGTCCCGGTCTAACATGTCATCACCAAGCAATATATCTATGTTTCTACTTGGGAGTCCAGCTCTAGACAATCAAGACAAACCGTCCCCTCCAAGGCTTTAGACAATATAATAGTCTTAACATGAGTTAGATGCTCGGTCTAATCCCATAAACTACAGACCATAGTTTAGGCCGCTAACTTTAGAACATTGTCTTCTCGCATACAAAAGTCTATTGCATGCAACGTTCTAACAGTTTAACACAAGCAGTCAGGGAGCCATATTTACTTACATTTACTTTAACATGTAAATAAAATGAGGACAGATAGCAATGTAATGAATAACCTCTATATATAATTTTATTATCTAGTTCAAAATAAATACATCAAAATGTCTCTAATACTTAGGGCATTTCCTAACACCCCCCAAAGCCCTGGAGGCCCCGGAACGTCACTTGAAAACTACTGTTACTTAACTTACTTGAAAACTATTACTCAAACTTACTTACTTAAATACTATAATTTTAGGGATTTTTTTTAATAGTATTTTTTTCTATTTATGTACATACATATACTTACAAATATATGAAATTTTGAATGCAACTAAGTCAATATATGTACATACTTAAAACTAATAGACTGCTCAAAACATGAGGTTGATTTTTTGATATCGTACGGAAGTTAACACTAGTTGTGGTATCCATAACCTCAACCCTTACACCTGCCTTTGCTGCTATCATCGTCCATCAGTGTCTAGCTTGCAGGTATCTTACCTACAGTATGAACACACACTGTGAGCTTTACACTCAGCAAGTATAACATATCATTCGTAAAACATGGTTAAAACATAAGTCATACTATAGGGCATATATAAAACTGTCAATCATGTCACACATTCACACAGAACATGGAAACATATCATGTAGCATAACTCAGAATGCATATCATGTAGACATATCCTATCATGTAACTGAAAAGCATGCTATAACTGTATCTAGGGCATATCGTGAACAATGCATGAACTGATTATGCTCAATTATGCTTCATTATGCATTATCTTTCTTTACTTGTCTAAGGGCCCATGTGTCAGTACCGAATACATGCAAATCATCAGATTCACCACGATCATATATTCTTTATGGACCTTGGCCCATTATATATTATGAGCCTCGGCTTGGGCTCGTTGTACTTAAACTGAAAAACCTCTTCTAACTTGAGAGGCTAATAACTTGAGATGCCGATACGACACGCTTAACTATTACCCAAACTTGGAATCATGTCTGATATGCCATGAGCTCTACTAGGTTATCCACTAATCTTATGTGATAGGGATGTAATGGCATCTAATTTATACTGTTCATTAATCTAACGCGATTATGAAACATGCTATGTCATGCAATCATCATACACAATTTGCATACTTAACGTAGAGTGAAAACAATAGTTTTAAACTCATTTCATTCATGCTGTAGGCAGAGTTGTACTTACCTGTCTATGGACAGTTTGTACTCTCGCCCTTATCACAATACAAATATCTTCTTGTAATCATAATGTATTACATTAATGTTCACTGTTAGGTCACTACTATCGTTAGTGACTAATAAAATTCTATCGTTGTAGGGTATCGATCCCTATCGGTACTCAACTGCTCTCTTTTTGAGATTCTAACATCTAATAATGAGTAACTAATTTATCTCCTTAATAAATTAATTAACATTTCCCTACCTCTTCTATCTTGATTTTGGTTGGTTAACGGGCTCGTAAACTAACAGATTACAAAGCGTATGGGCCATATATCTGCTAGTTACCTACCTGGTTACCTCGCATGATGATCATGTAGTCTACCAAGTTACCTTTTCCGATTTGAAAACTTATTACTGAGAAATATCCTTCGTTTTTGTGAAAATCCTTTCCTTTGGTTTTGAACACGATTTCCCTTGCACCCAATTGGAAGGTGAGGGTGTTTTTCTTAAAACCATTTTCTTATTTAAAAGAACACATTTTGGTGTTTATTTGATAAAGGGGTTTTTGAACCCTTTTTCAAAAAAAACTGTTTATAACTCATTTTCAACGATTGAATTTATAAACTTGGTGAATATGATACTTTTAGTCCTCGACGAGATGAACAACTTTCATGTTCACCTCAGAGCTTGATTCAAATTCTAACGAGTCCTAAACCTTGCAAACCCATGGCTAAGACAAGTCCCGTTTTGGAAAACTACCAGTTTTTCGATTAATTAAAAATTACTCTGTTTGGGGCCCTAAATGGTTGAATTTTTAAAATTTGCATAAGCCATCTTTTAGTTTTCGATGTGATCTAAAACTTTCATGTTGAGCCCGGGATGTAGTTCGGAATTTAAGTTACTCATTTTTATAAAATCCTAAGACTGTCCCCTTTCCCCAGGTTTCAGTCCCAGTTTTGAACTCCGGTTATAAATTGCTCCGAAACCTATCTTGCTGTCATTTTTACCTAAAGGCTATTTGATGCAAAAATGACCGTAATTAATTTCCTAAAGCTTTTGTGTTTTACAAAATCTCAAATCTGTCTATAACATGCTTAAAGAGCCACAAATCAGTGGCTAAAATCTGGGATAGGTTTGGTTTCTCACCAAACCCTAAAATGTCCACACATCTAACCATCCATAAAAACTTAAATCATAACCACATAAGCACAAAAACATAAATACAGCATGCTAAGGCTCAAAATAAACTTATTACAATCCATTGCTTAAAATAAACAATAAATTTCTTTGATATCTAAACTTAAACAAAACTAAACCATAAAAGGAGGGGTTTTTTCAAATTTTTACCTTAATGTGCTTTGAACCTAGCACAACTGAACAACTTTGGGACCAAAATTTCGTATGGACCAAGATGACTAAGAAGTCAGCTTAGGCTAGAAAGAAACACAAAAATTTTCCTCTTATTATCAAGCTAAATGAACAACTAAAATCACCAAGGGAGGGTTCTAAAACATTACCTTGAAATAACCTTGAAGTGATCTTGAAGGAAGGCTCAATCTAAGCAATAAACTAAACAAATTTTGGGCTGTCTTTTGGCTGAATTTTTGGTGTATTTTTGGTTGAGGCAAGGGTCAGCTGGGGGCTATCTTTTGGCTAAAAGATGGGTCAGCTAGTAGAGGAAAAATGATGAGGAGGGTTTGGTGTTTTGGTATGCAAAAGAGGAAAATGAGGCGTAAGACAATGCACCCTTATTTATAGGCCAACTTAAGCAAGATGTAATTAACCTAAGCAACCTTAATTAAGCCAAATTAACCAAGCTTAAAGGGACAAATTTATGCTGTAACTACTGCCCATAAAAACCGATGGGGGTTAAGAGAAAAAGGAGCCCAAAAATGCATTAAATGCCTTGCAAAAGTCTATAGTGACTTGTCAATTACTTTTGCATTTTTTAATCAAAATGTCATAAGCGTGCTCCTTAATTCAAGGCAAACTTTTTGCCTTGTCCCTTGCAACATACGTAATTTTTAAGATGGAAAAATTCATCTACAAAAGCTTTTCTTAGCAGTCTAATTTCCTTCAATGGTGTTCGGTCCTTTTTCGAAAGTATTCTAGAATTTAACCAAACATGGATTTTCTTAATCCATTTCTTATACTATTCATTCCTAGTTGGGTTTTAGTGCCCATGAGCCTATTCTGTGCCTATTTACTATTTATTTACTGTACTGTAGTTGTGTCTTAGACTATGTTGACACTGCACACGCATAACGAAACTTTTTCATGCAAAATTTCAAACACAGTCTATCCTGACTAATTTAGACGTGCTGATTTCAAATTATCAGTTTTACGTCCATCTGAGATCATCTGGATCAGTTTTTTAGATCTGTCTGATCCCGACTAGGAAATCACCTTTTGTGCTCAACTGACTAGTTTGAGCAGTCTGAGTCTAAATATATCAGTTTCGGGTTGAGAAAAGGTCGTCTTGACCCCTTTTCCGATGCTGCGTATCTCTCAAACAGAATTTCACGTTTTATGCTCAATTGACTAAATTGAGCATGTTGACTATACATATATCAGTTTTATGTCAAGAAAACGTCATCTCGACTATTTTCTTAATACTGTATATTTATCAGGTAAAATTTAACTGTTGTGCTCAGATAACCAGTCTGAGTATACTGATAACTAGCTCATCAGTTCTGTGTCAAGAAATAATCGTCTGGACTGGTTTCTTTACATTGCGTGCCTCACAACACACTCACATGTACTAAGGTGAACCGATCTCACTCTCGGTTGCTCCTTTCACTGTATGAATAGTAATTAAATGTTTCTTTACCCATTTAATTCATTCAAACTATAAAATTATACTGTATTTATAAACTTAATTACTTATTACATAGTAATTAAGTTCCATGAATATAGGGGTCATTACAACATACCCCTCTTACAAAATTTTCGTCCTAAAAAATTAGAACAATTCCGGAAAGTCTCTTCTCATGTTTTCTTCCCATTCCCATGTGGCTTCCTTAACGTTATGATTCTGCCACAACACTTTTACCAGTGGTATTACTGTATTCCTAACTACTTTCTCCTCTCAAGCTAGGATCTGCATGATTTCTCCTCGTACGTCAGATCGACATATGCTTCGACCGGTTCTTGGCTTAGAACATGGGAGCTATCTGGCACATACTTCTTCAACATCGAGACATGAAAGACATTGAGTACTAAAGCTAACTCGGGAAGAAGTGCTAGTCTATAAGCCACCTTTCTGACTCTCTCGATTATCTCGAAGAGTCCTATATATCTAGGACTGAGCTTTCCCTTCTTTGCAAAGCGCATCACCCCTTTCATTAGTGTCACCTTGAGAAAGACCGAGTCTTCTTGAAACTCGAGGGGTCTACAGTGCTTATCTGTAAAACTCTTTTGGTGATTGTGCACTGTATCTAATCTCTCTTATATCAACTTCACGTCTACCATTGTGTTCTTGATGAATTCCATGCTAACAAGCTTTTTCTCTCCGGTCTCGTGCCAGTGAACTAGAGATCTGCATTTTCTTCCATAAAGCACCTCGTACAGTGCTGTCCTGATTGAGAAATGATAGCTGTTGTTATTCGAGAACTCGATCAAGGGTAGCTTCTGATCCCAGTTTCCCTTAAAGTTTAGGACACAAGCTCTTAACATGTCCTTCAATGTTTGTATAGTCCTTTCAGACTGTCCGTCAGTCTGAGGGTGAAATGTTGTGCTGAACTTTAGCTTGGATCCTAATGTGGCTTGAACACTTTGCCAAAACCTGGAGGTGAAGTATCCATCACAATCTGATATAATTGACTTAGGCATTCCATGCAGTCTTACAATCTGAGCCACATAGATTTCTGCCAGTCGCTCTACTGAGTAGCTAACCTTTTTGGCTAGGAATCTGGCTGATTTCATCAATCTATCTATGATCACAGAGATTGCATCGTTGCTATTGGATGTTCTTGGCAATCTGACCACGAAGTCCATCGTGATCTGGTCCCATTTCCACTCGAGTAGCTCAATTTTCTATAATTCTCTTGCCGGGCACTGGTGTTTTGCCTTAACCTTTTGACACGTAAGGCATTTGGTGACAAACTTAATGATGTCATTCTTCATTCCATGCCACCAAAAGCTTTCTTTCAGATCCTTGTACATCTTGTTCACTCCCGGATGTATAGAATATGGTGTCTCGTGAGCTTCCAAAAGGATTCGTTTCTTGAGTTCTTCATCCTTCAGAACACACACCTTATCCTTATAATACAATATGTCATCCTTAGAGACTCTAAACTCTAAACCTTTGTCCTCCGTAGCTTTCTTTCTTAGCTTGACCAAGGACAAATCGAGCTCTAGGTCGGCCTTGATCTCGTCCAGGAATGTCGATTGGAAAGTCATGTCTGTGAGACCCCATGCCCTCAGTGGTCCAGACCACCACTGAAAACTTGCTTACTTTAATAATACTTATACTTCCTTGTAATTAATACTTAACTAGATAACATAAATTTAGGGATTTTTTTTATACGCACGTATTTACTGTACACGTACATATACCGATTACTATTCAAAAATACTATTTAATGATTACTATTCCAAAATACTATTCAACGGTTATTATTTACAAAATACTATTTACGATTACTATTCAAAAGCATTGTTTACGGTTACTATTCAAAAATACTGTTTACGATTACTATTCAAAAATACTATATAACAATTACTATTCAAAGATACTATTTTAATGTTACTATTCGGAAATACTATCACTATTTGAAAATATTGTATACTTAAAATGTGCGGAAGATTTACTTGCGGTGTATCCATAACCTCGCCCTCACATCCACCTCCGCTGCCATCATCGTCCATTGTGGTTTAAGCCATACGATGCTTACCTACAGCATGAATACACTTCGTGAGCTTCACGCCCAGTAAGTATAACATGTTTAAACATAATACATACTTAAAATCATATAAGCATATCATATACCATTTAACATGTCACATACCACATCATCACATAACATATCATTGAATATAAAACTTCACACACTATATGCATAACAGAAACATCATGTACTAAATGCATCTTACTGTAACTAGAAGCATAGCGAACTATAACTAATGCATACCATAAAGAATGCATGGTTCGGTTATGCTCATTTATGCTTTGCTATTCTCTTTTCTTTCTTATGTCTACTTAGGGCCCTTTATATTTCTATACATAATATGGGCCTCATGCCTATTATATTTCTATACCTAAGGTGGGCCTCGTTCCCATTATATTCATATACATAATGTAGGCCTCGTTCCCATTATATTCATATACATAATGTGGGCCTCGTGCTCGTTATAATTATATACGTAATGTGGGCCTCATGGCCGTTATAATTACATACTTAATGTAGGCCTCATGCCCGTTATAAACATATACATAATGTGGGCCTCGTACCCGTTATAAACATATACATAATGTGGGCCTCGTGCCCGTTATAAATATATACATAATGTGGGCCTCGTGCCCGTTATAACGACACCTTAATTTTAATTACCCAATTCTTTATCTAATCAGGCCATATGCTCTACTAAGCCATCTCCTAATCTTACAAGATAGGGATATATGACTCCCAACTTTGTTCTTTTATTAATCTACGCGATTGTGAAACTACATGCTCTTATATATGCTGTGCATCAACTTATGCATGGCATAAATACTTAACATACAGTAAAAACATTATTTTAAATACATTTTATTCATACCATAGGCGGAGTTGTACTTACCTAATTGAAAGCAAATTGCATACTTGCACCTTTAACAAATTATAGGTAACCACCTATCATCAAGAACGTTCCTCATTAATACTCTTGTTGAGTCACCATTAATATCAATGACTATAACTTGCGTTTCTATGGGCTACCGAGGCTCATCGGTACCCTATTGGCCTACCATGGGGATTTGGTGTCTAACTTGTACCGTGTTTGATTAATGGTCGACTTGATAGATTAATCATCGTTTCTTATCATGTTGTTCAAAACACGGTCCTTGACTAGGTGCCGACCAGTCAACTGATTGGTTACCGTGTGCATTGGTAACTAAATAACCTACCAGGTTACTACGCGTAAACTTAGTGTAGTAACCGACTGGGTTACTTCACTTGTTGGGGTGTGATAGCCTACCAGGCTACTATTCATTGTTTGGTGTAATGGCCCATTGGGCCACTATAGCTTGTTTGGGGTAGTAGCCTACCAGGCTACTAAGGCTTGTTTGGTGTGGTAGCCTACCGGGCTACTCACACTATTTTATTTTGAAAAATTGATTGGGTTGGCTTGTAAAAATTCTTAGGAAAATTCCTTGTTTTGAAACCGTCCCCTCATCACCCCGTTGGAAGGTGGAGGATGTTTTTATGAAAACCTTATTCATATTTTAAACTGTTAAAAACACATCATTATTTTGAAGATTATAAATTACATTTTTTGATGCTTTCATTTTAAAGGTGGTTTTGAACCACTTTTGAAAACTATTTTGAATCTTAGTTGAAATGACTTTGTTTGTAATTTTGACAAACATGAAAATTTTCGTCCTCGACGAGATGAACAAATCTCCTATTCACCTCTGAGCTCAAATCCAACTCTAACAGCTCCTAAATTTATCAAACCAATGGGCTATGTGCCCAGTTTTTTGTTAAAGTCTCAGTTTTATATCACTTTAAAAACGGCTCTGTTTAAGGCCCAAAACGGCCAAATTTTTAAAACATGCACTAGTCACCGTAAAGTTTTCGACGTGTTCAACAACTTTTGTGTTGAGCCCGAGAACCGATTCGGACTCTAAATGGTCCATTTTTGACAAAACCCGAGACCAATCTCTGGGTTCAGATTTTTGGTCCCAGTTTTGCGCAACGAGGGAAAAACACACTAAAAACCTATCTTAATGTCGTTTTTGGCCGAGGGCTATTATGCAAAAATGGCTGTATCGAAATTTCCTTAAAATGCTATGTTTTACTAAATCCTAAATTCAGACCCTAAGGGGGTCGAAATAGCCAAAATCCATGGCCTTTCCTAGGGACAGATTTGTGTCCAGCCACATTACTAAATGTTTGTAGCATCACACATACAATAGCCATTCGTAAAAATTGTAAACACAACCATAACCACATAAATTTAAAAATGAAAATTTAAGGGCTCAAAATAAACTTATTACAAACCATTTGCTTAAACAAATACACATAAATGATCTTGATCAAAAACTTAAAATCAACTAACACACTAAAAGGGAAGGTTTCGGTTTTTACCTCTTGTGCTATGGTTCAAGCACAAATCTGAGCTAGGGCTTGAGGAATCAAATGCTCATGGGAAACCAAGGGGCATAAGGTTGGTTTTTGCTAGAAACAATAACAAAATTTTCTCTTAAAATTCAAACCAAAACAGAAACTAAAACTACAAAGATTGGATTTTGAAAACTCACCCTTGGTGCCTTAGAATGACTTAGATACGAATCTTCCTAACACAAGCTCATGACGTTTGATTTTTGGTAAGCTTTTGGTGTGATTTAATGCTTGAAAATGTGAGGGTTTGGGGGCTTAAAAAGGTTTGGCTACAGCTAGAAGAAAGGAAGAAATGAGAGTGGTGTTTTGGAAGCCAAAAGAAAGAAATGAACTCTTATTGTCATGTGTGCCTTTTATAGGAAAAATTAATCAAGCTTGCTTAGACTTAATCCTAATTAATTATCCACCAATTTAGCCTAATCATGGGATAAATTGGCTGCCATTTTTCTGCACTAGGGGGGCATGGGCTGCTACATAGAAAGGAGGGGAATAAACAACCATTTATTCATGGCCATGTGATGAATGTTGAGTATTTTATTCAACAAATGGTCCAACACATCCCTAACTTTAGGGAAAACTTTTCCCACTTGTTAGTGGCATGTTTGGGGGCCTTATGGCTGATGTCACACAATTTTCTAGGCTGGGATTTCATCTGTAAAGTCTTCTCTTCGCAGTCTAATTTCTACTGTTCGGTTTCCAACCCTTTTTTGGCAGTGTTCCAATTTTCACCCAAAATTAGATTTTTGAATCTGATTTTTATACTATTAATTCCTAATTATTTTATACTATCTAAGAGCCCATTATCATTCTAATTTACTGTTCACATCCTATACTGTGATTGTGTCTACACTGTGTTGCCCTTTCGCACGCAAACCGAGGCGTTCTTGGGTGAAATTTTAGACACAGTCTCTCTTGACTAATTTGGACATGCTAATTTTATTTTTATCAGTTTTACGTCCATCGGAGGTCATCTAGATCAATTTTGGGGATCTGTATAATCCCATCTCGAAAAACATGTCAGGTGCCCATTTGACTAATTTGGGCCTTTTGAACCCAAATATATCAGTTTCGGGGCAAGTAAAGGTCGTCTTGACCCTCATTCAGATACTGCGTATCTCTCAAACTAAACTTCTCGTTTTGTGCTCAATTGACCAGATTGAGCCTACTGACCATTCATATCTTCGTTTTATGCCAGATTAGGGCCGTCTTGGCCATTAACCTGAGACTGCGTTTTTCACTATTCACTGTTTTCTACTTACCTGACTAGTTTGAATGCTCTGACTCTGATTTTATCAGTCTCTAGGTGAGAAAAGGTCATCCGGACAATTTTCTCGATATCATACCCTTGCTAGGGTTTTTTCATCGTTGTTGTACTCAGATGTTCGGTCCTAGCGTCCTGGTGATCTGTTCACCAATCTTGTGCCAAGAAATGATTGTCCGGACCAATTTCCTAACACTGCGTGTCTCATACATTCATACACATAATAGAGTGGACCGTGTTCACTATTGGTCGCCCCTTTCACTACATGAATAGTATTTAAATAGTACTGTACCTGTTTAATCTATTCAACTGGAAAATATAATATATTTCCCAACTTAATTACTCATTGTATAGTAATTAGGTTTCACAATTTGTAAGAGTCCTTTCAATGGCTCTCAGCTCAGTACACGGCCACTTACACGGGCTTGTACAGGGCAACACGGGCGTGTACTAGTTGAAATTCCTCAACACGGCCCTATTCTGAAACATGGCCTCTTACACATTTGTCAACCTGAGCAGTACACGACCACTTACATGGCAGTGTACCTGACCGTGTCATACTACAGGGCCATGTATACTTACATGGCTTCTCTCACACATACACAGTTTGAACACTACACGACCGTGTACCTGACCGTGTTCTCCAAATGTGCATCCGAAAGCTCTCAAAATACTCTAATTTTATTCCTTAATGTCTCATTACATGGTAAGTAGGTGCCATGAAAATGGCGGTCCTTTCAACCTACCTCCTTTATAAAATTTTCGTCCTTGAAAATTAGAATAGTTTCGAGAAGTTTCTTTTCATATACTCTTCCGTTCCCACATGGCCTTTTCTATGTTGTGGTTCCACCACAACACTTTTACAAGCAGAATAAGCTTGTTCCTAAATTCTTTGTCTTCTTTGGCTAGGATTCACGTGGTTTCTCTTCGTATGTCAGATCGGCATGCACTCCGTGCAGTCTCCCTAGCTGGGCTTCATAAATTTTTGCTAGTCTTCCTACTGAGTAGCTCCCTTTCGTAGCTAGAAATTGAGCTGATTTCGTCAATTTGTCCATAATTTCCTGAATTATGTCGTTGCCGCTCGACGTTCTTGGCAATCCATCTACGAAATTCATCGTAATCTGGTCCTATTTCCACTTGGGTAGCCAAATTTTTTGTGATTCTTCTGCTGAGTGTTCGCGTTCTACCTTAATCTTTTGGCATGTAAGGTATCTAGCGACGAACTCAGCAACGT
Source organism: Antiaris toxicaria (assembly GCA_035233585.1). NCBI lineage: Eukaryota > Viridiplantae > Streptophyta > Magnoliopsida > Rosales > Moraceae > Antiaris > Antiaris toxicaria. The sequence goes on from CP141157.1 coordinate 28,065,652, forward strand.
TATCCTTCATTATAGGCCACTAAAAACTTTCATTTAGATCCTTGTTCATATTGTTTGCCTCTGAATGTACGGAATATAGCGTCTCATGAGCCTCTGAAAGGATTCGTTTCCTCGGTTCTTCATTTTTCAGAACGCACACCCTATCTCTGTAATAGAGTATGCCGTCCTTAGAGACTCAAAACTCTAAGCTTTGGTCCTCCGTAGCTTCCTTTTTGAGCTTATTCAAGGATGAATTAAGGTCCTGACCAGCCTTAATTTCCCTTAGGAGCGTCGATTGGAGGTCATTTAAGACAACCTTCCCATCAAAATCTCGACCTCACTGTTGCATAGCTCCTTTGGTGGCACTTCTGGCTGGTGCTAAGCCTCAATTTCTTCATGAGCCCTTTTTCAATGTGGGTTGTAGAAATCCCTATCGATTCCTCGTAGCGCATAGCATACGTTAGAATTATGTCACCGGACATCGACTGCAATCTCTCAATCTGATGAACAAATTCTTGTTTATCCGTAATTCTAGGGAACTTAGGCACTTTCACCTCCCCGCTTGCCCATAGAGAAAAACTGGGGCTGATGCTGGACTCCTCTCGGTGATTTACATGATCATGGTATGGCAAAACTTGACCTAGTTAAGAGCTCATCCTAGTCACCAATACACACGAGAGTATCTTCCTGAAAGATATCGACAGACAATAGGACTCAGTTATCCTGGTCAATGGAGTATAATTGGGGAGTCACTTTGATAGCATGAAACCAGTCATGTCATTCACATGGAGTGTAGGAGTGCCACTTGCCACTCGAACTTAATGGACAACTAGCCCTAAAGATTTGTACAACTCGACAGCCATCCATGCTCCTACCCTAAGCTGTTCTTTAGCATTGCACAGTCGTGATTTTACTTGTAGTGATCTCAATATTTCTTTTGACACTTTCTTTTTAAGCCGCACTCTAGTCACGTGTGAAAATATTATATCTAAGCCTTTGGGTAAAACTACACTGCTTTTCATATTATTTTAAAAGTACATAATTTTAGTCTATTGGGAGTGGTACACATTTCTTGGTACATAGTCTCAAAAGAACATATTAAGATAGGTCTAGTGGAAGCAAGCTACTGCTTCCCATCATGCCTATATACGTAGTCTAAGAAAAGATTTTGCTTTAGTTGTCCAGGGCTTCTAGTCTACCTTGTGTAATTAAAGGGCCTTCAATTCTTTTCTGCGTGGTGTGGAGTTGGTTATTTGTGGGGTGAGTTTGGTTCGGTTGATTTTATGGGTTGGAATAACAGTCTCTAGCATAGTGGCCTTCCTTGCTGCAGATGAAACAACCACTTATTCCATGTCTACATTGTCCTAGGTGCCTCTTTCCACATTTTGGGCAAGACGGGTGTTTGTTGCCGTCTCCTCCCTGGTCATTCCTCTTCTAAGGGAAATCCCTCTACGAACCTTGGTTACCCGAATTACCCTTCCTCTTGTTATTATTACGATGATGCTTACTATGTTGGTGGGTCTCCACATTTTACCCCTTGGTCTACGTAGCCGGTGTCTTCTCCTCTCTTCTGGCCATTGAAGATCTGAGCTTTCCGCTCCTTGTCCTAGGCTAACCAGTACTCAGCTTGGATGGCCCTACTAACGTATTCCGCTACTGTTGTAGGCCCATGGCTATCGCTATAGACTTGGACGGCGATGTCCGTCCTGAACATTTTCAGCATCCGTCTGACTCTTTCCTTCTCAGTGGGCACTAAGTCAGGGCAGAGTCGGGGTAACTGTTCAAACTTCCTGACCGCTTCCATCACAGTCATGCTACCCTGACGTAGGTTATTGAACTCATCCTACTGGGCTGCTAGGGCCTCTTCATTAAAGTACATTTCTTTGAACTCTTCTATAAACTCTGACCAGCTCATTATACTGACATCCCTCCTGATTGTGACAATCTTCCACCATTGTCTTGCCTCCTTATGCAGGGCAAAAGATGCACACATCACGTTCTCCTTATTAGCTAACCCGTAAAGTCCAGGATAATTGTGATGTCCGTCAGCCAGTCGTCGACTTCAATGGGGTTGGTGGTTCCCTCAAACTCTGGCACCTTCATGCACCTAAATCGCTCATTTAGGTCACCCTTCCTAGGGGTCGGTAGAAGAACATGGACTGTTGCAGGAGCAGCCACAATTGATGGTGCTGGAGTCATCTTGGTTGAAGGAGCTACTTGCTCCATGAAAGTGTTGGGGGCTACTAAAGCCTCTTGGACTGGCACCTCTATCAATTGTGGTACCTGGGGTTACTGGTTTAGTCATTCCCTAAGCTGGTTTAATTCCCATTGTTAATTCTCCATCATCTCTCACATAGCTGTGAACTGTGCCATTAATTCATCCTCCCGGGATGCCTGGTTTGTCCATGTATGTTTTCGAACCATTTTGTCCTTTTAAAATCCTTGTCCTTTGGTGGGGCTCTACTGGCGTAGCTTCTATTAGTGCAACCATAGTTACACGTTACAACTTACGTTAACTTACATATTAATAATATAAAATAAAAACTAACTTACTTGAACAGATAAGGTAGGCATGCGGCGATGTGAGGTAAGGTGGCAGGAAACCACTCTAATACCAACTATGAAGGCCCACGCTCTCAGCGGCCCAGATCGTCACTGAAAACATGCTTACTTTAATAATACTTATACTTCCTTACAATTGATACTTAACTAGATATCATAAATTTAGGGATTTTTTTTTTGATACGCATGTATTTACTGTACATGTACGTATACCAACTACTATTCAAAAATACTATTTAATGATTACTATTCCAAAATACTAATCAACAGTTACTATTTACAAAATACTGTTTACGGTTACTATTCAAAAGCACTGTTTATGGTTACTATTCAAAAATACTGTTTATGATTACTATTCAAAAATACTGTATAACGATTACTATTCAAAGATACTATTTTAACGTAACTATTTAGAAATACTACCACTATTTGAAAATACTGTATACTTAAAATGTGTGGAAGATTTACTCGTGGTGTATCCATAACCTTGCCCTCACATCCACCTCCACCGCCGTCATCGCCCATTGTGGTTTAAGCCATAGGACGCTTACGTATAGTATGAATACACTTTGTGAGCTTTACGCCCAGTAAGTACAACATGTTAACCGCAAAACATGTTTAAACATAATACATACTTAAAATCATATAAGCATGTCATATACCATTTAACATGTCACATACCACATCATCACATAACAGATCATTGAATATAAAACTTCACATACTATACACATAACAGAAACATCATGTACTGAATGTATCTTACTGTAACTACAAGCATAGCGAACTATAACTAATGCATACCGTGAAGAATGCATGGTCCGATTATGCTCATTTATGCTTCGTCATTCTTTTTTCTTTCTTATGTCTACTTAGGGCCCTTTATATTTCTATACATAATATGGGCCTCGTGCCCGTTATATTTTTATACCTAAGGTAGGCCTAGTGCCCGTTATATTTCTATACCTAAGGTGGGCCTCGTGCCCGTTATATTCATATACATAATGTGGGTCTTGTGTCCATTATAATTATATACATAACGTGGGCCTTGTGCCGGTTATAATTATATACTTAACGTGGGCCTCGTGCCCATTATAAACATATACATAATGTGTGCCTCGTGCCCTTTATAAATATATATATAATGTGGGCCTCGTGCCAGTTATAACGACACCTTAATTTTAATTATCCAATTCTTTATCTAATCGGGCCATATGCTCTACTAAGCCATCCCTTAATCTTACGAGATAGGGATGTATGGCTCCTAACTTTGTTATTTTATCAATTTACGCGATTGTGAAACTACATGCTCTTATATATGCTGTGCATCAACGTGTGCATGGCATAAATACTTAACATATTGTAAAAACATCATTTTAAATACATTTTATTCATGCCGTAACTGGAGTTGTACTTACTTAATTGCAAGAAATTGCATACTCGTGCCTTTAACAAATTACAGGTGACCCCCTGTCATCAATAACGTTCCTTATTAATACTCTTGTTGAGTCACCATTAACATCAGTGACTATAACTTTCGTTTGTATAGGGTACCGAGGCTCGTCGGTACCCTATTGGCCTACGATGGGGTTTTGGTGTCTAACTTATACTGTGTTTGATTAATTGTCTACTTGACAAATTAATCATCGTTCCTTACTATGTTGTTCAAAACACAATCCTTGACTGGGTACCGGCCAGTCAACTGACCGGTTACCTCGCGCGTTGGTAACTAAATAGCCTACCAAGTTACTACGTGTAAACTTAGTATAGTAATCGACCAGGTTACTTTGCTTGCTGGGGTATGGCTTGTAAAAATTCTTGGGAAAATTCCTTGTTTTGAAACCATCCCCTTATCACCCTGTTGGAAGGTGAGGGACGTTTTTATGAAAACCTTGTTTATATTTTAGAGTGTTAAAAACACATTTTTATTTTAAAGAGTATAAATTACATTTTTTGATGCTTGCATTTTAAAGGTGGTTTTGAACCACTTTTGAAAACTATTTTGAAACTTAGTCGAAATGAATTTGTTTGCAATTTGGCGAACATGAACCTTGACGAGATGAACAAATCTCGTGTTAGCCTCGAAGCTCAAATCTAACTCTAACGGCTCCTAAATTTATCAAACCCATAGGCTATGTGCCTAGTTTTTTTGTAAAAGTCCCAGTTTTATATCACTTTGAAAACGGTTCCGTTTGAGACACAAAACAGCCAAATTTTTAAAACACGCACTGGTTTTGCAAAGGTTTCAACGTTTCTACAACTTTCATGTTAAGCCCGAGAACTGGTTCGAATTTTAAGTGGTCCATTTTTGACAAAACCCGAGACCAATCTCTGGGTTCGGATTTTTGGTCCTAGTTTTGGGCACTGAGTGAAAAAAACTCTAAAAACCTATCTTAGTGTCGTTTTTGATCGAGGGCTATTATATGCAAAAACGACCGAATCAAAATTTTCTTAAAATATTGTTTTTTACCAAATCCCAATTTCAGAACCTAAGGGGGTCGAAATGGCCAATATCCGTGGCCTTTCTTAGGGACAGATTTGTGTCCAGCCACATTACTAAACGTTCATAGCATCACATATACAATAGCCATTCATAAAAATTGTAAAAACAACCACAATCACATAAATTTAAAAACAGAAACTTAAGGACTCAAAATAAACTTATTACAAATCATTTGCATAAATAAATACACATAAATGGTCTTGATCAAAAATTTAAAATCAACTAACACACCAAAAGGGAAGGTTTCGGTTTTTACCTCTTGTGCTATAGTTCAAGCATAAATCTGAGCTAAGGTTTGAGGAACCAACTGGTCATGGGAAACCAAGGGGAATGAGGTCAGTTTTTGCTAAAAACAATACCAAAATTTTCTCTTAAAAATCAAACCAAAACAGAAACTAAAACTACAAATATTGGATTTTGAAAACTCACCCTTGGTGCCTTAGAACGACTTGGATTCGAATCCTCCTAATATAAGCTTGTGAGGTTTGATTTTTGGTAAGGTTTTGATGTGATTTAAGGCTTGAAAATGTGAGGGCATGGGGCTTAAAGAGGTTCAGCTACCGCTAGAAGAAAGGAAGAAATGAGAGTGGTGTTTTGGAAGCCAAAAGAAATAAATGAACTCTTGTTGTCATGTGTGCCTTTTATAGGCAAAATTAATCAAGCTTACTTAGATTTAATCCTAATTAATTGTCCACCATTTTAGCCTAATCATGGGATGAATTGGCTACCATTTTTCTGTACTAGGGGGGCATGGGCTGATGCATAGAAAGGAGGGGAATAAACAACCATTTATTCATGGCCATGTGATGAATGTTGAGTATTTTATTCAACAAATGGTCCAACACATCTCTAACTTTAGGGAAAACTTTTCCCACTTGTTCGGGGCATGTTTGGGGGCCTTATGGCTGATGGCATACAATTTTCTAGGGGAGATTTCATCTGCAAAGTCTTCTCTTCGCAGTCTAATTTCTACCGTTGGGTTTCCGACCCTTTTTCGGCAGTGTTCCAATTTTCACCTGAAAATTGGATTTCTGAATCTAATTTTTGTACTGTCAATTCCTAATTATTTTATACTATTTAAGAGCCTATTATCAGTAAAATTTACTGTTCACATCCTATACTGTAGCTGTGTCTACACTATATTGTCTTTTCGCACGTAAACCGAGGTGTTCTAGGGTAAAATTTCAGACACAATCTCTCTTCACTAATTTGGACATGTTGATTCCATTTTTATCAGTTTTATGTCCATCAAGATCATCTAGACTAATTTTTGGGATCTGTGTGACCTTACCTTGAAAAACGTGTCAAGTGCCCCTTTGATTAATTTGGGCATTCTGAGTCCAAATATATCAGTTTTGGGGTAAATAAAGGTCGTCTTGACCCTCACCCTGATACTACGTATCTCTCAAACTAAACTTCTTATTTTGTGCACATTTGACCAGATTGAGCCTACTGATCATTCATATCTCAGTTTTATGCCAGATTAGGGCCGTCTTGGCCATTAACCTGACACTATATTTTTTACTATTCACTGTTTCTACTTACCTAGCTAGTCTGAATGCTCTGACTCCAATTTTGTCAATCTCTAGGTGAGAAGAGGTCATCCAGATCATTTTCTCTATATCGTACCCTTACTAGGGTTTTTTCATTATTGTTGTGCCCAGATGTTCGGTCCGAGCGTTCCTTTGATCTGTTCACCAGTCTTGTGTCAAGAAATGGTTGTCCGGACCGGTTTCCTGACACTGCGTGTCTCATACATTCATACATATAATAGGGTAGACCAAGTTCACTGTAAGTCGCCCCTTTCACTACATGAATAGTATTTAAACAGTATCGTACCTGTTTAATCTATTCAAATGAAAAATATACTATATTTCCCAACTTAATTACTCATTGTATAGTAATCAGGTTTCACAATTCGTGAGAGTCTTTTCAATGGCTCTCAACTCAATACACGGCCGCTTACACAAGCGTGTACAGGGCAACACGTGCATGTACTAATTGGAATTCCTCAACACGGCCCTGTTCTGAAACACGGCCTCTTACACATTCGTCAACCTGAGTAGTACACAACCACTTACATGGCCATGTACCCGACCGTGTCACACCATAGGGTCCATGTATATTTACATGGCTTCTCTCACGCATACACAGTTTGAACGGTACACGACCACTTATACGACCGTGTACCTGACCGTGTTCTCCAAACGTGCATTCGAAAGCTCTCAAAATACTCTAATTATATTCCTTAATGTCTCATTACATGGTAAGTAAGTGCCATGAAAATGGCGGTCCTTATGGACAATCTCCCTATCAGAATCTCGATCTCACTGCTACATAGATCCATCTACAGAGCTTTCGGTAAGGCATTGATAGCCATGAGTGAAGTAGAATGCTTTTGACTCAGCGCATCGACCACCTTGTTAGCATTTCCCGGATGATAAAGGATTTTGCAGTCATAATCTTTGACTAACTCTAGCCATCTTCGCTACCTCATGTTGAGCTCTTTCTGCGCAAAGATATATTTAAGACTCTGGTGGTCGGTGTAAATCTCGCACTTGACTTCGTAGAGATAGTGCGTCCATATTTTCAATGCAAAAACTATTGTTGCTAGCTCCAGATCATGTGTTGGGTAGTTTTTCTTATGGTCCTTAAGTTTTCATGAGACGTATGCAACTACTTTACCATTTTGTATCAACATGGCTCCTAATCTGGCCTTAAATGCATTGCTATAAGTCACAAAACTTCCTTGACTAGGATCTGGAATGATCAATATTGGAGTGCTTGTGAGTCATTGTTTCAGCTCTTGAAAGCTTTCTTCACATTTATCGGTTCACTCGAACCTCTTTCCCTTTCTGTGAGGGTTGTAAGTGGGGCAACTAACTTTAAAAAGCCTTCGACAAAGCGTCAGTAATATTTGGCAAAACCTAGGAAACTACATATTTTCGTCACATTTCTTAGAGTTGGCCACACGCTAACTGCATCAATTTTCACTGAATCAATGGATAGTCCCTCCTTGGAGACTACATGGCCTAAGAAATAGACTTTTTCTAGCCAAAACTCGCACTTGGAGAACTTGGCATACAGTTGGTGTTCTCTTAGCACATGTAAGATGATCCTTAAGTGCTCTACATGCTCCTCCTTCGTCTTGGAGAATATAAGTATGTCATTGATGAACACAATGACAAACTTATCCAAATAGTCCTTAAATACATGGTTCATCAAATCCATAAAGGTGGCTAGAGCATTTGTTAGTTCGAATGATATAACAAAAAACTCATAGTGTCCGTATCGCATTCAAAAGGATGTTTTGGGCACATCCTCATCCCTGATTCGCAGTTGATGGTATCCTGAACACAGATCAACCTTTGAGAATACTACTGCATCTCAGAGCTGATCAAACAAATCATCAATCCGTGACAGGGGATACTTGTTCTTGATCGTAATCTTGTTCAGCTCTCTGTAGTCTATACACATCCTTAGTGTGGCATCTTTCTTCTTTATAAATAGTACGGGCGCTCCCTAGGGTGCAAAGCTCTGTCGAATGAATCCTTTGTCCATCAGGTCTTTCAGCTGGGCTTGGAGCTCTTTTAGCTCTGTAGGGGCCATTCTATATGGGGCCTTAAAGATGGGAGCTGATCCTAGTAGTAGTTCAATCTCAAACGAGATTTCACGCTCTGATAGGAGTCCTGAAAGGTCCTCTAGAAATACTTCAATGAACTCCTTGACTATCGGTATGTTCTTGAGTCCTATCTCTGTTTCTCGAGTCTTATCTACAACGTGTGCTAGGAAGCCCATGCATCCATTGGATAGCATCTTGCGAGCCTTCATTATTGAGAACATCATCTTTGGTTGCTTCAGTGACAAACTCATGTAAACGAACTTTTTGCATCTGATCGGTCCAAAAGCAACCTTCCACCTTTAACAGTCTATGTGGTGTTGTATTTTGTGAGGAAATCCATTTTCAAGATTACTTCTTAATCAATCATGTCGATGACGATTAGATTAACACTCAACTTTCTATCACAGATAATTATCAGTACGTAACGCATCCAGTAATTAGATAATAAAACTTCCCTTGAGGGAAGTGATGTTCTAAAAGTCTATTTTATCCTATCTAAGCCCCTGTCTAGCTTTCTAGTGAAATCTAATGAAGCAAACGAATGGGTGGCTCCAAAATCAAATAAAACTAATGCATCAGAGTTGGCGACAGAAAGCTAACCTGTCACCACTAACTTTCTTTTAATCTTGCTCTGTACATCATGATGTTCAATATGAATTATACCATATCACATCGTATCGAAACATCCTCTTAGTGCCAGGACTCATCCTGCACTTTTTATCACACTATGGGTCATGTATAGGATGTCATATCTAGGCCCTTCGGCAAAACTACACTACATTCATATCATATAATAGTACATAACTTTAGTCTATTGGGAGTGGTAAACACTTCCCGGTACATAGTTTCAAAAGGACATGCTAGGTTAAGTCAAGCAGGAATAAGCCACTACCTCCCTTCATACATACATAGATGGTCAAAAGTCCTACTAAAACAAGTCACTACTACTCTAAGGATAATCCTGACTCTACATCAGAGATCTCCTCGTGTAGGTGTAGATTCTCTCTTAGTTGTCTGAAGATTCCAATCTGCCTTGCATGATCAAAGGGCCTTCAATCCTTGTCTAGGCAGTATGGAGTTGGTTACTTGTGGTGGGAGCTTGGTTCTATTCATTCTGCGGGTTGGAAAAATAGTTTTAAGTATAGTGGCCTTCCTTACCGCAGATGAAACAGCCACTTGCTCCCTGTTTGCATTCTCCCCAGTGCCCTCTTCCATATTTCGGGCACATCAGGTGTTGGTTGCTCTTTCCTCCCCTATTGTCTTCCTTCTGAGGAAAATTCTTCTGTAAACCTTGGTTGCGTATGCTCCCCTTTCTCTTGTTGTTATTATGGGGTTGCTTACTATTCTGGCCAGAGCCTGCGTTTTGCCTTCTCTGTTGAAATTCCAGGTTCTGCTTTCCTTTGCCTACATAACTTGAGTCTTTTCCTCCTTTTGAGATTTAAAGATCTGAGCCCTTCGTCTCTTATCTTGAGCCAACCAGTATTCAACTCGGATGGCCCTGCTAACATACTCTACTTCTATAGTTGGTCCGTGGCTATCACTGCAGACTTGAATTACGATATCTATCTGAAATATCTTTAACATTCGTGTAACTCTCTCCTTTTCAGTAAGTACCAAATCCGGACAAAGTCAAGCCAGTTGTTCAAATTTCCTGACTGCCTCTATGACAGTCAAGATTCCTTGGCGTAGGCTATTGAACTCGTCTTGTTGCGCCGCTAGTGCTTCCCCATTGAAGTACATTTCCTTAAATTCTTCAATAAAGTCACTCCAGCTCATCTCACTGATGTTCCTCCTAATGGTTACTGTCTTCCACCACTGATGCGCCTCTTTGCACAGGGTGAAGGATGCGCACATAACTTTCTCTCTATCTATTAACCTCATAAAATCCAAGATTACTTGGATGTCTGTTAGCCAATCATTGACCTCAATGGGATTTATGATTCCCTCAAACTCTGGCACTTTCATGTGCCTGATCTCTTGTATAAGTCACCTTCCCTAAAGACTGGCTGAGGTATGTTTGCTACAATGAGAGCAGCCATTACTGGAGGGGCTGGTGGTGGTTTAGGAAATTCCCGTCCTCGCTGAACTCCCTGGACTGGGGAAATTGCTCATTCCCTTAAAGTCTCTGAGGTTGGTGAAGCCTCTTGGACTGGCACCTCTATTGTCTGTTGTGCTTGGGGCTGGCCTAGCTGTTCCCTAAGTTGGTTTAGTTCACGCTACTGGTTCTCCAACATTTCTCGCATAGCCGCGAGTTGTGCTATTAATTCATCCTCTTAGGATGCCTGGGTTGTTTGTGTATGTTTTCTAACCATGTTGTCCTTCAAAACCCTCATCCTCTGGTGGGCTCTATTGGTGCGGGTTCTACCGGTGTAATTATGGCCATATATAATAACTTAAATGTTAACCTACATACTAAACACGTAATATAAAATCTAACTTACTTAGACAGATGAAGCAGGCATGGCAGCAATGTGAGGTAGGGTGACAAGATATCGCTCTGATACCAACTGTCATGCCTCGAAGCCCTGGTGGCCTTGAAACATCACTTGAAAACTATTGTTACTTAACTTACTTGAAAACTATTACTCAAACTTACTTATTTGAGAATAGTTACTTCACGCTATTGGTTCTCCATCATTTCTTGCATAGTCGCGAGTTGTGCTATCAACTCATCTTCTCGGGATGCCTTGGTTGTTTGTGTATGTTTTCTAACCATGTTGTCCTTCGAAACCCTCGTCATCGGATGGGCTTTACTGGTGCAGATTCTACCGGTGTAACTATGGCCACATATAATAACTTAAATATTAACCTACATACTAAACACGTAATATAAAAACTAACTTACTTGGACAGATGAAGCGGGCATGCCAGCGATGTGAGGTAAGATGGCAGGATACTGCTCTGATACCAACTATGGTGCCCCAAAGCCCTGGCGGCCCCGGAACATCACTTGAAAACTATTGTTACTTAACTTACTTGAAAACTATTACTTAAACTTACTTACTTAAATACTATAATTTTATGGATTTTTTTAATAGTACATTTTACTATTTATGTACATACATTTACTTACAAACATATGAAAGTCTGAATGCAACTGAGTCAATATACATACATACTTTAAACTAATAGACTATTCAAAACATGAGGTTGATTTTTTGATATCGTGCGGAAGTTAACACTGGTGGTGGTATCCATAACTTCAACCCTCTCACCCACCTCTGCCGCCATCATCGTCCATTAGTGTCTAGCTTGCAGGTCTCTTACCTACAGTATTAACACATACTGTGAGCTTTACACTTAGCAAGTACAACCTATCATCCACAAAACATGGTTAAAACATAAGCCATACTATAAGGCATATATAAAACTGTCAATCATGTCACAAATTCACACAGAATATGGAAACATATCATATAGCATAAATCAGAATGCATATCATGTGGACATATCCTATCATGTAACTAAGAAGCATGCTATAACTGTATCTAGGGCATATCATGAATAATGCATGAACTGATTATGCTCAATTATGCTTTATTATGCATTATCTTTCTTTACTTGTTTGAGGGCTCGTGTGTTAGTACTGAATGCGCGCGGATCATCAGATTCACCGTGTTCATACTTTCTTTATGGGCCTTGGCCCGTTATATATTATAAGTTTCAACTTGGGCTCGTCATATATTATAAGCCTCGGCTTGGGCTCGTCATACTTAAACTGAAAAATGTTTTTTAGCTTGAGAGGCCAGTACGATACACTTAACTATTACCTAATTCTAGAATCATGTCTGATATGCCATGAGCTCTACTAGGCTATCTACTAATCTTACGCGACAGGGATATAATGGCACCTAACTTATACTATTCATTAATCTAACGCGATCATGAAGCATGCTATGTCATGCAACCATCATCTATAATTTGCATACTTTACGTAGAGTGAAAACAATAGTTTTAAACTCATTTCATTCATACTGTAGGCGGAGTTGTACTTACCTGTCTACAGATAGTTTGTACTCTTGCCCTTGTCATAATATAGGTATCTTTCTGTAATCATAACATATTGCATTAATATTCGCTCTTAGGTCACTACTATCGTTAGGGACCAATAAAATTCTATCGTTGTAGGGTACTGATCCCTATCGGTACTCAATTGTTCTCTTTTTGAGAGTCTAACTTCTAATCATGGATAATTAATTTATCTTCTTTATAAATTAATTAACATTTCCCTTTCTCTTCTATCTCGATTTTGGTTGGTTAACTGGCTAATCAACTATTTGGTTACCTTACGTACATGCTATATATCTAATCGTGCTAGTTATCTACTGGGTTACCTCACATAATGATCGTGTAGTCTACCGGGTTACCTTTTCCAATTTGAAAACTTATTACTAAGAAATGTCCTTCGTTTTTGTGAAAATCCTTTCCTTTGGTTTTGAACACGATTTTCGTTGCACGCCAACCATTTTCTTTTTTAAAAAGAACACATTTTGGTGTTCATTTGATAAGGAGGTTTTTGAACCCTTTTTCGAAAAATATTTTTTATAACTCATTTTAAACTATTGAATTTGCAAACTTGGCAAACACGATACTTTTAGTCCTTAACCAGATGAACAACTTTTGTGTTCATCTCGGAGCTCGATTTAAACTCTAACAGGTCCTAAACCTTGCAAACCTATGGCTAAGACTAGTCCCAATTTTTTAAAATTGCCAATTTTTCAGTTAATTAAAAACTACTCTGTTTGGGGCCCTAACCGGGCAAATTTTAAAACTTACATAAGCCATCTTTTAGTTTTCGATGTGATCTAAAACTTTCATGTTGAGCTCAGGATCTGGTTCGAATTCTAACCCAAGACTGTCCCCTTTCCCCAGGTTTTAGTCCTAGTTTTGAACTCCGGTTATAAATTACTCTGAAAACCTATCTTGCTGTTATTTTTAGCCAAAGGCTATTTGACGTAAAAATGACCGTAATGAAATTTTCTAAAAGTTTCATGTTTTAAAAATCTCAAAATCTATTTGTAACGTGCTCAATAATCCATAAATCCATGGCTAAAATCTGGGATAGGTTTAGTTTCCAGCCAAACCCAAAAACGTCCATACATCTAACCATTCATAAAAACTTAAATCACAACCACATAAGCACAAAAACATAAATACAACATGCTAAGGGCTCGAAATAAACCTATTACAATCCATTGCTTGAAATACACAATAAATTTCTTTGATATCTAAACTTAAACGAAACTAAACCATAAAAGGATGGGTTTTTTCAGATTTTTACCTTAATGTGCTTTGAACCTAGCACAACCGAACAAGCTTGGGACCAAAATTTCATGTGGACCAAGGTGAATAAGAAGTCAGCTTGGGCTAGAAAGAAACACAAAAATTTTCCTCTTATTATCAGGCTAAATGAACAACTAAAATCACCAAGGGAGGGTTCTAAAACATTACCTTGAAATAACCTTGAAGTAATCTTGAAGGAAGGCTCAATCCAAGCAATAAACTAAACAAATTTTGGGCTGTCTTTTGGCTGAATTTTTGGTGTATTTTTGGTTGAGGCAGGGGTCTGCTAGGGGCTATTTTTTGGATAAAAGATGGCTCGGCTAGCAGAGGAAAAATGACGAGGAGGCTTTGGTGTTTTGGTATGCAAAAGAGGAAAATGAGGCATAAGACAATGCACCCCTATTTATAGGCCAACTTAAGCAAGATGTAATTAACCTAAGCAATCTTAATTAAGCCAAATTAACCAAGGTTAAAGGGACAAATTTGTGCTGCAGCTACTACCCACAAAAATCGATGGGGGCTAAGAGAAAAAGGAGCCCAAAAATGATTAAATGCCTTGCAAAAGTCTATAGTGACTTGTCAATTACTTTTGCATTTTTTAATCAAAATGTCATAAGCATGCTCCTTAATTCAAGGGAAACTTTTTTTCCTTGTCCCTTGCAACATACGTAATTTTTAAGGTGGAAAAATTCATCTGCAAAAGCTTCTCTTAGCAGTCTAATTTCCTTCAACGGTGCTCGGCCCTTTTTTGACGGTGTTCTAGATTTTGACTGAACATGGATTTTCTTGATTCGTTTCTTATACTATTTATTACTGCTTGGGTTGTAGTGCCTATGAGCCCATTCTGTGCCTGTTTATTGTTTATTTTACCATACTGTGGCTGTGTCTTAGACTATATTGTCACTATACACGCATAACGAAACTTTTTTGTGCGAAATTTCAAACACAGTCTATCTTGATTAATTTGGACGTGCTAATTTCAAATTTATTAATTTTACATCCATCTGAGATCATCTGAACCAGTTTTCTGGATCTGTGTGATCCCAACTCGGAAATCACCTTTTGTGCTCAACTGACCAGTTTGAGCATTATAAGTCTAAATATATCAGTTTCAGACTGAGAAAATGTCGTCTTGACCCTTTTCCCGATATTGTGTATCTCTCAAACAAAATTTCACGTTTTATGCTCAATTGACTAAATTAAGCATGTTGAATATAAATATATCAGTTTTACGTTAAGAAAACGTCATCTCGACCATTTTCTCGATACTGTATATTTATCAGGCAAAATTTCACTGTTGTACTAAGATAACCAGTCTAAGCGTACTGATGACTAGCTCATCAGTTCTATGTCAAGAAATGATCATCTGGACTAGTTTCTTGATACTGTGTGTCTCACACGCACACTCATATGTACTAAGGTGAACCGATCTCATTCTAGATTGCCCATGTCACTGCATGAATAGTAATTAAACATTTCTTTACCTATTTATTTTATTCAAACTGGAAAATTATACTATATTCATAAACTAACTACTTATTATATAGTAATTAGTTTCCATGAACATGGGGATCATTGCATTTAATTAGTTGGAAAACTGATTAGAGTTAGACTTATGTTGAATAATGTGTGTTTGGTTAGTTTTATAAATCAAACTAGCTAAATTTGCAAGTTAAGCAGGAATGTTCACTCGCCTCACATAACCCGTTTGGAATCTGAGCTTGATCTGGTCTTGTATTTTATTTTTGCATAGGAATATGTTAAAAATGAAGTATGAAGGTAGTAGCATAAGTATTCAGAAAAATCTTGTGAATTTTTGAATTCTAGGTTAACTAAACAACATTGTTGTAGTATTGCTATAGCATACATAGTCAGGTTACAGGGAAGGGGAAATTGAATATTAGTCATTTCATTTCTGATTATTAGTCACTCTGATTTATAAAGTTAGTATTTGATTTGTGCTTTTTATTTTAGCTCATTATAGCAAGCTTAATTTAGTTTAACTTTGATCAATTTTTGCAATTACTTGATTTAGTTTTTAGTGAGATTTCTAGTGATAACTTTCTCTGTGAGACGATACTCGACTCAATCACTTTATTAATTGATTGCTATATGTGCACTTACATAGCTAAATTTTGTATAGGCAATAAGTTTTTGACACCGTTGCTGGGGATTGTTATCATTACTAGTCTTTATAAAATAAATTCTAGTTTTTGCAATTTGTCTATTTTAATTTGATATTTTTGTTTGTTTCTTTGAAGGTACTTCATCTTCTGCATGAATAGACCATGCGATCAAGAGTTGCTACCTTTAGATCTAGAAATTGAAAGGACATTTAGAGCATGAAGAAGGGAGCAGCAAAGTCCTATAGTCATTGAAGAAATGGCAGAAGCAGTTGTCGGCAATAATGACAATAATGCAGCAGTATTGGCAGATGATAGGATGGAGCTATCAGAGAATTTGCTATGCCAATGTTACATGGGCTGAATCCTGGCATTGTCAGACTAGAAATTCAAGCAGTATAGTTTGAACTCAAGCCGGTCATGTTTCAAATACTCCAAACAGTTGGGCAATTTAGTGGTATGTCAACAGAAGATCCTCATCTCCATCTCAGACTTTTTATAACGGTGAGTGACTCTTTCAAGCTGTTGGTGTGTTAGAAGATGCTTTAAGACTCAAGTTATTTCCTTATTCTTTAAGGGACCAAGCAAGAGCATGGTTGAACTCTTTACCATCAAATTCGATGGCTACTTGGAATGATTTAGCAGAAAAGTTCTTGATGAAGTACTTCCTTCCAATGAAGAACGCCAAGCTCAGAAATGATATTACTGGTTTTCAGTAGCTGGATGGTGAATCTTTGTATGAGGCATGGGAAAGATTCAACGAGCTATTGCGTAAGTGTCCTCACCATGGGATTCCTCATTGGATTCAAATGGAGACTTTCTATAATGGTCTAAATGGGCAAACTCGGACTATAGTGGATGCTTCTACAAATGGTGCTATCTTGGCAAAATCTTACAATGAAGCTTATGAAATTTTAGAGAGGATGGCTAACAATAATTATCAATGGCCATCTAAGAGAGTAGCCTCAACTAGAATAGTGGCAAGAATTCATGAATTTGATGCAATGATAGCTTTAACGGCTCAAGTGTCTTCTCTAACTAGTGTGTTGAAATCAATGAATTTGGCTTCGGGAGTCAAGCCTCAATAACTAATAGTGGCCTCTTGTACTTATTGTAGGGAAGGGCATTCCTTTGATCATTGCCCATCTAACCCAGAGTCGACATGCTATGTGGGGAATTTTAACAAGAATCACAATCCATACTCTAACACATATAACCCAGGCTAGAGGTAAAACCTGAATTTCTCTTGGAATTCTCAAGGGTAGAATGCAGGTTCTTCTTCAATACCAAACCGTCCACAATATCCACCAGGATTCCCATAACAAGCAAGAACTCAACCTGGGGAATAATCTTCCTTAAGGAGAATTTGTTGAAAGAATACATGGTAAAGTATTATGCCATCATTCAAAACCAGTCAGCCATGATTCAAAGCCAAGCAACTTCATTAAGGAATTTGGAGAATCAACTGGGTCAGCTGGTTACTACATTAAACAACAGGCCTCAAGGTTCATTGCTAAATTACATGGAGAATCCTAGGCATGACGGAAAGGAACAATGCAAAGCAATCACTTTGAGAAGCGGGAAGGAGTTAGAAACACCTGGGGTGAAGCCTAAACAGCAAAGGGAGCCCTTTTCAATCTAAAAAGAAAAGGAGAAGGAAGAAGAAGTGGAAGAATCAGAGAAACAAAATTGTACCACAGACCAGAATGCTACAGTATCGCTACAGCAAAGTTGTTCAGAGAAGCAGAGTAATAAACCACTACCACCTTTTCCTCAGCAATTCCACAAGCAATAGCAAGATAAGCAGTTCAAGAGATTTCTGGATTTCTTGAAGCAGCTCCACATCAATGTTCCACTTGTGGAAGCACTTGAACAAATGCCAAGTTATGCTAAGTTCATAAAAGACATTCTTTCAAAGAAGAGGAGACTTGGGGAATTTGAAATAGTAGCATGACTAAAGAATGCAGCACTATTCTACAGAATAAACTCCCACCAAAGTTAAAAGATCCAGGAAGCTTCACCATTCCATGTACTATTAGCAACAACTAATTTGGGAAGGCTCTTTGTGGCCTTAAAGCAAGCATCAATCTTATGCCAATGTCAGTTTTCAGGAAGTTGGAAATTAGAGAAGCAAGGCCAACCACAGTAACTTTACAGTTAGCTGAACGATCAATTATCCATCCGAAAGGAAAAAATTGAAGATGTCTTAGTGAGAGTAGATAAATTTATTTTCCCTGCAGACTTTATTGTTCTGGACTTTGAAGCAAATAGAGATGTTCCCATCATATTAGGAAGACCATTCCTAGTTTCAAGAAGAACATTGATTGATGTGCAAAAAGGAGAGCTAACAATGAGAGTCAATGATGAGCAGATTACATTTATTGTGCTTAAGGCCATGAGGTTCCCAAATGAAGTGGAGGAATGCTCGACGGTAAATATACTTAACTATGTGGTATCAGAAAAATTTGAGCAAAGTTACCACAAGGACCACTTAGAACCATCATTGTATACAGAACCTGGAAAGATGATGGAAGAAGGAGGGATATAGATGGCTTGGGTGGAAGAAAAATCATCTCACACACTTAGGGAAAAAAAGTTTGAGCCATTGGGATTGTCAGAATGTGAGATCAAGAAGCCTCGACCATCCATTAAAGAGCCACTAGTTTTAGAATGGAAGCCACTTCCAATACACCTTCGGTATGCTTACTTAGGAGAGTCAGAGACACTTCTAGTGATAGTCTCAGCCTTGTTGACTGAAGATCAAGAGTAGAAGTTACTTGCAGGATTACAGAAATTTAAGAACGCACTAGGGTGGATAATTGTAGACATTAAGGGAATCAGCAATTCAATTTGTATGCAAAAGATTTTATTAGAAGATTGCTATAGCAGTTATGTGGAACAGCAATGAAGACTGAACCTGATCATGAAGGATGTTGTGAAGAAGGAAGTGATCAAGTAGCTGGATGCTAGAATAATTTATCTAATCTCAGACAGCTCATGGGTTAGCCCAATTCAGTGTGTGCTTAAGAAAGGAGGAATGACAGTCGTGGCTAATGACAACAATGAATTGATTCCTACTCGTACTGTCATAGACTAAAGAGTCTGTATGGACTACCAAAAGCTAAACAAGGCTACCAGGAAAGATCATTTTCCACTGCCCTTCCTTGACCAGATGTTAGAAAGGCTTGCTAGGAAGGAATATTATTGCTTTCTGGATGGATATTCGGGATACAACCAAATAGCTATAGCACCGAAGGATCAGGAAAAGACCACTTTCACCTGTCTATATGGGACATTTGCCTTTAGGAGAATGCCATTCAGATTATGCAATGCACCAATAACTTTTCAGTGTGGCATGATGGCCATCTTTTCAAACACGGTGGAACAATTCTTAGAAATCTTCATGGACGATTTTTCAATTATGGGATAGTCTTTTGATGGCTGTTTGGTAAATTTGGAGCAAGTTTTGAAGAGGTATGAAGAGACCAACCTAGTTTTAAACTGGGAAAAATGCCATTTCATGGTAACTAAAGGGATTGTACTGGGACATAAAGTATCAAGGAAAGACATTGAGGTAGACAAAGCCAAAATGGAGATTATTAATAATCTACCACCGCCTACATCAGTCAAGGGGATCAGAAGTTTTTTAGGACATGCAGGGTTTTACAGAAGATTTATTAAGGATTTCCCAAAAGTCTCCAAACCTTTATGCTCTTTGTTGGAGCAGAATAGGACTTTCAAATTTGATGAGGAGGGTCAACAGGCATTTACAGAGCTGAAGAATAAGCTTGTGTCAGCACCTATCGTTGTGGCACCCGATTGGTCACTTACCTTTGAGCTGATGTGTGATGCTAGTGATTATGGTATAGGAGCAGTGTTGGGATAGAGAAAGGAGAGGATGTTCCACTCTATTTATTATGCTAGCAGAATTTTAACTGATGCTCAGCTCAATTATACCACAATCAAAAAAGAGCTCTTAGCAGTGGTATTTGCATTTAACAATGTAGGCACCAAAATGGTGGTCCACACTGACGATTCAGCTATAAAGTATCTTATTACCAAGAAGGATGCCAAGCCAAGGTTGATTAGATGGGTACTATTACTTTAGGAGTTTGACTTGGAGATCAACGATAGAAAAAGAATCGAGAATCAAGTGGCTGACCATCTGTCAAGATTAGAGACTAGGATGTCAGAGAGAGATGAGGAACTAATCAAGGAAACCTTTCCTGATAAGCAGTTTTTCAAAAACAAACAGCTGGGCACACCATGGTATGCAAATATAATGAACTACTTGGTAGGTGGTCTGCTTCCAACTGAGTTGACAAGCCAACAAAGGAAGAGATTTCTCCATGACATCAAGTTTTACTACTAGGATGAGCCATATCTATTTAAATAATGTACTGACCAGATTATGAGACGATGTGTTCCGGAGGAAGAAGTGATTGGTATACTTTAGCACTGCCATTCCTCTCCTTATGGCGGTCATTTTGGAGGATTTAGAACAACAGCAAAAGTCTTACAAACTAGATTCTTTCGCCATCTCTTTTAAAGATGCTCATGAGTTTGCCAAGACTTATGATAGATGTCAACGGGTTGGAAATATCTCTCAAAGACATAAAATGCCCTTAAATACTATTCTAGAGATCGAGATTTTTGACGTTTGGGGCATAGACTTCATGGGACCGTTTCCTTCATTATATAGCAATTAGTATATCTTGGTAGCCGTGAACTATGTATCTAAATGGATGGAAGCCTCAGCATCTCCCACAAATGAATCCAAAGGGGTGGTAAAGTTTTTGCACAATAACATTTTTACACATTTTGAGACACTTAAAGCCATTATAAGTGACGAAGGAACTCACTTCAGTAGCAAACAATTTGAAAGCATCTTTGTTAAATACGGAGTAAGGCATAAAATTGCTACAGCATACCATCCTCAAACTAGTAAACAGGCTGAAGTTTCCAATATGGAGATAAAAAGAATTCTTGAAAAAGTTGTCAACCCCACGAGGAAGGATTGGTTGGCCAAACTGGATGACACTTTGTGGACATATAGAACAGCTTAAAAAACTCCCTTAGGCGCATCTCTATATAGATTGGTGTTTGGGAAAGTATGCCACTAACTGATGGAATTAGAGCACAAGGTGTATTGGGTAATTTCCAAGCTTAATCTAGATGCTTATGCTATAGGAGAAAAAAGGATGTTGCAACTTAATGAGCTAGAAGAATTTCGCATGCAGGCCTATGAAAATGAAAAGTTATAAAAGGAGAAAGTCAAGAAAAGGCATGACAACAAAATCTTGCCACAGAAGTTCAAAGTAAGGCACCTAGTTCTCCTCTTCAATTCAAGGCTTAAGCTTTTTCTAGGGAAACTCAAGTCAAGTTGGTCTAGTCCCTTCAAGATTACAAAAGTATTTTCTCATGGTGCAATGGAACTCTTGGAAGAAAAATTAGGAAGGAAGTTCAAGGTGAATGGTCAGCATCTCAAGCATTATTTGGGAGACAAATTTGATAGGGAGAAGACCTCCATCCCCTTGAAAGATCCAGATAGTAAAAAGGGAAATAATCGGGCTATCGATTTTAAAACTAGCGCTTGTGGGAGGCACCCTAATGTTAACCTGTTTTTCTTGTTTTACTTTTGTTTCTTTTCTTTGATTATTTAAACTTATTTTGTTTGAGTGAAGTATATATTTTGTCTGAATCATTAAGGTGTTATTGTCTGGTGTTTAATTGCAAGAAGGAAAGGAGTGAATGCCCTTAGAGTAGAAGCATGAAATCGGGAGAAGGAAGAAAGAATTGTTAATTTCAAGCAGAGTCATAGATTCTACAGCAATGCTGTAGCATCGATTCAGTAGAACTAAAAAACAAAGAAAAGGCAAGTAGAGTCAGCTGAAATAAAAATTAAAAAAAAAAGGGGGGTTTTGCCACATGGCATGTGTAGGAAATAAATCGATAAAAACGTATCAGAGTGGCGCAGCGGAACAATAAAAATTTTTCAAGATCGTTAAATATCTCATGATGCCATATACAATAAACCAACAACAATTTAAACTCATACCTCAAGGACGCCAATCTACAGGAGGAGAATGACTGGAGGGCTTCAACCAACTAGCCTTCTCTACTATTCTCCAATTCCCGAATGGCTAAGTGTGTGGGCACTCTGAACCTCGATCGGTATGCTAGCATTGCTAGTCTTCTTTCGACCACCCAGATCTCTAAAGAACTTATTGTCACGGTGAGTTGTGCAACAATAAGCCTGCTCACCTGAGAGTCTGTGGTCAGAGAGAACTGGAGTGGCAGGACCTTTATTTATAGACTTGAGGTGATCCTTTAAATTCGAATTGGATTAGGAGAAGATATTCTCCCTTATCCATAACCAAAAAATCTGAATTTATCAAGGGGAAAATCCCAACTAAAATTCAGCCACTTTAAGATTATTCAATTCAAATCTAAACAAGATTTTAACTTGAATTTTATCTCCCATTATCCAACAAAAGAATCTGAAAATCCTTAAGGATTTTCACAAATATTTTCGGCCACAAAAAGTAAGGGAAGAATCAAAATTCAACAAAGATTTTCAAGCTTGAATCTCATCTCGTCCTTATCCAAAATAACCGAAAATCCCTCCTCAAAATTTCAGCCATAATCAGTGAGAAGAGAATCCAAATTCAACTGGGATTGAAACTTGAATTTTTCCCTGAACCTTATCCACCAAAAATCTGAAAATTTCATGAGGATAATCCTCAAAATTTTCGTCCATATTTGTTAGGATTTGGATTCAAAATTCAAGTAGAATTCTAACAAGATTTTCCTCTCTATATCCAACTCAAATTCGGATTTCATTCCTTGTGGATTTACCACAAGAAATTCGAATCCTACTTGGACTATGATTCAAAATTTGAATTTCAAATATCAAATTTAAATTTCAAATTCAAATTTCAAATTTCAAATTTCAAATTTAAATTTCAAATTCAAATTTCAAATTCAAATTTTAAATTTCAAATTTCAAATTTCGAAGTTTAAAATTCAAATTTCAAAATCCACAAACCAGTTGTGTTTCAAATTCTTATTATCATGGATAATTTTCTACAACTCCAATCTAATCTCAAATAAAATCATGGCAACTTTATTTGGAGTTCGAATAATTGTGTACTCTATTATCCAGAACAAAATCTGAATTCAACCGGAGAGAATCTTATCCACCATCCTCATCCTATGTCAATACCATCCATGCATAATCAACTAGCCAATAGCATACTCAAATCAATTCGCCAAATGTTAAGAAATTATGTGGAGGTAGTAGAGGGACCAATTGGACATATATAATCGAGCTCCCGTAAATCCATATGATCATCTTTCCTTACCGAGCAACTCAATCATATGATCACTAATTTCAGAGTCACACCACTATAAACCTGAAACTGAACTCCCAATTATATACCGTATTACGTAAGCCTGTGACAAGCTATCGTCCAATGACCTTGTCATGTATGCAAAACCCTCATATGATATCCATGATCAGCCTTAGGTCAAAGTCCGTTTAATCTTACTGATCAGGCTATCTTAAAGTTCCATTATACTACCGAATAAAGAAAATGATTATTCACCATATGTGAATAAGAAGTCATCCGCCCAGCAGACGACCCAAGGCCTTGTCCATTTTCAAATTCAGTATAATACCTTTAAAAGGATACTCTTAACTCTTCATTAGAGCTATGATTCCGATATCTGTAAATAAACCCTTCATCGTATACAAGTCATGCACCCAACGAACCGGTCTATAAGCTTACTATCTCTAAGACGCTTTAGCCATTAGAACATCAAAGTACACAAGTCATATATATGAAGTTGTTCATCTACATAGGATTAAGGTTACTGCACAATGAACGTCAAAAGCATATCGATCCACTCAAAGCGGACTTTGTAGATCAATCACGCTTTAGTCCCGGTCTAATATGTCACCACCAAGTACTACTTGGGAGTCCAGCTCCAGATAGTCAAGACAAACCGTCTCCACCATGGCTTTAGACAACATAATAGTCTTAACATGAGTTAGATGCTCGGTCTAACCCTATAGACTACAGACCTTAGTTTAGACCGCTTACTTTAAAACATTGTCTTCTCGCATACAAAAGTCCATTGCATGCAACGTTCTAACAATTTTAACATAAGCAGTCAAGGAGCCATATTTGCTTACATTTACTTTAACATGTAAATAAAATGAGGATAGATAGCAATGTAATGAATAACCTCTATATATAATTTTATTATCCAGTTCAAACTAAATACATCAAAAATGTCTCTAATACTTAGGGCATTTCCTAACAATATCCCACTTGCCCTAAGCTAGCAGATGTGCCATGTTATGCATCCCCATTACCTCGACATGCCTCTCAAAGTTTCTAGCCACCAAAGTCTTAGTAAAGGGATCGGCAATATTATCCTCGGATGCGATTTTACATACATCTACGTGTCCAGTCTCCACGTGCCCTCTAATATTGTGATATCTCTGATCTATGTGCTTGGTCCTCTTGTAGTGTCGAGATTCCCTTGTGTTGGCAATAGCCCCAATGTTATCACAGTAGAGTGTGATAGGCTTGTCAACACCCGGAATGACCTCAAGGTCTTTAAAGAACTTGCGGAGCCAAACTGCTTCTTTAGATGCCTCAACTGCAGCCACATACTCAGCCTCTATAGTAGAGTCAGCTGTGCAGCCCTGCTTCACGCTCTCCATACAATGGCGCCTTCTCCGAGCAAGAACACTGATCCAGATGTCGATTTCCTTGAATCATTGCAAGTCTGGAAGTCTGAGTCTGTGTATCCTACGGGTGTTAGGTCCCCTCCAGAATACACCAGCATATAATCCCTCATTCTCTTAAGATACTTGAGTATATACTTTACTGCTTGTCAATGCTTGGTTCCAGGATTCGCTTGATATCGACTCACCATACCTACTGCAAAACATATGTCTAGGCGAGTGCAAAGCATAGCATACATAAGGCTACCCACAGCAGATGCATAAGGGACATTACTCATGTGCTCTCTTTCTTCTGATGTCTTGGGACAGTCATCCAATGAAAGAGTTAGACCAGTAAAGGAAGGTTGTGAACCTTTCTTTGCCTCTTGCATTGCATATTTGTCAATTATTTTATCTATGTATGAAGCTTGGGATAATGCTATCATCTTGTTCTTTCGATCTCTGAAGAGATGAATGCCTAGAACATAATTAGCTTCTCCCAAGTCCTTCATGTCAAATTGTTGGTGCAACCAAAGCTTGATCGACGATAAGTTCCCTACATCATTCCCAATGAGTAGTATACCATCGACATAGAGTATCAGAAAGACCACTTTTTCATCCTTAATATGTTTATAAACACAGGGTTCATCAACGTTCTGCTCAAAACCGAATGTCTTAATCGCTTAATCAAATCTTTGGTTCCATGAGTGGGATACTTGCTTTAATCCATAAATAGATCTAAGTAACTTGTAGACTTTCCTTTCTTGGCCTTTCGCTGTGAACTCTTCGGGCTGTATCATGTAGATACACTCCTCAAGATGGCCATTCAAGAATGCTGTCTTGACGTCCATTTGCTAGATCTCATAATCGAGAACCGCAGTAATAGACAGAAGAATACGAATAGACTTCAGTATAGCAACAGATGAAAAGGTTTCAACGTAATCGTTTCTAGCCTTTTGTATATACCCCTTTGCAACCAATCCAGCTTTGAAAGTTTCCACTCTCCCTTCCACATCCTTCTTTCTTTTGTAGACCCATTTGCATTCAATGGGTTTTATCCCATTTAGCAAATCTATAAGTTCCCAAACAGAGTTGGATTTCATAGAATCCATCTCATTGTTCATAGCTTGTTTCCAAGATTTAGAATCAACATCATTTATAGCTTCATCATAGGTGACCGGATCATCCTCATGCTCATGAGCCTCGGCCTGGTATACCTCAGCATCATACATGAAGAAATTAGGTTTCTTAGAAACCCTCCCACTACGACGAGGCACCCTAAATTGTTGATCGTCTACAGGTCTTTCACCGGAACTCGAACTTGCGTCCAATATCGAAACTAGTGGAGCAGTTCTTTCACCCGATAACTCCTCTAGCACCACTTTGCTTCAAGGCTTAAAGTCATTCATGTGACTTTCCTCCAAGAATGTTACATGGGTTGAAACAATGACTTTTTGTTCCTTCAGATTATAAAACAGACCTCCCTTAGTTCCCTTTGGATACCTTACAAACATGCACAGTTCTGATCTTGGTTCCAACTTCTTCGCATCCCTATCCAGTACATGTGCCGGGCAGCTCCATATTCTCATATGTCCAAGGGAGGGCTTCCTGCCACGCCACAATTCATACGGAATTCTAGGAATTGATTTGCTTAGAACCTGGTTCAGAATATAGCATGCCATATGTAAAGCATATCCCCAAAATGATAGCGGCAGTGTTAAATAACTCATCATAGACCGTACCATATCCAACAAGGTCCTGTTTCTCCTTTCGGCTACACCATTCTGTTGGAGGACTAGGTGTAGTCAATTGGGATAATATCCCATTCTCTACAAGATGTCCTAGAAATTCGTCGGAGAGGTATTCACTACCTCAATCAGATCAAAGTATCTTTATGAATTTATCCAATTGCTTTTCCACTTCAGCACGATACTCTTTGAACTTGTCAAAGGTTTCGCTCTTGCGGTGCATATCCCTACCTCGAGTAATCGTCTATAAAGGAGACATAATACTCGAACCCTCCTTGTGCTGTGACGTTCATGGGGCCGCATACGTCAGTGTGCACAATTTCTAAGAGCTCCTATGCCCTAGTACCCTTAGCTCCAAAAGACCTCTTAGTCATCTTACCCTCAAGACAAGACTCACATTGACGAAGACGTACCTCCTTTAGAGATTCTAGAGGACCGTCTTTCACCAACTTTTGAATCCTATCCTGATTAATATGACCAAGTCTTAAATGCCAAAGATACGCCTTGTCAGAGTGAGAAACTTTCAACCTTTTAGAGTTATCTATTAATTCAGTGTCAAGTAGTGAGTACATCTTTGGTTTGATCAAATATAGGTTTCCATCCATCCATCCAGAACAGATAAAAGACTTATTTCTACAAAATATCAACTCTTTTACTAAAAGAAACTGAATAAGAATCATTTATTAAACAAGCTACCAATATAAGGTTCCTCCTAAAATTAGAAACATAAAAATAGTCTTTCAATAAAATAAACCTAAATTCATTAAAGTAAAGGTAAATATCTCCCACTGCCTCAGCCACCACCAAGCTACCGTCTCCAGTCTACAACGAGAAGCTCCTATCATGTAGACTTCTCATTTCCACAAACCCCTGCATAGAAACACAAACATGATTAGTGGCACCTGAATCAATGACCCAAGTGTCTTTCGATTCTTCCACCAAACATGCTTCTAAATAGTGAAGTTCCTTACCTTCCTTGCCCTTGGCGACTAGGAATTCTCGGTAAGCCTTCTTGAAGTGACCTACCTTCCCACAGCAGAAGCGTTTGGACTTTTTAGGGCCCTGGGCTTCTTGTTCTTCTTCTTCTTCTTCCCATTCGAGAAAGGAGGATTAGAAGAACTAGAAGCCGCTTGCTTCTGATTTAGCCTCTTCCTCTTCCGTGAGGGTTTGGAATATTCTACCAAATTGGCCTCTCCTTTGGGTTGGACTACATCCCTATCCCTGATCATCGGCTCATAAGCTTGGAGTTGCTTCATAAGCTCGGTTAGTCCTAACTCCTTTGTCGCCAGATTGTATGCGGCCTTAAACCCCAGAAAATCTTTAGATAGAGTTTTGAACACCATCTCGATCTGGGTGTTGTAGTCCAACTTAGCACCATTTTCGGCAGCCTCAGCAAAGAATCCCATTAGAGTGATCATATGGTCCTTCACCAGAGTACCGCCTTCTACTTAGAGTTCATAATGCTGGTTATAGCGGACTGTTGAGCCAATTTTTCTTGGCCTCTGAACATGTCCTCCAGATTGTCCATGATCTCCCTAGCAACCTGATAAGTCTCATGCTACTTTTGAAAAGCACTCACCATGCTAGCAAGTATATAGCACCAAGCTATCTCATTGGATTCTCTCCAATGAGTATAGGCAACTGAGATCTCCTTAAGTGGTGTGTCAGGTTTGGGCCCAGGTGGGCATGGTTAGTCCAGTACGAACTTGTGTCTCTCGCAGCTGAGAACTATCAATAGGTTTCGTTTCCAGTCTTTATAATTATCGCCATTCAGTTTATTCTCAGTAAGTATTAAAATGAGGGGTGTCAGTGACATTTTGAACTGAAATAAAATTATACTAGACATCATTACAAAGCCCAAGCAAATATACAGATATTTTAGCAAATAAAACATACAAGTATGTTCCTACATGAAACTTGAAATACATATAGCATTGCAATGGTAATTCTTAGCACCTATTGGCCCAAGCCACTGAAGGGTGGTAATGAGACAAATAGCCAGAACATGGACCCCGTCCAATTAATATATGTTGCCTTAAATCCTCCAAGGTTAAGACATATATTAATAACCGCTTATTTTGGCTACCAGTTTAGTTAACGTAACTTCGAGGGAAGGTTAATAACTAAACGAGTCTTGAGTATATAACCATTGTTTACGTAGCCCGATCCACGTCCTACCAAGCTACCGAGGGGTGGTCATGAATAGGATCATACCCGAACACGTTTTCCATGTAGGTGATCCAACCTAGTATAGCAGCGGCGGTAAACAACTACCAAGGGGTGTGGTCAGGGCAGAACTGACGCGAGGCGTTACCATGCTTTCACATATGGATCAACAATGGAGGCCGTGGGTTTTGTTTGAAACCCTCTCCCACTCAATATTTTGAAAAACATGCAAGTTTTGGCAAATATGTATGATCAATATAGTATGAGCGGCACTCACCTATCATATATGACACGTTATCAAATATGCATATAAAACATCCATCAATACATATTTATACATCCATGATATATCACACAAAAAATAATTGACAGAATAACCAAGCCATGGTTCCATCCTAGAACAAAGAAAATAAAGATTATAAAATTCCATCCAAAGCATTCTTTGGGTCTTGAATTTTGTTTTGTCTTCTTGTATCCATCTTTATATAGCCTCCCTATTTATTCCTCATCCCAAGAATCATTTAAAATTTAAATTTCAAATTCAAATTTTAAACAATTTTAAATATCATGTGTAATAATATGTAATTTCAAAAATTTTAAATTTTCAATTACATATTTTTTAACATGATTTAAAAATTAAATCTCAAATTTAAAAATCAAAATTTTCAATTTTTGAATCGTCGCCCCACCGCCCCGGAAGCTGACAGCCGTCGTGGGCAACCCCCACCCCCCGGGGGGCTGGCAGCCCACGGCCGCTTCATGTGCAGGCTTGCTGGGGTGCAGGCCAAGCCTGCAGCCCCAGGCTACACTCCTAGGCTAGGCGCAGCAGCCGGCAGGCTGCATGCCCAACCTGCGGCAAGCCTTGGAGGGGCCACGGCCACCCTCGACTGCAGGCAAAGCCTGCAGCTGTGGGTGGTCATGGCCTGTACAGGGGCTGCTGCAGCCCCATCCTGCCTGAGAGTAGGGGCTACAGCCCCACCAAGGCCCGATGGCCCATCCTGAGGGGTCATGTCTCGATTTTCATGCCATATTCCAATTTACCCATTAGGATCTCCAAAAATTAATTTGAATCCTAATTAAATTGAAATTTTCCACACAATCAAAATTTCAACCTTTAAATTAAATTTAATTTTTGGAAAAAATAAATTACAATCTTCAAACTTCAATCTCCTCCAAGAATAATTACATAAAATTTCCTAAACTGTTTCCGGTGTACAAAAATTTTAACCATAAAAATTCTAAGAGACAAAAAATTAAAATCTATGGGAAAATTACAGTGTTAATAAACTGCTCCCATGGTTACATATCTCATGATGCCATATACAACAAACCAATGACAATTTAAACTCATACCTCAAGGACGCCAATCTGCAGGAGGAGAATGACCGGAGGGCTTCAACCAACTAGCCTTCTCTACTATTCTCCAATTCTCGAATGGCTTAGTGTGTGGGCACTCTGAATCTCGATCGGTATGCTAGCACTGCTAGTCTTCTTTCGACCACTTAGATCTCTAAAGAACTTATTGTCACGGTGAGTTGTGTAATAATAAGCCTGCTCACCTGAGAGTCTGTGATCCAAGAGAACTGGAGTGGCAGGACCTTTATTTATAGACTTGCATGAGGTGATCCTCTAAATTCGAATTGGATTAGGAGAAGATATTCTCCCTTATCCACAACCAAAAAATCTGAATTTATCAAGGGGAAAATCCCAACTGAAATTCAGCCACTTTAAGATTATCCAATTCAAATCTAAACAAGATTTTAACTTGAATTTTATCTCCCATTATCCAACCAAAAAATCTGAAAATCCTTAAGGATTTTTACAACTATTTTCAGCCACAAAAAGTAAGGGAAGAATCAAAATTCAACTAAGATTTTCAAGCTTGAATCTCATCTCATCCTTATCCAAAAGAACCGAAAATCCCTCCTCAAAATTTCAGCCATAATCAGTGAGGAGAGAATCCAAATTCAACTGGGATTGAAACTTGAATTTTTCCCTGAACCTTATCTATAAAAAATCTAAAAATTCCATGAGGATAATCCTCAAAATTTTTGTCCATATTTGTTAGGATTTGGATTCAAAATTCAAGTAGGATTCTAACAAGAGTTTCCTCTCCATATCCAACTCAAATTTGAATTTCATTCCGTGTGGATTTACCACAAGAAATTCGAATCCTACTTAGACTGTGATTCAAAATTTGAATTTCAAATTTCAAATTTCAAATTTCAAATTCGAATTTCAAATTTCAAATTTCAAATTTGAATTTCAAATTTAAATTTCAATTTTGAATTTCAATTTCAAATTTCAAATTTCAAAATCCAGAAAATAGTTGTATTTCAAATTCTTGTTCTCATGGATAATTTTCTATAACTCCAATCCAATCTTAAATAAAATCATGGCAACTTTATTTGGAGTTCGAATAATTGTGTACTCTATTATCCAAAATAAAATATGAATTTAACCGGAGAGAATCTTGTCCACCATCCTAATCCTATGTCAACACCATCTATGCATAATCAACTAGCCAATAGCATACTTAAATCAATTTGCCAAACGTTAAGAAATTATGTAGAGCTAGTAGAGGGACCAATTGGACATATATAATCGGGCTCCCGCGAATCCAGATGATCATCATTCTTTACTGAACAACTCAATCATATGATCACTAATTTCAGAGTCACACCACTATAAACCTGAAACTGAACTCCCAATTATATACTGTATTACGTAAGCCTGTGACAAGTTATCGTCCAATGACCTTGTCATGTATGCAGAACCCTCATATGATATCCATGATCAGCCTTAGGTTAAAGTCCATTTAATCCTACTGACAAGGCTATCTTAAAGTTCCATTATACTACCGAATAAAGAAAATGATTATTCACCATATGTGAATAAGAAGTCATCCGCCCAGCAGACGACCCAAGGCCTTGTCCATTTTCACATTTAGTATAATGCCTTTAAGAGGATACCCTTAACTCCTCATTGGAGCTATGATTCCAATATCTGTAAACAAACCCTTCATCGTATACAAGTCATGCAAACAACGAACCGGTCTATAAGCTTACTACCTCTGAGACGCTTTAGTCATTGGAACATCAAAGTACATAAGTCATATACATGAAGCTATTCATCTACTCAGGATTAAGGTTACTGCACAATGAACGTCAAAAGCAGATCGATCCACTCAAAGCGGACTTTGTAGATCAATCACGCTTAGTCTCGGTCTAATATGTCACCACCAAGCAATATATCTATGTCTCTACTTAGGAGTCCAGCTCCAGATAGTCAAGACAAACCGTCCCCACCATGGCTTTAGACAACATAATAGTCTTAACATGAGTTAGATGCTCGGTCTAACCCCATAGACTACAGACCTTAGTTTAGACCACTTACTTTAGACCATTGTCTTCTCGCATACAAAAGTCCATTGTCTAACAACCGAGAAAAATTCATATTTCTCGGAAAATAATTACACAATGAATTTAAGCGTTAAAATGTAAAATTTAGTGATTTAATATTGTTTAGAACTAAAATAAAATGTTCTAACAATGTTAAAAGATGAAAAATGAGTAATAGTGATATTATGTGTGTGCACGTGTGTGCCACTCACAGTATCAAGAAGTAGGTCAAGATGATATTATCTTGACATAAAACTGATAAATTTGGGTTCAGCACAACCAAATTAGTTAGGATAGCCTATCAGCACGCTCAAATTTGATAATTGAGCACAAAGATAATTTTTGACCGAGAATTTGCAGTATCGGAAACTGGTCGAAACGACATCAGATGAAAATAAAACTGATATATTTGGATTTAGGATGCTCAAATTAGTCAGGAAAGCCCATGTTGAAATTTTGGGCAAAAAAGTATATAAAGAGCGGAAAAAAGTGGAATTTTCTCATTTGTCCACATGATCTCTCTCTCTCCTCATTTCTCTTTCTCTCTCTACCCGAATATGTACAGTAACCAATTATCAGAAACGGTGTCCATTTTCAACACCGCCAGTGTCATCGGAAAGCTCTCGCCGAGCTGAGTCCGATGGTGGGCCGACGCGACGGAGCAGCCGCCGGCGCGTGCCGGTTGAAGGTCGCCGGAGCTGAAATCTTCCCGGTGAGATTTCTCCGCCGTCCGGCCACCATTTGCCACGAAACTGGTCCCAAAAGACTCGTGGTGAGGAATACTACAAAACCCATGTGGTGGATCGCCTCAACACCGATGGAATCGCGTCGCCCGAGCTTCAAAAAATCCGGCGAAACGCAGCCGTGGAGCCACCGTCGAAACACCAATTCCGGCAGAGTTGAAGCACGCCGTTGGTGCAGAAATGACCACAGGATTGAGGGGAGCAAAAGCCCTTAACCAATTTCAGGGAAAAAGTCCGGCACGGTGGAGTTCCACTGTCGTCGCCGTGGCCGTGACTTTCGAGGAGGTTTTCCGGCGATAGAGGTGTCGAATGGTGAAATTGAGACCACCAATGGATTCCTCTCGTCGAGATCTTCAATATGGGCTACTCATTTTCCACCGTCGCCGCCGTCAACCGCCGGTCAATGGTGAGTCAACGCCGGTCAACAGTCGGTCAACGCCGGTCAACGCCGACCGTTGACCAATTTTGGAAGTTTGGCCCGTTAGCCTATTTTCGACGTTCCGGACGCATCCGCGGAGTCGGATTTGCAAGACGGGACCTCAAATATGAAGAACGAAGAATTAGGGTTTATGCCGTCGAGACCGGACTGCAATTGGGTGGTATAAATCCCAACCCCTTTACGTTCCGCAATTTAATTGTTTGAGACTATTGTATGATTTTATAATTATTGGTATGAAAATTATGGAAAAAAATGTATGTAAAAAGGAGAAAATTGCTGTAATGGAGAAAAAGAAAAATATATGATAATGTAATGATTTTACGTAAACAGTATGAGTTTTACGTAAAATCTAGGCCTCTGGTATAGTACGTGATAGAATTAGATCAGGATAGATGGTTTTCAGGCATTTCTTAAACACTGGAACCTCAAAAATTAAGGGGAAACTCTGCCAAAATTTCTAAAAATGACACTAAGGGTAATATGGGAAACGAGGGGTAAAAATATGATCGGGAACGAAACCCTAGCCCCCTCGAGGAATTAGGGCATGGAAAAAGGAAGGGGCAAGTTATAATTAGTAAACTGCCCTTCGAAACCCTAGAACGCAAGAAAAACATGAAATCGATTCTTAGGTCAGAATAGTACTTCCCTAGAGCCGGGAATGTGAAAAATTGGTAAAATGATAAGAATTGATCCGGAAAAGGTCCGATAAGATTTAGAAAGTTAATTAAATGATTTTGGGTTAGAAAATCCAGCCTAAGTATGAAAATGAAAATGTTATGGTTAAACGACCCATTAGGGGCAAAATGGTCATTTTGCCCAAAGATTCTCAAATTATGGGAAAAGAGGCCCAGTGACCCCGGAATAGGTTAATGAAGTTTGTAAAAGCCAAAATTGAGGTTTAAGTTATGAAAAATCACGTTAAGGGTAAAATTGTAATTTTGACAAAAGTTAGGGGTAAAATCGTAATTTTTCAAAAAGTTGGAGAAAAATTCGAAAATGGGCATTAAGGTTTAGAAAGCTGTCCTAAGGCTATAATTAAGGGTTATAAGATTAGAATTAAGCTTTTTAATAAAATAAAAGTTATAAATGAAAATGTGATTAACGGACGAAGTTTATCTGTAGGAACTCGATCCAGACACGACAAAGGACGTCGATGGATTCTAAGAAGAGGATAAGCACACTATGAGTAAGTTCAGACATTTACCCGTCTACAACTATGAACAAGCTTATAGTATTATATGTTTTGTATGTAAATGTCATGATGTGATTTATGATGATGCTATAGTAAATGCTATAGCAATGCTATGATGATGTTAAAAGATATGTTTTAATAAATAATTATAAAAATATATATATATATAAATATATGTATATATTGAATTATGAAGGAAAGGTATTATAAAAGCTTTATGAGAGTAACGATGTGATAAAGAGGGATAGAAGAATGGAAAGAGTTAAAACGAGAATGTTATGATAGGATGCATAAGAAAGAGATGAGATATGAAAGGAAAGAATAGATGTTTTATGAAAAGTTTTATGAAAGTTAGGTTATGATTGATAGAACA
Source organism: Antiaris toxicaria (assembly GCA_035233585.1). NCBI lineage: Eukaryota > Viridiplantae > Streptophyta > Magnoliopsida > Rosales > Moraceae > Antiaris > Antiaris toxicaria. Next base: position 28,100,523 of record CP141157.1, read on the forward strand.
ACGATGATCGGTGATGAAAGAAATTAAGAAAAGGGTATGTTTTATGATAACGAAATGATAGGGGTTTTATGAAAAATGATATGAAAGCAAAGAGTTAGACAAGAAAGAGAAGCAATGATAGGTTAAGATGAAAGGTATGATGAAAGGATTAGAACATAACGATAAGATGTGATTGATAGAATAGAATGATAGGTTATGATCGATAGGAATATGATAATAAAATAAACAGAGAATAATTATCTGCACATAAATAAATGTGTTTTTGGTTGTTATGATGTGATGCGGTGTGATAATATATAAGTAATATGTGCTATATATGCTATGCTAAAGTGTGATTAACATAATTTACACAAGTAAAGTAAAGAATTAAGAAAAGAAAAACAACGAAAGAACAAATGTTCCATGAAACGTTTTATGAAAATGAGAAAGGAAAGATGACGAATGTCATGAAAAAGATGTACAACGAAAAAAAAAATCAAATCAATAAAAGAAAAATAAAAGCCTACAAGATAATAAGACTGAAAACTTAAGTTGTTGGCGTACCGGTCTCCATACAAGGTCGAGACTTCCGGTCTATATCCTCCGTGTAGATGTGGTGCTACCCCGAAGGTGCGGTAGATTATAGGATGGACAAACCCCGAAGGTGCGGTTTTTATATGACTGTGAGGTAGGTTGGTGGGTCGCTCCCCCTCCTCCCACTGTTCGCGCGTAAATAGGTACGTCCAACAACGGGCCCACCCAAAGGAAAGTGGAAAGAAAACAAACGAAAGGAGAGTGAAAAGAAAAGAAAGGAAAAGAAAAGGAAAGAAAAGAAAGGAAAGGAAAATGAAAAGAAAAGAAAAGAAAAGAAAGGAAAGGAAAAGAGAGTGCGTGAAAAGAAAAGAGAGGAAAAGAGAGTGCTTGAAAAGAAAAGAAAGGAAAGGAGAGTGAACAGAAAAGAAAAGAAAGGAAAAGAGAGTGGAAAGAAAAGAAAAGAAATGATACAAAAAGAAAAGAAAAGTAAAGAACAATAAGAAAAGAAACGAATGATATGAAAGAATGACATAATGAAATCGATGAAAAATAAATAAATAATAAAACGAAATTAAAAGAACATAATAGAATTAATATATGTGATGCGCTGTATTTGATGTTATATGTATGGATGACACGTTTTCACGTGATGTTATGCTAGTGTATATGTTACTAGCTTTTAAGATATGAAAGGTTAAGAGATGATGATAAAGCGATAGAAAAGTTATAAAGGATTAGAACAGAAAGTTAAGAAATGATAGGAATGAAAAGCAAAGAAATGAAGAGATTAGATTAGAATGATAAGAGATGATCGATGGAATGATAAGAACGATGAACGAAGAGATAAATGAGCATGAAGAGGCTAACATAATATATTATGTTTCGAGGATATGTATAGATGATATGTATGATGTGTGTATACGTGATGTCATATATTCTAGTAATAATATATATTACTAGTATTTATAAGTTAATGAATGTATGTTTGAACTTACTGAGCATCTAGCTCATTAGTTGTTTATATGTTGCAGGTAGGCAACCTGTTAGTTTAAAGTAATATGATAGACAACGGAAGGATCTGCACGTGCCAAGGACTGGGCGAGGGTATGGTACTACCATGAGTCTTTCGCTGAACGTTCAAAAAGGAAGATGAAAGAAAGAAATTTATGAATTATATGTTATAAGAGTATGATAGAGATATAGGCATAGTATGTAAGTTAAAAAAAAATTTGCTATAGAAATTGCTTCCGCTTCAAAATGAGAACGTTAAGAATGGAAAGTTAAGTATGTTAAGTAAGAGGATGACGACCCACGAGATTGCCAGTTATCACAGTCGGCGTCAGAGCTCAGCTGGTTGGTATGGTAACGTACGTGGGGGTTGTCACACATTGCATGCAACGTTCTAACAGTTTTAACACAAGCAGTCAGGGAGCCATATTTGCTTACATTTACTTTAACATGTAAATAAAATGAGGACAAACAGTAACGTAATGAATAACTTCTATATATAATTTTATTATCCAGTTCAAAATAAATACGTCAAAAATATCTCTAATGCTTAGGGTATTTCCTAACAGCATGCCCCACATGACCCATTGGAACCCTACACATTTTGGCCCACAACCCTTTCTTGTTCTCACTCTCCTTTGGCCGCGCCCTCCGTACCTTCAAACTCCATAACCGCCCTCAAATTTCTCTATCTGCGCTATCCTCTCCTTAAAACCGGTTCCCACGTTCTTCAAAAATTTCAAAATCTTGAAATTTCCATAGCCATTTCCTTTGAAAAACCGATTCCATCCCTCAACTTCATCCATCACGTTCATTACAAAAATTTTGTTCCATATTCCCTTCTCTGTCACTCGAAATCGTCACCACCATTTCCATTTTCATGCCCGAGCCATCATTTTCCTTTAGCAACCCGCCATCAACATTCAACACGGAAGTGTGAGGATGAAGGTTGAAGAAAAAAGAAAGCCGATTTTGGGAGAAATAGGGGCAAGAAACCAGTGCACAGAGTGTAGCCGTAAACAGGGCTGGAACTGAGTGTAAGGATTCTCATTCTCCTTGTATGCAATTATTTGCCTAGCAGTTAAAGTGGATGTGTGATTAGGAATCAGTTCTGGTAATTTAAAATTTTAACTAGAAATTCAGTTACAAGGTTTTATTTTTGGTGTAGTCAGTATTAGTGTAGGGCTGCTGATATATATCTTTTAGTGTAAGCTGAGATTGTGTGGTTTTTGATTAGTTTAAGGGTGTAAATAGCAAAACTCAAGGCAGGGTAAAATAGAAAGAAGAGTGTTGCCCAAATAGCCATAGTCATTAATAAGTTTGTATCCAATGAAGTAGAAGAGCGGTATGAAAAATGGGTGTTAAAGAAAACCCTGTATTTAAAAAAGGGGTTCTTACTAAAGGCTACATCCACCATGGGCTACTTTGAGCCAATATACTCTATAATTAATGCGCACAAATGGCAGAAATTTTGTATGTAGCCTCAGGAAGCCATCATACCTTTAGTTCGAGAGTTTTATGGCAACTTCCTTGAAGGTCACCTAGAAGCCGCGGAGGTAAGAGGAGTTCCAATGAAAATGAGATCATCTGACATCAACATTCTCTATGAGCTAGAAGAGGTAAAAGATAACTATCTACGATTGGTCAAAGATGTAACTGAGGACTTACTGCAAGAAGTAATCACCACCTTGTGTATCGAGGGAACACAATGGAATGTATCTGCCCAAGGAGCACATAAATTCCCTCGAAACAATCTAAAGCCTAGTCCAAAAGTGTGGTACCATTTTTTGAAATCGAGACTCATGCTTTCCATACATGTTCAGACAGTGTCAAGAGATCAGGCTATACTCCTCTATTACATCATTACAGGAAAGTCGTTCAATGTAGGTAGGATTATATACAAGGAGATATGCAGCTGTGTACAAAAACCATCGAGACACCTTTGGTTTCCATCAGTGAAGTAATCTACCAAGACAATGAAGAGAAACAAAAGATGTTTAGGATCATTACCCCAGCTGCAGTGGCTTGGATTGCACAAAAGACCTTAAAGTAAGCAAAGGATACCACAGTAGAGGCGGATGTAGAGGAGGTTGGTCCATCTGACCATCCCTCAGGCAGTGCCAGTACTGCAGCAGCAAGCAGTGGAAAGGAAATCCCTGCAAAAATTGCCCAAAGCTTAAAGATGCTGGAGCAAAGAATGAGTCTGCAAGAAGTCCAGCAGTATGAAATGATGTTGTTGCTCCAGCAAATGCAGAAGCAACAAATGGACTACTGGTAATATGTACGACAAAGAAATGCAGCTCTTCAGCAATCTTTTCAATAACCATTCGACCAATCACCCTGCTCATTCCCTGCCTTCCCCAATAGCATAATAGTAGATGAAGGCTCCTAAGAAGATGAGAAAGATTAAATGCCTAGGCAACTTGTCTATGGCCTCAGGGAGTTCTAACCCTCTCTTTTATTTTTTATTTTTTTTGGTTATTTTTGGACTTTTCTGAGCAGTGAGGACACTGCTTATCATTAAGTTTGGGGGTGAAAATGCCTCTGGTTTTCTATTATGTTTTATCATTTTTTTTATTTTGTTTTGTTGTATGTTTTTACTTTGTTTTACTTAAATATTTTAGAGTTAGTTTATGTTTGATGTGTTTGTTAGTTTATGTTTCTTTTTGTTAATAATTCTGTTTTTGCTACAGCATTGTTGTGTTAGTTTTATGAAGATCAAGCGATTACCTTAAAATTTTAGCTCATAGGCTAGATTGGCTTGAATTGAAAATTTGTGATGTTTATCATAAGCATGCTTTGTAAATGAGAATTCTGTAGTTTTGCACAAGTAGTTATGGTTAGAATCCCTTTGAAAAACCTTAAAAAGTTTAAACCATTGTGAGAGCCTAAGGTCTTAGAACTAGTTTTGTGAATCCCTCAAGGTGAAATTTTAGGAAACAAAGCATAAGAGGAATATCTAGGCATCTTGTTGTAAAGGAAACTAAGTTGGGCAAAAGTTTTGAGATTATGCAATTTATTCAAAAAAAAGGGAAAAAAATAATGATAATAATAAAAATAAAAATAAAAATTTTTAGACTTACTCCAATATTTTAAGCCACCTAGTAATCAGGAGTAACATGAGCCCCATGTGTACTTTTGTGTCAAACAGTAGTTCAAAATATGAGTATGCTATAGCATCTCTTAATGGTGACCCTGTTGAGTAACCGGGTATCTTCATAACAAATGTCAACATTCGCGTAAAAAGACAGTAGTGATTTAGAGAGTGATCCAAATAAAAAAAAAAGAGAAAGAAAAATATCAAAATAAAAATATCCTCATTTTCATCATAGAAAAGTTCCTATTTCATGCCTTAAAAGCCTGTTTGACCTTAAGTATTTGGTTGACTTACATTAGTAGAGAGGGATTTAAAGAGCCAGCTTATAAAACCATAGATTAGGTTTAATGGTCAGGGTTTAACCAGACTTGGGTGATTTAGGAATACTAATTGTAGCTATCACTCACACACACACTTAGAGAGAATTCGAATTAGGAGCAAGTTTGTGATGAATTGAGCGAATATTTGATAAGTGTTGATCTTGAAGCATGAGCTGGATGTTGAAAGAGCAATTCGGAGATCTTAGCTTCAACATTACATTGTAGTGAAATCAAAAATTTTTGTGTTTCTTTGTTTCTTTTCAGTTTTTGTCTTGTTTAATTTGTGTGACGTTGTGTCATTACTCGAGGATGAGGAATGGTTTAAGTTTGGGGGTGTGATAACTCTATGAAATAAAGTTATCATAGCTATGTTTGAGACTAAAAGTGTGTTTTGTCCAATGAATTTTTAGTGATTTATTAGTTTTCTATAGCATTTCTAGTGTTATATGCAAAATTTTGTTTTAGAATGTTGAATTTAGATTTTCAAGTAAGTTTTTAATGTTTTGAAGTATTTTGCAGATTTGAAATGTTAAAGGCTCTTAGGAATAAAAAGTCATGCTTTGGGTAAGAAGGAAATGCAAGATTGGAGCAAAATAGCAAGGATGATTAATCTCAGGTGATGCTGTAGCATTGTTGGAACAACTGGGTAGAGGTCACTAAGCTAGTTTGACAGGTCAACACATAGATGGCAGCAAAAATTTAATTGCTGACCTAAGCAGAAAAGGACAAGCTTGTGAGCTGTCTTACTTCAAAGATACCAAACAAAATCTCAGCCATTAGATTAAGCACACTTGTTTATTCCTCTTTTGTAATAACCGGGAAATTTTACTGTTCTCGGAATATTGTAAATTGCATGTACATGATGAATTTCATGTTTAAAATGTAAAATGTATGATTAATATTGTGTAGAACGAGATAAAATGTTCTAACGATATTACAGATTAAGAATTTGGTGATGTAAAAACATGCCGAATTGAACTAGGGCAAAACAGTGAACTGTAAACCCTAGTACGTGACTCAGAGTAAGCTGAGTGCACAAAAAGATAAAATACTGATAGTAGCGATTTTAGACGTGAGTGCGTGTGTGTGTGTTGCACATAGTATTGAGAAGTTGGTCTAGATGACCTCTTCTTAACCTAAAATTGATATATTTAGATTCAGCATGCTCAAATTAGTCAATTGAGCATGAAAAGTAATATTTGATCTGGATATACGCAGTATCAAGAAATTGGTCAAGATGACATTTTTTGATATAAAACTGATATATTTGTAATCAGAATGCTCTAATTAGTCAATTAAGCACAAAACAGAAATTTTGACCGGGAAATGTACAGTATCGGAAACTGGTCGAGATGACCTCGGATGACGACGAAACTGATATATTTGGATTCAGGACGTCCAAATTAGTCAGTATAGCCTATCAGAATGCTCAAATTAGTTAATTGAGCACAAAGGTAATTTTTGACGGGGAATTTACAGTACCGGAAATTGGTCGAAACGATCTCGGATGAAAACGAAACTGATATATTTGGGTTCAACACGCCCAAATTAGTCAGGATAGCTCATGTGAAAAATTTGGACAAAAAGGATATAAAAGGGCGAAATTACAGAAAAGGCCCCATAATTTTCATTTTCTAGATTTTCTCCCCCACACCTACACCGTCGGTGAACAGTAACCGACCACCGAAAACGGTGTCCGTTTTCGACACCGCCAGTCTCGTTGGAAAGCTCTCGACGAGCTGAGTCCAACGGTGTGCTGAATCGACGGAACCGACGCCGGAGAACGCCGCACGCGCCGCCCGAAGCCGCCGGTGGCCGAAAATTTCAAACGGCCGTATCTCCGCCGTCCGACCTCCGATCGACACGATTCCGGTCCCAAAAGACTCGTGGTGAAGAGTAAAACAAAACCCAAACTTCATTTCAGCTCAACAGTCGCCGGATTGCGCCGCCGAACATCACCGTCGCCGCCGTGAAGCCGCCGTGAAACTCGCAGTTTCCGGCCGAGTCAAGGGACACCGTGGGTGTCAAAATGATCAGAGTTCAATGGGAAGCAAAAGCCCTCAAACAATTTCGGGCAACAACCCCGGCATGGCGGAGATTCAACGCCGCTGCCGTGGGTCGACTTTTCGAGGCTGATTGTCGACGATCGGAGCCTCCAATGGTGAAATTGACACCACCAATGGACTCCTCTCGTCGAGATCTTCAATGTGGGCACCTCCATTGTTCGCGCCGCCGCCGTCTGCCGTCGGTCAACGCCGGCGTCAACCGGTCAACGCCGGTCAACGGCGACCCTGGAGCGGAAAAATGAAGAATGGCCCGTTGGCCTATTTTCGACGTTCTGGACACATCCGCGGTATCAGAATTGCCAACCGAGGTTCCGAACATAAAGAACAGAGACAAAAAGTTTGTGCGGTCGAGACCGAACAGTTCGTCCGATCACCAACGGGACGATTTCGGTAGCGATTTCGTTTCCCTTCATTCCTTATGTATATATTGGAATGATTTGTATGTAATTTGTATTCAAATTGTAAAAAGAAAAGAAAAAAAAAGAGTAAAATGAATGAAATGTCAGAAAAAGAAAATGTATGGGAAATGTGAATATTTTTACATAAAAAGTTGAGTTTTATGTAAAAATTAGGCCTCTGGTATAATACGTGGTAGAATAAAATAGGTTAGATGGTTTTGAGGCGTTTCCTAAACTCCGGAAACCTAGTAATTTAGCGGAAATGCTGCCGAAATTTTGAAAACGGCACTATGGGAATTTTAGTGAAAAACTAGAGGCAAATTGTGTTTGGTAATGGAAACCGAGACCCTTCGATGAGTTAGGCTCAGAAAATGGAAAAATGAACCTTTGAGGAATAGTAAACCATCCCTCCGAGATTGTGAAAATGTAAGAGAACGGGAAAACCAATGGCAAGGGTATTTTAAAAAACGAAGGTAATTTGAGGTCGGGATGAAAACTCGAGCCCACGCGATGTCTAAGGCTCGGGATTAGTATAACAAACGTTTCAAGAGTAGTGAAATACCCATTTAAGGCTCCGAAACATGAGAAAAACGAGAAACGACCCTAGGTGTCGGAATAGTATCACCCGAGAGTCGGATGACCAATAGTCGTCTATGGAATAGCAATGGATGCTGTAAAAGTGTGTAAAAGCTTAAGAAATATTATTTTATGATATTTGGGCTTAGAAAATCCTGTTAAAAGTCACAGTAAGCATATAACGTCCTCGTCAGGGGCAAAATGATCATTTTGACCAAAAATTTCTGAAAGGCTCAGAAAGGACCGTGAATGCCTAAGGATAGTTAAAATGAAATTATAAAAGTTAAATTGGGTCTTAAACCAACAAAAAATAGGTTTATGATGAGAGATCAAATCAGGGGCAAAATGGTAATTTTGCCAAGAGTTAGTGTAAAAATGGAAAATAGGATTTTAGATTCCTAAGACCATTTACAGGAAATAAAACGTAGAATTTTTACGTTTTACTAAATTTTGAATATGAAATGAAGATTTAAAATAACCGTGGTTATTCCGGTTATAGGAACCCGATCTAGAAGCGGTAAAGGAACGTCTGCGGAGTCGGGGAAGGAAATGCTAGCGAAAGTATCTGTAATTTCGAACATTTAATTGACTGCAACATGAATAGACTATTATGTCTAAGTGTGATATGTGTAAGTTCCAGCATTCATTTGTCTGCTTATGAACATTCTGATGTTGTTCATTATATGAATGAATTGATCTGTTATGTCTAGGTTTATGTGCTATATGAATGTTTCATAGCGCGATGCTATGATAAATGTTTGGTAAGCTCAGATATTTACATGTCTGCAGCATGAATTACTATTTGATTGATTTAAGTACTTTTCGTACAAACTTGTAAAGTCCTACGGGCAATAGGGGTGTAGTTAAACTAACTCACCTAATGAAATGAGAAATTAAAAAGTGTATAAATAATACACTATGGAGAAGTGTTAGGGCACTATAGTATGGTTAATTAAAAACACACATAAAGAAATAAATGTAAAGACCTACGGGCAATAAGGGTTCCACCGTGGGATGATTCATATGAATGGCGCCGGTGGGGAACTATAAGAAAGATGGTAATGAAACCACTACGGCGTACCGCCCCTCCAACATAGTGGTGGAGGTTTTTCTCAGATCCTACAAGGATATCAGGGCTGTGGAGGCCGATGTTCTAAGGTAGCTCCTTAGACCCTCCCAGTCAGCGCGCTAATAATCATCGGTACTGCCATAAACAGAGCTCTAAACTAGAAATCTAATAGAGTATAAACAATCAATAAAATGATAAAAATCATAATTGAGCATAACCGAAACTTACGCTAGAATAATGTAAATTCGGTTAGGGTATGTGAATAGTTACCCGTTAGGGTAAAATGAATAGTAACCAGTTAGGGTAACTGTTACTATTCATCGGTCAAAGGTCAAAATTACTATTCATGATAAATAGTACTATTCATAAAAAATTGAGTTTTAGTGTTTTTGAATCAATATGATTCTTACTATGTATGTTTGAACTTACTGAGCCTGTTAGCTCATCAGTTTGTTCATGTTACAGGTGAGAAACCTGTCCGGTAGATTTCTGAATGGCGGCAGGATGCGAGCGTGTCAAAGGGATAGGGAATCCACTGTGGATATGGTCCTACTACAAGTTTTCTGCTGAGCGTTGAAAGAGGAGATTTGAATAAAGAAAAGACATGTATTGCAAAAAGATTTGAATTATGTATTGTGTATAAACTATGTTTGTACTTTTAAAAGTGACAACATAGTTCAGTTTAATTACGTTATGTTTACAAATAAGAAAAAGTATTAAAAAAAATGATTCCAAATTTTACAAAGGGTTTAAAGGAAAGAAAAGAATTTAGGCGATCCGACGAAGTTCACGAGCTATTTCAGTCGGCTAAGGAGCTTGATTGTAATAGTTTCGGTGGACCGAGGTCGGGGGTGTCACATCTTTTACCCTAGCATTTAAAAGGAAACATTGGCCTTGAGCTAAAGGAAGGGAGTGACGGCAGAAAAGAGCATATAGACAACCAGAAAAAGGAAACGGAAGGAAGAACCCAAAAGAGGAAAGGCAGCGTACAGTAGTTGGAGGTAGATTTCGGCAATTTCTGGAAGGAGTAGCTGGAAATTTCATAGCCAAGCACCGTGTGCGTCATTTCATTTTTTTCGTCAATTTCTCTTCCTATTTTCAGTTGTATTTTCCTCTCTCTCTCATTGCACAATGTTCTCTGTTTTTGTGCTATATGAACAATTGACCATGAGCTAAATTTCTTTTAGACGGGGATGATAAAGTACCTAAACCTGTGATAGAAAACTTGTATGTTGAGTCTGCTACTTCAATATTACTCAGTTTATTCAATATTGTTTCTATTGTTTATTTGTGTTCTGATAACTCGAGAGTCTTAAGTTATTCGGTCATGTTTCCACACTTAGGTAGCTCGTTTCTAGGGAGTTTTATAGTTTTAAGGAAGGGTTTTGAGGTCTTTTTATTTTTATTTTGGTCAGTTAGTGTTTTTGTTGTATTATGTTATCTTGTAACCATTTGATGCCGTTGGAAGATTTTGTTTTGTGTTTTGACATTTGAAGGTCTAGGGCATGCAAGTGTGATGGCAGAGAAACTTTCAAAGTTGTCCAGGGTGGCATGAAACAGGTTCAAGAAGCTGAGCAACCAGTGAAGGTTGAAACAAAGGAAATCGTAACTTTACTATAGCAAAGCTGAAGCAAAGTCGTCAGACATGAAAATTTGAGAATGGGTAGCCTATTTAGCTATGCTGCCAGAATTTTTGATGACATCAGCCCCTTTTCCAAGTGTCATCATCATCATCCATCATTTTTAATACAATTTTTGCCAGCCATCAGATCATCCACGTGAGGAGAATAGGGTTGATTCCCAGAAGCTAAAAATAGAAAATGATGCTCTGTGAAAAAGGGAGCTGTTATGATTCTTCGCATAAAGAAATTCATCTAGAGCCGTGCGTTTTTCTTTTCTAGAAGAAGGAAGGCCGAATCTGACTTGGGAAGGAATTCCTTGGTTCAGATTTGGTAAAACCCAGAAAAGGCAAGCACGGAAGTGTTCATCAGGAGAAAAAATTCTCTGTGCACACACAGTCTTCAACCTTGGAGAAGGGATTTGATTGTGTTTTTGCTCAGTTTTGTTTGAATCCGAATTTTTTGTGATCAATCATTCAGTTATGATGTTGAACAATAGTTTAAATATGGTTTTCATTGATCTTAAGGAGTAGTTGTTCTAATAATTGGGAAACCATGAGTACTTGAAGTAAATCCAAAATGTTGATGTAGAATTGCTTGGCATATTATTTTTTTTTTACTGTTCAATTTGTTCGTCATTGCTTATCTTGTGTTTGATTACGAGCCCTTTTCAAATACTTGCAATTGGTTTCTAGGTATTAGAAAATATTTGGAGATTGGATTAAGATTGAACAGCGTTAGTTCAACTAAATTTGGAATTCTGTTTGGTTGATTCTGTGGATAGTCTAGGAATAGTCATCCATCTCATGGTCTTAAAGGTTATTACTCTCAATTTGAACGCTCTGGATTTGAATTTACATAGGAATATGCAGAAGTCGAATTTGGAGAACGTTTAAAAAATTTTTAACCTGACTTAAAAAAAAAAATTTATGCTATAGCAAAGCTACAGCATAGTTTCGGATTTGCCTAACGGAAAATGTTTCTCAATCATTTTTCATACATTGATTGTTCATCCTTAATTACTTGTCTGTTCTCAGCCGTTTCTCATACTATTGTTTAATTCCCAGTCTTTGTTTTGCAATTAAATTCTATAGTTTGTTAGACTTTCTAATTTTTTTCTGCTGTTTTTATTTTACTATTATTTTCATATTAGTGTTTCATTTGGTCTCAAAATAGTTAGTAAAGTTAAATTTCTTGCCATATTACAATTGAATTAAAAATACTTTCCTCGTAGGTTCGACACTTATTCTCATCATTATATTACTTGTTTACGATAGTGTGCACTTGCGCTGAATTGCAAATAATTATCACAAAATTGCAAACATGTTCATTGACTGGCCATCTTGATCATAATACTATGATTTTAACTGGTTGGAAAATTTATTAGAGTTAGACTTGTATTGAATAATGTGTGTTTGGTTAGTTTATAAATTAAACTAGCTAAATTTGCAAGTTAAGCAGGAATGTTTACTTGCCTCACATAACCCGTTTGGAACCTAAGCTTGATCTGGTCTTGTATTTTATTTTTGCATAGGAATATATTAAAAATAAAGTATGAAGGTAGTAGCATAAGTATTCGGAAGAATCTTATGAATTTTTAAATTTTAGAATAACTGAACAATATTAGTATACATAGTCAGGTTGCAAGGGAGGGAAAATTTAATCTCAGTCATTTCATTTCTGATTGTTAGTCACTCTGATTTATATGGTTAGTATTTGATTTGTGCTTTTTATTGTAGCTCATTACAGCAAGCTTAATTTAGTTTAACTTTGATCAATTTTTGCAATTACTTGATTTAGTTTTTAGTGAGATTTGTAGTAATATCTTCCTTTATGGGACGATACTAGACTCAATCACTTTATTACTTGATTGCGATAGGTGCACTTGCGTAGCTAAATTTTGTATAGGCAACACTTATTAGATGTATAATAGATCTTTAAGATAACATGATCAAAAGATTAAATAGATTTTGACCTTAAGTTGATCATGGTTATCATATGAGGGTATTGCATATATGACAATGCCATTGGACTGTAGATATTCATTGGGTTATGTAATATAGTATACAATTAGGAGTGCAGTTTCAGATTTAAAGCGGTGTGACTCTGAAACTAATAATTGTGTAATTAATTTATTTAGTATAAAATAATTAATTGTATAGATTATTGAAACTCATATTATATATATTCAATCGGTCCCTTTACAAGCTTTATATAGTTCCTCCATAGAAGGTAGTTAATCATAATATTCTCTGTGGCTTTAATGCTTAGACTTAGTAAAGAAAAAAATTAGATCAATTTCCCATAAGTGTAAGTGTTTTTCTCCCTAGGAGCAGAATGAGAATTTTGTTTCATTTAATTAATCAGATAAATATTTAATATTTATAATTATTTATCTAAAAGATAAGATTTGAAATTTAAATTGATTATATTTATCTTTTAAGATAAATATAAGATTGATTTAAATTTAAAAAAATATAGATAAATTAATTATTTGAATAATTAATTTAAATATGTAGATAATTTTATTTAAATAAATATTTTAAATTAAATACAGAGATTATCCTATTTGAATTTAAATTGAAACAAAATCTTATCCTTATCTATTAGTAGTAGGCTTTTTTTTTTAATTAATTTTAAAATAAGGCAAAGAAAAAGATTTTCTCCTTATTAATTTTATTTGGATAATTATTACACAATTGTTTAAATCAAATAAAACTAATGTGATTTTATTTTGAATTTAAACTAGAATTATGGAATATTATCTATGCAAATAAAATCATAAGATAAATAAAAATCAAAATTTGAATCAAATTTTGAGTCTCTTATGCCTAATGTGGGTGATATTTTGAGCATTCTAGGACAGGATAAATAATGCCAACTATGGTGGAAGGAGAAATAAAAATTTTTTTTAAATGTCCTATTCAAATTTGAAATCCACCTAGTACATTCACTATAAATAAAACCCTTAAGATTCTTATTTAATCATATCATAGACTTTCAAGTAAACAAATTTATTATGAATTTCACTAATAATAATAAATTACTAGAGCTCTAGGTGGTTGAAAGGAGACAAGCTGTGCAAATACTGATTGAGGAACCAAATACTCACACATTCTACTATCCGAGAATTAGAAAATAGTAAAGAAATCTAGTTAGTCTCAATGCATTCACTATAAATAAAACTTTTGGGACTCCTATTTTACTCAGACCACAGACTCTTAGGTAAATGAATTTATTATTATAGCTCTCACTAATAATAATAAATTGCTAAAGCTCTGGATGGTTGGAAGAAGATAAGCTACGCAAATACCGATTAAAAAATCGAATGTCCACACACTCTACCTCCGAGAATTGGAGAATAGTGAAGAAGTCTAGTTGGTTGAAGCATTCTCGCTCACATCCTTCGATGTTCTTTGAGTTTTCCTCATAAAACATGTAGATTGTTGAATAATTTATTATATATAGAAACACGAGTTAGTATGATTTTTTAGAAAATTGTTAAAATTTTGCTGCGTATGTTTTCTACATTTTCTACAATGCCTGGTCTTGATTTACAAGAAACTTTTTAGTCCTATGGTCAAGGCTTCTATTTATGTTATTCTTAGCGTTGTTGTATCAAAAAGTTGGTCTATAAGACAATTAGATGTCAATAATGCATTTTTGAATGGTCACTTGCAAGAAGACGTGTTTATGGCTCAACTTCAAGATCTCAATGCTTTATTTCCTATATATGTCCGCAAACATCATAGGGCTTTGCCTGGTTTAAAACGGGCTCCTCGTGCTTGGTTTGATAACCTAAGATCAACCTTGCTTCAATAGGGTTTTAATTCCATCAAGTCAGACACTTCTCTCTTATATTTCAAGAAGAAATTAACAAGAAGTAATTAACAAGAAGAAACACAAAAGAATGAAAAAAAAAAAAAAAAGTCTAAGAGAGAAAAAGGCACAGAGAGATAGCTTGGGCTAGTGGGCTGGCATGTTGCCAGTCCATTGGCCTCAAACCTTCGTCTAGGGTTTTGTTTCCTGCCGATCGTCGTAGGGTTGGGAGTCATGTCGCTCATTAAGGGGTGCTTTCCTAAAATCAAACCCGTGGTGGGTGGGTTTGTGGTTTGCTGGCATTTTTTGACTTGGGGCCGTCGGGGTCTAGGCTGCGGCCATCTATCATGGGTGGCAATGTCTAGGATCTTGACTAGGCTCGAGTTAGGTAGGGGGGTTTATTTGGGAGTTAATGGCTGACATTCCAATGGTGATTTGTGGAAGGATCATGCTGCCATGCATTCGTCGTTTACCAAAGTTGCAGTGCCTTGCCAGATTAGGTGTTGGGGCGAGGTTCATTCCATCGGTGGTTGGCGGGAAATGATGGTCGATCTCTTACCTTGGCTCTGTTTTTTAAGGTACTATGGTGGCCAGAGTTGTGTTACCACAGTCTTTTAGTGGCCGGTGTTGAGGATTCTCAGTTCGATGGGTTGTTGAAGAGGCTATTCCTTGGATGTTGGTTTTTTTTTTTTCTTTATGTTTTGTGTTGCTTGTAATAAGGGCGGAGGTTTCCCCTTTGGCCTCTTGTGTTGTAGCTTTTGTGTTAGTGTTCTGGGTTTTTTGCCCGGTGGTTCCCTCTTAGTGGATGGAGGGGGTTTTGTTCCAGTTGGATCTATTGTTGGAGGATTTGCATTGGGTTATTGTGTGCCCTTAGTGTTGTTCTTTGGTGCAAGTAACAACTTGGTTAGAGGATGGTTTCCTCGTTCCTCTTAGTTGGTTAGATGGTGTCCTAAGTAGAGGAATTGCTAGAGTAGGGATTGTGTCAGGGTCATTGTGAGGATCATTGTTAGCATGAGTTTAGCTCCAAGTTGGGTTAGACGATCGTCTAGTTCTAGTATTTAGACCACGATTTTCCAAGTAAATCCTTTGAGTCTGCTTGTGAACTATGTTTCGAGTTTTTGGAGTGTTGATTATACTTTGGTTTTTTCTGGTTTGTTTGAATAAAATTTTATTACCTTTAGTCAGAGGGCTTACCTACCCAAAAAAAAAAAAGGAAAAAAAGTCTATATTTAGAGTTTCCTTTAAAAAAAAAAAAAAGTCTATATTTGAAGTGAATTTACCAAAAAAAATCTACATTTAGAGTGAATCCAACCCAGTTATGATCCGGTCCCGCGTATCCTGGCTATGACTCAGTCTTACATATCCTTTAGACTTTTTTTTTTTTTTGGGAAATGCATCCTTTAGTCTTAGGATGACAGATTATAGTTTCTTTTTTTTTTTTTTTTTTTGGAACTCATTAGATGCATCGTAGTATACAAGAAACCATTTTGTTTTTTATTTTTGAATTTCATTTCAGTTGATCATGCGCATCTTTTTTATTTAGTCAAATTTACAATCTCTCGCATCAATGTGGTGCAATTAATTATTTTTATATAAGAACTTATTTTGATTAAATTTTGGAGATTTTTTTTTGTTAGAAAAAAGTGATTTTAGAAGATGTGTTTAAAATAAAAAACTGTCTAGAGTAAAAATTTGTAAAATTTTAAAAATTTATTTAGAAAAAAAATCATCAATATGGATCTTATTTCATTTCTCTTAAAATTCTATGTAATTTAAAAAAATTTATCTTATTTAAACTTGTATATATAAAGTTATAGAATTTTAAAATGTAAAGTTTATAATAGTATTTTAAATATATAAATAATAAAAAATAATAATAAAGTGAAAAAAAATATCAAACAAGTGTTTTGAAGATAAAATTTATGTTATTCGAAACGGGCTCTTAATGATAAAATATTCATAAATCATCTTTAATGCGTACAAGTTGACACATGGTTGTGGGTTGTAGATAGAATGTTGTAATAATTGAGTTCTCTTTTTCGTCAAACATTGCAGCCAAAGCAATGGGGAAATTTCAAGTAACAAAAAAGAAGGAAAAAAAATAGTACAGTAAAACAAGTAAGAGATTTTAAATCATGGGTAACATGGGTGGGCATGGCCCACTCTGGTTCTAGAATACAGACAACTGGATTAGAATATTTTACAGATTGGTCTAGACAGCCAAACCGTGGATAGACCAAACTGGACTAGAATATTTTACAACAGTTTGGTCTAGTATATATCAAGGTTTAACCCCCTCCTTGAGGCTCCGTTTGGACTAATTTTGAAGGCATCTAAAATTTTTTTTTTAAATTTCATCACTTTTAATTATTTACATCTTTAAAATATTATCACTTTTAACTATTTACATCTCTAAAATGTTATAGTAAACTCCAAACTTTAAAAGTTCATAACTTTATGTATACAAGTCCAAATGAGATAATTTTTTTTAAATTGCATAGAATTTCAAAAGAAAAGAGATAATATCTATGTTGATTTTTTTTAATTTTTAAAATTTTTTATTTTTTCATCTCAAACAGTTTTTTCTCCCAAACACATTTTTCAAAATAACTTTTTTCCAACCCAAAAATAATATCTTCAAGCATCCCCCAAACTCCCCTTGAGTTTTATTTTGCACTAAAATGATAATGGTCCAATATACATTTTAGAAATTTTATAAGGGAATTTTTGTGTGTGTGTGTGTTTTTTTTTTAATTACTTGTTGTGAACTTTATAATATAAATTCGAATTTAACGTCCAAGTAAAATTAAAAACACTAAAAATGATAAAAACTGATTATTCAAATAATAAAACAAAAACATTAAGTTTTCCAAACAAATATAAAGATATCCAAACTTAAATATCCTAACAAACATAAATGCATCCAGTCTATAAAGTCTAAAGTTCCAACATCTATATTTTTTTATTAGAAAAATTTTTAAAAAAATGTACATATTTGGACTAATCCAGCCTAGGCCGTTGTTCTTCAGAAATCACATATAGTTTCAAATAGATTTTTAATAGTTCTTACATGGAACCGGATCAAAGGCTTTAAAATAGTCGGGACTGGTTTGGTTTCATGGTTTTACCCACACAACCTAGTGGCTAAGTTTGTTTTCATATGTAGCTTCCTTAACTTGAGTAATAAAATTCGAAGATGTGTCTCAACACCTACCCTAAAGCTAACTAGTTTGAGAGTTATTGGCTCAAAGCTCATTATAAAGGCTAAGGAGAAAGCACTATTTATGATTTTAAGATTTAATAAAATAAATACAACTCCAGTAATTAAGCTTGCAAGGGTGTCTTGACACCAAATGCCTCAAGGCCAATTGATTAAAGGTGTATTCTTTCCTCAATTCAAATAGGTAAATATAAATAAGATATAACATTAAAAAAAGAAGGGGAAAATAAACTTGAAATTACCTCTGCCCAAGAAGTTAATTCTGCTTTTCTCATGTTAGGGCCCGCTAGAATGTGTTGTTATACCGAGTACAAAAAAATGAATCTTTGAACCGGAGTTTGTCTATTTGGATAAATCAAAGAAAGAAGAATAAGAATCATTTTGGATGTAAATTAGAAAATAATAATAAAATGATAACCCTTTAATTATTAGGGACTAACAATAAGCTGCTTAGACTTCTAACATTTTTCATTTTTCCTTTTTTAAAAAATTATGACGTTCAAGTTCAATAAGGAAGATGGATAGCGTGCAGGGTTCTTTGAGAAATGTCTAAAAAAGAGTGTATTTCTACAATATACTTATAATTCAGGAATTTTAGTTTGTTATAATATCAATTAAAAAGTATTTTTTAAAATAAAAATTTGAACTATAGCCGAATCTCCTAAACATATACATTAAAAACACTATTCTTATAATTTCTTCTAACATATGTATGGGTTATTAGGCCCAAACTAAGAAGCTCTTATTGGGCTTTTTTTTTTTTTTTGGAGAATGTGTAAAATATGCTAAAGATATGATAGAATAAAAATATATAAATCAAAAGTTTTGATTTGACAGCAAATATTAGATTCAAGTGTAAATTCAAATTTACACCTAATTAAAAATCTAAAAATACCTTTATCTCTCTTTTCCTCTCTTTCTTTCTCCTCCATTTCTTAAATTATAATTTTTACCTATAATTTTTTAAAATTAAAAAAACCCAAATCCCCAAATTAACTCAAACTCCAACACTACAATCCCAAAAATTGTTGCCACCACTACCGTCGAATATAACATTAGACATACTATTGCCAGAGAGATCGTGACATCAGGCCACTAGCAAGTTCTCGATTGTTGTAAAGCTGCTTGGATCGTTGCTTTGTGATTGTGATCATGATCACCTTCATGACTTGGGTCGTTAGGGAGTTAACGCAACAAAGATCCATCACCGCCAAGGAAATGGAGTTGCAGGTGGCTGGGAAGATCTCATTGCCAGTGATGCACAGATGGCTAGGGATCTCAAAGATGAAAAGACCAAGATCTAATTGATCTATCGGAGATCATGACAAAGAATTGATGAAGGCAATATTGTCCCTGGAGATGACGACCAGAAGGAACCGCAGGGTCCTGGGCTCCATGTTGGAAAGAGAAAGCCGATGATGATGCGATGGTTGTCACAATAAGGTGACAGTGATGAGAATACCAGAAAGAGATGGTGGTGATGAGAGAGAGAGAGAGAGAGATAGAGAGAGAATCAGAATAAAAGGAGAAAGAAACAAAAAAAAATTACGAGGAAGAACTTAAGTTAAAACATATTAACTAAAATAGGGGTAAAAAATGAATTATGCATGTTCCTAAATTTAATTATGATAGTAATTTCAATAGTTTAAAATTATGTTATTTACTTTTAAATCATATTAATTGACCTATATAGTGTTTTTTTTTTTTCTTTCTGTTGGACTTCAAACAACAAAAGACTACTAATTGAAGAGGGATACGTCAGTGTTTGAGGAGTGGTAGATGATGTGTAGTTTGCTATTTTGACCTAAAACTTACACACAATAAAATAAAAAATAAAAAATCTAGGGGGGCATATGCCCGTGGTCCTCACGTTCCTCAGTCACTGATTATGCTATTTATCTCTATTAGTGTAAAATTATGTTGTTTTACCTAAAATGGTTTGAATGATTGGCTTATAATATGCAATTTACCCAAATATAACTGCACTCGTGGATCTTGTGGGAGCATAAGTCAACCTTGGGCTTTTGGTTGGGCTGAAATTCCAAGGCTGACACGAAAGTTTTTAGGGGAAATCCCGGGAATAGCTTCTTTAGCGCATTTATTTCTTATTTTTACCCTATTTAAATATTAGTCCAGATTTGTACTCCTTTTTTTTTTTTTTATTTAACTTTTTTTTAATTTTATTATACATTAACAAAAATACCCCAAATCTTTCCTTATCTCTCCTCACCATTCTCCCTCTCTTCTTCACTACTCGTTTCTGTTTCTCCCTTTTCTCTTTCACTATCTTTCTCTTCTGCTCCCCCTCTCAGCTGAAGCCATCGAAGTCGGAGTCGACGTCGCAGGCGAGGCCGTCTGAGACTTTCTCTCTTCTCTCCTCTCGACTATTGCAGTCATGGAGCTTCACAACAAATGTGGGAAAAGAAATAGCAGAGATTACACATTCATGGTCGATCGTTATCATTGGAGCTCAACGACAGCTGTCGATCCGCAGCATTGAAGCCTTGTGAACTCCAATCTCGTTTGTTGGAGCTCGATCTGCTGTTATCCTTTCTTCTCGACTGCCATTGTCACACGGACCTCAATCTCACATTTCGCGACCATCCAACCTTGTGATTAGAGACCCTCGCCGATGATGAGGCTTCCTCTCTGGTGGTTTATTACTCCAGAGAGGAAGAAGAAGAGTTCTATTTTTTTTTTAAATTAATTGTCTTTTTTTTTACTTTTAATATATTGATTATTTTAATTTTTTAAAAAATAATAATGATTATAAAGATATTATAATAATTAATATGCTTGAAAATTTAAAAAAAAAAAACTTTTTGAAATAATGCAAAAAAATTTGATACATAAAAATTACATAAAACGGCAATTCATAAAAAATCAAATGGTATTCTGAAAATATATAATAATTGATAATAAAAAAAATTTAAAAGATTACCAAATAATATTTTAGGTAATTATCAAATAGTTTTTGAAGGATTACCAAAATGTATTTAGATGGATTATAAAACAGTATTTCGGAGGATTAAAAAATTATATTTGAGCAGTTCGTCGAATTATCAAACGATATTCTAATATTATGAAATAATAATTCAATGGATTATCAAAAGGTATTTTGATGAAATACCAAATAATTTTCCAAATAGATTATCAAAAGTGAACTATTAAAAAGTGTTGTAAAGGATTACTAAACAGTATTCTGGTAGATTATTAACGGTATTCTAATGTATTACTTTTTTGGTTGGTTAGATATATTTTTAAAAAGACACATTAGGTTGATTGGTATCTTTTTTTAAAAGAATGTAAAAATCTTAAAGCTATAATAAGTAGGGTAAAATTCCAAAGATTTGCACTTTTTGGGGCATTTCACCATATTCCCCAAATTCCTACCATTTCCTTAAAGCATTTATTTTATTTTTAATTTTGGTGACTAATTTTTGATATAGTATAATTTGAAAACATTTAAACTTTAGAGCATAATTAAGGTTTGTACAAGTAATATTCCCTTTTTACCTTATTATGAGTTTTTTTTTCCCTTTTCTCTTTATTTTCTCCATTATTTCTCTCTTCAAACAGACACTCTCTCTCCTCCATCTCTCTCTCTCCTCAAACTCGTTAACAATGATCAGAGTCAATCGTCACTGGATGAACTGTCAATCGCCATCATCTGCTCTGGCCATAACATCCTTTGATTCCCAACCACTAACGTCGCAACTCGATCATCCATCGGTCACGAGCAAGGCCATTGTTTCTTGTCCTCTTTCTCTCTCTCTCTCTCTCTCTTCCTTCCTCCTACAACAAGGATAGATTCAGATGATCCACTCTCCTTTCTCCTTATTGTTGCTGTCGATGTTGCAAGCAGTAGTGATGGCGAGAATCTCAAAACTTGCAATTTTCCAACAACGTTGCGATTAAGAACACAATTTGGATCACGATTTGCTTGGGTTCGGTAGTTAGATTACATGTCTCCTTACAACGGTGACTTTTTTGGTAGATGGCAATCTTCGACAGTAGGGGTGACACCTCTCTAATCATAACCAATTGCTTTTCGTGTGTGATTTTCCAATGAGTTATTGCAACAGCGGTGTAATTTTGGGGGGTAGTGGTGACTAATTTTTGTATTTGGGAGTAGTTTGGTCAATTTTGGGGGTTGGGATTAGAGTTTATTCAATTTAGAATTTTTTTTTACAAAATGTAAATTATTGATTTACATCGTAAATCAAATTAACTATTATGTAGTAAATAAATGATTTACACTCTTAATTAATAATTTACACACGTTAAATCAGATACCAGAGTAAATCAAAAAGTTACACAAATTGATAATTACGTAAATAAAGAATTTATATTTGTAAACTAACGATTTATAAGAGTAAATTAATAATTTACACAAATCAATAATTGTGTAAATAAAATGATTTATATGATAAATCAAACATGTACTTGTAAATAAACAATTTACCAAAATTAAATTAAGTATTTACACATCAATGTATTACGTAAATAATGGATTTTATCAGTAAATTAAATATTTACACACGTAAATAAATGATTTATATATTTACACACAAAGAGTTTTTTTTTTTAATTTTAAATTATGTATATCACTAACTTACCAAAGATATACTATTCACCAATAGTCCAAAACATCTATACTATTTAAATTTACTATAGTTGATTTTTGATTTATTTCCCTTTTTCTCTCTCTCTCTTTTTATTTTATCTTTTGTTGCCTTGATCCTATTAATTTTTTTAATTCATATAAAAAGGACCATTATTCCTTTAACTCCTTTTTTTTTTAATTTTTAATATTTTATTTTCTCAAGGAGAGACCCTTGTACTGAGTTTTGACTCGTGTGGTGCTCTAAAGGATATATTATAGGAAAAAGAGGTATCTAGTGGTACCTCTATTGAGTCAAGTAAAAGAAATGGGTAGATTTAACTAGGATTTAGTATTAATATCCTCTAAACTTAAAATATGTTGATAATTTGTCCCTTAAAATTTGTCATTTTAGTAATTTACTCTTTAATTTTGTTAAATTGTTACAATGTTCCCTTTTTAGTTAAATCTATATTTTATTAAAGATTTGAAATTGAAATATTTGTAATAAGATTTGTATTAAATTTGAAAAATTTTTGTTAAAAATGGGGTTTTCCATCCTTACATAAGGCATACGTGGATTTTTCATAACTAATTTAACGGAAAATTACATCATAAATGGTATATTACAATATTTAACAAGTTCAGTGATAAACTAAAAAATGTAAAAGTTTAAGGGGTAAACTGACAAAAAATAATAAGTTTGAAGACATAAATACTAAATACCTGATTTAACAAGACTTTAATTGATTGTTAATTACCTCCGCAAGATAATTAAATACTTTCTCAAACAAAAACAATACACATACCAATATGCGAATATATTCCTTCACACCTATCACATTTATCAATGAAGCAAACCATGACTTTGCAAGAATGAATACAACATATTAGACAAACTTTTGGAGGCTAGGTCCATCATAACAACAACAACAACAACAACAACAACAACAACAACAACTACCCATTATGCAACAGGTTGTAGCTCATCAATTCTTTAAACATACATGATGCGACCAAAATTTACATTGATATGTAGAGATCAATGCTGCCTCACTGGGACTCCGAGATTCTGAGAAATTACATTGTCGTTTGTTCTGTCCTTTTTGTACTTCAATATTTGGGTTTTGCGCCAAGAAGAATATTTCGTAGTAATTTATTTTTGGTGCTGGGAATATTGGTCCCAATAAAATACAGCAGACGCAAGAAAATAAAAATGTCAAACTTGGTGTCTGTGTATATATATATAAACAATCATGAAGCAATGAGATGAGTTGTTTAAAAGGTTTTCTACGTGTACGTCTATGACTCTTTAATCAAGACTAGTTTAAAACATAATAGCAATTATTCGCACATAAGTTTGAGTTGCTACTTACACTAAGCCATGGGCGGTTGTACATTTTATTTTATTTTTTTAATGTAAGTGGAGAAAGTATAAGTGGAGAAAGAGGAGTTAGCTAGATATATCAACTACATTGACATTTATACTAGATATTTATACTAGATTGACGTTTATTAAGTACCTCAATCAATCTTCCATTCTGCTAATTTATTAAAGAAGTAATAAGAAGAAAAACAAAAATAAAGAAATTTAGAATCCAACCTCAATAGAAAAAGTAAAGGGGAAAAAAAATACAATAAGAAACAATCCTAGCGAGAGGGCAAACAAAAACAACCCCGTATAATATTTATGCATGATTCTTAACCTTTACCTTTCAAACATGAAGAGTATAAGTACTTTTCTTTTAAGAATCAACAATCATATTTATTTCTTGATTATTGAAGTTCTCTAAATTATTTCAAAATCTCATAACCCCAATCTCTATTTCTATTTAAGCAAGTACATAATCATCGAGTTTCTCACCTGATTTCGTGTTCATGCAATGGAACCTCTTCAACTTGAAAGAGGGCGTAGTACTGATCTAATGCTTATTGTTACTTTGCTTTCTCAATTTTATGGGTATAAATGCTCATCCTGCTTCCTCAATCAAATCTGCCAAAGAATTGAAAGTCTCGTGACTTTATTATCTTCTTTCATCACTTGATTAACAAATTGATAATTCTCAACAAATCTAACGTGATTGAAATTGTACATGATTGAATTTGCATCGGGGTATGTTTATTATATAAGTCTGGAATCTGATCTTTCGAAATGTCCAAAATCAATAATAGTAGGACTCCAACGTGATTGAGAAGAAATCTCAACAAAAGGTAGCGTGATTGAAATTGCTCTTGATTGAACTTACTTGGAGGCATCTTTATAATGTCTATAATCCAACCTTTTTGTGATGTCTAGAGTCAAAAATAGTAGGAAACGTGATTGAGATGAGTGACGAAGACGTCTAATCCCCTGATTGAGCCTCAACTGCATTGCTTTCTTTGTTGACTAAATTCAAACACTCAGTGCCTAAACCATATTGCCGCTATGACTATGGTGCGACGACGCTGTGCCTCTAGTTTTCTACATGAGGACCTAACTTTCGAATTATCATGTTGCGAGGCCGATTTGCGACGCGGAACGGTTTACTTCCTTCGATTCGTGCCCATTTACTATGTTCTGTTACTCAGTTTAACGAATATTCATTGGCTCCTTATCCTTTTGAGCTTTGGCTAAAGTGATGGAATTGTTGAGATCAGCAGCCAGTTGTCTTCGTGTGCTAGGTTTTATAACTTCTATCTCAATTTTGGTCCTCCTAATGGATTGTTTATTGAACTAGAATATATATATATAGATATATATATATATGCATGTTTGATACTTGCGCTGTGGGTCTCCTTGGTGATGGCATTTTTTTCTATCTCTTTCTTGGTTACCTACAGCATTATGATAGCAATTTGCATTTGCATGCCCAATGGAAGAACAATTTATTCAAAAATTAATTCAGGTAAGTTCTCATGATCCAGTGAAACAAAAAAAGGAAAATCCTTCTCTTTCCATAAATATCAGAAAGGATTAATATTTATGATAAATCTATGTCCACTAGAATTCGGCTAATATTCATAAACTCCATTAGCCATAGTATTATATAATCGAATAGGTGTTTCGACTTCTTGTATTAAAAGTTGTGGGTGCCAGTACTTTCCAAGCGAGGTCATATAGAGTCTCTCATATGTGAGCATTATTGTCATAGAAATTAATCCTAGGTCTACTTTTGCAATCTTAATTGTTCATTATGTCAAATGAATAAATTTAGTTAATATTCTTATCATCCCAACAAGACAGGTCAGAAAATAAGACTAAAAGAACAGCTTAGATTAATTTTGTCTTATTCATAGTTAAGCAGAGAATAGAGTTTTCTTTTTATTGATAATTGCTCTAAAAGAAAATGAACAATTTGCAGTAGAGTTGAAAACAAATTGTCGGGGGTCAATTAATGTTAAATTAAAAAATACTTTTATTAGTGCAAAAATAACAATTCATAGTCGTCATCAAGAAGTTAGAACTAAATTTAAGATCTCTGATAAAATAGCACAAGTTACTCGCCAAAAGATGAACATGCACACAAATAGTGTGTTTGATAGAGTTTTTTACTTTTATTTTTGGTTAGTATAAGTAAAAGACCTGCCTTTTAATAAGTGCTTGGAACCACATTTCTTTAAGAACTTAATGAATCAAAATAGTTTTTAAATTTTCTAAAAAATAATGAAAATATTTTAATGGAGTTTACAATGTCCAATTGAAATTTCGGACAAGTTTTAAAGTCTAGTTATATAGAAGAGCTTTTTATGGGAAGTCACATTTTTTACTTTGATTTAAAGCTCTCCTCATAGATAATTTCAGAAATTTTCAAAAGCTGATTTTCATCACTGAAAGGCCAAAAGTAATTTTTAAAAAGTTCTGTCAAACATATTGGAAAGGGTCATGAAAATTCCAAGGTGAAAATTGTCCCAAGCGAGGCAACTAATTTGATTGCATAAAGAATGTTACAAGTTACAACTCGTAGTCTGTAGTTTTGATGCCTAATAATGTCAAGTGAGTGGTTCATATCACACTAAATTGATGACCCTTTGTCATACTCATAGCAACCTAAATTTCAATTAATTCAGAGATTTCATCTCCACCACATCACTACCAATCTTTGTCAGTTCGACAAATCCATAATTATTCGAATCCGACATATCCAAATCCCAAACTCACCGCATACATTCCCTCCAATTGGATTAGTTCAGTGCATATTTAATGCTAATAAGAAATCTTCAAACAAAACGTACCACGAATTGGCTGACTTTGAGGACGTAACAATGGAGGTTGTTTCACTTTCCTAGAATATGAAAAACTAAACGTATGATCTAACCATTCCAAACATGCATTCCTAGCGGACAAGTTAGCTTGACATTTTCGTTGGACCATTTTTATGCTTAAATAAGTACAATATAATTAAATTGGTGAAAGTACGTACATAAACTCATGTGTATATATGCGCGCCCGCGTATTATATATATATATATGTTTGATATTGTACGAGATTGGAATAAGTAAAGGTTATGCACCCAAATATTTGGGATGTGATTTTCAAGTGATGGAATGCTATTTAACAAAACATAATTTTGTAATGATGACAAAATATTCGGGATAATTACTTTACATGTCAATATGTGTATCTATGTATACATACATACATATATATATGTAAAAGCTGTTGAAATATTATGATTCTAAAAGGTTGAAAACATGGATATGCGTCATCTTAGGGTTTTCAAGTATGCTAGAACCCTAGTGAATTTCCCACCACAAAATTATTTGCATTAATATATAGCGTACGACCATTTTCTCAATGAAACAAAACGCGAAAGTGAAATTATAAGTAGATACAAAAACCCAGACGGGCTTTCCTCAGACAAAATCACATGTTTGCTTACAACCCATGAGGAAGCCGTTGAATTTTTCTCTCACACATTCTCAAGAAAATCCAACAAATTATACACTTCACGATCTCTCGACATCATCATTGCCGGACATGATCATTGCCGATTCTTGGAAGCATCTTCAAGGACTTTTTATTATAATCAGATTCAAAAAGAGGAAAAAAGGGAAAAGAACAGTGGTGGATCCAAACATTTGACTTCTATATGGTACTTATATTATTTCAATTTGTTAAGTGTTTCTTTTTTAGTTTTTAAATGTTCTCCTTTAACTTGACCAAAAGTTGAAAGGTTTAGTGTCTAAATTTTTTTTTTTTGGAGGATAACACTATCAGTGGTAGATTTGCATTTCGTGATGTCATGTTAGGTCATGATATATGTCATGATGGTTCCTCAGCGTCATTATCCTTTTTAAGTTGGGATTTATCTTTGATTGGTGTTTATTTCTAATGTTTGATTGCAATACAAGCGTAGACACTCATTTTACCTTTCTTGGTTTTTCTCAACGAAGTTTACTAGAAAGGTTTTTAATAAGGTTTAATATTTATTTTAGAATCTGGTTTTCAAAGATATAATTTCAGTTATTCTATATTTTATCAGATTCTACTTATTCTTGACTACATTAATTGGTTTTTCAGTTGTTCCGGTAGTTTTCCTTATAGGTGGTTATTGATGACAATTTTGTAGATTAGTTGGAAACTTAGCTTGAGCAGGATTGTTAGTGAGTGTTAATCCTGTTGAGATATATCAGTTTTTCTTAACATTAGTTGCCCTTTTGACTATTTATGTGTGTTAGTTTTTCTTGATATTACTTGTCCCTTTCACAATTGGCGTGCGCGCGCGCTCGTTTTCTTATAACATAACGGCCAGAATTTGGCCTCACCCTAAAAGCAATTTTTATCATCGGCTTTTTGTTTAGCAATCTCACCTGAATAATGATATTCCACTAGATATCATCATGTGTATGCTCCATTATTACTCTGCAGGCATGGTCATGTTATTATATATATTCCGTTAGATTTAGAAAAATATTTTCAACTGCAGTTGTTCCCGGGTCCCTAGTACTCCCAGCCACATAATAATAATGATGACACTGCAGAAATTTTATATAAGCAGATAATAGGGCAGCACAAGCTCAATGTACAAAGATACTTTTTGCTATTATTCTATGTATACAACAAGCTAGTTATTGGTTCTATTTTATCATTTTTTATTCCCTTTATCTCATTTATTTTTCAGAGAAATTTAACACATCCTAATTATATGTAGGTTGATATTCAATAAAAGCAGCTCTTCCCGTGTCAACCCTCCCAAATTCTAATTTATTAATAAAAAGAAAAACAAAGTTTATATAAATATAAAATCCAACCTCAAGACTAACAAAATAAGCAATTTAGAGAGATAATAACTAACAACTATACGAAAAGGGTAAAGAAAACAACTGAAATGAAAAAGATATACTCTCATAATAAAGAACCAAAAGACCTTTTTAAAAAGCTCTACTAAGAATAAAAAAATATTGCATGATACAATCGTTTTATTCACACGATTGGAAATCCTTACTCTTTCAAGTACGAAGAGTATATGCACTTTTTTTTTTTTTTAGGAGAAGGGGTTACTTCTTTTCTTGAATTATTAACTCAATTTATCAATTTATCCGAAGACCTTAAGACTAGTATCTATATATTTTCTGAGTAATTGCATATAATTATTGAGTTTCTCTTTGTGAAAAGATCATTTATTATTGGTTATGTAGCATCGATTGAATGTGATCTAGGACTGGAATCTCGTGCGCAACTAAGAGGAAGGAAGATCATGATATTTTTCGTTTAGTGGTGTGGCCGCACTGTCGATGTGAGCGACGACAGCATATGGATGTATATAGGCAGCTGATTTTTTAGTGCTCTACGGAAAATTTTGATTTTGATCGAAGACAACGATTTCGTTGTGATACCAATTGACATCGGACAACGAAAAATTAAAGAAATAGAGAGAAAGAGAAGAACAAAAGAAAAGATGGGCTTAAGAAACTTTAATTAATCCAGAGAAGAAATATATGGCATAAGTATCCGGGGACGACCACTCAAATGCAAAAGCAAAATATTTGATGCTGTCTTAGAGGGAAAAAAAAAAACATAAAATTAATTCTCTATTTCATATCCACATTATTTTATTTGTGTTCATTAATCAAGTTTTTATTATAGACTTAGAGAACAAGATTTTGTTCAAATGTTAAATTTTAGTACTGTTAGCATTGCTATCACCACACGTACGAAGTAGAGAAGTGCTTCTTATTATAACTAGTACGTACACAAAAAATGCAGGACCTAATTAATGTTCTTCTTTGTGGTGAGGAGGAACGAAAAAAGGGTCTTCCCAGAGCTTATGATCAAGCAATGCAACGAGGGAAGAGCTTGGCGTTGATAGATTATTATATGATATATAAACAGTGAGAGTTTCAAGGGTTTCATTTTTTTTTTAATAATCACAATGGTTATCAATTAAATTATTGAGATAAATACTGCATAATTAATTATGATAAATGTTTGTGGTTAAATAATCCAATTTACACATCTAATTTATATATCACCGTTTTAAATAGTGACATTCATCCATGGATAAATATTGAAGCAACCAAATATTTATGTAGGTTTATTTTCCTTTGGTGCTCTATGTGTTCCACAGACTAAAGTTAGATGAAATGTGGGAGATCATTAACTTTTAAACTCTGCTAGTCTCAAATCTTAAAATTTATTGGTGTATCTCTGAATTTCAGATGGACCAAGTAACACTAACCAATAATATTAAACAATCCAAAAGCTATACACAGAAACTTCGATTGAGATTGCATGAGAATTAATTCTAGCACCTAAAACGATTGACTTGCAGCAACTAATTATTATTCAGCATAAGTTAGCATTTGGACAGCTTCCAATCAACCAAGTCATTGTCCAAGTTCTCTGTATTTTTTTGACATATATGCGTGTGCGTATACACAATAATAGTCCCCATACACTATAGTTGTGAAAAATCACAATCAAGCCGGACAATATACACTGCAAATCTGGATAGTATTGTCTTCTTGCATTCGGTGTCACATATTATTGACAAATAGCAATTTGCTAACTTAACAAAGGCCCTTTTTGTTGTGTGGCGCTGTATATATATATATATATATATATTTGCCTTAATGTTGGAAAGGAGCCGAAAATATGTTAAATGTGGTAATTGTCACTAATTTTTGGCTTAATCAAGACATGATTACCCTTGGTAATAAACCAACAACCGTTTTACAAAAAAAAAAAAAAAATCGAACGTGCTGGTGAAATTTGTTAACAAATACAATAATAGGAAGTAATCATTTTTTTGTTATAAATGTATGATTGTATATGAAGAGAAAAGGGAAGGAAAGGAGCAAAGAATATATTGTGTTTCTTGGTGAAGGGTTGGTTAATTTACACGTCTTTTTATGGAGCTTTTTTTTTTTTTTAAGGGAGGGGGGGGGGGGGGGGGTGTGGTGGGGGTGTGTGGTTTGGAGCGGTTTCCCTCGTTTTCTTGTGATGAATTGACCTACTGAAAGAGACTATAATAATATTCATGCAAGCCCTCTTTTTCACATTTTTGGCATTTGGACCCCAGCAGCCATGTGCCTCTTCTGACGTTTGTGGAAGACCTTCCCAGATCCCTCTCACTTATTCACAGGTCACAAGACGAAAGTCACACACACACACAGGGAAAATCGTATATTTGTAAAGCTCAAATATTACAAATATGTTTATCTCAAAAAATATATATATATTTATTACACATATGTAACTGCATATGGTCCTGAGTCCCCACCCCCACGCGCAACTTTAGGCGATTTTCTCCTTCAATCTTCGGCACCATTTATATGGCTGGTTTATAAATATATTATATATATATATTTATATGAGTGGATGCTGCTGAAACCGTACTTGATCTACACATCCAATAATTAGAAAATGGAATTGCATAGAGGTCATCCCTGGTTTTTCAATGGACAACAAATTTCACATGTTAACTTTGTAAAGTCTCGATGTCCGAAAATCTCATAGGCAGTTACATATAATATCAAGATTAATATTTTTTCATTAATATTATTTTTTATTAATGGATATTATAATATCAACATTAAGTTATTAATGGATACTATTTTGATACTTGTTATTTATATAATAAATATTCTAAAATAATTAATATGTCATGTCAAAGGGTCGCATATAAATATGAGATAGATTAAAAATTTAATGGTGATATTCCCTTTAAATAATGCGGTTGTAATATCTAGCGCATTATTTCTACCTATATCTATGGAAATATTGGAATATTATGTTAATTCTGATTTCACTATTTGTCTCAAGTACATGTGTGAACGGTGATGTAGAAATCACAAAGTTTTGGAAAAGAAAGGATAATTTCAGCCCACAGGCTAACACTTTGCATAAATGCCAAAGATATTACTCTTATTTGTTTTATAATTAATTATTTGTTTTATTACTCTTATTTGTTTTAAACCTTGACTCGCTAGATTGGCAAATCCGTCCCTTAATATTCATCATGAGGCAAGAAACAATGTGTCTTGCATATATTTTTACACGGAATTGGATTCACTTAATGGAGGTCATGTCTACCCACTGGTTTACATGAAAGATTGGCAATTGGGAAATGCAAAACCAGCTGCTCGTGAATAATGCATATATGTATATACATATATATATGTGTGTGTGTCTATAGATTACAGCCCCTCAATATAAACGTAAGTTAAAGGAAACAATGACGTTGAGAGGCGTTCGTGCAAAGGAGAACATCCCCTCGTACACTCACTCACGCTCGCTCACTCTCTCTCTCTCTCTCTAACAGGAGGGCGGTAGAATACATAATCGAAGAGTGGGGCCCTCCGGTCAAGCCCCTCCCCAAAGAAACTGGTGATGTAGTAATCACTGCCTGAAAAGCGGTTTTGTTTTGGAAGAGAGAGAGAGGGGCTGATATTGTGGGCGCAGCCTGCTGTAATACTGTACATTTGTGTTGTTTTCATTTCATTTCAAGAAACAAAAGGTCAAAAAAAAAAAAAAATTGGACGGAAGCCATCAAAATGACGTAAGAATATACACTGTTTTTTTAATTAATAAATGGGTATCCAAATTAAGGGCTAATTTGGAAGAATGTAAGGAGATAATTTTTTTTTTGAATTTGAAAAATATGTTTGGGAGAAAAAACTGTTTAGGATGAAAAAATATAAAATTTATAAAAAAATTTATAAAAAAATATCAATATAAATATTGTTTTGTTTATCTCGAAATTATATGTAATTTAAAAAAAATCATCTCATTTGAATTTATATTCGTAAAATTATGGAATTTTAAAATTTGAAATATACTGTAACATTTTAGAGATGTAAATAGTAAAAAATGATAAAGTGTTGAAAAAAAATAGTTTTGAAGACATCAAAACTAAAGCCCTAAACAAGCTCTAAGGGTCTTCTATTGTTTTAGGTTGGTTTTTAAAAATTCATACTCAAATTGCCTACAATACAAATATATATTTCTCTCTCTTTTATTTTTATAAAATTCAAACATCAAAATTTCTTTTAACTTTTTTACTTTAAATTAAAATAAGATTATTATTATTATTTTGCTAAACACACAACAATGATGAAGATGACGAAACAGCATTCATATTGCTCATCACAATCTAATCATATCTTAAGGTTTTATAATGTTTAAAACAATTCATTTTCAAATTAATCACACTTCAATCCAGAAAAATACTAAGAGACACCACATCAAAATATGGGTTTTCTCACGAGGCCCACCTTCCATTAGATGGTAATGCTTAATATTATCAACATCCATTAGCATTGCTCTTCAATCAAACACATATTTTCAAACAAAACTTCAAAAATCCAACTCCAACCTATTGTCTAGATGGCCCTAACATTTGTACACCAAGAAGGAACTCATGAGATTTGTGTAACGTGTCCTTAAAAGTTTCTTGTGTGAATCAGAATAAATCATCGGCTTTTACACCAATGGCATGGCCCTAAGGGAATTGCACCTAGGGATTTGTTAAGAATTAGTTCCCTAATTCTATATCACCAAGAGTAATAAAATTCACATAAGAAAATAAAACAATCACAAACACGTATGTCTTAATATAGGTTCGTATCAATTCAAGGTTACATTTTATTTTAGTCACTACAGTAAATTACCATGATAATTAAGAAGTTTACAAAAAGAACTCTCACACCCTCAAAACTCTCTGTGGTTCTTTCTCTAATTTTTTTGATTCATCTTTAATGACTGCACACCTTATTTGTAAAGAAAAACTAGGATAACCAAAGTTAGCAAGGTTGATTCACAAGTCACCTATATATATATATATGATGTTTTTATGTAGGGCATTAATTAAGTTGATTTGAACATTGGATCTCATACGCCTT
This sequence comes from Antiaris toxicaria, assembly GCA_035233585.1. Lineage (NCBI taxonomy): Eukaryota > Viridiplantae > Streptophyta > Magnoliopsida > Rosales > Moraceae > Antiaris > Antiaris toxicaria. Next base: position 28,134,154 of record CP141157.1, read on the forward strand.
CAAGTTGAAGACCTTTACCATTTCAACAAAGTTTTACTCACCACAAGATAGGGAAAAAAAAAAAAAAAAAACCTACCCTCTTTGTATAAAAAGTGTTTCAAAACTATTTTGATGTATCATACAATCTAAATTTGAATCGTTTAAAAAAACGATATCAGTTATTTTTTTAAAGTTGTAAATTTTAAGCTAAAAAGTTTTGATAATTCCAGTTGTTTCTTTTGCCTTCTGCTTAGGGTTATATATTATTGTTGTTTCTTAGAGCACATTTGGTAAACATTTTTTAGTGTTACGAAAACTAATTTTATACCAAACGTAAAGTTTTATATTCAAATACAATTATTTTCAACAGTGCTACGAAAACAATTACTATTCAAAAGTTTTTTAAAACAATCACATCAACTTTTTAACCCTAACTATTTACCTCTACTTTTACCAATCATATCAACTTTTCAACTCTAAAATACTTTTCATCCAAACACACATTTTGTTCAAATACAAAACAAATACTTTTCAACCAAATACAACTTTAAAAAAAAATTGTATTCAAGCGTAATTAAAATGTAATATGTTTACCAAATACCCTCTTATTTTCTTGTTTTGTTAGTCCATTGTTGGATTCCCTTTTTTTTTTTTTGTAGTTGTTTTCTTTTTATTAAAAATTAGAGAGGGGGTGGAGGAATTACTTAGTAAACCACAATCTAATGTGGATATGTTAAATTACAGTAATATCAATTACCTAGAAAAAAAAATAACGGCTCAAATTATTTATTTTCATCATATTTAATTGTTGAAATAGAGCTAGTTACAAAAGAATATATACATGTATATATATATATATGTTGTACACTATATCTTCCACCGTCTCTTTGCATTTTGTTTGTGAAAGAGTTCACATCACACAAAACTAAACTATTGTTTATATTATAGATCCATCTAGCTATGGGGCGGGTTTGTTTTTGTACTCTCGTGGTCTTGTCGCATGTAAACCAGAGCACATGATAGTTTTTCTTTTCTTTTCTTTTCTCTCTTTTTCTTTCTTTCTTTCTTTTTTTTTTCTTTTTTTCTTTTTTTTCTTGGAAGGGCTGAGTCTAATCTAGTCTGCTAGTACAACATATAGTGATCTTAAGTGCCCAAAGTCATCGTCTTGAATCTTTGCTACAGTACTGCTTGTGTGGTCTAGAAAGTTTGGTAGCTTGGAAAATTCTTAGGTCTGTAAACGAATCTGCATTATTTTATAAGCTGTTGAGTTGAAATGAATCTGACGTTTTCCGGGGGGAACAATAAAGTCGTGTAACTTATGGCTATAATGAGAAAGTAGAGCAGCTGAAATTCTTGTTTTGTGAAAGAAATTAATTTTAATTATAATAAATTAATTAAAAACAATGCCAACACATAGACATATATATATATATATATATTACATACAATCTGTATGAGCTGCTTGATCAGCTGCAACCAATTGCGTGTTCTTGAATTACAAACTCAATTAATTAAGATTAATTTGATTGACATGGCATCCTTTAATTTTGTATACATCACTCAAAAGTTAAAAAAAAAAAAAAAAAGGAATTAAAATCAACAAAAGAGTTGTTGGGCACACACCATTGTGCAGATTTGAACAGGCATCACCAAACTAGATTTTCTCGACTTGCATTTAATTACTACAACTAATAGTGATTTTAAAGGTTCACTACTCTCTCTTTTTTTTTTAAAAAAATTTTAAACTGATACAAAAAGATAATTGATATCTAAATAAGCACACTCAATTAGCTTGACTACTCCATCCCCTAAAGTATAGAGCTTAAACCGGTCTTCGTGAATTGTTTAGTCTGTTTTAATTTACTTCTGATTCATATAATGGTTGAAATAGGTTATCAGATGACTCCTATTAATAAGCTTCAGTTGTCGGACGTATAATTTGACACTAAATCTCAATTTAATTGCATCAAAAAGTTAATTAAAGTGAGGGTGTTTTATTTATATATAATAAAAATCATAAAAGGTGATGTGGGATAATAGCAACTTTTAATACTCTTATTCATGTATTACGTGTCATGCAAAGGCCTGGCTTTGATATCATGATAAATAAGTTTTGGTAAAACTCATCTCAAAAACTAATTTGAATGGATATGATATTTAATTCATATATAAATACCAAAATAGTTTAATAATTTAAAATATAAGACAAATTCAACTTCTGTCAATTATATATAAAATGTAAAGTTTAAATTCTTTTATTTTAGTGTTTAATAAACAAAAAGTAAATTGGATTAATTAACTTCACACTTGATCTTGTTTCTTGCGAATATATTATGTGACTACTAGATGGTTAACACTCCCTTTATTTATTTATTTATTCATTTTTGGGTTAAAAATGAGTTATCGTCCACATGCAACATTTATAAAAACGCCTTTATATTTTACTCATTTTCTATAATGTGGTGGTATCGAATTTGAGGAAGCAGACATTGTACTCATTCAGACAAAGTTTTCCTTTTATTAATTATGATTATCAATAATGCCAAATGATTCTTGTCCTCCCTTTTTTATTAATCTTATTTAACAAAAAATAATTCTTCAAATTCAATAAAAAAGAAAAAGGTTGAAGAGAGTAATCTTTTAGCAGACTGTTAAGTGCATGCCTTATTATCCCAAATTCTCAAATGATTTTTTTTTTTCTTGAAGACCTTTTTTCAAAAAAAAAAAAAAACGTAAATAAGTAGTGTTTCATAAATCATAGATGCAATAAACCCTCGGTTTGGAATAGGGTGTCCATTTTCAAAAAAATATATATATCTTGTTTGAAACTAAAAAGACTTTTTAGTTCAAAAATAAAATGGTGCTCGAATGAGTAGAAAATTTATATTTCTAAATAAAAAAATAAAGTTATTTAGTATAATTAAGCTCATTCTAAAAATAAGATAAGAAAAGTGAATGAGAAAGAAAAAATTCTCTTTAGATGTGAAAAATTTTTAATGTCCAACATGAGAGAAGGAAAAATTTTAACTAAACAACTTTTTGGTCCATTTTTAAACTATGTTCAGATTTGGACATGCCATCCAAGTAAAAGAGATCTAATTAGATTGACACCACACATTTGGTTAGGGTTATTATAATTATGATTTATTGAATGTCTTTTGTTTTTTTATAAGAAAAAAAAAGGGATCGGTGGTATCCTTACGCTCCTATCCTAGGAATCATTGGGTGAGCCCATTGGCTACACTGGTAGAATGAAAAAGAACCTGATATTAGGTCTTCACAACTAACAGACACTAGGCTTAAAGAATAGGCAACACATAGTTTTTCTTACCAAAAACTAAACTCTTACACAAGTCACAATTCAAACAAAGGCTTTAAGGAGACCTTTTTGACCATCATAAAACCATCACCGGTGGTGATTTATTGAATGTCTTAAACAATAGAAAAAGTGATTTTTTTTTATCTTACTTAGACTCCGTTTGGTAAACATATTGCATTTGCATTATATTTGAATACTATACATTGAATATAATTTATATTTGGAGGAAAAACATTTGCATTACATTTAAATATAATGTGTATTTAGATAAAAAATATTTAAATTATATTTAAATAATGAATATGTGATGTGATAATTAAAAATAGAGAGAAAAAAGGGGAAAGAGAAAGAGAGAGTGTGAAGTGATTAATAAAAATAATAAAAAAGATAAAATAATAAATAGTGATTGTATTAGATTTAAAATATAATATGATTGAAATTTGAATATAATATTTTTTATATTTGTATGAAAATTATATTGTATTTACATATAATGTGAACCTAATATTAAAAACAAACTGCGCTTATAAAATGTCATCTATTCTGAATTTGCCCAAAACTCTGAAACCAGAACGTTATTATCTAATAAAGAATATGGAATAATAGATGAGATATGAGATACATGCATGGGATGGGACAGCCAGGCTACCCTACTTTTGAGAGAATTATGAAAATTATGGTAGCTTTGTTTTATTGCATGCTTGGTGCATATGGAAAATTTAGCTTCTTTTTTTTTTTTTAGTATATTTTGCTGCTTATTATTATTATTATTATTGTTTAAGGATTTAGCAGCTTATTATTGAGCTAGTTTTCTTCTTTATTTTTTATTGTTACTAGTTGGAGCATGCATTTTGCACAGATGAAAATGTCTTAATTATTAATTGAGAGGTTCGTAAAACAAATTGTTTAAATATGAGTATATTTGAAAAGAATTGTTAATGGCAAATAAATAAAAAAAATAGACATACAAAGCAACACACACTTAGTAGGCATTTGGGACACAAATTTTTTTGGCATTGCATTTAAATGCAATGCAATTTTCTCCCAAATACAAAAACATTTTATTCAAATACCAATCACATCACATTTTAAATCTAACACAATCATTATTTATTATTTTACTTTTTCTATTACTTTTATTAATTACATCATATATTCTCTCTCCCTCTTTTTTTTCTCTCTACTTTTACTCATCACATCACATATTTATTATTAAAATACAATTCAAATACTTTTTTCCCAAACACACATTGCATTCAAATGCAATGCTAATGCTTTTCCTCCAAATACAAATTGCATTCAATACATTGCATTCAAGCGCAATGCAAATACAATGCGTTCACCAAACAAACCTTGAAGTCAAAACAAAAGCAAAAATAAAAATAAAAACAAAAACAAAATAGATTTTTTTTTTTTGGCCACTTGATTTGTTTATTACAAATATAACTGTCACGTGGCCATTGGGTCGATGGCTTTATCCAGACCTTTTTCTATCCCTTGAGATTTGTGTATTGCCCTGATCCAATCAATGTGTAAAAGGATGCTTAATTAGCATTTTTTAGCTATAATATTATTAATGAGACAAAAAAAAACGAAAACGACCTCCTTTCTTATCACTTCATGCTTTCTTCCCTCCTGACAGGAATTCCCCAAAAAATATAATTGACAACAGAAAAAAAAATGGATAATTTTGTAAGTGGTAAAATTGCTATACTTTTTAAATAAAGTTAAAATTTTCGACCGTCAGATTTTTATTTAAATAGTTTAGATATTCCTTGAACATAAAATTTGTTACGCATCTAATAACATCGAATTACGAAACAATTACTAAAAAAAAAACTAAGCTTTCTTACTAGTACCTTTGTGTTCATCGTTGGAGGCGGGGAAGGAGGTGGCCACCGCCATGAAATACAGGCCTTCATGTGGTCGTTGGCGGATTGTCATGGGTTGCATAGATCCAGTTAAAGGGAATAGGATTTGTCGATTGTCCAAATCCCTCGCATGATTGATCACATCCACTGGGGAATTGCCTAGATCTGTTTGATGATTGTCCAAATTCATCGCCCATGGGAGACAGATGCTGACCATCGTGATATTCCCTTAATCCCTCTATCGCAGTTCCATGTGGCCTCCGTCGTGAATTCCTCCTGGCCTTCGTTGCCATTTTCGTCCCAGCCATTGTGACTCATAGGTCAATCCACTATTTTTATGGATCTCACGACCTTTCTCTATGTGGGTCATGAGCTTATAGTGATCTCACAACCTACTTCTCCATCAGGAAACCCACCAGCGGTTGGATAGTGGTCAATGGTGGGCTGTCAAAGATTTGTATTTTTATTTTTTAAATATTTTTGTAATATTTTTATTAAAATGTTGAACTTTTTAGTAGGATAATCGGTTATAATGTTTCTTTGAATTTTTTTATGGATGCTTTTAATCTGAACCATTTAAACTAGTCCAATGGATAATAACTTTAACCCCACAACAGAAGTCCGCAAAAAATATATATACATATAAATAGCTTTCTATACTACTACTTCCGTGTTAGTAGTACATATTTTTGAACATTTTAATATAAATCACACCAAAAAAAAAAAAAAGGAATATAGTGCATATTTTTTGCATACTGTAAAATTCTCTGGAAAAGCAAATATCAGAAATGTATTGAAATAGAATCATTTATGAATGGTGAGGCAGAGTTGTTATTGTGGAATAAAACTCTCTTAATAAATCTCACGATGATGGAGATTCCTGAGAACTATCACGTATGTAAAACAACACAAAGCACAATAAAAGTTAAGTATAGAAAATAGAGAACATAAAAATTTATAGAGGTTTACTGTGAATGGAAAAACTAGTCTTCTTTTCAGTATTTGGGGTTTCATTATCTTTTCAAAATTACAAGTAGTATAATCTACCAAATTGTAATTTGGGTTTTCAGAGGCCTATCATCATCTATTTATAAGTTTCTAAGAAATAACTCTTGATAAACATTTAAAATAAAAATATATTATTTAAACTTAAATATAGAAATAATATTCAATATTGTAGATTCTGTTGTAGATATCAGATAATCTTGATTAGTTATTTGAAATTCAAATATTTGAAAATCTTGTCCTAGATTCTCGAGTACTAGTATCTTAGTTGATAAATATTGCCATGTCACAATAGTCAAGATTTATGGAATCTCATCTACCCATCAACAATTGCCCCTCCAGACCAAAGTGCTTTGATCTCGGTATCCTGAAGTGCTTCAGTTTCTGGCTATCAACTATTAGGACTAGTGACCTATTTTGTTATTGAACTTGATGATTTTGCTTTGATTACCTTGCGACTGACGAGTACTTTGGGTTTCGGAATAATCACATCATTTCTAAACATTGCCACATTGTCTCAAACTTTTTAAATGTGAACCAATTAATTCTTTTGAACTTCTGTCTCTTTGTCCTAGTCATTGGCTCACCACGTAGCATTGAGTTGTTGGATGTACGTTTCAGCCAATGTCTTTTTGTTCTTCCCTTAAAGGGGGAATTGCTAGAGTATAGGAATCTTACTTGTATTGGATGGCTTTTCTACACCTGTTTTCCGTTCTACCCTTAAGACGAAATTGTTTAAAGATAGGGATTTTTGGGTAATTTGTTGATACCCGTCATCTTATTCTTCTATTAGGAATTCTTTAAGGAACTTTTGTAGAACTTCTTCAATGTTGGGGTACTTTTTCATGTCTGTCCTCTTGCTCTTCCTTTAGGAATTGTTTGAGAAACTTTGATATAGTTTCTTTAATTTTGAGATATTTCTAAGCACCCGGCCTCTCGTTCTTTTCTTAGAAATTGTTTGATGATTTTTGATAGCTAGTGGTGCTCCTTTATCTTTAGCTAAGCCTTGGCTCTAGCGTTGAACAGTCTTATTGGCAGTAGTCGTAATTATGATTGCATGGAATATGGGTGACCTTTTGGCTTCCCCCTTCTTGTTCTCCCCATAAGAAGGAATTATTTGAAGACTTAGTAGTTACTGTAGCTTGGCTTTAACTTTCATTGCAGTTAGTAAAGTTTGTAGGTTTCGTTGTTGTAGGCTACTGATATGATGCTAGTACATTTTACTGGTAATTGAAAATGTAAGCGCCCCTAAAAAGACTGTTAAAGGGCTATGGACAATGGTCATCAATCCCGCGATGTCTTTCATTGTCAGACGAATCATGGTTGTCATAGCAGGCCATTTCTTTTTTTCATATGATTCATTACTATTGTTACCGTTGCTGTTACTGACAATGATTAAGCACGTATCAAGCTTCCCAAAATCTAGGCTTCTTTTACATTGACAAATTTTGTTGCTCGAAGAAAGAATTCCTTCTAGGTCTTTGTCGGCTTTGCATCCAGGTCTTCTCTAAAAGGGATGCCAGTACTCAGCCTACTAATTGTACCCAGTAGGCATATTTTTTCTCAGCAATTTCCTATACAAGCTACCTCTTCATTTTATCTACCCAATTAATCCTGTAGTGTCTTGTTTGGGCCTTAGTACAAGGATATAAGCCATTCCTTAGGGTTGAAAGTTTTTCCCCCCCAATATATTATGCCTAGAATGCTTTCTTCAATTCTAACCAGCTTAAAATTGAGTTTGGTTTTAGCTTCTTGAACCATTCTTTGATGGAGTCAGCTAATGTTGAATTAAATGCCTTGAATGCTATTTTGTCAAGAATACCATAAAAGTTAATGTATGAATCATATCTTATCAAGTGATCATTAGGATTAGGGATTTTCGGCATTTTAAACTTCTTAGGAAGGAGTACTGCCATCACCTTAGGAGTGCATGGATGACCGATTTCCTCTTCTTTTTTGAGCTCCCCGTTCATTTAAGTTTTAGCTACTTCAAACATTTTAAGATGTTTTCAATTACCTTTGATCTTGGGATCAGTATGGAGGTGATAGCTAAGGTTTCTTGCGCCTGAGCCTATCTAGACCTTATATGATCCCGGAGGTCATTGCTTTAGGGGATAAATTGGCCCAAATTTTGGGCTGTCTCTAAGTTAATAATTAGATTTGTTGCAGGTGGCCTAAGAGATAGTTCAACTCTTGTCTCTTACTACTGCGTCATCTGACTCATTTCCTAATGAGGGTTCCTCCTATGTATCATTCACTCGTCTCCATTCGTAAGTCAGTAATATCTCCACCTATTCCATTATGGGTCTCTCTAGTCACCTTAGTGTGGGAGTTGTTTTGGGTGTCTTGTTGTTGAACGTTCTCAACTGCCACAGGAGGTTGCCTGAAACTGTTAACTGTTGGGATCTCTTGATGGTCAGTGGTTCCTATTGCAGTATTGTTATTGTTTTGTTTTAGACCCTGGAGCAACAGCATGACCTGCTCTTGTAACTCATTCACCATTGTGGTTAACTCTCTAACATGATCTTCAAGTGCAACTGCTCTGGTTGTCGACCTAAAAGGCCCGTGGTCTACAGGTGGTGGGTTTTTCTAAAGAAACCTCCACATTCCCAGTAGTAAGATTTTGGCATCTCACCATCAGACCATTCTCAAAGGAGTTTTCCACTGGTTTCGTAGTGTTTAGGGTTCAGGCTCTCTTTCTAGCACCAATTGTTGACAAGTAAAACTTGTCTAACAAATCCTGCGGTGACGAGGATCCCTGAGTACTATCACGTATGCAAGATAATACAAAATATAATAAAAATCAAGTGCCAAAAATAGAGAACATAAAGATTTATAAAAGTTTATCGCAAATGAGAAGGTTACGTCCTCTCTTTAGTGTTTGAGGTTTCACTATCTTTTGAGAATTACAAATGGTGTAATCTATCAAATTGTGATTTGGGTTTCTAGAGGCCTATTGTCATATATTTATTATCTCATAAGAGATAACCTTTGATGAATGCTTAAAATACAAATATTTGATATTTGATATTTGAACTTGAATATAGAGATAATATTTAATATTATAAATTCTGTTATAGATATTAAATAGTTTTGATTGATTAATTGAAATTCTAATATTTAAAAATCTTGTTCCTAAATTCTCAGGAGTAAATATTCTAATTAACAAGTATAACCACATCATGATGATTGAGATCTATCCAATGGTCACACACACGTATATGTATATATATACGTGGGTGTTTGTGTGTTTCTAAAGCTTGTAGCACTATATGATGCCTCTACTGCCACTTCAGCAGCATGATCCAAAAAACAATCAGTGTTCAATGCAGAAAAACCAGTTACAGCCATGATAATGATATTGCATTATACATTGCTTGTTCTTTTCTTTTTATTTTTTTCCTTTTTATTTTTTTTAAGAGAGAGGGATATTCTTTACTTTTGTTGGGGTTTTGAACCAACTGATATTCAGTTACCATTTCTATTTACTGGCTTAGCTGATTACAACCCAGTACATTTCTATTTTCCTTCACTGTTCTCTGCTTTCTTATGTGTTTTCTTTTCTTTTATTTTATTTTATTTTTTTGGAAAATTCTGTTGTAGAGTATGAAAAAAAAAAAAAAACCCCAGACTGATGATGCATGTTTTGTATTGTGAGGTGACGTAAAAACCATATAATATTATAAGAAACGTTAGTTTTACAAAATTTAATAAAAATCATATGGTTTAAAATTAGAGTGTTTAGCAATGTTGTTTTCCAAACTTGTCACGTTCCTTTTACAATTTTCCCTCCATACTTCTAGTTTCAACAATTTGACTATGAATTTTCTAAATTATTACAACGTACCTTATATGACTTAATTTATCGTTAAAATGATCTTGAAATGCCGACGTACACTCCAACTAAAGATAAAAAACCTTGTTTCCAACCAAAAAAATGGCCCAATACAATGAAAATCCAAATGAAAATATTCCAAATTCAAACTTCAATTTAATGTAAATTTAACAAAATTGAGTATATAATAAAAATTCAAAAAAGTTTATGAGTTAAAATGTCAAAATTAGAAATTAAGAGAGGGAAGTAAGTTGTCAAAAAGTAATAAGTTTGGACAAATAGCAATGCTATATACCTTATCCTTTCTTATTAAAAATAAAGAAAACAATGCTATATACCTTAGAATAATGTTTATCAAAAGGCTTTTGTTTTTTTTTTTTTTCCTTATCCTACCAAAAAAATTTATCTTCTCTCTTTTCTTGCCATTTCTTTTCATTTTTGTTTTTCCTTATTGGCTCTACATTTTCTATCTGTGTGCTAGAAGGACAAAGAAGAAGGACCCATGAAGTTAAATAGTTCCTTTTATAAATTGTAAACAATTTATCAACAATTAATAAAGGTGACTGTGTGGTGCAATGCAGCTGTAACATTGGTCTACTTCAACATATTTCTAATTAGACGATATATTCAATTATGTATGTGTGTGCACATATTACCCAATATTAGAACCTGACAAGCATAAGGGACAATCTATATATATCCAAAGAAATATTTGACCCTTTAATTAACAAATACTCCCATAGAAATAGACTTAGCTAAGATCCTCTAGCAGATGCATACAGAACGTAGGGATGTAAATATTGTGTATTCTCAATCACATTTTTAATTCTCTAAATATGTGCTTGGAGAAATTATATAATCCAGTTGATGCGTCAAGAGATTATATATAAATATGCAGGCAAAATAAGTTTAAATATATCATTAGCGCAAAAATGTGCATCCCAAAGGCCAAAGGTCCAAAGGAGAACTTGGTCTGCAGTCGATACAAGTTGATGCAAAGTATTGCTAAAATTTTGTCTTATTGTGTCGATTTGCTTTGGAAATACACCCTCAAGCTGTCAATCATTTTGTAATTTACATGTACTTAGTGCATGTGGATGCAATAGTAGATTTCCAAGACAGAGTAGATGACCGCACAGATATTTTCTCATATTTCTAAGACACAGAGTATGAAATAAAATCATATATTTTTTAAACTGTTAAATCAAATCAATACAACTACGATAGTTTAAATTAAAGAAATTAATTAAGATCTAATAGTTTAAAATTACGTCAATTAATATAGTTTTTTTTTTTGTTATTTATTAGAGAATTCTCTTTTTATTTTTATGTATTAATTATATAACAAGTCATGAAAGAAAATCTTAGCTATTATACCCATTTCAAAGTCTTTAGATTAAATTAGAATCATGTCAAGTCAAAATAAGCACAACACTTTAAAATAACTTAATTAGGATCTAACGGTTTAATGATGGTCTTTTTTCCACACTTTCTAATTTTTTCCATTGGGGTTTTACGGGAATAGGGTTTTAACAAGTAATCTTCTAATTCTTTGGAAGAGTAGGATATCTAGATGAGAATTTTTATTTCTATGTTATGCTCTTAAGAAGTTTCTCGTTGAATGTTTTCTCGTAACCTTCAGAAGGAGGTACCAGTCTAATCAGGACATCCTTACTCTTTTTTTTTTTTTTTTAATTTTTATGCTAATTATCTCCTGTCATTATTTATGTTAAAAAATACACACCCCCCGCACCACACCACACCCCACCCCCACCCCCCCCCCCCCGGTTAGAGAACTCTCTCTCTCTCTCATGTTGTCGAAAGCTTTATTTTGAACACTCCTGATTGAGGGTAAATAGTAGAATATGTACATAATCTAAAACTCCATGTTATTTCAATTCTTTGCGATATGTGTAGTGATGCGTACGTGGACCTTGAGGGTGTGCACAAACCGTAATTTGCCAATATTTGCTCAATTCCAATGAATTATTCATTATTGGAGACTGGCCTCTATGGCCAGATATCGATAAAAATTGCTCCTCGTGAACAGGGAACATCATTATGTACATACCGACTATCCTTTACTGGTGATTACCCAAAAGGAGAGAGAAGAAGTGACGGGGGGAAAAAAAGGCCAAATAAAAACAAATTTCTCAGTCGCTCGCCCTCAACTTCAAGGTCTATTTAAGCATATATATTTTTCTCTTTCTTTTTTTTTTTCCCCCTTTTTTATTGTGTACATGGCTTTCTTTTCAAATGACGCAACCTTGCTAACATTACCACAACATTTTTCCAACTAGTTGTGCTTTTTCTGCTATGATTATGGAAAATTATTATACCAACTTTTTCACAACATAAAAAATGGTCCACCAATTTCCATATATATACACATATATGTATATCAAAGGCCAGCACACTGTCCAAAACCACCCAACAAGAATAATTACTTAATATATTGAAAAGACATGTACATAATATGAACAAACTCAAATCTCCTTTTTAATTTTTAAATTTTTAAATAATATTTAATAAATAAATTTATTTTATTTTAAAAAACATAAAATATTTTATAATTAATTTTTTATATTTTAAAATTTAATTTTATTTAATAATATATTATAATATAATTGATTAAATATTATTTAAGATGTTAAAATTAAATGGAGAACATGAGTACAATGTCAAATGTAGCGTGCATCTTTTATTTTTTTTCTCTCTCCGCGAATATTTTTTGGGCAAGAGAAAAGGAAAAAGATTATATCATTTAGCTCAATAAGAGGAAAGAGTTGAAAAGAAAAAAAAAAAAAGCATTAATAATCCCAGTACTCAAAGGACAATATAGACATTATATTTACATGCCTAGTCGTTGGAGGGAGGGAGAGAGAGAGAGAGAGAAGGAGAGAGACGAATTATTAAGAAGAAATGCTGGAGAAAATCTTGAAAAAGAAATACCCAACACTGTATGATGCTAACTCCATCCTTTTTCGTTTTAGACAGATTTGTGGGTCAAAGCTTTCAGCGTATGGGAATTAAAATATTGAGTTTTTGTCTGATTGATAATTCCGGTGAAAACGACATGAATTCACCTTGAGAGAGAAGAAAAAGAAAAGGAAAAAATGAAAAAAAAAAAAAATAAAGAGGAGATTCCATTTCAATCTTAGAGGCACAGCTCTAAAGGCTAGTACAGCGCAAACAATGACAACATACACTTGTTCACAGAAAACACACAACACACGTACGATAGTACGTGTATACTATATTGCATAAATCATAGAACCAAAATTTTAAAAACAAAAACAAAAAATATATATAATTAGGAAAATTTAGAAATAGAGTTAGAAAAAAAAAAAGAAAAAAAACTTAACCAACTAGCCGACCATCAGATTTTCATTTATATTGCTTTTTTTTTAATTAATATATATAAAAGTAATCTGAGGGCGAGTTTGGGACTGTTTCCTAATCTCTAAAATTTTATTTTTTTCTAAAATTTTCTTATTTTTTATTATTTATATTTTCAAAATACTAAGTAAATTCTAAATTTTAAAAATTCATAACTTTGTGTATACAAGTCTAAATGAGATAATTTTTTTAAATTACATAGAATTTGGAGAGAAACGAAACAATATCTATATTGATTTTTTTTTTCTAAAAAAATTTTTAAAATTTTTTATTTTTTCACTTCAAATAATTTTTTCTCCCAAATATATTCTCCAAAACAATTTTTTTCCAACCAAAAAATAACGTCTCCAACGCTCTCCCCTAACTTCCCCTGAAAGTTTAAAATAATATCTTTTTATATATATATATTATTTTTTTTATAGTGCACTAACACAGAATTGTCAATTAATTAAATAATCCATTTTATATTTCTGTCTTCTAAACAGATTTATATATATACATAAGGTATGTTCAACTTGGCGCAACTAATTCATTTGATTAAATCCTTCCTCTATGCAATACCTATTCCTTACCCCTTAACCAACAAATTTTTTCCAAAGAGAGAGAGAGAGAGAGTAGGGAAAGTGAGAGAGAGAGAGGAGATTATGGAGCTTAGTCAACATGGTTTCTTGGAGGAATTTTTAGCTCCAAGAAGAGAAAGTTGGAGTAGTTTCTCAAGTGCTTTGAGTGACCAGTTCATTCCTGGTGGTTGGAACTACGATTGCTATGAAGAGAACCCAATTTTGGCAATCTCAAACCCTCCCTTTGTTGGGGTTGAAGGCCCTTTCACCAACCAACAACAACAACAACAAGAAGCCTATCACCCTTTTGTTGATCATGGGGTCCTTGCAGTGCCAGAGATTGACTCCTCTGCATACACAACCACAAACACTCCACCACCATTTCCCTCCCAAGAGGACTACCCTTCCATCGTCGATGACGAGGAGTTCGGCCTATTCGGCAGCGGCAACCGGAGCTGTCTCGAGTTGGAAGGCACCAACAAAGCCGCCACTACTAACTGCAAAGTCGAAATGGAACAAAAGGCATTATGCGCAGAGATTATTCCTGGCTTCAACATGGGCAGCACTGTTTGTGTAGAGAAAAAAAACAGGCCTAAGAAGCTTGAAGGCCAGCCATCGAAGAATCTCATGGCGGAGCGAAGACGGAGGAAGCGCTTGAATGACCGCCTTTCCATGCTCAGATCAATTGTTCCCAAGATAAGCAAGGTACCCAATTGAGAAATTTTTTTAAAAACTTTTTTTAATTATTTTTTCCAAATCTTGTTATGAAGAATGTGTTTGATATTTGGTAGATGGACAGAACATCAATACTAGGAGACACCATAGACTACATGAAAGAGCTTCTAGACAGAATCAGTAAGTTACAAGAAGAAGGAATGGAAGAGAGCTCAAATGATCAGATCAATGTACTAGGCATATCCAAGGAGCTTAAACCAAATGAAGTTTTGGTCAGAAACTCCCCAAAGGTATTATAAATCAAAAATGCCCCCCATAAAGCTCCCAAATTTGAAAAGATTTCTGAAGTTTGTGTCCTTAATTTCGCAGTTTGATGTGGAGAGGAGAGAAGTGGATACCAGGATTGATATCTGCTGTGCAGCCAAGCCCGGATTGTTGCTTTCAACTGTGAACACCCTCGAAGCACTAGGGCTTGAGATTCAACAGTGTGTTATAAGCTGCTTTAATGATTTTTCAATGCAAGCTTCATGTTCAGAGGTTTGGGTTTTTGTCTAAATTTCTAATCAATCGCTTGACTAGCACGTGCCAGAATTCGAGTCACTCCTGTGTTCTATTGTTCCAATTGCCTTTCATGTCACTCTAAGAATACAAATCTTTAATCGTCATAATAAACTATCATATTTTTTCAAAATGATACGGCTAAAAAAATGGCTAATTTATTTATTTATTTATTTCTTTTTTGCCTCTTTTCTTTTTTTAACTTTGTTTCAGGGAGCTCAGCAGAGAACAGTAATAAGTTCTGAAGATATAAAGCAAGCAATATTCAGAAATGCAGGGTATGGAGGAAGATGCTTGTAGGAGCACAAAAAAGGAGAAAGAAGATTGAAAAGGGTTGATATATATATATATATATATATCCATATATTTTTACACTCTTCAAGAAACTTTTTCCTAGTCAGAAGTTGTGACAACTTTGTCTCTTTAATAATTGCTGTTGCATCTATCAGATCCTTTTTCATAGCTTTGCCATGTAATTATCCACTCAAATTGGAGTATCTTTTAACATAAGGGTCATTATTTTCACATCTAACAAAAAAAAAAATATCAATGTTATTTATAAATAAGAAATAAGAAACTTTTTTCATTTATCCTTTTTTCCTCTGTTATATTTTTGTAGCATATCTGCATTGGATTTTATGAATTATCAAGATTCTGTCCTCTGAGCCAAGAGACGTAATTGTTGATATCATATAGCTGTTCCTAAACAGAATTATATATCAATAATTGGGAAACAGGATTGGACGGTGACCACTAATAATTAGAGGAATGATACTATACCATTCCCAAACAATAAACTAGACTTACATTAAATAACCAATTTTTTGTTGTAATAAAAAAAAATTTGGGTTGTCAATTTGACAAGATAAATTTATTACAAAATTGGAAAGATTTATTTTGAGTGTGTGTGTGTGGTGGCGGTGGTGTTGTTGCTTTTTTTTTTTTTTTTGGGGCACTAAACAATCTATATAAAACTTCTATGGGTACATATCAATCAATTTAGTGTAACCTCGGATTTGTTCATCATATGGGGTTGAATTGAATAAGCGTGAAGTTATATATTTGAGGCAGTTCAAGATACCAGGTTTGTGGTTAAAAATTCTCCCTCCTATTTAAGGGGAAAGCAAATCAACACATATATATGTGTGTGTGTGTGTGTGTGTAACCGTAGATAAAAACAAAAATTTATCTTTGGTCATCAAAATGACAGCTATTTTGCTTAATTCTTGCCGGTTTAGAATGCGGATGTTTGTGATTCTTGACAGAAAGCAGGGTTCCATATGCTGTTTCAGTGTAAGAGGTCTAGAGAAAGGTTTTCTATCTGTTTTTATTCCCCCCAATAAATATTCTTTTTAGAGGATAATAATTGACTTGCAAGTGTGCATTCTAAGGTAAAACTTGTGCATAAATTACGTTAAATACCCTGAAATAGCATAAGCATCCCAAGTTCATATAAGGTCAGTCAAGTCATTCGACACAGAGCACCCTCTATATGTCCAACTCAAGTCGGAATCGGGTGGTAGCCTCATCACATCAGTTCCATCTAGTGAGACTTATCCTACTTCACATTTCGACTTATCCAAGTCAAGATGATTAGCATAATATTTTTTTTTTCCTCGGATTTTTCTAGCACAAATCAAATTATTATTCTTGAATTCTCTCTATTTTCACCCGAGGTCACCTTTATTTTTTTGGTGGCAATCAGAAGTGATTCGATTAACTAATTAATTTAATTGCAATTAATTTGAATCGGATAGGTCTCACTGCAAGACCGGGGCAAGGATTAGCAAAGCCAATTCCTTCAAATGTTTGAACACCATTAGTCAATCTGAAATGCAAAAAACATGATTCATAACAAAAGCAATATCTTTATTGAATGAATAAGTATAAAAGAAAAAAAATGCTGAATTTCAGGTGATAGACTTTACTTGGTCAAACAATAAGGGACATCATTCTCACCTATCGATACACTAGTTCCTGAATTTCTGATTTTTGTAACAAAACTACTGTTGTATAATAAAGAACAATACAAGAAAAAATTGTTTTTACTTAATTGTGCTTATTATTCCTAAAAATTAGAAGACAAACGAACCAGACGAGTAACTCTAGCCTTCATTAAAAATGGCAGCATTTACAAAATGTTGCATTTTCAACTACGGATGAATCGGGAGCTAAAGTTAGCAGCTATAAAAAAACAGCTTCAATTAGTAACATGAAAAAGCTACATCCAAAATGAATTTTTGATACTCACGAGAAGAAGACGATTAAAGAAGCTAAATATCAGTCTCACTTTCATCACCTTCAGTTTTTAAGAAAACGTCATCCTCCAAATCCGAAGAGTTACTGTTGGCATTGGTCTGTATGTGCCGAAGCATAGTGATCGCATCAGAGACCAGGGCATTTTTCGCAGCTCTAACCACATCCAGTCTTGGGACAATGTTCTCTTTTCCATCCTCCATCCTCATCGTGCATTTTTTAGCTTGTTCAAATGCTGTTTTCCTCTTAGCATCCCTGCTATGTAATTGGTCAATATACTTCTCATGTAAGACCTTGTTTTTGACCTGCTTCAGTATCGGGGGACTAACGAGATCCTTCCCATGTGATCCGCTAAATCTAGAGAGAGGCTTCTTATGGCCTGAAGAATATCTCTCATCGAGCTTCAGGAGAAATCCATGCTTTTGCTGTAAATTTGTTGGGGTGCAAGGTATAATACCATGCGGGAGTGCTTGGGTAGATAAATCCAAGTTGGGCTCAAGTATTGAAAAAAGATCAGCCTCGTAATCTTGGTTCTGATGATGATGCATTTGCAATAAGTGTCGGGCATTTTTGTGTAAGACATGACTCTTTTGTTTATTGCAACTTGGTCTTTTGACCTTTGTCTCAGTGGGTTTAAGCACTTTACTTGCAGAGAGATGTAAATGTGAAACGGGCGATGAGTTTCTTCTTTTCTTTGCCCTTGAAGTACGCTGATGTTGACGTGGGGTTAAGTATTCAGAATTAATTTTATTGAAACAGTCCTGTGCAGATTTTCCTGGAACCTGTATTTTAATTTGTATGGAAACATTAGATACGGCAAATGTGTTGTTGAAATAGATTGTTGGTAAGCAGATTAACAATGACAAAATGAACAAGCCCAAATATAGAATTTTTAATCGCCCAATGTCTGGTTGCATCCGTGAATGGTGTATCTGGCGAGCTCTAAGCCAAAACAAAGAATTATCCCTGTAGTATTCCTGAGTAGCTTGGAAGCAGCGGAACAATAACGAGAAGCTCAAACATGTTATTCATTAAAAAGGTTAGTCCTAAAAATGCTATTCCAATATATCTTTTTCTAAAGCGAATGATAAGAAGGAGCAACTAACATCAGAGCAACACGTATTCCAATAAATTGACAGATTGAAAAAGGGGGGAGAGTCTTGTGCAGTTAGCTGAATAGATAATCCTGCACCTTTGGCCAAGATTGTAAAATCATAGATCCTCTTACTCACCATCCTAACAAGTCAAATCCTCAAGAAAAGAAAACAAAGTTATATGATGCTTTATTTATACAGGAAGTTTTCTTTTTCAGCTCAAACTATATCCATCTAAATCAATAAGCACATTGCTGCTAGTTGAGACCTAACTATATGAGAAAATTTCCAAAAATCCAGCCAACTTAGTATTCGTTTAATTTATGGGTTGAGTTTGGAATGAAATGAAACGAAATTTTTATATTTAAGTTAATTGACTTAGTAACAATTTTTAATAACTTTATAGAAAAAGACAAAACTGAAATCAAAATTTTGTGTTCGGACTAGTGAAATAAACGAAGTCTTATTCACAAAAGGGGATGAACACGAACCTACCCTTTAAAAATTCTCTGTTTTAGAATATAAAATTAACATTGGCCCACCCGCTAATAGCTTAAACTTTGGTGAGAAATGATAAACTAACATATCATCCAATTAGGACGCCCCGAGTTTTTTCAACTTTTGGTATCTAGTATTACTTTAAATTGAATTTTCACTGCCAATGGATTCAAACCCTGACGGTCATCAAGATTTTTGCTAACACTACCAAAGAATTTGTGCTAGACAACAACAATAAAGATTTTTTGAAGCACAAGGAGTAGCAGAAAGTTACCAGTTTCGAAACCTTCTTCCAGAAATGCGGCGTTGGCTTTGCAACCAAAAAAGCTCTATGCAATGCCATCTCTTGCTCCTTTGTCCACCCTTGGACCGTCCCATTACTTTCCTCGCACTCATCTCGCTTTCTCTTCGGACTAACCTCGACCACTCTACATTCACCATCTGATCCTTCTTTGGCTCCTCTCTCTCCAATTACAGTTTGTGGACCAATTAAAACCTTTCTCGGGTTCCTTTTGCTTTTAGCCACAAAGTCCGCTGATTCGTCACTGTCCAAAAGCTCTTCCTTGTAACATTTGTCTCCACCATTCTCGGCAATCCTCTGAGACCGTCTAAGGCTTTGCAACCCAACCACGGCATCGTTCGCTCTTCGAGATTTTCTCGACCCAGATCTCAAATCGCCATGACTATTAGACCCATTAGCAGAACCACCCGATTTCTTGGAATCTTGCACGGAAAGTCTCAGAGATCGCCTCAAAGTCACAGAAATTTTCGACCCAGAACTCAAAATTGCATGATTTCTCGACCTGTGAAGTGATTTACTCGATTTTTTTGCATGGTTATTTCGGGGCTCGGGAGATTTTGGAGCTTCTGGCTCTGGAGAGTTCTTAATGCGATAAGAAAGTCTGGAAGATCGTCGGAGAGTCGAGGGACGCTCTTGATCTGGAGTGTCGTTGTGAAGAAATCTCGGAGATCTTCGACGGGGCGTGGATGGGACAACGGTGTTGGCGGCGGAATCTCTCTTGGGCATTTTCTCGAAAGGGTGGTGGGTCTGTCTGCATAAAGGGGGCTTTGAGAGGGAAAATGTTTGCTCTCCGTTCCGGACTACGTTTGAAATTTGAAAAATTGGCTTCTCGCGGCCCTATAACCATAATATAATGGACAACATATTATATTTATATTAAATATTATCTATAATAACTAAAAGCGGGGACGGATTTCACTGTTTCTTATACAGTGCCGTCCCCGCTTTGCCCCTTTGGTTAGCCTTAAACTGGGGGCGTTTTCGGTATTTTACAGCTGTTGGTTGCTTTGCAGTTTTTTGCCCCTGCTGTCGTTTTTTGGTTGTTTTGTTTGAGCATTTTTGTGTTTCTTCAATGGATGGAAGCCCTACCTCCTCTCCTTCTTTCTTTCGGCTCTTTCCCCGCCGCCTGTGTTTATTTGCATCTTTGTTGTTGCCGTGTGCTTGCCTTTGATTCTTCTCTTTTGTTCTCTGTGTTTTTTGCTTTTACCGTCTATTCTCTTTATTTTTCCTCTTGCTCTTTTTTGTCTCTTCCTTTGTTCATCACTTTGGGTTTTTGCCCTTTTTTTTTCCTGTTTTTTTTCTTTCTCAGTTTTTTCTTCTTGCCGAATCTTGCTTCTCATTGTCGAAACTCTTGCTCTCTCGCTCTGCTTTTTCTTTCGTTTTTTGCCTGTGTTTGTCTTTGTCTCTTTGGGCTTTTCCACTCTTTCTTCATTTTATTTTTTTTTTTGAGTAGTCAATTTTGTGTGCTCTGTTTCTTGACGTCTGCCGCTTCAATTCCTTCATCTTCTTTGATTTTTCGTTTGTTGTTGGAGTTGATTTCTTTTGTTTCTCTCAGTTTGGGAATTGTTGGATTGTAGTCTCTTTTATATACTCTATCTCTTCATCTCTGCTGCCTCTATTCTTCTATTTCTTCGGTTTTTCCTTTATTGTTGGGGTTGATTTCTTTAGCTTCTAAATCCCTTCTCTTTATGCATTTCTGTTTTAGCTTTGATCTATTTTGTGTTTCGTGTGTTTTGACTCCCCCCTTTCTCTTTCTTTTTTCCTGCTTCTGTTTTTTTTTCCCCCCTTTTCTTGCTATCATCTTCTGTATTGCTTTCTACCCCACCGAATCTTAGTTTCTTAGAGGTGTTCCCCTGCTTCTCTACCTCTGCCTCCCTGTCTTTTTCTTCTTCCCTTGCCGTATTGCTGATTTGCATGTTGCTATTGTCGTTTGGGTTGTTGTCGTTTGTTTTCCTAATTTTGTTAATGAATTCATTGTTGTTTTCCTACTTAATGTCGTGTTCAATAGTTTAAATAAGGCATGGTTTCCAAGATTGTTGTGGTTTTTGTTATTTGTAAATATTTTTGTCTCAATCTTAATATTTATAGATTTGTATTGTTTTGAGTACCTACATTTTGCTTTCTACATCATTGCATAGGTTATTTAGATTAGTGTAAACAAAAAATTTTTTTCGTCTTTTAGTTTAGATTACCCCTTGGCACGTTTCCGTCGTTTTGCACCGCCCTTTGTTTCTGTTTCTTTGTCGTTTTGGGCCTACTGTTCCTTTGTTATATTTTTCTCTCTTTTATTACTCATTTCTGGAGTATACAAAGTAATTTCTCCGCTGCGTATATTCATTCTCTTAATTAATTGTGTGTTAATTGTTCGGTTTGAACGGAATGGGTTGTTGGTTTCTGCCTTTCTTTCAAGTTACTAGGTTTATAATTTCATTTACTTTCGGCAGCTTTTCTGCAGTGAAGATTTCGGCTGCATTTAGTGATTTGTCCCTGCCATATAAAATCATCATACCACTCTTACTGAGGTGTAATTCGGCTATTAGTTGATAACTGATATTTTTTATGCACTTCTGATTATTATTTAATCTCTTTCGAGCCTCTACAGTGCACTTATTATAAATGCATTCAGAGAGCATGATGTACCTCTGCGTCTATATATATCTCCCATGCTTTTATTGCTTTCCCGACTACACATAGGTGACCTGTTTGGCATCTTCTATATTACACCTCCAACTCTTTTATTGTCTTCTCTGTTGTTCGGCGAACGCTGACCTGCTGTGTTTGCTATTTCTTTGGTCGTTTTCCCTTTAACTAAGGTACTCACTCTATTTATTACCTCTATTTATTATGCTCTAACACTTCTATTTATTACAGTTTCATGACGATGTTATGTTTGCTGCTGGTGTTCTTCTTTGTTTTATCATTAACAGTTATTTTCATATGTTGACTTCGTTGGTGTTCTTTTATTGTTACGCTTCATTTGTTTGGATGACCTTATGGACGTCGATTACTGTTTAATTGCACTTCCTGCTATCCTCTTTCTTCGGCTTTTTATGCAGTTTGATTATATTTTTTTTCCCCTACGTATCACGGATCTACTGATTTACTTACGTATAATATTATAATCAGTTTACTCTTTACAGTATTAACACTATAATTGATAAAGTTCTTTATTTTTATTAATGTAGTAACCTTTCATAAAGTGCTTTAATATTTTACTGTTTCTTATTGATGGCGGCCGTTTTCTACCAATAATACTCAAGCTTTTATATTTTATCTAAAAACTGCTGTGAACAGAAAGTTTGTAGCTGTTACCTTTACTTGACTACCGTGTTCATACAGATTTGTTTCCTGAAAAGCCGTTGGCTGCTTTGTCGTTTCTGCGTTTTCTATTCTACATTGTCTGCTTTCTGTAATGGCAGTATTCTTATCTCTTAATTGTTGACTTTGTTGTGGTTTTTACCGTTTGTCGGCGATGATGATCATTTTGTATCGATAATGTTAAAGATTTTATATTTTTCCCAAGAGTTGCTGTGGATGGAGATTCTGTTGTAATTGACTTTAGTTGACTGCCATCTTTATACAGATTTATTAAGCAAAATTCATGTTTACAGAGTGCCACTGTTAAACTACCCATTAGGCCGGCCTTCCTCTTAGATCATCTTCAGCAGTCTGCAGCTGTTGGCTGCTTTGTCGTTCTTCCCTTTTATATCCTCCAATTGTTTAATTTCTTTGGTGCTGGTGACTTTATCCCTTCGTTGTTGAGACTCACGGCTACAGTTTTGTTATGCTTCTGTGACTGCATCCTTTTCCTTCACAATACCCTGCTATCCCTTCTTTAAGCCTATTCATATCCATCCAACAACGAAGTATTAGGATGTCTATAATATTAGACCAAAATAGCTATGGAAATATTGATTTAGATATATAATATACAACCCATTAGTCAGGCGGCAGGAAAAAAAAAAAGGAAGGGTCGGCGTCAGCCAAAAAAAAAGGGCCCGGCAAAAAAATGAAAAAAAAAAAAAAAGGAGAGGCCATAGAGGAGGGGAGAAAAAAAAAAGGCTGATAGATACATTAATAAATTCAATATTGTAGTATTTCCACCAATCTATTATCCACTCTACAGTCAGTCATGCAATTAAAAACAACATCAGCTTTAGCTTTTTGCTTTGTTTCTGATTATGCGGTCTTGCTTTTCAACTGCTGGTCTTACAATATCATATATCCTTTGGTTTTCGTCTCCGATCAACAGCCCCATTCACCCGGTAGCTTCTTGGATAAAAATAGAATAATCTTTAACATCAATTGACTCTATATTATTTACACGACATAGCATATGCAATAAATGATGTGTTTAACCGCATTTTATGATGCCGTTTAGTTGCCACCAAAGTTCAAACGAATTTTTGGTTGGGTAGCAATAATACGGTTTCAAAAAATGTATGTTAAATTATTTGTTGCATATAATTAAATCTGTTAATGGTCTGAGCCATTAACAATTGTTATTATGATTTTTTGCTCAATTTAAAGTTTACAAAAATAATATAAGATATAATAATGATCTGAAGAGTAATAGTGATAAAGCCATGAAAAGGGACAGAGAATGACTGTTTTATTGTTTGTATTTTACTAGACTAAGTAAAGAATATAATTTTGTAAATATATCAATATATATTTATTAAGAATTTCTCTGTAATTATTAAACACATAGTTTCATTTTTTGTTAAAATGAAATTATTCAACGAAACAAAAAATTTTGTTTGTTTCTTGATACGAGGAGTTGTTTTAGATTTCAATGTTTCATATCAACTAATCAATCATCTTAATTTATATTCGTGTTCATTTATTCATTACCAATATTTTCTAGATTAAATATTACACATATTATATCAATCAAAATATTTGTCCAATAACATAGCTCAACGATTTAATACTCAAATTATTCTGCGATCATCAAATACAAGATTTCATTAAAAACATTTTTGTTCCGTTTAAGATTTCCTTTTTTATTTCAATATTTATTACTGAATAATAAACTCGATCTTAATTTATATTTGCATTGGTTCATTGATTACAAATATTTTTCTATTTAAATATTACATACATGCCGCCAATCAATAAGCTACTAATGTAATAACAAAATTTGATGATTCGGTTCTCTAAATATTTCTAATCATCAAATCCCTGATTTTTAAAAAAAAAATTACAGCTAAATCATTTAATAAATAATCAGAAGTCTTAAGAAAGAGGAAAAAATGCTACTGATTTTATTACTGAATTTATATAAATAATATTAGATAGATAAAAAAGAAGAAATGAAAAGTAGTCGTAAATAAAATATTGATTTAAATTATAAGCTCGAAAAAAGAAAAAAGAAAGATGTTAAAGAATCTATTAAATAGGTATGCATGAGGTTGATGAATTAAAAAAAAAAAAAAAGGTTGTAAAACGAAGTAAACAATCGATCAAAAAAGATATGCTTGCAAACGGTCAGAATTCAAATGATATCTTTACAGTTTTATCTGTACAAAGTTTTCCCTCTACAGTCAAGCAAAATGGCAACACCTATACGTTCTCTGAAACCAAACGAGCTATACGGAATGATTGAAGTCCGGGTTATCAGACTGTGGCGCAACAACAACTATACAACAGGACATCTCATAAGTCTCGATTGTGTTATGATTGACAACGAGGTAATTGCCAATTCTTACATTAGTCTATATTACCTTTTATTTTGGAAAAAAAGATGGGGGTGCGAGTCTTTAACACACATTTCATGCTACAAAACACTGGAAACACAGTAAATAATAATTAATGACTTTTTCATGTGATGTAGCACGAAGCAATTCATGCATCAATTAAAGCTCGAGATGTAGACTATCTCTCCGAAAAAATAGCTGAAGGACAGATATACCAAATAAGCAACTTCAACGTTATACCAAATAAGCTAAGATACAGAATTGTACCTCATATAGCAATGATACAACTTGCAAGGGCATCTTCTTTTCTCCCAATAACAGAAGAAAAACCTGATATTCTTCTGTATAAGTTCTACTTCATGGAGTTTGATCAGCTGCCGCCAAAGACAGATGTCAACGAAACACTAACAGGTATGACAACTTCTCCGATTAATTCAAATCCATATTGTTACGCACTATATATACACACATTATAAAAATGTTTACTTAACGTGCCAATGACTACTTCGACTACTTTTATTGCAGATGTCGTAGGAATGCTACTGAAATTCCAAGAAATTGAACAGACAAACATCAAAGGCAAGACAACGTCGAGGCGCACATTAACCATACAAAATATACGGTGATTATGAAATTGTACCTAAGCATATATATTACAGTCAGCTCAATATTAGTAATTTAACGTTATTGTTTATCAACTAAAGGAGCGAAAAACTACAAGTCACATTATGGGGAGAAACAGCTGAACACTTCAATGAAAGCATTCTGAAGACAATGAATGATCCAATTGTGGCAATCTTTACATCGATGACTGTAAAGCAATATCTAGGTAATTTGTAACTGCATTAATTATGCATACACAGGTCTTTTTATTAAGTTGAATCACACACAATTTAATGCTATCTCGATTTTTGAATAGGGAACGTATACGTTACAAGTACTGGTGCAACAATGTATTACATAGACTTGGATATACCAGAGACAAACACTTTAAAAATAAAGTAGCAATCGCTTCTCATCTTTACACTAAATAAATGTGTTAGAAAAAAAATGTTGGATAATGCCCAAAAAAAAAAAAACAAAGAACAAGGAAAAAAAAAAAAGGGGGGGGGGGGGGGGGGGGGGGGGGAGCGGAGAAAAAAAAAGAGGGGGACTTGCATAACTCAATTAGTCCTCATTAAAAATTATTTCCAACTCTAATAGATTATACATACAGATTTCGACACACGGCGCAGCACATTGATTTTGTCCCGGTCTCAATTAAACAAACGCAACCGCTTGAACAGCTGAAGCTAGAAAACAGAATAACAATTGAAGAACTCAACAAAACAAATCGCATTGAGCATCAGGTAAGCATAAATAGCATAATATTTAAAAAAACAAAATTATATCATATATTTACAAACAATTTTTAACACAATGTTTAACTATACAGGGAACCAAATTTACAGTGAAAGCAACAATATTTCAATTTGAAACGCAACAAGGATGGTACTATAACTCTTGCCACCAATGTAATAGGCAAGTAAGAGAAGCAGGCGTCGGTTGGTGGTATGACACACATGGCCATCTAACATCAATCCCAACTCCATGGTATCAACTATAACCAAACACTGCGTATTAACATCCTTTCAATTTCTTCATTACTCATTACATGATATTAAACTTTATCAATAGGTACAAATTAAAGGATCCAAGACAACACCGGCTACATGATGGTGGTGATGTTTGGAAAAACAGCACAGACATTAATAAAAAAAACATGCTCCGAACTCACCATAGAATAGGGTTATACAGATCCAACAATGTTACCGCCTACAATAGAGCAATTAAGGGGTCAAACAAAAATCTTCCAACTCTATTTCAGACCGCGCGGAGCGATTATCGATGCAGTTGTATCAAGAATGTTTGATGACAACGAGCCTATGCTCTTACTACCTACTCCAACAATAATTGCTCCCGAATTGCAGATGCCAACTGAAACAACCTTGGATCCCAAAACGCCTGATCCAAAAAAAGCTATTACAAGGTAATAAATTACAACTAGCAAAAACACATCCTTTTTTTTTTTAAATTGCGTTTTATAAATACTGATGTAAACCGCCGCTTATTTGATTACTGCAGTTTTGAAATAAAGACAACAGAATCGTCAAAAAAACAGAAGACAGCTAGGCACAAACAAAATTCTCAATCTTCCACCAAACTTAATTCCACATATTTATTGATTTTTTCCCTGACTAAATTTAACTCCTCTATTTTTTCCCCCCTCATTTGCAGCGACGAAGATGTGCGACGCAGGGGTAAACAAAAGCTGTAATTTATTTGCTAAACTCCTTATTTCATGTAAATATTACATAATATGTCAGAAAAGCTATGTTGTACTATAACAAAAAAATATATATAACGTGTAGTCTTTTTGGCACAAAATCTGTTCCCTAACCACCAAATTCCTTTTATCATGCAGATACTATATAATATATCAAATAATATTAGATCATGTTATAATAAAAATGCATATAATATGTGATGTTTATAGAGACGTGATCAAATGTCACATACAGATATTCAAAAAAAAAGAAAATCCAACAAAGATAAAACAATGATTGCGCAAAAAAATAAAATGGTTAAAACAAAAAAATAACACAAAAACTCAATAATTAACAAAAAAATTCTGGCCGTCATAAAAAATTAAAAACAAGTAAGAACCAATTACATAAATAAAATAGAAAATCAGTCCAATTAAATGCGCGCATACCGTATTCACAAACAATTTATAGTTATCAATAAGGATCAATGGAATTAAATACAATCGAAAAATATTATTAATTAAAAACTGCATAGATGCTTCCAAAATCAACATATACAACAACTTAAAACAAAACTTTCAATCAACAGCGATAACGTTAATTATCCAATTACTTATTTAAATGTTAGAAAAAACAACAGCCAACAGTAATTCGATTGTTGGATTTAAAGAAATGATTTTCTTCCTTATAATCAGATGAAAAGGAGAGGACAAACAATCGATAATGCAGAATCGAGCTGTCGACATAAACGACACTGTTGCATGCATTTAGACCAACCGTCCACATCTAGAAACGATATTTTCTTAAACGATCAGTACAAGAAACCTGGTGACTCACCTACAACCATTCGACGTACCAAATTTACAGCAATGCTACTAAGTCAACACACAGTAGACCAAACGTCTTTTTTAGACCGATCACAGCTCTCAAAAGGTTATAACAAAAACCTATAACTTAACTATCTTCATCTTGATTTAAAAAAAAAAGGGGGAACACAAAGAATAAAGATATGAGAAGGAATGGGGGTGATAGAATAAGGAATTTAAAATAACAAAAACAAAAGCGAACCAAAAAAAACCCGCATGAAAAAAATAACAAAAAGGACAAAAAGGGAAGACAACAAGATAAATAGGAAAGAAAAAATTCCAACGCAACAAAAAAAGGACTAACAAATGATAAGGGAAAAAAATCCACCTGTAAGAACAAAAAAAAAAAGGCCTAAGGAAGGAGGAAAACCGCTAAGAAAAAGGGAAAAAATTATATAAAATAAATAAATAGAATTAGAGTGCATAAAAAATATTCGACAAACGAAAAAATGAGAAAAAAGTTAAAAACATTTAAAGGGGAAAAAACAATGACAAACAAACGAAAAAAAAAAAGGCAAACAAAAAAAGGGTGGGAAAGGGGTGAGATGGAAAAAACCCAAAAAAAAAACACACAAAAACAAAAACAAAGCGAAAAATAAAAGGAAAGAAATGCTGTTTAATAATTTATCACAATGATAATTTCTTACAGATCCTTGACTTTCTCTTTACAGATGACGGTGACATGTATTATGATCTAGGTGACTGTTCCTGCATGTGCAAGCACTATGGCGCACTTTTTTGGTTCGAGGAACGTCTCAAAAAGGGCAACCCGCCTAAATTTAACCTATGCTGTAAAGACGGAAAAATCAAATTACCATTTATAGCCGAAACCCCATCTATACTGCAGGATTTACTAGATTATTACGGAGGACCAATGAGTACATATTTTAGAAAAAACATTAGAACTTTCAATTCCATATTTGCATTTACATCGTTCGGAGCAAATATTGAACCAAATGCAAAAGACGCAGATGGTCCATATATTTTTAAAATAAGTGGTCAGATATATCACCTTATGGGATCTTTATTACCAACCGATAATAATCCTCCAAGATTTGCAAAATTATATATATACGATACAGAAAACAAAATTCAAAATCGAATGGCAGCATTTTCGTTCGACGATGCATCAAAAAATTTAATCAAGTCAATAACTGAAAACTTAACTAACATGCTAGATGAAAATAACAAATTAGTTAAAATATTTCGTACGGTACGAGACAAATATCAGGAACAACAAATTCCGTCAATGAAACTATGGCTAATAGGGCGACGAAATACAGATAGCAGCCAATATGAACTTCCAACTTCAAATGATATAGCCGGCTTAATTGTTGGAGATATTAGAGAATACGAACATGGTAGAGATATTATTATCGAAGACAAGTCAAATAACTTACAAAGAATCTCAAAATTGCATCCATCATATATGGCGTTACAGTATCCATTATTATTTCTTTATGGAGAATATGGTTATAGAGTCGACATAAAATGCAACGTAACCACAACTAAAGAACTTTCAAGAAAAATAATTTCTATGAGAGAATATTATTACTATCAACTACAGTATCGTGAATGTCAAGGTAATACTTTACTCAAAAGCGGTAGATTGTTCCAACAATATGTAGTCGATGCATATGCTTCTATTGAAGAAGACAGATTAGACTATATCAGAAAAAACCAAAACAACCTCAGATCTAAAATTTACCAAGGTATTCAAGATGTCATTACAAGAGGGGACACTGATGCAAGAGCAATAGGTAAAAGAATTATTCTTCCCTCTACTCATACAGGAAGTCCAAGATATATGATTCAAAGCTATTAAGATGCAATGGTAATTTGTAGACAATATAGAAATCCAGACTTATTCATAACATTTACATGTAATCCTAAATGGCCGGAAATAACTCGAGCATTATCTAAAATCCCTGGACAAAGACCAGAAGATAGGCCAGATATTATTTCCAGAATCTTCAAGATGAAACTAGAACACATTCTATCAGTCATAAAATCAGGAACCATATTTGGAAAGATCATTGCAGGTAAGACTCATTACTTACACACTTTTTCCTCTTACTGCAAACACCAAAAAAAAAAAAAAAAACCCCCTTGCCAAAGACAAATGAAGGCTAAGTATAAAAAAAAAAAGGAAAAAAAAAAAAAAAGGACCGGGAAGGTAAAGGCCAAAAAAAAAACATAAAGAGAATAGAAACAAGCAAAGGAAAAAAAAAAGCCAAATCAAATAAGTAAAAAAATAAACATACAAAAAAAAAGAAAGAGGATAAAAATCAGAAGGAACGAAACCAAAAATGAAAACAACGAAAATGAATTAAAAAATAAAAAAACAAAAAACAAAAAAACAAAGATTGAAACCTGAACATAAAAAATGGGAAAATGATAACTATATATATACATATACAAATACTTAATCGTCCTAATCACAACACCTCTAACATAAAATTAAAAAAAAATTTCATT
The DNA here is from genome assembly GCA_035233585.1 of Antiaris toxicaria. Lineage (NCBI taxonomy): Eukaryota > Viridiplantae > Streptophyta > Magnoliopsida > Rosales > Moraceae > Antiaris > Antiaris toxicaria. The sequence continues at coordinate 28,164,853 of CP141157.1, forward strand.
GTTTTCCGCTTTTTCTTACAATCGCTTTATTTTGTAGATCTGTACGTTGTTGAGTTTCAAAAACGCGGCTTACCACATTGTCACTTCCTTTTTTGGCTGCATCCTGACAATAAATTACTAGAGCCATCACAAATAGACAGCTTTATTACAGCTGAAATACCCGATCCAAAAAAATTTCCCTACTTATTTCACACTGTAGCAGAATTTATGATGCATGGACCCTGTAACGCCGCAAAACCAAACGCTCCATGTATGAAAAACTCATTATGCTCTAAAAAATTCCCAAGGCAATTTCGAAACGAAACAACAATAGAAGAAAATGGATTCATCAATTACAGACGTAGAAACACAGCCTTCTATGTACAAAAAGAAGTTATCAAATTAGACAATAGATTTGTAGTTCCCTATAACAAAAACTTATGCTTAAAATATCATGCTCATATAAATGTCAAAGTATGCTCACAATCCATGCTTATAAAATACTTATTCAAATACCTAACAAAAGGACCAGATAGAATTAGAGCAGTAATTGAAGATAAAATTTGTACAACACAGACAGGACAAACTATTTACGAAGAAATCGACGAAATTAAGAATTACATAAACTGCCGATACATTACACCATATGAAACCATGTGGAGATTATATGAATACCCAGTGCATCATAAAAACCCTGTAGTACAGCGATTATCAATTCATCTACCGCATATGCAAAATGTAACTTTTCCTGCAAATCAACATCTTGCTAACGTAATGAGACAACCAGGAATCCATAAAACAACTCTAACCGAATGGATGGAAATAAATAAACACAATGCCGAATCAAGACAACTATTATATACAGAATTCCCAACAAAATGGGTATGGAATAATAAAGACAAAATTTGGACACCAAGACAAACAGGGTATGTAATCGAACGAACATTTAATATTCACCCAAGTTCAGGAGAGCTATATTATCTAAAACTATTATTAAACCATCAAAGAGGTGCAATGAGTTACGAATCTCTTCGAACAATTGATAATATAACATATCCAACAAATTTAGCAGCGTGTAATGCATTAGGCTTATTAGGCGACGACAAAGAATGGGACAACTCGATACAGGAAGCCTCACTATGGTCAACATCAAATCAATTGCGACAATTATTCACTATAATCCTATTGTTTTGTAACATAAACAATCCAACAAAATTACTCGAAAAACATTGGAAACTCATGACAGATGATATTTTGCACAGAATCAAAAAACTATTCAACAATCCAAATTTCCACATTCCTGAAAAAGAATTTTATAACTATGTGCTATACGAATTGGAAAAACTATTGAACTTAAATGCATCTTCTTTAATAAATTTTAATTTACCGCTCCCTATAGGAACATTAATCCATGACTTAAATAATAGACTATTACGAGAAGAACTTAATTATGATACAAACAAGTTAAAAAATGAAAACTCCATGTTAACAAAGAATTTAAATTGCGAGCAACGACGTATCTATGAACAAATAATACAATCACTCGATAATAAAAAGCAAGAGTTATTATTTGTTTATGGACATGGAGGAACAGGAAAAACTTATTTATGGAACGCGATAATCACAAATATAAGATCAAATAACGAGATTGTTCTGGCTGTCGCATCCTCTAGAATAGCCTCATTATTATTACCCTAAGGTAGAACAGCGCATTCAAGATTTCAAATACCATTATCAATAGATAAATTTTCTACCTGTCACATCAAAAAAGGTACTCAGCTAGCTAAACTAATAGAAAAAACATCATTAATTCTTTGGGATGAAGCACTAATGAATAACAAATATTGTTTTGAAGCTTTAGATAAAACATTACAAGATTTAAAGAATAACGATATCCAACCATTTGGCGGAATGTCTATTATACTAGGTGGCGATTTTCGACAAATATTACCTGTAATTCCAGCAGGAACAAAAGAGCATATAATAAATGTAAGCATAAATAGTTCATATCTATGGCTGCACTTCAAAATACTGACTTTAACCGAAAACATGCGATTAAAACATCCAAGACTCACTGAATAGGAAAAAAATGAAATCCTAGAATTTTCGAATTGGATATTAAGCATTGGAAATGGTGTAGCTGAAGGAATCAAGGATCCAGAAAATGAAGATGCTACATGGGTTAAAATACCGAATAAATTCATACTGCATTACAACTCAAATCCAATTCAAAAAATGTCGACAATTATATATGATAATCTTAAAAAATTATAACAATATTGATTACCTACAACAACGAGCGATAGTAACTCCAAAAAACAAAACCGCTGATGATATCAACAAATATATATTATCTTTAATTCCTGGTGAATCAAGATCATACTACAGCTATGACACAATAACATCGTCGACCGACAATATTGATGAACTTAATATTTTATACCCACAAGAATTTTTGCACACACTCAATTTTAATGGGGTTCCACCACATGAACTAAGTCTTAAGATTGGCACTCCAATTATGTTATTAAGAAATCTAAATCAATCAATAGGCTTATGTAATGAAACAAGGCTCATCATTACACAATTGACAAACAAAATAATTGAAGGACAAATCATAAACTCAAACCACACAGATGAAAAGGCTTATATACCCAGAATTGATATGATCGTACATGAATCTAAATGGCCATTTGCACTGAAAAGGTGGCAATTTCCTGTAAAAATTTGTTACGCAATGACAATAAATAAAAGTCAAGGGCAATCGTTAAACAAAATTGGGGTTTATTTAGAAAATGAAATCTTTACACATGGTCAATTATACGTTGCTCTATCAAGAGTGACAACTCCTAAAGGACTGTACATATTAGTCCACGACTCAATTAACAAACATCCAAATCACGTTAAAAATATAGTTTACAAAGAAATTTTAGACAACGTTACAAGATAATATAGTTTGCTTCATTACAATATTACCACTCATAATATAATAGCTAACAAACAAAATAAAAATTCCTGATCTTTACCTCAAACTATAAAAAGATTCCGTTGAAATACTTATATCAAAGATATTCATTGAAGATCGATCTATACGCCTATTATCTCCACCAACAAAAATTACTCTTACGCTGCAATTACTCGCGTTAGCAACATTAATTTCAGAAGCACATCTTTTAAAGAAGATCATTGCAAGGTAACTAATTATAACTAATCAACAGCACGTCAACATTTTTTTTAGATTACAACATATAAATTGTCGCCTACTTTATTGTTGCAGTTATGAAACCGAACCTACACCGTCTTCCAACAAACAAAAGGTAGTCAGGTGCTAATCAAACCTTCAACCTTCCACCAAACTTAATAACACATCATTACTAATTAACTGCTATTCTAACTTAGTCCCTCTATTTGTTTTCTCCCCAAATTCATGAAAAACTACGGCATAAAGACAAATAAATACTGTAATTCAATTACTGAACTCCTTTTATTATGTAAATATACAACTGTACTGCAGCAACGCCGCGGGCACTTTTGCTCGTTATATATTAAATATGATACATATTTAGACTAAAAATATTTTTATTCTATTTAAATATAATATTTATTTAAATAAAAAATATTTAAATTATATTATACATGATATAATTGATAAAAATAAAAAAAAGAAAAGAGAGAAAGAAAATAATGATATGATTGATAAAAGTAGTTGAAAAAATGAAATAATAAATAATAAGACGCCATTTAGAATTCTAAGGGGGCGTTTGGTAAACGTATTGCATTTTGATTGTATTTGAATGAAATTTATTTTTTGAATGTTGTATTGGCTTGAAAAATATTTGTTTTGTATTTGAATGAAATGTGTGTTTGGATGAAAAGTATTTTAGAGTTGAAAAGTTGATCTGCTTGGTAAAAGTAGAGATAAATAGTAAAGTTGAAAAGTTGATGTGATTCTTTTAAAAATGTTTTGAATAGTAATTGTTTTCGTAACATTGTTGTAAAATTTGTGTTTGGTATAAAATTATATTGTATTTGAGTAAAATTAAAATGAAATATTTTTCCCAAACGTCCCCTAAAACAAAGTTTTTAAGGCTGTGTTTGTTTTTGTTTTAAGGATGGTTTTCACGATTTTTTAGAGAATCGTTTTTGAAAACCATTTGAAATCTTGTTTGTTTTTGTTTGGTTTTGAAAACAAAACCTGAAAATAATGAGTTTAATTTCAATTTTTTTAACTAAACCTTGAAAACTCTTTAAAGTCGTTTTCGACACCCCCCCCTCTCTGGGTATACACATAACCCGACTACCATTCTTTCTCAACCCTCCCGACTACCCCTCTCCAAATCTCGCCAACAAGGGTCTCGACTCCACCATTTTCTCTCTCTTTCTCGTTCGTTGCCGTCGCCCGAAGCCATCTCTCCTCCATTGGGCTAGATTTAACTCTGTCTCACCCACTCGTCATCGCCCTCGCCTAAGCTCGATCGCCTTTCATTCGGTGGTGCTTGCTGTGGTATCAATCTCGTCCAATGTGGTCGCCAGCAATAACTCTCCTGTTTTGGTCGTCTTCTGCACAAGAGGTAAGCTTCTCATCGCCAACAAGACTGTTTTTTGGACTAGTGACCTGAAAATTTGATCTGACCTAGATTTAGGGTTTTTTTTTTTTCAATTGCTCGTCGATGAACCAATCAGATATTACATTTTGTTGTAAATGCCTAATAACAAAATTTCTATCGAATTTGAGTTGCTTTGATAATTTTTGTTTCATGGATTATGGATGTTTGGTGTAACGCCCCCTGATTCCGACCACCTGCAATCGTCATGAACCGACTCTACGGCCGACCAAGACGATTCGTGTGCCGAATCCAGGTCGTCAGTTTTAAACTCTTTTTCTTATAGCTCTTAATTATCAGGGTCTAAAATTTCGCCTATAATTTTTTTTCTTTAATACATACTTTTTCTTAAAAAAATCATGTAAAATACAATACTAACTTTTATATGTCTTTATGAAGTACAACATAATATACAACATATAACATATATATGTACTATATATTTTGTTTTCAAACACATTCTCTTCAATTTACTAACTTTAAAAGCTCAGTGGAAAACTTATGGCAGGACCAAGTCTACGGTGAGTTCCCTATCCCTTGACACGCTCGCATCCTGCTGTCATCCAGAAATTTACTGGACAGGTTTCTTACCTGCAACATGAACAAACTGGTGAGCTAATAGGCTCAGTAAGTTCAAACATACTTAATAAGAATCATACAGATTAAAAAACACTGAAAATTCAATTCCTATGAATAGTATTATTTATCATGAATAGTACTATTCATGATGAATAGTTATTTTGACCTTTGACCAATGAATAGTAACAGTTACCTTAACTGGTTACTATTCACTTTATCCTAACGGCGTACTATTCACATATCTTAACCGAAATCACTACACTTAGCGTAAACTTCGGTTATGCTCAATTATGATTTTTATCATTTTATTGATTGTTCGTTCTCTATTTACTTTCTAATATAGAGCTCTGTTTATGGCAGTACCGATAATTATCTTTGCGCGCTGATTGGGAGGGCCTAGGGAGTGACCCTAGAGCATCGGCCTCCACAGCCCTTATATCTCCGTAGGACCTGAGAAACCTTCACCACTATGTTGGAGGGGCGGTAAGCCTTAATGGTTTCATTACCATCTTTCAATTATAGTTTTGACCAAGTGATATTAATCATCACTTTAAGGTCACTATCCTCCATTGCACGTATGTCTTACATATTCTCTTTATCTAGGATATGTTATACTAACTAATCCACAATTTTCCTTAAGACTTTATATCTAGAGTACTTCTAGTACAAATAAAATAACACAGTATTTTATGTTGCAGACACGAAAATGCTTGAACTTACCAATACTGCGCTAGTGTCTACTTCCGGAACTCCTCCGTAGTTCTATCTCTATTTTGAGTTCGTACAGACATAATGTTGTCTGTTAATACCCTATATTAATTATCACTTTTAAATATACATTAATTTTACTTAACACACCCGTGTTCAAGCCCGTGAACCTCTTGAGTTGTAAAATTTTTCCTATACACAGCCGTATATTCCTCTACACGCCCGTGTTCTTTAGAATTTTTAGACTTTTAACTCTAAAACCTTTTATTTGAGTCTTAGAATTTTATATAAGTTATTCTAGGTCTTTTAGGGTCCTTTCTGAGTCTTTCGAAAATTTTTAGTCAAAATGACCATTTTGCCTCTAACGGGTCTCGGGACCGTAACTATTCCGTTCTATCATTTTTCTCCAATTTTCTAAGCCCAATTATTTTAAAATAATATTCCCTAAGCTTCTGTATTATTTTACAGCTTAAATTGCTGCAAAATCTCAATTTCATTTTTTTCCGACCCTCGATTACTATTCATCCGTCACCTAGAGTCATTTCTTGTTTTTCGAGCATTTCGGAGTCTCAAATGACCATTTCACTACTCTTAAAACGTTTTTCATCCTATCCCCGGCCCTCGGTCCTCGAAAGGCTCGAGTTTTCTATCCCGACCTAAATTTTTCCCTCGTTTCCCAAAATAACCCTAACATAAAATTTTTTTTTCCTATTTTAGGCATTTTAGTCATTCAGGGTCGGTTTCCTATTCCTTTTGGGTTGGTTTTCCATTTCTAACCCTAATCTACCGAGGGTCCCTATTTCCTTCCTGAGTCCAATATTTTTACCCCTCGTTTTCCGAAATACCCTTATGCCGATTTTAGAAATTTCGGCAGCATTTCCGCTTATATTTTAAGGTTTCCTGGCGTTAGGTACACCTCAGAACCTTTGTACCTGCCACGTACTATACCAGAGGCCTATTTTATACAAAGTTTTCAAACTTTGTATAAAAATTTTCCACATAATTCAATATTCAAGAATCAATACAAAATAACAATATTTTTCCAAATTAGCCTCGGTTTATATGTTAATCATCACCAAATAATTTTTTCATCACAACATATCATCCTTAGGTTTTCTAATGTATAAAGTAACATCAAAACTTAACAAAACATGTATTCTAACCCTAGCATAGCCACGAATTTTCATGCATAAACACATAGAAAATCTTGTTTTCTTTCCTAGGGTTTTTATCAACATTTTTCAACACTAAAAATTTTTCATTTCTTCGTGTTCATTCCCACTGTTTTAGCAAGAAAATTGCATCAAAATTTTCTTGTTTCCCTTATCCAATTCATGCTTAGTTCAACACATGATTAAATGAGCATATACACTAAACCAAAACATCAATACTCATGCATTTTTCACACCCCTAATGCCATGGATTTCCAAGAGAAACATGCAAAACTTTTGCTTGTTTTTAAACCCTAATTCATGTTTTAATCTCTACAACACCAAACTCATCACAACATCATCATATCATAAACTAAATAACAATTTTTTTCCATTGTTTTCACACTCTCATACCCATGGATTTTCTAAGGAAAATCAAAGAGAAAAGCTTCAATTTTGAAACTTACCTTAACTAGTTGATGACTTGATGTTGGAATTGCAATGCAAGCTAAGTTTGGTGTGAAATTTTCAACACAATTTTGGCTTACAAGGGGGGAGAAGGCCACGGATTTGGGCTGACGAAAAGAGGCAAGAGTTTGGCTAATTTTTCCATTTTTTTGAATGGATTTTGATGTCTATGTATAGGCAAAACTCAAGGACTTTTTTGTAATTTTTTTTCCAATAATTTACTAATTGTTCAAGGACTAAAAAATAAGGATTTTGGGGCAAAATCAATTTTTTTCTTTCTTCCCTTAAAAGTGGCCGAATGGCCTTTTCTTAAATTTTTTTAAATTTTTCATTGGCTTTTTGGCATGATCTTAGCCATTGATTATAAAGTAACCTAATCTAAACCATACACCTTTCAAAATTACTTTCCTAATTAAAGAAAATAATTTTGGTTTATGACATAATCATGGTGATGTCATCCTACTATTTATATTAATTCACTAATTAATTCCTGGTCAATTTTTGACCGAAATCCGATCCGAACGGAACTTCATCGGAATCGCGTAGGCGGGTTCCGGGCGCCTCCGGTGCGATCGGTTTATTTTATTTTGCTTTTGTTTCGTCAGAATTTTTTACGATAAATTTCTATCATTTTAGTGTGTTTCGATGCACTCTCTAGGGTTTTTCGGCTCTGATTTCGAACCATCTCACCCAATTATGTTCGGTAAGATTTTCCATCTCCAAATTCACTTACTTTAACACTGTCAGAACATTTTTACACTATTCACAATAGTATTAAAACATAACTTTTTCATATTTTATTTATTGAAATTGTTATATACATACAATTTTAACCTACTCTGAGAATTTAAAATTCCTGGTTATCACATTCACCCCTCCTTATAGAATTTTCGTCCTCAAAAATTTAGAAAAAGTGGAGATACAAATTTCTAATTTCGTCTTCACATTCCCATGTAGCCTCTTCCACGTTGTGATTTCTCCACAGCACTTTGACTAATGGGATTGTTTTATTCCTCAAAACTTTATCCTCGCGTGCCAGTATTTGAATAGGTCTCTCTTCGTAGGTCAGGTCTTCCTGAATCTGGATCGGTTCATGTTTCAGCACATGGGACGGATCTAATATGTACTTCCGTAGCATCGACACATGAAACACATTATATACTGCCGACATTTCTGGAGGTAATGCCCATCTATAGGTAACTTTACCAATGCGTTTGATAATCTTGTATGGCCCAATATATCTTGGACTCAATTTCTCCTTTTTCCCGAACTGTATTATTCCTTTCATCAGTGAAACTCTTAGGAATACGAAATCCCTTTCATTGAACTCCAGGGATCTTCGTCTCCTGTCCGTGTAACTCTTCTGTCGGCTCTGGGCTATCTTCATCTGCTGCTGTATTTTTGTAATTGCATCCACTGTCTCTTGTACGAAATCTATCTTATGCAGTCGTTTTTCTTGTAGGTTGTACTAATGAACCAGTGATCTACACTTCCTTCCATACAAAGCTTCATAAGGTGCCATACCTATCGAAGCTTGGTAGCTGTTGTTATATGATAACTCTACTAATGGAAGTTTCTCATTCTAGCTTCTCGGGAAATCTATTGTATACACACGCAGCATGTCTTCTAGCGTTTGAATGGTTCGCTCAGATTACCCGTCTGTCTGCGGATGAAATGCTGTGCTCAGTCATACTTCTGTGCCCATAGCTTCTTGTACACATGTCTAGAAGTTCGAAGTGAATCGTGGATCACGATCTGACACAATGGATTTAGGAATACCATGTAGCCTGACTATGTGGTTAACATATAAGCTCGCTAACTTTTTCAACGAGAAGGTCATTTTTACTGCAATAAACCTTGTCGTCTTTGTTAATCTGTCTACAATAACCCAAATGGCATCATAGCCCTCTCGGGTCTTCGGTAGTCCTACCACAAAGTCCATTGTGATATGTTCCCATTTCCACTCAAGAATTTCCAACGGCTCTAACTTGACAATGTTCGGCTTTAACTTTTTGGCACGTCATACATCTGCTTAGAAACTTAACTATATCCTTCTTCATCCCTTTTCACCAGAATTGCAGTTTTAAATCCTGGTACATCTTGCTGGCTCCGGGATGTACTGAGTAGGGCATTTCATGAGCTTCAACTATAATTCGCCTTCTTAATCCTTCATCATCTGGAATTTGAATTCTCCCCTGATGTAGGATTAATCCATCTTCAGACGCTTCCTTTTGTGAACTTGCTAGCTTCAGATCTCATTTCTGAGCTTCCTTGATGTCTTTATACAATGTTTACTCCAGTTGTAACGCAGTTAGCTTTCCAACTATTAGCTCCATCTCCAGCATATTGATTTTCTGCTGTAATGGCTTTGGAAGTTTCCCAATCGGTAGTTACTGCGGAATAGTAGATTTCCTACTTAATGCATCTACAATGCTATTGGTTTTTCCTAGGTGATAGAGGATTTCACAAGCATAATCTTTTACCAGCTCTAGCCATCTCCTTTGCCACATATTTAGCTCTTTCTGTGTGAAGAAATATTTTAGACTCTGGTGGTCCGTATAAATCTGCACTGAGCTCCATAGAGATAGTGTCGCCAGATCTTTAACGCGAACACTACTATGACAAGCTCCATATCGTGCGTGGGATAATTTTTCTCATGGTCCTTTAATTGACGCGAGACATAGGCAATCACCTTATCACCTTGCATCAAGACGGCTCCTAATCCCAACTTCGAGGCGTCATTGTATATCACGAACATCTCCCCTTCAGTCGGAAGTGTAAGTATTGGCGTACTCGTTAGTCGTTTCTTCAACTCTTGGAAGCTTTTCTTGCACTGTTTAGTCCATTCATACTTCTTTTCCTTGCGTGTAAGCGCCGTGATAGGAGCAGCAAGTGTTTGCAGATCTGTGATATATGCAATTAAACGCAAGTATACGTATCGCATCCAAGTAATATATGATGAGAAAGAGTGTCGTACCCACGAGGAAAGTGCTTTTGTATTCAAATGTAATTGTTTTTACAAGAAAATCTACTTAACTAGACAAGTAACTAAATGAATTTCAATTATGGAGAAAGAATAAAATGGTAAACAGAATTTAACAAGAATTAAAATGGAATTTCCAGGTATAAAATTCAGGATTTATATTTGCACAATCAATTGGAAGAAATAAGTTGCAAGTCACTTTCCTTTCACAGTTCTGAAATCGTGCTACAGCTTTGCTATAGCATCATTCTTTCTAGTCAGGATATAGAAAAAAATTACGTTTAGCTCTCAGATTCTAAGCCTGCATATTCCTATGTAGATTCAGATTCGAGACAATCAATTAAGAACGTTATCCTTAAAGACCATGTGATGGATGACTATTCCTAGCTTACCCACAGATTTGATTAATTTTTACTCTGAAACTAACCAAACACATGTTATTCAATCTCAGTCAATTCATTAAACGTTTTCCAACATTCACGAATCAGTTGCTAATATCAGATTCCCTTCCAAGATCTAATACCAGATCAAATAGAATAAGCACAGATTGAACAATAAAAAGAATTATACTAAGCAAAACTGCACAGATATCAATTCTGTTCAAGTACTCATGACTCACAACTTAGCTAAATTAAGCTTCCATGAATTCAGCCAAAATCGCAAAACGACTTTGATTAAACATCAAAATACTGTTATTCGAAAAGAAAGATTGAAATCAATACAAAACAGAATTAAGCAGTAATGATCTCCCCTTCTCCAAGGTTCGAATCAAGCTGGTACAGCTCCAATGCCTTAAGCGATCTGTGAAGAATGAACCCAGACGAATTCCTTCTTGAGATGTTGAATTCCTCACGATCCGGCTGAAGTTGCTCTCAATTCCACTTTATATTTCTTTTCCGATTTTCCTTTTTGCTCTGTTTTTCTCTCTTCCGATTCTGTTATTTCTCCCTCTTTCTTTTTCTGTTATCTTTTTCCCGTATATCCCCCTGTCCTCTTCTTTCAGCTCAGCTTTTATAGTACAAAAAGGGAACATTTAAACCCTACTTGTAACATGTGGATGATCCTCTGGCTGGCCGTGGACGTCGTGGTAATACTGGGCAATGATGCTGACATTTGGAAGAATGATTGACATCATCAAAATTGGCCAGCGTGGATTAAAATGTGCGCACATTCAGCAGACCACGTCAACCAACGCCTGCTGCAGCTTTGCTATGGCAATGCTACGGCAACGTCCAATTTTCAGCATTCTTCACGCTGCAAAGTTCTGCCATTCACCAAAAACAAAAACCAAACTCCAAGAACATATCACATGTTAAAAGACTTCAAAATGCTCTAACAAAGGTCGATTCCCATGTGCTACTAAGAATGAACTTTCACCAATGGCCACTAAAGTCAAAAATTGATAATTCTCATTTATAGTGCCAAGAACCATGACTTTTGTGATTTTAACTTCCTAAAATGGGCTATCTAAGCATGAAAATGTAACTTCATAACTCGAGAAATTCGAGTTATCACACCCCCAAACTTAAAAGTGCTGCTCGTCCTCGAGCAGTGGCAGAATTATAAAACCAACACACAAGACAAAACAATTTATTAAGCAGATAGCAATGATTACATGTCAATCCAATCCTCACTGATCATCCTGAACATTGTATGAAGAATTACTACTCACATCCCAGATTACACTCAAAACACTTCTTTTCTAAACACGCGGAGGGGGGTTCAGAACTCATTTTAGGTACCCTTAGCTTTTAAGTCATGAACGTGGCCAGCTTAAGGACTTTTCAAGTTGATCCCACGAACTCCTATAACTCTATACAAAGGAGCCCTACCCTCAGTATCAATAGGAAATTTTCTTATTTATTTATTCATTTTTTTTTTTTTTTTTTACACTAAGTTGACTTTTTCTGCTTTTTTACGCGAGCGTCAACATGGGGCTCATGAAGACACCCGGTTACTCAACAGGAAACTCAAACTAAAGTGGGCTTTTACATTCATATTTTAAATTGCTGTTTTACGCGACTGTCAACATGGGGCTCATGAAGACATCCGGTTACTAAGCAAAATTAAAACAGCGGAATGCTCTCTTTTTATTTTATTTTGTTTGTTTGTTTTTTTTTTTTTTTGAACAATGCCACAGCTATGCTGTAGCATTGCTGTTGCAACCGGACACTCATGTTCTGACCACTGTTTGACGCGAATGTCAACATGGGGCTCATGAAGACACCCGGTTACTAAGTGGTCTAAACAGTGGAGTATCCTTCTTCACTTGAGGGCTTTTCTAAAATTCAATTCACCATTGTTGCTGGGGGTTTACAGGCTCCTAAACATAGCATTATTTAGGGATCCACAAGATCAACCTTAAATTCCTCAAACTGGCAGCAACTTTTCCACTTAGGTTATTCAGGAGAACTTCCAAATCAACCCTCTTTGTGTCCAAACTTTTGAATCAACTTCCAAAAGTAATCAATGACATAATAAGATCATACTTCAACAATGCTAAGGACTTAATTGGAATTGACATTTAATTACCACTGATCTGCTCTTTTTTTTTTTTTTTTTATATATCATAACTAGGACACTTACTATCAAAATAAAAAAAAAGTATAAAAAAAAAATAAAAAAAAAATAAAATAAAAATAAAATAAAAATAAAAATTAACAAAACAAACATTTACTAGCTAAGAAAAGTGGTGAAATGGAAAGTGGGCTTACTGATGGGTCAGACGTGGTCTAACCCCAGCCTAGTTGCTGCCTCCACTTGGTCCTTCATCTTGGCTGCGGTATAGGTGCTCGAGAAATGCAGGAAATGAGCAGAATTTCTTGCTGTTCATGCGCAGATTTTTCTGCAAAGCTTGATCTCTTGCATGCATGTAGCGCCACATCTCCTTCTGATCTCTCTTCATTTCCTGCAAGTTCTCCATGATATCGTATTGAACACATTCCACCTGGCTTACCCTCAATTCTAATTGGGCAAGTGAAAAGCTTGCGGTGGGACTTGGTTCAGATGAAGGAGCTTCTTCTTCTTCTTGCCCTTGCTCGACTCCTTCACTGCCTTGATCCTGCATTAGCCTGTTAATTGTTCTTAAGAGAATTGGCCCCTTGTTAGGAATCCAGTCATCAAACTCTTGAATCTGCACATTAGCACTTTTACAAAGCCGAGTTATCAAACAAGGAAAAATCAATGCACTTCTATCTCTTTGGGCGCAAGCTAAAATTTCTTCCCTAATTATACTGCCCACATCAATTTTCCTCCCCATTATAATTGAATGCAGAAGAGCCATTCTCTCCCAACTTACTGTTTGCCCATGGGTAGTTGGTTTGAGGGAAAACTTAATGAAATGATACCACACCTTAGCTTTAGGATTTAACCTGCAATGAAGAACTGTTAGAGATCCCTGTGGTGACCTTGTCCATTCGGTTCCAGTTGTTGTTAAGTCAGCCAGCACAGTGTCTAAAGCTTCTCTATCTGCATTTGCTAAAAACTCAGAATGCTTGTCCCCAGATCCTGATAATCCCAAGAACCCATTGATTGCATCCCTTGTAATATCCACCGGTTTCCCTCTAACATGGACTATGTTCTGAAATTTTCCTATCAAACTCGCATAGAACTCACCCACTAAAGGCATGATAGCCTCATTTGTATGTTCACAAAAGACTTTCCACTTATGGACCTTTATCATAGAACTCACAAACTCGGGCATTTCTACTGTTTTCAAATGGAAGCCTTTTTCTAGACATAACGACCTATGTGCAAAGCTCTTATTAAATCTTGTCTCTATTTCCTCATTTTCGAATCTCTTAAACTCTTTTTCTCTCTCAGCAACTTTCTTCCCCTTTCTTGCCATACTCTTCACCGGCATTTTTTTTTTTATGCAATAATGCTCAAATCACTAATCTCCAATGCTGCACTTCAATGTGCCACCCCCAAACTTAAATCTCACTAACTTCCTAAATTATGCTTTCAAAAGGACTTGTGAGACTAGGTAAGAAAGCACCTTACCTATAACAGTGGATGACCCGCGGCCAAGGATTTGGCTTTCTTCCCTTGCTTGACAGTCTTCCGCTCTTGATGTTCGGTGGAGAGCGACTTGCAGCGGCTGATGGCGGCGTGAAAAGGTTCGGTGCACGCTCAAACTTGTGCGGGAGAACTTCGGCAATTGACTCCAAGTCGCTCGGTTTGCTTCGAAAGCCCCTCTTTGTGTCGGCCTTGTTGGAGAAAATGCCGCCAACAAGGTTGGTTGGTGGGTGAACACAACTTGTTGGTTTTGATGTTAGAGAATGGGGAAGGTGAGAATGATTACAAATATGAGAAAGGAGGAGTGTGGAGGTGGGATTTTTAGAGAGAGAAACGGCGAATTTCTAGAGAGAGAACCGGCGGCTTTTATGCATGCATGGAAAAAAAACCGAAAATGGATGGAAAAGAAACTGAAATGTGATGAGGAATGGTGTGGCTTACTCGGCTTTGACGGCAAGGATGAAAATGGTGGAGATTTCGGCGACGTTCGGTGCTCGGCGTTTTGGTGTTCGGCGTTTTTGGTGGGGGCGGCAGATAAAGGAGAGTGAAAGGAGAAAAGAAAATAATAAAAGGGGCCCTTATGTAGGGTTTTCGAGGGCTCCCTTTTTTTTTTTTTTTTTAATATTTTTTTAATTTTTTAATTTTTTAATTTTTTAATTTTTTTTTTATTTTTTATTTTTTTAAATTTTTTTTTTTTTTAATGAAACTGTGCGTTTTGTATCTCCCCTCATCACCCAGACTTACGTTTCACGACACCTTCACTGCAATAATAATGCCACAGCTTTGCTATAGCATTGTTATTGCAGTGTTTCTGAATCACCAAACATGCACTCTGTCTCTGTTTCATCTTCAGTGGCTCCAGTACCCATATACTTGTTCTTCAAATCACCTGCAACAAACACATATTATGAAGAGTCTGAATCACAGTAAAACAAAGAAACTAGAGAGATATGCACTAAATAAAGCAAGACAACTAACTAACTAAAAATAAAATAAAATTGACTAATGCAAGGGTTGCCTCCCTTGAGCGCTTGTTTTTCGGTCGACGGCCCGACCATCCCTTATGCTCATGGGTCTTGAAGAATGATTGAAGTCTTCTCCCTGTCCACATTCCCTCCGAAATAATGTTTGAGACGCTGCCCATTCACTGTGAATTTTCTTCCAGAATTTTCTTCCTTTACTTCTACAGCTCCATGTGGGAATACTGTGACAACCTTGAATGGCCCACTCCAGCGTGATTTGAGTTTCCCAGGAAATAGCTTGAGTCTTGAGTTAAAAAGGAGGACCTGCTGCCCTTCCTCAAACTCGCGGGGAAGGATTTTACTATCATGCCACCGCTTGGTTTTCTCCTTAAACAATTTGGCATTCTCATAAGCTTGTAGTCTGAACTCGTCAAGCTCATTCAGCTGTAACATTCTCTTTTCTCCAGCCAACTTCAAGTCCAAATTAATCTTAGTAACAGCCCAGTATGCTCTGTGTTCAAGTTCTACTGGCAAGTGGCATGCCTTGCCAAAAACAAGTCTGTATGGTGAGGATCCAAGGGGTGTTTTGTAGGCTGTTCTCAGCGCCCAAAGTGCATCGGTTAGGCACTGTGACCAATCCTTACGTGATGGCCCTACCACCTTCTCCAGTATCCTCTTTATTTCTCTGTTTGATACTTCCACCTGTCCGTTTGTCTGAGGATGATATGTAGTTGCCACCTTGTGTTTGACTCCATATTTCATTACCACACTATCAAACTGTTTGCTCACAAAATGCGTGCCATTGTCGCTAATGATTGCCCGAGGTGTTCCGAATCTAGTGAAGATGTTTCTCTTGAGGAACTTCACCACTGCTTTTGAGTCATTAGTAGGCAATGCCTCAGCCTCCACCCACTTGGATACGTAATCCACTGCTACAAGAATATATGTATTCCCATAGGATGGCACGAACGGTCCCATGAAATCAATTCCCCAAACATCAAAAACCTCAACTTCAAGAATGTTGTTCAAGGGCATTTCATGCCTCCTTGTAATGTTTCCAACCTTTTGACACCTCTCACACTTCATGGCGTAAATGTTGGCATCCTTGAATAATGTGGGCCAGAACAAACCTGATTGCAGGACTTTTGCGGCTGTCCGAGTGCCTCCATAATGACCTCCATATGATGAAGAATGGCAGTGATAGAGAACATCCTCCATTTCCTCTTCAGGAATGCATCTCCTCAACACTTGATCAGCGCATTGCTTAAATAGATATGGTTCATCCCAAAAATAAGAACGAAGATCATGCATAAACTTCTTCAATTGCTGCCTAGACAATTCTGGAGGTAACAGCCCACTTACCAAATAATTGACAAAATCAGCGTACCATGGTATAGTCGACTGGGTAACTGTAAATAACTGCTCGTCAGGGAATGTTTCTCTAATGAGCTGGTTTTCTTGTCCTTCACTTCCATTGTCCAGTCTTGAAAGGTGATCAGCTACTTGGTTTTCAGCCCCCCTTCGGTCCTTGATCTCTAAATCAAATTCTTGAAGTAGAAGAACCCACCGAATCAACCTAGGTTTTGCATCTTTCTTCTGAATGAGGTATTTAATTGCTGCATGATCAGTGTATACAACTACCTTTGCACCCACGAGATAAGCTCTAAATTTTTCAAAAGCATATACAACTGACAACAATTCTTTCTCAGTCACCGTATAATTCAACTGAGCTCCTGTGAGTGTCCTGCTCGCATAATAGATGGAATGAAACACTTTGCTCCTGCGTTGGCCCAACACAGCTCCTACCGCCATATCACTTGCATCACACATCACCTCAAAGGGTAATGACCAGTCAGGTGCTACTACAATTGGCGCTGAAATCAGTTTCTTTTTTAACTCTTCGAATGCATGAAAACACTGCTCATCGAACATGAACACCGAATCTTTCTCCAGTAAGCTGCATAATGGCTTGGAGATTTTTGAAAAGTCTCTGATGAATCTTCTGTAGAACCCAGCATGTCCCAAAAAACTTCGGATTCCCTTAACTGTGGTAGGAGGAGGCATCTTTTCTATTGCCTCAATCTTTGCTTTATCCACTTCAATCCCAGCTTTAGAAACTTTGTGCCCTAAGACAATTCCTTCCTTCACCATGAAATGGCACTTCTCCCAATTGAGCACCAAATTAGTTTCTTCACATCTATGGAGAACCTTGGCCAAGTTGCTCAAGCACAAATCAAAAGAATTCCCAAAGACTGAAAAATCGTCCATGAATATCTCAAGGAAGTCCTCAACCATGTCAGAAAAAATGGCCATCATACACCGCTGGAAAGTGGCTGGTGCATTGCATAATCCGAAGGGCATCCTCCTGAACGCGAATGTGCCATACGGACAGGTAAAGGTGGTTTTAGCTTGATCCCCTGGAGCAATAGCAATCTGATTGTATCCTGAATACCCATCAAGAAAGCAATAGTATTCCTTGCCTGCCAATCTGTCTAACATTTGATCGATAAATGGCAAAGGGAAGTGATCCTTCCGAGTAGCTTTGTTGAGCTTTCGGTAGTCCATACATACTCTCCATCCTGTAACAGTTCGAGTGGGAATCAATTCATCATTCTGATTGGTTACTACCGTCATTCCTCCTTTCTTTGGTACGCATTGCACTGGACTTACCCATGAACTGTCTGAAATAGGATATACGATCCCAGCATCCAACCACTTAATGACTTCCTTCTTTACCACCTCCTTCATAATTGGATTGAGTCTTCGTTGCTGCTCAATGGATCCTCTGTAGTCGTCTTCCAACAGGATTTTGTGCATACATAATGAGGGACTGATTCCCTTGATGTCAGCAATGGTCCATCCAATGGCTTTCTTAAATCTTTTTAAAACCTGAAGCAGTTGGTCCTCTTGCTCCTCAGTTAGTGAAGCAGAAACAATGACTGGTAACGTTTCTTTATCTCCCAAATATGCATATCTGAGATGATTTGGCAAAGGCTTCAACTCTAGAGTGGGCGGCTCTTCAGTGGATGGTTTGGGCAGCTTTGTTTCTCGATCTGCTAATCCCAGTGTCTCATACTGTCTTCCCCTTACATTGTTCCTTGCTGGAATTTCCACATTATTCGACTCTTCTTGTCTTGGAAATGACTCAAGATGATCTTCCAAATCTGTCTCAAGGTGGTTCTTCTCTAGCTCCTCAATTACAGCCGACTCAAGGACCTGGATAGTTGAACATTCTTCAAATTCTTCAGGAAACCTCATTGCCTTCAAAACATTAAAAGTGACTTGTTCATCATTCATCCTCATAGTCAATTCACCCTTTTGCACATCTATTAGAGCTCGTCCTGTGGCCAAAAATGGACGCCCAAGAATGATGGGAATCTCACGATCTGCTTCAAAATCAAGGATGATAAAATCTGCTGGGAAGATGAATTTATCGACTTTAACAAGAACATCCTCAATCTTCCCTTCAGGATGAGTTAACGATCTATCTGCTAACTGTAGGGTGACTGTAGTTGGCCTTGCTTTACCCACACCCAACTTTCTGAACACCGACATTGGCATCAAATTAATGCTTGCTCCAAGGTCGCAAAGAGCCTTGCCAAAATAATTGTTGCCAATTGTGCATGGAATTGTGAAACTGCCTGGATCCTTCAACTTTGGTGGCAGTCTTTTCTGGAAGAAGGCGCTACTTTCTTCAGTGAGAGCAACTGTCTCAAACTCCCCCAGTCTTCTCTTCTTAGCTAAGATGTCCTTCATAAACTTTGCATAACTGGGCATTTGTTCTAGAGCTTCCACAAGTGGTATGTTGATGTGAAGTTGCTTCAAAACATCTAAAAACTTCTTAAATTGCTGGTCCTGCTGTTGCTTGTGGAATCGTTGAGGAAAAGGTGGTGGCGGTATTCTCATTTCTTGCTGCCCGATTCCTTGCTGTGGCATTGCTGTAGCAACGTTCTGATCGGCTTGAACCTGGGTTGGGAGTGTTTCAGCGACTTCTTCTTGTGGCTTATCCTTTTGGATTAAAGTGAGCTCCCTTTTTTTAGCTGTCCCAGTGTCGGGTTCTTCCAGTTTCTTTCCACTCCTCAAAACGATGGCTTTGCATTGTTCCTTGCCTTCTCTTTTTGGGTTTTCGGTATCGCTTGGCAGTGTCCCTTGTGGTCTACTGCTGAGAGCACTTGCTAACTGTCCCATTTGATTCTCCAAGCTCCTCAATGAGGCTGTGTGACTCTGCAACAATGCTGAATGGTCCTGAATACGGGTATCTGTCTTCGCCATGTGTTCCCTCAACAAACTCTCAATTGTTGATAGAGTTGTCTGTGGTGATTCTTGAACTTGCTGCCTCATGGGTTGCTGAAATCCCGGAGGGAATTGAGGTCTGTTTGGCATCGGAACTGATGATGTGCTTACACCTTGACCATAATAATTTGAAGTCGAGCCTGCATGCTGCTTGTGTCCCTGATTGTAATTATTGGGATAAGAGTTGTTATAACGCTGATAATTCCCAACAAAACAAGCTGATTCAGGGTTAGACGGGCACTGTTCAAAAACATGTCCTTCTCCACAATATACACATGAAACAGCTGCCAGTTGTGGCGGTTTTCCTCCTTGTGCCGTGCTCATAGACTTCACCATGTTTGTGAGTGTGGACAGTTGGGCTGAAAGAGCTGTAATTGAGTCTACTTCATATACACCACCTCCCCTTCTTGCGGCATTGGCTCTGTCAGTAGGCCATTGATAATTGTTCTGCGCCATCCTCTCTAGAATTTCATAAGCTTCATTGTATGACTTGGTAAGAATTGCTCCATTAGCTGAGGCATCCACAATGGTTCTAGTTTGCCCATCCAAGCCATTATAAAACGTTTTCATCTGGATCCAATGAGGAATCCCATGATGTGGGCATTTCCTGATAAGCTCCTTAAACCTCTCCCAAGCTTCATATAATGATTCACCTGAGAGCTGCTGAAAGCTAGTGATATCATTTCTGAGTTTCGCACTTTTTGTAGGTGGGAAATACTTCATCAAGAACTTCTCGGCTAGATCATCCCAAGTAAGGATTGAATTTGGTGCGAGTGCATTCAACCAGGCTCGAGCTCGATCCCTCAATGAGTATGGGAATAGCCTGAGTCGCAAAGCATCATCATCTACACCTGGCAGTTTAAAAGAATCACAGACTTCAATGAATAGCCTCAAATGCAGGTGTGGATCTTCTGTCGGCATGCCTGCGAACTGCCCTGCTGATTGAAGCATCTGGAACATAACAGGTTTGAGCTCAAAGTGAGGGGCCTGTATTTCTGGGCGTGCGATACCAGGATTAAGCCCTTCTAACATTGGGACCGCATAGTCTCTGATAGCTCGATCTCTGTTTTCTGCTCAGAGTAGTGCATTTCGAGCGTTGTTGCCCTGGTTCACGGCTGGATTTGCTTGCTGATCGGCCATTTCAGTACTTGCAGCTAAGTTACGTTGCTCCCTTCTTCTTGCACGGAAGGTTCTCTCTATTTCAGGGTCAAAAGCTTCTAATTCACCACTTCCTCGCCTGTTCATAAACCAGTGTTCCCTTCACCTGCGATCACAGTATTCAAAATCTGTTAAGTAAATTCCTTGTAGAAAATCACAAATTAACAACAAAATCACAATCCCCGGCAACGGCGCCAAAAACTTGTTTGCAGATCTGTGATATATGCAATTAAACGCAAGTATACGTATCGCATCCAAGTAATATATGATGAGAAAGAGTGTCGTACCCACGAGGAAAGTGCTTTTGTATTCAAATGTAATTGTTTTTACAAGAAAATCTACTTAACTAGACAAGTAACTAAATGAATTTCAATTATGGAGAAAGAATAAAATGGTAAACAGAATTTAACAAGAATTAAAATGGAATTTCCAGGTATAAAATTCAGGATTTATATTTGCACAATCAATTGGAAGAAATAAGTTGCAAGTCACTTTCCTTTCACAGTTCTGAAATCGTGCTACAGCTTTGCTATAGCATCATTCTTTCTAGTCAGGATATAGAAAAAAATTACGTTTAGCTCTCAGATTCTAAGCCTGCATATTCCTATGTAGATTCAGATTCGAGACAATCAATTAAGAACGTTATCCTTAAAGACCATGTGATGGATGACTATTCCTAGCTTACCCACAGATTTGATTAATTTTTACTCTGAAACTAACCAAACACATGTTATTCAATCTCAGTCAATTCATTAAACGTTTTCCAACATTCACGAATCAGTTGCTAATATCAGATTCCCTTCCAAGATCTAATACCAGATCAAATAGAATAAGCACAGATTGAACAATAAAAAGAATTATACTAAGCAAAACTGCACAGATATCAATTCTGTTCAAGTACTCATGACTCACAACTTAGCTAAATTAAGCTTCCATGAATTCAGCCAAAATCGCAAAACGACTTTGATTAAACATCAAAATACTGTTATTCGAAAAGAAAGATTGAAATCAATACAAAACAGAATTAAGCAGTAATGATCTCCCCTTCTCCAAGGTTCGAATCAAGCTGGTACAGCTCCAATGCCTTAAGCGATCTGTGAAGAATGAACCCAGACGAATTCCTTCTTGAGATGTTGAATTCCTCACGATCCGGCTGAAGTTGCTCTCAATTCCACTTTATATTTCTTTTCCGATTTTCCTTTTTGCTCTGTTTTTCTCTCTTCCGATTCTGTTATTTCTCCCTCTTTCTTTTTCTGTTATCTTTTTCCCGTATATCCCCCTGTCCTCTTCTTTCAGCTCAGCTTTTATAGTACAAAAAGGGAACATTTAAACCCTACTTGTAACATGTGGATGATCCTCTGGCTGGCCGTGGACGTCGTGGTAATACTGGGCAATGATGCTGACATTTGGAAGAATGATTGACATCATCAAAATTGGCCAGCGTGGATTAAAATGTGCGCACATTCAGCAGACCACGTCAACCAACGCCTGCTGCAGCTTTGCTATGGCAATGCTACGGCAACGTCCAATTTTCAGCATTCTTCACGCTGCAAAGTTCTGCCATTCACCAAAAACAAAAACCAAACTCCAAGAACATATCACATGTTAAAAGACTTCAAAATGCTCTAACAAAGGTCGATTCCCATGTGCTACTAAGAATGAACTTTCACCAATGGCCACTAAAGTCAAAAATTGATAATTCTCATTTATAGTGCCAAGAACCATGACTTTTGTGATTTTAACTTCCTAAAATGGGCTATCTAAGCATGAAAATGTAACTTCATAACTCGAGAAATTCGAGTTATCAGCAAGTCACGCAAATCCTTTAACAAATCTTCTATAATAGCCGGCTAGACCTAAGAAACTTCGTATTTCCGTCATGCTCTTAGGTGTGAGCCATTCGTTGATCGCCTCCACTTTTGCAGGATCCACAGCGATTCCTTCCTTGGAAACCACGTGTCTAAGAAAATGTACTCTATCCAGCCAGAATTCACATGTGGAGAATTTGGCATAGAGTTTATGCTCCCTTATTGTCTGCAACATAACTTTCAAATGCTCCTCGTGCTCTTTGCGAGTCTTTGAATATATGAGAATGTTATCGATAAACACAATGACAAACTTATCTAGATATTCCTTAAAGACTCGATTCATCAAGTCTATAAAAGCTGCGGGCGTATTTGTTAACCCAAACGGCATCACAAGGAATTCGTAATGACCGTAGCGGGTCCAAAATGCGGTTTTATGGATGTCACTCTCCTTGATCTTCAGTTGATGATATCCTGATCGCAGATCAATCTTGGAGAATACTGCTGTGCCTTTTAGTTGATCAAATAGGTCGTCAATTCTAGGTAATAGATACCTATTCTTGACAGTGACCTTGTTCAACTCCTGATAATCGATGCACATCCGAAATGATCCATCTTTCTTCTTAACGAACAGCAGTGGAGCACCCTATGGGGAATAGCTCGAGCGTATAAATCCTTTGTCAAGAAGTTCCTTCAGCTGTTCCTGCAACTCTTTTAACTCTGTCGATGCCATCTGGTATGGTGCCTTTGAGATAGGTGCAGTTCCTGGCATCAGCTCGATCTCGAAGGAAATTTCTCGTTCAGACGGCAATCCTCGTAATTGTTTTGAAAAGACATCAATGAATTCCTTCACAATAGGAACGTCTTCGGGTTGGACTTTTCATTCCTTCGTCACGTCCAATACACATGTTAGATATCCAGCACAACCGCTAGACATCAGTCTCTTTGCTTCCATTGAGTTGATCATTATCTTCTTGGATCTGCATGACGTATCGACGTACTCAAATCCCTCTTCTTGTTTGGGTTGAAATTTGATTTTCCACTTCCGGTAATCGATCGTGGCTTAATACTTTCCTAGGAAATCCATTCCTAGTATCACATCGTAGTCGGCAAGCTCCATCACGATCAATTTTGCAAACAATTCCCTATTTGCCACAATTATTAGCACATGCGGTAACCAATAATTGGACATTAGGACTTCCCTTGAAGGTAGTGTAGTTCTAAACGTCATATCCATATTATCTTTAGGATACCCTATCCTATTTGCAAACTGGTATGAAATGAAAGAATGCGTAGCTCCAGAGTCAAATAAAACAGACGCCAAATTATTAGTGACAGAGAGCTGACCTGTCACTACATTTGACGCTCCAGCTTCTGCCTCTTCTTTCGTATACACCTTGACCCTAGCATCTGCACGGGGCAAGCGTTCTTGTCTTTCCTGTCTCTCAGAATGGGATGACCTTTCAACTTTGGCCTGTAATGAATGTGCCTGGGGACGTTGTTATGACTGAGATGAACCTTGCACATTCTGCTTATTTTCTGGACAGTTTTTGGCAAAATAACCGTCCTTCCCACATTGAAAGCAGGCATTTGGGGCCAATCTACATCGATCCACATGTCTTTTCCCGCAGTTCACACAGTCTTGAACCATAGGGCCAGTATTATTGTTTGTTTTCCTCTGCTGGTTCCTATTCCTGAAATTATTTCCTTTTCTCTTCCCCTAAGACTGCTGATCAGAAGTACTTGGCTGCCTAGCCTTGACATTTGAACTTAGCTTGCTGCTTTGTCCAACTTGAGATCCAGCATGTATGGCTTTGGTTAAGACCTTTTGCTTCTTCTTCGCATCCCAGACCTCTCTCTCTCTCTCTTCCTTCTGACAGATCAGATAATACTCTGCCTTCAATGCATGACTAACACAATCAGGTACAGTGTCAAGCGGCGTCAACCCACTGTCCACCAACGCTGAGATCTTAGGATGAAACATTCCCAGCATCTTCTGGATTTTCTCCCTCTCAGTGGTAACAGCGTATGGGCACAGTCTGGACAGTTTATCAAACTTGCTGCAGACTTCTATCAATGTCATGTCTCCTTACTTCAACTCTACGAACTCTCTTTGTTGTGGTCGCAACAGTGTCGGATTATAATATTTCTGATTAAATTCTTCTAGAAAATCTAACCAAGACATCGTATACATGTTTCTCCTCAGCTTGACTGACTCCCACCAGAACCTTACATCCTTCTTCAGAACAAAGGATGTACACAGAATCTTTTCCTAGACATTCAGCTCCATAAACTCCAATATCATGTGGAGTAAAGACAACTATTCCTCAGCTTCTAGAGGGTTTGTGGAACCCTCGAACTCTAGTGGCCTCATATGTCGGAACCTTTCATATAATGGCTCCTGATTAGCCCTGGGTGGTGGTTGGGGTTGTACTACTTCTTCTGGTACAACTGACGGCACTTTTGGTTCTGATGCGGCTATTTGTGGTTCTTAGTTCTCCTCTTGTTCTTGTCTCTGCTCCATTTGCTCGAGTCTTTGTCTTAACTCAGTATTTTCCTTCATTTGGGCTTCTAACTCATCTACTCTTTCTGATAACACTGGACGTCCTCGCATGTTCCGCAGATTCCTTGGATTCATCATCTTATCCTATTTCCATTTCTTTTCATTTCAAAAGTACATCAGTTCGAAGGCTTGTTTTTCCAAAATAGCATTTCGATACTATCATATATACACATATACAGTTATACATATATACATTTGTACAACACATGTATTTCTATAACTAATCTCCTAGCTGAGGTTGCTCTAGATCGCCAAAAACTCGATTGGGTCCATTTCATCATCATCTATTCTGTTTTAAGCCTCAGACGGCGTTGATCCTTCAGCTGGATCTACACCCTCTGGTTGTCTCGACAGACCAGCCTCATGGTCATTCACCATCGGTCCAGATCCATATAGGTGATCTAACATTGCTTCTTGTAGTAACTATTCACGCCTCTTGTGCACCATGCGCTCTATCATCGTTTCTTCTTCTACTTGAGCTACATCGACAATAAACTCATGTAAAGTAACAGGGTATAAAGGGGTTACCCTCTGTCGTAGGTCTAGGGTGAGTCCCTTCTAAAATATATCACAAAAGTTATCATTTGTGATGTTGGGCAGATGACACATCTTTACAATTCTATCCTGGAATCTGACTGCATACGAGAATATAGAATCGCTCAGCATCATCTGCTGTCTCTCTACCTTCAGAACAAAGTCTCTGACATCCGCATAACTGGGCATAGCCAGTGGTGGTGATACTGTCCTACTCTTAGGAGGGTCGGCAATTGGTGCTGCACTTTTTTGTGGAAACTACTCTAGCATGACTTGGCGAAATTCAGCCTAATCATTGCTAGTTGCATCTCCTGATCACAATACTCGTAATATAACCGTGCGTCCTCACGGAATGTGCCAATGGCCATCAAAACCCAACAATCCTGATCTATATCATACTAGCGCATGATAACCTCAATGTCATGTGATAACTCTAAGAAATTAGAGTTATTCATTGATTTTCTTGTTTAAAAATAGGCTTGTCCAAGAGTGTTTACTGTTTTATGTGGTGTTTTTGTCTTTTATCTTTTAATTTTTACATGTGCCTTGGCCAAAAGTGTCTCTATGTCCTTTTCGATTAAGTAAAGGAATTTTGACTCAAAACTGTGCAAAAAGTTGGTGTTTAGCTTGGTTGTGTTTCCAGTCAGTTTTACAGGGGATGAAAATGAGAGAAGAATGCTGCAACATTTTGAGCAGAGCTGAGTTGGAATTTTGAAGTGACGTCAGTACACAACCTAGAGAAAAAGCCAAAATATCACATGGGCTTTGTGCAGCTGTCATTTTGGACCACTCAGGAGCTCTTAAAGCTAGACAAGTCAGCAAGATTGTTGCCCTAGCAAATGTTTTTCCCCAATCAGAAAAGGGACGCCGTCTAGTACAAGAGGGGGAAAATAGTACCTTCTGGACATCATCCATCAGAGACGAATACACATAAAAAAAAAAAAAGCAAAGAGTACCAGCGAAAGAAAAAAGGAAAAAAGAGGAAAGTACCAGAGAAGAAGGAGCAAGGACGTTGAAGAAAAGGAATCAAGCTTCAGCAGATTTTCTTTCTCTCCATCTGTTGCTTACCCTTTTGTAGTATTGAGCTGAATTAGACATGATTTATTTGTGGATAATGGATTTTGTTAATTACAGTATGAACTAATTTTCTTTAGCTGGGTTTGCTAATGGAACCAAGGATATGAACTGTTAACTGATTGCTGAATTTGTTATGGAAATCAATTGTTTCTTGTTCATTCATGTGTGTTAATGCGTATTTCTATTCTTGACTGGCCATCAATCTATAGAATATCAGATTTAGATTAATTCTGGAAGGGTTGATTTAAATTGGATCTCATGAATGATACATGTATGGTCTTGAAGGAATTTGTAGATCTATGGATGGTATAGGAATATATTATTCATCATGTACGACCCAAAAGAACCTATGCTTTTATTTGCATTCTTTTAGTTGATCTCACATAGGAATATGCTGAAGTAAGTTGGGAGGATAATTTTGCAAAGAGATTTGGAAAAATCCTTGCCCTCACGTGTTCTTGGTTGACAGGGTATGTTGATTGCTGTAACATTTCAGTAGCATTTTGTTAGCAGATTTGCATCATGGGGAAATTAGTAAACCTAGCTTATCCAAATTATTGTTTTATAACCAAAATCTCTGTTCCATTGTTTTTTTCTTCATTTTGATCACTACTGTATTTCTTTGTTAAGTGTATATTTTTTTTTTATTTTTTTTTCAGTAGTTTTGCAATCCATTTTTACTAGTAATCTTGTCAAACCTCTTTGATTACAATTCACTTAAATTGAACTTTACAGCTTCTACATTATATTTTTATGATATAGTCCTCGTGGGAATGATATCCGTACTCTTGTACACTATATTACTTGAACGATCTGCGCACTTGCAGATTTTAACCAACATCATGCAGCTAGTCTCGTGTAGAGATCCCCTGCTGACCTCCCTCGAACGCGGGTGGATGACTGCCTCTAAAAGCATGTACAGCTCGTACTGACACTCTAGTTCCTATACGAGCTCGATCTCCTACCACTGGAATGTCTACTGCTACTAGTGGGTTTACGATCGGTCGTGGAGGTGGTACCTGTATAGGTGCCAGTGCTACTACCCTCGGTGCTAATGGCTTTGGTACTGGTGGTCGTTGAGTAGCCCGCCGCATCATGGATGGCTTGATCACGGGTCTAGTCCATACCCGGATCGGTCCTCGAGGTCGATATGGGTGAGGTCTCACGTACGGTGGTCTAGTCATCTTAAGTCCTACAAAAATATATAATCTCAAATAAATGTAAAGTTAACTAACTTAAAGAAAGCTAACTTACTTGGATTGACGAGTAGATCGTGCTTCGTGTCAATAGGGATATTGTCAACTGCTCTGATACCAACCTGTGACGCCCCCTAATTCCGACCACCCGCAATCTTCATAAATCGACTCTATGGCCGACCAAGACGATTCGTGTGCCGAATCCGGATCGTCAGTTTTAAACTCTTTTTCTTATAACTCTTAATTATCAGGGTCTAAAATTTCACCCATAATTTTTTTTTCTTTAATACATACTTTTTCTTAAGAAAATCATGTAAAATATAATACTAACTTTTATATATCTTTATGAAGTACAACATAATATACAACATATAACATATATATGTATTGTATATTTTGTTTTCAAACACATTCTCTTCAATTTACTAACGTTTAAAGCTCAGCGGAAAACTTATGGCAGGACCAAGTTCACGGTGAGTTCCCTATCGCTTGACACGCTCACATCCTGCCATCATCCAGAAATCTACTAGATAGGTTTCTTACCTGCAACATGAATAAACTGGTGAGCTAACAGGCTTAGTAAGTTCAAACATACTTAGTAAGAATCATACAGATTCAAAAACACTGAAAACTCAATTTTCTATGAATAGTACTATTCATAATAAATAGTGACTTTGACATTTGACCGATGAATGTAACAGTTACTTGAACTGATTACTATTCACTTTACCCTAATGGGGTACTATTCACATATCTTAACTGAAATCACTACACTTAGCGTAAATTTCGGTTATGCTTAATTATGATTTTTATCATTTTATTGATTGTTCGTTCTCTATTTACTTTCTAGTACAGAGCTCTGTTTATGGCAGTATCGATAATTATATTCGTGCGCTGACTGGGAGGGCCTAGAGAGCGACCCTAGAGCATCGGCCTCTATAGCCCTTATATTCCCGTAGGACCTAGAAACCTCCACTGCTATGTTGGAGGGGCGGTACACCTTAATGGTTTCATTACCATCTTTCAATTATAGTTTTGACCAAGTGATATTAATCATCACTTTAAGGTCACTATCCTCCATTGTCCATAGGTCTTACATATTCTCTTTATCTGGGATATGTTATACTAACTAATCCCCAATTGTCCTTAAGACTTTATATCTAGAGTACATCTAGTACAAATAAAATAACACAGTATTTCATGTTGCAGACACGAAAATACTTGAACTTACCAATACTGCACTAGTATCCACTTCCGGAACTCCTCCGTAGTTCTATCTCTATTTTGGGTTCCTACAGACATAATATTGTCCATTAATACCCTATATTAATTATCACTTTTAAATATACATTCATTTTACTTAACAATTCAACACATTTAAATTTTGTTTGTGGTACACGGCCTGCAACACGCCTGTGTCCCAACCCGTATACCTCTAGGGTTTACTCTACACGGCCATGTTGTTTACTATCTAGCCGTATAACTGTACACGGCTTGATACACGCCCGTGTTCAAATCCGTGTACCTCTCGGGTTGTAAAATTTTTCCTATACACGGCCGTGTATTCCTCTACATGCCCGTGTTCCTTAAAATTTTTAGATTTTTAACATTAAAACCTTTAATTTGAGTCTTAGAATTTTATATAAGTTATTCTAGGTCTTTTAGGGTTCTTTCCGAGCCTTTCAGAAATTTTTAGTAAAAATGACCGTTTTGCCCCTGACGGGTCTTGAGATCGTAACTATTCCGTTCTATCATTTTTCTCCAATTTTCTAAGCCTAATTATTATAAAATAATATTCCCTAGGCTTATGTATCATTTTACAACTTAAATTGCTGCAAAATCTCAATTTCATTTTTTTCGGGCCCTCGATTACTATTCATCCATCACCTAAGGTCGTTTCTTGTTTTTCGAGCGTTTCGGAGTCTTAAATGGCCATTTCACTATTCTTAAAACGTTTTTCATCCCGTCCCCAGCCATCGGTCCTTGAGAGGCTCGGGTTTTCTATCCCGACCTAAATTTTTCCCTCGTTTTCCAAAATACCCCTAACATGAATTTTTTTTTTTCCTGTTTTAGGCATTTTAGTCATTCAGGTTTGGTTTACTATTCCTTTTGGGTTGGTTTTCCATTTCTAACCCTAATCTACCGAGGGGTCTCTGTTTCCTTCCCGAGTCCAATATTTTTACCTCTCGTTTCCCGAAATGCCCTTATGCCGATTTTAGAAATTTCGACAGTATTTCCGCTTGTATTTTAAGGTTTCCTGACGTTAGGTACGCCTCAGAACCTTTGTGCCGGTCACGTACTATACCAGAGGCCTATTTTATACAAAGTTTCCAAATTTTGTATAAAAATTTTCCACATAATTCAATATTCAAGAATCAACACAAAATAACAATATTTTTCCAAACTAGCCTCGGTTTACATGTTAATCATCACCAAATAATTTTTTCATCACAACATATCATTTTTAGGTTTTCTAATGTATAAAGGAACATCAAAACCTAACAAAACATGCATTCTAACCCTGGCATAGCCACGGATTTTCATGCATAAACACATAGAAAATCTTGTTTTCTTTCCTAGGGTTTTTATCAACATTTTTCAACACTAAAAATTTTCCATTTCTTAGTGTTCATTCCCACAGTTTTAGTAAGAAAATTACATCAAAATTTTCTTGTTTCCCTATTTCAATTCATGCTTAGTTCAAAACATAATTAAATGAGCATAAACACTAAACCAAAACATCAATACTCATGCATTTTTCACACCCCTAATGCCACGGATTTCCAAGAGAAATATGCAAAATTTTTGCTTGTTTTTGAACCCTAATTCATGCTTTAATCTCTACAACACCAAACTCATCACAACATCATCATATCATCAACTAAATAACAAATTTTTTCTATTGTTTTCACACTCTCATACCCGTTGATTTTCTAAGGAAAATCAAAGAGAAAAGCTTCAATTTTGAAGCTTACCTTAACTAGTTGATGACTTGATGTTGGAATTGCAATGCAAGCTAAGTTTGGTGTGACATTTTCAACAAAATTGTGGCTTACAAGGGGGGAGAAGGCCACGGATTTGGGCTGAAGAAAATAGGCAAGAGTTTGGCTAATTTTTTCATTTTTTTGAATGGATTTTGATGCCTATTTATAGGCAAAACTCAAGGACTTTTTTGTAATTTTTTTCCAACAATTTGCTAATTGTTCAAGGACTAAAAAGTAAAGATTTTGGGGCAAAATCAAATTTTTTCTTTCTTCCCTTACAAGTGGCCGAATGGCCTTTTTTAAAATTTTTTTAAAATTTTTCAATGGCTTTTTAGCATGATCTTGGCCATTGATCATAAAGTAACCTAATCTAAACCATACTCCTTTCAAAATTACTTTCCTAATTAAAGAAAATAATTTTGGTTTATGACATAATCACGGTGATGTCGTCCTACTATTTATATTAATTCACTAATTAATTCGTAGTCAATTTTTGACCGAAATCCGATCCGAACGGAACTTCACCGGAATCGCGTAGGCGGGTTCCAGGCACCTCCGGTGCGATCGGTTTGTTTTATTTTGCTTCCGTTTAGTCAGAATTTTCTACCGTAAATTTCTATCGTTTTAGTGCATTTTGATGCACTTTCTAGGGTTTTTCGGCTCTAATTTCGAACCATCTCACCAAATTATGTCCGATAAGATTTTTCATCTCCGAACTCACTTGCTTTAACACTGCCAGAACATTTTTACACTATTCACAACAGTATTAAAACATAACTTTTTCATATTTTATTTATTGAAATTGTTATATACATACAATTTTAACCTACTTCGAGAATTTAAAATTCCCGGTTATCGCATCTGGGTTAATGAATTTGGGAAAGTTCTTGAGTTGATGTTGACAATGGTTTGTGTTTGCTCTAATCTGTCATTTTCAGAAAGCAACCCGAATGTTGTTCTTATCGTATTTCGTCAATTTAAGAAAATCCCTAAATTCTTGAAAACTAGTTTCCATCTCCATTCTTTATAAATCTAAAATGCTAAATTTGATTGTTTGTTGCCTTAATTGTGGTTTGATAGTCAGTTTAAGCCTTTTTGAAAGAGAAATTTTTTTATGATTTTAGTGAAACCCTAATCTTTCTTAAGCTGTTAGTTTTTTGACTCTTAATGAGAAAAATCTAAGGCATATTGCAAATCATTGTTGTTTTACCTCCGATTATCATGATATGATTAAACTTGTTGTTTCACTAAATTGCTAATGAGACATGTTTTTGTATTAAAGTTTGTGAAATTGAGGAAAAATCATGAGATACGGTTTGATGAGTTGGAACTTGGTTTATGATTTCGCATTATTCCTATGGGATGTTTGATTTTATATTTAGTTAAATATAATTTTTGAGGTTGGTTATCATGTCGAGTTTTTGATGATTGTGATTTTTGAAATGGCTTTTCTTGTGTATTTTTTCATTTTAGATTTAGGTACTGACCATGGTGTCATGGTGGTGGGTTTTGGTACATGTGATTTCTTATTACAGGTTCTTAACATAGAAACTACGGGAATCGAGCAGAACCAGGGAAATTCTACCCAATTCTATAAACCTGTTGACTGGATGTACACCATCGATTAATTGGACCCTGTTTAGTTGTTGTTGTGAGAACCATTTTCCTATGGAAAACAGTATGGTGTCAGAAATTTTTCTATGGTTGAACAATTGATGACAGTTCTTGAAAGTTTTTTTTGTTACTCATATGTATTTTAAGGATGAATTGTAATAATTGTCTTAGCTAGTAATTAAATTAGAATAATTCATTGCTATGGAGTCTACATGTCCTTAATATGCTTTAACATTGACTTTTGGTGTTGTATGGTGTGGTCTTGCATATTAATCATTTTAACATTTTGTTGTACATGATTTCCTTCTATTTATATTTGATATTTAAACCAACCATTTGAAATGTCTTAGAAAGAGGGGACAAATGGTATTTTGTGTGTATATATATATTATATGAGAAATATATGAATATTTATATATTAATTAAAATTTTTATTAATTTTTATTTTTTGGTATTCATAAAAATGTTTTTAAAATTAAACGTAAATATGTTGGACCAAAGTACTTATGAAATGATTGGTTGTCAAAAATATAACCAAACACAGTTTCATTTTTTATTTTTGAAAACACACACTCAGAAAATATAACCAAACATAGTTTCAGAAACAATCTCAGAATAGTTTTCAAAACGATTTCATTTTTAGTTTTTTTGAAAATGTAACGGATTTCAAAAACAATACCAAGCTCTACCTAAAACACTTTTTTGGTACTTTTTTTTTCACTTCACCGTCAGTTTTCATTATTCATATTTTCAAAACGTTATAATAAACTCTAAATTTTAAAAGTCTATAACTTTGTATATACAAACTTACATGAGATAATTTTTTTTAAATTACAAAGAATTTCGAGAAGAATGAAATAATATCTATATTGATAATTTTTTCTAAATAAATTTTTAAAATTTTATATTTTTTCACTTCAAACAGTTTTTCCCTAAATATATTTTCCAAAACAACTTTTTTCTAACAAAAAAAAAAACTCCAAACAATCGTCCAAATAGACCCTAAATAGTGATTATATTGTATTTAAATTATGATGTAATTGGTGTTTGAATACAATACTTTTATGTTTCCTCGAGTCTATGGGCGTGTTTGGCACTTGTATTGTAGTTGAGTACAATACTTTTACGTTTGGATGAAATTTACATTGTATTCAACTGTAATACAAGTGCCAAACATGCCCAGAGACTCGAGGAAGTGGTTTTCTAGAGTTGAAAGCCTAACATCATATACTTGATATTATTAGATAAATAAAAATTTTACTAAGCTTCCATTTGGATAAAATGTCCACTTTTAAAAAATAGAAAATTTTAACCTTTGACATGGAAGATTTTTCTATTCAAAAGTAACTGGTTGTTTGGATCGGTAAAAAAATTTCCTTTTATAGAGAGAAATCTTTTATTGATGTTTAAAAGTAAAAAATTTGTTATGCTAATGCACAGAAATTTAAAAAAATCCACTTTTCAAAAATATATTTTTTTTTTATATTTTCAAAAAATGAAGTGCCCAAACAAATAGAGGCTAAGTAGTTGATGTATTTATAAGACGTAAATAAATTATTTACTTCATAAATCTTTTATTTATTATAATTATTTTAAAAACCTACTATTTACTTTTGATTATTTTCTTAAAATTACAATTTACTTCATTCTCCCAATATTGTAATGAAACCTTATCAGGTTAGTAAAATAGGGTTTTTTAAGGAATGTTTCAAAAAGAGTGTATCTTTAGAATATTACCTTATTTATAATGGCTTCAAAATTTTTTTCCTCTTATAATATCAAATAAAAAGTGATTTTATATCAAAAATTAGAACCATAGGACAAAAACCCTAAATATGTGCATTATATTCCCATAATTTCTTCTAGTAAAATTTAGGGGTGTTCATCTATTCGTGAATTAGTTCAATCCAATGATTGGATTGGATTAAGCAACTAATAGATTAAAGCTTTTTCAATCCAAATATTATAGATTGTTATATATTTGAATTTTGATGCAAATTAAGGTTAACTAGATTCGTGTTAAAATGATGGCCCATTAGGAGTACATAAATAGGGTTTTATATATATATATGTGTGTGTGCGATTAGAAAGAATAAAGAGAGCCTTTTTGAGAAACGGTGGGGGGAGAGATACGCAAAGAAGGTGAAGTATTTTGGGTAAGAGAGATTAAAAGAGTTTGAAAAGTGTGTAATTCAAAAGTTATTAGTAATTTTATTCTCCTTCTTTCGTAGATGTATGCAGCTTTGTCAAAATACATAATTCTTTTCTCTTCTCTTTGTTTTGGTTTGATTTTATTTTTCTTTTATGCTTTCAGTATTGGAATGTTTTCCCCAACATAGATTAGATTGCAAATTGAGTATTTCTCAATCTATAAAATCTACGAATACGAACCATACATAGAGTATATAAATTTTATATAAAATAATATTGATGAGTGATGAATCTTGTATTTTGAGTTTAGAATTGATGTTTGTTGGCAATAATTGATTGAAATGCTATAGTTTGGTTTATTATCAAAAATTTTGAATTTGATTATGTTGTGATAGATTTTATTCTACACAATTATGTTATGCTTAGTATTTTATTTTGATTTCAAGAGATTATGCATTGATTACATGAAATTCGATGTTTTATGGATTGGACTGGGTGGTCTCATAGATTGATAAATGATTCGGATTTTCTCATAGAATGGCTACAGATTAAGACCAAAATCTGTATACTCTGATCCGTAAACACGCTTAATAAAATTTATATAGATAGTTCAAATTCCCATACCAAGTTAAAAATAAAATTATACAAATTTTAAAATTTTGTTTGTTAGAGATGAGAAAGGAAGCACATCCTAAAACTTTAGGGCATTACTTTTTGAAATTTGTGTCCCTAAATAAATGAGTAACGAAAAGGAGAAAATCAAAGAAAAAAACCAAACAAAAAAATAAGTAAAGGTACCAAATTACCAATACATAAAATGATTGTGACCTTATGTGAATGTGATGGTCAAAAATCTAATTTTAGTAGACATTTCCCCATTGATCATCTTAAAGTTTGGGTTTTTTTTTAAAATGAAATAGAGATTAAATTGGCAAGGGGAAAGATGAAAAAGTAGTGATACTTGTGGATGTTGGTACCACAATTAAATCAAATTTAAATTAATAAAGTGTAAACATTAAATCTAAATCATTGGGCCCTTGGACATATGAATGAGAACAAACAAATCAACCATAAATGAAAACCAATAGAATAAAAAAGTACATTAAATAAAGGATGTTGAAAATTTAGAGAGGTTTTCCAAAATCGTGCTACGTCCTTTATGTCTGAACCCCTTCACTATGATTAGAAAAAGTACAAGATACAAGTGGTTCCTGTAGCGACTTTGGCAGAGTAACAGTATGTAAAAAGTTGTATACCCCATTTTAAGGACTCTTCCTCTATTTGTAGAGGAAAGATGGCTGATAGTGGACCTTGAAATTAAGAGACTTGTTGGGTTATAGACCCAGTTTCGAAGTCACTGAGATCATGTACCTCTATGTAGAGACGATGTAGAGTTAAGGCCAAATTCTTAGGGATATGTTTCTTTAAGAATTACCATGTAGCTCTATGTCGAGCATCGACATACAACATTTTTAATAGCCTAAATAGAGAGTCGACTACTAATTAACATTTAGATTGATCGACCAATCGACCGTTAAACCATGGAGCAATAACGGTCATCGAATATTAATGACAACACTTGGCAATCAATGGATCAACAAATGCCAGTTTTGAGGTAACGATAGTTGGTCAACAGGAAGCTAGATAGCTGACACATGGCATCGTTTGTTGTTTGATGATCCTAGGCATAGCTAGTATGCCTTCAATTTTTAGGGGGACAAAGTTCAACCTCAACAGTTACCACCCCTCTCACTCTATTGAGTACTTGTTCATAATAGAGTGATCGATGCTTATTATAGCACATGTTTCTTAGAGAATCAATCAGATTGCTTGTCATTTGACATTGGAAGTGATTGATGGGAATTTATCCCCCACATGGCATGATAGCACTAGTTTACCTGAAATGACTGTTGCTTTTCTTTTTTGAAATTTGAAATGACGTAATATCAATACCCTAGTAAGAATCTTAGAGGATGCTGAATCTGAGCCATTTTATCAAGAAATGCTAGCTGATTTTAGCCGTTGAGTCAGCTTCAAAGAGGTATAACCCTTTAACTTCTCCTTCTTCATCTTATTTCTACACTTTAAGTGCAAGGAATTCTTAAGAGAACTCTCAAGTTTCCAAAGTTTCCAAGCAAACATCCTCTTTTTTCTTTGATCTTTTTTGTAATTCAGCTCTAAAAATCCTCTTCTTCTTACAATTTTTAGTCATTTGGTGTAATTATCATATGGCTTTACCTAAAGTTTAGAACGATTTGACTTGTTTTGGTTTTCCTTGTTTTCGGGCTTAAGTTTTTGGGGTTTCTGGGTTTGAGTTCTTGAGGAACTCATTAGTTTTAGGGAAGGAATCTTCTAAATCTAAAGAATTATTGGGTTTCGATCTATTTAGGGTTTAAAAAAATCAACAAAGGTAAATGGCCAATTGAGGAAAAGTTTTAAGATGTCAAACTTTAAGACATCAAACTATCTAACTAGGATGATGAATAGTTATCCAAATGGGAAATTTGATAAACCACCGAATACTCCATAATAATACGAGAGTGGGATGGGAGTCAAAAGGGTTTGGGTCAAGCGTAGGTCCTACTAGCAAAGGTCGAATAGTGGAAGTTATAGGAGTCGGCATCTTGAGCATTTCTTCAATTACTCGATTGTCAAGACCTTCACACCATCTGAGCAACGAATGCCTCTTTACAACAAAGAACCATCAATTTGCCCTTATAGAAGATGACTTAATGGAGATCAGAGGGAAGTTTGGCTTCCCAAATGAAGTTTATTTACAACTACGCCTTTCCTAATAAGCAAGTAGACACTGTCTCTAAGGGGTGGATCTATATGTATCCCATTTATTTTGAGTTTAGGCTCTGATTGCTGATCCATCCCCTAATCATCCACTATTTGTCCCACTACCAATTAGTAGTCCTCTAGTTGATACCAAATGGGATGCAGGTGTTTCTTGGCCTTCTTGTTATAGTAAAAGAGGTGCATATCAAACTAACAACTGAGGACTTCCTCACTTGTATTACCTAAAGCAAAACCCTCATGATTTCGATCACTACTCAATGGTTCCACGGCCGAAGAAACAAATCATAGGTGAAATAAAGAACACCAACAAATATAGGTAAGATTGATACTTCTTCATGCTGATAAACAAGAAGTTTAACGGATGTCTACTCTACCCTTTTTAGGGTAGACTACATAAGCCGTAGGGCAAACACATTGATTATATTGCTTCAAATACTTTTACTTGGTGAAGTTAGCTTATAATAATTTCCTTTTTCTTGCAGGCAAGGATTAAAAGACGGCTCCTCCTCTAGGACTCAATTTCACATCAAAGCATGATGCCGTTATATCAATCCCAAATCAAGAGTAGAATGATATCGCATCTGATATGCTTTGTTGTTCATCAATTTGGAAGGACTTTGTTGAGATCCTATCATGTGTAGTAAAGAAATTACCTTTGTAGGTTGATTGACCATTTGGTATCCAAGTTGCATTAAGCCAAGTGTCCAATGCACCACTGTTCATTAACCCTTTAATTGAATAAGAAGCATTGGTCACAGATCAAGTTCTTAACATAATAAAGATCACTTTCCCCTCTGCCATGGACATCATCACTAGAAAGCAAGTGGAGAAGGCTGTGGCTAAGGCAGCTATAGAGTACATTAAGTCTGTAGCAATAACCATGATGACTCCTACTCCTTTTCCCCTCATCAAATTGAGCCTAAGCCACCAAAGAAGGAGAAATCACATAAAGACCCCCCCCCCCCCTACACAACTTATTCGAATCGTTTCCTAGAGCCAATCGTCAAAGTGATCCCTCAACGGGCCTATGCGGACTTATTCCCTATCGATGTCTAACACTAGCCTGGAGATGATCTTGATAGCTAAGGCCTTATTGTTCAGTAAACTCAACCCCTCTTTTAAAATAACTAGAGGGAGTTCTCTTTTCTTAGTAGTGTGGTCGACCGGCTAACTAACAGTTGCTTCTTTGCCTTTGTTAGTGTCACTATTTGACCCCTTCCTTTTTAGAGGTCTTTTCTTTATACAACTTATGGAGGCTTATTGTTTCTTGTGTTTAACCCAATGTTTTGTTACATAGCCTTGTTAGGGGTTCTGCAATTTTCTGTCGAGTTAATGAGGAATGTTCTCATGTTGAGACTACGAGAAGAGGCTTGAGAGCCAAAAAGATACTAATGCTTAACTTGTCAATACAATCAAAGAGGCAAACAACAAGTTGAAGAAGTTTTCCAAGAAATTGGAAAAGTAGGAAGGGACCATCATCGAACTGGAGAAAATTGTCGCGACTCCATACAAGAGTATATCAAACCTCGAAAAATTGAATGTTGGCCTAAAGAAGGTGAACATGAACTTGAGAAGAGGGTTACTAAAAAGGATGCCGAGATCATCGAGTTGGTGGCCAGAGTTTTCAGCTAGTTCGAGAATGCCACTCTAAAGGCTTGCTATAAGCTTTTCAAAGAATATAAGGTGGGCCTTTATAAGCAATGGAAAGTAAATTAGGAAATTGCCATATACAAATAAATTATGAAGGACAAGGATCCTGGCACAAACATTGAAGCCCCAGCTCAAGTTTTATCTTTCATTGATTCTTAAGATCAACAAACATAACCTTGGACCAATATAGAGACCATCGAGGACCCTGAGAACACTCCTCCAGCCAAGTCAACAACCCTCACTCTATAACCTTGATTTTATTTTTTATTTACATATTTTGTTTTGGCTTCTATGCCAAGTGCATTTTAACAATGGTTGAAATAATGATTCATCATTGTATTAATTTCAAACATTACCCAATGTTATGCTTATTACTTAATTTTATCAAAATTTGCCTTTAAGTTGATCGTTGTATCATAAAAGTAAACTCATCGAGCTGTTGTGCTAGAGTTTTAATAAGTCATGCTAGATACCCATAGTAACAAATAATCTAGGGTTGTCAATAAATGAATATCAGATTATTAGTGCAAATTTTAATAATCAAATCCTATTGCAGCATTTGAGCTAGTGACAACAATCGATGAGAGTCAAGAAATGGCGATAGTTAACCTACATTTCAATTTGTAAAGTGAAATTTACAAATTTGCTTCATTAGTAATGCCAAATGAGTAATTATTTGGTTGATCGGTAGTCGATAGTCGATCAAGATATGAATTGCGAAGTGCATTTGCATAATTAATGATATCGGTTAATGCATGTGTTGTACAGTAAACCAGATGTATCTTAGTGTGTTGATCATTAAGTAACTAATGCAAAATTTTGAACTAAGCATTGAACTAGTTTCAAAATCAAGTGTTGAGCCAACTGGTTTTCGATTGAACAAAGAGATTGGACAACGGGTTTCAATTTAACAAAGGGGTTTGACTTATTAATAGTTCCATGAGTTGCCCAAATACCCATGTTTAGAGGTCAAACCTAAACGTATTTTACTTGTTACAATGTAAAGGCATCAACCTACGTAGTTTGTGAAGATGAACATCATGCGTAAAGTATTGACCCAATGAGCAGTATTATTGTTTACAAAAGTTCACGAATTAAATAATTACATGACAGTACATGAAGTTAAAGTACAACTTTACATATAGTACTTTATAAGGTGATGAGCATTCCAGCTTTGAATGACTTAGACTCTGTCTAGCATCTCATGCTTGTAAACTCCTGGGTAATAATCTTCGAAACTTAATAAGAGCCCTCCCTATTAGGCCCCAGTTTCCAATGTTTGGTTCTGCTATGAAAGACTCGTCAAAGGTCAAGATCTCCCTATTTGAAAGTTATTGGGTGCACTTTTGAATTATAATAGTGAGTAGCTGATTGTTGATAGCTTACCATTTGTACACAGGCTCTTTCTCTTCATTCATCAAGCTCATCTAGTTCGTTGTGGAGCATTTCCTGATTCCTATCTTCATTTTGAAAGCAAACTCTCATTGAAGTGTAGGGATGCCGTTCTCCATAGGAATGACTGCTTTAAAATCAAACACAAGTGAGAATGGAGACTCGCTAGTTATGCATTGATTACACTCAAATTATGACAAAACAAAGCAAAAAAATGGAGAACCTGAGGAAACAAAGAGGGTAAGCATGAAATGCAAAGCAGCAATCGAAATTTGGAGCGATCAAAATAGAGAACCTCTTGGGTAAGCGGGACTGCAAGCTAAACAGATAAATGAAAAAACAAAATGTTGAAATAAAAGAAAAAGGGGAATCACAAATCCAAGCATGAGGCCTATTTTTTATGTGGAAATTCCTTATGAAAATTTGGATTTTTTGTGGAGAGAAGAGAGAGAGAGAGAGAGAAATCTTGTAAATTCTATTTGAATTTTAAATGCACTTAAGCTTGGTATGGCTGAATTTTTTAAGGTGTTTTCCCCTTGAGAGAATCAACTTGGGGTTAGTGGAAGACAGAGAAAAATCTTTTCTTCAATCCTATTCAAATTCTAAAAGTCACCTAATGTAAATTTATAAATAAAGCCTTTGGAACTCCTATTTTCTTTACACTACAGACACTTAGATAAGCTAATTTATTATTATACATCTCACTAATAATAATAAATTATCAGAGATCTGGGTAGTTGGAAAGAGACGAACCATGCTAAAATACCAATCGAGGAACCGAATATTCACACACTCCACC
Organism: Antiaris toxicaria; assembly: GCA_035233585.1. NCBI lineage: Eukaryota > Viridiplantae > Streptophyta > Magnoliopsida > Rosales > Moraceae > Antiaris > Antiaris toxicaria. The sequence goes on from CP141157.1 coordinate 28,206,322, forward strand.
GTCTAAAAATTGAAGAATAGTAAAATTGACTACTTGGTTGAAGACTCTTGGTCACATTTTTGAGCGTTCCTTGTAATCTCCTCCGAAAGGTATAATGATTGTTGAATAGTTTATTGTATATGGCAAAACGAGCTTTTAACAATTTTGAAAATTTTTTAAAATTTTGTTGTGTATGTCTTATTATTTTTTCCTACATAGTAATGTAATGTATAACCTCTAATATATTATTAATCAATTAAAAATAAATAAAATATATAAAAAATAACTTTCCCTTTTGGGGCACTTCTAACAAAACATGCGAAACAATATTGTCAGTGATTTTGATTTCACAGACTGAGACCTTATTGTACGGATGAAGAAACCTATTCGCCTCGTCGTCTATGAAGGTGATCAAGGCACTTTTCTGACACAAGATCTAAGCATTGTGCCCAGCCATATCTATGTACTCTTCTTCAATCACTTGTCGTGAATCATGGGCATACCTCTTCTGACATCTCGCCATGTCCCTTGTGGAATTCCCACTGAAAATGGTGTGAATAATGTGCCCAGTGTCCCCCAAGGCAACTCCTATTTTGCCATTATTATTGCTAGGACGTTAGCACTGGTTAGAGCCACTTGTGGCATAATAACCTTCTTGACAAACTCTCATAGGTGCCCATCTTACATAAAGAGCTTAATTTGATCTTGAAGTTGTATGCAATCCTTTGTATTATGCCCCACATCCTTGTGAAAGTTACTATATTTGTTCCAATCTCATTTGAAGTAGTCGATCCAGATTGATGGGGGGGTCTTTTAAGAGTCTTTTATTGGAAATCTAGTTCAGGATATGGTTTATGGCTACTACCAATAAGGTGTGTTCACGATACTGACCAGTTGGTATCTTAGGTACACCTTCAATGATGCAAATCAAAGTACAGCTTCAGAGGAACTAATTCAAGTTCCATTAGTTTAGTTACGAGGGCGTGAGCAAAGAAGTATAAAGATGCACTTAACGGGTTAGTTCAAGAAATTTGGTGTCAAACAAATTCATGGAGGCCTATTGAGCATGGTCTACAAGGAAGCATCAATCTAATTCAAGTCCTAAAAGAACCCAGCTAAGGCTAGGCTTAATTCCAGCTAGCAATTGAGCGTGTTTTTGGCATATTTTTGGACTGATTGTGTTGCTTGCAAGCCTAGTTGTTTACTTTCCTTTTCTAGGATTGACTTGCATGCCAAATTGTTGACTTTTCCTTATGTGAATGGCTGATAATAAAGCCAGTTAAATTTCCAACTTTCCTTTTCTAGTTTTAGGCATGATTTAGTCTGATTTAAGAATTAATTTCCAGATTTTCATCCTTGTAATTTTCAGATTCTAAATGATTATTGGGGAATATTCTTTGTAAAATACAGCCTATAAATAGGCGTCTCTACAGCAATGAAAGATAGAATTCGATTTTCATCCAAAAATTGGAGAGTTTATTTCTTTTTGGTTCTTCAAAGAATTATTTGAACTTATCAAAATTTTTTGTGGCGTTCAACCCCGACTTATCAATCAACTCTTCTATAGTTGATTGTGGTGTCTTCACCATACAAAGGTTTTTACCTCTATATAGGTAATCGGTCGAGGTCTTTACATCTTAAATTTGATTGTAGAACTTTCTTGGGTTCTTAATTGAGTCAAGTTTCGTCACATTGTTGGTGAGGTTTGCATCAACTTCTATCTTGGCTTTGCAAGATTCTGTCTCGGTTAGTGTTCAGCTCTATCTCACTCTTCTTTTTCTTGTTCTTCCCCGTAGATGGCAGGGCTTCATGGGACAAGTTTCGCCTCATTACACATTCGTATGCTCTGGGCCACCCCTCTTAAGTGAGCAAACGACAATGGTGCATCATAGGTGATGGCCAGTAGCAATGTTTCAGTGCTAACACCTTCTATGAACAAATCAATCAAAGTGACATCCACACAAGTCTTGACTTGTATAATAGCTTTATCAAACCTGCTTAAGTAATCTTTCAAAAGTTCACTTTTGCTCTATTTTGTATGGTAGAGGTACAATGTTTCCTTCTTCCTGGTCTTGGCATTTAGAAAGGATGTTGATAAAGTCTCAGCAATTGTTTGAATGAGTCAATTGAATCGAGGGTCAACCTCCAATACCACTGTCGAGCAATTCCAATTAGGGTCAAATAGAAAGCTTTGCATAGGGTGGCTTTATTAGTATTTTGCATAAGCATATGGGCCTGGTAGTTCTCTAAGTGCTCGTCGGCATCCATCGAGCCATTATACTCCATGATAATCGGCATCTAGAAACTATTGGGATATGAGGCAGACATGATGACTGGCATGAAAGAACAATCGACTGCTCCGACTTGCTCTTACCCGTACCTTTGACTTATTGGGAGGTCTATATACTATTGGAGTTGGTCTAATTTGTTATGGTTATCCACCTTTGGTTTCAATGGTTGTCCTATGAAGTGTTCCTTCTGCCTGTAATGATGTCGAGTACACTAGTATCCTAGTCGCTCAAAAACCAAGGTTCGTGTTTTAGATGTCACCAAGACATCATGCATTCTAACCAAGTCGATCAAAGACATGCACAAGTGTGCTAATGGATTTCTTGTGGCCTGCTTGGGTGCACAAACCAATGGCCTTATTATCTCAAACCTTTAAAATGTTCACGGCTCCTTTTATTAACCCCCTACCTCCCCAGGGCCTTCGTAATCTTCCATAAAGTGGCCTCAAGTTTTTTGATCATCCACAATTTTGACAAACCAATTAGGTCTCTTTGAAACACTTGATTGAGTGTCAGTCTTCTTCCTCTTCTACTGACGTTTAGTCTCCAACCTCTTCCACCTGGTTCTAGTTTGGGAACCTCCGATGGAACTCTTGGAAAGTTTCAGTTAGCTCATGAATGGTCTCGGTCAAGATTTGGATGTTCCTAGTGAGGATCTCGATTTGAGTTAGTCAGTTGACTATTTGGTGGCTCAAGAGTCAGTTGACTCAGGCTTGTCTTGGAGCTCAGTTAGGTTCTAAGTGCCTTGCTCCTCCATGTTTCCTAATAAAAATGAGAAAAAAAGAGAAGAAAAGAAAAGTGTAGAACAAAAAATGCCATAGGTGGGTGAAGTTGTTAGAAAGGTATGGGGCTTTCATTTTAGCACTAAGATATTAATGCCAAAAACTTGACACAACACCAGATGGAATTGTTTGGCGTGAATGGCCTTATGTCGCCATGCCCCGATTAGTCGTTCACAAAATAGAGAAAAGCACTTTAGAGTAAGAGGACACCGGTGGAGTGTCTGCCGAAAGCCCTTTGATGCTTAAATCATTAAAGATCAAGTGGAGAGGTAGAGTTTCGACAAGGAATATAGTCCATACCTAAGCAAGTGAGGCATTCCTCTATTTATATGTACTTCCTATGAGTTTGGCTTTCCTGGAGTGGTTCTTGCTAGTTGGCAGGGTGTCAAATGCACTGATTTTGGTTGCCCATTATGTTGCTGCCAGGTGCCCCATAACCTTTGTAATGACAGCTAATACAAGTAGTGGTATATGTACTAGTGCTAGGTGGTGAAGGGCAGTAGGAGGAATGTGGGTGTCAACACCTAGGTGTGGATGTCACGTGGTGCAAGTTAGTAAGAGAGTATGGGTATGGCATGCCAATGGAGCAAAGGTTGCATGGGTTAATTGATAAAGACTATGAGTGAGCAAGAAAAGGCCTGGAGGACCTAACCAACCTTATCTTCTTGGTCAATGGAGCTCAGACCAAACCTCATGGGCGATGCTATAATACTAGTGGTTAGCTAGTCGCAATCTAGGCATGATCGGGAACCTTTTTACCCCTTAAAGCTAATCATGGTTGTTTTTTAACCCACAGTGGTCGAGTTGGTTGATCCTACTCAAGACGAGCTTCTCTGGGCCTAATCGTGGTCATACAAGCCCCCTATCGTGCTCTTCGATATCAAAAATGGCCCTTAAATAGTCCAATTATGATAGTCGACCAAGGAGACCAAGTAGTAGTCTTCGTGACTGGCACTAGTTAGGAGCATCGTTAATAACAGAGATTTTGAATAGATAATTGAATTATCTATGATTGTGTTTTAGGTACTCTTCGATTCGGAGCTGAAGAAAAGGATTGTCTTGGAGTTCAAACTAGAAGTTATCAGTAGAAATAAATTTGCCAAAAAGGCAGAATACTAAACCTTTCCTTGTAGTTGATTTTTTTTTTAATTTAAGATTTGGCCAAAATGTTCATTTGATAAAAATGAATATATAAAGTTTTATAAATTCTGTGACGAAGTGGTTACAAGCATAAGCTAGCAGTAATATTGTATTTGACTCTACTTAAAGGTATAACATTCAAATACCCCTATCCCAAGTTAAAAAAAAAAAATCTGTGATGAAACTGATATTTTGAAAAATGTTACGATTTTGAAAATTAAAGGAAAAATAACTTAGATATGGATTTTTCATTAAAAAAAGGGTATATTTTGATATGTGATGTGTATTTTTCCAAAAGATTTGGAAAAGGAATTTGGAAGTTTGAAGTCTATATCCGGAGCCACCACATACGATGTGAAGAGTGCACTTCTTGATCAATGATCACTCGTTCACACTACAACGTGGTAAAAGGGCTTAATGGGCTATACACGATTGAAGTTATAATTAGGGACATAAATTACATATTTATTTTCCTATATAACGATTGCATGTTTAAATTACTATATTAAATTGTAATAGCATTATTATTTATTATTCAGTTGATTTAAGCGAAAATAATTTAAAAATATCCTATTAAGCCTTTCATTCACTTTTTTAAATCTAGTAACCCAAAGGAATGGAAGGTGAGTAGTGGTCTCGATTATCACTGGATCACAGTTTAGAGACTAAACACTAGAAGTTGGTATTTTTATTTCCTTCACTTTTGGGTCCGCATATGTAGTTAAATTTTCGACTGTGGTCATGGGACCATATCGTATTTTACTTTTCTTTTCTTTATTTTCCATTTTTATACGTTATAGATTAGTTGATCCCCTTTAGTATCAAATGCATAATTTTTATAACTTGACTTGCTTTTCATAAAGTTAAATGAAACAAAGTTATAGTAATATTCATACTAAGGGACAAAATAGTCATTTTAACAAATCAAGATGTTTTAAAATTTTCAACTTTTAGGTGGATTGATTTTGAAAATTTAGATAATCTTGTATTTATTCTGAGATAAATGAAAATTCTGTGATTAGCGTTTAATCACGGGACTTTCTTTAACTACCTTAAATTTTAAGATGTGACAATTAGATAGTTATGGATCAAAGTTTTACCTTACTTTGACCCACACCTATAATCCAGCCAACCTACCAGCCTACTCCAAATAGAATTTAGTTGATATATCCTTTTGTTTGCATTTCCATTATTATTTTTTTAATAATTTTATGATATATATAATTAATTTGATTTTTTAATTAATATTAATCATGTATATAATTTTTAAATATAATTGAAGGGAATATCACGAAGGGATATGAATGTGGAAGTTGGTTCCCTTGGACAACGAGAAATGAATAAAGCGGTAGTTGGCAAGTGGCTGTAACAAGGTCGTGTTTGGTAAACATATTATATTTATATTGTGTTTTAATATAATATATTGAATACAATTTATATTTGGAGAAAAAATATTTACATTGCATTTAAATGTAATGTATATTTAGATAAAAAGTATTTGAATTATATTTAAATAATGAATATGTGATGTAATGTGTAAAAGTAGAGGAGAAAAATAAGAGAGAGAAAGAGAGTATACGGTGTAATTAATTAAAAAAAAAGTAAAATAATAAATAGTACATTTGAATGCAGTGTATGTTTAGATGAAAAGTATTTAAATTGTATTTAAATAATGAATATATGATGTGATGGGTAAAAGTATAGAGAAAAAAAGTGATAAAAAGAAAGTATATGATGTGATGAATAAAAATAATAAAAAAGTAAAATAATAAATAATAATTATATTAGATTTAAAATATGATATGATCGATATTTGAATACAATACTTTTACATTTGAAAGGAAATTATATTTAGGGTCCGTTTGGGGTTGGTTTCCAACTCCTAAAAATCAATTTTTTTCCAAAACTTCACCACTTTTTACTATTTACATCTCCAAAACGCTATAATAAACTCCAAACTTTAAAAATTCATAACTTTATATAAACAAGTCCAAATGAGATAATTTTTTTTAAATTGCATATAATTTCGAGAAAAACGAAACAATATCCATATTGATATTTTTTTTTTTAAAAAAATTTTTAAAATTTTTTATTTTTTCATCTCAAACAGTTTTTTCTCTTAAACACATTTTTCAAAATAACTTTTTTCCAACTCCAAAATAATGTCTCCACCGTCTTCCCTGAACTCTCCCTTAATTTGACTGTAATATACAATATAATGCTTAAAAAAATCGGATGCCAAGTTATCATTCAACCAGAAAATTCCTAAGATTTTTTGGGCCAAAAAAATTAATAACCGTTCAGCAACTTTCAGAATGATTCTCATTATTATTTTTTAAAAATTATGAGGAAGGCAAAACAATTATTTTGCCTTCTGGGTATGAACGAATAATTAAAGCATGAAGGGGGAAGCTTTTTTCTGGAGGTAAGCATGCAATACTTCCAAAAGCTAATAATAATAATAAATTTGCATGCAATGACTCCGATTTGGTGTGTTATTATTATTCTTGTTCTGGTAATAACATTTGAGCCTTGGATTCAACATCGCAAATCTGCTTGATTTTTATTTTCTTCGTATGTTTTATTTCCTTTTCATCTTAACTCTTTTTTGATGGTCAAGTTTGTTGTTTTCTTTGCTTTTTTGATTGAATTAAGGAAAGACATTTTGAATTTCGGCTTATTGTGTAGAAATCAGTTGTTTTCTGATAAAATCAGGCTGCTTTTGGTTGTAAAGAATAAAGTTCTCTCCTTTATTATAATAAACTATGTTTTCTTAGCATAGAGAGAGACATAGAGAGAGAGAGAGAGAGAGACCCAATTGTCATTCCAATAAATAGCTTATGCTTTGTTGCAGGATCTGAATCATCTGCTGCCTCTGCTCATGGACCTATAAAATCATATTTATATATAGTATAATAGTATTCATTGATTAGCATGCCAGAGCAGGTTGAGAAAAGAGTGGCGTTTGTGCTGGTTGATGGGTTGAGAGATGTCATGGCGTTTGTGCTGGTTGATGGGTTGAGAGATGTCAGTACCAATGTTTGGGTTCAAGAGTCCTCTTCAAGCAGCTAAAATTCCTAATCTAGATGCTATTTCATCTGCTGGCGTTAATGGTCTGATGGACCCAGTAAAAGTGGGATTGGGTTGTGGGGGTGACACAGCTCCCTTTCCCATTTGGGTTACGATCCGGGAATCTATTACCGGGGTCGAGGCGCATTCAAGTCTATGGGCGCTGGATTGGCAATGTCTTCTGGTGACATTGCATTTAAGGTGGATATATAAGGCTTTTTTTTTTTTTTTTTTTTGTCTCCTTTTCAGTGATGAAGTTTCCTTGTTTATTTATGTTTTTCTCTTTACTATCATGCGTCATTCATATAGTCTATCAGCAAAAAATGGACTGCTATTGTTATGTTTTCAGTTAATGACGACCAATTTAGGAACAAATGACCCAACCAAGGGTCGGTTTTCATAAATTTGAACTGATCCAATCCGATTATAGGTGCATCATCAAATAATTCAATCCAATAGAGGTGGACATACTAACTTTGATCTGTATTAATATGTTCTAGATTGCACTTGTCATTTGTCTTGCTATTCCAAACATTTTACTTTATTTTATTTTATTTTGTTTTTGTTTGTTCTTGGATGTTCTGCATAGGGCTCATAGGTGTCTTTTGGTTTGTAGTCTAATTTTGCAACCTTGGATGAGAAAACCAGAATTGTTGTTAGTAGGAGAGCTGACAGGCACTGTGAAGAAGGTCCTGTACTCTGTACAGCACTTGATGGAATGAAACTGCCATCTTTTCCCGAGTATGAAGTAAGAGTCAGGTGCGAATGCTTGTTACTTTTAAAACTTTGCTTTTAAATAGCGGCATATTAATATGTTGTCCAGCAGAAAAAAAAAAGTTGTCATTCTTAAGGTTTATTCTTATTTGATGCTGCAGCCTACGGGCTTTTGTTTACGGAAATTGTTTTTGTGCACTAAAGTTTATCGTTCTAATTAAGTTTTTGTGTTCTTTAAAAATTGAAATAGAAGTTTGGATTTCCTCCTTTTTTGGGAAAAAGTAAACAAATTTAGTGTGATAACTTCACCATTTTGCTCTATTTAAATTTTATACTCAAATAAGTTGGCCTGAAGGTCCCTGAATCTGAAGTAAAAGTGATCGTTTCTATTTATTGATAGAAGCTTAAGAATTCTAGTTTCAATATCAGATATAGCAAAATTAACACAGTGTGATTTCTAACAGGTATGCAACAGAACATAGGTAGAGTTGTTGTAAAAGGGACCAAAATTAAGTGGAAACATATCTGGAACATGGCCGTTACAGGACAACCGCTTACTTTTGAAAGCTGAGGCTCTAGATGAAACCAAAGAAGCAAAGCATACAGCTGAAGTTATTAATGAGTTATCCAAGGAGATTCCACGAATTCTTGTTTCTCATCCACTTAATGCAAAGCGGGCCACAGAATGGAATAACATAGCTAATGTTGTACTTTTATGAGGCTGTGGCATTCGAATTGAGGTTGGTTGTCTCAGTCCTTACTTTGCCTCATATTTTATGTGAAACATCTCGAAGGCATGGCTTTGCATGAATTTCATGGCATTGATTGGCATATTCTTCAACGATATAGTTAGTGGATCGCACTATAATCTGCATTACATACAGTATCTCATAATGCCATATTTCAGGTTCCTCCGTTTGAAAAGAAACATGTGTTGTGGCCATGGATGGTAGCTCCCACTAAAATTACAGCTGGCCGGGGTTTATCTCTTGGCATTGACATCCTGGAGGCTCCTGGAGCAACTGGAGACGATCGAACACTTTAAACTAACAAAACAAGTGCAATAGCTGAGGTGCTTTCCGCTCCTTTGAAGTCCTGTCCTAATGTTTTTGTACCCGGGAGGATTTGCACAACCATAATTACAACCATTAAATCACGAGAAGATCTGACAGATAAACCGGAATTGTTGCAGAGGATACAAAGAGACATATTCAAGATTTCGCTGGAGATTCAGTCTCCAAATTCAATGAAGTTGCTGCTGCAAGAGGATGTCGTGGGCGTTTTCCTGGTGGGGAGATGATGGGAATTACAAAGAGATTTCTTAAACTAGATTCATAAACTGCTCTGATCAAAGCTTAAATAATTACCGGCGGTTCAAGAAAACAGCCAGACGATGCTCAAATCAGGTTTGTAAGTGTAAACTTGAGAATATCACTGAGGAATGATGTTTGTTACCGAATGTGTTGGGATTTTTTTTTTTTTAAAGCATTGTCCCTATAAAAATATTCAAGTTTTTCCATAATCATTGTTGTTTTTGTTTTGCTAACAGAAAACAACATTGCTAAATTTGGGTATGCTTGGAAAATTGTAATATGGTAGAGACGTAAGAGTCCTTGGTTGGTAAGTATATGCAGATAATTAAGACGCATTTTAGTATGTTTCAACTCATCTCATTTGCTTTGTTTTCCAATATCGCAAAGTAAAAGACCTATGAAAACCAGTAAAAATGTGAAATTGAAAAAGCAAAAAAGTGGACAACAAAGCAAGCTGTATTTCTGTATCTGTAATCTTAATTTATACAAATTATCCTTATTTACCAAAAAATAATCTTTGTTTATACTAAATCTCATGAACTAATACTGTCTTACACGTACATTCCATTTTCCTTTATTTCTTTTCTTTTCTTTTCTTCTCTCTCTCTCTCTCTCTCTCTCTCTCTCTCTTTTTATTAAGAGCTTGAGAGTTGGGAATTTGAACTCTTCATTTTATGATAGATTTAAGTACAGAATTACTCTGCAATCACTTTCTTTTCTTAATTCCAAAGGTAAAGAGCAGAGCAGCTATAATAAAACCCACAGACAATAACAACATGAGAGAAGAAGGGGAGAAACTAGATCAAGAACATCAACCATGTATGTGATAAGGCCTCTTTCCATGTACAAGAAATCTCCGAGCACCCTCAAAATGAAGCCACCTGATGCTCCATATTCGGGCTATCTGATGAACATAAACAAGGAAGCAGATGCTCAGGTCACTCTTTAACGATGATCGCTAATAATGTTTAATTTATGATGATAAATCATCATAAACAAATGTCATTTATTTACCTCATACATGTCATCGTTATTATTATTTTTGATGACATATCATTGCATGTTACTATGGATTTGCAACGACATATTATCGTAAAAACCTAACAAATTGTCGTTGCATATTTGCGACAACTTGTCATTTCAATTATCATGTTACCGCCAAAAGTAATCTAGCATGAACAAGTTTAGCATCAATTCACATGTAATTGCAAGAGTACAATTGGCTTTGACGAGTCAAAGTTATTTATTTTGAGGGGTTATTATCGTCACATATAGTCGAGAATTTAATTTTTTGCAAAAAAATCGTTGGAAGTTATGATGGTTTCCAAAAAATTATTTGTGACAATATTAGAAAAATGTCGTTGCAAAAGGTGATTCCAAAACCTTCCCGAGCACATGATTTTTTTTTTTTACAATTTTATTTTTTTTTTTCAAAATTATTAGCAAAGGCATGTCATTGCTAATTGAGGAAATTTTGAAGGAGATTATCTTTTTTCTTATGATTCTGAGAAAAAAAATACACGAATACATACACAGAGGTAATAAACCTCAATTTCTAGCACTAATTACAGGGAAGACTAAATCATACGAAACTAGGAAACAAATATCAATGAGATTGGGAACAATCTGCCTAAATCTCCTTATTTAGGGAAATAAAAATACACCTAGTTTACAGTTGTAGATATCCTAGAAATTACACATTAATTTCAAAATTTCTACGCTCCCTCTGAAGTTGGGTTGTAAATGTTGATTAGGCCCAACTTGCTACTCAAATTATCAAAGTTGCTCCTTGGTGGGGCCTTAGTCGGAATGTCTGCTGTTTAAAGTGAAGTTGGCACATGTAGCAATTCAATTACTCCACCTTCAATCTTCTCTCAGATGAAATGACAATCTATCTCCACATGTTTTATCCTGTCATGATGAACATGATTTTTGGCAATACTAATTACGGATTGATTATCATAGAACATTTTCATTGCCTTCCCATTTGAGATCCCTAGTTCTTCAAATAGTCTTCTCAACCATACTATTTCACAAATGCCATGGGATATGCCTCTAAATTCTGCTTCTGCACGGCGTCTTGAAATGATGGATTGCTTCTTACTTCACCATATAGCCAAATTTCCCCAAACATAGATACAATCCCAGAGGTGGGTCTTTGATCAAATGTTGATCCAGTCTAATCAGCATCAATGAATATTTCCATATCCCTGCTTGAAGTCCTCTTGAAGTATAGGCTCTTTCTAGAATTCATATTTGGGTGCCTCAATATTTAAAATACTGCTTTTTTGTGTTCTTCATTTGGACTATTCATAAATTGGCTCACCACACTCATTGGGAAACTAATGTCAAGTCAAGTGTGAGAAAGATAGATAGGCTTACCAACCGATCTTTGATACCTCCCTTTATCTATAGGCACACTACCTTATTTTGCTCCAAGCTTGACTATAGAATCCATGGGTGTATTAGCTGGCTTGCACACAAGCATCACAGTTTTCGTTAGAAGATCATGTACATATTTTCATTGAGAGACTGATATGCCTTTTCTAGATCGAGCTACTTTCATATCAAGAAAGCACTTGAGGTTTCCAAGATCTTTAATCTCAAATTTTTGGTTAAGAACTCTTTCAAGCATCTCATTTCTTCTTTATATCTCTTGTTACGAAAATGCCATCCACATACACAATAAGTATGGCCGTTTCCCCTTTAGAAGAACATTTGGTAAACATATGATCAACTTGACCCTGAGAATACCCGGACCTCTTTACAGCCCTTGTGAATCTGTTGAGCCAGGCTTTTGGGGATTGCTTTAGGCCATATAGCAATTTACCAAGTTTGCACACTTTATTGGCCATTGCTTGTGATTCAAATCTAAATGAGATCTCCATGCAGACTTCCTCTTGAAGTTCTCTATTGAGAAAAGCATTTTTGACATCTAAATAATAGAGTCCAGTCTAAGTTGGCTACCAAGGAGAGAAGTACTCGGATGGTATTGAATTTAGCCATTGAAGCAAAAGTTTCATGATAGCCAATCCCATAGGATTGAGTAAATCTTTTTACAAATAGTCTTGCCTTAAACCTAACCATACTCTCATCTACCTTGTATTTGACTATAAAGATCCATTTACAACCCACCAGATATTTTCTAGAAGGTAGATTAGAATTTTCCCAAGTTCCCTTTTTTTTTTTCTTTTCTCAAGAGCACGAATTTCTTCCAAAATGGCTGCTTTCCATTCTTACATATTTAGAGCTTTACAAATAGTGTTGAGAATCTGTACTTCATTGAGATTAGCAACAAATAAACGATAACATGGTGATAATCCTTCATATGAAACAAAGTTGTAGATAGGAAGACTAGTTTTTAATGGTTGTGGAAAGGTATCAAGACCGTTTAAAAATGATCATGGAATCCACAATCGTGGAAAATAAGAAGTTTCCATGACTGTTTTTAAAATGACCGAGATATCTCGTCTTTCACGATCATTTTTTAAAGGTCATGGAATGTGTTGGTAAAAAAATTAAAAAAAAAATTTAAAGAAGACCAGATCACTCGCCACCAAATTGATGAGATCTCCGACGAGCTTCCTCCTCCTCCTCAGGACAAGCTTCCAAATTCAGCAGGGCTTCCTCCTCCTCAAGACGAGCTTCAGTCCTTGATGGGTCTTCTTTGAGAAGAAATGGAGGCTTGGCAAGGTTGATGCTTAGTTCTAGTTCCTTCCTTGGCTTATGTAGTTCCTTTTATTTCTTATTTCTGAACCTACAAAAGAATTTCAATTAGATACATGATGATGACACTCCTTCATGCTTTTCTAAGAACTGATCAAAAGCAAAAACATAGAAATTACTTTTCAATAATGCATTTGTTAGCCCTTGCATGTTTGATTTTACTAAACCTTTTTATGGCCTTTAAAGTGTTCTCATAATATTCCTATCATACCTCTGTGGCATGTTATGCTTCCTTTCAAACTCAAAGGTTGAGTCTTGGAAACAAAACAAGAAGAACACAATAGATGATCATCAAAATCTTAAAGTATTAGCACTTGATTTATTAAGGAAGAGAATAATTGGAGTAAGTTCAAAGAATAAGATGTAGAGGAGGAGGGCATCACGGAGTGGAGAAGAGGGAGTTTTAGAGAGAGAGAGAGAGAGAGAGAGAGAGAGAGAGAAGAAGGGAGGGAGGGAGGACGAGAGGAAAAAGAGAGTGAGTAAGATGAAATAGAGATTTGAAATGGGTTTTTGTATTCGTTTAATGCGAGTTGAAGTTGACAAGCCATTTGAATCTCTTTAAAATGTTTTCAAACAACTTTTGAAGATTTTGAAACTAAAACAATCGTGGAAACTCGAAATTCCATAGTTATTTTTGAAAACGGTAATCGAATCTTAAGTTTCCATAATCATTTTCAAATTTTATGTTTTGTGCTACATTTTTTATGCATTTTTCACGACTATTTTTAAAAACAGTTGTAGAATCCTATATTTGTAGTAGTACTAGTTCTTATTATGGGATTTCAGGACCTTCAATGCTTTCTAAATGTGAGATGGATAAGGTCCATTACTGTTCTCAAACCAGGCACTGAAGTCAAAAGAATTTCTCTATATAAGATTTTTATTTTATTCTAATTTTCAATAATTAATATATTATGATTGATGCTTAGTGGTATTTCCTTGTGGTATTCCTCACTTGCATGACAAAGTTCTTTTTTTTTTTTTTCTCTCTCTCTCTCTAAACTTTTTCATTACTTTTAATTCATATATGTGATATTAATGAACTTGCTCCTTTGGATGTAGCACATCGCCAACCTTGCATGCGGGATCCTAAATTTACACTGGATTGCAAACTGCCTATTCTTGCTTTCAACCTCACTAATTATGAATCCCATCCAAGAAACAAACTCTTGTAGGCATGCTTTGTGAATTTGGTTTTTTTTTTTTTTTAATCTATTCGAGTTGAATACCTTGGGGCAGCGATGCTCTTCTTCTTTATTTGGTAGTGTAGTCATCCACTTGTATGTAATTGAGTTTGCTCCCGTTAGAGGTGTTCTCATGCCTATTCTTGCTATTTGGGGGTTGTTGTGCATGACGTGTTCTTTTTCCTCCGTTCACCTTGTCGTCATCTGCTTAGGCTTGCTTTAAGAGTTGATTCCCTCTTGAAGCGTTCTTTCTTGTCCTTTAGTGGAAGAGTAACGAAGAGAAAATTTCGAGATGTTCCGAAAGCTTTTGTTGTCACACCTAAGTGTTTAGGTAATAGATTGATAGGCATGAAATCTCTTTAGAGATTATAAAATTTAGAAATTTATATTTCTACATATTGTTAAGATAGTTGCAGCAACGGTGTTTTAGAATCCAATACACTCAAGAATTTTTGTTTTGTGTGCAAAGACAAGTTAAGCATGAAATGTTGATTTTATTATAATTTTTAGATTATGGATTGGCCAAGTATGGTTGATTTGGTGTAACATAGGCTAAGGTAGGTTTAAAATGGCCCAAATAGCACTAAAAATGGGTTTGGTCAAGCCTTGGGCACCACGACCCCAAAGCATGGGTGCCATGGCTCTTGGCAGGACTTTTGGGCTAAAAATGCAACATCTTGAAAATTTACAATTTAATTCTCCAATTTTGATTAGGAAATAAATTGTAACGTTATCTTTGAGAGCAATTTTATGTAACAGTGATGAGAGGATCATAATAAATTAAAATGGGAGATTTCCCATTTATTTTAGAATTTTTTATGAATTATCATGTGTGGAAAGTGACCATAAAATTTTGTGACAAAAATGAGATAAGTGAGATAAAAAAAATAATGTTTGTTTGGGAGTTTCATTTTTGAAAAATAGAAAACTTTTTATTCTAAGAAAATGGATCTTCTTAAATTTCTATACCTAAACATCCAAAATTTTTTATTTTTAGAAAATAGAAAAAAAAAACTCTCTAAAAAAAAGTTTTTATCCATCCAAATAATTTTTCACTTTTAAAAAAATCCAAACAACCTTTTATTTTTTAAATCTAAAAATTTTTTATTTTCTAAAAATAAACCTTTCATCCAAATATATTAAAATCATGTAAAAATTTAAAATATATATATATAAAGATTTAAAAAATATATATAATAATATATTGAAAAATATATACATATACACTTTAATTAAAATTAATTAAGACAAAACTTTAACTACTTTATTACACATCCTACCTTGAAAATTAACCTGTATCTTAAAAAAAAAATCTTAAAATGTGAAAAATACCAACAAAAGAGAACACTTGAAATAAATAAAAACAAAATGTTAACTACTTTCTTACACAACCTATCTTGGGGAAATGAACCATTACTTGAATTGTAATGATGGAGCCTCGAAATGTGAAAAACTTTTCATTTCCTACAGCTAGCTTAACAATAACAATAAGCCTAAAAATGATTGCTTTGTTCAAATTTTAAACCCTATTTTAAGTGCCTTTAAAAAGGGTGTGGTAGTATGAACACCACTTTTGCTTCTTCACTCTCTTTTTAACTGAAAGAGAGTCATTTTCTCTTCCTAAACACCTTCAGTCCGAATTTTAGCAAGCAAAGACACCAATAAATCTCTTCCATAACCTCTCTTCTCAACTTTTATATCATTAAGCTTCAAGGGAAGATCGCCACCTCATAAATACACTAGTGCACCGCTAGGATTTTAGATTAAAGTTTTTTGTTTTTGAATTTATGATGAAATATGTTTATTTCTAACTGCTAGTTCCTCATCACAAGAGTTCAAGAAAGCCTCCAAGCCCTCAAAAGAGCCATAAACTTCATCAACGACACTAAGGGGGCGTTTGGTAAACGCATTACATTTTGATTGTATTTGAATTAAATTTGTTTTTTTAATGTTATATTTGGTTGAAAAATATTTGTTTTGTATTTGAATAAAATGTGTGTTTGGATTAAAAGTATTTTAAAATTGAAAAGTTGATATGATTGGTAAAAGTAGAGATAAATAGTGGAATTGAAAAGTTGATGTGATTGTTTTAAAAATATTTTAAATAGTAATTGTTTTCGTAGCACTGTTATAAAATTTGTATTTGGTGTAAAATTATATTGTATTTGAGTAAAATTAAAATAGAATTTGTTCTCCAAACACCCCCTAAGGTATGTGTTTTTCCACAAACTAGTAAGTTTAAAAGTTTCAACAATTTTCAGGAAAAATGACCTTAAACAAGATAAAATAAAAAAAAATCTTGGCATGATAATGATGATAAAGAAAGAATGGTCTTGTTGCTATTATTGTGATGTGTTACGCGGGATTGAACTGGTTTAACATGTCACAAAACGAAAAAGTTTTGATGAGAATATGATTTTCATGAGTTTCATGACTATGTGATATGAAATATAGGATATGGCTTGAAATGATTTGGATATGACATGTTTATTTGACAAGAATACTCCATGTTGAAAACTTGAAATATGAAGAAAGGATTTTTGTGGCTCAATTAATGATCGAACAAAGTTTGGTGTTCATACACTATGTCAAAATAGCCTTTTTGACATAATAATAATTAAGTAACCAATTCAAGGAAAAAACTATTACTTTAAGGATTAAAAAAACGTAATTAATAATTAATCTTGAAAAGAATTAATCATTAACTAGAAATAAGAAGCACAATAAGACATTTATTAACAACAAAGCATAATTTTAAAAATCTGCTCTAATCATCAGATGTCGATTTAAGATAGGACATCGAAACGACAAAGAGTTTGAGCCAAGCATGAACCACAAGGAACTTCTACTTCAAGATTTTTTGTAAGTATAAGCCCCACCCATAATGCAGATTGTATGTTGTCATGACTGTAATGTATTATGGGCTAGTGTGACTATTATGCTATGCTACCATGATTTCATGCTTGTCTACATGCTTTGCGAGACATGTCATATTTCATGTTTACTCTATGAATTAAGCACTCATAATTAAGTAACAAGTAAAATGTTAGGATTGTCGTACCAACCACCGTCTAGGTGAGGTTGTAACATCCTTGTAGCAGAATGTCATAGTTAATTATCTTTTGTAATATTACAATAGAAAATGATAAAGATTCTAAGCTAAACATATATGTATATTAAGATTTAAAACATATATTAAGCAGAAGTTTGGATAGCTTTTTTTCTTTCTTTTTTTTTAATAAAAACAAAAACTTAATTTCCATTGTAAACTTAAACTTGAAACACCATAATTGATAAATTTTGTAACGATAGAAATGTAATTTTAAAAAACTTAAACAATCCTTAAAACCTAATCACCTTATATAAACTAATTTCAAAACCAAAACGAAATCATATCCCGAAACCAAATTTAGAAATACCTAGAAAATAAACAAGAGTTCTATTAAATAAGAAACTCCGATAACCCATTCTGCTATCATTCACACACTCACACCAAGTGTCCCCCAAATTTATACCTTACCTTTACCTTTATCTGTAATATGCAAAAACTGCAATAAGAAATTGCTTAATTAGTATATAATATTCCCATAAAAACATTAGGCTCATAAACTGATGTAAACAATATATACAACAAAATATGGTATAACTTAAAGAAAGTTAAATATTACATATTTCATAACTTTGAAAATGATATATAAAAATCTTTATTATTCCTTATTATTCTCATCTACAACTTTAGTTCTTAGGCAATGTATCAATGTACGCAACCACGATGAAGGCAAGTTTTTTCGAAATGCCCTAAGAGAAAAAGACATTAAAAATGTATTTTATTTATTTTGAGATAATTAATAATATATTTAAGATTTTTTATTACAACTTTGCTATACTATCCTCATCCTTATTTGCATATTAAAGTAAATGTAAGTAAATATGGCTCATTGAGTACTTGGTATTTAAACTGTTAAAATGTTATATATAATGTATTTTATTTGCGAGAAGAGAATGTTTCAAAGTAAGTAGTCTAAATATACAGTCTACAGTTTATGAGGTTAGAGTGAGTGTTTAACTCATATGAAGACTATTATGTTGTAAATCCAATTAGGGATATGATTTGTTTTAATAGTCAAGAGCAAGCTAGCTTCTAAATAGAGATATAAATATATTGCCTAGTAATAATGATATTGACTTAGACTAAAATGTAATTAATCTATGTAGTCTGCTTGTATTGATTAATTCACTTTTGACATTCATTATGCAACAACTTTAATGCTGAGTAAGAAAATGACTTCAAGTATATGATTTGTGCACTTTGATGTTCCAAAAGGCAAAGTGACTTGAAGTAATAAGCTATTAGATCGGTTCGTTGAGTATATAACTTATATACGATGAGAGCTTTGCTTATAGATATGGAATCGTAACTCTAACAAAGAGTAAATATTATCCTTTTAACGGTATTATTTAAGATATAAAAATGGATAAGGTCTTCGGTCATTTATTTAATAAATGATTTATTATTCACATACGGTGAATAATCATTTTCTTATTAGATATATAATGGATCTTTAAATTAATCATAGATATCATATAAGAGTATTACATATGTAATAAGGTCACTAGACTGTGGTTATATACTTGTTTACACAATACGGTGTATAATTAAGAGTGTAGTTTTAGGTTTATAGTGGTATGAAATTAATAATTATATAATTAATTTATTTGGTATAAAATAATTAATTACATAGATTATTAGAACCCATATTATATATGTCCAATTAGTTCTTTACTAGCTCAATATAATTCTTTAATGGATGGTAAACAATTGAGATATTTATTATGACTTTAATTCTTAGATTTAGGGAAGAGAAAAATCTAGATCACCTCCCATAAGGTGCAGACATTTTTTACACTAAGGGTAGAATAAGAATTTTGTTTCATTTAATTAATTAGATAAATATTTATTTAAAAGATAAGATTTGTAATTTAAATTAATTGTATTTATCTTTTGTGATAAATATGAGATTAATTTAAATTAAGAGATATGAATAAGTTAATTATTCGAATAATTAATTTAAATATTTATATAATCTTATTTAAACAAATGTTTTAAATTAAATACGGTAATTATCCTAGTTAAATTTGAATTAAAATATAATCTTATCTTTATCTATATGTGGTAGGCATTTACCACTATGATCAGCCAAGGAAAAATATTTTCTCCTTATTGATTTTATTTGGATAACTATTACATAATTGTTTAATCCCAATAAAATATTCATAATTTTATTTTGAATTTAAATTAGATTTACGTAACATTATCTATACAAATAAAATCACAAGATAAATGAAAATTGAAATTTGAATCAAATTTTAAGTCTCCTACACTTCATATGGGCCATTTTTTGGAGCTTCCCACGGCAAAGAAAATACACCAATTTAAGTGGAGGGAGAGAGAAAATTTTTTTTAAATGTCTTATTTAAATTTGAATTCCACCCAGTTTATTTACAATAAAGGCCTTATGAGCTCCTATTTTATTTAGACTATAGACTTTCAGGTAAGTAAGTTTATTATTATTCCCTCATTATAGTAACAATAAGTTACAAGAGTTCTTGATGATTAGAAGGAAAAAGCCATGCACATATACTGATTGAGAAAACAAATACTAATCGAGAGACTAAGTACCCACATACTACCATCTAGAAAATGGAAAATAGTAAACAAGACTAGTTGATTGAAACTTTATTAGTAATCTTCTTTGACGTCTTGTGGATCTTCTCTCCAAGGTATATAGATTGTGGAATAATTTATTATATATAGTAACACGAGTTAGTATGATCTAACAAAAATTTTAAAATTCGACTGCGTAAATTACCTGAGTTTCCAATAGGGTTAGCTAGGCTCAACCATCACCGAAGCAATCATTACCAATAAACCATTACCACAAAAAGGAGCACATGCCTCTTAGTTTGCTTTTTAATCCATCACCATTGCAATCACCATAATTATCACAATCGTATAATCAATGAGATAATAATATAAATATATGTACACGAATGAACATTTCTTTATAAATCTCATTGAAACATCAATAAAATACACATTAATCATAAACAAAGTATTTCATGAAATCTACATTAATTATGAACCTCAATTAAATTTTAAACCAACATGTTGCAAGTAAGATATGTACTTACCTCGTTGAATAAACTTACAAAATTTGCTATAACACTTCATAGCCTTATTAGGTTCGCTCTTAACTAAATTTATGTTATAGAATTGCAATATCAATATTCTATAATTAGAAAAAATCCAAAAAATCTCAAAAATCATAAAAGCTCCTAATCTTCCTATTCTTCATAAATCCTAAAATTCAAATTTCATAAAATTGACAACAACAATATGAAAACCTATTTTACAATCCCTTAATTTATCACTCTTTATTATTAATTTCATCATCCAAATTAATAATTTATCAATCCCCTAATTTTAACGAAATTCTAAAGTTTAAAAGCCCTAAAATCAACATAAGAAAATAAAATTAACTTGAACTTTCAACAAAATCAAACTTAGAAGCTCTTGAGAGAATCAAATCCTTGATATTTGAGTGGTGGAATTCACACTCAATTGATCTTCCAGGGGGAGAATGAAGAGAGATATTTGGGAGAGAAGGAGAGCAATAGTTCTAAGAAAATGCATATAATAAGTTTAAATTGATAGATTTAAACTTAAATAACTAATCTTGAAATTTTAAAAGTTAGGATTAGAAATTGAGTAGTGATCCAAGGCTTACAAACAGGCTTAAAACACCGCTAACTTGACTCCCATTTAACCCTCCGTCTGTTTGACACGTTCAAATTTGGAAAATAAAAAATTTTTCATTTTAAGAAAAATGAACATTCCTAAATTTCCGTATCTGAACATCTAATATTTTTCATTTTTGAAAAATGAAAAAAAACTCTCTAGAAACAAAAAGTTTTCACCTATCCAAACAACTTTTCACTTTTAAAAAAAATTCCAAACAACTTTTTATTTTTCATATCTAAAAATTTTTCATTTTCCAAAAACAAACACCCCATCCAAACGGATCCTAAAATCCTGTTCTTTTTTTCAGTGGGGCACAGCAGCACCACCCTAAGCGCTGCAACACGCCCAACTACAGCAAATAACACACCCACATAGGGCCTCTACCCTACATGTGGGTACTGCAGCTTAGGCATATGCCATTGCAGTGCACCTATGCAGGGCTCTCTACCCAAAGCACCGGCGTTGCAGCGTGGCCGCATAAGGCATGTTGCCCCCTACCCAATTTTTTTATTTATTTAGTCAACCCTCCTATATAATTTTAGTTATAACTGTTTACTTCCATATTAGAATTGGAGAATTAAATAACCGTTGGAAAGTTAATGCAAAAGGTATACAATTTTGGGATGAACATTTTGTCTATTTAAATATTTTTCTAATCAAAATTGTGGTTAAACATTAATGATATTATCTATGTAAAATTTCTAATACTTAATCTTTTAAATTTGTATTTTTTGAGCGTACTAAAGTTTTTAGTGGCGTCACTTACAAAAATACTTAATATTAAATTTAATTCTTTAATTCTAACCTATACTTTATAACGATTAAATCTCTTACTTATATTAAAGTGTTATGAAGTATGGGGCATTACAGAGGTATTCATACATGATTTTAAGTATGACTTTATGTGTTGACAATTGGGTCGCTCTCTTATTTTCTCTAAATAAGATTGCATGCACCCGATATATATATAATGACCCATAAATATGTTAAAAATAAAAGAGTTAAATGTAAATGGTTTTATGTTTTTTTTTTAATTCTTTTGATTTATATTTTATTAATGACTTAGTATTATCTACTTATTATTTAGCATTGCATTTGGTTATTTTTCCACTTAAATATTATGTTAATCGCACAAGGCCCTCTGTCTAGCAAGAAAATGTTGGACCAAAATTTCGTCCAACAAATGTTATGTACTTTAATTATTTAGTTAAAGATGTTATTTCTTCCCAACAATTTATGTAGGAAATTCAAGAAAACAATTAGTCCAAATTGAGATAATTGAAAGACAAAATAGCCCAAAGTATGTCTTCATATTTTTTCCTCTCAACAAACAGAAACCAAGAACGAAGTCCAAATGGGATCGCCGAGGACAACAGCATCCTGAAAATCATCCCATATTCTATTATAGAAAAAAAGGATTACACAACTATTAAAAACGATTGTAGAAAAACTACCACTATTATTTCCAAACGATTGTGGAATTCTTGATCGTGTAAAGTAAAAACATTCCACGATTGTTTTATAAACAATTGTATTTCTTCATTTCCTACGACCATTTATGACAAAGGTAAAAAATGATTGGCAGGGTTGGCATCGAAGATATCACGACCATTTTTCAAAACTAGTCACGGCCGTTTTTACAAAACTGGTCATGGTAGCTCAACATTCTACGACAATTTTGCCAACAACATTCATGGAATGTTTTTTTTTTAAATTGTAGATCTCTCTGCCATGTTGTATGAATAGAGACAAGAAAAGAAAATATCAACATTATATAAAACAATTTTACACAACTCAATTTTACAAACAGATCTCAAGATTATATTAAAAAAAATTAACATTATGTAAAAAACAACACGTTGAAATGCCTGTTTCAAAAATTTATATAGCCATAATTACACAAGTTGCTCTGACCAGACTTTAGGCCTTGGAGGCTTGCTTTTTCCTTTGCCTTTTGACTCTTCAATACCTTTTTCTCTATCTTTTACTCCTCCACCAAAAACGCGCGGATGATACTGCCCAACACGAAAGACATCTTAACCAGTGGTTCCTGGATAATCTGGACCTCTTGTATTCAGCCGGTCTCAAGTGCGAAAATCTGAAAAAAGATAGCAAGGAATAAGAACGTTGAATCAAAGACGTGACTATAATACTAGTAGTCCAGTAGAATGAGCACAGGATTCCATCTACATATCTTACTCGTCATGTCCATCTACTGATATTCAATATTTTAAAATGTAAACATGATTTACAATTGACCAACATTACACATATATATAAACTACTACATCATTAATTTAGTACTGCTAACCGCTGACTATTTTCCCTAAAATACATAAATATTTTTCTTTTAAGAACACACAAAGTATAAATTCCACTTTCGCTTATTGCTAAGAGACAATCGAGTAAGCTAGTTGCTGTTAACAAAAGTGGAAAAAATGAATCCAATACTTTAAATGAAAATCTAATGTGAGTAGTTCATTTCAACAAAACTTTCATATCGGAAAACGGGGGGGGTGTTGTTGGGGTGGGTAACGGTACCCCTTGAATTCTCTTGCCAATAACAAAGCAATTTGGACCATTCTCTTGCCAATAACAAGGCAATTTGGACCACTTGCCCCCTTCTTAATGATCTGACATACGAGCTTCCCTCCTAATCAACCTCACAAACGGATATTACACACACACACACACTCTTCAAATTACAAATGAGCAGTTCAATAACCAAACCCAAAGCATGAATACCATTACTAATATTTGAAAAAAGATACGGATTAACTTTGTCTTAGAGGTCTATTTACAAATCTAATAGAATTACTAATATTTGGGGACAACCGACAATGGACAATTCACTCATTTTGAAGTTCACGGTAAAAATTAAAATGTAAAAAAAAAAAAAAAAAGAAATCTACAACAACAACAACAACAACAACATTAACACACACAATGCATGAATACAAGCTAATTCCGCCAAAAACTAATAAAGTTCAATAGAGAAAAACTATTACTTAATGCTTCTTTGGCTTCTTTTTCAGGTGTTTTTTACTAGCATTATTGTTTTATAAAATATTATCATAATTTATATACATAAAAATATGCTAAATCCGACAAAAACTAATAAAGTTCAATAGAGAAAAACTATTACTTGATGCTTCCTTGGCTTCTTTTTCAGGTGTTTTTTTACTAGTATTATTGTTTTATAAAATATTATCATAATTTATATATACGAATATAAGCTAAATCCGACAAAAACTAATAAAGCTCAATAGAGAAACACTATTACTTATTGCTTCTTTGTTTCTTTTTCAGGTGTTTTTTACTAGTATTATTGTTTTATAAAATATTACCATAATTTATATACTCTATCATCAATGTTTCACTCTTTTTTGTTTCCCCAAAAAATTGAAATTTCTCGAAGCTCTCTTTTTTAACAAACTATGTTCATCCTGTAAACTAGCCAAAAAATAAAATAAAATAAAATAAAAAGATCTTTCCTCTACTCAAGAAAAACACATTCTATTTCCTCACGAACCAAACATCACCAAATCGGAGATTTGCCATATCATACACTAAAAAAAAAAAAAAAAGGGAACAAACAAGACCAAGCATAAACAGTAAACACCAAAAACAGAAAACTGGATTTTTCAGACTCAGAAAAATTATTACCGAAAGCCGTAGTTAAAAGTCGACTAGAGAGCGAAGGATGAGGGACAAGGTTGGTTTGGTGGGTTGCAATTTCTTCCAACTCGTTTGCCATCTTCGGTGGCTTCATAGTCTAACCTGATCAACCAAACACCAAAACTTCAAAAAAAAAAAAAAAAAAGCCTTAAAAAATAACCAATAACTAGTTAGAGACTGACTTTTATTATAGAGGAAGAGCAAGGAGTTCCAACGACAGAGAGAGAAGCAGATACAGAGAGCTGTGAAAAATTGCTCTACCAAATCAAAAGAAAATTTGTTCATCCGATTGAGAAAAAAAATTCTGTAAAATTCAATGTTGAAATTCCTTAGTGCTTACGAGTCGCTTGGGTCCAAGGTTGAGGCTGTGAAGAATCCCTTCTCGGCAGCATTGTGGGGAGAGAGAGCGAGAGAGAGGAGAGCGGCTGCAGCGCCATCGCGATGAAGAGAGAATAAGTGGGTTCTAAGGTGTGACGGGAGTCAAACGGCCGTTTGTTTATTTTATTACATTCATATTATATTTAAATATAATAAAAAAATACGTTTGTTAAACATATTATATTTATATTATATTTAAATATAATTATTAACGTCAAAATTCGACTTTAACACTATACACAGTGACACATAGTGGTTATCTGTCTGACAAGCCTCAACATCACATATTGTAGCTTATGACGGACTTCTGTAAAAGTGCAGAATAGGGTTACTAACCAACTGAGCAGGGATGCGGGCCAGTAAAGTAAAGGTGGCAGACCAGTCGAGCAGTGCCACAGACCAGCGGACTAAGGTGATGGAGCAGCCAAATAGGGGCAATGGACCTGCCAGGCAGGGCTACGGACCAGTGGACCAGGGTGGCAGACCAGCCAAGCAGGGGTAATGGACCAACAGAGCAAGGAAGGTGGACTAGCCGAGCAGGGTTGTAGACCAGCCTGGCAGGGCTGCGGATCAGTGGACCAGGGTGGCGGACCAACCAGGCAAGGGCAACGGACCTGCCAGGCAGGGCTATGAACCAATGGACCAAGATGGCTGACCAGTAGGGCTGTGGACCAGCAGAGCAAGAGCTACAGACTAGCCGGGCAGGGCTGCGAACCAGCCAAGCAGGAGCGACGGACCTACAGGGTGGAGCACTGTTGACCTCTATTCATTGGACCTGCACAAATAAAGGACAGAGCCATGGAGTGAGGACGCACTAGTATAGTGCTGGTTAAAGACACTCTGACGCTCAAGTCAGAAAGGCTGCGAAGCAACGGAGCAGAGTATTGGTTGGGAGAGAAAACGAGCTTACCTTTGACCTCCATGAGTTTGGTATTTATAGGGAGCCGATCGGATGGTGTTTCGGTCAGGTCCTACTTGGCTGGGTCAAGCTACCCTGCTAGGAAGGGTGACTCGAGGATGAGGTGTCTTCTTATGGCTTTGCCATGTGTATAGGTCGGAGCAAGAATTTCAGGGCACCATACAAGGAAGATGGACCAGGTGTCGAATTTCGTCAGAGTAGGCCTGTTGTGTTCTACTTGGTCGCCCGGCAACCGGGCAGCATCCTGCTCTGCATCCTGCATTTTCTGCTTGGCAGCTTAAGGGTAAAAATTAGTAGACCAGCCTTGCGGAGCAGCATACCAGAATTAGAGGAATTGGGGTTGTCAGATAATTTTATGTAATTTGAGAATTCCCCACAACACTGGCCCCCCTACCCCCCTCCCCCCCAAGTATACTCAATAAGGTACTCATTAGGTGCACTTGTAATCAGAGGAATCCATGGTTGCTTAGTTTAAAAAATCTTGGCGAGATTGAACTCTCGAGCTGCTCAAGGTGATCAAGGGACTTATTTGATAATTTCCACCATTCTAGGGTCAAAATGTCATTTTAGACAAATTATGAGCCATTTTTGTAATTTGGTATAGTCTTAGGACATTCTTGTAATTTTTTAACTTTTATTTTTAGGCTCTGAGGTGCTCCCCTTTAAAAAGGTTGCTTTGTTGGATTTCTTCCCCTCATTACTCAATGGCTGCTCCGCACGATCTTCCTCTGCGGATTTATTGCTCAATGGAGGAAGGCTCACGGGTATACTGCGGGGAGTGGGCACGACTAAGTAGAATTATGGGGAGACCAAGCTACATGGTGTTAGGCGGCTTTGTTTGTAGCAGACGGCACGGGTGAGGCTGCTCCATCCAATTGGTTACACCACAAGACGGGGTTGTTCGGCTACACCAAACATTTGCACTACAAAAAAGGAGTCACACTGGTCGACTACTCGGGCAACACTGCTAGGCTTTGTGGGGTCGTTGGGTGCATGTTTGCGGTTTGTTCGGCGTGACTTGGTTTGCTGTTTGGAAGGGTTTAGTCGGCTACAAGGCACTCGCGTGTTCGATTGGTTGGTTGCACACGAGACACGCGAGGTACATGATGACTTGACCAGGTCACGTCGAGCCACACTGATTGTTAGTTGTACAGGGGCCTAGGCCTTCACGACGGGCAAAGTTGCTTTGCAATTGGGCTGCTCGGCAACTTTGGCTCTTCGGCCACTCAGTTGCTGGTGCGAGGCATCGAGCTGCTTGGCTGGTCGGCATCTTGGGCTGCTCAAGTTTGGTTGGTATTTCTATGAGCACGGCTGCACGGCACGCTGGGCCGTACTTCAGGCCTGCTCTGCTAGGTAGCCGCTGAGCACGGGCTGGTCGGCATATTGGGCTACCTGTGTTTGCTCAGCTACTCGGCTGCACGGCACAACTGCGTCAATATTGCAACACGTGACGCCATGTGATTAGTCACTTTTTGGTAGGAATTTGAAATTGTTGGGTGACTCTTCAACTTCCACTTCTCACCATTATAAATAGCTCACAAGGCCTTTATTCAAATCACTTCACACTCTAGCAATTGTCTCCTCTAAGCAGCCAATCAGTAAGTTATCCAAGCAACGGGGCAGCCACCTAGCCAAGCAACGGAGCAACTAACCAAGTTCTGAGGTGTAAAACTAGTTCCAATTTTGGCAGAGCAGGCAACTAGCCAACCAACCAATTTTGCGAGATTGGCCCCAACTTTTGTCGAAGAGCCGGCTAGCCAAGCGGTGTTGAGATCAGTGTCAGTTCTATCAAGTAGAAGACTAACCAAGTAAGGGCAATTTCTGCTTTCATTGTGCCGACCAAAAGACCAGCTAATCAAGGCACGCGATCAGCTTCAACCCTGCCGAGCAGCGAACTAACCAAGCAGGCCTGAGATAGGCTTGAATTTTTGCCGAGCAGCATACCAGCCAAGTAAGGTAAAACAAAACTTTCTCCTGCCCTTCTAACCATTCCATGATGAGTGACTTGTTAGATTTAGACAATCCATTTGAGACCGAATATGAAGATACTGATCCTAGTAATAGTGAATCAAGTACAAGTTCAAGTTCAGGGTCGTCGGCCAATAAAGAGGATGTTCGTGAAGTTCGGGGACCCATTGCTCCTAGGTTCAGGAAGGCCCTCGCAATTTGGAACCACTGGCACACGAGGGAAGCGCGCGATTAAGTCTGATTTTGGACTTGGAACCAAGCATGCTTCCTGATGAGGAATTTTTGACCCTTCTTAGGGACGAGCCTCCTCTTGCTGTAGAGCATTCAGGGCGAAGCATTCCTGCCAAACAACATACCCCAGCCGAGCAGTATTTTTCTGCTGAGCAGCCTGAGGTCCGAACTAGCAGGGCCATTGAACGTTCTGGTGGGAAGACATCAACATCTGGTAGTACTACTATGCCAAGTACTTCGCGCACTCGACAATCATCCACCTTCGTAGCCAATGAGCCTTCTCCTGATGATTCTAAGTTTGAGGGTGGCCGGCATTCCCCGATTGTTGAGTATAACCCCAAGTTGGCGAGGGGCATCATGGGAAGGCACCGAAAAGGGGACTATGAATACTCCACCGATAAGTTCCCTTCAACAGTGCATGCCCGGCTACTTTCTGTCTTAAGGACCGTGTTTAGGATCTCGGATGACATTGATTTACTTGTTCCTGGTCCTGATGACTCTCCGAGCAACCCACCAGTTGGATACATCACTTTTTATGCTAACTTCTTCCAAGCAGGTGTTCAGCTGCCCTTTAATCCTATAGTTCATCACGCTTTGAATTTGCTTAATCTCTGCCCATCACAGTTAAGTAGCAATGCTTATCGGGTGTTACTCAGTTGTCACATTCTGTGGCACTTGCAATTCTCATCGGAGATGCCATTCAGAGCATTCCAGAACCTGTATAGGGTGAAAAGTCACCCAGGAGTAGTCGGGGGCTATTATTTTCAGGTTCGAGGGTAGGTTCATTGAAGGTTTGCCTGATTCAGATAAAATATAGAAGTTCGTGTGGTTTTACTTAAAGGGCAATTGGGAAGCCTAGAGGGGCACTCTTATTACGGAGGAAGATGGTGTGTCACCCTTATTCCAGCTTTCATACACCTGGTTAAAGCAGCCTTGAGTCCCTGTAACTGTCCAGGGGAAGATCATAGAGCTTGAGAAATTACCTCTAATTGACTAGCATGTTAGGAAAATACGTAATTGTGATATGTTAAGACGATATAGTTGGATTCCAAGTTCATCATCCTCAGTTAGTTATTCACCGTATCCTAGGTCAGCTTCCCAGCAGGCTCTAATAAAGGTTGCTTAGTAGCCGACCCACCCTAAGATTGGGATAGCCCTAGGGGGGTCATATTTCTCTTCTACGAGCTGATCCGAAGGTCAGGTAACGGTGCCAGCCACGTCTTCTATCGAGCAACCTGCTGGTGATGACTTCCCCGAAGGGGGTTTGGCCATCCCAAATGACAGCTTAGATGATGTGATTCGGGCTTTATACCCTGCCTGTCTTCTCAAGATCAGAGGTTATTACTTTATTTCCTTCCTTTTTTATTTCAGGTCATATTATGCCTTTATGTCGTTCTGACTTCTAGTTATCTTCCCTGCAGGTATGGCTCCTGAAAGGCCGAGGAATCCGACCAGCAACCCTGCAACTAATAAAGGGAAAGGAATTGCCAAGGATCCAAATAAGAAGAGGAAGGGCCTGAAGAGACTTAATAGCAGGTCAGGCAAATACATGAAAGTGACGTCTGGTGTAAAGGAGCCTTTGAAGACAAAGGATCTTCCGGCCAGGGCTGTTAGGGCTTCTCCTCAACAATGGCTAAGCTGTTCTGCTGGCTGGCAAGATAAGGAGCCAAGCAAGGAGAAGGAGGGCCCCTCACTCCGTTTGTCCGAACCGAAAAGGTCTTCAAGCCACTCGTCTATCCATTAGATTATAATAAGGCGGGTCAACTCTTTTATCACTGAGGAGGACCTTAAGGCTACTAGGAAGAGATCCTTTGTAGAGAATCAGGAAAATGGTTTGCGAAGGATCATCCAAATAAGCTTTCTTCGATCTAGGTTGCTTTCTTTGTATGAATTACTGGTTGGCTAAACCTGTTTCTTACTAAGTAAAGAGTCGTAGACTTAGTGATATCTAATAATCAGGTGCGGTCCTTCGTTAATGATGCCAGGGACCTTCATGAAGGGTTTAAGGCTGATTTGCGAGCTGTTGAGGAGGCTAAGGCCAAAGCCGAATAGGAGGCCACTAAAGCAAGGGAGGCCACTCGAGTAGCTATTGAGAAGGCTCAAAGAGAGATCGAAAAGGCTAAGGAGGATGCTGGGAAGGCTACGGAGGGACATGAGGCATACTTCCGAGACATCTTGCCTACCCTGCTTGACAACGCTCAACAAGAAGCTCGATCCAAGGCAATTGAGGACTATAAGGAGACAAAGAGTTCCTTAGGGAGTATGTGCATAGTATATGTGACACCATAAAGAAAGTGCTCCACCTCTACCCTGCTGCAGCTGAGTTTAACTAGACTTGGGTTCTTCCCACGACCGGCCATTCCGACAATGAGGAGGGTGAAGCCGACGGGGAGGACTCTATGGTCAATGTGGTTGATGTCTTCGAGGAAGCTAATTCTCAGAACGGCGACCAACTTGCTACTAAGCAACATGTGAGCTACTCAGCAGAGCAGCTCTCTGGACCTCCGGTTGATTCATAGGGACCTTTTCTCTTCACATTTAGCCTTAGTATTTTTGCTTCCTGTGTTTTGCTTGTCCTCTTACACTTCTGATTCGAGGGTATCCTTTTTTATACCCTCCACTTGTTTCCTTTGTCAATAAAGATCGTCTTTATATTTCTATAAAATTATTATTATTATTATTATTAAATTTTTTTTTTTAGTTACCAGGTATGTTTTTGCCCAAGAGACTGGTAATATGCCTAGTCTCCTTGCCGAGTACGTGTGCCAAGCAGGTAAGTTTTTTAGTTAGGCACTTGTGTCTTGCAAACATTTGCCTTTCAAGGATCGACCTGGTCTTCTGCTGAGTACGTGTGCTGGCCAGGTGAACTCTTTTTAGTGGGGCAGTTGTGTCTCTCAAGGCTTGACCTGATCTTCTACCGAGCACGTGTGCCAGGCAGGCGAGCTCTTTTTAGCGAGGCACTTGTGCCTCCTAAGGCTCAACCTGGTCTTCTACCAAGCACGTGTGTTGGGCAAGTGAGCTTATTCATTTATTCTTCTTCTTCTTTTTTAAGTTGCCGAGCATGTTTTTGCCTAGGAGACCGGTAATATGCCCAATCCCCTTGTCGAGCACATGTGCAAGCCAGGCAAGTTTTCCAACCGAACACTCATGCCTTATAAGGATTTAAACAGAAATTGACAAAATACAAGGGAATTCTTTCATTCATTCTTTAATAAAAGATTTCGTCTATGAAATTACAAATGGTTTACTAGTAGAATCATTTGAGGTGCTTGGCATTCCATGGGTGTCCATGCAAGTTCCCTTCTGGATTTGCTAGTTTGTAAGTGTTGGGGTGTAATATGCTAACCACTCGGAAGGGGCCTCCCCATTTTGGTCCAAGTGAGCCTTGCTTGGGCGGTTGAACAAGGACCGTTTTGAGGACCAAGTCTCCAATTTTCAAAGTCCTTGGCTTCACTTTTTTGTTGTAATGTCAAGCCACTGTTTTGATGTATGCTTGTTGCCTCCTCTCTTCAAGCAAGTCAAGTTCAGCTGCCATCTGCTGAGTATTGCTCTCTTCTTCAAAATTCTCTACCTGATAGCTGGACAGACCAACTTTTGAAGGGATAACTGATTCCACTTCATAGGCTAGGGAGAATAGGTTCTCCTCGGTAGCTATCCTGCAGGTTATCCACTAGGCCCAGAACACTTTTGGCAATTCATCAATCCACGCTCCTTTGAGCCATTCCAACTTTTTCTTCAGGTTGTCCTTGATCTTCTTATTCATCACTTCTACTTGGCCATTGCTCTGAGGGTAATAGGGTGAAGAAAAGATCTTTTGCATTCCAAGTTGGTCGCACAACCTCTGAAATTTGGGATTGTCGAATTGCTTTCCATTGTCCGTAATGATAGTATGAAGGATCCCAAAATGGCAAATTATATTCTGCCATAGTAAGTTGGTGCACTTGTCTTTTGTGATCTGAGCAACTGGCTCCGCCTCTACCCATTTACTCAAGTAGTCTATAACAATGATGCAATACTTAAATTGCGACCAAGCAGTCGGTAGGGGGTCGATCAATTCTAAGGTCCACTTGGCAAATGCCCATACGCAAACCACAGAATTCAACAGTTTGGGGTGGTAGCCTATCTTTCGAGTAAAGTACTAGCACTTAGCGCATTTCTGTTCAAATTCTTTCGTGTCAGCATTCATGGTAGGGCAGTAGTACCCTTGCCTAGGGCATTTGAGGGATAGTGTCTGTCCTTCTGAGTGGTTGTCGCATACCCTACTATGAATTTCTTCCATCACATACTTGGCCTCTTCTGGTCCTATGCAATGCTAGAGGGGGGTCAAGTAGCCTCTTTGATAAAGCCTTTCATTCAGCATTGTGTATCTTGCTTAGGAATTTTTCACTCTACGGGCTTCTTCTCAATCTTCTAGGAGCATGACGGAAGTAAGGTATCTGATTATAAGGTCCATCCACGTCCCTCGCTCGTTTATGGTGTAATTGACTTGCTCGGCTGCTCTGACGCTGGGCAATTCCAGTCTTTCTATAGGGACGGATACCAAGCTCTCATCTTCAAGTTTGGAAGCCAAGTGAGCTAGCTCTTCCACTTCGTTGTTTTGGTTCCTGAGGACAGGTTCTACCCGCTGGCTCCGAAACTATCTTAATAATCCTAAAACCACCTTTTGATATTCTACCATCCTTCCTTCTTTTACTTGGAACTCCTTGGTAACTTGGTTCATGATCGGCATTAAGTCACTGAAGACCTCAATATCATCTATTCCCATTTTCCTTGCTAACTCAAGCCCAATGATCATGGTTTTGTACTCGGACTCATTGTTAGAGGCTTTAAACTCGAACCATAGTGCAAAACTTGTCTTGTATCCATCTGGCCCAACCAAAATGATTCCTGCTCTGCAGCCTCCTTGACAGGATGATCCATCAAGGTACAACTTCCAAGTGCTCCTTTCTACTAGGCCTGAGCTGGGAGAAGTCTGTTCGACACAGGTTACTTTGACGCTTGGCAGGAGCTGGGAGAAGGCTGCTTTGGTATAGATTGTACTTTCTTATCTGTGGATTTATTGGTCGCGTCTAGCGAATCAGTGAATTCTGCTAGGATCTTGATGCAAAACATGACACAACATCAAGGGAATCAGTTCAAGTACCAGTTGGGCCAGTTATAAAGGCGCGGCTAAGAAGTTCAAAGAAGCACTTAATGGACTAATTCAAGAAGTTTAGGCTCAAACAAATTCATGGAGGCCCATTGAGCATGATCCACAAGGAAGCTTCAATTTAATTCAAGCCTTAGAAAATCCGGACCAAGCCCAATGAAGAGGACGTTTTGGCAAGCTAATGGGCAGATATAATATTACTGCAAATTTTCTTTCATTTACTTGGCCGAAATTGTAAAAAAAGTCAAACTTTCCCTTTATTGTTTTAGGCGTGAATTAGGTGTGAATTAGGTGTAAGTTTCCATATGTTCATCCATTCAAATTCTGGGAATATTAGGAGAATATTAGGGGAATATTTGGAGAATATTACGGGAATATTTCATTTAGTTTTCATATTATTTTAAGGTATATTTTGAGAATATTCTTGTAATTTATGCCTATAAAAAGGCGTCCACAAGCAATAAAAAACAATATCATTTTTATTCACAAATTTAAGAGTTATATTTCTCTTTGGTTCTTTGAGATCTATTCAAACTTATCGGAGTTTTCCGTGGCGTTCACCATCGACTTATCAAACAGATTTCCATCACCGTTTGTGACGTCTTCGTTATACCAAGGTTCTTGTTTCATAATAAGCAACAGGTTGAAGTCATCCTATACCGAGGTTCTTGTTTTTGTTGAAGCAACGGGTCGAGATTCCATCCAAAGCCTGAGTCTTAGAACATTCTTGGAGTCCTAATTTTGACGAGTCTCGTTATTCTTGGCGGGGTTCGTATCAGATTTGGGCCTTAATGGCAGCTCGAGGCATGCGATCTCAAATTTGCTCAGCTCAATTAACCACTTTGCAAGTCTCCCCGATAGCTCAAGGTTTTGCAAGACTTGCCGTAACGGGTAACTGGAAAGCATCTTAATAGGATGCCTTTGGAAGTAAAGTCTAAGCTTCCAAGTAGTAGTCACCAATACGAGTGCCAACTTTTCCAATAGAGTATATCTTTCCTCGGTACCTTAGAATACTTTACTATTATAGTACACCAGGTGTTGAGTTCCTCTATCTTGGCGAACCAAGACTATACTTACGGCTTTATCGGAGACTGCCAGGTAGAGGTATAGGGCTTCACCTATATTTGGCTTAGACAGTAGTGGCGGACTTGTCAAGTAGTCCTTCAAACCCTGGAATGCTTCCTCGCATTTTTCTCCCCTGTGGAACTTGTCCTTGCCTTTCATGGCTTCCTTCAAGGCTTGGAAGAAAGGGTGACACCTATCTGTTGCTTGAGTTATGAATCGAGATAGAGCTACAATCATCCCAGCTAGCTTTTGCACCTCTTTGACGGATCATGGAGAATGCAAGTCGATAACTGCTTGGGCTTTTGTAGGGTTGACCTCTATTCCACGATGATTCACCATCAACCTAAGAAATTTTTTGGACTCTACCTCGAAGGCGCACTTCGCAAGGTTTAACTTCATATGATATTTCCAGAGTATCTCGAAGCATTCTCTCATGTTTTCTACATGTCTAGCAGCTTTCTCACCTTTTACAAGCATGTCGTCTATGTAGACTTCCATTGTCTTTCCAATCTACTCAGCAAATATTTTGTTTACGAGCCTCTGGTATGTTGCTTCACGTTATTCAGCCTAAATGGCACTACCCGGTAATAATAGAGTCCTTGGTCTGTGGTAAAAGCTATTTTTGCCTGGTCGGCTTCACTCACTAGGATCTGATTGTACTCGAATGTGCATCCATGAAGTTTAGCAACTCGTGCCCTGCCGTGATGTCCACAAGTTGGTCAATACAGGGTATAGGGAAACAACCTTTCAGGCATGCTTTATTTAGGTCCGTATAAACGATAAAAATTTGCCAATTCCCATTGGTCTTCTTAACAAGTACTACATTTGTGCAGCACTATAGGTAGCTTACTTCTCGAATAAAGTTAGGATCCAGGAGCTTCTTTACTTCTTGGTTAATGGCTGTGTAGCGTTCTAAGTTGAAAGCTCTCCTCTTCTACACCACATACTTGATTCTAGGATTCATATGGAGGTGGTGGCATATGATGGAAGGATCAATACCTGGCATGTCTTTATGCGACCAAGCAAAAATATCCTTGTGATCCCGCAGGAATGCTTCTAACTCCTCCCTAATCTTAAGCCAGAGTCGGGACCCTAGCTAGATCGTTCGCGTAGGATACTCGGCATCCAAAGAGAATGGCACAAGGTCTTCCACCGGTAGAGCATGGGATTCCTGGTCTAGCAATATAGGGTCTAATTGGGTGTTTGGGACACAAATTTTTTTAGCATTGCATTTAAATGCAATGCAATTTTCCCCCAAATACAAAAACATTTCATTCAAATACCAATCACATCACATTTTAAATCTAACACAATCACTATTTATTATTTTACTTTTTCTATTACTTTTATTAATTACATCATATATTCTCTC
The DNA here is from genome assembly GCA_035233585.1 of Antiaris toxicaria. Taxonomy (NCBI): domain Eukaryota; kingdom Viridiplantae; phylum Streptophyta; class Magnoliopsida; order Rosales; family Moraceae; genus Antiaris; species Antiaris toxicaria. The sequence continues at coordinate 28,242,079 of CP141157.1, forward strand.
TCCCTCTTTTTTTTTCTCTACTTTTACCCATCACATCACATATTTATTATTAAAATACAATTCAAATACTTTTCCTCCAAACACACATTGCATTCAAATGCAATGCTAATGCTTTTCCTCCAAATACAAATTACATTCAATACATTACATTCAAATGCAATGCAAATGCAATGCATTCACCAAACGAACCCTAAGTCATCTAACTTTTTCACTTCTGCTGTTGGGAATTCAATGTCATTGACTTTAAAAACGGTAAACACGGAACCTGCTCCATAAACTTTGTTCACTACTTGGACATAACAATTCCTGGCGCTACCTTGGTCTCCTTTGAAGATTCCTACACCTGTGGATGTGGGAAACTTCATAGCAGGGTAGTAAGTTGAGACATTAGCCTTGAGGGCATTCAACATTGGTTGGCCAAGTATGATTTTGTACACTGACGACTTATCTACCACGATAAACTCGACCATGCGGGTGACCTTCTCCATGCCATCTCCTATCGGGACTAGTAAATCGATCAGACCGGCTGCTCTGATGCAATCCCCAATAAAGCCATATATAATGGGTCTGCACTGATCTCAAATTTGCTCCTGTAATCTTCATTCTGTTGAAGGCATTCATGAATAAGATATCTGCCAAACTCCTATTATCTATCAGTACTTGTAAGATAGTACTGTTGGCGATCTAGATCCTTCCGACTAGGGTGTCATTATGGGGGTGTAGGAGCTTGTTGGCCTCTTTTTCTGTGAATGTGATTGGCACACTTTCCTGTCAGGAAACTTTAGCTATGTGTTTGGCCATATTGATGTAATCACCCCGCATCACTTACCTAGCTTGTCTAGCGTAAGTGCACCGACTGCTTGAAATATCCCTGGTGGCTGACCCACTGAATATAGTTGTGACCACATGGTCAACCTACCTTGCCGTATTTGTTGTGTCACCTCCTGCCCCTAGACGAGGGGATGGCCTCAATGGCTGGTCTCCTCGACTATCCTGCTCGGTACACCTCCAAACCGATGTTAAGACATGTTCCATAAACTTTCGCAGGTGCCCCTCTTGTATGAGTGCTTTGATCTAGTCTGGAAGTTATATGCACTCTTTTGTATAATGCCCACGTCTTTATAGAAGTTGTAATACTTGTTTTGGTTCCTTTTTGCTCGATCAGACCTGAGTGGTAGGTGGTCCTTTAGGAGCCCGCGACCGCTGATCTGATTCAAGACATGATAGACAGAGGTGACTAGGGGGTGTACAGTTGAAACTTCCCAGCAGGGGTCTTCACGTCTGAGTTTGGTCTTGGCTTTGGTTTTTTCTACTTGGGAGGCATAGAATCTTGCCCTGTATGCTCTTTTCTCTTATTCTTCTCCCTGGCTTTACTAGTTTCGTTGACATTATGTCGCCTTCTGATATACTCCGTGGCATCAGAATGTTTGTGGACGATGCCCCACAGATGAGCGAAGGATGGGGTGCATCATATATGATAGTCCATAATAATTTCTCGTCCTTTACACCTTTCCTAAAAGCACCTATCAAGGTCACATTGGCATAAGTCTTGACCTGTATGATGGCTTTATCAAACATGCTGAGGTAATCTTTCAGGGGTTCATCCTTGCCTTGTTTAACCCGATACAGGTGGGAAGTCTCCTTCTTCCTAATTTTAGCATTCAAGAAGGCTGTTGAGAAGGCTTTAGAAAGCTGATAAAAACAGCTAATAGATCCTAGAGTAAGTCATCTGTACTACTACAGACCAACACTTGATAGTGTTAAATAGAAGGCCTTGCACAATGCTATCTCATTACCGTTCTGCATGAGCATCAGCGCCTGATAGTTCTCCAAGTGCTTATCAGCATCTGTAGTGCCATCATACGCCACTATGGTCGGTATCTTAAATCTCTCCAAATACAGAGCAACCATGATGTCTGGGGTGAAGGGGGGATCAATTTTTCCTATACACTCCAAGTCATATCTCTAGTTCATTAACAAGTCTACTTACCGTTGTAGTTGGGCTATGTGGTCATTGTTTTCTCATGCCCTTGGCTGTCCAATCAGTTCTATCGGGACCCAAGTTACTAAGTGCTTTCGATGGTCTAGGTGTCGGGCAGGCGGGAAGGTGAGCCTATCAAAGACTGAAGTTCACGTACATGTAGTTATATCATGATGTGCTTAGTTTGCTGCCCAGTGGAAGTCTCCCTGTACAGGAGTGTTCACCGACCATTTCGGTTTATCATAAGCATGACGCCTAGTTGCTTGGCTCCCTGGCTGCCTAGAAGGGTTCCTCTAATTTGTAGAGCCCTTAGGGCGTCCTTGTTGGCGGCTAGGAGGGGACTATCTATCGTACTTCCCAGAACCAACGATCATAATCTCAACCTATGGGGAAGGAGTCATTCTTGGACGTTCTGTAGAGTCTTGGCCAGTGTTTGAACCATCTGGTTCAGGTTCTAAATGGCACCGTTCAAGATCGCAGTCTGGGTCAGTCTCCTCTGTTGGCACCTTATTCCTCTTCCTCCATGCATACCCCAATGATTGACTGTCAAATTAGACTATCCAGAACCCCTCGAACCTTGGGGTTGTTCTTGAGCTTCACAATTCTCCATTTTCTTGCTAAGTAAAGTAGAGAAGAATCACAAATGCCGGAAAGTCGTTAGGAAGGTGAGGGCCCTCCTTCTAGCATCAAAATGTTGACGTTGAAATTTAACCTCAACATTACGCGCGGCGGCGCACGGTGGTTATTTGTCTGACAAGCCTCAACACTACATATTGTGGCCTATGATGGACTTCTGTAAAAGTGCGGAACAAGGTTGCTGACTAGCTGAGCAGCGCTACAAACTAGCGGAGCAAGGGCGACGGACCAGCCAGGCAGAGGTAACAGACCAATAGAGTAAGGGAGGTAGACCGGTCTAACAGGGCTGTAGACCAGCCAGGTAGGGCTATAGACTGGTAGACCAGGGTGGCAGACCAGTTAGACAGGGGCAACGGACTTGCTAAGCAGGGCTACGGGCCAGCGAACTTGGGTGGCAAACCAGTCAGGCAGGGCTGTGGACCAGCGAAGTAAGGGCGGCGACCAGCCAGGCAGGGCTATAAACCAGCCAAGTAGGGGCGACGGACCTACCGAGTGGAGCACTATTGACCTCTATTCAATGGACCTGCACAAGTGAAGGACAAAGCCATGGAGTGAGGAGGCACCAGTGTGGTGCCAGCCAGAGGTACTCCGATGCTCAAGTTAAAAAGGCTGCAGAGTAACAGAGCAGGGTATTGATTGGGAGAGAAAATGAGCTTACCTTTGGCCTCCTTAAGTTTGGTATTTATAGGGAGCTGATCAGATCGGGTTCTCGTCGAGTCCTGTTTGGCCGAGTCGGGCTACCCTACTAGGGAGGGTGACCCGGGGATGAGTTGTCTTCTTGTGGCTTTGCCATGTGTCTTGGGTCGGAGTAAGAATTTCAAGGCACCATTTCAGGGAAGACGGACTAGGTGTCGAATTTCGTTAGAGCAGGCCTGCTATGTTCTGCTTGGCTGTCGGATAGCTGGGCAGCATCCTGCTCTGCATCCTACATTTTCTACTTAGCAACTTAAGGGTAAAAACAAGCAGACCACTCGACCAGCCTTGCGGAGCTACATACCAAGATTAGAGGAATTGGGGCTGTCGGATAATTTTGAGTAATTTGAGGATTCCCTACAACAATAATGTATTATATGCATTTTATATTTAGATAAAAAGTATTTACTTTACAATTGAATGCAATGTGTATTTGAATAAAAGTATTTAAATTGTATTTTAGAGTTCAAAAGTTGATGTGATTAGTAAAAATTGATTAAAAAAAGTAAGATAGAGAGAGAGTATAATGTGAATGAGAAAAAATTATTTTACAATATTTTAAAATAGTAAATATTTTTGAAATACTGTTGAAAATCATTGTATTTAAACGCAATGCGAACGCAAAATTTAAATAAATGCCCTAATAATTTTTATCAAATGTAAAAATATTATATTTAAATAATAATCATATCATATTATAAATTTAATACAATTATTATTCATTATTTTATATTTTTATTATTTTTACTAATAACATCACATACTCTCTTTCTCCCTTCTTTTTTTTCCCTCTATTTTTACTTATCATATCATATATTTATTATTTAAATACAATTCAAATACTTTTCATCCAATTACATATTACATTAAAATACAAATTGTATTTAATTTATTACATTTAAATACAATACGCTTATCAAACATCCTATTAGATTTTTATTTTAGGGGTATGATTGTTTTATACATTTAAAAAAATTTAAAGATTAGAAGACTGTTTTTTAATAAACAATTATGACAAATTAAAATTTCACGATTATTTTAAAAATGATTATAGAATCTTTAAGTTTCTATAATTATTTTTAAAAACTTAATTTCGTATTGTATTTTTATCCTATCTTATACGATCGCTTTTATTAAAAGGCCGTCAAATTTCTATTGTGTAATTTGGATTTTATAGTAGTAATTATCTTCCCTTGTTCTAGGCACAACATGAAAAGGGGTTAAAGTAAAGAGACAGAATAAGCATATGGGTTCTACAATTTTAGGCATTAGAATCTTCGCACCAAGCAAAGACAAAAGAAAAATATGCCAATAACCCAACAACAACAAAGAAAAAAAAAAAGATGCAAAAATGGAATATAAAGCATCTCACTCATCCAGCTTTGGGGGGAAAATAATATAATATCCCAATAAAAAATGCTAAGATGACGCGTCTATTAATTTACCTGATTTTATGATTGCTTCCTGACCTCACAACTTTATAAAAAGGTCACTACCAAAGGAGAAAAATACATGTGCTTATGCAGTTGTTTAGCTAACCCACCGTGCGCAATAACATGGTGCGCCAGAGAGAGAGAGAGCGAGAGAGAGAACAAGGAAACTTAAGGATTTTTTGTTTTTAATGGTGGATGAAAAACTCCCCCAATATCGTATTGGGAAATACGATAATTTGTGTATTTTACATTATAACTTATTAAGTGAGTATAATGACTTGTACACCTAAAAGATAAAATTGTTAACCATAAACGTTAATAATGAAAAAAGTTTCGTTGAATTTATGCACCGATATTGACAATATGACAGCACCATAAAATGACCTATAACTAGCTTACAAGTTTCATTTACAAGCTTTTTCTTTTTGATTTATACCTAATTTCGTGTTGCTAGGATTTCCACTACAACTACAACTCATGAACAAAGTACTTGGATTGATTTGTTGTGCCTGAAATGACCCACAACATCACATCATCACCATCATCGGGTTGTAAAGTTACATTAGATTGAGAAGGCAAAGACCTACTCTCTTTTCTAATTTTGATGTTACTACACTACTTTTTGTGATATTGCCCTTTTAGCCGCGTATATCTATCATTTATTTGGGCGTTTGCTTAATTAATATAGTTATGAAGATTGCTGATATTACAGTTTTTTACTTAAGTTGGAAACTTGAAAGGGATGGATCTGGAGTTTGATTACCTAAGTTAGAATATATTTAGCTGGCTTATTATTTATTTATTTTTTTCGAGGGGAAGTTTTGACATCATGAACAGAAAGCTAACAAGTCTAACCACACAAAATTCACCATATCAAATAAGATTTTTTACGGCAATAAAAAATTATTACAAAAAATTGAAAGTCATTACAGATGTATTTTTTTTGACAACATGTCATCATATATAAGTTATCATTAATAGGTTTTTTGTAACGATAATCCGTTGTCTCAATTATAATAACGATAACAGTCATCATTAAAAACTTGCTGCAACTACATTATCAAAAATTCAATCAGGGTGATATGGTAACCATTTTTTATGACGACATATTCAAAAACTGTTGTTGCAAATATATGTAATGTTGATGACTGGCATCAATGTTTTGCGATGACGAATGGAAAATGTCATTTCTAATATTCATGGCTTTTTGTTGTTTATAATGACAGCATATTGTTGTAAAAGATTTTTTATTTTTTATTAATAAATTTTTATTAATTTATTATTATTTATTAATTTGTTATTTTTATTAATAGATTTTATTATTACATATTTAAATTCAAAATTGAATACAAATGTGCAAATTATAAAAGGCAAATGATAACAAAATATCTCTTTATTACAAAAACTGATCAATATAATTTGAGAATAATTTATAAAAGTATAAAAAAAATCTAGATAAATAACAACAACTAGCAATTTAATCGTCTAAATTGATAACATCATTAGCATCATCGTTATTGTCATTGACAACATCTGTAGAAAGTAGAGGCACTGGAGAGACATGAGGCTTAAGGTGACTTGTGGGCAGGAACTAGATATTTGGGTGCATCTAGACCATCAATACCTACATCATCTTCTAGCTCTCATGCAATTGTAGGTTTTATCTTGTTACGACTTCACTCCAATCACTAGCCCTGCCTTCGCCATCCCCTTCCTTGTAGTTAAGGTAATGACTTGGGGCATGACCAGCTCCTATAGTGTGACAGGCGGTGTGTACAAGGCCCGGGAACAAATTCACCACCGTAGGGTTGACTAGTGATTACTAGCGATTTCTCGTATTGTCTTTGCAAATATTATTCTACATGCAGCTCAACACAGGCCTAAGATGTTCTATCTGACTTGGAACTAGAGGATGAAAAAGCGCCAAAGAGAATCTAACATCTAGAGTATGGGGATTACTCTAATCTTGTGTCCTCTATGTGTATCCAAGACATATTCTATAATTCCCTCCTCATTTACTGAAGGTTGTGCAAATGAATTGGAAGCAGATCGTGTCATTTGGGTTTCTCTCTCCCCCTCCATCACGTGCTACGCAAATAAAGTAAACACATGTAATAAATACACAAACTAATTTGAATAAAAAAATATAATATTAAAAATTAAATATACTTACAAAAGTCTACTAAGCATGGAGGTTAACCTAAGTATCCTTATGACAATGCATATTGGCCCAATTGTGTATGATAAACATCGGTTGCTGAGTCCTCGTGTTAGCTGGTTCAAAAATTTAAATGTGTTAATATAGTATATTCGATTATCAAAGTTAACTTTACTGACTTTCTTTTGATGATACAAGGCAATCAATATACAACCATGTTAGCTTGACCACTTCTGATTACTACGTTTATTTATATTTGTCTCTGACTTTTTCTATTTATAATTATATTCAGTGTTAGTAAAATTAAAATGATTATAATTATATTCAATATTAGTAAAATTAAAATGATTATAAATAATCAATCACCAAGTTAGTAGATCAACAATTACCTAAAACATATCAGACATGAACCTTTCACAACAAGGACCTCAGTGATCATGATTCCTGAGGTTAGTCAAGGGTTAGCTCTAACAAACTTTTCATTTGATGCCCCACCAAGTTGTTTGAAATGGCCATGGAGGTCACTTTTCTTGTCCTTGTAGCATTTTGAAGCATCCCTTTCAATTACAAAACAGAGGATATTGTCCTCATAGTTATAATTAGGATTAAACCAATCCTGCAATATAGTCAATATGTTAAATGGTTTTATATGTTTGACTTTAAAAAAAATTGAATAATGAAATTGAATAATCCCAGCATGCACTCCTGAATCTCCATCTTGTATAGGGGTTTATATCTTTCTAAGCGTCGTGAAATGGCTTGCATATATACTTGGTGTGAATGCCAACTACACTGTCAAACTAGAGATCGTAGTCACCAAGTGTCTTCCAAGTACCTCCATCCTCATCAAATTTAAGGGTGATCTTTCTAACGTTCATCGTCTTTACTACAATTTCATGACCATTCACCTTTTTTTGACCTCCACGTCATTGAGGTGCGGCATCTGATGCTGTAGACACTAATTTAGAAAAATTTACTTTCATGTTTACTGATTATACAATACTGACTTAATAAATTTAACAAATTTATAATTAGGTAATTATAGCATACCCAACTCGCAGTGTGATGGCAATTTAAAAGGACTAGGTAGAAACCGTGCTCCTCATGAAGAGCAAGCACCAATAGGGACTAGACTAGACATAGTTGCCAGTTAACAAATTAAAATTAGTGTAATATCATATTTACATCTATAAATACCATACATTCTTGTCTGTTTGTGATATTAAAAAAAAATAATATGAAAAGTAATAATCTCAACATATATTTTCTATTTATCATCAATGTTTATATCTTAAATGTCGCTACCATCATTTATGTCATCATTGTCTTCAGACTTAACGAATTCCTCTTGAGTGTACTCTTCTAAAGTTTCATCCTCCTCTCCCATCTTATCAGAGTCATCATATTTAGTGGTGGAGATGTCTTTCAAGATTGCATCAACATCGAATATGACAACATTAAACGATATATCTGTTTAATTCCACGCTAATGTGTCAATCTCTAAAAGTTCCACTACTAAGTCAATATTTGTAGACTTGGTGTGTTAAGCTACCATCACATCATTCACATCTACTTCTAGAATATCTTAAATATGCCAATATCTAAAGTGCTCAATAACTTTCTAATTTGAATTGTTGAATAAATCATCCACATAAAAATTTATTCTACTTGATATGCAAGTGGAAATAGTTTATTCTCATACCACTTGTCCTTAACAATGATGCGTGTTATGTTCTTGTGTTGTTGAACTTTCTTTTTTTTTAGACTAGTGTCAAACCACTTATATTTAAAAAGAATAACAAAATTGTCATTTATATAATATAATTCGTAAATCTCCTCCAAGACTCCGTAATATATTTGATTATCTATTCCATGAACACAAATATCACTATTTTAGGTATTCAACATTACATCTATGTATTCATTTGGCCACTTATATAACACCTTTAAGTGCATCAGTTTCACTATGAAATTCAATAGTGAATACTTAGTGTAGCCATGATAAATCCGACTTGGAGCTCAGATAAGATTTCCATGAATTCATCATTAACAATGATACGTGTTATGTTCTTGTGTTGTTGAACTCTTCTTTTTTTCGAGACGAGTGTCAAACCACTTATATTTAAAAAGAATAACAAAATTATCATTTATATAGTATAATTTGTAAATCTCCTCTAAGACTCCATAATATATTTGATTATCTATTCCATGAACACAAATGCCACTATTCTAGGTATTCAGCATTGCATCTATGTATTCATTTGACCACTTATATTACACCTTTAAGTACATCAGTTTCATTAAAAAATTCAATAGTGAATACTTAATGCAGCCATGATAAATCCGACTTGGAGATCAAATAAGATTCCCTTGAATTCATCCTATTGTGTATCTTTTATACCCATTTTTGTCTTATCCAACATATCATCATTATCATTAATCCCAACAGCATCATTGAAACTGCAAATATCTTGTCAATTGATTCATTAACAACTGGATCAATACTTAAAACCAATTTAACTTCCCTATGTTGAATCCATTTAGTGTACATTGTATCAAAACCAAATCGACACATCTGCGCTCTCATTGTTTCTACAGGCATCATCTCATCGTTTCTATGCATGATATAGGGACAACTGATGCACCCAATAGAATTTAAATCGCTCTTGATGATCTTAATAAAAATAAACAAACCATCCCAAAACTCATCGCACAACTAGCTCTTCACATATATCAAACTCTTGTCTATCAGTATTTTAACTATAGATAATACTATATACAATCATTAAAGTCAATCATATAATGTATGTATGCACGTAATTCTACACACCACCTTTAATCTAAACCTATAGAATAAGACCCTATCCTATTTAGTATTATAATTTATGCATTATGTTACTTATCCCACAACATCTTTTTTTCTATAGAAATTTTGGTAGTATCTCCATTTAGTTTTTCTAAGTGTGATGTCATACACACTCCCATAGAACAAAGAAAAACGTACCGAAACATCTACCAAAGGCACAAGTGATATAGAATGATAAATATGTAAAATATAACATCAAACGTCCAAACGAGAAAATTCAAATATCAGTTACTACATACCGATTCTCGAACGGGTCTAAAGGTAATCCATGCATGCACATGTAAAATACAAATCAAAAAGTATTAACCCCATACGATTTTTTTATTTTTTGGTGACTATAAGTCACATATCACTATATAGGGATTAAAAAAAAAACCATATGATACATTTTGTATAAATTTATAATATTTTATCAAATTTTATCAAAATTATCACGCTTCTATATAAATTATTATTTTTACACCTTTTACTTTTAATACATTCCTTTATTTATAATGATATTTTTAAATTTATTATCAATTTTTTTTGTATTATTATAATTATACATTTTACTATTTTTTTTTAAAATGTTTATTTAATAATATCATATACTTATTTTTTTAATCTATTACAAATTTTTAATTTATTTTTAAGTATTCATATTTTTATTTTTTAATTATTTTAATAATATTATAATTTACTATTTATTTCTAATTCTTCATATTTTTATTTTTTAATTATTTAAGTAATATTATAATTTGCTAAATAAATCATTCTTTTTAAGCTAATCATTAAACTATCCATATAAATATCAATTTTTTTACAATTTTAATTTTTTATAATTAATAATTATTTTCATTTCATTATATTTTTAATTTATTACCAATTATTAAACTAATTATTAAACTTTCTATACAAATATAAATTTATTTTTTAAATTTACTTTTTTTTTTAGAAAAAATTTACTAATCATTAAACCTTCCATCTAACCAAATATAAAAATTAATTTCCATACACAAATTTTTCAATAATAAATTTCCATAAATAATTTATCCAATCAATTTTCACAAATTTAACAATAGAAAACCAAAAAAAACTTCCAAATAAACATTACAATAAAATCACCATCATAACATAATCTTCACCATCAACATAATCAACATCCATCAACATTATCAAAACCTAAGCACAATTAAATTAACTAACAGAAAAAACAAATTACTCACAAAAAACCAAACTTACAAAGAATGGGGTTCGAAAGTCAGTGACTGATAACTCTATAAACTAGAGTAATTTTTTCACTTTTTTATGCATAAAAATTGACTTATTCTTGAGAATTTTGCTGTTTTTGATTTATTTTGTTTTGTATACTTTAATTTAAATTTTTTTTATAAAATTTGTGAAGTCTTTATTTAATTTTGATTTATTCTATCTTATCTTTTTTAAAATATATATTAAATAAGCTTAAAATTAAATATTTATAATGAGTTTACATACAATATTTTATTTTAGAAATATCTAATTTTAACGCTTTATTTTTCTACAGTGTCAAATTGAGAAAATAGGTCTTACCGGACGTCATTATTCATGTTAGAAAACTATAAAAACCAAGCTTATCATACACTTTATTGCACTGGATCCTTCTTAATTACATGCGCCACTATAGCTAATGTAGTTAGTGTAGCAAAATTTAAAAAATATACACCGACTATTGTAGCAAAGTGTGCGCTGACTATAACTACTGTAATAAGTGTGCACCGACTACTATAGCTACTATAGTAAGTTTGAAAAGTTTGCTTTACGTGTACACTAACTTATGTAGCAAGTTTTAAAAGTTTTTGTTATGTGTGCATCGATTACTATTGTAAGTTTGAAAAGTTTATGTGAAGATTATGTGAAATAGTGTAAAATTATGCCTATAAAAAGGTATTTTAGGGGAGACTTAAGGAGATTGTATATACATTCTTTCTCTCTTATTTTTGTCTTGTTTTTATTCTTATATTTTCTCTCTAGAACTTTGTTAGAATGCTTTCATTCTCATATTTTTTCCCTCATTTTTATCTTCTGATTAATTGTTTAATATGTGAAACTTTCAATTGATTCAATTTATGAATCAAAATCTAAATAGGTGAACGAAGTATATAGGGAATTGTTGATGTCTTACCGTTTTTATTTATTGAATTCTCTTTAGATCAAATTTCCTTATTTTGTTGTATTTCCTAATTTCACTTTAAATCACAAAAGCATTTTTTTTCTTTTATTTTGTTTGTTTGATTGTTTATTTCTCTAACACTTTTTATTAATCTTTTTTATTTGCTTTTATCATCTCATCGTAGGATCGACTATCCTTATTGTACTATAATTAACTGTTTTATTTTGTTACAATTTGGGCATAATCAAATTTTTGGCACTATTATTGGGAAGGTGTTTCAAGCAAGATTGATTAGTAAATTTTGAGCCACAAAGATACGTGCAACTTTCTTTCTTTTTTTTTTATATTTTGCCTTTTTCTTTTCTTTTTCTCTTAAAAAAAATTTTTATATTTTGTTGTTTTTAATTTTTAAATTAGTTTATAGGTTGCCAATTTCAATTAGGTCTCATAATTTATGTAACCTTAGGTTTTAGAAAAGCATTAACTTAGGGTATTAATGTCTAACATTTAATATTTTGTAAAACATATCATAAAATTTAGTAAATTTTGCAAGCAATTATGCAGAAATGTTGAAAAGTACAAACTAAGAAAGTTCTGTCTAGGAGGATGAGTTCTATTAGTGTTCTATGCCACCAATTTTTCCTAGGAAAATTGCTCTATCTAGAAAGTTAGTTTAAAAAAGGCCTCGGCCCGACTAATCTTTCCTAAAAGCACTCTTAGGGGTTGCAGTTCATAGTTTTACACTATTATTGTTTTTGTAAACAGTTTTCTTTGTTAAAAAAATTTTAAAAATAAAAATAAAAAAATAAAAGAGGTCAATTGGAACATGGGAAGAGATGACAACTGTATTTTTCAACAAGTATTTCCCATAATATAAGACCAACTGTTTGAAGTAGTAAATCTCGACCTTCACTCAAAAGGATAATGAAACTCTCTATCAAGTTTGGGAACGGTTCAAAGATCTTTTAAGTCAGTGTCCTTACCATGGTTATAAGAGTTGGCACCTCGTTAATTATTTCTATTAAGGACTTACAATCCAAGAGCACAGATTTATGGAGATTATGTGCAATAGAGAGTTTCTCTAAAAAGACCCTAAAAAGGCTTTTAAGTATCTCAATAAGCTAGTCGAGAAAGCCTATACATGGACTAGACCAAGTACTACAGATAGCATTAGTCGATCCCGACTTGTTGGAATCTACTAACAAAGGGAAGAAAACAACCTTAAGGCCTAAATCCAAAGAAGGTAGAGGAGTCCACATGGTTGTAAGGGTGTAATCACAAGAGTCATGCTTTGTTTATGGAGAGATTGAACATTTAACTAAAGATTTCCCTGCATACATTAAAAAGAGAAGGGTTTACGAGGAGCAATATAATGTTTTAGGGGCATATGACAACCCTTTCCCTAAGATTTATAATTTTAGCTGTAGGAATCATCTGAACTTCAGTTGGGAGATTTCAATCAAACACAATCATCAAAAGGACGATGGAGAATTAAGCAACAACCACAACTATCAAAAGCATATTCTGCACCTCAGTACCATACACAACCACTAAGGAGTTCTCTCGAGAATACCTTGTAAGCTTTCATCGAGATGCAAAATAAGGTGAACCAAAAGTTCAAATCACTTCTTAAGCAAATGGTGGAAGAAAACAAAGAGATGAAGGGTTAAAGGGTGTGTGGGGCATGGTTTTGGAAGGGGATTGGAGGCCAAAACATGTTTTCCTCCTCTATTTCTCTAAATTTCCAACAGTACATGTATGCATTCCCAGGTATTAATATTTTACCATATATTTTAAAATTTCTACATACCAATATATATAACAACTTTTTTCCAAAAACATATACTTCAAACACAACCTTCAAAATCATATCTGATTTCTAAAATCAACATCTCCAAAACTCCCCCCAAACACCCTTTTAGATGTCAAAGCTAATTGGAGCTTTAGTTGTTTCTACTCATAAATGTGGCAAGTTTCCTTCACAAGCTCAGTCCTACCCAAAGGGGCAACGCATGGCACAAACCTCCAACTTTGAAGATCATAACATCAAAGAGGTCAATGTCATTACCACATATAGAGGTAAGATTTTAGATGATCTATCAACAATTAAAGTTACTTTAATTGATCAAAAAGTCTTAAAAGCCTAACCTATGCAAGCATCAATTTCTCAAGATCAAGATCCTATGTGCCCAACTTTTCTGAAGCCATCAACAGTATCAATCCTTAAGGTCGACAAAGCAAAATATTCAAGACTAATTTTTGTTAGACATGTGTCGAATCGCTCTACATTCAGCTAAGCTTAAGGACATCATTAACAAAGACCTGTATGAGGTGTTACATGACATCTATTATGGGTGGAAGCTGCTTTTCGATAAAACGTATTTTGGAAGTCAAGCTGATGACTGTAAATCAAGCGCTCTGTAGGAGGTAACCTAAGCTATCTTTTCTTTGTCTTTCTTTTAGTTTCTTTGTGTGTTTATTCTCTGTTTTATTTTCATGTTTTTTTTTCACGTTTTTAGCTATAGATATGGAAGGTGCTCTATCAAAACTGAAGAACAGGTTTCCCTCTTTTTCTCAAAATTCATTGCCTAATATATACATGTGTAGATTGGAAAGGATGAAGTTGTTCATATACTTTGGCATACCAAAGATCTGCACTGGATTATTAAGGCCAGGGCATAATTATTAGGTAAATTTCCTGATTCATTTGGTAAACATATACTAGGAATGAGAAAAAGTACTTTGCCAAGAAAAGAAGAGCAAAGACAATAAGTCTTTGTTTCATACATGCAAGATGAATTGTAACAAACATTGCAAAAACATACGAATGACCTTCACAAACTGAGATAACAAAATTCAGTTTATAAAGAATCATTGTAAAGTTTGAGTAAAGAGTCATTGTATCATATCCTTTTATCTCTAAAAGCACATCCGAACCACAAGTTCAAGACGTCATTCTCGATCTATAAAGTTTATTTGTTGATGAACGAGAGTGCTACAGTCTAGGGAATCTAATGTTAAAAAACCTTGTTTGCTAGTTTATAAAGAAACTAAATGGAAAGCTCATCCTCGACTCGTAGAAGTTGCTTATGCCGTTATTGGATGTAAAACTGGAGGAAGATATAATCCACAGTCATGACTATTATAAAATACCTTGCTTATTTTTCTCATGTTTCACTATTATCATTATCATCATTTTTTTTTTTTTGCATCGAGTATGCATTTTTAATCTTTTCTTTTTATATAAGTGTGAATTTTGAATTTTTCTTTTTGCATCGAGTGTGTATTTTTGACTTTTTTTTATTTTTCAAATTTTTCTGACAATAGCTAATCTACCCCCTAATAGACTTAACTCAGATCCTCCTTTTTCACCTTCTAAATACACCTGTATTTTCACCATTGTCATCACACACATATCCATTTGTAAGGTTAGAAATAAATGAGTTAAGATTGAAGGTCCTTCAATTCATAAGTTTAAACTATTTGTGTTTTTAATAGGATTAATCTTGGAAAAGATAGAAAGTTTTTGAAAGCTAGAAACAGCCTTGGCAGGGTGTTAGCTATCAGAAAAATTAATCTAGTATATATGGGAGGAATTCTTGGGTTAATAGGTTGTTGTCATCCAGTGCATACATGGAGGGTAGCAAAGTCTTAGGTATCATTCCTAGTACGTTAGCTGATAGAAATCTCGCCTGTTACACCCTAGGTAATGAATTAAAGGTCTTGACCATGTTTGAGAAAATGGGTAATATGATGTATAATATAAATGCCTTTATCACTTTATCTGGTGGTTTAGGAATGCTGAAAGAAATTTTCAATACTGTATCTTGAGCCCAACTCAATCTTTATCAAAAGTCATTAGGATTATTAAATGTTAATGGTTTTTATAACGATTTGTTTTCTTTTCTAAATCATGCTATAGAACAGGAATTTATTACACCATTGACCAGGAAAATTCTAATCTCAACTCGACTATTGATTTGCTGATTGCTCAATCACAGATTTTCGTGCCTGAACCTGAGTCATTAATGTTAAAGGTAGTATGGTCAACTATAGATAACAAAAGCAGCAAGAAACATGAATTGGATCTGACATTCTAGTTGTACCATTCATTGACTTCTTGGTTTTACTTATAACATTTAATTTTCTTTCTTAGTATCAGTTTATGAGTTTTTACTTTCAATAACACCAATCAAGTGAGACCGTCCACTCTCTACTTATCTACATTAGATATTGAAGACATTATCTTAAATAGGTTGTTAAGAGGGAATAGCTTGATTTTTTTATTTTTGGAATTTCTTGAATTTTTGTTCAGTTTCTTATGTCTTTTTTTCTTAATTTAGTAAAACCACTATATTAATTATTTATAAGCTAGTTGAGTAAAGCTTTATTTTTAGTACTTTTAATACTCATCTTATAGCAATGATTGTTTTTTTATGTCATTTTTTTTGTCTTTATTTTAATAAAAATCAAAAAGATTAAAAAAGAAAAAAGAAAAATGGCGATTTACCACGATCCAATGATGAAAATTTTGACTGCATTATATTATATAATCTTTCAGAAAAATATGAATTTTTGGCAAATTTACATTTATATTTTTGAGTTAGTCTAATTTAGTTATGATATTCAACATTTGAGTACTAATTCTTGATTTGTGAGTTGTTTGTTTGTTTAGAGAAAGTTTTGTAAATAAAAATTATTTCCGAACTCACATGTTCTAGAATTTATTTGATTTTCTCTCGAGGCAAAATCTTAGACAATACAAACACTAAGGAAATGATTTAGGTAAATTTTGAATTGTTTAAGCTTTTCAATCAAACTCTAAAATATTTTTATCCTTAGTTTACCCCTTTTGATCTTTGTTTTATATAACTTTTTCTTTGTTACCTATATTTCTAGCTTAGTCTTTTAAATAAAATGACTAACTTTTAGCCCTTAAGTATGTTGATCATTTTAAAAATTATTTTGAGCTTTGCTAAAATCTAGGATGAAAGTTGAAATTACGAAATACAAAAAGAAAAAAAAAGAAAAAAAGTACTGTATATTTTGTCTATGATAATAAGTTTGGAGATGTAGTAACTATTTAAAAAAATAAAATAAAATAAAAAACAAAAACAAAAAAATTTTTATTTTTGACAAGGGAAAGTTGTTAATAAGTTTAGAGTGTTACTTAAGTGTAAATAAAAAGCTATATAACAAATCTTAAAATAATTAATGTGTTAAAGGGTGACTTTAACCACATCATTAGCCTATATTTTATCTTTACTTTATCGACACATTACAAGCCTAATAAAACCTAATGACCCTTAGTTTTGTGTTTGTCGAAATTAGTGGAGAGAGAAATAAAAAATAAACCTATGAAATTTGATAATCATCCAAGATCAATTATTTTATTCCTTACAAACTCATCTAAATTACACACAATTAAATGAAAAGGAAATTTTGCATACACATATGGAATATCCAATTATAAGTAGACATACTCTTAAATTAAACTCAAATTTTTGATCAAAATTTATACTTTTCTGTGGGTTATATCCTATATAGCAACCTATGAAGAAATTTCTAGAAATCACTATTGCTAATACAACATTTTTTTTCCTTTTCTTTTTTTTTTTTTTTTTTGTTCAAGAATGAGCAAAATCTTAAATTTGGAGGTATGATAATTTTATAAAATAGAGTTATTTTACCATTTTTTTCATACACAAAAAGTAGCTTATCTTTGAAAATTTTAGTTGTTTTTTATTTTTTTGATTTATTTTATTTTGTGTACTTTAATTTAGATTTTTTTACAAATTTCATAAAATTTTTATTTAATTTTGCTTTATTCTATCTTATCTTTTTCTAATAATATAGTAAATAAGTTTAAAATTAAATATTTCTAATGAATTTACTTATAACATTGTATTTTGGAAATATCTAATTTTAACACTTTGTTTTTTTATAGTGTCAAATTGAGGAAGTGGGCCACACTAGATGTCACTATTCATGTCAGGAAATTATAAAAACTAAGCTTATCATGCACTCTACTGCACTGGATCTTTTCTAATTACATGCATTGACTATAATTAATGTAGCTGTTATAGCAAAGTTAAAAACATGTGGAATGATTATTAGCTACTATAGTAAAGTGTGAGCCAGCTATTGTAGTTACTGTAGTAAGTTTGAAAAGTTTTTATTGTGTATACATCGAATACTGTAGCAATTTTGAAAAGTTTGTGTAGAGATTAAGTGGAATTGTTAGGGATGCCCTAAGCAGAAAAGACATTTTATATGTATTTTTTTTTAATCTAGATAATAAAATTATATTAAAGGTTCATCATTACATTATTATATGTTCTCATCGTATTTATATGTTAAGTAAATGTAAGCAAATATAACTCACTGACTGCTTATGTTAAACTATTAGAATATTTCATGCAATAGATTTTTTTTATACGAGAAGATAATATTTTAAAGTAAGCAGTCTAAATTATAGTCCATAGTCTATAGGGTTAGACCGAGCATCTAACTCATGTTAAAACTATTATAAGGTTAGTCTATGGGGGACGGTTTGTCTTGACTATTCGAAGCTTTGACTACCAAGTAGAAGCATAGATATATTGCTTGGTGGTGACGCATCAGACTGGGTCTAAAGTGTAATTGATCTGCGTTGTCTGCTTGAGTGGATCAATTCACTTTTGACGTTCATTATGTAATGATCTTAATCCTAAGTAGATGAATCACTTCATATGTATGATTTGTATACTTTAATATTCTAATGGTTAAAGCGTCTCAGAGATAGTAAGCTTATAGACCAGTTCGTTGGGCATAAGACTTGTACATGATGGAGAGTTTATTTACAGATATTGGAATTATAACTCTAATGAGGAGTAAAAGTTATCCTTTTAAAAACATTATACTAGATGTGAAAATAGACAAGGTCTTAAGTCATTTACAAAGCAAATGACTTCTTATTCACATATAGTAAATAATCATTTTCTTATTTGAGAGTATAATGGATCTTTAAAATAACATGATCAGTAAGTTGAATGGGCTTTGACCTAAGGTTGATCATAGATATTATATAAGAGTTTTATATATATGACAAAATCATTGGACGATAGCTTATCATTGGCTAATGTAATACAATATATAATTGGAAGTGCAGTTTTAGGTTTATAATGGTATGACTCTTAAACTAATAATTGTAGTATAGAATAATAGTTACGTGAATTATTAGAGTCCATATTATATATGTATAATTGGTTCCTTTACTAACTCTGCATAATTTCTTAATGGACAGTAATTGATTGAGATATTCTTTATTGTTTATTATCTTGCATTTAGTGAAGAGGAAAACCCAAATCACCCTCCATATGGTGTGGGCGTTTTTCTCTAGGTGCCAAAGGGTAAAATTATAATTTTGTATTATTCAATTAATAAAATAAATATTTAATTAATATTAATTTGGAAGATAAGATTTGAATTTTAAATTAATTGTATTTATCTTCCAAAAGATAAATATGAGATTAATTTAGACTTTGAAAATCTTGTTTTTAAATAAATATTTGAAATTTTAAAGATTATCCTATTTGATTTTGAATTAAACAGAATCTTGTCTTGACACTAGGAAAGTGGCGTCCACTTTGGATAAGAATGGAAAACAACATTTTCTCCTAATTTGAATTTGAATTTTGTTTTATATAAAAGATTACACAATTATTTGAATTTCAAATAAAATACCATAATTTTATTTGAATTTGAATTAGAATTATAAAAAATTATCCATACAGACAAAATCTCATAATTTTATTTGAATTATCCATACAGACAAAATCTCATAATGTTATAAAAAATTATCCATACATAATTATTTGAATTTCATATAAAATACCATAATTTTATTTGAATTTGAATTAGAGTTATAAAAAATTATCCATACAGACAAAATCTCAAGATTTGTGAAGTTTAAAATTTGAATTAAATTTTAAATTACAAAATTCTACCTTGGCTGAATTTTTTATGGATAAACTCATAGGGAAGAAGTTAGTTTTTGCATAAAAAAATGACAGAGAAAAATCTTATTTGAATCCTATTTAAATTTTGAATCCTTACTCCCTTGGAGTGGTCGAATTTTTAGGTGAATTCATCTTTTGGAAGAATTAGCCTCAAGGGGTTGAAGGAAAGAGAAAAATCTTTTCTTAATCTAATTCAAAATTTAAAAGTCACCTAATGCAATTTTATAAATAAGGGTTTTGGTACTCCTATTTTCCTTAGGTGTTGTTTGGGAAACAAATTGCACTTTAATTTTACTCCAATGCAATACAATTTTATACCAAACATAAATTTTGCAACAGTGCTACGAAAATAATTACTATTCAAAATATTTTTAAAATAATCATATCAACTTTTCAACTCCATTATTTATCTCTACTTTTAACAATCACATCAACTTTTTAACTCTAAAATACTTTTCATCTAAACACACATTTCATTCAAATATAAAACAAATACTTTTTAACCAAATATAACATTCAAAAAACAAATTTCATTCAAATACAATCAAAATACAATGCGTTTACCAAATGCCCCCTTAGACCACAGACTTTCAGGTGAATGAATTTGTTATTATACATCTCACTAATAATAACAAATTATTAGAGATCTAGGTCATTGGAAAAAGACAAGCGATACTAGAATACCGATCAAGAAACCAAGTGCCTACACATTCCATCGTCCAAGAATTAAAGAATAATAGAGAATGCTAATTGGTTGAAGTCCCTCGGTTGCTTCCTTTAACATTCCTGGTGTTTTCCTTCAAAGATATATTAATTGTTGATAATATATTATATATGACAATACAAGTTTATTAATGATCTTAAAAAACTTTTAAAAATTCCACTGTATACTCTTATGATTTTTTTCTATAGAAATAGTGTAAAATTATGCCTATAAAAAAACATTCTAGGGAGGCTTGAGGAGATTTTATATACATTTTTTTTCTCTCATTTTTGTCTTGTTAACATTTTCATATTTTCTTTCTAGAATTTTGTGAGAATGCTTTGCAAGTTAGGGTAGAGTTCTTGGGTGAGGTTAGAGATAATCCTCTATGTGTAGTGAGCTTGATTGGGTATTAATTCTCTAATGGTTTGTAAGTTTTATATATTTAAATAAATAATTTTCTTTTATCTTATTTATTTCTCATATAAATATATTTTATTGTAAACTTTTTTTTATAAATTTAGTTAAGCTCTTTTTACGTTATTGTTTGATGATACAACATACTGATAGATATTATTTATTGAGTAGTCTTTTACTACAATATTGTCCTGAGGTATATTTTTGTTTTTAGATTCTTATAAAATAATTTTTCGTGGTTTTTATCATGAGAATTTTATTTACTTGAATTCATTTCAATTCATAAGTTTTTCAAATCTTATTTTCTGATTAATTGTTTGATATGTGAAACTTTCAATTGAGTTAATTTATGAATCAAAATCTAAATAAGTTAACTAAGCATATAAGAGATCTTCGATGTCTTACCATTTTTATTTATTAAATTCTATTTGTATCAAATTTCCTTACTTTGTCATATTTTCTAATTTCACTTTAAATAACAAAAGCATTTTTTTTTCCTTTTCTTTTGTTTGTTTGATTGCATATTTCTCTCGCGCTTTCTACTAATTTTCTTTGTTTATTTTATCATCTGTTCATAGGATCGATCATCCTTATTGTACTACAATTGACCACTTTGTTTTATCACAATTTGGGTATAATTAGTGATAGAGGGCGACGGTGATAAGTAGTGGAGATGACCAGCAGCGGAGATGACCGGCAATGGAGATACCAGCAACGATGGATGGTGGCAACTAGACTACAAAACCAATAGTGAGAGAGTAGGAGAAAAAAAGAGAGAAAGGGAGAGAGAGAGAGGGGGGGGGGGGGGGGGGGGGGGAAGAAATACATAGAAAGGGAAATACGATATTTTACCTTGTGTTGAGGAACAGAGTGGAGAATGATAGTGAATGGCAGTAGAAGGACAACCACCAGCGATGGCAAAGGGCTGAAATGAGGAAAATGAGATTTTTTGGGGTGGATTTTTTGGGGGATTTGGGTTTTTTTTTTTTCAATGTGTTTGATAGGGGTATTTTGGGATAATAACAGGATAGGAAAATGAGAGAAATTTGGTGAATTATGATGAAGAGAGGGTAAAGCTAGGGTAGAGATAAGGAGAGGGGTTGAGAAGAATGGAGGAAAAAAAAAAGAGAAAATGAAGAAGAGGCTCCATAATTTTAGGTTTGTACCTAGTTTTTTTTGTGACGATAAATAAGTCATCACAAATAAATAAGAAAACGATGTCGTTTGGCCCCAGCTCATAAATATTATTATGAGAATGTTCAAAAATTATTCCAGAATGATTTTTAGTAATGGCATGTTGTCCCTAATGATTTTCAAAATAAAAATTAAAAATTGGGAAAAAAAAAAAACCACCATGTTTGTGAGATTGCTTTGGAACAACTTTTTACAACGACATTTTTTCGATGTCATCGCAAATAATTTTTGGAAAACTGCAAAATATTTTGTTATTTTTTTGTGAAAATTTAAATTTCTCATGCATTTGTGATGAGATTTCGTCACAAATACGACGACCAATAAAAGATTTTAACTAGTTAATGCCAGTTATGATTGACCCTAACTCTCAATTGGCACAAATCAACTTCCTGTCTTGTTTTTTTGGCAACAAAACAATAGTTATTTGTGAGATTTGTCATCGCGAATAACTATTTATTAGCGATGACATTGCTAAAAATCACATTTGTCAGAGTGATTGGAAGTGAATTTTTTAGCAAAAATAAGCGTATGTTACATAAGTCTTTGGTCTGCTCAGAAGACTTATTCTAATCAGTGATACAACTAGTTTTGCTACCAAAGAAAAAAAAAAAGGATACAACAAGTTTTATGAAAATTGCAAAATCTGATGGAGTTAGCGCGGTTGCTTAACAAGATTCAATAGATGAGACTCGTTTATTGTGTGAGAATCAGATTCAAACATGTCAGATTAAAGTAAGGGTATTCGTAAATTTGATTAACGCATCGTGCACTACACAGAGATGATTATATTGAAATGTTCCCCTATTTTTTTATTAATTTATTTATTAAGTGTAGGTAAACTTGAATATTTCAACGTACACTTGTCACTAGACTCATTACTGCAGATTTCCTCATAATCTTTTTGTATCTTAATTCCACAAATAACAGTGAGTCAAAAAGTACAATTTCCCTCGTATGGTGATCGTGGCATACTTTTGATGTTGTTAATATTCCATTTATTAAAAGAATTGGTTTCTACATATTCGAGAGAGATTATTATTAGTGCAGCTCTTTTGATGGTTATAAAGAGATTGAAACATTTTCATCGAGAGAGAGAGAGAGAGAGAGAGAGAGATTGAAAATAAAAAATTAACTAGCTGCATAAACCACAGTTTTTTTACCCTTTCTTTCTCTTACGTAAATTATGCTTTTGCCCCACCATTAAACGAAAAAGCAGTAATTAGTACCCATTAAATATTTTGATATTTTTATTTTTATAATGAGAATTAATAAAATATTTTGATTTGGTAACATGAGAACAGAATTGCATGATACATCACCGTCCACAGTTGGGATAAGACAAGAACCCACTAGCAATTGTCCACCAAAGGCTGCGTCCCCATGTGACTTTGGTGCACAGTAGGCCCCACTACTCGCTGGGGTGATCTGTGCTTATCATCCGTACGTTTACAAATAGTACCTTTCACTTGCTGGATTTTCAATCCATTTTACTCCATTTTTTTTATGGGAATTTTTTTTTTTTTTGCAAGTAGTATTTCTATCAACACAACGTATTTCTCATTATACAATATGAATTCATCACACGTTGTTAAGTTATTGACCTATTTTTATGTAAATTGATCTCTATTTTATCTTGAGTTTTGAGGATGAATTCTATCAAAATTTATATTTACAAAGAAAGTTTACACTCAATCTAATTGAATAATCCTTTAAGTATGAGTGACAGTATTAATTTGTAAATATGTCTTAGATCTTAACTGTAAATTATCAAAGTGAGGGGATTTTTTTTTTTCATTCCTACGAATTCTCTTTCCTTTTTATGGTTTGCAGTTTGACTAGGATTGCACTTAAATTTTTGTTTGAAAATGAAGAAAAATTGGTCCGGCTGCTATTGATTAGGGGCGGCTTCATAGTGCGCACAGAAAGACAAAGTTGAAATGAATCCGACAGAGAAAAGTACAGTTGGCGGTTGGTAATTAGTATTGATGTTTATTAATAATCTATTTGCTTTCATCTGGTATAACATATTTTAATTGAGCTATTGGTCTAACTAATTAAATATGTGTATGTGAACATGATTTGAATTTAAACTTTTAATTTTTAATTTTATTTTTTAAAATTAATAAAAATTATAATTAAATTAATTAATTTAAATATAAAAATTTTTATTTATTTCAATCTTACGAAACGTTTGGTAAATGTTTTTTAATGTGATTGTATTTAAACGTAATGCAATTTTACATCATACGTAAAGTTTTACATTTAAATATAATCCTTTTCAATAGTTTTACAAAAACAATTACTATTCAAAAGTTTTTTAAAACAATCACATCAACTTTTCAATTTTAATATTTTATTCTTCATTTTTACCAATCATATCAAATTTTCAACTCAAAAATACTTTTCATTCAAACACATATTTCATTCAAATATAAAATAAATACTTTTCAATTAAATATAACACTTGAAAAATAAATTATATTCAAATATAATTAAAACCTAACGTGTTTATCAAACTACCTATTAATATAATGAATCAATCAAGTTCTTAATTTTATGATGTCTAAAAAAAAAAAGGTATTTGTAATTATGAAAAGGTCAAAAGCCACATCATACAAAATGGGCACGAATCTCTCATTGGATAGCCGCTAATCATCAAAGATCCAATATGATGGACAAGAATAAATTGAGTGGGTTTTTGTTTTCAACAATGAAAACAACTCCCCAGCAATAACATTTTATACCTAAAAGATAAGGCTAATATCAGTCTTGTCTTCAAGAATTGTTCCATATTAATGATTTGACGAGATTTGCATACAAGAGACAATAACCTAAATTCCATGTTTTATTCATTATAGTTAAACCTTTCTCTTGCACTTAATGATCAGATTTGTAGGTTCAATGGAGTTCGCAACAGAAATAATACGATATGGTGCTATAGGCGGGCTTCTGAATATCATATTATGACTTAAACGTCTAAATTCTTGAAAAAATTAGGTCGATGGTTGTTTTTCAACCACTCCTATAAATAAAATAGCCGAAATTTTGGATTTTTAGGTAAATGGCTGGTTTTCTATTTTAATTGGATATTATTATTGATGGTGTTTCCGGCACTCGCCAGTCACAAAGATCACTTCCCAGTTATCCTAGTCAACTTTTGTAATCGGGATGCTCAAAGACAACTTCTAGCATCAGAGAATGCAATGAAAGACCCGCACAATTGTGATTGTTCTTGAAAAGGCTCCCAATGAGTAGGACCCATCAATTCTGACCATTTTGGGTGGAGAACTACCACGATCAACGCTATGATGCTAGGATGTATCTGATAGCATCGAGACAACACCACCTGATCACTAGCAGTCAAAGTGTCGTCCGCAGGACCCAAACCGAGCTTCGTTGACTAGGAAGAACAGGTCGACAAAGCTTCACTCTACACCACTCATCCATGATCCCTATCAATCCGTTCATGCGGTCCCTCCTCCACCGCCATGCTCAATCAATGTGCATGCTCATACTCCGCTACTAACTTGTGCCTTTTGACATTTGCAACTGGGCTTAGACACCCATAGTCCTCCTACCATCTTGCATTACCTGTGACACAGGTATGTACATTACTGTCTCTTCCGGCCACTCTTACAAAGGTCTTGGGGTATGTGACAATAGCCTAATGGACAACAGACATCAATATACCAGACATCAAGAGAACCTGTCGGGACCACTACGGAGGACCCGAATGTGTGGGAAACATCTATAAATAGAGGAGTATCTTATTCCTCTAGAGGTATGGACTAAATTTCTTGTCCAAACTCTGCCTCTTTACATGCTTTTTACTGACTTAAGCATTGAAGTACCTTTGGCAGACACTCACCAATGTCCTCTTCATTCTGAGGTTCTCTTCTTCATTTTACAGGTGATCAGGCAGCACAAGGCTAATTGCATTAAGTGATTTCATCCGTTGTTGTGTTAAGTTTTTGGCATCAACAATTATAATAGTCTATCAGTGATATATCAATAATCCATCATTTATGTATCAATAGTCCATCAGTGATGGATCAATTATATATCACTGGTAGAGTGGTATATTATTGTTTTATATTTGTTAATTACTCAAATCCATCAGTGATGGACCATCAAATAGTTCGTCTTTGATGACTATTTGGGGTTCGTTTAGCATTTGAATTCAAAATTTTTATTTTAAATTTATCTTTTTCTAAAAAGTCAACAAAAATTATAACTAAATCAATCAAATTTAACCTAAAAATTTTATTTCATTTCAAACTGAACCCACAAATGAATTCTTATTAAAAAAAAAAGTTATCTTTTTCCTAAATTTAAAAATACTTGACATTCAAATGCAATGTTTATTTGGATGAAAAGTATTTGAATTGTATTTAAAAATTTTATCAATCACATCAAATGCAACGTTTATTTAGATGAAAAGTATTAAAATTATATTTAAATATTGAGTATGTAATGTGATTAATAAAAATAGATAGAAAATGAGAGAGAAAAAGAGTATAAAATATGATTAGTAAAAGTAATAAAAAAATAAAATAATAAATAGTAATTACATTGAACTTAAATTGTGATATAGTTAATAATTAAATATAATTTTTTTATTTAAATAAAAATTATATTAGATTTAAATATAATATAAGTGTCAAATGTCCCTCGGATCTTTAAAAAAGAGCTGGTAATTCGAGTCATGACATGACAACACGATATAAACTCAACATGAAAAAATGCGGGTTAGGATTGGGAAAAAAGGGTGCTAGTTGGTTTTAGGTTGAACCCGTCTGATATGATCAAAAAACAGGTTAGGTTCAGGTCAATCCGTTCGGCACGAGATTAACCGATAATAACCCGTAGTGTGATGTATGTATTGGACTCATATTATGTTTCAACTACACCAATGATTGTGGTTGAATTTTGAGAACCTATTCCTTTTTTTTTTTTTTAATAGATTAAGACTTTAGACAAATGGAGAAAAATAACTAAGAGAGAAAAAGTGAAACTCTTGTATTTTATCTCTGCTACTTGCATATATATATTCATTCATTTTAGTTTTTTATTTTTCAACTTTTTTCCTAATTTATTTTCAATAATTAATCAATGTACAAAATAGCTATAATTTTTTTAAGCATTTATTATATTATAATAATTTGATGAATTGGTCACTAGACTTAAAAAAAAAGTAATTCATTTTTATTTTTAGATGGAAGTGTTGCATTTTAATCTAACCTATACCTTAATCTTAGCTTTCTTCTAAGTCTTCTTTTTTTTTTTCCTTTTTTTTTTTTTGACATCTTTTTTTTCTGGCGGGTCAATGGGTCAATGGTTGGCAAGTCCATGGGTCATGTCGTGTCAACTAACCTGAAAGCACAGTAGTTGGTGGGTTGTGCGGGTCATATCGTATTAACCTACTAACCCGTCGAGTCAGGTTCGGGTCGAAACTTTTTTGACCCGACAGATCATAGGTCATATTTGAGTTGTAATTTTAAAAATTCGTATTGAGTTCAACCTGATACGAACCCGACTTATTGATATGAATTACCACCCTTAATCTTTATAAAAAGAATGACTTAATAAAAAAAACGTTCAAAGGTCATTTCCTATAAGCCCTACTTCTTTGTACCATTGTGACTAAAAGAATAAAAAAAAAATCATATAAGATTTATAGTGGTTTACTTTCTGCATATAAGCTAAATTGCTTTTACCCACTGAAATAATTTGCAATGATGAAAGCAAAATTAGAAGAGAAAACTGCAAATATCTTGCTCTCGGCATTTTCCTCTTACTTTTCCCTTACCCTAAAATGGCATGTCCTCAAAAAAAAAAAAGAAAAAAAAAAGGACAATTGAAATCACAAATATAAACTACCCATTATGCCCTTAGGCTCCAGTACACAGTTAATAAATCACACATTAGTTCCTTTAGGGGAAAAAAAAAAAAAACTAATAATGGGGATGAAGCTAGCTTATTATTATTATTTTTTTTTCTGGGGCTAAAAGGGGATGAAGCTAGTAAGTACACTAGGCGGGTGTGGGTGTGTAAGTGTGATATTCTAGTGCGCCTTAGAATTTATATTCCTTTGTTTATAACTTTATATTTGTATTATATTTAAACGTAATATAATTATTATATAAACATAAAAATATTATATTTAAATATCAATTATATTACATGTTAAATCTAATATAATTATTATTTATCATTTTATTTTTTCTATTATTTTTATTAATCATATCATATATTCTTTTTTTTCTCTTTTTTTCTTTATTTTTATCAATCACATTATATATAATATAATTCAAATACTTTTTATCCAAATAAATATTACATTTAAATACAATATATATACTTTTTATCTAAATACATATTGTATTTGAATATTTCTCATCCAAACGTATCGTGAATACAATATGTTATCCATACGTTTTATTAATAATTTGTAATAATATAACAAATATTTAAGTAACTCTTCCCTGGAGTTTGAGTACTCACGCTAAAATGCACCATAGACATGAAAGTTAATGATATTCGGCATCGTTAAAACCCAGCTCCGCCACGACTCCTGGATTACGTGGCAAGAATGTGACATTTTGCATTGTTTATATATGTCATGTTATATATGTCCATCAACTATTAGTATGTCCTATGCTAGCATAGGGGATATTTACATTTTATTTGTCACGTGTAAAAACACTGTTTCACCTTATTGTAACATGGAAGCATTGTTCTTTCTAAATCCGTGCAAAAAGGCTTGAAATTGAACGTGAATACGTGTAGCAGAGTGGGCAGTGTTTATCCTGTTGTCTTCACTACAAGCCCCACCACAAAGACCGATAACAAGTAACAGTTTAAAAAAGAAGACACCGATTTGGAAGGCTCAAAAAAGTTAAAAGAAACACGTAAAGTAACAAACAAAGCATCATCACGGAAGGAGTACAAGCTTCGAGTACCTAGTTGGGAATGAAAAGAGAAGAGAGAGAGAAAAGAAAAAGCAAAGAAAAGTGGTCTTCTTTTAATCTTTGGTTGGATATTGAATCCTAGAGCACCGACAACAGTAAAATTAGGACACAGAAAATGCTAATGGGTTATGGGTTGGTGCTAGACTAAAGAGAACGCCAAGCGTTTGAAAGGAAATGTAAATACTCTTTGTTGGCCATCACACTTGCCATTTTCTTAGGTCTCACTTTCTCATGACGTCAGTTTTATTTTCCTTTATTAGCGCATAGAGAATTGAGTTTCGACCGATTCTTGTTTATCAAGATGCGATTATATCGGCACTAATTCATTTAATCCCATCGAAATTCTAAAGTTAGCTAGGTTTGGGTGAGAATTGTAGAGAATTTTATAATTTCACAGTTAAAGTGAGAGTAATACTAAGATATGTGACCTCTTAGGGATTTTGATCTCATGACATATAATCTAATTTATTAGAGATACTGTCGATATTTGAGAATCTAAGATATACGATTTTAGATATTTGAATATCGAATATGTAATTAAAATTATCTGATATCTATAATAAAATTTATAATATTAAAAATTATTTCTATATTTGAATTTAAATATGAAATATTTATATTTTTAAATATCAATCAATACTTCATTTGTTTATCGTATTGCATTCATATTGCGCTTAAATGTAATGTAATTTTCATCTAAACACAAAAGTATTGCATTCAAATATCAATCACATCACATTTTTAATCAAATATAATCACTATTTATTATTTCATTTTTTTTATATTTTTACTAATTACATCACATACTCTCTTTATTTTTCTTTTTTTTTTTCTCTCTACTTTTACCTATCACATTACATATTCATTATTTAAATACAATTCAATTACTTTTCATCTAAACACATATTGCATTTAAATGTAATGTAAATATTTTTTATCCAAATATAAATTATATTCAATGCATTGCATTAAAATATAATGTAAATACCATGCGTTTACCAAATATCTCTTAAGAGTTATCTTTCACGAATTTATAAATACATGATAAATAGCCTTCAAAAACCTATAAATCACGTTATATAGATTACACTATTTGTTCCTCTGAAAAAGATAACGAAATCCCAAAGCTCTAAGAGAGCACGTGACCTTTTTGTAAACCGTGAACTTTTATAAATTTTTATGTTTTTTATTTTTTTTATACTTTTACGATTTTGTATTATCTTGTATTTATAATAGTTTTTTACAATCTTTATCACCGTTAGAATTATTAGTCAAATTTTATCCATAAATAAATTTAGGGTTATACTTTTTTTAAAGTCATCGTTATAGGAAATAAACATCATATTGTACTTTGTATTCTATATAATTTAGTTTTAAATTGGTGTTTAAGTGAAGAGCCGAAAAAAATTGAAAAAAAAAAATATCTAAAGTTAATTCCATTAGTAATAAGAACCAATTGTACGTCTTTCGGCCATTAACTTTGGTTGTCGGGTACTTTGGTTTGCAGATAAAATTAGTGAGCATTTTTGTGACCTGTGACATGCAAAAGTTAGGTACACATCATTATATTTTCCCCAATTATCTTGTTTCCTCTGCTCCGTGATATTGTCACCCAAGTTATCAATGGTTTGTCCTCCCATGATAATGGAGTCCATCGTTAGTGAACTCGAATTTATCTTTGGCAAAAATTGGTGATTATAAAATGTACAAATAATAAAAAGAAACGTTTCCCAATCTCATTAGTCCTAATATTAAAAAAAAAAAAAGAATCGTAATTTTCATGTATTAAATGTGCTTTACTTTTGCGTTTGATAGCTCTAGAGAAATGATCATACAACTTTTTTTGTTTTGTTTTGTTTTTTTCCCCTCGTTTTGGATCTCTTGGAAATGCTTTATATATCATAGAAAATTGACAGTTCACCTACTGGGTTTTGAGACGATATTTATGACTAATTAATTTCATTTGTTAATTAGTTTTCTAATTTTTATTCTAATCACATGCAACTTCCAACAACAACCACAAGTAAATGCCCTATTATTATTATTATTATTATTATTTTACTATTGATAGGACTGCGTGTACGTAACTTTTTGCAAAAATTATAGTCATGGCGTATGCTCATGTGAATTTTGAGATTTTTGTTTTTTGTGTCAGGGTATAAATTTCAGATAATATGCTAAAAAAACATGTTAAAAAATTAAAAACTTACAAAATTTTGAAAAATGAAGAACTATGTTTTACTTGTAGATCGCAATTTTTCGTACTCACAAGAGAATTCTACCTTTTTGTCCCTCACATGTAAACCATGTATTACATAATTAGGATTTTTCATACTCGAAGAGGGCAGTGCCAACTACCAACAAGTGGTGAGGAAATATCTTTCCCAGCTTTATGTTGTGAGAAGGATTTAGACGTAGACATTTAAAAAAATCTGGCTAGATATGTGCAAAATTAAGTTCAACTTTCGGTCTTGTTCTGAAAAGGAAAAAAGCGATAACTTTTTTCATTTTCAGAAGTGTGTCAAATTAAACGGATCTTCTCTACTACTCCTGGGGATTGCCGAAGACATGAGTCACAATTTCAAGTTGAAAGGGGGCGCAAGGGAAAGCATAGGGTGAAGATTTTTTTTCTTGTGGCCCTTTTCTTTTTCTCCTTTTTTTTTTTTTTTCTTGGAGAAGGGAAAATAGGAGTGAAAAAAATTTTTTTTAAAGAAAACTATTTGACCTTTCAAACCGCGAATGGTCAACAACACTAGAGAAAATATTACATTATAAACCCCCCAAAAGCCAAAATCTAGAAACAAAAAATCAGACTTCGTTAAGCATATGAACCAACGAATATTAAATTCACAAGAATGACCCATGTCTCTTAAAATTTGAGAGCGAAATTTTAGGCATGTACTCCGCTCCTTTTAAAAATAATTTTATCGTAGTACCTTTTATCATGGATATTTTAGTTATTATATTATTTGACATATAATTGTAACGTAGATTTTAAAATTGAAAATTCACATTAGATTGTCAAAAATTTAATATAATAGTTAAAAAAACAGTTTATATTAATAATAAAAAATAAAAAACTATGGTAAATATTTTCTTTTTTTTTTTTTTGTAAAAATAAGATCATAGATGAGAGAACTACTTAAGTACGGACTAGAAATCAAATTTATATAGCGTTTGGTAAACGCATTGTATTTTGATTGTATTTAAATGAAATTTATTTTTTGAATGTTGTATTTAGTTGAAAAGTATTTGTTTTGTATTTGAATGAAATATGTGTTTGGATGAAAAGTATTTTAAAGTTAAAAAATTGATATGATTGGTAAAAGTAGAGATAAATAGTAAAGTTGATGTGATTATTTTAAAAATATTTTGAATAGTAATTATTTTTGTAACACTGTTATAAAATTTATGTTTGGTGTAAAATTGTATTATATTTGAATAAAATTAAAACGAAATAATTTTTCCAAACCTCCCCTAAATCTTTCAGAAACTGAAGTCTGAAGATATTCCCTTTTGAAAAAAAAAAAAAAAAAAGGCTGAAGATCTTATGAAATAAATAATAATAATAAGCAATAATGAGTTGAAGATGAACTTTCCTTGTATATATAACCCTCCATGAAAGAAAATAACCCTTGATGAAAGAAACTCTTACTAGCCTACTGAACATGACAGGAAAGAAATTAGAAACATTTCCACGACGACGACGACGACGCAGCACAGAGTTAGGAGATGAAAAAGGAATAAATGCAAAGTTGTGAACTTCAGCGCACCAACCTCACCCATAGTATAAATACTTGTCCTTTCACGTTAATATATAATTTTTCTTTTTAAAATTAAATTTCACCCCCGCCACTTTTCAAAAAATTTTAAAAAGAAAAAAGAATTCCTCTGATGATAAAGGTCCTTGAAGCTTCGAATTTTGCGTACTCACGAACGTTAATTGAATTATGAGAATTTGGGCTAGATTAAATATGGCTTTAAAGTGGTTACCGCAGAAACCACTGAAAACAAAAGCCAAAACTAAGCTATCTTCGGGGGAGGAGTAGATAATTATTAGGCAATTACCAAACCAACCACTTTCTTTTCTGGAAGTAAATGATAGATTTCACCAAAAATTGGGTACCAATGATCATCATTTACAAAAATTTGTGCTTCTGTTTTTCAATGATAATAATATTAAAATCTTTGAAGTGATAAATTAAATCCATTCAACACTTTAATTTTTGACATTATAGTAAACTTCCGTACACCACAAAATAAAGTCCAGTAGACCAGTACTAGTACAAAGGCACGGCCACCACCGGCAATCTCGCCGGCTTTATTGGCGGCTTCGGCACATCGACAACAACCTTGTAGTCTCGCGGAGGCTCGCACGGGCACGGCAATGCGATGAACTTGGGTACCTTGTCCCCCGGCATCAACACCGGCAAGCTCTGCCTCTGATTCGCCTTCGAATCCTGAAACCCCCCAAAAAATTAATATTAGTCATAATCACATAAATATAAAAGTTTTTTTTTTTAACAGAGGTTAAGTAGTCAAAATATCATCCAATTTTATTTAATTATCATTTTTTTATTTTATATAATTCTGATGTAATCTAGGATTTAATTTTTTTTTAAATATAACAATAGCCCATTTGTAAAAGTAGCAGATAGTTACCGTATTGGGAGGGTTGTTCTTAGACGGGCCATGCTCGATGTCATCAGCATCGTCGATGGCAGCGGCATAGGATCTACGGAGGGATCTGAGCTTGTCCCAGTGGTAGCAGCAGGAGAAGATTCCGCTGAGGCTGAAGATGATGATAAGGAGGAGGGCGGTGCCGAGGGGAAATCCAAGGGACGGCCGAGATGCATCGACATGTGGCGGCGATATATCGGGGCTCTCCATAGCTAGTGAGGCTTCTTCTTAATCTTCTTCGTGGGCTTGGACTTGGACTTGGACGCCGTCCTTCTTCTTCTCTCATGTGTATGAAAGAGGAAGGGAAAGGGGAAGGGACGGATGGAGTTGGGAGAGGAAAGTGTTGGGGGTGGGTTCTCTCTGTTTTTTGGTTTAAGGCAGTATTTGGAGTGGAGGGGAT
This sequence comes from Antiaris toxicaria, assembly GCA_035233585.1. Lineage (NCBI taxonomy): Eukaryota > Viridiplantae > Streptophyta > Magnoliopsida > Rosales > Moraceae > Antiaris > Antiaris toxicaria. Next base: position 28,276,342 of record CP141157.1, read on the forward strand.
TAGGGAGCATTTATAAACTTGAAGAAAGGGAAGGGAAGGGTTGGGTTTGTTTGGACAGGTGGGTACGTGGAGAGGTACACCTAATGTCAGGGCCATGGTACGGAAACAGGGTGGGCCCTATTTGCTTGGTGTGCCTTCGAGACTTCTGAGTCGTCATAAAATCCTTTGCTTTGTGACTTGTTTGCTGGTTAGTGATTTTAATTATGGCTTCGCTTAATCTGTTCAAAACAAAGTGGGAAAAAAAATGTGTTCGATACTTTATAGATTGTAAAGATGTAAGTTTTGTAATGTCAGGAATTGGGTTCGATACCCTAGAGCTTTGCTTTGAGGTTTTTATATGGATAGAAGATTATACAATCTTAAATTTACGGTGTCAGATTTGAGATTTTTAAATTTATAAAATCAAGAATAAAGATGAGTTTGATTTTTAAATATAGCTAAGTTAGGTCATTTTTATTTTATTAATTAATGTCAAAATATAAAGGATGAAAAAAGAACGATCCCAATGACATTCTTTTTCAATAATAAAAGGAAAAAAGGTTGAGTTGAGTAATTGGGTTGTGATTCTTTTTGTGTATGATGAACTCTCAATGTGAATGGGAAATCCTGGGAAAAAGAAAGGGGAAAAAGGAAAATGAATGTGCCGAATAGCTGGCACTTTCTATTGAGCTTCACTTGTTTTATGGCTTTTGTAATTTGCAACCAAATTTCTCCTCCTTAATTCTGTCCAGAGTTGAAAACTTGTTATTTGCTGTCATTTGGCGCACACGTAAAGTGTGAAGAAAGCAAATATTCTGTTGTTGTGTGTATGTCTGGGTCTTTGAGTACATGTTTGGTCGACAAGTTTTAATGCAAGAATTACGGTTTGAATTATAATTAGAGTTAAACTGTGAGTTTAGGGCATGTTTGGGGCTGTTCTTCAGCTTCCAAAAATTAATTTTTTTCTAAAACTTCACCACTTTTCACTATTTACATCTCTAAAACGTTAAAGTAAACTCCAAATTTTAAAAATTTATAAGTTTGTATATACAAGTCCAAATGAGATAATTTTTTTTTTAATTACATAGAATTTCGAGAGGAATGAAACAATATCCATATTGATATTTTTTTTCTAAAAAAATTTTTAAAATTTTTTATTTTTTCACCTCAAACAATTTTTTCTTCCAAACACATTTTTCAAAACAACTTTTTTTCAACTCAAAAATAATGTCTCCAGCCTCCTTCCCCAAACTCCCCCTTAATTTGCATTTGAACAACTGGAGTCAAAAAAATATAAAAATTTAAAATATATTTGAAAAAAAAATATTAATATATATCTTATTTTTTTCGTTTTAAAATTCTATATAATTTATCAAAATCATTTATTTCGACTTATATAAAGTTATGGACTTTTAAAATTTGAGTTTTTAAATTATTATTTTAATTATTAAATAGTAAAACTTATTAATTTTTCAAACAAAAACAAAAACTAAATTGAAATTTTTGGATTAAAACTCAACACCCAAACACAAGCGTAATCTTTTATATTACAAATTATTAGTACTAAAATATTGTTGTCGGAGGCCCTACAGTGACTGGGATTTCCTTTCTATGCGGCTATACTTATCATCACATTAGTGTATGCATATATATATATATATTTATATATTGCCCTTATTTTAAGTGTGATGCTCCTAGATATCGAGCTTCCTCATGCTGACGATCTTCAGCTTTAGTGGTCTCTCTCCTTTTATCTTTTATTGTCATTATCATTATTATTATTATTATTATTATTATTATTATTATTGGTTTAGTTTTTGCACTTTTGGAAGAGTATGGGAGAGAAATTACAGAGGTTTGTGGCGTGGTGGAGCTCTCCAATTATGATTAGGTGGTGAGCTCTCCAAATATGATTAGGTGGTTAGCTATTTCTAATGGGAAGATGGTCACCCAACTAAACTAGGTATGGAGATTTAAATTAGAGACTTTCTACGGTGGAATTCCCCTAGTACATAATTTGATACATTTGAACCTGATATTTATATTTTGCAGTTAAAAATAGAACATAATCGATTTGATAATATTTTTCATACCACATGTCATTATACTCTCCTCCAAGTTAATGGTTATGATAATAGGCTAACTGAGTTCGTAAAATCGAGACTGCTAACTGGCACGAGCGCATGATCTGAACGACTATTTGCTGGATCTCATAGGCGGTCCCCACACGAATTAACAGTACAGATCTTGCTTTTAACATTTCTCTATCACAAACACAATGAACTTTCAACCAGTTGAGCATAAAGACAATAGGTGTCTCCAATTGTGCGTAATTCCAGTCAAAAAGGAGAAATCAAAGACAACTACTCATAGCAAATAGACCTATTCAAGTTGAGCTGTGGATGATAGCCACACCCCCCAAATCTTTTAGTGCACAACTTAAAGGAAATGGAGAAACATAGCAGTCCATACGCATCCCCCGGTCAGGCATGTCTCCCCTGCAAAGGAGTCATGGCTGAACTGCCCCCACTCACATTCATTTTCTTCTTTTATTTATTTATTTGTTTATTTAGTTTTGCCTCTTTCTTATCTTGTCCGTTAACTTCTTTGTTGCGTATGTGTAACAATGTGTCCAATTATTCACATTTTTCTTAAGCTCCTTTCCAAAAAGCCTCTTTCTATAGTGCTATATATAGCTGCAAATCTTGCTTTCCTATGATATAATAAGCAAATAATGATGAGGGTTTATCTTGGCACTAATATCTTGTTGCTTTTCGAAGCAAACTATATTTGAAAAGAATTAATTAGGGAAAGAGTTGGGTTATAAATCGTGTTGTTTTTGGCTGATTACAGAGAAAAGGAAATTAAAATTAATTGAGAGAGAAGAGAAATTGATTTAGTGGATTAGTGTAAGCGTGACAATGTGTCATTTTGCGTTCTCATTAAATTGGTTGCTTGATTTTTTGCTTGAACATGGTGCTACAGAGATTAAAATAAGGGACACTAAATACGAAATTGTGTGCAAATTAAAAATAAACAAGCACACCGACCGTGAGTTGTGGTAGTGATTTCGTAGTAGTCAAGTGATTATTGATTTCTTTAGTTGCTATCTTTGAAAAGACCATGTATGACGTGTGGAATTCAAGTTTGATACGCTTCACCAATACTTCACTTGTCTTTTGACTTCACATCATAAAACCATGGTGCAAGTCCTCTCCGGCCGGTGGTTTCTCCATGGTGCAGACTTCTTTATCTAACAAGTTTGAAACCCAAAATGACAAGTTTTATTTTAATTTCTTCTTCATGGAAACAATTTTGAAACCCAAAATTGAAGAATTTTCTGGTACGTTGAGGAAAAAAATTGCTGTCATTGTTATGAACCATTACATTTTCAAGAAATTGTAGTAAATAGCATTTTTAAAAAAATAATTAAAGTAAACGATAAGGTTTTAAAATATTTGAAATAAATAATAAATTTATTGGATAAATATAAAATTACTTGGCAAATAAAAAATTTATCAGGTAAATAGCAAATTTTCTAAATAAATAAAAGATTTACAAGATTATTTACCTAATAAATTTTTTACTTACCTCTATTTACTCCACATATATTATAAAAGCCTGCTATTTAAAAAGTTTCATTAAATTGTGGTATAATTATTATGCTTGGATTAGATTAAAAACCCACGTGTAGGACAACAATATTCGAAGCTTGCAAATTGATAGAAGTTCAGAACGTGATATATATTCATTAAACTAGATCAGATTTAGAAGTTGCAATCATTTTGAAAGTCACTTCCCTTAGAATTTTCAAATCAAGCACGCAACTAAATTCAATTGGTACTTTTCTAGCCAAAAACTAGCTCCACTCAAATGGTCCAGCGAAATACGACTGGCGGCGTATAACACGCCTGTCCGTTTTTACGTCCAAAATCACATTAAATATCATCCATACCTTTTAAAATTTACAAATTTGAAAGATCAAAATGCCAGACTTTGAGTCACTTTCATATCCTTTGTTGGGGAACTTCTTGAGGATATTACACTACAGAACCAACCCAAACTGGTTGCTTCCCTAGAAGGGCAATCAAAAATCCATTTTTCTAAGTTGGATTTGGGTGGGTTGCACTTATGTTATGGTATATGGCTATTGTAAAATAATTAAAGTTATTAGATCCCGTATAAGTACATCAGATTAAGTATGACCATATTACAATAATATTGCATTATTATCAGTGTTACATGGAAACTTGAACAATTGCGTACATTTCATACCTTGATACATATTTTCTTTTTGACATATTTATTCTTATCATTATTTTTGGACAACAAATCAACACCTACAACAATACCAAAAACAAAATAGCTAGTATTAAAAGAGTAAGAAAGATATAACTTGGAGATTTTATGCCTAAACAATGTAATATTTCTTCAAATGGAAGCCTTTTAATGAATTTTTATCCTTTATTTTTTAATGAATTTTTCCTTTTTTTTTTATATGTGTATTTTCTTTTTGTTACAAATTTGTAGGAAAAAAAAATATTGAAAAGAGATAAGTATCATGAAGTCTTAAATAAATTTTACACAGAAGTGAATTTTAGTGTGAAAAAGATAATAGACACTTAGTCTGTAAAAAACAAGTGATATTAAAATGAAATTAATTAAAAAAATAATAGAAATATATATTAAAATTTTTAATTAAAAAAGTACAATTAAAAAAAAATTTAGTTATTTTAGGGATCCAATAGTTACCTTCTCTCCCTCAATCCTTAAATCCCTACCAGCAATTACTTTTGTTTTTTTTATTTTGGATAACGGACAATGGCAATATACAAAATCTTCTATTTTCAAAAAATAAAAATAAAAATTCACATCAGTAAGTGCAAATTTTCTCGTTATTTAATGTCAATTCTCCGATGATTTAATATTAGATTCTTGAGGTTTTTAGAGTAATTATATTTGTTTTGTATTTATAAGGTGTTTTAAAGCCTTATGAATGATTTTGAGTAAAAAATGATCAAATTGGAGAAGTTTTGGATAATTTGAAGTTGAGCTATGAGCAAAATGGCGGAAAAATGAGTAAACCATTTTGAGGATGCAGGGTTAGGCATCGTAGTGTTAGCCATTGGTTGCCGTAGTGCTTGTTGTAGGCCCATTTCCCATACTGACACTCGGGGGTGGGCACCCTAGCACCCATCTTGAAGACCACTAGAGCCACAGTGCTAGGAAGCCAATGCCATGGAGCCCATGCCGCCGTTAGCCCCGGATTTACGTCTTGAGTGCCAAGGCATTCAGCTCTGAGTGTCGTGGCACTCACATTCGATTTTTGTTTAAAATTCAAATTTGAGATCCAAACTCTCCTCTTTTGATCTCATCTTTCAAAAGCTAAAAATACATCATCCTAGGGAAAATTTAGAGAGCTTTTTATCAATTTCAAGAGAATAAAAAGAAAAGAAAGAGGGAGACAAAAATTATGGCTTGGAGAAGATCGTCTGCATAGAGATATTTGAAGATTACCATTACCTTTCTTCTTGTCCTTCTTTCTTTTGAGATTCTAATGTTGATAATTAGTGATTTTGCATTATTTTCAATTATGTTAGGCTAAATTTCCTTTTGGTTGAAGGAGATTTCAAAACCACAGACATGGCAATATCATTAATTCTAAGATATTATTTTCCAATCTTTCAATTGAAACTATTTATATTCTTTTATAATTATTGTCTATAATTATTTTCTTATATTGTTTAGGTGCGTAACTAAATAAGACTTGATTGTTTCTTATTACTAGATTAAGAGTCTTGATTCATAATTGTCTTGATATCCTTATCATTAATAGTAGTTATGATCATTGATTATTGTCAAGTTTTCATATAATTACATGTGGAATATAACCAAGGTTAATTGGACTAAGATTGTGTGTTTATTTTTTAGATGAACCTATTTTTCTCATCTTAATGCTTCTGTAAGATTAAATCCAGAGAGTTTGTTTTAGGTTGTTTAGTGGGAAGGATATTAGATAAGAGCTTGTTTTGCCTAACAACAAAGTAAGGGAAGATTGGGATAGCAGAACTTGTTATAATTTTCAATTGATAGTTTAAATAGAAAATTAGAGATAATTTCTTGATTAATTATATGTCATTGTCTAGTGGTGAAGATTGATCCTTTAACTAAGTTTTCTCATATTGTTTTCCTTTTTAATTTATTTATATTTTGTTATCTCTTTTGTTGCGTAATTCATCAAAAACCCCCACTTTACATTGTCATCTTTTAGTTTTGTTTTAGAGTCGTTAGGTTGGTATGGGTAATAAATTTATTAGACTAATCCTTGTGGGATCGATCTTTATTTACACTATACTCATTATTGGTATTAGTAAGGTTTAAATTTGATGCACTAAAGGAGGGCCAGTACCAAACTCCAGAGATGGGACCTTAAGAAATTGCTTAAATGGCCGTAAAGGAGGTTTGGTAGTAAGAGCTCAAATAAATCTTCCTACCAAAGTCATTGCTCCTATTCTCATATCCCAAGTACTATATATCCTGTATTATTATTAATGTTATATAACAAATTACTCATTACTAATTTGTTAGGATAACCATGGTAATGTTATCGAATTGATAGTAAAACGTAAGTGAACTGAGGGAGTAAATTATTGAATTGGCTCTTAAATTTTTAATTAGGTGAAAGTTTGGTCCTTGAACTTTATTATTATTATTTTTTGATAAAGATTAAACTTTTAAGTAGGTGAGAGTTTGGTCCTTAATCTATTTTTTTTTATTAAAATACTCCTAAACTCTTGAAAAAGATGTGTTTTGGTCCTCATATTAAATTTTGGATGAAGTTGAGGATACAGTGGCATGACAACAATAGGGGAGGTCACCCTTGGCAAGCTGAGTGTAGCAACTTATATATGTATTTGAATAAAAAGTACTTGATCACCCTCAAAAATTATTAAGCTCAAGCAATCAACAACCACAAATAATCTTTGAGTTAAAAAAATTCACAAATCATTAAAAATAAAAAAAATTGATTAGGAGATAAATAAAAATGTTTTTCCTTGTGACGAGCCTAATCAATTTAAAAATATAAAGAAATAAACAAAAACCCAACATCTTTTTATTTATCTTTTTATGAAAATTTATTTTCCTATTTACTTATGATTTGTAAAGAATATTTTTTTATTGATTTTTTTGAACTTATCGTTTTTTCAGGGTAATATAGTACTTTTGTTCAAAAAATGATGTCATCAATCATTCTCTTTGAGTCAAGATAACCTCCCTATCGATGCCACTCCATTGTTATACTCCCACCCTCCTTTAGAAAAAAAATAACGAAATGATCATACTCGCACTAACTTAAGAGTTTAGGGATATTTTTATAAAAAAAATAATAATAAAGTTTAGAAACTTAGAAATTAATCTAATAATTTACCCTAATTGAGGCCATTGGACTTATTCTTGTGTCATGACTACATATATCTGCATTCACAATCATCCAATCGAAACCTTCCAAAATTATATAACACAGTAAAATGTACTGGAGTTTAGAAAACTATATCTCGTTTGTTTACTGTATTTAATTGCAATGTAATTTTCATTAAAATAAAAAATATTACATTTAAATACCAATTACATCATATTTAAAATTAAATACAATCACTATTTATTATTTTATTTTTTCTATTACTTTTACTAATCATATCATATTCTTTTTTTCTCTCTACTTTTACCCATTACATCACATATTCATTATTTACTAATTACATCATATTTTCTTTCTCTCTCCTTTTACGTTTATTCATCACATCACATATTTATTATTTAAATACAATTTAAATATTTTTAATATAAAAATGTATTGTATTTAAATACAAATTATATATAATGCATCACGTTCATACAAAATATGAACAGAACGTGTTTATTAAACAATTCTATCCATTGATCATTTTAAAAACCTCCCAAATTGATAGTACAATATGCCTGTCCTTTCGTACCTTCCACAAATCAAATAATAACATCTCTTGACTTGCTGAGTCGATTAACAGTTTCAAAAGATCATAATGCCAAAATATTGAGTCACTTTCATAATCCTTGTTGGGGACCTTCCTGAGGATCTTATGCAATCAAGCATAAAAAAAAAAAAAACCAAATTACCAAACTACAGTCTGATTCAAAAGAAGTGTACCTACCAAAACCTGCCTTTTTTCTCTCTTATAAATTCAGATTCTTCTCCACTTGAGCAACTTCTTGGTAGTTTCCCACATTCGTGATCTTATCTCCTCAGTTAAAAAAGTGGAGTTCCAAACATTAATAAAACTTAAAAACATCACACGATGGGGTCACCTAAGTGAGAAAAACCTTAGAAAATTTTAAAAAAAAAATACAGAAAACAAAAGATAAGGGCAAGTTTAAAATAAGAGCAAAAAAAACCCAATCGAATTTGCAACTTGGTGGCCTTTTTTTTAGACTTCTTGTCTTGATGGTAATGGGAATCTGTATCTTTTCCATTAGAAGTTTGAGTGTTGAAATCGTGTTTTTGCTTTTTTTATTTTTTGGTTTATCAATGCTATTTATATTTTATTATGGGACCATTCCGACTTATATAATTTATCCAATATAAAAACCTAGTCATCTTTCTCTCTCTATACATCTATATACATAGATACAATAGAATATAACTCCGTCTCCATTAGCTATGTATATATATATATATATGTGTGTGTGTGTGTATCATTATCCTTTTAAAAAAGGTCCCAAGAAAGGGCTGTGAATTTTATGATGTAGATTCAAAGAAAGAAAGAAAGAAAGACAAAAATGGATTCTTCTTTCTACTTTAAACTCATTCATACATGTGTTAATGTTTATCTAGGTTCGTGGGGTACATACGGCGTCGTTGTAAGCCATATACAGGTCAATTTATTGGATATGTATAACGTAACATATCACTGACATGCGCTCGTGGGATGTCCAATTTTTAACATTGTTGTTTTGTGTTTAGCTCTACCAATTAGGACTCCTATAAGGGGGAGAATTCTTTTATTTATTGGATTGAAACCTATTTAAAATAATAAATAATAAAAACTGAGAGTACGTAAAAATTAAGAGAAAAAAATACTGTAGTGACCCATAGAGGTGAATTAGAACCCACCCACAAGTCCTTTAAAGAAGAAACTAAGGGGTGGTATTCCATGTAACATCACTTTCCAAGGTTCAACTTCCTCGAATTTGATTTCTGTTTTGCTTTTTTCCTGTTTGAGCATGTGAAGCATTTCCATAGTTTACTTTCGTGGAAATAACGGATTGCCTTTCATTTTTTGTGGGTTTTCGTTGCATGCTTCCATGTGCTATGTGCTCTTCTAGCCAAGTGAATCATGTCTTATGTGGGACATCATCAAGAGAAGAGGGCATACAAATAAAACGGTAAAAGTCTAATTCAATTTTACTCGAGGGATAAACCTATTTTTGCTCATATATATATATATATATATATCACCATGAGTACAATGTCAAATTAGCTTAGCAAAACTTTTTGATTGAGGCTACTGAGTTTCAAACTATTGTTATAGGTTTACGATGTTGATGTTTAACTTGACAAATGAAAGGACTCTCTTTTCCTCACTAGATTTTGTGTCTCAGATTGCACTAGCAAGGTTTTTAATGAGTTTTATTATGAATGCTGTCTGATTTCAAACGTGTGCTCACAACTACTTTTCCCTGTAATTGCTTTCTTTGTGATATTTTTGATCGACTCTTCTATACTTTTTCTTTTTTATTTTAATAGTATTGAGCTGGGATGCGTGACGCCATATTAATGGATGTCTATCCATTTGTGATGTGCTAGTATATTACTCGGAATCTTTAACAGAACTCCGAAGTGCAACATGCTGGTAAACTGTGACCTCGTTTTATGAAAGTCAATGCTAAAAGAATTGAGTTTCACGTGAGAGCAAAATCAGGTAGAAGCCTTTTTTAATGAAATTGCTAACTTTTGATGTTGAAACTAGGGATTTGATAATAGATGGCTTGATCCAATGAATTTAGGTACAGTTAATGGATAACCCAAAAGATGATTCTCAACGAGAGCCTCTATGGTGTTTTTGGGCTAATGGGAGAAGAATACCTTATTACGGATGAATGTATATAATTCACTTTCAGCCTAAAGGGAAATATTAATTGGACGGTTTTAAATAGTTTATACAAAAACTTTAGATAACGTGGCCAATTTCTTTTGTAGTTATCAAATAATTTCAGGATTGCCTTTTATATAGTATATATAGATATTTCTCGAACAATCACTGCAGCAATCCCAACTCCAACTCATGACTTTTTGCATCGAGAATGACTGGGGTTTATCATTCCATCTAAGGTACTGTTTGGCACATAAATTTCATTTTAATTTCATTCAAATACAATACAATTTTATATCAAACACAAATTTTACAACAGTACTACGAAAACAATTGCTATTCAAAACATTTTTAAAATAATCACATTAACTTTTCAACTCCACTATTTATCTCTACTTTTACTAATCACATCAATTTTTTAATTCTAAAATATTTTTTATCCAAACACATTTCATTCAAATACAAAACAAATACTTTTCAACCAAATACAACTTTTAAAAAATAAATTTCATTCAAATACAATCAAAATGCAATGCGTTTACCAAACACCCCCTAAGTTCTAGCTAGTTATTTATTAATGAATGTGCAAGAAAATGATCCTTTTTTTTTTAAGTATTTTTTTTAAATAACGATGCATTTGGAAACATCTTTAGCTTTATCTTATATTTTAATGTAATACAATATGTGTTTGACTATCTCATATATTTCATTAAATACAAATATATTTAAAAGATAGATAAATCAACTCGAACGTTATTCATTCATTTCTTTATTTTTTCTTTTTAAATCTATTTTTATCAATTACATTACATATTCTCTCTCACCAATAGTCCAACACCTCCCAAACACACATTATATATATATTGAATTTGAAGATTAAAGAATTCAAACTCAGTATTTTATGGTAGAGTCATATATAATATTATCGATAAATTATACCTGCAACCATAATACATATTATATTTAAATACAATATAAAAAGAAAACATCCAAAATACATATTGTATTCTATATATTACATTTTAATAAATACAAAGTAAATATAGTTTTCAAACTGGCCATAAATGTCCCAAGATTTATAAAATTTAAAAAATTATTGTTTTTAAATAATGATTAATCAATGAATAATTGTTTGGTGGTCAATCAGTCGCTCACCATTGAAAGGTATTACTATTTACCAATAATGAACTATATCCAAGTCATCACTGTATCAATCATTTTTATAGTCACTAAAACAAATGATCATTAATTTTCCTTTATCTAAGAGGTACTGCTAGCTAAATAAATTGATATAATTAGTTTATAAAACCTTTCCTTTACAAAGACTGAGGGAAACATATGAAAACAAAAACAAAACAAAACAAAACAAAAAAAAAAAAACACTTGACATCAAACTTTATCCATCAGAAACATAAAAACAAAACCCGTTTGCTTAATTAAGTGGTGATGGGCAAAACAAACTCCCTTCCTCCGTGAAAGAATTTCAGTTCAAGTGTCGTTTCACTCCTGGCAGTGTGGCTCTCAATTTTGCACACGTCTCTAGCTAGTCTGCCATTCCAAAGTTTCTAATTCCCTTTTTCATTTTAGAAAGAAAATAAAATTAAAGACAAAAGATCGAAAACAATTGGAAAAAATAAAAGTGAAAAAAAAAAAAATGCACAAGCGTTGTTAGGAGGTTTTACAGAAGACACCAACCTATTGGACTATAAAAATTACTCCCTTATGAATCGTTTGATATATAAGATAGGATTATATTAAATAGAACAACATTAAATAATTGAATTGAAATGTATAGAAAATAATAAGATTAAATAATCTCTTCTTCTTAAAGAAGATAATCATATCTCCTTCTAATGAGATTAAATTATAAATTTATTTACTCCAATCTTTTAAAATTTCTCATCAAACAAAATATTAAACAGAGCCTGTGGTATTATAATACAATACCATTAGTAGCCTAGTGATGGTGACAGACAGTATCCTACCATATTACTGAAGGGTCTGGCTGTTGGAAGTAGTAAACCATGCTACCGATGATAGCCGAGAGTGATACTGCCAATTTTAGCGTCAATACGTTTAAGATTAATAACAGTAAACCCAACCACACACCCCCCTCTTTTTTTCTAACGGAAATGGTGGCCCTGCCGTGGGCCTTGTCTATGGTGGTGGATCTCATCGACCTTGCTATTAAAAAGTTGTTCTTGCAGTGAGGCCCTTGATCTCATTGACATTTCTTGATGATATCGTACAACCTCGTCGGAAGGCTATCTTAAGACGCTAGAGATCCAGTCGTGAACATCACGAGGGCACAAGTGGCAGTGCTATGGGGAAGAAGACAGAGAGAAACAGACAATTCAATTTAGAAAAAAAAAAAAAAAAAAAAAAAACCATAGGGTATTTTCCTCGGCACAATTTATTAACGTTGAAAAGAGAAAACTTTTTAAGGGCGGTAAAAAGTAATTCAAAGGTTAGAAGGTTGGCATTTTACCCTCATTCCCATCCCAAGCCTTTGATGATGGGTCAACAAGGAAGTGGACTGCAGCTAAACTATGGTCGTAAAGTAATGTCTATAACCCATTACCAATTAGGTTTGCTAACTTAGGCCTTCTCAAAAACTCGAAGGTCCACTTGGTCATTTTATGGGGGGAAAGAGCTGGACAGCATTTTGGGGTTTTCCGAGCCCAAATACAGCACATTTTTAGAATGTTACTTTTTTAAGTATAATAACTTCAAGATTTTTACCCCTTTACAATGTTAAATAAAAAGTGGTTTCATTGCAAAAACCAGCGTCATAAAGCAAAAATTCTAAAAATTCTAAAGCAAAAAAGCAGCATCATAAAGCAAAAATTCTAAATATATGCTTTAAAGATGCTATTCTTACAGTTTCCTCCGACAGATTTTTCCAAAACTTTTAAAAACATTTTATATTAATAACATAGCTAAATAAAAGGAAACAAGTAAATAACAATTTTCAGTAAATAATTATAGTAAATAGTAGATTTTCTAAATATTTAGCAAGCATTTTGGGAGTAATTCAATTTGAATTAATTCTAATATTTTTTGTATTTTTTTGAAAAGTCAACTCAATTTCATATACTCTTAACTTTAACTATAACTTAAATACTCAAACTTCAAAATTCGTAGTTTTAGGTATAAAAATTAATTCAATTATTTTTTGTAAAAATATTATTCACTACAACCCCCTCTCTTCTATTTTTTTTTTCTTTTCTTTTCTTTTTGGAAATGTTCCGCAAGCTATTTATACCAACCCAGTCCATCCCACTTTCATTCCCATTGTATATGGAATAACAATTAGTGTGAATATTCATTATCAAAAAATATATATGTATAAATATATATATATAGGGTGAATCTACCAATAAAACAATTTGTGTCTGAATTTCGAAATTTACAAAAGCCCGACCTTCCATATTAGCTGAGAAAAAATAGGTATAGTTAGGTCCTTTAGGAGTAGGACCATAACCCCAAACTGCCAAAATATAAGGAAAAATGAAAATAAAAACTTTTGTCAAGTGTCAGATGAACAAGACTCATTCGGTCATCCCAGCAGCTATTTAGAACATTTCTCATCTCTGGCTGCTTGCTCTGCCCTACCCTTTTCCCATAACTCATGTGCAGCCAAAAACTAATATACATACGTACACACACACACACACATATATATATATATATCTATGTCCATTAAATTTACCTACGACATGTAATTGTATGCCCCCTTTTTTTTTTTTCCTTCTACTACACACTAAAGTATGCTTAGCAACACTTAGTTCGTATTTAGATAACGTATTTTTTTGACATTATATTTAAATATTATGTAATTTTCTTTTAAATATAAAAATATTTCATTTAAATATCAATCACATCACATTTTAAATCCAACACAATCATTATTTATTATTTCATTTTTTTATTACTTTTCTTAATTACGTCATATATTCTCTCTCTCCTTTTTTTCTCTCTACCTTTATCCATCACATCATATATTCATTATTAAAATACAATTCAAATACTTTTCATCTAAACACACATTACATTCAAATACAATACTAATACTTTTCCTCTAAATATAAATTGCATTCAATGTATTGTATTCAAACGCAATACAAATACAATGACCTTAAAACGTACTAAAGGAATGCCCTCTGATAAGTAAATATAAATTTGAATTTTCTACCCAAAAAGAAAAAAATATGTGAATTGGATAATTCTGGATTGAACTTGGTTGTACAAAAGATCAAATTCTAATACTATTTTACATGTGATCTTATTGAATTTCTAAATAATTGGCAAATGAGAGTGTTAGAACAATATCAATTCTCTTTTATTTTACATGAAAAAAAAACCATAAAAATTGAATTTTATTTATGATCGCTGTTAACGTTGAAAAATAAATGTTGCGAATAGAGAAATCTAATCATAAAAGGAGGTTCTTACGGAGCTTGAATCAATATGAAAAATGTTTTCTAGTCTACGTATCATTTCACTCTTTTCCTACTTGTGGGACATCTTCCAAGCAGTCAAAATTTTTGAAAACGAGTCTTTTCTCATGGGGACAATTTTCTTTTTCTTCTTCTTCTTCTTCTTAAAAAAAAAAAAAGTCAAAGATGGAGACTGAAAGAGAAGAACAAAGACAGAGACACATGTGAGTGTACATAAATATGCTTTTATCTATATTTATACACGTGCGGACACTCACACGGTGTAAGAGGGGCATTGACCTAGTTTTGTGCAGTGGGAAGGCACTTTCCGAGTCAGTCACGGGCCACGTGCCATAGGCCTCCAAGCCCCAAAGTTTCCAGATAAGGCATACGTGTCCGCCTTTCTTGGCCAATGCAGGCCGTAAAAAACCGTGCAGTGACAAGGACATCCGCTCTTTACTTCGCACTAACTAATTGTTTTATTAATTCAAACTTAAAATTTAATTTAATTTTTATTTTTTAAAAATTAATAAAAATTATAATTAAATTAATCAATTTTAACTTAAAATTTTATTTTATTTTAAACTTTATTTATCAACAATTCAGATTCTACGTTTTTATATGTTTTCTTATAAAAAAATTAAAAATAAAAATAAAGTAAGGTTGTCTTGGATGATTTACAATACAATAATATGATTCTTTAACTGTAAAAAATGTTAAGCAATGTTTGTGGATACCAGAAAAGTATTAAAAATGTCTTTATGACATAAGGAAACAAAAAATCTAATTACCTAACAAACCTATCTAATCTACTCAACTCGACCTTAATTGAGTAGGTTAATTTGTTATATTTAGTTGATTAAGTGAGTAAAAAAAATTTTCAACCCACCCAATCTTTATTAGGTGGGTTAAAAAAATTTTAAAAACCCACCAAACCCATCCAAAATTCACTTATATATATATTTTTTCTTTTTTACTAAATGATATTCACATCTAAGTGTTTTTAAAATTTTTTAAATATATATAATACATTACTTGATATTTAATATGGATGTAATTTTTGATAATTTTATGAAAAATACCATCAATTACTTTAGTATCCTTATATTTTTTAGTGATTTTTATAACTTATATTTATTTTATATTCGACTATTAATGAGATTATATTTGAAAATTTTTTTGTGTAAAGTTTGTGATAAAATTTATTTGAAAATTATCATGTATTTAATTCCCCTTTTCCCCTTTAAATTTCATTTGTTGTTGAATTTTAGTATCATTTATTATTATTATTTTAATAAAATACACAATCCGCCGAACCTACCAAACCCACCCGATCTTAATTGGGTGGGTTAATTTTTTATATTGGATTGATTAGATGGGTAAAAAATATTTTTAACCCACTTAATAAAAAATGAGTGGGTTGAAAAATCACAAAAACCTACCTAATCTACTCAATTTTCATCCCTATTTACATCGGTTAAATAGTTGAGATTTTGATTTATAGATAATATTAATAAAAATATTAATATCGATGCATATCTTGAAATAAATAAATACTTAGTAAAACTTATAATTTTGTATTAAAATTTTAAAAAATGTAAAAACGATTAATATTACTTAATTTTAACTAATTTATAACAAAAACAATAGATTTGTTATTAAATATGAGAGTTATAATGGATAATACAACAGGAAATCACAGTAATTATGTATTAATTATAATTTTGATATGATATTACATACTCATAAACATTATAAACAAATTACAATAATATAATATATTAAGTAAGAAGTAAACATCAAATATAAGAGAATACATACAAGTTTCAAGTATTTTTTTATATCAAAAAGAGTTTCTAGCAGGTTAGAAAACATTAAGCATATGCTAATTTTGATCTAAACGGTACATTTACCATAGTTTAACATCATGTTGTATTTCTTCTTCACCCATAGTTTCCATCACCATCATTATCATTCCCATATAAATTATATTTAAGAATCATGAAAAAGAGTGGAAGGACAAATAATTGTGTTATGTTTTATTTTATGATTACTTATTACTATAGGTTGAAAAATATTGTTTACATTTTTATTAATATTTTTAAAAAAATTGAAATATGGATCTAAATTGAAATTTTTAGAAAAAATTTATTTTCCTTGAGTTTTTGGATATTTTATGGAAATGTCCAAGAATATCTTGAATATTCACGGATATTCACAGATAGTATGGATGTTTTTGGATATTATAGATATTTGACAGATACTCTAGGAAGAACTTTCCCTCTATTATTGATGTCGAGATTTAAAATATGAATAATATTGTGAAAATGTCAATGATGTCGTAGACATTTTAATCCATGAAATTTCATCTTCTTCAATGACAATAATGTTTGGCACAGCTCGAGTGTAAAGTCATCAAAAAGTATTAGGGACACTACTCTAATCTTGGATCTTGTTTTGGGGAGGCTTTCAACCTCAAGTTCCAATATATATTTTTGTCTTTTTACACAAATTTTATTATTCATTTTTCCAAAAAGTTTAAATTTTATAAATCCATAACTTTCTCATTTTAAATCAAAATAAGATGATTTTTTTAAATTATATAAAATTTTTTTAAAAAATAAAACATGATCTATATTGCTAATTTTTTTGAACACTTTTTCAATTCAAACTGTTTATTTTTCACCAAACACATGTTCTAAAACTCAAATTTATCCAATCTCCATAATAAAGGTTCCAATCGTAACTTCGAAACATGCCCCTAACTTTTAATTACAAGCTTATATAATATATTAGTTGTCATTCTTATATTAGTAAGATTTAAATAATTTTCATATTAATTGATTATGTTTGTTAATAAAAAAAGTTATTTAATACCTTGATACTTAATAATTAAAATTATAATTGATATTCTTAATGCTACTCAAAACTATATATCTATAATCACCTTTTTGTTAATTAACAAGGGTTGGAATCGTGGATTTGGTTAACCAAAGGAAAGGTCTTAAAAAAAATGCCTAAGAAAAAAATATAGGTACTAAAATTAAGTAAGTAAATAAAGAAAAAAGTTGACCGCCAAAAAGCAGACGTACTCCAGCGCTGGGTCCTTTTGTCGTGGCACAGCCCTGCAAAATCCTTGGATCTTTAGACAAAGTTTTTAAGTTCTTCCCCTACGTTGTATAATTTTAATTTTTATATGTAGCAAAAAATATTATGTTTTTTTATTCTTATCCAACGGCACGTCGCTTTGATTCCTACGCTACCCACTTTGCCAATGTACATGAACATACCCTAAAAAAAAAAAAAAAAAAAAAGGTGATGAATATCAACGCACATATATGGTATATAACTATAAGTCTACATATTGGTGCATGACTTTAAAGTTTGAATGTTTGACATATAGGTTCAAAAACAAAAATATAAAAAGATTTTGACTCCAATTGAACATATTTTTAAATTGGTGTTTAGAAAAGTAAAAAAAAATGAATGTTCGTGAATTTCAGATAAAAATAATAAATTTAAGTGATTTACAGTCTTTTTGATTTTTTTTTTCAAAATCTAAGTGCAAAACATAGGTTGAAAATCTTCATCAAACTTAACTTCGACCATTTTGCGCAAAATTTGCTAAAGTTCGACCATTATTTTGCTAAAAGTTTGATCATTATATGCAAGATTTATTAAAAGAGATTAGCGTTAAGTAGATGGAATAAATTAAGTGAAAGTTTAGAATGTTAAATAGATTTGAATATAACTCGTATTAAAAGTTAATTTTAAGGAGAGAGGATGTGTATTTTACATATAAATGTCACGACAACTTAATAACTTAATGATATAAAATAAACTCATGATTTAACATCTTCACTTAAGTATAGCATGTTATATGAATGGGTTAGGATCTAAACTCATCATTACCTTCAAAATCTAGCTTCTAACAGCATGTTGGAGAAACTTCATCTAAAAAACTAGCTGAAAGAAAGACGGTGTCCATCCAATATATATCATAATCATTACAATAACCCAAAATGACTTCGACATAAGATAAAATCACAATTTAACGTCAATATCCAGAAATTTCGCTTCTCATCCGTATAGAAGGATAGAAGAAGAAGATTTATATCAAACACAATAAAAGAAAGCGTATTTATTTCTTCCTGATTTTTCCTCACCTAGAATAATGTCTCTTTCTTTCCCTATTAAATATTTTCTTTCCCTCTATAAAGAGAAGAGTGGACAAAGTTAACCCTATGTAGATGTGTAATTATGCATTCATATTATTATTTTTGCGCTCTGTAGGTTAGGGTTCAAGGGTTACTCCTTTTTTTTTTTTTTTTTTTTCCTTCCCTCTTCTTTTTCGAAGGAAACGGTTATTTTTTATTTTCACTTTTTTAGGAGAAGCTTTCATTTTTTTTTGAAATGATACTGATTATTTGCAGTATGTGTCATAATTTGTAATATGAAATGAAAATGATTATTGAAGATCCATTAAAAAAAAACCAATTTAATTATGGAATTTAGATGGGTAATAATTCTACTCATGCTCTAGTTGTGGTTAGAGTAAAGTTTATGTTATTTAAGTCTCTAAGTAGTGTGCATATTTAGTTATTTCCAGGATTATTGTTGTTTTGATTGTAAACTTAATAAATACTGGAAACATTTTTTTTTTTGCTGAATATATACACTGATTAATATTATTTACTGTTTTGATTGATAATAAAATAAGAACTATTATGTATAAATGGACAAATTTTTTTTTTCAAATTTAAGAATTTAAGGAAGAAAGATGTACACATGATCAGTAGTAAAAATTTTATTAAACAAACACCGTATTGTATTATGATAATTAAACACGGTATGATACACTACAATACTTCTTATATAATGCATATAACACAAATAGCTAGCCAAACATTTCCTAAAATGTAATAAAGTTTAGGGTTTAATTTAGCAATTTTTTTTTTAAAACTTAGAGGTAAGGGGATTCGAACTCTACACCTTTAAGTGAAATCATATATGAAATTACTGTTAAGGATATACCTAAAACTACTTTAATTTGGTAAGTTTAGAGTTCTCTTCTTAGTTAACAATGTATAGGAAAATGTCCAATTGATGGAAAGAAACAGCTTTTCGTTTTTTTTTTTTTTTAAATTGATAGAAAGAAATAGTTATTGATATATAAATGATTGCAATATACTCTATACAAAGCGCGACTTTATAAGTAGTATTTTTAATAGGAGTTTTCCATTAATCATGCAAGTATTTCATAGTTGAAACACAATCATTGCTTATCATTACCATCAATTCTCATTTAAAATGAGGAGGAAAAATTTTGTCATAATAATTTAGACAAAGAAAGACGCACAATCTCTACTATATAAACAATTTACAAAAATCATCATTTTTGGAGATTGACGTATAAAATCTATTTGAGACTAAACAGTCGTCCACCTTTGTTGATGTCAAAAATTGACCTCAACATCACGTGCGGCGGTGCATGGTAATCTTTTGCCTAGTAAGCCTACAAGGAGGAAGAGAAAAGCTCCAAAGTAAGGGGACACCCATTGAGTGTCTGCCATAGTCACTTCAATGCTTAAGTCGATAAAGAGCTATGAGGCTTAGAGGAAGGCAGAGTATTTGATATGTCAGAATGTTTGCATTTGGCAAGCTGTATAAGCTTAGTATTTACATAATCTTTATTGGAGCGAGTCTTGGTCAAACCTTGCTTGGCAAGGTAGGGTTGCCTTGTAAAAGTTGTTAAGTTGGGTATTTGGTGATTGGCTGTCTTTTTACCATGCTTCCCGATGGTGAGCAGTGTCTCGGGCTATTGTGGGAAATGCCATATATCATTATGGGAGATGCAGACTCAGCACCATGTGTCCCATACCATGGATTCCTTGCATTGGGTTGTTGAGATGTAGGGGATGTGGTCTCAAATCCATTATAACAAACTTATTGTGCTTTCCACACATGTCCTAAGAATGAAAAGGGGACTAGCAGTGCCCATTGGGGGCCCTGGTTGGCTACTCTATAGGGATCGCCTATTAAGATGGGCCAGGCAACTATGAGCGGGTTATTACCAGAGCATGTCTTGCAACCTTACCCTTGAGTGCCAAGCAGCCTTATTTAGGTAGGCAATAGTTCTATTGGGTAGACTTCCGTATTGGTTGGAGAAACCCTTGCCAAGACATTCTAGCATGTTAGGCCATAATTGTTAGGAATACCCTAAAGATGAAAGACATTAGTTATATTTCATTTATTTTAAATTGATTAATAATATATTTGAGGTTTTTATTACATCTTTGCTATATAATTCTTATTATTATTTATATATTAAAGTAAATGTAAGTAAATATGGCTGATTGACTACTTGTTTAAACTATTAGTACATAGCGTATAATGGACTTTATATGCAAGAAGATGATATTTTAAAATAGTTTAATTTTATAGTCCGTGGTCTATGAGATTAGAGTGAGTATCTAACTCATATGAAGACTATTATATTATCTAGATTTTATTTGGGTAGATGGTTTGTCTTAACCATCTAGAGTGAGCCGACTCCTGAGCAGAGACGTAGATATATTGTCTAGTCTTGATGATATATTGTACTAAGACTAAAGTGTAGTTAATTTATAAGTTTGCTTGAATAAATTAATTTGCATTTTGACATTCATTATGTAATACCACTATTCTTTAGAAAGTACATGACTTCATATTTATGACTTGTGTATTTTGATGTTTTAAAGGTTAAAGCATCTTAGAGTAGTAAGCTATTAGACCAGTTTATACATGACTTATATTCGATGTGACATTTACTTATAGATATGGAATCATAACTCTTATACAGGGTAAAGATTATCCTGTTAATAGTATTATACATGATACGCAAAATGGATAAAACCTTGGATAATTTGCTTAGCAAATGATTTATTATTCACATTTGGTGAATAATCATTTTCTTATTGAATGTATAATAGATTTTTAAAATATAATGATCAAAAGTTTAAATAGACTTTAAATTTAAGTTGATCATGGATTTCATATGAGAGTATTACATATATGAAAAAGTTATTGGACTTCGACTACACACTAGATTATGTAGTATGATTTATAATTTAATGACCACAGCTACATAATAGCTCATGTAATATAATCTATAATTAGAAATACAGTTTTAGGTTTATAGTAGTGTGATTTTGAAACTAATAATTATAAAATTAATTTATTTTGAATAGAATAATTAATTATATATATTATTAGAGCTTATATTATATATATCTAATTGGTTTCTTTGCTAGCTCTACATAATTTCTTAATGGATCAAAATTGATCAGATTATTTTAAGTAGCTTTAATTTTTGGATGCAGTGAAAAGAAGAATCTAGGACCCCATTTGCATGGTGTAGGCATTTTTCTTACTAAGGGAAGAATTGGGATTTTTTTTCATTTAATTAATTGGACTAATATTTAGTTTGGATGAATATTTATTTAAAAATAAGATTTGTAATTTAAATTAATTATATTTATCTGTTATAATAAATATGATATTAATTTAAATTAAGATATGTAGATAAATTAATTATTTAAATAATTAATTTAAATATCTAGATAAACTTATTTAAATAAATAATTTAAGCTAGATATAATTATTGTCCTATTTGAATTTGAATTGAAACAAAAATCTTGTCCTACCCTACCTAGTGTGCGCATTTTCTATGTGGATAAGACAAGGAAAAAGTTTTTCTCCCTATTAATTTTATATAAATTATTATGATATAATTATTTTTATTCAAATAAAATTACCATGATTTTATTTGAATTTAAAATGAATTTATAGAATTTTATATATATAAATAAAATCACAAGATAAATGGAGATTAATATTTGAATCAAATTTGGATATCTCTATCTGCGTGTGGGCAATTTTTTGGAGCTCTTTTGAGGCTTGAAAGAAATGCAAATATCACATGAAGGAGAGAGAAAAATCTTTTTCGAGTGTTATATTCAAATGTGAATATCACCTAATCCATTCATTACAAATAGTAGCTAAGGGCTTTTGTTTTGGGCAGATCATAGACGGTAAGAGAGTTTGTTATTATATTCCTATTAATAATAGTAAGTTTTAAGAGCTCTTTGTGGTTAGAAAGACAAAAACCGCACATTGAATAAGAATGAAAGATCGAGTACTCATACATTCCACATTTGGGAATTGGAATATAGCAAAAGAGGTTAGTTAGTTGAAGATTTCTCATTGACCTTTTTCAGCATTCCTGTTGATCTTTCCTTCAAGGTATGTAGATTGTAAAATTATTTAATGTATATAGCAATTCAAGTTAGTATAATCCAAATAAAATTTTTAAAATTTCACTATATAAATTACCTTTTTTTTCCCCTACAAGTGGTATTAGAGCCAACTCATAATTATGCTATGTACATAAATTGATAAATCTAATTTTCTCCTTAAACTATGTATGGTATTTAATGTTTTTAGAAAGTGGCCTTGTAGGTTTTCTACTATGTTGTTATTATGGATTATGTATGATGCATGTATGTATTTTTTTAAATTTATTATTATTATAAGAATACTTAATTTTTTCAGTTATAGTTTCTTACAACTTAGAAAAATTATATTTAAGTTTTTCATATAACTATAGGGGCAGTCTATTGTTACTGTAATTTTCTAATGGATTTGTTTATTTATTTATTTATCTTTTTGAATATTTAGAAATTTTGTATACCAGAAACAATGTAAGAATTTATTATGTAAATTATTTACGGAGTAGATGAAGGCTTGAAGGCCTTAATTTATTTTTAAAAAAATTTAATTTAATTTTTAATATTGGACAAAGTCTTGTGTGGAAGTCTTAGATTAATTAGGGTTTCATAAATAAAACCCTAATTAAAAAAGTAGGACAAGGCATAGACGTGAAACCAAGCCTTACATGGGGGCTTTGTGTGCGCACAGTGCGAGTTGGTAGAACCCACAGGGTTATGCCTATGAGTTGGGCACATAAGAGGCACCCAGCATACATGACTTCACGTGTATGCTTGAAGCGACTTCTGTACGTAGCCTTGTGCACAACTCGCATGCATAGCGTGCACTGCGTGCATGTTGGACCGCGTAGGCTTAGGCCTATAAGTGGTGTGATCAAGTGCCCAACTTGAGAATGTTAGGCCAATCCTAATGTCTGGGTATTGAATTTTAAATCTATTTTTTTAATTATGTAAAAAGATGTATAATATTTATTAAATTTAAAATTATACATAGTTTTACATTGATTTAAAATTGCTTAAAATATGAAATTTTTAGAATTTAAATTTTTAGGAATTTTTAGGATGAGAAATAGATTATGAATATTGCATGAAGATGGATATGCAAAGATAGAGCCAAATTCAAGACCTAAACAATATTTTGGATGTAATTTTGTAATATTTTTTATCTTTTATTTTTATTTTTTCTAGAATAAGGACCATAACTAGGTTATTTAACTTTCTATCATTTATTTATTCTATATTTTATTATTGAGGGATGTTTATGTTTGATGGATATTTGTTATACATATTTGATAACATATCATATAGGACAGTTGAATACTGCTCAAGCCATATTAATTATACATGTTTTTCCATAAATTCGTATTATTTTAAAATATTAAGTGGGAGAGTTTCAAATAAAACACATGCCACTATTGTTGATCCAAATGTGAAAACATGGTAACACCACACGTCTAATCACCCTGACCACACCCTTTAGTAGGTGTTTACCTCAGTCGATATACTAAGTTGGATCTCTTATGATGGAAAAAACATATTCTATTTAAGACCATCCTTCGATGGCTTAAATATCATATGGATCGTGCTTCATAAACAATGATTATATAGCCAAGACTAATTTAATTATTAACCTTCTCTAGAAGCTCTGTTAATTAGATTGATGGCCAAACAAATGGTTATTAATAAATGTCATAACCTTGGAGGATTTAAGACAACATATATCTATTTCATGAGGTCTATGTTTTTTACTATTTGTTTCATAATCACCTTTCGGTGGCTTAGAATAATAGATGCTAAAAATTACCGTTCTAATGCTATATGTTTTTTTAAAGTTTTTTTTGTAAGAACATATTCATGTTTTATTTGTTAAATCATATTTTAGGTTTGCTTGCGCATTGATGTAACATTCATGTATATCTTTTTTCAGTTAAAAATGGCTCATATACCTTTTTTTTTTAATAATTCTCATTGAAAACAAATTAAATGGGAATAATTAAAAAGACTGGAAAAGAAATTTGCTAATAGTTCTTAGTAGTGAGAAACATAAGTTTGTATTAGATGAATCTTGCTTACTTAGGCCACCTCCTAATGCACTTGAACATGAGGCTTATCCCATGTATACTTGTTGGAGAGAATCCAACAAGATTGCTCAATGTTACATTATGGCTAAAATGACGAGTGCTTTACAAAAGAACATGAGGCCTTTGTGACTACCACGTAGATCATGGATAACTTGGAGAATATGTTTGAAGGCTAAGAAAAGTTGGCCAGACAAACTACCATTACAAGTATTATAAACTGTAAGCAAAAGGTGGGTATTCCGATAAAAAATCACATGCTTCTGCTCATAGGATACTTTGTCAGAGCTGCTATCATTATCTTTTTAGGGATATGCACCATAAACTGCTTGTAGGATATCCTAAAGGAACTAAAAGTGGACTGTTTTATAACCGAAGGAACAAAAGGTCATTATTTTTACATATGTTACTTTTCTCGAGGAAAGCTACATGAATGACTTTAAACCTCGAAGTAAAGTGGTGCTTGAGAAGTTCTCAGGTGATAACATTGGTCCACAAGTTTTGGTCTTAGACCATAGTCTAAGTTTTAGTGAAAGACTCGTAAATAATCAATAAACTGGGGAGCTTTGATGTAAGGAGAGAGTTTCAAGGCAAGCAAGTTTCTTTATGCATGATGTTGAAGTTTACTAAGTTAAAGCTCATGAGCATGATGATAACCTTATTGCCTATGATGTGGCCATAAGTGATGTTCATGCTAAGCTTCGGAAAAAGACAATGAATAATGAGATGGATTCAATGAAATATAATTTTGTATAGGAACTTATAGACCTTCTTCAAAGGATAAAACCCATTCGGTGTAAGTGGGTTTACCAGAGAAAGAGGAATGTAGAAGGAAAAGTTGAAACTTTCAAGACTATACTTGTAGCAAAGGGATACACAAAAAAGACTAGAGTCATCTACGATGAAAGTTTTCACTTGTTGCGATGCTAAAGTCTATTTGCATTCTTCTTTCCATTACTGGTGCATTCGACTATGAGATCTTATAAATGGATATTAAGACTGTATTCTTAAAAGGCCATCTTGATGAGAATATTTATATGGTACAGTTTGACGGATCGTGGTAAAAGGCCAAAAGAAAAAAATTCGCAAATTTCTTAGATCTAGTTATAGATTGAAGCAAGTATCTTACTCATGGAAATCAAAGATTTGGTCAAGCAATCAAGACCTTTGGTTTTGAGCAAAACATTGATGAACTTTGTGTTTATAAATGTATAAAGAATGGCAAGGTGATCTTTCTAGTTCTTTATATTGATGGTATGCTACTCATTAGGAATGATGTAGAGAACTTATCATTTATCAAACTTTGGTTGTTTTAATAATTTGATATGAAGGATTTAAAAAAAGCTAATTATGTTCTAGAAATTCGTCTCTTTAGAGACCAAAAGAACAAAATGATAGTTTTGTCTCAAGTTTCATACATAGAAAAGATTATCGATAAGTTTGTAGTGTAAGAAGCAAATAAGTGTAGGAAAAATAGAAAATATATGCTTTAGAATTTTCTTTCTAAAAGCTCATACTAACTCGTGTTATTATATATAATAAATTATACAATAATCTATATACCTTGTGAGGAAAAACACTAAAAATATCAGAGGATGTAACTGAGAAAACTTCAACCAACTAACCCTTTTTACTATTCCTTAATTTTCGAATAATGGAGTGTATAGGCATTTTGTTCCTTAATTAGCATTCTTGTGGCTTATCTCCTTCTGATTACCCAAAGTTGTAGCAATTTATTATTATAAGTGAGAGTTATAATAATAAATTTACTCATCTAGAATCATGTGATCTGAGTAAAATAGAAGTCTTAAGGGTCTTATTTATAATGAATAGATTGGTTGGATTTCAAATTTAAATAGGATTTTTGAAAAAAGATTTTCTTCTCTCCTTCTACCTATTTGGCATTTTTTATGCCCTTTAAAGTGAATCAAAAAATAGCCCATTAAGGTTTAGGAGACTCAAATTTTGACTTAAATTTCAATCTCTATTTATTTGTGATTTTATGTGCATGGATAATATTTTATAAATTTAGTTTAAATTTACATTAAAATCATGATAATTTTATTTGAATTAAACAATTAGATAATAATTATCTAAATAAAATCAATAAGGATAAATCTCTTTCCTTACCTTATCTTAGTGGAAAACGCCTACTCCTAGTAGAAAAAGATAAAATTTAGTTTCAATTCAAATTCAAATAGGATAATTAGCATATTTAATTTAAAATATTTATTTAAATAAGATTATCTATATCTATTAATTTAAATCAATCTCATATTTATCTCATAAGATAAATACAATCAATTTAAATTTTAAATCTTATCTTTCGAATAAATATTTATACCAATTAAATTTTTATTCAATTAATTAAATATAACAAAATTCTTATTCTACCCTTGGTATAAAAAATGCCTACACTTCTTGAAGGTGATCTAGATTTTTGTCTTTACTAAGTCCAGGAATAACAAGCCATTAAGAATATCGCGATTAATTACTATCCATTAATAATAGTTACATGGATTATATAGTGTAATGGGTATAAAATAATAACAAATGTGTAATGCCTCAGAAACTATTAAAAAAAATCACAGAAACTAATAATTGTGTAATAGGTTTATTTGGTATAGAATAATATTTATATGGATTGTTAGAGTCTATATTATATATGTCTAACTGATCCCTTTACTAGCTCTGCATAATTTCTTAACAGATGATAATTGGTTGGGGTATTCGTTATGGCTTGTATTCTTGCATTTAGTAAAGAGAAAAAATCCGAATAACCTATTCTAAAGTATAGGCATTATTCTTTGTGTGCTAAGGACAAAATTATAATTTTGTTTTATTCAATTAATAAGATAAATATTTAATTTGTATGAATATTTGTTTTGGAAGATAATATTTGAAATTTAAATTGATTGCATTTGTCTTTTAAAAAATGAATATAAGATAAATTTAAATTTTAAAAATTTTGTTTGAATAAATATTTTTTAAATTAAAGGATTATCTTATTTGAATTTAAATTGAATAAAATCTTATCCTTGCACACTTATAGGTGATGGATTTTGTTGGATTTGGAAGGCAAGATTTTTCCCTAACTTGATTTTGTTTTGTACAAGAGAATACACAATTGTTTAAATTTGAATATAGTTACCATGATTTTGTTTTGAATTTAAACTGGAGTTGTAAAAAATTATCCATATAGATAAAATCACAAGATTTGTGATGTTCGAAATTTAAATAAAAATTTGAATCACACAACCTATGGTGGACATTTTTTTTGGTATATTTTCTAGGAAAAAAATTTGGCTATGTTGTAGGGGAGGAGAGAAAAAAATCTTTTCTGGAATCCTGTTTGAATTTTGAATTCTCCCTCCTTGTGGTGGCCAAATTTTTTGAGGGCTAAAACCCTAGGGAGAAGTCAGTTTTTGTAAGGGAAAAAGCTACCTAATGCAATTTTATAAATAGAACTCTTGAAACTCTTATTTTCTTTAGACTACACACTTTTAAGTGAGTGAATTTATTATTATACCTCTTATTTATAATAATAATTTCTCAGATATCTAGGTGGTTGGAAGGAGACACGTCGTACAAAATACCAATTGTGGAACTGAGTGCCTATATACTCCACTTTCCAGGAATTAGTGAATAATAAAGAAGGCTAGTTGGTTAAAACTTGTCAGTCACATCCTCCAGTGTTTTTAGTATTTTCCTTTGAAGGTTTAATGATTATTCAATAATTTATTATATATGGCAACACAAGTTTTTAATGATCTTAAAAATTTTTTAAAATTTCGCTGTGCATATCTTACAATTTTTCTTACAATTGGTATTAGAGTCAACTTATGATTATATCATATACATAAATTAAACGATCAGTTTTCACCTTTATGTGTGAATTTGATATTTAAAGAGTGGCATTCTAAGTTTCTTTTATGTTGTTATCATGAATTATGTATAGTGTATGTAATTATTTTATTTTTTATAATTATTATAAACATGCTCAATTTTGTCAATCATGATTCCTTAGAATTTAAAAAATTTGTATTTAGAATTTTTCCTGTAATCATGAGAGTAGTTTATCATCACCATAATTTTTCTATGGATTTTAGTTTTTTGACTTTTTGAATTTTTAAAATTTTTGCGTACAGGAAACTTTACATTATTTATAGAAGAGTTGAAGATTGAAGGTCATAATTTATTTTTCTCAAGAATTAAATTTAATTTTAATGATTGAATTTTTTTTGTGTGGAAAATCTTAATTCAATTAGGATTCCAAAATTTTTTTGGATCCTAATGGGTAGATTGGGAATATGACATAAAATATGAGACAACCAACTTCTGGGAGACAGTACACCAACCAACAAATGTATTGAGGCACATGCTGGCGTGGACCTATAAGCCTAGGTGTGCACGCAGCCCCTGCCTATGGGCAAGAGAGTTTGTAGGTAGCCCCTGTTAGGGCTGTAACCCGTGGGCTACAAGTGTTAGGAATTCCCTAAGAAAGAAAGATATTTTCATATATTTCATTAATTTTGAACTGATTAATAATATATTAGAAATTATTCATTTTACTGCTATAAGTCTTTATTATATTTACATGTTAAAGTAAGTATAAGCAAATATGACTTATTGACTACTTGTTGTTAAACTTTTAAAATGTTGCATACAATAGACTTTTGTATACGAGAAGACAACTGTGACGTCCCCCACGTACGCTACCATACCAACCAGCCAAGCTCTGACGCCAACCGTGATGGTTGGCAACCTCGTGGGGTCATCATCCTCTTACTTAACATACTTAACTTTCCATTCTTAACTTTCTCATTTTAAAGCGGAAGCAATTTCTATAGCAATTTTTTTTTAACTTACATATTATATATATATCTCTATCATACTCTTATAACATATAATTCATAAATTTCTTTCTTTCATCCTCCTTTTTGAACACTCAGCGAAAGACTCATGGTAGTACCATACCCTCACCCAGTCCCTTGGCATGTGCAGATCCGTCCGTTGTCTATCATATTACTTTAAACTAACAGGTTACTTACCTGCAACATATGAACAACTAATGAGCTAGATGCTCAGTAAGTTCAAACATACATTCATTAACTTATAAATACTAGTAATATATGTTATTACTAGAATATATGACATCACGTATATACATATTATACACATCGTCTATACATATCTTCGAAACATAACATATTATGTTAGCCTTTTCATGCTCATTTATCTCTTCGTTTATCGTTCTTATCATTCTATCGATCATCTCTTATCATTCTAATCTAATTTCTTCATTTCTTTGCTTTTCATTTATATCATTTCTTAACTTTCTGTTCTAAACTTTTATAACTTTTCTATCTTTTTGTCCTCATCTCTTATCTTTTCGTATCTTATAAGCTAGTAACATATACACTAGCATAACATCACGTAAAAACGTGTCATTCACATCATACACATAACATCAAATACATCACATCACATATATTAATTCTATTATGTTCTTTTAACTTCGTTTTATTATTTATTTATTTTTCATCGATTTCATTATGTCATTCTTTCATATCGTTTGTTTCTTTTCATGTCTTTCTTTACTTTTCTTTTCTTTTCGTATCATTTCATTTCTTTTCTTTCCACTCTCTTTTCCTTTCTTTTCTTTTCACTCTCCTTTCTTTTCTTTTCTGTTCACTCTTCTTTCCTTTCTTTTCTTTTCATGCACTCTCCTTTCTTTTCTTTTCTTTTCACTTTCCTTTGGTGGGCCCGTTGTTGAACGTACCTGATTGTGCGCGGACAGTGGGAGGAAGGGGAACGACCCACCAACCTACCTCACAGTCGATCTTTAACTTTTAGCCATTAACCTCACACCTTCGAGAGGTAGCGTTCCACTGTAAGCCATTAACCTTACACCTTCGGGAGCTAGCATTTAATTATAGTGGAATTCATAACATAAAACCTCACTTACGGGAGGCCGGTACGCCAACACTTAAGTTTTCAGTTTTATTATCTTGTAGGCTTTTATTTTTCTTATATTGAGTTTTCGTTGTACATCTTTTTCATGACATTCATTATCTTTTCTTTTTCATTTTTCATAGAACATTTTATAGGACATTTGTTCTTTTGTTGTTCTATTTTTCTTTGGTAATTCTTTCTCATTGTCATTTCATTCTTTCATTCTCATTTCATAAGATATATATATCGTTGTTTCATTTTGTTGTTTTTCTTTTCTTAATTCTTTACCTTACTCATGTGAATTTTGTTAATCACACTTTAGCATATATAGCACATATTGCTTATATATCATCACATCACATCATATCACATCACATCACATCATAACAAACAAAAAACACGTTTAGTTATATGCAGACAATTATTCTCTGTTATTATTTGCATCATTCTATCTATCGTATCTTATCGTCATACTCCTATCGATCATAGCCTATCGTTCTATTCTATCAATCACATCTTATCGTTATATTCTAATCCTTTTATCATACCTTTCATCATAACCTATCATTGCTTCTCTTTCTTGTCTAACTCTTTACTTTCATATTATTTTTCATAAAACACCTATCATTTCGTTCTCATAAAACATACCCTTTCTTAATTCCTTTCATTACCGATCATCGTTGCTCTATCAATCATAACTTAACTTCCATAAAACTTTTCATAAACATCTATTCTTTCCTTTCATATCTCATCTCTTTCTTATTCATTCTATCATAACATTCTCATTCTTACTCTTTCCATTCTTCTATCCCTCTTTATCACATCGTTACTCTCATAAAGCTTTTATAATACATTTCCTTCGTAATTCAATATATACATATATACATAATTTTTATAAATTATTTATTAAAACATATCTTTTAACATCATCATAGTATTGCTATAGTGTTACTATAGCATCATCATAAATCACATCATGACATTTACATATAAAACATATATATACTATAAGTTTGTTCATAGTTGTAGATGGGTAAATGTCTGAACTTACTCATGGCGTGCTTATCCTCTTCTTAGAATCCATCGACGTCCTTTGTCGCGTCTGAATCGGGTTCCTACAGACAAACTTTGTCTGTTAATCATATTTTTATTTATAGCTTTTACTTTATTAAAAAGCTTGATTCTGATCTTATAACTCTTAATTATAGCCTTAGGACAGCTTTTTAAATCTTAATGGCCATTTTCGAATTTTTCTCCAACTTTTTGGAAAATTACGATTTTACCCCTAACTTTTGACAAAATTATAATTTTGCCCTTGACGTGATTTTTTATAACTTAAATCTCAATTTTGGCTTTTACAAACTTCATTAACCTATTCCGAGGTCATTAGGGCTCTTTTCCCATAATTTGAGAATCTTTGGACAAAATGACCGTTTTGCCCTTGATGGGTCGTTTAGCCATAACATTTTCATTTTCATGCTTAGGCTGGATTTTCTAAACCCAAAATCGTCTAATTAACTTTTTAAATCTTGTCGGACCTTTTCCGGATCAATTCTTATCATTTTGCCAATTTTTCACATTCCCGGCCCTCGGGAAGTACTATTCTGACCTAAGAGTCGATTTCATGTTTTTCTTGCGTTCTAGGGTTTTGAAGGGTCGGTTTACTAATCATAACTTACCCATTCCTTTTTCCATACCCTAATTCCTCGAGGGGGCTTGGGTTACTTTCCCGATCATATTTTACCCCTCGTTTTCCCATATTACCCCTAGTGCTGTTTTTAGAAATTTCGGCAGCATTTCCGCTTAATTT
This sequence comes from Antiaris toxicaria, assembly GCA_035233585.1. NCBI lineage: Eukaryota > Viridiplantae > Streptophyta > Magnoliopsida > Rosales > Moraceae > Antiaris > Antiaris toxicaria. The sequence goes on from CP141157.1 coordinate 28,308,997, forward strand.
TTGAGGTTCCAGCGTTTAGAAAACGCCTGAAAACCATCTATCCTGATCTAATTCTATCACGTGCTATACTAGAGGCCTAGATTTTATGTAAAACTCACACTGTTTACGTAAAATCGTTACATTATCACATATTTTTCTTTTCCTCCATTACAGCAATTTTCTTCTTTGTACATACATTCTTTTCCAAAATTTTCATACCAATAATTATAAAATCATATAATAGTCCCAAACAATTAAATTACGGAACGTAAAGAGGTCGGGATTTATACCGAATTGCAGTCCGGTCTCGACGGCATAAACCCTAATTCTTCGTTCTTCATATCTGAGGTCCCGTCTTATAAATCCGACTCGGTGGATGCGTCCGGAACGTCGAAAATAGGCCAACGGGCCAAACTTCCAAAATTTGGTCAACGGTCACCGTTGACCGGCATTGACCGGCGGCGACGGCGGCGACGGTGGAATGTGGGTAGTCCATCTTGAAGATCTCGACGAGAGGAATCCATTGGTGGCTTCAATTTCACCATTCGACACCTCTATCGCCGGAAATCACCCCTCGAAAAATCGGTCACGACGGCGGCTTTGGAACTCCACCATGCTGGGGTTGTGATGGGCAATTGACTTGGGGCTTTTGCTCCCCTCTTCACGGCGAGCATTTCTGTACCGGTGGCGCGGCTCAACATCGCCAGAAACGGCGAGTTCCACGGCGGCGACGTCGCGGCTTCGGGCGGCGCGATCCGGTGGCCGTTGAGACGAACTACCACATGGGTTTTGTAGTTCTCTTCACCATGAATATTTTGGGACCAGAATCAGCTTGATCAGACGTCGGACGGTGGAGATACGACGTCGTGAAATCTCCGTGGCCGGCGGCTTCGGGCGGCGCGTGCGGCGGCCGTTCCGTCGCGTCAACCCACCGTTGAACTCAGCTCGGCAAGAGCTTTCCAATAGTGCCGGCGGTGTCGTGAACGGAGGCCGTACGTGAAAGTTGGTTACTGTACACGTGCGGGTAGAGAGAGAAAGAGAAGTGAGGAGAGAGAGTGTGTATGTGGACAAATGAGGAAATTTCACTTTTTTCACTTTTTATATACTTTTTCGCTTAAAATTTCAACATGGGCTTTCCTGACTAATTTGGGCGTCCTGAATCCAAATATATCAGTTTTATTTTCATCTGAGGTCATCTTGACCAGTTTCCGATACTGCGAATTCTCGATCAAAAATTACCCTTATGCTCAATTATCAAATTTGAGTGTGTTGATAGGCTATCCTAACTAATTTGGGTGTGCTGAACCCAAATTTGTCAATTTTATGTCAAGATAATATCATCTTGACCTATTTCTTGATACTGTGAGTGGCACACACGTGTACATATATAATATTACTATCAATCATTTTTCATACTTTAACATTGTTAGAACATTTTTTTTAGTTCCAAACAATATTAAATCACTTAATTTCCCATTTTAATGCTTAAATTCATTGTGTATTTATTTTCCAAGAAATATGGATTTTCCCGGTTATCACAACAATGTTTTAAAATAAGTATTCTAAATCTATAGTCCATAGTCTATAAGATTAAAGTAAGCATCTAACTCATTTTAAGACTATTATGTTGTCTTCCAAGTAGAGATATAAATATGTTGCTTGTTGGGAACATATTAGACTGAGATCAAAGTACAATTAATCTGTGTAGTTTACTTGATTAATACACTTTCGACGTTCATTATATAATAACTTTAATCGTGAGTAGGTGAATCACTTCATGTGTATGACTTGTGTGCTTTCATGTTCCAAAGACTAAAGTGTCTCAGAGATAGGGAGCTTATAGATCAGTTTATTAGGTATATGACTAGTATATGATGAAAGGTTTGTTTATAGATATTAGAATCATAACTCTAATAAAGAGTAAAGGTTATCCTTCTAAAGACATTATACTAGATGTGAAAATGGATAAGGCCTTGGGTTTACTTGGCAGATGACTTCTTTATCATATATGGTGAATAATCATTTTTTTTAATCATATGTATAATAGATCTTTAGTATAGCATGATTAACATATTGAACGGATTTTGACCTAAGGTTAATCATGGATATTATATAAGGGTTTTGCATACATGACAAGGTCATTGGACGATAGCTAATCACTGGCTTGTGTAATACGGTATATAAATGGAAATACAATTTTAGGTTTATAGTGGTATGATTCTGAAATTAATATTTGTGTAATGGATTTATTCGGTATAGAGTAATAGTTACATGGATTATTAAAGTCGCATTATATATGTCCAATCGATCCTTTTATTATCTCCGTACAATTCCTTAATTGATGGTAATTAATCAGGGTATTATTTATTACTTGTATTCTTGTATTTAATAAAAAGAAAAATCTGGATCACCTATTCTAAGGAGTGGGTGTTTTTCTCTAGGAATCTAGAGCAAACTTTTAATTTTGTTTTATTCAATAAATAGGATAAATATTTGATTTGTGTGAATGTTTATTTTGGAAGATAAAATTTGAAATTTAAATTAATTATATTTTTCTTTTAAAATATAGATATAAGATTGATTTAAATTTTGAAAATCTTTCTTAAGTAGATATTTTGAAATGCAATATATTATCCTATTTGAATTTTTAATTAAATAAAATCTTGTCCCAACACACTTGTACGTGGTGGCTACAATTAGATTTGGAAGATAAGATTTTCTTCTGATTTGGTTTTATTTTGGAAAAGAGATTATATAATTATTTCAATTTAAATAAAGTTGTTATGATTTTATTTTGAATTAAACTAGATTTGTGAAAAATTATTCACGCAGACAAAATTACAATATTTGTGAAGTTTGAAATTTGAGTCAAATTAATAGTTGAAATTTTTAAAGTATATTTTAGGGATAAAAAATTCAGTTTTTGGTATAGGGAGGAGTGAGAAAAATCTTATCTGGAATCCAAATTGAATTCTGAATGAACCTTTCCCTATGGTGGCCGAATTTTCAAGGGTTTTTCCAAGTGGAAGAATCAACCATGGTGTGAGGGAGGAGAGAAAATGTGATGGCCTGCCCTTTATGGAGGCCCGACGGCACCATCACAGTCGAGCTCTGAAGCCGATGCAATAGACCATTGCCTCATGGGTCATCGGCAACTTACTTTTAACTTATTTTAACTTGCTCTGATACCAACTGTAATGGTTGGTATCTTACTTTTAACATACTTTCTTTAACATACTTTTTTTAACTTCCCATTTTAACGTGAAAATAGGGAATAAATTTTTTTTAAACTTTAAATTTGAAAACTGTATCATCGTAAAACATTTACTAGAGTAAACATTTTACATTATCTTAACTTAATTTGCATATTAAAATATTATTTTAACATTCATTCAATATTCTTTTAAACAGCTCAACGGAAGACTAATAGCAGTACCATAACCCTCGCCCAGTACTTTGGCACATGCAGATCTCATTCATCATCCATCACTTGTCTTATCATTGTGCAGGTTGCTTACCTGCAATATGAACAAACTTGTGAGCTATAGGCTCAGTAAGTTCAAACATACATACATGATATATAAAAGCTCATTCCATATAAGGTAGAGCATATCTGATACTAACTATGACATCAGAATATTAACATAACATATATCATATCATATATTACTTTACATAACATTAACATACTTGAGCATACTTAACATACTTAACATCATGAGCATATTTTCATACTTAACATCATGAATATACTTTCATACTTAACATACTTTACATCATGAACATACTTTCATACTTAACATACTTTAATATACTCAACAGACATACAAACATTGCATGCACATATCATCCATAACATTACATATACTATACATACATTGCTTAGGCATGTATACTTAAACATCGTAAATATACTTAACGTATATTTACACATTGTAAACATAACATACTTAATGTGTGCTTAAACATCATAAACACAATATAAAGCATACTTAACATTCACATCATAAACATATCGTAATTTAAACATAGCATACTTAACGTATGCTTAAAAATCGTAACATAACATACTTAACAAACATAGGCCATACCTAACATCGTATGACTGACTTATGTATATCAACTTATGCATAACGTATCATATGCATAACAACAAATGTTGGTCACGTTATGCTTGCTTTTTATCATGAATAGTACTATTTATAATGAATAGTAACTTTGACCATGGACAGTAATGTTAACTGTGAACAGTGTCGTTGACTGTGGTAGTAACTTTAACCGTGATGGTACTTATAGTGTTAGTGCATCTCATGCCCGGTTATGGGTAAAGTTCAAGTCTTAGGTCTTTATCTTGTATTACGTTCTGGTTTTGGACCCCATTATTGATCATACCGTAGTGCGTGCATGACTAAAAGGGACTATTGGGAGCGACGTACTAGCCAATCCTCTATAGTCTACTTGACGTGAACTTGATATAACATAACACAACATGAGAAACCTCCACCTTTGTGGGAGGTCGGTATGTCAAAAGTGGTTTCATTATCATCTTTTATGTGGTTACTAACCCAGTGGCATTATCATTGCCTCCTTGTCTAGAACACTGTACATTTCTTTCTTTACTTGTGTGTATTTTTTTTTACACATTAGTATGTATATAGCACCTTGATACATACTTTACATATCATATATAACACATAGGCATGTCAAGTCAATTCATGTTTAACTTAGACATGACACATAGACATAGACATATACACAGTTTTCATAGCATTTATATCATAGCATCTTGACATTAAACAGACATATGACAGTTAGTTCATATTGCAGACAGTGCAATGTTCGAATTTACAACATATCACGCATAAATATAACAGTCCATTCATGTTACTGACATAGAAATGTTTGAACTTATAACATATAACACGTAGACGTAAACATGTCAAGTAAATTCATGTCGCAGTCAACGAAATGCTTGAACTTACAGATACTTCTGCTCGTATCTCCTTTCTTGCTTTCTTAGTCCGTAGACGCTCTTTCATCGTGTCTGGATTGGGTTCCTATAACCGAAATAATAACGATTATTTTCAGTACTTATTTTATACATAAAACTTAATAAAACGTAAAAATTATATGTTTCATTTCCCAATCATGAACTTAGGGGTCTAATATCCCATTTATAACTTTTCTGCTGACTTTTGACAAAATTATCATTTTGCCTCTAACGGGATTTTTCATTATAATCTTCCTTTTCTTTAATTTATAACTGGGTTTTGGCCCTTAGAATCTTAATTAAACCATTCTAAGTCCATTAGGACCCTTTTCTATCATTCCTAAAATTTTCGGTCAAAATGACCGTTTTACCCCTGACGGGTCTTTGGGCCATATTATTTTCATTTTAATGCTTAGATTGGATTTTCTAAGCCCAAAAATCATAAAATCATTTTTCTTAGACTTTACCAAGCATTTACAGCACTCATTGCTGCAACTCTCGATTTACTATTCACCAACCCTCGGGCAATACTATTCCGACCCTAGGTCATCGAGGGGGCTCGAGTTTCCATTTTGACCACATTTTCTTATCCCTCGTTTCCTAAAATACCCTTAATGCCATTTTAAAAATTTTGACAGTATTTTCGCTTAATTTTTGGGTTCCTGGCATTTAGAAAACGCCTCAAAACCATTTAGCCAAATTCTAATCTACCACGTACTAAATCAGATGCCTAATTTTTACGTAAAAACTCAAACTTTTTATGTAAAAATCTTCACATTTCATACATTTTCTTATCCGATCATTTTTCATACCAATAATCCGTAATTAACATTTAATCATTTTAATTAATAAATTGAGGAATGAAAATAGTCGAGATCACTACCGGAGTCGTTCAACGATGTCCAATGGGTAGGTTGACTCCAAACGGCAATCGAAGGAGCCGTTCGTTCTCACGCATACAAACTTTGATTCACCGTTCTTTATGTTTGAAATTCCGTCTTACAATTCCGGCACCATGGATGTGTCTGGAATGAGGCCAGAGGGCCATTCTTCAAATTTTGGGGTCTGGGTTGCTATTGACCGGCGTTGATTGCCGTTGACTAGTGTTGACTCACCGTTGACCGGTGGCCGTGTAGCTGAAGGTGGACACCATCTTGAAGAGCTTGACAAGAGGAACCAAATTTCGGTGTCAATTTCCCAAATTGGAGCTCCCATCGTCGGAAATCGAGCTTCAACGGTGGATGGTGGCTGTAATGCTCTGATCTCCGCCGTGCCGGTGTTGTTTCTTGAAGTTAGCTTCTTTTTGAGACCGGTGGTGTCGCTCACCTCCATCGAGATCTTTGAGTTTCACAATGGCAATGGGGTGGCAATGGATGGACTTAGGTACTGCGATTCAGCGGCCGTTGAGGTGGAACAAGACATGGATTTTGTTTTCCTCTTTACCCCGAATCTATTGGGACCAGAATCATGTCGATCGGACGTCGGATAGCGGAGTTACGACGTCACGAAATTTCTGCTCCTGGGCGGTGCGTGCGCCTTCTTTCGGTGGCAGTTCCGTCGAGTCGGCACGCTATTGGACTCAGCTCGGTGAGATCTTTCCAATGGCATCGGCGGTGTCAGAAACGGACACCGTTTTCGGTGGTCAGTTACTGTTCATTTTTGGTGGTAGGGAGGAAAGAGAAAGTGAGAGAAAAATGAGGGCTTATGTGTAATTTCTGATTTTCCCTCCTTTTATACTTTTTTTTTAGTGACAATTTTAATATAGGCTATATTGACTAATTTGGGTGTGTTGAATCCAAATATTTTCATTTGTGATCATCTCGACAAGTTTTCCGGTACTGTGATTTCCCGATCAAAATTTACTTTTTGTATTCAATTGACTAATTTGAGCATGCTGATTCTAAATATATCAGTTTATATCAAGAAAAGGTTATCTTGACCAATTTCTTGATACTGCATGTTTCCTGATCAAAAATTACTTTTTATGTTCAATTGACTAGTTTGAGCATACTGATTCTAAATATATCAGTTTCGCATCAAGAAAAGGTCATCTTGACCAATTTCTTAATATTGTGTGTGACACACACTCATGCACACATAAAATCACTACATTTCATTTTAAAGATGGAATTCATCGTGTACATTCCATGTATTGATTTTTCGAGAATGCTGAAATTTTCCGGTTGTCACATTAACCCTTCCTTATAAAATTTTTGTCCTCAAAAATTAGGACAAGTAGGGATACAAAGATTTCATTTCATCTTCTTATCGAATTCACTTTACCGCATTTGTTTGCTCTATCGCAGCTATTTGCTCTACGCAGCTATTTGCTATACTATAGCTGTTTGGTCTACCATAGCTGTTTGCTCTACTACAGATGTTTGCTCTAGCAGAGTTGTTTGCTCAATCGCAGCTGTTTGCTCTACTGTAGCTATTTGCTCTACCGGATCAGTTTGCTCTACCACCACTGTTTGCTCTACTGTAACTATTTACTCTACTGTAGCTGTTTGCTCTATCAGAGCTACCAGCTCCTGAATTCCTTTAGAATTCGGTCTTTGCTCCGCATTCTCTAGGGAATATAGGCGGTGTTGGAAGTTTTGAGCTGGGTAGTGTCACTTCCTCGCTTACCTATGAGAAAACTAGGGCTGATGCTAGACCCCTCCAAGAGAATCGCTCGATCGTGGTGTGGTGAAACTTAGTCTACTTAAGCACTAATCCTGGTCACAAGAATCTCAGTATACACGAGAGTATCTCCCTAAAAAGTGTTAAAAACTAACCTGACCCAGTTATCTCAATTTACCTCGCATAGCCATAAAATTCTCTCTATAGTGTGCAGCCAGTCCTGCATTCCCGTGGACTGCTATTGGCTGGAGTACATGATGTCAGGTGTAAGGACAAAAATAGCCTAATAACTGACCTTGTTTATACTTAGAACTCATACAGGAGATCAATGCTTGTACTGTGATCTCGTTATCTCGTCATCTTATCCTTATAAAATGTTTATTTTCAATAAATAAACATTTAATAATTTGGAATAAAACTAACTTACTTGGATGGTGAACAGGATGTACATCGTGCCAGGAGGGAGATGGTCAAAATTGCTCTGATACCCCCTGTGATGGCCTGCCCTTCGTAGAGGCCCAACGGCACCATCATGGTCGAGCTCTGAAGTCGACTACGATAGATCGTCGCCTCATGAGTCGTCAAAAACTTACTTTTAACCTACTTTTAACTTGCTCTAATGCCAACTGTGATGGTTGGTATCTTACTTTTAACATACTATTTTTAACATACTTATTTTAACTTCCCATTTTAACGCGAAAATAGGGAATAAATTTTTTTTTTTTTACTTTAAACTTGAAAACTGTATCATCGTAAAACATTTACTAGATTAAATATTTTACTTTATTGTTACTTTATTTGCATCTTAAAATATCATTTTGACATTCATTCAATACTCTTTTAAACAGCTAACGGAAGACTCATAGCAGTACCATAACCTTCGTCTAGTCCCTTGGCACATGCAGATCTCGTTTGTCATCCATCACTTGTCTTATCATTGTGTAGGTTGCTTACCTGCAACATGAATGAACTTGTGAGCTACAGGCTCAGTAAGTTCAAACATACATACATGATACATAAAAGCTCATTCCATATAGGGTAGAGGATATCTGATACCAACTATGGCATCAGAACATTAACATAATATATATCATATCATACATTACTTTACATAACATTAACATACTTGTATATACATGAGCATACTTAACATACTTAACATCGTGAACATATTTCCATACTTAACATCATGAATATACTTTTATACTTAACATACTTTACATTGTGAAAATACTTTCATACTTAACACACTTTAACATACTCAACATACGTACAAACATTGCATACACATATCATCCATAACATTACATATACTATACATACATTACTTAGGCATATATACTTAAACATCGTAAATATACTTAACGTATATTTACACGTTGTAAACATAACATACTTAATGTGTGCTTAAATATCATAAACATAATATAAAGCATATTTAACATTCACATCGTAAACATATCGTAATTTAAACATAGCATACATAACGTATGCTAAAATATTGTAAACATAACATACTTTAAACATAACATACTTAAAGTATGCTTAAAAATTGTAACATAACATACTTAACATAACATAGGCCATACTTAACATCGTATAACTGACTTATGCATATCAACTTATGCATAACGTATCATATGCATAACAACAAATGTTAGTCATGTTATGCTTACTTTTTACCATGAATAATACTATTTATCATGAATAGTAACTCTGACCATGGACAGTATTATTGATTGTGAACAGTTCCGTTGACCGTGGCAGTAACTTTGACCACGACAGTACTTGTAGTGTTAGTACATCTCATGCTCGGTTATGGGTAAAGTTTAAGTCTTAGGTCTTTATCTTACATTATGTTCTGGTTTTGGGCCCAATGATTGATCATACCATAGTGCGCACATGACTGAAAGGGACTCTGGGGAGTGATGCACTGGCCAATCCTCTACAGTCTACTTGACGTAAACTTGATATAACATAACATAACATAACACGAGAAACCTCCACCTGTGTGGGAGGCCGGTATGCCAAAACTGGTTTCATTACCATCTTTTATGTGGTTACTAATCCGGTGGCATTATCTGTGATGCCCCATGCCCTCAACGGTCCAGACCGTCACTGAAAACTATTACTTACTTCTTTAACTTTTACTTATACTTCTTCTTTAAAACCGATACTTAAACTTGCTGAATTTAATACTATAAATTTAGAGGGAATTTTTTTTATACGCGTACGTATTTACTACTCACGTATGCATACTATTAAAATGCGGAATTTGAAAAACATAAGGATTTCAATTATACATACACATTTATATACTTGTTTATCTGATTACTATTCACTGGATACTATTTAAATATACTCATACATATACTGTTTACTGTTTCAAAATACTGTTTAACCTTTACTATTCAAAATACTATTTAACTGTCACCATTCAAAATATTATTTATTCATACTATGCGGAAGAATACTCGCGGCGTATCCATAACCTCATCCTCACATCCGCCTCCGCCGTCATCATCGTCCCTTGATGTTTACGCTATAGGATGCTTACCTACAGTATGAACACACTCCATGAGCTTTATGCCCAGTAAGTACAACATGTTAACCGCAAAACATGTTTAAAACATAGCACATACTTAAAATCATAAGCATGACATATATCACTTAATAAATCACATACCATATAAGCATATCACATATCAGCTCACATATCATGTCATCATATAACATGTCATAACACTGAATATAAAACTTCACATACTTTATGCATGACAGAAGCATCGTGTATTGTATGCACTCTACTGAAAAAGAAAGCATAACGAACTATGACTAATGCATGGTCTGGTTATGTTCATTTATGCTTCAAACTTCTTTTTTCTTTTCTTGTCTATTTAGGGCCCATGTGTCAGTACCGTGTGCACGCAGACCAACGATAACGCCCGAGGTCAACTAATGCCGAAGAGCCATCAACTGATGCTTAACTTTTGGCCTTAACTTTCTTTAACTGGAAACCCCTTCGACTGAAGGAGCCGGTACGACACACCTACCTATTTCCATCTTGTTTAACTGTTCTAGCCATACACTTCTCTAAGCTGTTCCCAATCCTACGCGGTAGGGATCTATGGCTTCTATCTTGTTCTTTCATCAATCTACTTGATTGTGAAACTATACACTCTCATGTATGCTGTGCAGCATCGTGTACAAGATACATACTTAAAATACTGGAAAAGCATCATTTTAAATTCATTTTATTCATGCTATAGGCGGAGTTGTACTTACCTGTCATCGGACAGTTTATACTCTCGCCTTCGTCACAATACAGGTATCTCCCTGTAATCATAATGTATTTCATTAATATTTACTCTTAGTTCACTGTGGTCATTAGTGACTAATAAAAATTCTATCGTTAGTGATATCGATCCTTATCGGTACTAATTGCCCTCTTCTTAAGAATTTGATTTTCTAATTTCTAATCATGGTTAATTAATTTATTTGCTTAATAAATTAATTAACGTCGCTCTTAGGTCACTCTATCGATAGGAACTAATAAAACTATCGTTGTGTGATACCGATGCCTATCGGTACCTAACTACTCTACTTTGGGAAATTTGATATCTAATTTCTAATCGTGCTTGATTAATTTGTCTACTTGACAAATTAATCACTGTCTCTCACTATCCCATTCAGACTTGGTCCTTGACTGGCTAATTGACCAGTCAACTGACTGGCTAATCGACCAGTCAACTGATTGAATACCTCTCGTATGAACATTTAGCCTGTGGGGTTACCGTTACTGATATAATCGCCCCAAATTTTATACTTAGATTGCACCCGTCCCTCGGGTGGTACTATTCTGATATAGGGGTCGTTTTCTCACATTACAAAATTTCTAATGGGGCGGTTCACTAATCCTCACAACGTCCGTCCTTCTTTCCCAGACCTAGGTCATCGAGAGGGCTCGGGTTTCCATCCCGATCACATTTTCACCTCTCGTTTCCTAAAATACCCCTTTGTGTCGTTTTAGAAATTTCGGCAGCATTTCCGCTTAATTTTTGGGTTTCCGACATTTAGGAAACGCCTCAAAACCATCTAACCTATTCTAACCTACCACATACTAAACTAGAGGCCTAATTTTTACGTAAAAGCTCCGCTTTTTATGTAAAAATATTCACATTTCCTCACATTTTCTTTTTCGACATTTCATCCCTTTTTCTTACAATTCCTTAAGTCAGTAAACCATAATTAATACATAATTATTTCCAATAATAAATTGAGGAATCAAGAGATCAAAACCACTACCAAAATTGTTCCCGTCAGCGATCGGGTGAACCGTTTGATCTTGATCGCACAATTTTTGAATCATCGTTCTTCACTTTTGAAACTCCAGTTTGCAAATCCGATGCCGCGGATGTGTTCGGAACGTCGAAAATAGGCCAATGAGCCATTCTTCAATTTTCGGTCTCCGGGTCACCATTGAACGGCGTTGACCGGTGTTGACCACTGCGGCGATGGGAGTGGTGACCACCATCTTGAAGAGCTCGACGAGAGGAACCCATTGGTGGTGTCAATTTCACCAATCGAGGCTCATATCATCGGAAATCGGCCCTCGAAAAGTCGATGACGGCGGTGGTGTTGGATCTTCAGTTTCTGGTGTTTTTGCCCAAAATTGATTTGGGGCTTTTGACCTACGTGTTGTTATGAGCATTTTGATACCCACCTTGCAACTCAACTCCACCAGAATAGTGAGATTCGACGGCGGCGATGGCGACGGCGAACCTTGGGCGACGCGATCCGACAACTGTTGACGTGAAATGAAGCCTGGTTTTTGTTCTACTCTTCACCACGAATCCATTGGGACCAGAATCGTGGCATTTGGACGTCGGACGGTGAAGAAATCACGATTTAAAAAGTTCGGCCACCGGTGGCTTTAGGCGGCGCGTGCGGCATTCTTCGGCGTCGGTTCCATCGACTCGGGACACCGTTGGACTCAGCTCGTCGAGAGCTTTCCAATGGTGCTAGCGGTGTCGGAAACGGAGGCCGGATTCGATAGTCGGTCACTGTTCCTCTTCGTGTGGTGTGGGGGAGGGAGAAAATGAGATTTGAAAAAGTATGGGAGCTATTTTTCAAGAATCCCTAAAATTTCGTTCTTTATACTAATTTTTTGAAAAATTTTAAGATAGGCTACGCTGACTAATTTGGGCGTGCTGAACCCAAATATATCAGTTTTATCTTCATCTGAGGTCGTCTCGACCAATTTTCCGATACTGCATGGCTCCTAGTCAAAAATTACTTTTTGTGCTCAACTGACTAATTTGAGCATTCTGATTCCAAATATATCAGTTTTATATCAAGAAAAGGTCATCTTGACCAATTTCTTGATACTGTGGTTAGGCCTACACTGTGTTGACACTACGTACGTATAACGAGGCGTTTTCGTGCGAAATTTCAAACACAGTCTCCCTTGACTAATTTGGACGAGCTGATTTCAAATTTATCAGTTTTACGTCCATCTAAGGTCCTCTAGACCAGTTTTCGGGATCTGCACGACTCCGTCTTGAAAAACGTGTCAGGTGTCCGATTGACTAATTTGGGCATCCTGAGTCTAAATATATCAGTTTCGGGGCGAGAAAAGGTCGTCTTGACCCTCATCCCGATACTGCGTAGCTCTTAAACAAAATCTACATTTTATGCTCAATTGACCAGATTGAGCCTGCTGGCTATTAATATATCAGTTTTATGCCAGATTAAGGCCGTCTTGGCCGTTAACTTGACATTGCGTTTCTCACTATTCACTAATCACTATTCACTGTTCACTTTTCACTATCTGACTGACTAATCTGAGCGTTTTGACTTTGATTTTGTCAGTCTATGGGCGAGAAGAGGTCATCTAGACCACTTTTCTCGATACTGTACATTTATTAGGGCAATTATCGCTGCTGTGCTCAGGTGACCAGTTTGAGCGTACTGATGACTAACTCATCAGTTCTGTATCATGAAATGGTCATCTGGACCGGTTTCTTGATATTGCGTGTCTCAACGCATACTCACATAATAGGGTGGACCGATTTCACTGTCGGTTGTCCCTTTCACTGCATGAATAGTAATTAAACGTTACTATTCTCGTTTAATTCATTCAACTGAAAAGCACACTGTGTTTATTAACTTAATTACATAATTACATAGTAATTAAGTTTCATAATTCATGAGAGTCATTACAGTGGCTCTCGACTAATTACACAGCCTTCTACACGGACTCTTACACGTGCGTGTGCAACACAACACTGGCGTGTACATTTCAGACACGGGGGTGTACTAGTTGAGACTACTCAACACGGCCATGTCTTTGAAATACATTCATCTATCTGAGCGGTACACAGCCTCTTACACGGCCGTGTACTTGACCATGTTTCTTAAATTTGCACTAAAAGACATTAAATTATGTCTATTTTATTCCTTAGTGACTTATTACATGGTAAGTAGGTGTCATGAAAATGGCGGTCATTACATTATTAATGCCTCCTTGTCTGGAACACTGTACATTTCTTTCTTTACTTGTGTGTATTTTTTCTTACACATTAGTGTGCATATAGCACCTTGATACATACTTTACATATCATATATAACACATAGGCATGTCAAGTCAATTCATGTTTGACTTAGATATGACACGTAGACATAGACATATACACAGTTTTCATAGCATTCATATCATAGCATCTTGACGTTAAAACAGACATATGACAGTCAGTTCATATTGTAGACAGTGCAATGTTCGAACTTACAACATATCACACATAAACATAACAGTCCATTCATGTTGCTGACATGGAAATGTTTGAACTTACAACATATAACACGTAGACATAAACATGTCAAGTAAATTCATGTTGCAGTCAACGAAATGCTTGAACTTACAGATATTTCTGCTCGTATCTCCTTTTTTGCTTTCTTAGTCCGCAGACGCTCCTTCATTGTGTCTGGATCGGGTCCCTATAACCGAAATAATAACGGTTATTTTCAGTACTTATTTCATATATAAAGCTTAATAAAATGTAAAAATTCTATTTTCATTTCCCAATCATGAACTTGTGGGTCTAATATCCCATTTATAACTTTTCCGCTGACTTTTGACAAAATTACCATTTTACCCCTCAAGGGATTTTTTATGATAACCTTACTTTTCTTTAATTTATAATTTGGTTTTGGCCCTTAGAATCTTAATTAAGCCTTTCTAAGTCCATTAGGGCCCTTTTCTATCATTCTTGAAATTTTCGATCAAAATGACCGTTTTGCCCCTGACGGGTCTTTGGGCCGTATCATTTTCATTTTAATCCTTAGACTGGATTTTCTAAGCCCAAAAATCATAAAATCATTTTTCTTAGACTTTACCAAGCATTTACAGCACTCTCTCGGTTTATTATTCACCGATCCTCGGGTGGTTCTATTTTGACCCTAGGTCATCGAGGGGGCTCGAGTTTCCATTCTGACCACGTTTTCTTTCCCTTCGTTTCCTAAAATACCTTTAATGCCATTTTAAAAATTTTGACAGCATTTCCACTTAATTTTTGGGTTCTTGGCATTTAGGAAATACCTCAAAACCATCTAACCAAATTCTAATCTACCACGTACTACACTAGAGGCCTAATTTTTATGTAAAAACTAAAACTTTGAATGTAAAAATCTTCATATTTCACACATTTTCTTATCCGATCATTTTTCACATTAATAATCTGTAATTAACATTTATTTATTCCAATTAATAAATTGAGGAATGAAAATAGTCGAGATCACTACCGGAGTTGTTCAATGATGTCCAATGGGTAGGTTAACTCGAATCGGCGATCGAAGGAGCTGTTCGATCTCACGCGTACACACTTTGATTCACTGTTCTTTACATTTGAAATTCCGTCTTCCAATTTCGACGCCATAGACGTGTCTGGAATGTTGAAAATAGGCCAGAGGGCCATTCTTTAAATTTTGGGCCATTGACAGGCATTGACCAACGTTGACTACCGTTGACTTACTGTTGACCGATGGTGGCATGGCTGAAGGTGGACATTATCTTAAAGAGTTTGACGAGAGGAACCAAAATTCAGTGTTAATTTCTTGAATTGGAGCTCCCATCATCAGAAATCGAGCTTCAATGGTGGACGACAGTAACAATGCTCCGATCTCTGCAGTGCCGGCGTTGTTTCTTGAAATTGGCTTGGGGCTTTTGTTCTCTATGCCATTTTGAGCCTTATGAGACTAGTGGTGTCGCTCACCTCCCCCGGAAACGTCGATTTTCACGAGGGTGATGGTGGCGGTGACGGATGGACTTGGGTGGCGTGATCCGACGGCTGTTGAGGTGAAACAAGACATGGGTTTTGTTCTCCCCTTCACCTTGAATCCATTGGGACTAGAATCGTGTCGATTGGATGTCAGACGGTGAAGTTACGACATCGCGAAATTTTCGCTCCTTTGGTAACTTTGGGCAGCACGTGCGCCTTCCTCCGGTGGCAGTTCCGTCGAGTCGGTACACCGTGGGACTCAGCTCAGTGAGAGCTTTCCATTGGCACTGGCGGTGTCGAAAATGGACACCGTTTTGGTGGTCAGTTTCTATTCATTTTCTATGGTAGGGAGGAAAGAGAAAGTGAGAGAAAAATGAGGGCTTATGTGTAATTTTTGATTTTCCCCCCTTTTATACTTTTTTTTTGGTGGAAATTTTAACATAGGCTATACTAACTAATTTGGGCATGTTGAACTCAAATATATCAGTTTTATTTTTATCCGTGGTCATCTTGATTAGTTTTCTGATACTGCGATTTCCCGGTCAAAATTTACTTTTTATGCTCAATTGACTAATTTGAGCATGTTGATTCTAAATATATCAGTTTTATATTAAGAAAAGGTCATCTTGACCTATTTCTTGATCTGCATATTTTCTGATCAAAATTTACTTTTTATGCTCAATTGACTAATTTGAGCATACTGATTCTAAATATATCAGTTTTATATCAAGAAAAGGTCATCTTGACCAATTTCTTGATACTGTGTGTGACACACACTTGTACACACATAAAATCACTATTTTTCACATTTTAAACATGGAATTCATCGTGTACATTCCATGTACCGATTTTCCGAGAATGTTGAAATTTCCCTATTGTCATCGAAAAAAAAAAATCCTTTCTTAAATCCTATTTCAATTTTGAAATGCACCAAATGCAATTTTATACATAGGACCCTCGGGTCTCTTATTTTTTTTATACCACAGACTCTTAGGTAAGCGAATTTATTACTATACTTCTTACTTGTAATAACAAATTCTTAGAGATTTGAGTGATTGGAAAGAGACAAGCAGCATTAGAATACCGATCAAAGAACCAAGTGCTCACACACTCCACCATTCAGGAATTAGAGAAAAGTAAAAAAGACTAATTGGTTGAAGCCTCCTGGTCACATCCTTTGGCATTCTTGGTGTTTTCCTCCAAAAGTATAATGATTGTTGTATAATTTATTGTATATAGAAACCCAAGTTTCCAACGATACACAAAAAAAAAAAGTTTAAAATTTGAATTTTTTGGAAATTTGAATTTTAAATAATATTTGGGATAAGAAATAAATGAAAGAGCTACATGGAGATAGATACACGAAGATGGAGCAAAATTCAAGATTCAAAGAATGCTTTGGATGTAATTTTGCTTTAATTTTTCTTTTTTCTAGGATGAGACTGTTGCTAGATTATTTAATTTTTCATCATTTATTAATTCTATGTTTTGTTATAGATGGATGAATATGTATTGATAAATGTTTAGTATGCATTTTTTTTATAACATGTTATGTATGATAGAAGAATGCTACTTAAACTATATTGATCATACATTTTCATTAAAATACTTGCATGTTTTTTGAATATTGAGTGATAGAGAGTTTCAAAGAAAAACCACGGCCTCTATTATTGATCCATATATGAAAGAATGGTAATGCCTCACATCAACTCTATCCTGACCATTCCCCCCGTTAAGTGTTTACCACCGTCAGTATACTAGGTTAGATCTCCTCTGTGAAAAATGTGTTTGGGCATGTTTTATTTGGGACCATCCCTCCATGGCTTGAAAAAGACATATATCAGACTATGTAAACAATGGTAATGTACTAAAAACTCGTTTAGCTAATAATTTTTCCTAGAAGCTCTGTTAGTTAAATTAGTGGCCAAAACAAGCGATTATTAATATATTTCTTAATCTTAGAGGATTTAAGGCAACATATATTAATTAGACGTGGTCCATATTCTTGGCTATTTGTCTCGTGATCCTTCAGTGGCTTAAGAAAATAGATGCTGAGAATTAATGTTGCAATGCTGCATATTTTTCTAAGTTTCATGTAGACACATACTTGTATGTTTTATTTGCTTAATAATTTTTTTATTTGCTTGGGCTTTGTAGTGATGTTCTTTTATATTTTTAATTCAGTTCAAAATGTCATCGACACCTCTAATTTCAATACTCACTAAAAACAAACTAAATAGCGATAACTATATAGATTGGAAAAGAAACCTACTAATTGTTCTCAGTTGTGAGAGACACAAGTTCATACTAGACAATTCATGCCTACCAGGGCCACAACTTGTTACACCACTTGAAGAGGTCCTTGTCATGTATACTCATTGGACTAGATACTACATCCTCACTAGCATGATGAATGCTTTACAAAAGCATTATAAAACCTATCAAGTTGTAAGGGAGATCATGGATAAGTTGGAAAATATATTCAGAGGCCAATAAAAGTTTGCTCGGTAATCCGATATTACAAGTATGATAAACTTTAGGCAGAAGGCAGGTATTCTAGTAAAAGATCATTTGTTTATGCTTATGGCATTCTTTATTAAGGCTATTGACAATGGTGCTGAGATGGACTATAACACCTAGATTGGGACGTGCTCAAGACTCTGTCAAAGGATTTTGTAGGGTTTAAAGGTACATACAATCTAGTGACCAAGGAGTTAGGATTTACCAAGCTCATGAAGCAATTACAGGCTTATGAGTTGATGCAGAATAATGGGATTCTGATCCAGAAAAATGGAAAGGCTAACTTGATGGAATCTTCTAAGTCCTCTGGAAACAACAGAAGCTAAAGAAGAAGTAAGGGGCTTCTAATTCTTCTATTCCTCTTATCTTAGGTGGGAAAAAAAGAAAAAGAACAAAAAGCTCAAGGACCCTAAAAAGTCCATGTGCTTCCATTGTTGGAAGATAGGTTATTTTAAGAAGTTTTGCAAGGAATTCCTAGCTGCCAAGGGCAAGGAATGTAAGGATCTTCTTTACTTAGAAGCTTGTTTGGTAAAAGAATCGAAAGATACTTGGGTCATTGATTCGGAAGCCACTAATCATATTTGTGTTTCTTTACAGAGATTTGTGGAAACAAGAAGTCAATATAATTAGAGCCTCTCATTGCGGATTAGAAATGGTAGCTTGGTGGTGGCTGAAATAGTAGGAGACATACATCATTATTTTAATGAATTAGCTTTATTTTATTAAAAGACTGTTCTTATATTCCTAATTTTATAAGGAATCTTATATCAGTAGCTTATTTAATTAAGGATTCTTATTCAGTTTCTTTTAATAAAACGGTTATTGTATGCAAAAAACAAGTCTTTTATCTATTTTGAGTGGATGAATAAAAACCTTTATTTGGTCGAACCTAAGATGTACTAACCGTTAGACACTGATTTAAAGTTTGTCACTGTAACAAGGCGTATCTTAGGCATTTATGGTTATATTAATAAAGATAAAATTCAAAGATTGATGAAAGACAGTCCTTTGGATACTCTGAAGTGGGTACGTCTTCTTCAATATGAATCTTGCCTTGAGGGTAAAATGACTAAGGGTACTTTTGGAACTAAGGGTACGGGGGCTATTGAACTCTTAGAAATTATGTATGTCGACGTATGTGGTGCTATAAACATTGAAGGGCATAGAGGGTACAATTATTATGTCTTTTTTATAGATGATTACTTGAGGTATGGATTTGTCTACCCGATGCAATGCAAGAGCGAAACCTCAGATTTGTTCAAAGAGTATCGTGCAGAAGTGGAAAAGTAGTTGGATAAATCCATAAAGATACTTTGATCTGGTCGAGGTGGTGAATACCTCTTCGATAAATTCCTAGACATCTTGTAAAGAATGGTATATTATCCCAATTAACTATTCCTAGTATTCCTCAACAAAATGGTGTAATTGAAAGAAGAAATAGGTCCTTATTAGATAGGGTACAATCTATGTTGAGTTATTCAACACTACCATTATCTTTCTAGGGATATGCATTACAAACGGTGTGCTATATTTTGAATTAAGTTTCGAGTGAATCAATTTTTAGGACTCCATATGAATTGTGGTATGGCAAGGAGCCTTCCTTTGGACATATGAGAATATGGGACTACCTGGTACATGTATTGCATTGGGATGTGCAGAAGTTGGAACTACATTTCGAATTGTGCATGTTTGTAGGGCATAAACTAAGAGAAATAAAAGAGGCTTGTTCTATAACCCAAAGGAACAAAAAGTCATTACTTCAACCCATGTGATATTCCTGGAAGAAAGTTATATGAATGACTTTATGCATCGAAGCAAAGTAGAGATGGAGGAGTTATCGAGTAATAGAATTGCTCTACAGTTTACGTCTTGGATGCAAGTCCAAGTTCTAGTGTTTAAGGTGCTTTGATGAGCAGGAGAGTTTCTAGGAAACCTGATTTCTTCATATATAATGTTGAGGCATATTAGGATGAAGCTCATGAGCATGATAATAACCCTACTATCTATGATGAAGCTATAAATGATATTGATTTTAAATCTTAGAAACATGCCATGAACAATGAGATTAATTCTATGAAATTCAACTCTGTTTGGAAACTTGTAGACCTGTCGAATGGAATAAAACCTATTAGGTGCAAATGGGTCTATAAGAGAAATAAGGATACAGAAGGGAAAGTTGAAACTTTCAAGGCTAGACTTGTGGCAAAAAGATACATGCAAAATGCTGGAGTTGATTATGATGAAATCTTTTTGCCTATTGCGATGTTGAAGTCTATTTGCATTATTCTATCCATTACTATAACTCTTGATTTTGAGATCTAGCAAATGGACGTCAAGACGACATTCTTGAAAGGCCATCTTGATGAAAGTATCTGTATGGTACAGCCTAAAGGGTTTATAAGAAAAGGCCAAGAAAGCAAAGTTTATAAGTTGTTTAGATATATTTATCGATTAAAGCAAGCATCTTGCTCATAGAATCAAAGATTTGATCAAGCGACCAAAACATTCAGTTTTAAGCAAAACGTTGATGAACCTTATGTTTATAAATGTATAAAGGATGGTAAAGTGGTCTTTCTAGTACTGTACATCAATGATATACTACTCGTTGAAAATGATGTAAGGAACTTATCATCGGTCAAACTTTGGTTATCCTAATAGTTTAATATAAAGGAGTTGGAAGAAGCTAATTATGTGCTATACATTCATCTCGTTAGAGATTGAAAGAACAAATTGATAGCATTATCCCAAACTTTATACATAGATAATATAATTGAGAAGTATGTAATGTAAGAGGCAAAAAAAGGTTCACAACTTTCCATTGCTGGACTAATAACTTTCCATTATTACACCAACTCTTTCATTGGATAACTATCCCAAGACATTAGAAGAAAGAGAGTGTATGGGTAAGATTTCTTATACATATGCTTGGGTAACCTTATATATTTTATGCTTTGCACTCACTCAGATATTTGTTTTGTGATAGTTATGGTGAGTCAATATTAAACAAATCCTGAAATCAAGCATTGGCAAGCTATGAAGCATATACTTAAGTATCTTAAGAGAACGAGGGATTATATACTAGTATATTCTAGAGGGGACCTAACACTTGTAAGATAAATGGACTCAGAGTTCTAAACTTGTAAGAACTTGAGGAAGTTGACTTTGGGATCGGCTTTCATACTTGGAGGCGTCACCATTATGTAGAGGAGCGTGAAACAAGGTTGCACAGCTGACTCTATAATGGATGTTGAATATATGGCTGCTGCTGAGTTTTCTGTAAGTTGCATAAAGACCTTAAGGTCGTTTTAGGTGTTAGCAAGCTTATCACACTCTACTGTAATAATAAAGCGACTATTGCCAACATGAGGGAATCAATGCACCACAAGAGGAGCAAGCACATCGATTAGTGATACCATATAATTAGAGGGTACATGGAGATAAGATTAGTAGATGTATATAAGATCACGTCTGACAATAATGTTGCCGATTGCTTTACTAAAACTTTGGTAGCTAGAAGTTTTGAAAGGCATGTAAAGGTGATGGGTATGCGTGACATGACACATTTACTAGCTTAGGGAAAATAAGAGATTGTAAAGAATACCCTAAGCAAGAAAGACATTTTTATGTTTTCCCTTATTTTAAACTGAGTAATAATGTATTAGAGGTTATTCATTCATTTGCTATATGTCTTCATCCTATTTACATGTTAAAGTAAATGTAAGAAAATATGGCTCACTGACTACTTATTGTTAAATTGTTAAAAATGTTGCATACAATGGACTTTTGTATGCAAGAAGCCAACGTACTAAAGTAAGCAATCTAAATCTATAGTACATATTCTGTAGGGTTAGAGCGAGTATCTAACTCATGTTAAGACTATTATATTGTCTAAAGTCAATTCGAAAGACGGTTTAACTTGACGATCTAGAGCTTCAACTCTCGAGTAGAAACATAGATATGTTACTTAGTGGTGACGTATTGGACTGGGACCAAAGTGTAATTAATCTACGTAGCCTATTTAAGTGGATAAATTTACTTTTGATGTTAATTATGCAATAACCTTAATCCTAAGGAGGTGAATAGCTTCCTGTGTATGACTTGTGCACTTTGATGTTCCAAAGGTTAAAGCATCTCAGAGATTGTAATCTTATAGACCGGTTCATTAGGTACATGACTTATTGGCAATTGAGGATTGTTTACAGATATTGGAATCATAGCTCTAATAAGAAATAAAGGTTACCTTCTTGAAGGCATTATACCAGATATGAATATAGACAAGATCTTGGGTCGTTTATTTTGTAGATGGCTTCTTATTCATATATGGTGAATAATCATTTTCTTAATCGGGTGTATAATGAATCTTTAAGATAGCTTGATCCAGGTCAAACAGACTTTACCATAAGGTTAATCATGGATATCATATAAGGGTGTTGTATACATAAGAAGGTCATTAGAAGATAGCTTATCACTGTCTTACATAATACGGTATATAATTGGGACTGCAGTTTCATGTTTGTAGTGGTGTGACTTTGATATTCGTAATTGTATAATGGATTTATTCAGTATATAATAATAGTTATTTGGATTATTGGAGCCCACGTTATATATATTAATTCAGTTCCTTTATTGTCTTCACTTATTTTCTTCACGAATGATAATTGATCAATGTATTTTTTATTGCTTGAATTCTTACATTTAGTAAAGAGAAAAATCTAAATCACCTATTCTAAGGTGTAGGCATTTTCTCTAGGAGTCAATAGCAAAATTGTAATTTTATATTATTTAATAAATGGGATAAATCTTTAATTTGTGTGGATATTTATTTTAGAAGATAAGATTTGAAATTTAAATTAATTGTATTTCTCTTTTAAAAGATAAATATGAGATTGAATCTTGTTTGAATAAAAATTTTCAAATTTAAAAGATTATCCTATTTAAATTTGAATTGAACAAAATGTTGTCCTAGCAAAATTACAATTTTACCCTTGGTTCCAAGGGAAAATGCCTATACCCTGTAATGGCTGATCTGGATTTTTCTCTTCACTAAATGTAAGAATACAAGTAATAAAGAATATCCCGATTAATTACCGTCCGTTAAGAAATTATGCAGAGCTAGTAAAGGGACTGAATAGACATATATAATGTAGGCTCCAATAATCTATATAACTATTATTCTATACCGAATAAATTCCTTACATAATCGTTAGTTTCAGAGTCACACCACTATAAACCTAAAACTATACTCCTAGTTATATGCCGTATTACGCAAGCCAGTGATAAACTATTGTCCAATGGCCTTGTCATGTATGCAACACCCTCATATGATATCCATGATTAACCATAGGTTAAAGTCCATTCGACTTGCTAATCAAGTTATCTTAAAAGTCCATGATACACTCAATTAAGAAAATGATTATTCATCATATTTGAATATAAAGTCATCTACCAAGCAAACGACCTAAGATCTTGTCTATTTTCACATCTTCTATAATGCCTTCAAGGGGGTAACTTTTACTCCTCATTAGAGTTATGATAACAATATCTGTAAAATCCTTCATTACATAGAAGTCATATACCCAACGAACCGATCTATAAGCTTACTACCTCTGAGATGCTTTAGCCTTTGAAACATCAAATTACATAAGTCATAAACATGAAGTGATTCACCTACTCAAGATTAAGGTTATTGCATAATAAATGTCAAAAGTAAATTAATCCACTCAAGCGGATTATGTAAATTAATTGTACTTTGGTCCTAGTCCAATACGTCACTACTAAGTACCATATCTATGTCTCTACTTGAGAGTCGAAGCTCTAGAGAGTCAAGACAAACCGTCTCACTAATTAGCTTTAGATAACATAATAGTCTTAACATGAGTTAGATGCTCACTCTAACCCCATAGACTATGGACTATAGATTTAGACTATTTACTTTAGAACGTTGTCTTCTTACATACAAAAGTCCATTGTATTCAACATTCTAACAGTTTAACAACAAGCAATTAATAAGCCACATTTGTTTACATTTACTTTAACATGTATATAGGATGAGGACATATAACAATATAATGAATAACCTCTGATATATTATTAATTAGTTCAGAATAAATGAAATACATAAAAATATATTTCCTACTTAGGACATTCTTAACAATCTTCCACTTGTCCTAAGCAAATAAATGTGCCATGTTATGTATCCTCATCGCCTCTACATGCCTTTCAAAGTTTCTAGCCACCAAAGTCTTAGTAAAGGGATCAGCAACGTTGTCCTCAAATGCGATCTTACATATATCTACTAATCCTGTAGGAAAAATCGATAAAAATTGCACACCAGAATTACAAAAATTATTCAAAATCGTTAAATATCTCGTGATATCATATATAATAAACTAATAGTAATAAATTTATAGCTTCAGAGGACACCAAGGATGCATGAGGAGAATGACTAAAGGGCTTCAACTAACTAGCCTTCTCTACTATTCTCCAATTCCCAGATGGCAGAGTGCGTGGACACTTGGATCCTCGATTGGTATACTAGCACTGCTAGTCTCCTTCCGACCACCCAGATTTCTTTTAGAACTTATTGCTACAGTGATTTATGCAACACTAAGCTTGCTTATCTAAGAGTCTGTGGCCTAAGAGAACTGGAGTGGCAGGCCCCCTATTTATAATTTTGCATGAGGTGATCTCTTGAATTTTGAATTAGACTAAGAGAAGATTTTCTCTCCCTTTTCCACACAAAAATCCAAACTCCCTTAGGCCAAAATCTTCCTTAAATTCTCGGCCACCCTAGGAGATCTTTTATTCAAAATTCAAATAGAATTTATCTTGAATTTTTCTCTTCCTTTTTCAGCCAAAACCGACTCTATCTAAGACCAAAATCATGGCTAGATTCAGCCACACCAAGAGGAAGTAAGACACAAAATTCAAACAGGATTTTAACTTGAATTTCATCTCATTCTTATCTACAAAAACCGATTCTCCCTTAGGCATTATCCATAAAGAAATTCGACTAATCATGTGAGGGAGAGATTCAAAATTCAAATAGGATTTTTTAACTGAATTCTCCTTCATCCTTATCCATAAAAACCGAATCCATCAAGAGTGAGATCCTTTCAACAAATTTGGCCACATCTAGAGGGATTAGGATTTAAAATTCAAGTAGGATTTAAATAAGATATTCCTCTCCCTTATCCACAAGAAAACCATTTTTGGCATGTGGATTTATCCATAATAAAATTCGGTTACCACTTGATTTGTGATTCAAAATTTGAATTCAAATTTCAAAGTTCAAATTTAAAAAATTCAAACTTCAAACACAAATTTCAAGTTTAAATTTCAAATTCAAAAATCAAATTCAAAATTCAAATTTAAATTTCAAGCTCCATAAAAAACTTGAATGTCAAATTTTTGCCTTCATGGATAATTTTTCACAACTACAATTCAAATTTGAATAAAATCATGATAACTTTATTTAGAATTCGAATAATTATGTAATCTCTTATCCAAAATAAAATTTAAATTCGATTAAGAGAAAATCTTGTCATCCTTCCTATATCCATGCAAGACTACAAGCCATTAAGTATACCCCGATCAATTTGCCATCAGTTAAGGAATTATGTGGAGCTAGTAGAGGGATCACTTAGATATATATAATTGAGCTCCCATGAATCCATATGATTATCATTCTGTACCAAACAACTCAATCATATTATCACTAATTTCAGAGTCACACCACTATAAACCTGAAACTGAACTCTCAATTACATACTGTATTACGAAAGCCTGTGACAAGCTATTATCCAATGACCTTGTCATGTATGTAAAATCCTCATATGATATCCATGATTAGCCTTAGGTCAAAATCCGTTCAACCAACTACTCAAGCTATCTTAAAGTTCCATTATACTATCGAATAAGAAAATGATTATTCACCATGCATGAATAAGAAATTGCCCGCCTAGCAGATGACCCAAGGTCTTGTCCATTTTCGCATCCAGTATAATGCCTTTAAGAGGATACCCTTAACTCCTTATTAGAGTTATGATTCCAATATCTACAAATAAACCCTCCATCGCATACAAGTCATATACCCAATGAACCGATTTATAAGCTTACTACCTTTGAGACACTTTAGCCATTGGAACATTCAAGTACACAAGTCATATACATGAAGTAGTTCATCTACTTAGGATTAAAGTTATTGCATAATGAACGTCAAAAGCAGATTGATCCACTCATAGTGGACTAAGTAGATCAATCACGCTTTAGTCCCGATCCAATATATTACTACTAAGCAATATATTTATGTCTCTACTCGAGAGTCTATGCTCTAGATAGTCAAGACAAACCATCCCCACCATGGCTTTAGATAACATAATAGTCTTAACATGAGTTAGATGCTCGGTCTAACCCCATAGACTACGGACCATAATTTAGACTGCTTACTTTAGAACATTGTCTTCTTGCATACAAAAGTCCATTGCATGTAATATTCTAACAGTTTAACATAAGTAGTTAGTGAGTCATATTTGCTTATATTTACTTTAACATATAAATAGAATGAGGACATACAGCAATCTAATGAATAACCTCTAAATATAATTTTATTATCTAGTTCAAAATAAATGAAATATATTAAAATGTTTTTCATGCTTAGGGTATTTCTTAACAATCTCCCACTTACCTTAAGCTAGTAGATGTGCCGTGTTTCGCATCCCCATCCCCTTAACATGCCTCTCAAAGCTTCTAGCCACTAAAGTCTTAGTAAAAGGGTCGACAATGTTGTCCTGGGATGCCACCTTAAATACATCCACTAGTCCTACCTTTTATATGCCTTCTAATTATGTGATACCTCCGATCTATGTGCTTTGTCCTCTTGTGGTGCCTAGATTCCCTTACATTGGTAATAGCTACACTATTATCACAACAGAGTGTGATAGGCTTATCAACACCCAGAATGACCTTAAGGTCTCTAAAGAACTTGCGGAGCTAAATTGCTTCTTTAAATACCTTAGCCGCAGCCACATACTCAGCCTTCATCACAGAGTTAGCTGTGCAACCCTGTTTCATGCTCTTCCACGTAATGGTGCCTCCTCTGAGTAAGAACACTGATCATGATGTCGACTTCCTTGAATCCTTACAAGTCTGAAAGTCTGAATCCATGTATCCTACGGATGTTAAGTTCCTTCCAGAATACACCAGCATATAATCCCTCATTCTCTTAAGATACTTGAGTATATGCTTTACTACTTGCTAATACTTGATTTTAGGATTTGCTTGATATCGATAAAACAAATATCTGAGCGAGTGCGAAGTATAGCGTACATAAGACTACCCACAACGAATGCATGAGGGACCTTACTCGTACGCTCTCTTTCTTCTGATGTCTTGGGACAGTCATCCAATGAAAGAGTTAGGCCAGCAGTGGAAGTTGTGAACCTTTTTTTGCCTCTTGCATTGCATATTTTTCAATTATCTTATCCATATATGAAGCTTGGGATAATGCTATCAATTTGTTCTTTCGATCTCTAAAGAGACGAATGCCTAGAACATAATTAGCTTCTCCTAAGTCCTTAATGTCAAACTATTGGTTTAATCAAAGTTTGATCGATAATAAATTCCCTATATTATTCCCAATGAGCAGTATATCATCGACATAGAGCACTAGAAAGACCACTTTTCTATCCTTAATACGTTGATAAACACAAAGTTCATCAACGTTCTACTCAAAACCCAATGTTTTGATTGCTTGATCAAACCTTTAGTTTCATGAGTGGGATGCTTGCTTAATCCATATATAGATCTAAGCAACTTGTAGACTTTTCTTTCTTGGCCTTTTACCATGAACCCTTTTGGCTATATCATATAGATACTTTCCTCAAGATAGTTATTCAAGAATACCATCTTGACGTCCATTTGCTAGATCTCGTAATCGAGAGCCACAGCAACGGACAAGAGATGCAGATAGACTTCAGCATAGCAAAAGGTGAAAATGTTTCAAATCTCCCTTCTGCATCCTTCTTTCTTTTGTGGGCCCACTTACATCTAATGGGTTTTATCCCATCTGGTAGATCCATAAGTTACTAAATAGAGTTGGATTTCATAGAACCTATCCCATTATTTATGGCCTGTTTCCAAGATTTAGAATCAATATCATTTATAGCTTCATCATAAGTGATCGAATTATCCTCATGCTTATGAGCCTTAACCTGGTATACCTCAGCATCATACATGAAGAAATTAAGTTTCCTAAAAACCCTTCCACTACGACGAAGCACCCTAAATTGTTGATCGTCTGCAGGTCTTTCACTAGAACTGGACTTGTGTCCAAGACCGAAACCTGTGAAGTAGTTCTATCACCCGATAACTCCTCTAGCACCACTTTGCTTTGAGGCTTAAAATCATTCATGTGACTTTTCTCTAAGAATATCGTATAGGCTGATACACTGAATTTTTATTCTTTCGAGTTGTAGAACAGACCTCCCTTAGTTCTCTTAGGATACCCTACAAACATGCACAATTCTGATCTTGGTTCCAACTTCTTCGCATCCTCATCCAGTATATGTGTTGGGCAGCCCCATATTCTCATATGTCCAAGGGAGGGCTTCCTGCTATGCTACAATTCATACGGAGTCTTGGGAATGGACTTACTTGGAACTTAGTTCAGAATATAGCACGTCTTTTGTAATGCATATCCCCAGAATGATAACGGCAGCATTGAATAACTCATCATGGACCGTACCATATCCAATAAGGTCCTATTTCTCCTTTTAGCTACACCATTCTGTTGTAGAGTGCTAGATGCAATTAATTGGGATAATATCCTAGTCTCTATAAGATATCCTAGAAATTCATCAGAAAGGTAATCACGATCTCAATTAGATCGAAGTATCTTTATGGATTTACCTAATTACTTTTCTACTTTCGTACGATACTCTTTGAACTTGTCAAAGGTTTCACTCTTGTAGTGCATTAGGTATACATATCCATACCTCGAGTAATCATCTATAAAAGAGACATAATACTCGAACCCTCCTCGTGCTATGACGTTCATGGGGTCACATACATCGGTGTGTATAATTTCTAAGAGTTCTTGAGCCCTAGTACCCTTAGTTCTAAAAGATCTCTTAGTCATCTTACCCTTAAGATAAGACTCATATTGAGGAAAACATACCTCCTTCAGAGATTCCAAAGGACCGTTCTTCACTAATCTTTGAATCTTATCCTGATTAATATAACCTAGTCTTAAATGCCAAAGATATACCTTGTTAGAGTGAGAAAAATTCAACTTTTTAGAGTTATTTGTTAATTTAGTATCAAGCAGTGAGTACATCTTAGAAATATAGGTTTCCATCCATCCATCTAGAATAGATAAAAGATTTATTTTTATGAATATCAACTCTTTTAGTAAAAGAAATTAAATAAGAATCTCTTATTAAACAAGCTATCGATATAAGGTTCCTCCTAAAATTAGGAATATAAAAATAGTCTTTTAATAAAATAAACCTAAATTCATTAAAATAAAGGTAAACATCTCCCACTGCCTCAGCCACCACCAAGCTACTGTCTCCAGTCCACAATGAGAGACTCCTATCATGTAGACTTCTCATTTCCATGAACCCCTACAATGAAACACAATCATGATTAGTGGTGCTGGAATCAATGACCTAAGTGTTTTTCGATTCTTCCACCAAACATGCTTCTAAATAATGAAGTTCTTTACCTTCTTTGCCCTTAGCGGCTAGGAATTCCCGACAAGCCTTCTTGAGGTGATCTACCTTCCTATAGTGGAAGCATTTAGACATTTTAGAGTCCTTAGGCTTCTTGTTTTTCTTCTTTTTCTTCCCATCTGAGATAGGAGGAATAGAAGAACTGGAATCCACTTGCTTCTTCTTTGGCTTCTTCTTTTTCCAAGAGGGTTTAGAAGATTTCGCCAAGTTAGCCTCTCCCTTAGGTTAGCCCGCATCCCTATCCTTGATCATGTGCTTATAAGCTTGGAGTTGCTTCATAAGCTCGGTAAGTCCTAACTCCCTTATTGTTGGATTGTATATGGCCTTAAACCCCACAAAATCCTTTGATAGGGTTTTGAACACCATCTAGATTTGGATATTATAGTTCATCTCAGCACCATTTTTAGCAGCCTCAGCAAATAATCCTATAAGAGTGATCATATGGTCCTTCACTGGAGTTCTTGCCTTCTGCCTAAGGTTCATGATACTAGTAATGGCAGATTGTTGAGCCAATTTTTCTTGGCCTCCGAACATGTTCTCCAAGTTTTCCATGATCTCCCTAGCAACTTGGTAAGTCTCATGCTGCTTTTGTAAAGCACTCGTCATGCTAGTAAGAATGTAGCACCAAGCTATCTCATTGGATTCTCTCCAATGAGTATAGGCTATTAGGACCCCCTCAAGTGGTGTGTCAGGTTTAGGTCCAAGTGGGCATGGTTCGTCCAGTACGAACTTATGTCTTTTAGATCTGAGAACTATTAGCAGATTTCCTTTCCAGTTTTTATAATTATCATCATTTAATTTGTTTTCAGCGAGTATTGAAATAAGGGGTGTCAGTGATATTTTGATCTGAATTAAAATTATACAAGAATATCATTACAAAGCCTAAGCAAATATAGAGATAATTTAGCAAATAAAACATACGAGTATGTTCTTATATGAAACTTGAAAAACATGTAGCATTGCAACGGTAATTCTAAACACCTAATGCCCCAAGCCATTGAGGGGTAGTCATGGGACAAATAATCGAAATATGGACCCCGTCCAATTAATATATGGTGCTTTAAATCCTCCAAGGTTAAGACATATATTAATAACCGTTTATTTTGGCCATCAGTTTAGCTAACAAAGCTTCTAGGGAAGGTTAATAACTAAACGAGTCTTGAGTATATAACCATTACTTACGTAGTTCGATCTACATCCTACTAAGCTACTGAGGGGTGGTCATGAATAGAATCATGCCCAAACACGTTTTCCACATAGGAGATCCAACCTAGTATGCCGGCAGTGGTAAACATCTACCAAGGTGTATAGTCAGGGTAGGACTAACGAAAGACATTGTCATGCTTTCACATATAGATCAACAATGAAGGCCATGGGTTTTGTTTGAAACCTTCTCCCACTCAATATTTTGAAAAACATGCAAGTTTTGAAAAATATATGTATGATCAATATAGTTTGACAATACCTATCATCTATGATATGTTATCAAATATGCATCCATAACATCTATCAATACATATTCATCCATCCATGGCATATCACAGAAAAAAATAAATGACGGAAAAATTAAATAACTAAGTTATGGTCCCATCCTAAAATAAAGAAAAAAATAAGTTTACAAAATTTCATCCAAAGTATTTTTTGGGTCTTTAAATTTTGCTCCATCTTCATGTAGCATTTTCATTTATTTCTCATCTCAATAATTATTTAAAATTTAAATTTCAAATAATTTAAATTTAAATTTCAAATTTCAAATTTGAGAACTCAAATTTGAATCTCAAATTCAAATTTTTAAACAATTTAAATTTAATGTATAATAATATGTAATCTCCAAAATTTCAAACTTTTAATTACATATTTTTATACATGATTTAAAATTAAATCTCAAATTCAAAAATTGAAATTTTCCATCTCGCTGCCTGTCGGCCCATGGGCCCAAAAGGCCAAGGCCACAGCCGCCGTGGGCAGCACCAGCCACCCAAGGGGCTGGTAGTGCACGACTAGGCCAAGTGCAGCCCTGTCAAGTTGCAGCGACAACCTACAGTCATGGGCTGCACCCCCTGGAGTGTTGCAGCAGCCCGCCAGGCTGTAGGCGATGCTGTACCCTTGGGGGCCCAGCAGCTTGCCAGGCTACAAGCTTCACCCGCAGCCATGGCCAGCAACCCTGGGGCCTTAGCAGTCCCTTGGGGGGGGCCACGGTCACCCTTGGCTACAGGCATAGCCTACAGCCGTGGGTGGTCCAGACCTGAACAGGGGCTGTTGTAGCCCCATCCTGCCTGAGAGTAGGGACTGCAGCCCCACCAAGGCTGATGGCCCATCCTGAGTGGTCAGTTCTTGTTTTTCATGTCATATTCCAATTTACCCATTATGATTTCCAAAAATTAATTTTAATCTTAATTAAATTGGAATTTTTCACGCAAAAAAAAATTCAATCTTTAAATTAAATTTATCTATTTGAGAAAAATAAATTATGGTCTTCAATCTTCAATCCCCTTTAAGAATAATTACATAAAAATTTCCTATACCATTTCCAGTGTTCTGAATTCTAATCATAAAAATTCTAAGAGACTAAAAATTAAAATTCATGAGAAAATTACGGTGATAATAAACCGCTCCCATGGTTACATAAAAATCCTAGATATAATTTTTCTAAATTCTAAAGAACTGTAACCAATAAAAAATTAAGCATGCTTATAATAATTTAAAAAATTAAAATAACCACATACTCCATATATAATCCATGATAATAACATAAAGGAATCGTAGAATGCCACTCTCTAAATATCAAATCCATACATTAAAAAGACTAAAGTATTGTTTAATTTATGTGCATGACATAATCACAAGTTGGCTCTTACACCAATTGCAGGAAAAATCGATAAAAATTGCATAACGGAATTACAAAAATTTTTCAAGATCGTTAAATATCTCGTGATGTCATATACAATAAACTAATAACAATAAATTTATACCTTTAGAGGACACCAAGGATGTAGGACAATAATGACCAAATGGCTTCAACCAACTAGCCTTCTCTACTATTTTCAAATTCTCGGATGACAGAGTGTATAGGCACTCGGATCTTCCATTGATATACTAGCACTACTGGTCTCCTTTCGACTACCTAGATCTCTTTAAGAACTTATTGCTACGGTGATTTATGCAATAATAAGCCTGGTCACCTGAGAGTCTATGGTCTAAGTGTGGGTGACTCGACTAGCTTGAGTCATCTACTCTTTTTCTTTGCTCTTTGCTTCTTCTTACTTAACTTGCTTTTCTTTTTATGGTTTAAAAGATCTGTATTTGAAAACCATAGATTTTTTTTCTTATACCTTAATGAAAATGTAAGTTCTTTGAAATCGCACATACATATATATATATACTATTTCATTTTTCTTAAAATATTTACGATTTTGTTACATTAAAATACTTAGTAATATAAACATACTTTTAAACTCGTCTCACTTCTTTACATATACTTGTCTTGTCTTTATATAGATACATTTACTTATACATTTCTATTATACTTCTTTCACAGTGGAAAAATTCTGCAAAGCGGATCCACAACCCGTCTATGACACCATGGGAATCTGCCTATTAGTCCCTCAGCTCTCTTTTTTTTTTTTTTTTATAATGTAGGTTGTTTACCCTTGTTACCTACATCACGAATAGACTCGTGAGCTAAAGCTCAGTAAGGACAAACATGCATATAAAACGTGCTTCATGCATAACACTTAGGGTTAGTCCTCTTATGTGTGTCTATTTCTCGCTCTGATGATTTCTCTATTCTTTCTATTCTATTATAGTATCTTTCTATTCTAGTTCTTTTTTTCTTTCTTTTCTTTCCTTTCTTTTTTTTTCTTTATCTTTCTCTTGTGAGCCCGTGGTTGGACGTACCTAATGTGCGTAGACCAATGGGGGAAAGGGAAGCGACCCACTAATCAACCCTAAGGTCAAACTTTGAACTACTATACTTAGGGTAGCACATTGAGCCGTTAACTATCATATTATCGAGGTAACACCACACACTGGGGTGGAGGCTATTATTAAACCTCACTCTGGGAAGGCGGATATACCAACCTTACATTTTCAGTTTTATTATCTTGCTTATGTTTATTTCTCTTTACTCTAGCTTATCATTCTTTTCTGATCTCGTGAGCTTGTTAAACTGTCATGTCACAAATGTATAACTTATATATAAAAAAAATAGTTCTATAGCAAGTCAATTTGTGAATAGACATTTAAATGTCTATACTTACAATAACTATGCTAATGTCCACTTCTTCAATTCCTCAAACGTTCCTTTATTGGTTCCAGATTGGATTCCTACAGATCAAATATTGTCTGTTAATTTTTCCCATTGTCATCTATTTATTTTCATCTACTCATTTTGTCTATTGTTTTCAAACATTTCATTACTTGTAAGCAATACACGGTCTGATACACGCCATGTCCATGACTGTGTACCTTTTTATCTACTAAAGTCCTTCCTCACATGGCCGTGTAACCTGTTCATTCCTGCATATGTACATGACCTGATAAACAGTCGTGTCCTTGGCCGTATAACTCTCGGTGATTCATATTCTCACTACATGGCTGTGTAACCTACCTATGTGGCCTACTCATGTATCCTGTACATTTCTACATATGTACACAGCTTGATACACGGTCATGTTCCTGGCTGTGTAACTCTTGGGTGATTAATATTCTTATTACATGACTGTGTAACCTGGGTGTGTTCAAAATTTCTTCTTACTGCATGCCATGTACTAAAGTATACGCCCATATACTATACAAAACTTAAATTTTAGCCTTAAAAATCTTAGTTATGGCCTTTTTTAACCCAAAAATCATAACATAATAATTTTTCTTAGGCTTTACTAAATTTTTAACAGTATTATTTGCTGTAATTTCTTGGTTTACTTTTTACTGTCCCTCGTTGATACTATTTCGACACTTAGTCATTAATTCTTTTTTTCTCATATTTCAGAGCTCCAAATGGACGTTTCACTAGTTTTTAAAACGTCCGTCATCCTTTTCTCCAACCTAATTTACCAAGGGCTTGGGTTTTTAATCCCCGACCTTATTTTACTATTCGTTTTCCAAAATACCTATTTGTGCCATTTTAAAATTTTTGACAACATTTCTACTTAAATTTTTGGTTCTCGGTATTTAGGCAACACCTCAAAACCATGGTATCTGCCACGTACTAAACCAGAGGCCTAATTTTACATAAAAAGTATAAACTTTACGTAAAATTTCTCATGTAGACCTTAAGAATCAACTTAAACTCCATTTATTTTCTTCTCATCATCCCACGGTTCTTTATCAATAAACATGACATCGAAATTTTGTTTTTAAAATTCTTATGCATTCTTTCTTCTATTTACATCTCTATTTGACTCTCAAAACAAAAATTGAATCAAAATTTCAACTTAGAGACTCAATAAATTTCTCATGCTTTTTACATAGTTTTCTCCTTAAAAATGTGACGTCTCGTGCTCTTAGTAGCCGGAACCGTCACTTAAAAACTACTACTGATTATACCGATACTTATACTTTCTTGCAAACCATGAATACTTACTTAATGTGATATCATAATTTTCAGGGATTTTTTTTATACGCATATATATTTACTATTCATGTATGTATACTATTAAAATGTAGAATCTGAAAACAGATTCTATTTAAGTACTATACTAAATATACTATTTAATTGTTACTATTTAAAAATACTATTTAACTATTACTATTCACAAATACAATTTTACTGTTATTATTCAAAAATACCGATTAACTGTTACTATGCAAAAGTACAGTTTACTCGAATTGTACGGAACAATACTCACGGTGTATCCATAATCTCGCCTCACATCTGCCTCCGCTGCCGTCATCGGCCATTAGGATTTAAGCTATAGGACGCTTACCTACAGTATGAACACGCTCCGTGAGCTTTACGCCCAATAAGTACAACGTGTTAACCACAAAACATGTTTAAACATAATACATACTTAAAACCATATAAGCACATCAGGTATCAACGTATACCACATATCACATACCAAATCATCAGCACATACCACTTAAACATATCACATACAATATCATCACACATCATGTCATTGATTACAAACCTTTATATGCATAGCAGACACATCATGTACTGAAGGCATCTTATTGTAGCTAGAAGCTTAGTGAACTATATCGTGAACAATGCATGGTCCGATTATGTTCATTTATACTTTAATACTCTTTTTCTTTCTCTTTTCTACTTAGGGCCCATGTGTCAGTACCATGTGCGTGTAGACCGTCGGTAACACCCTGCGTAAAAAAAAAGCTGAAGACCCATCAACAGATGCTCAACTTTACTTTAACTTACTTTAACTTGAAAAATCTCTTCAACTGAAAAGGCCAGTACGACATGCTTACTAAATGCTGTCTTGTTTATTTGTTCTAGCCATATGTTTCTCTAAGCTGTCCTTAATCCTACGCGGTAGGGACATATGGCATCTAACTTGTTCTTTCTTCAATCTACTCGATTGTGAAACTATATACTCTTATACATGCTGTGCAACTACTTGTGCATGGCATAAATACTTAACATACTGTAAAGACATCATTTTAAATTCATTTTATTCATACTGTAAGTGGAGTTGTATTTACTTAGTTGCAAGCAACTCGTATTTTCACCTTGTCAACTTACATGTTACCACCTGTCATCAATAACGTATCTCATTAACACTCTTGTTGAGTCACTAATACTGTTAGTGGCTAAGGTAGATAAAATCGCTTCGTACCGATTGCCGTTGGTATAAACTTGCTCTTTATTCAGAGTTTGATTCTCTATACGTGGTTAATTAATTTATTATCCAATAAATTAATTAATGTCGTTCTTTGGTTACTATTACCATTAGTGACTATAACTTATGTTTCTATGTGGTACTGAGGTCCATCAGTACCCTATTGGTCTACTTTGGTCATTTGGTGTCTAACTGATACCTTGTTTGATTAAGTTTGTCTACTTGACAATTTAATCATCATTCTTCACAATATTGATCAAACACGATTCTTGACTAGTTTACCGACCAGTAACTGATCGGTTACCTAGCGCGTTGTTGACCGTATATCCTACTGGGTTACCTAGTGTAAACTTGGTG
The DNA here is from genome assembly GCA_035233585.1 of Antiaris toxicaria. Classification (NCBI taxonomy): domain Eukaryota; kingdom Viridiplantae; phylum Streptophyta; class Magnoliopsida; order Rosales; family Moraceae; genus Antiaris; species Antiaris toxicaria. The sequence goes on from CP141157.1 coordinate 28,346,273, forward strand.
TGGTAACCCACTGAGTTACTATGACTTGTTTGGTGTGGTAGCCTACAGGGCTACCCACACTGTTTTAGTCATTTTGGAAAATTCATTTTAATTACCTTATAAAATTCTTAGAAAATTGTGTGCTTTGAAACTGTCCCTTTATCACCCTATTGGAAGGTAGAGGATGTTTTTATAAAAACCATTTTTATTTTTAAAGAGTTAAAATACATTTTGTGTGTTGCATTTTAAAGGTGGTGTTCGAACCATTTTTGAAAACTATTTTGAAACTTGATCAAAACGACTTAGTTTACAAATTTGGTAAACATGAAATTTTTCTTCCTCGATGAGATGAATAATTCTTGTGTTCATCTTGGAGCTTAATTCTAACTTGAACGGGTCCTAATCCTACCAAACCTGTGGCTATTATGCCTAGTTTTTTTTGTAAATATTCTAGTTTTACGTCATTTTAAAAACGGCTCTGTTCGAGGCCCAAAACGGCCAAATTTTTAAAACATGCAAAGGTTTTAAAGGTTTCGACGTGTTCTACAACTTTCATGTTGAGCCTGAAACTCGGTTTGGACTCTAAATGGTTCGTTTTTAGCAAAACCCGAGACTATATCTGGGCTCGGATTTTTAGTCTCAATTTTGGGCACCGAGTGAAAACCACTTGAAAAACCTATCTTACTGTCGTTTTTGGCCAAAGGCTATTTGATGCAAAACGACCATATCAAAATGTCCTTGAAACTTTGTTTTTACCAAATCCCAAATTTAGAACCTAAGGAGGTCAAAATGGCCAAAACCCATCACCTTTTTTCTAGGGACAGATTGTGTCCAACCATTCAAAAACAAATGTTCATGCTCACATGTGCATACGTCCATTCGTAAAAATGTAAACACAACCACATAACCATAAACTTAAAAATGGAAAGCTAAGGGCTCAAAATAAACTTATTACAACCCATTTGCAAAAACAAATACACATAAATAGCCTTGATCAAATTTAAATATTACTAACCACCAAGAAGGGTTTTAGTTTTACCTCTTGTGCTATGATCCAAGCACAACTCTGAATCAAGGGCTTGAGTGACCAAATGGCCGTGGGAAACCAAGGAAAATGGGGGTTAGTTTTTACTAGAAACAACACCAAAAAAATTTCTCTTAATATCAACTCAAAACAATAACTAGGAAAACACAAAGATAGGTTCCAAAAATTTACCCTTGCAAACCCTTGAAGTGGCTTGGAATGAAATCACCTAACACAAGCTTGAAGGGGCTAATTTTTGGTGAGTATTTGGTTTGGTTTTTGGCTTGAAAATGGTGAGTTTTGGGACTAGGGGTAGTCAACTATAGCAAGGGAAAAGGAAGAGAAAATGAAGTGTGTTTTGGGGAGCCAAAGTAAGAAAGACACCTTTGTTGGTCATGTGTGGCTTTTATAGGCAAACTTAACCCAATTTAACTTAACTTAAACCTATTTAATTATCTACATTTTTAGCCTAATCAAGGGACAAATTTGTTGCCCATTTCAGCCCTACAATGGCCACAGGCTACTCATGGGAGGGGGGAAAGAATAAACAAACATTTTTTTGACCATGTGCTTGAATGTTGGAATTGTTTATTCAAGGTGTGTCATAACTTTTACAATTTTTTAATGCCAACTTTTGAGCTATGTGAGTAGCCAAAATCAGCTACTTTTGTAGCTAGAAATACACTGATTTTAAGGGTGGTTTATCTGTTTTGGCTTCTATTCGAAGTCTAATTCTTTATTATGTTGTTCGGTCCTTTCTTGACAGTGTTCTAATTTTCACCCGGAAATTGGATTTTCTGAATCTGATTTTTATACTGTCAAATCCTGGTTGGTTTATACTGTCTAAGAGCCCATTCTATACCAGTTTACTATATTTCCTATACTGTGATTGTGTCTACACTATGTTGTACTTGCGCATGCATGTCGAGGTGTTTTCACACGACATTTTTAACACAGTCTTTCTTGACTAATTCGGACTTGCTGATTTCTATTTTATCAGTTTTACATCTGTCTGGAGTCGTTTGGACCAGTTTTTAGGATCTGTGTGACCCCACCTTGAAAAACGTGTCAGGTACCCAATTGATTAATTTAGGCATTTTGAGTCTAAATGTATCAGTTTCGGGGTAAGAAAAGGTCGTCTTGATCTTTATCCCGATGCAACATATCTCCTAAAAAAAAATTTTACATTTTGTGCTCAATTGACTAAATTGAGCCTACTAATTGTGAATATATCATTTTTAAGTCAAATTAAGGTCATCTTAGCCAGTAACTTGACACTGCATTTTTTACTATTCACTATTCATAATCTTCTGTCTAACTGACTAGTCTGAGTGTTCTGAATCTGATTTTGTCAGTCTCTATGTGAGAAGAGGTCATTTGGACTATTCTCTTGATACCGTACCCTTACTAGGGTTATTTATCGCTACTGTACTCAGATGTTCGGTCTGAGCATTCTGGTGATCTGCTCACCAGTCTTGTGTCACGAAATGCTTATCTAGACCAGTTTCCTGATACTGTGCATCTCATATATTGATACACGTAATAGGGTGGACCAAGTCACTATCGGTCGCCCCTTTCACTGCATGAATAGTACTTAAACAGTATTGTACCTATTTAGTCTATTCAACTAACGATTATACTGTATTTTTCAACTTAATTACTCATTTCATAGTAATTAGGTTTCATGTAGTTTTGAGAGTTTGTATAGTGACTCTTTGCTCATTCACGGCCTTCTACATGGCCTCTCTTACGTGTACAGTCCAAACGATGCACGGTTACTTACACTGCTGTGTACCTGATTGTGTTCTTCAAATGCAACAAAAGGCATCAAAATATTCCTCAATTTCTCATTATATGAAAATTAACAGGAATGGGATGGTCCTTACAACCTACGTCCCTTATAAAATTTTTGTCCTCGAAAATTAGAATAAATCCGGGAAGTCTCTTTTTATATCCTCTTCCTATTGCCATGTAGCTTTTTTAAGGTTATGGTTCCACCACAATACTTTTACAAGCAGAATAACCTTATTCTTAAGTACTTTATCTTCTCTGGCTAAAATTCACATGGGTTTTTCTTCATATGTTATATCGATGGGTACTTCAACCGGCTCTTGGCTTAGGATGTGGGAACTATCTGGCACGTACTTCTTTAATATCGAGACATGGAAGACGTTATGTATTGAAGCTAGTTCAGGAGCAAGCACTAATGGTAGGCCACCCTCTTGACTCTCTTGAGGATCTCAAAGGGTCCTATATATCTAGGATTGAGCTTCCCTTTCTTCCCAAAGCGCATCACCCCTTTCATGGGTGCCACCTTGAGAAAAACTGAATCTCCTTTTTGAAACTCAAGAGGTCTGTGTCATTTATCCACGTAACTTTTCTGGTGGCTGTGTGTTGTATCTAGTCTCTCCCGTATAAGCTTCACATCTTTTGTTGTATTCTTGACGAAATCTATGCTAGTGAGCTGTTTCTCTCTGGTCTCATACCAATGAACCTGAGATCGGTATCTTTTTCCATAGAGCACCTCGTACGGTGCCATTCTAATCGAAGAATGGTAGCTGTTGTTGTACGAGAACTCAATCAATGGTTGCTTCTGATCCCAGTTCCCTTTAAAGTCTAGGACACACACTCTCAGAATATCCTTCAGTGTCTGAATGGTTCTCTCAAACTGACCATCAGTCTAAGGATGAAAAGCTATGCTGAACTTCAACTTGGTCCCTAATGAAGCTTGAACACTCTGCCAAAACCTGGAAGTGAAGTGTCCATCGTGATCTGAAATGATTGATCTTGGTACTCCATGTAACCTTACTATCTAAGCCATGTACATATCTGTCAATCTTACTACTGAATAGCTCAGCTTTATTACTAAAAATCGAGCTGATTTCATCAGTCGGTCCACAATTACCCAAATTGCATAGTTTCTGCTTGATGTTTTGGGTAATCCAACCATGAAATCCATTGTAATCTACTCTCATTTCAACTCGGACAACTCGATCTTCTGCAGTTTTCTTCCCTATCGCTAATGTTCTATTTTAATTTTCTAGCATGTGAGGCGCTTTGCTATGAATTCGACGATGTCGCTTTTCATCGTAGGCCACCAAAAACTATCTTTCATGTCTTTGTACATTTTGTTTACCCCTAGATGTATTGAGTATGGCGTCTCACGGGCTTCTAAAAGGATCCTTTTCTTGAGTTCTTCATCTTTTGGAACACACACTCTATCTCCAAAATAGAGTATGCCATCCTTAGAGATTCGAAATTCTGAACTCTTGTCCTTTGTTGCCTCATTTCTGAGCTTGATTAGGGTCAAATCAAGGTCTTGGCCGACTTTAATTCCTTCTAGGAGTGTTGACTAGAGGGTCATTTCAGACAACCTCCCCGTTAGAATCTCAATCTTGTAACTATGTAGCTCCTTCTGTAGTGTTTTCGGCAAGGCATGAATAGCCATAAGCGATGAAGAGTGCTTCCTACTTAATGTATCGGCCACCTTATTGGCTTTTCCTAGGTGATATAGGATTTCACAATCGTAATCCTTCACTAGTTTTAGCCATCTTCTCTGCCTCATGTTGAGCTCCTTTTGCATGAAGATATACTTGAGGCTCTAGTGGTCCATATATACCTCACACTTGACGCCATATAAGTAGTGCCTCCATATTTTAAGTGCAAAAATGACCACTGCAAGCTCTAGATCATGCGTTGGGTAGTTTCTTTCGTGGTTCTTGAGTTGTTGCGAAGCATACGTGACCACTTTACCGTTTTGCATCAACACGGCACCTAGTCTGATCTTGGAGGTGTCACTGTAGATTACAAAATTTCCTTGACTAGCTTCTGGAATAGTCAGAATCGAGGCGCTCGTGAGTCTCCTTTTCAGCTCCTGGAAGCTCTTTTCACACTTGTCAGTCCACTCATACTTCTTCTCTTTCTTGGTGAGTGCTGTGAGTGGTGCGGTTAACTTTGAGAAACCTTCAAAAAAGCACTGATAATAGCCCACTAATCCTAGGAAGTTGTGGATTTCCGTTATGTTCTTCTGGGTCAGCCATTTACTAACTACTTCAACCTTTGCTGGGTCTACTGATACTCCCTCTTTGGAGACCACGTGACGAAAAAGTGGACCTTCTCGAGCCAAAATTCGCACTTGGAAAATTTGGCATACAGCTGATGCTCTTTTAACTTGAGTAGGACGACTCTCAGTGTTCCTCGTGCTTTTCCTTTGTCTTGGAATATATGAGTATGTCATCGATAAACATAATGACAAACTTGTCTAAGAATTCCTTGAAGACACGGTTCATTAAGTCCATGAAGGTGCAGGGGTGTTCGTCAATCCAAGCGACATAATGAGGAACTCATAGACATAATGAGGAACTTATAATGTCAATATCGTGTTCGGAGGGCTATCTTAGGTACATCTTCATCCTTAATTCATAGCTGGTGATATCCAGAACGCAGGTCTATCTTTAAGAATACTACGGTGCCTCGGAGCTGGTCGAACAGATCATCGATCCGTGGCAACGGATACTTGTTCTTTATCATGATCTTGTTCAGCTCTTGAAAGTCTATACACATCCTTAACGTTTCATCCTTCTTCTTTATGAACAAGATAGGTACTCCCCACGGTGAATAGCTTTGTCGGATGAAACCTTTATCCATCAAATCCTTCAACTGAGTCTGTAGCTCTTTTAGCTCTGTTGGGGCCATTCGATATGGGGCCTTGGATATAGAGGCTGATTTGGATAACAGCTCGATCTCGAATGATATCTCCCACTCCAGTAGAAGTCCTGAGAGATCCTCTAGGAACACTTCTACGAACTCCTTAACTATTGGCACACTGTCCAGCCCTGCTTCTGCTTCTTGGGTCATGTCTACTATGTGTTTGAGGAAGTCGGTGCATCCGTTAGATAGTAGCTTGTGAGCCTTCATTACCGATATCATCATCTTAGTTTACTTTGGTGATAAGCCCTTGTAGATAAACTTCTCATGCTCGATCAGCTCAAATGTAACTTCCCATCTTCGGCAGTCTATGATGGCGTGGTAGTTGGCAAGGAAGACTATCCCCATGATTACGTCGTAGTTGCACATATCGATGACGATTAGGTCCAAGCTTAGCTCGTGCCCACTGATAACTACTGGCACGTGACGTATCCAATAGCTAGACAACAAAACTTCCCTAGAGGGAAGGGTAGTTTGAAAAGCTTGATTCATTCTATTTATGTTTTGGCTTATCCCCCTAGCAAACTTCGATGATGTAAAAGAATGTGTAGCTCCAGAATCAAACAGAACTAGTGCAGTGGAGTTGGTAACAAAAAGCTGACCTATCACCATGGTCGAGGTTCCATCTTCTACATCTTCTCTAGTAAAGGTGTAGATCCTCTCCTGTGTCTTTGGAGCCTCCAATCTATCCTAGGCGATTGATGGACCCTCAATCCTAGTCTGGGCGGCATGCAGTTGTCTGCTAGTGGCACGGGCTTGGCCCTACTGATTTTATGGATTGGAGCAGCAATGCTTGGCGAAGTGGCCTTCCTTGCCACAGATGTAGCAGCCATTGGTCCCCGGGTAGTATTCTCTCGGATGATTTTTCCCACACTTTGGGCAAGGCAGGTGTAGATTGCCATTTCCTCCCTGACTATTTTTCTTTTAGGGGAAATTCCTTAGCTGGCCTTGATTGCCTGAATTCTCTTTCCTATTATTGTTGTGATGGGATTGTCTGTGATTCTGGCTGTTCCCTATATTCTAACCCTTGTTATAAGAATTAGGGTGCTGTCTTCCTTTGGTCGGTTTAGCTTACGTCTTCTCCTCTCTCTTAGCCTTGAAAATCTGTGCCTTTCTCTAGCTATCTTGGGCCAACCAATACTCTGCCTGAAAGGCTTGGTTGACACATTCAGCCACAGGTGCGGGTTTGTGGCTTCCACTGCATACTTGGACGGTAATGTTTGTCCTGAACATTTTTAGCATTCTTCTTACCTTCTCCTTTCAGTCGATACTGACTCTGGACACAGTCAAGCCAGCTACTTAAATTTCGAACCGCTTCCATCATGGTTATACTTCCATGGCGTAGATTCTTGAACTCATCTTGTTGCGATGTTAGGGCCTCGTCATTAAAGTACATCTCTTTAAATTCATCGACGAAGTCTGCCCAGTTCATTTCATTGACATTTCTTCTGATGGCCACGGTTTTCTACCATTGGCAGCCTCCCTTACGTAAGGCAAAGGATGCACATAATACCTTTTCCCTCTCTGTCAGTCCTACGAGGTCCAAGATGACTTGGATGTTGGCTAACTAGTCGTCAGCCTCTATATGGTTTGTGGTTCGTTCGAACTTTGGCGCTTTCAGGCCCCGAAATTGCTCATAAAGGTCGCCTTTTCTAGGAGTTGGCACAAGAACATTGGCTGCTACGAGAGCAGCCATAGCTGATGGTGTTGGTGTAGCCTGGACTGGTGGGGCCGTTTGCTCTCTAGGAGTGTTGGGGGCAACTGGAGTTGCTTGAACTGGCACCTCCACTAGTTATGGTGCCTGAGGTTGTTGGTTCAGTTGCTCCCTGAGCTTAGCGAGTTCTTGTTATTAATTCAACATCATCTCTTACATGGCTATGAGCCATGCCATTAGCTCGTCCTCTCTAGTGGCTTGATTAGGATCTTGTTCTCATCATTGCTTCCTATGTAATCCTATCACATAGTGGGAAAAGAAAACATAAGTCTTACAAATTCTGTACTTGGGACTCGTATTACATATCATCTTTCTAACTTAAACATCATAGATATAAATATATGTGTTATATCTTTTTTTCCTTCTCTTACTCTGTGATGCTCAATACAATTACCGTATCATATTGGAAAATTATTTGAGTGCCAGGAACCATCCTGCACTTTTGTCTCACCACTGACATATGTGGAAAAATCATCAGCTTTAGGCCCTTAGGGCAAAATCATACTAAATTTCTTAAAATTACTCAAAAATATATACAGGTTTTTAATTTGGTGAAGTGACACACACTTCCTAAAATACGATCCCAACAAGTACATTAAGTTAAGTCAGAAGGGGAAAGCTACTGTTCCCCTCTATATATTTACATAACAAAAATTCCCGTGGAAAAGGGTTACTACTACTCGGAGGACAATCCTAACTCGGCGTCGGACATCATCTCATCCTCATTGTCACTAAGTGGGAACCCTCTGGGTCTTCCTCCTTATCTCCCCAGATAATACTACCTTCGTCATCACTAGTGATGATAACCTGGGGCTCATACATCTCTATCCACTTGTCATCACTAATGTGATCAAGGATCTCCTCCTCTTCATTGTCAGGTTGGGCATTGGGGAGAGCCTCATCATCGTTTTCTTCTAATGGGTGCTCGAGAGATAAATGGGCTAGATCGAGGCCCTCCATCGGGTCCCCATCGTCCTTGAGTACTACTGGCTACCATGTGGCCACGAACTCTTCGTCGACCGGTTGAGGTGTTGCGTTCGCCAGGTTACCTCCCATGTTGGCTGCTGCTGCAAAGCCTTCACCAGGTGCAGGGTTGAGTGCCACTCTCTCGGTTTCTACTATGCCCTGGGCAAGACGCCTCAGATCCTCATGTGGTGAAGGGTAGGGAATGAGGTCCCTCACGTATCAAGGAGCCCCTCTCCATAGCAAATCAGCTATCTCTGCAAAAGGTTGGTCCATAGAGATGTAGGGAAGCATTGCATCCATGAACCTCTGGCAGTAGTGCGCCATGGTTTCTCACTCATAGATATTCCAGATATCAGAAAGGACCTGATATTGTCTCTTGTGCATATCATCCCATATATCTCTGTCTCGAGCTGGTTCGACGCTCTCACGGAGGTCACGGCAGAACTCGACCCACTGCACCGGATGCCCGATCCAACACCGTTTGTTCCACTAGGTCAGTACTGGTCTTTTCAGTCTGCTGCTGGCCAAAACTACCTGTAAATGTGGTATGGCATGCTTCGAAAATGACCTCCAGATGGTGGATACAATATGGAAGTTCACTTGAGCGATGACCATCGTATATGTCTGGTCGCATGGTGGCAAAAGCTAGGCTCGCCTGTCAATCCTCCTGTACTTGGCGGTGGTCGATCGGTGTAGCCATTTTTCTCCTATTATAATTCAAGCATCAACTTATATACTAAACATTGAAAAACAAAAGCTAACTTACTTAGGCAGATGAGGCAGGCGTACGGCGATGTGAGGTAGCGTGGCAGGATACTGCTCTGATACCAACTATGACGTTTTGTGCCCTTAGTGGCTGAACCATCACTTAAAAACTACTACTGATTATACTGATACTTCTACTTTCTTGCAAACCATGAATACTTACTTAATATGATATCATAATTTTCAGGGATTTTTTTTATATGCGTACATATTTACTATTCAAGTACGTACACTATTAAAATACGGAATCTGAAAACATAGGGATTTCAATTATACATTCATACTTATACTAATTAAGTACTATTCCAAATATACTATTTAACTGCTACTATTTAAAAATACTATTTAATTATTACTATTCACAAATACTGTTTAACCGTTACTATTCAAAAATACCAATTAACTGTTACTATACAAAAGTACTGTTTACTTGAACTGTGCGGAAGAAAACTTGCAGTGTATCCATAACCTCGCCTCACATCCGCCTCTGCAGCCGTCATCGCCCATTAGGATTTAAGCTATAGGATGCTTACCTACAGCATGAACACACTCCCTGAGCTTTATGCTCAGTAAGTACAACATGTTAACTGCAAAATATGTTTAAACATAGTACATACTTAAAACTATATAAGCACGTCAGGTATCATCGTATACCACATATCACATACCAAATCGTTAGCATATACCACTTAAACATATCACATACAATATCATCACACATCATGTCATTAGTTACAAACCTTTATATGCATAGTAGACACATCAAGTGTTGAATGCATCTTACTGTAGGTAGAAGTATAGCGAACTATATCGTGAACAATGCATGGTCCCGTTATGTTCATTTATGCTTTAATACTCTTTTTCTTTCTCTCGTTTACTTAGGGCCCAAGTGTCAGTACTGTGTGCGTGCAGACCGTCGGTAACGCCTGTGGTCAAAAAAAGCCAAAGAGCCATCAACGGATGTTTAACTTTGCTTTAACTTACTTTAACTTGAAAAACCTCTTCAACTGAAAAGGCTGGTATGACACATTTACTAAATGCCGTCTTGTTTATCTGTTCTAGCCGTATGCTTCTCTAAGCTGTCCCTAATCCTACACGGTAGTGATATATGACATCTAACTTGTTCTTTCTTCAATCAACTCGATTGTGAAACTATATGCTCTTATACATGCTGTGCAACTATGCGTACATGGCATACATACTTAACATACTGTAAAGACATCATTTTAAATTCATTTTATTCATACTGTAAGCGGAGTTGTACTTACCTAGTTGCAAGCAACTCATATTCTCGCCTTGTCAGTTTACAGGTTACCACCTGTCATCACGTATCTCACTAACACTCTTGTTGAGTCACTAATACTGTTAGTGACTAAGGCAGATAAAATCGCTTGGTACTGATTGCCGCCGGCACTAACTCGCTCTCTATTCAGAGTTTGATGCTCTATACATGGTTAATTAATTTATTATCTAATAAATTAATTAATGTCGTTCTTTGGTCACTATTACCATTAGTGACTATAACTTATATTGCTATGTGGTACCGAGGCCCATCGATACCCTATTGGTCTACTTTGGTCATTTGGTGTCTAACTGATACCGTGTTTAATTAAGTTTGTCTACTTGACAATTTAATCATCGTTCCTCATCGTTCTTTGGTCACGTCGCGTGTTGTTGACCATATAGCCTACTTGGTTACCTTGTGTAAACTTGGTGTGGTAACCCACCGGGTTACTATGGCTTGTTTGGTATGGTAGCCTACTGGGCTACCTACACTATTTTAGTTATTTTTGAAAAATCGTTTTGGTTGCCTTATAAAATTCTTAGAAAATTGTGTGATTTGAAACCGTCCCCTTATCACTTCGTTGGAAGGTGGGGGATGTTTTTATGAAAACCATTTTTATTTTTAAAGAGTTAAAATACATTTTGTGTGTTGCATTTTCAAGGTGGTTTTTGAACCATTTTTGAAAACTGTTTTGAAACTTAATTGAAACGACTTAGTTTGCAAATTTGTGAACATGAAATTTTTCATACTCGACGAGACAAACAATTCTTGTGTTCACCTCAAACCTTAATTCTAACTCAAACAGGTCCTAATCCTTCCAAACCCGTGGCTGTTGTGCCCAGTTTTTTGTAAAAATTCCAATTTTATGTCATTTTAAATATGGCTCTGTTTGAGGTATGAAACTGCCAAATTTTTAAAACATGTTTAGTGGTCTTAAAAGTTTTGATGTGTTCTACAACTTTCATTGTTGAGCCCAAAACCCAGTTCAGAATCTAATAGTTTGTTTTTAGCAAAACTCGAGACTATGTCTGGGCTCAGATTTTTAGTCCCAGTTTTGGGCACTGAGTGAAAACTACTTGAAAAACCTATCTTAGTTATTTTTGGCCAAAGGCTATTTGATGCAAAAACGACCGTATCGAAATTTCCTTTAAACTCTATGTTTCAGTAAATCCCAAATTCGGACCCTAAGGGGGGCAAAATGGCCAAAACCCGTGGCCCTTTTTCTAGGGATAGATTGTGTCCAGCCATTCAAAAACAAACATTCATGCTCACATGTGAAGCATACATCCATTTGGTTTTTGGCTTGAAAATGGTGAGTTTTGGGGCTGGGGGTAGTCAGCTGTAGCAGGGGAAATGGAAGAGAAAATGAAGTGTGTTTTGGGGAGCCAAAGTAAGAAAGACACCTTTGTTGGTCATGTGTGGCTTTTATAGGCAAACTTAACCCAATTTAACTTAACTTAAACCTACTTAATTGTCCACATTTTTAGCCTAATCAAGGGATAAATTTGCTGCCCATTTCAGCCCTATAATGGTTGTGGACTGTGCATGGAAGGGGGGAAAGAATAAACAAAAATTTATTTGACCATGTGCTTGAATGTTGGAATTGTTTTTTCACGGTGTGTCATAACTTTTGCATTTTTTTAATGCCACATTTTGGGCTATGTGAGTAGCCAAAATCAGCTACTTTTGTAGCTAGAAATACATGGATTTTAAGGGTGGGTTTTATCTATTTTGGCTTCTCTTCGTAGTCTAATTCTATATTACGTTGTTCGGTCCTTTCTTGACAGTGTTCTAATTTTCACCTGGGAATTGGATTTTCTGAATCCAATTTTTATACTATCAAATCCTGTTCGGTTTATACTGTCTAAAAGCCCATTCTATACCAGTTTAATACTCATTTCCTACACTATGATTGTGTCTACACTGTGTTGTACTTGCGCACGCATATCGAGGTGTTTTCGCATGACATTTTCAACATAGTCTCTCTTGACTAATTTGGGCTTGTTGATTTCAATTTTATCAGTTTTATGTCCGTCTGGGGTCGTTTGGACCAGTTTTTAGGAACTATGTGACGCCTTAAATTTTATTTAAGGGTCAATATATAATTTAAATAAAATTAGTGTGCCAAAAATTAATTAAACATCTTTTGGAAACCCTAGGTTGGTTTCCTAGTCAAATTCCACTCAAAAAGTCAACAATTTTAACTTCAAAAAAAAAAACCCTAAAATATTCGGCCATTACTTGGGATTTTTAATTAAAATTTAAATCTCACAAATCCAAGGAGGATTCAAACTCAAATTTCATCCCTTCAATATAAAGAAGAAATCAGCCATAAAGTGTAGGAAATAAAGGAGATTTTATTTGAATTAAAAGCTAGGTCAAAACTCGATCAAAATTCAAATTATTTTTCCTTAAAAACTAATGGGTAATTTTGGTCACTTGAGGAGAAATAAGGAGAGAAAAACCCTAGCCTCAAAACAGCATAAAGTTTCCCCTTTTGCCCCTCAAAATATTTGGCCAAGCAAGGAAGAGAAAGGGAAAGAAAAACCTAGCATAAAAACCCTCTTTTAACTCTCATTCACCTTTCCTTTCACTCTTAAAATTCGGCCAGCCTCCCCTTCTTTCCTCTCTGAATTTTTCTCTCCCAAAACACACCCAAAACAGCAAGCAAAACCTACCTAAAGGTAGCTCAAAGATTCAACAATTTTTGAGACAAAAACAAGGTGAGAAATAAACTTTTTCCTTCCTTCTCCTTTTGATTTTAAATCCGAAATTTATATGGTTTTTGTCTACTATTTTCCCTACTGTTTTGAAGACTCCAACACTCACACAAATTCAGCCAAAAAGGAGACCAAGCATCAAAAATAGTGCAACACAAACAAGGTGTGATTTCTCTCTCTAAAACCCTAAAAATTCTGCCTTATTGATCCCCTTTCAAAAACCCTATTATCACATGTGAAAATTTTATGATTTTTGCCAATTTGATTCTTGGGTTGTGTTAATGACATATAAATAAGGTTCTTCACGAAATTTCAAGATCATTGGATGAAAATTGAATTGGTTTGAGACTAATTGAAATTCGGACAGGAAAAACGGAAATATGGAAAATTACCATATGAATAGTAACTTGTGTCAGCCATAACTTGAGATTTAAAAATTATTTTTGAGTAAATCTTGAGCCTAAAATTAAATTCAAGATGTGCTATAAATGTCTGCAAAATTTCAGAACCAAACTCATCCATTGGCCTAGTCAAAATATTTTTCTAAGATAGGTGGACAGAACTGCCAGTTTTTGAACTGAAACCGAAACCCTGATTTTATGCCTGAAAACAACCTCTCGGTTTTTGGCCTAATTGAATAACCAAACGATGTCTAAAAATTATAAAAATTATAGGGAATTAAGGTTGCGGATGTCTAGTTTAACATATTAAAAATTTAGAATTTTTGGGATTAAAAATGAATTAATATTGATTTTACAGTCAGCCTAGGTCAGTCTGCCCATGACTAGTAATATCCTAACTTAGAGTTTTTCACAATTTTTTTTTTAAAATCCCAAATGTTTATTAAACATTTTAAAATCCTTTTGTGGCACACTAAAATGATTGGATGATTATGTCTAGACCTAGACTGATCATATGTTGTGATTATAGGATTTATTTGACGTTCTTGCTTGATTCGTGGATCACGTTGTTGCAACGCTTGTGCAATAATCGAGGTAGGACTTTCTAGCCTTTTCTGAGAGTAGTCAAGTGTTTTAAATTTCTCTGTTTTATCGATGACATGCTGTTTTCAGTTTATGAAATTATTATACTGTTTTTGATGAAATAAACGCATGCAACGTGTTTTGTAATAAATGTGTATTTTAAAGCGTGTTTTGATTAATGGCATAATATAACTTGGTAAATACCATCTTTTGAATAATCCGGTGAACATAATTGAGCTCTAGTTCACGATCATTGTAAATGATACGTGCGTCCTAAAGTTGACGCCATAGGGGAAGGTCCCTAAACCTGCGCAGGGCCGTTCGGCCTATTTAGACTGTAACGAGATGATCTAGAATAATTCAATTCGAGGCACATATATTATAGCTATGACAAGTCCTCACTCAAAATATGATGGTTTATTTTAATGATTTATTATTTTAATATTGGGGCACGTATATTGTAGCTACGCTAAGTCCTCAGCAGAATAAAACTTGTATTAAAAAAAATGTTTTTTTACGAAATTATTGATTATTTTTGGAAATGATTATTATGCCATGTATTCTTAAATTGTTGATTATCTTTGGAAACGAATATTATGTCATACTTTTAAATTTTACCTGTTTAACCCACCTTTGTTTCTGTCCTACTGAGCCAACGCTCACGTCCCTTTTCTTTGTGATTTCAAAATGACTACTTCCAGGTGCGGGAGGTAGCAGTTCCGAAAATTGTTGAGCTATCCGTTTCTACCGAAGATGATGCTATCCGCTTTCTCCATCTTCTTCTTTCTGTTTCTCGTTCTGATGTAATGAGACTTTAAGTTTGGACTTTATTTCACATTATTTAAATTTCATACTTGGGAATATTTTATGGTTGGTCATCTCTTTTGAAGACCGATTTTGTGTTTGATTTCTGCATTAAAAAGTATTTATTTTCTACTTTATTTTACTATGTGGTTATGATGCTACGTTATAAATAATTAGGCTTAGCTAAATTATAATGTTGACCCGCTTTTCATAATAAATGTTTTTCCTTAAATCTCGGGTTGATATTATGAGTTGGCTGCCGTGTCACGTGTCTAAATTTTGGGCTGTGACAAACTATGTGACCCCACCTTAAAAAACGTGTCAGGCACCCGATTGACTAATTTAGGCATTCTGAGTCTAAATATATCAGTTTTGGGATAAGAAAAGGTCGTCTTGACCCTCATCCCAATACTGCGTATCTCCTAGACAAAAATTTTACATTTTGTGGCCAATTGACTAAATTCAGCCTACTGACTGTGAATATATCAGTTTTAAGTCAGATTAAGGCCGTCTTGACTAGTAACTTGACACTGCATTTTTCACTATTCATAGTCTTCCGTCTAACTGACTAGTCTGAGTGTTCTGACTCCGATTTTGTTAGTCTCGAGGTGAGAAGAGGTCATTCAGACCATTTTCTTGATACCGTCCCCTTGCTAGGGTTATTTATCGTTATTATGCTCAGGTGTTTAGTCCGAGCGTTCTGGTAATCTGCTCACCAGTCTTGTGTCAAGAAATGGTTATCTGGATCAGTTTCCTGATACTACACATCTTATACATGTAATAGGGTGGATTGAGTCACCGTCTGTCATCCCTTTCACTGCATGAATAGTACTTAAACATTACTGTACCATTTAGTCTATTCAACTGGAGACTATACTGTATTTTTCAACTTAATTACTTATTACATAATAATTAGGTTTCATGCATTTTTGAGAGTCTGTAGAGTGGCTCTTTGCTCATTCACGGCCTTCTACATGGCCTCTCTTACATATACAGTCCAAACGGTGCACGGTTACTTACACCGTCGTGTACCTGACTGTGTTCTTCAAATGCGACAAAAGGCATCAAAATATTCCTTAATTTCTCATTATATGAAAATCAACTTACAGGAATGGTGCGGTCCTTACAAAAATCACCATTAAACTTTATTTTCTAACTACCTAATCTTTTCTTTTCTTTCATTACATATCAACATAGTTCCTTAAGACCAAAATCAACACAACCAGAAACTTAAAATTCATCCCAAAAATCTGCATTACAGTCATTGTTTCCCCTTCATAAATTTCAAAGAAAACTTGAAAATTTAAAGCTTACCTCACCACTAGAATCCACTTGAGCTTGGCATGAAATTTAGGTGAGAAACTTTGACGAAAAACTTGGCTTAATGGGGGAGAGCGGTCACGGCAGTAAGGGGCTGAGGGGACTGAGTTTTGCTGAAAATTTTTGTAGTTTCTTAAGCATGAAACGGACATATATAGCAGCTAAAAAATGGAGGGTTTAGTTGCAAAAATTCTAGGGACCTTTTGGTAACTTTTTGGGGTTAAAACATAATTTACTAATTTTTTTTGTTCTGATTTTTATCCCACCTAACCGTCCTTATCCACAATATTTATCCCAATTTCCTTAAATTTACCACATGCCATTTTAGCACAATTGTAGCCTTTAATTTAAGATTACTTAAAATCTAAACCTTTGAATTTGCCTAATTCTTTCCACTCATTTTCCATTCTTAATTATGACATCATAAAGTGACATCATAGATGTCATCACTTAATTAATTCGGAGTCAAAGTTTGACCAAAAGCTAAACCAAACGAAATTTCATCGAAATTACGCCAGCGAGTTCTTGGAGCCGTTTATGAGATCGGTTTACCTTAAATCATTTCTGTTTGATAAAAAATCACTGTCGTAAGTATTTCATCTTTTAATAGACTTGGTTTACCTAAGGTAATCTTTTGGGATTTTTAGTTCTGAAAAGACATCATCATTTTTCTAAAAATGATGAAATTTCTTAGGAAACGTACCGAAGGACTTACCTAGTCATCTGTGCTGTCGGTTTGATCTACCTCAATCTCGAAGATCTTAAAACCCTAAAACACTTATCTTGCCTTATCTTTGCTTTGGCTTGCCATTTCTTATATCTATCTTTTTCAAATACTGAAACCACTCCATTTTGAGCGTTTTGGTCTGAAATCACTTTCTCAAGTATGAATTTTATTCTTTGATCATTTTTGGAGATTTTAAATCCTCCAAAATATTTATTTATTACTATTAATACTATTATTCGTCTATTTGCAAATACAGTGTTTCTGTACATTTTTGTTTACAGAAATTTTCCAAAAATCCTAACTTAATTTTAGGTAACACTGTTAAGATTCTCTGGTAGAACCCTTATTTATAATTTTGCATGAGGTGATCCCTTATTTATAGGTAATAGGGTTACTATCATGCTTATGAGCTTTAACCTGGTATACCTCAGCATCATACATGAAGAAATTATATTTCTTGAAAACCTCCCGTTACGTTGAAGCACCCTAAACTATTAATCTTTTGTAGATCTTTCACGAGAACTCAGATTTGTGACCAAGAACAAAATTTATGTTGCCATTCTATCACCCGATAATTCCTCCAACACTACTTTACTTAAAGGCTTAAAGTCATTCATGTAACTTTCCTCCGAGAATGTTGCATGGATTGAGACAATGACATTATGTTCCTTCGGGCTATAAAATAGACCTCCTTTAGTTTCCTTAGGACACCTTATAAGCATGTACAATTTAGAACGCAGCTCTAATTTCTTCATATCCCCAACCATTGCATGTGCCAGACAGCTCCATATTTTCATATGTCTAAGGGAAGCCTTCTTATCACACCATAATTTATAGGGAGTCCTAAGAATTGATTTACTTGAAACTTGGTTCAACATATAGCACGTCGTTTGTAGTGTATCTCCCCAGAATGATAATGGCATAATTAAATAATTCAGCATGGACCGTATGATATCAACAAAGTCCTGTTTCTCCTTTTAGATATACCATTCTATTGTGGAGTGCTAGTTGTAATAAATTAGGATAAAATCCTATTCTCTACATAATATCTTAGAAATTCATTAGAGAAGTATTCGTCACCTCAATTAGATCAAAGTGTCTTTATAGATTTACAACTTTTCCACTTTTGCACAATACTTTTTGAACTTGTCAAAGGTTTTACTCTTGCGGTGCATCAAGTACACATATCCATACCTCAATTAATTGTCTATAAAAGAGATATAATACTTGTACCCTCCTCGCGTCTTGATGTTCATAGGGCCAAATATGTCAGTGTGCATAATTTCTAAAAATTCATTAGCCCTAATACCCTTAGCTCAAAAAGACCTCTTAGTCATTTTACCCTCGAGCCAAGACTCACATTGAGGAAGATGAACTTCCTTTAGAGTATCTAAAGGATCGTCTTTCACCCATCTTTGAATTTTATATTGATTAATATGACCATGTCTTAAAGGTCAAAGATACCCCTTGTTAGAATGAGAAACTTTTAGCCTTTTAGCGTTATCAACTAATTTAGTGTCTAGTAGTAAATACATCTCAAATTTGACCAAATAAAAGTTTCTATCCATCCATCTAGAACAAATAAAAAAACTTATTTTTTTGAATAAAAACTGTTTTATTAAAAGAAATTGAATAAGATCCGTTAATTAAACAAGCTACTGATATAAGATTTCTCCTAAAATTAGCAATATAAAAACAGTCTTTCAATAATATAAACCTAAATTCATCAAAGTAAAGATGCACATCTTCCAATGCTTCTGCCACTACCAAGTTACCATCTCCTATTTGTAATGAGAGGCTCCTATCATGTAGAATTCTCGTTTCCATGAACCCCTACAAAGAAATACAAACATAATTAATGGCTCTCGAATTAATAACCTAAGTGTCTTTTAATTCTTCCACCAAACAAGCTTCTAAAAAAAGAAGATTCATACCTTCCTTGCCCTTGGTGGCTAGGAATTCCTTATAAGACTTCTTAAAATGGCCTCCCTTTACACAGTGGAAGCACTTGGACTTTTGGAGATCCTTTGGCTTATTTTTCTTCTTCTTTTTCTTCCCATCCATGATAGGAGGAATAGAAGGACTAGAAGCCCTTTTTCTTCTCACAAGGTTTAAAAGATTCCCCCGAGTTGTCCTCTTCCTTTGTCTAGGTCAAAATTCTATCATTAATCATCAACTTATAAGCTTGTAATTACATCATGAGCTTGGTAAATCCTAACTCCTTTGTCACTAGATTGTATGCAGTTTTGAACCCCACAAAATCCTTTGTAGTCCATCTCAGCACCATTATCAGCAATTTCAGCAAAGAATGTCATAAGCATAATCATGTGGTCCTTTACTAGAATATCTACCTTTTACCTAGAGTTTATTATATTTATGATAGCAGACTATCGAGCCAACTTTTGTTGGCCTCTAAACATATCCTCTAAGTTTTCAATGATCTCCTTAGTAACTTGATAGATTTCATATTACTTTTATAAAGCATTCATCATATTAGCAAGAATATAACATCAAGCTATCTCATTGGATTTTCTCTAATGAGTATACATGACAGGGACCTCTTCAAGTGGTGCATTAGGTGATGGCCCTGGTGGGCATGATTCATCCAGTACAAACTTGTGTCTCTCATAACCAAGAACTATTAGCAAGTTTCTTTTCTAGTCTTTATAATTATCACAGTCAACATTGATATTAGAGGTATCAGTTATATTTTGAACTGAAATAAAATATAAAAAAACATCATTACAAAGCCCAAGCAAATATACAAGATGTTAAGCAAATAAAACATACAAGTATGTTTTTACATGAAACTTGAAAAATCATGTAACATTGCAAAGGTAATTCTTAGCATCTTTTACCTCAAGCCACCAAGGGGTGGTCATAAGAAAAATAATCCAAACATGGACCCCATCTATTTTATATACGTTGCCTTAAATCCTCCAAGGTTAAGATATATATCAATAGCTGCTTATTTTGACTACCAATTTAATAGTTAAATGAGTCTTGAGTATGTAACCATTATTTACATAGTCTGATTCATGTCCTATTTAAGTCATCGAGGGATGGTCATGAATAGAATATGTCCAAACACGTTTTTTACATAGGAAATCTAACCTAATATACTGGTGGTGGTAAACACCTACTGAGGGGTGTAGTTAGGGCAAAACTAATACAAGGCATTACCATGCTTTCACATATGGATCAACAATAGAGGTTGTGAGTTTTGTTTGAAACCCTCTCACACTCAATATTTTAAAAAAATGTAAATTTTTAATGAACATGTATGATCAATATAGTTTGAGCGGCATTCTTCTATCCTATATAATATGTGATCAAATATGCATTTATAATATCCATCAATACATATTCATCCATCCATGACAAAATATAAAATATATAATGTTATAACCGGGAATTTTAGATTCTCGGAGTAGATTAAAATTGTATGTAAGTATCAATTTTAATGAATAAAATATGAAAAAGTGTGTTTGAATACTGTTGTGAATACTGTAAAAATGTTCCAGCAGTGTTAAAGTGAGTGAGTTCGGAGATGAAAAATCTTACCGAACAAAATCAAGGGAGACGGTTCAAAAAAGGAACCAAAAACCCTAGAGAGTGCACTGAAATGCACTAAAAAGATAAAAATTTATGGTAGAGAATTTCGACCAAATAGAAGCAAAATAAAACAAACCGATCGCACCGGAGGCGCCCGGAACTCGCCTACGCGATTTTGGTAAAATTATGTTCAGTTTGACTTTCGGTCAAAATTTGACTACGAATTAATATACGAATTAATTCATAGGATGACATCACATTTATGATGTCATAATATATTTTTTGAAGGCTTGGAAAGTAAGACTTAATAAGTGTAAGGCTAAAATTAGTTGTCTTTTTAATCAATGGCTAAGATTAAGACAAAATGACATTGAACAAAAATTAAAAATCGACAAAAAAGGGGATTCGGCCACTTGTAGGAATGGCAGCCCATAATTTTTAATTTTGGCCCAAAAAATTGCATTTTAGCCCTTGAACAATTAGGAATTTGTTGGGAAAAAATTGCTAAGAGGTCACTTGCTTTTGCCTATAAATAAGCTTAAAAAATCCACTTGAAAAATAAGAAAAACCAAGCCAAACTCTTACATTTTTACAGCCCAAAAATCTGTGCCCCTTAGTCACTTTCAAGAAAAAAAATTGTCAAAATTTCTTCACAAAAATAACCTCTAATCTTAGCCAAGGTTGCAAGGAAACAAGTTCATAAGGTTAGCTTCCAATTTAAAGCATTTTTCATTTCTTTTCTTGCAAAAATCTGTGGCTATTGAGGTGTAGAAAACCTTGAAAATTTTGATGTTTTGTTGATGTTATTGATTGGTTTGGTGTTCTAGAGTTTAAAGCATGAATTAGGGTTAAGAAACAAGCAAAATTTGATGCTTGATTTCCATGAAATCCATGACTAGTGAGTGTGGAGAAAATGAAGAAAATTTGGTGAATTACTTTAATAGTTATGTTAGTTTGGTACTATGTTTATTAAAATATGAATTGGAACCATGAAACAAGAAATTTTGATGCATGTTTTATGCTAGAAACCGTGGCTAACAAACACTAGAAAATGGAATATTTTTTGTGTTGAGCAATGGTGAGAAATGTTGATAAAACCCTAGCAATAAGAGCAAAATTTTACATGTGGTTAAGCATGAAAACTCCGTGGCTAATGCTAGGATTAGAATGAAATTTTGCTAGGTTTTTAATGTTGGTATGAACATTTGAAGACCTAAAAGTTATATGTGGTAATTGAATGTTATGATGAAAAATATTTGATATTGTTTACCATGATAAACCGAAGTTGTGATTGGGAAAAATTTGATGATGTGTGTGTTGATCTTTGAATTTTGATTAATGTGGAAAATTTTTGTACAAAGTTTGGTAACTTTATATAAAATAGACCTCTGGTATAATACGTAACAGGTACAAAGGTTCTGAGGCGTACCTAACGTCGGGAAACCTAAAAATACAAGTGGAAATGCTGTTGAAATTTCTAAAACGGCATAAGGGCATTTCGGGAAACGAGGGACAAAAATATTAGACTCGGAAAGGAAGCCGGGACCCCTCAGTGTGTTAGGTTTGATAATGGAAAACCAACCCAAGAGGAATAGTAAACTGATCTTAATGATTAAAATGCCTAAAACTGGAAAAAATCACGTTAGGGGTATTTCAGGAAACGAGGGAGAAAAAGTAGGTCAGGATAGGAAGCCCGAGCCCCTCGAGAACTGAGACTAGGGGACGGGAATGAAAAATGTTTCAGAATAGTGAAATACCCATTTGAGACTCCGAAACGCTAGAAAAACGAGAAACGACCCTAGGTGTCGGATGAATAGTACTTGAGGGTCGGAAAATGAATAATTGAGATTTTATAGCCAATAAAGCTGTAAAAAAATACAGAAGTTTAGGGAATACTATTTTATGATATTTAGGCTTAGAAGATTTGGGAAAAATGATAAGACGGAACAGTTACGGTCTCGAGACCTGTTAAGGGTAAAATAGTTATTTCGACCAAAATATTTTCATAAGACTCGAAAAGGACCGTTAAGGATCTAGAATGCTTAAAATAAGATTCTAGAAGTCATAATGAAGATTTTAAGATTAAGAATCTGAAAATTCTGAAGAACACGGGCATGTAGAAGGATACACGGCCGTGTATGGGAGTAAATTTACAACCCAAGGAGTACACAGGCTTGAACACGGGCGTGTACCAAGCATGTACCATTACACGGCCGTGTGACATAAAACCCGAGAGACACATGGGCTTGAACACGGGCGTGTTTCAGGCCGTGTACCATGTAGAAAAATGAAAAATGTTGTAAAAATTATAACAAAATAAATATATTCAAAGTGATAATTAATGATGAGTATTAACAGACAATATTATGTCTGTAGGGACCCAAACTAAAGATAGAACTGCGGAGGAGTTTCGGAAGTTGACATTATAGCAGTGGTGGTAAGTTCAAGCATTTTCATGTCTGCAACATGAAATACTGTATTATTTTATTATGTACTAATTGTACACTAGGTATTAAGTCCTATGGATATTGGGGGATTAGTTAGTATAACACATCACATATAATAGGAGAAAGAGAATATGTAAGGCCTACAGGCGATAGAGGTTAATGACCTTGAGGTGACAAGTAATGTCACATGGTCAGTACTAAAATTAAAAGATGGTAATAAAACCATTTAAGGCGTATCGCCCCTCCAACATTGTGGTGGAGGTTTACAGGTCCTTTGGGGATATAATAATTGCCACAAGCGATAAGGACTGTGAGGAAGAAGCTTTAGGGTCACTCCCTAAGCCTTCCTAGTCAGCGCGCTATAAATTATCGATACAGCCGCTAAGAACTCGAAACCAGAAGATAAATAGAGATAATAGACAATAATGTGACAAAAGCCATAACAGAACATAATTGAGTATAATCGATATTAGCACTAAGTGTAGTGGATTCGGTTAAAGTAACATGAATAGTACACGGTTAGGGTAACAGTCACTACTCACCAATCAGAGGTCAACGTCACTTTTCATAGTGAATAGTATTATTCATCTATGAATAGTACTATTCATAGGAAATTAGATTTTGATATTTTTGAAGTTATGTGATTCTTACTAAGTATGTTTGAACTTATTGAGTCTTTTAGCTCATTAGTTTGTTCATATTGCAGGTAAGAAACCTGTCCAATAGACTCTATGGATGGCGGTAAGATGTGCACGTGTTAATGGGATAGGGAGTCCACTGTGGATTTCGGTCCTGTTATCAGTCTTCCGCTGAGCGAAAAGTTAGTGAATTGAAGAGAATGTGTTTTGAAAAATACAGTATATATATGTTGTATGTTGTACATTATGTTGTACTCAAAATGACAACTAAAAATTAGTATTATATTTTACATGGCTTTCATATTTGGCTTTCTTATAAAGAAAGTATGTATTAAAAAGAAAGGAAAAAAAATTGGCCGAACTTTTGAGCCCTGAAAAGTGAGAGTTATGAGAAAAAGAGTTTTAAATGGTGATCTGGATTCGGCACACGGGCTATCTTGGGCAGCAACAGAGTCGGTTCATGACAGTTTTGCTTAGTTGGATTCGGGGGCGCCACATATAAATGACTGAAAAATTAAATAACCTATTCATGATCCTATCTTAGAAAAAAGAAGAATTAAAGATTACAAAATTACATTCAAAACATTATTTGGCTCTTGAATTTTATTCCATCTTCACATATCCATCTTTATGTAGCTCCTCCATTTATTTCTCATCCTAAAAATTATTTAAAATTCAAATTTTCAAAAAATTCAAATTTTAAACAATTTTAAATTTCATGTATAATAATATGTAATTTCAAAATTTAAAATTATAATTATATGATATGTAATTTCAAAATTTAAATTTACAATTATATAATTTTATACATAATTTAAAATTAAATATCAAATTTAAAAATTAAAAAAATTTGAACCACAGGCCTGAAGGTTTGTAGCCCCTAAGTGCTGCCCAAGCCCATGGTGAGGCCTGCATTCCCTTGCAGGGGCTACTTGCAGCCTCACCGGGTTGCAGGTTAAGGGGTTGCAACAAGCCGCTAGGTTATATAGGCAAAGCCTATAACCATGGGCGGCAACCCTACTGCCCGCAGAGAGGGGCTGCAAGGCCCACAGCCATCTCCTTGGCATGCACTTGCATCTCGAAGTGCGTGTCAATATGCATACCGTCCCTGAGATTGGTTTTGTAAATTGTGCCACGGTTCCAATTTACCCATTAGGATCCAAAAAATAAAATTTGGATCCTAATTAAATTAGAATTTTCCACACAAAAAAAAAATTCAATCATTAAATTAAATTTAATTTTTAAGAAAAATAAATTATGACCTTCAATTTTTATCTCCTCCATGAATAATTATATAAAATTCCTATACCGTTTTTGGTGTACAAAAATTCTAAAATTTAGTGTGGCAAAAAATTAAAATCTATGAGAAAATTACAGTGACAATAAATCACTCCAATGGTAACATTAAAAATCCTAGATACAATTTTTTAAAATTCTAAGGAACCATGGCCGTTAAAATTGAATATGATAATAATAATTTTAAAAATTAAAATAATCACATACATCATACATAATACATGGTAATAACATAAAGGAAACCTAGAATGTCACTCTCTAAATATCAAATCCATACATAAAGGAGAAAATTGATCGTTTAATTCATGTATATGACATAATCACGAGTTGGCTATGATACTAATTGTAGAAAAAATAGTAAAGATATATACAGCAGAATTTTAAAAAAAATTTCAAGATCATTAAAAAAAACTTTTGTTACCATATACAATAAATTATTTAAAAATCATTATACCTTCCGAGGAGATCACCTGGAATGTTGAAGGATGTGACCAAAAGGCTTTAACCAACTAGTTTTCTTTACTATTCTCCAATTACTGGACGGTGGAGTATATGGGCACTACTCGGTTCCTCAATTGGCATTCTAGCGTAGCTTGTCTTCTTCTAACCACATAGATCTTTAATAATTTATTATTATAAGTGAGATATATAATAAAAAATTCACTCACTGGAGAATCTATGGTCTAAAGAAAATATGAGTCTTAAGGGTCTGATTTACAGAATTTCGTTAGGTGGCTTTCAGAATTTGAATAGAACTCAAGAGAAGATTTCTCTCTCTCTCTCTCTCTCTCTTCCTTTCACCAAAACTGAATCTTTCCTGGGGATAAGCCCTAAAAAATTCCGCCATTCAGGGAGAATAGGATTCAAAATTCAAACAAGATTTCAGATAAGATTTTTCTTTCTCCTCCCACTTCAAAATCCAATTTTTACCCTTAGAAATTCCTACATAAAAGTTCAGCTTCCACTTGATTTGTGAATCAAAATTTGATTCAAATTTCAAACTCCACAAATCTTGTTATTTTGTCTATATAGATAATTTTCCGCAACTCTAACTTAAATTTAGATAAAATCATGGCAATTCGAATAATTATGTAATCTCTTCTCCAAAACAAAATCAAATTAGAAAAAAATTCTAGCCTTCTAAACCCCTTAAAAAATCCCCTCTTTATGTGTGCTAGAACAGGATTTTTTTCAATTCAAATTCAATAGAATAACCTTTAAATTTCAAAATTTTTATTCAAACAAGATTTTCAAATTTAATTCAATCTTATATTTATCTTTTGATAGATGAATACAATTAATTTAAATTTTAAATCTTATCTTCTAACATAAATATTCACCTAAATTAAATTTTATCCCATTTATTGAATAACACGAAATTATAATTTTGCCCTTAGCTCTCAAAAAAAAAAAAATCCTACACCTTATTATAGGTGATCTTGATTTTTCTCTTCACTAAATGTAAGATTACAAGCAATAAAAAATATCCCAATTAATTACTATATGTTAAGGAATTTTATGGAGCTAATAAAGGGATTGATTGGACATATATAATGTGGACTTTAATAATTCATGTAACTATTATTTAATACCGAATAAACCCATTACACAATTATTAGTTTCAGAGTCACACCACTATAGACCTAAAATTATACTCCTAATTATATATCGTATTACACAAGCCAATGATAAGCTACCATCCAATGACCTTGTCATTGATGCAATACCCTAATATGATATCTATGATTAACCTTAGGTTAAAATCTGTTCGACCTATTGATCAAGCTTTCTTAAAGATCCATTATACATCTGATTAAGAAAATGATTATTCATCATGTGTAAATAAGAAGTCATTTAGCAAGCAAACTGTAGGAAATTAAATCTGTAAAAACATATCAGAGTGGCACAGCGGAATAATAAAAATTTTTCAGATCGTTAAACATCTCATGATGCCATATACAAAAACCAACAACAACTTAAACTCATATCTCAAGGATGCCAATCTTACAGGAGGAGAATGACCGGAGGGCTTCAACCAACTAGCCTTCTTTACTATTCTCCAATTCCCGAATGACTAAGTGTGTGGGCACTCTGAATGTCGATCGGTATGCTAGCACTGCTAGTCTTCTTCCGACCACCTAGATCTCTAAAGAACTTATTGTCACAGTGAGTTATGCAATAATAAGCCTGCTCACCTAAGAGTCTGTAGTCTCAGAGAATTGGAGTGACAGGACCTCTATTTATAAACTTGCATTAGGTGATCCTCTGAATTCAAATTACATTAGGAGAAGATATTCTTCCTTATCCATAACCAAAAAATCCGAATTTTCCAAGGGGAAAATCCCAACTAAAATTCAACCACTTTAGGATTATACAATTCAAATTTAAATAAGATTTTAATTTGAATTTTATCCCCTATTTTCCAACCAAAAAATATGAAAATCCTTAAGGATTTTCACAAATATTTTCAGCCACAAAAGTTAACGGAAAAATCAAAATTCAACTAGGATTTTCAAGCTTGAATCTTATCTCATCCTTATCCAAAATAACTGAAAATCTCCTAGGAGATCTTCCTCAAAATTTTGGCTATAATCAGGGAGGAGAGAATCCAAATTCAACTGGGATTGAAACTTGAATTTTTTCTTAAATCTTATCCACAAAAATCTGAAAATTCCATGAGGATAACTCTCAAAATTTTCGTCCATTATTGTTAGGATTTGGATTCAAAATTCAAGTAGGATTCTAACAAGATTTTCCTCTCCATATCCAACTCAAATTCGAATTTCATTCCTTGTGGATTTACCACAAGAAATTCAAATCCTATTTTAACTGTGATTCAAAATTTGAATTTCAAATTTCAAATTTCAATTTCAATTTCAAATTTCAAATTTCAAATTTCAAATTTCAAATTTAAGTTTCAAATTCAAATTTCAAATTCGAATTTCAATTTCAAATTCAAAATTCAAATTTCAAATTTCAAATTTCAAATTTCAAAATCCACAAAATAGTTGTATTTCAAATTCTTGTTCTCATGGATAATTTTCTACAACTCCAATCTAATTTCAAATAAAATCATGGCAACTTTATTTGGAGTTCGAATAATTGTGTACTCTATTATCCAAAACAAAATCTGAATCCAAACGGAGAGAATCTTGTCCACCATCCTAATCCTATGTCAACACCATCCATGCATAATCAACTAGCCAATAGCACACTCAAATCAATTTTGCCAAACGTTAAGGAATTATGTGGAGCTAGTAGAGGGACCAATTAGACATATATGATCGGGCTCCCGTGAATCCATATGATCATCATTCTTTACCGAACAACTCAATCATATGATCACTAATTTCAGAGTCACACCACTATAAACCTGAAACTAAACTCCCAATTATATACCGTATTACGTAAGCCTGTGATAAGTTATTGTCCAATGACCTTGTCATGTATGCAGAACCCTCATATGATATCCATGATCAGTCTTAGGTCAAAGTCCGTTTAATCCTACTGATCAGGCTATCTTAAAATTCCATTATACTACTAAATAAAGAAAATGATTATTCACCATATGTGAATAAAAATCATCTATCCAGCAGACGACCCAAGGCCTTGTCCATTTTCACATCCAGTATAATGCCTTTGAGAGGATACCCTTAACTCTTTATTAGAGCTATATTTCCGATATCTGTAAACAAACCCTTCATCGTATACAAGTCATGCACCCAACGAACTGGTGTATAAGCTTACTACCTCTAAGACGCTTTAGCCATTGGAACATCAAAGTACACAAGTCATATACATGAAGCTGTTCATCTACTTAGGATTAAGGTTACTACACAATGAATGTCAAAAGCATATCGATCCACTTAAAGCGGACTTTGTAGATCAATCACGCTTTAGTCCCAGTCTAATATGTCACCACCAAGCAATATATCTATGTCTCTACTTGGGAGTCTATGCTCCAGACAATCAAGGCAAATCGTCTCCTTCAAGGCTTTAGCCAACATAATAGTCTTCACATGAGTTAGATGCTCGATCTAACCCCATAGACTACAGACCATAGTTTAGACCGCTTACTTTAGAACATTGTCTTCTCGCATACAAAAGTCCATTACATGCAACGTTCTAACAGTTTTAACACAAGCAGTTAGGGAGTCATATTTGCTTACATTTACTTTAACATGTAAATAAAACAAGGACAGACAGTAATATAATGAATAGCCTCTATATATAATTTTATCATCTAGTTCAAAATAAATACATCAAAATGTCTCTAATGCTTAGGGCATTTCCTAACACAAACGACCTAAGGCCTTGTTTATTTTCACATCCAATATAATGTCTTTAAGAGAATAACCTTTACTCCTCATTAAATCTATGATTCTAGTATTTGTAAATAAACCCTCCATTATATACAAGTCATATACCTAATGAACCAGTCTATAAGCTTACTACCTCTGAGGTGCTTTAGCTTTTTGAACAACAAAGTATACAAGTCATACACATAAAGTGATTCACCTACGCAAGATTAAGGTTGTTGCATAATGAATATCAAAAGTGAATTAATCTACTCAAGTGAACTACTCAAATTAATTACATTTTGGTCCCAATTCGATATGTTACTACCAAGCAAGATATCTATGTCCTACTCGAGAGTTGATGCTCCATACACTCAAGATAAACCATCTCTCCAATTAACTTTAGATAACATAATAGTCTTAATATGAATTAGATGCTCACTCTAACCTTATAGACTATGGAATATAGATTTAGACTACTTACTTTAAAACATTGTTTTCTCGTATACAAAAGTCATACACATAATAAACTAGTCTATAAGCTTACTACCTCTGAGGCACTTTAGCTTTTTAAACAACAAAGTATACAAGTCATACACATAAAGGATTTACCTACTCAGGATTATGGTTATTGCATAATGAATATCAAAAGTGAATTAATCTACTCAAGTGAACTACGCAAATTAATTACACTTTGGTCCTAATTCGATATGTTACTACCAAGCAAGATATCTATGTCCTACTGAGAGTCGAAGCTCTATACAGTCAAGATAAACCATCTCTCCAATTAGCTTTAGACAACATAATAGTCTTAACATGAATTAGATGCTCACTCTAATCCTATAGACTATGAACTATAGATTTAGACTACTTACTTTAGAATGTTATCTTTTCGTATACAAAAGTCATTCACATAACGAACCAGTCTATAAGCTTACTACCTCTGAGGCGCTTTAGCTTTTTGAACAACAAAGTACACAAATCATACACATAAAGTGATTCACCTACTCAGGATTAAAGTTGTTGCATAATGAATATCAAAAGTAAATTAATCTACTCAAGTGAACTACGCAGATTAATTACACTTTGGTCTCAATTCCGTATATCACCACTAAGCAAGATATCTATGTCCTACTTGGGAGTTGAAGCTCCACACAGTCAAGACAAACCGTCTCTCCAATTGGGTTTAGACAACATAATAGTCTTAACATGAGTTAGATACTCACTCTAATCCCATAGACTAAAGACTATAGGTTTAGACTACTTACTTTAGAATGTTGTCTTCTCGTATACAAAAGTCTATTGTATATAATATTTTAACAGTTTAATAATAAGTAGTTAGTAAGCCATATTTGCTTACATTTACTGTAACATATAAATAGGATGAGGATATATAACAATGTAATGAATAACCTATAACGTATTATTAATTAGTTCAAAGTAAATGAAATACATAAAAATGTCTTTCTCGCTAAGGCATTCCTAACAAAGGTTATCCTCTTAACGACATTAAACTAGATATAAAATTGACAAAGCCTTTGGTCATTTGCTCCGTAAATGATTTTTTATTCACATATGGTAAATAATCTTTTTCTTAATCTATGTATAATGGATCTTTAAGATAGTTTGATCAAAAGATTAGGTAGATTTTGACCTAAAATTGATTATGAATATCACATGAGAGTGTTATATACATGACAAGATCATTGGATAATGGCTATTCACTAATTTGCATAATTCAGTATATAATTGAGAGTGTATTTTCAAGTTTATAGTGGCTTAACACTAAAACTAATAATTATGTAATGGGTTTACTCGATATAGAATAATAGATATGTAACTATTGGAGCCTACATTATATATGTCTAATCGGTCCCTTTACTAGTTCTGCATAATTCCTGTTAGGAAATGCCCTTAGCATGAAAAACATTTTAATGTATTTCATTTATTTTGAACAGGATAATAAATTATATTTAGAGGTTATTCATTACATTGCTATATTTCATCATTCTATTTACATATTAAAATAAATGAAAGCAAATATAACTCACTGACTGCTTGGGTTAAACTGTTAGAATGTTGTATGCAATGGACTTTTGTATGCGAGAAGACAATGTTCTAAAGTAAGCAGTCTAAATTATGGTCCATAGTTTATGGGGTTAGACAGGGCATCTAACTCACGTTAAGACTATTATGTTGTCTAAAACCATGGTGGGGACAGTTTGTCTTGACTGTCCAGAGCATAGACTCCGGAGTAGAGGCATAGATATATTGCTTGGTGGTGACATATTGGATCGAGACTAAAGCGTAATAGATCTACCTAGTCTGCTATGAGTGGATCAATCTGCTTTTGATGTTCATTATGTAATAACCTTAATCCTGAGTAGATGAACTACTTCATGTATATGATTTATGTACTTTGATGTTCCAATGGTTAAAGCATCTCAGAAGTAGCAAGCTTATAGACCAGTTTGTTGGGTATATGATTTGTATGCGATAGAGGGTTTGTTTGCAGATACTGGAATCATAGCTCGAATAAGGAGTTAAGGGTACCCTCTTAAAGGCATTATACTTGATGTGAAAATGGACAAGGCCTTGGGTCATCTACTAGGCAGATGACTTCTTACTCACACATGGTAAATAATCATTTTCTTATTCGGTAATATAATAGAACTTTAAGATAGCTTAATCGATAGGCTGAATGGACTTTAACCTAAGGTTGATCATGGATATTATATGAGGGTTTTGCATACATGACAAGGTCATTGGACAATAGCTTGTCATAGGCTTTCGTAATATAGTATATAATTGGAAGTTCAGTTTCAGGTTTATAGTGGTGTGACTCTGAAATTAGTGATCATATGATTGAGTTATTGGGTACAGTATGATGATCATATAGATTCGCGGGAGGCCGATTAAATATGTCCAAGTAGTTCCTCTACTAGCTCCACATAATTCCTTAATGGACGGCAAATTGATCAGGGTATACTTATTGGCTTGTAGTCTTACATGGATATAAGAAGGATGACAAGATTTTCTCCTAATTGAATTTGAATTTTGTTTTCAATAAGCGAATACACAATTATTCGAATTCTAAATAAAGTTACCATGATTTTATTTGAATTTGAATTGGAGTTGTGGAAAATTATCTATGAGGGCAAAAATTTGAAATTCAAGTTTTCTATGGAGTTTGAAATTTGAATTTGATATTTGAATTTGAAATTTAAATTTGAATTTTGAATTTGATTTTTGAATTTGAAATTTAAATTTAAAATTTGTATTTGAAGTTTGAATTTTGAAATTTGAACTTTAAAATTTAAATTCAAATTTTGAATTACAATCCAAGTAGTAACCGAATTATGCCAAATTCGATTTTCTAGTGGATATGGGAGAGGAAGATTTTATGTGAATCCTACTTGAATTCTGAATCCTTATTCCTTGCATAAAGTGGTCAAATTTTCTTTAGGCTTATCCATTAAGAAAGAATCGATTTTTGTATGGATAAGGATGAGAGAAAAATTCAAGTTTCAATCCTATTTGAATTTTGAATCTTTCCCTCACATGGTGTGGCTGAATTTCTCTATGGACAAAGCTTAAAGGAGAATCAGTTTTTGTGGATAAGGATGAGACGAAATTCAAGTTAAAAATCCTATTTAAATTTTGATTCGTCTCACACTTAATTAGCCAAATCTAGCCCTGCATTTTGGCCTTGGAGAAATCAGATTTAGTGGATAAGTGAGGAGATAAAATTAAAGTTAAAATCCTGTTTGAATTTTGAATAAAAAATCTTCTAAGGGTGGCCAAAACTTCCCATGTTTTTGGCCTATAGAGAATTTGGATTTTGTGTGGAAAAGGGGGAGAAAATCTACTCTTGGTCCAATTCAAAATTCAAGGGATCACTTTATGCAAAATTATAAATAAGGGTCCTGCCACTCCAGTTCTCTTAGACTACAGACTCTCAGGTGAGCATACTTATTATTGCATAAATCACTAGAGCAATAAGTTCTAAAAGAGATCTGGGTAGTCGGAAGGAGACTAGTAGTGCTAATATATTGATCAAGGATCCAAATGTCCACACACTCTGTTATCCAGGATTAGAGAATAGTAGAGAAGGCTAGTTGGTTGAAGCCCTCCAGTCATTCTCCTCCTACATCCTTGGTGTCCTCTGAAGGTATAAATTTATTATTGTTAGTTTATTATATATGACATCATGAGATATTTAACGATCTTAAAAAAATTTTGTAATTCCTCTATGTAATTTTTGTCGACTTTTCCTACAATTGGTATCAGAGCCAACTTGTGATTATGTCATGTACATAAATTAGACAATTATTTAGTCTCTTTAATGTATGGAGTATGTGGTTATTTTAATTTTTTAAATTATTATAAGCATGCTTAATTTTTTTTTACCGGTTATGGTCCTTAGAATTTAAAAAAATTATATCTAGGAATTTTTATGTAACCATGGGAGCTGTTTATCATCACCATAATTTTCCCATGGATTTTAATTTTTAGTCTTTTAGAATTTTTATGATTAGAATTTTGTACACCAGAAACGGTATAGAAAAATTTTATATAATTATTCTTGGAGGAGATTAAAGATTTAAGACCACAATTTATTTTTTCAAAAGTTAAATTTAATTTGAAGGTTGATTTTTTTTGTTGGGAAAATTCCAATCTAATTAAGATTCAAATTAATTTTTGGAGATCCTAATAGGTAAATTGGAATATGGCATAAAAATCCAGAATCGACTTCTGGAGAAGGGCCACTGGCCTTGTTGGGGCTATAGCCCCTGCCTTCCGGCAGGATGGGGCTGTGGCAGCCTCTGTCCAGGGCTGGACCACCCATAGCCGTAGGCTGTGCCTACAGCTAGGGGTGGCCGTGGCCCCCCTAAGGGCTGCTGAGGCCCTAGGGGTTGCAGCCTGGTGCTGCTGTGGCCCCCCAAGGGGTGCAGCCCAAGGCTGTCGGTGTTGTCTATAGCCTGACGGGCTGCTGCAACCCCCCAAGGGGTGTAGCCCATGGATGCAGGCGGCGCCTGTAGCCTAGTAGGGCTGCATCCGGCCTAGCCATGGGCTGCCAGTCACCCCAAGGACTGGGGCTACCCACAGTAGTTGTAGGCTTTCGGGCCCATGGGCCGACAAGCTGAGAGACGAAAAATTTCAATTTTTGGATTTGAGATTTAATTTTAAATCATGTATAAAAATATGTAATTGAAAATTTGAAATTTTTGAGCTTACATATTATTATACATGAAATTTAAATTGTTTAAAAATTTGAATTTGAATTGTAATTTAAATTTTTTGAAATTTAAATTTTAAATAATTCTTGGAATGAGAAATAAATGAAAATGCTATATGAAGATAGATACAAGAAGATGGAGCAAAATTTAAAGACCCAAAGAATGCTTTGGATAAAATTTTATAATCTGTTTTTTTCTTTATTCTAAGATGAGACCATGGCTTGGTTATTTAATTTTTCCGTCATTTATTTTTTCTGTGATATGTCATGGATGGATGAATATGTATTGATGGATGTTTTGGATGCATATTTGATAACATGTTATATAGGATAAGTGAATGCCATTCAAACTATATTGATCATACATATGTTTTTCAAAACTTGCATGTTTTTCAAAATACTGAGTGGGAGAAGGTTTCAAACAAAACCGACAATCTCCATTATTGATCCATATGTGAAAGCAAGGTAACGCCTCGCACCAATTCTGCCCTGACCACACCCCTCGGTAAGTGTTTTCCATCGCTGGTATACTAGGTTGGATCTCATATATAGAGAACGTGTTTGAGTATGATTCTATTCATGACCACCCTTCAGTTCTGCCCCGACCACACGCCTCAGTTGCAATGCTATATGTTTTTCAAGTTTCATGTAAGAACATACTCATATGTTTTGTTTGCTAAATTTTCTCTATATTTGCTTGGGCTTTGTAATGATACTCTTGTATAATTTTATTTCAATTCAAAATGTTATCGACACTCCTCATTTCAATACTTACTGAAAACAAACTAAATGACAATAATTCTAAAAACTGGAAAAGGAATATACTAATAGTTCTCAGTTGCGAGAGACACAAGTTCGTACTAGATGAACCATGCCCACCTGTGTGACGTCCCATGTCATTAGTGGCCCAAACCGTCACTTAAAAACTACTACTTGTACTAATACCGACTTTGCTTTAAAATTGATACTATGATTTTAGGGGATTTTTTTTAAGGCATACGTATTTACTATTCACATTGTATACTTTAAAAATACATCGTCTCAATCATTGGGAGTGCAATTACACATACACACTTATAATACTGCTTAACTATTTACTATTCAAAAATACTGTTTAACTGTTACTATTCAAAAATACACGGTTACTACTCAGAAATACTGTTTAACTGTTACTATTCAAAAATACTGATTACTCAAGCTGTGTGGAAGATTAACTTGGGTGTATCCATAACCTCGCCCTCACACATGCCTCCGCTGCCGCCATTACCCATTGATGTTTAAGCCATAGGATGCTTACCTACAACATGAACACACTTCGTGAGCTTTATGCCCAGTAAGTACAACATGTCATCTGCAAAACATGTTTGAAACATAGTACATACTTAAAATCATATAAGCATGCCAAGTATCAACATATACCACTTAATCATATTACATACCAGATCATCACATATCATATCACTGAATACAAAACTTCACATACTACATGCATAGTAGAAAACATCAAGTATTGTATGCATCTTACTGTATTTGAAAGCATAATGCACTATATCGTGACAATGCATGGTCCGATTATGTTCATTTTATGCTTCAATGTTCTCTTTCTTTCTTATGTCTACTTAGGGGCCGTGTGTCAGTACCGAGTGTACGTAGACCATCAAAAACGCCCGTGGCCACTAAAAACGAAGAGCCATCAATGGATGCTCAACTTACTTTAACTTGAAAAACCTTTTCAACTGAAAAGGCCGCTACGACAGGCTTATTAAATTTCCAACTTGTTTATCTGTTTTGGCGATATGCTCTTCTAAGTTGTCCCTATTCCTACGCGATAGGGATATATGGCATCTAACTTATTCTTTTATCAATCTATTTGATTGTGAAACTATATGCTCTTATACATATTGTGCAACAACGTGTGCATGGTATGCATACTTAACATACTATAAAATCATCATTTCAAACTCATTTTATTCATACTGTAGGCGGAGTTGTACTTACCTAGTTTGCAAACAAACTCGTATTCTCATCTTTGTCAAATTACAGGTTACTACCTATCATCAATAACGTATCTCATCAACACTTTTGTTGAGTCACTAATACTGTTAGTGACTTAAGTAGATAAAATCGCTTAGTACTGATTGCCGTCGATACTAACTCACTCTCTATACGTAGTTAATTAATTTATTATCTAATAAATTAATTAATGTCGTTCTTAGGTCACTATTATCGTTAGTGACAATAACTTGTGTTTCAATATGGTACCGAGGCCCATCGGTACCCTATTGGTCTTACTTTGGGAATTTGGCATCTATTTTCTATCATATTTGATTAACTTGTCTACTTGACAAACTAATCATCGTTCTTCACCATATCATTAAAAACACGATCCTTGAATAGTTGCCAACCAGTCAATTAATCGATTACCTCGCATGTCGTTAACTAGGTAGTCTACTGGGTTACTATCGCTTGTTTGGTATGGTAGCTTACCGAGCTACCCACGCTGTTTTAGTTATGTTTTTGAAAATCGTTTTGGTTGCCTTATAAAATTCTTGGGAAAATTATGTACTTTGAAACTGTCCCTTTATCACCCCG
This sequence comes from Antiaris toxicaria, assembly GCA_035233585.1. NCBI lineage: Eukaryota > Viridiplantae > Streptophyta > Magnoliopsida > Rosales > Moraceae > Antiaris > Antiaris toxicaria. The sequence continues at coordinate 28,383,332 of CP141157.1, forward strand.
TTAGAAGGTGGGGGACACTTTATTAAAACCACATTTTAATTTTAAAGAGTGTAGAACACATTTTGTTATTGTATTTTAAAGATGGTTTTTGAATCATTTACTGAAACCGTTTTAAAAATGTGTTTGAAACGACTTAGTTTGTAAATTTGGTAAACATAACATTTTTCATCTTCGATGAGATGAACAATTTTTGTGTTCACCTTAGAGCTCAAATTTGACTTGAATGGGTCCTAATCTTACTAAACCCGTGGTTACTTGTGCCTAGTTTTTGTAAAAATTCCAATTTTACGTTATGTTAAATATAGCTCTATTTGAGGCCCAAAACGGCTAAATTTTTAAAATACGCATAGATCATCTTAAAGGTTTCGACGAGATCTACAACTTTTATGTTCAACCCGAGATATGGTTTGGACTCTAAATGGTCCATTTTTGACAAAACCCGAGACTATGTCTGGGTTCAGATTTTTAGTCCTAGTTTTGGGTATCGAATGAATACCACTCGAAAAACCTATCTTAGTGTCGTTTTTGACCAAAGGCTATCTGATCCAAAAACGACCGCAACAAAATTTCCTTAAAACTCTGTGTTTACCAAATCCTAAATTTGGACCCTAAAAACGTCAAAATGGCCAAAACCCGTGGCCTTTCTTGGGGACAGATTGTGTCCAACCACCTAAAAAAAACATTCATTCTCACATATGCACATATCCATTTGTAAAAACATAAACCACAACCACATAACTTAACAATGAAAAGCTAAGGGCTCAAAATAAACTTATTACAACCTATTTGTATAAACAGATACACATAAATTTCTTAATCAAAACTTAAAACAACTAAACCACTAAAAAGGGTTTCGGTTTTACCTCTTGTGCTATGAACTAAGCACAAATCTGGGTCAAGGCTTAAGTGACCAAAATGGCCATGTGAACCAAAGAGATTGGGGTCAGTTTATGCTAGCAAAAATACCAAAATTTCCTCTTAATATTAACCCAAAATAATAACTAAAAATCACAAGGATCAGTTCTAAAACTTACCCTTAGGTGCACTTGAAATGGCTTGGAATGAAAACCTCTTGTCACAAGCTTGAAGGGGATAGATTTTTGGTAAACTTTTGGCTTGGTTTTAGGCTTGAAAAATGGTGGTTTTGGGGGTGTGCGATGGTCAGCTACAGCAAGGGAAAGAAAGAGAGAAAGGGTTGTGTTTTTGGAGTGTGAAAAAGTAGGAACAAAAACCTAAAGCCTTGGTCACCCTTAAATAGAAAAACCTAAGTAAAATTAACCAACCTTAAGCTCAATTAATTAAGCCAATCTTAAGCTAATTTGGTGACAAAAATCTGCCCATTTTAGCCCCTTAGGACCATGGGCTATGCACATTGAAGGAGGGGGGGAATAAAAAATTTGGTTGATGGCATGTGATGGAAATGTAACATTGTTTAATCAAATGTGTCATACCCTTTTCAATATTTTATTTCTACTTTTTGGTGCTATTTTTATAGCTAAAAATAGCTGCTTTTTAGCTAAGGGTACACAGTTTATAAGGCCAAAAATTCATCTGTATTTGCCTATCTTCACAGTCCAGTTTTCTACTGCGGTGTTCCGTCTTTTCTCCGCAGTGTTCTAATTTTCACCCGAAATTGGATTTTCTAAATCTGATTTTTATATTGATCATTTGTGGTTAGTTTGTACTGTCTAAGAGCCTATTTTATATCATTTTACTATTCATTTCCTATACTATGGTTGTGCCTAAACTGTGTTGTCCTTGTGCACGCAAAACAAGGCGTTCCTATGCAAAATTTCAAACACAACCTCTCTTGACTAATTTGGATATGCTAATTTCAATTTTATCAGTTTTACGTCCATCTGAGGTTGTCTAGACCAGTTTTCGAGATCTGTGTGACCCCATCTCGAAAAACGTATCAGGTGTCCGATTGACTAATTTGGACGTTTTGAGTCTAAATATATTAGTTTTGGGACGAGAAAAGGTCGTCTTGACCCTCTTCCTGATAATGCGTATCTCCCAAACAAAAATTCTCGTTTTATGCCCAATTAACCAGATTAAGCCTACTGACTTTTAATATATCAGTTTTATGTCAAATTAAGGCTGTTTTGGCCATTAATCTGATACTGCGTTTTTTACTATTCACTGTTTTCTGTTTGACTAACTAGTCTGAGTGTTCTGACTCTAATTTTTTCAGTTTCTGGGTGAGAAGAGGTCATCTGGACCTTCGTTTTCGGTACTATACCTCTGCTAGGGTATTTCTCGCTGTTGTGCTCAGATGTTTGATTCGAGCATTCTGACGAGCTGTTCATCAGTCTTGTGTTAGGAAATGGTCATCTGGACCAATTTCCTGATACTGTGCATCTTATACACTTGTACATATAATAGGGTGGACCGATTTCATTGCCGATCGCCCCTTTCACTGTATGAATAATAATTAGATATTGTTGTTCCTGTTTAATCTATTCAACTGGAAATTATGTTGTATTTTTCAACTTAATTACTCATTACATAGTAATTAGATTTCACGCATTACGAGAGTCTTACAGCGGCTCTCTGCTCAATACACGGCCATGTCCTGAAACACAGCCTTCTACATGCATACGGTTCAATCAGTTCACGACCACTTACACGGCCGTGTACCTGACCATATTCTTTAAATTTTGCACTAAAAAGAAACACTAATTTATACCAAATTCATTTCTTAAATTCTCATTAACCAGTACTTAGGTTACATGAACAGGGCGGTCTTTACAATCTACCCCTCTTTACTCAAAAATTAGAATAATTCTGGGAAGTCTCTTTTCATATCCTTTTCCCATTTCCATGTGGCTTCTTCTATATTGTGGTTCCACCATAACACTTTTACATACAAAATTACTTTATTCCTAAGGACTTTATTTTCCTTGGCTAAAATTCGCACGGGTTTTTCTTCAAATGTCAGATCGGTGTGGACTTCTACTGGTCCTTAGCTTGAGATATGGGAGCTGTCCAGCATGTACTTCTTCAGCATTGAGATGTGGAAGACATTATATACTGAAGCTAATTCGGGAGGGAGTGCTAATCTATAGGCCACCTTCCTAACTCTCTTGATAATCTTGAAGGGTCCTATGTACCTAGGACTCAGCTTCCCTTTCTTCCCAAAGTTCATTATCCCTTTCATGGGTACCACTTTGAGAAAGACAGAGTTTCCTTCTTGAAGCTTGAGGGGTCTGCGGCGTTTGTCTGCATAGCTCTTCTGACGATTATGTGCTGTATCTAGCCTATCTCGTATTAACTTTACATCTGCTGTTGTATTCTTAATAAAGTCCGTGTTGGTAAGCTATTTCTCTCTAGTCTCGTACCAGTGAATCGAAGATCGGCATTTTCTTCCATAAAGTGCCTTATATGGTGCCATCCCAATCGAGGAATGGTAGCTATTATTGTATGAGAACTCTATCAGAGGTAGCTTCTAGTCCCAATTCCCCTTGAAGTCTAGGACACAAGCTCTCAACATATCCTCTAACATCTAAATGGTTCTCTCGGACTGACCGTCGATCTGAGGATGAAAAGCCGTGCTGAACTTCAACTTGGTCCCCAACGAGGCTTGGACGCTCTGCTAAAACCTGAAAGTGAAGCATCCATCGCAATCTAAAATGATTGATTTTAGTATACTAGCAGCCTTACTATCTGAGCTACATACATTTCGGCTAGTCTTTCCACCGAGTAGCTTAGTTTCATAGTTAAAAATCGAGCTGATTTCATCAATTGGTCCACAATTACCTAGATTACATCATTGTCGCTTGATGTTTTGGGAAATCCGACCATGAAATCCATTATAATCTGCTCCCATTTCTACTTGGGTAGCTCGATTTTCTACAGTTCTCTAGCCGGTCGTTGATGTGCTACTTTAATTTTCTAGCATGTGAGTTATCTTGCAATGAACTCGACGACGTCGTTCTTCATCGTAGGCCACCAAAACTCTCTTTTAAGTCCTTGTACATCTTATTCGCCCCTAGATGATGTTTCATGAGCCTCTGAAAGGATCTGCTTCTTGAGTTCCTCATCCTTCGGAACACACACTTAATCTCTGAAATAGAATATGCCATTCTTAAAAACTTGAAATTCTGAACTCTGGTCCTCCGTTGCCTCCCTTTTGTGCTTATTCAGGGACGAATCAAGGTTTTAGCCGGCCTTAATCTCTTCTAGGAGTGTTGATTGGAGGATTATTTCAGACAACCTCCCAGCTAAAATCTCGATTTCACTGTTGTGTAGCTCCTTTTGCAATGCTTCTGGCAAGGTGTGGATAGCCATAAGCGATGAAAAGTGCTTTCTACTCAGCGCATCGGCCACCTTGTTGGCTTTTCCTGAGTGATATAGGATTTCACAATCATAATCCTTTATAAGTTCCAGCCATCTTCATTACCTCATATTAAGCTCCTTTTGTGTGAATATGTATTTGAGGTTCTGGTGATCCATATAAATCTCACACTTAATACCATATAAATAATGCCTCCAAATCTTGAGCGTAAAGACGACCACTGCTAGCTCCAGGTCATGTGTCGGGTAGTTCCTTTTGTGGTTCTTAAGTTGTCACGAAGCGTATGTGACTACTCTACCATTTTGCATCAGTACAGCTTCTAGTCCAGTCTTGGATCCGTCACTATAGATCACAAAGTTTCCTTGACAAGCTTCTAGAATAGTTAATATCGGGGTGCTCGTGAGTCTCCGTTTCAACACCTGGAAGCTCCTTTTGCACTTATTAGTCCATTCATACTTCTTCTTTTTCTTGGTGAGCGCTATGAATGGTGTGGCTAACTTTAAGAAGCCTTCAACAAAGCGTCGGTAATATCCTGCTAGTCCGAGGAAACTACGGATTTTCGTCACATTCCTCGAGGCCGGCCATGCGTTAACTGCCTCTACTTTCACTGGGTTTACTGATACTCCCTCCTTAGAGACTACGTGGCCAAGGAAGTGAACCTTCTCCAGCCAAAACTCACACGTGGAGAATTTGACATATAGTTGATGATCCTTTAGCTTGAGTAGGACGGCCCTCAAATGATCCTTGTGCTCTTCCTTTGCCTTTGAGTATACAAGTAAATCATCGATAAATATAATGACAAACTTGTTTAGAAAATCCTTGAACACGTGGTTCATCAGGTCCATGAAGGCTGTGGGGGCATTAGTTAGTCCGAACGACATGACCAGAAACTCATAATGTCCATATCATGTTTGGAAAGCCATCTTGGGTACCTCTTCCTCCCGGATTCGTAACTGATGGTACCCAGAATACAGGTCAATCTTGAAGAACACTGCAGCACCTCGGAGCTGGTCGAATAAATCGTCAATCTGTGGCAACGGATACTTATTCTTTATCGTGACCTTGTTCAGCTCCCTATAGTCTGTATACATTCTTAGCGTTCCATCCTTTTTCTTCACGAATAAAACAGGTGTTCCCCACAGTGAACAGCTCTGTCAGATGAAGCCCATGAAGCCCTTGTCCATCAGATCCTTCAATTAAGCCTGAAGTTCTTTTAGCTTTGCCGGGGCCATTCTATAGGGGGCCTTAGAGATGGGGACTGATCCTGGTAAGAGCTCAATCTCGAATGACATCTCTCACTCTGGTGGAAGTCCTGGAAGACCCTTTGGGAGTTCTTCTATGAACCCTCAAACCACTAGTACACTATCAGGTCTTATCTTTGCCTCCTAGGTCTTGTCCACTATGCGTGTGCAGAAGCCGATGCATTCACTGGATAATAGCTTATGAGCCTTTATTGTTAATATCATCATCTTTAGTTGCTTCAACAATAACCCCTTGTAGACAAACTTCTCATGCCCAATTGGTTCGAAGGTAACCTCCCGTCTTCGATAGTCTATGACAGCGTTATACATGGTGAGGAAGTCCATTCCCATGATTACATCGTAGTCATACATGTCGAGGACGATTATGTCCATGCTCAACTCTCGCCCATTGATAACTACTGGCACGTGGCGTATCCAATAATTCGACATCAAAACTTCTCCTGAAAGAAGGGCAGTTCGAAAAGTTTGATTCATTCTATCTACATTCTGGTATATCTCTCTAGCAAACTTTGAGGATGTAAATGAATGCATGGCTCCAGAATCAAATAAAACTAGTGGAGTAGAGTTGGTGATAGAAAGCTGACCTGTCACCATCGTCGAGGTTCCAGCTTCTACATCCTCTCGAGTGAAGGCATAGATCCTCCCTTAAGTGTCTAATGCCTCCAATCTACCCTGAACGATTAATGGACCCTCAATCCTGGTCTAGTAGCGGCATACAATTGGCTGCTAGGGGTACGAGCTTAGCCTTGTTGATTCTATGGGTTAGAGCGGTAATACTTGGCATAGTGGCCTTCCTTGCCACATATATAGTAGCCACTGGTTCCTTGACAACATTCTCCTGGATGGTTTTCCCCACACTTTAGGCAAGGCGGGTGTGGGTTGCCATTTCTTCCTCAGTTATTCTTCTTCTGAGGGAAGTTCCTCTACTGCCCTTGGTTACATTGGTTCCCCTTTCTTTTGTTGTTGTTATTGTGGGACTGCCTGTTGTGTTGGCCGGTCCCCATGTTATGCCCCTTGTGCTGTGACTCAGGGTTTGGTCTTCCTTTAGTCTGCTTCGCCTTGAAGATTTGGGTGCTTCTTTCTTTGTCCTGAGCCAACTAATACTCTACTTGGATGGCTCGACTGACACATTCAGCCACAGTTACGGGTCCGTGGCTTCCACTACAGACTTAGACAGCGATGTCCGTTCGGAACATTTTCAACATCCTTTTAACCTTCTCCTTCTCCGTTGGCACTAAGTCTAGGTAGAGTTGAGCCAGCTGCTCGAACTTCCTTACTGCCTCCATGACAGTCATGCTTCCCTGGCGTAGATTGTTGAACTCGTCCTGCTGGGCCACTAGGGCCTCGTCACTAAAATACATCTCTTTAAACTGGTCCACAAAGTCTGTCCAGCTCATCTCGTTAATGTTCCTCTGGATGGCCACAGTCTTCCACCATTGGCATGCCCCTTTGCGTAGGGCAAGGGATGCATATAGTACTTTTTCCTTTTCTATCAATCCTACAAGGTCTAAGATGACCTGGATATCGGTCAGCTTATCATCAGCTTCGATGGGGTTCGTAGTTCCTTCAAATTCTGGCACCATCATGCACTTGAATTTCTTATACAAGTCACCTTCCCTAGGGGTTGGCTGAAGAGCATTGACTGCTATAGGGGCAGCCACTATTGAGGGTGCTGACGTTGTTTGGACTAGTGGGGCCGCTTGCTCCTTAAGAGTGTCGGAGGCTACTAGAGCCGCTTGGACTGGCACCTCTAATGGTTGTGGTGCCTGGGGTTATCGGTCTAGCAGCTCCCTCAACTAGGTAAGTTCTTGCTGTTAAGTTTCCATCATGGCTTGATGGCGGTGAGCTGTGCCATTAGCTCGTCTTCATGAGTGGCTTGATTTGTGTGAGATCTCGTTCTTGCCATCGCTTCCTATGTAACACTATCACACAGCAGAGAAAGAAAACATAAGTCTTTTAAGTGCTATACTTGGGACTCGTATCACATATATTTTTCTTACTTATCAATCTTACTTATAGGTATGCATATAATAACTTTATCTTTCTTATATTGTGATGTTCAATACAATTGCCGCATTGTATTGAAACATCGTCTGAGTGCCAGAAACCGTCTTGCACTTTTTGTCTCACTACTGACATGTGTCGAATCATCAAACTTAGGCCTTTTGGGCAAAACATTACTGTTTTTTATAATATTACTCAAAAATATATGTATATATATATTCAAAACTCTAGTTCAGCGGGAGTGACACACACTTCCCAATATATGTTCCCAATAAGTACATTAAGCTATGTCTGACAGGGAAAGCTACTGCTTCCCCCTATATATTTACATAACTAAAATTCCCGCGACAAGGGTTACTACTACACAAAGGACACTCCTAACTCCTTGTTGGACATCTCCTCGTCATCACTGTCGCTAAGGGAAAACTCCTCTGGATCCTCATCCTTGTCTCCCTAAATAATACTAGTTTCATCATCACTGGCAATGATGACTTAGGACTCATACATCCCCATCCACTCGTTGTCACTGAAGTGATCGGGGATCTCCTCCCCCTCATTATCGGGTTGGGCATCATGGAGAGCCTCATCATTGTCTTCCCATAGGTGCTCGGGAGACAAAGGGGCTGGCTTGGGGTTCTCCATCGGGTCCTCATTGCCTTCGGGTACTGCTGGCTGGTGTTCGGCCATGAACTCCTCATCAGCTGGTTGGGGTGCAGGGTCTACTAGGTTGCCTCCCATGTCAACAGTTGCTACTGGAATGCCTTGGATAGGTGCAGGGTTGAGCACTTCTCACTCAGCTTCTACTATGTCCTGGGTAAGGCGCCTCAGGTCTTCATGTTGCAAATTATAGGGAATGAGGTCCCTCACGTACCATGGTATCCCTTTCCATAACAAGTCAGCCATCTTTGCAAATGACCTGTCTACAGGGATATAAGGTAACATGGCATCTAGAAACCTTTGATGGTAGTGTGCCATGGCCTCTCCCTCATAAACATCCTAGATGTCAGAGAGGACCTGATACCACCCCTCGTCCATATCATCGCAAATATCTCTGTCTCTAGCCGGTCCATTGGAATTACAGAGGTCTTGGCAGAACTCAGCCCATTGCATCGTCAGATCCGTAATCCTACATCGTCTGTTCCACCATTGCATCACTGGTCCCTCCAACCGACTACAGGCCAAAACCACTTGTAGGCGGGGTGGGATATGACAAGCTTTGAAAATCACCTCTATGTAGTGGATCCAATATGCGAGCTCATTTAGGTAGCGACCATCATATAGATCTGGTCGTATGGTGGCAAAAGCTAGGCTCACTTGACGATCTTTTTGTACTTGGTGGGGGTTAATTGGGGCGGCCATTATCTCCTATTATAATTTAAATGTTAACTTATATTCTAACTCTAAAGGAAAAACAAAACTAACTTACTTGGACAAATGAGACAGGTGTGTAGCGATATGAGGTAAGTTGGCAGGATACCGCTCTGATGCCAATTGTGACGTCCCTGTGCCCTTAGTGGCCTGAACCGTCACTTAAAAACTACTACTTGTACTAATACTGACTTTGCTTTAAAACTGATACCATAATTTTAGAGGATTTTTTTTGAAGGCATACGTATTTACTATTTATGTACGTATACTTTAAAAATACATCGTCTCAATCATTGGGAATGCAATTACATATACACGCTTATAATACTCTTTAACTATTTACTATTCAAAAATACTGTTTAACTATTGCTATTTAAAAATATTGTTTAACTGTTACTATTCAGAAATATTGTTTAACTGTTACTATTCAAAAATACTGATTACTTAAGTTGTGTGGAAGATTAACTCGCGGTGTATCCATCACCTCGCCCTCACATCTGCCTCCTCCGTCGCCATCGCCCATTGATGTTTAAGGCATAGGATGCTTACCTATAGCATGAACACACTTCGTGAGCTTTATGCCCAGGAAGTACAACATGTCATCTGCAAAACATGTTTGAAACATAGTACATACTTAAAACCATATAAGCATGCCAGGTATCAACATATACCATTTAATCATATCATATACCAGATCATCACATATCATATCATTGAATAGAAAACATTGAGTACTGTATGCATCTTATTGTATTTGGAAGCATAGTGCACTATATCATGACAATGCATGGTCCGATTATGTCCATTTTATACTTCAATGTTCTCTTTCTTTCTTATGTCTACTTAGAGCCCGTGTGTCAGTATCGAATACACACAGACCACGAAAACGCCTATGGCCACTAAAAATGAAGAGCCATCAATGGATGCTCAACTTACTTTAACTTGAAAAACCTCTTCAACTGAAAAGGTCGGTACGACACGCTTATTAAATTTCTAACTTGTTTATTTGTTTTGGCCATATGCTCTTTTAAGCTGTCCCTAATCCTATGCAATAGGGATATATAGCATCTAACTTGTTCTTTCATCAATTTACTCGATTGTGAAAGTATATACTCTAATATATGTCGTGCAATTCATCAATCTACTTGATTGTGAAACTATATGTTCTTATACATGCTGTGCAACAACGTGTGCATGTTATGCATACTTAACATACTATAAAATCATCATTCAAACTCATTTTATTCATATTGGAGGCGGAGTTATACTTAGCTAGTTTACAAGCAAACTCGTATTCTCACCTTAACTTACAGTTTACTACCTGTCATCAATAACATATCTTATCAACACTTTTACTAAGTCACTAATACTGTTAGTGACTAAAGCAGATAAAATTGCTTGGTACCGATTGCCGTCGGTACTAACTCGCTCTCTATACGTGATTAATTAATTTATTATCTAATAAATTAATTAATGTTGTTCTTAGGTTACTATTACCGTTAGTGACTATAACTTGTGTTTCAGTATAGTATCGAGGCCCATCGGTACCCTATTGGTCTTGCTTTGGGAATTTGGCATCTATCTTCTATCGTGTTTGATTAACTTGGCTACTTGAAAAACTAATCATTGTTCCTTACTATATCGTTCAAAACACGGTCCTTAACTGGTTACCGACCAGTCAATTGACCGGTTATCACACGCGTCGTTAACTAGGTAGTCTACCGGGTTACTATTGTTTGTTTGGTGTGGTAGCCTACCGAGCTACCCACACTGTTTTAGTTATTTTCTTGAAAATCATTTTGGTTGCCTTATAAAATTCTTGGGAAAATTATGTGCTTTGATACATCCCCTTATCACCTCATTGGAAGGTAGGGGATGTTCTATTAAAATCACATTTTTATTTTAAAGAGTGTCGAACACATTTTGGTGTTGTATTTTAAAGATGGTTTTTGAACCACTTATTGAAACCGTTTTAAAAGCGTATTCGAAACGACTTAGTTTGTAAATTTGGTGAACATAACATTTTTCATCCTCAATGAGATGAAAAATTCTCGTGTTCACCCGAAGCTCAAATCTAACTCGAACGGGTCCTAATCTTACTAAACCCGTGGTTACATGTGCCCAGTTTTTGTAAAAATCATAGTTTTACATTATCTTAAACACGGCTCTATTTGAGACCCGAAATGGCCAAATTTTTAAAATATGCACGAGTCATCTTAAAGGTTTCGACAAGATCTATAACTTTCATGTTGAGCCCGAGATCCAGTTCAGACTCTAAATGGTCCTTTTAAACAAAACCTGAGACTATGTCTGGGTTCAGATTTTTAGTCCTAGTTTTGGGCACCGAATGAAAACCACTCGAAAAACCTATCTTAGTGTCGTTTTTAGTATGACGCCCCCTGATTCCGACCACTTGCAACTATCATGAATCGACTCTATAGCCGACCAAGACAGCTCGTGTGCCGAATCCCTGTCGCCAGTTTTAAACTCTTTTTCTCACAACATTTAATTGTCAGGGCCTAAAATTTCACCCATAATTTTTTTTATACATACTTTCTCTTAAGAAAACTAAGTAAGAAAGCCATGCCATATACTAACTTTTATATGTCTTAATAAAGTACAAAATAATATACAACATATACTACATATATATGTATTGTATATTTTGTTTCCAAATATATTTTCTTCAACTCAAAAAGCTCAACGGAAAACTTATGGCAGGACCAAGTTCACGGTCAGTTCCCTATCCCCTTGACACGTTCGCATCCTACCGCCATCCAGAAATCTACTGGATAGGTTTCTTACCTGCATCATGAACAAACTGATGAGCTAACAGGCTCAGTAAGTTTAAACATACATAGTAAGAATCATATTGATTCAAAAACACTAAAAACTCAATTTCCTATAAATAATACCATTTACCATAAATAGTACTATTCACATAAATAGTGACTTTGACCTTTGACCGATGGATAGTAGCAGTTACCCTAACTAGTTACTATTCACTTTACCCTGACGAGGTACTATTCACATATCCTAACCGAATTTACAATACTCTAGTGTAAACTTCGGTTATGCTCAATTATGATTTTTTCCTTTTATCAATTGATCATTCTCTATTTGATTTCTAGTTTAGAGCTCTGTTTATAGCAGTACCAATGATTATTAGTGCGTTAACTAGGAGGGTCTAAGCAAAGACCTTAGAACATCGGCCTCTACAGCCCTGATATCCTCGTAGGATCTGAGAAAAACCTCCACCACTATGTTGGAGGGGCGGTGCGCCTGTCACGGCCCAAAATTTAGACACATGACACGGCAGCCAAATCATAATATCAACCCGAGATTTAAGGAAAAACATTTATTACGAAGAGCGGGTCAACATTATAATTTAGCTAAGCCTAATTATTTATAAAGTAGCATCATAACCACATAATAAAATAAAGGAGAAAATAAATGCTTTTTAATGCGGAAATCAAACACAAAATCGGTTTTCAAATGAAATTACCAACCATAAAATATTCCCAAGCATAAAATTTAAATAACGTGAAATAAAGTACAAACTTAAAGTCTCATTACATCAGAACGAGAAACATAAAGAAGAAGATGGAGAAAACGGATATCATCATCTTCGATAGTAACGGATATCTCAACGATTTTCGGAACTGCTACCTCCCGCACTTGGAAGTAGTCATTTCGAAATCACAAAGAAAAGGGACGTGAGCGCTGGCTCAGTAGGACAGAAACAAAGGTGGATTAAACAGGTAGCATTTAAATGTATGGCATAATATTCGTTTCCAAAAATAAAATCAACAATTTAAGAATACATGGCATAATAATCATTTAAAACAAATAATCAACAATTTCGTGAAAACATTTTTAATATAAGTTTTATTCTGCTGAGGACTTAGCGTAGCTACAATATACGTGCCCCAAAATTAAAATAATAAATCATTAAAATAAACCATCATAATTTGAGTGAGGACTTGTCGTAGCTATAATATACGTGCCTCAAATTGAATTATCCTAGATCATCTCGTTACGGTTTAAATAGGCCGAACGGCCCTGCGCAGGTTTAGGGACCTTCCCCCATGGCGTCAACTTTGGGACGCACGCATCATTTACAATGATCGTGAACTAGAGCTCAATTATGTTCACCGGATTATTCAAAAGATGGTATTTACCAAGTTATATTATGCCATAAATCAAAACACGTTTTAAAATACACATTTTATTACCAAATACGTTGCATGCGTTTATTTCATCAAAAACAATATAATAATTTCATAAACTGAAAACAGCATGCCATTGATAAAACAAGGAAATTTAAAACACTTGACTACTCTCAGAAAAGGCTAGAACGTCTTACCTCGATTATCGCACAAGCGTTACGATAACGTGATCCACAAATCCAGTAAGAACGTCAAATAAATCCTATAATCACAACATATGATCAGTCTAGGTCTAGACATAATCATCCAATCATTTTAGTGTGCCACAAAAGATTTCAAAACTTTTAATAAACATTTGGGATTTAAAATTTGTGAAAAACTCATAGTTAGGATATTACTGGACATGGACAGACTGACTTAGACTGATTGTAAAATTAATATTAATTCATTTTTAACCCCAAAAATTTTAAATTTTTAATATGTTAAACTAGACATCTGTCACTTTAATTCCATATAATTTTTATAATTTTTGGACATCGTTTGGTTATTCAATTAGGCCAAAAACCGAGGGGTTGTTTTCAGGCATAAAATCTGGGTTTCAGTTTCAGTTCAAAAACTGACACTTCTGTCCGCCTATCTTAGAAAAATATTTTAACTAGGAAAACGGATGATTTTGGTTCTGAAATTTTTCAGGCATTTAGGTGACATCTTGAATTTAATTTTAGGCTCAAGAATCACTCAAAAATCATTTTTAAAACTCAAGTTATGGCTGACATAAATTTACTGTTCATATGGTAATTTTCCAAATTTCCGTTTTTCTGTGTCCGAATTTCAATTAGTCTCAAATCAACTCAATTTTCATCCAATGATCACGAACTTTTGTGGAGGACCTTATTTATATGTGGTTAACACAACCCAAGAATCAAATTGACAAAAACATAAAATTTTACACATGTGATAATAGGGTTTTTGAAAGGGAAACAAAGAGGCAAAATTTTTAGGGTTTGAGAGAGAGATTCACACCTTGTTTGTGCTGCACTATTTTTGATGCTTGGTCTCCTTTTTGGCTGAAATTGTGTGAGTGTTGGGGTCTTCAAAACAGTAGGGAAAACAGTGGAGAAAACCATATAAATTTCGGATTTAAAATCAAAAGGAGAAGGAAGGAAAAAGTTGATTTCTCACCTTGTTTTTGTCTCAAAATTTGTTAAATCCTTGAGCTGCCTTTTGGTAGGTTTTTGTTTGCTGTTTTGGGGTTGTTTTGGGAGAGAAAATTCAGAGAGGAAACAAGGGGAGGCTGGCTGAATTTTTTGAGAGTGAAAGGAAGGGTGAATGAGAGTTAAAAGAAGGTTTTTATACTAGGTTTTGCTTTCCCTTTCTCTTCCTTGTTTGGCCGAAAATTTTAAGGGGCAAAAGGGAAGTTTTTGTACAGTTTTGAGGCTAGGGTTTCCTCTCTTATTCCCCTTAAGTGGCCGAAAATTATCCATTAGTTTTTAGGAAAAAAAATAATTTGAATTTTGAATGAGTTTTGACCTAGCTTTTAATTCAAATAAAATCTCCTTTATTTCCTACACTTTATGGCCGAAATTCTTCTTTATATTTAAGGGATGAAATTTAAATTTGAATCCTCCTTGGATTTGTGAGATTTAAATTTTAATTAAAAATCCCAAGTGATGGCCGAATATTTTAGGGTTTTTTTTTAAGTTAAAATTGTTGACTTTTTGAGCGGAATTTGACTAGGAAACCAACCTAGGGTTTCCAAAAGATTTTTAATTACTTTTTGGCACACTAATTTTATTTAAATTATATATTGACCCTTAAATAAAATTTAAGGCATCACAACGCCTTAATGGTTTCATTACCAACTTTCAATTTATAGTCTTGACCAAGTGATATCATTCATCACCTTAAGGTCACTATCCTCCATTGCCCGTCGGTCTTACTTATTCTCATTATCTGGGATATGTTATTCTAACTAATCCCCAAATGCCTATAGGATTTTGTATCTGGTGTACATCTAGTACAGAATAAATCAACATAGTATTTTATGTTACAGACACGAAAATACTTGAACTTACTAATACCATGCCAGTGTCCACTTCCAAAACTCCTCCGCAATTCTATCTCTATTTTGGGTTCCTACAGACATAATATTGTTTATTAATACCCTATTTTAATTATCACTTTAAATATACATTTATTTCACTTAATAATTCAACACTTTTAAATTTTATTTGTCGTACACGGTCTGCAATACGCCCGTGTCTCAGCCCGTGTACCTCTTCGGGTTTACTCTACACGGTCATGTTGTTTACTCTTTAGCCGTGTAACTGTACACGGCTTGATACACGCCCGTGTTTAAGCCCGTGTACCTATCGGGTTGCAACATTTTTCCTATACACGGTCGTGTATTCTTTTACACAGCCGTGTTCCTCGAAATTTTTAGATTTTTAACTCTAAAATCTTTATTTTGGGTTTTAGAATTTTATTTAAATTATTCTAGGTCTTTTAGGGTCCTTTTCGAGCCTTTCGGAAATTTTTCGTCAAAATGACCATTTTACCCCTAATGGGTCTCGGGACCGTAACTACTCCGTTCTATAATTATTCTCAAATTTTCTAAGTCCAATTATTTTAAAATACTATTCCCTAGGCTTCAGTATCATTTTACAGCTTAAATTGCTGCAAAATCTCTATTTCATTTTTCCCGGCCCTCGATTACTATTCATCCATCACCTAGGGGCGTTTTCTCGTTTTTCGAGCATTTCGGAGTCTCAAATGGCCCTTTCACTACTCATTAAACATTATTTATCCTGTCCCCGGCCCTCGATCCTTGAGAGGCCCGAGTTTCCTATCACGACCTATATTTTTCCCTCGTTTCTCAAAATAACCCTAACATGAAATTTTTTTCCTGTTTTAGGCATTTTAGTCTTTTAGGGTCGGTTTACTATTCCTTTTGGGTTGATTTTCCATTTCTAACCCTAATCTACCGAGGGGTCCCGGTTTCCTTCCTGAGTCCAATATTTTTACCCCTCGTTTCCCGAAATGCCCTTAAGCTGATTTTAGAAATTTCAGCAGTATTTTCGCTTATATTTTAAGGTTTCTCGGTATTAGGTACGCCTCAGAACCTTTGTACCTGCCACATACTATACCAGAGGCCTATTTTATACAAAGTTTCCAAACTTTATATAAAAATTTTCCACATGATTCAATATTCAGAAACCAACACAAACAACAATATTTTTCTTTCAAACTAGCCTCGGTTTACTAGTTAATCATACCAAAATAATTTTTCAGCACATCATATCATTCTTAGGTTTTCTAATGTGTAAAACAACATCAAAAACCTAACAAAATATGCATTCTAACCCTAGTATAGCCATGGATTTTTATACATAAACACATAGAAAAAACTCATTTTCTTTCCTAGGGTTTTTATCAACACTATTCAACATTAGAATTTTTCATTTCTTAATGTTCATACCCACGGTTTTAGCAAGAAATTTACATCAAAAATTTTCTTGTTTCCTTATTCCCATTCATGCTTAATTCAACACATAATTGAATGAACATAAACACTAAATCAAAACATCAAAACTCATGCATTTTTCACACCATTGATGCCACGGTTTTTCAAGGGAAACATGCAAAATTTTTGCTTGTTTCTAAACCCTAATTCATGCTTTAATTTCTACAACACCAAACTAATCACAACATCAACTAAAAAACAATTTTTTTTCATTGTTTTCACACTCTCATACCCATGGATTTTCTAAGGAAAATCAAAAAGAGAAGCTTTAATTTTGAAGTTTACCTTGACTAGTTGGTAACTTGATATTAGAAATGCAATGCAAGCTAAGTTTGGTGTGAAATTGAAAACAAAATTTTGGCTTTCAAGGGGGAGAAGGCCACGGTTTTGGTTGAAGAAAAAAGCAAGAGTTTGGCTGATTTTTTTCATTTTTTTGATTGAATTTTGATGCCTATTTATAGGCAAAAACCAAGGACTTTTTTGTAATTTTTTTCCCAATAATTTGCTAATTGTTCAAGGACTAAAAAGTAAGGATTTTGGGGCAAAAATCAAATTTTTTTCTTCTTCCTTTCCACATGGCCGAATGGCCTTTTTCCAAAAATTAAAAAAAAATTCAAATGGCTTTTTGGCAAGATCATGACCCTTGATCAAAATTTAGGACAATCCTAACCATACACCTTTCACTTTTACTTTCCAAATCATGTAAACTAAAATGGATTTATGACATCATCTTGATGATGTCATCCTACCATTCCTATTAATTCACTAATTAATTTGTGGTCAGTTTTTGATTGAAATTCGATCCGAACGGAACTTCACTGAAATCGCGTATGCGGGTTCTAAGCACCCCCGGTAGAGTCGGTTTGTCTTATTTTGCTTTTGTTTGATCAAAATTCTCTACCGTGAATTTCTATTGTTTTAGTGTATTTCAATGCACTCTCTAGGGTTTTCGACTCTGATTTCGAACCGTCTTACCCAATTATGCCCGATAAGATTTTCCATCTCTGAATTCGCACACTTTGACATTGCCAGAACATTTTTACACTATTCATAACAGTATTAAAACACAATTTTTTCATATTTTATTCATTAAAATTGTTATATTCATACAATTTTAATCTACTCTGAGAATCTAAAATTCCCGGTTATCATATTCACCCCTCCTTATAGAATTTTTGTCATAAAAAATTGAGAATAAATGGGGGTACAAATTTCTAATTTCGTCTTCATGTTCCCATGTAGCCTCTTCAATGTTGTGATTTCTCCACAGCACTTTGACTAATGGGATTGTTTTATTCATCAAAACTTTATCTTCGCATGCCAGGATCTGAACAGGTCTCTCCTCGTACGTCAGGTCTTCCTGAATCTGGATCGGTTCATGTTTCAACACATAAGATGGATCCAATATGTATTTCCGTAGCATCAACATGTGAAACACATTATGTACTGCCGACATTTCTGGAAGTAATGCCAATCTATAGGCAACTTTACTAATGCATTCGATAATCTCGTATGGCCCAATATATCTTGGACTCAATTTCCCCTTTTTCCCGAACTGTATTATTCCTTTCATCGGTGAAACTCTTAGGAATACGAAATCCCCTTCATTGAACTCCAGGGATCTTCGTCTCCTGTCTGCGTAACTCTTCTGTCGGCTCTGGGCTATCTTCATCTGCTACTATATTTTTGTAACTGCATCCACTGTCTGTTGTACGAAATCTATCTTATGTAGGTTGTACTAATGAACCGGTGATCTACACTTCCTTCCATACAAAGCTTCATAAGGTGCCATACCTATCGAAGCTTGGTAGCTGTTGTTATACGAAAACTCTACCAGTGGAAGTTTCTCATTCCAGCTCCCCGGGAAATCTATTGTAAATGCACGCAGCATGTCTTCCAGTGTTTGGATGGTTCATTCGGATTGTCCGTCTGTCTGCGGATGAAATGCTGTGCTCAGATGCACTTCTGTTCCCATAACTTCTTGTACACATGTCCAGAAGTTCGAAGTGAATCGTGGATCACGATCTGACATAATGGATTTAGGAACTCCATGTAGCCTGACTACGTGGTTAACATACAAGCTCGCTAATTTTTCCAACGAGAAGGTCATTTTTACAGCAATGAACCTTGTCGTCTTTGTTAATCTATCCACGATAACCCAAATGACATCATAGCCTTCTCGGGTCTTTGGTAATCGTACCACAAAGTCCATCGTGATATATTCCCACTTCCACTCAGGAATCTCCAACGGCTCTAACTTTCTGCCTGGATGATGATATTCAACCTTAACTTTTTGGCACGTCATGCATTTACTTACAAATTCAGCTATATCCTTCTTCATTCCTCTCCACCAAAATTACAGCTTCAAATCCTAGTACATCTTGCTGGCTCCAGGATGTACAGAGTAAGGCGTTTCATGAGCTTCGGCCATAATTCACCTTCTTAATCCTTCATCATCTGGAACTTGAATTCTCCCCTGATATAGGATTAATCCGTCTTTAGATGTTTCCTCCTGCGGACTTGCTGGCTTTAGATCTCACTTCTGAGCTTCTCGGATATCTTCATACAACGTCGACTCCAGTTGTAACATAGCTAGCTTTCTAACCGTTATCTCCATCTCCAGCATGTTGATTTCCTGCTGTAATGGCTTTAAAAATTTCCTAATCGATAGTTGCTGCGGAACAGTAGATTTCCTACTTAACACATCTGCAACGCAATTAGCTTTTCCTGGGTGATAGAGGATTTCACAATCGTCATCCTTTACCGGCTCCAACCATCTCCTTTGTCGCATATTTAGCTCCTTCTATGTGAAGAAATATTTTAGACTCTGGTGGTCTATATAAATCTGACACTGAGCTCCATATAGATAGTGTCGCCAGATCTTTAACACGAACACTACTGCGGCAAGCTCCAAATCATGCGTGGTATAGTTCTTCTCGTGGTCCATTAATTGACGCGAGGCATAGGCAATTACCTTCTCGCCTTGCATCAGGACGGCTCCTAATCCCAATTTTGAAGCGTCGCTGTATATCACGAACATCTTCCTTTCAGTTGGAAGTGTAAGTATCAGCGCGCTCGTTAATCGCTTCTTTAACTCTTGGAAGTTTTTCTCGCACTGTTCAGTCCATTTGTACTACTTTTCCTTGCATGTAAGTGCCGTGATAGGAGCGGTAAGTCGCGCAAATCCTTCAACAAATCTTCTATAATAGCCAGCTAGACCCAAGAAACTTTGTATTTCTGTTACGCTTTTAGGTGCAGGCCATTCGTTGTTTGCCTCTACGTTCGCAGGATCCACAGTAATTCTTTCCTTGGAAACCATGTGTCCAAGAAAAAGTACTCTATCCAGCCAGAATTCACATTTGGAGAATTTGGCATAGAGTTGGTGCTTCCTTATCATTTGCAGAACAATCCTCAAATATTCCTCGTGCTCTTCTGGAGTCCTTGAATATATAAGGATGTCATCAATAAACACAATAACAAACTTATCCAGATATTCCTTAAAGACTCGATTTATCAGGTCTATAAATGTTGCTGGCGCATTTGTTAACCCAAACGGTATTACCAGAAATTCGTAATGACCGTAACGGGTCCGAAATGCAGTCTTGTGGATGTCACTCTCCTTGATCTTCAGTTAGTGATATCCTGATCGCAGATTAATCTTGAAGAATACTGCTGCACTTGTGAGTTGATCGAATAGGTCATCAATCCTAGGTAACGAATACCTATTCTTGATAGTCACCTTGTTTAATTCCCGATAATCGATGCACATTCGAAATGAGCTACCCTTCTTCTTAACAAACAGCACTGGAGCTCCCCATGGGGAATAGCTCGGGCATATGAATCCTTTGTCCAAAAGTTCTTTCAACTGCTCCTGTAACTCTTTTAGCTCTGTCGGTGCCATCCGGTATGGTACCTTTGAGATTGGTACAGTTCCTGGTATCAGCTCGATCTCAAAGGAAATTTCTCGTTTAGGCGGTAATCCTGGTAATTTCTCTGGAAAAACATCAATAAATTCCCTCACAATAGGAATGTCTTCGGGTTGGAGTTTTGGTTCCTCCGTCACGTTCAATATGCATGCTAGGTATCCAGCACAACCACTAGACATCAGCCTCTTTGCTTCCATTGAGTTGATCATTATCTTCTTCGATCTGCATGACGTATCGACATACTCAAATCTTTCTTCTTGGTCGAGTTGAAACCTTATCATTCGCTTCCTGCAATCGATTGTGGCTTGATATTTCCCTAGGAAATCCATTCCTAGTATTACATCATAGTCGGTGAGCTCCATCACGATCAATTCTGCAAACAACTCCCTATTTGCCACAATTATTGGCACATGTGGTAACCAATAATTGGACATCAGGACCTCTCCCGAGGCTAGTGCAGTTCTAAATGTCATACCCATATTGTCCTTAGGATATCCTATCCTATTAGCAAATTGGTATGAAATTAAAGAATACGTAGCTCCAGAGCCAAATAAAACAGACATCAAATTATTAGCGACAGAAAGCTGACCTGTCACTACATTTGACGTTCCCGCTTACGCCTCTTCCTTTGTATACACCATGACCGTAGCATGTGTACGGGGCAAGCATTCTTGTCTCTGCTACCTCTCAAAATGGGATGACCCTTCAGCTTTGACTTGTAATGAATGTGCCTGTGGATGTTATTGTGACTGAAATGAACCTTGCACATTCTGTCTATTTTCTGGACAGTTTTCAACATAGGACCGTCCTTCCCACATTGGAAACAGGCATTTGGGGCCAGTCTACAACGACCCATATGTCTTTTCTTGTAGTTTACACAGTCTCGAACCATCAGGCCTGCATTATTATTTGTTCTCTTCTGCTTGTTCCTGTTTCTGAAATTATTTCCTTTTCTCTTCCCCTAGGACTGCTGACCAGAGGTGCTTGGCTATCCAGCCTTGATAATTGAACTCGGCTTGCTGCTTTGTCTAACTTGAGGTCCAGCTTGTATAGCTTTGGTCAAGATCTTTTCCTTCTTCTTTGCATCCCAGACCTTTTCTCTCTCTTCCTTTTGTTGGATCAGATAATACTCTGCCCTTAGCGCACGACTAACACAGTCAGAAACAGTGTCAGGTGGCGTCAACCCACTGTCTACCAACGCTGAGATCTCGGGGTGAAACATCCCTTGCATTTTCTGGATTTTCTCCCTCTCAGTGGTGATAGTGTATGGGCATAGTCTGGACAACTGATCAAACTTACTACAGACTTCTATAACTGTCATGTCCCCTTACTTTAACTCTGCGAACTCTCTTTGTTGTGATCGCAACAGTGCTGGATTATAATACTTTTGATTGAATTTTTCCAGAAAATCCAACCAAGACATGGTGTACATGTTTCTTCTCAACTTAACTGACTCCCATCAGAACCTTGTATCCCTTTTTAGGACAAAGGACACACACAAAATCTTCTCCTGGTCATTCAGCTCCATAAACTCCAATATCATATGGAGTGAAGATAACCACTCCTCGGCATCTAGAGGGTTTGTGGAGCTCTCAAACTCTGGTGACCTCATACGTCGGAATCTTTCATATAATGGCTCGATATTGGCCCTGGGTGGTGGTTGGGGTTGTACCACTTCTTCTTGTACCACTGGCGGCACTTCTGGTTCTGGTGCGGCCATTTGTGGTGCTTGGTCTTCTTCCTGTTCCTGTCTCTGCTCCATTTGCTCAAGTCTTTATCTTAACTCGGCATTTTCTCTCATTTGAGCTTCTATTAAGGCTTCCAGCTCGTCCACTCTTTCAGAAAGAACTGGACGTCCTAGCATATTTCGCAGATTCCTTAGATTCATCATCTTATCCTATTTCCTAAAATCGCATAAGAATCGATCATTAGGTTTTTACATGCATATTTTTATAATATAAGTACAAATAGTTTTGATTATCACATAATTTCACCATTTCACGCATTGAACATGTCAAAACATGATTATCATTTCTTTTTATTTCAAAAGTACATTAGTTCAAAGGCTTTTCTCAAAATAGCCTTTCGATACCGTCATATATACACATATACAGTTATATATATACAATTGTACAATACATGTATTTCTACAACTAATCTCCTAGCTGAGGTTGCTCTGGTATCGTCAAAAACTCAATTGGATCCATTTCATCATTGTCCGTTCCATTTCCAGCCTCAGACGATGTTGAGCCTTCAGTTGGATCTGCACCCTCTGGTTGTCTCGACAGGCCAGCCTCGTGGTCGTTCGCCATCAGTCCAGGTCCATATAGGCAATCTAACATTGCTTCTTGTAGCAACTGTTCATGCCTCTTACGCACCATGCGCTCCATCATCATCTCCTCCTCTACCTTAGCTACATCTATAATAAACTCACGTAAAGCAGCAGGGTATAAAGGGGTTACCCTTTATCGTAGGTCTAGGGTGAGTCCCTTTCAAAATATGTCACAAAAGTTATCATTTGTGATGTTGGATAGAGGACACGCTTTTACGATGCTATCCTGGAATCTGACTGCATACGAAAAAATAGTATCGCTTAGCATCATCTGCTGTCTCTCTGCCTTTAGAACAAAATCTCTGACATCCGCATAACTAGGCATAGCTGGTGGTGGCGGAACTGTCCTACTCTCAGGAGGGTCTACCACTGGTGCTGCACTCTTTTGTGGAAATTGCTCTAGCATGACTTGGTGAAACTCGGCCCAATCCATTGCTAGTAGCATCTCTTGATCGCAATACTCCCAATATAACCATGCGTCCTCACAGAATGTGTCAATGGCCATCAGAACCTAGCAATCCTGATCTATATCGCACTGGCGCATGATAACCTCAATGTCGTTTAGCCAGTCTCGTAGAGATCCCCTACTGACCTCCCTCAAACACAGGTGGATGACTACCTCTAAATGCGTGTACCGCTCATACTGACACTCTGGCTCCTATACGAGCTTGATCTCCCACCACTGGAATGTCTACTGCTACTGGTGGGTTCACGATCGGTCGTAGAGGTGGTGCTTGTACCAGTGCCGACGCTACGATCCTCGACACTAATGGCTCAAGCACTGGTGGTCGCTGTATCGCTCGGTGCACTATGGACAGTCTGATCACGGGTCTAGTCCATACCCGAATCAGTCCTCTAGGTTAGTATAGATAGGGTCTCATATACGGTGGTCTAGTCATCTTAAGTCCTACAAAAATATATAATCTCGAATAAATGTAAAGTTAACTAACTTAAAGAAAGCTAACTTACTTGGATTGACGAGCAGATCACGCTTCGTGTCAATAGGGATATTGTCAACCACTCTGATACCAACCTGGGACGCCCCCTGATTCCGACCACCCGCAACTGTCATGAATCGACTCTACGGCCGACCAAGACAACTCGTGTGCCGAATCCAAGTCGCCAGTTTTAAACTCTTTTTCTCACAACATTTAATTATCAGGGCCTAAAATTTCACCCATAATTTTTTTTTATACATGCTTTCTCTTAAGAAAACTAAGTAAGAAAGCTATGCTATATACTAACTTTTATATATCTTAATAAAGTACAAAATAATATACAACGTATAGTACATATATATGTATTATATATTTTGTTTCCAAATATATTTTCTTCAACTCAAAAAGCTCAACGGAAAACTTATGGCAGGACCAAGTCTACGGTGAGTTCCCTATCCCCTTGACACGTTCGCATCCTGCCACTATTCAGAAATCTACTGGACAGGTTTCTTACCTGCAACATGAACAAACTGATGAGCTAACAGGCTCAGTAAGTTTAAACATACATAGTAAGAATCATATTGATTCAAAAACACTAAAAACTCAATTTCCTATGAATAATACTATTCACCATAAATAATACTATTCACCAGAATAGTGACTTTGACCTTTGACCAATGGATAGTAACAGTTACCCTAACTGGTTACTATTCACTTTACCCTAACGGGGTACTATTCACATATCCTAACCGAATTTACAATACTCTAGCGTAACTTCGGTTAAGCTCAATTATGATTTTATCCTTTTATCGATTGATCATTCTCTATTTGATTTCTAGTTTAGAGCTCTGTTTATGGCAGTACCAATGATTATTAGTGCGCTGATTGAGAGGGTCTAAGGAGCGACCTTAGAACATCGGCCTCCACAGCCCTGATATCCTCGTAAGAGCTGAGAAAAACCTCCACCACTATGTTGGAGGGGCGGTACACCTTAATGGTTTCATTACCAACTTTCAATTTATAGTCTTGACCAAGTGATATTATTCATCACCTCAAGGTCACTATCCTCCATTACCCATAGGTCTTACTTATTCTCATTATCTGGGATATGTTATTCTAACTAATCCCCAAATGTCTATAGGATTTTGTATCTAGTGTACATCTAGTACAGAATAAATTAACATAGCATTTCATATTGCAGACACGAAAATGCTTGAACTTACCAATACTACGCTAGTGTCCACTCCCGAAACTCTTTCACAGTTGTATCTTTATTTTGGGTTCCTACAGACATAGCATTGTCTGTTAATACCCTATTTTAATTATCACTTTAAATATACATTTATTTCACTTAATAATTCAACACTTTTAAATTTTGTTTGTGGTACACAGTCTGCAACACGTCTGTGTCTCAGCCCGTGTACCTTTTCGAGTTTACTCTACACGGCCATGTTGTTTACTCTCTAGCCGTGTAACTGTACACGGCTTGATACACGCCCGTGTTCAAGCCCGTGTACCTCTCGGGATGTAACATTTTTCCTATACACGACTGTGTATTTTTTCACACGCCCGTGTTCCTCGAAATTTTTAGATTTTTAACTCCAAAATCTTTATTTTGGGTTTTAGAATTTTATTTAAATTATTCTAGGTCTTTTAGGGTTCTTTCCGAGTCTTTCGGAAATTTTTAGTCAAAATGATCATTTTGCCCCTGACGGGTCTCGGGACCGTAACTACTCCGTCCTATAATTATTCTCAAATTTTCTAAATCCAATTATTCTAAAATAGTATTCCGTAGGCTTCAGTATCATTTTACAGCTTAAATTGCTGTAAAATCTCTATTTCATTTTTCCCGGCCCTCGATTACTATTCATCAGTCACCTAGGGGTGTTTTCCCGTTTTTCGAGCGTTTCAGAGTCTTAAATGGCCCTTTCACTACTCATTAAACATTATTTATCCCGTCCCCGGCCCTCGATCCTCGAAAGGCTCTGGTTTCCTATTCCGACCTATATTTTTCCCTCATTTCCCAAAATACCCCTAACATGAAATTTTTTTCCTGTTTTAGGCATTTTAGTCTTTTAGGGTGGTTTACTATTCCTTTTGGGTTGGTAAAATACCAGTTTGGTACAAGAAAACTCTTCTTCAACAAAAGCTAATTTACCTTGTGTGAAATTATTCAGTAGACCGAGTATACCACGTCATCATACTTATATAGTATACCTGTCTAATTGAAAGTTAATAATTGAGTGTCTTTTACATGCCATCTTTTTATTATATTTTTCTCTTTCTTAAAGTGTATTACATTAATATTCAAATAAGAAATGGATGCAGGCTATGTTTAGCAATAATTTCACACCTAATTTTATCAAAAGATATAGAGTTCAAATTCCGTACCCCAAATTCAAAATTTAAAAAAAAAAATCAAATCAAAATCATCATAATTATCTCAATTAAATTTCTTATCTTAATCAATTAAAATTTAAATCAAAATCACCATAAATATCTCAATTAAATTTCTTATCTTAACTAATTAAAATTTAAATCAATATTATCTTTTATTTTTTAAGATCATTTTAAATATTTAATTAAATTTTTTTTTTTACTTTCTAAAAATGAAAAAACACCCACATCCACGTTGCAAAGTGCAAGCATAATGTCCCATTTAAGTATTCAGCTATTCATACCGTACTATATATCCATATGATCAATAAAATTTTATTTATTGATGGAGCAATGTGCCCACAATGTCCCATTTTTCCCAATTTTATTTAACTCTTTTTCTATTAATTTTATAAACAATGGAGCAAAATATGATTTAACATGTGGGGTATGGCCAAGCACCGAAGCAACCTTTTGGCATGATGAAAGCAAAGAAGATGATGATATATTTTTTATTCAATACGATATTGTACCTTCAAAACAAAAAAGTCCGTGGTTAATACCCCTTTTTTTTTTTTTTTGGGAAGCAGTTCATGGATATACTTTGAATTTTAAAGAGTGCATTCATATATTTTATTTTTTGGAGGATTAGTTTGCTTCCAAACTCCATTTTAGTTATAAGAATTTTTTTTGAAAGTGCTCGATATATAATGAAATTGATTTAAATTTAAAATGATCTCAAAAAATAAAATATGATATTGATTTAAATTTAATTGATTGAGATAAAAGATTTAGTTGAGATATTTACGATGGTTTTAATTTGACAATTAATGTAAAACATGCTAAGAAAGAGAAAAACAAAACAAAAAGATAACATGTAAATAACATCATGTCAATTTTTTAATGGATAGGTGTATCACGTAAGCACAATAACATAATGCACTTGGTTTACTGAATAATTTCTCTTTAGAAATGTCAAACAAGCTAACTCAGCCCAACTTGACCAATTTATCTTGAGCCAATTAGTGACTTGTGTCGTGTTTGTACCAATCCATTTAATAAACATGTCGTGTCATACCATACTCATTTTATTATTTATAACATCAAACCCAATCTATGGTTAATTTATAAACATGTTGTGTTTTTAACGTGCCCATGCTTTAATCATGTCTAACAATAAAATTTTCAAATAAATTTAAAAAAAAGTTAAATACAATACAAAACTTTGATTTTCAATAAAAACAAGGCATATTTCTAAAAAGAAATTACAACATTGAAAATTTTATTAAGTAAAAACTCAAAATAGATAAAAGGTTTATAAGAAAAAAAAAAACAGCATTAGTCTTATATGATAGTTGTTAAAAATACATTAAAAAAAAAAAGTAATGCTGTCATGCCATTTATTGTGTCTATGCTCGTGCTCATGTCGTAGAATTAACGTGCTTGTGCCCTTAACATGTTTCATGTCCAAAAATAGTGTCAAGCATGACCAATTTAATGAAATAGGTTAGGTTGAATCCATGTATTAACCATGTTGTGTCGTGCTCATTTTTTACCATTTCGTTCTCATGTCAGCTTATTAAACCCGATCCATTTTGACATTCCTATTTCTCTTATGTTGTGTATAAAACAGATTTTCTTTTTCATTCCTGAGAATTATTTTTTATTTTGAGATTTTCTCAATATTTACAGAATTGGAACAACAATGTTTTTATTATATATATGTCCTTGAGGAAAACAAACAACAAACAGTGTTTTTATTAATAATCATATTTTGTTCTTTTTTCTCTTTCTCTATAAAAAGGTATATGGTTAAATGACCTTCTCTTAACGAGTTTTTTTTTTTAATTAACGTTCAAAGCTTTGTAAAATTAGGAAAATAATTTTTTGTTAAAAAAAGTCAATCAATGATTAATCCATGTATTTTTTAATTACTAATTAATGGTTATTTTTTAAATAAAATTTGTTACTTATTTTAGGGTGATTTTATTGGCCAACACCTCCTTCTAAATGCACGGCTTTCTTAATTGTAAAATAATTAATTTTACTTAATGCACACCTTTTAAATAACAAAATTACCCATAACTACTTTTATAAAATAAATTCTATCATTTCAAATTTTTTCCACATCGATGATTTTATTTTATTATATTTACTACATTATTCTCCTTTCTCTCTTCTTTTTTTTCAAATTGATATTTAAGCTTTAGTTAAAGCCTTTTTTTTCTTTCACACGTAAAGCAAATATAAAATTTTAAACAATAAATATATTTACTAATTACATTATTAGCTTAAAAATTTTCAAGAAAAATGAATTTTATAAAAAAGGAAAAAGAAAAGATTATTCTCGAAAAGTGATAAATAAATTTCTAGTTGTAGATTTTGAATAGTAAGCGTTCATTTAGTGATTCTAGCATAAAAAGAAAAAAAGGTTTATGCATTATTTATTTAGGCATATGATATGTGTGTCATGAAAAAAATAAGTATTTTTGAATTTTTTTAAATTACAATACAATGATACAATCAAAATTATAATGATTGTCCCATTTTATTGAAAAGTCTTATAGACACCAAAAATACTGATGACCCTGTGATACACAATACAAAACACTTGATAAAAACTAATTCCATCAGTAAATTCTAATAAAATACAGAGAAAATAATGTAAGATGAGACACAATATTAGAAAAATTCCTCGACATATTAATTTGAACATGCATAAGGTTCTTTTTGAAACCTTTACAAATTGATAGAAGTTTTTGATCTATCAAGTGTATTTAAAATGTAGTTTTAAGTGCACCAATATATCTGCATAGACTTTTAGCAATACAAACTTCTAACTTACAAAGACCCATATCATGCAGACCAAAAACAAACTCTAATGGTGGGAGAACCACTTTCAATTTTATGAAAAAAAATACTAAGACTACATGGCGGAAAAATCGACGCCTTTATTAGACTAAAATATCAAAACCTATAGCCTAATGCATGACTACTACAAGCCTTCAATGAAAGTATAACCAACAAGATGACCATTAGAGTAGAAAGAACGTTTTGGTGGACAAGCAGTAATGTCGATGAGATTCCTTCAAATGGCTAAACATGAAAAACATGCATCATTACCGTCAAAGGCTAAAGCCAATACCACCACCTCCACAAAAATCCCACCACCGTTCATAACAAACCCTGGAAGAGAATAGCCACGAGATGAGAAATGCATCAAAAAATACCTTCAAACCATCAGTATTCCATCCTTTTAATGAAATCAAATCCACTCTAATGAAACCACCTCACCAAACACAACCATCGAATCCCATATCCATACGAATCTCCTTGCAAAATTTCAACACCAAAGGTCTAAAGACACGTTCAAAGGCGATCCCAGAATTATGCCCTATGCACTCTTTTTTTTTTTTTTCCCTCCCTTTCGTTTCCTTATAATGATTATCCCTTTTAAATTAAGGGTTGACTTAAACATTTTAATATAATACATATATTTAACAATGAAAATGCTTTTCCCAAAAAACAAAACAAAACAAAACAATGAAAATGGTTTAATAAATAAGATATTAAAGCTTTGTTGGAAAAAAGTATAAAAATCTACAAATGTTAATATGTATGTAGCAAATGCTACATTGTAAATCATCATATAACTTTATTATATTTATATGATACAATATGCAAAAGCATGTTATAGCTAGTGTTTGGGACACAAATTTTTTTAGCATTGCATTTAAATGCAATGCAATTTTCCCCTAAATACAAAAAAATTTCATTCAAATACCAATCACATCACATTTTAAATCAAACACAATCACTATTTATTATTTCACTTTTTCTATTACTTTTATTAATTACATCATATATTCTCTCTCCCTCTTTTTTTTTCTCTTTACTTTTACCCATCACATCACATATTTATTATTAAAATACAATTCAAATACTTTTCCCCCAAACACACATTGCATTCAAATGCAATGCTAATGCTTTTCCTCCAAATACAAATTGCATTCAATACATTGCATTCAAATGCAATGTTAATGCAATGCGTTTTATATATAAAAAGGTAGTAAATACGAATGATTTTAATTAACGAAAAGAAAATAAAAAAGCTTCTTTTCTTTGAATTATATTCTTACGGCTTTTTGAAATAGTCATTAAAAGTAAAAATATTATAATTTTATTTATGGAAATTAAAAATTAAAGTTTGACTTTTATTTTTTAAAATAAAAGAGAGAAAAGGCAAAATAGCTTTATTAAACAAGTGATTATAAAATTTAGCATATTCTAAAATATTGATCCTAATGGTTTGTTTGATGAACACATTATATTTACATTATATTTGAATGTAATACATTGAATGTAATTTATATTTAGAGGAAAATTATTAGCATTACATTTGAATGCAATGTGTGTTCGGGTGAGAAGTATTTGAATTATATTTTAATAATAAATATATGATGTGATGAGTAAAAATAAAGAGGAAAAAAGGGAGAGAAAGATAATATATGATGTTATTAATAAAAGTAATAGAAAAAGTGAAATAATAAATAGTAATTGTATTGGATTTAAAATGTGATATGATTGATATTTAAATGAAATATTTTGTATTTAAAAAAAAATTACATTGTATTTAAATATAATATAACTTAAAAATATATACCAAATACACCATAGCATAATTAGAGTAAACGTGACTCTCTCTCCTCTCTTTATTCCCTTTCTACACTTTGTCTCTCTCTCTCGCCGTCAGTTGTAGATGGTGTTGGGATCTCTCCATCCTCCATTGTTTTCTTTCTCCTATTTACATCACCGGCAATGGCAGCAATGAATGTTGCGATGGTGAGAATAGTGGTGAAAGTTAGATCTCCAACCTCTCGTCACAAGTTGTCACGAATCAGATTCCAAGAAGTCGTTGCAAGCTTGCCCCAATCTCATCAGTGATGGTCTCCTCGCCAGATCGGAGTTCCATTGGTTCATTGCAAGCCATCGGCCTTGTGACAATGAGATTTGCGACGAGCACTGCATCTTCAGTCCCCAACCACCTAAGATCGTGAACTGCATGTCGAGAAGTCGCAAGCTCGCATTCGCCTTCTTCGATGACAGTGACGGCCTAAGCTTGCCGTTTCCTTTGGCAATGACGGCTTTTGCTATAGGTAAGGATTTGGAGTAGATTTAAGGAATTCCAATATACTTGGGGCTAGTTTTAAAATAAGAATAAAAATAACTCCAATGAAAAAAAAGCAAAAAAATATTTAAAACTAGAAAAATAATGAAATCCAATAATATTCCAAAAAAAAAAATCCAATAATATGCCAGAGTCGATAGTTAATCATAAAGTAGGAAGTGTCATTATCTACTAGTAAATAATATTGCTTACTACTTTTTATTATTAATCATTTTAAATTTTTTTTTTTCATTTAATTGTTTTATATTTATTTTAAATTTTTAAAACAGCCCCAAAATATTAATAATCCTAAAACTATCCCAAATCCGTAACCCCCAAAGCCCACACAAATCTTGTATCTTAACAAGATGGCCGTTGTTGCCACCGTCACCACCACCACCACCACACGTCACCGGAGAAAAAAACGCAACTATGACCTATCAAACAGCCTTAGCGAAGCCCATGAATCGACACCCGCGGTATTGCCTGAGATCCGAGAAGAAGGATTGTGATTCCTCTGGCTCGCAGCACTCCTTCTGTCCGCAGAAGACAAACTCCTCCGCTGCCATCGCAAGATCAGATGAACAACAAGATTGGGACAATCATCTTCATCGCCATCATGATTCCTAAGCTGACTTTAATTGGAAGAGGAGCTCTCCGCCATTACGAGCTCTTGACGACTTCTCTACCATTGTGGGATCTCAACAACCTTTAACCGGAGCTGGAGAAGCGACACTGAAGACAGTGAATTGCGATTTCGGAGACGAAGAAGAACCAAATCGGGAAAGACAGACAACAACAACGTAATTTCATAGTCATTGTAAAACACATATGCTATTATTTTCACATTTTAAACTAACTTGCTCCTTTATTCAAAAGGTGTATACAAATATGCTATTGCATGCATTTTCCCCTAAAGGGAATTATATATTTATTAAGTCTATTGGAGTAATGTTTTTTTTGTCTTTTTATGTATGGATTTTCTTCTTAATAATAATAAATTTTAATTTCAAGGGTGTATCAAAATAAAATGAGTTGTACCTTAAAGAATAAAGAGTAAAATGGGCCATGGAAATAAAATCACAAATTATTTGAACAGTCTTTAAAATTATCTATTTATCTAACATTTCACCAAAAAAAAAAAAAAAGGATGAAAGGAATCTTAAAGGTCAATTTTAATTGCCATCGTTTGGTGAACGCATTGTATTTGCATTGCGTTTGAATGTAATGTATTGAATATAATTTGTATTTGGAGGAAAAGCATTAGCATTGCATTTGAATGCAATGTGTGTTTGGGGAAAAAGTATTTGAATTGTATTTTAATAATAAATATGTGATGTGATGGGTAAAAGTAGAGAGAAAAAAAAGAGGGAGAGAGAATATGTGATGTAATTAATAAAAGTAATAGAAAAAATGAAATAATAAATAGTGATTGTGTTAGATTTAAAATGTGATGTGATTGATATTTGAATGAAATGTTTTTGTATTTAGGAGAAAATTACATTGCATTTAAATATAATGTCAAAAAAATTTGTGTCCCAAACGCCGTGTAAAATTCTCCACCTTGCTTACACGTTCCCAATACATAGAAATAAGATTGACACATGTATTATTGATCTGTATGAAATTTTAGTACTCTTTTGGATAAATACCTAGTTTTCTTTCTTGGTAAATAAGATAAACAACTGGTTGCATCTTATATATGTGCACATCTTTTCCCATCTCTCTCTCTTTTAATTTTCTTTTCCTTCTTACGAAAGATCTTTTTCCTCACATTCTTATTCCCCAGACATCTTTTTAAAATAAATAAAAAAACCTAAAAGAATTTATTCCCCAAACATATTTGATCTTCAAGCACTAAAAACAAAATATGAGAGAGTGGGGGGGAAGGGAAGAAATGGAGGATATTCAAGGCTTTGAAGGTGACGTGAGGGTGATGATGAGTGTATTGTGACATGCATACACCATGAATGGTTGTGCCCCCAAGCGTGCAGAATCCCCAGTGGCAGTTAATGATGCTTCTCTGACCACAAATTAAAAAAAAATCATATTACTTATTAAACTTTTATATTTCTCATTAAATTATTCAAGTAACAAAAAGAAAAAAGGTCAATTAGTTCTACCAATATATTCACAAAAAAAATTGTATTTGTGTACCTATAATAAATATTTTGTAGTATCTTGAAGTTTAAAATTTAGACATAAAGGAAAAAATAATTAAAAAAAAAGTAGTATAAATTTGTTAATGTAAGTTTTTGGTTTATTCTTCTTTTTTTTTTTTCAGAAATTTATGTACTAATTATTGAGAATGACATAAATGATTATTTAAACTCCAAATAATAGTCGTACGCTATGGCACTTGTTTGAAGTAGAAGCTTTAATTTTAGTCTTATCTGAATAATTAAGTGGCGCTTAAAAAAAAACACTATAATTATCAATTCACTATTTCGATAAAATATAAGTACCTTAGGAAGAAGAAAAAAAAAAAAAAAACCTTTACTAAGATCAAAATTATTTCACATATTTTTTTTTCCTTTGTCTCTTTTTCTTCTTACAAAATCATGATAAATTATTAGATTGACCACTAAATTTTTAATTTAAAAATTTTAATTTAAGTTCTTTTTTATAATTTGACTGTATCTAAATTATTAAAAACATTATTATAATAGTTCTTTTTTATGATTTCTTGCCAAAACCTGTCAATTTACAACAATTTTTAACGGATTTCATCTAAAAATTTATGAAAATATTATTATATATATCAATATTTTAATAATTTAAAATTATTCAAGCTAAAAAAAAAGTTCATAATCAAAATTGTATAACATATTGTATTCACGTTATATTGAAATACAATATAATTTTATCAAAATATAAAAATATTATATTTAAATACTAATCATATTATATTTTAATTTTAATATAATTATTATTTATTATTTTAATTTTATATTATTTTTACTTATCACATTATATATATTTTTCTCATATTTTGTCTCTCTATTTTTACCGATCACATCACCTATTCATTATTAAAAAACAATTCAAATATTTTTTATTTAAACACATATTATATTTTAATATAATATAAACATTTTTCTCTAAATAAATTATATTTAATATATTATATTTAAATAAAACCTAAACACAATATATTTACTCGGATCCAAACAAAAATTTACAATACAAAATCATTATTTTTTAATTAAAAAAAGAGTTAATTAGTATAGGGAGAGAAAAGGGTAAGGATGGAAAATGAGGGTGATGGGGGTAGAGGTTGCCTGTCCTGGTCAGCGCCCGGCAAAGCGACTTCAAATGCCGCTTTCTTGTCCCCCAATCGCCACTTTCTTCCCCCTGTTTTCCTCTGTCCCCTCCCCCTCCATTTAATGCTCCTCTCTCTAGTTTTTTATTCCCCACCCCAGCGCCTCTCATCCCCTTTTCCCTCTCTTCGTTTCCCATTTTGCCCTTTCCTTTCTCGCCTTCAAAACAATATTTAAATATCATTTGTTTTCCTGCATTTCAATATTTATTTCTTCGTGGAAATATTTTCCTTTCTTTTTTTTTTTTTTTGAAAGGTTATGGTTAAAAAGCCTACTTTGAACGTGAGATGTTTATCAAAATTTATCAATATGTTTTTTTTTTCATCTAATTTCACTAAATTTTAGGTATATAAACAGGCACTATCAAAAGTGTATCTCTAATTGTGAAAAGCTACATGTATTTATAATGGAGCCACAAACAAATGAGTGGGGCAAACGTCCTCACAAATATTTTTGATAAATTAATTTTAAAGCCTAAAATTTTATAAAATTTTA
Source organism: Antiaris toxicaria (assembly GCA_035233585.1). Taxonomy (NCBI): domain Eukaryota; kingdom Viridiplantae; phylum Streptophyta; class Magnoliopsida; order Rosales; family Moraceae; genus Antiaris; species Antiaris toxicaria. The sequence continues at coordinate 28,418,509 of CP141157.1, forward strand.
ATTAAGACTTCATCTTGCAATGTGTCCCAACTCAGAGCGTGAAATTTTAATTTTTCTTTCTAAAATTTTTGTAGAATTTCAGTTGAGATATCACTTTGCTAGAAAAATTATCTCTAATTTTCTCATAATGCTCCCACTCAAAAATATATATGTTTCCCTCAAAATATTTATATATATATAATATGTGTACATGTATAAATATGTATATTAATGGTCACAACTCACAAATACATCCTTATTAGTATCCCCTTGTATAACTTATCCCCTTGTTTGTAAGTCATAGATTTTAATTCACAGTTAAAAAAAAAAAAAAAAACCAATGTTCCTGATACTTGACGTTAATTGATGTTGTTTAATGCTGATCATGAATTATGATGCTTAACAGTAGCTCTATGTCCTTATTCTTTCAAGTTTGATTACTTAATTCATCCATTTTTGTAATTGTAAGTATAATTTGATAATAATTTCATATATTATTATATTACAAAGTGTAAGATTTGAATATTCCATGCTTATACTTGGAAAATATGTTCAAATAGATAAGTTTCATAAGGAAGTTGGGGTTTGTGCGTGGTGAGAGAGCGTTTGTGCGTGGTGAGAGAGTGGTTGGGACCTAATACTTTTGGCTAAACACAATGACCTGTGTCTGCTCATTTTTGCAATGCCCATTCCAGTATTAAAATGCCATTTTCATTGCTGCTTGTAACTACTTTCTCTTTTCAAATTCTTTGGTAAACTTATTACGTTTATTGAAAATGAGCTCAATTACACAAATACGTACATTTAGATCTTTTTTTGTTGGGCATTCTTTAAATATCTTGAAGGCACTGATATTTGGGGTGCAAAGCCATAACTGTGCTAAGGAAAAACAAAAAAATATACTCCATACTTAAAGCTGCTTTTTGAGTCCATTTCGTCTGTCGGTGTTGGCGCTTGGGAAACGGAGAATCTTAGAGCTGAAATACGTCGTTTAGAGGGAGATTTCCAATCCTATTCCTTTACTTGGATGAGGGGGACGGGCAAAGCCGTTGCTCATTCTATTAGCCGTTGGGTCCTTTCCTCCGTGCATGGCTTTGGTCTCTCTCTTGTTTGTTTGCCAAGGGATCTCCTCCCTTCGGTCTTGTAACCGGTTTCTTTTGCTCTCTTTTGTTTGGTTGGTGTTGTTTCTAATGCTTACTTATCAAAAAAAAAAAAAAAAAAGGGAAAAGAAAAGAAAAAGACTATGTCTACTTTCATACTTATCTCTTCAAGTTTTCCCAACAGTTTGAACTAGTGTAAACGTCTGTACATCATTTTCACGAGTATACATTACATGATAACTCTCATCGGTATTAGATTTTTACTAATTTTACATTTTTTTAGAGATTTTGGTCAATTCTAGTATTTCGAAACTGGTAAAGATATTCTTATAGTTAAAATTTTTATTTCTATATAATGCTAATAATATTTTCTACGCATTAATAAACAAAAGTTTCACAAGTTTTTAAACTATATTTTTATATTCAAGTAAATGTACCATTTCCAGTCAATTATATATGTATATATTGAGGAAGTATACATATATTAATATGTTAATAATGTGGAAAAATATTTTAAGTCTTTATATAAATATTATATGTAAAAGTGTTATTTTATCATATATTAAAACTACAATCACTTTATATTTTTTCAATAAGCAAAGAAAAATATATAGATTTATTGATGGGCTAGGCTTAATAACTTTAATAATTAGCTAATTTATTTATAACTTTTGTAAAATGATGTATAACATTGTAAATCAGTACGAAATAATATCATATTATATATATAATTTTTCATAAAATTATAAATTAACTAGTTATTATAAATTAAATAAAAGAAAATTAGAAACTTGAAACCATCGCATGGTAGAAAAACCTTAACTTTATGCTACCCCCACTGAAGAATTACTTTTTTTTTTTTTTCTGAAAATTATTCCCCTCTTATTTTATTTTCCCTTTTAAATTCTCACTCATCAACCTCCATAATGGTATAGAAGTGTACAAAAGAGAGAAATGGCCAACCGTAACAAAACACGGAGGGCGTAATGGTCAATACGTGCTGCCAAGGGTAAATGTTCAAACCATTACGTTTTCGGCTTGAACGAGAAAACCATCTTTTGCAAAACCAGGGCCGTTTCAGCAACAATCACAATCCCACCTTGTTAGTCCCTGTCACTTTTTGTTAGTCACACTCTTATTCAACTTGGTACACTATTAAAAGGAAGATTAGTGAAAATAAACATTCGTCGTATAAAGCCTAACAAAATGGAAGGATATAATTTCTTCCGTCGATCCAATCAAATCTTGATAGCTCAATATAATTATTCTAATCTATTTGGACTGTTGGATCTCTTCTTTGTTCAATATCATAATTTATCTGGAGGCTAACTTTGTTATAAAAAATTCTATTCTATTTTTTTGGTAAATATTTTTGTGGTTGATACATTTACTACCGATTAAAAATTAAAGAATAAAACAAAATATTATGAATAAAATCCATATAAAATTTAAATTACAGAAAATTGAATATTGTAAATCATGAGATTTCATAATTTGAAATTGAATACTAATATTTTGAAAATGAATACTAGCATTTTTTTTCATATTTTTAAAATGACAAATAAATACTACAAAAATTGACATAGAGACTTTTGGTATAAATAATAATCTAAAAGTTCAAAAAAAAAAATTTAATAATACGTTTGTTTATAATTTTACATTTGTATTACGTTCAAATGTAATGTAATTTTTATCTAAACGAAAAAATTTTACATTCAAACATAATATTTTTTAATAGTATTTTAAATATATTTACTATTTCAGACTATTTTGAAAATAAATATTTTTTTTCCATTCATATTATATTCACTCTTAATTTTACTTTTTCTATCTAATTTTATCAATCACGATAATTTTCAATTTTAAAATATAATCCAAATATTTTTTTATCTAAACATATATTATATTCAAATACAAAATAAATACTTTTTATCTAAATATAAAATATATTTAATATATTATATTTAAAGATAATAAGAATATAATACATTTATTATACTCTTCGTAATCATGGATAATTCAATGGCTATTTAAAATAATAACTCTTAATTTTTAATTTAATTAATAATAAAAAAAATAAAGTTAAAAAAAATAGCTTTCATTTTACTATTTCGGTTTTACCCCTAGCCCTTTTTCAGTTACGTTATTATTTGAAAAAATAATATTATTATAGTCTTCTCCTGTCTGAGAGTATTACTACTACGAGTTCCTCGGCGAGCACAAGAGCCTAAAAAAGCTTTTGTTGCTTTCTGCTTAATGGAATGCAAGGCCCTTAAACTAAACTCCAATCACCTGTCTCTCTTTCCCCTCTCTCTCTCTCTCTCTCTTCTCTGTTCTTTCTCTCTCCTCTGTTTGGTTGCATTTTTCCAGCTCCGGATTTTCGAAAAAGTGTTGCTCGCCTGCTTCGGGTACGCCTCAAGAATATTCCTTTTTCTCTTTTCATTTGTCTCCTCTTTTTATTTGCTGGAATTATTTCCTTTTTTTTTTACTGTATGATTTTTCAGCTAAAATCTGTTTTCTGAGATCTTCATTTATGAGCTAAGTAACTCCGTTCTGTGTTTTTATTTCTACTTTTTCTTTTTTTTTGCAAACTTTGTTGGAAAATTTATCGAATAACAAGATTTGGCCGACTTTTTGGCCTTTTTCTCTATTTTTAAGGCTATTTTTTTACCTCACATTTATTTTGGATTTGGATAGAACTTTTGTCCTTGACTTCTATTTGGTTCGTTATTTATTTGTTTTATTTGTTTTTTTTTTTCCATTTTTTATTTTATTTTTTAGTTTGTGTCGTTAATTATGAACTTTCCATTTAAAACCCGCCAAAATTAATTTCCTTTATTTATTTCCTGGTGTAGTTGACTTGGGTTAATGTTTTCTAGTCTATTTGTTCTGTAGTTTTGCTTGCTGTAGAATTTGTGCCGATGTTGATTTAATTTGTTTCTTTTTTCAAATATATTTTTTTGGGTACTTTTGGTAATTTTATATAGAGGTATGCTTACCCATTTGCTTAATGTAGATTAATTGTTTGTATAAAATTAATCTCTACTTGTTTTTAGGTATATGTCTTTAGGAAAATTTTCTGTTTGGGGTTGTTTTATGTACTTCCAATCTGACTGTCATCATACATAGACCTTTTTCTTTATCTGTCTCTTGGTAATTTTTTGTTCTTTTTTTTTTTTTTTTGGGTGTTTGGGTAATTTGATTTGAATTTGTTTCATTTTTAAGCAGTGCAGTTTTGATCAGTTTAGTCCGATGTCTCGGCCACTTCTGGGTGGTGAAGAGGAGGGGCACAGCTCTCCGGTGGCTTTCTCGCCGCCTATTGATTGTATCTCCCAAAATGCGTCGGGACTAAAAGAGCGAAACTACCTGGGATTGTCGGATTGTTCTTCAGTCGACAGCTCTGCAGTTTCGAGCTTGTCCGAGGAGAACAAAAGCAATCTGAATTTCAAGGCTACTGAACTGAGGCTTGGTCTTCCTGGATCCCAGTCACCGGAACGGGAGCCAGAGCGTTCTTTGTTGGGCTCGGGTAAACTCGATGAGAAGCAACTGTTTCCATTACTTCCTTCGAAAGATGGGATCTGCTCCTCTTCACAGAAGAATGTTGTTTTGGGCAACAAAAGAGGGTTCTCTGATGCCATGGATGGATTCTCTAAGGTGAACTCTTCGGTGTATGGTGAAGGCAACTGGAGGCATGCAGCTGGTTCTGACCCGGATTCTCCACAATCAGTGGCACAAGGGAAGATAAATGTGATGCTTCCATCAAGGGCCTCCGCTACTCAGCCAGCCGTTATGAAAGAGGTGCCTGCAAAGGGGTTACAAGAACGACCTCGTGCGACTAATGGAGTGAACCATAATCATGTTGGCACCTCTAACAACAGTGCTCCAGCTGCAAAGTAAGTGGAACCCTCTATGGAGAAGGTCTAGCTTTTTGGAGAAAATAGTGAAGTAATGTGTTTCCACATTTGTTTGCACTTAAATTTGCGGACATGTCTTGACAGGGCACAGGTTGTTGGATGGCCTCCTATACGAGCGTTTAGAAAGAATTCACTGGCCACCACTTCGAAGAACAACGAGGAAGTTGACGGTAAACCCAGCCCTGGCGCTCTTTTCATCAAGGTCAGCATGGACGGTGCTCCATATCTGAGGAAGGTCGATCTGAGAAATTATGCTACATATCAAGAGCTGTCTTCTGCACTAGAAAAGATGTTCAGTTGTTTTACAATAGGTGAGCTCTTTTTTTATTGCTTAGTGTCATCGTTTGTACAATGATCTGATTACCGACTTTCTTCTTGTTCTTATTTGGGGGAGGGTAAACGATGAATGATTTACTAATTTGATATATCTAATATTCTAATTTGGAAAACACCCTTTTTGTCATGGACCCACCTACTGTGTTTTATTGTCCTTTCAGGCCAATGTGGATCCCATGGAGCTCCGGGCAAAGAAAAATTGAGTGAAAGTAAGCTAAGGGATCTCCTTCACGGATCTGAATATGTGCTTACATATGAGGACAGAGATGGCGATTGGATGCTTGTTGGTGATGTTCCATGGGAGTAAGTTTCAATTTTACCACGTGCAAGAAAACTTTTTATTATTGCTTTCATATGAACCCGAAATTAATGAGATATGTGTGAATGATTATCAAATCATGTAAAAATAGGTGGTAGTAAATTTATCTCATTGACTTTTGTTTGAGATTTGGAGTAAAAGTGTTAAACATATGTTGATATTTTGGGACTAGCGTTTCCTTCTCAGAGAGAAAGATTAGGTCCTTGGAACTTAATTAAATAATTACATAATTTGACATACCATGCATGCGTATTAGTAAGATTCGAAGCACAAATACGTTACCGGCAATTGGAAAAGCATCATTTGGTAATTTAACACATTGTGATAATTGTGTTATGACTCCTAAGCTCTAAAATCAGCTCGTATTCATTTCCCTTTTGTCTTTAGTTTAAACTTTGAAATTAGTTTTTTCTTTGATTGTACATGGATCATCCAACTTGAATTAATTTGGGACTACAGCTTTAATAATTTGAGTTCTAAATGCACTTGCTAATGCACTCTCTTTGACACTCTGATTTTAAGAGTGACATGTGTCCTACTTTTTCACAGTTATTACAAACTACCACTTTGTTTACAACAGCAAAACACTACTGGATTTCTCTTCCGACCAAAAAAAAAAAAAAAAAAAAGACCGGGCTTTATCTCCACACAAAAAAAAAAAATAAAAAAATAAAAAAATAAAATAAATAAATAAATAAAAATAAAAATAAAAAAACATCGTAAAAGTTTACAAAGCTTCCTAATGAATTTTTTAATACTCCATATAAAGTTCCTTTAAACTAGACAACCACTTTTTCTGTTTTGGTATTTAATGAAGCATACAGTTAAAGATTGTCTTCTCTTAATAAGAAAGAAAAACTGTTATATGCCCAGTACATAAAACACTCGTAATCATCACTCAAAAAAACAAATAAATAAATAAATAAAACACTCGTAATCCATCCAGGTCCGTAACAAAGTTAAATGATGCCAATTTTAATGCAAGAGTAAGTGTAAAATCAAACTCGATCACACACAAATCTATTTACATATATTCCGTAAACGAACCAAAAAAAAGTTAGTGAAGTGGAGCAAATATATTGTCAAGAACCGGCGTAAATTGGATTTGGATCTGTTTGGAGTCTTACCGAGGCAAAAGTTGAAGTCGAAATTTCGGATTTTGTTTTAGACGGCACTACGGTAAATAGATCAAACAATAATCCTTTCATTTAACTGATAGAATGGCTTTTTCCAAGAAACAGAAAAGGGGGCATGTGTCATCCGTTCAAAGTAAGAATGTCAAAGAGAGTGCATAGGAAATTGCCACTGCATTCCTCTAATAATTTAATACAAATTTGCTGTTGATTAGCATCTTTGATTTTATTGTTGGACTCCAATTGGCCTTCGTAAATTCTAATCAGGCTTCATTTATTCATGTTGTACTTACCCCGCCCAACTTGAATTGGGTTTTTTGACAGGATGTTCATTGACTCATGCAAGAAGTTAAAGATCATGAAGGGCTCCGATGCCATTGGCTTAGGTATTTTTTCTACAATTTATTGTTCAATTTCAGATGATTTGGTTGCAAGGTTCTAGTATGTTAATTTGAACAATCAGATTTGCAATCATAAATGGAGACATCGCCAAATAGGTTATAGATACACGTCTAGGTACTTAAATCTCGCCAAAGCCACTCTGGTGTTGTTGTAAGCTTCATCCTTCATTTGTTTATGAAAAAACGCTGAGGGTCCTCCGCGAGCCTCAGCTCTGACACTCTTATGGGGGTTTGGCCCTAGCCCCAAGCCTCTGCTCATTATATTTGGTTAGCAATTTGTAGTGTTTAGTCTTGTTATTTTCCGAGGGTTCGTAAGGCTAACAAGTTGGGTTCTTCTTTTGTCTTCCTTGTTTGTTTCATTAGCTAAATCCCAAAGCAGGAATTAGCAAGTGTCTGAAAATTAACTGCATTCTGGCTGTGAAGTCCCAAAGTCAAAATGTCTTTAGGAGTGGGAATTCTTGAAACAAGCTGCAAAAGGTGTGTTCAAGAGAGAAACGATGCGACAGTGGGATTGCCTCCGCTGGAGAGCTGATTATAGTTTCAGATGCTGTCTTGTATTGTTTATGCTTTCGATTTCACCCAAAAAACAAAAACAAAAAATGTGTCTGTCTTTGAGTCTGATTGTTACAGGACCTGGTGAAAGTCATCAAGATTGTTAGCAGTGTTTTGTGGAGTTGATAATCTTTTTAATAGCAAATTAGTTACTAAAGGCGTTTTGTATCTGATGAATCTGTTACATCTGTGAAGATTTTAATTTGTGCTCGTCTTTTTTAGCTGGGTAGTCACCGTCAGATTATGCAATGTCTCTCATGTTTTCGCAATATATTATGTTAGGGGTAATTGCATTATTCTACCGTCTAGTTTTGATCATTTTTCAATCTACCCGTGTCTTTTAGGAAGGCCAACTGCATGCATAACATTATTACTTTCAAAAACCGTGTCGATTTCATCCCCTTGCGGACCGAACTATGTATTCGTAAATGAGTCTATTTTTATATGGTGTCTCTTTAAATGGAATCTCTTCTGTCTCATCAATTTTTTCCGGATCCTTGTTTTCTTTTGAAAAAAGGGAAGAAGAAAGAACAAGGGAAAAGAAAAATACACTTTTTTTTTTTTGGGATAAGATAAACATTCATTTAATGGGACTAAACTAAATTTATTTCTGAAATAATGTTTTTTTCTTGAGAATCAAATTTGTAAAATATTTATGCATTTCATAAAGAATTTAACAAATATTTTTTTTAAACAAAGAATTTACTATATTTTTAATTAAATTTTTATGGTTTTTTATTTTTTAAATAATTTTCGTAAAATATTTAATAATATTTTTGCTGTTTTGCCCCCCTTTTTTTTTTGTTTTTTTGTTTCTTTCTTTCAATAAATGATGCATTGAAATAAGTTTTTTAAATACAAAAGATATCTTTGTAGTCCCTGAAAAAATAATGATAAATTGAGAAATAACAATTTTATAATTATTCCTATATGTGTGTGGACCGGTGGATTGTGGTAGTTGCCGAGCTTTAAAGTGCAATGACCATTTTTAAAACGAGGAGAAAGATGCAAATGGTTGGCAAAACCACTTTTTCACAAAACAAACTTGCACTTTTTCTGAAAGTATACAGGCCATCCAAACAGGGTTATACTTTTGGACAATATTTAAGCCCTTAACATTTCCATGCTAAGACTAGATATAACATTGCTTGAACCAATAAAGCATTAAAGCCCTTCGTTTGGCAACTCTTGGGTCTTTTTTCCTTTTCTTTTATTATTATTATTTTTTCTTTTGAACTTGGAGATAGAGGGATTTGAAACCTTGGGTCTCTCTTTAATGACAATAAGTTCTTGAGTGTTGGAAAAGACTAACACTTCAATTTTGCTCTTCCCTATGCTGTGGCAACCTGAAAATGAATTGCTAATGCAAATATTGAAAGTTTTTGAGCCTGAACCGGCCTGCCTTTTTGGCTGAAACAATGCCTTTGGTCAGTAAAATGACACAAGAAATTTAAGGGACGTGCTCCTTATTGCAAAGATGACATTTTCATTGCCGGGACGAGGTTAAGGTTGGGATGGGGATTGCTAACAGGGTTTGTGCTGGGATGGGGATAAGTTCTTGTCCCTAAATCGAGACCAAGATGAGGACGGAAAAACACAACCGCATCACCATCCCACCTATACTTTGATATATATATTTAAGAAAGAATTATACATATTATTAACTTTTTTATTGGTATTTTGAAATCCAATCCTAATATTATTTATCTATACATAATTTGTTAGAATCTAGATCGAGCATTGAAATTAAAATGATTTTTGAATGAATCAAATTATTTATTGGATTAATTTTATTTGTAGTCACTAAATCATAGATCCAATCTTATTTTAATTTCTAAAGTTCAAAATACTCTAAAATTCATTCTTGAACGACCAATTTGTCTTATAATAGCATTTTGAAGGAAATGAGTATTAGGAGGCAAATTAATAGTTGTTTTAAAGTATAAAGACTAAAATGGGATTGGCCAATTGCAGATTTTACAAATGTAAATGCACATTATTATTAAAAAGGAATAAAGTGATGAGAAAGATTATCATCGTAAAAAATTAATTGCTTACTAACTATTGAATTTTTTTATAAAAAAATTACTGAAATTGGATTAACATTAATGTTAATTTTATTTGAATGAATTGAAAGAGAATGATATTAAACAAAAATATATTAAACTAAAAATAAACTAAAACAAACACAAAATAAAATTAAAGAGAAAGCAATAAGCTAAAGCTCTAGGTTTCCAATTTCACCATAACTAATCCGTCTTTGGTTATTCAATCTCAAAAACGTGATTTATCTACCTAATCGAGGGTCAATAATCCCTAATCTATTTACTAGCCCCTCCCAAGGTCTAACAAAATAATTTTTATAAGTTACCCCATTATTTTCCTATGTGAATTACAATCTATACGAACTCATTAAGATCAGGGTTCTCATGTAGAAACTACATAAGCTATGAAAGTATATTCTTATTCCACATACAACTTATGGCATTCAACACAATGAACTACACATATAAATCTCCTCCCTGGTCTCATTATGATTAACTCATTATCTAACGAGTGGCCAATTAATTAGAAGCATTAAGAATTGTAAAGAACAATTGACTATAAAAAATTGATCATAAACTAAACTAAAAGAATAAATCAAGATATCATAGCTCGGTCACATAAGATACCTAGAAAATAAAAGTGTTCTACAAATAAAAACAAAAATCTACAAAATAAATGTTCAAATATTCTTAAATTATAAAAATTAAAAGATAAAAAATAAAAAAAAAACTTATTTATAAAAGTGTTGACACGTCTCTAAAATTTTTCTCTAATCATCTTCTCATTCCCCTCTTGATGATTTAAGATGCAGTCTCCTAAGTTGCTGCACATGGAATTGGACGCGCCTATATTGAGGGGGTGGATGACATGGGCGGATCTGGTCCTCCTCAAGACCAATCTGATCGTTCATTTCATGCATGTGGCACATGTTGATTGGCTGCGCGTGGAAAATAGCTGCATCGGAATTTCTTCTTTAAATTTATGCATTATTTTAATCTTATTTAACGTCCTGAAACATAGGTGAAGATTCCAAACATACTCTTGTAAGTTATTATAGTAATTTTTTAATATATTTTTTAAATTTTTTTATAAATTATTATTATTTAACATTCAAATAAAGTTTTGAATTTCAATTTACATGCTTGTTTCACCTAACCTTAGGTTCTTTTAATGTTTGTGTGAATGATTTTTTACACTTAATCACTTGAAACACTAATTAGTTTATGAAAACAGATGAATTATAATGAATCTTTAGATGAAAAATATTTAGGAACTCCATTGGTTTGTTTTTCTTATCATTCTCTGCTAATGTTGACAAACATATGACCAATGATCATTAGGACTTTTTAAACTTGTAATATTAGGCAAGGTAATTGTAGAATATGGATAATAATATAGCTAAAGTATTATTAAAAAAAAAAAAAAAAAGAAAGAGGTGGAAAGAAGTGGAATCGACTTAGCAGTTTCTATAATATTCTACATTTCTTATGACTCATCCTTTCTTTTCTTCAACATGTTACTGAGAATGAGAGAGAGAGTTCCTTTGGTGCTCATGCATACTTACAATTCTTTGAGTGAAACTCTTTAGGCCTAAATCCTACTTTTTCGTTTCCACTGAATAACGAAAGGTAATAAGTTTGATTGCTTTATTAACTATGTGTTTGTATATCACTTTGTAGGTTGATTTTAAGTTTCATCGTGCTAGTTTTTTATTTTTAATATAATTGGGAATATGTATATTGGCTTGTTATATTCATATATATTAGTAAAAGATCAAAAGGTGAGTTACTGTGATTGCTCTTTAGGTTGCCATACATATACATAGGCTTATGAGATATACACATATATTACATGTGTATATATATATATATACATTTGTGTGTCTGTGCACTTGTAATAAATTACGATTTGATGGATATATATATATATACATTTGATGTGTATGTATATAATATATATATGTGTTGGCTTGAAATCAATTACGTTTTATTGGAAATCTATGTTTTTGTTTATATACATGTATCCTCCAAATCATATATGAAATGGCTATTGAACGGTAGAGGTGGTAAATTCATTAAATATATGTCTTTTATATAGCTGATAAAAGAAGAGAGTTGTACACTCTTGGTGTTTTTACCAATTTTACTTATTAGTATTATTAAAGCTTTTGTATTACGATATTACTATAAGTATTTTTAATTTGACTCTCTTCAAGGGATTTGCACCAAGTTTAGACTTCCTGATGTTGGTATACTTGAATTGTGTGTATATGTATACATTACTTTTAATTTCTTCAATTTCTATTGTTCCTTGAAAGCTAACCGTATGGTTTTTCTGGGAGTACCATTATTTGATAACATGTTTCTATAAAATGTTATAAACTGAAACTATAACTTTATTATATATATATATACATATAATTTATTATGTAGTTTCAAGTTATATGATGTTTTCAATATTATATATATAAGCTGTTTCTATTAATGTTTCATGTTAGGGAAGATAATGAAGATTACATTTATGAGATTTCATTAATTGTTAGTAATAGGGACTCTACCATATCTGGCTTAAAGAGGATACTGAAGTCTTCCACTTTTCTCCATTTGTCTCAGTATGAAGTAAGTAAAAATTCATTTCAACTGCATCACAGGATAAGTAGCGAGATATGTTTTTACTAAAGCATTTACAGGCACGACATTATGGTATTTGCAAATTTTTATAAAGTAGTCATCATATAATATGAGAAAGAGATTGTTTGTGTATGTGCCATGTAGTTTGCTTGTAAGTGGCTTTATTAAGGTCCTTGAGTTAGGTGGGAGCTTAATTTGGTCTCATGGCTAAATTGAGACCATTTCGAACCTTATCATAGTTTCTCTGATCAGGGAACTACAGTGTCCTATATGTTAGATTGGGGTACTTTATATTGCTATCTAAGGTTTGATAGTATGCATGTATGCTAATTTTTAAGCTTAGGTGAGCGGCTCATGATGTACATAATTATGCACGCTCAATAAATATTTTTATGGAATGGTAAGTGTGATGAAAATTTGACGAGCTTATATATTATGCCATATTCATTTATTTTCATAGTTTCTACTTACTAGGCATTAACTCATATAGTACTTGTGATGCAGGTGAAGGTACTTCCTAGTAGTTGTTGATATATTAGGAGGTCGGCTGACACGCTTTTCATGCTTGTGACTTGGTTCTATATGGACACCGCTGACCTTATATGGGCATATTTTTGTTTTGCTTTATATATTTTGGTACTTGAATCAATCAACTATAGGGATTGTTAGATATATATTTGGTCAACGTTTCATTTTGAGATGTAATTTATTATGTATATATTATGTTGGCCTGGGTGGCTAATAAACCTTTATAGTTATACGTAAATTATAAAAGTTTTCAAAAGTTCAAATTTGCACATTATTTTGTATAGTAAGTTAAGCAATATTAAGTTAAATATGACGTTACCTAACTTAATTGTACATTAGCCGTAGGCTACGTGGGCGCCACATGATTGAAATTTAATTTCCAATTAAGGACTAAGCTTAATGAATGTACAGCTAGACAAGCTAGATAGGGATATTGGTTTGGATATTTATCCACAGTATCTCACTTTATGCTTGGAAGAGATAATGAGATTAAATTAAGACCCTTGATTAATGTATTAGATAGAATTAGCTAGCAATTGCTAAATAGGATGAACATAGGAATGACAAGGTGAAATCAAGTCCCTAGTATAGCTGTGCATAGAAGTTTCCATATTTCATTTTCATACTTGTATTTGTTTTGTTTTATTTTAATTTCATTTAGTTTGAGTGCCTAGGTAAAATTAAGTTATGATAATTATAGTACTTAATAGCAATTCAAAACCTAAGGCTCTTCTCGATCTTCAAGCCAATCTTGCCTTATTTATAGAGGAGTCAAGGAGTCATAGAAAAAGGTTTGAAACCTAACCTCAACAAATGGACACCTCTCCTGATATTCAAGCAGCTTTGCTTAATTCATAGAGGAGTTAAGGTGTCATAGAGAAAAGTTAGAGAGGATGAAGGCACTTTGTCAAATTCAGGACCAAATGGAAAAAATTCAAGCGGAGTTGTCAAAGTTGATGTTACCTCCAAATGACTCCATAGAAGCCATGAATAGGGAGTCACAGGAGGAACAACAGGAGTTGTTTGAAGATGACTCTTCGAAAGAGGAAGAGACTTAAGAACTGATTAGTGATGAAGAATCTAAAGAAGATGTCAATGAGTCTCAATCTCAACCTCTTGAGATCACCATTATAATGTCACCCCTAATCAAGAAAGATCACATCTATGAAGACCCATTGTGGCCGGCACCTCTTCCACCATTTATAGCACTGTTCATTCAAGCCAAGCACATATGTTGGTGCCAAGTCGAATTGAGCAAACGAGTTGAACACTTCCATATCTTACGAAGCTTGAGGGCATCAAGAATCAAGACCCATGCATTGTGTTGCACGACACATACTATGAGAGAAAGTCACTATTTGACATGTACATGGTTAAGCCTAAAGACATAAGTTATGGAGAAAAGCCTCACATCAATTTGATCCAAAGCCATCAAACCTGGAGCACTTTTGCCAACCCCTCTAGGAGGTATGATTAACTCACTTCCTTGGTACGTGTTTCTATCCCTTCATGCTTTATTTGCATATTTAAGTATTGAGGATAATGCTTGGTTTGAGTATGGGGGAAGGAACACTCATGTGTTGATTATTTGTGGGATTTTAGCTTTGCTTGTATGTTGGTTGCCATGAATTTTCTTTCTATAGATTGTGTTCTTTTGGCCATAAATTTTTGTCATTTTTCTTTAGGTTGTTGAATAAGTTGTGAGTTTTATTAAGATGAGATACCTTGAGATGATGGACATAGTCACTTTATATTTCTTTAGGTTATTGAAATGTGATTCAATGAGATTTTTGTATGCTTAACTTACATTGATTGAAATTTGCTCTTGACCCTTAGTATTTGAGCACCATGAATTATGATCATTTGATCTTTTGAGCATTTGGAGAACATTCATATGTATTTGGTAGGCTTTGATATCTCATGAATGCCAGAACCCATTAAAGTTAAATTCAAGGTGAAATCCTAGGTTAAGTGTCATTGGAGAGATGATTTAGGCATTTTCGTTGGATCATTTGGGCATTTGAAGCTAGCTCTTGAAAAATTTATCCCTAGTTAACTCCGTTGAGTCGTATTGCCTGTTTCTTTCATCACTTGCATAAGTGCATCCAAACTAATAAATTTATTTCCATTATCTAAATCCATTACTTATAGCCACGATTGCATTTTTGCATGGATCATTGAGAGTAGGGGCAAGTATGGATTGCATTTAAAGATTCATTAGTGAATTGGTTTATTTTTTGTTATTTCATTTATGAGTTGTTGTTTGTTCTTTCTTTCTTATAAAAAAATAAAGAAAGAAAATGAAAATGTGGCTACTTCCAAACTCCAAAAGTATAAATAAAAGACTGAGTTTGAGGGTGTGGCCTTGATAAAAAAAAAGAAGAAAAAAAAAGAAAAGAAGAAAAAAAAAAGTAAGAAAGAAGATGATTTCTTATTATTATTATTATTATTATTTTTGCATTGTTATGAATAAGCTTATGTGGGACTGATTGAATAAAAAGAATGACGATATGGGGAGTTGGTGATTGTTTTCTTGGGATTCATGCAAGATCCATGAGTTTTGATACATGCGTGGGGTCATTCGAGCCTAAAAACTCCAATCTCATCCATCCTTCACTCTAGCCATACATTACAACCCTTAAAAGTCCATTTGATCTTCATGACACATGAACATACACTAGAGGATAGTGACACAAAAAAAAAAAAAAAAAAAAGGGCCTATGGTAGTTCTTAACTTCATTATTTAGAGATCACTCATAATCTCTTAAGCACGTAGGTCTATCCAGTTAGTTGAGTGAGATTGATTGTGCATACACTCACACATTGAAAGTCTTAAGTGGATTGAAATTGATGATTAATGTTGAAATTCTAGATAATCTCAATGTTTGCATTTCACATGAACTTAGAGCATTTTGGTTTTGGATATACTTGCATGGTCCTCGATTCGATACAAAAATAATACTTTATTGTTTGTGTTTTAGTACTTGATTTGTATTTTCTTTTATTTTCCTTTGGTTTGCTTAAGGATAAGCAAAGGTTTGAGTTTAGTATTCACGAATTAATTACTTTTGAGCCCAAATAATTGCAAGTTCTCAAGAATTTTTATTGGTTTAATATATTTTTGTGTGTTGGAAATAAATGAGGACTTTGGAGGAAAATATAGTAAAAAATGAGAATTTTGGAAGCACTTGGAATAGAATTAAGCAAAAGGGAACAACAAGGAAAAAAAATAAAAGGCCATGGGGCTAGGCAGAGAGTCTGATGCAGCGTACTAAGGTAGGCCTTGGTCGTGGGCCTAGCATGACTGTGCTAGGCTGGATGTGTAGCCACACCTAAGGAAGGCATTCCAAGGTTTGTTTGGGTAGGCCTTGGTCATGGGCTTGGCATGGGGGCGCCTAAGGGAGGCATAGGGGCGCCTAAGGGAGGTATGGGTGTGCCTCCCTATGTCTGAAAGCCAAAATTTGGCTGTTTTTATTCCATTTTTGGGTGATCCAAGGGCTGAAAATCATCCTCCTTTTGAGCTCTATTTATACCCACTTAAGCCTCAAACCCTATGTTGGAGATTTTAAAGAGGAAGAGAGGCACAAAATTTCTAAAGAGAAGGAGAGCTTAGAGGCTAAAATATCATAGGGAAATTCATAAAGATCTTGAAGATTGCTTGAAAAATTGAAGTCTTTAATGATTTCTTCTTCCAAAATTAGTTTCTTCCTATCCCTTTATTTCCTTTTTATTTTTCATCTTTCTTTGATTTATACTTGCAAGAATTGTCTTGAATAATATTTGCATTTATGAATCTTTTTATGTTTTTGGTTATGGATTCCTATATGTTGAGCTAGATTTTATTTCTAGTGATGTAATTTTGTTTAAACTATGTTTGAATATTTAGTTAATTGTTAGTTTAATTTTGATTTCAATGCATTTGTGTTGTCCGGTGCCCAATGCTTTTAATTTATTGATAGATAAACTAAATAATTTAGATTATGCATTTGATGCTCGATAGAGATTAATTTCATGGTCTGAAATTGGATAACACAATTTAGGTAGTTGTTAGTCTGGGAGGATATTAAAACCTAGATAATCATGTTGAGTGTTAGGATCTTATGGGATCGGGTGCTGATCAAGTCCTTGATTATTAACAAGGATTTCTATTTTTGTGAGGCTGAGAGCAATCGACATTTGATTTCAAATTGAGGGCTAAGCTTAATGAGTGTAAAAGTAGATAAGCTAGATAGGAATATTATTTGGATATTTATGCACAGTATCTCATTTTACGCTCAGGAGAGTTAGTGAGTTAAATTAGGACCTTTAATTAATAAATTGGGTGGAATTAGCTAGCAATTACTAAATGGATGAGCATAGGAATAACCAGGTGAAGTCAAGTCCTTAGTACAGTTTTATATACAAGTTTCCATATTTTATTTCCATATTTATATTTATTTTTGTTTTATTTTAATTTCATTTAGGGTGTCTAGATAAAATTAAGTTACGATGATTGTAGTGCTTAATGACAATACTAAACCCAATCTATGATAACCGGGAATTTTGGATTCTAGGAGTAGGTTAAAATTGTATGTATATAACAATTTTAATGAATAAAGTATGAAAATGTTGTGTTTTGATACTGTTGTGAATAGTATAAAAAATGTTCTAGCAGTGTTAAAGTGTGTGAGTTCGGGGATGGAAAATCTTACCAGACATAATTGGGTGAGATGGTTCGAAATCAGAACCAAAAACCCTAGAAAATGCATTGAGATGCACGAAAATGATAAAAATTTACGGTAGAGAATTCTGATCAAACGGAAGCAAAATAAGACAAACCGATCGCACTGGAGGCACCTAAAACCTGCCTACGCGATTTCGGTGAAGTTCCGTTCAGATCGGATTACAGTAAAAAATTGACCATGAATTAATTAGTTAATTAATATAAATAGTAAGATGACATCACCTTGATTATGTCATAATACAAAATTATTTTCCTTAATTTGGAAAGTAATTTTGAAAGGTGTATGGTGTAGATTAGCCTACTTTATGATCAATGGCCAAGATCATGCCAAAAAGGCTTAAAAATTTTTTTAGAAAATTGGAAAAAGGCCATTCAGCCATGTGGAAAGGAAGAAGAAAAAAATTTGATTTTTACCCCAAAATCTTTGCTTTTTAGTCCTTAAACAATTAGGAAATTGTTGGGAAAAAATTACAAAAAAGCCCTTGGTTTTTGCTTATAAATAGGCATCAAAATTCAATAAAAAAAATCAGCCAAACTCTTGCCTTTTTTCAGCCCAAAAACCGTGAGCTTTCTTCTCCCTTAAACCAAAAATTTGTTCCAAAATTCACACCAAATTAAGCTTGTATTGCATTTCTCACATCAAGGCAACAATTAGTTAAGGTGAGCTTCTAAATTGAAGCATTTTTTCTTGATTTTCCATAGAAAATCCGTGGGTTTGGAGTGTTGAAAACAATGAAAAAAATTGTTGTTTTGTTAGTTATATGATTAGTTTGATGTTGTAGTATATTAAGCATGAATTGGAATAAGGAAACAAGAAAATTTTGATGTAATTTTCTTGCTAAAACCTTGGGCATGAACATTAAGAAATGAAAAATTTTTAATGTTGAAGAGTGTTGATAAAAACTCTAGAAAACAAAATAAAATTTTCTTTGTGTTTATGCATAAAAATCCGTGGCTATGCTGGGGTTAGAATGCGTGTTTTGTTAGGTTTTTTATGTTGTTTTATACATTAGAAAACCTAAGAATGATGTGATGTGATGAAAAATTATTTTGATGTGATTAATTAGTAAACCGAGGTTAGTTTGAAAGAAAAATGTTGTAATTTGTGTTGGTTTCTGAATATTGAATCATGTGAAAAATTTTTATACAAAGTTTGGAAACTTTGTACAAAATAGGCCTCTGGTATAGTACGTGGCAGGCACAAAGGTTCTGAGGCGTACCTAACGCCAGGAAACCTTAAAATATAAGTGGAAATGCTGTCGAAATTTCTAAAATCGGCCTAAGGGCATTTCGGGAAATAGGGGATAAAAATATTGGACTCAGGAAGGAAACTGAGACCCCTCGGTGAATTAGGGTTAGAAATGGAAAACCAACTCAAAAGGAATAGTAAACCGACCCTAAAAGACTAAAATGCCTAAAACAAGAAAAAAAATTCATGTTAGGGGTATTTTGGGAAACGAGGGAAAAATATAAGTCGGGATAGGAAACCCCAGCCTCTCGAGGACCGAGGGTCGGGGATGGGATAAATAATGTTTAATGAGTAGTGAAAAGGCCATTTGAGACTCTGAAACGCTCGAAAAGTTAAAAAACGACAATAGATGATGGATGAATAGTAATCGAGGGTCGGGGAAAATGAGGTTGAGATTTTGCAGTAATTTAAGCTGTAAAATGATACAGAAACCTAGGGAATATTATTTTAAAATATTTAGACTTAGAAAATTTGAAAAAAATGATAGAACGGAACAGTTACGGTCCCGAGACCCGTTAGGGGCAAAATGATTATTTTGACCAAAAATTTCCAAAAGGCTCGGAAAGGACCCTAAAAGACCTAGAATAATTTAGATAAAATTCTAAGACTCAAAATAAAGGTTTTAGAGTTAAAAATCTAAAAATTTCAAAGAACACAGGTGTGTAGAAAAAATACACGGTCGTGTACATAAAGAATTTTTCAACCCGAGAGGTACACGGGCTTGAACACGGGCATGTATCAAGCTGTGTGCAGTTACATCGCTAAGATAGAAAACAACATGGCCGTGTAGAGTAAACCCGAGAGGTACACGGACTGGGACACGGGAGTGTTTCAGGCCGTGTACCACAAACAAAATTTAAAAATATTGAATTATTAAGTGAAATAAATGTATATTTAAAGTGATAATCAAGATAGGGTATTAACAGACAATATTATGCCTGTAGGAACCCAAAATAGAGATAGAACTGCGGATGAGTTTCGGAAGTGGACACTAGCGCAGTTTTGGTAAGTTCAAGCATTTTCATGTCTGCAATATGAAATACTATGTTGATCTATTCTGTACTAGATGTACACTAGACATAAAGTCTTATAAACATTTGGGACTAGTTAGAATAACATATCCTAGATAATAAGAATAAGTAAGACCTACGGACAATGGAGGATAGTGACCTTAAGGTGATGATTGATATCACTTGATCAAGACTACAAATTTGAAAGATGATAATGAAACCATTAAGGCGTACCGTCCCTCTAACATAGTGGTGGAGGTTTGTTTCAGATCCTCCGGGGTTATCAAGGCTGTGGAGGTCGATGTTCTAAGGTCGCTCCTTAGACCCTCCCAGTCAGTGCGCTAATAATCATCGGTACTGCCATAAACAGAGCTCTAAACTAGAAATCAAATAGAGAATAAACGATCAATAAAATGATAAAAATCATAATTGAGCATAATAGAAGTTTACGCTAGAGTAATGTAAATTCAGTTAGGATATGTGAATAGTACCCCGCTAGGATAAAGTGAATAGTAACTAGTTAGGGTACCTATTACTATTCATCAGTCAAAGGTCAAAGTCACTATTCACGATGAATAGTATTCATGGTAAATAATACTATTCATAGGAAATTGAGTTTTTAGTGTTTTTGAATCAATATGATTCTTACTATGTATGTTTGGACTTACTGAGCCTATTAGCTCATCAATTTGTTCATGTTGCAGGTAAGAAACTTGTCCAGTAGATTCCTGGATGGCGGCAAGATGCAAGCGTGTCAAAGGGATAGGGAACTCACCATGGACTTGTTCCTACCATAAGTTTTCCGCTGAGCTTTTTGACTTGAAGAAAATATATTTGGAAACAAAATATACAATACATATATATGTACTATATGTTGTATATTATTTTGTACTTTATTAAGACATATAAAAGTTAGTATATGGCATGGCTTTCTTACTTAGTTTTCTTAAGAGGAAGTATGTATTAAAGAAAAACAAAATTATGGGCGAAATGTTAGGCCCTGATATTTAAGAGTTGTGAGTAAAAGAGTTTAAAACTGATGACCCGGATTCAGCACACGAGCGATCTTGGTCAGTCGTAGAGTCGATTCATGACGGTTGTGGGTAGTCAGAATCAGGGGGCGTCACACAATCTCTATAGATACGACACTCTACCCATTACTATACCATCAAAACTTGACTCATACACTTGCGGCTTATCAATATGTAGGTACAAAAGTTGGCTCAAAAGACTCAAACGATCCAAATTTGACCTAAATCATGTCCTTAGTAAAGTGTAGTATGAAATTTCTCCTCAAGTAATAATCAAACAAATTTTAGAGTTTTTCAAATAAAAAGGAATTATTTAATTCACATGAACTTTCTTTAAGTAAGCAAACCATTACATGATCAAGGCTATGTGCTCAATACACAATACACTGCTTATCATTTTCTAAAAGCTATAATCTGTTTGATCTAGTTCTTATTATCGGTCTTTGAGAATCAAATATAACCAACACTCTATTTTTTTTTTTCAAATTTTTTTTTCTTTCTTTCACATTAAGCTCTTACCCACAAACTTAAAATGCACATTGTTCTTAATGTGTATGTAATCATGAAAGGAAAGTAGGCATGTTAGAAACTTCCCTCGTTGGTGCTAAGGCATAGTGGCTTGGTCTCCTGGAATTGGCTCCATAACTCTTAAGCTTGTATCTAGAAAAGAAAAACAAATACAAAAAATAAGAATATCCTGAAACTTAAAATTTAATGAGATTTAAACAAAACAAAAGAAAAAGGATATAGAAAAGCTTAGGTTGCCCGCAAGAAATGCTTGATTTATTATCTTTACTATGGAGAAATGCTTATCAAATAGCGGCTTCTACCCATAGTAATTGTCATATAACACCAAATATGGATCTTGGTTGTTGATACCTTCAAGCTTGGTAAGATATGGAATGAAATGGCCTGTGTGATCAACAAAATTCAGTTTCCATGTATGTGCTTGGTGGCTTAGAAAAGTGATGCTAAGGCCATCTCCAAGCACTCATAAGCTCCCTTAATTAGGCTCTAACCATGTGTCTGTGCTAAAAAAGAAGAGGCTGAAGCTGGGGATGCAATGCAAGCTTTGACTCAGGCTCAGCAATAAGCGCACGTGGAGACCATGGGGATGCGCATACCTGATTAGGCATATCCCTAAGTTGCTACATATTAATTTGGACATGCCTAGACAGGGAGGTGTATCACACATATGGATCTGGTCCTTCTTAAGATTGGTCTAACATTTGATTTCACGTGTGTGGTCCAGTTGATTAGCTACACATGAGAAATAGCTGTATCTAAATTTTGACTTTAAATTTATGTATCTTTTTAATCCCATTTGAGTTTCAAATTGATATATTTACTCTCTTCACCATATATACTTAGACAGTTGAGAAACCACAATTTTTTTGAAGGGAAAAATTAAATTAAAACTAAATTATAGTAAAAACTTAAGCATTGTAGTAAAAACTTAAGCTTAACAATGCTAAAATAACTTTATTTTACAAAGTTATTAAGCCCTAATTAAAAATGGAATTAATCATACTATCTTTTTCCAACTCTTACTCAAGCCTTAAACAAAATTTTCAAATCCTTCTTCATTTGTTCTTTTTCCCACTCTTGCCTCACACTTAAACATTGCTTAGATCCTATGCATGACATGTAGAGGTTGCATTGCATCTGTGAAGATCACGACGCTATCCTACAAGTCATTTTACTTCTTTACGTCACTTATTGTGCCTTCATGATAGGATCTCACCTAGAAAGTTGATTCTAAATCCGAGCAACAACTTGTAGAAAAAGAGAATTACACGACTATTCATTAATGGTCGTGGAATCCACAATTATGAAAAACAAGAAGATTCAATGACTGTTTAAAATGGTCGTGGTTTCTTTAAATTCCACGACTGTTTATTGACGATCATGGAAAGCCTTTTTTATTTTATTTTGCAAAATAAAAACTTTTCATGACTATTTTACAAATGATCATGGAAGCTTGTCTTTTCATAACTGTTTCAAGAAAACGGTCATGGAATCTAACTTTCCATGACTGTTTTATTCACAACAGTCATGGAAAGTTAATTTACAAAAAAAAAAAAAATTCTTTTTTTCCCTCATGAGTGGCAAATCCTATGCGTTATTAACATAGCGTAGAATTTGAAATAAGGAATTAAAATTACATTAAGACAATTATGTACAAATTAATACAAATGTATAATATTAATTACAAAACTTATGTATTCTCTCCCAATGTCACCCATATAGTATGAAGTTCATTACAAAACAAGCCCATTCTCTTATAACCTTACAATATCATTACTTGTATAAAAATCCTTAGTCTTAAGCTTAGATAGTCCATGAACCACCAAAATTATTTTGAATATATAAGCCAATACAAAAAAACTGCACTTGATGTTACTCGATTGTTGAGGACATTTGACGGTCTTGATCAATGTTTCATAGCTCCGCTGCCTTGTTTGTTCTAGTCCAACTATAATCTTCCAATCATTAAGTGCATTAACAGGAAAGTGCAAAACAACTTAGTAAGTTTTAATTGAAACAAAAAAAGTGTAATATATCATATGTAACTTAAACAAAAATATACTTAAAACTTAATTAGGTTTTGAAAATTATCAATTGGTTCATTTCAAAGAAGATCGAGATATGTGACCAAGTCATCCCAAGGATCAATAACTGCTAGGATCCAATGTACATTTCTATTATTAGACATGAAATAGACTCTTCCTTTTAGTATATTTTCCAGAGCACATAAAATACTGTTGGCTCGCTCCCTAATATTGGCATCGTCACTTGGACTCCTTGAAATGGGTGAGACAAGAGATGGAGATGTAAACTAGAATTGTCAATCAAAGCCCCTTTCTGGCACAATATTTCCCTAAATAGTTGTAAAATAATTTATAAAACTTGTTTTGAAAAACAATATAAGACTACCAAGGAAAAATAAGCCTAGTGTAAAGATAGATCTATTAGCTGATCTATGCCTGTATACTATTTGTATCGATTTCTTTAAATTTAATAAAATGATAAACATCCTTATATCCAAGAGGGATAGGCATGTCATAATTGGTAATAGTCTCTAGTATCAGGCATTGTATCTACATACCTTGATGCATTAATTTTTGTGCATAACTAAAGTCAAACGTAGGTAGTTGTTGTACCACATTTTGTTGTTGTACCTTCGGTTGTGACTTTAATATTTTTCTTCCTTGCTCTCTTTTTATGTGTCTATTTCCCTCGACTACATGATCAGGAATGAGATTAGGACCTTGACTGGCCTTAGTTGAAGAAATGTCTAGATTAATTATGCTTCTCGGCCCAGCAATAAACCCACTAATAGCCTAATCCATAATTACTTCATCGTTTGTTGGAATAGTAGGGTTGCGACTTTATTTTCAACATGGTCATTGTCACATGCGCATTCCCTTCACTAATGCAATCTCATGGGTTGTATTAGTTGCAAGGTAGTCCATGTATGCCTTGTCGACTGTAACAAGCCAATGTCAGCTGTTAACTAAATCATCGAGGAAAAGTTACATTATTAACTTGCATTTGGTATGGGTTGTGGATCCGACACACCACGTTCTCTTTCATGGACGGTGTAACTAGCCTTGGAGCTATTGTGTTGGTCAATAGTAGGCAAACCATCATCCTTATTTATCACTACAATACCATGCTTTATGTACAGACCCCTAATAGTTTTTTACAACTCTTAAAGTTGGCATCTTAGATCAACCACTTCAGCATTCGATCTTGAACCTGACGAGCTTAAGTATCAGGACTGGCTTATAAACTTTAACTTATCATTGTTTCCAATTGAATCAAAACTACCTTGGGACTCGCAGTAGTTATATTCTTCCGGTACAAAATAAAAAACATGTCATAATCCTCAAATAATCACACATTAAAAAGACTATATTTAGCAATAATTTAAATTTTAACTTACTTTCTTTTCGGCAACATGACAAATGTACTCATCCTTAAATTCTCTAACGGGTGTAACTCATTGTTGCACCCACAACCCATCTTTTAAGGGGGTGCACCCTTGTCTTTGAAAACTATATATATTTTTTCTACAATTATAAAACATATAGGATAAGTAATTGTACTTGTGTCCCTATTATGGAGAAAACACAAATTAAGTAATTTATATACCTCTTCTTGATCAAGTTTCCTGTATCTATCTTGACCTCCCCTTGATTTATATATGTTTTTCTTTGTTAGTTTCATTTACCTTTGTTGATAGTAATTAGAATTTTGGTGAATGACGTTACTGAATGAAATTGATCTAACCATCTTTACTTATAGAGGGGTTTTCTACTACTTTGTGAGGTCAAATAACACACTCTCTTCATAAAGACAACCCTCAACAAAAGTTACATATAAATCATGTCAAAATTGTGCTTTCGAGCAACACTTCAATCCAACTCATAAGTTTATCACCCTCTTTCCCTATCTTTTGATCTTTCGAATCAAAATTTATTTTAATTCTTTCTCGTTTTTCCAAACTTAATGGAATGGTTTCATTAGAATTGTTCTTCACTTACTATCGGATTCGGGATTGAATTCAACCTTTCTCTATGATTTTCCATGTTTAGAGGTTATTGGAATACTCCTATTCCTCTCTTGAGATATTATAAATTAATCTAAACTAAGTCCTCAATCAATTACCACAAAAAAAAAATTATAACAAAATAATCAACTCATATTCAATTAATTAAAATTTTATCAAATCTTAAACAAAATAAAATAAAATAAAATAAAATAATAAACATATATCCATATTCAGGCATTTTCTAAAACACTTAGTATGCAAAACCAAATCATATATCAAAACTACAGACATAATACCAAATCATGTATCAAACATTCAACAAAATACCAAAATGACAACATGTATTCATAACTCATCAAATATTAAAACAAATTTCACAAAATATTATACCAACTTTCAACAAACAAATTCAAAGATTTTTTTTCAAAGTCCTTGTATGCACAATATTAGCCAAATCACAAAACAAATTAACACATTTTCTCGAAATTCATATCCACATTAACCAACTCAAAACACACTTTTTTTTTTTTCAAAAACCACTTGCCCCCAAACATTTTTTCTAAACTTATGCTTACCTGAGTTATCTGAGTGGCAGAGGAAGGTGATGGAGTAACAGTGGCTTCACAAGGTAGGAAGGCAGCAGCTTCAAGGTGCAGGATGAAGGCAATGGCTTTAAGGAAAGAAAGAAGAGAGAGGGGGTAGCAATGTGACCAAGGAGGAGAGAGGGAGAGGCAACGATAATGTGACGAAGAAAGAGAGTAGGGACAATGGTGTTAGGGAAGAGGAGAGAGAAAGAGAATGGCAAGTAAGAAAGATTTTGAGTGAAATGAGTAGTTTATAGTTTTCATAAAAAATTAAAAAAAAAAACAAAAAAAGGGTAGGGTTTTCAAAACTTTTATGGTATCCTAGAGATACCATATCGTATTCCACTGTAATAGTCGTGATATCATTTTTTAAATTTTGTTTAAATTTTTATTTTTTAGTTTTTTTTAAAACTAGAGTGGCCAATCCCGTGCGTTATCCAAATAATAGCCTAAATTGCACATTATTGATTCCTACGATCATTAAACATAAATAATGACAAATGAAATTCTTAATTTGAAAAATTAATTAATTAACACGTATATCTTCATAAGATTATTAATGTAATTTACACAAATAAAATGGTACATACAAAATTAAATAATCTTTTTTTTCTTTGGCCAATCCCATGTGTTATCCAAATAATGGCCTAAATTACACATTAGTAACTCCTATGATCATTATACATAAATAATGACAAAAAAAATTCTTATTTGAAAAATTAATTAATTAACACGTACATCATTGTAAGATTATTAATATAATTTACACAAATAAAATGGCATATACAAAATTAAATACTATTTTTTTCTTTGATTTTCATCGTGTGTCCATTCGACATCTAAATGGAGAAAGTGGAAAACATCATCATCAAATTGATCCATCTCTTCAACAGTGGCAATCTCTTTGTGAAGGATGGAATTTCAGTGCAATTTTTCTCATCTTCTTTGCCATCTTGAATCATTGTTTGGATTGCTTGCGATGTCACAATAAAAGGATCATTTTTGTATCCTGATATCCTAAAGTCCACCACTATAATGCCGTAACTATCAATCTTAACATAATTATTATCGGCCTACTTGAACTTAAAAAGTATAATTCACAAACCACAATAATTAAGTTCCTGAATATCTTCAATGAAGCATAGTAATCTATGGTACCATATACTGAATTCTTGTATTTTGTGGAGAAAAATACATAGCATCAAGATGGAGCTCACACTATTATTTTAAACAAGATGCTTCTCATCTATTTTGCGAGTGTAGAATTATAGCCATTGACAAAATACTATATATATCTTCTAACTATCAACGATGGTTCTCTAGATAGCTCTATTAACTCTTGTGGAATTCTGGCTTTCATAAACATATGTCTTCTTATCCATTCCTAAAATGTCCGGTTTTGTTCATCTTGCAACCACTTTTCACTTCTTGGTTTTCTTGAATTTGTATCTCTTAATTCATTCATATGAACACCAATAAAAGGCTCAATTTTCCTAGCATTGTGCAAAACGTAAAGACATGCTTGCTCTCATTTATCTCAATTAAATGATGAAGGAGTTCTGATGGATAGTCCTTTTGACTCAATGTTTATTGTCTTTGGCAAACCCATTGACTCTGCATTAGAAAAATAATCAAAGCAAAATTCATCGATTCCTCTTCTATGTAGTTTTTGATTATACATCCCTCCGAACTATTGTAGTTTTTCGTATAAACCTTTTAAAACTTTATATATCTTTTAAAAGGATATATCCACCTCAAATATACCAGTATACATAGTTTAACTTCCCGAACTAAGTGCATCGATAGATGAATCATTATATCAAAAAGGGATGATGGGAAATACTTCTAGCATGCACAACGTCATCGCCAACTTTAACTGTAGTGAATCGAACATAAGTGTATCAATTATCTTGAAGTAGATCAAACAAAAAAATGAGCATAACTTGACAATTACAAATCTCGCATCATTCGTTAAAACACTTTGGAAGACTAGAGGTAATAATTGCTATATCAAGATGTGGCAATCATGCATTTTCATTCCAATGAGTCTCAAATCCTTCATCTATACCAATCTGTTAAAATTAGAAGAATATCCATTCAACACTTTCATGGAAGCGAGCCAATCCCAAAGCTTTCTCTTTTCTTGTCTTGATAATATGTATTTTGTTGAAAATAAGTATATGCCATTCCCTCTTTTCTTGGAGAGCAAATTAAGCCTAATAGTCATCTCTTTAAGATCTAGCCATGTTTTTTCACCATCTTTAGTTTTATTCAGAATGTCAGTCAATGTGCCCACTATCGATTTACATACATTTTTTTTAATATGCATAACATCCATGTAATGGTGAATGTGAAGTAACTTCTAATATAGAAGTTCATAAAAGATTGACCTTTTCTTCCAAGGTCCATCAATCACTGAATCCTTATTATTCATTTTCTCTTCCCACACATCCGTAACTATCTCAAACACATTTTCACCTGTCACAGCCTGAGGAGGGCCTCTTTCTCCTGTATTGCTATCAAAAGCCTTTTTTTGTTTGCGGTAATAATAATTTTTTGGCAAGAATTTTCTGTGGTCAAGGAAAATGTTTTCTTACACTTTATCAACTGAATAGAAGATGTTTCCTTCATACAAATAGGACAACTCATAGACTCTTTACTGCATAACCGGATAGGTTACCATGTGCAGGAAAGTAATTAATTTACCTGTAACAACCAGGAAAATTCATATTTCTCAGAAAATAATTACACAATGAATTTAAGCATTAAAATGTGAAATTAAGTGATTTAATATTGTTTAGAACTAAAATAAAATGTTCTAACAATGTTAAAGGATGAAAAATGAGTAATAGTGATATTATGTGTGTGCACGTGTGTGCCACTCATAGTATCAAGAAGTAGGTCAAGATGATATTATCTTGACATAAAACTGATAAATTTGGATTCAGCACTCCGAAATTAGTAAGGATAGCCTATCAGCACGCTCAAATTTGATAATTGAGCACAAGGGTAATTTTTGACCGAAAATTCGCAGTATCGGAAACTGGTTGAAATGACCTCAGATGAAAATAAAACTGATATATTTGGATCCAGGACGCCCAAATTAGTCAGGAAAGCCCATGTTGAAATTTTGGGCGAAAAAGTATATAAAGAGCAGAAAAAAAGTGGAATTTCCTCATTTGTCCACAAATACTCTCTCTCCTCCTTCTCTTTCTCTCTCTACCCCCATTGATGAATAGTAACTGACCACCGAAAATGGTGTCCGTTTTCGACACCGCCGGCACCGTTGGAAAGCTCTCGCCGAGCTGAGTCCAACGGTGGGCCGAGTCGACGGAACCGACACCGGAGGAGCCCGCACGCGCCGCCCGAAGCCGCCGACCGCCGAAAAATTCGTGACGCCGTATCACCACCGTCCGACGTCCGATCAAGCTGAAACCGGTCCCAAAAGACTCGTGGTGAAGAGTAGAACAAAACCCAGGTGGAGTTTCAGCCCAACGGCCGTCGGATCGCGACGCCCAACTCCGCCCGTCGCAGTCGCCGTCGCCGCCGTGGAATCCGTCGTTTCCGGCAGAGTTGAGTTGCAAGGTTGGTATCAAAATGCTCAGAAAAACACGTAGATCAAAAGCCCCAAATCAATTTTAGGCAACAATGGCCGGAAAATGGAGATTCAAGTTCGCCACTGCCGTCGGTTTTTTGAGGGGCGATTTCCGGCGATAGAGGTGTCGAATAGTGAAATTGAAGTCACCAATGGATTCCTCTCGTCGGGATCTTCAAGATGGACTACTCACTTGCCACCGTCGTCGCCGGTCAATGCCGGTCAACGGTGGTCAACGGCGACCGTTGACCAAAAATGGAAGTTTCGCCCGTTAGCCTATTTTCGACGTTCCGGACGCATCTGCGGAGTCGGAATTGCAAGACGGGACCTCAAATATGAAGAACGAAGAATTAGGGTTTATGCCGTCGAGACCGGACTGCAATTCGGTATAAATCCTGACTTCTTTACGTTCCGCAATTAAATTGTTTGGGACTGTTATATGATTTTATAATTATTGATATGAAAATTATGGAAAAGAATGTATG
This sequence comes from Antiaris toxicaria, assembly GCA_035233585.1. Lineage (NCBI taxonomy): Eukaryota > Viridiplantae > Streptophyta > Magnoliopsida > Rosales > Moraceae > Antiaris > Antiaris toxicaria. The sequence goes on from CP141157.1 coordinate 28,448,682, forward strand.
TAAAAAGGAGAAAATGATTGTAATGGAGAAAAAGAAAAATATGTGATAATGTAATGATTTTACGTAAACAGTATGAGTTTTACGTAAAATCTAGGCCTCTGGTATAGTATGTGATAGAATTAGATTAGGATAGATGGTTTTCAGGCGTTTCCTAAACGCTGGAACCTCAAAAATTAAGCGGAAATACTGTCGAAATTTCTAAAAATGGCACCAGGGGTAATATGGGAAACGAGGGGTAAAAATATGATCGGGAAGGGAACCCAAGCCCCCTCGAGGAATTAGGGCAAGGAAAAAGGAATGGATAAGGTACGATTAGTAACCAACCCTTCGAAACCCTAGAACGCAAGAAAAATATGAAACCGATCCTTAGGTTCGAATAGTACTTCCCGAGGGCCGGGAATGTGAAAATTGGTACAATGATAAGAATTGATCCGGAAAAGGTCCGATAAGATTTAGAAAGTTAATTAGATGATTTTGGGTTTAGAAAATCCAGCCTAAGTATGAAAATGAAAATGTTATGGTTAAACGACCCATCAGGGGCAAAATGGTCATTTTGCCCAAAGACTCTCAAATTATGAGAAAAGAGCCCCAATGATCCCAGAATAAGGTAATGAAGTTTGTAAAAGCCAAAATCGAGGTTTAAGTTATTAAAAATCACGTCAAGGGTAAAATTGTAATTTTATCAAAAGTTAGGGGTAAAATCGTAATTTTTCAAAAAGTTGGAGAAAATTTTGAAAAGGGCCATTAAGGTTTAAAAAAAAGCTATCCTAAGGCTATAATTAAGGGTTATAAGATCAGAATTTAGCTTTTTAATAAAATAAAAGCTATGAATGAAAATGTGATTAACGGACAAAGTTTGTCTGTAGGAACCCGATCCAAATGCGACAAAGGACGTCGATGGATTCCAAGAAGGGGATAAGCACGCTATGTGTAAGTTCAGACATTTATCCGTCTGCAACTATGAACAAACTTATAGTATTTATATGTTTTATATGTAAATGTCATGATGTGATTTATGATGATGCTATAGTAATGCTATAGCAATGCTATGATGATGTTAAAAGATATGTTTTAATAAATAATTATAAAAATATATATATATGTAAATATATGTATATATTGAATTATGAAGGAAAGACATTATAAAAGTTTTATGAGAGTAAAGATGTGATAAAGAGTGATAGAAGAATGGAAAGAGTAAGAACAAGAATGTTATGATAGGATGCATAAGAAAGAGATGAAATATGAAAGGAAAGAATGGATGTTTTATGAAAAGTTTTATGAAAGTTAGGTTATGATTGATAGAGCAACGATGATCGGTGATGAAAGGAATTAAGAAAAGACATGTTTTATGATAACGAAAGGATAGGTGTTTTATGAAAAATGATACGAAAGCAAAGAGTTAGACAAGAAAGAAAAACAATGATAGGTTATGATAAAAGGTATGATGAAAGGATTAGAACATAACGATAAGATGTGATTGATAGAATAGAACGATAGGCTATGATCGATAGGCTATGATTGATAGAATGATGCAAATGATAAGATAAACAGAGAATAATTGTCTGCATATAATTAAACATAATTTTGTTTGTTATGATGTGATGTGATGTTATATAAGTAATATGTGTTATATATGTTATGCTAAAGTGTGATTAACATAATTCACACAAGTAAAGTAAAGAATTAAGAAAAGAAAAATAACGAAAGAACAAATGTTCCATAAAATGCTTTATGAAAAATGAGAAATGAAAGATGATGAATGTCATGAAAAAGATGTACAACGAAAAAATCAATATAAGAAAAGCTAAAAGAATGCAAGATAATAAAACTGAAAAGTTAATGTTGGCGTACCGGTCTCCCTATATGGTTGAGACTTCCGGTCTATATCCTCCACGCAGATGTGGCGCTACCCCGAAGGTGCGGTAGTTTATAGGTTGGACCAACCCCGCAGGTGAGGTTTTATGTGACTATGAGGTAGGTTGGTGGGTAGCTCCCACTCCTCCCACTGTCAGCGCGCAACTAGGTACGTTCAACGACGGGGCCCACCAGTGAAAGATAAGAAAGAAAAGAAAAAGAAAAGAAAAGAAAAGAAAAGAGAGCGAAAAGAAAAGAAAGGAAAAGAGAATAGAAAGAAAAGAAAAGAAATGATACGAAAAGAAAAGAAAAGAAAAGCAAAGAACGATAAGAAAAGAAACGAATGATATGAAAGACTGATATAATGAAATCGATGAAAAATAAATAAATAATAAAACGAAGTTAAAAGAACATAATAGAATTATTTATATGATGCAATGTGTTTGATGTTATATGTATGGAATGACACGTTTTCACGTGATGTTATGCTAGTGTATATGTTACTAGCTTTTACGATATGAAATGTTAAGAGATGATGACAAAGCGATAGAGAAGTTATAAAGGTTTAGAATAGAAAGTTAAGGAATGATAGGAATGAGAAGAAAAGAAATAAAGAAATTAGAATAGAATGATAAGAGATTATCAATAGAATGATGGGAATGATTAGCGAAGAGATAAATGAGTATAAGGAAGCTCACATAATATGTTATGTTTCGAGGATATGTATAGACGATGTGTATGATGTGTATATATGTGATGTCATATATTCTAGTAATAATATATATTACTAGTATTTATAAGTTAATGAATATATGTTTGAACTTACTGAGCATCTAGTTCATTAGTTGTTTATATGTTGCAGGTAAGCAACCTGTTAGTTTAAAGTAATATGATGGACAACGGACGGATCTGCACGTGCTAAGGGACTGGGCAAGGGCATGGTACTACCATGAGTCTTTCGCTGAGCGTTCAAAAAGGAAGATGAAAGAAAGAAAGTTATGAAATATGTGTTATAAGAGTATGATAGAGATAGGTATAATATGTAAGTTTATGTAATTAAAAAAAAATTGCTATAGAAATTGCTTCTGCTTTAAAATGAGAACGTTAAGAAGGAAAAGTTAAGTATGTTAAGTAAGAGGATGACGACCCACGAGGTTGCCAGCCATCGCGGTAGGCGTCAGAGCTCGACTGGTTGGCATGGTAACGTACGTGGGGGGCGTCACATTACCAAATCAACATTGCACGAAATTTGAACGTCTCTTACCGTGGGAAAAAATCTATTAGAGTGGCGCAGCAGAATTACAAAAATTTTTCAAGATCGTTAAATATTTCGTGATGTCATATATAATAAATCAATAACAATAACTTTATATCTTGAGAGGACACCAAGGATGTAGGAGGAGAATGACCGAAGGACTTCAACTAACTAGCCTTCTCTACTATTCTCCAATTCTCGGATGACAAAGTATGTGGGCACTCAGATCTTCGATCGATATACTAGCACTGCTAGTCTTCTTCCGGCCATCCAGATCTCTTAAGAACTTATTATCACGGTGAGTTGTGCGACAATAAGCCTGCTCACCTAAGAGTCTGTGGTCTGAGAAAACTGAAGTGGTAGAACCCTTATTTATAGTTTTGTATGAGGTGATCTCTTAAATTTTGAATAGGACTAAGAGAAGATTTTCTCCCCTTTGCCCACACAAAATTCAAACTCTTCCCTAGGTCAGGATCATGATCGATTTCGGTCACACTAGGAAGATATTCTATTCAAAATTCAAACAGGGTTTTAACTTAAATTTTATCTCCACATTTATCCACTAAAACCGATTTCCCCTAAGCCAAGAAACATGGCTAGATTTGGCTATCCAACTGTGAGGAGAATCAAAATTCAAATAGGATTTTCTAACTTGAATTTCATCTCACTTTTATCCACAAAAAATCCAAATTCCCTTAGGCTTATCCATAGAGATATCCGGCCATTCCATGTGAGGGAGAGATTCAAAATTCAAATAAGATTTCCTAACTTAAATTTCCCTTCATCCTTTTCTATAAGAATTGAATCCTCCTAGGGTGGGATTCTCTTAACAAATTCGGCCATATTTAGAGGATTTAGGATTCAAAATTCAAGTAGGATTCAAACAAAATATTCTTCTCCCTTATCCACAAGAAAACCAAAATTTATCATGTGGATTTATCCACAACAAATTCGATTACCACTTGGATTTGTGATTCAAAATTTGAATTCAAATTTCAAAGTTCAAAGTTCAAATTTCAAAAATTCAAACTTCAAATACAAATTTCAAATTCAAAATTTAAATTTCAAATTTCAAATTTCAAATTCAAATTTCAAACTCCATAAAAAACTTGAATTTCAAAATTTTGCTCTCATGGATAATTTTCCACAACTCTAATTCAAATTCAAATAAAATCATAGTAACTTTATTTGGAATTTGAACAATTGTGTAATCTCTTATCCAAAACAAATTACAAATTCAATTAGGAGAGAATCTTATCATCTCCCCTATATCCATACAAGACTATAAGCAACAAGTATACCCCGATCAATTTGCTATTCGTTAAGGAATTATGTGGAGTTAGTAGAGGGACCACTTGGACATATATAATTGTGCTCCCGTGAATCCACATGATCATCGATCTGTACCGAACAACTCAATCATATGATCACTAATTTTAGAGTCACACTATTATAAACTTGAAAGTAAACTCCCAATTATAAACCGTATTACGAAAGCCTATGACAAGTTATTGTCCAACGGCCTTGTCATGTGTGCAAAACCCTTATATGATATTCATGATCAACCTTAGGTCAAAATCTGTTCAACCTACTGAACAAGCTATCTTAAAGTTCTATTATACTACCGAATAAAAAAAAGATTATTTACCATATGTGAATAAGAAGTCATCCACCCAGCAGATGACCCAAGGCCTTATCTATTTTCGCATCCAGTATAATGCCTTTAAGAGGATAACTTTAACTCCTTATTAGAGCTATGATTTCAATATCTATAAATAAACCCTCAATCATATACAAGTCATGTACCCAACGAACCGGTCTATAAGCTTACTACCTCTGAGATGCTTTAGCTATTGGAACATCAAAGTACACAAGTCATATACATGAAGTAGTTCATTTATTCAGGATTAAGGTTATTGCATAATGAACGTCAAAAGCAGATTGATCTACTCATAACGGACTATGCAAATCAATCGCGCTTTAGTCTTGATCCAATATGTCACCATCAAGTAATATATCTATGTCTCTACTCGGGAGTCTATGCTCCGGACAGTCAAGACAAACCATCCCTACCATAGTTTTAGACAACATAATAGTCTTAAAATGAGTTAGATGCTCGGTCTAACCCCATAGACTACGAACCATAATTTAGTCTGCTTACTTTAGAACATTTGTCTTCTTGCATACAAAAGTCCATTGCATGCAATATTCTAACAGTTTAACATAAGTAGTCAGTGAGCCATATTTGCTTACATTTACTTTAATATGTAAATTGAATGAGGACAAACAGCAATGTAATGAATAACCTCTAAATATAATTTTATTATCCAGTTCAAAATAATACATCAAAATGTCTTTCATGTTTAGGGCATTTCCTAACACTTAACGGTAAGAATCTCTCACTTATATCCCATTTTCCCATAAGCTTTTTAAATCATCACTTAATGGTGCTAAGTACACATCAATGTCATTCCCTGGTTATTAAGGATTAGAGATCAATAAAGTCAGTATTAAGAACTTCTGCTTTACACACAATTTTGGAGGGAGATTGTAGTTTACAAGTATGAATGGCCAAGTACTAAGCCTACTAATCATATTACTATGTGGGTTCATTCCATTTGCTGAAAACTAAGCTGTAGGTTCCTTGGTCCCACGCTAAAATCTGGATAAATGATATCAAAGGTTTTTCATTATGATGAATTGGCTGGATGTCTAAGCATACTATTGTCAACATATTTATCATGTTGCCAAGTCAAATTCTTGGTATGTTCAAACGTTAAAAATGTAGAGCTAATGAAATATACCATAACTCCTTTGCTGGCACTCCTTTGCTATCATTTGATGGCTTCTTGCCCTTCTTCCATTTTGACTCTTTACAAATTGGGCATTTATTTAAGTCTTTACAATCTTTCTAGTAAAGGACATAATCATTTGGGCAAGTATGTATCTTTTCATATACCACTCCCAACGTGTTCAACGTCTTCTTGGCTTCATACACACTTAGTAGTATTTTGTTATCATCCGATAGAACATCTCTTATAAATTCTAAAAGAGATGTGAAACTAGAATTTGTCCACCTTTTTGACACCTTCATGTTTCATAAATTAAACAACACCAACAATTTTATATATTTTCTACAAGCATCATACAAGGGCTTTTTGGCATCATTCATTATTACTTCAAATAACTCTGGATGGTGCACAAAGTGTTTTTTGAAATCATTTATTATATCAAACATATTATCACCTGCATCTTCCTTAATATTATGATATTTTCCTTTACACGTTGTTGTTTGATTACTATTCAAATTAGGTAAACCATGTAAATACTAGGTTTGGTAAGAACAAATAACCTCATATACGCGCAAATGTGATCTAATCTTATCAATTATACAAAATCTATGGTTTCCATATTCAACACAAAAATAATGAATTTTATCACCTTCTATATGAGTTTTGGCAACTGATAAAAATTCTTTAACACCATTTTCATTTCTTTTACTCAATTTATCAAACCAAATTCATACTTTATCCATATGCAACCCCTAAATCAAAAGATCAAAATATTCAAAGATCAAGTTTTTGGAATCAAATAAATACTCAAGCTTTTGAAATAATTAAACAAATACCCATTACACAACAAACTAAAAAAAATAGAACGATAATGACAATAATAAGGTAAATAATAAAAAAAATTAATGATTGTTAAAAAAAAAATGAGTAGATAGAATGGTAGATGTGGTAGAGACGAACAGAGATAGAGGGGTTGTTTTTTGCTACAATTTTGGATGCTATAATTTTAGTTTCTGCAGAATAAGGATTAGGGTTATATATAGAAGAGGTTATTGACGAAAAACTTCCACGACTGTTAAAAAACAGTCATGGAAAGTTAACCTTCCACAACCATTGTTTACAAAATGGTTGTGGAATCAATAGATTTCACAACTATTTTTAAAAATGGTTATGGAATCTATTAATTCCACGACCGTTTAAAAAAAGGGTTGTGGAATCAACTGATTCCATAAACTATCTTTGGATTTTGTCTTTGGTGTTATGTTTTTGACACACTTTTCACTACTGTTTTTTAAAAACTATATTGAAATCTTAGTAGTAGAATCTAACATTTGTGTTAGTGAACTCCAATGCTGGAGTATGTAAAATACTACTAGGAAAATGTCAATGAGTCGCTCAACATTACACCACCTTCAAATTTTTTTTTTTAAATTTTTTTCATTTGTTCTTTGAGCTCTATATTTGTTTAGTGCGGAAAGTTAAGAAAATAATTGAGAATATGGATTCAAATTATTGTTTTCTTTTTTAAATATTGTACAAAGGGCAAGATGAAGACGAGGTAGTGAGGAAGGTCGAGAGAACCACTTTCTTGACGGTGAAGCATAATTTGTGCAAAAATAAAAAGGTGAACAAATGTTGTAGATTACCAGTAATACCACCTAGTAGATTACTCAATATTCCACGACGAGTCATTGTTGATTTTGGAGATTTGCATGCATTTGGTGCCAGAGTTTGAATTAATTTTTTTGAGTTAGATTTGAATTGAATTGTTATGCGTTTAGTGCATAGGTTTAAGTGATTGGAGTTAAAAAACTGTAAAAATTTAAAATATATTCAAAACAAACTATTAATATGAAACTTGTTTTATTTTTTTTTGAAATTCTATATAACAAAAAATAAAAAAATCATCCGTTTGGATTTAAATATACAAAGTTATAAACTTTTAATTTAAATTGAAAAGTTGTAATAGTAAGCTATAAAAAGTTCAAATTGAACAAAAAAAAAATCATTGTATTTGAATATAATTGTCCCTCCAAAATCTTGCAAAATCTAGTAGATTACTAGTGGTAATTTAGTAGATTTCTCTAGTGTTCGTTGCCGATGATCTAGCGGCAGGGATAATTTCAGCAAAACACACTTTATTACCATTCTCTCCACACATTGTTCTAACCATGCCTCAATAAAGAGGAATTCCAAAAGTTTGCCCGAAGTACAAGTCAGTCAACAAAATTTGGCATTGACATCTCTGGTTTTTCTCTTCATTTACCCTTTTTTTTCCTTAAAAAAATGAACGATCATTTGGACCTGTCCACTACATTTTTTTTTTAGTCAAGATTGATGTATGACCCTTTTTGGTTCCTCGTATTTCCCAAATAAATGAAAAGAAGAATAATGTCAACATGAACAAGTTCCCCGTTTTGTCTTTATATATGTTGGCATTATGTGTACGCCACTCCGATTCCTTCTCATAATTGGCACTGACCCAGATCCCATTTTCTATGCTAGACGATATTTTTTGTCTGTAGTTTGTGCCTACTAGTAGGGCTATCTGCAAACAACAAAAGGTGCCATTTATTTTTCTAAACCAGAATCTATTCATTTGTTTGCATATAGTCTCTAAATCTGCTTAATCAAGGCATTTTATGAGTTCACGGATATTGCAAAAGGGTGCAAGTGTTTTATTGGATTTTTTTTTTTTGGGGCATCAATTTAGTAGGTCTAGGAAAGTTTGGGGAATACAGATATTTCTTGCTTAAGTTACAGTATCATCTAAAAATGGACTATATTTTTACGTTCACAGATGCGTGTATTTAACATGGTGTTTCTGTAACGCGCAAAAGTGAGAGTTTTAATGTCATTTATGTGGAAAACAAGACGATTAGAAAGGTGTAATAAACACTAACATTCGAATGTGTTAAATAGAGTGGTTTTCATGTTAAAACCTCAAATTCTTACATATTACAATGCAACGACATAGCTAACTTTGCCTTACATAAAATTTGGCTCCAATCCTCTTTTTTATATTTTATATTTGTCAGCTTCATATCCAGCAAGGCTAATTTAAAGGTGAGATAACTACAACCACTTGACCATTGAGAACTTAGATGGGATGGTAAGCCCACTCGTTGTTAATACTCTAAGTATGAAAGATAATTTAGATGTATTTCATCCATTTTGGATTGATTAATAAAATATTTGAAATTTTTCATTACATCTTTACAATAATGTCTTTATCATTATTTGCATGTTAAATTATCCTAAAAGTAAATATGATTCATTGACTATTTGTTCCTTAAACTGTTAGAATGTTGCATATAATAAACTTTATATGTAAAAAGATAATATTCTAAAGTAAATAGTCTAAATCTATAGTTCATAGTTTATGGGGTTAGAGTGAGCATCTAATTTATAAGAAGATTGTTATGTTGTCTAAATCCCATTGGAGAGATGGTTCGCTTTGATCATCTGAAGTGAGCTAACTCTTAAGTAGAGACATGAATATTTTGCCTAGTGATGATAATATATTGGACTAGTACTAAAGTATAATGAACCTATAAGTCTGGTTAAATAGTTTAATTCACTGTTTTATGTTTATTTTATAATAACCTTAATCCTGAGTAAATAAATGATCTCATTTTTATAACTTATATACTTTGATATTTCAAATACTAAAGCATCTCAAAGTACTAAATTATTAGACCAGTTTGTTATATATATGACTTATATTTGATGTAAGCTTAACTTATGTACATGGAATCATAGCTCTTATAAAGTGTAAAGGTTATCATCTTAATGGTATTATGCAGGATGTTAAAATAAACAAGGTTTTGGCTCATTTACTTTGCAAAAGCAAATGATTTATTATTCACATTTAGTAAATAATCATGTTCCTATTAGATATATAATGTATCTTCAAGATAGAGTGATGACAAGGTTAAGCAGACTTTAACTTTTAGTTTATCATGAATATCATATAAGAGTATTACATATATGATAAGGTCATTGGACTATAGTTATGCACTAGCTTAGTTAATATGATATATAATTAGGAGTGCAGTTTCAAGTTCATAGTGGTGTAATTCTAAAATTAATAATTATGTGATTATTTATTTAGTATAGAATAATTAATTATATAGATTGTTGGAGCCTATATAATATATGTTCTATTGGTCGATTTGCTAGTTCAACATAATTCCTTAATGAATGGTAATCAATTGGATTATATTTTATAGTTTTAATTCTTGGACTTAGTAAAATGGAACAATCTAGACACCATCCATGGTGTAGGCAATTTTATTAAGGGTGGAAATTAAGATTTTATTTCATTTAATTAATTAGATAAATATTTAGTTTTGTATAAGTATTTATTTGAAAATAAGATTTATAATTTAAATTGATTACATTTATATTTGTGATAAATATAAGATTAATTTAAATTAAAAGATATGAATAAATTAATTATTTAAATAATTAATTTAAATATATATAATCTTATTTAAATAAATTTTTGAAACCATATATGGTTGTTATCATATTTGAATTTGAATTGAAATAAAATCTTATCCATCATTATCTTTAGTAGGTGCTTTCTATATGGATAAGACAAGAAAAAAAAGTTTTCCTTTTCTTGATTTTATTTTTGATAATTATTACATAATTATTTTATTCAAATAAATTTGTCATGCTTTTGTTTGAGTTAAAATTAGATTTATAGAACATTATCTATACAAATAAAATCAGAAGATAATTGAAAATTTAAACTTGGATCAAATTTGGATCTGTGATAATCGAGAAATCTACACTATCGGAAAATTTTGTACAAGATATGTAAATAAATGTATATTTACAGTGAGGCATGTTACAGAATGCAGAGCAGAGGAAAATTTTGATTAATTGAGTTTTAATCAAAATTTGACAATGAATTAATGAAAATAGTTAAAAGCTAAGCATTAATTCGATTTATGATGTTTTAAAATTTAATAGAAAAGTATGTGAAAAATACATATTAAGAGATCAATGGCATACAAGTCAGCCACATTGATCAATGGTCAAGAATTTGCCAAACAAAGCCTATCTTTCTTTAAAGAAAGATTAAAAGAAAATGAAAGCAAGTGAGAGAGTGAGAGGCACGTGAGTTAAGGGGGGGCAAATTACTCCCCTTAGCTACAAAGAGAAGTAGATGAGAGAGAAAGAAAGAAATAAAGAAAGAAAGAGAAAGAAAGAGAAAGAGAAAGAGAGAAAGTGACCGAGAAAGAGAGAGAGAAGAAAGGGAAATCCAAACAAGTTCAGATTTTCTTGTTCAAGCAGCAGATCGATCGAATTTTCAGTCAAGAATCCACAGCAAGAAGTTCTCAAGCTTCAAGTAAGGTAAACCCTCGTTTTCTCACGTTTTTCTTGGGTGAAAATCTAGGGTTTTAAGTGAAAAAAGAGAATGTGAGTGAATCATGTTGAGGTTTTCGGTTAAAATCGAAACATGGTTCAAGTCTAGTTGTTTTAAAACACGAATTCATGAGTTGATGGTGTAGAAAACCAAGTTTAATGAGTTTTCGTTAAGAAAGTTTTGAGTTTTTTTAAAAGTTGAGTCAAGAGATTTTTATAAGCAAAATGTGAAATTTTACTTATGAAACTATGGATTTGTGATAGTAGAAATGTAGTAGATACCTTGAAACGATCTTATAGAGATCGATTTCGAGTGTAAGAAGTAGAACAAAGGCCATAAAGCCTTAGAAAAGTCAGAGCAGAACAATTCGGACCCAGAATCTTGATTCTGGTATGAACACGAGCGTGTTCAGTACACGGCCCCGATCATGCCCACATGCACGACCGTGTTGCAAGAAAATTTAGTCCCGAGAGGTACACGGCCAAGAACACGGCCGTGTGTCGGGCTGTGTCAAGGGGTACACGGTCAAGGGGAAGGCGTGTAGCAGACCATGTTAGATAGCAGGAAAACACGGCCGTGTAAGTAACCGTGTAAGAGTCCAGAGGAGTACATGGCCAGTAACACGGCTGTGTATCCACCCGTTTAAGTATACACGGCCATGTTCCATGAAGTACACGGCCAGGCATGTAAGTCCAGAGAGGTACACGGCCAGAGACATGCCCGTGTAGGAGGGTGTGTCCAAAGCCAAAGAGTAAAAAAAAAAAAAAGAGTCTGGAAATAGAAATTTACGTATTTTGCCATGTTTTCAGTATAAGATGAATATTGGAAATAATCAGTGATTATTCCTTTTATAGGAGTTCAAGTCAGAGACCCCGAATCAGCAGTCCCAGAGTAGCAGAGGCTCACACTAGCTGACTTTCTGTAAGTTCAAGCATTGTCCTGACTGCAACGTGGACAATCTTGTCATGTTATGATATTATGTATGTTGTATGACGTGTGTGTTAGACATTGATTGTCTGCATCATGATACTCAGGTCAGTTCATGTCAAGCATGTAGATTTCATGTTTCAGTACACATGTCAGACAGGCCAGAACACGAAAACAGGTAGGTGCACAAAACACCCTAGTGTGTTAATATAACTCACACCTTAGTAATTCATGTAACAGGTTCCGACTGTGGGGGCAATCAGTATGCTACCCAGTTGGAACTCCAGCAAGATGGTAATTAAACCAGTTATTGGCGTATCGGCTTCTCGACCCATGGTGAGGTTTTTATGTTTAGCTTCAGTTAAGACTGAGGAGGTCAGCACTAAAGTACCGCTCCCAGTTGTGCTAACATGTCGGTACGACCAATCAGGAGCCCAAAATCAGAACTTAATAACAGACAATGTCCTAAGACTAATCATTCAGCCACAAGCATGTTTACAGAGTCCAGTTTCATGCATGAGCACAGTAGTATAGCATGTCATGTTTCGTGTTTTTATGTTTGAACTTATTGAGCCCATAGCTCATCAGTTTGTTTACATGTTGCAGGTAAGAGACCTGTTCACCAGTAGTATACGGTGGACGACGAACAGGGTAGATGCATGCCAGGGAGGGTTGGGCGAGGGATTGTGGTCACCTTAAATCTTCCGTTGTATAGTTTTGAAAAACTTTAAACATGTAGTTTCAAGAACAAGTTTTCAAGTTAAAATTATGTGATAGGGGAATCATGATCCATGTACATGTTATTTTGTTAACATGATTTCCTTATCACATTCACGAACAATTTATGATGTTATGAAAAAAAAAAAATTTATTCCGCAAATTAGCAAGTAAGTTTTTAGTTCAGCATGATTGCCAGCGACCCTAGAAGCCTGCATACTATTGCGGTTAACTACAGAGTTGACTGTAATAGTACTGTAGAACCTCTACAGTAGGGTGGGCCGCCACAGGATCTCGCTTATATATTGTGTTTTTTTTTTTTTTTTGTGTCCCCCCAGGACTAAGAAGATTCCCCTATCACATGGAGGAAAGAGAGGAAAAAAAATCATTTTCAAGTGTCCTATTTAAATTCAAATACTACCTAATCCATTTATTATAAATAGAAGCTTAGGATCTCTGTTTTAATTCGACCATACACTCTAAGATAAAAGAGCTTATTATTATACTTTTATTAATAATAATAAGTTCTAAGAGCTTTATGTCATTAGAAGGAGAAAAATTGTGCACTAAGTATAGATTGAAAAACTAAGTGCCCACACAATCCACTATCTGAGAATTAGAGTATACTAAAGAAGACTAGTTGGTTAAAACTTTCTTATTAAACTTCTCTTGCGTTCTTATAGATCTTTCCCTCCAAGGTATAAAGATTGTGGAATAATTTATTGTATATGGTAACTTGAGTTAGTGTGATCTAATTAAAATTTTTTAAAATTCCATTGCATAAATTACCCATTTTTCCAACCAGTGGTGTCAGAGTTAACTTATTATTATGCCACATATATAAATTAGACAATTTAATTTTCTCCTTTAACTATGTATGGTATTTGAAATTTTTAGAGAATAACATTCTAGTTTTTCTATTATGGTGTTATCATGAATTAAAAATGATATATGTATATGGTTATTTTAATTTTAATTATTATTTTAAGCATGTTCAATTTTTTTGGTTATAATTCTTTAGAAAGTAGAAGGTTGTATCTAAGTTTTTTATGTAACTAGATATGGTCTATCATTACCACATAGGTTTTTTTTTCCCCCCTGAATATTTAAAAATTGTGTACACCAGAAACTATATAAGATTTTTTTAATGTAATTATTTATAAAAAAAAATGAAGGTTGAAGATCATAATTTTATTTTTTCAAAATTTTTATTGGATTAAAATTGATAATTGGACAATTTGTTTGAATTTATTTTTAGGACTCCTAGTGGAATTAGGGTTCCATGTAGGAACAGTAGTGGTGCTAAAATGAGGGAGCCTAGGGCATTGGGGCATGGCCATAGGTGTACCCATGCCACAATCTCTATGGCTGCGGTGTGGGCCGACGCCACAGGCTTGTTAGAGGCTAGCCCAGGCATGTGCCCGTGGTGTTTGTCTTGCAAACCAGTGCCTAAGGCACTAGGCTGTGCTATGGGCTAGTTGATCCCTAAAAAAATTTTATTTAATTGTCTTTTTTTTTAATCAATTTTAATTAAATTAAAGTAATGAATTGTGTATAAATGTATGTAATTTTAATTAAATTTAGAATTATATATAGTTATACATAAGATTTAAAATTGCTTAAAATTTTAATTCTTTATAATTATAATTTTAAGGAATTTATGGGATGTTAAATGGTAGAGTTACATAAAGATGGATATACAGAGAAAGAGCAAAATTTAAAACCCAAAGAATACTTTAGATGAAATTTTGTAATCTTTATCTTTTCCTTTATCTAGGATAGGGACCATAGCTAGGTTTTTTTTTCCATCATTTATTTATTCTATGTTTTGTCATGGATTGTTGGATATGGTTGATGGATGTTTTACATATTTAATGACATGTCATATAAGATAGATGAATGCCACTCATGCTATATTAATTATGCATATGTTTGCAAAAACTTGCATTATTTTAAGATAGTGAGTGGAAGAGAGTTTCAAACAAAACTCACAGCCTCTATCGTTAATCCATATGTGAAAGCATGGTAACACCTTGCATTAGTTTCACCCTAACTACAATTCTCAGTATGTGTTTACTGTTGTCGGTATATTAGGAGTGCCCTGATAGGGAAAGATATTTTTATGTATTTTATTTATTTTTGAACTGATTAATAATATATTAGAGGTTATTCATAGCATTGCCATATGTTCTTATCTTATTTATATGTTAAAGTAAATATAAGTAAATATGGTTAATTGACCATGTGATATTAAACTATTAGAATATTGCATACAATGTCTGTAGTCTATGGGGTTAGAGTAAGCATCTAACTCATGTTAAGATATTTATGTTATCTAGAGCCAATTAGGGAGTGGCTTGTCTTGACCATCTGGAACGAGTTGACTCCCAAGTAAAGACATAAATATATTACTTGGTGGTGACATATTGAACTTGGACAAAAGTGTAATTAATTTATATAGTTTGTTTGAGTGGATTAATTCATTTTTAATGTTCATTATGCAAAAATCTTATTTCTAAATAAGTAAATGGCTTCATGTATATAACTTGTGTACTTTGATGTTTCAGAAGCTAAGGCGTTCTTGAAATAGTAAGCTACTAAACTAGTTCATTGGGCACATGATTTATATATGATGAAGGGTCTGCTTATAGATATGGAATCATAATTCTGATAAGGCGTAAAGGTTATTCTCTTAATGGCATTATACATGATGTAAAAATAGACAAGACCTTAGGTCGTTTGTCTGGTAAATGATTTGTTATTCATATATGGTGAATAATCATTTTTTTATTGGATGTATAATGGATCTTTATCATATGAGGGTGCTAAATATACGATAAGGTCATTGGATTGTGGTTATTCACTGGTTTATGTAATACAGTATATAATTGAAAATGTAATTTCAGGTTTATAATAGTTTGACTTTGAAACTAATAATTATGTAATTGATTTATTTGGTATAGAGTAATGAGAAAAATCTGAGTCACTTTTTTACTAGGTGTAGCCATTTTCTAGGCTGAGGGTAGAATGTGAATTTGGTTTTATTTAATTAATAGGATAAATATTTATTTAATAGATAAGATTTAAAATTTACATTGATTGTATTTCTCTTTTGAGATGAATATGAGATTGATTTGAATTGTGAGAGATATTGATAAATTAATTATTTATTTGAATAATTAATTTAAATATCTAGATAATCTTATTTAAATAAATATTTTAAACTAAATATGGATATTATCCTATTTGAATTTGAATTAAAATAAAATCTTGTCCTTTTGTGCTTCAAGTAGGTGTAGATTTGAGGATAAAGGAAAGAAAAGATTTTCTCTTTATTTTATTATATTTGGATAATTATTACATAATTGTTTAATTTAAGTAATTATCATGATTTTATTTTGAATTTGAATCGGATTTATGGAACATTATCCATGTAAATAAATTCACAAGATTTATGGATATTAAAATCTAAAACAAACTTTAAGTCTCCCTAGTCCTAAAGTTGGTGTGTTTTTGGCACCTTCCTCGGGAAGAAAAATGCCACTTTGAGGAGGAAGGAGAGAGAAAAAACTTTTCAAGTGTCATATTCAAATTTGAAATCAACCTAGAGCATCCACTATAATTAGGACATTTGGGCTCTTATTTTTTTCAGATCACAAACTCTCAGATAAACGAATTTATTATTATAATTCTCACTTATAACAATAAATTTCTAGATTTCTGGGTGGTTAGAAGAAGATAAGCCACACAAACACTAATTAAAAAATTGAGTGCTCACACACTTAACCATTCAGAAATTAGAGAATAAGAAAGAAAGCTAATTAGTTGAAACTTTCTCGCTCATATCCTCTAGCATTCTTGATGTTTTCCTCACAAGGTATATAGATTATTATGTAATTTATTACATATGATAACACGAGTTAGTACAATCTTTTAGAAATTTTTTAAAAAATTCATTATGCATGTTGTTCGATTTTCCTACATGGTACACTAAGTTAGATCTCCTACATTTGAAAACATGTTTTAGCATATTGTATTTGGGACTATCTCTTAATGGCTCAAATAACCCAGGGAGTAGACTTCGTAAACAATGGTTACATACTCAAGACTAATTTAATTATTAGGCTGACATCAACTACGATGAAATCTTTTCACTTATTATGATACTAAAGTCTATTTTCATTCTTCTCTCAACTACTGCGGCTCTTGACTATGAGTTATGGCAAATAGACGTCAAGATAGCATTGGTAAATAGCCATCTTGATGAGAGTATCTATATGGTATAACCCGATGGGTTTGTGGTAAAAGGCTAAGAGAAGAAGGTTTGCCAGTTGTTTAGATCCATTTACAGATTAAAGCAAGCCTCCCGCTTATGTAATCAAATATTTGATTAAGCGATTAAGGGCTTCAGCTTTGAGCAAAATGTTGATAAACCCTGTGTTTTTATGTAAAAGATAGCGAAGTGGTCTTTTTGATTTTAAGTGTTAATGATGTACTACTCATTGGAAATAATATAGGGAACTTATCATTAGTCAAACTTTGGTTGTCCCACCTATTTGATATGAAGGATTTGAGAGAAGCTAATTATGTTCGGCATTCACCTCTTTCAAAATCAAAAGAACAAAATGATAGCTTTGTCTCAAGCTTCATAAATAGATAAGATTATTGAGAAGTTTGCAATGCAAAAAGTAAAGAAGATTCTCAACTATCCGTTACAGGTTTGACTCCCTCTTGGGATAACTTCCCTAAGACATCTAAAGAAAGAGAGCATATGAAGAAAGTCCCTTATGCATCTACTATAGGTAGTCTCATGTTTGCTATATTTTGCATACGTCCTGATATTTGTTATGCAGTTGGTATAGTGAGTTGATATCAGTCAAACCTTAGAACCAAGCATTGGTAAGCCATAAAGTATATACTTAAGCATCTTAAGTGAACAAGGAACTATATGCTGGTATATTCTAGTGGGGACCATACACTCTCAAGGTATATGAATTCTGACTTTAAAACTCGTAGGGATTCCAAGAAATTGACTTATGGATCTGTGTTTATTCTTTGAGGAGGCGCCATTATGTGGAGAAATGTAAAACAATGTTACACTGCTAACTTTACGATAGAAGCATAATTTATGGTGGTGAATGATGAACACCTTGGTAGTTAGAATCTTTGAAGGCATGTTGAGACTATGAGGATGTGAGATATGAAACATTTACCAACTTAGAGCAAGTGGGAGATTGTTAGGAATGCCCTAAGTATGAAAGACAGTTTAGGTGTACTTCATTTATTGTGTATTGATTAATAATATATTTAAAGCTTTTTATTACATTTTGACTATAATGTTCTCATCATTATTTACATGTTAAAGAAAATGTAAACAAATATGGCTCATTGACTACTTGTTGTTTAAACTATTAGAATACTGCATATAATAGACTTTTTATGCAAGTGGACAATATTTTAAAGTAAGTAGTCTAAATCTATAGTCTATAGTGTATGGGGTTAGAGTGAGCATCTAACTCATAAGAAGACTACTATGTTATTTAGATCCCATTAGGGAAATGGTTTGTCTTGACCATTTAGAGCGAGTTAACTCCTAAGTAAAGACATAATTATTTTGATAGTGGTAGTGATATGTTGGACTACAACCAAAGTGTGATTAATCTATAAGTCCACTTGGATAAACTAATTAACTTTTTGAAAATCATTATGTAATAACCTTAATCCTAAGTAAGTAAATGACCTCATATTTATGACTTGTGTACTTTGATGTTCAAAATGTTAAGCGGTCTCGAATTAGTAAGCTATTAGATCAGTTTATTAGACATATGACTTATATTTGATGTGAGCTTTCTTATAGATATAGAAACATAGCTCTTACAAAGAATAAAGGTTACTCTTTTAATAACATTACTTAGAATGTGAAAGTAGATAAGGCCTTGGATCATTTGCTTTGCAAAAGCAAATAATTTATTATTCACATTCAGTGAATAATCAGTTTTCTATTGAGTGTGTAATAAATCTTTAAGATAGAGTGATCAAAAGGATGAATAGACTTTAATTTTAAGTTGATCATAAATATTATATGAGAGTGTTATATATATGACAAGATCATAGGACTATAGCTATGCATTAGCTTATGTAATACAATATATAATTAGTACTACAGTTTCAGATTTATAGTGGAGTGACTCTAAAACTAATTATTATATAATTAATATATTTGGTATAAAATAATTAATTACATAGATGATTAGAGTCTATATTATATATTTTTAATTGATCCCTTCGCTGACTCAATATAATTCCCTAACAGATGGTAATTAATCAAATTATTTTTTGTGGCTTTAATTTTTGAATTTAGTGAAATGTAACAACCTAGACACTATCCATCAGGTAGGCGTTTTTACTAAGGGTGGAAACCAGGATTTTGTTTCATTCAATTAATTGGATAAATATTTAGTTAAAAATAAGATTTGTAATTTAAATTAATTATACTTTTTGTGATAAATATGAGATTAATTTAAATTAAAAAATATAGATAAATTAATTATTTTTTAATTTAAATTAATCTCTTTATATGTGTAGATAATCTAATTTAAATAAATAATTTAATTAAATATGGCTATTACCGTATTTAAATTTGAATTAAAACAAAATCTTATCATACACTATCAGTGGGCATTTTCTTTATAGATAAGGCAAGGAAAAAGTTTTTTCTCTTCTTGATTTTATTTTTGATATTTATTACTTAATTATTTTATTCAAATAAAGTTGTCATGATTTTATTTGAATTAAAATTAGATTTATGGAATATTATCTATACAAATAAAATCACAAAATAAATTGAGATTTGAATTTGGATCTCACTTATCTATTGTGAGCGTTTTTTTTTTCTTGTGTTCCCCTATGACTAGGAAAATTTGTATATTATAAGGAGGAGAAAGCAAAAAAATCTTTTTCAAGTGTCTTATTTAAATTCAAATATCGCCTAGTCATACTATTATAAACCTGAAACTACATTGTCAATTATATACCAAATTACATATGCCAATGAATAGCCATCATCCAACCTTGTCATATGTACAACATCCTCATATGATATCCATGATCAATCTTAGACCAAAGTTCGTTCGACCTATTGATCACGATATCTTAAAAATCCATTATACACTTAATTAAGAAAATGATTATTTACCATATGTGAATAAGAAGACATTTGTCATGTAAACAACCCAATACCTTATCTATTTTCACATCTAGTATAATGTATTTAAGAGAATAACCTTTATGCATCATTAAAACTATGATTCCATATCTGTAAGCAAACGCTTCATCGTATACAAGTAATGTACCTAACGAGCTAGTCTATAAGCTTACTACCTCTGAGGCGCTTTAGCCTTTTGTAATATCAAAGCACAAATATCATACACATAAAACGATTCACTTGCTCAAGATTAAGGTTATTGCATAATGAACATCAAAAGTGAATTAATCCACTTAAATGAACTACGTAGACTAATTGCATTTTGGTCATAATCTAATATGTCACCACCAAGCAACATAGTTATGTCTCTACTCGGAAGTCAAATGCTCTAAACAGTTAAGACAAACTATCTCCCCAATTGGTTTTAGACGATATAACAGTCTTAATATGAGTTAAATGCTCACTCTAAGCCTATAGACTACAGACTATAGATTTAGACTGCTTACTTTAGAACATTGTCTTCTTGTATACAAAAGACTGTTGTATGCAACATTCTAATAGCTTAACAACAAGCAGTCAATGAGCCATATTTGCTTATATTTACTTTAACATGTAAATAGGATAAGGAGATATAGTAATGTAATGAAAAATCTTTAATATATTATTAATTAGTTCAAAAATAAATGAAAATACATTAAAAATGTCATTCCTACTTAGGGCATTCTTAACAGAATTTGCAAATTTCTTTTAATATTACTACCAACAAAAGTCTCAATTAGTTATTTTTTTTTTGGTTGAATTGTTTTAATTTTTAATTCAATACGATGTAAAGAACAATAAATGATGTAGGTATAGAAACTTTAGTGACTTTTATGAGATCACAACTTGTTTTGGATTCATGAGAAAGTAAATTAAAGCATGACATTGTATTACAATGAGAATAGAAGAGCAAATGATAAGATGAGTATTGCTAGCATTTCTTTTGGAAAATGCTTTGAGTATCAAACATAACAAAAATTTGTTATGATTTTATTTTGGTAATCAACAAAAAGTTTATGATTAAAGCAATTTGACTAACCACATTCCAACTTAAACAAAATAAATTGACAACTCTTTTGCATTGAAGAAATCAATGTGACTAACGACATGTCAATGTCTAAAGCTAGAGAACATTATAAGAAATATTCAAGAGAATGCTTCCAGCATTCCTCTTTTTATATATATATATATATATTTTTATATAAGTATATCATAGTTGCCCAAATATTCTTATACTTTTTTTTTTTGTTCCTTTTCTTTCATCTGCATTAAAAAGCTTTTTTTTCATAAATGTTTATCATTTTTTTTTTGTTAGATCTCTAATCTCAACTTTCTTACCGGAAATTTTAATCCCGTTATTTGTGATCAAGTTTGATATCTAATTGCAATGAGTTTTCTTTTAATTTTTCATGATTAAATTTGTGCATTGTTTGTTTTTTTAATTCAGATAATTAATGTATTTTTTTTTTGTAAATCATTAATGTATATTTTTCTTAAATCTTTGAGTAATTTTTTTATTTTTCCTTTTTGTATATTATTGTCCATCCTTTATGTTATAAAATATTTCAATTACAACTTAATACGTGTATAGCATATACCTCAACTAGTTTTTAATAAAAATATTATATTATACATTTTTTTTAATCTAGTATGATTATAATAACGGCTTGATGGTGGAAAACTGGTGTTCTACGTACCACAAAATTCTCCTCATTGACATTTATTAGTATATATTTCTATACAGTTTCCACTAATAAAAAAATTCAATAAGGTTCAACAAAGATTGCCCTCTGAAGCTTGTGACTTGTATACAACCTTGGCTCATTCATTGAATCTGTGAAGAGGAAACCAAATTGTTATATTCAATACCCGTAAATATACATATATATATATATATATCTAATTCTAGTACTTTGTCGGTCCATACCCAACTCCTCAAAAATACACACTAGAAAAATGTCAAAGCCATTGTTGCAGCAACTGTTTTCTTGAAAATGAATATAATAAAACTTGTCATAGATACTCTCGAAAAAAGGTCAGCATCCCATAATCAGCAACAACATTATCATATGGCCACTCACTTAATATATGATTGAAATCAAAGGAACATGATTACATGTAGAATCTAGAATTAAGAAGTACCATCAAAGAGAATATGGCTGGATGTATTTATATATTTGCTTGTTTCTTTTTTGCTGTAGGACTTGATTAACTAACTCTACTATAATTGAATATAAGAACCAGCCAACCTGCATCATCAATTAAGCTAAAGCCGAAAACCACACATAATAGAGATGCCAATGCCAGCCCAAAAGGTCAACATTGCAAAATAGAAAGTCAAAAGGTGCAATAATCAAGTTGGTAAAATTGTCAACATCAAATTAGTTTGTGTTGGGGTAACAGACAATCCTATTATCAAAGCACAGCGTAAAAATAACTCGGACAAAAATTAAAAGAAACAAAAAGAAGATAAAAATTTGCATAATATGACAAAATTGTCTATATATACATGCCTATCAAAAAGGGACAATTAATTTACTAACATCTTCAAAATTATACACTTAACATACTCACTTAATCTCTCTCTATCCTGAATCGTTTTATATCTTTTCCTATCTTTCCTCTCAATTTTTCTCAAAAGAGCAACTCTTTTCTACTTTTCTAATCACCCATAACCCTAAGCAAAACAGACATATTTATAAGTTGTCAATGGAACATAACTTTAACCCTAAGCAAAACAGACATATTTATAAGTTGTCAATGGAACATAACTTTAACCCTAGCCTAAACTTATTTAAGTCTTTATACCTAACAGTTTGACGATGCATAAAGGAGTAAAGGAAAAGTGTATATATATATATATATACACGTATATATTTTGCAGGAATGGGCCAATTGAGATAGCATCATGTTTAATGGGAGGATCTCCAATAGTTAAAGAGTAAAATACCAGTATGTTTTAGTATGATTGCTTCCACTTAAGAAGATCTAATTTAGGAAGAAAATCTACAAACCATTTAAGATAAGAAAGAGGTTATTATTGCATCAAAAGTCAACATATCAGATAAACCAGATATCAAATATCTGCTACACTTTTAATTGTTGGATCTGACAGCATATGATCTCTAGGAAGTAATGAATCTTGCTTGGCAGAGCAGTCTATATACACAACGAATTTATTTAGTTTATGCATTGAGTTTAGAATATAATGAAATTTTTAAACTCAAATTAGTTAACTGAATTATAATTTTTATTAATTTTTTTTAGATAAAAAGCAAAATTAAAGATAAATTAGGAATTATGACAAACCTTACAGGGTGAGAAATTTTCTTTCTTTTTTCTTTTTTTTTTTTTTTTGAATGTAAAGGTTGACAAGTAGAAAAAGAAATGGCGGAAGATATAATTGTACTAAAAAGTTAGACATTTTGAGTGGAGATATTATGTCAGAGAATTCTTCTCATCAAAGGGAGCCACAATGTGCTTCCCAGCATTTTTTTCTTTTAAATGTCATCTCACAATGGGCAACAATATATATATATATATGGAAAATCTTCTATCACCCACGTATAACTGAGTTTAGGAAGTAAATTTTTAGTTAACAAAATTAATTATTCTATAGTACTTTGTCTTTGTAGTGCCATAATGAGATTAAAAATGATCATTCTAAATAATATCAAACGTGGAGCCTCTATGTTGGAAATGCTTAGTATTAATAGATTAGGGTCAAAAAAGAACCTTATTTTCCTGTAGTTCATGAATCAAAATCACAAATGAAATAGACAGATATAACAATGATAAAATAAGATCCTTGATATATATATATATATAGCAAATTTAGTAATCATATAATCTCCAAGTTTAAGGAATGTGAAGTGGACTCAGAACAATAATGATTTACGCAAGCAAAAACGATTGTACTGGAAATCCTGCTGCCGCTCCAAAAAAAAAAAAAAAAAAAAGGGACCTGATTTCACATAAAGATTGCCATTAAAACTCTTAAGAAATATAGAACTTGAGGTTCCTTGATAGGCTGTCCGTTTTCTTCCAGAGAAAGTCTTTCGACAACACGAGACATATTTGTTTCTAGTGGTTGTAGTTTTTTTTTTGTTTTTTGTTTTTATACGACTCAAAATATTATAGAGGTAAAAGATAACGTACTCAGATAATCTTAAAAGTAGTGTAATTTCTCATAGTATACGGTATATGAAACATTCGAAAAATGGATGCCAATATATCTCAACCATCACAACGGTCCTAGTTCAAATCCACAACTTCTTACATAGTGACAAGTGTAGGAAAAATGGGTAATTTATGGAGCAGAATTTTAAAAAATTTTATTCGTAACGTACTAACTCAAATTGTCATATACAATAAATTATTTCACAATTTATATACCTTGGAGGGAAAGATTTATAGGAATGCCAGAGAAGGCTAATAAGAAAGTTTCATCCAACTAGCTTTCTTCACTATATTTTAATTCCCAGATAGTAGAATGTGCGGGCATTTGGTCTTTCAGTCTTTCCCGTATACAATAAATTATTTCACAATTTATATACCTTGGAGGGAAAAATCTATAGGAATGCCAGAGAAAGCTAATAAGAAAGTTTCATCCAACTAGCTTTCTTCACTATATTTCAATTTCCAGATAGTAAAATGTATGGGCATTCGGTTTTTCGATCTATTTCCAACCACTAAGACCTCTCATAACTTATTATTATTAATAGGAATATAATAATCAGCTATATTACCTTATAACTTATGGTTTGATAAATATAGAAGCCCTAGGCTTCTATTTATAATGTATAGACTAAGTTATGGCGGCCCGCCCTGCTGTAGAGGCTCTACAGTGCTATTACAGTCAACTCTGTAGTTAACCGCAATAGTACGCAGACCTCTAGGGTTGCCGGCAATCATGCTGAACTGAAAACTTACTTGCTAATTTGTGAAATAATTTTTTTTTTCTTTATAATCATAAACTGTTCGAGAATGTGATAAGGAAATCATTTTAACAAAATAACATGCACCTGAATCATGATTCCCCTATCGCATAATCTTAACTTGAAAACTTGTTCTTGTAACTACATGGTTTAAATATTCAAAATCTTTACAGCGGAAGACTTAAGGGTGCCCAAATCCCTCGCCCAATCCTCCCCGGCATGCATCTTCCCTGTTCGTCGTCCACCATATACTACTGGTGAACAGGTCTCTTACCTGCAACATGTGAACAAACTGATGAGCTATGGGCTCAGTAAGTTCAAACATAAAAACATAAAACATGACATACTGTACTATTGTGCTCATGCATGAAACTGGACTTTGTAAACATGCTCATGGCTGAAAGGTTAGTCTTAGGGCATTATCTGTTATTAAGTTCTGGTTTTGAGCCCCTGATTGATCGTACCGACATGTTAGCGTAACTGAGAGCGGTACTTTAGTGCTGACCTCCTCAGTTTTAACTGATGCTAAACATGAGAACCTCCCCGTGGGTCGAGAGGCCGATACGCCAATAACTGGTTTAATTACCATCTTGCTGGTGTTCCAACTGGGTAGCATACTGATTGCCCCCACAGTCGCAACATGTTACATGAATTACTGGGGTGTGAATTATATTAACACACTAGGGTGCCTTGTGCACTTACCTGTTTTTGTGTTTTGGTACCTGTCTGACATGTGTACTGAAACATGCAACTCTACATGCATGACATGAACTGACATAGATATCGTGATGCAGACAACTAATGTCTAACATACACGTCATACAACCTACATAACGTCATAATGTAACAAGCTTGTCCACGTTGCAGTCAAGACAATGCTTGAACTTACAGAAAATCCGCTAGCGTGAGCCTCTGCTGCTCTGGGACTGCTGATTCGGGGTCTCTGGCTTGAACTCCTATAAAAGGAATAATCACTGATTATTTCCATTGTTCATCTTATACTGGAAATATGACAAAACATGAAAATTTTCATTTCCAGACTCTTTTTTTTTTTTTTTACTCTTTGGCTTCAGACACACCCTCCTACACGGCCGTGTCTCTGTCCGTGTACCTCTTTGGACTTACATGCCTAGCCGTGTAATTCGTGGAACATAGCCGTGTATACTTACACGGGTGAATACACGGCCGTGTTATTGGCCATGTACTCCTCTGGACTCTTACACGATTACTTACACGGCCGTGTTTTCCTGCTGTCTAACATGGTCTGCTACACACCTTCCCCTTGACCGTGCGCCCTTTAACACGGCCCGATACACGGCCGTGTTCTTGGCCGTGTACCTCTCGGGTCTGAATTTTCTTGCAACACGGTCATGCATATGGGCATATTCGGGGCCGTGTACTAAACACGCCCTTGTACTCGCCCGTGTTCATACCAGAATCAAGATTCTGGGTCCGAACTGCTCTGCTCTGATTCTCTAAGGCTTTTATAGCCTTTGTTCTACTTCTTACACTCAAAATCGATCTCCATAAGATCGTTTCGAGGTATCTACTACATTTCTACTATCACAATTCCATGATTTCATAAGCAAAAATTCCACATTTTGCTCATTTACACCTCTTAACTCAACTTTTGAAAAATCTGAGCTTTCTTAAAGAAAACTCACTAAACTCGGTTTTCTAAACCATCAACTCATGGATTCATGTTTGAAAACATCTAGACTCGAACCATGTTTCGATTTTTACCGAAAACCTCAACATGATTCACTCACATTCTCTTTTTTTCACTTAAAACCCTAGATTTTTCCCCCAAGAAAAACGTGAGAAATGAGGGTTTACTTTGCTTTGAATCTTGAGATTTTTCTTGCTGCTGATCCTTGACTGAATCTCGATCGATCTGCTGCTTGAACTAAAAAATCCAAACTTTCCTTGGATTTCCTTTTTTTTTCTTCTCCCTCTTTTCTCGGTCACTTTCTCTCTCTCTTTCTTTCTTTCTTTCTGTCGGCTGCTTCTCTTTGCAGCTAAGGGGATTAATTTACCCCCCTTAACTCACGTGCCTCTCCCTCTCTCACTTGCTTTCTTTTATTTTTTTAAAAATGCAAGGGCTTGTTTGGCTACTTCTAGCCATTGATCAATGTGGCTCACTTGTGTGCCATTGATCTCTTAATATGTATTTTTTTCACATATTTTTCTATAAATTTTAAAATATCATAAATTGAATTAATGTTAAGCTTTTGAACTATATTCATTAATTCATCATCAAATTTTGATTAAAACTCAATTAATCAAAATTTTCCTCTGCTCTTTATTCTGTAATATGTCTCACTATAAATGTACATTTATTTACATATTTTGTACAAATATTTCCGAGAAAGTAGATTTCTTGGTTATCACATAAGTGATATTTGAATTTAGATAAGACACTTAAAAAAGATTTTTTCTTTCTCCTCCTTATAATATACAAATTTTCCTAGCCATAGGAGAACACAAAAAAAAAAAAAAAAAAAAAAAGCTTACAATAGATAAGTGAGATCCAAATTCAAATCTCTATTTATTTTGTGATTTTATTTATATAGATAATATTCTATAAATTTAATTTTAAGTCAAATAAAATCATGATAACTTTATTTGAACAAAATAATTATATAATAAATATCAAAAATAAAACCAAAAAGAAAAAAACCTTTTTCCTTGCCTTATCTATACAGAAAATGACTACTAAAGGTAGTGTATGATAAGATTTTGTTTTAATTCAAATTTAAATAGGATAATAACCATATCTAATTAAATTATTTATTTAAATTAGATTATCTACATATATAAAGAGATTAATTTAAATTAAAAATATGGATAAATTAATTATTTAAATAATTAAATAATTATTGGATGATGGTTATTCACTGGCATGTGTAATTTGGTAAATAGTTGGAAATGTAGTTTCAGGTTTATAGAAACTAATAATTATATAATTGGTTAATTCAATATAAAATAATAGTTACAAAGATTATTGAGCCCACATCATATATGTTTAGTTGATCTCTTTACTAGCTCCGTATTATTCCTTTGCGAATAATAATTGATCAGGGCATTCTTTATGGCTTGTATTCTTGCATTTAGTGAAAAGAAAAAATCTGGATCGCTTGTTCTCTTGTGTAATTCTTTTTTCTCTAGGGTCAAGAGTAAAATTATAATTTTGCTTTATTCAATTAATGGGATAAATATTTAATTTGTATAAATATTGATTTTGAAAGATAAAATTTGAAATTTAAATTAATTGTGTTTGTCTTTTAAAAGATAAATTTGAGATTAATTTAAATATTAAAAATCTTATTTAGATAAATATTTTAAATTGAAAGATTATCCTATTAAAATTTGAATTTAAAAATCTTATCCTTGGACACATAAAGGGGATGGTTTCTCTAAAGATTTGGAAGACAAGATTTTATACTAATTTGATTTTGTTTTGGATAATTATTATATAATTTTTTAATTTAAATGAAATTGTTATGATTTTTTTTTGAATTTAAACTAGAATTTATGAAACATTATCCATGCATACAAAATCACAAAATTTATGGAATTTGAAATTTGAATGAAATTTTGAATCCCAAACCTGTAGGTGGACGAATTTTTTGGATCATATCCCTAGGGTGAAATTCGGCCATTACAAGGGGAAGAGCAATAAAAAATCTTTTTTAGAATCTTGTTGGAATTTTGAACACCCTAATCCTGGAATGGCTGAATTTTTTTAGGGTGTCCTTTAGGGGAGAATTGGCCTTGGTGAAGAAGCAGATTAAAAAATCTTTTTTTGAGTTCTATTTAAATTCTGAAAACCAATTAATATAATTTTATAAATAAGACCCTTGGGGTTCCTATTTTCTTTAGACCATAGAATATCAGGTGAGTAAATTTATTATTATAGCTCTCTCTCATAATAATAAATTCTCAGAGATCTGAGTGGTCTGAAGGAAACAAGCTGCGTAGAATATTAATCGAGGTACTGAGCGCCCACATATTCCACTGTTCAGGAATTAACGAATAGTAAAGAAAGTTACTTGACTGAAACTTCTTGGTTACTTCCTATGGTATTCCTGGTGTTTTCCTTTAAAGATATAAATTATTGTATAATTTATTATATATGGCAACAAAAGTTTTTACAATCTTTAGATTTTTTTTTTAAATTATACTATGCATGTTTTTCAATTTTTCCTACTAATTCCTCTGCCAAGCAATATCGAATACTAATGTAGATGCCATAGATGCTGAATTTTGTTAATTACTAATTTGATGAAATAAAAGTTAAGCAAAAGGTGGCTATATTTCTAAGTTTATTATCCCTTAATTCTTCAATACACTCGAAGTTACCTTCTATAATTACATTGGCTTATAGCTTCAAGCTTTAAGGAATTTGTTTTTATGGCAATTAGTGTTGGTTACGTAATTATCTAAAAATAATTTTATTTACATTCATTAAATTATAAACTTCCCCCTTTAATTATACATTTTTTTATTATAATTCTATCCCAAAATAAAATTATGTTAAAAGTCATCTAAATCACATCAACATATATACTATATTAACTATAACTAAAAATAAGATTAAAAAAAAAAAACATACATATGCTTGCAACTTTTGTAGCTCTAATTTCACTTTTATAAATTTTAAATTTTCTCCATCAAATTCTTTACCAGCAAACATATTATTAAGTTCTATTTTGTCAATTATCTTATGGATGTTCATCTTATTTTGTGATTATTGAATTGTGATGAATCTTGAATTTTAGTGTTATTAAGATTTTAATCTTGTTAATTTAAAACAATATTTAGCCAAAGTAAATAAATAAATAGGTAAATAAATGCATAATGCTATTTGCCTTTTTTTTTTTTGGTTCAAGAAAATCTATTTTTTTTTCAATGGAAAAAAATTTTTTTTTTATATGGAAGTTTTTTTCTCTATTAAATTAAAACAAATTTGAAGAGGAAGTATAAGAGGGTTAAACGAAGAGCTCGAAGTGGAAATATGAAAGGGTTAAATAAAGTATTATGAAAATAATATTTATTGCATGATAGATTTTAATGAACTTTTATTATGAGTACTAATTTACATTTATACTCAAGATTTGGCTCTTACAACCTTATATTTCTGTCTCTATCCCTACATCTATAACAATATTATGTTACATATTTAACTAACATAATTTTCAACTATAATATGGTTATTAAAGGGGCTTATATCTATTTATTGTTTAGGCTAAAAACGTTTTTGAACTAAACCAATAGCAATAGTATTTTAAATACGCTTGACTATTGTTGGCCATCTTTTCACTTAATTAGTTGGAAGCCCAAAAAACCACTCAATACGTGTAGCAAGAGAGATAATGAGATATAAAGATGAAAGAAAAGAAAAGAAAAAAATGGAAAAGCATCAAAACTCAACATATATTTGCATTTTGGACATCGAAAATTGTCAGTGAAATATTATGCACTCTTTTATATATCTAGGGGGAGTTTGAGATAGGTTTTGGAGGTGTATTTTTGAAGATATTGATTTTAGAGACAAGATATGGTGTTGAAAATAGTATTTGAGATAAAAGTTTTAGAAAAAAATTGTTATGAAAAAGAATGTATAAAAATTATTAAATAAATGAAAAAAAAATCTTTATAGAAATACGTGTTATATAGTGGATGAAATAAGAGAGTATTTGGATGAAGAATTTGAAGACATAATTTTGGTATCTCTATGGTAAAATTTGTTTGCCTTCAACATTTCTCAAAACCTCGAATAATACTTGTATGTATTCTTAGGCAATAAATTTTTACCATATAATTTAAAATTCAAATCCCCTTATATTTATAACAACTTATTGAAGTAACCATTTACCCAAAACATAATTTAAATAATCATATATAATTTCCAAAACCAACATGTCAAAAATACATCTCCAAAACTTAATTCAAACATGGTTGCTAATGTGAAAGCAAATTAAAAAAAATACAAAAAGACAACACATTCTATTAAATCTCCGGCCAAAAATTACGGACAATCACTCATGTACATGGGCCAATTGACCATAATTATACATATAAAATCATTTGGCAGGCCATTAAGTAAAATGTTACAATAATTTGTACCGACGGAAAAACAGCCAAACACTAATCTAATGTCAGATCTCTCCCTGTCAAACAACGAACACACACACAAATATATGTTCGGTAACCAGAAAACAAATACAACCCGAAAAACTAAAAAAAATTGCTCGAAAACACATAATTTAAACAAGAAATCAGAGAAAGAAAATGGAGGAACATAATGTATTTACAAATTCGAAACAAAGAAAGAAAATTTCCTCTTCATGGTCGATAAGCCATTTTTTGTTTTTCTAGTTTGGGAGGTAACACGAGTGGGTTTTTCTATGGATTCATCATCGCTGGGAGAGTGCAAATCAAGGACAAGAAGAAGATGGAGAGAAGAAGAACATTTAAGTAAACTCGGCAAACCAGAGGAACATAGCAAAGAAATTTCTGCAAAAAATGCACAGGTAAATACTCCACTACAATGCTATATAATTTCCACAACCAAGGTGGGAAATTCAGGTATACAGAAACCAAAGACAACAACACCACAATGCAAGTGAAAATAACTTTGAAAAGGAGGGAAAAAAAATTCCAACCCCAACAAAATGTAACCTCTATTAACACCGAAATCAAACCAGATTTGGGTGTATTACTTACCGTAGTGCTTGATTGCCGCACTGATAACACAGCAATAAGAGTCTAATAATCAGTAGGGAGAAAAATGTGAACCCTTACTTTCACAACACAAAACCAACCATTAAACAACAAATCACAGAAAACAACATTAGTATCCACGAAAAACAGTTGAAAACTTCTCCAATGTATGAGGTCTTCCTCTCAAAGAACGAATACCCCCTTCAATATACGTTCTACAACTGGAAACCAAATGTAACCACAAAACCCAAAAAAAAAAAAAAAAAAACTTTCTCTGAAACACACAAAGTAAAGAAGAAATCGGAGAGAGAAATTGCAGGGGGCGAGTGTATATACAAATTTAGGAGACAGAAAGAAAATTTCCTCTTCGTTTTCGATTCTTTTTGTTTCCGGTTTTCTAGTTTGGGAGGTAAGAAAAGTGGGTTTTCTATGGAAATGCGGCCGGTGGGAGAGTCAAGGGCAAGGAGAAGAAGAAGATGGAGAGAAGAAGAAGATTGGAGTAAAATCGACAAAGTAGAGGAATGGAAAAAAAATTTTGGGAGAATGGGCTTGAAGAATCTGAATAAAGCAGGCGATGAGGCCATAGAGATGTAGGGAGGAGAATATCTCAGAAAACACAACAGACCTCATGTGATTGCACTGTAGCATGTCTGCAAAGTTGAAGGGGCCAAATGGGTTTTGGTCTGGAAAACCTATTTTCATGCCTCCAGATAAGCGCCTCAAACAGGCCCTTAGGATCTGACGATTAAAATTTCTATCCGAAGTTCTAATAGCTAAACATGTATCCTATCATAGTTTATTTTTTCATATCCTACAACAATATTCTCTCATCAATGGAAATCTCATTCTCAAAGGCATGATTTTGTTTCACCAGAACATTTATGATATGTGGGACTTTCTCTAAGATGTTGAATTCGTTTCTTAGTATTCTCTTCTCTTGTGATGTCAAAACATATCAACTCCATTTCTCACTTTTAAAAATAAAAAACTAGTTTTAGTTCATTAATCAAATTAAGGTTTTTTTCTTCAATTTGATGTGCCTAAAATTTCAAACCTGAGAAGTATATTCTATTTTGGGGGCTGGCTTATTCTGATTGAAACAACAGAAGAATACAAACTAGTGAATGTGGGGAAAGCTGGAGTGGTTGGTACGATTAGTCTAAAAAATAATAACAATAATTAGTGGGGGAAAAAAATTAGTATAATTTTGGTGAGGTTCTTTGTGAATATTTTGATTATTTGAAGTCGTTTGGTTGAAGATATTGCTGCCCATTTTATGATTCAAATTTCGTTATTGATTCCTTTGCCTTTTTCACCTTTTCTTCTGAGTACGTTCTTCTAGCCAACCAATGATGAGACAATCATGTGGCTAAGATCTAATTTGAGCACAGACAAATCTTAGTGCACATTAGCCTAGGTAAAAGAAACATTACTGATGAAAAAGAACATTTCCTAGGCTTCCTTCTTGCTTTTATCCTTGTAGATTGGTAGATTTACAGCTTCGTTCTTTTCGTTCCTTGTTCTCGTTAGCAGAAGTTTATACAGGAATGCTAACAGTGCAGGATCTGGATTGCTCATTAGCGTAGTTCCAACAAGCACACCCACATGAACCAACGACTCGGATTTTCACCTGTGCTATTTGCAACTCAATTTAACATGTCTCTCAGTTGTTTGGCATTGTTATGTTAAATGGTTTTAGATTTCCAAGTAAATAAATAGGGCCTATAGGCACTAATTTATTAATTTATTTTAATGAGAAAACCTAGGATCCAATTTGGGAACTAAATCCTGAAACCTCCCTTTCCCCTGAGCATACCCCAACGCGTGAGTTTTACTTGCATTTGAAGTGTATATAGGCCCCTGTTGTACTAAAATTGTGAAGTAGTACTTGCTCTAATGCTAGATGTTGCTAATCGAGATTCACAAGTGAATAATTTATAGTAGTGATTTTGGAGGCTCTACATTACCGAAGAAAATGTATAAATCACCACCGATTTTAAGGATACCACCGGTCTTTTTTTGTTTCTAATAAAAAAATTATAAACATGCCTTGAAATAGGTAAAAATAGTTGCTACCATGGCCCACGTTATGTACCAATTTTTTCCTATGACAAGTGGATAGAACTCCGAAGGTTAAACATACGCTTTAGCACCTCAATCCATTGAATCGCGTCACACTGTAGGCCACTCAACTTGTCCAAAAATCTTTAAGTATAATTTGGACCCTCTGACAAGGAAAACAGGGGCATTCTCAAGTGCAATGACCTTTATAAACCTTTCTTCTCTCACTCTCTCTCTCTCTCTCTCTCTCTCTCTCTCATTAGTGGAATAGACCATGTTAAAATGGGGAAATTTGGCTTAAGTTTTCATGGGAGTCACTTTCATGTACCTGCTGGGCAACAACCTATAATCTGAGTGCTGTGAAAGTGACATTATTCATCATTGGATTACCTAGCTCAAACTTTAGTACTTATCTCCCAAGAAGTTCATTTTATTTCGGCTGGTCTTCCGTTTTTTTTTTTTCCGCTTTTTCTTTTGGTTGAGGAGTGATTTCAAATGAAGAAATTTGGACTACAAGTCAAAAAATTGCGTCAGGGTTGAAAGGATATGGGGCTGTTTTTCTTTCACAAGTAGCTCTCTGTTGATGATAAGTGCTAGAAACTGTACGTGTGGAAGTTCTAGTGAGAGAAAAAGAGATGCATCAGATCATGGGAAGTTCAGTTAGTGGGAAGAGACAATTACAGAAATAGCGGCAAGTTGTAGTGTCAAATAAACTTAAAGACAAATTAAAGCCCATGAAATATGCACAAAAAAGAGGCAAACTTTTTGAAAATTGGTGATTCTATTATAACAATAGTATAAATAAAGCGCTCACCCACTACTGTTCTTTGTTTGAAAGGGTTTTAGCTTTTGCCTTTTTTAATAATAAGAGAAGTAAAAATTACAATTTTTCTGTAAATATTTAGAATCATACTTTTAAAAGAGTTTATCAAAATAAATAATTTTAAAATTTTCTAATTTATACGTTATATTTAAAAACTATGAATGTGTTTTTTGATCATAGCTCCAATCTACCATGTGGTGAGTCCTAAGCTTGCCACATGGCAATTTTTAATATTTTTTTAATTTAAAAAATATTTTTGTTTTTTATTTTTAATATTTTTAACTTCTGTCTTGTATTATTGATCTGTTTATATACGCGAAATGCATGTTAATCTACTAGTAAGTAATAAAAATGTTTAACTTAAACTCCATGCATGATTTTAAAGTCTATTTAGAAAAGCTTAATTGTTCTGAAAATCATATAAATGGTTTTGATTAGAAACTCTTTTGATAATCATCAGCATACTTTCTAAAATTGATTTTGTATTAAAGAACTTAAAAACAGCTTCTAAAAAAATAATGTATGTAAAAAAAAGCCACATACGCTTGAAGCAAGAAGTGCTTTTGAATTAACAAAAAATACTTGTAATAAAAAGTGAACTAGATGTTTCTTCAACCATTCCACTTTTATTATCCACTCCGTTACTATACATTAGATCTAAAGTAAGCTGAAAGAGACTAGTTAGACCCTCTACCACACGAATTGACTCATTAAAAACTGTAGTTCAATGAAAACGCTGAATTCCTGTTATACACTGTGCCACATTGACACACTATACATGTTCCCCATGTAGAAAATGATAAAGACATGAAATGCAATGGAAGGGAACGATGAATTTTGACAATTGGTGTTTCTTTAACGAATAGTCATGTGCTTCAGACTTTTAAAACAGGATTAGACGGTTCTACATCATTCCGTAACCCATTTACTCGTAAACATATATACATACACACATATATAAATATATACACATATACATACATTATATACTATCCAATATTCTCCTCACTACATAGGCCCTCCTTCTATGACATTCATTGACTCATTAAAAGTACTCTTGCCATTCAATGAAAACGACACTTACTTTCACACATATGTCCTATACTTCGCCACAT
Organism: Antiaris toxicaria; assembly: GCA_035233585.1. Lineage (NCBI taxonomy): Eukaryota > Viridiplantae > Streptophyta > Magnoliopsida > Rosales > Moraceae > Antiaris > Antiaris toxicaria. Next base: position 28,484,515 of record CP141157.1, read on the forward strand.
CGCCCACGTCATGACTACCCTAAGGAAAACGGACGTGTAGTTTATAAAAAATAAGAAATAAAAGATAAAAAAACAACCCTTAACACAGTAGGCTGAAAATCCTAGTCTTAAAGGTTTTCCGTTTTACATATATATATATTTATCCACGCGTTTATCTAACTACCTCAGTTCAGAGAAAATATTCATTACATTCATTCTCCCGCACTGCATTTAAACATCACCAACCATTATTCGGAGCTTTAATTTGCAAAATCCGTTAGTTCTACGATCAAAAAACCAAAAGAAATAATCTTCATACGTACTGCCTAGTAAAACCCTAGCTAGTTTGGTCCTCTCTCTACTGACTTAACCTTAAATGCTTCATTTGCATTTGAAACAGAAAGAAAGTTGTGTTTTATTTTATTGGTACAAACCTACTAAACCGTCTAGGAAGATCTTCTTGAGTTTTATGTTTTATTTTTGTTTTTAAAGTGTTTACGTTCTTGCTAATTAACTATGCATAAAATAGGAACAACTACAACTTTAAAATTTCTATCATGCAATAGCGCGTTGATATAGTTTTCCGATCCTTCAGCTGTCCGACAACCCACCGGTAGGCTTGGAGCCATTGGGTTGCAAAATGGAAGGTACTGATGAAAGAGAGAGTGAGAAAGAGAGAATAACTGAGTGATGAGATACAATTTCAGGAGAGAGTGGACGTCTGGTGGCCAAGCAACTTAGCTTTCCTATTATTTTCTTCAACGGGCTCATAGATTTTCGAGATTTGTTACACTCTACATATAGGTAGTGACCGAGTAGGAAAATTTTATTAGTAAGGGTGAGCTACGGAAAAAATTTAAGAGAGAACTTTTTTAATAAATAGGAAAATAGTTACAAATTTCAATGATTAAGTAAAGTATAAATAGAGTTTTCCTATTTACATAAAGGTAATTTTGAATCCTGTAAAACATTATAGTTAAAATTTCGAAGTTGAGCGGGGGAAAGCGAGTGATTCTTGCCACTAGTGCACTGCATATGATTCATCTTGCCCTTGAGAGGATATTATAACGATAAACCAAAAATATATATATATATGTATATATTTGCTACCAAAAGTAGATCAATAAAAATACCATTAACATATGGGGTGTTATTTTGCTAACATGTGGCTACATCTACCTTTGGAAGTTATGAATAATTGGAGTTCATCCAAGATTTGAAAAGAAAAGATAATTTTTAATATAATTTAATTTTTTTAAAATTTTTCTGAGTGGCTATTTAATTATGCTAGTTAGTGGGGATTCTAGCAGTTACAAAGTTCATGGCATGTGCCCCAATAATGGCATCCTCACAACCACCAACCACAAGAGGGGATAAAAAAATCTCTCAAACTTCCAGCAAAACGTATGATTATTAATACGCTTCTTTAAATAATTAAAATTTATATATTTTTATGATACGAACTAATTGTCTCTCCTTCCCTCTCGCCCCTACATATTCATGTGACTTGACCTTGTTCTAGAGGAATTCTAAACAAAAATCTCCCTGAGACTAGAGGCAAATCATGTACTAATTAAAAATTAAACATATTAACAAATTTGATTAAAATAATCTAAATAGTTATTATTGTGTCAGTTCGTGTATTATTTGAGGTTGTACATGTGAGGCCAAGCAATTTGGCTAAAACCATCATTGGTTTCAGTCCTTTTTATGAAATGATTTAGAGCCCCTTTTGGCAGCAAGCACTAGCACTTACAGATGGTGGAAGAAAATGCTTTATTTTGGAGTTTTCGGCAGTAGTTTATTCTTATGGATGCATTTATTTTTTTTATAAGATTGAAATAAAATCATATCGACATTGACGTTTTTTATTATAAAATTGTCGGTTTAAAACCAACTCCTGTTGATCGAGTATTGTTTCACACACTATTATAGAACTCTCATTATTTTAAGCAAAATTTGATTGTGAAATGCTTATTACTAGACCCGGCTGATTATGGATGATCAGACAAGTGCCTAAAAAGTTCAGTGCTGCTACTTATGGTGCCCAAAGAGTTATCCTCTTTTCTTTTGCCAACATTTGCTTGATTAGCAACCCCGCTGCCTCAATAATGCAATGGCCTTGGACCAGTTTATCAATATTAAAAAAAAAACCTATGAAATTTGCAAACAATTTTCATGCGTCTTAATCGGGATTTACGGTAACCTCGAGGGATTATTCTAGTGGTTAACGTAGATTCTCTCCAATATACTTGAGTTTATTTTCAAATTATAGCGCACAACGCTATACACATGAAAGAGCTATTCTTATATATAAGATAAATAACCAAAAAAAAAAAAATAGAGCTCTTCCTTATTTAAAAGAAAAAACGAAAAAATATCTACACACACATGAAAGATGCCAAAAATTCCCTTAAAAAAAAAAAAGAAGGCAAGAACCAGAAAAAAGTTGATTGTGGCAGTAATGGGCTCTTTCATCTCCAAACTTTATCCCTCTTTAAGCAAGTGAAAAATAAAGTCTTAAACTTCGCTAAACAAATTAGGTTTTTGAAAAAAAAAAATAATAATAATAACTAATAATCAAGTCATGTATTTACATCGTTTGGGGCGTCAAACTTTCATGTGCTAGGTGATATATATGTATATATATTTATTTATATATAGCGCAAGTTTTACATTTATTTATAATTTTTAACCTTTTTTTTTTGGATAAAAAGTATTAAATCGTACTTTTTAGAAGATTAGGAATCATATATATATATAAATATATGTATTTATATATATGAATTTAATTATTTATTCATAATTGTTAAAACTTCAATGCTGGTTTTCCCTTTAAAAGGGGGCCAGAATTTGGGTGCCCATTAGTTATAATAAAGGGGTTAAGATATCCTTACTAGTTTAAAAATGAATTCCTATTAAAATGTTCTAATTAAAGGAATGGAAGGGCCAAAACTGTGTTTTCATTGCCATCGATGACCATGGAGGAAGCGTCCAAATCACATACATTGGACCAATTCAGGTGCATTTGGGATATCTTTTTTATTTTAAAATTGAATAAGTGTTAGATTTCAAGCATATTTTGGTTTACTTTTATATTAATTCTATATAAATAAGTCAAAAGAAAAATTGGCGAAATATTTTGTATGGTTGTCACATTGGAAACTTTATATAAAGCTAACTTTAAATACATAATCATGATTAGTTATTTAATAACAAATTCATTCATGGAGTGTGGTCAAAGGTGGCCATCCATTTAGGCGTATAAGATTTCATGGAAAAAGATCAAGTATTATATAGATATAGAGTAACAAATGAAGTCAGAATCCTCTTTGACTCTATACGCATCCTTCTAAATAAATATCTCAATTTTAAAATCATTAAATTCACTTATTAGGCATTCCTTTTAATTCTAAATTACATCAATTTATATTTATAAACTCAAGACTTTGTTTATTTGCAATTGCTTGTCTTCTCAAAAAATTCTCGTTTGTTAACATCAGATATGTCATTGTAATTAATATTTACAATGACATGTTATTGTAAATATTGTTTTACCATCAAAAGGAACATGACACTAACTTGTTTCGCTCCAATTGAATGTCATCGCAAATATGGGTTGATTATAGTTGGTATTGATGAGTCAAAACTATTTATTTATGGAAGTATTTGTGACGATATGTTGTTGCAAATAATTGAGAAATTTAAATTTCAATGAAAAAAATGGCAAAATATTTGGAGGTTTCCCAAAACATATTTGCGACAACATTAAAAAAAAAATCATCACTAATAATGCTTTTGCATTATTCTTCAAATATTCCAAGAATAACATTAATGAGGTGAAGTTCATCAGCGTCATTTTATAAGTTATTTATGATGAATTTTAATTATTGCAACGACATGTTGTCGTCGCTAAAAGCTCTGTGTATAAACCAAAATATAGAGCCTTCTTCCTCATTTTTTCCAGTGTTTTTTTCTCTCCTCTTTTAGATTCTCTCGTCCTCCTTGCCTATAATCCCTTCCAAACCTTAAAAAAAAAAAAAAAAAACACTTATTTCACTCACATTTCACTGTAGATTTTTCATATAACCCAAAAACTAAAAAAAAAAAAAAAAAACCCCCAAAATCAAGAAAAATCCCATTTTTGTCCACTTATGCTACCGCCATTGTTGAATTAGAAATCCCCCTCCCTAAATTTTTGAAAATCTCTCTCTCTCTCTCTCTCTCTCTCTACGTTCATCACTATGTACAGTTGCTACCAATCGTAGCCACTGCTCGTCGCCAGCCCCTATTTCCCACCCCCAATTTTAGTGGGTATTGGATTTTTGTAATTTTTTATAATTGTTTTTATTTTTGTTAATTTGAAGCATTAATATTGTTAATGAAAATGTGGTTTGATTTAATGGAAAATGAATTTTTGTGTTTTTTTTGGGATGATAATGTAAATGAATTTAAGATTGGTTTTGATAATGTTGATGATGTTAATATTGTTGACAGTGTTGGTGTTGATGATGATAAATTTGAGATTAGTTTTGATGATATTGCTGTTGACGATGATGATGATATTTTTTGACTTTTGATGGAGATTTCGGTAGTTGAATTTTGGTTTTTTTATTATTGATAGGAAATTTTTGAATGATATAATTTATAGTTTTTTTTTTGGTAAGTCAATAGTATTCATTGAAAAGTTTAATAATTAGTAAAATTTTAGAAAATAATGTAAAATTTATTAATTAGTAAATTACATTAAAAAAAGTAATGAGTAAATTTGAAAAATATATTAAGTTTAATATTACAGAAATTATAAATAAATTAACATTAAGATGGAAAATTGAATAATTAGCAAATTTTTTTAAAAATAATGGATTATGAGTTATATTAAGCTTATAAATATTAAACTTATAAAAATGTTGTAAATGATATGGAAATTATAAGTCAGAAAAGAAAGATAAAAAAAATAAAAAAAATATTAAAATAATTTATAAAGTTAATAAACGGAAAAAGTAATAATATGAGAATATTAAATGAATTTTTTTAAAATTAAAATTAAGAAAAATTAGAATTACATAAAAATGAATAATAAATAAATAAACCACTATATGATAATAATTAAATGAATATTTTAAAAACTTAATAATATGAAAAATTACGGAGTCTTTAAAAAGTGATAATAAATAGAAAAAAAATCACTATATGATAATAATTAAATGAATATTTTCAAAACTTAATAATATAAAAAATTAGAATTTCATAAAATTTAAAAATAAATCAAATAACAAATTGTGTTGATTTTGATTAATTTTGATAAAACTTTATAAACTTGTAATTTTTTTAATCCTTATATTGTGATATGTGACTGTATAGTAAAAAAAAAAAAAAAAAGTACGTGCGTATGATTTTTTGATTTGCATTTTACACGTGTTTGCATGAATTAACCTTAGACCCATTTGAGGATTAGTTCTTAGTAACCAATGCTTGAATTATCCTGTTTGGTAGAGGTTTGGTATTGTACTTTACATGTTTGTTATTCAGTTTCACTCACACTTTTGGTAGAGGATTCGGTACGTCTTCCTTTGTTCTCTAAGTGTGAATATGATAACAAACTTAAAAGAGCTAAAGGTGAGATGCTGTTGAAATTTCTACAAAAAATGAGCGTTGTACGATAAGTGACACAATGCGCAAATTATAATATTGAATGGGATAAGGCCTTACCCTATAAGTTTGGAGTAAAGGTGTATGTAGAATTGCATGCATATATACATTACATGACCAACTTTAATGATTGTATATGTAATTGTCTATAGTTGAAATGCAAATAGACAAGAGTTAGATATATAGGTAAAGAACCGATTATGTGATGAGTATTGGGAAGGTTTGATACAACATACACTAAATGGAATCACTATGGTAAAGTAGAAGCAATTTCAAGAACTGAACTAGCTATCAATGAACAAGTTGACAAGATGTCTGAAGTGTTAAATGATGTTACTAGGATTAATGACGATGACGATGTATTGGGTGAGACAAAAATGAGTATAAAAAATATGTAGTATGATGAATTCAATGATCTCTTATTCAAGCTCTAACTAAGATTATATTCATGCTACACTAAGTATTCATCGTTGAATTTCTTAGTGAAACTGATGCATTTAAAGGTGCTATATAAGTGGCCTAATAAGTATATGAATGCAATGTTGAAGCTATTAAAAGATGCATTCCTTGATGGGCAGAAGTTACCTACTTCTCATTACAAGTCGAAGAAGCTTTTGGGTAAACTAGAACTGAGCTACAAAACAATTCATGTACGTAAGTACGATTGTACTTTGTTATGGAAGGAGAATGTTGATTTGCAGTTGTGTTCAGTCTGCAATATTAAGTTGTTGGAAGAGTAAAAAGCAAAAGAAAGTTTCATAGAAAATACTCCATTATTTCCCTTTGAAGGATCGCATTGCTAAGGAAATGACGTGACATATACACAGGTAATCAAAGAGTGAAGATTTAATGTGTCATCTAGCTAATGGTATAGAGTGGAAAGAGCTAGATGAAAAGCACCCTAACTTTACAAGTAAATTGAGAAATTTGTGATTAGGACTGGTTGCTTATGTGTTTAACTTATTCGAAAATATGAGTCGCTCATACAATATGTGACTGGTGATTATGACTGCTTATAATTTATGTTCATGCTTATGCACTAAGGACCCATACAACATGTCGAGCTTGTTGATTCTTCGTCTAAATGCTCCTGGGAAGGATATGGATATGTTCTTAAGGCCCTTCGTGGATTAGTTAAAGGAATGTGGGATGAAAGGTTTATGTGTGATGTTGTTTCAAATACATCATTTTGGCATGTCCTCCCTACAATAATGCGACCTTGTCAAAGCGGATAATGAGTAAAACTTGTTTTGTTGGACATCAACAATGAATTCCTGTTAATCATAGGATGAGAAATAACAAAAAGTTTGATGGTATGGTTGATTAATGACCTCCCTTGCCTCGAAAACTCGTTCAGCAAATATTGGCTCAGTTAGAAAAAGTTGGATCTAGATTACTTGGTGAACATGAAAAATATAAAGGTAAAAAGTAGAAAAGACATCCAATAGAGCTTAATAGGAAAAAAGAAGTACGTCTTTTAGAAATTACCTTACTAGATCTCATTATCATAATGTCACAACTTAGATGTCATGCATATCGAGAAGAATGTGTGTGACAACTCATTAGGCATAATTCTGAACATTAACAGATAAAGTAAGGATATAGACAAGGCGAGTTTTCAAAATGGCTTTAGAATTAGGTATACCCTTAATTTGAGTTATAACCATTACAAATTAAATTCCTGATTGCCTAATTATTCTTAATTTTTAAGAATTCTTTATTACTGACAGATGTTTAATCTTTAAGAGCAAAACACACCAGAGGCAACCGATCAATTGGTTTTACTTTTATCTGGTTCAAGTTTCTCTATTAAAAGCTATTCTGGTTGTGTGGTAAATGGAGTCAAGTTTCTAACATGTAATTGAGATATTAATCAAAGTACCTTGAATAGTGATATTTGTGTTTATGGACTAGATAACCAAACATATTACAAAGTTTTGGAAGAGATTTATTAATTATTATATATAAATGACAATTCTGTTATCCTTTTTAAGTGTAAATGGTTCAATACTCATCTAGGAAAAAGAGAGTTCAATGACACAAGAATAAAACAAGCATCCTTGTTAATGACTTATGGTATGAGAATGAACCATTTATACTTACATCTTAAGCAAAACAAGTTTTATGTAGATGATTTGTTTAACACTCTAAACTAGAAAGTTCCTGAACACTTTGAACATCAATATATATGGAATTTTCCAAAAATGGATGTGGACGACGTGACGGTAGTTCAAGATACTAAGGCTACCACTGTTGACTTAGTAGTGGAACTACCATAGATTAACACGTTACCATGGAATCAACCTGATGTATCATCTATTATCACATATGGTGTTGATGAAATCTTAAAAGATAAGTCCCCCACTGAAGATGATGAAGCTAATATACTAGAAAAGGAAGATGAAAATTTAGAAGAGTACGTTGAAGAGGAATTCGTCTAGTTTGAAGACGATGATAACATAAATGATGGTAATGATATTCAAGATATTAGCAGCGATGATAAATAGAAATTATGCATTGCGATTATTGCTTTTCTTATTATTTTCTTTTTAATATCACAAACCATGAATGTACAATATTTATATACGTAAATATAATATTAAACTAATTTTTATTTGTTAACAAGCATTCATGTCCGATCCAGTCATCACTTATGCTGGCTCTTCAAGGCAAGTGCAGCTTCCACTTCGTCCTTCTATATTACTATTATGTCATGAGTAGGTATGCTACAATTACCTAATTATAAACTTGTTAAATATTATTAAGTTAGTATCGTATAATCAATAAATGTGATAGTAAATTAATTTTAATTTTTGTTTGCAGCACTGAATGCCACACCTCAACGACATAGAGGTCAAGGGTAGGCAAAGGGTCATGAAATTGAAGCAAAGGTGGCAAAGGATGGAAAGATCATCCTCAAATTTGATGAGGATGGAAGTACCTATAAGACACTTGGTGACTACAGTCCCTGGTATGATAGTGCAATCGGCATTCATACTAGGGAAATATGTAAGTCGTTTCATGATACTTAGAAAAGATGTAGACCCCAACATAAGAGACAGATTTAGAAATACCTGTTGGTGTTCGTTCAATTTCATTGTCATAAATTTTTGCTAAAGTTAAACATAATAAAATTACTTAATGTGTTGAATGCATGTTATAGGAAATGGTTTAATATTGAATACAACTACAATAACAGTATCCTTCATTCTACAGTTGATAGGGAGGTAACCAAATACTACAAGGACTGGAAGAGTGACCTCCATGACCATCAAAAATCTTGTTGGGCATCAATTGAAAAGGCTGTTAGAGCCAACCTCCAGGCAAACCTCAAAAAAAAAAAAAAAAAGATCACTGTTGCTGCGATAGGTTCATGTCCAAAATGTTTTAAGTAATGGTTGATTTACTAAGTTGGTGGTTTTTTGTATAAAATAATTTCAATTTTGCTAATATTGAATACAATCATAAATAGAAAAATTTGAGTACAAATAAAAATAATTATTGTAACCAGAAGTGGTCATATTGTACTCCCTACATTGTCATAAAAAAAAGTTAGTAATTTTTTATTCTTTTTAATTTCTGTTCAATGTAAAAGTTAATTTAGGTAATTATATATACTATACTAATGCAAGGAATGCCTTAAATTGTGACAACCGGGAAATTCAGGCAATTCTCGGACGAAAATGTACAATTGTATGTATATAACAATTTGTACTGTTTAAAGAGTGAAATAAATGTATTTATATTGTTCAGAATATGTGAAAATGTTCTAACAATACTGACGAGTAAGAATTCAGTGCTGGAAAAATTCACTGAGTTGAAACGGGTGAAACGGTGCCAAAATCGGCATTAAAAACCCTAACCGGAGCAATAAAAGACGGTAAACTTCCGGGATTTATTTTGATCAAACGGAAGCAGATTAAATTGATCCGACTGCACAGGAGACCTTAGGAACACGCCGGGACGATTTCAGGAAAATTTCGGCTCGAACCGGTATCGGTCAAAAAGTAGTCGAATTAATGTGAATAGTGAAAGTCAAAGTCAACTTCACTTTTGCATTTATGACATCATAAATCAAGTTTATTAAATGGAATAAATAAGGTGGTTGGTGGCATTAATGGCTAGGATTTAATCACCTTTTGATCTAAAGGCCAAGATTTGGCCAAAAATTACCATTTTTAATTTTTGAAAAATGGGGAAAGAAATGGCTTGAAAGATGTCTAATTCTCATTGGTGGAAGGCTAAATTAATTGGTCTTTTTGGTGGTTTAAGTCGGCAAGTTTTGGAGCAAAAAGCCGAAGTCCATTTTCATGCAAAACCAAAGAACAAAAAAAATTTTCTAAGTTTTTCTCTTGGTGGGTACGTGAGCAACCAAAGAAGAACCACTTGAGTTCTTCAAAATTTCTTCACAAAAAGTGTGTCAAAACACTCCTTGAAGACAAAGGAAGCGATTGATTAAGGTAACTCCCTTTTTCACTCAAATTTTCATGGTTTTTCTTCACAAAATCAGTGGATGAATAGTGATAAAAAGATGGAAAATTTTTGGTTGTTTTTCATGGATTTGATGTTGGGTTTTGTTAAGGATGTATTGAGGAAGAAAACCATGCTAATTCATTAAAGAAAAACCAAATTTTGGTTGGTTTTTCAAAGGTAAATCCGTGGGTTACCTTGGGTAACTAATGAGAAAAAAGTTTTGGTTAATTGGTAATATGCTTTCCAAGTTTAAATTTGTGAAGAATAAAGCTTGTATTTCATTATGAAAAGCTTGGAAAAAATTTCTTGTGTGGAATACATAAAGTGGCCGTGGGTTGTTAATGGTTTGGAAGAAAAATTTGCATGCTTTTATGTGGTATTTGGTTGATTGGAATTATGCATTTTAATATGCAAGTGATGGAATTGTGAATGAAAGAATGAAACAAAATTTTTTGGCATGTTTTCATTCAATGGCCGTGGGGTATAAATGTGTAAAAACCCTAGGAAATTTGGTTGAAAATGCCAAGAAAATGGGCTTGAAAATGTGTTAAAAATGTGACATTTGAATGGCCTAAAATGTGGTGAAAGTTTGACAAAATTTGGTTCGGTTTTGTTGTGAAAACCGAAACCAAATTAAGGGTAAATTTGTGAAAAAATTTTGTAATGTGGGTGATAATGTGAAATTTGAAATTTGTGGGCTTTTATGTAAAAGTTTGGAAAACTTTTACATAAAATAGGCTTGTGGTTTAGTACGTGGCAGGTACATTCGGTTCGAGGCGTACCTAACGCCGGAAGCCTTAAATTTACGCCGAAATGCTGCCGAAATTTCGAAAACGGCATTCGGGGTAAAATTGGGAATTAAAAATAAAAGTTAGGGCCGGGACGGAAACCCGAGTCCCTAACCGAAAAATTGAATAAGGAAAATTTAAGGGGTAGGTCATGAATAGTAACCCGTCCCCTTAAAAATAAAAAAAAAACGCGTGTGAGATTGAAAAACCGACCCCGAGGGGGGGGCGTTTTTGGAAATAAAATAAAGGTCCGAGTCGGGAACGGAAAACCCGAGTCTCGGAGACCTAGGTCGGGAAAGTCTAGATGAACGTTTTAAATACTAGTGAAACGTCCATTTGAGACTCCGAAACGATAGAAAATCGCTAAACCGACGTAAGGGTCGGAATAGTGCTTCCCGAGGGCCAGGAAAACAAAAAGTGAAAATAAAATAGAAACGAACCCGGTAATGATTAGAAAAAATCAGAAAAGTTCCTGAGAGCCAAAAATGCAGTCTGGATCGATAAAATTCCGTCAGGGGCAAAACTGTAATTTTGCCAAAATATTGGGGTAAAATCGTAATTTTGCAAAAGTTAGGGGAAAATGGTGAAAATAATAAATAAAACCTAAAAAGTTATAAATAGGTTTTATTTAAGCTTTTTAATGAAAAATAAAAGCTATAAATGGGAAAGAAATTAACAGACATAGTTTTGTCTGTAGGATCCCAAAATCGGCCTACAAGGAAGGCGATTCAAGATCCAAGAGAGAGAAAGAGAACAGTCTGATAAGGTAAGTTCAGACATTTACCTGTCTGCAACATATAGCAATATTGTGCTAATTTTAATGTACTAACTATAAGTTAGGTACATATGTGCTACGGGCACTATGATAGAATAGAGAGAGAGACGAAATGTGCTACGGGCACTATAAGAATGGGACACATGGTTAATTGTGCTTCGGGCACTAGAGCGAGGTTAATGAAACTCACTCACCTAAAATTAAAATGTGAACCATTCCTAACCACGGGACAATGTGAAGTCACCGGGTTAGAATGTTAAAAAGTCGGTAATGAAACCACTTTCTGGCGTACCAGCCTTCCGTATAGGGAGGTACTTTTGCCTTCGGGGCTATGAGATAAGGCTGTGGAGGTCAGCACTGATGTACCGCTCCCAGTCAATGTACTATTTTGCCTTCGGGGCTATGAGATTAAGGCTGTGGAGGTCAGCACTAATGTACCGCTCCCAGTCATGCGCACTTAAATGGTACTGCCAACCTGAGCTCAAAACCAGAACATAATGAAAGATAATGATCTAAAACTGAAACTGTGCCATAATTGAGCATAAGACAGTTTAGTGAGAGCACTAACATCGCGGTAGATGTACTAGTGTGATACAGTGTTGTGGTCAAACTTACTATTCACATATGAATAGTGGTCAAAGTTACTATTCATGGATGAATAGTAGTTAATGATACTATTCACGATGAATAGTACTATTCATAGAAATTTTATTTCTTGCATGTTTGAACTTACTGAGCCTATAGCTCACCATTTTTGCTAATGTTGCAGGTAAGCGACCAGCTCAGTAGCTTATTTGACTGGATGCGGACGGGATGGCGCGTGTCAAATGGGATAACTGGGCGAGGGATATGGTACTGCCAGAGTCTTGCCGCTGAGCGTTAAAGTGAAGGGAAAAAAAAGAGAAACAGTTCTTTTGTAATTATATATATGTTTTACAAAAGTACTGTATTATTTATATTACTTTGTACTTATCAACAAAGTAAATAGTGGAAAAGATTTCATATGATGTTTAAAGAAAAAAAAAAATTTTCCCAAAAACGTCATGATTTAAAAAGAGGAGAGAGATAAGCCGGCGACCCATGAGAGTACAATCTATCGCAGTTAGCGATAAAACTCAACTGTAATAGTATTGTATGATCTCCACAAGGGGCGGGCCGTCACATAAATATAAAAGACATTTTAGATGTATTACATTTATTTTGAATTAATTAATAATATACTTGAGATTTTTCATTACATTTTTGCTATACAGTCCTCATCATTATTTATATATTAAAGTAAATATATGTAAATATGTCTCATTGACTACTTATCATTCAAACTATAAGAATGTTACGTATAATAGACTTTATATGCAAGAATTCAACTTTTAAAATAAGTACTTTAAATCTATAGTTTGTAGTTTATAGGGTTAGAGTGAACATCTAACTTATATGAAGGCTATTATATTGTCTAAATTCCATTGGAGAGATGATTTGTCTTAACAATCTTGAGTGAGCTAACTCCTAAGTAGAGACGAAGATATATTGCTTAAAAGTGATGATATATTAGACTTATACTAAAGTGCAATTAATCTATAAGTTTGCTTAAATAGATTAATTCACTTTTGACATTCATTGTATAATAACCTTAATCTTGAATAAGTAAATGACTTCATATTTATGACTAGTGTACTTTGATGTTCTAAAGGCTAAAGAGTCTTAGAGTCATCAGTTATTAGATCAGTTTGTTAGGTACATGATTTATATTCGATATGAGCTTTACTTATAGATATGTAATCATAGCTTTTATAAAGAATAAAAGTTATCTTCTTAACGGCATTATACAGGATCTAAAAATAGACAAGGCCTTAAATTATTTGTTTAGCAAGTGATTTATTATTCACAATATATGTTGAGTTACTCAAAGCTATCATTATCTTTTTAGGGATATGTAATACAAATAGCTTGCTACATTTTTAAACTAAGTTCTGACTAAATTAACTTCTAAGATTCCATATGAATTATGGTGTGTCAAGAAGCCCTCTCCTAGTCATAAGAGAATATAAGGCTACCCGGCACATATATTAGATTGGAATCACGCTTGGAATTATACATGTTTATAAGATATCCTAAAGGAACTAAAGAAGGTATATTTTATAACCTGTAAGAACAAAAAGTCATTGTTTTGATGTATGTGACTTTCTTCAAGAAGAGTTATATGAATGACTTTAAATCTCAAAGCAAAGTAGTAGTATAGAAATTATTGCCTGATTAAATCATTCCACAAGTTTTGATATTGGACATTAGTCCAAGTTCTAGTGAAAGATCAACAAATGATTAACAAACTGGGGACCTTTGATGTAGTGAGAGCGTATCAAGGAAACCAAGTTTCTTCATATATGATGTTGAAGTTTACTAAGCTGAAGCTTATTGATGAGGTTATGAATGATGTTAATGTTAAGCTTTGGTAACAGGTCATGAATAATGAAACGGATTCTATAAAATCCAACTCCATATGTGAGCTTATAGACCACCTTGAAGGGTGTAAGTGGGTTTACAAGAGAAAGAGGAATGCCGAAGGAAAAGTCTGAACTTTCCAGGTTAGACTCATAACAAAGGGATACATGCAAATGGTTGGCATTAACTTCAACGAAACCTTTTTACCTGTTGTGATGCAAATGGTTGACATCAACTTCTCTCCAGTGTTGCAGCTCTCGACTACAAGATATGGTAAATGGATGTTAAGATAGCATTCTTGAATGGCCATCTTAACGAGAGTATCTATATGGTATAACCTAACAGATTCGTGGCAAAAGGCCAAGCAAAGAAAATTTGTAAGTTACTTAGATCCATTTATGGATTGAAGTAAGCGTCCCGTTCATGAAAACCAAGTTTTAATCAAGCAATCAAGACCTTTGGTTTTGACCAAATGTTAATGAGCCTTATATTTACAAACATATAAAGGTTGATAAAATGGTCTTTCTGGTTCTCTATGCTAATGATATACTACTCATTAAGAATGATGTAGGAAACTTACCATCGATTAAACTTTGGTTATCTCAATAGTTTGACATAAAGGACTTAGGAGAAACCAATTATATTCTAAATAATCCTCTCTATAGAAATCGAAAGAACAAAATTATAGCTTTATCTTAAGCTACATACATAGATAAGATTATCGAGAAATTTCTAATGCAAGAAGTAAAGAATGGTTCGCAACCTTCTATTGCTAGTTTGATTCTTTCTTTGGATAATAGTTTTAAGACACCTTAAGAAAGAGAGCATATGAAGAAAGTACTTTAACCATTCGCTATGGGTAGTCTCATGTACACTATTTTTTGCACATATCTTGATATTTGTTATGTAGTTTGGTATGGTAAGTCGATATCAGTCGAACCCCGAACAAAGCATTGTGTTATAGATTTTTGCAAGTATACGAATTAAACAAGTAATTAAATGATGAGAAAAGTATCATTTCGACAATGATAATATTATTAAGTTCTAAAATTAGTTGATTTTAATTTTATTTGAGTGACTGAAAAAACGTAACAATTGAAAAATTAAATAAATAAAATTAAATTACAAAAATTAATAAATACAAATTAATAACACATGAACTAATACACAGATGGTAGGAATTATAATTTCACCGTAATTAATTAGATTTAATTTTATATAAGCATATTATTATAATTTTGAATTTATATTTATTAATGGTTAACTACCCTTATACTTTATGTATTCTTTCTTAAGTTATACATAAATTATATACTTTTATAATTAATAGTAAATTAAAATTCATGATAAACAGTATAATATATATGAATAGTTCATATATGTGAATAGTACTATACATGTAACAGAACTATACTTGTGAATAGTAAAAATATAAATTCGAATCAATTATGTAAAGTGTTTGTTTGAGAAATATGTAGTAGTTAGTAATACGACCATACAAAAATAAATAGATATATCTCTATTTTATCTTAGATTTAATGGTATTTATTTTAGAGTTATGTCCTAAAAATCTCCATTTGATCTTATTTTGTTCCTCAAATCATTTGAAAGTTAGCTAAAAATTTGAAAGCATTAAGTTTGAGAATAAATATGCCAACAAATACAATAATCATAACAATATGCTCAATTTAATTAAATCATTATAATCAGACTACGTTATAGTTCCCAGTAAAAAATTATTTAATTCATAATGAAAAATAACTTAATATAATAAGACAAATTAAACATAATGATAAAATAAAAATAAAAGAAAGAAATATAGAATAGTTACTAATATTTATGCTAGCAGAACCTCCAGAAATTCCTTCTTTGATTGATACTAAAATAAAACTAAATTAAAGAAAAGAAAATATGTATTTTTTGGCTTCATAAGAAGTTTTTCTTTTTGTACATTACATCTCTCACTATCATAGATATGTTTCTGTAGATTTCTTACTTCACAGATCTGCTTTGCAGATCTGTCCGCTTCCCTATTTCTCTTCCTCTCTTTTTCCCTGATCTCTTCCTCTCTTAGGCTAAAAAATGATACTATTCCCTCACACCATGTAATGACCGAGAAATTTCATTGTTCTTGGAAAATAAGTATATAGTATGTATATGATGATTTTCATGTTTAAAAATGTTAAATGTATGATTTAATATTTTTTAGAACACAATAAAATGTTCTAATAATGGTAAAGGAAAGGAATTCGGTGATAGGAAATTTTACCGAACCGAAATAGGACAAACGGTGCCCTTTCAGTATCGAAAAACCTAGAGGGATTCCTATGGTTAACCAAGGGTAGGAAAAAGACGAAATACTTACGGCAGTGAATTTTGGCCAAACAGAAGTGAATTAAGGTAAACCGATCGCACAAATGGCCTTAGAAACCTGCCTACGCAATTTCGGTGAAATTTCATTCGGTTTGACTTTTGGTTAAACTTGGATCGAAAAGGCAACAAGTAATGTCATGGATGATGTCACCAAGTGATGTAATAAATGAAAATGAAATTGATATGGAAAGTATTAGACAAATCCAATGGTGTAGAATTAAAGAGGTTTTGATCCAAGGGTGATGATGATGCCAAAATTGCATGGAAATTTTGGTAAAAATTTTAGGAAAATAGCATGAAAAGGAGTCGGTGATCAAGGGGAAAAATCAGCACAAATTTTATTTAGTTGCAAAACAACCCCAAAAAGTTGTTAAAAAAGTCCGTAAAAACTTGCTAAATGGCCCCCAAGAAATTGCCAACAAATCCTCCCTTTTAGGGCTGCATTAATACACGGTTTATGCTGCAAAAATAGTGGAAGAACAGCTGCAAACTATCAGCCCCCTTGCTGTCCTCCATGGCCGTGCACCACTACCATTTCCAAGCTTGAGTTTTTTCAAGTTTTCTCCACCAAAACTTGATCAAAACTCATCCCAAGCACCAAGTGGACTTCATATAGAGGTAAGCTTCAACTCTAAACTTTTTATTGAATTTTTGGTGATGAGAAACCGTGTGATGGCATATGGGATGGTGTTGAGCATTTTAAGTTGAAATCTTGTTGGTTTGTGTTCTAGAAAGTTAGGTTGACATATGTTGAGTTATAGGATGAAATAGAAGCTTAAAAAAATAGATTTTTTTTTATGCCTTGTTCAATGAAATCCATGGGCAATATGTGGAAATGGTGAATGAAAGTTAAGCTTGGTTTTTGATGGTTTAAGGATTCAAAAGTTTGTGTTAGCATGTAATTGAACTAAAGAATAGATTAGAAGCTTGAAACAAAGTTTTTATGCATGTTTCTCAAGTGAAAATCGTAGGGATTGTATGTGAATGATGAATGAGAATTAAGCTTGAATGTGGATATTTTCTTGATTCAAAAATTGGTATGTGATATGAGATTTAGTTAGGAAGAAGTTGGAAGCTCAAAATCTCAATTTTTATGCATAAATGAAAGAAAAACCGTGGGTTGTTTATGAGAGGAAATGTGATTTTTGTGAGGAAAAATGTGTGATTGAAATGTGGATAAAAACTGATGGTGAGATTGAAAGAAAATGAACCAAATTGTTGTTAGAAACGACTAGGGTTTCATAGAGATTTTTACGTAAAAATTAGGCCTCTGATTTAGCACGTGGCATGTTAGATGGTTTTGAGGCATTACCTAAATGTCAAGAACCTAAAATTTAAGCCGAAATGCTATCGAAATTTTTAGAATAGCACGAAGGGTATTTTGGAAAACGAGGAGTAAAATGTGGTTGGAGTTTGAAAATCCGAACCCCCTCGGTGACCTAGGCCAGAGAAAGACTGACAGACGTTTTAAAGATTAGTAAAACGTCTATTTGGAGTCCCAAAACGTAAGAAAATGAGGATTAATGACCAAGGGTCGGAATAGTATCACCTGAGAATTGGTGAATAGTAAACATGGAATTGCAGTAATTAATGGGATTTTCTAAACTCAAAAATCATAAAATCAACTTTTCGAGGCCTTATTAGGTGCCTTAAAATAGCTTAATTAAGATTCTAAATGCCAAAATTAAGTTTTAATTCAAGGAAAAATAGATTTAAGAAGAAAAATTATGTTAGGGACAAAATGGTTATTTCGTCAAAAGTTAGGGACGAAATGGTCATTTTTTTCAAAAGTTAGAAAAATGAATGTTAAGGCTTAAAATAGTATCCTAAGGTCTTAACTAAGATTTTAAAGGCCAAAATCAAGTGTTAAGTTGAAAAAAAGTCAGAAAGACCCATTAGGGGCAAAATTGTCATTTTTGTCAAAAATTTAGGAAATGACCAAATTGAACCGTTAGGGCTTTAAATGCGATTCAAAGGTTCTAACTAGGATTTTTAAGACCAAAAGCAAGGTTTAAGTGGAAAAATCCCGCTAAGGGGCAAAATGGTAATTTTGTCAAACGTTTGGGACATAAACGTTATTTTTCCAAAAGTTGGCGGAAAAGCTAAAAATGGGACATTAGACCCCTAAGTTCATTATTAAGAAATAAAACGTAGAATTTTTACGTTTTACTAAGTTTTAAGTATGAAATAAGCAATGGAAATAATTGTTGGCTATTCCGATGATAAGAAACTCGACCAGTGACGGGAAAGGAACCATAAAGGACCCAAGAAAGCTTACACTAGCATAAGTGATGTAAGTACAGATATTTATTTATCTACTCACAAATTGACTGACCATAGGACTATTTATGATTTAATGTTATGATTGAGGCTATGACATGTTTTAATTGGAGTGTCACCTAAAGTATTGAAAGTAATGTTTTACGAAATGATAAAAAGTTTCTGACTATGCATTTTATAAAATAGTACACTTGTGACCTGACATTTTAACAAGTTCACGAAATTAGAAAAAATGATAAGTTAAAGTAAAGAAAGATAAAAACAAGAAAGATAATAAGATTGAAGATTTAAATGTTAGCGTACTAGCCTCCCTATAAGGCGAGGTTTTATGTTTATGGTTTGGCCTCCACCCCAGTATGGTGCTACACCAAAGGTGTAGCAGTTAAAGAGTTAAAGACGCTACGCTGAAGGTGCGGTAGTTAAAAGTTAAAGTTTAATGGCCTCCACTCTAATGTAGTACTACCCCAAAGGTGTGGTAGTTAAAGGCTCTACCCCGAAGGTGCGGTAGTTAAAAGTTAAACTTTGACCGTAAGGTAGGTTGGTGGTTTGCTCCCCCTCCCCTCATTGGTTCGCACACATTAGGTACAACCATCAATGGGCCCACAAGTGAAAGTAAAGTAGAGTAAAGTAAAGAAAAGAAAAGAACAGAATGATATGATATGAAAAAAAGAACGAACAGTGGAAATGAAAGTTAAACGAGCAAAGAAATGAATAGAATGATACAAAAGAAAGAAAGAACAAAAGAACAATGAAAATGAAAGAATGAAAAGTAAACAAGCATAATGCGACTGATATGAGAAGATGTGTATATGTAATGTTATGAATGTATGTTTGTGCTTACTGAGTTCTAGCTCACTAGTTTGTTCGTGATGTAGGTAACAAGTGTAAGCTGTCTGCATCATAAGAAAGGAAACTGATGGGCTGGCAGATAGATTCCCGCGATGTCATGGACATGGAGTGGATCTGCTATGTTTTCCGCTATAAAAAGATATAAATGTATATGTAAAGAAACAATACAAGATTGAAAATATGTTTATGTTACGAAGTATTTTAATGGAACAAAAGCACAAGTATTTTATGAATTATGAAATGTTATGACAAGTGTATTTATTTATGTATGATGTAAAAAAAAAATTTATTTCTAATTTTATGCACAAGTTAAAATGGGAAAGTTAAAATGATAAGATTTTAAAGTATGTTAAAGTTAAAGAAAGTATATTAAAAGTAAGTTATCGACGACTCATGAGGTGACAGACTATCGTAGTTGGCTACATAGCTCGACTGTGATAGTGCTGTTTAGCCTCCACGAAAGGCGAGCCATCATACACCACGCACAAGATCAGACCATGCTGTGATTCAGCTTGCGTGCATATGATAGGACCCATAGATGTTCGGCACAAAAGAAGAGAGAAGGAAGAAAAAGAAAAGGAAAAAGAAAAATAAAAAATGAAAAGAAATGAAAAAGTAATTATGCATGGGTCTTAACTATCTACTTGTTGATCCGTATTTAGAATTTGCCATAACTTATACGAGCTCCAATTTAAGTGATTCTTTTTTTAAAATACTTTTATAATTGAGAAGATTAAAATAAGACTAATCAAGGAGATAATTGCTGATACAAATAGTGATGCCTGATAATATCCACTTCCAACACATGAATTTTTTTACCACAATTTGACACTATAGACAAATAAAGTGCTAAAATTAGACATTTTCAAAATAAAATATTATAGATAAACTCATTGAAAATATTTAATTTTAGGTTTATTTAATATACTATTACTAAAAGAAACATAGTAGATTAAATAAAGTAAAATTAAATAAAAATTTTACAAAATTTATAAAAAAAATCTAAATTAAAATAAAAAATAAATTAAAACAAATAAAAAATTTAAAAAACTCTCAAGGATAAGCCAATTTTTATGTATAAAAATATGGTAAAATAACTCTGTATTGTAAAGTTATCACACTACCAAACTTAAGATTTTGCTTTTCTTCAAGCAATGGAAAAGAAAAGAAAAGAAAAAAATATATATATATTATATTCGTAATTGTGATTTAAAGAAATTTCATCATAGGTTACTGTAAAAGATATATTCTATAGAAAAACATAAATTTTGAGTAAAAATTTGAGTTTAATTTAAGAGCATGTCTACTTACAATTAGATATTCTGTGTATATGTGCAAAATTCTTTTTTTATTTGATTGTGTGCAATCTAAATGAGTTTATTAGGACATAAAACAATCAATCTCAATGATTATCAAATCTCATAGGTTCATTTTTGATTTATCTCTCCACTAATATTGACAAACAAAAAACCAAGGTTTATTAGGGTTTTATTACACTTGTAATGTGTGGCTAAAGTTAAGGTAAGAAATAGGATAATTATATGACTCCGATCACCCTTCAACACATTAATAATTTTAAGATTTGCTATAGAGCTTTTATTTACACCCAAGTAACAACCCTAAACTTATTTACAACTTTTCCTTGTCAAAAATAAATTTTATTTTGTTTTTTTTAAGAGCTACTATATTCCTAAACTTATTATGATAAACAAAAGATATAGTACTTATTTTCATTTTTTTCATTTTGTAATTCTAACATTCCTCCAAGATTTTAGGATAGCTCAAAATAATTTCTAAAATGATCAACATGTTTAAGGGCTAAAGTTAGACATTATATTTAAAAGGCTAGGCTAAAAATATAGGTGACAATGAAAAAGTTATATAAAACAAGGCTCAAAAAGAGTAAACTAAGGATAAAGATATTTCAGTGTTGGCTTGAAAAGCTTAAACGTTTTAAAAAATTACATTGTTCAAGATTTCGTCTCAAGAGAAAATCAAACAGATTCTAGGACTTTTGAAATTAGAATTATATCATATTTACAAAACTTTCTCTAAACAAACACGCAACTCATAGATCAAGAGTTAGTACTTAAATATTAAATATAACAACTATGTTAGAAAAACCAAAAATTTAAATGCAAATTTGTCAAAAATTCTTATTTTTTTGAAAGACTATATAAAATATAGCAACTAAAATTTTCATTAGCAGATTTGTGGGATATCACCCCTATTTATTTTTTACTCTTTTTTATTTTAAAATAAAGATAAAACAATGATATAAGTAAACAATAATTACTAAAAGATGCATATCAAGAGTACTAAAAGTAACTCTTTACTCAACCATCTTATAAATAATGAATCTAATAGTTATATTAAAAGAAATTTTTTAATACAAACACAAGATGTTAGGAATGCTCTAAGCGGGAAAGCCATTTTTATATATTTCATTTATTTTTAAACTGATTAATAATAAATTAAAGATTATTTATTATATTACTATATGTCTTCATCTTATTTACATGTTAAAGTAAATATAAGCAAATAAGCCTCACTGACTACTTGTTGTTAAACTATTAGAATGTTGTATGCAATAGACTTTAATATGCAAAAAGACAATGTTCTATAGTAAACAATCTAAATCTATAGTCCAAAGTCTATGGGATTACAATGAGCATCTAATTCATGTTAAGACTATTATGTAGTCTAAAGCCAATTGGGGAGATAATTTGTCCTGATTATCTAAAACTTTGACTCTTGAGTAGAGACATAGATATGTTGCTTGGTAGTGATGTATTGGATTGAAACCAAAATGTAATTGATCTACATAGTCCACTTAAGTAGATTAATTTACTTTCAATGTTCATCATGCAATAACCTTAATCCAAGTAGGTAAATCGTTCATGTGAATAACTTGTGTACTTTGATGTTCCAATGTATAAAGCGTCTTACAGATAGTAAATTTATAAACCGATTTATTAGGTATATGACTTGTATACGATGGAGGATTTATTTCCAGATATTGGAATCATAGCTTTAATGAGGAGTAAAGGTAATTCATTTGAAGAACTTGGTTAGTTTGCTTGGCAGAGGACTTCTTATTCATACATGCTAAATAATAATTTTCTTAATTAAGTATATAATGGATCTTTAAGATAACTTGATCAACAGGTCAAATAGATTTTGACCTAAGGTTGATCATGGATATCATATGAGGGTTTTGCATGCATGACAATGTCATTGGACAATAGCTTATCACTAGCTTGCGTAATACAGTATATAATTAGGAGTGTGATTTCAGGTTTATAGTTGTGTAACTCTTCAAAATGGGTTTATTCGGCATGGAATAATAGTTACAAAAATTATTAGAGTCCACATTATATATGTACAATCGATCCTTTTACTAACTCTGTATAATTCCTTGAAGGATGGTAATTAATTGAGATACTCTTTATTGCTTGTATTTTTGCATTTAGTGAAGAGAAAAATCTAGATCACCTATTACTGAGTGTAGGCATTTTTCTCTAGGAGACGAGGGCAAAATTCTAATTTTGTATTATTTAATAAATAGGCTAAATATTTAATTTAGGTGAATATTTATTATGGAAGATAAAATTTGAAATTTAAATTAATTGTATTTATCTTTTAAAAGATAAATATAAGATTGATTTAAATTTTAAAATCTTGTTTGAATAAATATTTGAAATTTAAATGGTTATCCTATATGAATTTGAATTGAACAAAATCTTTTCCTAACACACTTGTAGGTGGCATATTCTCTAGGATTTGGAAGACAAGATTTTCTCTTAATTTAATTTTGTTTTGGATAAGAGGTAACAGAATTATTGAATTTCAAATAAAGTTGTCATGATTTTATTTGGATTTAAATTGGAGTTGTAGAAAGTTATCCATGCAGATAAAATCACATGATTTGTGAATTTTAAATTTTAAATCAAATTTTGAATCACAAATCCAAGCATGGTCGAATTTTTATGTGGGATTTTCATCGGGTAGATTTTGGATTTTATGTGAGAAAGGAGAGAGAAAAATCTTATTTGGAATCCTGTTTCAATTTTAAATACACCAAACCTAGAGTGGCTGAATTTTTCAAGGACAATCCAAGGGAGAGAATCGACCTAGGGTTTGTGGAAAGAGAAAAAATCTTTTCTTGATTCCTATTCAAATTCTATAAGCCACCTAATGTAAATTTATAAATAAGAATCTTGAGACTCCTATTTTCTTTAGACCACAGACTCTCAGGTGAGTAAAATTATTATTATACATCTTATTAATAATAATAAATTCTCAAAAATCTGAGTGGTTGGTAGGAGTCTAGCCACACTAGATTACTGATCGAGAAACTAAGTGTTCACATACTCCACCGTTTGAGGATTAGAGAATAGTAAAGAAAGCTAATTGGTTGAAGGTATAATGATTGTTGAATAATTTACTATATATGACAATAAGAGTTTTTAATGATCTTGAAAAATTTTTAAATTTCCACTGTGCATGTCTTAATATTTATCCTACAATTGGTATCATAGCTGTAATAATCAAGAATTTTAAGATTATCAAGAGAATTGAAAATTGTATGTATATGACAATTTTAATGTATAAAATATGAAAAAGTTGTGCTTTGATACTGTATCGAATGCGATAAAATGTTCTAATAGTGTTAAAGTGTATGAGTTCGGAGATAGACAATCTTCCCGAACAAAAATGGGTGAACGGCCCTAAATTGGAGCCAACAACCCTAGAAAGTGCAATGAAGGCGCTAAAACACGAACAACTTATGATACTGATTTTTGGTCAAACGGAAGCAAAATAAGGTAGACTGATCACATAAGAGGTGTCAGGAACTCGCCTATGCGATTTCGGTAGATTTCCGTTAGGTTTGACTGTTGGTCAAACTTTGACCACGAATTAATATGTTGAATTAATTGGATGATGTCATTGATGACATCAATTAGTGATGCAATAAATGATAAAGTTATGGCTAATTAAGGTGGTAGGTAGATCTAAAGGCTAGTAATTAATGTGCCTTTGGATGGAAGGTTAGGATTAAGCCAAAATTGCAAGAAAGAAATTAGCAAAATTTTGGGATAAATGGGCTGTGTCGGAGTCGGTTGAAGCTGAAAAAATTAGCTAAAATGTTACAAATTGGTCCCCAAAGTTTGGCCAAATTGTTGGGAAAAATTGTAATCTAGTCCTTCCTTTGGTTGCCTATAAATAGAAGTGAAAATGGCCTTAGAAAAATTAGAAAACATGGCCAAATTCTGTCAAATTAAAACTGTGAACTCCCACCCCTTTCCAAGCCAAAAATTTAGCAAAATCCTTCACCAAAATTACACCAAAACCACCTCCAAGTATCAAGGATTTAAGCTATTAAGGTGAGCATTCATTTTGCTTGATTTCCTTATATTTTTCTTACAAAAATTCGTGGCATGTGTGTGGGGAAAATGATGAAAATTTTGGGCGTAAACTTGGTGTTTAGTTTGATCATTAGTGTTATGATTGAAGTATATGTTGAAAGCTTGAAACAAGCAAATTATATGCATGTTTTCCTGAAAAATCCATGGCCTTTATCGAGTAAAAGATGGAAAATTTTGTGATGAAATTTGTGTAGAAATAGCTTGATAAAGGACCCTTAGAACAACAAAATTTTGTTTAGGGTTTTAGACATGAAAATTTTAAGGTTTTTGATGTGAAAATTTGTATTAGAAACCATAAGATTGAAATGCGATAAAATGAAGTTTGTGGTGAAAAATTTTGGTGTTAATTCACCTATGAAAACCGTGGCCTATGTGAGGAGAAATAATGAAATTTTTGTGGTAATTTGAATGATTGATCATATGGAAAAGTTTTACATAAAGGTTTTGGTAACCTTGCATAAAATAGGCCTTTGGTATAGTACATGATAGGTACTAAGGTTCTAAGGCATACTTACTACCGGGGAAACCTAAAAATCTAAGCGGAAATGCTGTCGAAATTTGAAAACGACAATAAGGGCATTTCAGGAAATGATGGGGTAAATTTATAGACAGGATGGAAAACCCGAGCCCCTCGGGAACCAATGCTCGGGAATAGAATGATAAACATTTCAGGAGTAGTGAAATACCCATTTGAGACTCCAAAACATTAGAAAAACGAAAAACGACCATTGGTGTCAGAATAGTACCATCCGAGGATCAGGTGAGGAGTAGTCATCGATTTTACAGTAAATAATACTGTAAAAATATATTGAAGCCTAAGAAATATTATTTTATGATATTTGGGCTTAGAAAATCTTAGAAAAACAATATAATGGAATCTTACGGTCCTGAAACCTGCCAGGGGTAAAATGGT
Source organism: Antiaris toxicaria (assembly GCA_035233585.1). Lineage (NCBI taxonomy): Eukaryota > Viridiplantae > Streptophyta > Magnoliopsida > Rosales > Moraceae > Antiaris > Antiaris toxicaria. The sequence goes on from CP141157.1 coordinate 28,510,465, forward strand.
CATTTGGACCAAAAATGTCCAAACGAATTGGAACGAACCATGAAAGACTTAGAATGATTTAAATAAGATTTTTAAGACAAAAATCCAAAATTGGTGAAGAACACAGGTGTGTAGATAAGTACACAGTCGTGTATTAAAGAAATTAAGCAACACGAGAGGTACACTGCCTTGGACACGGGTGTGTACCAAGTCGTGTACAGTTACACGGGTAAATAAGGGTTACATGGCCATGTGGAAACAAGACCCGAGAGGTACACGGCCTTAGACACAGATGTGTACCAAGCCGTGTATAGTTACACGGGCAAATAGGGGTTACACGGCTATGTGGAAAAAGGACCCGAGAGGTACATGGTCTTGGACACGGGCGTGTAACAAGCTGTGTACTGTTGTATGGATACATTAAGGGTTACACGACCGTGTAGCAAAGAACCTGAGGGGTACAAGGCCTTAGACACGGGAATGTACCAGGCCGTGTATTGCAAAGAAAGATGAAAAATAGTGTGATGCTAAGAACAAAGTGAATACATTCAAAGTAATGAATAATACTGGGAATTAACAGACAATATTGTGTTTGTAGGGACCCAAACTAGAGACAAACAAGGAATTACAAAGGACGTCAGGAATTGGATGTTAGCGTAGTCGTGGTAAGTTCAGATATTTAAATTGTTTGTAACTTGAAATATTATGATGTTTAATTATGTACTAATTGTACATTAAATGCAAAGTCCTACGAGCACTAGGATGTAGTTAACTAACTCACTTAATGGACTGATAAGTCTGAGATGTGTACTAAGAATACACCATGGAAAAAGTTCTACGGCGCTCGAGTATGACTAAATTTAAGATACACATAAATGAAAGAATGTGAAAAGACCTACGGGCATTAAAGGTTCTCGACTTTGAGGTGATGATCAATGCCATCCAGTCGGAACTATAAGAAAGATAGTAATATAACCAAAACTGGCGTACTGGCCTCCAGTAAGATGGGGGTTTACGAGTCCTTCGGGGACATAATGACTGCTTTGAGCGATGATAGACTGGGGAGGATTGGCCTCAGGGTCACTCCCAAGATCCCTCATAGTTAGCATGCACAATCGGTACGGCCATTATAAGCTCAAAACCAGAACACAATGAAGATAATGACCCAAAATTGGATGAAAGCCATAAATAAGCATAACTGAACATAACCGACATTAACGTTACGTATAGTGTATTCGGTCAAAGTTGACGTAAATAGTACCTAGTCAAAGTCAAAGTTACTATTCATTAGTTAAAGTCATAGTTACTATTCATAGATGAATAGCACTATTTATAAGAAATTTTATTATTGATGCTTTTAAATCTATATGATTCATAGTATGTATGTTTGAACTTACTGAGCCTGTTAGCTTATCGGTTTTTTCATGTTGCAGGTAAGAAACCTATCCAGTAGATACTTGGATGGCGGCAGGATATGCGATGCCATTGGGATAGGGAATTTCACTATGGATTATGATCCTGCTACCAGTCTTCCGCTGAGCTTTGAAAGAGAAGATTTGAAGAAAATGTATTTTGAGATATAGAGTTGAATAATGTAATTTTGTAAATTATGTTGTTGTACAAAGAACGACTAAAGTATAGTTTTAAAATTTTATATGGCTTTCATATTTCAAAAGCATTTAAAAGAAAAAAAAAAGACTCCAAAGTATGAATAGTTGAAATGAAACAAAGTTTTGGGCAACCCAATGAGGTGTACAGTCTGTTTCAGTTGGTTACAAAGTTCGATTGTAACAGTTTCGTGTGACCGAAATTGGGGGCGCCACAATAGCTAACTCGTGATTATGTCATATACATAGATTAAATGATCGTCTTTCTCCTTTATGTATGGATTTGATATTTAGAGAGAGGCATTCTAGTTTTCTTTCATGTTGTTATCATGTATTATGTATTGTGTATGTGGTTATTTTAATTTTAAAATTATTATACACATGCTCAATTTTCTCGGTCATGATTCCTTAAAATTTAGAAAAATTGTATCTAGAATTTTTCAAGTAACCATGGGAGTGGTTCATCGTCACTGTAATTTTCGCATGTATTTTAATATTTGTCTCTTTGAATTTTTAGAATTTTTATATACTAGAAAGCGTAAAATAATTTTGTGTAACTATCCATGAAGGAGATGAAGATTAAAGGCATGATTTATTTTCCCCAAGAAGTAAATTTAATTTAATAATTTTTATGTGAAAAATCCCAAGTTAATTAGGAGATGGAAAAAATAATTTTTTGGATATCTTAATGGGTAATTTGGGAATATAGTACAAAATGTGAGAACCAACCTAGGGATGGTATGCCAATCAACATGTACTTTGAGGTGCATCACCTCCAAGCATGCATCTCAAAGTACATGTTGATTGGCATACCATCCCTAGGTTGGTTCTCATATTTTGTACTATATTCCCAATTTAATTAGAATTCAAAAAAAATTATTTTTTGGATATCCTAGTGGGTAATTTGGGAATATAGTACAAAATATGAGAACCAACCTAGGGATGGTGTGCCAATCAACATGTACTTTGAGGTGCATGCTGGGAGGTGACCATGGGCCTTGGCTGGGGCTATAGCCCTTGCCTAGGTGACAGCCCACAAATACAGGCACTACCTACAGACTAGTCGGCTGCAAGCAGCCCCTACAAGGGGATACCGACCTTGTCGTGGGCTATGGCTACTCGTGAAGGCTGTGGGCCTTCAGGCTTGTGGCATAACAGGTCGAGACTTGAAAATTTTCAATTTTAAATTTGATATTTAATTCTAAATTGTATAAAATTATAAAATTATAAATTTAAATTTTGAAATTACATATTATTATACATTAAATTTGAAATTATTTAAAGTTTGAATTTTGAAAATTTGAATTTTAAATAATTTTTGGGATAAGAAATAAATGGAGGAGCTACATGAAGATGGATACGAGAAGATAAAACAAAATTCAAGACTCAAAGAATGCTTTGGATGTAATTTTATAATCTTTATTTTTTCTCTTTTTTAGAATGGGATTATGGCTAAGTTATTTATTTTTTCATCGTTTATTTTTTCTATGTTTTGTCCTGGATGGATGAATATGTATTGATGGATGTTAATGTATGCATATATTAGAACATATTATATAGGATTTAAGAATGCCTCTCAAACTATATTGATTATATATATTCATTAAAAAACTTGCATGTTTTTAAAATATTAAGTGGGAGACAAAACTCATAGCCTCTATTGTTGATTCATATGTGAAAGCATGATAACGCCTCACATAAGTTCTGCCTTGACCACACCCCTCGATAGGTGTTTACCACCGCCGGTATAGTAGGTTGGATTTCCTAAGTGGAAAAGGTGTTTGGGCATGACTCTACTCATAACCATCCCTCAATGGCTTGTATATGGCATGGATCGAACGACGTAAATAATGATTACATACTCAAGACTCATTTAACTATTAACCTTTCTTATAAGCTCTGTTAGTTAAACTGGTGGCCAAAATAAACGGTCATTAATATATGTTTTAATCTTGGAGAATTTAAGACAACATATATTAATTAGACGGGGTCCATATTCTGACTATTTATCTTATAACCACCCCTCAGTGGCTTAGGGTAATAAATGATGAGAATTACCATTGCAATACTACATGTTTTTTCAAGTTTCATATAGGAACATACTTGTATGTTTTGTTTGCTAAACATCTTACATATTTGCTTGAGTTTTGTGATGATGCTCTTTTATATTTTATTTCAATTCAAAATGTCACTAACACCTCTAATCTCAATACTGACTGAAAATAAACTAAACGACGATAATTATAAAAACTAGAAAAGAAACTTGCTAATAGTTCATAGCTTTGAAAGACACAATTTTGTACTAGATGAGCCATGCCTACCAAGGCCACGGCTTAATACACCACTTGAATAGGTCCTTGTTATAATATATAATCATTGGAAAGAATCTAACAACATAGCTCGAAGTTACATCTTCACTAGCATGATGAGTGCTTTACAAAAGCAATATGAAACATATCAAGTTGCCAGGGAGATCATGGAAAACTTGGAGGATATGTTGGAGGCCAACAAAAGTTGGCTTGACAATCGGCTATCACGAGTATAATGAACTCTAGGTAAAAGGTAGGTACTCTAGTGAAGGACCATATGCTTATACTGAGGCTACTAATAATGGTGTTGAGATGGACTATAACACCCAAATTAAGATGGTGTTCAAGACTCTATCTAAAGATTTTGTGGGGTTTAGACCGTATACAATCTAGCAAGAATGGAGTTAGAACTTGTCAAGCTCATGAAGTAACTACAAGCTTATGAGCTGGTGATCAATGATGGTGTTCTGGTCTAGATAAAAGGAGAGGCCAACTTGGCAAAATCTTCTAAACCCCTAGAGAACAAGAAGAAGGCAAAGAAGAAGCAAAAGGCTTCCAATTCTTTTATTCCTCCTTTATGGGATAGGAAGAAAAAGAAGAATAACAAGAAGTCTAAGGACCTTAAAACATCCAAATGCTTCTACTGTAGGAAGGTGGGCCATTTTAAGAAGTCTTGCAAGGAACTAGCTGCCAAGGGCAAGAAAGGTAAGGATCCTCTTTTCTTAGAATCTTGTTTGGTGGAAGAATCGAAGAACAATTGGGTCATTGATTCAAGAGCCACTAATTATGTTTGTATTTCTTTGTAGGAGTTTATTGAAACAAGAAGTCTACATGATAGGAGCCACTCATTGTGGACTATAGATGGTAGCTTGGTGGTGGCTGAAGCAGTGGACGATGTGTATCTTTATATCGATGAATTTAGGTTTATTTTATTAAAATATTGTTTTCATATCCTAAGTTTAGGAGGAATCTTATATCGGTAGCTTATTTAATTAAAGATGATTATTCAGTTTCTTTTAATACAATAGCTGTTATTCATAAAAAAAAAAAAAAGTCTTTTATCTATCCTAGATGGATGGATGTAAACCTTTATTTGTTCAAACCTAAGATGTACTCACTACTTAACACTAAATTGGTTAATAACACTAAAGGTCAAAAGTTTCTCATTTTAACAAGACGTATCTTTCGTATCTAAGATTTAGTCATATTAATTAATATAAGATTCAAAAATTGGTGAAAGATAGTCCTTTGGATGCTTTAAAATAAGTATATCTTCCTCAATGTAAGTCTTGCCTTGAGGGTATAATGACTAAGAGGTCTTTTGGAACTAAGGGTACTAGGGCTAATTACTCTTAAAAACTGTGTACACTAACGTACATAGTCCTATGAACGTCAAGGTGTAAGGAGGGTATAAGTATTATGTCACTTTTACAAACAATTACTTGAGATATAGATATGTGTACTTGAAGCACCACAAGAGCTAAACCTTTGACAAGTTCAAAGAGTATCGTGTGGAAGTGGAAAAGTAATTGGGTAAATCCATAAAGATACTTTGATCTAATCGAGGTTGCAAATACCACTCCGACGAATTTTTAGAACATCTTGTAAAGAATGAAACTTTATCACAATTGACTACAACTCGTACTCCACAATAGAATGATGTAGCTAGAATGAGAAATAGGACCTTGTTGGATATGGTACGGTCCATGCTGAGTTATTCAACACTACCGCTATCATTTTAGGGATATGCATTACAAACAGTGTGCTATATTGTGAACTAAGTTTTGTATAAATCAATTCCTATGACTCTATATGAATTGTGGTGTGGCAAGAAACCTTCCCTTAGACATATGAAAATATGGGGCTACCCAGCATATGTATTGAATGGGGATGCAAGGTAGTTGGAATTGCATTCAAAATTATGCATGTTTATAGGATATCCTAAGAGAACTAAAAGAGGTTTATTCTATAATCTGAAGGAACAAAAGGTCATTATCTTAACCTATGCGACATTCCTGGAGAAAAGATACATGAATGACATTAAACCTTAAAGTAAAGTGATGTTAGAGGAATTATCAGGTGATAAAATTGCTCCACAGGTTTCAGACTTGGTCACAAGTTCGAGTTCTAGTGAAGACCTACAAACAATCAACGGCTTAGGGTGCTTTGACATAATGGGATGGTTTCCAAGAAACCTAACTTTTTCAGGTATGATGCTGAGGTATCCCAAGCTGAAGCTCATGAGCATGATGATGACCCAGCTCCTTACAATGAAGCTATAAATGATATTGATTATAAATCTTGGAAACAGGCCATAAACAATGGGATGGATTGCATAGAATCTAACTCTATTTAAGTACTTGTTGACCCATCAGATGGGATCAAACCCATTAGGTGCAAGTGGGTCTATAAAAGAAATAGGGATACGGAAGGAAAAGTTGAAATTTTCAAGGCTAGACTTGTGGCAAAGGGGTATATGGAAAAGGCTAGAGTCTATTACGATGAAACCTTTTCTCCTATTATAATGCAGAAGTCTATCCCCATTCTTCTAACCATTACTATAGCTTTCGATTTCAAGATCTCGCAAATTAAGGTCAAGACAGCATTCTTAAATGGTCATCTTGATGAAAATATCTATATGGTACAACTTGAAGGGTTCGTGACAAAAGGCCAAGAGAGAAAAATTTACAAATTGCTTAGATCTATTTATGGATTAAAGTAAGTAGCCCACTCATGGAACCAAGATTTGATCAAGCGATCAAAGGGAGAGAATTAGCCTGGGGTTTGTAGAAAGAGAGAAAAACTTTTTCTTGAGTCCTATTTAAATTATAAAAGTCACCTAATACAAATTTATAAATAGGTTCCTTGGGACTCTTATTTTCTTTAGACAATAGACTATCAGATGAACGAATTTATTATTATACATCTCACTAATAATAATAAATTCTTAGAGATCTAGGTGGTTAGAAGGAGACAAGTCGTACTAAAATACCAGTCGAGTAACGAAGTGCCCACATACTCTTCTGTTTGGGAATTAAAGAATAGTAAAAAAAAGCTAGTTGATTGAAGTCTTTTAGTCACATCCTCTGGTGTTCCTAGTGATCTCCTCTAAAGGTATAATGATTGTTTAATTATTTATTATATATGACAACAAAAGTTTTTAATGATCTTGAAAAATTTTTGAAATTCCGCTATGCATGTCTTACTATTTATCCTACACAAGAAACTGAACGAAAATTCAAGAAATTCCAAAAATCAAACTATTCCTTCCCCACAATCTATTTGAGACATTTTCCCCAATATGTAATGTAGATAAGAAAAAAGGGTGAATGATCTCACCTAATCTAATATTATTGAAAGAAAAAACTCACAAACTGAAACTAAGAAAGAAAATCAAAAGTTGCAAGTAAAACTAAAAATGTAAGGAATGTTACAACTGGAACGTCAAATCCAATCCACACTTCTTGTTGCTTTTGTTGTCCATAGTTAAATATACTATTTGTGACATTAATGGGTCAGATTTAGGCACAAAGATCTGTAGTTGATCAATCAATTGATCAGCAGTTAGAGCAAAGACTAAGATTTTTCGAGCGATGGTGTAATGAAATCTTTTACAACACGATTAGAAAAGACAACAAACCATCATAAAAGCCATTAGCATTTAATATATCTAATGGCTTTTGATGAAGACTGAGTTGTGCCCAAGATGCAGTATTAAAAATTTCTCCTAAGATTCCTAAACCACCATATAAAGCAATGAAGGTATCTGTATTATACATCACGTTAGTCATTATTTTGTGTATGGTCAAGACCTTTAACTCATTATCCAAGGTGAAATCAATGATTTTTTTTATACGAAAAACTGAAAACATATGTAGCGGAATTTTAAAATTTTTTTAAATATCGTAATAACCCGTGTTTCCATATACAATAAATCACACAACAATCTATATACATTTAAAGGAAAACATTAGAAATGTCAGAGAATGTGACCAAGAAAGCTTCAACTAACTAGCCTTCTTTACTATTCTCCAATTCTCAGACAGTGGAACGTGTAGGCACTCGGTTCTTCGATCTGTAATCCTCGTGACTTGTCTCCTTCTAACCACCCAGATATCTAGGAATTTATTATTATGAGTGAGAGTTATAATAATAAATTTGTTCACCTGAGAGTCTGTGATCAGAACAAAAATAAGTGCCCTAAGGGTCCTATTTATGGAGAATGCACTATGTGGTTTTCAGAATTTAAACAGAACTCTAGAAAAGATTTTGCACTCTCCTCCTTTCACAATGGCCAAATTTCTCTCTAAGGTTTTGCCTCAAAAATTCATCCACCATACGTTTAGTGAATTATCAATTAATTTTAACCTTTTAGAGTTATCAATTAATTTGGTGTCCAACAATAAATGCATCTTAGGTTTGATCAAATAGAGATTTCCATCCATCTACCTAAAACAGATAAAAGACTTATTTTTGTGAATACCAATTATTTTGTTAAAAGAAATTGAATAAGAGTCTTTAATTAAACAAACTATTGATATAAGATTCATTCAAAAATTAAGAATATAAAAACAGTTTTTCAATAAAATAAACCTAAATTTATTAAAATAAAGATGTACTTCTCCCACTACTTCAGCCAACACTAAGTTACCATCTGCAGTCCACAACGAAAGACTCCTATCATGTAGAAACACAAACATGATTAGCAGCTCCCAAATCAATGACCCAAGTGACTTTTGATTCTTCTATCAAACAAGCTTCTAAATAAAGAAGATCCTTACCTTCCTTGCCCTTAGAGGCTAGGAATTCTTTGCAAGACTTCTTGAAGTGATCTACTTTCCCACAGTGGAAGCACTTGGATATTTAAGGGTCCATATGCTTATTGTTCTTCTTCTTTTTCTTCCCATCCGATACAGGAGGAATAGAGTATCTTGAAGCTCTTTGCTTCTTCTGCTTTGGCTTCTTCTTGTTCCTAAAGGGTTTAGAAGATCCTGTTAAGTTGGTCTCTCCCTTAAGATGGACTAGAACCCCAGCATTGATCATTAATTTATAAGCCTATAATTGCTTCATGAACTTGATTAGTCCTAACTTCTTTGTCACCAAAATGTATACGGCTTTAAACCTCATAAGATAAAGTCTTAAGCACCATTACAATCTAGATGCTATAGTCCATCTTTGCACCATTGTCGTCAACCTGAGCAAAGAAAGCCATAAGTGTAAGCATATAATCTTTTTTCAGAGTACCCGACGTCTACCTAGAATTTGTAATACTTGTGATGGCAACTGATTAAACCAACTTTTGTTGGCCTCCAAACATATCCTCAAAGTTATCTATGATCTCTTTAGCAACTAGATAGGTTTCATGTTGCTTTTATATAGCAGTCATCACGTTAGCAAAAATGTAGTATCGAGCTATCTCATTGGATTCTTTTTGATGAGTATACATGACAGGGACCTCTTCAAGTGGTGCATTAGGACGTGGCCCTGGTAGGCATGGTTCGTTTAGTACGAACTTGAGTTTCTGGTAGTTGAAAACTATTAGTAAGTTTCATTTTCAGTCTTGTAATCATTGCAGTTTAAATTAAAATAATAATATAAAAGAACATCACAACAAAATCCAAGCAAATATAAAAGATTTTTACCATATAAAAAATACAAGTATGTTCTTACATGAAACTTAGAAAAAAAAAATGTAGTATTGCAACAGTAATTTTCAGCATCTTTATCCCGAGCCACCTAGGAGTAATCATGAAACAAATAGCCAAAAACATAGACCCTGTCTAATTAATATATGTTACCTTAAATCCTCCAAGGTTAAAATATATATTAATAATCGCTTATTTGGCCACCAATTTAAGTAACAGAGCTTCTAAGGAAGGTTAATAGCTAAACTAGTCTTGAGTGTGTAAACATTATTTATGTAGTCCATTCCATGTGTTATTCAAGCTATTGAGGGATGGTCCTAAATAGAACATGCCAAAACATGTTTTTCCCATAAGAAATCCAACTTAGTATATCAGTGGCAATAAACACCTGCCAAGAGGTGTGGTCAGGTCAGAATTGATGCCAAGTGTGTTAGGAAATGCCCTAAGCATTAAAGACATTTTGATGTTTTTATTTTGAACAGGATAATAAAATTATATATATATAGAGGTTATTCATTACATTGCTATCTGTCCTTATTTTATTTACATGTTAAAGTAAATGTAAGCAAATATGGCTCCCTGACTGCTTGTGTTAAACTGTTAGAACGTTGCATGCAATGGACTTTTGTATGCGAGAAGACAATGTTCTAAAGTTAGCGGTCTAAACTATGGTCTATAGTCTATGGGGTTAGACCGAGCATCTAAGTCATGTTAAGCCTATTATGTTGTCTAAAGCCTTGGAGGGGACGGTTTGTCTTGACTGTCTGGAGCTGGACTCCCAAGTAGAGACATAGATATGTTGCTTGGTAGTGACATACTAGACCGGGACTAAAGCGTGATTGATCTACGTAGTCCGCTTTGAGTGGATCAATCTACTTTTAACGTTTATTGTGCAGTAACCTTAATCCTGAGTAAAAGGACAGCTTCATGTATATGACTTGTATACTTTGATGTTCCAATGGCTAAAGCGTCTCAGAGGTAGTAAGCTTATAGACCGGTTCGTTGGGTGCATGACTTGTATACGATGAAGGGTTCGTTTACAGATATTGGAATTATAACTCTAATGAGGAGTTAAGGATATCCTCTTAAAGGCATTATACTGAATGTGAAAATGGACAAGGCCTTGGGTCGTCTACAGGGTGGATGACTTCTTATTCACATATGGTGAATAATCATTTTCTTAATTCGGTAGTATAATGGAACTTTAAGATAGCCTGATTAGTAGGATTAAACGGACTTTGGCCTAAGACTGATGATGGATATCATATGAGGGTTCTGCATACATGACAAGGTCATTGGACGATAGCTTATCACAGGTTTACGTAATACGGTATATAATTGGGAGTTCAGTTTCAGATTTATAGTGGTGTGACTCTGAAATTAGTGACCATATGATTGAGTTTTTTGGTAAAGAATGATGATCATATGGATTTGCGGGAGCCCGATTATATATGTCCAATTAGTCCCTCTACTAGCTCCACATAATTCCTTAACGTTTAGCAAAATTGATCTGTGTATGCTATTGGCTAGTTTATTATGCATGGATGGTGTTGACATAGGATTAGGATGGTAGACAAGATTATCTCTAGTTGGATTCAGATTTTGTTTTGGATAATAGAGTACACAATTATTTGAACTCCAAATAAAATTGCCATGATTTTATTTGAGATTAGATTAGAGTTGTAGAAAATTATCCATGAGAACAAGAATTTGAAATACAACTGTTTTGTGGATTTTGAAATTTGAAATTTGAATTTTGAATTTTGAAATTTGAAATTTGAATTTTGAATTTGAAATTCGAATTTCAAATTCGAATTTGAATTTGAAATTTAAATTTGAAATTCGAATTTGAAATTTGAATTTGAAATTTAAATTTGAAATTTGAAATTTGAAATTTGAAATTTGAATTTGAAATTTGAAATTTGAATTTGAAATTTGAAATTCAAATTTTGAATCACAGTCCAAGTGGGATTCGAATTTGTTGTAGTAAATCCATAAGGAATGAAATTCAAATTTGAGTTAAATATAGAGAGGAAAATCTTGTTAGAATCCTACTTAAATTTTGAATCCAAATCCTAACCAAATATGGATGAAAATTTTGAGGATTTTCCTCAATGAATTTTCAGATTTTTGTGGATAAGGTTCAAGGAAAAATTCAAATTTCAATCCCAGTTGAATTTGGATTCTCTCCTCCCTGATAATGGCCGAATTTTAGAGTAAATCTCCTAGGAGATTTTCGGTTATTTTGGATAAGGATGAGATAAGATTCAAGCTTGAAAATCCTAGTGGAATTTTGATTCTCCCTTATCCAAAAGTGGCCGAATTTTTTGTGGGGATTTTCCCCTTGAATTTTCGGATCTTTTAGTTGAAAAAGGGAGATAAAATTCTAGTTAAAATCTTGTTTAGATTTGGATTGGAATTATCCTAAAGTGGCCGAATTTATTGTTGGGATTTTCCCCTTGGAAAATTCGGATTTTGTGCTTGTGGATAAGGGAGAAGATCTTCTCCTAATCCAATTCGAATTCAGAGAATCACCTCATGCAGGTCTATAAATAGAGGTCCTATCACTCCAGTTCTCTTAGACCACAGACTCTCAGATGAGTAGGCTTATTGTTGCACAACTCACCGTGACAATAAGTTCTTTAGAGATCTAGGTGGTCAGAAGAAGACTAGTAGTGCTGGCATACCGATCGAGGTTCAGAGTGCCCACACACTCAGCCATTTAGGAATTGGAGAATAGTAGAGAAGGCTAGTTGGTTGAAGCCCTTCGGTCATTCTCCTTTTGCAGATTGGCGTCCTTGAGGTATGAGTTTTAATTGTTGTTGGTGTATTGTATATGGCATCATGAGATATTTAACGATCCTAAAATTTTTATTGTTCCGTTGCACCACTCTGATATGTTTTTACCAATTTATTTTCCTACAAAGCATTACCATACTTTTACATATGGATCAACAATGGAGGCCATAAACTATGTTTAAAACCCTCTCCCACTTAATATTTAAAAACCATGGAAGTTTTTTAATGGACATGTATGATTAATGCAGTATGAGCAGCATCCTTCTATCCTATATAATGTGCTATTAAATATGCACAAACATCTATTAATACATATTCATTCATCCATGACAAAATATAGAATAAATAAATGATAGAAAAATAAATAATCTAGTCATGGTCCTATCTTAGAAAAAAGAAATATAATAATTATAAAATTACATCTAAAACATTCATTGGGTCTTGAATTTTAGTTCATCTTTTTGTATCCAACTTCATGTATCTCCTTTTTTTTCATCTCATAAATTCTTTAAAATTTAAATTTAAAAAAAATTCAAATTTAAAAAATTTTTAAATCTCATGTATAACTATATATAATTTCGAATTTAAATATAAAATTATATATCTTTATACATAATTTAAAAATTAAATCTCAAATTTTAATAATTGAAATTATGAATCCCCTAAAAATTTAGGGCCAAGGCCCCACCACACCACCCCGTAGGCATATGCTTATAGGGTCCAGATGTGGCAGGCCGCGGGCTTAAGCCAGCAGCCATCCCCTAGGTGCACACTAGGTTTTATCCCAAACCAACTTGCAAGCAAGCCTATAGTGACATGGCAAGTGCCAATCGTAGGCACAAGCTGGTGGGTCCCTGCCATGCCCACAACTGGTGACCCTTACAACCTGCAGGCACGTGCCTATAGGTCCCTAGGGGAAGGGGTGGGTGACGCCCAATACCCTATTAACCTACAGCTGGTCGGTGCTAGGACAGGGTTCAAAAGCTATTCCTTCTGTGCCATGTTCCAAATTTACCAATTAAGATTCCAAAAGGTTGGAATCTTAATTAAATTAGGATTTTTCACACAAAATTCTCAATTATCAAAATTAAATTTAATTTTAGAGAAAATAAATTGTGGCCTTCAATCGTCATATCCTCTTTGAATAATTACATAAAACTCCTATATTGTTTCTGATGTACAAAATTCTAAATATTCAAAAAAACAAAAATTAAATCCATAGGAAAATTACGGTGATGATAAACCGCTCTTATGGTTATATAAAAATTTGTAAATTTATTATTATTATTTAATTCTAAGGAACTATGATAGGTAAAATTAAGCATGCTTATAATAATAATAAAATTAAAATAATTATATACATCATACATAAACATGATAACAACATAAAAGGAAACCTGAGATGTTACTTTCTAAATATTAAATCCATACAACAAGGAGAATATAGATCATTTAATCAATGTATATGACATAATCACGAGTTAGCTTTGATATTGATTGTAGGAAAAATTAAAAACATGAGTATCAAAAATTTAAAATTTTTTTAAAGATTATAATAACTCGTGTTCCTATATATGCGGTAAATCACACAATAATCTATATACCTTTATAGGAAAAAACCAGGAACATCAGAGATTGTGACTGAGAAATCTTTAACCAACTAGCATTCTTTACTATTCTTTAATTCCCGAATGGTTGAGTATGTGAGCACTCGGTTCCTCGATCAGTATTCTATGGCTTGTCTCCTTCCAATCATCTAGATCTTTAAAAATTTATTATTATGAGTGAGAGTTATATTAATAAATTCACTCACTTGAGAGTTTGTGGTTTGAAGAAAAATAGGTGCCCCATGGATCCTATTTATAGAGAGTGCTCTAGGTGATTTTCAGAATTTGAATAGGACTCCAAAAAAGATTTTTCACTCTCCTTTTTCCACAATAGCTGAATTTCTCTCTAAGGCTTTGCCTCACAAAATTCGTCCGCCATAAATTTAGGGAATTTAAAATTTGTTTCAAATTTAAAACTCCAAAAATTTGTGATTTTATTTCCATAGATAACGTTCCATAACTCCAATTTAAATTCAAAATAAAATTAAGATAATTTTATTTGAATTAAACAATTATGTAATAATCATCCAAAACAAAATCAAATTAGGAGAAAATCTTATCTTTCAAACCCACATGAAAAAGACACCACCTTTATTGTATGCTAGGATAAGATTTTGTTCAATTCAAATTTAAATAGGATAATCTTTCAATTTAAAATATTAATTTAAATAAGATTCTCTAGATATTTAAATTAATTATTCAAATAATTAATTTATCCATATTTATTCAAAATTCAAATAAATCTTATATTTATCTTTTAAAAGATAAATACTATTAATTTAAATTTCAAATCTTATCTTCTAAATAAATGTTTATACAAATTATATATTTATCCCATTAATTAAACAAAATAAAATTCTCATTTTACCTTCACTAGAAAAAATGCCTACACCCTGTATAAGCGAGCTAGATATTTTCTCTTCACTAAGTATAAGAATACAAGCTATAAAGAATACCTCGATCAATTACCATCCCTTAACGAATTATGAGGAGTTAGTAAAGGGACCGATTAGATATATATAAAGTGGACTCTAATAATCCATGTAACTATTATTCTATACTGAATAAACTCATTACACAATTGTTAGTTTAAGAGTCATGCCACTATAAATCTAAAAATATACTCACAATTATATACCGAATTATACTAGCTAGTAAATAGCCATCGTCCAATGGCCATGTCATATATGCAACATCTTCATATGAAATCCATGATCAATCTTAGGTCAAAGTCCGTTCAATCTTTTGATTATGCCATCTTAAAAATCCATTATACACCCGATTAAAAAAATGTTTATTCACCATATATGAATAAAAAATCATTTGCTGAGCAAATGACCAAAGGCCTTGTCTATTTTCACAGCTAGTATAATACTGTTAAGGAGATAACATTTACTCCTTATTAGAGTTATAATTTTATATCTATAAGAAAACCATCCATCATATCCAAGTCATATACCGAATGAACCAGTTTATAAGCTCACCATTTCAAGAGCACTTTAGCCTTTGGAACGTCAAAGTACACAGGTCATATACATGAAATCATTCACTTACTTAGGATTAAGGTTATTGTATAATAAATGCCAAAAGTGAATTGATCCACTCAAGCAAATTACGTAAATTAATTACACTTTAGTCAGAGTCTAATACATCACCACCAAGCAACATATCTATGTCTCTATATAGGAGTCAAATGTTCTAGACAGTCAAGACAAACCGTTTCTCCAATTGGCTTTAGACAACATGATAATCTTAACATGAGTTAGATGCTTACTCTAACCCCGTAGACTACAGACTATAGATTTAGACTACTTATTTTAGAATGTTGTCTTCTCACATATAAAAAACTATTGTATGCAATATTCTAACAGTTTAACGACAAGTAGTCAATGAGCCATATTTACTTACATTTACTTTAACATATAAATAGGATGAGAATATATTGCAATATAAAAAAATAACCTCTAATACTTTATTAATCAATTTAAAAATAAATAAAATACATTAAAATGTCTTTCCCTATTAGGGCACTCTTTACATTTATCAACTAAAGCTCGAGGAATGGTACCTAGGACTTTGCTACCCTCCGTGTATGCAGTAGATGATACACAACCCATTAACCCAGGACTTCCTACCCCCATTTACTAGATTAATGTTTTTGATAGCGAACTACTGAAGCTATTTGCTGTTTCTTTTATCTTTTCCAAGACTGGTCTCACTGAAAACACAAATAGTTTTAAACTTATAAACTAAAAGACTTTCCATCTCAACTTACTTTTGTCTAAACTTACGAATGAAGATGTTTGTGATGACAATGGTGAAAATGTATGTGTATTTATAAGGTGTGAAAGGAGGATAATAAGTTAAGTCTATTAGAGGATAAATCAGCTATTGTCAGAAAAATTTGAAAAAGAAAAACAAAAAGTTAAAAATGGACACTCGAGGCAAAAAGGGAAAGTAAAAAATGTACACCTAATGCAAAAAAGGAAAAGTAAAAAATGTACAGTCGATGTAGAAAATAATGATGATAATGATAATAGTGAAACATGAAAAAAAAAAAGGAAATCTGTAAAAATGAAAAAAAAAAACAAGATTTTATATAGTAGTTGTGATTGTGGCTCACATATTCCACTACTTTTATGTCTAATAATGGCTTAAACAACTTCTATAAGTTGAGGACAAGCTTCCCATCCAGTTTTTTTTATAAACTAGCAAACAGGGCCTTTTAACGTCGAATTCCCTAGATTGTTGCACTCCCATTTATCTGTGAATAAACTCCATATCTCGAGCTTTGATAGAGAATAAACATATAAAGAAAATAAAAGAAAGATGAATAAAATACAGCTTGGGTTGCCTCCTAAGGAGCACTTGATTTATAGTCATTAGCTTGACTTTAAAGACTTGTTTTATCAAAAAGTAGCTTCTACTTGTAATAGGGGTCATGTAATACTACATACAGGTCTTTATTAATAATACCCTTTAGCTTGGCTAGATGTAGAAATATTCGACATGTGTTCAACAAAAATTAATTTTGAATAATTTCCTTGGTGGACCCCAAGGGTTGACGTAATTGATAGCATCGAAGGAGTTGGCCAAATAAAAGCTTGATTTTGAAAGATTGATACTGGCACAATAGGTTGGGCTTCTAAGACTTTCTCCTGTGAATTTTCTTCAATAATCAAGTCTTTGGTCCCTTCCTTACTTAGAGAGTGGTTGTTATGAAACAACTCCAAGTGCAATTCTTCTAGTGTAGGCTCTTTAAGGTGGCAATGATGCATGATCTTTATTGGGGCATATTTTGTGAAAATGGATGCCCTCAATGCTTTGAAATTTTCCATCACTATTTCCATATGCCTTGCAGTATTAAATGGTTCTTCTAGAATGTCATCCACCCTATTAATAAATTGATTCACTTTCTTTGTGCATTAAGAAACTTAGTTTTGCAATTCGGAGAACTTTTTATCCTCTTGAATTTGGGTATGAAGGCTCCTCTATATTAAAATTATTTTCTTAAATTTAATTAGTCATTAAATAATTCCAATGATCAAACCTACTATGTTTCCCAACATGTAATAGGCTTCATTTAAGGATTGTTTGTAGAAAGAAGTGGTACCATCTCCCCTCTCAACCTATTGCCTAGTGGTGTACACAGCCCATTAAAGAAGATTTTTAATTAATATTCTTTAAAAAACCCATGATAAGGAAACCTAATTAGCAAATTCTTAAATCTCCATCAGGCATTATGAAGCGGCTCTAAATCTTGTGGGGGAAAATTTGTGAGGATTAGTTGAGGAGAAATTTTTACAAAAGCCTTATAAAAAATCATTCTTTTATTTTTTTTGCTTAACTTTTTTCTAATTTTTTTAACCAAAAAAACACTTCAAAAGAGAACAAAAGAAAAACAAAACTCAAATTAAAATTAAATTAATTGGTATTAATATTGATAACTAACTATCCCCAGCAACAACGTTAAAAGCTTGTTGTGGTATTTTTGCAAGTACACGAATCGAATAAGTAATAAAGTAATGAGTAAAATATCGTTCTTATCAGAATAGT
Source organism: Antiaris toxicaria (assembly GCA_035233585.1). Taxonomy (NCBI): domain Eukaryota; kingdom Viridiplantae; phylum Streptophyta; class Magnoliopsida; order Rosales; family Moraceae; genus Antiaris; species Antiaris toxicaria. The sequence continues at coordinate 28,528,467 of CP141157.1, forward strand.
ATTATTAAGTGCCGGAATTAGTTTGGCTTTAATTTTATTTGAGGGACCGAAAAATATTACAATTGAAAAATTAAATAAACAAAATAAAAATATAAAAATAAATGAACATAAATTAATAACATATAAACAAAAACATAATTGTTAGGAATTTTGATTTCACCATAATTAATCAGATTTAATTTTATTTAAGTATATATTATGATTTTGTGTTTATATTTGTTGACAGTCAACCATTCTTTTTGTTTTATGTACTCTTTCTTAAGTTAATTCTATATTTTTATAATTAAATTTACATAAAGAACTAAGAAATTTAAATTCATGATGAATAGTAATGTATATGTGAATAGTACCGTATATGTAATTAATACCATTCATGTGAACATTAAAAAAACGAATCCGAATTCAAATATAAAAAGTGCTTGTTAAAAAATTTATGGTAGTTAATAATATGACTATACAAAAATTGATAGATATTTCTATTTTATCCCAGATTTTATGGTATTTATTCTAAGACTGCATCACAAAATCTTCTCTCATTCTCATTTTTTTTTTCTCAAATTATTCAAAAGTTGGGCAAAAATTTGAAAGCATTAGGTTTGAGAATAAATACGCGAATAAAGATAACAATAATAATAAAATGCTTAATTTAATTAAATTATCATAATCAGACTACATCATAGTTCCCAGTAAAAATTTATTTACGGGGCGTTTGGTAAACATATTGCATTCGTATTATGTTTGAATACAATACATTGAATGTATTTTGTATTTAGTTAAAAAGTATTTATTTTACATTTGAATGCAATATGTATTTAGATGAAAAGTATTTAAATTATATTTTAGAGTTGAAAAGTTGATGTGATTGGTAAAAGTAGATAGGAAAAGTGAGATAGAGAGAATATGATGTGAATAGAAAAAAAATTATTTTTAAAATATTCTAAAATAGTAACTGTATTTAAGGTACTGTTGAAAAGTACTGTATTTGAACATAAAACTTTTGAATTTAGATGAAAATTGCATTATATTTAAACGCAATGCGAACGTAAAACTATAAATAAGTGCCTCATTAATTCATAATAAAAAATAAATTAACACAACAAGACTAAAATTAAACGTGATGGCAAAATAAAAATAAAATAAAAAAGTCTATAATAAATACTGATATTTTTGCTGGAAAAATCTTCAGAAACTCCTTTTATTAATATTGAAACTAAACTAAAGAAAAGAAATATATATTTAGTTTTGTAGGAATCTTTATTTTTTATAGTACATCTCTCATTCTCACATATCTGCTTTTGCTGATTTTTCTGCTTCACATATCTACTTCTGCAAATCTTTCACTTCCCTATTTCTCTTCCTTTCTTCCTCTCTTATAGGCTAAAAAATGACACTATTCCCTCATTCCATATATAAGATCAGGCGATGTCGCGATTCAACTTGCATGCACGTAGTAGAGCCTATAAAAGTACGATGCTGAAGAAAAGAGACAGAAGAAAAGAAAAAGAAAAATAAAAAAAAAAAGATAATTGTGCATGGATCCTAGCTGTTTCCTTATTAATTCGTATTTAGAATTCACCATAACTTCTTCATACAAACTCTAATTTGAGTGATTCTTTTTTTTTTTAAATATTTATATTGATTACAGGATCAAAATAAGATCAATCAATACGGCGGACTATTGATATGAATAATGATGTCTGGTGGGACTCACTTCCACTGCTTGAATTTTTTATCACAATTTGACATTGTAGATAACCAAAATGCTAAAATTAGACATTTCTAATATAAAATGCTATAGGTAATCTCATTGAAAATATTTAATTTTAAGCTTATTTAATATACTATTTCTAAAAGAAACAAATAAAATAAAATAAAACAAAATTATATAAAAATTTCAAGAAATTTATAAAAAATCTAAATTAAAATAAACAAAACAAAAATAAATCAAAAGAAATCAAAAACAAACAAAACTCTCAAAGATAAAAATGATATCATATTGGCAAGCCGTGAAGCATATACTTAAGTATCTTAAGAGAATAAGGAACTATATGGTGGTATACTTAGAAGGGGACCTAGCACCTGTAGGATATATGAATTTAGACATCCAAACCTATAGAAATTTGAGGAAATCAACTTGTGGATCTGTATTCATTCTTAAAGGAGGTGTTATTGTATGGAGAAGTATAAAATAAGATTACACTGTAGACCCTACAATGGAAGTAAAATATGTGCCTATAGCTGAGGCTTCTAAAAAGGTGGTTTGCCTCCGTATGTTCTTTGAAGTCCTTGAAGTCATTCCAAGTGTTGACAAGGCTATCATATTTTATTATGATAATAGTGTGATTGTTGCCAACACTAAGGAAGCGAAGTAGCATAAGCGGACTAAACATGTAGATTAGAAATACCATATAATTAGAGAGTACGTGAAGGATGAACTAGTAGATATCTGTAAGATCACATCCAAGAACAACATTGCCAATCCATTTACCAAGATTTTAGTAACCAGAAGTTTTAAAAGGCATGTTAAGGTGATCGAATGCAAGATATGACATATTTGCTCACTTAGGGTAAGTTAGAAATTGTTAGGAATACCCTAAGTGTGAAAGATATTTTAGATATTTTTCATTTATTTTAAATCAATTAATAATATATATGAGATTTTTCATTACATCTTTGTGTTGGAAAAAACGAAAAATATGTACAGTGGAGTTTTAAAAAAATTTTCAAAGATCATTAGAACTCATGTTGCCATATATAATAAATTATCAATAATCCTTTATACCTTTCAGAGAGAACACTAGATGGCGGAAGAAACGTCAGAAACACCAGAAGACAACACCAAGAAGGGCTTCAACCAACTAGCCTTCTCCGTTATTCTCCAATTCCAAGATGGTTGAATATGAGGGCACTTGTTTCCTTTATCGGTATTCAGCGTGACTTGTCTCCTTTCGACTACCCAGATCTCTTTAAGAACTTATTGCAATGGTGATTTGTACAACAATAAGCTTGCTCACCTGAGAGTTTGTGGTCTGAAGAAAATAGGAGTGGAATGAACCTTATTTATAATAATGGATAAGGTGACCCTTTTTTAATTTTGAATTAGACCAAGAAAATGTTTTTCTTCCCCATACCTCATCAAAAATTGATTCTCCCCTTAGGCTAAATTCTAGGTTAAATTCGGCCACCTTAACGAGAAGAGGATTCCAAATTCAAACAGGATTCAAACTTGAACTTTCTCTCTCTTATCCACATAAGAAAAAAAAAATCCTACCTAGGGTACAAACCCTACAAAATTCGGCCATGCTAGGTGTGAAGAGATTCAAAATTCAAGTAGGATTCAAACAAGATTTTTCCTTCTCCCTTATTTTATGAAAACCGACTCCTTCTTATGGGATTGTCCACAGACAAATTCGGCCATGCTAGGATTTGTGATTTAAAATTTGATTTAAAAGTTCAAAATTCACAAATATTTGAATTTTATCCATATGGATAATTTTCTACGACTCCAATTTAAATTCAAATAAAATCATAGTAATTTTATTTAAAATTCAAATAATTATGTAATCTCTTATGCAAAACAAAATTTAAATTCAAATAGGAGAAAATCTTGTCTTTCTTCCTTATCTAAAGTGGACACCACCTCTAGATTATGCGAGGACAATATTTTGTTTAATTCAAATTCAAATAGGATAATTATTTTAAATTTCAAATATTTATTTTAAGATAAGATTTTCAAAATTCAAACTAATTACATATTTGAATTTTAAATTCAAATACAATTAATTTAAATTTCAAATTTTATCATCTGAAAATAAATATTAATTAAATATTTATCCCATCTATTGAATAATATAAAATTATAATTTTGCCCCTCAGCACATAGAGAAAAATGCCTGCACCCTTATGGAGGCTGATCTGGATTTTTTGCATCACTAAATGCAAAATAACAAGCCATGTAAAAATAATCTGATAAACTACCATCTTTAAAGGATTGTAGGAGCTAGTAGAGGGACTGATTGGACATATATAATCAGGCTCCCATAAATCCATGTAATCATTGTTTATACCAAACAACTTAATACTAATTTCAAGATCATTCCACTATAGATCTGAAACTGAATTCCCAATTATACTACAAATTATGCAAGCCTCAGAAAAGGCACCGTCTAATGACCTTATCGTTAATACAAAACTCTCATATGATATCTATGATCAACCTAGGTTAAAGTCCGTTCAGCCTTTTAATCACGCTATCTTAATGATCCATTACGCACCTAATAAGAGAATGATTATCCACCATATGTAGATAATAAACGATCCAAAGTCTTGTCCATTCTCACCAATCTAGTATAATGCCTTTAAGAAATTAACCTTAACTCTACATAAGAGATATGATTCCTTATCTATAAGCAATCCCTCTACATATGTGTATTGTATACCTAATGAACTGGTCCATTAGCTTACTACCTCTGAGACGCCTTGGCCTTTGGAACATCAAAGCATACTAGCCACATACATAAAGCTGTTCACTTACTCAGAATTAAGATTGTTGCATAATGAACATCAAAAGTAGATTGATTCACTTATAACGAACTATGCAGATCAATCATGCTTTAGTCCCGGTCCAATATGTCACCACCAAGCAACATATCTATGTCTCTACTCAAGAGTCAAAACTCCAGACAGTCAAGACAAACCGTCCCCCTAATTAGCTTTAAACAACATAATAGTCTTAACATGAGTTAGCTACTCATTCTAACCCCATAGACTATAGACCATAGATTTAGACTACTTACTCTAGAAAGTTGTCTTCGCACATATAAAGATCATTGCATGTAACTTTCTAACAGTTTAATATAAGCAGTCAATAAGCCATATTTGCTTACATTTACTCTAACATGCATATACTTTGAGGATATATAGCAATGTAATGAATAACCTTTAAATTATTTTATTAATCAGATCAAAAATTCACTAAAAAATATATTGCTACTTAAGGCATACCTAACAACCTCCCACTTGCCCTAAACTAGTAAATGTGTCATGTTACACATTTCCATTGCCTCAACATGCCTTTCAAAACTTCTAGCCTCCGCGGTCTTAGTAAAGGGGTCAGCAACATTGTTCTCGGACGCGATCTTACATATATCTACTAGTTTTGCATTCACATACTCTCTAATCATATGGTATTTCTGATCGATGTGTTTGGGTCTCTTGTAGTGCCAGATTCCTTTGTGTTGGTAATCGCTGTGATATTATCACAATAAAGTGTGATAGACTTTTCAACACCCGAAATGACCTCAAGGTCTTCTAGGAATTTCTAAAGCCAAACTGCTTCCTTAGATGCCTTAGCCGCAACCACATATTCAGCTTCCATCATGGAGTTTGCAATGTAGCTTTTTTTCATGCTTCTTCACACAATGGCACCTCCTTTAAGCATAAACACTGATCCCGAAGTCAATTTCCAAAAATCCCTATAAGTTTAGAAGTCTGAGTCCATGTATCCTATGGGTGTTAGGTTCCCTCTAGAATATAATCCCTCGTTTTCTTTGGATACTTAAGTATATGCTTCACGACTTGCCAATGCTTGATTATGGGATTCACCTGATATCGATTTACTATACCTACAGCAAAATAAATGTCAGGTTAGGTACAAAGCATAGCGTACATGAAACTACCCATAGTAGATGCACAAGGGACTTTATTTATCTGTTTTTTTTCTTTTGATGTCTAGAGACAATCATCCAATGAAAGAGTGAAGCCCGAAAGAGTAGGTTGTGAACTTTCTTCGATTCTTGCATTGTATATTTCTTAATTAATTTATCTATGTATGAAACTTAGGATAATGCTATCATTTTGTTCTTTCGATTCCTGAAGAGACGAATACCTAGAACAAAACTAGCTTCTCCTAAGTCCTTTATATCAAATTGTTAAGATAACCATAGTTTGACCGATGATAAATTCCCTACATCATTCCCAATAAGTGGTATATTATCGACATAGAGTACTAGAAAGACCACCTTGCCATCCTTTATACGTTTACAAACACATGGTTTATCAATGTTTTGCTCAAAACCAAAAGTTTTAATTGCTTGATTGAACTTATGGTTCCATAAGCGGGATGCTTACTTTAATCCATAAATGGATCTAAGCAACTTGTAAACCTTTTAACTTTGGCCCTTTTCCATGAATCTGTCGAGTTATACCATATAGATACTTTCGTCAAGATGACCATTCAAGAATGTAGTCTTGATTTCTATTTGCCAAATCTCGTAATTGAGAGCCGCAACAATGGATAAAAGAATACGGATAGACTTGAGCATCACAACAGGTGAGAAGGTTTCCTCATAATTGATTCCAGCCTTTTGCATGTACCTATTTACCATAATTCCAACTTTAAAAGTTTCAACTTTCTTTTCCATGTCCCTCTTTTTCTTATAGACCTACTGTACCTAATGGGTTTTATCCCATCCGGCTAGTCCACAAGTTACCATACAGAGTTGGACTTCATAGAGTCCATCTCATTCTTCATGGCCCGTTTCCAAAGTTTGGAATCAACATCATTTAAAACTTCTTCATAAGTTACAGTGTCATCTTCATGCTCATGAGCCTCAACTTGGTAAACTTCTACATCATACATAAAGAAATTGGGTTTCCTAGAAACCTTCTTACTACGTTTAAGCACCCTAAACTGTTGATTGTTTGCTTGTCATTTAGTGGAACTTGGACTTGCATTCCAAGACCGAAAATTATGGAGCAATTTTATCACGCAATAGCTCCTCTAGCAAGATTGTGCTTCGAGGCTTAAAGTCATTCATGTAACTCTCCTCCAAGAAAGTCACATGGGTTAAAACAAGGATCTTTTGCTCCTTCGGGTTATATAACAGACATCTTTTAGTCCCCTTAAGATGCCTTACAAAGAAGCACAATTCCGACCTCGATTCTAAATTATTTGCATCCCCATCCAGTAGGTATGCCATGCAGCCCCATATTCTCATATGTTTAAAAGAAGGCTTCTTACCCTTCCACAATTCGAACAGAGTTTCAGGATTTGATTTGGTTAGAACATGGTTCAGAATATAGCATGTTGTTTATAGTAATTATCTCCGTAATGAAATTAGTAGCTCTAAATAACTCATCATGGATTATACCATATTCAATAAGGTCTTATTTCTCTTTTCAGCTACACCATTCTGTTATAGAGTACCAAGTGCAGTCAATTAGAATAGAATCCTGTTTTCTACAAGATGTCTTAGAAAATCATTAGAAAGGTATTCGCCATCTCGATTAAATTGAAATGTCTTTATAAATTTAGCTAATTGCTTTTCCACTTCCGCATGATACTCTTTGAACTTGTCAAAGGTTTCACTCTTGTGGTATATCAGGTACACATATCCATACCTCGATTAATCATCTATAAAGGAGATATAATACTCGTACCCTCCTCGTGTCTTGATATACATGGGGCCACATGTCACGTCCCAAAATCTAGGATAGTGATGTAGGAATAAAATCGATAAAAACATATCAGAGTGGCGCAGCGAAACAATAAAAATTTTTCAAGATCGCTAAATATCTCATGATGCCATATACAATAAACCAATAACAATTTAAACTCATACCTTAAGGATGCCAATCTTGCAGGAGGAGAATGACCGGAGGGCTTCAACCAACTAGCCTTCTCTACTATTCTCCAATTCCCGAATGGCTGAGTGTGTGGGCACTCTGAACCTCGATCGGTATGCTAGCACTGCTAGTCTTCTTCCGACCACCCAGATCTCTAAAGAATTTATTGTCACGGTGAGTTATGCAACAATAAGCCTACTCACCTGAGAGTCTGTGATCTGAGAGAACTGTAGTGGCAGGACCTCTATTTATAGACTTGCATGAGGTGATCCTCTGAATTCGAATTGGATTAGGAGACGATTTTCTCCCTTATCCACTCACAAAATCTGAAATTATCAAGGCCAAATCCTACTTAAAAATTCGGCCACTTTAACATGTAAATAAAGTGAGGACACACAGCAATGTAATGAATAACCTCTATGTATAATTTTATTATCCAGTTCAAAATAAATACATCAAAATGTCCCTAACGCTTAGGGCATTTCCTAACAATCTCCTACTTGCCCTAAGCCAACAGATGTGCCATGTTACGCATCCCCATCGCCACTACATGCCTCTCAAAACTTCTAACCACCAAAGTCTTAGTAAAGGGATCGGCAATGTTGTCCTCGGACGTGATCTTACATACATCTACTTATCCTGTCTCCACGTGCCCTCTAATAATGTGATATCTCCGATCTATGTGCTTGCTCCTCTTGTGGTGCCGAGATTCCCTTATGTTGGCAATAGTCCCAGTGTTATCACAGTAAAGTGTGATAGGCTTGTCAACACTCGGAATGATCTCAAGGTCTCTAAAGAACTTGTGGAGCCAAACCGCTTCTTTAGATGTCTCAGTCGCAACCACATACTCACCCTCCGTAGTAGAGTCAGCTGTGCAGCCCTGCTTCATGCTCCTCCACACAATGGCGCCTCCTCCGAGCAAGAACACTGATCCAGATGTCGATTTCCTCGAATCCTTATAAGTCTGGAAGTCTGAGTCCGTGTATCCTACGGGTGTTAGGTCCCCTCCAGAATACACCAACATATAATCCCTCGTTCTCTTAAGATACTTGAGTATATGCTTTACTGCTTGCCAGTGCTTGGTTATAGGATTCGCTTGATATCGACTCACCATACCTACCGCAAAACATATGTCCGGGCGAGTACAAAACATAGCGTACATAAGACTACCCACAGTAGATGCATAAGGGACCTTACTCATACACTCTTTTTCTTTCGATGTCTTGGGACATTCATCCAATGAAAGAGTTAGACTGGCAATAGGAGGTTGTGAACCTTTCTTTGCCTCTTGCATTGCATATTTGTCAATTATTTTATTTATGTATGAAGCTTGGGATAACACTATCATTTTGTTCTTTCGATCTCTGAAGAGATGAATGCCTAGAACATAATTAGCTTCTCCCAAGTCCTTCATGTCAAACTGTTGGTGTAGCCAAAGCTTGACCGATGATAAGTTCCCTACATCATTCCCAATGAGCAGTATATCATCGACATAGAATATCAAAAAGACCACTTTTCCATCCTTAATACGTTTATAAACACAGGGTTCATCAACGTTCTGCTCAAAACCGAAAGTCTTGATCGCTTGATTAAATCTCTGGTTCCATGAGTGGGATGCTTGCTTTAATCCATAAGTGGATCTAAGCAACTTGTAGACTTTCCTTTCTTGGCCTTTTGCTACGAACCCTTCGAGCTGTATCATGTAGATACATTCCTCAAGATGGCCATTCAAGAATGCCGTCTTGACATCTATTTGCCAGATCTCGTAATCGAGAGCTGCAGCAATGGACAGAAAAATACGGATAGACTTCAGCATAGCAACAGGCGAAAAGGTTTCATCGTAATCGATTCCAGCCTTTTGCGTGTACCCCTTTGCAACCAGTCTAGCTTTAAAAGTTTCCACTCTCCCTTCCACATCCTTCTTTCTTTTGTAGACCCATTTGCATCCAATGGGTTTTATCCCATCCAGCAAATCTATAAGTTCCCAAACAAAGTTGGATTTCATAGAATCTATCTCATTGTTCATAGCCTGTTTCCAAGATTTAGAATCAACATCATTTATAGCTTCATCATAGGTGACCGAATCATCCTCATGCTCATGAGCCTCGGCCTGGTATACCTCAGCATCATACATAAAGAAATTAGGTTTCTTCGAAACCCTCTCACTACGATGAGGCACCCTAAATTGTTGATCATCTACAGGTCTTTCACCGAAACTCGGACTTACATATAAGACTGAAACCTGTGGAGCAGTTCTTTCACCCGATAACTCCTCTAGCACCACTTTGCTTCGAGACTTAAACTCATTCATGTGACTTTCCTCCAAGAATATCGCATGGGTTGAAACAATGACTTTTTGTTCCTTTGGGTTATAGAACAGACCTCCTTCAGTTCCCTTTGGATACCTTACAAACATGCACAATTCTGATCTTGGTTCCAACTTCTTCGCATCCCCATCCAGTACATGTGCTGGCCAGCCCCATATTCTCATATGTCCAAGGGAGGGCTTCCTGTCACGCCACAATTTATACAGAGTTCTGGGAATTGATTTACTTGGAACCTAATTCAGAATATAGCACGCCGTTTGTAAAGCATATCCCCAAAATGATAACGATAGCGTTGAATAACTCATAATGGATCGTACCATATCCAACAAGGTCCTGTTTCTCCTTTCAGCTATACCATTTTGTTGTGGAGTACTAGGTGCAGTCAATTGGGATAATATCCCATTCTCTACAAGATATCTTAGAAATTCATCAGAGAGGTATTCGCCACCTCGATCAGATCGAAGTGTCTTTATGGATTTATCCAATTGCTTTTCCACTTCCGCACAATATTCTTTGAACTTGTCGAAGGTTTCGCTCTTGCAGTGCATCAAATACACATATCCATACCTCGAGTAATCGTCTATAAAGGAGACATAATACTTGAACCCTCCTCATGCTGTGACGTTCATGGTGTAGGAAAATAAATCGGTAAAACGTATCAGAGTGGCGCAGTAGAACAATAAAAATTTTTAGATCGTTAAATATCTCATGATGCCATATACAATAAACCAACAACAATTAAAACTCATACCTCAAGGACGTCAATCTGTAGGAGGAGAATGACCGGAGGGCTTCAACCAACTAGCCTTCTCTACTATTCTCCAATTCCCGAATGGCTGAGTGTGTGGGCACTCTGAACCTCGATCGATATGCTAGCACTGCTAGTCTTCTTCCGACCACCCAGATCTCTAAAGAACTTATTGTCACGGTGAGTTGTGCAACAATAAGCCTGCTCACCTGAGAGTCTGTGGTCTCAGAGAACTGGAGTGGTAGGACCTCTATTTATAGACTTGCATGAGGTGATTCTCTGAATTCGAATTGGATTAGGAGAAGATATTCTCCCTTATCCACAACCATAAAATCTGAAATTATCCAAGGGAAAATCCCAACAAATTTCAGCCATTATAGGATAATTCCAATCCAAATCTAAACAAGATTTTAACTAGAATTTTATCTCCCTTTTTCAACTAAAAATCTGAAAATTCAAATGAGAAATCTCCACTAAGATTTCGGCCACTTTTGGACAAGGAAAAATCAAAATTCCACTAGGATTTTCAAGCTTGAATCTTATCTCATCCTTATCCAAAATAACCAAAAATCTCCTAGGAGATTTACTCCAAAAATTCGGCCATTATCAGGGAGGAGAGAATCCAAATTCAACTGGGATTGAAACTTGAATTTTTCCTTGAACCTTATCCACAAAAATCTGAAAATTCATTGAGGATAATCCTCAAAATTTTTGTCCATATTTGGTTAGGATTTGGATTCAAAATTCAAGTAGGATTCTAACAAGATTTTCCTCTTCATATCCAACTCAAATTCGAATTTCATTCATTGTGGATTTACCACAACAAATTCGAATCTCACTTGGACTGTGATTTAAAATTAGAATTTCAAATTTCAAATTCGAATTTCAAATTCAAAATTCAAATTTCAAATTTCAAATTTAAATTTCAAATTCAAATTTCAAATTCAAATTTCAAATCTCAAATTTGAATTTCAAATTCAAATTTCAAATTCAAATTTCAAATCTCAAATTTCAAAATTCAAATTTCAAAATCCACAAAACAGTTGTATTTCAAACTCTTGTTCTCATGGATAATTTTCTACAACTCCAATCCAATCTCAAATAAAATCATGGCAACTTTATTTGGAGTTTGAATAATTGTGTACTCTTTTATCCAAAACAAAATCTAAATCCAACCGGAGAGAATCTTGTCTACCATCCTAATCCTATGTCAACACCATCCATGCATAATAAACTAGCCAATAGCATACACAAATCAATTTGCCAAATGTTAAGGAATTATATGGAGCTAGTAGATGGACTAATTGGACATATATAATCGGGCTCCCGTAAATCCATATGATCATCATTCTTTACCGAACAACTCAATCATATGATCACTAATTTCAGAGTCACACCACTATAAACCTGAAACTGAACTCCCAATTATATACCGTATTACGTAAGCCTGTGACAAGCTATCGTTCAATGACCTTGTCATGTATGCAGAACCCTCATATGATATCCATGATCAGCCTTAGGCCAAAGTCCGTTTAATCCTACTAATCAGGCTATCTTAAAGTTCCATTATACTACCGAATTAAAAAAATGATTATTCACCATATGTGAATAAGAAGTCATCCACCCTGTAGACGACCCAAGGCCTTATCCATTTTCACATTCAGTATAATGCCTTAAAGAGGATATCCTTAACTCCTCATTAGAGTTGTGATTCCGATATTTGTAATCGAACCCTTCATCGTATACAAGTCATGCACCTAACGAACCGGTCTATAAGCTTACTACCTCTGAGACGCTTTAGCCATTGGAACATCAAAGTACATAAGTCATATACATGAAACTGTCCTTTTACTCAGGATTAAGGTTACTGCACAATGAATGTCAAAAGCAGATCGATCCACTCAAAGCGGACTTCGTAGATCAATCACGCTTTAGTCCCGGTCTAATATGTCACCACCAAGCAACATATCTATGTCTCTACTTGGGAGTCTAGCTCCAGATAGTCAAGACAAACCATCCCCTCTAAGGCTTTAGATAACATAATAGTCTTAACATGAGTTAGATGTTCGGTCTAACCCCATAGACTACAGACCATAGTTTAGACTGCTAACTTTAGAACATTGTCTTCTCGCATAGAAAAGTCTATTGAATGCAACGTTCTAACAGTTTAACATAAGCAGTCAGGGAGCCATATTTGTTTACATTTACTTTAATATGTAAATAAAACGAGGACAGATAACAATGTAATGAATAACCTCTATATATAATTTTATTATCCAGTTCAAAATAAATACATCAAAATGTCTCTAACGCTTAGGGCATTTCCTAACAGTCTTCCACTTGCCCTAAGCCAATAGATGTGCCATGTTACGCATCCCCATCACCTCTACGTGCCTCTCAAAGCTTCTAGCCACCAAAGTCTTAGTAAAGGGATCGGCAATGTTGTCCTTGGACGCGATCTTACATACATCTACTTGTCCTGTCTCCACGTGCCCTCTAATAATATGATATCTCCGATCTATGTGCTTGGTCCTCTTGTGGTGCCGAGATTCCCTTGTGTTGGCAATAGCCCCAGTGTTATCACAGTAAAGTGTGGTTAGCTTGTCAACACTCAGAATGACCTCAAGGTCTCTAAAGAACTTGCGGAGCCAAACCACTTCTTTAGATGCCTCAGCCATAGCCACATACTCAGCCTCTATAGTAGAGTCAGTTGTGCAGCCCTGCTTCACACTCCTCCACACAATGGCGTCTCCTCCAAGAAAAAACACTGATCCAGATGTCGATTTCCTCGAATCCTTACAAGTCTGGAAGTTTGAGTTCGTGTATCCTACGGGTGTTAGGTCCCCTTCAGAATACACCAACATATAATCCCTCGTTCTCTTAAGATACTTGAGTATATGCTTTACTGCTTGCCAGTGCTTGGTTCCAGGATTTGCTTGATATCGACTCACCATACCTACTGCAAAACATATGTCCGGGCGAGTGCAAAGCATAGCATACATAAGGCTACCCACAGCGGATGCATAAGGGACCTTACTCATACGCACTCTTTCTTTCGATGTCTTGGGACAATCATCCAATGAAAGAGTTAGACCGACAATAGAAGGTTGTGTACCTTTCTTTGCCTCTTGCATTGCATATTCATCAATTATTTTATCTATGTATGAAGCTTGGGATAACGCTATCATTTTGTTCTTTCGATCTCTGAAGAAACGAATGCCTAGAACATAATTAGCTTCTCCCAAGTCCTTCATGTCAAACTGTTGGTGTAACCAAAGCTTGACCGGTGATACGTTCCCTACATCATTCCCAATGAGTAGTATATCATCGACATAGAGTATCAGAAAGACCACTTTGCCATCCTTAATCCGTTTATAAACACAGGGTTCATCAACGTTCTGTTCAAAACCAAATATCTTAATCACTTGATCAACCCTCTGGTTCTATGAGTGGGATGCTTGCTTTAATCCATAAATGGATCTAAGCAACTTGCAGACTTTTCTTTCTTGGCCTTTCGCTACGAACCCTTCGGGCTGTATCATATAGATACACTCTTCAAGATGGCCATTCAAGAACGCTGTCTTGACATCCATTTGCCAGATCTCGTAATCGAGAGCCGCAGCAACGGACAGAAGAATACGGATAGACTTCAGCATAGTAACAAGCGAAAAGGTTTCATCGTAATTGATTCCAGCCTTTTGCGTGTACCCCTTTGCAACCAGTCTAGCTTTGAAAGTTTCCACTCTCCCTTCGGCATCCTTTTTTCTTTTGTAGACCCATTTGCATCCAATGGGTTTTATCCCATCCAGCAAATCTACAAGCTCCCAAACAGAGGTGGATTTCATAGAATCCATCTCATTGTTTATAGCCTGTTTCCAAGATTTAGAATCAACATCATTTATAGCTTCATCATAGGTGACCGGATCATCCTCATGCTCATGGGCCTCGACCTGGTATACCTCAGCATCATACATAAAGAAATTATAGTTTCTTCGAAACCCTCCCACTACGATGAGACACCCTAAATTGTTGATCGTCTGCAGGTCTTTCACCGGAACTTGGACTTGCGTCCAAGACCGAAATATGTGGAGCAGTTCTTTCACCCAATAACTCCTCTAGCACTACTTTGCTTCGAGGCTTAATGTCATTCATATGACTTTCCTCCAAGAATGTCGCATAGGTTGAGACAATGACTTTTTGTTCCTTTGGGTTATAGAATAGACATCATTTAGTTCCCTTTGGATACCCTACAAACATGCACAATTCTGATCTTGGTTCCAATTTCTTCGCATCCCCATCCAGTACATGTGCCTTGCAGCCCTATATTCGCATATGTCCAAGAGAGGGCTTCCTACCACGCCACAATTCATACGGAGTTCTGGGAATTGATTTGCTTGGAACCTGGTTCAGAATATAGCATGCCGTTTGTAAAGCATATCCCCAAAATGATAATGGCAACGTTGAATAATCATCATGGACCATACCATATCCAACAAGGTCCTGTTTCTCCTTTTGGCTACACCATTCTGTTGTGGAGTACCAGGTGCAGTCAATTGGGATAATATCCCATTCTCTACAAGATGTCCTAGAAATTCATCGGAGAGGTATTCGCCACCTCAATCAGATCGAAATGTCTTTATAGATTTATCCAATTGCTTTTCCACTTCCGCAAGATACTCTTTGAACTTGTCAAAGGTTTCGCTCTTGCGGTGCATCAGATACACATATCCATACCTCGAGTAATCATCTATAAAGAAGACATAATACTGGAACCCTCCTCGTGCTATGACGTTTATGGGGCCACATACGTCAGTGTGCACAATTTCTAAGAGCTCTTGAGCCCTTGTACCCTTAGTTCCAAAAGACCTCTTAGTCATCTTACCCTCTAAACAAGACTCACATTGAGGAAGACGTACCTCCTTCAGATATTCCAGAGGACCGCCTTTCACCAATCTTTGAATCCTATCCTGATTAATATGACCAAGTTTTAAATGCCAAAGATACGCCTTGTTAGAGTTAGAAACTTTCAACCTTTTAGAGTTATCTATTAATTCAGTGTCAAGCAGTGAGTACATCTTTGGTTTGATCAAATATAGATTTCCATCCATCCATCCAGAATAGATAAAAGACTTATTTCTACGAATATCAACTCTTTTACTAAAAGAAACTGAATAAGAATCATTTATTAAACAAGCTACCGACATAAGGTTCCTCCTAAAATTAGGAACATAAAACAGGCTTTCAATAAAATAAATCTAAATTCATCAAAGTAAAGGTAAATATCTCCCACTGCCTCAGCCACCACCAAGCTACCATCTCCAGTCCGCAACGAGAGGCCCCTATCATGTAGACTTCTCATTTCCACGAACCCCTGCATAGAAACACAAACATGATTAGTGGCGCCCGAATCAATGACCCAAGTGTCTTTTGATTCTTCCACCAAACATGCTTCTAAGTAGTGAAGTTCCTTACCTTCCTTGCCCTTGGCGGCTAGGAATTCCCGGCAAGACTTCTTGAAGTGACCTACCTTCCGACAACGAAAGTATTTGGACTTTTTAGGGTCCCTGGGCTTCTTATTCTTCTTCTTCTTCTTCCCATCCAAGACAGGAAGATTAGAAGAACTGGAAGCTGCTTTCTTCTGATTTGGCCTCTTCCTCTTCCGTGAGGGTTCTGAAGATTCCGCCAAATTGGCCTCTCCTTTGGGTTGGACCGCATCTCCATCCCTGATCATCCACTCATAAGCTTGGATTTGCTTTATAAGCTTGATTAGTCCTAAGTCCCTTGTCGCCAGATTGTATACGGCCTTAAACCCCGCAAAATCTTTAGATAGAGTTTTGAACACCATCTCGATCTGGGTGTTGTAGTCCAACTCAGCACCGTTCTTGACAACCTCAGTGAAAAATCCTATTAGAGTGATCATATGGTCCTTCATCGGAGTACCCGCCTTTTGCTTAGAGTTCATAATGCTGGTGATAGCGGACTGTCGAGCCAATTTTTCTTGGCCTCCGAACATATCCTCCAGATTTTCCATGATCTCCCTAGCAACTTGATAAGTCTCATGCTACTTTTGTAAAGCACTCGTCATGCTAGCAAGCATGTAGTATCGAGCTATATCATTGGATTCTCTCCAACGAGTATAGGCAATTGGGACCTCTTCAAGCGGTGTGTCAGGTTTGGGCACTGGCGGGCATGGTTCGTCTAGTACGAACTTGTGTATCTCGTAGCTGAGAACTATCAACAGATTTCTTTTCCAATCCTTATAATTATCACCGTTCAGTTTATTCTCAGTAAGTATTGAAATGAGGGGTGTCGATGACATATTGAACTGAAATAAAATTATACTAGACATTATTACAAAGCCCAAGCAAATATACAGATAATTTAGCAAATAAAACATACAAGTATGTTTCTACATGAAACTTGAAAAACATGTAGCATTGCAACGGTAATTCTCAGCACTTATTGCCCCATGCCACTGAGGGGTGGTCATGAAACAAATAGCCGGAACATGGACCCCGTCCAATTAATATATGTTGCCTTAAATCCTCCAAGGTTAAGACATATATTAATAACCGCTTATTTGGCCACCAGTTTAGTTAACAGAGCTTCTAGGAAAGGTTAATAACTAAACGAGTCTTGAGTGTATAACCATTGTTTACGTAGCCCGATCCACGTCCTACCAAGCCACCGAGGGGTAGTCATGAATAGGATCGTACCCGAACACGTTTTCCACATAGGAGATCCAATCTAGTATATCGGCGGCGGTAAACACCTACCGAGGGGTGTGGTCAGGGCAGAACTGACGCGAGGCATTACCATGCTTTCACATATGGATCAACAATGGAGGCCGTGGGTTTTGTTTGAAACCCTCTCCCACTCAATATTTTGAAAACGTGTGACCACGGCCACGGCAGCCCACGGCCACAGCATGTGCAGCCCTGCTGGCTATAGGCGTTGCACGCCTGGGTGGGCGTAGCAGCCCGCTAGGCTATAGGCAGTGCCTGCAGCCATGGGCTACATGCCTATGGGCTGGCCGCCCCTTGGGTGGGCCATGGCCACCCCTGGCTGCAGGCAAAGCATGCAACCGTGGGTGGTCATGGCCTGGACAGGGGCTGCAGCCCCACCTAGGCCGATGACCTATCCCGAGGGATCGTGCCTCGATTTTCGTGTCATATTCCAATTTACCCTTTAGGATCTCTAAAAATTAATTTGAATCCTAATTAAATTGAAATTTTCTACACATCAAAATTTCAACCTTTAAATTAAATTTAACTTTTGAGAAAAATAAATTACGGTCTTTAAACTTCAATCTCCTCCAAGAATAATTACGTAAAATTTCCTAAACCATTTCCGATGTACAAAAATTCTAATCATAATAATTCTAAGAGAAAAAAAATTAAAATCCATGGGAAAATTATAGTATTAATTAACTGCTCCCATGGTTACATAAAAATTCCTAGATATAATTTTTCTAAATTCTAAGGTACTATAACCGACAAAAACAAGCATGCTTATAATAATTCAAAAGATTAAAATAACCACATACTTCATACATAATCCATGATAACAACATAAAGGAATTCTAGAATGCCACTCTCTAAATATCAAATACATACATAAATAAAAAGACTAATTAATTGTCTAATTTATGTACATGGCATAGTCATGAGATGGCTCTGATACCAATTGTAGGAATAAAATCGATAAAAACGTATCAGAGTAGCGCAGCGGAACAATAAAAATTTTTCAAGATCATTAAATATCTCATGATGCCATATACAATAAACCAACAACAATTTAAACTCATATCTCAAGGATGCCAATCTTGCAGGAGGAGAATTACCGGAGGGCTTCAACCAACTAGCCTTTTCTACTATTCTTCAATTCCTGAATGGCTGAGTGTGTGGACACTCTGAACCTCGATCGGTATGCTAGCACTGCTAGTCTTCTTCTGACCACCCAGACCTCTAAAGAACTTATTGTCACGGTGAATTATGCAATAATAAGCCTGCTCACCTGAGAGTCTGTGGTCTGAGAGAACTAGAGTGGCAGGACCTCTATTTATAGACTTGCATGAGGTGATCCTCTGAATTCGAATTGGATTAGGAGAAGATTTTCTCCCTTATCCACTCATAAAATCCGAAATTATCAAGGCCAAATCCCACTAAAAAACTCGGTCACTTTCTCTAGATTTTGCGTTCAAAATTCAAACAGGATTTTAATTAGAATTTTATCTCATCATTATCCAACCAAAAATCCGAAAATCTATCTTGAGATCTCCTCCAAATTTTCGGCCACAAATAATAGGGAAAGAATCAAAATTCCACTAGGATTTTCAAGCTTGAATTTTATCTCATCCTTATCCAAAATAACCGAAAATCTCCTAGGATAATCCTTCAAAAATTTCGGCCATAATCAGGGACGAGATAATCCAAATTTAACTGGGATCGAAACTTGAATTTTTCCCTGAACCTTATCTATAAAAAATCTGAAAATTCCATGAGGATAATCCTCAAATTTTTGACCATGTTTGTTAGGATTTGGATTTAAAATTCAAGTAGGATTCAAACAAGATTTTTCCTCTCCATATCCAACTCAAATTCGAATTTCATTCCTTATGGATTTACTACAAGAAATTCGAATCCTACTTGGACTGTGATTCAAAATTTGAATTTCAAATTTCAAATTTAAATTTCAAATTCAAATTTCAAATTTCAAATTTAAATTTCAAATTTCAAAATTCAAATTTCAAAATCCACAAAACAGTTGTATTTCAAATTCTTGTTCTCATGGATAATTTTCTACAACTCCAATCTAATCTCAAATAAAATCATGACAACTTTATTTGGAGTTCGAATAATTGTGTACTCTATTATCCAAAACAAAATCTGAATTCAACTGGAGAGAATCTTATCCACCATCCTAATCCTATGTCAACACCATCCATGCATAATCAACTAGCCAATAGCATACACAAATCAATTTGCCAAAACGTTAAGGAATTATGTAGAGTTAGTAGAGGGACCAATTGGACATATATAATCGGGCTCCCGCAAGTCCATATGATCATCATTCTTTACCGAACAACTCAATCATATGATCACTAATTTCAGAGCACACCACTATAAACCTGAAACTGAACTCCCAATTATATACTGTATTACGTAAGCCTATGACAAGCTATCATCCAATGACCTTGTCATATATACAGAACCCTCATATGATATCCATGATCAGCCTTAGGTCAAAGTCCGTTTAATCCTACTGATCAGGCTATCTTAAAGTTCCATTGTACTACCGAATAAGAAAATGATTATTCACCATATGTGAATAAGAAGTCATCCGCCCAGTAGACGACCCAAGGCCTTGTCCATTTCACATCCAGTATAATGCCTTTAAGAGGATACCCTTAACTCCTTATTAGAGCTATGATTCCGATATCTGTAAACAAACCCTTCATCGTGTACAAGTCATGCACCCAATGAACCGGTCTATAAGCTTACTACCTCTGAGATGCTTTAACCATTGGAACATCAAAGTACACAAGTCATATACATGAAGCTGTTCATCTACTCAGGATAAAGGTTACTGTACAATGAACGTCAAAAGCATATCAATCTACTCATAGCGGACTACGTAGATCAATCACGCTTTAGTCCCGGTCTAATATATCACCACCAAGCAACATATCTATGTCTCTACTTGGGAGTCTATGCTTCAGACAGTCAAGACAAACCGTCCCCACCATGGCTTTAGACAACATAATAGTCTTAACATGAGTTAGATGCTCGGTCTAACCCCATAGACTACAGACCTTAGTTTAGACCGCTTACTTTAGAACATTGTCTTCTCGCATACAAAAGTCCATTGCATACAATGTTCTAACAGTTTTAACACAAGCAGTCAAGGAGCCATATTTGCTTACATTTACTTTAATATGTAAATAAAATGAGGACACACAGCAATGTAATGAATGACCTCTATATATAATTTTATTATCCATTTCAAAATAAATACATCAAAATGCCTCTAATGCTTAGGGCATTTCCTAACAAGTGACGTGTAGGAGATGTTAAATAAACAAAAGAAATATCAGATTCCTAAATCTACTACTTTTTCTATTTTACCTTTTATCGTGTCTTTAAACTTGTTCACAAATTATACTTGTATATTTTAATTAATTATTATTTATATTTAAATTTTTATTAAAATATCAGGTGGTGAGGTACCCATATCCCACAAATGGGGATAAAATAAAATAAATGAGAATACAAAAGTGAAGTTTAGAATTTACAGTCCCAGAATGCTTATTTACATACTTAGTCCTAAAGTAAAAGAACACTACTTCAAGTCTCTAATCCTTGTCATCCACTGATGATTCCACACAACTCGTATCCTCTAATCACCTTTCTCTTCTAGGGGTTCACCAGTTTTAAACAGCGAACGAAAGGCCTAGTAGGATATTTTTAAAAACACTTTTTAACATTTTATTTTAACCATCATACTAAATATATATCAATGCAGTACAGAAATATAAACGTAAAATTGTAATTATGTAAATTGTGTCCCTAAATACATCTAGTTCGTGTATGGTCTGTATAAGCCCCTTCACCACACCGAAGCATAATGAGTAATCCTCGATTGAACAGTGCACTCTTTGCACGTGTGTGTTGGCTCCCGGTATACTTTAAGACCAAATTTAATTTTCAAAATTTCATTTGAAAATAAGATTCACATAATAAAATATGCCGTATTATTTTCAAAAAAAATCCGTAACCAGATATTTTTCCTTTAATTTTTGAAATCATGATATTTTCTAAAATCATAGAATTTTTAAAACTTTATAAACTCATTTTCTTTAAATCATTTTGGTCAAATCACTAAAAACAAAATTGGCTACAAGGAAAAGGGTAAGATATCCTACCTCATTGGCAATTTAATCTACTATTAACTTCTCGTACGAATTCCAAGATAATATTTCTCTGAATTCGATCAACGAGTACGTAAACAAGAATTACAGATAATTTAATTATTTGTCTAGGAATTCTGTAATCGTAATTATGGTAAATTCAATTAATTAGTGTGCTGTTGATTCCAAAAATTTAAAACGATATTTTATTTTAAAACCAAAATTTTAAAACAACATTTTTTTATACAAATACTCAGGAAATTTTTTAAAAATTTTGGCATGACCTACCTTAAAATACAAACTATTCAAAAACTCCAAAATGCTTAACCTACAGAAAAACAAATTCCAATTTATAGAACAATTCAAATTTCAAATTTCAAATCCTAAATAAATTTGAAATACTCATTCAAAATTTATTATTATTTTACTTTATATTTATTATTATTATTATTATTATTACTACTACTACTGCTGCTACTACTATTCGTATATAACTAATATATTTATAGATATACATATTTTTTTTTCTTGAGGGAAATCAGTCGGCCCGGATAAGGGGATTCATGATGACGATAACTGGCGGTGTTTAGGCACGACGGTCAATGGTGGAAGAGTAGCCGGTTGTAAGGGTTCGGGCTTAGGCACGTTTGCATAGAGACGAATTCAGCTTATGGAGGCTCACAGAGTTGTGGCTTAGGATTGGTGGCGGCCCTCGACTGGCGGCTTAGGTGGGGCTGTACCGATGATTGGGATGGCAAATGAGTGGTGGCGTGGCTAGAGAATGCTGATGACGATTGGATCTGGTTGGCGGGGTCGTGGCGACTGACACAGTTGCGAAGGGGGCAAGGGCAAGGCTGCACGATTAGTGGCGATTCGTGGGGTGGCATTGCTAGTTCAATCATAAGGTACGACTGTGTCATGGTTTGGGTTTGACGATAGCTGACGATGATGAGCTCTGTGGCTGGCTCGGGAACGACGGTGAGGCTCGAGTTGGCAACTAACGGCGAGACAATGGCAAGGATGAATGGTGCGAGTTTAGTTCCGTGGGTCTCGGCTATGGCGTCACGAGGGAGGAATGACGAGGCTCAAGCTAGGTCGCGATTGGCTTTGGTAGGTGACGGTCAGCAATGGTTGCGACCAGCTCTTTCAACTGGGTGGCTAGAGAGAAATAGATAGAGAGAGTGACCGGTGAGAGTTAGGGAGAGACAAAAGAGAAAGTGAGGGAGTGAGAGAGATGAGTGTGAGATGGTGAGAGTGAAGGAAGGAGTGAGAGCTAGAGAGGGAGTCGGTGAGAAAGAGAGAGAGAAGGTTTAACAAAAGTATAAAAAAGAAAAGAAAAGAAAAGTGATTTTTGGATAATTCTAAAAAAAGAGAAAAAGAAGGAAAAAGAAAAATACAGTAAAATAACATTTAATAAAAATCATTGAGTAAAAATTGTATAAACTTCAAAATTTTGTAAAAAGGTTCTAAATATCCTTAAATTAATATTTAATACACCAAAAATTTAAAATTGAATTCTCATAATTAAAAATTTATTGGTACACTAATAATTGAAGTTTGTACATTCACATGAGAAATTTAAACTCAAAAATTTTGCAACGTGATACCACATATGTCAGTGTGTACAATTTCTAAGAGTTCCTTAGCTCTAATATCCTTAGCTCTAAAAGACTGCCTGGTCATCTTACCCTCAAGGTAAGATTCACATTGGCGAAGATATACCTCCTCAAGAGTATCCAAAGGACCGTCTTTCACCAATCTTAGAATCCTATCTTGATTAATATGAGTTAGTTTTAAATGCTAAAGATATGCCTTGTTAGAGTGAAAAGTTTTAAGCTTTTTAGAGTTATTTATTAATTCGGTCTCCAGCAATGAGTACATATTTAGTTTGATAAAATAAAGGTTTCCATCCATTGTTCTAGAACAGATAAAAGAATTTTTTTACAAATATCAACTATTTCATTAAAGCAGACCGAATAACAATCCTTAACAGGCTGCTGATATAAGTTTTCTCTTAAAATTAGGAGCATAAAAACAATCCTTTAAAAAAATAAACCTAAAATTATCAAAATAAAGATGAATATCTCCCACTGCCTCAGCCACCACCAAGCTACCATCTCTAGTCCGCAACGAAAAACTCCTTTCATATAGACTTCTCATTTCCATGAACCCCTACAAAGAAACACAAACATGATTAGTGGCTTTCGAATCAATGAACCAGTTGTCTTTTAATTCTTCCATCAAACAAGATTCTAGGTATAGAAGTTCCTTACCTTCCTTAGACTTGGAGGCTAGGAATTCTCAGATAGCTTTCTTGAAGTGATCTACCTTCCTATAGTAGAAGCATTTAGACTTTTTAGCGTCCTTTGTCTTCTTGTTGTTCTTCTTCCTTTTCCTATCAAAGACAAGAGGAATAGATGAAGTAGAAGCTGCCTACTTCTTCTTTGGTTTCTTCCTATTCCTAGTGGTTTTAGAAGATTCCGTCAAGTTGGCCTTTCCCTTGGGTTAGACAGCATCCCTTTCCCTGATCATCCGCTCATAAACTTGAAGATACTTCATGAGCTTGTTTAGCCCTAACTCCTTTGTCACCAGATTGTATGCAGCTTTAAACCCCAGAAAATCATTAGATAGAATCTTGAACACCATCTCAATCTGGGTGTTGTAGTCCAGTTTTGTGCCAATTTCAACTATCTCAGTGAAAAACCCTATAACCATAAGCATATGATCCTTCATCGGAGTACCTACCTTCTGCTTAGAGTTCATAATGCTTGTGATAGCTGACTGTTGAGCCAATTTCTCTTGGCCTCCGAACATGTCCTTTAAGTTGTCCATAATCTCCTTGGCAACTTGAAAGTTTCGCGCTACTTCTGTAGAGCACTTGTCATGCTAACTAAGATGTAGTACTGAGCAATCTCATTAGATTCTCTCTAATGAGTATACGCAGCTGAGACCTTTTCAAGTGGTGTGTTAGGTCAGGGCCCTGGTGGGTATGGTTTATCCAGTATGAACTTGTATCTCTCACAACTGAGAACTATAAGTAGGTTTCTTTTCCATTCTTTATAAATATCCCCGTTCAGTTTGTTTTCAGTAAGTATTATGATTAGAAGTGTCAATGACAGTTTAAACTGATAATAAAACAAAAAGAACATCATTATAAAGTCCAAGCAAATATAAATAATATTTAGCAAGTAAAACGTATGAATATGTTCTTACATGAAAAACTTAACAAAAAACATATAGTATTGCAATAGTAATTTCCTACACCTATCACTTCATACCACCTCGGGGTGTATATGAAACGAACAACGAAAACATAAATCCAATCCAATTAATATATGTTGCCTTAAACCCTCTAAGGTTAAGACATATATTAATAACCATTTATTTCAGCCACTAATTTGACTAACAGAGCTCCTCAGGGAGGTTAATAGCCAAACCAGTCTTAAATGTGTAACTATTATTTACAATGTCTGATCCATGCCCTATCCAATCTATCTCAGGATGGTCTCAAATAGAACATGCCCAAACATGTTTTCCATATAGGAAATCCAACCTAGTATATCAACAGTGGTAGACACCTACTGAAGGTATGGCCAGGGCAGAACTGACACAAGACACTACCGTACTTTCATATATAGATCAATAATGGAGGCCATAGATTTTGTTTGAAACCCTCTCCCACTCAATATTTTAAAACAATAATTTTTATTTGAAATATGCATGATTAACATAGTATGAGTGGCATTCTTCTATCCTATATGACATGTCATCAAATATACAACATACCATTCCATTAATACATATTTATCCATACATGACAATACATAGGAAAAAAATTAAATGACAGAAAAAAATTAAATAATTGAGCCATGGTTTCATCCTAGAATAATAGAAAAATAAGATTACAAAATTTCATCCAAAGTATTCTTTGGGTCTTGAATTTTGCTCAATCTTTATGTATCCATCTTCATGTAACTTTACTATTTATTTCTCATCCCACAAATTCCTTTAAAATTCAAATTTCAAAAATTTGAATTTTAAGCAATTTTTAAATCACATGCATAAGCATATGTAATTTTCAAATTTTAAAAAATTACATATGATTATACACAATTTAAAATTAAATTAAATCATTAACGATCTCTAAAAATTTCCGTCCAACCACCTAGGGATCGGGGTGCGATAAAATGCCCTTAAGGAGGAGGGCCACCTTGGGCCTCCACAGGCTTGCACCCGTGGCTGCGCGAGCAGCCTGCTGGTTGCCAGCATCCCATGGCTGCTATTGAGCAGCCGTGGGTTGCTGGGTAGCCAAAAGGCTGCGAACAGCCTATGGCTGCCAAGTGCAATCATAGGCTGCCTAGGTTGTCACAGGCTTGTGCTCGTGGCTCCCACTCAGTATCCAAGCCCGCGGCTCTAACCCGGCATCCACGACTCTTTTTCTCGTTTTTTGTGTCAAACTCCAATTTTACCCTTTAGGATGTCCTAATTAAAAATTAGAATTTTTCACACAAAATTAATTTTTAAATCATCATAATTAAATTCTAATTATGGGAAAAAATTAATTTAAAGTCTTTAATCTTGATCTCCTCCATGAATAATTGCATAAAATTTCCTATACCATTTCTGATGTGCAAAAAATTCTAAATATTCAAAGAGATAAAAATCCATGAGAAAATTACAGTGATGATAGACTGCTCCTATGGTTACACGAAAAAAAATTCCTAGATACAATTTTTCTAAAATTCTAAGGAACTATAACCAGTAAAATTGAGCATACTTATAATAATTACAAAATTAAAATAACCACATACAATATATCACATAATCCATGATAACAACTTATAAGATCCCTAGAATGCCATTCTTTAAATATTAAATCCATACATATTGGAGATACAATTGATTGTTTAATTTATATATATATCGCATATTCATGAGTTGGCTCTGATACCACTTGTAGGAAAAAATGAAAAATTATACAAAGTGAAATTTTAAAAAAAAATTCCAAGATTATTAGAACACATATAACCGTATATAATATATTATAAACAATGCTTTATACTTTTCAGAGAAAACACCAGGATGCCCGGAAGAAATGTCAGAAACACCAAAAGACAACACCAGGAAGGGCTTCAACCAACTCGCCTTCTCCGCTATTCTCCAATTCCAAGATGGTTGAGTATGTGGGCACCCGTTTCCTTGATCAGTATTTAGCACAACCTATCTTCTTCCGATCACCCAGATCACTTTAAGAACTTATTGCTATGGTGATTTGTTCAATAATAAGCCTGCTCACCTGACAGTCTATAGTCTGAAGAAAATAGGAGTAGAATGAACTTTATTTATAAAAATGCATAAGATGACCATTTTTGAATTTTGAATTAGATTAAGAAAAGATTTTTCACTCCCATTCCTCATCAAAAACCGATTCTCCCCTTAGGCCAAATTCTAGGTTAAATTCGGCCACCTTAAGGAAAAGAGGATTCACTATTCAAACAGAATTCAAACTTGAATTTTTCTCTCCCTTATCCACACAAGAAAACTGATTCCTACTTAGGGTACAATCCCTACAAAATTCAACCATGCTAGGTGTGAAGATATTCAAAATTCAAGTAGGATTTAAACAAAATTTTTCCTTTCCCCTTTTCCATAAAAACTGACTCCTCCTTGTGCGATTATTCATAAACAAATTCGGCCATGTTAGGGTTTGTGATTCAAAATTTGATTCAAATTTCAGACTTCGCAAATATTTGAATTTTGTCTGCATGGATAATTTTCCATAACTCTAATTTTAATTCAAATAAAATCATGGTAACTTTATTTGAAATTCAAATAAAATCATGGTAACTTTATTTGAAATTCAAATAATTATGTAATCTTTTATCCAAAACAAAATTCAAATTCAAATAGGAGAAAATCTTGTCTTCTATCCTTATCCAAAGTGGATGTCACCTCTAGATTATGCAAGGACACAATTTTGTTCAATTTAAATTCAAATAGGATAATCTTTTTAAATTTCAAATATTTATTTTCAAACAATATTTTCAAAATTCAAATTAATCACATATTTGAATTTCAAATTCAAGTTAATTAATTTAAATTTCAAATCTTATCATCCAAAAATAAATATTAATTAAGCATTTATCCCATTTATTGAATAATACAAAATTATAATTTTGGTCCTCCAGCATATAGATAAAAACGCCTATACCCTTGTGGAGGGTGATCTAGATTTTTCTTATCACTAAATACAAAACAACAAGTCATGTAAGAATACCCTGATCAACTACTATCTTTAAGGAACTATAGAAGCTAGTAAAGAGACTGATTAGACATATATAATCGGGCTCCCGTGATCACTAATTTCAAGATTATTCCAGTATAGATCTAAAACTGAACTCTCAATTATACTGCAAATTATGCAAGTCTCAGAAAAGACACTGTCCAATGACCTTGTCCTTAATGCAAAACCCTTATATGATATCCATAATCAACCTAGGTCAAAGTCTGTTTATCCTTTTGATCACGCTATCTTAAAGATCCATTATGCACCCAATAAGAGAATGATTATCTACCATATGTAGATAATAAGTTGTTTTTCAAGCAAACAACCCAACAAACTGGTCTATTAGCTTACCAGCTCTGAGATGCCCTAGCCTTTGGAACATCAAAGCACCCTAGCCACATACATGAAGCTGTTCATTTACTCAGAATTAAGGTTATTACATAATGAATATTAAAATATAGATTGATCTACTCATAGCGGACTACACAGGTCAATCATGCTTTAGTCTTAGTCCAATATGTCACCATCAAG
This sequence comes from Antiaris toxicaria, assembly GCA_035233585.1. Lineage (NCBI taxonomy): Eukaryota > Viridiplantae > Streptophyta > Magnoliopsida > Rosales > Moraceae > Antiaris > Antiaris toxicaria. The sequence goes on from CP141157.1 coordinate 28,556,894, forward strand.
CAACATATCAATGTCTCTACTCTAGAGTCAAAGTTCCGAACAGTCAAGACAAATCGTTTACCCAATTGGCTTTAGACAACATAATAATATTAGTATAAGTTAGCTGCTCATTTTAACCCTATAGACTATGGACCATAGATTTAGACCGCTTACTCTAGAAAGTTGTATTCTCGCATATAAAAGATCATTGCATATAACTTTCTAGTAGTTTAACATAAGCAGTTAACAAGCTATATTTACTTACATTTACTTTAACATGTAAATACTTTGAGGACTTATAGCAATGTAATGAATAACCTCTAAATTATTTTATTAATCAGTTCAAAAATTCAATGAAAAATCCATTGTTACTTAGGGCACACCTAACACTTTGCTATATTGTCCTTGTCATTATTTACATGTTAAAGTAAATGTAAACAAATATAGTGCATTAACTACTTATTGTTTAAACTATTAGAATGTTACATACAATAGACTTTATATGCAAATAGACAACATTATAAAGTAAGTAGTCTAAATTTAGAATCCATAGTCTATAGGGTTAGAGTGAGTATCTAACTCATATGAAGACTATTATGTTATCTAAATCTCATTAGAGTGATAGTTTGTCTTTACCATCTAAAGCCAACTGACTCCTAAGTAAATATATAAATATATTGCCTGGTGGTAATATATAGGACTTGGACTAAAGTGTAATTAATTTATGAGTCATATTGAGTAAATTAATTCACTCTTGAAGTTCACTGTATTATAACCTTTATTCTGAGTAAGTAAATAACTTCATGTTTATGACTTGGGTACTTTGATGTTCTAAGGACTAAATCTTAAAGTAGTAAGCTATTAGACCGATTCATTCGATTATGACTTATATTTGATGTACACTTTGCTTATAGATATAGAGTCATAGCTTTTACAAAAAGTAAAAGTTATCTTCTTAACAGAATTATGCAAGATGTGAAAATGGACAAGACTTTGGGTAATTTGCTTGGCAAGTGATTTATTATTCACATTCGGTGAATAATTATTTTCCTATTAGATGTATAATGGATCCTTAAAATAAAGTGATCAAAAGGTTAAACAGACTTTGACTTTAAGTTAATAATAGATATTAATATGAGAGTATTACATATATAACAAGATCATTAGATTACAGTTATACACTGACTTATGTAATAGATATATAATTAAGAGTGTAGTTTCAGGTTTATAGCAGTGTAACTCTGAAACTAATAATTGTGTAATTAATTTATTTGATATAAAATAATTAATTATATAGATTATTATAGCCTTCATTTTCCCCTTTGCCAATATAATTTATTAACAGATTGTAATAAATTGAATTATTCATTATTATTTTAATTCTTGGATTTAGTGAAAAGAAGAATCTGGGTCACCGTTGAATATGATGCAGGTGTTTTCACACCAACAATAGAATTGAAATTGTGTTTCATTTAATTAATTAGACAAATATTTAGTTTAGATGAATATTTATTTGAAAGATATGGTTTGTAATTTAAATTACTTGTATTTATCTTTTGTAATAAATATGAGATTAATTTATTATTAAATTAATTATTTGAATAATTAATTTAAATATCTAGATAATCTTATTTAAATAAATAATTTAAACTAGATTTGGTTATTATCTTATTTAAATTTGAATTAAAATAAAATCTTATTCTAGTCTATCTATGTAGGCGTTTTGTACTAGAATATGATAAGGAAAAAGTTTTTCCCCTTAGTGATTTTATTTGGATAACTATTACACAATTATTTAACTCAAATAAAGTTGTCATGGTTTTATTTGAATTTAAATTAGATTTATGGAATATTATCCATGCAAATAAAATCACAAAGTAAATAGAGTTTGAAATTTGAATCAAATTTAGATCTCCATTATCCAATGTAGGCATTTTTTTGGTGTCTCCTAAGGATGAAAAAATAAGCAAATTATAGATAAAGGAGAGAAAAAATTATTCAAGTGTCCTATTCCAATTCAAACACTACCTAGCCCATTCACTGCGAATAGGAGACTAAGGTCATTATATTTGGTAGATCATAGACTATAAGATCAGATAGTTTATTCTTATACCTCCTTTAATAATAATAAATTCTATAAGCTCTAGCTAATTGAAAGGGGAAAGTTGCAAATTGAATATAGCTTGAGAGACTAAGTACCCATACACTCTATCACATAAGAATTTGAGTATAATGAAGAAGGCTAGTTAGTTGAAGCTTTCTTAGTAACCTTTTTTGGCATTTCTGTTGATTATTCTCTTTAAGATACGTATATTATAAAATAATTTATTATATATGATAATCCAAATTAGTTCGATCATAAATTACCTATTTTATCCTACAACTAACACATTCAAATTGTTGGACAAGCTAACAAGGTAAAATTGCGATCGATGTTTGCCATAGACAACTGGAGATGACATGCATCATCATGGGAATACTTAAGTTAACCCATAAGCTAAACAGACTTTTGTAAGTATTTTTATTTTTTAATATTATTTTTTCTCATTCAAATTAGTTTGTTTATTTATAACATGTGTTTACTTTTCTGTATAGCATACAATAGAGGGAGAGAGAGAAACCTAGAAGGCACAGTATGCTTCTGATTCATCTGCGCAATGTTTGGTAAATGATTAGGAATTATGGACCAAGTGTTGGGTACACGTAGAGGACCCAATGGCTCCTTTTATTTTTTTTTTCCCAATCTTTTTACAATTTCTTCCCTTATTTTCCTTTGAAAGTTTTATAATTACAACATGTTCACAAAATTTTTTAAAAGTTTTCAATTACACCATAATTTTTTATTATTAACCAATTTTTTAAACTCTAAGCTTTACAAATTTAATTAAACTCCGGTCCAAAATTAATTCATTTAGAAGCAAAACAAATCCAATTTTAGACCAAAATAGCAAATGTAAGAGATTGTTCTGCAGATATTGAGCTGAAAATTTTAGTTTAACAAGCCCTCTAGAAAAATTCATGGCTTTACCAATTATTTTAACATAATTCATGTATGTTTTCGGAATAATCGTTGAAAAAAAAACATTAGGCTCTTGTTATAGGTTTCAAACTAATAAGGAACTCCATGTTTTTTTTTTTTTTTTTTGGAATAACCATTGAAAAGTGAAAATTAGTGTTTTGTTCTAGGTTTCTAAATAATAAGGATTTATAGGACTAGTTGATTATATGACATTAGATGTGTGGGAAGAGAAAAAATATGTCATTTAGTTTATATTTTTATTAAAAATTTAATATGTATTTAAGTCTATAGTATGGTATTTTCCTTTTTTGTCATTATAAATGATGGCTATTTGTAATAAAAAATTTAGGGGGTGTTTGGGGGGCTTGTTTTGGAGTCTCCTAAATACCTGTTTTCCAACACATCATCACTTTTTACTATTTACATCTCTAAAATGTTATAGTAAATTCCAAATTTTAAAAGTCCATAACTTTGCATATATAAACCCAAATGAGATGATTTTTTTTTTTAAAATTGCATAGAATTTTGAGATGAATAAAACAATATCCATATTAATTTTTTTTTAATTTTAAGATTTTTATTTTTTCACCCTAAACAGTTTTTTTCCCCAAACATATTTTTCAAAACAACTTTTTTCAACCCAAAAAAAAAGTCTCCAAGCATCCCTCCCAAGCACCCCCTTAATTTAAAAGGTGTAGTAAAAAATCAAGTAAGATGTTTTAGCCATCTTCATGTATTTATTTATACTAATGCTATATTTATTACAAAAAAATGTGAAAAATACATTCATTTTACTTTATATTCTAAGGCATAATACTAGTTTTAATGCTATTCCTATTTTATTTTGTCGTCATTATTGTGATTTGAAAGTTGTAAAAGTGAATTTTAGTATTCAAATAAATTTAAAAAGAAAATATTATGATAATTACATGAAAAAATCAAGGCAACATCAAATAAGAATCAAATTAAATTTGATATTTAATATATCTTGTCGCAAATTTATCATAAAGTTTGGCGGATATGATAAATTTAGCATTAAAAATAGCAATTTATTGAAAAATATTTTTTTGTTTAAATGTCAAAATTTATTATTTGATAACAATTTAATATTGAATCGAAGATGCTCTAATCAGAAATTCTAGTGTAAGTATGTGTATATATGGGAAAGACATGCTTAGCCAATGAGATATTACAAGCTGTTGGATTTCTAGATGGATGTGGAAGATGCTATAATAAATCTTCTTGGTCTTCATCGTTTATATTTTTTTTTTCCCCTTTTCTTTCCTTCTTATGGTGATCCATTAAATCGTATGATAAGTAGAAGCTTAAGCATTAGAAATTGTTCGGAGATTGTTTTAGGATATGAATTAACAAAATTCCATAATAAAGCAAAGTTTAGAACCCATTGTCTTTACATCAAGTTCTATATTATCGAATATGATTCTAAATTTGATTTGATGGTTTGACATTTAATGCGTTTACAAATATAATCCAACACTAATTCACATCCAACTTTAGTTTAAGTTGTTGAATTCAAATTTCCCCCATTCTTGGTTTTATTTTTTTATAGAAAAAACCACCATCTTAGTGATGGAATATTTTTGTTAACTTACAACAAAATCCTTTAAGTTGTTTCTACAAAGTCTCGGTAGGGAGAAAATAAAAAGTCTTGAGTGAAATGAAAGAAAATCATTTCATTACGGTATTTTCAGGCACTCTATATGCTGCTGACCCTCTTTAAGTAAAAATTTGCGACAACGAAAAATGCAATATGTTTTATAGAAAGGGACTCAAGATTGATATCATACCAAAACAACTTCCTTTTTATTTGATTAGCCATACCAAAGCAAGTTATTCTTAAATCAAAAAATATTATTAATATCACTTCAAAAAGAAATTATTAAATATACCATTCGTTGTTCCGTATAATGGAACTAATAATGAAAACCCCTAACAATCAAAATATAAATGAATATTCTCCGTGCATATATATATATATGTATATTAACACAAATCATGGAAGTGCTTATACTTTAGCTATTACACTTGGGTTTTAAGATAAGGAGGGTCAAAGTTTTTTTTTTTTTTTTTTTTTTGGCGAAGAGGATAAGATATATATATATATAGTTGAAACACTGTTTTCTGATAAGCATGATTGAACATAATGTGTCTTGTTAGAGGTTTACTTGGAGATGGTTTTTTTTTGTTTTTATTATCATTTTTTGGCTGGAACGTTTGGGGGGAGATTTTATTGGTTGATAAACTTTTGAAATATGGATTATAAGATCATCCAAAGCCAAACGAAATGCAGGTTGTAGAGAGTCAGAGTACAAATATCGAAAAAGATATGGCTTCTAAGCATATCATGCGTGGGTCGACTGAAAATGTGGAAACGACAAGACAATAAATACAATCATTGACGTCAAATATTTAAAATTTGGCTTGATTATTTATATTCAAAGTTCATGGCCTACAAATAATATATACCATTCCTCGAGGTATTATATATAATATATACACACATTTATGTTTGTACGTATATGCGTATGTTTGTATGGTGTATCAATACTACCAACCAAATATGCACCAAATTTTGATTTTTCCAATTCTCTTTGACCATATTCCTTCAAAACCATCTTTTGTATTACATCATAAGTACCACATTCCAATTATGCAGTCTTTTTGAATCTTTGGACTGGTTGTGGAGTATTATGCGCTTTCAAAAGAATTCTTTCATTATAACTTTTAACGGTTTTAAAAATCTTAAATATTCGTTAAATGTGGAGTCATATTAAAATCATATCAAAATAAAATTAACAAAAATAAATTTGATAATTTTTATTTTTGAAAAAAAATCTCTTTTCAGAACTCTTAACTAATTTTAAGATAGCTAAATTCAAGTTTTATACTCGAACTTAAAAGCATTGGAAACCCTAGTTCTATAATACTTTTTATTTATTGTTACTTTTCTAAAGTGGATTGTAACACTTTCATAATAACCTTTACTAGTTGCAATAACAATTTTATTGGCATTTAAATTTCCAATTATATTAAATTCAATATCAGAATAATTTGAAAATTTGTGAATATAATAGCATTTGATTTGAAAAACATCTCTTATTGTTGACGAGTAAAACTCACTTAACAAATCTTTGTAGTGATAGGGATTCACAAGAACGATTACATATGCAAAATACAATAAAAGTCAAGTACAGAAAGTACAGTATAGAAAGTAGAGATAATTTTTGATATTGTAGATTCTGCAGTACATGTTAAATCTTGTCACATGGGTTATTTGAGATTTAAATGAACAATATGTCACTTTCCAGATTCTCAAATACCATCATCACACGTTAGCAAAATGGCCATGTCATCACGACCAAAATATATGGGATTTTGGTAGCCCATCAACAATTGTCCTTGAGCCTAGAGTATCGCCATGGTAGTAAGCAGGAATGCTTCAGGTTTTTGGTAGCTGCTAAAAGAAACTCATCAAAGATTCAAACTTTCACTAAACATAAACTTCCTTCCTTACTCGCTTGGAGCTTTCCCCTGTGCAAACCTATTCTCTTGTCGGATTGCAACCTCTTCACAGCAAATTCAAATTTGGATTCCTTCAACTTCGATAAGCACACTATCTCTTTTCAAGTTTTTTCTTTTCCTTTGAGCTTGATTCATTTCCATGAATAGTAGATGCCATAAGCACAATTAGGTGTTACTAGGATTCACATAGGCTTTTTTTCTTCTTCAAACCTCTCAAGTTCCCTCCTTTTTCTTTTCTTGCATTTCTCAACTATCTTAGGTTTCAAAACCCTTTTTCATTCTCTCTTTCTCTTGTTTTCTATCACTAGATTTTCTCTCTAATGTCTTCTTCCCAATCTAGTAGCCGTGAAAAATCTCTACTTATCAATGTGTTGAATCCTCGTGCGGCACTGAATCCAGTGCCTCCGAGGACCCCATCCTAACCATTCCTTTCATAAAGGAATCTAGAATGTATACTTGATATTTATGCTTGCAGAACTTCTAGAAACTCCTCCTTTTAAAATAAAACTAAACAAAAGAAAAGAAATTTTTTTTTAGCTTCATATGAAGCATTGTTAATTCTACTCTAACTTTTACTCTATCTCTATCTCTTCTCCATCTTTGTTATGTGTTCAAACCTCTTCCAAATTATCTTTTTATGGGCATAATTTTGTACTATTCTACCTAATATCAATACAAAATTTTCAATCTTATTACAAAATCCGATGCACACACAATATAAAATTTTCAAATTTGCTACGATAGTCAGTGCACAGTTGTTAAACTTTGGTACAGTAGCTACATAGTTGGTGCATAAAATTAGGAAGGATCCAATGTGGTAAAGTGCATGATAAGCTTGATTTTAATTTGCTACAACTAAGAGAATGTCACGTGCCACATTCTTATTAGTTCTTTTCCAGCCTCTGCCACATATTATGTCATTATTGGACCCGAAAAAGTGAGTTTATTTGGTTTTTGGTGCGCTGTCTCCATACTGATCAAATCCTAGAAATTACTATAATTTCTTCATACGAGCTCTAATTAGAGTATTTCTTCTTTTTTCTAAATGCTCATATCGATGAGAGATCGAACAAAATCAGTCAAGCTCATAGTTTTCTAACATAAATAATGGCATTTGGTGGGACCCACTTGTAGGAAAAAATTGGTAAAAATGCATTAGAGCGGTGCAGCAGAATTACAAAAATTTTCAAGATCGTAATTATCACATGATTCCATATACAATAAACTAACAACAATATAAACTCATACCTTAGAGGACACCAAACTACAGAAGGAGAATAACCGAAAGGCATCAACCAACTAGCCTTCTCTACTATTCTCCAATTCCTAGATGGCAGAGTGTGTGGGCACTCGGTTCCTCGACCGCTATGCCAGCACTGTTAGTCTTCTTCCGACCACTCAGATCTCTAAAGAACTTATTGTCATAATGAGTTATGCAACAATAAGCCTGCTCACCTGAGAGTCTATGGTTTGAGAGAACTGGAGTGGTAGGACCCCTATTTATAGACTGGCATGAGGTGATCCCTTGAATTCAAATTGGACTAGGAGAAGATTTTCTCCCTACTTTTCCACACAAAATCCAAATTTTCAATAGGCCAAAAACAAGGGAAGATTCGGCCACCTTGGATAGATTTTGCTTTCCAAATTCAAACAGGATTTTAACTAGAATTTTATCTCATTATTATCCACTATAACTGAATTTTCCCTAGCCTAAAAACAAGGGTAGATTCGGCCATCCAAGTGTAAGGAGAATCAAAATTCAAATAGGATTTTCTAACTTGAATTTTATCTCACCCTTATCCACAAAAAACCTAAAATCACTTTGGGATTATCCATAAAAATTCGGCCACTTTATGAGGGAGAGAATCAAAATTCAATTAGGATTGAAACTTGAATTTTCCTTCATCCTTATCCACTAAAAAATCCAAATTCTCCTAGGGATAAATCCCTTCAACAAATTCGGTTACCTTTAGGTAGATTTAGGATTCAAAATTCAAGTAAGATTCAAACAAGATTTTCCTCTCCATTATCCATATCAAAATCGATTCTTTCATTGTGGAAAATTATCCACAAAAAATTCGAAATTCACTTGGATTGTGATTCAAAATTTGAATTCAAATTTCAAAGTTCAAATTTCAAAGTTCATATTTCAAATTCAAACTTCAAATCAAATTTTAAATTTAAATTTCGAATTCAAATTTCAAATTTCAAATTTCAAATTTAAATTTCAAATTCAAATGTCAAATTTGAATTTCAAATTTAAATTTCAAATTCAAAATTTAAATTTCAAATTCAAAATTTAAATTTCAAATTTCAAATTTCAAAATTTAAAATTCAAATTTCAAACTCCACAAAAAGTTGTATTTCAAATTTTATCCTCATGGATAATTTTCTACAACTACAATTCAAACTTAAACAAAATCATGGCAACTTTATTTAGAGTTCGAATAATTGTGTACTCTATTATCCAAAACAAAATCCGAATTCAACCAAAGCGAATCTTGTCTTCCAACCTTTATCCTATGTCTACACCTTCCATGCATAGTCAACTAACCAATAAGTATACACTGATCAATTTGCCATTCGTTAAGGAATTATGTGGAGCTAGTAGAGGGACCAATTGGACATATATAATCGGGCTCCCCTGAATCCATATGATCACCATTCTATACCAAACAACCCAATCATATGATCACTAATTTTAGAGTCACACTACTATAAACCTGAAACTAAACCCCTAATTATATATCGTATTACGAAAGCCTATGATAAGCTAATGTCCAATGACCTTGTCATGTATGCAAAACCCTCATATAATATCCATGATTAGTCTTAGGTCAAAGTCCGTTCAACCTACTGATCAGGCTATCTTAAAGTTCCATTATACTACCGAATAAGAAAATGATTATTCACCATATGTGAATAAGAAGTCATCAGCCTAGCAGACGATCCAAGGTCTTGTCTATTTTTACATCCAATATAATGCATTTAAGAGGATACCCTTAACTCCTTATTAGAGCTATGATTCCGATATCTGTAAACAAACCCTTCATCGTATACAAGTCATGCACCCAACGAATCGGTTTATAGCTTATTACCTCTGAAATGCTTTAGCCATTGGAACATCAAAGTACACAAGTCACATACATAAAGTAGTTCATTTACTCAGGATTAAGGTTATTGCATAATGAATGTCAAAAGCAGATTGATCTACTCGTAGCAGACTATGTAGATCAATCACGTTTTAGTCCTGGTCCAAAATGTCACTACCAAGCAACATATTTATGTCTCTACTCGAGAGTCTATGCTCCAGACAGTTAAGACAAACCGTCCCCACCATGGCTTTAGACAACATAATAGTCTTAACATGAGTTAGATGCTCGATCTAACTTCATAGACTACGGACCTTAGTTTAGACCGCTTACTTTAGAACATTGTCTTCTCGCATACAAAAGTCCATTGCATGCAATGTTCTAACAGTTTTAACACAAGCAGTCAGTGAGCCATTTGCTTACATTTACTTTAACATGTAAATAGAATAAGGACAAACAGCAATGTAATGAATAATCTTTATATATAATTTTATTATCCAGTTCAAAATAAATGAAATACATCAAAATATCTTTCATGCTTAGGGCATTTCCTAACACCACTTACGACACATGTATTTTTTTTTATCATAATTTGACACTACAAACAAACAAAGTACTAAAATTAGACATTTCCAAAATAAAATGCTATAGATAAACTTATTGTAAATATTTAATTTTAAACTTATTTAATATAATATGACTAAAAGAAAAAGATTAAATAGACTAAAGTAAAATGAAATAAAAATTTCATGAAATTTATAAAAAGTCTAAATTAAAATAAACAAAACAAAATAAATCAAAACAAAAACAAAAACAAATAAAATTCTTATGGATAAGCCAATTTTTATGCATGAAAAATTAGTAAATTAACTCTATTATAGTGTTACCACTACCCTTAAGAATGTTTTGAGAATAGTTTTAGTTACAGATTAGCTTCTAAGTACCCATTTTCTTTTTCTACCATTGGGAATTTTTCGAAAATTGTCCACACTTAAATCCATCTTGACTTTCTAGGCATCGTTTTGTACAGTTGCTTGTTTTTAATGTTTTTGTGATTTTCGTATAGGCTACCAATATGGTACCCCCTATCCTAGACCGAACATTGTTCTATTCTAAAACAGCTTATAGTTTTGGTGGCCATAATTGAGATAAAATGAAAGTAACAAAGAAAATTAACTGAATTAATACATTGAATGTTATTCAAGATAGAAGGTATGACGAACAAGAAACAACCTAAACAACTAAAAAGATGTAAAATAGATAAACATCCTAATTGAAAAAACTTAAGGAAATCCATATAGACTATTGATAGTAAATTTTTAGGTGTTCAACATTCCATAACCTCTTGATGACGCATCTTGAGATGCATCAAAGCTTGTAAGTTCCTGGTCTTATGAATTCAATGATTTTGTATGGTCTATCCCAATTCAAGCCTAGGGCACCGTCCTTTGGATACCAACTGTTTAGCATGACTCTCCTAAGGACCAAGTCGCCAATCATGAATAGTCGTGATCAGACCTTTTTTTTTGTAGTATCGAATTGCGTGTTGTTGGTATATTACTAAGCTAGGTTATGATTTAATCTGGAGTTCTTCCAAAAGGTCGAGTTCACAGTTCATCAACTCTTTGTTTTCCTCTTTGTGGTATGCGTGATCCTTGAACTCAGCATCGTGATATCAACTGATGCCAATGCTTTTATTCCATAAGTTAATGAAAATGGGGTTTCTCTAGTAGTCAACTTGTGTGTTATGTGATAAGCCCATAAAACATTAAGGTGTTTATCTACCTATTTCCCTTTGAGCTTTTTGAGGCAAGTCTTCAAGATATGCTTGATTATCTTATTGACCAACTCCATTGATCGATCGTTGCTCTTTAAATAGCTAACTAATGATAAGTGTTTTTGAATATCGAAATCTTCATCGAGCTTGATGTCTTAGCATTGCCAAATTGTTTTTCATTGTCTAAGACTGAGGAATGTGGGACCCCGAACCTATAAATGATGTTATTCCAGATGAAGTTTGTATAATTAGCTTCAATGATCAAGGTTAATGACTTTGCTTCAGTCTATTTCATGTAGTAATCCATGGTGACTATAGCAAACGTATAGCCACAAGGAGATGCATGTAAAGGGCCAATAAGGTCGATAACCTACTTGGTGAATGGCCAAAACTTATCACGACTGTTAAATTCTTTGGGAGTGCTTTAGGGATTAGGGCAAATCTCTGGTATTTATCACACTTCTTTGTGAAAGCCATGGCATCTTGTTTGATAGTTGGCCAGTAGTAAACCTGTTGCAAGACTTCGTGTGCCAATGATTGTCCCCCTGTATGGTTTCTACACATTGCCTCATGAATCTTTTCTAGTGCATGAGTAGTTTCCTGTTTTTCTAAGCATCTAAGCGTTGTAAGAACAAAGTAATGTAACCTCATTTGTAAAGCAACCCCTCGTCCATTATGTATCTTGCTGCCTAGTATCGTAGCTTATCTTGTTTTCTGGTTCCACTCTATCCCTAGGTACACTATGATCGGGGCCATCTAACTTTCTTCATCTATTACCTATATTATGTTGGGCTTCTTTTTCTTATGAATCACTGGTTCATCTAGTATTTATAACAAGACGATCTTTAATAGCTCAGAATCCTTAGTTGTTGCAAGTCATGCTAGTGGGTCTACATTGTTATTCTTGGCCCACGGTATATGTGTTATATTACAGTGAGTGAACAATTTGAGTTTTTCTTTTACCTTACTCAAGTAGGCCGCCATTCGTTCTAGTATTCATTCTTAATTTTGCTGACTTCAAGCTATGAGTCGCTATAAATAGCAATGCACTACACCCCCATGTGGCGTGCAATATGGACACCGACAAGCAATGCTTTGTACTCTGTTTTATTATTGAACACCTTGAATTGAAACCTATTAGTTGGTGTTAACTTATGCCCAGAAGGACTTTCTAGGATGATTTCAGCTCCCTATTTGTATTCGTTGGATAATTCATCCATAAAGAGCTTCCATGTTAGTGGGGGCTAGATTTCACTGTAGACTTGGTCAATCAACTGATGGCTGAACTCTGCAATGAAATCTTCCAATGCTTATCCTTTGATGGTAGTCCTTGGTTAAAACTCAAGGTCATAATAACCGAGCTCGATGGACCATTTAAGTAGCCATCCAGAGGTCTCAAGCTTTGTAGCCCTTGATGGAATGGGTAATTTGTGAGAACCTCAATGTTGTGTGCCTAAAAATAGTGCCGAAGCCTTTTTGTATTTACCATCAATGCTAGTGTTAGCTTTTCCATCTCTGGATACTGAGAATCTGTATCTAATAACCATTTACTCACATAATAAACCGATAACTGGACATTATCTTCCTCTCGAACTAGCATCGAGCTCATCACATGAATAGATATAGCTAAATATACACAAAGCTTTTCCCTAGCTACTGACTTTGAAAATAGTAACGGTTTACCGAGATGTTCTTTTAGCACACAAAAGGCTACCTTACAATCTTCTGTCCATTCAAAAATCCTATTACCATGAAGCATGTTGAAGAATGAAACACACTTGTCAATAGCCTTTGAGACAAATCTAATTAGCGCTATCACAAATCTTACTAGCTTTTGAACATCATTCGGTTTTTGGGGTGATTCCATATCGATCAATGCATGCACCTTTTCTAGGTTTTCCTTTATACCTCTTTGGTTCACCATAAAACATAGAAACTTACCGGACACCACTCCAAAGGCACACTTCAGGGGATTAAGCTTCATCTGATAGTTTCTAAAGATTGGGAACATTTCCTACAAGTGGCCAATAAGATCTTGTCTTCTCATATTCCTTACTATCATTTCATTAACGTATATGCCAATATGATCATTGAACATGCGGTTAACAAGTCATTGATATGTTGCACATGCATTTTTAAGTCCAAAAGGCATTATCTTATAGTAATAAAGTCCAAGATCCATGATGAAGATTGTGTGCTTTTTGTCTGGTTTGTGCATGAGAAATTGATAATATGCCGAGTACGCATCCATGAAATTCAACAATTCATGCCAAGCAGTCGCATCCACTAATTGGTCAATCCTTGATAGTGGGAATCCATCCTTTGGACAAGCCAGGTTAAGATTACTAAAGTCAACATAAATTTGCCATTTACCATTAAGTTTTTTGACTAAGAGAGGATTTGAGATCCAATAAGGATTGTGTACTTCTCGGATGAAGTCATTCTTGATTAGTTGTCGACCTCCTCGTTCAAGGCATTGTATCACTCCAAGTTCATCAGTTTTCACTTCTGTCTTTTTGGCTTATAATGGGGATCGATGTTCAATTAATAGCACATTAACTACAAATCGATCCTTACCATATCATCATTAGTCCATGCAAAGACATCCAAGTTCTTCTTTAGGACCTTTGAAGGATTAGGACTATCTACCTGTATTTCTACTAGGTCCTTGATTGGCCATGTCCTAATTTTGTCATCTTCTACCTGGGGGTGTCGAGATTATTCGCAACATTTTCACTTGACACCATCCAAAATTCCTCCCTGGGTTTTATAGCATCTTTAACTTTGTCAGTGCCATGAGGAATAGGAAACTTCATCAACTGATGGTAAATAGAGGTAATCGCCTTTAGTGCCTTTAGAGTTGGTCTGTCTATCATTGTGTTATACTAAGACTTACCCATAATGAACAAGAAGTTGGCCATAGTTCTTGTAGTGGTAAGGCACATTCCAATGATGATTGGCAATAAGATCAATCCTTTCGGGCTGATGAAGTCACCTTTAAATCCATACAGTGACTAGATGGCTAGAATCATCTACCTGGTGTTAACCCCATTTTTTTGAATGCTAACTGATAAAGAATGTCTACAAAGCTGTTGTTGTTGACCAGAATAAGATGGACCACATGATTGCCAATAACCGTTTTAAGTACCAATGCATCATTCTGTGGGAAGTGTACTCCGTGGGCATCTTTTTCTATAAAAACTATCTTGACTTTCATCTTTTTTGGAACTTTTGGCTATCTCTCTTGTATACTCATCATCATTTGGTAGAAGGTTTTCTCTGCTTCCCTAGCATATGGTTTTCACAACCTCCCTGTATCTCCTTCCTAATAGAGTCCACCAACAATTACGTGGATGACTCCTATTAATTCATTTTGTTGGCAATCGCGATCTGCTGGTCTACTCTTGGCTCTATCATTTTGTTTAGCACCATCTCGGTGAGTTATCCTTCATCCCTGCCTAAATTTCCCTCTTATCATTCCTTCAAGAATCTTTCTTAAACTCATTCAAGTAACCATGACAGATGAGGTCCTTTATCTCATTCTTCAAGTTGATGTAATAGCGAGATGTATGATATCTTTATCGAAGCTACAATACTTTTTTTTTCTTTTTAGCTGAGTCCTTGATCAAAAATGATCACCATTACAAATCCCTATCCCTGATGTTCTAGTGTATATTCTTAATTCAATAGTTTAAGTCAGTATAGGTATCATAACTTTTAAATGGTTGAGGTCAGCGATCATCATTCCCCCGTTGCCAAATCAATGGAATCACAACTACCATTGGCTAGTCATTTCTTCCTATTCAAAGACTTATTATTGTTGTTAGAACTACTGGTAATGACTGACCGTAACTTTCGGCTCCATGGGATCTGAGCCTCTTTTGCGTTAATGAACTTAGTGGTGCAGTGTAAGAACTCCTTCCGGGTATTTGCTGGCTTGGGATCTAGGTCCCCTCTAAAGGGGACGTCAATACTCACACTGCTGATAGCTCCAAGAAAAAAAGCTTCCTTAGAGCAATTTCTGATCCAGGCCACCTCTCTGTTGTAATGAGCCAACCAGTCCTTCAACGTTTTGTTAGGTCCTTAGTACATGGACATTAGCCTTTCCTTTGGGATCGACAACTTCTTCATCCCAATGTATTAGGCGTGAGAGGCTTTCTCTAATTCTGAGCATCTGGAAATCGAATTAGTCTTCAGCTTACTGAACCATTCCCTTGCCGAGTCCACCAAGGTTAAGTCAAATATGTTAGGAAATGCCCTAAGCATTAGAGACATTTTGATGTATTTATTTTGAACTGGATAATAAAATTATATATAGAGGTTATTTATTACATTGCTATCTGTCCTCATTTTATTTACATGTTAAAGTAAATGTAAGCAAATATGGCTCCCTGACTACTTGTGTTAAACTGTTAGAACGTTGCATGCAATGGACTTTTGTATGCGAGAAGACAATGTTCTAAAGTTAGTGGTCTAAACTATGGTCTGTAGTCTATGGGGTTAGACCAAGCATCTAACTCATGTTAAAACTATTATGTTGTCTAAAGCCTTGGAGGGGACGGTTTGTCTTGACTGTCTGGAGTTGGACTCCCAAGTAGAGACATAGATATGTTACTTGGTGGTGACATATTAGACCGGGACTAAAGCGTGATTGATCTACGAAGTCCGTTTTGAGTGGATCGATCTGCTTTTAACGTTCATTGTGTAGTAACCTTAATCCTGAGTAGATGGACAGTTTCATGTATATGACTTGTGTACTTTAATGTTCCAATGGCAAAAGCGTCTCAGAGGTAGTAAGCTTATAGACCGGTTCGTTGGGTGCATGACTTGTATACGATGAGGGTTCGTTTACAGATATCGGAATCATAGCTCTAATGAGGAGTTAAGGGTATCCTCTTAAAGGCATTATACTGAATGTGAAAATGGACAAGGCCTTGGGTCGTCTGCTGAGCGGATGACTTCTTATTCACATATGGTGAATAATCATTTTCTTTATTCGGTAGTATAATGGAACTTTAAGATAGCCTGATCAGTAGGATTAAATGGATTTTGGTCTAAGGCTGATCATGGATATCATATGAGGGTTCTGCATACATGACAAGGTCATTGGACGATAGCTTGTCACAGGCTTACGTAATACGGTATATAATTGGGAGTTCAGTTTCAGGTTTATAGTGGTGTGACTCTGAAATTAGTGATCATATGATTGAGTTGTTTTGTAAACAATAATGATCATATGGATTTGTGGGAGCCCGATTATATATATCCAATCAGTCCCTCTACTAGCTCCACATAATTCCTTAACGTTTGACAAATTGATTTGTGTATGCTCTTGGCTAGTTTATTATGCATGGATGGTGTTGACATAGGATTAGGATGGTAGACAAGATTCTCTCCGGTTAGATTCAGATTTTGTTTTAGATAATAGAGTACATAATTATTCGAACTCCAAATAAAGTTGCCATGATTTTATTTGAGATTGGATTGGAGTTGTAGAAAATTATCCATGAGAATAAGAATTTGAAACATAACTGTTTTGTGGATTTTGAAATTTGAAATTTGAAATTTGAATTTGAATTTTGAAATTTGAATTTTGAATTTTGAATTTGAAATTTGAATTTGAAATTTGAATTTGAAATTTGAATTTGAAATTTAAATTTGAAATTTGAAATTCGAAATTTGAAATTTGAATTTTGAATCACAGTCCAAGTGGGATTCGAATTTGTTGTGGAAAATCCACAAGGAATGAAATTCGAATTTGAGTTGGATATGGAGAGGATAATCTTGTTAGAATCCTACTTGAATTTTGAATCCAAATCCTAACTAATGATGGACGAAAATTTTGAAGATTATCCTCAATGGATTTTCGGATTTTTGTGGATAAGGTTCAAGGAAAAATTCAAGTTTCAATCCCAGTTGAATTTGGATTCTCTCCTCCCAGATAATGGCCGAAATTTAGGAGTGAATCTCCTAGGAGATTTTCGGTTATTTTGGATAAGGATGAGATAAGATTCAAGCTTAAAAATCCTAGTGGAATTTTGGATTCTCCCTTATCTAAAAGTGGCCGAATTTTTGTGGAGATTTTCTCCTTAGAATTTTTGGATTTTTTGGTTGAAAAAGGGAGATAAAATTCTAGTTAAAATCTTCTTTACATTTGGATTGGATTTATCCTAAAGTGGCCGAATTTTATTGTTGGGATTTTCCCTTGGAAAATTCAGATTTTGTGCTTGTGGATAAGGGAGAATATCTTCTCCTAATCCAATTCGAATTCAGAGAATCACCTCATGCAGGTCTATAAATAGAGGTCCTGCCACTCCAATTCTCTCAGACCACAGACTCTCAGGTGAGCAGACTTATTGTTGTACAGCCCACCGTGGCAATAAGTTCTTTAGAGATCTGGGTGGTCGAAAGAAGACTAGCAGTGCTAGCATACCGATCGAGGTTCAGAGTGCCCACACACTCAGTCATTCGGGAATTGGAGAATAGTAGAGAAGGCTAGTTGGTTGAAGCCCTCCGGTCATTCTTCTCCTGCAGATTGGCGTCCTTGACGTATGAGTTTTAATTGTTGTTGGTTTATTGTATATGGCATCATGAGATATTTAACGATCCTAAAAATTTTTATTATTTCGCTGCGCCACTCTGATACGTTTTTACCGATTTATTTACCTACAATTGGTATCAGAGCCATCTCATGACTATGCCATGTACATAAATTAGACAATTACTTAGTCTTTTTATTTATGTATGGATTTGATATTTAGAGAGTGGCATTCTAGGATTCCTTTATGTTGTTATCATGGATTATGTATAAAGTATGTGGTTATTTTAATTTTCTGAATTATTATAAGCATGCTTGTTTTTGCCAGTTATGGTTCCTTAGAATTTAGAAAAATTGTATCTAGGAATTTTTATGTAACCATGGGAGCAGTTTAATAACACTGTAATTTTCCCATGAATTTTAATTTTGTCTCTTAGAATTATCATGGTTAGAATTTTTTTTGTACATCGGAAACGGTTTAGGAAATTTTATGTAATTATTCTTGGAGGAGATTGAAGATTGAAGATCATAATTTATTTTCCCAAAAGTTAAATTTGATTTAAAGGTTGAAATTTTGATTGTGTGGAAATTTCAATTTAATTGGGATTCAAATTAATTTTTGGAGATCATAATAGATAAATTGGAATATGGCACGAAAATCAAGACACGACCCCTCAGGATAGGCTGACGGGCCTTGGTGGGGCTGCAGCCCCTGCCCTCGGGCAGGATGGGGCTATGGCAGCCCCTGTGCAGGCCATAACCACCCATGGCCACAGGCTTGGCCTGCAGCCGAGGGTGGCCGTGGCCTCCCCAAGGCTGGCCGCAGCCTAGGCGTGCAGCCTGTGGTGCCTGCAGCCTGCCGGCTGCTGCGCCCAACCTGGGTGTGCAGCCTGGCGCTACAGGCTTAGCCTGCAACCCGGCAGGGTTGCACATGGGCGGCCGTGGGCTGCCAGCGCCCCCCCCCCCCGGGCTGGGGGCTGCCCACGGCGGCTGCTGCCTCCAGGGGCGGTGGTGCGACGGTTCAAAAATCGAAAAATTTTGATTTTTAAATTTGAGATTTAATTTTAAATCATGTTTAAAAATATGTAATTGAAAATTTGAAATTTTTGAAATTACATATTATTATACATGATGTTTAAAATTGTTTAAGATTTGAATTTGAAATTTAAATTTGAAATTCGAATTTGGAATTTGAATTTGAAATTTAAATTTTTGGAGATTTAAATTTTAAATGATTCTTGGGATGAGAAATAAATGGGGAGGCTACATAAAGATGGATACAAGAAGACGGAACAAAATTCAAGACCTAAAGAATGCTTTGGATGAAATTTTGTAATCTTTATTTTCTTTGTTCTAGGATGGAACCATGGCTTGGTTACTCTGTCAATTATTTTTTCTGTGATATGTCATGGATGTATAAATATGTATTGATGGATGTTTTATATGCATATTTGATGACATGACATATAGGATAGGTGAGTGTCGCTCATACTATATTGATCATATATAATTTGTCAAAACTTGCATGTTTTTCAAAATATTGAGTGGGAAAGGGTTTCAA
Organism: Antiaris toxicaria; assembly: GCA_035233585.1. Classification (NCBI taxonomy): domain Eukaryota; kingdom Viridiplantae; phylum Streptophyta; class Magnoliopsida; order Rosales; family Moraceae; genus Antiaris; species Antiaris toxicaria. The sequence continues at coordinate 28,576,403 of CP141157.1, forward strand.
ACAAAACCCACGACCTCCATTGTTGATCCATATGTGAAAGCATGGTAACGCCTCGCATCAGTTCTGCCCTGACCACACCCCTCGGTAGGTGTTTACCGCCGCCAGTATACTAGATTGGATCTCCTATGTGGAAAACGTGTTCGGGTATAATCTTATTCATGACCACCCCTCGATGACTTGGTAGGATGTGGATCGGGCTACGTAAACAATGGTTATACACTCAAGACTCGTTTAGTTATTAACCTTCCCTAGAAGCTCTGTTAACTAAACTGGTGGCCAAATAAGCTGTTATTAATATATGTCTTAACCTTGGAGGATTTAAGGCAACATATATTAATTGGATGGGGTCCATGTTCCGGCTATTTGTTTTCATGACCACCCCTCGGTGGCTCGGGGCAATAGGTGCTGAGAATTACCGTTACAATGCTACATGTTTTTCAAGTTTCATATAGGAACATACTTGTATGTTTTATTTGCTAAATTATCTGTATATTTGCTTAGGCTTTGTAATGATGTCTAGTATAATTTTATTTCAGTTCAAAATGTCACCGACACCCCTCATTTCACCCCTCATTTCAATACTTACTGAGAATAAACTAAATGGCGATAATTATAAAGATTGGAAAAGAAATCTGTTGATAGTTCTCAGCTGCGAGAGACACAAATTCGTACTGGACGAACCATGCCCACCAGGCCCAAAACCTGACATACCACTTAAGGAGGTCCCGGTTGCCTATACTCGTTGGAGAGAATCCAATGATATAGCTCGATGCTACATGCTTGCTAGCATGACGAGTGCTTTACAAAAGTAGCATGAGACTTATCAGGTTACTAGGGAGAGCATGGATAATCTGGAGGACATGTTCAGAGGCCAAGAATAGTTGGCTCGACATTCCGCTATAACCAGCATTATGAACTCTAAGCAAAAGGCGGGTACTTCGGTGAAGGACCATATGATCACTCTAATGGGATTCTTCACTGAGGCTGCCGAAAACGGTGCTGAGTTGGACTACAACACCCAGATCGAGATGGTGTTCAAAACTCTATCTAAAGATTTTGTGGGGTTTAAGGCCGCATACAATCTGGCGACAAGGGAGTTAGGACTAACCGAGCTCATAAAGCAACTCCAAGCTTATGAGCGGATGATCAGGGATGGGGATGCAGTCCAACCCAAAGGAGAGGCCAATTTGGCGGAATCTTCCAAACCCTCACGGAAGAGGAAGAGGCCAAATCAGAAGCAAGCGACTTCCAGTTCTTCTAATCCTCCTGTCTCGGATGGAAAGAAGAAGAAGAAGAACAAGAAGCCCAGGGACCCTAAAAAGTCCAAGTGCTTCCGCTGTGGGAAGGTAGGTCACTTTAAGAAGGCTTGCCGGGAATTCCTAGCCGCCAAGGGCAAGGAAGGTAAGGAACTTCATTACTTGGAAGCGTGTTTGGTGGAAGAATCGAAAGACACTTGGGTCATTGATTCGGGCACCACTAATCATGTTTGTGTTTCTATGCAGGGGTTCGTGGAAACGAGAAGTCTACATGATAGGAGCCTCTCGTTGCGAACTGGAGACGGCAGCTTGGTGGTGGCTGAGGCAGTGGGAGATATTTACCTTTACTTTGATCAATTTAGGTTTATTTTATTGAAAGACTGTTTTTATGTTCCTAATTTTAGGAGGAACCTTATATCGGTAGCTTGTTTAATAAAGGATTCTTATTCAGTTTCTTTTAGTAAAAGAGTTGATATTCGTAGAAATAAGTCTTTTATCTGTTCTGGATGGATGGATGGAAACCTATATTTGATCAAACCAAAGATGTACTCACTGCTTGATACCGAATTAATAAATAACTCTAAAAGGTTGAAAGTTTCTCACTCTAACAAGGCGTATCTTTGGCATTTAAGACTTAGTCATATTAATCAGGATAGGATTCAAAAATTGGTGAAAGACGGTCCTCTGGAATCTCTGGAGGAGGAATGTCTTCCTCAATATGAGTCTTGTCTAGAGGGTAAAATGACTAAGAGGTCTTTTGGAGCTAAGGGTACAAGGGCTCAGGAGCTCTTAGAAATTGTGCATACTAACGTATGTGGCCCCATGAACGTCACAGCATGAGGAGAGTTCGAGTATTATGTCTCCTTTATAGATGATTACTCGAGGTATGAATATGTGTATCTGATGCACCGTAAGAGCGAAACCTTTGACAAGTTCAAAAAGTATCGTGCGGAAGTGGAAAAGCAATTGGATAAATCCATAAAGACACTTCGATCTGATCGAGGTGGCAAATACCTCTCCGATGAATTTCTAAGACATCTTGTAGAGAACGGGATATTATCCCAATTGACTGCACCTGGTATTCCACAACAGAATGGTGTAGCCGAAAGGAGAAACAGGACCTTGTTGGACATGTTACGGTTCATGATGAGTTATTCAACGCTGCCATTATCATTTTGGGGATATGCTTTACAAATGGCATGCTATATTCTGAATCAGGTTCCAAGCAAATCAATTCCCAGAACTCCGTATGAATTGTGGCGTGGCAGGAAGCCCTCCCTTAGACATATGAGAATATGGGGCTGCCCGGCGCATGTACTGAATGGGGATGTGAAAAAGTTGGAACCAAGATCAGAATTGTGCATGTTTGTAGGGTATCCAAAAAGAACTAAAGGAAGTCTGTTCTATAACCCGAAAGAACAAAAAGTCATTGTTTCAACCCATGCGACATTCTTAGAGGAAAGTCACATGAATGACTTTAAGCCTCGAAGCAAAGTGGTGCTAGAGGAGTTATCGGGTGAAAGAACTGCTCCACAAATTTCGGTCTTGGACGCAAGTCCGAGTTCTGATGAAAGACCTGCAGACGATCAACAATTTAGGGTGCCTCGTCATAGTGGGAGGGTTTCAAAGAAACCTAATTTCTTCATGTATGATGTTGAGGTATACCAGCCGAGGTTCATGAGCATGAGGATGATCCGGTCACCTATGATGAAGCTATAAATGATGTTGATTCTAAATCTTGGAAACAGGCTATGAACAATGAGATGGATTCTATGAAATCCAACTCTGTTTGGGAACTTGTAGATTTGCCGGATGGAATAAAACCCATTGGATGCAAATGGGTCTACAAAAGAAAGAAGGATGCGGAAGGGAGAGTGGAAACTTTCAAAGCTAGACTGGTTGCAAAGGGGTACACACAAAAGGCTGGAATCGATTATGATAAAACCTTTTCGCCTGTTGCTATGCTGAAGTCTATCCGTATTCTTCTGTCCGTTGCTGCGACTCTCGATTACGAGATCTGACAAATGGATGTCAAGATGACATTCTTGAATGGCCATCTTGAAGAGTGTATCTATATGATACAGCCCGAAGGGTTCATAGCGAAAGGCCAAGAAAGGAAAGTCTGCAAGTTGCTTAGATCCATTTATGGATTAAAGTAAGCATCCCGCTCATGGAACCAGAGGTTTGATCAAGTGATTAAGACATTTGGTTTTGAGCAGAACGTTGATGAACCCTGTGTTTATAAATGTATTAAGGATGGAAAAGTGGCCTTTCTAATACTCTATGTCGATGATATACTACTCATTGGGAATGATGTAGGGAACTTATCATCGGTCAAGCTTTGGTTACACCAACAGTTTGACATGAAGGACTTAGGAGAAGCTAATTATGTTCTAGGCATTCGTCTCTTCAGAGATCGAAAGAACAAAATGATAGCGTTATCCCAAGCTTCATACATAGATAAAATAATTGACAAATATGCAATGCAAGAGGCAAAGAAAGGTTCACAACCTTCTATTGCCAGTCTAACTCTTTCATTGGATGACTGTCCCAAGACATCGGAAGAAAGAGAGCGTATAAGTAAGATCCCTTATGTATCTGCTATGGGTAGTCTTATGCATGCTATGCTTTGCACTCGTCCAGATATATGTTTTGCAGTAGGTATGGTGAGTCAATATCAAGCAAATCCTGGAACCAAGCACTGGCAAGCAGTAAAGTATATACTCAAGTATCTTAAGAGAACGAGGGATTATATGCTGGTATATTCTGGAGGGGACCTAACACCCGTAGGATACACGGACTCAGACTTCCAGACTTGTAAAGATTCGAGGAAATCGACATCTAAATCAGTGTTTTTACTCGGAGGAGGCGCCATTGTGTGGAGGAGCGTGAAGCAGGGTTGCACAGCTGACTCTACTATAGAGGCTGAGTATGTGGCTGCGGCTGAGGCATCTAAAGAAACGGTTTGGCTCCGCAAGTTCTTTAGAGACCTTGAGGTCATTCCGGGTGTTGACAAGCCTATCACACTTTACTATGATAACACTGGGGCTATTGCCAACACAAGGGAATCTCGGCACCACAAGAAGACCAATCACATAGATCGAAGATATCACATTATTAGAGGGCACGTGGAGACAGGACAAGTGGATATATGTAAGATCGCGTTCGAGGACAACATTACCAATCCCTTTACTAAGACTTTGGTGGCTAGAAGCTTTGAGAGGCACGTAGAGGCGATGGGGATGCATAACATGGCACATCTGCTGGCTTAGGGCAAGTGGGAGATTGTTAGGAAATGCCCTAAGCATTAGAGACATTTTGATGTATTTATTTTGAACTGGATAATAAAATCATATATAGAGGTTATTCATTACATTGCTATCTGTCCTCATTTTATTTACATGTTAAAGTAAATGTAAGCAAATATAACTCCCAGACTGCTTGTGTTAAACTATTAGAACGTTACATGCAATGGACTTTTGTATGCGAGAAGACAATGTTCTAAATTTAGCGGTCTAAACTATGGTCTGTAGTCTATGGGGTTAGACCGAGCATCTAACTCATGTTAAGACTATTATGTTGTCTAAAGCCTTGGAGGGCACGGTTTGTCTTGATTGTCTCGAGCTGGACTTCCAAGTAGAGACATAGACATATTGCTTGGTGGTGACATATTAGACCGGGACTAAAGCGTGATTGATCTACGAAGTCTGCTTTGAGTGGATCGATCTGCTTTTGATGTTCATTGTGCAGTAACCTTAATCCTGAGTAGATGGACAGTTTCATGTATATGACTTGTGTACTTTGATGTTCTAATGGCTAAAACGTCTCAGAGGTAGTAAGCTTATAGACCGGTTCGTTGGGTGTATGACTTGTATACGATGAAGGGTTCGTTTACAGATATCGGAATCATAGCTCTAATGAGGAGTTAAGGGTATCCTCTTAAAGGCATTATACTGAATGTGAAAATGGACAAGGCCTTGGGTCCTCCGCTAGGTGGATGACTTCTTATTCACATATGGTGAATAATCATTTTTTTTTATTCGGTAGTATAATGGAACTTTAAGATAGCCTGATCAGTAAGATTAAACGGACTTTGGCCAAAGGCTGATCATGGATATCATATGAGGGTTCTGCATACATGACAAGGTCATTGGACGATAGCTTGTCACAGGCTTACGTAATACGGTATATAATTAGGTGTTCAGTTTCAGGTTTATAGTGGTGTGACTCTAAAATTAGTGATCATATGATTGAGTTGTTCGGTAAAGAATGATGATCATATGGATTTGCGGGAGCCCGATTATATATATCCAATCAGTCCCTCTACTAACTCCACATAATTCCTTAACGTTTGGCAAATTGATTTGTGTATGCTCTTGGCTAGTTTATTATGCATGGACAGTGTTGACATAGGATTAGGATGGTAGATAAGATTCTCTCCGGTTGGATTTAGATTTTGATTTGGATAATAAAGTACACAATTATTCGAACTCCAAATAAAGTTGCCATGATTTTATTTGAGATTGGATTGGAGTTGTAGAAAATTATACATGAGAACAAGAATTTGAAACACAACAGTTTTGTGGATTTTGAAATTTGAATTTTGAAATTTGAAATTTGAATTTTGAATTTGAATTTTGAATTTGAAATTTGAATTTGAAATTTGAATTTGAATTTTGAATTTTGAATTTGAATTTTGAATTTGAAATTTGAAATTCAAATTTTGAATCACAGTCCAAGTGATATTCGAATTTGTTGTGGAAAATCTACAAGGAATGAAATTCGAATTTGAGTTGGATATGGAGAGGATAATCTTGTTAGAATCCTACTTGAATTTTGAATCCAAATCCTAACTAATGATGGATGAAAATTTTGAGGATTATCCTCAATGGATTTTCAGATTTTTGTGGATAAGGTTAAAGGAAAAATTCAAGTTTCAATCCCAGTTGAATTTGCATTCTCTCCTCCCAGATAATGGCCGAAATTTAGGAGTGAATCTCCTAGGAGATTTTCGGTTATTTTGGATAAGGATGAGATAAGATTCAAACTTGAAAATCCTAGTGGAATTTTGGATTCTCCCTTATCCAAAAGTTGCTGAATTTTTGTGGAGATTTTCTCCTTAGAATTTTTGGATTTTTTGGTTGAAAAAGGGAGATAAAATTCTAGTTAAAATCTTGTTTAGATTTGGATTGGATTTATCCTAAAGTGGCCGAATTTTATTATTGGGATTTTCCCTTGGAAAATTCAGATTTTGTGCTTGTGGATAAGGAAGAATATCTTCTCCTAATCCAATTCGAATTCAGACAATCACCTCATGCAGGTCTATAAATAGAGGTCCTGCCACTCCAGTTCTCTCAGACCACAGACTCTCAGGTGAGCAGGCTTATTGTTGCACAGCCCACCGTGACAATAAGTTCTTTAGAGATCTGGGTGGTCGGAAGAAGACTAGCAGTGCTAGCATACCGATCGAGGTTCAGAGTGCCCACACACTCAGCCATTTCGGAATTGGAGAATAATAGAGAAGGCTAGTTGGTTGAAGCCCTCCGGTCATTCTCCTCCTGCAGATTGGCGTCCTTGAGGTATGAGTTTTAATTGTTGTTGGTTTATTGTATATGGCATCATGAGATATTTAACGATCTTAAAAATTTTTATTATTCCGCTGCGCCACTCTGATACGTTTTTACCGATTTATTTACCTACAAAATACCTACAAGTGATTTCACCTGGAATACCATATAAGTTGATACGAGAATCATACCTTTGCAAATGGTCATTAGGATCTATGGTACCATCATTCATTGTATTTGGGGCATCTCAAATTTTTTTGGAAAAAGGTACTATAATCACCTCAGTAGTTAATGAGTGGCTAGTTTCTTTTTCCTCTTCTAGCTCCCCATTCATTTAGGTTTCCAATTGTCTTAGTTTATCCTATGAAGGTACTAACAGAGTGCTCACTTGCCCTAACTCTTAGGTTCATCACTCATTCACCCCTTTTGTTGCGAGTTTCTCTTGTTGCCTGAGTTTGGGCATCATTCCAAGCATCTGCCTGTTAAACATTCTTGGCTATCGCAAAAAGCTGGCTGGGACCATTTGTAATAAGGATATCCTGACAAACAGCAATCCTGTTGTATCATTGTCGTTCTGTTGTTGTAGGCCTTGAAGTAGTAGTGAAATTTTCTTTGGCAATTCATTGACCATTATGGTCAATTCTCCCATGTGGCCTTCGAGTGCTGCCATCCTCATTGTCAGCCTTCTTAATACATGACCTATGATTGGTATGTTCTCTAAAGGAACCTCCACGTTCTCAATAGGATGGTTTTGGTGTCTCGCCATTGGACCGTTCTGAAGAGGCTTTTTTTGTTGGTTGATTAGGGTTCAAGGGTCTAGGGCCTTTCTTCTAGTGCCAATTATTGATGAGAAAACTTACCTTACAAATCCCGCAATGATAAGGATCCTCAAGAACAATCACGTACAGAAGATAATATAAAACACAATAAAATTTAAGTGTAGATATTAGAGAATACATAAATTTGTAAAGGTTTACAGTAAATAAGAAGGTTACATCCTTTCTTTAGTACTTAAGGTTTCACTATATTTTCAAAATTACACATGATGTAATCTGTCAAATTGTGAGTTAGGTTTCGAAGACTTATTCTCATGTATTTGTAAGTTATTAAAAGATAACCCTTACTTAATATTTAAAATATCAAATATTCAAACTCGAATATAGAGATAATCTTCACTATTTTAGATTCTCATCACACAGATTATTTGAAATTTAAATGAACAACATGTCACTTCTAAGATTCTCAAATACCATCGTCACACATCAGTAAAATGGCTATATCATGATGGTTAAAATAACTAGAATTTTGTCAACCCATCAACACTTAGCTTTAATAATATCTATATTCATTTTTACACCTTAAAGGGATTAGAAATTTTATACAATGATGAGATTATTTATTTAATGAGATTTTTTTTCATTCAACCAAATATAAAAATCATATTTATTTCAACTTTGTAAATTTTGTTTTTCCTTTATCTAAAATTTGGTTCATGTTTGGTTCTCAAATATAGCTTAATCAAACTTTTAAGTTACATTACATTGGTTTTTGGGCCAATCTAACTTAATGTATTCTAGCCTAGAACAATACATTTTTTTTTTTTTTTACCATTACACAATATCTCTTAGCCTTGGGTACTTTTTGTTATTCTCTTCCATGTAAGCTCTGGTCTTGGTCTCTTCTTATCCATACCAAATCAGTGAATCCTTATATTTTTTTTTATTTTTACTAAAGCCTTTCCTCTCCAACTTCCTCATTTGAGATTCTCGAATTTTTTCAGACTGTCAGTGTACTTCTCCTATATTTCCTCCTTTCTCTTCATCACTATGGCTTAGCATTGTCGAGGCTCTAAGAGATTCTTCATTGATCTCCCATTGTTATGTTAATTTGAGTGTTTTTCAATAACCCAACCCAATGATTCTCTCCCTCAGTTTAAAAACCCTTTCGAGCTTCTCCATAGAAGTATTTGTTATGTCTTTTAAATCCTAGGGTTTTGGAGTTGTTAAACCAAATCCTCTTTTTTCCAATTTCTATGGTTTTGGCCACAATTGGTTTAATGGGCTATCACGATGGGGAAAGTGCTAGTAGCCAAATCGGGTAGGGGCAAACAATTTAGGCTCCAAGATTTCCTCCTAAACTTCATCGAACCCCCAAACACATCCTTACTCATCGCATAGGCCTTTCACTATTTCCATAGTCATAAATTATATAATCCCTCACCTGTTTCGTCTTGCCTAACCTTCCCTCCAATGCTATTTACTCATCCTTGGGCTCTAATTCGATAACCCTTAAACAACTCTGCTATGAAACGTATTCTTAAATGGTTTATTGCAATGCTTTATATATGGTTTATTGCAATGCTTTGTATCTAGTTTGAAGCTGTTGTTGATGATATTTTGCCCTTATTTTGTGTGTTTTGGAGCTTTTCAATTATTTTCCTTGATCTCTAGTGTTGTTGAACCTATGTTTATGTTGTTTCCTTTTATAAATTTTTTTTTTTTAGGTATATACAGAAGTTGGCCAGTTAGAATTTTGTTGGTGTTAAGCAATAGATTGATTTTCCCTATGTTTTCGTTTTTTTTTTTTTTTTGTAATGATTTCTGTCCAAGGAAATTCTTATGTTTCTATGGTTTTTAGCATGCGTTTGGTTAACGTATTTTTTTGACATTGCATTTAAATGCAATGCAATTTTCCTCCAAATACAAAAGTATTTCATTCAAATACAAATCACATCACATTTTAAATCAAACACAATTACTATTTGTTATTTCACTTTTTCTATTACTTTTATTAATTATATCATATATTCTCTCTCTCTCTCTCTCTCTCTTTTTCTCTCTACTTTTACCCATCACATCACATATTCATTATTAAAATACAATTCAAATACTTTTCACCCAAACACACATTACATTCAAATGCAATGCTAATGCTTTTCCTCCAAATACAAATTACATTGAATGTATTGTATTCAAACGTAATGCCAATGCAATGCGTTCAACAAACGAGACCTTAGTTTGTTCCAATTTTATTACTCACGTGATATGGATTGAAAGCCTCTGTATTTGTTATCTAGATCTTGATTTCTAGATATGATATTGGTCCCCATTTTTTACTGGTTTATTGTAATGTTTTTGTTGTTTTATTTTACATATATGAGCTGTTTAATTATGAATAGATATTGGTCAGTTCTAATTTTGTTGGTTTGGAGTTTTTTATATGGCGTAGAACTAGTAATTAATTCCTAGAATTGTTGTTGGTCCCTATTCTTTATTGTTTTTTGTTGTTCCATTTCACAAATATAACCTGTTTAGTTAAATGGCTTAAATATAGTAATTGATTTTCCTTAATTTTCCTGCCATTGCTATCATTCATTACATGTCTGCCCTTTCATGTTGCTTGGTTTGAACATGGTTTGCAGCTTCCTTGAACTTAGTTCTTAGCTATAATGTATATGGCCTATGATTTTTCATTAAAATTTTGTCTGATTGGTGTGATATACACCTAATGCAATATACTAGTTGCTGGAATTATTTTTTCCTTGGTATTTGTTGTATCAGGCACTATCATGCTTTAGACGATATATGAGTGAGTTATTAGTTATACTGAGCCATCGAATTTATGTTTTATCTTTAGTGTATCTCTATATATGTTGTTTTTATTGCTTAAAGGAAATGACTGGGTGACCATGTAATGACAAATACAAATGGACTAATAGGATAGAAATTGATATTCAGAGGTAAATGGATTCCTTTCTATGTATAGTGGAAAGTATCCTCAAAATGATGATTTTGAGCTGTTGGCCATTAAATTTAATTTTAAATATAGGAAAGGGCCTGAATGCTATGCCTCAACCTTATCCTAAAAAAGGGACAGGATGAGAAAATTATATAGAGGTTGGAGTACTCTATAAGCACACACAGGACCTAGCAACAATCCTACAACTAATACAATCACCTACACAAATGAATAATGGAGACAAGTTATTAGTGTAATGGCTTTATTAATTTAGACATCTTACTAGATCTTACTTTAATGGTTCATACTTCCAAATAAATATCATACATAGGAGATTGTAGAGTTTAATTGTTGATTATTTTTCCATCGAACAAGTGCATAACTACTATAACCACCTCCACTATCATGGATTGAAGATCAAGGACCTGTAGTATAATGTTTTTGAGAAGTCACATGCTGCCAGAGCTAGTTACTACTGATCATTTTTGTGTCCTACTACAAGAAACTCGTATAACAACTACAACATGTCCACTGATAATGACTACATTCCTAAGACGCCTAAGGCTGATCCAATAATGTTTAAAGATCCATACAATGGATCATTCTACAAGGGAAGCAACCAAGGTGGTCTTTGAGAACATCCGAGAGAGAAGGAAAAGGCAAAAAGAGCAAGCAGACTTAGCTCTATAATCCGAAATGAATAAGATTACTAGTTACCTTCGGGCCAAGTCTACTAGAACAGACAGTGGGGAGGCAAATAGCCAGAATGATCTATTCAAATAATGCATCTCCGTCATAAAGGTATGGGTGTTGCTTGTTAGTACCATAGGACAATGTCATCATTTCCTACATTGGATAAGGACGATCAACCTAATTAACGAGGTTGTTGAAGATGATTTTATGTAGACGTAGCCCATGAAAGAGTTTAAGTGAATTAGCAAATTTGCATGTTTTGGTTTATAAACAAATTTTTCCCTTGGATATTTTTATTACATTTTTTTCTCTAGAGATATGGTGGACGTAATTAGATTTCCTTAGCATTTTTTCCTTTTTAATTTGACAGGTTTATAATTTTTATCTTAGTTAATTACAATATGTGGTTTTATTACTCCTACGTTATTATATGTATGTTTGTTTGCAAATTGGTTAATTCTTACTTAGTTGACTATTCGATATTATTAAAAAGGTTGTTAGTTTACAAATATACCATTTACTTTTAAGTAGGTGTGTTTAGCATGAGGGATCGTAGTAATAACTCTAGGTCTAATAGTGAGAACGAAGTAATTACTTTAGCGGTTGTTGACTCATAGGCCAAAATGAGTCAACATCAATGTAGCCTGCAACCAATGCACAATAGTAGTTTAACAGGTACAATGAGGGTGGAATAGTTGTTATGCAGACACAACAACATTATAAAGAATTTGGTCTACATGGATGCAAGGATATTCAGACTACTACAACCGACCCACAAGCTGAACATGAACAAGCAGCTATTCATTTGCTTGACGATTATTTGTCAAGGACAATCCAATATATTCATGTCATATTTTTTTTTCAACACTCATCAGAAACAACTTCCCATTGGTTCTTCATAATAATGAAGGTGAATTGTATAGGAAATAAATCGGTAAACACATATCAGAGTGAGGCAACGGAATAATAAAAATTTTTCAAGATCGTTAAATATTTCATGATGCCATATACAATAAACTAACAACAATTTAAACTCATACCTTAGAGGACGCCAATCTGCTAGAAGAGAATGATCGGAGGGTTTCAACCAACTAGCCTTCTCTACTATTCTCCAATTCTCGAATGGCTAAGTGTGTGGGCACTCTGAACCTCGATCGGTATGCTAGCACTGCTAGTCTTCTTCTGACCACCTAGATCTCTAAAGAACTTATTGTCACAGTGAGTTATGCAACAATAAGCCTGCTCACTTGAGAGTCTGTGGTCTAAGAGAACTGGAGTGGCAGAACCTCTATTTATAGACTTGCATGAGGTGATCCTCTGAATTCGAACTGGATTAGGAGAAGATTTTCTTCCTTATCTAACCATAAAATCTGAAAAATCTAGGCCTTATCCAACCATAATGAATTCAGCCACTTTAAGGATTTTTCATTCAAAATTCAAACAGGATTTTAACTAGAATTTTATCTCCTCATTCCCCCATAAAAACCGATTCCCCTTTATGCCAAAAACATGACTAGATTCGGTCATTAAAGTGTGAGGAGAATCAAAATCCAAATAGGATTTTCTAGCTTGAATTTTATCTCATCCTTATCCATAAATAACCGAAAATCTCTTTGAGATTTTCCCTCAAAATTTCGGCCACTTTTAGGAAGGAGAGAATCCAAATTCAACTAGAATTGAAACTTGAATTTTTCCCTGAATCTTATCCACAAAAAATCTGAAAATTCTAGGAGGATATTCCTCAAAATTTTTGACCAAGTTAGTTAGGATTAGGATTCAAAATTCAAGTAGGATTCAAACAAGATTTTCCTCTTCATAATCCAACTCAAATTCAAATTCTAGCCTTGTGGAATTATCCATAAAGAATTTGAATTCCACTTGGACTGTGATTCAAAATTTGAATTTAAAATTTCAAATTCAAATTTCAAATTTCAAATTTCAAATTTCAAATTTCAAATTCAAATTTCAAATTTAAATTTCAAATTCAAATTTCAAATTTCAAAATCCACAAACAGTTGTATTTCAAATTCTTGTTCTCATGGATAATTTTCTACAACTCCAATCCAATCTCAAATAAAATCGTAGCAACTTTATTTGGAGTTCGAATAATTGTGTACTCTATTATCCAAAACAAAATCTGAATTCAACTGGAGAGAATCTTATCCACCATCCTAATCCTAGGTCAACACCATCCATGCATAATCAACTAGCCAATAGCATACTCAAATCAATTTGCCAATCGTTAAGGAATTATGTGGAGCTAGTAGATGGACCAATTGGACATATATAATCGGGCTCCCGTAAATCCATATGATCATCATTCTATACCGAACAACTAAATCAAATGATCACTAATTTCAGAGTCACACCACTATAAACCTGAAACTGAACTCCCAATTATATACCGTATTACGTAAGCCTGTGACAAGCTATTGTCCAATGACCTTGTCATGTATGCAGAACCCTCATATGATATCCATGATCAGCCTTAAGTCAAAGTCCGTTTAATCCTACTGATCAGGCTATCTTAAAGTTCCATTATACTACCAAATAAGAAAATGATTATTCACCAAATGTGAATAAGAAGTCATCCACCCAGTAGACGACCCAAGGCCTTGTCCATTTTCACATCTAGTATAATGCCTTTAAGAGGATACCCTTAACTCCTTATTAGAGCTATGATTCCGATATCTGTAAACAAACCCTTCATCGTATACAAGTCATGCACCCAACGAACCGGTCTATAAGCTTACTACCTCTGAGATGCTTTAGCCATTGGAACATCAAAGTACACAAGTCATATACATGAAGTAGTTCATTCACTCAGGATTAAGGTTACTGCACAATGAACGTCAAAATCAGATTGATCCACTCATAGCGAACTACGTAGATCAATCACGCTTTAGTCCCCGGTCTAATATGTCACCACCAAGCAACATATGTATATCTCTACTTGGGAGTCTATGCTCCAGACAGTCAAGATAAACCATCCCACTTTAGACAACATAATAGTCTTAACGTGAGTTAGATGCTCGGTCTAACCCCATAGACTATAGACCTTAGTTTCGACCGCTTACTTTAGAACATTGTCTTTTCGCATACAAAAGTCCATTGCATGCAACATTCTAACAATTTTAACATAAGCAGTCAGTGAGCCATATTTGCTTACATTTACTTTAACATGTAAATAGAATGAGGACATACATCGATGTAATGAATAACCTCTATATATAATTTTATTATCCAGTTCAAAATAAATACATCAAAATGTCTCTAAGGCTTAGGACATTTCCTAACAAATTGTGTGTTGAAAGACGATTTCATAATCCTACCAAATTATGACCAAGTTCAAAGCATAATTCGAACTAATGCTTACAAATATCGTCCTTGGTTTGATGTAAGTCCAAATTTAGTGTTCAATACATAATCTAGTGTTTTACTAGTTTTATTCCAATAAGCATTGACTGTGTTCGTTTCTTGTAGAATGCATTGGTGCAATAGATGACACACATATTCCATGTGTACCCCAACCAGAAAATAAGGACGTATAGAGGAATAGGAAGGGTCAGAATACCAAAAATATTTTTGGCTATTGTTGCATTTGACATGACATTTAGTTATATGTAATCTAGGTATGAAGGATCATATCACGACACAAGAATGCTTGACGAGGCAATAATGGGCATGGATATCCTATAACACCTGTAGGTATTATTAATTTTCGATTCATGTTAAAAAAAGATATTTACAATTGCACCAAAATAGCTTAAGTAAAATATCTATGACAACCTTTGACTAGGTAAATTCTATTTAACGGATTCCTGGTACTCCAACAAGGATTGTTTCCTCACACCTTATTAAGGGGAAATGTATCACCTACCCAAGTATTCTAGGCGTAGTGTCAGGCTCCAAATACTTTTAGAAATGTTTAATTATACATATTCTTCCTAGTGAAATTGTATTGAAAGAACATTCGAGGTATGGAAGGCACGATTCAATATTTTAACAGGGATCAACAATTACCTATTTGAGAAAACAATCCATGATTCCAGTTGCATGTGCTATTGTTCACAACTTCATCAAGAGAGTACAGATACATGATACTCTTGTAGATAGATATGCAAACGATGTAGTCCCTATTGTGGAGCATGGGGATGCTAATGCAGATTTAGTTGTGGATGATGATGATGTCGGTTGTAGTTGGAGAACCAATACATATTCAAATTCAGGGAATAAAGGTGAGATGAGTAAGAGAACAGACTTTATTGCCTCACAAATATGGGCCTGATTTCAAGAAAGGCCATAGTCTGGGTCCTATTGAATTTCAAATGTCTTGTACATCGAACTATATTTGTGAACATCAATATTTATGTTTATATAGTTTCATTCATTTGTCATTTGATTATCCTCAATTGTGTACGGACAATGAACAACAGTTTCGTTATTATTTAGGTTTTTTTTTTTCATGCCTTTGTTTTTTTTTTTTTTAAATCCAACATGTTAGTTAATGAGAGAAAGACAAAATTTGTTTCACCTTTCTAGTGTCTCCTGTATTGATATTCAACAACCATGACAATAATAACATTGACCATGGTTTTTTTTTTTTTTTAATTCTTTCCATACAATCAGCTAGATCAAAGGAAAAAAGATGAGTCATGAAGTTAGTTATTTTTTTATTAATATTACAAAAATTAAATATATAAGTATTTAATTTAACTATTTTTTTCAAAATTTTCATTTCACTGGTCAAACATACTTTTCAAGATGATATTAAAAAAATTTCAAGCTAAACTATAAACAAATAAACAAAATATTTTATTTAACTTAATTTTTAAATTATATTAAGTTAAATCTGTGAATCAAAAAAACTCTTAAAAATTAATGAGTAAATGATATGATCTGTTTCCCTTTTCTTAGTGGGCGTTTAGATGATGCATTGCATTCGTATTGCATTTGAATATAATGTATTGAATGTAATATGTGTTTGGATTAAAAGTATTTGTATTGCATTCAAATGCAGTGTTTGTTTAGATGAAAAGTATTTATATTGCATTCAAATACAGTGTTTATTTGGATGAAAAGTATTTAAATTTATTGTATGTAATATGATTGATAAAAATAGAGAAAGAGAAAGAAGATAATATGTAATATGATCAATAAAAATTATAAAATAATAAAATAATAAATAATAATTATATTAAATTTAAATTATGATATTATTAATATTTAAATATAATATTTTTATATTTAAATAAAAATTATATTATATTTAAACATAAGGTAAACATAACTTTCTTATTAAACACTCTCCTAGACTTTATTTTCACCGGATTGCGTAAGCCAATTTAATAAAACATGACCATTTGATTCGTATATAGTGAGACAGCTGGCCAAAATTATTATTTATTTTTTTGAACCCTTTTGACAAAAAGAGAACTTAATTTAAAACTAGGTTCACTTACAAAGGGTTGGTCAATTTCCATAAATAGAAAAAAGAAAATGACGGCCGAATTACGCAAATGCGAAGTAACACTTTTTCTTGTTTTTCTACCAAAAAAAAAAAACACTTTTTCGTGTTTGATTTAACCTTCATGTCAGTATAAAATTATTTTTCAAGATTGTGACTCAATATTTAAAATAAATAATTTTAGGTTACCTACAAGTTAATCTTATTAATAATCATTATTATTGTTATTAATAATATAATTCTCATCTCTTGAAAGAAGTGTAGACAAACAACAAAATAGATATAAATCTATATATGATTTTGTTTTGAGAATAGTACATAAATATATGATCCTTTACAAATTATATTGAAATTGTAATCCTTTATTTAATTTTAATGTTTCAAATTATATATAACTAATCGTATTATAATACACTGTTGAAAGAAGTTAATGGGACGTTTGTACTATATTTAAATATAATGTTTGTTTGGATGAAAAGTGTTTGAATTGTATTATATGTGATGTGATTAATAAAAGAGAAAGAAAAAATAGAGAGAAAAAAAGAATATACAATGTCATTGGTAATAATAGTAGAAAAAATGTAATAGTGAATAGTACTTATATTAAATTTAAATTGTAATGTGAGTGATATTTGAATACAATACTTTTACGTTTAGATGAAAATTACATTGCATTAAAAAGCAATGTGGTAAATAAACAAGACATAAATGTTGAGATATAAAAAATTATTTATAAAAAATTTCATATTTTTTAAAATGATATATCATAAAATTATTAATTAGATACTATTTAGAATATTAATATTTAAACAAAAGACTTCAATTTGCTAAATTGATGAAGAGAATTAACAAACAATCTTAGAATTGATAAAAGCCACTTAATTTCCAAGTTAATGATCCTGTATTTTAATACTAAATTTAGCCATCCAAGCCAAAAAAAATTGAAGATTATACAAAACTAATATAAATCTATTCTTTTAATTAAAAAAAAAACCAATGGTTAGAGCTATTAAATTGGGAGGAATCACGTGCCCACATGGGACTACTAGCACCAAAAATCCAATTCTCCAAAAAAAAAATTCTATACATTTTCTTTGCTTCGGAAAAAGAAAATCATATTATTTCTTTTTGCTCGTTCAAGCAAAAATATCATATAGTTTTTTACATCAAAAAAATATTATATAGTTTTTATTTAAAATACAAATCTATATATATTATATAGTTTATTCACCAGTAACCGGCTACTAAAGGCAAAGAGGAAAGAGACAAAGTCAGCCGCGAGAGGGAAAAATTAAATTATATAACGTAAATGAAATAGCAAGGCGGTAAAAAGAACCATTTTTTTTTTAACTCAATTAAAGAGGTTAAAAATTATTTGACACTGATTGGAACTTTTTTTTTTTTTTTTTTACAGCGAAGTAAATGAGGACCGTACGGTCGAGTTCCAAGAGAGTTGACCAAAGTCCCCGATGATGAGAGAGTTGCGGATACTATTCCCAATGAAAACGGCGACCTGTCTGGACGACCAAACGGCGCTTTTTAGGGTTAAATCTGTCAACTGCCAAATCAAGCGGCAACCAGATCACTGTGTTTTGCAAAGGATCAACAAAAATGACGGATTCTTATATTTAAAAAAAAAAAAAAAGAAAAGAAAAATATGATCATAATCACCCCTAAAAATGGGGTAAAAACGAGGCGTTTCAAAAATAAAATAATAAATAAATAGAAAAAATAATAAATAAATAATTTTGAAATAATTATTACATTTTACATACATACATATATATATTTTCTGTTTTCACAATTTTTTTTTTAATTGTGTTGTTTATTCACTAGTTTGCTAAGTTATTGTATAACGGACGTAAATAAAATAATAAATAAATATAAAAAATAATAAATAAATAATTTTGAAATAATTATTACATTTTACATACATATATATTTTCTGTTTTCACAATTTTTTTTTTAATTGTGTTTTTTATTCACTAGTTTGCTAAGCTATTGTATAACGGACGTAAATATTACTTTTTTCAAGCAGGACATAAAGATGACTTATTTACTACATTGTTCTATTTTACTTTTTTCAGCATGTATTATATAAAAACACAAGGCTTTCATTTTAAACTTCTGATTTGTTCAAAAAATAAATCTTTTTCTTTGAAAGTATATTTCCCCAGACAAATTGCATGTTTGGTTTCTAACTTTACAAAGATTAAAAATTGGATGGAGTATATGGCACAACGTGAGATTTTTTGTTAAATTTTTAAGGTTAATTAACAAAAGGGATAATTTTATACTCTTTTAAAGAGTTTAGGAATCCTTGGGCAAAAAAAAAAAAAAAAAAAAAGGAAAATCAAATTGCAACTTCATAAAAAATGTTTTGGATCACAACCCCCCCACCCACCCCCCCCCCCCCCCCCCCCCCCTTTTTTTAAATATAAATTAGGATATTTAGCAATGACACCTGCTAAACTTGTTATATTTTGACAACTTACCTCCAAACTTTTAATTTTGATAATTCATCCCTTAAATTTAGTATCGGGTATTTGGTAAATATATTACATTTATATTACGTTTAAATGCAATGTATTGAATACATTTTATATTTAGATAAAAAGTATTTACTTTGCTTTTGAATACAATGTGTGTTTGAATAAAAAAATATTTAAATTGTATTTTAGAGATGAAAGTTAATATGATTAATAAAAGTAGATAGAAAAAATATGATAAAGAGACAATATAATGTGAATGGGAAAAAATTATTTTAAAAGTAATCTAGAATAATAAATATATTTGAAGTAATATTGAAAAGTATTGTATTTAAATATAAAACTTTTATATTTGAATGAAAACTACATTGCGTTTAAATACAATATAAATACAAAACTGTAAATAAACGTCGTATAAATTTTTATAATGTATCCCTTTTAATTAATATTATATTATATTAAAAATTTAAAATTGAAAATTTTGTATTAGAATTTACATTAAATTAGAAAAATGTTGTCATATGTAGGGCACATTGCCACGGTTAGTTTACAGGGGTAGAAGATTTAATTCATAGATGTACATTATCACAACTAACAAATTTAAAAATTAAATTATAAAAATTAAAAAATTTTGAGAGCAAGGCACTAAAAGTAAAAGGTCATAATTTTAAGGGCATCAGTATTAAATGCCCGCAAATTAATGAACAGAAATTAAACAGCAAAAGTATCAAAGTACAATAACTAATTCGGGATTTAACATTATTTTTTCCTCCTGTTACCGTCAGTGTAATTGAGTATGGTTTGAAGCTGATGAAAAGGGTTTCAGTTGCTTTTTCCTCGCTCCCACATTTAAGGTAAAGGCTATAAATAAAAATAAAAATAAAAATAAAAATAACGACTGAAATCACTGTTGACTTTTATTATTATTTTTATTTCTGAAAACGACTAGTGAGTGTATAGGCTTCGTTCTGCATCACGTATTCAAGCACGTTGACAAGAAATTCCAAGAAAACAAAGAAAGAAATGTTCAGAAATTATCTCTAATTACTATTCTTAAAAAAAGGGATTAAAATAGGAATTATGAATTGTACTTTTGCCGATCCGTAAATTACATTATTTTAATAGTTTAATTAACTATTTAATAATCTGATTTATTATTTGAAACAATTATAATCACGTATTAAATATTTATAGACCATAACCGTCTAAATGATTAAAGGTAAAAATTACAACTTCCACTGTAATTCTTTAAAAATAAAAAACATGTTAAATAATTGTCTATGGATATATCATATAAGCATAAAAAAGCTGAACACCATTTTGCTTATATGCTTAGCTAAAGGATGAAGAAGGGTACGTCAAAAAATAAAAAATAAAAAATAAAAAATAATGCTATGCAACTATGATAATGTTTACAAACTGGTGAACAACGGCTTTGTTAAAAAAAAAAAAAAAAAATCAACTAACCACAACAAATAACAATAACAAATTACTTTTTAAAAAGAAGAAATTATATTAAAAAAAACGAACAACAATAAATATTTAACAGAAAGATCTAGAGTATCACTTTTCCTTGTGAACGTTACGTTTAATGGCCCAGACATAAACGCAATTATTAAAATTATCCAAGCATCCACTTCTTCTTTTTTTTTTTTTTTTCCTCGCGATGATTGTATGATAAATTTATATATATACATATACACACATAAAAATATATATTATATGCTTATTCCAATCCCCTTTCGTGTTACATTTGTATAAGATATACCATTCTAAACCGTGCTCTCGCTATGGAATTCCAAATTCATAATAACAGGTCAAATTATACATCCTTTCATTTAAGGATATGATAACATTATTCTCTAAAAAAGAGTAAAAGAAAAGAAAAGATATGATAACATTATTTTCCAAAATAAAAATAAAAGAAGAAGATATGATAATATTAAATGATCTCACCACGCTTTAGTTTCTTACTAATACAATTGGGTTTTTTAATGATGTCATAGATTTCTCTCTCTTACCTTACTATAATTAAGTGGGGACTCCTTAAGAAAATCTTTTTATATTCTTGGCAAGTAGACATCGAATGGGATTAGTTAAGTCATATTCATACAATTCTAACGGTCCTTAGGTTTGGTAAATATTTATTAATGAATCAAGAGTGGAGGTCATGCTAGCACAATAAAATCTCTTCCGTGGTCATTTTTGAGGTCGAAATTTGCATAAGTCAATTTCGAATCATATCCACATGTAATGTCATCACAACTCACATCAGCGTTTGACAATTTCATTTCGTCAAATCAATGCCTATGAAGAAAAGGGGGAAAAAAAAAGCAGTTTTGCAATAGCATTTCTTATTATTATTATTATTTGTTGTGAATAAAGATTTTTATTTAAAAAAGAAAATCTTTTGTTATCTTATAGTTTATAGTTTTTTGGTAATCGTATTTTCTTTTAATTACGTTTGAATATAATTCATTTTTTAAGTATTGTATTTAGTTGAAAAGTATTTGTTTTGTATTTGAATAAAATGTGTGTTTGGATGAAAAGTATTTTAGAGTTGAAAAGTTGATGTGATTGGTAAAAATAGAGATAAAAAGTTAAAGTTGAAAAGTTGATGTGATTATTTTAAAAACCTTTTGAATAGTAATTATTTTTGTAGCATTATTGAAAAAGATTGTATTTGAATGTAAAACTTTGTGTTTAATATAAAATTACATTACATTTGAATACAACAACATTAAAAAACGTTTGTCAAACGAGCACTTAGTTATCACATTGGGATCCCTCTCTAAGATCAAATTCTATCAGAAAGCATAGACCATCTAGCCTAGTTACTTTAAGCATTAGTTAGACCATTCAGCCTCTTAGGGATAAAAACAAAATTCAAATTATCAAACTTAAAAGTTTTCTTCAAAATTTATGATATGAATTACGCCAAGAACTAGCGAAACCTGTAATTTTAAAAAGTATTTAAGATCGTTTTACAATCAGGTTCGAATGGAATGATCACAACTTATTATTTATAAAAAGGTAAAAACTGTAGTATAGTAAAGACGTCAAAATCAGTATTAGAAAAACTGATTGATAGGTCAAGTTTAAAAGCCATAGAAAATTCTGATAAGTTCAAAAAGTTTGTAAAAAACTAAAGAGAATCATTCTCACTTTTTTGAATAAATATCTATATTCTTTATTTGTATGAAACACGCCTATAAATAGGTTGAAAATTATAATCCAAAATTCAAAAAATAAAATATTCTGAAAATTCAAAATTTAAAATTCATAAATCTACCTGAAAATTTAAAGTTTGAAAAACCTAAATCTAACCTTTAAAATTTAAACTTTAAAAATCCCCTCCTACTATTCACACTTATCAACCCCTAAGAAAAAGACTAATTTAAGATTCAAAAACCACTTGAAAATAGCCCATGCCAGTTAGTTATAAAGACAAGCTATTTAAAATTCATAGCACTCACTTAAAGATCTACACACAATTCAACTAGGAGATTTATTTGAATTTTAAATAAAAGAAACAAAATCTACTTAATCTAAAATTTAAACACTTAAATATAATTTGACACTGTTCATAGACACTATTTACGTGTAAATAAAGGTGGCCATATATGCCATATATATGTTTGCTTGTTATTGATACTCTTCCATAGTTGCTTTAACAACTTGGACCAATTGTGGCTCACCATCAATAGTGAACATGCATCTTAGCTTGTTGAATCTCCCGAATTAATCCATTAAGTACTTCTTTGAACCGTTTAGCTCGAGCTCTCATAACTAGCCCTTCCAAAACTTGAAACAGGTCTCGGTTCCATTTGTTAGCCCTAATCATGTTCTCATCATTCTCTTTCTCTTGAAAAGGATTCGTCCTTAAATCATTATTTACATCAAAAGGGAATAAATTAGAAACATTAATGCTAACATTATACTCACTAAGTAAATTCAATTTGTATACACTTTCATTGATTCACTCGAGAACTTGAAAAGGACCATCCCCCCTAGGAAGTCGCTTAGAACATCTTTGTATTGGAATTCATTTCTTTCTCAAGTATAGCCAAACCTAATCTTCAAGATCAAAAACTAATTTGTGACACCTTTTATTGGCTTGATGTTGAAGCTCCTTAGCCTCTTTGGGATTATTCCTATAAGCTTGTCAGTTTGGACTGGACGCTTCGGGTGTAAAATCAATTTAATATCTGATTTCTAAAATAGATGGTAATCGTGTGGTGTATCCTCGAGAAAGACATCCTCGTATCTGCAAAAGAGAAACAATAGTACTAGGCAAAGCCAAGTCAAGTTGGTTTGTGTTTAAAAATGTCTCATTGTACAAAAGTACAATCATTGGCTGGTTTGAAAACAACGCTATTTTGATTTCACTCACTTTTGTATAGAAATTCTTTTGTTTTCTCTCTGATTTTCTCTTAATGGGCGTAACACTCTTCTCTTTTTTTTTTTTTGGCTCACTTTTCTCAGACTCTCTCTCTTTTTCACTCATTTTTTCACTTTTTTTCTTTTGTTCACTCTCTTTTTCACTCTTTCTCTTTTGTTTGCTTTCATTTTATAACCTCACTTGATCTTCATAGACTTAACTCGGAGTTAATGGTATAAGAGCGATTGGTTGTTTGTTGAGCTTGAATGAGTACTTGTTGGTAAAACCATCATGTTTGACACATGGATCAAATTGTCATGGTCAGCTTAATAGTAAATGTCCTCCTACATCGATACTACATCACACTACACCTCAGCCGCATACTTCCCGATTCAAAAAGAAACTAAAACTTGTTTATTCACCTTCATCTCACCACTTTCATTTAACTACTACAATCTGCATGGCCATGGATGTTTGATTGTTGATAGCCCTAGTTTCTCCACTAAAGTGGTGCTAGTAATATTAGTACAACTATTGCCATCAATAATCATACTACATACCATGTGTTGAACTTGGACACCTTGTATGAAAGATATTTTCTCAATGTACCTCGTCTTCGTCCTTCACTTGCACACTTGCAACCCTTCTTGACACTAGGAACTTACCATTAACCGCATACTCCTCATCATTAATGTCCTTTAGTGGTGGCATAGAGTCATTGTCCGATTCTTCGTCAGTTTTGATTTCTCCATTTTCCCTCATCACCACGACTCTCTTATTTGGACATTGGCTTGTTATGTGACCCCTGCCCTAATATCTAAAACACTTAATATCAAGATTCCTAGTTGTGGAAGAATCAGATTCACCTTGATTTCCATGGTTGCTTGTTTCTTGCTTCTACCCAGTTTTAGGCTTAGGGGCTGGCGACTTTTTTTTTCTTTCTTTACATAACTCAGTTTCTAAGATGTGACCTCGAGTTGTAGGTAGGCCATGTGGTCCCCTGCTTCTTGAGTTGTTTCTCGATTTTCATTGGCATGTGCATCATATCTTCCAACTCCACATAATGGTACAATTCCACTGAATGGGCAATCTTCCAGTTTAAACCCATAAGAAACCTAGCCATTGTAGCTTCTCGATCATCTTCCACATTAGCTCGAATCATGGCAATCTTTATTTCTTTATGATAGTCCTCTATACTCTAGCTTCTTTCTATAAGACTTTGTAGCTTTTTATATAGTTCTCTATTCTGCCTTCTGTTTGAAACTAATTGATCCCACCAAATAATAGTATAATCAATAAATTCAATCGCGGCTAGTTTTACTTTCTTTAACTCGGAATAGTTGTGACAGTTAAACACCAACTCCTTCTTCTTCTCCCATTTAAGGTAAATGTCACGATCGGTTTTGCCTTGAAATGATAGAATCTTCATCTTAATACTACCCAATTTATTATCTTTTCGATTCCTATCTTCTCTAAACTACCCACCATATTTCTTATTGCTAACAATCGAATCCCAGCCATCTTCCTCACCAAAATTGTTCCCATAATGCTCATCATTTTCAACTCTCATTTCCCTAGGTTGATTACTCTTTCTCCTATGCACATTAGGAGCTTTTTGTGGCCGCTTTATCTGTGCATTCTGTACCCTATCCAACCGGTCATGGACCTATTCCAATTTAACCCTCATTATCTACCTAAGTTCATCCACCAAAGCCTACATATACAACTTTGGATTGACTATTTGTAGAACATCATTCAACATGATTTTTGCAAAAACAAGGTTAGAAAAGAAGAGAAACAGAAAGGACATCACAACACTCTCTCACGTGTTTCACTTGGAATTATGATTCACTCAACTCTTGTGTTTCACATAAAATAATTTGACTTTTTTCCTCTATTAATTTCACTACTCTTGCTTTTTTTCACTCATTTGATTCTTATCAAACTAATCAAACTAATCAAACAAATCAAAATTGTTGCAATAATTCTCACAAGAACTTATCAAAGATTTTCAGAGACCAAAAAGACTAAAATAATGGCTTGCGACTTTAAGTTTTAGAGACATAAAATTGAAAAAACTTGCAATCATAATTTGGTAGAATCTTGATTTCTTTAAAGAATAACTCACGTTTCTTGAATTTGATCTTTTCTTTTTTTTTTTTTAATTCAGATTCTCTCTCTCTCTCTCTCTTTTATAACCTAGATCTTTTTTTTTTTAATAATCCATAACCTTTTTTTTTTTTTTGATAATTCATAATTTTTTAGTTTTTTTTTCTGAATATTTAGATTTGAACTTCATAAAAAATGAAAAGAATAAGATAAAACCAAACAAAACAAAGAAAAAAATTTGACCCTAAGGAAAGAGTGAAATAATTCAGCCAAGATTTGTGTCTTGGACCGAAATTAGGCAAACCTAGACTAGAAAAAAAAAAAAACCCTATTTAACACACAGAGAACTTAAAGATAGGCAAACCTGAGACTAGAACTAAGCTTTGATACTAAATGATACTAACCATGCCAAGAACTGATGAAACCCGCAATTCAAGAAAGTCTTCAAGATCGTTCTATAATTAAATTTGAATGGAATGATTGTAACTAGTTACTTATAAAGAAGTAAGAACCTTGGTATAATGAAGATGTCACAATCAATGATGAAAAATCAATTGATAAGTCAAGTTTGAAAACTACAAAAAATTCTGATAAATTCAAAAAGTTCTTGAAAAAGCAAAGAAAATCACTCATACTTTTCTGAATAAACATCTGTATCCTTTATTCGTATGAAACACGCCTATAAATAGGTGAAAATTACAATCTATAATTCAAAAAAAAAAATATTTTGAAAATTCAAAATTTAAAATTCCTAAATTTACTTAAAAATTTAAAGTTTGAAAAACCTAAATCTAACCTTTAAAATTTAAACCTAGAAAATCCCTTTTTACTACTCACGTTTATCAACCCCTAAAAAAAAAAGGACTTATTTAAAATTCAAAAATCCCTTAAGAATAGCCCATGCCAATTAGCCCTAAAGACAAGCTATTTAAAATTCAAAACCTCTCTTAAATATGTATATACAAATTAGCTAGGAGACTCATTTGAATTTCAAATAAAATAAAAAAATCTACCAAATCTAAAGTTTAAACACCTAAACCTGATTTGGCACTGTTTACAGACACTGTTCCCGTGTAAATAAAGGTGGCTATGCATGCCATGCATACATGGGCTTGTTATTGATCATCTTCCATATTTGTTTTAATAACTTGGGCCAATCTTGGCCCACCATCAGTAGTGAACACGCATCTCAGCTTGTTAAATCTCTTAGATTAATTTGTTAAGTGTTTCCTTAAACTGTTTAGATTGAGCTCTCGTAACTGGCCCTTCCGAAACTTGAAACGGGTCTCGATTCCATTTGTTAACCCTAGATGGGTTTTCATCAATTTCTGTGAAGATTAAATATAGCAGCTAGTGAGGTGACTTGCTAAAAGGGATTCACTAAAACTTATACCTAAGACCATCATTTATCAACTACCCAACAAAACGCCAACTTAATGGCTTTGAGTTCAAAATCAAGTGCTCTATCAACCTCAGCATATCCTGTGTTGATTACCTTATACTCCCCTAAGTCCTGGCCAGTACTCCAAACCTAGCCTTCCCATCCTTAAAAGAGGCATCAACATTAAGAACCAAAGCCCTATTTTGGATAATTACATCTTCATCCATTTCTCCAAGAATTTCTTCTATGAAAAAATTGTCGATCTTTGGGGAGGGAGTCAAACAGAACTTGATTAGCTATACGTGAAGGTTGAATATCAATCCCCTGAAAGAACTTCTCATTTATAGCCTTCTATATGAACTCGTACGAAAACTCTGCATAACATAACATATCCGCATTAACAAGTCAGGTTGAAAACCCTAATGAGTTTTTTTTGAAATTATGTAGGCACCTCATTAACAAAAATCAAAGGGGTATCTCTGTAATTTTAGTTGACCTTTCAATAAAAGATAAAAATAAATTGGAAAATTTTAGTTTAGAGTGATATTCCAAACAAAGACTAAGTCTTTTATGTCATAATTCAAAATTTCAAGTTCTCACTTTGAAGTCTAAAAAATGACATTCTCGATAAATATTATGAGCTTGAACTATGTTTGATAAAAAAATATATCAAGATTAACTCCTTTTTTTTATATAAGAAAAAAAGGGATCAATGGTGTTTCCGTGCCCCCATCATAACGGTTATTGGGTGAGTCCATTGATCGCATTAGTGGAATGATAAGGAATCTAATCTTAGCTCTTCATAACTAACAGACTCTAAGTTTTAAGAACAGGTAATATTTAGTCTTTCTTATTAAATGTTAGACTCTTGCACATGCCATAATCCAAATGTACGGTTAATAAAAGTAAAAGTTCTAAGTAGGTATTTTTTATTATCAACCACCGCCACCGATGATGTATCAAAATTAACTTGTTTCATTTATAATACCACTAAATTCTTAAAACTTGTACAGGGATAGGTTAAAATTTATATAATATAGATAAATATGAATTGTAATAATAAAAAATAAAAATAAAAATAAGAATTAAAAAAATGATAAAAATACTATAAGAATTATGACAATGGATCGAAACGAGCCGTTAAATATAAATGATAGACAAGAACGACGTGAGCCGTGACCGATGAGCACAATATTGACCTATCTCTCTCTCTCTCTCTCTCTTTTTAATTATCTACCAAAAAAAAAAAAAAAAGGAACGTTGGAAGTGAGGAAGAGCTAAACCCTGTTGCCTAAGAACCTATCTACCAGTAATCGATTGTTGGTTAGCTGTTTGCTGGCGCTTCTCTGTGTCTACACCGGTTTCTGGACTTTTCTTGGGATCGATGCATCGAAAAAAATGGCTGTTATTTACACGTAATAAATGAAACACGAAAAGGCTAATAAAGAGTCGCTATAAGTGCCAAAACATGGCAAAATATGGTAAATACCCCATTAACTAGCCTTAATTTCATCATTTATCTCCACAACGAAATGGACCCCACCACGAACGGACAGGATCAGAATGGCTCAATCACAGTTTTGGGTCAGATAAGAACCCTGTACCTCAGACCACTATACCACCAGCCTTTGTCACTAGCAATTCACGCATGTATTGGTGAATTGAAAATGTAAGTCAAAATATTTATAACAAAAATAAAAAATAAAAGGATATTAATTATAATGCCAATCTGTTTTTTGAGGAAAAGGTAAGTTTGGGAAGACTAATGCTATAGGGTGAATTAAACTAGCCAACCACAGCCCTTAACAAGGGCAAGTTTGAAACACATTCTGATATCTCTACGCAGAGAGAGATAGAGAGAGAGAGAGGAGAGAGGGGGGTCGGTGACCATAACGTGGGAATGGGACAGTGATACCCCTAATTCCAATAGCCGACCCGTTGACTTGTTACAACAGGCGACAACCCACACCTGCCAGTCACCACCCCAAAATGTTAATCCCAATACCTCAGTTTTTACTATCATTGTTAAAAAAGAAAAGGGGTTTATTTTTATTTCATGTTTATTTTTCAAAAAGAGAGTTTTTCTCACTTTCTCCTATCTTATATAGGTATATTTCTATAATCGCATAGATCTCATATCGCACATACAGAGCCAACGGAGAGAGGAAAAAAGAATAGATAGAGAGAGGGAATTGAGATTTGGCAGCAATCAGTGATGGCTTGTCATTTGCAGTGAGTCCTTTTCGCTGATAGTAGAGAGCCCCTTAAGAAAAAAAGGGAAAGAAACGACACAAAAAACAAACAGAAAGAAAAAATAGAAACACGGGAAATAGCACGATGGGAAGAATCAGAAAGAGCGTCTTCTTGTCTCTCTTCATATAATCTCCCCACACTTTCAAAACCATTTCTTCGTTTTCCCCTCATTTCCCATATGCTATTCTTCCTTTCACCTCCCCATCTTCATCTCCTATTACCGCCACCACCATCACCACCATCAATTGATCAGCTTCTTCAAAAACACAACTAAACAATCCCATTTCCAGCAAAACAAGAGTGATTTCTTGAAGATCCTGAGAGAGAGAGGGACAACATGGTGACTGGTTGGAGAAGGGCCTTCTGCACTTCCATTCCCAAGGAGAAACACCCCAAAATCTCAGCACAAAAACAACCACCACCACTGCAAGAAGAATGTGACGACACCACCACCACCAATAAAAGCCCTAAAATCAGCTCCAAATTTGGTTTCTTCTCAAACCCATCAACCCCACGTTTACAGTCTCAGCCGGTTTCCAGTCCCAGCCTCCGCTGCCGCACCTCCACCACCACCACAACACCAACTTCCTCAGTTCCCAACAGCCCAAAACTCCAATGCAAAGTCTCTTCCTCAAACCCCAAAAAGAGCAACAATAACAACAACACAAACAGCCCCAGATTGTTCAACTTTTCCAATCCTTCCTCTCCCAAATCCCCCTCTAGCTTCTCCCTACTCAAGTCCACCTTACGTCTCTCCAAAGTAAGCATTTATTTGTTTCTACTTTTTCAATTATTCCTGTTCCCATCACTTTTGCACAGTTAAAAGCAGTTCATAACGTTTTTTGTTTTTCTTTACAGACAAGGTGTGGAATCTGCTTACAGATCGTGAAGGCTGGGCAAGGGACGGCCATTTTCACGGCTGAATGTTCGCACTCGTTCCACTTCCCTTGCATTGCGTCTCATGTCAAGAAGAATCAAATCCTTGTCTGTCCCGTTTGCAGCACCGGATGGAAGGAGCTTCCTCTGTTATCCATTTACCATGGCCAGACCGCCATGAACAGCAAGATCAACGAAGCTTCCAAGCTCAGAGACGTCAAAACAACTAACAAGTGTTTGAGAGTTTATGATGACGACGAGCCGTTGATGTCTCCGACCTCCGGCGCAAGATTCAATCCGATACCTGAGACCGACGAGAACGAAATCAGAGACGACGAAATCGGCGTCGTAGCGGAGTTTCAAGGCTTCTTCGTTAACGCGCCGAAAACGCCGCCTCAACTGATCGAGAATGGCGGTGGTAGAAGTGCGATGAACGTTGAGATGAGCCTTCTACCGGAGGCGGCGATTGTGGCTGTAGGTCGGCGCTACGAGACCTACGCGGTGGTTTTGAGAGTCAAGGCTCCGGCTATCGGCGGAACGACGTCGTCGCTGCTGAACCCGGCGAGACGTGCTCCGATCGATCTGGTGACGGTTGTGGACGTCGGAGCGACGATGAGCCGCGTGAAGATACAAATGCTGAAGCGAACGATGAGGCTGGTGATCTCCTCGCTCGGCTCGTCGGACCGTCTGTCGATCGTCGCGTTCTCCTCCGCCTCTAAGAGGCTGCTGCCGCTCAGGAGGATGACTTCCGCCGGGAAGCGATCGGCGAGGCGGATCGTCGACGCTCTTGGCGCTGTCGGTGGCAAGGGAATGTCTGTCGGAGACGCAATCAAGAAGGCCGCGAAGGTTCTAGAAGATCGCCGCGAGAAGAATCCGGTCGAAACCATTATCCTCTTCTCTGAATCCTCCTCCGCTGCCGCAAACCAGAACCGCTGCTCCTCCTCAACCTCCTCCCTGACCGTGTTCTGCACGCGCTTCTCTCACCTCAACATCCCCGTCCACGCCGTCGGCTTCAGCGAGACGACGCCGTCCGAGGACGCGCTCGCCAGGTGCGTCGGCCGCTTGCTGAGCGTTGCGGTTCAGGATCTCCGTCTCCAGCTCGGCTTCGCCTCTGGCCCGTCGCCGGCGGAAATTGCCGCCACGTACTCCCTGAGCTCCCAGCCGGCGGCGCTAGGGAAAGGTTCCGTCCGGTTAGGCGATCTGTACGCGGAGGAGGAGAGAGAATTGCTGTTGGAGCTCAAAGTCCCCTCGTCATCCGCCGGGTCCCACCAAGTGCTGTCCGTACGGTCTTCGCATCGTGATCCGTCGTCAATGGCGCTTGTCTACTCCCGAGAGCAAGCCCTCCTCGTGCCCTTCCCCCAGGCCGTCCGATCGTGCTCTACCAACATCCAACGGCTCAGGAACCTCCACGTGGTGACGCGAGCCGTCGCCGAGTCTCGCCGCCTAGCCGAGCACGGCAATCTATCCGGTGCTCAGTATCTCCTTTCGTCGGCTCGCGCTTTGCTCGTGCAATCCAGCTCGGCTACGGCGGATGAGTACTTGCGCGGCTTGGAAGCCGAGATCTCTGAGCTGAGCCGGCTCAAGGATCATCAGCTGCAGCAGAGCCAGAGGCGGAGGACGAGCAATCGGACTAACGAGAAGCCAGAGCCGCTTACGCCGACCTCGGCTTGGCGAGCCGCGGAGAGACTGGCTAAAGTGGCTATCATGAGAAAGTCGATGAACAGAGTTAGCGACTTGCACGGCTTCGAAAACGCCAGATTTTAGATTTTTATGTTTACATTTAATTTTTATTCAAATATTTTGTAATACTCAAAAAAAAAAAAAAAAAATGGAGGAAGGAAGGAAGGAAGGAAGGAATATATTTGAATATATTGAAGAAATAAATTTATAAAATTGAAAAAAAAAAAGAGGAAAACAATGATTGGTGTTAGAGATGGTGGGCCAGGCCCATAATGGCGACAATCGAAACCCGACGCCTAGGCCCCTTTCTGCTGTGGAAGGGAACGGGCAGTGGGGGTAGAAGGGGTGGGGTGACACGCTTATACACTACAATGAACTTTGATAGAATGAGCATGGCGAAAATAATACTCGTTCAAACGATGCCATAGCACACTTAGAAGATATTTATATATCTATTTATGCATATTGTGATAATTATAATTTGTTCTCATTATTTAAGCATTGTCTAATATAGCATGTGACAATTCAATTTCGTACTAAATTGTTAAACAACACAAAACTATAATTGTTCAACCATATTTATTTTAGGGGCAAATTAACGAGTGACCTTTTCATAACTCTAAATAGCAAGTTATCTGTCTTGTTCAACAGTACATCAACATTCACGCATTGACTATTTTTAGTACATATTACATTAAATTTGGATCGGTAAGAAAATCCAATGTAGCGACATTTGCACGTTCATTTTCTATACTGCTTTTAAACAAATAATTATCAGGCAATATACAAAAAAATTGTACCAACTATGAAACCTAATTCTCTAAGCTCATGGAGGAGAAATTAGAATTTTACACCTAAAAAGTTATAACGAAATTTCCAAATAATTTTTTCACCTACAAAATCTTGATGAAATTTCCTTCTAATTTCTCTTATCGCTAAGGTCAAACCTCCATAATTTTTTCCTTTACCAAATATATATTTGTATATATTAGCATTCACAATCTTATATTTTGCCATACAAAACTAAATTAGACATTGTTACTTCACACAAGTTACAAAATTGAAACTTCCCTATGTTTAGAATCATCTCTTACCAACAAGTATTTCATTACAACTCTATTTTATTTCATGTGCAAAATTGTCACAGGAAGAGATTATTCTCATTTTTATCTCTACTCTACTATGGAGCCACTAAATGTGATAATCTTAGCATCTTTCTAACATGTATATCATATCAACAATAATCACGTGCAAATAAGCATGCAGTGCAAATAAGCATACAATAATCACGTGCCAATAAATAAATCACCATAATAATTTATTGCAAATAAACACGCTCATATAGGCAATTTCCAATAAGTTTAAAACAAATAAGCATGACAACATACCAAAAATTGCCATAAATACATGCATATCAATTTTTCAAAAATAAAATACACATGTATCATATATCATATAATTAACAAATATTCTAAAATAAATAAATGCATAATAGAAATACATATACATCAGAATGTGCATTTCATTTTAAAAAAAATTTAAATAATTCGAAATTAAAAAAAATAAAATCACAGAATAAACTCAACAAATAAAAAGGAAGCACTAAACTGGTAGAAAAATCACCACAGCCTGGCAGCAACATTGTGATTTTGGCTGCTTAATTCTGGTGGTCAATAGATCGATTCTCAGCCTCTCTGTGAATTTTTTTTTGTCCTTACTTTATCCTTTTTTTTTTTGGGACAAGGAAGCTAGCTCTTGGGCCTGGCCTGGAGCTGGCCCAACAGAAGCTAGGCCGCATCACAGTAGCAGTAGCAGCAGCCTGGCCTCGTGAGGTGCGTGTGAAAGTATGGAGATGCATGTATTAACATGCAATTCACACAAATCGATCGATTCCCAGCCTCTCCGTGATTTTTGACTTTATCCCCCATTTTTTTTTTTGGGGACAAAGAGGCCAACTCTTAAGCCTGACCTGGAGCTGGTCCAGCAGCAGATCAGAAGTTGGGCTACAATCACAGATACAGCAGCAGCCTGGCCTCGACAAGCACTTGTGACTCTACGGAGGCGTGTATATAACTGTTGGAAAAACAAAAAAATATACACAACAGAATTTTAAAAATTTTTTAAGATCGAAAAAACTAATATTGTCACATATAATAAATTATCAATAATTGGATCTACCTTTTCAAGAAAACATCTTAGATATCTGAGTCAACGTTGGAAATACGGGAGGACAACACTAGGAAGGGCTTTAAGTAACTAGTTTTCCCCGTTATTCTCCAATTCTAAGACGGTTGAGTGTGTGGGCATCTGTTTCCTTGATTGGTACACTGCGCGGCTTGTTTCCTTCTAATCACCTAGGTTTTTATGAATTTATTGTCACATGATTTGTACAACAATAAGTCAACTTATCTGAGAATCTGTGGTTTAAGGAAAAGAGGAGTATTAAAACCTCTATTTATAAAATTGCATGAGGTAACTTTTTAAATTTTAAATTGGATTAAGAAAAGATTTTTCTCTCTTATTCAAATCCAAAACTGATTTCTCCTTAGGCCAAGAATCACTTAAATTTTCGACCACACTAGGGATTAAGGGATTCAAAATTTAAACAAGATTCAAAACAAGATTTTTTCTCTCCTCCTTCACCAAGAAATCCGAATTTCCTCCCTGAGGAAACCCCCACAAAATTTGGCCACTTTGGAGTGAGAAGATTCAAAATTCAAACAAGATTTAAATAAGATATTTCTCACTCTATTCGTTTGAAATAATATGAAAATCCTCCCTAAGAATCCCTTTTAAAATTTTTGGCCATAGCAAGATTTGTGATTCAAAATTTGATTCTAATTTCAAACTCCATAAATCTTGTGATTTTTGGCATGGATAATTTTTCACAACTCCAATTTAAATTTAAATAAAATCACGATAACTTTATTTGAAATTCAAATAATTGTATAATCTCTTATCCAAAACAAAATTCAAAATTCAAATTAATTGAAAATATTATCTTCCATCCTTATCCTTATGGACACAACATTTGATTGTGCAAGAACAAGATTTTGTTTAATTCAAATTCAAATAAGATTATCTTTTAAATTTCAAATATTTATTTAAGATAAGATTTTCAAAATTCAAATTAATCTTATATTTGATTTTCAAAAATAAAATACAATTAATTTAAATTTCAAATCTTGTTTTCTAAAATAATTATTAATTAAATATTTATCCTATTTATTAATAATACAAAATTATAATTTTGCCCTTTTCGGCACACAGAGAAAATGCCTACAACCTGTGGGAGGCTGATTTGCATTTTTCTCATCATTAAATGCAAAACAAAGGACCTAAGGCCCTATGAATCCATGTAATCATTGTTCTATACCAAATAACTAAATCATTAAATGACCCAAGCCACAAAAGAATATCCCGATCAACTACCATCTTTAAGGAATTATACGGAGCTAACAGAGAGACTGATTAGACATATATAATCACGCTCTTATGAATCTATGTAATGATTATTCTATACCCAATAACTAAATCACATGATCATTAATTTCAGAATCATTCTACTATAGACTTGAAACTAAACTCCTAATCATATTGTAAATTATGCAAGCCTTAGAATAGATACTATCTAATGACCTTGTCATTAATGCAAAACCTTCATATGATATCCATGATCAACCTAAGTTAAAGTCTGTTCAACCTTTTGATCATATTATCTTAAATATCCATTATACACCCGATAATAGAATGATTATCCATTATATGTGACTAATAACTCATCTGCAAAGCAAATGACCTAACGCCTTGTCCATTCTCACCAATCTAGCATAATGCCTTTAAAAGAATAACCTTAACTCTGCATAAGAGCTATGATTCCTTATCTATAAGCAATCCCTCCA
Source organism: Antiaris toxicaria (assembly GCA_035233585.1). NCBI lineage: Eukaryota > Viridiplantae > Streptophyta > Magnoliopsida > Rosales > Moraceae > Antiaris > Antiaris toxicaria. The sequence goes on from CP141157.1 coordinate 28,612,195, forward strand.
TCATATGTGTACTGTGAACCCAACGAATCAGTCCATTATCTTACTATCTCTGAGACGCCTTGGCCTTTAGAACATTAAAGCATACTAGCCATATACACGGAGCTGTTTACTTACTCAGGATTAAGGTTGTTCCATAATGAACATCAAAAGCAAATCGTTCCACTCATAGTGGACTATATAGATCAATCACGCTTTAGGCTTAGTCCAATATGTTACCATTAAACAATGTATCTATGTTTCTACTTAGGAGTCTAAGCTTTAGACAGTCAAGATAAACTGTCCCCCAAATTGGCTTTAGACAATAGAACAGTCTTAACATAAGTTAGATACTTACTCTATCTCCATAGACTACGGACTATAGATTTAGACCACTTAACCTAGAATATTGTCTTCTCGCATATAAAAGATTATTGTATGTAACATTCTAGTAGTTTAACACAAGCAATTAATGAGCCATATTTGCTTACATTTACTTTAACATGTAAATAGGTTGAGGACTTTTGGCAATGTAATAAATAACTTCTAAAATATTTTATTAATCAGTTCAAAATATTGAAATACATTAAAATGTCTTTCCTGCTTAGGCCATACCTAATAATCTCCTACTTACCTTAAGCTAGTAAATGTGCCATGTTACGCATTCTCATTGCCTCGACATGCCTTTTAAAGCTCCTAGCCACTAGAGTTTTAGTAAAAAGGTCAGCAATGCTATCCCTGGATGCGATCTTACATACATCTATTAGTTTTCCTTCCACATACTCTCTAATCATATGGTATTTCTGATCAATGTGTTTGGGCCTCTTGTAGTGTCTCGATTTCTTTGTGTTGGCAATCGCTGCACCATTATCACAATAAAGTGTGATAAGCTTCTCAATACCTAGAATGATCTCAAGGTCTCCTAGAAACTTATCGAGCTAAACCGCTTCTTTAGATTCCTCAGCCGCAGCCATGTATTTAGCCTCCATCATAGAGTCTACAATGCAGGTTTATTTCACGCTCCTCCACATTATGGCACCCTTTCTGAGCAAAAACACTGATCTTAAATTCAATTTTCTAGAATCTTTACAAGTTTAAAAGTCTGAGTCCGTGTATCCTAGAGGTGTCAGGTCCCCTCCAAAATATACCAGCATATAATCCCCTGTTTTCTTTAGATACTTAAGTATATGCTTCACGGCTTACCAATGCTTGGTTCTGAGATACGCTTGATATCAACTTACGATACCTACAGCAAAAACAATTAGGAAATGCCTTAAGCATGAAAGACAATTTCATGTATTTCATTTATTTTGAAGTAGATATTAAAATTATATATAGAGGTTATTCATTACATTGCCATTTGTCCTTATTCTATTTACATGTTAAAGTAAATGCAAGCAAATATAACTCACTGACTGCTTGTGTTAAACCGTTAGAACGTTGCATGCAATGGACTTTTGTATGCGAGAAGACAATGTTCTAAAGTAAGCAGTCTAAATTATGTTCGTAGTCTATGGGGTTAGACCGAACATCTAACTTATGTTAAGACTATTATGTTGTCTAAAGCCATAGTCAAGACGATTTGTCTTGACTGTCCGGAGCATAGACTCCTAAGTAGAGACATAGATATGTTGTTTGGTGGTGATAGATTGGACCAGGACTAAAGCATGATGGATCTACATAGTCTGCTATGAGTTGATCGATTTGCTTTTAACGTTTATTATATAATAACCTTAATCATGAGTAGATGAACCACTGCATGTTTATGACTTGTGTACTTTGATGTTCTAACGGCTAAAGCATCTCAAGGTAGTAAGCTTATAAACCGGTTTGTTGGGTGCATGACTTGCATACGATGAAGGGTTTATTTGCAGATATTGGAATCATAACTCTAATAAGGAGTTAAGGGTATCCTCTTAAAGGCATTATACTGGATGTGAAATTCGACAAGGCCTTGGGTCGTCTGCTGGGCGGATGACTTCTTTATTCATATATGGTGAATAATCATTTTATTCGGTAGTATAATGGAACTTTAAGATAGCCTGATCAGTAGGTTGAACGGACTTTGACCTAAGACTTATCATAGATATCATATGAAGGTTTTGCATACATGACAAGGTCATTGGATAATAGCTTGTCACAGGCTTTCATAATACGGCATATAATTGAGAGTTCAGTTTCAGATTTATAGTAGTGTGATTCTGAAATTAGTGATCGTATGATTGAGTTGTTCGGTACAGAATGATGATCATATGGATTCATGGGAGCCCGATTATATATGTCCAATTAGTCACTCTACTAGTTCCACATAATTCCTTAACGAATGACAAATTGATCAGGGTATGCTCATTGGCTAGTTAACTTTGCATGGATGGTATAGACATAGGATTAGGATGGAAGACCAGATTCTCTCTGGTTGAATTCAGATTTTGTTTTGGATAATAGAGTATACAATTATTCGAATTAATTATTCGAATTCTAAATAAAGTTGCCATGATTTTATTTGCGTTTGAATTAGAGTTATAGAAAATTATCCATGAGAACGAAATTTAAAATACAACTTTTTGTGGAGCTTGAAATTTGAAATTTGAATTTGAAATTGAAATTTAAATTTGAAATTCAAATTTGACATTTGAATTTGAAATTTGAAATTTGAATTTGAAGTTTGAATTTTGAAATTTAAACTTTGAAATTTGAATTCAAATTTTGAATCACAAATCCATGATGTAACTGAATTTGTTGTGGATAAATCCACTAGGTAAATTTCAGTTTTTATATAGATAATGGAGAGGAAGATCTTGTTTGAATCCTACTTGAATTTTGAATCCTAAATCTACACAAACATGGCCGAATTAGTTAAGGGAATCCACCCTAGATACAATCAGTTTTTGTGGATAAGGATTAAGGGAAATTCAAGCTAGAAAATCTTATTTGAATTTTGATTCTCTCCTTCACAAAGATGGCTGAAAATCTTAGTAGATAAGGCTAAGGGAATTCGGTTTTATGTGGATAAGGGTGAGAAAAAATTCAAGTTAGAAAATCCTATTTGAATTTTGATTCTCCTCACACTTAGATGGTCGAATCTAGCCTTGTTCTTGGACTAAAGGAAAATTCGGTTTTAGTGGATAATGATGAGATAAAATTCAAGTTAAAATCCTGTTTGAATTTGGAATGCAAAATCCCCTAGAGTGGCCGAATCTTCCCTTAATTATGGCCTATAGGGAATTCGGATTTTGTGAGGAAAGGAAGGAAAAAAATCTTCTCTTAGTCCAATTCGAATTCAAGGGATCACCTCATGCCAGTTTATAAATAGGAGTCCTACCACTCCAGTTCTCTTAGATTACAGACTCTCAGGTGAGCAAGCTTATTATTGCATAACTCACCATGACAATAACTTCTTTAGAGATCTGGGTAGTCGAAAGAAGACTGGCAGTACTAGCATACCAATCGAGGAACTGAGTGCCCACACACTCTACCATCTGAGAATTGGAGAATAGTAGAGAAGACTAGTTGGTTAAAGTCCTCAGGTCATTCTCCTCCTGCAGTTGGCATCCTCTAGAGGTATGAGTTTTATTATTGTTAGTTTATTGTATATGACATCACGAGATATTTAACAATCTTGAAAATTTTTTGTAATACTACTGTGCCACTCTGATGTATTTTTACCAATTTTTTCCTACAATTGGTATTAAAGCCATCTCGTGATTATGCCATGTACATAAATTAGACAATTAGTTAGTCTTTTTATTTATGTATGGATTTGATATTTAGAAAGTGATATTTTAGGATTCTTTTATGTTGTTATCATGAATTATGTATGTAGTATGTGGTTATTTTAATTTTTTGAATTATTATAAGCATGCTTGTTTATGCCGGTTATGATTCCTTATAATTTAGAAAAATTGTATCTAGGATTTTTTGTGTAACCATGGGAGTGGTTTATCATCACCGTGATTTTTTTATGAATTTTAATTTTTTAGTCTCTTAGAATTTTTATAATTAGAATTTTGTACATTGGAAACCGTTTAGGAGATTTTATATAATTATTCTTGGAGGAAATTAAAATTAGAAGACCATAATTTATTTTTTCCAAAAATTAAATTAAATTTGAAAATTGAAATTTTATTTGTGTGAAAAATTCCAATTTAATTAGGGTTCAAATTAATTTTTGGAGATCCTAATGGATAAATTAGAATATAACACAAAAATCGAGGACCGACCCCTCGGGATGAGCCACCAGCCTTGGTGGGGCTGCAGCAACTGTCCTCGGGCAGGGTGGGGCTGCGGCAACCCTTGTCCAAGGCTGGACCACCCACGGCCGTAGGCTGTGCCTACAACCAGGGGTGGCTGTGGCCCCTCAAGGGCTGCCGTGGCCACCCGGGTGTGCAGCCTATGGCTGCAGGCACTGCCTACAGCCTGGCGGGCTGTTGCTCCCACCTGTGGCGCTGCCTGCAACTTGGCGGGCTGCTGCAAACCCTAGGGGGTGCAGCCTGAGGCTATAGGCTCTGCCTGCAGCCCGGTAGGGCTGCACCTAGCCTGGGCGTGGGTTGCCAGCCCCCCGGGTGGGTGGGGCTGCCCACAGTGGCTGCGGGCCTCCGGGCCTTGGGGGCCAACGAGATGAAAAACCAAAAATTTCAATTTTTGAATTTGAGATTTAATTTTAAATCATGTTTAAAAACATGTAATTGAAAATTTAAAATATTTTTTTGAAATTACATATTATTACACATGAAATTTAAATTGTTTAAAATTTCAAAATTTGAAATTTAAATTTGAAATTCAAATTTGAAATTTAAATTTAAAATTCAAATTTGAAATTTAAATTTGAAAGAATTTGAAATTTAAATGATTCTTGGGATGAGAAATAAATGAAAAGGCTACATGAAGATGGATAAAAGAAGATGAAACAAAATTCAAGACGCAAAGAATGCTTTGGATGGAATTTTGTAATCTTTATTTTCTTTGTTCTAGGATGGGACCATAGCTTGGTGATTTTTCTGTCAATTATTTTTTCTGTGATATGTCATGGATGAATGAATATGTATTGATGGATGATTTGGATGCATATTCGATAACATGTCATACAAGATAGGTGAATGCCACTCAGACTATATTGATCATACATATTTATCAAAACTTGCATGTTTTTCAAAATATTGAGTAGGAGAGGGTTTCAAACAAAACCCACGACCTCCATTGTTGATCCATATGTGAAAGCATGGTAACACCTTGTGTCAATTCTACCTTGACCATACCCCTTGATAGGTGTTTACCGGTGTCGGTATACTAGGTTAGATCTCCTATATGGAAAACGTGTTCGGGCTTGATTCTATTCATGACCACTCTTCGGTGGCTTGGTAGGACATGGATCAGACTACGTAAATAATGGTTATACACTCAAGACTCGTTTAGTTATTAATCTTCCCTAGAAGCTCTGTTAACTAAACTAGTGGCCAAAATAAGCGATTATTAATATATGTCTTAACCTTAGAGGATTTAAGGTAACATATATTAATTGGATGGGGTCCATGTTTTGGCTATTTGTCTCATGACCACCCCTCGGTGGCTTGGGGTAATAGGTGCTGAGAATTACTGTTGCAATGCTACATGTTTTTTTAAGTTTCATGTAGGAACATACTTGTATGTTTTATTTGCTAAATTCTCTCTATATTTGCTTGGGCTTTGTAATGATGTCTAATATAATTTATTTCAGTTCAAAATGTCACCGACACCCCTCATTTCAATACTTATTAAGAATAAACTTAATGGCGATAATTATAAAGATTGAAAAATAAATCTGCTAATAGTTTTCAGCTGTGAGAGACACAAGTTTATACTGGACGAACCATGCCCACCTGAACCCAAACCTGACACACTACTTAAGGAGGTCTCGGTTGCCTATACTCGTTGGAGAGAATCTAATAAGATAACTCGGTGCTACATTCTTGTTAGCATGACGAGTGCTTTACAAAAGCAACATGAGACTTATCAAGTTACTAGGGAGATCATAGAAAACTTGGAGGACATGTTCAGAGGCCAAGAAAAATTAGCTCGACAGTTTGCCATCACCAGTATCATGAACTTTAAGCAGAAGGGAGGTACTCCGGTGAAGGACCATATGATCACTCTTATAGAATACTTTGCTGAGGCTGTTGAAAACGGTGCTGAGTTGGACTACAACACCAAGATCGAAAGTGGTGTTTAAAACTATCTCTAAGGATTTTATGAGGTTTAAGGCCGCATATAATCTAGTGACAAGGGAGTTAGGACTCACCGAGCTCATGAAGCAACTCTAAACTTATAAGGGGATGATCAGGGATGGGGATGCAGTATAACCAAAAGGAGAGGCCAATTTGGCGGAATCTTCCAAATCCTCACAGAACAAGAAAAGGCCAAATAAGAAGCAACTGGCTTCTAGTTCTTCTGTTCCTCCTGTCTCGAATGGGAAGAAGAAAAAGAACAAGAAGAACAAGAAACCTAAGGATCCTAAAAAGTCCAAGTGCTTCTACTGTGGGAAGGTAGGTCACTTCAAGAAGACTTGCCTGGAATTCTTAGCCGCCAAAGGCAAGGAAGGTAATGAACTTCTTTATCTAGAAGCTTGTTTGGTAGAAGAATTGAAAGACACTTAGGTCATTGATTTGCGAGCCAATAATCATGTCTGTGTTTGTATTCAGGGTTCATGGAAACGAGAAGTCCACATGATAGGAGCCTCTCGTTGCAGACTGGAGACGGTAGCTTGATAGTGACTAAGGTAGTGGGAGACATTTATTTTTACTTTGATGAATTTAGGTTTATATTATTGAAAGACTGTTTTTATGTTTCTAATTTTAGAAGGAACTTTATATCAGTAGCTTGTTTAATAAAAGATTTTTTATTCAATTTCTTTTACTAAAAGAGTTTATATTTGTAAAATAAGTCTTTTATCTATTCTCGATGGATGGATGGAAACCTATATTTAATCAAACCAAAGACGTACTCATTGCTTGACACCGAATTAACTAATAACTCTAAATGGTTGAAAGTTTCTCACTCTAACAAGGCGTATCTTTGGCATTTAAGACTTGGTCATATTAATCAGGATAGGATTTAAAAGTTGGTGAAAGACGGTCATTTAGAATCTTTGGAGGAGCTACGTCTTCCTCAATGTGAGTCTTATCTTGAGGGTAAGATGACTAAGAGGTCTTTTGGAGTTAAGGGTACTAGGGCTCAAGAACTTTTAGAAATTGTGTATACCGACGTATGTGGCCCCATGAACATTACAGCACGAGGAGGGTATGAGTATTATATCTCCTTTATAGATGATTACTTGAGGTATGGATATGTGTACCTGATGCACCATAAGAGCGAAACCTTTGATAAGTTCAAAGAGTATCATGCAGAAGTAGAAAAGCAATTAGGTAAATCCATAAAGACACTTCGATCTGATTGAGGTGGCAAATACCTCTCTGATGAATTTTTAGGACATCTTGTTGAGAATAAGATATTATCCCAATTGATTGCACCTGGTATGGCACAATAGAATGGTGTAGTTGAAAGGAGAAACAAGACCTTGTTGGATATGGTACGGTCCATGATGAGTTATTCAACGCTGTTGTTATCATTTTGGGGATATGCATTATAAACGGTGTGCTATATTCTGAAACAGGTTCCAAATAAGTTAATTCCCAGGACTCCGTATGAATTGTGATATGGCAGGAAGCCCTCCCTTAGACATATAAGAATATGGGGCTGCCCAACACATGTATTGGATGGGGATGCAAAGAAGTTAGAACCAACATCAGAATTGTGCATGTTTATAGGATATCTTAAGAGAACTAAGGGAGGTCTATTCTATAACCTGAAGGAACAAAAGGTCATTGTATTAACCTATACGACATTCTTGGAGGAAAGTCACATGAATCACATTAAGCCTCAAAGCAAAGTGGTGCTAGAGGAGATATTGGGTGACAGAACTGCTCCACTGATTTTGGTCTTGGACGCAAGTTAGAGTTCTAGTGAAAAAATTGTAGACGATCAATAATTTAGGATGTTTCGTTGTAGTGGGAGGGTTTTTAGGAAACTTAATTTCTTCATGTATGACGCTGAGGTATACTAGGCCGAGGCTTATGAGAATGAAGAGGATCCGGTCACTTATGATGAAGGTATAAATGATGTTGATTGTAAATCTTGGAAATAGGCTATGAACAATGAGATGGATTCTATGAAATCCAACTCTGTTTGGAAACTCGTGGATCTACCAGATGCGATAAAACCCATTAGATGCAAGTGGATCGACAAAAGAAAAAAGGACGTGAAAAGGAGAGTGGAAACTTTCAAAGATAGACTGGTCGCAAAGGGGTACACACAAAAGGCTGGAATCGATTACGATGAAACCTTTTCACTTGTTGCTATGTTGAAGTCTATCCGTGTTCTTCTGTCCATTGCTACGGCTCTTAATTACGAGATTTGACAAATGGATGTCAAGACAGCATTCTTAAATGGCTATCTTGAGGAAAGTATCTATATGAACCCGAAGGGTTCAGGTAAAAGGCCAATAAAGAAAAGTCAGCAAGTTGCTTAGATCCATTTATGGATTAAAGCAAGTATCCCACTCATGGAACCAAAGATTTGATCAAGTGATTAAAACATTAGATTTTGAGCAGAACGTTGATGAACCCTGTGTTTATAAACGTAATAAGGATGAAAAAGTGGTATTTCTAGTACTCTATGTTGATAATATACTGCTCATTAGGAATGATGTAGGGAATTTATCATCGGTCAAGTTTTAGCTGTACCAACAGTTTGATATGAAGGACTTGGTAGAAGCTAATTATGTTCTAGGGATTCGTCTCTTTAGAAATCGAAAGAACAAAATGATAGCATTATCCCAAGCTTTATTCATAGATAAAATAATTGACAAATATGCAATGCAAGAGGCAAAGAAAAGTTCACAACCTTCCATTGCCAGTCTAACTCTTTCATTGGATGACTATCCCAAGACATCGGAAGAAAGAGAGCGTATAAGTAAGGTCTCTTATGCATCTGCTGTTGGTAGCCTTATGTACGCTATGCTTTGCACTCACCCGGATATATGTTTTGCAGTAGGTATAGTGAGTTGATATCAGGTAAATCCTGGAATCAAGCATTGGCAAGCAATAAAGCATATACTTAAGTATCTTAAGAGAATGAGGGATTATATGCTGGTGTATTTTGGAGGGGACCTAACATTCGTAGGATACACAGACTCAGAGTTCTAGACTTGTAACGATTCAAGGAAATCGATATCAGGATTAGTGTTCTTGCTCAGAGGAAGTGCCATTGTGTGAAGGAGCGTGAAACAGGGTTGCACAGCTGACTCTATGATGGAGGCTGAGTATGTGGCTGTGGCTGAGGCATCTAAAAGAGCGGTTTGGCTTCGCAAGTTCTTTAGAAACCTTGAGGTCATTCTGGGTGTTGACAAGCCTATCACACTCTATTGTGATAACAGCAGGGCTATTGTTAACATAAAGGAATCTCGGCACCACAAGAGGACTAAACACATAGATTGAAGATACCATATTATTAGAGGGCATGTGGAGACAAGACAAGTAGATGTATGTAAGGTCGCGTCTGAGGACAATATTGCCGACCCCTTTACTAAGAGTTTGGTCGCTAGAAACTTTGAAAGGCATGTTGAGGCGATGGGGATGTGTAACATGGCACATCTACTGGCTTAGGGCAAGTGGGAGATTGTTAGGAAATACCCTAAACATGAAAGACAGATTTATGTATTTCATTTATTTTGAACTAGATAATAAAATTATGTATAGAGGTTATTCATTATATTTTCGTTTGTCCTTATTCTATTTACATGTTAAAGTAAATGCAAGTAAATATAGCTCACTGACTGCTTATGTTAAACTGTTAGAACGTTGCATGCAATGGACTTTTGTATGCGAGAAGACAATATTCTAAAGTAAGTAGTCTAAATTATGGTCCGTAGTCTATGAGGTTAGACCGAGCATCTAACTTATGTTAAGACTATTATGTTGTCTAAAGCCATGGTGAGGATGATTTGTCTTGACTGTCCAGAGCATAGACTCCCGAGTAGAGACATAGATATGTTGCTTGGTGGTGATAGATTGGACCGGGACTAAAGCGTGATTGATCTACGTAGTCTGCTATGAGTGGATCGATTTGCTTTTGACATTCATTATACAATAACCTTAATCCTGAGTAGATGAACTACTTCATGTTTATGACTTGTGTACTTTGATGTTCCAAACGCTAAAGCATCTCAAGGTAGTAAGCTTATAGACCGGTTTGTTGGGTGCATGACTTGCATACGATGAAGGGTTTGTTTGCAGATATTAGAATCATAACTCTAATAAGGAGTTAAGGGTATCATCTTAAAGGCATTATACTGGATGTGAAATTGGACAAAGCCTTAGGTCGTCTGCTGGGCGGATGACTTCTTATTCATATATGGTGAATAATCATTTTCTTATTCGGTAGTATAACAGAACTTTAAGATAGCCTGATCAGTAGGTTGAATAGTCTTTGGCCTAAGACTGATCATGGATATCATATGAGGGTTTTGCATACATGACAAGGTCATTGGACAATAGCTTGTCATAGGCTTTCGTAATACGGTATATAATTGGGAGTTCAGTTTCAGGTTTATAGTTGTGTAACTCTAAAATTAGTGATCGTATGATTGAGTTATTCGATACAGAATGATGATCATATGGATTCACGGAAGCCCGATTATATATGTCTAATTGGTCCCTCTACTAACTCCACATAATTCCTTAACGAATGGCAAATTGATCAGGGTATGCTTATTGGCTAGTAGACTTTACATGGATGGTATAGACATAGGATTAGGATAGAAGACAAGATTCTCTCTGGTTAAATTCAGATTTTGTTTTGGATAATAGAGTACACAATTATTCGAATCCCAAATAAAGTTGCAATGATTTTATTTGAGTTTGAATTGGAGTTGTAGAAAATTATCCATAAGGACGAAATTTGAAATACAACTTTTTGTGGAGTTTGAAATTTGAATTTTGAATTTTGAAATTTGAAATTTGAAATTTGAAATTTAAATTTTGAATTTGAAATTTGAATTTGAAATTTAAATTTGAAATTCGAATTTGACATTTGAATTTGAAATTTAAATTTGAAATTTAAGTTTAAAATTTAAATTTGAAATTTGAATTTTGAAATTTAAACTTTAAAATTTGAATTCAAATTTTAAATCACAAATCCATGGTGTAACCGAACTTGTTGTGGATAAATCCACTAGGTAAATTTTGGTTTTTATATGGATAATGGAGAGGAAGATCTTATTGTAGGATAATAAATCGGTAAAAACGTATCAGAGTGGCGCAGCGGAACAATAAAAATTTTTCAGATCGTTAAATATCTCATGATGCCATATACAATAGACCAACAACAATTGAAACTCATACCTCAAGGATGCCAATCTGCAGGAGGAGAATGACCGGAGGGCTTCAACCAACTAGCCTTCTCTACTATTCTCCAATTCCCGAATGGCTGAGTGTGTGGGCACTCTGAACCTCGATCGGTATGCTAGCACTGCTAGTCTTCTTCCGACCACCCAGATATCTAAAGAACTTATTGTCACGGTGGGCTGTGCAACAATAAGCCTGCTCACCTGAGAGTCTGTGGTCTAAGAGAACTGGAGTGGCAGGACGTCTATTTATAGACCTGCATGAGGTGATTCTCTGAATTCGAATTGGATTAGAAGAAGATATTCTCCCTTATCCACAGCCATAAAATCTGAAATTATCCAAGGGAAAATCCCAACAAATTTCGGCCATTATTGAAGATTATCCAATCCAAATTCAAACAAGATTTTAACTAGAATTTTATCTCCCTTTTTCAACCAAAAAATCCGAAAATCCAAGGGAAAATCCCCACTAAAATTTCGGCCACTTTTGGATAAGGAAGAATCAAAATTCCACTAGGATTTTCAAGCTTGAATCTTATCTCATCCTTATCCAAAATAACCGAAAATCTCCTAGGAGATTTACTCTAAAAATTCAGCCATTATCAGGGAGGAGAGAATCCAAATTCAACTGAGATTGAAACTTGAATTTTTTCTTAAACCTTATCCACAAAAATTCAAAAATTCATTGAGGATAATCCTCAAAAATTTCGTCCATATTTGGTTAGGATTTGGATTCAAAATTCAAGTAGGATTCTAACAAGATTTTCCTCTCCATATCTAACTCAAATTCAAATTTCATTCATTGTGGATTTACCACAACAAATTCGAATCCCATTTGGACTGTGATTCAAAATTTGAATTTCAAATTTCAAATTCAAATTTCTAATTTCAAATTTCAAATTTAAATTTCAAATTCAAATTTCAAATTCAAAATTCAAAATTCAAATTTTAAAATCCACAAGACAGTTGTATTTCTAATTCTTGTTCTCATGGATAATTTTCTACAACTCCGATCCAATCTCAAATAAAATCATGGCAACTTTATTTGGAGTTCAAATAATTGTGTACTCTATTATCCAAAACAAAATCAGAATTCAACCGGAGAGAATCTTGTCGACCATCCTAATCCTATATCAACACCATCCATGCATAATAAACTAGCCAATAGCATACACAGATCAATTTTGCCAAACGTTAAGGAATTATGTGGAGCTAGCAGAGGGACTAATTGGACATATATAATCCGGCTCCCGTAAATCCATATGATCATCATTCTTTATCGAACAACTCAATCATATGATCACTAATTTCAGAGTCACACCACTATAAACCTGAAACTGAACTCCCAATTATATACCGTATTACGTAAGCCTGTGACAAGCTATCATTCAATGACCTTGTCATGTATGCAGAACCCTCATATGATATCCATGATCAGCCTTAGGCCAAAGTCCGTTTAATACTACTGATCAGACTATCTTAAAGTTCCATTATACTACCGAATAAAGAAAATGATTATTCACCATGTGTGAATAAGAAGTCATCTGCCCAGCAGACGACCCAAGGCCTTGTCCATTTTCACATTCAGTATAATGCCTTTAAAAGGATACCTTTAACTCCTCATTAGAGCTATGATTCCGATATTTATAAACGAACCCTTCATCGTATACAAGTCATGCACCCAACGAACTGGTCTATAAGCTTACTACCTCTGAGATGCTTTAGCCATTGGAACATCAAAGTACACAAGTCATATACATGAAGCTGTCCATTTACTCAGGATTAAGGTTACTGCACAATGAACATCAAAAGCAGATCGATCCACTCAAAGCGGACTTCGTAGATCAATCACGCTTTAGTCCCGGTCTATTATGTCACCCCCAAGCACCATATCTATGTCTCTACTTGGGAGTCTAACTCCAGACAGTCAAGACAAACCGTCCCCTCCAAGGTTTTAGACAACATAATAGTCTTAACATGAGTTAGATGCTCAGTCTAAACCCATAGACTATAGACCATAGTTTAGACCGCTTACTTTAGAATATTGTCTTCTCGCATACAAAAGTCCATTGCATGCAACGTTCTAACAGTTTAACACAAGCAGTCAGGGAGCCATATTTGCTGACATTTACTTTAACATGTAAATAAAACGAGGACAGATAGCAATGTAATGAATAACCTCTATATATAATTTTATTATCCAGTTCAAAATAAATACATCAAAATGTCTCTAATGCTTAGGGAATTTTCTAACAATCTCCCATTGCCTTAAGCCAGCAGATGTGCCATGTTACGTATCCCCATCACCTTTACATGCCTCTTAAAGTTTCTAGCCACCAAAGTCTTAGTAAAGGGATCGGTAATGTTGTCCTCGGACGCGATCTTACATACATCCACTAATCCTGTCTCCACGTGCCCTCTAATGTCGACTTCCTCGAATCCTTGCAAGTGTGGAAGACTCAGTCCGTGTATCCTATGGGTGTTAGGTCCCCTCCAGAATACACCAGCATAAAATCCCTCGTTCTCTTAAAATACTTGAGTATATGCTTTACTGCTTGCCAGTGCTTGGTTCCAGGATTTGCTTGATATCAACTCACCATACCTACTACAAAACATATATCCGGGCGAGTGCAAAGCATAGCATACATAAAGCTACCCACAGCGGATGCATAAGGGACCTTACTCATACGCTCTCTTTCTTCCGATGTCTTGGGATAGTAATCCAATGAAAGAGTTAGACCAGCAATAGAAGGTTGTGTACCTTTCTTTGCCTCTTGCATTGTATATTTGTCAATTATTTTATCTATGTATGAAGCTTGGGATATCGCTATCATTTTGTTCTTTCGATCTCTGAAGAGATGAATGCCTAGAACATAATTAGTTTCTCCCAAGTCCTTCATGTCAAACTGTTGGTGTAACTAAAGCTTGACCGATGATAAGTTCCCTACATCATTCCCAATGAGTAGTATATCATCGACATAGAGTATCAGAAAGACCACTTTTCCATCCTTAATATGTTTATAAACACAGGGTTCATCAACATTCTGCTCAAAACCGAAAGTCTTGATTGCTTGATCAAATCTCTAGTTCCATGAGCTGGATGCTTGTTTTAATCCATAAATGGATCTAAGCAACTTGCAGACTTTCCTTTCTTGGCCTTTCGCTACGAACCCTTTGGGCTGTATCATATAGATACACTCTTCAAGATGGCCATTCAAGAATTCCGTCTTGACATCCATTTGTCAGATCTCGTAATCGAGAGCTGCAGCAACGGACTAAAAAAATACGGATAGACTTCAGCATTGCAACAGGTGAAAAGGTTTCATCGTAATCGATTCCAGCCTTTTGCATGTACCCCTTTGCAACCAGCCTAGCTTTGAAAGTTTCCACTCTCCCTTCTTTCTTTTGTAGGCCCATTTACATCTAATGGGTTTTATCCCATCCAGCAAATCTACAAGTTCCCAAACAGAGTTAGATTTCATAGAATCCATCTCATTGTTCATAGCCTGTTTCAAAGATTTAGAATCAACATCATTTATAGCTTCATCATAGGTGACCGGATCGTCCTCATGTTTATGAGCCTCAGCCTGGTATACCTCAGCATCATACATGAAGAAATTAGGTTTCTTCGAAACCCTCCCACTACGATGAGGCACCCTAAATTATTGATCGTCTGTAGGTCTTTCACTAGAACTCGGACTTGCATCCAAGATCAAAATCTATGGAGTAGTTCTTTCACCCGATAACTCCTCTAGCACCACTTTACTTCGAGGCTTAATGTTATTCATGTGACTTTCCTCCAAGAATGTCGCATAGGTTGAGACAATGACTTTTTGTTCCTTCGGGTTATAGAACAGACCTCCTTTAGTTCCCTTTGGATACCCTACAACCATGCACAATTCTGATCTTGGTTCCAATTTCTTTGCATCCCCATCCAGTACATGCGCTGGGCAGCCCCATATTCTCATATGTCCAAGGGAGGGCTTCCTGCCACGCCACAATTCATACGGAGTTCTGGGAATTGATTTGCTTAGAACCTGATTCAGAATATAGCACGCCATTTGTAAAGCATATCCCTAAAATGATAATGGCAACGTTGAATAACTCATCATGGATTGTATCATATCCAACAAGGTCCTGTTTCTCCTTTCGGCTACACCATTCTGTTGTGGAGTACTAGGTGCAGTCAATTGGGATAATATCCCGTTCTCTACAAGATGTCTTAGAAATTCATCAAAGAGGTATTCGCCACCTCGATCAGATTGAAGTGTCTTTATAGATTTATCCAATTGCTTTTCCACTTCCGCACGATACTCTTTGAACTTGTCAAAGGTTTCGCTCTTGCGGTGCATCAGATACACATATCCATACCTCAAGTAATCGTCTATAAAGGAGACATAATACTCGAACCCTCCTCGTGTTGTGATGTTTATGGGGCCACATACGTCAGTGTGCACAATTTCTAAGAGCTCCTGAGCCCTTGTAGCCTTAGCTCTAAAAGACCTCTTAGTCATTTTTCCCTCTAGACAAGATTCACATTGAGGAAGACGTACCTTCTCCAGAGATTCCAGAGGACTGTCTTTCACCAATCTTTGAATCCTATCCTGATTAATATGACCAAGTCTTAAATGCCAAAGATATGCCTTGTTAGAGTGAGAAACTTTCAACCTTTTAGAGTTATCTATTAATTTGGTGTCAAGCAGTGAGTACATATTTGGTTTGATCAAATATTGGTTTCCATCCATCCATCCAGAACAGATAAAAGACTTATTTATACGAATATCAACTCTTTTACTAAAAGGAACTGAATAAATATCCTTTATTAAACAAGCTACTGATATAAGGTTCCTCTTAAAATTAGGAACATAAAAACAGTCTTTCAATAAAATAAACCTAAATTGATCAAAGTAAAGGTAAATATCTGCCACTGCCTCAGCCACCACCAAGCTACCATCTCCAATCCGCAACGAGAGGCTCCTATCATGTAGACTTCTCGTTTCCACGAACCCCTGCATAGAAACACAAACATGATTAGTGGCGCCCAAATCAATGACCCAAGTGTCTTTCAATTCTTCCACCTAACACGCTTCCAAGTAGTGAAGTTCCTTACCTTCCTTGCCCTTGGTGGCTAGGATTTCCTGGCAAGACTTCTTGAAGTGACGTGCCTTCCCACAATGAAAGCATTTGGACTTTTTAGGGTCCCTGGGTTTCTTGTTCTTGTTCTTCTTCTTCCCATCTGAGACAGGAGGATTAGAAGAACTGGAAACCACTTGCTTCTGGTTTGGCCTCTTCCTCTTCCGTGAGGCTTTGAAAGATTCCACCAAAGGCCTCTCCTTTGGGTTGGACCGCATCTACATCCCTGTTCATCCGCTCATAAGCTTGGAGTTGCTTCATGAGCTCGATTAGTCCTAACTCCCTTGTCACCAGATTGTATGCCGCCTTAAACCCCACAAAATCTTTAGACAGAGTTTTGAACACCATCTCGATCTGGGTGTTGTAGTCCAACTCAGCACCGTTCTCGCCAGCCTCAGCGAAAAATCCCATTAGAGTGTTCATATGGTTCTTCACTGGAGTACCTGCCTTTTGCTTAGAGTTCATAATACTGGTGATAGTTGGGTGTCGAGCCAATTTTTCTTGGCCTCCGAACATGTCCTCCAGATTTTCCATGATCTCCCCAACAACTTGATAAGTCTCATGTTGCTTTTGTAAAGCACTCGTCATGCTAGCAAGCATGTAGTATTGAGCTATATCTTTGGATTCTCTCCAACGAGTATAGGCAACCAGGACCTCCTCAAGCGGTGTGTCAGGTTTTGGCCCTGGTGGGCATGGTTCGTCTAATACAAACTTGTGTCTCTCGTAGCTGAGAACTATCAACAGATTTCTTTTCCAATCCTTATAATTATCGCCATTCAGTTTATTCTCAGTAAGTATTGAAATGAGGGGTGTCGGTGACATTTTGAACTGAAATAAAATTATACTAGACATCATTACAAAGCCCAAGCAAATATACAGATAATTTAGCAAATAAAACATACAAGTATGTTCCTACATGAAACTTGAAAAACATGTAGCATTGCAACGGTAATTCTCAGCACCTATTGCCCCAAGCCACCGAGGGGTGGTCATGAAAACAAATAGCCGGAACATGGACCCCATCCAATTAATATATGTTGTCTTAAATCCTCCAAGGTTAAGACATATATTAATAACCGCTTGTTTGGCCACCAGCTTAGTTAACAGAGCTTCTAGGGAAGGTTAATAACTAAACAAGTCTTGAGTGTATAACCATTGTTTACGTAGCCCGATCCACTTCCTACCAAGCCACCGAAGGGTGGCCATGAATAGGATCGTACCTGAACATGTTTTCCACATAAGAGATCCAATCTAGTATACCGGCGCCGGTAAACACCTACCGAGGGGTGTGGTCAGGGCAGAACTGACGCGAGGCGTTATCATGCTTTCACATATGGATCAACAATGAAGGCCGTGGGTTTTGTTTGAAACCCTCTCCCACTCAATATTTTGAAAAACATGCAAGTTTTGACAAATATGTATGATCAATATAGTATGAGTGGCACTCACCTATCCTATATGACATGTTATCAAATATGCATACAAAACATCCATCAATACATATTTATACATCCATGACATATCACAGAAAAAATAATTGACAGAATAACCAAGCCATGGTTCCATCCTAGAACAAAGAAAATAAAGATTACAAAATTTCATCCAAAGCATTCTTTGGGTCTTGAATTTTGTTCCGTTTTCTTGTATCCATTTTTATGTAGCCTCTCCATTTATTTCTCATCTCATGAATCATTTAAAATTTAAATCTCCAAAAATTTAAATTTCAAATTCAAATTCCAAATTCGAATTTCAAATTTAAATTTCAAATTCAAATTTTAAACAATTTTAAACATCATGTGTAATAATATATAATTTTAAAAACTTTAAATTTTCAATTACATATTTTTAGACATGATTTAAAATTAAATCTCAAATTTTAAAAATTTAAATTTTTCGATTTTAGAACCGTCGCTCCACCGCCCCCAGAGGCGGCAGTCGCCGTGGGCAGCCCCCAGCCCCTGGGGGGGCGACAGCCCACGGCCGCCCATGTGCAGCCCTGCTGGGTTGCAGGCCAAGCCTGCAGCGCCAGGCTGCAAGCCCAGGCTGGGCGCAGCAGCCTGTAGCCTGCAGCCACAGGCTGTGGCCAACCTTAGGGAGGCCACGGCCACCCTCGGCTGTAGGCTTGGGTGGTTATGGCCTGCACAGGGGTTGCCGTAACCCCATCCTGCCCGAAGGTAGGGGCTGTAGCCCCACCAAGGCTTGACGGCCTATCCCGATGGGTCATGTCTTGATTTTCATGTCATATTCTAATTTACCTATTAGGATCTTCAAAAATTAATTTGCATCCCAATTAAATTGAAATTTTCTATACAATAAAAATTTCAACCTTTAAATTAAATTTAACTTTTTGGGAAAAATAAATTACGGTCTTCAATCTTCAATCTCCTCCAAGAATAATTACATAAAATTTCCTAAACCATTTCCGGTGTACAAAAATTCTAATCATAATAATTCTAAGAGACAAAAATTAAAATCCATGGGAAAATTACAGTATTAAAAAACTACTCCCATGGTTACATAAAAAATCCTAGATACAATTTTTCTAAATTCTAAGGAACCATAACCGACATAAACAAGCATGCTTATAAGAATTCAAAAAATTAAAACAACCACATACTTTATACATAATACATGATAACAACATAAAGGAATCCTAGAATGCCACTCTCTAAATATCAAATCCATACATAAATAAAAAGACTAAGTAATTGTCTAATTTATGTATATGGCATAGTCATGAGATGGCTTTGATACCCATTGTAGGATAATAAATCGGTAAAAACGTATTAGAGTGGCGCAGCGGAATAATAAAAATTTTTCAGATTGTTAAATATCTCATGATGCCATATACAATAGACCAACAATAATTAAAACTCATACCTCAAGGATGTCAATCTGCAGGAGGAGAATGACCGGAGGGCTTCAACCAACTAGCCTTCTCTACTATTCTCCAATTCCTGAATGGCTGAGTGTGTGGGCACTCTGAACCTCGATCGGTATGCTAGCACTGCTAGTCTTTTTCCGACCACCCCAATCTCTAAAGAACTTATTGTCACAGTAGGCTGTGCAACAATAAGCCTGCTCACCTGAGAATCTGTGGTCTAAGAGATCTGGAGTGGCAGGACCTCTATTTATAGACCTGCATGAGGTAATTCTCTGAATTCGATTTGGATTAGGAGAAGATATTCTCCCTTATCCACAACCATAAAATTTGAAATTATCCAAGGGAAAATCCTAACAAATTTTGGCCATTATTGAAGATTATCCAATCCAAATTCAAACAAGATTTTAACTAGAATTTTATCTCCCTTTTTCAACCAAAAAATCTGAAAATCCAAGGGAAAATCCCCACTAAAATTTCAGCCACTTTTGGATAAGGAAGAATCAAAATTCTAGTAGGATTTTCAAGCTTGAATCTTATCTCATCCTTATCCAAAATAACCGAAAATCTCCTGGGAGATTTACTCCAAAAATTTGGTCATTATCAGGGAGGAGAGAATCCAAATTCAACTGAAATTGAAACTTGAATTTTTTCTTGAACCTTATCCACAAAAATCTGAAAATTCATTGGGGATAATCCTCAAAAATTTCGTCCATATTTGGTTAGGATTTGGATTCAAAATTCAAGTAGGATTCTAACAAGATTTTCCTCTCCATATCTAACTCAAATTCAAATTTCATTCCTTGTGGATTTACCACAACAAATTCAAATCCCACTTGGACTGTGATTTAAAATTTGAATTTCAAATTTCAAATTCAAATTTCTAATTTCAAATTTCAAGTTTCAAATTTAAATTTCAAATTCGAATTTCAAATTCAAAATTCAAATTCAAAATTCAAAATTCAAATTTCAAAATCCACAAAACAGTTGTATTTCTAATTCTTGTTCTCATGGATAATTTTCTACAACTCCAATCCAATCTCAAATAAAATCATGGCAACTTTATTTGGAGTTCGAATAATTGTGTACTCTATTATCCCAAACAAAATCAGAATTCAACCGGAGAGAATCTTGTCGACCATCCTAATCTTATGTCAACACCATCCATGCATAATAAACTAGCCAATAGCATACACAGATCAATTTTGCCAAACATTAAGGAATTATGTGGAGCTAGTAGAGGGACTAATTGGACATATATAATCTGGCTCCCACAAATCCATATGATCATCATTCTTTACTGAACAACTCAATCATATGCTCACTAATTTCAGAGTCACACCACTATAAACCTGAAACTGAACTCCCAATTATATACCGTATTACGTAAGCCTGTGACAAGCTATCATTCAATGACCTTGTCATGTATGCAGAACCCTCATATGATATCCATGATCAGCCTTAGGCCAAAGTCTGTTTAATCCTACTGATCAGGCTATCTTAAAGTTCCATTATACTACCGAATAAAGAAAATGATTATTCACCATATGTGAATAAGAAGTCATCCGCCCAGCAGACGACCCAAGGCCTTGTCCATTTTCACATTCAGTATAGTGCCTTTAAGAGGATACCCTTAACTCCTCATTAGAGCTATGATTCTGATATCTGTAAACGAACCCTTCATCGTATACAAGTCATGCACCCCACGAACCGGTCTATAAGCTTACTACCTCTGAGACGCTTCAGTCATTCGAACATCAAAGTACACAAGTCATATACATGAAGCTGTCCATTTAATCAGGATTAAGGTTACTGCACAATGAACGTCAAAAGCAGATCGATCCACTCAAAGCAGACTTCATAAATCAATCACGCTTTAGTCCCGGTCTAATATGTCACCCCTAAGCACCATATCTATGTCTCTACTTGGGAGTCCAACTCCAGACAGTTAAGATAAACCGTTCCCTCCAAGGCTTTAGACAACATAATAGTCTTAACATGAGTTAAATGCTCGGTCTAACCCCATAGACTACAGACCATAGTTTAGACCGCTTAGTTTAGAACATTGTCTTCTCACATACAAAAGTCCATTGCATGCAACGTTCTAACAGTTTAACACAAGCAGTCAGGGAGCCATATTTGCTTACGTTTACTTTAACATGTAAATAAAACGAGGACAGATAGCAATGTAATGAATAATCTCTATATATAACTTTATTATCCAATTCAAAATAAGTACATCAAAATGTCTCTAATGCTTAGGGCATTTCCTAACACTTATTTGAATCCTAAATCTACACAAACATGGCTGAATTAGTTAAGGGAATCCCACCCTAGATACAATCAATTTTTGTGGATAAGGATTAAGGGAAATTCAAGCTAGAAAATCCTATTTGAATTGTGATTCTCTCCCTCACAAAGATGGCCAAAAATCTTGGTGGATAAGGCTGAGGGAATTCAGTTTTATGTGGATAAAGGTGAGATAAAATTCAAGCTAGAAAATCCTATTTGAATTTTGATTCTCCTCACAGTTGGATGGCTGAATCTAGCCTTGTTCTTGGGCTAAAGGAAAATTCGGTTTTAGTAGATAATGATGAGATAAAATTCAAGTTAAAATCCTGTTTGAATTTGGAATGCAAAATCCCCTAGAGTAGTCGAATCTTCCCTTGATTATGGCCTATAGGGAATTCAGATTTTGTGAAGAGAGGAAGGGAGAAAATCTTCTCCTAGTCCAATTTGAATTCAAGGGATCACCTCATGCTAGTCTATAAATAGGGGTCCTACCACTCCAGTTCTCTTAGACTACAGACTCTCAGGTGAGCAGGCTTATTATTGCATAACTCACCGTGATAATAAGTTCTTTAAAGATCTAGGTGGTCGGAAGAAGACTAGTAGTGCTAGCATACCGGTTGAGGAACCGAGTGCCCATACACTCTGCCATCCAGGAATTAGAGAATAGTAGAGAAGGCTAGCTGGTTGAAGCCCTCTAGTTATTCTCCTCCTGCAGTTGGCATCCTCTAGAGGTATGAGTTTTATTATTGTTAGTTTATTGTATATGACATCACGAGATATTTAACGATCTTAAAAAATTTTTGTAATTTCTCTACACCACTCTAATGCATTTTTACTAATTTTTTCCTACAAAAACAAATGTCAGGATGGATGCAAAACATAGTGTACATGAGACTACCCACAACATTTGCATAAGGGACTTTGCTTATTCACTTTCTTTCTTTTGATGTCTTGAGATAATCACCCAATGAAAGAGTGAAGCCTAAAAGAGTAGGTTGTCAATCTTTCTTCACTTTTTGCATTGCAAATTTCTCAATTAATTTATCCATGCATGAAGTTTGGATAATATTATCATTTTGTTCTTTCGATCTCTAAAGAGACGAATGTCTAAAACATAATTAGTTTCTCCTAATTCTTTTATATCATATTATTGGGATAATCATAGCTTAACTGATGATAAGTTTTGTACATCATTCCCAATGAGTAGTATATCATCAATATAAAGATCTAAAAAGACCACCTTGCCATCCTTTATATGTTTATAAACACAGGGTTCATCAATGTTTTGCTCAAAACCAAAAGTCTTGATTGCTTGATTGAACTTCTGGTGCCATGAGCGAGATGCTTGCTTTAATCTATAGATGGATCTAAGCAACTTCCATGAATCCATCGGGTTGTACTAAATAGATACTTTTGTCAAGATGACCATTCAAGAATACAGTTTTGACGTTCATTTGCCAGACCTCATAATCGAAAGTTGCAGTAATGGATAGAAGAATGCGGATAGACTTGAGCATAGTAACAGGTGAAAAGATTTCCTGATAATTGATTCCAGTCTTCTATGTGTACCTTTTTACCACAAGTCTAGCTTTGAAAGTTTTAACTTTCCCTTCAACATCCCTTTTTCTCTTATAGACCCATTTGCATTAATGGGTTTTATCCCAACCGATAGATTCACAAGTTCCCATATGGATTTGGACTTCATAGAATCCATCTCATTCTTTATGGCCTGTTTCCAAAGTTTGGAATCAACAGTATTTATAGCTTTTGCATAAGTTACAGAGTTATTCTCATGCTCATGAGCCTCAACTTGGTAAACTTTAGCATCATACATAAAGAAATTCAGTTTTTTTGAAACCCTCCCACTATGTTGAAGCACCCTAAACTGTTAATTGTTTGCTTGTCTTTCTGTGGAACTCAAACTTACATCCAAGACCGATACTTGTGGAGTAGTTCTATCACTCGATAGCTCCTCTAGTAATACTTTGCTTCGAGACTTCAAGTTATTCATGTAACTCTCCTCTTGGAAAGTCACATAGGTTGAAACAATGATCTTGTGCTCCTTTAAGTTATAGAATAGACCTCCTTTAGTCCCCTTAAGATACCTTATAAATAAGCATAATTCCAACCTCGGTTCCACTTTCTTCACATCCCTATCCAGTATGTATGCCAGGCAGCCCCATATTCTCATATGTTTGAGAGAAGGCTTCTTGCCCTTTCACAATTCAAACAGAGTTCCAAGATTTGATTTAGTTAGAACATGGTTTAGAATAGAGCATGCAGTTTGTATTACATATCCCAAAAAGGATATTGGTAGCTCAAAATAACTCATTATGGACCATACCATATCTAATAAGGTCTTATTTCTCCTTTCAGCTTCACTATTCTGTTGTAAAGTACTAGATGCAGTCAACTAGGATAGAATCCTATTCTCTACAAGATATCCTAAAAAATCATTGGAGAGGTATTTGCCACCTCGATCAGATCAAAGTATCTTTATGAATTTACCTAACTACTTTTCCACTTCCACATGATACTCTTTAAATTTGTCAAATGTTTTGCTCTTGCTATGCATCAAGTGCATATATCCATACCTTGAGTAATCCTCTATAAAGGAGATATAACACTTGTACCCTTCTTGTGCCTCGACATTCATAGGGCCACATACATCGGTGTGTAAGATTTCTAAAAGTTTTTAGGCCCTAGTTCCCTTAGCTTTAAAAGACTACTTGTTTATCTTACTCTCAAGGCAAGATTCACATTGGGGAAGATATATCTCCTCTAGAGTATCTAAAGGACCGTCTTTTACCAATCTCAGAATCTTATCTTGATTAATATGACCTAGTCTTAAATGCCAAAGGTATGCCTTATTAGAGTGAGAAGTTTTAAGCCTTTTAGAGTTATCAATTAATTTGGTGTCCAGAAGTGAGCAAATCTTTGGTTTGATAAAATAAAAGTTTCAATTCATTCTCCCAGAACAGATATAAGAATTGTTTTTGAAAATAACAACTGTTTCATTAAACCAGACTGAATAACAACCTGTAATTAAACAGGCTATCGATGTAAGGTTCCTCTTAAAATTAGGAACATAAAAACAATCTTTTAATAAAATAAATCTAAAATTTTCAAAATAAAGATGAATGACTCCCATTGCTTTAGCCACTACCAAGCTGTTGTCTCTAGTCCACAACGAAAAGCTTCTATCATGTAGACTTCTTATTTCTATAAACCCTGACAAAAAAACATAAACATGATTAATGGCACCCAAATCAATGACCTAATTGTCTTTTGATTTTTCTACCAAACAAGCTTCTAAGTATAGAAGTTCCTTACCTTCCTTGGCCATAGAGGCTAGGAATTCCCGGCAAGCCTTGTT
Source organism: Antiaris toxicaria (assembly GCA_035233585.1). Lineage (NCBI taxonomy): Eukaryota > Viridiplantae > Streptophyta > Magnoliopsida > Rosales > Moraceae > Antiaris > Antiaris toxicaria. The sequence goes on from CP141157.1 coordinate 28,637,287, forward strand.
GAAGTGACTTACCTTCCTACAGTACAAACACTTGAGCTTTTTGGGGTCCATAGGCTTCTTGTTCTTCTTCTTTTTCTTCCCATCCAAGACAAAAGGAATAGATGAACTAGAAGCCGCCTACTTCTTCTTTGGCTTCTTCTTATTTCCTGAGGGTTTAGAAGATTCTGCCAAATTAGCCTCTCCCTTTGCTTGGATTGGATTCCTATCATTGATCATCCGTTCATAAGCCTAGAGTTGCTTCATGAGCTTAGTAAGTTCTAACTCCTTTGTCACCAAATTATATGTAGCTTTAAACCCCACAAAATCCTTTGACAAAAGCTTAAACACCATTTCGATCTAGGTATTATAGTCCAACTTCATGCCATTTTCAGCAGTCTCAGCAAAAATTCCCATTAGCATATGATCTTTTACTAGAGTACCTGTATTCTGCCTAAAGTTCATTATACTTGTAATAGTGGACTGTCAAGCTAATTTTTCTTGGCCTCCAAGTATGTCCTCCAAGTTATCCATGATCTCTTTAGTAACTTGATAGGTTTTGTGTTGCTTTGTAAAGCACTCGTCATGCCAGCTAGGATGTAGTATTGAGCTATCTCATTGAATTCTTTCCAATGATTATACATGACAAAGACCTCTTCAAGTGGCATCTCAGGTTGGGGCCCTGGTAGGCATGGTTTGTCTAGTACGAACTTGTATCTTTCGCAATTAAGAACTATTAGTAGGTTTCTTTTCCATTCTTTATAATTGTCCCCGTTCAATTTGTTTTCAATAAGTATTGTGATTAGAGGTGTCGATGACATTTTGAATTAATGATAATAATAAGAAAAAACATCATTATAGTGAACAACCAAAAAAAAAAAAAAGATTTTAGCAAGTCAAACATATGAATATGTTCCTACATGAAAAACTTAAATAAAAAACATGTAGTATTGTAATGGTAATTTTCAACATCTATCGCTCCAAGCCACCTTGGGGTGATCATGAAATAAATAGTGAAAACATGGACCTCATCCAATTAATATATGTTTCCTTAAATTCTCCAAGGTTAAGACATATATTAATAACTATTTATTTCGATCACCAATTTAACTAACAGAGCTTCTCAAGGAGGCTAATAGCTAAACCAGTTTTGAGTGTGTAACTATTATTTACAACATCCTATCCATGAGCTATTCAAGCCATCTCGGGATGGTCTCAAATAGAACATGCCTTCCATATAGGAGATCCAACATAGTATATTAGTGGTGGTAGACACCTACCAAAGATGTGGTCAGGGCGGAACTAACACGAGGTGTGGCGACCCGGATTACATAGAGGTTATACGAGACTATCATGGTCGAACTCTGAACCAACTATGACAGCCTACCACCTCATAGGTCACCGGTAATATAGTTAAACTTACTTACTTTTATACTTTTAAACTTTGTCATTTTAACTTTGTTATTTAAATCCATCGTAAATCATTACTACGTAAACGTCTTACATAATTTAAACTTTATTGCATCATAAACATTTTGTCTCAACATTCATTTAACTTTGCATTCTTTCAAATAGCTCAGCCGAAGACTCATAGTAGTACCATAACCCTCGCCCAGTCCCTTGACACATGTAGATCTCATTCGTCATCCATCACTTGTCTTATCGTTGTGTAGGTTGCTTACATGCAACATGAACAAACTTGTGAGCTAATTGCTCAGTAAGTTCAAACATACACACGTGACATATAAGAACTCATACCACATAGAACAGAGTATATCTAATACCAATTATGACATCAGAACATTAACATAACATATATCATACATTACTTAAAATTCATACTTATCATACTTTAACATCGCATAGAACAGAGCATATCTAATACCAACTGTGGCATCAGGAACATTAACATAACATATATCATATATTGCTTAAAATTTATACTTATCATACTTTAACATCATAAACATACTTAACATCGTGAACATGCTTAACATCGTGAACATACTTTTATACTTAACATACTTTAACATTGTGAACATACTTTCATACTTAACGTATGCTTAAATATGGTAAACATAACATACTTTAAACATACTATACTTAACATATACTTAAACATCATAAATATAACATGCTTAACGTAGAACGTAGCACATATCATCAAACATGGTGTTAGTGCATATTATGCTCATTTATTTTTCGTTCATTCGTTTCCATTGTTCTTTCTTTCTTTCATGTAGTACTATTCTTTTCTTTCCTTTACTTTACTTTAGTTTCACTTGCGGGCCCCATTGATGATCGTACCTTAATGTAACTTGAACTTTAAACTTCTGCACCTGGGACGTAACCCGTCGGATTGGAAGCCATAACATGAAACCTCGCCTTTGGAGGCTGGTACGCCAACATTTAAAGCTTCAATCTTATTATCTTGCTTATCTTTCTCTTTCTTTACTTTATCTTTTCGTTCTTTCATATGATTCCAATCAGGTGACATTTCCATTGCCCCTTGGTCTAGAACCTTTTACATTCCTTTCATTCATTCATTCATTCATTCATTCTTTGTTTCATTCATCTCTTTTTTTTCTTTCTTTCTTTCATTTCTTTTCTTTTATAAGCATTTCATAAATCATTTCTTTCTTAACGTAGTTTTCATAGTGTGCGTTATGTTAGTCATACTTTAGTGCCTATAGCACTCACATACATAACTTTCATATAACACATAAACATAGACATAATATGTCAGTTCATGTTACAGACAATACAATGTTCGAACTTATAGACAGTTTTGCTCGTATCTCCTTTCTTGCTTTATTGGCCTACAGACGTTCCTTCATCGCGTCTAGAGCGGGTCCCTATAAACAAAATAATAATGGTTATTTTCAATCCTTATTTCATACATAAAGCTTAGTAAAACGTAAAAATTTTACGTTTTATTTCCCAATCATAAACTTAGGGGTCTAATATCACATTTATAACTTTTTTGCTAACTTTTGGCAAAATTACTATTTTGCTCCTAACGGGAGTTTTCATCATAACCTTACCTTTTTTTTATTTACAATTTGGTTTTGGCCCTTAGAATCTTAATTAAGTTATTCTAAGTCCATTAGGGCCCTTTTCTATCATTCCTGAAATTTTTGATCAAAATGATCGTTTTGCCCCTGATGGGTCTTTAGGCCATATCATTTTCATTTTAATGCTTAAATTGGAGTTTCTAAGCCCAAAAATCATAAAATCAACTTTCTAGTCTTTATCAGATCTTTACCTCTTTAATCGCCCCAATTTTCATATTTAGTTCGCACTCGTCCCTCGGGTGGTACTATTCTGACATAAGGGTCGTTTTTCTTCGTTTTCTTACATTTCAAGATTTTGAATGGCGGTTTACTAATCCTCAAAATGTCTATCCTTCTTTCCTAGGTATAGGTCACTAAAGGGGCTCAGGTTTCCATCCCAACCACCTTTTTTTACCCCTCGTTTCCTAAAATACCCCTTTATGCCGTTTTAGAAATTTTGACAGCATTTCTGCTTAATATTTGGGTTCCCGGTGTTTAGGAAACGCCTTAAAACCATCTAACCAATTCTAACCTATCACGTACTAAACCAAAGGCCTAATTTTTAAGTAAAAACTCAAACTTTTTACATAAAAATCTTCAAATTTCACACATTTTCTTACACGACCATTTGTCATACCAATAATCTGTAATTAACATATAATCATTCCAATTAATAAATTGAGGAATGAAAGTAGTCGAGATCACTACCGAAGTAGTTCAACAACATCTAATTTGTAGGTTGACTCCAATTGGAGATCAAAGGAGCCGTTCGATCTCGCGCGCACAAACTTTAATTCATCGTTCTTCACATTTGAAATTTCGGTCGACAAATCTGATGACGTGGACATGTTCGGAATGTCAAAAATAGGTCAGAGGGCCATCTTTCAAAATTTGGGGTCCGGTCGCCATTGATAGGCATTGACCCGCCATGGACTGGCATTGACCAGCGGTAGCGTGGGCCAAGATAGGTAGCAATTTGTAGATCTCAACGAGAGGAACCAATTTTCGGTGTCAATTTATCGAATCGGAGCTCTCATCACTGAGAATCAAGCTTCAAAGGTGGACGATGGCGGTGAAATCTGATCTTCGCCATCCCGTGGTTGTTTCTTAAAATTGGCTTGGGCTTTTGTTTTCCGCACTATTTTAGGCAATTTGAGCTAGGTGGTGTCACTCACCTCCACCGAAATCAGTGAGTTCCAAGGCGACGTTGTGGCGACAATGACGAAGCTTCAGGTAGTGCAATTTGGTGGCCTTTGAGGTGAAACAAGACCTGAGTTTTGTTCTCCTATTCACCACGAATCTATTGAGACTGGAATCACCTCGATCGGAGGTCAGACGGTGAAGATACGACATTGGGAAATTCTACGTACTCCGACGGTTTCAGACGACGCGTGCAGCTTCATCCGGCGGCGGTTCAGTTGAGTCGGCACACTGTTGGACTCAGCTTGTCGAGAGCTTTCCAACGAGACTGGTAGTGTTGAAAACAGACACAGTTTCTAGTTCGTGGTTATTATTCACTTACGGTGTAGGAGAGGAAAGAGAGAGAAAAGGAAAAATGAGGGCCTTTATTTTGCAAAACCCAATCTTTTCTACCTTTATATATACTTCGTTTTTTAGAAAATTTTAACATATGCTATACTGACTAATTTGGACGTGCTGAACCCAAATATATTAGTTTTACATTCATTCGAGGTTATCTCGATCAGTTTTCTGGTACTGCGATTTCCTAGTCAAAAATTATTTTTTATGCTCAATTGACTAATTTGAGCATGCTGATTCTAAATATATCAATTTTATTTCAAGAAAAGGTCATCTTGACCAATTTCTTGATACTATATATCTATGGGTCAAAAGTTACATTTTATCCTCAATTGACTAATTTGAGCATATTGATTCTAAATATATCAGTTTTATATCAACAAAAGGTCATTTTGACCAATTTTTTGATACTGTGTGTGACACACACGCATACATACATAAAATTACTGCATTTTACATTTTAAATATGGAATTCATCGTATACATTCTATGTACCGACTTTCCGAGAATGACGAAATTTTTTGGTTGTCACATGAGGTGCTACTGTGCTTTCACATATGGATCAATAATGAAGGCCGTAGATTTTTTTTTTTTGGAAACCTTCTTCCACTCAATATTTTAAAACAATAAGTTTTTATTTAAAATATGCATGATTAATATAATATGAGTGGCATTCTTTCATCCTATATGGCATGTCATCAAATATGCAATATAACATTCCATCAATACATATTTATCCATACATGACAAAACATAGGAAAAATAAATGATGAAAAATTTAAATAACCGAGCCATAGTTCCATCCTAGAAAATAGAAAAATAAAGATTACAAAATTTCATTTAAAGCATTTTTTGAGTCTTGAATTTTGCTCTATCTTCATATATCCATCTTTAAGTAGCTCCACCATTTATTCTCATCCCATAAATTCCTTTAAAATTAAAGTTTCAAAAAAATTTAAATTTTAAGCAATTTTTAAATCTCATGCATAAGCATATATAATTTCAAATTTCAAAATTATATATTATTATATACAATTTAAAATTAAAATTTAAATCATTGACGATTCTTAAAAAATTTTTCCCGATCCCGAGGGGTCGGGGCAAGAGCAAAACGGCCCCAGGGCTACCTTGGGTTGCCATGGGTTTGCACTCATGGCTGCCAGCAACCCTTCGGGCTGCCACTGGTAGCCAACAGGTTACCAGCAGCTCGTAGCTGCCTTCAAGCAGCCGTGCACTGCCTTCAAGTAGCTGTGGTCTACCTAGGTTGCCAGGCATCCACAGCTTCTTTTCTTGGTTTTCATGCTAAATTCTAATTTTACCCCTTAGAATGTCCTAATTAAAAATTAGAATTTTCCACATAAAATAATTTTTAAATCATCAAAATTAAATTGTAATTATGGGGAAAATAAATTTAAAGTCTTCAATCATGATCTCCTCCATGAACAATTACATAAAATTCAAAGAAAAAAATTTATGGGAAAATTACAGTGATGATAGATCACTCCCATGGTTACATAAAATTCCTAGATACAATTTTTTCTAAAATTATAAGAAACCATAACCGGTAAAATTAAGTATGCTTATAATAATTACATAATTAAAATAAATAATGTAATATATCACATAATCTATGATAACAACATATAAGACCCCTAGAAATGTCACTCTCTAAATGTTAAATCCATATGTATTAGAGACACAATCGATTGTTTAATTTACATATATGACATATTCATGAGTTAGCTCTGATACTACTTATTGGAAAAACAGAAAAATATGCATAGCAAAATTTTAAAAATTTTTTAAGATCGAAAAAACTCAAGTTGTCATATACAGTAAAATATCAACAATCGGATCTACCTTTCGGAGCAAACACCTTGGATGCTAAAGTTAATGTCAGAAATATTGGAGGACAACTGTTAGGAATGCCCTAAGTAGGAATGACATTTTAATACATTTAATTAATTTTAAACTGGATAATAAAATTATATTTAGAGGTTATTCATTACATTGTTGTATATCCTCATTCAATTTACATGTTAAAATAAATGTAAGTAAATATGGCTCACTGATTGCTTATGTTAAACTGATAGAATGTTGTATACAATGGACTTTTGTATACGAGAAGACAACGTTCTAAAGTAAGCAGTCTAAACTATGGTTTGTTGTCTATGGAGTTAGACCGAGCATCTAACTTATATTAAGACTATTATGTTATCTAAAGCTATTTGGAGACGATTTGTCTTGACTGTCTAGAGCTCTGACTCCCAACTAGAGATATAAATATGTTGTCTGATGGTGACATATTGGACTGAGACTAAAGTGTAATTGATCTGTGTAGTTCGCTTGAGTGGATCATGTTACTTTTGACATTCATTATACAATCACCTTAATCCTAAGTAGATGAATCGCTTCATGTATATGACTTGTGTACTTTGATGCTCTAATGACTTAAGCGTCTCATAGGAAGTAAGCTTATAGACAGGTTCGTTGGATACATGACTTGTATACGATGGAGGGTTTGTTTATAGATATTGGAATCATAGCTCTAATAAAAATTTAAAGGTATCCTCTTAAAGGCATTATACTGGATGTGAAAATGGATAAGGTCTTGGGTCGTCTGTTTGGCAGATGACTTCTTATTCACATATGGTGAATAATCAATTTTTAATTCGATAGTATAATGAAACTTTAAGATAGCTTGATCAGTAGGTTGAATGGACTTTGACATAAAGCTGATCATGGATATCATATGAGAGCTTTGCATTTATGACAAGGTTTTTGGACAATAGCTTATCACTGGCTTGCATAATATGATATATAATTAGGAGTTTAGTTTCAGGTTTATAGTGATATAACTCTGAAATTAGTGATCATGTGATTGACTTGTTTGGTTTAAAATAATGATCACATGGATTCACCGGAACCTAATTGTATATGTCTAGTTGGTCCCTCTACTAGCTCCACATAATTCCTGAGCGAATGGTAAATGATCAGGGTATACTTATTGTCTTGTTGTCTTACATTTAGTGAAGAAAAAAAATCCAGATCACCTTCCCATAGGGTGTAGGCATTTTTCTCTGTGTGCTAGAGGGGCCAAATTATAATTTTATATTATTCAATAAATAAGGTAAATAATTATTAATATTTATTTTTGAATGACAAGATTTGAAATTTAAATTAATTGTATTTGAATTTGAAATTCAAATATGTGATTAATTTGAATTTTGAAAATCTTGTCTTAAAATAAATATTTGAAATTTGAATCCTATTTGAATTTGAATTGAACGAAATCTTGTCCTTGCACAAAGAAATGTGGCATTTACATTAGATAAGGGTGGAAGACAATATTTTTTCCTATATGAATTTGAATTTTGTTTTGGATAAGAGATTACACAATTATTTGAATTTCAAATAAAGTTGCCATAATTTTATTTGAATTTAAATTGAAGTTGCGGAAAATTATTCATGTGAATAAAATTCAAAATTAAAATATTTGTGGAGTTTGAAATTTGAATCAAATTTTGAATTACAATCCGTAGAGGAGTTGGATTCCTTGTGGATAAATCCATATGATGGAGATCAGTTTTCTTGTGGATAAAGGAAAGGAAAATCATATTTAAAATGTACTTCAATTTTGAATCCCTCCTTGCACAAAAGGTAGTCAAATTTTGTAGGGTTTTTCCCCTTGATAGAATCGGTTTTTTGTGGATAAGGAGGAGTGAAATTCATGTTTGAATCCCGTTTGAATTTTGAATTCTCCTTCCTTTTGGTGTGACCGAATCTAGCCATGATTTTGGCCTAAAGGGAATTAGTTTTGTGGTTTATGGAGGAGACAAAATTCAAGTTTAAATCATGTTTGAATTTTGAATCTATCACTCATAAGTATGGCGAATTCTTTAGGGTGACTCACCCCTAGGAAGAACCAGATTTTTAAGGGATTTTGGTGAGAGAACAATCTTCTTTTGATCTAATCCAAAATTCAAAAGGGTCTCTTCATGCAAGATTATAAATAGGGGCCTTTCTACTCCAGTTTTATTCAGACCACAGACTCTTAGGTGAGCATGCTTATTATTACACAAATTACTATAGCAATAAGTTCTTAAGAGGTCTGAGTGGTCAGAAAGAGACAAGCTGTGCTAGTATACCGATCAAGGATCTGAGTGCCCACACACTCCATCATTTGGAAATTAGAGAATAATAGAGAAAGCTAATTGGTTGAAGCCCTCCTATCACTTCCTCCAATATCCCATGTGTTTCCTCTAAAGGTATAATAGATTATTGTTGATTTATTATATATGGCATCACGAACTTTTAACAATCTTTAAAAATTTTTTTGTATCTGCTGTGCAATTTTTACCGATTTTTCCTACAATTGGTATCAGAGTCAGCTCATGATTATGTCATGTACATAAATTGGACAATCATTTTTAGTCTCCTTTATGTATAGATTTGATATTTAGATAGTAGTATTTTGGTATTCTTTTATGTTGTTATCATGAATTATGTATGGAGTATGTGGTTATTTTAATTTTTTAAATTATTATACGCATGCTTAATTTTACTGGTCATGATTCCTTTGAATTTAGAAAAATTGTATTTAAGATTTTTCACATAACCATGGGACCGGTCTATCATCACCGTAATTTTCATATGGATTTTATTTTTTCCGTCTCTTAAAATTTTTATGATTAGAATTTTTGTACAATGGAAATGGTATAGGAAATTTTATATAATTATTCTTAGAAGATATTGAAGATTGAACACCATAATTTATTTTTCTCGAAGATTTTTATTTGAAGATTGGAAAAAATTTTTGTGTAGAAAATTCCAATTTAATTAGGATTCAAATTAAATTTAGAGATTCTAATGGGAAATTTGGAATATGACACAAAAATCAAGAACCGACCCTTCGAGACCACCATCGGCCTTGGTGGGATTGCAGCCCCTGCCTTCGGGCAAGATGGGGCTACAGTAGCCCCTGTCCAAGGCTGCAGAAGCCACGATTGCAAGCATTGCCTATAGCTAAGGGTGGCCGTGGCCCCTCCAAGGGCTACAGCCCCTACCGTGGGCTGCTAGCCCCCTAGGGGCTGGGGCTACCCACGGTTGCAGTGAGCCTTAAGGACCATGGCCCGATAGGTCGAGGGTCAAAAATTTTCAATTTGTAAATTTAAGATTTAATTTTAAATTATGTATAAAAATATGTAATTATAAATTTAAATTTTGAAATTACATATTATGTAATTGTAAATTTAAATTTCGCAATTACATATTATTATGCATGAAATTTGAATTTTTTAAAATTTGAATTTTGGAATTTAAATTTTAAATAATTTTCAAGATGAGAAATAAATGAAGAGGCTACATGAAGATGGATACACGAAGGTGAAGCAAAATTTAAGACCCAAAGAATGCTTCAAATGGAATTTTGTAATCTTTAATATTTTCTTTTTTCTAGGATAGGACCATGGCTCGGTTGTTCAAATATTCCATTATTTATTTTTTTCCTATGATATGTCATGGATGGATGAATATATATTGATGGATGTCTCATATGCATATTTGATAACATGTCATATAAGATAGGAGAATGCCACTCAAATTATATTGATCAAACCTATTTTTTCAAAAACTTGTATTTTTGTTTTCAAAATATTGAGTAGGAGAGGGTTTCAAACAAAACCCACGGCTTCCATTGTTGATCCATATGTGAAAATATGGTAATGTCTCGCGTCAGTTTTGCCATAACCACACCACTTGGTATGTGTTTACCGCTATTGGTATATTAGGTTGGATCTCCTATGTGGAAAATATGTTCGAATATGATCCTATTCATGACCATCCCTCAGTGCCTTGGTAGGATATGGATTGAACTATGTAAACAATGGTTACATACTCAAGACTCGTTTAGCTATTACCCTTCCTTAGAAGTTCTGTTAACTAAACTGGTGGCCAAAATAAGCAGTTATTAATATATATCTTAACCTTAAAGGATTTAACACAATATATATTAATTGGACGTGGTCCATGTTCTGACTATTTGTCTCATAACCATCCCTCAGGGGCTTGGGGCAGCAGGTGCTGAGAATTACCGTTGCAATGCTACATGTTTTTTTATTTTTTATTTATTTTTCAAGTTTCATGTAGGAACATACTTGTATGCTTTATTTGCTAAATTTTTCCTTATATTTGCTTAGGCTTTGTAATAATGTTCTTATATAATTTTATTTCAGTTTAAAATGTCACCGAAACCTCTTATTTCAATACTCACTGAAAACAAACTTAATGGGGATAACTATAAAGACTAAAAAAATAATCTACTAATAGTTCTCAATTGCGAGAGACACAAGTTCGTACTAGACGAACCATGCCCACTTGGGCCTAAACTTGACATACCACTTGAAGAGGTCCCGGTTTCCTATAATCGTTGGAGAAAATCCAATGAGATAGCTCAATGCTATATTCCAGCTAGCATGACAAGTGCTTTGTAGGAAAAATTGGTAAAAATTGCACAGCGGAATTACAAAATTTTTTTAAAGATCATTAAATAACTCATGATGTCATATACAATAAATTAATAATAATCAATTATACCTTCAGAGGAAACACGAAGAATGCACGAGGAAGTGACCGGAGGGCTTCAACCAACTAGCCTTCTCTACTATTCTCCAACTCCTGGATGGTAGAATGTGTGGGCACCTGGATCCTTAATTAGTATACTAGCACGGCTTGTATCCTTTTGACATCCAAATCTCTTTAAGAACTTATTACTACAGTGATTTGTCTAATAATAAGCATGCTCACATGAGAGTCTGTGGTCTGAAGAAAACTGGAGTGGTAGGATCTTTATTTATAATCTTACATAAGGTGATCCCTTAAATTTTGAGTTGAACCAAGAGAAGATTTTCTCTCCCAATTTTTATCAAAAAATCCGAATCCACCTAGGGGAAAATCTCCCTAAAGAATACGGCCACCTTTATGGATGTTTGATTCAAAATTCAAATAAGATTTTAACTTGAATTTTGTCTATTCCACTAGGTCAAAATTCGATTCCCCTTTAGGCCAATTCTAGGGCTAGATTTGGCCACACCAAGGTAAAGGAGGATTCAAAATTTGAACAGGATTTTAACTTGAATTTCCTCCCTTCCTTATCTACAAAAACCGATTCTCACTTAGGGAGAATCCCTAGAAGAAATTCAATTATTTTATGTGAGGAAGGGATTCAAAATTCAAACAGGATTAAAACTTGAATTTTTCTCTTCCTTATCCACACAAAAGCCGATTCTCTCCCAGGGGATAAACCTAAAGAAAATTCAGCCACTTTTGTAAGGGAGGGATACAAAATTCAAACAAGATTGAAACTTGAATTTGTCTCTTCTTTATCCACAGAAAAACCGATTCTCTCACAAGGGATAAGCCTAAAGAAAATTCCACTACTTTTGGGTAAGGAAGGATTCAAAATTCAATTAGGATTCAAACAAGATTTCCTCTCCCATATCCACTAGAAAAAACCAGTTCACCCTTGAAATTCAAATCTTTATAGGATTCGGTTACATCTAGGTTTGTGATTCAAAATTTGAATTCAAAATTCAAATTCAAATTTCAAACTCCACAAATATTTGAATTTTAAATTTTATCCTCATGGATACTTTTCCACAACTCTAATTAAAATTCAAATAAAATCATGGCAACTTTATTTGAAATTCGAATAATTATATAATCTCTTATCTAAAACAAAATTCAAATTCAAATAGGAGAAAATCTTGTCTTCCACCCTTATCCTATTATGGATGCCACCTATGTTTGTATAAGGATAAGATTTTATTCAATTTAAATTTAAATAGGATTCAAATTTTAAATATTTATTTTAAGACAAGATTTTCAAAATTTAAATCAATCACATATTTGAATTTCAAATCTAAAATTCAAATACAATTAATTTAAATTTTAAATCTTATCATCCAAAAAATAAATATTAATAATTATTTATTTTATTTATTGAATAATACAAAATTATAATTTTGCCCCTCCAGCACACTGAGAAAAACACTTACACCCTGTGGAAGGATGATCTGGATTTTTCTCTTCACTAAATATAAGACAACAAGCTAATAAGTATATCTCGATTAATTGTCATCTGTTAAGGAATTATATGGAGCTAGTAGAGGGACTAATTGAACATATATAATCGGGCTTCCATGAATCCATGTGATCATCATTCTAAACCGAACAACTCAATCACATGATCACTAATTTCAGAGTCACACTACTATAAACCTAAAACTGAACTCCCAATTATATACCATATTACAAAAGCCAGTGATAAATTATTGTCCAATGACCTTGTCATATATGCAAGACTCTCATATGATATCCATGATTAGCCTTAGGTCAAAGTCTGTTCAACCTACTGATCAAGCTATCTTAAAGTTTTATTGTACTACCACATAAGAAAATGATTATTCACCATATGTGTATAAGAAGTCATTTGCCCAGCAGATGACCTAAGGTCTTATCCATTTTCACATCCAGTATAATGCTTTTAAGAGGATACCCTTAACTCCTTATTAGAGCTATGATTCCAATATTTGCAAACAAACCCTCCATCGTATACAAGTCATATACCCAACGAACCAATCTATAAGCTTACTTCCTCTGAGATGCTTTAGCCAATAAAACATCAAAGTACATAAGTCATATACATGAAGTCATTAATCTACTCAGGAATAAGGTCATTACATAATGAACGACAAAAGTAACATGATTTGCACAAATGAACTACGTAGATCAATTACACTTTAGTCTTGGTTCAATATGTCACCACCAAACAACATATCTATGTCTTTACTCAGGAGTCAAAGCTCCAGATAGTTAAGACAAACAGTCCCCAAATGGCTTTAGACAACACAATAGTCTTAATATGAGTTAGATGCTCAATCTAACCTCATAGACTACGGACCATAGTTTAGACTGCTTATTTTATAACTGCGACGCCTTAAATTTTATTTAAGGGTCAATATATAATTTAAATAAAATTAGTGTGCCAAAAAATAATTAAAAATCTTTTGGAAACCTTAGGTTGGTTTCCTAGTCAAATTCCGCTCAACAAGTCAACAATTTTAACTTCAAAAACCCTAAAATATTCGGCCATCACTTGGGATTTTTAATTAAAATATAAATCCTGCAAATCCAAGGAGGATTCAAATTTAAATTTCATCCCTTAAATATAAAGAAGAATTTCGACCATAAAGTGTAGAAAATAAAGGAGATTTTATTTGAATTAAAAGCTAGGTCAAAACTCATTCAAAATTCAAATTATTTTTTTTCCTAAAAACTAATGGATAATTTTCGGCCACTTAAGGGGAAATAAGAGAGAAAACCCTAGCCTTAAAACAGCACAAAAACTTTCCCTTTTGCCCCTTAAAATTTTCGGCCAAACAAGGAAGAGAAAGGGAAAGAAAAACCTAGTATAAAAACCCTCTTTTAACTCTCATTCACCTTTCCTTTCACTCTCAAAAAATTCGGCCAGCCTCCCCTTGTTTCCTCTCTGAATTTTCTCTCCCAAAACAACCCCAAAACAACAAACAAAAACCTACCTAAAGGCAGCTCAAGGATTTAACAAATTTTGAGACAAAAACAAGGTGAGAAATCAACTTTTTTCCTTCCTTCTCCTTTTGATTTTAAATCCGAAATTTATATGGTTTTCTCCACTGTTTTCCCTACTGTTTTGAAGACTCCAACACTCACACAAATTCAGCCAAAAAGGAGACCAAGCATCAAAAATAGTGCAGCACAAACAAGGTGTGAATCTCTCTCTCAAACCCTAAAAATTTTGCCTCTTTGTTTCCCTTTCAAATACCCTATTATCACATGTGTAAAATTTTATGTTTTAGTCAATTTGATTATTGGGTTGTGTTAACCACATATAAATAAGGTCCTCCACAAAATTTCGTGATCATTGGATGAAAATTGAGTTGATTTGAGGCTAATTGAAATTCGGACACAGAAAAACGGAAATCTGGAAAATTACCATATGAACAGTAAATTTGTGTCAGCCATAACTTGAGTTTTAAAAACGATTTTCGAGTGATTCTTGAGGCTAAAATTAAATTCAAGATGTCCCCTAAATGCCTACAAAATTTCAGAACCAAACTCATCCGTTTGCCTACTAAAAATATTTTTCTAAGATAGGCGGATAGAACTGCCAGTTTTTGAACTGAAACTGAAACCCAGATTTTATGCCTGAAAACAACCCCTCGGTTTTTGGTCTAATTGAATAACCAAACGATGTCCAAAAATTATAAAAATCATTTGGAATTAAAGCTACGGATGTCTAGTTTAACATATTAAAAATTTAGAATTTTTGGGATTAAAAATGAATTAATATTGATTTTACAATCAGCCTAGGTCAGTCTGTCCATGCCCAGTAATATCCTAACTTAGAGTTTTTCACAAATTTTAAATCCCAAATATTTATTAAACGTTTTAAAATCTTTTGTGGCACACTAAAATGATTGGATGATTATGTCTAGACCTAGACTGATCATATGTTGTGATTATAGGATTTATTTGACGTTCTTGCTGGATTTGTGGATCACGTTATCGTAACGCTTGTGCGATAATCGAGGTAGGACGTTCTGGCCTTTTCTGAGAGTAGTCAAGTGTTTTAAATTTCCCTATTTTAGCGATGGCATGCTGTTTTTAGTTTATGAAATTATTATATTGTTTTTTTTTTATGAAATAAACGCATGCAATATATTTGATAATTAAATGTGTATTTTAAAACGTGTTTTGATTTATGGCATAATATAACTTGGTAAATACCATCTTTTGAATAATCCGGTGAACATAATTGAGCTCTAGTTCACGATCATTGTAAATGATGCGTGCGTCCCAAAGTTGACGCCATGGGGGAAGGTCCCTAAACCTACGCAGGGCCGTTCGGCCTATTTAGACCGTAACGAGATGATATAGGATAATTCAAATTCGAGGCACGTATATTATAGCTACGACAAGTCCTCACTCAAAATATGATGGTTTATTTTAATGATTTATTATTTTTAATATTGGGGCACGTATATTGCAGCTACGCTAAGTCCTCAGCAGAATAAAACTTGTATTAAAAATGTTTTCACGAAATTGTTAATTATTTTTGTTGAAATGATTATTATGCCATGTATTCTTAAATTGTTGATTATCTTTGGAAACGAATATTATGTCATACTTTTAAATGTTACATGTTTAACCTACCTTTGTTTCTGTCCTACTGAGCCAACGCTCACGTCCCTTTTCTTTGTGATTTCGAAATGACTACTTCCAGGTGCGGGAGGTAGCAGTTCCGAAATTCGTTGAGCTATCCGTTTCTACCGAAGATGATGCTATCCGTTTTCTCCATCTTCTTCTTTCTGTTTCTCGTTCTGATGTAATAAGACATTAAGTTTGGACTTTATTTCACGTTATTTAAATTTCATGATTGGGAATATTTTATGGTTGGTAATTTTTTTTGAAAACTGATTTTGTGTTTGATTTCCACATTAAAAAGTATTTATTTTCTACTTTATTTTATTATGTGATTATGATGCTACTTTATAATTAATTAGGCTTAGCTAAATTATAATGTTGACCCACTTTTCATAATAAATGTTTTTCCTTAAATCTCAGGTTGATATTATGATTTGGCTGCCGTGTCACGTGTCTAACTTTTGGGCCGTGACAAATAATGGTATCAGAGCCCAGGTTTTCAAAAGGGTTTTTCATCAAAACATTTTTAAAAGGGTTTTTCATCAAAACATTTTCAAAAGGGTTTTCATCAAAATGTTTTCAAAATACCCAAGCATAGTTTTCCTTACTCTTAGAAGCTTATAGGATTTCCTCTTCCTTCAATCGTATGCAGCAAAATGGCTCGTCCCGGCACGCGTAGTCAGAGGCAGCAAAAAGGTAACGACGAAGAGAACCCCGGGAACACGCAGCCTCAAGGAAGACAGAATGCAGCGGTTCCTACACCGAATGATTAGCTAACGGCGATGCAGAACCTCACGGCGGCGATACAGGCTCTCCTCACCGTCTTACCTTTTGGAACACCTAACCCAACTCCTGTAGCCAATGTTGTTCCTAATGAGACCCCGAGAGCGGGGAGTTCTTCTCAGACTCCTCAGCAAACGCCTACCACCGAAAACCCTACCTCTGGAGCAGTACCTACCCAACCTATGATACATCCTAAATAGGCAGCGCTAACTCTTTTCTTTAAGCCTCACGTACCCACTTTCAATGGCATGGGCACAGAGATGGATGCCGACTACTGGTTTGATGCCATTCGCAAGCAGCTAAAGTTGACCGCCATATCCGCAGAGTTCTGGGTTGAGTTTGCTTCCAACAAGCTGGTGAGTCTAGCCTCGACCTGGTGGGCTAGGATCGAGAATGGTTTGATAGAGGAGTAGAGGACTTCTTGGACAGTTTTCGAGGAGCATTTTCACGAGCGTTTCTTTTCAGCTCAGTTCCGTGACAGAAAAGCTAGGGAGTTCGTCCGTCTAAAGCAAGGGTCTATGTCAGTGCGGGAATATGAAGCCAAGTTCACTGAGTTGGCCCGGTATGTGAAGAATCAGGTTTTGGATGAAGCTACTAAGTGTCTCCGCTTTGAGGAAGGGCTTAACCTCTATGTGAAGAGGGGTGTACAACCGTTCCAGATCAGGGATAGCTACCAGCAGATAGTTGCTAAGGCATTGACAGTGGAAGAGGGCGACAAGGAGTTCCTTGAAACTCGTAACAGAAACAAGTCTGGACCAATCTGCAACAAGCCTCAGCACAAGCCGCAGACTCCTTACCAGAAGAACCAACAGTCTCAGGGATTAGGTTCTCATCAGTTATCTGGACAGCGACAGGGTCGGGTGAATGTGATTACCTGCTTCGAGTGTGGTGATGAAGGCCACAAAAGAAATGTCTGCCCGAAGAGACAGTCAAGAGACAATGCTCATAGACATCATCATCAGCGGAATCAGAATGGTCTTCCACAGAGGCAACAGATTACTTCCCAGTCTTCGTAGTTACAACGCCCTCAGCTTCCAGCTCCCTATCAGCCTCAGCGTATGAGCCAGTACACTACACCTTATGCTCCACATGCTACACCGCTACAGCAGTTCCCAGTGCTGAGTTATCAGAGACCGTCACCACAAGGTCAGAGTACGGGCTATCAACGAGGGAATACAGCTCAAAATCGTGGTAAGGCACCACAGGTACACGCTCTTGGAGCTGACAGCATGGAGATAGATCATACACCGACTGCATTAGATGGTATAATTCCTATCTTTGGTACATATGCACATGTTTTGTTTGACACCGGGGCTACACACTCTTTTATAGCCCAACATTATGCTCGTTCACTTGATTTAAAACTGCAAAATCTTGACTCTCCCTTATGTGTGAAATCCCCGTTGGGCATGACTACCGTTAGTGATGGGTGTCAAGCCTATGTTTATGTTGGGGATGTTTGTTTGGAGGCATCACTTGTGGTAATGCCTATGTTTGCCTATGATGTTATTCTGGGATATGACTGGCTTTCTTGATATGGGATTATGCTTGATTGTCGTAATCGTCGCGTTATCTTTACAACTGATTCCGGACATGTGGTGTCCTATCAGTTAAGCTTAGTTTCAGATGTTGATAGATCTGCTCTGAGGTTAGTATCGAAGAGTAGGCAGTGTATTCTTTGCTTCTTATCCTTGTGTGCAGTAGAAGGATCCAGTTCTGAAAAGAGTACCCAACAAATACCTGTTGTCGATAGTTTTCCAGATGTTTTTCCAAAAGCTCTTCCAGGTTTACCGCCTCATCGAGAAATAGAGTTTCGTATCGACTTAGTTTTCAGAACAGCTCCTTTTGCTTCTGCTCCGTATCGTATGGCACCTCTAGAGATGAAAGAGTTGAGCAAGCAGCTGGATGAGTTGAAATCGCTGGGCTTTATACGAGACAGTAACTCACCTTGGGGTTCATCAGTCCTTTTTGTGAAGAAAGCCGACGGTTCGCTACGTCTCTGTGTGGACTACAGAAAGCTCAATAGTGTGACCATCAAAAATAAGTATCCGTTACCACGTATAGATGACCTGTTTGATCAATTGGGTGGAGCTTGTTTCTTCTCCAAGGTTGATTTGAGATCCGGTTATCATCAGCTTCGTGTCAGAGAGGAGGATATCCCGAAGACAGCGTTCCGAACGAGGTATGACAGTTATGAGTTCTTAGTAATGCCTTTCGGTTTAACAAATGCGCCAGCAGCCTTCATGGATATGATGAATAAAGTCTTCCGACCTTTTCTTGATAAGTTCGTCATCGTATTCATCGACGACATCCTCATCTACTCCCGAACTCGCGAAGATCATGCACAACATCTCAGTATAGTTTTACAGACTCTTCGTGAACATCAATTGTACGCCAAGAAAGAAAAATGTGAGTTTTGGATGACAGAGGTCAAGTTTCTCAGGCATATCATCTCAGGAGATGGTATATCAGTTGATCCATCCAAGGTTGAAGCGATTCTTAAATGGGAACGACCGAAGAATGTTCCAGAGATCCGAAGCTTCTTGGGCTTAGCGGGATATTATCGACGTTTTGTACAGGACTTCAGCAAGCTTGCCGCTCCCCTCATCAATCTGACAAAGAAGGATGTACCTTTCGTTTGGGACAACAGCTGTGAGTCAGTTTTCCAGGAGTTAAAGAGTCGTTTGACGTCTGCACCTATCCTTATCATTCCGGATTAGGATCAAGTATATGACGTCTACACTGATGCTTCTCATCAAGGTCTTGGAGCAGTTTTGATGCAACAGAATCGAGTTGTCGCTTATGCCTCACGACAGCTGAAACAACATGAACGAAACTACCCTACACACGATCTAGAGTTAGTTGCAGTAGTGTTCACGCTTAAGATTTGGCGTTGTTATCTGTATGGTGCTAGTTTTAGACTGTTTTCAGATCACAAGAGTTTGAAATACCTGGCTACACAGAAAGATCTCAACCTGCGTCAGAAAAGATGGGTAGAATACATGCAAGACTACGACTTCCAAGTCGAGTACCATCCGGGTAAAGCAAACGTGGTCGCAGATGCACTAAGTAGGAAAAGAGAGGCAGTTCCCAATCTTGATCATGACGCTTCTATAAGGGCTATGCAGATAGATGAGTGGGAAAAGGACCGAGTTCTTACAGCTTATCAGGTTCGTTTTGACGAAGTTCAGGGTCACCCAGTGTTGTACAACTTAGTGATGGAACCAGACTACGTGCAGAGGATCAAGGAGAATCAGTTGGCAGATACACGTCTCGTTGACATCCGAGATAGATTGTTAAAGGGCAAGCATGTTGCAGAGTGGTCGATGGACACCAGTGGAATTCTTTACAACGAGGGTCGCTTAGCAGTGCCACACATCCCAGAGCTTATACAGGAGATCTTGTCAAAGTTTCATCAGTCGAGGTTCGCCATGCACCCAGGTGGAAACAAGATGTATCAAAACTTAAGACCGCAACTTTGGTGGAGAGGTATGAAGTTAGATGTGAAGAACTTCGTGGCCAACTGTTTGACGTGTCAGAAAGTAAAGGCAGTACGGGAGAGACCCGCAGGTCTGCTCCAACCACTTCCAATACCTTGGTGGAAGTGGGATAGTATAGGAATGGACTTCCTAACCGGCTTACCGAGAGCACAGGATGGATCTGATGGAGTCTGGGTAGTTGTAGATCGTCTCACGAAGACCGCGCACTTCATCCCGTTCAAGACGACTTGCAATAGGAACCAGCTAGCCGAGCTTTACATGAGGAACATAGTCAGATTGCATGGAGTCCCTTCAGTGATCGTTTCTGATCGTGATACGCGCTTCAACGCTAGCTTTTGGAAAAGTCTACAGGAAGCTCTAAGCACAGAACTGAACTTCAGCACCGCTTTTCATCTACAGATAGATGGTCAGTCGGAGCGTCTCATATAGATTCTTGAGGATATGCTACATGCCTGCGTTCTTGATCTTGGAGATGGATGGAGCAAACACCTCTACATGGCAGAGTTCGGATACAATAACAGTTATCAAGCGAGTATCGGAATGGCACCCTTTGAAGTATTGTACGGAAAGCCTTGTCGATCACCCATCTATTGGGTTGACAACCAGGAAGCACCAGTGGGTGGACCCGATATAATCCTAGACCAGTACGAGAAGATTGTCATCATCAAACAACGACTTCTAACAGCACAGAATCAATAGAAGAGCTATGCAGATCAACGCAGAAAGCCGTTAGAGTTCGAGGTCGGAGAGTTTGTATTGCTAAAGGTATCACCGAAGAAAGGTATCTCTCGTTTCAGAGTTAAAGGGAAGCTAGCACCGCGTTACATTGGACCTTTCAAGATCGTACGCAAAGTTGGTAAGGTTGCATATGAGCTCAAGTTACCCGACACCTTGGGAGTGCACAACGTTTTCCATGTATCGATCTGAGGAAGAGTGCACGAACAGAGTCCGAAGTTATTTCAACAGATGACGTAGAAATCCAACCAGATGTCTCTTACGTCGAGGTTCTAGTAAAAATTTTGGATCGTAAGGTCAAGCAGCTGAGAACGAAAACAATACCCATGGTGAAGGTTCTTTGGAGTAACCATGGTGAAGAGGAAGCCACATGGGAAACCGAGAAAGATATGCGTGAGAACCATGCCGAATGGTTTGCTAAGCAGTAGAGTACATATAATGTAGTCGACCTAAGTTTGTTTTGTAACCCTACTCTGTTCATAGTGGTAGATATACCACTATATGTTTTGAAAGGTGCATTTAGATCGCTTAATGAAATGATAAGTTATTCATATTCTTATTCTCTTCTTTAGTGTGGAGTAATTCTTAAAGTTTCGAGGACGAAACTATTTTTAGTGGTAGATATTTGTGACGCCTTAAATTTTATTTAAGGGTCAATATATAATTTAAATAAAATTAGTGTGCCAAAAAGTAATTAAAAATCTTTTGGAAACCCTAGGTTGGTTTCCTAGTCAAATTCCGCTCAAAAAGTCAACAATTTTAACTTCAAAAACCCTAAAATATTTGGCCATCACTTGGGATTTTTAATAAAATTTAAATCTCACAAATCCAAGGAGGATTCAAATTTAAATTTCATCCCTTAAATATAAAGAAGAATTTCGGCCATAAAGTATAGGAAATAAAGGAGATTTTATTTGAATTAAAAGCTAGGTCAAAACTCATTCAAAATTCAAATTATTTTTTTTCCTAAAAACTAATGGATAATTTTCGGCCACTTAAGGGGAAATAAGAGAGAAAACCCTAGCCTCAAAACAGCACAAAAACTTTCCCTTTTGTCCCTTAAAATTTTCGGCCAAACAAGGAAGAGAAAGGGAAAGAAAAACCTAGTATAAAAACCCTCTTTTAACTCTCATTCACCCTTCCTTTCACTCTCAAAAAATTCGGCCAGCCGCCCCTTGTTTCCTCTCTGAATTTTCTCTCCCAAAACAACCCCAAAACAACAAACAAAAATCTACCTAAAGGCAGCTCAAGGATTTAACAAATTTTGAGACAAAAACAAGGTGAGAAATCAACTTTTTGCCTTCCTTCTCCTTTTGATTTTAAATCCGAAATTTATATGGTTTTCTCCACTGTTTTCCCTACTGTTTTGAAGACTCCAACACTCACACAAATTCAGCTAAAAAGGAGACCAAGCATCAAAAATAGTGCAGCACAAACAAGGTGTGAATCTCTCTCTCAAACTCTAAAAATTTTGCCTCTTTGTTTCCCTTTCAAAAACCCTATTATCACATGTGTAAAATTTTATGTTTTAGTCAATTTGATTATTGGGTTGTGTTAGCCACATATAAATAAGGTCCTCCACAAAATTTCGTGATCATTGGATGAAAATTGAGTTGATTTGAGGCTAATTGAAATTTGGACACAGAAAAACGGAAATCTGGAAAATTACCATATAAACAGTAAATTTGTGTCAGCCATAACTTGAGTTTTAAAAACGATTTTCAAGTGATTCTTGAGTCTAAAATTAAATTCAAGATGTCCCCTAAATGCCTACAAAATTTCAAAACCAAAATCATCCGTTTTCCTACTCAAAATATTTTTCTAAAATAGGCGGACAGAACTGCCAGTTTTTGAACTGAAACTGAAACCCAGATTTTATGCCTGAAAACAACCCCTCGGTTTTTGGCCTAATTGAATAATCAAACGATGTCCAAAAATTATAAAAATCATATGGAATTAAAGCTACGGATGTCTAGTTTAACATATTAAAAATTTAGAATTTTTGGGATTAAAAATGAATTAATATTGATTTTACCATCAGCCTAGGTCAGTCTGTCCATGCCCAGTAATATCCTAACTTAGAGTTTTTCACAAATTTTAAATCCCAAATGTTTATTAAACGTTTTAAAATCTTTTGTGGCACACTAAAATGATTGGATGATTATGTCTAGACCTAGATTGATCATATGTTGTGATTATAGGATTTATTTGACGTTCTTACTGGATTTGTGGATCACGTTATCGTAACGCTTGTGCGATAATCGAGGTAGGACGTTCTAGCCTTTTCTGGGAGTAGTCAAGTGTTTTAAATTTTCCTGTTTTAGCGATGGCATGCTGTTTTTAGTTTATGAAATTATTATATTGTTTTTTTTTTGATGAAATAAACGCATGCAACGTATTTGGTAATTAAATGTGTATTTTAAAACGTGTTTTGATTTATGGCATAATATAACTTGGTAAATACCATCTTTTGAATAATCCGGTGAACATAATTGAGCTCTAGTTCACGATTATTGTAAATGATGCGTGCGTCCCAAAGTTGACGCCATGGGGGAAGGTCCCTAAACCTGCGCGGGGCCCTTTGGCCTATTTAGACTGTAACGAGATGATCTAGGATAATTCAAATTCGAGGCACGTATATTATAGCTACGACAAGTCCTCACTCAAAATATGATGGTTTATTTTAATGATTTATTATTTTTAATATTGTGGCACATATATTGCAGCTACGCTAAGTCCTCAGCAGAATAAAACTTGTATTAAAAATGTTTTCACGAAATTGTTAATTATTTTTGTTGAAATGATTATTATGCCATGTATTCTTAAATTATTGATTATCTTTGGAAACAAATATTATGTCATACTTTTAAATGTTACCTGTTTAACCCACCTTTGTTTCTGTCCTACTGAGCCAGCGCTTACGTCCCTTTTCTTTGTGATTTCGAAATGACTACTTCCAGGTGCGGGAGGTAGCAGTTCTGAAATTCGTTGAGCTATCTGTTTCTACCGAAGATGATACTATCCGTTTTCTCCATCTTCTTCTTTCTGTTTCTCGTTCTGATGTAATGAGACATTAAGTTTGGACTTTATTTCACGTTATTTAAATTTCATGCTTGGGAATATTTTATGGTTGGTAATTTCTTTTGAAAACCGATTTTGTGTTTGATTTCTGCATTAAAAAGTATTTATTTTCTACTTTATTTTATTATGTGGTTATGATGCTACTTTATAATTAATTAGGCTTAGCTAAATTATAATGTTGACCCGCTTTTCGTAATAAATGTTTTTCCTTAAATCTCGGGTTGATATTATGATTTGGCTACAGTGTCACGTGTCTAACTTTTGGGCCGTGACAATAACGTTGTCTTTTCGCATACAAAAGTTCATGATATATAACATTCTAACAGTTTAACATAAGTAGTCAGTGACCTATATTTGCTTACATTTACTTTAAAATGTAAATAGAATGGGGACATACAGCAATGTAATGAATAACCTCTATAGAATTTTATTATCCAGTTCAAAATAAATGAAATACATTAAAATGTCTTTTCTGCTTAGGGCACTCCTAACATGCTTTACAAAAGTAGCACGAGACTTATCAAGTTGTCGGGGAGATCATGGAAAACTTAGAGGACATATTTGGAGGTCAAGAAAAATTGGCTTAACAGTTCGCTATAACAAGTATCATGAACTCTAGGTAGAAGGCAGGTACTCTGATGAAGGATCATATTCTCATGCTTATAAGGTTC
Organism: Antiaris toxicaria; assembly: GCA_035233585.1. Lineage (NCBI taxonomy): Eukaryota > Viridiplantae > Streptophyta > Magnoliopsida > Rosales > Moraceae > Antiaris > Antiaris toxicaria. Next base: position 28,661,866 of record CP141157.1, read on the forward strand.
TTTACTGAGGCTGCTGAAAATGGTTCTAAGCTGGACTATAACACGTTGATCGAGACTATGTTTAATACTCTATTAAAGAATTTTATAAGGTTTAATGCCACATACAATCTGACTGCAAGGGAGTAAGGACTCACCGAGCTCATAAAGCAACTCTAAGCTTATGAGCGAATGATCAGAGATTGTGATGTGGTCCAACCTAGGGGAGAGGCCAACTTGACAAAATCTTCTAAATCCTCTAGGAAAAAAAAGAAGCCAAAGAAAAAGTAGGTACCTTTCAGTTCTTCTTTTTTTTTTTTTTTTTTTGTCTTGGATGGGAAAAAGAAGAAGAAGAATAAGAAGCCCAAGGACCCTAAAAAGTCTAAGTGCTTCCACTGTGGGAAGATAGATCACTTCAAGAAGGCTTGCCGGGAATTCTTAGCCACCAAAGGCAAGGAACGTAAAGAGCTTCATTATTTAGAAGCATGTTTGGTAGAAGAATTGAAAGACACTTAGGTCATTGATTCGGGCGTCACTAATCATGTTTGTGTTTCTTTGCAGGGGTTTGTAGAAACTAGAAGTCTACATGATAGGAGCCTCTTGTTGTGGATAGGATATGGTAGCTTAGTGGTGGCTGAGGCAGTGGGTGATGTTTATCTTTATTTTGATGAATTTGGATTTAATCTATTAAAAGACTATTTTTATGTTCCTAATTTTAGGAGGAACTTTATATCGGTAGCTTGTTTAATAAAAGATTCTTATTCAGTAATAAAAGATTTAATATTCATAAAAACAAGTCTTTTATCTATTTTGGATGGATGGAAGGGAACCTTTATTTAGTCAAACTTAAGATATACTCATTGTTTCACACCGAATTAACTGATAACTCTAAAAGGTTGAATGTTTCTCAATCTAACAAGGAGTACCTTTGCCATTTAAGGCTTGGTCATATTAATTAGGATAGAATTCAAAGGTTGGGGAAACATGGTCCTTTGAAAACTCTGAAGGAGGTACATCTTCCATAATGTGAGTCCTATCTTGAGGGTAAGATGACCAAGAGGGCTTTTAGAGCTAAGGGTAGTAAGGCACAAGAACTTATAGAAATTGTAGACGTATGTGGCCTTATGAATGTCATTGCGCAAGGAGGGTTAAAGTATTATGTCTCCTTTATAGACAATTACTCGAGGTATGGATATATGTACCTAATGCACCACAAGAGCGAAAACTTTGACAAATTCAAAGAGAATCATGCGAAAGTGGAGAAGTAATTGGGTAAACCCATAAAGATACTTCGATCTGATCAAGGTGGTGAATATCTCTTCGATGAGTTTCTAAGAAATCTTATAAAGAACGGGATATTATCCCAATAGACTACACCTGGTACTCCACAACAGAATGGTGTAGCTGAAAGTAGAAACAGGACCTTATTGGATATGGTACGGTCCATGGTGAGTTATTTAATGCTACCGTTATCATTCTGGGGATATGCACTATAAACGACATACTATATTCTGAGCCAAGTTCTAAGTAAATCAATTCTCAGGACTCTGTATGAATTATGGCGAGGTAGGAAGCTCTCCCTTAGACATATGAGAATATAGGGCTGCCCGGCATATATACTAGATAGGAATGCAAAGAAGTTAGAATCACGATCGGAATTATGCATGTTTGTAGGATATCTTAAGGGAACTAAGGGAGGTCTATTCTATAACCCAAAGTAACAAAGAGTCATTGTCTTAACCCATGTAATATTCTTGGAGGAGAGTCACATGAATGAATTTAAGCCTCAAAGCCAAATGGTGCTAGAGGAGTTGATGGGTGATAGAATTGCTCCACAGATTTTGATCTTGTACACAAATCTGAGTTCTAGTGAAAAACCTATAGACAATCAATAGTTTAGGGTGCTTCATCGTAGTAGGAAGGTTTCAAGAAAACCTAATTTCAACCTATATTATGCTGAGGTATACCAGGCTGAAGCTCATGAACATGATGATGATTCGGTCACTTATAATGAAGTTATAAATGATGTTAATTCTAAATCTTGGAAACAGTCCATGAGCAATAAGATGGATTTTATGAAATCCAACTCTATTTGAGAACTTATGGACTTACTGAATAGGATAAAACCCATTAGGTGCAAGTGGGTCTACAAAAGAAATAGGGATGAGGAAGGGAGAGTTGAAACTTTCAAGGCTAGACTTATGGCAAAGGGATACATGTAAAAGTTTGGAATCAATTACAATGAAACTTTTTCACATGTTGCTATGTTGAAGTCTATCCATATTTTTTTGTCTATTGCTGCGACTCTCGATTATGAGATCTGGCAAATGGACATCAAGACAGCATTCTTGAATGGCCATCTTAAGGAAAGTATCTTTATAATACAACCCGAAGAGTTCGTGGTAAAAGACCAAGAGAGAAAAGTTTAAAGTTGCTTAGATCCATTTATGGATTAAAGTAAGCATCCCGCTCATGTAACCAAAGGCTTGATCAAGAGATCAAAACATTCAGTTTTGAGCAAAACATTGATGAACCTTGTGTTTATAAATATAGTAAGGATGGAAAAGTGGTCTTTCTGGTGCTCTCTGTTGATGATATACTACTCATTGGGAATGATGTAGTGAATTTATCATCAGTCAAATTTTGGCTACACCAACAGTTTGATATGAAGGACTTGGGAGAAGCTAACTATGTTTTAGGCATTCGTCTCTTCAGACTTTGAATGAACAAAATGATAGCATTATCCTAAGCTTCATACATAGACAAAATAATTAAAAAGTACGCAATGTAAGAGGCAAAGAAAGGTTTACAACCTTCTATTACTAGATTCACTCTTTCATTGGATGAATGTTCTAAGACATCGAAAAAAAAGAGAGGGTATAAGTTAGGTCCATTATGCATCAACTATAGGTAGCCTTATGTACACTATGCTTTGCATTCACCTAGACATCTATTTTACTGTAAGTATGGTGAGTCGATATCAAGCAAATCCTAGAATCAAGCACAGCATATACCTAAGTATCTTAAGAGAATAAGGAATTATATGCTAGTATATTCTAGAGGGGACCTAACACCTGTAAGATACACAGATTCAGATTTCCAAACTTGTAAAGATTCGAGGAAGTCGACTTCAGGATCAGTGTTCTTACTCAAAGGAGGCACCATTGTGTGAAGGAGCATGAAACAAGGTTGTACTACTAACTTTACGATAGAAGCTGAGTATGTGGCTATTGCTGAGGCATATAAAGAAGCAGTTTGACTTCGCAAGTTTTTTAGAGACCTTGAGGTCATTTCGGGTGCTGACAAATCTATCACACTTTATTGTGATAATAGTGCAGTGATTGCCAACACTAAGGAATCTAGGCACCACAGGAGGACAAAACGCATAGATCAGAGATACCATATAATAAGAGGACACGTAGAGGCAAGATTAGTAGATGTATGTAAAGTCACGTCCAAAGACAACATTGCCGACCTCTTTACTAAGACTTTGGTAGCTAGAAGCTTTGAAAGGCATGTTAAGACAATGTGGATGCGAAACATGGCACAGCTACTAACTTAGGGCAAGTGGAAGATTGTTAGGAATACCCTAAGTAGGAAAGACATTTTAATGTATTTTATTTATTTTGAATTGAATAATAAAGTTATATTTAGAGATTATTCATTACATTGCTGTATATCCTCATTTAATTTATATGTTAAAGTAAATATAAGCAAATATAGGTCACTGACCACTTGTGTTAAACAGTTAGAATGTTGCATACAATAGACTTTTGTATGCGAGAAGACAACGTTCTAAAGTAAGCAGTCTAAACTATGGTTCATAGTCTATGGGGTTAGACCGAGCATCTAACTTATGTTAAGACTATTATGTTGTCTAAAGTCATTTGGGGGACGGTTTATCTTGATTGTCCAGAGCTCTGACTCTTGAGTAGAGACATAAATATGTTACTTGATGATGACATATTAGACCGAGATCAAAGTGTAATTGATCGCATAGTCTGCTTAAGTGAATCATGTCACTTTTGACGTTCATTATGCAATAACCTTAATTCTAAATAGATGAATCGCCTTATGTATATTACTTATGTACTTTAATGTTTTAATGGCTAAAGTGTCTCATAGGTAGTAAGCTTATAGGTCAGTTCATTAGGTACATGACTTATGTATAATAGAATATTTGTTTACAGATATTGGAATCATAACTCTAACAAGGAGTTAAACATATCCTCTTAAACGCATTATATTGGATGTAAAAATGGATAAGACCTTGGATTGTCTGCTTAGTAGATGACTTCTTATTCACATATAGTGAATAATCATTTTCTTATTCGGTAGTATAATGGAACTTTAAGATAGCTTGATCAGTAGGTTGAATGGACTTTGACCTAAAGCTGATCATGGATATCATATGAGGGTTTTGCATTTATAACAAGGTTTTTGGACAATAGCTTATCACTGGCTTGTATAATACGATATATAATTAGGATTATAGTTTCAGGTTTATAGTGATATGACTCTGAAATTAGTAATCATGTGATTGAATTGTTTGGTTTAAAATAATGATCACATGGATTCACGGGAGCCTAATTGTATATGTCTAGTTGGTCCCTCTACTAACTCCACATAATTCCTGAGCGAATAGTAAATGATCAGGGTATACTTATTATCTTGTTGTCTTGCATTTAGTGCAGAGAAAAATCCAGATCACCCTCCCACAGGGTGTAGGCATTTTTCTCTTGTGCTGGAGGGGTAAAATTATAATTTTATATTATTCAATAAATAGGGTAAATGATTATTAATATTTATTTTTGAATAATAAGATTTGAAATTTAAATTAATTACATTTGAAATTCAAATATGTGATTAATTTGAATTTTAAAAATCTTGTCTTAAAATAAATATTTGAAATTTGAATCCTATTTGAATTTGAAATAAACCAAATCTTTTCGTTGCACAAAGAAAGGTGGTGTCTACATTGGACAAGGGTGGAAGACAAGATTCTCTCTTATATGAATTTGAATTTTATTTTGGATAAGAGATTACACAATTATTTAAATTTTAAATAAAGTTGCCATGATTTTGTTTGAATTTGAATTGGAGTTAAGGAAAATTATCCATGTGAATAAAATTCAAAATTCAAATATTTGTGGAGTTTAAAATTTGAATCAAATTTTGAATCACAATCCCTAAAGAAGCCAAATTCCTTACGGATAAATCCACATGATGGGGATTGGTTTTCTTGTGGATAAAGGAGAGGAAAATCTTGTTTAAATCCTACTTGAATTTTGAATCCCTCTTTGTACAAAAGGTAGCTGAATTTTGTAGGGTTTTTTTCCCTTGATAGAATCAATTTTTTATAGATAAGGAGGAGATGAAATTTAAGTTTGAATCCTATTTGAATTTTGAATCCTCCTTCCCTTTTGGTGTAGCCAACTCTAGCCATGATTTTAGCCTAAGGGTAATCAGTTTTGTGGTTTATGGAGGAGAAAAAATTCAAGTTTAAATCCTGTTTGAATTTTGAATCTGTCTCCCCTAAGTATAGCCGAATTACATAGGGTGATTCATCCCTAGGAAGAATCGGATTTTTGAGGGATTTTGGTCAGAGAAAAATCTTCTCTTGGTCCAATCCAAAATTCGAAATGGTCATGTGGCAACCCGCCCTTGCGTAGAGGTTCTACAGTGCTATTACAGCCAACTCTGTGGTTAACCGCAATAGTATGTAGGCCTCTAGGGTCACCGGCATCATACTTAACTTGAAAACTACTTGCAAATTTTACGGAATAAATTTTTTTTTCTTTTTCTTAATACATAATAACTTGAAAACATATATATGTCTTGTTCGAAAATGTGATGAGAAAATCATGTTAACAAAATAACATATACATGGATCATGATTCCCTTATCACATAGTCTTGACTTAAAATCATGTTCTTGAAATTACATGTTTAAATTTTCAAAACCGCACAATGGAAGACTAATGGTAGGACCATCATCCCTCACCCAGTCCCCCTGGCATGTACATACCCTGTCCATCGTCCACCATGTACTACTGGTGAATAGGTCTCTTACCTGTAATATATGAACAAACTAGTGAGCTATGGACTCAGTAAGTTCAATCATAAAAACATGAATTCATAACATGTAATACTGTACTCATGAATAAAACTTGACTCTAAATAAACAGGTTCATAGCTGTATGTTAAGCTTAGGACATTATTTGAAATTAGGTTCTGGTTTTTGGGCCCCTAGTTGGTCATATCGTAATGCGTGCATGACTGGGAGCGGTACTTTAGTGCTGACCTCCGCAGCCTAAACTGAAACTAAACATGAAAACCTCTCCATGGGTCGAGAGGCCGATACGCCAATAACTGGTTTAATTACTATCTTTTCTGAAGTTCCAACTGGGTAGTATACTGATTGCCCCATAGTAGGAACCTATTACATGTTTTACTTGGGGTGTAAGTTTTATTAACCTCACTATAGTGCCTTGTGCACCTACAAGTTTTCATGTGCTTGGTACTTGGCCATCATGTGTACATGTATTATCTTCTTGAAACATGAATTTCTACATGCATGACATGAACTTGACATGTATATCGTGATACAGACGGTCAATGTCTAACATACATGCCAAACAACAAAACATAACATCATAAAGCATAATATGATTGTCCACGTTGTAGCCAGGACAATACTTGAACTTACAAAAAGTCTGCAAACGTGAGCCTCTGCTGATCTAGGACTGCTGTCTCGAGGTGTCTGACTTGAACTCCTATAAAAGAAATAATCGTTGATTATTTCCAATATTTATCTTATACTTGAAATATGGTAAAATATGAAAAATTATTTTTGAATCCCTCTTTTTTTTTTTTTAGCATGGAACACGTCCTCCTACACGAGCGTGTTCGTGGCCGTGTAATCCTCTGGACTTACGTGCATGGCCGTGTAATTCATGCAACATAGCTGTGTAACTCATGCATGCGTACACGGTTACCGACACGGCCGTGTCTCTAGCGTGTTTCTTGCTGTCAAACATGGTCTGTTACACGCCCTTCCCACTACCGTGTGCCATTCTACATGGCTTGATACACGGCCATGTAACTCTCGGGTCTCAAATTCTCTCGAAACACGGTCGTGCATGTGGGCATGTTCGGGGCTGTGTTATGAACACGCACTTATACACACCCGTGTATACTCCCGTGTTCATCTCAAAATCCTGATTCTGAGTCCGAAATCCTCTCCTCTGTTTTTCTAAGGCTTTCATGGCCTTTGTTCTACTTCTTGCACTCAAAATCGATCTCTATAAGACCGTTTCAAGGTATAAACTGCATTTCTACTATCATCAATCCATGGTTTCTTAAGGAAAATTTCACATTTTGCTTCCACTACATCTCTTGACTTCACCCTTAAAAATCAAAACTTTCTTGAAGAGAAAACACCAAAACTTGGTTTTCTAAACTATCAACTCACAAATTCACGTTTAAAAACAACTAAACTTGAACAATGTTTCGATTTAACCGAAAATCTCAACATGCAAAACTCACATTCTCTTTTTCATCCTAAAATAACCCAGATTTTCCACCCAAAAACGTGAGAGAAAAAGGGTTTACCTTGCTTGAAATTTGAGAACGTCTTGCTATGGACTCTTGGGCTGAAAACTTGAACGATTTGCTTGCTTGAAGAGAGAATCCAAACTGTTGAAAGAAAAATGCAGAAGATGTTTTCTCTTTTGCTCTCTCTCTCTCTCTCTCTCTCTCTCTACACGACCACCTCTTGGCAGCTCAAAAGAAAGTGAATTTAATTCACTTGGCTGCTGGAAGCAGTCCCCTCTCACGTGCTCTCTCTTCTCTCTCTCACTCTTTTCTTTAATTTCTTTTAAAGAAATTAGAAATTGCTTGGCTTGTTAGGAAATGCCCTAAGCATTACAGACATTTTGATGTATTTATTTTGAACTGGATAATAAAATTATATATATAGAGGTTATTCATTACATTGCTATCTGTCCTCGTTTTATTTACATGTTAAAGTAAATGTAAGCAAATATGGCTCACTGACTACTTGTGTTAAAACTGTTAGAACGTTGCATGCAATGGACTTTTGTATGCGAGAAGACAATGTTCTAAAGTTAGCGGTCTAAACTATGGTCTGTAGTCCATGGGGTTAGACCGAGCATTTAACTCATGTTAAGACTATTATGTTGTCTAAAGCCTTGGAGGGGACGGTTTGTCTTGACTGTCTGGAGCTGGACTCCCAAGTAGAGACATAGATATGTTGCTTGGTGGTGACATATTAGACCGGGACTAAAGCGTGATTGATCTACGAAGTCCGCTTTGAGTGGATCGATCTGCTTTTGACGTTCATTATGTAGTAACCTTAATCCTGAGTAAAAGGACAGCTTCATGTATATGACTTGTGTACTTTAATGTTCCAATGGCTAAAGCGTCTCAGAGGTAGTAAGCTTATGGACCGGTTCGTTGGGTGCGTGACTTGTATACGATGAAGGGTTCGTTTACAGATATCGGAATCATAGCTCTAAGGAGTTAAAGGTATCCTCTTAATTATACTGAATGTGAAAATGGACAAGGCCTTGGGTCGTCTGCTAGGCAGATGATTTCTTATTCACATATGGTGAATAATCATTTTCTTAATTCGGTAGTATAATAGAACTTTAAGATAGCCTATCAGTAGGATTAAACGGACTTTGACCTAAGGCTGATCATGGATATCATATGAGGGTTTTGCATATATGACAAGGTCATTGGATAGTAGCTCGTCACAGGCTTACGTAATACGGTATATAATTGGGAGTTCAGTTTCAGGTTTATAGTGGTGTGACTCTGAAATTAGTGATCATATGATTGAGTTGTTCGGTAAAAGAATGATGATCATATGGATTTGCAGGAGCCCGATTATATATGTCCAATCAGTCCCTCTACTAGCTCCACATAATTCCTTAACGTTTGGCAAATTGATTTGTGTATGCTATTGGCTGCATGGATGGTAATGACACAGGATTAGGATGGTAGACAAGATTCTCTCCGGTTAGATTCAGATTTTGTTTTGGATAATAGAGTACACAATTATCCAACTGTTTTGTGGATTTTGAAATTTGAAATTTGAAATTTGAATTTGAAATTCGAATTTGAAATTTGAAATTCAAATTTTGAATCATAGTACAAGTGGGATTCGAATTTGTTGTGGAAAATCCACAAGGTTTGAAATTCGAATTTGAGTTGGATTTGGAGAGGATAATCTTGTTAGAATCCTACTTGAATTTTGAATCCAAATCCTAACAAATAGTAGAAGAAATTTTGAGGATTATCCTCAATGGAATTTCGGTTTTTTGTGGATAAGGTTCAAGGGAAAAATTCAAGTTTCAATCCTAGTTGAATTTGGATTCTCTCCTTCCCTGAAAAGTGGCCGAAATTATAGAGGAAATCTCCTAGGAAAATTCGGTTATTTTGGATAAGGTTGAGATAAGATTCAAGCTTGAAAATCCTAGTGGAATTTTGATTCTCCCTTATCCTAAATGTGGCCGAATTTTTGGAGGGAAAATCTCCTAGGAAATTTCAGATTTTTTGGTTGAAAAAAGGAGATAAAATTCTAGTTAAAATCTTGTTTAAATTTGGATTAGATTTATCCTAAATAAACCGAATTTTATTGTTGGGATTTTCCCATGGAAAAATTCAGATTTTATGGTTATGGATAAGGGAGAATATCTTTTCCTAATCTAATTCGAATTCAGAGAATCACCTCATGTAGGTCTATAAATAGAGGTCCTGCCACTCCAGTTCTCTCAGACCACAGACTCTCAGGTGAGCAGGCTTATTGTTGCACAGCTCATCGTGACAATAAAGTTCTTTAGAGATCTAGGTGGTCGGAAGAAGACTAGCAGTGCTAGCATACCGATCGAGGTTCAGAGTGCCCACACACTCAGCCATTCGGGAATTGGAGAATAGTAGAGAAGGCTAGTTGGTTGAAGCCTCCGGTTTTTCTCCTCCTGCAGATTGGCATCCTTGAGGTATGAGTTTTAATTGTTGTTAGTTTTTTGTATATGGCATTATGAGATATTTAACGATCTAAAAATTTTTATTGTTCCACTGCACCACTCTGATACGTTTTTACCGATTTATTTTTCCTACATGGCTAATCTTGGCCGTTGATCAAAGTAGTTTACATATGAGCCATTGATCTCTTAATAAGTATTTACCACACACTTTTCTAATAATTTAAAACATCATAATTTGAATTAATGTTTAGCTTTTACACTATGTTCATTAATTCATTGTCAAATTTTAACTAAAATCTAGTTAGTCAAAATTTTCATCTGCTCTATATTCTGTAACATGTCTCATCATGAATATACATTTACTTATTTCGTACAAAATTTTCCGAGAACGATAGATTTCTCGGTTATCACAGGTCACCTCATGCAAGATTATAAATTGGGGTCCTTCCACTCTAGTTTTCTTCAGACCACAGACTCTCAAGTGAGTAGGCTTATTATTGTACAATCATGTGACTATATTTTTTAGAAATCTTGGTTGTTAGAAGGAGACAAGCCACGCAGAGTACTGATCGAGGAAACGGGTGCCTATATACCTAACCATCTTGGAATTGGAGAATAGCGGAGAAGGCTAGCTGGTTGAAACTCTTATTTCATTTCCTCGAGCATCCCAGGCATTTCCTCTAAAGGTATAATAGACTGTTGTTGATTTATTGTATGTGGTATCACGAGCTTTTTAACAATCTTTTAAAAATTTTTTTTAATTCCACTTTGTAATTTTTATCGATTTTTCTTACAATAACACCGGGAAGGGCTTCAACTAACTAACCTTCTTGGCTATTCTTAGAGAAGAGGCTAAATGGGAGCACGAAGAATAAATTAGAGAATTGTACCCCCACTTATTCTAAATTTTTAAGGACGAAAATTTTATAAGGAAGGGTGAATGTGATAACCGGGAATTTTAAGATTCTCAGGAGAATTGAAAATTGTATGTATATGACAATTTTAATGTATCAAATATGAAAATTTTGTATTTTAATACTATTTAGAATGTGATAAAATATTCTAATAGTGTTAAAAAGAGTGAGTTCGGAGATGGAAAATCTTTCTGAACCGAAACGGGTAAAATAGCCCTAAATCGGAGTCAAAAGCCTTAGAAAGTGCACCGAATGCACTAAAAGATGAACAACTTACGATACTGATTTCTGGTCAAACGAAAGCAAAATAAGGCAGACCGATCGCATATGAGGTATCAGAAACTCGCCCATCCGATTTCGGTAAATTTTCTGTTCGATTTGACTTTTAGTCAAACTTTGACCACGAATTAATTGGATGATGTCATTGATGACATCAAAAGATGATGCAATAAATGATAAAGTTATGGCTAATTAAGGTGGTAGGTAGATCTAAAGGCTAGTAATTAATGTGCTTTTGGATAGAAGGCTAGGATTAAGCCAAAATTGCAAGAGAAAAATTAAAAAATTTTTGAATTTATGGGCTGTAAAGGAGTCAGTGAAGGCGGGAAAAAAATCAGCTAAAAGTTGCCAATTAGTCTCGAAAGTATTGCCAAATTATTGGGAAATTTTGCAATCTAGTCCTCCAACCTTTTGCCTATAAATAGAAGTGAAAATGGCCTAAGAAAACTTAGAAAATCTGCCCAAATTCTGTCAAATTGAAGCCATGCACTCCCACCCCTATCCAAGCTAAAAATTTAGCAAAATCCTTCACGAAAATTGCACCAAAACCACCTTTAAGCATCAAGAATTCAAGCTATTAAGGTGAGCATCCATTTTGCTTGATTTCCTTGTGTTTTTCATTTAAAAACCCGTGCCTTGTATAGGGGGGAAATGATGAAAATTTTAGGTGCAAACTTTGTGTGCTAGTTGATGGTTTAGTGTTATGATTGAATTGTATCATGGAAGCTAGAAACAAGCAAATTTTACGCATGTTTTCATGAAAAAAAAAAATCCGTGGCCTTTGTGGAATCAAATGTGGAAAATTTTATGATGAAATTGGGTGGGGAAATGTTTGATAAAGGACCCTTAGAACAAGAAAATTTTGCCGAGGGTTTTGAACATGAAAACCGTGGCTTAAAGGCAAGGTTTGGAATGAAAAATTTTAAGGTTTTTGATTTGGAAATATACATTAGAAACCATAAGATTGAAATGTGATAAATGAACTTTGTGGTGAAAATTTTGGTGTTGATTCGGCTATGAAAACCATGGCCTATGTGAGGATAAATAATGAAATTTTTGTGGTTGTTTGAATGATTGATCATGTGGAAAAGTTTTACGTAAAGGTTTTGGTAAACTTGCGTAAAATAAGCCTTTGGTATAGTACGTGATAGGTACTAACATTCTGAGACGTGCTTAACGCCGGAGAAACCTAAAAATCTAAGCGGAAATGCTGCTGAAATTTGAAAACGGCAAAAATGGCATTTTAGAAAACGATGGGGTAAATTTATGGACAGGATGGAAAACCCGAGCCCCTCAGGAATCAAGGTTCGGGAATAGAATAATAAATGTTTCAGGAGTAGCAAAATACCCATTTGAAACTCCAAAATGTTAGAAAAATGGAAAAAAAAAAAAAAAAAACGACCCTAGGTGTCAGAATAGTGCTACCCGAGAGTCGGGTAAGGAATAGCCACCGATTTTGCAGCAAATAATATTGTGAAAATATATCAAAGTCTAAAAAATCTTATTTTATGATATTTGGGCTTAGAAAATCCCAGAAAAATAGTATAATGGAATTTTACGATCCTGATACCCACCAGGGGTAAAATGGTCATTTTGACCAAATAGTTTCGAAAGACCTGGAAAGAACCGTTAAGGACTTAGAATAATTTAAATAAGATTTTTGAGGCAAAAATCTGAATTTTATGAAAAACACGGGCGTATATATTGGGTACACGGCCGTGTATTGAAGGAATAGATAACCCGAGAAGTACACAGCCTTAGACACGGGCGTGTACCAAGTCGTGTACTGTTACACGGGCAAATAGGTGTTACACGGCCATGTAGAAAAAGGACCTGAGAGGTACACTATCTTGGACACGGGCGTGTACTAAGCTGTATACTGTTGTATGTATAGATAGGGGGTGACACAACCGTGTAGGAAAGACCCGAGGGTTATACGGCCTCAGACACGGGCGTGTGTGAGGCCGTGTATCACAAAGAAAAATAAAAAATATTGTGATGTTGTGAACAAAGTGAATACATTCAAAGTAATGAATAATATTGGGAATTAACAGACAATACTGTGTTTGTAAGGACCCAAACTAGAGACGAACAAGGAACTGCAAAGGACGTCAAGAATTGGACGTTAGCGCAGTTGTAGTAAGTTCAGACATTTAAATTGTCTGCAACATGAAATACTAGGATGTTTAATTATATAATAATTGTATATTAAATGCAAAGTCCTACGGGTACTAAGGTGTAGTTTAACTAACTCATCTAATGGACTGATAAGTCTGAGATGTGTGTTGAGAGTACACCATGGAAAAGGTGCTACGGCACTAGAGTGTGACTAAATTTAATACATATAAATGAATGAATGTGAAAAGACCTACGAGCATTAAAGGTTCCTGACCTTGAGGTGATGATTAATGCCACCCGGTTGGAACTATAAGAAAGATGGTAATAAAACCAAAACTGGCGTACTGGCCTCCAGTAAGGTGGGGGTTTACAAGTCCTTTGGGGACATAATGACCGCTTCAGATGATGATAGACTAAGGAGGATTGGCCTCAGGGTCACTCCCAAGGTCCCTTACAGTCAGTACGCATAATTGGTACGGTCACTATGAGCTCAAAACCAGAACCTAAATAAGATAATAACTGAAAAATTGAATGAAAGCCACAAATGAGCATAATTGAGTATAACCGACACTAATGTTACGTCTAGTGTGTTCGGTCAAAACTGGCGTAAATAGTATCCAGTCAAAGTCAAAATTACTATTTACTAGTCAAAGTCAAAGTTACTATTCATAAATGAATAGTATTATTCATAAGAAATTCCATTATTGATGCTTTTGAATCTACACGATTCATAATATGTATGTTTGTCTGGTCAAAGTTAACGTGAATAGTATCCGATCAAAGTCAAAGTTACTATTCATTGATCAAAGTCAAAGTTATTATTTATGAATGAATAGTATTATTCATAAGAAATTCCATTATTGATGCTTTTGAATTTATACGATTCATAGTATGTATGTTTAAACTTACTGAGCCTGTTAGCTCACCGATTTGTTCATGTTGCAGGTAAGAAACATGTCCAGTATATATTCTGGATGGTGGCAGGATATGCTGTGCCATTGGGATATTGAATTCCACTGTAGATTATGGTCGTGCTACTGGTCTTCCACTAAGCTTTGAAAGAGAAGAATTGAAGAAAATGTATTTTGAGATACAAAGTTAAACAATGTAATTTTGTAAATTATGTTGTTGTACAAAGAACAACTAAAGTATGGTTTTAAAGTTTTTTATAGCTTTCATATTTGAAAAGTATTTGAAAAAAAAATGGGCTCTAAATATGAAGAGTTGAAAATGAAACAAAGTTTTTGGCAACCAAATGAGGTGCACGAGCTATTTCAATCAGCTACAGAGTTCGATTGTACCGGTTTCGTGTGGCCGAAATTGAGGGCACCACAACAAATCTTAATAAAAACAAAATCAAATAATTACAAAAATTAATAAAAGTTAAAACAAAATTTAACTTACTGTAATAATATGAAATAAAATGCAAACTTAATAAACCAAAGTAAATAACAAACAGAAATGAACTAACTGAGACTCAATTTCTCTCCCCCACAACCTGGCTATGTATGCTATAACAATGCTATAGCAATGTTGTTCAATTAACTCAGAACTCAAAAATTCATAAGATTCTTCTGAATTACTTATGCCACTACCTCCTTACTTCATTTTTAACATATTCCTATACAAAAATAAAATATGAGATCAGATTAAGCTCAAGTTTCAAATGGGTTATATGTGGCAAGTGTACATTCCTACTTAACTTGCAAACTTAGCTAGTTTATTTCACAAAACAAACCAAACTCACATTATTCAACACCAGTTTAACTCTAATCAGTTTTCTAACCAATTAAAATCACAGTATTATGCTCAAGATGGCTAGTCAATGAACACAAATAAATAAGAAAAACAATGCTGAATAAACTGAATAACATGGAAATAGCAAGCTCAACATACAAGTTTTTCATCACAGGTTTAGGCACTTTATCATCCCAATCTGAAAGAGACTTAGCTCATGGCTGATTGTTTAGACAGCCCAGAAAAAGAAAGCATTGTCTAGAGAGAGAGTAAGAAATACAACTGAAAATAGGGAGAGAAATTGATGAAATCGATTAAGCACACAGTGTTTGGATGTGAAATTTCTAGCTTTTCCTTCTGGAAGTTGCCGAAAATCTACCTCCAACCACTGTACACTACCTTTCCTCTTTGGGTTCTTCTTTTTCTTTCCCTTTTCTGGTTGGCTATGTATATTTTTTTCTCTGCCATCACTCCCCCTCTTTTTAGCTAAATGCAAACGTTCCCTTTTAAATGTTAAGTTAAAGAAGAATGGACAGGTGTGCTTAATCTAATGGCTGAGATTTTGTTTGGCATCCTTAGAGTAAAATAGCTAACAAGCTTGTCCTCTCCTATCCAGGTTAACCATTAAATTTGCTGCCAGCTGTGTGTTGACCTATCAAACTAGCACAAAAATTTCTGTCCAGTTGTTTCAGCAATGCTACAGCATCACCTGAAATCAATCATCCTTACCATTTTGCTTAAATCGTGCATTTCTATCCTGCCCAAAGCATGACTTTTCTTTCTAATAGCCTTTTAATATTACAACTCTACAAAACACTTTAAAACTTTAAAAACTTACTTAAAAATTTAGTTTCAATACTCTAAAATAAAACTTTGCACATAAAAACTAAAAATGCTTTCTTAAATCAATAATTTACTAAGAACTCATTGGACAAAGCACATTTTTAAATCTAAAACAGTTATGATAACTCTATTTCCTAGAGTTATCACACCCCCAAACTTGAATCATTACTCGTCCCCGACTAATGACAAAATGACACAAAAATCAAACAAAGCAAACACATAAAAGAAACAAAGAAACACAAAAATTAGGCATTGACATTAGGCATCACTTTATTAAAGAGTTAGTTGAAAATAAAATCATTGTTTTAAAGCATGTTGCAATAGAAAAATAACTTGTAAATATCTTTACCAAACTCTTAATTCAACATAGTTTGTGTCTTCAAGAAAATCCTTAAGAATTTGCATGATGTATTATTTTTTTTTTTTTTTTGGGTCTTGGCATTGCATATAAGGGTTGCATAAATTAAATTTTAAAAAATGTCATTAGGTTGCATGTCTAGGGTGCATAATTGCATTGGATTTATCTAATTATAGCAATTGGTAACTGATAAAGATTGTGTTCTTGTGTATGCTTGACTCTCATATTGATTTGATATTGCCATGGTTCTTTGCCCCATTTTGCATAGTCTTAAACTCTTGATTGTCTTACATACTTGAAGAAGGTTTATGTGAACTTATTTGAGCCCTATGATCTCATATAATTTTAGAACTTGTTTTTGGTTGTTAGTTGAGGTAAAATCCCTGGTTGCATAGAGTTTAAATTATGATTTAGGTCATTTTTGATCCGTTTGAGCCTTTTTGCCAACATACACTCTTTATCCCTCCTTATCCCTTTGGCCCTTACACTAATCTTTTGTCACCCTTACTTAACTGAGACGTTCGTATCTTTTGCTAACATGGACTCTCACCCATCATTGTAGTTGATCTATCTTGGATTTTGGTTGAAAAATAAGATTTGTTCAAGACGAAAAGATGAAAGTGTGAAAAAGTTGAGAAAAAAAAATAAAGAATTTTGTACATCTCATGAAGCAAAATATATATATATTTTAGGACGTCGTATGAAAATAAAAAGGGTTTGAAAAGTAAAAAGAAAATTCAAAGTTGAGAAAAAAGAGTGTATTACAAAAGTTCAAGAGTAGATTGAGAAATTTTGAGTGATTTAAGCCACATTGATACTAAATATATCCTACCTAAACCATAGTGGTTCATCATAAACCGAAAAAAATCCAAATAATTCTAGATGATATATGGCTAACATTAGTGGATTATGGTAGCAAAAGTAAGCCTACAGAGTTCTCATATTATATAATCTAGAGGTCAATTTATACTTAATTGAATACATAAACTTATCGATCTAGTGAATGATTGGGAATGAAAGTTTATTCACACAGACACAAAGAATTGAGGTGACGTTGAATTAATAGTTAAATTGAAATTTTACAATAATATGATTATCTGATATTTCTGTGTGCTATAGTATATGTAAAATCTTTCAACATTTGTGTGTGTTACATAAATTCTAGTTTTTCATTTTATTATTAAAAAGTGTGCTTTATTGGGTTGAGGGCTGAGTTTGACTTTTGTGATGTTAGAGAACATGTTACAACATTCTCTACAGCAACTAGAATTTTGTTCAAACCAATTTTTCAATGAAGCATGCTATATACTGTTTTGATTTTTCAAAATTTGAAAAGTATGTTTTGTGGGTTTTCAAGTTTTTCTTTTTGATTTTATTATGTTCTCTTCATTCTTTATTATTTCCCTCTTTCATTTTCATTTCATTTTCCTTAGCGAAACCCTAACCCCAAAAATTAGAACTTCTTCAAATTTGTGGTTTGTTTATTTGTTTGCTTTTTTTTTTTTTTTTTTTGCACTCTTTTGCAGGTTTAGGTTTAAACTGATGGAAATTTTGCTTTGGTGTTTTTTGCAAAGTTAATATGAGAAACAAGTGCATAAGAAGATGACATTAAGAGGGAGCATGACTTACTTTCAGAAGTTCAAGTTTTAGAAATGTGACCTTGGTATTTGTCGAGTTAAAAAGTAGGAGTGACATATTTAAAGGGAGTAATATAGTTTTTGGTTTTGGTTTATATTTTAGGTTTTTATTATAAAATTTATTTTGAGCCAAAAAATACCAAAAAAGAGAGTTTTTTTTTTTTTATGTGTGGCATTTATAGCAACTATATTCAGGAAAAACCAAAAACAATATTTGTTAACTAGTTAAACTTTTTAGTTCTATGTTGCACAGTTTGTTGTTAAACTTTTTAGTTCTATATTGCATAGTTTGTTACAATATCAGTCTATGTTGCATAGTTTGTCACAACATAAGTTTGTTTTGATAGGTCACGATGTGGTAGGCACTACATGGATTGCAGATGTGGAAAAGAGTATATAATCAAGAAGATTTGCATTTGGATAATCGGGAGATAAATTTGGTATTTAAAATTAAAAGAAATCTTAGTTTAAGTAGGATTTTAATTCTTATTTGAATCAAGATTACTTTTTAATACGCCAAATCAAAGATTGTGTAATTTAAGACATATCTGCAAAAGATTTGGTGTGGAAAAACACTTGAAATTAAAACAGCATGCCATTTGTTGAGGTGGATAAAAATGAAATATTTAAATTTTATAATGTTTCATGGTGTGTCGCAACAGAGCGTAAAACAATTTTGGATATTACATATTAAGTCTAAAAAACATGATTGGGTGTTTTACAGAGTATAGAATTATTTGATCATAACTTTGATACTATTAGAGTTGTAGCAAGTTTCATCTTTTAGAAGAAAGATTCGACATCTTCGGGAGGGGACAAAAGCAACTAAAGGGAGTTCAACACATGCTAACAAGAGAATCTTACTGAACGAGTTTATTGACTGGGTTTCAAGATGACATGGCAACAGCGAAGAGAGAGTCTTTAGATTTCATAAAATTATTAGTGCTTGTAATCATTTTACAGTTAGTGAAGAGTTCACCATCTGGGCGTGGCCCTAAGGAATAGAGAAATTAAACATTGTAAAAATTTCCTGTCTCGTTTATTTACTTACTTTTGGTAATTAATTAATTTGATTAATTAATCAAAACTTGATAAATAAGTTAAAATTAGATCTTACAATGGCTATTATTACTTATTAATGTATTTCCACAAATAATATTTCATGTAGTATGTTAAACATTGTAAACTGCAGCATCCCGCTAAAGGAATGTTAAAGACATTATATCAGAGGACAAGGTTTTAAATTCCAAAACTCTGCTACAATATCACCATACATTCACAACAGCATCCTTCAAGTAAGTATTATGACTTAGTTAAGAGTAGGATATTAAGATAAATTAGGATATGCTAAGTTATAGTGTAGTGAGTTTCGTCTCTAAATCCTAAGTATGGAATTCCCTTAAGTGTTAAGAACTAGTAGACATATAAGATATCATGGAAAGGAAAGGAAGCTTGTAAGGAACTTAATTTGAGCATAGACAAGAGTCAGCTGCTACTATTTGTCAAAACTTAACTAATTTATTCATTTAGCACAAAGAACTATTAGCAGAATTGCTGCAAGTTATAGATCAACTAAAGAAGAATGGAAAAGGAGTGGATAGAGGACCAGAATAGCAAAGGAATAAGAACAAATGTAAAGTCTTCCAAGGTCAGTGACCTCAAGGCAACCATCAAGGGAAAAACAACTGACCTAACAAGTGAACCAAGTCCCCTCCATGTGTGACATAAAGGAAGCTTCATCTGGGAAAGTGTCACATGGGCACTAATGTGTGTTTTGACTACAGACGTGAAGGCCACGTTTCGAAGTACAACCCGAGCAAGACTCAGCAACAACTTCAGCAAAGATATTTGTAAAATCAACATCAACAACAGTAGGATCAGCTGAGGGAGCCATTGGCTACTATCAACAACTTACAAGCCACCTTGGAAGGGCTAATGAATTAACAGTAAAGTATTGAAACACCTTAACAACTTACAAGCCACCTTATAAGTTCAATTATTTCAACATTTACTTAGAATATTTTTAAGATTGTTAAAGTTCCTTTTTAAAACTATATTTTTCCACCATCACATGATTTATGAAGTATAGGATTTATAATTGATTTTTATAGTATAATTTGATATTATTGGTTTAACATTTAGTTTTCTATTTAATTCCATAAATATTAGATAAGGTAATATTTTCATATTTAAAAAAATTTATTCATGTTTTCCACATTGCTTGGTGTAAATAGTTATTATTACTAATTAATGTATTTCTATAAATAATATTTCATATGTTACATTAAATATAGTAAAATGTAGTATCTCACTAAAGGGTGTTACAGCAGCACTATATTTGATGGTAAATTTGATAACAAATTTTCCAAATGACAAATTTAACATCAAAGATAGCAGATAGTATTCCACAATATTTACTTAAAAATTTTACCCAAATATCAAAATTTACTTTTAAAAAATTAATTTGACATTTATAAAGATACTCTTATATTTACTAAATCTTTGAGCATTAATTTTTAGATTCCAAAATTTAATCCTATTGGATGCAAGATTGGATTTCTTTATGCCGTAATTGCAACAGTGTATATTTATATTTATGTCTATGTATATGTATATGTGAGAGAGATTTCATTCTTCACTCAATTATGTTGATAATCTGGATAGTATAAAAATACATATTGTCACTAATAACCTTCCATTTTTTGTTCCAAGCCCAAATATATTACTTTTTTTTTTTTCTCTGTATGTGTTTTTATTGGCTAGTAAAGTACATGTCTATAAATAGAACATGATTGTTATAGTGTGACATATAAATCTATTGCGTTCTATATCAATAAGTTTAGTATAAATCAGCCAATCAAATTATAACGCCCATAAAAATTAATTTTGCTCCATTAGGTTAAATTTAGTTAATTAGTGTGCTAAAAATTTGATTTCAAGTAATAAACTCGCATCTAAATTTTTACAATTTAAAAGATGAAAATAATTTTTTAATTTATATTTCTACCCCCAACCTTTATGAAATTATATTTTAACTCGTAAACTTTTAAAAAATTTTGTTTTGACCCCATACTTCAACTCCCGCCTTTCCTCTGTAGAAACAAGATCCCCAAACTAGAAATGCTAAACTTACAACTTCCATGCTCTACTCTACATTACTTTTAAATAATATAATTAAAAAGGAAATAAAATAAATACAAAAAAAATTATTATAATGGCCAAAACTACATTTCCACACAATCCTTTTGTGGAATGCCACTCCACATTTGTGCCTTTATTCAATGGAAGTGGAACAACGGGTCGTAGCCGGTTATACAATAAACACATAAGACTTTCACAAATTACGAGAAGACAATTCGTGTATACATTACTATTGAGGGGGATAGAATCATTTTTAAAGGGGCATTTGATAAACGCATTATATTTTAATTGTATTTGAATGAAATTTATTTTTTGAATATTGTATTTGGTTGAAAAATATTTGTTTTGTATTTGAATAAAATGTGTGTTTGGATGAAAAGTATTTTAGAATTGAAAAGTTGATGTGATTGGTAAAAATAGAGATAAATAGTGAAGTTGAAAAGTTGATGTGATTGTTTTAAAATATTTTAAATAGTAATTATTTTTATAGCACTGTTGCAAAATTTATATTTGGTATAAAATTGTATTACATTCGAGTAAAGTTAAAATATAATTTTTTTGTCAAACGACACGTAAGTTATTAAAGTGTTGGTTAAAGATGTAAATTCATAGGGAAGGTAAGGGATAAATGGGTAAAAGTGGATTTAAAAATAATATTAAATGAAATCAAAGATCAAAATATGTATTAATTGGTAAAATGTGTTTTATTTGTGTCATATACTCTAGGTCATAGAGTAAAACAAACAAATGTGCTAAATTTGTACTCGTTTTTTAAATTAAATGTCGTTCTTTTTCTCTCTCTCTAATTTTTTTTTTTTTAATGAACTTAAGATAGAAAATTCAAACTCCATATTTTTTATGGAGTTATATATAAAATTATCATTAATTTTTACCTAAAACAACTCATTTTCTCATATTTAGTTGGCTTTGTTATATTTTTTAAGATGTTTAATTTAATTATTTTATGTAAATTTTTTATATCTTATTACATTTGATAAAGTTTGATTTTTTTTTTTCCCCAATCTTTTATAACGGTCGATACTTTTGTTAAACTTTGAGATTGTGGATTCAAACTTGTAAAATGATAAATTATCATAAAAGAGTATATAATGCTAAAGTAAATGACATGAAAAATTATCACATGAGATTGTTTTATTTTTTCCTTTTTATATTTTTATTTTTTACTAAAGCTTAGGTTCCTGGTACTTCAAATATGGATTATAGTGATGGAAGAGGAGTTGTAGTGGCTTGTTAATTGATCTTCAAAAGTTGTTGGTTCTCCTCCCAAATGCCACAATTTGGTTAGGGTGGAAGGTTAAGTTTTGAGATGGTGGCCCAATGATTTACACATTAAAAATGTTGAGTTATCAAACTGAATACTATAGGCAAAGTGTGCTACCATCCACAAAACATCTTATGTACAAACTATATAACAGACTCTAATGATGGTTGAGAACCCTATAAAGAACTACAATATTGATTACTAAACAAACGTCGATGTTCTTTGAGAAACACAAAACAAACTCTGATGTTAGTTGGGAATCTTTTAACAGACTCCAATATTGGTCGAGAACCATAAAATGAGCTAGGATATTAGTTGAGAATCATTAAATGGACTCTGATGTTAGACGATAGTCATTAGGGGCTATTATCAATGAATTTTCATTAAAAAAATAAACATAAAATGGACTTCATCGTTGGTGAAGAGCCCTATAATATGTTCTAATATTGGTCAAGGATCACTAAATGATCTTCAATGCTAAAAAGGATCACTAAATGATCTCCAATGTTTGACATTAGGCAATAAGCACCATTATTAGTAAATTTTCACATATCGAAAATCCTAAACAAACTACGACGAACACTAATATTGGTTGAGGGTCACTAAAAGGCTTCCAATATTGGATATTAGTCACTAAGTGCCATTATCAATTAATTTCCACTAACCAACGATCCTAAACAGGCTCCAATGTTGACTGAAAACCCAAAAAAACAAACTATGAAATTGGTTGACAATCAATAAATAGACTCTGATATTGGTTGATAAGCACTAAATGAACTCCTATATTGGTCGAGAATCCCATAATGGAATTTGATATTGGATGAGAACCATAAAAAAGAGTGCAATATTTGTTGAGAATTACGAGATAGACTCAAATCTTGATCAAGAACTCTAAATTGAACTTTGATGTTCGTCCTATGTTAGTCAAGGATCACTAAACAAACTAAGATGTTGCAATAGGTCACCAAGCATCAAGACAAAACAAACAAAGACTAATGTTTGATTAATCCAATAGAAATAGATTTAATGAAATCCAACTCCATATGGGAACTTGTCTACCTTCCCAAAGGGATAAAACCCATTAGCTATAAGTGGGTTTACAAGAAAAAGAGGAATGCCGAAGGGAAAATTCAAACTTTCAAGTTTAGACTTGTAGCAAAGCAATGGACGCAAAAGGCCGACGTTGACTACGATAAAACCTTTTTGCCTGCTGTGATGCTAAAGTCTATTCGCATTCTTCTCATCTATTGCTACACTTTCGAGTTTAAGATCTAGCAAATGGACGTTAAGATAACATTCTTGAATGACCATCTTGATGAGGGTATCTATATGGTATAACCCACCAGGTTCGTGATAAAAGGCTAAGAGAGGAAAATTTACTAGTTACTTATATCCATTTATAGATTGAAGCAAGCATCATGCTCATGGAATCAAAGATTTAATCAAGCAATCAAGGCCTTCAATTTTGAGCAAAACGATGGTGAATCTTGTATTTATAAATGTATAAAGGATGGAAAGGTGGTTTTCTGGTTCTCTATGATTATGATATACTACTCATTAGGAACAATGTAAGGAACTTATCATCGATCAAAATTTGATTGTCTTAATAGTTTTAAATAAAGAACTTAGGAGAAATCAAAAGAATAATATGATAGCTTTGTCCCAAGTTTCATACATAGGTAAGATTATTGAGAAGTTTACAATGCAAAAAGCAAAGAAAGTCGCGGCCTTCTATTGCTGGTTTGACTCTTTCCTTAAATGACTATCCAAAGACGTCTGAAGAAAGAGAGAGTATGAAGAAAGTACCTTATGCATCCATTGTATGCAGTCTTATGTACGCTATGCTTTGCATATATCTAGATATTTATTATACAGTTGGTATAGTGAGTTTATATCAATCAAATCCTAAAACCAAGGATTGACAAGTGTAAAGCATATACTTAAATGTCTTGAGAGAACAAAGAACTATATGCTAATATATTTTGGAACTTCCAGGCTTATAAGGATTCAATGAAATTAACTTTAGGATTGATATTTGTCCTTAATAGTGGGACCACAAGAGGACAAAACATATTGATCATAGATACCACATCATTAAAGGGTATGTGATGGATAAAGTAGTATGTGCCTACAAGATCAATTTTAAGGACAACCTTGCTAATGCCTTTACTAAGACTTTATAAGCTAGAAGCTTTGAATAGGATGTCCTGGTTATAGGGATGTGAGACATGACATATTTACTCCCTTAGTGTAAATAGGAGATTGTTAGGAATGTCTTAAGTATGAAAGACATTTTAGATGTATTTCATTTATTTTGAATTGATTAATATATATAAGGTTTTTCATTACATCTTTGTTATACTGTCATAATTGTTATTTATATGTTAAAATAAATGTAAACAAATATAAATCATTGATTACTTATTGTTTAAACTGTTAGAATGTAACATATAATAGACAAGAAGATAACATTTTGAAATAAGTAGTCTAAATCTATAGTCTGTAGTCTATAAGATTAAAGTGAGTATTTAACTTATATAAAGACTATTATGTTGTCTAGATCCATCGAAAAAATAGTTTGTCTAAACCATTTGGAACTAGCTGACTCCTTAGTAAAGACCTAGATATATTATCTAGTGTTGATGATATATTGGAGTTGAATCAAAGTGTAATTAATCTATAAGTCTGCTTGAATAGATTAATTCAATTTTGACATTCGTTATGTAATAACCTTAATTTTGAGTAAGTAAATGACTTCATGTTTATGATTTATATACTTTGATGTTCCAAAAGCTAAACATCTTAGACTAGTAAGTTATTAAACTAGTATATTGGGTACATGACTTATATTCAATGTAACTTTTGCTTATAGATATAAAATTATAGCTCTTATACAAGTAAATGTAATCCTCTTAACGACATTGTATAAGATATGAAAATGGATAAGACCTTAGGTCATTTGCTTGGCAAAAATTTATTATTCACATACGGTGAACGATGGAATTAGTTGCAGAAGGAGAAGATGAGTGTGGCTCAAATTTTGTAAGTGTGTATAAGCTATTAATCGTTTTGACTGGGTAGGATATGAAAGATGAAGTAGGGGGCTTGGATCGTAACAGGGACGCAGGATGATACCAAATAGTTATTTAAAAAAATATCTCACTTTGTTAACTTTGCCTAGTTTAAAGAGTTTATTAATTTGAGGGATTTGTCCAAAATCCAAATCACAGTCACTTTAGGTTTGAAAAGTACAATTTAATTTTTAAATTCTTAGCTAGTTAATATGCTGATTGGATTCCCATACTCATCCAAAAACATTTCAAAATATATATATTTATATATATATATGACCTACTTTGTATTTACGCGAACATAATTGAAAATTTTATGCATTAAATTCTATTTTAAATCATCATATTTATTAGAAAAAATATTTGAATGACACAAATTTGAAAGATATTACATTATTATGACAAAAAATAGTCCTGGAATAATATGACATAAAATTAAACTAGAGTTTGTGTCATGTTGATTAAGAATGAGAAATTTATGTCATGTTAATTAACGGATGAAAAAAAAATGTAGTTATTCACGTAGTTTTTTCTATTTTTTTTATAATTATACATTAAATATTACGGATAAGATACATTATAATAAAAAGTTTAAAAATTTCCAAGTTAAAAAATATGTACTTTAGAGTTTGATTATGGGTTTTTTATTTTTTTTTATTTTTTTTGCCTGTATTGTGCATCTCATGTGTCAGGTATTAGTGAGAATTTTTATCATTGTCGGTACCAAAACGAGAAAGCTCAAAGGAAATGAATATGGCCAAGCAATCATGTGCTTGTGCGTGTTTTTAGGTGTGTGTGAAAGAGATGCATCCCACGTTTTTTCCTTTTGTCATAATTCAAGCAGATAAGTTTGATTTTCTAATCCATGAGTTTCTCACAACTGTCATAATGAAACGGAGGGAGTAATAATTGCATCAAAGAGGATGCAATGCACATTTGATTTTATACAATATAAAGATCCATTCCTTTCTTTTCTTTTTTTCTCTTGCTTTTGCTCATGGTGATTTTTTTTTTTTTCTCTTTTTTTTTTTTTTTTTTTTGTAATTTGCGAGGGCCATGCCTTTCTCATGTTTGTTTTATTACACCCTCGACTGAGGGTTGTGCATGGACGGCTTCCATAGGTGGTAGATGGTTTAGAAGACAAGAAATTTTCCAAAATCCCTACCCAAAATCACACGCCACACCAACCCACCACACCACCCCCACCCCACCCCACCCCACCCACAACCCAAAACAACACACCCGCCCACACACCAAACCAAAGATTGTTTACAAAACCGCCAAAAATTTAGGGGTGCCGAGATGGACCTGTTTTAACGAGAGGGGTAGGCATGGGTGACTAGTTTGGGCGGGTTAACATGTTTGATAGACAACCGGCCCAAACACTGAACAAAAGCAGAGAATATTCAAGCAAATTGAAAAAAAAAAAAAAAAGGGTAAACAAAAATGAGAGAAAAAGATTTTTATACTTATCCATGAGTTAAGATGTCATTACATTATTCTAAGTCGATCAACATTACAATGACCTCCAACTTGTCAACAACTCAACATCCCATATTTAAGTTTATAAATTGATGTGCAATTTTTCCTGTTCCCCAATTCAATCTTTTCTCTTTTTTGTTTGTCTAAAAAACAATAATGCCTTCTATAATTAACCATTTTTCTTTTCTCAAAATTTACAAGCATAAAAGGCTCTTAATTAGCCACCTTCACTATTGAACTGTAAGCACTGAATCCTCAAGTTAATGGCTGAACTGCTCCACTAAGTTTAGGCTTGAGTATTTAGGAACATGTTTTATCATCTTGTCGTCTATTGTATGAATGATTGAGAAATCAATCTAGGCGAATAATTACTTTTATCAAATAGGACCTAACAAAGCATTTTATGGTTTGACTAGAAAGGGAGGAATCCTAATTTAACCCCACAGTTTTGACATGCCAGCATTTATTTCTGAAAGTGGACACAAAATGGCTTTTGAGTTTGCTGCAGTATATTTTGTTGCTCCAGAGCGTTATGAAAAACAATTTTTCATCTTATTTTTGTATTAAAAAATATGGAGAAATTATTTGGCTAAAGAGCTGCTCTAGGAGGGAACTAATCACATGGTTAGAGGAGTGGACCAATTCCAATTGGTTTCTTTCATCCACCCATGAGACTCCTCTTTTTACTGTTACATCTTTAAGCAAGTATACTTTATTTACACGTTTGCAAAGGATTAGGAAAACAAAAAATAGTTGCGAAGGCCTTTTCGAGTTAAAAAAAAAAAAAAGAAAGAAAAAAAAACTATTCTTATCTATATCCTTGAATTTTAGTCTTTTTTTTTTTTTAATTCCTTGAACTTTAAAAACTCTTACTTTACATTGTGAATTTTATATTAGTCCCCGCATAATCCCATTCATTATAATTTTAATTGAAAACATATGGGGATAAAAAGGAGTTGACGTACGGGTGAGGGTCGAGAATCTAGACTTTGTTAGGAATGCAATAATAGTCCCACATTTGCTACACATGGGAGGATGATGGGTTTATAAGGATAGAAGATATTTTCATTGATTCGAGACCTTTTGGATAGAGTCTAAAAGCAAATCCATGAGAGCTTAGGCTTAAGATGAACAATATCATACCAATATAATACCAATATAGAGATATATGTGTTCCATTTTCCTTACAATTGATATCAGAGCCAAACCCCAAAAATAGCTGAGTGGACGTGCAATGACAAAAGTAATGTACTCTCGGTGAAAGATGGAAATTCCATTGAAAACACACGAGATGGTGAAATACATGAAACACGGTTGCCTGAGATGGTGGATGATCTTGATAAAGTACGATCTCCTTGGTCTGGGAAGATGTGTAATGGAGCAAGATTTTGGGCCTTGAAGATTGTGAGGGCTAATGGCAAGAGAATGACGACGAGATCAGAGAAGTGATTCAAAACTATTTTGCGGAGGTTTTTGCCACTTCCCATCCCATGGAAAATGATGTAGAGAAGGTATTGGATTACGTTGATGGAAACATCTCAAGTGCTTTGAGGGAGCTCCTTCTCTCCCCTTATACCAAGACCGAGATTCAGAAAGCCATTATTAGCATGAGGCCGACCAAAGCCTCGGGCCTCAATGGCTTTCATGCCATCTTTTTCTAAAAAAATTAGGCGGTGGTTGGCCCGGAGATCTCCTGCATGTGTATTGTGATTCTAGAAGGGACGCATTCTATCAGTGGCTTGAATTCTACTGTTGTTGTCTTGATTCCAAAAGTCAAAGCTCCTCAAAAAGTTGCTGAGTTCCGGCCTATTAGCCTTTGTAACTTTGTCTACAAAGTGGTGACAAAGGTTTTCGCGAATCAGCTCAAGGTAATCGTACCCTTGTTAACCTTGGAAACGTAAAGGGCTTTTGTCCCGAGTTGATTGATCACAGATAATGTTGTTGCGGCTTTTGAGTTCATGCACTCTATGGGAAAGTGTTGAATGGGGAGGAAAGGTTTGGATAGCCTTAATTTTAGATATGAGCGAAACCTATGATAGAGTGGAATGGCCCTTCCTAAAAGGCATGATGAGACATTTAGGGTTTCCTGAAAGGTGAATTGAAGTAGCCATGGACTGTGCGTCCATTGCTTCCCTATCCTCTGTGATTAACGAGGAGATTTTTGGTCAAGCAAAGAATTCGCGAGGTTTATGGTAGGCCTGCCCCCTCTCTCCATATCTCTTTTTGCTTTGCGCAGAGGGCTTATCGGCATTACTTCGGGTGGCTAAATCCAATTCCTCCATTATGGGGTTGCTTGCACTTTGCTAGGCCCAAAGGTCAGCCATTTATTTTGGCCGATGACAGTATGGTTTTTTGCCGGGCTAATTTAGAGGAATGCTACCGTATCAAAAATTGCCTTGCCATTTATGAACGTGCTTCAGGCCAGGTCATTAACATGCATATAAATCTGCAATTACCTTTAGCCAAATCTAAAGGCAGAACTCCGGGAGTCTATGCAGCTAGCATTGTGTTTGAGTACGGTTCGCTCACACGATAAATATCTGGGCCTCCCGACGTTGGTGGGAAGAAATAGAGTCGAAACTTTTCAGGCTATTAAGGCTAAAGTGTGGTGTAAGCTACAAAGTTGGAAGGGCGGGTTGTTTTCTCTGGGTGGTAAGGAAGTTCTTATCAAGGTTATTGCCCAATCGGTGCCTGCCTATATAATGTGTGTCTTTCAGCTTCCCGCCGCACTCCTTAATGATCTATAATCCATGGCCACCAAATTCTAGTGGAGCAGTAGTGATAAGGAGTGGAAAATTCACTGGTGGTGTTGGGATAAAATGTGTTGACGCAAAGAGGATGGGGATTTGGGCTTTCAGGACACTTCCTTCGGCCTTCAGCCAAGCATTAATTGCTAAACAAGGGTGGTGTATTCTCCAAGCCCCCTCATCGTTAATGGCCCAGGTGGTTAAGGACAAATACCTCCATCATGAGGATTTCTTGGAGGCTAAGGCTGTGCGGAGTTTGTCTTATATATGGAGAAGTATCTTACGGAGATGGGAGGTCATTAAAATGGGAGCCCAGAGGCCGATTATGATTGGTTTTATTACTTAAGTGTTTGGTGATTTCTGGCTCCCTTAGCCATTTTCCTTTCGACCGGTCACCATGGCGAGTGAAGAGAACCAGGATGTACGGGTCTCTGATCTTATTTTGCCGGATCCTAGATCTTGGGATGTTGATAAAGTGGCCTGTGTGTTGTGGCCTATTGACATTCCTATGGTTATGAGCATTCCGTTGAGTAATAAGAGTTAAAATATAGTCACATAATCTTTTTTTCGTTTGTTTTTAACATAAATCCTAACAGATTAGGTTTAGCAAGACTAACTCCATTTTTTCTTGTATGATTTTTACAAATATTCTAATAATAGTGATTAAGTGGGAAAAACTCGAATTTTAAGAGATAAAGTGGAAGTTATGAAAATTTAAATAGTAAAATGAGAAATTTAGAATCATAAATGAGAATAATATTAACAAAAAGAAAAGAAAAAGAAAAAGAAAAACAATGTTAACGAACCAATCTTAACATAAGAAATAACCAATGTTCAAAAAAAAAAAAAAAAAAGATAAAAGGGAGGTGACATTAACTTGTTGTTGAAAAAGGTCACAGCTGTGACTCTTCCATAGTTATTTTCTTCTCAGGCGCTCTTTTGGAAACACACTTTTGTGACTATTGGTTATTTCCTTAAATTGCGCACACTTTTAAAGCCCCTTTTGTTGCTGCTTATGAGTGCTTACCCATTTTATTGCTACTTTTCCAATGTGCCTTATTTAAAGAAGAAGAATCATGCAATTTGTTCCCCTACTATTTTTAATTCATTTTTGCATCCCAATAATAAAGTGCTCATCTTTCCCTTCTAAATCTAACATAATCTTGGAGATGGAAATAATACACTACCAACATGTTATGATGATACACGTATGTTGGGGTAGCCAAGTCCCCTTAGTGTGTGACATTGTTGAGAGATCCAATAGGCTATAGTTACCACTGTCTACTGCCTACCAAAAAGGTGAAGAAGGCATTATTCCTGGTAAGATTGGAGAGAATGTGGTGATTAAAAAAAAAAAAATGAACGATTGCACCCACACTCTCTTTCCTATTCATCGGAGCTTCGATTATTCATATCCATGCTTAGTCCTCCTCCAAAATGGTGAGAGAACGTTAAATCTGTCAATACTTGTTTCCGTTCCGTTGATAGCCTTGGTAGATTCTTAAAGTAGTGTCAGATGGAAACATAGAAACATGACACCCCTTAAGTCCTATTTTTTTTAGCAAAAAATAAGAAGTTAAAATGGATATTAACACGGTCTAGCAACTTAGTCGGTCTTATTAAGCAAATAACAATAATAAGTAAATACATTTATCAAAATTCCAGAAAAAAAATTTATAAAAAAAAAAAAAAAAACTAAATAAATAAATTAGTCTGGCAAAGCAGAAAAATTGGTCTTTCTACAAATGGTGGATAGAAGCAGACCCCATTACAATTCCAAGACCACGAGCACTCAGACCACAAGCCCATTATACTTTGCATATAGCGCTCACCAGATCCAGCAAAGCCTTAAGGCATGGCAACCTTCAAGCCTCATTTTTCAAAGACAAATAATGAAAAATAAATCGATACTGACCTTTTAGTATGTCAGTAACAAAACAGGTCCATTTCCTGATAGTATGAAAAATTTACTCCATTTTTCTAAAAATAGCACCGGAGCAAACAGTTATGATTTAGGAAACATCTATTACAAATAATATTGCCTTATTTTAACTGTTAAATTCCTTTTTTAATGATGTTATTACTAATCGAGAGTATTTTTGTTTGCTACGTTACAACTTTATAGTGTGACTATTAAAAAAAATTAATCTAATAATGAAAACAACAATTTAAACCGAGGGTAAAAAGAGGAAGTTCCTACTCTAGAAA
Organism: Antiaris toxicaria; assembly: GCA_035233585.1. NCBI lineage: Eukaryota > Viridiplantae > Streptophyta > Magnoliopsida > Rosales > Moraceae > Antiaris > Antiaris toxicaria. Next base: position 28,693,671 of record CP141157.1, read on the forward strand.
TTCTATGAAATTTAAGAGTTGATTAAAATTTTCAAAATAAGGACAGTGAATAATAACTGCATTTTCCCATGTTAACCCCAGTAAAAATCATATCTATACATATGGATATGATTTTTATAATTACTCATATATTTACTTATTAGTGATTATTGTTATTTTTAACCATTTGATATCAATCAAATGGTTGTAACTTATTAAGTAGTTAATCTAAAAAATTATGATAATTAATGAACATTAAACTTATAAAACTCATTAAATACAACTATAGATAGGTAATTTGTTATTAACTTGTAAATTATATGATTTTTTAAAAGATTTTTATAAAATGGAACTTAAAAAATTATTTATTTTTCTAATTTTTGAATCTCATTTATGTGCATATATATTTTTTAATTTTTCTTTAAAAATTATCAATGAACTCTTTAAAGCTATTTTTTTTTTTTTTTTACAAACTTGTGAATTCCAAAAAAAAATAATATAATTACTTCAATAAAATTTCAATTATGCCATATTTTTTTAAACAATCATATTTTAAACTTAAAAAAATTCACATATATTACTATCTAAAAAAAATTATAAAAAAGCTCAAAGAATTAGAAATTAACTAGATTACTATCTAAATTCACAATATTTTAGACTTCAAAGTTTAAAAATTAAATTAAATTTTTGTAAAATGAGTTTGTCTATTTAGGGAAAAAATTGAAGATGCAAATGTATGAACAAAGGTAAAAGACTATTGTATCATAGTTTTAGTTCAAAATTTTGCTTCATTTAGCATACTTGAAAAATTTATGGCATCGTCATTAATAGTAGAAATATATATTTTGATCGAAATTTAATAACATGTCCTAAAGGGCACATATCATATCATAATCAAACCGAATTATAACTCAAGATCATGCATATAATCTTGTATTTCTAGGTTTATTTTAATCCAAATCTAAAAGTATGGATCTCTTCGAACACATTATTTTCACAACTATACCATATTGTTATTTTAAGTCACATACATAGTTTTCTGTTTCTAGGCTATTTTGATCAAAATTTGAGACTTGTCTTTTCAACAATATGTAACAATTTTTAGGGAAATAATCTTAGCAAAAAAAGAAAAGAAAAAGAAGCAAAAAGAAAGCTCTTGAATTTTCTTTCAACAATACGATAAATATAATCTAGTGGGAATTTCACTTCTGATTTTATTAAAAGGTATAGAGTTCGAATCGTCCCGCTTCCAAGTTCAAAAGAAGAAGGGAAAAAAAAAAACAAATTTACAAAAATAATAAAGAAGTATATGTTATTTTGTGAGCTCTTTTCCATCAAATATGGAAGAAGAATGGATAAAAAATCGAATTTATATAGTTAATTAATAATGCATATTGAATTACTAATTTGACCCAAAAAAAAAACACTTTGTAACCCTGATCGTGAGAATATTTACCACAACCATACAATGTCTTACTAAATAAAAAGTGACATAAATATTTCCTTTTTCTTTTATTTTCTTGTTAAAAATTTTATTTGTTGATACGAGACAACTTGCTAAATAACTTAAGCAAGTTAAGAAGTAAAACTTTTAAGTCTTTATATTTTTTAGTTATTGTATGATTTCATTTACAAAATCACAAAATGAATTTTATCTTTTACGATATTGATTTCACAACAAGGATTATATAATCGAATTTATATGCCAATAATTTTCTAATAAATTTCTATAAATGATATGTTGCTATCATTTTTTTTGGCTAGTTTTATTTAATTTTTATTTTTTAGTATGGTTGTTATTGATCTAGTAAATAAATTTGAATAATTTATTAATCATTTATAAGTGTCTGTTCAAGTAATTTAGTATCAAATATGTAAATATGAATCATTTATACTACGTGTATAAATACATTTTTCATATTTTTGAATCCAAGACTCATATTTTTTATGAGGATAAATTTTAATAATTCTAATTATATTGATTAGTAAAATATCAAAATTTAAATATTTACTCTTTTTATAATTATCATAGAACATAAAGATTCAAACAAATAAATACTCATTAGTATTCGGCTTTGCATGTCTATCTCACAAACAAACACTTGTTTACCTAATAAGAAATAAGAATTTTATATTGGATGAATTTAATATCCTAAGATATTTAATAATAAAATTTTCATGTTGAAATCCATGTTTTGTCTCTCTTAACTAATGAAATTTACATATTACTCTATACTTTCAATAACCCATTTTAAAGTAGTACAAAACGAATTCAATTGAATAATTAATAACCATGCAACTAAGTTATTATATCTTACATTTTTTTTTAAATTATTATGTCTTGCAATCTAAATTTCAAAATTTGTATGGAAATTTTCTTATACGTTAATCAACCATATATTACACGTTAATGAAATTTTTGAAAGAAATTTGTAAAAAAAAAAAAAAATTGTAACAAAATTAGAAAGGAAATTAAAATGAAAAAAGAAAACAAATTCTATTCAATTATCAAATTTTGTTTTCAAATATTCATTATCCACCTCCAATAATAATTAATATTTAAGGTAAATTAATACTTTATTTTTTTTTTTAAAGAAATTAATGCTTTATATTTTTTTTAAAGAAAATTGATTATTTAACATACTACAAGTAAAAAAAAAAAAAACCACATTATCAATGCAATTAATATAAACTCTATTTTTTATAATTTTGTCTTGTAACCATCCATATGGTTACAAAAATTTAATAACCATTGAAAAGTCTTCCATATATATATATTTTAATATCTTTTTCAATGCTATGATTAATGACCAAAGGGCGTTTCCACCTAGCAGGTTACAACTTTTTAATTCAATAGTTAAAACAACAACTCACACCAATGGTAAAAAATGACAATTTTTTTAGCACAAATTCTGTAAAATGAGTTGATTCAATTTTCGAGAATAATGATAGTGCCAAATAACTGCATTCACCCAGGTTAACTTCCAAAAATAACAATATTTTATGCGACAAGACTCCCCTTGGCTTCCAAATATGTCCACTTAGATATGAAAACAGCACTTCCACAAACACTTTTCAGTGCAACAGGAGCTAAAAGTAACAAGTTAGAAACTCTGGAAATTAGAAATATCACACATCAATAGAGAAACAATTATTAGTTGGCTTTTATAATGCTCCATTTTTCCATAAGAGTATTTGTTCATCATGCAAGAGATTAAAAGCAAGGCAAAGGGAGTACCAAGGCCCTTACCTGTTGCCCACCTAGTACCTCAGCCTCCCAAGAATCAGAATTGTCTTCTTTTACCAGAGAAGAAGAAAGAATTTTCTATGTACAACAAATGGATCAATCAGAAGTACACCAGAGGACACCAACTTCTTCTGCCACCAAAGCCACACACCACAGCACTAGTTTCTACAAGTTTTAACCCAATTCATGAGAGAAAAAGAAGAGAAACAACAACAACAACAATAACAACAACGACAACAACAAGAAGAACAACACTAATGACTTCAGAAAAATACAATCAGAAATACAGCTGCGTACAAGTTGATGCATTGATATCGGTTGGGCAGTATGGACACTTAAAAGATTTCGTGTTGTTCTTCGACATCTTCATGATAGATTGCTTGCAAAGAACATGTCCACATTTCATCAACATTGGTGGGTTTTCGTCCGTCGATTGCTCCTTCGACACCGGGCATACAAAGATGGAATGGAACTGAAACTCCTTGTCTAGCTCAACCGGCACCGGCAGCTGCTTCATAGACTGCCATTCCTGCTTCTTTCCCGCCATAACAGTCATGAACTTCAAAAGTGGTGGCAGCCCCTGCACCCCAGCTGCTATCGTGACATTCAATGGACTCTCGTAGGATTGCCCAAGAATATTGCAGAACTGCCTTGTTAGCTCGTCGGCCACTTTGTCCCAATTGGTTGGTGATAATAGTTGTGCATAAGGTGCACGATCAAGCCTCCCGGTCCACAGGATACAGATGACAAGCTTTTGGATTTCGGACATATGATCCGAAGCGAACGAAGAAAGGTAAGTTCTCGCATACTTGAGGGCTTCGTCTCTGCTTTGCTTTTGCAGTATTTCCACGAATTGCAGGCTGTGAAGTTTCAGCAATAGGTCTGATCCATTTTGTTTGAGTTTAGTAGAGTTGGCAACCGCCCAGTTCAGCGCCGGCTGTAGATTCCGACATCTCATGGCTTCTAGTATCTGAAACATTTCTTGGAATAGCAATTTCATTGCACATACAGATTCTGGTTCCTCGGTCTCTGTCACAAAACAGTCACCAATTTCAAATAGGCCCTGCCGGTAGAAATGACTAGCTATTATCAGGTTGACTGTGTGTGAATCGAACTCAATGTTTCTATAGGCCTTTGTTATATCTGGATTGAAGGTTTTCTCCAGAAGTTTCGGATACTTGCTCAATGCTACATTCAACTCTTTCTGTGTGCTTTCCAGCTCACTGAGTGGAGCCATGTCTTTGAACTTGGCTTTAAGTTCAGCAAAAACAGAACGATAATCAAGTTCCGAGTCGAGATCATTAAGTGACTGTAGTTTTTGTAATGCCTGTTCTATATCTTCGTTGATCTGGTCAAGAACTTCTTGCGCTTTAGAGCAGGATAGCTTCTGCTTCTTTGTAACACGATCAAATGCATCTTTAATGATATTAAGCTCCATTATCACACAAACCGTGCCAACGTGTATATATTAAAGCACCTGCAGATAACAAAGAGAATTCTGTCATAATCTGATTGCAAATAACTGTGTCACTCTAGAGTCATTCCGTAATCACGCAGCAGACATACTGAAATATGTCAACTCAATAATTACGTATGGCATATTACAATGGAAAACAAGGCACTTAAAGCTTTATAATTGACAGGATATGAAAGTGTAAATTGAAGTTGTCGACAGTGATAGAAGAGAGTGAGAACAATATGCTACTGGTAACATGAAGGAGCAAATTTGCATCAATAAGGGCATGAAACTACTATTAATCCTATTGAATGAAACAAATGTTAATTTAGAAGGGCACTTAACTACCATTACTGAATACGACAAGTAATTACAATTTAAAAAAATATTGCAAAAACATCCAAAATAATGAACTAGCACATTTGATATATTCAAAAACTCACAAAGACAAAGCATGTCCTCGGAGACTTCTAGCTACTGGACCAGGTAAAAAAAAATTTTAAAACCCCGATGTCAATGGAATGTGCCATGGCCTATGGATAGACACTACTGAATTAAAACTGGACTGCTAGCATCATCAATACTCCAGTTACATAACATTGATGTCAAACTCCAAACATGACCCAAGGATATACTTAAGACAGGAGTGTAGACCAGGACATGAACATAGAACGCATATACTGGCTTTGTACGCGTTGTATGTGATAGCAAGGGCACTGTTTTGGGGGCTGTTTCCAAAAAAGTGGAGGGATTTTAAAATGTGGAAGCCACAGATTTGATGTTCGTTAGAGAAGGACTGCAGTTTGCAAGGGATTCTGAGCTCTATCTGTTAAATGTAGACAGTGACTCATCTAATGCCGTGAAAGCTGATAATAATAGTGATTGTGCTCTCGTGTTAGTTTTTGATTTTTAATTTCTCTCAGTTCAGAGGTGGTGGCTCTTTTAGTCACATTTCTCATGCTGGAAATGTTGGTGCCCATACTCCCGCAAAATATGCTCTCTCTCTCTCTCTCTCTCTCTCTCACACACATGTAGATGATGCTTATTGGCTTGAAGAAAGCACACTTTATATTGCTCAAATTATGTTGACTGGATGCCATAAATAAATTGACACAAGTTTAACTGCAGAAAAGATGTCGAGCATGCATCAAAGTCTAACTCTATGAGTTTAGTTCGATGAGCTCCTATGGACCAGTGAAAATTAGGTTATTGATGTAAATTTTGGTTACCCTCGTTGTTTTTCTTTCTTCCTTTCTTTCACTACTTCCCACATAATACTCCAACCGGAAGAAACAAACTGACAGACAGCAACAAAGAAAACTGAGCAAAACACGCATTGCATACTCTGAAACAATGCCAAGTCCACAAATCACAAATATCCGTGTGTAGATATCATTAAACAGTTTATTCCAACATAAAAGAAAAAATAACTCAAAGAAGCTAAAGAAAGATTACCCCCAAAGCAAGCTTTTCTAATTGAGCCTTCGGAAAGATCTTCCCTACCAAAAAAAAAATTTGACAAAAAAAACCCCACATTTAGCTGGTTTTGGCGTTGACTTCAGATGAATTCTTGCATAAATAAAAATTCCCGAATGTAAATTATTTGTCTATTTGGGGCGAAATCAGGATTTTAAATCCCAAAAAAAAAAAAAGGGAAGAATAAGCAATTAGTGGGAAGTTAACAGCAACCTAATGAATGACCACACAAAAACCAGAAAAGGGTTTAACAAGATACCATAAAGTGAACATCTTTTACCTATATTCAACAAGAACTATTTTCAAGAATCAAGATCTAGAACCTAAACTTGGCAAAACCCCCCAAAAAAGGACACAATTCAAAATTTAAACAAGAAAACCAACAAATTTCTAGACTGAAAAACAGGACAGCACCATTTCAATTATCACGTAAACCCAAACAAACAAAATGGCAAAGGATTTTGTTCAGTTCAACATTTCTATTGGAAAAAAAAACTAATCAGAACAAGAAAAATACTAATTTAGATCTTCAAACAACCGGGAAGTTAATTCAAAGTAGAAAGTTCAACGGCAATTAAACAACTAACCTAGATCAAACTAATATGTATACACAAATTAATTCATATTTACATACGACTACATGTGCAAATATAACTAGAGAGAGAGAGAGAGAGAGAGAGAGAGAGAGAGGAACCTAAGTAGGTGAGAAGTGGAAAAAAGTGGAGCTTTGTTTTTTTTTTTTTTTTTCCCTCTCCTTTTCTGGGTTCGGTTTGATTTGGTTAGAAGATTAAAGAGTGAGGAAATTGGGCAGAATTTACCCCAAAAAAATAAGGGTTTATATGCATCAATAAGAACTCAATTTTCAAGGTCTGACTCGAGAGAGAACGATTGGGTGCAGGGATTCTTTGGGAGGTGAATGGTCGAATCCGGACCGTTGATAAAGTCGGTCTAAGGGAGATATGGGGACCCAGATAAAAGGGGTGATCTGTGCGATGAACCAATCGGCACCGTCCAAATCTGGAACGTTGTCGTTTTAAGTGGAAGAGAGAGAGTGAGAGACTAGAATGCAGTGTCGTCATGTCGTTTTTATAATTGATAATACAACCATGGTTTTAACCATTTCATTCAATCCTACAACACAGGAAACTCTTTTCTGTCTCTTTTCTTTCTTTCGTTTCTTTTTATTGCGCAGAGAGTTTTACTAAGGACACGTCATTTGATGTTTGACACTTGCCGTTCTTTAAGTAATAGCACATTAAACTGGCGTTTGGAATTGGGTGTTTCTTTTTTTTTTTTTTTAATTATTTGACTTTTTAAATTTTAGGTAAATTTTGTTATAAAAAAAAGATAAAAATAAGTTGAAAATATTTATTCCAAGCACCCGATGCTCATTTTTTACATTTTTTTAATTAATAAATAGCAGTCCTTATTGTCAACAAGAAAAAAAAAAGGATCATTTAATTTTGGGTAAGTTCAAGAATAATTATGCAACTTTTGGTTTTAAAAAAGTTTCATCGAACAATAATTTAAATGTGAAATTCTATCATTAGAAATTAAATAATATATTATCGGAAAGATTCCGTTTTAAACCATGAAATTTTTATCCTCTTAATGATTTTAACCAAGTTTGACATTTAGAAATCATAGACCCCGGATGCCCCTTCATACAAAGTTCTATTTAAATAATAATAAACAATGATGTACAAGAAGAATTGCATAAATCAAAAGAGAATGAAGACAAAATTCAATGTGGGGTAAGTTGGGCACACTTAAAAGGGGGTGGAAACAAGATTTAGCAAACTTTTTTTTTTTTATTTATAAGACAAGTTTTATTACATTCTATTGTTTTACTACAAAATAATCAAACACTTCAAACTTATATTCCCTAAGAGGTAGCTAAATTTTTTTTTTTTTAAGTTATAATAAAATGCTACTTCCTATCTTTTATTTTTATCAGGTTTCATATTCGAGTTATCGCGTATATAACAGGTTAATCTTTAGTAAGAAAACATAAATTAGGTTCGTTTGTTTTTGTTTTTAAGAATGATTTTTTATTTTCAAAAATATAGAAAATAAAAATAGTTTTAAAATAATATTTGTTTATTCAATATTTTTAAAACCATTTCAAAAACATCATTTTCAATTATGTTTTTTTTTTTTTGAAATGAAAAAAATTGTTTTCACTTTTTTATTTTTATTTACTCCCACCTTCTCCTCTCTCTCTGCGTGCATGTGCAATGTTAATGACGATGATCATGTCCGATGATGACCTCTATCTTCGAGAAAGGACGACGATCACAAACTAACCATGACAACGACAGTCCTATATTTACGACGACTACTGACTTATAACGATAACCATTGACTCATAACACAAATCTCACCATCATCGCCAATTAGGGTTTAGACCACCAATGTTTTCTATCCTATCCTCATTGCAAAACCCACCACCAATAGGGTTTTTTTTTTTTTAATGACTAATAAATTATTTTTTATTTTTTTAAAATTAAATACAAATATATTTTCATTAATATTCACTTACGAAATGAGTTATCAAAAATATAACTAAACAAAGTTTTATTCTTATGTTTTTCAAAATATACATTCAGAAAATATAACCAAACACAGTTTCAGAAATAATCTAAATATAATTTTCAAAACATTCTTATTTTCAATATTTTTGAAAATAGAAAATATTTCAAAAAATAATACCAAACGCTACTTACATGTCGCATGCTCTTGAAACTTGTGGTTTGTTAGTTATGAAAAGTTAAGGTCAAGTTTTTTATCATCTCATCAATGCGACTAATAGACTCATCTTAATAACCACGGAGACGAGACTAGGATATGAATACATCACGGATCCTTAAAAATTAATAAATAAATAAATAATGAAAAACCATTACACAAGGACACAAGTGTGATAGGACACAGGTGTGATAGGACTGGACTAGTTCAACCGAATCAGCTTCCAAAAAGTCTTTGGACGAATTAGAGTCTTTTTAAGCTTTCTCAATTTACCCAATGCGAGCTTTTAGCTTAAATTTTAAGTCTTTAAACAAGAAACAGCCTCCACAACTTCACCTACTGCATTCTTACTCAGCTGTCCTCATCCAATAATTAGAGATGACTGACAACGCACTACAAAGTTAAACAAAATTTGCCTACTTCCCATTTCACTGGAATCGGTTTCGCGTGACAAACTCGTAGTATTTCTCCTCTCCGTAAAATCGCCTGAAAGAGCAAGAGAAAAAAAAAAGATTTGAACAGCATCTGAGAGGACAAACAGCTAAATGAGCCTTCTATTATAAGATTTGACAGGTTCAGTTCAAATATATATATATATATATTTAAAAAACAAAAAACAAAAAGGATATTTTGTACCTAGAGAGAGAATACATCCCATTCAACTAAGAGAAAAAAATAAATAAATTTAAGGACCATGAGCAAAAAAAAAAAAGCCAGAATAACAGGACAATCTAAAATGTAAAATGAAACTTACGCTATATCCGCCAAGGATTCCGATTTGATCACAGCCTTTCCCTCAGGAAGCTCAAGACAAGAATGGTGCATTATCATTTCCTTCAGAGTGTGCTTTGTGCTTTTAAGGTCATTATCCCATAAGATGCTCTAAGAACAGAAAGTGCAAATATTAATGATTGTTGGTAGAGAATAGCAAACGCAAAGACAATCATACCAACCAGAGAGAAAAAACCCATCAAATTGAATTTTCTAGCAGATTTTGATGAGCAGAACCAAATTGAAAGAGACCTTAGAAGGAAAATTCTACCGTCCAACATGTGGGGGACAATACAAATTCCTTACACGCTTAAAGACAATATTGTGAATTTGCAACATCATCAACAAGCCAAATTTACCTTTCTAACATATCCTCTTTTTACATCTTCCCATGGTACTTTTCCATGATGTGAGAAAATTGAAGCATTCCAGAGAGCTCCTCTTGCAACCATAACGGACGAGGCACCTAATAGAACACAAAATGACTTAGAAACAATTCCAATCATGAGTAATCAAGTTCAAGAACAGGCAAATATGATGCCTTCTTGATCTTGTTCTAACCGTTCATCATTTAAAGGTCCAAATACGTTTTACTTTTAAGAATTTTTAGAAATTTCTATTAGAAACCCATTAGGTAAAACTCACCCTTACCTTACAAAACCGGCTTGCAAGGGGAAGGAACACAAGGGGTTATAAACCCACTATTTATCTTATCATCCTCCCATGTAGAACAATTGATATCTCACATTCCACCACGCTCCACAACTGCCATCCGTGGCGGCCCATCTTCCCAGCTAGGTGACTTCGTGTATCCCTCTTTCTATCAGGTAGCAACCATCCTTAGGTCGCCCCATCCGTAACAACAACCATAGAACCATAGCCAATACTACACCTAATCCCATACTTGACATGGTGGTTTGTCACTATCCACCACACTCGAGCTCAAGTCAACGGTCCACCTTATTGACATTGGCCCAGCGGTAGCTTTTTCCTCCCTTTGGCAGCTTCACTCAGCTATCAATATTTAACATGTTGACGACTCCACCAATGCAGCTTAATCTAACCTATAACATAACCGCTTGGACTTAGGCCTGCGATGTGGTGGACTAGCTCTGATACCAATTGTTAAGAACCCAATAGATAGAACTCACCCTTACAAAACCGGCTTGCAAGGGAAGGAAACCCAAGGGCTTATAAACCCGCTATTTTCTTATAAACTTTCCATGTGAGACAATTGGTATCTAACAATTTCCTAATAAGTACCTGTAGCAGCTTTGATGCGCTGAATATCATCGTACTCAAAGACATCACCGTTAGCTATAACTGGAATGGATATTGATTCTACAACATCAGCAATCTCAGCCCATTTAGCTGGATCTCTTGGCCTATCTACAACTTTCCTGCAAGTTTTTAAACAAGAAACAAAAAGCTGCCAAAAGAGTGGGACTCCAATTTCCAAATGAAAGAACCTTATAAAATGAATTCTCCTTTTCATTTTATTTTATTTTATTTTATTTTATTTATTTTTTATTTTTTTGCTTCTTATGGTTATTAGATAAGTAAAGAAGATATAGGAACTATGCCTTCTATTCCATGTTCCCAATTCATTCTTCCATTCCCTTTCAGGCTATAAACTTCTCCATTTGGTGTGTGTGTGTGTGTGTGTGTGTGTGTGTGTGTTTTGGCTGGTAAGTAGGTATAAATAATTGTTTTATGCTAATATTTGGATCTAAAAAATTTTAAAAACACGTTACATTGTTTTGAGATATACCCTTTTTTTGTTGTACCATTCACTCCTTTATTATCCAGAAATACTAATATTAGCTACAACTTACCCTAAAAAAATATCAAGAGCAGTCACAGACATCTCAGATAGAAATCAACTAAAAATATTTATTCATCAGCACGGAAAATTAGGAATTACCTTCCATGGACGGCAAGTGCAGAAACACCAGTTTTCTCGATTTGCCTAGCTAGTTCCACAGTCTCCTGAGGTGAATTTAGTAAACGAATTTTACATGTTACCGGTGTATCCAAGTTCCTCCTCAATGTTGTTAGTATCTGAATTCAGAAGAAAAAAGAAAATTGAAAGGAATTAGTTGAAAAACATCTACAGGGAAGATGAAAAAAAAACTAAAGAATACGCATCGTTTACATCATGAATAAGATCCGGTTTAGACAACAGCGCTGCGCCCATTCCTCCACTCATAGAGAATGACTTGGGGCAACCCATATTTATATCTACTGCAGCAACATCTTTACACCTGAAAAGGAACATCAATTATTCAATAACCACAACCAAGAAGCTATGCTTCAAGAGACCCAACTTTAGACATAGACGTATTCTCCAAACAATGAAATATGCAAAAGATAAAATTCCTATGACAAAATGCACGTTAGTTGGCAGATTGAAGCACTCTCCCACTCAATCAACCTTTACTAAATGTTCCATACGTTAAGGTAGTTTAGCGAATCACACAGAAAATTCTGAAAAAAAAAAACAGGTGAAGGTTCAATAACAGAAGTTCCAATAGAAAAAAATGGAAGCCACAATCAACTTACACCAACTGAGCAGCTGCAAGAGCCCTTACAGCATCAGAAGTGCCAATCTGAAAAACAACACGATTTCTTTCTTCGTTGCACGTTCTGAAAACTACATTTCCTGTGCCTTTCTCTACAAAATCGACAGACCCAAGATGTTCTGCCAAAGAAGAAAAATATAAGCTTTCCAACTACTTAAAAATGAAATCCCAAAACAAAATATCACAAAACCAAAGGCTGAATTATTTGCTTCCACCATTGTAACCACATCTCCAAATTTATCCAATTAAGGAAGAGAATGATCGTTCATTCATTTTGATCCAACTCATACGTTTCATATGTATATTTCAGCAAGATTACTACCTTATCTCTATACTTAATTGACTTCTTAAATGCATCATTTAACTTTCAAAACCAACTTGAACATCTGTAAGCTTCCATCCCATCAAAACCTTTTTGCTACTATCTTTACGCATGTACAAACTAGGAAGGATACTTAGCACCATCGCCCCCAAAAACTTGTCACCATTTGGCAACTTGCCCCTTAAACTTATAATTTTGGCAAGTTACCCCTGAACTTTCTAAATTGCTGTAATATGTCACATTTTGTTAATTTCTATTAAATTGAAGATTTAAATCTGGAAGATTTGCATTATGTTTTGTACTAGATTTAAAAATTTTGGTTGAAAATGGAGCTTTTAGTCTTGACATGAGCCACATGTGAGCTTTCTATCACCAATTTTATGGGAAGTTAAGCCAAAAGGGACATATTGCAAAAACTTATGAAGTTCAGGGAGCAAATCGCCAAAATTAAAAGTTTGAGAAGCAAGTTGCCAAATGGTGACAAGTTTAGGGAGCAACAGTACTATATATCCAACTACGAATGACAAATAATCTCAATTGATTCCGATCATCGAACAATCCAGTACCTGTTAGTCAATCTTAATTACACACATAGCCTGTTCTATTCCAACTACTAAACAACTGAGGAATATATTTTGACAACAAGAAATTACATATAGCACCCTTTTGAAGCTAAGCCACATATGACTTCTTAATTAGGAAAATCTAACCAAAATAAAAAATAAAAAATCGTTGCATTCATCTTGTCCATGTAAGCAAAAATTACCATTTAACCCACTAGATCATACCCAATATTCTCCGCATTGTTATGCAATATTTCCAGCATTTTGATCTCGTAATTTAAACGGCCATGCCCTATAAATATAAATTATACCGTAAAATTATCAAATCCAACCAAAATAATAATAATAATTCTTCATCTTCAACCAAAAAATGAGTTCTAAAATGTTTATTACACGTAATTCAACAAAATTTTTAAACCAAAAAAAGTTATTTAAAAAAAAATTTCCCACCTTTAGTTTTCCTATGTCAGAACCAAATATGGAGACAAAAGCTAGAAAATCATTCATCGCCAAAAAGGGAAAAACAAAAAAAAAAAAGAAGGTACCATTTAATTTGCGGTGGCATTTGACCATTTTGTGATCAATAATCTCTTCACCGTAAGTGATATCTGCGCCGTAATCAGCCGCCAATAATCTAAATGGTAAAGTCCCCTAATTGAAAATAAATACGAATTAAGCAAGATGAATAACGAAATTCCAAACAATTATATAGAGAAGAAAGAGCCAGGAAAAAAATCATGAATAAATGAAAGGAAAATCAAAGAAAAAGAAAAAGGTAAGGAACTTACGACGCGAACCATAGGAGCGAGGACGAGTTCGTTCTCGTACTCCATGTGCGCTGGAGGACTGGCTTTAGATTCTTGTGAATGAAAGTTGAAGAAAGACTGTTCGATAGTCAATCGTGCTTTAGACGGAAAGACCCGGCGGTAGATTGTTGGGCTTTCACAACGCAGTTTCTTAGCCCATTACATCAACTTGGGCTGAACATTGAGTGGCCCAATTACTAACTGGTTTGAAACCCAACTGAAGTATTTTCGTGGTCATCTTCGAACACGGCGTTTAAATCTTTAGGGTCCATTTGGATAAGAGGTCGGTTTTTAGAAAATAAAAAAATTTTAGATATAAAAAATAAAAAGTTGTTTGAAATTTTTTTTAAAAGTGAAAAGTTATTTGGGTGGGTGAAAACTTTTTATTTTTAGAGAGCTCTTTTTCTATTTTTTAAAAATAAAAAATTTTAGATGTTCAGATATGGAAATTTAAGAAGGTTCATTTATTAGTTACTTTAGGGGGAAATCTCCTTAAAATTTACTTTTATTAGTTATTTTTAGGCATTTCTTCTATTTTTAAGGAAGGTAGTTTTTTTTTTCCTTGAAAAAATAGTGATAATACCACGTCATAGGCAAGGTTTTTTTTTTTTTTAATGATTACGGTAGGTGATCTATTTTGATAACCTAACTTCATAGATAACGTAATTTTTTTTATTTAATTTTATGGCCTAATGGTCTTTGTTAAATGGTCATCAATTTTGTTCAATCAATTTTTATCACACAGACTCCACACTCTTTCTCTCTTTCTCTCAGCATCCCAGAGTTGCAATGATTTCTCCAACAACATTGACAGTGAGAGCAAGCAATGACAGCTACGAGAAGGCAAGGGTGAGTGACAACGATGACGGCAATGGCAAGTGATGGTGCCTTAGATCTCCTACAAACTTTCAAAGGCTTCATGTGCGGAATTTCTAATAGCGATTTCTGCCAGTCATGATTTCTATCGCCGCCAATCTAGTCTAGAATCTTACCAAGCCACCACCTCTGTTGCCCAAACTCGTTGTCGTCGATGCTTCATGCATGGCCTCAAATCAACGAGATTGGAACCACACGAACTCCTAGTCTGTTGCTAGTGCTCGCACCACCCAATCGCCACCTCCGCCGTCATATTCTCAATTGGACGAACCCATATCACAATCGGAGATCAAAGATGAATCTCACAACAAACTTCCCAAAGCACTAGCAAAAGTTGCAACCACTACAGATCTTATCTGAAAATGGTCGTGGAGGAGATTCAAAATCCAAGTAGCCCGATCTTCGTTGCAGTCACAAGATTCTAGAGGTGGAAGGCATACCGGTGGTGGAGACAGTGGGACGTGGAATGTGATTGCTATTGATTATCCTGATGGTGTGTTTGGAGAACATTTTTTAGTGCTACGAAAACTAATTTTACATCAAATGCAAAGTTTTACATTCAAATACAATCATTTTCAACAGTGCTACGAAAACAATTATTATTCAAAAGTTTTTTAAAACAATCACATCAACTTTTAAACCCTAACTATTTTTCTCTACTTTTACCAATCACATTAACTTCTCAACTCTAAAATACTTTTCATCCAAACACACATTTTATTCAAATACAAAACAAATACTTTTCAACCAAATACAACACTCAAAAAAGAATTGTATTCAAATGCAATTAAAACGCAATACGTTTACCAAACACCCCCTGAGTTTCTGTGTTGAGTTGTTGATAAAGAGTCACTAAGTAAATTGTTGAAAGGATTTGGTTTTTTTTTTTTTTTTAACATAGTAAATCAATGATTTAATATAGTTAACCACTAATTAAATGAAAAATTAACATTTTATTTATGATCAATTAATAATTAATTATGAAAATTGATGATTAATTATGATCAATAAATAAATGACTAAGAGTTCAATAACTGATTGACTATTTATAAAATTGATAAAAAAAAAAAGCATTTTAACTCATTTTTAAAAGCTTAGATTATTTATTAAAAAATTATTTAAAAAAAAAAGGTAATTTAGTTATAAGTCCTTTTTTTTTAATAGTTTTACACAATGATTCCTAATTTTAAGAAAATTAGATGACGTTTTTCAAAAATTTTTTTTCTGTTTCCTATTATTGTGGATATAATTTTTATCGTGCATGCACTGACTTTTTTTTTTTTTTTTAATTTCATTTCCATATAGCTATCCTATATTTAAAGAAGGTATGTAGCTGTTTTCTTCTTTTTTTTATTTTTAATTTGATTTTCAAATAACATTGTGTTTCTTGGTTTTGTGGTTATCATTCAAAATTAAGTGGGTGTTTGATAAACATACTGCATTTTGATTGTATTTGAATGTTGTATTTGGTTAAAAAGTATTTGTTTTATATTTGAATGAAATATGTATTTGGATGAAAAGTATTTTAGAGTTGAAAAGTTGATATGATTGATAAAAGTATAGATAAATAATGGAGTTGAAAAGTTGATATGATTGTTTTAAAAGTGTTTTAAATAGTAATTGTTTTCGTAGTACTGTTGTAAAATTTGTGTTTGGTGTAAAATTGTATTGTATTTGAATGAAATTAAAATAGAATTTGTTTGCCAGATAGCCCCTAATATAACATGACAAGTTCAATATTATATTGATTAATAAAACCAACAACATTATGATAAAACTATATTTAAATTAAAGAATATGGTCAATATGATAGGATAGTTGTTTAAAATATATATTACAAGGGATTATTGTATGGAGTAATATATTGACCAAGGTTAATATTATAAAATAACTAAATTAATATTATATTGACCAAAAAAACTAATAACACAGTGATCAAGCCGCGGTGTTACATAGCTGTAAGAACTCCCAGGTTATACGGTGTTTGATAAAACCTACAAGTATAATGACTAAAGCATTATAATTGAGATTATGGAAATAATGTAACCATTGTATGAGGAACATAACAATTAGGACGTACCATTATCACATATTACAAATATATCATAATTACTATAATGACCATGTCAATAATATTACTGATTGTTCCATTCTGTAAGTTGTGACAATATATCAGCATAATAATGATCAAAATTTATATAATGACATTATAAAGACCCTAAAGCCACAATCATTAGCAATTGACCAGATTATAATCATTTATACGAAATTTAATGTATTAATATCAAGCAAGGAAATTTTAGGAGAAAACTCTAAAAACAAAATCATTAGGACATTGACCAAATCATTAAATACAAGTTGTGCTATTTCGGCATTAGATTTTGACGGTATCACCTACGGTTCTTTTGTCGCTGACAAGATTCACTCCAGCCGTCTTGGTGAGGGAGAGGCCAACCCCTCGTCCAGGTTTGAGTTGTTTTCCGGCATCCTAATCAATGTTTTTTTTATCATCCCCATTGTCGAAATAGTGGACGACGAGCATAGATTTTGATGGTTGCAGGCGCAATGGAGAAAATAGATTACAAAGAAATGACATAGAGATAAAAAGAGAAGGTAGAAATTGGGAAATCGATAGAAGTATTTATATTTTCTGATTTTGGGGGTTTTTTTTTTTTTTTTTATTTCTGATATCAAATACGTGCAATTAAGGGGAGTTATATTCGGGTTTTTTGAATTTGAGAAATTAATGGACCAATTTTTTAGGAGAGAATCTGATGTTACTTTTTTGTTTCATTAAAATTGGATGTATGGGTACTATGGTCAACACAAAGTGATCATTTTTCATTTTTGTTCAATTTTATAAATAAGTTTATTTTTGGATTTATCTTAAAACTACTACTCAAATACGGCTATTCAAGTAAATGATCCAAATTTTCTTAAGAAATAAGTAAATAACAATTTTTAGAAAATAACTGTTGATGAGCAGATTTTGGCTACCGTCACATGGTCAGATTTGCTAATTACTATAACGACACCCGAGTATTTTGAAGACATGGTTTCAAATATTTGGAAATCAAGTGATGAGATCTAATATCTATAACAAATCTATAATATTAAAGTTTATATCTATTTTCAAGTTCAAATATCAAATATTTATATATTAAATATCAATTGAGGGTTTTTTGTTAAGAGCCTATAAATATATGATAAAAACATTGAGGTGTGGAGCCAAATCAAGCCAACATGAAAAAAAAAAAATTAGAGGATTATGGAGTCAAAACAAGCTTTTTTGGTCAACTTTCCCAAGCCATGGCTCGAGCTATTGAAGCCATGACTCCACCAAGATCAAGGGTCTGACGCCACCACTTGGGCTGTTGAAGCTGAGGCACCAACCTAGGCCACAGCTTAAGGTTTTAAGGTTGGGCCGTGGCACCACTAGGGGTACGTGAAATCGTAAAGCCGCGGCCCTATATCATGTAAAGGCATTTTTTCAATTTTTAGGTTTTTTTTATTTCCTTTTTCTTGTACACCTATAAATAGGAAAGTTAAGGTTTTATTTTATGAAGAGAGATCATATTATAAGGGCTGGGAAATACCATTGAGAGAGGAAAAAAAAACACAATTAGGTGTGAGTAAGAATCTCTTGTAATCATCATCTTCATCATTATAGTGAAATCTGGATAAGAGACTTTACTCATACATTCTCTTTCTTCTGATATCTTCGGACAGTCATCCAATGAAAGAGGCAGATCGGCAATAGAAAGTTGCAAACCTTTCTTTGCCTTTTCCAATGAAAACTTTTCAATTATTTTATTGATGTATGAAGCTTGGAACAAAGCTATCATTTTGTTTTATTGACATTTAAAAAGACGAATGCCTAGAACATAATGAGTTTCTTTTAAGTCATTCATATCAAATTGTTGAAAGAATCAAAATTTGACCAATAATAAGTTCCCTACATAATTCCTAATGAGTAGTATATCATTAACATAGGGAACTAAAAAGACCACCTTGCCATCCTTTAAATATTTATAAATACAAAGTTCATCAATATTCTGCTCAAAACTGAAAGTCTTGATTGCTTGATCGAATCTTTAGTTACGTGAGCAAGAAGGTTGTTTTAATCCATAAATTGATCTAAGTAACTTGTAAACTTTCCCCTTTTGGTCTTTTACCACAAACCCGTCAGGTTGTACCATATAGATACTTTTATCAAGATGGCCTTATAAGAATGTTATCTTGACGTTCATTTGTCATATCTCATAATCGAGATTCGTAGCAATGGATTAAAGAATATGAATATACTTTAGCATTGTAACAAGCAAAAAGATTTAATTGTAGTCGACACCGGCCTTCTGCATTATCCTTTGACCATAAGTTTAGCCTTGAAAGTTTCAACCTTCCCTTTAGCATTCCTCTTTCTCTTGCAAGCCCACTTACTCCTAATGAGCTTAATCCCTTCGGGTAGGTCTACAAATTCCCCATACAGAACTAGATTTTATTGAATCCATCTTATTGTTTATAACCTGTTTCCAAAGCTTAGCATCAACATCACTCATAGCTCCACTATAAGTAATAGAGTCATCATCACATTCATGAGCTTCAGCTTGGTAAGCTTTAGCATTATACATAAAGAAACTTGGTTTCCTAGAAACTCTCCTACTATATTGAAACTCTCTAGAATATTGATTGTTTGCAGGTCTTTTACTAGAACTTGAACTATGGTCAAAGATCAAAACCTGTGGAGCTATTTTATCACCCAATATCTCCTCGAGCACCACTTTACTTTAAGGCTTAAAGTCATTTATGTAAATTTCCTCAAGAAAAGTCCTATGAGTTGAAACAATGACTTTCTATTCCTTCAGGTTATAAAATAAACTCCCTTTAGTTCTCTTAGGATATCCTATAAATATGTATAATTCCGAACGTGGTTCCAGCTTCCTTACATACCCATCTAATGCATGTACTGAGCAACCCCATATTCTCATATGGTGAATGAAGGGTTTTTTGTCACGCCACAACTCTATGGAGTTTTAAGAGTTAATTTAGTTGGAACTTCGTTCAGAAAGTAGCAAGCTATTTGTAGTGCATATTCCGAAAAGAATAATGGTAGCATTGAGTAACTCGACATGGATCGTATCATATCCAATAAGATTCTATTTCACTTCTCAACTATACCATTTTGTTGTAGAGTTCCTAGTACAGTCAATTAAGATAAAATCTCATTCTTTACAAGATATTCTAAAAATTCATCAGAAAGGAATTTACCACCTTAACGGATCAAAGTGTATTAAAGGCTTTATCCAATTACTTCTCTACTTCCGCACGATACTTTTTAAACTTATCAAAGGTTTCATTATTGCGGTGCACTAGGCATACATAACCATATCTCATGTAGTCATCTATAAAAGAGACATGGTACTCAAACCTATACATGCGTCGATGTTCATAAGGTCACATATATCAATATGCACTATCACCAAGAGATCACTGGCCCTAGTACCCTTAGTACTAAAAAACCTCTTAGTCATTTTACTCTCAAGGCAAGATTCACATTGTGGAAAACGTACCTCTTCTAGAGTATCCAAAGGATTATTATTCACCAATTTTTAAATCATTTCTTGATTAAAATGATGAAGTCTTAAATGCCAAAGGTACGCCTTATTAAAGTGAGAAGTTTTTAACCTTTTAGCATTTTCAATTAATTCAATATCAAAAAGTAAGTGCATCTTAGGTTTGATAAAATAAAGATTACCGTCTATCTATTTAGAACAAATAAAAAACTTGTTTTTGTGATTGAATACTATTTTATTAAATGAAACTAAACAATAATCTTTTATTAAACAAGCAATTAAAATAGGGTTTTTCTTAAAATTAAGAACCCATTATAATTATTAGTTTTAGAGTCACACTACTGTAAACCTGAAATTACACTCTTAATTATATACCGTATTACGCTAGCTAGTGATTAGCTATCGTCCAATAACCTTGTCATTTATGCAACAACCTCATGTGATATCCATAATCAACCTTAGGTTAAAGTCTGTTCAACTTGTTAATCATGCTAACTTAAAGATCTTTTATACATCTAATTAAGAAAATGATTATTCACCATATGTAAATAAGAAGTTATTTTCCAAGCAAACAACTTAAGGCCTTGTCCATATAATGCCTTTAAGAAGATAATATTTACTTCTTATTAGAGTTATGATTCCAATATCTATTAATAAACCCTCTATTGTATTCAAGTTCTGTACCCAATGAATCAGTCTATAAGCTTACTACCTTTGAGACGCTTTAGCCTTCGGAACATCAATGTACAGAAGTCATATACATGAAGTGATTCACTTATTTGGGATTAAGGTTATAGACAAACTATTGTGACAAACCATCTCCCAAATTAGCTTTAGATAACATAATAGTCTTAATATGAGTTAGATACTTACTCTAACCCGATAGACTATATACTATAAATTTAAACTACTTACTTTTAAATATTGTTTTTCTTCATACAAAAATCTATTGTATGTAACATTCTAATAGTTTAATAACAAGTAGTTAATAAGCCATATATACATACATTTATTTTAACATGTAAATAAGATAAAGACATATAACAATGCGATGAATAACATTTAATATATTATTAATCGATTCAATAATAAATAAAATATATAAAAATATCTTTCTCGCTTAATTATCATATTTAATTTAAAACATTTATTTAAATAAGATCATCTAGATATTTAAATTAATTGTCCAAATAATTAATTTATCCGCATCTCTTAATTCAAATTAATCCTATTTTTATCACAAAAGATAAATACAATTCATTTAAATTATAAATTTTATCTTCCAAATATATTTATCTAAACTAATTATCTATCCAATTAATTAAATGAAACAAAATTTTTATTCTACCCTTAGTAGAAAAAATGCCCACACCCAATAAAAAGTGATCTGGATTTTTCTTTTTACTAAGTCCAAGAATCAAAGTCATAATGAATAATGCGATTAATTACAGCCGTTAAGGAATTATATTGAGCTAATAAAGAGATTAATTGGATATATATAATATGAGCTCTAATATTTTGTGTAATTAATTATTTTATTCTAAATGAATCAATTACACAATTATTAATTTCAAAATCACACCATTATAGACTTGAAACTGCACTCTCAATTTCATACAATATCACGTAAGCTAGTGCAAACCACAATTCAATGACCTTTCATATATGCAATACCCTCATATAATATCTATGATCAACTTAAAGTCAACGTCCATTTAACCTTTTGATCATTCTATCTTAAAGATCCATTATATATTCAATAAAAAAATGATTATTCTTCAAATGTGAATAATAAATTATTTGCCAAGTAAATGACCTAAAATCTTGTCTATTTTCACATCCTGTATAATGCTATTAAGAAAATAACTTTAACCCTTTATAGGAGCTATGATTCCATATTTATAAGCAAAACTTACATTGTATACAAGTCATGTACATAATGAACTGGTCTAATGGCTTATTATTCCAAGGTGCTTTAGCCTATAGAACATCAAAGTATATAAGTCATATATATGAAGTCATTTGCTTACATAGAATTAAGGTTATTGCATAATAAACATCAAAAATGAATTAATCTATTCAAGCGAACTATATAGATTAATTACATTTTGACCCAAGTTTAACATATCACCACCACTAGGAAATATATATATGTATGTTTATTTAGAAGTTGGCTCGCTTCTAACGATCAAAACAAACTATCTCTCCAATTGGATTTAGACAATATAATAGTCTTTATATGAGTTAGATCCTTACTTTAACCCTATAGACTACAAACTATAAATTTAGATTACTTACTTTAAAACATTGTCTTCTTGCATATAAAATTTATTATATGTAATATTCTAATAGTTTAAATATCAAGTAATCAATGAATCATATTTACTTGTATTTACTTTAAATAAAGATAAGAATAGTATAGCAAAGATATAACAAAAAACCCACATATGTTTTTAATCAGTTCAAAGTAAATGCAATACATATTAAATTTCTTTCTCTTATGGCATTCCAAACAATGACTTGACAACGTCAAAAGGACATTCAATCTCAAAGTCTCTCCCCCAATCTCAGACTCTCAATCAGTCACTATCTATCTTTTGCCTTTCGATCTCTCTCCAACTCGGTGCGGCAGCCTATAATGTTGACGGTGGCAAATCGACTAGTCTGTCAACCTCTCTTACTATATGGCTGATTCGACGATAACTTTTGAATTTTTGTGTAATTTTTTCATTATTAGGATTTGCATTTTTGTGTTCTCTGGTATTGTTTGTAATTTTACATTGTTTGTAATCAGGCTATTAGAATTCTTACTTTTTTTTCTGTTGGAAATATGGTTCTTTGTTTGAAATTCTTGCATTTTTTTGGTAAATTTCCTTGTTTTTCTAGATATTTTTAAACTTTTGATCCGATTGTCGTATAGATATATATAATAACACCTAATATTTCATGGCACTTTAATATAGACAAAAAAGTTAATTGTTTGCATGTAGGAAATAAATCGGTACAAACGTATCAGAGTGGCGCAGCGGAACAATAAAAAAAAATTTCAAGATCGTTAAATATCTCATGATGCCATATACAATAAACCAACAACAATTTAAACTCATATCTCAAAGGAAGCCAATCTGCAAGAGGAGAATGATTGGAAGGTTTCAACCAACTAGCCTTCTCTACTATTCTCCAATTCCTGAATGGCTGAGTGTGTGGGCACTCTGAACCTTGATCGGTATGCTAGCACTGCTAGTCTTCTTCCGACAACCCAGATCTTTAAAGAACTTATTGTCACGGTGAGTTATGTAACAATAAGCCTGCTCACCTAAGAGTCTGTGGTCTGAGAGAACTGGAGTGGTAGGACCTCTATTTATAGACTTCCATGAGGTGATCCACTGAATTCGAATTAGATTAGGAGAAGATTTTGTCCCTTATCCACAACACAAAATCTGAATTTTTCAAGCCAAAAATCTAACTAAAAAATTTGGCCACCTTCTAGGATTTTGCATTCAAAATTCAAACAGGATTTTAATTTAAATTTTATCTCACCATAAACTAATAAAAACCGAAAATCCCTTCTAAGATTTCCTTAAAATTTTCGACCACAAAAGTAGGGAGAGAATCAAAATTCAACTAGGATTTTCAAGCTTGAATTTTTCTCATCCTTATCCATAAAAAACCGAAAATCTGCATGAGATCTTCCTTAAAAATTTTAGCCACTTTTAGGGAGGAGAAAATCCAAATTCAACTGGGATTGAAATTTGAATTTTGCCCTGAATCTTATCCATACAAAAACTGAAAAATCTATGAGGATATTCCTCAATATTTTCATGTAAGTTACTTAGGATTGGGATTCAAAATTCAAGTAGGTTTCAAACAAGATTTTCCTCTTCGTAATCCAACTCTTCGAATTCTAACCTTGTGAAATTATCCACAAAGAATTCGAATTCCACTTGGACTGTGATTCAAAATTTGAATTTCAAAATTCAAAATTCAAAATTCAAATTCAAATTTCAAATTTTAAATTTAAATTTCAAATTTCAAATTTCAAATTTAAATTTCAAATTCAAATTTCAAATTTAAATTTCAAATTTCAAAATTCAAATTTCAAAATCCACAAAAAGTAGTATTTCAAATTTTGTTCTCATGGATAATTTTCTACAACTCCAATCCAATCTCAAATAAAATCATGGCAACTTTATTTAGAGTTCGAATAATTGTGTACTCTATTATCCAAAACAAATTATGAATTCAACCGGAGAAAATCTTGTCCACCATCCTAATCCTATGTCAACACCATCCATGCATAATCAACTAGCCAATAAGCATACACAAATCAATTTGCCAATCGTTAAAGAATTATGTGGAGCTAGTAGAGAGACCAATTGGACATATATAATCGGGCTCTCGTGAATCTATATGATCATCATTCTTTACCGAACAACTCAATCATATGATCACTAATTTCAGAGTCACACCACTATAAACATGAAACTGAACTCCCAATTATATACCGTATTACGTAAGCCTGTGACAAGCTATTGTCCAATGACCTTGTCATATATGCAGAACCCTCATATGATATCCATGATCAGCCTTAGGTCAAAGTCCGTTTAATCCTACTAATAAGGCTATCTTAAAGTTCCATTATACTATCGAATAAGAAAATGATTATTCACCATATGTGAATAAGAAATCATCCGCCCAGCAGATGACCCAAGACCTTATCCATTTTCATATCCAGTATAATGCCTTTAAGAGGATACTCTTAACTCCTTGGAGCTATGATTCCGATATCTGTAAACAAACCCTTCATCATATACAAGTCATGCACTCAACGAACCGGTTTATAAGCTTACTACCTCTGAGACGCTTTAGCCATTGGAACATCAAAGTACACAAGTCATATACATGAAGTAGTTCATTCACTCAGGATTAAGGTTATTGCACAATGAACGTCAAAAGCAGATTGATCCACTTATAGCGGACTACGTAGATCAATCATGCTTTAGTCCTGGTCTAATATGTCACCACCAAGTAACATATCTGTGTCTCTACTTGGGAGTCTATTCTTCAGACAGTCGAGACAAACCGTCTCCACCATGACTTTAGACAACATAATAGTCTTAACATGAGTTAGATGCTCGGTCTAACCCCATAGACTACAGAACTTAGTTTAGACCGCTTACTTTAGAACATTGTCTTCTCGCATACAAAAGTTCATTGTATGCAACGTTCTAACAGTTTTAACATAAGCAGTCAGTGAGCCATATTTACTTACATTTACTTTAACATGTAAATAGAATAAGGACAAACAGCAATATAATGAATAATCTCTATATATAATTTTATCATCCAGTTCAAAATAAATACATCAAAATGTCTCTAATGCTTAGGGCATTTCCTAACATTGCAAAGTATAAATTAGAATCGTAGTATTAATGTTGAATTAAGTTTTCTTATAGGTAAAGACGCTAAGAACTTTGATACGTTTAAGAAATTCATATTTAATGTTTAGTGTTAATAATTTTTCAAAGGAAATATGGTTTTATGTTCAACCACAATTTTGATTAGGAAAATATTCAAATTTGGAAATATGGTTTTGTTACTCTTATTTTCTTTAAACTACAGACTCTCAGGTAAGCGAATTTATTATTATAATCTCACTAATAATAATAAATTCTCAAATATCTAGATGGTTAGAAGGAGACAAGCTGTGCTAAAATATCTTTCAAGGAATCAAGTGCTCACACACTCCACCGTCTGAAAATTAGAGAATAGTAAAGAAAGCTAGTTAGTTAAAGCCCCTCGGTCATACCCTTTGGCATTTCTAGTGTTTTCCTCCGAAGGTATAAAATTATTGTATAATTTAGTGTATATGGCAACACGAGTTATTAATGATCTTTGAAAAATTTTTAAAATTCCGCTACATACTCTTACTGTTTTTTTTCTACAAAATCAACCGACTCTCTAACATGCAGTTTTCATCAAGAAAAATACAACTGTTGGTCAGTCTCGGTTTTAGAATCCCCTAAAACCAAAGGCTCGATTCAATGGTGTTTTAGCCAAAAAACTAACCGAAACAAATTGAGTTTCAACCATAATACATATGATAAACCCATCATATATTTCAATATTTTTACTTAGAAAACCACATTACAATAGTTAAGATAAACTATCTCACCAAAGTGGAAGTATAGTCTTATCGAAGTTAAAGTACCCATCTTCATTCACAATTATAGACTATATTTAGATTATCACTTTAATATTATATCTTTGTACATACTTCTTTATGTATAATAACAAAGCTATTGTATTGATAGTCATAGTGCTATTTGCCTGCAACAAATCTATACTAATAAAAATATTTAGGACAATCAATATATGAAATAAATAGAAGAATAACTTTTATTGATGGATAAATGTCTAAAAAATCCATGAACAAAGTTTATGTTTAAGGCACTAATCCTAACATTAAGCATATTATCTTCCAAGAATTTTAGCCTAATTATAACATACTTTACATCTAAAAAAAACTACAACACCTTACATTCATTAAAATAAATAAATAGCATTTTTATTGTACAAACTATTAGTATTGTGTCATTTAAGTATTGTGTAAACTATTAGTATTGTGTCATTTAGTTTATTGTATAAACTATTATTATTGTGTCATTTAGTTTATTGTATAAACTATTAGTTTATTCTTAAACTCTAAATGTTGATGAAGTACTGCCCAAACATTTGGTTTTATGGCAATTTTATACATCCTTTACATTCATATTAACAAAGAATTTCTGCAATGTAACAAAGATTACTATTTGTATATCGTCCGATAACTTGAAATTTCGCAAAAATAATTAACAATAAGGATAAATTACTCCACTAATGATTGTAAAAAATCACTGAAATCTAGAATTTTTTGAACTTACAAATACAACTACTTTTGTAAAATGTTTAAATAGTTTGCGATATGAAGATAATTATCTCTATAAAATTTAACAAAAATATTTAAACAATTTTATGTCAAAGACTAACATTTCTATGAAAAATAAAAATTAGGGGAATTGACGCAAGAAAACTTCTTTTCCAACTTGACACTTTTTGGACTCTTTAACTTTTTTACCACTTAAGAGAATTAGTTAATGATTAACCCAATATGTTTTATCTAAATTTTCCCTATTGATGAAAAGAATAAAAAAGTAAACTAATAAGATACCACATACATTCTACCAGATTTCAAAACCCTATAACGACCACCAGAAATGTTGGTCACTGGCTCTGGTTGCCAACGCATGGTCACCAGAATATTCTTGTATAATAATTTTGAAAATCTGTTATAATATATATATTTTTTCCGTTGTTTTCAATATAGATGACTAGAAGTATCTAGCTTTGGTGGTTGGTTACTTGTGCCGGTTACTTAAATATTTCACCTGAATATTTTCTATAATATATGAGAATATTTTTATCCAACATAGATAGGCGGGTATATCTGGCTTTGGCCCATTGTCGGCATCGGTTACAAAAGTATTCTGGTAGAATATTTTTGGAAATCTATCAATATTTTTTTGTTTTTATCCTAGATGGTTAGATGTCTCTACCATTAGCCACTGAAGCTAGTTGCTCGAGTAATTTGGTTGAATATTTTTTATAATCTACTAAAATATGTTTTTTTTTTTTCAACATAGAAGACCAGTTATCTTGGACTTTCCTCACTCGAGTATAGTGATGGAATATTTTTTATAATTTACTAGAATAACTTTAATTAATAAATAAATAAATAATAGAATTCCACCTGAATACTTTGGTGACCTACGACATCAAATGAGTAAGACCATGTATGCTGAAAACAAAAAGTATTGTGGTAGGCTATAGAGAATATCCTACCAGAATACTTTGGTTATTGGCGTTGATTAACAGAGTGAGACATATTCATCCACCTATGTTAAAGCAAAAAATATTTTGGTAGATCACAAAAAAAATATTCTATCATAATGATCTGGTGTGTGATCAGAGTTAGAGACGTCTAAGCATTTATGTTTTAAATAAAAAAATATTTTAGTAAATTACTAAAAAAATTCCACCAAAATACTTTGGTGACCGATACTAGCTTTAGGAGCCAAAGATGTCCACCATCTATGTTGAAAGCAAAAAAAAAAAAAAAATAGCAGATTACCAAAAATATTTTTCCAAAACACTCAAGAACCAATGTTAGTAACTGGAGCCAGAGACAAATGGTGATCTATGTTGAAAACAAAAATATTTTAGTAGATTTTTTAATGTCAGTAATACCAACTTTAATCTCTACTTTTGTACCATCAATGTGGCATATAAATAGTTTTTTTTATTAGTAAGTATTTAAAATTTTTATACCTCAATTGATTACATCTACAAATGAATATATAACACATGAGTTGGTATACAAAAGGTTAAGAGTTTGTATCCTTAGCTCTATTCTAAAATTCAAAAAAAAAAAAACTATTTTGCTAGAATATTTCAATGACTAGCATAGGTGACCAACATCGTTGATGGTTATTGTTGGTTCTGATGACATTTGTTAAAGTATATGCAATATCGTTGTAGATTTTACTAAAAAAAACACACACAAAATTTAGAAAATTAAAAGAAAAACATGTAAAAAAAGTAGAGAAGGGAAATAGTGTAAAATTTTCTAGGACTGGTAATTTGGATTATGATACGATTACACGATACAAAACTTGTATGGAATTAGAGGGGTTTGAGTTTTTGTTAAATAGGTTTAAGTCAAAAATGATCGAACTCGTCAAACACGATTAAATAAAACGTCAAACTCACACGGACCCATTAACCCACAATTAATATGAAATAACCTGTTTTATAAATATATCGTATATGGGTTAACACGAATACGATCCATAAATTATTTATTTATAATATCTAATATATTTATATTGTTATACATATATATTATATAATGTTTTATCATTTTTAATTTTTAATTTTCAAAATTCAAAATTCAAATATAAAATATATTTTTTATTTTTATATATATTTTAAAATTATTTAGCATAGAAAAGAAAACCTAAGTTTTACTTTTGTTTCTTTAGTTTTTTAATTATGTGCATGGTATGATTTAGATTTAGACTTATTTGCTTGTTTTAGCTTAGTTGTGACTTGTATTATAAACTTAATTTGGTTATAGAATTTAATTTAGTTTTATGTTTATCTATTATGAACTGAGTTTAAGTGTAATTTGGTTGTAATTAAGTTAAATTGATTGTTATAACTTTGTTGTTATATAGGTATTTAATAAGTTTTTTTAATATTAAAATTGATAACAGGTTAATTAAATTGATTAATAACATGTTGAATGACCTTTTTAATAAATGGGTTTAGCAGGTTAACACGATATATTTATTACCCATTTGATTAATAGTTTACACATGTTGTGTCATATTAACCTTGTTATTAAAAGGTCGTGTTTAGTTTTATTTTTTGACATGATTATTAAATAAGTCGTGTTCATGTTAAAAGTTATCGTGTTAACAGACATGTCAAATACAATATAAACATGAATCTCCAACACGAATTTCAACCCTAAAATTTTCCATAAATGGAAATAAAAAAGTGACTTATTAGATAATTTTCTCATAAAATTTAAGACTGATATACCAAAATTAAAAGTTCAAATATCAAAATAACACATCACTCATACTCACTACAAACAAAAAAAAAAAAAAAAAGATTTACACCCCTCTCCAAACATTTTTCAATCTATACCCTTCCTTTTTTTCTTTTTAACTTTAGTTAAAAGAAAACAATTAAAAAAAAGACAAACTGATTAAATACACAACCGTTTGGTGATCCATTTTAAACTAAAATATTTCAATTTATTTTTGTCTTCTTTTTTTTAAGTCAATAAAAATTTTAATTAATTTTTAAAAAGTTAAAAACTCTAATTTAACATTTTATTTGAATGAAAGGTTCATTTCTAGAAAGAAAAAAAGTTTTGTAAAAAAGTTTTTTTTTTTTTCCATTATTTTTCTCATTTTGAAGCAGGAAAGGAAATTTTTTTTTTAAACATGTCTAGAAAAAAGAAAATGAATCTTTTTTAATCTTCTAACTATACATATTTCCAAACACTATTTCTTCTAATTTCAAACAACCTTTTGTTTCTAAAAAGAAAATATTTTTTATACATCCAAATTTCATCCTCAAAAATGAATAAATTTTCTAATTTAAAATAAGAAATTTTTCCTTTCTGAAAATAAACATCCCATTCAAATAGGGGTTAAAAACTCAACTCTAACTTGCACACCAAAGCATACTTAAAAGAGGAGTCAAAAGAGATCATCTTCCCTAAATTTATTCTCTCACTTTTCCCCTTTCTCTTTTCTATATAGTCTTTTTCTTTAATAATTATAGTTATAATCTAATAATAATTCAATATCTGATTCTAAAAAATTTGAATTTTCTAATTTCAAGTTAAAAATATTATATACATATGGAGGAATGATCTTACTTTTATACCTCAATATTATTAGATGTATCCAACACGTGAATATGAATCGTCAGCTTAGAAATGCATGGTGCAATTTAAATGAACAAATAAAAGGGTAAGCTATAATATTCTATGCCGGACGTGCAGGCATTGAAAAAAAAATGTGGCACCAGCAGCTTGAATAAATTTGCAGTTGAAATCAGAAAAAGATAAGATTGTTTTAAATAAGTGGGCCCTACGCATAAAGATAACTTTATTATTATTATTATTATTTTTCATACAAAAGTTAACATTTGGTGTTATCATATTATATTATATTTATTAGATTATATTATTATATTAAATCAAAACTTAACTTATTTAATATTCTTATTAAAATTTTAAATTCAAACTCAACGTATTTATTAATCATGTTAATCGTGTCAATCCGAATTAACTTATTTAAATTAAATATAAAAAAAATAATGATTTATTCAATATAATTGTAATATTTTAGCATGTTTATTAGGTAATATATTTTTTCTTTTATGAAAAACAAATGAAATTTACTTATAAACTTTTAAAATTCATATTATGTATATTTTATTAGTAATAAAAACTCTTATTTTATATCATACACAATTAAGTAAAAAATAATATATATGATTGTGGTGAGGGAAGAAGAGGGCAATGGGGTGTAGTGAGGGGGAAGAGAGGCTGACAGGGTAAGGGAAGGGGGAAGCGCAATGGCACCGAGGTGAGGAGCAACTGGCCGTGTTATCGTGAAAGTCTACAAGGTGAGGGAAAGGAAGGCGATGGGGTGAAGGGAGGAGAGGTAAAGAGCAGAACTATAGAGGAAACAAAAGACTAAATAAACAAAACTAAAACGTAGGTTTTCTTTTCTATATTAAAATATTTGTAAAAATATATTTTATATTTGAATTTTAAATTTTAAAAACTCAAAATCAAAAATAGTAAAACATTATATAATATATATAATAATATAAATATATTAGAGATTATAAATGAATAATTTATAGGTCGTGTTCATGTCAATCTATATATGATTCATTTGTTAAATGGGTTATTTTGTGTCAATTGTAGGTTAGCAGGCTCATATGAGTTCGACTTTTTATTTAATCGTGCTTGAAGGATTCGACCCTTTTTTTACCCAAATCCATTTAAAGAAAATATAAATCCTCTAACTTCATAGAAATTTCGTGTCGTATTATCGTATCGTGACTCAAATTGTCAGTCTTATTATTTGGGACCGTGGAGTTTTTTTTTTTTTTTTTGTCTCTTCCTTCTTCATTCTATACCTCTTTCACTCCCTTTTGGTATGATATGAACCGCAGTATAGAGAATTCCAATGTGTGTGGCGACGGCAGGCCTATTGAGGAACGACCTTAGGTGGTGTGCCAAGATGCTCTAATGAGGCGCGGAGTAGGGGATTGGGAGAGAGAACCAAGGTTGTTCTCTTCCGGGAACTTCAACGATGCATTGATCATGATGGGGAGCTCGCCGAGAGTCCTCGATGTACAACAACAACTTCGAGTGGGGGAAGCCAGTGGCGGTGAGGGGCAAACGAGCGAATAAGTTTGACCGGAGGATCTCAGCGTTTCTTGGGAGGGAAGGGAATGGTGTAGGAGAGGAACCACATGTGAAAATGGTCCAACACGCTTCAGGACAATACACATATGTATCATTCTTAACAATCTCCCCCTTATGTATGTGTTCACTAAACTCCTCCTCGAACCAAAGTTTCTTATAGCCAGCATATCTAAGCATCACACTCTAAATGAGAGCCAACTCGAGCATGGAAAGGAGCGAAACCATGCGAGTTCACTAAATGCTCCACCCTCCGTAACTGCAACGGCCAACACTAACTTTCCACAGGAGGCAACGTGGAAACTTGACAAACGAGTATGATTGCTTAACCAATACGAACCATCGGCTCTGATACCACTTGTTGGGGAGAAATCACATGTGAAAATGGTCTAACATACTTCAGGAGCCCAACTTGACCTAAAAGGTTAACCTTATTGGCCTTGAATCCTTTCATGTATATAAACCACTTCACATTTTCATATATTTTCCACATGGGACAATACACACACATATTATTCTTAACAAATGGAAGCGTGAATCTCGAGATTGTTCTGGCATCGGAGATCATAGCTAGATTAGAGACCAACAACGAGTTCATGTAGTAAAATTAATAATATCAAATGTGAAGCTAAATCTCGGTTAAGCTTTTTTACTGATTGCGAAGTCAACTTTATATATAGAATTGCTAATTATATTGCTCATAATGTAGCAGCTTGGTCTCCTTTCTTCTTCTCTTTTGGTCTTGTGGACATTTCTTTATTGCCTTCCCAGATCATTAATGACTCTGTTGTTTGGGAAGTGGGATGCTAGTCTTTTGGTGGTGTTGCTGTTGGTGTAAGTCTTTTTCCTTGTGTTCATTTTGGTTGAATGAAATTTCTCCTTAGGAAAAAATAAATAAATAAATGAGGAAGAAGAAGAAGCCTGTTTCAAGGATCAAAAATCTTACCGATGTCGAGACCAAGGAAATCAACCCAAATTTTCGAAAAGAAAAACGAAAATGAGATGTCTTTCTTGTCTCTTTGTCTTCCACCTGATGCTAAAGGGCTGCACGCAAAGCAAAAGCTCGTGTCATGTATCAAAAATCTAATCGACACCGAAACATGCGAAATCAATCAAAATTTTCGAAAAGAAAAATGAGATATAAGAGAGTTTTACCTAATCAACGACATTCCTGTTCATAATTCACATTATATCTGCAGCAATTTTACATTATATTTGTCCACCTGATACATATATACATTAGTACGTACACATTCCCCCATTTTTGTTCTTATATCCAACACCCCAAATCCTACATTTACTTAAAATATATTTTAAACCTTTTAACATCTATATTGTTCTTTTAAAAAACATAAAATTTTTCATTCATTATTACAACACTTCATACTCATTTTTTTCTTCCTCACAACACATTTTTTTTATCACACCCATATTTCAACGCCACATCAGTATCATTTCTTATACGGTATCAGATTAATTAAGACTTTTATCGTTTGTTGAATATATATATATATATATATTCAGCAAGCTCCTTATACAGTATTACATTTAAGACTTTTATCGTTTGTTTAATATATATATATATATATTCAGCATGTTCCTTTTGATTGCATACAATGAGCGATAAAAAAATTTTATAGTATATTTCATATTTTCACAATATATTTTCAAGCACGGGGAGGTTTGCTACTTCGCAGCATTTAATTTCATAGAATTTAGAATAACCAAAGAATACCTTCATCAAAGACATCTTAACTGCAACATTTTGTACTCTAATTAACTCCTTTTTAACATTCCATTTTAAATCTACTTTTTAAATTTTTTTTTTCAGTTTTTTTTTTTCCATAAAAATTTAAATTTAATATTTAAATTGTAAATCTAAATATACGAAATAATTTTTTATCAATCAATAAGCATGTTTCACGTGAAAATAATGCTCTGTTATCAACTTGTTAGTGCTCATCTTTATTTACACAATGCGATCTTAATCTTCTTCTTCTTCTATTCTTTTTTTACTTTATTTTATTTTATTTTCACTATCATATCAATCTTTTTGTCCAGACGTACTTCTTTCTCTTCGCTTTTGAGTTGTATCCCAATGCCTGCACTAAGAAAAGAACCAACCGAATCTCCAACTTGGCCTTTTTGCAATTCCTGTACTCTGCTCCATAAATATGCCCAAACCTTGCCCTAAATTGTGAATCCAGGTATATGTGGTGTGTGTCGCATCAGGTCTCCGAATGGTGATTTTTGCTGATTGTTTTGTCAGCTGCCTTGGTGCG
Organism: Antiaris toxicaria; assembly: GCA_035233585.1. Lineage (NCBI taxonomy): Eukaryota > Viridiplantae > Streptophyta > Magnoliopsida > Rosales > Moraceae > Antiaris > Antiaris toxicaria. The sequence goes on from CP141157.1 coordinate 28,728,413, forward strand.
GCTCACATATATAAATACACATATACATGTGTGTGTGCGTGTATATATATATAAATATATATATACAACTATGATTTTAAGTCTGATAGTCATATTATCAGGTAAATGTAATATATAGCTACTAATATTTTGTAATCCTAACTCACTAACATATGATATATTTTTTGTTAATGCATGTTACTTGTAATTAACGTTTCAAAATGATGTAGCATGTTTAACATTTCAAGTAAATCAACTTATACTTACATAAATCTAAAACAAAGTTATATTTATCAAGTCGGTATAATTGTCCGACTTGAGTGCAATTTTACATATATATATATATGTGTGTGTGTGTGTGTGTGTGTGTGTGTATAGATGAAACACATTTATAGCCACTAGTACCAAGCGAAAATGTAGAGAGAGTTTAATGTGGTCTGTATCATGGGATTTGGTATATGTTTGGTGGGTGGTACAAATTTTGAAATCTTGCAAGAATGCATTTAAGTTCTTCATCTCCAACCATTCAACGAAACAAGTCCCAATAAATCCACCTTTGACAGTAACCAAACTTTTTTGGAGAATTGTGATGGGTAAGTTGATTATGATTCAATCAAACGTGTAAATTAGAAATCAAACTCGAACTCATTGTGTATAAATATGAGATAATATATAGGTAAATGAAAGCTATGTGTGTTATGAAATTGAATTATTGTAGGGCTATTATAATCTTATATGCATACATTATCGATGGTAGTAACATAATAATAAAAAATAATCACTGTATCACTTTTTTTTTTAATATTACAGTTTCAATTATTATGTTGTGTTAATCTAATGAAATAGTTAAATTATGTATTTAAGTAAGATTAAAAAACTGATGTTAATTATATAAGGACATCATTGATTTCTTTTTTAAAACGTTTTCAAACAAGGAAAACGTGTTTTATGCTCTTAATAATGTCATTTGCAAAATTAATTATAATACTAGGTGCGGATTTTTCAACCTGGAATTTAAGACTACCCAATAATTAAACTTAATTAGAAACATCATTATCATTCTTTCAAAAATAGAAACATCATTATCATCTTTTTCTATGTCTATTTTCGTAACTAAGAAATATTTTTGGATCTGATTCGTATACGTAGAGTGGAAATAAAAGGGCTAATGTATGGGGGGGTCAAGCAACGATGACATCTTAACTAAGACGACAAATGAATACACACACACACACACACAAACACATAATAAAGGAGAATATGGGACCTCTAAATAAGAAGCTTCGTGCCATGGCTGTCATCCTTTTGGCATCATCATAACGGGGCCTTTAATATACGACAAACACTGTTTGATATGATTTTGGTACAAACTGAAGAAATTTCATTCAGAGTAATATGTATATTTATGTAAATGCATATATAGATTGATTTTCAAGAAATTTGTTTATTTGCAAACTCTCTGGGACCGTCTGTCTTGTGGCTGGGGTTTGGTTAATTTAGTAGGCTTTAAATTTTACTTCAGTTAATGGGCATTTGATTAGATGATCTTATTATTGTATTTAGGGTTATATGCAATAACAAAACAGAAGTGACAATATCTATTATCTTTAAGAAGGCAATTCAGTGTTTAGTTTCCAACTAAACCATGCAATTAAATTTTGTGATATATAGTGGTTACTAATATAATCTAGAGATCAATGTACACCCAACTTTATCAAAACGTGAAATATTCAAATCCCAATATCCCACTATTCCAAATTCAAAATATATATATTATGATATGAAGGGAGCACATATGAGAACTTTCTTATCTTCTAATGACAACTAGAAAATCTGAGGATTTTTACTACTCACATAACAATGTTGGCAACAAAATTTACAAACGTGTTCTTTTTTTTATTTTTACACCCTAACGATAGAAGTCGTCCAAAATAATTATGTCTCAGAATATGGCATGTGGTTTGTTCAGAAGTCCGTTGAAAAGGTTTCAGACAATATTGCTTATCTATTTAAGCCTAAATCACTCTAGTTAATAAATATATATTTGAGCCTAAATCACATATAAACCTTAGAATGGTGTGTTAGAACCATAATTGAATCAACTGTAAATTTTTGAACTCAAAATTCAATATGTCTTAAACTTAATCATGCATTTATTATCATAGAAAATTTTTGTATTAGAGGTCAAGGTCCATCTTATATTGGTGGCGAAAAATTATATAATAGGGAACGCACTTGCATTTGGATATATTTCAACCAATTCAATTAGTAAAAGAAATTTTTTCATAAATAACCTCTTAATTATAGAATTTTATTTAAGTTGGTCTTGTAAGTAAATTATAATGATCTAATCATGTTAAAACGAATCCAAATAAAGCATATAGATCAAAATGCGAAAAAAAACGTCGGGACCGAAAAATACCTCCCGCCATTGTTATTACTCCGACAAACCTGCAAAACCTTGAACCAAAACGTTAAATACACACACAGAAGGCTTGGCCTTCGAAGCTCTCAATCCTCACGATCGATGGTGCAATGAAAACTGAAAATTTTTTGAGAAAATGAGCTTTGGGACCGAGAGCCGACGTCCTCCTCTTATTCTCTTCCATCAAGAGAATTTTTCAACGTAAATGGAGGAATAATGGTGGATTAATGGACCATAATCACGAACGGTTACGTCCGTTTATATTCAAAACCCAAAGTAACTATTCGGTTACCAAGAGTAACCGACATTCTCCCACTTGGTCCATAAATTCCAACATTCACCAAGTAAGAAACAAATTACATGAATCATGGCGACAAGTCCTCTTAAGCACGAGTATTATCTTCCATGTATTACAATACAATCTATCCCTTTAATAGCTCATATAACTTAATGAATAAACCCTATGTTTATTCTTGGTCCAAACATAAAGATATTTTCTCAAGACTAACATATGTGTACACGAGATGACAAAAATGAGAAAACATCACAAAGGAATTTCATTATAATAATATCGTTCTTATAACGAAATTACATAGAGGAACCAAGTCCCATTCTAACTACATGATCCTTGAATTTTTGTGGTGGCATGCCTTTAGTTAAAGGATCAGCAATCATCAATTCAGTGCTAATGTGTTCAATAACCACTGATTTGTCTTTAACACGTTCTTTTATGGCTAGATACTTAATGTCGATGTGCTTGCTTCGACTACTGCTTCTATTATTCTTAGCCATAAAAACAGCAGCTGAATTGTCACAATATATCTTCAATGGCCTAGATATCGAATCCATAATTCTAAGCCCAGAAATGAAATTCTTTATCCATACACCATGTGAAGTAGCCTCAAAACAGGACACGAACTCAGCTTTCATAGTGGAAGTAGCAGTCAAGGTTTGCTTTGTACTTCTCCAAGAAACAGCTCCACTAGCTAGCATAAAGATGTATCCCGAAGTTGACTTCCGAGAATCAACACAGCCAGCGTAGTCTGAATCGGAGTAGCCAATCACTTCCAAAAGATCAGTCCGTCTGAACATAAGCATGTAATCCTTGGTACCTTGAAGATACCTAAGCACCTTCTTTGCAGCTTTCCAGTGGTCTATACCTGGATTACTCTGATATCTTCCTAACATCCCGACTGCAAAAGCTATGTCAGGTCTTGTGCAGACCTGAGCATACATAAGGCTTCCCACAACTGAAGCATAAGGAATATTCTTCATTTGTTCTCTTTCAAGATCATTCTTTGGACATTGATTCAAGTTGAGTTTATCACCCTTCACAATAGGAGCTATACTTGGTGAACAATCCTTCATCCGAAATCTCTCTAAAACCTTGTTGATATAGGTTTCTTGAGACATACCCAGAATACCACGTATTCTGTCTCTATGTATCTTAATCCCAATGACATAAGATGCATCACCCATATCCTTCATATCGAAGTTTTTAGAGAGAAATTGTTTCACCTCATGTAGCATGCCCTTATCATTGGTTGCAAGTAAAATATCATCCACATACAGAATAAGAAAACAAATCTTACTTCCACTGACCTTCTAGTATATACATTGATCCATAATGTTCTCTACAAATCCAAATGAAGAGATGACATCATGAAATTTCAAATACCACTGACGGGAAGCTTGTTTCAATCCGTATATAGATTTCTTGAGCTTGCAAACCAAATGCTCACCACCACTAGAGGAAAATCCTTCTGGTTGTTTCATGTAAACCTCTTCCTCTAGATCTCCATTGAGAAAAGCCGTTTTCACATCCATCTGTTGCAACTCTAGGTCAAAATGTGCAACTAATGCCATGATAATACGAAGAGAATCTTTCTTAGATACAGGAGAAAATGTCTCTATGTAATCGATCCCTTCCTTTTGAGTGAATCCTTTTGCAACGAGTCTAGCCTTGTATCTCTCAATGTTGCCCAGTGAGTCTCTCTTTGTCTTAAAGACCCATTTGCATCCAATGGCTTTTGCACCATCAGGCAACTCAACAAGATCCCAAACACCGTTAGATGACATAGAATTCATCTCATCTTTCATAGCATCATGCCATAAGTTAGATTCCTTACAACTCATGGCTTGTGAAAATGTTTTAGGATCAATTTCGGCTCCAATGTTATAGTCCGACTCTTGTAGGTACACAATGTAATCACTAGGTACTGTTGACCTTCTTAATCTAGTAGATCTTCTTAAAGTTGTTTCAACATTCTCTTGAAGATCGTGTTGATCAACTGGTTGTTCAACCATTTCTGGTACTTCTTGAACAACTTGATCTACTGGTTGATCATTAGTAGTTTGTGGAACCTCAACAACTGGTTGTTGAACACCCGTTGGAACTTGAGGGGCATTAACAATGACAATCATTTTATTACTTGATGTGGAAGGTTGAGCATCAATATGATCTCTTTCAGAAACAATGTCTTGAAATCGATCTCTCCCACTAATCATGTCATTCTCAAGAAACTTCGCATTTCTAGATTCCACAATCCTAGTGCTGTGAGATGGACAATAGAATCTGTATCCTTTGGACTTTTCAGCATATCCAATGAAATATCCACTAATAGTCCTTGGATCCAGCTTCTTTTTTTGTGGGTTGTAAACTCTAACTTCAGACGTGCATCCCCAAATGCGTATATGATGCAAACTCGGTTTCCAACCTTTCCATAACTCAAAAGGCGTTTTTGGGACAGCCTTGATTGGAACTCGGTTTAATATATACGCTGCCGTTTTAAGAGCTTCAGTCCACAATGATATAGGAAGTTTAGCATTACTGCGCATACTCCTAACCATCTCCATTAAAGTCCGGTTTCTTCTTTCTGCAACACCATTCTCACTCGGAGAACCAGGATTGGTGTATTGAGCAACTATTCCTTACTCTTCAAGAAACTTAGCAAATGGACCAGGAGCTTGTCCATCCTCGGTGTATCTACCATAATACTCTCCTCCTCTATCAGTTCTCACGATCTTAATTTGTTTTTCACATTGTTTCTCTACTTCAGCCTTGAAAACCTTAAAGGCATCTAATGCTTCATTTTTATTCTGAAGCAAATAGATATACATGTAACGTGAGAAATCGTCAATAAAGGAGATAAAGTATTTTGGACCACTTTGTATGTCCATATCTGGACAACAGATATCTGAATGGATGATTTCAAGTAATTTGGAATTTCTGTGCGCACCCTTCTTAGATGTTTTGGTCTGCTTTCCCTTAATGCAGTCCACACAGATCTCGAAATCAGTAAAATCCAAAGTACTTAGTACTCCATCATTTACCAATCTCTTAATCCTATCTTTGGAGATATGTCCCAATCTCCGGTGCCACAACATAGAAGAATCCTCATTTATAACACATCGTTTTAAACCAGCGTGAACATGCATAGCATTATTAGTGGCATCATTTTGTAAATTAATATAGAAAAGACCATCAGACAAAATACCATTTCCAACAACATCAGATTTATAAGATAAACTAAAGGATGTCTTTGAAAAATTAAAGGAAAAACCCAATGGTACAAGTCTTGAAACAGAAATCAAGTTTCTAGAAAAACTTGGAACATAAACGGTATTTTCTAAATTCAAAATAAAGCCACTACTTAAAATTAAACTGCATGTCCCAATGGCCTCCACATGCGAGCCCATCTTGTTTCCTGAAAAGATGCATTGCTCACTTCCCACTGGTTTCCGCAGATTTCGCATACCCTGCAAGGTATTTGAAACATGGATTGTAGACCCAAAATCAATCCACCATGTGTTATGACCAACATCAACCATATTAGATTCATAACAAACAAATGAGATTAGTTTACCTTTCTTCTCAAGCCATTTTTGGAATTTAGTGCAATCCTTCTTCATGTGCCCCTTCTTTTTACAGAAGAAACACTTGGATTCTTTCTTTATTCCATCTTGTGGAGGTATTTTACCTTTCCCTTTCTTCTTGGCTTGCTTGTCATCTTTCTTGTCTATTGCCATCATCACACTCTCACCTTGTTCCATTATCAGCCTGCCCTCTTCTTGAACACACATGGTCATGAGTTCATTAATTGACCACTTTTCTTTATGTGTGTTGTAAGAAATTTTAAAGGGCCCATACTGATGTGGAAGAGTGTTCAATATGAAATGGATAAGAAATGTTTCAGACATTGTAACCTCAAGTGTTTTTAATTGAGCCGCAATATCCCTCATCTTCATGATGTGCTCTCGCACACCTTTTACTGTAGTGAGCCTCATAGATGAAAACTTCATTATTAAGGTGCTAGCAAGCGCCTTATCAGAAGTTTCAAACTGTTTATCTATGGCCTTCAGCAGATCTCGGACCTTTTCATAGCCTTCGACAGAACCACGAATACCAGCAGAGATGTTAGTCTTTATGAACATGACACTAAGGCGATTAGATCGCTCCCATTTTTCATAAAGAGCAACATCAGCTTGAGTGCTGGTTTCAGTTATGGCAGGTGGTTCGTCCTTCCTTATGACATAATCAATGTCTATCCAGCCCAAATGAAGAAGAATTCTCTCCTTCCAGATCTTGTAATTATCGCCTTTTAATTCGGGAATGTCACACTTAAAATCAGAAAAATTCACAGTTTGTATAGCTGCACAAATTAAATATACATGCTTAATTCACAATTTTTTAAGGCCAAAACTTAAGTTATGCTTTACCAATGCAAAACATAAATATGAATCTAGTGACATAAAACTTGCCTGTGGGCTAAAGTTTTACTCAATTAGGTCCATTTCAAATAAATGACAAAACTATCAAATTACGTTCCTTTTCTTAATTCCTGTAGGTAGATTAAGAAATATAATTTGACATTTCATCCTAATTAATTATACAAATACAACAAAATTTCCTGTGGGATAAATTTTATTGTACTACATATAATTAATTACAACTAATGTTATAATGTGATCCTAAAAATTCTTAAAATATAATTTGCATAATTTAAAGATGCTGTGGCCACTCAAAAAATTAAACAAATTATATGGATCATACAACATTTAATTAACAAGATAACCATATATATTGCTTAATATCATAAGCAATATCAACAAAAAATTAATAATATTGCAAAAAACCATAAGCAATATTAATAAAATTAATGTACTTTATTAATTAACACAATATTGCATGTATAATAAAAATAATAAATTTATACACACAAACCCAAATAAATTAATTAAGTACATCAAAATAAAACAACAATTTAAAATTTTTTTTTTTTTTTGAAAAGAAAAAATGACAAAATCTTCAAAAAACGACACAAATGGGCTTCTGGAAACGACATGTCATTTTTGACATCAGAATGTCGTTTCCCAGCCGTCAAAACGACGTGTCGTTTTTACTCTGCCAAAACGACATGTCGTTTTTCTAAATTGACAGCAGTTTTTCACCCCTCAAAACGACATGTCGTTTTCTCAACAGCATAAAACGACATGTCGTTTTCCGTCGTCTTCAACCTCCAGCCGGGTTTTTACAGACCCGTTCGACCCGGTTTCGACCCGAAATGAAACCCGACGGTTTCTTGGCCTTCCGGACGTCAAAATTAACGTTTCAAAAGCCAGAATTCATAGAAATCAAATTTCCTAATGATTTCTAATCTTATTTTTCAAAAACAACGTCTAAAAATCAAGCCCAAAATCAAAAATTTTAACGTATGTTTTTGAAAAAAAATTTGCAAGTTCTCCGACAAACAAGACAGAGGCATAAATGTATGCTCTGATACCAAATGTAAGTAAATTATAATGATCTAATCATGTTAAAACGAATCCAAATAAAGCATATAGATCAAAATGCGGAAAAAAAACGTCGGGACCGAAAAATACCTCCCGCCATTGTTATTACTCCGACAAACCTGCAAAACCTTGAACCAAAACGTTAAATACACACACAGAAGGCTTGGCCTTCGAAGCTCTCAATCCTCACGATCGATGATGCAATGAAAACTGAAAATTTTTTGAGAAAATGAGCTTTGGGACCGAGAGCCGACGTCCTCCTCTTATTCTCTTCCATCAAGAGAATTTTTCAACGTAAATGGAGGAATAATGGTGGATTAATGGACCATAATCACGAACGGTTACGTCCGTTTATATTCAAAACCCAAAGTAACTATTCGGTTACCAAGAGTAACCGACAGGTCTCATATTTTCAAAACAAATTATCATGTCCTCAATATATATAAATTCGTTCAAAATGACACTTCCATTAAATTAAAAGTGGAATGGGTATTTTGAATCATTTTTTACATATCAAAAGACATTTTGAATGATTTTGAATAAATATGGGTCAAATTGAATGAAAGTTTGTAATTCATGAGCTATTGATAAAAATAATCCCTATATTAACTTTTCATGAAATTTAAACTTCCATTAAAATCAAAAATAAATATACACGGAATAGCTATTTTGGATGATTTTCTATATATCAGGGCCACAATGACCAATTTCAAACAAATACGGATCAATTTGAATGAAGTTTTATAATTTTATAGTTCAAGACTATCTATGAAAATAATCCCTAGTAAAAACAGACGTTACTGACCAATTATGATGTATAGTAGCTCTCTCTCTCTCTCTCTAATAAAAGAAAGGGTCTCCTGTCATAAGGAGAAATCTATTAGAATTACAACTAAAGTGAAATGAAAACTAATTTTAACCCTAGATCTATAACAATTATTGGTCCAAGTATCAGCATATATGAAGAAGTTTTTACACATAATATGATGAATAGTGAATGAAATTAAAATAAAGGCTTTAAATATAAAATGTTCACGCTATCATGTCATCACTAACGATGGTTAATGATGTGTAGAAGTGTAGGGTATTGAAGTCTTAACTATGATACCCACGGATTAACTAAAGGGTAGTTTAGGAGAGATACTTGGAGACATTTTTTTTTAGTTGAAAAAAAGTTGTTTTGAAAAATATATTTGAAGGAAAAAACTGTTTGGAGTGAAAAAATAAAAAAATTTAAATTTTTTTTTAAATATCAATATAGAGATTATTATGTTCATCTTAAAATTCTATATAATTTAAAAAAAATTTATCTCATTTGTATTTGTATGTGCAAAGTTATGAATTTTTAAAATTTGAAACTTATTGTAGCGTTTTGAAGATGTAAATACTGAAAAGTAAGATTGTATTATAAAAAAGATATTTTAGAGAGGGCAAAATACTTACCCCAAACCAAATCTAAAATCTAAGGTGTAAGTCTCCAGATTTTGATCAATTTTTGAAAAAGAAAAAAAAAAAAAAAGACACCACTTGTTGTGACAACAGGCTGCAGAAAAGGCCAAACACTAGGTTAAAGAGTAATACATACCTTTCATGACTAAGTTTATTGTAGCGTTTTGAAGATGTAAATACTGAAAAGTAAGATTGTATTAGAAAAAAGATATTTTAGAGAGGGCAAAATACTTACCCCAAACCAAATCTAAAATCTAAGTTGTAAGTCTCCAGATTTTGATCAATTTTTGAAAAAGAAAAAAAAAAAAAAGACACCACTTGTTGTGACAACAGGCTGCAGAAAAGGCCAAACACTAGGCTAAAGAGTAATACATACCTTTCATGGCTAAAGAATCTAAATGCACCATCTCCTCCAAGCTTGGAACTTCCCCCACTTTTTATTTTTAATTATAATTTTCTTTTTCTTCTTCTTTTTCAAATAAATATTGTTTGATTTCCCCAAGAAAAATAGAACCCACCTCCCCCCAAACCAGACAAAACCTGGCCATTCCATTCCCCATTCCGAATCTGTCCATTTCATACTCGCTACCCAATTCTCCTAATTGACCTATCGACGTCATAATTCACAAACCATCGTCAAGTCTAAAAAAAATTAAATATACATATATAAATATATATAAAGGAAGGAAAAAGAAAACCTCCATCAAACATTCAAGCCTATACCACATACACCCTCCCCCTAGTCTCCTCTAAATGAGGCCGTTACTGCCCAAACCCCACCTTAATTGAAGGAGAAAAGGATGTATCTTGAAGTTCTTTTCCAATACATATATTTAAGAGTTTTCTTTTCTTTTTTCTTTTTTACACTTATTTAAAAATACATATTTTTTAAATAGTAAAGATATTGATTCTTTAATTTGGTGTTGCGGTAACGTTAGATTTTCTAATAATTAGTGAAGGGTTTGGTAGGAACTGATGTGGGGTAAAAAAATATATATATATATATATATAAAGTTTTGATGTGATGGAAATATCTGTTCAAGCCTGATTTTCTCATATATAAAATTGAAAATAATGTTAAAAGAAAACATTGATGTTTAACATTACAAACTAACATAGAGTTGATGTTATTGTTAAATGAGATAGAGTCCAACTCTGTTGAAGTGCTACCCAATAGATGCTCATCCAGAACACAAGCCATCAAAACACTGAATTACCACTATACTCACCGGCAAGAATTGTCATGATTTAAACGTAAAAATAAAATAAAATAAAATTCATCACAATCATAATCAAGAGAAAAAAGAACGGGAGTGCCTTTTAGTGTAGTATAATCCCTCTAACGGTTACATGGTTCACGCTGGAAACCAAACTCTGTTCGTCTAAAAAAATGTATATAAATGTAGTTGAAGAAGGTATATTTTATTTTAGGATGAAGATGGGGTGCATGGTGAGTTTTTTCTTTTATTTTATTGACACTTTTGTTTTTAAAATTAATTTTATCGATGACTCATTTAGTAATAAAATAATTTATGAAAAAGAAGGTGGAACAAGTAAAATATTAGAAGTATAAGAGATCTAACCTTGTATTTAGTGCTTGTGGTCATTCATGAATGAGACAAAAGAAAGTAATAAACTAGAGTATTTTTTATAACTAGTGCTATTAAAAATTTCACTATTATGGAAGTTAAATTTTAACTTAATTAATTTTTTTTAAAGTGGAATTAAAATAGTAATTTTGATTTCCTGATGCTAATAAAATTTTGATGTTTATTCTTCATTAAAAAACTAAACATACGATAAGTTCCATTGCACCATAAAATTTTAAGGAAAGGCAGAACAAAGAAATAATCAGATGATTTGTGTCTTGATATTTTTTTTTTCCTAATATAAAGTTGATATTTAATATAAAATTCCAAATAACTTTTTATTTTTTATATCTAAAAAGTTTCTATTTAAAAAAAAAAAAATCTTTCATCCAAACGGACCTTTATTGACAAAAAAATTTTCTATTAGGACTATACACTGACACCTAATATTTTCAGATTTACACACATTATATTTTCAAATATTTGATAATAAATAATCTAAGTTGTTAAAATAATGTCAACTATTTTAGAATACGTAGGGTATTCAATTAGTAATGCGTATTGTTAAACGTTTGATTAAAATTATATCAAAGTGAATAAATAAACAGAAATGATAATTTATATAGATTGAACAAAAATATATGTAACTACGGTAGTAATAGAATATTTTTGTCCTACTCTATTGTAAAATTCTGTATCAGTAAATCATACCGCGGTTTTACTATGAAATTCGAGTGGATTTTTCACGGGGGATGATCTTTGATTTTAGTGGATCATGTTGCACCTTTTGAAGTGTTTTTGGCATCAAATCATGTTGGGGGATCTATTTTCCCTGACATTTACACGTAACTTTCACTGTCATACATGTATATTGGGGGTGAGTGTATAAGATGAGATTCTTTCTCTTCTTCAAATGCATCGTTCAGCACTGGCTAAAAGGGCATTATTCTTCTTCGCGGTGCTGTTAATCAATAGCTTTAACTTGGTGGTGAGCAGATAAAGAGTGTATAATCAAGGTCCTCTTCTATCAATATTGCCAATGCGATGATGACTACTATGTTGTGGCTTTTGTGCAGGACTTTTGTCCCCTTGCCATTTATGTTTCACGTCCTGGAGGGCTATATATAGAATTAGATACTTGTTCCCACAAAAGCTATTTACTTAGAAAAATGCCTGGACACGCTAAACACCCACAAATATATATATCTATATATATTTATAGTTCTCGTATTATAAAACCTACTTTTTTTTTTTTTTTTTAGTAAATGATACTTAACACTCTTAGTATGAATAGTATTAATGTTCTTTTATTTATATGGATTCTTTTTCTTATTTTTATTTATGATATTCTTATGTTAAAATATGCATTATCAATAGAATTCTATTTCTTTACCCTTCATGGGACTTTTATTTTCTTATTGTATTTAAATATAATGTAATTTTTATCCAAATGTAAAAGTTTTACGTTAAAATACAATGTTTTTTTATAATATCTTAAATACATTTATTATTTTAGAATATTTTAAAAGTAAATTTTTTTAAATCCATTCATATCATATTCTCCCTTTGTTTCACTTTTTCTATCTACTTTTATCAATCATATTAACTTTTTAACTCTAAAATACAATTCAAATACTTTTTATCCAAATACACATTATATTTAAATATAAAGCAAATACTTTTTATTTAAATACAAAATATATTCAATACATTACATTCAAACGTAATATAAACGCAATACATTTATTAAATATCTCATTAGATTTTTGATTTAATCTTTTATTTTGATATAAGCTTTGAAGGGACAAAAAATAGAAAATAAAATCCGCCAAATTATTCAAAGGAGAAAGAGATCTCACAAAATAAAATTTGTTTAAAGCTAGCATTTGTCATTTGTAACGGGCAATTTCCCCGACAAGACCAAGAAAGCTTGACCACCTCCAGACTGGTTGTTGTGTGCTTAGCACTCAAGTCGTGATGGCCAATAAAGGAGGGCTAGAGTTTGACAAAAAATGGGAAAAAAAAAAACACAAATAAAGAAAGGAAAAAAAAAAAAAAAAGGTGAGAAATCGTCAATTTGGGTCTACTTGTGACGTTTTCCATGCACTGAACAAAGTCAGATACTCCCAAATCCATTATTTTATTCCTTTTAGTTTTTTATAATAGATAATAACATAATCCCCTGGGTCAGTGGATTGTGATTTGGAGCCATCTCACCTTGCCTCTCGGGGTGGGTGGAAAGAGAAAAGTTGTGGTGGATAATTTTTGGTAAAGAATAAAGTCCTTGATAGCTTCCAATTTTGAATGCCTAAAGGGGGGAAAAAAAAAATCACCAACCACCTGATGGGTATGATGGGTTGGCACGGTAGCTTGTGTTAAGATGTGTAGTTTAATTATTATCTTGACGCAGTTACATCATATATTGATTAGAGACAAAAAAAATATATATATATTGAGGAATTAATGGTATGTCGATTTGAGAGTTTTATTTTTTTAAAATGAAAAAATTTTTATTTTAAAAAAATAAATTTTTTAAAATTTTCGTATTTGAATATCTAAAATTTTTTATTTTTAAAAATAAAAAAGAGTTTCTTCTAAGTAAAGAAAATTTTTTATCCATCCAAATAACTTTTCACTTTTAGAAAAAAAATCTAAATAATTTTTTATTTTTCAAATCTAAAAATTTTCTATTTTTTAAAAATAAATCTTCTATCTAAATGTATCATAAGAGGGTGTGTAATTTTCTTAAATAAATTTCTTATGTATCATCAATTTAAGTTACTACAATGATTGAAAATATAAGCAGATATATATAGGGGGCGTTTGGTAAACGCATTGCATTTTGATTGTATTTGAATGAAATTTGTTTTTTGAATGTTGTATTTGATTGAAAAGTATTTGTTTTCTATTTAAATGAAATGTGTGTTTGGATGAAAAGTATTTTAGAGTTGAAAAATTGACATAATTGGTAAAAGTAAAGATAAATAGTGAAATTGAAAAGTTGATGTGATTGTTTTAAAAATGTTTTAAATAGTAATTGTTTTTGTAGTACTATTATAAAATTTGTGTTTGGTATAAAATTGTATTGTATTTGTGTAAAGTTAAAATGAAATTTTTTCTCCAAACGCCCCATAGGTTCATATTGAGGGTGAATATTTAAAAATATTAGGCGTTCTTGTTTGTTTATTTATTTTTTCTTTAGATTTTATTAATCCGTAACCATAAAGTTGTCTTTTTTTCTTTCCTTTTCTTAGGATGCACTCAGTTAATGTGTGTTGTAGCCTATATGAGTAAAACATGGGTTTATCATTTGCGTAAAATTAAATTGCATCATTTTCGTTTAATTACTGGATCTCAGAATTTCTAAAGTAATGAATAAGATATGAAAATGGAATGATATTAGTTTTTTTTTTTTTATTCGACCAAAAAAAAATACCCATCTTTCTCAAATTTTGTTGAGTGTCAAATTTAAATTTTTTTAGTTAATATATCTAATTTAATATTCTTCACGAGAAAACGTGAGAGTGAATGATGCCCCTCCTATTACTAGTTAAGTAACATACACTTTATGCTTATGCATTGGACAAATCAGTATATATAAAATATATATATATATCATATGATATTAATAGACAACCATATTATATATCACGTGATGCTGACGTGACTGTTACACGATGAACATTGAGGCATATTCGTATTTTTATATAAAACTATAAATATAGTTTCTTTTAAGTGTACTCTAGAATTTCTTTTGCTTTTCTGTTATTAAAGTGGTAAGTTAAAAGCCAAAGAATTTTCTTCTCCTCCTTCTTCTTCTTTTTTCCCTCTTCCCTTCAATCAAATCAATTAGCTTATTGCCTTAAAACAATATATGTGTATATATCCACAATCACCGTTCTAAAATAACATTTGTAATTTTTTTTTTAAGTAAATTTAATAAGTAGTCGATTCCGATATTGTATTTTTTAATAATATTTATCATTTACACTAACGATTTCAAATAATAATATGTTACAACAATTTTACATAAATGTATAAATAAATTAACTAGTTATTATTTAATTCTAATTATAATTGTCAGATCTATATGATTACCAGACAAAATACAATTATATATATATAATTTCCAGATATATGTATATATGTGAGTCTAGTTACAATTGTCGTATATGTATGATTATCAGAAAAAAAAAAACAATTATGTATATATATAATATAATATCTAAATTAATCATCTATGTTAATTTGAGTGTTGGAGCGTTGTTAATGTTTGTTTTACAAATCTTAACACCGTATGGATGTTCTGGGTGACTAAATTTTTATTGTGTTTGTTATGTCGGATTAGGACAACAACTAGGATATGTTTTTAACAATTTCAAATCAGAAAATTTATTGAATGACCTGAAAATAATTTCACCTATGTCAGATCCTTGAACTGTACAAACATCCCAAGGTTCTTCTGGTCGATATATATAAAATGCCTGTGCGCGTAAAGATTTTTTTTTTAATTCAATAATAAGCCAACCATCCAGAATATTAAAAAAAAAAAAATCTTCAGTCAATTTCTGTTAAATGGTCTCTCCCCAAAACTTTCTAAACCTGATTTATTTGACAGAAAAATTGAAAATTGAATTATCTAGAATTATTCAAGTTCGTTCGTATTTATCCACTGAAGAAGAGTTGTCCCATTGCAGAGCAGCTAATTCCTCTGTCCGACTGCCCTTTTTTCCAGCATTGGACGTCCCTCTCTTGAATACCCATTTTTGTTTTCAATAACATATTTTTGGTACTTATATTTAAAATATATATATATATACACACACATTGTGCAACTATATATACAAAAATATGTGGTATATATACAACTATATATACACACATTTTGTTTTCCAGTATTCGGACTGATCGAATGGTATCAGAATAATTATGTGGATGAATTGAAGGAATTTAAGGACCACATAGAAAAAAACATTTTGCTGCCACTATATATTATGCGTTATATACAAAAATTTAAATTATAATATATACTTAAATATCAAACATTTACAGGAACCATTAATAAATTCTGAAAAAGGAAAATCTCAAGAAAGCAATAAGTTTTGATATTCGGTATTAAGCTTCTTAACCCGCTGCTTGTAAAAAGAGTTAAGATGCTAAGATTATCTCCAATGTATTAGTCTATGTACATGCTTTATTTAATATAAAAGAGAGCAAAAATAATATTATCTTACTGATAGTGTAATGTTATTTTTAATGTCATTTTTCTACTTTTTATTTTTTATTATGTTTTAAAACTCGTAAAAATGCATGTTGTTTAACATTGACTATACTTTATAATAAATTTACCACAAAATTTTGTATAAAAAATTTGATAAAAAAAATAACACTTTATTAAAGTGTACTTTTTTTTAATCAAATTGTCAAAATTTGTAATTGGCGCACTAATTTAGTATTAGGTAGAAAGTGCTCTTATGTCTAATTGTCAAGTTCTATCAGAGAAATAAAAATGCCTAGTTAAAAAAAAAATGCCTTGAGTATCTTATATAGCAAGAAAAAAATACTTTTTATTTCAAGGAAAATGTAACTGGTATAGATAATTAATATCGAAATGTCATAAACTTATCTCTTAATGACAGGTTTTTTTTTTTTGTGTTAAACATATTTTTAATTCCTATTATTAAAGTCAACCAACCTAACTAACGACAAGATTCTTTTTTTTTTTTGGGTCAATTTTATGGTTTCAACAAAATTATTGTGATTTATTGGACTTAAAAAGAAAAAAAGAAAATATGAATGTAAATATAATTTAATGATAATATTATATATAATTTTATTTAAAAATATAAAATTTAAAATTTTCTATCCTTAAGTTTCAAAAAAAAAAAAAAAACTAAAATAAATTATCCAGAATCCTCCAAGCAAGTTGATTGTTATCGACATGAAAAGTGCGTTCCATCTCAGGGCAGCTAATTCCTCTGCCCCGCTTCCCCTTCTCTCCAATATTGGTCCCTCCCTCAAAATATTTTCAAAATTTTCAATATATAAATAAATTTTTTAAGTTGCAGAATAATAATGTGCATGAATAGGAGGAATTTAATTATGGGCCACACAGGCGGTACAGAATTTACACATCCAATCATTCCAAATAACACCAAAAGAAATGCTTTCTTACCCAAAAAAAGGAAAAAAAAAAAAAGCAATTATAACAAAAGAAAAGGAAAATGAAAAAAAAAAAAGAAACAAATACGGAATTTAAACTCTACGCATAAAATCAGTTGTGTAATTAGAATGTCCTTATTAAAAATGCATTTTGGTTTAAAATTGAAAGATAGTAAGAGATTTCCATCAAAACAGAAAAAAAAAAAAAAAAGTGTTGGGGGTGGTGGGGGAGGGATGGAGGGGATGGAAAGAGATTTGAATTTTATATTATATAGTACATTTAAATGAAAAATAATTATTAGAATATGCCTAAAACTTTATTAAACGTAATATCTGATTAAAGTTATATAAAAAATAAAAAGCATGTGAAATGTATAGAGAAAATTGTGAAAATGATATCTCAAATTGAAGTGTTTATATGTATATATATATTTGAACATTTTACTTATATGTTTGGCGCTGTATACTTATTTAACGTGAGCAAAATACTGAAATGATTAAAGTTAAGTTAATAATTCAAAGATGATATTGTTGAATTCATTAAAGTTAAGTTCACGATTCAAAGATTTTTTTTGAAGGGTAATCTTACAAATCATCCAAACTTGTACGTGATATATATTTAACTATTAAAATAGAATTTGACGGATAATATGATTTTATATGTTAAATAATTTAGGTAAAACTCATCTTCAAAGATTAACTTAAAGAGCGCTTGGTAAGAGTGTTGTGTTTACATTGCATTTAAACATAATGTAATTTCCTTTTAAACATAAAAGTGTTATATTTAAATACTAATTACGTTACAATTTAAATCAAATATAATTACTATTTATCATTTTACTTTTTCTATTACTTTTATCAATCATATTACATATTTTTTTTTCTCTCCTTTTATATTCTCTACTTTTATCAATCACATTACATATGATATAATTCAAATATTTTTTTTATTCGAACAAATATTATATTTGAATGTAATATAAATACTTTTCATCCAAACATGTATTGTATTTAATTTATTGCTTTTAAATGTAAAACAATGCATTATCTAAACGTTCTCGTAAAAGAAGAGGATGTAATTTATAAATAAACATCACAAAATGGATGCATGATAAATTTCACATAAACTACAAGCAAAACTCATGCCAAAAATTAGTTAAAGAAGAGAGAATGTTTAAGCTACTTATAACACATTATAATAATCAAATAATTAAATAATACGAGATAAATTTAACTTAGGTTTCGTTTAGTAAACACATTATGTTTGTATTACGTTTGAATATAATACATTAAATGTAATTTGTATTTGAAGGAAAAGTATTTACATTATATTTGAATGTAATGTGTATTTAGATAAAAAAATTTAAATTATATTTAAATAATAAATATGTGATATGATGAATAAAAATAAAAAAAATTTGATGTGGTTAATAAAAATAATAATTATATTAAATTTAAAATTAAATTTAAAATATAATATAATTAATATTTAAATATAATATTTCTATATTTAAATAAAAATTATATTATATTTAAATATAATATTATAATCAAAAGAGCGGTTTACGGACGTTACGTGACTCATCCTAAAATTTTCCACATAAAAAAAGTAATTTTAATAATTACAAAATATTTAGATTTTCTTCCCCCTTTTCTTGTCTTTATGACGTGTTAAATGTGTAGGGACGGTTAAACCTCGGATAGTTTTGAGGTTCGGACAAATTACGTGGCGCTTCGCTTGGCGGCCGTACTTGTTTCAATGATCGAACGATAAGCGGCTGATGTTGACGTTATAATGGTGTCCTGACGACCTTGCTGTTAAACGTTGACACAAGTACCTGTCCTTTTCTCTTTCTTTCTCTTTTTTCTTTCCCTCTTATTTTGTGTCGTTTTCTTGTATTTTTTATTTTATTTTATTAGAGTTTGTTTCCCCACTGTGGTGATAAACGTTGCCGTCCTTTGACTTGTCTTTTAAGACGTTAAAAATAAAAATAATAATAAAAAAAACAATGCACAAATATTTCCATAGAAAAAAAATGAATGCACAAATTATAGAATCTTCTAAGAAAATTTTGGACTCAGAGCCCTCATTTAAATTTCAATTTTTACCCAATGACTAATTAATCACACTATTTCGTGAAATAAAAATATTTTTCAGTTGAATTTTTTTATGTTTTAATATATATATATGAGTTTATTAAATAATAAACATAATATAACTGATTAAATATCTTTTTGAGATTTCAAAATATTAAACAGATCTAATTCATTATATTTTAAAAAAATATAATTATTTGCTTTAAAAGTAAGAAATTATAATAATAGATATAGTCTAATGATAATATTATTTTTGATTTTATCTAAAAATATAAAATTTATATTTTACTATTCTAAATTAAAAAAAATCAGAAAATTTGATTTATGATCACGGAAAAGAGGATAAATTATATGAATCTACCAACTGAAAGCACTTTCACGTGATTTGTGTATAGAGACTTGGAGGACATCATGCACAAGAAATAATATCAAAGGACAAGGAAAGAAAAAAAAAAAAAAAACAAAGCGTTACTTTCAATTTTCAATAATTATTTTAGACGGTGATATCATGATGAATTGAGGTGCAATTGGATCATAACGAATAGGAAACTTGTGCAGTTAAATCTAGAAATTAAAGGGCATAATGGTACTACCATTTTCATGTTATCCGTGATAATCATACATAACCATTTTACAGGGAAAAAGGTTGACGATAATAAACATCAAAATTTCCACTTTCTCGTTATTTTATTTTTACCAAGTATTTTATCTAAAAGTATGAAATATCATGCGTAATTGGCTAAAAACCATAAATTATAGGTACAAATAAAATATACAAAAGAGAAAAGTCTCTTTTGATCTAATTAGCCACTGTTTGGGAGAGTTATGTACATCAAAACGTTTAAATGAAAACATGTAAATGAAAATATTTAAAATAAGAATATTTAAAAAAATCATTTGAATAGACATTTAGATGTTAAAATTTAGATGAAAACATTTAAATTTATGTTTTAGTAATTAGTGAGGTGTTTGAATTCTAAAGTTAAAAAATATAAAAACTTAAAATATGTCAAAAAAAAAAAAATCAATGTGGAGTATGTTTTATTCGTTTTAAAATTTTATACAATTAAAAAAAATCATCTCATTTAGATTTGTATATGCGAAATTATAGATTTTTAAAGTTCGAATTACAAAATTATAATCTAAACTGTAAAAAATGAAATTGAGGCTGGTTTTTTAAAAAAAGACAAAAAAAAATTCAAATGTTTCCATGTAGATGGAGCATTTGAGATTTAGAGGGGAAAAAAAAAAAAAAAACAAACAAAGGAGAATTAATATATATATTTTTTTTTCAGAGAAATGAACATCCGCTCAAGACTTACATAAAAACAAAACAAAATTTCTCCTAACAACAACTTAATGTTATTTTTCTTAAAGAATTTATCGTAATTGAAGAGATACAATATACATTATAAGAAGTAATTTTAAACTCTTAATATTTCATTGAATACTATATATTTTTTCAATTTAATATAATTGTAAAATAAGTTAAAAGATGTTTCATAACTAATTCTCGGTATATATTAATGATAATTTTATATATAATTTTATTAAAAAATATAACATTTGAATCCTCAATCATTAAAATAAAAACAGTGCAATAATTTATTTTAAAATTTGGAAAGCTTGATCAATCGTAATTTTCAAGAGAGAGTGTCATAAAAAGAAAGAAAAAGGGCCTCACACAACCTCTAACAGATAGGGTACTAGTGGCATACATCTAGGCCTATAGACCCCCAGCTGTGTTGCACCTAGTACCAGCCGCTCATGAAATTGAACGGCCCATAATCAATCACAAAGAATCAAGTGGAGCAATTTGCCCTACAGTTCAATTATCCAAAAAAATAAATAAATTTGTCCTACAGTTTTCAGTGAATTGTTCTTGTGGCGACCAGACGCCGATTCATATAGCTTTCCGAATCTCCACATCTGTTAACGCGCCGATAACAACAATTATCGGTTTCATTTGTCAGGCTTATCTTATTAGCATTATATTTATATTGAAAGAAAATATTATGACCCAATGGATATGAGTCTTCTCCCTCTAATATTTATTAGGTTAATTTTTTAACAATTTGTGTTATAAATATTTATATGATATATTTATACCATGTAATATATGATTATTTTAGTTATAAATTGATATTAAAAAATGATTCAATATATAGAAAAAAAAGTATCAATAATTTAAAATAAGAGATTTTATACATTGAAATTCCTACAAATGCAATCTGATATAATTTAGATGGTTTAAAAAGAGATCCCTAAAACTCAGTAAAAAAAAAAAGAGAGAGAGAGAGAGAGAGAGAGAGAGAGAGAGAGAGAGGGGGGGGGGGGGGGGGGTGGATCTTTAACGGCGTCTTTGTTCACACATACCGTAAAGTTCTTTTACAAAAGCCAGCTCATGCAGGTTTTACTGGGACGTAAATATCTGGGCTTTTTCGCTTTGACGGTAAGTCCCGGAACTGAACCCAAATTCTAATCTCTTTAAAAGTTCAACATTTTTGTACGGTTGGGGAAATTGTGATAATATTTTCTAACAGAAAAATAAAAAATAAAATGAAGTTGTGATAATATTTCAAAGTTGCCTACATACGTGTGGGGGCTACGAGGTCTGCAGTTTGCGCGTTCTTTTAATGGCATTTGTGGAAAGATGTTCAGCTGCATAATTGCCACTAACATCTTGTTTCTTGGTCGTATTGCGTATGAACTCAAATACTAATTATTTCATATTATATATATATTTTATTTTTATCTATTATTTTATATATTTATTATTAAAATATAATTTAAAATTTTTTATCTAAACATATATTATATTTAATAAATATTATATTTAAATATAATATAATATTTTTTATTTAAATATAAATTATATTTAATATATTATATTTAAAAATAATATAATATATTTATCAAACATCAAGTTCCACAATGAGAGTGCTAACTTGGAATATGTGTCAAACGAAAAATCTTTATTTACCAAAAAAATTGAAAAAGAAAAATCTTAGCAGAAAAAAAAAAGACGTATAATTTGTGGAGGGATTTTTTTTAATTCATTATTGATTGTTCCATCGATTTGAGTTTGGGTTCTCTGAAATAATCCACTCTATTCTTATCAGCCAAGTTTAGCACCCGTCGGCCTTTTGAAGAATTTTTAATAAATTAATTTATGAAAAAAACAAATACTTTTTATTCATTTGGAGCTTGACCAGGCTCCAGGGATAGGATCTAACCAGGGTTAACTCTAACCATGGTTAACAACCCAGCCTTGTGAACCCTTTAAAAGGGGACCCCAGGGCTCTTTCGTAGTTCCATCCACCTCCATTGTTTCCTTTCGATCAAAACCATTATAGTCACTTTGATGGTTTCTCC
Organism: Antiaris toxicaria; assembly: GCA_035233585.1. Taxonomy (NCBI): domain Eukaryota; kingdom Viridiplantae; phylum Streptophyta; class Magnoliopsida; order Rosales; family Moraceae; genus Antiaris; species Antiaris toxicaria. Next base: position 28,751,282 of record CP141157.1, read on the forward strand.
CTCCCTTTATTCTTCCTTTCTCATTTCTCATTAGCCTATTTTTTTTACCTTTTTCCCCCTATATTTTCCATTTTCTTTCCTCATTTCCCACCTTCCAAACACAGGTCCATTCTCTCTCCCCTCTTGTTTTTTTGGTTATTATTACCAAAACCGTGCTTTCAATAGGATTTTCTCTAGTTTTAAGCAAAAGTAACAGTGCTACCAAACAAGACCATGACATATACTAAATATACTTGTATTTATAGATATATATGTTTTGATTGTAACAGGTAAGAGATGGCGGCGAACGGGAACGGAGAGTTCAGCTTCGGGACCGGGACGGCGAGGAAAGGGCTGTCGAAAATCCAGACACAGAAGAAGAACAACGGGATATGCCACGACGACAGCTCTCCGCCGGTGAAGGCGCAGACCATCGACGAGCTCCACTCCCTCCAGAAGAAGCGCTCCGCCCCCACCACCCCCATTAAGGGAGCCCAGGGCGGCGCCTTCGCTCCCGCCATCTCCGACGAGGAGCGTCAGAAACAGCAGCTCCAATCCATCAGGTATAAGGGATAGAATTGGAATCCTAAATTCTAAAATAAATATATAAATGGTATAAAGGGACACACGACACTTAAATAAATTCTAATATAATTTGATAATAATTTTACATCCTAATTATATTTCACCTCATTAATTATAAAAATTTGTATTGCGCAAGATTGAAAAAAAAAAAAAAAGAAATATAAATGAAGAAAAAGGAAAAAAATTATCGAAACATAAGAATAAAAGGAAAAGTCTTGCACACGACGAAGAGTTACTGAGGAGTGGGTCCCAGTTTTGGATTTGGAGCCCTCTTTTTGTGACATAAGACGAGGGGCGTAGAACCTGAAGATGGAGAGAAGAAAGTATGGGAGGATGGGACCCACTTACCATACTTGTATGTGCCAGTCGCTAAACGACACGTTTTAAAATCCGGGTTTGGGAAGGTCAGGCTGGGTCCCAAGTCCTTTAGTGAGTCGTAATCTCAAGTTAATAGATTCAACTTGTACATCTTTTTATTTTATTTACTTATTCTTCTATAATATTTATAAAATATAAAATATATAATTTATTATAATAGAGTATTATTTTAATTAAAAATATATATTAATTATATGTATCATAATATTATTAAAAAAATAAAATATAAAGATATAAATAAGGGATATATAATCTAAATTCCACGTTAGCATCTCGGTAATTTAAGAATTTTCCCAAGCAGAAAAGTTACTTTTTTTTTTTGGGTTTAAATTTTTTTTTGGTTTCCTTTTTTTTTCTATTAAATAAAAAACAGTGCCTCATTGGCGTCGCTGACGAGGGAGACCGGGCCGAAGGTGGTGAGGGGAGATCCGGCGAGGAAGTCCGAGACACCGAGGGTTGCGCACGTGTCGCATCACCATTTCACGTGCCCCACAATCAGCGTTAGCGACAGTTCCTTGAAGTTCACACATGTTCTCTACAACCTCTCTCCCGCAGGTAACTGACTCCCCCTCCACACAAATCAACACATCTTCATCCCCATCTCATCTTTCTCGGGACTTGCGTTTATATGTGTGTCTGTATATATATATATTTATGTGTGCGTCTATATATATATGTGTGTGTGTGTGATATTTTCTGTTTTCTTTTTGTTAAATATGTGTGTAGTATCTAAAATAATATCTTCGTGTTGTATATATCTTTTAGTTTTTCCTTTTTTTTTTTAAATTAGTTGTTAGAAACTTTCAGAAAATATTTGTTGTTTTTTACGCTAAAATTTGACTAATACTCTAACATAACGTTATTTTCCTTTAATGGATTAAATTTTCAAAACCAGTAAAATTGACAAATTTGTGAGGCCGGTCAAAACAAAATTTTAGTGATAAAATATTTTGTTTGTGAGCATTAATGTAAATAAATTAGTTTACTTAAAAATAAAAAAAGTAAATAAATCAGGTATTACCAAAAAAAAAAAAAAAAGTAAAGAGGCGTTCGAAGGAGGAGGTTAGAGACATTATTTTTAAGGTAAAAAGTTGTTTTGAAAAATATATTTGAGAGAAAAAACTGTTCGAAGTGAAAAATAAAAAATTTTAAAAATTTTTTTAGAAAAAAAATATCAATATGGATATTGTATTGTTCCTCTTGAATTTTATGTAATTTAAAAAAAAATCTCATTTAGATTTGTATACATGAAGTTATAAATTTTTAAAATTTAGAATTTATTATAACATTTTGAAGATATAAATAATAAAAAAATATTGAAATTTTAGAAAAAAGATAATTTTTGAGATATGGAAAATACCGCAGACACCCCTTAAATAAAATAAGGCGCTTTAAGAAAATATGAGGCTGATGTCTTAATCATTTACATCATCTTCTTGGTTGACCAAGAATGCCCACCAGCACCAGATTGTCCATTATTTGACTACGTGTATATATGTATATATATATACCACTTTTTTCCCCTTTTCTTTACTTGAAATTTTAATCACACAAATAGTGTCTTTATTGGTTTTTTTTTTTTAACCATTTTAAAAATCATTATCATGGCCCGCAGGGTTATGGATTTTCCATGTGAGAGAGATAGTGGTCCATCACGTGTTATCTGAGAGGACGTACGTAAAAAGAGTTTAATATTATGTTTCTCCAGACGTAGGTAGAAGTAAGACATTGTCATGGATCGATCTAGTGGCTTCCTTTCCCTTTTCCATGTACACATATACATATATATATATATATATACACACACACATATAAAAATATATGTTGAGAGACTAGATTTTTCTTAAAGGGTCAGTTTAAATTCAAATTTTTAACTTCAATTTTGTTTTATTCTGAAAAATCAACTAAAAAAATTCATAATTAAATCAATAAATTTGAACATAAAAATTTATTTAATTTCAGATTTAATTCATATATCAAAAAGAGTTTAATTTATGAGCATGTATTTGGTGCAGAGCTATATGAGCAGGCGATAAAATATGAGAAAGGGTCATTTATATCGTCAAGTGGTGCACTGGCCACACTCTCAGGAGCCAAGACGGGTCGGTCTCCAAGAGATAAACGCGTTGTCAAGGATGAGACCACCGAGGATGAGCTTTGGTGGGGAAAGTAAGTTCCTTACGTCCTTATTTGTCCACTTTTGTTCTATTTATTTACTTATTTTTCATAAAACCCGTCATTTACATCAATCTAAATATTTTAATAGTATCATAGGACAATATTTATAAAAAACTACATCTAAATTAAAACCAGTGTTGCATATCTACATGATGGGCAATATCGAGACATTTTCTATTTTCTTTACTGTGATTTGATTTGGAAAAAGATATTCATTAATTAAGTCTAAACTATTATTGTTATTTTTTTGGGTAGGGGTTCACCTAACATTGAAATGGACGAGCACACGTTTATGGTGAACAGAGAAAGAGCTGTCGACTACTTGAATTCATTGGACAAGGTCATTTTCTCTGCCAATATAGAGTTTACCTTTTTTTTTTTTTTTTTTTTTTTGCCCCCCTCCTAAAATGTCCCTACAGTTAGGTCAAATTATCTTAATTTTAATTTTTTTGTTTGACACGTTTTAAAAATTTTTTCACAATATTTTTTTAGTGAAAATTTAAATTTACAGTTTCAAGTCAGTTTACTTTAATAGTGTTAATAACCCTGAATACTTTTTTAATTTTATATAAACAAACTTAACTGCACCTTTTTTTGGGGGCTTTTGGTGATGGTGAAATGGGGGTGGTCGGAATCTTTCTTGTCGTTATTGTCTAATGTTGGGGCTAAGAGGCAGCTGATCCGTTAGGAGGAGCAATCATGTCGTTTACTAAATAATTTTCCGTGATCTTACCTTTAAGCGGTTTTTTCTTTCTTCGTTTTTTTTTTTTAGGGGTAACTGTTGACCTTATGTTGTTCAGTATTGTATTCCACCGCTAAAATATTATTTATTTGAGAAACCAGGTGAGGTTATCAAAACATCTTTCGATGAATGTAAAAAGAATTTTTTTTCCCTTAATAAATGGTTATCTGTTTTAAATACTAATTAATATCGATTAATTAATAATGCAATTGGTGGTCAATCCTTTTTTTTTTTTTTTTTAAAGAATTAAACTTGAGATATTTACTAAAAGAATAATTTACATAAACTATTTTTCCACGTATCTTTTTTTATTTAATATTTTATAACAAAAAATATTTTTATTGCTATGTTGTGTTTTTTTTCAAAGTGGAAGCCAGTTAACCCGGAAATTGTGAATTGGTTCACATATAGAACGTTAAAAAAAAAAAAAAAAAGCCTCAAAACTCCATGAATGTTTGCTTGGCTCAAAAGATCACCACCTATTTAATTTGACTTATCTTGCTTCTCTCAAACACTGCCGTGCTTGGTAACTTCTGAAATACCATGTTTATTATTCAATTAAATTATCTGTCACTGGCAGCTTAAGCTTTCATTTAAGAATTTGGGTTTACGTAGTATTGTAGAGGGCTAAGTCACTCCTTCACGTTTTTGTTTTAAGCTGTTATAGTTTTTTTTTTTTTTTTTTATTATTAAAATCAGAATTAGCTGAAATTGGCCAATGATCCTTCACAGTTCATCTTGTGAAGGATCCGTCACTAAGTTTTTTTTTTTGTTTTTTTTTTTTGGGGTCTCATATTTAGAGATGCATCAGGACAAAAGTAGGGGTCTCGAAGCATAGATCTCCCTTGGTGAGAGTGTCCCCAACCACTACGTTCACCCTTTTGGGGCACTCACAAGTTCACGAATCAAATAATAAAGAGACTCAATCACCCTCTTTTATTTGTCAAACAATCTTCCAAAAACTTTTATTAGCAAAATGATTTTGGAATGATCAGGAACAACTGATTCTGTAGTCGGTTGTTCCAGTGTTAAAACAAAAGGAGGTTATTCTGTTAATTTCAATTTTAATCACAAAGCCAATGAGGCACATTGGGCCTGCAGCCCCACTCAACTCATTTTATTTAAGGAAAACTATGTGCATAAACATCTTACTTTTGTATATCACTTTTCGCATAGCCCCCACTAAACATTAAAAACTTGATCTTATAACTCCGTTGATATTTTTGCTTTACTTATTAGCCCCCGCTAACAAAAATTATTGGCACCGTTCATGGTTGTCACTTTGGCAAATTCCTCTCAATGGACTTGTTTATTAACTTAACATCACCCTTTTCAGGTGTTTGTGAACGATCAATTCCTCAACTGGGATCCGGAGAACAGAGTCAAAGTCAGGATTGTATCTGCCAGGGCTTATCATTCTCTGTTCATGCACAACATGTAAGTGAAAAATAAAACAACCTACTCAGTACTCACACTATGTTTGATCTGTGACCCTTTTTCACAGGGTCTAAGCGCCCCAGATAAGTCTCCTAAACGTTTTAACATAATCTTTTCGAAATGTTGATCGATCCGAGGACAAAATTGAAAAAAAAAAAAAAAAAAAAAAAAGAAAGGCCATGATAAGTTAATAATTAGCATAGTGGTACAAAAATGGATAACTGGGTGGGTGGCAGGTGTATCCGACCCACTCCTGAAGAGCTGGAGGATTTTGGTACTCCGGACTTCACTATATACAATGCCGGGCAGTTCCCGTGTAATCGTTACACTCACTACATGACATCCTCCACTAGCATAGACCTTAATCTTGCTAGGAGGGAAATGGTCATCCTCGGCACTCAGTACGCCGGGGAAATGAAGAAGGGTCTGTTCGGTGTTATGCATTATCTCATGCCTAAGCGTCAGATCCTCTCCTTACATTCTGGCTGCAATATGGGGAAAGATGGAGATGTTGCTCTCTTCTTTGGACTCTCAGGTATAGTGTTATGATCAGGCGGCCATCGCGGTGGGTCCCACACAAAACGTTCTTCGCTACTTTGCCTTTGCCTTTGCCTTTGTCTTGCACCTGATCTAAATATGATTGTGGATAGTCAATTGTTGTTGTTGTTGTTGTTTTGACATGAATTCCGAGTGGTTGTTAGGTACGTGGTTTTTTTTGCCTTGTGTTTCAATTGTGCTAATGAGTTCCTTTTTGTGTTTTTTTTTTCTTGTTTCATTTTAGGTACTGGGAAGACAACTCTGTCTACTGATCACAATAGGTACTTGATTGGAGATGATGAACACTGCTGGAGTGAGAATGGCGTGTCAAACATCGAAGGAGGTTGCTACGCAAAGTGCATTGATCTTTCAAGGGAGAAGGAGCCTGATATTTGGAATGCCATCAAATTTGGAACTGGTAAACTTGATAATCCCTATTTTTTTTTTTTTACCCCTTTTATGCAAGAGGTTGTACTGTTTTAATTTTATTGTCTTTGCCAAGTCAAATGAATGTTTTTTTTGCTCTTGCAGTTCTGGAGAATGTGGTGTTTGATGAGCATACCAGGGAGGTGGATTATTCCGACAAATCTGTCACAGGTAGTTTCTTGCTCTTTTGACTTTTAATTGGAATTATTAGTTGATAATTGACATGATTCTCAAATTAAATTGCAAAAAGTTGCGTATCTTTAATGACTTAAATCATATATCAATCTGTTAAATCATTTACTCGAATCATTTGTCAATAAACGCAGTTGACTTAAACTAATTTTATTAATTTATGCACTGGTTTGGGCCATCTGTTGATTGGCAAACCTTAGGTGAACTAATCAGCTTTCCCAATTGGGTTGACCTGTATTAAATTAATTGTTTATCTACTTGTTCGAGCCATCTACTTGTAAAGCTAACCTTAGGTCAGCTTAATTAGCTTTCTCAAGTATCCAACTTCATACAATTAATAGTTCTTATCCAGAAAATTCATAAATTATCTTTTAATTGACTTAAAAGAAAATTCTACTTGGTGTTATTTTTCAAGTTCAACTAAACCCGTCAAATTTTTCTTTTTCTTTATCTTTATCTTTTTCGTTTTTTGGTTTTTGTTTGCAGAAAATACTAGAGCAGCCTATCCCATAGAGTACATTCCCAATGCAAAGATACCATGTGTTGGCCCACACCCAAAGAATGTAATCCTTTTGGCCTGTGATGCATTTGGTGTGCTCCCACCAGTGAGCAAGCTCAGCCTAGCACAGACCATGTACCATTTCATCAGCGGCTACACTGCTTTGGTAAACTTCTCGCCGAATTCACTTAAGTGTAATTTTTATTTGCGCAAAATATTTGCTTGTAAATTGGCTAAACTCCGTTTATTGTGATGAAATCAGGTTGCTGGGACTGAAGAGGGTGTTAAGGAGCCACAGGCGACATTTTCCGCTTGCTTTGGCGCTGCATTCATTATGTTGCACCCCACCAAGTATGCAGCCATGCTGGCTGAGAAGATGCAGAAACATGGTGCCACAGGATGGCTTGTCAACACTGGCTGGTCTGGTGGAAGGTATGGCATTGAACTTTACAGTGCTAAAACCATTGATTAAGATCAATTTATGGAAAGTTACACTCATCATGGGGAAATTAATAAGAAAGAGAGAGTCTTTTGTTATACTAGCACTCAGAATTTCGACACGCCATAAAATTCTTTCATGATGTATATCATTGTACTAAACTGTCTTCACTGTGGCTACCCTGCAGCTACGGTTCAGGGAACCGCATTAAGCTTCCATACACTCGGAAAATCATCGATGCCATACACTCTGGGATCCTCTTGAAGGCAAATTACAAGAAAACCGAAGTGTTTGGACTTGAGATCCCCACTGAGGTTGAAGGAGTGCCTTCAGAAATCCTGGACCCAATTAACACTGTGAGTTGGCCTTTTTTATGCCTTCCTCTTTCTCATATTTATTTCATATAAATAATATCTAGTTTATTTATATCTTTCTGACTTGATTGGCCTTTTGTGTGTGTTTATTTCAGTGGTCTGACAAGAAGGCTTACAAGGACACATTGCTGAAGCTTGGTGGGCTGTTCAAGAGGAACTTTGAGACATTCACAAACTACAAGATTGGCAAGGACAACAAGCTCACTGAAGAGATCCTTGCTGCTGGGCCTAATTTTTAGACTTCGGCCGAAGAAGATGAAGAAGAAACAAGAGACTGCTTATGATGGCACCAGAATTGGTGGTGGTTTGGATTCAAGGGGACGAAAATAAAAAAGTTTGTTGAGAGTTATATTGTGTTTTATCAAGTAATGGTTGTTATAAAATGAGCAAAAATGGAACTATTCATGTGTAAAATGGTTGATGTAATTTTATTTGTTGGCTAAAATTTCGATGAAGATTGGGTGCTCTCTTGTTCTAGGGTTCATAAATGGTAGAATTTCAGTTAAGTATCCAACATTGTCCAAGCCCTGTTTCAAAATATAAATATAAATATGTATATTTACATATATATATATGTATGTGTATATATATATATATTGTCCAAGCCTTTTGGCTTCCCCGTTTGTACAAAACTGAAGCTAACATATGCGTTGTGAAACTTCTCCAGTTCGTCCGCGAAGTACATCTCCACCTTGGGTCATCACCATTTTTGCCACCAGACGTAAAAAACAACACACAATAAAAAAAAAAAAAAAAGGAAGGAAAAGAAACCTTAATAAGGGGTAATTGAGGGGAGGTTTTGTAGATGTATTTTGGAGATATGGGTTTTGAAAATGAGATATGGTGTTGGTATTTAGGATAAAAGTTTTAGAAAAAAAATTGTTTTGAAAATGAGTGTATAAAAATTATTAAATAAGTGGTAAAAAGAACCTTGATAGGAGTGTGTGTCATATGGTGGATGAAATAAAGGAGTGTTTGGATGAAGAGTTTGGAGAAATAATTTTAGTGTTTCTAATCTAAATTTTGTTTGCTTTCAATATTTCTTCAGACCTCCAACAATACTAGTACGCATTCTTAGGCATAAAATTTTTATCACATAATTTAAAATTCTAATCCTCTTGTATGTATAACAACTTTTTTAACCAAATATTTACTATAAATACAATTTAAAAAATCATATTTGGTTTCCAAACCATCTCCAAAAATACATCTTTAAAACTCTATTCAAGATTGGTTGCCAATGTGAAAGCCAATTAAAAGTAAAAAAAAAAAAAAAAAAAATCTTAGATTGCATTTTGTAAAATTTCTGACCAAAATCTACACACAATTTTTCAGATACAAAAGAAAGTAGCCCATACTTATACAAAAACGTCCGGAAGGTCATTAAGCAAAATATTACAATAATTATCATTACTTATTGATTTACATAAAAAAGTATACAATTACAGTTCGTTACGATAAACATCAAAATCTATACCATGGATACTGTTGGTATCTCTCCCACATTTGGTCGAAAATAGCATATTTGAAATGACTCATAGTCGTGGTCCTGCTTCGACGTTAATGATGTGCGTCGGAGGTAGTTGTGTTTGTTTATAGGACCTCGTAAGCATCAACATTATCTTCCAAGTCGTCAACATCAACGACTTTAACTTCACAGATAGACACAGATGTTGTAGCACTATACGTTGGTATGTCTTGCATGTATGACTACGATAGGGAGTCTAGTTCTACCGCTGTATGCATTCTTACGAAATTATGCAAGATTACATAAACAATTGGTATCTAGTTAGTATTTTGAATCTCGCTTTTCAAACACCAAATGTCGTTCAATATAGTTCCGCAAAGACAAGTGTGTGTAATTAAATACTTCTTTCCTACTTGTAAGTCCATATCGTCTCTGACGGTATTCTGGCAAGTGGTATGTTTTTCCATGGTAAGAAGTTAGAAAGTAGTCGTTGTTAGCGTAATCGGAGTCTGTTAAGTAAAATTTACCTACAGTTTAGAAATATATAAGTAGATATAATTGACATACAATATGTACAACCGATATTGTATAAACATAGAATATATGAATGAAAATTGAACCTGCTGGCGACAATAGGAATCCATTGACGGCCATTACCTGTGCTAATATCCTTGCATTATGTATGGAACCCTCCCAACCTACGATTGTGTATATGAATATCAGATCGAATGACACAATTGCTAGGATATTTTGCATGTTTATGCCTTTCCTGTTCTACCAAGCTAACGAGTTACCGACTGGTGAAATGCATGTCACACATGTGTCATTAATAACACCGACATAGTTCTACAAAAACAATTACAGTATTAGAAATATGTTATAACATAATTCAACAAATGCTTTTATAATATGGTAGTATATCCAAAAACTACTAAAAAAACATAACGTACATCGAACCAAGGTCTGTATTTATATGCATTCTAGATAATATACGGTTGCATGGTATTTTAATCTGGAAGGCGTATAAACTCATCCTTCAATGTTAATAGGGTGTCAAGTACAGTACCAAACCACCTTAAGATCGTCTCACCTGAATGTTGCCAAATATCCTGCATCTACCTATTCATTGTCGCATGGCACAGTATTTCCAAGAATATAAATAATTGTTCAGGTATGGATACACAATCTATTGAGCGAAGTAAACCCTTTGTTTCAACTAACTCGCACATAGCTATAAATGTTTGCCTATTTATCTGAGTCTTTTGTTTTATGTTATCATCATTACCATATAACAAGTCATCGGTCTTTAGAGCCCTTGTTAAAATGGACTCATGTTTGCGTTCAGTTTCCTTATGCAACTTTCTCATGTATGCGTATAGTACACATGCAACAACGCCTATATCATCATCACTATTCGTGTTTGATGTATCCATATTATGCCCTGTTATGCAGCCTACTAATAGTGAAATAGTAAGAAAAGAATATATAGAATCTGATAACTTAAACATCATGTAACATTATAGTGATAAATTTTAGTGGCATGCCATAAAAGTAACATCATCGTGATATATTGAAGTGGCATACATAGACAAATATAAAGATAGAAACAGTAGTAGTTTGAGCCTACATACAAATAAAAAAGACAATGAACACCAAGTTTGTTAACATTACAAATGAAAAAGTACAAAAAACATAACCTCCACCAAACTAACCCTAGATACGGCCATTCACAATCCTATTAATAATGTTCTACCCCTTCTCAATGGAAATCCTAGTAAAGTCCCTTAACACCTCTTTTTCCTTACACAACCACAGGTACACAATAACTGCATTATCAGTAGGCATTCCTATCTCTTCCATCATCTTGTCACACTCACCAAGTATTAAAGCTTTGGTTGCCTCATTCATACTTGATGTTCTTGAGGACTCATTGGAGTAGTAACTTCCAATGCCCTTGATTGCATCAGTGAGGATATCTTCGGTGTTCTGCCTTTGCTTCCGCTTAGCCTGTTTTTTGTGACTCCTTGATGTACATGGTCCTTAATAGGTGTCAAAGTATGGGTAGTTGATCATGTCGTCTTGTGAGTCATTTCCATCGGTCGATATGCCAGGGACCTGAGACATGTCTACTGATATGTCGACTCCAGAGAAATGTGGAACATGCTTAGTAAGGCTAGATCGTGAATGTTGAACTCTTGCACTGGCTGTTTGGTACTTCTCAAAACCATTGAAGAACAACTTTTTGTGCTTTAAACCCTGAGTTCTGAGGAAGTTTTGGTTTAAGTAAACCTGCATGGATAAAATTATGCGTTGCTAAGTATAAACGAAAATGGGAATATACAGACCGCCATGTACTATCTAAGTTGTTTCAATAAATGGGAGATGTAGTGTTTACAATAGCGAATTGGGCCCATTGTTCGTTGGAGCAGGAAACCGTATTGGTAATTGGGTTGTATCCTAAGCCCATCCATAACTGTAACGCTTTCCATGCGGTGTACATCTGTTACATTCGCGCCCTTTTCCTATGCAAAGTTGTGCCATAACATAGGGTGTTGATATTTGACCACCTCCAGTTAAACATCTCAGCTCACTCCGAATATGTATCAGTTTTGGGAATTCTCCCAGCATGATTACTTTGGTACTCATCAAGGAGGTTTAAATAAACCTCATTCTCCTTATTCCAGTTAAAAGACGAACCATCGGCCCGAGGCATGTGTGTGTCAAACTAAAACGTATAAAGCAGTGTAAATAATCGCAAGCAAGATAAGGATGAAAATTGGTTGATAAAGTTACACGGCTCAATCGAATGTCAAAATATCGCATAATCATATTAGGCATTATGTAGACCCACTTAACAATTGGCTACCTAGATTGAATACCAGACTGGCGATAAATTATCATAATCACAATTGTTGAACGGGTCTATAAAACACCAATAACATAATAAGCGATTTAACAATAATAATTTAACATCATAGCCGATGCACAACCAGAAGCAATAATGGCCAGCAACAGAATCAACTAAGGCTAACACGTACAACAGATACCACTGATTAACACCAATAACAAAATACACATTAGAATACAACATAATCTACAAAAACAAGGCTATACAAATACATTTTCATGGCAACAATTTGAGCATAACACATTTCTTTGTTGGAACACCACAACTCACATAAATGTAATATATATCTAAAGAGTGATAGCTGTCGTAAAGAACAATGCAAATCAAAGCAATAGCCACAATTTAGACATGTGCATTGTACCAACATAAAAGAAACACCATTACATGGGTAAATGAGCCACAACGTGAACAAGCATATATAAAAAACCTCACCAACAACTTATCATAAAACTCACTATATATAACAATAACAACAGAAAAATGAAAGAATAATAATATAATTTTGCATGCAAATTAAAAAGTAGATGTATACCGAGTTCGAGTTAGTGGATAAAACAACGATAGTTGCCTCAGGATCAGGCAATGAAGACATTAATCGTTGTATCCGCTTTTGAACACGAAAGTAGTGCATAATTTGGGCCTTCTGTTGATTCCGGTAGCAATGCCGAGTGGCTTGTGTGTGAGTGCGACCCCGATGTCTCCTATTGCCATTGGCTGTGGCTAGTTAGATGACACAGGTTGACAGTGATGAAATCATCAACTTATTAACATCAACCAAAATTATTCCCAGATAATGGCTAAGATCAAGTGAACAAATATTAAAAAAAACAATAACAATAACAAAATTCTTCTTAATGGAAACCAAAACACAACAACACCACAATGCAAGAGAAAACTAAAAAAGGAAAAACAGAAAAAAAAAACCAAACACAACAAAATATAACCTCCATTAACATCGGAATAAAACTGCATATGGTGTGTTGCTTACCGTATTGCTTGATTGGCACCCCAACAACATAGCAAAAATAGTTTAACAATTGGTAGAGGGGAAACTGTGAAACCCTACTTTCACAACACAAAACTAAGCATTAGAGAAGAAAGCACAGAAAACAACATTAGTATCCATAGAAAAACAATCGAAAAATTCTCTAATGTCGGATCTCTCCCTCTCAAACAATGAACATACCCAAAAATATATGTTCTGTAACCTAAAAACAAATGCAACCAAAAAACCTAAAAAAAAATTTCTCGGAAACATAGAACTTAAACAAAATATCAGAGACAGAAATTGCAAGAACATAATGTAATTACAAATTTGAAACAAAGAAAGAAAATTTCCTTTTCACAGTCGGTTCTTCTCGTTTTCATTTTTCTAGTTTGGGAGGCAACGAAAGTGGATTTTCTACGGAAACGCGGCTGCTGAGAGAGTGCAGAGCAAGGACAAGAACAAGATGGAGAGAAGAAGAACATTTAAGTAAAATCAGCAAAGTAGAGGAAGATAGAACAAGAAATGGGAAAAAAAATTCGCAGGTAAATAATCCTTTCCAAAGCTACATATTTTCCACAACCAAGACGGCAAAGTGCGTCAACAGAAACCACACATAACAACACCACAATGTAAGTGAAAAAAAATAGAAAAATAGAAAAAAAAAAACCAAACCCAACAAAATATAACCTCAGTAACACCGAAATCAAATCGCATCTGGTGTATTGCTTGCCGCATTGCCCGATTGGTGCCCCAACAACACAACAAAAAGAGTTTAACAATCGATAGGAAGAAAAATATGAAACCCAAATTTCACAATACAAAACCAGCCATTAAACAACAAAGCATTGAAACAACATTAGTATCTATAGAAAAACAGCCAAAAACACTCTCCAATGTATGAGCTCTCCCTCTCAAAGAACGAACACACCCTTCAATATATGTTCTGTAACCTTAAAACAAATGTAACCAGAAAACATGAAAAAAAACCTTTCTCCGAAATACAAAAAGTAAGAAGAAATCATCGAAATTGTAGGAAGTGAATGTATATGCAAATTCAAACAAAGAAAGAAAATTGCCTCTTATTTTTCAGTTTTTTTTGTTTCTGTTTTTCTAATTTGGAAGGCAAGAAAAATGGGTTTTCTACAGAAAGGTGAACGCTGGGAGAGTCAAGAGCAAGGAGAAGAAGATGATGGAGAGAAGAAGAAGATTGAAGTAAAATCGGCATAGCAGAGGAACCGAGCTCAAAATTGGGAGAATGGGTTTGAAGAATTTAAATAGAGCAGGTTGTGAAGCTATGGAGATGTACGAAGGAGAATATTTCAGAAAGCATAGCAGACCTCATGTGATTGAACTGTTCACTGTCTGTGGAGTTGAACTTTATACAAGGGGTTGGCTATAGTCCCCCTACTTAGGAAATAAGTGGTCATATCCCTTGTTAAATCTGAGCACTTTTTTTAATAAATTTAAATTCTGTTTGGTGAACGCATTGCGTTTGAATATAATGTATTGAATGTAATTTATATTTGGAGGAAAAGTATTTTTATCGCATTTGAATGCAATGTGTGTTTGGGTGAAAAATATTTAAATTGTATTTTAATAATGAATATGTGATGTGATGGGTAAAAATAGAGAGAAAAAAGAGAGAGAGTAAGAGAATATATGATATGATTAGTAAAAATAATAGAAAAGTGAAATAACAAATAGTGATTATATTAAATTTAAAATATGATGTAATTGGTATTTGAATGTAATGTTTTTATATTTAGATAAAAATTATATTGTATTTAAATATAATATAAATGTAATGTGATAACCAAACAAGTTAGAATTAAATAATGGAAGAAAAGAATCTGATGGCTGAGAAATTGCAAGGGTGGTGACGAGTAAAAAGTGAAGGAGAAAAATTACAACTTGTTAGTCAGGTTTAGCAGAAGAGAAGCGTTCAAGGCAAAAAAATAAAGAGTGAACTCCTACCTTGAAATTCCAATGGCATGGAAAAACTATTGGCATCATCGTGACGGCAGCGAGATCAGCTTCAGATTGCACGATGTCGGTCATCTTCACGCTTGAGTCCAACTTGAGCCTCTATTTTCTCGAGACGCCATTGATTCAGCAGAGAAAAGAAAAGAACTGAAAGGCAAAGAAGAGAGTCCCTTGTTTCTCTATTTTCTCTCTCTACAGTCTCAGTTTCTCTATCTCTCTCTGGATTTGACTTGTGTAATGCTGGGCTTAGAGGCTTCTAAAGCAAGGTCTAGCAACTTCTCTTCCAATTGGGTATCTTTGATTCTCGACGCCAATCGCCACCAACCTAAATCCCCGAAGATCCGAGATTTTTTTTTCCATATTTTTAAGTTCCATAAAAATTTTGAGCAGATGCAAAAGATGCTGAACATGAGAGCCAAAACGACGTGTACTCCTCAGATGAAAGGGGGATCCACCACTAGCGTTGGCGACGGCACAGGGGCAGAACCAATGTCGTCAGAGTGGGAGAAGATGGGGCGGAACACTAAGATGGAGAAAGCGTTGAAGTTGATCTCTGAGATCAGTTTAGAAGTTGATGGGCTCGCTGGCCGTGTAATTTTGCAATTTGAAAACATGTTTGTATCAGTGATAGATGATGGTGTGGTAAACTAGTAGTTGATCTTGGTTGGTTGGGCAAGAAAATAATGGCAGGTTTCGGCTTTCGAATCGATAAAACGTCTACCCAACACATGTAGCTTTATGTTTCCGTAACTCAGCTAAAAAGTGACTTGAAAACTTCAAACTCTTCCTCTATTCAAATTTTACTACATCCAATGACTTAGCTAAAAAATGAGGTATCGTTTGATAAAAAAATTACATTTTAATTTTACTCAAATGCAATACAATTTTACACCAAACACAAATTTTGTAACAGTACTGTAAAAATAATTACTATTCAAAATATTTTTAAAACAATCACATCAACTTTTCAACTCCACTACTTATCTCTACTTTTACTAATCACATCAACTTTTCAACTCTAAAATACTTTTCATCCAAACACATATTTCATTCAAATACAAAACAAATATTTTTCAACCAAATACAACATTCAAAAAATAAATTTCATTTAAATACAATCAAAATGTAATGCGTTTAAGTTAAAAACTCCAAATTCTCCTACCATCTACTATATCTAATTATTGTATTCTGACTCTTCGTAATGTTTATTCCTTTTGTGTACATTATTTAATTGTTCAATATATTAACAAGGAGAAAGAGGGAAATTGATTAAAATGAATGTGAATAAAAATAAATAACATAAAAATTTTGAACATTCGTAAATAACATACTATTTTATAAGTAAAATTTCAAAAATACCTTTATATGTAAATCTTTTATTTCTATATATAAATCTTTTATTTATTTGTACATCTTTTATTTATCTTTATCTACATAATATATCGATGTGTAAATTTTTGATTTTATTTTAGTAATTTTTTTATTTGAAGTTAAATATTTGATTTACTATATAAATACTTCATTTACATAATTAACAATATGTTTAAATTTTTAATTTGCTCTGGTAAATTCTTATTTACATAATTGATTCTATAAATTCTTAATTTATTTTGATAAATCCTTAATTTACTATGTAAATCATTATTGATTTGAGTAAATTATTAATTTACTCTAGTAAATCAAATGTTTATGTGTGAAAATTACCAGATTCTTTGAGGAATGTTTTGAGAACGACAACTGAATTTCCAGGCTCATGATCTCTAAATCAGCACTGACGGCTGACCTAGATCAAAGTGCTGCTTACCACAATTGTGATCACATACCCGAGATTATGAGATTCTAATCATAATCTATGATCTGAAGGTCGAGATAGCGAGATGTTAATTGCAAAGATGAGGATGAGCTTGCGAGATCATGATCATGAGGCTGGCTATTGCTCACATCACCTTTGTTGTCGCCGCCACATCACCTTTGTGGTTGCCGTCGTCTTTCTTGGAGATCGCATGCTGCATTGGACATGCTTGTGAACTTCATCATCGAATATTTGGGGTTAGTGAGCTTTGTTTCCTTTGCGTTTCTAGCGAGATCTGGCCAGAGTCCCGTAAATTTGGTAAGTAGAAGATCGACAAAGATCTCTTTTGATCTAGATTGGATCAAGCATTAGAGGGGGAGGCAAAAAGAGAAGATTGAGCGTTGAAGGAGAAAAAGGGTTTTGCCGGAGAGGAAAAAAGAAGGTTAGAGGGGGGGAAGAGGATCGGGTGCCAAAGGGAGGGTTGATTGCTTCTTCGATTGCAATCTTGCATATTTGAACAAGACCTCTAAAGATCAGAGTTTGTGAACTCCATCTCCTCTTTGCTATTGTGATCAGCATATGTTGGAGCTTCCACAACAACAAGAAAATGAGGATGACAAAACCGATGACTGCAGATCTGCTCACGAGTTGACGATGACAATTCTTGAGATTTTGATGATCTCGGTGAAGCTTTGCTCGATTGACTGATTACAATGCACTTTTTGTACGAATGTGAGAGAGAGAGAGTGTTAGGCTTTTGAACATGGGGAGATGGAAGAGAGAGAGAAGAAAGATAGAGAGTGGAGGTGGGAGTTGTGTAAGAGAGATGGGTAAAAATAGAAATCATTTAATTATGAAATAGATTATGTTATTTATTTTTAATGTTTTTAAATTATACTTTTTATTTCTAAAGTGCAGTTAACATAGTTAAATCATTACAGTTTCTCTTATATTAAATTACTTTACAACCCAATACATACAATTTTCCTACCCTTTCTAACAACTTTAAAGGATGATTTTACCTTCGTGCTTTTCTAATCCTTCTATTACTCCTTTTCTTGGTCAGCAACCGGTTGCTCTTCCTCCTTGCTACGAGCTTTCCCAAGTGAAATATTCTCTACAAACTCTCTTCTTTTCAAGCCATGTGGGGCTGGGCTTGTCCCACAGAATTGGGTGCCGGTTTATGGACCATAAAGAAAAGTTCTTATTTTGTATATTATTATTATTATTATTATTATTATTATTATTATTATTATGAACTTTTTATTTATTTGCAATTGTTGTAATTTACTTTAAGATAGCCCTTTTTTTTTTTTTGAAAAGTAGAATATTATTAACTAAAACGTTAATACAAACTACACATTATAATGCGACAACCCTATAGTAGAATAGACACAATCCTCAACTATAACTGGATCCATCAGTACAATCTGATGATGGACAAGGGGAGAAATGCATGTTTGTGGCCTAAAAACAAGAAAGTACCTTAACACATCAACATCAAGCTTGCATAAGGCTCTTTTAAAATACCTCTACAATTGATGAAATCTTCGAATCAGTTGAGAGACATGATCTTGTAGCACAAAGGCTACTATTAACTTTACATGGACCAAGGCCTGATGATATTAACACCCTGCACAAATATGATTGTGGTGGGGACTTAAACACAAACCAAACAATAAAAAACAGCATCCACGTAGTGCATAGTGCACTGTTATTACATAGAAAAAATAACAAAATAAATTCACACAAAAGACAATTGAATTACCAAAGAAGAAACCACCATAAACAAGGTAGCCACCAAATAGCCGAGCAACACGGATTTGGAACCACCATGTAAAGGCCTCCACCTTACCAGCCCATGGGAACCACACACCGCCACCACCACCCCTTTTCAGGCCATATGCCTTGTCGGGGGCTTTGCAATGTCTTAGGGACCAAAACCCCCAAGCCATGGCACCTCTTGCATCCACCCGTGCCTCAGATTTAAGCAAAATGTTGTGTGAAATCTTCTTGCAAGTGTATGAGTTGAACAAGTAACAAAGTGTAAGTAATCGTTTCAACGAGAATTGCATTTGATTTTAAGTTAATTACTAAAATTGATAAACTCTAGAGTTTTTTTGAACAACCAATACTAAAACTAAAAAGTGGAAAATGAGAAAATCAATAAGAAAAATTAACGAAACTAAAATAAACAAAACAACACTCTAGAGGTCATATTTCACTTAATTAATTTCATTTGAATTAAATCGATCCTTTAATGGATTGTTTTTAATTGATGGAACTGTTAGTCGAAAGCACTAATTTGCCTTATAGATCCATTTATCCTAATTAAGATCCCTATATAAGGGGGAATACTAAATATAAATTCATTAAATTAAAGCACTTAAAGTGACTACACACACATTAAGGATCTATTACTATTCCAAAATGCATATAAAATACAATTATTGATTAAGACCTAATTTTTATTTTTCAATTTCAATCAAATCCAACAAAATCACTTAATTAGTAGCCAATTAATTAGGAGCATTAAACATACAATAGGATAAAAATTATTAACAATCATCAATCAATCTAAGAGCAAAAATAAAATTCAAAATCCATCAATTAAAATCCATTAGAACTCTAAAACAAAAACTAGTGCATAAATGAATTTAAAATTAAAATTAACCAAATTAAAGGTTCAAATAACATCATATTACAAAAATTAACCAGATAAAATAAGAAAGAAAAACCCATTAAAGATTGCTATTATCTTTATGATTTTTCGTCAATTTTTCTTTTCTTTATTAAATTCTTCAATGAGTCATCTCCCATGAATAATTTATTGAAATAAAAACCTAAAACTATAATCCTAACCTAAAAATCCTGAACAAATTTTTTTTAAT
Organism: Antiaris toxicaria; assembly: GCA_035233585.1. Classification (NCBI taxonomy): domain Eukaryota; kingdom Viridiplantae; phylum Streptophyta; class Magnoliopsida; order Rosales; family Moraceae; genus Antiaris; species Antiaris toxicaria. The sequence continues at coordinate 28,771,078 of CP141157.1, forward strand.
TTTTTTTCTTTTTCCTCTTCATTTTCCCTCTCTTTCTTCCTTTGGTTTGCTAATTGCCTCTCCAGTTCATCGTCCCTCACCCTCTAACTGGCCCACAAAAAACCCCCACCACTCCTTTTATCCTTCTCTCTTCACTTTTTCCTTTTTTCACGCTGCCAGCCACGGCTAATTTTTTTTGTTTGTCATTTGCGTAAGAGCCATGCGGCGGTTGGGAATTGGGCCGGCGGATAGATCTGGGGCGCTCTGTACGCGTGGCTGATGAAAGCTAACCAAGGAGGGCGAGCTCACGGGCTTCTCTCAGTACGCGACGCAGCGGATCCGCAGCTGCCGGAGTGTGGTTTATGGGTGTCTGCCTGCTACGCTCCCTTTCAGTAAATAGCGAGCACGCGCGCATCTGCACCCTCCACTGCCTGATTCCACGGTGTTGAAGACTGTGGGCTCGCGTGCATACTCCTAAACGCGGGTATGGTTGGCTTCGGAACTAGTTTTGAATTTTTATCATTTTTCTAATCTTTTTAATTAAATTTTCACCAAATTAGCCTACCCAAATAAGTAAAATTAAGTATTTAAAGGAGGTAGTATATAACAATATTTAAAAATTAATACTAACAAAAATAAAATAAAATAAAATTACAAAAAATAAAATAAATCAAAATAAATTAATCTAAATTAAAATAAAGATAAATTAAGCTAAATTAATTTAGAATAACTTAGAATTCAAAAAAAAAAAAAAAAGCCAATTCAATATGTAAAAATAGTGAAATAACTCTATTTTTATAGTGTTACCACAAAACTCCATGAATGATCTCCCTCTAATGAGCATCCAATCGGTTGCCTTCATTACCTTCAATGTTCTCTAACAAGTAGATCATAGACCACGATGTCTAGATCTATTGGCCGTCCCATCTTCCAACTATTCCAACCCAACTAACTCGCCCCGCCTCCGTCCCTCTGGCTCTGCAACCCACCTTGCCTCCAACACCTCCTTCGGATATTTAGATTGCCAGTTCTGAGGCTAAGAGCCTCCAACGAGCCAAGTGCCGTCTTGAAACTCTAGCCCCTATACTATAGTCCACCATGCAAACACTAGAGATAATACTCGAGAGAGAGAGCGTTTACAATGGGTCTATTGACACCCATACTTAATCCACCCACCACCAAAATTTTAAATTTTAACTATTACCTATTACACTCTTCTTTAATTCCAAAAAAGCCCTATACTCAAATTACAATTTTTTTTCTTTTTCTTCGCCTATCTTTTTTGTTTAACCAACCAAACTTCCTCTTCCTCCAAAATTCTTTATTAAAAAAAAAAACCAGTAACATCAATTCATTACTTATAAAAAAAAAAAAAAGGAACTTCAAGAATGATATTGTAAAGCATTATCCCACCCACTTTTCCATTCCCTTCGAAACAATCATACCTTTTATTAATTTTTTTCTTCTTGTCTTTTCTCCTCCTAATTTCTCATTTTTTTATTTGTTTAATTAATTTAACAACGAAAGAGAGGTTAAAGCAACAAAATCACCAAACTTGCCCTAACATAAGTAGAACATGGAATTTAAAATCCCATGACCAATGGCAACAAAAATTTTGCTTTCACTAATATATGAACAAGAGACAAAAATCAATTTTTTAGTATAAGAACAGTAAACAAAATCATCATTCACTGTTCCATACTTGGAGCTTTTATTTCATTAAAAAAAAAAAAGAAAAACCTATCATCATTCACTGCCCTTAAGATGATAGTAATTTTTTTTTTCTGTTGATTTTGATTAGTGTTGATTATTTTTGACGCATTATACTTAAAAGGTGTGTGAAGAGTACAATTTAAAACACTTTAATCCTTAAAAGGTAATTTTATGTAAGTGTAAGTGAGTTATAATATAATTTGTTAAAAAATGGTCAGAAGAGTAAACAGAAGAGTTTACATAGACCTCTCCTTTTAAATTGTATCTTGATTTCAATAGTTTTATTAATATTAAACAACTTATTCAATTTTATATATTACAAATTGTATTTATATATAAGCTAATTTATAATGCCTTTTACTAGTGAATTCTTCGATTTATTCCAAGTCTGTGGACCATCTTCTCCACATTTAATCTTAAGTATCCTTTGAAGAATGCTTCAAAGTAAATCTTAGGAATATTGTGCTATCAATAATAATTTTAGAATTTGTATTATTTTATAATATCAAATAAAAAGTAATTCCAGGATAAAAATCTGAATTAAGCGGCAAAATTCCTTGATATATGTGCTAAAAGGGGCTATTTCCACAATTTCTTATTAAATCTTTCTCTTCTCTTGTTATTTTATTATTATAATATATAAGAATAATAAAATTAATATTCCTAGTCCAGGGGTCATTTTCTCCACATTAAATCTTTCTCTTCTCATGATACTTTTAACATGAAGATATTTAACGTAAATATGCTTACGTCAACGAGCTAAAAATAAAGAATTTATTGGTAAAAAGTACTATAAATTGGCTTACATACAAATACAAATTAAAATATACAAAATTAAATAAATTGCCTAATACTATCAAATCTACTAAGATCAGAACATATCATTCATTACAATAATTATTAATAAGTTAAAAGTTCCAAATAATATAATAATTATGTACAAAACAACTATTAGGAAATGCCCTAAGTATTAGAGACATTTTGATGTATTTATTTTGAACTGGATAATAAAATTATATATAGAGGTTATTCATTACATTGCTGTTTGTCCTCAATTTTATTTACATGTTAAAGTAAATGTAAGCAAATATGGCTCCCTGACTGCTTGTGTTAAAACTGTTAGAACGTTGCATGCAATGGACTTTTGTATGCGAGAAGACAATGTTCTAAAGTAAGCGGTCTAAACTAAGGTCTGTAGCCTACGGGGTTAGATCGAGCATCTAACTCATGTTAAGACTATTATATTGTCTAAAGCCATGGTAGGGACGGTTTGTCTTGACTGTCTGGAGCATAGACTCCCAAGTAGAGACATAGATATGTTGTTTGGTAGTGACATATTAGACCGGGACTAAAGTGTGATTGATCTACATAGTCCGTTATGAGTGGATCGATCTGCTTTTGACATTCATTGTGCTGTAACCTTAATCCTGAGTGGATGAACAGCTTCATGTATATGACTTGTGTACTTTGATGTTCTAATGGCTAAAGCATCTTAGAGGTAGTAAGCTTATAGACCGGTTCGTTAGGTGCATGACTTGTATACGATGAAGAGTTTGTTTATAGATATCAGAATCATAGCTCTAATAAGGAGTTAAGGGTATCCTCTTAAAGGCATTATACTAGATGTGAAAATGGACAAGGCCTTAGGTCGTCTACTGGGCAGATGACTTCTTATTCACATATGGTGAATAATCATTTTCTTTATTCGGTAGTATAAAAGAACTTTAAGATAGCCTGATCAGTAGGATTGAACAGACTATGACCTAAGGCTGATCATGGATATCATATGAGAGTTCTGCATACATGACAAAGTTATTGGACGATAGCTAGTCATAGGCTTACGTAATACGGTATATAATTGAGAGTTCAGTTTCAGGTTTATAGTAGTGTGACTCTGAAATTAGTGATCATATGATTGAGTTGTTCGGTAAAGAATGATGTTCATATGGATTCACGGGAGCCCGATTATATATGTCCAATTGGTCCCTCTACTAGCTCCACATAATTCTTTAACGTTTGGCAAATTGATTTGTGTATGCTATTGGCTGGTTGATTATGCATGGATGGTGTGACATAAGATTAGGATGGTGGACAAGATTCTCTCCGGTTGGATTCAGATTTTATTTTGGATAATAGAGTACATAATTATTTGAACTCCAAATAAAGTTACCATGATTTTATTTGAGATTAGATTGGAGTTGTAAAAAATTATCCATAAGAACAAGAATTTGAAATACAACTGTTTTGTGGATTTTGAAATTTGAATTTTGAATTTTGAATTTGAAATTTAAATTTGAAATTCGAATTTGAAATTTGAATTTGAAATTTGAAATTTGAATTTGAAATTTGAAATTTGAAATTTAAAATTTGAAATTTAAATTTAAATTTGAAATTTGAAATTCAAATTTTGAATCACAGTTCAAGTAGGATTCGAATTTCTTGTGGTAAATCCACAAGGAATGAAATTCGAATTTGAGTTGGATATGGAGAGGAAAATCTTGTTTGAATCCTACTTGAATTTTGAATCCAAATTCTAACAAACTTGGTTGAAAATTTTGAGGATTATCCTCAAGGAATTTTCGGTTTTTTTGTGGATAAGGTTCAGGGAAAAATTCAAGTTTCAATCGCAGTTGAATTTGAATTCTCTACTCCCTAGATTGTGGCCGAAATTTTGAGGGCATATCTCATGTAGATTTTCTGTTATTTTGGATAAGGATGAGATAAAATTCAAGCTTGATAATCATAGTGGAATTTTGATTCTCTCCCTATTATTTGTGGCCGAAAATTTGGATGAAATCTCAAGATAGATTTTTGGATTTTTAGTTGGATAATGATGAGATAAAATTCTAGTTAAAATCCTGTTTGAATTTTGAACACAAAATCTTGAATATGGCCGAATTCTTTTGGTGGATTTTGGCTTGAAAATTTCAGATTTTTTTTTTTGTGTGTGGATAAGGGAGAAAATCTTCTCCTAATCCAATTCGAATTCAGAGGATCACCTCATACAAGTCTATAAATAGAGGTCCTGCCACTCCAGTTCTCTTAGACCACAGACTTTCAGGTGAGCAGGCTTATTGTTGCATAACTCACCGTGACAATAAGTTCTTTAGAGATCTAGGTGGTCGGAAAAAGACTAGCAGTGCTAGCATACCGATCGAGGTTCAGAGTGCCCACACACTTAGCCATTCGGGGATTGGAGAATAGTAGAGAATGCTAGTCGGTTGAAGCCCTCCGGTCATTCTCCTCCTGCAGATTGGCGTCCTTGAGGTACGAGTTTAAATTGTTGTTGATTTATTGAATATGGCATCATGAGATATTTAACGATCTTAAAAAAATTTTATTGTTCCGCTGCACCACTCTGATACGTTTTGAATTTGAAATTTAAATTTTTGAGATTTAAATTTTAAATAATTCATGGGATGAGAAATAAATGGAGAGGCTACATAAAGATGGATACAAGAAGACAGAACAAAATTCAAGACTCAAAGAATGCTTTGGATGGAATTTTATAATCTTTATTTTCTTTATTCTAGGATGAACCATGACTTGGTTATTCTATCTATTATTTTTTTTGTGATATGTCATGGATGTATAAATATGTATTGATGGATGTTTTATATGCATATTTAATAACATGTCATATAGGATAGGTGAATACCGCTCATACTATATTGATCATACATATTTGTCAAAACTTGCATGTTTTTCAAAATATTGAGTGGGAGAGGGTTTCAAACAAAACCCATGGCCTCCATTGTTGATCCATATGTGAAAGGATGGTAACACCTCGCATCAGTTCAGCCTTGACCACACCCCTCGGTAGGTGTTTACCGCCGCCAGTATACTAGGTTGGATCTCCTATGTGGAAAACGTGTTCGGGTACGATCCTATTCATGACCACCCCTCGGTGGCTTGGTAGGACGTGGATCGAGCTACATAAACAATGGTTATACACTCAAGACTCGTTTAGTTATTAACCTTCCCTAGAAGCTCTGTTAACTAAACTGGTGGCCAAAATAAGCGGTTATTAATATATGTCTTATCCTTGGAGGATTTAAGGTAACATATATTAATTGGACGGATCCATGTTCCGACTATTTGTTTCATGACCACCCCTCGGTGGCTTGGGGCAATAGGTGTTGAGAATTACCGTTGCAATGCTACATGTTTTTCAAGTTTCATGTAGGAACATACTTGTATGTTTTATTTGCTAAATTATCTGTATATTTGCTTGGGCTTTGTAATGATGTCTATATAATTTTATTTTAGTTCAAAATGTCACCGACACCCCTCATTTCAATACTTATCGAGAACAAACTGAATGGCGATAATTATAAAGACTGGAAAAGAAATCTGTTGATAGTTCTTAGCTGCGAGAGACACAAGTTCGTACTGGACGAATCATGCCCACCTGGGCCCAAACCTGACACACCGCTTGAGGAAATCTCGGTTGCTTATACTCGTTGGAGAGAATCTAATGAGATAGCTCGGTACTATATATTGGCTAGCATGACGAGTGCTTTACAAAAGCAGCATGAGACTTATCAAGTTGCTGGGGAGATCATGGAAAATCTGGAGGACATGTTCGGAGGCCAAGAAAAATTGGCTCGATAGTCTGCTATCACCAGTATTATGAACTCCAGGCAAAAGGCGGGTACTCCGGTGAAGGACCATATGATCACTCTAATGGGATTCTTCACTAAGGCTGCCAAGAACGGTGCTGAATTGGACTACAACACCCAGATCGAGATAGTATTCAAAACTCTGTCTAAAAATTTTGTGGGGTTTAAGGCCGCACACAATCTGGCGACAAGGGAGTTAAGACTAACTGAGCTCATGAAGCAACTCCAAGCTTATGAGTGGATGATCAGGGATGGGGATGCGGTCCAACCCAAAGGAGATGCCAATTTGGCGAAATCTTCCAAACCCTCACGGAAGAGGAAGAGGCCAAATCAGAAGCAAGCGGCTTCCAGTTCTTCTAATCCTCCTGTCTCAAATGGGAAGAAGAAGAAGAAGAACAAGAAGCCCAGGGACCCTAAAAAGTCCAAGTGCTTCCGCTGTGGAAAGGTAGGTCACTTCAAGAAGGCTTGTCAGGAATTCCTAACTGCCAAGGGCAAGAAAGGTAAAGAACTTCACTACTTAGAAGCGTGTTTGGTGGAAGAATCGAAAGACACTTGGGTTATTGATTAAGGCGCCACTAATCATGTTTGTGTTTCTTTACAGGGGTTCGTGGAAACGAGAAGTCTACATGATTAGAGCCTCTCGTTGCAGACTGGAGACGGTAGCTTGGTGGTGACTGAGGCAGTGGGAGATATTTAACTTTACTTTGATGAATTTAGGATTATTTTATTGAAAGACTGTTTTTATGTTCCTAATTTTAGGAGGAACCTTATATCGGTAACTTGTTTAATAAAGCATTCTTATTCAGTTTCTTTTAGTAAAAGAGTTGATATTCGTAGAAATAAGTCTTTTATCTGTTCTGGATGGATGGATGGAAACCTACATTTGATCAAATCAAAGATGTACTCACTGCTTGACACCGAATTAATAGATAACTCTAAAAGGTTGAAAGTTTCTCACTCTAACAAGGCGTATCTTTAGCATTTAAGACTTGGTCATATTAATCAGGATAGGATTCAAAAGTTGGTGAAAGACGGTCTTCTAGAATCTCTGGGGGAGGTATGTCTTCCTCAATGTAAGTCTTGTCTTGAGGGAAAGATGACTAAGAGCTCTTTTAGAGCTAAGGGTACTAGGGCTCAGGAACTCTTAGAAATTATACACACTGACGTATGTGGCCCCATGAACGTCACAGCACGAGGAGGGTTCGAGTATTATGTCTCCTTTATAGACGATTACTCGAGGTATGGATATATGTATCTGATACACCGCAAGAGCGAAACCTTTGACAAGTTCAAAGAGTATCGTGCAGAAGTGGAAAAGCAATTGGATAAATCCATAAAGACACTTCGATTTGATCGAGGTGTCGAATACCTCTTTGACGAATTTCTAGGACATTTTGTAGAGAACGGGATATTATTCCAATTGACTGCACCTAGTACTCCACAACAGAATAGTGTAGTTGAAAGTAGAAACAGGACCTTGTTGGATATAGTATTGTCCATGATGAGTTATTCAACACTGCTATTATCATTCTGGGGATATGCTTTACAAACGGCGTGCTATATGCTAAACCAAGTTTCAAGCAAGTCAATTCCCAGGACTCCGTATGAATTGTGGCATGGCAGGAAGCCCGCCCTTGGACATATGAGAATATGGGGCTGCCCGACACATGTACTGGATGGGGATACGAAGAAGTTGGAATCAAGATCAGAATTGTGCGTGTTTGTAGGGTATCCAAAGGGAACTAAGGGAGGTATATTCTATAATCCGAAGGAACAAAAAGTCATTGTTTCAACCCATGCGACATTCTTGGAGGAAAGTCACATGAATGACTTTAAGTCTCGAAGCAAAGTGGTGCTAGAGGAGTTATCGGGTGAAAGAATTGCTCCACAGGTTTCGGTCTTGGATGCAAGTCCGAGTTTCGGTGAAAGACTTGCAGACGATCAACAATTTAGGGTGCCTCGTCGTAGTGGAAGGATTTCGAAGAAACCTAATTTCTTCATGTATGATGCTGAGGTATACCAGGTCGAGACTCATGAGCATGAGGATGATCCGATCACTTATGATGAAGCTATAAATGATGTTGATTCTAAATCTTGGAAACATGCTATGAACAATGAGATGAATTCTATGAAATCCAACTCTATTTGGGAACTTGTAGATTTGCCGGATGGGATAAAACCCATTGGATGCAAATGGGTCTACAAAAGAAAGAAGGATGCGAAAGGGAGAGTGAAAACTTTTAAAGCTAGACTAGTTGCAAAGGGGTACACGCAAAAGGCTGGAATCGATTACGATGAAACCTTTTCGCCTGTTGCTATGCTGAAGTCTATCCATATTCTTCTGTTCGTTGCTACGGCTCTCGATTACGAGATCTGACAAATGGATGTCAAGACGGCATTCTTGAATGGCCATCTTGAGGAGTGTGCCTACATGATACAGCCCGAAGGGTTCGTAGCGAAAGGCCAAGGAAGGAAAGTCTGCAAGTTGCTTAGATCCATTTATGGATTAGAGCAAGCATCCCGCTCATGGAACCAGAGATTTGATCAAGTGATCAAGACATTCGGTTTTGAGCAGAACGTTAATGAACCCTATGTTTATAAACATATTAAGGATGGAAAAGTGGTCTTTCTGGTACTCTATGTCGATAATATACTACTCATTGGGAATGATGTAGGGAACTTATCATCGGTCAAGCTTTGGTTGCACCAATAGTTTGACATGAAGGACTTTAGAGAAGCTAATTATGTTCTAGGCATTCGTCTTTTCAGAGATCGAAAGAACAAAATAATAGCATTATCCCAAGTTTCATACATAGATAAAATAATTGACAAATATGCAATGTAAGAGGCAAAGAAAGGTTCACAACCTTCTATTACCGGTTTAACTCTTTCATTGGATGACTGTCCAAAGACATAGGAAGAAAGAGAGCGTATGAATAAGGTCTCTTATGCATCCGTTGTAGGTAGCTTTATGTACGTTATGCTTTGCACTCGTCCGGACATATGTTTTGCAGTAGGTATGATGAGTCAATATCAAGCGAATCCTAGAACCAAGCACTGGCAAGCAGTGAAGCATATACTCAAGTATCTTAAGAGAATGAGGGATTATATACTGGTGTATTCTGGAGGGGACCTAACGCCCGTAGGATACACAGACTCAGACTTACAGACTTACAAGGATTCGAGGAAATCGACATCAGGATCAGTGTTCTTGCTCGGAGGAGGCGCCATTGTGTGGAGGAGCATGAAATAAGGTTACACAGCTGACTTTACTATAGAGGCTGAGTATGTGGCTGTGGCTGAGGCATCTAAAAAAGCGGTTTAGCTCCGTAAGTTCTTTAGAGACCTTGAGGTCATTCCGGGTGTTGACAAGCCTATCACACTTTATTATGATAACACTGGGGCTATTGCCAACACAAGGGAATCTAGGCACCACAAGAGGACCAAGCACATAGATCGGAGGTATCACATTATTAAAGGTACGTGGAAACAGGACAAGTAGATGTATATAAGATCGCGTCCGAGGACAACATTACCGATCCCTTTACTAAGACTTTGGTGGCTAGAAGCTTTGAGAGACATGTAAAGGCGATGGGGATGCGTAACATGGCACATCTGCTGGCTTAGGGCAAGTAGGAGATTGTTAGGAAATACCCTAAGCATTAGAGACATTTTGATGTATTTATTTTGAACTAGATAATAAAATTATATATAGAGATTATTCATTACATTACTATTTGTCCTCAATTTTATTTACATGTTAAAGTAAATGTAAGCAAATATGACTCTCTGACTGCTTGTGTTGAAATTGTTAGAACGTTGCATGCAATGGGCTTTTGTATACGAGAAGACAATGTTCTAAAGTAAGCGGTCTAAACTAAGGTCTATAGTCTATGGGGTTAGACCGAGTATCTACCTCATGTTAAGACTATTATATTGTCTAAAACCATGGTGGGGACGGTTTGTCTTAACTGTCTGGAGTATAGACTCCCAAGTAGAGACATAGATATGTTACTTAGTGGTGACATATTAGACTGGGACTAAAGCGTGATTGATCTACATAGTCTGTTATGAGTAGATCGATCTGCTTTTAATGTTCATTGTGCTGTAACCTTAATCCTAAGTAGATGAACAGCTTCATGTATGTGACTTGTGTACTTTGATGTTCTAATGGCTAAAGCGTCTCAGAGGTAGTAAGCTTATAGACCGGTTCGTTGGGTGTATGACTTGTATACGATGAAGGGTTTGTTTACAGATATCGGAATCATAACTCTAATAAGGAGTTAAGGGTATCCTCTTAAAGGCATTATACTGGATGTGAAAATGGACAAGGTCTTGGGTCGTCTGCTAGGCGGATGACTTCTTATTCATATATGTTGAATAATCGATTTCTTCATTCAGTAGTATAATGGAACTTTAAGATAGCCTGATCAGTAGGATTGAACGGACTATGACCTAAGGCTGATCATGGATATCATATGAGGGTTCTGCATACATGAAAAGGTCATTGGACGATAGCTTGTCACAGGCTTACGTAATACGGTATATAATTGGGAGTTCAGTTTCAGGTTTATAGTGATGTGACTCTGAAATTAGTGATCATATGATTGAGTTATTCAGTAAAGAATGATGATCATATGAATTTGCGGGAGCCTAATTATATATGTCCAATTGGTCCCTCTACTAGCTCCACATAATTCCTTAACGTTTGGCAAATTGATTTGTGTATGCTATTGGCTGGTTGATTATGCATGGATAGTGTGACATAGGATTAGGATGGTGGACAAGATTCTCTCCGGTTAGATTCAGATTTTGTTTTGGAGAATAAAGTACATAATTATTCGAACTCTAAATAAAGTTGCCATGATTTTATTTGAAATTGGATTGGAGTTGTAAAAAATTATCCATGAGAACAAGAATTTGAAATACAACTGTTTTGTGGATTTTGAAATTTGAATTTTGAATTTTGAATTTGAAATTTGAATTTGAATTTGAAATTTAAAATTTGAATTTGAAATTTAAATTTGAAATTTGAAATTCAAATTTTGAATCACAGTCCAAGTAAGATTCGAATTTCTTGTGGTAAATTCACAAGGAATGAAATTCGAATTTGAGTTGGATATGGAGAGGAAAATCTTGTTTGAATCCTACTTGAATTTTGAATCCAAATCCTAACAAACGTGGTCGAAAATTTTGAGGATTATCCTCGTGGAATTTTCGGTTTTTTTGTGGATAAGGTTCAGGGAAAAATTCAAGTTTCAAACCCAGTTGAATTTGGATTCTCTCCTCCCTAGATTGTGGCTGAAATTTTGAGGGCATATCTCATGTAGATTTTCGGTTATTTTGGATAAGGATGAGATAAAATTCAAGCTTGAAAATCATAGTGGAATTTTGATTCTCTCCCTATTATTTGTGGCCGAAAATTTGGAGGAAATCTCAAGATGGATATTCGGATTTTTATTTGGATAATGATGAGATAAAATTCTAGTTAAAATCATGTTTGAATTTTGAACATAAAATCTTGAATATGGTCGAATTCTTTTGGTGGATTTTGGCTTGAAAATTTCGAATTTTTTTTTTGTGTGTGGATAAGGGAGAAAATCTTCTCCTAATTCAATTCGAATTCAGAGGATCACCTCATGCAAGTCTATAAATAGAGGTCCTACCACTCCAGTTCTCTAAGACTACAGACTCTCAGGTGAGCAGGCTTATTGTTGTATAACTCACCGTGACAATAAGTTCTTTAGAGATCTGAGTGGTCGGAAAAAGACTAGCAGTACTAGCATACTGATCGAGGTTCAGAGTGCCCACACACTCAGCTATTTAGGAATTGGAGAATAGTAGATAAGGCTAGTTGGTTGAAGCCCTTCGGTCATTCTCCTCCTGCAGATTGGCGTCCTTGAGGTATGAGTTTAAATTGTTGTTGGTTTATTGTATATGACATCATGAGATATTTAACGATCTTAAAAAATTTTTATTGTTCCGCTGCGTCATTCTGATACGTTTTTATCGATTTATTTCCTACAACAACAAATTTCCTTTGAGAAATTATTCAATAGACGTGTCATCATACTTATGTGGTACACCCAATTTAATTAAAATTTAACATTTGGAAGATTTGTTTATATCAGCTTTCTATAATTGCATTTCTCTTTCCTACTGTGTATTATATTAATTACTAATTTAAAATCTCTATAAATATTCTATTTAAAATTTCTTAATATGTAAAATTTCTATGTGGCGACCCCCCCCACGTACGTTACCATACCAACCAGTCGAGCTCTGACGCCGACCGCGATGGCTGGCAACCTCGTGGGTCGTCATCCTCTTACTTAACTTAACTTTCCATTCTTAACGTTCTCATCTTATAGCGGAAGCAATTTCTATAGCAAATTTTTTTTTACATACTATACCTATCTTTATCATACTCTTATAACACATATTTCACAACTTTCTTTCTTTCTTTCATCTTCCTTTTTGAACGCTCAGCGAAAGACTCATGGTAGTACCATACCCTCGCCCAGTCCCTTGGCACGTGCAGATCCGTCCGTTGTCCATCATATTACTTTAAATAAACACGTTGCTTACCTGCAACATATAAACAACTAATGAGCTAGATGCTCAGTAAGTTCAAACATACATTCATTAACTTATAAATACTAGTAATATATATTATTACTAGAATATATGATAGCACATATATACACATCATATACATCGTTTATACATATCCTCAAAACATAACATAAAATATGAGCTTCATCATGCTCGTTTATCTCTTCGTTCATCGTTCTTATCATTCTATCGATTATCTCTTATCATTCTAATCCAATCTTTTCATTTCTTTGCTTTTCATTCCTATCATTTCTTAACTTTCTGTTCTAAACCTTTATAACTTTTCTATCGCTTCATCATCATCTCTTAACATTTCATATCTTAAAGCTAGTAACATATACACTAGCACAACATCACGTAAAAACGTGTCATTCCATACATATAACATCAAACACATCACATCACATATATAATTCTATCATGTTCTTTTAACTTCGTTTTATTATTTTTCATTGATTTCATTGTGTTGTTCTTTCATATCGTTCGTTTCTTTTCTTTTCTTTTCGTATCATTTTTTTTTCTTTTCTTTCCACTCTCTTTTTCCTTGTTTTTTTTTTTCTCACGCACTCTCTTTTCTTTTCTTTTCACGCACTCTCTTTTCTTTTCTTTTCACGCTCTTTTCCTTTCTTTTCTTTTCACGCTCTTTTCCTTTCTTTTCTTTTCTTTCCTTTTCACTCTTCTTTCGTTTGTTTTCTTTCCACTTTCCTTTGGTTGGGCCCGTTGTTGGACGTACCTAGTTGCGCGCGGACAGTGGGAGGAGGGGGAGCTACCCACCAACCTACCTCACAGTCACATAAAACCTCACCTTCGGGGCTGGTCCAACCTATAATCTACCACCTTAGGGGTAGCGCCACATCTACGCGGAGGATATAGACCGGAAGTCTCGACCTTGTAGGGAGACCGGTACGCCAACAACTTAAGTTTTCAGTCTTATTATCTAGTAAGCTTTTATTTTTCTTATATTGATTTTTCGTTGAACATCTTTTTCTTTCAAAAGCATAGCACATATAACACATATTACTTATATAACATCACATCACATCACATCACATCATAACAAACAAAAAACATGTTTTGTTACGTGTAGACAATTATTCTTTGTTCGTCTTATCATTTGCATCATTCCATCAATCATAGCCTATCGATCATAGCCTATCGTTATATTCCATCAATCACATCTTATCGTTATGTTCTAATCCTTTCATCATACCTTTCATCATAACCTATCATTGTTTTTCTTTCTTGTCTAACTCTTTGCTTTCATATCATTTTTCATAAAACATTCATCATACCTTTTATCATAATCTATCATTGTTTTTATTTCTTGTCTAACTCTTTGCTTTCATATCATTTTTTTATAAAACATCTATTCTTTCGTCCTCATAAAACATCCATTTCTAAATTCTTTTCCTCACCGATCATAATTGCTCTATCAATCATAACTTATTTTCCATAAAACTTTTCATAAACACCTATTCTTTCCTTTCATATCTCATCTCTTTCCTATGCATTCTATCATAATATTCTCATTCTTACTCTTTCCATTCCTTTATCCCTCTTTATCACATCGTTACTCTCATAAAGCTTCTATGACACCTTTCCTTCGTAAATTCAATATATACATATATTTATATATATATTTTTATAAATTAATTATTAAAACATATCTTTTAACATCATCATAGCATTGCTATAGCATCATCATAAATCACATCATGACATATACATACAAAACATATAATACTATAAGCTTGTTCATAGTTGCAGACGGGTAAATGTCTGAACTTACTCATAGCGTGCTTATCCTTTCCTTAGGATCCATCGATGTCCTTCGTCGCTTCTGGATTGGGTTCCTACAGACAAGTTTTGTCCGTTAATCACATTTTCATTTATAGCTTTTATTTTATTAAAAAGCTTGATTCTGATCTTATAACCCTTAATTATAGCCTTAGGACAGCTTTCTAAACCTTAATGGCCCTTTTCGAATTTTTCTCCAACTTTTTGAAAAATTACGATTTTACCCCTAACTTTTGACGAAATTACAATTTTGCCCTTGACGTGATTTTTCATAACTTAAACCTCAATTTTGGCTTTTACAAACTTCATTAACCTATTCCAAGGTCACTGGGGCTCTTTTCCCATAATTTGAGAATCTTTGGGCAAAATGACCGTTTTGCCCCTGATGGGTCGTTTAACCATAACAATTTCATTTTCATACTTAGGCTGGATTTTCTAAACCCAAAATCATTTAATTAACTTTCTAAATCTTATCGGACCTTTTCCGGATCAATTCTTATCATTTTACCAATTTTCACATTCCCGGCTCTCGGGAAGTACTATTCTGACCTAAAAGTCGGTTTCATGTTTTCCTTACGTTCTAGGGTTTCGAAGGGTCGGTTTACTAGTCGTACCTTACCCATTCCTTTTTCCATGCCTTAATTCCTCGAGGGGGCTCGGGTTCCCTTCCCGATCATATTTTTACCCCTCGTTTCCCATTTTACCCCTGGTGTCATTTTTTTAGAAATTTCGGCAGTATTTCCGCTTAATTTTTGAGGTTCCAGCGTTTAGGAAACGCCTGAAAACCATCTATCCTGATCTAATTCTATCACGTACTATACCAGAGGCCTAGATTTTACGTAAAACTCATACCGTTTACGTAAAATCATTACATTATCACATATTTTTCTTTTTCTCCATTTCAGCCATTTTCTTCTTTTTTACATACATTCTTTTCCACATTTTTCATACCAAAAATCATAAAATCATATAACAGTCCCAAACAATTAAATTGCGGAACGTAAAGGGGTCAGGATTTATACCGAATTGCAGTCCGGTCTCGACGGCATAAACCCTAATTCCTCGTTCTTCATATTTGAGGTCCCGTCTTGCAAATCCGACTCCGCGGATGCGTCCGGAACGTCGAAAATAGGCTAACGGGCCAAACTTGCATTTTCGGTCAACGGTCGCCATTGACCGGCGTTGACCGGCGGCGACGGCGGTGACGGTGGCAAGTGGGTAGTCCATCTTGAAGATCTCGACGAGAGGAATCCATTGGTGGCTTCAATTTCACATTTGGAGCCCCCAGTCGCCGGAAAATCCCCCCGAAAGTCACGGCCACGGCGGCGACGGTGGAGCTCCGCCGTGCCGGACTTTTTTCCCGAAATTGATTGAGGGCTTTTGCTCCCCTCTTCACGGCGACCATTTCTGCACTGGTGGTGCAGCTCAACATCGCCGGAAACGACGGGTTTCACGGCGGCGACGGCGACGTCGACGGGCGGAGTTGGGCGGCGCGATTCGGCGGCCGTTGGGCTGAAACTCCACCTGGGTTTTGTTCTACTCTTCACCACGAGTCTTTTGGGACCGGTTTCAGCTTGATCGGACGTCGGACGGCGAAGATATCGACGATCGAAATTTCCGGTGGCCGACGGCTTCGGGCGGCGCGTGCGCTCTCCTCCGGCGTCGGTTCTGTCGACTCGGCACACCGTTGAACTCAGCTCGGCGAGAGCTTTCCAACGGTGCCGGCGGTGTCGAAAACGGACACCGTTTCTGGTGATCGGTTACTATTCATCAATGGGGGTAGAGAGAGAAAGAGAAATGAGGAGAGAGAGTATACATGGACAAATGAGGAAATTCCACTTTTTCCCGCTCTTTATATACTTTCTCACCCAAAATTTCAACATGGGCTATCCTGACTAATTTCGGCGTTCTGAATCCAAATATATCAATTTTATTTTCATCTGAGGTCATTTCGACCAATTTCCGATACTGTGAATTTTTGGTCAAAAATTACCCTTGTGCTCAATTATCAAATTTGAGCGTGCTGATAGGCTATCCTGACTAGTTTCGGTGTGCTGAACCCAGATTTATCAGTTTTATATCAAGATAATATCATCTTGACCTACTTTCTGATACTGTGAGTGGCACACACGTGCACACACATAATATCACTATTACTCATTTTTCATCCTTTAACATTGTTAGAACATTTTATTTTAATTCTAAACAATATTAAATCACTTAATTTCACATTTTAACGCTAAAATTCATTGTGTAATTATTTCCCGAAAAATGTGAATTTTCCCGGTTGTTACATTCTACTTAATAGGTGTACCATATAAACATAATGGTATAATACACTCAATCCATTAAATAATTTCTCCTTTTATTAATATAAAATACTAATAGGTTTAACTATCTGATTAAAACTTTTTTTTTCTTTGAAAGTGAAATGGATGCCTTTTATTAATTTACAGCCAATTCCGCACTTACAATATCAGCAATAATATCAGGACAAGCATCCAACCAAAAACAATCCCCATTAAAGGTAAGCGCATACTTTGCCAATGTGTGGGCAACCATATTACGTTGTGTCATGACATGATCACACAAACCACCACCAACTTCCTCCATCAAAACCTTGACGTGGTTTATGATCGGACTCTCAGTAGTAAACAAAGCATCCTTGATAATCGCTTGAACCACCTGGATAGAGTCACTTTCCATACAAGGGACAACTAGCTCTCTATGCTTTGCAAACTAGAGGCCTTCTCCCAATGCCAGACATTCTGCAGCAAAGGGCGAAAAAGGGCCTGCCAATATCTCCGTAAACAAGCCAAGAATGCGCCCTCCTGAGTCACGAATAATACCTCTAACACCTATAGCATCCCTATCACTGAACACCAAAGCATCAAAATTTAGCTTCAGTGAACTAGCAACAGGGTATTCCATTGAGGAACGCCTCCATCGGGCATGTTTCCTTTCCGACCCCCCATTCTTAAGTAGCCCGGTAATCTCTCAACCACATATAAGCAGCTGCAAGGATATCTGATGCCTCACGAAGCCGTTCACCATGAGTGAATTGACTCTTGTCTTTCCACACAAACCAAAGCACCATGGCAAAAATTTCAAACATGTCTTTCTTCTTTGTCTTATACATAGCCAACAGCAAATAGTCAAGCCTATCACCTTTAAATCTAGTTAATTTTTCCCAAAAAAACACTTTCACTCTAGATTCTACAAGCCACATCACAAGCAATTAGAGCATAAAAGGAGGCCTCCTTACTGTTGAGATAGCGATGACAACCTACTTGCACTCTAATTCCCCGGTTAGCAAGGTTAGACCATGAGGGCAAAATATTTTTGGAAAGCCCTTGAAATATAGATCTTAACCTTACTAGGGATCTTTAAGTGCCACAAAAACTTCCACCAATGTTAATTAGCACCCCTTAGAGAAATTAGTCACAAATTTTGCCTGCATTGGTGAATGGTACCTGATTTAACAGAGTAGCAGCCTTTTCTGTCATAGTGCCAGATCCACATGTCTTTTGCTCGGAAACGACCAACTGGTATGCTCCTAATCACCTCCAAATCCAGCTAAAGAAAACTAGAGTTGAACAGGTCTACATTCCATCCCATACTACCCACGGAAGAGTCATTTAGAAAACAAAAAATTAACCAGTCTTTTTTACTAGCCATCGGCTTGGAAACCACCTTAAAAGACGATGGTCGTGGTAACCAAGGATCATCAAAAGCCCGAACCTTACTTTGTCTCCAATCCTCCACCACAATCCCATCTGTAGAAGTTACCACACCAAGAGAAAACTCCTCCAAATAAAAGAGGGGTTTTTTCCACACCCAGCTTCCAAAAAATTGCAATTGAGCAAATAGCGAGCTTTAAGTACACAAATCACTAGAGATTCCGGATTAAGAAGAAGCTACCAACACTGTTTTGCCAGCAAGCTTGGTTGAAGACTTCTATAACCTGAAAGCCAAGTCCACCATATGCGTTAGGGGCACAAAGCCTATCCCAAGACCACCAATGAAGCTTGCATTTGGAATCATCCCCACCCCACCAGAAACACACAATAATACTTTAGAGATCACGACAAAGAGTAGCTGGCAACCTGAACACACTTATTGTGTAATTTGGAATCGCCAACGCCACCGCCTTGATTAGAATTTTTTTTCCTCCTCGGGAAAATAATTTCCACTTCCATTTCTGGAGCTTCTTGCTCACCCTCTCCTAGATTTTCCGGAAAGTTTGCTTTTTGTTCTTTCCAACCAAAGTTGCGAGTCCCAAATAAAGCTCATGGGTCCAAGCCGTATCAAGTCCCAACACCTGCTGTAACAGCCTTCGCCTTTCATCTTCCACATTAGGACTAAATGTAATAAATGATTTTTGAAAATTAATACTCTGGCCCAAAGCTTTATAATACCATTTAGGATATCTTTCACCTTTCCACACTCTAAAGCTTCCGCCTTGCAGAAAACTAAACTATCATTTACAAAAAATAGGCGACTGATTCTTGGCCCATATTTAGAGCATCTAAAACTAATGATTTCTCCTTGTTCTTCAGCTCTCCTGATAAAAGCAGATAATCTTTCGCACAAATAAAAAATAAATAAGGGGAAGTGAACAACCCTGTCTAAATCCCTCATGTGCTCTAACATCCCTAAACGGCTCCCCATTAAATATAAAAGAAAACTTAGCAGACGAGATGTACGACATGACCACAGAAATCCACTGATCACCAAAACCCAACTTTTCCATCATGCTCCTGATGAAACTCCATTGAACCCTATCATAAGCCTTGCTCATATAAAGTTTCGGAGCAAGCAATCCTTTTCTCCCATTATCCTTCCTTTTTAACGAGTGCATTAGTTCAAAAGCCACCACCACTACATTATCAGAAATCAGTCTTAAACGCCTTTGTGATAATCTTGTACACCATATTGCACAAACTAATAGGATGGAATTCAGTCACTTTCTTGGGCTTCTTTGTCTTCAGAATCAGGCACATATAGGTTGCTTTCCAACCCTCTATTGCTTCACCATGATTCAAAACTTCAAGACAAGGATTGGTTATATCATCCCCAACAATGCTCCAATTTTTCTGGAAAATAGAAGCATGGAAACCATTCGGCCCTAGGGCTTTATTACCATCCATCTCATATGGAGCTTTCTTGATCTCAGAAGTTACAAATGCCTCTTATATCTTTTGTCTCTCTGTTAACAACCGATTACAGCTTATCAAGAACAAAGCTTACTACTACTTCCAAAGGATTATTGGATGCAAAAATATTGCCAAATAGTCCTCAACGATTGAAGCTATCTCATCCTCACTTGTTCTCAAAATCCCTTTCTCATCCTCCAAACCTTTAATCTCATTTCTAGTCTCCCACACCTAACCAATCCATGCTTGCCTGCTATTACCAATAATACTCATCCAAGATGAGTCTCTAGTTGTCTAATTCTTGCCCAACTCGCCACAGAGAGGTCCCCACTATATTGCTCCTACAACTCTTCATGTATAGCAGCAATTCGCCTAGAAATGCCACCAAATTTGGCCCTACTCCAACTTTTAAGATCTGAAGCACACATCTCCAAGCCAGCAGCGACACTATCGAGATGTCCATCATAATATTGGGACTGATATGACTTCTGACTTTCTTCTCTACATTCCTTCTCCTTCATCCACCATGGCTCAAACGAAAGTTTTTTCCTTCCCGCTAATGTTTCTTCCGTCTTGAAGGCATAAACTCCACTAATAGGATTCTATGATCCGATCCTCAAAAAGCAAGATGGTGGTTCATAGCATTTGGGTATAACTTCTTCCAGCATTCAGCTATGAAAATCAATCTAGCCTCTCCTGAATATTAGCATCCTCCTCCCTACCATTTTTGCATGTCAGAGGAAGCCCTGAAAAACCCAAATCTTTTAGCTCACACTCAGCCACGGTATCTCGAAATTGGGACGTAGAGCCCAGTATGCGCTCATTCCTACCCTTCTTCTCTGAAAAACACAAAATCTCATTGAAATCCCCCAAGCAAATCCATGGAAAGTATGAAACTGACTTAAGCCTTCGAAGCAATTCCCATCGAAGCAATTCGTACCACCCTTATTTGGTTGTCCATAGACCCTTGAGAATCTCCACTTCTTCCTTTCTCTATCATTTACCATTACATCAACATGACACTTCAAAAAACTAATAAGAGAAGCAATTAAATCCTTATTCTATAATAACAACAATCCAACTTTTAAGCCTTCCGAATCAACAATATACCTACTATTTTGAAGCCCAACCTCCTAATTATTGATCTCACTTTATTTCCTCCAATTTTCATTTCCAAGACAAAAATTAGATTTGGGGAGTATATACGAATAACTTTCCGTTGTATTTGAAAGCTCGAGGTCTCCCCACCACCCGAGCAATCCAACAAAGCGGACTAATTGAGCTCGGCGGGGCTGAATATCAGCCTCCGCCACTCCCTCATTCAATAAGCTTGAAATATTCGCCAAAACTCTTCGTACCTTGGAATCTCCAGACACAACCAGTTGCTGTTCCTTGGTCCATTTTGCATTTTCCATACTCTCTTCTACCACCAGCTGGCCCTCATTAAGAGGGCTATTATTAGTCGACCCCACTGAAGGATCTATTTTATTATATTCCGAGAAAAGAACACATGAATTAGTGGATTGCTTATTCACATTATCCTTCAACGTAGCTGCATGATTTTGAAATCCCCCCTCTTCCGCCTGATTTTCCGTATCACCAGCAGGATACGACGAAGCAGTTGCTGGCGGGATGCCTTCAACTTCAAACCTTCCACATCGAAGGTGGGAGTTAGAATGAAAACCCCCACCACCATCTTTTCCATGACCACTATAGTCCCTATGCGACGATCTCTAATTTGAAGGATTACAAAGAAGGTTACCATATCGATATTCCAAGATTTCACACACCTCTCTCTCATCCATAATAAGGCATTCTGAAAGGGTGTGCCCTAGAATTCCACACCCATAACAGAAATTTGGTAGACGTTTGTACTTGAAATCCACCTCTACCGCTTTTAAGCTGAATAAGACCTCCCAGTTTGAGAGGTTTAGAGATATCCATCAGAACCCTAATCCTTATAGACCCCCCATGAGACTTCCCAGATTCATCAGAGTCAACCTTGATGCACTCCCCAAAACCCTTACCAATGGCCTTCCATACACTCTCAACCATTCCCCTGAAAGGGAGCTTGTACACTTGCGCCCAAATCTGAGTATAACACCACTCATCCGATCATGGTAAATCATCACGCCCTACCTCCTTAAGAACAGCCAACAATTTATCAAAGAACCAGGGTTCCATAGATAAAACCCTCTGCCTCTCCTTTTCCTCCGCAAACTCAAAGAAAAACACATCATCTCCCATATTTTGAATCAATAGACCTCTCTACACATGTCATAGAAACTTCATGGTATTCTTGAAAGTCTCACGATTATATGGACGTTTGGTTAATTTCCCAATAAGACCATACTTAAAACCCTCTAAAGCCTCCATCTTCGATGGCTCCAAAAAAAACCAACTCCTCCTGCTCCTCCGTGATGGAGAGGGAACGCCAGTGCCAAACAATCTCCTCCATAGCCACAATCGCACCACAATAGTAGAAACCTCGCACAATGGGAGACCTAGAAAGTCTCATAAGAGAAACCTAAAGAGACCGACAACTCTAGTAGTAGATCATCACTATCCAATTAAAACAACAACGGTCACAAAAAGGCATAAAACTATAATTGATGGCCAACAACGATACTCTTGAACACGATATAAAAATTGAGCATTTAAAAAATATATATATGTATGTATAAATTTATGTACATAGTATTAACAAAAATAACGTAAATCGACGCAATCATAAAACGACATGAAAAGTTCGGCAGACTTATGGTGATTGATGCGGACGTCAAAGATCTTCCAAGTTCAACATTAAAGGAAAAGTTCAGCATGCAAATTTTTAGGTTATGGTTATCAGCTATCATTTCTTCCTTTTGAATTATTTGGAAAGTACGTAATTTGATTGTCTTTTAGAGCGCAAAAATAAATAAATAAATCAATCAATCGGGTTTGTCCTTGATTTACTCTTGCATTCTTGAAGTGGACCTTTTAAATGATTATTGTATGTAGATACCGTTTTTGATTTAACAGTTCTTTGAATATTTAAATTGAAAGGATGAATTTCTCATACTATCTCCAATTCAAAACTTTACTTGAGAGATACTTGTCGGTTACTCTTGGTAACCGAATAGTTACTTTCGGTTTTGAATATAAACGGACGTAACCGTTCGTGATTATGGTCCATTAATCCACCATTATTCCTCCATTTACGTTGAAAAATTCTCTTGATGGAAGAGAATAAGAGGAGGACGTCGGCTCTCGGTCCCGCAGCTCAAATTCTCAAAAATTTTCAGTTTTCATTGCACCATCGATCGTGAGGATTGAGAGCTTCGAAGGCCAAGCCTTCTGTGTGTGTATTTAACGTTTTGGTTCAAGGTTTTGCAGGTTTGTCGGAGTAACAACAATGGCGGGAGGTATTTTTCGGTCCCGACGTTTTTTTCCGCATTTTGATCTATATGCTTTATTTGGATTCGTTTTAGCATGATTAGATCATCATAATTTACTTATAATACTTTTACACTAAAACGGTAAAATTCAACTTCAAATTTAAAGTACATCTCTGTAAATGCTGAAAATCTAGGATCATAAGAAATTTAGGTTAATAACCGAAAAATAATGATTAATGATAAAAATTGGAGCTGTTGATCACCATTAAAAGAAATCTATGAAAAAACTAACCATCATAAACAATAATTAAAAATTAATACAGAAAAAGAAATAGTAACACCAAAAATTATGGAGGTACATTCTAGAATGACCTAGTTCTCTGTATTTGAGTTTTTCACTATGTATATGAAAGTGAGAATAATGACGAGTACAAAAGAACGAAAGGTTAAGAGTGCTCCCCTCCTTTCTTATGTACTCAATGTCCTATTTATAATAAAATGCCTACTACTTAAGTTAATAGGGTGAGTCCACTACTTTAGTATTAGTGGAGTTGGACTTACTTCTTGAGTTAGGAGGGTTGAGCCCACTACTTAAGTTAGCAGGAGTGAATTCATTTTCCTAAATATCTGGGACCCGATCCTCCACTTTGGTAATGAGTAGTTTACATGTGGTCATTATCTCATGAA
This sequence comes from Antiaris toxicaria, assembly GCA_035233585.1. Lineage (NCBI taxonomy): Eukaryota > Viridiplantae > Streptophyta > Magnoliopsida > Rosales > Moraceae > Antiaris > Antiaris toxicaria. The sequence continues at coordinate 28,795,024 of CP141157.1, forward strand.
TATGTGAGTGGATGGCAAATAATGGAGGACGAAGTCCAACACCAACAGTCTCTAGCCCATTTACTTCAATTGTTACTTTAAAAGGAAATATTCTCTTTTTATTACACTTTTTTTTCAGTTTTCTTATATGACTAAAAAAATTAATTAAAAAGATGTAGCATTGTGCTATCTCTATAATGCTCCGTATTGTTTAGTCATGATTCGAAATTAAGCATGGTATTACACGATTACTTATAAAATTATAAGGATTTGAAAACAGATAAAAGAAGAGATGTATTATTTACAAAATTTACCCATAACTTTAAGAAAATGTCAGTTTAACAACTACTTATAAAATACTTACTCTTTAATTTTATTTGCATGCTTCTTAGGCCTATCGAATTCTAGTTCAGGAAAATCATCAAGTATCTTTTTATTTTATATAGGGGAGGTTATGTAATTACTAAAAATATTCAAAAAATAGGTTTAGAGAATATTTGCCTTCATATCTAGGCCCAAAATATAAAATAAAAACCATAGAAAAATAAAAGACAAGACAGACGTCTAACATAGTCTAAAGAGAAAGTTTGGTTATACATGCATTGAAATGATAAATAAACTAAAAATAAAAAACAGATGAATCACCACTAAACTACAATGGCCTTGGAGTAAAACATCTACTCAGCATTACTCTTAGCACCTCCTTAAAGGTGACACTAAAACGTGAGCTACTTGCTCAGTAGGATACTAGGCCTCAATAAAAATAAATAACATTAAAAAAAGACAGAAGCGATGGTATCATAAGGAGTAAATCATAAATTAGTTAAAGCATTAATATAAATGACAAAAAGTAGCATATATACTTGCTATTGCACCACCAGTGTTAATGCAACCTAAACGGACCGATCGGTAACAAGATACTATCCTAATATGTAACATGGTAATCAGGACATAAATATCAAATGTCGATATCAAACTAGATTGTGTTTAGAACCTCATATATATCACTTGGACATTACAAGCCATTTCTTGTTTAACTAAAAAAGAATCTACATATATGTAATTTTGACTAAAAAAGCAGTTATATATATATCTTTATATACTCTCTAATTAACACACCTTTATAAAACCATTTTATTTTCAAAAATGATTTTCAAACAAACACATATAAAAGGTGATAATCATTTAGTAAAAATAGAGAATAGCATATTTCTTAAATTTACGAATAACTTCACATAAACTGAGACTTCTTGTTCTAGTCACCAAATCCTTATAAATAAAAAACATAGATAATATAATAATATATCACAACACGTTTTAATTAAACAAAACATCTAGCCTAATTAGTGTGCGACTCGATATTGTGATTAAAATGACATTTCTTGTTAATTGTTCCAAAATAATCAACTCATTCCCCAATTCAATATAAATTCTGATTTTAGGTTAAAATAGCATTACAAGGTTTTCAGAATATCAAAACAGGAAAAAAATGAGTCAAAAAAAGGAAAATCAGACAATCTGTCTCTGTTTGGTTAACCGGTCATGGAGGGTTCAATTGACTGGTATGGCGAGTTCCTTGCTTAAGCCCAACTTGTAAACTTCATTATTTTCCATTCGAACAGTTTCTAGAAGTTTCAAAAAGTAAATAAGCATTTCCTATAGCCTCAATATTTAGAATAAAACTCAAAACACAAAAATACAACGTTTATAATTCAAAATCTTTTGACATTCAATATTTCATAAAATTAATAAAAAACTTGAAAATAAAACCATATTCAAACTATTTTGAAATTCAAAACGAATTTTAAATTGATCAGTAATGTTTACAACCTCGGTGGATCAACGTGTGGTTTCTTGAGCGGCAAAGAAGAAGGATATAAAGGAGAAGTCGGAGAGTGAGCGAGAGTGAGGGGTAGGCTGAGAATGAGAGAGCGTACAAGCGGGAGAGAAAACGAAAGAAGCCAAGGAAATGAAGGCTTATTGGTTTTTGTAAAGGGAACTACTTCACGGTGAAATAGTTTTTAGAAAACTATAATCTAAAGCTTCAAGGGAAAGAGGCTGCAGAAAGGGAGCGGCTGTTGGATGGTGGTGGCTGACACGTCCGGCCGACCGGTGTAATGGTCCGATTGACTGATTAGGGCATTTTTTATAATTTGAAAAATATCAGGGACAAAAACTTAATTTCTTAAAAATATCTTCCAGATTTTAATTTTGTAAAATTAGATGTAGATTTATTATTTTAAACATATTTTAGCCTACTAATTAATACATTTTGGATTAATTAAGCACATCAATTCTAATGGGCTCTACATGTTCGCATCTCCAATTCAATAATAAAAAAGATAGCATTGCGCTATCTCTTCAATGCTCCACATTGTTCGTAACTCCAATTCGTTTTGCAGTTGGTCTGGAGTTGAACTCCAAATTGAAGTCCGGTTGGATATGCTCTAAGGCCCCTAGGATCATTTAGATAAACTAAATATATCCTGATCTGAATTGAATAAAAAATATTTCTGACAACACAACTAATGTTGTTCCTGGGCTAGCAAGTTGAGATGGAGTTTTCAGAGCTTACAAGAGTTTTGTTAAAGGTTGTTTTGTCTGCCCTCTTGGGATTCTTTATGCATTTGAGGTGAATTATGAGAGTTATTCACGCTGTGTTACATGCTAAATGTTTTGGTCGGAATTAGCTTTGGTTTGAATGAGACTCTAGTTACGTGGTAAATCTACTATCTTATCGTTTTCTTCTTGTGCCTTGGAAATTTAAGGCTAGGTGATTGATTGCTTTCAAGTATCTTGCTATTATCACTTTCAATGTCTCATATTTATCTTGAAGGAAATTTAGTTGTTGATAAATTATCATCTCATGAGATTCATGCTATTTCGAGTTTTCGGTGCTGGTCTCCCCCTAACTTTTGTGCACAACTGGTGGGGATGGGATGTTATAAATTTCAAATTATAGATTTGTCTCTCCTTGAAGGCTGGGATGTTCGTGTACTCTTTTTCCAATGTTTATGTTCTTTTTCCATTGGTTTTTTTGGGAAGGGATTTTAATGAGGTCTTTCTCAATTATTCGGAAAGAAGAATCCTCGGTTGTTTTATTTATTTGGCATGATTTCGTTGATCCCTTACGGGCTTGTCTTGTTACATATTTCTATTTTATCTTGCCTGGGCAAAAGTTTGTATATTTTTGACGCCTGCGTGCGTTTTTTTTTTTTTTTTTAGCTTTCGTTTTTTAGAATGCGCTCATTTTCTTTCTTCATTCCGATGTCTGTTGCTTGTTCTCATTATATGAATTATTTTAATGAATGAAAAAAATAACTATCGGTAGAACGACAATAGCATACGGAAATATTACTTTTAATCCTTTTAAAACAAATTAAAAAGCTTCTTCCATTAAAAAATGTTTGTAAATTGCCTTTTATTAAATAATTGAAAAAAAAAATGAAACACACTCATATATATATATGTATTGAAATATAACAAAAACATATCATCTAAGTTTTAGAGAGACTTTTCAAAAAAAAAAAAAAAAGAGTTTTAGAGAGACTAATTCTAATCATAATTTTTAAATATTAATTCGTGTGCTAGTCGTTGTCGTAATCTTATTAACAAGGATAATCAATTAATGTGACAATCCTATAAATGCCTAATAATAAAAGAATAAAAACTTAAGATTTATTTAGTTTATGAATTGAGTTTGAAATAAAATCGAATTTTTGTGGGAAAAAATATAAGAGTGCATAGCGGAATTTTAAATATTTTTTAAATCGTTAAAAACTCATGTTACCATATACAATAAATTATTCAACAATCATTATATTTTTAGAGGAAAACACCAAGAACGTAAAGGATGTGACCGAGGGGCTTCAACCAACTAGCCTTTTCTACTATTTTTCAATTTCTGAATGATGGAGTGTGTGAACACTCGGTTTCTCAATCAATATTATAGCATGGTTTGTCTCCTTTCAACTATATAAATATATGAAAATTTATTATTATTAGTAATATGTATAATAATAAATTCACTCACTTAAGAGTCTGTGATCTAAAGAAAATAGGAGTCCCATTGGTCCTATTTATAAATTGTGTTTGGTGGCTTCCTATTTATAAATTGCGTTTGGTGGCTTTCTTCTCTTCCAAAGCCGATTCTTCTGCAGGGAAAAATCCCTTCAAAAATTCGACTCCACAGGGTAGAGAAGGATTTAAAATTCAAACAGGATTCTACATAAGATTTTTCTTTCTCTTCTCTCACATAAAATTTGAATTTATCCATGAGGAAAATCCCACATTAAAAATTGGTTTTTATTTGAATTTATGATTCAAAATTTGATTCAAATTTCAAACTCTACAAATATTGTGATTTTGTTTGCATTGATAATTTTCCACGACTCTAATTCAAATTCAAATAAAATCGTGATAACTTTATTTGCAATTAAAATAATTATGTAGTCTCTTATTCAAAATAAAATTCAAATTCAAATTAAGAGAAAATCTTGTCTTCTAATCCTAGAGAAAATCCGCCCTCTGTATTTGTGCTAAGATAAGATTTTGTTTAATTTAAATTCATATAGGATAATATTTTAAATTTCAAATATTTATTCAAATAAGATTTTTCAAATTCAAATTAATCTCATATTTATCTTTTAAACAATAAATATAATTAATTTAAATTTTAAAGTTTATCTTCCAAATAAATATTCTCCCAAATTAAATATTTATCTATTGATTGAATAATAGAAAATTATAATTTTGCCCTTGACACATAGAGAAGAACGCCTACTCCCAGATACAAGTGATCTGGATTTTTCTTTTCACTAAATGTAAGATAAAGAATATCTCGATCAATTACCATCCTTTAAGGAACTAAGCGGAACTAGTAAAGGGATCGATTATACATATATAATGTGAACTCCAATAATCATATACCTATTATTTTATACTGAATAAACCTATTACAATTATTAGTTTTGGAATCACATTCCTATAAACCTGAAACTACACTCCCAATTATACACCGTATTATGTAAGCTAGTGAAAAGTTATCGTCTAATGACCTTATCATGTATGCAACATCTTCACATGATATTTATGATCAGCCTTATGTCGAAGTCCGTTTGACCTATTGATCATACTATCTTAAAGATTCATTATTCACCCGATTAAGAAAATAATTATTCATTATATGTAAATAAGAAGTTATCTATCCAGCGAATGACTTAAAGCCTTGTCCATGTTCACATCCAGTATAACGTCTTTAAGAAAAAAAAATCTTTAGTCCTCATTAGAGTTATGATTCTAATATTTGTAAATAAATCCTCTATCATATACAAGTCATGTACCCAACATACTGGTCTATAAACTTACTATATTTGAGATGCTTTAGCCATTGGAATATCAAAGTACATAAATCATATATATGAAGCGATTTACTTACATAGGACTAAGATTATTACATAATGAACGTCAAAAGTGAATTGATCCACTCAAGCGGACTGCATGGATCAATTGCACTTTGGTCTAAGTCCGATATATCACCACCAAACAACATATCTATTTCTCTACTCGGGAGTCAAAGCTCTAGACAGTAAAGACAAACTAATAACTCTTTAAAAAAGAGTTATTTTACCATTTTTTCATGCACAAAAATTGGTTTATTCTTGAGAGTTTTATTTATTTTTGATTTATTTTTATTTTCTTTACTTTAATTTAAATCTTTTATAAATTTTGAAAGATTTTTATTTAATTTTGCTTTATTTTGTAATAGTATATTAAATAAGCTTAAAGTTAAATATTTCCAATGAGTTTACCTATAGTATTTTATTTTGAAAATATCTAATTTTAACATTTTGTTTATCTGTAGTGTCAAATAATGTTAAAAAATTCATATGTCAGAAGTAGGTCCTACCAGATGTCACTATTTATATCGATAGTCTATTCACTTGACTAGTCTTATTTTGATCATTTTATTAATACTAGTATTTTAAAAAAAGAATTATTCAAATCAGAGCGTATGTGAAGAAGTTATGGCAGATTTTAATTTTAGATAATAAGAAGACAATCGGAACACATATACTGTTTTTTTAATTTTTAATTATTATTATTATTATTATTTTCCTTTTTCTTGTTTCTTTTTCTCTTTTCTCTAAAAGTGTAGACATGAATAGTTTTTTTTTTTGTTTTGTTTTGTTTTTTGTTTTTGTTTTCTTCTTTTTTTTTCTTGTTTCCTATGTATGGAGTCATTCACGAAATCACAATGAGAACAATTGTGGGACAGGACTCTATGCACTGAAATCACCATCTGATCCGTGAGGGAATAGTGTCAATTTTTAACCTATAAAAAGCAGGAAGGGAGGCAAAGAGTAGCAGCTCCAATCAGAGCATATGCCATGGGTACCTAAAATATATATAATTTTAATTCCTTTAGTTTGGTTTTATTTTTATGTCAATAAAAAAAGGAGTTTTTGAAGGTTTTGTAAGTACAAATATCAGTAACTTTTCTAGACTTTTTTCTTTTATTTTATTATTATGTTTAATTTGTTTTATTATATTATTTTATTTTATTTATAAATTATATAAATTTTTACTGGGAACTATGATGTAACCTAATTAAATTGATTTAATTAAATTAAACATGTTGTTATGATTGGCGTATTTGTTAATGTATTATTCTCAAACTTAATGCTTTCAAATTCTAGATAACTTTTGAATGAATTAAGGAACAAAATGAAACCGAGAATAGATTTTTATGACATGACTTTAGAATAAACACTATAAAATCTAGGATAGAATAGAGATATATCTATATGCTTTTGTGTGATCATATTATTAATTATCACCGATCTCTCATCGAACACTCTTTATAATTAAATTCGGATTCGTATTTTTATTGTTCACATGTATGGAGTATTCACATGTACAGTACTATTTACATGTATGATACTGTTCTCATGTACGACACAATCATTGTGAATTTTAATTTGCTAATCCTTTACCTATATTTAATTATAAAAATGTGAAATTTATGTACAACTTGAGAAAGAGTATATAAAATAAAAATAGTAGTTGACCATCAACGAACATGAACACAAAAATCAAAATAATATACTTAAGTAAAATTAAATCTGATTAATTACGGTAAAACTATAATTCTTAGCCTCGTGTGTTATTAATTTATGTTCATTTATTTTTATAATTTTATTTTATATATTTAATTTTTTAATTATAATATTTTTCAGTCGTTCAAATAAAATTAAACTAATTTTTGGTACTTAATAACGCTATCTTTGTGAAAATAATACTTTATTCATCACTTATTATTTGTTTGATTCGTGTACTTGTGAAAATCCACAAAAAGTTCTTGGCATCGTTGTTAAGGATAGTTAGTAATTAATATCGATACCAATTGATTTTAATTTTAATTTGAACTTTGTTTTCTGTTGTTTTCCTTTAAGTATTTGGTTAAAAAAATCAAAAATAAAAAAAATAAAAAAAGGGATTCTAAATATGGCTTTTTTAAGAATATCTCATCAACTAATCCTCGTAAATTTTGCCTAATAAGATTCAGAACCATTTCATGGTACCTGATGGAAATTTAAAGATTTGTTAATTAGGTTTTTCATATGATAGGTTTTCTAAAGAATGTCAATTAGAAATATTCCTTAGTGGGCTTTGTTACACAACTAGGCAATGGGTTGAGAGGGGGGATGGTACCACCTCTTTCTACTAACAATCCTTAGATGAAGCCTATTACATATTGGAAGATATGATAGAATTCGATAAGTGGAATTATTCAATGAACAATTAAATTTGAGAGTATAATTTTAATATTGATGAGCCACGGATTCACACCCAAATTCAAGAGACAGAGATGTCATCTGAATTATTAAGCTAAGTTACTCAATGCCAAGAAAGGATAAATCAATTTATTGATAGAGTGGATGATATTTTAAAGGAACCATTCAATAACATAAGGCGTACAAAGATAGTGGTAGAGGATTTCTAAGCATTAGGAACATCTATTTCTACAACAGATGCCTCAACAGAATTCATGCATCATTGCCATCTTGAAGAGCTTGCACTAGAAGAGTAGCCTATATCAGAAAAAAAAAGCACTTGGAGCTGTTTCATAACGATGACTCTTTAAGTGAGGAAGGAATGGAAGACTTGATCATTAAAAAAAATTCACAAGAAAAATTCTTAGAAGCCCAACTTATGCCAGCATCGACTTTTCAAGATCCTATGTGGCAGCTCTTCCAAAGCCATCATTAGCATTAATCCTTGGGGTTCGCCAAGTAATATATTCAAAATCAATCTTTGTTGGGCACACGTGCTAAATCGCTCCACATCTAGCCAAGCTTGAGGGCATCATTAATGAAAACTTGTATGTGATGTCATATGACACCTATTATGAGCGGAAGCCGCTTTTTAATAAAACACGTCTTTAAAGTCAAGTCGATGACTATAAATCAAATGCATCTTAGGAGTTGTTGTGGATTTTCACAAGTGCACGAATTGAACAAGTAATAAAGTGATGAATAAAGTATCGTTCCTACAAGGATAGTGCTATTAAGTACTAAAATTAATTAATTTTAATTTTATTTGAGCGATCGAAAAATATTATAATTAAAAAATTAAATAAATAAAATAAAATTACAAAAATAAATGAACATAAATTAACTACACACAAATAAAATAAAATTACAAAAATAAATGAACATAAATTAACTACACACGAATGCTAGGAATTATGATTTTATCATAATTAATCAGATTTAATTTTATTTAAGTATATTATCATGATTTTGTATTCGTATTCATTGATGGTTACTATCTTTTTTACTTTATGTACTTTTTCTCAAGTTATACATAAATTCTATATTTTTATATTTAAATTTACGTAAAACGTAAAGGATTAGTAGATTAAAATTCACAATGAATAGTATTATACATGTGAATAATATCATATACGTGAATAGTATCATACATATAAATAGTGCGTACATGTGAACATATCCATATATGTGAACAGTAAAATACGAATCCAGATTCAATTATAAAAAGTGTTCTTTAAGAAATCTGTGATAGTTAATAATATGACTATATAAAACAGATAGATATATATCTATTCTATCCCAGATTTTATGGTATTTATTCCAGAATCACGTCACAAAATCTCCTCTTGGTCTCATTTTGTTCCTTAATTCATTAAAAAATTGGCTAGAAATTTGAAAGTATTAAGTTTGAGAACAATTACGTCAATAAATATGACAATCATGACAATATGCTTAATTAAATTAAACAATCATAATCAGGTTATGTCATAGTTCCTAGCAAAAATTTATTTAATTCATAAAGAAAAATAAAACAACACAATAAGACAAATTAAACATAATGACAAACAAAAAAAGATTTTAGAAAATTACTGATATTTGTACTGGTAAAACCTCTAAAAACTCCTCCTTTTATTGATATAAAAATTACAACTTAAACTAAAAAAAGACAAGTTTATAAGTAATCTATACTCCAAGTGGAGCCCTATACTAAAGAACTAAGCCTCGAAGCTCCCTACTCTCTTGCTTTTGCCTACTTCTGCTTTCCCTCCTCTAACTTCTTGCCTCTTTTTATAAGCCAAAAATTGGCACTATTCATTCACATGCACTAAAAAAATGTGCATCATGGGCATTCGATATATGAATGCACAATGGACCGATGAATTTCGGCGTGAAGAAGGCAGTAGGAAGAAACAAAGGAAAAAGACAAAGTAAAAGAAAATAAAAAATAAAAAAGTAACTGTACATGGGTTCCATATATTTCCTTATTGATCCAAAATTAAAATCTATCATAATTTCTTCATATGAGCTCTGATTTAAGTGATTCTTTTTTTAAAATACTCGTATCGATGAGAGAATCAAAACAAGATTAGTCAAGTAGTTGGAGTGCTGACATAAATAGTAATATCTGATAGGACCCACTTTCATCACATAAATTTTTTAACACTATTTGACACTACAGACAAACAAAATGCTAAAATTAGACATTTTCAAAATAATGCTATAAATAAACTCATTGGAAATATTTAATTTTAAGCTTATTTAATGTATTATTACTAAAATAAAACGAAATTAAATATAAAAATCTCACAAAATTTATAAAAAATTTAAATTAAGTTAAACAAAACAAAAATAATTAAAAAAAAATTTCTCAAAGATAAGCCAATTTTTATACATAAAAAAGTAGTAAAATAACTCTATTTTATAGATTTATCATACCCTCAAACTTAAGATTTTGCCTGTCCTCGAGCAAAAGAAAAGAAAAGAAAAGAAAATCTTTTATTTGCAATGGTGATTTCTAAATTTTTCCTCAAAGGTTATTGTAAAAGATATAGCCTGTAGGAAAACATAAATTTTGACTAAAAATTTAAATTTAATTTAAGAGTATGTCTACTTACAGTTAGATATTTTGTGTGTGTATATAAAATTCCTTTTCCATTTGAATGTATGTAGTCTAGATGAGTTTATAAAGACACAAAACAATCGATCTCAATCATCTTATAAGTTTATATTTCATTTCTCTCTTTACTAATGTTGACAAACACAAAACTAATGATCATTAGGACTTTGATAGGCTTATAATGTGTGACTGAGATAAAGGTAAGATATAGGATAATATGACTCAGATTACCCTTCAACACATTAATCATTTTAGGATCTATTGCATAGCTTTTATTTACACTCAAGTTACACCCATAAACTTATTTACAACTTTCCCTTGTCAAAAATAAAACTTTTTTTTTTTGTTTTTTTTAAGAGCTACTTTATCCCCAAACTTATTATAATAAACAAAGGATATAGTACTCTTTTTTTTTATTTAAATTTTAACCTTTCTCCTAGATTTCAATATAGCTCAAAATAATTTCTAAAATGATCAACATGTTTAAGGGTTAAGGGTCAGATATTTTATTAAAAACACTAGGCTAACAATGTAGGTAATAAAGAAAAAGTTATATAATACAAAGCTCAAAAAGGGTAAACTAAAGATAAAGATATTTTAGGGTTAGGTTGAAAAGCTCAAACGTTCTAAAAAAAAATTGTCTAAATCATTTCCTTAGTATTTGTATTGTCTGGGATTTCGCCTCGAGAAAAAATCAAACAAATTCTAGGATTTGTGAGATCATAAATATTTCATATTCATAAAACTTCCTCTAAACAAACACACAACTTATATATTAAAAATTAGTACTCAAATATTGAATATCACAACTTAGTTAGACTAACTCAAAAATTTAAATGCAAATTTGCCAAAATTTTTATTTTTCTGAAAGATTATATAAAATTAAGCAACCAAAATTTTCATCATCAAATTTGTGGGAAATCACCTTTTTTTTATTTTTTTTATTTATTTTTAATATTATAAAACAAAGACAATTACACAAGAAAACAATCATTACTATAAGATATGCATCAAAAGTACTAAAAGTAACTCGTTACTCAACCATCTTATAAATAACGAATCTGAAAGTTTTATAACACAAAATAATAATAATAATAATAATAATAATAATAATAATAATAATAATAAACACAAGAAACTAACCGAACATTAAAAAAAAAATCAAGCTATTCTCTTTCTACAACCTATTTGAGACATTGTCCCCAATGTCTAATGTAAATAAATAGAGAGTGAATGATCTCACTTAATCTGGTGTTATTAAAAGCAAAAACTTACAAATTGAAATTGGGAAAGAAAATTAAATATTATGAGTAAAATCACAAAGGTAAAGAATGTTACATCCAGAGTGTCAGATCTAACCCACGCTTCTTGCTGCTTTTGCTATCCATAATTGACCATACTACCTGTGACATTAATGGGTTACATTCTGGTACAAAAATCTATAGTTGATCAATCAGCTGATCAGCAGTTGGAGCTGAGATTAAGATTTTCTGAGATGCTGGTGTAATGAATTCCTGTTCTATAACATAATCAAGAAAAGACAACAAACCGCCATAAAAACCATTAACATTTAACAATCTTAATGGCTTTTAATGAAGATTAAGTTGGGCCCAGGAAGTAGTGTTGAAAATTTCTTTCAAGGTTCCTAAATCACCAGGTAAAGCGATAAAGGTATCTGCATTACACATCATATTACCTATTCTCTCGTGCATAGATAAGACCTTTAACTCATTGCCCAGTGTGTAACCGGTGATTTTTTTGTTAGCTAAAGCACTGGGAATGATACCTAAGACTTTGTTACCCCCCCACATATGCACTAGATGACACACAACCTATTAACCTAAGACTTCCTTCCCCATACACTAGATTAATTTGTCCAGTAGCTAACACCCTACCAAGGTTGTTTGCTACTTTTAAAAACTCTCTACCTTTTCCTAGACTAGTCCCACCAAAAACATAAATAGTTTTAAACTTATGTACTGATGGACCTTCTATCTTAACTCACTTCTTTCTAACCTTACAAATGGAGATGTATGTGATGACAACATAAAAATGCATGTGTATTTATAGGGTGAAAAAGGAGGATGCTGAGTTAAGTCTATCAGGGGAAAGATCGACTGTCATATGAAAATTTTGAAAAAAATAAAAAGCAAAAGTAAAAAACAGACACTCGATACAGAAAGGAAAAAGTCAAAAATGCATACTCAATGTAGAAATAAAAAGTCAAAAATGATAATGGTGAAACATAAAAAGAAAATCTGCAAAAAAAGAAAGCAAGATTTTATACAGTAGTTATGATTGTGGCTCACATCTTCTTTTGATTTTACGTCTAGTAATGACTTAAACGACATCTATGAGTCGAGGAATGCTTCCCATCCAATTTTCTTATAAACTGACAAACAGGATTTTTTAACGTCAGATTCCTAAGACTGTAGTACTCTTGTTCATTTACTCCATATGTTAAGCTTTGATAGAGTGTCTTTCATCTCTATAGCTAAGAATATGAAAAAAATTTGAAAATAAAATACAAAATAAACACACAAAGAAAATAAAAGAAAGAAAAAGAAAAAGATAATTTAGGTTGCCTCCTAAGAAGCGTTTGATTTATAGTCACTGGTTTAACTTCAAAGACGTGTTTTATTAAAAAAACGGCTTTTGCATGTAATAGGTATGATGTGACACCAAATATAGGTCTTCATTAGTAATGCCCATAAGCTTAGCTGGATGTGGATCGATTTGGCATGTGTGTCTAACAAAGATTAGTTTTGAATATTCTACTTGGTGAATCCCAATGATTGATATTATAAATGGTTTCATAGGAGTTAGCTACATAGGATCTTGAAAGACTGATGCTGGCAGGGGTTGGGTTTCTAAGACTTTTTCTTGTAAATTTTCTTCAATGATCAAGTCTTCGATCCCTTCCTTACTCAGAAAGTCATCGTTATGAAACAGTTCCAAGTACTCCTCTTCTAGTGTAGGCTTCTCAAGGTGGCAATGATGCATAGTTTCTATAGGTGCTTTAAATGCTTTGAAATTCTCCACCACTATCTCTATATGTCTTACACTATCGAATAGTTCCTCTAGAATGTCATCGACCCTATTAATAAATTGATTTATCCTCTCTATGCATTGAGCAACTTGGCTTCGTAATTCAGAGGATACCTCTGTCTCTTGAATTTGGGTGTGAATCCATGGGTCTTCAATATTAAAATTATTTTCCTAAATTTGATTGTTCATTAAATAATTCCAATGATCGAATTTTGCCATATCTTCCAACATGTTATAGGTTTCATCTAAGGATTATTAGTAGAAAGAGACTGTACCATCTTTCCTTTCAACCCATTGCCTACTTGTGTTACAAAGCCTACTAAAGAATATTTCTAATTAACATTCTTTAGAAAATCTACAATATGGAAGCCTAAACAGCAAATCCTTAAATCTCCACCAGGTACTATGAAATGGTTCTAAATCTTGTTGGGCAAAATTTGTGAGGATTAGTTGATGAGACATTTTTACAAGAGCCTTATCTAAAATCCCTTTTTCTTGGATTTTTTTTGATTTTTTTTTAAAAAATACTTAAAAGGAAAATAAAAGAAAAATAAAGCTCATATTAAAACTAAAATCAATTAGTATCGATATGAATAACTAAATATCCCCGGTAATGATGTCAAAAACGTATTGTGAATTTTTGCTAGTACACAAATTGAACAAGTAATTAAGTGATGAGTAAAGTATCATTCCTACAAAGATAGTGTTATTAAGTATCGAAATTAGTTAATTTTAAATTTATTTGAGCAATCGAAAAATATTATAATTGAAAATTTTAATAAATAAAATAAAATTACAAAAATAAATTAACATAAATTAACAACACACAAGCAAACACACAAATGGTAAGAATTATGATTTCACTATAATTAATCAAATTTAATTTTATTTAAGTATATTATCATAATTTTGTGTTCATATTCATTGATGGTCACTATCCTTTTTATTTTATGTGCTCTTTCTCAAGTTATATATAAATTTTACATTTTTATAATTAAATTTACGTAAAACGCAAAGGATTAATAGATTAAATTTCACAATAAATAGTATTATACATATGAATAGTATCATATATGAATAGTATATACATATGAACAGATCCGTATATGTAAACCGTAAAATATAAATCCAGATTCAATTATAAAACGTGTTCTTTAATAAATCTGTAATAGTTAATAATATGATTATACATAAACTATCATAATCAGGTTATATCGTAATTCTCAACAAAAATTTATTTAATTTATAAAGAAAAAAAAACAATACAATAAAACAAATTAAACATAATGATAAAATAAAAGAAAAGATCTAGAGAGTTATTTATATTTGTGCTGGTAGAACCTCCAGAACATTTTCTTTTTATTGATACGAAAATTACAACTTAAACTAAAACAAGACAAATTTATAAGTAATCTATACTCCAAATGGAGCCCTATACTCAAAGCCTAAGCCTTGACGCTTTCTACTGTCTTGCTTCTGCCTATTTCTGCTTTCCCTCCTCTAACTTCTTGTCTCTTTTCATAAGCCCAAAATTAGCACTATTCATTCACATGCACTGAAAAAAATGTGCATCACAGACATTCGGCGCATGAATGCACAATGGACTGACGAATTTTGGCATGAAAAAGGCAGCAGGAAGAAACAAAGGAAAAAAAACAAAGTAAAAGAAAAAAATAATAAAAAATAAAAAAGTAATTGTGTATGAGTCCCATATGTCTCCTTATTGATCCAAAGTTAAAATCTGCCATAACTTCTTTATACGAGCTTTGATTTAAGTGATTCTTCTTTCAAAATACTCGTATCGATTAGAGAATCAAAATAAGACCAGTCAAGTAGTTGAAGTGCTGACATGAATAGTAACATCCGGTGGGAGCCACTTCCATCTCTTAACTTTTTTAACACTATTTGATACTGCAGACAAATAAAATACTAAAATTAGACATTTCTAAAATAATGCTATAGGTAAACTCATTAGAAATATTTAATTTTAAACTTATTTAATGTACTATTACTAAAATAAAAAAATTAAATTAAAAAATCTCACAAAATTTATAAAAAAATTTAAATTAAGGTAAACAAAACAAAAATAAATAAAAAACAAATAAAATTCTAAAAGATAAGCCAATTTTTGTGCATAAAAAAAAAGTAAAATAACTCTATTTTATAGAGTTATCAGGAGGCAACCCAAGCTGTCTTTTCTTTACCTTTCTTTCAATTTCTTTGTGTGTTTATTTTCTATTTTATTTTCATGTATTTTCTTTTCTTTCTTTTCTTAGCTATAGATATGAAAGACGCTTTATCAAAACTTAAGATATGGAGTTCATTCGTAGATAAACAAAAGCGCTTTAATCTTGGGAATCTGACGTTAAAAAACTATGTTTGCCAATTTATCAGAAAACTTGATGGGAAGCTCATCCTCGATTCACAGAGGTTGTTTGAACTGTTAGTGGACATGCAACTAGAGGAAGATGTGAGCCACAATCATAACTATTTTATAAAATCTTGCTTTTTTTTTTCTTTTTGCAGATTCCTTTTTATTTTTTTTCATGCTTGTTATCATTTCTGTCTTTTTCTTTTTACATTGAGTGTCTGTTTTTGACTTACCTTTTTTATTTTTCAAGTTTTTCTAAGTAACAGCTGATCCACCCACTGATAAACTTAACTCAACATCCTCTTTTTCCACTTTATAAATATACATGTATTTTCACATTGTCATTATACACGTCTATTTGTAAGGTTAAAAAGAAGTAAGTTGAGAAAAAAGGTCCTTCAGTCCATAAATTTAAAACTACTTGTATTTTCGGTGGGACTAGTTTAGGAAAGATAGAGAGTTTTTGAAAGTAGCAAACAACCTTGACAGGGTATTAGTTACTAGACAAATTAATCTATAGTATGGGGGAGGGAATCTTGCCTTTAATGGGTTCTGTGTCATTTATTGCATTCATAGAGGGTAGTAAAGTCTTAGATATCATTCCTAGTATTTTAGCTAATAAAAACATTACCAATTACACTTCGGGTAATGAGTTAAAGGTCTCATCCGTGCATGAGAGAATGGCTAGCATGATGTATAAAGTAGATGCCTTTGTCGCTTTACCTAGTGGTTTAAGAATACTGGAAGAAATTTTCAACACTACCTCTTGAAACTAACTCAATCTTGAAAAAAAAGCTATTAGAATTATCAAATGTTAATGATTTTTATAATGGTTTGTTATCTTATCTAGATCACGCTGTGGAATAGGAATTCATTACACCATCGGGCTGGAAAATCCTAATCTTAGCTTTAACTACTAATCAACTAATTGATCAACTATAGATTTTTGTGCCTGAACCTGACACATCAATGTCACAAGTAGTATGGTTGACTATGGATAGCAAAAGTATCAAAAAGTGCGGGTTGGATCTGACGCTCTAGTTGTAACATTCCTTACCTTTCTAGTTTTACTTATAACATTTGATTTTCTTTTATATTTCCAATAACACTAGATCAAGTAAGACTGTTCACTCTCTATTTATCTACATTAGACATTAGGGATAATGTCTCAAATAAGTTATAAGGAAGGAATAGCTTGATTTTTTTGGGGACTTTTTTTGAACGTTTGTACAGTTCCTTGTGTTTGTTATTTTTTTTTGTTAATAAAATCATAAGATTCATTATTTATAAGATAGTTGAGTAAAGAGTTACTTTTAGTACTCTTAATATGCATCTTATAACAATAATTGTTTTCTTATGTCGTTGTCTTTTTTTAAAAATAAAAATAGGAAAAAAAAGTAAAAAAAAAGGTGATTTCCCATAAATCCGATGATGAAAATTTTGATTGCTTTATTTTATATAATTTTTCAGAAAAATAAGAATTTTGACAAATTTGCATTTAAATTTTTTGAGATAGTCTAACTTAGTTGAGAAATTCAACATTTAAGAAATAATTCTTGATATATGAATTGTGTATTTGTTTAGAAATATTTTTGTAAATATGAAATATTTTGATCTTACAAGTCATAGAATTTGTTTAATTTTCTCTCAAGGCGAGATCCTAGACATACAAATAATAAGAAAATAATTTAGGCAATTTTAGAATATTTGAGCTTTTCAAGCTAATTTTGAAATATTTTTATCCCTAGTTTACCTTTTTTGAGTCTTGTATTATATAATTTCTTCTTTGTCACCAACATTTTTAGCCTAATTTTTTAAATAAAATATCTAACTTGTAGCCCTTAAGCATGTTGATCATTTTAAAAATTATTTTGAATTATGTTGAAATCTAGGAAGAAGGTTAGAATTATGAAATATGTAAAAAAAAAAAAAAAAGAATACTACACCATTTGTTTATGATAATAAGTTTGAAGACATAGTAGCTCTTAAAAATATATATATATAATACAATTTATTTTTGACAAAGAAAAGTTGTATATAAATTTGGGGTGTTACTTAGGTGTAAATAAAAGTTTTACAACAAAATCTTAAAATGATTAATGTATTAAAGGATGATCTAAGCTGTATAATTATCCTATATCTTACCTTTACTCCAACCACACATTACAAGCCTATTAAAGTCCTAATGACCATTGATATTGTGTTTAATATTAGTGGAGAGAGAAATAAAAAATGAACTTAAGGGATTATTTCGATATCAATTGTTTTGTGTTCTCATAGACTCATCCATACTACATATAATCAAATGAAAAGGGAATTTTACATACACACACTTCATATCCAATTGTAAGTAGACATACTCTTAAATTAAATTCAAATTTTAGATCAAAATTTATGCTTTTCTGAAAATAACTCTATAAAATAGAGTTATTTTACCTCTTTTTTACATATAAAAATTGGTTTATCTTTAAGAGTTTTATCTGTTATTTATTTATTTTTTTTGTTTACTTTAATTTAAATTTTTATAAATTTTGTAAAATTTTTATTTAATTTTGCTTTATTTTAGTAATAGTATATTAAATAAGTTTAAAATTAAATATTTTCAGTAAGTTTACATATAGTATTTTATTTTGAAAATATCTAATTTTAGCATTTTTTTATCTATAGTGTCAAATAGTGTTAAAAAATTCATTTGTTATAAATGATCTCATCGGGTGTCATTATACATATCGGTAGTCATCCCTTGACTAGTCATGTTTTGATTCTTTTATTTATACGAGTATTTAAAAAAAATTATTCAAATCAGAGCTCTATGAAGAAATTATGACAGATTCTAATTTCAGATAAAAAAAAGAAAACTGGAACTCATGTATAATTACTTTATTATTTATTATTTTTTTTCCTTTTCATGTTTCTTTTTCTCTTTTCTCCGAAAGTCTAGACATAAATAGTAATTTTTTTGGTTTTTGTTTTCTTTTTTTTCTTTTCTTGTTTCCTGCATATCGAGTCATTCATGAAATTGTAGAGCCAAACAATTATGGGGCAGGCCTATATGCACTGAAATCACCGCCTGATCCATGAGGGAATAATGTCAATTTGTGGCCCATAAAAAGCAAGAGGGAAAGCAAAGAGTAGTAGTTCGAACCGGAGCATATGCCACAAGGCACCTAAAATATATATTTTTTATTCCTTTAGTTTGATTTAATTTTCGTGTCAATAAAATAAATTCTAGAGGTTTTGCCCGCACAAATAAATTAACTTTTCTAGACTCCTTTATTTTATTTTGTCATTATATTTACTTTGTCTTGTTGTGTTATTTTATTTTTCTTTATGAATTAAATAAATTTTTTGTTAGGAACTATGATGTAGCATGATCATGATAGTTTAATTAAATTGAGCATGTTATTATTATTATCGTATTTGTTGACATATTTATTCTCAAACTTAATACTTTCAAATTTCTGATCAAATTTTGAATAAATTGAGGAACAAAATGAAATCGAGAGAAGATTTTTGTGATATAATCTTAGAATAAATATCAAAAATATGGGATAGAGTAAAAATATATCTATCTGTTTTTGTATGATTATATTATTAATTACCATAGATATCTCAACGAATAGTCTTTATAATTAAATTTGGATTCGTATTTTTATTGTTTACATATATAATACTATTCATATATACGCATTGTTCACATGTACGGCTTGTTCACATATACAATACTGTTTACATGTATGATAATATTCATTATGAATTTTAATTTACTAATCATTTACGTAAATTTAATTATAAAAATATAAAATTTATATATAATTTGAGATAGAGTACATAAAGCAAAAATGGTAGTTGACAATTAATGAATATGAATACAAAAATCATAATAATATACTTAAATAAAATTAAATTTGATTAATTATGATGAAACCTTAATTCTTAATTAACTAATTTCGGTATTTAATAATATTATCGTCATGGGAATGATACTTTATTTATCACTTTATTACTTGTTCGATTCATGTACTTGTGAAAATCCATAACATAAACTGTATCTCTAATTGACTTTGGACAACATAATAGTTTTAACATGAGTTAGATTCTCGGTTTAACCCTATAGACTTAGACTATAAATTTAGATTGCTTACTTTATAACATTATCTTCTCGCATACAAATGTCCATTTTATGTAATATTCTAACAGTTTAACAACAAGCAGTCACTGTATCATATTTGCTTATATTTATTTTAATATATAAATAGGATAAGGACATATAGTAATATAACGAATAACCTATAATATGATTTTATTAATCAGTTCAAAATAAATGAAATATATAAAATGTCTTTGCCGTTTAAGTATAAGGGGAATTTTGGAGGAATGCCCCAAAAAGTTTATAGTTCTAGAATTTTGTCTTACCTATAATAGCTTCAAGATTTTTACCCTCTTTTAAGAAAATTCAAAAGTCAACCTAGTGTATCTTTTCAAAAATACTCTGAACCAATCAAAATGATAATACACTAGAATACCATTTTGTAATCCACTAGAATACTATTTGGTAATCTTACAGAATATCATTTAGTTATCCGCCTAAATACCATTTAGTAATTTGCTATTGGTAATCCGTTGGAGTACCTTTTGGTACTTTATTGAAATATTATTTGGTTATCCATTTTTGATGATCCATGGGAATACCTTTGGGTAATCCCCCGGAATGTCGTTTGGTAATCCGATTTTGGTATTTCTCTTAGAATATCGCTTGGTAATCCGTTATTATATCGTTTGATAATCCTCAAGAACAATGTTTAGTAATCTATTGAATTGCAATTTGGTAATCCAATGAAATGCTATTTGGTAATCGGTTTCTAGTACTCTTCATAATACTGTTTGGTAATCCTCTAGAATAAAATTTGGTAATCTGTCATATATCATTTGATAATCTTCAAAATATTTTTGTTTATTATCAATTATTGTATTTTTTTCTAGATTACAATTTCACATTTTATTTATTTTTTGTATGTATCAAATTTTTTACCTTATTTCAATTTTTTAATTTTTTAAATACATTAATTTGTCATATTATTTTAATAATCACAATATTAATTTAAAAATTTCAAAAATTTAAAATACTACTAGAAAAAAAAAAAAATTAAAAAATAGATTCTTCTTCCTTTCCAATGACATCAACCACGAGAAAGAACCCTCGCAATTGGTGATGATTGGCGCGATAGACAGATCTGAGGACTAGCTTCCGAATAGATCATGACAACGAGCGTTAAGGATGCATCTGATGGCATGGAGAAAGAGAGAGAAAAGAGCATGGAGGTTGGAGAAAGAGAGAGTGGAGAGAGAAAGATTGCGAGTCGATGTCGCCATTAACAGATTGAGGTCGAAAGGTTGTGGTTGAGATCACCGTAGCTGAGATTGTGACACATGAATCATGTGTGGTGACCGAGATTGCATTTGCATTGGTTGCAATGGGTAGATTGTGCAAAATCTTGTAACGGTGCAGTGGCAGCTCATTGAATTTATGACTAGAGTGTGTTTTTGATGGAGAAGAGAGAGACATAGAACTAAGGGAGAGGTGAGAGAAAATTGAGGGAGATTAGAAGAGAGAGAGAAAATGTTTGGGATTTTTTTATTGAGAAAAGTTTTGGCAAAAGTTTGATATTAAGATTTGAGTATAAATTAGTCTTTTTTATATCTAATCAAACTTAAAAATTATTCAAACTTTGGCAAAAATCCAAACAGTAATCAAGTGAAATAAAAATTCGAATTAGGGGCATATTTGGTAAAATATTTCATTTTAACTTTACTCAAATACAATACAATTTTACACCAAATACAAATTTTACAACAGTGTTACGAAAACAATTACTATTCAAAACATTTTTAAAACAATCACATCAACTTTTCAACTTTACTATTTATCTCTACTTTTACCAATCACATCAACTTTTCAACTCTAAAATACTTTTCATCCAAACACACATTTCATTCAAATACAAAACAAATACTTTTCAACCAAATACAACATTTAAAAAACAAATTTCATTCAAATACAATCAAAATGTAATGCGTTTACCAAACGCTCCTTAGATGCATTAATAAGGTTATTTCTAAGGTTTTATTTAATTATAATTTTTATTGATTTTTTAGAAAAAAAAAAAAAACTAAAAGGAAAAATTTAGGTCTAAACTTAAGTTCCGAACGCCCTCTATATACTACTAAAAAACTGATATTAAAATTATGTCCTTAATATATTTTTTTTTAACTTTGAATGCTAGTTTTGTCTTCTTCTTTTTTTTTTTTTTTTTTTTGTCTTACAAATGCCTAAAACATCCTCAGAATGTGTAAAATTAGTTACAAAATTCCCCGAAATGATCAAATACTTGAAAATACCGATGTTACCTTCCTAATCTATATTAATTATTAGTTTAAATATGACTTACCTAAAAAAGAATCATTATTTTACCCTATATTCACTGGCATATTGACAGAAAAATTTTACATCTAAAATAAAACTTGACACCTCTCCAAAGTTTGAAATGTCCGAACTTTCTATGATATTTTTGAAATTACTTCTACAAAACCTCTCTAAAGTTTTAGAGCCCGTTTAAGATAATTTTTTTGATATTTTTTTTTTACCTCATCGTTACTTTTTAATATTTATATCTTCAAAAAAATTGTAGTAAACCTCAAATTTTAAAGCCTATAACTTTGCATGTTCAAGTCCAAATTAGATGATTTTTTTAAATTACATAAAATTCCAAAATAAATGAAATAAAATTGGTATTAATAATTTTTTTCTAAATAAATTTTTAAAATTTTATATTTTTTCACTTTAAACAGTTTTTTTTTCATCAAATATATTTTCTAAAACCACTTTTGTTCAACAAAAAAAAAAAAACATTTCTAAAACTTTCTCTAAACGGGTCCTAAAATTTTCAAACTTTTTATGATATTTTAGACCATGATTAGCTCTATAGATGTGGTGTCCCCGCCCTACGTGGAGGTAATACAGTACTATCACAGTCAAACTCTGTAACTAACTGTGATAGCCTGTAACCCTATGGGTCATCGGTAACTTTCTTTAACGTACTTATTTCTATATTATTTATATAGTTAAATTTTCTCATCATAACTTTATCATTTTGACTATATCCTTTCAAGCGTATATACACATATATTTTTTTTGAAAGTGCATTTCATAGTTAAAATTACTATAGTAAGCATCCTAAATAGTTACAGCTTAATTTACTACATGAAAACATCATTTCAAAAATCTTTTAACTCTGTTCAGCGGAAAACTTATAGCAGGACCATCTCTTATTCCCTATCCTTTGGCACATATAGATCTCGCCGGTCCTCCATCATAACCCTATTAACGTACAAGTTTCTTACCTGTAACATGAACAAACTTGTGAGTTAGATGCTCAGTAAGTTCAAATATCCATACATTAATGTATACTTACTAGTAATATGTATATTGGCACAAAGCATCAAATGTAGTGTTAGTGCTTATATTATGCTCATTTATGGGTCACGTTTTCAGTCTTGAGTCTTTATCTTGCATTACCTTTTGGTTTTGGGTCCCATTTTGGTCATACCGTGTGTGCGCATGACTGGGAGGGATACTGGGGAGCAACCCGCTGGCCAATCCTCCACAGTCTAACATAAACATATATATTAACATTAACATTGGAAACCTCCACATTATGGGAGGCCGGTTCACCAATAATTGGTTTAATTATCATCTTTCATGTGGTTCCAATCAGGTAACATTATCATTACCCCTTGGTCAGGAACACTTTACATTCATTCCTTAATTGTGTGCATTTCGTTAATCATACCCCGGCGCATCTTGCACTTACATACATAATCACATTTGCACATAAACACACAAACATGGCAAGCCAATTCATATTGCAGATAAGAAAATGTCTAAACTTACAACTATTTTGCTAAAGTCTACTTCTTGGGATCTACTAATGTTCCTTTGTCGTGTTTTGGTTGGATTTCTATAATCGAAATAATTAACAGTTATTTTCAATCTTTACTTCATACTTAAAACTTAGTAAAACGTAAAAATTCTATGTTTTCTTTCCTAATAATGAACTTAGGGATTTAATGTCCCATTTCTAGTTTTTCATGCCAACTTTTGGCAAAATGACCATTTTGTCCCCAGTGGGTCATTGGGCCGTAAAACTTTAATGTTAATGTTTAAACTTAATTTTTTAAGCCCAAAATTCATAAAATCAACTTTCATAGTTCTAAACATGTTTTCAATGTATTAATCGCTGTAATTTCAATGATTATTTTTTACCTATCCTTCGGGAATATTATTCCCACCCTTGGTCATTTTTCCTATTTTCTAATGTTTAGGACTTTGAATTGACGTTTTATTAATCCTTAAAATGTTCATCCCTTTTTCCTAAATCTAACTCATCAAGGGGTCTCGGGTTTTCATACCCAACCACATTCTCGCCCCTCATTTCTCAAAATACCCTTCGTGTCATAAAAAAATTTTGACGGTGTTTCAGCTTAAATTTTAGGTTTTCAACATTTTGGTAATGCCTCAAAACCATTGTACCCGTCACGTACTATACCAAAGGCCTAATTTTACATAAAAAGTTTAAAACTTTTTACATAAAATTCTCACGTAAACATAAAGTTTTCTAATGATATTTCAATCTATTCGTTCTAACATCACCCACAGTTTTTGTACACAAATTCAAGCACAAATTTTTTTTTTCACAAACTCAATCCATCACACTACATAACCCACGGTTTTTCCACGAAAAACCTAAGCCAAAATTTGGTTTCCCTACGGTTCCACACACCATTTTTCGTTTTCTCACATTCCTCGTTATTTACCCATGTTAACCTAACTTCTGTAATCGTAATATTAAAATTTTTTAGACAATTGCTCATCCATTATCCATGGTTTTATAGCCCCAAAATCATTACCAAATCTCATGGTTTCAATGATTTACTCGCTAATTCCTACCCTAGTTCAATTGTAACCCAATCTAACACGTAAAACTTGATTTGTATCCACTAAATCATCATTTATCATAATCAAATTTTCTTCTTGTGGCGGCCCGCCCTGCTGTAGAGGCTCTATATGGCTATTACGGCCAACTCTGTAGTTAACCGCAATAGTCTGCAGGCCTCTAGGGTCGCCGGTAATCATGCTAAACTGAAAACTTGCTTGCTAATTTGCGGAATAATTTTTTTTTCTTTAAAATCATAAACTGTTCGAGAATGTGATAAGGAAATCATGTTAACAAAATAACATGCACATGAATCATGATTCCCTATCACATAATCTTAACTTGAAATCTTGTTCTTGAAACTACACGGTTTAAATTTCAAAAACTGTACAGCGAAAGACTTAAGGGTGACTAAATCCCTTGCCCAATCCTCCCCGGCATGCATCTTCCTTGTTCGTCGTCCACCGTATACTACTGGTGAACAGGTCTCTTGCCTGCAACATGTGAACAAACTGATGAGCTATGAGCTCAGTAAGTTCAAACATAAAAACATGAAACATGACATGCTGTACTACTGTGCTTATGCATAAAACTGGACTTTGTAAAATATGCTCATGGCTGAAAGGTTAGTCTTAGGGCATTATCTGTTATTAAGTTCTGGTTTTGGGCCCTTGATTGGTCATACCGACATGTTAGCGCAACTGGGAGTGGTACTTTAGTGCTGACCTCCTCAGTCTTAACTGAAGCTAAACATGAAAACCTCCTCGTGGGTCGAGAGGCCGATACGCCAATAATTGGTTTAATTACCATCTTGCTGGTATTCCAACTAGGTAGCATACTAATTGCCCCCACAGTCGGAACCTGTTACATGATTTACTGGGGTGTGAATTATATTAACACACTAGGGTGCCTTGTGCACCTACCTGTTTTCGTGTTCTGGTACCTGTCTGACATGTGTACTGACTCATGCAACTCTACATGCATGACATGAACTGACATGAGACTGACATGAATATCGTGATGTAGACAATCAATATCTAACAAACACATCATACAACATACATAACATCATAATTTAACAAGCTTGTCCACGTTGCAGTCAGGACAATGCTTGAACTTACAGAAAATCCGCTACCGTGAGCCTCTGCTGCTCTGGGACTACTGTATCGAGGTCTCTGGCTCGAACTCCTATAAAAGGAATAATCACTGATTATTTTCAATATTCATCTTATACTAAAAATATGGTAAAACATGAAAATTTACATTTTCAAACTTTTTTTTTCTTCTCTCTGGCTTCGAACACGCCCTTATACACGGCCGTGTCTCTGGCCGTGTACCTCTCTGGACTTACATGCTTGGCTGTGTACTTCGTGGAACATGGCCGTGTATACTTACACGGGTGAATACACGACCGTGTTACTGGCCGTGTACTCCTCTGGACTCTTACACGGTTACTTACACGACCGTATTTCTGGCCGTGTTTTCCTACTGTCTAACATGGCCTGCTACACGCCTTTCCCTTAACCGTGTGCCCCTTGACACGGCCGTGTTCTTGGCCGTGTACCTCTCGGGTCTGAATTTTCTTACAACACGATCGTGCATATGGGCATGTTCGGGGCCGTGTACTGAACACGCCCTTGTACACGCCCGTGTTCATACCAGAATCAAGATTCTAGGTTCGAACTGCTCTGCTCTGATTTTCTAAGGCTTTTATGGCCTTTGTTCTACTTCTTACACTTGAAATCAATCTCCATAAGATCGTTTCAAGATATCTACTATATTTCTACTATCACAAATCCATGATTTCATAAGCAAAAATTTCACATTTTGCTTATTTACACCTCTTGACTCAACTTTTGAAAAATCTGAGCTTTCTTAAAGAAAACTCACTAAACTTGGTTTTCTAAACCATCAACTCATGGATTCGTATTTAAAAACATCTAGACTCGAACCATGTTTCAATTTTAACCAAAAACCTCAACATGATTCACTCACATTCCCTTTTTTTCACTTAAAACCCTAGATTTTTCCCCCGAAAAAGCAAGAGAAAAACGAGGGTTTACCTTGCTTGAATCTTGAGATTTTCTTGCTGCTGATCCTTGACTGAATCTCGACCAATTTACTGGTTGAAGAGAAAAAATCCGAACTTTCTTTGGATTTCCCTTTCTTCTCTCTTCCTTTCTCGGTTTCTCTCTTTCTCTTTCTCTTTCTCTTTCTTTCTTTCTTTCTTTCTCTTTCTTTTTCCGCTGCTTCTCTTTACCGTGGAACCAAGTGAATTAATTCACTTGAATTAACTCAAGCCCTCCACGTGTCTCTCTTCCTCTCACATTTTCTTTTATTTTCTTTAAGAAAATGCAAGGGCTTGTTTGGCTAATCTTTTGGCCATTGATCAATGTGTCTCATTTGTGTGCCATTGATCTCTTAATATGTATTTTCCATATACTTTTCCATTAAATTTTAAAACATCATAGTTTGAATTAATGTTTAGCTTTTAAAATATATTCATTAATTCATTATAAAATTTTGATTAAAACTCAATTAATCAAAATTTTCCGCTGCTCTGTATTCTGTAACATGTCTCACTATAAATGTATATTTATTTACATATTTTGTACAAATATTTCCGAGAACGTACATTTCTCGGTTATCACATTCACTCCTCCTTATAAGATTTTCGTCCTCGAAAATTTAGAACAAGTGAGGGTATGAAAGTCTCATCTCATCTTCTCTTTCTCATGTAGCCTCTTCAATGTTGTGATTTCTCCACAATACCTTGACTAGTGGGATGATCTTGTTTCTCAGCACCTTTTCTTCTCTAGCCAGTATCTGAACTGGCTACTCTTTATAGGTCAAATCCTCTTGGACTTGGACTGGTTCATGTTGTAGCATATGAGATGGATCTGACATGTACTTTCTGGGCATGGAGACATGGAATGGAATACACTGTGTACTGCTGATAGCTCAAGAGGAAATGCCAACTTGTAGGCAACCTTCCCAATCCGTTTGATAATCTCATAAGGTCCAATGTACCTTGGACTCAGTTTTCCCTTATTACCAAATCGCATAATTCCCTTCATGGGTGACATTTTCAGAAAAATGAAGTCCCCTTCCTTGAATTCTAGGGATCTCCGTCTTCTATCTGCATAGCTCTTCTGTCTACTCTGAGCACTCTTCATTCTTTGCTAGATCTTAGCAACTGCATCGCAAGTTTCCTGCATGAAATCTGTTTTATGCAGTTGTTTTTCCTTCAGATCATACCAGTGGATAGGTGATTTGCACTTTCATCCATACAGGGCCTCATACAGTGCCATCTTGATGGAAGCTTGGTAACTGTTATTATATAAGAATTCCACTAGTGATAGTTTCTCATTCCAAGCTCCTGGAAAATCCATAACACATGCTCGGAGCATATCCTCCAAAGTCTAGATAGTCCGTTTTGATTGTCCGTCTATCTGAGGATGGAAGGCTGTACTGAACCTCAGTTTTGTGCCCATGGCTCTTTGCACACACTCCCAAAAGTTTGAAGTGAATCGTACATCTCTGTCAGATACTATGGACTTTGGAACTCCATGTAACCTGACAATATGATCTACATATAGATGTGCCAGCTTCTCCAATGAGTAAGTGATCTTTATTGGTATAAATCTGGCTGTTTTTGTCAACCTGTCCACAATTACCCAAATGGCATCGTGTCCTCCTCTTGTTTTGGGTAGCCCTACCACAAAATCCATGGTAACATCCTCCCATTTCCATTCTAGAATCTCCAGAGGTTCTAACTTTCCTCCAGGATGCTGATGCTCAGCCTTAACTTTCTGACAAGTAAGGCACTTACTGACAAATCTTACAATGTCTCTTTTCATCCCTTTCCACCAAAACTGTAGCTTCAAATCTTGGTACATCTTGGTGGCTCCAGGATAGACTGAATATGGCGTCTCATGAGCTTCTGACATGATTCACCTTCACAGTTCTTCATCTGCTGGAACGTGAATTCTCCCCTGATACATGATTAATCCATCTGTGGACGTCTCTTCCTGGGAGTCTGTCAGACTTGAATCTTGCTTCTGAGCTTCCTTAATATCATCAAACAATGATGAATTTAACTGCAGTGCTGACAATTTTTCTGATATCAGCTCCAACTCGAGCGAATGAACCTCTTGCTGCAATGGTTTTGACAACCTATCAATAGGCAACTGCTGTGGAACTGTAGCTTTTCTGCTCAAAGTGTCTGCTACTCGGTTGGCTTTTCCTGGATGATAAAGGATCTCACAGTCATAATCCTTCACCAACTCCAACCATCTTCTTTGCCTCATGTTCAACTCCTTCTGTGTGAAGAAGTATTTTAAGCTTTGATGATCCGTATAAATCTGGCACTGTGCTCCATACAGATAGTGTCACCAAATTTTAAGTGCGAACACTACTGTAGCAAGTTCTAGATCGTGGGTGGGATAATTCTTCTCGTCCTCTTTCAATTGACGTGAAGCATAGGCAATTACTTTGCCATCTTGCATCAATACTGCTCCCAAACCCACATTTGAAGCATCACTATAGATTTCATACTTCTCCCCTTCAGTAGGGAGTGTGAGGATCGGTGCGCTTGTCAGCCGTCTCTTTAGCTCTTGGAAGCTTCTTTCACACTTATCTGTCCATATATACTTCTTTTCCTTGCGTGTGAGAGTGGTGAGAGGTGCTGCCAATCTTGCAAATCCCTCCACAAATCTCCTGTAATAGCCAGCTAACCCTAAGAAACTGCTTATCTCTATCACGCTCTTAGGTGCAGGCCATTTGTTGATTGCATCCACTTTGATTGGATCCACTGCAATTCCCTCCTTGGATACTACATGATCGAGGAAATATACTCTGTCTAGCCAGAACTCACATTTTGAGAATTTGGCATAGAGTTGATGTTCTATCAGCGTCTGAAAAACAATTCTTAACTGGGCTTCATGCTCTGCGTGAGTCTTTGAATATACAAGAATGTCATCGATGAACACAATGACAAACTTGTCTAGATACTCCTTGAAGACTCTGTTCATCAGGTCTATGAAAGCGGCTGGCACGTTTGTTAACCCAAACGGCATTACTAGGAACTCATAATGCCTATAACGGGTTCTGAAAGCTGTCTTGGGAACGTCATCTTCCTTGATTCTCAGCTGATGGTATCCTGATCTCAAATCAATCTCTGAGAACACTGCTGCACCCTTGAGCTGATCGAATAGGTCATCAATCCTAGGTAATGGGTACCTATTCTTGACGGTGACCTTGTTCAATTCTCTGTAATCTATGCACATGCGGAACGTCTCGTCCTTCTTCTTGACAAACAGTATGGGAGCACCCCATGGGGCATGGCTCGGTCTGATAAATCCCTTATCAAGCAGATCCTTGTGACGCCTTAAATTTTATTTAAGGGTCAATATATAATTTAAATAAAATTAGTGTGCCAAAAATTAATTTAAAAATCTTTTAGAAACCCTAGGTTGGTTTCCTAGTCAAATTCCGCTCAAAAAGTCAACAATTTGAACTTCAAAAAAGAAACCCTAAAACATTCGGCCATCACTTGAGATTTTAAATTAAAATTTAAATTCCATAAATCCAAGAAGGATTCAAATTCAAATTTCATTCCTTAGATATAAAGAAGAAATTCGGCCATAAAGTGTAGGAAATAAAGGAGATTTTATTTGAATTAAAAGCTAGGTTAAAACTCAATTAAAATTCAAATTATTTTTCCTTAAAAACTAAGGGATAATTTTTGACCACTTAAGGGGAAATAAGAGAGAAAACCCTAACCTCAAAATAGCACAAAAACTTTCCCTTTTGCCCCTTAAAATTTTCAGCCAAACAAGGAAGAGAAAGGGAAAGAAAAACCTAGTATAAAAACCCCCTTTTAACTCTCATTCACCCCTCCTTTCACCCTCAAAATTTCGGCCAGCTTTCCCCTCTCCCCTCTCTGAATTTTCTCTCCCAAAACACACCCAAAACAGCAAACAAAACCTACCAAAAGGCAGCTCAAAGATTCAACAACTTTTGAGACAAAAACAAGGTGAGAAATCAAACTTTTTCCTTCCTTCTCCTTTTGATTTTAAATCCGAAATTTATATGGTTTTCTCCACTATTTCCATAATGTTTTGAAGACTCCAATACTCACACAAATTCAGCCAAAAGAGAGACCAAGCATCAAAAATAGGGCAACACAAACAAGGTGTGATTTTTCTCTCAAACCCTAAAATTTTGCCTCATTGATCCCCTTTTCAAAAACCCTATTATCATATGTGTAAGATTTTACGATTTTGTCAATTTGATTCTTGGGTTGTGTTAATGACATATAAATAAGGTTTTCCATAAAATTTCGTGATCATTGGATGAAAATTGAATTGGTTTGAGGCTAATCGAAATTCGGACACAGAAAAACAGAAATCTGGAAAATTACCATATGAACAGTAAATTTGTGTCAGCCATAACTTGAGTTTTAAAAATAATTTTTGAGTGATTCTTGAGCCTAAAATTAAATTCAAGATGTCCCCTAAATTCCTGTAAAATTTCAGAACCACAATCCTCCATTTGCCCAGTCAAAATATTTTTCTAAGATAGGCGGACAGAACTGCTAGGTTTTGAACCGAAACTGAAACCCAGATTTTTATGCCTGAAAGCAACCCTCGGTTTTTGGCCTAGTTGAATGAACAAACGATGTCCAAAAATTATAAAAATTATATGAAATTAAAGCTACGGATGTCTAGTTTAACATATTAAAAATTTAGAATTTTTGGTATTAAAAATGAATTGATATTGATTTTACAATCAGCCTAGGTCAGTCTGCCCATGATCAGAAATATCTTAACTTAGAGTTTTTTCAAAAAAATTTTAAATTCCAAATGTTTATTACACGTTTTGAAATCTTTTGTGGCACACTAAAATGATTGGATGATTATGTCTAGACCTAGACTGATCATATGTTTGATTATAGGAATTATTTGACGTTCTTGCTGGATTTGTGGATCACGTTATCGTAACACTTGTGCGATAATCGAGGTAGGACGTTCAAGCCTTTTCTGGGAGTAGTCAAGTGTTTTAAATTCCCCTGTTTTATTGATGGCATGCTGTTTTCGATTTATGAAATTATTATACTATTTTTGATGAAATAAACGCATGCAACGTATTTTGTAATAAATGTGTATTTTAAAGAGTGTTTTGATTAATGGCATAATATAACTTGGTAAATACCATCTTTTGAATAATCCGGTGAACATAATTGAGCTCTAGTTCACGATCATTGTAAATGATGCGTGCGTCCCGAAGTTGACGCCATGGGGGAAGGTCCCTAAACCTGCGCAGGGCCGTTCGGCCTGTTTAGACCGTAACGAGATGATCTAGGATAATTCAAATTCGAGGCACGTATATTATAGCTACGACAAGTCCTCACTCATAATATGATGGTTGTTTTAATGATTTATTATTTTAATATTGGGGCACGTATATTGTAGCTACGCTAAGTCCTTAGCAGAATAAAACTTGCATTAAAAATGTTTTTCACGAAATTGTTGATTATTTTTTTTATGATTATTATGCCATGTATTTTTTTTAAATTGTTGATTATTTTTGGAAACGGATATTATGCCATATTTTTAAATGTTATCTGTTAACCCACCTTTATTTCTGTCCTACTGAGCCAGCGCTCACGTCCTTTTTTCTTTGTGATTTCGAAATGACTACTTCCAGGTGCGGGAGGTAGCAGTTCCGAAAATCATTGAGATATCCGTTACTACCGAAGATGATGCTATCCGTTTTCTCCATCTTCTTCTTTATGTTTCTCGTTCTGATGTAATGAGACATTAAGTTTGGACTTTATTTCACGTTATTTAAATTTTATGCTTGGGAATATTTTTATGGTTTGTAATTTCTTTTGAAAACCGATTTTGTGTTTGATTTCCGCATTAAAAAGCATTTATTTTATCCTTTATTTTATTCTGTGGTTATGATACTGCTTTATAAATAATTAGGCTTAGCTAAATTATAATGTCGACCCGTTTTTCATAATAAATGTTTTTCCTTAAATCTCGGGTTGATATTATGATTTGGCTGCCATGTCACGTGTCTAAATTTTGGGCCGTGACAAATAATGGTATCAGAGCCCAGGTTTTCAAAAGGGTTTCCATCAAAACGTTTTCAAAAGGGTTTTTCATCAAAACGTTTTCAAAGGGGTGTTCATCAAAACGTTTTCAAAATACCCAAGCATAGTTTTCTTTACTCTTAGAAGCTTATAGGATTTCCTCTTCCTTCAATCTTATTCAGCAAAATGGCTCGTCCCGGCACGCGAAGTCAGAGGCAGCAGAGAGGCAACGACGAAGAGAATCCCGGGAACACGCAGCCTCAAGGGAGTCAGAATACAGCGGTCCCTACACCGAACGATCAGCTAACGGCGATGCAGAATCTCACGGCAGCGATACAGGCTCTCCTCACCGTCTTACCTTTTGGAACACCTAACCCAGCTTCTGTAGCCAATGTTGTTCCTAATGAGACCCAGAGAGCGGGGAGTTCTTCTCAGACTCCTCAGCAAACGCCTACCACCGAAAACCCTACCTCTGGAGCAGTACCTACCCAGCCTACGATACATCCTAAACAGGCAGCCCTAACTCTTTTCTTTAAGCCTCACGTACCCACTTTCGACGGCACGGGCAGAGAGATGGATGCCGACTACTGGTTTGATGCCATTCGCAAGCAACTAAAGTTGACCGCCACACCCGCAGAGTTCTGGGTTGAGTTTGCTTCCAACAAGCTGGTGGGTCTAGCCTCTACCTGGTGGGCTAGTATTGAGGATGGTTTGATAGAGGAGCAGAGGTCTTCTTGGACAGTTTTTGAGGAGCGTTTTCACGAGCGTTTCTTTTCAGCTCAGTTCCGCGACAGAAAAGCTAGGGAGTTCGTCCGTTTGAAGCAAGGGTCTATGTCAGTGCGGGAATATGAAGTCAAGTTCACTGAGTTGGCCCGGTATGCGAAGAATCAGGTTTTGGATGAAGCTACTAAGTGTCTCCGCTTTGAGGAAGGGCTTAGCCTCTATGTGAAGAGGGGTGTACAACCGTTCCAGATCAGGGATAGCTACCAGCAGATAGTTGCTAAGGCGTTGACAGTAGAAGAGGGTGATAAGGAGTTCCTTGAAGCTCGTAACAAAAACAAGTCTGGACCAATCCGCAACAAGCCTCAACACAAGCTGCAGACTCCTTACCAGAAGAACCAGCAGTCTCAGGGGTCAGGTTCTCATCAGTCTTCTAGACAGCGACAGGGTCGGGTGAATATGATTACCTGCTTCGAGTGTGGTGATGAAGGTCATAAAAGAAATGTCTGCCCGAAGAGACAGTCGAGAGACAATGCTCATAGACATCATCATCAGCGGAATCAGAATGGTTTTCCACAGAGACAACAGTTTACTTCCCAGTCTTCGCAGTCACAGCGCCCTCAGCTTCCGGTTCCCTATCAGCCTCAGCGCACGAGCCAGTACACTGCGCCTTATGCTCCACATGCTACACCGCTACAGCAGTTCCCAGTGCCGAGTTATCAGAGACCGCCACCACAGGGTCAGAGTACGGGCTATCAGCGAGGGAATACAGCTCAAAATCGTGGTAAAGCACCACAGGTACACGCTCTTGGAGCTGACAGCATGGAGATAGATCATACACCGACTACATTAGATGGTATAATTCCTATCTTTGGTACATATGCACATGTTTTGTTTGACACCGGAGCTACACACTCTTTTATAGCCCAACATTATGCTCGTACGCTTGGTTTAAAACTGCAAAATCTTGACTCTCCCTTATGTGTGAAATCCCCGTTGGGCACGACTACCGTTAGTGATGGGTGTCAAGCCTATGTTTATGTTGGGGATGTTTGTTTGGAGGCATCACTTGTAGTAATGCCTATGTTTGCTTATGATGTTATTCTGGGATATGACTGGCTTTCCCGATATGGGATTATACTTGATTGTCGTAATCGTCGCGTTATCTTTACAACTGATTTTGGACATGTAGTGTCCTATCAGTTAAGTTTAGTTTCAGATGTTGATAGATCTGCTCTGAGGTTAGTGTCAAAGAGTAGACAGGGTATTCTTTGCTTCTTATCCTTGTGTGCGGTAGAAGGATCCAGTTCTGAAAAGAGTACCCAACCTATACCTGTTGTCGATAGTTTTCCAGATGTTTTTCCAAAAGCTCTTCCAGGTTTACCACCTCATCGAGAAATAGAGTTTCGTATCGACTTAGTTCCTGGAACAGCTCATTTTGCTTCTGTTCCGTATCGTATGGCACCTCTAGAGATGAAAGAGTTGCGCAAGCAGCTGGATGAGTTGAAATCGTTGGGCTTTATCCGAGATAGCAACTCACCTTGGGGTTCATCAGTCCTTTTTGTGAAGAAAGCCGACGGTCCGCTTCGTCTCTGTGTAGACTACAGAAAACTCAACAGTGTGACCATCAAAAATAAGTATCCGTTACCACGCATAGATGACTTGTTCGACCAATTGGGTGGAACTTGTTTCTTCTCCAAGATTGATTTGAGATCCGGTTATCATCAGCTTCGGGTTAGAGAGGAGGATATCCCGAAGACGGTGTTCCGAACGAGGTATGGTAGTTACGAGTTCTTAGTAATGCCTTTCGGTTTGACAAACGCGGCAGCAGCCTTCATGGATATGATGAATAGAGTCTTCCGACCTTTTCTTGATAAGTTCGTCATCGTATTCATCGACGACATCCTCATCTATTCCCGAACTCGTGAAGATCATGCACAGCATCTCAGTATAGTTTTACAGACTCTTCGTGAACATCAGTTGTACGCCAAGAAAGAAAAATGTGAGTTTTGGATGACAGAGGTTAAGTTTCTCAGGCATATAATCTCAGAAGATGGTATATCAGTGGATCCATCCAAGGTTGAAGCGATTCTTAAGTGGGAACGACCGAAGAAAGTTCCAGAGATCCGAAGCTTCTTGGGCTTAGCGGGATATTATTGACGTTTTGTACAGGACTTCAGCAAGCTCGCCACTCCCCTCACCAATCTGACAAAGAAGGATATACCTTTCGTTTGGGACAACAGCTGTGAGTCAGTCTTCCAAGAGTTAAAGAGTCGTTTGACGTCTGCACCTATCCTTATCATTCTGAATCAGGATCAAGTATATGACGTCTACACCGATGCTTCTCATCAAGGTCTTGGAGCAGTCTTGGTGCAACAGAACCGAGTTGTCGCTTATGCCTCACGACAGCTGAAACAACACGAACAAAACTAACCTACACACGATCTAGAGTTAGCTGCAGTAGTGTTTGCGCTTAAGATTTGGCGTTGTTATCTGTACGGTGCCAGTTTTAGACTGTTTTCAGATCACAAGAGTTTGAAATACCTAGCTACACAGAAAGATCTCAACCTGCGTCAGAGAAGGTGGGTAGAATACATGCAAGACTACGACTTCCAAGTCGAGTACCATCAGGGTAAAGCAAACGTGGTTGCAGATGCACTATGTAGGAAAAGAGAGGCAGTTCCCAATCTTGATCATGATGCTTCTATAATGGTGATGCAGATAGATGAGTAGGAAAAGGACAGAGTTCTCACAGCTTATCAAGTTCGTTTTGGCGA
The DNA here is from genome assembly GCA_035233585.1 of Antiaris toxicaria. NCBI lineage: Eukaryota > Viridiplantae > Streptophyta > Magnoliopsida > Rosales > Moraceae > Antiaris > Antiaris toxicaria. The sequence continues at coordinate 28,831,465 of CP141157.1, forward strand.
AGTTCAGGGTCACCCAGTGTTATACAACTTAGTGATGGAACCAGACTACGTGCAGAGGATCAAGGAGAATCAGTTGGCAGATACACATTTCGTTGACATCCGAGATAGATTATTAAAGGGAAAGCGTGTTGCAGAGTGGTCGATGGACGCCAGTGGAATTCTTTACAACGAAGGTCACTTAGCAGTGCCACACATCCCAGAGCTTATACAGGAGATCTTGTCAGAGTTTCATCAGTCGAGGTTCGCCATGCACCCAGGTGGAAACAAGATGTATCAAAACTTAAGACAGTAACTTTGGTGGAGAGGTATGAAGTTAGATGTGAAGAACTTCGTGGCCAACTGTTTGACGTGTCAGAAAGTAAAGGCAGTACGGGAGAGACCCGCAGGTCTGCTCCAACCACTTCCAATACCTCGATGGAAGTGGGATAGTATAGGAATGGACTTCTTAACCGGCTTACCGAGAGCACAGGATGGATCTGATGGAGTCTGGGTAGTTGTAGATCGTCTCACGAAAACTGCACACTTCATCCCGTTCAAGACGACTTGCACCAGGAACCAGCTAGCCGAGCTTTACATGAGGAACGTAGTCAGATTGCATGGAGTTCCTTCGGTGATTATTTCTGATCGTGATACGCGCTTCAACGCTCGCTTTTGGCAAAGTCTACAGGAAGCTCTAGGCACGGAACTGAACTTTAGCACCGCTTTTCATCCACAGACAGATGGTCAGTCGGAGCGTCTCATACAGATTCTCGAGGATATGCTACGTGCCTGCGTTCTTGATCTTGGAGATGGATGGAGCAAACACCTCTACATGGCAGAGTTCGCATACAACAACAGTTATCAAGCGAGTATCGGAATGGCACCCTTTGAAGCGTTGTACGGAAAGCCTTGTAGATCACCCATCTATTGGGTTGACAACCAGGAAGCACCAGTGGGTGGACCCGAGATGATCCTAGACCAGTACGAGAAGATTGCCATCATCAAACAACGACTTCTAACAGCACAGAGTCGACAGAAGAGCTATGCTGATCAACGCAGAAAGCCGTTAGAGTTCGAGGTCGGAGAGTTTGTGTTGCTAAAGGTTTCACCGAAGAAAGGTATCTCTCGTTTCGGAGTTAAAGGGAAGCTAGCATCACGTTACATTGGACCTTTCGAGATCGTACACAGAGTTGGTAAGGTTGCATATGAGTTGAAGTTACCCGACACCTTAGGAGTGCACAACGTTTTTCATGTATCGATGCTGAGGAAGAGTGCAGGAACAGAGTCAGAAGTCATTTCAACGGATGATATGGAAATCCAACCAGATGTCTCTTACGTCGAGGTTCCGGTGAAGATTTTAGATCGAAAGGTCAAACAGCTGAGAACAAAAACAATACCCATGGTGAAGGTTCTTTGGAGTAACCATGGTGAAGAGGAAACCACATGGGAAACCGAGAAAGATATACGCGAGAACCATGCTGAATGGTTCGCTAAGCAGTAGAGTACATGTAATGTAGTCGACTTAAGTTTGTTTTATAACCCTACTCTATTCATAGTGGTAGATATACCACTATATGTTCTAAAAGGTGCATTTAGATTTGTTTAATGAAATGAGAAGTGACTCATATTTTTATTCTCTTCTTTAGTGTGGTGAAATTCTTAAAGTTTCGAGGACGAAACTATTTTTAGTGGTAGATATTTGTGACGCCTTAAATTTTATTTAAGGGTCAATATATAATTTAAATAAAATTAGTGTGCCAAAAATTAATTTAAAAATCTTTTAGAAACCCTAGGTTGGTTTCCTAGTCAAATTCCGCTCAAAAAGTCAACAATTTGAACTTCAAAAAAGAAACCCTAAAACATTCGGCCATCACTTGGGATTTTAAATTAAAATTTAAATTCCATAAATCCAAGAAGGATTCAAATTCAAATTTCATTCCTTAGATATAAAGAAGAAATTCGGCCATAAAGTGTAGGAAATAAAGGAGATTTGATTTGAATTAAAAGCTAGGTTAAAACTCAATTAAAATTCAAATTATTTTTCCTTAAAAACTAAGGGATAATTTTTGGCCATTTATGGGGAAATAAGAGAGAAAACCCTAGCCTCAAAACAGCACAAAAACTTTCCCTTTTGCCCCTTAAAATTTTCAGCCAAACAAGGAAGAGAAAGGGAAAGAAAAACCTAGTATAAAAACCCCCTTTTAACTCTCATTCACCCCTCCTTTCACCCTCAAAATTTCAGCCAGCTTTCCCCTCTCCCCTCTCTAAATTTTCTCTCCCAAAACACACCCAAAACAGCAAACAAAACCTACCAAAAGGCAGCTCAAAGATTCAACAACTTTTGAGACAAAAACAAGGTGAGAAATCAAACTTTTTCCTTCCTTCTCCTTTTGATTTTAAATCCGAAATTTATATGGTTTTCTCCACTATTTCCATAATGTTTTGAAGACTCCAATACTCACACAAATTCATCCAAAAGGGAGACCAAGCATCAAAAATAGGGCAGCACAAACAAGGTGTGATTTTTCTCTTAAACCCTAAAATTTTGCCTCATTGATCCCCTTTTCAAAAACCCTATTATCATATGTGTAAGATTTTATGATTTTGTCAATTTGATTCTTGGGTTGTGTTAATGACATATAAATAAGGTTTTCCACAAAATTTCGTGATCATTGGATGAAAATTGAATTAGTTTGAGGCTAATCGAAATTCGGACACAGAAAAACGGAAATCTGGAAAATTACCATATGAACAGTAAATTTGTGTCAGCAATAACTTGAGTTTTAAAAACGATTTTTGAGTGATTCTTGAGCCTAAAATTAAATTCAAGATGTCCCCTAAATTCCTATAAAATTTCAGAACCAAAATCCTCCATTTTCCCAGTCAAAATATTTTTCTAAGATAGGCGGACAGAACTGCCAGGTTTTGAACCGAAACTGAAACCCAGATTTTTATGCCTGAAAACAACCCCCGGTTTTTGGCCTAGTTGAATGACCAAACGATGTCCAAAAATTATAAAAATTATATGGAATTAAAGCTACGGATGTCTAGTTTAACATATTAAAAATTTAGAATTTTTGGTATTAAAAATGAATTGATATTGATTTTACAATCAGCCTAGGTCAGTTTGCCCATGACCAGAAATATCTTAACTTAGAGTTTTTTTAAAAAAATTTTAAATCCCAAATGTTTATTACACGTTTTGAAATCTTTTGTGGCACACTAAAATGATTGGATGATTATGTCTAGACCTAGACTGATCATATGTTTGATTATAGGAATTATTTGACGTTCTTACTGGATTTGTGGATCACGTTATCATAACACTTGTGCGATAATCGAGGTAGGACGTTCAAGCCTTTTCTGGGAGTAGTCAAGTGTTTTAAATTCCCCTGTTTTATTGATGGCATGCTGTTTTCGATTTATGAAATTATTATACTATTTTTGATGAATAAACGCATGCAACGTATTTTGTAATAAATGTGTATTTTAAAGAGTGTTTTGATTAATGGCATAATATAACTTGGTAAATACCATCTTTTGAATAATCCGGTGAACATAATTGAGCTCTAGTTCACAATCATTGTAAATGATGCGTGCGTCCCGAAGTTGACGCCATGGGGGAAGGTCCCTAAACCTGCGCAGGGCCGTTCGGCCTGTTTAGACCGTAACGAGATGATCTAGGATAATTCAAATTCGAGGCACGTATATTATAACTACGACAAGTCCTCACTCATAATATGATGGTTGTTTTAATGATTTATTATTTTAATATTGGGGCACGTATATTGCAGCTACGCTAAGTCCTCAGCAGAATAAAACTTGCATTAAAAATGTTTTTCACGAAATTGTTGATTATTTTTTTTATGATTATTATGCCATGTATTTTTTTTAAATTGTTGATTATTTTTGGAAACGGATATTATGCCATATTTTTAAATGTTATCTGTTAACCCACCTTTGTTTCTGTCCTACTGAGCCAGCGCTCACGTCCTTTTTTCTTTGTGATTTCGAAATGACTACTTCCAGGTGCGGGAGGTAGCAGTTCCGAAAATCATTGAGATATCCGTTACTACCGAAGATGATGCTATCCGTTTTCTCCATCTTCTTCTTTATGTTTCTCGTTCTGATGTAATGAGACATTAAGTTTGGACTTTATTTCACGTTATTTAAATTTTATGCTTGGGAATATTTTTATGGTTTGTAATTTCTTTTGAAAACCGATTTTGTGTTTGATTTCTGCATTAAAAAGCATTTATTTTATCCTTTATTTTATTCTGTGGTTATGATACTGCTTTATAAATAATTAGGCTTAGCTAAATTATAATGTCGACCCGTTTTTCATAATAAATGTTTTTCCTTAAATCTCGGGTTGATATTATGATTTGGCTGCCGTGTCACGTGTCTAAATTTTGGGCCGTGACAATCCTTTAGCTGTACTTGTAACTCTTTTAACTCCACTGGTGCTTTGCGGTATGGTGCCTTGGAGATCGGTGTTGTTCCAAGTAGGAGCTCTATCTCAAATGAGATTTCCAATTCTGGAGGTAGTCCTGGTAGTTCCTCGGGAAAGACCTCGGGAAATTTTCTAACAACAGGAATATCTTCTGGATGTAACTTCTTCTCTTCAGCTGTATCTGTCACATAAGCTAAATATCCAGTACAACCACTGGCTATTAGCTTCTTGGCTTTCAATGAACTGATCATCATCTTGCTGCATCTTCTCGAAGAATCGACATATTCGAAGCATTCTTCATCTTCTGGCTTGAATACTATTCTTCTGTTTCTGCAATCTATCGTAACTTGATATTTTCCTAGGAAATCCATTCCCAAGATTACATCATAGTCTACGATCCTTATCATGATCAACTGTGCATACAGCTCTCTATTTGCCACGATTACTGGTACATGAGGTAACCAGTACTCTGACAACATGATTTCTCCTGATGGGAGAGCAGTTCTAAAAGTTCTTCCCATGTGATCTCTAGGATATTCTAACTTATCAGCAAATGTATATGATATGAAAGAATGGGTGGCCCCAGAGTCAAATAGAATAGATGCTAAGTGGTTAGCGACAGAAATCTGACCTGTCACCACATTGGACGTCCCTGCCTCTACTTCTTCTCTGGTGTAGGCCATCACCCTAGCATCTGCCTGTGGAGCTCTTTCTTGTCTTTCTTGCACTACTGGAGGCACTTCTGATGGGCTCTCATAACTTAATCTGAGTGCATGAACTTGTGACTACTGCGGACGTGAAGAGTTTGCTCCTGATACTGATACTGATTGGTGGTTCATGGGACAATTCTTAATGAAATGGCCTTTTTTTCCGCACTAAAAACATGCAGTCGTGCCAGCTCTACATTGGCCCACATGTTTCCTCCCACAATTTGGACAGGTGGGGTTACTTGGAACTATGGTGGTGCTAGTCCTCCGAGACTGGCTTCTATTTTCTTGACCCTGGTTTCCCTGGAAATTGCCCTTTCTCTTTTGTTGGAACTGAGGGCCTGGATGACTGGACTGCTCTGGTCTTGTATTCTGACTACCCTTGCTATGCTGTCCAGTTTGAGAGGCCTTAACCAAGATCTTTTCTTTCTTCCTGGCTTCCTAGACCTTTTTCTTTTCCTCTTTCTGTCGGGCTAGATGGTACTCTGCCCTCAAAGCACGACTAACACAATCGGCTGCTGAAATTGGCGGGATTGGACCAACGTCAATCAAGGTAGCAATCTCAGGCCTGAACATGCCTATCATCTTCTGTATCTTCTCCCTTTCCATTGGCACTACATACAGACATAGGCGGGAGAGCTAATCAAATCTTCTACAAACCTCACTGACTGACATGTCACCCTGCTGTAACTCTGAGAATTCTTTCTGTTGGGGTCGGAGTGATGCAGGATCGTAATATTTCTGGTTGAACTCCTCCAAGAACTCCGCCCATGACATTATGGTCACGTCCCTCCTCATGCGGATTGTGTCCCATTAAAATCTTACATCCCTCCTTAGAACAAAGGATGCGCATAAGACTTTCTCTTCATCCGTGAGTCTCATAAACTCCATAATCATCTGTATTGAGGAAAGCCAATCCTCTGCTTCCTGGGGATTTGTTGAACCCTCAAATTTCGCAGGCCTCATCTTCTGAAATCTCTCGTATAGTGGCTCTGGGTTCACCTTGATCGGTGGTTCCTGAACCACTTTTGGTACTGCTGGTGGCACTACCTATTCTGCCTCTGCTGCTGGTTGTGTAGGAGTCCCTACTGATCCCTGTCCCTGTTCTAACTGTTCTAGTCTCTGTCTCAACTCTGCATTTTCTCTCATCTGGTTTTCTAAAAGAGCTTGCATCTCTTCTAGTCGTTGAGTTAGAGATGGGTGTCCCCTTCTCCTTCTTTGGCCTTGACCTTGGTTTTCTATCGTGCTACTTTTTATCTTATAATCACACGATGAACTTGTGTTAGATCTTGTATAAAAAGGATCCAAATGATTTCTTGCATTTACATATTATCACATACTTACTACAAAGTATAGGTCTCTACAGACCTTTACTTTCATGCATAACTAGCTGCTTATATTAACATAAACTTAACTTACTTGGATCGACGAACAGGACATGCACGGAGTCAGGCAGGATGTGGTCTACCAACTTTTCCGATAATACCAATTGTGACTATAGTAAGTATTCTAAACTAAACCCAATTTAAAACTTGGGCTCTGATACCAAATGTGACTACGTTTGGTATCCTAAACTAAACCCATCGAACTTCTCTGATACCACCTGTGGCGGCCCGCCCTGCTGTAGAGGCTCTACATGGCTATTACGGCCAACTCTGTAGTTAACCGCAATAGTCTGCAGGCCTCTAGGGTCGCCAACAATCATGCTAAACTAAAAACTTGCTTGCTAATTTACGGAATAAATTTTTTTTCTTTAAAATCATAAACTATTCGAGAATGTGACAAGGAAATCATGTTAATAAAATAACATGCATATGAATCATGATTCCCCTATCACATAATCTTAACTTGAAATCTTGTTCTTGAAACTACATGGTTTAAATTTCAAAAACTATACAGCGCAAGATTTAAGGGTGACCAAATCCCTCGCCCAATCCTCCCCGGCATGCATCTTCCCTGTTCATCGTCCACCGTATACTACTGGTGAACAAGTCTCTTACCTGCAACATGTGAACAAACTGATGAGCTATGGGCTCAGTAAGTTCAAACATAAAAATATGAAACATGACATGCTGTACTGCTGTGCTTATGCATAAAACTGGACTCTGTAAAACATGGTCATGGCTGAAAGGTTAGTCTTAGGGCATTATCTGTTATTAAGTTCTGGTTTTGAGCCCCTGATTGGTCGTACTGACATGTTAGCGCAACTGGTAGCAGTACTTTAGTGCTCACCTCCTCAGTCTTAACTGAAGCTAAACATGAAAACCTCCCCGTGGGTCGAGAGGCTGATACGCCAATAATTGGTTTAATTACCATCTTGCTGGTGTTCCAACTGGGTAGCATACTAATTGCCCCCACAGTCGGAACCTGTTACATGATTTACTGGGGTGTGAATTATATTAATACACTAAGGTGCCTTGTGTACCTACCTGTTTTCGTGTTCTGGTACCTGTCTGACATGTGTACTGACTCATGCAACTCTACATGCATGACATGAACTGACATGAATATCATGATATTGACAATCAATGTCTAATAAACACGTCATACAACATACATAACATCATAATTTAACAAGCTTGTCTACGTTGCAGTCAGAACAATACTTGAACTTACAGAAAATCTGCTAGCATGAGCCTCTGCTGCTCTGGGACTGCTATATCGAGGTCTCTGGCTCGAACTCCTATAAAAGGAATAATCACTGATTATTTCCAATATTTATCTTATACTGAAAATATGACAAAATATGAAAATTTACATTTTCAGACTTTTTTTTTCTTCTCTCTGGCTTCGAACATGTCCTTCTACACGGCTGTGTCTCTGGCCGTGTACCTCTCTGGACTTACATGCTTGGCTGTGTACTTCATGGAACATGGCCGTGTTACTGGCCGTGTACTCCTCTGGACTCTTACACGGTTACTTACACAGCCGTGTTTCTGGCCGTGTTTTCCTACTGTCTAACATGGCCTGCTACACGTCTTTCTCTTGACCGTGTGCCCCTTGACACAGCCCGATACATGGCCGTGTTCTTGGCCGTGTACCTCTCGGGTCTGAATTTTCTTGCAACACGGTCATGCATATGGGCATGTTTGGGGCCGTGTACTGAACACACCCTTGTACACGCCCGTGTTCATACCAGAATCAAGATTCTGGGTCCGAACTGCTCTACTCTGATTTTCTAAGGCTTTTATGGCCTTTGTTCTACTTCTTACACTTGAAATCAATCTCCATAAGATCGTTTCAAGGTATCTACTACATTTCTACTATCACAAATCCATGATTTCATAAGCAAAAATTCCACATTTTGCTCATTTATACCTCTTGACTCAACTTTTGAAAAATCTGAGCTTTCTTAAAGAAAACTCACTAAACTTGGTTTTCTAAACCATCAACTCATGGATTTGTGTTTGAAACATCTAGACTCGAACCATGTTTCGATTTTAACCGAAAACCTTAACATGATTCACTCACATTCCCTCCTAGATTTTCCCCCCGAAAAAGCAAGAGAAAAACGAGTGTTTACCTTGCTTGAATCTTGAGATTTTCTTGCTGCTGATCCTTGACTGAATCTCGACCAATCTACTGGTTGAAGAGAAAAAATCCGAACTTTCTTTGGATTTCCCTTTCTTCTCTCTTCCTTTCTCGGTTTCTCTCTTTCTCTTTCTCTTTCTCTTTCTTTCTTTCTCTTTCTTTTTCCGCTGCTTCTCTTTACCATGGAACCAAGTGAATTAATTCACTTGAATTAACTCAAGCCCTCCACGTGTCTCTCTTCCTCTCACATTTTAATTTATTTTCTTTAAGAAAATGCAAGGGCTTGTTTGGCTAATCTTTTGGCCATTGATCAATGTGTCTCACTTGTGTGCCATTGATCTCTTAATATGTATTTTCCACATACTTTTCTATTAAATTTTAAAACATCATAGTTTGAATTAATGTTTAGCTTTTAAACTATATTCATTAATTCATTATAAAATTTTGATTAAAACTCAATTAATCAAAATTTTCCTCTGCTCTGTATTCTGTAACATGTCTCACTATAAATGTACATTTATTTACATATTTTGTACAAATATTTCCGAGAACGTAGATTTCTCGGTTATCACACTTCTAAAACCACAGTAGTAGGGGCACGATTTTTATAGCCCAAATGCATGAAAAAAAATTCAAGAAAGAGCTATCTACCTTATCTTAGTGCAAGAGTTCACTCACGTATGCCGAAAGCATAATTTTTACGCGAAATCATCGAAAACTCTACTTGGTTGAGCTTGAGGTTTTCTTTCTTCCTTTCTTTGGCTATGGCTACTAGTTTTGGGTGTTAATGGTTGTATGTGTAAAGGCTAATAATAGCCTAAGGAAGTCTGGTTCCTTTAAACAAAAATTTACCACCTTTTCTTTGATTTTTTACACCTTGTTATTAATATTTGTAATTCTTTCCATAATTAACTAAATTCTCGTATTTTTGGACCAATCATAGATAGCCAAACTATCCCCTATTCAGCTACCTACCACCGGATCCTCCAAGGGAATCACTTCCAAAAATTTTGTTTTTAAAACAAAAAGAAAAATATGGAATTTTGACAAACTTTTTAGCCCTTAGATCAAAACCTCTTTAAACCTAAGCCATTGATCTTCTAATTCTTTCCATTGAGGTTATTTTGTTATTCCTCCATTTATGACATCATCATATAATTGGTTGGTCAAAGTTTGACCAAAAGTTAAACCAAAAGAGATTTTACCGAAATCACGTCGGCTGGTTTCTAAAGCCGTCCATGCGATTGGTTTGCCTTAAATTACTTCTATTTGGCCAAAAATCATTACCATAGGTATTCATCCTTTTGTGGAACATGGTCATCGTCTAGGGTTTTTAATACCGAATTGGCATCGTTTTACCCGTTTTGGTTCAGTAAAATTTTCCACAACCAAATCCTTAACCTTTAACATCGTTTGAACATTTTATTTCGTTCTAAATAATATTAAATCATAAATTTCACATTTAAAACATTAAATTAGCATATACGTATAATGTTCATATTTCTCAAGAACGATTAAATTTCTCAGTTGTCACATTCACCCTTCTTATAAAATTTTCATCCTAAAAAATTAGAACAAGTAAGGGTACAGAGATTCCATTTCATCTTCACGTTCCCACGTAGCTTCCTCGACCTTATTATTTTTTTATAATATATTGATTAGTGGGATCGTTTTATTCTTTAGCATTTTCTCTTCGCGGGTTAAGATTTGTATAGGTTGTTCCTCATAGGTTAGATCTTCTTGAACTTAAATCGATTCATGCTTTAACACATGCATTGGGTCTGGTACATACTTTCTCAGTATCGAAACATGGAAGACATTGTGCACAACCGACAAATCTAGAGATAACATTAACTTGTAGGCCACCTTTCCAACACGTTTGATAATTTCAAATGGTCCAATATACTTTGGACTTAACTTTTCATTTTTACCGAATCACATTACGCCCTTCATTGGCAATACCTTAAGAAATATGCAATCCCCTTCGTTGAACTCTAGAAGTCTTCGTTGTTTGTCTGTATAGCTCTTCTGTCAGCTTTAAGCAATCTTTATTCTTTGCTGGATTTTTACAATTACATCTGAAGTCTCCCATATGAAATCAGTATTATGTAGCTGCTTTTCTCATAAATCGTACCAGTGAATGGATGATCTGCACTTTCATCCATAAAAAACCCCGTAAGGTGCCATCCCAATAGAAGTTTGGTAACTGTTGTTATATGAGAATTCCACCAGAGGTAACTTCTCATTCCAAACTTCCGGAAAATCTATTATACAGGCTCGAAGCATATTTTCTAACATTTGGATGGTTTGCTTAGATTGTCCATCCATTTGAGGGTGAAAAGCTGTGCTGAGTAGTAACTCCGTACCCATGGCTTCTTGTACACCATTCTAAAATGTTGCCGTGAACTGTGTATCTTGATCAAAGACAATAGACTTTGGAACACCATGTAACTGAATGATATGGGTCACATAAAGATGTGCCAATTTATCCAATGTAAAGGTCATCTTTACAGCTATGAATTACGCTGTCTTCATCAATCTGTCCACAATCACCCAGATAACATCATAATCCTCTTGGGTCTTGGGTAGCCCTAGCATAAAATCTATAGTAATGTACTCCCATTTCCATTTTGGAATCTCTAAAGGTTCCAATTTTCCTCTTGGATGTTTATGTTCGGCCTTGACCTTTTGGCAAGTTATGCATCTACTCATAAACTCCGTAATGTCATTTTTTATCAATTTCCACTAAAATTGCATTTTTTAAATCTTGATACATCTTGCTAGCTCCGGGATGAATTGAGTATGATGTTTCATGAGCTTCTGCCATGATTCATCTTCTAATTCCTACGTTGGCCGGAACATAAATCCTCTCTTAATACAAAATCATCCCATCATCTGTTATACTTACTTCTGACCTCTTGCCGTTGGAAACCTCTTCTTGAAGCTTTGTTAAACTTGGATCTAGCTTTTGAGCCTCCTTGATGTCCTCGAATAATGATGATTCCAATTGAAGTGCAGCTAATTTCTTGGATATTAGCTCCAATTCGAGTAAATTAATTTCTTACTGCAACGATCTTGGTAATTCCTTTATCGGCAACCATTGCGAAACAGTCGATTTCCTACTTAGGGCATCTGCTACACGGTTTGCTTTTCCGAGTTGATAGAGAATTTTACAATTTTAGACCTTTACCAACTCTAACCATCTTCTTTGCCGTATGTTTAACTCTTTCAGCGTGAAGAAATACTTCAGGTTTTGATGATCAGTGAAGATTTGACACTGAGCTTTATATAAATAATGTCACCAGATTTTGAGCGTGAACACTACTACGCAAGTTCTACATCATGAGTAGGATATTCTTCTCATGATCCATCAATTGACGCAATGCATATGCAATTACTTTGCCATTATGCATCAAAACTGCTCCCAAGCCCACTTTCAAGACGTCATTGTAGATAGCAACTTCTCTCCTTCAGTGGGTGGTGTAAGAATTGGTGCACTTGTCAACCGTTTATTTAATTCCCAAAAATTTCTTTCACTCTTCAGTCCATTCGTATTTCCTTTCTTTACGCGTAAGGACAATGAGAGATGCAGCTAGTTGTGCAAAACCTTCCACAAATCTTTTATAATAACCGGCTAATCCTAAGAAACTTTGTATCTCAGTCATAGTCTTAGGTACAGGCCATTCATTGATTGCTTCCACCTAAGCAGGATCTATAGCAACTCCTTCCTTCGATACAATGTATTCGAGAAAATGTACCTTATCCAGTCAAAATTCACACTTAGAGAATTTTGCATACAGTTCATGTTTTCTTAGAGTGTGAAGAACAATCCTCAAACGTTCTTCATGTTCTTCTTGAGTCTTTGAGTATATGAGTATGTTATCGATAAATACAATGACAAACTTATCTAAGAATTCCTTAAAAACTCTATTCATCAAGTCCATGAATACGGCTAGAGTATTAGTTAACCCAAACGGCATTACTAAAAACTTATAATGACCGTAACGGTTTCTAAACGCCATCTTGGGGACATCACTCTTTTTAATCCTTAGCTGATGGTATCTTGAACACAGATCAATCTTTGAGAATATCACTGTGCCCTTAAGTTGGTTGAACAAGTCATCAATCCTAGATAACGGATAACTATTTTTAATGGTGACTTTGTTCAATTCTTGGTAGTCGATACACATTCAGATAGTTCCATCTTTCTTCTTAACAAATAAAACTGGAGCTCCCCATGACGAGTAACTCGGTCAAATAAATCTCTTGTCTAGTAGCACCTTTAATTGCACCTATAATTCTGTCAGTTCTACTGGTGCCATGTGGTACGATGCCTTGGAAATTGGTACAGTCCCTGGCATAAAGTCAATCTCAAATGAGATTTCCTCTTCTGGAGGTACTCCTGGCAGTTCTTCCAGGAAACATCAAAGAATTCATTGACAGCTTGAATATCTTCTGGTTGAAGTTTCTTTTCCCCCATTATGTCTGGCATATAGGTCGGATATCTAGTACAGCCACTGGTCATCAGCTTCATAGCCTTTAATGAGCTAATCATCATTTTTCTTGATTGACGGGATGAATCGACGTACTCAAAACTCTCTTTCTTATCGGGTCAAAATACTATCTTTCACTTTCGACAATCAATCATGGCTTGATATTTTCCTAGGAAATCCATTCCTAGGATTATATCATAATTGATGATCTTTATCATGATCAAATCGACGTATAATTCCCTATTTGCCACATAAATTAGCACATGACGTAACCAATAATCTGAGAGCAAAACTTCACCTGAGGTTAAAGCTGTCCTAAATGTTTTCCTTATATTATCCTTAGCATATCCTAACTTATAAGTAAATTCATGGAAGACAAAGGAATGCGTAGCTCTAGAATAAAAAAGAACACATGATAAGTAGTTAGCAATAGAAAGTTGATCTGTCATTACATTTGAGGTCTCTGCCTCAGCATCCTTCTTTGTATAAGCCATCACTCGAGCATTAAGCCGAGTTACATATTCTCGTCGTTTTCACAATGCCGGAGGTATTACTAAAGGGCTTTCGAATTTAGCTTGTAGAGCATGAACATATGGATGTTGCGGGCGTGGGGAAAAAGTCCCTTGGACATTTTGACGATTCTTTGGATAGTTTTTCGTAAAATGGCCTTCTCTTCTACACAGAAAACATGTGTTGGTGTCGTATCAACATTGGCCTGGGTGTCTCTTCCCACATGTAGCACAAGTGGGAATATTCGATCATGTATTTGGGGTTAGCTTCCGCTGTTGGTTACGGTTGTCCTTACTTCTGTTTCTAGGAAAGTTGCCCTTTCTTTTATTCTGTTACTATGGGCCTTGATTTTTAGACTGGCCTGGTTTAATAGTTTGATTAAGCTAGTTGTTTTGACAAGCTTGATTCCCTGCTTAAGCTGACTTAGCAAAGATCTTTTTTTTCTTTTTGGCTTCCCATTATTTTTCCTTCTCTTTTCTCTGTCTAGCCAAGTGATATTCTGCTTTTAAGGCTCCGCTAACACAGTCTACCACCAAGGTTGGTAGTACCAGGCCGCTATCTACCAGAGCAAATATTTCTAGTTGGAACATGCCAATCATCTTTTGTATCTTTTCTTTTTCCATAGGTACCACATATGGGCACAATCGGGATAATTGATCAAATCTCCTACACACTTCATTGACTGATAGATTCCCTTGCTTTAATTTTGCAAATTCCTTTGGTTGAGAACGTAATGCTACAGGATCATAATATTTCTGGTTAAATTCTTTCAGAAATTCATTTCATATCATGATGGTTACATCCCTCCTCATCCGGATAGTGTTCCACTAGAATCTGACATCTTTTTTTAGAACAAAAGATGCACATAAAACCTTTTCTTGCTCCATCAACTTCATGAAGTCCAAGATCATTTGTAGAGAGGAGAGCCATTCCTTTACTTCGAAGAGATCTGTTGAACCCTCAAATTCGGGCCACTTGAACCCTCACATTCCGATGGCTTCATCCTACGACAACGTTCATAGTGCGGTTTTTAGTTTATCATTAGTTAGGGTTCATAGACTCTTTCAGGTAGGCATTACTTGCTCTGCGGTAGCTACTTGCTATGCCTGAACTTCTTTGGAACCCTGTCTTTGTTCCATCTAACTTAACCACTACGTCAACTCAACGTTTTCTTTCATTTCGACCTCTAGAAGAGCCTCTAACTTTTCTACTCTCCCAGCTAGAGTAGGATGTCCTCTTCTCTCACCTTGGCTACGTGTATTCATCGCGCTCTTTATTGTCCTAAAATCACATGATGATCAATCATTAAAATTTCCATAAATAGATTGCTTAAAATTTTGAAAATTCACAAATTTCAAGGTAAAACAAGGTCATAGTATCATATGAAATTAACAGAAAGCATTTCATAATTTTAATATTTCACTCATTTCATAACCTTTGCATATCATACATAAACAATTACATATATGAGTCATTAAGACTCCTCCAGATCTTCTTCATCATCATCTGAACCATTATCGATGGACGTTCCTTGATCTGAGTTCACTTCGTCTCGACACCATAATGGACCAGCCTCAGGGTCATTGGCCATTGGTTATAGTCCAAAAAGACGCATTAACATGTCATCCTAAAGGTCTTGTTCATACTTATCGCGTTCTATTTGCTCCCCTAACAGTTCTCTCTCTACTTTAATTGCCATGGCTACAAACTTGCATAGCATAAGGGGGTCGGGTAGACTTATCTTCTGCCTTAGCTCTACAACTTGTGGCGCCCCCGAATCCAACTACGCGAAACTGTCATGAACCGACTCTGTTGCCGTCCAAGACAGGCCGTGTACTGACGGATCACCATTTAAAACTCTTTTTCTCACAACTCTCATTTTTCAGGACTTAAAATTTCACCAATTTTTTTTCTTTCTTTTTAATACATACTTTCTTTATAAGAAAGTCAAGTATGAAAGCCATGAAAAAAAAATATAATACTAATTTTTAGTTGTCATTTTGAGTACAACATAATGTACAACATACAACATATAAATACTGTATTTTTCAAAATACATTCTCTTCAATTCACTAACTTTTCGCTCAGCAGAAGACTGGCAGTAGGACCAAATCCACAGTGGACTCTCTATCCTATTGACACGCGCATATCCTGTCACTATCCATAGAGTCTATTGGACAGGTTTCTTACCTGCAACATGAACAAACTGATGAGCTAACAGGCTCAGTAAGTTCAAACATACTTAGTAAGAATCATACAGATTCAAAAATATCAAAATCTAATTTCCTATGAATAGTACTATTCATGCAGATTCAAAAATATCAAAATCTAATTTCCTATGAATAGTATTATTCACCATGAATAGTGACGTTGACCTCTGATTGGTGAATAGTAACTGTTACCCTAACTGAGTACTATTCACGTTACCCTAACCAAATCCACTACACTTAGTGCTAGTGTCGGTTATACTCAATTATGCTCTGTTATGACTTTTGTTACATTATTGTCTATTATCTCTATTTATCTTCCGGTTTCGAGCTCTTAGTGGTTGTACCGATAATTTATAGCGCACTGACTGAGAGGGTTTAGGGAGCGACCCTAAAGCTTCTTCCTTACAATCCTCATCGTTCATGGCGATTATTATATCCCCAAAGGACTTGTAAACCTCCACCACAATGTTGGAGGGGCGGTACGCCTTAAATGGTTTTATTTCTATCTTTCAATTTTAGTATTGACTATGTGACATTACTCGTCATCTCAAGGTCATTAACCTCTATCGTCCATAGGCCTTACATATTTTCTTTCTCTTATTATATGAGATGTGTTATACTAATTAATCCCCCAATGTCCATAGGACTTAATACCTAGTGTACAATTAGTACATAATAAATAATACAGTATTTCATATTGCAGATATGAAAATAGTTGAACTTACCACCACTGCGATAATGTCCACTTCCGAAACTTTTCCATAGTTTTATCTCGAGTTTGGGTCCCTACAGACATAATATTGTCTGTTAATACCCATAATTAATTATCACTTTGAATATATTTATTTTGTTATAATTTTTACAACATTTTTCATTTTTCTATATGGCATACAGCTTGAAACACACTCGTGTTCAAGCCCGTGTGTCTCTCGGGTTTTATGTCACACGGCCGTGTAATTCACTATCTTGCTGTGTAACCGTACACGGCTTGGTACATGCCCGCGTTCAAGCCCGTTTACTCCCCGGGTTGTAAATTTTCTCCCATACACGGCCATGTATCCTTCTACACGCCCGTGTTCTCCAGAATTTTTTAGATTTTTAATATTAAAATCTTCATTATGACTTTTAAAATCTTATTTTAAGTATTCTAGATATTTAACGGTCCTTTTCGAGTCTTTCGAAAATATTTTGGTCGAAATAATCATTTTACCCCTAACGGGTCTCGGGACCATAACTATTCCGTCCTATCATTTTTCCCGAATCTTCTAAGCCCAAATATCATAAAATAATACTCCCTAGGCTTCTGTATCTTTTTATAGCTTTATTGGCTATAAAATCTCAGTTATTCATTTTCCGACCCTCGGTTACTGTTCATCCGTCACCTAGGGTCGTTTCTAGTTTTTTCTAGTGTTTCGGAATCTCAAATGGGTATTTCATTACTTCTGAAATGTTTTTCAGTCCGTCCTTGGCCCTCGATCCCTGAGGGGCTCGGGTTTTCTATCCCGATCTAATCTTTCCCCTTCGTTTCCTAAAATACCCCTAACATGAATTTTTTTTCCTATTTTAGGCATTTTAGTCATTAAGGGTCGGTTTACTATTCCTCTTGGGTTGGTTTTCCATTTTCAATCCTAACCCACCAAGGAGTCTCGGTTTCCTTTCAGAGTCTAATATTTTTGCCCCTCGTTTTCTGAAATGCCCTTATGCTGTTTTAGAAATTTCGGCAGTATTTCCACTTGTATTTTTAGGTTTCTCGGTGTTAGGTACGCCTCAAAACCTTTGTACCTACCACATACTATACCAGAAACCTATTTTATACAAAGTTACCAAACTTTGTATAAAAATTTTCCATATTAATCAATATTCAAATATCAACACACACATCATCAAAATTTTCCCAATCACAACTTCGGTTTATCATGGTAAACAATATCAAATATTTTTCATCACAACATTCGATTACCACATATCACTTTTAGGTCTTCAAATATTCATATCAACATCAAAACCTAACAAAATTTTCATTCCAACCCTAGCATTAGCCACAGATTTTTCATGCTAATTCATATAGAAAATTTTTGTTCTTATTACTAGGGTTTTATCAACATTTCTCATCATTGCTCAACACCAAAAATTTGCTAATTTCTAGTGTTTGCTAGCCATGGATTTTAGTATGAAAATGCATCCAAAATGCTAATTTCATTATTCCAATCCATGCTTTAGTGATCATAGTATCTAACTCACATTACTATCAAAGCAAATCATCAAGTTTTTATCATTTTCACCACACTTACTAGCCACGGATTTCATGGAAATCAAGCATCAAATTTTGTTTGTTTCTTAAACCTAATTCATACTTCAAACTCTAAAATACCAAACCAATCAATAATATCAACAAAATATAAAATTTTTCAAAATTTTATACACCTCAATAGCCACAGATTTTTGCAAGAAAAGAAATGAAAAATGTTTCAAATTGGAAGCTAACCTTATGAACTTGTTTCCTTGCAACCTTGGCTAAGATTGGAGGCTATTTTTGTAAATAAATTTTGACAATTTTTGGCTTGAAAGTCAATAAGGGGCACGGATTTTTGGGCTGCAAAAATGCAAGAGTTTTGGCTTGGTATTTCTTATTTTTCAAGTGGATTTTTGAAGCTTATTTAAAGGCAAATGCAAGGGACATTTTTACAAATTTTTTTCCAATAATTTGCTTATTGTTCAAGGATTAAAATGCAATATTTTTGTGCCAAAAATAAAATTTTTGGCTGCCTTCTTTCTAGGTGGCCGAATGCCATTTTTTCCTTTTTTTCAAATTTTTTTCCAAGCCTTTTTGGCTTGATCATGGCCATTAATCTCAAAAGTAACCAATCCTAGCCATACACTTACCTTATATTACTTTCCAAGCTTTCAAAAATTATATTTATGACATCATATTTGTGATGTTATCCTATAATATCAATGGATTAATTCACGAATTAATTTGTGGTCAAATTTTAATCGAAAGTCAAACCGAACGGAACTTTACCGAAATCGTGTATGCGGGTTCCGGGCGCCTCCGGTGCGATTGGTTTGTTTTACTTTGCTTCCGTTTGGTCAAAATTCTCTATTGTAAATTTTTATCTTTTTAGTGTATTTCAGTGCACTCTCTAGGGTTTTTGGTTCCATTTTCGAACCGTCTCACTCGATTTTATTTGGTAAGATTTTCCATCTACGAACTCACTCACTTTAACACTACTGAAACATTTTTACAGTTTCACAACAATATTAAAACACACTTTTTCATACTTTATTTATTAAAATTGATACTTACATACAATTTTAATCTATTCCGAGAATCTAAAATTCCCGGTTATCACACAGTCAATCCTCTCTAAAACATGTCGCAATAGTCCTCATCTGTGAGATTTGGCAAAGGACATCTTCTCAAAATATTTTCCTCAAATCATACTGCATACGTTAGCACTATGTCACCGGACACCGTCTGTAGTCTCTTTGTCCGATGAACGAATTCCCTTATCCATAAATCTAGGTAGCATAGGCGATGGTGTGACTTCCCCGCATCCGTGAAGAACTAGGACTGTTGATGGATTCCAAGTAAGTTAGTTTATTTTTGAATTTAGTAAATGTTTATTTATTGAAAATAAACATTATGTAAGGATATGATGATGGGATAATAAGATCATAAGTACAGGCATTAGTTTACTGTACGAATTTCATGGATAGACAGTACTTTTACTTTAGCATTCCATGGGAATGCAAGACTAGTTTCATGCCATTGAGATGATTCTCCTAGCACGATGCACATCCAGTTCGTTATCCAAGTAAGTTAGTTTATTTTTGAATTTAGTAAATGTTTATTTATTGAATATAAACATTATGTAAGGATATGATGATGGGATAATAAGATCATAAGTACAGGCGTTAGTTTCTTGTACGAATTTCATGGATAGACAGTACTTTTACTTTAGCATTCCATGGGAATGCAAGACTAGTATCATGCCATCGAGATGATTCTCTGGCTGTGCTCTATTGATTAGGATAACTGGATCCTTTTGGCTGTTAGCACTTTCAGGGAAATGCTCTCGTGTGTGTTGGGATTCTTGTGACCAGGATTAGCGCTTAACTGGACCGAGTTTCGCCATACCACTATTGAGTGATTCTCTTGAAGGAGTCCAATATTAGCCCCAGTTTCCTCATGGGCAAGCGGGGTGTCATTTCCAACATCACCTATCTTCCCTAGAGTTGCAGGTGTACAGGAAAATTAGATGTACAAAACTATGATATATATAGCCTTTATGTTATATAGATATGTTTGAAATGATATGTAAATGTTATGAAATGACATGTATATGTGATGAACAAAGATGAAATGAAATCTTTGTACCCTTACTTGCCTTAATTTTCTATGACGAAAATTTTATAAGGAGGGGTGAATATGATAACTGGGAAATTTCATCATTCTCAGAAAATCGGTACATAGAATGTAAACGATGAATTTCATGTTTAAAATGTGAAATGTAGTGATTTTATTTGTGTATGAGTATGATTTTTTTTAAGGTTAAATGTAAATTTTAACAGTACACGGGCGTGTACTAGAGGAACACGGCCTTGTAGTGAGAATGAAATCCAAACATGCCCAAGCAACACGGCCATGTAGTGGGAAAATCAAATTACAGAGGGGTACACGGTCAGAGACACGGCCATGTACTGACCATGTACATGAAATGTACAGTCATACGGCCATGTAACATGGCCGTGGAAAGGAGAATTATTTAGACAGAGAGGTACACGGTCATAGACACAGCCGTGTACCAGACCATGTAAAAAAAATAAAAATAAAATAAAAAGTATATATAAAAATATAATTTTTGATCAGGAAACACACAGTATCAAGAAGTTAGTCAAGATGACCTTTTCTAGATATAAAACTGATATATTTGGGTTCAGCACTCCCAAATTAATCAGGATAGCCTATCAGAATGCTCAAATTAGTTAATTGAGCATAAAGGTAATTTTGACCGGGAATTTGCAGTACCGGAAACTGGTCAAGATGACCTTGGATAAAAACAAAACTGATATATTTGAGTTCAGCATGCCCAAATTAGTCCGGATAGCCATGTTGAAATTTTGGGCAAAGAAAGTATATATGAGGGCGAAAATTTGATATTTTACAAATTGGGCCCCTATATTTTCATTATCTAGATTTTCTCCCCCACACCACCCCAAAAGTGAACAATAATGACGAATCAAAAATGGCGTCCGTTTTCAACACTACCAGTACTATTGGAAAGCTCTCGCCGAGCTGAGTCCAACGGTGAGTCGACGCGACGAAACAGCCGCCGGAGGAAGCCACACGCGTCGCCCGAAGCCGTCGATGGCCGAAAACTTCTCACCGCCGTATCTCCACCGTCCGACGTCCAAATGCCACGATTCCAGTCCCAATGGATTCGTGGTGAAGAGTAGAACAAAACCCAGGCCTCATTTCAGCTCAATGGCCAGATTGCGCTGCCTAAGTCTGCCCGTCACCGTCGCCACCGTGGAATCCGACGATTCCGACGGAGTTGAGTGACGTGGTGGGTATCAAAATGATCAGAATGAAGAGTAGAACAAAAGCCCCAAGTCAATTTTGGGCCACAAAGCCGACACAATGGAGAACCAACCTCGCTGCCATCGTCGGATTTTCGAGTGTCCGATTCCGGTAATAGGAGGCTCGATTGGTGAAATTGACACCACCAATGGGTTCCTCTCGTCGAGATCTTCATGATGGTAGCCACTTTTCTTCATGTTGTCACCGGTCAATATCGGTCAACGGTGAGTCAACACCAGTCAACGGCAACCCGGTGACCGAAAATTTAAGAATGGCTTGTTGGCCTATTTTCGACGTTCCGAACACATCCGCGGCGTCAGAATTGCAAGACGGAATTTCAAATGTAAAGAATGTTGAATCAAAGTTTGTGCACGCGAGACTGAACGGTGCGTTCAATCGCCGATGGGACAATTTCGGTAGTGATTTATGTCCCTTCATTCTTTAATTTATATTTTAGAATGATTATGCATTAATTATGTAATTTGGCATGTGAAATTGTAAGAAAAATGGATGAAAATGATGAAAAAGAAAATGTGTAGAAATGTGAATATTTTTACGTAAAAGTTGAGTTTTACGTAAAAATATAGGCCTTTGGTATAGTACGTGGTAAAATAGAAATAAGTTAGATGGTTTCGAGGCGTATCCTAAACGCCGGGAACCTAAAAATTAAGTGGAAATGCTGTCAAAATTTCTAAAACGGCACAAAAGGGTATTTTAAGAAATGAAGAATAAAAATGTGGTCGGGATGGAAACCCGAGCCCCCTTGAATGATTTTAAGGATTAATGAATGAGTTAGGCTCAGAAAAAAGATGATGAATGTTTTAAGGATTAGTAAACCGAGAATTTCAGCCACTAATACTGTAAAAGCTCGGTAAATCCTAAGAAAAATTATTTTATGATTGTTAGGCTTAGAAAATCCAGTCTAGGCATTAAAATAAAAATGATACAACCTAAAGACCCATCAGGGGTAAAACGGTCATTTTGATCGAAAATTTCAGGAATGATAGAAAAGGGCTCTAATGGACTTAGAATGACTTAATTAAGATTCTAAGGGCCAAAACTAAGTTGTAAATCCAAGAAAAGTGAGGTTATGATGAAAAATCACATTAGGGGCAAAATGGTAATTTTTCCAAGAGTTAGTAGAAAAGTTATAAATGGAATATTAAACCCTTAAGTTTATGATCGAGAAATGAAACATAGAATTTTTACGTTTTATTAAGTCTTATGTATGAAATAAGTATGGAAAATAACCATGATTATTTCAGTTATAGGGATCCGCTCCAGACGAGATGAAAGGACATCTGCGGATTAAGAAAGTTAAAAGGGAGATACTAGCAAAGTAACAGTAAGTTCAAGCATTTATTTGTCTATAACATGAACCAACGTGTGATGTTAGGTCTATGTTTAAGTGTTATATGAAAGTTATATATGTGAGTGCTATACGCACTAAAGTGTGACTAACATAACGCATACTATGAAAATTACGTTAAGAAAGAATAATTTATGAAATGCTTATGAAACACACTTAAGTGTGTTATATGAAATGCTTATGTAAGGTGTTCCAGACCAGGAGGTAATGATAATGCCAACTGGTTGGAATCATATGAAAGATAGTAAGGAAAGATAAGAGATGAATGAATGAAAGAAAAGAAATGAATGAATAAAAGAAACGATTTATAAAATGCAAAAGAAAGAAAAGAAATGAACAAAAGAAAGAAATGATTTATGAAATGCTTATAAAAAAAATGAAATAAACGAAAGAAAGAAAGAAAGAAAGAAAGAAAAGAAATGAAAGAAAGAGAGAATGAATGTACGAACGAAAAGATAAAATAAAGAGAGAGAAAGACAAGCAAGATAATTAGACTGAAAAGTTAAATGCTGGCGTATCGGTCTCTTATAAAATGAGATTTCAAAGAATGGCTATCCCATCCGACGGGATACTAACCTGAAGGTACGGAAGTTTAATGTTAAAGTTCAGCCGTGAGGTTGGTTGTGGGTAGCTCCCCCTCCCCTCATTGGTCGTGCGCATTACGATACAACCATTGAATGAGGCCCGCAAGTGAAACTAAAGTAAAGTAAAGAAAAAAAAATAACAGAATGATATGAAAGAAAGAAAATAAAAGAAAAGACAAGTAAAGACTAGTAAAAGAAAAGAAAAGAAAAGAAACAAATAAAGAAAGAAAAGAAAGGAAGGAGATAGAACGACAGATTAGGATATGATCCACCAGTAAAAGAAAAGAAAAGAAACAAATAAAGAAAGAAAAGAAAGGAAGGAGATAGAACGACAGATTAGGATATGATCCATCAGTAAAAAGAAAAGAAAAGAAAAGAAACAAATAAAGAAAGAAAAGAAAGGAATGAGATAGAATATGATCCACCGGTAAAAGAAAAGAAAAGAAAAGAAAAGAAACAAATAAAGAAAGAAAAGAAAGGAAGGAGATAGAACGACAGATTAGGATATAATCCACCAGTGAAAGAAAATAAAAGAAAAGAGACAAATAAAGAAAGAAAAGAAAGGAAGGAGATAGAACGACAGATTAGGATATGATCCACCAATGAGAAAAAAGAAAAGAAAAGAAAAGAAAAGAAGCAAGTAAGGAAAGAAAAGAAATGAGGGAAATAGAATGACGGAATAGGACATGATCTATAGAACAAGAAGAACGACATGATATGAAAGAAAAAACGAACAATGAAAATGAAAGTTAAGTGAAAAAAGAAAAGAATAGAATGACATGAAAGAAAGAAAGAACCAAAGAACAATGAAAACAAAGAACGAAAAGTAAACAAGCATAATGCGACTAACATATATGCATATGTTATGTTATGCATTGGTTGATTTGCATAAATCGATCACACGATTTTATGTATGTTTGAGATATTTAAGCATACATTATGTATGCTATGTTTAAATTAATGTGTGTATACATGTTTTGTATAATGTTAAGTATGTTATGCTTAAGATGTTAAGCATACATTATGTATGCCATGTTTAAATTATGTTATGTTAAAGAACATTAAGGTTGTTCTCAATGTTAGAAGATGTTAAGTATGAAGTTGGAAGTCATGTATGATATATGAAATGTTAATGTTCTGATGCCACAGTTGGTATCAGATATGCTCTGTCCAAAAAGGTACGAGTTTTATATGTCATGTCTGTATGTTTGAACTTACTGAGCCTGTCGCTCACAAGTTTGTTTATATTGCAGGTAAGCATCCTGCACGACGATAAAACAAGGGATGGATGACGAATGCGATCTGCATGTGCCAAGGGACTGGGTGAGGGTTATGGTACTGTTATGAGTCTTCCGCTGAGCTGTTTAAAGAGAGTATTGAAACGAAATGTTTATGAAATAATAAAGTTTAAAAAAATTAAGATGTTTACTATAGTAAATGTTTGATCATGATACAGTTTTCAAGTTTAAAGTTAAAAGTTTAAAAGTTTTGAGAAAAAAAAAACCCAATTTTTACGTTCCAATAAGCACGTTAAAGAACTTAAGTTTAAAGTTGAGGTAACCACAGAATTAGACGCCACAGTTGTTGTCCACTCACGACAGCAATATCGATCTCAACTGATGGAAGGGGTACTAGTTGAAGAGATGGTGCTCTAATCGTAGTCAGAACCACGACCTGTGGAGTAGAGAAGCCTGTTGACACCGCTGGCGTTGGAGAATGTACTATCAGGCGTTGGGACAAGGACGGCCTAATAATTAACCTTGTCCATACTCTATGCGATCCACTGTCTCTGTACAGCCATGGATGCATGTACTGTAGTCTTGTTATCTCACTTCCTATGAAATGTGTATTATTACTTTAAATAAACAATTACTAGCATAAAATAAAAGTAACTTACTTGGATTGGCGAACAGGACGTGCATCGTTCCAGTCGGGATATGGTCGACCTATTCTGATACTAACTGTGGCATCCTCGCCCTACGTGGAGGTTATATAGTACTATCACAGTCAAACTCTGAAGCTAACTGTGATAGTCTGTAACCTTATGAGTTGCCGGCAACTTTCTTTAATGTATTTATTTCTATATTATTTATATAATTAAATTTTCTCATCATAGCTTTATCATTTTAAATATATCCTTTCAAGTGTATATAAATATTTTTTTTTTTGAAAGTGCATTTCATAGTTAAAATTACTATAGTAAGCATCCTAAATAGTTACAGCTTAATTTACTACATGAAAACATCATTTCAAAAGTCTTTTAACTTTACTCAGCGAAAAACTTATAGGAGGACCATATCCCTTATTCCCTATCCTCTGGGACATGCAGATCCCGCTCATCCTCCATCATAACCCTATTGACGTGTAGGTTTCTTATCTACAACATGAAGAAACTTATGAGCTAGATGCTCAGTAAGTTTAAATATTCATACATTAATGTATACTTACTAGTAACATATACATTGGCACAAAGGATCAAATGTAGAGTTAATGCTCATATTATGCTCACTTTTGGGTCATGTTTCAATCTTAGATCTTTATCTTACATTATATTCTGGTTTTAGGCCCTATTTTGGTCATACTGTGTGAGCGCATGACTTGGAGGGACACTAAGGACTGACCCATTGGCCAATCCTCTGTAATCTAATATAAACATATATATTAACATTAACATTGAAAACCTCTACCTTAAGGGAGGCTGGTACGTCAATAATTGGTTTAATTATCATCTTTTATGTGGTTCCAACTAGGTGACATTATCATTACCCCTAGGTCAGGAACACTTTACATTCATTTCTTAATTGTATAAATTTTGTTAATCACACACTGGTACATCTCGTACTTGCGTACATAATCATATTTGCACATAAACACACAAACATGGTAAGCCAATTCATATTGCAGACAAGAAGATATCTAAACTTATAGGTATTTTGCTAGGTCTGCTTCTTGGGATCCACTAATGTTCCTTCGTCGCGTTTTGATTAGATTCCTATAACCGAAATAATTAATAGTTCTTTCAATCTTTACTTCATACGTAAAACTTAGTAAAATGTAAAAATTCTACGTTTTCTTTCCTAATAATGAACTTAGGAATCTAATGTCCCACTTTTAGTTTTTCCACTAACTTTTGGTAAAATAACCATTTTATCCTTAGGGGTCATTGGGCCGTAAAACTTTTATGTTAATGTTTTAGACTTGATTTTCTAAGTCCAAAATTTATAAAATCAACTTTCCTAGTCCTTAACATGTCTTCACAGCATTAATCACTGCAATTTCAATTATTATTTTTCATCCATCTTTCGAGAACACTATTTCGACCCTAGGTTGTTTTTCTTATTTTCTAATGTTTTGGGACTTCGAATGGACGTTTTACTAATCCTTAAAATTTCCATCCTTTTTTCCCAAACCTAACTTATCGAGGGGTCTCGGGTTTTCACACCCGACCACATTCTTGCCCCTCATTTCCCAAAATACCCTTCGTGTCGTAAAAGAATTTCAACAGCATTTCAGTTTAAATTTTAGGCTCCCAATGTTTTGATAACACCTCAAAACTATTGTACATGCCATGTACTATACCAAAAGCCTAATTTTACCCAAAAAGTTCAAAAATTTTTACGTAAAATTTTCACGTAAACATTAGGTTTTCTAACGACATTTCAATCTACTCGTTTCCAACATCACCCATGGTTTTTGTATACAAATTCAAATACAAATTTTTTTTTTTTTTTTACAAACTCAATCCATCACACTACATAATCCAACAAAAACCTAAGCCAAAATTCAGTTTTTCTACGGTTCCACACACCATTTTTTGTTTTCTTGCATTCCTAGTTATTTACCCACGTTAACCTAACTTCCTTAACATTGAATTAAACATCGTAACATCAAAATTTCTTAGACTCTTGCTCATCCATTATCCATGTTTTATAGCCCCAAAATCATCACCAAATCTCATGGTTTCAATGATTTACTCGCTAATTTCTACCCTAGTTCAACTTTAACCTAATCTAACACGTAAAACTTGATTTGTAGCCACTAAATCATCATTTACCATAGTCAAATTTTCTTCTAAAACCATAGTAACAGAGGCACAGTTTTTATAGCCCAAATGCATGAAAAAAATTTAAGAAAGAGCTATCTACCTTGTTTTAATGTAAGAGTTCACTGACGTACGCCGAAAACATAATTTTTGTGTGAAACTGTCGAAAACTCTACTTGGTTGAGCTTGAGGTTTTCTTTCTTCCTTTCTTTGGCTATGGCTGCTGGTTTTGGGTTTTAATGGCCATGTGTGTGAGGCTAATAACAGCCTAAGGAAGTCCAACTCCTTTAAACAAAAATTTACCACATTTTCTTTGATTTTTTACACTTCATTATTAATGTTTGTAATTCTTTCCATAATTAACTAAATTCTTGCATTTTTAGATCGGTCATAGACAGCCAAACAATCCCCCATTCAGCCACCTACCACTGGATCCTCCAAGGGAATCATTTCCCTAAATTTTGTTTTTAAAACAAAAAGAAAAAGATGGAATTTTGACAAACTTTTAGCCCTTGGATCAAAACCTCTTTAAACCTAAGCCATTGATCTTCTAATTCTTTCCATTGAGGTTATTTTGTTATTCCTCCATTTATGATATCATCATATAATTAGTTAGTTAAAGTTAGACTAAAAGTCAAACCGAAAGAGATTATACTGAAATTACGCTGGCGGGTTTCTAAAACCATTCGTGCGATCAGTTTGCCTTAAATCTCTTCCATTTAGTCCAAAATTATTACGATAAGTATTTCGTCCTTTTGTGGGCCATGGTAATCATCTAGGGTTTTTAATACTGAATTAGCATCGTTTTACCCGTTTCGATTCGGTAAAATTTTCCACAACCAAATCCTTAACCTTTAACATTATTAGAACATTTTATTTCATTCTAAACAATATTAAATCATAAATTTCACATTTGAAACATTAAAATTAGCATATATATAAAATATAAAAAATTCCCAAGAACGATGAAATTTCTTAGTTGTCACAATAGTGTACTAACTAGATCTGTTTGCTATTACCTTTTGTTTTTTCAGAAAGACCAAACCAGTTCTGATATTTGTATTTTAGGGTTTGGAAATTTTAGTTTTATGTAATTTATTTATTATTAGGTCTAATTTTGTTTTCGATAATAGGTTTTTATTTAAATGCTAAGAGGATAGTAAAGATATATATATTATCCTTGAATATAAAAAGGGAGATTTGAAGAGTAAAAGAAAAAGAAAAAAAAACATATTATTTATTTATTATATTTATATTTATATTAAAAAAGTGTCAAAATATGAGTATTATTATATGTGCATAAGAACTATTCTTAAAAAAAATATCTATGCATTTTTTTGGATTCAATCTAAATCAAATTCAAAACAAGATCCATTATGTAATGTTTTATGAACATAACTAAATTTTTACTCTTTTTTTTATATCACATAACTCTTCCAATAGTCCTCCCTACAAATATACATTTCTAATATAACCTCAAAAACTCCATCTCTAAAAGTCTCCCATACAGGCCCTATATCTCAATGAGATGTTTGTATTTAATAGATAAATATAACAACGAGATCCTTAGAGCTAATGATAGGATCAATGTGATATAACTCATAATGATATATATGTACGTAATAATACGAATCAGGCGTAACGCCTGATTAAATATTATTATAATAAAATTACGTATCGTAATTGTAATTTATCGAGAGATTTTAAGAATGATTATTTAGATTAGTTAATATCATTATTAGACCCACTTTTGTAAGGAATTTTGAAAGTAAAGTTAAAATTTTAAAAAATAGATAACATAAAGGATAATTATGTCATTGTAAGTTATGATTTTTGTCATTTTATTCAAGATCTTTTGCTATAATTAGATTTTGTCATTTGTCTTAAAAGCCTTTAAATGTATTATCATTTTGAACTCTGTACTACAATTAATTTTTTTAATCTCTCAAATACCAATCCAGTTTGAATTCTATAATTTGGATATTTTCCTTTCTAACCCATGTTCTAAAAATCATTTATGAAGAATAATTATTTCTTTATCATTAGAATGAAAATTATCATTACAAGTGTGCAAAGCAATTCATCACTTTTTTTATTGGGACAAATTTTACTTTGCTCCTTGAAATTTGGTGATATTGTAACTTTGCCCTTAAACTTTTTAAACAGAGAGAAATACTCTTTGAACTATGAAAAACTCGTATAAATGCTCCTTGAACTATGAAATGTTATCTTTGCTCTTTTTGTCTGTTAAATGGATGAAGTATTTCTATGAAATTTAATATTCTTGCATTTTTGCCGCTCGAACTTTTAAAAATAGTGTTTAAATAGCAAGAACTATTAGTAAAACCAAACATTATTTCATTTTTTTTTAACATATAAAACTTAAAAAGACTTTATTTTTATCCCCTAAATTTTAGTATGCATTTAAAATTTGACTTTCGAAGCCTATAAATATTTATTGCTTTTATAATATTTGTTTCTAAAATTAAAGTCATTACAATAATAAAATAAAATAAAAGAACTTGTACATTTAGATCTCTTGATAGATTTTTAAGGTTATTTTTGTATTTATAAAGATTTTAATTTAAATTAACTTTTTATTACTCTAGTGCCATATTAGTTTTAAAAATTGAAAATACTTAAGTGATTTTATTAATAATTTAAAGGTTTAGAGACATAAACACTAAATTTTTAATGTTTGGTGATAAAATTACAAATGTATGAAAATTTAAGGGAAAAAATAAAGTTTTTTCAAGTTTTATATGGCCTATATATGAAACTAGGGAATTTTTTTTAACTAACAATTTGATGTTCGAGTGACCTAAAATATACAAGTTCCTTTATTTATTTTTTTGTTTTACTAACAATTTGTTTTACTTGTAATCATTTTTAGGTTTTGAGAATTAATTTCGAATTTATTAAATGTTAAGGGGTAAAAATAAAGTTTTTTCAAGTCTTTTATGGCCAAAATATTAAACAATGTATGTTCTTTTTTTTTTTTTTGGCTAATTGTTTAAAATTTTGAAGAGCATTATTGCTATTAGTGTAAAGTTTGAGAAGTATAAAAACCAGTTTTTAAAGTTTGGGGGAAAAATTATAAGTGTTTAAAGTTTTAGGGGCAAAAATAAATATTCCATCAATTTAACTAATAGAAAGAGTAAATACGATAGCATTTCATAGTTTAGGGACTATTTCTATCAGTTTTCCAAGTTCAAAGGGAAAAGATACAAAAGCATCAAAGTTTAGGAAGTAAAAATGAAATTTGCCCCCTTTTTTCAGCCTTTATTTGGTAGTGTAGAAAAGAGAGATGAATGAAATTTTAGGAAAGATTTTGGAGAAGAAAATAAAATCTTGGTTATATAGTAGAGACGAAATAGAGAAGAAAGGGAAATGAAAATCCACAGAACCCGTCACTTTTTAACGCTTTTAACTTTGAGAAAAAAAGGTGGATGGAAAAATTGGACATAGTTAATGTTGATAAAATAATTATCTTACCTTAATTTCTTATCATTTTTTAAATTACAAGAGGTTATAATTGTAAAATACATTTGATTAAACATTTTCTTTCTCATTTTCCTTCTCTTCTACCAAATCACATGACGGAAAATCTCCCTCCTTACTTTCCATTTCCATGCCTAAGGATTTTACTTCTTCTTCCTTACTATTTTCCATCCCTCTTAACAAACAATGTACTAGGATTAAATAAAAATTAAAGTGTATTTCTTTCTTAACATGCACATAATGGTCCCACGATTTAGGGAGGGTTATTTTTGAAATTTAAATACATTTATTAGGCAAACTTATAAGTTTTCCATCATAGTCTAGTGCAACAGAATTGAAAAGTATAAAATTTATACTCTTTCAATAAGTTAGTGTTAGGAACACCCTGAGCATGAAAGGCATTTTAGATGTATTTCGATTATTATTTTGGATTGATTATTAATATATTTGAAATTTTTTATTATATCGTTGATATTCTGTCTTCATTTTATATGCATATTAAAGTAAATGTAAGTAAATATGACTCATTAACTATTTCATATTTAAATTGTTTCAATGTTGCATATAATGAACTTTATTGTGGGAAATGCTCTAAAAAAGAAAGACATTTAAGATCTATGTTATTTTTTTTTGAACTGATTTAATAATATATTTAAGGTTTTTCATTACATCTTTACTATACAGTTCTTATCTTTATTTACATGTTAAAATAAATATAAGCCAATATATCTCATTGACTACTTGATGTTTAAACTGTTAGAATGTTGTATGCAATGGATTTTATATGTAAGAAGACAGATTGTAAAATAAGTAGTCTAAATTTATAGTTCGTTGTCTATCGGGTTAAAGTGAGCATATAACTCATGTAAAAACTATTATGCTATCTAAATCCAATTAGGGAGATAGTTTGTGTTAACCATCATGAGCGAGTCGACTCTTAAGTAAAAACATAGATATATTACCTGATGGTGGTAATATATTAGATTTAGACCAAAATGTAATTAATCTATGTAGTCTATTTGAATGAATTAATTCACTTTTGACGTTTATTATGCAATAACCTCAAACCTAAGTAAGTAAATGACTTGATATATATAATTTGCATACTTTAATATTCCAAAAGCTAAAGCGTCTTGGAGTAGTAAGCTATTAGACTGGTTTATTAGGGATATGACTTATATTCAATGTGAGCTTTGCTTATAAATATAGAATTATAACTCTAATAAGGAGTAATGCTTATCCTCACATTATACAAAATATGAAAATGGATAATACCTTAGGTAATTTACTTGGCAAATGATTTATTATTTATGTATGATGAATAATTATTTTCCTATTAGACGTATAATTGATTTTTAAAATAATGTAATCAAAAGGTTGAACAAACTTTGACCTTAAGTTAATAATGAATATTATATAATGGTGTTGCATAGATAACAAGATCATTGGACTGCTGCTATACACTGCCTTACTTAATACAATATATAACTAAGAGTACAGTTTCAAGTTTATAATGGTGTGACTCTGAAATTAATAATTATGTAATTAATTTATTTGATATAGAATAATTAATTATATTGATTATTAGAGCCCACATTATGTATGTCTAACTGGTATCTTTACTAGTTCAATATAATCTCTTAGTAATTAGTAATTAATTTGGATATTCATTGTGATTTTAATTCTTAGACTTAGTTAAAAGAAAAACCCAATTCACTTCCTACATGGTGTAGGCATTTATTGCACTAAAGGTCAAATGTGAATTTTTTTCCATTTAATTAATTAGATAAATATTTAATTTGTATAAATATTTATTTAAAAGATAAGATTTCTAATTTAAATTAATTATATTTATCTTTGTGATAAATATGAGATTAATTTAAATTAAGAATATGGATAAATTAATTATTTTGATAATTAATTTAAATATCTAGATAATCTTATTTAAATAAATATTTTAAATTAAATATAGTATTTATCTTATTTGAATTTAAATTAAAATAAATCTTATCCTTATCTATACATGATAGGCATTTTCCACTAGGATAAGACAATAAAAAATGTTTTCTCATTATTAATTTTATTTGGATAATTATTTCATAATTGTTTAATTCAAATAAAGTTACCATGATTTTATTTTGAATTTGAATTAGATTTATGAAACATTATCCATGCAAATAATATTATAAGCTAAATAAAGATTGAAATTTAAATCAAATTTTGAGTCTCCTACACCTTATGAGGGCAATTTTTTAGAGCCTCCCAAGGCAGAGAAAAAATGTCAATTTAAGTAAAAGGAAAGAGAAATCTTTTTCAAATGCTTTATTCAAATTTGAATTCTACTCAGTCCATTCACTATAAATAGGACTTTAGGGGGCTCTTATTTTATTCAGACTACAGACTCTAAGATGAGCGAGCTTATTATTAATCTCTCATTATAGTAATAATAAAATGTAAGAGTTCTGAGTAATTAGAAGGAAAAAGCTGCGTACGAATGCCGATCGAGAGATCGAATGCCCATATACTGTACTGTACAGAAATTAGATAATATTGAAGAAGAGTAGTTGGTTAAAGGTTTCTTGGTCACCTTCTCTGGCATTCCTGTCATTCTCTTTAAGGTATATAGATTATTGAATAATTTATTATATATGATAACTCGAGTTAGTATGATATAAGTAAAAAATTTTTGAAAGTCCATTACATAGGATACCCATTTTTCCTAAATTTATATTTAAGAAGACAACATTCTAAAGTAAGTAGTCTAAACTTATAGTTCATAATCTATGAGGTTAGAGTAAGTATCTAATTCATATAAAAATTGTTTTGTTGTCTAAATTTGATTGAGGAGATGATTTATCTTGACCATCTAAAGCAAGCCAACTCTTAGGTAAAGATCTAGATATATTGTCTAGTGGTGGTAATATATTGGACTAAGATCAAGTGTAATTAATTTATTTAATAAGTCTGTTTATATAGATTCATTTACTTTTAATGCTCATTATGTAATCACCTTGATCTTGAGTAAATAATTGACTTCATGTTTTTGACTTGTATACTTTGATATTCTGAAGGCTAAAGTGTCTCAAGGTAATAAGCTATTAAACCATTATGTTGGGTATATGACTTATATTTAATGTGATCTTTTATTTATGGATATAAAATCATAGCTCTATTTATATAGTTAAGGCTATCCTTTTAACGGTATTATACAGAATGTAAAAAATAGACAAGACCTTAGTCATTTGTTTTTCAGATAATTAATTATTTACATTTAGCGAATAATCATTTTCCTATTAGGTGTATAATAGATCTTTAAGATAAAATAATCAAGAAAGCAAAACAAATCTTAGCCTTAAATTGATTATGAATATCATATGAGAGTGTTATATATATGATAAGTTCATGGACTAAGGGGGCGTTTGGTAAACGCATTGCATTTTGATTGTATTTGAATGAAATTTATTTTTTGA
Source organism: Antiaris toxicaria (assembly GCA_035233585.1). Taxonomy (NCBI): domain Eukaryota; kingdom Viridiplantae; phylum Streptophyta; class Magnoliopsida; order Rosales; family Moraceae; genus Antiaris; species Antiaris toxicaria. The sequence continues at coordinate 28,865,898 of CP141157.1, forward strand.
ATGTTGTATTTGGTTGAAAAGTATTTGTTTTGTATTTGAATGAAATGTGTGTTTGGATAAAAAGTATTTTAGAATTAAAAAGTTGATGTGATTGGTAAAAGTAGAGATAAATAGTGGAATTGAAAAGTTGACGTGATTGTTTTAAAAATGTTTTGAATAGTAATTGTTTTTGTAGTACTATTGTAAAATTTATGTTTGGTGTAAAATTGTATTGTATTTGAGTAAAATTAAAATTGAATATTTCTCCAAATGCCCCCTAAGGTTATTCACAAGTTTATGTAATATGGTATATAAGTAGGAGTGTAATTTCAGGTTCATAGTAGTGTGGTTTTGAAACTAATAATAATATAATTAATTGATTTGATATAGAATATTTAATTACGTAACTTGTTAGAACCTATAATATATATATGTAACACTCCCTTATTGCGATATCATAGTTAATATTTTTAACATAATGTGTGAATTAATACGGTAGAAATAATGCGGAAAAAAACATAATAATTATTTTTTTCCTTAAAACATTAAAATTAACTCATGATAAAAATTAAAATAAAACATTAAGTCTTAGGGGGCATTTGGAGAAAGTATTCAATTTTAATTTTACTCAAATACAATACAATTTTACACCAAACACAAATTTTACAACAATGCTACGAAAACAATTACTATTCAAAACATTTTTAAAACAATCACATCAACTTTTCAATTCCACTATTTATCTCTACTTTTACCAATCACATCAACTTTTCAATTCTAAAATACTTTTCATCCAAACACACATTTCATTCAAATACAAAACAAATACTTTTCAACCAAATATAACATTCAAAAAACAAATTTCATTCAAATACAATCAAAATACAATGCGTTTACCAAACGCCCCCTTAGAAATCTTATGATGGCAGAAAATATAGTTCTAAAAAAACTTAAAGGGGCGTTTGGTAAACGCATTACATTTTGATTGTATTTGAATGAAATTTATTTTTTGAATGTTGTATTTGGTTGAAAAGTATTTATTTTGTATTTAAATAAAATGTGTGTTTGGATAAAAAGTATTTTAGAGTTGAAAAGTTGATGTAATTGGAAAAAGTAGTGATAAATAGTAAAGTTAGAAAATTGATGTGATTGTTTTAAAAATGTTTTGAATAGTAATTGTTTTCGTAGCACTGTTGCAAAATTTGTATTTTGTGTAAAATTGTATTATATTTGAGTAAAATTAAAATGAAATATTTTTCCCAAACATCCCGTAAAACAATTCTAAGAGCATCTTATGTAAACATCAAAATAATTAAACTTATTAAATCAAATCATAAACTTAAAATTATTAAAAATAAACATAAATTCTTTTAAAATAGGAAAGTTCCAATAATCCGCACCATCACGTACACCACATCAAGCCTTATCCAATCCTAAGCTTTAGCTTTATTCTTACTTACAACATGCTAAGAAACTATAATAAGTGAATGCTTAGTAAGTACATTCATTAGCTCATATAATGTTTTATTTTAGTAAAGTAAAAGACATCGTACATACATCGAAAACCAAGAATTAGCTTGTCATTTATGAAAATCTTTATCCATCATCATCATCTTCATTATTACCTTGTCTACATCATTTAAGCCTTAGGTAATGTACCAATACACGCAACCATAATAGAAGTGAGTTAGCCATACTTAACATATATTGCAGTAACCATTTACAGGTCCTTACGCCCAAAATCATTATTCAGGCTCCTCACGGCCTGATGCAAAAGAAGGTTTATCTTTAGATACATGTGTCCTAAACATGATTCATTATAAAAAGTTCTCATTTTAAGTTTTTTTTTCCCTTTAAAACCAATGAGATAAAATAATTAAGAACATCATCATCTTAATAAAAACCTCATTGAAAATGCACTTCATTGGAAATAAACCTCATAAAGAACATTCATCATTAAAACATTATGTAATTTAAAATCATTTAAAGCTATCTAATATAAACATGTTTCAGGTGAATGATATACTTACCTTGTTCTTAAGCTTTCTATACATACTAATCCTCTTTCAGTTATGCGACTTCGAGTCCTCTTGATGTTCATTAAACTATCATAGTTTTGATGTGTTATAAAAGTATAACATAATTTTAATATCATGAAATCCATAACGATTTATTATATCACAATCATAACTCATAGCATCTTACAAATGCATTATATAATACATATTTAGTGCTATTATTCACATACCACCATAGCATCACATTATATGCATCACTTGTAAGAAAAGATTTGACAACTATCACAAGAAAAATAATATAAAATCATAGTCATAACGAAATTCACTAATTCTAGTGACACTGAAAACTAGACTCATGGATCTTTCCAACAGTATAACATATGACATAGTTCAATGTCATTAAGACACTTAAAAATATATTGTAATACACAACTCACAACTCATAGCAACAATTCTAGCAAATTCATCAACTTCTATGAGAAAATTCATAATAAATTCTATAAAATTCAAAACATTACAATTCTTGCTCCTAATGAAAATAAACATCTAGAGACTTTTTTTGACATATTACTTATCCAGTTTTGAGTTTGGTAAGGTCATGAAAAAGATATTACAATCTACCTATCAAAATCTAGTTTTCTAGTAAAAAAAATTCAACATTTAACTTAAGTTTAAAAAATTCCAAGTCTCCATTTTTCAAGTGATCCATATATCAAAATAAAGCTTAGGACTTCGAGTTTATAAAAAATACTGATTAAATCAAACCATAATAAAATCATTCAATTTTTATATAGGGAGCAAAACAGTGCCCAGTTTTGTTTATATATTAATAAAGTCAAAACCCTAATTTTCAATCATCAAGAAATTACAAAATCATCAAAGTCACCTATAAAATCCTATCATGAATAACCATACACATATAAGAGAGGGAAAGAGAGAGAGATAGAAAAAAAAAATAGAATAACATAGGATTAATCATAGATCATCTCATTATGAAAATTTATGAAAAGAAATCATAAACAAACTTAAAATCACTAAACAATCATGATCATTATATTCGTAATAAATATATATTGATAAAGAATAAATCCTACCTTAAATCAGGCATAGATAGCTTGGAGAAAACTTTAGAATCAAAGAGAGAAGGAGAAAAAAGGAGAGGGTCTTTTCTAGAGATTGAAATTAAAAAGATAAAAGAATGAGTCTTTTGATAAACTAGTGTTAGAAGTGACCAAAGAGGGAAATACATTTTTAATATATTTTATTTGTTTTTTGAATTGATTATTAATATATTAGAGATTATTCATTTCATTACTATATGTCATCATCCTATTTATATGTTAAGTAAATATATGCAAATATAGCTCATTGATAATTTGTTGTCAAACTGTTAGACTATTATATACAATGGCCTTTTGTTTGTAAGAAGACAACGTTCTAAAGTAAGTGGTCTAAATTTATAGTCTGTAATCTATAGTTTTAGAGTGAGCATATAACTAATGTTAAGACTATTATATTATCTAAAGTTAATTATAAAGACAGTTTGTCTTGACTGTCAGAAGCATTTGACTTCCGAATGGAGATATAGGTATGTTACTTGGTGGTGATATATTGGACTGGAACTAAAATGTAATTAATTTACATGATCGGCTTGATTGGATTAATTCACTTTCGACGTTCATTATGCAATAACCTTAATCTTAAATAATTGAATAGTTTCATACATATGACTTGTGTACTTTAATATTTCAAAAGCTAAAGCATCCTCAAAGTAGATAAAATGATAGCATTATCTTAGACTTTGTACATAGATAAAATAATTGAGAAGTTTTAATGCAAGAGGTAAAAAAATGTTCTCAACCTTTCATTGGTGGTCTAGCTCTTTCATTGGATGACTATCATAAGACATCAGAAGGAAGGGAGCATATAAGTAACATCCCTTATGCATCTATTGTGAATAGTTTTATGTACACTATACTTTACACTCACCTAGACATTTGTTTTATGGTAGTTATGGTGAGTCAATTTAAAGCGAATCTTACAACCAAGAATTGACAAGTCGTGAAGCATATACTCAAGTATCTTAAGAGAACGAAATTATATGCTAGTATATTTTGGAGGGGACCTAATACCTATAAGATATATGGATTCAGACTTTCAAATTTTTAGGGATTCAAGGAAATTAACTTTGGGATCAGTGTTTATACTTGGAGGAGGCACCATTGTATGGAGAAGTGTGAAATAGGATTAAACTGCTGTCTCTACGATAGAGGTTGAATATGTGATTGCGGTTGAGATATCTAAAGAAAGGGTTTGGCTCCGTAATTTCTTTAGAGATTTTGAAGTCATTCTAGGTGTTGATAAAACTATCACACTCTATTGTGATAATAGCATAGTTATTGCCAATACAAGGGAATCCAGGCATAACAAGAAGACCAAGCACATTAATCGGAGATACCATATAATTAGAGAACACGTAGAGGATGGACTAGTAGATGTATATAAGATTGCATCTAAGGACAACAGTGTCGATCTCTCTGCACAGACTTTGGTAGCTAGAAATTTAAAAGGCACGTAGAGGTGATGGGGATCCATAACATGACACATTTACTTGCTTAGGGCAAATGGGAATTTGTTAGGAGTGCCCTAAGAGGGAAATACATTTTTAATATATTTCATTTATTTTTTGAACTGATTAACAATATATTAGAGATTATTTATTACATTACTATATGTTCTCATCCTATCTACATGTTAAAGTAAATGTAAGCAAATATGACTCATTGACTACTTATTATTAAAATACTATAATATTGTATACAATGGCTTTTTGTATACGAGTAAATAAAGTTCTAAAGTAAGTGGTCTAAATCTATAGTCTATAGTCTATGAGGTTAGAGTGAGTATCTAACTAATGTTTAAATTATTATGTTATCTAAAGCCAATTGGAGAGATGGTTTGTCTTGACTATCTAGAGTATTTGACTCACAAGTAGAGATATAGATATGTTATTTAGTGGTGATGTATTGGATTGGGACTAAAATATAATTAATCTACATAGTTTGCTTGAGTGGATTAATTCACTTTCGATATTTATTATGTAATAACCTTAATCTTGAGTAAGTGAATGGCTTCACAGGTATAATTTGTGTATTTTGATGTTCTAAAGGCTGTCCTCAAAGTAGTAAGCATATAGACAAGTTCATTGGGTACATGACTTGTATACAATGAAGGGTTTGTTTATAAATATAAAATCATAGGTCTAATAAGGAATAAAAGTCATTCTATTAATCGTATTATACTATATGTGAAAATAGACAAGACCTTGAGTCATTTGCTCGGCAAATGATTTCTTATTTTTATATGGTGAATAATCAATTTTTTAATCAAGTGTATAATAAATCTTTAAGATAGCGTAATTAAGAGGTTGAACAGACTTTGACCTAAAGTTGATCATGGATAACGTATGAAGGTGTTATATATATGACAAGGTTATTAAACGATGGTTATTCATTAGCTTGCGTAATTTTGTGTATAATTAGGTGCGCAATTTCAAGTCTATAGTTGCATGAATCTGAAATTAATAATTATGTAATAGGTTTATTCAATATAGAATACTAGTTATATAGATTTTTGGAGCCTACATTATATATCGATTTCTTTATTAGCTTTACATAATTCCTTAATAGATGATAATTGATCGGAGTGTTCTTTATGGGTTGTATTTTTATACTTAGGTGTCATTTGTTTTCAACATTACATTCATACTACATTCAAATACTGCAATTTTCATCCAAACATAAAAGTATTGCATTCAAATGCTAATTATATCATATTTTAAATCTAATACAATCACCATTTATTATTTTACCTTTTCTATTATTTTTATTAATCATATCGCATACTTTCTTTCTCTCTCCTTTTTTTCCCTCAACTTTTACCTATCACATCACAAATTCATTATTTAAATAGAATTCAAATATTTTTCATCCAAACACATATTACATGCAAATGCAATATAAATACTTTTCTTCTAAATGTAAATTACATTCAATGTTTCGCATTCAAATACAATACAAACACAATGCGTTTATCAAACAAAGCCTTAGTGAAGAGAAAAAATCCAAGTCCCCTTCCCTCGTGTAGGTGTTTTTCCTAGCAAGGGTATAATGGAAATTTTGTTTTATTAAATTAATAAGATAAATATTTAATTTGTATAAATATTTATTTGGAGGATAAGATTTGAAATTTAAATTAATTGTATTTGTCTTTTGAAGATAAATATGAGATTAGTTTGAATTTTGAATTTAAATTGAATAAAATCTTATACTTTTTAAGCATCAAAGTTAGTGCCAATGAGAAGATAAGGGAAGAAAATATTTACTCCTAATTTTATTTGATTTTAGATGATATTACATAATTTTTTAATTTAAATAAAATTATCATAATTTATATTATTTATGCTAATAAAATCACAATATTTGTGGAGATTAAAACTTGAATCAAATTTTGAATCCTATGCCTTGTGGTGTACGAATTTTTAGGACAAATTATCAGGGAGAAAATTCAGCCATTATAGAGGGAGGAGAGAGAAAAAATCTTTTACGGTGTTCTATCCAAATTTTGAAAACCGCTCAATGCATTAAGACTCTTGCCCACACATTTCATAGATCTATTTTATTTAGATCACAGACTCTCGGTTGAGCGAATTTATTATTCTAACTTTTACTTATAATAAATAATTCCCAAAGACCTGAGTAGTTGGAAGGAGACAAGCTGCGAAAAAAAAAAAAAAAAAAACAATTGAGGAGCCAAGTGCCCATACACTTCATTATCTGAGAATTGGAGAATAATAAAAAAGGCTAGTTGGTTGAAGCTTTCTCGGTTATATCCTCCAACGTTCCTAGTGTTTTCCTCTAAATGTATATAGATTGTTCTATGATTCATTGCATGTGATAACACGAGCTATTACAATCTTTAAAAAATTTTAAAAAATTCTACTGCGCATGTTTTTAGTTTATCCTACAACTAGAGGCTTAATCTCTTATTTATGATAATGCCTACAGTTATCTAGGGTCTCTATTTCTAATTGGACTTCAATTTTCGAGCTATAAGGGTTAAAAATTTTGGTATAGTCATTTTTGTAATGTTAGAATAGTTTGGGTTGAAATTGAAATTACCATAATAATTTGAATTCTAAAAAACTAGTGATATTATGATCATAATTTTTTTTACTCTAATGTCAAAATTAAGCAATTCAAGTGGCTTTAGAAAAATAACGAAAAGACGTACAAATTAATGTTTCACAAAGCTAGTCAAATTCAAATGTTTTGAAGGTCAAAATTGTATTGGAAATTGACTCTATTTCTAGGAATCATTATTTTTGAAAAAAAAAAAAAAGAAACCTATTAAAATGGTCGATCAAGACCATTTATGATCAATTACTAATTAACTATAATATAAATTATTTATTTTCTTAATTAATCACTGATTGATCAATTAATTGATTAGATCTGAAAAAAAATAATAAATGGCTATTTTGCTAAATAAAAAAATTTAGCTATTTATTTAATTGGATGACTAAAATAGGCCATCTAATATAATTTTTCAATAATTAATTTAAATATCTAGATAATCTTATTTATATATATAAAGGAAACCAAACATGGTTAATATCCTTAATAGATTTAAATTGAAACAAAATCTTATCTATTACTTTCCTTGTAGGATAAGGAAAAGATTTTCTCATTCTTGATTTTGTTTTAGATAATTATTACATAATTATTTTATTTAAATAAAATTATTATGATTTTATTTAAATTAAAATTAGAATTATAGAAAATTATCTAGACAAATAAAATCACAAATTTCAAAATAATTGATCATTAAAATTTGAATTGAATTTGGGTGCCTTTTCTTTTTGATAGGCATTTTTTTTAAGAGAAGATGAGATAGAAATATTTTGAAGAGTCCTAGTCAAACTCGAGTACCACCTAATTGATTTTTTATAAACAGTGGTTAATGTTTCTATTTCAAGGTTAGATCATAAACTAAAAAAAAAAAAAAGCTTATTATCATACTTTCACATGATTATAAGTTTTAGAGTTCTAGGTGATTGGAAAGAAAATTAAAGAAGACCGCATCTGTAAATTAAGAGAATGAGTACACATACATTACATCATCTAGGAATTCGAAAATAGTAAAGAAAACTAGTTAATTGAAATTTTTTGATGAGAAGTTTTTGAAGTATTCTTAGAGCTTATCACAACAAGGTATGTAAATTATGAATTAATTTATTATATATGATATCATCAGTTTGTTCGATCATAAAATTTTTTAAAAATTCTGTTGTGTTATTGCACATATGTTTCCTACAGTTAGAATATGAAATAGTTAAAATAAGCCTGGACTTTATTAAAAATAATGAAAATTGAATTGAAAAAACATCAATAAACCTTATTTATATAGGCTAATAAATCTTAATCTATTTAAAATTCTAATTCAAATAAAATACTTTATCGTAATTTTAATAATAAATAATAATAAATACTAATAAAAATCAATCTAAATATAAATAATAATAATAAAATAAAAATCGTAATATGACTGGGACATGTCCTGCATCACGGTTAATATATAAAGCAGATCATAGTGTTAATTTTTTTTGAAAAGTAAAGAACGTTGTAATTTTGATAAAACATAGAGAGTGTTAACGTAAATTGCTCATGTTTGCGGAAACACTGAACACGCTTAAACTGAACAGTATATCCTTTCTACGTACTAGGCGAACTGGAACTAGGGTTAACATAGCAGGGCAGAAAGGTGGGGTGGGGTGGGGTGGGGGGGGGGGGGGGGGGGGGGGGGCGAAGGGAAAAAGGGAAGAAGAAGAAAAGTAAAGTTTGCAAAATACCACAAAGGGAGGAAAAAAAAAAAAAAAAAGAAAAAGAAAAAAGAAAAGAAGAGTTAACCAAAAAAAAAAAGGGGGGTTAACTTGAGGGTGCGCACTACGCTACACGCGCACAATAGCATTGGTCCCCTTTATTTCTGGGTCCTTCCTTCCTTCGGTTTGGTCTTCTATATCTCTCGTTATCCATCTCGTGCGTTGTATTTCGCATTTACGCATATCTCAGATCGCTTCGTTTTTGTCTCTTACGGATTCGCTTCGTTTACTCACGATCTTCTCGTAAATTCACTCTTTTTGGTAAGTTTCTTCGTTTTTTTAGCGAATTTTTGGGTTTAAACTTTAATCGAACGCGAGATTCGTCGTTTCCGATCGATTCTGATAGGTTTGGAGATGAAAATTAGTGTTTTTTGATTTTTATTGGGATTTTTTTGTTGGATTTGTCGCGGTCTTCTTCTCTGCGGTTTTTCGTTTTTGTTAAGGTTGGGGAATTTTGGATTCGTAGATTTTGATCTGAAACACCTGGGTTTGATGATTTTATTGGGGGATTTTCGTTTCATTTATCAGTTAAAGCAATTTTCAGTGGTGATTATTTTCGTTTTCTCTCGATCATGCTGTGATTTTTTTTTTTTTTGTGGAAAGATTTCGCCTTTTCTTCATTTCTGGGATTCAACTCAATTTAGTGCTGTAATCTTTGTCTTCTTTTGGTTCTGATAGGGTTTATAGTTTTTTCTTTTTCTTTTTTTTCCCTTTTTGGGTCAGAATTTGGATTTAGAAAAATCCGAACCAAAAGGAATTTAATTTAATTTTAATTTGGGTGAAACTGAGATCCTTTTTTTTTTTTTTTTTTTCCCGTTTCTGATTCTCTAATTTTAATTTTAATTTTTAATTTCAGGTAAGAAAATTGTTGATTGGAAGAGCAATGCGGGGATATGCTGAAGATGTTAGCATTCTTTGGAATATCTATATGATAATTTACATATTTTTATACTCTGTATGAACTGTTTTTGCTAATTGTATATATATTTTTGTTTGGCGTGTTTTGCTGGAACTGCAGCCAGCAATGGAAGATGAGTACGGTGATTATGAGGACGGCGGATATGGGCAAGATGAGGAGGAAGAAGAGGAGTATGAAGAGGAGGAAGCTCCGCAACCAACCAAGGAAGAGTTGGAATACCTTGAGCTTAGGCAACGCTTGAAAGAGCGATTTAGAAAGCAGATTCAGAAGGAAGAAGGCGGTGCTACTCGCAACAATTCTAGTGATAGAAAGAGAAAACTTCCAAATGATAAGTGAGTGAGCAATCATTAGCGTTTAAGACCTGTTTTGTTTAATAAAAATACCTTATGTCAATGCTACTCTTCTTTATGAACTTAACTTTGATCAGTCTATGGGCTATTTTTTTTTTTTAATTTTTGGTGGAAACAATCTATAGTTTTAAAGGTTAGGGGAATATTTTTTAGGAAGGGGTACTTGCCAATCGGTACATTGTATTATTGTGTTGGTAATTTCTTCCTGGGCTATCATCATGTTGGTCTTAACCTTTAGATTCCCTAGACTTGAAGGAAAAATAGTTCATTCGTTTGTGGTCATGCATGCACTTTTAGAATTAAAAAAAAAAAAAAAAGATATCACTGGGATTGGATTGTATTTAATTTGAAATATACATTTATTAGAACTTTTGTTTTTTCTTTAAAAGTTTCTGCTTCTATTTGAGCCATGCTATTGTTATTTTTTCTAATTTGTTCTTTAATGCTCAAGATTATTAAGAGCTGATGCTTATGTTAAGTTAATGCTTTATCACATGGCATGTGGTTGTCATCTTGCCGCGATGTGCATGACTTATATATTTACCTATATGCTTACTTTTCTTTTTTCCAGTTTTGGTTCATTTTTTGGCCCCTCTCAACCTCATATCTCTCAAAGAGTAATTCAAGAAAGCAAGTCTCTATTAGAGACCCAACATCTAACACCCAAAGCTTCGAGTTCTGTCCATCCCGTATGTATCATTATTTTTTTCTGTTTCTAATATTTTATATCTTGCTTTGTATCTAAGAACTTCTAAAACTGAAGTCAATTTTTGATGTTAGAAAAACGTTGATTGTTTATTTTTTTTTAAGTTGATAAAAGCAAAAGATTAAAATACAGTTTCTGGGTAAAAAGTGAGAAACAGGGGTCAATACAGAAAGACATTAAAGTGGATAAAAACTAGTGATTATAGGATAATTACTGGTTAAATGTGAGAAACGGGTGAGCCTCAATACTAAGGATAACAAGCAGTCTCAGTAATAGCTTCAAACTAGGAAAATTCCTTCATGCCCATTAAAATATGATAAGTAGAAACAATTATATAGTGAAGTCCACTAATTCCATTCAGGATTAAGGCTTGCTCATGTATTTGCATTTAAATTGAAACCCTTATTGTCTCTTGCTCAGTTGGTGTTATCTTGACAACCTGCTTTTCCTTTGCAGAACAAGAAGAGCTCTGGTTCATCTACTGCGGGATTGAAACCTGGAGTAAATTACAAGAAAGCCAGAGTTGTAAATGAGGTAGTTGGAGCATACTGTTCTTAATTGGTCATTTTACTTGAACGTCTCTGTATTTTGACGAATTTGATGTATATTTTGGCACATGCAGGTTAAAACTAAAGTCCAAAAACTTAAGGATACAAGAGATTACTCGTTTTTATTGTCTGACGATGCACAGCTTCCTGCTCCTGCAAAAGAACCCCGACAGAGAGATTTCCCTGTTCAGAGTGCTGGTGTGTGAATGATTTACTTGCTCTTATTTTTCTTTTGGCATTGGTAGCTTGGAACATTCTATTTTCATTGAGGAAACTTATACAGGTTTTTTGCTGATGTTGAAGAGGCAAGACCCGCTCAAGTGCCAGCAAAAAGCAAACAAGCATTGGGAAATAATGGTAGACAAGTTCATGGCAGTCAAGGAGAACGGAAATCTGTTCCTATGAATGGACACCTACCTTCTAAAGTAGGCTCTAATAAATTACCTTCAGCAAGCAGGCCAAATTTGACACAAATGGATTCTAAAAAACAACATGGCAGCAACAATGGAATTGGGCCTGGTCGGCCTCTAGCCCCAAAAGGCTTGCCTTTAAAGACTTCTTCTTTGGAGAAGAAGGTTTCCCCACCAGTTGCAAAAAGTTCTTCCTCCAGTATGCAGAGACCTGCTATGCAGAAACCCAATATGCATAAACCACCTTCTTCTAAGTTGCAGCCCTCTATTTCAAGGCAGCAATTGGAACAAAGAAGGGAACAACAAGGGTCAAGGCAGCAATTGGAACAGAGAACTGAACAACAAGGACCTACGAAGGCTAAAGTGTTGCCTAAACAGCCAGCGGGATTGTCAAGACCTCAGGTTGCCTCTACTCGCATTAGTTATATACCCTGTTTGCATGGTCAGTTTTTGGGAAAGCTACTTTTATGTTTATCGAAAAGGTGAATAACATCTACTGCCATTTATGAAATTTGCAGATAAACAAACCTCAAAGGTCCATTTCATCGCATGTTACGTCTCATGACAACCACCCCAAGAAAAAGCCTATGAGACGGTACTCTGATGATGAAGAGGATGACGAAGGTCAACAAGCCATTAGTTTAATCAGAAAAATGTTCAGGTAAAATCGTCTTGTCTCTTGCAAAGTTGTATTTGCTAACAGATTTAATCTTCAGCAGGATAAATTCTTTTTCTATTTTGTCATGGATATTAACTTCATATCAAACGTCTTTGTTCCTGGTTAGAACATAGTTCGTCTTTTCAGTTAATTAATAGTCCTATAATAGTAAGCTAATATGAGGTTTTTTTTTTGGTTGAAACAATTTTGTCAATGCTTCTTGTTGTTTATTTAAATTTGAAGTACCGCAAGCCTGATTACTACTCTGTAACCTTTTCAGGTATAATCCCAATAAATTTGCTGACCGGTATGATGATCTTAGCGACATGGAAGCAAACTTCGATGATATTATGAGAGAGGAGCAGAGAAGGTGAGAAACTCGGGTGTTCTTCAAAAATTTGATTGTTTATACTCTATGCGGTAGATTCTATCCTTTGGATTCGAGTTATTTTGAGTTTATAATTTGTCTTTTATCATTGCAACGTGCAGTGCGAGAATTGGAAGAAAGGAGGATGAAGAACAACTTCGGTTGATAGAAGCAGAAGAACGAGAAGAACAACGGAGAAAGTTGAAAAAGCTAAAGAAGGGTTAGCGTGGACGGTAGTAGTTGCAACAATTTGAGATCTATTTAGGAAAATGCCAGATTTTTTAGGGATCATTTTATTTGTCTTCCCTTGTTAATTTAAGTGGCCCTCAGTTTCTACTTCTTCATTTTACAACTCCTTTGTTCTAGTTGGAAAATTTTGTATTTTGTTTTTTCCTTGAATTGTTAATGTTGATTATTCTCTCGTAATTATAGTTATCTCTTCGTGGCATGTACGAATGTTCTTAATAATGATACAAAATAGTGAAAGAGAAAAAGATGACTCCCGAGTTGCCGACTGATCGTCTCTAAGCTGCCATACGTTAGCTCTACGTTCACTACTATTTTATATGGCTGAGAAAGTGAGATCAAATTGACTTTGTTTAAAAAGAAAAACCAATTTTTAAGGAGAAATGGTTAGGATTCATTTCTCCATTTTTTTTCCCCTTTAATTGTAAGTTCAATTTACCTCCTAATTTTTAAAACGTCTCATTAGCAGTTTTTATATTATTAATATATCTTATTGTTGTTCTTTCTAAACGCTGCCAAAAATCCATTTTTAAGGAGGAATGGTTAGGGTTAATTTCTTTTTCATGAATCGATCAGTAAATGTATTGTATTTTAATTGCGTTTAAATTTAATTTATTTTTTAAGTGTTTTATTTGATTGAAAAGTATTTGTTTTGTATTTGAATAAAATGTGTGTTTGAATAAAAAATATTTTAGAGTTCAAAAGTTGATATGATTTGTAAAAGTAGAGATAAACAGTGAAATTGAAAAATTGATGTGATTATTTTAAAAAACTTTTGAATAATAATTGTTTTTATAATATTATTAAAAAGAATTATATTTAAATATAAAATTTTATATTTAATATAAAATTATATTATGTTTGAATATAATTAAAAATAAAAATTTTTACCAAACGTTTGCTTAATTACCATCATTGGTGTCTGATTTTAAGTTAAAATAAACAGATACGAAGTTAGATAAAAAGGATGAGTTTGATGAAGGGCTTAGGTTCGTTTCTGCTGGCGAGGGCAGGTAACCTCCGTTACTGGACACGGGCAAGATAAAAAGTAAATTAATTTAATAATTAAACCTATTCTTTTTAAATTTTTTTGGGTAAATCTCTTCTTTTCAGTCAATTTGTTAGACTATTAATTATATTATTTCCGTTATGCGGGGGTTCGCATATCCCCCTTTTTTTTTTTAAAGATAATATATATATATTTGTACATATATAAAAGGCAGTTCGTATCTCGTGGAAGAAATATTTTAGAGGTAAATAAAGAAGTCTATGAAATAATTTTTTTCACCTTACCATCATTTTATATTATTTAAATATCTAAAATACTATAATAAATTTTATATTTTAAAAATTAATAATTATATATATATATTTAAATCTAAATAAAATAATTTTTTCAATTTACATAAAATTAAAAAAAATAAAATAATATTCATATTATTTTTTTTAAATTTTTTAAATTTTAAATTTTTTTCTTTTCAAATAATTATTTTCCTCAAATAAACTTTTTAAAACTATTTTTTTAACCAAAAAAAAAAAAAAAAAAGGTCCCTAGAAGAGCATCCAACACCTCCTTATTTTTATCTCACTTAAATAAAATAGTAGTAAAGGAGATATGAGTAGGAGAAAAAAAAAGAATTGGAGTTGAAATAAAAATCGTTGCAGTGTGTGAAGTGAGGACTGAAAATGAAGGTGTTGATAAGCACTGCGATCCCTTGGTCTTCTTGTTCCTCAAAGTCCAACTCTCCTCCTCCAATGGTATCCGCTAAACCTCGATTTGCTTGTTGCTTAAGGTCAGTCTCAGTCACACACTTTCATTTCTTTCTTTTCTCATTCCAATTTTCATGGCTTTTTGACCCCAAAAAAAAAAAAAAAAAAAAAAAAAAAGAGCTTCGATTTGGCTGTTCCTCCGTCTCTAATTATGTGAATTGCTTTTCTTTTCTTTTTCCCGCTACTATTTGGCTTTCTATTCGCCTTTTACCATTAATATATATATATATTATATAATTTAGGTAAATACTAGTTTTATATGTACATATTCGTATGTAGGAGTTTATGTATTTATCTATAGAAGATCTGATAATGCGTGGGTATTTTTCTTAGGATTGTTGTGGTATGCGAATTTTAATTTGCTACTTTTTTTGTTAAATAAATTTATTTCTGTTTCATTTGTTTGATTTCCATATCAACAAGTTTAATGTATTTGCCTCTTAGGTTGGAAGGTCATGGAAATGCAGACATTTCTCAGGTATTAAATTTTGATGCTTGCTGCGAAATTATTTTCCTTTTTCATTTTAATGTTGAATTTTTATGTTTGAAATGATTCAAGTCGTCAAATGGCGAGGAAACAAAACATAACGAAATTTGGAAACTCTTCAAAGAAGCTCAGCAGAGTAAGTAGTTAACATAAAACTTATTTTTTTTTAATAAATTTGTTTAGCATCATGTATTCTTTTTAGTTATTTATTTTCGAAATGCTATATATATATATATATATTGTAATAGACATTCTATACTTGAACAAACAACGCCTAAATGCCGTGGAGGAGCTCAACAGAATAAACGAAGAGAACCAATTTCTGCTTGATAAGATAGAACAGTTAATGGTGGAAAACCAAGCTCATTCTGGAAAGGGTAAAAATCATCACTCTTTGTGAAATACTCTTACTAAGAGAAATTGCAAATTTAGAGTTTGTAGTACTGAGAATACATGTGTGAAGTATTCGTTAGCGTAAGGCAAATATCTGTCTCATTTCTGACCCATAACCAGATAAAATATCATTGTGTTGGGAATTGCTGCTACGGATAGACTCTATGGTTCTCATTGGCATGGTTACCACCACAGAGGCGTCTGATCTGAGGAGGCTGATCATGGATCATAGAGTTAGCGTTGATGATGTTTTCACTGACACAGAGGAGAAAAGCGATGTTGAGTTTCTAGCTGCACTTCAACACTTCTCAAACAGAAGCAAAAAGTAATGTTATCTTCTAGATATTTGAAAGTATTTTACTGTTGCTCCTTTTGTTGTTACTAACTTTCACCTTTGTAGAAGTATTGTATCAAATAAGAATTAAGACAATGCATAGTGTAGAACCTTTTTCTCCGTGCCAAGGTGGAGCTCCAAAAAATATATGTACAAACATGCAATGCACACATTTTGCATACAAATGGCAGATAACGGCCTAATTGACAGAGCTTCCAAGAAGCTGCTTTTGGCTTCCTAGGTGCTAAAGCAGCTTCTAAAAGTGATTGGATGATATCTTAAAAGAGATTCTAGTCTATAGAAGAGCTTTCTATCAAAGCCAAAAAAATGTGGTTTCCAGTAAAAGCTCTTCTGAAGATATTAAAACTTGTAACAAAGTTTAAATTAGATATTATAACTTTATTTTGATACTTTTATTAATTATTAGAAAACTTAAAAAATCATTCTGACGTCATAAGCTTATAGGTTCCTAATACTTTACTGAGAAGCTGTAGATTTTGCTTCTCTTCTTCTACTGGCTAAAAGCAAAAGTAGAAGCTCTGCCAAATGGGTCCGTAGTCTTCCTTGAATTAGTTTTAAATTCTATGTACAGAAATTTACCTGAAATGAATATGCCAAACACCAAGTAGCTACATTTATACTGCCCCTGGTACTGCAACATAGAAAAGGCGATAGGTGGGTGTATCTTTGAAATAGTTTATGTGATTTACTAAGTCTCGAACAACCTAGCCGTGTGTTCACCGCCGCTCCGTTTGCTTCCTTCCTCTTCTGGTGTTCTAATGATAAAGTTCCCTATCTTTTTATTTTTATTTATTTATTTATTTTTAGTACAGGAATGCGCTTCACATAATCCAAATATGTACTGAAATGGCACCATTTGTCTCGGTTGGATCTTTGGCATCTTACATAACTGGCTTGTCTCATGCGCTTCAAAGAAAAGGCCATTTGGTGGAGGTTATATTACCAAAGTAATCAGGGTCCAAGGGACCTTTTAGCATCATTCTTTAATTGTTGACTTCTTGACATTATTCAGCTACACTGTTAATCTAGTGTTATTTTCATCATTTGCAATCCGTCTTCTAAATTTTTAATTGTACACCACTAGGTTACTTGCTGTATAGAAGAGATTATCGTTCGACCTAGGATGATTAGATTGCTCCTGTATGTGCTATTAAAAACCTTCTATAGTTGGAGTATGTAGCTCAATCAATTCCCTACGCATGTTTTGCATAAAGGAATTTACCTTGTAAATAGATATGCAAGCCTGGACCTAGATGAAGTTCAAGGATTGCGTGAAATTGAGGCAGATTCATATTCATACTTTAATGGTCAATTACATGTAAACAGAATTTGGACTTGGTAAGTTCAGTTCTCTACTTATAATTGTTGTTTGGTTAGTCAGAAACTGCACTAAGTTCAGTTCTATATTTACAATTGTTGTTTGGTTAGTTAGAAACTGCGTTTAAATACAATTAAGGACTTGTTATACTCCTTGCAGTGTTGTCCGTGGCATTGGTGTTACTTTAATTGAACCACGGTACTATTCATCCTTTTTCAATCGTGAGAGGGTTTATGGCTACTCTGATGACTTTGATCGGTTAGTAATGCAAAATTGTAGTAGTAACGTATATGCGGCTGGTCTACTTAAATATCATTTATTTTTTCCATACGACCCTTTTAATGGATGCCTTCTTTTTTTTTTCTTCCCCTCTTTGGACGCTGATAATTTCTGGGTTTCTATATGTGAAAATTTTATGCCTTTAAACTGTGTAATTTTACCTAGTTTTAATAATAGTGTAATGTACTGTGGCAAATATTTTTCTTCTTGTTTTTTCAGGTTTTCCTATTTTTCTCGTGCTTCACTGGATTACATAATAAAATCTGGAAAGAAGCCAGATGTTTTACATGTTCACAATTGGGAGACTGCTATTGTTGGGCCACTTTTCTGGGATATTTTCGCTAATCAGGTGAAACTGGCCATATTATTCAAGTAGAGTAACTTAACTTGGCATGCAATAGTTGTGTTATCTGAATGCATCCTGGGATTATTCCTACTTGTTGAATCAACTGAATAGGACATGACCTCCAGTATATCACCGATATAACCTTAATGTGACAACAATCCTTGATTTACATAATCTTACCTTTTATTACCATATGTATCATTCAAGGCCATGCCACATGATCCTGATGCATAAATTCTTCAGAACAAGGATCGTTTCTGTGAGTCTTTTTTTCTATCTAATTACTTCATGTGTAGGGACTTGAATGTACAAGGATTTTGTTGACATGCCACAACTTCAATCAGCAGGTAAGTGCTGAACTTTTCCCTTTCTGACTTTACATATCCTCAATCGTCTATTTGGCATTATTTCATGTGGCCCGTTATTTTTTCTTTAGTGTCTTGAGCAACCTGCAAAACTAGAGTTGTGTGGACTTGATCCTGTTAGGCTTCACCGTCCTGATCGTTTGCAAGATAACAATAAAAATCATCTTGTCAACATTTTGAAGGTAGGCATTTTAGTCCATACTGACGTCCCTCTCATACATGCTTGCTTTTTCTTCACAAAACAAAATCCTTTATTCAAAGTTTGTCGAAATTCCTGAATATTGTTACTGGTGATGTCTTTGTTTCTCTTTTTGATGCGCATGGACCCCTAGAGTTTTATCCGTATTGCCAATCCCAAGATCAACAGAATAATTTCACTGCAACTGTAATCAAGAAGTAATTGTCGTAGGGCAGGGAGTTATTTTGTACACTTTTTGAACTTCAAGCTCGTGTGTGTTGAGATTCATAGAAATCTAAAATTTTTGGCTGCGGAAATCTTGGGGGCGTTTGTTTTTGTATTCGAAAATGATTTTTCATTTTCAAAAACACAGAAAATGAAAATGGTTCCAAAATAACGTTTGTTTATTCAACGTTTTCAAAACCATTTCGAAAACATCGTTTTCAACTATGTTGTTTTTTTGGATTTTTTGAAAACGAACAAAAGTTGTTTTCACTTTTTGTTTTCGTTTTCTCCCTCTATCTCCTCTCTCTTTCTTTCTCTTTCTGACTATGCAGCGTCAGTGATGATCATGTCTAACAATAGCATCTATCTCCAACGAAAGCTGATGACCATGGGCTAGTGACGATGATGACGGCCCCCTGACGATGATAACTATTGACTCATAATCTAAATTTAGTCATCACTGTCATCTAGAGTTCAAACCACCAATCTTTTCTACCCCTATCGCTCATTGTAAAACCTACCACCAAAGTTTTTTTTTTTTTTTTTAGTTATGACTAATAATTTATTTTTTATTATTTTTTTAAAATTAAAAATAAATATGTTTTTATGAGATACTTACTTGTAAAATGAGTTTTCAAAATATATAACCAAACAAAATTTCATTTTTATGTTTTTTAGTATATACACTCAGAAAACATAACCAAACACGATTTCAGAAATGATCTCAATACAGTTTTCAAAATATTTTAATTTTCAATTTTTTTGAAAGCAGAAAACATTTCAAAACCAATACCAAACGCCACCCTTGCGACTCACACAAATACAATTATACTTGTTTCACCTAATATTTAGTTATAAACTTCAAAGGATGATTATGATGTTAAACTCTAAAGCACGATTATGATATTACACGATATGCAGGGCTTTGAATAAAGACCAAATTGAAAAGCTATATTAATAAACTAATTTTTGTTTAAATTTGCAACTGAGTGAGGTTGTTTCCCACACTGAACAGCTCCTTTATTTGTTGGAAGTTCTGGGTTCTTTGGCCATTCATGATCCCTTTACAATTTTTTCTATAAATTTGCAGGGTGGAGTAGTTTACTCTAATAAAGTGGTAATAATGTCATCTATACATTCAAAAACAAAGGTTATTCATAGTCTCAGTAACGGTTTGGAATCTACCTTGAACATTCACAAGTAAGTAACATCTTAATGCCAATCCTAGAATTTGGATATAGAATCTTCACTACGATTATTTGATGAATACAATCATTGGACCAAACATTTCTCAGTACAATATAATTGAATGAAAAATTTCGTCTTTCCATTTTGTCTTTGGGTGTCAATATCCTCCTTGGAGGATATTCTGGAAACACAAGTGCTGAAGGCATTTTCACCTGCTTTTTTCATCTGTTGCAGGGACAAGTTGGTTGTTTCTCCTTTTGGATTTGACAGCTCTATCTGGGATCCGTTGAAGGACAAATTTCTTCAAAAGAACTACAGTGTGGATGACATGGAAGGGAAAATCTCCTGTAAGATTGCACTGCAGCAACACGTGGGATTATCTGAGAACAGTTCTAATATTGTCGTAAGTGCTGTATCTCATTTATTTGTTAAATTTAGTTGTGCCTTTGCTGTGGTGTCTGAGTTGTGTAACATGGTAGTATATTTTCCATGAGATGGAAAGGAAAATAACTTACGAAAGAGAAATCCTGCAATATTTTAGTTGACGACAAAGATAATCTCTTTTCTAAGAAAAAAAATTGTCATGTGAGATTTAAGCTTGGTGTAGACCTTTCCGAAGCTTAAATTGATCATACTTGATTTGTAGAATCGTGGCGTCCTTCTTTTCCCTTTCCTCTCAATGACCTAAACAAATGAGTCTGTTTATGATTGATACATTTTCTTTCTCATCATTACCTAGCTTTTGATCCCTCATATTTTTCTTTTAGTGAATTTGCGAAGCATTATTTCTTATTTTCTTTTAGCCTTTACTGAATGTGAATGGCTACTGAAGTTATGTGATGATGTTTAATAGGTGGGATGCATCTTCTCTGAAGTTTCAGATGTTGATCTGGAAAACCTGAAATCTATTGTTTGGAGTGCTATTGGGAGTGGTGTCCAGGTTGCTATTTACATCATATCCACACACTCTACCATTTTCCCTGTGGGAAATGCAGGGTTTTGTGGCTCAAGATTACTTTAACCCAGCTTATTATGTGGGAAAAAAGTAAGGGATAAAAAAACACCTAACTGGCTTATGCAGATAGGGTAGCCCCTTTAAAATAATGCAATGTGTTTTGATGGCAAGTAAACAAGTAATGAACTATTTTTTTCTGGTAGAATTCTTATAACACATCGTCTAAGTTTTGCTAAGTTTGAACTTATTTCCCATGATTTCTGATTGTTTCGTGACTTCCTACAGTTTATCTTTGCGGGGAATAGCAACATGCCAAATACAAACAGGGGACTAGAATCTTTGGAAGAAGAGCTTCAGGTAGAAGCATCAATGTCCCTTCTGTGTGTGTTTGTGTGTTGGTCCTTGTTAACATCCTATGAAGTGTTAATACCCCATAGGAGTCTTTGAACAAGCGAAGAACTTTTTCTTGTGATTGAAACAAAATACAGCCTTTTGTATTCAGATCTTAGTTTGCCATGCAAGTTTCATTACTAACATGCTAATTTAATCTGAATGTAAATTGATGATATCGTTGTCAGGTTTATATCCCGTTTGCATATGTTTTTTATTTCACAATAATAATTTGGGTTATTTACATTTGTATACCCACGACTAGCAATTCATGTTATCGTACTGTATTATGTTGTTTAGTTGATACTATTATACTAAACCCAACCCTGACCCATTTAATATTCGTGTCAAAATCTCAAACCCTAACGTAACCCATTTATTAATCGTGTTAATTGTGCCAACTCAAATTAACCTGTTTAAATTAAATATGAATAAAATAATGACTTATTTAATATGATTGCGATATTTTAACATGTTTATTAAGCAACATATCTTTTTTTTTTTTTAAATAAAAAACAAGTAAAATTTACTTATAAAGTTTTAAAATTCATGTTATTTGTACTTTATTAGCTATAAAAACTCTTGTTTTATATCATATATAATTAAGTAAAAAATAATATATAGTGTTGTGGTGAAGGGG
This sequence comes from Antiaris toxicaria, assembly GCA_035233585.1. Lineage (NCBI taxonomy): Eukaryota > Viridiplantae > Streptophyta > Magnoliopsida > Rosales > Moraceae > Antiaris > Antiaris toxicaria. Next base: position 28,887,928 of record CP141157.1, read on the forward strand.
AGGAGAGGGGGATGGGGTGAGGTGAGAGGGAGGAGAAGGCGATGTGACGGCAACGGAGTGAGAGGTGACTGGTCGTGTTGTTGCCAAGGTTGATGGGGGGAGGGGAGGGGAGGGTAGGGGGGGGGGAGGGGAGGGTAGGGGAGGGGAGGGCGACGGGGTGAAGGGAAGGGGAAGAGAGGGTGATGGGGTGAGGTTAGAGGAGGGGAGGGGTGGTAACGGCGACGGGGTGAGGGACGACTGGTTGTGTTGCCACGAAGGTTGACGCTGTGAGGGGAGGGGAGGCAGAGAGTAGAACTGCAGAGGTAATAAAATACTAAAGAAACAAAAGCAAAACCTACTTTTTTTTTTTTCAATGTTAAAAAATTTTAAAATATATATATCATAAAAGATATATTTTATATTTGAATTTTGAATTTTGAAAACTCAAAAATTAAAAGTAGTAAAACATTATATAATATATATATACACACATAACAATATAAACATATTAGATTATAAGTAAGTAATTTATGGGTCGTATTCGTGTTAACTCATATATGACCTATTTATTAAATGGGTTATTTTGTGTCAATTGTGAGTCTACGAGTTCGTACTAGTTGGACTTTTTATTTAATCGTGTTTGATGGGTTCAATCCTTTATGACCTAAACACATTTAAAGACAACCTAAACCCTTTAACTTTGTGTGAATTTCGTATTATGTTGTTATGTCGTGACTCAAATTGTCAACCCTATGTATACCTTATATTTTGTATTTATTCATAAAGTATACCTTGTGTTTTGAATTTTTATATTTTTGTACCATCAGATTACATTTGATATACAAATTTATATCATTTCTCAGTTAGCACTTAATTGACCTTAAAATGCCTAAATTACCGTTAAAAAGAAAAACTAAAACCAAGTATGATTTACATTTTTGTACCCTGCATTTTGTTTGAATATACGATGTCTTCTAAATTTCTACATTTTTATATTGTTAGTCTACACTTATTACATAAATGTATACATTTTCTTGGTTAATACTTAATTTTAGCATCCAAAATATCCCAATTGCCTTTGAAATTTAAAAAAAAATAATTTTGAACAAATCCTAATTTGAATTAAAGTTAAATAAAGGGGCTGAGACAGGGCAGGGCAAGGAGTGCATGGCAAAAGGGTGGGAAAAGGCAGGGTGGTTATGAGATGGGATTGAGAAATCTGAATTTTTTGTTGAGAAAATTAAAGGTTTTGTTGTATATTATATTTTTTGTAAGAGTATTTTGAACATTTTTAGATCAAAATAAGGTGTTGATTGAGAAAATTTATTGATTAATATATTATGTGTAATATAATGATACAAAAGGCATGACTTTTGAATGCAGGGTATAATCTCTAAACAAATGTAAAATACAGGGTAAAAAAAGGTAAATAATTTTAAAGTTCAGCATTCATTTTAAGGGTATTTTGGGTAATATTAGGTCAATAAATGTGTTGACCAAAAAGGTGTAGATTTGTATATTCAATATAATCTAATGGTATAAAAATATGAAAGTTCAAAATGCAGGGTATACAAACGTTAACAATCCTAAAATTTTTCACCAGTCTTGTTCACCCGCATGCTACAAAATTGCGCTTTATTTTTCCTCTCTCTCCCTCTCTCTCTCTCTCTCTTTATATTTTTATATTCTTATTTTTTTTCATTTCTGCAGGATGAAGATATGCGATTTGTTCTTGGACGTGATGAAGTGTTATCACATTTAATCTTTGCGGGATCTGATATTATCTTGTGCCAATCTTTTCATGACCCTGTTTTCCAAGTTCCAGTTAGTTTCTCTCTCTTACCCCTATGTTATTGTCATTTTTGTTTTGCTCGGCTGTTTTATTTATTTTTACCTTCAAAAGTGCCCGTTAAGTTTGTCACAATTTTCAAACTAAAAGTGGGCCATCCACTGAGTTCATTTACTTTGTTTTAGTATTAAAATTCTGGAATCAGTGAAGGTTTCAAAGTTTCTAATATATCCACGTGTGGTTTGTCTTCTTTTATGCGTACTTGTAGACGGAGTTTTCTTTTGCAGCTATTCAGTTCTGCTAGCGAAATTTCGTGCTGCCATACTTTGTTGCTTATCTCAAATCATACTTTCTATTTCCTGTGTCATTCTAATGTCGTAACCGTCTCAAGCTCTGCTTTTTGGCCTGTCTTTGTCTTGATTGTGCTGATAACTTTGTATTGAACTATGCCCAGAAGTTATTTGATTTCTTCTTATGCGACTGAGCTATCTTGGAAACCTATCCTTTTTGCACCAGTTCTATGAATTTTTATGTCTGGCATATATATATATATATATTTCTTTTATGATTTGACATTGTAGCTTAAGGCTTTGAGGTATGGAGCAGCTCCTATTGCATTAGCCTCCAACAATAACAGATTGAGGTAAATCTTATCTTTTTCATAGTAATTTGACTTCTTTTCCCATCCATCAATGAAAATTATTAACAGTCTCATCCTCCGTATTTGGAAAGAAGCTTTGTGGATCATGATAATGCTACCACTAAATTCGCAAGATTCATCAGCTCTACATTCAGAAGGATGTCTATCAATGAAGCCGTGGATGAAATTGTATGTTTGTCTAAGTATTTACACCACTAGAGTCCCATGTTCTGTTACCTACAAAAGATACGGTAAATATTTTGGAAACCATGATTGAAACTTGTTGGTCATGTCCATTGCAGAAAAATAATCCATCCAAGTGGAAGCAAAAAATCGTGGAGGGGATGGCAATGGACTTCTCATGGGCTGGCGAGTGCTGTGACATTCATGTTTCTGCTTATGCATCCATAAAGAATTTGTAAGGCTTTCGTAAATATGTGTATATATACCTGTACATTCCCAAAAGCGTATGCATGTATTACTTACAACTCACTATTCACAAACAAATATTTTTGATAAAACAAGGAAATCCCAAGAATTCCAACAATTATAGTAAGACATGAATATTTACCACCAGAGGCAGCGGGTTCAATAGAGAAAATACCTCGAATAGAGGGGCCTTAGATCCTCCTTAATGCGGAGGATTTATCCGCATTGATGGATTGTTCAGAAGCACGTTTGGAATTTTTAAATTTTAGCCAACAGAAAACATAATTATGGGTGAAAAATGAGGACTTGCTTTAAGACATATGGTCCTTTTTGCGTATAAAGGTAACGAGGGAAGGTTAAGAGATAAATAAAAAGCAAATTCAAAAATGCACTAGACAAATTAGGGTAGAATAGAGACTAACCCTATTAGAACCGTATCATGTACGTTCATCAAAACTCTCCCTAGCAGCAGCGATGTTAAAGAAACCCCTCCACTTTACACTCTCCACACTTTTTGAAGAGCATAAAAACTAACAATAATTAAAGGATTTGGAGAACTTAACAAAGTACTTCACTAGCCTTATTGAACTTAACGAAACACTTCACCCCAGATGATAAAAAATGTGTTTGATGTGAATTCACTTCTCTTTGGCGATTCACTTCACTTGAAAGTTGCTTCATTGCACTTCATCAACGAGGAAGAGGATGCGTGCCATGACGAGAGAAAGCTTATCAATAAGAATTGAGAAACTAGCTATAGTAATAGAATTAATAACAACATTAATCCAAAGATCACAAAAGGTCAGTTTCTTCACAACTGTCTCAGGAAAACCTTATTGCAGCCCGATCCTTACTCATGTCAAGTTTTACACTATTTAGTAAATAGGAAAGAAAATATGAAGGAAAAAACAACTATGATGGAAAGAAAATTATAAGAAATTGAAAGATTTAATTTTCCCTTTAGTTGTTTGGTGTGAAAAAGTTGAAAGAAAATAATTTTACATTCTCTTGTTGGCATTATAAGTGAAAGCAAAAGAATTAAAAACTTACCATTAGAAAATTAATTTTTACCCCATATGCGAATCATATTTTTGTTGAAATTCTTTTGGACAAGGATATTTTACTTGTTAGACAACTTGTAATTTTACTTCTATATATATATATATATTGAACCCAAAAAAAAAAAATGCAACAAAATAAAAGTTATTTTAATTTTTATTTAAAAAAAACGAAAATAAGAGGGAGTTAAATTGGGTAGCAATCTTTGAAAACAGTTATTGGTCAATTAGATTTTAAGTATTGTAAAAAGGAATTAGTGTTGTGGATAGCAATTCTTTAAAAAAGTAGATAACCAATCAAATTTAAGTATTAAAAAAAAAGATCAATCACAATAAAAAGTGTTTATCACAAAAATGTAAATAACTACCCATTCCCTGGAACATGCCAGTCTTAGGGATAAAAATTCCATAAAAATTATAAAATAAAAGAGCCACGTAGGCATAACTACCAACGAATCTTTTACCTATAAATTTTACAAGGCAAAGGGGCATTTTTCAGACAAAAAAATTGGTGCAGCCGTGAGAGGGGATAGAGAGAGAGGGAATAAAAAAAACAAAAACAAAAACAAAAACAAAAACAAAACTAAACAAAACCTTAATAACTATGGTGACTTGATTACATTTAGGTTACCATATCATAAAAATTTAGGTGCAATCACAAACTCTAAATTCCAAATCAAATTCCACAAAAGGTCCTTTAATTTCCCATAAGTTCATGTGCCGGGAAAATTTGATTTTTAGAAAATAAACACAAAAAAACAAAACATATTTTTATTTTATTATAAAAAACAAAAGAAAACAAAAAGTGTGTGAGGGAAAGGTGAATTCATTATCTTAGTTTCTCTATATTCTCCTTAATTATACTTTGTCTCAATGCCAAAGTAAGTTTGGGGATTCTATATCTTGTTAGAAATTTCCTTTTTTTTTTTTTCCCTTTAAAAACATATGAAAAGCACTCGAGGGATTCTATAACAATTGGCTTGTAAATCTCTACAAAAGAAAATAAACTTCAAAGGGTTCTATACCTCGGGTTTGTAAATCCTTAGAATATTGTTATCAAACTTTTGAGAATTTTGAGAAATATAAATCTTAAAAGAAAATTGTTAAAAGAATTTTGTGAATTCTATACCAAAATTGGTTAGTAATTCTTAAAAGAAAAGTGTTATTTCCTATAAATTTTCTACCATTGGTTAGTAATCCTTAGAAAGAAAATTCAACATTAAATTGATTAGTAATCTATTATTTTTCTATTGTTCTATTCCACCGGTTAACAAATCTCTTTTGGAGAATTCTATACCCAAATACTTTAGCAGTTCCTAAAAGGAAATTTTAAACTTTTAAGAGCTCTTTGTCATTCTAAGTTTTTAGGTATTTTATACCATATTGGTTTGTAATTCTCCAAACAAGAGTTTAGAGATTGTAATGTTTTGACCCTCTTGAAATTGGAGTCGTAAATTTTGAATTCCACACATTGAAGAAGCATGGGTTGTAAATTTATTGAACTCTATAAACTTTTTATTGAATCCAAAAAATATCGAAGAAAATGCCTACTGCAAAAGCGGCATTTAATAAAAAACAAAAAACAAAAAACAGAGAGACAAATCAAATTTGTTTCACTTTGCACGTGTGAGGCCAAAAGAAATAACCTTTTCTGTTTTCACGTGGCCGTGCATGAAACCATCAAATTTTGTCGTTCATTATTTAGTGATTGTTTATCTCTTGATTTACAAATACTTCAACCAAGCCATAAAGAAAAGAAAGGGACAAACAAGATGTGTTGCTTTCTGAGCATGTCCTTCTGTTAATATACAAAAAGAAAATTGTATATAATATTTAGGGGACTTTTACATTCAGGGTAAACATTTTTACCTTATTGATAGGATAAAATTTTACTAATTATTCGATCAATTTTAAATGGTTTAGATGATATGTGTACATTGAAATTGTAATGCATCTAATTATATCCAATTAGGAATCAATTACAAACAAAAAGAGAGAAAAAAAAAAACACCTCAGCCCACCTACCACTAGTGACCTACCCCTCCCCTCGGCAACCTTCCACTACAAAGACATTTTTAGATGTGTTGTACTTATTTTGAACTGATTAATAATGTATATTTGAGTATTTTCATTACATCTTAGCTATATTATCCTCGTTGTTGTTTATATGATAAAGTAAATTTAAGCAAGTATGACTCATTAATTACTTGGTTTTTAAACTGTTAGAATATTGCATATAATGGATTTTGCATGTGAGAAAATGTCTAAATCTATAATTCATAATCTATGGCATTAGAGTGAGCATTTATCTCATATGAAAACCATTAAGTTGTTTAAATCAACTGGAGAGATTGTATATCTTGACCGTTTGGAACAAGCCAATTCCTAAGTAAAAACATAGATATATTGCTTAGTAATGGTGATATATTAGACTTGGACTAAAGTGTAAATAATCTATGAGTTTGCTTGAATAAATTAATTCACTTTTGACGTTCATTATGTAATAACTTTAATCCTGAGTAAATAAATGACTTTATATTTATGACTTGTGTACTTTGATGTTCAAAAAGTTAAAGAGTCTCGAAATAGTAAAATATTAGACCGTTTCATTGGATAGATGATTTATATTTGATGTGAGCTTTACTTATAGATATGGAATCGTAGCTCCCATAAATAGTAAATGTTATTCTCTTAGCAGTATCATACAGAATGTGAAAACGGACAAAGGCTTAAGTCATTTGCTTGGCAAATGATTTATTATTCGCATTTGAGGGTATTGCATATACAACAAGGTTATTAGACTACAGTTACACACTTGTTTATATAATACAATATATTATTTGGAGTGCAGCTTCTGATTTATAGTGATGTGACTCTAAAACCAATAATTGTATAATTAATTTATATGGTATAAAATAATTAATTACATAAATTATTGAAGCCTAGTTATAAATGTTCAATTGATCTCTTTACTACTTCAATATAATTCCTTAACAGATGATAATCAATTAGATTATTCATTATGGCTTTAATCCTTGGACTTAGTAAAGAGAAAATCTGAAACAACTTCAACAGGTTGTACGCCTTTTTTTACATTAAGGGTAGAATGAGAGTTTTGTTTCATTTATTAGAAAGATAATATTAGTAATTAATTGTATTTACTTTTGTGATAAATATGAGATTAATTTAAGTTAGGAGATATAGATAAATCAATTATTTGAATAATTAAATTAAATATTTAGATAATTTTATATAAATAAATGTTTTAAATTAATATAATTATTATTCTATTTGAATTTGAATTAAAATAAAATCTTATCCTATTTAACATATGCTAGGCATTTTCCACTAGGATAAGGCAAGAGAAAAGTTTTTTTTTTATTGATTTTATTTGGATAATTATTACATAATTATTTAATTTAAGTAAGTTTTCATGATTTATTTTGAATTTAAATTGAAATTATAGAATATTGTCAATGCAAATAAAATCATAAGATAAATAGAGATTGAATTTTAAATCAAATCTAGATCACCGTTATCTTGTTGATGGGTGATTTTTGTGTTTCCTTGGACTAAGAAAAAATGCCAGCTTTGACAATAAGGGAGAGAGAAAAACTTTTTTCAAGGTCTTATTCGAATTCAAATTCTACTAAGTATATTCACTATAAATAGGATTTTAGCAGCTCCTGTTTTAGTCAAACCATAGACTTTAAGGTAAGATTGAATTTAAATTGGAATTATAGAATATTATCGATGCAAATAAAATCATAAAATAAATAGAGATTGAATTTTTAATCAAATTTGGATCACCATTATCTTGTTGGTGTGCGATTTTTGTGTTTCCTTGGGCTAGAAAAAAATGCCAACTTTGAGGATAAGGGAGAAAGAAAAATTTTTTCAAGTGTCCTATTCGAATTCAAATTCTACCAAGTACATTCACTGCAAATAGGATTTTAGCGACTCTTGTTTTAGTTAAACTATAAACTTTAAGGTAAGAAAGCTTATTATTATTCTCCCATTAATAGTAATAATAAGTTTTAAGAGTTTTGGGTGGTTGGAACGAGAAGCTATGCACCAAATATCGATTGAGAGACCGAATGTTTACACATTCCACCATTGAGAAATTGGATAATAGAAAAGAATGCTAGTTTGTGAAGCTCTTGTAGTCATCTTTTCCAGTGTTTCTATTGTTTTGTCTCCAAAATATGCAAATTATAGAATAAATTTATTATATATTGCAACTCGAGTTAGTATGATCTAAGTAAGAAAATTTTTAAATTCCGCTATGTAAATTACTCAATTTTCTTACAAGTGATATTAAAGCCAACTCGTGATTATGCTATATACATAAATTAGCTAATCTAATTTTTCTCCTTAAATTATGTATGGATTTAATATTTTTAGAGAGTGATATTTTAGGTTTCCTTTTATGTTGTCATCATGTATTATGTATGATGTATGCAATTATTTTAATTTTATTATTGTTATAAGCATGTTCAATTTTAATAGTCATAGTTCCTTAGAATTAAAAAAAAAATCGTATATAGGTTTTTTCATGTAATTATGAGAGTGGTCTATTATTACCATAATTTTCCCATGAATTTTTTCTTTTTGAATATTTAGAAATTTTGTACATAAAAAATGATATAGGAATTTTCATGTGATTATTCATGGAGGAGATGAAGATTGAACATCATATTTATTTTCATTAAGTTTTTTATTTTAGATTAAAATTGATAATTGGATAATTTATAGATTTTTTTTTTTAGTTCCTAGTGAAACTTGGGTTCCATATGGAAACCCTAGTGGCACCATAAGAAGAGACACTTGAAAAGGGATAAGGACGACTAAAAGTGTAAGGACCCCCATATTCATGGATCTTACCTACCGTGTATGAGGCCGTGTAGAAGGTCATGTAATGAGCAGAGAGCCGCTATAAAGACTCTCAAATTTAATGAAACCTAATTACTTTGTAGTGAGTAATTAGGTTGATAAATACAGTGAATTTTCCAGTTGAATAGGTTAAACGGGTTCAGTAATCATTTAATTACTATTCATGCAGTGAAAGGGGCAATCCGACAGTGAAATCGATCCACCCTATTATGTGTATGAGTCTTTAAGATACGCGGTATCAAGAAACTGGTCCAGATAACAATTTCTTGGCATAAGACTGGTGAACAGATCATCAGTACGCTTAGACCGGTCATCTAAGCACAACAGCAATAATAACCCTAGCAGAGGTATGGTATTGAGAAAAATGGTCCAGATGACCTCTTCTCACCTAGAAACCGATAAAATCAGAGTCAGAACGCTCAGACTAGTCAGTTAAACAGAAAACAGTGGGTAGTGAATAGTAGAAAATGTAGTGTCAAGTTAATGGCCAAGACGACCTTAATTTGACTTAAAATTGATATATTCACTGTCAGCAGGCTCAATTTAGTTAATTGGGCACAAAACGAGAAATTTTGTTTGAGAGATATGCAGTATCGGGAAGAGGGTCAAGACGACCTTATCTCACTCTGAAACTGATATATTTAGACTCAAAACGCCCAAATTAGTCAATTGGGCACCTGACACGTTTTTTGAGATGAGATTAGACAGATCCCGAAAACTGGTCCAGATAACCTCAGATGGACGTAAAACTGATACATTTGAAATCAGCACGTCCAAATTAGTCAAGAGAGACTGTGTTTGAAATTTTACACAAGAATGCCTCGTTTTGCGTGTGCAAGGACAACACAGTGTAGAGACAATCACAGTATAAGAAATGAACAGTAAAATAGACTCAGTATGGGCTCTTAGTCAGCACAACCCAATTAGGAATGATCAGTACAAAAATCGGATTCAGAAAATCGAATTCCGGGTGAAAACTAGAACACTGCTGAGAAAGGACTGAATACCATAGTAGAAAATTAGACTGCAAAGAGAAGCAAATGCAAATGAATTTTTGGCATTAAAAGCCATGTATCCTAGTTGTAAAAGCAGTTGCAATCAGCTGCACATATAGCCCAAAAGGTGCCAATTTAATATTACAAAATTATGACACCATTGATTAAACAATTCCAAATTCAAGCACATGCCATCAACAAAAATTTTTTTAATTTGGCCCCTCCTCCCCTGCCTAGCCCACGGCCATTAGGGGCAGAAAAATGGCAGCAATTTGTCCCTCGATTAAGGCAAAAATATGGATAATTAAGTGAGCTTAAGTCTAAGTAAGTTGAGTTAGATTTGCCTATAAAAGGCACACATGACCCTAAGGGTACTACTTTCACACTTTTACACCCAAAACATAACTCTTCTCTCTCACATTTTTCTTGTTGCAGCTGACCACTCCCTTCAACCAAAACCACCATTTTTCAAGCCAAAAATCCAACCAAAAACTCACAAAAATCTAGCCTCCACCAAGCTTGTGTTAGGAGGTGTTCATCAAAGCCTTTTCAAGGTGATTTTGGTAAGATTCTAGAACCAAAACTTTGTGGTTTTTAGTTGTTATTTTGGTTTGATATTAAGAGGAAAATTTTAGTGTCTTTGCTAGCATAAATCGACCCCAATCTCCTTAGATCACACGGCCATTTTGGTCACTCAAGCCTTGACTCGGATTTGTGCTTGGTTCATAGCACAAGAGGTGAAAGCGAAACCCTTTTTGGTGGTTTAGTTATTTTAAGTTTTGATCAAGAAATTTATGTGTATTTGTTTATGCCATGGGTTGTAATAAGTTTATTTTGAACTCTTAGCTTTTTATTTTTAAGTTATATGGTTGTGTGGTGGTGGTTTACATTTTTACGAATGGATGTACGTATGTATGGATGTTTTAGTGGCTGGACACAAATTTGTCCCCAAAAATAGGCCACAGGTTTTGGTCATTTTGACCTCTTAGGGTCCGAATTTGGAATTGTAAAATACGGAGGTTTAACGAAATTTCGTTACGGTTGTTTTTGCATCTAATAGCTTTTGGCCAAAAACGACATTAGGATAGGTTTTTTGAGTGGTTTTCATACGGTGCTCAAAACTAGGACTAAAATATCCAAACCCAGAAATAGTCTCAGGTTTTATTAAAATTGAACCACTTAAATTCCAAACCGGATCTCAGGCTCAACATGAAAGTCGTAGATCTTGTCGAAATCTTTAAGATGACTCATGTGTATTTTAAAAATTTGGCCGTTCCGGGTCTCAAATAGAGCCGTTTTCAAAATAGCGTAAAACCGGAAACTTTTCAAAAACTGGGCATAAGTAGCTACAGGTTTAGTGAGTTTAGAAGCTGTTAGAGTTTGATTTGAGCTCTGAGGTGAATAGAGAGTTGTTCATCTCATTGAGGACAAAAATTTTTATATTCGTCAAATTTACAAACTAAGTCGTTTCATATACATTTTTAAAACAGTTTCGGTAAGTGGTTCAAAAACTACCTTTTAAATACAACACCCAAAATGTATTTTTAATAAAATGCCCCCATCTTTCAACGGGATGATAGGGGACAGTTTCAAAGCACATATTTTTCCTAAGAATTTTATAAGGCAATCAAATCAATTTTCAAAGATAAATAAACAAACAGTATGGGTAGCCCGGTAGGCTACCACACCAAATAAGTAATAGTAACCCGGTAGGTTATCTAGTGAACGACATGTGAGGTAACCGACCAGTTGACTAGTCAGTCAACCAGTCAAGGACTGAGTTTAAATGATATAGTGAGGAACGATGATTAATTTGTCAAGTAGACAACTTAATCAAACACAATAGAAGTTAGATACCAAATTCCCAAAATAAAGCAGTAAGGTACCGATGGGCCTCGGTACCATACCATGATACAAGTTGTAGTCACTAACGATAGTAGTGACCATAAAAAAAAACGATGTTAATTAATTTATTGGGTGATAAATTTATTAGCCACGATTAAACAAACAAACTCACCAAAAGAGAGCAAGTTAGTACCGATGGCAATCGGTACCATACGTTAAGTCTGCTTTAGTCACTAAAGGTATTAGTAACTTAGCGACCATTATTGATAAGATATGTTGTTGCTGACAGGTAGTTACCTGTAACGTGATAAGGGCGAGAGTACGAGTTTGCTTGCAATCTAGGTAAGTACAACTCCGCCTACAGTATGAACAAAATGATTTTAAATGATGATTTTTACAGTATGTTAAGTATGCATACAGTGCACAAGTTATTGCACAGCATGTATAAGAGTATATAGATTCATAATCACGTAGATTGATAAAAGAATAAGTTAGATGCCATACATCCCGATCGCGTAAGATTAGGGACATCTTAGTAGAGCATATGGTCAGATAAGATAAACAATTAGGTAATTGTTAAGGGTGTCATACCCGCCTTTCAAGTTAGAAGAGGTTTCTCAGTTAAGTATAACGAGTCCAAGTCGAGGCTCATAAAGAAAGAATAATCCAGGCTCATAAAGAAAGAATAATCCAGGTTCAGAAAACATAATGAGTCCAAGTCGAGGCTCATAGAGAAAGAATAATCTAGGCTCAGAAAACATAACGAGTCTAAGTCGAGACTCATAAAAAAAATGATCTAGGCTTAAAAGACATAATGAGTCCAAGTCGAGGCTCATAAAGAAAAAAAAAATGATCTAGGCTTAAAAGACATAACGAGTCCAAGTCGAGACTCATAAAGAAAAAAAAATGATCTAGGCTTAAAAGACATAACGAGCCCAAGTCGAGGTTCATAAAGAAAGAATGATCTCGGTAAATCCGTGGATCTGCACTAATTTGGTACTGACACACGGGCCCTTAGCAAAGATAAGAAACGATAATGAATAATAAAGCATAATCAGTTCATGTATTGTCCACGATATATTTTAGCTATAGTTCAGTATGCTTCCAGCTACAGTAGATATGCATTCAGTCACATGATGTTTTCTATTATGCATTCCATGATGAGATGTTATTGTTATGTTTTTAATCCTATGTGATGCTCTGGTGTTGCATCTAGTACATGGTATGATTCAGTGAATAGTATGTGACATGCTTATATGTTTTTTAAGTATGTATTATGATTTAAACATGTTTTGCGAACGACATGTTGTACTTACTGGGCGTAAAGCTCACAAAGTGTGTTCATGTTATAGGTAAGCGACCTATAGTTTAGAGCCCAATGGACGATGATGGCAGCGGAGGCAGGTGTGAGGGCGAGGTTGTGGATACCACCACAAGTTTTGACTTCCATACAATAGTGAGTAAATAGTATATTTTGAATAATAATCAGTTTAACAGTTTTATAAGTATACATGTAAAATTAACTCCAGTTGTTTTTAGACCTTGTATTTGTAAAGTATATGTACGTGAACAGTAAAAAAAAATATACGTGCAAAAAAAAAATCCCTAAAATTATGGTACTATGTAAGTAAGTTCAAGTAGCAGTTTTCAAGCAAGTTTAAGCATCGGTAGTTTTAAGTGACAGTGTGAGCCACTCAGGGCACTGGACGTCACAAAAATCATGCTTACGCTATAGCCTTGGCGGTTATTGGACACAGGGTAGTGCCAAGGTGGGCCTCAGCCAACCCGTGGCCTGCATGTCCAAGGTGCATAGTTTCATGCCCATGCCATGCAACTAGCACACTTGTGCTGCGTGACCTGCATGCCAGCGCCATGGGCATAGTTAGGCCAAAGCTGGCCAATCCTTAAAACTAAAAAATTGAAAAAAAAAAATCTTGTCCAGTTTTAGTATATTTTAATTTAATTAAAAATTATAAATTGTGTATAAAATATATAATTTTAATTAATTTTAGAATCACATATAATTATATATGAGATTTAAAATTGTTTAAAATTTGAATTTTTTGGAATTTAAATTTTAAGGAATTTTTGGGATGAAAAATAAATGGTAGAATTTTATAAAGACGAATATGCAAAAATGGAGCAAAATTCAAGACCCAAAGAATGCTTTAAATGTAATGTCATAATTTTTCTTTTTCTTTTTTCTATGATGGAGCCATAGTTAGGTTATTTAATTTTCTATCATTTATTTATTTTATATTTTGTCATGGATGAATAGATATGTCTTGATGGATATTTTGCATATTTGATAACATGTCATATAAGATAGAAGAATGTTGCTCATGCTATATTAATCATACATATATTATAAAACCTTACAATATTTTAAAATATTGAGTGGGAGAGGGTTTCAAACAAAACCCGTGACCTCTATTGTTAATCCATATGTGAAAAATATGATAATGTCTCGTGTCAGCTTTGCTCTGATCACACCCCTCGGTAGGTGTTTACCACTGTCGGTATATTATGTTGGATCTTCTATGTTGAAAAATGTGTTTAGGCAGTTCTATTTGGGGCCATCCCTTGATGGTCCAAAAAATATATGGACTGGATTTTGTAAACAATAATTAGATGCTCAAGATTGATTTAATAATTAACCTTTTTTAGAAGCTCTATTAGTTAAATTGATTGTCAAATAAACGGTTATTAATATAAAGAATTTAAGGCAACATATATTAATTGGATGGGATCTATGTTTTTGACTATTTGTTTTATGATCACCACTCAATGGCTTAGAGTAATAGATGCTAAAAGTTACTATTGTAATGCTATAATTTTTTCTAATTTTTTCATGTAGGAACATATTCATATTTTATTTGCCAAATCATGTTTGATATTTGCTTATGCAATGATGTGATGTTCATATATATATATATATTTATTTTTAGTTCAAAATGTTATCCACATATCTTATTACAATATTTACTAAAAACAAATTAAATAACGATAATTACAAAGATTGAAAAAGAAACTTGCTAATAGTTCTCAATTGTGAAAAACATAAGTTCGTACTGGACGAACCTTGCCCACCCAAGCCATCTCTCAATGCACCTGTGTAAGAGGCCTATCCCTTGTTTACTAGTTAGAGAGAATTCAATGAGATAGTTTGATATTACATATTGGCTAGCATGATTAGCACTTTACAAAGACAACATAAGGCTTCTGTGACTGCTAGGCAGATTATGAATAACTTGGAAGACATGTTTGGAGGCCATGAAAAATTGGCTAAAAATTCTGTCATCATAAGTATTGTGAATTGTAAGTAAAAGGCAGGTACTCTAGTGAAGAATCATATGCTTCTGCTTATGGATTTCTTCATTGAAGTTGTCGAAAATGGTGCAAGGTTGGACTACAATACCCAAATTGATATGGTGTTTAAAACTCTTGCGAGGGATTTTATGGGCTTCAAAGCTATATATAACCTTAGAAGTAAAGAGTTAGGACTCATCGAGCTCATAAGATAATTACAAGCTTATAAGCTTATGATTAATGATAAGGTATCGGTCCAATTAAAGGGAGAGGCTAAATTGGCTATTGCTACATCTTTTAGACCTTCTGGGAGCAAGAAGAATAAGCAAAAGTAAAAGAAGTAAGAGGCTTCTAAATTTTATATTCCTCCTGTTTCTAATAGGAAGAAACATGACAACAAGAAGCCTAATGACCCTTAAAAGTCCAAGTTCTTCCACTGCAGATACTTCAAGAATATTTGCAAGGAGTTTCTAGCCACCAAGGGACAAGGAATGTAAGGATATTCTATACTTATAAGTTTGTTTAGTGGAATAATCAAAAGACACTTGAATCATTGATCTAGGAGCCACTACTTATGTTTTTATTTCTCTGTAGGAGTTCAAGGAAATGAAAAGTTTACATAATAGGAACCTCTCATTAAAAATCGACAATAGAAGCTTGGTGTTAGCAGAAACAGCGGCGATATGCATTTTTATTTTGATGAAATTAGGTTTATTTTACTAAAAGATTATTTTTATATTCTCAATTTTAAGAGCAGCCTTATTTCAGTTACTTGTTTAATTAAAGATTCTTATTCAATTTCATTTGATAAAATAGTAGTTATTTGTAAAAATAAGTTTTTTATCTGTTTTAGTTAGACGTGTAGTCATCTTTATTTTGTCAAACTTAAGATGTACTCATTGCTTGACATTGAACTAATTGATAACTTTAAAAAACTTTAACAAGATATATTTTTAACATTTAAGATTTGGTCATATTAATCAAGAGAGGATTCAAAGATTAGTAAAATACAGTTTTTTGGATACTCTAGAAGAGTTACATCTTTTACAATATGAATCTTACCTTAAAGGAAAAATGACTAGGAGGTCTTTTGGAGTTAAAGTTATTAGGACCAATAATCTGTTAGAGATAGTGTACACCAACGTATATGGCCTTGAACGTCGAGGCACGTGGAGAGTTCGAGTACTATATCTCTTTATAAATGACAACTAGAGATATGAATATGTATACCTAATGCCCTACAAGACCGAAACCTTTGATAAATTCAAAGAGTCTTGTATGAAAGTTGAAAAGTATTTGGGTAAAGCCATTAAGACACTTTGATCTAATTGAGGTAGTGAATATCTCTCCGATAAATTTTTAGGACATTGTGTAGAGAATGAGATTTTATCCCAATCAACTAAATTGGGAATCATAACAAAATAATGTGGCTGAAAGGAGAAATAGGAATTTATTGGATATGGCATGATCCATGCTGAGTTACTCAACACTACCATTATCCTTTAGGGGATATGTACCATAAATGGCCTGCTACATTCTAAATCAAGTTTCAACTAAATCAACTCCTAAAATTCCATATGAGTTGTGGCTTGGTAAGATGCTAACTCCTCAGGAAAATCGCTAACTTTGAGGATAAGAGAGAGAGAAAAATATTTTTCAAGTATCCTATTCGAATTCAAATTCTACCCAGTCCATTCATTATAAATAGGACCCTAAGGACACCTGTTTTATTCAGATCATAGACTCTAAGGTAAGAAAGCTTATTATTATTCCCCCATTAATAGTATTAATAAGTTGTAAGAGTTTTAAGTGATTGGAATAAGAAAGTCCACACTAAATATCGATTGAAAGACCGAATGCCCACATACTCCATCATTCAAGAATTCGATAATAGTAAAAAAAGCTAGTTAGTTGAAGCTTTTTTAGTCATCTTCTATGGTATTCCTATTGTTTTCTTTCCAAGGTATGTAAATTGTAGAATTATTTATTGTATATAACAACTTAAGTCAGTATGATCCAAGTAATAAATTTTAAAATTCTACTAGGTAAATTACCCAATTTGCCTATAGACCTTAGATCTGGCAAAGACCTAGCCCTCCCACTCCCGTCACGACATCCCTTTCCACTACCCCTACTAAATCTAGTTTCTTCCTCTGACGCCAATGAAGAAAAGTCATTTCATCCACTGACGCCCACTTCTTTGTCACCCATGCTTTTCCATTGTCGGCGAGTAGCCTACTTCCCTGAATCATCACAACTGCCCACTGCCCAAAGGTCGCTGGCAAGTTACAATGGATTGTGACCAATTTTGCTCGTTTCACATGGTAGCTAGTTGGTTAAATCTGTCAAATACCCAGTTGCCACCTCCTTCGTGATTTCCCTTTGCAACAAGACTTGTCCAGATCGTGGTGGCGAGACCCTCGACAAAGTGGGAGGAGAGAGAGAGAGAGAGAGTGTGTGTGTGTGTGTGTGTGTATGTGTATGTGTGTGTGTGTAGGGGAGGGAGGGAGGGAGGGGGAGTGTGTGTGTGTGTGTGCGCACACGTGCGTGCATGCGTGTGCGTGTATGTGCACAAGTGAGCAGTGGGCAAGCAACTCTTAATGGTGGTGGGAGGTTGGGTGGTTTGAATTTTAAGTTTTTTTTTTTAATTTTAGTAATTTTTTAATTGTGATTAAGTGTAATAAAGTTTATAGTAAACCCTACTCCAATTAAACATACACCATTGAATCGTACCCCATTAATAGGGGTAAATGTGATGCCCCCAATTTGGACCACACGAAACTATTACAATCAAACTCTGTAGTCGATTGAAACAGCCCGTGAACCTCATTGGGTTGTCAAAAACTTTGTTTTATTTTTAACTTTTGGTATTTTGGAGCTCTTTTTTTTTTTTAAATACTTTTCTTGCATGAAAGCCTTATATGAAAGCCATGTAAAACTTTAAAACTATACTTTAGTCATCCTTAATAATACAACATAATTTACACAATTACATTGTTTCAACTCTGTATCTTAAAATACATTTTCTTCAAATTTCCTCTTTCAAAACTCAGCGGAAGACTGGTAGTAAGACCATAATCCACAGTGGAGTTCCCTATCCTATTGACACCGCATATCTTACCGCCATCCAACGTAATCTATTGGACAGGTTTCTTGCCTATAACATGAACAAACTGGTAAGCTAACAGGCTCAATAAGTTTAAACATACATACTATGAATCATATAGATTCAAAAGCATCAAAAATAATATTTCCTATAAATAGTACTATTTATTTATAAATCGTAACTTTGACTTTGATCAGTGAATAGTAATTTTGACTTTGATCAATTAGTATTCACGTTAACTTTGACTGAATACACTATACATAAAGTTAGTGCCGGTTATGCTCGGTTATACTCATTTATGGCTTTCATTTCAGTCTTTGGTCATTATCTTATTTATGTTCTAGTTTTGAGTCATAGTGGCCGTACCAATAGTGTGTGTTACTGTAAGGGACCTGGAAAGCGACCCTCTGATCAACCCTCTACAGTCTATTAAGCCCTTTTGGCTTATCCACGTAGGATCTGAAAAATACCTCCATTTATCACTGGAGGCCGGTACGCCAAAAGTGGTTTTATGACCATCTTTCTTGTAGTTTCGACCGAGTAGCATTAATCATCACCTCAAGGTTAGGAACCTTTAATGTCTGTAGGTCTTTTCATATTCTTTTATTCATGTGTGTCTTAAATTTAGTCACACTCAAGCGCTGTAGCACCTCTTTCCATAGTGTACTCTCAGTACACATATCAGACTTATTAGTCCATTAGGTGAGTTAGTTTAACTACACCCTAGTGCCCGTAGGACTTTTCATCTAATGTACAAATAGTACATAATTAAACATCGCAGTATTTCATGTTGCAAACATAGTAATGCTTGAACTTACCACAACTGTGCTAACATCCAATCTCTAACGTCCTTTGTAATTCGTTTTTCACCTCTAGTTTGGGTCCCTACAAACAAAATATTGTCTATTAATTCCCATCATCATTTATCACTTTACATGTATTCGTTTTGCTCTTAGCATCACAACACATTTCATCTGTCTATGTGATACATGGGTTGATAAACGCCTGTGTCTGTGACCGTGTCCTTCTCGGGTCCTTTGTTACACGGTCGTGTAACCCTATTTATTCATGCAATAGTACACGGTTTGATACACACCCGTGTCCAAGACCGTGTACCTTTCGAGTTACTTAATTCCAAAGTACATGCCCGTGTGCTTCATAAAATCTGGATTTTTACCTTAAAAATCTTATTTAAATCATTCTAAGTCCTTAACAGTCATTTCTGAGTTTTTCAGAAATTTTCGTCAAAACAACCATTTTACCCTTGACGGGTCTCGGGACCGTAAAATTTCCACTCTATCATTTTTCGAGGATTTTCTAAGCCCAAATATCATAAAATAATATTTCTTAGGCTTCAATATATTTTTACTACATTATTTGCTGTACACTCAATGACTATTCCTCATCCGACTCTCGGATAGTACTATTCTGACACCTAGGGTCATTTCTTGTTTTTCTAACATTTCAGAGCCTCAAATGGATATTTCACTACTCCTGAAACGTTTGTTATCCTATTTTCAAGCCTTGGTTCCTGAGGGACTCAGGTTTTCTGTCCTGACCTTAAACTTTTCCCTCGTTTTCTAAATTACCCTTAACGTCATTTTTCTTGTTCTTTTAAAGTCTTAAAATTTTAGAGGGACAGTTTACTATTACTCTAGAATTCATTCTCCCAGTTTCAACTCTAGTGTACTGAGGGGTCTCGATTTTTATTTTCGAGCACATTTTTATCCTTCGTTTCCTGAAATTTCCTTTATGCAGTTTTTAAAATTTCAGCAGCATTTTTGCTTAAATTTTAGATTTTCCCAGTGTTAGGTACACTCAGAACCTTAATACCTAACACGTACTATACTAGAGACCTATTTTATGCAAAAATACCAAACTTTTTCACTAAAATTTTCCACATGATCAATCATTAAATCCAACATATAAATTTCATTATTTTTCTTCAACATAGGCCACGGTTTTTATAGGTGAATCAACACTAAAATTTTTCACCACAAGGCTTATCTATCACATTTCAATCTTATGGCATATTTCTACATCAAAAACCTAAGGAAATTTCATTCCAAACCTTACACATTAGCCACGGTTTTCATATCCAAAACTCTAGGCAAAATTTTCTTGTTCTTAGGGTTCCTTTATCAAACTTTTTAACACAGTTTTCATCACAAAATTTTCCACATTTCACTCCACAAAGGCCACGGATTTTGTATGAAAATATGCATAAAATTGCTTGTTTCAAGCTTTCAAAACATACTTTAGCTAACATGTATCCTAACCAACACCAACCAACAAGTCTAGCATTAAACTTTCATAATTTATTCCCCCTTAAGCATGCCACGGGTTTTGTAAGAAAAACACAAGGAAATCAAGCAAAAATGAAGGCTCATCTTAATAGCTTGAATTCTTGATACTTGGGAAATGTTTTGATGCAATTTTGGTGAAGGATTTTGCTAAAATTTTGGCTTGGAAAGGGAGGATAGCTCACAACAAAAAATGGTAAAATTTTGGGTAAGTTTTTTGATTTTTTTTCAATGCCATTTTCACTTCTATTTATAGGCAAAAGGATGGAGGACTAAGTTGTAAATTTTTCCAACAATTTGGCAACATTTTAGGGACTTTTTTGCAAACTTTCTAGGGACCAAATAGCAACTTTTTGCTGATTTTTTTCAGCCTCCACCAACTCTATAACAGGCCATAAATCCCAAAATTTTGTTAAATTTTCCTTGTAATTTTGGCTTAATCCTAGCCTTCCATCCAAAACCACATTAAATGCTAACTTTTGGATTTACCTACCACCCTTATTCATCATAATTTCCCATTTATTGCATCATTAATTGATGTCATCCATGACATCATCCAATTAATTCAATATATTAATTTGTAGTCAAAGTTTGACCAACAGTCAAACCGAATGGAAATCTACCGAAATCGCGTAGGTGGGTTTCTGATGCCTCCTGTGCGATTGGTCTGCCTTATTTTGCTTCCGTTTGACCAAAAATACTACCGTAAATTGTTCATCTTTGAGCGCATTCGGTGCACTTTCTAGGGCTTTTAGCTCCGATTTATGGTTGTTTCACCCCTTTCAATTTGGGAAAATTTTCCATCTCCGAAAACACACTTTTTAACACTGTTAGAACATTTTATCACATTAAAAACAGTATTAAAATATAACTTTTTCATATTTTATACATTAAAATTGTCCTATACATATTATTTTTAATTCTTCTGAGAACCTTAAAATTCCCGGTTATCACAGTAAAATGGCCATATCACATTATAGTCTTGGCCTAATATTTGTATGCGCATATTGTGAATAGATGGGCATTACCATGAAGTTCAAAATTAACACTTTTGTAGAAGCCTCATAAAAAGTATCAATTAAGGATCCATAACAAAGTCAGGCTTAAGGCTCAAAGACTTTGTGTTCACAGTCCAATTTGTAAGACACTAAATGGGCCTTTATTAACAAGCCTATAAGAAAATTAGGCCTCTATCAACTCGTCAGATTATTGGTGTAGAAATTTAATCATAGTAAACTATAAAACTCAAATTTAAGAACTACAATGACTTGATTACATTTTGGATATATAAGTAACCTAGTCATAAAAATTAGGTATGGTCACAAATTATAAGTTCCCAAAAACCCCTTTAATTCCTCATTAGTTCATACACCAAGGAGTTATTCAAACACAAACTCAAATATTCGAATGACGTCGACCTGATTCCTTAAAACGATACGTAGCAACCTAATTTAGATGTAGTTTAAAATTCAAAACAAATAAGTAAAATTTCCCAAAAGTAAAAGTGAGGTCATCCATCTCAAAAATTCAAAATCTAAAATTCAAATTATAAAATCTAAAATCCAACTAAAGTCAAAATAAGGTCATTCACCCCACACCTACCAAATCCAAATAACCTTAAAATTTATCCCAAAAATTCAAAGAGATCATTTTCCTCAAAAATACCCAAAATCACAAGTTTGATATGTCAAAACTAAGATGTACAAGTAGCTTGATCCCTTAATGGAGTATATAGGCAACTCGATCAAATTTTTTCCTGATTACAACCACAACCCAAAGAAACTCAAATTCCCCCCTAAATTAAACAACTAAATTTCATATTATCATAATCGAAATCAAAAGGTTTTTCCTTGCACTAAGGGATTGTAATTAAGAGGTTATAATTATAATCTTGAATGTGTTAAACCTAAAAATAATAAATTCTTATACTATTAAACACTTGTGTAGGTGAAACTATGTTGAATAGAATACTATCATTTATATTTTTTTATATTTATTTTTACATCAACAATACATTAGATATATATAAAGTCTCAAATTCGATACCAAATAGGAAACGATGCTGAGCTAACCAATAAAATACATAAGCACAAAGATAGGTGGTTGATGTTGGGGAGCCTTTATGAAAAAAGTCTGAATAAAAGGATAGTTAGAAAAGAATCATATTAGTAAAAGAAAGTGTATTATATTTCATTTGAGGATAGAAAGGTAGTTTTTATTATATATATGTAAAGGAAGATTGCAGTGGGTAGTTGGAAGGAAATGTGACATTGAGATATGGGAGATGTGAGTTTGTGAGATAGTAGATGCAATGAGCAATCCTATATAACCCTACTAGGTTATAGTGTAGGATAAATAAAAAACATGTGTGGTGAAATTTTAAAATTTTCTAAAAGATCGTATTAATTTGTGTTGCTATATACAATAAATTATATAACAATCAATATACATTGTGAGGAAAAAACTAAGAACATCAGAGGATGTGACTGAGAAATTATGACGCTCCCAATTTCGACCACACGAAACTGTCACAATCCGACTCCGTAGTCGATCGAGACAGCCCGTGCACCTTATCGGGTCGCCACTAAAAACACTTTTACTTTTAAACTCTCATCTTGCAGGGCCCAAAATTTTCACCCATTTTTTTTTTGAATACTTTCCTCGCATGAAATTCATGTATGAAAGCCATATAAAATTTAAAACTAAACTTTTAGTTGTCTTTTGTAATACAACATAATTTACAAAGATACATTTTCTCAACTTTGTTTCTCAAAATTCATTTTCTTCAATTTCTCTCTTTTGACACTCGGCGGAAGACTGGTAGTAGGATCATAATTCACAGTGAAATTCCCCTCTCTCATTGGTACTGCGTATCCTACCACCATCCATGTTATCTACTGAACAGGTTTCTTACCTACAACATAAACAAACCTTAAGCTAATAGGTTCAGTAAGTTCAAACATACAAACTATGAATCACATAAATTCAAAAAAATAATAAAATTTTGTATGAATAGTACTATTCATCCATGAATAATACTATTCACCCATGAACATTATTTTGCCTTTTGATCAATGAATAGTAACTTTGACTCTAATCGGTTACTATTCACATCACCCTAACCGAGTCCACTACACTTAACGTAAGTGTCGGTTATGCTCAATTATGGCTTTCATTCAATTTTGGTCTTCATCTTTATTAAGTTCTGGTTTTGAGCTCATTTTGGCTTTGTACCATTTTCATATCCGCGCTGACTGTGAGGGGCCTTGAGAGCGACCCTGAGGCTAATCCTCCCCATTCCATCATCGCCTGAAGCGGTCACTGTATCCCTAAAGGACCTGTAAACCTCTACCTTATTATTGGAGGCCAGTACGCCGAACATTGTTTCATTACCATCTTTCAATTATAGTTCCGACCGGGTGGCATTAATAATCACCTCAAAGTCAGGAACATTCGATGCCCGTAGGTCTTACACATTCTTTTCTTTAAGGGTATGTCTTAAATTTAGTCACACTCTTTCCATAGTGTACCCACAGTACACTTCTCACTTTCTCATCACGTTGAATATGTTAGTCTAACTACACCCTAGTGCCCGTAGGACTTTACATCTAATGTACAATTAGTACAGAATTAAATATTACAATATTTCATATTGTAGACATGAAAATACTTGAACTTACCACAACTGCGAT
This sequence comes from Antiaris toxicaria, assembly GCA_035233585.1. Taxonomy (NCBI): domain Eukaryota; kingdom Viridiplantae; phylum Streptophyta; class Magnoliopsida; order Rosales; family Moraceae; genus Antiaris; species Antiaris toxicaria. Next base: position 28,911,966 of record CP141157.1, read on the forward strand.
AACATCCACTTTCGGAAGTCCTCAGCAGTTTTGTTATCGTCTCTAGTTTGGGTCCCTACAGATAGAGTCTTGTCTGTTAATACCCATTTTCATTTATTACTTTGGATATATTCATTTTGTTATTTACTTTACAACACATTTCATTTCTTTTTGTGATACACGCCCGTGTCCAAGCCCGTGTATCTCTCAGGTTTCCACTACACACCCGTGTCCCATAGTACACTCCCGTGTACTTATAAACTTTAGATTTTTAACTTTAAAATCTTAGTTATGGCCTCTAGAATCTTATTTAAGACTTCTAGGTCATTAATGGTCTTTTCTGAGCCTTTTAGAAATTTTTGGTCAAAATCACTATTTTGCCCCTGACGGGTGTCAGGACCGTAACATTTCCAATCTATCATTTTTCCAAGATTTTCTAAGCCCAAATATCATAAAAGAATATTTCTTAGATTTTGATATATTTTTTACAGTATTGTTTGCTGCAAAATCGGTAACTATTCCTCACCTAACCCTTAGGGTACTATTCATCCGACATCTAGGGTCATTATTCATTTTTCTAGCGTTTCGGAGTCTCAAATGGGTATTTCACTACTCCTGAAACGTTTATCATCCCGTTCCTGAGTCTTAATTCCCGAGGGACTCGGGTTTTTCATCCCGTCCATAAATTTTCCCCCTCGTTCCTAAAATACCCCTAACATAAATTTTTCCCGTTCTCGACATTTTATATATTAGAGGGTTGTTTTACTATTCCTCTTAGGTTTAGTTTTCCATTATCAATTTCAACCTACCAAGGGGTCTCGGTTTTTTATTTCCGAGCCTACATTTTTACCCCTCGTTTCCCGAAATACCCTTATGCCGTTTTAAAAATTTAGGCAGTATTTCTGCTTAAATTTTAGGTTTTCCCGGTGTTAGGTACGTCCCAAAACCTTGGTACCTGCCACGTACTATACCAGAGGCCTATTTTATGCAAAGTTACCAAACTTTACATAAAACTTTTTCACATTATCCATCATTCAATTACAACACAATATTCACCAATTTCCTCATCATAGGCCACGATTTCCACATGGTATTTAACACCACAAATTTTTATCATACAACTTAATTATCACATATCAAGCTTATGGTTTCTAATGCACATTTCAACATAAAAAACATAAGAAATTTTTCATTCCAACCTAGCCTTATGCCACGGTTTTTATGTTCCAAATCATAGGAAAAATTTCCCTCAATCTTATAATCATTTATCCAAACATTTCTTCACCAAATTCATCACAAAATTTTCCCATTTTCTTCACACATAATCCACGGGTTTACCAAGGAAACATGCATAAAATTTGCTTATTTCAAGATTCCAAAACATGCTTTAATCACTACATCACCAAACTAACATCAATACCAAAACAATTCATCAAATTTTTCACCATATTTCAACACCTACAAGGCCACGGATTTCTTGAAAAAATCAATAAGAAATGCTTTAAAATGGTGGCTTACCTTATCAACTTGATCCCTTACTACTTGAACTAGGATTGAAAGCTAGTTTGGTAAATAATTTTTGGTAAAATTTTGCTTAGAAAGGGAAAATGATACACGGCTGCAAATGGGCAGCACTTTGGCTGATTTTCTTCATTTTCCAAATGAAAATTTCCACTCTTATTTATAGGCAAATGGTGGAGGACCAACTTGCAATTTTTTTCAACAATTTGGAAATTATTTAGGGACTTTTCGCAAACTTTTAGGGACCAAAAAGCAAAATTTTTTGCTGATTTTTCAAGCCCTAGCCGACTCCCTTTTTCTCCCATTTTGCTAGATTTTTTTTCATGTCTTTTTGGCTAAATCTTGGCCCTTGATTTAGGATTAACACTAATCCACACCATTAATGCTATCTACCTCCCTTTTTGGCCTTAATTTCTTCATTAATTACATCACATTTATGATGTCACACTTGACATTATCTAATTAATTCATATATTAATTAGTGGTCAAAATTTGACCAAAAGTCAAATCGAACGGAAATCTATCGGAATGGCATAGGCGAGTTTCTAACGCCTCCAGTGCGATTGATCTGTCTTATTTTGCTTCCGTTTGACCAAAATTTATTACCACAAATTTTTGTCTTATAATGTACTTCGGTGCACTCTTCAGGGTTTTTGGCTCCGTTTTAGGGCTGTCTCACCCGTTTCTGTGCGGAAAGATTTTCCATCTCTGAACTTACACTCTTTAATACTATCAGAACATTTTCATCGCATTCTAACCAGCATTAAAATATAACTTTTTCACATTTTATACATTAAAATTGTCGTGGACATACAATTTTAAATCTCTCCAAGAGTCTCAAAATTCTCGGTTATCACATTCACCCCTCCTTATAAAATTTTCGTCCTCCAAAATTTAGAATAAGTGGGGGTACAATTTTTTAATTTCTTCTTTGCGTTCCCATATAGCCTCTTCAACATTATGGTTTTTCCATAGCACTTTGACTAATGAGATCGTCTTATTCCTCAATGCTTTTTCCTCTCGTGCCAAAATTTGAATAGGCCTCACTTTATACGTTAGATCTTCCTGAATCTGGATCGGTTCATGTTTCAATATATGGGACGGATCTGATAAGTACTTCCGCAGTATGGACACATGGAATACATTATGTATTGCCGACATTTTCGGAGGTAATGCCAATTTGTAGGCAACCTTCCCAATACGTTCGATAATTTCAAATGGTCCAATATATCTTAGACTTAATTTCCCTCTCTTACCGAAACGCATTATCCCTTTCATCGGTAAAACTCTTAAAAATACGAAATCCCCTTCGTTAAACTCTAGGGATCTTCGTCGTTTATCCGCATAGCTCTTCTGTCGGCTCTGTGCAATCTTCATTCATCGCTATATCTTTGTAACTACATCAGTTGTTTCATGCATAAAATCTATCTTATGGAGCTGCTTTTTTTGTAGATCATACCAGTGGACAGATGATCTACACTTCCTTCTATATAAAGCTTCATAAGGTGCCATTCTTATAAAAGCTTGGTAGCTATTATTATATGAAAATTGTACTAATGGAAGTTTTTCGTTCCAAGTTCCCAGGAAATCTATTGTACATGCACAAAGCATGTCTTCTAACGTTTGGATCGTCCGTTCAGATTACCTATCTGTTTGTGGATGGAAAGCCATACTTAGACACAATTCCGTTCCCATAGCTTCTTGCACATACTTCCAGAAATTCGAAGTGAATCGTGCATCACGATCCGATACAATGGACTTAGGAACACCATATAACCTAATGATATAGGTTACATAAAGGTTTACTAACTTTTCCAATGAAAAAGTCATTTTTACTACTATGAACCTTGCCTTTTTTGTTAATCTATCAACAATAACTCAAATGACATCGTAGCCTTCTTGGGTTTTCAATAATCCTACCATAAAGTTCATCATAATATGTTCCTATTTTCATTCAAAAATTCTAATGCTTTAATTTTTTGCTTGGATGTTGGTGTTCGGCCTTAACTCTTTGGCACGTCATTCATCGACTCATGAATTCTGCAATATCCTTCTTCATCTCTTTCTACCAGAACTGCAGTTTCAAATCCTGGTATATCTTATTGGCTCCAGGATGCACTAAATATGGCGTTTCATGGGCTTCTGCCATAATTCGCCTTCTTAATCCTTCATCATCGAGAACATGAATTCTTCCCTGATGTAGAATCAATCCATCCTTGGACACTCCTTTCTGAGGACTTGCTAGATTGGGATCTCACTTTTGAGCCTGTCTAATGTCTTCATATAACGATGATTCCAATTAAAGTGCAGCCAATCTTCCTGATATCAGCTCCATCTTCAATGCGTTAATCTCCTACTACAATGGCCTTGGAAAATTTTCAATCGGTAATTGCTGCAAAATAGTAGATTTTTGACTTAATGCATCTGCAACGCGATTGGCTTTTCCGGGATGGTAGAAGATCTCACAATCGTAATCCTTTACTAGCTCCAACCATCTCTTCTGTAGCATATTCAACTCCTGTGTGAAGAAGTACTTTAAACTCTGATGGTCAGTATAGATCTGACACTGAACTCCATATAAATAGTGTCACCACATCTTAAGTACGAACACTATTGCGGTAAGTTCTAAATCATGTGTGGGATAATTTCTCTCGTGATCCTTTAATTGATGCGAGGCATAGGCATTCACCTTGTCGCCTAATATTAGGACAGCTCCTAATCCCATTTTTGAAGTATCACTGTATATCACGAACATCTCCCCTTTAGTAGGAAGAGTAAGGATTGATGCACTCGTTAGTCTCTTCTTCAACTCTCGGAAGCTCCTTTTGCACTCATCAGTCCACTCGTACTTCCTCTCTTTACGTGTAAGGGCTGTGAGAGGTGCAGCATATCATGCGAATTTCTCTACAAATCTCCTATAATAGTCGGCTAAACCTAAGAAACTCCGTATTTCGATCACATTCTTAGGTGCGGGCCATTTGTTAATTGCCTCCACTTTAGCAGGATTCACGGCGATTCTTTCCTTGGAAACTACGTGTCCGAGGAAATATACTCTATCTAGCCAAAATTTGTACTTAGAGAATTTTGCATAGAGTTAGTGCTTCCTTATTGTTTGAAGAACAATTCTCAAGTGTTCCTTATGCTCTTCATGAGTCTTTGAATATATAAGTATGTCATCGATAGACATAATGAAAAACTTATCTAGAAATTCTTTAAAGACTCGGTTCATTAGGTCCATGAACGCAGCTGGCGCATTTGTTAACCCAAATGGCATTACTAGAAATTTGTAATGACTGTAACGGGTCTTAAACGTTGTTTTGGGAATGTCACTCTCTTTGATCTGTAGCTGATGATATCTCGATCGCAGATCGATCTTGGAGAATATCGCTGCATCTTTTAGTTGATCGAACAAGTCGTCAATTCTAGGTAACAGATACCTATTCTTGACCGTAACCTTGTTCAATTCCTGTTAATCGATACACATACAAAATGTTCCATCCTTCTTCTTAACAAATAACATAGGAGTACCCCATGGGGAATAGCTCGGACGTATAAATCCCTTGTCAAGAAGCTCTTTTAATTACTCTCGTAACTCCTTTAACTCTGTCGGTGCCATTCGATACGGCTCCTTTCAGATAAGTGTAGTTCCTGGCATCAATTCGATCTCAAAAGAGACCTCTTGTTCTGGTGGAAATCTGGGTAATTCTTTTGGGAAGGCATCGAGGAACTCGTTCACAATAGAAACATCTTTAAGTTGAAGCTTCTGTTCCTTCATCACATCCACTATGTACGCTAAGTATCCAACACAGCCACTAGATGTTAGTCTTCTTACTTTCATCAAATTGATCATCATCTTCCTCGATTTGTGTGACAAGTTGATATATTTGAAACCGTTTTCCTTGTCAGGTTGAAACACTATTCTTCGCTTTTGGTAATCGATCGTGACTTGATACTTTCCTAGGACATCCATTCCTAGTATTACATCGTAACCTACCAACTCCATCACGATCAATTCTGCATATAACTCCCTATTTGCCATAATTATTGGTACATGAGGTAACCAGTAATTAGACATCAATACTTCTCTTGAGGGTACAGCTATTCTAAACGTCATACCCATATTTTCTTTTGGATATCCTATTCTGTTCGTAAATTCGTAGGAAATAAACGAATGCGTAGCTCCAGATTTCCCAAATTCATAGCATTTCTTCACCAAATTCATCACAAAATTTTCCCATTTTCTTCACACATAAGCCACGGGTTTGCCAAGGAAACGTGCATAAAATTTGCTTGTTTCAAGATTCTAAAACATGCTTTAATCGCTACATCACCAAACTAACATTAACACCAAAACAATTCATCAAAATTTTCACCATATTTCAACACCTACAAGGCCACGGATTTCTTGAGGAAAATCAATAAGAAATGCTTTAAAATGGTGGCTTACCTTATCAACTTGATCCCTTGCTACTTGAACTAGGATTGAAAGCAAGTTTGGTGAAGAATTTTTGATAAAATTTTGCTTGGAAAGGGAGAATGATACACGGCCATAAATGGGCAGCACTTTGGCTGATTTTCTTCATTTTCCAAATGAAATTTTCCACTCCTATTTATAGGCAAATGGTGGAGGACCAACTTGTAATTTTTTTCAACAACTTGAAAATTGTTTAGGGACTTTTTAGCAAACTTTTAGGGACCAAAAAGCAAAATTTTTTGCTGATTTTTCAAGCCCTAGCCGACTCCCTTTTTCTCCCATTTTGCTAGATTTTTTTCATGTCTTTTTGGCTAAATCTTGGCCCTTGATTTAGGATTAACACCAATCCACACCATTAATGCTACCTACCTCCCTTTTTGGCCTTAATTTCTTCATTAATTACATCACATTTATGATGTCACACTTGACATCTTCTAATTAATTCATATATTAATTCATGATCAAAGTTTGACCAAAAGTCAAACCAAATGGAAATCTACCGAAATCGTATAGGCGAGTTTCTAACGCCTTCAGTGCGATCGGTCTATCTTATTTTGCTTCCGTTTGACTAAAATTTATTACCCTAAATTTTTGTCTTTTAGTGCACTTTGGTGCACTTTCCAGGGTTTTGGCCCCGTTTTAGGGCCGTCTCACCCGTTTCTGTTCGAGAAGATTTTCCATCTCCGAACTTACATTTCTTTAACACTGTTAGACCATTTTCATCGCATTCTAACCAGTATTAAAACATAACTTTTCACATTTTATACATTAAAATTGTCATGTACATACAATTTTAAATCTCTCCGAGAATTTCAAAATTCTCGGTTATCACAGAAATCTTCAATCAACCAGCCTTCTTTACTATTTTTCAATTCTCATATGGTGGAGTGCGTGGGCACTCATTTCCTCAATCAGTTTTCACACAGCTTGTCTCCTTCCAATCATCTAGAGCTTTAACAATTTATTATTATGAGTAAGAGTTATAATAATATATTAGCTCGCCTGAAAGTCTGTGATTTGAGTAAAATAGAAGCCATACTAGTCCTATTTATAATGAATGGATTTGGTGGATTTCAAATTTGAATAGGATATTTGAAAAAGATTTTTCTCTCTTTTTCCGCCTATTTGGCGTTTTTACTACCCTGGGAGTGCACCAAAATATACACATTCAAGTATAGGAGACTCAAAATTTGATTTTAAATTTCAATATATATATATTTTGTGATTTTATTTACAAGGATAATATTCCTTAAATCTAATTTAAATTCAAAATAAAATCATGACAATTTTATTTGAATTAAATAATTATGTAATAATTATTTAAATAAAATCAACAAGAAGAAAAATTTTTTCCTTACTTTATCCTAGTGGAAAATGCTTACTCCTAGTAGACAATGATAAGATTTTATTTCAATTCAAATTCAAATAAAATAATCATAATATTTAATTTAAAACATTTATTTAAATAAGATTATCTAGATATTTAAATTAATTATTTAAATATTTAATTTATCTATATCTCTTAATTTAAATTAATCTCATATTTATTTCAAAAGATAAATATAATCAATTTAAATTTCAAATCCCATTTTTCATATAAATATTTATACAAATTAAATATTTGTTCAATTAATTAAATGAAATAAAATTCTCATTCTATCTTTAGTGGACAAACGTCTACACTTATGGGAAGGTGAACTTGATTTTTCTTTTCACTAATAGCCCATTTGTTTCCGGCATTGTATTCAAATGTAATATAATTTTCACCTAAATACAAAAGTGTTACATTCAAATACTAATCACATCACATTTTAAATCCAATACAATTACTATTTATTATTTTACTTTTTCTATTATTTTTATTAATTACATCACATACTCTCTTTCTCTCTTCCTTTTTTCTTTCTATTTTTACTTATCATATTATATATTTATTATTTAAATATAATTAAAATGCTTTTTATCTAGATACACATTGCATTCAAATACAATGCAAATGCATTTTCTCCAAATGCAAATTATATTCAATGTATTGCATTCTTAAACGTAATGTGTTTACCAAACGGAATACAAACGCAATGCATTTACCAAACGGAGTCTAAATCCAATAATAACAAGCTATAAAGAAATCTTGATTAATTACCATCTGTTAAGGATTTATGTGAAGCTAGTAAATGAACCGATTGGACATATATAATGTAAGTTCTAATAATCTATGTAATTAATTATTCTCTACTAAATAAATCAATTACACAATTATTAGTTTAGAGTCACACTATTATAAATATGAAACTGCACTCTTAATTATATACCATATTACATAAGCCAGTGTAAAGCTTGAGTCCAATGACCTTGTCACATATGCAATACCCTTATATGATATCCATGATCAATTTAAAGTCAAAATCCATTCAACCTTTAATCACGCTATCTTAAATATTTATTATACATCTAATAAAAGAATGATTAGTCAGTATATGTGAATAATAAATTATTTACCAAGTAAACGACTTAAGACCTTATCCATTTTCACATCATGTATAATGTCGTTAAGAGGATAATTTTTACTCCTTATTAGAGTTATAATTCCGTATCTATAAGAAAACTCTTCATCAAATATAAGTTATGTACCCACAATCAGTGGCTTAATAAAGTGAGCCACTTTAGTCTTTGGAATATCAAAGCACACAAGTTATACATATGAAGCGATTTACTTATTCAGAATTAAAGTTATTGTATAATGAACGTAAAAAAATGAGTTAACCTACTCAAGCGGGCTTCAAAAATTAATTATACTTTGGTTTGAGTTCAATATGTCACCACTACTAAGCAACATATCTATATCCCTACTTGGGAATCTGCTCATTCCAGATGGTTAAGACAAACTATTTCCTTAATTAGTTCTAGACAATATAATAGTTATAATATGAGTTAGATGTTTATTCTAACCCCATAGACTATGGACTAAGATTTAGACTATTTACTTTAAAATATTGTTCTCTCGCGTACAAAAATCATTACATGTCATATTCTAATGATTTAACATCAAATAGTCGATAAGTTATATTTATTTATATTTACTTTAATATATAAATAAAATAGAAATATATAATTATAATATAATAAATAACCTCTAATATATTATTAATCAATTAAAAAATAAATAAAATATATTAAAATATCTTTTCTTCTTACTGTATTTCTAACATAGGACCCATTGCATGTGGCATTGTGAGTACCGCTGCATTGTAATAAATACATGCTTTTAAAAGTCCATTTTTGACTAATACTAAAAGGGAGAAACATAAATGTAAAAGTATTTTTTTTATTGGTAAATGCTTGTTGATAAATAGAGTATCTCACACCTCGTTTGTCTATCATATTACACTTAAATTGTATTTGAATGTAATGTAATTTTCAACTAAACGTAAAAGTATTACATTTAAATATCAATCATATTATATTTTAAATTCAATAAAATTACTATTCATCATTTCATTTTTTTTACTACTTTTACTAATCACATCATATATTACCTTTCTTCCTTGTTTTTCTCTCTCTCCTTTTTAATCAATTATATCACATACAATACAATTCAAATACTTTTCATTTAAACACACATTGCATTTGAATACAATGCAAATATTTTTCATTCAAATACATATTACATTCAATGCATTACATTCAAATACAATAAACATATGTTATCTAAATGCCCTATCAGACTTTGTTTTCTTTAAACCACCTTGTCTCTTATTATTATTCTTTTTCTTCACCTTTTCCTTCATTTATATCTCAGTCTTATACTCTCTCTCCTTTGCAATTATTGCTCATAAATAGATTGCCTCACACTTCATGAAAAAAATTTGTAAAAAATAATTTATATCACTACACACTAGGAAAAGGCATTAAGTTTCTCACTGTCTCTTCAGCTTTAAAAGCCTTTGTCACGTCCCAAAATCCGAAACAGTAGCATGGAAAGGATATTAAAATAAATAAAAGGGGATCTTGAATCCTTAGAATTACAAAATTTTATTATGTCCCAAAATCCGGGATAGTGACATAGATGAGATGTTAAAATAAATAAAAGGGATCTTGAATCCTTAGATCTAACTTTTTTTTTTCAACCTATTTACCATCTCTTTTAATTTTATTTCTAATTATACTTAGGTAAATTAATTAAATATTATTATTTGTATTGAAAAATCTCATGAAAGAAACCCCATATCCCAAAGATACATACTTAGATAAAATTAATTAAATTACAAACAATAAAATAAAATTTAAAATTTACAATCTCGGAATATTAAAATTACATATATGTTTACAAAGCAAGAAAATAGTACTTTTGCTCTAAATCCTTAGTTACCACGCAATGATTCCATGACATTTGTTTTTCTATTCACCTTTCTCTTTTAGGGGTTTATCAGTTTTAAAACAATGAGCGAAAAGATTAACAGGATATTTTTAATTCATTTTTCAAATATTTTATTTTGAACAGTATAGTAATAATATATTAATGTAGTACATAATCTTAAATATAGAATCATAATTATGCAAATTGTGTCCCTAATTACATCTAAGTCGTGTACTATTTGTATGAGCCCACTCACCACAAAATGCATGATGAGTTATCCTCGATCGAGATGTGTACTCTTCACACGTGTGTGCTAGCTCCCAGTTCTAGTTTTAAACAACCAAATCTCATTTCAATTTACCTTTGAAAATATAATTCACACAAGAAAATATATCGTGTTATTTTATCAAATATCCATAACCGGATTATTTTCCATTTAATTTCTTTAATCGTGATATTTTCTAAAATTACAGAATTTATAAAACTTTATTAACTCATTTTCTTTAAATCAATCTTTTTGGCCAAATTTTTAAAAAACAAAACTAGGTACAAGGAAACAATAAAATATCATATCTTTTGTTAGTATATCTACTAATAACTTCTAACACGTATTCTTTTTTGATTAATGAGTACCTAAAATAAAATCACAAATAATTTAATTATCTATTTGAAAATTCTATAATCATAATTATAGTAAGTTCAATTAATTAGTGTGTTGTGGAATTTAAATTTTAAAATAATATTTTATTTTAACACTTATAATTTAAAAAAAATGACGTTTTATTTATTTTTAATACAAGTACATATTATTTTAAATTTCAGCATAACTTAACTTAAATTATTGATTATCCAAAATCTTTAAAATGTTTAACCTATTGGGAAACATTTTTAAATCCTTAAATTTTAAATGTCAAATCAATTTAAAATATTTAATTTAAAAATTATTATTATTGTTATTGTTATTATTTTTATTATTGTTGTTGTAAATGTTTTGCTGTTGTTGTTGTTATTGTCGTTGTTTGGGCGGAACCACCTCATGGCGGCAGAGGAACGGCGGCAGCACGGGCGAGGGAAGGAGTGGAGGTGGCTCGGATGCAAGACGGCACGGGCTGTGGTAGGCTTGGGTAGCTGGTTTGGGAGGAGGGCGAGGCGGCATGGGCTTGGGTAGTGTTGGCTCGGTCCGAGCTCGGCCTAGCGACGGTTGGATCTGGCTGGCTTGCAATTCGCGAGTTTAGGCTGGTGCTGGGTCGATGACGGCTCGCGGGGAGGGGGCTGCTGCGGTCTGGGCGTGGTTTGGCTTGGGAAGCTGGCGGCGACGGGCTCGATGGTGGAGCGGCGTTCGGGATCTCGGCTGGCAACAGTGAACGGCTCGGGTTTGGTGACTCACGGAGGAGCGGCTGGTGGAGGCTCCTGGCACAGTTTCGGTTGGATCATTAGACGGCACAGGCTGCGTCGGCGACTGGGATGGCGACGGCTGCTTGGTGACGAGTGGGCGAGGCAGTTCGATCGCAAGGGGCGACGGGGCTGCTGGTTCACGGTTGGCTCTAGTTGCGGGCGGTGGGCACGGGGATCGACTGACGGGGTCGCGGCTGGCCTTGTCCGCGAGAGAGAATGACCGGAGAGAGAGAGAGACAGGAGAGAAGAAGAGAGAGATGTTGGAAAAGAAATAGAGGAATTAAGAGAGAGTGTGGGGCGGTTGTGACGGTTAGAGAAGTCGAGATTTGTTAGGTAAATAGGGAAAGAGTGAAACAAAGTAAACAAGAGGGAGGTTGAAGAAAAAGAAAGTGGGAGAGTGTTGTGAAGAAGCACGAAGGAAGAGAGAGTGTGAAGCTGTAAGAGCTAGGGAGAGAGACGTGAATGATGATTTTTAAAAAATTTGAGAAATGGAGGGTGGGAGATAGGATGAAAGGTAGCCGGCGAAGGTAGTTGGAGGGTAGGCAAGAAAGGTTAAATATTTTTGTTTATTTATTTATTATATATATTTTAATAACAATTTTATTTTATAATAATTGGAGTAAAATTTTAAAATTTTTAAAATTTGTTAAAAGTTTCAAAATTAATTTAATATTTAATAGATTTTAAATTGAATTTTAAAAATAAGATTTATTGACACACTAATAATTAAATTTTTTTACATTCACATGTAAATTTTAAATTAAAAATTTCGCAATATAATAATCCTTCCCTCTTAATAAAGAATTTCGTTCTTGAAATTTGGTAATTCTAATATCTCTAATTAAAAATAAAGTTAACTGTATTCTCAATAGCATAACACTTTATGCCACTAAAAGCTTAATTGTAATGCCTCTACCAAGTTGATAGCTCGGAAAATACGTTAATTAATTAAAACCTCAAAATTTATAGAAATAATACTACGTAACAGAAAACCTCTCGTTATTAATGAGACCATTATTGTATTTATATCCCAAGATTCTAAAACTTAAAATATCTTTAGTCTTATCATGAAGCTCTAAAATCTCAAGTTAAGTTAAACTCTTGTTAATCTTAAAAATCTTGCAAACTGCATCATATGAACTATATGAGTGAAAGCTCGATAAGTATACCAAATAGACTTTTTCACATTAAATAATCTTCTTTAACTTTATTTTTAAAAACCTCTGCTATGATGCTAATCTTGTGCTATTAGAACCCTTACTTCCCATATGGCTGCCTTCTTGAAACTCTCCTTCAAAAGGAATCCGGTTCATACCTTATCTTAGCTAGTTCTAATAAACACAAGACTTGACACTATATAAAACAATTTCTTTTAACTTTATCAGAGTGAAATAATATTCAAAATAACTAAAAATATGCTTTAAATCATACTGTTTAAGTGATGTAGTGGAGGGATATACTTATTTTGCTCAATTGCCTGCTAAAGAATTGAAGCAATTTCTTGTTTTTTTTCTTCTCTATATTTTTTTCTTTTTCTACTATGCCTCACATTTTTTCTACTACCCAATATAGTTGCTACACTACGTACACACAAGAACTTGAATTACTAGAAGCTTCAAGTTATACTTTCTAATTCCTAAGGGGCATCCAAATTACCATGATATTACCACAAAATCTTAACAGTGCAATTTTCTTGCCATCAAATATTCTTAATCTTTCTATTGAGAATCTAAACTAGTGTGCTACTAACAAATCTAGACTTTCCTAATAGATTATCTTTGATTTTGTCCATAAGATCAATGTAATCTTCCCACACTAACAATTTATAACATCTCAGTACTTCATGAGCAAGTTTATACTGAGTATCACATCATATCAAATCATAAATAAATAGCTAAATCAACCTTTAGTTGTTCACCCATGTGTGATCACACAAGATTAACGAACATGCACTATTTTTATATAACTCGTATTGAGTGTAGAAATGATAATCTAATTAAGTCTTTTAGGTTTCACTCCTAAGACACTCATGAACGAGACAAAATAAGAGAATGTATGTGTAGGATAAATTGATCAAAATAGCACAACCGAATTACAAAAAAATTTTAGAATCGTTAAGGGGGCGTTTGGTAAACGCATTGCATTTTGATTGTATTTGAATGAAATTTGTTTTTTGAATGTTGTATTTGGTTGAAAAGTATTTGTTTTGTATTTAAATGAAATGTGTGTTTGGATGAAAAGTATTTTAGAGTTGAAAAGTTGATGTGATTGGTAAAAGTAGAGATAAATAGTGGAGTTGAAAAGTTGATGTGATTATTTTAAAAAACTTTTGAATAGTAATCATTTTCGTAGTACTGTTGAAAAGAATTATATTTGAATGTAAAATTTATGTTTAGTGTAAAATTGCATTGCGTTTGAATAAAATTAAAATGTAATTTTTTTGCCAAACACCATCTAAATATCTTGTGATGTCATATATAATAAATTAACAATAATAAATTTATACCTTTAGAGGACACCAAGAATGCAGGAGGAAAGTGACTGGAGGGTTTCAACCAATTAGGCTTCTCTACTATTCTCCAATTCCTGGATGGCAGAGTGTGTAGATACCCGAATCCTCAATCGGTATACTAGCGTGGTTAGTCTCCTTCTGACCACCCAGATCTCTTTAAGAACTTATTACTACAGTGATTTGTGCAATAATAAGCCTGCTCACCTGAGAGTCTATGGTCTTAGAGAACTGGAGTGGTAGGACCCCTATTTATAATTTTGTATGAGGTGATCTCTTGAATTTTGAATTGGAACAAGAGAAGATTTTCTCTCCCTTTTACATAAAAAATCCGAACTCTTTCTTAGGCCAAGATCATGATCAAATTTGGCAACACTAGGAAGATATTGCATTCAAAATTCAAACAAGGTTTTAACTTGAATTTTATCTCCTATTTATCCACTAAAACCGATTTCTTCAAGGCTAAAAAACATGGCTAGATTCAGCTATTTAAGTGTGAAGAAAATTAAAATTCAAATAAGATTTTTAACTTAAATTTCATCTCACTCTTATCCACAAAAAACCGATTCTCCCTTAGGCATTATCCATAGAGAAATTTTGGTTACACCATTTGAGGGAGAGATTCAAAATTCAAATAGGATTGTAATTCGAATTTTCCTTCATCCTAATCCATCAAAACTGATTTCTCTCATATGGGATAAGCCTAAAGAAATTCGGCCATACTAGGAAGATCATGATTCAAAATTCAAGTAGGATTCAAATAAGATTTTCCTCTCCACCTTTATCCATAAAAAAACTGAATTTGCTATGTGGATTTATCCACAATAAAATTCGGTTACCACTTGATTTGTTATTCAAAATTTGAATTCAAATTTTAAAGTTCAAATTTCAAAATTCAAACTTCAAATACAAATTTCAAATTTAAATTTCAAATTCAAATATCAAATATCAAATCAAATTTAAATTTTAAATTCGAATATCAAATTCAAATTTCAGATTTCAGACTCCACAAAAAACTTGACTTTCAAATTTTGCTCTCATGGATAATTTTCCACAATTCTAATTCAAATTCAAATAAAATCATGGTAACATTATTTGGAACTCGAATAATTGTGTAATCTCTTATCCAAAACAAAATTCAAATTTAAATAGGAGAGAATCTTGTCTTCCACCCTTATCCTTTGTGGACACTACCTATATCCATGCAAGATAACAAGCCAATAAGTATACCTTGATCAATTTTGCCATCCGTAAAGGAATTATGTGGAGCTAGTAAAGGGATCATTTGAACATATATAATTGGGCTCTCATGAATCCATGTGGTCATCGTTCTATACTGAACAACTCAATCACATGATCACTAATTTTAGAGTCACATCACTATAAACCTGAAACTGAACTCCTAATTATATACCATATTATAAAAGCCTGTGACAAGCTCTTGTCCAACGACGTTGTCATATATGCAAAACTCTCATATAATATCCATGATTAGCCTTAGGTCAAAGTGTATCCAACCTACTGATCAAGCTATCTTAAAGTTTCATTATACTACCGAATAAGAAAATGATTATTCACCATATGTGAATAGGAAGTCCTCCGCTTAGTAGATGACCCAAGACCTTGTCCATATTCACATCCAGTATAATGCCTTTAAGAGGATACCCTTAACTCCTTATTAGAGCTATGATTCCAATATCTACAAACAAACCCTCCATCGTATATAAGTCATATACTCAACGAACCGATTTATAAGCTTACTACCTCTGAGACACTTAGCTATTGGAACATCAAAGTACACAAGTCATATACATGAAGTAGTTACCCAAGATTAAGGTTATTGCAAAATAAACATCAAAAGCATATTGATCCACTCATAGCGGATTATGCAGATCAATCATGCTTTAATCCCGGTCTAATATGTCACTACCAAGCAATATATCTATGTCTTTACTCAGGAGTATATGCTCTAGACAGTCAAGACAAACAGCCCCACCATGGCTTTAGACAACATAATAGTCTTAACATGAGTTAGATGCTCGGTCTAATCTCATAGGCTATGGACCATAATTTAGACTGTTTACTTTAGAACATTGTTTTCTCACATACAAAAGTCCATTACATGCAACATTATAACGGTTTAGTACAAGCAGTCAGCGAGTTATAGTGACTTACATTTACTTTAACATGTAAATAGAATGAAGACATAGAACAATGTAATGAATGACCTCTAAATATAATTTTATTATCCAGTAAAAATTAATGAAATACATTAAAATGTCTTTCATGCTTAGGGTATTTCCTAACAGTACGACACGGATGGCTTTTCTATTGTCCCGACCTTGGTTCTAATGTCTTCCCACCTTTTGTTAGGGTCCACCAAATTCATTATGTACATCACTACTGTTGAAAGTCATAGATATCCTTCTCAAAACATGTTGTTGATGGCATTGTTGTAGTTACGAATCCGCAAGGCCACAAGTGACTTAATGATTCTGCCCTTGAGACCATTCTAGAATGTGATATACTATAGCAATTCTATTAACAACCGTCAAAGCAAAATGGGATAACTCACTAAATTGCATCCCGTACTCAACATTGACTTATTTCCTTACTACAAAGTTAAGAACTCGATGGCCTTCTGATCACGATAACTCTAAGGAAAGAATTACCAATAGAAATATTTGAATTCAACCCAAGGTACGCCAATGGCATTTCCTTGTTGATGCACATACGATGAACTTGCTTTCACCAGATATCAACTTTACCATCCAAGTAGGTGGAAATGATTTTAATTTGGTGTTCAGACAGTGTCTGTATTGTATCCATTGTCATCACTGCACCTTAGAGCTAGTCGTCGGCTTTTTAGGGATCACCTTTACTAGTGAATGCTGGTATCTTATGTGAGATAATTCATTTTCATTTTCTTTTAATAAAAATTCCCGAATGTTTCTTTGGAACCTCAAATCTCTGTCATTTACATTTCTTTTGCCATCGTTTTCCATTCCTTGGCCTTCTATATTACCACGTCAATGGCTCCCCCAACCCCGGCACCCTCCCACCCAATGTCGCAGCTGCCATCAATGGTGTTACCCTTTGCGAAGTGCTGCCATCTCTCTCGTCACTAAACTTTTCAGCCTCCTCCATTAACATGTCGATGGCTACTACCGGAGACCGACGTCCCAAGCCACGGGGTCTACGATGCCACGATCCTCAAAGGCTCGAACATCGTGTTGAGCAAGTATGCTAGGGATGCCTATGTGGATCAGGCTGAGTTCGTGAAGAGCAGCATCAGGACCTAGGATTGCCCCTCCGATGGCCTTCCGGAGTTCGTCCTAGTCGGACACTCCAACGTCAATGTTGCCATTTGCGGAGCGTTGGCGGGGCCTCTCTCTACGTCTGTGTGGTCGCCTACTGTGTAGAGAGAGAGAGAGAGGGGTGGAGAGGGAAAAAGCAATGGAGTGAAAGAAGGAAAGAATGAAAATAATAATAATGAAAATGGTACCATCATAAGTTGCCTTTATGTCATTTTAATTCAATGGTCAATAACATAACACCAGATATATCCGATAAAAAACATGTATTGGATATAAGATCATTCTTTTATATATATATATATAAATATGTTTTGAACTTATTTTACGTATTTACATTAATGTAAAAGTTTTCATTTACAAAATCCTTTAATGAGAAGATTAATTTTAGCCAGACCTGCCCTGTAATTCTTCCATTTACATTTCCTTTTTATCCAAAATTTATCCCATCAAATACCTCAAATTATCAATTTTCATGCTAAAATCCTTAATATGTTTTCTTTTCTTCCATTTTTTGCTCATATAAAACTTAGAGTGAGAGAAAAAAAGAAAAATTAATTGGTACGCTTTTCTTGAAGATTGTATGGATTCACTGAAAAGCAACTACGATGAGGCACGTCGGAACAAAAAACAAGAGGAAAAATTCTTCGAGATTAATCACCATAGCTTTTTGTGACTCTTTTGTAAATGACATTTTAAAGACTAATGAAGTGAAACTCAACCACCCCTTTGGATTTTCACCTTACAAATAACCGAGTAAGGCAATAGGGATGTGATCAAAAGCCTTAACACTCTTCGAGAGAAATCCCTGCAAGTACCAATAATATCACCCGCCAAATGTATCAAAAAGTGTTTAAAATGATGTCCTCTTTTATGATTGTGGACTATTTCTTCAAGATCATTATTTTTTTAAATGATTTATTTTACATGATTTAAGCTTTCCTTTGGATGAATTATTCCTTTTTAAATAATGAAAAATTTTCACTTGTAGAAAATAAAAAGTTGTTTGGATTTTTGTCTATGAAATAAAAGTTTTTGGATGAAGAAAATTTTCTATTTTTTATAAAGAAACTCTTTTTTTATTTTCTAAAAATGGAAATTTGTAAATATTTAAATATAAAAATATATAAAAATCCATTTTTCAAAAGTTTTAAAAATTAATCCCTATGCTAAACAAAGCATAACTTTTTTTTTTGTTTATTAATTATTGTCATCTTTATTTAAAAGAGTAAAAAGATAAAATTTTGGAACGAGTCCATTATTATTGTTATTGTTATTATTATTATATATATATAAAGAAACATCTGTCGAAAGGATGTTAAAAGAATATTATTGTCTGTTTAGATAATTTGTCTATTTTTGACAATGAGAAAATTTTTCCTTTTCAAAAATAAAAAAACTGTTTGAATATTTTTTTCAAAAGTGAATACTGTTTAGATTAGTAAAAAATTTCTATTTTCTGGAGTGAAACTTACTTTTTATCAAAAGTGAAATATTTTTGATGTTCAAGTATAAAAATTTAAAAGCGTCTATTTATTTTAAATGGATATATTAAATGAACAAATTATTAATTGCTTGTTTGCTTGCATGCAAAGAAAAAGTGAACAAAACTTCTCCTTCGAATTGAAAAGTTTCTTCAAATGTTTTTATGAAATGTTTTCTTAATTCTTGTAATTATCCTCTCCATTTGAAGCTCTTTTAGATCAAATTTGTTTAAGTCTTTGCTGATATTTTGATTTGCGAAATGACGGATTGATTATGGACTATGATTATTGTGTGTGTGGTGTCACTTTTTTTTTTTTGAACTTAGGTTGTTGATGATCTTCTGTGTGATTAACATGTTGAATTATGTGGATCGTGGAATGAAAGCGAGCAATGGCATTGATGGCAGGCCCAGCATATGCTCCAAAAGCGGAATTTGTAATTCGGGTACGGAATTTAATAAGATTTTATGGCCACAGTACAAAGTATAGTTAAGTTGATTTCACTAAAAGTAGTAGAAATCTTTTTCATGGTTGCTAACTTGAAAAAAATAATAATAATAATAAAGAAAAAGAAAGGAGGAGGAGGAGGTCATCCTTAGTGGCATGAATCATTTGGACTATGGCATATTTTAGAGAATTATATTTCTGTGGGGAGGTCTCACAAAATTTGGCTTGGTTGTTAAGTACGATATTTTTAGTACATGTCGGTAAGGACAACTGAGGAGCAGGCACATTCATGAATTTTGTTATAAAAGTTGGATGTGACTCTTCTTTCAATCATTTCCCAACATTTCACATGGGCATTTAGAAAGCAACATTGAGATGACATATAATGTTGCAAAATGTTGACATTTATAACTTTTAGTTAAAATTCAAAATATTAAGATGTGCAATATTTTGACCATTTGGATATTTTCGTACCATGCCAAATATTTCTATTATAAATTTGTCTATCCAAATGTATCTTCCATATGGAGCAAGTCGTTAAATAGTGGTTTAGATCAATCTCGATTGGATAATTGTGAATCATTTTTATGTTAATGGATCCATGGTATCTCGTATTAAACAGGTTAAGAATATTTCTTGCGAAAACAAAATGCTAAGAATATAAAACGTCAAATCTGTTATACGTATATTGTTATATATATATTGTAGGGGGATTTTAACTTGAACAATTTCAAGATGGTATTTTGTCATTTGCATTAATGGTTGGACTTCTAGTGTCTTCACCAATATTTGCATCTTTGCTGAAGAGGTAATACTTATATTGTAGTTTCTCTTGTTGTTTATTTTGCTCCTAAAACCATGGCAATTAACCAACCGTGAAATGATCCACATGTGCAACTCCTAAAACACATTCTCAACGTTCAGAAAACGGTTAAGATTTTTGACCCCTATTTGCACATACGAGGCGGTTTTTTGATGGGAAAAATTGTATAAAACAACCGTGCGTCCGAATTTGGTCCCTAAACTAAACTCTCGAATCTTTTCTAAAAACACCATCTAGTGAGTAAGGGTTAAAGGCTTAGAAGATCAAAATTTACATAAAAATTGTACTTCGAAAACAAACCGTAATCAATAGCCAGAGGTAACAATTCGATTCATTCTTCTACATTATGTTTGATTTAATTATTTAAATCATTTAGTTAGTCTTATATTTGGTATCAGAGGCTTGAAAATCCTCTGCCTTGATGATTTGTTTTGTTTTTGGTTTTCTGGAAAATTTACCGTTTAAGAGCAAAAGTATGTTTCATTATTTTCTTGGTTTTAGAGATTAGAAATGATTAGTTTTATATTTCTAATCAGTTAGAAACATTGAGTTGAGATTTAACGTTGATAGCATGTTGGTTTTTATTTTCTTTTTTTTTTTGAATTTTTTTTCCATACCAGTCATTCATGGTGTGTAAGTTTATATAATCCATTTTGACGTTAAAACTTAAAACAAAAAATATTATGGATCATTGGGAAATTGAATTTCTATCAATTTGGGCTTTTGAAATGCTTTATTTGGTGTCCGAAAGGCTGAGAAACCATTGGGTTTCCATTCGGGTCGAGAACGGGTCAATATGACCCGGCTAAAGGTAGAAGACAACTAGAAAATGGCATGTCATTTTGTCTTCGCTAAGAAAAATGACGTGTCGTTTCGTGAGGTGAAAGGCTGTTGTCAATAGGGAAAAACAACATGTCGTTTTCTTCATCGGGGAAAAACAACACGTCGTTTTGACTGCTGAGAAGCGACGATCTGATGGCTAAAACGACTTGTCGTTTTCCAGAAGCCCATTTTGTCATTTTCTTAAGCGCTGAGAAACGATGCTGATGTCATCATGATGTCAACGATGACGTCATCATCGAATTAAAAAAATTTTATTTTTATTTTATTTGTGCAAAATTAATTTTTGTGATATTGTTTTGTATGTATAATTTATATTTATAGTTATACATGCAGTTTTTAGTTAATTAATTTATGCATATTTGGAGAATATTTTCTTGAAATTCCTTGTGAATTTAATTTTGAATATTTATGTGCTTATATTACTGTTAATTTTAATTTATTTTTGTATATATAAATTATTGTTATTTTATAAATGCAATATTATGTTAGATAATAATAGTGCATTTATATTCAATTTAATATTTATATGGCTTGAGGTTTTATGCAATAATATGACTTGTTAATGTTGAGTGATATATATGATTTTATTTGATTAAGGAGTGGTCATAGCATCCTTAATTATTTAAAATTATAATTAAAGAGTTAAGATCACATTATGACATTAGTTGTAATTGATTGTATATGATGTGATGAAATTTATCCCACAGGAAATTTTATTGCATTTTGTATGATTAATTAGAATAAAATATCAAAATTATATTTCTTAATCTACCTACAAGAATTAAGAAAAGGAACGTAATTTTGATAGTTTTATTGATCAGTTGAGATGAATCTAATTGAATAGAACTTTAGCCCACATGCAAGTTTTATATCCCTAGATTAATGCTTTAATTTGTGTTTTGCATTGGTAAAACATAATTTATGGTCATTTAAGTCTCAAATATTGTGAAATAAGCGTTTATGTTGGTTTATACAGTATCACAACCTACGACTATTACTGATATTAAGGTTGAAATTCCCAAATTGAATGGTGATAACTATTTGATTTGGAAGGAGAGGGATTCTCCTTCATTTGGGTTGCATGGACATAGATTATGCTATCAGGAAAGACGAGCAACCTGGCACTATAGAAATTAGTCAGCCAAATGCAGTTGATCTTTATGAGAAATGGGAACGTTTTAATCGCCTTTGTGTGATGTTCATCAAGACAAAGATCTTTGTAAGTATCCATGGTTCAGTCGAGAAGTAAGTCAAAGTCCAGCCATTGCTCAAGGCTATTGACGAACAGTTTAAGTCTTCTGAGAAGGCACTAGCAAGTACCTTGATATTGAAGTTTTCGTCACTTAGGCTTACTGGTATTAGAGGGGTATGAGAGCACATAATACAGATGAGAGACATAACGGCTCAACTTAAGACTCTTGAGGTTGATATGTCAAAGACTTTCCTGGTGCACTACATATTGAACAGCTTGCCACAACAATATGGGCCCTTCAAAATATCCTATAACACATAAGGATAAATGGTCCATCAATGAGTTGATGACCATGTGTGTCTAGGAAGAAGGGAGGCTGATTATGGAAGGGGGCTAGAACATGTATTTGGCGACCCAGGGAAGGAACAACAACCAAGCCAAGAAAAAGAGGAAGGCACCGAAAGCTATCCCAACAGTGGAGTTCAAAAAGGAGTCCAAGTGTTTCTTTTGCAAAAAGAAGGGACATATAAAGAAGAATTGCTCCAAGTTTAAGACCTGGCTTGAAAAGAAAGGTAAATTAATCACACTTGTTTGCTATGAATCTAATATGGTTGATGTTAATTATAACACATGGTGGATTGATTCCGGTTCTACAATCCAGGTTTTGCATTTGAATACCTTGCAGGGTATGCAAAACCTAAGGAGGCCAATGGGAAGTGAGTGAAACATTTTCTCAGGTAATAAAATGAGCTCATATGTGGAGGCCATTAGGACATGCAAATTAATTCTAAGTAGTGGCTATGTTTTAAATTTAGAAAACACTGTTTATGTTCTAAGTTTTTCAAAGAATTTGATTTCAGTTTCCAGACTTGTATTTTTGAGATGTTCCTTTAATTTTTCACAAACATCTTTGAATTTGTTTTATAAATCTATTTTTGTTGGAAATGGTGTTTTATGTAATGGTCTCTTTTCTATTAATTTGCAAAATAATACCACTAATGATACTATGCATGTTCATATTGGTTCACGATGTGTAATAAACAAGGATTCTTCTATGTTGTGGCATTAGAGATTGGGACATATCTCCAAGGATAGGATCAAGAGATTAGTAAATGACGGAATACTTAGTACTCTAGATTTTTCTGATTTTAAAATCTGTATGGACTACATTAAGGGAAAGCAGACCAAGATATCCAAAAAGAGTGCACATAGAAGTTCCAAGTTATTAAAAATCATCCATTCGGATATTTATTGTTCGGATATGGACATACAAAATGGTCTGAAATACTTTATCTCCTTCATTGATGACTTCTCACGTTACATGTATGTCTACTTGCTTCATAATAAGAACGAAATGTTAGATGCCTTTAAAATTTTCAAGGCTGAAATAGAAAAACAATGTGGAAATCAAATTAAAATTTTGAGAACTGGTAGAGGAGGAGAGTACTACAGTAGATACATTGAGGATGGACAAGCTCCTGGTCCATTTACTAAGTTTATTCAAGAACAAGGGATAGTTACTCAATATACCAATCCCGGATCTCCTAGCGAGAATGGTGTGGCTGAAAGAAGAAACCGGACCTTGATGGAGATGGTAAGGAGTATGTGCAATAATGCCAAACTCCGTGTGTCCTTGTAGACTGAAGCTCTTAAAATGGTAGTGTATATATTGAACCGAGTTCCAACCAAGGCCATACCAAAGACGCCATTTGAATTATTAAAAGGTTGGAAAATGAGTTTGCGTCATATACGCATTTGGGGATGCCCTTCTAAAGTTAGAGTGTATAATCCACAAGAAAAGAAACTGGACCCAAGGATTATTAGCAGTTATTTTATTGGATATGCCAAAAGATATAAAAGATATAAATTTTATTGTCCATCGTACAACACTAGGATTGTGAAATTGAGAAATGCGAAATTTCTTGAGAATGACATGATTAGTGGGAGCGATCGTTTTCAAGACACTGTTCTTGAAAAGGATCATATCAGTACTTAACCTTCCACATCAAGAGATCAAATGATTGTCATTGCCAATGCCCCTGAAGCTCAAACGGGTGTTGAACAACCAGTTGTCGAGATTCCATAGACTATTGATAATGATCCAGTAGATCAAGTTATTCAAGAAGTTCCAAAAGTGGCTGAACAATGAATTGCTCAGGAAGGGCCACAAATGGATGAACAACCAGTTGATCAATACGATCTTCAAGCGAACATTGATACAACATTAAGAAGATCTACTAGAATAAGAAGATCAGTGATACCTAGTGATTACATTACGTATCTATAGGAATCAAACTTTAATGTGTTAAGAAATGCCCTAAGCATTAGAGACATTTTAATGTATTTATTTTGAACTGGATAATAAAATTATATATAGAGGTTATTCATCACATTGCTATCTGTCCTCGTTTTATTTACATGTTAAAGTAAATGTAAGCAAATATGGCTCCCGACTGCTTGTGTTAAACTATTAAAATGTAGCATGCAATGGACTTTTGTATGCGAGAAGACAATGTTCTAAAGTAAGCGGTCTAAACTATGGTCTGTAGTCTATGGGGTTAGACTGAGTATCTAACTCATGTTAAGACTATTATGTTGTCTAAAACCTTAGAGGGGACGATTTGTCTTGACTGTCTGGAGCATAGACTCCTAAGTAGAGACATAGATATGTTGCTTGGTGGTGACATATTAGACTGGGACTAAAGCATGATTGATCTACGAAGTCCGCTTTGAGTGGATCGATCTGCTTTTGACGTTCATTGTGCAGTAACCTTAATTCTGAGTAAATGGACAGCTTCATGTATATGACTTGTGTACTTTGATGTTCCAATGGCTAAAGCGTCTCAGAGGTAGTAAGCTTATAGACCAGTTCGTTGGGTGCATGACTTGTATACGATGAAGGGTTCGTTTACAAATATCAGAATCATAGCTCTAATGAGGAGTTAAGGGTATCCTCTTAAAGGCATTATACTGAATGTGAAAATAGACAAGGCCTTGGGTCATTTGCTGGGTGGATGACTTCTTATTCAAATATGATGAATAATCATTTTCTTTATTTGGTAGTATAATGGAACTTTAAGATAGCCTGATCAGTAGGATTAAACGGAATTTGGCCAAAGGCTGATCATGGATATCATATGAGGGTTCTGCATACATGACAAGGTCATTGAACGATAGCTTGTCACAGACTTACGTAATATGGTATATAATTGGGAGTTCAGTTTCAGGTTTATAATGGTGTGACTCTGAAATTAGTGATCATATGATTGAGTTTTTCGGTAAAGAATAATGATCATATGGATTTGCAGGAGTCCGATTATATATGTCCAATTAGTCCCTCTACTAGCTCCACATAATTCCTTAATGTTTGGGAAATTGATTTGTGTATGCTATTGGCTAGTTTATTATGCATGAATAGTGTTGACATAGGACAAGGATGGTTGATAAGATTCTTTCCGGTTGGATTCAGATTTTGTTTTGGATGATAGAGTACACAATTATTCAAACTCCAAATAAAGTTGCCATGATTTTATTTGAGATTGGATTGGAGTTGCAGAAAATTATCCATGAGAACAAGAATTTGAAATACAACCTTTTTGTGGATTTTGAAATTTGAATTTTGAAATTTGAAATTTGAATTTTGAAATTTGAATTTTGAAATTTGAAATTTGAAATTTGAAATTTGAATTTGAAATTCGAATTTGAAATTTGAATTTGAAATTTAAATTTGAAATTTAAAATTTGAAATTTGAAATTTGAAATTTGAAATTTGAAGTTTGAAGTTTGAATTTGAAATTTGAAATTCAAATTTTGAATCACAGTCCAAGTGGGATTCGAATTTGTTGTGGTAAATCCACGAGAAATGAAATTCGAATTTGAGTTAGATATGGAGAGGAAAATCTTGTTAGAATCCTACTTGAATTTTGAATCCAAATCCTAACCAAATTTAGACGAAAATTTTGAGGATTATCCTCAACGAATTTTCGGATTTTTATGGATAAGGTTCAAAGAAAAATTCAAGTTTCAATCCCAGTTGAATTTGGATTCTCTCCTCCCTGATAATGGCTGAATTTTTGGAGTAAATCTCCTAGGAGATTTTCGGTTATTTTGGATAAGGATGAGATAGGATTCAAGCTTGAAAATCCTAGTGGAATTTTGATTCTCCCTTATCCAAAAGTGGCCGAAATTTTGGTGGGGATTTTCCCCTTGGATTTTCGGATTTTTTGGTTGAAAAAGGGAGTTAAAATTCTAGTTAAAATCTTGTTTAGATTTGGATTGGAATTATCCTAAAGTGGCTGAATTTATTGTTGGGATTTTCCCCTTGGAAAATTCAGATTTTGTGCTTGTGGATAAGGGAGAATATCTTCTCCTAATCCAATTCGAATTCAGAGAATCACCTCATGCAGGTCTATAAATAGAGATTCTGCCACTCCAGTTCTTTAAGACCACAGACTCTCAGGTGAGTAGGCTTATTGTTGCACAACTCACCGTGACAATAAGTTCTTTAGAGATCTGGGTGGTCGGAAGAAGACTAGCAGTGCTAGCATACTGATCGAGGTTCAGAGTGCCCACACACTCAGCCATTCGAGAATTGGAGAATACTAGAGAAGGCTAGTTGGTTGAAGCCCTTCGGTCATTCTCCTCCTGCAGATTGGCGTCCTTGAGGTATGAGTTTTAATTGTTGTTGGTTTATTGTATATGGCATCATGAGATATTTAACGATCTAAAAATTTTTATTGTTCCGCTGCGCCACTCTGATACGTTTTTTCTGATTTATTATCCTACAATTGGTATCAGAGCCATCTCATGACTATGCCATGTACATAAATTAGACAATTACTTAGTCTTTTTATTTATGTATGGATTTGATATTTAGAGAGTGGCATTCTAGGTTTCCTTTATATTGTTATCATGTATTATGTATAAAGTATGTGGTTATTTTAATTTTTTAAATTATTATAAGCATGCTTGTTTTTTACCGGTTATGGTTCCTTAGAATTTAGAAAAATTATATCTAGGAATTTTTTATGTAACCATGGGAGCAGTTTATTAGCACTATAATTTTCCATGGATTTTAATTTTTGTCTCTTAGAATTATTATGGTTAGAATTTTTGTACACCGGAAACGGTTTAGGAAATTTTGTGTAATTATTCTTGGAGGAGATTGAAGATTAAAAACCGTAATTTATTTTTCCCAAAAGTTAAATTTGATTTAAAGGTTGAAATTTTGAATGTGTGGAAACTTTCAATTTAATTGGGATTCAAATTAATTTTTGGAGATCCTAATGGGTAAATTGGAATATGGCATGAAAATCGAGACACAACCCCTTGGGATAGGTCATCGGGCCTTGGTGGGGTTACAGCCTTTGCCCTCGGGCAGGATGGGCTGCGGCAGCCCCTGTGCAGGCCATAACCACCCACGGCCGTAGGCTTGGCCTGCAGCCGAGGGTGGCCGTGGCCTCCCCAAGGCTGGCCGTAGCCTGGGCGTGCAGCCTGCCGGCTGTTGCGCCCAGCCTTTAAATTTGAGATTTAATTTTAAATCAGGTTTAAAAATATGTAATTGAAAATTTGAAATTTTTGAAATTACATATTATTATACATGATGTTTCAAATTGTTTAAAAATTTGAATTTGAAATTTAAATTTGAAATTCAAATTTGGAATTTGAATTTGAAATTTAAATTTTTGGAATTTAAATTTTAAATGATTCATGGGATGAGAAATAAATGGAGAGGCTATATAAAGATGGATACAAAAAGACAGAACAAAATTCAAGGCCCAAAGAATGCTTTGGATGGAATTTTGTAATCTTTATTTTCTTTGTTCTAGGATGGAACCATGGCTTGGTTATTTCTCTGTCAATTATTTTTTTTGTGATATGTCATGGATGTATAAATATGTTGATGGATGTTTTGTATGCATATTTGATAACATGTCATATAGGATAGGTGAGTGCCGCTTATATTATATTGATCATACATATTTGTCAAAACTTGCATGTTTTTCAAAATATTGAGTGGGAGAAGGTTTCAAACAAAACCCACGACCTCCTTTGTTGATCCATATGTGAAAGCATGGTAACGCCTCGCGTCAGTTCTGCCTTGACCACACCCCTCGGTAGGTGTTTACCGTCGCTGGTATACTAGATTGGATCTCCTATGTGGAAAACGTATTCGGGTACGATCCTATTCATGACCACCCCTCGATGGCTTGGTAGGACACTCGAGCTACGTAAACAATGGTTATACACTCAAGACTCGTTTAGTTATTAACCTTCCCTAGAAGCTCTGTTAACTAAACTGGTGGCCAAATAAGTGGTTATTAATATATGTCTTAACCTTGGAGGATTTAAGGCAACATATATGAATTGGACGGGGTCCATGTTCTGGCTATTTGTTTTCATGACCACCCCTCGATGGCTTGGGGCAATAGGTGCTGAGAATTACCGTTGCAATGCTACATGTTTTTCAAGTTTCATGTAGGAACATACTTGTATGTTTTATTTGCTAAATTATCTATATATTTGCTTGGGCTTTGTAATGATGTCTAGTATAATTTTATTTCAGTTCAAAATGTCACCGACACCCTAATTTCAATACTTACTGGAATAAACTGAATGGCGATAATTATAAGGATTGGAAAAAAAATCTATTGATAATTCTCAACTGCGAGAGACATAAGTTCATACTGGACGAACCATGCCCACCAGGGCCCAAACCTGACACACCGCTTGAGGAGGTCCCGGTTGCCTATACTCGTTGGAGAGAATCTAATGATATAGCTCGATGCTACATGCTTGCTAGCATGACGAGTGCTTTACAAAAGCAGCATGAGACTTATCAAGTTACTGGGGAGATCATGGAAAATCTGGAGGACATGTTCAGAGGCCCAGAAAAGTTGGCTCGACAGTCCGCTATAACCAGCATTATGAACTCTAAGCAAAAGGCGGGTACTCCGGTGAAGGACCATATGATCACTCTAATGGGATTCTTCGCTGAGGCTGCCGAGAACGGTGCTGAGTTGGACTACAACACCCAGATCGAAATAGTGTTCAAAACTCTGTCTAAAGATTTTATGGGATTTAAGGCCGCATACAATCTGGCGACAAGGGAGTTAGGACTAACCGAGCTCATGAAGCAACTCCAAGCTTATAAGCGGATGATCAGGGATAGAGATGTGGTCCAATCCAAATGAGAGGCCAATTTGGCAGAATCTTCCAAACCCTCTCGGAAGAAGAAGAGGCCAAACCAGAAGCAAGCGGCTTCCAGTTCTTCTAATCCTCCTATCTTGGATGGGAAGAACAAGAACAAGAAGCCCAAGGACCCTAAAAAGTCTAAGTGCTTCCGCTGTGAGAAGGTAGGTCACTTTAAGAAGTCTTGCCAGGAATTCCTAGCCACCAGGGGCAAGGAAGGTAAGGAACTTCACTACTTAGAAGCTTGTTTGGTGGAAGAATCAAAAGACACTTGGGTCATTGATTCGGGCGCCACTAATCATGTTTGTGTTTCTATGCACGGGTTCGTGAAAACGAGAAGTCTACATGATAGTAGCCTCTCGTTGCGGACTGGAGATGGTAGCTTGGTGGTAGCTGAGGCAGTAGGAGATATTTACCTTTACTTTGATCAATTTATGTTTATTTTATTGAAAGACTATTTTTTATGTTCCTAATTTTAGAAGGAATCTTATATTGGTAGCTTGTTTAATAAAGGATTCTTATTCAGTTTCTTTTAGTAAAAGAGTTAATATTCGTAGAAATAAGTCTTTTATCTATTCTGGATGGATGGATAGAAATATGTATTTGATCAAACCAAAGATGTACTCACTGCTTGACACTGAATTAATAGATAACTCTAAAAGGTTGAAAGTTTCTAACTCTAACAAAGCGTATCTTTGGCATTTAAGACTTGGTCATATTAATCAGGATATGATTCAAAGATTGGTGAAAGACAGTCCTCTAGAATCTCTGGAGGAGGTACGTCTTCCTCAATGTGAGTCTTGTCTAGAGGATAAGATGACTAAGAGGTCTTTTGGAGCTAAGGGTATAAGGGCTCAAGAGCTCTTAGAAATTGTGCACACTGACGTATGTGGCCCCATGAACATCACAGCACTAGGAGGGTTCGAGTATTATGTCTCCTTTATAGACGATTACTCGAGGTATGGATATATGTATCTGATGCACTGCAAGAGCGAAACCTTTGACAAGCTCAAAGAGTATCGTGCGGAAGTGGAAAAGCAATTGGATAAATCCATAAAGACACTTCGATCTGATCGAGGTGGCGAATACCTCTCTGATGAATTTCTAGGACATCTTGTAGAGAACGGGATATTATCACAATTGACTGCACCTGGTACTCCACAACCGAATGGTGTAGCCGAAAGGAGAAACAGGACCTTGTTGGATATGGTACGATCCATGATGAGTTATTCAACGCTGCTATTATCATTTTGGGGATATGCTTTACAAACGGCGTGCTATATTCTGAACTAGGTTCCAAGCAAATCAATTCCCAGAACTCTGTATGAATTGTGGCATGGCAGGAAGCCCTCCCTTAGACATATGAGAATATGGGGCTGCCCGGCACATGTACCGGATAGGGATGCGAAGAAATTAGAACCAAGATCAGAATTATGCATGTTTGTAGGGTATCCAAGGGGAACTAAAGGAGGTCTGTTCAATAACCTAAAGGAACAAAAAGTCATTGTTTCAACCCATGCGACATTCTCGAAGGAAAGTCACATGAATGACTTTAAGTCTCGAAGTAAAGTGGTGCTAGAGGAGTTATCGGGTGAAAGAACAACTCCACAGATTACAGTCTTGGACGCAAGTCCGAGTTCCGGTGAAGGACCTGTAGACGATCAATAATTTAGGGTGCCTCGTCATAGTGGGAGGGTTTCGAAGAAACCTAATTTCTTCATGTATAATGCTGAGGTATACCAGGCCGAGGCTCATGAGCATGAGGATGATCCGGTCACCTATGATGAAGCTATAAATGATGTTGATTCTAAATCTTGGAAACAGACTATGAACAATGAGATGGATTTTATGAAATCTAACTCTGTTTGAGAACTTGTAGATTTGCCGAATGGGATAAAACCCATTGGATGCAAATGGGTCTACAAAAGAAAGAAGGATGCGAAAGGGAGAGTGGAAACTTTCAAAGCTAGACTGGTTGCAAAGGGGTACACGCAAAAGGCTGGAATCGATTACGATGAAACCTTTTCGCCTGTTGCTATGCTGAAGTCTATCTGTATTCTTCTGTCCATTGCTGCGGCTCTCGATTACGAGATCTGACAAATGGATGTCAAGATGGCATTCTAGAATGGCCATCTTGAGGAGTGTATCTATATGATACAGCCCGAAGGGTTCGTAGCGAAAGGCCAAGAAAAGGAAGTCTGCAAGTTGCTTAGATCCATTTATGGATTAAAGCAAGCGTCCTGCTCATGGAACCAGAGCTTTGATCAAGCGATTAAGACATTTAGTTTTGAGCAGAACGTTGATGAACCCTGTGTTTATAAACGTATTAAGAATAGAAAAGTGGTCTTTCTGATACTCTATGTCGATGATATACTACTCATTGGGAATGATATAGGGAACTTATCATCGGTCAAGCTTTGATTACACCAACAGTTTGATATGAAGCACTTGGGAGAAGCTAATTATGTTCTAGGCATTCGTCTCTTTAGAGATCGAAAGAACAAAATGATAGCATTATCCCAAGCTTCATACATAGATAAAATAATTGATAAATATGCAATGCAAGAAGCAAAGAAAGGTTCACAACCTTCTATTGCCGGTCTAACTCTTTCATTGGATGACTGCCCAAAGACATCGGAAGAAAGAGAGCGTATGACTAAGGTCTCTTATGCATCCGCTGTGGGTAGCCTTATGTACGCTATGCTTTGCACTCACCTGGATATATGTTTTGTAGTAGGTATGGTGAGTCGATATCAAGCGAATCCTGGAACCAAGTACTGACAAGCAGTAAAGCATATACTCAAGTATCTTAAGAGAACGAGGGATTATATGCTGGTGTATTCTGGAGGGGACCTAACACCCGTAGGATACACGGACTGAGTGTTCCAGACTTGCGAGGATTTGAGGAAGTTGACATTAGAGGGCATATAGAGACAGGATAAGTAGATGTATATAAGATCGCGTCCGAGGACAACATTATCAATCCCTCCACTAAGACTTTGGTGGCTAGAAGCTTTGAGAGGCATGTAGAGGCAATGGGGATGCATAACATGGAACATCTGCTGGCTTAGGATAAGTGGGAGATTGTTAGGAAATGCCCTAAGCATTAGAGATATTTTGATGTATTTATTTTGAACTGGATAATAAAATTATATATAGAGGTTATTCATCACATTGCTATCTGTCTTCATTTTATTTACATGTTAAAGTAAATGTAAGCAAATATGGCTCCCTGACTGCTTGTATTAAACTATTAGAACGTTGCATATAATGGACTTTTGTATGCGAGAAGACAATGTTCTAAAGTAAGCGGCCTAAACTATGGTCTGTAGTCTATGGGCTTAGACTGAGCATCTAACTCATGTTAAGACTATTATGTTGTCTAAAGCCTTTGAGGGGACAGTTTGTCTTGACTGTCTGGAGCATAGACCCCCAAGTAGAGACATAGATATATTGCTTGGTGGTGACATATTAGACCGGGACTAAAGCGTGATTGATCTACGAAGTCCGCTTTGAGTGGGTCGATCTGCTTTTGATGTTCATTGTGCAGTAACCTTAATCCTGAGTAAATGGACAGCTTCATGTATATGACTTGTGTACTTTGATGTTCCAATGGCTAAAGCATCTTAGAGGTAGTAAGCTTATAGACCGGTTCGTTGGGTGCATGACTTGTATACGATGAAGGGTTCGTTTACAGATATCGGAATCATAGCTCTAATAAGGAGTTCAGGGTATCCTCTTAAAGGCATTATACTGAATGTGAAAATGGACAAAGCCTTGGGTCGTCTGCTGGGTGGATGACTTCTTATTCACATATGGTGAATAATCATTTTCTTTATTCGGTAGTATAATGGAACTTTAAGATAGGCTGATCAATAGGATTAAACGGAATTTGGCCTAAGGCTGATCATGGATATCATATGAGGGTTCTGCATACATGACAAGGTCATTGGATGATAGCTTGTCACAGGCTTACGTAATACGATATATAATTAGGAGTTCAGTTTCAGGTTTATAGTGGTGTGACTCTGAAATTAGTGATCATATGATTGAGTTATTCGGTAAAGAATAATGATCATATGGATATGCGAGAGCCCGATTATATATGTCCAATTAATTCCTTTACTAGCTCCACATAATTCCTTAACGTTTGGCAAATTGATTTGTGTATGCTATTGGCTAGTTTATTATGCATGAATAGTGTTGACATAGGATAAGGATGGTCGACAAGATTCTTTCCAGTTAGATTCAAATTTTTTTTTTGGATAATAGAGTACACAATTATTCAAACTCCAAATAAAGTTGCCATGATTTTATTTGAGATTGGATTGGAGTTGTAGAAAATTATCCATGAGAACAAGAATTTGAAATACAACCTTTTTGTGGATTTTGAAATTTGAAATTTGAAATTTGAATTTTGAAATTTGAATTTTGAGTTTTGAATTTGAATTTTGAATTTGAAATTTGAATTTGAAATTTAAATTTGAAATTTGAAATTTGAAGTTTGAATTTGAAATTTGAAATTCAAATTTTGAATCATAGTCCAAGTGGGATTCGAATTTGTTGTGGTAAATCCACGAGGAATGAAATTCGAATTTGAGTTGGATATGGAGAGAAAAATCTTGTTAGAATCCTACTTGAATTTTGAATCGAAATCCTAACCAAATTTGGACGAAAATTTTGAGGATTATCCTCAATGAATTTTTGGATTTTTGTAGATAAGGTTCAAGGAAAAATTCAAGTTTCAATCCCAGTTGAATTTGGATTCTCTCCTCCCTGATAATGGCCGAATTTTTGGAGTAAATCTCCTAGGAGATTTTCAGTTATTTTGGATAAGGATGAGATAAGATTCAAGCTTGAAAATCCTAGTGGAATTTTGATTCTCCCTTATCTAAAAGTGGCCGAAATTTTGGTGGGGATTTTCCCCTTGGATTTTCAGATTTTTTGGTTGAAAAAGGGAGATAAAATTCTAATTAAAATCTTGTTTAGATTTGGATTGGAATTATCCTAAAGTGGCCGAATTTATTGTTGGGATTTTCCCCTTGGAAAATTCAGATTTTGTGCTTGTGGATAAGGGAGAATATCTTCTCCTAATCCAATTCGAATTCAGAAAATCACCTCATGCAGGTCTATAAATAGAGGTCCTGCCACTCCAGTTCTCTAAGACCACAGACTCTCAGGTGAGCAGGCTTATTGTTGCACAACTCACTGTGATAATTAGTTCTTTAGAGATCTAGGTGGTCGGAAGAAGACTAGTAGTGCTAGCATACCGATCGAGGTTCAGAGTGCCCACACACTCAGCCATTCGGGAATTGGAGAATAGTAGAGAAGGCTAGTTGGTTGAAGCCCTCCGGTCATTCTCCTCCTGCAGATTGGCGTCCTTGAGGTATGAGTTTTAATTGTTGTTGGTTTATTGTATATGGCATCATTAGATATTTAACGATCTAAAAATTTTTATTGTTGCGCTGCGCCACTCTGATACATTTTTTCCGATTTATTATCCTATATAATGTTGAATCCAAAAATGATCCTGAGACGTTTTCACAGGCTATGAGTTCTAATAAATCAAACTTATGGTGCGATGCTATAAAGGACGAGATGAATTCCATGTCATCAAACGGGGTTTGGGACCTTGTTAAGTTGCCTAAGGGGTAAAGACCACTGAATGTAAATGGGTCTTTATGAGGACTCATTAGGCAACATTGAAAGATACAAGGCTAGACTCGTTGCTAAGGGAATCACTCAAAAGGAAGGGATCGATTACAAGGAGACCTTCTCTCCTATATCTAAGAAAGATTCTCTTCGCATAATCATGGCTTTAATTGCAACAAATGGATGTAAATACAGCGTTTCTCAATGGATAACTAGAGGAAGAGGTCTACACAAAACAACTAGAAGGATTTTCCTCTTGCGGTCGTGAGCATTTTGTTTGCAAGCTCAAGAAATCTATATATGGATTGAAATAAGCCTCACGTCAGTGGTACTTGAAATTCCATTATGTCATCTCTTTATTTGAATTTGTAGAGAACATCGTGGATTAATGTATATACTAGAAGGTCAGTGAGAGCAAAATTTATTTTCGTATTTTGTATGTGGATAATATTTTGCTTGCAAGCAATGACAAGGGTATGCTATATGAGGTGAAACAATTTCTCTTTAATAACTTTGATATGAAAGATATGGGAGATGCATCTTATGTCATTGGAGTTAAGATACATCGAGATAGAATACATGGTATTCTAGATATGTCTCAAGAGACCTATATCAACAAGGTTTTAGAGAGGTTCCGGATGAAGGATTATTCACCAAGTATAGCCCCCATTGTGAAAGGTGACAAGTTTAATTTGGACCAGTGCCCCAGAAATGATCTTGAACGAGAACAAATGAAAAACATTCCTTATGCTTCAGCTATTGGAAGCTTAATGTATGCTCAGGTTTGCACTAGACCTGACATTGCATTTACTATTGGAATGTTGGGTAGATATCAGATTAATGTAAGTATGGAACACT
This sequence comes from Antiaris toxicaria, assembly GCA_035233585.1. Classification (NCBI taxonomy): domain Eukaryota; kingdom Viridiplantae; phylum Streptophyta; class Magnoliopsida; order Rosales; family Moraceae; genus Antiaris; species Antiaris toxicaria. Next base: position 28,948,005 of record CP141157.1, read on the forward strand.
AGAGAGCTACAAAGAAGGTAATGAGATACCTTCAAGGGACCAAAGACCATATGCTTATGTACAGACGGACTGATAATTTAGAAGTCATTAACTACTCTGATTCAGACTACACTGGCTGCATTGATTCACAAAAATTAACTTTAGAATATGTTTTCATGCTGGCTGGTAGAGCTGTATCGTGGAGAAGTATGAAATAGACATTGGCTACTATTTCCACTATGAAAGCCGAGTTCATATCTTGTTTTGAGGTTACTTCACATGGTGTATGGATCAAGAGTTTCATTTCTGAGCTTAGAATCATGGATTCTATTTCTAGGCTGCTAAAGATATATTGCGATAATTCAGCCGCTGTCTTTATGGCTAAGAACAATAAGAGTGGTAGCCAAAGCAAGCACATCGACATCAAGTATCTAGCTATAAGAGAGTGTGTCAAGGATAAATCAGTCATCATTGAGCATATGAGCACTAATTTAATGATTACCAATCCTTTAACTAAAGGCATGCCACCATTGAAATTTTAGGATCATGTAAATAGAATGAGACTTGGTTCCTCGATGTAATTTTCGTTGTAAGAACGATGTTATTAAAGATACTTGAATTGTAATGTTTTCTCATATATGATTGTGTACACATATCTATATATTTTAGTATTTGATGAGAGAAAAATCATTAAGTTTTGGACTAAGAATAAACATGGGGTTTATTCATAAAGTTGCATGGGCTATTATTGAGAAACAAAACATATTGTGCTGCATGGAAGATAATACTCGCATTTAGAGGAACTATCGCCATGATTCATATATTTTGTTTCTTACTGTATGAATAATGGTACATGTGGATCAAGTGGGAGAATGTTATTTATTTTAGTCCTAAAACCTCGGTAATTAACAAACTGTGAAATGATCCACATGCGCAAATCCTAAAACACATCCTCAACGTTCAGAAAATGGTTGAGATTTTTGGCCCCTATTTACATGTACGAGGCAGTTTTTTGACGGGAAAAACTGTATAAAACAACCTTGCATCCGAATTTGGTCCCTAAGCTAAACTCTCGAATCTTTTCTAAAAACATCATCTAGTGAGCGAGGGTTAAAGGCTTAGAAGATCAAAATTTGTAGAAAAATTGTATTTTGAAAACAAACCGTAATCAATGATTGGAGGTAACAATTCGATTCATTCTTTCGCATTACGTTTGATTTAATTATTTAAATCATTTAGTTAGTCTTACATCTCTTATATATATGTACTTGGGATTGTCTTTTTTTTTTTTTTTTTAAATAAACATCTTTAGTTATTTTTTGGTTTACAAGTCTGTATGTCTTTCTTCCCTTGTAGCCATAATCCTTTTAGGCTTATTGAAATTGGATTATCTGCTTGGACTTTCACTGTGGTTGGATGTGGTATTTCTTTTGATTTTTGGCCTGTCACATATTGTCGCATGTACGTGAAAACTTTTTGGTGCTTTCATTTGCTTTTAGCTACAAATATACATCTTTTATGACTACATCAATCGGTTTCACCATTACACCTTGCCATCTTTCTAGGCTAGTTGGTATTGGTGAGGCATCTTTTATTAGCTTTGCTGAACTCCATTTATTGATGATAACGCTCCTGCTACTTAGGTTTGTTTCGTTCCTTGCCTTATTACTTTCGGGTTTTTAGTTGTATCTGAATGTGCTTCAATTTCTTTAACTATTTTGAAAGTTGTCCTAACCCTATCTTGGGTATAGAAAACTGTATGGCATGCAATATTTTACATGTGCATGCCTACTGGAATTACGCTGTGCTATATTTATGGTGGAGTCGTAAGTTCTACTTTCCTCTGTTGTCTGGCTCATTTGGCGAAATCTATCTATGTAGTTTGTTACAATTAGCATTAGCTTTTCTAAGTCCTCCAACTATAAAACGGAAAACTAATAAAGTTTGTTCTAGTCTTCTGCATTCATTTCTGCTTTCACCAATACCCAAAACTAATTATCCTTGCATTGAACTAAGCTAGTGTGATTTGGACTGATATACATGTGTATACATATATACATTTGTAACATGGTTGATTATTACACCTTTTTTACAAGGAGTCATTCTGATACGACCTTCCCCTACAAACCGATTGGTGGTCATATCTGGGTCGCACTCTTCAAGCGAGTGTCAGCTCTGAAGAAGAGAAGAGAAAGAAAAAGAGGCGTTTCAGAAGAAACAAAGAAATAGGAGAAGAAGAAAGGATAAGATAAAAGAGATATTCTACTACTTTATTCATTGATTCCAATATTTCCACATCACTCTCTTATAGCCAAAATCAAGAAGATGTTAACAAAAATGGTTATGGTAACCGTTTAATAGAAAATAAAACGAAATGTAAGCAGAAAAGGAAAAATTCATAACAGAAATATTTTCGTTAATCTCCAAGCTCCTCTGTAATTGCTTTCCTCATTAATAAATACCAACCGCCTCTTCCTAAACGACATAGTCGTTTAGCCATGCTGAAGGCTTTCTAATTCTTCTTGGGCCTTTAGCTGGTAGTTCATTGGGCTTTACTTGTTTGGGCACTTCATCCTTTGCTAAAGTATTGGGCTCCTCTATCACCTGCCCCAGATCAGGGGGCAGAGTCGTATCATTCCCTTCACCTTGAAAAATCACCTTGTCCTTAAGGTAAAGGTCTGGGTATAGCCTACAAAAGTTAGCCAATGTTTCTCACGTTGAGTCTTCTTGTGTGCTATCAGTCCATTGAACCAGAGTCTGCTGAATATCTTTGCCATGGTGAAGTATGGTGTGAGTGGCCAAGATCACAGTTAGGAATGATATTGGCTAGTTGTTGATACTCATAGCAGGCAAAGGTACAACTTTAGCCTGGGTGGTACCCTAAATGGCTTTAGTACGGAAATATGGAACACAGGATGGATCTTACTATTGCTTGCAAGATCTAGCTTGTAGGCGACTGCACCCACCTGCTTCAGTACTGTAAAAGGCCCGTAGTAGCATTTGGTGAGCTTCTGGGTTGCTCGTTGGGTGATTGTAGTCTAACAGTATGGCTGGAGATGAACCAAAACCTTGTCACCCCCAGCTAACTGAAGTTCACGATAGTGAACATTGGCCTTTTGTTCGATGCGGTGCTAAGCTTGACATAAATTCTCCTTCAAAGAACATAGCAGGGCCTACCTTTCAGAGAGCATGTTGTAGAGGGCTTAGATTGAAGTAAAGCTCCTAACATAACTTGGAATGGTCAGAGGTGGACGCCCATAGAGTGCTTGAAAGGGCGACATTTTGAGGCCACTGTGGAAACTTGAGTTGTAACAGAATTCGACACAACCGAGAAGGGAGACCTACGCTTGGGGTTTTTCTTACGTAAAAGCCCGTAAATATTCTTCAAGTCCCCAATTCACCACCTGCAATTGGCCATTGGTTTGAGGGTGATAGGCAGTGTTGTGGTGTAAGGTTGTGCCACTAAGTTCAAAGAGTTTTGTCCAAAAATTGCTTTAAAAAATCGGGTCACGGTCCGATATGATTGAACTGGTAAACCCATCTCAGCTGTTTTAAGAGCCATGAATTGGGACGATAAAGCGCCAAAGTGGGCAGACTTGGTTAAACGGTCTATCATTACCAAGATCACGGAGGGACCATGTGAGGGTGGCAATCCTGTGATAAAATCCATCGTTACTTCATCCCCAACCAAAGTTAAAATAGGCAATGGTTGAAGGAGACCAGCAGGGGCTTGTGTGGAATTAATAAAGTACATAATAGCTATATAATTTGTGATATTCCCTTATGTTTTAATGATTAAAAATGCTTAAACCTTGGATTTTGATTATGTTTCATATTTTATGGAGTAGATTGAAGATTTGGATCAATAAGGGCTTGAAAGTGAATATTTAGTAGGATTTGCATGGAAAAATTCAGAGCTCAAGAAGGAAAACGATTAGAAGAGGTTTTTGCTTAGGGCATGGGCATACCTTAATGGTCCGTGCAATTTTGACTTATAGAGAAGAATTTATTTAGAAACTAAGATATGGATGATAACTGAAAAGATTTGTTTACTTATCCATATCTCTCGAAAAATATCCTGGTTGTTAGGATTCCCTATTAAAGTGGGATTTGCTTTTAAATAGATTTCTATTTTTAAAATGAGGACAACTATTATATAAGGGGAAGAGGTTTTTCAAAGGGGGATTTTTCTGGAGAACAGAGGACTATCATATTCTTTCTGATTTTCTCTTTTCTTTTAGGCATTCTTCTCCTTGTCATGGATTACTAAGTATTTTATTCTAGCTGAAGGATAATTGAAGTTTTGGTTCTTCCAGAATTGTGAGATCTAATTAATCTTCATTGTTCTTTTGTTCTTTATGATTTATATATCTTCTATGTTTCTTTATATTATTGTTTTGATTAGTTGATACAAAAAGTGCTCGTTGTTCAATTGTCAAAATAATATACTGCCATTTTAGAACTTTAAATCCGTAATTGTTTAAATGTTTTAATAATAGTGGTAAAATAACATAATTGATGTTATGAAGATATATAATCTAGTCTAAATGAACCGAGCTTATGTGTTTGTTGGCTAGACTTGGTCATCTCTTTAATTATTAATGCTGTTGGTAAATTAAATCCCAAGAGCTTGTTTAGGGTTGTTTATTAGGAAGAGAAGTAATCAAGGAGCTTGTTTTGATTATCGAGGAAGTAAAGAGAGATAGGTTATTAGAGCTTATTAATAACCATAGCCAGTTTAGTCAAGAATAAAAAAAAAAAACTATCTTTGAATCAATGATCAATTCACTGAATCAAAATTGAGATTATACCTTTGGCAAGATATTTGTCTTGAATTGATTTCTTATTAAACTGTCTTTCTTTTAATAATTAAAATTGCATCTTTCTAGATTGTGTTATATTTTTTTATTTTAAACCCCTTTTTATTTTCTATTACTTGCTTTAAATAAATCTAACCAATCCCTATGGAGACGACCTTGCTCATCACTACTACAATTTATATATCTAAGAGCAGGAATTATTATTATTTGTTGGATTCAACACCCATCAAATTTTTGGCACTGTTGCCAGGGATTGGTGTTAAATAGATTTATTTTCATGCCTTATTCTTCTTGCACAGATGAACTCCAATACGATCTTGAGATTGAGAAAACAACTCGACAGTTGAAGAAGGAAGCTAAATTACGTGACAAACAAGCATCTTCATCTTCATCCCCCAAAGTGAATTTAGCCCTTTACCTGGTTAATTCATCCAGCGACTCTAAAATAGAAAAAGAAGAAGATATAGAAGAAATGATGGCTAATAGAGAGAGAACTTTGAGGGAACTGGCTGCACTTGATGTAAATCAGTAGCCATTATGCATTGAATACCCTGCTTTGGACGCGTCTTTTGAATTAAAATCTGGTCTGATCCATTTGCTGCCTACTTTTCGTGGTCTTGAGAATGAAGATCCTCGTAAGCATCTGAAAGAATTCCATGTGGTATGTTCAAGCATGAAGCCACAGGGAGTTTCCGAAGAACAGATCAAATTGCATGCCTTTCCATTTTCGTTGACCAAATAAGCTAAGGATTGGCTATTTTATTTGCTCCTGGTTCTATAACAACACGGACAGAGATGGTAAGATTGTTCCTTGATAAAGTTTTCCCTGCCTCACGAGCTGCTAGCATTAGAAGGGAGATTTATGGAATTAAACAGAAAGATATGGGACCCTTCATGAGTATTGGGAAAGGTTCAAGCAACTGTGTGCGAGCTGCCCTCAACACGAAATTTCTGAACAACTCCTCATTCAATATTTCTATGAAGGTTTACTACCCATGGAAAGGAAAATGATGGATGCAGCTAGTGGGGGCACTATAGTGAATAAAACTCCTCATGACGCTAGAGAGCTAATCTCCATCATGGCTGCCAACTCACAACAATTCAGATTTAGACAAGACATATCTCCAAGAAGAGTGAATAAGGTAAGTATATCTTCTCTTGAGAATCAAATATCCAATTTGACTTCCCTTGTTCAACAATTGGCTGTAGGAAATATGCAACAAGTGAAGGTTTGTGGGATTTATGCTGCAATTAGACACCCAACTGACATGTGCCCTACACTTCAAGATGATTCCTGTGAGTATGCTAATGCAATTGGAGGGTTCCCAGGTCCACTACAAAGGAAGTATGATCCTTACTTAAATAGTTACAACCCAGGATGGAAGGATCATCCTAACTATAGTTATGGAACAAGACCACCAAATTTCCAGCATTTTCAAGCTAGACAGTCCATCCCACCACAACAGCCCTCTTCGAAGCCAGGTATGTCTTTAGAAGAAATTGTTAAATCACTTGCAACTAACACATAACAATTTCAACGGGAGACAAGAGCAAGTATCCAACATCTGGAGAATCAAATGAGTCAATTGGCATCTTCTATGAGTAGACTAGAATCTCAAGGTAAATTGCCTTCATAAACTGTTGTTAACCCAAAACAAAATGCCAATGCAATTACCTTGAGAAATGGGAAGGAGTTGGAGGAGCCCAGCAAAAAGGCACATGGATGCCTCTTAGAAGAAGAAGCTAAAAAAGAAGTGGTTCCCCAATCTCAAGCGGACAAGCCTAGAGGACTTAACAGTGAACAACCAAAGGCATTGGTGGCAAATCCTCCTTTTCCTACTAGAGTAGCTAATTCCAAGAAAGAAAAAGAAGAGAAGGAGATTCTTGAGACTTTCCAAAAGGTTGAGCTAAATACTCCTTTACTTGGCGCAATTAAACAAGTACCGTGCTATGCTAAATTTCTCAAGGAGCTGTACACCAATAAGAAAAAATTGAAAGGTAATGAAAAGATAAGTATGGGAGAGAACGTTTCAGCTATCCTCCAGAAGAAATTACCACCTAAATGCAAGGACCCAAGTATGTTTACTATTCCCTGTAAACTAGGAAATGTTAGGATTGAGCAAGCAATGTTAGATCTAGGAGCTTCAATAAATGTCATGCCTCTTTCTATTTATTCATCTTTGAATGGTGGTCCATTAAAAGAAATAGGCGTGATTATTCAACTTGCTGATAGATCTAATGTATACCCTGAGGGAGTTTTGGAAGATGTTTTAGTATAAGTTAATGAATTAGTTTTTCCTACGGATTTTTATGTGCTTGATATAGAAGACGAAGACTCCTCTAATTCGTCACTAATTTTGTTAGGAAGGCCATTCCTAAAAACATCTAAAACAAAAATTGATGTGCATGATAGTACACTCACTACAGAATTTGATGGTGAAATTATTAAGTTCAATATCTATGATGCCATGAAATATCCTAGGGATTTATCTTTTGTTTTTGTTATGGATGTCATTGACCCTCTAGCATAAGAAACTTTTGATTTGATTGATGATGATAAGCTAAAATTTGCACTTAAAAGAAGTTTCATTCTTAAAGGGTTACAGAATTTCATGAAGCAGTTTGTATTAGAGTCCGACTTGCAAAACACAATCCATAAATCGGAATCACTTAACTTGTAAGGTATGGATTGTCTTATATTAAGCAACCTTCCTCTTACACAAAACTTCTTCCTTCCATTGTGCAGGCACCAAAATTAGAATTGAAACCCCTACCAAATCATTTGAAGTATGCGTTTTTGGGAGAAGAAGAAAGCCTTCTAGTGATAATCTCTAATAAACTATGCACTTTAGAAGAAGAAAAGTTGGTTTGGTTGCTTAGAGAGCATAAAGAAGCTATTGGATGGACTATAGCTGATATTAAGGGAGTGAGCCCTTCTACATGCATGCATAAGTTATTGTTCGAGGAAGGTTGTAAGCCTTTTAGAGAGGCCCAGCGTCGATTAAATCCACCTATGATGGAAGTGGTAAAGAAAGAGGTTTTGAAACTTCTTGATGCCGATATGATTTATCCAATTTCAGATAATAAGTGGGTAAGTCTAATTCAAGTTGTGTAAGAGCCGCCCCATCCCTGTACTATGTATTTCATTTAATGAGAAATTTAGGAACGATTTGATGCATTTAGTGCAAAATTCGAGGAACACAGGCACATACACGGCCGTGTGTATGGCTGTGTACTGCCTAGACTGTGCGCGTGCATGAAGCCGTGTAATTGAACATGGCCGTGTAGGTAAGACACAGCCAAGTATATGCCCGTGTAGGTAGCCGTGTACCATCTGCACTGTGCACGAACATAAGGTAGCACGAGTGAACAGGGTCATATTAATAAACACGACCAAGTACACAGCTGTGTAAGCGACCGTGTACTGATCAGGTTGTTGAGATGTCAGCAGACGTGATGGGAAAACATGGCCATGTAGAGTGACACGACCAGGTGCACAACCGTGTGTGACGCCGTGTACCAGTCGAAAAATAAAATTTTCGGAGACACGCCCGTGTATGGGACCGTGTGCTAATCAGGAAAATGAAATCTTTCCATGACACGGCCGTGTTTAGTAAAGACACGCCCGTGTAGCCTTGCACACGCCCGTGTAGGGAGCCGTGTAAGAGGCCGTGTAAATAGAAGAAAACCCTAGCAAAGAATACAATATCAGGAAAATGGTTTGGTTGACCTTTTCCCACCAAAAGACCAATAAAATGGGCTTAGCACATCCAAATTAGACAAGAGAGAGAAACTGCGTCGAAATGTCACGTGAGAACGCTTTGGTATGTGTATGCGAGAACAACACAGTGTAGACATAACCACAATATAGGAGATAAATGGAAACCTAGTGCAGAACGGGCTCTTAGATGATAAAAATCAACTAGAAATCATCAGTATAAAAATCAGACTCAGAAAATCTGATTTTCGGATAAAATTTGAGCACTGTCGAGAAAAGACTGAAAACCGCAGTATAAGACTAGACTACGAAAAGAGCAATATAGATGAATTCCCTTAACCCCAAAACCATGTATTCTAGTTGGAAAATCAGCTGACTTGCTGCAGTTAGAAACTCCAAAAGTGACAAATAAAATATTGAGGTGGTTGATGACACATTGTATAAACAATGCATAAATTTCACATCATCATTCCTTCCCCACCTTCTCCCTTAAATGGATGCCTACCATCTGAAAGATTGAGACTGAAATGAGCAGATTTTGTCCCCAAAATTAGCCTAAAGTTGGCTTGATTAATCAAGCTTAAGTTGGCTAAGTGGGATTAGGTTTTGCCTATAAAAGGAATGGCCATACCTTTGGGTTTAGTTTCCTCTTTTCACATTCTAAATTTCAGCTCACGTTTTCTCTCTCCCACTTGCTGCAATCGACCACTTCTCAGCCCTAAAACCACCTATTTTCAAGTTCAAACTCATGCCAAAAATATACCAAAAACAAATCCCTTCAAGTTCAGATTAAGAGGAATCATTTTCAAGTTGTTTCAAGTCTTTCAAAGGTAAGATTCTAGACTGATTTTGTGGTTTTAGTTCTTTGTTTTAAGTTAACGATTAAAAGAAAATATTTTGGTGTTTGTTAGTACAAGAACCAACCCCCATTCCTTGTGGTTTCCAATAGTCACTTTGTCACCTAAGCCTAAGTTCAAAGCACCAAAAGGTAACAACTGAAAAATCCTTGTTTTTGTGGTTAGTGATTTTTAAGTTTTGATCAAAGTCCTTTATGTGTATTTGTTTATGCACATGGATTGTAATAATTTTATTTTGAGCCCTTGAGTTCCTATTTTTAAGTTTATGTGGTTGTGATTATGTTTACAAAATTTTTTATGTGAGGTTAAGAGTGTAAAGTTTAGTAATGTGGCTGGACATAAAACAGTCCTCAAGATAGGCCACGGATTTTGGCCATTTCGACCCACTTAGGATCTGATTTTGGGATTTGATAAAACAAAATATTTTAAGGAAATTTTGTTATGGTCATTTTTACATCAAATAGCCTTTAGCCAAAAACGACATTAAGATAGGTGTTTCGAGTGTTTTTCACTCGGTACCCAAACTGGGAGCAAAACTGGGAACAGGACCCGACCCCAGACCACAGTCTCAATTTTTATTAAAAACAGACCCTTCAGATTTTGAACGGGCTTCGGGCTCAACACGAAAGTTGTAGATCTCGTCGAGACCTTAAGAACGACAGCACGTGTTTTAAAAATTACGCCGTTTCGGGCCTTAAACAGAGTCGTTTTCAAAGAAGTGTAAAACTGGAAGTTTTATAAAAAAAAACTGGGTACAAAGCCCACAGATTTAATGAAATTAGGAGCTGTTAGAGTTAGAATTAGGTTCCGAGATGAACATGAGATTTGTTCGTCTCGTCGAGGACGAAAACTTTTATGTTCGCTAAAATCGCAAATGAAGTCGTTTCGACTTAGTCCCAAAATAGTTTTCAAAAAGTGGTTCAAAACCACCTTTAAAATGCAAGTGTTAAGAATGCATTTTTCATACTTCAAATAAAGATGTATTTACAACGCTTTAAAATATGAACATGATTTTCATAAAAACGTCCCTCATCTCTAATGGAGTGGTAAATGGACGGGTTCCAAACACATAATTTTATCACGAAATTTTTATAAGTAAACCAAAACAATTTTCTTTTTAAATATTCAAAATAGTGAGGGTAGCTCGGTAGGCTACCGCACCAAGAGTGCTCTAATAGCCCGATAGGCTACTACACCAGTTGAGCCATAGTGGCCTGGTGGGCCACTGTACCAAAGAATAGTGGCCAAGAAGGCTACCACATCCAATAAGCAAGTAACCTGGCCGGTTACTATATACACTTTACGCTTAGTAATCCGATAGACCACCTAGTTGCCCATGCACGAGATAACCGGTCAGTTGACTGGTAGGCAACTAGTCAAGGACCGTGTTCTGTACAACACTGTGAGGAACGAAGATTGATCTGTCAAGAAGATAGTTAATCAAATGACGAAAGGAGATGGACATCAAATCCCCAGAATAGGCCATTAGGGTACCAATGGACCTCGGTACCACAAAGAAACGCGAGTAATAGTCCCTAACTGTAGTAGTGACTCATCAAAGGTGCTAATGAGATACGTTATTTATGACAAGTGGTAACCTGTGAGTTGATAAAGGTGCGAGTACAAGTCGAATTGCTTGCAATTAAGTAAGTACAACTCCGCCTACAGTATGAATGAAATGATGTTAAAATAATGTTTAATGTATGTTAAGTATCCTATGCTATGTACACGTCGATGCATAGCATTTTAAGAGCATGTAGTTTCACAATCAAATAGATTGATGAAAGAGCAAGATAGAAGCCATACGTCCCTGCCGCGTAAGCCTTGAGATAGCTTAGAAAAGCACATGGCTAGAAGAGATAAGCAAGATGGAATTTAATAGGCGTGTCGTACCGGCTCTTTCCGTTGAAAGGGTTTTCAGAGTTAAAGTAAGAGAAGGCAGAAAGTTGAGCATCCGTTGATGGCTCTCTGGCCTATTTAGTAACCTCAGCATTATCGTTGGTCTGCGCGCATTCGGTACTGATATAGGGGCCCAAAGTAGACAAGATAAAGAAAAAGAAGATGTTGAAGTATAAATGAACATAGCTGGATCATGCATTGATCACTGTATGCATTAGATCTCTATGCTTCTAATTTCCATAGGTTGCATTCAATCTATGATATGCTATGTTATGCATTCAATATGTAATGATGTGTTTTATGATATGATAAATGATGCTATGATATATGGTATGTTATATAGTATTTGTGATAACTGGTGTGCTCACATGATTTTAAGTACGTGTATGTTTAAACATGTTTTGCGGTAAACTTGTTGTACTTACTAGGCGCAAAGCTCACAAAGTGTGTTCATGCTGTAGGTAAGCATCCTATGGCTTAATTACCTATGGACTATAGGAATAAAATCGATAAAAACGTATTAGAGTGGAGCAGTAGAACAATAAAAATTTTTCAAGATCGTTAAATATCTCATGATGTCATATATAATAAACCAACAACAATTTAAACTCATACCTCAAGAACGCCAATCTGTAGGAGGAGAATGATCGGAGGTCTTCAATTAACTAGCCTTCTCTACTATTCTCTAATTCCTGAATGGCTGAGTGTGCGGGCACTCTGAACCTCAGTTGGTATGCTAGCACTGCTAGTCTTCTTCCGACCACCCAGATCTCGAAAGAACTTATTGTCACGATGAGTTATGCAACAATAAGCCTGCTCACCTAAGAGTCTATGGTCTGAGAGAACTAGAGTGGTAGGACCTCTATTTATAGACTTGCATGAGGTGATCCTCTGAATTCGAATTGGATTAGGAGAAGATTTTCTTCCTTATCCATAATAAAAATCTAAATTTATTAAGCCTTATCCAACCAAAAAAGATTCGACCACTGTATGGATTTTTCATTCAAAAGTCAAACAGTATTTTAACTAGAATTTTATCTCCTCATTCCCTCATAAAAATCGATTCCTTTTTGTGCCTAAAACATGACTAGATTTGGCGTAAAGCTCACAAAGTGTGTTCATGCTGTAGGTAAGCGTCCTATGGTTTAATCACCTATGGACGATGATGGCGGTGGAGGCGGATGTGAGGGGAGGTTGTGGACATACCGCGATTATTCTTCCGCATAATATTTTGAGTAAACAGCATTTGTAAATAGTAATGTTAAAGAGTACATTTTGAAACAGTTATCGTTAAGTGGTATTTACGCTTGGTAATCGTTAAACATATTTTTGAAGGGTAATTAAAGATTGTATTATATGTAAATAGTAAATACGTGTGTAACGAAAAAAAAAAAATCCCTAATATTTCGTATCAAATCTAATATAAGTTGTATGTAAGTATTAGTATTAGTTGAAGAAAGAAAGTTTTCAATGATGGTTTGGGCCACTGTGGGCACGGGTCGCCATAGTTGGTATCAGAGTGATTTCCTACCACCCTACCTCACATCGCCGAACACCTGCCTCATCTGTCTAAGCAAGTTAGCTTTTGTTTTTAAATATTAGTATATAAGTTGACGTTTAAGTTGTAGTAGAAGGATGGCTGCACCAATTGACCCCCGGCAGATACAAGAGGACCAAGAAGCAAGCATAGCCTTTGCTGCCATGCGACCGCACACATATGACGATAGCAATCCATACGAACTCCCCTACTGGCTTCATCACATGGAGGCAATCTTCAAAGGGTGCCATATCCTACCCCGTTTATAGGTGGTAATGGCCAGTAGCCGATTGCGAGGACCAGTAATGACATGGTGGAACGATCGACATAGGATCAGGGGTCTAGCGATGCAGTGGGCTGAATTCTGCCAAGATCTTCGCAACTCCGATAGCCCAGCTAAGGATGCAGACATCTGGGATGATATGTATGAGAGGACATATCAGATCCTCTCTGACATTTGGGACATTTATGAGGGAAAGACTATGATACACTACTGTTAGTGATTTTTAGACGCCATGTTACCGAGCATCCCTGTAGACAAGCCTTTTGCGGAGGTGACGGACCTACTTTGGAGAGGGATCCCATGGTACGTAAGAGACCTCGTCCAGTATCCCCCGTCACATGAGAACCTATGACGCCGAGTTAGAGATATAGTAGACGCTGAGTGAGTGGCACTTAACCCTGACCTGGCAAACGCAGCACCTCAACCAGCCAATGAAGGATTCATGGCTGAACCGTAGCCAGCAGTACCTGAAGACAATAGAGATCCGATGGCAGGCCCCGGGCCAGTTCCTCAGTCTCCCGAGCACTAGATAGATGAAGACGGTGATGAGACCATCCCCGATGCTCGACCTAACAATGAGGAGGAGGAGATCCCCAACCACATTAGTGACGATGAAGCGGTAGAGATGTATGAGCCCCAGGTTATTATTGCCAGTGATGACGAAGGTAGTATTATTTATGGAGACGAAGATGAAGATCCCGAGGAGTTCCCCCTGAGTGACAGTGAGGATGAGGAAATGTCAGACGCCGAGTCTGCAATATCTTCGGAATAATAGGGACCTTTCACACGGGAATATTGTTTTGAAAATGTATAGGAGAACAGTAACTCCCCTGTCTGACTTAGAATATGTACTTTTGGGACTGTATTATGGGAAGTGTGTATCACTCCACCAAGCTAGAAGTTGTACACGTTTTGTTGTATATATATGTATTATGGAATATTTGGTGAAAGTAAGTATTATTTTGCCCTAGAGGCCAGAACTTGACTTTTCCACAAATAAGACCAAAGACTAATGAGGAGTGCAGGACGGTTCTTGACACTCAATGGATGTCTCAAATACGATGCGGTAATCGTATTAGATGTCACAAGAGCAAGAAAGGAAGAGAAAGATATAACACACGTATTTTATCGACGATGTTTAAGTTAAGAATATGATATGTAATATGAGTCCCAAGTACAAGATTTAAAAGACTTATGTTCTCATTTTCTGTTATGTGATAGGGTTACGTAGGCGAAAATGACAAGACCAAGAGCCCGTAACAACCAAGCTACGCGAGATGACGAACTGCTTACACGTCTTGCAACAATGCAAGAAATTATGGTTAACCAACAACAGGAGCTCAACCAGCTCAAGGAGCAAATGAACCAGCAACGATAGGCACCACAACCGGTGGAGGTGCCGACTCAAATAGCTTCAACAACCCCCAACACACCTAGAGAGCAGGTGGTCCCACTAGTCCAGACCCCACCAGCACCACCAACCATGGCTACTCTCGCAGTGGCCAATGTCTAGGTGCCAGCTTCGAGAGATGGTGACTTATATGAACGATTTAGGCGCTTGAAGGTGCCAAAATTCGAGGGGACAATGAACCCTATTGAAGCAGATGATTGGCTAACCGACGTCCAGGTCATTCTAGACCTTATAGGGCTAACAGAAAGGGAAAAAGTGTTATGTGCATCCCTCGCCTTACACAAAGGAGTGCATCAATGGTGGAAAACCATGGCAATCAGGAGGGACATCAACACAATGAATTGGGCAGACTTCATTGCTGAATTCAAGGAAATGTATTTTAACGACGAAGCCTTAGCCGTGCAGTAAGATGAATTCAACAACTTACGCCAAGGTAACATGACAGTCATGGAGGCCATAAGAAAGTTTGAACAATTGGCTTGACTTTGTCTAGATATAGTACCGAGTAAGAAGGAAAAGGTCCATAGGATGCTAAAGATGTTCCAGACAGACATCGCCGTCCAAGTTTGTAGTGGCAGCCATAGCTCCGCTACTGTGGCTGAATGCGTCAGTAGGGCCATTAGAGCTGAGTACTGGTTGGCCCAGGAAAAGGAGAGGAGGGCCTAGCTTTCCAAGGCAAGAAGAGATTAGAAGAATCAGTCAAGGCAATTCAAGGGAAGGCCCACTCCCGACTCATAGCACAAAGGACAGAATACAGGGACCAGCCAACACTACCAACAGCCCAACCAAAATAATAAGAGAAAAGGGAATCTAAGTAACCAAGAGCAACAGAAGAGTTTCCCCCAGAAGAAGAACAACCGTGGGGAAAATAGTAATCAGCAATCACTATGCCCGAAGTGCAGGAAAAACCACTCAAGAGAATGCCGCCTAGGCACTAGCAGCTACTACATATGTGGCAAGGAAGGCCACATTACAAAGTACTGCCGCTCGAACCCTTAAAATCAATAAAGCCAAGCTCATGCCATAGGAGGACAGCTACATGCTGTCCAAGCAAGAATTAAAGGCCCCTCCATCAACCAAGGTAGATTAGAAGCTCCAAAGACGCAGGGGAGAATCTACATGTTCACTAGAAAGGACGCAGAAGCCGGAACTTTCACCATGGTGACAGGTCAGTTTTTTGTCGCCAACACCACTACATCCGTTTTATATGATTCTGGAGCTACACATTCATTCACATCGACAAAGTTTGCTAGGAAGATAAGCCAGGTTGTAGATAGAATGAAACAAACTTTTCAAATTGCCCTTCCCTCCGGAGAAGTTTTGTTGTCTAATTACTGGCTATGCCACATACCAGTAATTATTTGCAAACGGGAGCTGAGCATCGACCTGATCATCCTCGACATGCACGACTACGACGTAATTATACGAATGGAATTCCTCACCAAGTACCATGCTGTCATAGATTGCCGAAGACGAGAAGTTACCTTCGAGCCGGACGGACATGAGAAGTTTGTATACGAGGGTTTATCATTAAAATGACCTCGGACGATGATTTCTACTACGAAGGCCCACAAGCTTCTATCAAGTGGATGTAGTGGTTTCCTTACCCACCTCATAAACATGTCTCAAGAAGTCAAAACAACACTAGATAGTGTACCTTTAGTTCGAGAGTTTATGGAAGTGTTCCCCGAAGATCTCCCAGGACTTCCACCAGAGTGAGAGATTTCATTCAAAATTGAGCTATTGCCAGGATCAGCCCCTATATCTAAGGCCGTGTCTAGAATGGCCACGACAGAGTTAAAGGAGCTTCAAACAGAGTTGAAGGATCTGATGGACAAAGGATTCATCCGATAGAGCTGTTCACCATAGGGAGCACCTGTATTATTCGTTAAAAAGAAGGAAAGGACCCTGAGAATGTGGATCGACTATAGGGAGCTGAACAAGATCACGATCAAGAACAAGTATTTGTTGCCTTGAATCGATGATCTATTCGACCAACTCTGAGGCGCTGCCATATTTTCAAAAATCGACCTACTATCCGAGTATCATCAACTACGAATTCGTGATGAAGATGCACCCAAGATGGCTTTTTGAACATAGTATGGACACTATGACTTCCTCGTCATGTCATTTGGACTGACGAACATGCCTACAGCTTTCATAGACCTGATGAACCGTGTCTTCAAGGAATTTTTGGACAAGTTCGTCATTATATTCATTGACGACATACTTGTGTATTCTAAGACAAAGGAGAAGCATGAGGAGCATCTAAAGGTCGTTCTACTCAAGTTAAAGGAGCATCAGCTATTCACCAAATTCTCTAAGTGTGAATTTTGGCTGGAGAAAGTCCACTTCCTTGGTCATGTGGTCTCCAAGGAAGGAGCATCTGTAGACTCAGCGAAGGTTGAAGTAGTTAGCAACTGGCCAACTCTGAAGAATGTAACGGAAATCCGTAGTTTCCCCGGTTTAGCAGGCTAATATCGACGCTTCATGAAAGGATTCTCAAAGCTAGCCGTACCACTCACAACACTAACAAAAAAGGAGAAGAAGTACGAATGGACTGATAAATGCAAGAAAAGCTTCCAAGAGTTAAAGAATAGACTCATGAGTGCTCCAATTTTGACCATACCGGATGTGACACAAGGGAATTTTGTGATCTACAGTGACGCGTCCAAGACTGGGCTAGGAGCTGTACTTATACAGAATGGTAGAGTAGTCACGTACACTTCGGGACAACTCAAGAACCACAAAGGGAATTACCCGACACATGACTTAGAGCTAGCAGCAGTCATCTTTGCACTCAAAATATGGAGGCACTACTTATATGGTGTTAAATACGAGATCTACACAGACCACTAGAGCCTCAAGTATATCTTCACGTAGAAAGAACTTAACATGAGACAACAAAGATGGTTGGAATTGGTAAAGGATTATGATTGCGAAATCCTATATCACCCAGGAAAAGCCAATAAGGTGGCCGATGCACTGAGTCAGAAACACTCTTCAACGCTCGCAACAATTCACGTTTTACCGGAAACACTGCAAAAAGAGCTACACAGTGGAGAAATTAAGGTCTTAATGGGGAGATTGTCTAAAATGACTCTCCAATCAACCCTTTTAGAGGAAATCAAGGCCGGTCAAGACATCAATTTGACCCTAGTCAAGCTTAAAAGGGAGGTGATAGAGGGACAAGATTCAGAATTTTGAGTCTCTAGGAATGGCATACTCTATTTCAAAGATAGGGTATATGTTCCGAAGGATGAAGAACTCAAGAAAAAGATCTTATCCGAAGCTCATGACACACCATACTCGGTACATCCAGGAGTGAATAAGATGTACCAAGACCTAAAGGCAAGCTTTTGGTGGCCAGGAATGAAGAACGATGTCGCCAATTTTGTAGCAAAGTGTCTAACCTGCCAAAGAATCAAAGTAGAGCATCAGCGGCTGGGAGGAGAACTACAAAAGATTAAACTACTGGAATGGAAATAGGAGCAAGTTACGATAGATTTTGTGGTCGGATTGCCTAGAATTTCAAACAGAAATGATGCCATCTGGGTAATTGTAGACCGATTAACGAAGTCAGCCCAATTTTTAGCTATAAAGCTGAGCTACTCAGTGGAGAGGTTAGCCGAAATGTATGTGGCCCAAATAGTAAGACTCCACAGTGTACCGAAGTCGATCATTTTAGATCATGATGGACGCTTCACTTTGAGATTTTGGCAAAGCATTCAAGCGTTAATGGGCACCAAATTAAAATTCAGCACAGCTTTCCATCCTCAAACGGATGGCCAGTCTGAGAGAACCATCCAGACGCTAGAAGATATGTTGAAGGCTTGTGTCCTAAACTTTAAGGGAAATTGGGACCAGAAGCTACCCTTGATAGAGTTCTCGTACAATAACAACTACTATTCCTCGATTGGGATGGCGCCGTATGAGGCACTCTATGGAAGGAAATGCAGATCTCCATTGCATTAGCATGAAACTAGAGAGAAACAGCTCACCAACACGGACTTCATCAAAAGCACAACAGAAGACGTGAAGCTCATACAAGAGAGACTGGATACAGCTCATAGCCGCCAGAAGAGCTACACAGATAAACGATGGAGGCCTCTCGAATTTCAAGAAGGTAATAGTGTTTTCCTCAAGGTGGCACCTATGAAAGAGATGATGCGCTTTGAGAAGAAAGGAAAGCTCAGTCCTAGATACATAAGACCTTTCGAGATTCTTGAGAAAGTTATGAAGTTGGCTTATAGATTAGCCCTTCCTCCTGAATTGGCCTCGGTACATAATGTCTTTCACATTTCCATGTTGAAGAAGTACGTGCCAGACAGTTCCCACATTCTGAGTCAGGAACCAGCAGAAGTACATGCTGACTAACGTACGAGGAGAAACTTGTGCAGATTTTAGCCAGAGAAGACAAAGTCCTTAGAAACAAAGTCATTCCACTTGTAAAGGTGTTGTGACAGAACCACAACTTAGAAGAAGCTACATAGGAACAGGAAGAGGATATGAGAAGAAACTTTCTGAATTTATTCTAATTTTCGAGGACGAAAATTTTTGTAAGAGGGGTAGGTTGTAAGGGCTGTCCCATCCCTGTACTATAAATTTCATTTTATGAGAAATTTAGGAATGATTTGATGCATTCACTGCAAAATTCGAGAAACACGGGCACATACACGGCCGTGTACTGCCTAGACTGTGCGCGTGTATGAAGCCGTGTAATTGAACATGACCGTGTAGGTAAGACACGACCAGGTACACGCCCATGTAGGTAGCCGTGTACCATCTGCACTGTGCATGAACATAAGGTGGCACGAGTGAACAGGGTCATATTAATGAACACAGTCAAGTACACGACCGTGTAAGCGACCGTGTACTGATCGGGTTATTGAGATGTCAGCGGACGTGTTGGTGAAACATGGCCATGTAGAGTGACACGCCCAGGTGCACAGCCATGTGTGACGTCGTGTACCGGTTGAAAAATAAAATTTTCTGAGACACGGCTAACGTGAATCAAACAAGCAAAGTTGACGTTTTTGGCATGAATCTTAAACGTGGAACTGATTGCAAGAAAATGTTTACTTTCCTTATTTTATTTTGTTTCCTTTTCTTTTCTTTGACTTTAAGGGGGGCGTGTAAATGGCTGATTATGAAGCTAATTAATTTGTCAACTTTCCTTTTATTGTTTTAGGGGTGAATTAAGTGTAAGTTTCCATACTTTCATTTTAGGAATATTAGGAGAATATTAGGGGAATATTAGGAGAATATTACGGGAATATTTCATTTAGTTTCCATTTTATTTTAGGGTATATTTTGAGAATATTCTAATAATTCATGCCTATAAAAAGGCATCCACAAGCAATGAAAAATAATCAACAGTTTTATTCACAAATTTGAGAGTTAAATTTCTCTTTGGTTCTTTGAGAGCTATTTCGAACTTATCGGAGTTTTCCGTGGCGTTCACCATCAACTTATCAAGCGGCTTTCCATCACCGTTTGTGGCATCTGCGTTATACCAAGGTTCTTGTTTCACAATAAGCAACGGGTTGAGGTCATCTTATACCGAGGTTCTTGTTTTTGTTGAAGCAACGGGTCGAGGTTCCACCCAAAGCCTGAGTCTTAAAACGATCTCGGGGTCCTAATCTTGACGGGTCTCGTTAATCTTGACGGGGTATACTTATTGTTTCTTGGCGGGTTCTTGGTGAATTATTATTGGAAATTTGTTTAGTTTAAAAAGAACCGTAAGATATCAACGAGTGGAAAAAGGGCAAGAGTAGTGAGCATATTAGAAGCAATCATGTCTCACAACAGTGAAAAGAGCATTGCCAGAGATACTACGGGGATGGCTGATCCAAAGGTGTTTATGAAGGCCATGGTGAGTGAGATGAGGCGTGTGATGAGGTTGGAATTAGGACAAGTGCATGAACGGTTGGAACGGATAGAAATTGCACGTTTGAAGCGGCGACAAAATGCTCCTAATGTGTGTAAGAGGGAAAGAGTTCAATCTTGGGGAGTGAGAGATGAAGGCAAAGAGTATTATGGGGCTGGCTTTGATAAAGAAGACGATCGAAATTCCGTTGTGGGTAATGGGAGACATGGAGGGCGATTTACAAGAGCTAGGAATCGAGAAGAAAACAATTTGGGTAGCATTAAGATGAAAGTTCCTCCAGTCCAAGGTAAAATCGTCTCTGACGATTTAAAGAAGCAGTTCGATTGGTGTGTCAACATGGATGGCTTTACCAATAAGTATTCACTCATGCTCAACGATCAACCAATCAGTTTTGTATCGCTGACACCACAATAAGTGTACGAAGATCAAGTGAGATTACAAAAAGAGAGTGAACAAAAGAAACGGAGTGAAAAAAAGAGCAACCAAAGGATAAAAAGTGAAGAAGAAAGTGAACAAAAGAAGGAAAGAGAAAAAGAAAGAGATAAAAAAATTGAAAATCAAAAAGAAAAAGAGAGGAAGGTTGGAAAAAGCAAGAGTGCCCAAGCTGAAAGGGGTTCGGCTTTGGTGGTGAGAGAAAAGGAGAGTGCGGCCTTGCAAAAAGAAAGCTGTGCGGCAAGAGTGAGTACGGTGAGAAGAGCGTTAATTTCGAGGCAGCCTATGCTGATACTGGTGTATAAAGAGGCATTTTTAAACACTCACGAGCTCGACCATTCTTTGCCTAGTTCTATAGTTTCTATTTTGCAAGAGTATGAGGATGTCTTTCCCGAAGAAACCCCACATGGGTTACCTCTAATTCGAGGGATTGAACATCAAGCAGACTTTATTCACGGAGCAACAATTCCAACTAGACCAGCCTATAGGAGCAATCTCGAGAAGACAAAGGAGCGTCGAAGTCACAAATTAGTTTTTAATCCCGGAGATTGGTTTTGGCTACACGTAAGAAAGATACGAATTCCGACACAAAGACGTTCCAAGCGATTTCCTAGAGGGGATGGACCTTTTTAAGTTCTCGAACGAATCGATGACAATGCATACAAATCCTTTTTAGGCGATGATTTGAGGACAAATCCTTCTCAAGAGGAAGGGAATGACGTGAATCAAACAAGCAAAGTTGACGTTTTTGGCATGAATCTTAAACGTGGAACTGATTGCAAGAAAATGTTTACTTTCCTTATTTTATTTTGTTTCCTTTTCTTTTCTTTGACTTTAAGGGGGGCGTGTAAATGGCTGATTATGAAGCCAATTAATTTGTCAACTTTCCTTTTATTGTTTTAGGGGTGAATTAAGTGTAAGTTTCCATATTTTCATTTTAGGAATATTAGGAGAATATTAGGGGAATATTAGGAGAATATTACGGGAATATTTCATTTAGTTTCCATTTTATTTTAGGGTATATTTTGAGAATATTCTTGTAATTCATGCCTATAAAAAGGCATCCACAAGCAATGAAAAATAATCAACAGTTTTATTCATAAATTTGAGAGTTAAATTTCTCTTTGGTTCTTTGAGAGCTATTTCGAACTTATCGGAGTTTTCCGTGGCGTTCACTATCGACTTATCAAGCGGCTTTCCATCACAGTTTGTGGCGTCTGCGTTATACCAAGGTTCTTGTTTCACAATAAGCAACGGGTTGAAGTCATCCTATACCAAGGTTCTTGTTTTTGTTGAAGCAACGGGTCGAGGTTCCACCCAAAGCCTGAGTCTTAGAACGATCTCGAGGTCCTAATCTTGACGGGTCTCGTTAATCTTAACGGGGTTCGCATCAACAGCCATGTTGAACAAAGACACGCCCGTGTAGCATGCACACGTCTGTGTATGGGACCGTATGTGGCACCGTGTGCTAATTGAGAAAATGAAATCTTTCCATGACACGGCCATGTTTAGTAAAGACACACCCATGTAGCCTTGCACACGCCCATGTAGGGAGCCGTGTAAGAGGCCGTGTAAACAGAAGAAAACCCTAGCAAGGAATACGATATCGGAAAAATAGTTTGGTTGATCTTTTCCCACCAAAAGACTAATAAAATGGGCTTAGCATGTCTAAATTAGTCAAGAGAGAGAGACTGTGTCGAAAATGTCACGCGAGAACGCTTCGGTATGTGTATGCGAGAACAACACAGTGTAGACACAACCACAATATAGGAGATAAATGGAAACCTAGTGTAGAATGGGCTCTTAGACAATAGAAACCAACTAAAAATCATCAGTATAAAAATCTGATTCATAAAATCTGATTTTCGGATAAAATTTGAGCACTGTCGAGGAAGGACCGAAAACTGCAGTATAAGACTGGACTGTGAAGAGAGCAACACAGATGAATTTTTTTAA
Source organism: Antiaris toxicaria (assembly GCA_035233585.1). Taxonomy (NCBI): domain Eukaryota; kingdom Viridiplantae; phylum Streptophyta; class Magnoliopsida; order Rosales; family Moraceae; genus Antiaris; species Antiaris toxicaria. Next base: position 28,970,787 of record CP141157.1, read on the forward strand.
CCTCAAAACCATGTATTCTAGCTGGAAAATCAGCTGACTTGCTGTAGTTAGAAACTCCAAAAAGTAACAAATAAAATATTGAGTTGGTTGATGACACATTGTATAAACAATGCATAAATTTCACATCACCGTTCCTTCCCCAACTTCTCCCTTAAACGGACGCCTGCCATCTGAAAGATTGGGACTGAAATGAGCAGATTTTGTCCCCAAAATTAGCCTAAAGTTGGCTTGATTAATCAAGCTTAAGTTGGCTAAGTGGGATTAGGTTTTATCTATAAAAGGAATGGCCATACCTTTGGGTTTAGTTTCCTCTTTTCACACTCTAAATTTCAGCTCACATTTTCTCTCTCCCCCTTGCTGCAACCGACCACTTCTCAGCCCCAAAACCACCTATTTTCAAGTTCAAACTCTTGCCAAAAATATACCAAAAATAAACCCTTTCAACTTCGAATTAAGAGGAATCATTTTTAAGTTGTTTCAAGTCTTTCAAAGGTAAAATTCTAGACTGATTTTGTGGTTTTGGTTCTTTGTTTTAAGTTAACGATTAAAAGAAAATATTTGGGTGTTTGTTAGCATAAGAACTGACCCTCATTCCTTGTGGTTTCCAACATTCACTTTGTCACCCAAGCCTAAGTTCAAAGCACTAAAAAGGTAACAACCGAAAAACCCTTGTTTTTGTGGTTAGTGATTTTTAAGTTTTGATCAAAGTCTTTTATATGTATTCGTTTATGCACATGGGTTGTAATAATTTTATTTTAAGCGCTTAAGTTCTTATTTTTAAGTTTATATGGTTGTGATTATGTTTACAAAATTTTTTACGTAAGGTTAAGAGTGTAAAGTTTAGTAATGTGGCTGGACATAAAACTGTCCTCAAGATAGGCCACGAAGTTTGGCCATTTCGACCCACTTAGGGTCTAAATTTGGGATTTGATAAAACATGATATTTTAAGGAAATTTCGTTATGGTCGTTTTTGCATCAAATAACCTTTGGCCAAAAATGACATTAAGATAGGCGTTTCGAGTGTTTTTCACTTGGTACCTAAACTGGGAGCAAAACTGGGAACAGGACCCGACCCTAGACCACAGTCTCGATTTTTATTAAAAACGGACCCTTTAGATTCTGAACGGGCTTCGGGCTCAACATGAAAGTTGTAGATCTCGTCGAGACCTTGAGAACGACCCATGCGTGTTTTAAAAATTAGGCCGTTTCAGGCCTTAAACAGAGTCGTTTTCAAAGAAGTGTAAAACTGGAAGTTTTGTAAAAAAAAAAAAAATGGGTACAAAGCCCACAGATTTAATGAAATTAAGAGCTGTTAGAGTTAGAATTAGGCTCCAAGATAAACATGATATTTGTTCGTCTCGTCGAGGACAAAAACTTTTATGTTCGCTAAAATCACAAACGAAGTCGTTTCAACTTAGTCCCAAAACAGTTTTCAAAAAGTGGTTCAAAACCACCTTTAAAATGCAAGTGTTAAGAATGCATTTTTCATACTTCAAATAAAGATGTATTTACAACGCTTTAAAATATGAACATGATTTTCATAAAAACGTCCCTCATCTCCAACGGAGTGGTAAATAGACGGGTTCCAAACACATAATTTTATCATGAAATTTTTATAAGCAAACCAAAACAATTTTCTTCTTAAATATTCAAAATAGTGAGGGTAGCTCGGTAGGCTACCACACCAAGAGCGCTCTAGTAGCCCGGTAGGCTACTACACCAGTTGAGTCATAGTGGCCTGGTGGGCCACTGTACCAAAGAATAGTAGCCAAGCAGGCTACCACATCCAATAGGCAAGTAACCTGGCCGGTTACTATACCCACTTTACACTTAGTAATCCGATAGACTACCTAGTTGCCCATGCGCGAGATAACCAGTCAGTTGACTGGTAGGCAACTAGTCAAGGACCGTGTTCTGTATAATACTGTGAGGAACGAGGATTGATCTGTCCAGAAGATAGTTAATCAAATGACGAAAGGAGATGGACACCAAATCCCCAGCCATTAGGGTACCAATGGACCTCGGTACCACAAAGAAACGCGAGTAATAGTCCCTAACTGTAGTAGTGACTCATCAAAGGTGCTGATGAGATACGTTATTTATGACAAGTGGTAACCTGTGAGTTGATAAAGGTGCAAGTACAAGTACAAATTGCTTGCAATTAAGTAAGTACAACTCCGCCTACAGTATGAATAAAATGATGTTAAAATAATGTTTAATGTATGTTAAGTATCCTATGCCATGCACACGTCGATGCACAGCATTTTAAGAGCATATAGTTTCACAATCAAATAGATTGATGAAAAAGCAAGATAGAAACCATACCTCCCTACGTCGTAAGCCTTGGGATAGCTTAGAAAAGCACATGGCTAGAACAGATAAGCAAGATGAAATTTAATAGGCGTGTCGTACTGACTCTTTCTATTAAAAAGGTTTTCAGAGTTAAAGTAAGAGAAGGCATAAAGTTGAGCATCCGTTGATGGCTCTCCGGCCTATTTAGTGACCTCAACATTACCGTTGGTCTACGCGCACTTGGTACTGATACAGGGGCCCAAAGTAGACAAGATAAAGAAAAAGAAGATGTTGAAGCATAAATGAACATAGCCGGATCATGCATTGATCACTGTAAGCATTAGATCTCTATGCTTCTAATTTCCATAAGTTGCATTCAATCTATGATATGCTATGTTATGCATTCAATATGTGATGATGTGTTCTATGATATGATAAATGATGCTATGATATATGGTATGTTATATGGTATTTGTGATAACTGGTGTGCTTACTTGATTTTAAGTATGTGTATGTTTAAACATGCTTTGCAATAAACATATTGTACTTACTACGCGTAAAGCTCACAAAGTGTGTTCATGCTGTAGGTAAGCATCCTATGGCTTAATCACCTATCGACTGTAGGAATAAAATCGATAAAAATGTATAAGAGTGGCACAGTAGAACAATAAAAATTTTTCAAGATCGTTAAATATCTCATGATGTCATATATAATAAACCAACAACAATTTAAACTCATACCTCAAGGACACCAATCTGTAGGAGGAGAATGATCGGAGGGCTTCAACCAACTAGCCTTCTCTACTATTCTCCAATTCCCGAATGGCTGAGTGTGCAGGCACTCTGAACCTCAATTGGTATGCTAGCACTGCTAGTCTTCTTTCGACCACTCAGATCTCTAAAGAACTTATTGTCAAGGTGAGTTATGCAATAATAAGCCTGCTCACCTAAGAGTCTATGGTCTGAGAGAATTGGAGTGGTAGGACTTCTATTTATAGACTTGCATGAGGTGATCCTCTAAATTCGAATTGGATTAGGAGAAGATTTTCTTCCTTATCCATAATAAAAATCTGAATTTATTAAGCCTTATCCAACCAAAAAAGATTTGGCTACTTTATGGATTTTTCATTCAAAATTCAAATAGGATTTTAACTAGAATTTTACCTCCTCATTCCCTCATAAAAACTGATTCCCTGTTGTGCCTAAAACATGACTAGATTCGGTTATTAAAGTGTGAAGAAAATCAAAATCCAAATAAGATTTTCTAGCTTGAATTTTATCTCATCCTTATCCAAATAAAACCGAAAATCTCCTTGAGATTTACTCTTAAAATTTTGGCCACTTTTAGGGAGGAGAGAATCCAAATTCAATTAGGATTGAAACTTAAATTTTTCCCTGCATCCTTATCCCCAAAAACTGAAAATATCTTGGAGGATTTTTCTCAACAAAATTCAACCAAGTTAGTTAGGATTGGGATTCAAAATTCAAGTAGGATTCAAACAAGATTTTCCTCTTTATAATCCAAATCAAATTCGAATTCTAGCCTTGTGGAATTTTCCACAAAGAATTCAAATTCCACTTAGACTATGATTCAAAATTTGAATTTCAAATTTCAAATTTCAAATTTCAAATTTCAAATTTCAAATTTTGAATTTCAAATTTGAATTTCAAATTCAAATTTCAAATTTCAAATTTCAAAATCCACAAACAATTGTATTTCAAATTCTTGTTCTCATGGATAATTTTCTACAACTCCAATCTAATCTCAAATAAAATCATGGCAACTTTATTTGGAGTTCGAATAATTATGTACTCTATTATCCAAAACAAAATCTGAATTCAACCGGAGAGAATCTTGTCCACCATCCTAATCCTATGTCAACACCATCCATGCATAATCAACTAGCCAATAGCATACTCAAATCAATTTGCCAATCATTAAGGAATTATGTGCAACTAGTAGAGGGACTAATTGGATATATATAATCAGGCTCCCGTGAATCCATATGATCATTATTCTTTACCGAACAACTCAATCATATGATCACTAATTTCAGAGTCACGCTACTATAAACCTGAAACTGAACTCCTAATTATATACTGTATTACATAAGCCTGTGACAAGATATTGTCCAATGACCTTGTTATGTATGCAGAACCCTCATATGATATCCATGATCAGCCTTAGGTCAAAGTCCATTTAATTCTACTGATCAGGCTATCTTAAAGTTTCATTATACTACCAAATAAGAAAATGATTATTCTCCATATGTGAATAAGAAGTCATCCGCCCAGCAGACGACCCAACGCCTTGTCCATTTTCACATCCAGTATAATGCCTTTAAGAGGATACCCTTAACTCCTTATTAGAGCTATGATTCCGATATCTATAAACAAGCCCTTCATCGTATACAAGTCATGCACCCAACAAACCAGTCTATAAGCTTACTACCTTTGAGACGCTTTAGCCATTGGAACATTAAAGTACAAAAGTCATATACATGAAGTAGTTCATTCACTCAGGATTAAGGTTACTATACAATGAACGTCAAAAGCAGATTGATACACTCATAGCGGACTACGTAGATCAATCACGCTTTAGTCCAATCTAATATGCCACCACCAAGCAACATATCTATGTTTTTACTTAGGAGTCTATGCTCCAGACAGTCAAGACAAACCGTCCCCACCATGGCTTTAGACAATATAATAGTCTTAACATGAGTTAGATGCTCGATCTAACCCCATAGATTACAGACCTTAGTTTAGACCGCTTACTTTAGAATATTGTCTTCTCGCATACAAAAAGTCCATTGCATGCAATGTTCTAACCGTTTTAATATAAGCAGTCAGGGAACCATATTTGCTTACATTTACTTTAACATGTAAATAGAATGAGGACATACAGCAATGTAATGAATAACCTCTATATATAATTTTATTATCCAATTCAAAATAAATACATCAAAATATCTTTAATGCTTAGGGCATTTCCTAACAATCTCCCACTTGCCCTAAGCCAGTAGATGTGCCATGTCACACATCCCCATCACCTCTACATGCCTCTCAATGCTTTTAGCCACCAAAGTCTTAGTAAAGGGATCAACAATGTTGTCCTCGAACGCGATCTTACATATATCTACTTGTCCTGTCTCCACGTGCCCTCTAATAATGTGATATATCCGATTTATGTGCTTGGTCCTCTTGTGGTGCCGAGATTCCCTTTTGTTGGCAATAGCCCCAGTGTTATCACAGTAAAGTGTGATAGGCTTGTCAACACTCGGAATAACCTCAAGGTCTCTAAAGAACTTGCGGAGCCAAACCGTTTCTTTAGATGCCTCAACCGCAGCCACATACTCAGCGTCCATTAGAGTCAGCTGTGCAACCCTAGTTCATGCTCCTCCACACAATGGTGCCTCCTCCGAGCAAGAACACTGATCCTGATGTCCATTTTCTTGAATCCTTGCAAGTCTAGAAATCTGAGTCCATATATCCTACGGGTGTTAGGTCCCCTCCAAAATACACCAGCATATAATCCCTCGTTCTCTTAAGATACTTGAGTATATGCTTTACTGCTTGCTAGTGCTTGGTTTCAGGATTCACTTGATATCGACTCACTATACCTATTACAAAACATATGTCTGGGCGAGTGCAAAGCATAGCGTACATAAGGCTACCCACAGCGAATGCATAAGGGACCTTACTCTTATGCTCTCTTTCTTCCAATGTCGTGGGATAGTCATCCAATGAAAGAGTTAGACCGGCAATGGAAGGTTGTGAACCTTTCTTTGCCTCTTACATTGCATATTTGTCAATTATTTTATCTATGTATGAAGCTTGGGATAACGCTATCATTTTGTTCTTTCGATCTCCGAAGAGATGAATGCTTAGAACATAATTAGCTTCTCCCAAGTCCTTCATGTCAAACTATTGGTGTAGCCAAAGCTTAACCGATGATAAGTTCCCTACATCATTTCCAATGAGTAGTATATCATTGACATAGAGTACCAGAAAGACCACTTTTTCATCCTTAATACGTTTATAAACACAGGGTTCATCAACGTTCTGCTCAAAATCAAATGTCTTGATCACTTGATCAAATCTTTGGTTCCATGAGCGGGATGCTTACTTTAATCCATAAATGGATCTAAGCAACTTGCAGACTTTCCGTTCTTGGCCTTTTGCCACGAACCTTCGGGCTGTATCATATTGATACATTCCTCAAGATGGCCTTTCAAGAATACCATCTTGACATCCATTTGCCAGATCTCGTAATCGAGAGCCGCAGCAATGGACAGAAGAATATGGATAGACTTCAGCATAGCAACAGGTGAAAAGGTTTCCTCGTAATCGATTTTAGCCTTTTGCATGTGCCCGTTTGCAACTTGTCTAGCTTTGAAAGTTTCCACTCTCCCTTCCATATCCTTCTTTCTTTTATAGACCTACTTGCATCCAATGGGTTTTATCCCATCCAGCAGATCTACAAGTTCCCAAACAGAGTTGGATTTCATAGAATCTATTTCATTGTTCATAGCCTGTTTCCAAGATTTAGAATCAACATTATTTATAGTTCATCATAGGTGACCGAATCATCCTCATGCTTATGAGCCTCAGCTTGGTATACCTCAGCATCATACATAAAGAAATTAGGTTTCTTTGAAACGCTCCCACTACGATGAGGCACCCTAAATTGTTGATCGTTTGCAGGTCTTTCACCAGAATTCGGACTTGCATCCAAGGCCAAAACCTGTGGAGCTGTTCTTTCACTCGATAACTCCTCTAACACCACTTTGCTTCGAGGCTTAAAGTCATTCATGTGACTTTCCTCCAAGAATGTCGCATGGGTTGAAACAATGACTTTTTGTTCCTTCGGGTTATAGAACAGACCTCCTTTAGTTCCCTTAGGATACCCTACAAACATGCACAATTCTGATCTTGGTTCCAACTTCTTCACATCCACATCCAGTACATGTGTCGGGTACCCCCATATTCTCATATGTCCAAGGGAGGGCTTCTTGCCATGCTACAATTCATACGGAGTCTTGGGAATTGATTTGCTTGAAACCTGGTTCAGAATATAGCACGCCATTTGTAAAGCATATCCCCAGAATGATAACGGTAGCGTTGAATAACTCATCATAGACCGTACCATATCCAACAAGGTCCTGTTTCTCGTTTCGGCTACACCATTCTGTTGTGGAGTACCAGGTGCAGCCAATTAGGATAATATCCCATTCTCTACAAGATGTCCTAAAAATTCGTCGGAAAGGTATTCACCACCTCGATCAGATCGAAGTGTCTTTATGGATTTATCCAATTGCTTTTCTACTTCCGTATGATACTCTTTGAACTTGTCAAAGGTTTCGCTCTTGCAATGCATCAGATACACATATCCATATCTCGAGTAATCGCCTATAAAGGAGACATAATACTCGAACCCTCCTCGTGCTGTGACATTTATGGTGCCACATACATCAGTGTGCACAATTTCTAAGAGTTCCTGAGCCCTAATACCCTTAGCTCCAAAAGACCTCTTAGTCATCTTACCCTCAAGACAAGACTCACATTGAGAAAGACGTACCTCCTCCAGAGATTCTAGAGGACCGTTTTTCACCAACCTTTGAATCCTATCTTGATTAATATGACCAAGTCTTAAATGCCAAAGATACGCCTTGTTAGAGTGAGAAACTTTCAACTTTTTAGAGTTATCTATTAATTCAGTGTCAAGCAGTGAGTACATCTTTGGTTTGATTAAATATGGGTTTCTATCCATCCATCCAAAACAGATAAAAGACTTATTTCTACGAATATCAACTCTTTTACTAAAAGAAACTGAATAAGAATCATTTATTAAACAAGCTACCGATATAAGGTTCCTCCTAAAATTAGAAACATAAAAACAGTCTTTTAAAAAAATAAACCTAAATTCATCAAAGTAAAGGTAAACATCTCCCACCACCAAGCTACTGTCTCCAATCCGCAACGAGAGGTTCCTATCATGTAGACTTCTTGTTTCCACGAACCCCTGCATAGAAACATAAACACGATTAGTGGTGCCCGAAATAATGACCCAAGTGTCTTTCGATTCTTTTACCAAACACGCTTCTAAATAGTGAAGTTCCTTACCTTCTTTGTCCTTGGTGGCTAGGAATTCTTGGCAAGCCTTCTTAAAGTGACCTACCTTCCCACAGCGGAAGCACTTGGACTTTTTAAGGTCCCTGGGCTTCTTCTTCTTCTTCTTCTTCTTCTTCCCATCCGAGACAGGAGGATTAGAAGAACTGGAAGTCGCTTGCTTCTGATTTGGCCTCTTCCTCTTCCATGAGGGTTTGGAAGATTCCGTGAAATTGGCCTCTCCTTTGGGTTGGACCACATCCCTATCCCTGATCATCCGCTCATAAGCTTAGAGTTACTTCATGAGCTCGGTTAGTCCTAACTCCCTTGTCGCCAGATTATATGCAGCCTTAAACCCCACAAAATCTTTTGACAAATATGTATGATCAATATAGTATGAGCGGCATTCACCTATCCTATATGACATGTTATCAAATATACATATAAAACATCCATCAATACATATTTATACATCCATGACATATCACAAAAAAAATAATTGACAGAATAACCAAGCCATAGTTCCATCCTAGAACAAAGAAAATAAAGATTACAAAATTCCATCCAAAAGCATTCTTTGGGTCATGAATTTTGTTCCGTCTTCTTGTATCTATCTTTATGTAGCCTCTCCATTAATTTCTCATCCCTTGAATCCTTTAAAATTTAAATCTCAAAAATTTAAATTTTAAATTCAAATTCTAAATTCGAATTTCAAATTTAAATTTCAAATTTAAATTGTAAACAATTTTAAATATCATGTGTAATAATATGTAATTTCAAAAATTTAAAATTTTAATTACATATTTTTAAACATGATTTAAAAATTAAATCTCAAATTTAAAAATTAAAATTTTCTATTTTTTGGCCCATAGGGCCCGGAGGCCCGAAACTGCCGTGGGTAGCCCCCAGTGTTAGGAAATGCCCTAAGTATTAGAGACATTTTGATGTATTCATTTTGAACTGGATAATAAAATTATACATAGAGGTTATTCATTATATTGCTATCTGTCCTCGTCTTATTTACATGTTAAAGTAAATGTAAGCAAATATGGCTCACTGACTGCTTGTGTTAAAACTGTTAAAACGTTGCATGCAATGGATTTTTGTATGCGAGAAAACAATGTTCTAAAGTTAGCAGTCTAAACTATGGTCTGTAGTCTATGGGGTTAGACCGAGCATCTAACTCATGTTAAGACTATTATGCTGTCTAAAGCCTTAGAGGGGACAGTTTGTCTTGACTGTCTGGAGCTGGACTCCCAAGTAGAGACATGGATATGTTGCTCGGTGGTGACATATTAGACCGGGACTAAAGCGTGATTGATCTACGTAGTCCGCTATGAGTGAATCAATCTGCTTTTGACGTTCATTGTGCAATAACCTTAATCCTGAGTAAATGAACTACTTCATATATATGACTTGGGTACTTTGATGTTCCAATGGCTAAAGCGTCTCAGAGGTAGTAAGCTTATAGACCGGTTCGTTGGGTGCATGACTTGTATACGATGAAGGATTTGTTTGCAGATATCGGAATCATAGCTCTGAGGAGTTAAAGGTATCCTCTTAAAGGCATTATACTGAATGTGAAAATGGATAAGGCCTTGGGTCGTCTGCTGGGCGGATGACTTCTTATTCACATATGGTGAATAAACATTTTCTTGATTCGGTAGTATAATGGAACTTTAAGATAGACTGATCAGTAGGATTAAACAGACTTTGACCTAAGGCAAATCATGGATATCATATGAGGGTTTTGCATATATGACAAGGTCATTGGATAGTAGCTCGTCACAGGCTTACGTAATACGGTATATAATTGGGAGTTCAGTTTCAGGTTTATAGTGGTGTGACTCTGAAACTAGTGATCATATGATTGAGTTGTTCGGTAAAGAATGATGATCATATGGAATCACGGGAGCCCGATTGTATATGTCCAATCAGTCCCTCTACTAGCTCCACATAATTCCTTAACGTTTGGCAAATTGATTTGTGTATGCTATTGGCTAGTTTATTATGCATGGATGGTGATGACACAGGATTAGGATGGTAGACAAGATTCTCTCCGGTTGGATTCAGATTTTGTTTTGGATAATAGAGTACACAATTATTCGAACTCCAAATAAAGTTGCCATGATTTTATTTGAGATTGGATTGGAGTTGTAGAAAATTATCCATGAGAACAAGAATATGAAACACAACCGTTTTGTGGAATTTGAAATTTGAATTTTGAAATTTGAAATTTGAATTTTGAAATTTAAATTTTGAATTTTGAATTTGAAATTTGAATTTGAAATTTGAATTTGAAATTCGAATTTGAAATTCGAATTTGAAATTTGAATTTGAAATTTAAATTTGAAATTTGAAATTTGAAATTTGAATTTGAAATTTGAAATTCAAATTTTGAATCACAGTCCAAGTAGGATTCGAATTTGTTGTGGAAAAATCCACAAGGTTTGAAATTCGAATTTGAGTTGGATTTAGAGAGGATAATCTTGTTAGAATCCTACTTGAATTTTGAATCCAAATCCCAACAAAAGTGGACGAAATTTTTGAGGATAATCCTCATGGAAAAATTCAGATTTTGTGGATAAGGTTCAAGGGAAAATTCAAGCTTCAATCCTAGTTGAATTTGGATTCTCTCCTTCCCTGAAAAGTGGCCGAAATTAGGGAGAATATCTCCTAGGAAATTCGGTTATTTTGGATAAGGTTGAGATAAGATTCAAGCTTGAAAAACCTAGTGGAATTTTGATTCTTCCTTATCCTAAAAGTGGCCGAAAATTTGGAGAAGATTTTCTCCTAGAAATTTCAGATTTTTTGGTTGAAAAAGGGAGATAAAATTCTAGTTAAAATCTTGTTTAGATTTGGATTGGATTTATCCTAGGAAAACCGAATTTAATTGTGGAGATTCTCCCTTGGACAATTCAGATTTTTTTTGGTTATGGATAAGGGAGAAAATCTTTTCCTAGTCCAATTCGAATTCAGAGAATCACCTCATGCAGGTCTATAAATAGAGGTCCTGCCACTCCAGTTCTCTCAGACCACAGACTCTCAGGTGAGCAGGCTTATTGTTGCACAGCTCATCGTGACAATAATGTTCTTTAGAGATCTGGGTGGTCGGAAGAAGACTAGCAGTGCTAGCATACCGATCGAGGTTCAGAGTGCCCACACACTCAGCCATTCGGGAATTGGAGAATAGTAGAGAAGGCTAGTTGGTTGAAGCCTCCGGTCATTCTCCTCCTGCAAGATTGGCCTCCTTGAGGTATGAGTTTTAATTGTTGTTGATTTATTGTATATGGCATCATGAGATATTTAACGATCTAAAAATTTTTATTGTTCCGCTGCGCCACTCTGATACGTTTTTAACGATTTATTTTCCTACAATTGGTAGCAGAGCCATCTCATGACTATGCCATGTACATAAATTAGACAATTACTTAGTCTTTTTATTTATGTATGGAGTTGATATTTAGAGAGTGGCATTCTAGGGTTCCTTTATGTTGTTATTATGGATTATGTATAAAGTATGTGGTTATTTTAATTTTTTGAATTATTATAAGCATGCTTGTTTATACCAGTTATGGTTCCTTAGAATTTAGAAAAATTGTATCTAGGAATTTTTTATGTAACCATGGGAGCAGTTTATTAAGACTGTAATTTTCCCATGGATTTTAATTTTTGTCTCTTAGAATTTTTATGGTTAGAATTTTTGTACACCGGAAACGGTTTAGGAAATTTTATGTAATTATTCTTGGAGGAGATTGAAGATTGAAGACCGTAATTTGTTTTTCCCAAAAGTTAAATTTGATTTAAAGATTGAAATTTTGATTGTGTGGAAAATTTCAATTTAATTGGGATTCAAATTAATTTTTGAAGATCCTAATAGGTAAATTGGAATATGACACGAAAATCGAGACACGACCCTCGGGATAGCCCGACAAACCTTGGTGGGGCTGTAGCCCCTGCCCTCGGGCAGGATGGGGCTGCAGCAGCCCCTGTGCAGGCCCACACCACCCACGGCCACAGGCTTGGCCTGCAGCCAAGGGTGGCTGCGGCCTGCACAAGGCTGGCCGCAGCCTGGGCGTGCAGCCTGCCGGCTGCTGCGCCCAGCCTGGCACTACTGGCTTGGCCTGCAGCCCGGCAGGGCTGCACATGGGGCGGCCATGGGCTGCCAGCCCCTCCGGGGTTGGTGGCTACCCACTGCGGCTGCCACCTACGGGGGCGGCGGTCCGACGGTCCAAAAATCAGAAAATTTTGATTTTTAAATTTGAGATTTAATTTTAAATCATGTTTAAAAATATGTAATTAAAAATTTCAAATTTTTTGAAATTACATATTATTACACATGATGTTTAAAATTGTGTAAAATTTAAATTTGAAATTTAAATTTGAAATTCGAATTTGGAATTTGAATTTGAAATTTAAATTTTTGGAGATTTAAATTTTAAATAAATCTTGGGATGAGAAATAAATGGAGAGGCTACATAAAGATGGATACAAGAAGGTGGAACAAAATTCAAGACCCAAAGAATGTTTTGAATGGAATTTTGTAATCTTTATATTCTTTGTTCTAGGATGGAACCATAGCTTGGTTATTCTGTCAATTATTTTTCTGTGATATGTCATGGATGTATAAATATGTATTGATGGATGCTTTGCATGCATATTTGATAACATGTCATATAGGATAGGTGAGTGCCGCTCATACTATATTGATCATACATAATTTGTCAAAACTTGCATGTTTTTCAAAATATTGAGTGGGAGAGGGTTTCAAACAAAACCCACGGCCTCCATTGTTGATCCATATGTGAAAGAATGGTAACGCCTCGCGTCAGTTCTGCCCTGACCACACCCTTCGGTAGGTGTTTACCGCCGCCGGTATACTAGATTGGATCTCCTATGTGGAAAACGTGTTCGGGTGCGATCCTATTCATGACCACCCCTCAGTGGCTTGGTAGGACGTGGATCGGGCTACGTAAACAATGGTTATACACTCAAGACTCGTTTAGTTATTAACCTTCCCTAGAAGCTCTGTTAACTAAACTGGTGGCCAAATAAGCGGTTATTAATATATGTCTTAACCTTGGAGGATTTAAGGTAACATATATTAATTGGACGGGGTCCATGTTCCGGCTATTTGTTTTGATGACCACCCCTCGGTGGCTTGGGCCAATAGGCGCTGAGAATTACCGTTGCAATGCTACATGTTTTTTCAAGTTTCATGTAGGAACATACTTGTATGTTTTATTTGCTAAATTATCTGTATATTTGCTTGGGCTTTGTAATGATGTCTAGTATAATTTTATTTCAGTTCAAAATGTCACCGACACCCCTCATTTCGATACTTACTGAAAATAAGTTGAATGGTGATAATTATAAAGACTGGAAAAGAAATCTATTAATAGTTCTCAGCTGCGAGAGACACAAGTTCGTACTGGACGAACCATGCCCACCTGGGCCCAAACCTGACACACCACTTGAGGAGGTCCCGGTTGCCTATAATCGTTGGAGAGAATCCAATGAAATAGCTCGATGCTACATCCTTGCTAGCATGACGAGTGCTTTACAAAAGCAGCATGAGACTTATCAAGTTGCTGGGGAGATCGTGGACAATCTGGAGGACATGTTCGGAGGCCAAGAAAAATTGGCTCGACAGTCCGCTATCACCAGCATTATGAACTCCAAGCAAAAGGCGGGTACTCCGGTGAAGGACCATATGATCACTCTAATGGGATTCTTCGCTGAGGCTGCCGAGAATGGTGCTGAGTTAGACTACAACACCCAGATCGAGATGGTGTTCAAGACTCTGTCTAAAGATTTTGTGGGGTTTAAGGCCGCATACAATCTGGCGACAAAGGAGTTAGGACTAACCGAGCTCATGAAGCAACTACAGGCTTATGAGCGGATGATCAGGGACGAGGATGTGGTCCGACCTAAAGGTGAGGCCAATTTGGCAGAATCTTCCAATCCCTCACGGAAGAGGAAGAGACCAAATAAGAAGCAAGTGGCTTCTAGTTCTTCTAATCCTCGTGTCTCAGACGGGAAGAAGAAGAAGAAGAACAAGAAGCCAAAGGACCCTAAAAAGTCCAAATGCTTCCATTGTGGGAAGGTAGGTCACTTCAAGAAGGCTTGCCGGGAATTCCTAGCCTCCAAGGGCAAGGAAGGTAAGGAACTTCATTACTTGGAAGCGTGTTTGGTGGAAGAATCGAAAGACACATGGGTCATTGATTCGGGCGCCACTAATCATGTTTGTGTTTCTATGCAGGGGTGGAAACGAGAAGTCTAATGATAGGAGCCTCTCGTTGCGGACAGGAGATGGTAGCTTTGTGGTGGCTGAAGCAGTGGGAGATGTTCACCTTTATTTTGATCAATTTAGGTTTATTTTATTAAAAGACTGTTTTTATGTTCCTAATTTCAGGAGGAACCTTATATCGGTAGCTTATTTAATAAAGGATTCTTATTCAGTTTCTTTTAGTAAAAGAGTTGATATTCGTAAAAATAAGTCTTTTATCTGTTCTGGATGGATGGATGGAAACCTATATTTGATCAAACCAAAGATGTACTCACTGCTTGACACTGAATTAATTGATAACTCTAAAAGGTTGAAAGTTTCTCACTCTAACAAAGCGTATCTTTGGCATTTAAGACTTGGTCATATTAATCAGGATAGGATTCAAAGATTGGTGAAAGACGGTCCTCTGGAATCTCTGGAGGAGGTACGACTTCCCCAATGTGAGTCTTGTCTAGAGGGTAAAATGACTAAGAGGTCTTTTGGAGCTAAGGGTACAAGGGCTCAGGAGCTCTTAGAAATTGTGCATACTGATGTATATGGCCCCATGAACGTCACAGCACAAGGAGGGTTCGAGTATTATGTCTCATTTATAGATGATTACTCGAGGTATGGATATGTGTATCTGATGCACCGCAAGAGCGAAACCTTTGACAAGTTCAAGGAGTATCGTGCGGAAGTGGAAAAGCAATTGGATAAATCCATAAAGATACTTCGATCTGATCGAGGTGGCGAATACCTCTCCGATGAATTTCTAGGACATCTTGTAGAGAACGGGATTTTATCCCACTTGACTGCACCTGGTACTCCACAACAGAATGGTGTAGCCGAAAGGAGAAACAGGTTCTTATTGGATATGGTACGGTCCATGATGAGTTACTCAACGCTGCCATTATCATTTTAGGGATATGCTTTACAAACGGCGTGCTATATTCTGAACCAGGTTCCGAGCAAATCAATTCCTAGAACTCCGTATGAATTGTGGCGTGGCAGGAAGCCCTCCCTTGGACATATGAGAATATGGGGCTGCCCGGCACATGTACTGGATGGGGATGCGAAGAAGTTGGAACCAAGATCAGAATTATGCATGTTTGTAGGGTATCCAAAAGGAACTAAAGGAGGTCTGTTCTATAACCCGAAGGAACAAAAAGTCATTGTCTCAACCCATGCGACATTCTTGGAGGAAAGTCACATAAATGACTTTAAACCTCGAAGCAAAGTAGTGCTAGAGGAGTTATCGGGTGAAAGAACTGCTCCACAGATTTCGGTCTTGGACGCAAGTCCGAGTTCTAATGAAAGACCTGCAGACGATCAACAATTAGGGTGCCTCGTCGTAGTGGGAGGGTTTCTAAGAAACCTAATTTCTTCATGTATGATGCTGAGGTATACCAAGCCGAGGCTCATGAGCATGAGGAAGATCCGGTCACATATGATGAAGCTATAAAGGATGTTGATTCTAAATCTTGGAAACAGGCTATGAACAATGAGATGGATTCTATGAAATCCAACTCTGTTTGGGAACTTGTAGATTTGCCGGATGGGATAAAACCCATTGGATGCAAATGGGTCTACAAAAGAAAGAAGGATGCGGAAGGGAGAGTGGAAACTTTCAAAGCTAGACTGGTTGCAAAGGGATACATGCCAAAGGCTGGAATCGATTACGAGGAAACATTTTCGCCTGTTGCTATGCTGAAGTCTATCCGTATTCTTCTATCCATTGCTGCAGCTCTCGATTACGAGATCTGGCAAATGGATGTCAAGACGGCATTCTTGAATGGCCATCTTGAAGAGTGTATCTATATGATACAGCCCGAAGGATTTGCAGCGAAAGGCCAAGAAAGGAAAGTCTGCAAGTTGCTTAGATCCATTTATGGATTAAAGCAAGCATCCCGCTCATGGAACCAGAGGTTTGATCAAGCGATTAAGACATTTGGTTTTGAGCAGAACGTTGATGAACCTTGTGTTTATAAACGTATTAAGGATGGAAAAGTGGTCTTTCTGATACTCTATGTCGATGATATACTACTCATTGGGAATGATGTAGGGAACTTATCATTGGTCAAGCTTTAGTTACACCAACAGTTTGACATGAAGGACTTGGGGGAAGCTAATTATGTTCTAGGCATTCGTCTCTTCAAAGATCGAAAGAACAAAATGATAGCATTATCCCAAGCTTCATACATAGATAAAATAATTGACAAATATGCAATGCTAGAGGCAAAGAAAGGCTCACAACCTTCTATTGCCGGTCTAACTCTTTCATTGGATGACTGTCCCAAGACATCGGAAGAAAGAGAGCGTATGAGTAAGGTCCCTTATGCATCCACTGTGGGTAGCCTTATGTACGCTATGCTTTGCACTCGCCTGGACATATGTTTTGCAGTAGGCATGGTGAGTCGATATCAAGCGAATCCTGGAACCAAGCACTAGCAAGCAGTAAAGCATATACTCAAGTATCTTAAGAGAACGAGGGATTATATGCTAGTGTATTCTGGAGGGGACCTAACACCCGTAGGATACACGGACTCAGACTTCCAGACTTGTAAGGATTCGAGCAAATCGACATCTGGATCAGTGTTTTTACTCGGAGGAGGCGCCATTGTGTGGAGGAGCGTGAAGCAGGCTGCACAGCTGACTCTACTATGGAGGCTGAGTATGTGGCTGCGGCCGAGGCATCTAAAGAAGCGGTTTGGCTCCGCAAGTTCTTTAGAGACCTTGAGGTCATTCCGGGTGTTGACAAGCCTATCACACTTTACTGTGATAATACAGGGGCTATTGCCAACACAAGGGAATCTCGGTACCACAAGAGGACCAAGCACATCGATCGGAGATATCATATTATTAGAGGGCATGTGAAGACAGGACAAGTGGATGTATGTAAGATCGCGTCCGAGGACAACATCGCTGATCCCTTTACTAAGACTTTGGTGGCTAGAAGCTTTGAGAGGCATGTAGAGGCGATGGGGATGCGTAACATGGCACATCTGCTGGCTTAGGGCAAGTGGGAGATTGTTAGGAAATGCCCTAAGTATTAGAGACATTTTGATGTATTCATTTTGAACTGGATAATAAAATTATACATAGAGGTTATTCATTACATTGCTATCTGTCCTCGTCTTATTTACATGTTAAAGTAAATGTAAGCAAATATGGCTCACTGACTGCTTGTGTTAAAACTGTTAGAACGTTGCATGCAATGGATTTTTGTATGCGAGAAGACAATGTTCTAAAGTTAGCAGTCTAAACTATGGTCTGTAGTCTATGGGGTTAGACCGAGCATCTAACTCATGTTAAGACTATTATGTTGTCTAAAGCCTTAGAGGGGACGGTTTGTCTTGACTGTCTGGAGCTGGACTCCCAAGTAGAGACATGGATATGTTGCTCGGTGGTGACATATTAGACTGGGACTAAAGCGTGATTGATCTACGTAGTCCGCTATGAGTGGATCAATCTGCTTTTGACGTTCATTGTGCAATAACCTTAATCCTGAGTAAATGAACTACTTCATGTATATGACTTGTGTACTTTGATGTTCCAATGGCTAAAGCGTCTCAGAGGTAGTAAGCTTATAGACCAGTTCATTGGGTGTATGACTTGTATACGATGAAGGGTTTGTTTACAGATATCGGAATCATAGCTCTGAGGAGTTAAAGGTATCCTCTTAAAGGCATTATACTGAATGTGAAAATGGACAAGGCCTTGGGTCGTCTACTGGGCGGATGACTTCTTATTCACATATGGTGAATAAACATTTTCTTGATTCGGTAGTATAATGGAACTTTAAGATAGCCTGATCAGTAGGATTAAACGGACTTTGACCTAAGGCTGATCATGGATATCATATAAGGGTTTTACATATATGACAAGGTCATTGGATAGTAGCTCGTCACAAGCTTACGTAATACGGTATATAATTGGAAGTTCAGTTTCAGGTTTATAGTGGTGTGACTCTGAAACTAGTGATCATATGATTGAGTTGTTCGGTAAAGAATGATGATCATATGGAATCACAGAAGCCCGATTGTATATGTCCAATCAGTCCCTCTACTAGCTCCACATAATTTCTTAACGTTTGGCAAATTGATTTGTGTATGCTATTGGCTAGTTTATTATGCATGGATGGTGATGACACAGGATTAGGATGGTAGACAAGATTCTCTCCGGTTGGATTCAGATTTTGTTTTGGATAATAGAGTACACAATTATTCGAACTCCAAATAAAATTGCCATGATTTTATTTGAGATTGGATTGGAGTTGTAGAAAATTATCCATGAGAACAAGAATATGAAACACAACCGTTTTGTGGAATTTGAAATTTGAATTTTGAAATTTGAAATTTGAAATTTGAAATTTGAATTTTGAATTTTGAATTTTGAATTTTGAATTTGAAATTTGAATTTGAAATTTGAATTTGAAATTTGAATTTGAAATTTAAATTTGAAATTTGAAATTTGAAATTTGAAATTTGAAATTTGAAATTTGAATTTGAAATTTGAATTTGAAATTTGAAATTCAAATTTTGAATCACAGTCCAAGTAGGATTCGAATTTGTTGTGGAAAATCCACAAGGTTTTAAATTCGAATTTGAGTTGGATTTAGAGAGGATAATCTTGTTAGAATCCTACTTGAATTTTGAATCCAAATCCCAACAAAAGTGGACGAAATTTTTGAGGATAATCTTCATGGAAAAATTCAAATTTTGTGGATAAAGTTCAAGGGAAAATTCAAGCTTCAATCCTAGTTGAATTTGGATTCTCTCCTTCCCTGAAAAGTGGCCGAAATTAGGGAGAATATCTCCTAGGAAATTCAGTTATTTTGGATAAGGTTGAGATAAGATTCAAGCTTGAAAAACCTAGTAGAATTTTGATTCTTCCTTATCCTAAAAGTGGCGGAAAATTTGGAGAAGATTTTCTCCTAGAAATTTCGGATTTTTTGGTTGAAAAAGGGAGATAAAATTCTAGTTAAAATCTTGTTTAGATTTGGATTGGATTTATCCTAGGAAAACCGAATTTAATTGTGGAGATTCTCCCTTGGAAAATTCAGATTTTTTGGTTATGGATAAGGGAGAAAATCTTTTCCTAGTCCAATTCGAATTCAGAGAATCACCTCATGCAGGTCTATAAATAGAGGTCCTGCCACTCCAGTTCTCTCAGACCATAGACTCTCAGGTGAGCAGGCTTATTGTTGCACAGCTCATCGTGACAATAAAGCTCTTTAGAGATCTGGGTGGTCGGAAGAAGACTAGCAGTGCTAGCATACCGATCGAGGTTCAAAGTGCCCACACACTCAGCCATTCGGGAATTGGAGAATAGTAGAGAAGGCTAGTTGGTTGAAGCCTCCGGTCATTCTCCTCCTGCAAGATTGGCGTCCTTGAGGTATGAGTTTTAATTGTTGTTGATTTATTGTATATGGCATCATGAGATATTTAACGATCTAAAAATTTTTATTGTTCCGCTGCGCCACTCTGATACGTTTTTAACGATTTATTTTCCTATACCCAGGCCCCGGGGGGGCTGGTAGCCCACGGCCATAGGCCTGGTGCAGTCCAGCCGGCTGCAGGCACTGGGCTACACGCTCGGGTAGGCGCAGCAGCCCGCTGCCTGCAGCCATGGGCTGCACGCCAGGGTGATGGCCGGCCCTTGGGTGGGCCACGGCCACCCCTGGCTGCAGGCAAAGCCTGCGGCCGTGGGTGGTCATGGCCTAGACAGGGACTGCCGCAGGCCCATCCTACCCGAGGGCAGGGGCTGCAGCCCTTCCGAGGCCGATGGCCTATCCCGAGGAGTCGTGCCTCGATTTTCATGCAATATTCCAATTTACTCATTAGAATCTCCAAAAAATTAATTTGAATCCTAATTAAATTGAAATTTTCCACACATCAAAATTTAAACCTTTAAATTAAATTTAACTTTTGGGAAAAAATAAATTACAGTCTTCAAACTTCAATATCCTCTAAGAATAATTACATAAACTTTCCTAAACCGTTTTCGGTTTACAAAACTTTTAATCATAATAATTCTAAAAGACAAAAAATTAAAATCTATGGGAAAATTATAGTGTTAATAAACTGCTCCCATGGTTACATAAAAATTCTTAGATACAATTTTCTAAATTCTAAAGAACCATAACCGGCATAAAACAAGCATGCTTGTAATAATTCAAAAATTAAAATAACCACAAAATATATACATAATCCATGATAAGAACATAAAGGAATCCTAGAATGCCATTCTCTAAATATCAAATCCATACATAAATAAAAAGACTAATTAATTGTCTAATTTATGTACATAGCATAGTCATGAGATGGCTCTGATACCAATTGTAGGAATAAAATCGGTAAAAACGTATCAGAGTGGCGCAGCGGAATAATAAAAAAATTTTCAAGATCGTTAAATATCTCATGATGTCATATACAATAAACCAATAATAATTTAAACTCATACCTCAAAGATGCCAATCTGCAGGAGAAGAATGATCGGAGGGCTTCAACCAACTAGCCTTCTCTACTATTCTCTAATTCCCAAATGGCTGAGTATGTGGGCACTCTGAACCTCGATCGGTATGCTAACACTGCTAGACTTCTTTCGACCACCTAGATCTCTAAAGAACTTATTGTCACGGTGAGTTATGCAATAATAAGCCTGCTAACCTGAGAGTCTGTGGTCTGAGAGAACTGGAATGGTAGGACCTCTATTTATAGACTTGTATGAGGTGATCCTCTGAATTCGAATTGGATTAGGAGAAAATTTTCTTCCTTATCCATAATAAACATCCGAATTTATTAAGTCTTATCCAACCAAAAAAGATTCGGCCACTTTATGGATTTTTCATTCAAAATTCAAACAGGATTTTAACTAGAATTTTATCTCCTAATTCCCTTATAAAAACCGATTCTCTTTTGTGCCAAACACATGACTAGATTCGGTTATTAAAGTGTGAAGAGAATCAAAATCCAAATAGGATTTTCTAGCTTGAATATTATCTCATCCTTATCCAAATAAAACTAAAAATCTCCTTAAGATTTGCTCTCAAAATTTCGACCACTTTTAGAGAGGAGAGAATCTAAATTCAACTGGGATTGAAACTTGAATTTTTCCCTGCATCCTTATCCACAAAAACTGAAAATATCTTGGAGGATTTTCCTCAACAAAATTTGACCAAGTTAGTTAGAATTGGGATTCAAAATTCATGTACGATTCAAATAAAATTTTCCTCTTCATAATCCAACTCAAATTCGAATTCTAGCCTTGTGGAATTTTCCATAAAGAATTCGAATTCCACTTGGATTGTGATTCAAAATTTGAATTTCAAAATTAAAATTTCAAATTTCAAATTTCAAATTTAAATTTCAAATTCGAATTTCAAATTTAAATTTCAAATTCAAATTTCAAATTCAAATTTCAAATTTCAAATTTCAAATTTCAAAATTCAAATTTCAAAATCCACAAACAGTTGTATTTCAAATTCTTGTTGTCATGGATAATTTTCTACAACTCAATCCAATCTCAAATAAAATCATGGCAACTTTATTTGGAGTTCGAATAATTGTGTACTCTATTATCCAAAACAAAATCTGAATTCAACCGGAGAGAATCTTGTCCACCATCCTAATCCTATGTCAACACCATCCATGCATAATCAACTAGCCAATAGCATACTCAAATCAATTTGCCAATCGTTAAGGAATTATGTGGAGCTAGTAGAGGGACCAATTGGATATATATAATTGTGCTCCCGTGAATCCATATGATCATCATTCTTTACCGAACAACTCAATCATATGATCACTAATTTCAGAGTCACGCCACTATAAACCTGAAACTGAACTCCCAATTATATACCATATTACGTAAGCCTGTGATAAGCTATTGTCCAATAACCTTATCATGTATGCAGAACCCTCATATGATATCCATGATCAACCTTAGGTCAAAGTCCATTTAATCCTACTGATCAGGCTATCTTAAAGTTCCATTATACTATCGAATAAGAAAATGATTATTCAGCATATGTGAATAAGAAGTCATCCACCCAGCAGACGACCCAAAGCCCTGTCCATTTTCACATCTAGTATAATACCTTTAAGAGGATACCCTTAACTCCTTATTAGAGTTATGATTCTGATATCTGTAAACAAACCCTTCATCGTATACAAGTCATGCACCCAACGAGCCGGTCTATAAGCTTACTACCTTTGAGACGCTTTAGCCATTGGAACATCAAAATACACAAGTCATATACATGAAGTAATTCATTCACTCAGGATTAAGGTTACTGCACAATGAACGTCACAAGCAGATTGATGCACTCATAGCGGACTACGTAGATCAATCACACTTTAGTCCCGGTCTAATATGTCACCACCAAGTAACATATCTACGTCTTTACTTGGGAGTCTATGCTCCAGACAGTCAAGACAAACCGTCCCTACCATAGCTTTAGACAACATAATAGTCTTAACATGAGTTAGATGCCCGGCCTAACCCCATAAACTACAGACCTTAGTTTAGACCGCTTACTTTAGAACATTGTCTTTTCGCATACAAAAAGCCCATTGCATGCAACGTTCTAATAGTTTTAACACAAGCCGTCAGGGAGCTATATTTGCTTACATTTACTTTAACATATAAATAGAATGAGGACATACAGCAATATAATGAATAAGCTCTATATATAATTTTAGTATCCAGTTCAAAATAAATACATCAAAATGTCTCTAATGCTTAGGGCATTTCCTAACATAGACGATGACGGCGACAGAGGCGAATGTGAGAGGAGGTTGTGAACACACCGCGAGTATTCTTCCGCATAATATTTTGAGTAAACAGCATTTGTAAATAGTAATGTTAAAGAGTACATTTTGAAATAGTTATCGTTAAATGGTATTTATGCTTGGTAACCGTTAAACATATTTTTGAAGGGTAATTAAAGATTGTACTGTACATAAATAGTAAATACGTGTGTAATGAAAAAAAAAATCCCTAATATTTCATATCAAATCTAATATAAGTTGTATATAAGTATAAGTATTAGTTGAAGAAAGAAAATTTTCCGTGACGGTCTGGGTCACTGAGGGCATGGGTCGCCACAAGTTGTTCCAAAGAAGATAGGTATAACTGTGATAAAAAATCCTGATGGTGAGTTTGTGCCCACTCGTGTTCAAAACGGGTGGTGGGTTTGTATAGATTAGAGGAAGCTAAATGCATCAACTAGAAAAGATCACTTTCCTCTTCCATTTATTGATCAAATGATTAAATGTTTAGCAAGTCCTACTCATTATTGTTGTCTTGATGGTTATTCAGGTTTTCATCAAATTCCAGTGGCACCCGAAGACTAAGAGAAAACTACCTTCACATGCCCATTTTGTACTTTTGCATATCGACGAATGCCCTTTGGACTTTGCAATGCTCCTGCCACGTTTCAAAAGTGTATGGTTAGTATATTTTCAGATTATGTAAAGAAAATCATAGAGGTATTCATGGACGACTTTACAGTCTATGGTGATTCTTTTGATACATGTTTGACTAACCTCACAAAAGTGCTTAAAGATACATAGAAACGAACCTTATTTTAAACTATGAAAAATGTCACTTTATGGTTGATCAAAGTATTATCCTAGGCCATATTGCATCATCTAGGGGAATTGAAGTTGATAAAGCTAAGATAGAAGTGATTAAATCTTTACCTTACCCTACAAGTGTATGGGAAGTTCGCTCTTTTCTTGGACATGCAGGATTCTATCGGCGTTTTATCAAGGAATTTTCCAAGATCACTCAACCCCTATATAGATTATTGCAAAAAGGCGTGGTATTTGAATTTGATGAGTCGTGCAAGGAGGTATTTGACAAGTTAAAGGATATGTTGACTTCAGCGCCAATTATTTAGCCATCGAATTGTAATCTCCCTTTTGAAATCATGTGCGGCACAAGTAATCACGCAGTTAGTGCTGTTCTTGGACAAAGAGTTGGAAGAGCCTTTCACGTCATTTACTATGCCTCGAGAACACTTGATAATGCACAATGTAACTATTCAACAACAGAAAAAGTACTTTTAGCTATTGTTTTTGCTTTAGAAAATTCCATGCATACTTGCTTGGCACGAAAGTAATTGTTTATTCTGATCATGCAGCTCTCAAATAGTTACTTTTAAAGAAAGAGGCAAAACCTAGACTTATTCGGTGGATACTCTTATTATAAGAGTTTGACTTAGAGATACGTGATAAAAAAGGTGCAAAAAACTTGGTTGCTGACCACCTCAGTAGATTGACCAAAGGTGAAGAGCCACCACCACTACAAGACAATTTTCCAGATGAGCATCTCTTTTCTATTCAAAAGATAATTCCTTGGTACGCTGATACTGTTAATTATTTAGTTACCAGAACACTACCAAATGATTTGTCTAGAGCCCAAAAAGATAAAATCAAAAGTGATGCTAAATATTATGTTTGGGATGACCCTTATTTATGGAAACATTATTCTGACCAAATTATTCGAAGATGTGTCTCTCAATAAGAAATTCCTTCCATATTAAAATTTTGTCATTCGTATGCATGTGGAGGACATTTTGGTCCAAAGAAAACAACCCATAAGGTATTAGAGAGTGGATTGTGTTGGCCTACTTTGTTTCTTGATTCAATATGTTTTGTAAATGCTGTGAACAATATCAAAGAACTGGAAATCTAAGGCATAGAGATCAAATGCCACTCACTCCTATTCTTGTCTGTGAGATATTTGATGTGTGGGGTATTGACTTCATGGGTCTTTTTCCTTATTCTTATGGTAATGTTTACATCATTCTTGCTGTGGATTATGTTTCAAAGTGGGTAGAAGCTAAGGCCACTCGGACTGACGATGCTAAAGTTGTTGTAGATTTTGTCAAATCTCATATTTTTGTCAGGTTCGGAACACCGAAGGCTATAATCAGTGACTGTGGCACTCATTTATGCAATAGAGTGGTGAAAGCCTTATTAAAGAAATATAATGTCACTCACCGCACCTCTACTGCTTATCATCCGCAGACAAGTGGACAAGCCGAGGTATCCAATAGAGAAATAAAATCCACACTTATGAAGGTTGTCAACCCGAATAGGAAAGATTGGAGTACGCGGCTTGATGATGCATTATGGGCCTATCGGACAGCCTACAAGACCCCTATAGGTATGTCCCCTTATCATCTGGTAATTGACAAACCATGTTATCTTCCAGTAGAGCTAGAACACAGGGCATACTAGGCTATCAAGCATTACAATATGAGGATGGATGAGGTGGGGAACAAAGGAAATTACAACTGTAAGAGTTAGAGGAAATTTATAATGACGCCTATGAGAGCTCGAGAATTTACAAGGAAAAGACAAAAGCCTTTCATGATCAAATGATTTCCAAGAAAATTTTTTCTGTTGGTCAGAAAGTTCTACTTTATCATTCTAGATTGAAATTATTTCCTGGTAAATTGCGCTCTACATGGGTAGGACCTTTTATTTTCATTAATGTGTTTCCTCATGATGCAGTTGAGATACAAAGTTTGGACACTAGTAAAACCTTCAAGGTCAATGGTCATTGCTTAAAACCTTTTTACGAAGGTTTTAAGGTGTATAATGTTGATCAAATCAGTTTGGAATGTCCAACTTATGACAAATAAAGAGTGACCACGTCTAGCCAAAGATGTTAAAGAAAGGCACTTTTTGGAAGGTAACCCAAAATTTTCATTGGTTATTTTTCTTTTCTTTTAGTATTAGAAATTATTTTTATGATCTTCATCATTTTCTAGAGTACAATTGATCTTGTTTCACTTTTGGAACAGAAGATTATTTTTAGTAGCCATGGGCATACCTTACCGAGCAACAGTAAACCCAGAAATTCAACAACAATCCAAAAGATGTTTTTGAATAAGACATGCCCGCGTCTTATTTTGGGTGTCACTGCACATAGATCTATTTTAAGGTGTGCCCACGTTTAATTCACATGGCTATTCTGTTTTAGAGACAGCATTGCACTCTTTCATTTTTCAAAAAAATAAATAAATAAATAAAATAATAATAATAATAAACATATATATTATCGCAATAGCCGAATAATCGCAAGCCCTACTCCTTCGATTTTAGCCACGTCCATGGGAAGGAAACAAGTTGCTCATCGCCAATCAAAAACACAGAAAAGAACCCACAAATCACCCGTTCAACAACCAGCTTCACAACCGGAAGGAGCCGAACTAAACACTTCACCACCAAAAGCTCCTCCAGTGTGCAAGAGAGCAAGAATTGGAAATGGGAAGCACATTCTCCCACCTTCAGAATCAGACTTGAAAGGACATTTGAAATTCACCAAGAAGAAAGACAAGGAAAGGTACCAAGGTATCTATAAGCGGTCTATAATTCCCTGTAAGTATATTCATCACCCTACTATGGAAACTTTGAATATCAAAGCTGCTGTGCTTGAATTAATAGCAAACATAGGGTGGCAGAATTAATTTTCCATTACATGTCTAGCCTACATTGAACTTGTCAGAGAGTTTTATACCACCTTCAAGTTTACTAAACCCATTGATTTCACACTAAATAGCCCAAGAGTAGTCAAGTTTAGATTGATGGGGAAAGATTTTAAGCTTTCCATTACTGAGTTTAACATTGCCTTTGGATTTATTACTGAAGAATATGCCAAATCTGATGAGTATTTGAATAGTACTTGTGACTTCAGTGAGACTTTTGAACCGGTTAGTCTTTACAGAACTCTGTCCACTTCAGATCATTATGACCCGAGTAAGTCAAAAGATTCATACCTTCATGATCCAATTTTGACATATATTCATAGGTTCCTTACCTTCACTTTTTCGGGTAGGAAAGACTCTACTGGGGTATTATCTAAGGCTGAGTTCTATTTTTTGTGGTGTATGCAAAATAACATTAAAGTGAATCTTGGGTGTTGGCTAGCTTCTCAATTTGCTAGTGTCTTGACCAACAGGCGTCCATTGATTTTGGGTTCCTTAATTACACAATTGGCTGTTCATGAGAACTTGATTGATCTTGAAAATAATGATTTGCATGTTGCTTGTGAAATGCTGCCACTAGATTTAGATTGTTTGGAAGGGATGGGTTTGATTTGAAAAAAAAAAAAAAAGGATGTTTTCCATTTTTATCCTCCAGGATCTATTATGACTCATCAACAAAGGACAATCCTCTATGCAGAAGAGGATGACATGATTCAAAATTATAAAACCGCACCATCTATGTCTACTGCACTTCCACAAGGGCGATACGATCATCAGTTTGAGAGGCTCGAACTTTAGATTATGAGAATGGAGAGGAACCTAACAGCCTTCTTTGACCACATGGGATTCATTCCACCTTCCCCACCTAGCATGTAGATGATGTTTTGATGAGGCTCAACATTTTCAGGGAAGTTTTCTGCTTACTTTTGTTCCCTGTACTTTTGTAACTTTTTGAGCATCTGTTTTTTATACATTAAGGACAATGTATGGACTAAGTGTGGGGGAGGTTACTTGACATTTAATCTTCAATTTTTGCTTCATATAGCAATTTTTTAAAAAAAAAGTTTCAAAACTTTTCAAAATCCAAGTATGCTTTAGTTCTCTTTTGTTGATTTTTCTCCTTAGAATTCTAGACTCCTTCGATGCTTATCCATATATGATTTGGATTGTTGTGAATTATTGAATTGAATGGAGACATGATAGGGGATTAGTATGAGTAGTTGAGTTTTTGTTTACAACACAATGATTAATTGCTCTAAATGATCGATTGAATGAAAAATGTATTGGATTTGATACATGCCTACCCTATTTGTGAGCTTTTGAGCCAATGAGCATCTATTACATTATGCTCCATTTCCTTGAATAAGTGATTGTCACACATAGATTGATTTTTCTAGAACTTGCTTTATTATGCATATTGAGACCACATTGTTAAGTTGGATGCATTAAGATGACAAGGGCATTTAGGTTTAGCCATTTCAGCTTTCTTAAAAGGCCTACCCTGATTTTTACCCGTAGAAAGCCAATTTTGAGCCTTAGCCTTTTCTTTGGAAATTAACTATGACATAAGCAACATCAAACTTCTTTGATTTCCCCTTTTTTGAACCTTGAATTGAAAGATTGTATGAGCTTGTTTACATGGAAATTCAAATCATCTTTGAGAATATTAAAAGATGTTAGGAATAAAATAATTCAAGTTGCAAGTTTTTTGTTCTAAAAAATAATAATAATAATAAAAATAATAAAAATAAAAGAAAGAAAAAAGAAAAAAAAAAGGAAAAAATAATAACAAAAGAAAAAAAAAGAGACTGAAAAGACTTGGATTGAAGACAATACTTGAGAAGACTGAAATCAAATCTCATGTAGAGAAGCTTATATAATTCCTTCGATGAAATTGGTTCTTCAAAAAAAAAAATTTTCCTTGATTATCAAACCGCGCCTAGACCCCATTATAACCTATTTCAAGACCCTTAGATTTTTGCATTCGACTCATTATTTAGTGGTGGAGATGTGATATATTAACAAGCCTATGGTAAAGATCTTTTTATGTTTTGACTTGAGAGCTTATTGATACCCTAAACACTTTGAGCGAATTGAGAGCATCCAATGAGAGGGTATTAAATCCTACAACATTTTGATTTTGAAAGATTGTTTAAGTGATTGTTCATTTGTTTTGGTTTATGAAGATTTATTCTATGAATTACCTGTTCTTTATTCGTGTTTAAATTTGAGTCTTTAAGGCATGACAATTTGAATCGTAGATGGATGAGTAAAGGTGGGAGAAGGAAGGATGATGAGAAGAGTTGATGAATTTGAGCTATTGTATGCTTAAGGACAAGCATTGTTTCAGTGTAGGGGAATTAGATAGAGTATATAATAGCTATATAATTTGTGATATTCCCTTATGTTTTAATGATTAAAAATGCTTAAATCTTGGATTTTGATTATGTTTCATATTTTATGGAGTAGATTGAAGATTTGGATCAATAAGGGCTTGAAAGTGAATACTTAGCAGGATTTGCATAGAAAAATTCAGAGCTCAAGAAGGAAAACGATCAGAAGAGGTTTTTACTTAGGGCATGGGCACGCCTTAATGGTCCGTGCGATTTTAACTTATAGAGACGAATTTATTTGGAAACAAAGATACGGATGACAGTTGGAAAGATTTGTTTACTTATCCTTATCTCTCAAAAAATATCCTGGTTGTTAGGATTCCCTATTAAAGTACGATTTGCTTTTAAATAGATTTCTATTTTTAAAATGAGGGCAACCATTATATAAGGGGAAGAGGTTTTTCAAAGGGGGATTTTTCCGGAGAACAGAGGACTATCTTATTTTTTCTGATTTTCTCTTTTCTTTTACGCATTCTTCTCCTTATCATGGATTGCTAAATATTTTATTCTAGCTAAAGGATAATTGAAGTTTTGGTTCTTCCAGAATTATAAGATCTAATTAATCTTCAGTGTTCTTTTGTTCTTCACTATTTATATATCTTCTATATTTCTTTATATTATTGTTTTGATTAGTTGATACAAAAAGAGCTCGTTGTTCAATTGTCAAAATAATATACTACCATTTTAGAACTTTAAATCTGTAATTGTTTAAATGTTCTAATAATAGTGGTAAAATAACATAATTGATGTTATGAAGATATATAATCTACTCTAAATAAACCAAGCTTGTGTGTTTGTTGGCTAGAATTGGTCATCTCTCTAATTATTAATGCTGTTGGTAAATTAAATCCTAAGAGCTTGTTTTGGGGTTGTTTATTAGCAAGAGAAGTAATCAAAGAGCTTGTTTTGATTATTGAGGAAGTAAAGAGAGATAAGTTATTAGAGCTTATTAATAACCATAGCTAGTTTAGTCAAGAATATAACACACTATATTTGAATCAATGATCAATTCACTGAATGAAAATTGAGATTATACCTTTGGCTAGATATTTGTCTTGAATTGATTTCTTATTAAACTGTCTTTCTTTTAATACTTACAATTGCATCTTTTTAGATTGTGTTATTTTTTTATTTTTAAACCGCTTTTTATTTTCTATTACTTGCTTCAAATAAATCTAACCAATCCCTATGGAGATTACCTTGCTCATCACTACTACAATTTATATATCTAAGAGTAGGAATTATTATTATTTGTTGGATTCGTCACCCATCAGGAATACTTGACTTGTTCGCAAATCAAACAAGAGGAAATGTATTACTCCACATCTCTTCGCATCTTTGGCCCGTAGAAGGTGTAAGAAAGACGAGCCAATGTCCTTTTGATACCCACATGTCCAACACTCGGAGTGTCGTGAAACTCTCGAAGCAACACAGTCTTTAACGCTAAATTGGCACTCACATAATAGCAATTGTTGTAAAGAGAAAACCATCACGAATCGAATATACTGATGAAAGAGATCCTTCACCGATTTGTTTGTGAAGAGCTAACAAATCTGGAAGTGTGGCATTTTCAGAACGCAAAGTAGCCCACAGGTCAAACGATGGATTGCTTGCCAAAGTAAAACAAGCAGCAGATAAGCTCGAAGTCTCTGTGGGTGCATCTTCATGCATATGCGACAGAGCGTTAGCGGCCAAGCTTATATTCAATTCAGAAGTGGTAGCCGAGCAATTTTCGGATATAAACTTGTCAGTCAGGGGTTTGCATGACCTGCTGAAGGAGCTCTTTAATGCTTTTGTGGTCGGTACAAATGATAAAGAACCTGCCAAGTAGATATTGGTGCCATTTTTGAACAGCTTTCGTTATGGCATACAACTCCTTGAGGTATGTGGAAGAGGCTCGAAGTTTGGGACCTAATTTCTTGCTGAAATAAGAAATCGGGTGTCCTGCTCGCATGAGAATAGCTCCAATGCCCACATTATAAGCGTCAATTTCAATGAAAAAGCCCATGTTGAAGATGGACAAGTACAATACCAGGGATGCCACCATTGCTTGTTTGAGAGTCTCAAAAGAATCAGTGGCTACAGGTGTCCAAAGGAGGCATCTTTGCACAACAAATCAGTAAGGGGGGCTGCAATGGTAGCGTCACCTCGAATAAAGCACCGGTAGTAACCGGTGAGGCCCAAGAACCCCCGGAGTTGCTTCAAGTTTGTCGGACGAGGCCAGCAGACCATGACGTCAATCTTCTGCGAGTCAGCCTGTACACCACACGCAGAGACTATGTGGCCCAAATAATCGATAGACTCCCAATAGAATAGCCATTTAGAGAGTTTGACAAAAAATTGATAGCCATTTAGAGAGTTTGACAAAAAAATTGATGTGATTGAAGATATAAGAGTACCTGTGCTAAATGTGTTGCATGGTCAGACAAATTAGCGCTATATATCAGAATATCATCAAAAAAATCTATCACAAACTTGCGTAAAAAGGAGCAAAAGATTTGGTTCATGGTCATCTGGAATGTCGAGGGAGCATTCGTTAAGCCGAATGGCATAATGAGAAACTCGTAGTGACCCTCGTAGGTGCGGAAAGCCATTTTGTAAGTGTCATGAGAATGCACTCTGATTTGATGATACCCCATGTGTAAATCCAACTTGCTAAAGACCGTCGCTTCACCAAGTTCATCAAGTAGCTCGTCGATAGTTGGGATAGGAAACTTATTTCTAACAGTCGCTGCATTTAAGGCACGGTAATCTACTGTGACGCCCAGTGTCCTTAGTGGCCCGGACCGTCACTTAAAAACTACCTTTTTAAATGATTCTTATACTTTCTTGTAATTATACTACAATTTTAGGGGATTTTTTTTTTATGACATACGTAATTACTATCCATGTACGTATACCGTTGAAATTCAAAGATACTATCTAATGATTACTATTCAAAAATACTGTTTAACGGTTACTATTCAAAGATATTGTTTAATGGTTACTATTCAAAAATACTATTCATATGTGTTGTTTACTGTTCCGAAATATACTGTACTCAAAAACTACGCGGAAGATTAACTTGTGATGGTATCCGTAATCGCACCCTCACATCCACCTCCGCCACCGCCATCACCCATTACGTTTTTAAGTCATAGAACGCTAACCTACAGCATGAACATACTCCGTGAGCTTTACGCCCAGTAAGTACAACATGTTTACCGCAAAACATGTTTAAAACATAGTACATACTTGAAAATCATATAAGCATGTCATATAGCACTTAACATATCACATACCACACCATCACATAACATGACATTGAATATAAAACTTTACTTACTATATGCATAGCAAACACAATCATGTACAAAATGCATCTTACTATAACTAGAAG
This sequence comes from Antiaris toxicaria, assembly GCA_035233585.1. Taxonomy (NCBI): domain Eukaryota; kingdom Viridiplantae; phylum Streptophyta; class Magnoliopsida; order Rosales; family Moraceae; genus Antiaris; species Antiaris toxicaria. The sequence goes on from CP141157.1 coordinate 29,003,733, forward strand.
CATATCGAACTATAACTAATGCATACTATGAATAATGCATGGTTCGATTATGTTTATTTATGCTTCAATACTCTCTTTTCTTTCTCTTGTCTATTTAGGTCCCATGTGTCAGTACTGTGTGTGCACAAACCATCGGTAACGCCCGTGGTCAAAAAGCCAGAGAGCCATCAATGGATGCTCAACTTTCTACTTTAAATTACTTTAACTTGAAAACCTCTTCAACTGAAAAGGCCAGTACGACACACTTACTAAATTCCATCTTATTTATCTTTTCTAGCCATATGCCTCTCTAAGCTATCCCTAATCTTACGTGATCGGGATGTATGGCATCTAACTTATTCTTTCATCAATCTACTTGATTGTAAAACTACATGCTCTTATACATGTTGTGCATCAACGTGTGCATGGCATACATACTTAACATACTTGTAAAAATCATCATTTTAAACTCATTTTATTCATGTCGTAGGCGGAGTTGTACTTACCTAGTTTGCTAGCAAACTCGCACTCACGCCTTGTCAACTTACAGGTTATCACTTGTCATCAATAACGTATCTCATTAATACTCTTGTTGAGTCACTAATACTGTTAGTGACTAAAACAGATAAATTGCTTGGGTACCCATTGCCGTCGGTACTAACTCGCTCTCGATCTCGAGAGTTTGCTTCTCTACATGTGGTTAATTAATTTATTATCTAATAAATTAATTAATTTCGTTCTTTGGTCACTATTACCGTTAGTGACTATAACTTGTGTTTCTATGTAGTACCGAGGCCCATCAGTACCCTACCAGTCTACTTTGGGAGTTTGGTGTCCAATCGATACCATGTTTGATTAAGTTTGTCTACTTGACAATTTAATCATCGTTCCTCGGAATATTGATCAAACTCGGTCCTTGATTGGTTGCCGACCAGTCAACCAACTGAGTACCTCGCGCGTTGTTAACTAGGTAGCCTACCGGGTTACTAGTACTTATTTGGTGTGGTAGCATATCGGGCTACCCACACTGTTTTGTTTATTTACAAAAATGGTTTTGGTTGCCTTATAAATTTTTTGGAAAATTTTTTGGAAAATTCTTTGTTTTGAAACCGTCCCCTTGCCACCCCATTGGAAGGTGGGGGATGTTTTAGTAAAACCATATTTTTATTTTAAAGTGTGTAAAACACATTTTTGGTGTTATATTTTAAAGGTGGTTTTTGAACTACTTTCAAAAACTGTTTTGAAATTTGATCGAAACAACTTTGTTTGTAAAATTGGTAAATGAAATTTTTTGTCCTCGACGAGATGAACAATTCTCATGTTCACCTCAGAGCTCAAATCTAACTCCAACGGCTCCTAAACTCATTGAACCTGTGGTCAAAGTGCCCAGTTTTTTGAAAAAATTCTAGTTTTACGTCACTTTGAAAATTGCTCTGTTTGAGGCTCGAAACGGCCAAATTTTCAAAACATGTGTAGGTTGTCTTAAAGATTTCGACGTGTTCTACAACTTTCATGTTAAGCTCAAAACCCAGTTCGGAATATAATTGGTTCGTTTTCAACAAAACCTGTACCTATATCTGGGCTCGGATTTTTGGTCCCAATTTTGGGCACCGAGTGAATACTACTCGAAAAACCTATCGTAGTGTCATTTTTGGCCAAAACCTATTTAATGCAAAAACTACCGTTTCGAAATTTCTTTAAAACTTTATGTTTTACCAAATCCCAAATTCAGACCCTAAAGAGGTCAAAATGGCCAAAATCCGTGACCTTTTCCTGGGGATAGATTTGTGTCCAACCACTTTTCTAAACATCCATACTCACACATTCACCAATCCATTTGTAAAAATGTAAACATAACCACAACCACATAAACTTAAAAAATGAAAAGTTAAGGGCTCAAAACAAACTTATTACAACCCATGTGCATAAACAAATACACATAAATTGCCTTGATCATAACTTAAAAATAACTAGTCACTAAAAGGTTTCGGTTTTTACCTATTGTGCTATAAACCAAACACAAATCCAAACTATGAGCTTGAGAAACCAAATGGCCATGTGGAACCAAGGGGTTTGAAGGTTGGTTTTGTGCTAGCAAGACACCAAAATAATTTCGCTAATATCAAACCAAAATAATAACTAAAACCACAAAGATTGATTAGAAACTTTATCTTGAAGGAACTTAGAATGGTTTGGATTTGAAGTCACCTACATGAGCTTGGAGGGGGCTAGACTTTTGGTAATTTTTGGGTATGATTTTGGCTTGAAAAATGGGGGCTTTGGAGGCTTAGGGGCAGTCGGTTATAGTAAGGAAGAAAGGGAGAAAAAGTGTTGTGTTTTGGGATGCCAAATGAAAGAAATGGTATCACTAAGTCATGTGCGCCTTTTATAGGCAATTCTAACCAAACTTGCTTAAGCCTAAACCAAATTAATTGTCTACAATTTTAGCCTAATCAAGGGACAAATTTGTTACCCATTTCAGCCCCATAATGGCCGTGGGTTGCGCGCATGGGAAGGGGAAATAAACAAAAATGTATTTGACATGTGCTTGAAAACCCCTTGAATTTTTTATTCAAAAGTTGTCATAACTTTTGCATTTTTTAATTGCCACCTTTTGGGCTATTTAACAACCATTTTTAACTGCTTTTGCAGCTGAGGGGCATGGATTTTTTAGGCCAAAATTTATCTGTGTTGGCTTCTCTTCGCAGTCTAATTTTCTACTGCGGTGTTCGATTCTTTCTTGGCAGTGTTCTAATTTTCACCCGGAAATCAAGTTTTCTGAATCGATTTCAACACTGTCAAATCCTAGTCGTTTTATACTGTCTAAGAGCCCATTCTATACCAGTTTACTATTTATTTCCTATACTATGGTTATGTTTATATTGTATTATCCTTACACATGTAAAACGAGGCATTCTCGGGCAAAATTCCAAACACAGTCTCTCTTGACTAATTTGGACGTGCTGATTTCAATTTTATCAGTTTTACGTCTGTTCGGGGTCATCTGGACCAGTTTTTGGGATCTGTGTAACCCCGCCTCAAAAAACGTATCAGGTATCCGATTGACTAATTTGGGCGTTCTGAGTCTAAATATATCAGTTTCAGGGCAAGAAAAGGTCGTTTCGACCCTCATCCTGATACTACATATCTCCCAAACAAAAATTCTCGTTTTATACCTAATTGACTAGATTAAGCCTACTGACTACTAATATATTAGTTTTATGTCAAATTAGGACCGTCTTGACCAGTAACTTGACACTACGTTTTTCACTATTTACTATTCACTGTCTTTTACTTAACTAACTAGTCTGAGTGCTTTGACTCCGATTTTGTCAGTCTCTAGGTGAGCAAAGGTCATTCGGATCATTTTCTCGATACCGTACCCTTACTAGGGTTATTTCTCGCTATTGTGCTCAGATGTTTGGTCCGAGCGTTCTTGTGATCTGCTCACTAGTCTTGTGTCAAGAAATGGTCGTCCGGACCAATTTCCTGACACTTCGCATCTCATACACTTATACACTTATTAGGGTGGACTGGGTTCACTATTGGTTACCCCCTTTCACTATATGAATAGTAATAAACAGTACCGTATCTGTTTAATCTATTCAACTGGAAAATATACTATATTTTCCAACTTACTTACTCATTACATAGCAATTAGGTTTCATACATTTTGAGAATCTATTTACCGACTCTCTACTCATTACACGGCCTCCTACACGAGCTCTTATACGGCTGTGTATCTGACCGTGATACTCAAATTTGCATTTAAAGGTATCAAATTATTCCTCAATTTCTCATTAAATGGAAATTAAAGTACATGATTGAGGCAATCCTTACATCTACGCAAAACCGGTAAGTTCCATCTTTATTTTTAACCAAAAGTACAGGTGAAGAGAAGGGACTTTGGCTGGGTTTGATGATCCCTTGTTCTAACATTTCTTGAATAAGCTTCTCCATTTCAGTCTTTTGAAAGTACGGGTACCGGTAAGGGCGTACATTAATTGGTTTAGTATTGGGTATGAGGTGAATTTTGTGGTCAATAAGTCTGTGAGGAAGGAGGCTAGTTGGGGGTAGGAAAATTTTTATGTGGTTATGGAGAATGGTAGTAATGGTATCTGATAGGGAGATTGGAAATGTAATAGAATGTGAATCCTCCACTAGTTCTGTTGGTTGAGACACCTCCACTGGTAAGGCTTGTAATTCAAATAAACTATTGATAACATTACCATGCATTAAGGCTTGAAACTGATGGAGTGACATCAAGCTAGGGTTATAAGTTAAATCACCATGTAAAACCACTTATTTAATTCCATGGATAAATCAGAGTAGTCGTGAGCAACACGGCCTAGCTGTTGTAGCCATTGAATTACAAGTACTACATCTGGGCCCTTAATAGGCAAAACAAAGAGGTCAACCACAAACTCATGCCCCTGCAATGTTAGTGCCACCTAAGGGCAAAAAAATTGGCATAATAAAAAATCACCACTGCTAATGTAAACTCGGAAATTGTGTGTGGGCTGAATAGCAAGACCAAGCCGCTCGGCTAATGTCGGTTTAACAAAATTATGAGTGCTCCCACTATCAATGAGAATGTGGAACTTCTGGTGACCCACCTTACCCAACAAACAGAGGGAGCGAGGATTGACCTGTCCATCCAAGGCATTCAAACTAGAGATATCACCTGTAACATCATCTTCTAATAGCTCGAGGTCTGACGTCTCATCATAAGGTCCATCCACAGAATCATTGGTACCTAACAAGATCAAAAACTTGCTGTGACAATGGTGGTTAGTCCCATATTTCTGATCACAATTATAACACAGCCCTTTTTCGCATTTCTCTCATAATTCCGCTGGGGTAAGACGTCGAATAGGCAGATTCGGGGTGGGTAAAAGTAGTGGTTAAGTGGAAGGTTTAGGTGTTTGGTTGATAGGGTATGGAGAAGGCATATTGTTGCTTGTTGTGGATTGATGTTGGAATGGTTTAGGAGTAGATGAGGAAGAGGCTTGAGGCTTGTATTTATGTGTTGTAGGTGAAGATGTCCATTTGGTTCCTGAGTGCCCATTGAAAGTGGATTCTTAATTTCGAGCTTCATAGGCTCAAGCTAAAGCAAAGGCTTCCATCAGAGAAGCCGGTCGAGAGAATAACAATTCTCGTCAAATATCTGGTTTCAATCTAGTGATAAAAAAACTAATCAGCAGAGGTTCCGATATACCTGTAACCTTGTCATCAATTCTTCAAACGCAGACTGAAACTCAGCAACAGTAGAAGTTTAGGTTAGTTTGCAAAGATTACCTTGATAATCCTCATACATCAAAGCTCTAAAACGATGCTTAAGATTGAGCAAAAAATTAGGCCATGTAGTCAGAAGATTATTAGCTTTCATCCACTGGTACCATGCTGCAGCTCGACCCTCCATGTGAAAAGAGATGATTCGAAGACAGAGCGGTTCTGATGTGTAGTGGAAATCAAAGAACTCCTGAATACAAAAAACCCAACCGGTAGGATCAAACCCATCAAACCTAGACACTTCCATTTTCATGGAGCGTAGAAACGGAGGAAGCTCGGTTCCGCCAGAGACAAATTCTATCATAGGAGAGGCATGTGAGGCTTGACCAGGGGAACCCATGTGAGTCAAAGATGACCCATGGATGTGCGAGCATAGCTCCTCCATACAAGAATCAACCGTCGCCATATACTGCTGCAAAGACTGATGAAGGGACATTGTTTGGCCCTCTAACTAAGCTTGCAATGCTTTTACCATCGTAGCCACATCTTGATTCGCCATAGCTTAGAACAATGAAAGCACCAATTGATACGACCTTCCCCTCAAACCGATCGACTGCTGTATCTGGGTTGCACTCTTTGAGCGAGTGTCGGATCCGAAGAAGAGAAGAGAAGGAAAAGGAAGCGTTTAAGAAGAACAGAGAAATAGGAGAAGAAGAAAGGAGAAGATAGAAGAGATATTCTACTACTTCATTCATTGATTCCAATATTTCCACATCACTCTCTTATAGCCAAAATCAAGAAGATGCTAAAAGAAATGGTTATGGTAACCATCTAATAGAAAATAAAATGAAATGCAAGCAAAAAAGGAAAAATTCATAATAGAAATATTTTCGTCAATCTCCAAGCTCCTCTGTAATTGCTTTCCTCATTAATAAATGCCAACTGCCTCTTCCTAAACGACATATCGTTTAGCCATGCCGGAGGCTTTCTAATTCTTCTTGGGCCTTTGGTTGGTAGCTCATCAGGCTTTACTTGTTTGGGCACTTCATCCTTTGCCAAAGTATTGGGCTCCTCTATCACCTGCCCCAGATCAAGGGGCAGAGTCGTATCACATTCAAAATCTGTTCATTTACATTCTTGGCTGCGTTTTTGTTCACTTCTTCTTTTATCCATTAAAGCATAAGGATATTGAAGTTAGCAACGCATCTTTGGGGATGCAGTGAGGTAACTTGTGAAAATAATACTGAACTACGTAACTTGAGAAAACACTATACAAAATAAACATAGTTGGATATATAGAAAACCTCATTTCCCTATTGTTGATTGCAGATTCCTACAGTTCTATTATCGTCTACTCTCTTTTTCTTAATATTTTTGTTCTTTTTCTTTTCCTTTGCAACGATAGTTGTGGTTCTGGATATAACTGCGGATGGTTGAGAATTTAAATATTATCAAGTCTTCTGAATTTTTGTTGTTTTTTGTTTTATCTTCTGTATTCTTGAATGTAAGGATATCATGACTTGTGACACGGCCCTGGTCATCTTTCGCTACTGTATTTTCTGAAGGCTGATTGACTTATAAATTTTGATTTAGGGGCATCATATGTAGATGATCTTGATTTTGTCGCTTCAAATGAGGCTACCAAGTAAGTGGCTGTTTGATCCATCTCCACGCCTTAATTCTTTTACATATTGTTGCGCATGCAAGTGGTCGAATTGCATATCAAGTAAAGGCAGAGCAAGTTGATTGTTACAAAAGAAAATACTTATTAGCAAAAATTCGGTAATGTTGAAATTGTATTTTTCCCCTCAATTTAAATGTGTCAAGGAATGTAAGCATAAAGTTACTTTATTAGTATTCTTTTTTGAAGAAAATTGTTCAGGGTAGTTAACAAATTATTTGACCTCAGAAATGAAATAAACAACCAACATTTATATGTTTTGAAAAGTACCCAAATGATCTTGTGTTTGGGGCGGTCAATCAAAATATGAGCTTTTGCGAGAAGCTCTAGTTATCATAAGACTTTTAACATATTAAACGAAAACTTAAATTATAGTTTAAACTATTGATAACCCCCGTTTAGGTCTCTTTTACCCAACAATGCATAGCCAACTTTTATTTTTGGCGTCAAGTACATTTAAGATACCTCTGTCAAAAAGAGTAGAACCTCCTTTTTTGCTCCGTTCTTTATTCATGGTGCTACGCCACATACGCTGACTTATTGTTTGGTTGATATCTCAACAAGTTTATCGGGAGCAATTACTGTTAATGCTTTTCCCGATCATTTTTTTTTTTCCTTTAAATCCCATCACGATACCCAAACCCATTTAAGTAATCATCTATTTTTGTTTTTTGGAAGACAAGTGCCATCTTATATTTCTGTCAATGTTTTTTAAGATTGTCAATGATTAGAAGAAATAAAGTAGAGGTAATATTTAAATTAGTCAAAGGACAAGCATATAAAATTGTAAATTATGAGACTGGCAGTGGGCCTTACTATTTTTTCTTAGGTGTAATATTAACTGTGCAAGGAGAGGAAAAGATAAAGAAGATAACTGCTATGGTTTTTTTGGAAATTGATCATCGACCAGCTCGCCATTCTCATCAGTAACAAATTTCGTCAATATGACCCAAAGAGTAGCTTTGTATCGCCACCTACCATACATCATTCCATAATAAACTCAAGCCGGCAATTTGACCTTCCAAATCAACATGAAATACATTTATAAAGCACACCCAACGTCCAAAACCCAGAGCGGCATTACACTATTGTTTCATCTCCAAAAGAAATTAAGATGGGTGGAGGAGTAGCGGAGTAGAGTAGAAAGACATCCGCATTTTGCAACACTTCCTTGATGAGATGCCACAGTTGCTATGTTGACATAACATATAAATTATTGCTTGCAGAAATTCTATAAGAAATAAGAGTAATTATCTTTTAAACATTAATACTAAAAATGAGAAAACTAAACTTTATAACAATCATGATGGCAAAAACGTAGTCTTTGAAAAGAACTTAATTATCTTAAGATTAACCTATTAAAACATTTAAAATAAATAACTTTTTAATCTAGTCTTTAAACTTATATAAACTTTTAAAATTACGCATAAATCATTTCGAAACATAAAAGTTTTTACTATATACTCTGCCACCCCACACACTTCTACATCAAGCCTACTCCAATTCTAAGCCATAACTTTACCTTTATCTACAACACGCAAATAAACTAAGTTAGACAATTGCCTAGTAAGTATATATATTATCTCACAAAATGTTTATTATCAATAAAACAATAGATATCGCATATACTTGAAAACAAAGAACCTCATAAAAGAGAAATTAACTTATTATTTATAAAAATCTTTTTCCATCCTCATCTTCATCATTATCTTTTCTATATTGTTTGGGCCTTAAGCAAGGTACCAACGTATACAACTACAATGGAAGTGAGTTAATTATGCTCAACATCCACTGCAGCAACCATATACAAGTCGTTATGTCTAATACCATCATTCAAGCTCCTTACAACCCGGTGCAAAAGAAGGTTTATCTTTAGGTGCACACCTTCTAAACATCAAAACATTATATCATTTAAAATCATTTAAAACCATCTAATATTTTGAACAAGTATGTTGTAGGTGAGCGATATATTTACTTTGTTCTTTAGCTTTCTATACTTACTAAATCCTCCTTCAATTATGTGACTTCAAGCCCTTTCGATGTGGTAAAACTTTCATAGTTTTTATGTGTTATAAAAATATAACATAATCTTAGTTTCATAAAATCCGTAATGATTTATTATATCATAATCATTACTTATACCATCATATGAATTCATTATACAACATATATTTAGTATGTATCAGTCATATAACACCATAATATCACATTAAACACATCATCTTGGAAGGAAAGATTTGACAATTGTTACAAGAAAAATCATATAAAATCATATTCAAAATGAAATCCACTCATTCTAGTAGCATTAGAAACTAGACTCCTATTTCTTTCCAATGATATATTGCAATACAAAACCCAAGCCTCATAGTTATACCTATGACAAATTTGTTGACCTCTACAAGAAAATTCATAATATATTCTATAAAAATCGAAACACTTCTACTCTTATTCCTAATTAAAATAGATGTAGAGAACTTTCTTTTGACATATCATCCATCCCGTTTTGAGTTTGTTAGACTCATGAAAAAGATGGTACGCACTGACTATAAAAATCTTGTTTTTTATAAGAAATCCAGTAATTGACATAACTTTGAAAATTCATAACTAAATGTACAACTCTCTGTTTCAAGGAATCCATATATCAAAACAATGCATGAGATCTACAAATAAAATACCAATTTAATATTCATAACGAAATCCACTGATTCTAGTGACATTAGAAACTAGACTCCTAATTCTTTCTAATAATATAGTATATGAAATATTTTGATATTATTTACGCACTCAAAAATATACTACAATATAGTACTCATAACTCGTAGTTATACCTATGGCAGATATAAAACTCAGAATGCTGCAATTCTTATTAATTAAAACAGACATCTAGAGCTTTCTTTTGACATATCACTCATCCTGTTTTGAGTGATTGAGAGTCATGAAAAAAATAGTATAAATTGACTGTAAAAATCCCATTTTCCAGAAAAAAAAATCCAACACTTAACATAATTTTGAAAATCCATAACTAAATGTACAAATCTCTATTTCAAGCAATCCATATATCAAAATAAAGCTTAGGATCTTTAGTTTACAAATAAAATACCAATTTAATTAAAATCATAATAAAATAATACAATTTTTATATAGAGAACAAAACTATCCCAAGCTTGTTTAGATATATTTATGAAATCAAAATCCTAATTTCCAATTATTAAGAAATAACAAAATCATCAAAGTCATTATAAAAATCCTATCATGAACAACCATGTATATGTGTATGTGAAAGTGAGAGAGAGGAGAGAACACAACATATGATGAATCATAAATCATCTCATCATGACAATGTAAGAAGATAAATCATAAATAAACTCGATATAATTACATGAAATCACTAACCATTCATAATCGTTATATTCATAATAAATATATATAGATGAAGAATAATTCTACCTTAGATAAGATTTGAGTGGCTATGAGAAAACTTGAGAATTAAAGAGAGAAAAAGAAAAAGAGAGAAAAATTAGATAGATGAGAGAGTGTGTCTTTTGAGAGGCTGAAAGCTTAATCTCTTATTTATAATGATACCTAGGGTTACCTATGGTTTTTATCTCTAATTTGGCTTCAAATTTCGAGCTAAGTGGCCTTAAAATTTGGTGGGATTGTTTTTCTAATATTAGAAAATTTTGGGCTGGAATTGAAATTCTTGCAAGAATTTCAATTCTAAACACGTAGTAGTATTTTTGCCAAAACTTTTTTTTTCAATAATGAAATTAAGCGATTCAAGTGGCTCTAGAAAGATAATGAAAAGATCTACAAATTTGTGTTTGAAGAAACCTGTCAAATTTAAAAGTTTTAAAGGTTAAAATTATATTGGAATATGATCCTATTTTATGGAATTTTTGTTTCTGAAAATAAAATGTACTAAAGGGATCATTACTAATCCTATTCAAACTAAACATCAATAACATATAATAATCAAACAAATACATGTGTAACATGCATGAACATATTCTAATCAAAATACCTACGATCATGTAATTTTATACTTATCATAGCATCATAACCTAATACCTTATGCACATCAAGATTTCTCTCCAAAAGAGCGTTAACAGTATTATAAATCATTGTTAATAACTTACTTTCATTTACTCTTTCTTTGTAAATAGAATATTAGTACGTTAGAGATAACCTAAAATGTTAATATTAACTTAAGGGTGTTACATCCCACCTTGAATACTGAAGGATCCCCTAACCCTAAGCGTTCCAACATAACATACTGATAATGCCCGGTAGGGCTGAGCCGTTCCACAATTACTATCGATCCGTGTAAATCATTTGTAACTTCATCCCAAGTTTTGTGATATTTCAACTTTCCCGACTCCACCAGCATACCACTCTTTGTTTTCCTTCATGTTAGGTATGAAATAATTTTCCCTGATGATGGAAGTTTGTTCTTTGCTCTGGCTAGTTATTTTAAGCTGTATTAAAAAAAAAAGAAAGGAGAAAGAAAAAATGAAATCGTCCAATGTACATGCTTAGTTTTGTTTTATTTATTTTTTAAGTAACTTTAACTTATCTCTAATTTTTGATATGCGTACCATTTATCCTCCTTTGATCTATCACTAAAATGACCCTTAGTTTTAACATTTATTCACACAAAATGAAATCCTAATTTGTTTTATCATTTCCTTCTCTATTCTTGTGTTTATCCCTCTTTGTCCATCTCATTGTCCCTTTCTCTGTCCCGTAATCATCCTCTCTCTCCTCGCTGCCTGCGTATTGTCTCTCATATCTATGACGATGCCAGTGTTCGTATCTGTTCTTAGTCCTAGTTGACAATATTGCATTGAAGAACTTTGCCGCTGCATGGAAGTTGATCTCTCTCACTTTTTCTCCATCCATGTTGCTACCTAATCCACTTTATAAAATATATTTTTGCGAGGCTTCTGGCCGCCACAAACTTGCTTGCCCCCTGCAACATGCACGTCGTCCAATCTTCGCCTACGTTAGGGAAATATCTAATCTCCAAACGTGAGAGGAAGAAACTTTGGAAGCTAATAAAAAAAAAATCCTGAAAAAAGAGCCTTCGAAAAGGTTGTAGAAGAAAGGTATTATTAATTTTCTCCATAAAATTTAATTTGATTAATATTCTTGATGTATTTGAGAATAGTTGATGAATTAGATCATTGATTGATAACTCCATTAAAATATAGTTATTACACTATTTTCGTGTATTAAATTAGCTACATTCTTGAGCATTTTTATTTATTTTAAGGGAATTTTATTGAATTTAGCTTAGTTTTGTTTTAGATTAATTTATTGGGTAAATTATAAAAATAGCACTCCCAAGAAAAATGTTATAAATTTTAGCATTATTTTTAGACTTTCTCATATAGTACTGTTACGTCATCAAATTCGTTAAAAAGTAACCTAGTTAAGTGAGCCAAAATGTTGGAAATTATCCCTTTCTCTTTTCTGCCCAAACTTTCACAAAACAAAATCCTAGAGACCCATTAAAAAAAAAAAAAATTGATACTTTATAGAGACAGATTGCAAAACTATCCCACAAATTCTGGTAGCCGGCAAAAACCGTCTCAAAACTCCCTATAAATAAATGAAGAATGGTGATGGGACCAAACTCATAAAACCTACAAATCAAACTATCGACCCTGAGACCCATATAAAAAACCACCATGCCTGAGAAATCCACGATCCTGTAAAGGAGGTTAGCCCGGTTGGTGACATCGCCAAAGAAGATAGCCTCGACACCAAAGTCAAATCCACAAATCGAGAAGGAAAATATCCAAAAAAAAAATCCACCATTCAAATAGTGAAATCACCTCAAAAGAAGAGAAAGACTTTAGGTTAAGGGAAGAAGATGAAGAATGTGTGGGATAAAAGATGGAAAACCGAGAAGGCAAAAGCAGCTAATAAAGAGCCCAAATGCACTGTTGAAGAGATAAAACATTCTTTTCCTTTGTATGTAGTTTTGAGTTTAGTCCTTAATAAATTATGTACATTTGAAAAAAGTTTGCATTTTTAGTTGATATTGTGATATCTGTTTTTTTTTTTTTTTTGGAACCCTTTTTTTTTTAATTTTTTTGCTTTGGTTTTGCGGATCAGGTCAATACAAGGATGTTTTGTTTTAATATATTTTGCATATATATTATAACTGAGTAATATATATTTTTTCCATTAGAAAAAAGTTTTCGTTGTTTTTATTGATTTTGTAATCTGTTAGGTTTGTATGCCTTTTTTTTTTTGGGGTCAACTGAGGAAGTTTTGTTTTGTTTTGGTAGTTACTATATGTTTTATTTTGATTATAAAGTTTACATTTGATTCTGTTTTTTTTTTTAATTTGAAACCAGCAGTCATGTTCATATTAACATAAGGTCAAGATATATGTACTTTAATATTAATGCACTTCTATTCATGTCATTTATTAAATAATTTAAATTTTGATTAGATATTTCCATCATTTATATTCAAAATATTTCATTTTGGAAATGTTTAGTTCTAATTTGTTTTATTTAATAACGTTGGATTTATTTTATTGTATGTTTTTATTTTTGGTTTATTTTATTTTTCTTTTTCCTCTTTTTCGTTTTTATTTTCTCTTTTCTTTTATTTGGTCTTGTTTTCATCTCTTTCTTCGGATAGGTGGGGCCAGTAGTCATCACGTGTCGCTTCCAAATTCACCAGCCACTAGCAACTCGAACTCTGCCACGTGTCCAATGCAGCCTTGCTCCACACACTTATGCTAGCACGCACTTTCTCCCTTCCGTGTGCAAGGTTTTGTTAAGTAAAATCATGGGTTGCACCAATTTTGGGTACGAATTTCCCTAGTTGGCCCGTGTTTTGTTCACCTATGTCTTGTTCTCCCAGCTCGGGAAACTTTAGAAAAATACGATAAAATCATGTCTTGAATTGATTTTCACCACAAAAAAAAGACTCTTACAAAAAAAATACCATTAGTAAATAAATCATTTGCCAATAAAGAATGTACATTTACCATTCATTTACCATTATTAAGTTTAACATTTTTTTTGCTTTCTCTCCTCTTTCTCTCTCTCTTTACCTCCTCCTAAATGTTGCCGTGCTTGTTCACTGCTTCTTCAGAGGCCAACGGTTTTCTTCATCGGGGAGTCTCGAGAAAAATCATGATATCAGTATTGTTAGTTTAGTATGGATGTGGCTGAAGAAGCCGATAGCAAAGGAAAACGGAGCCAAAGGTCACGGTCACGGTCTCGGTGGTGGGATCAGCGATTTCAATCTCACGAATGTGGCTAAGGAGGAAGAAGCTGCACTGAGAGTTCCAATCTCTAGCGAGAGCTTCCATCTCTATAGCACCAATGATCTATGACAAGCCTTGAGTGACGCCAAGCTGACGAGATCTAGCATCGCCATATTGCTTCGATCTCTTTCATTGCCAAATCGGGCGATGCAATATGGAAGCTCTTAGATCTTCAGTTCTATCGGAGTATGAGGAGAGAAGGAGGGGGAAAAGAGGAAGAAAGTAGGGATTAGGGCCAGGGTGTTGAGAGAATGAAGAGAGAGAAAAAAAAAGGGAAGAGAGAGAAAATAATTACAAAAATTTTGATTTTCCAACTGTATTCAAATTTATGACATTTTTTTTTTGCAAAACTTTATAAATCATGCCAAAATCAATCCATCATTTATTTTTGTGGCAAATTCTCTAATTATTCCCCGTGCTTGGCAGCGCCAAAATTGAGCCCGTGGATTTTGGACTTCCTTGTCTCTAGCTAAGTCCGTGTGATTTCCTCCCCAGCTGGCACGGTTCTCCACTTAATTTGTTCAGCCTGGTAGCAGATTTCCTGAGCCTAATATCCCTCGCGCACTAGTTGATTTCCAGGCCTATATAACACTTCGCCTTCCAAGCGAAAGGGAACAATTTTCCCTTAAAATTTTAGGCTGAATAGAAGAGTGTTTGCTTGTATTTTATTTCATTTTCTTCTTGCATTTTTCATCTCATGCTTTCTTTTTAAAATTTTGTGAGATGAATTGCAAGCTAGACTTGACATTTTGTGAGGCTAGTGATGAATTCATATGTTGAGTGATCTAATTTAAATTTGATTTTCATGATTATTTATTAAAGTTTATATGGTTTAGTAGATTGAATTTCTTCATCTCATTCAATCTTTTATATAAACTTGGTCATGCTTTGTATATGAAATACTATCACCTATCTATGTTGAGAAGATTTGTTTTATAAGTTGTCTTTTACTGCAATTTACTAAAAACAATATTTTGTCGATTTTAGATAATTTATAACGATAAATCTGTTTGATTTAAATGTAAGAGATTTATTCGATCCAAATGCATTCATTATTTCAATTGAGTTTAAATTCTATATTTTCTAGTTGCTTGTTTGAGATATAAAACTTGTAATTAAGTCATAAGTTGAAAATTGAATTCAAATTGGAGAACAAAGTATATGAAAAGTTCACGATACCTTGTTGCTTTTATTATTAACTTTTTCTACAGTTAAATCCCTGTTCCATATTTTAGTTAATTTTGCTCTTTCTAAACAAAAAAAAAATCCACGAAAAAATATTTTCCTCTTTGTCATTTTATTTCCTTGTCTTTTTAAACAATTGTTTCCACTAATTTAATATTTGTTTGTTTTATTGTCTCTCTGTGGATACAACTACACGATCTGTACTATAATCAATTGCTTTGTGAGTGCATCTTGGGTGCTAATCAAATTTTGGCACCGTTTGCTAGGGAGGTGTCAATAGCAAACTTTAATTTTATTGGAGTGAATGTGAAATAAGGCCGGGTAAGTGATAGTGTGTCATTACCACACCATATTTAAACCTTTTCAATACTTAAAATGAGTATAGTGTGAGTAAGGGTTAATCCTACGGGGATTGAATCTAATTAATTTATAACTGATAATAAACTAATGACTCTAAACAAAACTAAAAGAAGAGAATGTAAAAAGGGGGTTTTTTTTTAAATTAAGCTAATAAAGAAAATAATAAAATGTAAATAAATCAAAGATAAAAACAATTTGAGAAAACTTAGTTAAAAGATCAATTTCTAAGATTATACAATGCATATAATTAAACAAGATATTATGTCCAATTTCAATTGAAACTACAAACTGTTGATAACAACAAGTTCTGTTATCCCAATCTATCCTTACCTCGTCATTACGCAAAATAAACTCTTCACCTTATTCTTTCCTACTAAACAACCTAGAACAAACTATTTAAATTTAATCTAATGGAAGCATTTATATTAAAAAAAAGATAGGTTGATTTAAGCAAAACACACAAGCTTGGTCTATTTAACCTATATTATGTTTCACATGTAATCATTCGAAATCTTGACTATAATCAATGAACATAATTCGCTACTAATGATAAGGAAATTAAGACAATTATAAATCAAAACTCTTGATCAACCAATAGAAAATAATCATGTCCTATTTAGATATGCACCTAAACAAAACCAGAAAATAATTATAACAATAATTATGGAAAAATATAAACAATCTAAATTGAAAAATTGGAAAACAATATCTTAGACTTAATTACATAGCCATGTTTAGTTTGAAATCCTCTTCAACCACAAAGAAATTGTAGCATAGTATAATTGAACATAAAGCAAAGCATTAATTATCAATATTAGGAATTCAAGTGGAATAAGGAGAAGAAAAAAAAGAACAATCTTCAAGAATCTTTACACAGACCATCTTTTCCAAGCCATTCTTTTTGCCCCTCTCTCTTTTTCTTTTTGATCCCCTAAAATTTATAAAAAGCATCTTAAATTTGCCCTAGAATAATGTATTTATAGCCTCCAAAAGATCAGATCAAAAGAGGAAGGTTCAGGCTTCAAATTCAAATTTTGAACCCTAATTATTGCATCTCAGTGTCCCAACGCCCATTTCCTTGCCCCACGATGCCATAAATGATTTTTTTCACATTTATGTACTATGGCCGCTGCGGTGCCCATTTCCCGGAGCTACAGCGTTGGCTTGGACATTGCAGCACCCAAGGCTAGTGCTACAGCACCTGACCACGAGCTAAATCCCCAAAAATGGTGTAGTAGGGGGCGCAGTGCTCTTGAGTTCTTGGCTTAGAAATTCTGTTTTTCCACTTTGTTGCATGTCATTCCACTTTAGGTTGTCCAAATTGATCTTTTCTTTACTCCAAATCATCCTTAAGGCTTCAAAACACCTATCAAACACAAAACAAGCATAATTACTCTAAAATCTCAAGAAACTAACACCAAAATACGGGAGAATTGACATACAATAATGTGAAAATATGCACTTATCATTAAGTCTTTACTTTTATTTACTTTTTTTTGCTTAAAAAAAATTTCTAAAATATGTATATAGTTATTTTTTTCATTTTTTATTTGTTAACATTTTACTCATTAACAATCATTTTTTCTTTTCTCAATAAATTTTTTTTTTTACGTTTACACATACAACATTAATTATACATATAATTTTTTTAATTGTACATTTAATTTTTTTTAAATATTATCTTTAATATGTTAGATTTAATTTTCTTGTATTTATTTTAGTTTCTATTCGGATGGAGTGTCCATTTTTGTAAAATGGAAATTTTTTACTTTTGGAATGGAAAAATTTTCTATTTAAAAATTAAAAGTTATTTAGATCAGTAAAAAAAAAATTCCTTTTCTAGAGAGAAAAGTCTTTTTTGATTACAAAAAGAGAAATTTTTTAAACTTGTGTATGGAAATTTAAAAGGTTCGCTTCTCAAAAATTGAATTTTTTTTTCATATTCCGAAAATAGAGTGCCCAAACAAATAGAGGCTTAGAATTACTAGTCTAGATTTATTTTTTTTCCCTCTTTTATAGCTAGTATAACATTAGGTTGACACTTAGGTTATTTTTTAGGCTTTTTACCTTACTTTAGGTTTTGACAAAAAATTAGAATAAAATTTAACTACTTTTAAAATTTAGTTTTGAGAATATTGTGTAATTTTGTGAAGACATAAAATCTTAGGAAGTTCTATCTGAGAGTTTTCTTTTTTTCTTTTTTTTTTAATAGTCTAGGAGGTTGTTTTGAATGAGGCCTTGACCAATCAATCTTTCCTAGAAGCATCCTTAGAGGATATTATTTGCGATAATCACACATTTGTTATTGACAAGCTAATAATGTAAAATAA
Source organism: Antiaris toxicaria (assembly GCA_035233585.1). Classification (NCBI taxonomy): domain Eukaryota; kingdom Viridiplantae; phylum Streptophyta; class Magnoliopsida; order Rosales; family Moraceae; genus Antiaris; species Antiaris toxicaria. Next base: position 29,021,791 of record CP141157.1, read on the forward strand.
AAATAATAAAAAAAAGTTTGGGCAAATGCATTGTCATAGAGATGAGTTAGGGAGATTCACAAAAAGGCTAGAATTCGAACATGCCCCCGATGAAGATTTGTCCAAAACCTCTTCCAACTCATCTTCTACCCCTTTGTCTCCAACCTTGCCAGTAGTACCTTTATATCAAAATCCAATAGTGATGGTACAACACGAGGACATTACACAAAGGATATGAAAGGTCTATCTTCAATTAATGCACACGGCCACTCATCATGCATCATGTTACCTTCGAATCTGCTGAATCAAAGTTTAAGCCCGACATGATTCAACTTCTTCCAAGTTTTCACGAGTTTGAAAGCAAGAACCCACATGTTCATATTCAGAAATTCGAGGAGGTGGTAGCCACGTTTTATAGCCGAGCTAAACTCACCATTTCTATAAGATTAAAATTTTTCTCCTTCTATCTTAAGGACAAAGCCAAAAGCTGGCTATACTTATTCGGCTGAGGTTCTTTGGATCATAGGAAGAAATGATGATTGCGTTCTTCAACAAATACTTCCTACACCACAAAACCAATGTTCTTAAACCAAAAATCTCAACCTTTATCCAAAAAGACAATGAAACTCTATATCAAGCCGGAGAGTGGTTTAAGAATCTATTGAACATGTATCCTTACTAAGGGTACAAGACTTGGCACTTGGTTAGCTATTTCTATGAGGGACTTACCATCCAAAAGCACTAGCATGTTAAGATGATGTGCAATAGTGAGTTTCTACACAAAAACCTAGATAAGGCTATTGAATATTTGAATGATATAGCCAAAAAAGCCTAGATGTGGACTAGACCAAGTGTTACTAATAACACCAGCACGTCCTAACTAGTTGGAGTCTACTATCTAAAGGAAAAGGACAAGCTTAAAGTACAAATTGAAACCATAACAAGGCAAGTTGAGGCCTTCAATTCTAAAGATAGTAGATGGATCCATCCATCGCAAGTGTCAAATTGCACAAAGCATGCTTTATGTATGGATGGGTGGAACATCAACAGTAAGATTGCCTGACTTAAACTAAAATGATGGGGTGTATAAGGAACAATGTAATGCCTTATGGGAATACAAGAAACCTTACTCACCCTACTCTGAGACGTACAATCCTAATTGGAAAGACCACTCAAATTTCAATTAGAGGGAGTCAAATCAACAAGCACAACCATCCAACCAATGGTGAAGACCTGAGCAGGAAACACACCCACCAAAGACATTTTCTCAGCTAGCAAGGAGCTCACTCAAGGACACCTTGCAAGCATACATGGAAACACAAAACAAGAAGTAAGAGAAAATGGTGGAAGAGAACAAAGGGATTAAGAGTTAAATCTCTAAGCTGATTAGTGCTTTAGCCATCCAAAGTCATGGAAGGCTCCTATCACAAGCACAGTCTAACCCTATGGGACAACATATGGCACACAACTTCCAATGCTCAAAATGCTAAGGAGCTCAACGCCATCATCGAAATGGCATAATTCAAGAAGAGCCATCCATCTCTACCATTGATGCTGCCATTTCAAGTAACAAAGAAGATCTTCTTGCAAGGAAGCTCAAAAGAACATTTGGTACCTGTCCCTTTCGCTCAAGCTCTTCGATGCACTGGGAAAGTGCTCGAAAATCATGGTGAAATCTTAGAACACTTGAAACAAGTGGAAATTAATCTTCCCTTATTGTATGTGATAAAGCAAGTACTTGCCTATGCCAAGGTCATCAAAGATCTTTGCACTATGAAAAAGAAGCACTATGTCAAGAAAATTGCATTCTTGACAAACAAGTTTGTCCAATGATCAAGCAAAAGATGCCACTCAAGTACAAAGATCCAGGTTGTCCCACAATCACTTGCCAAATTGGGAAACAAGAGTTTAGCCAAGCATTTTTGGACCTAGAAACAAATGTCAATCTCATGCCCTATTCTATCAACTTGCAACTGAGACTTAGAGAAATCAAACCCACATTTGTGGTCTTGCAACTGGCCGATTGATCCATCAAGAAGCCACGAGGGATGGTTGAGAATGCTCCATCACAAAATGACAAATTTTAATATCCATGGACTTTCTTGTTTCGGATACTCAATTCATGGTCAACATAGAGTTAAAGATTCCCATCATCTTGGAAGATCATCAAAAGCTATGATTTAAAGAAAGAAACAGAGGCTAAGAACATTTGGAACTCTAAATTGAGAAATTCATCCCTCCTTTGAGTATGGTAGCTACAAGAAGCTCAAACAAGGATCATGATAATAGCTCTCGTTCAAATTTGGATCATAGAAAATCATTTTTCGATGTTGAATCGATTGGAAATGTAACCAGAGAGTGTTTTTGCCGTGCTAAAACTAGGATTTTTGGGCACAAATTTCATCTAAAATCCTAGAAATTTTTTCTCTTTAAAAACTCAAGAGGTTTTCTCATTCTTCTTTTTTTTTTTTAATTTTAGTTTTCTTAGCTTATTAAAAACTAAAGAGTCGAAGTACATAAGGCAACATATTCAAAATTACTAAAGTACCTTTACAAAATTTTATTTTAAATTGTAAATTAGGGTTTCCGTTAAAATTTCAAGCATATTTGGAAGGGGTATTTTAAATGATTTTTTATATATCAAGGAGTATCATGACCAGTTTTAAACAAATAGAGGTTAATTTAAATGGAAATCTATAATTCATAAGCTATATATGAAAATAATCTAAAGATATATATGAAATGTGTAGGAATAATAATCTTTTATTTGATAATTTATGGGCAATTTTGAAATGAATACAAATGCATCATAAATAAATGTAATTCTTTAACAAATATTTGGGATGTGTGTTTAAAATAAGAGTGTGAAGAGTCCAAATTGGTATGTTAATAAAATCACTTTCAGTGTAACGAGTATGAAGAAGTAACCCTTACAAAAATGAAAAATATTCCCTAATATAGTAAAAAAATAAATGCTGACACCATTGTACGTTTTTTTTTTTTTTACAAATAAATAAAATTATTATTTTTCCTTCCTATAGCTTGAAAGTAACAAATAGTAGGTTCAAGCAGTGGTTAGATTACAATGTTGCCTGCGGAATTTAGTGTGGACCGTGGATAATGGGATGCTGTCCAACCATAGCTGCATTTTATACTGTTTGATTAGTTGGTTTAAACTAATATTTTAACTTATTTTTCTCTTTTTATAAAAAAATTAATAAAAATCTTAATTATGTTTTTGTGATAACCGAGGAATCTACGTTCTCGGGAATATTTTGTACAAATATGTAAATAAATATACAATTACAGTGATACAGATTACAGAATAAGTAGCAGAGGAAAATTTTGATTAATCAAGTTTTAATCAAAATTTGAAAATGAATTAATGAATATAGTTTAAAAGCTAAACATTAATTCAATTATGATGTTTTAAAATGTGATAGAAAAGTATGTGGAAAATACATACTAACAGATCAATGGCACACAAGTGAGCCACATGGATCAATGGCCAAAAGAACTTGCCAAACAAGCCCTTACACATTTAAAATAAAATAAAATAAAAGAAAGTAAGGGAGAGTGTGAGTGACACGTGAGCTTAGAGGGGATTAATTCCCTTAGCTGCTGATGCAGCCTGCAGGAAGAGAAAAGAAAGAAAGAAAGAAGAAAAAGAAAGAGAAAGGGGAAGAGAGAAAAGGGAAACCGAGAGAAAGAAAAGGGGAAATCCAAGCAAAGTTCGGATTTCCTAGTTCCAATAGCAGATCGATCAAGATTCGGTCAAAGATTAGCAGCAAGAAAAGCTCACGATCAAAGTAAGGTAAACCCTAGTTCTCACGTTTTTCGTTTGGGGAAAATCTGGGGTTTTGAGAGAAAACAGAGAATGTGAGTGAATCACATTTAGGTTTTCGGTTAAAATCGAAATGTGATTCAAGTCTAGATGTTTTCAAACACGAATCCATGAACAGATGGTTTGGAAAACCGAGTTTAGTGAAATTTCTTCACAAAATACAGATTTTTCAAAAGTTGAGGCAAGAGAGATTCATAAGCAAAATGTGAGATTTTTGCTTATGAAATCATGGATTTGTGATAGTAGAAATATAGTAGATACCTTGAAATGATCTTGTGAAGATCAATTTCAAGTATAAGAAGTAGAACAAAGGCCATAAAAACCTTAGAAAAACAGAACAGAGCAATTCGGACCCAGAATCTTGATTCTGGTATGAACACGGGCGTGTACAAGGGCGTGTTCAGAACACGGTCCCGAACATGCCCATACGCACGACCGTGTTGCAAGAAAAATCAGACCCGAGAGGTACACGGTCAAGAACATAGCCGTGTATCAGACCGTGTCAAGAGGCACACGGTCAAAGAGAGGCGTGTAAGCAACCGTGTAATAGTCCAGAGGAGTACACGGCCAGAGACACGGCCGTGTACCCACCCGTGTAAGCATACACGGGCATGTTCCAGAGATTACACGGCCAGGCTTAAAAGTCCAGAGGGGTACACGGGCACGGACACGGCTGTGGAGGAGGGCGTGTTCGAGTCCAGAGAGTAAAAAAAAAAAAGTCTGGAAAGGAAAATTTTCATGTTTTGCCATATTTCTAGTATAAGATAAATATGGTGAATAATCAGTGATTTTTCCATTTATAGGAGTCCAAGCCAGAGACCCTAAATCAGCAGTCCTAGAGCAGCAGCAGCTTACGTTAGAGGACTTTCTGTAAGTTCAAGCATTGTCCTGACTGCAACGTGGACAAGCTTGCTTTATTACAATGTTGTGTATATTGTATGACGTGTTGTTAGACATTGATTGTCTGCATCACGATGTTATGTCAGTTTATGTCAGTCACAGTACAGGTCAGTTCATGTTAGTGCATGTCATGCATATAGAGTTGCATGTCCCAGTACACAGACCAGACAGTACCAGAACAAGAAAACAGTTAGGTGCACAAGGCACCCTAGTGTGTTGATTAATTCACACCCCAGTAAATTGATTAACAGGTTCCGACTGTGGGGGCAAACAGTATGCTACCCAGTTGGAACACCAGAAAGATGGTAATTAACCAGTTATTGGCGTATCGGCCTCTCGACCCACGGGGAGGTTTGCATGTTTAGCATCAGTTTAAACTGAGGAGGTCAGCACTAAAGTACCCCTCCCGGTTGCGCTAACATGTCGGTACGTCCAATCAGGGGCCCAAAACCAGAACTAAAATAACAGATTAATGTTCTAAGACTGAACCTTTAGTAGTACAGCATGTTTACAGAGTCCAGTCAGCATGAGCACAGCAGTACAGCATGAGTACAGCAGTCAGCATGAGTACAGCAGTCAGCATGAGTACAGCAGTACAGCATGAGTACAGCAGTACAGCATGAGCACAGTAGTACAGCATGAGCACAGCAGTATAGCATGTTAGTTACATGTTTTTATGTTTGAACTTACTGAGCTCATAGCTCATTAGTTTGTTCATATGTTGCAGGTAAGAGACCTGTTCACCAGTAGTATTGGTGGACGACGAACATGGTAGACGCATGCCGGGGAGGATTGGGCGAGGGATATTGGTCACCATTTAATTCTTCCGCTGCATAGTTTTGAATGAAATTTCAAAGAAACAAGTTTCAAGTTAAGAGTATGTGATAGAGGAATCATGAGTCAGTTTGTTAACATGATTTCCTTATCACATTCTCGAACAGTTTATGTATTTAAAGAAAAAAAAATTTTATTCCGCAAAATTAGCAGTAGTTACAGTTCAGCATGATTGCCGGCGACCCTAGAGGCCTGCAGACTATTGCGGTTGACTACAGAGTTGGCCATAGTAGCACTGTAGAACCTCTACAGCAGGGCGGGCCGCACAGTTTTAAAAAGATAAATAACTTCAATCCAAATATTTATGTCACCAAAATTGTTTAACCAGTTTATTGTAATACATACTTTATTTTGATTTTAAAGCATAATTGTTACGTCTTACACCAAATACGTGTATTTTAAGGGTTTGCGTTTTATTTGTACTTTTATTGTGCAAGATAATCAACCTAATAATGATCTTTATATATATGTATATGGTTTTAGTTGTTACTTTTATATTTTTATATTTATTTATCGATGGTTATTATTATTTTTAGTTATTTTATATAAATCGAATGGTCATAATATATTAGGTAATTGATTAAAAAAATTATAATAATTAATAAATTTTGAACTAATAAAACTCATTAAATACAATTATAAATAGGTAACTTGTTATTAACTTGTTGATATAATTTTTTAGAATGATTTTTTGTATTAAAATAGAATTTAAATAAAATATTTATTCTCTAATTTTTGAATCTCATTTGTGTACGTGTGCATATGTTTTTAAAATTTTCTTTATCAATGAACTCTTTTAGATCTTCAACTTCAATAATTTTTTAAAACCATTTGTTTCCTTATTTGCAAAATTATTCCAAAAATTCTAACGTAATCACTTCAACAAAATTGAATGATGCCATTTTTTTATTTTTAAAAAAGTCATATTTTAAACTTAAAAGCTCAAAAAATTCATCATATTACTACCTAAAAAAATTATAAAAAAAAAAAGCTCAAAGAGTTAGAAATCAACTAGATTACTATCTGAATTCACAATCTTTTGGACTTCGAAGTTTAAAAATAAAATAAAATTCTTGCAAAATTATTTTGTTTATTTAGGGAAAAAATTGAAAATGCAAATGTATAAACAAAGGTAAATGACTATTGTATCATAGTTTTAGTTCAAAATTTGCTTCCATTAGTGCACCCGAAAATTTTTAGCATCGTCATTGATAGTAAAAATATATATATTGATTGAAATTGAATAACATGTCCCAAAGGGCATGTATCATGTCATAATCAAACTAAATTATAAATTAAGATCACGCATGCAATCTTGTATTTCTAGATTTATTTCAATCCAAATCTAAAATATGAATATCTTAGAACACACATTATTTTCATAACCATACCACATTGTTATTTAAAATCACTTACATAGTTTTCTATCCCTAGGCTATTTCGATCAAAATTTGAGACTTGTCTTTTCAATAATATGCAACAGTTTTTAGGGAAAAAAAATCTTAACAAGAAAAGAAAACGAAAAAAAAAAAGATCTTGAGTTTTCTTTCCACAATACAATAAGTATGATTTAATGGTAATTTTATATCTAATTCTATTAAAAGGTGTAGAATTTGAATCTTTTCACTTCCAAGTTCAAAAGAATAAAAAAAAAAAAAACAAATTCACAAAAATAATAAAGAAAGTTATATGTGTTATTTTATGAGCTCTTTTTCATTAAATACAGAAGAAGAAAAAAGTGTGAAAAATCGAATTTTCGCAGTTAATAAATCATGTATATTAAATTGCTAATTTAACAAAAAGAAAATGCTTTATAATCCTGATCATGAGAATCTGTACCATGATCATACAATGATTTACCAAATAATAAGCAGTACAAATATTTTATTTTTCTTTTATTTTTTTTGCTAAAAACTTCATTTGCTGATATAAGATAACTTGCTAAATAACTAAGTCAAGAAATAGAAACTTTTAGTCTTTATATATTTTTCATTTACTATATGATTTCATTTCCAAAATCACAAAAATTGGTTTCTCAATAAGGATTACATAATCAAATTTAAGCGCAAATAATTTTCTAGTAAATTTCTAGAAATGATAGTTTTTATTTTTTTTTTCCTAGATATATTTTTCATATTTTTGGAATCCAAGACTTATATTTTTATGGGGATTAATTTCAATAATTCTAATTATAGTGATTAGTAAAAAATCAAAATTTAATTATTTACACTTTTAATGATTATTATTAAATGTGGAGGTTTAAACGAATACTCGTTACTATTTGACTTTACATGTATAACTCTAAAACAAACACTTGTTTACCTGATAAGAAACGAGAATTTTATATCGGATGAAGCTAATATCCTTGAATATTTAATAATGAAATTTTCACATTGAAATCTATGTTTTGTCTCTCTTAGCTGATGAAATTTGCATGTTACTCTAAACTTTCAATTACTTGTTTTAAGATAGTACAATAGAGTTCAAAAAGATAATTAATGATCAAGTAGTTAAGTTATTATATCTTGTTATCTTTTTTTTTTTAATTATTATGTCTTGCAATCTATATTTTGTAAGGTTATATAGAAATTTTCATTTGTGTTAATCAATCATGTATTACACGCCAATGAAATTTTTGAAAGAAATTTGTAAAAAAAAAATGTAACAAAATTAAAAAGAAAATTAAAAAGAAAAAAGAAAAAATTTCCACTCAATTATTAAATTTTGATTTCAAATATTCATTTGTCTACCTCCCATAATAATTAATATTTAAGGTAAATTTTTTTTATTTATTTAAAAAAATTGGTTGTTTATATATATTTTTTAAAATAGAAAATAAACTATTAAACCGGCTATAACAAGTTATAAAAAAAAAACCATATCATTAATGCAATTAAGATAAGTTCTATTTTTTATAATTTTGTCTTGTAACCTTTATAATTACAAAAATATAGTAATAGTTGAAAATTCTTCTATGGATATAATCTTCCTTTTTTTTTTTTTGTCCTTACTTGTGCAATGTGTTAGTATAATTTGGATTAGAAAATTGTTTTGACCCTTCTATTATTAAATCTTGGCTCTCTGACTAATCATCATACAAATCATTCAAATCTAATAAATGCCTAATCTTAACATATATGATTAAAAAAATTCAAATTGTATCTGCTTAAAATACTAGCTAATCAAATTCCTCTTCAGCCAAAATAAAATAATCAGATCCCCAAAAAGAACAAAATAGAAAACCAAAAAAACAAAAATTAAAAAACAAAAAAGAGGAAATTTTTGTTCGTGGTTTTATTTGAACACATGGAATTTAATGGGTGCCATCCACCAAATATTGGTGAGATATATCCAGCTGCCTTTTGTCCCACTTGAAATGATCATAAGATTTTCAACTCATAAAAGATTCCTTCTGCCGATTTTCATGATCTTGCATTTAAGGCTAATCTATGCATTTAATAATGCTTTCTGCGTACAGTTGGCCATGAAATTCTTCTCCTAAAAAAAAAAAAAAGCACAAAAGGGTAATTAATAATAAAGTACAAAACATATATTTGTTTAATTACTTGCATGACTAATAATGATGACACGATAAAAATTTATTTAAAGTCTTTCATTTTTAATATTTACTTTTAATATAAACTGAATATAAATAAAGATCCTTAATTATTTTATCAGTGATTTTAGGCTTATTTTAAGACTTGTTTCTCTCATTTCATTTAAAAGGAAAAAAAATCTCTTGCGTGCAATGCCAGCCCTGAAAATTCACTTTATTGTCAAATGCCCAGACCAATTACTAAAAGGACAAAACTCAAAGGAATCACCGATCCAGCACCAAATTAGGGACTCTTCTTTGGCCAGCAACGAGAAAAGCCACGTTTTGACCACAACCTTATTCAGTCAAATACAGTGCTATCTCAATAATCATTTGTTATTTAAGGTCTGTGTATATGTTTGTTTGGATTTTTTTTAATTAGAAAAAAATTATTTTAGAAAATATATTTAAAAAAAACTGATAAGAATAAAAATGTTAAATTTTAAAAATTGATTCAAAAAAATTATTAATATAGATATTATTTTATTTTTCTTAAAATTTTATACATTTAAAAAAAATCAACTTATTTGAACTTTATAGATTTTTGAAATTTAGAATTTATTATAATGTTTTAAATATATGAATAATAAAAAATAATAAAAAAATATAAAAAAATGTTTTAAAAACTTTTATTTTAGTATTCCGAATGATCCTTTAATTTAAGAGATCAGCTTCATGGGTAATCTTTATTTTTTCCTTTTATGGCAAAACAAAAAAAAAAAAATTTTTTTTGGTTAGTATTTTTGTGGGACCCCCATATTTAATTCAATGCCATGTATAGCATATCATAACGAAAGGGGTCGCCTACGAAATTTGTGCAATTGTGCATCCACATTCATGTCTCTGAATGGCCATGAAACGACATTAAACGTGCTTGTCAGTAATACATTTATACATGCGGATCATGGACTAGTTTTTTTTTTTTTTTAATTTTAATTTTTCATGTTCATGTTGTTATACTATTGGATGTGGCATATACAAGATATGTAACATAAATGCGTATCAATTTCCTTCACGAGCAAAATGAGAGGTGAACGTGACCGAAAGCTGAATGCTGCGATGGTGATAGACATTAGCTAGTAAATGATCTAAACATGTCGAGACAGATTGTTCCAAAACTCGAATTTGAAAAATGTGGCAGCGACTTCAAGAGCGCACTCATTGAGTTGCAGAACATGTGTAAGCGTTAAAATGTTGCTTCAAATACATGTTGACTTTTTAAAAATATATATATATGTCAACATTTATAAATTTTAGTTGCAAATGTAATACAATGATAAATTCATATCAAATTTCACTATAAAATGTAAAAATTAAACTTATCCCTCTCATGTTCTGTGTAAAAATATTTATTTCAATATATGTATGTATGTTTGAGTGTTTTATACTACTCTAGTGGAGTTAAAAGTATAAAGTTCAAAAAATGTGGTAAAAGTAAAAATAAATTGAAAATTCATTGATAGACTATTAAAAAAATATCCTAATAGTACTTTAGTTTTTTTTTTGTTAAATTGCCGTACTTATTTTAATTTAATAGGATTTTGATTTGATTCAACTATTAATAATTATATCTAATTTGATCTATTTTTTAAATTTAATAGGATTTTGCTTTGCTCCAGCAATTAATAATTGTATCTAATTTAATTTGATGATTAAAAATTATATCCTGTTAATAGGTTTTTTTTTTTTTCAATACTCTAACACAGTTTTCGGACCTAAACATAAATCAAAAAGAGCTGTTTTTCACAAGCACCTCTCAAACAATACACTCAACTTCAAAATTGACCCCCATTTTTGAGCCCAAACCAAAAGCAAGGACAAGTTAAAATTGAGTGTGTTGTTCACAATTTTTGTTTGAAAAAAAATAACCCTTAGAAGTATAAATAAATGTACAACTATAATGGATTAGATCCATGTATTTCAACACCGCGACAGTTTTTGTTATATAATACGTGCTTAATTGTTTATTGCCATTAGTATTTATTAACTTTTTTTTTTCCTTGCCCCTCGTGAATATGATGTAGTTAGTAAAGATTATAAAATTGCTTCTTATTGCCATCAGTGTTTCTTAACCTTCTTTCTTGTCCCCCATTAAAATTTACGGTGTATTTTGTAAAGATTACAATGACTATAAATTGCTACTTATTGCTATTCTCATCCTTAGTAGGTTTGTACTAAATTAAAAGACAAACAGGTGTCCCCCATTTGAAGCAACCAAACAACATGGGAACAACAAAACAAAGTAACTAACTAAATTACTAGTATATTTAGGGGTGTTTAGGAGTGTTCAAGATACATATTTTGAATATTTTTTTAGTATTTTTTTCACTTTACAACTACTCTTTATTATTTGTAATTTCAAAATTTTATACTAAATTTAAATTTTAAAAGTTCATAATTTTATATATATAAGTACAAATGAGATGATTTTTTTAAATTATATAGAATTTTAAGAGTAATGAAATAAAATTTACATTGATAATTTTTCTCTGAATAAATTTTTAAAAGGGTGTTTGGTGCAAACTTTTGCTTTCTTCAAAACACCTTTTTTCCAACACTTCTATTACTTTTCACTATTCACATATTTAAAACACTACAGTAAATTTTAAATTTTAAAAGTCTATAATTTTGTGTATACAAGTCCAAATGAGATGATTTTTTTTTAAATTGCATAGAATTTTGAGAGGAATATAATAATATTCATATTTATTTTTTTTAAATATTTTTGAAATTTTATATTTTTTTTTACTCCAAACAATTTTTTCCTCCAAACTTATTTTCTAAAACAACTTTTTCCTAACCAAAAATAATGTCTCCAAGTATCCTCAAACACCTCTAAGATTTTATGTTTACTCGCCCAAAATAATTATTTCACTTAAATATATTTTTCAAACTCACTCTTTTTAATCTTTAATTTATATTTCTAAAACCTCCTTTAAACAGATTGAAAAAAAAAAAACACACACACACACACACACACGAAGTAGTAGCATGTGAATGTTGGCCCAAGATGAACCTTTTAGCTCCACAAACTTGAACTTTATCCACACACGTGAGACGCATGTCAAACCTCGTTTAAACCCCCCAACACCTTGGGTGGCCGTTTCCATTGTCCTATTCAAATCATTTTTTTAAAAGGAAATTCACAGGTTCACAAAAAAGAGTATAACGACAAGAAAACCGGCTCTTTTTCTGTAAAAAAGACATGATAAATATCTCGTTCAGTGTGTGTGTGTGTGTACCATATAAGCGTTCAGTGTTAAAAAGTTTCTGATCATGACCCATAAAAGTGCCATAACGCATATTAACACTAGCCAAGAACCAGAGAAATCAGCATTTTTGTGGCTTTTACCCATCCCGAATCAGGATAAGATAACCAGGTTTTCCTTTTTTTTTTTTTTTCTTTAGAAGTTTTGTAGCATTTTATTTTATTGTATCAACTTTTTGTGTTCTGATAAAATATCTAATCAATTTTTTAATTTGAAAATTACTACTTGACTAGACAATGTCATCGTAGATTGATAACAAAAATACTCATGTGCGCCTCACGTTTTTTTAACATTTTACCCTCCCAAAATTTTTTTTTTTTTTTTGTAGCACTTTCTGCCTTAACTCCCTTACTTTCCATCATTGACTCACGAATTTAACCAATGTGGTCAAATTGGGGTAAAAGTTCAAAGGATAATTTGCATACCATGCAAAATGGTAAAGCACCAAAAACTGATTTTATATGCGGAAACACATTGCTTGTGTAGGTATCAAAATTTTCACATAACAATGCTAATCTAAATTATCTTTCAAAGTAATATTATCAAGTTTAGAGTTACTTGTAACAAATAGATTTTATATGATAATTATGTTTTTGGAACCCATTTATTATGAACCAAGATGGTAAGAGGAATTTTATAATGTCATGATGACAATGAAAACTTCCATCTTAATCCATACATAAACCCCCAAAATTTCACTATTGTCCTTTTCGAAGTAAGCCCTATTTAAGAGAATTTTTTCATATGACATTTTTCCACTTAACATTTCATTTTCTCTCTCTTTTATTTTCAAAAAACTCAAATTTAAAAGTTCATAATTTTCTCATTTCAAATAGAAATGAGATGATTCTTATGTCAAAATGTTTATAATAATAAGACTAACAAAATAAGATCCATTATACATATTTTTTTTTTTCAAAATACATTTCAATTTTTGCTATATTTTTTATATCACATAACTTTTTTCAAGTCTTGTCTCAAACACATATATCCAACCCAATCTTTAAAATTCCGTCTTAAAAAGTCCCTCAAACGGACCCTAAATTATGAGTGTAAGGTCCTGTTTAACATTACTTTTTAAGGTTATTTTTAGATTATTCAAGAATCTATAACATATTAAGGGTGTTTGGTAAATCCTATTTTTGTCCAACAAATTCTAAAAATTGTTGCAATACAGTAAGATTTGAGAAGCAAGTAAGTGGTTGCTTCTACACATCAACTTTAGCTACCATTATACACATTTACTAAAATATTATTAATAATAAATAATACATAATAATTATAATCTACACACTTTAATTATCTCCAAGACAAATAATAAAATTACATTCTTTTTTTTTTAATTTGTGGCGATAGATTCAAACTCTGCATATTTAAATGGAGTTAGATGTAATATTATTACTAAATTTTGCTTGCAATTACATAATAAAATTACATTCAACTATTATAAAAAATTTATAAATTCTTTTCACCTTAAATATAATTTCAAATTGTAACTTATTTTATCATATTTTGAGAAAACTTTAATTATTGTAATTTTATGTATTTTTTAAGGTGATAGTAACTATTTGAAAAAAAATAATGTTAAACAATTTCTTGAAAAATATTATTGTTGAAATAATTATTTCTTTTTTATAAAAAAAAATACTATTGAAATACATTACTTACACATCTAGATATTAGAAATATATATATAATGTCTTTTTTTTTTTTCATTAACAACTTTATTCATAGTTTATCATATATCTAAATTCTATTTTAGATTTACACAACAACTTAAAAAAAAAATTTGTCAAATGTCCGTCTACTTTTAAATATAATAACTTCTCAATATAACTACACAAATTTTTTGTCGTAACTGAGCCTAAGCCAACGAAAGGGTCCATCTCTCCACATTGTTCTGCTGCTTGGTTACAACGCCTTAATTCGTCATTGAATGAAAATTGGTACGTTCCGCCGTAGATCACAATATCCTTTCCCCTATTTTGCCAGCTGAGCTTTCATATTTATCTCCATCAGCTCTTACGTTTATTATTGTTATTATTTTGGATTTTTGTAATTTTTTATTTATTTTCTTTGTTATTTTTTTATTTACATTTTTTTGTTCGTAGCTCCGACGCGTTCCTCTAGAAGTTTAACTTTCTCACTCTCATATTTTCTCGCGTTCTCAGATTAATCTTCTACTGAAGCCGGAAAATCTTCTTCTTTTCTTTTCTTTTCTTTTCTTTTTCGTATTTGTTTCTCGGGAAATGGAATGCCGGTCTCTGGTGTACATTTCGAATGCAATGCCGACTTTACGCCTCAAGAAATTTGTGTCTCGCCGTTGTTTCTGATTTTCTTTTCCTTTTCTCTCTTTTGGTATAGAGAAATCCCTATTTTTTCCTACTCTTTTTCTTTCCTTTTTTTTTTTTTTTAATAATTAGTGGTTTCCATTTTTTCTGCTTCGACACCAATGTAGAAATTTGAAAATATAAAACGCAGATTTTTTTTAATTTTTTGTAACGCTGAGGAAAACAACAGATTCAAACTCGATGGTAAATCGCAATGCCGAGCATTAGAGCCCCTGCTACTAAGAAAGCTACAACTCTCACGGTATTTCTAAATATATTACATACATATATGTGTATGTATTTATATTTATGTTTGACTCTATATATGTATATATATTTATATAATATTTGATATGTTGACATTTACGTAAATTTGAGGCTGTGCAATTCTACAGGTCGTGGTGAAATGCAGGCCGTTAGCGGAGAAGGAGCGAGGTCGCGACATTGTTCGAGTGATCGACCACAAGGTTAGTGGCGTTTCGGTGAATCATTTCTTCATTGTCATTAGTTTGATTTCTTCGTTGGAACCGTTTTTTTTTTAATTTAACTTTTAAATTTTAAATGTTTAT
This sequence comes from Antiaris toxicaria, assembly GCA_035233585.1. Lineage (NCBI taxonomy): Eukaryota > Viridiplantae > Streptophyta > Magnoliopsida > Rosales > Moraceae > Antiaris > Antiaris toxicaria. The sequence goes on from CP141157.1 coordinate 29,037,111, forward strand.
GATGAGCATTTTCAATTTTTAGGAGGTGCTTGTATTAGATCCCGATTTGTCAAAGGATTACCTCGAGCGAATCCAGAATCGAACCAAGGAGAAGAAATACAGTTTCGATTACGCATTTGGTCCGGATTCTACTAATTTGGTACTTTGCATTTGTCTACGATTGCTGAATTGATCCTTATTTCAATTTGAAAAAACTTGGAGGAAAGTCTATTAGTGCAGATGGATTTTGTGTTTTGTTTGTTGTGTTTTTTGGTATTTGGTTGCTTATATAACACGGGAAGATATTTTTACATGTGCAATTTATACATTTAAAGACCAAATAATTCATTAAGTCATAGTAATCATGTACTTCTGTGTTAATATGTGACTTTTCACTAAATGAATATCAGTTGTAGTTTGGAATTTTGTGCGTTGCAAAGTGCTAACTTATATATCCATCGATCGTTTTGGTATAAAAATTGACAAGGATGGATTGGAATGAAATGGCAGCGTGATGTTATGATTCTAACATAAGTTCTAGACAGTCACATTTTCATAAATTGATGAACTATTGTATTTTTAAGTATAAAGTGTAATGCTTTGATTGCGCTGAAGGACATGAATGTTGACTACTAGTTTGATGGTGGTGTTGGGTCTCATTGCCTGTTCTGAATTGGTTAATGGACCAGAAAAGATGTAGTTGGTGTTTTAAGGATACTTGTATTTTGAATTATTTGTCTAATCTCTAGTTTTAAATACAGGATGTTTACATGAAAAGCATATCTTCTGTAATCTCCGGGGTTGTTCAGGGCCTCAATGCAACTGTCTTTGCATATGGTTCAACTGGAAGGTACCTAAGATAAATACTCATTTTTTAAACTTTTTGTTCCTTTGACACTAGTACTGGAGCTCGATTTCTTGTGTGCCTACTTGGTTTGATAGTACAGTTTCTTGGTCATTGCCCAGTGAATTAAATAGTGAAGAGAAACTTGATGTTTTACAATTCCCACGCATTATGCCACGCCTGAACTCTGACAAATCTTTCTTGTTTACACTGTCCATGGTAACCATTTCTCAATAATTTTCTCATATTTATTATTATTATTATTTTTTTCCAATTGTGCCCAGTGGTAAAACCTACACAATGGCTGGTACCAAAGATGATCCTGGACTCATGGTTCTCAGTTTGCACAGGATTTTTGATCTAATCCAAAGGGACAAGAGCTCAGATGAATTTGAAGTTACATGTTCTTATCTTGAAGTCTATAATGAAGTATGATGCGACTATTTGGAAATACTAAGATGTAGTATGTACTTAGATCCTATGGAATTGTTTAACAGGAGTCTTGATAATTTAGGTTATCTATGATTTACTTGAGAAGTCATCAGGCCATTTGGAATTGAGAGAGGATCCAGAACAAGGAATAACTGTGGCTGGTCTGAGATGTATCAAGGTTTAGAGTTTTGTCTTTTTAGATTGATGCTTTAAGTAAATATCGTGAACAAATATTAAGTCCTTTGTGAATTGCATTTGTGCTTCACTGCTTCTAATTCAGGTTCACTCCGCTGATAAGATCCTTGAACTCTTGAACCTTGGAAATAGCCGAAGGAAAACCGAAAGCACGGAGGCTAATGCAACATCCTCTCGGTGAGTTAAATATCTTTACCTGCGGTAAGCATGCTATCATGGTGCTTGTTATTAGTTTTGAGACCCTCCCCTTTAGTATAATTGGCCATTTCAGGAGAATCTATAATATTGGATTTCTTTCCCTGATTGTTACCATTCACTATCCCAAACTTGTTATTGGAAATCAATAGATTTTCAGCTCAGGACAAATAGATGTGGTTTTATAGGTTGAGTATATAATGAAATTACACGTTCACATGTAATTCTGCTGCTATGTGTAGTGCTTGTAATTCAATAGGATACCCTTGTATTTTGGTGGCTTCTGCTATGATTTCTTTTGGTAGTGCATTTGAATTGGGTGAGTCCGAATCATCAAGAAGATATGGAATAATTTATTGAGAATATGATTGTACATATTGTGCATTATTGCAACACAACTACCAACACCACAATGTCTAGTTTAAATTGACGCTATCTCATAAAAGATTTTGTCCATAACTAGGTCACATGCAGTTCTAGAGATAACTGTGAAAAGAAAACAGAAGAACAAGTATAGGAATCAAGTAATGCGTGGAAAACTTGCACTTGTGGATCTTGCCGGCAGTGAACGGGCTTCTGAAACAAACAATGGAGGCCAGAAGTTAAGAGATGGAGCTAATATCAATCGTTCCCTTCTTGCTTTGGCAAACTGCATTAATGCGTTGGGCAAACACCACAAGAAGGGTCTTGCTTATGTTCCTTACAGAAATAGGTATGTAATAGTAGCAATTATTGTAGCCTGATGCCTTTCAACCTACTTTAGCTAATTGGAATGGTTCTACAGCAAATTGACACGAATACTGAAAGATGGTCTGAGTGGTAATTCTCAAACTGTGATGGTTGCTACTATGTCCCCAGCCAACAGTCAGTATCATCACACTGTTAATACCTTGAAGTATGCGGACCGAGCAAAGGAAATAAAGACACACATCCAGGTGAGGTTCAAAGAGAGGCATTGTATTATCTAAATTATTTCACATTTTAATTTGTTAATTTGTTATTTTTTTTAATTTTTAATTTTTTCATTCAAATGAGTCTGGAATAATTGGAGACAACAGTCACATTAACCTTTTTTTTTTTTTAAGCTAGGTAATCATCATTGATGTTGGGTTTTGTCAATGTTATTAGTTTTTAGCAGCTACTAAGTCTTAGGGGATACATTTGTTATTTGACCATTGATGCAACTAAGAGGAGCCTGACATGGATGTTATTTGCTAATTGTGCTCTCTATGCTTTACTTTGCATTCTGTTGGTTTTTAATGTATGTTATTGTGTGTCTTCGTGATATCATGATTTATTCAAAATTGATTTGATGCAAAATGTTCAACTGTGTTGTGCCTCTGTATCAGTGTTAGTTACCATCACGGAAATCAAGTGTCACATTCCTGGTTTTGCATAAGTTAATAACAAGCATGATTTTGTTTCATTCACAGAAAAACATTGGTACAATTGACACCCATGTCTCAGACTACCAGAGGATGATCGACAGTCTTCAGGTAAGCTGTAACATTGGTTTTTGCTGTAGAATTTTAGGTAAGAGGTCTCTTTCTGTTGTATTTACAAATTTGATTGCAAAGATTGAGGTTTGCCGATTGAAGAAAGAACTAGCTGAAAAGGAATCACAACTGAGCATTAAACCTGCTGAGAAAGCTGTTGATGATGAGTTATCTTGGTTGAATACTTTGAGCCATGAAACCAATGAAAATGTTCAAGAAAGGATAAATTTACATAAGGCAGTGTATGAACTTGAGGAAACTAACCTTCGTAATCGCACTGAACTCCAACATCTTGATGAAGCTATTGCAAAACAACAGGTAAATTAACGGCATATTCATAGCATAATAATTGCTCAGTATATTCTATATGATTTTATTTTGACCTTGCACATTTTTATGAGATCAAACTAATATGTAGTCTATTTTCGAAAGTTATAGTGATTAATATTTCATGCACTGAATTTAATTGGACCTCTTATCTCTATTTTGGTGGTTTTTTTTTTTTCTTCTGTACTAGTTAAAGCTTAAATACACGAGGATACGAAACTTTTTTTCTTTTCTTTGTGTTCCAAATTCGTTTTTACTTTCTTTTAGGAGGGAAGCAAGGGTGGAGATAGGTGGGAGAAGGATAATGGGAAAGGGACTGATTATTTTTTGAGAACTAGCAAGGAAAGACCCTTTTTTATTTTTATTTTTTTGTTTAATTGGGATGTTATGCTAACATTGTAATACATGTTTCTTTGTCACAGGCTATTGAAAAAGATGGATCAGTTGTTGAGGCTTTAAGAGCAAGGCGGCAAGTCATTCTAGATAACATCCGTGACAATGATGAAGCTGGTGTTAACTACCAGAAGGTAAATGTTTCAGCTTGTGCTTCAACTCATTAAGTTATACTTATATATATATATATATATGTTTTTGTTAACTTATAATCTCATTACGAACATTTCTGTAGGAAATTGAATTCAATGAGAAGCAACGATGTCAGCTCCAGGATATGATTGAGGAGGCCATTAGTAATAACGGAAACAAAACATACTTGCGGATTCTTAGTCAATACAGGCTCTTGGTGAGCTGATACAATGCTAATCCATTTATATATATTACTTGGTGTCTAGAATCTGCTTTGATGTTTGGATTTATAATATGGGACTATAAAGATTGCAAAGAGGATGCAGGGTGGTTGTTTGTCAAAATAAATTGGAATTTGATTTTCCATAGTTCAGAAAATTATTTTGATTTTAAATCTCTATAAAAAAATTTATTTTTTAAGTGTGCTCTTTGGTATGTTGCATTACCGAGTTATCGGGTATGTAGATTCTGTTTTCTCAATACTTGTAATTCATGAACAAATGATGACTGCTAATTTCTTGATATTTGTTTGAATACGATGTCAAAGATTGATTTCTCTTGGGCAACATGTCTATTTGATCTCATAAATCGTTAAATACTAATGTTGGTGTTGCAAACTTAACAGGGAATGGCTAATACAGAGCTTCAGTTTGAAATGGCAATAAGGGATCAAGTCATCCACAACCAACGGGAAGTGGTAAGGAACATGTGGGACTTGCTCATGGGGCTGGGACTCGATGAAAGACGGATATTGGACCTTGCTGCCGAGCGGGGAATAGCAATAGAAAACTGGACTATGGCACCACATCTTAGTCCTTCAACTATAAAGCAGTCATCAAAGTTAGCTTTTGGCAGAAATTCACCATCGGGATATTTTTCTGGCATGGGCCTTTCATATTCTAAGCAATCTTGCGTTTTCGAACGGTGTCAAGATTCTGGCTCAAGGTCAATACCCAAAGAATGTCACGAGCCCACTCGTGCTTTTTGTAGAGAAGAGCATCATAGTTCCTACTTTGTGGTATCCCATGATCACTCTCCATCAGCATACATGAGGATGAGGAAAAGTAGCAAGCATTGGGTTGATGGCAGGCCAAATTCATGTTTTAGTACTCCTGATAAACATCCTCAGGGTTTGCTGAGCTCATGTCCAGAGTTGAGGATTCAATCTTCACCTTATGGTGAAAGCTGCATGTCTGCCTCCGCTCTCACTCCTGCTGATTTCAGCAAGCAGCATATGGTGTGAACTCCAGGAAAAAATTAAACCAGAGTCTTTTTAAGTTTTCCAGCTCAATGGAGAAATATTATAAGGTGGTCTAGAATTTTTCTCGTTGTAAGGCTTGATTTCATCTCTTTTATGCCATTGTACGTAGTTGCATATAGATTTACTCGTCATAATCATCTCATCTTTGGTAAGCTCTTGAAAGAGAAGTTGTTTTTGTATAATGTATTAATCTGACTTGGGCATTATGTTACACAGAATGGATGGAACGATGCTTTTGGGCAAGAAATGTTCAAAAGCCCTCATGCCATAACGAGCAGTGGCCAAGGTAGATTGGCAAACCAGGGTACAACAACTCGATGTTTGTTTAAATACAGTCCAGTGGAGCAAGGTTCGGGTATTCTAAACCCCATTCACATTGTCCCAAATTCCGATTGCTCAAGTTGTCCACAATATTTGAAAATGCCACCATTAGCCCCTACAAGGTCGGTTTCCTTTGGTTCTAGCAATTCCAGTCCCCACGGCCATCCTCAAAGTTTTGTATAGTCTTGTTCCACTCCTCACAATTTCTTTCCTTGCTTTTTGTACCTGTCTGTTTTCCTGTGGAATGTACATAGTAGTAGTCGGAGAGAATCTCTTAAAAAAAAAAAAAAGGGAATCTTTATATTGTAGGATTACGAGGCAGGCAATTTCTTTAGTCTTCGCACAGGATGATGAGAAAGTTGGGTTTTCGATAGAATGGTGTTGGCTTTGTCACCCAGTCGTCAACACACAGAATGTAGTTCTCTTGCTGTACATTTCCCACGATCAAACTGTGTAAAAATGTCATATAGTGCTCAGTCTCGCTGTTATATAATTCTCATGATTTTTTTTGGGTATAAAAATCGTCTTTTCTTTGTTTTTCTTATTGTTTTTGTTCTTTCCTTGTTTTTGTTGTTTCCTTTTGTTAATTTATTCCATGCCGTTTTGGGCCTTTTTTTTTTTTTAATGCTAAAGGTTAAAATTTTAGTAAAGGCCAACAAATGACAATAACCATAAAGAAAAGGACATAACCTATCGAACACACACTGAAAAAGATAACTGGATAACTAATAAATAATTAGGGAACTACGTTGAATTATATTTTACGACAAATCAACAGAAACTTGCACCGGTGATTAGCCTACTTAAAGAAAATTAGAGCGACTCCCTGTCTCAAAAACAGAATAAAACTCTTGCGAAGATGCAGTTAAAGCAAGTTTTATCTACCACCCAACACTCAGTCAAACGACGTTTTCAAACAGGCCACCTAAATTGAATACAAAACAACCAAATGAACAAGGGTTTAATGGGAAAACCACTATTTTTATTACACATAAAAAGTAGTAAAAACACAATAATAAAGGAGAACCACATGGATACGGCCAGTAAATCCAAGCCCTTCGACACCTGAAAAGCGAGTAGAACCACTGAAGCAACTCTGAGAGAGCACAGCAAAGAAGGAAGACGTGGCGGCGCGTGAGAAGCACTCGACGCAAACGATTGCTTGCATAGCTCCACACCCTAGCCCATTTTGGTCGCCATCATCCCGCAACCTAAAACTCGCAGTTTCAACGGGCCCTGCGGGCGCCTGGATTTGAGGAGGACAAATGACGATCTATTCTTCATGCTTGTCTCCAAAGCAGCCTCGTCCCACCTCGCCAACGTTCCACAGTCCAGTGCTCATGATTTCAACGAGCCCCCACGACGAACCTGGGACTGAGGGTGATGAATAGCGACCAACTCTCCACGCATGAGTCCGAAGCAGCCTTGAGATCACAATAGTCTCCCCTACAAGCGACGTAGACCGGCAGAAAAGCGAAATGCCAAACCACCAGCCCCAGCCCCAGATCTCACGTCCTCTTTCTTCTCCTAGAGCGCCAACAACCCCCACCACACCCCCCCCCTCTCTCTCTCTCTCTCCTTTCTCTCCCCGCAGTCACAAAAGACAAGTGGAAATTATAGAGTACTTCAGGGCCAGAGAGCATGCCATGTCGTTGTGTACTTAGAAGGACAGAAAACTTAGGGTTCGTTTGGTGAACGCATTGCATTTGCATTGAGTTTAAATGTAATGTATTGAATACAATTTATATTTGGAGGAAAAACATTAGCATTACATTTGAATGCAATGTGTGTTTGGGAGAAAAGTATTTGAATTGTATTTTAATAATAAATATGTGATGTGATAGGTAAAAGTAGAGAGAAAAAAAAGAGAGAGAATATATGATGTAATTAATAAAAGTAATAGAAAAAGTGAAATAATAAATAGTGATTGTGTTAGATTTAAAATGTGATGTGATTGATATTTGAATGAAATATTTTTGTATTTAAAGGAAAATTACATTGCATTTAAATACAATGTCAAAAAAATTTGTGTCCCAAACAACTACTTAATATTAAAAAACCCAATGCTGTTTTGTCAACTGCGAACTTTTGACAATAATGGACATGTTCTTTAAAAAGAATAATAATAACTTCACAAAGCAAACAAACAATCGGTGGCAGCCATTTAAAGAGTAAGAGATCTCTAAAAATAAAAAAAAAAAAAAAAAAATAGTAATAGGAAAAAAAAATAAAATAAAATAAAATAAAATAAAATAAAATAAAATAAAGAGTTAGAGCGACGCGCTGTCGTGTCTTCTAAACGTTAGCACTGATATTTATAGGTAAACTACCAAAAATACCCCTTACATTAAGTACACTTTTTCCCGCTTCTTGTTATCTAACTACAAACCACAACACCACCACCACCCCCCCCCCCCCCCCCCCCCCCCCCCCCCGGATTTATAAAATCAGTCACATAATATCTTCTAAAACAATAAAAATGATCAAATATATATTTGAATCAAACGAAGATTTCAATTATTTTGAGAATTTTATAAGTTTTAGCCCACGTTTGGGCGGTACATTTTTTTGGCATTATTTTTAAATCCAATGTAATTTTCTTCTAAATACAAAAATATTTCATTCAAATACCAATCACATCCCATTTTAAATTCAACACAATTATTATTTATTATTTTATTTTTTTATTATTTTTCTTAATTACGTCATATATTCTCTCTCTCCTTTTTTTCTCTCTACTTTTACCTATCACATCACATATTCATTATTAAAATACAATTCAAATATTTTTCACCCAAACACACATTACATTCAAATGCAATGCTAATACTTTTCCTCCAAATACAAATTACATTCAAATGTAATGCAAATACAATGCGTTCACTAAACGAGACCTTAATATTGATTTTATTTAATAGTTTAGTTTAATATCGTTTTAAATTGTATGTAATATAAATTTGGAAGGCTAAGTTTTTGGCATTAAAAAAAAATTCTTAAAAAGGATATTTTATTACTGATTTTATAAATACATGAGTGTTATGAGTATTTGTATGATACAAGAGGTAAAGGTGATAGTTAACTCTTTGGGTATTCTTTTGAAGGGAAAAATCAAATCTAAGTTGTTTGTTGCAATAAATATATTTTAATTTAATGGCATCAAACTTTATCCCACAAACGATTTGTGGACTGTAGTCTTCCAAGTGAAATTTAGCTAAGGTGCATGCGTATGTAAAATTTTTGTTGGCATAACCTAATAATAGTTTTACATACGTAAAAACAATAAACAAAATTGAGAATAGATACTTGATTTTAATAGAAAAGGAAAAAAAAAAAAAAAAACTACTAGCATGTATGAAAATACATATTGTACTTAAATTTTTATGAAACTATTACCAGAATTGTCGATACCGAAACATTAAAAAAAAATAATATCTTTTTTCCTTTTTTTTTTTTTTGAGGGAGAGATGAAAATTTATCTTTAAAACATTGAATTTTGAAAATGAAACTTTAGAAAAATAAAATATTAGTAATACTTAAAATTGAATGAAAATCTCAATTAAAATACTAAATATATATAGATACATAATTAGTGGAATTTACCCAATTTATTTATAATAATTTTTTTTAAATAATACTAGTTTTTTTTAGCACTCCATTTCAAAGTCATTTTTCAAATATTTTTTTATTGGTTATTGAGCACTTATGCCCTCTTAAATTTGTTACTCTTTGACAACTTACCTTGTAAACTTTTAATTTTAGTACTTTACCCTCCAAACTTGTTAAATTGTTATAATTTATCATTTTTAGTTGATTTTACATTAAATAGAAGATTTGAAACTGCAACATTTGCATTAGTATTTGTATTAGATTTGGAAATTTTTAGTTAGATTGAGGCTTTCCATCTTTACATGGAGTGTACGTGTGTTTTTCATTTTTAATTTAGTGAAAAATTAATTCATATGGGGTATATTATGACAATTTAATAAGTTTAAAAAGTAAATGATCAAAATTAGAAGTTTCATGATAAGTATCAAAAGATAATAAATTTAAGAAACATAAATATTATATATCCTATTTTTATTCAATTTAGCTCTTGTTTGGGGAGCTAGTGCAAACTTAAACAACTCAACTTGAATTTTTTTTTTATTCATAGTTTTAATTCAACTTCTCAACTCAAATTTTAAAAGTACATAATTTTGCATATATAAGTTTAAAATGGGATTTTTTTTAAATTGCATAAAATTTTATTACAAATGAAACAAGCTCGATATTAATTTTTTTTTCTTAAAAAAATTTACACTTTTTTAGCTCAAGCAGTTCAAATTTGTACACCAAATGTAAATAATTTAACTCAACTCAGACTTAAAATTTTTAATTCAAATTAATGTACCAAATGCAAGTTTAAAACCACTTTTTAAATACCACTTAACCCTCCACATCCCTTTCTAAACACATAACTTTATTAAATTTAAAAAGGTTAAATTTACTTATTGTATATCCCTACGAATTCTAAAATTATCCCTAATTATTTCTATAAAATGAAAAATATTTCCCCACTTTAAATTTCTTTTTTTACTGTTATTTTCATGTTCTACTTCCAAATATCTTCAAAGAATAAAACAAATATAATTAGAAAAAAGGTGTCATGTTGTAACCTATAATTCATGTTTGGCGATTCATTAAAACAAAACAAACAAACAGATAAACCATGGGCTAGGAGGTTTTATATTACCTTGAGAAGAACTCGACTCCGAGTTCTCATTAGTAATAGGGGCATCATCTGGTGGAAAATGCTCAAATAGATCAAAAACATTGAAGGTGCTGGAGATGTGGAAATCAGGAAGGAGGTCCACGACATATGCATTATCATTGATTTTGCGAACAACTCGACAAGGACTAACTTTCTTAGCTTGCAACTTATGATAGGAGCCAACAAGAAACCGAGACTCATGAAGGTGAACCATCGCCAAATCACCAACTTGGAAGAGCTTCTTGCGGCGGCGCTGGTCACTATGAGCTTTGTATTTGGCATGGCGGTCTAGAGCTTTTGACGAACATCTTGGTGCCTTTGGACAATCTGATCAGCTAGCTGAATGGCAGACTTTTTTTTAGGATGTTGCAGGGCAACGAGATCTACAGATTGACTCGGTATTTAGTATAGACAATAGAGAATGGGGACTGGCTAGTGGAACGATTTGCGAGCACTGTTGTAAGCGAATTTAACTTGTGGGAGGTCGAGGTCCCTGTTTTTTGACTGGCCACAAGCCACACTCCATAGCATACCACCAGGAGAACGATTCACCACTTCAGTTTGGCCATCAGTTTGTGGGTGGTAAGCACTAATGCATTGGAGATTAGTGTTCAAACACTACCATAAAACCTTCCAAAAGTGGCTGATGAATTTAACATCACGATCTGAAGTAATGGAATGCGAGATACCATGGAGGCAAACCACCTTGCGTTTTTGAGAGTTAAGTACTGTAGAGCATGCGGTCGTAATGTAGAACAAATTCACTATGAATTAGGAAATGGTCCCAATGTTGTAACGCTTGAACAATTGTAAAATGTTCTTGTTCGTAGGTAGTCCATCGTTGATGCACATCATTGAGCTTCTCACTGAAAAAGTTCAAGAGGCTAACCTTCTTGAAGGAGGACTGCATCGATTCCTATCGTACTTTCGTCGGTCTCAACCCCAAGCACCTTGTCAAAATTTGGAAGAGCTAAGATTGGGGCTTAAGTAAACAATTGTTTAAGGGACTTGAAACTATGGCCTTGAGCTTCCCCCTAGAGAAATCTTCCGTGCCACAGGCAATCAATTAGAGGGGCGGTGATTGAGCTAAAATTCTTAACAACGCGACGGTAAAAGGTAGCCAATCCATGGAAGCTATAGAGCTTATAAAAATTTCTTGGCGCAGGCCAATCCTGTATAGCTTGGATATTTTTATCGTCCATGTGAATACCGCTCTCACCAATAAAGAAGCCCAAGAGTAGCAGCTGATTGATCAAGAATTCGCACTTCTTGACGTTTAAGTAGAGCTAATTAGACCAACACGTCAAAGATTTGTCTTGAATGATCCAGATAGTTCGACTTGGTTTGACTAAAACTAAAATGTCGCCAAAATACACAACAACAAACTTGCCAATGAAAGGCTTCAACACCTCATTCATTAGTCTCATAAAGGTATTAGGAGCATTGGTAAGCCTAAAAAGCATCACGAGCCACTTATACAAGCCTTCATGCGTCTTAAATGTAGTTTTCCACTCATCCCCAGGCTTGATGCCAGTCTAATGGTAACCAGAGTTAACATCCAGCTTAGAGAACACTTTGTACCCATGGAGCTTGTCCAACATATCCTCCAAATGTGGTATTGGAAACCGGGTACTTGACGGTGATCTTATTAATGGCTCTACTATCTACATGCATTTGCCAACTCACATCCTTCTTCGGCACCAATATAGTGGGCACCACGCATGGGCTAAGACTAGCATGAATCAATTTCTTTTGTAACAAATCATCAACAATGGCTTGTAAAGCCTCGCGCTCTCGCGGCTCATGCAATAGTGAGGCAAGTTTAGTAGGTTAGCTCCGGGCTACAAATCAACCTGGTGTTGGATTTATTTCATAGGTAGCAATTCGGCCAGAAGATCATTGGGGTTAAAATCAGGAAAATCAGCCAGCAAGTGTTGAATCACAGATAGTAATGACTCTTCTTGTTCCTCATATTCCTTCACAAGCAAGGCTACTAACATTTTACTCTCTTTGACAGTACCATTGAACTCGGTGATATTTAACATGAGAAGACCATCTTTCTTGGGCTCGATAGGTGAAGAACTGAGGGTAGTTGGCAACAAGGGAAAAAGGGCTATCTTCCGGTAGTTCCATCAAAAGACGTATTTTTTTCTGCCATTGTGAATCACTCTTCTATCAAAATGCCAAGGCCGGCCAAGAATGACATGGTAGGCATCCATGTCTAGAACGTCACAAGAAATCTCATCACAATAGCTCTTCCCTATCGAAAATGGAACTTGACACAACTCTGCTACCTTTGACTCCATCCCTCTCTTGGTCCACCCAACTTTATATTGATGGGGATGTTTCGCCATAGCGAGTTTCAAGGCTTTGACCAAGGTGATGGAATTTATGCTAGAAAGCATGTTATGTATTTGGATTTATTAATTTTAAATAAATAAAGTTGAATTTTATTATAATTTATGTGCATATATTTTGAATATTTATGAATATAATTAAAATTACGTAATTATCTGTGTGATTTTGCATAGTATATATAAGAGTTATATACAAGATGATAATGTTCAAGAATGATAACTAAAACGATCCATGATAAATAATCAATTATTTAATTGATTAAACAATTAAAGTATGAAATCTTTAATTAAATATCACTAGTGCATGTCATTACCGTTAAGAATAGAATAGTTTTATCTAAATCTTTAATGTATCGAGACATTTAATGAATATACTATGCATAATATGATTATGTAGGATGGGACATGATGAGATATAAATCGTTACTAATTTCCATTAAGTATAGTAGAATTTAATCACATTAATTAATGATTATATATAGAATGATTTTAATCTTGAGTTATTAGTAGATTCTTAATTATAGAATCATGTATTTTGATTTACTCAGTATGGATTTGAAGTGACAAATCTTATCTCTTGTATTTTGGAGATATGATGAAGTAGATAGTAAAGAATATTAATATTATAAGGTGGAATACATTTCTTATTATTGAAGAAGCAAATAAATAATTTACTTACGCGTTAATTCAGAACCTGAATGGTGTGAGTGCTAAATTCATGATTAACTTTATGAATTTATCATTTATTAGAGAATCAATGGTACATAAGGATAAAAATGTAATTAAAGAGGTTAACGGTTTTTATCTAATTCTAATTGTGAATTATTTATGAAGGATCGATCTATATATAATGGCTACATCAAATAGATGACTCTATTTTTTGAGTAATTTTATATTTATAATTTTAAAAATATGGTTTCAAGTTTTTAATGGAGTAACATTGAAATTAATAAAGTTTATAAATTTATTAAAAAGTTTATTAATTATCAAATTAATAAGAGTTTGAAATTATAAGTTTATAGTTTCATATACCGTCTTGTTAGTAATTAAACAAGTGTATTTGATAGATTATATTTATGTTCACAAGTTTATAAGATATAATATATAAAGGACAGTGCAAATACTTTTAGGGGGCATTTGGAGAAATATTCAATTTTAATTTTACTCAAATACAATACAATTTTACACCAAACACAAATTTTACAACAGTGCTACGAAAACAATTACTATTCAAAACATTTTTAAAACAATCACATCAACTTTTCAATTCCACTATTTATCTCTACTTTTATCAATCACATCAACTTTTCAATTCTAAAATACTTTTCATCCAAACACACATTTCATTCAAATACAAAACAAATACTTTTTAACCAAATACAACATTCAAAAAACAAATTTCATTCAAATACAATTAAAATGCAATGCGTTTACCAATGCGTTTCACAAATATTTATTCTCCACCTAAACAATTAATTGTGAATTAATTATATTATTTAAATAATGAGATTATTTAAACTAGATACCACTGTGAGTGGGATTCAGTGTATCTACGCCTAGTATTAATGGGTAGGATCCACTAGTGTATAAATTGATATTTGCTAGTTTCCTATTTTTAATTTTGGCTTTTAAATTAGATTTTAAATTTTTGAAATTGGATTTTAAATTAAATATTTATAATATATATGTTGATATATATATATATAAATATAAAAGAAAAGGAAACAAAGAAGGGAACGTAAGTTTCCTTAAGCACGGCAAAAAAATGTATATGATATATATACAATTAATATATATAGGTTTGACATATATATATTATATTTAGAATATAATATAATAGGTTAATTTTAATTTTAAATATTATAAATATTTAAAATTCAAGATAGGATTATTGAGTAACAAAAGACTTTTTTGAGAAGCTAATTGAAGAAAAACTTTTAGGAGAAGGAATTCTTCAAAATCTTCTAGGAGAAAAAAAATTTCTAATGGAAGAAAATCTTCTTGAAGAAGGAATCTTTCTTAAAGAAGAAACGATTTTACAAGATGGATCACTCCTACTATAAATAACCACTCTGAGAGAAGAGTTCTCATAAAAAAAAATAAAATAAAAGTGCACATAAACGAAGTGTTCTTAAGGGTAGGGAAGAAAAAGGTTCTCTAATAAGTTCTTTATTATCTCATGTTTTAAGAATCAAAATAATGACACTGAAATTGTGAGTGTAAAATTTTTTCATCAATAAAAAATACCCACTTGTTAGTTCAATCAAGTGATAGAAGTGAGGTGTGGAAGACCGTGGATTCAAAGGATAACAAATATTTGTGGCATCTTAGATTTGGACTTTAGCATATAGCTTCATCTTAGATTCAAACGATAACAAATTTTTTTATCAATAGATAATACCCACTTGTTAGTTCAATCATTTGCCTCTGTATATGATCTTTTACCGGAATACCTGACTTCTACCTAGAATTCATTATATTTGTAATAGCGGACTATCGAGCTAATTTTTCTTGGCATTCGAACATGTCCTCCAAGTTATGCATGATCTTCTTGACAACTTAATAGGTTTCATGTTACTTTTGTAAAGCGCTCGTCATGCTAGCGAAGATATAGTATCGAGCTATCTCATTAGATTCTCTCCAATGAGTAAATGTGATAGGGACCTACGAACTTATGTCTCTCGTAACTAAGAACTATTAGCAGATTTCTTTTCTAATCTTTATAATTATCATCATTTAATTTGTTTTTAGTGAGTATTAAGATTAGAGGTATTGGTGACATTTTGAACTGAAATATAATTATACAAGAATATCATTAGAATGCCCAAGCAAATATAAAGGAAGCTTAGCAAATAAAACATATGAGTATGTTCCTACATGAAACTTGGAAAAAACATGTAATATTACAACAGTAATTCTCAACACCTATTGCCTCAAGTCACCGACGGGTGGTCATAAAAAATCAAAAAATGGACCTCATTCAATTAATATATGTTATTTTAAATCCTTAAAAGTTAAGATATATATTAATAACTACTTATTTTGACCACCAATTTAACTAACAGAGCTTCAAGGAAAAGTTAATAGCTAAATGAGTCTTAAGTGTATAATGATTATTTACGTAGTTCGATCCATGTCCTACCAAACCATCGAAGGAGGGTTATAAATAGAATCATGCCTAAACATGTTTTTCACATAGGAGATCCAACCTAGTATATCAGCGGTGGTAAACACCTACCGAGGGGTGTGGTTAGGGTAGAACTGATGCGAGACATTACCATGCTTTTACATATACATTAACATTGGAGGTCATGGGTTTTGTTTGAAACTCTCTCCCAGTTAATATTTCAAAAATATGCAAGTTTTGAAAATTATCTATGTTCAATATTGTTTGAGCAGTATTCTTCTATCTTATATGATTGTTATGAAATATGCATTCATAATCATCCATCAATACATGTTCGTCCATCAATACATATTCATCCATTCACGAAAAAATATAGAAAAAATAAATGATGAAAAATTAAATAATCAAGCCATCGTCCTATCCTAGAAAAAAAATAAAGATTACAAAATTATATTCAAAGTATTTTTTGGGTCTTGAATTTTGCTCCAGTTTCCCATATCCATCTTCATATAACTCCATTTATTTCTTATTTCAAAAATTATTTAAAATTTAAATTTTCAAAAATTTAAATTTTAAATAATTTCAAATTTCATGTATAATAATATATAATTTCAAATTTAAATTTATAATTACATATTTTTATTCACAATTTAAGATTAAATCAAAAATTTAAAAATTGAAAATTTCTGAACCTCGACCCATCGGGCTACGGGCCCAAAGGCCTGTAACCCCCCGTGGGCAGCGTTAGCCCTTGGCAAGGTGGCAAGGCCAGCATCCCATGGTAGGGGCTGCTGCAACCTGCCAAGCTATAGGCCAAGCCTATAACTGTGGGCTATAGCTTAGGGGTGGGGGGATTTTACAACCTACCTGGCTACAGGTTACGCTACAGTTGTGGGCTGCAACCCTAACAGGGGCTGTTGTAGCCCTCCTGCCCAAATACTGAGGGCTACAGCCCCACCAAAGTCATGATCAGCCCCC
This sequence comes from Antiaris toxicaria, assembly GCA_035233585.1. Classification (NCBI taxonomy): domain Eukaryota; kingdom Viridiplantae; phylum Streptophyta; class Magnoliopsida; order Rosales; family Moraceae; genus Antiaris; species Antiaris toxicaria. Next base: position 29,053,898 of record CP141157.1, read on the forward strand.
AGCATGCACCTCAAAGTACGTGTCGGATGGCGTACTGCCCCCCTAAGATCAGTTCTCGTATTTAGTGTTATATTCCAATTTACCCACTAAGATCTCCAAAAAATTTTTTGAATTCTAATTAAATTGGAGTTTTCCACACAAAAAAATTTTTTAATCAATAAATTAAATCTAATCTTTGGGAAAAAAAATTATGGTCTTCAATCTTTAATCTCCTCCATGAATAATTACATAAAGTTTCGTATACATTTTCGATGTACAAAAATTTCAAAAAATATAAATTCAAAGAAACTAATTACGATGACGATAAACCGCTCCCTTGGTTACATAAAATATCTTAAATACAATTTTTTTAAATTCTAAAAAACTATGACTGACAAAATTGAACATGCTTATAATAATTTTAAAAATTAAAATAATTACATATACCATACATAATCCATGATAATAACGTAAAGGAATGCTAGAATATCACTCTCTAAATATCAAATCCATACATCAAGGAAAAAAAATGATCGTTTAATTTATATATATGACATAATCACGAGTTAACTTTGATACCAACTGTAGGTAAAAAAGTGAGAGTATGCAGCGGAATTTTAAAAAAAATTTCAAAGATTATTAATAACTTTGATGTCATATAAAATAAATTATCAACAATCATTATACTTTTAGAGGAAAACACTAAGAATGCCAGCGGAAGTGACCAAGGGATTTTAACCAATTAGCCTTCTCTACTATTCTTTAATTTCCGGATGGTGAATTACGTGGGCACTTGGTTTCTCAATCGATATTCTAGCACAGCTTGTCTCCTTCCAACCACCTAAATCTTTAAGATTTTATTATTGCTAGCGAGATGTATAATAATAAATTCGCTCACCTGAGAGTCTATGGTTTCAAGAAAATACGAGTTTTAAAACCTCTATTTATAAAATTGCATTAGGTGACTTTTGAATTAGACTAAGAAAAAATTTTTCTCTCTCCCTCAACCCTCAAAACCAATTCTCCCAGGGGGAAAACCCCTAAAGAATTTGGCCTCCCTTTAGGTTAAGGGATTCAAAATTCAAACAAGATTTTTTCCTCTCCTATCCGATTGAAAAATCTGAAATCTTCCTTAAGGATTATCCCCAAAAAATTTCAGCCAAGGCTTGTATTTATAATTTAAAATTTGATTCAAATTTTAAACTTCATAAATCTGAGGATTTCATCTACATGGATAATTTTCCACAACTCCAATTCAAATTTAAATAAAATCATGACAACTTTATTTGAAATTCAAATAATTATGTAATCTCTTATCCAAAAATAAATTTAAATTCAATTAGGAGAAAATATTTTCTTTCATCCTTATCCATAAAGGATGCCACCTTCCTAGTGGTAGGATAAGATTTTATTCAATTTGAATTCAAATAGTATTATCTTTTAAATTTCAAATATTTATTTAAAACAAGATTCTCAAAATTCAAATTAATCTCATATTTATCTTTTGAAAGATAAATACAATTAATTTAAATTTCAAATCTTATCTTTCAAAATAAATATTAATTAAATATTTATCATATTTATTAAATGATACGAAATTACAATCTTGCCCTTCGGTACCTAAAGAAAAATTCCTACACCTTATAAGGGGTGATCCGGATTTTTCTCTTCATTAAATATAAGACAATAAGCAATAAAGAATATCCCGACTAATTATTGTCCGCTAAGAAATTATACGGAGCTAATAGATAGACCAATTGGACATATATAATGTGGATTCGAATAATTCATGTAATTATTATTCTATACCAAATAAAGTCATTACAATTATTAATTTAAAAGTCACATCACTATGAATCTGAAACTGCACTCCCAATTATATTTTGTATTACGTAAGCTAGTGATAAACTATCATCCAATAACCTTATCATGTATACAAAACCTCATTTGATATCCATAATCAACCTTAGATCAAAGTCCGTTCGACCTACTGATCAAGCTATCTTAAAGATCCATTATACTCCTAAATAAGAAAATGATTATTCACAATATGTGAATAAGAAGTCACCTGCCCAGCATATGACTTAAGGCCTTCTTTATTTTCACATCCAGTATAATGTTTTTAAGAGGATAACATTTACTCATCATTAGAGTAATGATTCCAATATCTATAAACAATCCCTTCATCGTATACAAGTCATTTACTCAACGAACTGATTTATAAACTTACCACCTCTAAGATACTTTAGCCATTGGAACTTTAAAATACACAAGTCATATATATAAAGCAATTCATCTACTTAAGATTAAGGTTATTGCATAATGAACATCAAAAGTGAATTAATCCACTTAAGTGAACTACGCAGATCAATTATACTTTAGTCCTAGTCCAATATGTCACAACCAAGTAACGTATCTATGTCTCTATTTTAGAGTTGAAACTCCGAACAGTCAAGACAAACCATCCCTCTAATTGACTTTGGATAATATAATAGTCTTAACATGATTTAAATGCTTAGTCTAACCCCATAGATTATGGACTATAATTTAGATTGCTTATTTTAGAATGTTGTTTTCTCGCATATAAAAGTCAATTGTATGTAATATTCTAACAGTTTAATATAAGTAGTCAATGAGTTATATTTGTTTATATTTACTTTAACATATAAATAGGATGATAACATATAGCAATGTAATGAATAACCTCTAATATAATTTTATTATCCAGTTCAAAATAAATCAAATAAATATGAAATGTCTTTCCCATTTAGGGCATTCCTAACAATGTAGACCTTTAAATGCCTAAACAAGAGGTGAATATAAAAATTTCATCACATTAATTGATGATTATTTAAGATATGGTTCTACTTACCGAATGCAAAGGGAATCCAAAACTTTTGGAAAGCTTAAGGAATTTATGGCTGGAGTTGAAAAGTAGTTAGGTAAGGAAATCAAGACACTTCGATTAGATTAGGATGGTAAATATCTAGACACATAATTCATAGATTACTTGATTAAGTTAGTATTCTATCTCAGCTTACTGCACTAGGAACACTACAACAAAATGGTGTTGCCAAAAGGAGAAATCGAACATTACTTGACATGATAAGATCTATGTTGAGTTATTCTTCATTGCCAACTTCATTTTGGGGATATGCTATAATAAATGTGGGTTATATTCAAAACTTGATATCATATAAGTCTATAACCAAGACACCTCTAGAGTTGTGGAATAGTCACAAACCTAGTCTGAGGCATATTCGCATATGAGGGTGTTTATCACATAAGTTGTAAAGTAAGATTGGGAAGTTAGAACCTCATAGCGAATCATGCATTATTGTGGGATAGCCTAAAGGAACAAGAAAAGGTCTATTCTATAGTCCTAAAGATAGGAAAATATTTGTATCAACAAATGATACTTTTCTTGATTATAACTATATGAATGATTTCAAACTCAGAAACAAGGTGGTACTTGAGGAGTTACTTTCCGATTAGTTCAGACTACAGTCGACAAGAGTTGTCGAACGTCAAAAGCTAAAGACCATAATACCTGATCAGAATCAAGTGTTATCTCATTGTAGGGGGAGGGAAATTAAATTACCCAATCATTATCCTAGAGAGGCATAACTCATCGTTATTGATGATGAAGTTGATCCTTTGACTTTCAAGTCAGGTATGGATGATTCTGATAAGGAAAAATGGCTAGAAGTAATGAAACTCGAAATGGATTCTATGTATTCCAACTTAGTTTAGGAATTTGTTGATTTTCGTGAAGGGATAAAACCCAGAAGCTGTAAATAGATCTACAAGAGAAATAGAGGAGTGGATGAGAAAGTGAAGACTTTCAAAGCTAGATTGATAGCCAAGAGTTATATCCAAAAGGTAGGAGTTGAGTATGAAGAAACTTTTTCTCCGATTACCAAGCTTAAGTCCATTAGGATACTCATGTCTATTGCCATATGTTATAAGTATGACATATGGCAAATGGACATCAAGACAGTGTTTTTAAATAGCTATCTTAGGGAAAGCATCTATATGGTGCAACCATTAGGTTTGTAGCTAAAGGTTAAGAGCAGAAAGTCTACAAACTACAAAAATCTATTTACTGACTCAAGCAGACATCTAGATCAAGAAACATCAAATTTGATAAGGCTACCAAGTCTTATTCTTTTGGAAAAAAAACTAGATGAACTATGTGTCTACAAGTATATAAGAGAAAAGAAGGTAGTTTTCTTAGTTTTATATATCGATGACATCCTGCTCATTGAGAATGATAAGGATTCAATGTTAAAGGAAAGGACTAGTTAGCAAGCCAATTTCAAAAGAAAGATTTAGGAGAGGCAAGCTATATTCTTGGGATCTAGATTTTCTATTATCGTAAGAAAAGTCTTTTGGAATTGTCTCGAGCATCGTACATTGAAAAGATGCTTATTAGGTACATCATGCAATACTCTAAGAAAGGGAATATGCCTTTTAGGAATGGTATTAACCTTTAAAGGTGCAATGTTCAAAGACTCCCCAAGATGAAGATGACATGAGATGTTTCCCATACACCTATGCAATTGGAAGCTTAATGTCTGCTTTGCAGTGTACTAGGCTTGACATTTGCTACACAGTAGGAATAGTCAGTAAGTTTCAATCGAATCTAAGATTTGATCACTGGATAACAGTAAAATGCATTCTCAAATATAATAGGAAAATAAGAAACTATATGCTTGTATATTCTGGTAAAGATTTGTCTTTTATTAGATATACAGATTCTAATTTTCAAATGGATTGAGATGATTGAAAGTTGATATCTGGTTCAGCATTCATTTTTGCTAGTGAAGCAATTGTTTAAAGAAGTATAAAGTAGTATTATGTTGCTAACTCTACAATAGAGGCTATATATATGGTTGCTTGTAAAGCATCCATGGAAATAGTAAGGCTCCACAAATTCTTGACAAATCTAGAAGTTGTTTCAGATATGGACAAACCAATTGATATAACTGTGGTAATAGTAAAGCAATTATTAACATTAAGTAGTCAAGAAACCTTAACTGTACAAGCATATAGAAAGAACATATCATTTGATTAAGGTGATAGTTAAGAGAGGAGATGTAAAAGTCTTGAAGATCACATCGGAAGACAACCATGTGGATTCATTTAAGAAGATATTACTAGCCAAAGTGTTTGAGAAACATTTGGAAGGATTTGGATTAAAGGACATGTTTCACCCACTTAAGGGAAAAGGTAAGATTGTTGGAATTTTATGTTCAAAAGCATGTGATGTATTTGGATTTATTTATTTTAAATAAATAAAGTTGAAATTTCATTATAATTTTTGTGAATATATTTTGAATATTTATGAATATTATTAAAATTACATAATTAACTATGTGACTTTGAATAGTATATATAAGAGTTTTACATAAGAGGATGATATTTAAAAATGATAATTAAAATGGCCCATGATAAATATTTAGTTATGTAATTGATTGAACAATTAAAGTATGAAATCACTAATTGAGTGTCACTAGTGCATGTCATTACCATTATGGATGAAGCAGTCTTATCTGAATTGTTAATGTAGAAGACATTTAATAAGTACACTATACATAATGTGATTATGTAGGACGTGACATGATGAGATATGAATCACCAATAATTTCTGTTAAATATAGCGGATTCTAATCATATCAACTGATGATCATATATAGAATGATCTTAATCCTTAATTATTAGCATACTCTTATTTATAAAATCATATCTTTTGTTTTATTCGGTACAGATTTGGAGTGACAAATCTTATCTTTTATATTTTAGAGATATTTTGAAGTAGATAGCCAAGAATGTTAATATTACAATACGAAATCCTTTCTTTCTTCTTATTAAAAAGTAGATAAATAATTCTACTGTGTATTGATTCGAGACTTGAATGGTATAAACACTTAATTCATAATTAACTTCATCAATTAATCATTCATTAGTGAATCGATGATACACAAAGATAAAGATCTAATTAGAGAAGTTAAGAGCTTTTACCTAACTCTAATTATGAACTATTTATTAAAGATCAATCTATATGTAATGGCTATATCAAATCTATGACTCTATTTTTTGAGTAATTTTATATCTCCAATTTCAAGAATGCAGTTTCAAGTTTTTGGTAGAACAACATTAGAATTAATAAAGTTGATAAATTAATTAAAAAGTTTGATTAATTATCAAATTTATTGGAGCTTAAAATCATAGATCCATTGTTCTCCATACCATCTTCGTCAGTAATTGAATAAGTGCATTTGATAAATTGTATTTATATTCATAAGTTTACATGATATAATATATAAAAGAGAGTGTGGCTACTTTATTATGATATCACACATATTTATTTATTACCTAAACAACTAATTGTAAATTAATTGTGTTATTTAAATAATGAGATTATTTAAATTAGATACCATTGTGGGTGTGACTCAATGTGTCTGTGCCAACTGCTAATGTAGGATCCAATAATGTGTGGATTGATATATGTTAGTTTTCTATTTCTGATATTGCGAATATTCATATTTGAAACTAGGAGCCCGTTTGAGGGACTAATTTTTAGTATTTTTTTCACCTCACCATCACTTTTTACTATTCACATCTCTAAAACGTTATAGTAAACTCCAAATTTTAATTTTAAAAATCTATAACTTTATATATGTAAGTCCAAATAAGATCATTATTTTTTTTAATTACATATAATTTCAAGAGGAACGAAACAAGTTTTATATTGATAATTTTTTCTGAATAAACTTTTAAGGTTTTACATTTTTTCACTCTAAATAGTTTTTTTCCCAAATATATTTTCCAAAACTTCTTTTTTCCAACAAAAAAAATCTCTAAAACTCCCTCAAATAGACCCTAGATTTTACATTAAATATTTTTAGTACATATATATATAGAAGAAAAGGAAATAAAAAAGGAGACGTTCTTAAGTATGGCAAAAAAATATATGATATATATAATTTAAAAAAGAATATATTTATACACACACGTACATAGTAAAGTGATGTGAATCATAATACGGCTTTAAAGGAACCAATTTAAGATGATGCAAAATTGAAGTTTTTGACATGTTTTGGACTGATAGAGTTGCATGCAAGTCAAGATTGATTACTTTCCTTTTTTTTTTTTCTTTATTTGTTTCCTTTTTCTTTTTGACTTTAAGGAGGTGTGTTTTGTGATCAGCCAATTAAGAGGGCTGATAGTTTCCTTTTTTTTGTTTAGCCTTAATTACCAGATTTTTAGTTTTAATTAAGATAGCTAATTTTGGGAACTTTTTTTTGTAACATTAAGCCTATTAATAGGCGTCGTTGCATCAATGGAATTCAGATTTTCAGTAAATTAAGAGTGTATTTTCTCTTTGGTTCTTTGATAAACTATTCAAACTTATCGGAATTTTCTATGGCGTTCATCATTGACTTATCAAATGGATTTCCACCACTGTTTGTGACATCTTCCTTATACCAAGGTTCTTATTTTGCATTAAACAATGGGTTGAGGTCAAATATATCGAGGTTATTATTTTTGCTGAAGCAACAGGTTGAGGTCTCCCATTCAAATCTGATTGTCGAACAATCCTGGGTTCCTAATTGTGACTGGGCTCCTAATTCTTGGCAAGGTTCTCGTCAATGATGTGAATCACAGTACGGCTTTAAAGGAACTAATTCAAGATGATGTAAAATTGACGTTTTTGGCATGTTTTGGTCTGATGGAATTGCTTGCAAGCCAAGATTGATTACTTTCCTTTGTTTTTTTCCATTTTATTTTTGACTCTAAGGAGGCGTGTTTTATGATCAGCCAATTAAGAGGGTTGATAGTTTCCTTTTTTTCGTTTAGCTGTAATTACTAGATTTTTAGTCTTAATTAAGATAGCTAATTTTAAGAACTTTTTTTTTTGTAACATTAAGCCTATTAATAGGCGTATTTGCATCAATGGAATTCAGATATTCAACAAATTGAGAGCGTATTTTATTTTTGGTTCTTTGATGAACTATTCAAACTTATCAGAATTTTCTATGGTGTTCACCATTGACTTATTAAATAGATTTCCACTACTGTTTCTGGCATCTTCCTTATACCAAGGTTCTTATTTTACATTAAACAATGGGTTGAGGTCAAATATGTTGAAGTTCTTGTTTTTGCTAAAGCAATGGGTCGAGGTCTCCCATTCAAATTTGATTGTAAAATGATCTTGGGTTCCTAATTATGACAGGTCTCATTATTCTTAGCAGGGTTCTCATCATTTGGTATCAAAGTAAGGCTCTAAGTCAGGTTTGCCTATCCTTGTTCTTTGTTTTCTCCAAATCTATAAGGTCTTGTTTCTAGGGGTAGTTAAAAACTGAGTTTGTTTTGCTTTTTCATGGTTCCCTTATTCCGGTTTATTTTGGCAACAATTCTGCAATTCCAGATTGTTTTGAGTTAAAATTTATGGGACTTGTTTTAGGGCTAGATTAAATTCGAAAAGTTTCTTTCTTTTTTGTGGTTATCTTATTCCAGTTTGGTTTGAATACAATTTTGTAATTCTAGTTCGTGTTATTCAAAATTAAAAAAAAAGGGAAAAAAAGAGAAAGGATTTGAATAAGAAAAAGAAGAAAATAAGAGGATCTGAAAAAAAAAAAAAAGTCCCAGGACCTAACAACAAATTTTTTGTTTGATTTCATATATTTAGGCTTCCACTAGTTTGAAAATCACCTTATCCCAAAGACCAAAATTTTTGGGTAATTTTTGTGCTTCCAAAAACCTAATCACCCTTGTTCCTTGCATTCTTATCTTTTGAACATGAATTTCCTTGGTGAGTTCTTGGTGAATTGTTGCTCAGAATTTTGAATATTGTTTGTTTAGTTTCAAAAGATCTGAAAGAGAATTACCAAGCAGAAAAAGGCAAGGGTGGTGAGCATATTAGAGGGTAAAAACTGAATATATTGAGTGAAACACAAGTGGAATTAAGTAAGTCATTCTTTGAGAGAAACATGTGAGGGGATATGTGTGGTCTTTTCCTTTTGTCTAACCTTATTTTGTAGATTTTAAATATATCATGCAATCAAGAAGAAAACTCAACATTAGAGGCACCACAACTAACTATTCCGAACCTACAATTGCCGTTGATAAGGGAGATAAGATAGATATTAAGGGTTGAATTAGAACGAATGCATGAATGGTTAGACCGGATAGAGATTACACGTTTGAAGCAACCACAAACACTCCTAATGTACATAGGAGGGAAAGAATTCAGTGGAAGGAAGATCATTACAGAGGCTATGGGAATAAATTTGAAGAGGTAGATAACCGAGATTCAATTGTCAATCATAGAAGACATGGGCAATTTAGAAAAGCTAGAAACCAAGAAGACAGCAACTTGGGTAGCATTAGGTTGAAAATTCTTCTATTCCAAGGTAAAACCATCATAGATGATTTAGAGAAGCAATTTGATTGTTGTATCAAACTAGATGGCTTCACCAACAAGTATTTATTCTTGCTCAACAATAAACCAATCACTCTTATACCGTTAACTCTGAGACAGGGCTATGATGATCGAGTAAGATTACAAAAGGAAAGTGAACAAAAGAAAAAGAGTGAACAAGAGAGTGACCTAAAGACAAAAGGTGAAAAAGAGAGAACAAAAGAAGAAGAGTAAAAAAGAGTGCGACCAAAAGACAAAGAGTAAAAAAGATAGCAAACAAAAGAAAGAGAGTGAAAAAGAGAGAGAAGCCAAGAAAAATGAGCAAAAAAAAGAGAAGAGTCTTACAGCCATTGAGAAAAAACTAGAGAGAAAATAAAAAGATTTCCATGCAAAAGTGAGTGCAATCAAAAGAGTATTGTTTTCCAACCAGCCAATGATTATACTTTTGTACATGAAGGCATTTTTAAATACCAACCAACTTGACCTGGCTTTGCCTAATTCTATTGTTTCTCTTTTGCAAGGATATGAAAATGTTTTTCCCGAGGACATACTAGATGAAATACCATTTATCCGAGGGATCGAACATCAAATTGATTTTGTACTCAGAGCTTCTAATCTAAACAGATAAGTTTACAGTAGTAATCCAGAGAAGACTAAGGACCTTCAAAGTCAAACCAATAAAACGCATCACAAATTTGTTTTTGATCCTAGAAATTGGGTTTGGCTACATGTAAGAAAAAAAAATTCCAACACAAAAACGTTCCAAGCGACTTCCTAGAGGGGATGGTTTTTTTTAAGTTCTTGAATGAATTGATTATAATGCATACAAATCCTTCTTAGGTGATGATTTGAGGGGAAATCCTTTTCAAGAGGAAGGGAATGATACGAATCATAATACGGCTTTAAAGAAACCAATTCAAACTGGTGCAAAATTGATGTTTTTTGGCATGTTTTGGATTTATGGAGTTGTTTGCAGGCCAAGATTGATTACTTTCCCTTTTTTTTTGTTTCCTTTTTCTTTTTGACTTTAAAGGGGCGTGTTTTGTGATCAGCCGATTAAGAGGACTGATAGTTTTCTTTTTTTTTTTTTCATTTAGCCTTAATTACCAAATTTTTAATCTTAATTAGGATAGCTAATTTTAGGAACTTTTTTTTGTAACATTAAGCCTATTAATAGGCATCTTTGCATCAATGGAATTCAGATATTCAGCAAATTAAGAGTGTATTTTCTCTTTGATTCTTTGATGAACTATTCGAAGTTATTATAATTTTCTATGGCGTTCACCATTGACTTATCAAATGGATTTCCGCCACTGTTTGTGGTGTCTTCCTCCAAGGTTCTTATTTCGTATTAAACAACAGGTTTAGGTCAAATATACCGAGGTTCTTGTGTTTGCTGAAACAACAGGTCAAGGTCTCCCATTCAAATCTGATTGTAAGAATGATTTTGGGTTCCTAATTGTGATGGGTCTCATTATTCTTGGCGAGGTTCTCATCATAAAAGAAACTTAGCTTCCTTTACATGCAAACGGTCTGCCATTTATATAGATATATTATATTTAGAATAAAATATGGTAGGTTAGTCTTAATTTAAAATATTATAAATATTTAAAATTCAAGATAGAATTATTGAAGAACAAAAGAATTTTTTGAGAAGCTAATTAAAGAAAAACTTTTCAGAGGATGAATTCTTCTAGTAGAAGAAAATCTTCTAAGAAAAAGAATTCTTGGTGGAAGAAAATCTTCTTAAGGAATGAACACTTCTTGAAGAAGAAAGTCCCCTTGAAGAAGAACCCTTTCTTGAAGAAGAAAAGCTTCTATAAGAATGATCACTTCTACTATAAATAACCTCTTTGAGAGAAGAGTTTTCTAAAAAAAAAAAGGCTAAATAAAGTGTTCTTAAGGGTAAGGAAGAGAAAGGTTCTCTAATATAAGTTCTTTGTTATCTCATGTATTAAGAATCAAAACAAAGTCATTAAAATTGTGAGTGTAAAATCCTTCTGTTACTAGACAATGCTCACTTGTTAGTTCAATTAAGCAACAGAGGTGAGGTGTGGAAGAACGTGGATTTAAAAGAGCTGAGTCATTTCCAGTTTCGAGCAAATTTTTCTTAAGGAGTTTAAAGTTGTCAACTTAATCATATGATAGTAAAAATCTTATTTTTCACTCTATTATGTATTAAATTAATATAGCTTTTTGTTGTTTATGATTTCTTGCTTCTTCTAAAATTTCTAAAATAACCATTTTGAAACCAATAAAAGGCTAGAGAGACGATGTTATCTATTTTTCTGCTATCAATAATAAGGTTGCACACCTTTTGCTTAATCATTCACCGATTTCGAAACAAAGCATTCCTTTGAGAATTACTAGGGAGTCTAAGGGTAAGCAATAATAGTTTCTTAATTATGCAGGACACATGTTCTCCCTCATTGCCTTGAACAAGCTCTACCCCCTCAGTAGTCTTTTCACAAGGCAAGCCTTCGTAAATATTCTCATAGTCCTTCTCAATGATAACCACTGGTTTCCTAGTGGGATACCGATTAAAACAATGACTAGACTTGTTATAGCAAAAACACTTCTTAGGAAATGGTTTAGCATAAGGGTTATTAATTCTCGAAGCCAATTAGGCAGGTTTGTTATCAAATTCCATCCAACAAAAATACCCTTCTAGGGTAAAGTACATTCCCTAGTTTCCCCTAAGATAGTAGCTTGAGGCTTCTCGAAATAACTTCCTCCAAAAAGGCGCCTAGTGCCCATTTTCTTGGTTAAAGCTTTTGATAACTGAGCCTCATCTTGATAAACTATTGTACTCCCAAATTCAAGTTGTCCGAGGAGCTTCAGTCCTCCTGGCATTATTTTCATCTTCGATGGTGACCAGTACTAACCTCGGGACATTCACAAGCCACATCTCGCTTCTGATGTCGCTGGTCTTATTGATTAACCAAAGGGCCTTCATCCACTTAAGATAGAGTCTATCAGATCTCGTGAGAGAACTCAATGAACCACTGCCCCAAGTTGCTGATGGTTGCCCACAGGGCCTTCATGTTGCAGTCTTCGCCGTCACCACTACTATCATTACTTTCCAACATCGGTCATCATCACCAAGGCCAAATCAATGGCTTTGACACTAGTTATGGTGCATTAATCTCAATTAGTATTAAAGGGAGCTTTGACCATCCAACGGTTGCAGCTGGAGGCAGTGCAAAGAGAGAGAGAATTAGATATTTCTAAAAAGCTTCTTTTTAATTATCAAAAGGTCTGACTATTATTAGGGCATTTGGACCTCACCAGTAGTAATACAAGACCAATGGACAAAGTTCAGAGAGAGTTATTACAAATAACAAGCAAAACTCAAGAGTGGACACAGCCACTAAAACGACATAATAAAGCTGTTGGAAAAAACGAAAAATATGTATAGCAGAATTTTAAAAAATTTTCAAAAATTATTAGAACTCATATTATCTTATATAATAAATTATTAAAAATCAAATTTACCTTTTAGAGAAAATGCCTTAGGTGTTGGAGTGAACATTAGAAACTCAGGATGACAACACCAGGAAAGGCTTTAACTAGCCTTCTCCGTTATTCCCCAATTCCTAGACAATTGAGTATGTAGACACTTGTTTCTTTGATAGGCATTCTACATGGCTTGTCTCCTTTCAACCACCTAGATCTCTTTAAAAACTTATTGTTGTGGTGATTTGTGTAATAATAAGCCTGCTCACCTGAAAGTCTATGGTCTAAAGAAAATAGGAGTGGAATGACCTCTATTTATAATATTGCATAAGGTGACCTTTTGAATTTTGAATTGAATCAAGAAAAGATTTTTTTTCTTACCAATTCTATCCTCCAAAAACCGACTCCACTAAGACGAAAATTTCCTAAAGAAATTCGGCTACCAAAGGGTAAGAAGGATTCAAAATTCAAATATGATTCAAACTTGAATTTTTCTCTCCACCAAGCTCAAAAACCTAATTCTGCCTTAGGCCAACTCCTTAGTTAAATTTGGCCACACCAAGGGAGATGAGGATTTAAAATTTAAGTAGGACTTAAACAAGATTTTTCTTTCTCCTTTATCCACAAGAAAACCGAATTTCTCCCTAGGATTTATCCATAAGAAATTCGGCCCTCCCTTGGATTTATGATTTAAAATTTGATTCAAATTTCAAATTCCACAAATCTTTGAATTTTATCTATATAGACAATTTTCTACAATTCCAATTCAAATTCAAATAAAATTATAACAACTTTATTTGAAATTTAAATAATTATGTAATCTCTTATCCAAAACAAAATTCCAATTCAAATATGAGAAAATCTTGTCTTTCAACCTTATCCAAAGTAGACGCCACTCCTTGATTGTGTAAGGACAAGATTTTGTTTAATTAAATTCAAATATGATAATTTTTTAAATTTCAAATATTTATTTTAAGACAAGATTTTCAAAATTTAAATTAATCACATATTTGAATTTCAAATTTAAATATAATTATTTTAAATTTTAAATTTTATCATTCAAAAATAAATATTAATTAAATATTTATCTCATTTATTGAATAATATAAAATTATAATTTTACCCCTCTAGCACACAGAGAAAAATACCTACATGCTTTAGAAGGGTGATCTGGATTTATCTCATCAATTAATACAAAACAACTACAATCTTTAAGGAATTATAGGAGCTAGCAGAGGGACTGATTAGACATATATAATTGAGCTCCTATGAATCCATGCAATCATTGTTCTATACAAAATAACTCAATCATATGTTCACTAATTTTATGATCAATCCACTATAGACTTGAAACTGAACTACCAATTACATTACAAATTGCGCAAGCCTAAAAAAAACCATCATCCAATGACCTTGTTATTAATGCAAAACCCCTCATATGATATCCATGATCAACCTAGGTCAAATTCCATTCATCCTTTTCGTCACATGATGTTAAAGATCTATTATGCACTCAATAAAAGAATGATTATCTACCATATATAGATAATAAGTCATTTATCAAGTAAACGACCCAAGGTCTGGTCTATTCTTACTAATCTAGCATGATGCATTTAAGAGGATGACCTTAACTCTACATGAGAGTTATGACTCCTTATCTATAAGTAATCCCTCTATCATATGTGTATCGTGTACCCAATAAACTAGTTTATTAGCTTACTACCTCTAAAACGTCCTGATATTTGGAACATCAAAACACACTAGCCATATACATGGAGTTGTTTACTTACTCAGGATTAAGGTTGTTGCATAATAAACGTTAAAAGCAGATTGATTCACCCACAGCGGACTACACAGATCAATCACGCTTTAGTCCCGGTCCAATATGTCTATGTCTATGTCCCGGTCCAATATGTCTATGTCTATGTCCCGGTCCCAGATCAATCACGCTTTACAAAGCAATATATCTATGTCTCTACTTGGAAGTTAAAGCTTTTGATGGTCAAGACAAACCATCCCTCAAATTGGCTTTAGACAACCTGATAGTCTTAACATGAGTTAGTTTTTCACTCTAACCACATAGACTACGGACTATAGATTTAGACCACTTACTTTATAAAGTTATCTTCTCGCATACAAATGATCATTGCATGTAACTTTCTAGTAGTTCAACACAAGCAATCAATAAGATATATTTGCTTACATTTACTTTAAGATGTAAATATGTCGAGGACTAATAGCAATATAATAAATAACCCCTAAAATATTTTATTAATCAGTTCAAAAATTAAATGAAAAATACATTGCTGCTTAGGGCACACCTATCAATCTCCCCCTTACTCTAAGCTAGAAAATGTGCTATGTTATGCATCCTCATTGCCTTAACGTGCCTTTTAAAGCTCCTAACTACCATAGTTTTAGGTCAACAATGATGTCTTCAAATGCAATCTTGTATATATCTACTAGTTTTACTTCCACATACTCTCTAATCATATGGTATTTTTGATTGATGTGTTTGGACCTTTTGTGGCACTTGGATTCTTTTGTGTTGGCAATCGTCACGCTGTTGTCACTGTAAAGTGTGATAAGCTTATTAATACCTAGAATAACCTCAAGGTCTCCTAGTAACTTGCAGAACCAAACCGCTTCCTTAGATGCCTATGTTCAGCCGCTTATTCAGCCTTTATCATGAAGTCTATAGTGCAGCTTTGTTTCATGCTCCTCCACACAATAGCGCCTCCTTCGAGCAAAAACACTGATCTTGAAATTGATTTCCTAGAATCCCTATAACTTTGAAAGTCTGAGTCCGTATATCCTACGGGTGTTAGGTCCCTTCCATAATACACTAACATATAATCCCTTGTTCTTTTTAGATACTTGAATATATGTTTCACAGCTTGCCAATGCTTGATTATGGGATTTGCTTGATATTGACTTTTATACCTACAGCAAAATAAATGTTAGAATGAATGCAAAGCATAGCGTAGATGAGACAATGCACAGCAAATGCATAAAGGACTTTACTCATCTGCTCTCTTTCTTTCGATGTCTTAGGATAGTTATCTAATGGAAAAGCGAAGACCGAAAGAGAGATTGTGAATCTTTCTTCGCTTTTTGCATTGCATATTTCTCAATTAATTTATCTACGTATAAAGCTTAGGATAATGCTATTATTTAGTTCTTTAGATCTCTGAAAATTTGAATGCTTAGAATATAACTAGCTTCTTCTAAGTCTTTCATATCAAACTGTTGAGATAATTACAATTTGACCGACAATAAGTTCCCTACATCATTCCCAATGAGTAGTATATCATCGATATAGAGTACTAGAAAGACTACCTTGCCATTCTTTATAGTTTATAAACACATAGTTCATCAACATTCTGCTCAAAATCAAAAGTTTTAATTGCTTGATCAAACCTCTGGTTTCATGAGCGGGATGCTTACTTTAATGCACAGATAGATCTAAGCAACTTATAAACTTTTTGACTTTGGTCCTTTTCCATGAATCTATTGGGCTATATCATATAGATACTCTCATCAAGATGACCATTCAAGAATGTAGTCTTGACGTCCATTTTGCCAAATCTCGTAATCGAGAGCTGTAACAATGGATAAAAGAATGCGGATAGACTTGAGCACTGTAACAAGCGGTAATGTTTCCTCATAATTGATTACAGCCTTCTATATGTACCCCTTTGCCACAAGTTTAGCTTTAAAAGTTTCAACTTTCCTTTCTGTATACCTTTTTCTCTATAGACCTACTTACACCAAATGGCTTTTATTCCATCCGGCATGTCCATAAGTTCCCATACGGAGTTGGATTTTATAGAATACATCTTATTTTTCATAGCTTGTTTTTAAAGTTTGGAATCAACATCATTTATAACTTCTTCATAAGTTACAAGGTCATCTTCATGCTCATGAACCTCAGCTTGGTAAACTTTGGCATCATACATAAAGAAATTGGGTTTTTTTGAAACCCTTTTACTACATCGAAACACCCTAAATTGTTGATCGTTTGCTTGTCTTTCAGTGGAACTTAGACTTGTGTCTAAGACCTAAACCTATAGGGTAGTTCTATCACCTGGTAGCTCATTTCACAAAATTTTGCTTTGAGACTTAAAGTCATTCATATAACTCTCCTCCAAGAAAGTTGCATAGGTTGAAACAATGACCTTTTTCTCCTTCAAGTTATAGAACAGACCTCCTTTAGTCCCTTTAGAATATCCTGCAAATAAGTACAATTCTAACCTTGATTCCAATTTCTTCACATCCCTATCTAGTACGTATATCAGGTAACCCCATATTCTCATGTGTTTGTGAAAAGGCTTCTTGTCCTTCTACCATTCGAACGGAGTTTTAGAATTTGATTTAGTTAGAACATGATTCATAATATAGCATGTTATTTGTAGTGCATATCCCTAGAATGAAATTGGTAGCTCTGAATAACTCATCATGGATTATACCATATCCAATAAGGTCCTATTTCTCATTTTGGCTACACCATTCTGTTATGGAGTACTAGGTAAAGTCAATTGATATAGAATCCCGTTCTTTACAAAATATCCTAAAAAATCAATGGAGAGGTATTCGCCACTTTAATTAGATTGAAGTATCTTTATAGATTTATCTAATTACTTTTTCACTTCGACACAATATTTTTTGAACTTGTCAAAGGTTTCGCTCTTGCAGTGCATTAGGTACACATATCCATATCTCGAGTAATCGTCTATAAAGAAGATATAATGCTTGTATCTTCTTCGTGC
This sequence comes from Antiaris toxicaria, assembly GCA_035233585.1. Taxonomy (NCBI): domain Eukaryota; kingdom Viridiplantae; phylum Streptophyta; class Magnoliopsida; order Rosales; family Moraceae; genus Antiaris; species Antiaris toxicaria. The sequence continues at coordinate 29,071,529 of CP141157.1, forward strand.
CTCGACATTCATGGGGTCACATACGTTGGTGTGTATAATTTTTAAGAGTTCCTTAGCCCTAGTACCTTTAACTCCAAAAGACTACTTGATCATCTTACCCTCAAGACAAGATTCATATTGGAGAAGACGTACCTCTTATAGAATATTCAAAGGACCACCTTTCACCAATCTTAAAATCCTATCTTGATTAATATGACCTAATCTTAAATGTCAAAGGTATGCCTTGTTAGAGTGAGAAGTTTTAAGTCTTTTAGAGTTTTTATTAATTTAGTGTCCAACAGTGAGTACATCTTTGGTTTGATAAAATAAAGGGTTTCCATCCATTCTCCCAAAATAGATAAAAGAATTATTTATGTGAATAACAACCGTTTTATTAAACCAGACTGAATAACAATCCTTAACTAAATATGCTATCGATATAAGGTTCCTCTTAAAATTAGGAACATAAAAACAATCCTTTAATAAAATAAACCTAAAATTATCAAAATAAAGATGTACATCTCTCACTACTTTAGCCACCACCAAGCTACCGTCCCCAGTTCGTAATGAAAAACTCCTATCATGTAGACTTCTCATGTCCACAAACCCCGACAAAGAAACATAAACATGATTAGTAGCTCTCGAATCAATGATCTAGTTGTCTTTTGATTCTTCCACCAAACAAGCTTTTACGTATAGAAGTTTCTTACCTTCCTTGGCCTTGGAGGCTAGAAATTCTAGGTAAACCTTCTTGAAGTGACCTACCTTCCTACAATAGAAGCATTTGGATTTTTTAAGGTCCTTCGGCTTCTTGTTCTTCTTCCCATTAGAGACAGGAGGAATAGATGAAGTGGATGTCACTTGCTTCTTTTTTGGCTTCTTCCTATTATTGATGGGTTTAGAAGGTTTCGCTAAGTTAGCCTTTCTCTTAAGTTGGACTGCTTCCCCATCCTTAATCATCTACTCATAAGCTTAGAGTTGCTCTATGAGCTCAGTAAGTCCTAACTCCTTTGTCGCCAAGTTGTATGCAGCTTTAAACCCCACAAAATCCTTAGACAGAGTCTTGAATACCATCTCGATCTAGATGTTGTTGTCCAACTCTGCGTCATTTTCAATAACCTCAACGAAGAACCTCATAAGCGTAAGCATATGATTCTTCACTAGAGTACTTACCTTCTGCCTAGAGTTCATAATACTAGTGATAGCAGACTGTTGAGCTAATTTTTCTTGGCCTTTGAACATGTCCTCCAAGTTTTCCATGATTTCCCTAGCAACTTGATAAGACTCATGCTGCTTTTGTAAAGTACTCGTCATGCTAGCTAACATGTAGCACCAAGCAGTCTTAGTGGATTCTCTCCAACGAGTATATGTAGTTGAGACCTCTTTAAGTAGCGTGTTAGGTTGGGACCCTGGTGGGCATGGTTTGTCTAGTATGAACTTGTGTCTTTCACAGATAAGAACTATTAACAGGTTTCTTTTCTATTCTTTATAATTGTCCCCATTCAGTTTGTTTTCAATAAGTGTTGTGATTAGAGGTATCGATGATATTTTGAACTCATAATAAAATAAAAAGAACATCATTACAAAGTCTAAGCAAATATAAATTATATTTAACAAATAAAACATACGAATATGTTCTTATATGAAAAACTTAATAATAAACATGTAGCATTCAATCGTAATTTTCAGCACCTATCACTCCATTTCACCTCGGGTTGTACATGAAATGAATAGCAAAATAATGGACCTCGTCCAATTAATATATGTTACCTTAAATCCTCTAAGGTTAAGACATATATTAATAACCATTTATTTCAACCACTAGTTTGACTAATAGAGCTCCTTGGGGAGGTTAATAGCCAAATCAGTCTTGAGTATGTAACCATTGTTTATAATGTCCGATCCATGCCCTATTCAAGCCATTTCAGGATGGTCCTAAATAAAACATGCCCAAACATATTTTCCATACAAAAGATCCAACTTAGTATACCAACGGTGGTAGACAACTACCAAAAGTGTGGTCAAGGTAGAACTGACATGAGGCGCTACGATACTTTCACATATGGATTAACAATAGAGTCTGTGGGTTTTGTTTGAAACCTTCTCCTATTTAATATTTTAAAATAATATGTTTTATTTGAAATATGCATGATTAACATAGTATGAGTGGCATTCTTTTATCCTATATAACAAGTCATCGAATATGCAACATACTATTCTATCTATACATATTTATCCATATATGACAAAACATAGAAAAAAATAAATAACAGAAAAATTAAATAACCAAGCCATGGTTCCATCCTAGAAGTATAGAAAAATAAGATTACAAAATTTCATTTAAAGCATTCTTTGGATCTTAAATTTTACTCCATCTTCATCTATCCATTTTCATGTTGCTCTACCATTTATTTCTCATCCACAAATTCCTTTAAAATTCAAATTTTAACCATTTTTTTTTTTAAAATCTCATGCATAAGCATATGTAATTTTTTAAATTTCAAAAATTACATATGATTATGCATAATTTAAAATTAAAATTTAAATCATTGACAATCTCTAAAAATTTCCATCCCAACCATCCGGTGCGAGAAAATGCCCCTTTGGGCCACCTTGGACCACCACGGGTTTGCACCCATGGTTGCCCTTAGTTGGCCGTGGCTGCCAGCAACTTGGTTGCATGTAGCCGTGGCTACCAACAGCCCCCCAGGCTGCCAATGGCTGCATGTAGCCTGGGCTACCGCTGGCAGCCTGTTGGTTGCTAGTAGGCTGAGGGCTATTAGCAGCCGTGGGCAGCCTAGGTTGCATATGAGCTTTCGCCCTTAGCTTCCATTGACATCCATGGCTTCTTTTCTCGTTTTTCATGCCAAATTCCAATTTTACCTTTTACCATGTCCTAAATAAAAATTAGAATTTTTTACACAAAAATAATTTTTAAATCATCAAAATTAAATTCTAATTATGAGAAAAATAAATTCAAAGTCTTCAATCTTGATTTCTTCCATGAATAATTACATAAAATTTCCTATACCGTTTCCAGTGTACAAAAATTCTAAATATTTAAAGTAATTCCATGGGAAAATTATGTGATGATAGACCGCTCCTATGGTTTCATGAAAAAAAATTCTTAGATACAATTTTTCTAAAATTCTGAGGAACCATAACCAGTAAATTTAAGCATGCTTATAATAATCACAAAATTAAAATAACCACATGCAATATATCACATAATCCACGGTAACAAACTATAAGATACCTAAAATGTCACTCTCTAAATATTAAATCCATACATATTGGAGACATAATCGATTGCCTAATTTATATGTATGATATATTCATGAGTTGGCTCTGATACCACTTGTTGAAAAAAACAAAAAATATGCACAACAGAATTTTAAAAAAATTTCAAAAATCTTTAGAACTTATATTGTCATATACAATAAATTATCAACAATCAAATTTACCTTTCAGAGAAAATGACTTCAATGCTAGAGTGAACGTTAGAAACTCAGGAGGGCAATATCAGGAAGGGCTTCAACCAACTAAACTTCTCCGCTATTCTCTAATTCCTAGACGATTGAATGTGTGGACACCCGTTTCTTTGATCGATATTCTACGTGGCTTATCTCCTTCCAACCACCCAGACCTCTTTAACAACTTATTGCTACGGTGATTTGTGCAACAATAAGTCTGCTCACTTAAGAGTCTGTGGTCTAAAGAAAATAGGAGTCTGTGGTCAACAAATGCCTTAGGTACTAGAGTAAACGTCAGAAACTCAAGAGGACAATACCAGGAAGGGCTTCAACTAACTATCCTTCTCTGTTATTCTCTAATTCCTAGACGATTGAGTGTGTGGACACCTATTTCCTTGATCGGTATTTTACACAACTTCTTTTCTTCCAACCTCCTAGATCTCTTTAACAACTTATTGTTGTGGTGATTTGTGTAAAAATAAGCCTGCTCACTTAAGAGTTTATAGTCTAAAGAAAATAGGAGTGGAATGATCCCTATTTATAATATTATATTAGGTGACATTTTGAATTTTGAATTGGACTAAGAAAAGATTTTTCTCTACCAATTCTATCCTCAAAAAAACCGACTCCACCAAGAGGAAAATTTCCTAAAGAAATTCGACCACCAAGGGGTGAGAAGGATTTAAAATTCAAATAGGAATTAAACTTGAATTTTTCTCTCTACCAAGCTCAAAAACCTGATTCTCTCTTAGGCCAACTCCTTAGTTAAATTCGGCCACAATAAGGAAGAGGAGGATTTAAAATTCTAATAGGATTCAAACAAGATTTTTCTTTCTCCCTTATCCACAAGAAAACCAAATTTCTCCCTAGGATTTATCCATAAGAAATTCAGCCCTCCCTCAAATTTGTGATTCAAAATTTGATTTAAATTTCAAACTCCACAAATTTTTGAATTTTATCTACATAGATAATTTTCCACAACTTTAATTCAAATTGAAATAAAATCATGGCAACTTTATTTGAAATTCAAATAATTATATAATCTCTTATCCAAAACAAAATTCAAATTCAAATAAGAGAAAATCTTGTCTTCCAACCTTATCCAAAGTAGACGCCACCTCTAGATTGTGTAAGGACAATATTTTGTTTAATTCAAATTCAAATAAGATAATATTTTAAATTTTAAATATTTATTTTAAGACAAGGTTTTCAAAATTCAAATTAATCACATATTTGAATTTCAAATTCAAATACAATTAATTTAAATTTCAAATCTTATCATCCAAAAATAAATATTAATTAAATATTTATCTCATTTATTGAATAACACAAAATTATAATTTTGCTCATCCAGCACACAGAGAAAAACGGCTACACCCTTGATAAAGGTGATCTGGATTTTTCTTATTAATAAATGTAAAACAACAAGCCATGTAAGAATACCCTATCAACTACCATCTTTAATGAATTATAGTATGGTGGCCCGCCCTACTGTAGAGGCTCTACAGTGCTATTACAGTCAACTCTGTAGTTAACCGCAATAGTCTGCAGGCCTCTAGGGTCGCCGGCAATCATGCTGAACTGTAAACTACTTGCTAATTTTACGGAATAATTTTTTTTTTTCTTTAAATACATAAACTGTTCGAGAATGTGATAAGGAAATCATGTTAACAAAATAACATGCATCTGATCATGATTCCCCTATCACATACTCTTGACTTGAAAACTTGTCTCTTTGAAATTACATTCAAAATCTATACAGCGGAAGATTGTTGGTGACCAATATTCCTCGCCCAATCCTGCCCGGCATGTAACTTTCCTGTTCGTCGTCCACCATATACTACTGGTGAACAAGTCTCTTACCTGCAACATGTGAACAAACTGATGAGCTATGGGCTCAGTAAGTTCAAACATAAAAACATGAAACTGATATGCTGTACTGCTGTGCTCATGCATGAAACTGGACTCTGTGAACATGCTTCTGGCTGAGAGGTTTAGTCTTAGGACATTAATATGTTATTACAGTCAACTCTGTAGTTAACCGCAATAGTCTGCAGGCCTCTAGGGTCGCCGGCAATCATGCTGAACTATAAACTACTTGCTAATTTTACGGAATAAATTTTTTTTTCTTTAAATACATAAACTGTTCGAGAATGTGATAAGGAAATCATGTTAACAAAATAACATGCATCTGATCATGATTCCCCTATCACATACTCTTGACTTGAAAACTTGTCTCTTTGAAATTACATTCAAAATCTATACAGTGGAAGATTGTTGGTGACCAATATTCCTCGCCCAATCCTGCCCGGCATGTAACTTTCCTGTTCGTCGTCCACCATATACTACTGGTGAACAAGTCTCTTACCTGCAACATGTGAACAAACTGATGAGCTATGGGCTCAGTAAGTTCAAACATAAAAACATGAAACTGATATGCTGTACTGCTGTGCTCATGCATGAAACTGGACTCTGTGAACATGCTTCTGGCTGAGAGGTTTAGTCTTAGGACATTAATATGTTATTACAGTCAACTCTGTAGTTAACCGCAATAGTCTGCAGGCCTCTAGGGTCGCCGGCAATCATGCTGAACTGTAAACTACTTGCTAATTTTACGGAATAAATTTTTTTTTTCTTTAAATACATAAACTGTTCGAGAATGTGATAAGGAAATCATGTTAACAAAATAACATGCATCTGATCATGATTCCCCTATCACATACTCTTGACTTGAAAACTTGTCTCTTTGAAATTACATTCAAAATCTATACAGCGGAAGATTATTGGTGACTAATATTCCTGGCCCAATCCTGCCCGGCATGTAACTTTCCTGTTCGTCGTCCACCATATACTACTGGTGAACAAGTCTCTTACCTGCAACATGTGAACAAACTGATGAGCTATGGGCTCAGTAAGTTCAAACATAAAAACATGAAACTGATATGCTGTACTGCTGTGCTCATGCATGAAACTGGACTCTGTGAACATGCTTCTGGCTGAGAGGTTTAGTCTTAGGACATTAATATGTTATTAAGTTCTGGTTTTGGGCCCCTGATTGGACGTACCGACATGTTAGCACAACCGGGAGCGGTACTTTAGTGCTAACCTCCTCAGTCTTAACTGATGCTAAACATACAAACCTCCCCGTGGGTCGAGAGGCCAATACGCCAATATCTGGTTCATTTACCATCTTGCTGGTGTTCCAACTGGGTAGCATACTGCTTGCCCCCACAGTCGGAACCTGTTAATCAAATTACTGGGGTGTGAATTAATTAACACACTAGGGTGCCTTGTGTACCTAACTGTTTTCTTGTTCTGGTACTGCCTGGTCTGTGTACTGAAACATGCAACTCTATATGCATGACATGAACTGACCTGTGTTGACATGAACTGACATAAACATCGTGATGCAGACAATCAATGTCTGACATACACGTCATACAACATACATAACATCACAATTTAAGAAGCTTGTCCACGTTACAGTCAGGACAATGCTTGAACTTACAGAAAATCCGCTAGCGTAAGCTTCTGCTGCTCTAGGACTGCTGATTTGGGGTCTCTGGCTTGATCTCCTATAAAAGGAACAATCACTGATTATTTACTATATTTATCTTATACTAAAAATATGGCAAAACATGAAAATTTTCCTTTCCAGACTCTTTTTTTTTTTTTACTCTCTGACCTCGAACACGCCCTCCTACACGGGCGTGTCTCTGCCCGTGTACCCCTCCGGACTTTAAGCCTGGCCGTATAAATCGTGGAATATGGCCATGTATGCTTACACGGGTGGATACACGGCCGTGTTTCTGGCCGTGTACTCCTCTGTACTCTTACACGGTTACTTACACGGCCATGTTTTCTTACTGCCTAACATGGCCTGCTACACGCCTTCCTCTTGACCGTGTGCCCCTTTCCAGACTCTTTTTTTTTCCTTTCCAGACTCTTTTTTTTTTTTTACTCTCTGACCTCGAACACGCCCTCCTACACGGGCGTGTCTCTGCCCGTGTACCCCTCCGGACTTTAATCCTGGCCGTGTAAATCGTGGAATATGGCCATGTATGCTTACACGGGTAGATACACGGCCGTGTACTCCTCTGTACTCTTACACGGTTACTTACATGGTCATGTTTTCTTACTGCCTAACATGGCCTGCTACACGCCTTCCTCTTGACTGTGTGCCCCTTGACACGGCCCGATACACGGCCGTGTACCTCTCGGGTCTGATTTTTTTCTTGCAACACCGTCGTGCGTATGGGCATGTTCGGGGCCGTATACTGAACACGCCCTTGTACACGCCCGTGTTCATACCAGAATCAAGATTCTGGGTCCGAACTACTCTGCTCTGATTTTCTAAGGCTTTTGTGGCCTTTTTTCTACTTCTTATACTTGAAATCGATCTTCATAAGATCGTTTTAAGGTATCTACTACACTTCTACTATCACAAATCTATGATTTCATAAGTAAAAATTCCACATTTTTCTTATGAACCTCTCTTGACTTAACTTTTGAAAAATCTGCATTTTTGTGAAGAATATTCACTAAACTTGGTTTTCTAAACCATCTGTTCATGGATTCGTGTTTGAAAACATCTAGACTCGAATCACGTTTCGATTTTAACTAGAAATCTAAACGTGATTCACTCACATTCCCTTTTTCCTCTCAAAACCCCAGATTTTTCCCCCAAAGAAAAACTTGAGAAATTAGGGTTTACCTTGCTTTAATCGTGAGCTTTTCTTGCTATTAATCCTTGAGCAAATCTCGATTGATCTGCTGCTGGGACAAGAAAATCCGAACTTACCTTGGATTTCTTTTTCCCTTCTTTTCTTTCTCGGTTTTCTCTTTCTCTCTTTCTTTCTTTCTTTTCTTCTTTCTTTCTTTTCTCTTTCTGCCGGCTGCTGTGCAGCTAAGGGAATTAATTCCCTCCTTATGCTCACGTGCCCCTCACACTCTCTCCCTTGCTTTCTCTCTTTTTTTTTTTTTAAAGCAAAGGCTTGGTTGGCTTATCTTTTATCCATTGATCGATGTGGCTCACTTGTGTGCCATTGATCTCTTAGTATGTATTTTCCACATACTTTTCTATTAATTTTAAAAACATCATAATTTGAATTAATGTTTAGTTTTTAAACTATATTCATTAATTCATCATAAAATTTTGATTAAAACTCAATTAATCAAAATTTTCCTCTGCTCTTTATTCTGTAACATGTCTCACTATAATGTACTTTTATTTACATATTTGTACAAATATTTTCGAGAACGTAGATTTCCCGGTTATCACATTTACCCCTCCTTATAAGATTTTCGTCCTCGAAAATTTAGAACAAGTGAGGTTATGAACGTCTCATCTCATCTTCTCTCTCCCACATAGCCTCTTCAACGTTGTGATTTCTCCACAATACTTTGACTAGTGGGATGGTCTTGTTTTTCAGCTCCTTTTCTTCCCTAACCAGTATCTGAACTGGCTGCTCTTCATAGGTCAAATCCTCTTGGACTTAGACTAGTTCATGTTGTAGCACATGAGATGGATCTGACATGTACTTTCTGAGCATGGAGACATGGAACACGTTATGTACTGCTGACAACTCAGGAGGTAATGCCAACTTGTAGGCAACCTTCCCAATGCGTTTGATAATCTCATAAGGTCTAATGTATCTTGGACTCAGTTTTCCCTTCTTACCAAAACGCATGATCCCCGTCATGGGTGACACTTTCAGAAAAACGAAGTCCCCTTCCTTGAATTCTAGGGATCTCCGTCTTTTGTCTGCATAGTTCTTCTGTCTGCTCTGAGCACTCTTCATTCTTTGCTGGATCTTGGCAACTGCATCGTAAGTTTCCTGCATGAAATCTGTCTTATGCAGTTGTTTTTCCTTCAGATTATACCAGTGGATGGGTGATCTGCACTTTCTTCCGTACAGGGCCTCATACGGTGCCATCTTGATGGAAGCTTGGTAACTGTTATTATATGAGAATTCCACTAGTAGCAGCTTCTCATTCCAAGCTCCTGGAAAATCCATGACACGTGCTCGGAGCATATCCTCTAAGGTCTGGATAGTCCGTTCTGATTGCCCGTCTGCCTGAGGATGGAAGGCTGTACTGAACCTCAGTTCTGTGCCCATGACTCTTTGCACACACTCCCAAAAGTTGGAAGTGAACCATGTATCTCTGTCAGATACTATAGACTTTGGAACTCCATGTAACTTGACAACATGATCTAAGTACAGCTGTGCCAGCTTCTCCAATGAGTAAGTGATCTTGATTGGTATGAATCTGGCGGTCTTTGTCAATCTGTCCACGATTACCCATATGGCATCGTGTCCTCCTCTTGTTTTGGGTAACCCTACCACAAAATCCATGGTAACGTTCTCCCATTTCCATTCTGGAATCTCCAGAGGTTCTAACTTCCCTCTAGGATGCTGATGCTCAGCCTTTACTCTCTGACAAGTAAGGCACTTACTCACGAATCTTGCAATGTCTCCTTTCATCCCTTTCCACAAAAACTGTAGCTTCAAGTCTTGGTACATCTTGGTGGCTCCAGGATGGACTGAGTATGGCGTCTCATGAGCTTCTGACATGATTCGCCTTCGTAGCTCTTCATTTGCTGGAACATGAATTCTCCCATACCTGATTAATCCATCTGTGGACATCTCTTCCTGAGATTCTGTCAGACATGAATCTTACTTCTGAGCTTCCTTGATATCATCAAACAATGATGACTTCAGTTGCAGTGCTGACAATTTTCCTGATATCAGCTCCAACTCGAGCGAATGAACCTCCTGCTGCAATGGTTTTTGCAACTTGCCAATAGGCAGCTGCTGTGGAACTGTCACTTTTCTGCTCAAAGCATCTGCTACTCGGTTGGCTTTTCCTGGGTGATAAAGGATCTCACAGTCATAATCCTTCACCAACTCCAACCATCTTCTTTGCTTCATGTTTAACTCCTTCTGTGTGAAGAAGTATTTTAGACTCTGATGATCTGTGTAAATCTGGCACTGCGCTCCATACAGATAGTGTCGCCAAATTTTGAGTGCGAACATTACTGCAGCTAGTTCTAGGTCGTGGGTGGGATAATTCTTCTCATGCTCTTTCAGTTGACGCGAAGCGTAGGCAATCACTCTGTCTTCTTGCATCAATACTGCTCCCAAACCCACTCTGGAAGTATCACTGTAGATCTTATGCTTCTCCCCTTCTGTAGGGAGTGTGAGGATCGGCGCACTTGTCAGCCGTCTTTTCAGCTCTTGGAAGCTTCTTTCACACTCATCTGTCCATATATACTTCTTTTCCTGGCGTGTGAGGGTGGTGAGAGGTGCTACTAATCTTGCAAATCCCTCCACGAACCTCCTGTAATAGCCAGCTAACCCTAAGAAATTGTGTATCTCTGTCACGCTCTTAGGTGCAGGCCATTTGTTAATTGCTTCTACCTTGACTGGATCTACTGCAATTCCCTCTTTGGATACTACATGCCCGAGGAAATGTACTCTGTCTAGCCAAAATTCACATTTTGAGAATCTGGCATAGAGTTGATGCTCTCTCAGCTTCTAAAAAATAACTCTTAACTGGGCTTCATGCTCTGCGTGAGTCTTTGAATATACAAGGATGTCATCGATGAATACAATGACAAACTTATCAAGATACTCCTTGAAGACTCTGTTCATCAAGTCCATGAAAGCGGCTGGCGCGTTCGTTAACCCAAACGGCATTACTAAGAACTCATAATGCCCATAACGGGTTCTGAAAGCTGTCTTGGGAACGTCATCTTCCTTGATTCTCAGCTGATGATATCCTGATCTCAAATCAATCTTTGAGAACACTGCTGCACCCTTGAGTTGATCAAACAGGTCGTCAATCCTAGGTAATGGGTACCTATTCTTGACTGTAACCTTGTTCAATTCTCTGTAATCTATGCACATGCGGAACGTCCCGTCTTTCTTCTTGACAAACAGTACGGGAGCTCCCCATGGGGCATAGCTTGGTCTGATGAATCCCTTGTCAAGCAGATCCTTCAACTGCACTTGTAACTCCTTCAACTCCACTGGTGCCATGCGGTACTGCGCCTTGGAGATGGGTGCTGTTCCAGGTAGGAGTTCTATCTCAAACGAGATCTCCCGTTCTGGAGGTAGTCCTGGTAGTTCCTCAGGAAAGACCTCGAGAAATTCTCTGACAACTGGAACCTCTTCTGGCTGTAACTTCTTCTCTTCTGCTGTATCTGTCACATAAGCCAAATATCCAGTACAACCACTGGCTATTAGCTTCTTGGCCTTCATTGAACTGATCATCATCTTGCTTGATCTTCTCGAAGAATCGACATACTCGAAACTTTCTTCATCTTCTGGCTTGAATACTATTCTTCTGTTTCTGCAATCTATCGTAGCTTGATATTTTCCTAGGAAATCCATTCCCAAGATTACATCATAGTCTACGATCTTCATCATGATCAACTCTGCATACAGTACTCTATTTGCCACGATTACTGGTACATGAGGTAACCAGTACTATGACAACATGATTTCTCCTGATGGGAGAGCGGTTCTAAAGGTCCTTCCCATGTGATCTCTAGGGTATTCTAACTTATCAGCAAGTGCACATGATATGAAAGAATGGGTGGCCCCAGAGTCAAATAGAACAGATGCCAAGTGGTTAGCGACAGAAATCTGACCTGTCACCACGTTGGACGTCCCTGCCTCTGCCTCTTCTCTGGTGTAGGCCATCACCTAGCGTCTGCCTGAGGAGCTCTGTCTTGCACTACTGGAGGCACTTCTGATGGGCTCTCATAGCTTAGTCTGAGTGCATGTACTTAGGACTGCTGTGGACGTGAAGAGTTTGCTCCTGATGCTGATACTGACTGGCGGTTCATGAGGCAATTCTTGATGAAGTGGCCTTCTCTTCCACACTGAAAATAGGCAGTCGTGCCAGCTCTGCACTGACCCGTATGTTTTCTCCCACAATTTGGACAGGTGGGGTTACTTGGAGCTGTAGTGGTGTGAGTCCTCCTTGACTGACTTCTGTTGTCCTGACTCTGAGTTCCCTGGAAATTCCCCTTTCTCTTCTGTTAGGACTGAGGGCCTGGACGACTGGACTGCTCTGGTCTTGTACCCTGACTGCCCTTGCTGTGCTGTCCAAGTTGAGAGGCCTTAGCCCAGATCTTTTCTTGCTTCCTGGCTTCCCAGACCTTTTCTCTCGCTTCTTTCTGTCGGGCTAGGTGATACTCTGCCCTCAAAGCACGACTAATGCAGTCAGCTACTAAAATTGGTGGGAATGAGCCAACGTCTATCAAGGTAGAGATCTCAGGCCTGAACATGCCTATCATCTTCTGTATCTTCTCCCTCTCCGTAGGCACCATATACGGACATAAGTGGGAGAGCTGATCAAATTTCCTGCAAACCTCACTGACTGACATGTCTCCCTGCTGTAACTCTGAGAATTCTTTCTTCTGGGGTCTGAGTGATGCAGGATCATAATATTTCTGGTTGAACTCCTCCAGAAACTCTGCCCATGTCATTGTTGTCACGTCCCTCCTCATGCGGACTGTGTCCCACCAAAATCTTGCATCCTTCCTTAGAACAAACGATATGCACATGACTTTTTCTTCATCTGTGAGTCTCATAAACTCCATTATCATCTGGATTGAAGAAAGCCAATCTTCTGCTTCTAGAGGATTTGTTGATCAAATTCTGGAGGCCTCATCTTCCTAAATCTCTCATATAACGGCTCTGGGTTTACCCTAACCGATGGTTGCTGAACCATTTCTGGTGCCGCTGGTGGCACTACCTGTTCTGCCTCTGCTGTTGGTTGTGCAGGAGTCCCTACTGATCCCTGCCCCTGTTCTAACTGTTCTAGCCTCTGTCTCAACTCTGCGTTTTCTTTCATTTGATTTTCTAGAAGAGCTTGCATCTCTTCTAGTCGTTGAGTTAGAGATGGGCGTCCCCTTCTCCTTCTTTGGCCTTGGCCTTGGCCCTGATTTTCCATCGTGCTACCTTTTATCTTATAATCACACGGTGAACTTGTGTTAGATCCTGTATAAAAAGGATCCACTTGATTTCTTGCATTATTATATCATCATATACTTACTACAAAGTATAGGTCTCTACAGACCTTTACTTTCATGCATAACTAGCTGCTTATATTAACATATATTTAACTTACTTGGATCGGCGAACAGGACATGCACGGAGTCAGGTGAGATATGGTCAACCAATCTTTCTGCTAATACCCACTGTAACTACAGTAAGTATTCTAAATTAAACCCATTTTAAAACGTGGTCTCTGATACCAAATGTGACTACGTTTGGTATCCTAAACTGAACCCATCGAAAAACTTCGCTCTGATACCACCTGTGGCGGCCCGCCCTACTGTAGAGGCTCTACAGTGCTATTACAGTCAACTTTGTAGTTAACCGCAATAGTCTACAGGCCTCTAGGGTCGCCGACAATCATGCTAAACTGTAAACTACTTGCTAATTTTACGGAATAAAATTTTTTTTTCTTTAAATACATAAACTGTTCGAGAATGTGATAAGGAAATCATGTTAACAAAATAACATGCATCTGGTCATGATTCCCCTATCACATACTCTTGACTTGAAAACTTGTCTCTTTGAAATTACATTCAAAATCTATACAGCGAAAGACTGTTGGTGACCAATATCCCTCGCCCAATCCTGCCCGGCATGTAACTTCCCTATTCGTCGTCCACCATATACTACTGGTGAACAGGTCTCTTACCTGTAACATGTGAACAAACTGATGAGCTATGGGCTTAGTAAGTTCAAACATAAAAACATGAAACTGATATGCTGTACTGCTGTGCTCATGCATGAAACTGGACTCTGTGAACATGCTTCTGGCTGAGAGGTTTAGTCTTAGGACATTAATATGTTATTAAGTTCTGGTTTTGGGCCCCTGGATGTACCGACATGTTAGCGCAACCGGGAGCGGTACTTTAGTGCTGACCTCCTCAGTCTTAACTGATGCTAAACATACAAACCTCCCCGTGGGTCGAGAGGCCAATACGCCAATATCTGGTTCATTTACCATCTTGCTGGTGTTCCAACTGGGTAGCATACTGCTTGCCCCCACAGTCGGAACCTGTTAATCAAATTACTGGGGTGTGAATTAATTAACACACTAGGGTGCCTTGTGTACCTAACTGTTTTCTTATTCTGGTACTGCCTGGTCTGTGTACTGAAACATGCAACTCTATATGCATGACATGAACTGACCTGTGTTGACATGAACTGACATAAACATCGTGATGCAGACAATCAATGTCTGACATACACGTCATACAACATACATAACATCACAATTTAAGAAGCTTGTCCACGTTACAGTCAGGACAATGCTTGAACTTACAGAAAATCCGCTAGCGTAAGCTTCTGCTGCTCTAGGACTGCTGATTTGGGGTCTCTGGCTTGATCTCCTATAAAAGGAACAATCACTGATTATTTACCATATTTATCTTATACTGGAAATATGGCAAAACATGAAAATTTTCCTTTCCAGACTCTTTTTTTTTTTTTTACTCTCTGACCTCGAACACGCCCTCCTACACAGGCGTGTCTCTGCCCATGTACCCCTCCGGACTTTAAGCCTGGCCGTGTAAATCGTGGAACATGGCCGTGTATACTTACATGGGTGGATACACGGCCGTGTTACTGGCCGTGTACTCCTTTGTACTCTTACACGGTTACTTACACGGCCGTGTTACTGGCCGTGTTTTCTTACTGCCTAACATGGCCTGCTACACGCCTTCCTCTTGACCGTGTGCCCCTTGACACGGCCCGATACACGGCCGTGTTCTTGGCCGTGTACCTCTCGGGTCTGATTTTTTTCTTGCGACACGGTCGTGCGTATGGGCATGTTCGGGGCTGTGTACTGAACACGCTCTTGTACACGCCCGTGTACACACCCGTGTTCATACCAGAATCAAGATTCTGGGTCCGAACTGCTCTGCTCTGATTTTCTAAGGCTTTTGTGGCCTTTGTTCTACTTCTTACACTTGAAATCGATCTTTATAAGATCGTTTCAAGGTATTTACTACACTTCTACTATCACAAATCCATGATTTCATAAGCAAAAATTTCACATTTTGCTTATGAACCTCTCTTGACTTAACTTTTGAAAAATCTGCATTTTTGTGAAGAATATTCACTAAACTTGGCTTTCTAAACCATCTGTTCATGGATTCGTGTTTAAAAACATCTAGACTCGAACCACGTTTTGATTTTAACTGGAAATCTAAATGTGATTCACTTACATTCCCTTTTTCCTCTCAAAACCCCAGATTTTTCCCCCAAAGAAAAACTTGAGAAATTAGGGTTTACCTTGCTTTAATCGTGAGCTTTTCTTGCTGCTAATCCTTGATCAAATCTCGATTGATCTGCTGCTGGGACAAGAAAATCTGAACTTGCCTTGGATTTCTTTTTCCCTTCTTTTCTTTCTCGGTTTTCTCTTTCTCTCCTTCTTTCTTTCTTTTCTTCGTTCTTTCTTTTCTCTTTTTGCCGGCTGCTGTGCAGCTAAGGGAATTAATTCCCTCCTTATGCTCACGTGCCCCTCACACTCTCTCCCTTGCTTTCTCTCTCTTTTTTTTTTTAAAGCAAGGGCTTGTTTGGCTTATCTTTTGTCCATTGATCGATGTGGCTCACTTGTGTGCCATTGATCTCTTAGTATGTATTTTCCACATACCTTTCTATTAATTTTAAAAACATCATAATTTGAATTAATGTTTAGTTTTTAAACTATATTCATTAATTCATCATAAAATTTTGATTAAAACTCAATTAATCAAAATTTTCCTCTGCTCTTTATTCTGTAACATGTCTCACTATAATGTACATTTATTTACATATTTGTACAAATATTTCCGAGAACGTAGATTTCTCGGTTATCACATATAGGGGCTAGCAGAGAGACTGATTGGGCATATATAATCAGACTCTAGTGAATCCATGTAATCATTGTTTTATACCAAATAACTCAATCACATGATCACTACTTTTAAGATCATTTCACTATAAACCTGAAACTGAACTTCTAATTATTTTGCCAATTACACAAGCTTTAGAAAAGGCATCGTTCAATGACCTTGTCATTAATGCAAAACCCTCATATGATATTCATAATCAACCTTGGTCAAAATCCATTTAACTCTTTGATCACACTATCCTAAAGATCTATTATGCACCCGATAAGATAATGATTATCCACCATATATAGATAATAAGTCCTTTGTCAAGCAAACGACTCAAGACCTTGTCCATTCTAACTAATCTAGCATAATGCCTTTAAGAAGATAATCTTAACTCTACATAAGAGTTATGATTTGTTATCTATAAGTAATCTCTCCATCAGATGTATACTGTGTACTTAATGAACCGATCCATTAGCTTACTACTTCTGAGACGCTTTGGCCTCTGGAACATCAAAGCACGCTAGTCACATACATAGAGCTATTCATTTACTTAGGATTAAGGTTGTTGCATAATGAACGTCAAAAGCAGATTGATCCACACATAGCGGACTACACAGATCAATCACGCTTTAATTCCGGTTCAATATGTCACCAGTAAGTAACATATCTATGTCTTTACTTGGGAGTCAAAGTTCCGAATAATCAAGACAAACCGTCCTCCCAATTGGCTTTAGACAATATAATAATCTTAATATGAGTCAGTTGCTCTCTCTAACTCTATAGACTACGAACCATAGATTTAGACCACTTACTCTGAAAAGTTATCTTTTCGCATACAAAAGATCATTGCATGCAACTTTTTAGTAATTCAACACAAGCAGTCAATGAGTTATATTTGCTTATATTTACTTTAACATGTAAATATGTTGAGAACTAATAGCAATGTAATAAATAACTTCTAAAATACTTTATTAATCAGTTCAAAAATTTAATGAAAAATACATTATCGCCTAGGACACATCTAACAAAAGGTAACAAAATAACATAGCTTTTGAATAAAACACAAACGACAAATAGTTTTAGGATAAACTATGGCCATTGTATCATAGTCTATTTAGTAATATGAAAAATAAATATTATGTAAAGTAGAAGCATCGTGTTGTAAATATGTTTGAACATCATGTTGTAAATATGGTTAACTAAATTATTTTGCAAGAAGAGAGATTCATATATATATATATTATTTAAATAACCAATGACCATTCTATTATGAAGCCAACAAGAATAAAAAAAGCAAAAAATACAAAAGAAAAAAAAAAGAAATACAATGAAAAAAAAAAAAAAAGGAAAACGTAAAGTCATAGACAATATTACATATAAAGACCCAACAAACTAAAAAACATGTATAATTCGATAAGCAATTAAATTAGAAGACAATGCCGTTCAAAAAAAAAAAAACCTGAAAAACTAAAAAAGTTTTCTTTTTTTCTTGAGTGCAAGAGTAAAAATTAGGGTAAAAATTATGGCATTGTTATTGGTTTTAAATTAATAATGCTTATACATTGTTTTTTTTTTTTATTTATAGATTTGATATGTAAGTGTGCGAGGAAGCAAAAAATACAATTGAGTTTTTATTTATGTAAAGTTTATAATAGTTATTCTTTTATATTATTTTGTTTGAAGATATTTTTATAATTAATAAATTTAATTAATTAGAGTGTATGGAGAGTTAAAAAAAAAAAAAAGCGTGTCAATAAAAATATCTAAATGCAAAATAATTATTTAAACAACCTATTATCCAAACCGAATTTTTTAAAGTTGGAACTCGAATTCTCCTGTTTCCACTAGCTAGCTCTCTCTCTCTCTCTCTCTCTCTCTCTCTCTCTCCTGTTTGGCTGTTTCTAACAAAACACTGTTCCCTCCAAAAATTAGCAAAAATTTTCGATTAAAAAGAGAGAGGAAAGAGGGAAAGAAGACATGGCGTCGGCGGAGCCATCGGAATCCTTCAAACCCTACACCCTCACCCAAACCCTAACCGGCCACAAGCGCGCAATATCCGCCGTCAAATTCTCATCCGACGGCCGTCTTCTCGCCTCTTCCTCCGCGGACAAGACCCTCCGCACCTACTCCGTCTCCCTCGACGGCGGCGCCGGCGATTCCCTCTGTCCTATCCACGAGTTCCAAGGCCACGACCAGGGTGTCTCCGACCTCGCCTTCTCCTCCGACTCCCGCTTCCTTGTCTCCGCCTCCGACGACAAGACCCTCCGCCTCTGGGACGTCGCCACCGGCTCCCAAATCAAGGCCCTCCATGGCCACACCAACTACGTCTTCTGCGTCAACTTCAACCCCCAGTCCAACATGCTCGTCTCCGGCTCCTTCGACGAGACCGTCCGCATTTGGGACGTCAAGTCCGGCAAGTGTCTCAAGGTCCTGCCCGCGCATTCCGATCCCGTCACCGCCGTCGATTTCAATCGCGACGGCTCGTTGATCGTTTCGAGCAGCTACGATGGCCTGTGTCGGATTTGGGACGCTTCGACCGGCCATTGTATGAAGACTCTCCTCGATGATGAGAATCCGCCGGTTTCTTATGTGAAATTCTCGCCCAATGGGAAGTTCATTCTCGTCGGAACTCTCGATAATACTCTGGTAAGCCTTTTGATTTTTGTGTGTTTTACATGTAAAGGGTTTGTTTTTGGTTAGATTGAAGTTTGCTTTTTAGGTGTTAGTTAAAATGTAGCCACTGCTTCTATGATTTGTCCTACAACTTGTTTTTGAGCAAGAAAGGAGAAGATAAATGGCTTCTTTTGTTACTTTGGTTGTTTTGAACAGTATGCGGAGCAGAACTGTTAGTAACTAGGTATGAAAATAATAAGGATACGGTTATGAACAGTTTAATCACATTGGAGGTTTGCTTTTTAGGTGTTAGTTAAAATGTCAGCCACTGCTTCTATGGTTTGTCCTGCAACTTGTTTTTGAGCAAGAAAGGAGAAGATAAATGGCTTCGTTTGTTACTTTGGTTGTTTTGAACAGTGTGCGAGCAGAACTGTTAGTAACTAGGCATGAAAATAATAAGGATACGGTTATCAACAGTCAAATCACATTGGAAGTGTATCAGGTAAAGAAAAGTATGATAATTTAATGGAACTTGAGGTGAATTTGGCAGTTTAGGATTGTGTCCTGCCCATGCCCAGAAGATATTAATTTTCACTGGTTATAGACAGTTTTGAACAATCAAATTACATTAGAAGTGTAAATCACATTAGAAGTGTATCATATTCAGAAAAGTATGACAATTTAATAGAGCCTAATGGAAATTTTGCAGCGGTTCAGAGCTGTGCCTTACCTATACTTTATGGATTTGGCAGTTCGTAACCTGAAGTTCTCTTACATTTGTTTTCTATTTTCAATATGCAAAGCTATGAGATTTTGCTAGAGTGAACAACATGATTGTATTGTGCATGACCTTTTTGGTATATGTATTTAGATCCCGTTTTTCCCCTTGTTTATTATCCGAGTCTACTCAGGATCACACTTCTTGTTATGGGCTTGCACTTTTAGTTCAAAACTAGAAGCATCAATAATTGGTGTTCTTTTTCTCCACCTCTCTGCCCTTTTTTTTTTTCTTTTTGGTTCCAAGGACTTTCAAGTTTTTTGGTCAAGTTGATCCATTCCTTTGAACATCTTTCATGTGATTTAATTATTTATTTTACTTTGAAATGGGAATCGTATATATGATGCAGTATGCATAGGATGGCTTATTTCTTTTATATCTTATCTTGTGCTCTAATGGATAAGCGCTTCTTAGGCTGAACTTAGAAATTGGATTTAAAGCTTGGTTGCCGTGTGGTCTGCATGTTGTATATTTCATTTAGCTGGTATTATTTGCTTGTTTTGTAATTTTAATTCTTTCATGTTATGAAAAGTTTAATTTCAGGATCTCCTGTATGAGTTAGGCCAAGATTTCTGTTCAAAGATTCTACAATGGGTTATGTTTTTGCTTTAGAGGTTTGTGCATGATCTATATAAACCGAAAGACGAGAGCAACCAACAAACATTAAGCCAAACTTCTTTCTGGATTCAATGACATCACTGGATATTGTTTCTATCATACGCTTCCTTACTGCTAAACCTAATTTTGATTTCACAATTTGTGTTGTCAGAGGCTCTGGGACTTCACGAAAGGGAAATTTCTGAAGACATACACTGGCCACGCCAATTCGAAATACTGCATCGCATCCACTTTTTCTGTGACAAATGGGAAATATATTGTTAGTGGATCTGAAGATAATTGCGTATACTTGTGGGAATTGCAGAGCAGGAACACACTACAGAAATTGGAAGGTCACACTGACACAGTTATATCAGTAAATTGTCACCCCACTGAGAACATGATTGCATCTGGTTCACTTGGAAACGACAAGACCGTGAAGATCTGGACGCAAGCTAAGGATTGATACATATGTGGTGCCACCATGGATTTTGATTTGAGGGGACTCTGATCTGCTATATGCAAAAACCAATGTATAACTGGGTTGATGCAGAAATGACCTTCATAATTTAACTGTTTATTAATTGTCGCACTGTGTCATTTTATTTTTTCCTTTTACAGATTCGAACAGTCTGATTGTGCGTAGGATTCTTCTTCGTGCTTTCTTCTAAAATCTCCTGTCCATATGCTAATTAACGAACATAAATTTTCGGGTTAACTGGAAATTCGTGTGCTTGCAAGTACAATTTTGGTGTTAGCAGGAAGACAAATTTTGAATAAGTTTTTCCAAATTGTAACCGGGATCTTCAGGAGTGAGTTACTCCTTTGGCTTTCTAGAAGATATTTTGGTTCTAGGTGTTTTGTACACACTTAGTCTGTTTGGCAGGAGAGAAAAGTGGAAAGGAAGAAGTAAGGCGGAGATGTTTGTGGAAGGATTTTTACATTTATTATTATTTGGTTAAAGAGAAGAGGAGGGAATGGAAAAGAGGAGGGATTTCAAATCCTTAAAACATACTAATTTGATTTGTAATAAATTGGAGAGATTATTAAAGGGATTATTTATCAAACATTATAAGAAAAAAGACCTTATAAGGGATTATATATCAAACATTATAAAAAAAATGGACCTTCTATTCTTTTCTCATTTTCCTCCAATAGGTAATGTAGTAGGTGGTGTTTGATATTGGTTTTCAAATGTTTTTTGTTTTCAAAAAAATTGAAAATGAGAATGTTTTGAAAATTATATTGAGATCATTTTTGAAATTGTGTTTGGTTATGTTTTCTGAGTGTATATTTTGAAAAACATAAAAATGAAATTTTGATTGGTTATATATTTTGAAAACTTATTTTATAAATGAATATCTTATAAAAATATATTTATTTTTAATTTTAAAAAATAATAAAAAATAAATTATTAGTCATAATTAAAAAAAAAAAACTTTGGTGATAGGTTTTGTAATGAGCGATAGGGGTGAAAGAGATTGGTGGTCTGAGCTCTAAGTGGTGGTGATGGCTAGATTTAGGTTATAAGTCGACAGTCATCGTCGTGAGGGGGCCGTCGTTATCGTCACTAGTCCATGGTTATCAGCCTTCGTCGGAGATGGATGCCATCGTTGGACATAATCATCACTGACGCTGTATAGATAGAAAGAAAAAAGGGAGAGAGAGGAGATAGAGGGAGAAAACAAAAATAAAAAATGAAAACAACTTTTTTTTGTTTTCAAAAAACCTAAAAAAACAACATAGTTGAAAACGATATTTTCAAAATGGTTTTGAAAACGTTGAATAAACAAACGTTATTTTAAAACCGTTTTTATTTTTTGTGTTTTTGAAAATGAAAAATCATTATCGAGAACAAAAACAAATGCTACCCTACCTTTTCTCTAATTTCTCTTATTCATACCAAACATACCCTTAAAAGAGGAAACAAATGTTACACAACTTGCTATTGTTTTGATATATTATGTACATAACTTAGCCTAGATCAAGAATATTACATGCTATGTAATTGAATTTTGCTTGATTGTCATCCTCAGACTGGTAAGGGGTACAAAAGGTCTGTGGACACTAGCTCTAGCTGGCAGAAGAAGCAACGCCCTAGTTGGACGAAGAGGTACTGTAAAGGTGCATCTAGTGGGTGCACGCGAGATCCCTCGTGTGGTGGAGGGTGAGCTGGCTCACTGGTTTGGATTGGAGGTGCTGTGGTGAAGGGAATGGTTGCTTAGATTTTTAGCTACTACCATGTTAGGGTTTTTTTAGTCCATAATTTGGGGAAATAATTAAAAGTTAAGATAAAAGCAATAATTAGATTATTGTTTTGAATATTTTGATATTTATTTTTTATTAATTCATATTAGTATTGGAATTATAATACACATCGTGAAAAATTTTAAAATTAATTATACAAATTTTTATCAATACTATATATCTTAATTTATCTTATTCTTATTCTTGTATTTATAAAATCGTATCGTGTCTTTTAATTTATATAAAATTATTTATTTTACTACTTTCCATCTGGTTTCATTTATTAATTGGATGGAAATTATTAATTTCATGAAAATTGTGGAGCCGTGTACTTAAAACTGTTAATTGTGAGATCAAGGATTAATTAAATATAATAATCGAAAAAACCCTAATTTTATCCATAATATTAATTTGACCTTTCCCATTCTTGCGAAAAGATAATTTCGCTCTCTAGCTCTCTCTCTCTATACACTGTAAATCAAACAAAATGTGCAGAGTCTTCTAGACGATGAAGCGCATGAAGTTGGCCCGGGCGGCGGCAACAATTGAATGTCTGCGGCGGCGAGGGCCATTGAAGGGTGAAAGAGGACAGCGAGGTAGAGAAGACGACGAGGAGCGCGGGGTGGCGGGAGAGAGAAACAATGAGGTGGTAGCCTTTGATTGGGTCGGAAGGAGAGAGAGAGCGGGAACAGCGAGGAAGATTGGGGATCAGAACAGAGTGGATGGAGAAAGAATGGGCGTCGAAAGAGAGAGGGCCGGAGTGAGGGTTCTAGAGGGAAAAGAGAGTAGAGCCATGGATGGAGGAGGAAGCAATACAGAGACAGGGAGATGTGAGTGGAGAACGAGTGACTCAAATTGGGGAACGAGTGAGGGTCAATGGGTGCCATTAGAGGAAGATTCGAAAGCTTTTTCTAGGGTTTTGGAAAATCTGGTGGGTTTTTTAAAACTTCTGGTCTCCTCATTAGAGCGGAAGAGAGGAAGATGAGGAAGATGAAAGAGGGGGGAAGATGAGGGAGGGAGGGAGGGGGGCGCAGGGGTCCTTGTTGGGGTTGGTGGGGGAGGGCAGGCGGTGGAGGGTCTGCCGGCGGTTGGTCGTGTTCAATTTTTTTAAAAAAATTTTAGTTATTTTAAACTTTTTTTTTTAATTTTTCTTATTAAGATTAATTTATTTTTTATTAATATATATTTTTAATAATATGGGTTATGTTTATAAATATTTGATTAATTTTTTAATGGACTGTCACCTCCGTAAATCTGATAGAGTGATAAACAAAAGCAGACAAAAGGAGTAAAAGAAATGATTTTAATTTTATCTTAAAGTAAATAATTTTATATAGATTAAGAAACATAATAAATAGTTTTATAAATATAAAGGTAAGATAGATTAAGATATGTAGTTTAGAGAGAAAGTTTGCTAAATGTTCAGATTTTGTACATCTTACAAAGTTAAAATGATTACTTTCATGATACATCGTAAAAGAAAAGTTTCCTGATAAATTATGAAACTTTTCTTTATGAAATGAATCATTATTCTTGCTATTGATTATTTTAGGGTTATTTTGTTGAATATCTTTGAGAAGACAATCACATGTTTTCTAATTCAATTATTTTCTGAAAAATATTGTATACTTCTTTCTCTCAAATTAAAAAGACATTTTCAATTTGACCATGATCGCCACAAGAAACATAATTTATTGACGTTTTAAATCATTAATTTAGACTTAGAATAATTGATCACTTTCTTAAAAGTGACCTCCAACACCAATATATATTTCAAAGAGAAACAAGCAACTTCGATTATAGACTAGAGGAACAATAAAACTGTTCCTAATTTTAGTAATTATAGATCATGTTATTGTTAGTTTTTTTTTTTTAAAACAATTCAAAATACATGTGCTTTGAACGTGATGGCATTATAAATTAGAGGGTTTGAATTGATTTTTAACGTCTATTTAATTTATTATTTTAATAATTTTTAATCTCTATTTTTATTTTTTAAATTTATTTTAATATAAATTAAAGTTAAATTAAATTGAAATAAAATAAGTAATTTAATTTAATTTCTAAATTAAATCAAGTTAAAATGATGAGCTAAATAAACGTTAAAATAAAGCTAAATTTATAGATTCAAATTTTGAGATAATTTCTTTTTATATTATTATTTTTAAATTTTTGCGAGAAAATCAAATAAGCTACTTAGTTCACCACAAACTCCGACCTTTTTGCCCTAAAATCAAAAAATTTGACATTTTTGAAATTGTAATATTTAAATTAAATATTTTAAAAAATTTCAATTATATCCAAATTACATTTAACATATTTATTTCAATCTTAAAAAAAGTAAAAAAAAAAAAAAAAAAAAAACTATACTAGTGTACGAGTTCATAATTTTGTAAACCATGAAGTATAAACTTTTAAAAGTTGCATTACCGGTTTAGTTTAAAGTTATTGTTCAATTCATACTCCGTATAAAAAAATTTTCTAACCTGTGCTTTATACACCCTTTTAACTAAAACAAACAAAATTAAAGGTTTATTTGGATTGAGGTTTCGAGCCAAAAAAAAAATTAAGTTTGAACTTAATCTCATGTTTTGTTTGCTATTCTATTTCAAATTTTTTAGTTTATAATTTAAACAATATTTTAAATTCAAAAATACTATTTATAAATTTTCTATTATACAAAAAAAAATGCATCAATTACATGAAAAAGTAAAAAGAAGTATAATTTTTAATGTAAGTTTAAACTTAACTTTTATCATCCAAACACTTTTAACTTAAGATGAAATTCTTTAACTCAAACTTGAATATCAAATACAAGATTTATTTCATAATTCAACTCATTTTAAATTTAACATAAATTTTCTAACATGAAACCTCAATCCAAATGAACCCTAACATCTCGTTACTTTTTCATTTTCTATTAGTTGACAATTTATTTAACCATTAGTTTGATTGTTAAATAATTAAAACACTAAAATACCGCTATCTTAAATAAGAAAACATAATAAACTAATTTGACATCTCTTGTGTTTTTTCAAAATTACAGAAACATCTCCTTAAGTAAAACTAATAACACCAAGAATCTCTCTCCGTAACTCTTTTAAATTTAGATACAAAATAACTAAAATACTCTAATGAATCTCAATCATTGATCTAATTAGAGAAAATCAGTCTTTTATTTTTTTTTAATTTAATCTAAGTTGATTGAAAAAAAAAAAAAAAAAAAAAACCCTTAAGCATACACTTGCGCCAGATGAGTCACTAGAGCCGTTGCCTATGCCAGAGCAAGAGTTAGCTGGAGCCGTCGCCCCATGAAGATCTGATCACGAAGACGTCATTGGAGACATCACCATAGCCCCAAGTTTGTTGTCCTTGGCTGTAGCCCCCTTACGCAGTCTCCACCAACGCCTGTGTCGTCGTGAAGCTGGAGACCTTGCCATCGTCCGTGAAGTAGTCCTCGCTGTAGCCCATGAAAATGGTAATTTTTTTTTTGATCTTCTTGTTAAATTTTTGTTGGATCAAATATTCTTAAGTGTATTTTTTTGGAAACTAAATACTGTTACTGTAATCAAAACCCATAATGTGGGTTCATAATATGACTTGTTTGTTAATGAGTTATTTACTCTTCTTTGTAAATTGCCATTGTTTTTCTACTAATGAAATTTCCATTTTTTTTGTTTATTAATGTTTAATATTAGAGGATTTGGTAAGTAATTTTCTCACCCTTTTTTGGGGTAACAAAATCATAACAGGATAGCATCTTGGGGGATATATAAGAAAATTGCGGAGAAAAGTTATTTTTATTTTTATTTTTAAATTTAAAGTAAGAGAAGGATTTTTTTTTTTTTTTTTGAATTTTAACCCAAGGACTCATTTAGTTAAGTCAGGGGTTATGTTCGGGATTGAGTCGGTAAAGGTGTGAGTAATTTTTAGAAAAGACATGGGTCACGGTGTAATTCAATTTAGAAAATATTTTAAGATTATATTAGAATGGTAAATTGACATTTTTAACACTTGCACCAAAAAATTTTCATTCGATTTCATACCCCACCATACATATATATATATATATATATCTATTTTGTCTCCGGGGAGTCGTACCGCGCGTAGTTGTAGGAGAACTAAGAAGGACTCCCAAACAAACGAGTATTAGTATTAACTGAAAAGAGGAAATATAGTTGATGATTATTGTGGCCGCCATTGTTGGGCTTTGCAGACTCATTTCTCAACGACCAACACAGACGCGTCTTCTGCGATGCCTGTTTTTCCAGCTCCACGTTCTGACGCCAATAAAGACGGTTTTCTAAGACAACTAATTTATAGCTAATTTTACGATTGTCAAAGTTGATTTTGGATAATACCCACATATGCTCATCATCTTCGGTGCCTCTTGGCTATGTCATGCTTCAATTTTGAAGAGTTCATGTTCTTGTTCCCTTTCTAGGCGGACCTTAAATTATGCATGCCAGTCGTTCGATAAAATTCCGCAAAGAGGCAGAGTACATCGTTTTGGTTCAGAATTTGAAGTTTCTTCTATTCATGGCTGGTCTCGTGAAGGGCTTGAGGAAGGACATAAAAATGGTTATGATAGAGAACTCTCTAAGCATTGGAGTGTTCATGAAATGTTGGAGTCCTTTCATCGGATGAACAGGCTAGGAACGAAGCCGACGAAGTACTTACTATGTACGGCACTGAATTCTTGTGCCAAGGCCTATAATTTGCACTTGGGTTTGCAGTTTCATGCTCGTGTTATTCAAATGGGATATGTAGACAATTTGATATTGAACAGCGCACTTGTGGACTTGTATGCAAAGTGTAATGCCATTGTGGATGCAAGAAGGGTGTTTTATGGCATGGAACGACATGACCAAGTTTCGTGGACGTCCGTTATATGTGGGTTCTCGAAGAACGGATGTCAAAGAGAAGCTATGCTGATGTTCAAAGAGATGCTTGGTACTGAAATTAAACCCAATAGTGTTACGTATGTTGGTGTTATAAGTGCATGTTCAGAGCTAGAAGAGGGACTTGAACAGGGTTTATTGCTCCATGCTCATATTATCAAACTTGGTTTCAGTAAGAATAATTTTGTGATTAGTTCTTTAATTGATTATTATTCAAAATGGGAGGAAACAGATCAAGCTGCATTTCTTTTCGGTGAGACAACACAGAGAGATATTATACTACTCAGTTCTATGATTTCAGCGTATTCAAAGAATTTATATGGGGAGGAGGCTCTAGAACTGTTTTCAGAGATGAGGAATATGAATATGAGTCCAAATGATCATACTTTAACCAGCGTCTTAAATGCATGTGGGAGCCTCACAATACTCCAACAAGGAAAAAAAGTGCACTCCCTGGTTGCAAGAATGGGTTGCGAAAGCAATGTTTTTGTAGCTAGTGCTTTGATAGACATGTATTCAAAGTGTGGCAGCATTGATGAAGCTCGTAGCGTGTTTGATCAAACAGTTGAAAAGAATACAGTATTGGGGACTTCGATGATCATGGGCTATGCGCAGAGTGGTAGGGGCTCAGAAGCATTGGAGCTCTTTGACCGTTTGGTCACTGAAGATTGGTTCAAGCCAGACCATGTTTGCTTTACTGCTCTTTTGACTGCCTGCAACCACGTAGGATTCCTTGAAGGAGGAATATACTATTTCAGTAAAATGATCAATGATTACAGACTTGTTCCAGCGTCAGATCAATATGCATGCATAATTGACCTTTATGCAAGAAATGGGCATCTAAGAAAGGCAAAGGAGTTAATGGAGGAAATGCCTATTAGTCCAAGTTATGTAATGTGGAGTTCCTTCTTGGGTTTTTGCAAGGAACATGGTGAAGTAGAACTTGGGAGAGAGGCTGCTGAACATCTCATCAGGATGGAACCGCGTAATGCTGCCCCTTTTATAATATTAGCACATATTTATGCACGGGCTGGTCTGTGGACTGAAGTATCTGCAGTTAGGAATTTGATGCAGCAAATGGCCATAAAGAAGAAAAGTCTTGGATGGAGCCGATGGTTGAAAGAGAATTGAGAGCAGATTACATCGGAAAGGCTGACGTTGCTAGAGAGTTGTGCGAATGAATATTATTTGGTAAATACTGTTCCTCATTTATAACATATATTTGTTCATAATTTTCCTTGATCATTTGTTTTTCAAGCAGTTAACGTAGTTATATTTAGTGAAATGACAAGAACATGTTTATGACTTTCAGCTGTCTTTAGAGAGAAAACAATAATAAAGAAAAAGGAAAAAAGAGAAAAAAAAAAAAAAAAAAAACAGATCTCCAGCATTATTTGGCTACCAAGTTCTCTGTTAGACAACCACTCAGAGTATACAGGCTTATGAACTCGTTACCTCTTTAGTAGTTTGTTTAGTTTGATTTTCCATTTGAAAGGGGAATTCCAGAGGTTGAATTGACAGAGGATTCCGTTGTTGTTTCTGCCATATTGCCATGGCCAAAAGAAAAAGATCAGACCTCAATGTTCTAAGAAAATGCATTGTCAAATTTAAAGAAATTTTACTTATTTGTCAGATGTCTAAATTAGGCTGTCCCATTTGGGGAGATGTTATCTATTGTGCGTTTGTATTCGGCTGCTTTTAGAAGGTGAGGAGCCACAGAAGTGGGTGACACTGAGATCTTGTGGGGATTCACCCAAAATGAAGTTTATGTATTCTTGGATTGAAAAATCATGGATTCAGGGAAGTTCTGATTTAAAGATTAATTTTTCCCTTAAGAAATCCTTTTACGGAGAGGATAGATTATAGGATGGCATATATGATTGATTCATAAAGAGACATGTGCAGACAAATTAGAGAAGGGAAAGTGAACATGTGTTGTTGAAAATCGTCAATGGTAATAAAAAAAAAATGAGGGGGAAAAAAAAAGTGTTGTCTATAAGAACATAGGAAAAAAGTTTGTTGAAAATCGTCAATGGTAATAAAAAAAAAAAATGAGGGGGAAAAAAAAGGTGTTGTCTATAAACATAGGAAAAAAGTTTTCCATAAGAGCAGAAATTGGAGTATTTTACTAGTCTATGCATATTTTGGTCCATGGTTGGAAGTGATTATGAGCTATGGATGAATCACGTTTGGTTTTACAAAAATGAGTCTATGTTTTTACTAAACTCAACCTGTCATTGTCATAGCATCTGTCCCACTCGTCAAAAATGTCAGTTAATAATGAACTTTGTCTTGCAATCAAAAGGAAAGCTGGCCACATTGCTCATCCATAGGAGAAAGAAGTTGTAGGATTGCCAAAAAAATTACTAGATGGTAACTCACAACGCCGAGCATTAGAGCGTTGGAGCCCCTGCTACCAAGAAAGCTACAACTCTCGCGGTATTTCTATACGTATAACATACATATTTGTAGATATATTTATACTAATGTATTTTGATTCTATATATATTTATATATATGTATTTGATATGTTGAAATTTATGTAAATTTGAGGCTCTGATTCTATAGGTTGTGGTAAAATGCAGGCCGTTAGTGGAGGAGCGAGGTCGTGATATTGTTCGAGTGATTGACCGCAAGGTTTGTAGCATATTGGGGAATCGTTTGTTTGTTTTTAGTTTGATTTCTTCATTGGAACTTTTTATTTTATTTAATTTGTGGGAGGTGCTTGTATTAGATCCTGACTTTAATGCGAACCCGCCAAGAATAACGAGACCTGTCAAGATTAGGAACCCAAAAACGTTCTAACGTCAGATTCGGATGGATGGGAGACCTCGACCCGTTACTTCAACAAAAACAAGAACCTTGGTATAATTGACCTCAACCTGTTGCTTAATGCGAAACAAGAAACTCGGTATAAGGAAGACGCCTCAATCAACTATGGAAGGGTTGATTGATAAGTCAGAAGTGAACACTACGGAAAACTCCGATAAGTTCGAATAATTCTTCAAAGAACTAAAGAGAAATAGAACTCTCAAATTTGTGAATAAAATTGATGTTTTTCTCATTGCCATAAGGACACCTATTTATAGGCAAATGTTACAAAGAATATTTCCTAATTATGCCTTTAGAAAGCCGAAATAAGAAAGAAAATCAGCTTAAAAACATGCCTAAATTAGAAAAATGAAAGTTGATCATACTAATGGCTTTATTATCAGCTATTTACACGCCCTAAATTAGAAAGGAAAAGTTGACAATCTAATCACTATTTACATGCCTTCTTAAAGTCAAAGAAAAGAAAAGGAAACAAAATAAAATAAGGAAAGTAAACAATCTCTTGTAATCAGCTCACTCAGCCCAAAAACGTCAACTATTGCTTGGAGATATAATCGAATTTCTCATGGGCTTGAATTAGATTAATGCATTCTTTTTGACTTCGTGAATCTTGTTCAATGAGCCTTCATGAATTTGATTGAGTCAAAACCTCTTGAATCAATCCATTAAGTGCTTCTTTAAATATCTTTGCTCGTGCTCTTGTAACCGGCCCAATTGGTACTTGAACTGGTTCTCTTGACGTTGTGCCATGTTTTGCATCAGACTTGTCAAAGGATTACCTTGATTGCATCCAGAACCGAACCAAGGAGAAGAAATACAGTTATTGCCCATTTTTTCTGGATTCTACTAATTTGGTACTTTGCATTTGTCTCCAATTGCTGAATTAATCCTTATTTTAATCTGAAAACTTGTACGGAAGTTCCTTTGTGTAGATGAATTTCGTGTTTTGTTTGTTGAGCTTTTGATATTTGGTTGCTTATGTAACAGGGGAAGATATTTTATATGTGCAGTTTATACATGCTTTTTTGTACTAAAAAAAGACCAAATAATTCATGAACTCATAGTATTCATGAACTTCTATGTTAATATATGACTTTTCACTAAATAAATATCAGTTGCAGTTTGGAAATTTATGGGGTGCAAAGTGCTAAATTATTTATCCTTCGATCGTTTTAGTGTAAAGACTGACAAGCATGGATAAGAATGAGCAATTGTTACCATGTCAACATAATTTCTAGACAGTCACGTTATGAGCTATTGATGAACTATTGTTGACTGCTAGTTTGATGGCAGTGTTAAGTGAATACCGCCTGCTCCAAATTAGGAAATAAATAAAAATAGATATAGTTGGTATTCTAGAGAAGTTTGCATTTTTGAATTATTCATCTAATCACCAGTATTATATGTAGGAAATATGTAGGAAAAAATGTTATAGTGTGCGGCGGAATTTTAAAATTTTTTTAAGGATCGTTAAATGACTCGTGTTACCATATACAATAAATTATCGACAATGATATATCTTCAGAAGAAAACACTAAGAATGCCAGAGGAAGTGACCGAGGGGCTTCAACCAATTAGCTTTCTCTACTATTCTCCAATCCCCGAACGGTGGAGTGTGTGGGTACTCGGTTCCTTAATCGATATTTTAGCGCAGCTTGTCTTCTTCCAATTATCTAGATTTCTAAAAATTTATTATTGCTACTGAGATGTGTAATAATAAATCCGCTTACCTGAGAGTCTGTAGTCTAAAATGCATAGGAGTGGAAAAATCCGTTTTTATAGAATTGCATTAGGTGACTTTTGAATTTTGAATTAGACTAAGAAAAGATTTTTCTCTTTCTCCCACACCCTAAAACCGATTTCTCCCAAGGATAAATCCCTTTAAAAATTTTGGCCACCATAGGATTGGGAGGATTCAAAATTCAATTAGGATTCAAACAAGATTTTTCTTTCAACTAGGATTCAAACAAGATTTTTCTTTCTCCCTTATCCACAAAAAATTTGAAAATTCCCTTAGAATTATCCTTATAATTTTCAGCCATATGGGATATTTATGATTCAAAATTTGATTCAAATTTTAAACTCTACAAATCTTTGAATTTTATCCATATAGATAAAATTCCACAGCTTCAATTCAAATTTAAATAAAATAAAGGTAACTTTATTTGAAATTCAAATAATTATGTAATCTTTTATTAAAAGCAAAATTCAAATTCAAATCAGGAGAAAATCTTGTCTTCCATCATTATTAATAATGGACGCCATCCTTAGTTGTGCTAGGACAAGATCTTGTTCAATTTAAATTCAAATAGAATAATTTTTTAAACTTTAAATATTTATTTTAAGATAAGATTTTCAAAATTCAAATTAATCATATATTTGAATTTAAAATTCAAATACAACTAAGGGAGTGTTTGTGGGACGAGGCTGGAGACATTATTTTTGGGTTGAAAAAAAGTTGTTTTGGAAAATGTGTTTGGGAGAAAAAAACTGTTTGAGGTGAAAAAATAAAAAATTTTAAAAATTCTTTTAGAAAAAAAAAAAATATGGATATTGTTTCGTTCCTCTCGAAATTCTATGCAATTTAAAAAAAAATATCTCATTTGGACTTGTACACACAAAGTTATGAATTTTTAAAGTTTGGAGTTTACTATAGCGTTTTGGAGATGTCAATAGTGAAAAGTGGTGAAGTTTTGGGAAAAAATTGATTTTTGAGGTCTGGAGATATCTTCTCAAACAAGCCCTAATTTAAATTTCAAATCTTATCTTTCAAAATAAATATTAATTAAATATTTACCTCATCTATTGAAGAATACAAAATTACAATTTTATCCTTCCGGCATCTAGACAAAAACACCTATGCCCTATGGGAGGGTGATCCGGATATTTCTCTTCACTTAATGTAAGACAATAAGCTAATAAGAATATCCCGACTAATTACCATCCGTTAAGGAATTATACAGAACTAGTAGAGAGATCAATTTGATATATATAATGTGGGCTCCAATAATCCATGTAATTATTATTCTATACAGAATAAACTCGTTACAATTATTAGTTTCAGAATCATACCACTATAAACTTGAAACTACACTCCCAATTATATACTCTATTATGTGAGCCAGTGATAAGCTCTTGTCCAATGACCTTGTCATATATGCAAACTCTCATATGATATCCATAATCAGCCTTAGGCTAAAGTCCGTTCGATCTACTGATCAAGCTATCTTAAAGATTCATCATACTCCCAAATAAGAAAATGATTATTTACCATATGTGAATAATAAGTCATCTGCCTAGTAGACGACCCAAAACCTCATCTATTTTCACATCTAGTATAATTCCTTTAAGAGGATAACTTTTACTTCTCATTAGAGTTATGATTCCAATAGCTATAAACAAACCTTCCATCATATACAAGTCATGTACTTAACAAACTGGTCTATAAGCTTATTACCTATGAGACGCTTTAGCCTTTGGAACATCAAAGTACACAAGTCATATACATGAAGTGATTCATTTACTTAGGATTAAGGTTATTGCATAATAAACTTCAAAAGTGACATGATTCACTCAAGCGGACTACACAGATCAATTACACTTTAGTTTCGGTCCAATATGTCACTACCAAGCAACATATCTATATCTTTACTCAGGAGTTAAAGCTCCAGATAGTCGAGAAAAACTATCCTCCCAATTGACTTTAGACAACATAATAGTTTTAATATGAGTTAGATGCTCAGTCTAACCCCATATACTATGGACTATACTTTAGACTGCTTACTTTATAACGTTGTCCTCTTGCATACAAAAGTCCATTATATGTAACATTCTAACAGTTTAACACAAGCAGTTAGTGAGTCACATTTGTTTATATTTACTTTAACATGTAAATAGTATGAGGATAAATAGCAATATAATGAATAACATCTAAATATAATTTTATTATCTAGTTCAAAATAAATAAAATATATAGTAAATGTCTTTCCTACTTAGGGCATTTCTAACATTATATCCAGGATGTTTACACGAAAAGCATATCTTCTATAATCTACAGGGTTGTTCATGGTCTCAATGTAACTGTGTTTGCCTATGGTTCATCTGGAAAGTGCTTGAGAGAAATATTCATCTACTTCACTTTTTGTTCCTTAAACACACAAATTGGCGCTTGATTTCTTGTGTGCCTACTGTCTTTTGACAATATAGTTTCTTAGTCACTATCAGCAATTTAAATATCAGAGAGAAACTTGATCTATTACAATCCCCATGCATTACGCCAATCCCCGAGCTCTAAAAAATCTTCTGTTATTTACACTATTCCTATGTAATTATTCTTCTATAATTTTCTGATATTTTTCTCCAATTATGTGCAGTGGTAAAACCTACACAATGGTTGGGACCAAAGATGATCCTGGGCTCATGGTTCTCATTTTGCTCAGAATTTTTGATCTAATCCAAATGGATAAGAGCTCAGATGAATTAGAAGTTACATATTCTTATCTTGAAGTCTACAATAAAGTATAATATGACTATTTGGAAATACTAAGATGTAATACCTATGTTCTTTGATGTTATGGAATTGTTTAAACACACGTCTTATAATTTAGGTTATCTATGATGTTATGAAATTATTTGAGAATAGGCAATGAAAATGGAAAACAAAAACAAATAGATTTTCTTGGAAAACCCTAGATGGAAAAAAAAAAAAAACCATGGATAGAGGAGAAGAAATTCACTTATTTGAAAATTGGTACAAAATGTGAGAATAATGTGTATTGCTTAAAAACATAATACCAAAATCCTAAATTACATCATATATATGTGTGATAATCATCCTATTGGTTTGATTCATCTGCTATCACCACAGAGTCCTAAAAAATTCTTATATTAAATCGTATCGCGAGCTATTCGGGTTGGCCAAAACAAAATTCAGATCACATAATTTAGCAATCTCCACCTTGACACAAATTCCAATACAAGGAACGACCAATGAAATCCATTCTTTAACAAAAAAACTCTCCAATAACAGCGACACAATGCTATTTAGTGAGCCATGGGGTACTTTACTTGAGAAAAAAGGCGAGCAATAGCTAGTAGAACAACGGTGTGCTCTAATTGAGCATAGGAGTGCTTAAGCATGTTTGTCCTAAGCATTTTTTTTCCTTATCCAATTTATGCTACATTTTCACCTAAAGTCCCATTTATTTATAATTTCTACAAGATAACGTAAAAAAACCATCAAAAGAACGAAAACACTCGAGTTTTTTTTACAAATACCTAAGCTCAAAATTACTTGATTTGAGGGTAAAAAACCTTTTATCATGGTAACTGGAGAAGTCATCAATGATCTCGACCCTTAGATAAATGATGATATGATAGGGACAGGGACAATTAAAGACCTAGTAGAAATATAGGTTGATAGCCATGATCCCTCCAAGGTACTCAAGCTTGGCTCTAGGCTATCAGAAAATTGCAAAGCTGACATTGAGGCCATTTTGAGAAGAAACCTAGATGTCTTTGCATGGACTCATGAGAATATGGTAGGGATTGATCCATAAACAATGTGCTATCGATTGAACATCGACCCTCACTATAAACCAAAAAGGTAGAAATGGTTGTTGATGAATGTAGAATGATATAACGCTTTGAAATAAGATGTCAATAAGTTGACCAAGAACAACTTCATCTGAGAAGTACATTACCTTGACTGGATCTTAAACTTCGTGTAGGTCAAGAATTCAAATGATAAGTAGTGAACATGTGATGATTTTAGTGACTTGAATAAAACTTGTCCAATGGATGGGTTCCCCTTACTGAGAATTGACCAATTAGTGGATGCGATAGCCACCATGAGTTATTAAGTTTCATGGATGCCTACTCTAGGTATAATCAGATTCCATACACAAACCAAATGAAAAATACATTGCTTTCATCACAAATTAGGGGCTTTACTACTATAAGGTATTGCCTTTTGGACTAAAAAATGCAGGTGCCACATATAAACAATTTGTTAATTGCATATTCAAAGATCAAATTAGAAAAACAACGGAGGAATATGTTGATGACATATTGGTAAAGAGCATTAGGGCAAAATATCATGTCGACCACCTAGAAGAGATGTTCTTAATCTTCCGTGAGTATCAGATGAAGTTGAATCCCTTGAAGTGTGCCTTTGAAGTGGCACCTAGTTCCTAGGCTTCATGGTGAATCAAAGATGCATAGAAGCAATCCCCAAGAAAGTCCAAGTATTGATTGGCATGGCATTGCTCGAGAAGCTGAAGGAGGTGCAGAAGTTGATTTTAAGTATGGTAGCTTTAAATTGTTTTATCTCTAAGGTTACCAACAAGTATGTTCCATTCTTCAACATACTCAGCAGTAATAAGAAATTCAAGTGGACAGAGGAGTATGAGGCAGCCTTTCGTGTATTAAGAAACATTTTGGCAAACCACCATTACTATCAAAATCAATAGCTTGGAAAGTCTTTCTTGGCAAAAATTAACATCTACTATCAGATTTTGGTTCAAAGCATCTAATAATAAGGAAGAATACAAAGCTTTGCTTACTAGCATTCGCTTAGCACGCCATTTGGAAGCGCAATCCATTGCCATCTATAGCGACTCGCGATTGGTGGTAAATCAAATCAAGGATGAATATCAAGCATAGGAGAGTAGATGGCATCCCAGTTGAACAAGGTAAAAGAAGAAATTAAACTTGTTTGTTCAATGTGATATAACATAGATTTTGAGGACCAAAAACTACAATATGGATGCACTACCATGACTCACAACTGCCAAGAACTCAGAGCTCCTAAAGATCATCCCATTAGAGATGTTTAAAGAGTTGGTGATCCATAAGAAGAAAGAGCCCACTGTAATGCTCTCTAATCATAGCATACTTACAACATAGAGTGCATCCTAAAAATAAAGTAAAAGCAAGGAAGCTACAATACCGGCTTATGAGATGTATAATGTTTGAAGGTCTGCTCTACAAGCAAAGTTACACTACTTCGTTTCTATGATGTCTGGACAAACAGTAGGTCACGCATATATTGAAAGAAATTCATGAAGGAGTATGCAAAAATCACTTGGGGCAATCATTAACACACAAAGTTTAATGGCAGGGTTATTACTCAGCTCATGAGAATTTGACAGCCATGATAAGCCCTTAGCCCTTTGCCAAATAGGCAATAGACTTTATCAACCCCCTACATACATCCTTGTGCAGTCACAAATTCACCATAGTCGTTGTAAATTACTAGACCAAGTGTGCTAAAGTGAAACCATTCACTTTAGTCACAGATGTAAACTACATAAACTTCATGTGGAAGAATATCATTTGTAGATTCAAAGTTCCACATTCTTTAGTCTTAGATAATAGGAAGTA
This sequence comes from Antiaris toxicaria, assembly GCA_035233585.1. Classification (NCBI taxonomy): domain Eukaryota; kingdom Viridiplantae; phylum Streptophyta; class Magnoliopsida; order Rosales; family Moraceae; genus Antiaris; species Antiaris toxicaria. The sequence continues at coordinate 29,109,242 of CP141157.1, forward strand.
GTTTGACAATGCTAAAACAATCAAGCTCTGTAAAGATCTTAGCATTTGAAAATATTTTTCATCAATCGGTTATCCCAAAAGTAATGATTAAGTAGAAGCAGTCAACAAAATCGTCAAGCACACATTAAAGTCTCACTTCGAGAAACTTAAAGGGGTAGATGAACTCTCTAATATTTTGTGGGCTTGTCGTATAAGGCATAGGTCGACCATTGGAGAAACCCTATTTTCATTAACTTATGGAGCGAAAGCAGTGGCACCAGTCGAGATCTATTAAGAATATCCTAAGTGGGAAAGATATTTTTAATATATTTTATTTATTTTTGAACAATTTAATAGTATATTAGAAGTTATTTATTACATTACTATATGTCCTCATCTTCTTTACATATTAAAGCAAATGTAAGCAAATATGACTCATTACTTGTTTGTTGTTAAATTGTTAGAATGTTGTATACAATAGATTTTTGTGTGTGAGAAGTCAACATTCTAAAGTAAACAGTCTAAATCTATTATTTGTAGTCTATGGAGTTAGAGTGAGCATCTAACTCATGATAAGACTATTATGTTTTGTTAAGCCAATTGGGGACATGGTTTCTAAAGCCAATGGATTTTTGTGTGGGAGAATTCAACGTTTTAAAGTAAACAATCTAAATTTATAGTCTATAGTTTATGAGTTAGAGTAAACATCTAACTCATGTTAAGACTATTACGTTTTCGAAAGCTAATTAGGAAGATGGTTTGTCTTGATTGTCTGGAGTATTTGACTCCTGAGTAAGATATAAATATGTTATTTGGTGGTGACATATTGGACTAGGATCAAAGTATAATTAATTTATGTGTTCACTTAAGTGGATTAATTTCCTTTTGAGGTTCATTATGCAATAACCTTAATCATGAATAGGTGAATTGCTTTATGTGTATAACCTATGTACCTTGATGTTCCAAAGGCTAAAGCATCTTAGAGGTAGTAAACATATAGACCAGTTCATTGGGTACATGACTTGTATACGATGAAGGTTTTGTTTACAGATATGGAATCATAGTTTTAATGATGAGTAAAGATTATCCTCTTAAAGGCATTATGTTTGATGTGAAAATAGACAAGGTCTTAGGTCTTTTGCTTGGCAGATGACTTTTTATTCACATATGATGAATAATCATTTTTTTAATCGGGTATATAATGGATATTTAAGATAGCATGATTAATATGTCAAACAGACTTTGATCTAAGTCTTATCATGGATATTATATAAGGGTGTTGTATATATGACAAGGTCATTGGATGATAGCTTATCATTAGCTTGCGTAATACGATACATAATTGAAAGTGCAATTTCAGGTTTATAATAGTATAACACTAAAACTAATAATTATAATAGGTTTAATAGGTTTATTTGGTATAGAATGATAGTTACATGGATTATTAGAGTCCACATTAGATATGTCAAGTTGGTCCCTTTACTAGTTTCGCATAATTCCTTAACGGATGGTAAGTGATCGAGATATTCTTTATTACTTGTATTCTTACATTTCATAAAGAGAAAAATCTGGATTACCTATTACAGGGTGTAGGCATTTTTGTCTAAGAGCCAAAGGTAAAATTGTAATTTTATATTATTTAATAAATGGGATAAATACTTAATTAAATGAATATTTATTTTGGAAGATAAGATTTGAAATTTAAATTAATTATATTGGTCTTTCAAAAGATAAATATGTGATTGATTTAAATTTTGAAAATCTTATTTAAATAAATATTTGAAATATGAAAGGATATCTTTTTTTAATTTGAATTGAACAAAATCTTATTCTAGCACACACAAAGTGGTGGATTTTTAAGGGGTTTGGAAGAAAAGATTTTCTTCTAATTTGATTTTGTTTTGGGCAAGAGATTACATAATTATTTGAATTCAAATAAAGTTGTTAAATTTTATTTTGAATTTAAACTGGAGTTATGAAAAATTATCTATGCAGATAAAATCACAAGATTTGTGGAGTTAATTTGAATCAAATTTTGAATTCCCCAAACATAGGCAAATTAAATTGATAGGGAGAAATCCCAAGAAAGAAATTTGTCTATACCTGTGGGAGGAGAGAGAAAAATCTTTTTTGGAATCTTGTTCAAATTTTAAATTCCATGTGCTTGCTTGGGGCTGAAATTTTGAAGGGTTTTTTCCAGGAAAATTTAGCCTTGGTATAAGGGAGGAGAATGAAAAATCTTTTCTTAAGTCCTATTCAAATTTTTAAAGCAACCTAATGCACTCAGGGTTCTTATTTTCTTTAAACCACAAATTTTTAGGTGAGTAAATTTATTATTATACCTCTTAGTTATAAAAATAAATTCTCAGTGATCTGGGTGGTTGGATAGAGACAAGTCACAATAGAATACCGATCAAGGAACTGAGTACCTATACATTCCACCATTAGAGAATTGGAGAATAGTAAAGAAGGTCAGTTGGTTGAAACCTCTCAGTCATATCCTCTGGCATTCTTGATGTTTTCCTCCGAAGGTATAATGATTGTTGTATAATTTATTATATATGACGATATGAGTTTTTAACAATCTTAAAATATTTTTAAAATTCCATTGTGCATGTCTTACTAATTTTTTTGCAATTGGTATTAGAGTTAACTCTTGATTATATCATATACATAAATTAAAAGATCAATTTTCTCTTTCATGTATGGATTTGATATTTAGAGAATGACACTCTAGTTTTCATTTATGTTGTTATCATGTATTATGTATGGTGTATGTGGTTATTTTAATTTTTAAAATTATTATAAGTATTCTTAATTTTACCTATCATGATTTTTTTTTGGGATTCTAAAGGGTAAACTGGGAATATGGCACAAAACATGAGAGAACCTAATCCTAGGGGATGGTACACCAATCAGCACGAACATCGAGGTACATGTTGGCATGGACTTTCAAGCCTCGCCTATGGGTCTAGGTGGTTGTACGCATTGGCAGGGCTGCAAACAGCCTCTGCTAGGGCTATAGCTCAGCCAGGGCTGTAGCAGCCCCAAAGGGTTACAACCTGTGGTTGCAGGTTGTGCCTGCAAGCCCTACCATGGGCTAGGCTACCCGTAGGGGCTATAGGCCTTCGAGCTTATGGCCCAACGGGCCAAGGTTCTTTAATTTTAATCTTTTTATTTGAGATTTATTCTAAATTGTATATAAAAATATGTAATTGTAAATTTAAAATTACATATTTTTATATATGAAATTTAAAATTATTTAAAATTTAAACTTTTTGAAATTTAAATTTTAAATAATTTTTAGAATGAGAAATAAATGGAGGAGTTACATGAAGATGAATACGCGAAGATGGAACAAAATTCAAATCCTAAAGAATACTTTGAATGTAATTTTGTAATCTTTAATTTTTCTTTTTACTGGAATGGGACCATCGCTAGTTATTTAATTTTCCTTCATTTATTTATTTATGTTTTATTATGGATGGATGAATATGTATCGATGGATGTTACGTGTACATATTTGATAACATATCATATATGATAGAAGAATGCCGCTCAAACTATATTGATCATACATGATCATTAAAAAAAATTACATGTTTCTATAATATTAATTGGAAGAGGGTTTTAAATAAAACCCACAGCTTTCATTGTTGATCCACATACGAATGTATGGTAATGCTTTGTATCAGTTCTACCCTAACCACACCCCTCAGTAGGTGTTTATTATCCACATACGATGGCTTAAATAGGATATGGATCAAACTACGTAAACAACAGTTATACACTCAAGAATCGTTTAGCTTTTAACCTTCCCTATAAGCTCTGTTAGTTAAATTAATAGCAAAAACAAGTGATTATTAATATAGGTCTTAACCTTGGAGGATTTAAAGCAATATATATTAGTTGGATGAGTTCCATGTTCCAGCTATTTATCTAATGATCACTACTTGGTTGTTTTAGGCAATAGATTTTGAGAATTACTATTATAATGCTACATGTTTTTCTACATTTCATGAAGGAACGTACTTATATGTTTTATTTGCTAAATATCTTTTATATTTGCTTAGGTTTTATAGTGATGTTCTTTTATATTTTTATTGCTATTCAAAATATTACCGGCACCTCTAATTTTAATATTCATTGAAAATAAACAAAATGACAATAATTAAAAAGATTGGAAAAGAAACTCGTTAATTATTCTCAGCTGTGAAAGGCACAAGTTCGTATTAGACGAACCATATCCACCAGGGTCACGACCTAATGTACCATATAAAGAGGTTCTTGTCATGTCTATTCGTTGGAAAGAATCCAACGAGATAGCTCGATGCTATATCCTTGCTGGTATGGTGAGTGTTTTGCAAAAGCAATATAAAACCTATCAAGTTGATAAGGAGATCATGGATAACTTAGAAGATTTGTTACGAGGCCAATAAAAGTTAGCTCAACAATCCACTATTATGAACTTTAGGTAGAAGACAAGTACTCCGGTAAAAGATCATATGCTTATGATTATGGCATTCTTTGCTGAGGCTACTGAGAATGGTGTTGAGATGGACTATAACACCCAAATTGAGATGGTATTTAAGACTCTGCTAAAAGATTATATAGGGTTTAAAACCACATACAATCTAGTGACAAAGGAATTAGGACTTACCAAGCTCATAAAGCAATTACAGGCTTATGTGCTGATGATCAATGATGGGATTCTAGTCCAGACTAAGGTAGAGGCCAACTTAGAGGAATCTTATAAACCCTCTAGGAACATGAAGCAACCAAATGAAGAAAAGGAACATGAAGCAACCTTCTAGGAACATGAAAAAGTAAGAGGCTTCCAGTTCTTCTATTTCTTTTGTCTCGGATGAGGGAAAAAAAAAAAGAAGAAAAACAAGAAGCCCAAGGACACTAAAAAGTACAAGTGCTCCCACTCTAGGAATTTAGGTCATTTTAAAAAGTCTTGAAGGAATTCCTAGGCACCAAGGGCAAGGAAGGTAAGAATCTTCTTTATTTAGAAGCTTGTTTGGTAGAAGAATCCAAAGACACTTAAGTCATTGATTTGAGAGCCACTAATCATGTTTGCATTTCTTTGTAGGGGTTTGTGGAAACAAGAAGTCTATATTATAGGAGCTTCTCATTGCAGATAGGAGATAGTAGCTTGGTAATGACTGAAGTAATGAGAGATATACATCTTTACTTTGATGAATTTAGGTTTATTTTATTGAAAGACTGTTTTTATGTTCTTAATTTTAAGAAGAACCTTATTACGATAGTTTGTTTAATTAAGCATTCTTATTCAGTTTCTTTTAATAAAATAGTTGTTATTTACAAAAACAAGTGTTTTCTCTATTCTAGGTGTAGATGGATGGAAACATTTATTTGGTCAAACCTAAGATGTACTCACTGTTAGACATTAAACTGGTTGATATTTCTAAAAAGTTAAAAGTTTCTCATTCTAACAAGGTGTATTTTTGGCATTTAAGACCTGATCATATTAATCAAAATAGGATTCAAAGATTGGCAAAAGATGGTCCATTGGATATTCTGAAGGAGGTACGTCTTCTTCAATGGGAGTCTTACCTTGAGGATAAGATGACTAAAATGTCTTTTGAAACTAAGGGTATTATAGCTAATGAACTCTTTTAAATTATACACACCGACGTATGTCCTATGAACATTGAGGTATGAGGAGGGTAAGAGTTTCTTTTTAATAGATGATTACTTGAGATATGAATATTTGTATCTGATGCACCACATGTTAGAAATGCCCTAAGCAGGAAAAATATTTTGAATGTATTTCATTTGTTTTGAATTGATTAATAAAAATATATTAGAGGTTATTCATTATATTGCTATATATCCTCATCCTATTTATATGTTGAAGTAAATGTAAGCAAATATGGCTTACTGACTACTTGTTGTTAAATTATTAGAATGTTGCATGTAATGGATTTTTGTATGCGAAAAGACAATGAGTATCTAACTCATATTAAGACTATTATATTATTTAAAGCCAATTAGGGGACGGTTTGTCTTGATAGTCTGGAGCTTTAACTCCCAAGTAGAGACATAGATATATTACTTGGTGGTGATATATCAAACTGGGAATAAAGTGTAATTGATCTGCGTAGTTCGATTGAGTAGATCAATTGACTTTTGACGTTCATTACGCAACAACCTTAATCTTGAGTAGATGAATCACTTCATGTGTATGACTTGTGTATTTTGATGTTCCAATAGCTAAAGCATCTCAAAGGTAGTAAGCTTATAGACCAGTTCATTGGATACATGACTTGCATATGATGAAGGGTTTGTATGCAGATATTGGAATCATAACTCTAATAAGGAGTAAAAGTTATCCTCTTAAAGGCATTATACTGGATGTGAAAATGGATAAGACCTTAGGTCGTTTGCTAGGTAGATGACTTCTTATTCATACATGGTGAATAATCGTTTTCTTATTCGAGAGTATAATGGATTTTTAAGATAGTATGATAAGCAGGTCGAACGGACTTTGACCTAAGGCTGATCGTGGATATCATATGAGGGTTTTTGCATATATGACAAGGTCTTTGGATGATAGCTTATCCCTAGCTTATGTAATATGATATATAATAGGGAGTACAGTTTTAAGTTTATAGTAGTGCGACTTTAAAATTAATAATTGTGATGGGTTTACTTAGTATAGAATAATAGTTATATGGATTATTATAGCCTACATTATATATGTCTGATTGATCTCCCTATTAGCTTTGTATAATTTCTTAACAGATGGTAATTGATCGAGATATTCTTTATTACATGTATTCTTGTATTTAGTAAAGAAAAAATTCTGGAACACCCTTTACAGGGCATGGGCGATTTTTTCTAGGTACTAGAGAACAAAATTATAATTTTGTGTTATTCAACAAATGTGATAAATATTTAACTAATATTTATTTTGGAAGATAAGATTTGAAATTTAATTTAATTTAATTTTATTTATCTTTTAAAAGATAAATGTGAGATTAATTTAAATTTTAAAAATCTTATTTAAATAGATATTTGAAATTTAAAAGATTATCCTATTTGAATTTGAATTGAACAAAATTTTGTCTTGGCACTAGATGGGTGGCATCCACATTTTAAGATTGGAATACAAGATTCTCTCCTAATTTGAATTTGAATTTTATTTTGGATAAAAGATTATTCAATTATTTGAATTTCAAATAAAGTTATCATGAGTTTATTTGAATTTGAATTGGAGTTGCGAAAAATTATCTATCTAGACAAAATCAAATGTTTTGTGGAGTTTGAAATTTGAATCAAATTTTGAATCACAAATCCACAAGATGACAAATTTTTAGGACATCTTGTAGAGAACGAAATTCTATCCTAATTGATTTTACCTAGTACTCTATAACAAAATAGTGTAGCTGAAAGGAGAAATAGGATCTTCTTGGATGTTGTACAGTCCATGTTGAGTTATTTAACACTACAATTATCATTCTGGGGATATGCACTATAAACAACATGCTATATTTTGAACCAATTTATGAGTAAATCAATTCTAAGGACTCCATATAAATTATGATATAGTAAGAAGTCTTCCCTTGGGTATATGAAAATATGAGACTACCCAGCACATATATGGAATAAGGATATGAAGAAGTTGGAACTACGATTTGAATTGTGCATATTTGAAGGGTATCCTAAGGGAACTAAAAAAGGTCTATTATATATCCTGAACAAACAAAAAGTCATTGTTTTAATTCATGTGACATTCTTAGAGGAAAGTTACATGAATGACTTTAAGCCTCGAAGTAAAGTGGTGCGAGAGGAGTCGTCGAGTAATAGAATTGCTCCATAAGTTTTGATCTTGGACGCAAGTACTTATTCTAGTGAAAAACCTATAAACGATTAATAGTTTAAGGTACTTCGATGTAGTAGGAGGATTTCTAAGAAACCTAATTTATCATGTATGATGTTAAGGTATACCAGGCTAAAGCTTATGAGCATGATGATAACCCTGTTATCTATGATGAAGTTATAAATTATGTTGATTCTAAATCTTAAAAATAAGCCATGAACAATGAAATAGATTTTATGAAATCCAACTCTGTTTGGGAACTTGTAAACCTATCAGATGGGATTCCAATTGACTACTAGTAGGTCTATAAGAGAAAGAGGGATACAGAAAGGAAAGATGAAACTTTTAAGGCTAGACTTGTGGCAAAGGGATACACACAAAAGGTTGAAGTTGATTACAATGAAACCTTTTCACCTATTACGATGTTAAAGTCTATCCGCATTCTTTTATCTATCACTGTAGCTCTCGATTTCGAGATTTGACATATAGACGTCAAGATGGCATTCTTGAATGGCCATCTTGATGAAAGCATCTATATAGTATAACTTAAAGGATTTATGACCAAAGGCTAAGAAAGGAAAGTTTTTAAGTTGCTTAGATCCATTCATGGATTAAAGCAAACGTCCTGCTCATAGAACCAAAGATTTGATCAAGTGATCAAGTGATCAAAACATTCAGTTTTAAGGCAAGCGTTGATATATCTTGTATTTATAAATGTATAATGGATGGTAAAGTGGTCATTTTGGTACTTTATATTGATGATATATTACTCATTAGGAATGATATAGGGTATTTATCATTGATCACACTTTAGTTATCCTAATAATTTGATATGAAAGACTTAGGAGAAGCAAATTATGTTCTAAGCATTTGTCTTTTCAAAGATCAAAAGAATAAAATAATAACATTATCCCAGGCTTTATACATAGATAAGATAATTGAAAAGTACATAATGTAAGAGGCAAAGAAAGTTTCATAACCTTTCATTGTTGGTCTAACTCTTTCATTAGATAATTGTCTCAAGAAATCGAAAAAAAGAGAGTGTATGAGTAAAGTCCTTTACGTATCTACTGTGGGTAGTCTTATGTATATTATGCTTTGCACTTATCCAGATATTTGTTTTACGGTACGTATAGTGAGTTATTATCAAGCTAATTCTAGGATTAAGCATTGGCAAGCCGTGAAGCATATACTCAAGTATTTTAGAAGAACAAGGGATTATATGTTGGTATATTTCAGAGGGGACCTAACACCCGTAGAATATGGACTCAGACTTCCAAACTTATAAGGATTTGAGGAAGTTGACTTCAAGATCAATGTTCATATTTGAAGGAGGTACCATTACGTAGAGAAGTGTGAAACAAGGTTGTATTGCTTACTTTTTGTTGAAGGCTAAATATGTGGCTACAATTGAGGCATCTAAAGAAACGGTTTAGCTCTGTAAGTTCTTAAAGACCTTCAGGTCATTCCGAGAGTTGACAAGCTTATCACACTTTACTATGATAACAGTATAATTATTGCTAACATAAGAAAATCTAAGCGCCATAAGAGGACCAAGCATATTGATCAGATATACCATATAATTAGAGTGCATGTGGGGGTATGATTGGTAGATATATGTAAGATCGTGTCCCAGGACAATATTACCAATCCCTTTACTAAGACTTTGGCGGTTAGAAGCTTTGAAAGGAACCTAGAGGAGATGGGAATGCGTAACATAGCACATTTGCTAGCTTAGGACAAGTGGAAGATTGCTAGGAATGCCTTGAGCGGGAAAGACATTTTTAATATATTTCATTTGCTTTTAAACTGATTAATAATTATATTAGAGATTACTTATTATATTATTATTTGTCCTCATCCTATTTACATGTTAAAGTAAATGTAAGCAAATATGACTCACTGATTGTTTGTTATTAAACTATTAGAATCTTGTATACAATGGACTTTGGTATGAGAGAAGACAACGTTCTAAAGTAAGTAGTCTAAATCTATAGTCTGTAGTCTATGAGATTAGAGTAAGCATCTAAATCAGATTAAGACTATTATGTTATTTAAAGCTAATTGAGGAGATGATTTATCTTGACTATCTGGAGCATTTAACTCCCGAGTAGAAACATAGATACATTACTTCGTAGTGACATATTAGACTAGGACCAACATGTAATTAATCTACATAGTCTGCTTAAGTGGATTAATTCACTTTCGACATTAATTATGCAATAACCTTAATCCTAAGTAGATAAATCGCTTCATGTATATGACTTATGTACTTTGATATTCCAAAGGCTAAATCGTCTAAGAGGTAGTAAGCTTATAGACTGGTTCGTTGGGTACATGACTTGTATGCGATTGAGGGCTTGTTTATAGATATTGAAATTATAGCTCTAATAAAGAGTAAAGGTTATCCTCTTAAAGGCATCATATTAGATGTGAAAATGGATAACGCCTTGGGTTGTTTGCTTGGCAGATGACTTTTTATTCACATATGGTGAATAATCATTTGCTTAATCAGGTGTATAATGAATCTTTAAAATAGTGTGATCAATTGGTCAAACAGACTTTGACCTAAGGTTGATCATAGATATCACATAAGGGTGTTGCATACATGAAAAGATCATTGGACGATAGTTAATCACTAGCTTTTTATAATACAGTATATAATTAGGAGTGCAGTTTTAGGTTTATAGTAGTATGACTCTGAAACTAATAATTGTATAATGGGGTTATTGAGTATAGAACAATAGTTACATGAATTATTGGAGCTCACATTATATATGTCCAATCAGTCCCTTTACTAGCTCCGTATAGTTATTTAATGGATGATAATTGATTGAGGTATTTTTTATTACTTATATTCTTGTATTTAGTGAAGAAAAAAATCTAGATCACCTTATTTAAGGTGTAGGTGTTTTTCTCTGGGAGCCAAAAGTAAAAGTGTAATTTTATTTTATTCAATATATATCATAAATATTTAATTTGTGTGAATATTTATTTTAGAAAATAAGAATTGATATTTAAATTAATTGTATTTGTCTTTTAAAAGATAAATATCAAATTGATTTAAATTTTGAAAATCTTGTTTAAAAAAATATTTAGAAATTTAAAAGATTATCCTATTTAAATTTGACTTGCACAAAATCTTATCCTAGCACACTAATAGGGGTCGGCTACAATTTGGATTTGAAAGATAAGATTTTCTCCTAATTTGATTTTGTTTTGGATAGGAGATTACATAATTATTTGAATTCAAATACAATTTTCATAATTTTATTTTGAATTTAAATTAGAGTTATAAAAAATTATCCATTTAGAAAAAATCATAAGATTTATGGAGTTTGAAATTTGAATCAAATTTTGAATTCCCCAAACATAGATAAATGAAATTATTGGGGAGAAATCCCAGGGAAGAATTTGGCTATACTTGTGGGAGAAGAGAGAAAATATTTTCTAGAATCCTATTTGAATTTTGAATTCCTTGTGCCTGCTTGTGGCCAAATTTTGATTTTTTTAGGGAAAATTTGGCCTTGGTATAAGGGAAGGAGAGAAAAATCTTTTCTTAACTCTTATTCAAATTTTGAAAACCATCTAATGCAATTTTATAAATAAGACCCTTGGGGCTCTTATTTTCTTTAAATCACAGACTCTCAGGTAAGTGAATTTATTATTATACCTCTTACTCATAATAATAAATTCTCAGAGATCTGGGTAATTTGAAGGAGACAAGCCGCGCTAGAATATCATTCGAGGAATGAGTGCCCACACACTCCAGCATCTGGGAATTGGAGTGTAAACTTCTCAACTTTGTTTGTCTAATCACACTTAGTGGATAGATATATGTGCAACTACTCACATAAGTGTGACTATATCAGGGATGTCTAAGAAGCAAGCTGTCAACTAATGCTTAAAGATTCATCTATATGGGTGATAGAAACAAGACTCCTATTGAGGTAATGGAATTATTTAGATTACAATTAGAATTTAGTTATTATTTTGATTTGCATGAGACATTTTATGTACTGTAATTTAGACGTAATTTTATTTCTATTTTTTATTTGGATAAATTTGGCTATATTTGACTATTCTTGTTCATTTGGAAATAAAAAGTTCTCTTTCAGTATTCAAATCTTATTGGTGCTAATTCTTTAGTTGATAAACTATATAAATTTAATCTTTAAGCCTCGCAAAATAATGAATCCTTGCATACGAGTAACTGTGGTATAAAGTGTAAATTATTTAATGAAAATTCTTCCATGTTGTGGCATAAGAACTTTGGATATATTTCTAAACAAAGAATTCAAAGGCTTGTGTCAAAAGGAATTCTTAATTCCCTTGATTTTTCGAATTTCAAGATATGTATTGAATGTATTAAGGAAAAACAAACAAATGTTAGAATAATTAGTGCTTCAGGAGTTTAGATGTCTTTGAGTTAATTCATATTGATATTTGAAGTCAATTCCCTATAGTTTATTGGAATGATCAAAAATATTTTATTACTTTCATAAATGATTGTTCTTGTTATGGGTATCTATACTTGATTTATGAGAAGTCTCAATCATTGGACATTTTCAAGTAAAAAAATTGAAGTTGAAAATCAAATTTCTAAGAAAATTAAAGCTATTAAATTTGACCATGGTGGTGAGTTCTATGGTAGATATGATAGGTCAAATGAACAACATCTAGGTCCTTTTGCTAGATATTTGTAGGAATGTGGCATTGTTCCTTAAAACACCATGTCGGGGACTCTAAGTCAAAATGGTGTAGTTGAAAGATGAAATCAGACCATAAATGACATGGATAAAAGTACGATAAATCATTCTTCTTTACTAGAATCACTTTGGGGAAAAGTTGTAAAGACTACAGTGTAATTGAGTTCCAAGTAAAGCAATAGCTAAAACCCTATATGATTTATAGACTATAAAGAAGCTTAGTATTATGCATTTGCATGTTTGTGGTTGTCTAGCTAATGCTCGGCCATATAGACCTAATAAAAGGAAATTAGGGTCAAGAATGATAAGCTACTACTTTGTTGGATACTTGGAGAAATTAAAGGGTTTCAAATTTTATGATCATTTAAGCAGATCCTTTTCGAGACAAGGAATGCAAAATTCATTAAAGATGTTGAATATAGTAAGGGTCCTAAGTTTAGGAATATTGTCGTTGAAGAGGAATATTGTAACAACCCACCTACATGGGTCATTACTTAACTACTAATACTTAATCTTAATTTATAAGTACTTATACTTGAGTACAAAATTTTTAGAATAATTTTTTTTTAACTTTATCATACATTACTATTTTTGTCATAAATATTTACAAACATACTTAAGATAATTTTTTTAGCTTATATTTATCTTAGAAGACATGTACATATATATATATATATAAAACTAAATTAAAATATGTTAATCATACTTTGAAATAGTTTTGTGGGATAACTGTGCAGCAGTATCCCCACACTGTAATAACTTGCTTACATCTTCGTTCGAAATTACCCTCCAAGCATTATGCAATAGGTTACTTTCTTACAATATAAATATAACTAATGAATTTTCACTCAGGAAGTACAAACATACATCTCACAGTGCATATAACAATATCCATAGAAGCATAATCCGGTTATGTTTCATTATGGAATTAAGATGCGATCTAATTATGAATTTTTTTCTTTTTTGTAATTATAGCAACTTTATATTCTATAACAGTTAATGTTACATTTTAGCATTTATTATTAATCTTGTTATCATAAAATCACATTTTAACTATAGTACCTATATTTGTGACACATAATAATTAAATTGTCATATCATAAAATTTATCTCATAATCTTTAGGTCAAAATTATAACCTAAGCATACATTTACATAAGGAAATTTTCATAAATTAGACAATTAATTCATAAAAATTCCTTAGCAAAAAGTCGGTTATTACAAATACTATTCCTACTATTGTAATTGATAATGATTAGATAATTACACCTACTGTTATGGAGAATGCAAATACAGATAATCAAGACACTCTTGAAATACCTCTTACTCATATTGAATAACCCATTCTTGCACGTATGGAGGAGCAACAATAGCCTTAATTAGAAGTGCCATTAAATTGATTCACTAGAGAAAGAAGATATAATAACCGTAAGAATTAATTAAAGAATTAATGTAATTGAAAATGATATTAATTTAATATTAGCAGCATAATCTTACATTAATTGAAAATGATTAGTACTTAGGAATTAGGTTAATTCTCAAAAATTATAGTTTGATCCATGAATATTAAGGAATTGTCTTTTGATCCCAAATTTTCGTAGATGTTTAAAAATTAAATTCTCAACCAGTTTAATTTCAAATTGAGTTGGGAAAATTAGACACAACACCACTATGGATTTTATTTATTAAACTCCAAGTATTGGGAAGTAAATAAATAAAATCTAAAAAGTTAGAAATAATTGTTAAATTCTATTAGACAATTAAGTAACTTACCTTACTAGTTGTTAGAATATCCATTTTATAAATTTGACCCAAAAGATAAATCCAAAACCCAAATTTCCCTATTTATTTCCCTTTTCTTTTCTTTTTCACCATTTCCTTATACCTCACGTGGTCCCTATTGCTCTCTCTTCTTCATTTTAATGCTCTCTCTCTTTCTTTGTTCTCTTTTTATGCTCTCTCTGTCTTCTTCTATTAGGAGCGCCATAATAAGAAAAGATATTTTTATATATTTCATTTATTTTTGAATTGATTAATAATATATTAGTGATTATTCATTACATTGCTATATATCCTCATCTTATTTGTATGTTAAAGTAAATATAATCAAATATGGCTTATTGACTACTTAATATTAAACTATTAGAATGTAGCATGCAATGATCTTTTATATGCACGGAGACAATATTCTAGAGTAAGTAGTCTAAATCTATAGTTTATAGTCTATGAGATTAGAATGGGCATCTAACTCATGTCAAGATCATTATATTGTCTAAAAGCCAATTGGAGAGATAATTTATTTTGACTATATGAAGTGAATCGAATTTCGAGTAGAGATATAAATATATTACTAAGTAGTGACATATTAGAGTAGAACCAAAGTGTAATTAATTTATATAGTTCGTTTGAGTGGATTAATTCTCTTTTAACATTTATTATGCAATAACCTTAATTAATATGATAAATATTTAATTTGTATAAATATTTATTTGGAAGATAAGATTTGAAATTTAAATTGATTATATTTATCTTTTGAGATAAATATGATATTGATTTGAATTTTGAAAGATATGAATAAATTATTAATTTGAATAATTAATTTAAATATTTAGATAATATTATTTAAATAAATATTTTAAATTAAATATAGAGATTATCTTATTTAAATTTGAATTGAAACTATATCTTGTCCTTGTGTGCTCTAAGTTGGTGCATACTTGAGGATAAGGGAAGGAAAAGATTTTATCCTGATTTGATTTTATTTGGATAATTATTAGATAATTGTTCAATTTAAGTAAAGTTATTCATGCAGATAAAATCACAAGATTTATGACGATTAAAATTTGAATTACATTTTTGGATCTCCCAGGACTATAGGTAGACATCTCTCTCTCTCTCTGTTTTTTCTTTAAGGTTCCCCAAGGGGAAAAAATGCCAAATAGGAAGAAAAAAAAGAGAAAAATCTTTTCAAGTGTCTTATTTAAATTTGTAAACCATCCAGTGCATTCATTATAAATAGGACCATTAGGACTTATATTTTTCTCAGACCACAAACTCTTAAGCGAACAAATTTATTATTATAACTCTTACTAATAATAATAAATTATTAGAGTTCTAGGTGGTTAGAAAGAGACAAGCTGTGTGAATACCGATCAAGAAACTGAGTGCTCACACACTCCATAGTCCAAGAATTAAATAATAATAAATAAGGCTAGTTGGTTATGTTGGTTTCTCATACCAAATTTTCAAAAAAAAATTGTGCGAAAGTGTGATATCGATCGAATTGCAGAAATAAAAAATTAATGCAATCATTATTTCATGTTAATTTAACCATAAATAAATTAAATAGAATAAAAAGAATTTGATCGTTGTATGATTAGGTCGTTAATCTTGAGCTCCTCCACATTGTCTTGAACTTTTAAATTTCAAGAATACCATGGCTCTTTTTCAACATTTCTCTTGATCAACGTGAACTCGAATGTACGGGCATTCTAATAGGTTTCTCAATACATGAGATGAATAAATGAGAAGGTTACCTATAGTTATCACTCACTATTCTCAAAAGTATATGATCTCTCTCAAATATATTTTCTCCCTCTTTTAATTTTTCTGTATCATCAATTTTATATACATACTAATGTCTACCTTTTATTTGAGAGATAAAGACATATTTTCTTTAGTTTTTTAAATTAAAAAAATATCATACTACCAGGTGAGATTTCAAAATCCCACTCTTTTTCCTCAAAAAGGTGAAACATTATCTTTCCATTATCTCCTTTATTTATTTATTTATTTATTTTAAATTGAGGAGGAGGAGATCGTTACCTTTTCCTCCCCTTGTGCGTGTGTTGAGGAAACGATCGTTTCCTCCACACATTTTTTTAATAAAATAAAATAAAAAATAATAAAAAAAGGAGACATAAGGGATATGAGAGTGGAAAAAAAAAATCTCTTTTTCCAAAAGAAAAATTATTAGATTCATCCATATTAATTTAAAATAATTTTAAATTAATTTAAACATCAATTAATCAAATTAATCAATATGTGTATTTAGAATTATTAATTTTAAATCAATAATTATAACCCAATATAATATATATATTTATATATAATTCATATTAATCTTGTAGAGCCGTTGAGAGGAAATATGAACATTGTAATTTTAAACTCTAATTATTTTTGACAATTAATTAACACTTTAATTAATATATTAAAATTATTAATTTCAAATTACTCCATTATAAATTTAGAATTGCACTCTTAAAATTATAAAACATTTATGTTCATGGAATTTGTGTTGTCCATTAATATAGTCATTGCATACGAATTAATCCTCCATAAAAAGTTCATAATTAAAACTAAGAGTTTCTGTTAACTTCTTTAATAATCACTTTGTTCATAAGTACCATTGATCCTCTAATAAATACTATATTTTATAATTCAATCATAAAATTGTGCACTCTTATCATTCAAGCCCTGAATCAATACTTATGGAAACCGTCTATCTACTTCATTGTGAAGGAATGGATTTCATCTTATAAATTAATATTCATGGCTATTTATTATACTATGAACCCAATATACCAAGACTTTGACACTATTCATATGTGTCATTACTCAGTATGTCAAAAAGCATAATATCATAAATAGGAGTACATTAATCATTTAGAATTAAGATTAATTCATATATAACCATCATTTATTAACATTGAATGCTCTATTTAACAACGAAATTTATTAATTATTTATAATAATATTCTAATCCTATGTAATCATATTATATAAAATGCTTTTATTTCAATAATCTTATTATTAACAATTTAGGATAAGATTGTTTCATTTGTTAGGAAATGCCCTAAGTATGAAAGATATTTTGATGTATTTCATTTATTTTGAACTGAATAATAAAATTATATATAGAGATTATTCATTATATTGATGTTTGTCCTTATTTTATTTACATGTTAAAGTAAATGTGAGCAAATATGGCTCACTGACTGCTTGTGTTAAACTATTAGAACGTTGCATGCAATGAACTTTTGTATGCAAGAAGACAACGTTCTAAAGTAAGCAGTCTAAATTATAGTCTATGGTCTATGGCGTTAGACCGAGCATCTAACTCATGCTAAGACTATTATGTTGTCTAAAGTCATGGTGGGGATAGTTTGTCTTGACTATCTGGAGCATAGACTCCCAAGTAGAGACATAGATATGTGACTTGGTGGTGACATGTTAGACCAGAACTAAAGCCTGATTAATCTACGTAGTCCGCTATGAGTGGATCAATCTGCTTTTAATATTCATTATACAATAACCTTAATCCTGTATAGATGAACTACTTTATGTATATGACTTGTGTACTTTGATGTTCCAATGGCTAAAGCATCTCAGAGGTAGTAAGCTTATATACCGGTTCGTTAGGTGCATGACTTGTATACGATGAATGGTTTATTTACAGATATTGGAATCATAGGTCTAATAAGGAGTTAAGGGTATCCTCTTAAAAGGATTATACTGGATGTAAAAATAGACAAGATCTTGAGTCATCTGTTAGGCAGATGACTTCTTATTCATACATAGTGAATAATCATTTTCTTATTCGGTAGTATAATGGAACTTTAAGATAACTTGATCAGTAGGTTGATCGGACTTTGACTTAAGGCTGATCATGGATATCATATAAGGGTTTTGCATACATAACAAAGTCTTTGGACAATAGCTTGTCACAGGCTTTCATAATATGGTATATAATTGGGGGTACAGTTTCAGGTTTATAGTGGTGTGACTTTGAAATTAGTCATCGTATGATTGAGTTATTTGGTACAGAATGATGATCATATGGAATTCAAGAGAGCCTGATTATATACGTCCAATTGGTCCCTTTACTAGCTCCACATAATTCCTTAACGGATGGTAAATTGATCAAGATATGTTTATTGGCTAGTTATCTTCACATGGATATGGATTATGTCTACATAGGATAAGGATGGAAGGCAAGATTTTCTTTGGTTGAATTCGAATTTTGTTTTGGATAAGAGATTATACAATTATTCAAATTCCAAATAAAGTTGTCATGATTTTATTTGAGTTTGAATTGGAGTTGTGAAAAATTATCCATGAGGACAAAAATTCAAAATACAACCTTTTTGTGGATTTTGAAATTTGAAATTTAAATTTTGAATTTGAATTTTGAATTTTAAATTTAAATTTGAAATTTGAATTTGGATTTGACATTTGAATTTGAAATTTAAATTTGAAATTTGAATTCAAAATTTAAATTTGAAATTTGAATTTGAAGTTTGAATTTTGAAATTTGAACTTTGAAATTTGAATTCAAATTTTGAATCACAAATCCATAGTCTAACCAAATTTGTTGTGGATAATTTCACAAGATAGAATTCGGTTTTTTAGTGAATAAGGGAGAGAAAGATCTTGTTTGAATTCTACTTAAATTTTGAATCTTAAATCTATCCAATATGGCTGAATTTGTTAGGGAAAATCTTTCATAGGAGAATTTAGATTTTTATGGATAAGGATGAAGGAAAATTCAAGTTAAAAAATCCTAATTGAATTTTAATTCTTTCCCTCACATGATGGCCGAAAATCTTAGTGGATAAACCTAAGGGAGAATCGGTTTTTTATGGATAAGAGTGAGATAAAATTCAAACTAGAAAATCCTATTTAAATTTTGATTCTCTTCACACTTGGATGCCCGAATCTAGTCATATTCTTGGCCTCAGGGAAATTCAATTTCAGTGGATAAATGAGGAGATAATATTCAAGTTAAAATCCTGTTTGAATTTTGAATGCAAAATCCCCTAGGGTGGCCGAATCTTCCCTTGATGATGGCCTATAGGAAATTTGGATTTTGTGTGGAAGGAAGAGAGAAAATCTTCTCTTAGTTCAATTCAAATTCAAGAGATCACCTCATGCAAGTCTATAAATAGGGGTCATGCCAGTCCAGTTCTCTCAGATCACAGACTTTCAGGTGAGCAGGCTTATTGTTACATAACTCACCGTGACAATAAGTTCTTTAGAGATCTGGGTGGTCAGAAGAAGACTAGGAGTGTTAGCATACCGGTCGAGGATCCTAGTGCTCACATACTCTGCCATCCAGAAATTGGAGAATAGTAGAGAAGACTAGTTGGTTGAAACCCTCCAGTCATTCTCCTCCTGCAGTTTGGCGTCCTCTAGAGGTTTGAGTTTTATTATTGTTAGTTTATTATATGTGACATTACGAGATATTTAACGATCTTGAAAAATTTTTATAATTCTGTTGTGCCACTCTGATGTATTTTTACCGATTTTTTCCTACATAATTCAAAATGTAATGAATCACATTAATAATTTTAAATTAAATATCTCAATTTTAATATATAATTACGGATAAAATTTAGACTATTTTACTTTAAACATTATCCTTCACAGATAATACTTATATACAATGTTTAAAGTTACATATAAAATAATTTAGGGATTTTTGGTATTTATAAAACATCACATGCATACAAAATATATATTTGTAGAAAAATTTCTCATTTCATTAATAATTAGTAAAATGTTTACGTCTTTTTTGATTTATGAGCACATACCCTAATGAATTGAAGCTTTTTCGATCATATCTTTGAACGTTCTTGATGTTTTCCTCACAAGGTATATAGATTGTTATATGATTTATTATATAGAGCAATAAAAATTAGTACGATCTTTTAGAAAATTTTTTAAAATTTGCTGTGTATGTTTTCCGATTTTTCGACATCATCCTTATGATTTCTTTCTCTACGAAAGATGATTTTCAAGCATCAAAATGTAGGGCTTTTATGTTTTTAATCATGGAGAGTCCATTTTTAAAGTCAATTTCGTGGTTTGAAGACGATTTCATGATGATTTCAATTGATTAATGTGGGGTTCTGAGTCTCCAAGTTTTGTCAAACGATTTGCATGTCTTTAATCCTTGTATTCTTTTCATAATCTATTGTATGATTTATGTTAAGATCATGGATTTGGAGTCTTTGCTCATGGATTTCATAGCTTTGAGGTAGAGTTTCTATTTGTCTACTAAATCCAAATTTTGGTTTTTGTTTAATGGTTCTTGCTTGGATTGATTTTATGAATTGGATTGAATCTTATATGTATGATGTACTCGGTAATTTTATGAATTATATTATGACTGTCTTCTCCACTCCCGCGTTGGCCATAGCCCTCTGTCCTCTGCCACTCTCTCTCCTTTCGTGTTGCCTTCTCTCTCTCATCTCTCCCCCACTGTTTCTCTCACCTTTCTCCTTTCTCTTTTGAGTTCACATAATCTTAAGTCGAACCTCGGTGTCGTGATTATTAGACCTCCATAAATGACGAGCAGATGATCTCAAAGGCTCTCATCTCAAGTTGGACCTTGATGTAGCGATTTGATAGCGTCGAACCTCCTTGAATATCGATTAGACAATCTTTGAGGTTCACGAGCTCGAGTCGGATGCAACCAATGCAACTGCGATCTCTCTCCAGCCGCCGTGCTTATTTTTCTCTCTTTCTTTATGCCGTTACAGGCGTCCTCCAACAGCCACCGCTCACAATTCATTGCTTGCTGTTGCGATTTGGTTGAAAGCTCGTCCTCAGATCTGCGAGAGCTATATCGATCTCCATCAGCTGCGAGGCTTCCCTCTGGTGATTGATCTCATCGGAGAGAAAGAAGAATATGTTAGTTTTTTTTAATTAACTGAATTTTTTTTTCTTTTAGCATTTTAAACTTTTTTAAAAAATATTATGATTATTAAAATAATACGATTAATTAACATATTTGAAAAATTAAAAAAATTTGAAATAATGCAAAAAATTTGATACATAAAAAAACAAAATATGAAATTGTAATCTAGAAAAAAAAATACAATAAAAAAGATTTCAAAAGATTCCAAACAGTAATCCGAAGGATTACAAATAGTATTATGAAGATTTATCAAAGACGGATTAACAAATGATATTCTAACGGATTACAAAATAGTATTTTCGAGGATTGTCAACTGGTATTTTGAAAGATTAACGAAGGCAGATTACCGAGAAAAATTATTAAATGATATTCTAAGGTATTACATTTTTAAATGTTTGGGGCTATTTTTAGACAAACATATTAAATTGACTTTTAACTTAAAAAAAAATAAAGGTAAAAATCTTAAAATTATTATAGATAAGACAAAATTTCAGAGGTGTGAATTTTTTAGTGCATTCCTGCAAATTTTCCCAAATACATAAATGTTTTATGGAAACATGCATGTTTTCTGTTATCCAGGTACTATTAGTTAGCACAGCACCCAATACGAGAAGTTGGTATAGGTGATTTTGATACTACTTCGGCTTCGTTTATTTGTTACATTGCATTTACAATTAGGTTTAAATATAATATAATTTTTATCTAAACATAAAATTATTATATTTAAAAACTAATCATATTATAATTTAAATCCAATATAATCATTGTTTATTATTTTATTTTTCTACTCTTTTTATTAATCACATCACATATTCACTTTCTCTATTCTTTTTTTCTCTCTACTTTTATCAATCACATCACATAATTAATATTTAAAAATAATTTAAATATTTTTTTTATCTAAATAAATACATATAATACGTTATTTGAACGTTTCTACACGAAAACGTCATGAATAATTCCACTAAATCTGCTAGTAGTTTGTGAAACTCGCATGGGAGGCAAATGGACCTACATTACCAAGGTTCACTAACAAAAATTTATTTTGAACAAATCCACAACCAAATAAATAAAGTTATTAACTTTGGTCCGAATCACGAGAATGAGCAAAGCTACTATACGAATATGAAAACATATTCATGAAAAGCTTTGTTAAAAACGCCCATGTCCATCGATATAATCAATTTTCATGAGATATGGCCTTTTCTTGATGGGTTGTTCTAAAAATTTCGATTATCATGACACGGTCAGATTCGTTGGCTACCGTAATGCATTCGAGCATTTTGAAGATTTATACTTTGAAAATATGAATATTAAACTACTGGCTAATAAAATCTTTTATTTACAATAAAATATATAATATTAAAGATTATTTATATTTAAATATTAAATATTTAAATATTAAATATTTATTAACAATCATCTTTAAATAGCCTATAATTAAAGGTTTTCGAAAACTCTAACTTGTATTCTTGATAAATTATATCATTTATAATTTTAAAAATATAGTCTAACTCTAAACATCGAAGAGAAAAGAAGGTCACTTTTTTATTTATGGTAAATCTCTATAAATTTTTATATTTTTATTTTCTATATTTTACTTTTATTATGTTTGATATTTTTTTACATTCGTGATAATTTTCAACATCCCCTTTATTACGGGATTTATTAGCTGAATTTTACTAGTCAACGATCATCTAATATTTATTGGTATTGTTTTGGAGGTTTAACACATAGCTTTGTTTCTTATTAAATTTTTGCGATCTTCCAACGACAGTTTGGGGAACACTGTAGTAAAATAATTCATTAGACGATGGTTTATTGTAATGGTTGTCAAAATTATTCTTTCCATAATCGATTTCGGAAAGCTATCCGTGTCGGTATTTCTTGGGTACATTAGACGACGATTCAACTAGGACTTTGTAGAAGTGTAAATATTTTTATTTTATTATATTTGAATAAGTGAAGTTAATAATAAAAAAAAAGAAACACGAGTAGAGAAAGAGAATTTCATAACAGTTTTACTCATCGTGGAAAATAACTATGGCGGTTTGAAAATTGTTGTGGAAGAATAAACGATCCCGCGACTGTCAACTACCATTATGATATGATCCAAAATGGTGTCAAAAGGAGTCAGGCGTCGTAGATTCCACTACTATTTTCAAAAACGTCGTGGAATCTTACCTTTCTACAATTTTCTCAGACACTCAGTTTCGTATTGTGTTTTTGCCTTATCTTAAAAACCATCGTGCAATCTTTTATCGTGTAGTCTAATTTTTGTAGTAGTGAAAAGGAATGTGAATAAACAAAAAACTACAGAAAATGAAGTAATCAAGGTACTTGTATTGCATGATTTAAGTACAGCATTCTCTATAGTCAACGAAATAGAGCTAAAAAGTTAACAGAAAAATAACAAATAAACAACAGACATTGTATTACAGTCTAAGGTGAGAATTATTTTTGATACAAAAGTTCACATTTCACTCTTACAAGATCAAAAAAAATAAAAATAAAAAAATAAACCACACACCACCAGACCAAATATTAAAATTGGTGCCTATTTCTTCTCGAACAACAAATGTAGATCACCAATACATTTGGTTTCCCCATCCCAACAATTACAATACAAAATCGAAGATGAAGGAAAGAGGAAGGCTCAAATCTCTAAGGGTAAAAAAACCAGATGATAGTCTGCCATGGAGTTCCATATAAAACATGTGTGGGGTAAGTCGAACAAGGTACTACTACGCAAACAAAGAACCCACAAAGAAAAAAATATGATTTAGCTTCGTGGCAAAACAACGTTCCTTAGTTATTTGGTCTGTAAAAACAAATGGACTTAATGCACGCCTAAGTTAAGGTTTCTATTTGTAGATCCGAAGACAGACAATAAACATCGCTGATTGTTCGAGCTATGTTGAAGTAATATTGTACAAATTCGCAGGAATTTAGGTTTCTTTCAGTTCGCGTCCTGTCACATAAATTTCAGTAGTGCTTGCCGTAGGTTCTTAACTAGGTCCATCACGGTCGAGTTGAACTCATTTTCCATCTGCAGCAACCAAAAAAAAAAAAAAAAAACCCAAGTCCTTTACTTAAAAATTTGTCGAAATTAATTACCACTGCCATGGAACACAAATAATAATATGAATAATTTCGAATGAACAGAAACCCCCAATTCTAAAATAAATCAATGGAAAAAATAATTTCATAAACATATTATATAAAGATAAATTTCAATATTGCGATTTATTTCCTCAAATTTACTAATAGGTGTTATCCTAGTTGGGATATGTTTGTTTTTTTAAATGCTAGTCGTTCCTTCTCATCATTTATAATATATAAAAAAAAAAATTCTGGCTTCATTAGATAAACTGAGAAAAAACAACAACTAGCATAATGCAGATCTTTAAGAATAAAGTTTTTACAGTATTGTATCCTTTTACTTAGAATTGTAATTTGCTTACGTAATTAAAAAAAGATTGATAGCACTTGCAAAGGATTGGTCAATTCCTAGTTATAACGTGACTTGTTCATTACGTCTGACGCTACCCAATTATGGTAAATATTACATAGTATATATTATATAGTTTCCGTATTTTATGATTATTCCTAGAAATATAAACAGATGATGTTTTTAAATAATGTTAAAGAGAGGCAAGAGTACAATTTTACCTGAGCAATTACGGTTATATTAAAAGTGGAGTTCCCAAATGGCAAGACACTTGAATTGACGACAGACAGATGAAGCCTTTCAATTTCACTTAGTATTTTCACCATGAATCCCTTCTGTTTCTCACAGTGGATTCGGATGAGTACGTCCTTCTCCGAAACTCTTGCTTCGATTTCAGGGAGCATTGCTTCATCAGAGCGGCTATCGGAACTCTCGTTGCTTGAAGAGGTATCATCGTCAGTGGAGATCAGTTGGGACTTCTTAACAAAAACAACGGATTCCACTGTTCTCATCTTAGTCTGTTCCTCTAGCATATTTACTCGTTCTTGTAGCTCTTTCACATACTTGATAGCATCACCAAGAACCGAAGCTTTGTCAATCTTCAAACATGAGATAATTGAAAACAAAAGAGTTACTAAAATATTATATATAATTTGCTTAGCCAACTGGGCAAATATATATAGGCTGTTGTGATAGTTTTTTGCATAATGAGGAGAGAAAGCGTATGATCTCAAGGAACACTATAGAACATGCTAGCTAGATTGGCACCCTCTAAAAATCTCATCTTTTGGCCTCGACTCAACTAAATAAAAAAATAAGGATAAGCTGAGACTATACCTTCGAAAATCAATTATTAACATAGACTTCGTTAAAAACTTTCCAGTAAACCTACTAGAAAAACCTATAAGTGACAGTATCTACACTAATGATGAAACTAGGCCAAAACTACAATAATAAACATCATTCATCCATTAGAATGGATATATAGGTTTTTGTTTCAAATTGTGAAATAATATCATAAGAAAAAGTTATAAATTACGTCTTCTTCTGCTTTAGAAAGATTCCTAAAGTTCAACATATAATTATGTTTTCCTTTTCTTTTTCTTTTTTTTTTTTGATGATAAAGATAGCGCACCTGTTCATATCAAACAAAATTAAAGCAATCCAACTAAAGTTGGTACCCTTTTTAACGTAGCTAACCCGCATCAAGTGTGTCACTCAAATATTAACCTAGAATCATGGATATCAAATAGCTCAAAATTGACCACATATATTATTGAAAAAAGTTTACCTTCTTTAGACCAGGCACAATTGCCGAAAGAGCTATGAACCGCTGGCTGAGTTTTTCTCTTCGCTTTCTTTCAGCCATGATATGTTCTTGAGCATGTGAAGGAGTTCGGGTCATCGATGAGTAACTACGCTTACTCCCCTTTATGGATGTTGGCCTACACTCATCTTCTATGTCTTTTGTGACCACAGATGGAAAGTGGGACACTGCTTCTTGCTTGGGTTTCAAGGGACTATCGAACTTCTTGTATAGTCCCCGTTGTTGAGGATTGGAGGGCGATGAGTTCGAGTTTCCAAAAGAAAGAAGCTGTGATGAAGGAGAAGAAGAATAAGAGGCTTTGGCTAAAACATGTCCTGTGGTAGTACCAGAGATCTTGAGCTGTTTGGGAGGCTTCTCAAATCTGGCTTGAGAATCTTTCACCGAATCCGAGCCACTTGATTCAGTGTTTGAGGGGTTCTTGGTGGTGATGGTAGAGTATGATGAATAGCTTTCAGAAGAGAAAGATTGCTTGTAGTCCTCTCCAAGAGCTGTTGCTACTTCATCGGAGATGAACCCGAACTGATTTAGAGACTCCATTTCGCTTTTAGGGAAGAAGCTGGCGTAGTCTTCGGTCAGTCCCTTAAAGGTCAAGCAAATATTCAAGAATTTTACTAGCTACGACAATTTGTTAGTAAAGAAGAAATAATAAAGATTTTCTTGTTTAAGTGTGTGTGTGTGAGTGTATATATATATATAGTGTGTGTATATATATATATGTAATACAAGTAAAATCATATGAAAAAAAACCTTACCAGCTCAGAAAGCCATTTCACTGACGATACGTCCATAATATGTCGCCTCTCTCTCTCTCTCTCTCTCTCTCTCTCTTTTTTCCCTTTCTTTCCAGAGATATTGACAAGGTTTATCTTCTTAGGAACTGAAGAAAAGGCACACAAAATTACTTAGAAATGAAATAATTTTTCTTATATATTATGCCAATATCTTGAGAAAACGAAAAATATGAAAAACACGATCCTTCAACACCAAAAAAAAAAAAAAATGGAGAAAAGATCATAGAGTGGCAATCGGGGTAAAGAAATCGATATAGGGTTATGAATAGCTGCTTGTTTTTCCTCCTAGGAACCATAATTTTGCTCAAAAAAAAAAAAAAAAAACAAAAACAAATTCATCTAAGAGAGAAATGGGGACTTAGATATTCATGAAAACTCTAGGGCTTTCAGAAGAGGAAAGAGGGAAGGAAGAAGCTTACTGGTTCACTTTCTCTGTGATTATTGCACTGAGTGCTCTTCTGCAGAGAAATGGTCGTAATTTAATTTCTTGTTCTTCACTTTTTATAATAATAACTGGTGCCCATCACTTGCTGATTAATTCTAAATGCGTCTCAACGTTTTTGTCGTCTTCGTATTCAGACGAATTAGACTGGTCTCCTCTCTCACGCAGCAGTTGACGTTATGTGTGGGGTTGATGGGCATTACTAAATTTGCAAACTAGATCTCGGAAGAGATACTGTACGCTTAAACAAATGGATTAAACTGAAAATTACATTATCTTATTCCCAACCCTGCCAACAAAAATGTCCAAAATATTGGGATACATTATTAGCCGGTTAATCGTTTTGGCACATCATTTTCTTCTCAATTGCTAATTGATTATGAGTTTATTATGAGATATAATCATGATGGAATATACATCCCATTAATAATAAATAACTCTTTATTAATCTTAGCATAATTAACTTTTCTTTTGCTTTATTTTAAAAATTATTTTTATTAAGTGAGAAAAATTACGACCATAATAAAGATTATTTATGAAACTAGGTCAAAAATATTGAAAGAAACATAAAATTAAACTCAATACTAACAACCATAATTAAATCCTGTATAGATCGTAAATTTAAATTCATAATTCAAATAATAAATACAAATTTTTATCAAGAAAAAATCTGAAAATTGGTTTAAAGTGAGGGGCGCGTGTTGAAAGCATATGTGAACTAGCTGGTAAATTTAAAACAGTTTAAACGGGTCCATGTTGTAAAAACATGCTTCTAGTCAATGATTTACAAGGTAATTATCACATGAGATGGTTTCCTTCAATTACCAAGAAAAATGAATTGAAGTACTAAGAAACATATTTATGAAAATGCAAACTTTATTGGACTAATGAATGATTTTTTCTTTAATTTTCGTCATTTTTGATCTTATTCAACTATAATGCTTTTTCATTTTCATTTACAAGCCGGTGATTGGTCATTGGTTGACTCTGCGTCGAATAATGTGATAATATTATTTCAATTTTATAATGCCATTGACAGCAAATTACAGCTGCCGATCCTGCACGCCATTATGAGGTTTACTTTTTATTTTTTTTATTGTATTTTTTTATTATTAGTTTTTATCTGTTTTTAATCTGCACGTGGTAAATAGATAGATCGCACGTTGTGGTCCCAACAACAAAGTTCGCAATTAATTGTCTCAGCTTTAACCATCGAATTCCAAGAAAATGGCAAGAAGCTGAATATATATATATATTCATATACATATATATATATATATTAGCTTTGTGTACTTGTTGTCTTAGCAAGCTAAATAAATCATTCGGAAAATAACAAAATAAATAAATAAAAACTCACTAAAGAGCAGAACATATATATTAATTAAAAGAAAGTAATAACATGGAGTAGTTAGGGCATTTTTAATTTGATGTTGTTGTCATATTTATGAAGATGATCTCTTTCAAATCTGCGCATGTACTGTTTTCACATTATATATGTGAAGAGGTTTCTGAGTTTGATTGATGTCGTATTTTTTGCTCGTGGTCCTGCTCATCACTGTAAGAATTTGAGTGCTCATGTATAGAATTAGCTAGATCTAACTATATATTTTTATTTTGAGTTTTATGCAGCAGATAAAGACAAAGACAGCATGCTTTCTTTGGCGATCTCAATTATTGTTGAGCCATAAAAATCAAACTCTTTATCCTATTTTATATGTTTTCAACTTGGGTATGATCATTATCTTAAGTTTAATTAATTTTTCAGTGATGTATAATTAGTGTAGTAACCCATAAAACCATTCTAATGTGTTTGCACTCAACAATATAATTAGCTGTCTCCCAATCAACTTTCACTAGAAAGACCAAATTCTTATTATCATCAAAGTAATTGATCTTCTCTGCTATTGACTTTTGAATTTCTCATTTTGAAAATTTAACAATCTTAGTAATATTAAATTCAACTTTTCCACAAGCACGCAAAAATTACAAAACAAAATAAAACAAGCAAAATCAGTAGGAGGAAATATCTCATATTGCTTGCACCTTTTTTTTTTTGGAAGAACAATAATGATCTTCCTTAATGTGCATTAAGATAGCCAACAATCTGGTTGATCTTCCATGATTTTTGCCAATTGGTTATCTGGATGGAATCAACTTCTAATCTTCACGGTCAAACCGTTCTCAGAAAAAGACAAACGAATGGTCTACTACAACTCCCACCCCACCATCCTTCCCAGCGGCTAATGAAGGCCTACAAATTGGTGCATACTTACCTATACGTACGTATGTGTGTGTGGTCCATTCACATAAGCAGACCTCATCTCTTGTTATTTGGTCCGTCCCTTGTTCTATTTTCTGCTGCTTTCAAGCTTCCCAAGTTGATGTGAACTAGGCAGTATCCAGCCATAATCTCACACATGATTCTATTATAAAATCATAAAAGAAAAAGTTTACAGACTTAAAGCACCAAAAACTTAACGTGAAACAGTTAATTTGGGGAAACAACATTAACAATGTGGTCTATTCTTCTAAGAAACGAGAAATCGATTAATTTACAGAAACAATAAACATGGTTTTACATAGCCTAAAATTCAAATTTATGTTTTCTTTAAGGAGTGCCACTAGTATAGGACGAACATAAATTAAAGGAAGTGAGAGAAAGAGATAGGAAAGAAGTGAAGAATTGGCAGAAAAAGTATAAGAATTTAGGAATAAAAGAGAAAGTATCCGCATACTTTTATTTAAATAGACCATAATTCATAATAATAAGCAAACTCAAATAATTCCTAATAGTTAAGCTTGAATAAAATTATTTATAATAACTCAAATTCTTATCTAATTCTAAATCTTGTATTTAATTTATATTCCTATTACTCTTATCTTGTTCTTCATCACTAAATTTTGTGGATATCACGTTACGTGCATATGTAATATAAACAAAAATTGATTAATTTACTTCATTTAAAATATATAGAGCAAGAGATTTGGCGCTAGATAAACCGAAACCACTTTCCATTGGGAAGAGCTAATTTCTCTAGCAATTTTCTTGGATATGTCAAAACAAATAACGTGGTAATTATGTGTATATATATCGGCCGAGTCTTACATACGTACATTTATATTAAAAATGATATACTCATAAATTTTAACATGTGCAAGTAATTAATACATGTTTCTATATCCATGAGCAGATAAAAAAGGTTCCGGATTCCACTGACCAAGACATGGAAATGATGGACACATTACGTTTTTTAATTTCCCTATTAATGTAATTTGTTTTTGATTTCCAGGTTTAGATTCGTATCTTTGGTTTATAGTACACAATAAAAGTTGTTAAGCCGGCGTTTCAATCCGCACGAATGGGGAACTTCTATTTTTTTGGGGGGCCAAAATACTTTTGTAATTTATTTTCCGAGAAAACCGTAGCCAACCAAGCAAATCCAATAGAAAAATCGTGAGGATGTCGAAGCATATTTAAGTACTGGTCACTTGTCCCATTTTTGGCATATTCTTTAACATTTTGTGGTGACCAAAATTTTTATTTTTCTAATTAGTAATGTACCTTTTTTTACGTTCATTGGGGAATCTGCAGTGTTGTTGGGTATACCACCAACAATAGTAGGGTTTTATGTCATACCGGCATTTCATGAAACGTAAAATGCATATGCGATAACTGAGAAATCTATTGTTCTCGGAAAATTTTGTACAAGATATGTAAATGTATATTTATGATGAGACATGTTACAGAATATAGACTAGATGAAAATTTTGATTAGCTAGATTTTAGTTAAAATTTGACGATGAATTAATGAACATAGTGTAAAAGCTAAACATTAATTTATTTTATGATGTTTTAAATTTATTAGAAAAGTATGTGGAAAATACATATTAAGAGATCAATAGCTCACATGTAAGCTATCTTGATCAATGACCAAGATTAGCCAAGCAATTGCTAATTTCTTTAAAAGAAATTAAAGGAAAATGTGAGAGAGAGAAGAGAGAGCACATGAGAGGGGGGTTTTAGCAGCAGCCAAGTGAATTAATTCACTTGTTTTTGCTACAAAGAAGTGGACGCGAGAGAGAGAGAGAGAGAGAGAGAGAGAGAGAGAGAGAGAGAGAGAGAGAGAGAGAGAGAGAGAGAGAGAGAGAGAGAGAGAGAGAGAGAGAGAGAGAGAGAGAGAGAGAGAGCAAAGGTGGAAAATCGTTCTCTGCGTTTTTCCCTTTCGACAGTTCGGATTCTCTCTTTAAGCAAGCAAATCATTCAAGTTTTCAACCCAAGATTCCACAGCAAGACGTTCTCAAGTTTTAAATAAGGTAAACCCTCTTTTTTTCATATTTTCGGGTGAAAAATCTGGGTTATTTTTGAGGAATAAAAAGAGAATGTGAGTGTTGCATGTTGAGATTTTCGGTTAAATCGAAACATAGTTCAAGTCTAGTTGTTTTTAAACATGAATTCGTGAGTTGATGGTTTAGAAAACCAAGTTTTGGTGTTTTCTTTTTAAGAAAGTTTTGATTTTTAAGGGTTAAGTCAAGAGATGTGGTGGAAGCAAAATGTAAAATTTTGCTTAAGAAACCATGGATAGATGATAGTGGAAATGCAGTTTATACCTTGAAATGGTCTTATAGAGACCGATTTTGGGTGCAAGAAGTAGAATACAGTCCATGAAAGCCTTAGAAAAATAGAGATGAGGATTTCGTACTAAGAATCAAGATTCTGGGATGAACACGGGAGTGTACAAGGGCGTGTTCAGAACACGGCCCCGAACATGCCCGCATGCATGACTATGTTTCGAGAGAATTTGAGACCCTAAAGTTATATGGCCAAGAACATGGTCATGTATCGAACCGTGTAAAATGGCACACGGTAGTGAAAAGGGCGTGTAACAGACTATATTCGATAGTAGGAAACACGGCCACGAACACGCCCGTGTAGGAGGACGTGTTCGAAGTTTGAAAAAAAAAAAAAGAGTCTGGAAATATGATTTTTCATATTTTGCTATGTTTCAAGTATAAGATAAACGTTGGAAATAATCAACGATTATTTTTTTTATAGGAGTTCAAGCCAGACATCCTGAGACAGCAGTCCCAAATCAATAGAGGCTCACGTTAGCAGACTTTCTGTAAGTTCAAATATTGTCCTGGCTATAACATGGAAAATCATGTTATGTTTTATGAGGCTATGTTTGCTGTTTGGGGTGTATGTCAGACGTTGACCGTCTGTATCACGATACACATGTCAAGTTCATGCCATGCATGTGGAAACTCATGTTTCAAGTAGATAATTCATGTACACATGATAGACAAGTACCAAGCACACAAAAACATGTAGGTGCACAAGGCACTATAGTGAGGTTAATAAAACTCACACCCCAAGTAAAACATGTAATAGGTTCCAACTGTGGGGCAATTAATATGCTACCCAGTTGAAACTTTAGAAAAGATGGTAATTAAACCAGTTATTGGCGTACCGGCCTCTCGACCCATGGGGAGGTTTTCATATTCAATTTCAGTTAAGGCTGCGGAGGTCAACACTAAAGTACCACTCCCAGTCATGCGCGCCTTACAGTACAACTAATCAGGAGCCCAAAACCAGAACCTAATATCAGATAATGTCCTAAGACTTAACATATAGTCATGAACCCGTTATACAGAGTCAAGTTTCATTCATGAGCACAGTAATATATGTTATGATTTCATATTTTTATGTTTGAACTTTCTGAGCTCATAGCTCACTAGTTTGTTTACATATTGCAGGTAAGAGACCTATTCACCAGTAGTACACGATGGATGACGGACAGGGTATGTACATCTCAGGGGGACTGGGCGAGGGATGATGGTCCTACCATGAGTCTTCCGTTGCACAGTTTTGAAAATTGAAGCATATAATTTCAAAGAACATGATTTTAAGTCAAGACTATATGATAGGGGAATCATGATCCATGTATATGTTATTTTGTTAACATGATTTCCTTATCACATTCTCGAATAAGATATACATGTTTTCAAGTTATTATATTAAGAAAAAGAAAAAAAAATTTTATTCCATAAAATTAGCAAATAGTTTTCAAGTTAAGTATGATGCTGGCGACCCTAGAGGCCTACACACTATTGCGATTAACTACAGAATTGACTGTAATAGTTCTGTAGAACCTCTACAGCAAGGGCGGGCTACCACAGCATATTAGGGCCTCTACGAAATTGAAAAAAAAAAGGATATAATTTTTCGGTAGAAAGGAACTAGTACTCCACCTGTTTACTATCATTTAACTATTAAACCTATCTGTCTAGCTTAAAAATGCTGGTCTTTTTCTTATCTTTATCCAAGTAGATAAAACCTACTATCTGTTCAACTACATTTTTGTAGACATGCATGGCCATGTAATAATGCAACTTTTGTGCGAAATTTGTATGGACTATAAACTCAGATTATTAAATGAAGTGCAGATTAATTTATATAAGGGTAGTAACGTTAGAGAAAAATCTGGTCCAATCTTAAATGAATGTTCCTAGCTAGAAAATCAGAGCAAATAATCAAAGTAATTAATTAAGAACATTAAGAGCACAATACACAACAAGAAAAACTTAAAATTAAAAAAAATTATATCCGGTATGATTGTAGACTTTTTTTTTTTTATTAGAAATGGTGTCTTTGTAACTCTTAGAAGAGTTTTGATTCATCCATTTATTGGATAGTTTATACTCTCTTTAATTAAAATGAAGCTTTTCAACTTTCAGTGACTTAATATACAATAATTATGAGTGTACGTTACTTTGTATTAAAGGGAAAGAAAAAAGTGAGTAATTATTCTCTTTTTCTATTAATCTTGTGTTTACATACAAAATGGGGAATGAAATTTAGTGAGTTTTACATAATATAGGAAATGAAAAGGGGGAATGTCAATATGTATCCCTCTTAATATTGATTCTTTGTCAAAAGGAATAATACCTGTAACTCCCTTATAGCAGGATGCACAGTTCATGGTCTTTATATACTATTTAAATGGAAAAATATTAAAAATTATATACTAAACATATATAAATATATATTTGTTTATATAAATTAAGTAACACCTTAGTCAATCGGAAGTTGTAATAACTTTTTTTTTTAATATAAAACTGAAACTTAATTCTTATCATTAACTTAAGCTCTGAAAACACCAAACTTTATGTATATTATGATGATGGAAACATACACTAGTAGAAAAGGAGGATTCCACAACCATTTTTAATGGTCATGGAAAGCTATCATGATCGTTCGTTAATGATCGTGGAATCCACTGTCGTGGAAAGTAAGAAAATTTCACCATTATTTTTCAACTGTTGTAGTTTCCTCACTTTCCATGATCATTTATTGATGGTCATGGAAACCCTTTTTTTTTTTAAATAAAAACTTTCCACAACTTTTTATAAAATGGTCATGAAAAGCAAGTTTTCGAGATCGTTATCTTAAGAAACAGTTGTGGAAGCTTGAGATTCCATGACTGTTTCTTAGAATAACAGTCGTGGAAGCTTGTCTTTCCACGATCGTTTCTAGAAAACAGTCGTGGAAAGTTTATTTACCAAAAAAAAAAAAAAAAAATCTCATATGTGGCAAATCCTGTGCGTCATCAACATAGTTCAAAATTTGAAATAAAAAGTTATAATTGCATTACAATAATTGTCTACAAATTAATAAAAATGTATAACATTAATTACAAAACTTATGTATTCTCTCCTAACTTTACTCATATTGTGTGAAGTTCATTACAAAACACACCCATTCTCTCCTAACTTCACAAATATCATCGCTTGTACAAAAATCCTTAGTCTTAAGTGTTGGAAAAATGAAAAATATGCACAGTAAAATTTTAAAATTTTTCATAGATTGTTAAAACTCGTATTGTCATATACAATAAATTATCAACAATCGGATATACCTTTTGAAGAAAACATCTAGGATGCCATAGTCAATGTCAGAAACACTAGAAGGCAACGCCAAGAAGGGCTTCAACTAACTAGTCTTCTCCGCTATTCTCTAATTCTAAGATGGTTGAGTATGTGGGCACTCGTTTTCTCGATCGGTACTTTGCACGGCTTATCTCCTTCCTGATCACCCAGATCTCTAAGAATTTATTATTATGTGATTTGTGTAACAATAAACTCACTTACTTGAGAATCTGTGATCTGAAGAATATAGGAGTACCAAAACTTCTATTTATAAAATTCCATGAGGTGACTTTTGAATTTTGAATTGGATCAAGAAAATATTTTTTCTTTCTCCCTAAACCCTCCAAAACTAATTCTCCCAAAAGAAAATCTCCCTAAAAAATTCAGCTACATTAGGTTGAGGAGAATTCAAAATTCAAATAGAATTCAAACAAGATTTTTCTCTCCCTTATTTGCCAAAAAAATCTAAATTTATCCATTTAGATAATGCCACAATAAAATTCGGTTTTTGTGCTAGATTTGTGATTTAAAATTTGATTCAAAATTCAAACTCCACGAATCTTTGAATTTTGTCCATATAAATAATTTTCCACAACTCCAATTTAAATTCAAATAAAATCATGGCAACTTTACTTGAAATTCAAATAATTATGTAATCTCTTATCCAAAACAAAATTCAAATTCAAATTAGGAGTAAATCTTGTCTTCCGCCCTTATCTAATATGGATGCCACCCTTGTTTTCTGTCAGGACAAAATTTTGTTTAATTCAAATTCAAATAAGATAATTTTTTAAATTTCAAATATTTATTTAAAAAATTTTTGAAATTCAAATTAAACTCATATTTGAGTTTCAAACCAAATACCATTAATTTAAATTTCAAATCTTATCTTCCAAAATAAATATTAATTAAATATTTATCCCATTTATTGAATAATATAAAATTATAATTTTACCCTCTTAACACACTGAAAAAACGCCTACACCCTTATGGAGGGTGAGCCGGATTTTTCTCATCACTAAATGCAAGACAACAAGCAATAAAAAATATCTTAACCAATTACCATCTTAAGGAATTATATGGAGTTAGCTGAGGGATTGGACACATATAATCGAGCTCTAGTGAATCCATATGATCATTGTTCTATACCAAACAACTCAATCACATGATCACTAATTTTAAGATCATTCTACTATAGACTTGAAACTGAACTCCCAACCATATTGCAAATTATGCAAGCCTTTGAAAAGATAACATCTAATGACCTTATCATTAATGCAAAGCCCTCATATGATATCTAAGATCAACCTGGGTCAAAGTCTATTGTAGGAATAAAATCAGTAAAAACACATCAGAGCGGCGCAGTGGAACAACAAAAATTTTTCAAGATTGTTAAATATCTCGTGATACCATATATAATATATTAACAACAATAAAACTCATACCTCAAGAGGACGCCAACTGTAGGAGGAGAATGACTGGAGGGCTTCAACCAACTAGCATTCTCTACTATTCTCCAATTCCTGGATGGCAGAGTGTGTGGGCACTCGGTTCCTCAATCAGCATGCTAGCACTGCTAGTCTTCTTCCGACCACCTAGATCTCTAAAGAACTTATTGTCACGGTAAGTTGTGTAACAATAAGCCTGCTCACCTGAGAGTTTGTGATCTGAGAGAACTGGAGTTACAGGACCTCTACTTATATACTTACATCAGGTGATCCTTTGAATTCACATTGGATTAGGAGAAGATTTTCTCCCTTATCCACAACACGAAATCCGAAAATCCTAGGCTAATTCCAACTAGAAAATTTGGCCACTTTTAGGATTTTGTACTCAAAATTCAAACAGGATTTTGACATGAATTTTATCTCCTCAATTATCCATAATAACCGAATTTCCCTAGTGCCAAAAACATGACTAGATTCGGTCATTAAAAGTGAGGAGAATCAAAATCCAAATAGGATTTTCTAGTTTGAATTTTATCTCACCCTTATCCACAAATAACCAAAAAATCTCCTTGGATTTATCCAATAATTTTCGTCTACTTTAGGTAGGGAGAGAATCAAAATTCAACTAGGATTTTCTTACTTGAATTTCCCTTGAACCTTATCCACAAAAACCGATTCCTCTCAAGATGGGATTCCCTTAACAAATTCAGTTTTTCTTGATAGATTTAGGATTCAAAATTCAAGTACGATTCAAACAAGATTTTCCTCTCCTTTATCCAAATCAAAACCGAATTTTCTCTTACGGATAAACCACAAAAAATTCGAATCCTACATAGATTGTGATTCAAAATTTGAATTCAAATTTCAAAGTTTAAATTTCAAAATTCAAACTTCAAATTCAAATTTCAAATTCAAATTTCAAATTTAAATTTCAAATTCAAAATTTAAATTTATTTCAAATTTCAAAATTCAAAATTCAAATTTCAAACTCCACAAAAAGTTGTATTTCAAATTTTGTTCTCATTGATAATTTTCTACAACTCCAATCCAATCTCAAATAAAATTATGACAACTTTATTTGGAGTTCAAATAATTGTGTA
The DNA here is from genome assembly GCA_035233585.1 of Antiaris toxicaria. NCBI lineage: Eukaryota > Viridiplantae > Streptophyta > Magnoliopsida > Rosales > Moraceae > Antiaris > Antiaris toxicaria. The sequence continues at coordinate 29,146,964 of CP141157.1, forward strand.
CTCTATTATCCAAAACAAAATCTGAATTCAATCGGAGAGAATTTTGTTCACCATCCTAATCCTATGTCAATACCATCCATGCATAATCAACTAGCCAATAAGCATACACAAATCAATTTGCCAACTATTAAGGAATTATGTGGAGCTAGTTGAGGGACCAATTAGACATATATAATCGGGCTCCCGTGAATCCATATGATCACTAATTTCAGAGTCACATGACTATAAACCTGAAACTGAACTCCCAATTATATACCGTATTACGAAAGCCTGTGACAAGCTAATGTCCAATGACCTTGTCATGTATGCAGGACCCTCATATGATATCCATGATCAGTCTTAGGTCAAAGTCCGTTTAATCCTACTGATCAGGCTATCTTAAAGTTCCATTACACTACCAAATAAGAAAATGATTATTCACCATACGTGAATAAGAAGTCATCTGCCCAGCAGACGACTCAAGACCTTATCCATTTTCACATCCAGTATAATGCCTTTAAAAGGATACCTTTAATTCCTTAGAGCTATGATTCCAATATTTGTAAACAAACCCTTCATCGTATACAAGTTATACACCCAACGAACCAGTCTATAAGCTTACTACCTCTGAGACGCTTTAGCCATTGGAACATCAATGTACACAAGTCATATACATGAAGTAGTTCATTTACTCAGGATTAAGGTTATTGCATAATGAATGTCAAAAGCAGATTGATCCGCTCATAGCGGACTACGTAGATTAATCACGCTTTAGTCTTGGTCTAATATGTCACCACCAAGCAATATATCTATATCTCTACTTGGGAGTCTATGCTCCAAACAGTCAAGACAAACTGTCCTCACCATGGCTTTAGACAATATAATAGTCTTAACATGAGTTAGATGCTCGGTCTAACCCCATAGACTACAGACCTTAGTTTGGACCGCTTACTTTAGAACATTGTCTTCTTGCATACAAAAGTCTATTACATGCAACGTTCTAACAGTTTTAACACAAGCAGTCAGTGAGCTATATTTGCTTATATTTACTTTAACATGTAAATAGAATAAGGACAAATAACAATGTAATGAATAACCTTTATATTATAATTTTATTATCCAGTTCAAAATAAATACATAAAATGTCTCTAATGCTTAGGGCATTTCCTAACAATCTCTCACTTGCCCTAAGCCAGCAGATGTTCCATGTTACGCATCCCCATCGCCTCTACATGCCTTTCAAAGCTTCTACCCACCAAAGTCTTAGTAAAGGGATCGACAATGTTGTCCTCGGATGTAATCTTACATACATTCACTTGTCCTGTCTCCACGTGCCCTCTTATAATGTGATACCTCTGATCTATGTGCTTGGTCCTCTTGTGGTGCCAAGATTCCCTTGTGTTGGCAATAGCCCAGTGTTATCACAGTAAAGTGTGATAGGCTTGTCAACACCCGAAATGACCTCAAGGTCTTTAAAGAACTTGCGGAGTCAAACCGCTTTTTTAGATGCCTCAGCCGTAGTCACATACTCAGCCTCCATCGTAGAGTCAGTTGTGCAACCCTGCTTCACGCTCCTCCATAAAATGAGACCTCTTCCGAGTAAGAACACTGATCCTGATGTTGATTTTCTCGAATCCTTGCAAGTCTGGAAGTCTGAGTCCATGTATCCTATGGGTGTTAGGTCCTCTCCAGAATACACCAGCATATAATCCCTTATTCTCTTAAGATACTTGAGTATATAATTTACTGCTTGCTAGTGCTTGGTTCCAGGATTCGCTTGATATCGACTCACTATACCTACTGCAAAACATATGTCCAGGCAAGTGCAAAGCATAGTTTACATAAGGCTACCCACAGTGGATGCATAAGGGACCTTACTCATACGCTCTCTTTCTTCCGATGTCTTAGGATAGTCATCCAATGAAAGAGTTAGACCGGCAATGCAAGGTTGTGAACCTTTCTTTACCTCTTGCATTGCATATTTGTCAATTATTTTATCTATGTATGAAGCCTGGGATAATGCTATCATTTTGTTCTTTCGATCTCTGAAGAGACGAATGCCCAGAACATAATTAGCTTCTCCTAAGTCCTTCATATCAAACTGTTGGTGTAGCCAGAGCTTGACCGATGATAAATTCCCTACATCATTCTTAATGAGCAGTATATCATCGACATAGAGTACTAGAAAGACCACTTTACCATCTTTAATACGTTTATAAACACAGGGTTCATCAACGTTCTGCTCAAAACCAAATGTCTTGATTACTTGATCAAATCTCTGGTTCCATGAGTGGGATGCTTGCTTTAATCCGTAAATGGATCTAAGTAACTTGCAAACTTTTCTTTCTTGGCCTTTTGCCACGAACCCTTCGGGTTGTATCATATAGATACATTCCTCAAGATGGCCATACAAGAATTCTGTTTTGACGTCCATTTGCCAGATCTCATAATCGAGAGCTGTAGCAACGGACAGAAGAATACGGATAGACTTCAGCATAGCAATAAGCGAAAAGGTTTCATCGTAATCGATTCTAGCCTTTTGCGTGTACCCCTTTACAACCAGTCTAGCTTTAAAAGTTTCCACTCTCCTTTCTGCATCATTCTTTCTTTTGTAGACCCACTTACATCTAATGGGTTTTAGCCCATCCGGTAGATCTATAAGTTCCCAAACAGAGTTAGATTTCATAGAATCCATCTTATTGTTCATGGCCTATTTCCAAGATTTGGAATCAATATCATTTATAGCTTCATCATAAGTGACCGGATCATCTTCATGCTCATAAGCCTCGATCTGGTATACCTCAGCATCATATATGAAGAAATTAGGCTTCTTTGAAACCCTCCTACTATGACGAGATACCCTAAATTATTGATTGTCTGCAGGTCTTTCACTGGAACTCAGACTTGCATCCAAGACCGAAATCTGTAGAGCAATTCCTTCACTTGATAACTCCTCCAGCACCACTTTACTTCGAGGCTTAAAGTCATTCATGTGACTTTCCTCCAAGAATGTCACATGGGTTGAAACAATGACTTTTTGTTCCTTCGGGTTATAGAACAGACCTCTCTTAGTTCCCTTCAAATATCCTATAAACATGTACAATTCTGATCTTGGTTATAACTTCTTCGCATCCCCATCCAGTACATGTGCCGGGCAGCCCCATATTCTCATATGTCCAAGGGAGGGCTTCCTGCCACGCCACAATTCATACGGAGTCTTGGGAATTGATTTACTTAGAACCTGGTTCAAAATATAGCACGCCATTTGTAATGTATATCCCCAAAATGATAATGGCAGTGTTGAATAACTCATCATGGACCGTACCATATCCATTAAGGTCCTGTTTCTCTTTTTGGCTATACCATTCTGTTGTGGAGTACAAGGTGTAGTCAATTGGGATAATATCCCATTCTCTACAAAATGTCTTAGAAATTCATCGGAGAGGTATTCGCCACCTCGATAAGATCGAAGTGTCTTTATGGATTTACCTAATTGCTTTTCCACTTTCGCACGATACTCTTTGAACTTATCAAATGTTTCGCTCTTGCGGTGTATTAGGTACACATATCCATACATCGAGTAATCATTTATAAAGGAGACATAATACTCGAACCCTCCTTGTGCTGTGACGTTCATGGGGCCACATACGTCAGTATGCACAATTTCTAAGAGTTCTTGAGCCCTAGTACCCTTAGCTCCAAAAGACCTCTTAGTCATCTTACCCTCAAGACAAGACTTACATTGAGGAAGACGTACCTCCTCCAAAGATTCTAGAGGACCGTCCTTCACCAACTTTTAAATCCTATCCTGATCAATATGACCAAGTCTTAAATGCCAAATATACGCCTTGTTAAAGTGAGAAACTTTCAACCTTTTGGAGTTATTTATTAATTCGGTGTCAAGCAGTGAGTACATCTTTGGTTTGATCAAATACAGGTTTCCATCCATCCATCCAGAACAGATAAAAGACTTATTTTTATGAATATCAACTCTTTTACTAAAAGAAACTGAATAAGAATCCTTTATTAAACAAGCTACCGATATAAGGTTCCTCCTAAAATTAGGAACATAAAAACAGTCTTTTAATAATATAAACCTAAATAAAGATAGACGTCTCCACTGCCTCAACCACCACCAAGCTACTGTTTCTGGTCTGCAACGAGAGGTCCTATCATGTAAAATTCTCGTTTCCACAAATCCCTGTATGGAAACACAAACATGATAAGTGGCACCCGAATCAATGACCCAAGTGTCTTTCGATTCTTCCACTAAACACACTTCTAAATAGTGAAGTTCCTTACCTTCCTTGCCCTTGGTGGCTAGGAATTACTGGCAAGCCTTCTTGAAATGACTTACCTTCTCACAATGGAAGCACTTGGATTTTTTTAGGGTCCTTAGGCTTCTTGTTCTTGTTCTTCTTCTTCCCATCCGAGACAGGAGGATTAGAAGAACTGGAAGCCACTTACTTCTTATTTAGCCTCTTCCTCTTCCATGAGGGTTTGGAAGATTCCGCCAAATTGGCCTCTCCTTTGGGTTGGACCGCATCCCCATCCCTGATCATCTGCTCATAAGCTTGGAGTTGCTTCATGACCTCGGTTATTCTTAACTCCCTTGTCACCAGATCGTATGCGGCCTTAAACCCTACAAAATTTTTTGACGGAGTTTTGAACACCATCTCGATCTGGGTGTTGTAGTCCAGCTTAGCACCATTTTTAACAGCCTCAGCAAAGAATCCCATTAGAGTGATTATATGGTCCTTTACTGGAGTACCTGCCTTTTGCTTAGAGTTCATAATGCTGGTAATTGCAGACTATCAAGCCAATTTTTCTTGGCCTCCGAACATGTCCTCCAGATTTTCCATGATCTCCCTAGCAACTTGATAAGTCTCATGCTACTTTTGTAAAGCACTCATCATGCTAGCAAGAATGTAGCATCGAGCTATCTTATTGGATTCTCTCCAATGAGTATAGGCAACTGGGACCTCCTCAAGCGGTGTGTCAGGTTTGGGCCCAGGTGGGCATGGTTCATCCAGCACGAACTTATGTCTCTCGTAGCTAAGGACTATTAGCAGATTTCTCTTCCAGTCTTTATAATTATTGCCATTCAGCTTATTTTTAATAAGTATTGAAATGAGGGGTGTCAGTGACATTTTGAACTGAAATAAAATTATATTAGACATCATTACATAACCCAACCAAATATATAAATAATTTAGCAAATAAAACATATAAGTATGTTCCTACATGAAACTTGAAAAAACATGTAGCATTGCAACGGTAATTCTCAGCACCTATTGCCCCAAGCCACCAAAGGGTGGTCATGAGACAAATAGCCGGAACATGGACCCCGTCCAATTAATATATATTGCCTTAAATCCTCCAAGGTTAAGACATATATTAATAACCGCTTATTTTGGCCACCAGTTTAGTTAACAAAGCTTCTAGGGAAGGTTAATAACTAAACGAGTTTTGAGTGCATAACCATTGTTTACGTAGCCCGATCCACGTCCTACCAAGCCACTGAGGGGTGGTCATGAATAGGATCATGCCCGAACATGTTTTCACATAGGAGATCCAACCTAGTATACCGGCGGCAGTAAACACCTACCAAGGGGTATGGTTAAGGCAGAACTGACGCGAGGCGTTACCATGGTTTCACATATGGATCAACAATGGAGGTTGTGGATTTTGTTTGAAACCCTCTCCCACTCAATATTTTGAAAAACATGCAAGTTTTGACAAATATGTATGATCAATATAGTCTGAGCGGCATTCACCTATCCTATATGACATGTTATGCAAAACATCCATTAATACATATTTATACATCTATGACATATCACAGAAAAAATAATTGACGAAATAACCGAGCCATGGTTCCATCCTAGAATAAAGAAAATAAAGATTATAAAATTCCATCCAAAGCATTCTTTGGGTCTTGAATTTTGCTCCATCTTCTTGTATCCATCTTTATGTAGCCTCTTCATTTATTTCTCATCCAAGAATCATTTAAAATTTAAATCCTAAAATTCGAATTTTAAATTCATATTTCAAATTCGAATTTCAAAATTAAATTTCAAATTCAAATTTTAAACAATTTTAAATATCATGTGTAATAATATGTAATTTCAAAAAATTTAAAATTTTTAATTACATATTTTTAAACATGATTTAAAAATTAAATCTCAAATTTAAAAATAAAAAGTTTACGATTTTCGATCCATCGTCCCCACGTCCCCCAGAGGCTGGCAGCCGTCGTGGGCAGCCCCTAGCCCCTGGGGGGGCTGGCAGCCCACGGCCCATAGCCCGACCGCAGTCATGTACCTGCAGTCCCAGGCTGCACACCCGGGTGTTGCTATAGCCTCAGGCTGCTAGCGTTCGGGTGGGTGCTGCAGCCCAGGGGCTCGGCCAGCCCCTGTGGGTAGGGGTTGGGGGGGGGGCCATTGCCACCCTCAGCTACAGGTAGAGCCTGTGGCCGTGGGTGGTGCAACCTTGGGCAGGGGCTACCGCAGCCCCATCCTGACCGAGGGCAGGGGCTGCAGCCCCACCTAGGCCGATGGCCTATCCCGAGGGGTGTGTCCTCGATTTCTGTGCCATATTTCAATTTACTCATTAGGACCTCCAAAAATTAATTTGAATACTAATTAAATTGAAATTTTCTACACAATCAAAATTTCAACCTTTAAATTAAATTGAACTTTTGGGAAAAAATAAATTACGATCTTCAAACTTCAATCTCCTCCAAGAATAATTACATAAAATTTCCTAAACCATTTCCGGTGTATAAAAATTATAATCATAATAATTCTAAAAGACAAAAAATTAAAATCCATGGGAAAATTACAGTGATGATAAACCGCTCCCATGGTTACATAAAAAATTCCTAGATACAATTTTTTAAAATTCTAAGGAACCATAACTGGCATAAAACAAACATGCTTATAATAATTTAAAAAATTAAAATAACCACATACTACATACATAATTCATGATAACAACATAAAGGAATCCTAGAATGTCACTCTCTAAATATCAAATCCATACATAAATTAAAAGACTAACTAATTGTCTAATCTATGTACATGGCATAGTCACGAGATGGCTCTGATACCAATTGTAGGAATAAAATCGGCAAAAGCACATCAGAACGGCACCGCGGAACAACAAAAATTTTTTAAGATCGTTAAATATCTCGTGATACCATATACAATAAATTAACAATAATAAAACTCATACCTCAAGAGGACGCCAACTGTAGAAGGAGAATGACTGGAGGGCTTCAACCAACTAGCCTTCTCTACTATTCTCTAATTCTTGGATGGCACAGTGTATGGGTATACGGTTCCTCGACCGGTATGCTAGCACTGCTTGTCTTCTTCCGATTGCCCAGATCTCTAAAGAACTTATTGTCACAGTGAGTTGTGCAACAATATGCCTGCTCACCTGAGACTCTGTGGTTTGAGAGAACTGGAGTGGTAGGACCTCTATTTATAGACTTGCATGAGATAATCCTTTAAATTCAAATTGGATTAGGAGAAGATTTTCTCCCTTATCCACAACACAAAATCCGAAAATCCTAGGCTAATTCCAACTGGAAAATTCAGCCACTTTTAGGATTTTATATTCAAAATTCAAATAGGATTTAACTTAAATTTTATCTCCTCTATTATCCATAATAACCGAATTTCCCTAGTGCCAAAATCATGACTAGATTCGGCCATTAAAAATGAGGAGAATCAAAATTCAAATAAGATTTTCTAGCTTGAATTTTATCTCACCCTTATCCATAAATAACTGAAAAATCTCCTTGGATTTATCCAATAATTTTCGTCCACTTTAGGTAGGGAGAGAATCAAAATTCAACTAGGATTTTCTTGTTTGAATTTCCCTTGAACCTTATCCACAAAAATCGATTCCTCTTAAGGTGGGATTCCTTTAACAAATTCGGTTTTTCTTGATAGATTTAGGATTTAAAATTCAAGTATGATTCAAACAAGATTTTCCTCTCTTTTATCCAAATCAAAATCGAATTTTCTCTTATAGATAAACCATAAAAAAATTCAAATCCTACATGGATTCTGATTCAAAATTTGAATTCAAATTTCAAAGTTCAAATTTTAAAATTCAAACTTCAAATTCAAATTTCAAATTCAAATTTCAAATTCAAAATTGAAATTTCAAATTTCAAATTTTAAATTTTAAATTTCAAAATTCAAATTTCAAACTCCACAAAAAGTTGTATTTCAAATTTTGTTCTCATGGATAATTTTCTACAACTCCAATTCAATCTCAAATAAAATCATGGCAACTTTATTTGGAGTTCGAATAATTATGTACTCTACTACCCAAAACAAAATCCGAATTCAATCGGAGAGAATCTTGTTCACCATTTTAATCCTATGTCAACACCATCCATGTATAATCAACTAGCCAATAAGCATACACAAATCAATTTGCCAACCATTAAAGAATTATGTGGAGCTAGTAGAGGGACCAATTGGACATATATAATCGGGCTCCCATGAATCCATATAGTCATCATTCTGTACCAAACAACTTAATCATATGATCACTAATTTCAGAGTCACATGACTATAAACCTGAAACTGAACTCCCAATTATATACCGTATTACGAAAGCCTGTGACAAGCTAATGTCCAATGACCTTGTCCTGTATGCAGGACCCTCATATGATATCCATGATCAGCCTTAGGTCAAAGTCCGTTTAATCCTACTGATCAGGCTATCTTAAAGTTCCATTATACTACCAAATAAGAAAATGATTATTCACCATACGTGAATAAGAAGTCATCTGCCCAGCAGACGACCCAAGGCCTTATCCATTTTCACATCCAGTATAATGCCTTTAAAAGGATACCTTTAATTCCTTAGAGCTATGATTCCAATATTTGTAAACAAACCCTTCATCGTATACAAGTTATACACCCAACGAACCAGTCTATAAGCTTACTACCTCTGAGACGCTTTAGCCATTGGAACATCAATGTACACAAGTCATATACATGAAGTAGTTCATTTACTCAGGATTAAGGTTATTGCATAATGAATGTCAAAAGCAGATTGATCCGCTCATAGCGGACTATGTAGATTAATCACGCTTTAGTCTTGGTCTAATATGTCACCACCAAGCAATATATCTATATCTCTACTTGGGAGTCTATGCTCCAAACAGTCAAGACAAACCGTCCTCACCATGGCTTTAGACAATATAATAGTCTTAACATGAGTTAGATGCTCGGTCTAACCCCATAGACTACAGACCTTAGTTTGGACCGCTTACTTTAGAACATTGTCTTCTTGCATACAAAAGTCTATTACATGCAACGTTCTAACAGTTTTAACACAAGCAGTCAGTGAGCTATATTTGCTTATATTTACTTTAACATGTAAATAGAATAAGGACAAATAATAATGTAATGAATAACCTTTATATTATAATTTTATTATCCAGTTCAAAATAAATACATAAAATGTCTCTAATGCTTAGGGTATTTCCTAACACATTCAACCTTTTTGATCACCCTATCTTATAAATCCATAATACACCTAAAAAGAGAATAATTATCCACCATATGTGAATAATAAGTCATCTGCAAACAAATGACCCAAAGCCTTGTCCGTTCTTATCAATTTAGTATAATGCCTTTAAGAGGATAACCTTAACTCTATATAAGAGTTATGATTCCTTATTTGTAAGCAATCCCTCCATCATATATGTACTGTGTATCCAACGAATCAATCCATTAGCTTGCTACATCTAAGATGCCCTAACCTTTGGAACATCAAAGCACACTAGACACATACATGAAACTGTTCATTTATTTAGGATTAAGGTTATTGCACAATGAATGTTAAAAGCAAATCGATCCACTAATAGTGAACTATGCAGATCATTCATGCTTTAGTCCCAGTCCAATATGTCACCATTAAGCCATATATCTATGTTTCTATTTAGGAGTCAATGCTCTAGACAGTTAAGATAAACCATCCCTTAGATTGGCCTTAGACAATATAATAGCCTTAACATGAGTTAGACACTCACTCTGACCACATAGACTACGGATTATGGATTTAGAACCACTTACTTTAGAATGTTGTCTTCTCACATATAAAAGATTATTGCATACAACATTCTAACAGATTAACACAAGTAGTCAATGAGTCATATTTGCTTATATTTACTTTAACATATAAATAGATTAAGGACTTTTAGCCTTGTTATGAATAACTTCAATAAATTTTATTAATTAGTTCAAAAATAGAATGAAATCTACTTTCCTGCATAGAGCACACCTAATAATCTTCCTCTTGCCCTAAGCTAGTAAATGTGCATGTTAAGCATTTCTATTGCCTCGACATACCTTTCAAATCTCCTAGCCATTAGAATCTTAGTAAAGGGATTAGCAATATTGTCCTCAAATGCGATCTTACATACATCTATTAGTATTTTTTCCACGTACTTTCTAATCATATGGTATTTCCGATCGATTTGTTTGGACCTCTTATAGTGCCTTGATTACTTTGTGTTGGCAATCACCGCATTATTATTATAATAAAGTGTGATAGGCTTGTCAATACCCAAAATAACCTCAAGGCCTCTTAGGAATTTGTGGAGTCAAATCGTTTCTTTAGATGTCTCGGTTGCAGTCACGTATTCAGCCTTTATCGTAGAGGCTACAGTGTAGCTTTGTTTCACGCTCCTCTATATAATGGCACCTCTTCTGAGTGAAAACATTGACCTTGAAGTCAATTTCCTAGAATCCCTACAAATTTGGAAGTCTAAGTCCGTGTATCCTACGAATATTAGATCCCCTTCAGAATATACTAGGATAATCCCTCGTTCTTTTTAGATACTTGAGTTTATGCTTCATGACTTGCCAATGCTTGGTTTCAGGATTTGCTTGATGTTAACTTACCATACCTATAGCAAAACAAATGTCATGACGGTGCAAACCATAGCGTACATGAGACTATCCATAGTAGATGCATAAGGGACTTTGCTCATCCATTCTTTTTCTTCCGATGTCTTAGGACAGTCATCCAATAAAATAGTGAAGCCCGAAAAAGTAGGTTGTAAACGTTTCTTGGCTTCTTACATTGCAAATTTATCAATTAATTTATCTATGTATGAAGCTTGGGATAGTGCTATCATTTTGTTATTTCAGTCTCTAAAGAGACAAATATCTAGAACATAATTAGCTTTTCCTAAGTCTTTCATACGAAATTGTTGGTATAGCCATAATTTAACTGATAATAAGTTCTCTACGTCATTCCTAATGAGTAGTATATCATTTAACATAGAGAACTTGAAGGACCACCTTGCCATCCTTTATACATTTATAAATAAAAGATTCATCAGCATTCTGTTTAAAACCAAAAATCATAATCACTTAATCAAACCTCTAGTTCTATGGGCGAGATGCTTACTTTAATCCATAGATCGATCTAAGCAACTTGTAAGCTTTTTGACTTTGGCCCCTTTTTTTATGAATCCGTCAGGTTGTATCATGTAGATACTTTCATAAAGATAACCATTCAAGAATGCAGTCTTGATGTCCATATGATAACTGGGAATCTTCAGATTCTCAGAGAGAATTAAAATTGTATGTATATAATAATTTTAATATATAAAATGTGAAAAAGTTGTAATTTAATACTATTGAGAATACTGTGAAAATGTTCTAATAGTATTAAAGAGTGTAAGTTCGGAGATGGAAAATCTTCCCAAACAGAAACGGGTGAAACGGTCCAAAAACGGAGCTAAAAACTCTAGAAAATGCACTGAAGTGCACTAAAAGACAAAATTTTATGGTAATAAATTCTAATCAAACGGAAGCAAAATAAGACAAACCGATCATACTAGTGGTGTTAGAAACTCACCTACGCGATTTCGATAAATTTCCGTTCGGTTTGACTTTTGGTCAAACGTTGACACGAATTAATTCATGAATTAATTAGATGATGTCACATGTGACATCATAAATGTGATGTAATAAATAAGAAATAAAAGCTTATTAAAGAAGTTAGTAGCATTAATGGCTAGGATTTAAGGGATCTTAGATCAATGGCCAAGATTAAGCCAAAATGGCTTGAAAAAAATTTAAGAAAAATGGGAAAAAGTGGACTCGGCCAAAAGGGAAAAAAATCAGCCCAAAATTTTTATTTTTACCCCAAAAATATTGCTAAAAAGTCCCTAGACAATTATCTAATTGTTGAGAAATTTTGCTAACAGGTCCTTCATCCTTTTGCCTATAAATAGGTGATGAAATTCTCTTGAAAAAAATGAGAAAATGCAGCCAAATTTCTGCCCCTTGAATCCTTGAGCTTCCCTCCCATTCCAAGCCAAAATTTGACAAATTTTCTTCACAAAATTAGCCTCTAAACCTAGTCTAAATTGCAAGGGATCAAGTTGATAAGATGAGCCACTAAAATTGAAGAATTTTTTTTATTGATTTTCGTCATGAAAACCGTGGCATGTTGGGTGTGGAAAAAATGATGAAAAATTGTTGAATTGTTTAGTGTTTATGATGGTTTGGTGTTCTAGTGATGAAAGCATGATTTAGAATCAAGAAACAAGCAATTTTGTTACATGTTTCCTACGAAATCCGTGTGCTTATGTGTGAAGAAAATGAGAAAATTTTGTGATGTATTTGATGAGGAAATGTTGATAAAAGACCATAGGAATAGAAGAAAATTTTTCTTATGGTTTTGAGCATGAAAACTGTGGCATTTAAAGGCTAGGTTGGAATGAAAATTTCTTAGGTTTTAATGTTGAAATATACATTACAAATCCTAAGAATGTATGGTGTTAAATAAGACTTGTGATGGAAAAATTCTTGGTGTTGACTACCATGAAAAACTGTGGCCTATGATTGAGAAAAATGATGAAATTTGTGTTGAGAATGAAATGATGGATAAGGTGGAAAATTTTTACATAAAGTTTGGTAACTTTGCATAAAATAAGCCTCTGGTATAGTACGTGGCAGGTACAAAGGTTGTAAAGCATGCCTAATGCTGTGGAAACCTCAAAATATAAGTAGAAATGCTGCCGAGATTTCTAAAATGGCATAAGGCCATTTCAGGAAACAAGGGGTAAAAATATAGGCTCGGAAATGAAACCGAGACCCCTAGATATGTTAGAACCGATAACAGAAAATGGAACCCAAAAAGGAATAGTACAACGACCCTCTAGTGTCTAAAATACCCAGAATGAGAAAAATTGACGTTAGGGGTATTTTAGGAAATGAGGGGGAAAATTTATGGATGTGATAGAAAACCGAGCCCCTTGGGAACCAAGGCTCAGGAATGGGATGACAAACATTTCAGAAGTAGTGAAATACCCATTTGAAGCTCTGAAATGCTAGAAAAACGAGAAACGACCCTAGGTGTCGGATGAATAGTATCTGAGGGTCGAGTGAGGAAAAGTTATCGATTTTGCAACAAATAATACTGTAAAAATATATTAAAGTCTAAGGAATATTATTTTATGATATTTGGGCTTAGAAAATCCCTGAAAAATAATAGAACGGAATTTTTACAGTCCCGAAACCTGTTCGGAGTAAAATGGTCAGTTTGACCAAACATTTTTGAAAGGTTCAGAAAGGACCGTAAAGGGTCTAGAATACTTTAAATAAGATTCTAGAGGCCATAATTAAGATTTTAAAATTAAAAATCTAAAATTTATAAAGTACACGGGCGTGTACTATGGGACACAGTCGTGTAGTGTAAACCCGAGAGGTACACAGGCTTAGACACGGGCGTGTTGCAAGCCGTGTACCACAAAAAGAGATGAAATGTGTTTAAGTTAATCACAAAATGAATATATCCAAAGTGATAATTAATGATGGGAATTAACAGACAATACTTTGTCTGTAGGGACCCAAACTAGAGAAGATAACAAAACCGTGGAGGATTTTTGAAGGTGGACATTATTGCAGTTGTGGTAAGTTCAAGCATTTTCATGTCCACAACATGAAATACGGTGATATTAATTATGTACTAATTGTACATTAGCTGTTAAATCCTACGGGCACCAAGGTCTATATAGACTAAACACACCCAGAGACATGATAAAGTGAGATGTGTACTATGGGTACACTATGAAAAGAGTATGATTAAATTTAATACACACCCTTAAAAGAAAGAATGTGTAAGGCCTATGGGTAATAAGGGTTCCTGACTTTGAAGTGATAATTAATGCCACCCAGTCAGAACTATAATTGAAAAATGGTAATGAAACCATATTTCACATACCGGCCTCCAATAATAACGTGGAGGTTTACAAGTCCTACGGAGACACAAGAACCGCTTCGGGCGATGATGGACTAGGGAGAATTAGCCTCAGGGTTGCTCCCAAGGCCCCTCACAGTCAGTGCACGCAAGAAAATGGTACAAGATCAAAATGAGCTCAAATCTAGAACATAATCAAAGATAATGATCAAAATATGATGAAAGCCATAATTGAACATAATTGAGCCTAACCAACACTAACGTTAAGTGTAGTGAGCTCGGTTAGGATGACATGAATAGTAACAGTTAGAGTCAAAGTTGCTATTCACTAATCAAGAGTTAATGTTATTGTTCATGAGTGAATAGTCTATTCATGGATGAATAATACTATTCATAGGAAATTTTATTTTTAATGTTTTTGAATCTGTGTGATTCATAGTATGTATGTTTGAACTTACTGAGCCTGTTAGCTCACCAGTTTGCTCATGTTACAGGTTAAAAACTGTCTTGTAGAACACCCAGATGGCGACAGGATACGCGGTGCCAATAGGATAGGGAATCCACTATGGATTATGGTCCTACTACCAGTATTCCACTGAGCATCAAAGAGTGAATTGAAGAGAATGTATTTTGAAAAACAAAGTTGAGATTATGTATTTTTGTAAATACTGTACTGTATTGTAAAAAGAGAACTAAAAGTTTAGTTTAAATTTTATATGGCTTTCATACTTAGTTTTCATGTGAGGAAAGTATTTAAAAAAAAATATGGGCGAAAATTTTGGGCCCTGTCAAATGAGAGATTTAAAGTAAAAGTATTTTTAAATGACAACGAGGTGCACGGGCTGTCTCGGTCGATGATGGAGTCGAATCGCGACGGTTTCTCATGGCTGAGGTCGAGGGCATCACGGGTTAGTATCAGAGTAGTTGACCATATCCCTATTGGCACAAAACGCAGCCTGCTCGTCAATCCAAGTAAGTTAGCTTTCTTTAAGTTAGTTAACTTTTTGTTTATATAAGGTTTTATATTTTGTAGGATATAAGATGACTAGACCACTGTATGTACGACCCCATCCGTATAGGCCGAGAGGACCGATCTGGGTATGGACCAGGCCTGTGATTAGGCCATCCATGACTCAGCGATCGATATATCGACCGCCTACCCCTGAGCCGCGAACGCCACAGGTTAGAGCACTGGCACTGATTCAAGTACCACCTCCTCGACCGGTAGTTAATCCACCAGTCGCTATAGATATTCTAGTGGTTGGGGGACGAGGCCACGTAGGGGCCAGAGTGTCAGTACAAGCAGTACACGCTTTCTGAGGTAGTCATCCACCCACCTTCGAGGGAGGTCAACAGGGGATTTCTACCCATGATTGGCTGCATGATGTGGAGATGATCATGTGCCAATGTGACATTGATGAAGACTACTGGGTCCTATTAGCAGTTGGCACTTTTCATGAGGATACATGAATGTATTGGGAGTATTGCGACCATAACATGCTGTTAGGACTCGATTGGGCTGAGTTCAAACGCATCATGATTCAGCAGTTCCCACTAAAGAGTCCAGTACCGGTTCCAAACCCTCCAGAGAGTAGGGTAGTGACACCGTCACCGGCTATGCCCAGATATACCGATGTTGGAGAGTTTGTTCTCTGGGCAGAGAGATTGCAGATGTTGCTAAGAGATACTATTTTCACTTATACAGTATGGTTTGAGGAGAACGTCGTGAGGAGATGTCCCATGTCCAACCTTACTGACGAGGATTTTTGTGACATATTCTGAAAAGGGCTTACGATAGACTTACGTCAAAGGGTAACCCCTCTATATCCTACTACGCTACGAGAGTTTATAGTTACGGTAGCTAAAGTAGAGGAAGAACTAATGATGAAGCGCATGGTGCATAAGAGACATGAATAACTATTGCAAAAGGCAATGCTAGAACGTTTGTATGGATCGAGACCTATGGCAAATGACCACGAAGTTGGCCCATCGAGGTGACGAGAGGGTATGAGTCCCACTGAAGGATCAACGTCATCCGGGACCAGAAATGGTTCGGATGAGGATGAAGAGGATCCAGAGGAATTTTCGATAGTTCTGGACCTACCTCAACCAGGGGATTAGATGTAAAAACATATAAGATGTATAAATGTATATGTCTGTATATTTACATGTATGACTGTATTGAAAGGCTGTTTTGAGAAAGGGCCTTCGAGTTGATATGTGTATATGAAAATTTTGAAATGAAATAACATGAAATTTTGATATGTCAAAATGATGAGATGTTTGAAATTATATGATAATCGAAACTATTTTTACTTATATTGTCAAAATATGTTTGTTGAAAATCTAACAATTGATTTTCATGCGATTATAAGGAAATAGAAAAGATGGTGAACCCACGAAACCTGTGAAATATGAGAAGGCATCCTGTCCTTTCAGAAAGAGTAGATGAATTAGAAGCTATGATAGAAGCTCAGATGAAAGAAAATGCTAAGCTGAGACAGAGACTAGAGCAGATGGAATAGAGGCAAGGCCAAGATGAAGGCCAAACCTCTTAGATGGCTGCACCTAAACAGGAAGTGCCTCCAGTTGTACCTAAAATAGTAATAGAACCCTAACAGCAACCCCGAGTAAATCAGGAACCATTATATGAAAGATTTCAACGGATGAAGCCGTCAGAATTCGAGGGCTCTAAAAACCCACTCGAAGTAAAGGAGTGGTTGTCTTTACTCCATATGATTATGGAATTTATGAATCTGAATGATCAAGAAAGAATAATGTATGTATCTTTTGTATTGAAGAAAGATGCAAGATTTTGGTGGCATACTGTCAAGTTAAGAAGGAACATGGCTACAATGTCATGGGTGGACTTCTTAAAGGAATTCAATTATAAGTACTATGGTCCTCCATTGCTGCGACTCCAACAAAGGGACTTTATAGAATTGAGACAGGGAAATATGACAGTGAATGAGGTCTGTCAGAAGTTTGACCAGCTATCCCACCTATATCCATATGTTATCCCTATTAAAAGGGAAAAAATCCAAAAGATGTTAGGAATGTTCAGACCTGACATCGCAGCATTAGTGGATAGTGGGTTAACGCCACCCAGTACTGTAGCAGACTGTGTTAGTCAAGCTTTGAGAGTCCAGTATCACTTAGCTCGATAGAGGGAAGAAAAGGAGAAGATTTGGGATACCAAGAAAAAGGAGAAAGTTTTGGCAAAAGCTGTACAAGTGGGGTCCCAAGTTGGACAGGGAAGAAAACCGAATCAGAACGCTAAGGCTGGACAATCAAGTACGTCTAGCCAACAACCTCAAGGAAAGAGGAAAGGGAATAATTTCTAAACAATGCTTTAGCTATTGTTCGTGACTATGTTGTATGTGGAAGAAGGCATTTAGGCCGATGTAAACTTGCACCAAATGCCTATTTTTAGTGTGGAAAAGAAGGCTATTTTGCCATGAATTGTCCTGAGAATAGGCAAAATATGCAGGGAATGTTTCAGTCATAGCAGCAATTTCCCCAGGCACATGCACTACAGGCAAAGATTGAAGGCCCTTCATCTTCAGAGGCGTAGGAAAGAATGGACCGCTTACCTCGTGAAGATGCTCGAGTTATGGTCTATACCAAGGAAGATGCGGAAGCCGAGACGTCCAATATAGTGATAGGTCAGCTTTCTGTCGCTAATCATTTGGCATCTATTTTATTTGATTCTGGAGCTACGTATTCGTTTATTTCATACGAATTTGCAAAAAAGATAGGATATCCTAAAGACAATATGGGTATGACGTTTAGAACGATTCTATCCTCGGGAGAAGTATTGATGTCCAATTATTGGTTGCCTCATGTATCAATAATTATGGCAAATAAAGAGCTATATGCAGAATTGATCATAATGGAGCTCGCTGATTACGACTTAATACTAGGAATGGATTTCCTAAGGAAGTACCAAGCCACGAGCAATTGTCGGGAGCGGAAGATAATGTTCCAACCCGACCAAGAAGATGGATTTGAATATGTCAGTTTATTGCATAAATTGAGGAAGATGATGATCAACTTGATGAAAGCAAGAAGGCTAATGTCTAGCAGCTATGTTAGATATTTAGCATACATAGTAGATGTGACGGAGGAACAGAAGCTTCAACCTAAAGATGTTCCCATTATGAACAAGTTCCTCGATATCTTCCTAGAAGAATTACCAGGATTGCTGCCTGAACGAGAAATCTCTTTTAAGATTGAATTGATGCCAGGAATTGCACCTATCTCAGAGGCACCGTACCGGATGGCACCGGTGGAGTTGAAGGAGCTAGAAGACCAACTAAAAGAACTTATTGACAAAGGATTCATCCATCTGAGCTATTCCTCATGGGGTGCTCTTGTGTTGTTTGTCAAGAAGGATGGTGCATTTCGTATATGTATAGGTTACTAGGAGTTATATAAGGTCACGATCAAGAATAAGTATTCGTTACCTAGAATTGACAACCTGTTCGATCAACTTAAAGGTGCAGCAGTATTTTCTAAGATCGATCTACGATTAGAATATCATCAGCTGTGGATCAAGGTGAGTGATATTCCAAAGATAGCGTTTAGGACTCATTACGGTCATTACGAATTTCTGGTGATGCCATTTGGGTTAACAAATGCATTAGCTGCATTCATGGACCTAATGAACTGAGTCTTCATGGAATTTCTAGATAAGTTTGTCATTGTGTTTATCGATGATATACTTTTATATTCAAAGACTCATGAGGAGTATAAAGAACACCTGCAGATCATTCTTCAGACGATAAGGAAGCATCAATTCTATGCAAAATTCTCTAAGTGTAAATTTTGTCTTGATAAAGTACATTTTCTCGGACACATGGTTTCCAAGGAAGGAATCGTCGTGGATCCTGCTAAAGTAGAGGCAATCAACGAATGGTCCACACCTAAGAATGTGATTGAAATACGAAGATTCTTGGGTTTAGCTAGCTATTATAGAAGATTGGTAGAGGGATTTGCATAACTCACTACACCTCTCAGGGCTTTGATGCACAAGGAGAGGAGATACGAGTAGACTGAAGAGTGCGAAAAGAGCTTCCAAGAGCTGAAAAAGCGACTAACGAGCACACCAATCCTTATATTTTCTACTGAAGGGGAGATGTTTGTGATTTATAGTGATACGTCAAAGATGGGATTAGGAGTTATCCTGATGTAAGGCAATAAGGTGATAGCATATGCCTCGCATTAATTAAAGGACCATGAGAAAAATTATCCTACACATGATCTGGAACTTGCCACAGTAGTGTTCACACTAAAGATTTGGTGACCTATTTATATGGAGCTCAGTGTTAGATTTATACTGACCACCAGAGTTTAAAGTACTTCTTCACATAGAAGGAGTTGAATATGTGGCAAAGGAGATGGTTGGAACTAGTAAAGGATTATGATTGCGAAATCCTCTACCATCCCGAAAAAGCCAATCGTGTTGCAGATGCATTAAGTAGAAAATCTGCTATTTCGCAGCAACTGCCGATTAGAAAATTTCCAAGACCATTGCAGCAGGAAATCAACGCATTAAAGATGGAACTGATATCTGGAAGATTGGCTGCACTTTAATTGGAATCATCATTATTCGAGGACATTAGAGAGGCTCAAAAGTGAGATCCTAATCTAGTAAGTCCTTAGGAAGGAGTGCCTAAAGATGGATTAATCTTACATTAGGAAGAATTCATGTTCCCAATGATGAAAGATTAAGAAGGTGAATTATGGAAGAAACCCATGAAATGCCATATTCAGTACATCCCGGAGTTAGTAAGATGTAATTACAATTCTGATGGAAAGGGATGAAGAAAGACATTGTTGAATTTGTGAGTAGATGTATGATGTGTCAAAAAGTTAAGGCTGAACACCGACATCCAAGCGGAAAATTAGAGTCGATAGTGATTCTCGAATGGAAATGGGAACATATTATGATGGACTTTGTTGTAGGATTGCAAAAAACCCAAGAAGGCTATAACGCTATTTGGGTTATTGTTGACAGATTAACAAAAACGACAAGGTTCATAGTAGTGAAAATGACTTTTTCACTGGAAAAGTTGGCAAACCTTTATGTTAACCACATCGTTAGGTTACATGGAGTTCCTAAGTCCATTGTATCACATCATGATGCACGATTCACTTCAAATTTCTAGAAATACGTGTAAGAAGCCATGGGAATGGAAGTATGTCTGAGTATGGCATTTCATCCACAGATGGATGGGCAATCAGAACGGATGATCCAAACACCAAAAGACATGTTTTGTGCGTGTACAATAGATTTCCTAGGAAGCTGGAATGAGAAACTTCCATTAGGAGAGTTTTCATACAACAATAGCTATCAAGCTTCTATAGGTATGGCACCCTATGAAGCTTTATATGAAAGGAAGTGTAGATCACCTATCCACTGGTATGATCTACAAGAAAAGCAGCTGCACACGACAGATTTTGTGTAAGAAACAACTGATGTAGTTGCAAAGATACAATGACGAATGAAGATTGCACAGAGCCGACAGAAGAGCTATGCGGATAAATGATGAAGATCCCTAGAGTTTAACAAAGGGGATTTTCTATTTTTAAGGGTTTCACCGATGAAAGGAATAATGCATTTCAGTAAAAAAGAGAAATTGAGTTCAAGATATATTGGACCATTTGAAATTATCGAACGCATTGGAAAGGTTACCTATAAATTGGCATTACCTCCAGAGATGTCGGCAGTGAATAATGTGTTTCATGTGTCAATGTTACGGAAGTACATATCGGATCTGTCCCATGTACTAAAATATGAACTGATCCAGATTCAAGAAGATGTAACGTATGAAGAGAGGCCCATACAAATTTTGGCAAGAGAGGAAAAATTGTTAAGGAACAAGACGATCTCATTAGTCAAAGTGCTGTGGAAAAATCACAACATCGAAGGGGCTACATGGGAACGCGAAGATAAAATTAAAAAATTGTACCCCCACTTGTTCTAAATTTTTGAGGACGAAAATTTTATAAGGAGGGGTGAATGTGATAACTTGGAATTTTCAAATTCTCAGAGAGAATTAAAATTGTATGTATATAACATTTTTAATGTATAAAATGTGAAAAAAATTGTGTTTTAATACTATTTAGAATACTGTGAAAATGTTCTAATAGTGTTAAAGAGTGTAAGTTTGGAGATGGAAAATCTTTTCGAACAGAAACGGGTGAGACAGTCTAAAAATGGAGCCAAAAACCCTGGAGAGTGCACCGAAGTGCACTAAAAGACAAAATTTTACGATAATGAATTCTGATCAAACGAAAGAAAAATAAGGCAAACCGATTGCACCGGAAACATCAGAAACTCGCCTACGTGATTTCGATAAATTTCCATTCAGTTTGACTTTCAGGCAAATGTTGACCACGAATTAATTCATGAATTAATTAGATGATGTCACATGTGACATCATAAATGTGATGTAATAAATGAGAAATAAAAGCTTATTAAAGAAGTTAGGTAGCATTAATGGCTAGGATTTAAGAGACTTGGATCAATGGCCAAGATTAAGCCAAAATGGCTTGAAAAAAATTTAAGAAAATGGGAAAAAGAGGGCTCGACCAAAAGGGAAAAAAATCAGCCCAAAATTTTTATTTTGACCCCAAAAATTTTGCTAAAAAGTCCCAAGACAATTAATTAATTGTTGGGAAATTTTGCTAAGAGGTCCTTCATCCTTTTGCCTATAAATATGAGATGAAATTCACTTGAAAAAAATGAGAAAATGCAGCCAAATTTCTGTCCCTTGAATATGTGAGCTTCCCTCCCATTCCAAGCCAAAATTTGACAAATTTTCTTCACAAAATTAGCCTCCAAACCTAGTCCAAGTTGCAAAGGATCAAGTTAATAAGGTGAGCCACTAAATGGAAGAATTTTTCATTGATTTTCTTCATGAAAACCGTGGCATGTTGGGTGTGAAAAAAATGATGAAAAATTGTTGAATTGTTTAGTGTTTATGATGGTTTGGTGTTCTAGTGATGAAAACATGATTTAGAATCAAGAAATAAGCAATTTTGTTGCATGTTTCCTATGAAATCCATGGGCTTATGTGTGAAGAAAATGAGAAAATTTTGTGATGTATTTGATGAGGAAATGTTGATAAAAGACCATAGGAATAGAAGAAAATTTTTCTTATGGTTTTGAGCATGAAAACTGTGACATGTAAAGGCTAGGCTGGAATGAAAATTTCTTAGGTTTTAATGTTGAAATATACATTAGAAATCCTAAGAATGTATGGTGTTAAATAAGACTTGTGATGGAAAAATTCTTGGTGTAGATTACGATGAAAAATCGTGGCCTATGATTGAGAAAAATGATGAAATTTGTGTTGCGAATGAAATGATGGATAATGTGGAAAATTTTTACGTAAAGTTTGGTAACTTTACGTAAAATAGGCCTCTGGTATAGTACGTGGCAGGTACAAAGGTTTTGAGGCGTACCTAATGTCGAAGAAACCTAAAAATATAAGCAGAATTACTGCCGAAATTTCTAAAATGGCATAAGGGCATTTTGGGAAACGAGGGGTAAAAATATAGACTCGGAAATGAAACCAAGACCCCTAGGTATGTTAGAACTGATAATGGAAAATGGAACCTAAAAAGGAATAGTACAACGACCCTCTATTGTCTAAAATACCCGGAACGGGAAAAATTGACGTTAGGGGTATTTTAGGAAACGAGGGGAAAAATTTATAGACAGGATCGAAAACCGAGCCCCTCGGGAACCAAGGCTCGGGAACAGGATGACAAACATTGTAGGAGTAGTGAAATACCCATTTGAGGCTCCGATATACTAGAAAAACGAGAAACGACCCTAGGTGTCAGATGAATAGTACTCGAGGGTTGGGTAGGGAAAAGTTACTAGTTTTGTAGCAAATAATGCTGTAAAAATATATTAAAGCATAAGGAATATTATTTTATGACATTTGGGCTTAGAAAATCCCGAAAAAATAATAGAACGGAATTTTTACGGTCACGAAACCAGCTAGGGGTAAAATGATCATTTTGACCAAACATTTCCGAAAGGCTCAAAAAGGATCATAAAGGATCTAGAATGCTTTAAATAAGATTCTAGAGGCCATAATTAAGATTTTAAAGTTAAAAATCTAAAATTTATAAAGTACACAGGCGTGTACTATGGGACACAGTCGTATAGTGTAAACCCGAGAGGTACACGGGCTTGGACACGGGCGTGTTGCAAGCCGTGTACCACAAAAAGAGATGAAATGTGTTGTAAAGTTAATCACAAAATGAATATATCCAAAGTGATAATTAATGATGGGACTTAACAGACAATACTTTATCTGTAGGGACCCAAACTAGAGAAGATAACAAAACTGCGGAGGATTTTCGAAGGTGGACATTATCGCAGTTGTGGTAAGTTCAAGCATTTTCATGACTGCAATATGAAATACGGTGATATTAATTATGTACTAATTGTACATTAGCTATTAAGTCCTGCGAGTCCTAGGCTGTATATAGACTAACACACCCAGAGATATGATAAAGTGAGATGTGTACTGTGGGTGCACTATGAAAAGAGTGTGATCATATTTAATACACACCTGATTACGCCCAAATTGTAAAAAAATAAAGCGGTTAGTTATAGTACAATTAGGACGGTCGATCCCACAAGGAGGTGAATTGTGACACCCCCCGCCTCATGCAGGAGATGTCACTGAAACTTTGCTTCTTTTTTAAAACATTACTTAATATATTGCGAAATTTTTTTTTTTAAAACCATCAGTATCCGTAGTAATACAACTTTCAAAAACTAAGTTATCGTAAATGGAAACGATTTCATACTACTTGTACATAATAATATCATATTGTATCGAAATGATTAAAATCAAACATAACAGCTTACTTTATACAATATCATACAATTGTACTTTTCTTTTTCCTTTTCTTTTTCTTTGCGAAATTAGCTTGGCAGGTCCATAACCTTGTATCATGACCCCCGCACCTCATTCCTACAGTCCAATTCATACTCTGTGGCTCAGGTTACAGGTTGTTTACCTCGATTACCTGAACACGAACAAACTGGTGAGGTACATGCCTAGTAAGTTCAGGCATAACATTTAAAATAATAAACATCACAATGCAACTCTACAAATATGCATGGAGTTCATTATGCTCAAATTACATTTTACATTGTTCATTTACTATGTCTATAGGCCCGTTTTGGTCGTACCTTAAGCGCACTGTAAGAAAGGCCTGGGAGCGACCCTGACTCTCCCTCATCTATGGTATGTATTCTGCTTCGACATAAAGTAACCTCCCCTTGCGAGAAGCTGGTACGCCAAAACATTAGATTTTCATTACCCTGTTGTTTACTGTGCAATGCTACTTACTATGACATCTTCACTGTTCCAGTGTACATATTTATAATTCATGTACTCAATGTTATGCCCATTCAGTCCAAAATACTGTTTAAAACTTTTCATCCACGCACTCAACCATTGGGGCGTGATTGGGACTCAAAATGAGGTACAAAACTTTAATTATACATTTTTGGAACAGTTGGAGCGCCTGGCACTCATCCCCGAGCACCTGGCCCTTCATCTTATTTTTCTGAAAATTTTGGATAGAACCTTTAGTGCCTCGGCGCTCCCCTTGCAGTGCCTGACGCTTTTAAAAATCCAGTGCAAGCGCCTGGTGCTTCCACCAATTTTTACACTAGCGCTTGGCGCTCCTACTGGATTTTTGACACCAAATTTTGACCGAGAGCTCAGCGCCTTGGCCAATGCCTGGCACTTGGCTCCGGCTAAAATGAGTTTTAAACACATTTTGACACCAAAGCCATTTCATATACTTACAAACAACCTTAAGACATGTTTAATGCATTCTAGGGTCAAAATCCATAAAACATCATCATGTACACATAACACATTAATGCATACTCGTATACTTGTCAATTTAGGTGTTTTAACGAGTTCACAACAACATATAACTTTTCTAGCCAAAGAAATTAGGCTATAACATAAATTGAAGTTTCAAAATCAATGTAGGGTTCCAGTTGTTCATGTCTAGACATTTAAATGCCAGAACTTACTAGAAATCTGCTAATATTTCCCTAGACTGATCTCTTGGTTTCCTTTCCTTGGTTTCTAGTCGTTGCCCTATAACGAAACAGTTCGACATTCAGTGAAATGTTTATAGGTCAACACTAGAACATTTAAACATTTTCTTATATACATTATCACCCTTAAACCCTTTGCCACAGTTATAAGTCCGAAAATTTTGGCATTATAACGGCTTATATCCTTATTTTTTTACTGTGCCAAAACGACTTAAATTGCGTTATTGGACATAGTTTTCATTATAAACCTGCTCAAAATCCCTGTACACAATGCAAATTCATTCCCATGCATTCCATATAACACAACTTTCACTTCTTTTTTTTTTTCAAACTTAGGGTTTTTGTTCACAACCCTAATTTTTCTTTGTCTTTCTTTCTTTCAACACCTATATACAATACCATTTTATTTCCTAATTCACAATACCAATCCATTATCATTCCATAAGGGTTTTCAACCCTCTTTTCATGTCAAATTCCCCCCCCCCCCCCCATGTAACACATTTGTTTTCAAAAACTATCCCCACAAACACTTCAAAAACAAGCTTAAAACCTTACTTGAGCTTTAGGGTGAAGACTCTTCAAGATGAAGTTTTCTCACACTTTTTCTTCAAAATTTGCAAGTTTTGAAAATTTAGAATTTTTGGTGGTTTTGGGAACGTGGAGAAGATGAAGAGCAGGGGAAATGGTGTTTTTTTGCTGTGGGGGACGTGAGAAATCAGAAGAAAAACCTTATAAAAATCCTTAGGGACCATTTTGTAATTTTTGAATATTTTAAGGTCAAAATGAAAATTTCTTGGGGTATTTTTGTAAAATTTTTGGGACTTTTTCAGCTGAAATACAACTATTCCACCCCCTCTTCCACGTGCATGGTCAGCCATGCTTTGCATTAAATGTAAAATTTCTTTCTTAATTGAATTTTGAAAGAAATTTTAAAAATTTACTATTTTTGGTGACCCTTAGATCAAAATGAAGATGTGATCTCATCCATTGATTCTTATATTAATAAGAAAATATTATTTGTTTATATAGTATAGGTTTTTCTTTAATTATAGTATAATTTTTATCTGTCGAAAATTTGACCGAAAAGCTATACTGGCCAAATTTTGCAGTTTATCTCTCAAAATGCTATTAAAGCCTTTCAATGCATTTCTATCATCTAAAACACTCCATAAACTGTGACGCCTTAAATTTTATTTAAGGGTCAATATATAATTTAAATAAAATTAGTGTGCCAAAAATTAATTTAAAAATCTTTTGGAAACCCTAGGTTGGTTTCCTAGTCAAATTCCGCTCAAAAAGTCAACAATTTGAACTTCAAAAAGAAACCCTAAAACATTCGGCCATCACTTGGGATTTTAAATTAAAATTTAAATTCCACAAATCCAAGAAGGATTCAAATTCAAATTTCATTCCTTAGATATAAAGAAAAAATTCGGCCATAAAGTGTAGGAAATAAAGGAGATTTTATTTGAATTAAAAGCTAGGTTAAAACTCAATTAAAATTCAAATTATTTTTCCTTAAAAACTAAGGGATAATTTTCGGCCACTTAAGGGGAAATAAGAGAGAAAACCCTAGCCTCAAAACAGCACAAAAACTTTCCCTTTTGCCCCTTAAAATTTTCAGCCAAACAAGGAAGAGAAAGGGAAAGAAAAACCTAGTATAAAAACCCCCTTTTAACTCTCATTCACCCCTCCTTTCACCCTCAAAATTTCGGCCAGCTTTCCCCTCTCCCCTCTCTGAATTTTCTCTCCCAAAACACACCCAAAACAGCAAACAAAACCTACCAAAAGGCAGCTCAAAGATTCAACAACTTTTGAGACAAAAACAAGGTGAGAAATCAAACTTTTTCCTTCCTTCTCCTTTTGATTTTAAATCCGAAATTTATATGGTTTTCTCCACTATTTCCATACTGTTTTGAAGACTCCAATACTCACACAAATTCAGCCAAAAGGAAGACCAAGCATAAAAAATAGGGCAGCATAAACAAGGTGTGATTTTTCTCTCAAACCCTAAAATTTTGCCTCATTGATCCCCTTTTCAAAAACCCTATTATCATATGTGTAAGATTTTATGATTTTGTCAATTTGATTCTTGGGTTGTGTTAATGACATATAAATAAGGTATTCCACAAAATTTCGTGATCTTTGGATGAAAATTGAATTGGTTTGAGGCTAATCGAAATTCGGACACAGAAAAACGGAAATCTGGAAAATTACCATATGAACAGTAAATTTGTGTCAGCCATAACTTGAGTTTTAAAAAATATTTTTGAGTGATTCTTGAGCCTAAAATTAAATTCAAGATGTCCCCTAAATGCCTGAAAAATTTCAGAACCAAAATCCTCTGTTTGCCCAGTCAAAATATTTTTCTAAGATAGGCGGACAGAACTGCCAGGTTTTGAACCGAAACTGAAACCCAGATTTTTATGCCTGAAAACAACCCTCGGTTTTTGGCCTAGTTGAATGACCAAACGATGTCCAAAAATTATAAAAATTATATGGAATTAAAGCTACGGATGTCTAGTTTAACATATTAAAAATTTATAATTTTTGGTATTAAAAATGAATTGATATTGATTTTACAATCAGCCTAGGTCAGTCTGCCATGACCAGAAATATCTTAACTTAGAGTTTTTTTCAAAAATTTTAAATCCCAAATGTTTATTACACGTTTTGAAATCTTTTGTGGCATACTAAAATGATTGGATGATTATGTCTAGACCTAGACTGATCATATGTTTGATTATAGGAATTATTTGACGTTCTTGCTTGATTGGTGGATCACATTATCGCAACGCTTGTGCAAAAATTGAGGTAGGACGTTCAAGCCTTTTCTGGGAGTAGTCAAGTGTTTTAAATTCCCCTGTTTTATTGATGGCATGCTGTTTTCGATTTATGAAATTATTATACTATTTTTGATGAAATAAACGCATACAACGTATTTTGTAATAAATGTGTATTTTAAAGAATGTTTTGATTAATGACATAATATAACTTGGTAAATACCATCTTTTGAATAATCCGGTGAACATAATTGAGCTCTAGTTCACGATCATTGTAAATGATGCGTGCGTCCCGAAGTTGATGCCATGGGGGAAGGTCCCTAAACCTGCACAGGGCCGTTCAGCTTATTTAGACCGTAACGAGATGATCTAGGATAATTCAAATTCGAGGCGCGTATATTATAGCTATGACAAGTCCTCACTCATAATATGATGGTTTGTTTTAATGATTTATTATTTTAATATTGGGGCACGTATATTGCAGCTACGCTAAGTCCTCAGCAGAATAAAACTTGCATTAAAAATGTTTTTCACGAAATTGTCGATTATTTTTTTTTATGATTATTATGCCATGTATTTTTTTTAAATTGTTGATTATTTTTGGAAACGGATATTATGCCATATTTTTAGATATTATCTGTTAACCCACCTTTGTTTCAGTCCTACTGAGCCAGCGCTCACGTCCCTTTTCTTTGTGATTTCGAAATGACTACTTCCAGGTGCGGGAGGTAGCAGTTCCGAAAATCGTTGAGATATCCGTTACTACCGAAGATGATGCTATCCGTTTTCTCCATCTTCTTCTTTCTGTTTCTCGTTCTGATGTAATGAGACTTTAAGTTTGTACTTTATTTCACGTTATTTAACTTTCATGCTTGGGAATATTTTATGGTTGGTAATTTCTTTTGAAAACCGATTTTGTGTTTGATTTCCACATTAAAAAGCATTTATTTTCTCCTTTATTTTATTATGTGGTTATGATGCTACTTTATATATAATTAGGCTTAGCTAAATTATAATGTTGACTCACTTTTCGTAATAAATGTTTTTCCTTAGATCTCGGGTTGATATTATGATTTGGTTGCCGTGTCACGTGTCTAACTTTTGGGCTGTGACATAAACCCTAGATATTTCATTATTTTCCATATGGAGTCTATGGTTGTCATATTTTAAGTCTCAGTAAATTTTTGTTTATCGATACCAAAAATGCACTTTCTGAGGCATTTTGATTCAAAAATCGTTACATTCATTATCATAAAACACTTATAAACTCTAATAAATCATCATCAAAATAAAATTTATATATATTTACATCATACTAATATATATGAATTTCTACTATACATTGATCCCGAGAACGGTAGAAAATCTCGGTTGTTACATGAATAAAACAAACAAAAGAGATTAATATAACACAAGTGTTAGAGAGATACGCAATTAAACAAGAAAATAAAGAAAGTGTTTTTATGGTTTTAGAGCAATTAGATTGAAAGATAATGCAATTTGAAGGAGAAAATTCAATAGTTAAAAATGGTAAGACATCGAGAATCCCCTATATGCTTCGTTCACCTATTTGAATTTTGATTCATAATTTGACTCAATTGAAAGCTTTACATTCCAAACAACCAATCATAATATAAGATTTGAAGAATTTGTGAATTAAATGTATTCGAGTAAATAAAATTCTTACGTTAAGTGCTAAGAAATATTGTCTTATAAGAAATCTAAAATCGACAATATGCCACCGACGATAATGCAGTAAAAGACTACTTATAAAACTATGTTTATCAATATATTCTACATACAACAATCACATAAAAAAAGCTTGACTGAATTTATATAAAAGTTGTCAACAAAATATATTGATGTAAGATATAAAAGAGATGAAAGAAAATTGATTACTCAAATATATAAGCATTACAAACCATAGAGAATCAAAACCCAAATAAGCTCACTACACATATAGGATCATCTCTAGCCTCACCCAAAAACTCTAGCCTAACTTGCAAAACATTCTCACAATATTCTAGAGAGAAAATATGAGAATGAAAGCAAGGCAAAAATGAGAGAGACAAAGTGTATCCCCCTCCCCCTCTAAAACTCTCCAAGAATGCCCCCTTTTATAAGCATAATTTTGCACTATTCCACCTAACTTTCACATAATTTTTTAAACTACTATAGTATTCGGTGCCCAGGCAACATAATTTTCAAACACGCTATAGTATTCGGTACTACACAACACAAATTTTCAAACTTGCTACAATGTTACAGTATCGGTGCATGCTTGCTACAGTAATGGTAAAGTGTCACGTGCTTGCTACAGTGCTACAATAATCGGTGCATGCTTGCAACGATTCTGCTACAGTGTTCGCGTGCTTGCTACAATCTGCTACAATGTCGTATGCTTGTCCACAGTGTCGGCATGCTTACTACAGTGTCCATGCACATTGCTATAGTGCTGCTACAGTAGTACATTAGCTCCAATCCAGTGTGTGAAATTAGGAAGGATCCAGTGCTATAGAATGCATGATGAGCTTGGTTTTTACAGTTTCCTGACATGAATAGTGATGCCTTCTTTGATACTACAGAAAAACAAAGTGCTAAAATTAGATATTTCCAAAATAAAATGTTATAAGTAGACTCATTGGAAATATTTAATTTTAAGCTTATTTAATTCCTATTTAAAAAAAGATGAAAATTAAATAAAAACTTTACGAAATTTATGAAAATCTAAATTAAAGTACATAAAACAAAATAAATAAAAACGAACAAAAAAAAACAACTAAAATTCTCAAGAACAAGCTAACTTTTGTGCATGAAAAAGTGGTAAAATAACTCTATTTTATAGAGTTATCAACACCCTTAAAAGAAAGAATGTGTAAGACCTACAGGCAATAAGGGTTCCTGACTTTGAAGTGATGATTAATGCCACCCAGTCGGAACTATAATTGAAAAATGGTAATGAAACCATATTTCGTGTACCGGCCTCTAATAATAAGGTGGAGGTTTACAAGTCCTACGGAGACACAAGAACCAATTCGGGCGATGATAGACTAAGGAGGATTAGCCTCAGGGTTGCTCCCAAGGTCCCTTACAGTCAGTGCGTACAAAAAAATGGTACAAGACCAAAATGAGCTCGAATTTAGAACATAATCAAAGATAATGACCAAAATATGATGAAAGCTATAATTGAACATAATTGAACATAACCGATACTAACGTTAAGTGTAGTGAGCTCGGTTAGGGTGACATGAATAGTAACGGTTAGAGTCAAAGTAACTATTCACAGTCAAAAGTCAATGTTACTGTTCATGGGTGAATAGTACGATTCATGGATGAATAGTCTATTCATAGGAAATTTTATTTTTGATGTTTTTGAATCTGTATGATTCATAATGCATATGTTTGAATTTACTAAGCCTGTTAGCTCATCGGTTTGTTGATGTTGCAGATAAGAAACCTATCTTGTAGAATACCTAGATGGCGGCAGGATACGTGGTGCCAATGGGATAGGGAATTCACTAATGATTATAGTCCTGTTACCAATCTTCCGCTGAGCGTCAAATAGTGAATTGAAGAGAATGTATTTTTGAAAAACAAAGTTAAGATTATGTGTTTTTGTAAATACTGTACTGTATTGCAAAAAGACAACTAAATGTTTAGTTTTAAATTTTATATGGCTTTCATACTTAGCTTTCATGTAAGGAAAGTATTTAAAAAAAAAATTATGGGCGAAAATTTTGGGCCATGTCAAATGAGAGATTCGAAGTAAAAGTATTTTTAAATGACGACCCGACGAGGTGCACAGGCTATCTCAGTCGACAACGGAGTCAGATCGCGACGGTTTCTCGTGGCTGAGGTCAAGGGCATCACAGTCCATTTACCAGATCTCGTAATCAAGAGACACAACAATGGATAAAAGAATACTGATAGACTTGAGCATCACAATAGGCAAAAAGGTTTCCTTATAATACATTCGAGCCTTCGTGTGTACCTTTTTGCCATAAGTCTAGCTTTGAAAGTTTCAACTTTCCCTTCTGCATCCCTTTTTCTCTTATAGACCCACTTGTACCCAAGGGGTTTTATTCCATTTGGCAGGTCCACAAGTTCCCATATGGGGTTAGACTTTATAAAGTTCATCTCATTCTTCATGTCCTGTTTCCAATGTTTGGAATCAACATCGTTTATAGCTTATTCATAAGTTACAGGGTCATCTTTATGTTCATGAGCCTCAAATTGGTAAATTTCAGCATCATACATAAAGAAATTTTATTTTCTCAAAACCCTCTAACTACATTGAAGCACCCCAAACTATTGATCATTTGCTTGTCTTTCAATGGAACTCAAACTTCTGTCCAAGTTCAATACTTATAGAGCAGTTTTATCACGCTATAGATCCTCTAGCAATACTTTGCTTCGAGGCTTAAAGTTATTCATATAACTTTTCTCCAGGAAAGTCGTATGAGTTGAAATAATGACCTTTTGCTCCTTCAGGTTATAGAATAGACCTCTTTTAGTCCTCTTAGGATACCTTACAAACATGCATAATTTTGATCTCGTTTCCAGTTTCTTCACGTCCTCACCCAGTGTGTATGCCGAGCAGACTTATATTCTTATATGTTTGAGAAAAGCCTTCTTGCCCTTTCATAATTCAAATGGAGTTTTGGGATTTAATTTGGTTGGAACATGGTTTAGAATATAGCATGCCGTTAGTAGTGCATTTCCTCAAAAAGATATTGGTAGCTTTGAATAATTCATCATAGACCATACCATATCCATTAAGGTCCTATTTCTCCTTTCAGCTATGATATTCTGTTATAAGTACTAGGTACAGTTAATTGGGATAGAATCCCATTTTCTACAAGATATCCTTGAAATTCATCGAAGAGATATTCATAACCTCGATTAAATCGAAGTGTGTTTATGGATTTACTCAATTGCTTTTCCATTTCCACATGATACTCTTTGAACTTGTCAAAGGTTTCACTCTTGTAATGCATTATGTACATAAACCCATACCACAAGTAATCATCTATGAACGAGACATAATATTCATAATCTCCTCGTGCCTCGACATTCATAGGGCTACATACGTTGATGTGCATGATTTCTAAGATTTTCTTGGCCCTAATTCCCTTGCTCTAAAAGACTACTTGGTCATCTTACCCTCAAGGCAAGATTTACATTAGGAAAGACATACTTCCTCTAGAGTATTCAAAGGACTATCTTTTACTAATCTTAGAATTCTATCTTAATTAATATGACCTAATATTAAATGCCAAAGGTATACCTTGTTAGAATGGCAAGTTTTAATCCTTTTTAGAGTTATTTATCAATTCAGTGTCCTGTAGTAAGTACATTTTTAGTTTGATAAAATAAAGATTTCTATCCATCCTCCCAGAATAGATAAAAGAATTGTTTTTGCTAATAAAAACCATTTTATTAAACTAGACTATATAACAATCCTTAACTAAACAAGCTACTGATATAAGGTTCCTTTTAAAATTTGGAACATAAAAACAATCTTTTAACAAAATAAACCTAATATCATCAAAACAAAAATGCACGTCTCCCACTGCTTCAGCCACTACCAAACTACTGTCTCCACTATACAACGAAAAGCACCTATTATTTAGAATTCTCGTTTCCAATAATCTCTGCAAAGAAATACAAACATGATTAGTGGTGGCTGAATCAATAACCCAATTATATTTTGATTCTTCCACCAAACAAGCTTTTAAGTATAGAAGTTCCTTACTTTCCTTGGCGTTAAAGGCTAGGAATTCATGGCAAACCTTCTTAAAGTGACTTACCTTCCTACAGTGGAAGCACTTGGACTTCTGAAGGTCCTTAGGCTTCTTGTTCTTCTTCTTTTTTTCCCCAATCGGGACAAGAGAAATAGAAGAACTAGAAGCCCTTTGCTTCTTCTTTGGCTTCTTCTTGTTTCCAGAGGGTTTAGAAGATTCTGCCAAATTAGCCTCTCCTTTTGATTGGACCAGATTTCCATCATTGATCATCTATTCGTAAATCTAGAGTTGATTTATGAGCTCAATAAGTCCTAACTCCCTTGTCACTAGGTTATATGTGGCTTTAGACCCCACAAAATCCTTTGATAGAGTCTTGAACATCATCTCAAGCTGGGTATTTTAGTCCAACTTAACACCATTTTTAGCAACCTTAGCAAAGAATGCCATAAGTATAAGCATATGTTCTTTTACCGTGATACCTGCCTTTTGCCTAGAGTGCATTGTGCTTGTGATAGTGGACTGTCAAGCCAATTTTTCTTAGCCTCCGAACATGTCCTCCAAGTTTTTCATGATCTCCTTGGCAAGTTGATAAGTTTCGTGTTGCTTTTGTAAAATACTCAGTATGCTAGCTAGGATGTAGCATCAAGCTATCTTGTTGGATTCTTTCCAACGAGTATACATGTTAGGGATCTGTTCAAGTGGTACATCAAGTCAGGGCTTTGGTGGGCATAGTTTGTCTAGTACAAACTTGTGTCTTTACAATTGAGATTTATTAGTAGGTTTCTTTTCTATTTCTTATAATTATTCTCATGCAATTTGTTTTCAGTAAGTATTGTGACTAGGGGTTTAGCTGACATTTGGACTGATGATAAAATTAAAAAAAAAAAAAAAAGAACATCATTACAAAGCCCAAGCAAATATAAAAGACTTTAGCAAGTCAAACATATGAATATGTTCCTACATGAAAAACTTAAAAAAAAAAAAACTTATAGCATTACAACTGTAATTTTCAGCAGCTATCACTCCAAGCCACCTTAGGGTAATAGTGAAAATATGGACCTCGTTTAATTAATATATTTTGCCTTAAATCCTTCAAAATTAAGGCATATATTGATAACCATTTGTTTTGGCCACTAGTTTAACTAACAGATCTCCTTGAGGAGGTTAATAGCTATAAACCAGTCTTAAGTATGTAACCATTGTTTACAATGTCTGGTCCAAGCCCCATTCAAGCCATCTTGCGATGGTCTCAAATAGAACATGCCTAAACATATTTTCCACATAGGAGATCCAACCTAGTATACCTGTGCTGGTAGACACCTACCAAAGGTATGGTCAAAGCAGAACTGACACGAGACGCTATCATACTTTCACATATGGATCAGCTATGGAGGCCATGGATTTTGTTTGAAAACCTCTTTTACTCAATATTTTAAAATAATAAGTTTTTTATTTAAAATATGCATGATTAATATAGTATGAGTGACATATTTATCCAATCATGATAAAACATAAAAAAAATAAATGACAGAAAATTTAATTAACCTAGCCAGGGTTCTATCCTAGAAAAATAGAAAAAATAAATATTACAAAATTTCATTCAAAGCATTCCTTGGGTCTTGAATTTTTGTTCCATTTTCATGCATCCATCTTCATGTAGCACCATCATTTATTTCTCATCCCATAAATTCCTTTAAAATTCAAATTTTTAGTGATTTTTAAATCTCATGCATAAGCATATGTAATTTCAAATTTCAATATTACATATGATTATACATAAATTAAAATTGAAAGTTGAATCATCGACGATTTTCAAAAATTCCATCCTATCCTTAAAGGGTTGAAGCTCGAGAAAAACGTCCCAAGGTTGCCTTAGGCTGCCACAGGTTTGTCGTGGCTACTAGCAGCCATGGCTATCAACAGTCCCTCAGGATGCGACTAGCAGCTTATAGGCTGCCTAGGTTGCCATGGGCTTTTACCCGTGGCCACCACCAGGCATCCACGGTTATTTTTCTTGGTTTTCATGCCAAATTTCAATTTTACCTCTTAGGATGTTCTAATTAAAAATTGAAATTTTCTACACAAAAATAATTTTTTAAATTATCAAAATTAAATTCTAAATATAGGAACATCAATAAAAAGTTCAACTTCCCTAGCATTGTGCAATACATAAATACATGCTTGCTCCCATTCATCTCGATTAACAGATGAAAGAATGATGATGAATAGTCCTTTGGACACAATGTTTATTATCTTTATCAAACCTATTGATTACGCATTGGACAAATACTAGGAGCAAAATTCAACTTATTCCTTTACTATGTAGTTTTCTACCATACTTCCCTCCAGCTTATTACGGTTCTTTACATAACCCTTTTAAACCTTTATGTACCTTTCAAAAGGATACATTCACCTAAATACAATGATCCACATAGTTTAACTTCTTGAATTGAGTGCACCATAAGATGAATCATTATGTAAAAAAAGGATAGTGGGAAGTTCTTCTCAAACATGCACAACGTATTACCAACTTAGACTGTGGCGAATCTAACATAAGTAGATCAATTACTGTAGAGCAATCAAATTGAAAAATGAACATAACTTGAAAATTGCAAATTTCACATCCTTTATTAAAACTCCCAACAATGCAAGAGGTAATAATTGCTATATCAAGATATGGCAATTATGTGTTTTTATTCCAATGAGCCTCAAATCCTTCATTGATACCAATCTATTAAAATTAGAAGAACAACTATTTGGCACTTTCACAGAAGCAAGCCATTCACAAAGCTTTTTCTTTTCGTGTCTCAATAACATGTTTTTGACTAGAGATAAATATGTGTCGTGCCTTCTTTTCTCTGATGACAAATTAAGCCTAATCTTTATGTCCTTAAGATTTAATCATGCCTTTTCACCATCTTTAGTTTTATTAGGAATGTCAAACAACTTGCCCATTATTGATTAGCAAATATTTTTTTTAATATGCATAACATCCAAGCAATGTCAAACGTAAAGCGACTTCCAATATGGAAGTTCATAAAAGATTGACTTTTCCTTCCAAGGTCCATCAATTGCTAAATCCTTATTATTTCATTTTCCCATACCCAAAACTACCTTCACATCTTTATTCATTTGCAAATACATCTCCACTCGTCAAAACCTGAGGAAGGGCTTTTTCTTCAGTATTGCCATCAAAGGTCTTTTTTTGTTTGTGGCAATCATTATTTTTTGGTAAGAATCTTTTGTGGCCAAGAAAAATGGTTTTCTTATACCTTTTCAACCTGGAAGATGCTCCTTCATACAAATAGGACAATACACAAAACTCCTCAATGCATAATTGGATAGGTTGCCATATGCAGGAAAGTCATTAATTCACGAAATCAAAGTTACATAGAGTTTAAACATCTTTTTATGGTAAAAATCTCTCACTTTTGTATCATTTTCTGACAAGCTTTTTAAATCATCAATTAATTATGCCAAGTACACATAAATGTTGCTCCTCAGTTGTTGAGGACCAAAGATCAATAAAGTTAACATCAAGAACTTTACTTTATGCATAATTTTGATGGGAGATTATTGATGACAAGTACGACTAGCCAAGTATTACTATGTGGTTTCATTCGGTCTACCAACAAACCAAGACGTAGATTCCTTAGGTTTCACACTAAAATCTAGATGAGCAACATCAAAGGTTTCCCATTGTGATGAATCGGCTAGATGTCTAAGCATATCATCATCAATATGTTTATCATGGTGCCAACTCAAATTCTTGGCTTGTTCAGTGTTATGGAATAAGTGCCAAAAACATGGAAATAGTGGATTGTACCATAACACCTTCGCCGGCATTCCTTTCCTATCATTCGATGGCTTCTTGCCTTTCTTCAATCTTGACTCTTTACAAACCAGGTATTCAACTAAGTCTTCATATTCTTTCCGATAATGAATGCAATCATTTGAACAAGCATATATCTTTTTATATTCATTTCTTAAAGTACTCAACGTCTTCTTGGCTTCATACATAATTGGCAGTATTTTGTTATCATTTGATAGAACATCTCTTATAAATTCTAAAAAAGATGTGAAGCTAGAATTCAACCACCCTTCCAACGTCTTCATATTTCATAATTTAACCAATGCCAACAATTTTTTATATTTTGTACACCATCATACAAGGGTGTCTCATTCATCATTTCTTTAAATAACTCCAAGTGGTGCACAAACTGCTTTTCCAAATTATTTATCATATCAAACATATTATTATTTATATCTTTCTTAATAACAGGATCTTTTCCTTTACTCGTTGATATTTGATTACTATTGAAATAAGCTTCATCATGTAAATTCCATGTTTGGTAAAGACAAATAATCCCATATACACGCAAATGTGATCTAACCTCATCAATTAAGTAAAATATATGGTTTTTATATTCAACATAAGGACAATGAATCTTATCACATTCTATATGAGTTATGCCAAATGACAAAAAATCTGCAACATTATTTTTACATCTTCTACTCAATCTATCAAGCCACATCCATTTTCTATCCATAAGCAACTCCTAAAACAAAATATTGTAATATTCAATAATCAAGTTTATGGAATCAAATAAATACTCAAGCTTTTGAAATAATTAAACAAATACCCATTACACAATAAACTTAAACAATATCAAAAAATAAAACTGTACTGTACTGATTCCATGATTGTCTTCAGATTTAATCT
The DNA here is from genome assembly GCA_035233585.1 of Antiaris toxicaria. Taxonomy (NCBI): domain Eukaryota; kingdom Viridiplantae; phylum Streptophyta; class Magnoliopsida; order Rosales; family Moraceae; genus Antiaris; species Antiaris toxicaria. The sequence continues at coordinate 29,185,556 of CP141157.1, forward strand.
TCAATGCCGTGTTTTATTACTCACTTTCTCTTAAAAACAATAGTGAAATCTTAGTAGTAGAATCAAACATTTGTAGAAGCGATAGTCTGAAAGAACTTAAACAATCCATAAGAATGTAATCAACTTGGAGGGAAAAAAAACTTCGAAACCTAGTTAACATCATATTAGAAATCCTAAGTTTAGAAATACTTTTAAAAATAAATTAGGATTCTATCAAACAGGAAAGTCTAGTAACGACCTCTGCCATCATGCATAGATCCATGCTAAACATTCACCGAACCTGGGCATTGTCTTCAAAGTTACTGCAATGAGATTCAAATCTATTATAGTGAAAATTTATGTTCAAAATCGCTACAACGGGATTCCACTCCACTGTATTGAGTTTTAGGGCTCTGAACTCTAAATTTCGATGCTGCAGTGAGATTTTTAACTACAACGTGATTAAATTTAAAAGTCACTACAGTGAGATTCAAATCCATTGTAGTGAGTTTCATGTTTCTGTTTCCCGTTTTACACATATAAGGTCAAAAATTACACCATAAATAGCTTGAGGAGACGAGAATTTGAGGACTTTTCTAACAGAGAGAGACCTAGAGAGCTTATAGAGTGTTAACCTAGCAAGAAGATTGTAAGGGTGGAGATTAAAGACCGCTCTTGAAGAGTTTTTACCATTTCTTTATCTTCTTTTTCTTTGATTTGTGAAACAATGAATGTCATGTTTAACATTTTGTTTATTCTTGACATTATGCTAGGCTAAGAATTCAACTAGGAATTTGATGTAGCCTAGCCAGATATTATGTTTGGATTTCTTTTTTGCTGTTAATTAAGCTTCTATTTAGTTTATTTATATTATTTTTTTACTTAATGCTTGTAATTCCTTGATCAAGAATTGGTTGATTGTAAATTTTAGTCATCACTCGAGAAAGGGGATTTTGGATTGGAACAAGAATAATATAGCCAAGGTAGGTCAATTGGTTAGGAAACAATTGATTGCCTTTGTATCTGTTACATGAAAGTCACAAAACTTAATGTGTTCTTGATTTTTTAATTCTAGATAGGACTACTGGAATTGGAATAAAGGATAAGTTTGATTACGCTTGGGAGAGGTGATTGAATAAATTAGGATTTTTGGATTCTAAACCAAGGAATTTCTTTGAATCAAACTTGCTTCAAAAGATCGTGGAAGGTTATTTGAAGTCAAATCTCTAGAATTCTTTCGCATTGTTTAAACTCTCATTGCAAATTATCATTTGCTAATTGTCTTCTTCTTTTTTTTTTTTTTTATCGTTTCTTGGTCTTAGAGTCATAGCTTTATTTTCAAGACAAAATTAATCTTACTTAATTATAGTAATTAGTAGAATTTAATTGCTATCCTTGAGGACAACAACCCTTACTTGTTTTATACACTTTAAAACTTGACAAATGTGCACTTGCAGACTTTGTAAAAATGTAACAAATTTTTGACGTCATTGCTCGAGAAAGTAAATTGAATTTTATTAATACTATTACTAGATTATACTAACCATAATCTAGATTTGTATTCTTTGTTCAAAACAATTTCTCCATGTGCCTTTGCAGAAGATTTAAGTATTGCATACTAAGGTTTCAGGGCAGTGAACTAGTTCTTTACAATCCTAACATAGAAATAAATCTTCAAGGGATTAGAGCAGCTAGAAAAAGAGCAATTGAGACTGAATCAATAGCTGAAGATAACAATCAGCAAAAGGCTATCAGAGATTATTTTAAGCTAGTGATCAATCAAAGCTATTCAAGCACTATATGCTAAACTATCAATGCCAATAATTTTGAGTTGAAACCATCATTGATTAGCATAATTTTTAGCAAGATCAATTTGAGGGTTCTCTACTTGAGATCCCAATGTTCACGTGGTAATGTTTTTTTGAAATCTGTGATACAGTCAAGATGATTAGAGTTTTTGAGGACTTTATTATATTATGCCTTTTCTCGTTCTTTCTAAAGGACAAGGCGAGAGGTTGGTTGTAGTCTCTACAACCTGGAAGTGTCATAACTTGGAAGATGATGGCTAAAAAATTTCTCTCCAAGTTCTTTCCTCTAGAAAGATAGCTCTTTTACGCACTAATATTGGCACTTTTAGGCAAAATGACTCTAAGTCTATTTATGAAGCTTGGGAGTGATTCAAGGACATTTTGAGACATTGTTCTCAGCATTAATACTAGGACTGGCTTTAGATACAATTATTTTATAACGGTTTGAATGGTCAAACTAGGACAGTGATTGATGCTGTTGTAGAAAGAGCATTATTACCTGAGACAGCTACAAATGCCTTAACACTATTAAAGGATGTGGCTGCTAATAATTATCAGTGGCCCACTGAAAATTCATTGGTGAAAAGGCTGCAGGGGTATTTGAGACTGATCAATTAACAGCATTGTCAACTCAGATTTTAGTGTTATCTAGTCAATTTGTCACCTTTACTACGAAAGGAGCAGGGCCTAGTGAAATAATAGCCATGACAAATATGTCTTATCCTTCTGCTAAAACATTAATAAAGCAACTGAATTATGTTAATAACAAGAATTTTGAGTATCGTGGTAATCAGTTACCTAACACTTATCATCCTAATTTGTGGAATTAGGAGAACTTATCGTATGGAAATAATAAAAACATTTTTTAGCCCCCAGCCCCAGGATTTGAGAATCAGTAAGCAGAAAGGAAATTATTAGTTAAAGACCAATTAAGCACCTTTATTGTCGAGTCTAGGAATCACTTCAAGGAAAGTGATATGTGATCTAACAATATTGAAGCTCACTTAGACAACATGGGATCTGCTATTAAATCATTAGAGATGAAGATGGGTCAAGTAGCTTACTTTATTAATGCTCAACAGAAAGGCATGTTCCCAAGTGACACTAAGGTGAATTCAAAGGAGCAGTGTAAAGCCATTACTCTCAGAACTAGGAAGGAGATCAAGATAGTTTAGAGAAAAGCAGAAAAAGATAACAGTGACTATGTGATAGATTATGAAAAAAAAAATGAAGAACAGGTCGAAGGGACACTTGAAACAAAGAATGATTTAACAACAGATCCCAAGATACTCATGCATAAGCCTACACTACCATATCCATAGAGGCTTCAAAAAAAGAAGCTTGATGCATAACTTTCTAGACTTTTTGATATCTTCAAGAAGATACAAATAAACAACCTATTTGATTTGCTGATGCACTAAAATAAATGCCGAGTTATGTGAAGTTCAAGAAAAATGTACTATCTAAGAAAAGGTGACTTGAAGAGTTTGAAACTATGAATCTCACTAAGGAATACAATGCTATTATATAGAAGAAGTTGAAAGATCCAAGGAGTTTTACAATTCCCTGCACTATTGGTAATTCCTATTTCAAGAGAGCTTTGTGTTATTTGGGAGCCAGCATAAACTTGATGCCACTCTCTATTTTCAAGAACTTAGGTATAGGAGAAGTTAAACTATCTTCCATCACCTTCAGTTGGCTGACAGATCTCTCATATATCCTTGTAGTGTAATTAATGACATATTAGTAAAAGTAAATAAATTCATCTTTCTTGCAAATTTTATAGTACTTGACATGAAGAAGGATCACAAGATGCCTCTCAATTTAGGAAGACCATTCTTCGTGATAAGAAGAGCATTGATAGATGTGCAGAGTAGTGAACTCACTTTAAGGGTGAATGGGGAAAAGGTAATCTTTAATATTTACCACTATATAAAATTCCCAAATGAGGTGGCTTCTTGCCATCATATAGACTTTTTTGGTGGTTGCTTAGAAAATGCATAGGTTAACGTAACTCTAAAAGACCCTTTGGAGAGATGCTTGATTCTTTTAGCAATGGATATGGATAAGGTTTCTGATGAAGATGTGATGGTCTTTTTAAATGCATTGGAAGCCTTGCACAAGGAAGTACAACTTCGACAAGTAAAAGAAGAGTTGATGCATGTAGAAGATAAAAGAGAGAACCCCCTTTCACTTGAGTTAAAACAACTACCTGAACATTTGAGGTATGCTATTTAGGGAATAACTCAACCTGTCTAGTCATTATCTCATCATCTTTGACTTCTGTAGAAGAAGAAAAATTGCTTAGAGTACTAAGGGAGCATAAATCTGCTTTCGAATGGACCATATTGGACATAAAAGTGATTAGTTGTCAATAGTTATGCCAAAGATTCTGATGAAGGAGTCCTATACCCCATCAACTGAACATTAGAGAATGCTAGACTCAGCAGTGAAGGAAGTGGTCAAGGTTGAGATTCTGGTACTACTCAAGGTAGGTATTATTTATGCAATTTCAAACAGTAAGTGGATTAGTCCAGTATAGGTGGTTCTTAAGAAAGAAGGCATGACAGTTGTAAGGGATGAGAAAAGTGAACTGATCTCCATAAGAATAGTTGTAGGATATGTATTAACTACATAAAGCTTAACAAGGCCACTGGAAAGGACCACTTCCCATTACCATTCATTGACCAAATGCTTTTTAGATGGGTATTTTGGTTATAACCAAATTGCCATAGCCTCAGTGATCAGGAGAAAACTAGGTTCACTTGTTGCCATAGCACCTTTGCTTTTAGATAAACACCTTTTGGATTGTGCAATGCACACATTTTCAAATATTCATGATGGCAATTTTCTTAGACATGGTAATGGAAATTATGGAGAATTTTGTGGATGATTTCTCGGTGTTCGAGACTTTTTTAGACAACTACCTTTATAATCTTTCCTTGGTGGTTAAAAGATGCTAATACACTAATCTCATTCTTGATTGGGAAAAGTGTCACTTCATGGTGCAATCGGGCATTGTATTAGGACATTAAGTATCTTTTAAAGGGATTGAAGTGGATAGAGCAAAGACTGTAGTAAGTGAGAAATTGCCTCAAACAAAGAATATCAAGGGAATTAAGCTTTCTAGGACATGTGGGGTTCTATCAACGGTTTATAAAAGACTTTTTTATGATCATGAAGCCATTGTGTAACTTATTGGAGAAAGATGCTGAGTTTTTGTTTGATAATAGTTGTGTGCAGGCATTTGAGACTATTAAGCAGAAGCTCACTTCAGTGCCAATCATGGTGACACCAAATTGAAAGCAAGAGTTCGAGATTATGTGTGATGCAAATGATAACGCAGCTAGGGCTGTTTTGGGACAATGTCGTGACAAGTTCTTTCAGGCTATCTATTACTCCAATAGGACTCTCGACAATACACAACAAAACTACACAACAACTAAAATGGAAATTCAAGGAGTAGTTTTTGCACTAGACAAATTTAGGCCCTACATCATCGGTTCAAAGGTTATAATTCATACAGATCATACTACAATCTGCTATCTTTTTCCAAAAAAGGATACGAAGCCTAGACTTATCTAATACATCTTTTTGTTACAAGAATTTGATGTCAAGATCAGGACAAAAAGGGTAGTGAAAATGTAGTAGCTGATCACTTGTCCAAATTCAAGTCAGAGGCAGAAGAGTCGAAAGTCCTAATTCAAGAATCATTCCCAAATGAGCAACTGTTCAAAGCATCAATGACTTTTTCTTGGTCTACAGATATTATGAACTATTTGGTGGGTGGAAAGTTGTTAGAAAAAACATTAGAGTGTGCAGCAGAATTTTTAAAAAATTTTCAAAGATTGTTAAATGACTCGTGTTACCATATACAATAAATTATCAATAATCATATATTTTCAGAGGAAAACACTAGGAACACCAGAAGGAATGTTCGAGGGGCTTCAAATAAGATTTTCCATCTCCCTTATCCACAAAAAACCAATTATCTGTGATTTATCCATAAATAAAATTCAACCTTTGTTAGGAATTGTAATTCAAAATTTAATTCAAATTTTAATCTCCATAAATCTTTGAATTTTATCTGCATAGATAATTTTTCACAACTCCAATTCAAATTCAAATAAAATCATAGCAACTTTAATTGAAATTCAAATAATTATATAATCTCTTATCTAAAACAAAATTCAAATTCAAACTAGGAAAAAATATTGTCTTCCACCCTTCTCTATAGTGGACTCCACCCCTAGTTACGTTAGGACAAGATTTTGTTCAATTCAAATTCAAATGGGATAATCTTTTAAATTTCAAATATTTATTTTAAGATAAGATTTTCAAAATTCAAATTAATCACATATTTGAATTTCAAATTTAAATACAATTAATTTAAATTTCAAATCTTATCTTCTACAATAAATATTTATCCCATTTATTGAATAATACAAAATTATAATTTTACCCTTCCGACAACTAGAGAAAAACGCCTACACCCTGTGAGAGGATGATTCAAATTTCTTTCGTTATTAAATGCAAGAAAACAAGTAACAAAGAATATCCTGACCAATTACCATCTATTAAGGAATTATATAGAGCTAGTAAAGAGACTAATTAGATATATATAATGTAGGCTCCAATAATCCATGTAGCTATTATTCTATACTGAATAAACCTATTACAATTATTAGTTTCAGAATCACACCACTATAAACCTGAAACTATATTCCCAATTATAAATCATATTATGTAAGCCAGTGATAAGCTATCATCCAATGATCTTGTCATATATGCAAAACCCTCATATGATATCCATGATCAGCCTTGGACCAAAATCCGTGCGACCTACTGATCAAGCTATCTTAAAGATCCATTATACTCCTGAATAAGAAAATGATAATTTACCATATGTGAATAAGAAGTCATCTGTCCAGTAGATGACTCAAGGCCTTGTCCATTTTCACATCTAGTATAATGCCTTTAAAAGGATCATCTTTACTCCTCATTAGAGCTATGATTCCAATATCTATAACTAAACCCTCCATCGTATACAAGTCATATATGTAATAAATCAATTTATAAGCTTACTACCTGTGAGACGTTTTAGCCATTAAAACATCAAAGTACACAAGTCATACACATAAAATGATTCATTTACTCAGTGTTAAGATTATTGCATAATGATTGTCAAATGTGACATATCCACTTAAGCAGACTATGCAGATCAATTATACTTTGGTCCCGGTCCAATATGTCACCACTAAGTAACATAATTATATCTTTACTCAAGAGTCGAAGCTTTGAACAGTTAAGACAAATCATCCCCCAGTTGGCTTTAGACAATACAATAGTCTTAACATGAGTTAGATGCTTGGTCTAACCTCATAGACGATGAACCATAATTTAGACTGCTTACTTTAGAACGTAGTCTTCTCGCATACAAAAGTCCATTGTATGCAACATTCTAACAGTTTAACACAAGCAGTTAGTGAGCTATATTTACTTACATTTACTTTAACATATAAATAGAATGAGGACATACAGCAATATAATAAATAATGTGATGCCCTCGACCTCTGTCGTGCGACACCGTCTCGATCCGACTCCGTCGTCAACCGAGATAGCCCGTACACTTCGTTGGGTCGTTATTTTAAAACACTTTCTTACTTTGAATCTCTCATTTTTAAGGCCCAAAATTTTCGCCCATATTTTTTTTTATTTTCAAAATACTTTTCTTACATAAAGCATTATATGAAAGCCATATAAAATACAAACTTAGTTGTCTTTTGTAAAATACAACATAATTTACAAATATACTATTTGTAAACTTTGTTTCAAAATTACATTCTCTCCAATTCACTATCTTTTGTCACTCAGTGGAAGACTAGTAGCAAGACCATGATCCACAGTGGATTCCCTATCCCATTGACACATGCATATCCTATCGCCATCCAGGTAGTCTACTGAACAAGTTTGTTACCTACAACATGAACAAACTGGTGAGCTAATAGACTCAATAAGTTCAAACATACAAACTATGAATCGCATAGGTTCAAAAACATCAAAAATCCAATTTCCTATGAATAATACTATTCACCATGAACAGTAGTTTAACCTTTGATCGATGAATAATAACTTTGACCCTAATCGATTACTATTTATGTTACCTTAACCGAATCCACTACACTTAGTGTTAGTGTCAGTTATATTCAATTATGCTCAGTTATGACTTTCATAATATTTTTGTCTATTATCTTTATTTATATTTTGGTTTTGAGCTCATAGTGGCTGTACCGATATTTTATGCACCCTGACTAGGAGGGCCTTGGGAGTGACCCTAAGGCTCCTTCCTCTCCAGTCCTATCATCCCTCGTAGTGGTCATTATATCCCCGTAGGACCTATAAACCTCTACCACATTGTTGGAGGGACGGTACGCTAAAGGTGGTTTCATTATCATCTTTTATTTACAGTTCTGACCAAGTGACATTAATCGTCATCTCAAGGTCAATAACCTCTTTTGCCCGTAGGTCTTACATATTCTCTTTTTAAGGGTGTATCTTAAATTCAGTCATACTCTTTCTATAGTATACCCACAGTACACTTCTCTTTTTCTCATTATGTGGGATGTGTTATTCTAACTATTCCCCCAGTGCCCGTAAGACTTAAAATCTAATGTACAATTAGTATATAATAAAATATTATAGTATTTCATGTTACAGACATGAAAATGCTTGAACTTACCACAACTGCGACAGTGTCCACCCTCAGAAACCCTACGCAGTTTTGATATCTTCTCTAGTTTGGGTTGCTACAGACAGAGTATTGTCTGTTAATACCTATCATTAATTATCACTTTAGATATATTTATTTTGTGATAAATTTTACAATACATTTCATCTCTTTTTATGATACACGGCTTGCAACACGCCCGTGTTCAAGCCCGTGTACCTCTCAGGTTTACACTACACGGCCGTGTTCCATAGTACACGTCTGTGTACTTTATAATTTTTTAGATTTTAACCTTAAAATCTTTATTATGGCCCCTAGAATCTTATTTTAAAAATTTTAGATCCTTTACGATCCTTTCCGAGCCTTTCGAAAATTTTTGATCAAATGACCATTTTGCCCCTGACGAGTCTCGAGACCGTAACAATTTTGTTCTATCATTTTCCCCAGATTTTCTAAACCCAAATATCATAAAATAATATTCCCTAGGCTTCTGTATCTTTTTACAGCTTTATTTGCTACAAAATCAACAACTATTCATCTCCCAACCCTCTGGTACTATTCATCACCTTAGGGTCGTTTCTCGTTTTTCTAGCGTTTTGGAGTTTTGGAGTCTCAAATGAGTATTTCACTACTCCTGAAACGTTTCTAATCCTGTTCTCAAGCCTTGGTTCTCGAGGGGCTCGGGTTTTCTATCCCGATCATAATTTTCCTCCCTCGTTTTCTAAAATATCCCTAACATGTCCCGTTCTCCATATTTTAGACAGTGAAGGGTCGTTTTACTATTTCTTTTGGGTTTGGTTTTCATTATTAACCCTAACCCACCAAGGGGTCTCGGTTTTATTTCCGATCTTATATTTTTATCCCTCGTTTCCCGAAATACCCTTATGCCGTTTTAGAAATTTCAGCAGCATTTTTGCTTGTATTTTTAGGTTTCCCCGGCGTTAGGTACGTCTCAGAACCTTCGTACCTGCTACGTACTATACCAGAGGCCTATTTTATATAAAGTTACCAAACTTTGTATAAAATTTTTTTTCCACATTAGCATCATTCAAATTACAACACAAAAATCATTATTTTCCTTCAATTAGGCCCACGGTTTCACATGGTATCAACACTAATAAATTTTCATCACAAGTCTCATTTATTATCATTCATTCTTAGGATTTCTAATACACTTATTAACATCAAAACCTAAGAATTTCATTCAACCTTAGCCTTCAAATTCCACGATTTTCGTGCTCAATTTCATAGGAAAATTTTTTCCTCATTCCTAGGGTTCTTATTACACATTCCTCAACATTTTTCATCACAAAAATTTCCAAAATCCCATGTATATGAGCCATGGATTTTTTTTCCTAGAAACATGTATCAATTTTGCTTGTTTCTATTTTCTAACACGTGCTTTCATCAACATAACACCAAAACAATCATAAACACTAACCAATTCATCAATTTTTTTATCACTTTTCTACACCCAATCATACACAGTTTTTGCAAAGAAAACCAATGAAAAGTGCTTCAATTTGAAGGCTCACCTTATCAACTTGTTTCCTTGCAACTTAGGCTAGGATTGGAGGCTAATTTTGGGTAAGATTTTTGATAAATTTTGGCTTGAAATGGAAGGAGAGTGCACGGATTCAAGGGGCCAGATTTTGGCTGCAATTTTTCATTTTTTTCCACATGAATTTTCATGCCTATTCATAGGCAAAAAGTGGGGGACCATTTACCAAAATTTTCCAACAATTAGGAAATTGTTCAAGGGCTTTTTTGCTAACTTTTTGGGGTCAATTTGAAAATTTTTGGCTGATTTTTTTCTTGCTTGGCTGAATCCTATTTCTCCCATTTTCTTAAATTTTTTTCAAGCCTTTTTGGCTTAATCATGGCCTTTGATCCAAAAAGCATTAAATCCTAGCCATATATGCCATCAAACTTTCTTAACAAGTTTTAATTTTTCTTTTATTACATCATAATTATGATGTCATATGTGACATCTTCTAATTAATCCATGAATTAATTTGTGGTCAAAGTTTGACGGAAAGTCAAACCGAACGGAAATTTACCAAAATCGCGTAGGCGGGTTCCGAGCACCTCCGGTGCAACCGGTCTACCTTATTTTGCTTTCGTTTGACCATAATTCATTACCATAAAATTTCATCTTTTAGTGCACTTCTGTGCACTTTCCAGGGTTTTTGGCTTCGTTTTTGAGCCGTCTCACCTGATTCTGTTCGAGAAGATTTTCCACCTCTAAACTCACACTCTTTAACACTGTCAGAACATTTTCACAATATTCTCAACAGTATTAAAATATAACTTTTTCACATTTTATATATTAAAATTGTTATATATATACAATATTAATTTACTCCGAGAATCTAAAAATTCCCGGTTATCACAAATAAGCTCTAAATATAATTTTATTATCTAGTTCAAAATAAATGAAATACATATAAAATGTCGCTCTCGCTTAGGGCATTCCTAACAAAAGTTACCACCAAATCTCTAATCAACTTAAAGGAAGAAATTCTTACATGATGCACGAACTTATTTATAGGATGATCCACTATTGTTCAATATGTTATCAAGATGTATGTGCTTATAGTGGAAGTTCCCAGCATCTTACACCGTTGCCACTCTTCACCTTTTGGTGGACACTTCGAGCCATTAAGTACTACAACTAAGGTATCTAGGTTTTATAGGCCATCTTTGTTTAAAGATTACTATACCTTTGTGAAGACATGTGACAACTACCATCGAGTTGGTAACATCTCTTGTCACCATGAGTTGCCCTTAACAAATATTATAGAGGTAGAGATCTCTGATGTTTAGGGGATCCACTTTATAGGACCGTTTCCTCTATTTTTTGGACACATTTACATCTTGTTAGTGTTCGACTATGTCGCGAAATGTGTAAAAGTAGTTGCTACCACAACAAATGATGCCAAGGTAGTTCTCAAGTTCTTACATAAAAACATCTTGACAAGGTTTGGTAGACCCTGTGCTATGGTAAGTGATGAAAGTATGCGAAAAATTTTCACAAAATATCATCCATAATTTGTTAGGAATGCCCTAAGCAGGAAATACATTTTAATGTATTTCATTTATTTTGAATCGATTTATAATGTATTAGAAGTTACTCATTACATTGCTATATATCCTTATCCTATATATATATTAAAGTAAATGTAAGCAAAGATGGCTCACTGACTGTTTGTTGTTAAACTCTTAGAATGTTGCATATAATGAACTTTTGTATGCAAGAAGACAATATTCTAAAGTAAGTAATTTAAATTATGGTCCGTAGTCTATGGGATTAGACTGAGCACCTAACTCATGTTAAGACTATTATATTGTCTAAAGCCAATTGAGGGACGATTTGTCTTGACTGTCTAGAGTTTCAACTCTCAAGTAGAGATATAGATATATTACTTAGTGGTGACATATTGGACCGGGACTAAAGTATAATTGATCTGCGTAGCCTGCTTAAGTGGATTATGTCACCTTTGACATTCATTATGAAATAACCTTAATCCTAAGTAAATGAATCGTTTTATATGTATAACTTGTGTACTTTGATGTACCAATGACTAAAGTGTCTCATAGGTAGTAAGCTTATAGATTGATTATGTAATATCTGCCATGATCATGGACATAATTTACTTTGAGACAAGTAATTAAGTCTATGAATACTGTTTAAATTACCTATTTGAATAAATTAAACAGAGTAAGAAACATTTAATTTCAATTCATACAATGAAAGGGACAACCGAAAATAAATCGATATACTTGATTCACTATTGAGCAATATATATATGCTGATATATATATATTGAGTGGTATGATGCTACATGTGTATATGTATATCCGTGTAGATGACACGCATATCAAGAAAACTGAATATATATATTCATGCTAACATATATATATATAGACTGAGAGATATGATAATACATGTAAGTACGTGTGTGTGACACGCAATATCAAGAAATTAGTCAAGATGACTTTTTCTTGACACAAAACTGATGTATTTACAATCAGTACGCTCAAATTAGATATCTGAGCATAAAAGTGAATTTTGAATGATAAATATACAGTATCGAGAAAATGATCGAGATGATATTTTCTTGAAACCAAACTGATATGTTTATGATCAGTATGCTCAAATTAGTCAATTGAGCACAAAACGTGAAGTTATGAACGAGATATACTGATTAAGCCTAAATTATGACAAAAAAAGCGGTTAGTTATAGTACAATTAGGACAGTCGATCTCACAAGGAAGTGATAAAAACAAACAAAAGAGATTAGTAGAACACAAGTGTTAAAGAGATGCGCAATTAAACAAGAAAAGAAAGAAAGTGTTTTTGTGATTTTAGAACAATTTGATTAAAAGATAATACAATTTAAAGTAGAGAAAATTTAATAGTTAAAAATGGTAAGATATCGAGAATCCCTTATATGCTTTGTTTACTTATTTAAATTTTAATTCATAAATTAATGCATTTAAAAGTTTCACATTCCAAACAATCAATCAGAGGATAAGATTTGCAAAACTTGTGAATTAAATGTATTTTACTAAATAAAATTCCTACGTTAAGTGCTAGAAAATATTGTCTTATAAGAAATCTAAAATTGATAATATATCATCGGCGATAATACAGTAAAAGACTATTTATAAAACTATGTTTATCAATATATTGTATCATACAACAATCACATGAAAAAAGCTTGACTGAATTTATATAAAAGTTGTCAACAAAAATATATTGATGTGAGAAATAAATAAGATGAAAGAAAATTATTTACTCAAATGTATAAATATTACAAACCATAGAGAATCAAAACTCAAATAAGCTCACTACATATATAGGATTATCTCTAGCCTCACCCAAGAACTCTAACCTAACTTGCGAAACATTCTCACAAAATTCTAAAGAGAAAACATGAGAATGAAAGTAAGGCAAAAATGAAAGAGACAAAGTGTATCCCCTTCCTCCCAAAACTCTCCAAGAATGCCCCTTTTTATAAGCGTAAATTTGCACTATTCCACTTAACTTTCACACAACTTTTCAAACCTGCTACAGTATTCGGTGCCCAAACAACACAAATTTTCAAACATGCTATAGTATTCAGTGCTACACAACACAAAATTTTAAACTTGTAACAATGCTATAGTAATCTGTGCACATGTGCTACAGTGTTCAGTGCAGGCTTGCTATAGTGTTCGGCATATGCTTGCTACAGTGTTCGGTGTATACTTGCTACAGTGTTGCTATAGTAGCATATTAGGAAAGATCTAGTGTGATAGAATGCGTGATAAGCTTGGTTTTCACAGTTTCCTGACATGAATAGTGATGCCCTCTTTGACGCTACAGAAAAATAAATTGCTAAAATTAGATATTTTCAAAATAAATGGCTATAAGTAGACTCATTGGAAATATTTAATTTTTAAGCTTATTTAATATACATTAGAAAAAGATGAAAATTAAATAAAAACTTTACAAAATTTATGAAAATCTAAATTAAAGTACACAAAACAAAATAAATCAAAAACAACTAAATTTCTCAAGAACAAGCTAATTTTTGTGCATGAAAAAGTGGTAAAATAACTCTATTTTCTAGTGTTATCTTACCCCCAAACTTAAGATTTTGCTTGTCTTCAAGTAAAATAAAAGAAAAGAAAAGAAAGAAAGAAAATATTTTGTTAGTAATGGTAATTTCTAGAAATTTCCTCATAGGTACTATAAAAGATATAGTCTACAGAAAAAAAAAACATAAATTTTGATCAAAAATTTGAGTTTAATTTAAGAGTATATCTACTTATAGTTAGATATTCTGTGTATGTGTACAAATTTTCTTTTTCATTAAATTATATGCAATTTAGATAAGTTTATGAGAAATGAAACAATCGATCTCAAATAATTATCAAATCTCATAGGTTCATTTATCATTTCTCTCTCCACTAATGTCGACAAACACAAAATCAAGGATCATTAGGACTTTTATTAGGCCTGTAATGTGTAGCTGAGGTGAAGGTAAGATATAGGATAATATGGCTTGGATTACCCTTCAACACATTAATAATTTTAGAACTTGTTGTAGAGCTTTTTATTTACACCCGAGTAACACCCCCAAACTTATTCACAACTTTCCCTTATCAAAAATAAAACTTGTTTTTTTTTGTTTGTTTTTTTTTCTTAATTTTTTTGTTTTTTGTTTTTTTGTTTTTTTTAGATCAACTACATCCCCAAACTTATTATGATAAACAAAGCATATAGTATTCTCTTTTTTTTTTTCATTTTTTATTTCTTCTTCTTTTTTTTTTTTTGTACTATACAATCCTAACCTTCCTCCCAAATTTCAGCATAGCTTAAAATAATTTCTAAAATGATCAATATGCTTAAGGGCTAAATATTAGATATTTTATTTAAAAGGCTAGGCTAAAAATATAGATAACAAAGAAAACGTTGAATAAATTGAGGCGCAAAAGGGGTCAACTAAGGATAAAAATATTTCAGGATTGGCTTGAAAAGCTCAAACATTCCAAAAAAAATACCTAAATCATTTCCTTAATTTTTGTTATTGTCTGGAATTTCACCTCGAGATAAAATCAAACAAATTCTAGGACTTGTGAGATCAGAAATATTTCATATTCACAAAACTTTCTCTAAACAAACACACAACTTATAGATCAAGAATTAGTGCTCAAATGTTGAATGTCACAACTGAGTTAGACTAACTTAAAAATTTAAATGCAAATTTGTCCAAAATTTATACTTTTCTGAAAGACTATAAAATAAAGCAACCAAAATTTTCATCATCGGATCTATGGGAAATCACCCTTTTTTTTTTTGCTTTTTTTCTTCTTTTTTATTATTTTTTTAAAAATAGAGACAAAACAATGACACAAGAAAACAATCATTACCATAAGATGTGCATCAAGAGTACCAAAAATAACTTTTTACTCAATCATCTTATAAATAATGAATCTAGTTGTTTAAAAAAAAATTTTTTTGTTTTTTTGTTTTTAGTAAAAACATAAGAAACTGGATAAAACAAAAAAAAAATCAAAAAGACTAAGTTAATCCCTCCCCCCAACCTAATTGAGACATTATCCCTAATGTCTAATGTAGATAAGTAGAGAATAAATGGTCTCACCTGATCTGGTGTTATTGAAGCAAAAACTGACAAACTGAAACTAAAAGAAAAAAAATCAAATGTTATGAGAAAAACCAACAAGTTAGGGAATGTTACAATCGTAGCATCAGATACAACCCCCGTTTCTTGCTGCTTTTGTTGTTCGTAGTTGACCAAATGACCTGTGACATTAATAGGTCAGGTTCAACCACAAAGATCTGTAGTTGATCAATTAGCTGATCAATAGTTGGAGCTGAAACTAGGATTTTCTGAACCGATAGTGTATTGAATTCCTGTTCTACAGTATGATCTAGAAAAGACAACGAACCATCATAAAAACCATTAACATTTAACAATCCTAACTGCTTTTGATGAAGATTAAGTTGGGCCCAAGAGGCAGTGTTGAAAATCTCTTCTAGCATTCCTAAACCACTAGGTAAAGCAATAAAGGCATTTGCATTACACATCATGTTACCCATTCTCTTATGCATGGATGAGACTTTTAACTCATTACCTAGAGTATGACCGATGATTTTTTTATCAGTTAAAGCACTAGGAATGATACTTAAGACTTTACTACTCCCTACAGATGCACTAGATGACACACAACCTATTAACCTAAGACTTCCTCCCCTATATATTAGATTAATTTGTCTAGCGGCTAACACCCTACAAAGGTTGTTTGCTGCTTTCAAAAACTCTCTATCTTTTCCCAGACTAGTCCCACCAAAAACACATATAGTTTTAAACTTACGAACTGAAGGACTTTCCATCTCAACTCACTTCTTTCTAACCTTACAAATTGATATGTGTGTGATGAAAATGGTGAAAATGCATGCATATTTATAAGATGAGGAAAGAAGATGCTAAGTTAAGTCTATTAAGGGGTAGATCGGCTGTTTGTCAGAAAAATTTGAAAAATAAAAAGAAAAATTCAAAAATACACACTCGATGCGAAAAGAAGGAAAAGATAAAAATACACACTTAATGCAAAGAAAAGGTCAAAAATGCACACTCGATGCAAAATGAAAAAGTCAAAAATACACACTCGAGAGAAAAAAAAAAGACAAAAATATAGACTTAATGTAAAAAAAAAAAAGTCAAAAATACAAACTCGATGCAAATAATAATAATAATGATTACAGTGAAACACGAGAAAAATAAGCAAGATTTATACAGTAATTGTGATTGTGGCTCACGTCTTCCTCTAGTTTTACGTTCAGTAACGGGTTAAATGCCTTCTATGAGTTGAGGATGAGCTTCCCATCTAGTTTTCTTATAAACTGACAAATAGGATCTTTTAATGTTAGATTCCCTAGACTGTAGCGCTTCCGCTCATCCATGAATGAACTCCATAGGTCAAGATTGATACCTTAAACTTGTCCACTCCGATGTGCATCAATAGACAAAAGGATATCATCCAATGACTCTTTGCTTAAACCATTCGTTATGAACTGAATTTTGTAATCTCGATTTATGAAGGTCATTCCTATGTTTTTATATCATTTATTACAATTCCATCTCGCACATCAAAAACAGAGTCCCATTCTCTTTGCTCTTCTTTTCTTAGCAAAAGTACTTTTTCTCATTTCTGGCATATGTTTGTCAAATGAATTAGGAAATTCACCTGATAAGCGTACCTTAGCCTCAATAATACAACGCAGATCTTTTGGTATGCCAAAATGCATAAGCAGCTTTATCCTTTTCAATCTACATCTATATATCTTCAGTAATACATTTTGAGGAAAAGAAGGAAACTTATTCTGGAGTTTTAATAGAGTGCCTTCCATATCTAAAACTAAGAAAGTTAAAAATAGATGTGAAAATAAAATAAAGAACACACACACAAAGAAAATAAAATTAAGAAAATCAAAGAAAAGATAGCTTGGGTTGCCTTCCAAAAAGTGCTTAATTTATAGTCATCGGCTTGACTTCAAAACACATTTTATCAAAAAGCGGCTTCCACCCATAATAGGTGTCATGCAACACCACATATAGGTCTTTGTTAACAATGCCCTCAAGCTTGGCTGAATGTAGAGCATTTCGGCACGTGTGTCCAACAAAAATTGGTTTCGAATATTTTGCTTTGTGGACTCCAAGGATTGGCCACATGGGATTGAGGGTTTCAGAGGAGTTGGCCACACGGGATCTTAATATTCCAGCACTTTCCCAACAAGTTGAAGATCTTAGTGAAAAGGCACTCTAACCGAAAGATTGGTCGGCTTTTTCTTGGAGGCGACTTCTTGACCAATTGAAGTGATTGTAGTTATTGATGGATCATCCAAAATCTTGTCTCTATGAGTGATAATGGCATTGTCTTCTTTGATGTTATGATCTTCAGAGTTAGAGGTTTATGCCATTTGTTGGCTCTTTTGGTTAGATTAAGCTTGTGAAGGGAACTTATCACGTTCTTCAACAAAAACAGTTATAACTTTAGTCAGCTTTAAGATCTGGCTCTTTATCTCTTTTCTTTCTTCCATTATTTGTGTAAAAAAAGATTTAAACTCTTGGTTCTTCTTATTCTGCATCTCCATGAAAGCCTGCACAATATTCTCGAAAGAACTCGTTGATGGTTGTACATGGTACTGAGGTGCAGAATACGCCTTTGGTGATTGTGGTTGTTACTCAGTTCTCCATAGTCCTTCATTGGAATCTCCCCAACTAAAATTCGGATGGTTCATCCAGCCAGCATTATATGTGTTAGAGAAAAGGTTATTGTATGCCTCTAAGTTGTTACGTTGCTCCACATAAACTCTCCTCGTTTTACTATAACTAGGGCAATCATTAGCTAGATGTCTTATCCCTCCACCAATAAAGCTTGGCTCTTGTGATTCTGCTCTCGTGACCATGTGGATTCTTCTACTTTCTTTGGATTTGAGGGCCTCAAGTTGTCAGGTCAAAGACTCGATTTGAGCCTTGAGGTTGTCCTCTTCCCTTAATTGTTAGATTCCAACAGGTTAGGACTGACTAATACTATTAGTAGTCTTTTGTCTAGTCCATGTGTAGGATTTCTCAGCTAGCTCATTAAGATACTCAAAAGCTTTTGCAGGGTCTTTTTGGAAAAACTCTCCGCTGCACATCGTATCCATAAACTGGCGTTCTCGAATTGTGAGTCCTTCGTAGAAATAGTTGACGAGAAGCCAACTCTCATAACCATGGTGGGGACACTGATTTAACAGATTTTCGAATTGTTCCCAAGTTAGAAAATTTTATTATCTTTTTGGGTGAAGGTTGAGATTTGTCGCTTCAAAACGTTGATCTTATATTGTGGGAAAGATTTGTTAAAAAAACATAGTTGTCATTTTCTTCCCATGTTCCAATCAGCCTCTTTTATTTTTATTTTTATTTTTTATTTTTTTTTAATTTTTATTTTTAAAAACAAGGAAAAGTTTTTTTTTTTACAAAAACAACAATAATGTAAAACCGCAAATCGTAACCTCTAAGAGTGCTCTCAGGAAAGATTGGTGGGGCGAGACCTCCTTAAAAACCAACTTTCTAGACAGAGCAACGTTCTCAGGAAAGACTGATGCCGTAGAATGCTAACAAAACCCAGCCTCCTAGACAGAACTCCCTTAGTTTGTACTTTTCAATGATTCCACACAATTGCTTGAAAATTTTATTAAATTTTACGATGTATTTTATGACATGTTAAATGTTAGATATTAGTAACCTAAGTTAACACTACTCTAAAACCTACAGTTATACAAATTATGAGACCTAATTAAAATTGGTTACCTAAAAAACACTAACCTAAAAATTAAAACTAGTTGTTAATTTTTCTCTTTTTTTTTTTTTGTAAGAACAAGAAAATAAAAAGACAAAATAAATAAAAGAAAGTTGAACGTACCTCTTTTGACTTAAAATCTACCAATCAATCTTGCTTGAAACACCTCCTTGGCAACGGTGCCAAAATTTGATTACGCCTAAATTGTGACAAAACAAAGCAGTTAGTTATAGTATAATTTGGATGGTTGATCCTATGAGGCGGTGATAAAAACAAACAAAAGAAATTAGCAGAACACAAGTGTTAGAGAGATACGTAATTAAACAAGAAAAGAAAAAAAGTGTTTTTGTGATTTTAGAACAATTTGATTGAAAGATAATGCAATTTAAAGCAAAAAAAATTCAATAGTTAAAACTGGTAAGACATCAAGAATCCCCTATATACTTCGTTCACTTATTTGAATTTTGATTCATAAATTAAAGCATTTGAAAGTTTCACATTCCAAACAATCAATCGGAAGATAAGATTTGAAGAACTTGTGAATTAAATGTATTCGAGTAAATAAAATTCTTACGTTAAGTGCTAGAAAATATTATCTTATAAGAAATCTAAAATCGATAATATACCACCGGCGATAATGCAGTAAAAGACTACTTATAAAACTATGTTTATCAATATATTATATCATACAATAATCACATAAAAAAAGCTTGACTGAATTTATATAAAAGTTGTCAACAAAAATATATTGATGTGAGAAATAAATAAGATGAAAGAAAATTATTTACTCAAATGTATAAATATTACAAACTATAGAGAATCAAAACTCCAATAAGCTCACTACACATATAGGATCATCTTTAGCCTTACCCAAGAACTCTAGCCTAACTTGCAAAATATTCTCACAAAATTCTAAAGAGAAAACATGAGAATAAAAACAAGGTAAAAATGAGAGAGACAAAATGTATCCCCCTCCTCCTAAAACTCTCCAAGAATGCCCCCTTTTATAAGCATAAATTTGCACTACTCCACCTAATTCACACAACTTTTCAAGCCTGCTATAGTATTCGATGCCCAAACAACATAAATTTTTAAACATACTACAGTATTCGGTGCTACAAAACACAAATTTTCAAACTTACTACAGTACTACAGTAATCTGTGTACATGTGCTATGGTGTTCGGCGCATGCGTACTACAGTGTTCGGCACATGCTTGCTATAGTGTTCAATGCATGCTTGCTACAGTGTTGCTATAGTAGCATATTAGGAAAGATCCAGTGTGATAGAATGTATGATAAATTTGGTTTTCACAGTTTTCTGACATGAATAGTGATGCCCTCTTTGACACTATAGAAAAATAAATTGCTAAAATTAGATATTTTCAAAATAAATAGCTATAAGTAGACTCATTGAAAATATTTAATTTTTAAGCTTATTTAATATACTATTAGAAAAATATGAAAATTAAATAAAAACTTTATGAAATTTACGAAAATCTAAATTAAAGTGCACAAAACAAAATAAATCAAAAACAACTAAAATTCTCTAGAACAAGCTAATTTTTGTGCATTAAAAAGTGGCAAAATAACTCTATTTTCTAGTGTTATCATATAAATAGTATCGGGAAAAGGGTCAAGACGATATTTTCTCAACCTGAAACTGATATATTTAGAATCAGTACGCTCAAACTAGTTGATTGAGCACAAAAAAGTGATTTCCAAGTAGGGATCACACAACATCCAAAAACTAGTCAAGAAGACCTTAGATAAACATAAAACTTATAAATTCATGATCAGCACGCCTAAATTAGCCAACATAACCTGTGTCAAAATTTTTAGTACAGAAAGAATACTATGCATGCGCAGTGTTAGTACAGTCTGAGACACAACCATAGAACTAAAGAAGAATAGTACATGGACACAGAGTAAGCTCATAAGCACTTATAACCCATTAGAAATGATTAGAATAAAAATCAGATCAAGAAAATCTATTTTTTGGTAAAGGTTTGGAATACAGCCAGACAATTACCAAACACGTTGTGGGAAATTAGACTGATAAAAGAAGCATTTGCAGATAAATTTTTCACCTCAAAAACTGGCCCTAGCAACTGAGAGACGAGCTAAAAAGTTTTCCTTGAAACAAAGAAACATGTTTGGCATTTTTGAATTAAAAAAAAGGGGTTTTGAAGACAAGCACTATTGCTTTTGCAACTCATTAATGCAATTTTGACTTTGTTTCTTTCCATGCCTCCATTAGATCTACATGTGGCAGCAGCTAACAAAAATTTGTCCCCCTTAACTTAGCCAAGTTTAACTTAATTAAGATGCTTAGGATTAGCTAAGCATGCTTAAGAGTTGCCTATATATATGTGTGTGTGGCCATTAGGAATACTTTTCTTTCTTTCTTTCCAAAAGACACTCAAAATGCTCCATTTTCTCTCTTCCTTTTAGCACACAGCTGAACCCTTCTCAGCCAAAAACATACCTAAAAATTTGTCACAAGTTGCGTGGATCGAGCTCATTCTTTGGGTCACATAAAGGTAATCGCTAGGACCCTTTTCTTTATGGCTATTGTCTTTAGTTAAGTTTTAATCTCAAAGAAATTTATCATGCATTTGAGCACATGGATCGTAATAAGTTTATTTTGAGCTTTAAGCATTTTATCATGTGATTATATGGTTATGAGGTTACAATTTTTGTTTTTATGGCTTGTGGTATGCATGAATGTTTAGGGTTAGTATGGTAAGCCAAACTGCTCTTATTTTTCAGCCACAGATTTTGATAGTTTTGAGCATGATATGGATGGATTTTGAGAATAAAGAAGCACAAAAATTTGAGGAAATTTCATAGCAGACATTTTTGCGTGAAACGGACCTTGGCTAAAAACGATGTTAAGATAGGTTTTTCGATGGTTTTCTAACCGAAGGTCACAAAACTAGGACTGTAATCCTTGAGGCAGGGATAGGTTCAGATTTTTGTAAAAATAGGTAATCTCAAGTGTGAATCAGTTTTCGGGCTCAATAAAAAAAATGTAGACCACGCCGAAAACTTAAAAATGGGTCAGGCGAGTATAAAAAATTCGGCCGTTTTAGGGCCTAAACAAAGCGGTTTTCCTAAACCTACAAACTGGGAAATTTTCTAAAACTGGGTCAAAGCAAAGCCATGGGTTTGAGATGTTTAAGAGAGGCTAGAGTCCAAACCAAGCTTAAGATGGACATGAAAGTTGTCCGTCTCGTCGAGATCTTAAAATATCATGTTTGCCAATTTAACAAATTTGATCTTTTTAAGCAAGTTGTGATCGGTTTTCAAAAGAGGTTCAAAAACCATATTTTTAACTTAACACCAAAGAGTGTTCTTTTAAAATAAGACAAAGGATTTAAGCCAATGACCACACCTTCCGATAGGGTGTTAAGAGGATTGTTTTTAAAGAGTATGTGTTTCTTAAAATGAAAATATGCTTGCGAACAGTTTTCAAAATTGGTAGGATAGTAAAGGTATCTCGATTACCTTAAATGGCCAATTAGCTAGCATGACCAAGAGAAAGAGAGAGACGTTAATTGATTTATTAAGCAAATAAATCAATTACCCACGACTAGAAGATAGTTAAACAATGTGATAACCGGGAATTTTATATTCTCGAATTATGTTAAAAATTGTATGTAAATACCAATATTAATGGATAAAATGTGAAATAGTTGTATTTCAATACTGTTGTGAATAGTGTAAAAGTATTCTGGTAGTGTTAAAGTGTGTAAGTTCGGGGATGGAAAATCCTACCGGACATAATTGGGTAAGACGGTTCGAAATCAGAACCGAAAACCCTAGAGAGTGCATTGAAATGTACTAAAATAATAGAAATTTATGGTAGAGAATTCTGATCAAACAGAAGCAAAATAAGATAAACCGACCGCACGGGAAGTACTAAAAACTCGCCTACGCGATTTTGGTAAAGTTCCGTTCGGATCGGATAACAGTCAAAAATTGACTACAAATTAATTCAAGATTAATATGAATAGTTGATGACATCACTATGATCATGTCATAAAGCAAATTAAATTTTTAGCAAAATTAGAAAGCTTTTGAAAGGTGTATGGTTAGGATTGATTTACTTTTTGATCAAAGGCCAAGATCATGCCAAAATTCACTTAGAAAAAAATTAAAAAAAATTTAGGTATTTTGTTGAAAGGCCATTTGGCCATGTGGAAAGGGAGAAAGGGAAATTTGATTTTTCACCCCAAAACCTTTACTTTTTGGTCCTTGAACAATTAAGAAATTGTTGGAAAAAATTGCAAAAGCCCTTGATTTTTGCAAATAAATAGGCATCAAAAATTCAAGAAAAAAATAGAAAAACTTAGCTAAACTCTTGCCAAATTCCCAGCCAAAAAAACCGTGGAAGAAAAACCCTTGAACCCAAAAAAATTTGTTTGAAATTTCATATACAATTTAGCTTGAACTTCATTTCCAACATCAAGACAACAACCAAGCAAGGTAAACCCTAAATTTGAAGCATTTTCTTTGGTTTTTTCTATCAAAAACCGTGGGTATGGAAAGTGAAAAACAATGGGAAAAAAATTGTTTAATTGTTAATTCTATGTTTGTTTAATGTTGTGATATTTAAAGTATGAATTTGGAAAGAAAAACAAGCAAAATTTTGCATGATTTTCTTGTAAAATCCGTGGCTCCTAGGGTGTAAAAACTTCATGAATTTTATTGTTTTAATTTAGTGTTGATGTTCATTCAATCATATGATAAATTAAGCATGAAATGAAAGTTAGAAATAAGAAAAATTTGAGGAAGAATTCTTGCTAAAACCGTGGGCATGAATGTGAGAAAATGGGAAGATTTAATGTTGATAAAAGTTGATAAAAACCCTAGGAAAGAAAGAAAAATTTTCTTTCTATTTTTGGCATAAAAACCGTGGCTATGTCTAGGGTTAGAATGCATGTTTTGTTTAGTTTTTAAATGTTAACTTATACATAGAAAAGTATAAGAGTAATGTGGTATGGTGATGAAAATTTATTGGATGTAAAAACCTAGTAAACTAGGGTTAGTTTGGAAAAAAATAAATATGTGATGTGACTTGTAAACATTGAAACATATGGAAAGTTTTTATACAAAGTTTGGAAACTTTGTATAAAATAGGCCTCTAGTATAGTACGTGGCAGGTACAAAGGTTCTGAGGCGTACCTAACGCCGGGAAACCTTAAAAATACAAGCGGAAATGCTGTCGAAATTTTCTAAAATCGGCTTAAGGGCATTTCGGGAAACAAGGGGTAAAAATATTGAACTCGGAAAGGAAACCGAGACCCCTCGGTGAATTATGATTAGAAATGGAAAACCAACCCAAACGAAATAGTAAACCAACCCTAAATTACCAAAATGCCTAAAACAGGAAAAAAATCGATGTTAGGGGTATTTTGGGAAACGAGGGAAAATTTTAGGTCGGGATAGGAAACCCGAGCCTCTTGAGGTCCAAGGGGCGGGGACGGGATGAATAACGCTTAGTAAATAGTGAAAAGGCCATTTGAGGCTCCGAAACGCTCGAAAAATGGAAAAACGACCCTAGGTTACGGATGAATAGTAACCGAGGGTTGGGAAAAATGAAGTTGAGATTTTGCGGTAATTTAAGCTGTAAAATGATACGAAAGCTTAGGAAATATTATTTTAAAATTTTTAGACTTAGAAAATTTGGAAAAAAAAATATAATGAAGCCAATTATGGTTCCGAAACCCGTTAAGGGCAAAATGGTCATTTTGATCAAAAATTTCCGAATGAGCTCAGAGAGAACCCTAAAAGACCTAGAATAACTTAGATAAAATTATAAAACTCAAAATAAGAATTTTAGAGTTAAAATTCTAAGAATTTTTAGAAACACAGGCGTGTAAAGGGATACACGGCCGTGTATAAGAAAAATTTTATAACCCGAGAGGTACATGGGCTGGAACACGGGCGTGTATCGAGCCGTGTACAGTTACACGGCTAAGGAAGAAAATAACATGGCCATGTAAAATAGACCCGAGAGGTACACGGCCTGGAACACGGGCGTGTTGCAGACCGTGTACCACAAATAAAATTTAAATGTGTAGAATTGTAAGTAAAATATATATATATTTTAGATAATAAATAAAAAGGGGTATTAACAGACACTATTATGTCTGTAGGAACCCACAATAAAGATAGAACTACGGAGGAGTTCCGGGAGTGCACACTAGCGCAGTATTGGTAAGTTCAAGCATTTTCATGTCTGCAACATGAAATATTGTGTTAATCTATTCTATACTAGCTACACACTAGATATAAAATCCTATAAACATTTGGGAATTAGTTAATATAACATATCCCAAATCAAGAAAATAAGTAAGACCTACGGGCAATAGAGGATTATGACCTTGAGGTGACTTATGCAACCACTTGGTCAAAACTGTAAATTGAAAGATGGTAAATGAAACCACTAAAGCGTACCGCCTCTCCAACATAGCGGTGGAGGTTTGTTAAATCCTACGGGATTATCAGGGTTGTGGAGGACGATGTTCTAAGGTCACTCCTTGGACCCTCCCAGTCAGCGCGCAAATAATCATCGGTACCGCCAGAAACAGAGCTCTACATTAGACATCAAATAGAGAATAAACAATCAATAAAATGATGGAAATCATAATTAAGCATAACCGAAGCTTATACTAGAGAAAGGTAATTTCGGTTAGGGTAAATGAATAGTATCCTGATGGAGTAAAGTGAATAGTAATCAGTTAGGGTAACTGGTACTATTTATCAATCAAATGTCAACGGTACTATTCATAGGAGATTGAGTTTTTCTTGTCTTTGAATCAGTATGATTCTTATTATGAATGTTTGAACTTACTGAGCCTGTTAGCTCATCAGTTTGTTCATGTTGCAGGTAAGAAACCTGTTCTGTAGATATATGGATGGCGGCAGGATGCGAGCGTGTTAAAGGGATAGGGAACTCACACTGGACACGGTCCTGCCATAAGTTTTCCGCTGAGCTTTTTGAGTAAAGAAAATATGTTTGCAGACAAAGCTTACAATACATATAAATATTATATTTGTATCAAGTACGTTGTATTTATTTCAGACAGGGAAAAACCAGTATTATACTTTACATCGCTTTCTTACTTAATATTCATAAGAAAAAGTATGTATTGAAGAAAAAAAATTTTGGGGCGAAATTTTAGGCCCTTGTGTTTAAGAAGTTTTAGTAAAAGAGTTTAAAACTGACGACTCGGATTCAACACCTGAACGGTCTTAGTCGGCCATAGAGTCGATTCATGACGGTTACGAGTGGTTGGAATCTGGGGACGCACAGGTTGGTATCAGAGCGGTTGACAATATCCCTATTGATACGAAGCGCGATCTGCTCGTCAATCCAAGTAAGTTAGCTTCTTTAAGATTAGTTAATTTTCATTTATTCGAAGTTATATATATTTTGTAGGAGTTAAGATGACTAGACCATCATATGTGAGACCTCATCCATACCAACCTAGAGGACCGATCCGGGTATGGACTAGGCTCGTGATCAGACCATCTATGATGAGACGGGAGATGCAGCGACCATCTACACCTGAACCACTAACGCCGAGGATAGTCACGCTAGCACCAGTACAAGCACCACCCCTGCGACCAATAGTAAACCCTCCCGTGGCAGTGGTGGGAGATCGAGGCCGTATAGGGGCCAGAGTATCAGTACAAGCTGTACACGCATTTAGAGGCAGTCATCCACCATCATTCGAGGGAGGTCAATAGGGGATCTCTACGAGAGACTGGCTACACGATATTGAGGTCATCATGTACCAGTGCGATATCGATCAGGATTGCTGGGTTTTGATGGCCATTGGCACCTTTCGTGAGGATGCACGCCTGTATTGGGAATATTGTGATCAGGAGATGCTGCTAGCGATGAATTGGGTTGAGTTTCACCAAGTCATGCTGGAACAGTTCCCACAAAAGAGCTCGACACCAGTTGCAGGCCCTCCGGAGAGTAGGACAGTGCCACCACCACTGGCCATGCCTAGTTACGCGGATATCAGAGATTTTGTTCTGAAGGCAGAAAGGCAACAGATGATGTTGAGTGACACCGTATTCTCATATGCAGTCCGATTCCAAGATAGCATCGTGAGGGCGTGTCCTCTAACCAATATCACAAATGATAACTTTTGTGATATATTTTGGAAGGGACTCACCCTAGATTTACGACAGAGAGTAACCCCTCTATACCCTGCTACTTTACGTGAGTTTATTATTGATGTAGCTAAGGTAGAGGAGGAAATGATGATGGAGCGCATGGCGCGCAAGAGGCGAGAGCAGTTACTACAAGAAGCCATGTTAGATCGCCTATATGGATCCGGGCCGATGGTAAATGATCATCAGGCAGGTTCGTCAAGACAACCAGAGGCAGTAGACCCAGCTGAAGGTTCAACTCCAACCGAGGCCGGAAACGGAATAGATAACGAAAAAATGGATCCAATCGAGTTTCTGGCAATCTCAGAGGAACCTCAACCAGAGGAGTAGTTGTAGAAATGCATGTATTATATATGTATATATATGTAACTGTATATGTGTATATATGACAACGTTGAAAAGCTATTTTGGGGAAAGCCTTTAAACTGATGTACTTTTGAAATGAAAAGAAATGACAACCATATTTTGACATATGCAATGTGTGAAATGTTAAAATTATGTGATGATTAAAATTATTTGAACTTATATTATAAAAATATGATTGTGAAAAACCTAATGATTGACTTTTATGTGATTTTAGGAGTAGGATAAAATGGTGAACCCAAGGAATCTGCGGAATATGTGAGGACATCCAGTCCTATCAGAAAGAATGGACGAGCTAGAAGCCTTGATAGAAGCTCAAATGAGGGAAAATGCTGAGTTAAGACAAAGACTAGAGCAAATGGAGTAGAGATAGTAACCAGAACAAGACCAAGCCCCTCCAATGGCTGTACCAGAACCGGAAGTACCTTCAGCGGCACAAGAAGAAGTGGTACTACCCTAACCACCGCCCAGAAATAATATCGAACCATTGTATGAAAGATTCCGATGCATGAGGCCACCAAAATTTGAGGGCTCCACAAACCCTCTGGATGCTGAGGAATGGTTATCTTCACTCCATACAATACTGGAGTTTATGGAGTTGAATGCCAAGAAAGGATTCTGCGTGCATCCTTTGTCCTAAAAAGGGATGCAAGGTTCTGGTGGGAGTCGGTTAAGCTAAAAAGAAACATGTATACCATGTCCAGGTTGGATTTTCTAGAAGAATTCAATCAAAAGTATTATAATCCGGCACTACTGCAACCACAACAAAGAGAGTTTACAGAGCTAAAACAAGGGGACATGACTGTGATAGAAGTCTGTAATAAGTTTGATCAGTTATCCAGACTTTGCCCCTACACTGTCACCACCGAGAGGGAGAAAATCCAGAAGATGCTAGGGATGTTTCGTCTCGAGATTTCAGTGTTGGTGGACAGTGGGTTAACGCCGCCTGACACCGTTTCTGATTGTGTTAGCCGTGCGTTAAGGGCAGAGTATTATCTGATTAGACAAAAAGAAGAAAAAGAGAAGGCCTGGGATGCAAAGAAAAAGGAGAAGATCTTGACTAAAGCCATACAAGTTAGACCTCAAACTGGACAAAGCAGTAGGCAGAATTTGATTGTCAAGGCTGGACAGCCCAGCACTTCGGGCCAGCAGTCTCAGGGAAAGAGAAAAGTAAATAATCTTGGGAACCGAAACCAGCAAAGGAGAACAAATAATAATGCTAGTCCTATGGTTCGAAACTGTGTGAGGCTTGGAAAAAGACATTCAGGTCGATGCAGACTAGCCCCAAACGCCTGTTTTCAGTGTGGGAAGGACGGTCACTTCGCCAAAAACTGCCCAGAAAATAGGCAGAATATGCAAAGTTCATCGCAAACACAACAACGTCCTCAGGCACATGCACTACAGGTCAAGGCTGAAGGGTCATCCCATTCTGAGAGGCCAGAAAGACCAAAACGCTTGCCTCGAACCGATGCAAGAATCATGGTCTACACGAAGGAGGAAACGGAAGCGGGAACGTCAAATGTAGTGACAGGTCAGCTTTCTGTCGCTAATAATTTGGCGTCTGTTTTATTTGACTGTGGAGCTACACACTCTTTCATTTCACACCAATTTGCGAATAGGATAGGATACCCTCAAGACCACATGGATATGACATTTAAAACTGCATTACCCTCGGGGGAAGTCCTGATATCCAATTACTGGCTACCACATGTGCCAATAATTATGGCAAATAGGGAGTTATTTGCAAAATTGATCGTAATGGAGCTGGCCGACTACGATGTGATACTAGGAATGGATTTCCTAGGGAAGTATCGAGCTACGATCGATTGCCGAAAACGGATGATAAGGTTTCAACCTGATGAAGAAGAAGGATTTGAGTATCTTGACACGTCACGAAGATCACAAAAGATAATGATCAACTCGCTGGAAGCCAAGAGGATGATGTCTAGCGGTTGTACTGCATACCTAGCATGCGTTCTGGATGTGACAAAGGAATCAAAACTCCAACCTCAAGACGTCCCTATTGTAAAGGAATTCATGGATGTTTTTCCAGAAGAATTACCAGGACTACCGCCTGAACGAGAAATTTCCTTCGAGATTGAGCTGATACCAGGAACCGCACCAATCTCAAAGACACCGTGCTGGATAGCACCGGCAGAGTTAAAGGAATTACAGGAGCAGCTAAAGGGACTTCTGGATAAAGGATTCATACGCCCAAGCTATTCCCCATGGGGTGCTCCAGTGCTGTTTGTCAGAAAGAAAGATGGTTCATTCCGAATGTGTATTGATTATCGGGAATTGAACAAGGTTACCATCAAGAATAGGTACCCGCTACCTAGGATTGATGACTTGTTCGATCAACTTACAGGAGCAGCGGTATTCTCCAAGATTGATCTACGATCAGGATATCATCAATTGAGGATCAAGGAGAGTGACATCCACAAGACTGCATTTCGAACCCGTTATGGTCATTACGAATTTCTAGTAATGCCGTTTGGGTTAACAAATGCACCAGCAGCCTTTATGGATCTGATGTATCGAGTCTTTAAGGAATATTTAGATAAGTTTGTTATTGTGTTCATCGATGACATTCTTATATATTCCAAGACTCGAGAGGAGCACGAAGAGCATTTGAGAATTGTTCTGCAAACAATAAGGGAACATCAACTCTATGCCAAGTTCTCTAAATGTGAATTCTGGCTGAATAGAGTACATTTCCTTGGACACGTGATTTCCAAAGAAGGAATCGCAGTGGATCCTGCTAAAGTGGAGGCGATCAACGAGTGGCCCGTACCTAAGAGCGTGACAGAAATACGAAGTTTCTTAGGTCTGGCCGGCTATTACAGAAGATTCGTTGAAGGATTTACACGACTTGCCGCTCCTATTACAGCTCTTACGCGCAAGGAAAGGAAATATGAATGGACTGAGCAGTGCGAGAAAAGTTTCCAAGAACTAAAGAAACGACTCACGAGTGCGCCAATACTTACACTTCCGATGGAAGGAGAAATGTTCGTGATATATAGCGACGCTTCAAAAATGGGATTAGGGGTTGTCCTGATGCAAGGCAATAAGGTGATTGCCTATGCCTCGCGTCAATTAAAGGACCATGAGAAAAATTATCCCACACACAATTTGGAACTTGCCGCAGTAGTGTTCGCATTAAAGATTTAGCGTCACTATTTATATGGAACTCAGTGTCAGATTTATACAGACCATCAGAGTCTGAAATATTTCTTCACACAAAAGGAGCTAAATATGCGGCAAAGGCGATGGCTTGAGCTGGTAAAGGACTATGATTGCGAAATCCTCTATCACCCAGGAAAGGCCAATCGAGTTGCAGATGCGTTAAGTAGGAAATCTACTGTCCCACAGCAACGATCAATCAAAAAGCTCCCCAGGCCATTACAGCAGGAAATCAGCATGTTGGAGATGGAGCTGATAACTGGAAAGCTAGTTGCAATACAACTGGAGTCAACACTGTATAAAGACATCAGAGAAGCTCAAAAGAAAGATCCGACATTAGCAAGCCCGCAAGGAGAAGCATCCGAGGATGGATTAATACTACATCAAGGGAGAATTCAAGTTCCAGACAATGAAGGATTAAGGAAGCAGATTATGGCTGAAGCACACCAAACGCCTTACTCAATACATCCCGGAGTCAGCAAGATGTACCAGGATCTGAAGCTACAATTCTGGTGGAAAGGGATGAAGAAGGACATAGCGGAATTTGTAAGCAAGTGCATGACGTGTCAGAAGGTTAAGGCTGAGCATCGTTATCCAGGTGGGAAACTAAAGCCGTTAGAAATTCTGGAGTGGAAGTGGGAGCATATCACGATGGACTTTGTGATGGGACTACCAAAGACCCGAGAAGGTTATGATGCCATCTGGGTTATTGTAGATAGACTGACTAAAATGGCAAGGTTTATTGCACTAAAGATGACCTTTTCGTTGGAAAGGTTGGCAGAATTATATGTTAACCACATAGTCAGACTACATGGAGTTCCTAAATCCATTGTATCAGATCGTGATCCAAGATTTACTTCGAACTTCTGGACATGCGTACAAGAGGCGATGGGAACAGAAGTACGACTAAGCACAACATTTCATCCGCAAACCGATGGGCAATCTGAGAGAACCATTCAGACTCTTGAAGACATGCTGCGTGCATGTACAATAGATTTCCCAGGGAGTTGGAACGAGAAACTTCCATTGGTAGAATTTTCATATAACAACAGCTACCAAGCTTCGATAGGTATGGCACCTTATGAAGCCTTGTTGGAAGGAAATGCAGATCACCAGTTCACTGGTATGACCTACAAGAGAAATGACTGCATAAGACTGATTTCGTCCAGGAAACGGTGGATGCAGTTACAAAAATACAGCAGCGGATGAAAACAGCCCAAAGCCGACAGAAAAGCTACACGAACAAAAGACGAAGATTTCTGGAGTTCAATAAAAGGGATTTTGTATTCTTAAGAGTTTCCCCGATGAAGGGAATAATGCGATTCGGAAAGAAAGAAAAGTTAAGTCCAAGATATATTGGACCCTACGAGATCATTGAACGCATTGGCAAGGTCGCCTATAGATTGGCACTACCTCCAGAAATGTCGGCAGTACACAACGTGTTTCATGTGTCGATGTTACGAAAGTACATATCGGATCTATCCCACATGTTGAAACATGAGCCGATCCAGATTCAGGAAGATCTAACTTATGAGGAGAGACCTATTCAACTACTGGCACGCGAAAATAAAGTCTTGAGGAATAAAACAATCCCATTAGTCTAAGTGCTGTGGAAAAATCACAACATTGAAGAGGCTACATGGGAACGTGAGGACGAAATGAAGAACTTGTACCCCTACTTGTTCTAAATTTTTGATGACGAAAATTTTATAAGGAGGGGTGAATGTGATAACCGGGAATTTTAGATTCTCGAATTATGTTAAAAATTGTATGTAAATACAAATATTAATGGATAAAATGTGAAATAGTTGTATTTCAATACTGTTGTAAATAGTGTAAAAGTATTCTGGTAGTGTTAAAGTGTGTAAGTTCGGGGATAGAAAATCCTACCGGACATAATTAGGTAAGACGGTTCGAAATCAGAACCGAAAACCCTAGAGAGTGCATTGAAATGTACTAAAACAACAGAAATTTACGGTAGAGAATTTTGATCAAACGGAAGCAAAATAAGATAAACCGACCGCACGGGAGATACTAAAAACTCGCCTACGCGATTTTGGTAAAGTTCCGTTCGGATCGGATAACAGTCAAAAATTGACTACGAATTAATTCAAGATTAATATGAATAGTTGATGACATCACCATGATCATGTCATAAAGCAAATTAAATTTTTATCAAAATTAGAAAGCTTTTGAAAGGTGTATGGCTAGGATTGATTTACTTTTTGATCAAAGGCCAAGATCATGCCAAAATTCAC
This sequence comes from Antiaris toxicaria, assembly GCA_035233585.1. Classification (NCBI taxonomy): domain Eukaryota; kingdom Viridiplantae; phylum Streptophyta; class Magnoliopsida; order Rosales; family Moraceae; genus Antiaris; species Antiaris toxicaria. The sequence continues at coordinate 29,218,925 of CP141157.1, forward strand.
TTAGAAAAAAATTAAAAAAAAATTTAGGCATTTTGTTGAAAGGCCATTCAGCCATGTGGAAAGGGAGAAAGGGAAATTTGATTTTTGACCCTAAAACCTTTACTTTTTGGTCCTTGAACAATTAAGAAATTGTTAGAAAAAATTGCAAAAGCCCTTGATTTTTGCAAATAAATAGGCATCAAAAATTCAAGAAAAAAATAGAAAAACTTAGCTAAACTCTTGCCAAATTCCCAGCCAAAAAAACCGTGGAAGAAAAACCCTTGAACCCAAAAAAATTTGTTTGAAATTTCATATACAATTTAGCTTGAACTTCATTTCCAACATCAAGACAACAACCAAGCAAGGTAAACCCTAAATTTGAAGCATTTTCTTTGGTTTTTTCTATCAAAAACCGTGGGTATGGAAAGTGAAAAACAATGGGAAAAAAATTGTTTAATTGTTGATTCTATGTTTGTTTAATGTTGTGATATTCAAAGTATGAACTTGGAAAGAAAAACAAGCAAAATTTTGCATGATTTTCTTGTAAAATCCGTGGCTCCTAGGGTGTGAAAACTTCATGAATTTTATTGTTTTAATTTAGTGTTGATGTTCATTCAATCATATGATAAATTAAGCATGAAATGAAAGTTAGAAACAAGAAAAATTTGAGGAAGAATTCTTGCTAAAACCGTGGGCATGAATGTGAGAAAATGGGAAGATTTAAGGTTGATACAAGTTGATAAAAACCCTAGGAAAGAAAGAAAACTTTTCTTTCTATTTTTGGCATAAAAACCGTGGCTATGTCTAGGGTTAGAATGCATGTTTTGTTTAGTTTTTAAATGTTAACTTATACATAGAAAAGTATAAGAGTAATGTGGTATGGTGATGAAAATTTATTGGATGTAAAAACCTAGTAAACTAGGGTTAGTTTGGAAAAAAATAAATATGTGATGTGACTTGTAAACTTTGAAACATATGGAAAGTTTTTATACAAAGTTTGGAAACTTTGTATAAAATAGGCCTCTAGTATAGTACGTGGCAGGTACAAAGGTTCTGAGGCGTACCTAACGCCGGGAAACCTTAAAAATACAAGCGGAAATGCTGCCGAAATTTTCTAAAATCGGCTTAAGGGCATTTCGGGAAACAAGGGGTAAAAATATTGAACTCGGAAAGGAAACTGAGACCCCTCGGTGAATTATGATTAGAAATGGAAAACCAACCCAAACGAAATAGTAAACCGACCCTAAATTACCAAAATGCCTAAAACAGGAAAAAAATCGATGTTAGGGGTATTTTGGGAAACGAGGGAAAATTTTAGGTCGGGATAGGAAACCCGAGCCTCTTGAGGTCCAAGGGGCGGGGACGGGATGAATAACGTTTAGTAAATAGTGAAAAGGCCATTTGAGACTCCGAAACGCTCGAAAAATGGAAAAACGACCCTAAGTGACGGATGAATAGTAACCGAGGGTTGGGAAAAATGAAGTTGAGATTTTGCGGCAATTTAAGCTGTAAAATGATACGAAAGCTTAGGAAATATTATTTTAAAATTTTTAGACTTAGAAAATTTGGAAAAAAAAATATAATGAAGCCAATTATGGTTCCGAAACCCGTTAAGGGCAAAATGGTCATTTTGACCAAAAATTTCCGAATGAGCTCAGAGAGAACCCTAAAAGACCTAGAATAACTTAGATAAAATTATAAAACTCAAAATAAGAATTTTAGAGTTAAAATTCTAAGAATTTTTAGAAACACGGGCGTGTAAAGGGATACACGGCCGTGTATAAGAAAAATTTTATAACCCGAGAGGTACACGGGCTGGAACACGGGCGTGTATCGAGCCGTGTACAGTTACACGGCTAAGGAAGAAAATAACATGGCCATGTAAAATAGACCCGAGAGGTACACGGCCTGGAACACGGGCGTGTTGCAGACCGTGTACCACAAATAAAATTTAAATGTGTAGAATTCTAAGTAAAATATATATATTTTAGATAATAAATAAAAAGGAGTATTAACAGACACTATTATGTCTGTAGGAACCCACAATAAAGATAGAACTACGGAGGAGTTCCGGGAGTGGACACTAGCGCAGTATTGGTAAGTTCAAGCATTTTCATGTCTGCAACATGAAATACTGTGTTAATCTATTCTATACTAGCTACACACTAGATATAAAATCCTATAAACATTTGGGAATTAGTTAGTATAACATATCCCAAATCAAGAAAATAAGTAAGACCTACGGGCAATAGAGGATTGTGACCTTGAGGTGACTTATGCAACCACTTGGTCAAAACTGTAAATTGAAAGATGGTAAATGAAACCACTAAAGCGTACCGCCCCTCCAACATAGCAGTGGAGGTTTGTTAAATCCTACGGGATTATCAGGGCTGTAGAGGACGATGTTCTAAGGTCACTCCTTGGACCCTCCCAGTCAGCGTGCAAATAATCATCGGTACCGCCAGAAACAGAGCTCTACATTAGACATCAAATAGAGAATAAACAATCAATAAAATGATGGAAATCATAATTAAGCATAACCGAAGCTTACACTAGAGAAAGGTAATTTCGGTTAGGGTAAATGAATAGTATCCTGATGGAGTAAAGTGAATAGTAATCAGTTAGGGTAACTGGTACTATTCATCGGTCAAATGTCAACTGTACTATTCATAGGAGATTGAGTTTTTCTTGTCTTTGAATCAGTATGATTCTTATTATGAATGTTTGAACTTACTGAGCCTGTTAGCTCATCAGTTTGTTCATGTTGCAGGTAAAAAACCTGTTCTATATATATATATGGATGGCGGCAGGATGCGAGTGTGTTAAAAGGATAGGGAACTCACCGTGGACATGGTCCTACCATAAGTTTTCCGCTGAGCTTTTTGAGTAAAGAAAATATGTTTGCAGACAAAGCTTACAATACATATAAATATTATATTTGTATCAAGTATGTTGTATTTATTTCAGAAAGGGAAAAACCAGTATTATACTTTACATTGCTTTCTTACTTAATATTCATAAGAAAAAGTCTGTATTGAAGAAAAAAAATTTTGGGGCGAAATTTTAGGCCCTTGTGTTTAAGAAGTTTTAGTAAAAGAGTTTAAAACTGACGACTCGGATTCAACACCTGAACGGTCTTAGTCGGCCATAGAGTCGATTCATGACGGTTACGAGTGGTTGGAATCTGGGGACGTCACAAACAAACTCTCCAAAAAGAGAGTAATTTAGTACTGATGGTAATCAGTAACAGATGCTAAGAGACGTGTTAGTCACTAACGATATTAGTAACTTAAAAATGAGTATTAATGGAATGTGTTATGATTATAGGTAGACATCTGTATTATAACAAGGTGTAGTACGAATTGCTAGCAGATCAAATAAATATAACTTCGTCTAGAGCATGAATGAAAATATTTTTTAAATAGTCATTTTTACGATGAGAATATTTTTATTCCTTAATCACGTATGATTGATGAATAACATGATGAAATGTTTTAGTCAGCTTTTACGATAAGCATTTTTTTTATTCTTTAATCACGTATGATTACTGAATAACAAGATAGAGTTCATAACATGATGATAGTAACTCATGATCTCAACAATTGGGTAATTAAGAAGCAAGTCAAGTCTCGTTAAGCATGTCGTACTGGCCTCTCGAGCTAAAGGGAAGTTTTCAATTTAAGTATGATGAGCTAAGACTCTAAAGAAAGTTTATGGTCTCGGTGAATCCGAAGATCTATGTGCATTTGATACTGACACACGGGCCCTCAGAAAAGTAAAGAGAGATAAAGCATAATGAAGCATAATTGAGTATAATCAGTTCATGCATAGTTCACGATATGCTTTAAGTTATAGTTATGATATGCTTTTAAGTTATGTGATATATATTATGCATTCAGTTATATGACACATGATTTGTTTTCATAATATGCTTTGAAGTCATGATATGTTTATCAGGATGATAGGCCTTTAAGTATGGCCTATGTTTTTAAGTTATGTTTCGTGGATTAAGTGTTGTACTTACTGAGTATAAAGCTCATCATGTGTGTTCATGTTATAGGTAAGAAACCTACAAGCTAGACCCTGATGGACGATGATGGCTGCAGGACTAAAGTGAGGGTTAGGTATGGATATCACCATAAGTTCTACTTCTGCATGATATTAAGTAACCCTTTTTATTTTAAGAACCAAACTTATATTAAGTAATGACCAGTTTAGTATTTCGTGAGTATGTATGTATGTTTGACCTCAAGTTATATTAAGACCCTTATGTATTCGTCAAGTATATTTAAGTATATACGGCTATAGTAAAGCTTATGTGTATTAAAAAAAATCTGTGGAAATTATGATGTTGAAGTATGATTGTTTTAAGCATGTTCCAAGTAAGTTTAAGTAAAGTAAGTTTAAATAAGTGGCAACAGCCATGCCACTAGGGCAGGTCAAAGTATGGGTCACCACAGGTTCATTGGGTGCGTGACTTGTATAAATGGAGGGTTTATTTATAGATATTGGAATCATTGGTTTATTAAGGAGTAAAAGTTATCCTCTTAAAAGTATTATATTAGATGTGAAAATGAACAAGACCTTAGGTCGTTTACTAGGTAGATGACTTCTTATTCACATATAGTAAATAATCATTTTTTTATTCGGTAGTATCATGGATCTTAAAGATAGCATGATCAGTGGGTCAAATGGACTTTAACCTAAGGCTGATCATGGATATCATATGAGGGTGTTGCATATATGAAAAGTTCATTGGGCGATAGCTTATCACTAACTTATATAATATGGTTTATAATTGAGAGTACAGTTTCAGATTTATAATGATATGACTCTAAAACTAATAATTGTAATAGGTTTATTCGATATAGAATAATAGTTATATAAAATATTGGAGCCCACATTATATGTCCAATCAGTCTTTTTACTAGCTCTGTATAATTTCTTAATGGATGGTAATTGATTAGTATATTCTTTATTTCTTATATTCTTGTATTTAGTAAAGAAAAAAATCTGGATTATCTTTCACAAGATGTGGGTGTTTTTCTCTAGGTGCCAAGGGTAAAATTATAATTTTGTATTATTCAATAAATTGGATAAATATTTAATTTAGGTGAATATTTATTTTGGAAAATAATATTTGAAATTTAAATTAATTGTATTTATTTTCCAAAAAATAAATATGAGATTAATTTGAATTTTCAAAATCTTGCTTAAATAAGTATTTAAAATTTTAAAAATTATCCTATTTGAATTTGAATTGAACAAAATCTTGTCCTAGCATGAATAAAGGGGGCAATTTTTTTCCAAGGATTGGAAGACAAGATTTTCTCGTAATTTAAATTTGAATTTTGTTTTCGATAAGAGATTACATAATTATTTGAATTTTAAATAAGATTGCCATGATTTTATTTGAATTTAAATTAAAGTTGTAGAAAATTATCCATATAGATAAAACCACATGATTTATATAGTTTAAAATCTGAATCAAATTTTGAATCATAATTTTCAAACAACAGCCGAATTTTTGTGTGGAAAAATACATAAGGTAGAATCAGTTTTTACAGTGGGAGGAAAGAGAAAAATCTTGTCTTAATCCTGTTTGAATTTTAAATGATCTTGCTCGATGGTTGCCAAAATTTCTAGGGCCCCTCTCTGTGGAAGAATCGACTTTAGGGTTTAGGTGGAGAGATAAAATTTTTACTTTGTCGAATTCAAAATTCTAAAAGCTACATAATGCAAATTTATAAATAGGATCTTTGGGACTCTAATTTTCTTTAGACCACAGACTCTCTAGTGAGTAAATTTATTATTATACATCTTACTAATAATAATAAATTCTCAGAGATCTAAGTGGTTGGAAAGAAACAAGTTATGTTAAACACTGATTGAGGAACCAAGTGCTTGCACACTCCATCATCTAAGAATTGGAGAATAGTAGAGAAGGCTAGTTAGTTGAAGTCTTTCGATCACATCCTCCAGCATTCCTGGTGATTTTTCCGAAGGTATAATGATTATTGAATAATTTATTGTATATGGCAATATGAGTTTTTAATGATCATGAAAAAATTTTAAAATTCTACCACATACTCTTACTATTTTTTCCTACAATTGATATCAAAGCCACCTCATGATTATGTCATATCCATAAATTAAATGATCATTTTTTTTCTCCTTAGTGTATAGATTTAATATTTAGAAAGTAGCATTTTAGGTTTCTTTTATGTTGTTATCACATATTATGTATGGTGTATATGGTTATTTTAGTTTTAAATATGTTATAAGCATGCTCAATTTTGCTAATTATGATTCCTTAGAATTTAGAAAAATTATATCTAAGATTTTTCATATAACCATAGGAACGGTTTATTGTCATCATAATTTTTATATGGATTTTAATTTTTTGTTTCTTTGAATTTTTTAGAATTTTTGTACAATGAAAATGGTATAGGAAATTTTATATAATTATTCGTGGAAGAGATGAAGATTGAAAGTATAATTTATTTTTTCCTAAGAATTACATTTAATTTAATGATTGGAATTTTTTGTGTGGAAAATCCTAACTTAATTAAGATTCAAAAAATTTTTTTTTGAGATCCTAATGGGTAAATTGGGAATATGACATAAAATACATGAACCAATCCTGGGGGCTATACGCCAACCAGCACACACTACAAGGTGCATGCCGGGAGCAACCGTAGGCATTGATAGAGCTATAGCCCTTGCCTTCGGGCAAGAGGTACTGCAGGCAACCCCTGTTCGGGTTGTAGCCAAATGAGCTACGGTGGCCCCCTGGGCTGTAGTGTAGCCTACAGCTATAGGTAGGCTGTAGGCTCTGCCGCAGGCCAGAGCTACTGCCCAATGGGCCAAAACTCAAAAATTTTCATGAAATTTGAATTTGAAATTACATAATGTTATACATGAAATTTTAAATTTTTAAAATTTTGAATTTTTGAAAATTTAAAATTTAAAAAATTTTTGAGATGAGAAATAAATGGAAGAGCTACATAAAAATGTATGCACAAAGATAGAGCAAATTCAAGACCCAAAGAATGCTTTGGATGTAATTTTGTAATCTTTAATTTTTTTTTTTTTAGAATAAGATCATGGCTAGGTCATTTGTTTTTCTGTCATTTATTTATTCTATGTTTTATCATGGATAGATGAATATGTATTAATAGATGATTTGTAAGCATATTTGATAATATATCATATAGGATAGAAGAATGACTTTCAAACTATATTGATCATATATATTCTTTAAAAACTTGCATGTTTTTGAAAATATTGAATGGGAGAAGGTTTCATTCAAAACCCATAGCCTCTAGTATACTACTTCTGCCCTCACTAAACTCATCGGTAGGTGTTTACTGCCACTGGTATACTAGGTTGGACCTCTAAGTGGAAAATATATTTTGGTATGATTCTATTCATGACCATCACTCGATGGCTTGGATACGACATGGATTGAACTACGTAAATAATGGTTACACGCTTAAGACTCATTTAGCTATTAAAATTCCTTAGAAGCTCTGTTAGTTAAATTGGTGGCCAAAATAAGCGGTTATTAATATATGTCTTAAGCGGCTATTAACCTTAGAGAATTTAAGACAACATATACTAATTAGATGGGGTTCATGTTCCAGCTATTTGTCTAATGACCACCCCTCAGTGGCATGAGGTAATAGATATTGAGAATTACTATTGTAATATTACATGGTTTTTCCATGTTTCATGTAGGAACATACTTGTATGTTTTATTTACTAAATGTCTTGTATATTTGCTTCGGTGTTGTGATAATATTCTTTTATATTTTATTTTAGTTTAAAATATCACAAACGCCTCTAATCTCAATACTGAATAAAAACAAATTAAACGGTAATAATTATAAAAACTAGAAAAGAAACCTACTAATAGTTCTTAGATGCGAGAGACACAAGTTCGTACTGGACGAACCATACCCACCAAGATCTCGACCTAATGCACCACTTGAAGAGGTCCCTGTCATGTACATTCGTCGGAGAGAATCCAATGAGATAGCTTAATACTACATTCTCGCTAGCATAATGAGTGCTTTACAAAAGCAACATGAAGCCTATCAAGTTGCTATAGAGATCATGAAAAACTTAGAAGACGTGTTCGGAGGCCAACAAAGTTAGCTCAATAATCCGTTATCACAAGTATAATTAACTCTAACCAGAAGGCAGGTATTCCAGTGAAAGACCATATATTTATGCTGACGGCACTCTTTGTTGAGGCTATTAACAATAGTGCAGAGATAGACTATAACACCTAGATTGAAATGGTGTTCAAGACTTTATCTAAGGATTTTATGGGGTTTAAAGCGATATATAATCTTGCGACAAGGGAGTTAGGACTTATCGAGCTCATGAAGCAACATTAAGCCTATAAGTAGATGATTAAGATTTTAGTCCAAATCAAGGGAAAGGCCAACTTGTAAAATGTTCTAAACCCTTCGAGAATAAGAAGAAGTCAAATAAGAAGTAAGGGGCTTTTAGTTCATTTATTCCTCCTGTCTCTGATGGGAAGAAAAACAAGAAGAATAAGAAGTCTAAGGACCATTAAAAGTCCAAGTATTTCCATTGTGGGAAGGTAAGTCATTTTAAGAATTCTTGCTAGAAATTCCTAGCCACCAAGGGTAAGGAAGGTAAGGATCTTCTTTATTTGAAAGACACTTTAGTCATTGATTTAGGCGCCACTAATGATGTTTGAGTTTCTTTATAAGGGTTCATAGAAAGAAGAAGTCTACATGAGAGGAGTCTTTCGTTGCGGAGGCTTGGTAATGGCTGAAGCAATAAGAGACATACATCTTTATTTTGATAAATTTAGGTTTATTTTATTAAAAGACTATTTTTATATTCCTAATTTTAAAAGGAACCTTATATCGGTAGCTTATTTAATAAAGGATTCTTGTTCAGTATCTTTCAATAAAATAGCTGGTATTCGTAAAAACAAGTTTTTTATCTATTCTAGATGGATATATGGAAATCGTTATTTGGTCAAACCTACGATATACTCAATACTTGACACTAAACTGGTTAATAACTCTAAAAGGTTAAAAGTTTCTCACTCTAATAAGATATATTTTTGGAATTTAAAATTTGGTCATATTAATTAAGATAGGATTTAAAGATTAGTGAAATACAATCCTTTGTATACTCTGAACAAGGTACGTCTTCCTTAATGTGAATCTTGCCTTGAGGGTAAGATGACTAAGAGGTCTTTTAGCGCTAAGGGTACTAAGTATAATGAACTCTTAAAAATTGTGCACACCAACGTATGTGGCCCTATAATGGTCAAGGCACGAGGAGAGTATGAGTATTATGTTACTTTTATAGATGATTACTCGAGGTATGGATATGTGTACCTAATACACTGCAAGCGTGAAACCTTTGACAAGTTCAAAGAATATCGTGTAGTAGTGGAAAAGCAATTGGGCAAATCCGTAAAGACACTTCAACCTGATTAAAGTGGCAAATACTTCTCCGATGAATTTCTAGGACATCTTGTAGATAACAAGATTTTATCTCAATTAACTGTACTTGGTACTCCATAATAGGATGGTGTAGCTAAAAGGATAAATAAGACCTCATTAGATATGGTACAGTCTATACTGAGTTATTCCATGCTACCCTTATCATTTTGGGAATATGCACTACAAGTAGCATGCTACATTTTGAATCAAGTTCTGAGTAAATCAATTCCTAGAACTCTATACAAAATGTGGTGTGGCAATAAGCCTTATCTTAGATATATGAAAATATGGGGCTGCTCGATGCATTTATTGGACGAGGATGCAAAAAAGTTAGAAGTGCAATCAAAATTGTGCATGTTTATAGGGTATCCTAAAAGAACTAAAGGAGGTCTATTCTATAACGTGAAGGAACAAAAAGTCATTGTCTCAATCTATACAACATACCTAGAGGTAATTTAAATGAATGACTTTAAGCTTCAAAGTAAAGTGGTGTTTGAGAAGTTATCAAGTGATAGAACTGCTCCATAGATTTTGGTCTTGGATGCAAGTCTAGGTTCTAGTGAAAGATTTACAAACGATCAATAGTTTAGGGAGCTTTGACATATTAAGAGGGTTTTTGGGAAACCTAATTTCTTCATGTATGATGCTGAAGTATACTAGGTCAAAGCTCATGAGCATGATGATGATCTAGTCACTTACAATGAAGCTATAAATAATATTGATTCTAAATCTTGGAAGTAGAACATTAACAATGAGATGGATTTTATGGAATCCAACTCTATTTGGGAACTTATAGACCTACCTGATGGGATCAAACCTATTGGGTGCAAGTGGATCTACAAAAGAAATAGGGATACAAAAGGGAAAGCTGAAACTTTCAAGGCTAGATTTGTGAAAAAGGATACATGCAGAAGGCTAAAGTTGATTATGATGAAACCTTTTCATCTGTTGTGATGCTAAAGTTTATCTACATTCTTTTATCCATTGTTATGGCTCTTGATTTCGAGATTTAGCAAATAGATGTCAAGATTACATTCTTGAATGGTCATCTTAATGAAAGTATCTATATGGTACAGCCCGAAGGGTTCATGAAAAAAGGCTAAGACAGGAAAGTTTACAAGTTGCTTAGATCCATTTATGGATTAAAGCAAGCATCCTGCTCATGGAACCAAAGATTTGATTAAGCGAACAAAACATTCAGTTTTGAGCAGAATGCTAATGATGTAGGAAAATAAATCGGTAAAAACATATCAGAGTAGCGCAGCGGAACAATAAAAAATTTTTAGATCGTTAAATATCTCATGATGCCATATACAATAAACCAATAACAATTAAAACTCATACCTCAAGGACGCCAATCTTGCAGGAGGAGAATGACCGGAGGCTTCAACCAACTAGCTTTCTCTACTATTCTCCAATTCCCGAATGGCTGAGTGTGTGGGCACTCTGAACCTCGATCGGTATGCTAGCACTGCTAGTCTTCTTCCGACCACCCAGATCTCTAAAGAACTTATTGTCACGATGAGCCGTGCAACAATAAGCCTGCTCACCTGAGAGTCTGTGGTCTGAGAGAACTGGAGTAGCAGGACCTCTATTTATAGACCTGCATAAGGTGATTCTCTGAATTTGAATTAGACTAGGAAAAGATATTCTCCCTTATCCATAACCATAAAAATCTGAATTTTCTATGGGAGATTCTCAACAATAAAATTCGGCCATTATGGATAAATCCAATCCAAATCTAAACAAGATTTTAACTAGAATTTTATCTCCTCTTTTTCAACCAAAAAATCTGAAATTCCTAGGAGAAAATCTCCTCCACAAATTCGGCCACTTTTAGGATAAGGGAGAATCAAAATTCCACTAGGATTTTCAAGCTTGAATCTTATCTCATCCTTATCCAAAATAACCGAATTTTCCTAGGAGATACACTCCAAAATTTCGACCACTTTTCAGGGAGGAGAGAATCCAAATTCAACTGGGCTTGAAACTTGAATTTTTCTCTTGAACCTTATCCACAAAAACCAAAATTCCATTGAGGATTATCCTCAAAATTTCATCCACCTTTTGCTAGGATTTGGATTCAAAATTCAAGTAGGATTCTAACAAGATTATCCTCTCTAAATCCAACTCAAATTCGAATTTCAAACCTTGTGGATTTTTCACAACAAATTTGAATCCCACTTGGACTGTGATTCAAAATTTGAATTTCAAATTTCAAATTCGAATTTCAAATTCAAATTTCAAATTCAAATTTCAAATTTCAAATTTCAAATTTCAAATTTCAAAATTCAAATTTCAAAATCGACAAAACAGTGGTGTTTCATATTCTTGTTCTCATGGATAATTTTCTACAACTCCAATCAAATCTCAAATAAAATCATGGCAACTTTATTTAGAGTTCGAATAATTGTGTACTCTATTATCCAAAATAAAATCTGAATCCAACCGGAGAGAATCTTGTCTACCATCCTAATCCTGTGTCATCACCATCCATGCATAATACACCAGCTAATAGCATACACAAATCAATTTGCCAAATGTTAAGGAATTATGTGGAGCTAGTAGAGGGACTGATTGGACATATATAATCGGGCTCCCACAAATCCATATGATCATCATTCTTTTACCGAACAACTCAATCATATGATCACTAGTTTCAGAGTCACACCACTATAAACCTAAAACTGAACTCCCAATTATATACCGTATTACATAAGCCTGTGACAAGCTATCGTCCAATGACCTTGTCATATATACAGAACCCTCATATGATATCCATGATCAGCCTTAGGGTAAAGTCTGTTTAATCCTACTGATCAGGCTATCTTAAAGTTCCATTATACTACCGAATAAAGAAAATGATTATTCACCATATGTGAATAAGAAGTCATCCGCCCAGCAGACGACCTAAGGCCTTGTCCATTTTCACATTCAGTATAATGCCTTTAAGAGGATACCCTTAACTCCTTATTAGAGCTATGATTCCGATATCTGTAAACGAACCCTTCATCGTATACAAGTCATGCACCCAACGAACCGGTCTATAAGCTTACTACCTCTGAGACGCTTTAGCCATTGGAACATCAAAGTACACAAGTCATATACATGAAGCTGTCCTTTTACTCAGGATTAAGGTTACTACATAATGAACGTCAAAAGCAGATCGATCCACTCAAAGTGGACTTCGTAGATCAATCACGCTTTAGTCCCGGTCTAATATGTCACCACCAAGCAACATATCTATGTCTCTACTTGGGAGTCCAGCTCCAGACAGTCAGGACAAAACGTCCCCTCCAAGGCTTTAGACAACATAATAGTCTTAACATGAGTTAGATGCTCGGTCTAACCCCATAGACTACAGACCATAGTTTAGACCGCTAACTTTAGAACATTGTCTTCTCGCATACAAAAGTCCATTGCATGCAACGTTCTAACAGTTTAACACAAGCAGTCAGGGAGCCATATTTGCTTACATTTAGTTTAACATATAAATAAGATGAGGACAGATAGCAATGTAATAAATAACCTCTATATATATAATTTTATTATCCAGTTCAAAATAAATACATCAAAATGTCTCTAATGCTTAGGGCATTTCCTAACAAATAAGCCTTATGTTTATAAATGTATAAAGGATGGTAAAGTGGTCATCATGGTACTCTATGTCAATGATATACTATTCATTGGGAATGATATAGGGAACTTATCATCGATCAAACTTTGATTATCCTAATACCTTGATATGAAAGACTTGGGAGAAGCTAATTATGTTCTAGGCATTCGTCTCTTTAGAGATCAAAAGAACAAAATGATAGCATTATTCTAGGCTTCATACATAGACAAGATAATTAAAAAGTATACAATGCAAGAGGTAAAGAAAGGTTCATAACCTTCCATTACTAGTCTAACTCTTTCATTAGATGACTATCACAAGAGATTAGAATGGGTAGCCTTATGTACGCTATACTTTACAATCGCTCTGATATTTGTTTTATAGCAAGTATAATAAGTTGATATCAAACAAATCCTAAAATCAAGCATTGGCAAGTCGTGAATCATATACTCAAGTATCTTAAGATAACGAGGGATTATATGCTAGTATATTTTAAAGAGGACCTAACACCTATAGGATACATGGACTTAAACTTCCAAACTTATTTGAGGAAGTTGACTTTGGGATCAGTGTTCTTATTTAGAGGAGGTGCCATTGTATGGAGGAGCGTGAAATAGTGTTGCATAGCTAACTCTATGATGGAGGCTGAATATGTAACTGCGGCTGAGGCATCTAAAAAAGTAGTTTGGCTCGGCAAGTTCTTTAGAGATCATGAGGTCATTTCAGGTGTTGACAAGCCTATCACACTCTACTGTGATAATAGTATGGCAATAGCCAACACAAGGGAATCAAGGCATTGTAAGAGGACCAAGTATATTAATCGAAGATACTATATAATTAGAGGGCATGAGGAGTCAGGTCTAGTAGATAAATATATGGTCACGTCCGAGGATAACACTGTCGATCCCTTTATTAAGACTTTGATGGCTAGAAACTTTAAAAGAAATGTAGAGGCAATAGGGATACATAACATGGCACATTTACTACCTTAGGAAAAGTGGGAGATTGTTAGGAATGCCCAAAGAGGGAAAAACATTTTAATGTATTTCATTTATTTTGAACTAATTAATAATATATTAGAGGTTAATCATTACATTACTATATGTCATCATTCTATTTTCATGTTAAAGTAAATATAAGCAAATATAACTCACTAACTACTTGATGTTAAACTGTTAGAATGTTGCGTACAATAGACTTTTGTATACAAGAAGACAATGTACTAAAGTAAGCAATCTAAACTATAGTCCGTACTCTATGGGATTAGACCGAGCATCTAACTCATATTAAGACTATTATGTTATTTAAAGCCAAATGAGAAGACCACTTGTCTTGACTATTTTGAGCTTCAACTCCCGAGTAGAGACATAGATATGTTGCTTTGTAGTGATGTATCTAACTTGGATCAAAGTGCAATTGACATGCATAGTTTGCTTGAGTAGATTAATTCACTTTTGATGTTCATTATGCAATAACCTTATTTCTAAGTAAATGAATCACTTCATGTGTATGACTTGTGTTCTTTGATGTTCTAATGGCTAAAACATCTCAAAGATAGTAAGCTTATGGACTAGTTCGTTTGGTATATAACTTGTATACAATGGAGGGCTTATTTACAAATATTGGAATCATAGCTCTAACGAGGAGTAAAGGTTATTCTTTTAAAGGCATTATACTAGATGTGAAAATAGATAAGGCCTTAGGTCGTTTGCTAGGCAGATGACTTCTTTTTTCACATAAAGTGATAATCATTTTCTTATTCGAGAATATAGTAAATCTTTAAGATAGCGTGATCAGTAAGTCAAACAGACTTTGACTTAAGGCTGATCATGGATATCATATGAGGGTATTGCACATGTGACAAAGTCATTGGATGATAGCTTATCACTGTCTTATGTAATATAGTATATAATTGGGAATGCAGTTTCAGGTTTATAATGGTATGACTCTGAAACTAATAGTTATAACGGGTTTATTTGGTATAGAATAATAGTTATATAAATTATTGGAGCTCATATTATATATGTCCATCAGTCTATTTACTAGTTCTACATAATTCCTTAACAGATAGTGATTGATTGGGATATTCTTTATTACTTGTATTCTTGCATTTAGTGAAAAGAAAAATTCAGATTACCTTTCACATGGTGTGAGCGTTTTTCTCTAGGTGCCAGGGGTAAAATTGTAATTTTGTATTGTTCAATAAATGGGATAAATATTTAATTTGGGTGAATATTTATTTTGGAAGATAAATTTTGAAATTTAAATTAATTATATTTTTCTTTCAAAAGATAAACATGAGATTAATTTAAATTTTGAAAATCTTGTTTAAACAAATATTTGAAATTTAAAAGATTTTTATTTGAATTTGAATTGAACAAAACCTTGTCCTAGCACAAATTGAGGGGGAAACTTTTTTCAAGGGATTGAAAGATAAGATTTTCTCCTAATTTAAATTTGGCTTTTGTTTTATATAAGAGTTACACAATTATTTGAATTTCAAATAAAGTTTTTATATAAATTTAAATTAGAGTTGTGGAAAATTATCTATGCAGACAAAATCACATGATTTGTGGAGTTTGAAATTTGAATCAAATTTTGAACCATAAATTTTGAACAATGGCTGAAATTTGTGTGGCAAAATCCACTGGGTGAAATCAGTTTTCTACAGTGGGATGAGAGAGAAAAATCTTGTTTGAATTCTATTTGAATTTTGAATGACCTTGCTTTATGGTGGTCGAATTTCTAAGGCTTCTCTCAGTGGAATAATCAGCCTTGGGGTTTAGGTGGAGAGAGAAAAATATTTTCTTTTTTCTCGGTCCAATTCAAAATTTTAAAATCCACCTAATAATGCAAATTTATAAATAGAGTCTTTGGGACTCCTATTTTCTTTGGACCACAAACTCTTAAGTGAGTGAATTTATTATTATACATCTCACTAGTAATAATAAATTCTCAGAGATCTGTGTAGTTAGAAAGAGACAAGCTTCGCTAGAATAACAATTAAGAAACCGAGTGCCCACACACTCTACCATCCGGGAACCAGAGAATAGTAGATAAGACTAGCTGGTTGAAGTCTCTCAATCACATCTTCTGGCATTCCTTGTGATTTCCTCCGAATGTATAATAATTGTTGAATAATTTATTTTATATGGCAATACGAGTTTTTAACCATCTTGAAAAAATTTTAAAATTCCACTGCATACTCTTACTATTTTTTCTACATAATTTCCTTCCATCATCTTTAATTCCCTATTTTCTTCTATCAACACACCATCATTCCACTCTAAAGTGTCATTGATCTCAATCACTCATCCTCTCCTCCATTGTTCATCCTTATTCTGGTGGATAACTCTGACGAACGGCGACAGCCTATGTCTAACACTGGTGATCAAATTTTGGTAACCATTTTTGAGTTCACTTTTGGAATGTGTTTTTCTTTAAGTAAGAGCTTACTTATAACATCTTGAAGTTTGGTCTTGTTAACATTGGAAGAGTTTTAAGTTGTTAGTTTTGCACAAAAGTGAGGAAGAGATTTAGGCTGATATTGGGTGCATTGTGTTATAATATTTTACTATTAGTAGTTGGGATTGTTGGATTGACTTTATATCTTGGTTGTGTTTGGAGTTGGACTTAGGGGTAGTCTAGTAATAATTCAGGTAGACTTGAAGTTAGGTAAGGATTTGGGAGTTGAGTGATTTTGGAAAGTGGAATGTGAAAAAATTGTAAATTGAAATTTACAATGTTGCCAAAGTCTAGAGTGAGAAGCACAGGAAGCTCCACCTCTCAATTGTCTAATGCTAATAAGTATGTTTTAGAAAATGCCAAGGTAAGGTTTAATAGTACGTACGATAGGAAAAATAGAAAACATAGACAGTGGAATTTTAAAAAATTTCTAAAGATCATAAAAACTCGTATTGCCATATCCAATATAACACACAACAATCTATATACCTTTGGAAGAAAACACCAAGAACACCTGAGGATGTGATCGAGTAACCTTCAACCAACTAGCTTTTTTTACTATTCTCTAATTTCATGACAATGGAGTATGTGGGCACTCGATTACTCGATTGGTATTCTGCGTGGCTTGTCTCTTTCCAACTACCTTTGGAAGAAAACACCAAAAATACTTGAGGATGTGACCGAGTAAGCTTCAACTAACTGGCCTTCTTTACTATTCTCTAATTCTAGGACAGTAGAGTATGTGGGCACTCGATTTCTCGATTGGTATTCTACGTGACTTGTCTCCTTTTAACCACCTAGATCTTTTAGAATTTATTATTATGAGTGAGAGTAAAAATAATAAATTTGCTTACCTAAGAGTCTATGGTTTGAAGAAAAATAGGCACCCCAAGAGTCTTATTTATAGAAAATGCACTAAGTGGCTTTCAGAATTTGTATAGGACTCCATAAAAGATTTTTCTCTCTCTACCCCTACAATGTCGTTGAATTTCTTCCCTAGGTAAAGGACCCCAAAATTCATCCATGCTAGATTATGATATTCAAAATTTGATTCAAACTTCAATCTCCACAAATCTTGTGATTTTATCTCGATGGATAATGTTCCATACTCTAATTTAAATTCAAAATAAAATCATAGTAATTTTATTTAAATTAAACAATTATATAATAATCATTCAAAATGAAATCAAATTAGGAGAAAATCTTGTCTTCCTTATCCATATCAAAAATGCTAACTTAGAGTGCACCAAGGATAAAATTTTGTTTAATTTAAATTCAAATAAGATAATCTTTCAATTTCAAACATTTATTTGAATAAGATTCTCTAGATTTTAAATTAAGTATTCAAATAATTAATTTATCTATATCTATTCAAAATTTAAATCAATCTCATATATATATTTTTAAAGCAAATATAATTAATTCAAATTTCAAATCTTATCTTCCAAAATAAATATTTATACAAATTATATATTTATCCTATTAATTAAATAAAATAAAATTACAATTTTAATCTTACTAGAAAAAACGCCTACACCATGTACAGGTGACCTAGATTTTTTCTCTTCACTAAGTATAAGAATATAAGCCATAAAGAATATCTCGATTAATTACCATCTATTAAGGAATTATGCAGATTTAGTAAAGAGATAGATTGGACATATATAATGTAGGCCCAATAATCTGTGTAAGTATTATTTTATACCGAATAAACCTATTATATAGTTATTAGTTTCAGAGCCATGCTATTATAATCTTGAAACTATACTCCCAATTATATACCAAATTAAGCAGGCCAGTGAATAGCTTTTGTCCAATGACCTAGTCATATATGCAATACCCTCATATGATATCCATGATCAACCTTAGGTGAAAGTCTATTCAACTTTTTGATCATGTTATCTTAAAGATCCATTACATACCCAATTAAAAAAATGATTATTCACCATATGTGAATAAGAAATCATATGCAGATTAAATGACCTAAGACCTTATCTATTTTTACATCTAGTATAATGTCATTAAGAGGATAACCTTTACTCTTTATTAGAGTTATGATTCCATATCTATAAGCAAACTCTATATCATATATAAGTAATATACCTAACAAACCAGTCTATAAGCTTACCATTTCGAGGATGCTTTAGCCTTTAGAACATCAAAATACATAAGTCATAGACATGAAGCCATTCACTTACTTAGGATTAAGGTTATTGCATAATGAATGTCGAAAGTGAATTTATCCATTCAAACGGACTACGTAGATTAATTACACTTTGTTTCTAGTCCAATATGTCACCACCAAGTAACATATTTATGTCTCTACTCAGGAGTCAAATGCTCCAGACATCCAAGAACAATCGTGTCCCAATTGACTTTAGACAACATAATAGTTTTAATATAAGTTAGTGCTCATTCTAACCCCATAAACTATAGACTATAGATTTCGACTACTTAGTTTAGAACATTGTCTTTTGACACACAAAAGGCCATTGTATATAACATTTTAATAGTTTAACAATAAGTAGTCAATAAGTCATACTTACTTACATTTACTTTAACATGTAAATTGGATGAAGACATATATTAATGTAATGAATAACCTTTATTTTATTATTAATTAGTTTAAAAATAAATGAAATGCATTAAAAATGTCTTTCCCGTATTCCTAACAAGTATAACATAGGGTAGCTTTAAAGGAACGGGGTGTAGAAGTTAATCCCAATGACTATCCTGATATATGCCACCAAATCTGAGTAAGGAACTGGGAGGAATTTTGCAAACAACTTGGACCCACAGCTGTGACTATGGTGTAGGAATTTTATGCTAAAGCCTTTGAATCACGATAGTTTGTCACCATGTTACAAGGCAAGAACATTCACTTTGACTCTGAGGTTATTAACACATTTTTGGGAGTTAAAGTGCCTAAGGATGATGCAATCATTGCATGCATGGATAGTGTACTGGAAGCCAATGTCACCTTAATCATTTGTGGCCAACCGGTCTCATGGTGTACAAATAGAGGAGTCTTGTTTAACATACCTATCAAAGCATTGAAAGACGAAATGAAAATTTGGTTCGTTTTATCTATGCCAAATTATACTCAACATCTTACTTAATAGAAGTAACTTATGAAAGGGCATACATGCTTTATGTCATTCATAAGGGGCTGGATATTAATGTAGGGCTTTGGATCAACATTGAAATCAAGCATGTCATACTTCATACCTCGGTGGGTCTATCATATCCTTACATCATCACCAAGTATGCACGATCGCTTGGTATAGAGATCTTAGGAATTGAAGTGCTACAACTAGAGACATATTTAAATATAAATTCAATTCTCTAAATCATAACTAAGGGAAGACAAGCAATACAAGAAACCACGGCACTATAAGAGGTTGAAGGCCAATAGGAAGAAGAGGCAGTAGCTAGCCCTACTAAGCCATAACCAAGATTACGATGAAGGACATCATTTAAAGATGTGGCCTGGTTTTGGGAAGCTAATAGTAGGATATGGGTAAAGGAAAAAAGACACTAGGAGATTCAGCATAGATAGATGGAGCAGGCCCTACAAGGGTAGCTAGTGGTTGAATTCCATGATGTGAGCTACTATGCAGTCACGAATCAGTGGTTCCATCAAATCGGTCTTAATGTTAGCTAGAACATGGGTCCATTCCCTCATATGCCTCAGTTTATTCCACCCCAATTTTGGCAGAAGCAACCACCACTACCACCACCATAGCAAGACCAGGGAGAAGAGTGAAATGACCAAGATGACAACAATGATGAGCAGGGGGGAGACACTGGCACTTCCTACCCAAGTATGTCTTCTTTCCCTAATTTTTTTTCCCAAGCATTAAGGACATTGCGTTCATTTTAAGTTTGTGGTGGGGGAGGGTGGGGTTATAACTTGGTTCATTGTTTCGTTGTTTTATGTCATTTTTATGTCATTTTAGATCATTGATTTTAAGTCATTTGTTTAGTCATCTGTTTTGATTTGTTTTTTTTTTAAGTCATTTGTTTTGTTTTTTGAATTTCTTGTTTCGTTTCAGGTCTTAGGTCTAGGATTTATGATATTTTGAGTAATGAATCGAACTAAGAATGATGGCAATGATGAAAGACAGTAGATCATGAAATAACTCATAAGAAAACATTGAATGCTATCGAGTTTGTGTGCTTGATTTGATAGATATTTTAATTTGCTTTGGATTCTTGACACATCATATTGCACAAGCCATAAACACTTGATCTTTTGTAACTTAAAGAATGGTTGTGCAATTTAAATAACACATCGGAATCACCAGCTCTAGAGCTAGTTTGATTGTCACCTAAGGCGAAATCCTAGACATCGTATTATTTGGGATATGACTTAGGCAGGTTATTACAACGTTTATGCCTTTCAAGCTTACCCTTTGCTTAATTGTACCCCTAGTCATCCTAGTTGAGCCTTAGCCTATTTTCTTGACACCTACAACCCCAAATCCTGTTTTTCTATATCCCTTTCATTAATTCATCACTGCCATTACATTATGCATCAAGAGTGATTACTGGGATGAAGTGAAGGGATAATTTTTGTTTTGTTTTGTTACGTATTACGTAGAGTTCATTGGAGTTTCTTTTAGTGTTAAGTTTGTTCTATTTTGATGAGACATTGTTCATACATATCTTAATTTATAAAAACAAGTAATAATAATAATAATAAATTTAAAAACTAAAAAATATATATAAAATATATAAAAATATTATAAAAAATTTCTATTCTTATTTCTGTTTATGTTGTTTTTGTTTCTATTTATGGATTTTGGGTTGTGTATATTTTCGTTTGAAATAAGTGTAGGTGGGTGTGAGAATGGATTTATAGATTAGTTTTGTGTACTTGTTTGGAAAATTATCATGAGAGTGGTGAATTGTGAAAAGATCCATAATGTGCTAGAGTGAACAAAAAAACCCTAAAAAAAGACTTTTCATCCACCCCTTAGCCCAGCCTAATGTTACAAGCCGACTAAAGGCCTTTTGATCCCAAATGGTACGGGTATCACATTAGTGGAGGGTGATAGGAAAAGCTAGCATATGGAGTTTATAAAAAATATAAAACATAAAAAAAAAAAAAAAAAACCTAAATTCATCACATTTAGATCCATGAGTAGTTGTTTGATTGCACAAACTGATTCTGGGAGTAAATGGTTGAGTGGAAATGGCTATTATACATATATTGAGGGTCTTAACGAAGGTGAACCATCTATTAGGTTGAAATTCTAAACAAACATAGTGATTGATATGTTTTGAAGTTATCGAATGGTGTGATCTTTGAGGCATTTGATCTTTGGTTTTTTAAATTGCTCATGGTGTCATGTTTTGGTGTTACATGTTTCCTTGTTTTTGTTCATGTTAGGTCTTGGTTTTTTGCTTGGGACTAGCAGTTTGAGGGTATTTGATAAAGTACATTTATCTTATATTTTTTTCTTTATATTTTGTTGGTTTTTCAGTATTACATATGGTATTTTTGTGGTGTTTGTTTACATTTTTAATAGGTTGGAGTAATACAAGTGTACAGAAGCATTTTTGGAACAAATTGAAGGAATTTTGCTATTTTCAAAGTTGTTGCAATCAGATTCAAATCCACTATAATAAATTTTAAGGCTTTGAACTTTGAATTTCAATGATGGTATGAGATTTTTAGCTGTATTATGATTAAATTTAAAAGTCATTGCAGTAAGTTTCAAATCCACTGCAATGAGTTTCATGTTTCCATGTCTCATTTTACATGCTTAAGGTCAAAAATTACACCATAAATAGCCCGAGAAATTAGAATTTGAGGACTTTTTTTGGCAGAGAGAGACCTAGAGAGCTCATAGAGTGTTAACCTAGTAAGGAGATTGTAAGGGTGGAAATTAAAGATGGCTCTTAAAGAGTTTTTGTCATCTCTTTCTCTTCTTTTTCTTTGATTTGTGAAACAATAAATGCCATGTTAAGTATTTTGTTTATTCTTGACATATGCTAGGCTAAGAATTTATTTAGGGATTTGATGTAGTCTAGCCAGATATTATGTTTGGATTTCCTATTTAACTTTAATTAAGTTTCTATTCAGTTTATTTATATTATTCTTTGCATAATGCTTCTAATTCCTTGATCAAGAATTGGTTAATTGTAAATTCAAGTCATCACTCAGGAGAGGGGATTTCTAATTGGAGCATGATTAATATAACCTAGGTTGGTTAATTGGTTAGGAAACGATTGATTGCCTTTATATCTGGTATATGAAAGTCACAAAGTTTAATGTATTCTTGGTTTTTCAATTCTAGATAGGAATATATTGTAATTGGAATTGAGTATTAGTTTGATTATGCTTGGAAGAGGTGATCAAATAAATTAGGATTTTTGGATTATAAACTAAGGAAT
Organism: Antiaris toxicaria; assembly: GCA_035233585.1. Classification (NCBI taxonomy): domain Eukaryota; kingdom Viridiplantae; phylum Streptophyta; class Magnoliopsida; order Rosales; family Moraceae; genus Antiaris; species Antiaris toxicaria. The sequence goes on from CP141157.1 coordinate 29,241,884, forward strand.
TTCATTGAATCAAACTCGCATGAAAAACATAGTGAAAGGCTAGGTAAAGTCAAATCTCTAGAATTCTTTCACATTGTTTAAACTCTCTTTGCAAATTGTCATTCCTTTATTGCCTTCTTATTTTATTTTTATTATTTCTTAGTTTTATAGCCATGGTTCCTTGATTTTCTAGATAAAATCAATATTGCTCAATTATAGTAATTAGTAGAATTCAATTACTTTCCTTAAGGACGAATATCCATACTCATTCTCTACACTTTAAAACTTGACAACCATGTAGCAGCGGACTGTGTTAAAAATATGCAACAATTACATGCCACTAAAAGCTCTTCTTCATATCGTTATACATTTTAGTTGCTTATGGATGCATGGTATAAGGCATCCCATGAGCCTTATCCAAAACTTGTCTCCTAAGGTCATCAATATTTCGCACACATAAATGATTCCCCTGTAGCAACACTCTAATATTTGAGATATGAAAGCCTTCACCCTTGCCTTCTAAAACTGCCTATTTAAGCTTTGAAAACATGGGGTCTCTTTCTTGTTTCTCTTGGATGTCCTTAAATAATGTTGGAGTGACTGTTAAAGATGCCAATTGTCTCGTAATCAACTCTAGACCGAATTTTTAGATTTCTTTCTCCAAGGTCTTATACATGCTTGTTAATAAAGCAAAAGACCTCATACTTAAAGCGTCAGCTGCTCGATCCACCATTCTAGAGTGATGGAGAATCTTATAGTCATAATCCTTCACCAATTAAAGCCACCTATGCTGGTTCATGTTCAAGTCCTTTTCATGAAGAAATACTTGAGACTCTAATGATCGGTATACATCTTACAATGAACCCCAAATAGGTAATGCCTCCAAATCTTGATTGAAAAATCTATTGCCACTGGCTCTAAATCATGGGTTGGATAATTCTTTTCATAGTCTTTTAATTTCCTAGAGACATAGGCAATCACCTTTTCATTTCGGATCAATACCAAGTCCTTGTTTTGACACGTCATTATAAATCATGAAGTCTTTATTCTCTATTGGAATTGTCAAAACTAGAGTATTAATCAACCTTGTTTTCAATTTTTAGAAGCTCTTTTCACAATCATCATTCTACTCAAATCATTTTCCTTTCCTTGTAAGAGACATCAAGGGCATGGTTAGCTTTGAGAATCCTTCCATGAACTTCTAGTAATCTCTAGCAAGTCCCAAAAAGCTTCTAATTTCTACAACGTTCTTTAATCGACTCCAATTACTAATAGCTTTAATCTTTGCTAGACCTACCATCATGCCTACACTATAGATCACATGGTCTATAAATGCCATACTACGAAGCCAAAACTCACACTTGGAGAACTTGATGAACAATTGATGCTTCCAAAGTACAACACTAATATGAGATGTTTTGTATGCTTTTCTTAAGTTTTTGTATATATAAGGATGTTATTAATAAACACTATAATGAATTTATCAAAGAAATATTTAAATGCCTGATTCATCAAATTCATAAATGCCACTGAAGCATTAATCAAACCAAAAGGCATAACTACAAACTCAGAGTGGCCATACCTCATCCTGAAGGCAGATTTTAGAACGTTATCCTCATTAATCCTCAAGTGATGATAACTAGATATCAAGTCTGTCTTAGAGAAGAAGGAAATGTCTTTTAATTGATCGAAGAAGTTGTCTATTCAAGGTAGAAGGTGCTTATTCTTGATGGTCACCTTGTTCAACTCCAGATAATTGAAACACAACCTGATTGAAGCATCTTTCTCTTTCACAAATAAAACTGGAGCACCCCACAATGAATGATTGGGATGAATAAACCCATTATCTAGCATTTCTTATAGTTGTTTATACAACTTTTTTAATTCAGCAACTGCTATCCTATAAGGTTCCTTAAAAATTGGTACTGTACCTAGTGCAGCAAGCTTAATCTCGATCTCAATCTCTATTTCATGATCGGGTGGTAATTCTTGAAACTCTTTAGGGAAAACTTCTTAGAATTCACTTCCAATGGGAACCTCATCGAACTTGCTAAGAAACCTCTACAACTACTAACTAACATCTTTCGAGCTTTCAATACCGACAAAAACATCTTTGTTATCTTCCTAGGCTTACCCAAGTACTCAAATCGTTCCTCTCCTTTGGGTTAGAAAATTACTCTACATTTTTGACATTTTATAGAAACATTATACTTATCTAAAAAGTCCATACCTATATTACCATGTCACCACAAAGTTCTCTACCCGTTATCCATATTGGCACCATATGGTGCATATGTATGGACACCATTATTTCACCTAAGGTAAAGATGTTGTGAACCTAAGTCCTATGTCATCCTAAGGTCTTTCTAATTTCTTAGCAAATGAAGAGAAAAGAAAAGAATGTGTGGCACCCATATCAAATAGCATGTTAGAAAACTTATTGCCAACAAGATTCTAACCTGTAACTACGGGGATTGGGTGGCGGCGGCTTCTACCACTTCTTCCTTTATTACGATAGACTCTAGCATTGCTTGTAAGTTAGTTAGGTGGAGTCACTTCAAGTCTTCCTTGGCAAATTTGTGGCCCCTTAGTAACTGTCTGTATATTTAGTTCAAATTGGTCAATTGGTTTCTTTTCCGAAACTGTCATTACTTGTTGGGGCAATTATTAAAAATATGGCCTTCTCGACCACAATTATAGCAGACATTGTTGCCTACATGGCACTCTCCTAGATGGAATCTTCCACATTTAGCACATTGAGAGAACTTGTCTTGCTTACCTTGTAAGCTACCTCCTTGATTGTTCACTCTTTTCAGGCCTTGGAAATTCTGGCGCTTGTTATTGTTCCCACATCCTTTCTAATTCTGATTTCGATGGTGACGACTTTAACTAGAATTGATATTATGGTTCTTCTCATCCCTTTTCCCTCACTAGACTAACCCGTATGACATTTACTCTTATTCACATGATACTTTTTTGTGGGGCCACTTGGTAACACCCCTCAAGAGTGGCTGGCGGGTGAACATTGTGTTCAACATGCACTGCTATGTCGGGTTGAAGGACCTTGATCATCCTCTTCACTATCTCCTTCTCGCTTAACACCAAATTTGGACATAAGCGTACCAACCTGTTAAATTCAGTAAAAACCTCTATCACTATCAAATCTCCCTACTGAAGGTTATTAGCATTGAAATACTGCTCTTAAACTCATGAGTAAACTAATCCCAGGTCATCTTGTTTATATTGTACTTCATCGCTATGAACTCCCACCAAATTCTAGCATCCATGGTTAAGCAAAATAATGCACACTAAACCTTTTGGTTGTTAGTCATCTCCATCTTGTTCAAGGTGCACTTAATGGTCGTGAATAATCCTTAAGTTATAATAGGGTCAATGGAGCCTTCAAATTCAGGAGGTTGGACCTTTTTAAACTACACTATTAAGGGCTCTCCATGAATCACTAGCTAAGTAGGTGCCGGCACTACCACCTTTAGCGGTGGTGGAACTTTCGTATCCACATCATGGCCATTTGGCCTTGTTTCCATCAGCCCTCAACTATTCAAAGGCCTACTGTTTTCAACCATTTAGTGCCAAAGTAGGGCCTCCATTTTATAAAAATCTTGTTCATTAGCCACAGTTGGCCCACGTTCTCCACGTCCATCTATAGCACCGTGTGATCATCCTTTCACCATGATGTCTCAAAGTCTACCGCTAACAGACACGCGTACACACACATATATATATATTATAACAGGATCTATCCTTAAAATTAGAGGCAAAATTCACAACACATCAGATAACATACTATGACCTCCACTATAAAGTAATATAACTCTTCATTTATTCACATTTTCACTTAGTTCGAACATTAGAGGATATCGGTATGAATGCCTGGTGATAGCATGGCTAAGTTTTAGAATTAACACGTATTTCTATGATGCTAATATGTAACATCCCTTTAGCAAGATGCCAAAGATGACTATCTTTACATACTATTTAAGCGGAAAAATATTAAAGATTCTATGCTCAACATATATATATGTATATATGTTGAGTAACACCTTAGTCAAGAAGAAGTTGGAATAATTTTTTTTTTTTTTTACAAAGTTAAAACTTAATTCTATTTTGAAAGAACTTAAGCAATCCATAAGAATCTAATCAACTTAAAAGAAATAACTTTGAAACCACAATAAAAATAACTTCGAAACCTAAATAACATCGTATTCAAAAGCCAAATTTATAAACACTTTTAAATATAAATTAGGGTTCTCTTAAATAGGAAAGTCCAGTAACCCATCCACCATCTTGCACAGATCTATTTTTTGATTAAAGATCTTATTTTTTGTGCGCTATAGCGCCAGGTCACCCTATGTACTAAAAAAAGAGAATTAAAGGGATGAACTTGGCAATAGGTATGATAAGCGAGCTAATGACTGTTCGTCATTACTTGTAGCTCATGGAGCTTCGGTGAGGTCGAGAAATCGCGATCGTACAGAAGGCTTCTCTCTAAAAACAAAAGTTGTTAGGATCATGATTTTAACGCAATTTCCACTATTTCAAGGCTGAGATCGGTGACGATCTATCAGGATTTCATGCTATGGTGATCAAGAAATAAAGAGAGAGAGTCATGATGAGATATAGGCGACACCTTGGCAATGGTGATGACGAGCATAGTTGATCTAGCAATTTGTGATTTTCTCCGATCGTGGGGTCATGACGGTCAGTGAAGGCAAGATCTGGCAATGACGTGGATGTCACCACGATTGTCACTAGTTGTTGGGAATTTTACAATGGGCCTTGTCGAAGAAGGTGGGGAAGAGAGAGAAAGAAGTGAGAGAGATTGGTGATAGAGGAGAGAGAGGAAGAGAGAAAAAAGAATGGAGATAATTTTAGTATTTTTATGTGTATTTTATTTAAATTATGTTATTTGATTGTATTAGTTTCAATCCTACTTTTATTTTAAAATCTTATAGTCAAATAAGTTATTTTGGCTTTTCTCCCTTAAATGACTTTGAAGAATATCAAATTATCTTGTATGACATTTATGCACTCTTTTAATTTGATAATTACCATCACAAAATGTTTAATTTTATAGTTAATTATAAGATCATTATTATTTATAAGGAGAATATTTTATGATAATTCTCACTGAAAAAACGCATATCTAAGGGTAGAAAAGAGAAGATTTTCTCAGTCTGCCAATCCAACTGCACGTATTCCTAATATCTCTATTTAAGTGTTCGAAATATTGCTCTAAGACAAAATACAAATGATTCATTTATGAATATTTATTTCAATCAAAGCTTATATTTTATTTAATACATCATATGTCCCATTAAGTACTATCAAGCTTTCCCTCTCAAAAAAAAAAAAAAAAAGTCCTATCATGTTTTGATTGTAAAATTATCAATCTTTCCTTAAATTGGATGTGCCTTTTTTTTAGGCCCTCTTTAACTTGCTTTTTAGAAAAGCGAATGTCAAAAAAACAAAAAAAAAAAAAAAAAAAAAAACCTATTTTCCTAATGAGATCAATCTCCCATTGCGCGTAGATCTCCGCAAACCCTGAAGCTTCTTCTTAAAATCCAAAAGTTTTCAAATTGATCAAGACGACCAATCAAAAATTGCTGACGCACGGCTTATCCTTTTCTTTTTTGATTCTTTCTTATCAATTTTAATGTAAATGCCATCACCCTGGACAAAACAAAAAGCATATGTCAAACTGGTATTTTTTGATAGATATGTCATGCTGGTCCTTTTTGCTATCCAATTCAGGCTCATTAACAGTTGATGCAACGAAAGGAGTAGCAGTCACAGTATTCATGATAACCACAGGGTAGAGTGGCCCCATTTAAGGAGTGGCAAAAATAGAAGGAACGACGGCAACAAAGGCGGCTACCATCACAGACAGCACAGTGGCGCCGTTCACCAAAGATGGGCAAGTAGGAGTGGAGCCAGCCCTCAATTTCGGTGGAAGCATACATTTTTTTTCTTTTAATAAAGTGAATAATATTTAAAGAGATTTTGGAATTTAATGTATATTTTATGTTCTTAAGAATTCCAAAGAGAAATTACTATTTTTCTTGAAGTTAAGGAGAGCCAAGATATGAATATAGACTTATCTATACTTATAATTAATTTGGTGTGTGATAATACAAGTGTGTATATATACACACACACATATATGGCGTGTGTTAGTCCTTTACAAATGAGTTTCTTATATCATTGTTGTTAAGAGTCAAAGCATGTGTTATAACCACCAAGCTATGACGATCATTTTAGGCACACTAGCACGTTTGACTTATATTAAATCTTTCCATTTCATATTGTTTGTTTGGATACGAGGTAAGTAAAAATTCATTTCAACTACATCACAAGACAAATAATGAGATATGTTTTGCAAGAGCATTTGTGGGCATGACAATATGACATTTGGATGTTTTTATAAAGAAATCATTGTACAATAATGATAAAGAAATTGTTTTTATGTACGCTGGATAATTTGTTTGTAAGTGGCTCTATTTATTTCCTTGGGTTAGATAGGAACTTAATTTTAGTCTCTTTGGGATAGATTGGGACTATTTTCGGACCTTATTATAGTTCCTACGATCGATGAATATAGTGTATTATGAGTTAGATTGAAGCATTATATTGCTAGTTAAGGTTTGATAGTATGCATGCATGCTAATTTTTAGGCCTATATAGGTGATTTATGGTGTATACAATTGTACACAATGTACAAATATTTTTATGTAATAGTAAGTATAATGAAAGTTTGATGAGCTTACACATATATGTATCATGCCATATCCATTTATTTGCATAATTTTTACATATTAGGCATTAACTCATATAGTTCTTGTGATACAGGTGCGAATACGTCCTAGTAGTTGCCGATACAATGTGATTGGCTGGTACGTTCTCCATGCTTGTGACTTGATTTTATATGGATACTGTTGCCCTTATATAGGCACATTTTTGTTTTGTTATGTATGTTTTTGAACTTGAATCAACTATAGGGATTGTTATACATTTACTTAATTAATGTTTCATTTTGATATGTAATTTATTGTATATATCATGTTGGCCTATATTTGCTAGTAAATCCCCACAATTATATGTAAGTTATTAAGGATTTCAAAAATTCAAATTTACCTGCTAGTTTGCATGGTAAGTTAAGCAATAATAAGTTAAATTAGACACTACCTAGCTTAATTATAAATTAGCAGTATGGTTAAGTTAAGCAGGTGTCATAGTTTAATTTTGCCTATAAGATCTTCATTTTTATTTTTCATAATTTCAAAACTTGACAGTTTTTATCAATTTTAACAAAATCACCAATCTAACATCATTATTTTCTTTCTAAAAATTTTAAAATACATGTGTATACCATAGTTCATGTTCCATAATATTTCTAATATTTACTATTCAAATTTAAAACTCTCTACATATGTTCATAAACATTTTCTTAGCATAAATTCAATCCTAACTTTAATTTTGTAAAATCATCTTTCAAAAAAGCATACTCACATCCTACCACTATGAAATTAAACTTAGAAATTTTCCAAAAAATTATGATCATTCCTTATTTTTAAGTAAATTTCTTTTTAAAAATTTTCTTTTAAAATACAATCTTTTAAAACTCTCTATGTATGTTCATAAACATTTTCTTAGCATAAACTCAATCTTAACTTTAAGTTTGTCGAATCATCATTCAAAAAAACATACTAATATTCTAATACTATGAACTTAAACTTAGAAATTTTCCAGAAAACTATGAACATCTTTTATTTTTAATTAAATTTCAACTCACTAATAATTATAAATTTAAATAAAATTAACAAGAATTTTGGCCAAAAAAGAACCTTGCCAACCAGATTTCCGTTCGAAAATGAAACTAAAGCTCCTTGAAGGGAGACTTCTTGGACGAAGCTTAAAGAACTTCCTTTTTTTTTTTTTTTGAAAGCTAAAATGTGTTTGGGAGGTGGGAAAGTGAAAGGGAAAATGTGAGAAAGTAAAAGAAACTTTCTTAAAAACACTTTGAGAAAACTTCAAGCTAACTAGAGACAATTTTAGAGAGACAGAGAGAAATTGATTTTTGAAGTGTGGAGAACATGGATGGGGTTGGATGCCTATTTATAGAGAAAACTTAATAACTGTGGACTAACTCACTAATCATACTATAAATTGTCTACAATATTCTAATCAAGCTTAAACATACTTAATTTTAATTTAAACCTAAACCTATAGGTGTGACACAAGACCTTATCTTATGCTTGACATAAGTATGAATATAAATTCAAACTTTTCTTTTAACCTTTCCACTTGATCAAAATATTCTTTAATCCTAGTTATTGAATCAAAAATTTTATTTTCCTTATTTTAGATAACTAAACATAATTCTTGAATATTATTTTTAATAGATAGTTCTTGGACTGTTAAGCAAGCATAACAGTCTTTTTCCTCCAATTCCATTAATACAATTCCGAATATCCCTTTACTGTGAAAATTAAGTAGTTTAAGTTTTTACTATATTAGAAACTTATCTAAAAGTTTTCTACTGAAAAAATAACTTATCTAAACTTTATTTAACAAAAAGTTAAATAGTCATATTTTAAAAAAGTAGATGTCAAAGGTAGATAAAAATCCAAACTTTATTTGACAAAAAGTTAGATGTCAAATTTGAAGTTGCAAGTTACAGTTTAATTCTTTGAGATTGGATCCGATTACTTTGGGATCTTTCTATAGGTTTTTCTTTGATTTCTAGTTGGCCCTTTCTAGGATTGCTTTATTTTTCAGCATCTCTTTTTAAATTAACATTTTTGCAATTTGTTTTTCTTTTTAATAATATAATGGAACGGACAAGTGATGAGGGTGTTAGAGGAGTGGTGACCGAGTCAGACGTCTTGGTGCACTTACTGATATTTGTTACCATTGTTTACCAAAAAAAAGTCTTGATGCACTTACTGATATTTGTTACCATTGTTCACCAAAAAAAAAAAAAAGGCTTATGATCCATGAATATGCTTACATGGTTGACCTTTAAGAAAGAAATCGACATCTGAGAAAGGCAAAGAAGTTAATGAAGGAAATGCCTTTTAGTCTAAGTTACGTAATGCAAGGAACAAGTTGATGTATAACTTTGGAGAGAAGCTGCTGAAGATGTCAACAAAAGGCAATAAAGAACAAAAGTGTAGGATGGAGCCGACGGTTAAAAAAAAAAAAAAAAAATCTTTTGAGGGCTGATGATGCCGACTCTCGGTATAGGGCTAAAGAACTAACAAATATTGGAAATACTGATGTTCTTAGAGAGTTGCGCAAATAAAATATTATATGGTAAATAATCCTCCTTATTTAGAATAGCTTCTTTCATTTTTTTTCATTTTTTAAGTTTTCCACGATTTGTTTGTCAAGCGTTTAGCAAGTAGACATTATAGGGAAATGGAAAAAATAAGCTTAATTACTTTCAGCTATGTTTAGCGGCCAAAAAAATAAAAAAAAAAAAGGAAACAAAGAAATGAATTTCCGTTCATATTTGGTTATCAAGTTTTCTGTTAGACCACTAATTGGAGTATACAGGTTTATCAACTTGTTGCATCTTCATTTTGATTTTCCATTTGAAGAGGGAATTAGAGTAGAATTGATAAGGTCTATTGTGTTTCTACAATATTTCCGCGTCCGGACAAAATATATAAAAAGCTCCATTTTATTGTTTCTCTTCTCATCATCAAAGGCTTCCAGTGTGTATTAGATGAGACATCAATGTTCTAAGAAAATGCCGTTGTTCAAAGAAATTTTGCTAAAAGGTCAGATGTCTAAATTTGGTTGTTCCATTTGAGGAGACGTTCTTTGCTAATAGATCAGATGTCTATTGCACGTTTGTATTTGAAAAAATACTTTGGGATGCCATTAATGCTAAACATTATTACAAAAAAAAAGTAGATCTTATCAGTGATCTCGTATAGTAGGACTCATTTTCTATTAATGAGTGGTACTCAATACTAATAGTGCTCACAGAAGGTTGGGATCACATAAGTTAGTTATATGAAATATCGTGGAAACTCACGCAAAATGAAGTTCACATCTTGTCGGCAGGAGGGTAAGAACAATGTCACAGATGGATAACCTGTCAATTTACAGGGAACCAAGCTGACCGCAAGATGGTCAAAGCATTAGATAAACGTGCTATTTGGCTTAATTAATAAAAGATTAGTTGCCCAATTCTGAGTCTTGTAGTGAATAAGTAAAAGAGAGATTCTTCCTAATTGAAGATTTTTTACCGTAGGGAAAACGTTTAGCCTAGAGGATAGATTAAAAGATACCATATCTGAGTGACTAGTAAGTGACATGTGCAGACATATCAGAGAAGGGTAAATGAATGTCGGGAAAAAAGTTTTCTTTTTCTTTGTCTTTTTCTTTTTCTTTTTCTTTTTGAATTTGGGAATAAAATTTTCTATATAATAACAAAATTTGGAGAAACGCTTGTTCTAGAAGTAAATGTGTTTGACTAATCTATGCACATTTTGGTTTGTGGTTATATACAGTACGGTCATGTTATTATGAGCTATGGATGAAATCACGTTTTGGTTTTGCAAAAATGAAAAAATATGCAGGTTGTTCTGAACTCAAGCTGTCATCATTATAGCATTTTCTTTTTATATAGGTATCATTGTAGCCTTTGTTTTTCCACTAGACAAAACTACCAATTAATAATGGGCTTTATCTTACAATTTTGTCAAAAGGAAAGCTGGCCGCATTGCTCAACCATAGGAGAAAGAAGATAGTTAGATTAACCTTTTGAATGTATCATTAAATTGATGTAAGCGGACTTCAACCTTACTGATTGTTTTATATATTTTTTATGCTCTGCATTTTGAGGTTATTAGAAAAATTTTATCTTTTTTATTCCTGCTTTGATATTAAAAAAAAAATCTTTTGTTTGAACTTTTATCACGTTTATATTCATTTCTCATCTCTTTTTCCCCCTTTATAGTTAATGTTATTTTTATTTGGGGTGGAGGTGCTGCAATAATATGCTAAGGCAAAAACAAACCATCACAAAATTAGTAAATTTTTATATTAATTCCCCTCAATATAAAATAATATCTTGTTTCAACCATTATAATAATTTATTGTGATGATCAAGAAGTTTATAAGGGAAAATAAAAAAATAAAATCATTCTCAAAACTCTTCAACTTGCATAACAAGAACGATCACAAGCAGAAAGACATTTAAGCAAGGTGGATGCGCTTAAGCAAACAGAAAAAGGACATCGGTTTAAAGAGGTTGAAGGCCTGCTTGGAAGGAAGCGTTAATGAAGTCGATAACACATAAATCCCTTTAAACTTGTGAGAATATGAAAACAACTTGTGAGATTGCTTACACGATCAACGAAATGCTTGCTCAAAAAGTCTAAGAATCAACTCCCCCCCAGTAGTTAAGCTAATCAAAGCAAAAGAGGTGGTCTTGCTATCTATTTCAAGAGGCTAAATTGACTTAAGGAAAAAAAAAAAAATTAGTCGAGCATGTCTTAATGCGTTTGATTGGAATTCCAAGCTCCTTAATCCAACATTAGGCTTATATGTGGATAATTATGTGTTGCAAACTATCGAATAAGATTAAGTCCAATTAAAAGTGATCTGCTAAATTTTAGATAATTTGAGCTTTAAAGTATCTAATAGAGTATGGACATTTAATGTATAAAGATTTATGCTCCATTTGATGAACGCATTGCATTTATATTGCATTTGAATATAATACATTGAATGCAATTTGTATTTAGAGGAAAAGTATTAGCATTGCATTTGAATGCAATGTGTATTTAGGTGAAAAGTATATGAATTATATTTTAATAATAAATATATGATGTGATAAGTAAAAGTAGAGAGGAAAAAAAGGAGAGAGAGAATATATTATGTAATTAATAAAAGTAATAGAAAAAGTGAAATAATAAATAGTGATTGTATTAGATTTAAAATGTGATGTAATTGATATTTGACTGAAATACTTTTGTATTTAAGGGAAAATTGCATTGCATTTAAATGTAATGAAAAAAAAAAAGCGTATACCAAACATGCTATTAAAGGGTTATTTCTATTTTATGATTGGTTAAAATAGAAATACCAAAAGATAACAAGGAAGTTATCCATATATATCCCCATATTGTACATATCATCTTCATTATTCTTTTCTGATATCCCGTCATTAGAAAGGGAACACAAAGAATACATAAGGGTTCTTTAGGAAAACATATTGATTGGGGAGACAAACTGTATAATTCTAGAAAGTGATTGATTGATATATATTCAGGTACACTTTAACTTAATTATTAACTGATTCTTAGTGATCCAACATGAATGTTCTTGGGATTTTAGATGATAGTTTACCTTAAGAATTTTTTCTAACAAGTAGTATCAGAGCCAGGTCCATGTTGAATCATTAGGATTGGAATTTCATTCGATTATATGATTTCAAATTCATACATTGGTTTTATTTCATTCGATAACATATAGGAATGTACAGACTATATAGAATTGTGTGAAAACCTTTTAGGAATGGCGGCTGTAACAAGCTTAGATTTTCATTTCACAAACCTAATTGGGCTTGTGACAAGATTTGGATTGTGAGCATTGGCCTGCAACAATAATAAATAAATAAATAAATTTTTGGGCTGCGAGTTTAGGCTCGAAGCAATTCAATAAAATTTTGAGCTACAGGCTTATTTTAAAAAAAAAAAATTTAGGGCTTGGGCTAGTGTAGGATCCGGATTAGGTTGACCCAACCTGGTCTAGCCCACAATCCGGTTAATAGTTAGTCTGATCAACAGTCAACTATTAACTTTGACTGTTGACTTTAAATTTTTTTTTTTTAAGAATTAACTTTAGTGAAATTTTAAATTTAAATATTAGTATCTTTATATATATATATTTTGAGATGAATTAATTTAAATAACATGTCACTAAAGTGACCTCTTTTATAGAAATTAATTTTGTTTTGAAATGTAAATGGTTGTGCGCTTCTAACTTATATGAATATTTATCAGCCTAAATGAAGGTGAATATTTAACAAAATTGCATATGCACTTGTGGTAATAAATATGTGATGATTATTTGGATTTACATGTGAACAACAAATCAGCTCAAACGAAGATTTTTTTTTTTTTCAATATATTCTTATTATCAATGTTTGATTACTACATCAATATATCACTTATATGTTAATATTTTGTCCAATGACAAAATATTAATGGAGTGTCCAGTAACTTGTGATGGGGTTTACCTTTATTTGAATTTATTTTTGTTTTAAGGCCTATATGTGCTTGTTTTGTTTGTTTGCTTGCTTGTCTCAATTTAGCTATGACTCTTGCTAATATTAATGCCACCATTAATTCTATTCTTATGCTAAATGGCTCTAACTTCAATACATGACAAGAGAACCTCTTGATAATTCTTGGAGTCATGGATCTTGACCTTACGATAAGGGTTAATTCTCTTGTACCTCTTATAGATGATTGTACCTTTAATCAAAAGAGGGATATAAAAAGGTGGGAGAAATCAAATCGCATGTATATGATGATTATAAATAAAGCCATTCTAGAAGCATTCAGGGCCACAAGGTCTGAAAAGATTATTACGACTAAGAATTTCCTTGTTGATATAGAAAACAGGTTTGTCAAGAACAAAAAGGCTGAAATAGGTACACTCTTGACGAGTCTAATTTCAATGAGGTATAAAGGCAAAGGAAATATTAGGGAGTACATCCTTTAGATGTATCATCTTGCTTCCAAATTGAAAGCACTTAAGCTTGATCTCTTTGAGGACTTGTTTGTGCATCTATTTTCGATCTCTCATTGGTCATAGTTTAACTTGTTTAAGGTGAGTTACAACCATCAGAAAGAGACTTGATATTTAAATAAGCTCATATCACTCTGTGTTCAGGAAGAGGAAAGGTTGAAGTAAGATAAGGCTGAAATTGCTCACTTGGCCTCAACCTCTAAGGATAAGGACAAAGGAAAGAAAAGGAAGAAGGATAAAGAAGCTATAGATAAAACACCTCACAAGAAACAACAAAAGAAACTGGTTGACCCAGAAGGTACTAGTTGTTATTTCTGTGGAATTGAAGGGCATAAGAAGAAGCAATGCACCACCTATCACGCATAATGTGCTAAGAAATGTGTGCTTTTTAATTTGGTTTGTTATAAGATTAATTTAACTTCGGTACCTAGATAGATGTGGTGGATAGGTTTTGGTGTAACAACTCACATCAGTGGGACTGTACAGGGTTGTCTGAGCTTCTGAAAGCTAAGTGATGTTGAAAGATATATTTATGTGGGTGATGGAAATATGGTTCAAGTTGAAGCAATAGGAAAATTTAGATTATTGTTAAAGACTAGATTTTATTTAGATCTTGATGAGAAATATATTGTACCATCTTTTTGATAGAATTTGATTCAATTTCTGCCTTAGATAAATCTAGTTATTCTTGTTTATTTAAGTGAAAATTTTAGTTTGTTTCATGATTCAAAATTGGTTGGTTCTAGTTCTTTGTCACGTTACAGTAATCTTTATTTAATTGATACAATTGCTTCATTTAATGAATTCCTGTAATTAATTACATGAGGTATAAAGAGAAAATTAACCAATGAGAATTCAGCTACGTTATGGCATAAAAAATTAGGTCATATCTCCAAACAAAAAATAGAGACTTGTGTCAGACAAAATTCTAGATCCCTTACATTTTATAGATTTTGATGTTTATGTTAACTGCATAAAGGGAAAAAAAAGAAAACCCAATGAAAGGAGATTTGAAGTCAACTAGGCTTTGGACATCTTAAAACTTATATATATAGATATTTATGGGTCGTTCCCTAAGGTTGCTTTGAATGGTCAATAATGCTTTATAATGTTCATAGACGATTTTTTCTAAATATGGCTATATATGTCTCATTCATGAAAAGTCACGGTCGCTGGATGTGTTCAAAAATTATAAGGCTGAAATTAAGAACCAACTTAGCAAAAGGATCAAAAGCATCAGATCTGATCGTAGTAGTGAGTACTATGGCAGATGTGATGGTTCAAGTGAACAACATCCAAGACTATTTGCTAAGTTTCTAAAGAAATTCATTATCATCCTACAATATACTATTTCGAGTTTGCCCACTATGAATGGTGTTGCTAAAAGACGAAATAAAATGCTTAAGGACGTGGTGAGGAGTATGATTAGTCATTCTACCTTACCAAAATCACTCTGGGGAGAAGCACTTAAGACTATAGCATATATCCTTAACAGATGCCAAGACCCATTATGAACTTTGAACAAGTAAGAAGCCTAGTCTAAAACACTTGTATGTTTGGGGATGTCAAGCTGAGGAAATGCCTTATAGACCTAATGAAAAGAAACTAAACTCAAGGACAGTGAGTTGTTATTTTATTGAATACTCTAAAAGATTCAGGGGATATAAGTTTTATGATCACATGACTAAGTCAATTTTCGAGTTAAGAAATCCCGGTTCTTTGATGATGTCAAGTTTGTCAGGGGAGATACAGTCATGAACTTTGTTTTTGAAGAGGAATATGTTGATATTCTCATAGGTATTATTGGCATTGATCAGGATTCCATTCTTGACCTTATTCAAGACATAACAGATAAAGAAAATGTCAAAGAACATTCCATTCAAGAAATTGATAAAAAAAAAAAAAAACATCTAGCAACTCAAGAACATACGCCATTGAGGAGATCTAATAGAGAGAGGAGAAGTGCAGTGTCAGATGATTACATTGTTTTTCTCCAACAACATAAGGTAGATATTGGAGTGATAGAAGATGATCCGATCAACTTCCATCAAGCCATAAAAAGTTTTAACTCTCAAAAGTGTATCAATGCCATGATTGAGGAGATTAAGTTCACGAAGGGCAATGATGTTTGAGAACTTGTCCCATTGCCAAAATGTGTGAAACCTATTTGTTGCAAATGGATATTTATGACCAAGAGGGATTCAAAATGTGATGTAGAGAGGTATAAGACTTATCTTATCACATAAGGCTTTACATAGAAAGAAGGCATTGGTGGCACATTTCAATCTTGAGTTACACTAGATGGATATGAAGACAATGTTTCTTAATGGTAACATTGATGAGACGATATATATGGTACAACAAGAAAACTTTGTTTTAGGAGACCCAAAGAACTTGGTCTACAGACTTAAATAATCTATGTATGAACTCAAACAATCATCTTGACAATAGTATTTTAAGTTTTATCAAGTGATCATCTCAATCAGTTTTGAGGTCAATTTGGTCGATGATTGTATATACCATAAGTTCTATAGGAGCAAATATATTTTTCTAATTTTACAATGACATCTTGCTTGCTAGTAATGATATAGGCTTATTGCATGAAACCAAGAGATTTCTAGCTAAGAATTTTAAGATGAAAGATATTAGTGATGCCTCTTTTGTATTAGGCATATAGATACACCAGGATTGCTCTCGGGGTATTCTTGGATTATCACAAAAGAGTTCTATCGAAATGGTTCTCAAAAGATATGGCATAGAGTATTGCAAACTAAGTGTTACCCATATGGCTAAGAGAGACAAGTTTAGTCTCAAGTAGTAACTTAAGAATGATTTTGAAGAAAAGGAAATGCAGAAGATTCCCTATGCTTTAGCAGCAGGGAGTCTAATGTATGCTCAAGTCTGTATGCATCTGGATTGTATACATTACTGGGATATTAGGTAGATATTTAAGTAATCCAAAAGTAGACTATTGGAAAGCAACTGAACGAATCTTGCAGAATTTACAAAGAATAAAAGATTACATGCTCATGTAATGAAGGTTGGATCAATTTGAGATCGTTGGGTATATTGACTCTAATTTTGTTGGATGATAAGATAATATGAAATTTATATTGAATTATATCTATCTGTTAGCTAGACGTGCTTTTTCTTGGAAAAGTACTAAATAGTCATTTATAGCCTCTTCTACCATGGAAGTAGAGTTTATAGTATGTTATGAGGCATTCAATTATGGAATATGGCTGCAAAATTAAGTCACTGGGCTATATATAATGAGTGGTGTTGAAAGACCACTCAAGTTATTAAGCAACAATAAGTCAGCATTTTTGTGTTCCAATAATAATAAGAGCTCGACAAAGTTGAAACATATAGACATCATGTTCCTAGTTGTTAAAGGAAGAGTTCAGAATGGACAATTGTCTATATTGCACAATGAGACAAACTCCACAGTTGCGAGTCTGCTTACTAAGGGATTACCACCCAAAGTGTTTCACGAGCATGTTGCTCGTATGGTTGTCATGTCAATTGATGTTATTCAATTTTAGTGAAAGTTTGTGTTTTTTGGATGCTTTTATGATATAGGCATATTTTTAGTCATTTCAGTTTATGAATATTTTAATATTATTTTTTACAGAAATAAATTTGACTTATTTACACTTTGATTTTGGTATGATGTGATCTCGCTAATGTTTAAGGGTGGACTACTTAGAAATAGGTATGTTGAGATCACATTACATGAAATTTCCATACTACATAACCACATCATGATCCATGTCATTCAATTGTATCAGCATATGTGACCATTGATGGGTTGAGTTATGACAGTTGTAACGAAGGGCTACTTTGATCCTATATTTGTATGATTGATGGATTGGATTGGTAGTTATAGTAAAGTTAAGCTCATTCGTAAGCATAATTATTAAGTTACACATATAACTCAAGTGGGAGATTGTTTGATCCTTAATCTAACATTGGGCTTATATATGAATAATTATTTGTTGTGGGCTGTCAAATAAGGTTAAGATCAACTAAAAGTGATTTACTAAATTTTGGGAAATTTGGGCTTTCATGTATCTAATAGGGTATGGGCCTTTAATGTATAGAGACTTAAAGGGCAATTTCTATTTTTATGATGGGTTAAAATAGAAATTCTAAAAGATAATAGGGAAGTTATTTATATATAGTAGCTATGGTCTCCAAATCACATATATTATCTTCATTATTCTTTGCTAACATTCCATCATCAAAGAGAGAACACAAAGAATACATATAGGGTCCCCAGATTACAATTTCTATTTTTATAATAGGCTAAAATAGAAACACCAAAAGATAATATGGAAGTTATCTATATATAATAGTTATCGTCTCTAGATCACATGTATTATCTTTACTATTCTTTGCTGACATTGTATCATCATAGAGAGAACATAGAGAATATATAAGAGTTCTCTAGAAAACGTGTTGATCTAGAAGGCAAATGGCACAGCTCCAGAAAGTGATTAATTAATTTGGATTCAGGTATGCTTCTGCTTATTTATTAATTGATCCAACATGAATGTTCTTGGAATTTCATATGATGGTTTTGCCATCTAACATGAGCCATCATGTACTCAAGATGGTTTTAGTCAAAATGATGAAAAAGAAACACTTGTCCAAGTATAAGCAATCCAAGAATGTGCGATCTTTCCATTGAATTAAAACCCAAGACGAGGTTTCAACATATGCTATATGAAAAATTAGAATCAAAGAACTAGTAGAAGAAAGAAGCAACAACGTGATATTAGAGACAAAAGAGAGAGAGAGAGAGTCAAGTGAGAAGGATATGTGATATTAAGATTAAGGCATACAATATTAAGACGTTGAACATTTAGGACTTGGTTATAAAATTGTAAAGGAATGTAATGTGTAAGTATTGAGTAAGTGTTATACTCATGAGTTGACAACCTTTGAATTGATATTTGTTAGTTTTTCAGGGTTTTTTGTTAGTTTTATGTGTTTTCATTTCTTACTTTGTAAGTTAGGTTAAAATATAGTGTTTTGGCATAATTGAAACACTTTGAAAAGTAAATTGGCATGGAAATAGGATGTTTGGAGAAAACATTTGGAGAAAATAGATTGAAGCTTTTGTTAGGAGTGCCCTAAGAGGGAAAGACATTTTTAATGTGTTTCATTTATTTTGAACTAATTAATAATATATTACTTAGTGGTGACACATTAGACTAGGACTGAAGTATAATTAATCTACATAATTCACTTCAATGGATTAAATCACTTTTAACATTCATTATATAATAACTTTAATCCTAAGTAAGTAAATGACTTGTGTGTTTTGTTGTTCCAAAGGCTAAAATGTTCTTAAAGTACTAAGCTTATAGACTAGTTTATTGGGTACATGACTTGTATACGATGGAGGGTTTGCTTATAGATGTAGAATCATGGCTCTAATAAGGAGTAAACGTTGTCTTCTTAATAGTATTATACTAGATGTGATAATAAACAAGACCTTAGGTCATTTTCTATGCAGATGATTTCTTATTCACATACGATGAATAATGATTTTCTTAATCGGATATATAATGGATTTTTAAGATAGTGTGATTAAAAGGTTAAATGGACTTTGACCTAAGGTTGATTATGGATATTATATGAGGATACTACATATATGACAAGGTTATTGGACGATGGCTATTCATTAGCTTATGTAATTTGATATAAAATTGGGAGTATAATTTCAGGCTTACAGTGGTATGACTCTGATACTAATAATTTTGTAATGGGTTTATTCAAAAGAGAATAATAATTATATGAATTATTGAAGCCCACATTATATATGTCTAATTAATCCCTTTACTAGCTCAACATAATTTCTTAACAGATGGTAATTTATTGAGATATTCTTTATGGCGTATATTATTGCACTTAGTGAAGAGAAAAAATCTGGGTTACCTTCCTTAGTATAGGTGTTTTTTCCAACAAGAGTATAATGGGAATTTTATTTTATTTAATTAATAAGATAAATATATAATTTATATAAATATTTATTTAGAAGATAAGATTTGAAATTTAAATTAATTGTATTTGTTTTTTAATGATAAATATGATATTGATTTGAATTTTGAATATATATAGATAAATTAATTAATTTAAATATTTAGATAATCTTATTTGAATAAATATATTACATTAAAAAATTATGCTATTTGAATTTGAATTGAACAAAATCTTATCCTTGAATGCTCCATTGTTGGCATTTTTTTGAGGATAACGGAAGAAAAGATTTTTTCATAACTTGATTTTATTTTGGATGATTATTATATAATTATTTGAATCAAATAAAGTTGTTATGATTTTATTTTAAATTTAAACTAGAGTTATAGAACATTATCCATATAGATAAAATCATAAGAATTTTGGAGTTTGAAATTTAAATCAAAATTTGAATTCCCTAAACCTAAGGTAGACGAATTTTTGTGGAATACATAGGGAAAAAATTTAGCCATTGTGGAAGGAGGAGAAAGAAAAATCTTTTTTAGTGTTGTATTAAAATTTTGAAAACCATCTAGTGTACTCACTATAAATAGGACCCTAGGTGGTTATATTTTTCTTTGACTACATACTCTCAAATAAGTGAATTTATTATCATAATTCTCACTTATAATAATAATTTCTCAGAGATCTGAGTGGTTGGAAGGAGACATGCAGAGCGAATACCCATCGAGGAATCGAGTGCCCACACACTCCATCGTTTGGGAATTGGAAAAATAGTAAAGAAAGCTAGTTGGTTGAAGCATTCTTGATCATATCCTGAAGCATTCTTGGTGTCTTCCTCCAATGGTATATAGATTATCGGGGGATTTATCGTATATAATAACATGAGTTAGTATGATCTTTAAAAAATATTTAAAATTCCACTACTCATGTTTTCTAATTTTCCTAAAATTGGTATCAGAACCAACTCGTGAATATGTCATATACATAAATTAAATGATCTAGATTCCCCTTGATGCATGGACTTAATATTTAGAGAGTAATATTTTAGGTTTCCTTTTATGTTACTATCATAAGTTATGTATGATGTATGTGGTTATTTTAATTTTATTATTATTATAAGCATGCTCAATTTTACTAGTCATGATTTGTTAGAATTTATAAAAATTGTATCCAGGAATTATTATGTAAATACAGAAGCTGTTTATCGTTACCGTAATTTTCTCATGAATTTATTTTTATTTCTTTGAATATTTAGAATTCACATACACTAGAAGCGGTATAAGAATTTAATGTAATTATATATGGAGGAGATGAAGATTAAAGACTTTAAATTTATTTTTTCTAAAATTAAATTTAATTTTGATAAATGAAAATTTTGTGTGTAAAATCCTAATTTAATTAGGATTCCAACTTTTTTGAATCCTAATGGATAAATTTGGGTCATGACACAAAGAGAATGGCACCGGGCCTAACCATAGCACCGACCCCAACCCTAGCATCAACCCCAACCCTAGCATCGACCCCTATAGGTTGGCAGGGCATTAAGTCCAGCCCTGGTCTGGTTGGGGCACTAGGCCCAACCCTGGAGTCTATGCCTAGGCACAGGTAAGGACCTGCAGGCCTGTGCCTGTGGGTTGGTAGGCACTATAGGCCTATGCCCTTAATCGGCCTTACTGGGCCCCACAAACACATGCCTGTGTGGTGTTGTGCTGGAGCCCTGGTCTTAGATTTTTTGGGGATTCTTAGTTTTAATTATTCAAATTTGAGATCTAATTTTACGTTGTATATAAAGATATGTAATTTTATTTAAATTTGAAATTCCACATAATTATGCATGAGATTTAAAATTGTTTAAACTTTGAATTTTTTGAATTTAAATTTTAAAGAATTTGTGGGATGAGAAATAAATGGAAGAGACAAATGAATAAGGATACGCAATGATAAATCAAAATTCAAGATCTAAAGAATGTCTTGGATATAATTTGTAATTTTTATTTTTCTTTTCTTCTAAGATGGGACCATGGATAACTTGAAGGATCATAGATAACTTAAAGGATATGTT
Organism: Antiaris toxicaria; assembly: GCA_035233585.1. NCBI lineage: Eukaryota > Viridiplantae > Streptophyta > Magnoliopsida > Rosales > Moraceae > Antiaris > Antiaris toxicaria. Next base: position 29,263,707 of record CP141157.1, read on the forward strand.
TGGAGACCAATAAACATTGGCTCGACATTCCACTATCACAAGTATAATGTTTAGGTAGAAGGTAGGTACTCTAGTAAAAGATTATATGCTTATGTTTAAGGCGTTCTTTGCTACGGCTACTGACAATGGTGTAAAGATGGACTATAACACCTAGATTGAGATGGTGTTCACGACTTTATTAAAGGATTTTATTGGATTTAAGGCAGTATATAATCTTGTGATAAGGATAACTTGGAGGATCATAGATAACTTGAAGGATATGTTTGGAGACCAACAAAAGTTGGCTCGACAATCTACTATTACAAGTATAATGACTAGGTAGAAGGCAAATACTTTAGTAAAAGATCATATGCTTATGTTTAAGGCATTCTTTGCTGTGGCTACTGACAATGGTGCAAAGATGGACTATAACACCTAGATTGAGATGGTGTTTATGACTTTGTTAAAGGATTTTATTGGGTTTAAGGCCGTGTATAATCTTGTGATAAGGAAGTTAGGACTTATCGAGCTCATAAAGTGATTGCAAGCTTATGAGCTGATGATCAATGATGGGGGTCGGTCCATGCTAAGGGAGAGGTCAACTTGGCAGAATCTTCTAAACTTTCTGGGAATTTAAAAAAAAGCTAAAGCAAAAAAAACAAAGGGCTTCGAGTTCTTCTATTTCTTTTATCTCGAATGGGGAGAAAAAGAAGAAGAACAAAAAGCCTAAGCACCCTAAAAATTCCAAGTGCTTCCACTGTGGCAAGGTTAGTCAATTTAAGAAGTCTTGTAAGAAATTCCTAAACACCAAGAGCAAGGATGGTAAGGATCTTCTTTACCTAGAAACTTGTTTAGTGGAAGAATCAAAAGACACTTGGATCAACTGTTCGGGAGCCACTAATTATATTTGTGTTTCTTTTGAAACCGGACAAGATCAGTTTCACTCTGTCCACTCATGGATTTTAGTCCAAACAAGAGTCTTCGAGGCCAAACTAGCCATCAAATCATTAACATTTTACATCTCATGAAAAAATAAAAGTTCCATGAGATGATTTTGTCTTAAAATATCTATATGATATAGCTTTAGGGTAAATAAGAATGTAACTGTAAAACAAACTAAAATCCTACTTTGCAAGCCAGCAGTCACAGCTTTTCTTTCAAAACAACAAGATAGATTTAGAATTAGACAACAAGCCAAACATGAAAGTTAAAGATCTCTTTGAGATCTAAAATTTCTATGAATGATGAAATGGAGAATAATGAATTTACGATATAATTTTATGTGATTTTCATAAAGTGCTACAAGAAGTAATTTTCACTTTAACTTTTACGTACATAATTCAAAGTTATTAAAAAAACTGTTTAATAAAAGAAAGCACTAGAGATCAAAAGCAATTATTAATTAAAATATGATATTTATAGATATTGAAAAGATCTATAAGTTTTGTAAAGAAAGTTGTTTTTGTAACAATGTGTCTAATACTAGTTGTTTTCAATAGAATTTTAAACTGAAACACTCTTGAAACGACAAAAGTTATTTTCCTATAAAACATAACATTTAGAGAATACTTAAATATGCATTAATTAGTAAAAGAAAGCTTCTCAAATGAGGTTTTATTACAAGATAGATCAATTTTTATCACAAAATATTAAGGGGTTAAAATGATACATTCTTCGTTGTAGGTTGTATCAAACAAGTTTTAAAAAAGTGGTTTCTAGAAAATTAATTACATGGTAAATCAAGGTTTTCCTTAAATATCACATCTAAAGTCCTCACAACGATTATAAAGTATGTAGTATCAGATTTTAAGATATTTAGCATACCTATAAGTGTAATTAATGGGCCTATGGGCCCAAAAATGTACTCTATTTAGTTAATCTAGTGCTAGATCAATCAAGTTAAATAAACGAAGATATAGCTAATTAAATTTCTAAAGCAAAAATCTAATTAGTTAGATTAAACACTTGAACGTAATGGGTGATCAAATATTAAACCTCATCTATAGTATAAATAAAAATGTCTTAAATGATATTTATGAAAAGTTTTATGTATGATCTTATGTTTACTTTTATGAATTTTAATTATGCTAAGATATGTCATATTGTACACTCACCATAATAATATAACACAAGATCAAATTTTAGTCAAATAATAACATTAATTTATGATAAGTTAAGATGTATCGTACTGACCTCCCTATAGAGCGAAGAAGATTAATTCAGTTTATGATCTCAAAATTGTTAGTGACCTTGTAAACCCTAATCTCCCAACGATCACGCGTATCTGGTACATACACTAGGGCCCTAAACACGTTATGTATCCTTATAATTTAAGCATAATAGAATCATACATATTTTAATGATGTTTTGTAGTTTTTATGATGATATATTTATACTTGCTGACCAAACGCTCATCAAGAAATATTCATGCTGTAGGTAAAAAGTTTGCAATATAAATACTAGACAAGCAAGCAGTGGAGCGGATGTGAATACGTGATGGGCTAACATTACGTAGAATTTCTACTAATATTTTGAGTATTAAATTATGACTACCTAGTAATGCTTAAGTATGCAAACATGTTTAATATACTTATGAGTAATTAATTAATTAACAATTAATTAATAATGACTATTACATTTGTAAGATAAAGATGTCAGACTTGCTTTGTTTAAAAGATTATTTATCACAATGATATGTATATATGATCAATGTCCAATAAGGCTTATGTATATTATAAAAATAAAAAAAAAGGTTCTACAAATATTAAGTAGTTAAGCTAAGTAAAATAAGTAAGAGTAGTAACGGCCACATAAGTAAAGTCATTACAGAAATATATCCGAGTATTATATTGATGCATACTCTACAAGAATTCTCTGCTAACCGGCATTAACAACTTGTGGAAAAGACATCTAGCTATCTCTGTCGAAAGCAAAATAATAATAATAATAATAATAATAATAATTGGTAGATTACCAAATATATTCAACCAGAATACTCCGTAGACTAACGACCGAAGCTAAATACATTAAGTTATCTATGTTAAAAACAAAAGGCATTCAAATAGATGATCAAAATTAGTTTATCAGAATAATCAGGTGACCGACTCCAGCGACCAGAGTCAAAGTTGCTCAACCATTTATGCCAACAAATTAAAAAAAAAAAAAAAGTCTAGTGGATTATAATTGGATCCGGTAACTCCTGCCCATGTATGCTAGGAAAAAAAATATTAAGGTAAATTACAAAAAATATTATGTAATAATACTCTAACAACCTACAATTAGAGCCAGATATGTCTAGTTATCTATTGAAAATAAAAAAATCTTGAGTAGATTATCAAAAATATTCTAATAGAATATAGAATATTTTGGTTGGCGCTAACAATTGAAGCCGACGACCAACATTGTTAGTTCTAATAATGTCTAGTATAATGTGTAATTTCTTAGTAATTTTTTTTATCAGTAAAAAAATAAGGTAAAACATATTAGGTTTACTTTTAGCCAGTACTCAAATGGCAAAGACGTTAAACTAACCAAAATAGTGTCAAGTTGGGAGAGAAGTTTTCAAAAGATGCCATTCCCTTTGATTATTAATCATCATGAACCATGATAATTGATAACAATAATGAATAATTAATGATAATGTTTCTGTGAATTAGGCTTTGTCAAGGTCCATGCATTTTCTATTGTAGGGTTTCCTAGAAAGCTCACAACCACCACCCCTTCGTTGGGATCAGACATCCGTCATCATGGACGTCTCTTTTTTTCCTTGACTTTTTTGTTCATCATTTAGATCTTCATTTCTCAGGATCCTCTCATTCGCTATGAGTTTTGCCTTAGTTCTCAGAAGCCTAATTGCCCTTTCTCTTCAATTAAAAAAAAATAACAAATTAGATTTATTGTGCCTTAGTTCACGTGTATCACGTTAACTTTATGCATCTTTTCTACAACTTTTCTACAACTCTTCAATGAACTTTGATATGAATACATATATTTTCATATACATATAATAAAGATATTTGCATCTGGAAGCTCGTTTCGAGACGGAGACAGCTTCATGTTTAAACGTAGAAACTAATACAGCAAACGAGCTAAATATATTATTTACAAAATATTTAATTTTAGAAAACTCCAAGTTTCGTTTTCTATTGACCATGGACTTGGCGTTAGTAGTAATTGCAAGACAATTTGCATTCTTTTTTTTATAATAATCCATCTCTGTTGAAAGGTTTCCGTAGCCTGTTTTGACAGTTAGAATTTTTCCTTTTGTTTGGAAATGCTGACAAGGGTATGACGTAAACGATGATGCTATTATTATTTTATAAGTCCCACTTTTATTTGGCTACCATTGTTTTCTATGTGTCTGTGTATCTTAAAGAGGAGAATTAGTCTAAAAACCGGATGTACTGCGCATCAAAATCTCCAAAAAAAATTATATAAAGTAAAAATAAATAAATCTTTATAAATATAGATATGCCCGTTTAAATGACTATAGAAAACTTTTACTGATTAATTAACTTTAAATATTATTACGTTTAATATTTTAAAATGTCATTAATAATTTCGTTCGTTTTTTTTTTTTTTTTGGTAATATGTAAACATAGATATAAACGAACTGTTAAAGTGCTCTTGGACAGGGCAAAGGCAAAGAAATACGCATCGTGGAGAAAGTTAATTGAGTTAATTACATATATTCAAAATTTTTATTTTCTTTCCGATTTGGATTGCTTTCTTCTAAAGATATATCATTGAAATATATAATGCATTTGTCCAATGTTATATAATCTCCCAAAGCTTTACTTTTCGTTCGTTATAGAAGAAAAAGAAAGAGAAAAAGGAGGAGGAGAAGAGTATTGTTTCCTTCCCAAATAAAATCAATTGTAAAATTTTTTGAATTTGAAAATGATATATTTAATTTAATTGATAAATTCATATGTATAAAAAAGTTTTCAGGATTAAAATTAATAATATAATGTTGACTAATTAATATAAGGGATTAAGTTGGACATTCATGGGGATTTTAAATTGGCAATTAATGTGATATACATTAAAAAACAAAAAAGTAAACTAAAGAAAGATGACAGATCGTTCAAATATTAAATTTCAATTAAATGAATATATAATGTAAATATAATAACATGACACACCTGATTTATTAAATAATTTCTTTTTAAAGTAACTTTTTTCAATAAATAATGAGATGTAACATCAAACATCAAAGTGATTAAGGACATTTCAATTACGTTGATACTTCTTTAATCACTCATTCCCTGTGAAAGGCCAGCCAAGGTATATTATGAAAAGAAAAAAGAAAAAAAAAAAAACTCTGAAGTTCTTACAATGGTAAAAAGAAATGCACGCCAGCAAAAAGGAAATTGTGCATGAAGGCAAGGAAAACAAAAAACTTACAAAAAGTCAAATTATTTGGAACTCCTAAAAAAGTGCAAAAGCAACTCGATCGAAATAAAATATATAACTGTAAATGCCGAATTAATAGTAAAAACCAATACCATAACTACTGGATTTTACTAAAATTTAACTAACAAGTTTTTTTATTTTGAATTTGTTGAATATAAAATTTATTAGATAAATATCAAATTACATGAAAGTAACTAAAATTGAAAACTAAAGAAAGTTATAAGGGATTTAAGTAGATATCATATTTAACATATAAATGTACTATAGTTACCTACAATTGGATTTATCAAATAAAGAACCCTTCTATTATGGAAACGAAAGAAGCGCCTTTGGAGAATACATTTGAATACAGTTTTGTTTGGAACAGATTTAAAAACAAAGATTAACCGAGTGAAATTCAACATTTATTTATGAATCAATACAATACGTGATAATAATAAATAAGCTATTTATCTTGTAGATTTATTAATACATAATAAGCCTATCTTATCATAGAAAATAATTTTTTTATTAATTTTAATTGTAGATATTTTTTTAATAGAGTATTTAAACTAGATTTTTTTAAGCCAAAATTTGAAATCGTAATCTTAAATTGAGCCCTAGTCCCAAATTGAAGCAAGATTTTAAACCCTTTTCTTGTTGCCCCAAGCAAAGCTGTCACCATATAGGATGGCGATTTTCGTGATTCTCTGAGTCTCTACCAGCTCTCTGTTATAATGAGGCCTCTTGATTCTTGCCATTACGAGGCTCCTGCCTCGTGAATTTGGTTATTGCGAGGATTCAAGGCTGTGCGATTAAGTTTAATGTCATCACTTGTGCTCACACACACACACACACACACACACATATGTATGTATATAGAGAGAGTTGGGAGAAGTTGTATGCGTTTGTAGAAAAAAAATTCTAAATGGACTATTTGATATTTAATAGTATGAAAACTATGGATACACTATTTATTATCATTTCATAAAAATAAGGGTGGTTCTATTAACATATGGGGCGTCCCGCCCTACGTGGAAACTGAACAGCACTATCACGGTCGAGGTCTAAAGCCAACTACAATAGTCTGTCACCTCATGGGTTGCCGATAACTTACTTTTAACATACTTTCTTGGTTTAACATACTTATTTTAACTTTTCATTTTAACGTAAAAATAAGAAATATTTTTTTTTTAAACTTGAATCTTGTACTATCGTAAAACAGTTACTATAGTAAACATCTTACATTGTCATAACTTAATTTACATCATAAATACATCGTTTCAAAATCTATTTAAATACTACTCAGTGAAAAACTTGTAGCAGGACCATTTCCCTCGCCCAGTCACTTGGTACATGCAGATTCCGCCCATCATCCATCATAATTTTATTGCCGTACATGTTGTTTACCTATTACATGAACAAACTTATTAACTATAGGCTCAGTAAGTTCAAACATAAAGACAAGTAATATAGACCTTAGACCATAACTTAGAGCTTTAAATATAATGTTAATGCACATTATGCTTATTTATGGTTACTTATAGGTAATGTTTAAATCTTAGGTCTTTATCTTGTATTACGTTCTGGTTTTAGGCTCCATGTTGGTCATGTCATAGTGCGCGCATGACTAAGAGGGACACTGGGGAGCGACCCACTGGCTACTCCTCAATAGTCTAACATAACATTAATATAAACATAAACATAATATGAAAAACCTCTACCTTGCAGGAGGCCGGTACGCTAATAAGTGATTTCATTATCATCTTTCATAAGATTCCGACCAGGTGATATTCTCATTGCCCCTTGGTCTGGAACACTTTACATGTCTTTCTATCATTGTGTGTATTTTATTAGACACACCGTTGTGCATATAGCACCTACATATATACTGTATATTTTACACATAGTAAATAGATATGTCAAGTAAATTCATATTGCAGACAATAAAATATCTAAACTTACCGATATTTTGCTAACGTTTCCTTCTTGGGGTCCTCCGACATTCCTTCATCACTTTTAGGTCAGATCCCTATAACCGAAATAATTAACGATTATTTCCAATATTTATCTCATACTTAAAATATCGCAAAAATGAAAAAATTCTAAGTCCGAGTCTCTAACGATGAGCTTAGAGGTCTAGCATTTCATTTTTAACTTTTCTGTCAACTTTTGTCAAAATGACCATTTTGTCCCGGTCTTTTAACAAAATGACCATTTTGTCTTTAGTGGAATTTTTTTACTTTTCTTATTCTTAAATTTTGATTTTGGCCATTAAAACCTTAATTAAGGCTTTAGGACATTGTTCCAAGCCTTAACATCTAACTTTTGGCAAAATGAACATTTTGGCCTCAATTTTTGACAAAATGACTATTTCATCCCTAGTATGATTTCTCTTCGTAAATCTACTTTTCTTTGACTTAAAACTTAATTTTGGCCTTTAGAATTTTAATCAAGCTATTTTAAGGCCCTAACGGTCTTTTTCTAATATTTCTGAAATTTTTGATCAAAATGATCGTTTTACCCCTAACGGGTCTTTGGGCCATAACATTTTTACTTTAACGTTTTAATAGGATTTTCTAAGCTCAAAAATCATAAAATAATTTTCCTAGACCTTATCATGTTTTTACAACATTAAGTACTGCAAATTCACTATCTATTTTTCACCCGACTCTTGGATGGTATTATTCCAACCCTAGGTCGGTTATTCTCATTTCTTGCATTTTGGCACTCCGTAGGGACATTTTACTAATATTGAAAATGTCTGTCATCCTTTCTCGGACCTAGGTCACCAAGAGGGCTCGGGTTTTCAAATCCTAACCACATTTTACTCCTCGTTTCCCAAAATACCCTTCGGGTCGTTCTAAAAATTTCGACAATATTTCAGCTTAAATTTTAAGTTTCCGGTGTTTAGTTAATGCTTTAAAACTATTGTACCTACCACGTACTAAATCAGAGGCCTAATTTTTATGTAAAAATGCAAACTTTTTATGAAAAAATTTACATAAAACCCAATCATTTCTAACAACATTTCAATCCATTTTTGTCCACTTTCACCCTCGGTTTTTGTCCATAATTCATACACACTTTTCCCCACAAAATTTCATTCCATCACATATCTATAACCCATGGTTTTTCTTTGAATCCATGCATAAAATTGAAGTTTCAAGCTTCTAAATTCTTTCCAAACCAAATCATATACCAAATCTTGTTTTTGAATCACCAAACCACAAGATTCAAGCTTGAAATTTTTCACTAACCATCACACATGATAGCCATGATTTTCTCTAGAAAAACATGCACCAAATTTGGTTTTCAAGCTTCTAATCCATTCTCTACTTCAATGATATGCCAACCTAGCTTTTTAAAGCACCAACTGGCAAGATATCAACTTAAAATTCACAACACAATTTCCACATGCTAGTCCACAGTTTTCTTCACCAAAAACTTAAGAAAAGTTTAGGAAATAAAGCTTACTGATAACTCTAGGAAATATAGTTATCATAGCTGTTTTGGATTTAAAAATATGTTTTGTCTAATGAATTTTCAGTAAATTATTGGTTTAAGTAAGCATTTTTAGTTTTTAGGTGCGAAGTTTTATTTTAGAGTATTAAAATTAAATTTTCAAGTAAGTTTTTGATGTTTTGAAGTGTTTTGCAGATTTGAAATGTTAAAGGTTTTTAGGAATGAAAAGTCATGCTTTGGGTAAGAAGGAAATGCAAGGTTGGAGCAAAATAGCAAGGATGCTTGATTTCAAGTGATGCTACAGCATTGTTGGAGCAGCTGGGCAGAGCTTAGTAAACTAGGTTGATAAGTCAAAATACAGCTGGCAGTAGATTTAGTTGCTGACCTGGGCAGAAAAGGACAAACATGTGACCTGTCTCACACTAAAGAAACCAAGCAAAGTCTCAGCCCTTGGATTTGAGACACTGGTCTATTCTTCTTTTACCCTAGCATTTAAAAGGAAACATTGGCCTTTAGCTAAAGGGGAGTGACGGCAGAAAAGAGGGGTCAACCAAACAGAAAAGGAAAAAGGAAAATCTTACCAGAAATAGTGGGATTCCAAAAAGGAAAGCGAATATACAACAGCTGGAGGTGGATTTAAGCAATTTTTAAGGGAGAAACGAGAATCCCACCCCAAAACATCATGGATCTTGTGTATCTTGTCCATTACTATTTCAATTTTTCTGTTGTATTTTCATCTTTCTCTCATTGAACAATGTTCTCTGTTTTTGTGCTATTTAGACAATCAGCCATAAGCTGAATTTCTTTTAGACTGGGATGATAAAATACCTGAACTTGTGACAAAAAGCTTGTATGCTGAGCGTGTTACTTCAATATTACTCAGTTTATTCAATATTGTTTTTATTGTTTATTTGTGTTCATTGACTGACCATCGTGAGCATAATATTGTGACTTTAATTAGTTAGAGAATTGATTAGAGTTAGAGTAGTATTGAATAATGTGTATTTGGTTAGTTTTCTAAATCAAACTAACTAAATTGCAAGTTAAGCAGGAATGTCTACTTGCCTCACATAACCCGTTTGGAACTTGAGCTTGATCTGGTCTAGTATTTTATTTTTGCATAAGAATATGATAAAAATGAAGTATGAAGGTAGTAGCATAAATATTCACAAGAATCTTCTAATTTTTGAGTTCTAAGTTAATTAAACAGCATTACTGTAACAATACTGTAGCATACATAGTCAGGTTGCAAGGGAAGGAAAATTGAGTCTCAGTCATTACATTTCTGATTATTAGTCACTCTGGTTTATAAAGTTAGCATTTGAATTGTACTTTTTATTGCATCTCATTACAGCAAGTTTAATTTCATTTAACTTCGATCAATTTTTGCAATTACTTGATTTATTTTTTAGTGAAATTTGTAGTATAACTTTCTCTATGAGATGATACTCGACTCAATCACTTTATTACTTGATTGTGACACGTGCACTTGCATAGATAAATTTTATGTAGGCAACACTTACCTCACAAACAATGATTAACTTGAGCTTAGGAAGGCTTTTAAGTAAGTTTGGTGTGAAAAACTTGAAGAAAATTTAGCTTGGGTGATGGTGGTGGTGCACGGCAGCAAGGGTAGCAATGCATTGAAATTTTTTTCTGGTTTTTTCTCTGTTTTTCATGTCCAAGTCGTGGCTTAATGGTAGCCAAAAAGGATGAATTAACTTGCAAGCTTTTTAGGTAATTTTGTAACACTTTAAGGGTTGTTTTATAACTTTTTAAGGGTTCATTTACAATAAACAAAATTTTTTTCTGATTTTTTGTTTCATCAACTGACTCCAACTTCCTCATTTTTCCCAAATTTTTTTCCAAAATTTTACATGTAATTTTGGCACCATATTGGCCCTTGGATCAAGAGCACTTTAAACCCTAATTATTGAATCTTCCTAATACTTTTCATACTAATTTTCTTTTCATTTATAACATCACCTTGTGACATCATGTATTTGCTTTTCGATCAAAGTTTGACCAAAAGTCAAATCGAACGAAACTTTCTCGAAATCACGCGGTGGGTTTTTGAGGCCGTCCATATGATTAGTTTACCTTAAATCACTTCCATTTGGCCAAGAATCCTCTTCATAGGTATTTTGTCTTTTCCTACCCTTGGTTAACCATAGGTCACCTTCTAGGTTTTCCGATACCAAATTGGCACCGTTTTTCCTATTTTGGGTTGGTAAAATTTTCCATTACCGAATTCCTTTCTTTTAACATTGTTAGAACATTTTATTGCATTCTAAACAATATTAAATTATACATTTTCATTTTAAACACAAAAATCATCGTATATATACAATGTACATGTTTTCTAAAAAAGATGAAATTTCTCGATCATTACATTCACCCCTCCTTATAGAATTTTTATCTTCAAAAATTGGAATAAGTAAGAGTACAACAATTTCATTTCATCCTCACGTTCCCACGTAGCCTCTTCGTTATTATGATTTCTCCATAGCACCTTGACTAGTGGGATTGTCTTATCCCTTAACACTTTTTCTTCGCGGGTGAAGATTTGTACAGGTTGTTCCTCATATGTCAGATCTTATTGAACTTGAATCGGTTTATGCTTTAATACATGCGTTGGGTCTGGTACATACTTTTTCAGCATCGAAACATGAAAGACATCGTGCACAGCGGATAAATCTGGAGGCAACGCTAACTTGTAGGCTACTTTCCTAATGCGTTCGATAATTTCAAATAATCCAAAATACCTTGGACTCAACTTTCCCTTTTTACCAAATCGCATTACACCCTTCATCGGTGATACCTTAAGAAATATGAAATCCCCTTTGTTGAATTTTAGGAATCTTTGTCATTTATCTATATAGCTCTTCTACCGGCTTTGAGCGATCTTCATTCGCCGTTGGATCTTTGCAACTACATCTGAAATCTCCCATATGAAATCAATCTTATGCAGTCGCTTTTCTCATAAATCGTACTAGTGAATGGGAGATCTATACTTTCATCCATAGAAGGCCTCATAAGGTACCATCTTGATGAAAGCTTGATAACTATTATTATATGAGAATTCCACCAGAGGTGGCTTCTCATTCCAAACTCCCGAAAAATCTATCACGCAAGCTCGAATCATATCTTCCAACATCTAGATGATTTGCTCAGATTGCCCATCTGTTTGAGGGTAAAAAGCTGTGCTAGGTTGTAATTCTGTACCCATGACTTCTTGTACACACTTCCAAAATGTCGAAGTGAACCTTGTATCTCAATCGGAGACAATAGACCTTGGAACACCATATAACCGAATGACATGGATCACATAAAGATATGTCAATTTATCTAGTGTAAAGGTCATCTTAACAGCTATGAATCATACTGTCTTCATTAAGCTGTCCACAATCACCCAAATAGCATCATAACCCTCTCAGGTCTTGGGTAGCCCTACGACGAAATCTATGGTAATATGCTCCCACTTCCATTCAGGAATCTCCAGAGGTTCCAGTTTTCCTCCAGGATATCAATGTTCAACCTTGACTTTTTGGCAAGTCATGCATCTACTCACGAATTCCGCAATGTCACTTTTCATCCCTTTCCACCAAAATTGCATCCTTAAGTCTTGATACATTTTTCCAGTTTGAGGATGAACTATGTACGATATTTCGTGAGCTTCCACCATGATTCGTCTTCTAAGTCCTTCATTGGCTAGAACATAAATCCTCCCTTGATACAAAAGCATTTCATCATCTATTATACTTACTTCTGACCTCTTGCCATTGGAAACTTCTTCTCAAAGCTTTGCTAAGTTTGGATCCCACTTCTGGGCTTTTTTGATATCCTTGAACAACAATGACTCCAATTAAAGTACAGCTAATTTCTGGGATATTAACTCCAATTTGAGGGGGTTAATTTCTTGCTGTAATGATTTTGGTAATTCGTCTATTGGCAATCATTACGGAATAGTCGATTTCCTGCTCAGGGCATCTATTACACGGTTTGCTTTTTCGAGATGATAGAGAATTTCACAATCGTAGTCCTTAACCAGTTCCAACCATCTTCTTTATCGTATATTTAACTCTTTCTGTATGAAGAATTTCTTCAGGCTTTGATGATCAGCGAAGATTTAATACTGAGCTCCATATAAATAATGTCACCAGATTTTGAGTACGAACACTACTGTAACAAGTTCTAGGTCATGAGTAGGATAATTCTTCTCATGATCCTTCAATTAGCATGATGCATATGCAATCACTTTGCCATTCTGCATCTAAACTGCTCTCAAGCCCATTTTCGAGGCATCATTGTAGATTGCAAACTTTTCTCCTTCAATAGGTAGCGTAAGGATTGGCGCATTTGTCAACTGTTTCTTTAATTCTTGAAAATTTCTTTCACACTCTTCTATCCATTCGTATTTCCTTTCTTTACGCGTAAGGGTAGTAAGAGGTGCAGCTAATCATGCAAAACCCTCTACAAACCTTCTATAATAACCAGCTAATCCTAAGAAGTTTCCTATCTCAGTCACATTCTTAGGTGCAGGCCATCCATTAATTGCTTTCACCTTAGCAGGATCTATAGCAACTTCTTCCTTTGATACAACGTGTTCGAGAAAATGTACCTTATCTAACCAAAATTTACACTAAGAGAATTTTGCATACAGTTGATATTTTCTTATAGTGCGAAGAACAATCCTCAAATGTTCTTCTTGAGTCTTTGAGTATATGAGTATATCATCGATAAATACAGTGACAAACTTATCTAAGAATTCCTTAAATACTCTATTCATCAAGTCCATGATTGCAGCTAGAGCATTAGTTAACCAAACGGCATTACTAAAACTCATAATGACCATAACGGGTTTTAAATGCCATCTTGGAGACATCACTCTCTTTAATCCTCAGTTGATTGTATCCCGAACGCAAATCAATCTTCAAGAATACCGCTACATCCTTAATTTGATCGAACAAGTCATCAATCTTAGGTAACAAATACCTATTTTTGATGGTGACTTTGTTCAATTCTCGGTAGTCGATACACATCGAGAGAGTTCCATATTTCTTCTTGACAAATAAAACTAGAGCTCCCCATAATGAGTAACTTGGTCGAATAAATCCCTTATCTAGTAGCTCTTTTAATTGCACTTGTAATTCTTTTAGCTCTGCTGTTGCCATACAATAAGGCACCTTGGATATCGGTGCAGTTCCTAGCAGCAACTTGATCTCAAACGAAATCTCTCGCTCTGGTGGAAATCCCGGTAGGTCATCCGGAAACACGTCAATAAAATGTTGACCATAGGAATATCATCTGGTCGCAGTTTTTCCCCTTTTTTCACATCTGCTACGAAAGCTAAATATCTGATGCACCCACTGGATAATAGCTTATGAGCCTTTATTGAGCTAATCATCATTTTCCTTGATTGGAGAGATGAATCGACGTACTCGAAACTCTCCTTCTCATCGGGTCGGAATACTATCTTTCACTTCTGATAATCAATCGTGACTTGATATTTTCCTAGGAAATCCATTCCTAAGATTATATCATAATTGATAATCTTCATCATGATTAAATCAACGTATAATTCCCTATTTGCCACAATTAGTAACATATGATGTAACCAGAAATCTGACAGTAAAACTTCACCTGAGGGTAGAGCTGTCTAAATGTTTTCCCCATATTATACTTAGTATATCCTAACTTATCAGTAAATTCATAGGAAACAAAGGAATGCATAACTCCAGAATCGAAAAGGACACATGCCAAGTGGTTAGCCACAGAAAGCTGACCTATAACCACGTTGGATTTCCCCACCTCTGCATCCTCTTTTGTATAGGCCATTACACGTGTATCAGCATGAGGTGCATATTCTTATCATTCTAACCATACTAGAGGCGCTACTGGGGACCCTTCAACTCTTGCTTGTACATGAACTTGAGGGGGTTATTGGCGTGGAGGATACGGTTGGCGTGGTTGCATAGGCCCTTGGATATTTTGGCAATTCGTCAGACAATTTTTTGCAAAATAGCCTTCTCTTCGACACAGATAGATGTTGGTGCCGTATCGACATTGGCCTGTGTGTCTCTTCCCACATGTAGCACAAGTGGGAATATTCGATCCTGTATTTATGGTTAGCTTTTGCTACTGGTTACGGTTGTCTTGGCTTTTGTTTCCAGGAAAGTTACCCTTTCTTTTATTCTATTACTACAGACCTTGATTGTTGGACTAGCCGGATTTGACAGTTTGATTGAGCTTATTATTTTGGCCAACTTGATTCCCTGCTTGGGCTGACTTAGCAAGGATCTTTTCTTTCTTTTTGACTTCCTATACTTTTTCCTTTTCTTCCTTCTGCCTAGCTAGGTGATATTCTGCTCTTAAGGCTCGGTTAAAGCAGTCTGCCACTGAGGTTGGCGGTACCGGTCCGCTATCTACCACAATAGATATTTCTAGTCGGAACATGCCGATCATCTTTTGTATCTTTTCCTTTTCTGTAGGTACCACATATGGGCTCAATTGGGACAATTGATCAAATCTCTTACACACTTCACTGACTGACAGGTCCCCTTACTTCAATTCTGTAAATTCCTTTTGTTGAGGATGCAATGCTGCAGGATAATAATATTTCTAGTTAAATTCTTCCAGAAATTCATTCCATGTTATGGTGGTTACATCTCTCCTCATCCGGACAGTATCCCACCAAAATCTGGCATCCTTCTTCACTACAAAAGATGTACACAGAACCTTTTCCTACTCTGTTAGATTCATAAACTCCAAAATCATTTGCAGTGAGGAGAGCCATCCCTCCGCTTTCAGGGGGTCTGTGGAACCTTCAAATTCCGATGGCTTCATCTGACGAAAATGCTCATAAAGTGGTTCTTGGTTGATTATTGGTTGCGGTTCATGGATTCCTGGAATGGTTGGTGGCACTGCTTGTTCCGTCGCAGCTGCCTGTGAAGTTTGGCCTTCTTCTTGGCCCTGTCTTTGCTCTATTGCATTTAATCGTTGCCTTGATTCAGCATTTTCTTTTATTTGAGCCTCTAGAAGAGCTTGTGACTCTTCTACTCTATCAGACAGTGTAGGTTGTCGTCCTCTTCTTGTATTCATCGTGCTCTTTCCTTTCCTAAAATAGCACGATGACCAAACATTAAACTTTCCATGAATAAATTTTGTAACCTAAAAGAAATTTTAAACATTTCATAATTTCAACATATCATTTATTTCATAACATAAAAATTTCATAACATTTCACTGCATTAACATATCATACATGAATACTTACATACACTTTAACATTAAAGTCATATTTATCATAGCCTTCTAATTCAAATATATATATATACACATATATATATACCCATACACATTTCATACTTTAGTCAATTTGCTCATTCTGATCTAAAAGAAACTCTTCTGGGTCTTTGTCTTTATTATCTGAATCATTTCTAGCACCAAATGAGGTTTCTTGATCAAGGTTTGCATCAGTTCTATGCCGTGATGGACCAGCCTCATGGTCATTAGTCATTGGTCATGGTCTAAAAGACGTATCAACATCTTTTCTTGGTGCTCCTATTCCCGCTTGTCCCATTCTACATGTTCCCTCAACAATTCTCTCTCTGCTTTGATTGCCTTAATAATAAACTCACGTAGTGTTAGAAGGGTAAAGTGGACTCACCCTCTGTCTTAACTCTGCCGTGAGTCTTCTCCAGAATATGTCATAATAATCCTTATCAGTGAGATTAGGCAGCGGGCATCTTCTCATAATATTTTCTTTGAAGTGTACCGCATACGTAAGTACAATGTCATTGGACGTCATTAGTAATCTCTCTGTCCGCTGGACAAACTCTCTTATATCTGTAAATTTAGGTAGCGTAGGCAGTGGTGTGACTTCCTCTTGTCCATGAAGAACTGGAGTCGCTGCTGAGCTTCTCCGGGAAAATTGCTCTATCAGTGTACATCGAAAATCAGCCCAGTTGAGCCCTAATAACTAATCCTTGTCACAATAATCTCAGTACACTCGAGCATATCCCTGAAAAGTGCTCATAATTAGCATGACCCAGCTATCTTGATCGATATCACACAGCTGTAGAATCATCTCTATAGTGTGAAGCCAGTCATATATTTTCATGGACTGTTGTCCTTCTTCGAAAATGGGTAGTTAACAGGCCCTGAATGCTTAAACAACTCGAGCAGAAATTCTTGTTCCTATATGTTTTCATCTAATTACGATCAGGATGTCGATCTCCACTGGTGGAGGAAGTATCGATGGAGGAGATAAGGCTCTGATCGTAGTTGGAACAACGACCTATGGAACAGCAAGGTCTGCTGGCACTGGAGAATGTACAATTAGGCGTTGGGATAAGGATGGCCTAACAATTGACCTAGTCTATACTCTAGGCGGTCCTTTAGCTTTGTACGGTCGTAGTCTCATATAAGGTGGTCTCGTCATCTTACTTCCTATATAATGTTTATTTTCAAGTAAACAGACATTTACTAACGTAAAACTAAAACCAACTTACTTAGATTGACAAACAAGATGCCTATCGTGCCAGGAGGGATATGATCAACTGCTCTGATACCAGCTGTGGCAGCTTGCCCTATGTGGAGGCTGAACAGCACTATCACGGTCAAGCTCTAAAGCCAACTGCAATAGTCTGCCACTTTATGGGTTGGTATCTTATTTTTAATGTACTTTCTTGCTTTAACATACTTATTTTAACTTTTCATTTTAACATAAAAATAAGAAATATATATTTTTTAAACTTGAATCTTGTACCATCGTAAAACAGTTATTATAGTAAACATTTTGCATTGTCGTAACTTAATTTACATCATAAATACATCATTTCAAAATCCATTTAAATACTACTCAGCGAAAGACTTGTAGTAGAACCATTTCCCTCGCTCGGTCTCTTGGCACATGTAGATCCAGCCCATCATCCATCATAATTTTATTGTTGTATAGGTTGCTTACCTACAACATGAATAAACTTATAAGCTATAGGTTCAGTAAGTTCAAATGTAAAGACAAGTAACATAGACCTTAGATCATAACTTAGAGCATTAAATATAATATCAGTGTACATTATGCTTATTTATGCTTACTTATGGGTAACGTTTAAATCTTAGGTCTTTATTTTGCATTACGTTCTGGTTTTGGGTCTCATGTTGGTCGTACCGTAGTGCACGCATGACTGAAAGGGACACTCAGGAGTGACCCACTGGCCAATCCTTAATAGTCTAACATAACATTAACACAAACATAACATGAAGAACCTCCACCTTGTGGGAGGCCAATACGCCAATAAGTGATTTCATTAACATCTTTCATATGGTTTCGATTAGATGACATTCTCATTACCGCTTGGTCTGAAAAACTTTACATGTCTTTATCTTATTGTGTGTATTTTATTAGACACACCGTTATGTATATAACACCTATATATATACTTTACATTTTACACATAATACATGGACATGTCAAGTAAATTTATGTTACAAACAATGAAATGTCTGAACTTACCGATATTTTGCTAACGTTTCCTTCTTGGGGTTCTCCGATGTTCCTTCGTCACTTCTAGGTCGAATCCCTATAACCGAAATAATTAACGATTATTTCTAATATTTATTTCATACTTAAAATGTCGTAAAAATGTAAAAATTCTAAGTCCGAGTCCCTAACAATGAATTTAGAGGTCTAGCATTTCATTTTGAACTTTTCTGTCAACTTTTGCCAAAGTGACCATTTGTCTCGATCTTTTGACAAAATGACCATTTTGACCCTAATGGAATTTTGTTACTTTTCTTATACTTAAATTTTGATTTTGGCCATTAAAACCTTAATTAAGGCTTTAGAATACTATTCCAAGTCTTAACATCCCTTTTTCTAACTTTTGATAAAATGACCATTTTGTCTCCAACTTTTGACAAAATAACCATTTCGTTCCTAGTATGATTTCTCTTCGTAAATCTACTTTTCTTTGACTTAAAACTTAATTTTGACCTTTAGAATTTTAATCAAGTTATTTTAAGACCCTAACGGTCCTTTTGTAATATTTCTGAAATTTTTGATCAAAATGACCGTTTTGCCCTTAACGAGTCTTTGGGCCGTAACATTTTCATTTTAACGTTTTAATGGGATTTTCTAAGCCTAAAAATCATAAAATAAATTTTCTGAAACCTTATTAGATTTCACAATATTAATTGCTATAACTTCACTATTTATTTTTCACCTGACACTCGGGTGGCAATATTCCGATCTTAGGTCGTTTTTCCTCTTTTTCTTGCATTTCAGGCTCCAAATAGACGTTTTACTAATATTGAGAACATCCATCATCCTTTCCCACACCTAGGTCATTAAGGGGGCTTAGGTTTTCAAACCCCGACCACATTTTACTTCTCATTTCCCAAAATACCCTTCAGGTCGTTCTAAAATTTTTGATAGTGTTTCAACTTAAATTTTTGGTTTCCAAAGTGTAGATAACACCTTAAAACCATTGTACCTAGTACGTACTAAACTAGAGGCCTAATTTTTATATAAAAATGCAAACTTTTTATGTAAAAATTTTCATAAAAACCTAACCGTTTCTAACAACATTTCGATCTATTTTTTTCCATTCTCACCCTCGGTTTTTATCCACAATTCATACACACACTTTTCCTCACAAAATTTCATTCCAACACATATTTATAATCCACAGTTTTTCTTTAAATCCATTCATAAAATTGAAGTTTCAAGCTTCTAAATTCTTTCCTAACCAAATCATATGCCAAATCTTGTTTTTGAATCACTAAATCACAAGATTCAAGCTTGAAATTTTTCACTAACCATCACACATAATAGCCACGGTTTTCTCTTGAAAAACATGAATCAAATTTTTTTTTTTCAAGTTTCTAACCCATTCTCTACTTCAATTATATGCCAACCTAGCTTTTTAAAGTACAAACTAGCAAGATATCAACTTAAAATTCACAACACCATTCCACATGCTAGTCCGCGGTTTTCTTCACCAAAAACTCAAGAAAAGTTTAGGAAATGAAGCTTACCTCACAAATAAGGATCAACTTGAGCTTGGGAAGGCTTTTGAGCAAGTTTGGTGTGAAAAACTTGAAGAAAATTTGGCTTGGGTGGTGTTGGTGGTGCACAGCAGCAAAGGTAGCAATGGATTGAAATTTTTTTCTGGTTTTTCCTTTATTTTTCTTGTCCAAGCCATGGCTTAACGGCAACCAAAAAGGAAGGACTAACTTGCAAGCTTTTTAGGTAATTTTGCAACACTTTAGGGGTTGTTTTGAAACTTTTTAAGGGTTCATTTGCAATAAACAAAACATTTTAATGATTTTTCCTTTCATCAACCAACTCCAACTTCCCCATTTTTCCCAAATTTTTTTCCAAAATTTTATATGCAATATTGGCACCATCTTGGCCCTTGGATCAAGATTACTTTAAACCCTAACCATTGGATCTTCCTAATACTTTCCATACTAATTTTTCTTTTCATTTATAACATCACCTTATGACATCATTTAATGACATCATGTATTTGCTTTTCGGTCAAAGTTTGGCCAAAAGTTAAACCAAACAAAACTTTTTTGAAATCGTGCCGGCGGGTTTCTAAGGCCGTCTGTGCAATCGGTTTACCATAAATCACTTCCATTTGGCCAATAATCCTTTCCATAGGTATTTCGTCTTTTTCTACACTTGGTTAACTATAGGTCACATTCTAGGTTTTCCAATACCGAATTAGCACCATTCTTTCTATTTTGGTTTGGTAAAATTTTCCATCACTGAATTCCTTTCCTTTAACATTGTTAAAACATTTTATTACGTTCCAAACAACATTAAATCACACATTTTACATTTTAAATACAAAAATCATCGTATATATACAATGTACATGTTTTCTGATAACAATGAAATTTCTTAATCGTTACAATATACTTCTCTTAACTCTGCACAATTGACAAATAATTAAATTTACTTATTACATCCCTTAAAATTAACCTTAACTATATTCATAAATATATATATATCTACTAAATCAAATACCTTCTCACATCTATCAAATCATATTCAATTTATTATTCTCCTTTCTCTATCTCACTTCAATTTTTTTTTAATACATTTTGTGGAAGCTTTAGGCAAGACGTTTTTTTTTCTCATACGATAAGCAAAATTGGATGTATCAAAAAATAGATATAGTAATTAAAGCTTTCAAAAGAAAAAATCTAGGCATGTGGATATATAAACATATAATGTCATTATATATATATGCTTGCATGTTATACAGTATAATATCATTTAAAAAAAAAGGTTTTTAAAAATATATTCTTATACAGTTTTTGAAAATTAGTCATGAGAATTATGTAGTAAATACCTATATGAAAGATTTTAAGGATAATATAATAGATATAATAAATTAATGGATGTGAAATAATATTTAGATTAGTTATAAGTATAGTTTAATGGTAATTTCACGTCTGCTCTACCATAACATATAGAATTAATATCTTCCACCCGTGAGTTCAAAAAAATAATAATTATATTAGAAGTGGTATAATAATATTCATATATTAGGGTTAATTTTGAAATACATACTGGTGTATAATAAATATATTTAATTATTTTTAAATTCAGAGCGTGAACAAAGACGGGCTTATGCTATGCAATGCTGCCACTGAGGTTTTTTTTTTTTAATAATAAATCTCCTATATTCTTTCTTATTTTTTTCTTTTACCACCTATATTCTTTTATGTCTCCTTTTGTGTGCCCCCATTCAATTACCTTAGTACATCTTCCCAGCTTTTTTCCTTTTTTCCTTTCTTTATTTCATTCTTTCACTTCCCTTTTAAACTTAAGTCTTTCTTTTTTGTGATTTTTTTTTTTACTCAGAGTTTTTTTCATTGATTATATCTAACAATTTTTCTTTTGAACTTAAAGTGGGAGATTTCGAAATCTACACTTTAGGTGGACTTATATATATATATATATGTAATTACCACTAAACTATACATGTAACTATCTAACAATTTCTTTATGCTATTTTAATTCTTTCAATTGTTTTTCCTTCAAATTTGTGAATGGCTTTCATAAGTCTAACACGCTTGCTTTTTTTTTTCGCTCTTTTCTTTTAGAAATTAATTTTTGTAAATAAGTTTATGGCACATACTGTTTATGATGATTGATTAAGTTAACATTATTCTTAATTTTCTTTTAGATTTGTTTTCTTCATTTCACCATCTTTCCTCTTACTTTATAACACGTATAGACAAGTCATAATTTGAATTCTATAACAGCAATTATGGAAAAAGATTTTTAAAAGAACTTTTTTTTTCATTCAATCTTGTATTATATACGGGATTTTTAACTAAAATCATAATAATTTATAATTTATTGATATCTAATATGATTTTATTAACAAATAATATTAGATGTTTTGCACTAACTGTACCATTGTTTTAGTCTACGAATTTTGTTATTATTTGTTCCCACACTCAAATTAAATTTTGTATGCGTGTAAAGAGTTAAGACAAGTGTATCAATAAAACCACCATAAAAATGATGCTATTTATTTTCATTGCCTCGATCAATCATGTTAGTTTGCTTTTTCCCTTAATTAACCCTTGTTACCCTTTTTTTTTTTCTTTTGTTTTCTTGTCTACTAAAATCATAAAACAATTAAAAAATATATTATAACAAAGTAGGAGGGTTTTCTAGAGAGAGAAACTAGAAAGAGAGAGAGTGTGTGAAAAACAAAGGGAGAGTAAAAGAAGAGTGATGGCAAAGGCCAGTAGTCGGTGCATTGCCAATTTGCTGGCCTCCAATTTTTGCTAAGGGACTTGCCGATGACCGATCTATATGGGGGTGGTGGTCGTGACACCATAAGAAAACTAACGGTTTGAGGTTTTTGTAGGGGCATGAAGATCATGGATCTGACTGTGTGAGCCAATGGTTTGTCTATAGGTTGAGGATTAGAGATCTTGGCTGGTGAGCGGGACAAGGAAGCATCTGGTTGGAAGTAACTTGGAGGCATGAGAGATTCAATACGCTGGCATGCAATGG
Organism: Antiaris toxicaria; assembly: GCA_035233585.1. Taxonomy (NCBI): domain Eukaryota; kingdom Viridiplantae; phylum Streptophyta; class Magnoliopsida; order Rosales; family Moraceae; genus Antiaris; species Antiaris toxicaria. The sequence goes on from CP141157.1 coordinate 29,286,598, forward strand.
GGAGGGTTTTTTCCAGTTGATTGGTGTGCGGTGCAAGGGACTCTAGCTGTCGTCTACAAAAGGTTTCAAAAGGTGTTTTTGTGATCAAAATCTCCCAGGATCCCAAATTGGGCAGCTATGGGGCTTTCTTTTCCTGTGAGGGGCATAGGTGTAGGTCGATGGTTGGTGGTGGTCTTGGTGTTGTTTTTCTTTTTTTTAGTTTTAATTTGTGTGATTATAATAAGGGCAGTGGTTTTCTCATGCGACCCTCTTTGTTTTGTATTTTGTACCTATAGCCATATCTTGCATGTTATAATGATGAGTAAGTTTTAGTTTTAGTTTTAGTTCTAATCATTCTGTTTCGAGGTGGAGTCTTTAATGACCTTAGTACTATGAATTTCAGGTGCTCAATTGATCGATTGTCATCGATTGTAGGGGTCTTTATAACTAGCCATGTGAGAGCTTTATTTTGATATGCCGAGATGTGCATATACCTACCCATTGAACGTCATCAAATTTTACTGTTGACTTCGGTCTCAATTAAGGCTAGTTTGCAGGGTCATTTGTAGATGGTTATAGCATGTTTTCACTTCATTTTAATGATATAACATTTTAATGATATTTTCCGTATTCAAAATAAATCATAAACAATTTCACTTTTTTTTTTTTGGGTTGGAAGTAAATTAGTTTGTCAATTAGATGTTAATTCTCATCTCATGCATGAATTGAAACGCTCCGTTTTGGTAAGAAACTTGGGGGCAAAGTTGACCTACTAATTAAAAAGCCGTGAAGAGAGAGAAGCCTCCGAATGAACAGTGAACAAGTCATCTGGAAAGGGACAAACTACAACATTTTTTTCCACTCCCCAGATATGCGAGTAAGATTTACTTTACATCGCGAAGCGCGTACGGCTTGGATTTCATTATAGATCTTTAGTTAATTTAGCGCATATAGCGTGTTCGATACACATGGTACATATTAACATATATATATAATATATATAGATATATATGACCGCGGAAATTTCTTCATTCTCACACCAACCGGAAAGAGAAGTGTAGGTCCGACTCTTTGATTTTCAAGGTAAGGTTACAAAATTCTCGGGATAGCTCATTAAAGTTCCAAGGTATTTCCTTAAATCCAATCGTTTTTTCCTTTACACAACCTCTCTCTCTCTCTCTCTCTCGTTTTGATCAAACGATGAATCTGTCAAGATTATTTAGGGATTTTGCTTAATCTTTGAATTTCATGTGATTTCGGTTTAATAATTATAGAAATTTTTTTTTTCACTTTCAAATATATATACATACATATATACATATATACACACACATATCTTTTGTTCCACCTCATCTCCCTGCTTTTCGCCTCCTTGTCTTCTTGGTTTCGCAGGTACTTGAGCAAATTTCTTGAATTTAATTGCTGAATCAGTTTCGAAATTTGCAGCACTAATAATTTACATGCTTAAATATTGTAAGTAAGAAGCTAATTTTTTATCCAAGTACAGTACATATATACACTAGTAAGCCTTCGTCACTAATTAATTATTGTCCATATATGAACAATAATGATTTCATGATGTTAATTTATATGATTTTGAAGTGTAGGAAATGAAAAATCCCACCAACTTCGTGTGTGACAAATACCAAATTATGAACTCCATTGACGATCAATACGGCACACCACTTGATAAGCTCCTGAATTTCCAGTCCTTTTCTTCTCATGAGAGCTACACAACCTCCCCAATGATTGTTCCAAATATCAACCAAAACCTAACTTGTATTTCGGTACCGACAGAATCCTCGGTTGTCGGGAAGCTAGTATCAAATCAGCTGAAGAGCTCTTCTTCCTCACAAATAATCTCCTTCGAGAACTTGAACTTGACACCGAAGATTGAGGCTACTGGTTCCAACGGATATCTGATTTTTAAATCTTCTCATGACGAAACTCAAAGTTCTGCACCGAAATATGAAGAAGAGGCGATGATCAAGACTAGGGTTGAGTCGATTCGAAGGTCTCCATATTCTCAGGAACATGTTATAACGGAAAGAAAGCGCCGAGAGAAGCTCACGCAGCGGTTTATAGCTCTTTCAGCCATCATACCAGGTCTAAAGAAGGTACCAATCAAATATTTGTTTTCTAAAATATTATTGAGCAGCAATTTTGTGCCTTCAACTTTAATACTTATTTTCTTAAATTTCAGTGTACTAATTGAGTATATTCATCTAATTAAATCTTCGATAATCCGTTGTCTTTTTTAAATGAATTTAGGACATAATTATATACCGTTTAATGAGAACACAACAATTTCGCAAATAAATAGATTGATGGTTTAGGTTCTTGTGACAAATTAATAGAATAATAATTATATTATAATTTATCATATATTGTCTAAAAAATTAGATTTACTAAGTAATCTACTAATTTACGAAATATAGCTGGACAAGGCTTCTGTACTTGAAGGTGCCATCAAGTGCGTAAAAGATCTTGAAGAACGTGTTAGGACGCTGGAGAATCAGGCATTAAAAAAAACCATAGAATCAGTGGTTTTTGCTAAGAGATCATCTTCATCTCAGACAATGTCAACCGCTGATCATGAGGACTTTGTTTCTTCTCCTGATCATCATCATGAGATGAATCTTCATAGCTTCTCCGACCAACCACTCCCGGAAATCGAGGCAAGAGTTTCGAACAAGGAGGTTCTGATAAGAATCCACTGTGAGAAGCACAAAGGAAGTTGTAATCTGGCCAATATCCTCAGGGAAATAGAGAAGCTTCACCTTACAGTTGTCAATAGCAGTGTAATGCCACTTGGCAGCTTTACAATTGATATCACTATCGTCGCTCAGGTAATATATTTTTGCTCTTATTTTTAGAATAATGTCAAGGAATACCAATAATATTTAACACTACCGATTAAAGAAAATGAGCATCGTATATTATGATATATATAAAAAAAAAAAACTAATTTTTTATTAATGATGGTGTTTAGTTTATTCTTAGTTGAATGTATGGCAATCCCTTTTATGATTTATCTTTCTATTATTCATTAATAAAAAAAACTTAATAATAATAAATAGCTAGATTTGGTAGAATTATCACTTCAATAATCCGCGTTCTCACATTACGTTATGCCTTCAACTGTGTAACTAATAAGGTATTTTGATTAAAAAGTTGAAAATGATCCCTTTTGGACCTATATATATAAGTTTGATATGTCCAGAAATTACGTCAAAATTGATATCCTATCGCATTTCATATATATATATATACATGTATGTATGTATATATTGAGGAGCCTTGAGTATAAATGGTAAATGAAATTAACTTAAAAAGAAAAAAATCTAACTAACTAACTTGGTATAGGACTTGTATTCCCGAATAGCAATTTCTCTCATAAAAGCTATCTTGCTAGCTAGGATAAAAACAAATAACGATTTATACGGTTTAGTTATCCTTAGTAATTTATCCTGATTTATTGATCTTATAATTTATGAAAGTTTGCCATTTTATTGCAGATGGACGTCGGGTTCTGCGTGGATGCAAAGCATCTCGAGAAAAACCTAAGAGAAACTTTGCTCAAGTCTACTCCTTAATTGCAAAACTAGCAAGTTGTTGAGAATTGAGATAATGAGTAGTACTCTTCACGCCTCTTTCGAACGTATATATACGTATATGTAATAACTTTTGATTATGTCCAGAAAAAGAAAACGTGAAAGACTATTAAGAATTGTTTCTGATGATTAATAAATGTCTATACCGGTGTTTCCTCGTCGCTTTTCATACCATTAAGATAAAGCAAATCTTTCTCAATCTTTCTTAACCATGGCTTTTTGCTTTTTCTTTATCTTTATCTTTTTCTAATTTTAATTTTGTTTTCCTTTAAAGATTCTTACCAACAGTGGCTTTTGTATGCAATTCCCCGGTGGCTTTGTTTATTTTTTATTTTTTATTTTTTTTTTTGGTCGTTTTTTGAGTGGCTTACCAAATTGACCGTGTTCAGTTACCACGTGCTATATTCAAAAACTGCAGCGTTAATGTCATGTAGGGCTTTTCATAGAGATTCTCTCTTTCTTCACTCTTTCCCTTGTGTACCCAAAATAAATAAATAAATAAATAAAGTTGGACTTTCTAAATTGAAACTTGAAAGACAAATAATGCTGGCCACTTTCAATTCCTATATATAGAAAAAGGCAAATAGGTTAAACACTTTTTGGTGCCCTTCGTGTAAACTTCTTTCTTAATTATAAATGGATTAATTAGAAAATGCTTTTCTTTCATTAGACACACGTTTTCTTTTTTATTATCTTAAGGTCTCTTCTATAGATTCTCCGACCATTTGTTGGGATTCTTTTGTTTGTCTTATTCAATTTTAGGCCATTATTTTTCTTTTTATTCTCAAATGGACTGAAGATCAATGTTGTATCAAATTTTCAAATATAAAAAGGGGTATACTTGACCTATACCTATCAACTATAGTTAATTTATCAAACATCTGAACATATAACATAAGATGGTAACGACATAATATATGCGATATATTTGTAATGGTTGGAGGTGGATAAATAGATCCAAATGAGATCTTATTAATTATAGATACGTAGAGCTGTTAAAGATTACGTGAAGTAATTCTTTTTATAGTTATTAGGTTTTTTAAATGATAGATTGCATATTTGCTGAAAACAACCTAAAAAGCGAAAAGAAGAACAATTTAAAAAACCTAAAACGACGCTCATGAAAAGGAAAAGAGAAGGATATGCTATCAACTTAATCATCAGCTATAAACAATTACCAGCTCAATTTCCAATACATACAAATTACTATCAAAAGAGAATAATCAAGCGAATAGATTGGCATTGCTAATTTAACTAGACTCGTAAATATTAATTTAAGCTGTAAACGCTACTACAAAATTAGGATTAAATGGTATTAAATTTACGATTGTTTTGTAAAAAAACTCTTATCTATTCTTCTAGAAAAACAACGCATAGAACAATTTCCGAAAACCATTATAAGCGGAGATTAAACGATGCTTTTCAAAAAGTTAGTGTAATGTCAATTTTTTACGACATGAGTTTTCAAATAATTTAATGTAATAATGTTAATAGATCAAATCCATACCCGATTGACAGTGCATTGATAATTTCGTTGAGTCCGGTGGAAGCCGAGATCTTCCTAAACTACCACCAACACCGGTAGCTACTGCCCTGAGAACAGCTTGTTGGTATTAAATCTTATTATTAGCATATGTAGTACATTATGGAATTCAAATTGTTAAGAAAGGATACTTAAAACGCAAATTTATGTCAACATTGAGACATTTTTATAAAGTTTTTTAGGCATTTTATTTAATAAATTTGTGTTACATTTCTATATATGTGTTATTTTACTAATAGCTACATCATGATCCATTACTTGTTTAAATATAATTGGTTATGTGTATGTTGACGACAATATTCAGGAAGATATAATCTTAAGGATAAAGTATAAATAGTTATTCATTAACCAGTGAATAAAGAAAGACACTTTATTTTGATAAGATTGTATGCTGTCTAAAGGAGTTACAAAATAAAGACATTATATATTGGGAGTTAATACCATAATCTTGAATGATTGAGAATTCATATGGATTAGATGGGCTAAACTTTATCTTTATTTCTTCTTAGATAAAACACTCGTTCAAAAATTAACAGTATTCATGGATAAATATATAATTATAGAGGTTGCTAATTAGGAATATCCACAGGGAAGAGTCACAGCACATGGTAATTAGACATATCAGCGGTCAAAATTGAATGTTTGTAATCATTAACTTCTTGTATATATATCTATGTATTCTTAGAGTGCAACCTTAATTCTTAATCATAATAGTGCAAACTATAGTTAATAATGGTATTTAATTGATCATTAAGAGTATAATCAAATTATATATTTTATTATTTGAACGTCGAATACATAGGTCCATTTGATCTTTATGTTACCTCTATGATATGTCGAGATAGAATAATGAAATATTCCTAGTACGTTAAAATTCAGCCATAAATATTAGGGACACTTCTAAAAACTAACTACTAACAATGTATGTGATGCTATTGAGAAAACACCTGTAAAGGTCTGGGACATGTGGAGACTAGTTTTCATATAACATTTAAATATATGAATATCAGTTCTGTAGAAAATATATATTTTGTTGGACAATAACTATACAATAATTATTTATTCATCAAAGTAGTGAAAAAATGATTATGTATAATATCGAAAAATATTACTAGCGTTATGTATAATTAGTTATATCTCGAGTAAGAAATCTTGGCGGTATTAGCATATAAGACCCTTCTGAAAATTGAAGTCTTAAACGCTTACAATACATCAAATTAGCATAATGGGTACTTCGAGGAAAAATTGGACAAAGAGATTAATGAGAAGAAACGATTAACTAATTACAAAATTAGAGCTCGTAATGGGAAGCATTTCAAATTAAGAAGGCCTTAATGCCCTTTTTTTTTTTTTTTTTTTTGTGGCTGCTTTTCTGTCTTTTTATTATTTTTCTTTAGTTTCCTTATGGTGAACTTTCATATTAAACGTCTTTTATTCTTTAGGATTATAAGTCTTTTTTCTATTCTGTTTAATCAATTTTTTGCTTATTTTATAGAAAAAAATATGTAAGAACTTTTACTCTTTGATGTAAATAATACGAAACAAAAATAGTAAACACAATAATTCTAATTTGGACTCACATTTCTGTTCTCTTTCTATGTTCTCTCTTCTGTCCCGCTAATTATGTCGGAACTCGTCATTTAAAATGATAATTCATCTATAACAGTTATTTAATCCATCCATCTTTCGATTACGATGTTTTCTCTCTCATGAATATATAATTTACACAGAACCACAATCAAATTCTCTCTCTAACCACGTTTATCTTTAATGGGACCCACACTTACTTTTTTATTTTATTTTTATTTCTTTGTCCAATTTTGTTTCTTCCGTCTCATATATATATTTATACATTTATTTTCCTTTTACTTGAAACAATATTCTCTTTATTTTTTCTGGAAAAACGACCAGTCATCACTTGAAGCCAGAGAACAAGTAGGATGAAATTATTCTTATCAAAAAAAAAAAAAAAAAAGGGAAAAAGTAGGATGAAATTATTACAGCAGGTAATTAGTTTGATTTATTTTTTTGTAACTCCATATATACAATTAATAAAAGTTTTACTTTTGTGATTTATAGACTTATTCACTTTAAAAATTCAATTTTTTTGCAGATAAACTTTAGAAAGAGGTGTTATGACACTTGCCGAAGAAGATAAATCTTACAATCACCATTAAGAATTTTTTATAAGCAGTTTTTTATTATGATGTGAACATGAGATAAGCAGCTGAACATGTTTTTCCCTTCTTTAAAAAAATAATAACAATAAAGTTGAGGGACTTTTATTTGTTGGATGAGAAAAGAGCAATATCAGATATTTGATTTTGGTAGGAAACAAGTTTATTTCTTTTTCTCCTTTTTGCTGAATAATCAGAAACATGTTTTTTTTTTTTTAATTTTTCTCACGAAATAATCAGAAATATTTGAAATTTTTAATTTGATGAGAAAGGTGATAGAATAAATAATTCCTCTAAAAAGAATAGTAATTTATCTATTTAATAAATTAAAAATTGAAAAGTGAAAGAAGACATAGACCAAAAAAAAAAAGCGGCAGTGTAGTGGTGGGAGCAAGAACATCAGTTTAAAAAAAAATAAAAAAACATGCAAAGCGATTAAAAAATAGAGGATTGAGACGAGACAAACAAAAAGAAAATGGAACAGCAGTACATACGAAAAGAGAATAACAGTAGTGGAGTAGTGGGAACAACATAATCCGTAAATATTCAACCAAAAAAAAAAAACATTAGTAAAAAAAAAATTCGTAAAAAATATGATTAGCAAAAAAATCCGAAGCATTAATTCAAGCCAGTTATGGAGTCAGAATTTACTAGTAGTATGGCTAAAAAAAATTTTTAATTAAGGTTATACTAACATCTTCCTACATGATCGATGTTATCATGCTGTGATTTGCAAATACTACTCTTTGGAGTGAACAAAAAACCCAACAAACAACCTGAAGAACCCAACAAACCCAACCCACCTGATCCATTATAACCCGAACCCAACCAACCCGATCAAAAGATCAACCTAACCCACCAACCTGACTATTAATTGGGTAGGTTTAGGTTGAGTTTTTTTAAATCCAACTTAACCCAAACCCACTCAATCTATTAATATGTAAAAATAAATATATTTCATACCTCAAAATATATAGTATTTGTCTTATATTTTACATTAATTACTTGACAACTAATTATATTTTATATTACATGAAATTTTATTATTATTTGTTTGTTAGTTTACAACTTTTATATTTAAACTTGTTTTTCATATGTTTTATTTTATATCAGTTTATAACTTATGAGATAATTTTAGAGTTTTATAATACTAATATTATACTGAAAGTTATCTTTCTTTTTATATATTTCTTAGTTTAGGTTGAATGATTAACCATATTTATTTTTTTATTTTTTTAATTATGTCCAACCCGATTAACCCACCCAAAATTTAATTGAGTGTGTTGATTTTAAATTTTGGGTTAATTGGGTGGGTTAAATTTGAAATCAACCCACCCAAACTTAATTGGGTGGGTTGAAAATTCTCAAAAACCACTCAACCCACCCGATGTTCACCCCTAACTGCTTTCTGTCATGATCTCTTACACACGCCACCTTACCCCTATGGTCTCCCTCCGCCTCGTGGTTCCTCTCTCCTCCCTATTTCTCTCTCCACCACATCTATAGCAACCGATTACTGCAATATCAACCAGCAAATCCCCTTTCTATGTATATTTTGTTTCGATATTTTTTTTTAATCTTTGTGATATAATATGTATAATATTTTCATTTTTTCATTTTTGTATTAGTTTTTTAAAAACATAATATTAGTGATTGTTTGTTTACAAAGTATAAAGAATCATATGACAAATAATATTTTTGAAATAAAATATTTTAGAAATTATATATTTAAACTAATCTAATACAAAAGGTATAAAAATTCTAATAAAATATCAAATGATATTTTGATAAATTATCAAACGATACTAGAATACCTTTTTGGTTGATTTAGAATCTTTTTAAAAGGACACGTTAGATTAAACTTTGACTTTTCTTAAAAGAGGGCAAGTTATTTTAAGAAAAATTCCAGAGGTTTCAAATATGTGTTTTCTTTTTTTTTTTTTTTTAACATTCTTGAGGTTTTCTCTTTTAATAATACTGTTTTATTTTGTAAATCAAGTTGTTTACTTGATAAAATATAAAAAATTATTAAATTAAAAGGATCAAATTAATTTACGTGCACCTGTTATACTAATATTTAAAAAAAGCATTATATTAAAAGATTTTAAAAAAAAATCTTTGGGACCATGGCCACCCTGCCCTCCCCCCTCCGTCGTTGATTCAAGCCCAAAAATAAATAAATAAAAAAAATCCGAAGCGGAAGAAAATAACAAGTTGCCAAAAGAGATATATATATATTAGTAGTGTATAAAGTTGGAGAAAGAAATGAAATAAAAGTAAATGCGGGTCCCCTTTAAGAAAAAGGCCGTAAGAAAGAGAATCGGTTGTGGTTAATGAGAGAGAACATTTGAAACGTAAGATGGATGTGTAAAAATAACTGTTATAGGTGAGTTGTCATTTTAAACGACGTTTCCAGTATAATTAAGGAAGAGGAGGTGTAATAGTATTTTAGACTAATGAGTATGAAATTAGTATTATAAATTAAAATAATAGAAGTAAATAGCATAATTAAGCAAAAAAACTAACCCAAAATACTGAAACTACCCCGAGACACATCCCTTACACACACCCCTGCCTACCCGTCCCGTTTCGGATTTGTTTTTTCACAAACCCTACGCACCGAAAACTCAACCCCCAAATTCTAAAAATTTTCGTCTTCTACATCACATCTGATTTCTGCAAAAAAAATCAGACCCTTTAACAAATTTTCCAAGCAAAATCAATGATTTCCAGAAGATATCCACCGATTTCCGGAAGATATCCAAAAGATTTCCACCGATTTCCAGAATATATCCAGAAGATTTCCACCGATTTCCGGAAGATTTCCATCGATTTCCATAAGATATCCATAAAGATTTCCACCGATTTCCACCGATTTCTAACAATGATCGATTGGAGAAATTTTGAAAGAGAAAACTCAGGTATGATTTTTTGTATACATTCACAACTCACGTTTTGATATTGTTTTTCTCTTGGTACTGGACTGGAAGTTACGTTGGGTTCAAATCGCAAGCACATGAATCTGCTCACTGAAAAGATGGTTCAGATATGTCTTTATTAGTTTCAACATTTTCTTTTTCATTATAGAGTTGTTATATTCCTTGTTCAATTTTGGAGTTCTGGAAATGGCAAATGTTATGTCGGCCTGTTGACCCCTGTTTTGATTCTTCATATATAATATATATGTACACACACACAAACAGGCAGACACACTTACACATATATATATATAAATACTAATGAAAATATTCTTGAGCTATTCACATGTTTGAGCATTTAAAAATGCAGTGTCTATGTTAAGTTTTAGCATTGAAAAGGTCTGTGCCATTTGAACAGAATATATCATCCATATGAAGGTGCATTTGGGTTTTTTTGTCATCAATTTAATGATATGATTTCCCATTTTTCTATAACTCGGTTAAGGGGGACCTCTTAGGAAATCCAAGTATTTCTTAGGAAATCCATATATTTCGTAAAGAATGTTGGGCATGTGGCTATGGGGAGTGGCTTATAATTGAGTGAATGTAGATCTGTATCTAGTTTGGAGTATACTTTAAAATCTCATCATCAAATCTTGTCGTTCTTGTTGTTTCTGTTGAAGGATTTCTCGAAATGATAAGTCCAGAGAAGACAAAACTTTAGACCTATTAAAGACTTCATAAACTACAGCTGAGTTTTGTATTTTTATTTTTTTAATGTAATATTTGGGCTAACTATCTTCGTGAAGAAATTTACTGTTTGCAATTTTGTTGCCTGGCTGAGTTTTATGTTGGCTTCTTTGTTCTTTTATGTGGACCAAAAAAATCTTAGTCGGACACTTATAAGGACCACTTCTTGTAGCCTCCATTCCTTTTTGATACTGATGGGAATCTCACCATGGTCCTCTTGATGTGATTTGACACTTAATGTTATGATTCAGTTTCACTCTAGGTAGAAAAAAAATACAAGTGTTTCCTAGGAAATCCATATATTTCCTAAAGAATCTCACTGTGTTATGATTCAGTTTCACTCTAAGTAGGAAAAATACAAGTATTTCCTAGTAAATCCATATATTTTCTAAAGAATCTCACCGTGTTTAATTCAGTTTCACTATAGGTAGGAAAAAATACAAATATTTCCCAAGAAATCCATATATTTTCTAAAGAATGTTAAACAATACCTGCAAATGCTTTGACATTAAGTTGTAGAAATATATGTATTTCCATGTTGAAAATGTTATATCTTTGAAAAGAAACACACATTAGTATTTGATTTGTTTATAATGCATCAATCTAACTATTTCTAATTCTGAAAATTCATGTATTTTCACTGTAATATAATTATTTTCTTTGTAAAAGCTTACAATAGTCTTAATTTTTTGAAAAACCATATATTTTCATGTTAATATTATTGTTCGTTTGCAGAAAAACAGAAGACTAAAAAGGAAAAACTAGTTGCAACATAATGGAATCAAAAGGAAAAGAACCAGCAACAGAAACACATAAGAAGAATACTACTACACCAATAAGATCAACTATAGAGAAAGGATCATCCAGCAAATCAGCAACAAAAAAACAACAAACTTCTACACGTAAACAGGTAAAACATAAAAAAACAAAAAATTATCTCATAAATTAATTTACTTGCAAAAATACAATAAAGTTTATAACCAAAAATTTCTTTATCATGAAATGCAGGAATTGAAATTTGAAAAACCAAGGACAAAATGGGATCCCTCTAGAAAGATTGTAAATAACTACCTACTAAAAGTAATAGGAGATATTAAGAAGAGATTATCTCCAACACAATTAGAGCTTTTTAAACAAGGACTATTTGGGAAGTTCCTACAGTTGAAATTCAATGACAAATTCCCCACCAAATTTGCCCTACAGCTTATTTGCAGGCAAATAAAACATGATAATACGTCAGAGCTTGCATTCAAGTTTGGGACAAAGAAAATGGTGATGGGCATACAGGACTTTGCCCTAATAACAGGGCTTCATTGTGGACCGATGCCTTATGTAATACTACAAGATAGGCCAAAGGTCACATTCTTGGAAAAATATTTTGAGAAGCAGCCTGTCACATGCGGGGACCTTGCATGCATTTTTGAAGAAGGAGAGGAAATACTAGCACAAGCACCTGACGATGAAGTTGTAAAAATGGCAAATTTATGATGTGTTGAGAAGTTGATTGTCTCTGAACAAAACAAACAAAAAGTCAGTGAAAAATATCTCAAACTAGTATACAATGATGAGGCATTCAATAAATATCCATGGGGGAGTGCATCATATGAGAAGACACTACATGGATTCAAACAAAGGGTTAGCAACACATCAACGAAAGGGTTTGGATTCTACGGATTTTCATATGCAGTTTTGGTTTGGGTGTGTGAAACACTACCATTAATGGTAGAAAAAGATATTGCAACCCATCGTAGTGAAAATGCTACACCAAGAATGTTGAAGTGGGAGTTGACATCTCAACCAAAATGGAACGAGCTCAACAAGCTTTTTGACGCTAAGAAGGTAAATCATACTAATTATTTATATTATTTAAATATTTTTGGATTAGACATACTAACTATTTTTAGCTTGTTTTCTAACAACTCTAGTTATGAAAAATCAATATATTTTCATGATAATATTGTTATTTCCTTGAAAAAATAATCTTTTACTTAGTTTCAAATAATAACTAATATTACTTTTATTGTCTTATAAAAATCAGGTTGATATAACTCTCATACAACTACTGGAGAAAGAAAAACAGAAAAGTTACATGCAATATTTTATGGAAACAGATCAAACAAAAAAGTAAGGGCAATATAATAATAAAAAAAAAAACAAGCTGAAAGCATCCAAATTGAGGATTCAGATGATGATTTTGTGAACTCTCCCCAATGTTCAAGATCAGATATCAAGTCTTTGGAAACAAAAATGCAAAAGCTAGAAAAGGCTCAAGAAGATATAACAAATGAGTTGAAAGCATGTCACACGATAGTGAACGACATATTATAATACGTTAAAGAGATACACAGCAGATTGTAGCTACAAAAAGACATGCATACTGAAGATTTGCCCATGGAAGATGAAAGAAGACAAAACAAAGACAATGATAACCAACAACAAAACAACGTTGGTGATGCAACAGATATGGAGCATGACAACTGGGAAAATGTAGAGCACACGAACATGGAGGACAAATGGGAGAATGAAGAAGACATTAATTTAGAGGTTGATCCTAATAAGATTGTTAGTGATACAACAATGGAAGAGGTAAATATATGTTTATCCATTTATCAAGAAACTCTAACACCAGAGGTAACAACCACAACTTATGTGAACAATATTTAAACTTGAAATATTTTGATTTTCATGGAAATATTTTGATTTTCTTATTTTAATAGATAGAAAACGTAGCAATGAGTGAAGGCACTGCTAGCGAGCAGATAAAGGAGATAGGGAAAAAATACAATGAAAATGAAGAGACAGCTAAACCAACAAGCAAAATTCTGAGAAATAAAGCAATGGCAAAGAAGCCATCGACAAAGAAAGCAATGGCAAAGAAGCCATCGATAGCAAAGAATAAAGAAAAAGCTAGTGAACGAAAAAATGAGGTAGAAAAAAAAGGTGATAAACCAAAAGACACACAGGTAAATTTTTTTTAAACTAAAACAGAGTACAATTCAAAAACAAAAAAACAAGTACAATATAGTTATTTAAAGTGAAAAAAATGTGCAGGAGCCTGAAGTAACTAGTGATAGTCCAAGAAAGAAGACATTGACAGAAGAGAAAAGGAAGAAAAAAGTTGAAATTATTGAACTAACTGACGTTGAGCTAAAGAAGAGAGTATCAAAACAAGGACCACAACTTAGAAGCCCATTCACAGGAAAATTTGGCTCAGCAAAAATATCAAAGTCCAATTGAGAAAAAAAAGCAAAAAATTGAAAAAGATGATAGCATGCCAAGTTTCAAGCTCCATCCAGACTTCGATTCACTTGAAGAAACGCCACCTGCCTCAGAGCCACTCAACATCATGCCACTTGCTACACTACCCCCCTATCACCAATTTTGATTACCAGGATGTGATGAAAAACTAATCTGTTTTTTGATTTGTAATAACTTTGATTTGGACAACTCTTTTAACAATGAGGATGATATGATAGATTTACGAGTGGTTGGCCAACTATATAAATATTGAAATGTTGGCTTTTGACATGAAATTTTTTGAAGATGTACCAATATATTGTGAACAGGTGCTTAGGAGAATTACTTTTTACTTTGATAATTGTTTTCTATAAACAGCTGGTTAAGAATGAATGCTTTTTGCATTTTATTATTACTGTTCAAGACATATGGTAAATCCACATATTATAAATAGCATATATATATGGTCCATGTTAGTATTATTGTACAGATTTTTTTTATGAAATTTTTTTATGTTAGAAGGCATGAATATATTGGGATCCATATTATCAATCAAATGCATATTCCAAAAAAAAAAAAAGAGGAATTTCCTAAACCACAGATACAGATCAAAATGTATATTCCAAAAAAAAAAATACAAGTATTTTCAAGGAAATCCATATATTTCCTAAACAAAAAAAAAATATCTACATTTTTGTTTATAAGATTTCATCCGCAGGAACCAACTTCCGTCTCCAAAATGGCTGCAATCGCATGAGGACATGTAAATTCATCACTTTGCCACACAAGACAAGTGCATGTCCTATTAATCAAATCTACATTTTTGTTTAACTCGGCTTAAACAACCTGACATGAAGGATTAAAAACAAATTTTTACAAGAAAATCGTTTGGGTAAACAAATATGTTGGGATCCAAATGTTTATGATTTTATTTGTGTAAACAAAACTAAACAATTAAAATGCATATTCCAAAAGAAAAAAAAAATACAAATATTTCCTAAACCACAGATACCAATCAAAAAATGTATATTTCAAAAAAAAAAAATACAGGTATTTCCTAGGAAATCCATATATTTCCTAAATGAAAAAATAAAAAAATCACACTATAAGGTCTAAAAATGTTCAACTATAGTTCTAGTTTAGATTCTGTCAATAAGATTTCATCTTCTTATAAGATGATTCAACCATAACACTACAAAACGTGATTCTTACAAGTACGTTTATTGTGACCAAAATTTCTACATCTAGAATACCTCAATCGAGATCGTTCTTCTCCAGCAGAACGTATCCTATGCATCTTGGGCCTGCCTGCAGGACGCCTATTAGCTGGTGCAGACACATCAATACTCAACAAATCTTCATAAACATTCCAACTAAATTTATCCCCCAACGGATACACTACACCATTGTAAGTCTCCCTAAAAACACTATTTTTGAAATAAACAGCAGCAAAATTAGCCGGATCCAACTTTCGCCTCCAAATGGCCGCAACTGCATGAGAACATAGAAATTCATCGCTTTACCACACAAGACAAGCGCATGTCCTGTTAATCAAATCTACATTGTTGTTTAACTTGCCTTCAACAACCTGATACTTATTAATATCTATTGGGTAAACCTAAAGAGAATGATCAAAAACAAATATTTACAAGGAAATCTAATTACTAAAAGTTTGGAAATAAAAATATTATCTAAGAAATCCATTTATTTACAAAAATAAAAACACAAATAAAACTTATACTCATGGAACGCGCTATTGCCTCAACATCTCGCAATCGAAGATCAGCTCTCGCAGTAAGAAGTGTGGTGGTCTTATCAGTAAGATTCCTGTGCTCATAAAACCATCTCTGTAATAAACAACGAAATGACTCAACTAACGAGAAAACTGGATATTCTCTTGCCTCTAATAACATAGCATTCATAGATTCAGATATGTTAGTTGTCATAACATCATATCTCCTCTGTCTAAAAAAAGCACGAGCCCACTTCTCATACCCAACATCATAAAGGTATTGCCGAATCTCCGGCCTAATAACTTCCATTCGCAGCATGAAATATTCAAAATCTTGAAGAAGATATGCCTTTGCACATCGATAAAACAAACAATCCACTTTTAAACCCTTAAATCTTGCATTCATATTCCTTAAAAGATGTTGAATGCATATTCCATGCTCAGCTGTTGGGTAAATTTTCTCCACAACTTTGGGGATGCAAAAATTCCAATCAGAAATGATAACCAACTTGTCACGATCACCAACGGCCTGCCTTAAGTTGATAAAAAACCACTCCTAGGAGTTTTCATTCTCAGAGTCAACAATAGCAAAAGCTAAAGGAAAAATATGATTATTACCATTTAGTGCAACAGCTATAAGCATAGTACCACCAAATTCAGACTTCAAAAATGACCCATCAACAGAAATGACAGGTCTACAGTGACGTCACCCATCAATCGAAGCTCCTAAGCACATGAAAAAATACAAAAACCTGCCCATGAAATCCAGCTCATATGAACAAAAAGACCCTGGAAATAAAATGAAATATACATATTAACAATCAAATATATATTTTCAAATAAAATACATGTATTCGTGTGAGTAAAAAAAAAAATAGTTACCTGGATTTTTTTCCTTTAAAACAGCACACAAGGCAGGAATATGAGAATAAGATTGCTCAGCAGTACCTCTGATAGCATTTAAAGTAAAAGATCGAGCTTTCCGAGCTACATAATAGCTAATTTCAACCCCATGTTTACCACGCATTAAAGCCATCACATCCCTCGGATGAGCTCTATCATATATACCCCTACTGAAATCTCCCTTCAATAGTTCAGCCACAAATTGACTACTGGTTTGACGATGTTCATTACTAACAATATCGCGAGGACAAGTATGTTCAGAATAGTACTTTCGAATAACCCAAATATCCCTCCTAGATATCCTTGATGCACGCATCATCCAACTACACCCATCAACAATACAACTTAAAATATAGAAATCTGCATTAGACCTATCAATCTTAAACTCAAAATTTCCTCTAACAGCAATCAAATGCAAAAACTTCTTTAATACGGATTTACATTGAAAATGATTTCCTTCCTTAATATCAAAAAACAACGGAAGCTTCCTAACATCACAATCCTCAACCAAAAACCAATCTGAAGGAGTATTAACGTCAACATCACTAGACCAAGAGGGACCTCCAACATCTAGACAAGACTCATGCCACCCTTTTAAAACATTGCTTGAATGACTAAACAACTTGTCAACACCATCAAAAAAATCAACAACTAAAGGAAATGTTTCTAGTCCCTTATCAAATCTAACAAGCTCAAAAAACCATTGCAATTGCTTTTCTGTAGTCACATCCACAAGCTTACTAATTGTTTTTCCAAAGTCAGAGCCCACAACTAATCTTAGAGAATGAACATTACTAACAAAACCAATCAACTCTAAATGCAATTCTTATACCAAAAACTCTTCAAAAGACTTAAAGTCAACACTGTCATCAACTTTAACTACTTGAAAAGCAAAGTTTGAAAACAAATTATTGAAATCCCATCTCCCCCTATAGGCAGCCATAAAAGAAACATGCGGCATCCCTGTAAATACAAATATTTTCAATACAATATATAGATTAACATTTAAAAAAAAAAAAGAAACAAACTCTATATAAAACTTTAGGAAAGTATGGGAGGGTGGGGGGCCCAACAACCCCCCCATCCCTACCCCCACCAAAAAAAAAACACATAATTAAAAATAGTAAAACAAAACAAACTCAAAAAGTACCATTACCAAACAAGGAAATATTAAAAAACACAATGTAACCACCAATAAAAGAGAAAATTATCAAACAAACTCTGTAAAAAAAAATTTACAATATAATGTGGAAGTAAATAAAGTTGGAATTAGAGATTTAAAACTTTTAATTTGTTTTTTCAATGTCAAACTAGTTATTTGACATGGTTGCTATTAAGTGGTATCGTTGAAAAAATATGATAGTAGACAATAAAACCAACAATACATCAAAATTAAAAAGAAAGGAAAACAAAAGACAATGTAGGCATTCTCAAAAAAACTTGAGGAATGAATGAAAAAAAGCCACAAAATAGTTTAATCGAATAATCTACAAATCTTGTAAAAAACTTGCAAATAATGAAGACGACAATCAACCTCAAACATTGGCACAACCTATACGCCCAAAAAACTCTTAAACCCAGATCTCACGATTCCTCAGATGAAGTATCAATAATGGAGCTCGAAAAAAAAAGGAAAAAGATGATCAAAAGGAAAAAAAAATGAAAAACGAAAAAAAAAAAAAACAAAAAACATAAACCCATACCTTGCAATTCTTTAATGGAGCGTCAACAATGGAGACGCAACAATGGAAAGTGGAAACAAATCTGAGAAAGAGTAAACGAACTATCAATAATGGAGCTCGAAAGACTGAGAAATAGGTGATCGAAGAGGAAAAAAAATTAAAAACGAAAAAAATCGAAAAACATAATCAGAACTTACAATTCTGTAATGGAGCATCAACAATGGAGATTGCAACAAATTTGAGAAAGAGTAACCAAACCTTACAATTCTATAATGGAGTATCAACAATGGAGCGGCAACAACGTCAACAATGGAGCGGCGTCATCAAATGGAGCGGCAACAATGGCGGTTGGCAAAAAAAAAAACTGAAAAAGAGTAACCAGACCTTATAATTCTATAATTGAGCGTCAACAATGGAGCAGCAGCAAACGTAGAACGCGGAACAATTGGAAAAAATAGTTGTGGTTGGAGAAAAACGACTGATGAGGAAAACAGATATAAAGAGAACAAGATTGCCAAAAAACAGAACAAGGAAATCTGTTAAAAAGGGAAAGGGTAAAAAAAAGGAATTTAAAATAACTAAAATTTAAAAATATGCTATAATTTAATAATATAATTAACATATGCTATATAATTAATGAAGGTATTAGAAAACTGCCATTTGATATGATTTCCCTATAATTAATGGGACAGAGAAGGGGTAGAGATAGGAGATAGAAGAAGTAAGTCTTTCTATTTTCAATTATTAAAAATTACTTTATTTGATATGTAAATTATCATTAATTATTAATATATAATTATCATATTAAATAAAACATCTATTATTTAAAATATAATAATTCAACATTACATAAATTAATATACAAAGGTTGAGATTATCTAATATCTCTAATACTACTCCTATGAAATTATAAGTTACATGCATGTCTAATTTAATGATAATATAATCTCTGATTTTATAAAAATATATAGAGTTTAAATTTTTGAAGTTTTAAAAAATATATATGAAGTAATAATTTTTGAACTTCTAATAGCATATTTGGTACATTCTTTTTTTCTACATTACATTTAAATGCAATGTAATTTTCCTTAAATACAAAAGCATTTTATTCAAATACCAATCGTATCACATTTTAAATCCAATACAATCACTATTTATTATTTCACTTTTTCTATTACTTTTATTAATTACATCATATATTCTCTCTCTCTTCTTTTTTTTCTCTATTTTTACCCATCACATCACATATTTATTATTAAAATATAATTCAAATACTTTTCACCCAAACATACATTGCATTCAAATACTGTGGCGGCCCGCCTTGCTGTGGAGGTTCTACAGTGCTATTACAGTCAACTCTGTAGTCAACCGTAATAGTATGTAGGCCTCTAGGGTTGCCGGCATTGTGCTTAACTTGAAAACTGCTTGAAAATTTTGCGGAATAATTTTTTTTTTCTTAACATAACAACTTGTTCGAGAATGTGATAAGGAAATCATGTTAACAAAATAACATGTATATGAATCATGATTCCCCTATCACATAATCTTGACTTGAAATCGTGTTCTTGAAATTACATGTTTAAATCTCTCAAAACTATACAGTAGAATACTCATGGTAGGACCACAATCCCTTGCCCAGTTTCCCTTAGCATGTACATACCCTGTCCGTCGTCCACCGTATACTACTGGTGAACAGGTCTCTTACCTGCAACATGTGAACAAACTGGTGAGCTATGAGCTCAGTAAGTTCAAACATAAAAACATGAATCATAACATGTAATGCTGTGCTTATGCATGAAACTTGACTCTGAAAAACATGCTCATGACTGAAAGTTTAGTCTTAGGACATTATCTAAATTTAAGTTTTGGTTTTGGGCCCCTGATTGGTCGTACCGACATGTTTGCATGACTGGGAGTGGTACTTTAGTGCTGACCTCCTCAGCCTTAACTGAAGCTGAACATGAAAACCTCCTCGTGAGTCGAGAGGTCGGTACGCCAATAACTGGTTTAATTATCATCTTGTCTGAAGTTCCACTGGGTAGCATACTGATTGCCCCACAGTAGGAACATATTACATGTTTTACTTGGGGTGTGAATTTTATTAACCACACTAAGGTGCCTTGTGCACCTACATGTTTTCGTGCTTGAAGCTTGTCTGACATGTGTACCTGAATCATCTACATGGAACATGAATCTCTACATGCATGATATGAAACTGACATGAGTATCGTGATGTAGACAATCAATGTCTAACATGCACGTCATACAACAAAATATAACATCTAAACATAACATGATTGTCCACGTTGCAGTCAGGACAATGCTTGAACTTACAGAAAATCGGCTAGCGTGAGCCTCTATTGGTCTGGAACTGCTGCCTCGGGATGTCGGGCTTGAACTTCTATAAAAGAAATAATCGTTGATTATTTCTAATATTCATCTTATATTTGAAATATGACAAAATATGAAAAATCATATTTCTAGACTCTCTCTCTTTTTTTTTTGTACTTCGAACACGCCCTCCTAAATGGGCGTGTTCATGGCCGTGTAATCCTCTGAACTTACGTGCATGGCCATGTAATTCGTGGAACATGACCATGTAATTCGTGCATGCTTACACGGGTGATTACACGACCATGTTTCTAGCCGTGTTTTCCTGCTGTCGAACATGGTCTGTTACACGCCCTTCCCATGACCGTGTACCCTTTGACACGACCCGATACACGATCGTGTTCTTGGCCGTGTACCTCTCGGGTCTCAATTTTCTTGAAACACGATTGTGTATGTGTGCATGTTCGGGGTCGTGTTCTGAACACGTCCTTGTACACGCCCGTGTTCATACCAGAATCAGGATTCTGGATCTGAAATTCTCTGCTCTGATTTTCTAAGGCTTTTATGGCCTTTGTTCTACTTCTTGCACTCAAAATCGATCTTAATAAGATCGTTTCAAGGTATCAACTATATTTCTACAATCATAAGTCCATGGTTTCTTAAGAAAAATCTTACATTTTGCTTTTACATATTTTCTTAACTCAACATTTTGAAAAATCCGAACTTTCTTGAAAAACTCAACTGAACTTGGTTTTCTAAACCATCAACTCATGAATTCGTGTTTAAAAACAACTAAACTTGAACCATGTTTTGATTTAACCGAAAATCTCAACATGCTAAACTCACATTCTCTTTTTCTTCCTCAAAACCCCAGATTTTTCATCCAAGAAAACGTGAGAAAAACGAGGGTTTACCTTGCTTGAAGCTTGAAAACTTCTTGCTGTGGATTCTTGACTGAAAACTTGAACGATCTGCTACTTGAAGAAAGAAATCCAAGCTGTTTAGCGGTTTTCCTCTTCTTCTCTCTCTCTTTTTCCATCTCTCTCTCTCTTTCTCTTTCTCTTTCTTTCTTTCTCTTTCTTTCTTTCTGCACGCCCACTTCCTTTTTCAGCTAAGGGGAGTGATTTAATTTTTTCCCCCTTTAACTCACGTGCTCTCTCTTTCCTCTCTCACTTTCTCTAATTTATTTTAAGGAAATTGGCTATATTCTTGACTTATCTTGACCATTGATCAATGTGGCTTACATGTGAGCCATTGATCTCTTAATATGCATTTTCCACATACTTTTCTATTAAATTTAAAACATCATAACTGGAATTAATGTTTAGCTTTTACACTACGTTCATTAATTCATTGTTAATTTTGATTAAAAATTCAGTTAATCAAAATTTTCATCTGCTTTATATTCTGTAACATGTCTTATCATGAATGTACATTTATTTACATATCTTGTACAAAATTTTTCCGAGAATGATAGATTTCTCGCTTATCACAAATACAATATTAATACTTTTCCTCCAAATACAAATTACATTCAATGCATTGCATTTAAATGCAATGCAAATGTAATACGTTCACCAAACGAAATATAAGTATAGTTGAAAGCGAACTAACAACATTCAGAAATTCTAAAGCATATAATAGCTTCTAAATCGAAATCAATGATGTTACGTTCTAAATTATTTCATAATTAATTTGATTTGATAAAGCCAAACAAATAAATACATATAAACATGTATTAAAATTAAAATTTTAAGGAGTAGAGTTGAATAATTATCCCACATATATTATTGTGTTATCAAAATAAATTTAAAATATAAACTGTGGCCTTTTTGTAATTAACTACAATTACTTTGTGGTTGAGTGCATTTGGAGGTAGTTTTAGCTTAATATGTCTAAAAGATATTCAAAATTTCAACGGACAAACTTTTAACCATTAATCTATTATTTAAGAATCGTACTTATTTTATGTGAATTAGCTTTATACGGACAGTAACATCGACTCCAACAGTAATTCACGTGTTTTTTCAAATTAAAAAATAGCTACAATAAAAAAAGGAAAAGAAATAACAAGTTCATGTGTATCATGTGTATCATGTAATGGTGGTGCTCTTTTTCCTCGAATTCTTGTGTTGAATTCCTATTAATAATATATATATATATATATACACACGCACACACTCCTCTGGAAGGCCCCTTTAAGACGATTAGGCCAATGTATGTTTAATTAAGCGTAGAAAGCACGCATTAAGCATATTCTAATCACTCACCAACTATATAATTAATTTACTATTTGGAATAAATCCAAGCAACGTTTCCTTTTCTTGTTTCCTTTTGTATTCCTCTCATATGGTGCAATAATGTCGCAAGGAATCAATATTTTATAATCCTTGACTTGGACTAAATTTGTATCTGTAATCATGGCATTTATACTATGGTGCAATAATGTCGCAAGAGTTTGTTTGGTGAACGCATTACATTTACATTGCGTTTGAATGCAATGCATTGAATGTAATTTATATTTGGACGAAAAGCATTAGCATTGCATTTGAATGCAATGTGTGTTTGGGATAAAAGTATTTGAATTGTATTTTAATAATAAATTGTGATGTGATGGGTAAAAGTAGAGAGAAAAAATAGAGGGAGAGAAAATATATGATGTAATTAATAAAAGTAATAGAAAAAGTGAAATAATAAATAGTAATTATGTTAGATTTAAAATGTGATGTGATTGGTATTTGAATGGAATGTTTTTGTATTTTGAGAAAAATTACATTGTATTTAAATGTAATGCCAAAAAAAGCTTGTCCCAAACACCTGCTAAAACTAGCACCACTTGCTTTGTTCAATCTGAATGATTTACAATCATTAAGCCATTTACTTGGAAATGTTGATAAAAGTGCTCGCGATGCTGTCATCAGTATTACTTAAAATATATATATATATATATATCATGACAATGAGATATGTGTAATCTTTTTGCTTTGTCGTTGCCGGTTATCAACGCCTAGGCTAACAGACAAAAACATGTTGTCAACCCCCACCAGGAGAAATAAATACAATTAAACTCAAGGTAATTTTCAAAGAAAAAGAAAGGAACAAAAGAGTAATTTAAAGAGTATTACTTGTGATTTAATCCAGGAAGCTTCCTTCCGCATGTAGCTTTATAATTTGATATTCCTTCTTTTTAAACTTCTTGTTAATTTTTCTTTTCGAACATCTTGTTGATTAATGCGCAATTCACAGGTCTCAACTCGAATTTTAAAATAATGAGGATATTACTATCAGTAATCACCTTTTCGTTTTCCTTTTTCGATTCGTGAGTCTCACTGTTTTTATTAAAAAAACAAAAAAAAAATTTGTTTCAAATCCAACAACTGAATTTGTATATCAATTATAATTAATATTTTATTTAAAATTTTATAATTATTAATTAATATACATATAACTTTATATTCAAAATATTATAAAAATATTATTTAAAATTAATAATATAAAATATAAATATTATTATTTTTATATTATATAAAAATTAACTAATTGTTACAATAACATATAAAAATATATATATTATAAGGGGGCGTTTGGTAAACGCATTGCATTTTGATTGTATTTGAATGAAATTTGTTTTTTGAATGTTGTATTTGGTTGAAAAGTATTTATTTTGTATTTGAATGAAATGTGTGTTTGGATGAAAAGTATTTTAGAGTTGAAAAGTTGATGTGATTGGTAAAAGTAGAGATAAATAGTGGAGTTGAAAAGTTGATGTGATTATTTTAAAAATGTTTTAAATAGTAATTGTTTTCGTAGTACTGTTGTAAAATTTGTGTTTGGTGTAAAATTATATTGTATTTGAATGAAGTTAAAATGAAATATTAGTGTCAAACGGCACCTAAGTCTATTTTATAAAAGTTACACGAAATATTCGGCATAATGATGCATGGATTATTAGCAGAACTTTTACATGGCACAACAGTTTACCATGATGATTAGTGTTATTGTGGGGATTTCAAGAAAATTTTTATCCACCGTCGTATAAAGTACCATGCCATTTTTTGTTGGTGTGGCACTTTCTACGACAGTTTTTCTCACAAACCATTGTGAAAAGTGGTTTTATCCATAAATATTTATATACACGGGAGAAAATTGTAGTAGAAATCTTAAAATAATATTAAAGTAGGTTTTTTTTTAAACTGTTATTTGTTTATTTATAATAATTATAATACATCTTAATAAATAATATTCTAGAACAAGTAATATTAAAAAAATTTTGAAAAATTAATTTTAAAAACCCTCAAAAATCCCTCCTCCCTGTTCAACCAAAGACCCTCCAACTCGGTGACCTTGTGACCACACTCCAAAACCACACCCCAAACCCCCCAATATCGCTGTGAATCTAGCGAATCCTCTCCACCCTCCAATACCCTACCGCCCTCCCAACACGGTTGGGCCACCCCTAAATTTTTTTTTCTATTTTATTAGTTTATGATTCTATAAGGTAGGGTGCATTATAATAACTAAATCTGAACCGTTTAATTACATCTGAATGTTTTAAAAAAGAATACTTACCGTGGGTACTATTTTGAGGTTCCTACCACAGTCTTATTCATATAAATATATATATATGCATATTTAAATTTTCTCATGAGCAGGCTATCTCGTGTGTGTCTTGTACATTTAATTGGCCAAATTTTACAAAATTAGTCCATATTATGATTATTGAATACAAACTGACAACAATAACAAAATAAATTCCTAAAATACAATATACCAACAAAGGTTAAATATAATAATATTCATCAGTCTAAGAGTAAACAGCCAATTCTTTTAACAAAAAGAAAAAGACGAAGCCAATCTGATTTTTAAGTCAATAAATCTACTACTTCCCATACCAGAACTTAAACTTGTTTATGATTAATAAAATTTATACCTAAACAGAAATCTCATCTCCACTAGTTGTTCATCTTTGAATTACTGAGGGAAATCAAGATTCAGGCTGAGACAAAAAATATCTTCACATAAATGACAAGAAAACGATCACTAAAAATATTAGAGAATCTATATGATATTATTTGTATTTTATGAATTCATTATAATTATGTAATTTAGAATTGTAATTATATATTAGTTTTCTAGTTTAGGTTTTTTATTTTATTTGATTTGTAATTAATTTGTAAAATCCTTGAATTAAGGATTGCACCTAGATTTGCAAAGTTGATTGTAACTTGTATATATATTGGTGAGTGAATTAATGAAAAACCATGCCATTATTTTCCCAAAACCTCCTAAATCTCTTTATGGTATCAAAGCAATAAGCTCTTGGTTTGTTCTTCTCTCCCCCTTTCCTTTTTCTTTCCTAAATTGTCCTCAGAGCAACCTCTATTCAATTGGATGATACTCCCCAATCGACTCCATCAATGACTGCTCAAAATCTAGCCCCCACTATAGAAATAATCATCCCAAACACTCATGAACACAATAAGCCTCTCACCGCCATAAACATCTTAATCCACAATACCATCAAACTTACCACCACAAACTATCTCTCATGGCAACTCTAGTTTCATGCCATACTCATCAGTTACATCTTAGAAGGTTTTATCATTAAATCAACAATATGTCCACCAACAACGATTTCAAACATCGAGACCACCACTCTGAATCTAGCATATCAGACATGGTTAAACATGACAAACTTGTTATTAGTGCTCTTGTTAGATCCCTTACTTCACCAGTTTCATCACTTAAAGCACCATCAGTCGAGAAACATGGACTATTTTCTTCAACACTTTCGCTAAACCAACCAAAGGACATATCAAACAGATAATGGCGCAACTCAAGAACGTCACCAAGGGGTCACAAAGCATCTCCAATTACATACAGTTCATCAAAAGTCATGTTGATGAACTAGCAATACTCGATAAACCTCTTAATCAAAAGGATCTTACTGAGACAATTTTTGACGGTCTCGATAATAACTACAAAGTAGTTGTTGTCACCATCAATAATCGTGAAATACCAATCTACTTTAATGAACTTCATGAGAAGCTTATCAATAAGGAGCTCTCACTGCAACTGTCTCAAGCACATTCCATTCCTCTCCCAATAACAGTAAATTTGATAGCACCTTGGTCTAATCAAGGTCCTTGCAAGCAATCATGATGACCTATTCAACCACATGGTACTCCTTCCCCCATGTTTTGCAATGTCGGGCTGCATTCCTCTGCACCACATGGTGACCATCCTCCTCCAAGACCTTACCTTGGATATTGCCAAGCCTACAATGTTCAAGGTCATACTGCCAAGAGATGTCTTACCTTTCATCTAACAGTGACCTCCACTTCAGACCAATAATTGCTCGCTCTATGGACACCATGCCAACATGCACCATGGCAAACATGTGCCCACTTTATTGCCACAACCAACACCACTGACACTTTGAGTTGGCATGTGGATTGTGGGGCTTCACACCATGTTATCACCAATCTAAGTTATCTCTCTCTTCATACTCTATTTGGAGGTTCTGATGACATCGTGATTAGAGATGGCGCGGGTCTCCTTATCACCCAAACTGGTTCCACATATCTTTCCATTCCCTGATGTTCTTTTTTGTTAAATAATGTTCTTTGTGTACCCATTATAAAAAGAATCTTATATCCATCTCTCAATTTTGTTTATCTAACCATACTTATGTTGACTTCTTGCCATCTTCTTTTCATGTAAAGGATATTTGCATAGGGGCAATCCTTTTGGGGGGGTAGACTCAAGATGGTGTTTATTAGTGGCCGGCTTCCTCCTCCAAATTGTTAAAATCCTCCAATCCTTATTTGTTTTTTCAAGTGTCAAGACCACTTCATCCAAGTGGAATCTTAGATTAGGTCATCCGTCTTATTCAATTCTCAAAAACATTATTTCTCATTTTAACGTGAATGGTTCAAGTCTTATTTCTAAACTTTCAAACTGTAAAGTGTGATTGCAATAACGGTCATAAATTACCTTTCTCCACCTCATCTATTGTCTTTACATACCCACTTGAAATTTTATTTTATAATGTTTGGACATCTCCAGTAAATACATTTGATAGGTTTAAATATTATGTTATTTTTGTTAATCATTTGACAAAATACATATACTATTATCCTCTCAAAAAAAAATCACATATTCATGATGTGTTTGTTCGATTTAAACCATTAGTTGAAAATTTCATTAATCACAAAATCATCACTCTATATTACGACAACGAGGAGGGATACCAACACTTAGACACATACCTTGCCTCAAATGGTATCTTCCATCTCACAAACTCTTTTACATATACTACAACATAATGGGTATTCTGAACGTCACCATCATCATATAGTTGAAACCGGTCTTTTTCTCCTATCTCATGCCTCCATATGACTTACTTATTGGAACTATACTTTTGCCACTGCTGTCTACCTCATTAATCATATGCCTACTCCCACACTCAATCTCACATCCCTATACAAAAATCTTTTTGGCTCCCCACTAAATTACTTAAAACTCTAGATCTTTGGGTGTCTTCGCTATCATTGGCTTTGTCCTTGTGCTAATCACACATTTACCCCACGTTTTGCTCCATGTGTTTTCGTGGGTTACTCTCTAATACAAAGTAGCTTATCTTTGTCTTGATTTATCCAACAACAAACTCTAAGTTTCTCGTCATGTAAAGTTTGGTAAGTTAATTTTTCCATTCTTGTCTTTTTCAAGTCATGATTGTCGTGTCAAGTCCTCCACCATCTCAGAATGGCATTCTTAAGTCTTGTCCATCTCTACCACATCCTTCTCCATATTGGCACTTAGCTCATCTCCTGTGCCAGCCTTTGACATAATGCCTTTATGCTTTGATTGCTACAATTGGTCGACCAAACCCCATCCATTGGTCGACTGAATCCTTTCATAGAAGTAGAATCCGAAATACTTCGTCATCTGGTTGATCGGACCCTATCCATCGATTAACTGGTCACCCACCAACATACCTCATCCAAAACACTCTGCTTTCAAGTTAACCGAACACCATAAATCAGTTAACCAAAGAACCCACTAGATGTATAAACCAACTGGTTGACTAAATAAGCACAACTGATCGATTAAATTGCCTAGAAAAATACATAATCATCACCTACTCAAAACATAACATCTACAACCCATTCAAAAGCTTAACCTTAATGCTGAACTTCACCTAATGGACTTTCGTAAGCCTACAACTATGGCCAAAACTCTTAAGGATCATAAATGCCATTAAGCCATGTTAAAGTGGTATAAGTAGATTCTTGTGTTGAGTTCTCCAGAAATGGTACATAGGAACTTATTCCTCATAATCCAAACTAAAACTTGGTAGGGTACAAGTGGATTTATCGCACTAAACCACTTCTTGATTATTCTATTGATAGGTATAATGCACGTTTAAGAGAAAAAAGATTTCACCAACATCCAAGTGTTGACTGCAATAACATTTTCAGCCTAATGGTAAAACCAACAATAGTACACACAATCTTCAACCTTCCTGTTTCATGTAGTTGGTCTCTGTGGCAACTAGATATTGACAATGCCTTTCTTCAAGGCCATTTATTAAAGGATGTTTTCATGGCATAATCACCTGAGTTCATTGATCGATATCACCCCATTCATGTCTGCAAACTACGTAAAGCTATCTATAGGCTCAAGCAAGCTCCTCATGCTTGGTATCATGAACTACGCCAGTTTTTTGTTGCCTTGAGCTTCTTAAATTCTCATGTCGACTTCTCCTTCTTTGTTCTTAACACAAGTCGAATTATGATACATTTACTTGTGTTGGTTGATGACATTATCATTATAGGTTGTTAGGAAATGCCTTAAGCATTAGAGACATTTTGATGTATTTATTTTGAAATGGATAATAAAATTATATATAGAGGTTATTCATTACATTGTTGTTTGTCCTTATTCTATTTACATGTTAAAATAAATGTAAGTAAATATGGCTCCCTGACTGCTTGTGTTAAAACTGTTAGAACATTGCATGCAATGGACTTTTATATGCGAGAAGACAATGTTTTAAAGTAAGCGGTCTAAACTAAGATCTATAGTCTATGGGGTTAGACCGAGCATTTAACTCATGTTAAGACTATTATATTGTCTAAAGCCATGGTGGGGATGGTTTGTCTTGACTGTCTGGAGTATTGACTCCCAAGTAGAGACATGATATGTTGCTTGGTGGTGACATATTAGAAAGGGACTAAAGCATGATTGATCTACGTAGTCTGCTATAAGTAGATCAATCTGCTTTTGACGTTCATTATGCAGTAACCTTAATCCTGAGTGAATGAACTACTTCATGTATTTGACTTGTGTATTTTGATGTTCCAATGACTAAAGCATCTTAGAGGTAGTAAGCTTATAGACCGGTTCGTTAGGTGCATGACTTGCATACGATGAAGGGTTTGTTTACAGATATCAGAATCATAACTCTAATAAGGAGTTAAGGGTATCCTCTTAATGGCATTATACTGGATGTAAAAATGGACAAGGTCTTGGGTCGTCTGCTGGGCGGATGACTTCTTATTCACATATGGTGAATAATTATTTTCTTATTCGGTGGTATAATGGAACTTTAAGATAGCTTGATCAGTAGGATTGAATGGACTTTGACCTAAGGCTGATCATGGATATCATACGAGGGTTCTGCATACATGACAAGGTCATTAGATAATAGCTTGTCACAAGCTTACGTAATACGGTATATAATTGGGAGTTCAGTTTCAGGTTTATAGTAGTGTGACTTTGAAATTAATGATCATATGATTGAGTTGTTCGGTAAAGAATGATAATCATATGGATTCACGGGGGCCCGATTATATATGTCCAATTGGTCCCTCTACTAGCTCCACATAATTCCTTAACGATTGGCAAATTAATTTAAGTATGCTATTGGCTTGTTGATTATGCATGGATGGTGTTGATATAGGATTAGGATGGTGGACAAGATTCTCTCCGGTTGAAATTTAGATTTTGTTTTGGATAATAGAGTACACAATTATTCCAACTCCAAATAAAGTTGCCATGATTTTATTTGAGATTGGATTGGAGTTGTAGAAAATTAACAAAACTTGAAATACAATTGTTTGTGGATTTTGAATTTTGAATTTTGAATTTTGAATTTTGAATTTTGAATTTTGAAATTTGAAATTTGAAATTTGAAATTCAAATTTGAAATTCAAATTTTGAATCATAGTTCAAGTGGAATTCGAATTCTTTGTGGATAATTCCACAAGACTAGAATTCGAATTTGAGTTGGATTATGAAGAGGAAAATCTTGTTTGAATCCTACTTGAATTTTGAATCCTAAATCTAACAAAAGTGGCCGAATTTTGTTGAGGAAAATCCTCCAAGATATTTTCGGTTTTTGTGGATAAGGATGCAGGGAAAAATTTAAGTTTCAATCCCAGTTGAATTTGGATCCTCTTCTCCCTAAAAGTGACCGAAATTTTGAGTGTAAATCTCAAGGAGATTTTCGGTTATTTTGGATAAGGATGAGATAAAATTCAAGCTTGAAAATCCTAGTTGAATTTTGATTCTTCCCCTACTTTTTGTGGCCGAAATTTTTGAGGAGATCTTGGAAGAGATTTTTGGATTTTTTGGTTGGATAATGGTGAGATAAAATTCTAGTTAAAATCTTGTTTAAATTTTGAATGAAAAATCGATAAAGTAGTTGAATCTTTTTTGGTTAGATAAGGCTTAAAAAATTCAGATTTTTTATTGTGGATAAGGGAGAAAATCTTCTCCTAGTCCAATTCGAATTCAGAGGATCACCTCATGCAAGTCTCAAAATAGAGGTTCTGTCACTCCAGTTCTCTCAGATCACAGACTTTCAGGTGAGCAGGCTTATTGTTGCACAACTCACCGTGACAATAAGTTCTTTAGAGCTCTGGGTAGTCGGAAGAAGACTAACAGTGCTAGCATACCGATCGAGGTTCAGAGTGCCCACACACTCAGCCATTCAGGAATTGGAGAATAGTATAGAAGGCTAGTTGGTTGAAGTCCTCCGATCATTCTCTTCCTACAGATTGGCGTCCTTGAGGTATGAGTTTAAATTGTTATTGGTTTATTGTATATGGCATCATGAAATATTTAACAATCTTGAAAAACTTTTATTGTTCCGCTGCGCCACTCTAATACGTTTTTACCGATTTATTTCCCACATAGGCAACAATTATCAGGCTGTGTAAAACTTCATTGACATTCTTCCCAATCGATTATCACTAAAAGATCTTGGCATGCTCTCTTTCTTCTTGGGTGTTAAAGTTATTCCACATCTTTATGGTCTCATTGTCTTAAAGAAAATACATCACTAATCTTCTAGTCCGCACCAACATAACAAAAGCAAAACCTGTTACTATACTGCTTGTAATAACACTAACTCTTGTTCTTCATTTGGGAACAACACTATCTAATCCTATGAAGTTTAGAACAGTGGTAGGGATTCTATAATATCTCTCTCTTACTCATCCTGATTTCTCCTTTGAAATTAACAAACTGTCACAGTTCATGACTCGACCTACAACAGAACATCGGAATGCTGTAAAATTAATATTGTGCTATTTTTGTAGAACTTGTGATCAAGGAATAGTTCTTTATCACTAACTCGAGTTGTCACTTCATGCCTTTTCTGATACAGATTGCCAGTACTAAAGATGATTATACTTCCACAAGTGCTTACATTGTCTATCTTAGGCCCAATCCTATTTCTTGGAGCTCATAGAAACAACGAACAATTGTTCACTCCTCTATCGAGGCTGAATACCGATGAGTTGCTACCACTGCTGTTGAGTTGATTTGGGTGTGCTTATTTCTTATTGAACTTTGTGTTTCTATTCCTTATGCATCAATAACTTATTACAATGGTGCAATGCAATTAAGTTCCAACCCAGATTTTCACTCTCACATGAAACACATTGCTTTAGACTACCATTTCATCAGAGATCAAGTTCAAAGCGGTGCTTTTCGAGTTGCCCATATCTCCTTTGAGGATCAACTAGCTAATGCACTTGCCAAGCCACTACCTTGCGAGCATTTTCTCAAACTTTGATCCAAGATTGGACTCTCCTCCCAGAGCTCCATCTTGCAAGGGCATGTTGGAGAATCTACACTATATTATTTGTATTTTATGTATTTATTATAATTATGCAATAAAGAATTGTAATAATATGTATCAGTTTTCTGGTTTAGGTTTTTGATTTTATTTGATTTGTAATTGATTTGTAAAATCCTTGAATTAAGGATTGCACCTAGATTAGGAAAGTTTGTTGTAATTGTAATTTGTATATATATTGGTGAGTGAATCAATGAAAGGCCATGCCATAATTTTCCCAAAACCTCCCAAATCTCTTTAAAACAAATACCTCTCAAGCATGCATAAGGTTTTCACCATCGTAGATTGTAGCAAATATAAGTGGATCAATTACCTTGGAGCATATTGAGTTAGAGAATAAGCACAAGTTGGTAATTGTCTATGTTAAATCTTTTGTAATAATTCCCTATAAGGCAAGTGGTAATAATTATTGTATTAAAATATAACAATCATGTATCTTCATTCTAATAAGCTTCAAATCCTTTTTCAGCATAAACCCTCATGAACTTTCACCAAAGCAAGATATTCACAAAACTCTTGATAATTTGTACTTTGCTGGAAGTAAATAAGTGTTCTTCTTCTTTTCTTGGGAACCAAATAATGTCTAATCTTCATCTCCTAAAAATCCAATCACGTTTTTTCACCACCTTAGTTTGACGTTGAATACCAAGCAACATGCCCTTTATAATTGATTCAAAAATGCTTTTCTCATTGTGCTTAACATCCAAGCCAGACGAAGGAAAAACGTCTTCCAATATGAAAGTTCACAAAAGATTGACCTCCCTTTTCAAGGCCCACAAATAATTAGCTCCTTCTTATTCAGTTCTCATTTTCTGAACACTACTTTCACTTCTTTGACCATTTCAAATACTTGTTCACCCATCAAAGCTTGAGGAAGGTCTATCTTTTAGGTATTAGTAACAAATGGCCAAGGCAATAGTTTTCTTACCATTCTTCAAAACTAATTTTTACCTGAACCATAAATTGCACAACTAACAACAATCTAATAACTAAATCAAATATTTAAAAAAAAAGTCCAAACTAAACCATTAATTTAAAACAAAAAAGAGGAAACAAAATACCAACATGGAAGAGGAGAGGGAGTACGGTGGCGCTAGCTACGATAATGTGGAGGTAAGGGTGGAACAACAATGACATTAGGGTTAGGGCAGGTGAGGGATATGAGGAAATTTTGGAGATTTTTAGGTTGTGACTATTTTCAGGGTTGTGTACGTAGGCTTCATTTGGTAAACACATTGCGTTTTAATGTAATGTATTGAATGTAATTTGCATTTGGATGAAAAGTATATACATTATATTTGAATACAATGTGTGTTTGGATGAAAAGTACTTGAATTATATTTAAATAATGAATATATGATGTGATGGATAAAAGTAGAGAAAAAAAAAAGAGAGAGAAAAAGAATATATGATGTAATTAATAAAAATAATAGAAAAAATAAAATAATAAATAGTGATTACATTGAATTTAAAATGTGATGTGATTGACATTTGAATGTAATACTTTTACGTTTAAATGAAAATTTGAATGTAATACTTTTACGTTTAAATGAAAATTACATTGTATTTAAATATAATGTGATTGAATTATATTGAATTTAAATTGTGATATAATTAACATTTGAATGTAATATTTTTACGTTTGAATGAAAATTATATTTTATTTAAATATATTACAAATATAATATTGAAAACAAATGATATGTTATTTCAATTCCAAACTGTGTATTTTTTTTTTTTTAAGTGAAAACCATCATGGAACAATAACATACTACGATGGTTTTCAAAACCATGAATCCGTGAAACTTGTCATTCCACGATGGCTTGCGTGCATAAGTTCATGTCATGTTATTCAGAAGGGCGCTATAGACAACTTCAAGAAATATGTTGCCAGATCTTACCATTTATCCTATCTTAAAATATTAAAAATATATTTTAAAGTACAAATTCTGTGTTTTTTTTTTTTAATTTTTTCAAATATTTCCATAGATATTATAATATCTTCAAAAATTTTGTAAAACTAAAATTATGGATAATAATCTTTTCATCCTTGGAAACACTAATGGTCCGAATCACACTGACTCCTAGCAAAGTTTCTCAAAATCATCTTCATTAATTAATATAACCGCGAATTTTCATTTGTCAACAGACAAAGGATGTGGATGGATTATTTTTCAAGATATCGCTTTAAAAATAAGGCAAGTACTCCATCTCTTGTAACGTGTTATTTTGACAAGTTGCCCACATTTCACCCAATTAATTGTCGTATATGGGAACCTGCATTTAGCTGCGTGTTGATTAAAATCAGTGGGGCCTGCATTACGTAGGGGTGATGATGCATAATTTACCAATTTTTCTTCGGCTACAATAAAAAAATATTTCCTTTATTTTTTCTTGTGAATTAAATGTTAAATGAATCAGCAATGTCGTTGTTTGACTATTCAGTTTCACAATAAATCCTTGTTTATCTGTAGTATTGTTTTTTTATTACATTTAAATATAATAAAACCTTTAGTTAAATATAAAAATATTATATTTAAATATTAATTATATTATATTTTAAATTTAAAATAATTATTATTTATTATTTTATTTTTTATATTATTTTTATTAATCACATCATATTTTATTTTCTTTCTTTTTTTTTTTCTCTATTTTTACTCATAATATTATATATTCATTATTAAAATATAATTTAAATACATTTTATTCAAACACAATATATTACATTCAAATGTAATGTCAACATAATGTATTTATCAAACGGAGCCTAAAAGTTTACTGAAACTACATATGAAATGATATAAAAATCCTAATCTTAGATCTTAATCGGATAATTAATTACTATTAAGCATATAGTTTATATCAACTAACAGATTCTAGCCGTTGATATATGACTCAAACCTTTAATGTAGTAAAAATAAAGGTTTCAATTAATACCTACTTACCATCATGCCGTCTGTATAATTTAACCATTGTTGATTATGCAATTGTCTAACCCTAAAGGGAGGAATTCAATGGCTTTTTTTAATTTGATAAAATTGTAAGGCTTTGACCATCCATTTGTGCACCTAATCCCAGCAAGCAAGCTGCCGGGTGAAATTCTGCAGATGCGAAATTAATTAATCACTGCGATTCATTTTGTTTGTATGTATATATGTGTTTCGACTCAGTTTCCTAATTCCCCATGTGTTTAATAATTTAAACGTGAGGTTGTGGGGTCTTGCCCTCACAGCCCTGTCAAACTACTCACATGCTTGCAGAATCTTAAATAAATTACGAAATATACTTAATTATTCAATGTACAAGTCTAAATTACGTAATATTTAATAGATAATGTTTTCAATCATGAATTCCACTCGTGTGGCCTATGCATAAAGTTGAGGCTTTTACGTGGACAATAGTAGTAGATTTATCGTCTTGGTATATTGTTCATGATTTTACTTTTTTTTTTTTAATTTTATCATTTTTTTTATATTGTTGGCTTCCTTTGTTCTTGTTGACTTTATAATAGTGTGGCTATTGGTTATTTACACATAATATATACGAATTTCTTTTTCTTGTAAAATATTTTATTTAACCCTCAAATAGGGTAAGTGATTTTTAATTTAAATGTATTCAAATAGAGTATTCTTTGCAAATATTCAGAGGTAACAATAAAAAAAAAAGGTGTGTAAAAAGAAATTTAAAGTGGTGGAGTATTTTTTGTTTTATAGAAATAATTAGGAATAATTTTGGAATTCACAAGGGTGTGTAATAAGTAAATTTAACTATTTTAAATTTAATAGGAGTGTGTATTTAGAAGAGGGATGTGAAGAGTTCAAATGGATATGTCAACGGA
The DNA here is from genome assembly GCA_035233585.1 of Antiaris toxicaria. Lineage (NCBI taxonomy): Eukaryota > Viridiplantae > Streptophyta > Magnoliopsida > Rosales > Moraceae > Antiaris > Antiaris toxicaria. Next base: position 29,323,456 of record CP141157.1, read on the forward strand.
ATTATCCTTCAGATAATATCACAACTTGGAGTTTAAAATAAAAATCTTCATAGATTTTTTTTTTCACTTACAATATTCGAATACATTTTATACAAACTAGAAATTTGTAATGATTTAGTAGAAAGAGAAAAATTAATAACGAATTATGAAATAAATTTTACAAAAAATATAAAATTATATTGCAATAAATTTCAGAATTTCATCAAAGTATTTACTTATCTATCAAGTAATAAGATATTTGAAGAATTATATTATTGTTCTTGTTTACTTTGCTATGAAATTAGAAGGATTCGAAATAAAATAATTATAGTTCCAAAAATATAATTATATGAAATAAATATATTAATTAAACTAAACTAAGAGTATATTTCATAGAAAGGTTAATTAGTCCTTATTTTTTAGGAGATGAAATTTAATTCTATAGGTAAAAGGAAAAAGACAAATTTTCACTTACAAGTCACCTAATCCCTAATTGCTAAGTAGGGTACAGTTCATTTAATTCTTGAATATAAACTGGGACATTTAGTAAACGCATTACTTTTTAATTACATTTAAATATAATTCGTTTTTTAAGTGTTGTATTTGGTTGAAAAATATTTGTTTGGTATTTAAATAAAATGTGTGTTTGGATAAAAATATTTTAGAGTTGAAAAGTTGATATGATTGGTAAAAATAGAGATAAAAAAATTAGAGTTAAAAAGTTAATATAATTATTTTAAAAAACTTTTGAATAGTAATTGTTTTCATAGCACTGTTAAAAAGATTGTATTTGAATGCAAAACTTTATGTTTAGTGTAAAATTGGTTTTCGTAGCACTAAAAAACATTTTCCAAACATAAACCTCGAAATTTTAAAATCAGGAACTAATTTCACTTCTTTCAAACTAAATTTCTGACTAGATAACGCACCAAGAAAATCACGTAATGTCCCCTTTAACTAATTTCTTTAGTTATCTTATCACGTTTAAGAAAGCGATAAAACTTTATGTTCTTTAATGAAATATTTCTCATAAAAAAGCAAATATCAAGTGGGCTGGATGGATTTTTGGGATTTTCAACCTATATAATAAAAATTGGATGGGTTAAAAATTACTTTTACCCATCGAATCAAACTAAGGTAGAAAATCAACTTACTCAATTAAGATCGGATTAGATTGGATGGGTTCAATAGGTTGTGCATATTAAATAATAATAATAATAATAAATAATTCTAAAAATTTAACAATAGATAAAAAATTTAAGGAGAAAATAAGAACCAAACTTGTCACATATTCTTCAAAGTAAATTCTATTACAGACTTTGTAAAAAGAAAAAGTTCTAATATAATCTTATTAATAATCTAATGTAAAATATATACAAGCTATGAGAAACACCAAAATACGTAAAGATACTGAAGAAATTAACATATTTTTTTACAAAACCACCAAAAATTGCTTCCATATTATATAATTAAATAATGCATTATGTATATATATTTAAATAATCAAAATAACATCATTTTGCAAAGAAATTAAAAAAAAAAGTGTACATTGCATAGATTGGGTAGGGTTTTGAGATCCTTTTTACCCACCCAATCTTTGAAAAAAAAAATTTACCTACAAAATCAATCTAATACAAAGTCTACCTAATTAAGATCGGATTTAGATAGATTAAATGAATTCGTCGGATTAGTAGGTTTTTTTGTTCACCCATATTTCTCTGTATTTCAGTAACCCAAAGCATATATATGTATCTACATATATTGCATGGTCCGTAAAGATGATAACATTAAGCACGATATTTAGTCCATAAAATGTGAACTGGTATTATTACTTATTTATAAAAGATATCCTCGGAAAATGTAATATATCCCACACTTGAACCAAACGTCAAAGAGTGAACAATGATGTGTAACAAATTCAAATAAAGTCCAAATTTTTTATCACAAAAAATGAATGATGTAATTTGCAAAGGAAACCAAAGGGCACCGCAATCTGCAATCTACAATGCATGGTATCTAATTGTTATACAACATATAAACGAAAGGTTACAACACAAAATTAAATGTAAGAGAAAATAAATATGTTATTGTATATATAACCTAATAATAATTATATATCTAACTGTATTATTAAATATAAAATTCACATCTCTATACATTAAGTTTTATAGTAATGATAATAAATTCAAACGAAAATATTATAATACCTTTCTAAATAAAATTTATAAAGTAAATAAATATCAATCAACAATATACTTTTTTTTTTTAACTTGGAAATAGAAGGATTTGAACTTTGTATTTTTAGGTGAAGTAAAGTGTTAAATTATATCTGCAATCATATAATTAATATTTTTTTTATATAATTAATGTGAAGACAAAAACTAGCTAATTTACAAGACATTATATATTAATTAATAAATGTTTGTAGATGTATAACTTCATTCTCCTAAAACTGAGATCATGAACTCCATAAACTTTTACTTTAAACCTTTGTATTCTACAAACTCTATATATATATATATGTATATATCCCTCGGGTGGTGCTTGATTGTAAAAATTATTGGCATTTGGTCTTCTCACCATTTCGACGGCCTATACAGGGTATAGATATGGCCTCTTAAGTGCATAGAACTGAAGAGAAGATGATTATATAATAAAATAGCTAGATTATCACGATACACATCCATTCTTTCTACCCTTTTGCGTCTCAATTTGATCTGTTCTATTTTCTTTATTTTTTATTTTGTTACTCAATTTAGTTATTTGTTTAATAAAAAGCTGTAACCATATAATATATTCTACAACTTATCGAAATACGAGATCATATACCATAGAGAAAAAAAAAAAGCTAAGGTACAATTTGAATGAAATAAATTTTGTTTTAGATAAACTTCCGAATTTTTAATATGCCAAGACATGAAAATTTCAACAACATATCTGACAATATATAAAATTGACTAAATTTTCCTTCTTTGCAATACACACTAAAAGTTATATATTATATACACACACAGATATAGTGCGGACACAACTTATCAAAATACGGCTTTGGGCGAAGAGTTTTTTTTTTTTTTAATTTAAACTGCTCCAAAAAGAGGGCGGAACGGGAACTGCCAAATACTGGTTGACCAATTGTACATACGTATTTTTTTAAGACGTGGCAATACTTAATTGGTTGAAAATAGATGGGAGTCAGAATTTGACCAATGCAGATGATGAGGATACAATAAATGAATATAGCCTACGAGTCTTTGAAGAGAAGCCTTCGTATGAACACGAACCGCCAACAAAATCGGATGAACAGTTCACACGTGCGAAAAACTTATAATTGTACTGTGTAACGCTTACGGCTCTATCTAATTAAAAGATTTTCCATTAATTAAATTAATTAACTATGGTTAATTATCAGTCCCCTCTGACTAATTGCTCTGATTCTCCGCCGAGTTTGCGGAGCGCGTCGCTGTACCTGTATATATACATAACTTCAACTGCTAAAATTCTTCAACTCTGACAAAAATACACAAAAACAAGATTTTTGGTCTCCTTCTAAAGGTGAGCGCCTAAGTGATAAGCTTATAGTTTCCCCGCAAGTCTCCAGTTTTCCAAACACACTTTTCATTAAATTCCACAAACGACAACTTTCAGATTTATGTGGTTCCTCAAATCTCAGCCTCATTCTTTACCCAACCAAAAACAATAAAAAAGCTGTTTTTCCCACTAAGATTATTTGATTTCTTTGTCTACATTTGATTTTCCTTGATCAATTTTGATTTCTTACCCAGATTATTCTCTGGCCTTGATAATACAATTTCCCAAATCTAATACTACTGGCTTTTTTTTTTTTTTGGCTATAACTACTACTTGGGTTTTTGTGTTTTCCCTTTTTGGGACAGTAAATACTACTTATACCTTGAAATAATTTGACAGTTGACTAATGAAGTTTCTTGAATTTTTATGCAGTTTTGCAGGTTCCTAAATCATAAACAAGTTAACTTATTGGACTAAACCTTCAAGAGTCAGTCTTAATTACAAAGGGAAACAAATTAGAAAGCGCCTTGAATGGAAATCTCACCAGCCAAATGGTTATCTGAACTGGTAAGACTATATATGTATATGTATGTGTGTGTGTGTGTATATATATATATATAAGGTCATACCTGTGTGTAATCTAATATTGATCATGGTAAATGACTTTAATATGGCAGGAAATGGAAGATCCCACTTATTTCATCCATCAATATCAATTAAACTCTCTGGGTAGCTATTCCCTTGATGACCTCAATTTCGAGTCCTTTTCTTCCGAAAGCTACTCATCTTACAACACGAATTTCGTCTCCGAGAACGTGCAAAATCTCAGCGGCGCCGCGCCGATAGACCAATCTGCTCAGCAAATCACGGACTTACAGAGGCCGGCCAAACAGGTCAAGACCAACAACAGCTGGGATAACTCTTGCACCACTATGGATCGTCCCCACATGAGCGCAAAGGCGGCTTCTTCTTCGTCCTCGCAGATAATTTCCTTCGAGAAGCACGCTAGCTCGGGGGCCACCACACCGGAGAAGTACTATGATCATAACGGCCTAGGTCAGTGCTCGGCGAAGCCGAAAGACGAGCCTGGATCCACTAATGGATACATAATCTTTCAATCTTCTCATGAAACAGAAAACTTCTCACCAAAATATGGCCAAGTTGGCTTGAAGAGGCCAGTCACCGCCATGAGCAGGTCTCCTTTACATGCTCAAGATCATGTCATCGCCGAAAGAAAGCGCCGCGAGAAGCTCAGCCAGAGGTTTATAGCTCTTTCGGCTGTTGTTCCCGGCCTAAAAAAGGTACTATTTTGTGTATGATTCTATGACTGCTTTATCTAGCTTCTTTTATATTTTACTTTTCTTTTAATTCTTGAATCTCCAGGAAATGTAGTATTAATACTAGCGAAGCTTACTATAGGAAATAGAAATCATATGACAAGGAACAATTTTCTATTGAAATGAATAAGTATAGCTAGTACGGCTTGTCTCAAAATGTAATATCTTCTTTTGATCAGTGAGAATTAAAAACTGTTAAGAGCAATATAGTTAAAATTTTATAGAAGTTTCTAATTTTCATGTGATAATTGATTTGTAATTCAACAGATGGACAAGGCTTCGGTTCTTGGAGATGCAATCAAGTACATAAAAAATCTTCAAGAACGCGTGAACACACTTGAGGAACAGGCTGCAAAGAAGACGGTGGAGTCGGTTGTTTTTGTGAAGAGATCTCAGCTCTCCACCGACGATGAGATTTCGTCGTCGGACGAGAACTTCGACAGCTGCTCCCTCGACCAACCCCTTCCAGAAATCGAGGCAAGAGTTTCGGACAAGGACGTTCTGATTAGAATCCATTGCGAGAGGCAAAAAGGAAGTTTAGCCAACATACTTGGGGAAGTTGAGAAACTTCACCTCACAATTACGAACAGCAGTGTCTTACCATTTGGTGGTTCCACCATCCACATCACTATTGTTGCTCAGGTAAATTTCAAGACATTTTACGATTTTGATTTCTCTTCTGGTTTGAGTTTTTACAATTTTACAGTGTGGTAAATATTCTGAGAAAAGTAAATATTTAAGTATGCGGCTGGCCCACTTTGATGTCGTCCTTTATTTGGTACTATTTATAGCCATGAAAATCTTTGAAGTAATAGGTTTGAAAAAGTTACAGATACCATTTTTATTCACCATCTTTACTATTTATACCCTTAATTCTTTAAAAGCTGAGTCTGGGCGAATAATAGGTTTGAAAAAGAAATTTGAACAATAAATTCAAATTTTTATGAGAGAAATAATATAAAAAAAAATTAAATAGTGGTTAAAAAAATAAAAATGGTGATCCAAATGTCAAGATAGATTATATGTGATAAGTCCGGTCCCTCTAAAATTTCTTACTCTAATTTTTCACGTCAGACGTAGATAAATTCTTGACAAGTAAAGGCTACAAGGCCATCTCTAATCAATTATTTTATTTTATAATTACTTTAACATTAAAATAACGTAACTTTAATTTTATTTTATAATTATTCTCCAACTCATCAATTTCAAAAATTACTCTAAAAAAATATTCTCAACATATTTTTTTTAATTCCCAACAATTAATATACTTCACTATTTATTTTCTTATATATACATATATTTTTATTAACATAGGAAATTTTTAAACATTTTTTTAACTATTTAAGCTCAGTTACGTTAATAATAACTTAAGGAATTATAATTATTTGATTAAAAACTTTTATTTACAAAATATTATTATTATTTACATGCTTTCACAATATGTTTGCTTGTTTATGGGTTTAAATGTTTGAATATTAAATTTATGAATTGTTATGGTTTATTTTAATGTTTTGTATCATATTTATCTTAGTGCATTTTATCGAATCTTAATATTAATCATATTCAAAATAGAAGATTTATTATAAATCAATAAAATCATCCCAAAATAAAAAAATTGTTAAAAATAAAAAAAAATTTGTTAAATAACATACATTTACGATGAAAATAGGATTTAAAAAAAAGTTTTTGGTACATTTTCTTAATTGTAACATAAGTTTGGGGTAAAAATAGGGTTTATAAATCTTTTATGATTCATTTCTTATTTAAAAAAAGCAAAAAAAAATGAAAAAAAAGAAAAGAAAAAGAAATAGCATTGGCAATGCCAATTCTACAGTGCAGCACTACATTTAGCACTGCACTGTTCCCCAACACCAAAATAGCATTGGGGATGCCGTTTGGTTGGAGGCTGAACTTGACACAAAACCGGCGTTTTACGCCATTTTGCAGCTTGGTTGGAGTTGCACTAAAAGGCCTACTTCTCCATATTTATTTCTCGAGGAAATCAGTATCTAGCCTCAGTGACAAACTAAACAATTAAAAAATAAAACCTTCTTCGAAATTCAATGAAAACCTACTTCTTTTCATCAAATGATGATTTTTTTTTTTTTTGTTTGGCTTGTTGTAGATGGACGTTGAGTACAGCATGAAAGTGAAAGATCTAGTGAGAAATCTAAGACAGGCTTTGCTCAAGAACTACACATGATGACTCTTCCTGATTGATTGCAATTCAGATATATTAAAACATAAATTTCAATCCATCTTTCGTAAATAATTATAATATTTTCTTTTAATTTTTATTATTTTAATTTATATCAATTTATATTATATAAAATATTTTATATAAATAAAAAAAAAAAAAGAAAGCCTAGCTAGCTCCGTCGATATGATGATCAGGAATAAATTCATCTGACAACACTGCTACTTCTTTTTAGGTGTTTCTTTTTTCTTTGTTTTTTCAGTAATTTTGAAAGAAAGCAGATTTGCCATACTCAAACCACTCTCAAGCAAAGTAGAAAGTCCAGCACTCCTAATCATGAGGGTCATTTTTGTCTCGTTTTGCTGCTGCTAAGTTTTTCAACTTTTTGGGGGTGGGTTCTTTCTCTCTTTTCTTTTTTTCCACCTTTAAAGTGTCGTTTTTCCGTGGTTGACCCGTTGACCACGTTGAGGTATACCCACGTGTTGTATTTGAGATCTTTGCAGCTTTTTTTTTTTTGTTTTTTGGGCCGGGAGGGTTTTCTTGAGAGGGTTCTTGACTTTTCAACGAGTGACCTCTTTCTTCCCCTCTTTGGCTCTTTATGATTCCCCATGTGAAAAATACTGTTTTTTTTTTTTAAAGCTTGAGAGCTACGGAGAGAGAGAACAAAAAATAATAATAATAATAGGGCATTTTTGTTTTCTTTTTTACTTGTTATAGTGTGAAACTCTTTTCTTTTTTTTTTTTCTTTTTTTTTTTTTCGGGTCCTCTCTGGTTCTTTGTGTGTAAACTTCTTTGTCAAGTGTTCTGTATCTCAATTATTAATGTTAATTCAAGTTTTCTTTTGTTGGATTTTCAAATGATTTTGAAATCTTGATTAATTTTGTTTATTCTGATCAAGTTGGATTTTATAATTTTTTTTTTATCATTTTGGACTGCGTCAAAGGATATTAATGATATGGATGCCACATCTTATCTTACTTTGAATAGTAGATTGTGATATATATATTAATGGATGCACATCAATATGACATATATATATGTGTGTGTGTATATATATATGGATGTGACTTATCCGACCATAACCAAACAACAAACATATGAACACAACTAAGGACGATTAACTACGTGAGATGATTGGAGCAGTTGGCCAGTTGCATGCACATCAATATATACAAAGAAATAGTAATACATATAGATATTTAAAATATTGCAAAAAATTGGAGACTATAAGACCAACTATAGAGTTTGTGATCTGTTAGTTTATAGAATAACATGCACTGTATTATTATGTCCTTGCCTCTTTAAGCTTCAAACATTATTATAACAAACAGGATTTTTTATAATAATGATAAATCATTACAAAAAACAAAATCATCGTAAATGAATTTTTCATGACAACATATCGTCTCATATATGTCATCATTAATAACCAGTCGTAAATAGATTTGTGATAACGAAAACACATTATCGTAATTACAATAATGACGACAGTCATGGTTAAAAAGTCATTGTAATCACGTCGTCAGAGTTCGATCAGACTAATGTGGCACCTACTTTTTGCGATGGCAATTAAAAAATATCATCGCTAATATACATGGTTTTTATTGTTAGTTACGATAACAATGTCATCGCAAAAAGATTTTCTATTTTTTATTAATAAACTTTTTATTAATTTATTATTATTTATTAATTTGTTATTTTTATTAATAAATTTTATTGTTATATATTTAAATTTAAAATTAAATGTAAATATGTGAATTATAATAATGAAAATAAATTATAATATTAAAAAAGACAAATGATAATAAAATATTTTCAAGAAAAAAAACCGAACATTATAAATTAAGTATAATGTATAAATGTTTAAAAAATCTTGATAAATAACAATAACTAACAATCTAATCTCCTAAATTGACAACATCATTAGTGTCATCATCATCGTTATCGGTGGCAACATCTAGAGGAGGCGAAGGATATAGAAGGACATAATGCTTAGGGTGAGTAACGAGCGGGAACTGAATATTTAGGTGCATCTAGGCTATCAACTTCTTTATCATCTTTTGGTTCTCGTACAACTGCAGGTTTTGCTCATATTGTCTAGGCAAATATTATTCAATGTGTGGGTCAATATGGGGCGAAGATATTTCGTCCAACTAGGAAGTAAAGGATGAAAAGCGCCAAAAAGAATCCTACTAGGGACTATGAGGCCTACTCCAATCTTGTGTTCTCTACGTGTACCCAATACATGCTCTATAATTCCTTTCTCCTTTACCGAAGGCTGTGTAGATGAATTGGAAGCAGTCTGTGTCCTTTGGCTTTCTCTCTCCTCCTCAATCGCATGCTATATAATAAAAAGTAAGCATATATTATAAATACACAAACTAATTTGAATAAGAAAAGATAATATTAAAAAATAAAAGTATTTATAAAAGTCTGCTCTGTAGGAAAAAAAATAGTAAAATATATAGAGTGGAATTTTAAAAAATTTTTAAAATCGTTAAAAAGTTGTATTGTCATATATAGTAAATTATTCAACAATCATTAGACCTTCAGAGGACAATACCAAGAATGCCAGAGGATGTGACCGAGAGACTTCAATCAACTAGCCTTCTTTATTATTCTCTAATTCTCAAAGGTGGAGTATATGAGCACTCGATTCCTCGATTGGTATTTTAGCACAGCTTGTCTCTCTCCAACCACCTAAATCTCTAAGAATTTATTATTATTTGTGAAAGATATAATAATAAATTTGCTCATCTGAGAATTAATGATCTAAGAAAATAGGAATCTTGAGGGTCCTATTTTATAAATTTGCATCAGGTGGCTTTTTATAATTTGAATAGGAATCAAGAAAAGATTTTTATCTCTCTTCCTCACACCAAGGCTGAATTTTCCCCTTAGGAAAAACCCTAAAAAATTCAACCACCACAGGGTAAAGAGCATTCAAAATTCAAACAAGACTCCAGAAAAGATTTTTCTCTCTCTTTTCCTATAGAGTAGCCGAATCTTCCCTGGGGCAAAGGACCTCAAAAATTTGGCTTCCATAGATTGTGGAATTCAAAATTTAATTCAAGTTTCAAATTTCACAAATCTTATGATTTTGTCTACATAGATAATTTTTCACAACTTCAATTTAAATTCAAAATAAAATCATGCTAAATTTATTTAAATTTAAACAATTGTGTAATCTCTTATCCAAAAACAAAATCAAATTAGAAGAAAATCTTGTCTTCTAAATCCAATAAAATCCACCTCCTATTAGTGTATTTGAATAAGATTTTGTTCAATTTAAGTTCAAATAGGATCACTTTTTAAATTTCAAAATATTTATTTAAAAAAGATTTTAAATTTTAAATCAATCTCATGTTTATCTTTTAAAAGATAAATATAATTAATTTAAATTTCAAATCTTATCAATCAAAATAAATATTCACACAAATTAAATATTTATCCCATGTATTGAATAATGTAAAATTACAATTTTATCCCTGGTTTTTAGAGAAAAATGCCTACACATTAAAATAAGTAATTTGGTTTTTTCTTTTCACTAAATGTAAGAATACAAGTAATAAAAAATACCCCGATCAATTACCATTTGTTAAGAAATTATGCACGGCTAGTAAGGGATCGATTGGACATATATAATATAAGCTCCAATAATACATGTAACTATTACTCTATATCGAATAAACCCATTACAAAATTATTATTTTCAAAGGCATACCATTATAAATTTGAAACTACACTCCTAATTATATATCATATTACACAAGCCAGTGATTAGCTATTATCTAATGACGTTTTCATGCATGCAATACCTTCATATGATATCCATGATTAATCTTAGGTCAAAGTCCGTTCGACCTGCTGATCAAGCTATCTTTAAAATCTATTATATACTCGATTAAGAAAATGATTATTCACCATATGTGAATAAGAAGTTATCTACCAAGCAAACGACTCAAGGCCTTATCTATTTTCACATTCAGTATAACACCTTTAAGATGATAATCTTTACTCCTTATTAGAATTATGATTCCAATATTTATAAACAAACCCTCTATTGTATACAAGTCATGTACCAAATGAATCAGTATTTAAGCTTATTAACTCTAAGATTCTTTAGCCTTTGAAATATCAAAGTACACAAGTTATACACATGAAGTGATTCACCTACTTAGGATTAAGATTATTGCATAATGAATATCAAAAGTAAATTAATCCACTCAAGCAGACTTCCCAGGTTGATTGCACTTTGGTCCAAGCTGATACATCACCACCAAGCAGCATATTTATATCTCTACTTGAGAGTCGATACTCCAGACAGTCAAGGTAAACCGTCTACCTAATTGACTTTAGATAACATAATAGTCTTAACATGAGTTAAATGTTTACTCTAACCCCATAGATTATGAACTATAGATTTAGACTGTATATCTTAGAATGTTATCTTCTCACATACAAAAAGTCTATTGTATGCAACATTTTAGCAGTCTAATAATAAGCAGTCAGTGAGCTATATTTACTTATATTTTCTTTAATATGTAAATAGGATAAGGACATATATCAATGCAATGAATAACCTCTAATATATTATTAATCAGTTCAAAATAATTGAAATATATAAAAATGTCTTTCCAACTTAGGGCATTCCTAACATGCTCAATTTAGGGGTTAACCTAAGTATCCTCATGACGATGCATGTCGTTCTAATTGTCTATGGCATATATCGGCTGCTGGGTCTACATGTTGGCCTATTCAACAATTTAAGTGTGTTAGTATAGCATATTCAATCACCAAAGAAAACTTTTATATCAAACAAAAAATAAAAAAATCTTACTAACTTTCTTTTGATGATGCTGGGTAATTTTTATCTGACTATGTAAGCTTAACCACTTCTGGTAACTATAATTATTTTTGTTTGTCTTTGACTTTTCTGTTTATGATTATATTTGGCATTAATAAAACTGAAATGATTATATATAATCAATTCCCAACTTGGTAGATCTATAATTATTTGAAACTTGTCAGATATAAACTTATCACAGTAAGAACCCTAGTGATCGTGATTCCTGGGGTTAGTTGAGTGGTTAGCTCTAACCACCTTTCCATTTTTTGTCTCACCAAGTTCTTTGGAGTGGCTGTAGAGATCACTCTTCGAGTTCTTATAGCATTTTGATGCATCCCTATTAACTATAGAATGGAGGATACTATTCTTGTAGTTGATCAAAGTTAAACCAATCCTGCAATACAGTCAACACGTTAAGTAGTTTTTATTGTGTTTAACTTTAGAAAAACATGAATAACAATGAAGTTGGATGATAATAGCATGTGTTCCCTAGTTTGAGGGTCTACATGTTTCTAAGCATTATGAAACAGCTCACATATATGCCTAGTATGAATGCAGATTGCACTATCAAACCGGAGACTATAGTTGCCAAGTGCCTTCTAGGTACTTCCTTCCTCGTCAAATTTGAGGGTGATCTTTTTGTTCCTCACCACCTTTGTTGTGATTTTATAACACTTCACCTTCACTCGACCTCTATGTCATCGAGGTGTGACATTTGATGTTATAATGATTAAATAGAATTTAATATCATGTTTATTGATTAAACAATATTGAATTTACATATTTAACAAATTTTTAATTAGGTAATTGTAGCATACTTGACTTGTAGTGTGATGGCAAACTAAAAGGACCAAGTGGAGGTTGCATTATCCCTAAAGAGCTAGGACAAGTATGAAACGGCTCACATATATGCTTAGTGTAAATGTCGATAGCACTATCAAACTAGGGACCTAAGAGCCTTCCAGGTATTTCCTTCCTCATCAAATTTGAGGGAGATCTTTTTGTCCCTTACCACCTTTGTTGTGATTTTATGACACTTTGCCTTCACTCGACCTCCATGTCATCGAGGTGCGGCATCTGATGCTATAAAGATAAATTAAATAGAATTTAATATCATGTTTATTGATTATACAATACTGAATTTATATATTTAACAAATTTTAATTAGGTAATTATAGCATACTTGACTCGTAGTGTGATGGCAAACTAGAAGGACCAAGTGGAGGTTACATTCTCCCTAAAGAGTCAGCATAAGTAGCAATTGGATGAAATATAGTTGCTTGTTAAAAAATTAAAATTAGTTTAATATCATATATACGTCTCTAAATACTATACATTAATATTTGTTTGTGATATTAAAAAGAAATAATAAGAAAAGTAATAATTGTAAAACATATTTTTTATTCATTATCACTGCTTATATCTTGAATGTCGCCACCGTTATTTATGTCATCATTGTCTTCAAAATCGATGGATTCCTCTTCAATGTACTCTTCTAAAGTTTTATCCTCCTCTCTCAACATACCAAAATTATCATCTTTAGTGGGGACTTGTCTTTTAAGATTGTGGTAATGTTAGATGTGATAACATTAGACATTACATCTGGTCGATTCCACACTAATGTGTCAATCTCTGGTAGTTCTACTATGAAGTCAACATTTATAGACTTGGTATATTGAACAATCATTACATCATTCACATCTGCTTCTTGAATATCCCAAATACGCTTATGTCTAAAGTATTCAATAACTTTCCAGTTTGGACCGTTAAACAAATCATCTACATAAAAAAACTTGTTTTGCTTGATATGCAAGTATAAATAATTCATTCTCACATAACGAGTCCTTAACAAAGATGCTTGTTTTGTTCTTGTGTTGTTGAACTCTTTTTTTTTTTTTTTTTTTTTCTGTGTGAGTGTCAAACCACTTATACTTAAAAAGAATAATAGAACTGTCCTTAATATAAGACAATTCATATATCTCCTTCAAGACTCTGCAATATGCTTGGTTATTTAGTCCACAAACACAATACCACTATTCTGGGTATTTTGATTATTAGATTGATTGTATGTTAGAAACTTGACTCCATTCACCACATAACCTAAATAGCTTTTAAACCAGATGAAGGAGAAACCAATTATGTGGTTGCCTCTCATGCATTTTGTTGTTTAAGATTAAACACTTATCAATAGTAAAGAATATTGTTAAAAATTAAGACTGATCGGACAATTTGGATATTCAATTTGTGATATATAAAATTGTAAATTAAGGATATACCTTATTTGAAACCATTTTGGAAATTTCCTAGTTTAAATTTCGTCCAATGAACTAGCTGGATCACTATTCTCTGACTCTTTCTTGGGTTCATTATTTATTTGGGAATTTGAGTGAGTCAAATAATTATATTTGACATAACTATGTAATAAAATTTAGAGTAATACTTACTTGATGCATTGTTGAATTTCTAAACAGTTGCATAATATGTATCAATCGGCTTTATTCCACAAATGATTCTTTAATGTGATCGGCATCTTCCTAATTGGACTATATTGATTTTTGAAAACAAAAATTTTCTTGACGTTACCATCTTCATCCTCTACCTAATTTCTCTCAAGTTTATTAAATATTATCTCTATAACACTTAGATACATCGAACAAAAAGTCAGAGTTTTATTGATGATATATGCCTCAACAATCGATCCCTCTGGTCGTGCACGATTCCTAATATATTTCTTCAATGATCCGAGGAAGCATTCAAATATATATAAGTCCTCCTCGAATGGCTTTTTTTGACAAGTACATTACTAAATGAATCATAATATCAAAAAAGGTGTGAGGAAAAATTGTTTTAAACTTGCATAAATTCAGCACAATATCCTATTAGGCTTTCTCTAAGTCATTAATCTTCAATGTTCTTAAACATATTAATTGAAAGAAATTACTTAATTCTATCATCACATCGACAATCTCTTCTTACATGAATTGTCGCATCCCAATTGGCATTAATCATTGTATTATAACATGACAATCGTGAGATTTTAACCTGATAATCTTATTGTTCTCCTAGATCACATTTTTTTTTTCAGATTTGAAGCAAAACCATTCAGAAACCTTACCAACTTTAAAAAATACAAACTTTTTCGCATCATTTGAGGTTAATGTATGATGTGGTTTCATCTAATGATCCCCTTCTTTATACAAATACAAATCCATACATACCCTCATGTTTTCCAAGTCGATCCTCGCCTTGTTTATAATCTTACCTTTTTCATCAATGCTTAGAATGGTGCCTAACAAGCTGTCTCACACATTCTTCTCGATATGTATGATATCTAAGTTGTGTTGTAATGATAATAAGGTCTAGTAAGGTAATTTCTAAAAGATACTCTTCTTCGTTCAATTCCCAAATAACAAAGAAAGACATATCAAAACCTTTACCAAAGGTGTGAGTGAAATAGAATAACAAACGTATAAAGTACGATACCAAACTATCCAAATAGGACAATTTCAGCATCGGTCACTATGTACTAATCCTCAAATGGGTCCAAGGTTAATTTATACATGCATATATAAAATGCAAATCTAAAAGTTGTACGCACGTATTTTTTTTTTTTAACTATACAATCCTAAATCATAACATAGGGGTTAAAAAACTAAACAGTACATTTTATATAAATTTATGATGTTTTATCAAATTTTATTAAAATTATTATGCTTCTAAATGAATTACTATTTCTACACTTTTTATTTTTAACACATTCCTTTATTTATAATGATTTTTTTCAAATTTATTATCAATTTTTTTTGCATAAATCTAGTTATACTTTTTTTATTTTTTTGTTAAAATATTTATTTAATAATCTCATATACTTTTTTTTAATTCATTAAATTTTTTTTATTTATTTCTAATTAGTCATATTTTTTTTATTTTTTCAATTATTTAAATAATATTTATATTTATTGTTTATTTCTAATTCTTCATATTTTTATTTTTTATTTAAATAATATTATAACTTACTAAATAAATCATTCTTTTTTAAGCTAATTATTAAAATTTCAACATAAATATTAATTTATTTATAATTTCAATATTTTTTTAATTAATAATTTTTCATATTATTATTATTTTTAATTTATTACCAATTATTAAACTTTTCATATAAACATAAATTTATTTTTTAATTTTGTTAATTTTTTTAAGAAAAAATTTATTAACTATTAAACCTTCCGCCTAACCAAATTTAATAATTAATTTCCATACAAAAAATTTCCAATAATAAATTTCTAAAAATAATTTATTTAATTAATTTCTATAAATTTAACAATAACAAACAAGCCAAAAAAATTTTTAACCAAACATTATAACAAAATCACTATCACAAACATAATCCTCACCATCAACATAATTAGTACCCATCAACATTATCAACATCATATTAAAAAAAACATGATTAAATTAACTAGTGGAAAAAAAAAATACTTACAAAAAACCAAACCCACTAATAATGGGGGTTGGAAATCAATGGTAGAGGGTGGTGGTGACAAGCAATAGAGATGACCAGTGGTGGTCATAGATGGAGGCAATTGGACTGTGGCAATGGTGATAGACTGCAAAATCGACGGTTGGTGAAAGAGCAAGAGGAGAAAAAGAGAGAAAATCAAAATATGAGAGGGATGACTGGATATTTTGCCTTGGTAATGGATGGACAATCGATGACGACGACGGTGGTTGTAGGGGACAAAAATGGGAAAAAGGGGATTTTTGGGGCTGAATTTATTGGGGGATTTGGGTTTTTTTTTTTTTTTTTTTTTCAATGTGTTTGGAATTACAATGAAATAGGAGAAATTTGGTGGAGAGATGCCACAGTTAGGTTAGAGAGAGGGAGAAAGGCTAGGAGTGTAAGAAAAAAGAAAAACCAGAGAAAATGAAAAAGAAGGCTTGATGTTTTGATTTGTACCCAATTTCTTTTTCTTTTTTTTTTTTTTTTGCAATGACATAGTTAAAACCCATCATAAGTAACTACAAAACGACGTTGTTTAACATTAGCTCATTAATATTATTGTGAGAATATTCAAAGATTATCCTAGAATAATTTTTTAAACAACTTTTTGCGACGACATTTGTTTATGTTATCACAAATAATTTTTGAAAATTGCCAAACACTCCGTCATTTTTTTGTCAAAATTTAAATTTTAAATGCATTCATGATGACGTGTCATCACAATTACTACCATAATAAATGGTTTTAATTAGTCAATGCCAGCTGTAATCAATCCATATTTGTGATGACATTTGTTGTTTCAAGTAACTCTCAATTGCTACGAATCAACTTCGAGCCATGTTCTTTTTCGTAGCAAAACAATACTTATGATAACATTTCATAGCAAATATGTACAGACATATTAGTAAGTAGTTGCGAGGGCATGTTATCGTAAATAATTAACCTTATACGATGATATGTCGTCTAATTACTTAATGCAATGATATATCTGACATTAAAAAATGATAGTTATTTATGACAACATAATCATTTATTAGCGAGGAAGTCATCACATGTCGTTGCAAATAATCATTTATTAGCGAGGGCATTAGTTATCGCTAAAAACCACATTTGTTATAGTGTATTTTTCATTATTTAAATCATTACCAATTTAATATAAATATCATGATATTTTACCATCAAGTGAAAATAAAAAAATAAAAAAATAGTTGATCTTCACCGGCATAAAAATTCCAATGTTCACTCTATCCAATTTGTTTGTATATAATGGTTCATTATTGTGGGAGATTATGAAAATTTGTGATGAATTTTATCTATTCAATTTTGTTTAGTGAACAGTCGATCTATAGGGACCACCTAACCCTTTTATGTAGCGAAAATTTTTTTTTGGTTCATTTGGCTCACTATTTGAGTTTGATTTAGCTTGTTAATTAAGCTAAATTGATTATTTTATCCTAATTTAGTTTAATTTGAACTTGTATTAGATATTATATTGAAATAGTAAAAATAGAGATAAAAAGTTATTAAAATTGGCTTTACCAAGCTAAATTAAGTTGGAACCTAATAATGATTAATTTAACTTAACTTTTAAGCTAAATTAAGCTAAAATGATGAAATAAATGGATGTTTTTAACATAAATAAATAAATAAACCATTCATCAAAAGCTGGTTGTTATTATCATTCTTTTAGGTTCTGTTTGGTAAACATATTGCATTTGAATATAATACATTAAATACAATTTGTATTTGGAAGAAAAGTATTTTATTACATTTGAATATAATGTGTGTTTGGATGAAAATTATTTGAATTATATTTTAATAATAAATATGTAATATGATGGGTAAAAGTAGAGAGAAAAAAAAAAGAGAAAGACAGAGAATATGTGATGTGATTAGTAAAAGCAATAGAAAAAGTGAAATAATGAATAATGATTATATTAAATGTGATGTGATCGGTATTTGAATGTAATACTTTTCTATTTAAATAAAAATTACATTGCATTTGAATGCAATGCAAATGTAACATAGTAAACAAATGGGAGCTTAATCTTTTGTATACGCGATTAAAGCTTATTTGAACTTGGGGAGGAGTGGAATGGATTAATTTATTACATTTTAAAATAAGATAAGGACCCACCCTTATCTAGTTTATCTTTTTCATTCCGAGAGTGCCTAACTAGATGAATTATTTTCAGAGCCAAGCCGGATCATCACGCAATTGAAATCACCTAGAAGATATTAGGTAACATACATGCATGCAAATTGCAATTAAAATTTTAGCTCATTTTCATCGATCTAGATATCTATACTGAACAAAAAGTAAATGAATGAATGGCAAACAAGGCTGGATTTTATAGACCTCTCTCGGAGCTCTGAAATTTTTTAAATATTTTTTAATTCTTATAAAATTAAAAAGGTCAATTACCTATTATACACTTTTCATTCAGTTGCCCGGGGGGTAGGCGGTGTGTGGGGGTGTGGGGGGTGGCGGGGTTACTTTCTGTGACCAAACTTATAGTGACGGCCGACATTTTGGTGGCTATAGAACTTTTCACGGCGAAGTAAAAAACAAGTGGCCACCAAAGATAAATGTTTTTTTTTTTATTATTATTTTTTTTATTTTTTGTTTTTATTTTTAGGACCAGTGATAGTTTATGAGGTACACTTTGTTATGAACTTGTAAGGCAGGCTAACAATAAGGATTTTAATGATAGACAACCCTCGATTTATGTTTCTTCTATTCTCTGTTTCTCTTCACATCTTATCTCAATCTCTGATAAATCTGCCTACTAGGGAGAGTAATCCTCCCTCTAAGACCTTTTCTTTTCTTTTGTTTTCTTTTTTTTCCATTTATTGTTAACTTTAGTGTATTTATTTTTATAGTGGTGATGAATTTGATACTCTAGAATCTCTTTTTAATTGTGGGCTCATATTCAGGTTTGCCCTTTTTGTGTTTTGCGTGGTTTCTAATTAGGTTTCTTATAGATTTTCGACTGCTACATTATTTGACATATTTTTAGCAGGCAATAGGTTGGAATCTACAATAAATTTGTTATCCTACAAATTAAAAGATATTATAAGGGAACAATATAGACAATAAAGAAAGCTATTACTACTACTGCTTATAATAATAATAATAATAATAATAATAATAATAATAAAAGCGTGAATTAAAGTAGGAAAATAAAGAAATTCGTATCAGATCATGGTTAAAGGTCGAGGAAGGCAAATAAGACTCACATTTTCAAATATAGAAGGATAGGTTGTTGTTGCTGCCCATTTTTTTTTTTTTTAAGCGTCTAAATGCAAAAGTCTTATCTTCTAGTTTTCTTTGCCCCATAACATCCAACCGACCATGTTGATGCTGTTGTTAGTGTTATTCTACGCCATCCTTTTTTTATTTTTTTTATTTTTTATTACGGATTTTTAACTGAACAATACAAATGCAGACTGTTAATTTTTGGCCTCTAGATTTTCTTTAGACAAGATATACATATTATTTGTTTCAATAAAAAAGACACATCTTACTCATGAGTTTTTTTTTTTATTAACTTACAGTTTACTAATGATACAGACCACCACAAAAGATTATGTGGTTATTATGTAGCGGTTTCAAATTCTGAAATCCTGCAGGTAACAATTGTAGATATTTATTCACCATTTTTCTGACTTAAAAAAAAATTATTAGAATTTAGAGGGGGAAAAAAACAGGAGGAATGTGAATTCAACGGTGGAAATATAGTTAAGCCACCAGAAAGCATATAAAGATAAAAACAATAATGCCCTTTTCTTGAGAGTGACCAAACTTTCATACGTTTCAATTTTTCAAACCTAATTATGTTGTACCCAACGTTATGAAATTCAATACCATTCCCATCAATTCCATATAAGAGCGTCATAAGTTGCCACGCATACAATGGTTTGAACAAGAGAGTCAAAAACAAAAAATGATGATCATCAAATATACTGTTCTAAATCTTCAACATTGCCTTCTAATCATAACACTCCAGCAATGGAGGTAGATGGTAACAAACCAACCCATTGCCGACCAAAACGGACCACATTTTTCGAAGGCTAACAAAACGATAACGAAAAAGCTTGCATAGGTGTCCACCATTTTTGGATATGAACGCTATCTAACACTATTGTCCACACCTATCAACCTCAAGACGCTACAAAATACTCCAAAGGTCTGTAACACGTGTTAAAATTCAATAAATTAAGGATTTATGACTTGAAAACCGAAGCTTCCTTTGCTCTTTTACCCCACAGAATTGTTGGACACTGTTGGACTGTCCAGCCAAATTATTGGTCGGTGATATTATTCCCATGCAAAAGTTACATAATAAAATTTGAAAGCTTTCTTTGACGTGTGTATTTATATATATATATATATGTACACACGTCAAAGTTGTCATAATGCTCTAAATTTGTTTCCCACTTACACAGATTCCATATCGCTGGTACAAACTTTAAAAGTTATACTGTATTTGTATTAAATTTAAATATAAGATATTTTTTATCAAAATATAAAAATATTATATTTAAATATTAACTATATCATAATTTAAATTTATAATCAATATTTATTATTTCTATTTTTTATTATTTTTATTAATTATATCATATATATATATTTTTATTTTTAATAATCCTATCACATATTCAATATTTAAATATAATTCAATTATTTTCTATCTAAACAAATATTATATTTAAACAAATATAAAGATTTTTTTATTAAAATATATTATATTTAATATATTATCCGAACATCTTACAAATTATTCAAATGTCACATCTTACAAATTAAATGCCAAGTCGCAAATTAATTGTACGTAAATACTTGCCATCCTGAGGCCCGTCAAAACAACGACAACGCGGCCAGACTAACCAATCGAGCAACTCTACCAAGGTAAGAAAGAAAAAGAGAAAGAAAAGACTATAAGAAACGAAGATGTAGGTTCCAGAGGCCAGTGTTCGGGTTTTCATATGTGTGTATGTACATATAAGTATATGCAGTGTATTTTTCCATTGATTTTTACTTGAAAGGTATCTATTTAAGAATTTAGGTTTTAAAGTTGTAGTTTTGACTATTTTTTATGAGTCAATTTCGGTTTATTCTTGATTATCTACTTGTATTTTTTTTTTTTCCTATTCAAGTAGTTTTCCTTGTGAGTGGCTATTGTTTATTTTAGTTTTTGATATTTATATTCTAAAAAATGTTAAAGGCACTATTTTTAATATTAATTTTTAAGTATTAATTTATGCAGTGATAGAGCCATATTCACACCAATACAGCCCCCACTCATATTTTTAAAAATTAAATTTTAACAGTAGAAATTTCTACTATGTCCCATTTTATAAGAAATATTAAAGCCGTGCCCCTCAAATTTTAAGATTTCAATTTTCACTTCCAAAATAAATGTAGAATTTAATTATGTACCTATTATACATATATATATTATATAACCATGCACATTGTTATATTATATAATTGCATCTTTCTTTTAGGAAAAAAAAAAATCCTTTATTAATTTTTTTTTTTATAGTGCCTCCAATGAAACTTGTTTTTGACTTTGTCACTGAACCTATGTAGCATATGAGTTGGTATTTTTTTTAAGACAAATTATACCTTTTCTCCCAAAATTTAGATTTTGCAACAAAATGTCCCATAAACTTTAAATTATAATATTCTTTCTCCCCAAACTTTGAAAAATTTACAGATACCACCCCTCCACCAACCCTATTGAATTTTTTAAGACAAAAATGGGTGTGGCACATGTTGGCAGCATGAGTTGGAGAATATTAAGTATAAAATTACAAACTTACCTTTGTAATTAGTTCAAAAGAGTAAATATTTAGAACTGATTGTCATGTTTTCACATACTGCTCTCGTACGTTTAACTTCGTAATGTCACGTTTAATAAGAGTTATGAGGAGGATTTGTGTTGACAATGAGTGCCATTTCGTAATTTGAAATTTAATACTGGTGCAAAGTACCTTTTTTTGTTAAAAAAATTTAACTAAGGGGGGAAATTTGTAAATGGTTTAAAGTTTAGAGGGGGAAGGAATAATACAAAGTAAAGTTTGGGAAATATTTTGTGACAAGGCCTAAAGTTTTGGGGGAGTGTAATTTTTCTCTTTTTTATTTTATTTTATTGGTAAGTAGTTAAATGATTGTTAAATCAATTGGCCGTAGTTATCTATAAAAGGATGACAATCCACTGTCATATAAGTTGTTACTTAAAAGCTAAAATTAGAGTTGGTATATTTAATATTAAAATTATGTAATTTTCTGTTATTAATAGCATGAGTTAGGAATCTTGTATGATATGAGTGGATGTTATTATTAACCTAGTTGGACTGTGTTAGTTTTCCCCAATGCTAGTTGTTCCTCTCATTATTTATAGGATTATTCTTATAAATAGCCCATAAGCTATGTACTTTCATTTAGGTTGGCCCTATTTTGTTTGAAATCATTCAAAATACCCTTTAATATATAGAAAATCATTCAAAGGCCAACTTAACTGGTTTAAAAAAAAATAGAGACCAATTTAAATAAAGACTTGTAATTCAGAGTTATTTATGAAAATAATTCTTATTCATAAAATAAATAAATAAAAAGAAAATAACCTATTGGAGGCACCGATTACCCATCAGTTAAGAGTTTGATGAATTTGTAATTAATATAAAATAAAATATTTTCAATTGATTAAATCCGCATAAACTCCCAACTAAATTAGGGCATAATTTTCCTTCGATGTGGATAGAAATGGACGTTTAAACAGTCACGAAAGTCTATCAAAGTTGTTATTCACAGTACTAAAATTATTGTGAATTTATAATAATGCCGTTTGTCAGTATATAATGTATAAAACCATATTATATATGTACTCAACTTGTGTTTTGCAATTCGATATAACCAAAATCACGTTTTTCCACTATCTGCATAGATCATATTTATGTAACCAAACGGTGAATAGATCTTTGTATATATGAACACAAAATTAAGTAAACTAGGCTAGACAATTGAAAATGTAATATTATGTAAACTTCGTAGAATAAATAAAAGATAAATTGTAAACGATCAGGCTCATGGAGAGGTTAGGCTATGGCTATCATAATGAGCGGAAAAATTAGGTATGGTCAATTTCAAACAAAATACAAGAGTCTGATGAGATTTTCAAAAGCAGCATCCTTCCATTGTCCTTCTCTTTTTCCCAGAAATAAAATAAAATAAAATAAAATATTGACGTTGAAATTGTATGGGCCATTACACTAATAGTGGACGGGAGTTAGTCGGTGGAGAGGGCTACTTTCGAGTGTACGACATCAGTCATTGCCCTTCTTGAATGTATGTTATTAGCAAAATTATTGGACTTGAATGTACCTCATTAAAAAAAAAAAATTTAAAACCACAATAAAATTACTTTACTCTTTTACAAAATGAGCAATTAATTTTAGCACCACAAATTGGACTTGCTGCCCACGAATATTCCTGGTTATCGTTCCACGTTACTAATTTCACACCAATAAACCACGGAGGTGCTTTTTTTTTTTTTTTAATTATGACAAAAGACGTACAATTTTCATTTTATATCTGGATTCTATATACAATGTTCCACACCTAAGATCTAAGATATGAAGTTTACAAATCTAAATCATAATGCTTGACTAGTAGTTCCTTTGATTAGAGCGGAAGTTCAAATGATATCATAAATACTATTGTTAAAAATCCTCTTATTAGAATGGAAGTTCAGATGATATATAAGATAATAAACTCGTTTCTTTGCTTTCGCCTGTGTTCAAAAAGGCCCACGCTAGGAACATAAAAGACCGAACGGCTACATGAAACTTTTAGCCCATAAGTTTGGACCCCTAAAGCAACAGACAAAAATTACAGTAAATAACAGTTTATAAAAATAATTAAAATAAATGAATAGATTTTAAAAATACTTAAAGTAAATATATGATTTACTAAATAAATAAAAAATTTATTAAATAATAAGTTTTTAAAATATTTTAATTATTTATATATTAAACCTATTATTTAATTTAAACTTTTTAAAAACATGTTATTTATTCTAATTATTTACTAAAAGCTATCATATACGTGTTACTTTCTAAAACAGAGATCCTCAAACATTCAATCCATGGGCTGCTTTACTTTTATGGCAATTTTTGAAGAATGCAAAAAAAAAAAAAAAAAAAAAAGATCGCATCTATGCCGTCGTATCGGAGTTTCAGATTAAAGTTATACGGGAATAGCCCTTTTAATGCATGATGAAGCTAAGATTTTTGACTCCTTTAATAATTAGTTGGAATTTTGATTTTTTTATTTTTTATTTGATTTTTTTATTGTATAATAAAATGACAAAAATATTCCACATATCTGGTTCGGATCTTTTTGCTTTATCCTCTTCCCCCTTGATCTATTTTCCCCATTATTTTTTTCTTTTACTCTACCCACTTTATCTCTCTACTGCCTCCACCACCTTCTCTCCTTCGCCTCTGCCCGCCGCCACTCTCTCTCCTCTCTCTCTCCAAGTCCGGAAGATATTGGCGATGAACCTCCACATCTCAATCTAACGGTGCTCAGCCTCCACGAACAACGATCAGACACGATCTCTCTCCTCCCGAGCTCAGCGTTTCAAAATTGGAAATCCCGTCGCCTCTTTTCTCTCCTCTCTCCCTCTGAGATCGTCCGGCGTCTTTCACGATTGGAGATATGATGGCATTATACCTCCTCTCTCTCTCTCTCTCTCTCTCTCTCTCTCTCCATGCATGTTTCTTTCTCCTCTCTCCTGTCGGCAACGGGGTTGGTTAGGAAAGTGATGGGAAATTAATGTTATTTTTTCAATTTGGAGATTTTCAATCTTTTGACTGTTGGGATAAATAATTAAAAAATATTTTTTGATTATATGATTTTTTATCCGATTTTTTATTATTAATATGGTGAAATAATGAATTAATCTGGTTATTTTTTTTAAAAAGATTAGTCTAGTAAATTATTAATATTCTATCATATTCTAAATAATCAGTTAAAACATAAAAATAATCCAAAAGGTCATAAAAATAATGCGGTGGAAAATGAAATATTTAAGTAAAATATAAAAAGTATTCAAGTATTTTTGGTAGATTACCAAAAGTATTCTACCAAAATACTAGAGTACTTCAATAGATTATCGGTAGAATCTAATCAAAATATCATTTTTATTAGCCGGTGGTAATTTTGAAAAGATTTATTGTGTTTTCCTTTAACTAGTCTGGTAAATGTCCAATATTTTAGAAACATGTTATTTTTAGCACATTCCTCAAAAGGCTTGCATATGACCTAAACTGAAATTCCAGATAATTAAATCCTGATCAAAATGAACTGGAAGATTGCTTTGACACCAAACTTATAACATAAAAATGAAAATAAATTATAAGGATCTAACTTTATATTAAAAACGACAGAGTATAAATATGGAAGTCTCATACCTTAGATCTCCGAGTGTAATCCACTTTTAGGAGTGCCTAAATGGATGAAAACTCGCAAACAATTCTCTCTTTTGACTATGATTAAGGTCCTTGGTCTATTTATAAGACAAACAACTTCCTTCCAACAAGAGAGTGCATACAAAAGAAATTACAACTTTCGTGACCCTAACCACAGAACGCTTTTAAAATAATTACCAAAGTAAAAAATTTATATCCCATCATCAATTCTCATAGAGCAGTTAGATTTTCCTTTTTTGTTATTTCATCCATATTTCAAATTGTAAAATTTAAATCTCTTAATGTGAACCGGAAAGCCTAAAAAAAAATGAATAAATGGAAAAAAAAAAAAAAAAGTTAGAACATCTAACGTCAATGAAATCCATGTGGCCCTTTTATAGGAGAACGGTGAGGAGGAATTTGGGCTTTGGTCCACAAATGATAGCAATTGGAATCACAGTATGATGATTGAAATCGACCAAATTCATGTCTTGCATTCTGGTCGTCGACTGCCAACCAAATTTTAACACAATAAAATACCTTTAGTAATAATGTCGGCTACTTTCAGTATTATTATTGTAGGATACCGTTGGTAGCACAATAGACTACCATCAGCATAGAGGTTGTCAATGGGCTACTAGAATATCCTATAATTATACTGTCGGAATTGTTAATATTTGGAGTAAAAAACAGTAAATAGCAAAAAAAAAAAAAAAAGAAATTGTTAGAATAGACCATTTTAGTGTGTGTTGTTTAGGATTTTTGTCTCATGATTCATATTTTAACTCTGTAATTATTATTTTATATAACATTAAAATAGGGAAAAAATCTTGAATCATTATAGGTACAATAATATTTTTAAGATATACTCTTTTTAGGACATTCCTAAAAAATCCATAACATATTTACTATATAAATGATTTGTTTATTTTAATAAAAATGTTATTTACTATGTTATTTACCAAATAATTTCTTTACCTAGTAAACTTGTTGTATACTAAGTCAATTTTCTATTTATAAAGTAAATTTGCTATTTAGTTAAAAAAAATTTTAAAACCTTATTATTTACTTTTAATATTTTTGTAAAAATACCATTTGCTATAATTTCTTAGGTTGTTTTTAATATCTCCAAGAAATTTTTATGTCAAATAAAAAAGCTTTAGAGTAAGTAGGTCGTTAATGGTGTGTTTGCTATAGGCACTTCGATACTTAAGTTAGTATGGTGAGCTACGAGGTTTAGAGTAAGGCAAAGTATTTGATACATTACAAGTTTGTATCAGCAGGAGTAGTGCACTCCTATATTTATAGATGGTTTCCACAACTTGATCCCTTAGGGTGGTCTTGATAGGTTGACCTGTGTTAGATGTACTAATGTTTAGCGCCCAATAAACTAATGCTACATGCTCCACTACTTAGGTAGTAGGATAGTAGGGGCAGGAGTAGTTACTGACATAGGTAATGTCAAATAATGGAGCAAGTGCCATATGGACCAGTCAATTCGAGCTTAGTTCGAGCATGGGTGAAGGTTGGGAATGAGCAAAGGTTGAAGGTGGACTCTAGTCGAACCTGAACTATCTTGGTTAATGTTGCCTAGTACGGTGTCTATACGACTGCCGTAAATGTGATTCGAAGGTGGTCTTGGTTGGCTAGTCTAGTGATCACTTGCTCCTCGACGGAATGGTCTATCACTGTCTCCATAGGGTGCTCCAACCTCCATGCTTTGGACCCAATCATTGTAGTACAATGCCCCTACCCACTTATTGAGAAGCATCAGGTGCTTTGGTGTAGTATATCAATGACTGCACATGGGTGCCTTAAGCATGTGGCATGTACACGCCTAGTAGACTATCAATATTAGCCCTTCAGAACTCCTGATCTGGTATTCTCTTCCTGGCTTATAGAATGCATTGACCAATATCAGAAAGTATGCCGACCACCATTAGGAAGTGTATTAACCACACCATCAACTTAGGCTCTATCTCCTCTGGCTTGTGTCTAACCAGAGGTTGTATGTTATCCATAAATAGCACATAGGGTCAGCCATGTTTAAAGGTGTTATATCGTTTAGGAGTCAAGCGAGTGGTCGGTGTTCACCTTACAAATTCTAGTCAGATTAAGTACAAGAAAGCTATAGAGCCTTAGGCAGGTAGGTAAGCTGCCAAGTGTTGAGTTTGATAGGTAATAGTCGTTGCTTCTTAATGAGAAATTCATGGAGAAATTTTATTGGTTCAAAGTATCCTACTTCAACATGTTGACCTAATCATGATCAGCCATCTTGGTCATTTGATTGAGTGATCCCCTATAGTACTCCTTTACCAAATCCTAATGTGCACTATAAGACTAGAACAACTGGTGTTTCAACCATCAAGGTTAGGTTTCCTAGTTGATTTGAAGGTTGAGGGAGGTGCCGAGAAGGCCTACTCGTAGTTGTCATCTTGGTGATGCCTTACTTAATAACTAAGGACTAGAGATGGTCGATGAAAACCTTGATTTTGTTTAATCCGAGCAATTTTTGACTTGATTAGCTTTGTTCACCATAAAGTCAATGAGTCTCAAGCAACGAAAGGGACTAAAGATGCTGAGCAAGGAAGAGTGGCATAATAGATTGAAAGAGACAATTGTTGAGATTCTTAAGAGTAAGAAGCAAAAGACAATTATGGGACGAAAAAAGATCTTCGTGTATTTCCTTTCTTAGGACCTCCTCCTAAACAATTCTCCCAGCCGATTAAGAAGTCTTCTAAGAAGTATAGTGTTTAGAGGGATATCAAATTAAATAATTGTCCTTCCAGTTTTCTTGACATTTGAGAAGCCTTTGCTGATTTCTAGGTCTAAGTACTTAACCTTATCCTATTTAACCTAATTATTTCTTTTTAGTTTGGTTCTGATTTTTGGGTTGACTTTTTGTGGTCCGTTGGAGTGGACTGGTCCAGAATTCTATCTTGTTGTGGTCCGAGACCTTTTGGTTTAAGGATCTGGGGGTAAAGGCACGCTTTGGTAGATTTGCTTTGATCACTATCCCTTTTGCTGTTTAGGGACCTACAGAATGAGTGGTCCCCCTAAGCAGACTTGTTTGGAACTCTATCCCTTTATTGTCCAAGGACCTTGAAGATAGGTATGGTCTACATAGGCAAAATGGTTCAAATGTCCACTTATTTACTATCTAGGACCCGAGAGTAGTAGCCTGCTAAGGAAAGCTTATTCAGATCCCTATCCCTTTACAATCCATGGACTGGAAGGATAGGTGTGATTCGCTTGAGCAAATTTGTCTGGATTTCTTCTTCTTTGTGGCTTAAGACCTATTGGTTTGGGAACCTAGGGTTTTGCATAGGTTTATTTGAATCCCTATCCCTTTGCATTTTGAGAACTTGGAGGATAGTTATGGTCTGCTTGGCTAGACTGGTTCAAATTTCTAGCTCGTAGTAGTCTGGTAAATGTTGGTCTAGGAACTTGGGGTAATGGCATGCCTGAGCAAGCTTTTTCAGATCCCTATCCCTTTGTTGTCCAAGAACCTAGAGGATTGTTGTAGTTTGTCTTGGTAGAGTAGTCCAGATTTCTACCTTGTTAAGGTTCAAGGACTTAAAGGATAACTAGTCTACTTGTATGGACTTGTTATAGGTCACCCTGCTCAGATTAAAAATCAACTATTTGACTTGGGTCTTATGAAATAAGAAATTCTTAGGTTCAAACTTATAAGTAGAAATATGCACTCATTAGACATAAAATAAGAACTACTACTTGAACATAGGAGGACTACCACTTAAACTTATCAGTAGAAATATGCACTTATCACACATAAAATATGCATTTATCATATTTCTACACCTATCAATTGTTTTTGTTTACGTCTGATTGGTGTTTTGAAGTCTTATGAATGATTTAAAGTAAAAAAGGATCAATTTAGAGAAGTTTTGGATGACTCAAAGTTGAGAAACAGGTAAGAAAGCAAGAAAATGGAGAAATCAATTTGTAGTCACAGAGCTAGATGTCGTGGCATCAACCAGTAGGTGTCACGGTGCCCATTATAGGCCAAATCCCATACATTGACTCGAGTGTGAGCAATGCAGAGCTCAGCTCCTAACACCATAGAAACCAAACCTGAGTGTAAGCAATACGGCACCCACAGCACAAGAGTCCAATTTTTTGTCTTCAGCACTTCAATACTAAGATTCCAGTGCTGCGATGCCCATACTCGATATTTGTTATTCAAAATTCAAATTTAAGATCCGAACTTTTCTTTTTTGATCCTATCTTTCAGAGGCTTTAAATAGATCATTCTAAGGCAAATTTAGATAGTTGTTTTTATGAGTTTTAGGAGCTCAAAAATAAAAGAAAGAGAGGCAAAAGGTGTGGCTTGGAGAGAATCATCTATATAGAGATTATTGAAGATTCTTCTTCTTCTTCTTCTTCTTCTTCTTCTTCTCATTCTCTCTACTGAGATCCTAATATTGATAAATTATGTTTTTGTGTTCTTTTTAATCATGCCAAGCTAGATTTTCTTTTGGTTGAAGGGCATTTCAAAACTCTAGACCTATGGCTATGTGATTAATTCTGATATATTATTTTCTAGTTTTCCAATTGAAATTGTTTATATCCTTCCATATTATTGTCTATAATTATTTTTTTATTTTATTTATGTTCACAACTAAATAGGACTTGATTATTTTTTAATACTAGATTAGAAACCTTAATCCTTTATAGTCTTGATTTCCTTATCACTAGTAGCAATTGTTGTGGTACCCCCAACTTTGGCCACGTAAAACTATTACAATCAAACTCTATAGTCGATTGAAATAGCCCGTGAACCTCATTGAATTGCCAAAAACTTTGTTTCATTTTTAAACTTTCGTAATTTTGGAGCTCTTTTTTTTAAAACACTTTTCTTGTATGAAAGCCTTGTATGAAAGCCATGTAAAACTTTAAAACTATACTTTAGTCATCCTTTGTAATACAACATAATTTACATAATTATATTGTTTCAACTCTGTATCTCAAAATATATTTTCTTCAAATTTTCTCTTTTAAAGCTCAGCAAAAGACTGGTAGCAGGACCATAATCTACAGTGGAATTCCCTATCCCATTGGCACCGTATATCCTGCTGTCATCCAGCGTAATCTACTAGATAGATTTCTTACCTGCAACATGAACATACTGGTTAGTTAACAGGCTCACCAGTATGTAATACAACATAATTTACATAATTACATAATTTACATAATTATATTGTATTAATTAATACAACATAATTAATACAACATATAATCCACAGTGGAATTCCCTATACCATTGGCACCGTATATCCTGCCGTCATCCAGTGTAATCTACTGGATAGGTTTTTTACCTGCTAGGAATCATGTAAATTCAAAGACATAAATAATAAAATTTCCTATGAATAGTACTATTCATTCATGAATAGTAATTTTTGACTTTGATTAGTAAATAGTAACTTTGACTTTGATCAGGTACTATTCACATCAACTTTGACCGAGTACACTATACGTAAAGTTAGTGCCTCTTATGCTCGGTTATGCTCTTTTATGGCTTTCATTGCAGTTTTTGGTTAGTATCTTATTTATGTTTTGATTTTGGACTCGTAGCGGCCGTACCGATGGTGTGCGCTACTGGGAGGGACCTAAGGAGCGACCTGCTGGCCAATCCTCCATAGTCTATCAAGCCCTTGGCTTATCCTAGTAGGATCTAAAAAATACCTCCATCTGTCTCTGGAGGCCGGTACGCCAAAAGTAGTTTTATTACCGTCTTTCTTATAGTTCCAACCGGATGGTATTTATTGTCCTATGGTCAGGAACCCTTAATGCCCGTGGGTCTTTTCATATTCTTTTATTTATGTGTGTCTTAAGTTACTCTGTCCCATGGTCAGGAACCCTTAATGCCGTGGGTCTTTTCATATTCTTTTATTTATGTGTGTCTTAATGCCCGTGGATCTAAAAAATACCTCCATCTGTCTTTGGAGGCCGGTACGCCAAAAGTGGTTTTATTACCGTCTTTCTTATAGTTCCAACAGGATGCTATTTATTGCCCCATGGTCAGGAACCCTTAATGCCCGTGGGTCTTTTCATATTCTTTTATTTATGTATATCTTAAATTTAGTCACACTCTAGTGTCGTAGTATCTCTTTCCATGGTGTACTCACAATACACATCTCAGACTTATCAACTCATTAGGTGAGTTAGTTTAATTACACCTTAGTGCCTGTAGGACTTTTCATCTAGTGTACAAAGAGTATATAATTAAATATCACAATATTTCATGGTGCAGACAATTAAATATCTAAACTTACCAGTATTCAGCTAATATTGTCTTCCCAATATCCACAGACGCACTCTCGTCTCGTCTAGATTGGGTTCCTATACAGAAATAATCTACGATTATTTCCAATATAAATTTTAGGTTCAAATCGCAACTAAAGTATAAAAATTCCATGTTCAAACCCCTAATGATGGACCTTAGGGTTTAGCTTTTCATTTTCAACTTTACCGAAAAATTCTTAGTAAAATTACCATTTTACCCCTAATACGGTTTCTCACTTTAAACCGACTTTTCGTTAGTTTATAACTTAAATTTGGCCCTTAGAAATTTATTTTAACTATTCTAAGGCATTCACGGTCCTTTCCGAGCCTTTCAGATATTTTTAGTCAAAATGACTATTTTACCCCTGACGAGTCTCGAGACTGTAACGCTTCCACTCTATTGTTTTTCTGGGATTTTCTAAGCCCAAATATCATAAAATAATATTTTTTAGGCTTCAATATATTTTTACAGCATTAATTACTGTAAAATCGGTGATTATTCCTCATCCGAGCCTTGGGCAGCACTATTCCGACACCTAGGATCGTTTCTCGCTTTTCTAATATTTCAGAGTCTCAAACGGGTATTTCACTATTTTTGAAATGTTTATTATCTTATTCTCTAGCTTTAGTTTCCGAGGAGCTCGGGTTTTCCATCCCGTCCATAAACTTACCTTTCGTTTCCTAAAATACCCTTAACGTTATTTTTTTTCCCGTTCTTGGCATTTTAGACATTAGAAGGTCATTTTACTATTCTGCTAAGGTTCATTCTCCCATTTCTGACTCTAATATACCGAGAAGTCTTGGTTTTTATTTCCAAGCACATTTTTACCCCTCGTTTCCTGAAATGCCCTTTATGCCGTTTTTAAAATTTCGGCAGCATTTCCGCTTAGATTTTAGGTTTTCTCGGCGTTATGTACGCCTCATAACCTTAGTACTTATCACGTACTATACCAAAGGCCTATTTTATGCAAAAATACCAAACTTTTTATGTAAAATTTTCCACATGATCAATCATTCAATCTAACACATAAATTTCATCATTTTTCCTTAATATAGGCCACGGTTTCCATATGTAAATCAACACTAAAATTTTTCACCAGAAATACATTTTATCATACTTCAATATCATGGTTCTTAATGTACATTTCCACATCAAAACCTAATGAACTTTCATTCCAAACCCTTGCTTTCAAGCCACGGTTTTCATGTCCAATAACCCTAGATAAAATTTCTTATTCTTAGGGTTATTTTATCAAACTTTTTAACACAATTTCCATCACAATATGTTCCATATACCAACATTGTTTCTAACACCATATATACGGTTTTCCTTAGGGAAAAAACTAACAAAATTTCAGTTTAGGTTCTAGTGCATGGTTTTATTTTTCCATGTCCACCATAACTTAACCACACTAATATCACATTCTTTTTCACAAAAAAACTCATTCCTTCACACCAAGGAAAGCCACGGATTTTGCATGAAACTAAGCATGAAAATTACTTATTCCAAGCTTCTAAAACACACTTCATTCATAACACTAACCAATCAAACCAAAACACAAAGTTTACACTCAAAATTTTTATCATTTTCCCCCCAATATGGCATGGATTTTACAATAAAATCACAAGGAAAATCAAGCAAAATGAAGGCTCACGTTGAGAGCTTGATCACTTGATACTTCGAAAATGTTTTGATACAAGTTTTGTGAAGAATTTTGTTAAAATTTTGGCTTGGAAAGGGGTGGGAACTCACGGCTTCAAATGGGCAGAATGTGGCCAGTTTTTTCTGATTTTCCATGGCAATTTTCACTTATATTTATAGGCAAAAGAAAGAGGGACTAAGTTGCAAATTTTTCCAATAATTTGGCAACACTTTAGGGACTTTTTAGCAAAATTTTTTAGGGATTAAAATGCAACTTTTTGGTTGATTTTCCAACCTTCCACCGACTCCAAAACAGCCCAAAAATCCCAAAATTTTGCCAAATTTTTCTTGTAATTTTGGCTTGATCTTGACCCTTGATTCAAGATTACTTTAAATCCTAGCCATTTGATCTACCAACAGCCTTAATTACATATGAATTCCTGATTTATTACATCATTCATTGATGTCATTAATGACCTCACCCAATTAATTCAATATATTAATTCGTAGTCAAAGTTTGACCAAAAGTCAAACCGGATGAAAATCTACCAAAATTGCGCAGGCGAGTTTCTAACGTCTCCTGTGTGATCGGTTTGCCTTATTTTGCTTCCGTTTGACCAAAAATCACTACCATAAACTTTTCGTCTTTTAGTACATTCGGTGCACTTTCTAGGGCTTTTGGCTCTGATTTGGGGTCGTTTCATCCGTTTCGGTTTAGTAAAATCTATCATCTCTGAAAACACATTCTTTAACACTGTTAGAACAATTTATCACTTCTAAATAGTATTAAAACATAACTTTTTTATATTTTATACATTAAAATTATCATATACATACAATTTAAATTCTTCCGAGAATCTTAAAATTCCCGGTTATTACATTCACTCCTCCTTATAAAATTTTCATCCTTGAAAATTTAGAACAAGTAGTGGTGCAATTCCCTAATTTCTTCCTTGCACTCCCATATAGCCTCTTCGACGTTGTGATTCTTCCACAAGACTTTGACTAATGGGATCGTCTTATTCCTCAATACTTTTTCTTTACGTGCCAAAATTTGAACGGGCTGCTTTTCATACATTAGATCTTTCTGGATCTGAATTGGTTCATGTTTCAGTGCATGAGATGGATACGATATGTACTTCTACCACATGGATACGTGGAACATGTTGTGAACTGTCGACATCTCTGGAGGTAATGCCAACTTATAGGCAACCTCTCTAATATGTTCGATGATTTCAAATGGTTCAATATATCTTGGACTTAATTTTCTTCTTTTACCGAAATGCATTATTCTTTTCATTGGCGAAACCTTTAAGAATACGAAGTCTCCTTCGTTAAACTCTAGGGATCTTCGTCGTTTATCCATATAGCTCTTCTGTCAGCTTTGTGTAATCTTCATTTGTTGCTGTATCTTTGCTACTACATCTGTTGTTTCTTACATAAAATCCATTTTGTGTAGCTGCTTTTCTTGTAGATCGCACCAATGGATAGGTGATCTACATGTCCTTCCATATAAAGCTTCATAGGGTGCCATTCCTATAGAAGCTTAGTAGCTATTATTGTACAAAAATTCTACCAAAGAAAGTTTTTCATTCTAGTTCCCCAGAAAATCCATTATACATGCATGAAGCATGTCTTCTAATGTCTAGATAGTTCGTTTAGATTGTCCATCCATTTGCAGATGAAAAGTCGTACTAAGATACAATTCCGTTCCCATAGCTTCTTGCACACACTTCCAGAAATTCGAAGTGAATCATGCATCTCGATCTGACACAATAGACTTAGGAACGCTATGTAGCCTAACAATATGGGCTACATAGAGGCTTGCTAACTTTTCCAGTGAAAAAGTTATTTTCACTGCTATAAATCGCTCCATTTTTGTTAGTCTATCGACGATAACCTAAATGGTGTCATATATTCCTATTTCCACTAGAATTACAATTTCAAATCCTGGTACATTTTGCTGACTCCGAGTGCACTGAATATGGCATCTCATGAGCTTCTGCCATAATTCGCCTCCTTAATTCTTCATCATCGAGAACATGAATTCTTCCCTGATGCAGGATTAGTCCATCCTTGGAAATCCTTTCCCAAAGACTTGCTAGATTTTGATCTTGTTTTTAAGCCTCTCTAATGTCCTCGAATAACGATGACTCTAATTAAAGTACAGCCAATTTTTCAGATATCAACTCTAACTTCAATGAGTTGATCTCCTTCTGCAACGGCTTTGGGAGATTTTCTATTGATAGTTGGTGCGAGACAGTAGATTTTCTACTTAATGCATCCACATTGCGATTGCCTTTTCCGGGATGGTAGATGATCTCATAATCATAATCCTTTACTAACTCCAACCATCTTCTTTGCCGCATGTTCAGCTCCTTTTACGTGAAGAAGTACTTGAAGCTTTGATGATCAGTGTAGATCTGACACTGAACTCTATATAGATAGTGTTGCTAGATTTTAAGTGTTAATACTACTGTAGTAAGTTCCAGATCGTGTGCGGGGTAATTTTTCTCGTGATCCTTTAATCGGCATGAAGCATACGCTATCACCTTGTTGTTTTACATCAGGACTACTCCTAATCCCATTTTCGGTGTGTCGCTATATATCACGAACGTCTCCCCTTCAGTAGGAAGCGTAAAGATTGGTGTGCTCATTAGTCACTTCTTCAACTCTCGGAAGCTTCTTTCGCATTTATCAGTCACTCGTACTTCCTCTCTTTATGCGTAAGAGCCGTGAGAGGTGCAGCGAGTCATGTGAATCCCTCTATGAACCTCCTATAATAGCCAGCTAAACTTAAGAAACTCTGTATCTTGGTTACATTCCTAGGTGTAGGCCATTCATTGATCGCCTCCACTTTGACAGGATCCACGGTGATTCCTTCTTTGGAGACTACATGTCGGAGGAAATGTACTTTGTCTAGTCAAAATTCATATTTAGAGAATTTTGGGTAGAGTTGATGCTCTCTTATCATTTGAAGAATGATCCTCAGGTGTTCCTCATGCTCCTCACGAGTCGTCGAATATATAAGTATGTCATCTATAAATACAATGACAAACTTATCTAAGAATTCCTTGAAGACTCTGTTCATCAAACCCACGAATGCAGCTGGAGCATTAGTTAACCCAAACGGCATCACAAGAAATTTATAATGACCGTAACGAGTCCTGAACACTGTTTTCGGGATATCGCTCTCCTTGATCCGCAGCTGACGATATCCTGATCGCAGATTGATCTTGGAGAATATTGTGCCTTTGAGTTAATCAAACAAGTCATCAATTCTAGATAAAAGATACCTATTCTTGACAGTGACCTTGTTCAACTCCCGATAATCGATACACATGTGGAACGTTCTATCCTTCTTATTGACGAACAACACTGGAGCACCCTATAGGGAATAGCTCAGACGTATGAATCCTTTGTCAAAAAGCTCTTTTAATTACATTTGTAACTTCTTCAGCTCCGTCAGTGCCATTCGGTACGGCGCTTTTGAAATAGGTGCCGTTCCTGGCATCAATTAATCTCAAAAGAGATCTCTTGCTTTGGTGGTAATCCAGGTAATTCTTGGGGAAAAACGTCGAGAAAATCATTGACGATTGAAATGTCTCCTGGTTGAAGCTTCTGCTCTTCAGTCACGTTCACTATGTACACTAAGTATCCAGCACAGCCACTAGACATTAGCCTTCTTACTCTCATCGAGTTGATAATCATCTTCCTCGATTTGTGTGACAAGTCGACATATTCGAAACTATCTTCCTGATCGGGTCAGAATACAATCTTTCGGTCCTGGTAATCAATCGTGGCTTGATATTTTCCTAGAAAATTCATTCCTAGGATTATGTCGTAATCAGCTAGTTTCATCACAATTAGTTCCATATATAACTCCCTATCTGCCACAATTATTAGTACATGAGGTAACTAGTAATTAGACAACAACATTTGGCCTGAGGGTAGAGCCGTTCTAAACATCTTACCCATGCTATTCTTAGGATATCCTATTCTATTCGCATGAAATAAATAAATGCATAGCTCTAGAATCAAATAAAACAAACGTCAAATGATTAGCGATAGAAAGCTGACCTGTCACTACATTGGACGTCCCAGCTTCCGCATCCTCTTTTGTGTATGTCATGACTCGAGCAACTACACGAGGCATGCGTTCTAGTCTTTCTCATGTCGCCAAAGGCCCTTCAATTTTAACTTGTAGTGCATAAGTTTGGGGACGTTGCTGCTGTGGCTGAAACGTACCCTGTACATTTTGCCAATTTTTGGGGCAGTTTTGGCAAAATGGTCGTCTTTTCTGCATTAAAAACTGACATTTGGGGCATATTTGCATCAGCTTGAGTGTCTATTTCCGCACATTACGCAGTCGCGAACCATAGATCTAGTGTTATTATTCAGCCTCCATTGCTGATTCTGGTTATTTTGATTTTGATTCCTAGCAAAATTTCCTTTTCTTTTGCCTTAAGACTGTTGGCCTGGAGTGTTTAACTATCCAGCCTTAACATTTTGATTCTGCTTGCTACCTTGACCAATCTAGGTTCTTGCTTGAGTAGCTTTAGCTAAGACTTTTTCCTTCTTCTTGACATCCCGGATTTTCTCTTTCTCTTCTCTTTGTCAATCTAAATGGTACTTGGCTCTCAGGGCTCGACTGACACAATCAGCTACTGTAGTGGGTGGCGTTAATCTACTGTCTACCAATGCCAAGATGTCGAGTCAAAACACCCCGAGCATCTTTTTTATTTTCTCCTTCTCAGTAGGGATGACGTATGGACATAGTCGGGACAGTTAATCAAATTTCTGACAAACTTCGCTCAATGTCATGTTCCACTACTTCAATTCTGCAAACTCCCTCTGTTGAGGTCATAGTAGCGCAGGGTCATAATACTTCTAATTAAATTCTTCTAAGAATTCTGTCCATATCATCATGGCTACATTTCTTCTCAATTTGATGGTGTCCCACCAAAACCTTGCATCCTTCCTCAGCATAAAGGATGCATACATGACCTTCTCTTATTCCGTTAGCTCCATGAATTTCAGGATCATTTGAATCGAGGAAAGCCACTCTTCTACTTCTAAAGGGTTTGTAGAGCCCTCAAATTCCCGCAGTTTCATTCATTGAAATCATTCGTACAATAGCTCTTGATTTACTCGGGGTCGAGATTAGGGTTCAAGTACCACCTTCGACATAGCAGGTGGCACTGCTTGTTCAGTTGCAGCCATTTGTAAGGTTTGGCCTTCATCTTAGCCTTGCCGCTGTTCCATTTGCTCTAAATGTTACCTTAGCTCAGCATTCTCCTTCATCTGAGCTTCTGTAAGGGCTTGTAATTCATCAACCCTTTCTGAAAGGACAGGATGCCCTCGCATATTTCTTTGATTTTACATATTCACCATCTTTTCTATTTCTTATAGTCGCATGAAAAT
The DNA here is from genome assembly GCA_035233585.1 of Antiaris toxicaria. Classification (NCBI taxonomy): domain Eukaryota; kingdom Viridiplantae; phylum Streptophyta; class Magnoliopsida; order Rosales; family Moraceae; genus Antiaris; species Antiaris toxicaria. The sequence continues at coordinate 29,362,702 of CP141157.1, forward strand.
CAATCATTAGATTTTCAACAAATATGTTTTTTACTATATAAGTAAAAATAGATTTGAAACATCATATAATTTTAACATCTCATCATTTTAACATATCATAATTTCATAACATATCATTTCACAACATTTATGTACATATCAACTTTAAGGCCGTTTTCTCAAAATAGCCTTTTAACACAGTCATACATGTAGATATACAGATATATACATTTATACATCTTTATATGTTTTTACATCTAATACTCTGGTTGATCCGGAATTATCAGAAATTCTTTCGGATCTTCCTCATTTTCATCCGAACCATTCCCAGTTTCAGATGGTGTTCCCAATAGGGGACTCATCTCATTACATCGCCTAGATGGGCCAGTCTCATGGTCATTGGCCATAGGTCGTGCTCCATAAAAACGATCTAACATTGTCTCTTACAATCCTTGTTCACGCCTATTGCACACCATGCGCTCCAACAATATCTCTTCCTTAACTTTAGCTACTGTGACTATAAACTCCCGTAGAGCAAGAGAATATAGTGGGGTTACCCTCTGCCATAGATCTATCGTAAGCCCCTTCTAAAATATGTTACAAAAATCCTCATCAGTGAGGTTGGATAGGGGACATCTCCTTACGATATTCTCCTCGAATCGTACTGCATAAATAAAGACTGTCACTAAGCAGCATCTATAGTCTCTCTGCATGGAGAATAAAATTTTTAATATCCATGTATCTTGGTAAGGTAGGTGGCGGTGTCGCTATCCTGCTCTCCAGAGGGTCTGGAACTAGTGCCGGGCTCTTAGGCAGAAACTACTATGTCATAATATGCCTAAACTCAGCCCAGTCAAGCCCTAGCAGTATGTTGTGGTCATAATACTCCCAGAACATCGGTGCGTCTCCTTGGAATGTGCCGACTGCCAACATGATTTAGCAGTCCTCGTCAATGTCACATTGACGCATGATCATCTCCACGGCGTGTAGCCAATCTCTCGTAGCAATCCCCTGTTGACCTCCCTTAAAAGTGGGTGGACAACTAGTTCAGAATGCATGTACAGCTCTAGCTGATACCCTCACTCCTACCTGTGGCCACCCTCCGACAACTGGGATATCTATCTCGACTGATGGATTAAGTACTGGTCAAGGAGGTGGTGCTCGGATCGGCAACGATACCTTAGCCCATGGCGCTGGTAGCTCAAGCATCGGCTGTCAATGTACTGGTCGCTGTGTCATATGCAGTCGGACAATAGGTCCTATCCAAACCCTTATGGTTCTGCGTGGTCAATACTGCGGTGGTCTCACATACGATGGTCTCGTCATCGTATGTCCTACACAAAGATATATAACATCATGTAAACAAATAGCTAACTATCTTAAAGGAAACTAACTTACTTAGATTAATAAGCAGGCCGTGCTTTATACTAGTAGGGATATGGTCAACTGCTCTAATACCAACCTGTGGCAACCCCAACTTTGGCCACGCAAAACTATTACAATCAAACTCTGTAGTTGATTGAAACAACCCGTGAGCCTCATTGAGTTGCCAAAAAATTTGTTTCATTTTTAAACCTTCGTAATTTTGGAGCCTTTTTTAAAAAAAAAAGTACTTTTCTTGTATGAAAGCCATGTAAAACTTTAAAACTATACTTTAGTCATCCTTTGTAATACAACATAATTTACATAATTACATTGTTTCAACTCTGTATCTTAAAATATATTTTCTTCAAATTTTCTCTTTCAAAGCTTAGTGGAAGACTGGTAACAGAACTACAATCCATAGTGGAATTCCTTATCCCATTGGCACCTCATATCCTGCAGTCATCCAGCATAATCTACTAGACAGGTTTCTTACCTGTAATATGAACATATTGGCGAGCTAATAGGCTCAATAAGTTCAAATATAAATACTAGGAATCATGTAGATTCAAAGACATAAATAAAAAATTTTCTATGAATAGTATTATTTATTCATGGATAGTAACTTTGACGTTGACTGGATACTATTCATGTCAACTTTGATCAAGTACACTATACGTAAAGTTATGGCCTCTTATGCTCGGTTATGCTCTTTTATGGCTTTCATTTCAGTTTTTGGTCATTATCTTATTTATGTTCTGATTTTGGGCCCGTAGTGGCTATACCGATGGTACGCATTACTGGGAGGGACCTAGGGAGCGATCCGCTTGCCAATCCTCCATAGTCTATTAAGCCCTTGGCTTATCCTCATAGGATCTGTAAATTATCTTTATCTGTCTCTATAGGCCGGTACGTCAAAAGTGGTTTTATTACCATCTTTCTTATAGTTTCAACCGGATGGCATTTATTACCCCATGGTCAGAAACTCTTAATGCCCATAGGTCTTTTCACATTCTTTTATTTATGTGTGTTTTAAATTTAGTCACACTCTAGTGCTGTAGCACCTCTTTCCATGGTGTACTCATAGTACACATCTCAGACTTATCATTTCATTAGGTAAGTTAGTTTAACTACACCTTAGTGCCCGTAGGACTTTTCACCTAATGTACAAATAGTACATAATTAAATATCATAATATTTCATGTTACAGATAATTAAATGTCTAAACTTATCAGTATTCAACTAACATTGTCTTCCCAATATCCTAAGACGTACTCTCGTCCCGTCTAAATTGGGTTCCTATACAGAAATAATCCACGATTATTTTCAATATAAATTTAAGGTTTAAATCGCAACTAAAGTATAAAAATTCCATGTTCAAACCCCCAATGATGGATCCTAGGATTTAACTTTTCATTTTCAGCTTTATCGTAAAATTCTTGTCAAAATTACTATTTTACTCCTGATATGGTTTCTCACTTTAAACCGATATTTTGTTGGTTTATAACCTAAATTTGGTCCTTAGAAATTTATTTTAACTATTCTAAGGCACTCATGGTCTTTTCTGAGCCTTTCAGAAATTTTTGGTCAAAATGACCATTTTGCCCCTGACGGGTCACGAGACCGTAACGTTTCCACTCTATCATTTTTCTAGGATTTTCTAAGCCTAACTATCATAAAATAATATTTCTTAGATTTCAATATATTTCTACAGCATTAATTGCTGCAAAATCAGAGACTATTCCTTATCCGACCCTCGGGTAGCACTATTCTAACACCTAGGGTCGTTTCTCACTTTTCTAATGTTTCGGAGTCTCAAATGGGTATTTCACTACTCCTGAAATGTTTATTATCCTATTCCCTAGCCTTGGTTCCCGAGGAGCTTGGGTTTTCCATCCCGTCTATAAACTTACCCATCATTTCCTAAAATACCCTTAATGTTATTTTTTTTCCCGTTCTCAGTATTTTAGATATTAGAAGGTCATTTCACTATTCATCTAGGGTTCATTCTCCCATTTCTGACTCTAATATACCGAGGGGTCTCGGTTTTTATTTTCGAGTATATTTTTATCCCTCATTTCCTGAAATGCCCTTTATGCTGTTTTTAAAATTTTGGTAGCATTTCTGCTTAGATTTTAGGTTTTCCCGGTGTTAGGTACGACTCAGAACCTTAATACCTGTCACGTACTATACCAAAGGCTTATTTTAGACAAAAGTACCAAACTTTTTATGTAAAATTTTCCACATGATCAATCATTCAATCTAACACATAAATTTCATCATTTTTCCTTAATATAGGCCACGGTTTCCATATGTAAATCAACACTAAAATTTTTCACCAGAAATACATTTTATCATACTTCAATATCAAGGTTCTTAATGTACATTTCCACATCAAAACCTAATGAACTTTCATTCCAAACCCTTGCTTTCAAGCCACGGTTTTCATGTCCAATAACCCTAGATAAAATTTCTTGTTCTTAGGGTTATTTTATCAAATTTTTTAACACAATTTCCATCACAATATGTTCCATATACCAACATTGTTTCTAACACCATATACACGGTTTTCCTTAGGGAAAAAACTAACAAAATTTCAGTTTAGGTTCTAGTGCATGGTTTTATTTTTCCATGTCCACCATAACTTAACCACACTAATATCACATTCTTTTTCACAAAAAAACTCATTCCTTCACACCAAGGAAAGCCACGGATTTTGCATGAAACCAAGCATGAATATTGCTTATTCCAAGCTTCTAAAACACACTTCATTCATAACACTAACCAATCAAACCAAAACACAAAGTTTGCACTCAAAATTTTTATCATTTTCCCCCCAATATGGCATGGATTTTACAAGAAAATCACAAGGAAAATCAAGCAAAATGAAGGCTCACTTTGAGAGCTTGATCACTTGATACTTGGGAATGTTTTGATGCAAGTTTAGTGAAGAATTTTGCAAAAATTTTGGCTTAGAAGGGGGTGGGAACTCACGGCTTCAAATGGACAGAATGTGGCCAGTTTTTTCTGATTTTCCATGGCTATTTTCACTTGTATTTATAGGTAAAAGAAAGAGGGACTAAGTTGCAAATTTTTCAAACAATTTGGCAACACTTTAGGGACTTTTTGACAAACTTTTTTAGGGACTAAAATGCAACTTTTTGACTGATTTTCTAGCCTTCCACCGACTCCAAAACAGCCCTAAAATTCTAAATTTTTGCCAAATTTTTCTTTTAAATTTTGGCTTGATCTTGACCCTTGATTCAAGGTTACTTTAAATCCTAGCCATTTGATATACCAACCACCTTAATTACACATGAATTCCTCATTTATTGCATCATTTATTGATGTCATCAATGACATCACCTAATTAATTCAACATATTAATTCGTGATCAAAGTTTGACCAAAAGTCAAACCGAACGAAAATCTACCGAAATCACATAGGCGAGTTTCTGACGCCTCCTATGTGATCGGTTTGCCTTATTTCGTTTCCATTTGACCAAAAATCACTACCATAAATTTTTCATCTTTTAGTGCATTCGGTGCACCTTCTAGGGTTTTTTACTCCGATTTGGGGCCGTTTCGATTAGGGATAATTTTCCATTTCCGAAAACACACTCTTCAATACTGTTAGAACATTTTATCGCATTCTAAATAGTATTAAAACATAACTTTTTCATATTTTATACATTAAAATTATCATATACATATAATTTCAATTCTTTCGAGAATCTTAAAATTCCTAATTATCACAATTGTGATCATTGATTATGGTCAAGTTGTCATATGATTGCATATGGAACATATTCTCGATTAAATAATTTGAACTTTTGTATTTATTGCTTAAATTAACCTTTCTCATCCTAGTAGGTGTTTGGCAACAGCGTTTAATTCACATTGCATTTAAATGCAATGTATTTTTTACCCAAATACAAAAATATTTTAAATACCAATCACATCACATTTTAAATCCAATCAGTCACAATTCATTATTTTACTTTTTCTATTACTTTTATTAATTACATCATATATTCTTTTTTTCTTTTCATTTTTCCTCTCTACATTTACCATCATATCACATATTCATTATTAAAATATAATTTAAATACTTTTCACTCAAACACACATTGCATTCAAATGCAATGCTAATATTTTTTCTCTAAACACAAATTACATTTGATGCATTGTATTTAAATATAATGCAAACGCAATGCATTTATCAAACAAAGCCTTAGTGTTTTCATTGTATTAAATCTAGAGAGTTTGTTTTATATTGTTTAATTAAGAATGGAATTAGGTAAAGAGGTTGTTTTGCCTAACGACAAGACAAAGAAAAGTTGGGGTAGCAAGGCTTATAGTTTTCTACAGTTAATGGTTTCAATAGAAAATAGGAAATAATATCCTGATTAACTATTTATCATTTTTTAATGGTGCAGATTGATCCTTTCACTAAGCTTTCTCATCATTTGTTCTCTTTTTAAAGTTATTTACATTTTGTTATCCTTATTTCCTTTATTAGCGTAATTCATAAAACCACATTTTACATTCTTTTCTTTTAGTTTATTTATAGTCTTAATTATTTAGTGTCCTTAAGTTTAAAGTCAATAATAAATTAGTTCGATATAAAATCCTTACTTATACTATACTCACAAATGACTACAACCACAGTATGGTCAATTTGGCATCCTTTCCGGAACATACAATCAGCTAGGATCACTATTGCTATAATTCTAGACCTTTATCCGAATTCGGAGTTTCTAAAACAAGAAATTCTCAAGTCGAGATTTGGTCGACACCCACTCAGAGTGTTTACTGGATATTGCCCACTTGAGCAGGCTTGTTCGTATCTCTATTCTTTGCAGTTTAGGGACCTAGAAAAAAAAATCTGGTCAACCTAGGCTAACTGGTCTAGATTTCTACCCCTTTGTGGTCTAGAACATGTTGGTCCGGGAACTAATGGGTAGTGGTCAGCTTGAGCAAGCTTGTTGGAATTCCCATCCCCTTGTGGTCTATAGACTTAAGGGATATTTGTGGTTTCGGTGGGCTAAAGCCCATTAGACACCTAGTCGTAATGGGAAGGAGCTTGATCAAACACTTGGTCTTGGGTTACCATAATGGACCATAGGTTGGTCGGACTTTGACCTTGCCATCTAGGGCCTTAATTACTTCAATTTTTAGAATTTTGGACATTGTGTGGTGGTAAATTTTATTCATCACTTTTATATAACATTCCCTTCTCTTTAGAGGTTTGATTTCATCAATTTTTTACGTTATAGACATTATTGGCTTGAGTACATTGACACTAAGTTCTCTTGGGATAACATCATATGCCAAGTAATTGTTAACTACTAAGAATTCAACTGAGTGAGAGGCCTTCTCAAGCCCATTTCCAATAATGATTGGTAGCTAAATCAACTAGGCTGGTTAAACATGTTTACCAATAAACTTGTAAGAAGAGTTCAATATGAGAGCTAGAATAGATTCCCCCACCTTCAACTTGGTGAATGCATCCACAAAAGGGATATCCACTGAGCCCATAATTTCAACTAGCATCCTTATGTTGATCAGAGCATCCTTGTGTTATTGAAGGAGCTTGCTTACTTTATCATTGGCATAAGTGCTTAGAGCACTATCTTGGAGGGAGATCTTGGTGATATGCTTAGTCATGTTGGCGAACTCTTATTAGGTAACTTGCAATGCGTGCTAGGCATAGTTAAGCTTCTCTGTTAGTAGTCTTGCCACCTCCATTAGTGGCTGATAATGGTTGGTGTTAGTTGGCTTGGTTTTCTAGGTTGGCATAATTGCCACTGTTTGCATAATGGGATGCAAACTTTTGTCTCATGTCTTATGTGCTTATGAAAGTAGATTGGAAAAAAAAGAAAATTATGCATAGTAAAATTTTAAATTTTTTTTAAAAGATCGTTAGAACTTATATTGTCATATACAATTGATTTATTAACAAATAAATATACCTTTCAGAGAAAATCCCTTGAATACCGACGTCAACGTCAAAAACACAAGAGGACAACACTAGGAAGGGCTTCAACCAACTAACATTTTCCGCTATTCTCCAATTCCAAGATGTTGAGTGTGTGGGCACCTGTTTCCTCGATTAATACTCAGTACGACTTGTCTCTTTTTGACCACCTAGATCTCTAAGAACTTGTTGTAACGTGATTTGTGCAACAATAAGCTGCTTACCTAAGAGTCTATGATCTCAAGAAAACATAAGTGGAAAAATCCCTATTCATAATATTGCATGAAGTGACTTTTTGAATTTTGAATTAGACCAAGAAGAGATTTTTCTCTCTCTATTAAACCTTAAAACCGATTCTCTCTTAGGCCCAAAGCTTGGAAAAATTTGGCCATACTAGGGAGAGGAGAATTCAAAATTCAAACAGGATTGAAACAAGATTTTTCTTTTCCTTTATCCACACAAAAACCAATTCTTCCTTGGGAGAAAACCCACAAAAATTCAGCCATGCTTGTGTGAAGAGATTCAAAATTTAAATAGGATTCAAACAATATTTTTCTTTCTCTTTTATCCACAAAAATTGACTTTATCCACAAGGAAAAATCCTAAACAAAATTTGGCTTCTATGAATAAATGTGATTCAAAATTTAATTCAAATTTCACACTCTACAAATCTTTAAATTTTATCTTCATGGATAATTTTCCACAACTTTAATTCAAATTCAAATAAAATCATAGTAACTTTATTTGAAATTCAAATAATTGTGCAATCTTTTATCTAAAACAAAATTTAAATTCAAATAAGGAGAAAATCTTGTCTTCCATCCTTAACCATTATGGACGCCACTTATGATCGTGCAGGGACAAGGTTTTATCCAATTCAAATTTAAATAGGACAATCTTTTAAATTTTAATAATTAATTTTAATACATGATTTTCAAAATTCAAATTAATCACATATTTAAATTTTAAATTCAAATACAATTAATTTAAATTTCAAATCTTATCTTCCAAAAATAAATATTAATTAAATATTTATCCCATTTATTGAATAATCATTCTACATTACCTTTTGATCACGCTATCTTAAAGATCTATTATGCACCTGATAAGAAAATAATTATCCACCATATATAGATAATAAGTCATTTGACAAGCAAATGACCCAAGGCCTTGTTTATTCTCACCAACCTAGTATAATGTCATTAAGAGGATAACCTTAACTCTACATAAGAGCTATGATTCCTTATCTGTAAGCAATCCCTCCATTATATATGTATTGTGTACCTAATGAACTGGTTCATTAGCTTACTACCTTTAAGATGCCCTGGTCTTTGGAACATCAAAGCACACTAGCCACATACATAGAGCTAATCACTAACTCAGATTAAAGTTATTACATAATGAACGTCAAAAGCAGATTGATTCACTCATAGTAGACTACACAAATTAATAATGCTTTAGTCCTAATTCAATATGTCACCACCAAACAATATATCTATGTCTCTACTTGGGAGTCAAAACTCTAGACAATCAAGACAAACCACCCTTCCAATTGGCTTTAGACAACATAATAGTCTTAACATGAGTTAGATACTCACTCTAAACCTATAGACTACGAATAATAGATTTAGACTACTTACTCTAGAACATCGTCTTCTCATATATAAAAGATCATTGTATGCAACATTCTAATAGTTTAACACAAGCAGCCAATGAGCTATATTTGCTTATATTTATTTTAACATGTAAATTCATTAAGGACTTATAGCAATGTAATGAATAACCTCTAAAATATTTATTAATCAGTTCAAAAATAAATGAAATATATTGAAATGTCTTTCCCGGTTATAGCACACTTAATAAGTAGCAGTGCTTATTCTTGTTCCTCTTAATCTACCTTGATAGGGAAGGATCTTTTAAGAGTTTCCGTTAAGGATTTGGTTTAGGATCAAGGGCTATTCCATGGAATCAACCTACAAAAACCCTGGACACCACCCGACATTACAAGAGCCATTCTTGACTAGTAGGTTAGTCGGGTCAAAGGCATCTTTTTCTTTCTCGGTCTTCCTGAACAGCATGTAGCATTTCCTAGGAAATCGCATTTCATCCCTTAATGTACTTTTCAGCTTCCACATTCTATACCACTACCGAGCAACTTTGGTCAATGTGAGCTTGGTAATTTTACAAGTGCTCGTTAGCATCTGTCTAGCCATCTTGAGACGTAATGGTTAGCATTTTGAACTCGATGTGAATAGGGGATCAATTGCTCTAACTTGCTCTTGCCTATATACTTAGCTAAGTAAGAGATTGAGTTATTGCTGGAGCAGGTCTAGCTTGTTTTTGTCATCTACCTAGATTGGTTGATTGATCTTGGACTTTGGTAGCTGGCCAACTAGGCACTCGTAGGGTAGGTAGTTGTGCCAAGCAGTATGGTGCTTTAATTAGTCAAAGATTAAGGTCCTTGCCTTAGAGGCGACCACATTGCCTTTTTAGCATTCGACTCGAACATAATGGCCTTAAGCTTGTAGCAGGGTTAGCAATTGCACTGAACAGTAGTTTGCTTTAACTGGTCTAAGGTTCGAATCCTCCTTTTGAGAAAAAACACATGGTATTCTCAACACTCATTCCGAGCATATTGAATGCGAGTTTGTACTAAGGCAAATTGATGTATCAAGTAGCTGGGTGCTCTAACCATTCAAAGATAGAGGTCCTCGCCCTGGGAATGACCATATTGTCTTTTTAGTGCTTGTCTCGAGCACAATAACCTAGTCTTCAAGCTTGTAACAGGATATTGTTATCTCATCTTATTCGCCTTGGTCCACGACCTAGTTTTTTGGCTAGCATGATTTGCCAAACAATAATGACCTTTCCTTTTGTACTCCTCAACATCTAGGTGATTCCTTGAATCAAGGTCCCAAATAGCATGATCCTCCTTATTCATGATCCTTCAATGGGGGCTCCTTGAATGTTTCACCAAATGTTGTTCCTTTACTAGTGTAGAGTCCTCGACCTCTTCTATGTTGAATGTTATGAACACCAGGCTAGATCTCTCGAACAATGTCCACTAGGATGCGAACCATCTAGGTCATTTTCTAGATGTTCCTTATGAGGATTTTACTTAGGTATGCCTTTTTAGCCTTTTTCCTCCAAGTTGTCTTTAGGGTCACCAACTAGTGGTGTATGAACCCATAGGTCTAAGAAGCTCTTGGGGTTCCTAATTAGTGGTCTAAGAAGCATCCTATTCCTCCATCTAAATAGTAAGGTTGAGTGGGAGGAAAAGGAAAGAATAAAAGAATATAAAATGGTGATGAGTGGTTGATGTTGCTATAAAAGCAAGTTACCTTTTTTTTAGTGCCAAAATGTTGATGCTAAAAGTTGACTGTGCATGGTGGTTAGACTTATCCTCTGCCCATAAAACTACAAGGAAAAAGAGAATAATTTCGATAGGGTGTGCCAAAGGCACTTTAACGCTTAAGTCAATATAGTGGGTCAAGAGGTTTGGATTGAAGCATAGTATGTGATAGATTAAAAGTTTGTACCTTAGGAAGTGAGATAATCCTCTATTTATATATGTTTCTAACAAGTTTGGGTTTGTTGGGTAGTTTTGATGGGTTAACCCTGTTTGGTCCCTATTGGGCTCATGGCACAAGCCCTACTACTTAGGTAGTTTTTTGGGGGGGGGGGGGACACAAAAGTGTGTACTGGTGTACGTACTATCATCGATATTAGTTTCAAATAGTGGAGTAGATGTCATGTGGATTAATCATTTTAAGCACTGGTTAGAAATTGACTCTGGTTGGACCTAGCCTATTCTAGTTTGCATTGCCTAGTATGGTATCCGTACAGCTATGGTGAGTATGATCTAGAGTGGTATTAGTCAACTGGTCCAGTAGTCAACTACTCCCAACTGGTTTGGTGGTCCTATTCTCCTAGTCGGAATAGTTTTTCACTGTCTCTATAGGGTGTTACAACTACAATGCTTTGAGCCCAATAATTATAGTTCAGTGGCCCGACCTACTTGTCAAAAAGTGTCGGTGCTTTGGTGTAGTATGTTGACCAGCGCACTTGGGTGCATCAAGCATGGGTTAGCCACATGTCGAGTAAACCACCAACATTAGTCCCCCCAGCACTCTTAGTCTGGTATTTTCTTATTAGCTTCTAGGTGGTCGAACTGGTGTAGGTAATAGGTTGGCAAGGCATGTCAATCATTCTTACGTAGCGTATTGACTAATCTTGAGAGTGCGCCGACCACCATTGGGAAGTATGCCAAGCATACCATCAACAACATGGAAACCACGTGGCAATTGATGTGGTACCAACCACATGGCTGCCATGTGGCATGTAAGGAAAATGGTCGAAACCCCCTTATTCACTTTTTTAAAGAATGTTATAGATAAAAAGGGTGTACAAGCAATAATTTCAATTTAAAATTCAATTAGTGGGTGGTTTAAAGTAAAGTGAGAAATGTAGATTAGCATGGCAAGAGACTTCCTCTTTACTTAATTTGTTTAAAGTTTAATAAAGGATATATGGATAATTTATGAAGAAAAAAAAAAGGTAAAATAACATGATACAATGCATGATTTTAAAATAGCAAAATCTAAAATATTGTTACTAAATATGATAATTAAGATAAATAGTAAGATAAAAACCAAAAATACCTGTGAGTCTTTCTTCTACCTAAGTCCATATCTTCTCTCTCTCCCGTCTGTTTATTTATCTGTCTCTCTTTCCCCTCGATTAAAGATCACAATAACGACGGTGACAACATGAACCGAGATCATGCCGACATTGTGATCTTCAACATCAAGGTCATGGCGGATTTTGCCATGGAGATTGAGGTCTGAAAGAGGTCACGATCCCAACATCGCTATTGTCAATGTCATAAGCATGAGGAAGTAAGAGTCCTTTATTTTGTGCATCTGTTCATTGCACAATAATTGCTAGGAAAATCGCATGCCTTGCAACAATCGAGATGAAAATCATCGACAAAATCGTGACCATCCATCCTCGGTTTTTATCGATATCGAATTTCTGGCCTCCATGCGGTGTTATTCCTAACGGTCGTTAGTCTCTTTGTCTTCTTCAGCAAAGCTTTATGGGTTATGGGTTTAGGGAGTGGATTTCTAATTACTAATAAAATCTATATTTATTATTAATTATTAATAAATCAATAACTTCAAAAAAAAAAAGAAAAAATGGTAAATAAATTTATTTTGAAATACTGGATTCAATATTTACAAAGGAAAAATATTATCTCCAAATAATTGATTTACTATTGACAAAGGAAGAAGTAGTAAATAAATTTATTTTCAAATAATATATATACTACGTAAATAGTGTACTTACTGGAAAATCTGATATATATCATTTTATTAAGTAAATTCAATTATTTACTACCAAATTTAGTATTTATTTTATTTTAAATATTATCTATTTATTAAGTATTTCAAAATATTTACTACTAAATTTTAGTATGTACTATTAATTTAAATTGTTTTAAAAATTATCAATTTATTAAGTAAATCAAAAGTATTTACTATTAAATCTCATCAATATTTACGTTGCTTTACGAATTATTGATTTTCAAGGTAAATTAAAATATTTACTAATAAATCTTAGACTTTTCTAATATTTTACGATGTCTTAAAAATTATAGTAAATCAAATATTTACTAGTAAATACTAAACAAATCTTGTATTTACCAGTACTTACATTGTATTTAGTATTATGAATTTTTCAACTAAATAAAAAAATTTACTAATAAATTAAGTATTTACTAATAAATATATATTAATAATTTGAATATTTACCAATTTTACTAATTTTTTTATATCTAATATTAATGTTTACTAATAAATACTTATTAGCATTATAAGTAAGATATTTAGTAGCTAATATTATTAGCTAATAAATATTAATGTATTTAGCATTATAATTTAAATCCGTTATTTACCTTTTCATAATTTGAGATATTTACTAAAAAAAAAAAATCTAACATTTACATTCATGATAAATTATAAAAATATATATTATTTTATTATTTACCATAAATCTCTCAAAGCCAAATAATTTCAAATAAACCAAAACACAATTTCCATAATTCAAACCTAACCCTAATTACTCATCACTAAATTGCCGCCGTCGAAGAAAACGACAGCTCTGACACCGAAATTGACGACTATGCTTGTAGGCCTGCAAAAAGAAAAAAGAACAAAACACCATCACAAACGCACTAATTACGATTAACCTTTTCTATCGTCAATCTTCCGAGCTATTCTTTTGTTATAGAATCAACCAGTATGTCGAACCATTTGATCTTCTTGGACGTTATGACTTTCATAATTCTAAAGATGAGAGTTTAGAGAGTTCCATTGGAGGCCAAAAACGATATCAACCTTGGAAGATACATCTAATAAGGTTCCTTTTAAAGCACTGAGGTTCAATGTGCCAGAAGGGGAAAATTCTCTTACTATCCTTAGCTAGTCTGCGCCCACTCCAAAGTTACTTAAATTAACACATTATGTATATATCACTAACATTCACTAAATGAAGTTGTGGATTCCATGTTATGAAATAGTTTCCCATCAATTCATGGCACCGACTTGCCGTACCAGATAGTTGTTCTTGACAGTAGCCGCCCTCACCCGCAGGCTTGCACATCTTCTAGTGGAGGTTGTAGATTGTTATGTATTCTCACCATCATGTGTCTTTCATAACTGTCACTGCTAGTTAATGGGAGGTTGGAGGTTCCAGCCTTGCTTCTAGCACCAATTGGTAAGACATTGAAAATTCTTCTAATAAGATATATGGAGTCTAGATCATTGTTAAAGCATTATTTTTAGGTTGAAAAAAAGTTGTTTTGGAAAATGTGTTTAGGAGAAAAAAACTGTTTGGAGTGAAAAAATAAAAAATTTTAAAAATTCAAAAAAAATCAATATTGATATTATTTTGTTCCTCTCAAAATTCTATGTAATTTAAAAAAAAATTATCTCATCTGAACTTGTATACACAAAGTTATGAACTTTTAAAATTTGGAGTTTACTGTAGCATTTTGGAGATATAAATAATAAAAAATTATAAAATTTTGAAAAAAAAAAAAAATTAGATGTCTTCAAAACAGATTTCAAATACCCCTTCACGTAAGTAGAAAACAATAGTAGAGAACAATCAAACGGGAGGCTGCAATTGACTATAAATGATGGGGTTTCTAGAGACTGAATCTTTATTTATAGTGTACTAAAGATTACTCTTTACAATATTCCAGTTTGTATTTAAGTTTGAGTGATCATAGAAATTTTTCACAAGATGGATTTTTTTTTTTTTTTTTTTTTTGTGAAGGATGTGGTTTTTCTCATACTTTAGAGTTTTTTTTTTATAAATTCTTATTTTGTTATAATTATTGTTATTTTCTAATTTATTTTTCTATTATTTTTTAATATTTCTACTAAAAGCAGGTTCATAAAGTTTCGACGATGACGTAGCACTGACACCGTCAAGCAAATTTCGCCAGAAATTCCCTTAATTTTTTTATTTTTTTAGTTTTTAGTTTTTTTTTTTTAATCTACAATTTTACAACCCTATGCATAATTGTGCAGTGGCCCTGAAGTAACTTCTGCGCGAGAGGGCAAATTGTGTTGTGTCCTTGAGGTAACTTCTGAGCCGTCGCTACAAAGACAAGCTAAACACCTCACTTGAAAAGAACAACTGCAAGCAAAACAGACATTGAAAAGGACATGAGGTCTACGGTACTAATTAAAAAAAAAAAAAAAGTAGACCAATTAACGTCGTCTTGTTCATTGTCATTTGTCCCTACAATTCCAAACTTCCTTTTCATCAAAAAAACACAAAGAGATATCAGTTTGAATTTGCAGCGGAAGCTAATGTAGAATGAAGACAGAGACAGAGACAAAGGGTTTGTAAGATGACTTTGCACACCCTTCTATTTCTCTAATGGATCCAATTTCTTTTGGGTTTTGCTTGGCAGCTTTTTCAACTAATTGGCGAGTCAAGTTCTTGTTCATTTCCACTCTAGCTCAGATAGAACGGGAAAATAAAAATAAGTTTTTTGATCCCCTCAGCTCACCCAAACCAAACCTCATAAATATAAGAAACAATATATTATGTATGTATGTATATATATGCTTATAATGGGCCATAAATTTTATTTTATACATATATAAATATATATTTGGATGATAGCTTTTGGACCACAATTGTTGCTCACACACTGCTCCTGAAGTTCAACGTTTTTTAGGGTAATACTAGCCGGTGCTACAAGCAAATTCCAAATTTGTGATTTTTTGAGGTACGTCTCTAAACCTCAAATTATCAAATAAAATTGTATCATCTTATTAAATTTAGGGTAATTGAATTTTTTTTAAAGTCACAATTGTTGCTCACGCCCAACTTTGAAATTCTTTATCGCATTACTTGCCAGTGCTATTAGCAAATTCCGAACTTTGTATTACACTAGGGTACATCTCTAAATGTTAAGTTATATAAGTACGTAAATCTAATTAAATTAGAATAACTGAGGACTTTTAAACATTTTTTCTTTTTTTTTTTTATGATGTGGGCATGCATATGGCTCCTATGTATTAAAAATATATTTTTAAATTTCGAACATTCAAAGCTCGTACATAAACTTCTCCCCTCTCACTCAATGAGTTTTTTAGTAACTTCTTATAAACTTGTTTGTTTACTTTCGTATCTGACAAAAAATTCTCTCTTTTTTTTTCCCTTTTATATCTCTTTCGTATTTGTTGTTACCCACCGTTAAATATTTCTCTCGAAGTTATATTTACAAAGTCATAAAAATTACCAATACCAGTAAGAAAAAAAAAAAAAAAACTAAGAGTGGTTCTATTGACAAATTTCTTTTTACCCTCCACACTGTTCTATCAATTGAATACTTTAATAACAAAAAAGGCTCAAATAATATAACATAAAAACACAATAATTATATATTTAATTATATAAATAAAACTCAAAATGAAAACTTAATTATATTCTTTTTTTTTTTTTACATACACTTATATATTAAATTTCTAAATAAATAGCTTATGAATATTACTATTTTGAAACCAATAATAAAAATCCTAATTTTCACTCTAATTTTTAGGATTGAACAAAAAACCCGATCATCTAACAAACCCACCCAATCTATCTAATTCGATCTTAATTGGGTGGGTTGATTTGTTATATTTAGTTAATTTAGTGGGTAAAAAAAAATTTTAACCCACCCAATAAAGATTGGGTGGGTTGAAAAAATTTCAAAACCCACCCAACCCACCTAATATTCATTCACTTACTATTTTTTCTTTTTTACTAAATGATGTTCACCCGTAAGTGTTGTTTAGATTATTTAAATATATAAAATGCATTACTTGATATTCAATATGGATATAATTTTTGATAATTTTGTAAAAAATACCACTAATTGCTTTAGTATTCTTGTATCTTTTGATGATTCTTATAACTTATATTTATTTTATATTTAACTATTAATGAGATTATATTAGAAATTTTTTTATTTGTACAAAGTCTATGATAGCGTTTATTTTAAAAACTATATCATGAGTTTAATTTCTTTTTTCCCATTAAATTTTTTATTTGTTATTAGATGTTTAGTATCATTTATTATTTTTATTAATAAAATACATAACTCACCCAATCCACCCAACCCAACCCAATATTAATTGGGTAGGTTGATTTTTTATATTGGGTTGATTGGGTGGGTAAAAAAAAATTGTCAACCCACCTAATATTCATTGGGTGAGTTGAAAATTCACAAAAACCTACTCAACCCACCCGATGTTCACCCCTACTAATTTTTATTCTTTAATGATTTGCTCAAAATATTTTGATATATGTTAAATGATGTGATTGATTTTTTTATTATGCACTTTTTACATTGCAGTTATTTTTTATTTTCTTTGTATATGTATTTCTTTTTATGTATTATTCATTGGTATTTTTTCTTTTTTCTTTATTCTTTCTAGTTTAATATGTTTTTGTTCTTTTACATGTGTATATATCATTGTTGTATTGTTATGTGTATATATATACATAGATATATGAATATGTAACTTTTTTTTTTTTGGAAAGTTTTTTTCTTGCAAAATCGTGATTTTAATCTATTATCTATATAAGTTGCTGTTTGCCTTAGTTTTCTTTTTAAAACTTTTTTCCTTGTAAAATTTTTAATTTAACCTACAATAGAACATTAAAATGAAAAAAAAAAAAAAAAGGAGTGAAAAGAAATTTAAAGTAGTAGTGTACTTTTTATTTTATAGTAATTTAGAGTAATTTTAAAAATTAAAGGGGGTGTATATTAAACAAATTTAATTACTTAATCACTTTAAATTTAAGAATGGAGTGTATTTAAAAGGGAGAGATGCATATCATAAATATCACCCAAAGACTGATAATTATGGCCACAGCGGGTAAGGAACAAAAATGTTAATTTTTTGGGAAAAGGAGGTAAATAGGCTAAAAATTTATTTCAACAAAAATTTATAACAGAAAAGAAATAAGTGGTTAGTAAATAGCATTAATTTGGTAATTTATAATTTACATATAATTACAATTCTTAAAATACCCTTTTATTCAAAAAACCCTAAGTTCTAAACTATTTCCCCAATTCTCAGTCTGTGTTTCACGATTTCCATTTCCTTTCGAGAAAATCCTTGAAAAAAAAAAAGCAACGAAATGGGGGATTCCTTTCGAGAAAAAGCCAGGAAAATTTCCTTTCCATAGGTGACTACTTTGTCAACAATTTCACAATCAGGTTCTAAAAAAAAAAAAAAATTCCCCTCCCAATCGCATTATTGCAGCTTCAATTTTAGTCGGTGATTTCTCCATCAGCGATTTGAAAGTCATTTTTAGAAATCCAAAAATCCAAATCTCCAAATTCAAGGGTAATCCTTAAAATAAACATAATTATCAACAATTTTCTTAACATTCTAACATTCCTAAAATCAAATTTCCCATTAATACAAAAAGATTTTCATAAACAAAATTGATCAGATAAAAAAAAATCATCGATTATGGTTCACAGAAATATTTAGGGTTGTCGGTAGTAAATTTAATTTACTAATGTTCTTGACTAACAATTTCTCCAATTCATATACTATATTTTCTTAGTTTAAATCTTTCGTCAGTAGAAAGTCTTCATTTTATTAGATTTTTGTTTGGTCATTTACAGGGTTTACCTAAAAACATATATCTTGAATTGATTTTGCTATGTTATGTTTAAACTATTTTTTGTGGCTGTGTTATTATATTAATTTGTTGTCTAACTTGTTTTACCTTTATTTTATGTCATTCAAGTTAGATTATTTTGATATTTTCATGCCTTAATTCATTTACTGAAATTTTTTTTCATTAAAAGTTCTGTTTTTTTTTTCTCTGACATTTGCATGGTTAGACAAACAGCAAATAGTTTGTCTTATTTTTGCTTTTTTATATTTTATCTACTTAATTTACCCCCTTTTTTGGTTGAGCAAATTATTTTGTTATGTTATTTGATCAATTATATTTACAAAGTTATTGTGTTTATAATCATTTGATCATTTGCTTTATATGATTTTATTATTGTACTTTTATTATGATTTGAATTGTAAATACTAATTACAATAAATCACAATCATTTGATCATTTGCTTTATATGATTTTATTATTGTACTTTTATTATGATTTGAATTGTAAATACTAATTATAATAAATGATTTACAGAACAAAAAATAACAACACCAAAAAAAGAAACTAAATAATCCAGATAAAGCTCAAAAAAACTAAAAATGAAGAACAAGATCATCAGAAAAAAAACACTAACAGACATCAAGAAGGGATGAAGAAAAACAAGATTCCTACAAATAATGGATCAAGAAGCAAGAAAATCAAGGATAAATCAGAAAAGAAATACAACATTGATTAAATTATGGTAAGTTACAAAAAGCTATTTCATCCACTTATTAATTGGTATTTTACTCTTTGTTAATGTTGTTGGTGAAGTTTTCTAATTATCTGTTTATTTAGTAAATAGTACCTAATTATTTATTTGGAAAGTAGATCTTTTTCGTTGTGAGTGTATATATATACATATATTGGCCTTCTAAGATTATTTCATTTTCTCAGGATTTTTGTTATGTTTGATTTTTTTTTCTTCTCGTAATTTTTGTATTTATAAAAAATTTGTATAAGAGATGATATGGGATGAATTCTTAACAGGTGTCATACTAATTAGGATGTGTTGTAAACTTTATGTCAGCTTTAATCCTTTTGATTTGTTGAATAAACAAACACAGTTAGGATGTGTTGAAAACTTTATTCTAAATTCAACAACATACATTGTGCAGTCTGTAGCTTGTAATACATTTATTACAAATAATCTTATTATCCTTTAGACTATAAATCATTGATGAAAATGGTAAATTGTTGATTTACTTAGCAAAATGTTCATTTACATAAAGTATTTTTTTTTGTCTTCTGTAAATACAGGATTGTAATTACATACAAAGCCTATTAAACTAGAATCCTGATAAAAGAATTAACAATCACTGTAAAATCGAGACGATTAACATAATACGAGAGTTATTGATAGAAACTCAGTTGAAAATGTTCAGAGATGAGCTGTTTGGGAATCAATTCTACTAGAAGTTAACAACATTTCCAATGAAACTTACATGACAACTGATTTACAGACAGTGTAAACATGATGATGAGTCAATTTTTGCATTCAATTTTGCTACGAAAAAAGTAATATTTGATCTATACCAATTTGCACAAATTACAGGCTTAAACTACAAGAAGAATCCACCAAAAAGAATGAGTTAAGCACTAAAAAAAACTGTAATCCAGACTATTTAAAAAAAAAAACTCTGCAAAAGTATCAAATATCATGTGGTTCTTTGCAAAAAAGTAAGAACAGTTAAGAAAAAAGACCTTAGATGCAGACATGGTGAGACTTGCACACTTGTACTGCATAACCAAATTTGTTATGTCCAACACAGAGAAAATGAACATCAGTAATGAATATATCTCATTGGTTCATGACAATGAATTGATGAATGCGCACAACTGAGGTAAAGTCTCCTTTAATGTAATAGTAAACTCATTTCGCAGTGCCACAACAAGCACAGTTGATCATTGAATTGCTTTAAAGGGCTTCCCATATGCAATTATTATATGAGCATTTGAAATCTTGCAATTCCTCAAAAAAGGTAGTTTCACTATATGTAAGGACTCAGATATACTACCAAGAATGTTAAAGTAGCATTTTCTAAAAATTCCTAGCTGGAGTGACATGGAGCCTGCTTTTGAATTCATGCAACAAGTAAGAACTCTTTCATGCATTCTCACTCATTTAATGAATTTATTGAACTTTTTTTTTTGTACAAATAGAATGCCATTTTAATGTAAGTTAAATTTATGCTGCTTGTAAACCATTGGTAAATCAAAATATTAAAACAGCAAAAAAATTGATTACTATTACGCCTAAAGATTAATGAGTACCTTACTGCTCATTTATTTGAATTTTGTATTTAATTTAGTTATAGATATTTGTTTTCCATTGTCAGTTAATTATCTACTTTAAAAATGAAGGAAAACGAAGTTTGTGTGATTGGATTGAGCATAACTTTGATTATATAAGTATAAAAATAATAATTTGTCTATATTGTTGTTGTTATGTGAACATTTATGATTTGATTATACAATAAAAATATTTACAAAAGCTTGTTTTTGTTATACAAGAAGAACAAAAAGATATTACCATATCAGTAGAAGAAGAGAAACAAGAATAACTGGCTTTGTTACGCAATGAAAATATAGAAGATAAAAGAGAAGTTGGAATAAAAAGCCAAAGAGCACCTGGAACACAACATACTGATGAAGTTTTTCAAAATCCACCCCTATGTCCACCAACAAAACAAAGAAATGAATCCAGTAATATTATTGTACGATTAATGAAAATTGAGCAAAACCATCAGCAAATAAAAAATGATTTAATAGACTTAAAGAACACAATGGTCAGTGTTCTAAAACAAGTCAACAAGAAGCATACCAAAATGTTCCACACTACAGAAGATGACCAAGCTGCAACAACCTTTGGAGATGATGAAAATGACCAAGATTTATACAATGACCAAATTCCCATGAATTCTGAAAACAAAGAATGCAGAGTAAACTTTGGAGAAGAACAAAAGAAGAACAATAATGACAAAGAAGAAGAAGAAGAAAAAATCAATGAAACTATAACAAATTTTCAACTAGGATCATTGGGGACACAATAAAACACAGTCCAAGAGGATGACAACCAACTAAATCCTAAAGACAACACCCAGCATAACACTGTACAAGCATCTGAAGAAGGAAACATCCAGGATGAGGCTAAAAAAAAACTAAAAAAGTAACTAAAAAAATAGTGCTACCTGAAGAAACCCAACATGAAGAAAAAACAAGCCAAGATGAAGAACAAAGGCAAACAATTATGAAAGATTCGTTTGAAGGGTTAATGAACATCGACATAGATAACATTATCAAGATGGCTACAAGTAAAGAATAGGTAACATATTAAGTAAAACTAGATAAATAGCAATAATGTAAATATGTTTTTGCGATTGTTGAAGTTCTTTATTAGATTGTATATTAAAAATAGATCAATAAATGAAAAAAACTTATTCTATGATTTTACAAAATAAGTGAGTTTACCTTGTAAATTTCATATTTTAAAATTGGTAAATGTATAAGTAAGCTTGTAAACAAGATATGTAAATTATAATTTCATACAAACAAAACTAATTTTTAAATCAAATATCTAGATGTCAATCTATCAACAGGAACTTGAAGAATATATTAAAGCTTATATGCAAAGCTTAACACTAAAGGTAAATAAAATATATATATAATGTACTAATAATTGTTCTCAATGTTTATTATTATCACATTAAAAAAATATTTATTGTAGAAAAAAGGCATGTCACAAAAGGAAGAAGAACAGTAACAGGATAACAAAAACCCAAAAAAGGTAAAGATCACAAAATTTTATCTATTGCATATGTGTAAAATTTTAAATATATAAAAACTAATTATAGTTTACAAATGTAGAATGAGAAAACAAATGATCAGAAAGATAAAATGAAGTGTACAAAGGAAAAAATATGGAAACAGGTTTGGGAAAAAGTTATTGATGAAGATGGAATCGGAAAAAGAAAAACAAGGCAAAGCAGTCTATTTACAAAGTTATTTGGTTCTATAGCTAAAGAACAACAAAAAAAAGAAACAAAAAAAGAAAAACGGGAAACGACAAGTGGATGAAATATTACCTTCCTTTACTTTGTTTTCTGATTCACAAGATCCACTATTTCCAAGTAGTAAGAGTATAAACAACAGTGAATCAACCTCAAAAGAGAAGAAATGAAATAATATCAAGCCATTGTCCATTTGGGACCCTCGAGAACCACATCCCAAACACTTTTGATGCTTTGGTTATGTTACTAACTTGAATAACTATTTGATGATATCTAGTATATAGACAACAATATTATCATATGTATGTTATGGTATTTAGTGCATAACACTAATATATTCAACGTTTATTAACATTTTGGGTATATATAATATTTTGATACTACTAAACTTGGTTGATTGACATATTTGTCAATATTTTGTATTACAAAACAGCTCTGCCATGATATGATGGGAAAAAAAGTTGCTATTTCATATTAATGAATATGATGAAAAAGGGGCAAATGGCCTTTTTGTCAAGAAACAAGATTTTGGAAGAGTATATTGTTATATTTTATTGTACTTGTTATATTATATAATAAAAAATAAGAATCATAGAAAATTCGTTACAGTAAATTATTTAGATTTCCAAAAAAAATTTAAATCTAAAAAATAATAGTAAATGAAAAGATTTACCAATGGTAAATCAATGATAAATGAAATATTTATAATTAAAATTATCATAACTTAACAAATCACAAAATAAACAAATTTTTAAAAAGATAGAATATACAATGGTAAATCAACAATAAATGAAAGATTTACAATTGAAAAAATCATAACTCAACAAATCACAAAACAAACAGATTTAAAAAAAAAAGAATGTACAATAATAAAATCAACGGTAAATAAAAGATTTATCATTATTAAATCAATTGGAAATGAAAGATTTACTTTAGTAAATCAAGCATTTACATTATATTTGTATCATGTAAAAAGCATCCAAACAATGATAAAGGTTTAACCATTATATTAAAAAAATAAAATAAAAGACTTAAGATCTTTCTCATCATCCCTCCATCACAAAATATAGTCAGTCCTTTTGTTAGTTTAGTTATTATATTGTGTTTTGAGTAAATAAATAGTAAATGAAAACAAACAAAATATAGTTTGTTCTGAGTAAATCCAAAATAAACAAATTTTAAAAAAGATAGAATGTACAATGGTATCAACGGTAAATAAAAGATTTACCATTGTTAAATCAATAGTGAATCAGTGGTAAATAAAAGATTTACTCTAGTAAATCAAGCATTTACACTATATTTGTATAATATAAAAAACATCCAAAAAATGATAAAGATTTAACTATTATATTAAAAAATAAATAAAAGACTTAAGATCCTTCTCATCATCCCTCCAATATAAAATACAGTTAGTCCTTTTGTGAGTTTAGTTGTTATATTGTGTTTTAAGTAAATAAATGGTAAATGAAAAAATTTATCAATGGTAAATCAATGGTAAATGAAAAGATTTACAATTAAAATGACTATAACTTAATAAATCACAAAACAAACAGATTTTAAAAAAGATAGAATGTACAATAGTAAATCAATGGTAAATAAAAAATTTTCTATTGTTAAATCAATGTTTACAATGTAACATTTCCAAGAAATGATAAGTGAAAAATTTAAAACTAAGATTTACTATTGGTAAGTCAAAATTCCCAAATAAAAGCTTATCAAAAGTTGAAAAAAAAAAAAAAGAACAACAGTAATAAAATTATAGAAAAGGTTTAAAAAAATGTACTTTAATTAAATCAACAAATGTTAAAGTATATATACAAAAAATAAAATGTACTATAAAACATAAAAACAACCTAAAAACACTTATAAGTACCCTCTGAAATGAAATATAAAATCCAAACTCAAATGTTTTAATGTATATATAATTTTAAAAAAAAATTTAACATATCAATCAATTGTAAGGTTGTTAACAACAACCCAAATTGGAATATGGATCTATCAGAAAAAGCATTCTCTCACATGTTTTCTTATTGTGTTCATATTATTGACAACAGTTACACTTCACACATTTCTTTTTTTCGCCTATAGATGAAATTCTTTGTTTCTTTGGCCTCCCAATAGCAGGCTTAACTTCTATTAGAAATACTTGAATATCCCAACATCTTCTGAAATTTCCCAGTGTGATTTATCACACATCAGAAAAACAATGCCTTTATAGGTTGCCATATAAGCTGTATTTATGCAATAGCAAGACACAACATCTGAGCCTTTTAGATTCTTTTTCTATAATATAGCTATAGCATGACCATAACGGAACTCATCACACTGCCAAACATGATAAAAACAAGTCCTAGCAAGTAAATCTTCAACCTCATTTATGCCACTATTAACAGTATGAAACTTATCAATGTCAATAGGATTAACCTGAAACAATTCAATATCACGATAATTAGAAAATGCAGTTTACAAAAACATCACATATAAAATAAATAAAAAAAAAAGAAACTGGAGCAAAAAAAGTTATTAATGTTAAAGTACAAGTAAAAACAGAACCCAAATAAACAAAATGAATGCTATAAAAATTTAAATAGAAAAACAATCAAAAACAAATCCCAAAATTAGAATTAAAGGGAAAAAATATTAAATCTTAAAAAAAGCAAAGTAACGATAAAGGAAACTTAACTCCATCGAATGAGTTTTAATTTCCCTATTAGACAAGCGTTGAAAAGCTTAAGGCATTAAATAAGTAAAAGTTCCCTTTGCTTCATTCCTACGCTTAAAAAACCACCTCTAAAGTAAACTTCTAATAAATTCAACAAAAGCAACAATTGAATATTCTCTTGCATCCAACAAAATAGTATTGATAGATTCTGATATATTGGTTGTCATTATATTGTATATCTTTCTTATAAAATCTATTTTTCAAACCCGATATCTAGGAGATATCTCCTTATTCTTAGCCTAATTCCATCCATTGGCGCATATAATACTCAAAGTCCTCGATACGATATGCCTTTGCACATATGTAAAAAAGCCCATCTATATTTGCACTAGGGTACTTAGCATTCAAGTTCCTCAACAAGTGCTGTATGCAAAAACCATGAATGGCATTAGGAAAAACAATTACAACAGCTTTAGGAATACTACTTTTCCAAATAGAAACAATAACAAGGTCCTCATGATCACTAATAGCTTCCTTCAACTTTTGGAAAACCATTCTCATGACAAGTCATTTTCAGAATCAACAATCATGAAATCTAACAGAAAAATATGATTATTCCCATCCAACACAGCAGAAAAGAGCAATATCCCAGCAAACTGACTCTTTAAAAAGGTACCATCAACAGAAATTAACGGCCTACAATGACACCAACCTTGAATTGATGCTCCTAAACACATAAAAAAATACAAAATTTGCCCTTAGTTGTAAGTTCATAAGCTGTAAAAGATCCTACAACACACAAAGAAAAAAAAGAATATTTATAGTTTGTCTATAAAAACAAAAAGCATTATACTACAATAGTAAATTAATTCATTAACTATATAAATCATTAATTTATCATGAAAGTTTACAGTTAAAGATAGGGAAAAAAAATTTTGGTGCAATGTTAAACACCTAATTTACATAATAAATCAACAATTTACTACCTAAAATGTATTAAACTAGATTGAACAAAACATTCAAAATTGAACAAACCTGGATTTTTCTTCTTCAAAACATCACAAAGAGCAGGAATGGATGCATATGACTTTACCGCGGTACCCCTTAAGCATTCAAAGCAAAATTCCTAACAATTTGTGCTTTGCAATAACTAATGCAAACACCATGTTTGTCACGCATTAATAACATAACATCTTTCGGACAAGCAACATCAGCTAAACCTCAACTAAAATCACCTAAAATAAACTCACTAACAATACATCTTGTAGCTTGTCGATGCTCATTATGGGAGACAACCATTGTACAAGTATATTCAGACACATACTTACGAACAAACCACAAATCACTCCCAGAAATTTTCAAAGCACGCATCATCCATGAATAGCCATACTCCTTACAACGCAATACATAATATTCACTATTTGACCAATAAACCATAAACTTAAAATTCTTCTGAATAGCAATTGAGCAAATAACTTTCTTTAATGTCGACTTATTCAAGAAATGGTTGCTCTTCTTAACATTAAAACATTTTGGCAACTTATCAATATAAACATCTTCAATGACCACATGATCTATTGAACTCTCTATATCTTCCTCAGTATCTGAACAAGCTGCATTAGAAGATGAAGCTACGGAATGGCATTTTCCCTTAACAAAAGAGGAAGAAGTAACTAGACCATCCATAACATCAATAACTAAAGGGAATGTCTTAACTCCTTTGTTATTTTGCACTAGATTAACAAACCAAATCAAATCTCGATCACTTTTCAAGTCAATATATTTCTTAATAGTCTTCCCAAAATCACTGCCAATGACAAAATGAATCGAAGTAACATCTGGAATGAAACCAAACATATGCACATGACACTCCTCAATAACTAGGTTTGCCAATTTATCCATTCTGACATTAGAAGGAACTAAAATCGACTGGAATGCAAAACCAATATATAAATCCCTAGGAACCCATCTCCCTCTATAAGCAATAATGATAGAAATTTAGTCCACAGGAGTTGCATCCATTCCTATTAAAAGAAAAGGACACATATACAAATCAAATACGAACATTATAAATAAACAACATTTACCAAAAGAACAACTACAAAAAAAAATAAAACAGAATCTAGAACAAGAAAATCATATGTGATTGACATACAAATAAAATAATAAACAAGACAAACAATAAAAAAAACTCCATTGAAAAAAAAAACCAATTACAAAACAGAAAAAAAAATATCAACAGAATAGCTAAAACTACTCAAGTCTGCGCCAAACGTGCAGAAAAGAACCACATATAGCAAACATTAACCAATTATGAAAAAAAACCAAAAAAAGAAAAACACAAATTGAAAATTAAAAAACAAGAAACATAAGAATAATCATCTGGAAAAGGCAAAGAGATACCAAGAAAAACAAGGAGAAAATGCAAAAAACAAAGAACCAATACAAAACCAAAGCAAGAAAAGTAATGAAAATTAAACGAAGCAAATAGAAAAAAATATCAACTAAAAATACCTAAAAATTGCCAGAAAACGAGACAAAATACCGAGAAGTGCCAACAAACCTAGAAAATCGAACAAAAGCCTAAAATCAAACAAAGAAAATTTAGTCAAACTAACAAAATTACATAATCAACAAACATAAATAATTTAATCAACAATTCCATAAACATAACTTAAGAATCGTAGAATGTGGATAGAAAAATAAAGCACTTACCAACTCTGTAAAAAAGAGGAAGTGTAAAACTAAAAGAGAAAGTAAGAGTGAGACAAAGACACGGGAAAATCAAAAAACGAATGGAGAAAGAGAGAAATAAGAGAGAAAAAAAAAAAGCAAAGAAGAGAGGAAAAAAAGTAAAGTAAACAAAATTAAATTTCAAGGGTAACTTAGGAAAAGCACATAAATTAAAATTTCATTATACTATAAATTTTTAAAAGTTTTAAAATACTCCCACTGAACTTGTGGTATACACAATCATTAACCATATTCATCTCAAAACCGAACGAGATGATAACCTGATAAAACTTGTGATACCATTGACGGGAAGCTTGCTTAAGCCCATAGATAGACTTTTTTAGCTTGCAAACCATCTTTTTTGCATCTCCCGATACAAAGTTTTCTGGTTGCACCATATAAATGGTTTCATTAATGTCGCCATTGAGAAACGCTGTCTTAATGTCCATCTGATGTAGCTCAAGATCAAAATGTGCCACAAGTGCCATTATTGTCCTAAAAGAGTCTTTCGATGAAACCGGAGAGAAAGTCTCAGTGTAATCGATGCCTTCTTTTTGTGTAAAGCCTTTAGCGACAAAACGAGCCTTGTACCTTTCCACATTACCTTTCGAATCCCTCTTGGTCTTAAATATCCATTTGCAACCAATGGGCTTCGCACTTTTAGGCAATGGGATAAGATCCCAAACATCATTGTCCTTCATGGATTTTATCTCTTCATTCATGGCATCAATCCACTATTGAGATTTAGAACTTTCCATGACTTGACGGAAGTTGATTGGATTATCTTCTATCATACCAATGTCATCCTTATGTTCTTGGAGATATATATAGTAATCATCTGGCAACGCATTTCTCCTTTCTCTAGTGGATCTCCTTAATGGCATAGGTTCTTGGGATGGTAGAGTTTGTTCTTCCTGAACAGTTTCTTGAACGGGGAATTCTTGAACAATGTCTTGATATCGATCTGCCTCTTGAACAATGTCAGGAATAGAACCCTGATCAATGTCAATGATAGCTGTGGGAATATCAACATACTCCTCTTTAAAGACAAAGTCCCTAACCTTATCTCCCCCCGCAAACTCAACATCCTCAAAGAACCGGGCATTACCCGTCTCAAAAATTGATTTAGTAGCGGGATCATAAAATTTGCAACCCCTGGACCTCTCAGAGTATCCAACAAAATAGCAACTGACTGTCCTGGAGTCCAGTTTCTCTTCATTTGGCTTATAAGGCCTTGCCTCAGCTAGACATCCCCAAATGTTACTCTCAGGTCATCTAAAAAATGGGCTATTCACTAAAATTTCCCTAATTTTTTTTCTTCACCCCAAAGCTGGAGACTATGGAAACTAATGAGGTCGTGGTCCACATAACCTATATAGAAAAACTAAAGATTTGACCACTAGCCATAGTGTAACAAAAATGCAAACCATTAAGACTGACTCCCTCACTATTAAATTGAGGGAACAATATGCTTTTATTAATATGATAGCATAATCTTGGATCAATATGATAGTGTTTGGTATTGTTTTTGAAATATTTTCTATTTTCAAAAGAATGAAAATGAGAATGTTTTGAAAACTGTATTAAGACTATTTTTGAAATTGTATTTGGTTATGTTTTCTCAGTGTATATTCTAAGAAATATAAAAATGAAATTTTGTTTGGCTATATTTTTGAAAACCTATTTCATAAGTAAGTATTTTATGAAAACATGTTTATGTTAAGTTTTACAAAAAGTAACAAAAAATAAATTATTAGTTATAATTTAAAAAAAAAAAACCCCTTTGGTAGTGGGTTTTGTAATGAAGAACAGGGGTGAAAGACATTAGTGGTCTGAACCCTAAATGGTGGTGATAGTGAGATTTGCATTGCGAGTCGGTGGTCATCGTCATGAGAGAGCCGTCGCTAGTCTATGATCATTGCCCTGCGCCAGAGATGGAGGACATTGTTGGATATAGTCGTCATCACCAACATTGCATAGGCAAAGAGAGAAAGAAGATATAGAAGGAGAAAATGAAAACAAAAAAGTGAAAACAAATTTTTTATGTTTTCAAAAAGCCCAAAAAAACAACATAATTAAAAACAGTATTTTCGAAATAGTTTTGAAAACATTGAATAAACAAATACTATTTTAGGATCATTTTCATTTTTTGTGTTTTTGAAAATGGAAAATAATTCTCAAAAACAAAACCAAACACCCCCTATATTTCCTTTCACACCTAAACGATGAGTAATATTTATTACAGTAGCATTCATATACATATACATATATGTATGTTTAACTCTATAAAAAGATAAGTATACAGGATGTTATTCTTACGTCTTATTTAGAACAATGATTTAGTTTAGTTTAATTTGAAATGATTGACTTTTAAAAAATTAATTATAATTTTTGTTAATTTTTTATAAAAAGATTTTTTTTTAAAAAATACGTTTTAGTTTAAACTAAACTTGATTGCCAAATAAGTCATTAAAATCTATTAGAATCACAAACGAAATGAAAATAAAGACCAATACATATCTTTGACAACAATTTTTAAAATTTATGCATGTCAAACATGACTTTAGAGTTAAAAGTAAAATAACAAATGAGACTAATTCGCATTCTCATCAACAATTTTTAAAATATTACAAATATCATACATGACCTCTATTGATGGGTAGTTGAAATCCTCATTGTTTTGGCTGTCGTGACATGATTAGATTTATTGACTTAACTTGACAGTGCCCAAGTATCATGAAATTACAGTTTCATATATTTGAATCTAAAGCAACCCTTATGAAAATATTTGAAATCTACCATGGAAACAACAATATGGAAGATTATGTCTACGTTCAAGTTTAAATATCAAATATTTGTATTTCAAAATGTTCGTTGAGGTTATTTATTAGGAGCCTATAAATATATAATGATAAGCCTCTAGAAACCCTAATCACATTTAAAAAGATTACACCACTTATAATTATGAAAATATAGTAAAACCCCAAACATTAAAGAGAGGATATAGCCTCCCTATTCACAGTAAACCTCTACAAATCTTTGTGTTCTCTATTTTTTGCACTTTACTTTTTACTATGTTTTGTATTGTCTTGCGTTTGTGATAGTTCTCGGGAATCCTCATCACCACAGGATTTGTTAGGTAAGTTTTATCCATCAATAATTGGCACTAAAAAGATGGCCTGAACCTCCAAACCCTAATCAACCAGTGGAAAAATCTCTTTAAGAACCATCCAATGATGAGACGCCAAAATCTAACTATTGAGAATGCAAGGGTTCCTGTAGAGAACCCACCACATGCAAGCCATGTGCCAAGAAGGCCAACTACTAGGATGGCTACACTCTAAGGATATGTTGGAAAATTGACCACAACAGTTAAGGAGTTGCGAGAGCAAGTCATGCTAATGCTCCAAAGCCTACAACAATAAACCACAACAACGCTGTGATAGGAACTACTAAAGTCCCTATTATAGATGGTTCCAACCAACCCCCTACTACAGCCGAGAACACCCGACAACAGGATGCATTGGACAATGCTTGCATTAAGGAAATAGGAGAATCCTATAATGTAATAACTAGGAAAATTAATATTTCTCGGAGAATAAA
Source organism: Antiaris toxicaria (assembly GCA_035233585.1). Classification (NCBI taxonomy): domain Eukaryota; kingdom Viridiplantae; phylum Streptophyta; class Magnoliopsida; order Rosales; family Moraceae; genus Antiaris; species Antiaris toxicaria. Next base: position 29,394,274 of record CP141157.1, read on the forward strand.
TACATAATAAATTTAAGCGTTAAAATGTGAAATTAAGTGATTTAATATTGTTTAGAACTAAATAAAGTGTTCTAACCATGTTAAAGAATGAAAAATGATTGACAATGATTTTAGGTGTGAGCACGTGTGTGCCATTCACAGTATCAAGAAGTAGGTCAAGATGATATTATCTTGATATAAAACTGATATATTTGGAATCAGTATGCTCAAATTAGGCTACGAAGCACAAATAAGGAATTTTGACCCAGAAATATACAGTATTGGGAAAAAGATCAAAACGATATTTTTTTCAACCCGAAATTGATATATTTGGGGTCAGGACGCTCAAATTAGTCAATGGAGCACAAAACAGAAATTTCTACCGGGAATGCGAAAAATACGCAATACCGAAAACTGGTCGAGATGACCTCAGATTAAGATAAAATTGATAAATTTGGATTCAGCACGTCCAAATTGGTCAGGATAACCTGAGTTAAAATTTTGGGGAGGGGAGTATAAATAGGAAATCTTGGGGGTTAAATTCAGAAATTCCCCATAATTTTAAAAAAATCAGATTTTCACCCCAAAATTCTCTTAAATATGAACATTAACCAACTTTCACGTACGGTCTCTGTTCACGACACCGCTGGCACCGTTGGAAAGCTCTCACCGAGATGAGTCCAACGGTGCGTCGACGCGAAGGAACGGCCGTCGCACGCCACCGCACGCGCCACGTGAAGGCCGCCGGAGCTGAAATCTTTCCGGTGAGATTTCTCCGTCGTCCGAGCTCCGATTGCCACGATTTCGGTCCCAAAAGATTCGCGGTGAAGAGTACTACAAAACCCAAGCCTTCTTTCAGCCTAACGATAGTCGGATTATGCTGTTGTAGCTTGCACCATCACAGCCGTATCGCCACCACGAGACTCGCCGTTTCCGGCGATGTTGATGTGCGCCACCGGTGCAGAAAGGGACGCCTCGGCATGGGGAAGAAAAGCCCCAAGGTAATTTTGGAAAACCACCACAGCATAGCGAAGTTCCAAAGCCGCCGTCGTCGCCGATCTTTCGAGGGGGATTTTCCAACAATAGGAGCCTCCAAACACGAAATTGAGACCACCAATGGATTCCTTCCATCGAGATCTTCAAGATGGACAGCCCACTTTCCACCGTCACCGATGGTCAACACCGGTCAACGGCGATCGTTGACTATTTTTGATAAACCCTAATTCTTCGTTCTTCATATCTGAGGTCCCGTCATGCAAATCCGACTCCGCGAATGCGTCCAGAACGTCGAAAATAAGCCAACAGGCCAAACTTTCAAAAATAGTCAACGATCGCCATTGACCGGTGTTGACCACCGGCAAAGGCCTATTTTCGACGTTCCAGACGCATTCGCGGAGTCGGATTTGCAAGACGGGACCTCAGATATGAAGAACGAAGAATTAGGGTTTATGCTGTCGAGACCAGACTGTAATTTGGTATAAATCCTGACCTCTTTACGTTCCGCAATTTAATTGTTTGGGACTATTGTATGTTTTATAATTATTGGTATGAAAATTATGGAAAAGAATGTATGTAAAAAGAAGAAAATGGCTATAATGGAGGAAAAGAAAAATATGTGATAATGTAACGATTTTACGTAAACAGTATGAGTTTTACGTAAAATCTAGGCCTCTGGTATAGTACGTGATAGAATTAGGTCAGGATAGATGGTTTTCAGGCGTTTCCTAAATGCTGAAACCTCAAAAATTAAGCGGAAATATTGTCGAAATTTCTAAAAACGGCACTAGGGGTAATATGGGAAACAAGGGGTAAAAATATGATTGGGAAGGTAACCTGAGCCCCCTCGAGCAATTAGAGCATGGAAAAAGGAATGGGCAAGTTACGATTAGTAAACCGACTCTTAAGTCGGAATATTACTTCCCGAGGCCCGAAAATATGAAAAATTGGCAAAATGATAAGAATTGATCCGAAAAGTCCGATAAGATTTAAAAAGTTAATTAGATGATCTTGGGTTTAGAAAATCCAGTCTAAGTATAAAAATGAAAATGTTATGGTTAAACGACCCACTAGGGGTAAAATGGTCATTTTACCAAAAGATTATCAAATTATAGGAAAAGAGCCCCAATGACCCCAGAATAGGGTAATGAAGTTTGTAAAAGCCAAAATTGAGGTTTAAGTTATGAAAAATCACGCCAAGGGCAAAATTGTAATTTTATCAAAAGTTAGGGGTAAAATCGTAATTTTTCAAAAAGTTGGAGAAAAATTCAAAAATGGCCATTAAGGTTTAAAAAGCTATCCTAAGACTATAATTAAGAGTTATAAGATCAGAATCAAGCTTTTTAATAAAATAAAAGTTATAAATGAAAATGTGATTAACGGACAAAGTTTGTCTGTAGGAACCCGACTCAGACGCGACAAAGGACGTCGATGGATTCCAAGAAGAGGATAAGCACGCTATGAGTAAGTTCAGATATTTACCCGTTTGTAACTATGAACAAGCTTATTGTATTTATATGTTTTGTATGCAAATGTCATGATGTGATTTATGATGATGCTATAGTAACGCTATAGCAATACTATGATGATGTTAAAAGATAGGTTTTAATAAATAATTTATAAAAATATATATATATATATATGTATATATATTGAATTACGAAGGAAATGTATTATAAAAGTTTTATGAGAGTAAAGATGTGAGAAAGAGAGATAGAAGAATGGAAAGAGTAAGAATGGGAATGTTATGATAGAATGCATAAAAAGAGATGAGATATGAAAGGAAAGAATAGATGTTTATGAAAAGTTTTATGGAAGTTAAGTTATGATTGATAGAGCAACGATGATCGGTAACGAAAGGAATTAAGAAAGGGTGTGTTTTATGAGAACGAAAGGATAGATGTTTAATGAAAAGTAATATGAAAGTGAAGAGTTAGACAAGAAAGAGAAGCAATGATAGGCTATGATCGATAGGAGTATGATGATAAGATACGATAGATAAAATGATGCAAATGATAAACAGAGAATAATTGTCTGCACATAACTAAACGTATTTTTGTTTGTTATGATGTGATGTGATGATATATAAGTAATATGTGCTATATATGCTAAAGTGTGACTGACGTAATTCACACAAGTAAAGTAAAGAATTAAGAAAAGAAAAACAACAATATGAAACAACGATATATGTCTTACGGAATGAGAATGAAAGAATAAGATGTCAATGAGAAAGAATTACGAAAGAAAGATAGAACAACGAAAGAACAAATATCCCATGAAATGTTCTATGAAAAATGAGAAAGGAAAGATTATGAATGTCATGAAAAAGATGTACAATAAAAAATCAATATAAGAAAAATAAAAGCATACAAGATAATAAGTCTGAAAACTTAAGTTATTGGCATACTGGCCTCCCGTAGGCGAGGTTAATGTCTATATCCTCCACGCAGATGTGGTGCTACCCCGAAGGTGCGGTAGTTTATAGGTTGGACACTACCCCGAAGGTGCGGTAGTTAAAGATCACCCCCTCAGATAAGGAAGCGGTAATCTTTAAGGTGCGACCAGCAACGGGCCCACTAAAGGAAAGTGAAAAGAAATGATGCGAAAAAAAAAAGTAAAGAACGATAAGAAAAGAAACGAACGACATAAAAGAATGACATAATGAAATCGATGAAAAATAAATAAATAATAAAACAAAATTTAAAAGAACATAATAGAATTAATATATGTGATGTGATGTATTTGATGTTATGTGTATGATGTGAATGACATGTTTTTACGTGATGTTATGCTAGTGTATATGTTACTGGCTTTTAAGATACGAAAGGTTAACAAATGATGATAAAACGATAGAAAAGATAAGAAGGTTTAGAACGGAAATTTAAGAAATGATAGGAATGAAAAGAAATGAAATGAAGAGATTAGAATAGAATGATAAGAGATGATCGATAGAATGATGAGAACAATGAGTAAAGAGATAAATAAGCATGAAGAGGCTAACATATTATGTTATGTTTCGATGTTATGTTTTGATAATGTGTATGATGTGTCTATACATGATGTCATATATTCTAGTAATAATATATATTACTAGTATTTATAAGTTAATGAATGTATGTTTGAACTTACTGAGCATCTAGCTCATTAGTTGTTCATATGTTGCAGGTAAGTAACCTGTTAGTTTAAAGTAATATGATGGACAATGGACGGATCTGCACATGCCAAGGGACTGAGTGAGGGTATGGTACTATTATGAGTCTTTCGCTGAGCGTTCAAAAAGGAAGTTGAAAGAAAGAAATTTATGAATTATATATTATAAGAGTATGATAGAGATATAGGTACAATATGTAAGTAAAAAAAAAATTGCTATAGAAATTGCTTCCGCTTTAAAAAGAGAACATAAAAAAATGGAAAGTTAAGTATGTTAAGTAAGAGGACGACGACCCACGAGGTTGCCAGCCATCACGGTCGTCGTCAGAGCTCAGCTGGATGGTATGGTAACGTACAAGACGTCACATGTAATGCAAGGGATGAAGGGGTGACGAACTTAGGAACTGGAATACGTAAGCACTCCATCAGAAGCCATTATAGGAGAAGGAGAAGAAGTAACTATTGGACAGTAAGTAAAGGAATCGAGCCACTGGTAACCGGACATGGATTACCAGCAAGGCCGCCTACCATCAACCCTGTGATTGACTCTAGGACAGTCCAAAATCTGGGCCAGTCCACTCCACAAAGTGGTGACCTCTAGAATCAAATCAGATCATGGCAAGTGCAAATGCAGGAGACCCTAAGGTCACATCCACCCCTGCTCTTAGATTAAGGTGACCAAAATTAGTCACCTGTTCATGCCTCAAGCGATGGCGATACCCTTCCAAAAAAATTCAAGATACCACAAAGCCGTGTCTATGAGGGTGTAAAAGACCCAAATAATCACCTAATGAGATATGACTCACGTATTAACCTTTATGGTATCCCGAGTGAAATAGCTTGTAGGTCATTTGACTTAACTTTAGTGAACTTCGCAAGGGAATGGCTCAGAATGCTAAAAACAAATTCAATTTCTAGTTGGTTAAAATTGAAGAAAGCATTCTATGTATAATACATTGGAGTGATGAAGTTGTCGACTTGTAAGAAAAGACTTTTATCTCTATACCAAGGTCCTTGCAAGACATTAAAGGATTGGCTGGCTTGATATTAGAAAGAGGTTGTTCGAATTGGAAACTATTCGAAAGAAGCCTGTCTTTTGGGAGTAATAAGTAATACGAGCATCAATATCCCTTTTAGAGGCAAACTAGATGCCAAGCCAGTAAAGTTGTGGAAAGTATTCCTCCACTGTGACACCATCTTATTAATGCCAAGGAAGCATAGGTCTATTGGAGTAGAAAACCATCTTCGAGAATCATTAGGAACACCAACAACACTAACGAGTCCTTGAATAGAAAGAAATGGCAGCCATAATACCTTAGACAGCAAAAAATCACATGGGAATGACGATTGTAGGCCTCAACCTTTTAAGAGACATGACACTTATATTGTGTTAAATTGTGGAATTGAGGATATTTATTCTAGTATTGGAAATCGAGTGTGGGACCTACCTACCTAACCTAACCCTACCACTAATGTATAATTAAGCTAAATGGCATCAAATTTAACTTAATATTGCTTAATTTACTATACAAAATAGTATGCAAATTTGAACTTTTGAAAACTTCTATTATTTACATATAACTATAGGGGTTTACTAGCCAAACCCAAGCCAATGTGATATATACAATAAATTACATTTAAAACAAAATGTTGACCAAATATATATAACAATCCCTATAGTTGATTGATCTAAGTACCAAAACATACAAAACAAAACAAAAGTGTGCCCATATAAGGTCATCAATGTCTATATTGAACTACGTTACAAGTATGGAGAGCGTGCCAACTGACCTCCTAGTATTAATAACTACTAGGACATACCCTCACCTACATCACAAAAACTATATGAGCTAATACTCAGTAAGTAGAAGCTATGCAAAAAATGAATATGGCATGATATATAAGCTTATAAAATTTTCATCCTCCTTACCATTTCATAAAAATATTTATTAAGCATGTAATATTGTGTATATCATATATATCATGAGCTATCACCCCAGGCCTAAAAATTAGCATACATGCATATCTTCGAACCTTAGTTAGCAACAAAAAGTGCCACAACACTATAGTTCCCTTATCCTAGGAATTACAAAAGGACCGAGAAGGTCTCAATCTCACCAATGAGACCAAAATTAAGTTTTCATCTAACCTAAAAAACTAAATAAGGCTACTTACAAGTAAACTACACATCACACACACAAGCAATCTCTTCCTCACATTGTACAATGACTACTTTTATAAAAATATACTCATGCCATAATGCCATGTCTGCAAATGCTCTAACAAAACATATCTCACTACTTATTTTGTGATACAGTTGAAAGTAATTTCTACTTACCACGTTTTCAAAATAAAAGAAAGAAGTGGAAGACTTTGGTATTCTCGTTAAACTAGACGTGCTAATGATCCTAATATAATCATTATAGTTTTGTGGTTGTAACACATATTTGACACTTAACCATAATGATACAAGAAACTCATCTATAAATCTATCTATAAATCTATGCACAACCTTCAGATCCATATTTCGTTTAGCATACAGACCATGACAATTAAACATATTGATAATAACCATAGTCTCTCATATTTACATATATATATATATATATCAATAACACTATATATATACTAAGTAAAATGTAATATTTCCTAGCAATAATTTTATAAAAATACACTTCACCAATAAAACTTTAAAAGTTTAATAGAAGTTTTACTAAAAGAAACCAAATTAAAAACGTTTTTGAATAAGCATATTGTAACCATCATACTTAATATTTACATATTATATATGCAGATAATAAATGCACAAAGAAAGTAAATTAAACCTAATGCTTCTCACCTATTTCCATTAGGAAGGCACTAATAGTTAGCTACTTGCAGAGGTTAGATAGGATTTGAAGTACCATTACATGATCAACATAAAACACTGGAGCAGATTAAGTTAATTCCTTCCTTCCATTTGTAATTTATCAAGTACTACATATACGCATATATTTGCTAAGTAAAAATACGATATTTACATGTAAACGTATTCATAATCCCTAAAAAGTCATTAGTACAATACTTTAAACACTCATCTGTTAGATGGTTAAACTGAAAGGAAAGGTTAATCAAGTCGTTCTCTTATTTTCTTTAGAGGACTCGGGAGTAATTTGCTCAGTATAGCTGAAATAACAAAAATTGAAAAAGGAAAAAAAAAAAAAAAAAAAGAGAAGAGAAGGAAACTAGCGGAACTGAGAGAAAAGAATGAGTCTTGAAATTTATAAAAGAAAGGCATCGGGTGCCGACTAACTATTGTCGGTTCCTCATAGGAGGATAGTCAATACATATTGAAGATATAGTAATACATTATTATATTTATTTCTGTCATTTTATACATTATAATGTGTCTTCACCTGTTAATACACGTATCCTACATAAAACAATTGAAACTAATTATAAAAAGTAGTAAGAAGACTACTTGCTAACTCTTAATTACCAGCTAAATAAAAAAAATGTAAAAAGGTTATAGATTCTAAAATTTATACTCACTCAACATTATAGGCTCAATTAAAAACTCAAAATCTCATGTGTTACAAATCTCCCCATGATATAAAAAATTTTGTCCTCGGAATTAGGTGATTCTAACGTCTCCAATTAAAATAAAGCTGACTAAGTTTTTCGTTCCATGACATTCTATGTCACTAAAAAATGTATTGCTCTGGTACCATAAATATAACGCCCCTTAAATTAACAGGTTAATTAAACTGAGCTTAACTTAAAGAAGATTAATAACAAATAAAATAACGAGAAATAAAATAACTTTCTAAATAATATTATATGTATTAATAACAAATACAAAACTAAATAAAGGCAACCTGTACTCATATAAAAGTACACACTTGTTCCATTATAAGTGGAACTATAATAATAATAATAATAATAATAATAATAGCAATAATAATAATCGTAATCATACTAGCAATAGCAACAACAACAATAAAAATATTCTTTTTATTTATTTATTTTTAGCACATCGAGTTTCTTGCACTAGGAAACCAAGGCTACACATTGTACCAAATAATTTTAAAAAAATGAAGTTAATGAAATTAGGATATGAAGTTTTATTTATTTATTTATTTATTTATATCAATAGAGATAGTAGAATTAGATAATGCAACGATAACTAATGATGCAATGCAAATGTGTTATTATTGGTTAAACTTGCATATGAGAATTATATGGCACCACATAGAGACCTTTTAAAGCGACCACCACCAATCAAGAAGAATCCAGCAAAAAGAAACAAGAATAATTACTATAGCTTCCACGGTGAAATTTAACACTTGATTGCAGACTACAAATATTTAAAGAATGAGAGTGAAGACCTCATCCATCGTGGTTGACTCAAATAATTTGAGAAATATTCCCAAAAATCTAACATGAGGGATAATCGAGATAGAGAAGATGGCCAAAATCACAAAAAGGATCATCGAACTGACGACGTTTGGAGGAATGATAGAGCCATAAGTAGCCTCCCATATCACGATGACCAAAACACTGAACTAGCCGAAGTTATTCATACAATAGTGGGTGGGAGGAGACACTTGGAGAGCATAAAAACAGTATGCCAAAGAGGCCAAGGCAACCTTCCACAAAACAATGATGAGCATCTAGGAAAGGCCAACCAAAGTGAATAGGCAAATGGATACTGAGATCGTCTTTACTAAAGAAGACGCTTGTTGAGTGCACTTTCAAAATGATGCCTGATCTTTGAGGTGGTCATCAACAACTATACAGTCCACCAAATTTTAGTTGATAATAGTAGTTCGGTGGACATCCTATAGCGCTCTGCTTTCACATAGATGGGACTAACCTCTGTGCAAATGGTTCCAACCATCCAGCCATTGTATGGTGTTAATGGGTAATTAAGATCCCTAGATCTTGGCTATTGTGATGTGGCCATGTTGTCTAACTGAGATACTAGTGCCTGAGAATCTCAAAGTAAGATTTTCAGATATTTGAATTTCAAATAACCAATTAAGATGATCTAATATCTATAACAGAATCTATAGTATTTAAATATTACCTCTACATTTAAGTGCAAATATAAAATATTTATACTTAAATATTGATTAAGGATTATCTCTTAGAAGCCTATAAATATATGAGAATGGGTCTCTAAAAACCCAACTTGCATTCTGGGTAGATTGTGCCACTTGTGATTATGAAAATATAGAAAAACCTCAAGCACTAAAAATAAGATGTATCATTCCCCTTCACATTGAACCTTAAAAAATCTGTGTTCTATACTTTCTGCACCTTACTTTTATTGCATTTTGGATTGTATTACAAACGTAAAAGTTCTCAAGGATCCTTATCATCGTCAAATTTGTAAGTCAAGTTTTACCTATCATCAATTGACACTAGAAGAAGGGTCTAAACCTTTGAACCCTAATTAGCCAATAGAAAAACCCTATTAAGAATAGTCAAGTATTGAGACACTTAAACCCTTCTATTAAGAATGCAGAGGTTCTTTTAGACAACCCCCACCACCAACTCATATGTTAGGAAGGCCAACAACCAAGACAGCCCACCTCAAAGGTCATGTCCGAGAACTAGAGATGACTATCCAAGGAGTTGTCAATGGTCTTAATAAATTACGGGAGTAGGTGGTGCTATTGCTCTAGGTGTTAGGAAATGCCCTAAGCATAAGAGACATTTTGATGTATTTGTTTTGAACTGGATAATAAAATTATAATATAGAGGTTATTCATTACATTGCTGTTTGTCCTTATTCTATTTACATGTTAAAGTAAATGTAAACAAAAATGGCTCACTGATTGCTTATGTTAAAATTGTTAGAACTTTGCATGCAATGAACTTTTGTATGCGAGAAGACAATGTTCTAAAGTAAACAGTCTAAACTAAGGTCTGTAGTCTATGGGGTTAGACTGACTCATATTAAGACTATTATATTGTCTAAAGCCATGGTAGGGACGGTTTGTCTTGACTGTCCAAAGCATAGACTCCCAAGTAGAGACATAGATATGTTACTTGATGGTGACATATTAGACCAGGACTAAAGCATGATTGATCTACGTAGTCCGCTATGAGTGGATCAATCGGCTTTTAATGTTCATTATATAATAACCTTAATCCTGAGTAAATGAACTACTTCATGTATATGACTTGTGTACTTTAATGTTCCAATGGCTAAAGCATCTCAGAAGTAGTAAGCTTATAGACCGATTCGTTGGGGGCATGACTTGTATAACGATGAAGGGTTTGTTTACAGATATCGGAACCATAGCTCTAAAGAGTTAAAGGTATCCTCTTAAAGGCATTATACTAGATGTAAAAATAGACAAGGCCTTCAGTCGTCTACCGAGTGGATGATTTCTTATTCACATATGGTGAATAATCATTTTCTTATTCGATAGTATAATGGAACTTTAAGATAGTTTGATCAGTAGAATTGAACAGACTTTAACCTAAGGCTGATCATGGATATCATATAAGGGTTTTGCATACATGACAAGGTCATTGGACATTAGCTTGTCACAGGTTTTCGTGATACGATATATATTTGGGAGTTCAGTTTCAGGTTTATAGTGGTGTGACTGTGAAATTAGTGATCATATGATTAAGTTGTTTGGTACAAAATAACGATCATATGGATTCACGAGAGCCCGATTATATATATCCAATTGGTCCCTCTACTAGCTCCACATAATTCCTTAACAGTTGGCAAATTGATTAGTGTATGTTTATTGGCTAGTTAACTTTGCATGGATAGTATTGACATAGGATTAGGATGGTGGACAAGATTCTCTCCGGTTGAATTCAGATTTTGTTTTGGATAATAGAATACACAATTATTCGAACTCCAAATAAAATTGCCATGATTTTATTTGAGATTGGATTGGAGTTGTAGAAAATTATCCATGAGAACAAGATTTGAAATACAACTTTTTGTGGAGTTTGGAATTTAAATTTTGAATTTGAAATTTGAATTTGAAATTTAAATTTGAAATTCGAATTTGACATTTTAATTTCAAATTTAAATTTGAACTTTGAAATTTAAATTTGAAGTTTGAATTTTGAAATTTGAACTTTGAAATTTGAATTCAAATTTTGAATCACAGTCTATGTGAAATTTGAATTCTTTGTGGATGAATCCACATGGAGAATTTGAATTTGATATGGATAAAGGAGAAGAAAATCTTGTTTGAATCCTACTTGAATTTTGAATCCTAATCCTAACCTAAAGTGGCCGAAATTTGTTGAGGAAAATCCTCTAAGATATTTTCGGTTTTTGTGGATAAGATTCAAGGGAAATTCAAGCAAGAAAATCCTAGTTGATTTTTGGTTCTCTCCTTCCCTTAAGTAGACGAAAATTTATGGATAAATCCTAGGAGAATTTTCGGTTTTTAGTAGATAAGGGTGAGATTAAATTCAAGCTAGAAAGTCCTATTTGGATTTTGATTCTCCTCACTTTTAAATGGCCGAATTCAGTCTTGTTTATGGCACTAGGGGAAATCGGTTTTTATGGATAAATGAAGAGATAAAATTCAAGTTAAAATCCTGTTTGAATTTGGATTACAAAATCCCTAAAGTGGCCGAAATATCACATGGATTTTGGCTTAGAAAAATTCAGATTTTGTGGTTATGGATAAGGGAGAAAATCTTCTCTTAATCTAATTCGAATTCAAGGGATCACTTCATACCAGTCTATAAATAGGGATCTTACTACCCCAGTTCTCTTAGATTACAGACTCTCAGGTGAGCAGGCTTATTGTTGCATAACTCACCATGACAATAAGTTCTTTAGAGATCTGACAGGTCGGAAGGAGACCAGCAGTGCTAGCATACCAGTCGGGGAATCGAGTGCCCACACACTTTGTCATTCGGGAATTGGAGAATAATAGAGAAGGCTAGTTGGTTGAAACCCTCCAGTCGTTCTCCTCCTGCAGTTTGGCGTCCTCTTGAGGTATGAGTTTTATTGTTGTTAGTTTATTGTATATGGCATCACGAGATATTTAACGATCTTAAAAAATTTTTGTTGTTCCGCTGCGCCGCTCTGATGCGTTTTTACCGATTTTAACCTACATTAGGGTCTACAACACCAACAAAACAACAATGTTGTGACAAGAACTACTAATCATTAAGAGATCCCAATTGTAAATGGTTCTGACCAACCTCTTGTGGTAATTAAGAATGTTCAACAACAAGATACCCATACTGAGGTGACCGAAAAAACCCACAATGAAAGATGTAGAGATGTAACTAACTTACGAGTGAAGACTACTAAGCGATCCATTAGTAGCCGACATAGGAGAAATCGTAGAAAAAACCCTCAATAAGAAAAGAGTCAAGCTATGTAGCAATAAGATATAAGAGCTGATCTATTTCCAAGGTAACCAGTAACAAATCTAGTTATTGACTCAGACACAACCCAAAATTTAGGCTAGTCTACTCCCTAAAGCAGTGACTTCTGAGATCATATTAGGTCTAGGTAGGATCAAATGCAGAAAACCCTTCTTGTCGTCTTTACCCTGGTTCCCAGATCAAAGATAACAGAAAACATCTTAAAATACTTGAAGCAACTGGAAACTCAAATGAATGAAAAGCTAGAAGAATAAGAGGAAATTAGCCATTCGTTCACTCCTAAGGTGATGGAGGTACCCTTACCTAAAAGATTTAAAAAACCAAAAATCCCTATATATGATGGCACCATGAATCCTAATGATTACTTGATGAGGTATGATTCACATATCAACCTTTATGGTATTCCTAGTGAGACAACATACAGGGCATTTGATTCAACCTTAGCACACTCTAAGAAAGAGCAATTCAAGAAGCTGATAACCAAACTCAATCTTAAGCTGTCAAAATTGAAGAAAACATTTCAGACATAATATATATAGTTAAACAAGCCGTCAACCCTAAAAAAGTGGTTTATGTATTTGTACCAAAGCCCAAATTAGACACAAAAGGATGGTTGGCTAGACAACACAAAGAGGTAACTCGTATCAAAAATTGCTCAAAAGAGGCATGCCTACAGGAGGCAGTTAGCAACATAAGTACTAGCATCCCTTTTAAAGTTGACCTATATGCAAAGCCGGTGAAAACTTGGAAGACATTCCTATGTTGGGTAATAAAATTCATCAACGAAGAAGAAACCTAGATTCCTGTAAAGCTAGACGCCGCACTCAGTCATTGTCAGCAACGACAACAACAGCAATGAATCATCTAAAAAGAAAAAATGGCCAGCCAATGGCAACCATGATTCGTCAGACAATAAAAGACGTCACAGGATCGATGACCACCGCATGTATCCCTTTAACACATTTTAGAGTTATACCAAATAGAATTGTGGCGTCAAGGATATCTACTATAATATAAGGGATAAAGATCTCTTCTAGCACCCGCCTCTATTACAAAAGGATCCTACCAAAAGAAATCAGTCAAAGTACTGAAAATTCCACGAAGAAGTTAGCCACCTCAGCTCAGAATGCAATGACTTGAAGAATAAAATTGAGGATCTAATTACACACGATTACCTTAAAAAATTCAAAGAGGATTCAAGAAGGGGTAATCAGCACGGTAGCCATAGCAGAATGGAATGCTAAATAACTTAACTTATTATCAGTATCATTTTTCTATTAAAATGTCTTTTTTCTTTATTATGATATTTTGTTAGGATGTTTCTTTTATTTTGTGCTCAGTATGCCATTATTATTAATAAAACTTCAATTTATTAATTTATTCAATTTCTTTGTTTTTGTTCCATATCTTTTTGGTGGCAACTTTTCAATTACCAATAAAATATACAGACAACATATTGGTAGCCTAAAACAACAGAACCTACATACTCTACTAAGTGTGAAAAAAGCTATAGTCAAGCTACAATAACTACTAAGCCTTTGAACAATTACCTCTTAAGGAGTCAATAAGAAGGCCGGTGCCGAAAGGCCACCCATATAACAAGCAACCATGATTATGACTACCACCAATAAGATTGTTCAAAGCCAGAGCTAAGGTTCAACCAAAGACTGAGGGGCATCACTTGCTATCGAAAATCCTCAAAAAATTCTTGAGGGAAGAATGAGAGGATGGGTACTGAAAGTACCGTAAAATTAAAAAATTTCTATAAAAGTTCATCAAAAAATTCCTAATAGAAGAAGAACAGACAAATATCAAGAAGTTACCCCTAAAATTCCTATCTTCAAACAATTCTATCTTAAGCAAATAATAAGAAGATAGGTGTCAAAGAACTATCCAACACAAGTAAGATTTCTGTCTTCAAACAATTCCCTCTTTAGGGGAAGAACGAGAATATAGTGGCCAAAATGACATCCAACAAATTAAAGCGACAGGTGAATTAACAACTAGGACAAAAAGATAGGAGTTTGAGGAAAAAAATTCAATGGTTGAGATTTGAAAAGTCTAAAAAGATGTGGTAGTGTTCAGAAACAATGTGAGTATTCCAAAACCCAAGGAATGTGTTAATTGCAAGGTAATCATTGCATTCCTTTCAATCCTAAATGAGGAAATAGGACACTAGTCTCGATAACCGATAGTCAGAACCCAAAGCACTCTAAGGAATTGAGATTAAAGCACTTCGGGCTGGGGGAAATTGTTGATAGGTAACCAAGATCCCTAAATCTTGGCACTATGATGTGGCCATATTTACTAGCCAGAATACTGATACTTAAGAATCTAGGATTAAGGTTTTCAGATATTTATACTTCAAATAGCCAGTCAAGATTATTTAAGATCTACAATAGAACTATTATATTTGAAAATTATCTTTATATTCAAGTTCAAATATTAAATATTTGTATTTAAATATTAATTAAGGGTATCTCTTAGTAGCCTATAAATATAGGGGAATAGGCCTCCAAAAACCCAACTTGCATTCTAGGCAGATTACACTCAAGCATTGGAGAAAGGACGTAAACTTCTTATTCACAGGGAACCTTTATAAATCTTTGTGTTCTCTATATTTTACACCTTTCTTTTATTGCGTTTTGTGTTGTCTTACAATCATGATAGTTCTCAGGGATCCCTATCACCGTTGGATTTATTAGGTGAGTTTTACCGATCAACATATGGATTCGTGGGTGACTCCATAATCCTAGAAGAGTTGATACAACAGCCGATCACCATTGGAACACATCTAATAATTACCACTACAATGGCAAACTTTCTGGTTATCAAAGTCAAATCTTAGTAGAATGCCATGATAGGCATGTCGACTCTAAGGGCAATAAAAGTTATTGCCTTGATATATTATCAGGTAACGAAGTTCCTAATTTTTCATGGTACCAAAAGGTTAGAGGTAACCAGTACAAATCCAAAACTACTTACATGGAAGCTATCTATGACTTTGCAGAACTAAAGATATTAGAAACTTAAGAAGAGAGTTCCATATTGTATCGAGTGAGAAAGTCCTATATGATCTCGACCCCTAAGTAGATGATGACAAAATATAGACAGGACCAGTCATGGACCTAGTAAAAATATATGTGGACAGCCACATATGATCCCTAAAAAGTTCTTAAATTAGGATTTAGTCTATCTGCTACGGATGAAACCGATATTGAGGCTTTCTTGAGAAAGAACCTTGAAGTTTTTGCATGGACTCATGACGACATGGTGGGAATTTACCTGGAGGTAATGTGCCACTAGTTGAACATTGACCTGAGCTATAAGCACAAAGGATTGAAGTGGCATCCAATGAATGTTGAGTGGAATAATGCATTAAAAGAGGAAGTCAATTAACTAATAAAAAATGATTTCATTCAAGAGATTCACTATCCGGGTTAGATCTTGAGCTACCCCGTGCTAGTCAAGAGGCCTAATAGTAAGTGGCAACATGCGTTGACTTTAGTGAACTAAATAACACCTACCCAAATGATGGATTCCCGCTACCAAGAATTGAGCAGTTAATAGACACAATTACCAGACATAAGTTGTTAAGCTTCATGGATGCCTATTCAAGATATAATCAGATTCCTATGTATAAACCAGATGAGAAGCATAATGCTTTCATAATAGACATGGGATTGTACTGCTATAAAGTGATGCCTTTCGGGTTAAAGGATATCGGCACCACATATCAACAACTGTTTAAACATGTGTTTAAGGATCAAGTTGGCAAAACAATGGAAGTATATGTTGATGACATGTTGGTAAAATACGCTAAGGCTGCATTAAACAGATTCATCTCTAAGGCTATTGATAAGTACATACCATTCTTTAATGTTTCACATGGTAATAAAAAGTATAAGTGGACTGATGAACGTGAGACCGCTTTTCTAGCACTAAAAAAAATCTTGGTAAGCCTCAATTGCTCTTTAAGCCGATACCTGGGGAAAAGCTTAATGTTTATTTGGTTGTTTTCGTTCATGTCATCAGTTCCATGTTGGTGCAAGAAGAGAATAAAGTTCAATTATCGATATATTATGTGAGCAAACAACTATTGGATACAAAGTATCGATATCCGCAAATGGACAAACAAGCACTGGCGTTGATGGTAACAACTAAAAGGCTTCTGCATTATTTTCAAGCACGCAGCATTAAAGTTCTCACCAACTACCCACTCTACCAAGTGTTGCAAAAGCCAGAGACCATGGCTACTGAAATGTGAGCAAACAACTATTGGATACAAAGTATCGATGTCCGCAAATGGACAAACAAGCACTAGCATTGATGGTAACAACTAGAAGGCTTCTGCAATATTTTTAGGCACACAACATTGAAGTTCTCATTAACTACCCACTCTGCCAAGTGTTGCAAAAGCCTGAGACCACGGCTACTGAAATGGTCGATCGAATTCGACTAATATGACTGGGAATTGAAGCCAAGAACCATCACTAAGTGACAAGCATTAGCTGACTTTGTTGCAGAATTCACCCATCAGTCAAACCATTCAAAATGCAATGAAGTACAGACTCAGCCAAAATGGAAGCTATTTGTTAAGGGATCCTTAAACAAGCATGGATCGAGCGCTAGTATAATTTCAGAAAGCCATACAAGCCACAAGCTTGCATTTACGGTCAGGTTTTGATTCAAAATCCAACAATGAAGCAGAGTACAAAGCACTATTTGCCAGTATCCATCCAGCACGTCGTATGGGTGCACAATCCATCGTTGTCTATAGCAATTCACAATTGGTTGTCAGTCAAATCAAAGATGAGTATTAGGCACTAGGTGAATGTATGGTAGCTTACTTGAAAAAGGCAAAAGAAGAACTCAAACAATTCTGTAGTTGTGATATAATCCAGATTTCAAGGACCAAAAATAATAATGCAAACACATTTGCCCGACTAGCAATCGCTAAGGATGTAGAGCTGCTGAAAATCAAGTCACTAGATATACTAGATGAATTGGCAATCCAAGAAAAGGAATAGCTAAAAATGATGCAAATAAATGATAAGGAAAGCTGGATGACCTCAATCATAATCTATCTAAGGGATGATGTTTAATTAGAAAATAGGGCAGAGGCTAAAAAGCTATATAATCGAGCTACTAGATTCGTCATTTATGAAGGGCTATAATATAAACAAGGCTACATTACCTTATTCTTGTAATTTTTAGATAAGCAGAATGCCATTCATATACTAAAAGAAATTCGTGAGAGAATGTATGGGAATAAAACTAAGGGGCAGTCATTGGTGCATAAAGCCTTGCGTTAGGGTTATAAATGGTCTCCCATGAAACAAGACCTCTTTGCTTTTGTGAGGAAGTGTAAGAAATGCCAAAGATTTTCCTTTAATCCTAAACCACCCCAGAGAATTTGATGGCCATGATAAACCCTTAGCCCAAAATGGGGAATAGACCTTATCGATGCCATGCATACTTCACCCTGTGGTCACAAGTTCACCATAGTTACCATAGACTATTACACAAAATGGCCAAGAGAAAAACCACTAACTTTGGTAACCAAAGCCAATTGCATAAACTTTATCTAGAACATCATCTATAGATTCAGAGCACCACTTTCAATGGTTTCAGATAATGGGAAGCAATTCAACAATGTCAAGACAATTAAGTTATACAAAGACCTCGGCATCTAAAAAACACTTCTCTTCAATCGGTTATCCGAAAAGTAATGGTCAAGTGGCGACAATCAACAAAATAATCAAGCCCACCTTGAAAATGCAACTCGAAAAGCTCAAAGGTAAGTGAACTTACCAGACGACACAAAAATCAACTATTAGGGATATCCCTTTTTTGCTGACTTATGGAGCAGCTCCAGTGGCTCCATTGGAGATCACAATGCTAGCAACAAGGATAACAACCTAGTGTAGGGAAGCAAATGAGCAACTAGTGATTTGTGAGCTCGACCTCCTAGAAGAATACCGAATTGAATCACAGTTAAACTTAGTGACATATTAACAACACATGATTCGATACTACAATAAAAAGGTTTGACCACGAAGGTTCACAGTGGGCAATTTTGTTCTCCATATGTCATGTTAAATACTAAAGATCCTAAAAATGACACATTAGGTCCAAACTGGGAAGGGCCTTATAAGATTGTTAAAGTCGTCAAGCTAGGAAAATATAAGCTTTACTACAAATCTGGTCGCATTATCGAAAGGTTATAGAAAGCTGAGAATATTAAGATTAACCATCATTAATTTATAGGAATGGCGTCTAGATTTTAAGTTTTTCGATTAAGAAGTTTGTTTATGTTATCTGTTTTTAGGTATTCATTTTGTTCCATGTTCATACCATTTGTCATCAATAAAAGTTTAGTATACTAGTTCAACCAATTTACTTTGCTATTTTTGTTTTGCATGTTACAATTACGGTAACCGGAACTACAATTATCCAAGACCAAAAAAAGTTTAGTCTAGGACAAGTAGGTACAGTACAGGTAGCCCGACAATAACTACAAATGTGAAAAATTCTATAAGATCTTTGTCTTTGAAAAATTCCAAAAGAAGAACAAGAAGACGCGTATCCAAAAGGTCACCTAATAATAATCTCAAAAATTCTTTCTTCGAAAAATTCCTTAGGGGAAAAAAAGAAGATAGTATATAAACTACAAAATTTAGCTTTTGAAAATTTCCTTAAGGAAAGAAAAAGAAGCCAGGCACCTAAAAGGTCACTCAATACATGGCTAGGCAAAGGCGAAGCCTAACTGGGTTTAGCCATTGTCCCAACGATTGAAAACTTCTATAGAATAATTCCAAATAATTCCCATAGAAAGGGAAATACCAAGATGAGGGTCAGTAAAGGCACCAAACACTTGTAATTTATCACTTAAGAAGTACTATATATGAGAAATTATCAAAAATAAAAAGATCAAGAAGAATGTAGAATATTAACAACAAAATAAGAATGAAGTAAGGCCAATGCCAGAACCTAGGCTAAGACAATAATATCTATAAATTAGGTTCGAAACCTATTGTCCAAACATTTCCAATACGACCGGTAAAACAAAACAAAAAAAACAAACAACAAATATAAGGAAATGAAGCACATGAAGAACATTCAGGGTTCGAAATTGCTGCAGCATTGACAGGCATTTAAGCAGCAAGAATAGCTTCTGTGAAAGCCGACGTGGCATCGACACCGGTCTTCTCAGGATCCGCATCAACTGCGGTGGTTGCCATGCTCTCATCTGCTTCTTTATCCTTGACATCTTCAGATGAAGTTGCCATCACGGCGTTTTCCAGGAATTTGAAATCAATCTGTGGGTTATGGTCTTGGTAGATCTTAATGGCTTCTTTGATGCTGATGTAGGAAAAGGATCCTAAGGCATCCTTTTCCTTGTTAAGTTTTTTGGAACACTTATACACTTCAACAACATCCTGACAAACTAAAAACTGGAAAGTTGACCAATGGTTGAGATTTGAAGGTCTAAAACGACATGACTTATCTAATTCTCAAGGCACGTGTCAGTTATAATGTAATCACGGCATAGTCGTCATTAGACTAGCTGAGAAAGCAACCTCTCATGGCTACCGATAACCTGAAATACTCCCTCATACCACCATGGAAGCACTTTAGGCCGGGGGAAATTGTTAATAGGTAGCTAAAATCTCCAATGTTTTGGTTGACGTGATATGGCCAGATTTGCTGACTCAACTTGACAGTGCCCAAGCATCTCGAAATTACAGTTTTGTATATTTGAATCTTAAGCAGATGTAGTGATAAGATTTGACATCTACCATAGAAACAACAATATTGAAGATTATCTCTAAGTTCAAGTTCAAATATTGAACATTTGTATTTCTAAATGTTCATTAAGAGTTATCCCTTAGTAGTCTATAAATACATAATATAGACCTCAGGAAACCTTAATCACATTTTGACAGATTACACTACTTGTAATTCTGAAAATATAATGAAACCCTAAGTATTAAATAGAGGATGTAGCATTCTCATTCATGGCGAATCTCTACAAACCTTTATGTTCTCTATTTTTCATACTTTACTTTTTATAGTGTTTTATGTTGTCTTGCCTCTATAATACTTCTTGGGGATCCTTATCGCCGCTGGATTTGTTAGATAGGTTTTCTCATTAATAACCTTAGAGGAATGATAAAGAGAAATATGAAGCATCCTTCTTTACCATTATGGCCTCAGAGTATTTATATGGCTATTTTATCTAAATATCCTCTAAACTTCTCAAATTTTACAACATAGTCATTAAACTTTTTTCTTTGTAATCAACCCCCTACAATTATAATTTTCAGCACTATTTGATGGTTTTTTGGTGTGTGACTTACACAATAGTCCAAGAAAGGCATTACTGATATTTTAGCTTTTTTTTTTAAAGGAATATTTATTCAAGAAAGAAAGTGATGATTGCTACAAAAAAAAGTAATTAACCCCATAATACAAAAGACCAAACCCTAAAATAAGATCAAATCTACCAATAAAATCTAATAACACTCAAAGGAAAAATGAATGTCATCTTGACATGTACATTCAAGCACTCACAATACTCTTTTTGAAACCCTCTACAATCGATGGAAATTGATTGATGAGAATACGAATTTCATAACACAAAGGCCACCACAAAACTCCGCATCAAGACAATTCAAGTACATACCAAAATAGGGTTGAGTGGGAAACCCACCACCCTCATTACAAACAAAACAAAAAACAAACAAACAAATAAATGATGCCTAAACAAGTCACCGATTTTACCACCCATCTTGATGAGGCTTCTCACCACCGGTAACCCATGGATTTACAAGAAGATCTCCCGAAAAAGCTCTTTACCCCCAAGCTAACTTCTTGCTGGTAAAGCATCACGTTACTGTGTTATACACCGAATCTACAAAATACTCCAGCTAGTTGTCGAAATCCTCCCAAAAACCAAAGAACTCTGTTGGTAAACTCACCCCACCACACGACCTCCAATGGCTAGAACTGCCCTCAGACATAGATCGAAGGAAAGTGACTCGCTAGGTAGATTTTTGAGGTCAGATGGCCAGTGATGCGCTGACCACCAACCTCTACAAACTATAAAAAGACTAGGTCAAATGGGGAGCACCAAAAAGAGAAAGAAGAAAGAAATTTGATTTCCTTTTGAGTAATTGTTTTCCCATATTTAATTAATTTAAATACAAATTTCATTTAAAGTTTAAGCTCAAGTTCGAGTTATAATTAAATCATGTTCTAGTTTTCAAATGAAATATTTAATCAAAAAAAGTTTTCAAATGAATTTGTATTAAAGTATAGCTAGAAGATGAAGCGTTTCTCAAGTATAGCTTGAAAATGAAGTATAGAATTTTCTTTGTATCTAACCAAAAAAAATTTTCAAATAAGGTTTCAAAGTATAGCTTGAAGGTTTCTCGAGTTTTATCTAAGGCTTAAAGCCTGAGAATAAAAAAATGATGTGTTTTTTTGACTCATTTAAGGGTGTATATATATATATATATTAAATCAAAGAAAATCCTAGCCATTTATTTTAAAATATGCCCCTCCAACAATTTAAAGTCATGAACATGATCTACAACAAGGAAAGAAGGGCAGGAAACTAGAAAGTTGATCAATGGATGAGATTTGACATCTACTATTGTAACAACAATATTAAAGATTATCTCTGTGTTCAAGTTCAAATATCGAATATTTGTATTTTAAAATGTTTATTACAGGTTATTTCTTAAAAGCCTATAAATATATAATGATAAACCTTAGGAAACCTTAATCACATTTTGGTAGATTACACCACTTATAATTCTGAAAATATAGTGAAACCTTAAGCATCAAAGAAAGGACGTAGCCTTCTCGTTCACAGCGAATCTCTATAAATCTCTATGTTCTCTATTTTTCATATTTTACTTTTTGCTGTGTTTTGTGTTGTCATGCTTTCATGATACTTCTCGGGGATCCTCATCACCGTGGGATTTGTTAGTTGAGTTTTACCTATCAACAACCTTTGAGAAATGACAAAGAGAAATATGAAGCATCATTCTTTACCATTATAGCCTCAGAGCATATATATGGCTGTTTTATCTAAACATCCTTTAAACTACAATATGGTCATTAAACTTTTTTCTATGTAATCAACCCCCTACAATCATAATTTCTGGCATTGTTTAGATGGTTTTTAGGTGCGCAACTTACACAATAGTCCAAGAAAGGCATTACAAATATTTTTACTTTCCTTATTTTAAAAGGGAATATTCATTTAAGAAAGAAAGGGATGAATGCTGCAAAAACAAGCAAATGACCCCATAATACAAAAGACCAAACCCTCAAATGAGACTACATCTACCAATAAAATCTGATGATGTGCAAACGAAAGATGAATATCATCTTGATATATCTATATCGAGTACTCATAATGCTTTTTTTTTTTATAATTAATGAGGATTGATCGATTTAGAGTAAGAATTTCATAGCATAAAGGTCACCACAAAACTTCACATCACGACAACTCGACCTGAATTAAAACTACTTTAGACACACCGTCAACATACACAAAGGACGGTAATGAATTCAAAATACACACCAAAACAAGGACAAGTAAGGAAACCACCACTCTTATTACAAATAAAACAACAAAACAAAAAACAAACAAATGATGCCTAAACAAATCACCGATCCACTACATATCTTGATGAGGCTTCTCACTACCGACGACCCACAGATTTGCAAGAAGATCTCTTGGAAAAGCTCCTTGCCCCCAAGCTAACATCATGCTAGTGAAGCTTCCCATAATCACGCTATTCTTCAAATCTACAAAATAACTCCAGCTAGCCACCGAAATCTTCTAGAGCAGTCGAGACCTTAGCCAGTAAACCCCTCCCACCACACGACCTCAAGGGATATGAACCACCCTTAGACATATATCCGAGGAAAGTGAATCGCTAGGTAGATTTTTGAGGTCAAATGTCCAGTACGCGTTGACCATCGACCTCCACCAACTTTAAGAATACTGTGTCAAATGGAGAGCACCAAAGAGAGAAAAAAGAAAGAAATTTGATTTCCTTTTGAGTAATTGTTTTCCCATTTTTACTCAATTTAAATACAAATTTCATTTAAAGTTTAAGTTCAAGTTCAATTTATAATTAAATCATGTTTTAGTTTTTAAATGAAGTATTTAACCAAAAACAGTTTTCAAATGAATTTATATTGAAATTAAATAAAAATGACTAACGAGGTGTTTAGATAACGTATTGTATTTAAATGCAATACATTGAATGTAGTATGTATTTGGATGAAAAGTATCTGCATTACATTTAAATGTAATATTTATTTTGATGAAAAGTATTTGAATGTGTTGTATGTGATTTAATTGATAAAAGTAAAGAGAAAAAAGGGAGAGAGAAAGAGAGAATATGATGAAATTAGTAAAAATAGCAGAAAAAATGGATTAGTATATAGTGTTTGTATTGGATTTAAATTACGATATAATTAATATTTGAATGCAATACTTTTACATTAAAATAAAAATTATATTGTATTTAAAAGCAATACGAATACAATGTAGTTAACCAACGACCCTAAAATTGTCTTTTTTAGGCTATCATGTGCAAGCCACTAATGATGATAAAAATAATAAATTTATTGGATTGATTGTCAACAAAAAAAAAAAAATTAAGGACTAAGCTTCCGTTTAATTGAAAGTTTGAGTTGAAATATTTAAATTAAAGTTGTTTTAACTTTTTAAAAACTAATTAAAATTTTTATTGATTTTTAAAAAAATGAGTTGTAAATTTTTAATTTTGAATGATATTCCAAATATTCTGTAAATCGTTAAATTTGAAAAATATCATGTGTTTGAAAGAGAGGACCTCAGGTTCATAACTTTATATTAGCAACAAAGTGGGCTTAGTGGAGTCAATTTGGTTGGATCAGGGCCGAAAATGCTCCACTAGATTTTTGGACCAGGACCTCGTATTTGCCACAGAATCATTCCTATTCGTGAGCAAGAACAAATACATTAATTAAAATATTAATGGCAATTAATGTCGTTAACCAATTTACTAGTACGTGATCATAATGAAACATGATCATTACATGAGTCGCAAATTCAAATATCTCATTTAGATGGAAAGTCCATTGTGAAAGAAGAAAACTTTCTTATTTTAAGTGAGAAGGTATTTTTGTTTTTAAAGATAGGATAGTATTTAAATATATAAAAAAAATATTTTTTAAAAAATAAAAAATTGTTTAAAATAAAGAAAAATGATATTGAAAAATTTATATTATAAAAAGATTAAAAAATGATTTTTTTTAATTTACTATAAAAGATATATTTAAAAAAAAGGTCAATTTCCTTTTTTAAATAAAAAATAATTAAAAAAAAAGCTTAAAACAAATGCTTGTTTTAGAAGCTCCAGTTAGAAACAAAAATGGGCCATGTATCGCTTTTGTTTAGTTGTTGGAAAACCTCCTCACCTTTTTTTTTTTTTTTTTTTTTAGTAAGCAAACATCTTTACTGTTATATAATTTCAGTATCATATTATTTAAAAAACAATATAACTTTTTTGGTTATAAGAAATGAAAAAAAAAATGCAATAAATTATAATTTCTTCAATGACACTTCAGCATTAAATCCCGTTAGTCTTTGTAAGCTCCTTTCTATAACTTGTCGTATACCCATCACTTTAAACAGAGATGGTAATAACAACAGTAACAAAGAAAGAAAATGATATTTATATAAGAAGTATATCATCTCCCTATATTGCAATAATTAATTGTTTAGCAGATAGCTTTTATGTCCTATTCACAATAAGAAATAATTTCTTTTGATAAAAAAGATAGAAATTGCAGTAAATAAACATTTTTAAAAATATATATTTACCATAAATAGTTTTTTTTTAAATATTTAAGGCAAATGACATATATACTATACATAACTTATTCACAATAATATTTGTAAGGTAATTTTGTCATAAATATACTTCATAAATAAATTATTTAAGATAAATATTCTATTCATTTTAAATATTTTTAAAAATATACTATTAAAAAAATCACTTTTATGAGTTTATATTACATTCTTGTTTAACAGATTGTTCTACTACACATGGATATAAATACCAAGTAGTTATATGCATTTCGTATTTCGACAAGTTGCCACACAGATTTCTAATTCTGGAGAATAACCCCCTAAATCTGTCAATTTATTACAGTCATCAATCATGTAGCCAAAATTTATAACGTTGTTAAAATTGGTGAAAGAAATATTCATTTATGCCTCACATATTTTGCACTTTACCCTTAAATTTTTTTTACTTTTGCAACTTGCCCTTGAAATTTTTAATTTGGACAATTATCCCTCTGTCACCACTTTAAGCAACGTATCAATCTTAATTACTTTACAACAATTTGATAAGTTTTAAGGGTCTTAAGAGAATGTAAATTTATGTAGGAAAAATCGATCAAAAAAACACAGTGGAATTATAAAAATTTTTCAAAATCGTTAAATATCTCGTGATGTTATATATAATAAATTAACAACAATAAATTTATACCTTTAGAGGACACCAAGAATGCAGGAGAAGAATGACCGGAGGGCTTCAATCAACTAGCATTTTCTAATATTCTCTAATTCCCAGACGGTAGAGTGTGTGGGCACTCGGATCCTCAATCGGTATACTAGCACTGCTAATCTCCTTCCGACCACTCAGATCTCTTTGAGAACTTATTGTTACGGTGATTTGTGTAACAATAAGCCTGCTCACCTCAAAGTTTGTAGTCTAAGAGAACTGAAGTGGCAGGACCCCTATTTATATTGTATGAAGTGATCCCTTGAATATTAAATTGGACTAAGAGAAGATTTTCTCTCCCTTTTTCACACAAAAATCCGAACTCCCTTAGGCCAAAATCTCCCTTGGATTTTTGGCCACCCTAGGAGATCTCTTATTCAAAATTCAAACAGGATTTGACTTGAATTTTTGTCTTCCTTTTTCAGCCAAAACCGATTCTTTCTAAGGCCAAGATCATGGCTAGATTCGGCCATACCAAGAGAAAGTAAGACACAAAATTCAAACAGGATTTTAACTTAAATTTCATCTCACCCTTATTCACAAAAAAACCGATTCTCCTTTAGGCATTATCCATAGAGAAATTCGGTTATACCATGTGAGGGAGAGATTCAAATTTCAAATAGGATTGAAACTTGAATTTTTCTCTCATCCTTATCTACACAAAAACCTATTCTCTCCAAAAGGGATAATCCTCCTAGAATTCGGCCACTTTTGTGTAAGGAATGAGGATTTAAAATTCAAGTAAGATTTAAACAAGATCTTCCTCTCCCTTATCCATAAGAAAATCGAATTTTCCATGTGGACTTATCCACAACAAAATTCGGTTACCACTTGGTTTGCGATTCAAAATTTGAATTCAAATTTCAAAGTTCAAATTTCAAAAATTCAAACTTTAAATATAAATTTCAAATATAAATTTCAAATTCTAATATCAAATTCAAATTCAAATTCAAATTTAAATTTAAATTTCAAATTTCAAACTCCATAAAAAACTTGAATTTCAAATTTTGCCCTTATGAATAATTTTCCATAACTCCAATTTGAATTTAAATAAAATCATGGTAACTTTATTTGGAATTCAAATAATTATGTAATCTCTTATCCAAAACAAAATTCAAATTCAATTATGAGAAAATCTTGTCTTCTACCCTTATCCTTTGAGCACACCACCTATATCAATACAAGACAACTAGCCAATAAGTATACCCTGATAAATTTTTCATCCGTTAAGGAATTATGTGGAGTAGTAGAGGGACCATTTAGACATATATAATCTGGCTCCCGTGAATTCATGTGATCATCGTTCTATACCGAACAACTCAATCATATGATCACTAATTTCAGAATCATACCACTATAAACCTGAAACTGAACTCTCAATTATATACCGTATTATGAAAGCCTGTGACAAGCTATTGTCCAATGACTTGTCATGTATGCCAAACCCTCATATGATATCCATGATCAACCTTAATCCATTCAACCTGCTGATCAAGCTATTTTAAAGTTCTATTATACTACCGAATAAAAAAATGATTATTCACTATATGTGAATAAGAAGTCATCCACCTAGCAGACGATCCAAGACCTTATCCATTTTCACATCTAGTATAATGCCTTTAAGAGGATACCCTTAATTTCCTATTAGAGTTATGATTCCAATATCTGCAAACAAACCCTCCATCACATACAAGTCATGTACCCAACGAACCGATCTTAAGCTTACTACCTCTGAGATGCTTTAGTCATTGAAATATCAAAGTACACAAGTCATATACATGAAGTAGTTCATCTACTCAAGACTAAGGTTATTGCATAACGATCGTCAAAAATAGATTGATCCACTCATAGCAGACTACGCAGATCAATCACACTTTAGTCCCGATCCAATATGTCACCATCAAGCAATATATTTATGTCTCTACTCGGGAGTATATGCTCCAGATAGTCAAGACAAATTGTCCCACCATGGCTTTAGATAACATAATAGTCTTAAAATAAGTTAAATACTCGGTCTAACCCCATAGATTACGGACCATAATTAGACTACTTACTTTAAAACGTTGTCTTCTCGCATACAAAAGTCCATTGCATGTAACATTCTAACAGTTTAACACAAGCAGTCAATGAGCCATATTCACTTACATTTACTTTAACATGTAAATAAAATGAGGACAAACAGTAATGTAATGAATAACCTCTAAATATAATTTTTATTATCCAGTTCAAAATAAATGAAATACATTAAAATGTCTTTCACACTTAAGGCATATCCTAACAATTTAAATGTATAATTTGTTAAGTAACAGTATTTACATAAGAAAAGCTACAATTCTTTACAAAGATCCATCATACATGTAGACTATAATATGTAGAAAAAATAGGTGTAAGATATGTAACAATGATGTTGAAAAATCAGTATTAACAAAAAATTTTAGTTTATCCCAAGACTCAAATAAAAGTTACACCTTTTATATGAATAATTCTAACAAAAACTAAATGTTATGTCACACCTTGTTTTTAATAATTAACATTGTATTACTGTCTTGTGTGAAGAATTTAAAGAATGTGAGAGAAAGAGAGATGCATTTTATATTCCAAGGACAAAACATTTATATTCGAAACAAACTAAATACAATTAAGGCACCAGCATATATATAAGAAAAACATAAATTGATAAAGAGACCTTTTTCTATAAAATTATGTCAGGAGAGTGTACCGTCTGTTTATTATTTTGTTTCCTTTTTTATTGATAATGGAAATCGTGATAAAAGATTTTATAGAGATTTGCCTTAACACAAGTTATGTCCTATATGTGCTATTAGGGTCGATTTTCACTATTTCTTAGAAAAGTACATAGGAGTTTAGTATTTCATTCATCTTTGTCCACTTCTAGGACCAGTTACATTATTTATCCCCTCACTGCTTCTATTTGAGTTGTTATCTCCTAGCCTGTAACAAGTACCCCCTTTTAATTACGACATGTGGTGACTTCCTTGGGTGTTTGCTCCTTAATTGTTTACAACTAACCAGCAGTTATCCCTTTTTCTTAAACTTAGTGGGTCAGGGAGTTTTTAATAAGGATTGTTATCCTTACTTAGGGTAGTAGTCTAGCAAAGACATGACGTAGATCAATGGTACCGATTCTTCTTTGTGTTTGAAGTATAATAAATATTACTCTGCGTTGTGAAGTTCCTAGAGCACCAAACTACCCTTTGTATTGATCATTTTTGATTACTGACATCAAGCATTATACTTCTTTTCTCACAGTAGAGCATTCCAATTTCTCTACAGAGGTGTAACAATTACTCCCCAGCTTAAGCATTTCTGTTCTTAACATTAAGATATTCCAAGCTTTTGAATTGAAGGGTGTGTGACACAGTTGACGCAGAGCTAATGACATGTCATGAACTAATTCATGGCTTAGGGGAAAAGACTCCACTGATCAATCATGATGGTTGAGACTGACACGGTTATGCCTCAAGAAATGTACCAATCACTTTCATCAAGCTAACTGTCGCATCATTTTGTCAACAATTAGGTCATTTAATGTGATAACCGAGAAAATTATCACTCTCGAAAAATTTTGTACAAGATATATAAATAAATGTACATTCATGATGAGACGTGTTACAAAATACAGAGCAGATGAAAATTTTGATTAACTGAATTTTAATCAAAATTTGACAATGAATTAATGAATATAGTTTAAAAGTTAAACATTAATTCAATTTATGATGTTTTAATTTAATAGAAAAGTATGTGAAAAATGTATATTAAGAGATCAAGGGCTCACAAGTAAGGTACTTTGATCAATGGCCAAGATTAGACAAGCCATTAAAATTTCTTTAAAGAAAATAAAGAAAATGATGAAGAGGGATGATGGGGTCACGTGAGGGCCTTAAGCTAAGCAGCCCAAGTGAAATTATTTCACTTGGTTTGAGCTATAAAGAGAAGCAGCTGAGAAAGAAAAAGAAAGAAAGAGAGAGAAAGAAAGAGAGACAGACAGAGAAAGAGAGAGAGAAAAAGCGGAAAACCCTTAAACAGCTCAGATTTTTCTCTTCAAGCAACAGATTGTTCAAGTTTCAGCCTAAGATTTCATAGCAAGAAGTTCTCAAGCTTCAAGTAAGGTAAACCCTCGTTTTTCTCACGTTTTCTTGGGTGAAAAATCTGGGGTTTTAAGTGAAAAAAGAGAATGTGAGTTTAGCATATTAAGATTTTCGGTTAAATCGAAATATGATTCAAATCTAGTTGTTTTTAAACACGAATTCTGAGTTGATGGTTTAGAAAACCAAGTTCAGTGAGTTTTCTTCAAGAAAGTTCTGATTTTTTTCAAAATGTTGAGTTAAGAAATATGTAAAAGCAAAATGTGAGATTTTGCTTAAGAAACCATGGACTTATGACTATAGAACTGCAGTTGGTACCTTGAAACGATCTTATTGAGATCGATTTTGAGTGTAAGAAGTAGAACAAATACCAAAAAAGCCTTAGAAAATAGAGCAGAGATTTTCGAATCCAGAATCCTGATTCTGGTATGAACACAGGCGTGTACAAGGGCGTGTTCAGAACACGGCCCCGAACATGTCCACATGCACAACAGTGTTTCAATAAAATTGAGACCCGAGAGGTACACGGCCAAGAACACGACCGTGTATCAGGCCGTGTCAAAGGGCACACGGTCATGGGAAGGGCGTGTAATAGACCATGTTCAATAGCAGGAAAACATGGCCGTGTAGCCACTGTGTAAGCACACATGAATTACATGGCCATATTCTATGAATCACACGGCCATGCACGTAAGTCTAGAGGAATACACGGCCATGAACATGCCCGTGTAGGAGGGCGTGTTCGAAGTTTAAAAAAAAGAGTCTGGAAATGTGATTTACATGTTTTGTCATGTTTTAAGTATAAGATGAATATTGGATATAATCAACGATTATTTCTTTTATAGGAGTTCAAGCCAAACACCCTGAGGCAGCAATTCCAGACCGGCAGAGGCTCACGCTAGCAGATTTTCTGTAAGTTCAAGCATTATCCTGACTGCAATGTGGAAAATCATGTTATGTTATGATGTTATGTTTTGTTGTATGACATGCATGTTAGACATTGATTGTCTATATCACGATACTCATGTCAGTTTCATGTCATGCATGTAGAGATTCATGTTCCATGTAGATGATTCAGGTACATATATCAGACAGGTATCAAGTATACGAAAACATGTATTTGCATAAGACACCTTAGTGTGGTTAATAAAACTCACATCCCAAGTAAATCATATAACAGGTTCCTACTATGGGGACAATCAGTAAGCTACCTAGTTGGAACTCCAGATAAGATGGTAATAAAACCAGTCATTAGCGTGCCGGCCTCTCGACCCACGGGGAGGTTTTCATGTTCAGCTTTAGTTAAGGCTGAGGAGGTCAGCACTAAAATACCACTCCTAGTCATGCTAACATTTCGGTACGACCAATCAGGGGCCCAAAACCAGAACTTAATATCAGATAATGTCCTAAGACTTAACTTTCAGCCATGGGCATGTTTTTTAGAGTCAAGTTTCATGCATGAGCACAGCATTACATGTTATGATTCATGTTTTTATGTTTGAACTTACTGAACCTATAGCTCACTAGTTTGTTCCCACGTTGCAGGTAAGAGACATGTTCACTAGTAGCACACGGTGGACGATGGACAGGGTAGATACATGCCAAGGGGATTGGGCGAAGGATTGTGGTCACCATGAGTCTTTCGTTGTATAGTTTTGAAAACCCAAGCATGTAAATTTAAAGACATGATTCCAAGACAAGATTATGTGATAAGGGAATCATGATTCATGTATATGTTATTTTGTTAACATGATTTCCTTATCACATTCTCGAACAAGTTTTTATATTAAGAAGAAAAAAAAATTTATTCCACAAAATTTACAAGTAGTTTTCAGGCTAAGCATGATGTCGGCGATCCTAAAGGCTTACATACTATTGCAGTTGACTATAGAGTTGACTGTAATAGCACTGTAGAGCCTCCACAGCAGGGCGAGCCGTCACAGTTGGTATCAGAGCCTAAGTTTAAAATGGATTCAGTTTAGAGTACCTGCAGTTGCCACAGTTGGTATTATCAGAAAAGTTGGTAGACCACATCTCGCCTGACTCCGTGCATGTCCTATTCGCCGATCCAAGTAAGTTAAGTTTATGTTAAGATAAGCAGCTAGTTATACATGAAAGTAAAGGTCTGTAGAGACCTATACTTTTTAGTAAGTATGTGATGATACATTAATGTAAAAAATGATGTAGATCCTTTTATATAGGATCTAATATAAGTTCATCATGTGATTATAGGATATAAGGTAGCACGATAGAAAATTAAGGCCAGAGATGGAAAAGGGGACACCCAACTCTGACTCAGAGATTAGAAGAGATGCAAGCTCTTCTAGAAAATCAGATGAGAGAAAACGCAGAATTAAGACAGAGGTTAGAATAGCTAGAACAAGGGCAGGGATCAGTAGGGACTCCTGCACAATCAGCAGCTGAGGCAGAATATGTAGTGCCACCAGCGGCACCAGAAGTGGTTCAGGAACCACTGGTTAAGGTGAACCCAGAGCTACTATACGAGAGATTTTGGAAGATGAGGCCTCCGAAATTTGAGGGTTCAACTAATCCCCTGGAAGCAAAAGATTGGCTTTCTTCGATCCAAATGATAATGGATTTCATGAGACTAAATGAGGAAGAGAAAGTCTTGTGTGCATCCTTTGTTCTAAGGAAGGATGCAAGATTTTGGTGGGACACAGTCTGTATGAAGAGGGACGTGACCACAATGTCATGGGCGGAGTTCTTGGAGGAGTTCAACTAGAAATACTATGATCCTGCATCACTCCGACCCCAACAGAAAGAGTTTTCAGAATTACAGTAGGGTGACATGTCCGTCAGCGAAGTATGCAAGAGATTTGACCAGCTCTCTCGCTTGTGTCCGTATGTGGTGCCAACAGATTGGGAGAAGATACAGAAGATGATAGGTATGTTCAGGCCCGAGATTTCTATCGTAGTTGACAGTGGCCCATTCCCACCAATTTTAGTACCCGACTGCGTTAATCGTGTGTTGAGGGCAGAGTACCATCTAGTCCGATAGAAAAAAGAGAGGGAAAAGGTCTGGGAAGCCAGGAAGAAAGAAAAGATCTTGGCTAAGGCCTTTCAACTTGGACAACACGGTAAGGGCAGTCAGAGTACAAGACCAGAACAGTCCAGTAATCCAGACCCTCAATCCCAATAGTAGAGAAAAGGCAATTTCCAAGGAACCCAAAGTCAAGACAATAGAAGCCAGTCACGGAGGACTAACCCCACTCTAGCATCAAGTAACCCCACCTGTCCTACTTGTGGGAAGAAACATGTGGGTCAGTGCAAAGCTGGCACAACTGCATATTTTCAGTACGGAAAAGAAGGCCATTTCATCAAGAATTACCCTATTAACTGCTAGTCTGTATCAAGAGCAAACTCTTCACGTCCACAGCAGTCACAAGTTCATGCACTCAAATTGAGTTATGAAAGCCCATCAGAAGTGCCTCCAGTAGTGCAAGAAAGACAAGAAAGAGCTCCTCAGGCAAATGCTAGGGTGATTGCCTACACCAAAGAGGAGGCAGAGGCAGGGACGTCCAACGTGGTGTGATAACTCTGTTATCATAGCTGTTTTCAAGATTAAAAGTGTATTTGGTCCAATGAGTTTTTAGTGATTTATTAGTTTTCTACAGCAATTCTAGTGTCATATGCAAAATTTTATTTTAGATTGTTGAATTTAGATTTTCGAGTAAGTTGTTAATGTTTTGAAGTATTTTTTAGATTTGAAATGATAATGTTTTTTTTTTTTCTTTTTTTTGGAAAAGAAAATTTATGCTTTGGGTAAGAAGGAAATGCGAGATTGGAGCAAAACAGTGAGGAAGCTTAATTTCAGGTGATACTGCAGCATTACAGGAGCAACTGGGCAGGGATTAATAAACCAGGTAGACAAGTCAAAGCACAGCTGGTAGTATATGTAGCTGCTGACCTGAGGCAGAAAAAGACAAGCAAGTGAGCTGTCCTTCACTAAAGAAACCAAGCAAAATCTCAACCTTTGGATTGGAGACACATGTCCATTCTTCTTTTACCCTAGCATTTAAAAAGGACATTTTGCCTTTAGTTGGGAGGAGTGACGACAGATAGGCAGTGAGTGAATCGGGAAAAAAAAAAGCAGAGAAAGAAGGGTAGGCAAAAAGAACGAAAGAGTACACGAAAAAGAAAGAAAAGGGATCTTCGGCCATTTCCAGAAGGGGTAGCTAGAAGTACCACGATCAACACCATGTGCTTGCCAACTTTGTTTGTTGCCTTTTCCAATTTATTCTCGGTTGTATTTTCACTCTTTCCCTTCTTGGATAATGTCTAGATTCACTGAGTTTTTCTGTGGGCAAACAGCCATGAACTAAATTTATTTTTAGCTGGGATGATAAAGTACCCAAACTTGTAATTTAGAAGTAAATGCTTAGCTTGCTATTTTAATGTTAATCAATTCATTCAATATTAATCTACTTGTTTATTTTGTGTTCATTGACTGGCAATCTCTAGCATAAAACTGAGATTTTAATCGGTTGGAAAACTGATTGGAATTGAACAGGTATTGAATGATGTGTGTTTGGTTAGTTTTGTGAAAAGAACTAGCTAGATTTTGCAAGTTAAACAGGAATGCATATTTGCCTCACATAACCAATCATGAATGTGATTTTGATTTGACCTCATATTTTAATTTTGGCATAGGAATATGCTAAATATAAAGGAAAGAGATAGAAGCATAAATAATTCGGAAGAATCTTGTGAAAAATTAAATTCTAGGTTAACTGAGGAACATTGCTATAGCATTGCTGTAGCATACATTGACAGATTACAAGGGAGGGGAAATTGATTCTCAGTCAATTCATTTCGACTTGGTTGTTCATCTATTCTATTTGATACACACGTTGTCTGCATATTTTTATTTCCTGGTATCGCGTTAGTTATATTTCATTATAGCTCATTATTAAATTTTGCAATTACTCAGTTTAACTTTCCTTAAGATTTTTAGTGATAACAGTCTCTGTGGGACGATACTCTACTCATTCACTGTATTACTTAAGCGGACTGTGCACTTGCAGAAAAATTCCCATCAAGTTTTTTTTTGACGCCGTTGCCGGGGACTTGTTATCATTAATAATCTGTGTAAATTAAATTCTGGTTTTTACAATTTCTCTATTTTTATCCTAAGAATTTTTGTTGGTTTCTTCACAAGCACCTGAATCTCTATATGAATAGGCCGCGGGATCAGGAGTTGTTGCCTTTAGATCCTGAAATTGAACAGACATGCAGAGCAAGAAGAAGGGATCAGCAAGGTCTTGTTGTTATCTAAGAAATGGCAGAGGAGGTAGTTGGCAACAATGGCAACAATGTAGCAGCAGGGGCAAATGATAGAGATAGAGCTATAAGAGAGTATGCTGTGCCGATGTTACACAGGTTGAATCCTAGAATTGTTAGGCCATAAATTCAGGCACCTCAGTTTGAGTTTAAACCAGTCATGTTCCAAATGCTCCAAACAGTAGGGCAGTTCAGTGGGATGCCGACAGAAAACCCTCACCTCCATCTTAGACTCTTCATGGAAGTGAGTGATTCTTTCAAACTGCCAGGGGTATCAGAGGATGCTTTGAGATTGAAGTTGTTCTCTTACTCTCTAAGGGACCGAACAAGAGCATGGTTAAATTCTCTACCCTCGAATTCAGTGACTACGTGGAATGACTTGGCAGAAAGATTCTTGATGAAGTACTTCCCTCCAATAAAGAATGCCAAGCTCAGGAATGACATTACTGGTTTTCAGTAGTTAGATGGTGAGTCTTTATATGAGGCATGGGAAAGATTCAAGGAGATTTTGCATAAATGTCCTCATCATGGGATTCCTTATTGGATTCAAATGGAGACTTTTTACAATGGTTTAAATGGGCAGACTCGAACTACAGTGGATGCTTCTGCCAATGCAGCTATATTGGCAAAATCCTACAATGAAGCTTATGAGATTCTAGAAAGAATGGCAAACAACAATTATCAATGGCCATATGAGAGAACTGCCTCAACTAGAAGAATAGCAGGGGTTCATGAATTGGATGCAAGGACTGCTATGACGGCTCAAGTTTCATCACTGACCAGTGTGTTGAAGCCAATGAATTTGGCTTCGAGAGTGCAGTCGCAGCATTCCACAGCTTCTTCTTGTACTTATTGTGGTGAAGGGCATCTCTTCGATCAATGTCCATCTAATCCAGAATCAGCTTGTTATGTTGGAAATTTCAACCGGAATAATAATCCATACTCGAACACTTATAATCCAGGGTGGAGGTAGCATCCAAATTTTTCTTGGAATTCTCAAGGGCAGAATGCAGGTTCTAGTTCAAGCTGCCCACAACATCCTCCAGGGTTCCCACCACAAGCAAGAACTCAGGCCATGGATCAATCTTAATCAATGGAGAACTTATTGAAAGAATATATGGCAAGAAATGATGCCATCATCCAAAACCAATCAGCCTTGATTCAAAGTCAAGCAGCTTCATTGAGGAATTTGAAGACTCAACTAGGGCAGCTAGCTAATACCTTGAACAACCGACCTCAAGGTTCCTTGCCAAGCGACACGAAAAATCCTAGGCGAGAAGGTAAGGAACAATGCAAAGCCATTACATTAATGCGTGGAAAGGAGCTAGATCCATCCAGGGAGTAGCCTATACATCAAAAGGAGCCCTCTTCAATCCAAGAAGAAATGGAGAAGGAAGAAGAAGTGGAGGAATCAGAAAAACAAAATTCTGCAACAAACCGGAATGCTACAGCATCGCTACAGCAAAGCTGTTCAGATAGGCAGAGTAACAGACCACCACCACCTTTTTCGCAGCGATTCCACAAGCAGCAATAGGATAAGCAGTTTAAAAGGTTTTTGGATGTCTTGAAACAGTTGCATATCAATGTTCCACTTGTAGAAGTACTTGAGCAAATGCCGAGCTATGCCAAGTTCATGAAAGACAAACTTACAAAAAAAGAGAAGACTTGGGGAGTTTGAGATAGTAGCTATGACTGAAGAATGCAGTGCCATTTTATAGAACAAACTTCCCCCAAAATTGAAGGATCCGGAGAGTTTCACCATCGCTTGTGCTATCGGCAACAATTACTTTGGGAAAGCCCTTTGTGATCTTGGGGCCAATATCAATCTCATGCCAATGTCAGTCTTTAGAAAGTTGGGAATCGGAGAAGCTAGGCCAACCACAGTAACTTTACAATTGGCGGATCGATCCATTACCCACCCAGAAGGAAAAATTGAAGATGTCTTGGTGAGGGTAGATAAATTCATTTTTCCTACAGAGTTTATTGTCCTTGATTTTTGAAACAGATAGAGAAGTACCTATCATTTTGGGAAGGCCGTTTCTAGCAACAGGAAGGACATTAATTGATGTGTAAAAAGGAGAGCTAACGATGAGAGTCAATGAGGAGCAGGTTACTTTTAATGAGCTCAAGGCGATGAGGTTCCCAGATGAAGTGGAAGAATGCTCAATGGTGGATGTGATTGATTATGTGTTGTCAGAGAAAATTGAGCAGAGATACTATAAAGATCAATTGGAACCCTCGTTGTTAACAGAAATAAAGAAAGCAAATGAAGAAACAGGTGCACAAACAGCTTGGGTGGAGGCAAAATCTGTCAGAGTATATAAGGAGATAAGCTTTGAACCATTGGGATTTACAGATTGTGAAGTCAAGAAGTCGAGACCATCCATTGAAGAGCCACCAGTTTTAGATCGAAAGCCTCTTCCTTTACACCTCCGTTATGCTTACTTGGGAGAGTCAGAAATACTTCTAGTGATAATCTCAGCCTTGTTAGATAAGGAGCAAGAGCAGAAGTTACTTGTCGTGCTGCGAAAGTTTAAAAAGGCACTAGGGTGGACAATTGTAGACATCAAGGGAATTACTCCTTCAATTTGTATGCATAAAATCTTGTTGGAGGATTGCTATAGCAACTCGGTGGAGCAACAGTGAAGGTTAAACCCCATCATGAAAGAAGTTGTAAAGAAGGAAGTGATTAAGTACCTGGATGCAGGAATAATCTACCCTATTTCAGACAGTGCATGGGTCAGTCCAGTACAATGTGTGCCTAAGAAGAGAGGAATGACAGTAGTGACTAATGACAACAATGAATTGATTCCTACTCGTACAGTCACCGGATGGAGAGTTTGTATGGACTACCAAAAGCAGAATAAGGCTACTAGAAAAGACCATTTCCTACTGCCATTTATTGATCAAATGCTAGACAGGCTGGCTAGGAAAGAGTATTACTGCTTTCTAGATGGTTATTCAAGGTATAACCAGATTGCTATAACACCAGAGGATCAGGAGAAGACCACTTTCACTTGTCCATATGGGACATTTGCTTTTAGAAGAATGTCATTCGGGTTATGTAATGCACCAGTAACTTTTCAACGCTGTATGATGGCTATCTTCTCAGATATGATGGAGCAGTTTTTAGAGATCTTTATGGATGATTTTTCAGTGGTGGGAGATTCTTTCGATGGCTGCTTGGCTAATTTGGAGCAATTTTTGAAGAGGTGTGAGGAGACCAACCTTGTTCTGAATAGGGAAAAATGCCACTTTATGGTGACTGAGGGGATCGTGCTAGGGCATAAAGTTTCAAAGAAAGGCATTGAGGTGGACAAAGCAAAGATTGAGATCATTGACAAGCTGCCACCGCCTACATCAGTCGAGGGAATAAGAAGCTTCTTAGGCCATGCAGGTTTCTATAGAAGATTCATAAGAAATTTTTCAAAGATCTCCATGCCCCTTTGTGCGTTGTTGGAGCAAAACAAGCCTTTCGCGTTTGATGAGGAATGCCAATAGGCTTTTATAGAATTGAAGAAGAAACTTGTGACAGCACCCATCATTGTGGCACCTGATTGGTCTCTTCCATTTGAACTGATGTGTAACGCTAGCGACTATGCTATAGGAGCAGTTTTAGGGCAGAGGAAGGAGATAATATTTCACTCCATTTACTATGCCAGCAGAACTCTAACGGATGCCCAACTCAACTACACGACAACCAAGAAAGAGCTCTTGGTGGTGGTATTTGCATTTGACAAGTTCAGAGCATTCTTGGTAGGCACTAAGGTTGTGGTCTACGTGGATCATTCAGCCATAAAATACCTCATTGCCAAGAAGGATGCAAAGCTGAGGTTGATCAGATGGGTTTTATTGCTTCAGGAGTTTGACTTGGAGATAAGAGACCGAAAAGGGACTAAAAATCAAGTGGCGGATCACTTGTCTAGATTGGAAACAGGTGTGATAGAAAATATTGAAGGTTCAATCAAGGAATCTTTCCCAGATGAACAGCGTTTTATAATCCAATAGCTGAGTGCACCATGGTATGTTGACATTGTAAATTACTTAGTTAGTGGTCTTCTTCCTCCTGATTTGACCGCTCAGCAAAAGAAAAAGTTCCTTCATGGTACCAAGTTCTATTATTGGGATGAGCCGTACTTGTTCAAGCAATGTGCAGATCAGATTTTAAGAAGGTGTGTTCCTGAGGAAGAGACTGCTGGGATAATTCATCATTGCCATTCTTCTCCTTATGGGGGACACTATGGAGGCTTAGAACAGCAGCCAAAGTTTTGCAATCAGGATTCTATTGGCCATCACTTTTTAAGGATGTCCATGAGTTTGTTAAGACTTGCGATCGATGTCAGTGTGTGGGAAACATTTCACAAAGGCATGAAATGCCCCTAAATATTATCTTGGAAGTTGAAATATTTGATGTGTGGGGAATAGATTTCATGGGGCCGTTTCCTTCATCCTATAGCAATCAGTACATATTGGTGGCAGTGGATTATGTGAGCAAATGGGTGGAAGCATAAGCGTCTCGTACCAATGATTCCAAGGTGGTGGTGAAGTTTCTGCACAAGAATATATTTACATGCTTTGGAACTCCTAAAGCAATCATAAGCGATGAAGGGACTCACTTTTGTAGCAAACAGTTTAAGACCACTCTGGCAAAATATGGGGTGAGGCATAAGGTAGCTACAGCATACCACCCCCAGACAAATGGACAAGCAGAGGTTTCTAATAGGGAGGTGAAGAGGATCCTTGAGAAAGTGGTCAACCCTTCAAGAAAAGATTGGTCAGTCAGATTAGAAGATAGTTTGTGGGCATACAGAACAGCCTATAAAACTCCTCTTGGAGCATCCCTTTACAAATTGGTGTTTTGCAAAGCATGCAATTTGCCGGTGGAATTGGAGCACAAGGCGCATTGGGCAATAGCAAAACTGAATCTTGATGCTCAAGCTGCAGGAGAAAAGAGAATGCTTATGCTTAATGAGTTGGAGGAATTCCGCACGTTGGCATATGAGAATGCAAGGATTTACAAAGAGAAAGTTAAGAGATGGCATGATAATAGGATTCTTCCACGGACATTTGAAAAAGGGCAGTAGGTTCTCCTCTTCAATTCACGGCTGAAACTGTTCCCAGGGAAATTGAAATCAAGATGGTCAGGACCTTTCAGAATTGTAGAAGTATTCCCTCATGGTACAGTGGAGCTCAAAGAAGAAAACTCAGGTAGAAAGTTTAAAGTGAATGGACAGCAACTCAAACATTATTGAGGGGGATCATTTGACAAGGAGAAGACTTCCATCTCCTTGAGAGATTCAGTACAGTAAACAACAAGGAAGTAGTCGGGCTGTCGACTGTAAAACAAGCGCTTATGAGAGGCAACCCACATTTGTTTAATTTTCCTGAGTTGATTCTATTGTGGTTGTTTTTTTTTTATTTTGATTTGTTTAGTGTTCCAAATTTTGAAATTATTTGGTTTGATTATGGTGTACATTTGATTTAAATTGTTAATAAATGAATGTCTGGTGTTGATGACAGGGAGGAAAAGAATGGCGAACTCTGATGAAACAGGAAGAGAGCCGGTGCTGGTGAAAGGGAGAAGATTTTTCGTTTCAGTCAAAGTTCCAGTTTGCTATAGCAACGTTATAACCAATGCTGCAGCAAACTGAACACCAGAAGATACAGTTCTTTAAAAAATAAAAAAAACAGATACACCTGAAAAAGAAAGAGCCACTTGGCAATCCCCCATAAAACCCTACATTATTCTCTCTTTGGCCCACAACTGTCCTTTTCCCCACTTTCTTTTTCTTTCTAGCGGCCGTTTTTCCCTTTTTCTTCTCCGAAATCCAGTTTTGGTTTTCTTCTCCATAACCGCTCCTCCATAACCGTGCTCTCTCCCTTAAAAACCGATTCCATCACCCAACTTATTCATTCCACCATCTCCATCTTTTCTCTTCCTTTCTTTCGTTCAAACAGTCAACCTCAACAAGACCATTTCTCATCACTGCCATTCTCAAGCACTCACAAGTGACAAAGAGCACGAAAAAAGGAAGACTGAAGAGGAAAATGGGGAGAACAATTCTGCCAGGTGACATAAGTAGTAAGCATCTCCATTTTCCTATCTTTTGCTTAAGTTATCACATTGTGATTATTTTGGGATTGAGTTTTTATTTGGTGGGTTGTGGTACTTGTGGAAGAGAGGTTATGTAGGATTGGGTACAGTAAGGGTAAAGTGTGAAGGGGAATTTTGTGGGTTTAGTAAAAAAAAAATGGGGAGGAAAAGTGCAGCCCGAAGAGCCACAGTAATGAACAAATTCATGTCTGACAAAGTAGAGGAGAGATTTGAAAAATGGGTGTCTAAGAAAACCCTTTATCTGGAAAAAGGATTCATGCTTAAGTATACACCAACCATGGGCTACACACAGCCAATCTATTCTGTCATTAACAAGCACAACTGGAGGAAGTTCTACATGCAACCGAAAGAAGCCATCATACCTTTGGTCCAAGAATTCTATGCAAATTTTCCTGAAGGCCGGCCAGAAGCTGTGGAAGTGAGTGGTGTTCAAGTGAAACTAAGACCAACAGACATCAACAACTTCTATGAATTGGAGGATGTGGAAGACAGTTATTTGCAGATGGTCAAAAATATAACTGAAGATTTTTTGCAAGAAGTGATCATCACTCTGTGCATAGAGGGAATGCAGTGGATTATCTCTGCTCAAGGAGCCTATACCTTTCCTAGGAACAATCTGAAGCCAGGGTCAAAAGTGTGGTACCACTTCTTAAAATCTAGACTCATGCCGTCCACACACGTTCAGACAGTGTCTAGAGATAGGGCTGTTCTCCTTTACTGCATAATCACAGGAAAACCAGTCAATGTAGGTAGGATTGTGTATGAGGAGATCTGCAGCTGTGCCCACAAACCATCAGGAAATCTTTGGTTTCCATTATTGATCTCTGAACTAATTGAAAACAATGGTGTACTCTATCATGACAGTGAAGAAAAGCTAAAGGCCTCTGGAATCATCACGCCAGCTGCAGTAGCAAGAATTGCACAAGAAGGATTGAGACAAACCAGGTACACTGCAGCTGAAGATGAAGAAGAAGCTGGTCCGTCCTCAAAACCCTCAGGCGCTGGCGAGGCTGCAGCATCAAGCAGCAAGACAGAGGTTCCCTTGGCAATAGCTCAAAGTCTTCAAATGCTAGAAAAAAGAATGAGCCTACAGGAGATCCAACAACATGAGATGATGACAATGCTGTAGAAATTGAAGGAGTAGCAGTAGCAATACTGGAGCTATGCACAGCAGAGGGACACTGTTCTTCACCAGATGCTATAGCAGAGTGTATCCCAGCCGCATGCCCCTTCCCTACCTTCCCTGCAGATCTTCTCAGCAAGGAGACTCCTAGTCCATCAGATGGAAATTAACTACCAAGGCAACCTGCCTTTGGTCCCAGGGAGTTCTACCCCTTTCCTCTCTGTCTTTCAAAATTTTTTTTTTTATAAATATAAATATTTTTTTTATATAGCAATAGGGACACTGCTAAATTTAAAGTTTGGGGGTGCTTTGTGTTTTGTCTGTTTGATTTGTTTTTATCCTGTGCTTTTTAGTGGTTTGCTACAATATAATATTCAGGGTTCATTGGTTCATTGCTATAGCATTGCTCTAAGTAGTGCTACAGCATAGTTTGTGTGAGTATTGAAATATTGTTGTAGCATTGTTTTA
The DNA here is from genome assembly GCA_035233585.1 of Antiaris toxicaria. Taxonomy (NCBI): domain Eukaryota; kingdom Viridiplantae; phylum Streptophyta; class Magnoliopsida; order Rosales; family Moraceae; genus Antiaris; species Antiaris toxicaria. Next base: position 29,437,468 of record CP141157.1, read on the forward strand.
TCTGCATATTTTGTCATAGCTTTAGCATTTTTTGTTGGAGTTGCCTTTGCTACAGCATTCTAAAAAAAATGAATAAATTGAAGATGTTTAGCTCATACGATAGATTGGCATAAATTGAAAATTTTGTGATGTTCATCATAAGTTTGCTTTATAAATAAGAATTCTCCACTTTTGCACAAGTAGCTATGATTAGAATCCACTTAGAAAACCTAGGAAAGTTTGAACCATTGTGAAAGCTTAAGGTTTTAGAACTGGTTTTGTGAATCCCTCAAGACGAAGTTTCAGGAACCCAAGCATAAAAGGGAAATGTAGGCACTTTGTTGTAAAGGGAACTAAATTGGGCTAAAGTTTGGGGGTATTAATTCAATATTCAAAAAAAAAAATTTCTTTGGACTTATTCCGCTATTCTGAAACACCTAGTAACCAGGAGTAACATGAGCCCCATGTGAACTTTTACGTCAAATAGTGATTTGAAATATGAATAAGATAGCATCTCAATTAGTGATCCTATTGAATAACTGGGTGTCTTCATCACAAATGTTGGCATTTACTTAAAAAGGCAGTGGTGACTTTAGAGATCTTCCAATAAAAAAAAAAAGAAAAGAGAAAATAAAATATAAATAAATAAAATAAATCTAAACCCTCATGTTTATCACAGAAAAGTTCCTAATTATGCCTTAGCAACCTATTCTTTCTGGAGTGCTTGGTTGACATGTATTAGTGGAGAGGGATTTCAAAAGCTAGCTTACGAAACAAGCAACTAGGTTTGATGACCAAAGTTTAGCTGGACTTGGGTGATTCAAAAATTCTCGCTATAGTAGTTATACACACACACTTGGGGAGAATTCGAGTTGGGAGCAGATTTATGATGAATTGAGCAAATATTTGATAAGTGTTGATCTTGAAACATGAGCTGGATATTGAAAGAGTAATTCAGGGATTTTAGCTTCAGCATTGCATTGTAGTGAAATCAGAAATCTTTGTGTTTCTTTGTTTTGTGTGTTTATTTTGTTTGATTTGTGTGTCATTATGTCATTACTCGAGGACGAGCAATGGTTCAAGTTTGGGGGTGTGATAACTCTGTTATCATAGTTGTTTTCAAGACTAAAAGTGTGCTTGGTCCAATGAATTTTTAGTGATTTATTAGTTTTCTATAGCAATTCTTGTGTCATATGCAAAATTTTATTTTAGATTGTTAAATTTAGATTTTCGAGTAAGTTGTTAATGTTTTGAAGTATTTTTCAGATTTGAAATGATAATTTTTTTTTCTTTTTTTTGGAAAAGAAAATTTATGCTTTGGGTAAGAAAGAAATGCAAGATTGGAGCAAAACAATGAGGATGCTTAATTTCAGGTGATGCTGCAGTATTGCAGGAGCAACTGGGCAGAGATTAATAAACCAGGTAGACAAGTCAAAGCACAGCTGGCAGTATATGTAGCTGCTGACCTGAGGCAGAAAAAGACAAGCAAATGAGCTGTCCTTCACTAAAGAAACCAAGCAAAATCTCAGCCTTTGGGTTGGAGACACATGTCCATTCTTCTTTTACCCTAGCATTTAAGAAGGACATTTTGCCTTTAGCTGGGAGGAGTGACGGCAGACAGGCAGTGGGTGAATCGGGAAAAAAAAGAAGCAGAGAAAGAAGGACAGGCAAAAAGAAGGAAAGAGTACACGAAAAAGAAGAAAAGGGATCTTCGGCCATTTCCGGAAAGGGTAGCTAGAAGTACCACAATCAACACCATGTGCTTGCCAACTTTGTTTGTTGCCTTTTCCAATTTATTCTCGGTTGTATTTTCACTCTTTCCCTTCTTGGATAATGTCTAGATTCATTGAGTTTTTCTGTGGACAAACAGCCATGAACTAAATTTATTTTTGGCTGGGATAATAAAGTACCCGAACTTGTAATTTAGAAGTGAATGCTTAGCTTGCTATTTTAATGTTAATCAGTTCATTTAATATTAATTTACTTGTTTATTTTGTGTTCATTGACTGGCCATCTCTAGAATAAAACTGAGATTTTAATCAGTTGGAAAACTGATTAGAATTGGACAGGTATTGAATGATGTGTGTTTGGTTAGTTTTGTGAAAAGAACTAGCTAGATTTTGCAAGTTAAACGGGAATGCATATTTGTCTCACATAACCAATCATGAATATGATTTTGATTTGACCTCATATTTTAATTTTGGCATAGGAATATGTTAAATATAAAGTAAAGAGGTAGAAGTATAAGTAATTCGGAAGAATCTTGTGAAAAATTAAATTCTAGGTTAACTAAGGAACATTGCTATAGCATTGCTGTAGCATACATTGACAGATTACAAGGGAGGGGAAATTGATTCTCAGTCAATTCATTTCAACTTGGTTGTTAATCAGTTCTTTTTGATACACACATTGTCTACATATTTTTATTTCCTAATATCGCGTTAGTTATATTTCATTATAGCTCATTATTAAATTTTGCAATCACTCAGTTTAACTTTCCTTAAGATTTTTAGTGATAACAGTCTATGTGGGATGATACTCTACGCATTCACTGTATTACTTGAGCGGACTGTGCACTTGCAGAAAAATTCCCATCAGAGAGGAGGCAAAGATAGGGACGTCTAACATGGTGACAAGTCAGATTTCTATCGCTAACCACTTGGCATCTGTTCTTTTTAACTCTGGGTCCACCCATTCTTTCATATCATATGCATTTGCTGATAAGTTAGAATACCCTAGAGATCACATGGGAAGAACTTTTAGAACTGCTCTCCCATCAAGAGAAATCATGTTGTCCGAGTACTGGTTACCTCATGTATCAGTAATCATGGTAAATAGGGAGCTGTATGCAGAATTGATCACGATGAAAATAGTAGACTATGATGTTATCTTTGGAATGGATTTCCTAGGAAAATACCAAGCCACAATCGACTGCAGAGACAGAAGAATAGTGTTTAAGTCAGAAGATGAAGAATGTTTAAAATATGTCGATTCTTCAAGAAGGTCCAGCAAGATGATGATTAGTTCATTGAAAGCCAAGAAGCTAATAGCCAGTAGTTGTACTGGATATTTAGCTTATGTGACAGATACAGCAGAAGAAAAGAAGTTACAACTGAAAGATGTTCCAATTGTCAGAGAATTTCTTGAAGTCTTTCCCGAGAAACTACCAAGAGTACCTCCAGAACGAGAAATCTCATTTGAGATAGAGCTTCTACCAGGAACAGCACCGATCTCCAAAGCACCGTATCGCATGGCACCAGTAGAGTTAAAAGAGTTACAAATGTAGTTGAAAGATCTGCTTGACAAGGGATTCATCAGACCAAGTTATGCCCCATGGGGTGCTCCCGTACTGTTTGTCAAGAAGAAAGACGGGACTTCCGCATGTGTATAGATTACTGAGAATTGAATAAGGTCACAGTCAAGAATAGGTACCCATTACCTAGGATTGAAGACCTGTTCGATCAACTCAAGGGTGCAGCAGTATTCTCAAAGATTGATTTGAGATCAGGATACCATCAGCTGAGAATCAAGGAAGATGATATTTCCAAGACAGCTTTCAGAACCCATTATGGGCATAATGAATTCCTAGTAATGCCATTTGGGTTAACGAACGCTCCAGCCACTTTCATGGACCTGATGAACAGAGTTTTCAAGAAGTATCTTGGCAAGTTTTTCATTGTGTTCATCGATGACATCCTTGTATATTCAAAGACCCATGCAGAGCATGAAGCACAGTTGAGAATTGTTTTTCAGAAACTGAGAGAGCATCAACTCTATGCCAAATTCTACAAATGTGAGTTTTGGCTAGACAGAGTACATTTTCTCTGACATGTAGTATCCAATGAGGGAATTGCAATGGATCCCATCAAGGTGGAAGCGATAAACAAATGGCCTACACCTAAGAGCGTGACAGAAATACGTAGTTTTTTAGGGTTAGCTGGCTATTACAAGAGATTTGTGGAAGGATTTGCATGATTGGCAGCACCTCTCACAACCCTCACACGCAAGGAAAGGAAGTATTTATGGACAGATGAATATGAAAGAAGCTTCCAAGAGCTAAAGAAACGGCTGACAAGCGCGTCGATCCTCACACTCCCTATTGAGGGGGAGAAGTATGAAATCTACAGTGATGCTTCAAGAGTGGGTTTAGGAGCAGTATTGATGCAAGATGGCAGAGTGATTACCTATGCTTCACGTCAATTGAAAGAGCACGAGAAGAATTATCCCACCCATGACCTAGAACTTGCTGTAATAGTGTTCACACTCAAAATTTGACAACACTATCTATATGAAACACAGTGCCAGATTTACACAGATCATCAGAGCCTAAAATACTTCTTCACACAGAAGGAGTTAAACATGAGGTAAAGAAGATGGTTGGAGTTGATGAAGGACTATGACTGTGAGATCCTCTACCATCCAGGAAAAGCCAACCGAGTAGCAAATGCTTTAAGCAGAAAAGCTACAGTTCCGTAGCAGTTGCCCATTAATAGGTTATCAAGACCATTGCAGCAAGAGATTCATTCGCTTGAGCTGGAGCTGATATCAGGAAAATTATCAGCACTGTAGTTAAAGTCATCATTGTTTGATGATATCAAGGAAGCTCAGAAGCAAGATTCAGGTCTAACAGACTCCCAAGAAGAGAAAGATGGATTAATCATGTATCAGGGGAGAATTCGCGTCCCAGCAAATGAAGAACTTCGAAGGTGAATCATGTCAGAAGCTCATGAAATGTCATATTCAGTTCATCCTGGAGCCACCAAGATATACCAAGACTTAAAGCTGCAGTTTTGTGGAAAGGGATGAAAGGAGATATTGCAAGGTTCGTGAGTAAGTGCCTTACTTGTCAGAAAGTCAAGGCTGAGCATCAGCATCTTGGAGGAAAGTTAGAACCTATGGAGATTCCAGAATGGAAATGGGAGCATATTACCATGGATTTTGTGGTAGGGCTACCCAAAACAAGAGAAAGACACGATGTTATCTATGTAATCGTGGACAGGTTAACAAAGACAGCCCGATTCATAGCAATGAAGATCACTTACTCATTGGAGAAGCTGGCACACCTTTATGTAGCTCATGTTGTCAGGTTACATGGAGTTCCAAGGTCCATAGTATCTAACAGAGATGCACAGTTCACTTCAAACTTTTGGGAGTGTGTACAAAGAGCCATGAGCATAGAACTGAAGTTCAGTACAGCCTTCCATCCTCAGACAGATGGACAATCAGAACGGACTATCCAGACTTTGGAGGATATGCTCTAAGTATGTATAATGGACTTTCCAGGAGCTTAGAATGAGAAGTTACCACCACTAGTGAAATTTTCATATAACAACAGTTATCAAGCTTCTATCAAGATGGCACCGTATGAGGTCCTGTATGGACGAAAGTGCAGATCACCCATCCATTAGTATGATCTAAAGGAAAAACAACTGCATAAAACAGATTTCATGCAAGAAACTTGCGATGCAGTTGCCAAGATCCAGCAAAGGATGAAGAGTGCTCAGAGCAGACAAAAGAGCTATGCAGATAGAAGATGGAGATCCCCAGAATTCAAGGAAGGGAATTTTGTATTTCTGAAAGTTTCACCCATGAAAGGGATTATGCTATTTGGTAAGAAGGGAAAACTGAGTCCAAGGTATATTGGATCCAATGAGATTATCAAACGCATTGGGAAGGTTACCTAAAAGTTGGCATTACCTCCTGAACTGTCAATAGTGCACAACGTATTCCATGTCTCCATGCTCAGAAAGTACATGTCAGATCTATCTTATGTGCTACAACATGAACCAGTCCAAATCCAAGAGGATCTAACCTATGAAGAACAGCCTGTTCAGATACTGGCTAGAGAAGAAAAGGTGCTGAGAAACAAGACCATCCTACTAGTTAAGGTATTGTGAAGAAATCACAACATTGAAGAAGCTATGTGGGAAAGAGAAGATGAGATGAGACTTTCATACCCTCACTTATTCTAATTTTCGAGGACAAAAATCTTATAAGGAGGGGTGAATATGATAACCGAGAAACTTATCACTCTCGGAAAATTTTACACAAGATATGTAAATAAATGTACATTTATGATGAGACATGTTACAGAATACAGAGTAGATGAAAATTTTGATTAACTGAATTTTAATCAAAATTTGACAATGAATTAATGAATATAGTTTAAAAGCTAAACATTAATTTAATTTATGATGTTTTAATTTAATAGAAAAATATGTGGAAAATGCATATTAAGATATCAAGGGCTCACAAGCAAGCTACTTTGATCAATGGCCAAGATTAGACAAGCCATTAAAATTTCTTTAAAGAAAATAAAGAAAATGATGAAGAAGGATGATGGGTTCACGTGAGGGCCTTAAGCTAAGCAGCCCAAGTGAAATTATTTCACTTGGTTTGAGCTGCAAAGAGAAGCGGCCGAGAGAGAGAGAAAGAAAGAAAGAGAGAGAGAGACGGAGAAAGAGAGAGAGAAAAAGAGGAAAACCCTTAAACAGCTCAGATTTTTCTCTTCAAGCAATAGATCATTCAAGTTCAGTTCAAGATTTCATAGCAAGAAGTTCTCAAGCTTCAAGTAAGGTAAACCCTCGTTTTTCTCACGTTTTCTTGGGTGAAAAATCTGGGGTTTTGAGTGGAAAAAGAGAATGTGAGTTTAGCATGTTAAGATTTTCGATTAAATTGAAACATGGTTCAAGTCTAGTTGTTTTTAAACATGAATTCGTGAGTTGATGGTTTAGAAAATCAAGTTCAATGAGTTTTCTTCAAGAAAGTTCTGATTTTTTTCAAAATGTTGAGTTAAGAAATATGTAAAAGCAAAATGTGAGATTTTGCTTAAGAAACCATGGACTTATGATTGTAGAAATGCAGTTGGTACCTTGAAACGATCTTATTGAGATCGATTTTGAGTGCAAGAAGTAGAACAAAGGCCATAAAAGCCTTAGAGAAAAACAGAGTAGAGATTTTCGGACCCAGAATCCTGATTCTGGTATGAACATGGGCGTGTTCAGAACACGCCCCTGAACATGTCTACATGCACGACCGTGTTTCAAGAAAATTGAGACCCGAGAGGTACACGGCTAAGAACATGACCGTGTATCGGGCCGTGTCAAATGGCACACGGTCATGGGAAGGGCGTGTAACAGACCATGTTCGACAGCAGGAAAACACGGCCAGAAACACGGCCATGTAGCCACCCGTGTAAGCACGCATGAATTACACGGCCATGTTCCATGAATCACACGGCCATGCACGTAAGCCCAGAGGAGTATACGGCCATGAACATGCCCGTGTAGGAGGGTGTGTTCGAAGTTAAAAAAAAGAGTCTGGAAATATGATTTACATGTTTTGTCATGTTTCAAGTATAAGATGAATATTAGAAATAATCAACGATTATTTCTTTTATAGGAGTTCAAGCCAGACACCCTGAGGCAGTAGTTCCAGACCGGCAGAGGCTCACTCTAGCAGATTTTCTGTAAGTTCAAGCATTGTCCTGACTGCAACGTAGACAATCATGTTATGTTATGATGTTATGTTTTGTTGTATGACGTGCATGTTAACATTGATTGTCTATATCACGATACTCATGTCAGTTTCATGTCATGTATGCAGATATTCATGTTCCATGTAGATGATTCAGGTACATATATCAGATAGGTATCAAGGACATAAAAACATGTAGGTGCATAAGACACCATAGTGTGGTTAATAAAACTCACACCCCAAGTAAATCATGTAACAGGTTCCTACTGTGGGGACAATCAGTAAGCTATCCAGTTGGAACTCCAGATAAGATGGTAATAAAACCAGTCATTGGCGTACCGGCCTCTCGACCTACGGAGAGGTTTTCATGTTCAGCTTCAGTTAAGGCTGAGAAGGTCAGCACTAAAGTACCACCCCCAGTCATGCTAACATTTCGGTACGACCAATCAGGGGCTCAAAACCAGAACTTAATATCAGCTAATGTCCTAAGACTTAACTTTCAGCCATGAGCATGTTTTTCAGAGTCAAGTTTCATGCATGAGCACAGCATTACATGCTATAATTCATGTTTTTATGTTTGAACTTACTAAGCCCATAGCTCACTAGTTTGTTCACATGTTGCACGTAAGAGACCTATTCACCAGTAGTACACGATGGACGACGGACAGGGTAGATATATGCCAAGGGGATTGGGCGAGGGATTGTGGTTACCATGAGTCTTTCACTGTATAGTTTTGAAAACCCAAGCATGTAAATTTAAAGACATGATTCCAAGTCAAGATTATGTGATAAGGGAATCATGATTCATGTACACGTTATTTTGTTAACATGATTTTCTTATCACATTCTCGAATAAGTTTTTATATCAAGAAGAAAAAAAAATTTATTCCGTAAAATTTACAAGTAGTTTTCAAGCTAAGCATGATGTCGGTGACCCTAGAGGCCTACATACTATTGCGGTTGACTATAAAGTTAACTGTAATAGCACTGTAGAGCCTCCACAGCAGGGTGGGCTGCCACATTTAATGACACTTTCAATCTCCACCGTTGAATAGGAATCATTGTTTCCCACCTAAAATTTAGGCCATTGGATCGCGACCCTTCATATTCACCAATAGATCGAATCTTTTCGATCCAACGATTGGGCATGGGTGTCATGGGCCTGTAAATAGGGTCTCAAACCATTGCTTTTCATTAGAAATTTTCTAAAGCTACTGAAACTCTACCCAAATTTCTCCTCCATTCTCTCTCTTCATCAAACTTAAAATATTCTTCCAGCTTTCTTGCACTCTTAAGGGATCTGAAGCTGCTATTGGGTGCATTGAGTCGTCTTTGAAGTATCTCCAAAGATCCTTTTCCTTGGTAATTTTTCCCATTACTTTTCTGAGTAGATTACTTAAAGGGTTGGAAACTTATTTTATTATAAAGTTCTCTGTTCGTTGTTTCTTGGGTTTAAACCCATTTTTCTTGCATTTTCTTGGCTTGTTTATAATTTTTCCTACAAAAACTTCAAATATAAAGAATAATTTTATGAGAAAATAAAAACTTACCTATTTGTGTAGTTCAAAAATGAATCTTCGAGCTTTTATTTTATTGATGTCAAGTAATTTCTAGGCTCTTATTGTGTTTTAACTTTTCTGTTAATGCTTTAGTATCTAGTGGACTAAGGTTTAGTCAATGGCCACTCCTAGGATTTTGACCCCCAAATTTGTCTGTTTCCAAATCATTAAAAAGTGATTACTTCAAATTCTAGATGTCAAGAGGTCATCAAGTCCACTATTTGCTATGATGCGAAAGAGAAGGCTGTTCGAGACTTATCTTCAAGCGACAAAGATTACTCCCTATTAAGGGAAGTCGAGCAATTCCAAGAAGAAGGGGTTCAATCACGCACCACTGATGCCAACACCATTCCCCTCAAATACAACGAAAGTGAAGAGATTGACGATAAGAGGACACAACCCACAGGACTAAATTCTCCACTATCAGTTATAAACATTTATTAAGAGTGGATGTCGGTGCAACAGATGGAATTATCATTACAATAAGGAAACCGTAGTTTACCTTTGAGTATTATGTGTCGAACATTAAGTAATCTGATAGGCAAGATTGCTTCTTAAAGGCTAAGATTGATGGCGCACACTTTCACCATCTTTTCCTAAGCGTAGAATTCATGGCCCATGACCTTCCGTCAAACTATATTGCTATGTATATTTGATGTTTGACCTATGGGCAAACATTTCCCTTCCATCCTTTCATCAAAAGATTTTACTCAATCTACAACATCTCTCCCAGTCAACTCGTCCCCAACAACTAGATTATCTTTGCCTAGACATAGATCCTTTTGCGAAAGCACTTTCAAAGGGATTTGTCAAAGAATGAATTCCTTTATGTCTACAACTTGCGGTCCTCTCTGAGGAGTGATGAGTGGTATTGTTTTAGTTCCTACTCCCAGTCCAAGGATGTTGTCCTAGGCCTTGTGACTGGTCTCCTTGATCTTCTCATGACAAAAAGCCCATTATTTTTTTTTCATCAACAAAGATTATACATCTTACCTCGCCGATGGACCTAGCCCCTATAAGGTTTGGTCCAAATTTAGGACTCTTAAAAAGTAACCTTTCGACATAGAAAATTTATCTTCAAATTTGTTTCTAATTGGATTTTTATTTGTCTGGTACTTGTTCATACAGCTCTCATTTCTAGGTCAACTCTTTCTATCAAAGATTTAGATAGGATCGCATGCATTGTTGCTTTACTCGTGACACAGAGAGACAAAAAGTTCCTGCTTACCAATGAGAATTTGAAAGAGTACGGCCTCCTCATTGATCTTCTTCCGCCTGCTGTACCCATTACTTTATTGATTCCTACCCTTGTTACTTAGTTCTCATTTGTTTTTGATTTCATATTTATTACCTTGACACTAATAGGATGATCTAACATGAATTTCTTGCAATTATGGCTTTTTTAAACACAAACTCCCTAAAGACTTGGCTAGCAAGTTGATAAAGTAGCCCCCAAGCAAGAAACAAAAGAAAGGTCCCAATTCTTTGTCAGGGACTAGCGGTAATGCATCGAAGAGGTTACCAGAACGCCTGCTAGAGAAAACCCATCAATATCAAAGTACCTTCGGATGCTCAATGTTAAAAGTGTAACAAGCCGTGGTCTAAGAGAACTTGAGACTGCTAGAGAAACAACAAGCCCTAACTCTACTGCCCTTTATGGAAATCTATAATAAGGAGTTAAAGATCCCCGATGTTTCAAATGTCGACGTCGATCAATACCTGAGGCTTCTTCCCTACTTTAGCCTTATGTGCTAAGTGATATATGATCTCCATTAAGAGAAGGTTTGGCATACCATCGTGAATCTCCCTATACTTGATCGATGCTATGATGCAGCTCCAAGTAAGTTTTCCCCATCTCTCTCCATCTAGTTAGACTTCTTCGTTTAATTTTTAAAGTAACTTAGGGTTTCCTGCTAGCTTTTGGCCTCTCATTGGCCCAATACAAGGACTTATTGATCTTGCTTAATGCGATGCCAATGTAGAGACAGCTAGGAAAATGCTTGTAGAGCAGGCAAAAGTTCAACGCCATGCCAAAAATAATCTTACTAAGGACATGGAGTTGAAAAATGGGAAAGTACAATATTTAGAGGAGCACCTATAAATCTTCGGACTCAAGTTGAGTCCAAAAAGGAGGAATTATCATGAGGGAGCTTAGTTGGCCGTCAAGGCTCATTTTGCATCGCAGGAGTTCATACGGTGCAAGGATGAAATCATTAAGCAATTCCTCACTAAAAAAGAGTATGAGATGAGGAAATAACATACCATTAAGAGTACAAGATTTCTAAGGAATTTAAGGCACTAAACACAAATTAATAGAGTCTGCTCCTCAGCAAATTTACAAGGCAATCAAAAGGAAAAATCCTACCATTGATGAAAATGCTATTAGCAATGAAGAGAAGAAGGACGATGAGGTGGGGGAGAGGAGAAAGCCGTGAAGACCTCTAGCAGATGGCGATGGTGACATCAACAATTAAGTCTTGCGTGCCTTTAATTTATATCTCAATTTTTTTTTGTCATGTTAATTGTGCGTATACCCAAGACAATTTGACCTTTTCGGTTGGCCTTTAATTTTAACTACTTTGTTGATTTTATCATCGTATGACTTTTCTGTGTTGATTATTCCTACTCTGTACACTATTTGATGCTGCTTTAAAATTTTATAAGTATTTTCTGTAATATTTTAATTTCAACTTCATCATTTTTGACTTGTCTTTTCAACTCGTCATAGGAGGCACCTTTTCAACTCCTTGTAGGGAGGGGATTATAACTTATCGGATATCCTTGCCCCCTCATTATCAAGAAGTAACAATGTTGCTAGTTGATAATTTGTTATTTCGATGTCAATACAATAGCGTAACGGTTTCCAGGCTTTTGGGACCTACTAGTTGTTTTTTTTTTCCTGCTTGCCCTGTTGTTGATGTATCAATGTAGGTTTATTAAGTTTAGTAATATGAATAAAAGGCTTCACCTTCAAATGGACTTTCATTTTCTATATATAAAAAGCAAACAACTTGAATTTTCTATAAACAAACAACAACCTAATACAAAAACCAAATACAAATAGCAAATAGCAATTAAACAAAAAAATTTCTTCAAGTGCTATGCATTCCAGGTATGCTTGATTATGTCATCATCGAGAGTTTCCAATTTATAAGTGTCAAGCTAAATAATCTCTTTGATTCTATACAGACCCTCCCAGTTTAGCCCCAACGCTTTGCTATTTCTAGGCTTTGTGTTGTGCATGACTTCCTTTAGCATAAGGTTGCCAATCATGAATCATTGTTGCTTAACTTTTTTTGTTACAATAATTTGTAGCTCTCTTCTGATATACGATGAGTCTTAATTGAGACTCCATTCTTCTTTCTTTTATCATGTCAAGTTCAAACCTCATGATCTAGTCATTGTTCTCTTTGTCAAAGTATGCAACTCCGATTGTGGGGTAAGTGATTTAAACAGGGAGAACTGCCTCTATGCCGTAAGCAAAGAAAAATGGTGTCTCTCTAGTAGTTATTCTCATTGCCGTTCAGTATGACTACAATACCTTTGGGAGCTCTTTAGTCCACCTTCCTTTGAATTTGTCTAGTCTCTATTGGAGAATTATTATAATGATTTTGTTTACTACCTTGATTTGTCCATTTGCTTGAGGGTGGGGGACTAAAGATAAGTTCTTGTGGATGCTTAACCTATCGTAAAACTCCAGGGTGTTTGCATTTTTTAACTGCTTTGCATTGCTAGAGACCAATGAATGAGGGACGCTGAACTTGCAAACAATGTTATTCCAAATAAAGTTTGTGCACTTTGGCCTTGGTGATAATAGTACATGGCTTAGCTTCTACCTATTTTTTAAAATAGTCTATGGCAACAATTGCAAATTTAAAACCCTCCGGCAATCTATGGAATGGTCCTTGTTATGGATATTCATAAGTGCATGAATCGAATAAGTAATAAAATGATGATGAAAATATCGTTCTCATAAGAATAGTATTATTAAATACCGAATTTAATTGACTTTAATTTTATTTGAACGACTAAAAAATAATATTACAAGTGAAAAATTAAATAAATAAAATAAATTTTCAAAAATAAATGAATATAAGTTAATAATACACAAACAAACACACAAATACTACGAATTATGGTTTCACCTTAATTAATTAAATTTAATTTTATTCAAGTATATTATTATGATTTTTATGTCTATATTTGTTAATGGTCAATTACCATTTTCGCTTGATGTACTCTTTCTCAAGTTATATATAAATTTTACATTTTTATAATTAAATTTACGTAAAAGATTCGTAAATTAAAATTCACAATGAACAGTATCATATATATAAATAGTACCATACATGTAAATAGTATCGTATATGTAAACAATACCGTATATGTGAATAGTACTATATATATGAATAGTAAAAATACAAATCTGAATTTAATTATAAAAAGTGTTGATTGAGAAATCTGTAGTAGTTAATAATATAACCACACCAAAAGATATAAATATATTTCTATTATATCCTAGATTTTATGGTATTTATCCAAAAGCATGTCATAAAAGCTCTTCTCGATCTCATTTTACTCCTCAAATCATTCAAAATTTGGCCAAAAATTTGAAAGCATAAAATTTGAGAATAAGTACGCAAACAAATACTATAATTATAAAAACATGCTAAATTTAATTAAATCATCACAATTTGGCTATGTCATAGTTCTCAGCAAAAATTTATTTAATTCACAAAGAAAAATAAAATAACATAACAAAAATAATTAAACATAATGATAAAATAAAATAAAAGAATCAAAAATGATTGCTGATATTTGTATTAGTAGAACCTCTAGAAACTCCTTTTTTTATTGATGTTAAAATAAAAGTAAACTAAAGAAAAGAAAATATATATTTAGCTTGACAAGAAGCTTTATTTTTTACACTGCATCTCTCACTCTGATAAATCTGCTTCTGCAGATCTTTCCACTTCCCTGCCTTGCCTTTTTCTTCCTCTCTTCCTCTCTTCTCTGCCTTTTACAAACCACAAACTGACACTATTCCACCAAATCACATGGGAATAGGATCAGGCGGCACATGCTACTAGCTTGCATGAATTCGATCAAAGAAAAAGAAAAAGAAAAAGAAACAAAAAAAAAGTAATTATGTATAGGTTTCAGCTATTTCCTTATTGATCCGAAGTTAGAATCTACCATAACTTCTTCATACGAGCTCCAATTTAAGTGATTCCTTTTTAAAATGTATGTATCAATGAAGTGATCAAAACAAGACTAGTCAAGATCTAGTTTTCTTACCATGAATAGTGACATCCAGTGGAAACCATTTACAATACATGAATTTTTTAACACAATTTGACATGATAGACAAACAAAGTACTAAAATTAGACATTTTCAAAATAAAATGCTATAGGTAAACTCATTGAAAATATTTAATTTTAAGTTTATTTAATATATTATTACTAAAATAGAACAAAATTAAATAAAAATCTCACAAAATTTATAAAAAATCTAAATTAAAGTAAACGAAATAAATATAAATCAAAGAAAATCAAAAACAAATAAAACTCTCAAGGATAAGCCAATTTTTGTGTTAGAAAAAATGGTAAAAAAATCTATTTTATCTTAAGTCCTTCACCATAGACTATTATCACCATAGATTGATAAATGCTATTTTATCAAAATAGATTTTTGTGTTAGAGTAAAATCTATTTTATAGGGTTTTAAAAAATGGACTTAAGAGCTTCTAACTTTTTTGTAAAATAGTCTATGGTGATAATTGCGAATTTAAAACCCTCTGACAATCGATGGAATGGTCCTATTATGCCGATACCCTACTTAACGTAGGGATAAGGACATAAGATAGACGTCAGATCTTCTAGGGGCGCTTTGGGGACATTTGCATTTCTAGCACTTCTTTGAGTGCTCGACGACGTTTATTTTCATAGTCAACTAGGAGTATCCTTGTCTAAGGATCTTATATGCCAAAGATTGCCTACCCCCTACAATGTGAGTTTTGTGGATACCTTTGTGGACTTCTTGCATGACATTTTTTTATTCCTCCTTGTTGAGGCATCATAGTTGGGGAGTTAAGTAACCCCCTCTAGATAAAGTATTTTTGAAAATCATGTACCCTACAACTTGACTTTTCAGTCTCTTGGCCTCCATTTTGTCCTACGCCAACTCTCTGTTACTTAGGTACTTGTAAATAGGTAACATCCATCCTGTTATTCCTCTCCTTCTCTCTCTACAATTGTTGGAAAATCTAGGACCTTGATAGGGACATTATGCAGAAGCTCGGAATCTTTCAATGTTGTAACTCTGGCCAATTTATCTGCATTGCTATATATGGCTCCAGGACCTATGAAATGTCTAAACATTTGAACTTATTCAGTTCCTTTCTAACCTTATTTAGGTAAGCTAACATTTTCTCTCCTCGAACTTGGTACTCATCATTGGTTTGGTCCACCACTAATTAAGAGTGGTAGTAAAATGTGATGTTCACAATTTTCATGAAGCGAGCTAATCAAAGCTCAGAAAGTATGGCCTTACATTTAGCTTTGTTGTTCAAAACGTTGAATTTAAACCTAATTGTAGAGATGATTTTAAAATTTTCTAAACTTACCAATATGACTCTTGCTCCAGAGCTATTGTCATTTGAAGATTCATCGACATAGAGCTTCCATTGTTCCTCTTTGATGTTGACATCAACATCCTCTATTGTGGGCCTGGGCCTGAATTTTGCTACAAAATCTACTAAAGCTTGACCTTTTATGGCTATTATGGCCTTGTACTTCACGTCGAATTAACTTAACTCCACCAACCACTTGACTAATCTCCTTAAAGCATCTAGCTTTTGTAAAACTTATCTCAGTGGGTGGTTAGTCAAGACTTGAATGGAATGAGCTTGGAAATAGTGACGAAGTTTCCTCAACATCACTACTAAGGCCAGAGCTAATTTCTCCTTTTCTGAGTATCTCGTTTTTGTGTTGAGAAGTCATTTGTTGACGTAGTCCATAGGAAGTTGTTTCATTTCTTAATCTTGGACAAGAACTGAATTGATTGCATTTTATGATACGGCAAGATATAAGCTCAATGTTTCACCTGGGGAAATTTTTAATAGGAGTGAGGATTTCCCTAAATGTAGCTTAAACTTTTGAAAAGTTGTTTCACATTTCTCTATCAATTCGAAATGCTTGTTTTCACTCAACTTATTGAAGAATAGAATGCACTTATCTGTCGCCTTAAAGATAAATCTATTTAACACCGTAAAATAACTAGTTAGTTTTTGTACTTTCTTTGGCCTTTTTGGAGATTCCATGTCAAGGAGAGCTTAAAAATTCCACAGGTTTGCTTCTATCCCTCTACTACTAACCATGAATCCCAAAAACTTGCCAAAGAAGACTCCAAATGCACATTTCAATGGGCTTAATTTCATGTGATATTGCCGTAAAATCTTGAACATTTCATCCAAATGCTTGACATGTTGAGATAAATGCTTACTTTTTACCAACATGTCGTCGACATAGACCTCTATATTTTTTCCAAGCTATTTTGCAAACATTTTATTTACCAGGCGTTGATATATACCTCCTGCATTTTACAATCCAAAAGGCATGACCTTATAGCAATACAATCCTTTATCTATAATGAAAGACGTATGTTATTCATCAGCATTATGCATTGGAGTCTGATTGTAACCTATATAAGCATCCATAAAGCTCAACATTTCATGGCCCATCATTGCGTTTGACCAGTTGGTCTATTCTTGGCAGAAAGAAACTATCCTTAGGGTAGGCCTTATTTTGATCATTAAAATATATACAAGTATGCCACTTCCCATTGGACTTCTTCATCAATATAGGATTTCAAATCCACTTTGGATATTGTGCCTCCCTAATGAACTTATTTTTGATTAACTTGTCCACTTCCTCCTTCAAGCCTCATATCTTTCCATGTTCATTGGTCAATGCTTTTGTCTTTTCAACAAGAATTTTGGGTGTATATTGAGATGATGACTCGTCACTTCTAGATTGATCCCAACCATATCATCGTGAGTCCAAGGAAACACATCCATATTCATCTTTAAAAACTTATTTAAGTCTTATTTTAACTATTCCATCAAGCCTAACCTAATTTTTAGCTTCTTTGTTAGGTTGATGTCGCTCATTAAAACTTCGACCAACTCTTCTACTAGGCCAAGTCCTGTTTTCTCATCATCAATTGTGGGATTTATTTCCTCTATTGGGTTGTCTGGTGTTGTCATTACCATCCTTACCTTGCCATCATATGGTATACATCGAGGATCGGCATAGGTATAAATGGCAAACATTTTCATTCCTGGAAATCGGTTGGAAAAGGCCCTTTTCATATCCTTCCAACTAGCAATGGAATTCAGCCTTAACTCTATGAACCAACATTAAGTCGCTCCAAATAAGTTGTTTTTAAACGCCTTGCACATGATCTCTTCTAGGTACCCATGCAAAACCATGAGCCCAATGTATAGTTCTAGGTGATCATCTGGATCAATTTTTCCCTCATAAAGTGATATCATAGGAGCCTTGAACCTTTTTGGGAATGAAACTTCCATTATCTCCGATGTAAATAAGTGGTTATGAGTGTCTAGTACTATCCTTTCCTTAAATCCCCTTGGTTCTGCACAGAGGCCGATTCTCTAAGGGTATGCCCTCTTTGGGGTGGTCTTGGCAGTAGACCTTCCCAATTGTTTCCTTCTCATAGTCCGTACTCTACAACTTCTCACTCTTCAGCCCGCCTCTAGGCTATCCTCTGTCTACTCCCCATAGACAAGCCAGTGCAAGTCCTTGTCCTCGAGGCCTCAGGATAGCATGCACTTGTCTTTCCATTTCCCTCCATATGGGTCTCCTGGCACCTATTCACACCATTACCCTGAACGCAATCTACAAATTGTTACACTCAGGTTAGTCATCTTGATTGCTGGCCACCTAGATTTGGAAAGTGTTGACTAAGTTACCCATAATATGGGTGAGTTGGTCAATTTTCTGATCTACCCAAGTTGGTGGTCTTCCTCTCCTTGGAGGAGCAACATTCTGATTTCCTTTCTATGGGTTCTCCACGGTGGGATGATGAATCTTTACTAGTAAGAACAAGGTTTTCGAGATTCAGGCCCTCCTTCTAGCACTAATCGTTGATAGTGGAAATTGTCAACGCATCAAATCCTTGCCATAAATCACTCAAATTATCTCTTCTATGAATTGAAATGCAAGAAGACTATGAAAGATTGAACATAGGGAGATTTATATAGGTTCACCTTAACATAGGCTACGTCCTCTTTGTGCTCTGGGGGTCATTTTTCACTATTTTTTGGAAAAGCACATATGAGTTTAGTATTCCATTCATCTCTGTCCTCTTTTGAGATCAATTATATTATTTACCCCTCATTGCTTCTCTTTGAGCGGTTATCTCTTAGTCTGTAACAACTACCCCCTTCTAATTATGACATGTGGTGACATCCTCCTTCTGATTACGGCACGTGGTGACTTCCTTGGGTATTTTCTCTTCAAATGTTTATAGCTAACTAGCAATTATCCTTCTTTCTTAGATGCAGTGGGTTAGTGGGTTTTTTATAAGGATGTTATCCTTAAGTTGGGTAGTCGTCTGGTTAAGACATGACGTAGATCAATGGTACCGATTCTTCTTCATGTTTGAAGTATGACAGATCACTCTATGTTGTGTAGTTCCTAGAGTACCAAACTACGTTCTGTATTAATCATTTCTGATTGCTAACGTCGAGCATTGTACTTGTTTTCTCATGGTAGAGCATTACAATTTCTCTACTATGGTGTAACACTTTTATATATTTATTCTTCAACATCTTAATTAAGTCCTCTTTTGCGTTTCCTTTAACAACGGGCTAGTGGGAAAATTGATGGAGAGGTGGCTGTGGGGCTAAGGGAAAGACAACCAAATTATTAAGCTACAAAATGCAAGCGTGTTGAGCATAGAATTTCCAGACCATCATATTTGTCCTTAGTTTTTCTAGACAATGTTAAAAAAAAAAAAAAGATCACACATAGAAAATAAATGTGCTTTTTGCAGGCTTTGATATTTTAGTGCCTCTATAATCATCATCTTAATCCACTACCTTAACCTTCATCATCATCATCTTCTTCATCAAATCTTCTAGACTCCTATGCATGCGGTGGTGGAACCACGCAGGGCTGATATCCCCAATCCGGATTTTAAAATTTTAAGATATTATACAATTTTATTTTATTTTTAATTTTAGTTGTATCCTCGTTTAATTTAGGATCGTTATTATTTTATTTTCTGAATTTTGAAAACTTACACTTTACCTCCCAAATTTTATTTGTAAACTTAACTTTTTTTTTTTAACTGGAATTAAATAAACAGAAAAAAGAAGAGAATTAATCTCATTAAACTTATTTTTTTTAAAAAAACAGAAAAAAAAAAAAAAAAAAAAAACCAAATGACCGCAGTTAATTCCCTCTTTTTTCTATTTTCTATTCATTAATTCAAAGTTTATCAAGATAAAATAATAGTTTTTAAAGTTTATGGGACAAATTATTCATTTAATAATTCTCATATGCAAATATATTTATATGCCGTATGTATACATCTACATCGTTACTTTGCCAACAAGATTACTAATCCTAGTTTTGTTTTCTTATATTTGTTGCTCACACTTAGTACAACTAACTAAAGTTCAAATTAAAGTCATTATTTTGATCTAATCTAAAGAGAGAAAAAATTAGCTAAGAAAGAGGAGTCCACTGTCATGCAGCATATCAGATTCTATGCACGTTAACCAAGTTGTATTACTTTAACCAAACCGGATATATATTGTCATAGGGTGCTACTTGGCAATTAGAAGAAGAGAGAGAGAGAGAGAGAGAGAGAGACTTTGATAAGATTTACAGGAGGAGAGAGAACCCAAAAAAAAAAAGAGGAATGGGGTGGAGTCCAAAGGTGTAAGGGGACAAAAGGAGCACAATTCAACACATAAATAAGCAATTCGATCCAACAACGTGTTTTCAGGGATAAAGAGAGCTTTGGGCTCTTCAACTCTTTTTAAAACTTGGCTCAAAAAAAGTAGTTTTTTTTTTCTTTTTTTCTTTTTTCTCTTTTTGGCCCCTTCTTCTAGTTTTAAGTGAAGGGGCATTTATAAGATAAAGACAGATAAAAGTTGAGAATTAAAAAAAAACGAATCTTTCCACACCCACTCCCAACTTCAACTGCACTCCAAACGACACAAATACAAAAACAATTACCCACTAATATTACGTTGTTCTTACCAAGCAGGTTCCCTCCCCCCACCAAATTTTCATGCTACTTTCCTGTTTCTACTCCCAAGACTATACATACATGTATACAATATTTTATGCATGTCTTCAACAACTATGGAATTTGGGTCCACTTTTACTTAAATTTGACTATTCAATTCACATGGGTGGTGTGATTTAGGATTAGCCATGGAAAGTGAGTCGAGCTTAGAAAGTAGTACTAAAGAAAGTGATCAAAATTTGACCCTTTTCATCCCATCTTTAGAACGCAAATAAATTTCGACCAACTAAGACTGTCGAGAGAAACACACCAACCATCCCAAAAAAGGGTACTTTTTTTTTTTATATCAAACACATTACATTTATACGATGCAATCCGAAATACATGGTATAATTTCATAACACATGTTATAAAAATGAAAAAGCCATCCCAAAGAAACTATATGTGAAAAAAAAAAAAAAAAGGCACGGAACTATTTTTGCTTTTTTAACTTTTCAAGTAGGCAAAAGAGTTTTTGCCAATAACCTCAGTCTATCAGTTAATATGCCGCAAGGAGACAAAATTATTTGTCCTTTCCGATTCAAATAGGCCAAAAAAAGGTTGATAGCTGGACTACACGATGGAATTACCATTATACCCTCCAAACCACATGACTTGCTTTTTACCCCCGAAAAGAGACTTGATAAATTAACTGCCGACGGGTTCACGAGGGCATTACAGTCCTTTCACAGAAAACAACCCTTCAATCCAGTCCCAGCAACATTCTGTCGCTTTCTTTGGCGTGGATGGATGTTACAGAGCAAGGACCGGTTGGTCATTTCGTTTTCTCTGCCTATTTTCTGGTCCCACCTGGCTCGGTGGGTTGGGAACCACATGACTGAGCCGTTCTTCTCTTGGTTGGCTGGCCAGCACTCCTTGGAGCCGTACTATCCTCATCGGAACGGAAGGTGTCCTTTGATAAAAAAAAAATTATATTTTAATTTTATTTAAATGTAATATAATTTTATATCAAATATAAATTTTATAATACTGTTTTGAAAATAATTATTATTTAAAATATTTTTAAAATAATCACATCAACTTTTTAATTTTATTATTTACCTCTATTTGTATTAATCATATCAATTTTTCAACTCTAAAATACTTTTCATCCAAACATATATTTCATTTAAATACAGAATAAATATTTTTTAACCAAATACAACATTCAGAAAACAAATTTCATTCAAATATAATCAAAATATAATACATTTACCAATCACTCCTCAAATAAAAACTTAACCCAAGGTTATAAAAGTAAATCAACAGATGCCTCTTTGTAATAATAAACTATCATAGTCGTGTTAAAAAAAAAAAAACAAAGGTTGAGTTCCCATCTCAGTCAACCTTATTTGACCAGCTTTATCCATGCAGCAGAATTATTACTATTTAATAATTACATATTATTGTCATAATTTCCTTTATTTTTTTTTTCCTATCTCTCTTTTTTTGAATAAAAATTTCTTTCGACTTTTAAATGACGGAAAGATTTGGAATAAATGGGGGCCTCAAAACTGTGATCCATTAATGTGTCTGGACAGTGGATACTTGATTAAATACCATAGTAGAAAATGGGTGCCTTTTTTTTTCACTCAGAAGAATATTGCACCGTTTTATTTGCTATCATTATTGATCAAAAAAGTTGAAATTGTACCAACATGGGATACTAGGAGGGGGGAAAAAAAAAAAAAAAACCTGCCACTTTTTTTGTTTTT
This sequence comes from Antiaris toxicaria, assembly GCA_035233585.1. Taxonomy (NCBI): domain Eukaryota; kingdom Viridiplantae; phylum Streptophyta; class Magnoliopsida; order Rosales; family Moraceae; genus Antiaris; species Antiaris toxicaria. The sequence goes on from CP141157.1 coordinate 29,459,520, forward strand.
CTTTTAGGGGTTTGTCCTTAATGGAATTATGTTACATAAATTATCACCCATAACAATGACATAATGATTAAATAGGTTTTATTTATCAGATTTTGGATTTGAACAATGTTATATATCATGTCTCAATTGTTTCACCTATTTTTATAAACAAAAATTATTCTACCTACATAATCAATTTATATATGTAATTTTATTTTTCTTATTTAAAATGTTTCATGGATATAGTTTAATTTTCACTCTTTTGTCCTTTTTTTTTTTTAAGTTAAGCCGACAAGTTCAATTTTACAATTCATTATTATCATTACAACTTTGTAATCTAAACTTTAAAGTCTATAATTTTTGCATAAACAAGTCTAAATGCAATGATTTTTTTCTATAAAAATTATATAAAATTTCGATACAACCGAAATAAATTTCATATTAATAATATTTTTTGAACACATTTCAAGTTTTTACACTTTTTAAGTCGAGCAATTTGAACGCCTCACCAACTATCCAAATATTTTCATTTAAATGTTCTTTTTTAAATGTTAACATTCAAACATATATTTAAATAACAGTCTAATATTTTTATACACATGTTGTCATTTAATGTACACGCTACCCCTAAATGGAGGCTAAAAATTTGATTTTGGACATTAACATAGTTATGATGAACTATATGAACTTAAACGTGATATCTGATTAACATTCTGAACAAGATTTTTAACTATCTGATCAATAATCTTAGTTGATATTGTCGTGTGGGATAGCTTGATTCATTGGACGAAAAGTGTGAAGATGACATCTTTTTTTTTTTAATTACAAAAACATATGTTTCATAAATCTTTCATTAAAAAAAAAAAAAGAAATTGTTACTTAAATCTGGCTGGATAATGTGCCCAATAGTTCATGTTTTGGCGGTCTGACCGTGGAATGAAAGCCACCCCCACCAACCGAATCCTTCATTGGCCAACACTACAATTTAATGTTTTAAAAATAGAGGAGTGTCTAAGGTGGAACGAACACGCAGACAATATGTAAACCATATGGGAAAAAGAAAAAGTAGAATTTGACAAGAGGATCCGAGGCTTTGTATTAAAACTGCAAAGGAGAGTCTAATAAATCAAAATATTTGTTAAAATGATAATCTAAAAAATTAAAATTAATAAAATAACTCTTTTTTTTTTCATTTTAATATAAAAATGATCGTGATCATTCTTAATCGTTCTTAATTATTCGAGATCATTTTTTTAATAATTAATCACATAAAACAAATTTCCAACTAAAAGTGTACCAACATAGGATTTAATATAAATATATGTATATTTTATATTGGAGGTCTCGAATTTAAAAACTCATCTCCTCAAAAAAAAAAATCATGGATTAGCAAAGTAGAAATTTTTTATTCATTGAAGAAAAATGATATAATGTTTTTGTTATTATAAAAAAAAAAATATAACAATTTCTCGTCTTCCTTTTTGTTTTGTTTTAAAGGAGGACGAATGATTAATAATTGTTGCGACGAAACGGGAAGTGCATTTACATTTATTGAAACAAATAGTTCCAAAAACACGTTCTTACTTTCAACTGAAATCCTCTATTTAAAAAAGTTATTATCTCTAATTAACAATATTATGTTATATTATTTAAAAATTTTGAAATATTTTATAAATATTTTTTATATCTCAATATTTAATTTATTTTAATTGGTTAAACATGACTTAAGACATCAAAAGTAGATAGCAGATTTCAATTCATTTACCTCAATCACAAGAAATTAAAGAGACATTTAATACTTGTGTGTAAAAATGAAGAGGGAATATCCTTAAGAGTTATTATTATTATTATTATTTTAAGAATAATAAGACGTCAGTAAACACACTATTAAAGAATGAGATTTAACACCATCAATCTTTTATAACTTATTTATCAACTTATTAATAATAAAAAAAGTGAGGATTCAAATGTTGACAATCTATAATTATTTATTTATTTTATTTGGAAAGATTATCATTTTATTATTGGTAGTACTTTCCTGTATTTTAAAATATTTATAAAGAAGCAACATTTACGTAGATAAATACATTCTTTCCTTACTTGTTAACGTTGTTTGTGTATATCTTGTAATCTATTTAAATCAGTGGAATTTGATAAAATCATTAACCAAATTCTCTATATATATATGTGTGTGTGTGTGTGTGTGTGTGTAATGTATCATATTAGAGCTTTCAATGCCTAAATCATCATCAAACTAACTCATATCTACCGAAAACAAAATCATAAATACGTTGTCAATTTTTAATTCTCCATTTTTCTTATTACTGGTTCTCTCTCTCTCTCTCTCTTTTAATAATTTACTTGTGAATAGCAACGTTTTAGAAGTATTATTTTAATAAATAGAAATCATAGTTAATGTTGTTATGTAGGTGAAAAATTAGTTGGCTTAGTCAGTAAACTAAAAATTTAGGACTGGAATTTGGTGTGTGTAGAGAAGGTAATGACATCTTAGATAAATTGACCAACCATATTATTGCTTCTTGATCATGCTTTTCATTGACTCTTTTTTTTTTTTTTCCCCAGATTTGCCGCGCGGTTTGTCATTAATCATAGATGTTCCGGGTTATGTGGACATAAATTTAGGCTTTAACTCATATATAATCGCTATTTGTTTTTGTTTTCATCCATCCATTTTTATAAACAGAGTAATGCTGTTTTGTTGTGGTTCAGAAAATCAAATGTTATTTTATTTTTTATTTTTTATGTTTTGCTATTGCATGTTTTATTTTTTAAATTAAAGATATAGAAATTCAAACTCTTTATTTTTTAATAAAATTAGATGTAGAATTACCGTTATATTATGCCTACAATCATACTATTGCATGTAAATTAGGTGGTTAAAATTTGAATATTTTACTTATCAACTGTTAAAAAGATGAAAAATTTGTATATTGTTTGATTTTAAAATGACATAAATAAAAAGTAAAAATAAAAATCTATCGGTAAGTGGTATAAATTGCAAAAGCTCTTTGTGAGTTTTCTTTTTCTTTTTCTTTTTTTGTTTTTCTTGCTCCTTGGAGCGAGATTGTGTATAATATAAATAAGTATGTAATTAGACAAGTGCTGGATTGAATTGTAGGTCAAAGACTCAAAGTATTAACAATCCAATCGACTAGATGTTGAGATTTAACCCTAAAAGAGAGACAATATATACATATACATTTTGAGATTTTTATGATTAGGTATTTGAATCATGACTTAAGATGTCAGATATGATCAAAATTAAGTCAAAACTAAAAAAATATGTAATTGATATAATCTATCAAATGATTTAAAACAAAATCGTGTTGATAGAGTATCTTATCATAAAAATACTATTTTGTTAAAAAATTGTATATTAGTTAGAATATTACGGGTTGGGTTAACTCCACAAAGAAAATGGCAATATGTAAACAAATTAAAATTTCTCAAAAAAAAAAAAAAAACCTCAAAAGGGAATATACATCCATTCATATTATTTCACCCAAATCATTTTAATACGAGTTTTATATGTTTTAAGTTTCATTAAACATTATTTAAATTAAAGAAGCACTTAAAAGACAGATAGTTGAGTTGATATGGGATAACAATCAATATTATATAAACCTCGTATTATGTGATGAAATATGGGATGACAACCAATATTATATCAAAAAAATGGGACAAAACCAGTATTATTAACATTGCCAGATTAATTGATATTAATTCTACTCTCATGTCTAGCTAGAATTAAGCTACAATGAATAGACCATACAAGCACTAATCTAAGCCCACAATCTCCTCTTGAAAAAAGGAGAAAAAAAAAACCAAATGAGTCTCCTTCCACAAGGATATGGTACAAACAATTAATTCCACCTATAAACATGAATAAAACGTTCCAAGGAAAATCATATATTATTGAGAAACAAACGGAGGTCACTAAAAAATGCAGCGAAAATCACACAGACGTATGGTTTTTTAACATCACCTCCATAGTTGATGGAAAAATCTGATCAACCAATGTCAAAAATTCCATACTTGTCCAAAAAAAAAAATGTCAAGAATCTCATAGCACTAAGGCTGCAAAAAAAAATACAAAGAAACAAGCCTAGCAGATGAAAAACACAATAAAACACTGAAAATAAATGAGACAAAACTAAACAAACATTAAAATTAACATATAATAAAGGAGATAAAACAACTACAGATAGTAACAATAAAACTTCCAGTAAAAAGATGGCCATCAAACAACATGAAAAAGTTGAGTGCTGAATGAATGAGCAGGGATGCATCGTCAAACAACGCACATTCAGCGCACGCGTGGCCTAATGTCGTCGCCCAATATGGCATTGCTGGCGCCATCAAATGTACCGGAATACCAGGGATGCGACATCAAGGGAGGAGGTATACCGTATAAGCGATGCGCTTGAAGCTCCGTCAAAAATAACTAACATAACACCTATGCTTTATTTATCTCAAATTAATCACTTTTCCTTCCTAATCTCAAATATAGCCCCACCACCATCTTGATCCCGTTACTTTGAGTGTGTTGACGAAAATAGAAGACCGTGAGCCTAACTACAAGCATGAAGGTAAGGATAGCAATAGCATGGGTTCGGGGCAACATGGTTTTTCGAATAACCGATTTAGTGAATAAAAATACTCCCTATTCTAATCTTGTTAACATGTTTAAGTTGATATGGATAGATTTGGTTTTCTCCTATATGAATTTAAGGTATTCATGAATATTTCATTGACTTATTTTAACTATTGTATCATGTAAAAAATGAAAGTAAATAAGCTAAACATGTATATATATAGATATATATATATGGACATATATAAGACTTGTTGAAATAAAAGAAATTCATATTTTTCAAATTTTAAAATATATTTAAGTTTTAGACTAAAATTTAAATATATTATAAAACATTATATATAAATCCATTTAAACAAAATGGATAAATGAAGAATAGGGTCAGGAACTCTAAATCTATTTTCCTCCCTATCTTTGTAATTCATGACAGGTTAGCTTGGATTTAACTTAAATAAGCTAAATTATAATTAAAGTTAGATATTTAGTATACAAAAGTTCAGTTTAAATTTGTATTGAAAATTATATTAAAATAATGAAAATAAAAATAAAAAGTTATTAAAGTAGGGGTCTACTAAACTAAATTTAAGCTAAATTTACATTTAATCAAAATGCTCATTTTAGCTTAATTTAAACTAAATCAAAGCTAAATGTTTAGCTTGGTTATAATATGAATTCATTTCATTCTGATATTTTATTCAAACCATTTAAAATTGATTCATGCGGATTAATAAAACAATAATGATATGTTTGAATGGAATATTTATTTTTAAAAAATGAAAAATTTTTAAATTTAGAAAATAAAAAGTTATTTAGATTTTTTTTAAAAAAATAAAAAGTTGTTTGAATAAAAACTTTTCTCTTTTTGGAGAGTTATTTTTATATTTTTTAAAAATAAAAAATTTTAAATATTTAGATATAAAAATTTAAAAAAATTCATTTTTTTAAAATAAAATTTTTTATTTTTAAAAAATAAAACTATCAAACTAACATACCATAAGTAATTTTTTACAAAGAAAAAATAAGGTATTTTTTTATTAGAAAAACAATAAGTAAAATTACCATCGCTGTATTAGAGACAACATAACGGTCCTCTCTCTCTCTCTCTCTCTCTCTCTAGTCCACATGGCTCGCCCTCATTTTATGACTGGCCAGGAAAAGGGGTTCAAATTTTGGTCAACATTGGTATCAATAGAATAAGTTATCCGATTTACCTTAATCCATAAAATATGTACTTTTTCATCGAGTGTAAATATTCTACCTTTGCTTTTCACCAAAAAAAAAATATATATATATATATCTCTTAAAACATAATTTCGTAAAGCATGAACAGTTTCTTCTCCCCTTTACTGAAAAGAAGGCCAAAATTACGCGAAATTTCAACTCCACCTTTTTTTCCGTTTATGGTTGTTTTTTATTCCCTGCCTTGACGCCAACCAATTACCAACAAAAATAGAGTTGAGTAGATGAAAATTACATTTCTAATATAAGTCATTTAAAATCACCGTTTTCTATTGATGTGAGGCTTGTCTTAGTAACTATCATTGATAAATAATAATAACTTTCTAATTAATTTAATAATTTTTGATGGTTTGAATCATAAATATTTACTTTATAACTTATGTTTGCTTCCATCATATATTAGATTTTTAAAATTTTAATCTAAGAATATATTTGAAAGGAAATAGAAAAAAAGATAAAAATGAGTAATAGATAACGTAAACAAGATAAAAGAGAAATAAGAACATCATTTCTTTATCTTATTTTGTTTGAATCCTTCTAATAATTTCTCTAGTTTCAAAGAGAACAAAATTCAGGTGTTTTAAATGATTTGAATTCTATCTTCTAATCCTTTTCTCCCTCTTATCTCCCATACTAAACAACCCACAAACATCAACATCCGTATACTAACTCCTTCACCTATCTCATTCTTTCTAGTTTTTTTCTCTAAACCATACACACTCTAGTTCCAATCAAATTGTACTTTTCTAGTAAAATTTATAACTAAATTTTGAAAAATTAATTAATGTAACCCAAAAATTTTAACTTTCTAACCTAAAAATTTCGTCTACATTAGCAATCCAATGGCAAGCTACATCTCAATAATATAAAATACAAAGTTCTTTTACAAAAACTCTCATTTATTTTTGGCAAAATAAATAAATAGATTTAATTACAATTTCACAATAACTCTTATAAAATAGCATTCTATATGTAATTATAAAAGAAATTTTTATATGTAAATATAAAAATTTTACATTTACGTTCTTTTTGTAAATATACGTTACAATTCTATATGTAAATATACAAAAAAAATTTATAAAATTAAATAAATATTAATATTAAATTAAAAAAATTTTAAAAATTAAATAAAATAAATATAATAGTAAATTATAAAATATACCATAATATTATATTTCATTTGTTTAATCACTCCAAATTTGGAATCATTATAAGAAAATGGATTTTTCTAAATTTCTGTATTTCAAAATCTAAAATTTTTTATTTTTAAAAAATAAAAAAAACTCTTTAAAAAAAATCATCTATCTAAATAATTTTTTATTTTTTTAAAAAAATTATAAATAATTTTTTATTTTTCAAAAATAAACTTCTGCCATGCAAACAGAATGTTAATGAAACATAAATTTGTAAAATTTATATAAATAAATATTTTAAAAATATAGAAAAAAAAAACAAATAAAAACAAAACAGAACAAAACTAGAATAAAAATCACGCTTGCCCACCCGTCTGACTGGCTCTCTTTCTCTCTCTCTCGTTACTGAACTCTCACTCTTCTTCTCCATTTCTCTGCATTTCCCCTTCTCTCCCCAATCTCAAAACCAAAAATGCGACTCCTCCTTCTCCTCCTCCTCCTCCTCTTCCACCTCTCCAACGCCCCCGTCTCCGCCGCCGCTGCGGCGAGAGTCCTCCCGGAATACCGAGCCCTCCTCTCCTTCAAAGCCGGCGTCACCGATGATCCCCAATCATCCCTCGCCACGTGGAATGCCTCCACCAGCCACTGCTCCTGGCTCGGCGTCACCTGCGACTCCCGCCGCCACGTCACGTCCCTCGACCTCTCCGGCCTCAACCTCTCCGGTTCCCTCTCCCCCGACCTCGCCCGCCTCCGGTTCCTCTCCAACCTCTCCCTCGCCACCAACCAGTTCACCGGTCCCATCCCCGATGAGATCTCCGCCCTCTCCGCCCTCCGCTTCCTCAACCTCTCCAACAACGTCTTCAATGGCGTCTTCCCCTCCCAGCTCACCCTGCTCAAGAATCTCCAGGTCCTCGACCTCTACAACAACAACATGACCGGCGATTTGCCCCTCGCAGTCGTCGATTTGCCCAATCTCCGCCATTTGCACCTCGGAGGGAACTACTTCAGCGGCGCCATTCCCAAGGAGTACGGCCGCTGGGAGTTTCTCGAGTATCTGGCGGTCTCCGGCAACGAGCTCGGCGGGAAAATACCACCGGAGATCGGAAACCTTACCAATCTCCGGGAGCTCTACATTGGATACTACAATGCTTATGAAGGCGGTTTGCCTGCCGAGATCGGTAATCTGTCGGAGCTTGTGCGGTTCGACGGAGCCAACTGTGCATTGTCCGGCGAGATCCCGCCAGAGCTTGGGAAACTTCAGAAGCTCGACACTCTGTTTCTCCAGGTGAATGCGCTTTCCGGTTCTCTGACGCCGGAGCTGGGGATGTTGCGGAGCTTGAAGTCGATGGACTTGTCGAACAACATGCTGTCCGGCGAGATTCCGCCGTCATTCGCGGAGCTGAAGAATCTGACGCTGTTGAATCTCTTCAGGAACAAGCTTCACGGTGCGATACCGGAGTTTGTCGGAGAGATGCCGGAGTTGGAGGTTCTGCAGCTGTGGGAGAACAACTTCACGGGGAGCATCCCTCAGGGTTTGGGGAGGAACGGAAAGCTTCAGCTTCTCGACCTTTCGTCGAACAAGCTCACCGGAACTCTCCCTCCCGATATGTGCTCCGGGAACATGCTTCATACTTTAATCACTCTCGGAAACTTCCTCTTCGGTCCGATCCCCGAATCGCTCGGAAAATGCCAGTCCTTGAGTCGGATTCGAATGGGCGAGAATTTCCTCAACGGCTCGATTCCGAGAGGCCTTTTCGGGCTTCCGAAACTCACTCAAGTCGAATTGCAGGACAACATTCTCTCCGGAGACTTTCCGGAGTCCGACGACGCTTTTGCCGCCAGTCTAGGCCAAATTAGCCTCTCCAACAACCGGCTCTCGGGGTCTTTGCCTCCGTCGATCGGAAACTTCTCCGGCGTCCAGAAACTTCTCCTTGATGGAAACAAGTTCACGGGCCGAATCCCGCCCGAGATTGGGAGGCTACAGCAAGTCTCCAAGATAGATTTCAGTAATAACAAGTTCTCCGGTCCAATCGCGCCGGAGATTAGCCAGTGCAAGCTCTTGACGTTCGTCGACCTCAGCCGAAACGAGCTCTCAGGCACCATTCCGAATCAGATTACCGGTATGCGGATACTGAATTATCTCAACCTTTCAAGAAACCATCTAGTTGGTAATATCCCTTCATCGATCGCCAGTATGCAAAGCTTAACATCCGTTGATTTTTCGTACAACAATCTCTCTGGTTTGGTCCCTGGAACTGGTCAATTCAGTTATTTTAATTACACTTCTTTTCTGGGCAATCCTGGCCTTTGTGGCCCTTACTTGGGTGCTTGCAAAAACGGCGTTACCGATGGGTCCCAACAATCCCATGCCAAGGGCCCGCTTTCTGCTTCTCTGAAGCTCCTTCTCGTAATCGGATTACTTGTCTGCTCGATTGCCTTCGCCGTTGCGGCGATTATCAAAGCCCGGTCTTTGAAAAAGGCTAGCGAATCCAGAGCATGGAAATTGACTGCTTTTCAGCGTCTAGACTTCACTGTTGATGACGTCCTGGACTGCTTGAAGGAGGACAATATCATCGGCAAAGGAGGCGCCGGGATTGTCTACAAAGGCGCTATGCCTAACGGCGAAAATGTCGCTGTGAAACGCCTTCCAGCGATGAGTCGCGGGTCGTCTCACGATCACGGATTCAATGCCGAGATTCAGACCCTCGGCAGGATTCGACACCGCCACATTGTTAGACTATTGGGTTTCTGCTCAAACCATGAGACCAATCTTCTGGTTTACGAGTACATGCCGAATGGGAGCTTGGGGGAGGTGCTTCATGGGAAGAAAGGCGGTCACTTGCATTGGGACACAAGGTATAAGATCGCCATTGAAGCTGCAAAGGGGCTTTGCTATCTCCACCATGACTGTTCTCCCCTTATCGTTCATAGAGATGTTAAATCAAACAACATCCTTTTGGACTCCAGTTTTGAGGCTCATGTTGCTGATTTCGGGCTTGCCAAGTTTCTCCAAGATTCGGGTACATCCGAGTGCATGTCTGCCATTGCTGGTTCATACGGATATATTGCTCCTGGTATGATTTCCAATCTTGAAATTTTCTTGTGGGTTGTACTTTGCATTAATGATGTTTTCAGCATTTTCTGTGCATTGTGATGCAATTTGACTTTAGGGGTTTTTACTTAATTAATTATTTGGAAAATGTGACTAGTTCCGATTCAGTTGTGTCTCAGGTTTATAGGCATTGAAATTAAAGTGGTAGGCAGGTGTTCCTTTGAAAGTACTTGAATTTTGTGGTCTTTGACTAATAAACCACCTAATCATAAGACAATCAAAAACCCTTTGGAAATTTTGACTGTAATTATGTAATTTTTTTTTTTGCTACAGAATATGCATACACGTTGAAGGTTGATGAGAAGAGCGATGTCTATAGCTTTGGTGTTGTCCTTTTGGAACTTGTGAGTGGAAGGAAACCTGTTGGGGAATTTGGAGATGGTGTTGACATAGTTCAGTGGGTTAGGAAAATGACGGACTCGAACAAAGAAGGTGTCCTCAAAATCCTTGACCCAAGACTCCCTTCGGTTCCAATCCACGAAGTAATGCACGTGTTCTATGTTGCAATGCTATGTGTGGAAGAACAAGCGGTTGAGCGGCCCACAATGAGAGAAGTTGTCCAAATCCTAACCGAGCTTCCAAAGCCACCAACCTCAAAACAAGGGGACTCAACCACAATCACAGACTCTTCTCCACTACCGGTGGTCGGCGGATATGACACTTCTCCGACTACAACAACGACAAAAGACAGCAATCAACAATCACCACCAAAACCGCCGCAATCACCACCGCCGGATCTTCTCAGCATTTGATACAAAGGGTGCTCTATGTGTTGGAAGTGTTTGCTATGAAGTTCCATGAATGTCCTTTTTAGCTCTTTTTAGTTTCTATGTTTCTTTTACTTCTATTTTGGGGTGGGGGGATATGTTTGCTCTAACTTTAAGGTGTTTAAATCTTTTGAATTTTTTCTCTTTTTTTTATTTAATGTACAGTAGGATTGGTGGGGGTATTTTCTTATTATAAGTCTGTTTTGTTTTTTTAAATCAAGTGTAGTAGTACTGGCTGCTTCACACTCTGCTTTCTGTTTATGGCGCGTCTGTTACTGTTACATGCTAGCCTGCAAATTCAAAGATCAGTGAGTCCCGAGTGAAAACATCAAGGGCAAAGGAAAGTCGGTGTCTATGAAGAGTGTTTTTATGACTTGAGAGGACATTGGTTTGAAAGAGACAAATTGGCTTTGGTTTGGGTGTACAAAACTGTGGACAGATATAGGGGGAGAGAGAAAGAGAGAGAGAGAGAGAGAGAGAGTAGTTGCTTTCAATTACCGAGACTCTTGGGGTTTCTCTGATTTCTCAAAGAGAGTGTAATCATAAACTCTCCTTGGTTGTGAACCATTATCATGAGTCTGGACCCTGTTTTGAATCACAGTAGAGTTATAAAAATAGACATTATTATGAATCAAATAGTGCTGGTTGTTCCTTCAAAAAAGTTCAAAAATTAAGGGGGTGTTGGGGGATGTTTAGAGACTTTTTTTTTTTTTTTTGGATTTGAGAAAAGTTATTTTGAAAAATATGTTTGGAGAAAAAAAATTATTTGGGAGAGAAAAAATAAAAATTTTTAAATTTTTTTTTTGAAAAAAAATATCAATATAGATATTGTTTTGTTTATCTCGAAATTTTATATAATTTAAAAAAAATTATACAGATATAAAATTATGGATTTTTAAAATTTAAAGTATATTATAACATTTTGAAGATATAAATAATAAAAAGTGATAATATATTGAAAAAAATGTGTTTTGGAGGCTTCAAAACATGCCCCCAAACACCTCTAATTGCAAACCATTATATATCTATGAATTTTAAAATGTGATATTTGTTAACCTGAAAAAACCAACTGTTTAGAATTTTAAATGAACTTTGGGAACAATTTATCCCAATTTGAAACTAAGAAGATTACTAGATTATCCTTACATGATACGTTAGAATTTTAAAGGGAAGTTTGGAGGAGGTTTTGGAGATATATTTTTGGAGATGTTGGTTTTGGAAATGAGATAAGGTGTTGGAGATTGTATTTGGAATAAAAGTTTTTAAAAAAAAGTTGTCATGAAAAAAGTGTATAAAAATTATTAAATAAGTAGAAAAAAATAATCTTTATGAAAGTGCGTGTTATATGGTAGATAAAATAAGGGAGTGCTTGTATGAAGAGTTTAAAGATATGATTTTGGTGTCTTCATAACAAAAATGGTTTGCCTTCAACATTTCTCTAAACCTCAAACAATACTTGCACACATTCTTAGACAATAAATTTTAACCACATAATTTAAAATTCAAATCCTCTTATATATATAACAACTTATTGAACTAAACATTTACTCAAAACTAAATTGGAATAATCATATATAGTTTCCAAAACCAACATGTCCAAAAAAATGTTTGTAGAACTCAATTCAAGCATGGTTGCCAATGTGAAAGCAAATAAAAAAAAAAAAACATAGAAACACAACGTATGCGGTTACAACCCCGACCCAAAACTAGACAATCGCTCATATACATGGGATAAGTGATCATAATTATACATACAAAATCGTTCGACAGGCCATTAAGTACAATGTTACAATATTTATCCTGGCAATTTGCACGGCATAGGAAAGCATACAATTACGGTTCATTTACGACAGACGTGAAAGTCTATACCATGGGTACTGTTGGTATCTGTCTCACATTTGGTCGGCAATAGCATCTCTAAATCGAGCTATAGTCGTGGTCCCGCTTCGACATTGATGCTGTGTGTTGGTGTTAACTGTGTTTGTATGTAGGACCTCGTAAACACTATCAATATCTTCTAACTCGTCAGCATTGGCTGTATCTGCTACACAGGTAGATATAGATGTACTTGCACTACAAGTTGGCATGTCATGCATGTACGACTGCAGTAGCGAGTCTAATTCTATCGCTGCATGCATTCTTATGAAGTTATGCAAGATCGCACAAACAATTGGTATCTTCACTTGTTTCTTGATGGGGTAACTGTTCATCTTAGTCAGTATTTTGAATCTTGCTTTCTAAACACTAAATGTCCTTTCAATACAGTTTTGTAAAGACGAGTGTGTGTAATTAAAAACTTCTTTCCTACTTGTGAGGCCATATTGTCTCTGACGGTATTCTAACAAGTGGTATGTTTCTCCGCGATAAAGTGTAAGAAAGTGGTCGTTATTAACATAACCAGAGTCTGCTAAGTAAAATTTATTTACATTTTGAAGATATGTAAGTACATATAATGTGGCATACGATATGTATACTAACAGATACTATATAAGCAAACAATTTATGATGGTCATTGCATGTGCTAATATCCTCGCATCATGTACAGAACCATCCCAGTCTGCGATCATGCATGTGAACATCCTATCGAACGACACAGCTGTTAAGATGTTTTGTGTGTTAATGCCTTTCCTGTACTGCGAAACCAACGAGTTATCTGCTGGCGAAACGTATGGCACATGTGTGCCATCAATAGCGCCGATACAGTTCTACAAAATTAATAATAGTATTAGAAATGTTATAACATAGTGTCATAACTGAAAAATCTGATAACAAACTTCATCATGTACATCAAACTAAGGTCTGTATTTATATGCATTATTCACAATATACGGTTGCACGATATTATAATCTGGAGGGCGTATAACTTGGCCTTCAATGTGAAATGTGTGTCAAGCACGGTAGTAAACCATTTCGAGATCGTCTTACCTGAATGTTACCAAATATCATGTGTCTGCCTATTCGTTGTTGCATGGCATAGTATTTCTAAGAATATAAACAATTGCTCAAGTATGAATACACGATCTATCGATTGGAGTAAACCCTTTACTTCCATCAACTTGCACAAAAACAAAAATATGTGCCTATTCATCCGAGTCTTTTGTTTGATATTATCGTCATTGCCATATAATAACTCATCTGTCTTTACAGCCCTCGTTAAAATGTGACAAAAATGTGCACCTATTCATCTGAGTCTTTTGTTTGATATTATCGTCATTGCCATATAATAACTCATCTGTCTTTACAGTCCCCGTTAAAATGGAATAGTGTTTGCAGTCTTTTTACTTATGCAACTTTCTCATATATGCGTATAGAACACATGCAACAGAGCCTAGATCATCATCGCTATCCGTGTTTTATGTATCCATATTTTACCCAGTTATGTAGCCTACCAACAGTGAAATAGTAAGAAAACTACTAATTGAATTTTTATAACAGTGATATTTTGTAGTGGCATATCATAAAATTAACATCCTAGTGAAACTGTGAAGTGGCATACATATAAAAATATAAATATGAAAACAGCAATAGTTAGAGTCAATATACAGAAAATGGTAAAAATAATAAACAAAAAGTTTGTTATCGTTACAAATGAAGAGTCTCCACAATAAATATGCTTCCCCCCAAACCAACCCTATATATCACCATTTACGATCCTATTAATAATATTGCACCTCTTCTCAATGGAAAGCCTAGTAAAGTCTCTCAACACCGCTCTTTCGTTACGCAGTCACAGGTACACAGTAACAGCATCATCGGTAGGCACACCTATCTCTTCCATCACTTTATCAGCTTCACCAAGCAATGAAGCTTGGGTAGCCTCATCCATACTTGATGTTCGTGAGGACTTATTGGAGTAGTGACTACCAATGCCCCGTAGTGCGTCAACAAGAATATTTTCTGTGTTCTACCGTTGCTTACGCTTAGCTTGTTTCTCGCGACTCTGTGATGATAATGGTGCGTACTGAGTGTCAAATTGTGGGAAGTTCATCGTGTCAGCTTGCCAGTCATTTCTATCAGCCGCAACACCAGGGACCTGAGATATGTCTCCAGACATGTCGTCGCCAGAGAAATATGGAACATGCGGACTAGGGCTGAATCGTGAATGCTGAACTCGTGCATTAGCTGCTTGGTACTTCTCAAAAACATTGAAGTACAACTCCTTGTACTTTAAACCCTGAGTTCTGAGGAAGTTTTGGTCTAGGTGAACCTGCACAGACAAAATTATATGTTACTAAATATACACAAAAACGGGAATGTACAAACCATCATGTAATCTCTAAGTTAGCATACTAAACAAGAATAGTAATGTTTACAGCAGCGAATTGTGCCCATTGTTCGTCGAAGCAGATTACCGTATCGGTGATAGGGTTGTAGTCTAAACCCATCCATGTTTGTAACGCCTTCCATGTGGTGTACATCTGCTGCATTTATGTCTTTTTCCTATGCAAAGTCATTGCATAACACGGGATATTGATATCAGGCCACCTCCTGTTGAACATCTCAGCTCACTCTAAATATATATCAATCTTGGGAAATCTTCCAGTATGATTGCTTTAGTAATCATCAAGGAGGTTTAAAAAATAAACCTCCTTCTCTTCATTTCAATTATAAGACGACCCATCCACCCGAGGCATGTCGATGTCAAACTAAAATATATAAAACAGTGTAAAAAATCACAGGTAAGATGGGGACAAAAATTGGTTGTTTGATATTACACGACTCAATCTAATGTCAATATATCACATAATCAGGTTAGGCATTATGCATACCCACAAAACAACTTGCTACCTAGGTTGAACACTAGAATAGCGATCATGTATTGCAATCCAGATACCAACCAACAACTAAATTATTTAACGAGTCTACAAAACACTAATAACATGATAAGCGATTTATCCATGATAGATTAGCATCATAGCTGGTGCACAACCAAGAGTAAGAGGCCAATAACATAATCAATTAGGACCAGCATGTACAACAGATACCATTGATCAAGACCAACAATAGAATAAAAATTAGAATAAAACATGATATGCAAAAACAAAGCAATATAAATACAGTATTAATGGCCACGTTAAACACTATATCACATTTTATAGTTGCAACATTAGTACTCACATACACGTATTAAATAACACATAATTTAAAATAGGCGTTATAATGATGAATGCAAATCAAAACAGACAATACAAGTCATACATACTGCAATGTACAAAGATAAAAGAAAAACCATGACATAGGTACAACATACAATGTGGACAACCACAGACATAAAACTCACAAACAACAACTTTATAAAAAAGTCATTATGCATAGTGATAGCAACAAAAGTAAAAAACGTAAATAATACAATTTTAATGCAAACAAATTTGTAGATATTTAATTAGATGTATACTGAGTTCGAGGCAGCGGATGAAACGATGGTAGTTGCCTCAGGAACAGGAAACAAAGACGTTATTCACTGTATCCGCTTTCGAACACGGAAGTAATGCATAATTTGGTCCATCTATTGATTCTGGTAGCAAAGCTGCATGGTGCGTTTGTGAGCGCGACCTCGATGTCTCCTATTACTGTTGGCCGTGGCTAGTTAGACGAGACAAGTCGATGGTGATGAAACCGTCAACTTGTTACCATCAACCAAAATGACGCCAAACAATGGCTAAGATCAAGTAAGCAAATATCCTGTGTTTATACAACTAGTATAAAAAGAAAGATTGAAGCATTATTGCAAAACAAAAAAAGGTAAAACATATAGTATTTTCATGGAAAATGCTGATCAATGGCAACCAAACTCAACAATACGACAATGTAAGTGAAATTGCACAAAGCAGCCAAAACCTTCTCCAAGAGGTACTGAACAACACGACAATGTAAGTGAAATTGCACAAAGCAGCCAAAACCTTCTCCAATGTTAGAGGTATTCGTATACAACTCAAAATATATGTTCTGTATCTGGTAAACCAGTGCAACCATAAAACATGAAAAGTTTCCATTCTCAGAAACACGGTAGACAAGGAAAAAAATTTGGATCGACAAATTCCATGAAGACAACAAAACAGGATTTCAGATACGGAAGGCAGTCGGTGGGAGAAAATGGGCAACGACAAGAAGAACACGGAGATAAGAAGAAGAGCTGAGTTAAATTAGCATAGCAGAGCAATATTGCAAATAAATTTCAAAAGTTTGGGGCTAAATCATCCTCTTCGGAGCAATAATATTTTTCACAAATTTACATGGCAACCTATTCTCAACGAACACCAAACACAACAACACCACAATGCAAATGAAATCCCAAAACGTCAAGCACAGAGGGGAAAAAAATTACCAAGTCGGAAGTAATGTAAGCTTCAGTACAGAGGAAAGGAAAGCAAATGGGTTGTAATACTTACCGTATTGATCAATTCGATGCCCCAACAACACAGCATATACTAAACACCTAATTGGTTGTGACAATAATGGTAAATTTCAGATCCCAGCCTTACTTACCCCAAACATCCCCAATAGTACAATTCCAGTTTCCAGAATAACAATGAAACCAGATCACCTAAAAAAATTAAAATTTTTTTTTCCTGCAATCGGGAAATTGTAGAAGAAACACGGTAGAGAGAGAAAATATAGGAAGACAACATACAATGCAAATCGAAATCCACAAATCTGAAATTTCCCCCAGAATTTTTCGACGTGTTCATGTAATTTATTTTAACTTTCGACCACAATAAAAGGGGGTTTTCATGGGAACAGTGACAGGTGGGAGAGTGAAGGGCAACAGGAAAAAGAAAATGGAGGGAAAAAGAAGACGAGTTTGGATTCGTTACAGCTGGAGGAAGCCGGAAATAAGGTGTGTGGGTAAAGGAGAAACCCGACTAAAGAGGGTTTTAAAATGATGGATGGACGTACCGAGAGGAATATCTCAGAAACCTTCACAGACCTCATGTGATTACACTGTTCATGGTTTGCAACCTTGAAATCGATAAACGCGGTTTGGCTTCCAAACCCCATTCTAATGTCTATAGATGGCTAAATATTAAAATTTTTGTTAATGGAATATTGATTAGGAAGATTATGTTTTGAAATTTAGGGGGAAAAAATGTTAAAAGATTTTATTTCATAGGAATATTATAATTAATCCAAATTATAATTTTTTTTCACTTAACAAAGCTGGTGTTTCAACTTTTAAAGGGCATAGGAGGGAAAATTTCAATGAGGGTTCAATTTCCGGTTTAATGACAGATGAAGTGACACTTGTCTGGTCTTGTTGAGTTGGACCCACGCACAGTTTTTGCACTGCTGATGCACTTTGTTCACATGCAATGCAAAATCGGTGATGATAAAGTTCTAGTCAAATATAGCTAAAACTATCTTTTTGGATAATAGGTGAGATTATCTTTTTGTTGTTAAACCTGTGAATCTCGATTAATGATCTGTTTAATACATTTTTTTGGTATTGAAAAAATTCTTTTTACAATGTATTTTCTCACGTTTATATTTCCTATTCAAATTTACTTTTTAAACTTATATTCTAAATGGACACTAATTGTTTATGAGATGAAAAATCAAATTTCCCTGTAATGTCCTAATAACCTCTTTCCAAAAAGTGGCAAACCATTTTTAGTGTGGTGCTTTGCTATCGCAAGCAATCTTGGTCTGGTTGTTGAAAGTTAGCTACTTGAAAAAAAAGAGGGGGGGTGGTGTTAGTAAATGGAATAAATTATCAAATTAGGCAAAACCCAACTTGTTTTGTTTAAATATTTTTAAGATGCCGTGACATGATCCCCATATTCCCATGTCCTGTTTGGTGGAGTTTGTTGTATCTTTTGTTTCTTCATGCGTAGCTCCTTTTCCCTTTCTTGAATGTTTTTATTTTTTTTATTTTTGTGTTCATTTATTTATTTATTTATTTTTTTAAATTCAGCAAAGATTTGACAACGCGAGGACTGGTTGATAATGGAGTATCCTCTGACGGACAAGGGCACGTCCCATCTTTGTGAGAGTCGTGGGCCTGAAATGCCCTGTTTTAGGCTTTTTGGGGTGCGTTTGATTTTATGATTGATCTTGGATTGAACCACTCTTTCAACATTAAATTGGAGACTTTGAGCGAGGAATCTTCAATCCTACCATGTGCCACGCTAACATTTCTATGTTTCATTTAAAGACCATGAAAAGTCCAATACTGACTCTATTTCTTTTAGAGTTCGTTTACATTAAAAAAAAAAAATTACACTTCGGTTGTATTAAAATATGAAGCAATGAATGTATTTTATATTTAGATGTTTGTTTAGATATTTTATATTTATATTATATTTTAATGTGATGTGTATTTGATATTTTTTTTTTTAACTTTAAGAAAGTGTATTGGCGTATCAATGAGAGAAATTATATAATGTGATTCGTAAAAATAAGTTAAAAAAATAATAAATAATTATTATATTAAATCTAAAATTTAAAAATATTTATATTTAAATGTAAAACTTTTTAATCCAAATAAAAATTATATTACATTTCAATACAATATTAATTTTATGGTGGTTCCAAAAGCCATCTTATGCTTAGAATGAGTATATCCTCTCTCACTGTATGTTTGGTTGGATGGAAAAGTGAAAGGAGTAAGAGTAGTGAGAGAATAAGTGGAAAGAGTTTGGAATTCATAGTTGTTTAGCAACAGAAAAAAATAAAGATAAATAAATAAGGGAATAAATTTTAAATCCTTAAAAAAACACTATTCAATTTTAATTTCTCTAAAGAATGAAAAAGGTTAAATAAAGGAATCTATAAACCTGTTTGGGAGAATTTCCTAAAAGTTATTTTTGGTTTCATAAGTCTCAAAGTAACTTCTAAAATTGTTTAGATAATCTGTGTAAAGAGCATCTTGATATAGTTAAAAAATATGACTTTTAAAAAACGCTCTTCTAAATAGACTTTAAAACTTATATTAGAGTTTAAGTTAGATATTATAAATTTTATTATAATATTTTTAATATTTATTAAAATATTTTAAAATCATTTTGACTTCAAAATTTTTTTTAAAATATAATTCTAAAATACTTACTGAAAAACCATAGTTTTTATTTTTTATTTTTCTACTGACTAAAAGTAAAAGCAAAAGCTCTGTTAAACAAGTTTTATCTAAAACACAACATGGGAAAACATCATCCCATTATTCTCTATTTTCCTTATACATGTTTCTTTTTCTTTTTATTTTCTTTCTCTCTTATCAAACATAGGCTTAGGGTAAAATGAGCATGGTTTTCTTGTCTCAATGTACCTTAGGGTTATAGTCAATTTTTAACGTTCAAAGTAGGTATTATAATATTATCTTGATAATTAAATGTTTATTATTCATCCTGGAAAACGGCTATAATTTATTTTAAATAATGTAATTTTATATTTCATTACAAACACTATATAGGTGGCAACATTGGAATGTTGCTGCATACTATTCTTAGCATATAGCATCGTTAATTATATTGCATTTGGAGTATGAAGCATTTTCAATATTGTTAGCACAAGACTATTTATACTAATCATCTCATATCATGAAAATAGACGATATCCATATGCTTAACATTACGATGACAAACGTTAAATGTATAGATAATTATGCTATATTTTGTTACATTTGTGTGCATAAAATGAGTAAAATTACACATACGACTGGGATTTTCTACTCAAAATTTTTTTTTTTGAATGATAACCAAGCACATTGAATTGTATTGTTTATTAGACTCAGATATTAAAGCACAGAAAAGCCAAGTAAAAACCATTTTAAATTTTTTAAATAATATGGTTTATGTGATTAGTAATACACTATTTGAGAATTAAAATTATACAAAGATCTGAGTTTTTATATGTGTCAAAATCCAAGACTCCTCATTTACCCTTGATTTGAAAGAGTTTTCATTGATTATTATAATAATTTATATATATAGTAGGCTTAATCAAACAAGGTTCTTTTGTTTTTTGTTTTTTTTTTTCAGAAGATTTAGCCGGAAGATTATTTAATTGATGATAATTTAATCCCTATAATGCATTAATCACTGCAGGGAATCCAAGAAGTCATTAACAAACAATTAATCCCTTTCCCACCTCCCTTTATAGCTTGGGAATGAGACTGGCAATCTTCAATTCTATCAGACAAGATCATAATTATTATACACCAACAGTTCTAATCACCAGTTCTAATCATGCATCAAACTCAAAAAAGATGCTTACATTGCAGAATGCATCTATATAACAAGACAAAATCTATTAAGTGTCGTTTGATTTCTTCCAAAATGAATCTGTTTAAGAAGTTGAATATGGGGAATTATAATCCAACATGTTAAAAAACAAGTAATTGTAAAGTAGTTAGTAGGTTAAAAGGAAAGAAAGATGAGTACCTAACCCATTTTACCTAACCACACTGATCGTACTCAAGAAAAACTCAAGATCCAAAAATTATATCACTTTCTGTGGAAAAATTGCAGTACACATTTTGAAAATGTTGACGAAGCTTTGAAAACACAAATGATAGAATTTGTATTCGTCCTCACTCGATGGGATATTGCTCACAAGATTTTCAATAAATTACTTTGGTTAAATGAAATGACAAGAACTCCACGACAGTTTTCTTTTAAAATCATTATGCATTGTGATTAAAAAATGATATAGATTTTTTCCGACGTCGTTAAATTTGTAAAATTTTTTATGTAGACATTTAACGACGGTTTAAAAAACCATCATTGAATGTCAAAAATTTTCAAAACAACAAAGTAGATTTTTTTTTTTCATTCATTGTTCTATTTAATTTCTTAATGATCTATGTGCAAGTTGCACGTCAATAATCATTAAAAAATAATTCTCATAAATTATAGGTATTTTGCTAGATATTTTTAAATTCATGAAATGAATTGTTAAAATTAATATATAAGATATAAATTATATTGTTGTGAGATAAGTTCATAAAGAACAGTGCAGAATAGTCCTAAAATTTAGCCTAAAGATTACACACAAGTATATTCTTTGATCATGACCTTGAACTTGATAGTCTTGAAACACCCAATAAAAGACGACAAATGAAGAGATAGTAACAAATGACTACCAATATTTTCCCCGGGTGGGGTTTGGTTGGTGTGAATAATTGGATGTAGGAAGTCGTATAAAAATATAAGCTAGGAGACATGGCATACCATTGTTAAACAATGAAAAAAACTTTAGCTTGATTGGGAAAAATCGGTCCCAAAAGGACAAAAAACTTCAACAAAAAACCTATTAAACATTGGAGTCCATTGGAGTGCTAACTTTTCCTTGTATATACAAGCAATCACCTGCCCCTTTTTCAGCTGCATCACTACAAGACGTCCATCAATCCCTTTATTTTTTATTTTTTTTTATTTTTTGGATCTCTGTTACACATATATATATATTTCAATATCACTATAAATATTTATTTGTCTGTTGCTAGCTTTTTCGTAGTGAAAGGACAACATAGAATAAAGTAGAATTGCATTAAGAATTTCATGGAAATAGAAATTTTCTTTCAATTTATTTTCTTTCTTTTTTCCTTGTTGATGTGTCTCTTTCTTCTTCTTCTTCTTTTTTATTTTTTTAATATATATCCTAGTTTTGCTCAAGCATGATCAGTCGTCGGCCCCATTTATTCTTATATTCTGCCAAAAATAATGCAAAAAGTTTTATCCCCAATGAATCTAAAGATGTGTTGACATTTATATTTTGATTATATTATATTTAAATATAATATAATTTTTATTTAAATATAAAAATATTATATTTAAATATCAATTATATCATAATTTAAATTTAATATAATTATTATTAATTATTTTATTATTTTTATTAATCACATTATATATATTTTTTTTCTTTTCACTTTTATTAAGAACATGAATTTAATTACTTTACATGCTTTGCCATAAAAAAGTGTAACTAACTATTATGTGACTTTAATATGATGGTATTTATAGTTATTAAAATAAAAAACATGTATCAATAAAAATGTTACATTTACCACTGTTCCATGTCAATAATTTGCTATAAATCCCATTCCATGGGACATTAGACAAGAGACTTTACCAAACAATTATAAGAAAATTATTACACGATATATGTCGAAGCACACAGTCCTGGGCATAAATTTTGGTCACTACAATTAAAGCTGGTAACAGAGACAAGATATGATTATCCACAAAAAAACAAAAAAGAGAGAGAGAGAGAGAGAGAGAGAGCAAAGATAGACTGAGTCCATAACGTAGGTAAAGTAAAGCAAACTTCTACTTGGTTTTATACTAATATGGTATTTATTTCGAGGAGAGCTTATCATAAAGGTCAATTTATATATCATATCGATAGAAATTTTTTTAAAAATCATTTAGATTGATCAAACGGATAAGATAACAGATGAGATATTATTTATGTATAATAATTAAGATACATTTTATTTCATAAAAATTAAAAAAATTAAAAAAAATTCTGATATTGGCAAAATCACCCCGACCTCTGGCGCCCCCCTCCCCCCAATCCGCAAGTAGATCTGGCACCCCCTCCATTCGTGACCAGATCCGGTGAAGTTGATATGATTGAAAGTTTGGGGGGATTCCAGAATTGGCGGTGACAGGGAAAGACGTTTTGGGTTTCGATGTTGAAGTTGGAGTTGAAGGGTAGGGGTTGACAGTAACGGAGAAAGTCGTCACGAGGGAGGGGGATTGTCGTCGTCGTCGTCGTTGTCCCGGCAGGGGGGGTGTGTGCGCGGAGTTGCTATGGGGTGGTGAAAGGTCGTCAAGGAAGGGGGGTGGTCACCGAGGTTGGGAAGGTTGGGCATTTTTTTTAATTTCGTTTTTGTTTGAAATTTTTATTTAATTTTTTAGTGTACGATTAAACTAATTTGTATTATAGTTATTTAATATAAATAAATCTAAACTATTTAATTAAATCTAAATTATTTAAAAATAATTTTAATATATATAAAAGAATTTTTATCACGGTCCTCTTCTTCATTTTGACAGCCACATGCAAGATATCGTTGAATGTTAATGTTGTTGTCTTGTTATTTGAAAAAAAAAAAAAATGTGGGTGTCATGTTCTTTGTTTCTTTGACTTCATTCGTTGTTTGCGGAGCAATGACCACCCCATCATGTCACTCTGAAAAACTGTAGAAAATAGCATTTGAACAACAGGGATTGAATTTCAAACAAATCCGAAGTTTTTCTTTGCGCTAAAAAGAAAATAAATTTCTCTAAATATTATTGGCAGTCAATCAAAATCTTCTAGTCAGACAATACCTGCCACATGGTTTCTTTTTTCTTAACTATTTTATTGTGTTTCTTTTTTATAATGAACAAACTTATCGTGCTAGGTTCTTTTTAAATTTAATTCAAACTCAAAGTTTTTTTTATCTCCATTTTATTTTTTTTAAGTCAATAAAAATTAATTTTAGAGATAAAAAATAGCGGGATGTGATGACAAAATCTTCATAAAAAAGGAGGGAGTGAGGAAGTGAGAGAGATAGAAAAAAGCCCTTTTTTTTTTTTTAGTCAGTGGTTTAGCACACCTCTGAGTTTGTCATTAGATGTTAAGTTCAAGAGTGAGGTTTGTAGAGGAGGAGGGTTAAATATAAGATCAAAGTTGTGGATGATTGGGTTGTTATCGAATGTGAGGAGTTTTCGAGTGCTCCAATCATCACCTTCGTCTTGATGTTTTGACTTGTAAAAATTTTCATTTTTTATTTAC
The DNA here is from genome assembly GCA_035233585.1 of Antiaris toxicaria. Lineage (NCBI taxonomy): Eukaryota > Viridiplantae > Streptophyta > Magnoliopsida > Rosales > Moraceae > Antiaris > Antiaris toxicaria. The sequence continues at coordinate 29,484,087 of CP141157.1, forward strand.
AATAACGATGGTTTTTACGTTGATGATTTATGTATTTGTCTTGTTTATTTACTATTTAACTTTGTTTTTCATTTACAAGATCTTGTTTTTTGGTTTTTTTGTAAGACCTTAGTATTACGAGTTTCCCGTCATTAATTAAAGAGTTGTTTCTATAAATTATAGGGAATTTAGTAAAGATGCAATTGTGTACTTGATATTGGTATACCTCGAGTGTTTTTCATTTTGTTAAGTTTGGTATTTCACTCTTTCTTTTCACGTTATTTGAATTTACTAATCAAATCAATTTTCTATTAGTGTTATGTTCTGTAGTAGCAAACTAATGTGTGTAAATTGCCATTTGTGTTGGATTTTATATTATGGTTTAATAAATAAAAAAAAAATCTTTTATTACTACTTTTACACAGTTCGTCCTCATATATATATATATATATGTTGGTATTTTCTACAATTACACACACTTAAATAAAACAAACAGCCATGATTACCTTTTCAGTGTCCAATTTTGCTTCATATTACATAAAGATACACGCGGTATTTGACTTTTGCTCTGAAAGCTTGCTGATATTTTAGACTCTTAGAAGGACTTTGCAAAAGAAATAGACGCATGAAATCTGAAAAAAATATGAGGCAGAGACACGTAACCATAAACATAATAGTCCAAAGATTTCCCAACAAAACACTGTAAAAGGAAAAAGAGCATGGGTTGTGCTCGGAGAGAGGGCAATAAACTAATAATGCTCTATACCTCAGCAGAAGTTGCTTCCACCACAAGCGGGAAAATCAAGGTTTCATTTTCTTGAGTTCTGTTATAGCCATATGCTCACGTTTGCAGAGAATATGCATATGATGCTGACGTGTCCTTTGCGGAGTGCACCGGAGATTGTAGCCCTTATTATTGTTTTTTTTTTTTTTTTTTTTGTTTGATTATCGTTTATTAGAGTATTGCTTTAATGGTGTGACATGAATTCCATCTGCTACTTATGACAGTGGTTATATAGAATTCTTATGCATTAGCAAATGACTGAACTAAACCACGGTTGATGGGCATACGATTATTTTGAATGTCTTACTTTATTTCAAGATTTTTTTTAGTCTTACGATTAGTGTTTGAAGCTTTATGTTTTTATTTTAAGATCTCGTCTTAAAAGTTGTATTTCTTGCAAGAATTATAGATTTGTGGTGGACCAAATGACTTTAAGTTAAACCTCATACGAGAATGAATCAAATTCTATTATAATTCTACTTGGGATTGCTTCCAAGTCTCTATTCTCACCATTCAAAAAATCCCCGTCCCTGCTTAAGGAAGCTAGGATAGGATTGGACAATCCATATTGGAGGTGTTTTTTCGATATCCTTTTCAATCTCAATATAATATTCATAATTGACAAAATTTTTAGCAAATTAAAAAAAAAAAAGGGCTGATTGTCATCATAAATTCAATTTAAGTTCATTGTTCTCGTAAAAGAAACCACATTTCAACAAAATTAATATTCAAAACAACATTAGGAACTAAAAGTAGTACTATAATACATGTTAAAAATAAATAATATGTATAATTTTTTTTTTCCTTAGATATCTATATTTGAGTAGAGATGAGAAGTGTTCTTCCCATCCCCACATTGATTTTGAGAGCTCATATAGGGGGATATATAGTACGAATTATAATGAATTAAAATAGTAAAAACTGAGAATAAAAATTGAGAAAAAAAATATTATAACAATTCATAAAAGATAAATTAGAACTCATCTCCCAAATGAGCTCTAATTTAAGGATAAATATCCCCCTCCCTCCTTCAAATTCTCGGTAACAATCCCCCATCTCCACTTTATTAAGGGTGGGTATCTACAAGTTCCCGTCCCTGTAGGAAAAAATGACCTAGCATCAATCAATATTGACTGTGGACAGGAGCCTATGAGGACACCACAAATTTTCGGTTTTGATTAGGAGAAAAATGTTTGAAATAACTTATTGCATCGTCATCTCACATAGGTAGCATTTTGATAAGATTTTCAGATCGCGTATTTATGTCACTGTAAAGCAATTTAGATAAATGGAAAAATGTACATGCAAGAAAAGGGTGATGATATAAAAGGCAATTTAATTAATTAATAGTACCAAGCCCCCATGAACATTCTCTATGCGAAAAAATTTGTAGTATTTGGCTGGAGTTTCAATGCCGTCTCTAGGCGTATCGCTAGCCCACTGTGAAGTTCAATCCTCGAACTCGTCTTGACATTGACTTTCTTGTGATAGGGATTGTATGTAGAACAACGCATCCGTTAGGATGGATTTAATTTGTTTTGGAGGTGGGTTGTGTTTTTAGGGTGACTTTACTCAGATTTGACTTTTGTTCGAAGTTAGATGATTTATTATCGATAGATCTTTTTTTTGTCTTGTTGTAATAAGGGCATTGATATTTCTGTTCCTTTGGTGTGTATTTTTGCTTTTTTTCTGATGCTTTTGCTTTGGTAATAATAGAGACGATGTTCTTTGTTTGTATCTCCCACTCGTTTATAATCAGTATTGTGTATGATTTTCAGTTCGAATTTCCTCTATATCATAGTGTGAGTGCTCTTATTACGTGAGGATTGATTTTGGTTGATTGGGCTAGTCAATCAACTGTTTTGATATTGTTAAATTAGCAATGGTTAAACTCAAAATTTATATATCGAATAAATCTTTCTCCGTTCAAATCTTAACATTTATATTTACCAATATGCTATTTTGATATTTACTGATAGATGCAATTTATTCAAAATAGAATTCCTTTGTATTTAAATAATTTATTTTTTTATAAATTTTGTTTTTTTATTGTGAAATAAAGTTTTTTATTAAAAGAATACCATACCCCACTTTCAAGAGATTATTATTGAAAGGCCAATTAGTGCGTATATATTATGGAGGGTCGACAAGGAGGGACATTTGAGGTGATGTTGGAAAAAGCCAAAGGCAAAAGAGAGACATGACTATACCTTTCATGCTCACACATATACACACTACTTTTTGAAAATTCATGAATGCAAAGAAATTAAAGAAAAAGGAATTTGGGGACACTCACAGTAGAACAACAAAGCTGTAAAGTTCGGCAACGAAAAAAACAAGCTCCTATGCATAATATTCTTCCCCTGGCTAAGCTAGCTTTGAACTTTACCAGTAAAATGTTTGGAACTTTGAACATACCATTAAAAAGTTTTAAAAAGAAACATAAAAAGGAGGATATAATATATATTCAGTGTGGGTGCAAGCATTAATTCTATTATACATATATATATATATATATAAAGATAATCTTGACAATGAACATGAGTTCCAACAAAACACTATATATAAAGCAATGCATATAATATTGTAAGGCCTAGCAAATTAAGTCTCATTATATCTAACACTATTTTTTTAATCATGAACACTATCTGTAATAGATTTAATAAAGGAATTAGAAAGGACTGACCATGACCAACGAAATAATATTTGTAAGAGTGGGTTGACATCAATAGAGGGGAAAGCCAATCCTTTTTTGCTGGTGATGAAGGGAAAATGACTTGGATATATAAAAACAAAACAAGAGTAAAGGAAAGAATTTGCGTTCGTAAATGTGAGAGAAAGAGAGAGAGGAGAGAGAGAGGGATGTTGTCATAATATGACAGCTTGATGAATGTTTTTAAACGGACAAAGACAGGAACAAGACCTCGTGGGGTCGGAGAGAAAGTTGTGGGGCATTTTGGTGGAAAAAAATAATACGAATCATCGTAAGTATTAAATACTATCTTTAATAAAATATAGATATCATTAATATGAATCTCATCATAACATTTACTTTTTAGTGATGTTTAACACTATCCATATTTTTTAATATTGCTTTCGTTATCTTTTAATATTGCTTTCCTTGATGTATAGAGAAGAGAGAGATGTTTTTTACATTTATATGCATGTACGTATTTATGGTGCACGTATATGTATGATTAACGGGCTCTTTTCTGTTTCATTATCGTTTTCCCAACTCCTGTTGTCCAAAATTGCCGTTTGTGGCTCATCTATTACTTTGGAACCATAATGAGTTAACAGTTGAAGCAAAAATATTTTATCACTATCAAATATCAATCCTCTCCTCTTTTTATGTCTTTTTGACATCAACTACGCAAGAAAAGGCGCACTCAAAGTGTACACGTGTTGCATGCTCTTGCGTATGAACCTCCATTATTTGAAGTGGACCTACTTAAAAAGGATGAGGACGAGGACGACGACGATAATAATAATAATAATAATAATAATAATACTGATTTGTTACAAGACACTGCAAGAGATAATAGCATATCAGATAAATGCTATGCTATACATAAATTTTTTGTAATTAGAAATGTTAACTCATGACTGATTTTTAAGCAAGCAAATGTCAAGATCTCAATTTCCGTCGAGACCCCAAAATTTATTATATAAAAAGAAACCCAACTTTATATGGTAATTTTTTATTGGTGGGATTATTATTATCATGATTACTGGTTATGATGTTTTTGCATTTTTTAAAACACAAATTAAACAGAGTCATGTTGGATCCAATTATGAGTTTTGTTATCTAACTTTCTAATTTCTTTTTATTTTTTTTATGTTTTATATATTTTATTCCCTTTGCTAATACATCCATGTATATGAGTTACACCTACGTGCATGTGGACCCATCTAGCTTTCGCTTGGATGATTGATCATTTCCTAAGTCATGAAGGATTGCTGCTACTGTCACAATGAAACAATGCATCTATCACTAGTTTATTTATTTATTTATTTTTAATACATTTAAACATCGTCTCATTCTTAAAATAAAAAGATTTTTTCATTTTAAACAAGAAAAATTTTCATTTGAAATATAGATATGGGATTCAAACATACCATGAAAGTTCATTTTAAGCATCCTAACAAAAATCCCTTAGCCACATAGTGGGCCTACTAATATTAGGCCTAGTATTATTCCTTGGAATGGGCCCAAAGACATAAGAAAATTGGGCCTACCAAACAGAGGAATTATAGTAAACAAATAGCAGGTTTTTTAAAGTACTTATATGAAATAGTAGATTTACCGGTAATTATTTATATTTACCATATAAGTGATTAATTTACCTTATAAATATGTTATTTATATCAGATTTATCAAGTAAATAGTTTATTTATATTTTATAGATATATCATTTACTTGTAAAAATTTTATTTATCTAAAAATTCTATTATTTACCACATATTTTAAAAACGTAGCATTAACTTCAATTATTTTCTAAAAGGAATTATTTACTTCTTTCTCTCTATATTCCAAATACTACATTTTTTAGGGGATATTTCATATACTACTTGAAGTCTTGTGCTTTATTAAGCAAGATAAATCACTCCCAATTGAAGTAGATCACATTGAAATCTTAACATAGCAAAGCATCTAGCTTTATTTACCAAGTATGGGCTACTATTAGACTGTAATATTGGCAGTTTATTTTCGCACATAAACAGTTTCATATACCTAATTCAAGCTTGTTATTATAGTCTTGGATAATTTATATTTTGTCTATAAGAAACGTGAAAAACAAGGTGATTTGAAGGATTGGATTGGAGTTATTACTTTGCCTACTTGTTAATTATAAGATTCTACGAGAGACATCAGAAAGAGAGAGAGACAGAGAGAGAGACAGACAGAAAGAGAGAAAAGAGGCAGTTTTATGGTTGGTGGAGGAGTCATTTCGAGATATGATAAATTTCCCCCTTTTTCTTGTTATTTGTGTTGTGTTTCTAAGTATATTGATGTATATGACAAATTAAATTTCTATCGTGGACTATAGAGATTGAGTGGGATACCTACGTATTCATCTTCAGATTCTAATTTCATCACTCCGATTGACATTTTTCGCATAAACTAGACATTATAGGCTTTCACTTTTTACAAAAAAAAAAAATGTGTACTAATCATTGTTTAATCAATAATTGAATAATATTAATATTTATTTTTTTATTGATTTATTATGATAAATAATTTATTAATGGTCACTTTTCTAAATAAAAAAAAATATGAGCCACTTACTTAAATAAGTGTTTAAGAATTATCTATTTACCTAATTTTTCCGGTAAATTACTTCAACTTAAAAAAAAAACCATATTTACTTAAATTTTTCCGGTAAATTACCACATAAGCTGAAACACTATATCAAAAATGGAACCTAATCCCCTAAGCCCTTTTGGAAACCAACTTTAAAGTTTTTTGTTATTAGAAGTTTAAATCCGACAGTTTTTTTAATTACATAAAATTTCATAAATAAACAATCCACATTGATATATACTTTTTTTTTTTTTCCTGAATTCATTTTAAGATTTTACACTTTTTACTTCAAACAATTTTGTTCAACCAAACACATTTTCAAAATTCATCTAAACTCCAATCCAAAAATCTCCAAAACTTCATTTCTAATGCCTCCTTCAAATGAGCCCTAAGTTATTTTGTTTAATGTGACTTATTGTGAAGGGTCATTCGTAGGATTGCTCAAAAACACATTTTTTCCCCTCTAAAAAAAAAAAAAGATTTACCTCCGGTTAGGAAAATGAGGAGGTCAAAAACCCAAATAAGCATTAAGGGAAGTCAAATAAATAAATAAACATATAAAAATATTATTTGAGGAGGAGTTGTTTCTACAATTTTCTCCATCGTGTGTAATCACTTTGGTATGGAACTGAATAGTCAGTCCAACAATTAATTGCATCTTGGGATCTTATATAATTCATGATGTAAATGTATTATATTCGCATTATGTTTAAACGCAATGTATTGAATATATTTTATATTTAGATGAAAAATAGTTGTTTTGTATTTGAATACAATTTGTATTTGGATAAAAAATATTTAAATTATATTTTAGAGTTGAAAAATTGATATAATTAGTAAAAATAGATAAAAATAAAATAAAATGGAGAGAAAATATAATATGAATGGGAAAAAAAAAATTTATTTTCAAAATATTTTGGAATAATAAATATATTTGAGATACTGATGAAAAATATTATATTTAAACGCAAAACTTTTGCATTTGGATGAAAATTATATTGCGTTTAAATGCAATGCAAACGCAAAACTGTAAACAAACGCCTCATCAGTTTTAGCGTGAAAAAGATTACTGACCAACTGCTTGTCCTCAGAAGTTTAACCATTATTATTATTATTTGCAGAGAATTCTAAGTGTCGACTATTTCATTGCTAAGCTAAAGCCGGCAATCGCAAGCACAAAAATTTCACTTGACTAATTTATTAAAAGAGCAACAGATTAACACGCAAGATGGGATGATAATAAACAACATTTCGACAAACTACATTCCATTTGGCTATTTCTTTCTATTCTATTCTTTTTTTTTTTTCCTTCTCTCATTTTCCCTGAATCTGTATAGTTTTGTTGGTACGACAAAGACCTCACCAATTATTCCCCATCACGGTAAACTTTTTGAGATAGAGCAGAAATTACCAATAAGAAAGGAATATCTCCAGAAAAGGAAAAAGCGTTGCTCGTCACCAACTCACTTCCTGATGAATGAAACTCCCTTTTGAATGCTTGCCGCTAACTCTTTCTTGGCCTTATCCAATCCAACCCTGTTTCATGTAGTACGAAGATTCAATAGAAAACAAAGGCACAAAACAATGGAAAGAGCCTTAGGAAGACAGAAACACAAACCTCTCATACTCATTCAAAGGACCAAGAGGGTATATTTCTTCCACACCACCACGCCCAAGCCGTACTTTAGATGCAAAGAAAGGAAGTTCAGTCACCTGTGGCAAACAGGTAAAGATTTCTTATACTGATCAGCCAAATCGTAAAAATGCATTGTGAATTTGTAAGGGGGGGAAAAAAGGTTCAAAGACGAAGGGTATAAAGCAGAAATGCATACCTGAGAAGCCATGAAAGCACATTCGATGACCGCTGCATCTCCTCTCAAACCACGAAGGCATGCATCTGCAAACTTGACAGCAGCATAAGCCTGCATTTATTCACTCAAATACAAATTTAGGTTATATTAATCCAAAAGGAATCAGAAAAATATAGTAAAAAGGAGAAATTGAAAAACAACTAACCATGGACAATGTTGCAGAACCAGCTCCAGCTTTTGCCTGCAAACATGGAAATCTCAAAGAGTCAAATATGCATCCCAATCGTTTATCCTATGAACGCAAAAGATTTACACCACATTGCACGGAGTATTAACCTAGTCCTATTCTATTAAATTAAAATAAAATACCCTCGCTTGAATCATAAGGAATGAAGTGGAACAGATAAGCTAGTTCACTGTATCGGATGCAGAAATACAGGATACTACCTTCCCCGAAGCACACATTAATAAGCACCAGATAATACTTATTCGTAAAAGCAACACTTTTGGACATCTTGACAAAACAATTCCATGCGTTTGTTCTTAATTTCACTTTTAGTACATTGTCTTGCAAATCTTTAAGAAAAGTTTTAGCATACTCACAAAACTATTAATGAGGAGAGAAATATAGGTAAATATTATTTAGAATGGTCTGAGCAGACCTTCCAATCAGCACCAAACACTTCACAAATTGGGATAAAGTCTTCTTACCTCAACAACCTCGGTTCCACCATTTTGAATACGATCTGTTAGGTGGTCGATTTCTTTATTTGTAAAAGAGCATGCAGGTTTAATCTGCATAAAACCAAAAATCTTAAAGTCCCAAAGTACAGCCAAGATAATAATATTCTACTGAAAATCTTGCAAACTATTCAAAAGTTTCAAATCGAGTTCTTCAAAACCTGAGACAGAAGAGGTAAAATGGTAACCCCTGCATGACCTCCAACTACTGGAACATAAACATCCCTTGGATCAAGACCCAAAATTTCTGCCTGCAAACAAAAAAGGGTAGAAAGAAAATGATGTAAGCTAAATCCAGGTCTACTATGCAATATCATTGTCAAAGATATAGTTTTATTGGACTGTCGAAGATATACTTTTATTGAACTCCACTTCTGCACAAAACATTGTCTCAACAGTTAAAGAAAAGGTGGGTCCAAAGCATAGAAAGCACTTTGATTATACTTGTTTATTTTCATACAAAATAGAAACGAACCACATGGCCTGTTGGGTATAGCATGATGCTCAACTGAAACTAACTTAACAAAGAAGTCTTAAGACTGCAGCTAGCTTAATACCACATATAAGTAGTTCTAATTCAAACAGAAATGCCATGTCGGATCTAGAGTTCACAAGAAAATTAATGGCCACTTCCTAAAAACAGTGAAACATGGTGACAGAGAAGTAAGAATTCATTACCACAAAAGTATTAGCTCTAACAACATCAAGCATGGTGACTCCCAAAAGACGTTTTGGATCAAATGTGCCAGCTTTCTTGAAAACCTCGGCCGCAATAGGAACCGTGGAGTTAACGGGATTACTGATCAAGTTGACAATAGCATTTGGGCAACACTTGGCAATAGCTTCACAAAGAGTCTTCACGATCCCAGCATTGATGTTGAACAAATCATCCCTAGTCATTCCAGGTTTCCGGGGAACACCAGCAGGGATGATCACAAGGTCCATGCCCGTCAAGGCATCCTCCAACTGGGCCTGCCCCAAGAATCCCCGTACCTAGCACCCAACTTCTATGATTTACTCAAAGCTTCATATTATTGAATCAATCGGTTTTATAGGATCAACATAGAAGAGATTAAATCTAATTCTAAGAATAGAATCAAGATAGACAGATAAACCAAAGGAGCGACAACATGGACTTGAGGAGGAAAACCAATAATCTGAAGATTCATTCATAACCATTCTCTGAAATGAAATCGCAAACTAGAATATATATATAAGAAAACTAAATACCAAATTAGGAAAATAAACCAAAATGAAACAAAAAATGTGATAACTGGAAACTAACTTTTATAAGAAAAAAATCTTCTTATTAAATAAAATCCCCATCAGTTACACTTTCATTCCCTAACGATAGTCTCTATTTCCCAAGAAAATTCTCCACTAGTCCTTTTCCTAAGATTTTGCTAAAACAAATCGTCCTGGATTATTCTCATCTGTACTCCTAGAATTTAGGGAATTTCTATTGAAAACAAATGGAAACAAAAAAAAGTTAAATACGACCACGTGGCTTTTTTTGTGTGTTAGCGGTAATTTTTAAAGTTGAGTAACAAAGTAGAAAAGAAATGACCCTAAAATCTGCAGATAGAAACTTAGAACAAATGTACATATATACATATATATAATATTAAAGCCACAGAATTTGAGAATTACCACAGCCCCAGTGTCCATGTGACTGATGTCGGCGGTGACGCCTGGGGTGTTAATGACGTCGTAGAGGTGAAGCACCGAGACGAGAGGGTTCATCTTCATCAACATGGCGAGCGGTTGTCCTATTCCACCGGCGGCTCCCAAAATCGCCACCTTGAACCCCGGTGCGGAGCCTTTCGCCCGACAATTCCCTCTTCTCAGACCACCAAGATCCTCCGTCTCCATCTTTTCAGACACCATCAATCAGAAATCCGAACAAATTGGACAAATTGTAGTTCGAATTTAGGGTTTTGAATTGGGAAAAACGGTAACAAAAAAAAAAAAAAAAAAGGAGAGAGAGTACCTGGAGATTTGGAGGGAGGAGGTGGGAGGAGATTGTGGAGATGCGGCGATTGGCGGAGGAGGAGACCACCGAATCCATCGTTTTCGTCTGCTTTGTTCGTTTGCTTTTTAGGGATTTGGGATTTGGGAATTGCCAAATCAGGGTTAGCTAAATAGGATTCACAATGGAAGCTGAGAAATGGGGATGATGATGACGACCACGACGACGTAGCCTTGCTGTAGTAATTGGAATGCGTGCAAATACTAACACATGATCTTATCCGAATGCACACACAAAGCTTTTCAAACCCAAAATTGTTGTCTTGAATCTTAGATAGGGATGATATAAATTTTTGAATGATTTTGAGAACTGTTTTAAAAAGTATGCCCTTAAAATATTTTCTCCTTTACAGTAATTTCAAGATTTTTATGCCCAGTTCATTCATCTTTCATATTATATTTAAATATAATATATAAAAATATTATATTTAAATATTAATTATATTAAATTTTAAATCTAATATAAATATTATTTATTTTTTATATTTTTTATTAATCACTTCATATATTCTTTTTCCCTCCTTCCTCTTTTTTTATTTTTATTTATCAAATCATATATTAATTATTTAAATATGTCTAGTTTATTTATCGCATTACATTAAAATTTTTATTCAAATATAAAAGTGTTTTATTCAAATACCAATCGCATCACATTTTAAATATAATACAATCACTATTTAGTATTTCACTTTTTCTATTACTTTTACTAATTACATCATATATTTTCTTTCTCTCTCTTCTTTTTTCCTCTATTTTTACTCATCGCATCACATATTTATTATTTAAATACAATTAAAATACTTATAATCTAAACACATATTATATTCAAATATAAATTATATTTAATATATTATATTTAAATATAATATAAACATAATATCCTTACCGAACATCCTTAATCTTTTACATTATCAGTCAAACTCAATACAATATCTCTTATAAAGTTTTTTTTTTTCGATCAATCAAAAAAAAAAAAAAAAATCTACCAAATTATTCTTCGACGATCTGAGTAACATGAACGTGTGGGTCTTTTGCTGTCAAGAGTTTTATGATATAATACTTTTGGTAATCTAACAGTTTACTCCTTTATTCAGAGTATTTGATAGATTACTTTTGTAATTTATTGAAAATTTTATTATATTCTATCAGATTGTTTTGTATATTCTTGTCAGATTGCCAAATTATATATATTTTTTATGTGCCAGATTCTATACATAAAATTATTTCAACTATATTTATTTTTGAAAATGATTATTTTAAATATATTAATCTACCGTATTAATTTCCCAATTTATCAACAAAAAATAGCAAGATTATATAAAAATTCATGCAAAAATAAAAAAAAATCTGTTTTTATTTTATGGCAAAAAAAAAAAAAAAACTCAAAAAAGTTAAAAAATTAAAAAAAAAAAATTTGTTTAGCCACGTTGTCGAATATTGATGTCGCTGAATGCTTTACTATCACGAATGCCGAATCGACGTAAAGTGCTATGGTTTTTTCATGGAGAGAGAGAAATACTGCCACCCTTGATGTCAAATTAAAGTCCAGATATTTGCCTAGATGGTTGTCGCTGTAGATCGTTGAGATTGTTGTAGATCTCAAATGATGGCTTCATTGAGGACAAGCTTGATTCTGATCTTCGATGCAACTCGTCGAGGACAAAGACGAAGCCCATCATAGAGAAAGGAGGGGTGGAGGGGAAGGGTGGGGGAGTGAGAGAGAGAAGGGCATAGGGAGATAAAAGGAGGGCCAAGGGGAAGAGGAATGTGGAAGGAGGAGAGAGACAGGGCGGAGGAAGAGAGAGGGGAGAGAGAGATTCAAAGAGATGAGAGAAAGAAAGAGGTAGAGGAAGAGAGAAAAAGAGATTTGAGAGGAAAAAAGATGATAGGGAAAAATAAATTGAGAAAGTGTGATGGTTAGGGTTTGAGTGTAAAATAGTTCGTTTTAGTGTTTAAGCAACGAAAAAAATTAGTCAACTGGACAAAAATCCGAACTAGTATTTAACTGGGACAAAAATCTTGAGTATACACTTAAAAGGGGCTGCTTCTCCAATTTTCTCTAAGTTTTTTGGTGATTTATAATATTGTCCCTCATAAAACACATTTATAGATCATTATCTCAACTATAATAATTACAGTTTTTTGATCTCTACTTAGATATGAATTGAAGGTAAAAAAATCTTAACAAACATTAAGAAAGAGTAAAAAACAAAAATATATTCATTTAAGAGGTTGTTTCCATAATTTTTTTAAAATTATTTTTGACATTTTTTGGAGGATATAAAAATGAGGTTGGTCACGTTTTTGAATTCGCATCCCCAAATTGATTTGTTTCTAACTAATTTCATTATATCATGTCATAAAGGATTGTAAATGGATTTTAGATGTTAAAAATATATATTTAGTTAATTAGGAAGAAATTTCAAATGATTGTAATTTGTGCTCAAGTACTTTGGTTGTGGCATTGGAGCCTTTGACCGTTGTGCAATTAGATCATCTCTAATATATTTATGTATGTTAATGTTACATTTGTTATAAAATAATATAAAAAATAGTATTATTTTACTTTATACTCTAATGTATTATACTATTTTTAATACTATTTTTAGTTATCATTATTGTGCTTTAAAAGTTATAAAAGTAAACTTTTAATATATAAATAAATAAAAAATAAAATTATTGTAATAATCACATGAGACAATAACTAATAAAAATCAAAAGTGAAATTTGACATTATTTATATTTTATGGTAAATTTACTATAAAGTATAGCATATGATAAATTTAGTATGAAAGATACCATTTATTAAAAATCACTTTTTTTTTATTCAAATGTCAAAATTTACCGTTAGCATATTAATTTGACATTATATTTGAGATTTTCTTATGGTTGTTTTTTATGTGCTCGTACTTGCTTGATTTTTCATTCTCATCGCAATTTTAAGTCTTATTTATTTATTTATTTATTTTTGCAATAAATAGTAATGCTTAGAAACGCTTCAAACATGGCCAAAGAGACATCGAATTTGCAGTCAAACAGTGGGATACCAGCAGTGCACAGATTGGCTACCAAAACCACCAATACAACAATCAAAAGTGCCTGCCCGATTTATCGCTATGCTGCACCAAGAAGCTGGGCGATTGGTTTAAAAGAAGAAGAAGAAGAAGAGCAAAGCTAGGCGATTAGAAAATTTAGGATGGCGTTTGGCATTATATAAATGGCTACAATTTGGCAAACGGAATGACATAAGATATGAACATTATTTTTGTCTCCTATCACTGGAAAATATACTATCATGATACTTTCGATAATCTATCAAATTACCCTTTATTTTCAGCAAAAAAATTATCGACTGCCTTCAACTTCAATTGCCAAAGAGTATTTTTAATAGATTAATAATCTATCAGAATATTTATTTTATTTTACCGGATATTTTATTATATTTTTGTTAAATTACAATATCATTTTTTTTGGTTCTTTACATCAAATTATTTTAACTATATTTATTTCTAAAAATGAATATTTCAAATATAGTCATCTATCGTTTTATTTTCTCAATTTTGTCAACAAAAAAATAGCAAGATGATATAAAAAAATTCACACAAAAATATAAAAATAAACAAAATACCAAAAAAATTATTTAGCAAAAAACTAGGGCTAAACTTGATCGGTTTCAGGTGGTTTTTCGGCTACCAAACTACCTCGTTGAAGTTTCAATTTCTCCATAAGTTGAAACCAAGACCGACGAATTGGAGTTGATTTTGCACCAGGAACCGCCCGTCAAGGTTTCAGTTGGTCTCGATTTTACCGTCTTTTTTTTTTTTTTTTCTGTGTGTCAAAGTAGTAGTGCAGTACAAAACCATATAAATTTAAATAATTTTAAATTACTAATTTGCCTTAATGGTTATATTGTCATTTTTAGCATTACTGTATTTGTAACTGAATGTAAAAATACTATATACAATCATAAAAACAAGCACATAACCAAATTACAAGCCATAAGGCATAAATAAGTCCATGATCAAGGTACAAACAATAAACAAGTTCATAATCAAACTACATAGGGAAAATTAGGTTATATGTCACAATTTATAAGTATGAATTGATTTTTGTTACAACTTAAAAATTTTTGCAAAATATGTCATAAGTTTGGTAAATAAAAATTTCTCTCCATCACTCACCCCTCTCTCTTTCCCCATATCGATTTTCTCTCTCCTTCGCTTCTTTCTTTCTTCCTCATCGGAAGCCACCATCATCGCCGGCTAGTTGAGCGGAGCTCCATAGAAATTGTTGGGAAGAGCTTAGATGACTGCATAACTCTTGGACTTGTCGTAGATAGCTCCTTCGCAGTGGATATCTAATGAGGCTCGCAGCTGTAGAAGTTGAGATTGCAACGTCTGATTGCATATTGCACTGGGGGTGAGAGCGTGATGTCGAGAGGAGAGGAAATCATGTGATAGAGATTCTCCTTCTTTGATGTCTGATTGCTAGATCTTGCCATGAATGGCAATGGTGGTGGAGCCAGGATTTGTATCTTTGATCACGTTTTTTGATTACTATCTTGACCTCGTGAAGAAGAGATTCGAGCCTTTTTGTCTCCAAGCTCATCAAGGCCAACCACTTTGATGCCATCTGCCATCATCCTCTACGGCCCTCACCTGCATTACTACAAGGAGGGAGGGAGGGAGGGAGGGAGGGAGAGAGAGAGAGAGAAGGGGGGTGGGGAGTCACATGGTTTAGGGAGGAGAAAGAGAGAACAATAAATGTTTCATTTATCATTGATAAATTAATCATTTATGCTAAAATCATAGTAATGTTTATAAACAATGTACTTTAACAAAATCCTATTATTCAATAATAGACTTTAACAAGAGTAAATATATTTAAATTAATCATGTATCATGTGATTTTAGTAAATAAAAGATTTACGTTTGGTAAATTTTTTATTTACCAACAAAATAATAAATGAATGTTTTTCCATTAGTAAATGTTTCATTTTCAAATGGCATTTTTTAAAAGGGTTTTTTTTTTCTTATATGACAAAAATCAATCTAAAGCATGATTTTGTAGCATTTTTCTAAAATTCCCAATTACAAACTGAAAACAAATCCTTAATCAAATTACAAACCATAAACAAATTCCATAAGTTGATTACAGAACATAAAAAGTTCATAATCAAATTACAAAATATCAACAAAGTTCTTAATCAAATAACAAATCATAAATTGTCTCAAAGATAAAACAAATTCAAAGCAATTATGAAATTAAAAAATGCAGGAAAATGACCTCTACTTCAAGTGCTACTTGACAATCGCATTCACATTAGCGGTGGTATACCCTTCATCTACATAATCTACATAATCAAAGCAAAAATAACGAGTTATAGTGATTAGGTGAGGTAAAGTAATTAATTTCAATAAATTAATGAAATACAAAAAGCAAGTAATGAGGATACTTGAGACAACTTCAACAGAGTCCTTATAATTCTCCAACTCATGAGGATATTGTGTATCCACCTCGATAACAACTTTGCATCTGCTACTCGGCCAATTTTTAGTGCACATCGATGCTTTTACAATTTTAGTAGCTAATGAGCTCCTAAAAGGATCGAGTATGCAACCAGATGTGGAAAAGATAGACTTAGAATCAACTATGGACACCGAAATAACAAATACATCTATAGCTATTCGTGAGAAAACCTTGTACTTGTGAGAGTTTATTTTATGCCACATCAATATTTTAAAATTCTTAGTATTAGGGTCTTCTCAATATTCTTTCAAGTACTTGTCAACCTCATTTTTCAATCCGCCACCAAAAACCTCTCGTTTTTGTTGATAATAAGTACAAAGAACCTTATGAGCACCTTGTACTTGTGAGAGAATCAGAACAACTAATACATGCATAGGAGAGAACTTTGTACTTGTGAGAGTTTATTTTATGCCACATCAATATGTTAAAGTTCTTAGTATTAGGGTCCTCTCAATCTTCTTTCAAGTACTTGTCAACCTCATTCTTGGATCCGTCACAAAGAACTACTTGCTTTTATTGATAATAAGTACAAAGAAGCTTATGAGCATTCCCACCACCACTGTTAGAGCTATATGTCACTTCTTTACTTGTGACATATGATCCTATAAAAGATTGTGGCTTAAGAAGTCCAGGAAGTCAAGGAGGTGGAACATCAAAACTATTATTGTACTCTTCCAACATCTTATACAATGTCATTTGAACTCTCGTTGAAATGGCTTGAGCAATCAACCATTGATACATGATGCTTAGACAATGCTTTACAATCTCAATGTTGTGTCTATAGGAAAAATGAAAAACATGTGTAGAGGAATTTTAAAAATTTTCTAAAAACTCATACTAACTCGTGTTGTTATATATAATAAATCATATAGTAATCTACACATCTTTTGAGAAAAACACCAATAACACCGAATGATATAACCGAGAAAACTTAAACCAATTAGTCTTCTTTACTATTCTCCTGTCCCCATATAGTGAAGTGTGTAGACACTTAGTTCCTCGATTGGTATTCGCTTGGCTTGCCTCCTTTCAACCACTCAGATCTTTGAGAATTTATTATTATGAATAAGAGTTATAATAATAAATTTGCTTACCTGGAAGTCGTGATCTAAAAAAAAATAAGAACCACAAAGTTATTATTTATAGTGAATATACTAGGTGGTTTTCAAATTTGAATGTAATAATTGAAAAGATTTTTCTCTCTTCTTTCTACCTATTTGGTGTTTTTTTTTCTTCCTAGGGAAGCCACTAAAAACATCTACCATAGGCAAGAAGACTTAAAATTTGATTTAAATTTCAATCTTTGCTAATCTTGTGATTTTATTTGCATAGATAATGTTTTATAAATCTAATTTTATTTCAAAATAAAATAATAGCAACTTTATTTGAATTAAACAATTATGTAATAATCATCCAAAATAAAATCAAATAATGAGAAAATCTTTTATTTCCTCATCCTATAGAATACGCCAACTTTGAAGCACAAAAGGATAAGATTTTGTTTAATTCAAATTCAAATAGAATAATATCGATATTTGATTCAAAATATTTATTTAAATAAGATTCTTTAGATACTTAAATTAATTATTCAAATAAATAATTACTTTATCCATATTTTTTAAAATTCAAATCAATCTCATATTTATCTTAAAAGACAAATACAATCAATTTAAATTTTAACTCTTGTCTTCTAGATAAATATTCATACAAATTAAATATTTATCTTATTAATTAAATAAAACAAAATTTTCATTCTATCCTTAGATGAAAAAATGCCTACATCTTGGGAAGGTGACCCTGATTTTTTTTCTTCACTAGGTTTAAGAATACAAACCATAAAGAATATCCCGAATAATTATCATTCATTAAAGAATTATATATATAATGTGGTTTTCAATAATCCATGTAATTATTATTCTATATTAAATAAATCTATTACATATTTATTAGTTTCAGAGTCATATCATAATAAACCTGAAACTATACTTCCAATTATATATTGTATCATGTAAGCTAGTGAATAGCCATCACCTAATGATATTGTAATATATGTAACACTCTCATATAATATCTATGATCAATCTAAAGTCTAAGTTTGTTCAACCTTTTGGTCACGTTATCTTAAAGATCCATTGTGCACCTGATTAAGAAAATGTTTTTTTCAACATATTTGAATAATAAATCATTTGCCAATCACATAACCTAATGCTTTGTCCATTTTCACATCCAGTACAATGTCGTTGAAAGGATAACTTTTATTTCTTATTAAAGTTATGATTCTATCTTTATAAGTAAATCCTCTATATATATAAGTATGTACCCAATGAACTGGTCTAGTAGCTTAGTATTTCAAAAATGTTTTAGCCTTTGAAATATCAAAGTGCACAAGTCATATATATGAAGTTATTTACTTATTTAAGAATAAAGTTATTTCATAATGAACATCAAAATTAAATTAATCCACTCAAGCAGATTACATAGATTTATTACACTTTGGTTCCAGTCTAATATGTCACTATGAAGCAATATATTTATATCTCTACTCAAGAGTCAACTTGCTTCAAATAGTCAAGATAAACCGTCTCCCTAATTGAATTTAAACTACATAATAGTCTTTATATGAGTTAGATGCTCACTCTAACTCTATAGACTACAGATTATAGATTTAGATTACTTATTTTGAACGTTGTCTTTTTGCATACAAAAAGCTATTGTATGTAACATTCTATTAGTTTAATACTAAGTAATCAATGAGCCATATTTATTTATATTTACTTTAATATGTAAATAAGATAATGATATATAACAGTGTAATGAATAATAACGTTTAATACATTATTAATTAGTTCAAAATTAAATGAAATATATCAAAAAAACAGCTTTTTCTACTCTCCTAATAGCATCTATGATCGAGTAAGGTTGTAATGAATAGAAAGTGGTGCATCTTTTTTGGATTTCCCCAATATTTGTCAAACTTGTTGTTCATGAAAACTACCATTATGCTCATAACACTTTATTCTTCTTCTTCTTCAAAAAACAAATTCAACTCTTACTTCCTTCCACAAATCTCAATGAAGAATAAGCTCGAAGTGACATACAATGATCACTAAAACATAGAGTCTTCAAGAACTTCAAGAAAATCCTTGCATTCTTCCAATGTGAATAAACTGGAGGACCATATAAGAGCTTGTTATTTATCATGGTTTCTTTGAAATAGATCTTGTAGTTTTGATCTTCATCTAGCCTATTAAATGTCTTTACATATTTAGTTACAACATCCAACATCAGATAGGTGAAGTTACACCTAGTTGCGACATCTAAACAAAGCAAGGCACATGACTAAATGTGTTCTTCTTTTGTATATTCCTTAAATGAGCTCAAACGAGCAGGAGAAGATCTAACTCATTGCACTGCTTTGCGAATGCTAACAATTGAAGTTGACAACTCCTTCAAACAATCACCAATAGCCAAATTCACAATATGACAATCACAGCTCATATGAAGCCTTTTATAGCCAAGCACAAGCATGCGTTTCTTATCCTTCAAGTGGGCCTTGATCCTATCATTGCATGGCCACATCATTTGAGGATGCGTTATCCACCTTGATAGTGAACAATTTTGAAATGCCCCAATCATTTAATTGTGTCGCCCTTGTGGTTTGGCATTTGGACAAAATTTATGATCGTTTTGCACAAGATCCAATCGTCTCCAATCTAATGAGTAACGACAGTTGTGTAGTTGATGTTTTGAATTGTTGTCCAAGTGTTCGTGGTAATACATAGCCGTTGCTTGTGTAAAACCTTCTTCAACTTCTCATTCTCATCCAAAAACAACTAATAAATGTCTCATGCAAAATTACTTGAGATGAAACGACAAACCTTGGGTTCATGTATATTAAGTACTGCTAAAATCCTTCCCTTTCCACATGTCTAAAAGGAAGCTCGTCCAAGACAATGTACTTAGCCATACTCTTCCTATTAAAAGATACCTCTTCATGTTGGCCATCCTTCTTGACAATTAAACAACATATTCCGTTTCTTATCTTGTACCCTATGTGGATTCTTCTTTTAGTTCCTTAAATGTCCCAACATAGTAGATGTCCCTCTTTTATTTTATTTTATTATTATTATTTTTTTTATGTGTCATCTACATATTCAACCCCACAATAGTTGCAAACAGCTTTCAGCTTGCCGAATTGACAATTCGCCTTTTGAGTGAAATGTTCCCATATAATTGATTTTGTTCTTCCTTTTTTTCTTTTAAACTCACAGCCTCACCATCCCTTGATCCTTATTTTGGTAACTTTGTTTGAGTTTACTGACCGGTTTAAGTTTGTTTCTCAGATTGAGTCAGAGCTCGTTCTAAATTTCTTTATTAGCTTTAAATTATTTCTCAATTTCAATTAGCTCATCATCACTAGACATTCTTATTTCCTGACTCAAAGAAATGTTAATAAAAATCAAAGGCGTTATTTCTTACTTTCTTCAACGATTCAATCAGTTGAATTAACTATAATCAACACCAACCACGCATTATTTCTCGACATAGCAATTATTACAATCAAACGCATGTTAAAACTTAAATCCAGCCAAAATAAAAGGTGCAGTTATTGCACAAGCCTACAAAGTAGTTTAGGAAAGAAAAAAAATCACATGATAAAGAAGCATTTACACGATGAATAAAGAAACCTCCACCAAAGTGAACACAAAAATTTTAATTTCCGTCGTATAATTTTCTCAGAAACTAAACAAAGCACCAAAGAAAATGGAAAAAATAAACAAGCACACACAATGACACAAATCAAATATTACATATAAGTAAACAACTGACAACATTTACATTTTCCAAAATTTCCAACACCAGACTTATCCAACACCCAAAAAAAAAAAGGAAAAAAAGTAAATGACATTTGCCATCAGATCTATCGAAGCTGAGTGCCAAGTGAGAGAGTGGCTTAGACTTCAAGTGGCAAGAAGGCTTCACAGCCATCAATGCCACTGCGCTGAGACAGGGACGACTCCTCCATCCTCCCACACCTGTCAACCCGCCCGCCCTTCCTTGGGGGGTTTGTGGTTTTTATTTCCTTAAATCTGACATTTGAAAAACTCGACTCAATCCGATCTGTCCCGAAACTACCAATGCACTCGCTTGTTCATCAACTTGCTACCCTTCTGTTTACTCTCCATACACTCTCTTTTAAGAAGAATATTACTAAATTAGCCCTAAATACAATTACGTGTAAGGACAAAAAGGTTTTAGGATATTTTCGATCAACCCCAAAATGATACACTCTTTTGTATGAAATACATATTAAACGTAACTGAAAAACAAAATTAAAACTAAACTTCACATATGCCGCCATTGATAAAACATGACATGGAAGTAAAATAGTTATAAGAAAAGGAACAGCTAACGATCAAATTAGGATCCAAAAGACATCTTACTGTGGAATCTAATTACAGAGAGAACAATCATCGATTTTTTCCAGAAAAATTTTCGTTTAATAATAATATCATTTCAGAAATGGATTTGAATTATTGCGCTTTCCCTTCTTTTCAAATACATTCATTTATCCCCGTTTAATCAAGGAAGTGGAACACAAAGTGACGATCAAAAAAAAAAAAACAATGTTTTTTTTTTTCAAGTGCATTGATCTAGATTGTAGAGATTACTTTACCATAAAATTATTTATATACACACTGCAAAATTAATTAGAGAAATTAAAAATAAATATACGTAATAATAAAATTCCAACTCCCCGATTATTAAAGTTGTAGAGGATTGGTGTTGTTGGAATATGAAAATATTTGATGACAAAATTATTTAAAAAATAAGAGATTACTTATTGATTGATGGGTGTAAAAAGGATAAGAGTTACAATTTAGTTATAGGGAATTTTAAGAGATACAATAATACGTAAATTTTAAAATTTTATTGGTGGGTGGTTTAGATAAGAGTGTGGGAAGAGTAGATAGAGAGGCGTCAATAGACCTTTTCAAATAAATATTATATATGACATGGTATTCTTAGCCTTATTATTATTATTATTCCGAGTGGCAAAACTCATCCGAGGTATGGATCTTTGGCATTCCGGTGAAGAGACCGTTTTAACTCGTTTTGAGTTTTAATTTTGAGCTTGGGCTTCAAGTTGGGCTTTGAGTTGGTTTCATAAGGAGATGGCAGCACACCAAAAATTTTAATAAAGCACCCGATGATCAGTGAAAAAGACTAAAAATGACTACTTATAGAACTCACAAAAATAACAAATTATACACTACCCTTGGCTACCTATTGTTTTTTCTTCATGAAACGTGCGTTTGTCTCTCATCTCTCTCTAATCACTCTACTTTACAGTCCCTCTCTCTTCAGATTTTCCATTACCTTTATTTGCTTACTTCTTCCTCCCTTCGTCTCTATTTTCATCTCCTTTTGGGTGCTTTAACTGAAATATGAGAATAGAGAAGTCAATCAGGCTAGGCTGGGCAGGCTCGGTCCGGCGTAGTTCATTTATTTTGAGTATATTAGTGCTTTGTACTGTGCTCATGGCAGTTCATTTAATAAACGTACTGTGCTAATTTTTATTTTTATAGCATTAAATCCGGCCCACAATCCATTTGTAAACGTAATGTGCTCTTAACGTGTCGTACCTTGAAAAGAAATAAAATAGATGAAATCTTATTAAGTATTTACAAAATATTGATTTTTAATAAAAACAAAGCATATTATTAAAAAGAAACTACATTATTGAAAATTTTATAAAGTAAAAACTTAAAATAGATAAAATCTTCATAAGAAAATAAAAAACACCATAATTCTTATATCGCAATTGTTAAAAACACTATAAAAAATTATACGTTGTTGTGCCATTTTCATGCCCCTTACCATGCCTATGTTCGTGCTCGTATTGTATCTTTAACATGTTCGTGTTCTTAGCATGCTTTGTGCTCAAAATTTATGTCAAACACGGCCAATTTAATTAAACATGCCGGTTGGACCCATATAGATTAATCGTATCGCGTTGTGCCATGCTCACATTTTACCATGCCGTGCTCATGCTAGCCCACTAGTTCTGTCTCATTTTGATATCTTTAGATGAAAAGTATTCACAAAAACATATGAAATAAAATGAAAGTGACAAATACTATTATATATTTGGGCTTTTGCATTTTCTTTTACCGATTGTGAACAATAACAAATGAGGAAGAGAGAAAACTATCCAAGCCAAAAAAATAAAAAATAAAAATAAAAATAAAGGTAAAAACTTAATAGTACAACATTGCAAATATAATAAAGTATCGATCAACCCAATTGTCTAGTGCTTCATAGAATAAAATATCATCTTCTTGGATATGAAAAGAAAAGGACAGCAATATTAATAATAATGTCTTTGATACATAGTGTAGTTGTCCACGCTTGCTTTCTTTAGTGGTGTGAAGTAAATGTAAGAAAAATAGGCAAATATTGGTGAAAGAGTAGATAATCGGGCGGGGAGTCTTTCAACTATTTTGTCGGCATCTTATTTTTGTTTCCAGCATTACCAGCACTAAAAATGAAAATTGGGCTTCTAGAAATCTGCACGTCGCTTTTGGTGTCGCATATTGCGGAGTGAGCTTTGATGGGTTTCTTTGAATGTTAGTAGAGAATCATTTGACGTTCAAGGCACAACATCTCTTTTCCCTTCCTTTTCAAAGAGGGTGGATGTCTCTTTGAACTATTATTTTATTACTCGTATACACAAATCAAATAGCAAATATTTTGTTTTGTTTTATAAAAAATAAAAGAAAAATGTTTTTAAAGTATTTTTGTCTTCTTACTGATTCGGATGTGAAACCAATTGAGTTGGTGTATGACTTTTATCACGTTTCCCCTTGACATAATATATGTAATTTAGACTTAAGAGTACCGTCCCTCATTTTCCTATAATCTCTCTTCTTTTTGAGTTGATCATTACTCGCTAATTCAAGATTATTATAAAAGTGTAAATTAAAGAGAGATAATGAATTATAGGGGGAGTACTTGGTGGCCGCAAGGCATATATATTCTAGTAGCTAGTTCTACATGAATATCATCTCATTAACAACAATAATAATAATAATAATAATTAATGAAGATTCAAAGGTGGGGTAATCCATGGGATTAAGAAGAAGAAATCCATATAAAGAATCTTATAGAATATATCGTTAAACCTATTTTATAAGTATTGTCCAATTTAAATTTTAAGTTATGAAAGAAGATGTTTTCAGTAGAGAATATCGTTATAAATTTTGATGTTCGTATAATTGTAGGATATTTTTTGAAAAGCTAATTTGATTTTTAAGAATTTGATATCAATTTGGTAGTTGAAATGTAAAGAACTCGTAATCTTAGTGATAAGCTTTAAAAGAAGATAACGAAATATTTTAAACATGAGAAGGAAACAACACAATTCTAGCTTATTTACAAAAAATAAAAATAAAAATAAAAATAAAAAAACACAATTGTAGCTAGTTCTATATATATATATACATACATATATATACTTCCAAATGAGCCTAATTAAATTACTTTCTCCATCGAAGAACTAGTGAAGAGGTGCATATATATACTTGTGACAGCGACCTTATAAATTTGTTATATACATAAAAGAAAAGAAGTTCATCAAATTCTTGTCACGAAAACAACCTTGACCTTAATATCAATGGGAAGCTCCTGAGTCGTTAGGTCAGTTTAGTGTGACCCAAAACAAAACATTGAGAATAAAAAATAGAAAAAATAAGAGGTTGCAATGGGACCGGAGAAAGGCACATTTTGTGTCTTACCAGAAAACTGACCAAACGTAAGTTGAAAATAGCTTCTCACCGTCCACTACTCAATCTGATCCCATATATAAATACAAACCTCCTCTTGCTAATTTAAGTTCGGATGGACTAATTACACACATGCCCTTCTTGTCTTCCCATATGGGCCCTCTCTCTCTCTCTCTCTCTCTCTCTAGATCTCAATCACTGTGAGAGAAAGAGAGAGAGAGAGGGGGGGGAATAAAACAATGGTGGGGGTGGGGGTAAAGTTAATCCAGTAATGGCTCAAGAGGAAAAGCACTACTACTTTCTTCTTCTCTTCTCTTCCACAACCACACTCATTAGTTACACTCCGTGTATATTTATGTCTGTATGTATGTTATGTATTCGGGTGCGGAATGACCAAACTGTCCTTCAAAAGAAAGAAGAAGAATAATCAAGATCAGGTCATTGTCGTTTAAATCACAAAGGTGATATTGATGATGATGATGATGATGATTATGATGGAGATTTGAAGAGTAGTATAGTAGTACTGCGATGCAGTTCTTCTCCTTCTACAAACACCTACACACAAAAGCTATTCCTTGTTAGTGAGAAAAGTGAAAAAAAAAAAAAAAGGCAGACAGGATGGAGCCAGGCATTAATTCTAGTTTTATTATTGTTACTTCCGCACCTTCTTATATTTTTAGTGAAGATTTTACATATGTGTTGTTATATTTCTCGAAAAAGAAAATATACCCTTTTCTGTTTTCCTTTTTGTTCATAACTTGTATTATTTTGTCTCGGATCTGTATGAATCTAAAGAAGGAGAAGAAGATGAAGAAGAAGAAATAACAAAAACAGTGCTCGTCGTCATCAACCGTTGTTTAAATGGGTGGACGTTCATGATCATCTTGTTCTTCAAAATCTATAGGTGAAAAGTCTATATATGATGATCAAATTTTTATACATACAGTGCAAATGAAAAGATTTGTATTTTTCTCTATCAATTATAACATATGAAATCGGATATTTGTCTGTCTTTTTAATTTTTTTCTTTTTTATGATTCTTAATTACTAGATCTAAACGATGATCAAACTAACTTCTTTCTTTTAGTTATTTTTGCGATGATATTTTGGCTTGCCAAGAATTATTAGGGCTTTGAACCTTCCTTTTCATGACATATTTGTCTACAATTACGGGCTACAATTCTTTGTTTTGTTTAATATATGTAAATTATATTCTTGAGGATCATGTACATGTATATTTTGATTTTACTTGGATAAAGTTGAGAATGTCGGAAAATATATTCTGTACTACTTTGAAGCCAAAACCAGCTTTTCCGGCCCCGCCCTAGCAAGAAAATCTTGAAGGCAATATGTTTTTGTCCAATGGTTTTTTTTTTCTTTTTCAATTTTGTTTTTTCTTGTCCCAAACCCATATCATATTCTTGAATATATATCAAATTACAAGATTTCAGAAAAAATAAAATTATTAAAAAAAAAGTGTTTATTACATGCAGTACTAACTTCAGTACTCTCTTTTACCTTACCTTTATGTCGGTGGCAATAATATTTTGAAGGAAGTTTCTGAACTGGGTACGTACTATAAAGGCTTTTTTAGAGAATCTGATCATGAGTCCCTTGTAATAATGCCCGCACAATAATAATCCATATGTAGAGGACCATTATTTATGATCAAGATGTTAACTTAATATACTAATTTCTTTCTAATTAGGGGTTTAATTTGTTCATTGGGTTTATCACTTTAATTAATTGATGATCTGAAAAATAAACAGCAGAAATGTCACCCACCAAGAGTCAATTACAACGGCGAATTTGGACTCTCCGCTTGATTAATTGCATTTCTAATGTGCTTATTGTTGCCATAATAATCGTTAAGTTTTTCTTCCAATTGCTTTAATATGATTCTGTGTACATCTATGTACATTAATTTTAGAACTTGTACTTATGCATTACCTTTCAACTTCTGATTTATTCGAAACAAGTTACCTACAGCTTTAAGAGTATTATATATATATATATATTTGTATATGTAGTTATAGTTGTTTTTCAAATGATGAAGGAAAACATTTGTTGGATTGATCAGTTCTTACTCCTTTTATTTAATCTCAGAATTTAGACTTTCCTTTTTCCAATCTGCTTTTCATCTGCTTGGTATGATATATCTTCATTACAGGATTCAAGATCATGTACAAAAAGATTGTTACAAAAATATTCATCATTACCATTACTATATATATATATATGTAAGAATTGGAAATTCACTAGCCATGTCTTGAAATCTGTACTGGAAAACTTGAATAGTCCAATAATGTTAATGTTTCCTCGCAAGCTCCAAGCTCATTGTTTAAAATATTTCTGCTACGTTCCATTAGGAGATTGTTGTGGATCAGTTCAATGACAAGTTTGAATTTTCCCATTCTTCTTGCTGTTCAACTCTGAATTTTTGAGCTTGGCTCTCTTTGTGCACGTGTTGTTTCTTCCTCTATCAACGACAATATTATTATTCATTGTCCACGCATTTCTATTATTATAATATAATATATACAGTGCTGAGATATAATGCCAGCTAGCTATATATACATATACATATATGTATATATTATATGTGTTCGTGCGTGTGGGAGGTTTCATTAAATATTATATGAAAAATACTAAACATACTAATTTTTATCTTAATTTTTAAATATCAACCTATATATAAAATATATTATTATTTTTTTATTAGTAAGTATTTAAAGTGATACCATGTTAATTGATTACATCTACTAATGAAAAGTAATAAGTGAGTTAGTACTTAAAAAATTAAGATTAGAATTAGGTAGTGTTTGGCAAAAAAATTACATTTTAGTTTCATTCAAATGCAATTTTTTGTCTTAGTTTTTATCTTAATTTTTAAGTATCAACCTATGTATTAAATATATTATTATTCTTTTATTAGTAAGTATTTAAAGTGTTACCATATTAATTGATTACATCTACTAATGAAAAGTAATAAGTGAGTTAGTACTTAAAAAATTAAGATTAGAATTAGGTGGTGTTTGGCAAAAAAATTGCATTTTAGTTTCATTCAAATGCAATACAATTTTACACCAAACGCAAATTTTACATTCAAATACAATTTTTTTCAATAGTACTATGAAAACAATTACTATTCAAAAGTTTTTTAAAACAATCCCATCAACTTTTTAACTCTACTATTTATCTCTACTTTTACTAATCACATCAATTTTTCAACTCTAAAATACTTTTCATCCAAACACACATTTTATTCAAATACAAAACAAATACTTTTTAATCAAATATAACATTCAAAAAACAAATTTCATTCAAATACAATCAAAATACAATGCGTTTACCAAACGTCCCCTTAGTGTCCTAAATATTACTCAATTTATATATGTTTTTAAGGGGAGAGGCTGTTGAGAGGCTCTACCACAATTTGTGAAAGGGTTCTGTCATTAATTGTTAAGATATAATCTACTAGTTAAGTTTTACATGTATATAATAATTATGATGTGTTTTATCTCATAATATAGACTAAGGGCTAGTTTGATACATGAGTCCAGTCTGAAATGAAATGAAATTTTGGATTTAAACTGATTGACTTAGTTATAATTTTTGTTAACTTTTCAAAAAAAGACAAAATTAAAACAAAAAATTTAGGTCGAAATTTAGAAGCAAACGAGGCCTAAGAATTAAAAAAAATTCAAGAAAAAAAATAAATAAATAAAATAAAAAAACCCAATGCCCTACCTCCCCCCACCCCTACTAGCCGACAGTGACCTCCAGTGAGGACACACCTCTCCCCTACCCGTCGACAACAAGGCTCCTTTCCCTGATGACCTTCTTCAGCAAACCCCAAGCCAGTAGACTGTCCATACGCACCCCCTACCCCCATCCCACTAATGACACCCCCCACTGTGACAAGATCCAGCAGCTCCCCTCCCAATGAAATTGCCCCTCTTCCCCACCTTCTGCGTAGACAAGCACACACACCCCCAACCTCTCTTGCTTTGCCACTACCAAGAAATCCCTCACTATCATCGTCATGATAACTATCTCTGACTTCGTCCTTCATTGTGAGCAACCTCTTGCCATCTTCCTCTCTCTTTCCTTGGTGGTGTGGATCGGTGACTGGGTGAAGATCTAGATTGGGCGATTGGGACGCAGGTGGGAGGTTGGCACCCCGGTGGGGGGGGGGGTGGTGTGGAGGGGTGGGGGTGTGGTGTTGCAACACTGAATCTGGCACAATGGAAGGTCTTGGGGTGGGGAGGCCACCAAATCTGACTTGATTGGTGGGCGCCAACAAGATTGTGGGTAGTTTTTGTTTTTTATTTCTAAATTTTTTTCTTAAAATTTTGTTTAATATTTTAAGTTAGTATGGAATAAAGTATATTATAATTATAATGTACATGCAATATTTTTACTATTTAATGCACAAGCAATATTTTTAAATAAAACCCTGCAACAACCTTTCATGTTTTTAAGAGTTTTTTTTTTTAAATCTTTTTTTTACATGAAAATTATGAGTGTCCCTGATGTTGTTGAGTACAATCTAGGGTCAAGAAATGCGGCAGGCTTTTAATTTGATATCTAGCCGAAGCGCTTTGCCCAAAGCTAGCTCATATGCAAACTTGCAGAGAGAGAGACAGAGAGAGAGAGAGGTGCTAAACAAAACATGTTACTGTCATTATTACTATAATTATATCCATATAATACGTATGTTACATGTAAAAAACATCAAACACTTGTGAGGTTATATATGCAAATAACTTGCACATATGTGTGTTTTCTCTGATTACACACGCATTATATACGTAAATTTATGCCTTATTTATTTATAGTATTACATTTATATTGTATTTTAATACAATGTAATTTTCATTCAAATATAAAAGTATTGCATTCAAATCTTAATCACATTACTTTTTAAATATAATACAATTATTGTTTATCATTTCACTTTTTTTACTACTTTTTACTAATTATATCACATACTCTCTTTCTCCCTCTTTTTACTCTCTTTACTTTTATCGATCATATTACATATAATACAATTTAAATACTCTTTATTTAAACAAATATTACATTTGAATGCAATGCAAATACTTTTCATTTAAACATATATTACATTTAATGTATTATATTTAAATACAATACAAAGTTGATACATTACCCAAACATTCCATTAATCTTTTTGTTCACACATAAAAAGATTAAATTTATTTGTAGTTCAGGTACTTTTAGATTCATTATTTTATGTTTACTTAATATAAGACTTTAGTTTTTATATTTGTAGTAATCCTCACTTTAAAAAACACACGATCGTCACAATCTCCTCCTAAATGATATTCTATCTAGGATTGTACACATAAACCAAGACCAATGGTTGACCATGCATTAACCAAAACAAGTCAAACAAAACCGATGTCATCGGTCTTGACGCTATCGGTCAACAAAATCGAATCGCCCAATCCATGGCCGATTGGTAGATGATTTTGCATGTTTGAAACTATTGATTGACTGAAACTGACTGAACTTATCTTCTTCTCTGATGCTGAGCTTTCTTCTTGATCTTCACCTCTTTTTTTTCTTCTTCTTCTCTGTTATCCTCTGTCCCTTCTGCCTCCATTGCCAACTCCTTTTCTCCCCAGGTTCATTCTCCATATGTGGTAAAAGGATAAAACCCTAGCACATGCCCAATTGTTATTCCATTCTATTCATTTATAACATCAGCAAGTGGAACAACAACGTCCCACTAATGCATAAAAGGTGGAATGGATCATTCCATAACCTAATAATATACATATACTTATATTTAAAGTTATTTGAGCCTTTGTTTCAAAGAAAAAAAGCAGCAAAAAAAAAAAAAAGAAATAGAGTTAAGCCCTTATGCCTCCTCCTTCTCTTCTCCTTTATCCTTTTAGCAGCTGTTGCTGTTCTGAAAAGTAGAATCCTCTGCCATCATTTTGAATTTATGAGAAGTGGAATCCCTCATCATCCCCCTTTGGACCAACCACTAGTCATTTTTAGTAAGCTATTACCAACTAGCTAATCAGACACGAGCCCTTCTAACCTTCATTATTCTCTTTATCTTGAACCAAGTGGAGACTGACAAATAAAAATTGACTATTTTTTACTGGTGTTAGGTTGTCTTCACACTCTCTTCAGTCAATGGCAGTTCTGCATTTCTAAGAAACTGATGATGTCAGCTGATTACTAAACCAATTCATGGTTTAGTGACCAATTGACTAACAGCCCAAGTATGTCTACCTTTCTCAAGCTAGTTTTCATTTCAAGAGCCCTAGTTAGTTACCAAATAATTTTAAACTTGTTAAGCTCAAATTACGTACCTCATTTCTCACGATACATGTGTCAACTCGGATCATTCGAAGACCTAGAATCAGCCCTACTATGACTCCCTAGAAATCATCAATTGGAGTGATATGCAACTTGCCTATCTTAGGATGCTAGCTCACGAATTGACTCCCTAGTGAGTTCCATATTGCCACGCTAGCAAGCTCTAGATCGACTCATAAGCTTACTACATCTAGAGCCCAAAATAAGCTTAAGAATGACTCATCGCATCAGTCACAGACTAGTCTTAGAATATGTATTTGGATAGCTCATAGCTAGTTACTAGTGAGACATTAGCGAGTCCCAATCCGAGATTCTTGGGATTACATGGATAATTGTCATAATTATCCATCTATGATTTTAGAGATTTGGATAATCTTCCAAGCAAAAAATATTTGGATTTAGTCATAAATGTAAATATTAAGATCTTATCTTAGGAAACAAAGATCTTGTGTTCGGAAGATTTGGATAAGCCAAAATCTTATTCAAATTTGAATTTTGAATACTAGTCTTACTTGTGAAATGATTAACTAGCCGCCACCAGTTCCTATAAATACTGAAAGATCCGTTTTTATGTTATTTACTAGATATAATTAATTAATTAATTAAAGCAGGTAAATAAAAGAGACAGGCAAATTTTTGTGAGGTTTGGTTTCCCTACTCCTCGAGGCCATGCCTAGACATTGAACTCTTCATTAATTGTAACAACGATTATAAGCACTAATGGACTTATGTAATCGAAAGACTCTCTCTTTGTCGTTACCGCTGGTCATCTTGAAATCCAGTCAATGAACTCGTTCAGCAAGATCCCCTTGCTAGCATTGTAGGAAAAAATCAGTAAAAATGCATCAGAACGGCACAGTTGAATTACAAAAATTTTTCAAAATTATTAAATATTTCGTGATGCCATATACAATAAACTATCAACAATAAGACTCATACCTTTAGAGGACACCAAACTGTAGGAAGAGAATGACCGGAGGGCTTCAACCAACTAGTCTTCTCTACCATTTTTCAAT
This sequence comes from Antiaris toxicaria, assembly GCA_035233585.1. Classification (NCBI taxonomy): domain Eukaryota; kingdom Viridiplantae; phylum Streptophyta; class Magnoliopsida; order Rosales; family Moraceae; genus Antiaris; species Antiaris toxicaria. The sequence goes on from CP141157.1 coordinate 29,516,423, forward strand.
TCCTAGATGGCAGAGTGTGTGGGTACTCGGATCCTTAATAGGTATGCTAGCACTGCTAGTTTCCTTCCGACCACACAGATCTCTAAAGAACTTATTGTCACGGTGAATTATGTAACAATAAGCCTACTCACATGAGAGTTTGTGGTCTGAGAGAACTGGAGTGGTATGACCTCTATTTATAGACTTACATTAGGTGACCCCTTGAATTTGAATTAGACTAAGAGAAGATATTATCCTATCCTTTCACACAAAATCCGAATTTTCCATAGGCCATAATCAAGGGAAGATTCGACCACCTTAGGGGATTTTGCGTTTAAAATTCAAATAGGATTTTAAATTGAATTTTATCCCCTTATTTATCCACTAAAACTGAATTTCCCCTAGGCCAAGAACGTGACTAGATTCGGCTCTCAAGTATGAGGAGAATCAAAATTCCAGTACGATTTTCTATTTTGAATTTTATCTCACTCTTATCTACAAAAAACTGATTATCCCTTAAGTTTATCCACAAAGATTTTCGGCCACCATGTAAAGGAGAGAATCAAAATTCAAATAGGATTTTCTAACTTAAATTTCCCTTCATCCTTATCCACAAAAATCGAAATTCCTTAGGTTAGTATTCCCTTAACAAATTCGGCCACCATGTGATATATTTAGGATTCAAAATTCAAGTAGGATTTAAATAAGATCTTCCTCTCCCTTATATACTAAAATTTGTATTCTATCTTGTGAAATTATCCACAATAAATGATTCAAAATTTGAATTCAAATTTCAAATTCAAATGTCAAATTCAAATTTCAAATTTAAATTTCAAATTCAAATTTCAAATTCAAAATTTAAATTTCAAATTTCAAAATCCACAAAAAAAGTTGTATTTCAAATTTTTGTCTCTATGGATAATTTTCCACAACTCCAATTCAAACTCAAATTAAATCATGAAAAATTTATTTAGAATTTGAATAATTGTATAATTTCTTATCCAAAACAAAATTCAAATTCAACAAGAGAGAATTTTGCCTTTCATCCTTATCCTATGTAGACACAATCTATATCCATGCAAAGACAGCTAACCAATAAGCATACGCATACCCTAATTAATTTGCCATCCATTAAGGAATTATATGGAGCTGGTAGAGGGACCAATTAGACATATATAATCGGGCTCCCGTGATTCTATATGATCATCATTTTGAACCGAACAACTCAATTATATGATCACTAATTTCAGAGTCACATCACTATAAACCTGAAACTGAACTCCCAATTATATACCATATTACAAAAGCCTGTGATAAGCTATTGTCCAATGACCTTGTCATGTTTGCAAAACCCTTATATGATATCCATGATCAACCTTAGGTCAAAATCCGATCAACTTGCTGATCAAACTATCTTAAAATTATATTATACTACCGAATAAGAAAATGATTATTCATCATATGTGAATAAGAAGTCATCCGCCTAGCAGACGACCCAAGGCCTTGTCCATTTTTATATCTAGTATAATGCCTTTAAGAGGATACCTTTAACTCCTTATTAGAGTTATGATTCCAATATCTGTAAACAAACCCTCCATCGTATACAAGTCATGTACCCAACGAACCAGTCTATAAGCTTAGTACCTCTAAGACGCTTTAGCCATTGGAACATCAAAATACACAAGTCATATACATGAAGCAGTTCATCTACTCAGGATTAAGGTTATTGCATAATAAATGTCAAAAGTGGATAGATCCACTCATAGCAGATTATGCAGATCAATCATGCTCTAATACCGGTCCAACGTGTCACCACCAAGCAATATATCTATATCTCTACTCGAGAGTCTATGCTTCAAACAGTCAAGACAAACCGTTCACACCGTGGCTTTAGACAACATAATAGTCTTAACATGAGTTAGATGCTCAGTTTAATCCTATAGATCATGGACCATAATTTAGATTGCTTACTTTAGAACATTGTCTTCTCGCATATAAAAGTCTATTGTATGCAACATTCTAACAGTTTAACACAAGCAGTCAATGAGCTATATTTGCTTACATTTACTTTAACATGTAAATAGAATAAGGATAAATATCAATGTAATGCATAACCTCTATATATACTTTTATTATCTAGTTCAAAATAAATGAAATACATTAAAATGTATTTCATGCTTAGGGCATTTCCTAACAAACATATGTTAAAATCCCTTCAACAGCTTTTTCTTTCTACCAAAGAAGTCAAATCTCTTTCCCGAAATACGAAACATGTAATAGGTTCAGTAGTCTCAAAATATGCTCTAGCAAATTTGTACTCTGTGTACCTACCATTCATTGAGTCGGGACTTAAATAGACAACTCTAAAAAATCCAAGTCAATCCCGAACTTGTAGGGTATTCAAATTTCACCGTGTTTCTCAGCCTGTTGGAATACACCGTGAAACATCCAAATTTCAAATCTTCCAGATTTCATCCCAAAATCATGCAGTATCAAATCTCAGCATATATCTTCACCAAATCTTTAGCAAATACACTCAAATACTCAGAAATTCGAAATTCCTACTTTGAGAAAGAATCCTAATTCAAAAAGGACTTAAAATCCTACTTAACTTGGAACTTCTTTCCAAATTCGGATTCCACAATTATCTTTGACTTATTCAGTCACAAATCACTTAACTATCTCCACCAAATCCGCTTTTCCAAATCTGCAAAGTTAACTCTTCAAGATTCACACCAAATCTTCCAAGATTATCTCCAAAATTGATTCAATCTTTGAATTCAGTTTAAATCTTCATTTTCATTCGAAATCTTCATTCTCTGAGTATCTCCATATCTGTAGCTTGCCATGTCAGCTGGAACTTCTTTAAAAATGCAACTTACCTAAACAGACTCATGTTGTAATATACTGTGCGACATATTATGCAACATGGAACAGAAAAAACTGTCTAAAAATTTTCTGACTAACAGATTTTGTTTTTGGTTTTTTTTAAACATAATTGCCATAAATTCCAACATTAAAAAACCTAACAATCCCCACCTTTAGCATTTTTGGCTCAAAACATAAAAACTAAAACAAAAACAAAACAAAATAACCAAGGTTCACAAAAAAAAAAAAAAAGTAAACAATAAAAACTGAAAACAGATTTGAACTTCTTGTTTTGTTCTCCCCCTAAACTCTGCATATATTCTCCCTCTTTTTGACACAATAAATGCCAAAGCCTTCAAGCATCCATGTCATCTTTAGTTTCTAAATCTTCCAACTCCTTCTTAAGACCTGCAAGGAACTTAGAAAGCTGTTTACTCTTGTGTTCAAATTCTTGTTTATGCTTGTTCACAAACTTTAGCTTAGACTTGATTAAGTTGATCAACTTCTGCTTGCTAGCACGGGAAGTAGATGTTCCTTCTAGAGTTGCAACATCTTCTACAACTTCTTCAGTAACATCATCATCTGGTGTAGTTTGAGCAATCTGAGCATCCTGCACATGTCGTCTTGTAGATAGCTTCTTGGATACTCTCAACACAGATCCAGGTTTGATGAGCCTCTCATTAGGCAATTTAATCTCCTTTTGAGCAGATAAAACCTCATATATCAGGGATGGAAAAGGCAGTCCCAAATGAGTGCACTTCTCACCAGCATGCTTTGTGATTTCCTCAAAGATGTGCTTTCCCATGTTGAAACATGAACTTGTTCCAACCATGTATAGGATGATGGCCAAGTCTCTTAAAACAGTGGCTGCATGGACACTTGGTAACCAGTTAGCCAGAGCAATCTTGTGCAGTAGTGATTATGTTATCGAAAGCTCAGAGGCAACGAGCTTCTAATTTTCTGGTCACTTGGACATAGCACCTGCAGTTAAAGTTTCTGCTAACACATCCATCTCAACAGATTAGTCAAGTTCACATGCCTTGGTGGATTCAAAATCCTGACAACCATAAAAGTCATTGATCAGTGCAGGTAAGAAATCAAATACATGTCCTTTAACGTAAACCTTCAAGTACTTTGGTGATGATGTGCATAAAGTATCAACATTCAAGTTTGAATAGAACTCATGCACTACAGATTCTACAAATGGTTTTGCCTTAGTCACGGTGCCTAGTAACCCACAGTTATTCAGAATCTAAACAATCCCAAACTTTTCATGTTCATTCCAATGAATCAGTCTCTCAGTTATTAACTTCTTTTGAGACATAGAATTCCAAACATTTTCATTCATTTCATTGTAGAACTTGTTTGAGTAAGCCTTTGTAATCACATAGGCAAACTGTTTACTACTACTTTTGGCTTTTTCTTCTTTCTTACGGTTGATTCATCTATGTCCAATGATCGAGACTCTTCCTGGTCTTTCGTTTGACTGGAGTAGGTGTTGGAGTAGCCTCTTGAGAAGATTCTTCAGCATTTTCTTTTAATGATGGCATGAACAGAGGATTATTCTCTTCTTTGTTTGGCTCAGGCTAATTAGATGTTGAGGGAGCCGACTTATGTTCTCCTTGATTAGGCTCACTTGGAGGTCGAAACCAACTAGGAAAACCTCTGATCGGTGTTGACTTCTGTAAGTCTGCAGTGTCAGAGTCTGTATCATCAGACGAATCAGTGGTGAAGGTGTGAACTTCTAGTACCAATTCAATCAATGGGGCATCAACATTTTTTGGTCTTGATGGAGGAAGAACCTCTCTTATAGAATCAAATGATGAAGATGCTTCTTTTAATGCTTCGAATGGTCAAGAAACTGAGGGCCTCGACTCAGATTCCATAGGTTTCTCGATAGCAAGAGGCATAGGTTCATCACATGTTATAATTGTTCCCCAGTTTTTTTTTTATTAATGGAGATTCCTATGCATTTGTCATTGACTTTGAGCATTTTGACTTCACCGTTGAAGAAGATCGAGGATTTTGATTTCCCTCTGGCTGCCGTGGAATTAAGGAGGAGCCAGTGTGAGTTCAAACTATCTTCACTCGAACGACCTCTTCAGGTCAAACACAAGAACATAAGCAGCAAAGATCGATAGAGGAAAAATTGGGGCTTTTCAAATTTGGGATTTTAGGGTTTCACTCTGGCAGAGAAATCAGGGATGAAAGAAATTTAGAAAGAGAAACCGTGGAGATTTTTAAAACTGATCAAAACAATAGTATCTTGAAAAATATGAAGACCCCGCGAAACAAACTTTCATAAATTCAAAATGAACAAAACGGCATGTAGCATCGCCTTAATAAAAAATTGGCTAAAATGAATGTCAATTATTACAAAGGATGTTATAACATACTTTATAACATCACACATATCCAACTCAGCTCAAAATTTTTTTTATTTATGTATCATTTATAAAAACAAATCAACTAACATGTATGCACCACACACAAATGCTGAAGGATTTTTTTCTTATATTATAACACAGAAATATGAGATGACAGTGTTGTTGTAGAATTTCAACTCAACTATTAATTCAATATCACTTTAGTCCTTTGTGTGTGTGTGTGAGTAATCTTTCATTTTCAATCTTTTACCACATGGATAAGCTTATGTAATCTAGCAAGAATTTACTAACCTTGAGGTGTATAATAAAAGAACCCTATAGGCTTGCTTATGCTATTATTCTCTACTAATGTCAGTCATATATCTCCTAGGATCATTAGGACTTTTTTGGTATATGATGTAGGGCTGTGGTTTAAGTAGGATACAGGATACTGAAGTGGTTATAAACACCCATATATACATAAACTACTCTTGGACTATTGTAAATCATCTTTTTTTTTTTCACCACTTTGAGATTAACTTTTACATCCCCCTCTCCCCCCTCCCTTTTTTATTATATGACATCCGAAAATAGTCATCTTATTTTTTTTTTAATTTAACAAGGGATGTATTGAACCTTTTTCTCACTTTCATCTATTTCACCTTTGTATCAACATATCTTTAAACATCATAATCTAAAAGAGACCAAACTTATTGATAGGTGATGTTCAAGGTTAGGAAAAGATATGTATGGCTTGGTAAAACAAGGATGACAAAGCAAGGTTTAATATAAGGCTCAAAGCAGTTAACTAGGAATGAAAAGCATAGGTTGGCTAGAAAGGCTCAAGCAGTCTAATGATGGCCTAAATCATATCCTAAAATCCATGCAACCTGGGATTTCACCTCGAACGATAAGCAAAAACAAGTTCTAGACTTCTATAAGATCATAGAATTCAATTAAGTTTACATAAACCTTCTCCAAGCATGTAAAACACTCAAAAGATCAAGACTATGTACACAAAGAGGCAAAAAACCATGGTAACATTAAACTAATAGAAAAGTTAAGCACATACAAGAACATAATCTTTCTCAATTTTTAAATGTTATAATTAGATCAATCCAATACAGTTATGCACCCTAGATATGCATCCTAGTGATAAACAAATATATACATATATATAAGAACATATAAACCACTAAATGCAATCCTAATGTATGATGCTATGCAATGCATGCTTTCATATTATGTAAATTCCTAGGGATTTTCTCAGAGACACAAAACATGTTGCATCAAGAGCTTTTGTAAAGATATCTGCAAGTTGTTTTTCTGTTGCAACTTCTTTAAAACAACAATTCTATTTTCAACCAATTTTCTAATAAAGTAATGCCTTATGTCGATGTGCTTAGTCCTAGAGTGTTGAACTGGATTTTTAGAAATATTTATAACACTTGTATTATCACAGTAAATAGTCAAAGTATCTTGTAAAATACCGTAGTCCTCAAGCATTTGTTTCATTCAAAGCAATTGAGTGCAACAGCTACTTGTAGCTATATACTCAGCCTCAGTAGTTGATAGGGAAATTGAATTCTGCTTCTTGCTATACCAAGATACAAGATTGTTTCTAAGATAGAAACAACCTCTAATTGTGCTTTTTCGATCATCAGCATTATCTGCTCAATCTGCATCACTAAAACCTGTAAGACTTAAATTAGTGTCATTAGTATACTAAATATCATAATCAGTTGCCCCATTCATATATCTTATAATTCTCTTAACCGCAGTCAAGTGTGACTCTTTGGGATTTGCTTGATATCTAGCACAAACACGAACACTAAAATATATGTCAGGTTTACTTGCAGTCAGATCAAGCAGACTTCCAATCATGCTCCTATACAGACTCGGGTCTACAAATACTCTACTTTCATCTTTGGTTAGCTTAACATTTGATCCCATAAGAGTACTCATGTGTTTGGTTTTTTCTAACCTAAATTTTTTTTACTAGGTTTTTGGCATACTTACTTTGAAAGATAAAAATCCCATACTCAAGTTGTTTAACCTGTAATCCTAGAAAGTAATTCAGTTCACCAAAGATACTCATCTCAAACTCTTTCTTCATTTGATCAATAAATTCTATTACTTTAGACTTAAAGGTAGATCCAAACACTATATCATCAACATAAATATGAGCAATCATGATGCTAGATTTAAATGTCCTAATGAATAAGGTTTTATCTACTTCCCCTTTCTTATAGCCCTTCTCTAGTAAAAATTTTGTCAACATTTCATACCAGACCCTAGGAGCTTATTTCAATCTATATAGTGCCTTTTTGAGTTTGTAAACATCATCAAAATGATGTGAATCTTCAAACTCTTTTGGTTGCTCAACATATGCTTTTTCATTTAGAATTCCATTTAGGAAAACACTTTTGACATCCATTTAGTATAATTTAAAACCTAGCGGATAAGCTATACCTAAAAGTAATCTTATTGATTCAAGCCTAGCTACTGGTGGAAAGGTCTCATCAAAATCAATGCCTTCCATTTACCCTTGAGCAACTAGTCTAGCCTTATTTCTAGTGATGTTACCAAACTCATCAGCTTTATTCTTAAAAATCCATTTGGTTCCAATCACATTAGAATCCTTTGGCCTAGGAACTAGAGTCCATACATCATTCCTCACAAACTGTTCTAACTCTTCTTACATGGCACTAACCCAATATTCATCCAATAAAGCTTCTTTAACATTTTTGGATTCAGATTGAGATGTGTGGCAAACAAAGCTGAGTATCTCATGATAGTTGACTCTTTGTTTATCCCTTAAGTGTCTACCTTTATTAAGTCTTCTAATGGCATCTTCAACTGGATGGTTCTTTTGTACTCTGGTCGATGGTTCCCTTGTTATTGGGTTAGATGGTTCCACTGTATATCTCTGTGATGTTTCAAGTTCTGTCGTAGGGTGTGATGCAACATTAGTTGATGTATCAGTTTCTATCGTAACATCTCCTAAATCAGCAAGATTGGGTGCCAATGCAGTATCATCAGGTCCTGCATTAATAGCCTCTTCCAGCTCTTCATTATCAGTAAAGCTTCAAATTTCTTTTTCCTTGGAGAACTCTACAAAATCCTTCAAGTTGTCAAACACTACATTAATAGACTCCATCACAGTTTGAGTTCTCATATTGTAAACTCGATATACCCTACTGTTTGTTGAGTATCCTAAGAATACACTTTCATCACTTTTGGCATCAAGCTTACCTAAAAGCTTACGATCATTCAAGATATAGCAAACACAACAAAAAAACATGAAAATAACTAAGGCTAGGTTTCTTACCTTTCTAAATCTCATAAGGAGTTTTAGAATTACCTGGTCTTAGATAAACACGATTAATTGTGTAGCAAGTTATGTTGAATGCCTTGGCCTAAAATTTGAAAGCAAGTTTCTAAGAAGTTAGCATCACTCGAGCCATCTCTTAGAGAGTCCATTCTTTCTTTCAACAACACCATTTTGCTATGGTGTCCTAGGAGCAGAAAACTCATAGGGTATGCCATGCTTATCACAGAAATTAGCAAAAGTAGAATTTTCAAATTCTCTACCATGATCACTCTTAATTCTTACTATTTTGCTAATATTGCAGTCTTTGTCATTTTTTAGTTTTATGCACAAAGCTTGAAAAATATCAAATGTGTTAGATTTTTCTCTAATAAAATTAACCCATATAAATCTAGAGTAATCATCAACACATACAAAGACATACCTTTTTCCTCCAATACTTTCAACCTACATTGCTCCCATAAGATCCAAATGGAGTAGTTCAAGAACACAGGTTGTGGTTATTTGCTGTACCACTTTATGAGACTTCTTAACCTGTTTGCTGATTTGACAAGGTCTACAAATTTCAGACTCTCTTTTCTTGAGCTTAAGAATCCCATAAACTGCACATATGTTCACAATCCTAATTAGATTCATATAATTCAAGTGACCAAGTTTTTGATGCCAAATATCAATATTACTAACAGAAATTTTGTAACAGGTCAATGGGTGATGTAACATATAACAATTATTCAATGACCTAGACCCTGTCAAAACATAATTGTTAGCATTATCAAAAACACGATATTCATCTTTGGTAAACTTCACAAATAGATCTTGGTCACACAGTTGGCTTATATTAAGCAGATTAGCTTTAAATCCTTCCACTGGCAGCATGTTCATGAGTTCTGGTAAGCCTTCAACATCGAGTGTTCTTTTGCCCAATATGCAGCCTTTAATTCCATCACTATATATAACATGCCCTAGAGAATACTTTTGGAAATATTTAAGAAATGCCTTATTACCTGTCATGTGTTTGGAATAACCACTATTAAAGTACCAAGAGTTAGCCACACCTACTTTAAAGGAAGTATATGTAGATAATACCTAAGATCAAATTTCCTAACCTAAATTTTCCTAGGAGAATTACTTTTTAAATCAATCTTAATTTTAGATGTCCTTTTGGATATGAAGACAATGGCGGGTTAAACACTACTCCTCTGTTTAAAGCATTTTGATACTTATAGCACTTAGGTCTAATATGTCCATGAATGCTGTAATAATGACAAGTGGGAACAAATCTTTTTGACCTACGCCTAGGAGGAAGAATTACAGATTTCTTACTAGAAGGAGGACTCAGGTTTAAAGGTGTAGATTCCTTCACAAACACAATCTTTAATGAGGAGGCTTCACCAGTGTATCCTAATCCATGATGATCACCACATGATTTTCCAATGGACAGGATGTGATCTAGTTTTGCAGAACCCGAATTGAGTAAACTTTTGTGTTTCTTCCAATAAAGACCGAGATTCTTGAAGTTTTTCATCCTTTTCAACAACTTAAGATTCAAGTTTGCTCATTGTATTCTTCAGCATATCTCTTTCTTTAACAAGGTCAGATACTCTATCTTCTAGCTTATTATTCAGTTTGCATAACTGATCCACTTGAAGTACATCTTCTTATATGCCTTCTTAATTTCATTGTTATTGAGTTCTTCATCACCACTGCTATAATTAGAATAAAAAAAATACAATCCATCAGATTCGACTAACTTTTCAATTGTTGTTGCAAGAGGTGTTGCAGTATTGCCCGATGTCTTAGAGTGTGTTGTAACAAAAGTCAAAATAGAGGAATTTGGAAAATTATTAGATTCTTTTCCAGTAGAAGCAATAAGCGCAACATGATTGTTGATATGATATTTACTCTCTTCTTGACTCCCATCTGACTCCTCATCACTTTAGGTGGATTTTAGTGACTTTTTCTTTTTCTTCAATGTGTTAGCATACTCGATTGGATGTGATCAAACCCCTCACACTCACGACATTGAATTCTTTTCTCCTTATTTTTCTGATCAAACACTTTAGGTCAGGTATTCTCTTTCTTGGGAGCAAGCTTCATGCTATTTTGACCTTTATCCATCTTTTTCACTTTTCTCCACATCTTGTTGAATTTCTTAGTCAGCAGTGCAAGAGATTCTTTAAGTTCAGCCTCACTGTCATCATCATTATCTTCATTACTTGATTCTTGTATATTGGCTTGCAAAGCTATACTCTTGTTCTTCTTGTTCTGCTTTAAATTTATCTTAAAAGTCTACAAAGATCCCATCATTTCATCCAATCGTATGGTGGTCACATCTCAGGCTTCCTCAATAGCCGTGACTTTATATGCAAATCTGTCTGGTAGGGATCTTAAGGTCTTCCTCACCAATTTCATCTCTGAATATTTTTCTCACAGAGCAAAGGTTTTGTTAGCAATATCACATAATTTAGCATTGAAATCGGTTATAGTCTCATTCTCTATCATTCTAAGATCTACAAACCGCTAGCTAACATCTTTATAGCCATGGTGCCTTCAAAGGCTATCTCAAGTATAGTCCATGCTTCCTTAGCAGTTTCACATGTAGAAATCAGTTTGAATTGATTTGCATTCACAGTATTAAATATTGCATTAAAGGCCTTTGAGTTGTTTTTAGTCAATCTATCCTCATCACTAGACTAGGTTTCTTTAGGCTTGCGAATTTTTTTTCCTTCATCATCCTTAGTAGTAGGACACGATCATCCAGTTAGCATGGAGTGCAAAGCCTTTTCATCCAAAGCCTTGATGAATGCCTTTATACGAGCTTTCTAATAAGGACAGCTGCTTCCATTCAGCAAAGGTAAGCGTGAAATAGATCTTCCTTCACGTAGAAGATCCATGCCTGCAAAACAGATTAAATCCCAAAATCTAACCAACAAAATATGTCAGTAACCGCTCTGATACCAATTAAAAGATCTATTTTGATATCATTTACCAGATATAATTAATTAATCCAATTAATTAATTACCAAAAGTAAGTAAATAAAAAAGATAGGTAAATTTTTATAAGGTTTGGTTTCCCTACTCCTTTGTCCCACGCCTAGACGTTGAACTCTTCACTAACTGTATAACGATTATAAGCACTAATGAACTTATATAATCTAAAGACTCCCTCTTTATTATTGTCGCCGATCATATTGAAATCCATCAATGAACTCATTCAGTAAGATCTCCTTACTAGTATACGTTGAAAACCCTTCAACAGCTTTTGCTTTCTCCTAAAGATGTCAAATCTCTTTCTTGAAAGATAAAATACACAACAGCTTCAATAGTCTCAAAATATGCTCTAGCAAATCTATACTCTATGTACCTACCATTCACTGAGTCGAGACTTAAATAGACAACCATTAAAATCTAAGTCAATCCTAGACTTATAGGGTATTCAAATTTCATCATGTTTCTCGGCCTATTGCAATACACTGTGAAACATTCGAATTTCAAATCTTCCAGATTTCATCCCAAAATCGTGCAGTATCAAATATCAGCATATATTTGTGGCGCCCCGTCCTGCTGTAGAGGTTCTACAATGCTATTATAGTCAACTCTATAATTAACCGCAATAGTATGTAGGCCTCTAGGGTCGCTGGCATCATACTTAACTTGAAAACCACTTGAAAATTTTACGAAATAAAATTTTTTTTAACATAATAACTTGTTCAAGAATGTGATAAGGAAATCATGTTAATAAAATAACATGTACATGGGTCATGATTCCCCTATCACATAATCTTGACTTGAAATCATATATTTGAAATTACATGTTTAACTTTTCAAAACTGCGCAATAGAATACACATGGTAGGACCACAATCCCTCGCCCAGTTCCCCCTGGCATGTACATACCCTGCCCGTCGTCCACCGTATACTACTGGTGAATAGGTCTCTTACCTGCAACAAGTGAACAAACTAGTGAGCTATGAGCTCATTAAGTTCAAACATAAGAACATGAATCATAACATGTAATGCTGTATTCATGTATGAAACTTGACTCTGAAAACATGCTCATGACTGAAAGTTTAGTCTTAGGACATTATCTGAAATTAAGTTTTAGTTTTGGCCCCTGATTAGTTGTACCATAATGTTAGCATGACTGGAAGCGGGAATTTAGTCCTGACCTCCTCACTCTTAACTGAAGCTGAACATGAAAACCTCCCCGTAGGTTGAGAGGCTGGTACGCCAATGACTGGTTTACTTACCATCTTGTCTGAAGTTCCACTGGGTAGCATACTGATTACCTTGCAGTAAGAACCTATTACATATTTTACTTAGGGTATGAGTTTTATTAACACACTAAGGTGCCTCGTGCACCTAAATGTTTTTGTGTACATGAAACTTGTCTATCATGTGTACCTGAATCATCTACATGGAACATGAAATTCTACATATATGACATGAACCTGACATAAGTATGGTAGCATACTGATTACCTTGCAGTAGGAACCTATTACATGTTTTACTTAGGGTGTGAGTTTTATTAACACACTAAGGTGCCTCGTGCACCTAAATGTTGTTGTGTACATGAAACTTGTCTATCATGTGTACCTGAATCATCTACATGGAACATGAAATTCTACATGTATGACATGAACCTGACATGAGTATCGTGATGTAGACAATCAATGTCTAACATATACGTCATACAACAAAATACAACATCATAAACACAACATGATTGTCCACGTTGCAGTCAGGATAATGCTTGAACTTATAGAAAGTCTGCTAGCGTGAGCCTCTGCTGGTCTGGAACTGCTGCCTCAGAGTGTCTGGATTGAACTCCTATAAAAGAAATAATCGTTGATTATTTCTAATATTCATCTTATACTTGAAACATGGTAAAATATGAAAAATCATATTTCTAGACTCCTTTTTTTTTTTACTTTGAACACGCCCTCCTACACGGGTGTGTTCATGGCCGTGTAATCCTCTGGACTTAAACGTGCATGGCCGTGTAATTCGTGGAACATGGCCGCGTAATTCGTGGAACATGGCCGTGTAATTCATGCGTGCTTACATGGGTGGCTACACGGCCGTGTTTCTGGTCGTGTTTTCCTACTGTCGAACATGGTCTGTTACACGCCCTTCCCATGACCGTATACCCTTTGACACGGCCCAATACACGGCTGTGTTCTTGGTCGTATACCTCTCGGGTCTCAATTTTCTTGAAACACGATTGTGCATGTGGGCATGTTCGGGGTCGTGTCCTGAATACGCCCTTGTACACGCCCGTGTTTATACCAGAATCCTGATTCTGGGTCTGAAATTCTCTGCTCTGATTTTCTTAGGCTTTTATGGCCTTTGTTCTACTTTTTGCACTCAAAATCGATCTCAATAAGATCATTTCAAGGTATAGACTGCATTTTTACTATCATGAATCTATGGTTTCATAAGCAAAATTTCATATTTTGCTTCTACACATCTCTTGACTCAACATTTAAAAAAAATCAGAACTTTCTTGAAAAACTCAACTGAACTTGGTTTTCTAAACCATCAATTCACGAATTCATGTTTAAAAACAACTAGACTTGAACCATGTTTTGATTTAACCGAAAATCTCAATATGCTAAACTCACATTCTCTTTTTTTTTTTTTTTTTCACTCAAAACCCCAGATTTTTCACCCAAGAAAACGTGAGAAAAATGAGGGTTTACCTTGCTTGAAGTTTGAGAACTTCTTGCTATGGATTCTTGACTAAAAACTTGATCAATCTGCTGCTTGAAGAGAAAAATCTGAACTTGGTGCTAGGAAATGCAGAGGATGATCGTCTGCTGCTCTTTTTCTCTCTCTCTTTCTTTTTCTTTCTTTTTTTCTCTTTCTTTCTTTCTCTTTCTCTCTCTCGGGCGTTTTTCTTTCTTCTACAGTCAAGTGAAGTGAATTAATTCACTTGGGCTGCTTAAGGGAGTCCCTCACGTGCTCCCCATCATCCTCTTCATTTCCTTTAATTTTTTTTAAAGAAAATTACAATGGCTTGTCTAATCTTGGCCATTGATCAATGTGGCTTGCATGTGAGCCATTGATATCTTGATATGCATTTTTTACATGCTTTTCTATTAAATTTAAAATATTATAATTTGAATTAATATTTAGCTTTTACACTATGTTCATTAATTCATTGTTAATTTTGATTAAAAATTCAGTTAATCAAAATTTTCATCTGCTCTGTATTCCGTAATATGTCTCATCATGAATGTACATTTATTTATATATCTTGTACAAAATTTTTCGAGAACGATAAATTTCTCGGTTATCACATTCACCCCTCCTTATAAGATTTTCGTCCTCGAAAATTAAAACAAGTAAGTGTATCAAAGTCTCATCTCATCTTCTCTTTCCCACGTAGCTTCTTCAATGTTGTGATTCCTCCACAATATCTTGACTAGTGGGATGGTCTTATTTCTCAACACCTTTTCTTCTCTAGCCAGTATCTGAACAGGCTATTCTTTATAGGTTAGATTTTCTTGGACTTGGACTGGTTCATGTTGTAGCACATGAGATGGATCTGACATGTACTTTCTGAGCATTGAGACATGAAATACGTTGTGTACTGCTGACAGCTCAGGAGGTAATGCCAACTTGTAGGCAACCTTTCTAATGCGTTTAATAATCTCATAAGGTCCAATATATCTTGGACTCAGTTTTCTCTTCTTACCAAAACGCATAATCCCCTTCATGGGTGATACTTTCAGAAATACGAAGTCCCCTTCCTTGAATTCTAGGGATCTCCGTCTTCTATCTACATAGCTCTTCTGTCTGCTCTAAGCACTCTTCATCCTTTGCTGGATCTTGGCAACTGCATCAGAAGTTTCCTACATGAAATCTATTTTATGCAGTTATTTTTCCTTCAGATCATACCAGTGGATGGGTGATCTACACTTTCATCCATACAAGGCCTTATACAGTGCCATCTTGATGGAAGCTTGGTAACTGTTGTTATATGAGAATTCTACTAGTGGTAGCTTCTCATTCCAAGCTCCTGGAAAGTCCATTACACGTGCTCGGAGTATATCCTCTAAAGTCTGGATAGTCTGTTCTGATTGTCCGTCTGTCTGAGGATGGAAGGCTGTACTGAACTTCAGTTCTATACCCATGGCTCTTTGCACACACTCCCAAAAGTTTGAAATGAATCGTGCATCTCTGCCATATACTATGGACTTTGGAACTCCATGTAACCTGACAACATGAGCTACATAAAGGTATGCTAGCTTATCCAATAAGTAAGTGATCTTTATTGCTATGAACCTGGCTATCTTTGTTAACCTGTCCACGATTACCCAGATAGCATCGTGTCCTTCTTTTGTTTTGGGTAGCCGTACCACAAATCTATGGTAACATGCTCCCATTTCCATTCTGGAATCTCTAGAGGTTCTAACTTTCCTCCAGGATGCTGATGCTCAGCCTTGAATTTCTGGCAAGTTAGGCATTTACTCACGAACCTTACAATATCTCCTTTTATCCCTCTCCACCAAAATTGCAGCTTTAAGTCTTAGTACATCTTGGTGGCTCCAGGATGAACTGAATATGGCGTTTCATGAGCTTCTGACATGATTCGCCTTCGAAGTTCTTCATCTGCTGGAACATGTATTCTCACTTAATACATGATTAATTCTTCTCTGGAAATATCTTCCTGGGAGTCTGTTAGACTTGAATCTTGCTTCTGAACTTCCTTGATATCATCAAACAATGATGACTTCAGCTACAATATTGATAATTTTCCTGATATCAGCTCCAGCTCGAGCGAGTAAATTTCTTACTGCAATGGTCTTGATAACCTGTCAATAGGCAACTGTTGTGGAACTGTAGCTTTTCTGCTCAATGCGTCTGCTACTCGGTTGACTTTTCCTGGATGATAAAGGATTTCACAATCATAATCCTTTACTAACTCCAACCATCTTCTTTGCCTCATGTTTAACTCCTTCTGTGTGAAGAAGTATTTTAGACTCAGATGATCCGTGTAAATCTGGTACTGTGCTCCATACAGATAATATCGTCAAATTTTGAGAGTAAACACTACTGCAGCAAGTTCTAGGTCATGGGTGGGATAATTCTTCTCGTGCTCTTTCAGTTGACGTGAAGCATAGGCAATTACTTTGCCATCTTGCATCAATACTGCTCCCAAACCCACTCTTAAAGAATCATTGTAGATTTCATACTTCTCCCCTTCAGTAGGGAGTGTGAGGATCGGCGCGCTTATTAGCCATTTCTTCAGCTCTTGAAAACTTCTTTCACATTCATATGTCTATGTATACTTCTTTTCCTTGCGTGTGAGGGTTGTGAGAGGTGCTGCCAATCGTGCAAACCCTTCCACAAATCTCCTGTAATAGCCAGCTAATCCTAAGAAACTGTGTATCTCTGTCACGCTCTTAGGTGCAGGCCATTTGTTTATTGCTTCCACCTTGATGGGATCCACTGCAATTCCCTCCTTGGACACTATATGTCCGAGAAAATGTACTCTATCTAGCCAAAACTCACATTTTGAGGATTTGATATAGAGTTGATGCTCTCTTAGCTTCTAAAAAAACAATTCTCAACTGTGCTTCATGCTCTGTATGAGTCTTTGAATATACAAGAATGTTATCGATGAACACAATGACAAACTTGTCAAGATACTCCTTGAAGACTCTGTTCATCAAGTCCATGAAAGCCGCTGGAGCGTTCGTTAACCCAGACGGCATTACTAGGAATTCATAATGCCAATAACGGGTTCTGAAACCTGTCTTGGAAACATCATCTTCCTTGATTCTTAGTTGATGGTATCTTGATCTCAAATCAATCTTTGAGAACACTGCTGCACCTTTGAGTTGATCGAACAGGTCATCAATCCTAGGTAATGGATACCTATTCTTGACTGTAACATTATTCAATTCTCGGTAATCTATACACATGCGGAACGTCCCGTCTTTTTTCTTGACAAACAGCACGGGAGCACCCCATGGGGCATAGTTTGGTCTGATAAATCCCTTGTCAAGCAGATCTTTCAACTGTACTTATAACTCTTTTAACTCCACTAGTGCCATGCGATACGGCGCCTTGGAGATAGGTGCTATTCCTGGTAGAAACTTTATCTCAAATGAGATTTCTCGTTCTAGAGGTATTCCTGGTAGTTCCTCGGGAAAGACTTCAAGAAATTCTCTGACAATAGGAACATCTTTCGGTTGTAACTTTTTCTCTTCTGCTGTATCTGTCACATAAGCTAAATATCCAGTGCAACCACTGGCTATTAGCTTCTTAGGTTTCAATGAACTGATCATCATCTTACTTGATCTTCTTGAAGAATCAACATATTCAAAACTTTCTTCATCTTCTGACTTGAACACTATTCTTCTGTTTCTGTAATCTATTGTGGCTTGGTATTTTCCTAGGAAATCCATTCCCAAGATTACATCATAGTCTACTATCTTCATCATGATTAATTCTGCATACAGCTCCCTATTTGTCACGATTACTGGCACATAAGGTAACCAGTACTTGGACAACATGATTTCTCCTGATGAGAGAGTAGTTCTAAAGGTTCTTCCCATGTGATCTCTAGGGTATTCTAACTTATCAGCAAATGCATATGATATGAAAGAATGGATGGCCCCAGAGTCAAAAAAAACAGATGCCAAGTGGTTAGCGATAGAAATCTGACCTGTCACCACATTGGACGTCCCTACCTCTGCTTCTTCTCTGGTGTAGGCAATTACCCTAGCATTTGTCTGAAGAGCTCTTTCTTGTCTTTCTTGCACTCCTAGAGGCACTTCTGATGGGCTTTCATAACTCAATCTGAGTGCATGAACTTGTGACTGCTGTGGACATGAAACATTTGATCCTGATACAGACTGGTGGTTCATAAAGCAACTCTTGATGTAATGACCCTCTTTTCTGCACTGGAAACATGCAGTTGTGCTAGCTCTGCACTAACCCACATGTTTCTTCCCACAATTTGGACAGGTGGGGTTACTTGGAACTGTAGTGGTGTTAGTCCTCCTTGACTGGCTTTTACTATCTTGATTTTGAGTTCCCTAGAAATTGCCTTTTCTCTTCTATTGGGACTGAGGGCCTGGATTACTGGATTGTTCTGGTCTTATACTCTGATTGACCTTACCATGTTGTCTAGGTTGAGAGGCCTTAGCCAAGATCTTTTCTTTCTTCCTGGCTTCCCAGACCTTTTCTCTCTTTTCTTTCTGTCGGGCTAGATGGTACTCTACCCTCAAAGCACGACTAATGCAGTCGGCTACTGAGATTGGCGGGAATGGGCCACTGTCAACTATGACAGAAATCTCGAGCCTGAACATGCCTATCATTTTCTGTATCTTCTCCCTTTCGTTGGCACCACATATGGACACAGGCGAGAGAGTTGATCAAATCTCTTACAAACCTCGCTGACTGACATGTCACCCTATTGTAACTTTGAAAATTCTTTTTGTTGGGGTCGGAGTAATGCAGGATCATAGTATTTCTGGTTGAACTCCTCCAAGAACTCCACCCATGACATTGTGGTCACATCCCTCCTCATACGGACTGTGTCCCACCAAAATCTTGTGTCTTTCCTTAGAACAAAGGATACATACAAGACTTTCTCTTCCTCATTTAGCCTTATGAAATCCATTATCATTTGGATCGAAGAAAGCCAATCTTCTGCTTCCAGGGAATTGGTTGAACCCTCAAATTCCGGAGGCCTCATTTTCTGAAATCTCTCGTATAGTGGCTCTGGGTTCACTCTAACTAGTGGTTCTTGAACCACTTCTGATGCAGCTGGTGGCACTACTTGTTCTGCCTCGGCTACTTTTTGTGCAGGAGTCCCTACTAATCCCTACCTCTATTCAAGTTGTTCTAACCTCTGTCTTAGTTCTGCATTTTCTCTCATTTGATTTTCTAGAAGAGCTTGCATCTCTTCTAATCTCTGAGTCAGGGTTAGGCGTCCCCTTCTCCGTCTCTGGCCTTGGCCCTGGTTTTCCATCGTGCTACCTTATATCCTATAATCACACGATGAATTTGTATTAGATCCTCCATAAGAGGCTCACATCATTCCTTGCATTATTACATCATCATGTACTTACTACAAAGTATAGGTCTCTACAGACCTTTACTTTCATGCATAACTAGCTGCTTATCTTAACATAAACTTAATTTACTTAGATCGGCGAACAGGACATGAACGGAGTTAGGCGGGATATGGTCTACTAACTTTTCTGATAATACCAACTGGGGCAACGATTGGTATTCTAAACTAGACTCATTGTAAAAACCGCTCTGATACCAACTGTGGCGGCCCGCCCTGCTGTGGAGGTTCTACAATGCTATTACAGTCAACTCTGTAGTTAACCGTAATAGCATGTAGGCCTCTAGGGTTGCCGGCATCATGTTTAACTTGAAAACTACTTGAAAATTTTACAGAATAAAATTTTTTTTTTCTTAACATATCCACTTGTTCGAGAATGTGATAAGGAAATCATGTTAACAAAATAACATGTACATGAGTCATGATTCCCCTATCACATAATCTTGACTTGAATTCATATATTTGGAATTACATGTTTAACTTTTCAAAACTGCGTAACAGAATATACATGGTAGGACCATAATCCCTCGCCCAGTTCCCCCTGGCATATACATACCCTGCCCGTCATCCACCGTATACTACTGGTGAACAGGTCTCTTACCTGCAACATGTGAACAAACTAGTGAGCTATGGGCTCATTAAGTTCAAACATAAGAACATGAATCATAACATGTTATGCTGTGTTCATGTATGAAACTTGACTCTGAAAACATGCTCATGGCTGAAAGTTTAGTCTTAGGACATTATTTGAAATTAAGTTTTAGTTTTGGGCTCCTGATTGGTCGTACCATAATGTTAGCATGACTGGGAGCAGGATTTTAGTGCTGACCTCCTCAGCCTTAACTGAAGCTGAACATGAAAACCTCCCCGTGGGTCGAGAGGCCGGTACGCCAATGACTGGTTTACTTACCATCTTGTCTGAAGTTTCATTGGGTAGCATACTGATTGCCCCATAGTATGAACCTATTACATGTTTTACTTTGGGTGTGAGTTTTATTAACACACTAAGGTGCCTCGTGCACCTACATGTTTTCGTGTACATGAAACTTGTCTATCATGTGTACCTGAATCATCTACATGGAACATGAAATTCTACATACATGACATGAACCTGACATGAGTATCGTGATGTAGACAATCAATGTCTAACATACATGTCATACAACAAAATACAACATCATAAACATAACATGATTGTCCACGTTGCAGTCAGGATAATGCTTGAACTTACAGAAAGTCTGGTAGTGTGAGCCTCTGCTGGTCTAGAACTGCTGCCTCAAGGTATCTGGATTGAACTCTTATAAAAGAAATAATCGTTGTTTATTTCTAATATTCATCTTATACTTGAAACATGGCAAAATATAAAAAATAATATTTCCAGACTCCCTTTTTTTTTTTTTAAACTTCGAACACACCTTCCTACACGGGCATGTTCATGGCCGTGTAATCCTCTGGACTTAAACGTACATGGCCGTGTAATTCGTGGAACATGGCCATGTAATTCATGCGTGCTTACACGAGTGGCTACACGGTCATGTTTCTGGCCATGTTTTCCTGCTGTCAAACATAGTCTATTACACGCCCTTCCCATGATCGTGTACCCTTTGACATGGCCCGATACATAGTCGTGTTCTTGACTGTGTACCTCTCGGGTCTCAATTTTCTTGAAACACGGTCGTGCATGTGGGCATATTCAGGGCCATGATCTGAACACGCCCTTGTACACGCCCGTGTTCATACCAGAATCCTGATTATGGGTCTGAAATTCTCTGCTCTTATTTTCTAAGGCTTTTATGGCTTTTGTTCTACTTCTTGTACTCAAAATCGATCTCAATAAGATCGTTTCAAGGTATAGACTGCATTTCTACTATCATGAATCCATGGTTTCATAAGCAAAATTTCATATTTTGCTTCTACACATCCCTTGACTCAACATTAAAAAAAAATCAGAACTTTCTTGAAAAACTCAATTGAACTTGGTTTTCTAAACCATCAATTCATGAATTCATGTTTAAAAACAACTAGACTTGAGCTATGTTTCAATTTAACCGAAAATCTCAATATGCTAAACTCACATTCTCTTTTTTTTTTTTTTTTCACTCAAAACCCTAGATTTTTCACCCATGAAAACATGAGAAAAATGAGGGTTTACCTTACTTGAAGCTTGAGAACTTCTTACTGTGGATTCTTGGCTGAAAACTTGATCAATCTGCTGCTTGAAGAGAAAAATCCGAACTTGGTGGTAGGAAATGCAGAGGATGATCTTCTGCTGCTCTTTCTTTCTCTTTCTCTCTCTCGGACGTTTCTCTTTCCTCTCCAGCTAAGTGAAGTGAATTAATTCACTTGGGCTGCTTAAGGGAATCCCTCATGTGCTCCCCATCATCCCTCTTCATTTCCTTTAATTTTCTTTAAAGAAAACTACAATGGCTTATCTAATCTTAGCCATTGATCAATGTGGTTTGTATGTGAGCCGTTGATCTCTTAATATGTATTTTCCACATACTTTTCTATTAAATTTAAAACATCATAATTTGAATTAATATTTAGCTTTTACACTATGTTCATTAATTCATTGTTAATTTTGATTAAAAATTCAGTTAATCAAAATTTTCATCTGCTCTGTATTCTGTAACATGTCTCATCATGAATGTACATTTATTTACATATCTTGTATAAAATTTTCCAAGAACGATAGATTTCTCGGTTATCACAATATCTTCACTAAATCTTTAGCAGATATGTTCAAATACTCAGAAATTTAAAATTCCTACTTTAGGAAAGATTTCTAATTCAAATAGGATTTAAAATCCTACTTAACTTGGAACTTCTTTCCAAATTCAGATTCCACAATTATCTTTGACTTATTCAGTCACAAATCACTCAACTATCTCCACCAAATCCGCTTTTCCAAATCTGCAAAGTTAATTCTTCAAGATTCATATTAAATCTTTCAAGATTATCTCTAAAATTGATTCAATCTTTGAAATCAATCTAAATCTTCATTCTCATTCGAAATCTTCATTCTCTGAGTATATCCACGTCTATAACTTGTCATGTCAGCTGGAACTTCATTGAAAATGCAACCTGCCTAAACAGACTCATATTGCAACATACTGTGTGACATATTATGCGACATGGAGTTGAAAAACTGTCTAAAAATTTTCTGACTAACAGATTTTGTTTTTGGTTTTTTCTAAATATAATTGCCACAAATGCTAACATTGAAAAACTTAACAAATACCAAACCTCCTTAAAATTGAAGGGCATACTCATAAAAATACAAGGAAAACACCATCATTATTGTCTGTCTAGAATTTTCCAGCAACAACTTGTATCAACTCTTTGTCAGCTTGCCGACGACCTATAGTTTTTGATGTTTCCTAGATTTGTTGTATCAAAAAATTTTCCTTCTTCTTCTTTATTCTATTCTTGCTTATGTGCTATCATGTATTCACCATATCATTGTAAAGGCTCTTAAAGAGCCAAAGAGAATGTAGCCCATAGTAAAGGCTCTCGAAGAACCTCTATAAAAAATTTGTGTCTATTTATTTTTCGTAATTTATTTTCTTCATTTATGCGCAACACGCTAGATCAACCTTAGGTGATGGATCACGTTAACAATCGATACTAAATCGGTCAATGGTTCTCAAAACAAATTTACTGTAGATTTTAGCTTCTACAAAACTCATTCTCAATTTCATGGCTAGGGAATGTGGGATTTTACTTGTACAATCTCAACATTTTACACTTTAGCATAATTTGATTAACTTCTAAAACTAAAGGTATCTTTTAATTTTTAATTTTCTTTTGTTTTTTCCCCTCAATTATCAGTTATGTGAATTGAAAGAAAGGTCTATACATACATATATATATATATGTATGTATGTGCATTTTTGGAGCAGTCTGGGCTAATGAGTACGAAAGGAATAAAAAAGGAATAGATATATATATATATATGTATGTATGTGCATTTTTGGACCAGTGTGGGGCTAATGAGTCCGAAAGGAATAAAAAAGGAATAGAGATATAATGGACTGGCCATAACAACAAAAATAAGTAGCTTGATAGAGTCTGTAATTCACGTTTTTGAGGGTTTAGTTCTAATCTAAACACATATATATATTTTTATATATATGCGCAATATTAATTGTAATTCAATTTAACTAGGAAAGCAGAATCATATTAATAAGGTATTTTTTTCATACCTACTGTATTATTTTTCCAAAAGTAAGATGAGCTAATTAGTGGAAAGAGAGCAAAACCGATCACAATCATGACTTTTGCTATTGCTTTAATTATGGCACTGTAAAAATTGAAAATTTGGACCTACCAATCTTGTAAATGTACATGTACACATATCATGATAAGCTGATTGATAATGTATGTTTGCTCTTTATAATTTGTTGTATTCTATCAAATTGTCCGTAATCTTCTTCACCCTTTTCATGTGTCTATTTACCCTTTTTTTTTTTTAAATTTATGATAAAAATTATGCCTTTAATTTATCAATAGTATTTTAAATTAAGTTATTAGATTAACTTTTTAGTAATTTAATTTACAAATTTAAAAAATTTCCTATCAATAAACGTGACATTTAAATCTAATTGAATTTAAATTTACTTTCAATTATAAATTAAATTGTTGATAAAAAGTTGATTTTATTACTGAAAGAACTTCAACTTCTCACATAAGCGTCGGAGTGCATACTTCAAAAGAGTTTCATTGTTTAATT
Organism: Antiaris toxicaria; assembly: GCA_035233585.1. NCBI lineage: Eukaryota > Viridiplantae > Streptophyta > Magnoliopsida > Rosales > Moraceae > Antiaris > Antiaris toxicaria. The sequence continues at coordinate 29,540,790 of CP141157.1, forward strand.
ACAAAAATTTCAATCTATGTCCCATTATCTCTACTGTTTTTAAAAAATTCAAATTTTAAAAATCTATAATTTTCTCATTTTAAGTTAAAATGAAATGAAATTTGTGTCAAAATGCTAAAAAAAACAAAATGAATAAAACAAAATCCATTTTATATGTTATTTTTAAAACACATTTTAAATTTTAATACTATTTTTTATAACACAGTTTATTTCTTAAATTCCTCACTCTAAACACATATTTCTAATCTGACCTCTAAGATACCATTTATAAAAATCCTTCAAACAGCCCTAAATTTCCACACCACCACCACCACCCCCCTTTGTTTTTTTTCCCAATCTTTGATCACTCTCCCAACATAGTGTGCAGAATGTGATACTAAATTTACTATTACTTTAACAATCTTCTTAACCTTTTTCCCCCTTTTTTCTTCGTCTTTGTAGGTTTGTGTTTGTCGTTTTCTTTTCTTAGTATTTGCAGGTTTGTGTTCAGTCCTCTCGATCGGCTGAAGAAGCGCATGTGCATTTATGTGACTTTGCAATTTTCTCTTTTTGGAGTGATTTTGCTATTTTTAAAAATCATGTCCTTTTAATTGATAAATTATATTGTTGGTATTTAATAGAAGTAACGCACATACGGTCTCTTGTTCATGTGACTGTCCGCAAGAGTTTACCTCATTAAATCCAAGATTAAAATTAGCATAGAACACCTACACAAGTTATACAACGTTATATCTAAATTCACTGGCCAAAGTTTAGGGATACGTACCCTATAAATTACTGAGTCAGTGAGTGTAATAAATCTTTTTTTTTTCCCCCCTTAGAAATTGAGTGTAATAAATCTTTAAGTTATACAGAAATTGGAAAATAATTCAGGGAGTATAGGTTTTGTACTTCAACAACTTGCATGTTTGGTGTTTTTGTTTATTTCTAGAAATCTTGTATTATAAAGTTTTTCATAACTTTTCTCTTTAATTTTCCTTCTAAAAATCTTTTCTCAACTGTATGACATTTCATTTTATCTATGTTAAATTTCAACTTTCTATATTAGTTATTTCAAAGAATTTCTAATACTATATTTTAGTTTGAAAATAAAAAAATCATAAGTTGGCTATTTTTATTTATAATTAGCAGTTTGCATATTTTTAGAGACATAAATGTCATGTATGTTCAAGTTTAGCTCAAACTACAAATTGTGTTAATTGATTAACTATAAGCATATGGTGTCAAACTTTAAGTATAGGGTGAGTGAGTATTGTTTTTTAGTTTAGAATTGTCTCTAAGTACTACAATTATCGTAATTTAACTTTATTTAGACAACCAAATTAACTAAATTAAAATAAAAAAACAAATATAAAAATGTAAATAAACTAAAATATAGAAATGCACTAATGTTCTAGAGACTTGATTTCACCCTATCATTTGTATATTCATCCTATTAAGTAATTGGAATCCCATTCTACTCAATTTATTAATCAAAAGTCCTAATCTAACCTCGCTACTTCCCTTGAGCATCAAACGAAGTCATATGTATAAATATCCAATTGATATCATTTTCTAATCCATCTATTCATACAATCATTAAGTTAGGCTCATAAATGGATTCAAGACATTTATCGTCTCCTGGCCTCATAACAGCCTAAATCCTAATTGATAATTAAAGATTTGATCTCCTCCCGATCTCTCAATATCCTAGACTTTTAATGAGATTATCCAAACATTGATCACCTCTTGGTCTTACAACAACCTAGATTATGCTTCCTAATTTTAGGTTACACACTCAATCTCCCTTGAGTATTAAATTCACAACTTAGAATTATCTAACTCATTGACCATATTAATTGAAAGCATTACGCAAAGAGAAATATAAATAAATTGAAATTAGATTTTAAAACTAACAACTAACAAAATATTTAAAATATGGTTCAAATAAGACTACATCAAGTTCTAGAATGAGCAATTTAGTTTAATATAGTAGAATCCATGAAAAAAACACAAAAGGATTCATAAATGTAAATATTATTCAAGACAATTTCTACAAATATAAATCCAAGAAAAATAAAGAAAACTAAAAAGGAAAATCAAGGGAGAAGAAGAAACTAATTTTTGGAAAGAGAAAACTTCAAGAACTTTAATTCTCTTTGAACTCTTCAAGTTCTTCAAGAAATCCCCCATGGAACTTGAGCCTCTAAGCTCTCCTTCTCTCTTGCATTTTTTGTACCTCCTTTCCACTCTAACTTTCCAATTGGTGGCTGATAATGCTTATATAAAACCCTAGGACGATCCTTTAATTTAAAGGCTCAAACCTCACAAAGTTGATCTCCACCCTTGAAAATGTACAATCCAAGACTCCAAATAAGTCTTTGAGAGCAACCTGGTGCTGGTTGGTGAGCGATGTAGCACTCTACTTGAAAAAAAAAAAAGTTGGGCAATAGCTAGTACAGTGATGGGGCGCTTTAATTAAGTGCTGGGACGCTTGAGTACGTTTAGTAGGAATGATGGGACACCCAAAATGATTGATGGGGCACTCAGCTTTCTACTCCAAGTTTCTTTTCCTCGTCCAATTTATGCCACATTTTTACTTAAATTTCCATTTATTTATAATTCCTATAAGATAACACAAAAAAAAAGTCAAAATAACACAAATGCTTGAGTTTTTCACAAATACTTGAGCTTAAAAATACTTGATTTGTGGGTAAACTATCCCTAATCATTAATAAATTTATTTATTTTTATGAGATAGAAAGAAATTAAATTCTTTAAAATAGTATTAGGGATACCAAATAATATACTAACCTTTTGAGTTCTAATTAATTAGCATAGTGGTGAATTATCATCTTTTTATTTTTCCAAACACAATCTTTGTATTCTAATTATTGTGTCAATTTTTTAAATATCTATAAATTAAAAAAATGACAACTTGCATGCCACATAAGTTGGCATTAAAAAATTGTGATTAAATTTATTATCTCTAGCATTGTTCAAATATATTGAAATGTTGTAAATCATACTTTGTAATTTAGGTAAAAAAATTTCTGAACATATCAAGAAAGATATAAAATATATATATTTTTCTAACTAAGGAAAACATGTCTGAACTAGGGATGGTAATGGGGTGGGCATTGGTTGGGCAGGGTGGTCATCTTGCTAACTTACCTAGCGAATAAAACCCCCTCGTACCCATCTCATTAACCCATTTAAGTTGGCCAGTTTTTCTTGTCTTAGGTCAGGGTACTCCGTTTACTTAATTAGTTACTTTCATCACATAAAAAGAACAAGAAAAAGAAACACACACACACATATATATATAAAAGACCTTAAGTTGAAAGAAATGAATAGCATAGTTTTCAATTTTTCGTGTATCTACTATTTTAATGTATAATACTTAAAATTACATACATTATAAAATATCATGTAATATTTTTGATGTACACATATTGTATAACTAAATGGAAAAGATAAATGGGGAATACGGTTGGGAACTCCTAAATCAAGCCACATCGTAACGCCCCCTACTAGGATACACAGTTCACTATTTTATATAATATTAAAGGGGAAACTAATAAAGATTATATACTAAGTATATATGCATATAATAAGAATAAAACATCAATCAAGTGGAAAATGGAATGAAATTTTTTTTATAAAGTCAAAACTAAAACTTCTACAATAAATTGAAACACAAAAAAAAACATAAAATTGTAAAGATGCTGCGATAATAGAAACACAACTTTAAAGACTTAAAACAATATATAAAAACCTAATCAACATAAAGAAAATCAATTCAAAACTTGAATAACTTCATATCCGAAAATTAAGCTATAAACACTTAGAAAAATAGACAAGGGTTCTATCAAATAGGAATGTTTGATAACTCACTCCGCTATCATGCACACCTCTACATTGATCATCCACTAAACATAAGCCTTGTCTTTACCTTTATCTATAACATGCGAAAATTCTAATAAGCAATTATTTAGTAAGTACATCAATATTCTCACCAAACATTAGGCTAATAACTGATATTTTAAATAACATATATAAGTAAAATATACTATAACACGTAGCATAAAAGCAATTAGAAATTACATATATCATGACTTTGAAACAACTTATAAAAATCCTTGTTATTCTTTATTACTTTTGTCAACAATTTTGGGTCCTAGGAGGTATACCAATGCGCATAATCACAATAAGGCCGAGTTAGCTAGGCTTAATCCTTACCAAGGCAACCATTACTAATAAACCGTTACCATAAGAAAACAAGTCTTGAGTACACATCGCCTTATTACTTTTTAATCCATTACCATCACAATCATATAATCAATGCGATAACAATATAAATATATGTAAATAAATGAAAATTTCTTTATAAATCTAATTGAAATATCAATAAAATACACATTAATCATAAACAAAGCATTTGATGAAATCCACATCAATTATGAACCTTAATTAAATTTTAAACCAATATGTTGCAGGTGAGAGATGTACTTACTTCACTTGAAGTACTTACTTCTTTTGTTATTTTGGTGACTTGACGCTTCGAAAACTTGATACGCTTGTTTTTAATGATATCCATGTTACAAAATCATAACATCAATATTCTGTAATTAGGAAAAATCCTAAAAATCTATAAAATCATAAAATCTCTTATTTTTCAATTCTCCTTAAACCCTAGAATTCGAATTCCATAAAATCAACGTCAATAAATTGAAATCCTATCTTCTAATCCTTTAATAACTAATCCATCTCCCAAATTCACCGAAACCTTAAATTTAAAAACGCCAAAATTAACATGAGAAAATAAAATTACCTTGAATTTATGATAAAATTAAGCCTAGAAGCTCTTGAGATAAGCAAACCCTTAAGGTTTTAATGGTGGAATTCAAGAAAAATTGATCTTCTAAGAGAAAGAAAGAAAGAAAGAAAGAAAGAAAGAAAGAAAGAAAGAAGAGGTTTAGGAGAAAAGGAGCGCAAAATTTCTACAAAAATATGAACAAATATGTTTAATTGAGAGGTTTAGGCTTATAATAAGTAATCCCTAAAATCCAAGGGCTACGATTAAAAATTAGATGGTGATTTAAGGGTTAAAACAGACCTAAAAAACTTACTAAGTTGGTCTATTTTTGATTCCTAAATTTTTTTTTTTAGTGGAAGGGATGTGCCTATGCAGCTAAGAGGCGCTGCCATGCCTGGCTCTCAGCCTCTACCTTATATACTTTTTTTTTTTTTTGCTACTCAACTTCTCATAATATTTTGGTCCTAACATTTTACTCTTATATTACAATTGGACGGTCCAAGACATGTTGAAAAGCTAACAAAAAGATCTTAAACTTTGATGAATAACATTTTGTCTAATTTGAATTGTTTCATAATCAAAATTTTGGTTGAATATAAAATCACAGTTTTTATGTAAGATTATTAACACTTAACTATTTAAACATGAATTTCTTAAGCATAATCTAACATTTAACTATTATTTTAGACTATACTTTATAAATAATCAAATCTCTTGACTATATTAAATTGCTATGAAATTCAGGTGTTACAATCTTCCTTACCTTATAGAAAGTTTTGTCCTTGAAAGTTAGAAAAATTCTATGTACTTAGCTTTTATCTCATCCTCACGCTCCCACGTGGCTTCTTACATTCTATGGTTGTGCCCAAAAACTTTAACCAAGGCTATCTCCATATTATTCCTAAGCTTTCGAACTTCTCTATCTAAGATCTTTATGGGGCTTTTCTACACAACTTAAATCCTCTTGCACTTGAATATCTTAAGGGCTAATCACATGGCTAGAATCACTGTATACTTCTTCAATATTGAAACATGGAAGACATTTGAATCACTAACATGTCTTCAAGTAGTTTCAATTCATAAGCCACCTTACCAACTCAATTGGTAATTTCATAAGGTCTCACATAATTAGTACTAATCTTTCCTTTCTTCCTAAACCTTATCACTCCTTTCGTAGGTGATACTTTAATGAAAATGAAGTCTCTCACTTCAAACTTTAGCAGTATTCTTTGAATATCACCATAACTTTTTTTGTCTACTTTGCATAATCTCTATCCTTTGATGTATCATCTTAATGGCCTTTGTTATCTCCTCCACTATGTTTGTCTTCTTCTTCATCTCACTTTCCATCTCTTTTTTCTCTCCTACCTCACGCTAATAAATAGGTGACCTATACTTCCTTTTGTACAAGGCTTTCAATTGGTTGATGTTAATTCCAAGGAATTAAAATTCGAGGGTTTATGAAGAATTGAAAATTTATGGCTTTTATAATTTTAGAGATTTTTAGGATTTTGCCTAAATATAGAATATTGATGTTATGATTTTGGAATATAGATTTCATTAAGAGTAAGTGCATGAAGGTTTCAAAGTGTCAAGTCACCAAAATAGCAATAGTAGTAAGTATTTCAAGTGAGGCAAGTACATCTCTTACCTACAGCATATTTGTTCAAAAATTAAAACAATTTATAATTAGTGTAATATTTTGAAAGAATATGTTGATCCTTTTAAGAAAGCTTTGATGTGTTTAATAGAGAAAGTTATTATATATGCTATACTATATATAATTACCTTATTGGTTATGCTATTCTTTTGATAGTACATGCAATCTTCTTGATTATAATAATTTTATAAGGGATTATGTTTTCCTTTAAAGAATTATGTGTTATTATTTATATAAAAAATTTTTTTAATAAAAGTTATGTTTTCCTTTAAAGAGTAATGCTTTTATAAAAGTTATGATTTATTTATAGTATAGATAGCTATGTTTTCTTTTAAAGAGTTATCTTTCCTTTGAAACAATTATGTTATTATAAAAGTTATGACTTTGATGTAGTATCGAGAGTTTTAATTTGGTTCACGAAAGATTAAGTTAACTTATCAAGATAGCGATGGTAATTAAGAGGCGTGTAGGCAGGATTCATCCCAACTAATAACAGTAGCTTACACCTGAGCTGCTAGCAGCTTGTAGTATGTGTTGGGTTAACACCTATAATAATAATAGTTTAATAGTTACCATGATGGGTTTGAAACTTACAATCCCACTCTAATTGTTGTTGCATGCATTGGTACATCGCCTAGGGCATGATAATAGTAGAAATGAGTAAGAAAAGATAATGCAAAATAATAAAAGAATGATAATATGAATTGTTTGATATGTACTAAATTATGTATGTTCTCCACTTTTACATTAATGTTTTATATCATGTTCTAAAATATTAATAGTTGTTTTCACACCAATATTATAAAGTAAATGTTTTTGTAAAATAATATATGTACTTACTCAGTATTCGATTAATATAGTTTTCACATGTTGTAGGTAAAAAAAACTCTAAGCATAGGATTGGAGGAGATTGGGCATGGAAGCATGTGTGGTAGCGTAGTAGCTTATCGAATCTTTTTTGTTTGAAAGGATTTATGTTTATTTTTAAGAGTTTTAAGTTTATGATTTGAATTTACAAGTTCAGTTATCTCATTGTTTACTTAGAAAGTTCTTAGCAATGGAAGTGCATAGACTTCGTCAAAGAGCTACCAAGGATAACGAGTGGATATAATGCTATTTTGGTCAAGTTCAGATATCTCATTGTTTACTTAGAAAGTTCTTAGCAATGGAAGTACATGGACTTCGTCAACGAGTTACCAAAGACAATGAATGGATATAATTCTATCTGGGCCATAGTTAATAGATTGACTAATTCTACTCACTTTTTGGCGATTAAGATGATAAGCACGTTGTAACAATTACAAGATTAGGTTAAGAACATTGAGAGGTTGCATGGAGTTCCTAAGACAATCATTTCTGATTGAGATAGTAAATTTGCCTCTCATTTTTAGAAGTGTGTGCAAGCCAAATTAGGAACAAAGTTGAAATTTATTACCACTTTTCATCCACAAATGGATAGCCAAACAGAAAGAACCAACCAAATCTTAGAAGTACTTAGTGCATGTGTGTTGGATTGGAAGGGTAGTTGGTGCAAGTACTTACCCTTAGTAGAATTTTCCTACGATAAAAGTTACCAAGCAATGATAGGAATGGCACCTTTTGAAGTCTATTACAGAAGGAATTGTAGGTCACCTATTTATTGGCATGAGGTTAGAAAGAAAAAGGAGATGGAACGAGAGATGAAGAAGAAGACGAACATAGTAGAGGATACAACATAGTTGAACCATGGAAACGAATATACAGGGCTATCACCTTCTTTGGCTAGGTCTTCTAACCTTCTTACAATTACAGTTCAATGTGCCCATTACTAATAGAAAATAAAGTGTAGGGGCTTGTTGCTTTTCCATCATCCAATCCATAACAAATCGAATGAAACCTAGCAAAATAGAAGTAAACACTTTGTTGAGGAACGATGCTTCATGTTTGTTTTTTCTTTTGATATGCCAAATGATAGAGACGACATAAAGTAGACAAAAGAGTTATGTCATTATTAGAAGAAGGCTGCTAGAGTTCAAAATAAGAGACTTCATTGTCATTAAACTAACACCTATGAATGGAATCATAAGGTTTAGGAAGAAAGGAAAACTTAGTCCTTGTTGTGTGGGACCTTATAAGATTACCAATAGAGTTGGTAAGGTGGCTTATGAACTGAATCTACCCGAAGACATGTCAGTGATCCAAATGTCTTCCATGTTTCAATGTTGAAGAAGTATATAGCTGATCCAAGCCATGTGATTACCCCTCAAGAGAATCATACGCAAGAAGATTTGAGCTATCTAGAAAAGCACATAGAGATCTGAGATAGAGAAGCTAGGAAGATTAGGAATAACAAGGAGATAACCTTGGTTAAAGTTTTATGGCTTAACTATGGAGTGGAAGAAGCCACATAGGAGTGTGAGGATGAGATGAAAGCTAAGTATCCCATAACTTTTCTAAGTTTTGAGGACAAAATTATTTATAAGGTAAGGGAGATTATAACACCTAGTATTTTATAGCAATTTAAAATAAGTAAGAGATTTAATTATTCATAAAGTGTAGTCTAGAATTATAGTTAAATGTTATATTAAGTGTTCTTATCAGTGACGATACTAAAGACTTTGATGTGCCCCTTTTTGATATGTTAAAATTAGACAAAAAGTTCTTCATCAAAATTGTAGATCATTTTGTTAGCTTTCCAATGCATATTGAATCATCTAATTCTGATATCAAAATAAATTGTTATGGCCAAAATACTATGAAAGATTAAGTAGCCGAATATATATTTATATATATATGTATGTAGGGGGCTGAGAGCAAACCGTAGCCACACTTCTTGACTTGGTAGGCACCCCCTTGCTATTTAAAAAAAAAAAGGAATTTTGGGAATTAAAAAAGGCCGACTCAATGAGTTTTCTAAGCCTATTTTAACTCTTATATTACCATTGAACTTTCAATTTTAGCCCTTGGATTTTAGTGATTAGTCATTAAAAGTTTAAACCTTTCAATTAAACACAATTTTATGTATTTATTTAGAAATTTTGCTCCCTTTCTCTCCTAAACTGCTCTCTTCATACTTTCTCTTAGAAGATCAATTTTGCTTGAATCCTACTATCACAACCTTAAGGATTTGCTTCTCTTAAGAGCCTTTAAGCTTGATTTCATTAGATGTTCAAGGTAATTTTATTTTCTCATGTTGATTTTTGGGTTTTTAGATTTAGGGTTTTAATGAATTTGAGGGAATTATTAATTATATTAGATAATGAAATTGATAATGTAGAATGATGAATTAAAGAACTAGATGATAGGATTTCAATTTGTTGATGTTAATTTTATAGAATTGTAATTCTAGGGTTTATAAATAATTGGAAAATTGGGACTTTTATGATTTTAGGAATTTTTATGATTTTTCCTAGTTATAAAATATTGATATTATGATTTTATAACATAGATTTTATTAAAAGCAAGTGTATCAAGGTTCCAAAATATCAAGTTACCAAAATAACAATAGTAATGATTACTTCAAGTGAGGTAGGTACATCTTTCACCTACAACCTGTTAGTTTAAAACTTAATCAAGATTCATAATTGATGTGAATTTCATTAAATACTTTGTTTATGATTAATGTGTATTTTATTGATGTTTCAACAAGATTTATAAAGAAAGGCTCATTTATGTACATATATTTATATTGTTATCTTGTTGATTATATGATTGCGATGATTATGATAATGGTAATAAATTAACAAGTAATCAAGAGGCATGTTCATGGGACTTGTTCTCTCTTGTAGTAATGGTTTATTGGTTATGGTTCATTGGTAATGATTACTTCGGTAAAAGTTGAGCCTAGCTAACTCGCCTTTATTGTGATTACATGCATTAATACATTGTTTTTATGCTACGAGTTATAGTATGTTTTAATTGTATATATTATTTACATCAATTATGAGCCAATATTTTGTGAGAATATGGATGTGCTTATTAAGTATTTGCTTATTAGAGTTTTCTTATATTACATGTAAAAGTAACGGCAAGGCATAGGTTTGATGAATGTTTTGCACGGATGTGTGCGTGATGACAGAGTTAGTTATCAGATTTTTCTATTCGATAGAATCCTTGTTTATTTTTGTAAGTATTTCTAATTTTGGTTTTTAGATATGACGTTAATAGGATTTCAAAGTTATTTTTCTTAAGTTTATTTGGTTCTTTTGGATTGTTTACTTTCTTTCAAATTAGATTATCGTCATCACAAGATTTATAAGTTTAATGCTTTCAAGTTTAAATTTATGATAGAAATTTCAATCTCATTTTATTAAAAAAAAAAGTATTCTAATTTCCACTTGATCAATGTTTTAAACTTATTATGTGTATATATATATAAGCTTAGTGTATATTCTTTATTATTTGCCTTAATATTGTGTAAAGATAATATATTGTAACATCTGTTAAGGAGTGTACAGATGTGATTTGGTTGAATAATATAAATAAGCATAATATATTTATGTTAAGAAAAAAGGATTTTGGTCACGTTAAATCAAATAATAAAGTAATTAGGGATACATGTGAGAAGAAAAAAATGTTAAAAAAAACACAATTGAGGAGAAATTATTTTAGCGGGGTAATAAATAATTGTACTTGTAAAGATCACATCTAATAAGATAATATTTTAGAAGATTGTAAGAAGGGGGGAAAAAAAAGGCTAGAGCATATTACGGAGGAGTTATTTTAACATAGACAAATTTAAAGAAAAATAAGTTAATTTATATAATAACGAAATTTTTGAAGAGTAAACAGAGGAATCCGCCCGCTTTATGTAATAAATATAGACGTACAAATTTAAAACTAAAATAAAAAATCCCTTTTTTTTTTTTACCTTACTTTTTCTTATAAGAAGTTAAAAAAAATCTTGTATTTGATAATAATTGAGTTGATTTGAATGGTTCTGAATGTAATTTTTATGTTGGAGTTGGTTAACTTTTTAAAAATTCATTGTAGTTTTTGTTGATTTTTAAAAAAAGATAAAACTGAACCAGACTTTTTAGGTCTGTTTTGATGCACGAAACGCACTCTTAAAATTTTGATTTCATCCCTGCTCTATGTGAGATGGGATTAAAAGTGATCTGATTTCTTCCAATGTCCATTGCCGTGTATAGGCTTCAATCTGGTGGATATAGTAAAGAAATTAATATGAAAATAATTAAAGTAAAGAAAGAGAAGAAAGAACACTAAAATTTTTAACATGAATGTGTTAATATCTATAAACTAAGAATAAGAGAAGGATTCACTAACTAGAAGTATTATTAACAGATTCTTATATAAATACAAATTTATGATTTACAAAATCCGATAATTTACCTAATACTGCCAAATCTCTTAAAATAAAGAAATATCCTAATTTATAATATTACAAAACTCCTAACAAAGCTAATTATATATAAAATGGTGAATTTTTCAAATATAAAATAACAACTTTCCCAATACGTCTCGGTAATATGGAGCTCTAATGGGAGTTCCAATCTTGAACTATAGTAATAGAAGAAACTTAAATATAGATTTTCTTTTTTGAATTTTCTGAAAAAAATAAAACCAAAGAAAATTTTGATGAAAATCTTCAAAGATATTGGGGTCCAAGAGTGGATAGAAGCAAAAATGCAGAGAGCACTTAAGTGCAGAGACGTAATCATCAAAAGAGGAGGGAGAAGGCAGATGGTGTTTGGGCGCTGGGACAATAATTGTCAAGGAGAAAGAGTACATAGGCACTGGGACAACAATTGTTAGAATAGAGTGCAATGCGTAAGGATGGTAGTCATCAAAAGAGGTTGCAATGTGCTTAGAGGATCGTAGACTTTTTTGAGAGCTTACTACTCTAATACTATAAAGAAATTAAATAAGAAATTAACTAAGGTATAGAGAGAGAAGAAGAGAACACAAAGATTTTTAATGTAATATGTCTATGTCCACAGAATAGGAAGAGAGAAATTCACTAATGAAAAGTACTATAAATGAGCTCTAATATAAATATAAGTTAACAATGTATAAAATCCAGTAAGTTGCTTAATACTAACAAATCATTTAAAATTTAAAAAAAAATCCTAAATTATAGTAAGTACAAAATCCTTAGTAAGGATAATCATAAACAAAATGGCAACTTTTTTAAATAAAAATAATAACTTTCCTCATATATAGTTGTCGGCATACGCGGATTGATCAGGAAAGGAAGCAAGCACACGATGATATCCTTATTAGCTAGCGGGAAAGAAGATTAAGTTTTTTTCTTTTTTTAATTTTTAACATGTAAATTTAATTAATTGAAGATGAATGTGCATCGGAAGAAGGTTTTTTTTTTTTTTTTTTTTCGTTGGAAGAAGTTGTTTGTATAACATATTTATTATAACATATTTATAACATCTTTATTACATTTTGAAAACCGGCAAGATTTTTGTGATTTATACTTTTATGTATTTGTTTGATGAATATATGCCAAGGATAACAGTACAATCACGCGAATTACGCCGCTGTATTAGCAGAAACTCATGACATAGTTATATAGCTTATTGAGGTCTCTCTCCCCTTACACATAGCAATCCAAAACCCACTAAAAAATCATGATAATCCCTCAACAAGTTAGATTGAATGCTTGAGCAGTCAATCCAACGAGCTTCTATGATTCAACTAACAACCATCTATTATGGGTCAATGAAAAATAATAAGGGATATCCTTTATTTGATAAATTAGCAATCAGATCATCAAGATTGAGAAAGAAATCAACTGCGTCAACTCAAAGAAGGCAACTTGGAAATATTTCTCGAATAATTTGATCAAAGGGACCACAACCCAGAAGGAAAGTTGACCATCAATTTTATATGAAATATATGTCAACGGCAAATTAAGTAGTAAAAGCTTAATACTGACTTTGAATTAGAAAACAAATCAAAGCAATCATAAAAGAAAAGTCAATACATCAAACAGAAGAAAGTATCTCCATGGTACCTCCATGATGGAAGCCGAAACCATGGACGTGATTAGGAAATAGGTGTAACGCTCAATCAACTATAAATACAAGACCCTTTACACACAAAGGGGTATATGCAGTGACAGAAGCACGCAAAGAGACATACATGAGCACATCTCTGCTAAGACATTTTCAAATACAAGCATACATATTCCCCTTATATCTCATATTTCATATTCTCCCTTTCTCTCTATACTTCTCATTCACGATCTTATTGTAATACATTTTTCAAATATAGTGGATGATTCCCAAAAACCCCACAGAAGAGTAGTTTTCATTAACAAGTGAATCTCTATAAATTTTGTGTCTCTTTTATTTACTTATTATCTACTTTTAATCTTTTTGTCATTCTTACAACGCATCAACCCATCAATTGATCGGTTCAACTCAACTATTCCTAAACTTAATAATGAACCCTTCAATAAATTAACTGTAAAATTCCCCTCTTCTAAAGGCAGTAAAGTTTACCTAACTAAAGACAAGAGAGTCATCAACAAAAATCAGGGCAAAGATATGAAATCAGCATCTCATATTATCCCAAATTATCAGTCAATATTGGCTTCGATGATATAGAATGGGATGCGCCGAAAGTAGCCCACAACTTCATGATTTATGATTTTGTTTTTCTTTAAGCATTATAAGTTAAAAGTGAGGGTCTAATCCAATAGACATTACAAATTTGACTAACTTGACTGAAGAGTCCACCTCTTTAGTCTAGTTGGGACCCAAAAGTTTGAGATCATTGGGCAGGTGGGAGAAAGCAACGCTAGAGAGTAGAGGTGGGGGGAAAGGTAACACAATTTTACATAAATTGCTCGTTAATCCTTAACTTTTGCATATAATTTGATCCTAATTTTTTTTTCATGAATAAAAAGATCTTTAAACTCTTAAAAAGATTCAACTTGGTCATTTTTATTAATAAAAATTAAAACTTAACATTAATATCATGTATGAATCACACATAATTTACTATTAAAGTGTAATTAAGGAAAAAAAATCATGATTCAACTTATATATATCATACATATGACATATTCTATCTAAATTTTAATCTTTATTAGAGTATCTCGAATATAATGTTAAATTGTTATGCTAATGGTAAATTTTGACATTTGAAAAAAGTGCTCGTCGATAGAGTACTGTCTTTGATGCTAAATTTATCATATGCTATACTTTGCTACAAGGTTTAGCCAATATCAAAATTAACACTTGATTTTTACTCGTTGATATCTTTTTTTTTTCATATAATTGTTATCATATTTTTATTTTTAATTTATTTATATACAAAAAATTCATTTTTACAAGTTATAAAGCATAATATTGAGGAAAAAAATTAAAAATAACATTATATTGAAGTATGAAACACGATAATGCTATTTTTCACACATATTTTAATGATAAATATAACATTAGTATAAAAAAAACATTGGAGATGGTCTTAATAAAATTGAGTAAATCGCATCCTGTAAAAGAGTTGGGAATTTTTGGGAAAAAAAAAAAGGGAAGAACATATATGTTGATGTAAATGGTTATGTCTTAATTCAGTTGTTGACCAAATTGGATAGTGTTAGCTCAACCAACTCATGTTGGTCGTGCGGAAAATTCTATATTCTAATGGTAAATGAATGCCATGAATGTACAAATACATATAATTAGGATAAGCTTATCATGATGGCTACACTACATTGCCAACAACGGCATGGTCCACGATTTGAAGAATCACTCCCAGTGGTGATTGTTATTCAATTTAGTCTTTTTGTTTTTTTGTTTTTATATTTTTCTAATAATTTTCTGGGAAAGATAATGGGTGCAACAACACAAAATTGAAATCAGATTACCTACACCACTACTTTGGAGGAAAAGAACCTTTTTGACCTAGGGTTCACCCAAATATTAGTTTATTTGCAATGTCTCTATTATTGACCAAGTAATCAACCTTCCCATCTATTTTTAACTCTTCTCACACAAAGCTCCACCGCGCATGTCACTTTGGCAGGGAAAAGGAGAGGAAAAGAGAACATAAATATAAACATAAATATAAATATAATCTTGCACGTCGACCTTGGAGATGAAATATTCTGTTTATACCATGAACATGTACTTTAATTTAGCTTCAATAGTTTGCAAGCATGAGGCTAGGAACAATATGGAAACGGATAAGATGATTGCTCAGTAAGCTCCATCATAATAAGAAATAACAGCCGTGTTGGTTGGGTCCACTTATAAATAGAGAGCTATGCTCGGCTTAATGGACACAATTTTTTTTTAATAAGACACTAAATTGATTGATTACTATAACTCAATTTCAAAAACCTTAGTGTTTATTACTCAAAAATAATGGTGTCAAGAACACTAATTCTAGTTATTATTTTTATATCAGTTGAGTTATTACTTTTATTAATAACAAATACAACCTTTTGTCATTAACTGATATTATAATATTTATCAATAAGAGAATAAGAGTTCAAAATTGGTATAAAAAATTAGGATTAGAACTACTGTCATTAACTTTTGTCACTCCATAAAAATGTCTACCGTATGCATGTAAACTGAGTGGATCCATGACCCACCTCTAATGCGGCTCCATGTAACCATATTAGGCCTAATGAGAATCAATAGTGTCGCAAAGTAATTTTAATTAGCAAACCTTTATTTAGTTAATTTTTACTGATGCAGAGTATAGCTAGTCTCGAGGTTATGAAATAACAAGCTTGGACAATTTCCAACCGGACAACCGATTCTTCACGGCGAAGCATAGTCTATATTCGTCTCCTGCTATTTCCCATGCATCAACGAAAAAAATAATAATATTTAATAATTTCCACCCTTAAATGACACCACTCAGCAAAGTATTGTCTTCAAAGCTAGTTGACCAAAGTGACCAATTGCAGCAAATTACGATCCCTTAATGAAGATTAGAACAATTTTATTTACTTGTGATTCTGTGATTGAGAAATTACGTCTATTTTATCAGTTCATACACTGATCAAGTTCTGGAATACTAGGCTTTCTATTTGATTCTTTCTTCATAGATTAGAATTACCAATTGGTGATGGCGAGCACGTAAGCAAAGCAAAAGCAAAAATAAAAATTATACCATGTGATGGATGTTGAGTCGGCTATGTTCGGTCTAGGAGCAACAAGAGGGGGTCTTCTGCGCTTAGTACAGATCCATTTTCCGACAAATGACATTTTAAGTGTTAAAGTTGACACATTATCATTTTTGGTCTCAAATTTACCAAATATAATATATATCATTACATTAAAGATATGGCCATCTGGACATGTAGCACGGACGCGTGTTAGAAAGAGAGTAGGGTGGCTATGAACATTATTTGTAACTGCTCTAGAATTGGGAAAGGGGGGAGCAAATATTGTAATTGGCCCTTATTAGGGGGTGAATCTGATTTTCTAGAAGAACTATTGTACTTACCCTTAAATGAATATGTAAATAAATAAATAAACATCCCGAAGGAACATATAGGACGTAATATATATATTAGCGTAAACCTCTATAAATCTCTATGTGTTTATTTTGTCATTGTTTTTTAGTATTTTAATTGATGAAAAAGCTAAATTTCAATGCGTTGATGAATTTCACTATCAGCGATTGGTGCTAGAAGGAGGGCTTAGGTCTTAAAGCCTTGCTCTTACCATTGGAGATTTGTCATCCCACCATGGAGAATCTACAGGAAGGAAATTAGAATGTTGTTCCCACCAGAAGAGGAAAATCACCAACTCGTGTTGATCAAAGGATCAATTAACTCACCTAGATTGTTAGCAACTTAGTTAATACTTCCAAAACTAGGTAGCCAACAATAGGGAAGATAAGCCCTAGTGCAGTATCTAACAGACCGCAGTGGGAACAATGGTGCAAATAGGCGCTAGGAGATCCACATGGAGAGAATTGGAGAAATAGACACCCACTAATCCAAGGCCTCACGCTCATAGGCTCATACTCATAGGTCCATGGGGAATAGCCAGAGGAGCTTAAAGGAGAGCCCAGGAGCAAGAAACCGCTGCACAAATCCCACAAAGAGGTAACAATTACGAAGGCCTACCCCACAATCTCCTCAAGGGAAGCTCGCACCGAAAGAATTTGCCTCAGTGCAAAATCAGGGGATTTAAGGAGCAAGTTGCAAGCCCAGAGAGCAAACATTTTGTAAATAATCGATGGGACCCTCACCACCAGCAAAGCTAAGGAGATTAGAGAATGTTTAGGTCAGTTGGAAGAAGCCATGCATGTGAAGAAGAGAGTACTAAATACTCATCACCATCTATTTACCCTGGAGATAATGGAAGTTCCACTCCTAGAAAGGTTTAAAGCACCTATGATCTCACTCTACAAAGCGAAAACGGATCCAAATGATCACCTGGAACTTTACATTGGCTGCATGGTATTGCATGGATACTTAGAGGAGATTATGTGCAATACCTTTAGAAACACTTTATCTAGAACAAGTCGGCATTGGTTTAATAAGTTAAGGCGAAACTCTATTACCAATTGGGAGGACCCAAAAAGGCCTTTTCAAACTAGTTCCTTGGGATGAAGAAGTTTGCCGCTCATAAGCAAAACCTCACCATCATGTATCAAGAACCATAAGAGAGTCTTAGAGATTGCATCTCAAGATTTAGTGTTAAGGTTGTGGCAACAGAGGAGATTATCGATAATGAGGCACTGATGGGAATACTTGGCAACAAGAAGCACAACATACCTCTTTGTGAAAATTTGAATCAGA
Organism: Antiaris toxicaria; assembly: GCA_035233585.1. NCBI lineage: Eukaryota > Viridiplantae > Streptophyta > Magnoliopsida > Rosales > Moraceae > Antiaris > Antiaris toxicaria. The sequence continues at coordinate 29,558,976 of CP141157.1, forward strand.
AACCACCAAAGACTTATCATAAGTTTTTGGAGGGAGTTCAAGGATTTATTAATGTGGAAAAAGCCAAGAGCCTGGCTCTAAAAAGTAAGATAGTCATGCTCAAGAATAAACCCAATGCTGAGCAAGTATATATGAAGAACGAAGGGAAAAAATGACAAATAGTCATGGGAACACAGCGAATGGACAACATAAATATGGTCTCAAAGATCACCATTAGGACAACAATGAAAAATGATGAACCAAAGATGAGCTAGGAAGGCCTCGCCCCATGCCTAAGTATAATAATTATCACAATTTAACTTTGAGCATAAAAGAGATATATCATAGGATTAGTGATAGGAATTATATACACTGACCTGACCCTTTCAAGTCTAACCCATCTAAGAGGAACCAAAATAAGTATTGTTGACTCCACAGAGAATGTGGACACATTACATCAGAGTATGTAGACTTATAAGATGAGATTGAAAAACTCATCAAAAGTGGTCGATTCCATGAGTTCAAAGCTGACTAATGTAGTGGAAGTGATGATGAGAAACATCTATAGAGGACCATGTCTCATCAGAGAGTCAAAAATATCACAAAAGAACTATGCAAGATAGGCTCGTGATAAATATTGCCGAAAGGTGATGAGCATATCTGGGAAAGGGGATAAATTAGCCAAATTCAGTGAAGAGGAAATTACGTTATCAAAAGCAGACACAACAGAGTTCATTTCCCTCACAATGATGCTTTCGTTGCTAATGCCATGATTGGAAATCATAGCATCTACCAAATTTTAATGGAAAATGGAAGCTCCATAAACATACTTTATTTAGACTATCTAAGAAAAAATAGGAATAGACAAATCCCAATTACAATCAAACACACAGCCTCTATTTGGCTTCATTGGGGACTACACCATTCCAGAAGGAATGATCAAGTTTCCAATCACTGTTAGGGACTGACCTATAACTTTAATTGTAATGTCAAACTTTCTAGTAATAAAGGGAGGAACCAATTCAAGATGGTGATAGACTGACCAACATTGAGGGAATTAAAGGCTATAACTTTTGTTTATCACCAAATAATGAAGTTCCCTGCATCGAATGGGATAGGACGGGCCAAGAGCAACTAGTACAAGTCATGGCTAACAAATACTAACACCATCAACACATATGCTAATCCTCAACATATTCCCTAGAGTGACGATGTGAGAATGGTAACGAAGATACTGAACTAACCAACAGGAGACATTAATTCTAGGCTGGACAATGAGAAAATAGAAACTAGACTCATGGAGAAGTTTGTTGAAGTTTCAATAAGCGATGTTGATCCAACAAATAATTTAAAGACTAGCTCGAGCTTGACAGAACCATTGAAAGGAGATTTGAAAAAAATTTTGACGAAGAATATCAACATCTTTGCCTAGATGCATGATGACATGGTTGGGATCATTCCAGAGGTAATGAACCCCCAAGTTCTTATCAAAAAGACAAAAAAACCGACCAATAAATCTAGAGAGATATGAAGCCTTTAAAGAGGAAGTTGACAAGCTAATAAAAAATGAGTTCATTAGGAAGGCACAATACCCAGAGTAGATCTCAAAACCTGTATTGGTGAAGAAGCCCAATGGAAAATGGTGAACTTATATTGATTTTAGGAATTTAAATAAATCCTACCCTAAGAATAGTTTCTCTTTCCCAAGAATATATCTATTGGTTAATGCTACAGCAGTTCATGAATGCTCAGCTTTATATATGCTTACTCCCGACGCATGATGCTTGTTTTGCTACAAAGTCATTCCGTTTAGATTAAAAAACACAAGGGCAATATATCAGTGTTTGGTGAACAAGATGTTTGCAAAGTAGTTAGGCAAGACAATGGAAGCCTGCATTAATAATGTGCTTCTTAAAAGCAAGAACTCTTCCCAGCACATTGAGCACTTGGATGAAATGTTCAAGATCCTACAGCAATACCACATGAAGTTGAACCCTTTGAAGTTGGCATTTGGAGCATCTTCTGGCAAGTTTTTGGGTTTCATGGTTAGCAATAGAGGAGTAGAGGCAAACCCAGAGAAGATTTAAGCGCTCCTCAACATGAAATCGCTTAAAAAGCCAAAAGAAGTGTAAAAACTAACTGATTGTGTAATGGTGTTGAATAGATTCATTTCAAAAGCAATGGTAAATGTATCCTATTCTTTAATACATTGAAGGAAAACATGCACTTTGAATGGATAGAGTGTGAAACTACCTTTCAACAACTTAAACAGCACTTGGAAAAGCCCCTACTCTTATCCAAACCAGTTCTCGATGGGAATTAAACTTATATCGTGCCACATCAAAGCATGCCATCAGTTCGGTTCTTGATCGGGAGGAAGATAAAAAATAACTTTTAATGTATTATGCTAGCAAACACTTACTTAACTCCAAAACAAGATACCTGGATATGGAGAATTTGGCCATTACCTTAGTAGTGACATCAAGAAAACTACAGCATTGCTTTCAAGCCCACTCCATTCATGACTTGACTAATCACCCATTGAGGCAAGTTCTGCAAAAGCCAGAAACATCAAGGAGGCTAATTAAATGGTCAGTATAATTTAGTCAATTCGATGTAGCGTGTAAACCTAGAATAGCCATTAAAGGTCAAGTCTTAGTAGACTTCATCGCTGAATTTGGGCTAAGGCCAAATGGGGAAGAGAATAAAGATGTTTCAAACAATTGATGGAAGCTCTATGTTGATGGATCATTCAATGAAAATAGAGTAGAAGCAAGAATTAGTTTGGTAAGCCCAGAGAATTTTAGGATCACATTGGCTGCTGATTCAAATTCAAAGCTTCAAACAATGAAGCTAAAAATGAGGCCTTGCTTTCACGGCTGTGGCTAGCTCACTTCATAAAAGTTGAGGACATCACCATTCATAGTGATTCTCAATTGATTGTGAATCAAACCAACAAAGAATACCAATTATAAGGAGATAGGATGCCAACTTACCTGAATAAGGTAAGAGAAGTACTGAATAAGTTTAAACACTTTGACAGTTTACAGGTCGTAAGAGCTAATAATAGCAATGTCAATGCATTGGCTAGACTCATAACATCAAAAGATTCAGGGCTATTACACAATGCCCCCATTGAAATCCTAGAGTTCCCAGCAATCGAAGAAAAGGAAGGAGAAGAACAAATGCCTATCAAGGCCATAATAGGATGAATGTTGCCCATTTACAAATATCTTAGCAACGAGGAGTTGTTTGAAAACAAAGGAGAAGCTAGGGAGACTAAGAACTAGGCTGCTTAGTTCACAATCTTTGACAATACCTTATATAGAAAGGCATATTCAACTCTTCTGTTGAACTGCCTCAACGATGAAGAATTTAAAATTGTTTTACAATAGATTCATGGAGGAGTATGTGGAAATCACAGTAGGGGACAATCTTTGGCATATAAAATCCTACAGCAAGGATATTACTGGCCAACTCTGAAAAGAGACATTGTGGAATACTCAAAGAAGTGCAAAAAATGCCAAAAATATGTCAATGCCCCTAAAGCATCACCAGAGTGCTTGAAGTCAATTCTTAGCCTTCATCCCTATGCCAAGTAGGTATTAATATAATCAGGCCATTTCACTTATCCTTAATGGGTTTTAAATTTGTAATTGTTGTTTTAGATTACTTTACTAAGTGGGCTAAAATTAAACCATGTACAACCATCATCAAAGCCAAATGCACCAACTTCATTTGGAATAATATTATATGCAGTTTGGTGTTCCTCGTTCATTTGTCTCAAACATTTTGAGAATGCCAATACAATGGAGTTTATAATAGATTAGGCATTTACAAAAAATTTTCTTCAGCCTCTCACCCATTGGCAAATTAACAAGTTGCAGCAATGAACAAAATAATTAAGGTGACTCTCAAATGGAAACTTGACAGTTATAAAGAAAAGTGGGCAGTAAAGCATCCAAAAGTGCTGTGGGCCTACCACATGATGACAAGAACAACCACTGGAGAAACTACATTTTCATTGGCTTATGGCATGGAAGCAGTTCTTCCCGTCGAAGTAACTTACCCGAGAAGTAAAGTCGCGTACTTCAACAAAGACTCAAACAATCAATTAATGAGATTCGAGCTTGACTTGTTACAAGAAAAAAGAATGGAGTCCCAAATAAGACTTACCACCTATCAAAAAAGAACCACTTGATACTATAATACAAATCCTAATACAAAGCTTAAAAACAGTAGTACGTTGGGACCAAATTGGGAAGGTCCTTACAAAATCAAGGAAATCATTAAACTCGAAGCATACAAGTTAGGAACATTTGATGAGGATATGATCAAACACACTAGCAATGTTGAAATTTTGAAGAAGTTCTTTGTCTATTAAAGTCTAATTTGTGTTATACTATGTATATTTCTGTTCAATACATTTTTTAGTTGTTTCTTTTATGTTGTGGTTTTATTTGTTTGAACTTATTACAGAATAGCTTGTTCTTTAAAGTCTACATCAATGAAAAAGCTTAAAGGGTTCAGATGTTTTCTACGTATATTTTTGAAATAAATGTATACTTATGCATTTGTCTCAACATAAATAATCACGAAAGCCTCTAAAATGGGCTCTATAAAATAAAGTTCTTACAAAAAGGTGTCAAAACAGGCAGAGACAAACCTACAGGTCCCAAAAGCCATCATTAGCCTAATCAAAAATTGACAAAATCTATATTGAAAATGCCACAAGTTCTAGACAAGCAACGATATTACTTCTCGAAAATGGGGGAGGATAGGGAATTACCCAAGTATTTACAATGAGATGTTTCAAGAGCACATTCCTACAAAAGGAAAAATTTTCTCTACAATGAAATGTTTCATGAACAGATGTTTCAAGGCATACCCTTGAAAAGGGAAAAGAAAAGCCCATACGTAAGAAAATATTAAAGTAAAATGAAATCAATAAAGGAATTAAAAGACCCAAAAAGGTCAAACTGTCTTGGGTCTATACTCGATTAACACAAAATATATACAAAAAATATTATTGTAGGATAAAAACAAAGGCATATAGGCCTAAGTTGTCACCATTAGCCGGAGGATCCTCCCGATTCTCTCCTTTTCCCTCATCACCATCCTCCTTTTTATTGCTAAAAGCATTTTCATCAAAGGAAGGTTTTTCCTCTTGATGTCCTCATAGATTTGCTAAGCAGTAGGTTCCATCAATTGGTGTTTCAATATCATGAATTCTATTAAGGACTTGTATTCTTCTATGATTTACTACTTTCTCTTCTTATACTTTTTGCTAGTAAAGAACTACTTGACAATTTCATCCCAATGATGCAAAAACTCCAATGATGCAAGATAAGCCTCGACGGCGAGTTAGGATCCCTCTCGATGGTATACTTCCTTCTTAGACTTGACTTAAGCACCCAAGGTCTTGAGTTGCTCTTACAAGGATTGTAACTTCCCTTTCTTCTGCTCCAAATCCTCAGCATATTTCTCTTTGGCCAAACATTAAGTTTTGGCCTACTCTGCAAGTGTTTTCTTGGTTTTCTCTGCATTAACGTTGCACTAAACAAGATTAACCAGGTCTTTATCAAGAATCTGCAAGAAATCCAAAGTTACCTAAAAATTTAACACAAAAAAACTGGAAGGGGAATGATAAGGGAAAACTTACTTGGAGTTACATCCCAATCTGCTCTTAGTGATAATGAAGTATAGGTAGATTCACAACAATAAACCAATCCCTCTTATAATACAAGTCGTAGATGACTTGACATGTAAGACTAAAGTAGGGAGGCAGATGCAGAAAATGATCAACATCGACATTAGGAACGTTGGGATCTCAAACCCTTTATCGAAAATCTTAGTGAAGGATAGAAGTTGTAGGACCCGTTGCTCTTTAGGTGGTCTTAGAATCTCTTGACAAGGTTCCCTTTATCCTTTCATTACCGAGCATTGAAAGTAGTCTCAACATCAATAGGCATGGCCTTGGTGCGAGACCTGGTGCTGTGGGAACCCTGGACTATTCAATTAGGTAGTGGGGACCTTATTCACCAGAAGCCCCTTTCGCCGCATCAGCCCTTAAGGCCAGTCTTTTCTTTTGCTTTTTGCTTGGTGGTGGCTCCATCAATTTCTTACCACCCGTTAAGTCTTCAAAGAGCTTAAACATAAGAGGAGCCATTGCTACAAGCAGTTTATATTAGATTTTTATATCAATGTCAAGGGTGATAAACATAGAACTAAAAGCAAAAAGAACTAACTAGCGAAGGAAGGAATCGGGGCAATAGTGGGAATAACAGAAGGAAGAAGATCTATAAGAAGGTCATAACTCCTTTAGTTGGCGTCAATGATCAGGAATATACTATCTCTCTGCATAGAGGGAAAAGCAATTGTTTGTTCAATCCTACCTTATGCCTCAACAGATATTGAAGGTCTCTTGATACGAATTGCATACATTAAGAATCATATAAGTATCAAATCGAAACCATTGGAGAATGTATCTCTAAATAGAAAGATTACTTACTAAGTTTCCTAAACTTAGAATAAAACATCAGGGGGATTGATCCCGTCAAAGGGATATCTGGCATAATCACCACTTAAGAAGAAGAATATAGGTTTCCAATCATGGGAAGACCTAAAGAGATTGGTCACTAGGCCTGGCATAAAATTCTTGGACCAGGTATAGGTATCAAAACGATACCATCCTTCACTCCCTAGTAAAGGTTGCAAGCTATAGACATAGAGAAATTCCTCTAAGGATAAATCCCCTTGAAAATGCTTACACCACAGAATCAAAGCCCCAGTAAAGATTACCTAGTTGTTTAACACCAGCTAGGTGGGATAGATGTTATGGATGGAGTAAAGCCTCTTTATAAAAGGATGAATGGAAACGTTTGGCCATAAGTGAGGCATCAGGTGTATACGGTAATATAGTTTAGTAGAAGGTTGTGAGTTTTTACTTTATACTAGGTAAGAGGCAAAGAAAATGCACTCCATTGATTTTTGTTTTTATGAAGCCCTACTCCATGTTAGAGTGCCTAATTGTTGATGGATAATACTCAAAGGTGACAAATAATATTTATTGTTAAACCTTGTAGAGAAGTGAAGATACTCTATATTGAAATATAATCATTAACTTGGCGTCGACTGTGTGTTGGAAAAATCAAAAAATATGCACAGTGGAATTTTAAAAATATTTCAAAGATTATTGAACTCATGTTGCCATATATAATAAATTATCAACAATGAAAATATACCTTTCGGAGAAAATACCAAGATGCTGGAAGAAACACCGGAAGATATTACCAAAAAGGGCTTCAACCAACTAGTCTTCTCCACTACTCTCCAATTCCTAGACGGCTGAGTATGTGGGCATCCTTTTCCTCTTTCGGTATACTACGTGGCTTGTCTTCTTCCAACTATCTAAATCTTTTTTAGAACTTATTGTTACGGTGATTTATGCAACACTAAGGGGGTGTTTGGAGAAAAAATTTCATTTTAATTTTACTCAAATACAATACAATTTTACACCAAACACAAATTTTGTAATAGTGCTACGAAAACAATTATTATTCAAAACATTTTTAAAACAATCACATCAACTTTTCAACTCCACTATTTATCTCTACTTTAACCAATCACATCAACTTTTCAACTCTAAAATACCTTTTATCCAAACATACATTTCATTTAAATACAAAACAAATACTTTTCAACCAAATACAACATTCAAAAAACAAATTTCATTCAAATATAATCAAAATGTAATGTGTTTACCAAACGCCCCCTAAGTCTGCTCACCTAAAATTCTATGGTCTAAAGAGAACTGAAGTGGAAAGACCCATATTCATAATATTGCATGGGTGACCTTTTAAATTTTGAATTGAACTAAGAAAATATTTTTCTCTCACTAATTTCTCCTTCAAAAACTGACTCCTCTAAGGGATAATCTTCCTTAAAGAATTCAGCCACCTTTGGTGCAAGAAGGATTCAAAATTCAAACAGAATTTAAACTTGAATTTTGTCTTCTCCATAAACCAAAAAACCGATCCCCTCTAGGCCAATTTTATGGCTAGATTTAGCTACACCAAAGGAAGGAGGATTCAAAATTCAACTAGGATTGAAACTTGAATTTTCTCTCTTCCTTATCTACACAAAAACTGATTCTCCCTTAAGGTGTCACCCTACAAAATTCAGCTACCTTTTGTGAGAGGAGGATTCAAATTTCAAATAAGATTTTCCTCTCCCTTATGCACAAAAAAATCGATTCTCCACCCTAGGTTTATCCCAAAAGAATTCGGCCTTCATAAGGATTTTTGATTCAAAATTTGATTCAAATTTTAAATTTCACAAATATTTGAATTGTGAATTTTATCTACATTGATAATTTTTCACAACTCCAATTCAAATTTAAATAAAATTATGACAACTTTATTTGAAATTCAAATAATAATGTAATCTCTTATCCAAAATAAAATTCAAATTTAAATAGGTGAGAATCTTGTCTTCCACCCTTATCCTAAGTTGATGCCTCCTTTGTTTGTGTAAGGACAAGATTTTGTTCAATTTAAATTGAAATAAGATTCAAATTTCAAATATTTATTTTAAGACAACATTTTCAAAATTCAAATTAATAACATATTTAAATTTCAAATTCAAATAAAATTAATTCAAATTTCAAATCTTATCATCCAAAAATAAATACTAATAAAATATTTATCTTATTTATTAAATAAATATAAAATTACAATTTTACCCCTCCAGCACATAGAAAAACACCTACACGCTTGTGGAGGGTGATCCAGATATTTCTCACCCCTAAATGCAAGACAACAAGCTGTGTAAGAATACCCTGATCAACTACTATTTTTAAGGAACTATAGGAGCTAGTAAATGGACTAATTGGACATATATAATTAGGCTCTTGTGAATCCATGTAATCATTGTTCTATATCAAATAACTTAATCACATGATCACTAGTTTCAGGATCATTTCACTATAAAACTGAAATTGAACTCCCATTTATACTGCAAATTACATAAGTCTTAGAAAAAATATCGTCCAATGACCTTGTCATTAATGCAAAACTCTTATATGATATCCATAATCAACCTAGGTCAAAGTCCATTCAATTTTTTAATCACGCTCTCTCAAAGATCCATTATACACCTGATAAAAGAATGATTATTTATCATATATAGATAATTAGTCATTTGACAAGCAAACGACCCAAAACCTTATCCATTCTCACCAATTTAGCATAATGCCTTTAAGAGGATAACTTTAACTTTACATAAGAGCTATGATTCCTTATCTGTAAGCAATCCCTCCATCATATGTGTATTGTGTATCCAACGAACTGATCCATTAGCTTACTACCTCTGAGACACCCTGACCTTTGGACATCAAAGCACACTAGCCACATACATGAAGCTGTTCACTTACTCAGAATTAAGGTTATTGCGTAATGAACGTCAAAAATAAATTAATCTACTTATAGCGGACTATGTAGATTAATCACACTTTAGTCCTCATCTAATATGTCACCACCAAGCAACATATCTATGTCTCTACTTGGGAGTCAAAGCTCCAGATAGTCAAGACAAACTATCTCCCAAATTAGCTTTAGACAACATAATAGTCTTAACATGAGTTAGTTGCTTACTTTAACCTCATAGACTACAAACTATAAATTTAGACCGCTTACTCTAGAAAGTTATCTTCTCATATATAAAAGGTCATTGCATGTAACCTTCTAGCAGTTTAACACAAACAGTTAATAAGCCATATTTGCTTACATTTACTTTAACATGTAAATCCTTTGAGAACTAATAGTAATGTAATGAATAATTTCTAAATTATTTTATTAATCAGTTCAAAAATTCAATGAAAAATACATTGCTCCTTAGGGCACACTTACCACCGTGCATGTTAGTCAAAGCGAAGATTTGACCTCAAACCCATGCGGTCTAATGGGTGCCAATATATAGCTTAGGTTAGTTATTAGCAGTAAGAAATTGACATTTATAAATGTATATATATGTCAATTTCTACCGATTGTATTAATCTGCGTCGAGACATGAAGAGTACCACTTATCAACTGCTCCATGACCTCTGAGATACGGGGAAATAACCATTGACTACCACTAAAGATAGGTCATTTGGACATGTGGCATGGATGCATGTCAAAAAGAGAGTAGGGTGGTTACGAACATTATTTGTAACTGTTTGGAGATTGGGAACAGAGGGAACAAATATTATAATTGGCCCCCATTAGGGGCAAATTTGATTTTTTAGAAAAAGAATGTTTATACTTATCCCTAAATTAAAATAAATAAATAAAAGATCATCTTGGGGTACATAGAGAACGTAATCTGTATTAAGGTGAACTCTATAAATCTCTGTATGTTCATTTTCTGATTTATTTTTTAATATTTCAATTGATGGGAAAGTTAAATTTGACTTTCATGATGAGGATTAGACATGCTGACAAATTTCATTGTCAACATATATCATAATTTTTCACTTAATAACTAATTGCCTAATATGTTATCCATTTTTTTTAATACTTTATAATTAATGTTGTGTTTTAGGAATAAAAATCTTATTTTTATAAGCTTTAAAGCTTTTTAAGATTGAATAATGCAAAATGTACATATTTGAATGATATTAGTCATTATGTATTAGAGAAACATATAAGGACATGTAAAATATCTCATTTTCATTTTCTTCTATGTTAAATATAGCATTAAAATATATATTAGAGATGGCCTTTGTGCATTCTTTCCTCCCTTTTTTTTTTCCCCTTTTTTTCCCTTCTTATCAAGTAAATTGTTCATATAGTTGCAGGAATGTCGAAATAATTTTTGTCGTATGGGGAAATTTTTCTTTCATTTGGCAAATATATATAGCATGGTCGGTAAATTTGTTGCATTGTTCTAGAATGTTTACTAGTCAAATAATATATATATATATATATGGAGATACATACATATATATATCTTGGTATATTAGAGATAATATCGTTTAGCTCATGATAGAGACATGTTTTATGCACACTTTAACTGATATGATGTATGCATTATTGGTATCTCGGATGGATCACAAAATGGCATCAATTGCTCTCTCTCTAACATATTTAATCTTATATAGCGTGATTGGTATATTTTTTTTTATATTATATTTAAATATAATTAATTTTTTTTAAATATAAAAATATTTCATTCAAATATCATTATATTATATTTTAAATCTAATATCATCACTATTTATTATTTTATTTTTTTTATTACTTTTATTAATTATATCATATATTCTTTTTCTTTTTTTTTTCTCTACTTTTATCCATCACATCACATATTTATTATTAAAATATAATTCAAATGTTTTTCATTCAAACGTACATTATATTCAAATGCAATACTAATACTTTTCCTCCAGATACAAATTACATTCAATATATTGCATTCAAATGCAATACAAATGCAATGCGTTCACCAAATGAAGCGTTATACTTTTTTTTTTAAGAATGCATACGTCCATATATAACCTGTTAATATTAGCTAGATTGGAAACATAATGATAAGAAATTCTTAATACAGGTATATATTTTCTTTGAAACGGTTAGTTGACAATGTGACTTTGAGAGTCTGAGGAAATTGAATATAACTTTCAATCAGGAAGCAACTACACAGAAACAATCTCAAAACGTCTAGCGAACTGTTGTACAATATGTGATAAACTAATGTCTTAGTTTTGAATGTCCCATTTAACTTGTTATTGTATCTTAAAGAACTGGATGTATTACATGAGTTTGGATTTTCCTTTTAACCATTATATTTAAACACTAATCAATTAAAAAAAATAATTTACATATTATATAAATTGATATATTGATAGAATTGATAGGTATTCTAAAATTTAGATTAGAATAAGTATTTTTTTATTTTTTTTCAAATTAAATTGGCAGATTTTTTAAACAGGCCTTTTCAGAAAATGGTATAGGTTCCCGCTTATCAAATGGACACAAATTATCCTTTTATTGTCCTTGCTTCTCTAGCTGCGCCTGCCCAACGGACATAATCAACTTCCCCAATTTCTTTCCCCAAACCAACAAAACAATCCTTTTTGGATTCCTACGGCCCTTTTTGCAGTGGAACCTGTTCCAATACCTAAAGGCCTCGCACTCGAGAATTGGAATGGGAATCAGAGAAATCAATGTCGTAAACCTTACATTTTCCCTGCTTCTGGAAATATTCCTTTTTTTTTTTATTTTACCTGCACTCTTTTTCTTATCAAGAAACGCCCTCAAAACAAACAAACAAACATACAAACAAAAAACACAAAAAACCAAATCACGTTTTAATTAACCCACCTCGGTTTTAACATTTAACTGTTGACGCACACCACTCTCTCTCTCTCACGCAGACAGCACAACAACAGGAGCCTAAAAGGTGAAAGCTACAAACGATACTTCCGTGTGAACGCTTTGAAAAATTGGCAATTTAGAACAGACCTTTTTTGATTTTTAAATCAAATCTACTTCGACCTTGTCATTATCTCTCGTGTAACCGGCCCCACACAGTCATCTCTCACTCTCTCTCTCACACTCTCTCTCTCTCTCTACACCCTTACAAGCCATGAAACAAAACCATGTTCATCTCTAGCTCTCACTAGCAATACTTTGTTCTTTGCTTGGCTTTACTCTTCAGTATGACGATACAACTGAACACCCCAAAACTTTACCTTGTACTGTCACTCTTCTTGTCTTGCTCTTGCGTTTCTCTTGTTCTGGGTTCTCTCGCTGGAGACTGCGAAATCCTTATCCGGGTCAAGAACGCCCAGCTTGAAGACCCGAATGGAAATCTCAAGGACTGGGTTCAAAACGACGACCACAATCCCTGCAATTGGACGGGCATTACTTGCAACCTACAAAAACGCGCTATCGTTTCATTGAACCTATCCGGGTACGACATCCGGGGCAGGTTTCCGTCCGGATTTTGTCGGGTCCTGACCCTCCGAGACCTGACCATCTCGAACAACTCAATCAACGGGACTCTCTCCGCGGAGGCTCTGTCGCTCTGCTCTCACCTCCGTCTTCTCGACCTCTCCAATAACCTCCTCGTCGGAGAGCTGCCGGAGTTCTCGCCGGAGTTCAGCGAGTTGGAGTCTCTCGACCTGTCATACAACAACTTTTCCGGCGGTTTTCCGGCGAGTTTCGGCAGATTCCCTGCTCTGAAATCCCTCAATCTGACCAACAACTTGCTCACCGGTCCGATTCCCTCCTTCATCGGCAACCTCAGCGAGTTGACTCATTTGGTTCTCGGTTACAATCCTCTGAACCAGAGTCGTCTGCCCCCGGAGATCGGAAACCTGACGAAGCTCGACAGTCTTGAAATTTCGAGTTCGGGACTCGTCGGAACCATACCGGAGACGATCGGGAACTTAATTTCGCTGAAGAACCTCGATTTCTCTCACAATCGGTTGAGCGGTGAAATTCCTCGGAGAATTGGGGAATTGAGAAGCATCGAACAAATCGAGCTTTATGACAATTTCTTATCCAGTGAATTGCCTGAAAGTTTAGGGAATTTGAGCACTCTGGTGAATCTGGATCTCTCTCAGAACGCTCTCACCGGAATATTGAAGGAAAATGTAGCCGGGCTAGGCTTGGAGTCTCTGAATCTCAACGACAATCTCTTCGAAGGCGAAATTCCGGAGAGTTTGGCTTCGAACCCTAATCTTTACCAGTTCAAGATCTTCAACAACAGCTTTTCGGGAAAGTTGCCGGCGAATCTCGGCCTAAACTCCGCCTTGGAAGAGTTCGATATCTCAACGAACAAATTTTCCGGCGACTTGCCGGATAATCTATGTAACGGAAAGAAGCTCTGGAGCCTCATCACGTTCTCAAATCAATTATCGGGTAATTTTCCGACTTCTTTAAGCAATTGCACTTCCTTAACTTACATCCGTATCGAAAAGAACGAATTTTCCGGCCAAATTCCCGGCGGTATTTGGGGCCTTCCTAAGCTTGAACACCTTCAAATGGAGGACAACAGATTCGGAGGCTCAATTTCGTCGTCAATCTCAAATGCGAGGGAGATGACCTCACTTCAGATATCCCAAAACTTCTTCTCCGGCGAGTTGCCGACGGCCATTTGCAAATTAAGCAAGCTCGTGACTCTCGAACTCGGAGAGAATCAATTCTCCGGCGGCATACCTCCCTGCATCACTGGCCTCAAGAAGCTGCAGAAGCTCATAATGGAAGACAACGAGTTGTCCGGTACAATTCCAAACTCAGTGAGTTCGTGGACTGAGTTGGTGGAATTAAATTTCTCCCGAAATCGACTCACCGGCGAAATCCCGTCGGAGCTCGGCGGCTTACCGGTTCTCAACTACCTCGACCTCTCTGACAACCTCCTCAGCGGCGAGATCCCGCCGGAGCTGGCGAATCTCAAGCTTAATGAATTCAACCTCTCGAACAACAAGCTTCACGGCAAAGTCCCCTCAGGCTTCAGCCGCCACCAGTTCGTGTCCTCCCTCCTCGGAAACCGCGCTCTCTGCAGCCCCAACCTGAAACCCTTCCCCCCCTGCTCGAAACCCAAGCCCGCCGCCCTATATGCCGTCGTTTTGCTCGCCGTCTGCGCCGTCCTTCTCGTGGCCTCCCTCCTCTGGTACCTCCGGCAAAAATCACACCTCTTCAGACCCATAAAGAAGCTCCGCAAGGTCACCACGTTCCAGCGGGTCGGGTTCGACGAGGATGAGGTCATCGTCCCGTTGACGGAGGGGAAGCTGATCGGGTCGGGAGGGTCGGGTCAGGTCTACAAGGTGAGGCTGAAAACGGGCCAGACCGTGGCGGTGAAGAAGCTCTACGGAGGAGAGAGGAAGGGCGAAACGGATCCGATATTTGAGTCCGAAGTGAAGACGTTGAGTCGGATCCGGCATGTCAATATCGTAAAATTGCTCTTCAGTTGCAGTGGCGAGGACGGTAGGATTCTTGGGTACGAGTATATGGAGAACGGGAGCTTGGGTGACGTGTTGCATGGAGAGAATGGGGAGTGCGCAGGTTTGCTGGATTGGCCTGCTCGGCTCACGATAGCTGTGGGGGCGGCTCAGGGGTTGGCGTACTTGCACCACGACTGCGATCCGGCTATCGTGCACCGGGACGTGAAGAGTAACAACATTCTTTTGGATGAGGAGTTCAGGCCGCGCGTGGCGGACTTCGGGCTGGCCAAGAGCCTCCGGCGCCACGTGGAGGATGACGTGGAGGGTAATGATGGTGCCATGTCACGCGTCGCTGGGTCCTACGGCTATATTGCGCCTGGTGAGTTTTTCTTTTCTTGTTTTGTCGTTTTTCCTTATGGTGTTCGTCTTTTAGGCTTTAATTAAAAAAAGAAAAATGAAAAAAGAATCCTGCTAAGTTTTAAAAAAATAAAATAAAATCAGTTTCTTTGTTGAACTCGTCATAAGCGTGACCAAAAAAAAAAAGAAAAGAAAGAAAGTCATCGTAATCGTTTGTTTGTTTTCTTTTCTCTTCTTTTGTTTTCTTTTTTCATTTTTCTTTTATTTTGAAAAAGATCTAAACTTTAGATCTTGTGAAATTTTAGAGATGAGTATAAGCTTTTTTAAAGCATAAAATTATTTGAAAATTTAGCAAACATATTTATTAATCATTATAGATTCTAGTGCTCTTAACGTGTTTTTTATTCATATTTCTTCAATAATATCTCAACCTCAATTAAAAGTGTCATTTTAATTAAAATATCAAATACATTAATTAAATGGTTGTGTTAGTTATTTTAAGACATGATAATATTAAAGGGATGCAGAGAAAATAGCAATAAGAAAGAGATCAAGTCGAATCCTGTCACTGTATGCCATCAGAGAAACTAATGGAAACCTGAAATCTAATGAACAATTACTATTGGATAAAATTTTCTTGATTTGCTTATAACTTTAGTGATGTGGCTCATTATGATGCACCTAATATTGATGTAAAAGAAAAATAATTTCGAATTTCTTTTTGGGAAGTATATGTTACCATAAGATGCGTGTCACTTAAAGCTCTACAATCTTGTGACATAAATAAAGCGAAGTTTTGAGGTCGAGTTGCCAAATCTAATGGCTTCTTTTTCATCATAATAATGAAAGGTCTCTAAGAGATGTGTGTTTGTCTTTGTTACTATAATTCCTAACCGGTTGATATGTATGCTTGGCCAGAATATGCCTACACATTGAAGGTGAACGAGAAAAGCGATGTGTACAGCTTTGGGGTGGTGCTCTTGGAATTAATAACAGGAAAGAGACCAAACGACTCTTTCTTTGGTGAGGGCAAGGACATCGTGAAGTGGGTCACGGAGGTTGCCTTGTCACCACCACCTCAACCTCAAAGAGATGAAAGCAATATTGGCAGTAAAAATGGTGTTGTGGGAAGTCGTTTGAGAGATTTGGACCAGCTTGTAGACAAGAGAATGAACCCATCCACATGTGATTATGGGGAGATTGAGAAGGTCTTGAATGTGGCTCTTATGTGTACCTCTAAGATTCCCCTTAATAGACCCTCCATGAGAAGAGTGGTTGAATTGCTCAAAGATCAGAAATCGCCTAGACCCAAAATTATGTATTAAATTAGTCCCTACTAGCTCCCCGCATTTTTTTTTTTTTAGATATTTACTCAATTAGTAGAGGAGAGGTACTTTTTTTTTTTTTTTTGTTGGCTATAGTTTTAGAAAAGATAGTGCATAGATTTTGAAATGTAGATTTGATGATTGATGAAGGAGTGCGCACTAAGTGCACAAAATTTAGACAATCAAATCAGGGTTTGAAAAATTTACTTCCTATTTGAATTATTGGTTCACACTCATAATTCAAAACTTAGAAATATTTATATGTTTTCTCTCAAAAAATTTAAATAAACTATTCAAACAACCTATAATCCAAGGGAACGTTTACATATGTTGTGCCATAATTTCTACTTATCCAATAAAATGTAGTCAACATGCAAAACCTAAATGCGGTGCAGTGAAAATGCTGAGATGTTGAATGTTTGATCTAGCAACAAATAGAGATAGGCCAAGTCCCAAGTGTCTATTTGGGCCAATGTCTTTGAATAATAAGAGTAATGTAGTATTTGTTGTGATTTGCTTCACTTTGAAGCCAAGTCTAACAAAGGCACGTGCCATGAATGGTAGCAACTTCATATCTTTTTCATGAGTTGCTGAAACTTGAAGGAAACTCTTGTGGGTCCTTCTAGGCAAAAGTTTTAGAGACATGCTGTTAGGAAAAGGATATCAATGATCTGGTCATTCAAGGTAGCTGGGTACCTCATACATATCTTATCCTCATAGATAAATTTTGCATGTAGAGTTTACTGAGTTATTATTAACAGATCATAGAGAGTAGGACTTCATAATCCAATCAAAGAGGGAAAAACACAACTGGAGAGAAAGACGTCACTGTATTGATGCCTATTGGACATTTTTCACGTCTTTGAATACTTTTCCTTTTTGTTATCCAAAGGTACTAGTCAAGGTCAAAAGATATTAGTCAAAGTTAATATAATATGTTTTACTGAAAATATCTATGTTAATAAAAAAAATCAAATTGTTGATATTATGGGTATTTTACTAGAAATTTTGTATTTTTAACGTAGATAACCAAATATCTCTAATATTTAATATCGATTATTTATACGGATAGCAGAATAATCTAATAGAATATTTTGAGTATTATATTAAAATACATTTTATTTTTAATATTGATATCCGGATGTCTTTAATTCTAAACGTCGATACAGAATTTTAATATCTTTCCTTATAGAGTTCATTGTCTCTAAATAATCAATATTTTATTTATTTTCATCTCTACATTCCTTTCACAGATAGAAAACCCATCCCTTTTATTCTTACTTTTCCTCTCTCATTTAGCCTACCCCCATCGGGATCATTCACTTATACTTTTCCTCATAATTTTTTTTCACCCAAGTTTCACGGGTCTGTTCATCGCATATAGCAAAGGTACTAGTTTATGTTTCAGTTCTTTTTAAAAGAAACTTATGACTATATACAATATGTGAAGTTATGTGGGTGGTCTTTTGTGCGTGTACGTGTATATATAACCTTTGTTTTCAATTCACTTTCATTTTACTGATTTACATGTGCGTGTGTATATGTGTGTGCGCGTGCGTGCGTTCTTTAGTCCAAGCCCAAGTTGGTTCGTCAGTCGAGAAAAAAAAAAAAAAAAGATAGATATGCAGTGGCTTTTAAGTCTTAAGTTACGTGTGTGTATACACACACACGTATGAATGTATGTATAGGCTTATTTCTGGAGTGGTGATATACATATATTGTTTGCTTTATTTCATGTCCATAACACTGTAGCGTCTGAGTTTTAATAAATATTTTAAGATTAATTTATCTGCTCCACTTATTGGAATAATTGATTTATATGCTTAGATTATTATATTTATATTTAAGATTAGTAGGAGTTAAATATGATTTATTATAAATTTTATATTAGACGTGTTTTAATCTGTTTAAATCACTGTCATGATTTTTCATTTTTGTTAATCAATATTTATGACTCTTTCATCCAAAAAATTTATATGAGACACTCGTATACATGTTTTTCATGGTATATAATATTTACAAAATATTTTATTAACTGTTTGAATTATTATGTATTTTTATATCGTGTTGGGACACTATGGTTTTATGTTTGAACCCGACAAAGTCAAATTTTGTAAAATGTTAAATAAATACTTTGCCTTTTTTTTTTTTTGTGGCCAATAAATTTTCACAGTTTGATATATATGTCTAATATGTCTATATAAATTTTGGGTTCATAATGTGATATGGTTTTTTAAGATAAAAATCCATCTTCTCACATTGTTTGAATTTTTGAAGACCTAGACAGGTTTGTTTGATGAGTTTAAAAATTTCTAAAACCCATCTTAAGAGAATTATTTAATTGGGTAAAAATTTATGTGATAGATATATGTGTTAACATTTTTTAGGAGGATTAGATACTCCTATAATATAGTAAAAATTTCTTATAATGCATGCTTCCAATATAAATTATTATTTTCTCCGGTTTTTCTTTTAAAAAGATTTCATATATGAAAATGCAAGTTTATAAATGTAAATATATTTTATTTGTATTCTCTACTTTTCACCATGATATCAATCTACTAATTCTATAGTTAGTATGATTTTATCTAAAATAAATGTTCAGTATATGATTTTTGATATATAAGAGTATTTTAACTCTTATACACTCGTAATAAATATAATATTGGAATTCAAGACACGTAAGTTGTAGGCATTCGAAAGGCATTCTCACTTGCTATGATATTGCTTTTTCTTGGAATCCAAGCAAGTAAACCTACTTGATTTTACTTTCTAACTTTAAATGGTTTTATGAATTTATATGATAATATGAAACATACAAAGTTGTATTCCAAGTTTATGAAAGAAATATTTAAAATGAAATGGATACATGTTTATACTAAAGGGGTGAGTGAGCAAGGGATGCGGGGAACTAGTGGACCCATTGCAAATATATAAAATGACTAATAAAGAGTGTAAATACCTAAGGTTGAAGGACCAAGATGGAAAGCCACAAAATATGAAAAATGTATACGGTTAATACCCAAGGTTGAAAAACTACGATGGAAAACTAATATAAAATTTCTATGATTGGCCAAAACTTATTAACATGGTAAGAAAAACATGGCTCACTGGTTACCGAAAGTATAGGCATGACAATAAGTGCTTTCAAATATTCATAACGAAGAGTTTTAACTGAAATGTGGGATATTAAAAAAATATTAAGCATTTATTGATTTGTTTTTAAATATGTTATACATATAGTATGGTTTACTAACTCAACCTTAGCTCATGAAATTATTTTGAAATTTTCAGATTATGAGTAACTGACGATTGTGCAGCGGCGATGCATGACTTTGCAGTGCGGCATGGTGGTTACTAAATAAAAAGAATTTTTAAGTTTGAAAGATTATGACTTTAAGCTGCTGAGAATGTTGAGATTTAGACTTATTCCAATTTAAAAACTAGTTACGGTACTTTGAAAACATGATTAAATAAATCTTTTTTAAATAAATATTTTAAATTAAATATGGTAATTATGCTATTTGAATTTAAATTAAAATAAAATCTTATTCTTGTCTACTCTATGTAGGCATTTGCCACTAGAATAAAATAAGGAAAAAGATTTTATTTTTATTGATTTTATTGAGATAACTATTACATTATTAATGTAAATAAAATTACAAAATAAATGGAGATTGAAATATGAATCAATTTTGAGTCTCTTGTACCTAAGGTGGGTGAATTTTTGGTGCTCTCTTAGGGGTAGAAAAAACACTAATTAGGTGGAAGGAGAGAGAAAAATCTTTTTCAAATGTTCTATTCAAATTTGAAATTCACCTAATCCATTCACTATGAATGGATCCCTAGGAATCATATTTTATTTAGACCATAGACACTAAGGTGAATGAGTTTATTATTATTCTCCCGTTATAGCAATAATAAACTGTAAGAATTCTAGGTGGTTAGATAAAAAAAACAGTGCACAAATACCAATTAAGAGATCAAGTGCCCATACTTTCTATTATCTGAGAATTAGATAATAATAAATAAGACTAGTTAATTGAAGTTTTCTTGGTCTTTTTCTTCAGCATTCTTGACATCTTTTTCAAGGTATATAGATTATTGAATAATTTACTATATATGGTAACACGAGTTAATACGATCCAAGGCAAATTTTTAAAATTCCGCTGCGTAAATACTCTATTTTTCCTACAACAATGTGACATGTCTAGGGAGATCGTTTGGATCGGGAATACATCATTCAGAATATCAAACTCTCGGTGGAGTTAGAATAGTAAGTCATTACTAATCACCATAGTATACATGTTGGGGGTGATGGTCGGTCAATTCTCTTCTAGGAACCCCCTCATTTCCGCAAGCAAACAAACTCGAACATTGATCCCATTAACTCGCTTAACATTGCACACGTCGAGAAGCAGTAGGCTCCCCATAATATGTCAACATTTTCGAACCTTCCTCCAGACTAGACGTGCTAGGCACGACTGCCATGTGGACCACTAGGACCTCCTCTTCATCTTCTTCAGCTAGTTTGACCACCACACTTACATTAACGCAGGGTTTAGGCACATTGTACACCAAACATACTCTGGTCTACACATGTAATGTAACAGTGTCAGTCGGTTTACCAATGGCTATATTAATCGCTATTAAGAACTCGTCATTTGGAACCATTCTCAAGTCAAGGCCTAGGATCTGTTCAAGTCTCCTAACCCCTTCCTAAGATGTAATGTTTAGAGAAAGGCCTAGCAGTTGAGTCAAGATACCAGACAAACAGGATAATCGATCGTGCATGATCTCGAACTCTTGACCAAGACCAAGTTTTGAATCACTCGACTAGTCAATCATTTTTCTATCCAGCCAAAGATAAATGTTCAAGACAAGGAGATTATCTTTTCAGATGTTCTCAGAAGCATGCGAAATATACTTGATCTTTAGATGATCTGTAGCAGTTGGCACAAAAGCTTCGTTGATTTCTGAAGACAAAACATGAAAATGACAAGGCTCCCCTTATTTATAGGCTAAGGTTTAGGCAAGAGATCATAGGCATGAAATTCAAAAAGTTGCTAGAACCTAATGAATCAACAAATGACGCGTGGCAGCTCCTTCCAAGTCCCTTATAACTTGTTAACTTTCATGACCCAACTGAGTAGAGCAGAGCTAACTACCAAAAAAAGCACTAATTGAGTTCGACCAGTCATCCCTGTGCTTGGATTAAAGCCATACCTGGTCGACAACCTACTAGGAGTGTCAGGGAGCTAATGTTGAGGGTGTTCCCAGCACGTGCCTTTCACAACGACCACTACACAGGTCTTTTAGGTCGACTATTATGATTAGGTTGACTAGAGACCATATCTGACATCGAAAAGCCCAACGGGGGACTCATACTCATGGCTAGGTTCAAATAAGCCACTTAGTGGGAAGGACGAACAGATCTGACCACTATGAGTAGTGGATAGCCGTGATCAACCCTACGATACTGGACTATACTCGTTCACCTCAAGACTACAACTAACTAATCACTAGTATCACAATATCACCCAAACGATCCTATCCAAACTTCATCCACTAGAGAAGAATAGGTTGATCAAGTATTCACTCTTGACTTCTACTCGCTCCTTCGCGGTCCTACCCATGTGACCCTACTCTACCACCTTGTTTCACTGGTGCACTATTTTTGCGCTCCGCCATTAACCTGTACCGCCTGACTTTTGCACCTGGGCATTGACATCTATATTCCTCTTGTCGCCCTATACATCCTGATATCGATATGTGCACCACTACCTGTACCACTCACCATTATAGAGTTTGCAAGGCTCGTGACAATAGCCTAATGGGCAACTAATATCAATATTCCTAACACCAAATCAATCTGCCAGGACCACTTCAGGGAACCTGAACCTATGAGAAATGTCTATAAATAGAAGAATGCATCACTTCCTCATTTATGAACTATATTTCTTGCCCCAACTCTGTCACTATGCTTGTTCTTCACTAACTTAAGCATCGAGGTACCTTTGGCAAACACCCATCAATGTCCCCTTACTTTGAGGTATTCTTCTCTGTTTTGTAGGTGATTCGATAAGCACAGTAGGTCAAGGTAAATCACATCAAGTGATTCCATATAGTGTTATGTCAAGTTTTTAGCATCAACAAACATCATTATGCACTAATTCTAAGACCTCTTTTCCATAATCCCCTTTTGCTCCAAAAAGGCATCTTGGTCATCTTGCCTTCTAGAAAGGATATGCAACTTGGTAGTGAATCAACTCTCAAATCCATGAGAAGCTCATTCTTTACTAATGTTTGTATCCCTTTTTGTCAAATATGACCCAATCACAAATACCAAAGATTTGTATTATTGTATTTTAAAGTCCTTCGTCGTTTTGAGTTAATTGAGTTATCATTAATCTAAGGGTCAAATAATGTATATTGCTTTAACTGATACAAATTGCCCTATGCCTACTCGTAATGTAAAGTGTCTATCATTAAGATTCCTTGTTTCTTTAAACAATTACAAAGAAACACATATATGGTTAATGGCTCCAAAATTCACAATACAGGAATCTTAGAATCATCAATCGAGTATGACTCAATGAAATAAAGATCACCAATACCTTGATCTTTCTTGGCTAGGTATTTTTGACAATCTTTCTTGAAGTTTCCAGCCTTGCCATAAAAATAACATTTATTCCCTACTACTCTTTCTTCTTCTTTTCTTCTTATTCTCCTTTGGCCTAGAAGAAATGCAAGATCTCCTAAATTGCTTCACATGAGTACCAATGGGTGGAAGTGTGGGGCATGGCTCTTCAAGCACATACATTTGTTTCCTGAAGACTAGCACAATTTTTAAGTTCTATTTCTAATAATTAAAGGTCACCTTAGTTAACACATTATTTGTAAATATAACAACAAGAGGACTTAACACTTTAATCTACAATAAATATCTAAATCATATATCAACAAGCAAATATATAATACTAATTTAGCAAACAAATATGCAAAGAAACACAAATATTAACATGAAAAATCTTAAAAACACATTATCTTACAATGATAATTCCCAACACTCGCCTTATCCATCTAGGGGTGGTCTTGCCTAATGCTCGATCAAGAACACAAATTCCTATCCGATCAACATATTTTATCCTGGCAATCCTACCAATGCATGTTAACTACCATTACTTTGCCCACCAATTCAACCAACATAGCTCCTAGTAGAAGTTAATGATTGAATTAGTCTTGAATGTATAACTATTATTTGCATTATATTAATGCATGCTTTTACCTTAGAGTAGTCAACAATAAAGCACGTCAATTAACGTCATCACAAAGGAGATCCAATCTAGTGTACCGATCTAATAAATGCTCTCATAAGGGATTGCCCAGATGTAAAATGAGTCAAACCACCTCTCCTTACATATAGACCAACAATAAAGGCCGTAAAACTCTCTTTTAAACTAAGAGACTCCTTCTCTCACTTAATAGTTTAATGAACTTACATGAACATATATAAATAAGTGGCACTCACCTATTCTATATGATATGTTATCACCAATATGCAGAAATATGATCATCCATCACATAATATAGCAAAATAAAATGACCAAACATAAATATGATAAATAACCCTAATATCATGGTTCCATTCCTAGAGAAAAGAAAAATAAAATTATAAAATAATCAACTGAAACATATATCAGCCTTCTCTTGTAATTGCTCATCTCCGTGTATCCATCTTCAAGTTTGCCATTGGTGTTTCCTCTTGATGTTTATTAATTTTTTAAATTTAGCACTCTTCGTCCATGGGAGCATACATCCATACATCCAACCTAATTACTAGATCTTATTCAAGATTGATTATAATTAAAACTAACAACAAAAATTCGTCGTCCATCGATTTTCTAAAATATCCTCTCCAATAAAATCAATTGAGGATTTTTATGTCCTATTTCAACCACGTAGATCAAAATTGAGTTTCAGTATGCCAAAAAATAATTCCCAGAACTTTCTCCTTCAAATTATTTTATATTTAGATTTACCACAAAAATTATCATTCTAACAATTATTTTAGCCTACTAAAATACAAATTCTAAAATTTACAGAATTTAATTTAAACCTTATCAC
This sequence comes from Antiaris toxicaria, assembly GCA_035233585.1. Taxonomy (NCBI): domain Eukaryota; kingdom Viridiplantae; phylum Streptophyta; class Magnoliopsida; order Rosales; family Moraceae; genus Antiaris; species Antiaris toxicaria. The sequence continues at coordinate 29,583,693 of CP141157.1, forward strand.
ATTATTTTCCACATATTTAGCATTCAAAAATATAAAAGATATAAATAATATTATATTATATATATCTGGATCTAATCAAAAATCCTGTTATATTATATTTCTATATGCTAATGAGACGTTTGATAAATGCATTATATTTTAATTGTATTTAAATACAATTTATTTTTTGAGTGTTGCATTTGGTTAAAAAGTATTTATTTTGTATTTGAATAAAATGTGTGTTTGGATGAAAAGTATTTTAGAATTAAAAAGTTGATATGATTGATAAAAGTAGAGATAAAAAGTTAGAGTTAAAAAGTTGATATGATTGTTTTGAAAAACTTTTGAATAATAATTTTTTTTTGTATTGAAAAGAATTATATTTGAATGCAAAACTATGTGTTTGGTATAAAATTTATTTTCGTAGCACTAAAAAATATTTTCTAAACATGTCATAAATATTATTATCCAATAATATAAAAAATATAATATTATATATGTTAGATTTAATCTAAAATCTTTTTATATTATATTTATATATATAACAATAAAAACTATTATAATACATATTTGTTTAATCTAATTATATATATATATAAATGTATATGCATATAAAACGTAACAAAGTTACGTTCGTCACGCACGGCTTGCAAGCCGCCCAAGGCTCAAAGCCCATTTGGGCTATTTTTTATGCGCCTCGCCGTGTGTTGAACGCAAAGCCGTGTTGCTGCAAGCCCTAGCTGTGTTCTTGTTTATATGCGTTCTCAACTCCAGAATTTTTAACCCAAAAATTAATATACAAAAAACTGAAAAATCAAAAATGAAATCATCTCAAGGCAAGTTCCTTGTTCAAACTTCGCTTCATCAAGAATTACAAAAAATTCCTATGCCATTTCTACCTTACAAAGATTCTAGAAAATTAAAAAAAAAAAAAAAAAACAAATCTATAGAAAAATTAGAGTAATAAAAGATTACTCTTATTATTACATAAAAAAAACCTCGATACATCATTCTAAATTGTAAGTAATCATGACTAGTAAATTAAATAATCCACCAAAAAATCATTTAACCATACATACATATAACCCATGATTAAAAAAAAAAAACCATACAAAACAATGTATGAAAAACATATTGAAACTAAAGTGCCATCTCCGTTAAATAATATTCATACACACAAGGAGTGGAAAATTACATATTAATTATGCATATAGCATAATTATAGGCCTAATTCTAATACCAATTAAAGAAAAAATTTGGGAAAGTATGTAACGCAGCGAAAAACATAACAAAATGGATTTTTAAAAATTTTTGTCCTATCCGTATCAAATAAAGTCCATTTTGCTATATACAATAATCAATATACCAAACATATACTAGTTTTGCAAATGATCAAGCTAGTTTTTAAATCGTGAGCATCAACCAACTAATCTTTCCTATTATGACTCTTTTGCATGTGGATATGTGTGAGCACACTTAATAGAATTTCCAATCAAGAAAGCAATATTTCTTTTTTTGATCTATCGTCTCTGTATTTTTAATCCTGAAAACACTTATTTCATGGATAATTATATGCAAACATGTACAAAAACAAACAGCCAATTATAGCACAATTAAGATGATCAATCTCACGAGGAGGTTATAAAAACAAATAAAAAAGATTAGTGGAACAAAGGCATTAGATAAATAAGTAATCAAACAAAAAAAAGAAAGTAGTGTTTTTTTGATTTTAGAACAAATTAATTTAAAGACAATGCAATTTAAAATGAAAAAAAAAATCGATAAATAAAAGTGGTAAGATATCGAGACTCCTCTACATGCTTATTCACTACTTAGATTTTAATTTATAAATTGACTCAATTAAAAGTTTTACATTCTAAACATTCAATTGGAAAATAAAATTTGAAAAATTTATGAATTAAAATGTATTCGAGTAAGTAAAATTCTTTTGTTAAGAACTAGGAAAAATTATCTTATAAGAAATCTAAAAACAACAGCATACCTTGGGCAATATTACAGTAAAAGCCTACTCCTGAAATAATGACTATCAATATATTGTATCATATAATAATTACATATAAATCAATATCTTGTATCATGTAATAATCACATATAAAGAGCTTGACTAAATTTAAATAAAAATTGACAATAAAATATGTTGATATGAAGAAGAAATATGATGAAAGAAAATTATTTACTTAAATATATAAAACTTTACAAAGTATTAGAGAATCAAAATCTAAACAAGTTTATTATATATACAGGATCATCTCTAGTATCTTTAAAAAACTCTAGCTTAATTTATAAAGCATTCTCATTTAGAGAGAAAATATGAAAATAATTGAATTGAGAGAAAAGATGCATAAACTTAGGCTAAAAATCAACTCATAACACAATTGGCTAAACCTCTATTTATAAAGTTTAATAAGGAATGCCATCAGCTACAAAATAAAAAGAAAAATTAAAAAAAAATGTTTTCTAATTAATTAAAATTTACAATGGCATTATTTGGTGGAATGAAAACTGATGGTATATTTCAATAGCTGGAAACGGTGGCATCAGCATTGAATCACGTAAAGTGGGACATATGTCACATGCGAAGTGGCCGAAAAGAGAAAGTGGCTGACATCCGGGGCCTGCATAAAGGACGTGTCACTCACTGAATATAAAGCAATTGCAAGGGGGTCCACATGAAAGATAGAAGGAAGTTGATTGACGCGCACGTGGAGAAAACTCATCCAGGGTGAATGGCCATGTTGCCAGGCACGCGTGTGCGGGGGGACAGTTGTCCCACGTTTAGCGTGCTGGACTCAGACACATGGCGTGGAGGAGCTGCACAGCTCGGTGACTGGTTGAGATGGCTCGGGCTTGCTGATGGGCTTTTCTTTTTGGGGCCTTTCATTTGATTTTACTTGCAATTTTGGCCTAAATGTCTTATTTCCTTGCAAATTAAATTAAATTTTTCAAACCAGATTATTTCAAATTAATTTTATGAAAATATTTAATTATAACATAATTTATTTGACAATTATGTACAACAAAGTGCATTTTCATGCACTTATCAATAGAGAATTCCTAAGCCAAAAAAAAATTGAAAAAATCTTCGTTTCTCTACCAACAAAAAAATGCAAACATTAGTGGAATGGTTGGTCAAAAATTTACCTCATCAATTAAATATTTATAACAACCAATATATATTTAATAAATTAATTTTTGACAACCATTATCTACTAAATTTGAATTTTGAATTTTTAAATAAAACATTATCTATATCTATAGATAATTATTTAATTAAATTCACATACGAATCAAATTTTGAATAATATCTTATTCAAGATATCAAATTTAATTTAAATTTAAACTATAAATATATTATCATTATCTAATCCAAGATTATAATGATTATTTGAATTTTAAATAATTTCTAAAATTAAAATACCTTTACTGGTAAAATTAATTCTACCAAAAATTATAAAAACAAGTTGAAACTGTATCACCTGCCATATAGGCACAATTCTAGACTAAGATGTCACCTATGCTCTACACTTACACTCAAGGGGGGGGGGGGGGGGGGGGGGGGGGGTTTGGCGATTTTGGCTTCCTTCTGTCTTGTCCGAGACAATTCCGATATAATGCCAAAATACTAGAAATTATTCCCCTTGCAAACTAGCAAGGGGACTCGATGAACATATTAAATCAAAACTAAAATAATATTAGATAAATTAATCAACAATTAATTTATCCATGTTATTAAACTCTATGATAACTTTACTAAAAGTATGAAGCTGAATTTTTTGATTTTACACCAAATTATGAAAGCTCATTAATAATGCTTTTGTCTATGACAGATATTATGATATAAAATTCTCATATGATTCTACCTTCTCAATTATTTTATCATTAAAATTCCCATATAAAATTCCCAAATTGAGTTAAAGATTAAAAGTTTGTTCTACCTTCTCAATTATTTTATCATTAAAGTTTCTATCATTTCATTCTAATGAAACAGTATTTATAAAATCCTCCATTTATTGAAAATCATTCAATAAACAAATTGCAAGAATGATCGAGATCCCTTATGTTTAATTAAGTTCTAAATGATATTTTAAAATGATATCATTGACTCTTGTGAAAGAACTATGGATTCTAAATCAATGAATAATATTATGATCGTTTATATAAAGCATTTCTAACTTATCGAGTAAAACTTGCCATTCCTTCGACCCCTAACCCTTTGACAAATAAAAAAAATACACTACACAGATATGCAATCATTTATCCACACAAGATTAAGATGTCTACAAGAATATCAATTAAAGTGAATTAATTTATTTTAAATGGAATATCATATAAATTAATATCACTTTAAATCCAGTCCAATACATATGATATACCTCATATATATATATCAATATTTCTAATCGGAAAATCCATTCTGATAATCGAGATAAACTATTTTACAAAAGTTAAAGTATACGAACATTACAATATTACCAAAGTCAAAGTGCCTACCTTTGCTCACGACTACAGGCTTTAAATTTAGATTATTACTTCAATATTATATTCATCCACATACTTCCTTTTGCATAATATTAAAGTTATAACCAATAATCTTATTGCAATTTGCGTATTATAAATCTATACTAAATGAAGTATTTAGGACAACTAATATATGAAATAAATAAATAAATAATATTTATTGATATATAAATGACTAAAATTCATGCAAAATTTTCGCTTTAAGTCACTAATCGTAACAATTTTTGATGCTGCAAAATCAATGATTGTAGTGAAACAGATCGCAAGATCTCTCCGATGTTTGCCACATAATGATTTTCGACCGTAGCAATCTCGATCCTAGTGTTTCTCTTTCCCTTCCTTCTTTGGCCTTGCGATCTTTGCCAACGGTGGTGGTGTGGAGGCACAGTGGCATCTCTCTCTGCTGATCTAGGCTTTCGGTATCAGTGGTTTTAGTTATGGTTTTATTTTTTGTATTTTTAGTTTTGTTTTTACTTTTATCTTATTTATTGTGATATATTTATTTTATTTATTAGTTATCTATATTTTTTGTGTGAATTTTTTATAAATTGAAATAAATTATATGATCAATCAATATCTATAACATATATTAAAAGCTTGATGAGGTGTGTAGTTGCTTGTTTTTTTGCTCTTTCATACCATTTCTTGACACATGGATTTATATATTAATTTTTGTTAATTTTTGCTAACTAAATAAGGGTTGATTTTGTTACATCAATTACTATAGTTATAGGGCGTTTGGTAAACATATTGCCTTTACATTATATTTAAATGCATTGTATTGAATATATTTTGTATTTGGATGAAAAGTATTTGCTTTGCATTTGAATGTAATGTGTGTTTAGAGTTAAAAAGTTAATGTGATTAATAAAAGTAAATAGAAAAAGTGAGATAAAGAGAGAATATGATGTGAATGGATTTTAAAAAATTTATTTTTAAAATATTCTAGAATAGTTAATGTATTTGAGTTACTTTAGAAAAGTATTGTATTTGAATGTAAAACTTTTATATTTAAATGAAAATTACATTGTATTTAAACGTAATGTGAACGTAATACGGAAAACAAACACCGTATTAAAGTTATGTATTTGCTTGCTTCTTTTTCACATTTTCATATGATTTCTTGACGTGTAGATATATATTAATTCTTTTATCTCCAATAAAATGTCTTATAGAAATATTGTTTTAATATTCCAGTAAATACTGTTGGCTTACTCCATTTATTTATACATTTATTTTTATTTTCAAACTAAAAAATAAATCATATAATTGAAAAAATATTCATTTACATGTAATTTTGAAAACAACGACAAAAAGAAAATGTAGGTCATGTTTACCTCACAATAGCTGATGATAAAACAGGAGTTGTCAGTGAAGAACCAGATTGAACATAAGTGGATGATGGTGGAACAGCATCCATTAATAATGGTAGCAACGGTGTTGCATCGTTTTGAGGTGCTGCATTATTACCTTTTTTACCAAAACAATGCAGTGCGCCTTATGCGTTTGACCACATTTCTAAGATATAAAACGGATAACCATTGGAAATTGATAAAAACAAGAAAAATAATATCGTGTATAAAAAATATGAATCAGATTGTAGGTGAAAATTGGCATCTAAATTATGTCGTCTGAAAATAAATTGATAATAATTATATCCAGTCTCAAATAAAAAGTTATTTAAATAGCTAAAATAATTGATGAATATTTATATCTAATTCTTATAATTAATTCATTGTTTACCTTCACAATAATTTTTTCCTCTTTATCATTTTCTAATTACTATCATGAATATAACATCCTAATTGGTGAGATTGAAGGTGGAAGCTAACATCTAACTCATGTCATTTAAAGAAAAAAGAAAGGTAATAGTTATCTTTCGGCTCAAATATAAATAATGGATAGAATCTATTACGTCGGTTTATTTTGTGTATATATGTAATATGTATTGATGAGAATTACCTTTACCATAATTCGGATGCAACAACTTCTTCAGTTCAACAACAATCTCACTTCATAAATTTACTCTCTAAAAAAATTTTCCAGTGTTGTACGTAAGTTATATTTTCCTGTCATTATAAATTCATATTATTTTCTTTGATCATAATTAATAATTTTTGTTAGGTAGTATAAGCACTAAATATGTTAACTTAGTATATATATTCAAATGTTAGTAATTTTTTAATAAGTATTAAGTATATTAATTTATTTTTTATACAAAATAATATAAAATTTTATTTTGCTAAAAAAATATTATGCATGATTCGTGTTAAATTATGATAAAAAAAATTGGAAAAAACTATGATCCAAGAAACATCATAGCCATATTAATTTTTTTTCTTCAAATTTATTAATTATATTATTAATATAAGATTAATATTAAGGTAATTTTCTTTGTTTTTTTCAGTAATGGCAAGAGGAATTACTACTATAAAAGCTACTTTTACAAGTACTAGCGGATGGACGCCAAAGCGATGGTATTTGATAAAATAATAATAAAAATAATAGTACCAAGACAGCACATTTCAGCTCCAAAAGAAAACAAAAATTAATCTTGATCGACATAATAGTATGTGAAATATATTTGTAATTTTTTTCAACAATTGAATTTTCCAAAAAGATCTCATTTTTAATTTTTTTTAATATGTATCGGGGAACTAAAATACATGCAACAATAATGAAAGCTGATATTGAACTTTTTCAATGCACGTCAAAAGTATCAAAATTTTATTATGTGTCCAATGCCCACATACGTCCTATCAAACCTAGGGATAAGTCGTGGAGAATAAATACGAATGGATTATTAATGGAGCTACAGTGGTTGAAGAGTAGTAAAAACAGGCCTTTCGTTACCAGAATTTTAAAAATTTTATTTGGTTTGTGTTACCTTATATTGTCTCATATAATAAATTATTTTATAATCTGTGTATTTTAGAAAGAGAATAATAGAAATATTGGAGAAGGTAACTGAGAGAATTTCAAGTAATTAATTTTCTTTACAATTTTTCAATTTCTTTATAGTAGAGTGCGTGAACACTCGGTTTTTTAATCGGTGTTCAGTACACGACTTTCTCCTTCGAATCATTTAGAACTCTTATAAATTATTATTACTATTAATGGGAGAATAATAATAAGCTTACTTAACCTAAAGTTTATGGTCCGACTAAAACAGGATCCCCTAGAATCTTAATTATAGGGGACTAGCAGCCCATGGTAGGGGCTGCTATAGCCTGCAACCCTACTAGGCTGCAGCCTCTATGGACTGTTACAGCCTGCCAAGCTACAGACAGTGCCTGCAACCGTGGGATGTAGCCCTTGATGTGGGTCACGACCGCCCTTGGCTACAAGGCTACAGCCCTAGACAGGGGCTGCCACAGCCTTTTTACCCGAAGGCCACCATGGCTGACGGCTGTCCCAAATGGTCAGTTTTCGATTTTTGTGGTATATTCTAATTTGTCCATTAGGATCTCTAAAACTAATTTGAATCCTAATCATATTGGAATTTTCCACTCAAAAAAAATTCCAATCTTCAAATTAAATTTAATTTTCGGGAAAAATAAATTATGGTCTTCAATCTTCTCCTCCAAGAATAATTACATAAAATTTCCTCTATTGTTTCTAGTGTACAAAATTCTAACCATAAAATTCTAAATGACAAAAAATAAAATCTATGGGAAATAACCGCTCCCATGGTTACATGAAAAAATCTAGATACAATTTTTCTAAATTCTAAGGAACTATGACCGATAAAATTAAGCATGTTTATAATAATTAAAAATTAAAATAACCACATACTTGATACATAATCCATGATAACATTATAAATGAATCTTAGAATACCACACTCTAAATATCAAATCCATACATAAAAGAGACTAAAAATGATTGTCTAATTTATGTATATGACATAATTACGAGTTGATTCTGATATCAATTGTAGGAAAAGTCGGTAAAATTGCACAGTGAAATTACAAAATTTTTTTGAAGGATCATTAAAGACTTGTGATGCCATATATAATAAATCAACAACAATATATTATACCTTCAGAGAAAATGCCAGGAATGCCGGAGGAAGTGACTGAGGGGCTTCAACCAATTAGCCTTCTCTACTATTCTCTAATTCCCAGATGGTAGAGTGTGTGGGCACTCAGATCCTTGATCGGTGTACAAGCGGCTTATCTCCTTCCGACTACCCAGATCTCTTAAGAACTTATTGCTATGGTGATTTGTGCAATAATAAGCTTGCTCACCTAAGAGTCTATGGTCTAAAGAGAATAGGAGTGAAATGACTACTATTTATAATATTGCATGAGATGACCTTTTAAATTTTGATTTAGACTAAGAGAAGATGTTTCTCTCTCATTCCCATCTAAAAAACCGATTCTCATCATAGGCCAAGAATTAGGTTAAATTTGGCTACCTAGGGGAGAAGTGGATTCAAAATTCAAATATGATTCAAATTTGAATTTTCTCTCCTCCTTATCCATAAAAACCGATTCATACCTATGGTATAAAACCTATAAATTTTGACTACCTTTTGTGTGAGGAGAATCAAAATTCAAACATAATTCAAACTTGAATTTTTCCTCCTCCTTATCCACACAAAAACTGACTCCTTTTAAGAGTGTTCACCTTTGAAAAATTCAGTTGCCTTTGTGAGAGAAGGATTCAAAATTCAATTAGAATTCAAACAAGATTTTTCATTGCCCTTTTATCCACCAAAGCCGAACTTAACCCTGTGGATTTGTCCACAACCAATTTGGCCATGGCATGGTTTTGTGATTCAAAATTTGATTCAAACTTCACAAACCTTTTGGATTTTATCCATATGGATAATTTTTCACAACTCCAATTCAAATTTAAATAAAATCATAGCAACTTTATTTGAAATTCAAATAATTGTGCCATCTCTTATCCAAAATAAAATTTAAATTCAAATAGGAGAAAATCTTGTCTTCCACCCTTATCTATTATGGATGCCACCCCTCATTATGCTAGGAAAAGATTTTGTTTAATCCAAATTCAAATAGGATAATAATTTAAATTCCAAACATTTATTTTAAGACAAGATTTTCAAAATTCAAATTAATCGCATATTTGAATTCAAAATTCAAATACAATTAATTTAAATTTCAAATCTTATCTTCCAAAATAAATGTCAATTAAATATTTATCCTATTTATTGAGTTATACAAAATTATAATTTTATCCCTCCAGCACACAGAGAAAAATGCCTACACCCTGTGGGAGGGTGATCCAGATTTTTCTCTTCACTAAATGCAAAAACAACAAGCCAATAAGAATATCTGACCAATTACCATCCATTGAGGAATTATGGGAAGCTAATAAAGGGATCAATTGGACATATATGATCGGACTCTCGTGAATCCACGTGATCATTATTTTATACCAAACAACTTAATCACATGATCACTAATTTTAGAGTCATACTACTATAAACCCGAAACTAAACTCCCAATTATATACCATATTATGCAAGCCAGTGATAAGCTACCTTTTCATGTATGCAAAACTCTCATATGATATCCATAATCAGCCTTAGATCAAAGTCCATTCAACCTACTGATCAAGTTATCTTAAAGTTCCATTATACTTCCAAATAAGAAAATGATTATTCACCATATGTGAATAAGAAATCATCTGCCCAGCAGATGACTTAAGACCTTGTCTATTTTCACATTCAGTATAATGCCTTTAGGAGGATACTTTTTACTCCTTATTAGAGTTATGATTCCAATATCTGTAAAAAAAACTATCTATCGTATACAAGTCATGTATCGAATGAACAAGTTTATAAGCATACTACCTATAAGATGCTTTAGTCATTGGAACATCAAAGTACACAAGTCATATATATGAAGCGAGTCATCTACTCAGGATTAAGATTATTGCATAATAAACATCAAAAGTGACATGATCTACTTAAGTGGACTATACAGATCAATTACATTTTGGTCTCGGTCCAATATGTCATCACCAAGCAACATATCTATGTTTCTACTGAGGAGTCAAAACTCTAGACAATCAAGACAAACCGTCTCTCAATTGGCTTTAAACAACATAATAGTCTTAATATGAGTTAGATGCTTAGTCTAATCTTTTAAATTGCAGACTATAGTATAGATTGCTTACTTTAGAATGTTGTCTTTTCACATACAAAAGTCGATTGTATGCAATATTCTAATAGTTTAACATAAGCCGTCAGTGAGCCATATTTGTTTATATTTACTTTAACATATAAATAAAATGAGCATATACAGTAATGTAATAAATAACCACTATATATAATTTTATTATCCAGTTTAAAATAAATGAAATACATTAAAATATCTTTCTTGCTAGGGTACTCCTAACACATACGATATCTATGATCAGCTTAAGATCAAAGTTTGTTGAACCTTTTAATCATTCTATCTTAAAGATCTATTATGCATCCAGTAGAAAAATTATTATTTAATTAATGTGAATAATAAATCATTTGTTAAGCAAATGATCTAAGGCCTTGTCTATTTTCATATCATGTATAATGCCATTAAGAAGACAACTTTTACTTTTTTATGGGAGCTATTATTCCTTATTTATAAGCAAAGCTCAAAACGGATACAAGTCACGTACTCAACAAACTAGTATAATAACTTATTACTCTGAGACGCTTTAGCCTTTAAAACATCAAAATACACAAGTCATCAACATAAAAACATTTACTTACTTAAGATTGATATTATTGAATAATAAACGTTAAAAGTGAATTAATCTATTTAAGCTAACTTATGGATTAATTACACTTTGTTCTAAGTCTAATATATCATTACCACTAGGTAATATATTTATGTCTCTACTTAGTAGTCGGCTCGCTCCAAATAGTCAAGATAAACTATTTTCCCAAATGAAATTTGGACAATATAATAGTCTTTATATAAGTTAAATGCTCACTCTAACCTCATAAATTTCAAACTATAGATTTAAACTACTTACTTTAAAATGTTGTCTTCTTATATACAAAATCCATTATATGCGACATTCTAATAATTTAAACACCAAGTAGTTAATGAACTATATTTGCATACATTTACTTTAACATATATATAACAATAAAGATAATATAGTAAAGATGTAATGAAAAATCTCAAATATATTATTAATCAGTTCAAAATAAATGAAATACATCTAAAAATGTCTTTCTACTTAGGGCATTCTCAACACAAAGAAGTTGACAATAAGGAAGATGCTGAAATTCCATATGTCTTCAATTTTTTCCATTTTGCTGACCATAAGGTCCATCTTGGTAATTTTTTTTTTAAGAAAAAAAATTAGAACTTCTTTAAAATATAAATTATTTTTTTAATATTTATTAATCTCCTTTTTCATATAATAGATATTCTTGGAGTAGCTTTACCATAAGCCGTCAAAATAAGTCAACACAAATTATGGAACATCAAAAGTTTAATAGATATGTATAGTCAACCAAGAGTATGTTTTTAACTTCAATGTATACTGTTAGGTTTTAGTTGTTGGCATTTATGGCAACTATTTTTAGGAAAAACCAAAAATAATATTTGTTAACTACTTAAGTTTTTAAGTTCTATTTTGTACAGTTTATTGCAACATTAGTCTATTTAGACAATTTCAATTTTGGAAGAAGCTAGTTGACATTACAAGTGTAGACTTGAACTACTGACGTGGAAAGGATTATTTAAAGGATTCATACATGGATAATTAAAAATATTTGCACCTGATTTAGTGGGAGAAAATTTTGAGATTTGAAATTAAGGGAAATCTTATTTTAAGTAGGATTTTAATTCATATTTATGTTAAGATTACTATTTAATATCCCAAATCAAAATTCATGGATTTTGAATGCTAATGGGTATCTACAGAAGATTTGGTATGGAAACATACATGGGATTAAAGCAGCATGATTTTGGTTTAAATGAATAAATCTGAAAGATATGAATTCTAAAATATTTCATGGTGTGTCATAACAGAACAAAAAACAATTTCAAATTTTAATTACTTCTAAATCTGAGATTCACTTGGATTTTTGGACGCTACATACTCAAGTCTTAATAACATTTTTAAAAGATTGGCAAGCTTAGAATTACATAACTATAGTTTGAGACCTCATCATCTTGCTACTTTTCTATGTCTTTCAAGAGAAAGATTTGAAGTCTTAAAATGGAGACAACAACTATTGAAGGGAGTTCAATAAAAACTTGTAAGGGGGTCTTGCAAAACATGTTCACTAACTAGGTTTAAGACAATCGACGGTAACAAATGGAGAGGGAGTCTTCAGATTATACAAAACCATTAGTGTTTGTAATCTTTTTATAGTTAGTGAAGTATTCAACATATAGGCATGGCCCTAAGGAATAAGGAAATCAAACCTTGTAAAAATTACATTCGTTTATTTTCTTGCTTTTGGTAATTAATTAGTTTGTTTAATTGATTAAAACTTGGTAAATAAGCTAAAATCAAATCTTACAATTTGTATTAGAAAAGGTTACGAACGTACTTTCTAGGTTAGATTTTGGGATTTGATATATTTTGCAAGCTTAGAGCTTTTATATGAGGGGGGATCTATTTCACACCCACCTTTGTTGGATGGAAGCAACTATACCTATTGGAATGCTCATACGAAAGCGTTTATCAAGGAATTGGATGAAAAGGCTTGGCATGTGGTGTTAACTAGATGAACGTACCTTGCTACTAAAGATGAGGTAAGAAAATTCTTAAATCCAAAGAAATGCGATCTAGTTATAAGGATAAATTGGCTAATAATTACTTGAAGGCCTTGAATGCAATTTTTGATGCTATGGACGCTAATCAGTTTAAGCTAATTTCTATTTGTAAGGTTGCAAAAGATGTTTAGACCATGCTTGAGACAGCCTATGAAGACACGACTGTTGTGAAGATGTTTAAGCTTTATATTCTAGCAACTCAGTTCAAAAATCTTAGGATATTAAAGAATGAGACATTAGCGGAATTTAATGCAAAATTGTATGATATCGCTAATTAAGCTTTTGCTCTAGGTTAGAAATATTTTGAAATTAAGTTGGTTAAGAAAACTTTGAGATCATTGCCAAAGCGATTTGCCTATAAGATCACTTCTATTGAAAAAGACCAAGATGTACATACTATGAGATTGGATGAACTTATGAGGTCTCTACTAACTTTTGAAATGAATTTAAAGCCAAATATGAAGGATAAAAGTTTAACTTTACAAGCTAATATACAAGAGTCGAGTGATGAAGATGATGTTAATGATGATGAAGCTGAATTGAAAGAGTCTTTTGCACTGCTTACTAAGAATTTCAACAAGATGTAGAGAGATGAAAAAGCGGGATAAGGGACAAATTCTACAAAATTTGTTCCTAAGAAATAAAAGACTGGACCTAAGGTGTTTGATAAAAAAAATAAAGGTAAAAAGAATTCAATGCCATGAATGTAAGGGGTATGGCAACATCCAATCTGAATATGCTACTACACTAAAAAGAGTGGGGAAAATCACATAAGACTCTTGGAGTGATGAAGAGTCAGATAGAAGTCAAGAAGATGACAAGGATCATTTTAGTAATCATTTAACACTTACTGCTTTCACAAAAAAAAGTCAGATTTATTTCTCATATTTCAATGTTCTGGCCTTTGTTGCGACACATTTTGAGACATTGACCAGCATTGCAACACCTCTTAAAACACCTAATGAAAAATCAGTCAAAACTAATGGTTTATACTATTTTGACTCTAGAACTCAATGATTATAAAATTGAGAAAGCTTATGAGAAGATGTACTTCAAGTAGATCTAGTTATGCGAACTGAACAAGAAGTTGGAAGATAGAGTGACTAACATTGTTAAGAAAAGAGATACTTTAAAGCAGACAGTAAGAAGCCTTGAATCTCAAGTCACTGAAAAGAATGAAAAGCTTCAAGAGACCCATACTTAATTAGAAGAAATACAGAAGTCTTCCAAGATGCTCAATTCTTATCCAGCAAAATTGAATCACATCCTTATCTATTGGAAATCATACGATGATTACCATGATTAGGCTACATGGGTAAAGAGGTTTGCTCCCACTTGTCATTATTGTGGTTTTCATGGACATATCAAAACTAGGTGTTATAAGTATCAAAATGCTTTAAAAAGATGTGTAATTATTAATCCTCCAAATTTTACATATCCTAAAAAGACACCTAAACAAAAGATTAATTTGAAAAATAATTTCACTAGAAAGATTTGGACGAGAAAAAAATTTGATCTTACATATTGTGCTACATATACTTCTTTGAAAGCAGGTACTACTAACTCTTGGTACTTAATAATGATTGTTCTAGGCATATGATAGGTAACAAGGTGTTCTTAAAGGATTACCAAGAATGTGTTATTGGCCATGTCATATATGGTGATGGAATTAAAGGTTGTATGCTTGGCAAAAAGACACTTGATGTTGAAGGTCTACTAAGACTCAAGAATGTGCTTCTTATGGAAGGAGTCAAAGCAAATCTAGTTAGCATAAGCCAGCTTTGTGATTAAGTTTTACGTGTAAATTTTACTGAGAACGAATGTCGTGTTTTTTATAAAGCTAACAATTGTGTTTTGGTAGGTTTTAGGTCATTGGACAATTATTACATATTACATCATTCACTCTTATGTCACAAAACTATTGTTAGTGCCATTAATGTTTGGCATCCAAAACCTGGTCATTAAATTATAAAAATTTAATAAGGATTTGAATACAAGTGCTATTCATGGGGTTCCTATGCTTGGAAAAAGGGCACCCGAAATTTGTGAACCATGTCAAATTAGCAAACAAGTGAAGATGTTGCACAAGGTTTTGCAACATGTAATCACAAGAAGCAATCTTGAGCTACTTCATATGGACCTAATGGGAGATATGCAGGTTGAAGGTATTGCTGGAAAAAGGTATGTTTTTATATGTGTAGATGATTTCTCAAGATTTACATAGGTTAGTTTTATTAGAGAAAAATCTGATACATTTGATTTTTTTTAAAGCATTATGTATAAAATTAAAAACTGAAAAAGATTGCAATATTAGCTAAATAGTAAGGATTAGGAGTGATCATGGTAGAGAATTTAAGAATATTATTTTCCTAACTTCTATGATGAGCATAGCATAGCATAGCATAGCCCATGAATTTTCTGCACCAAAGAAGCCATAGGAAAATAGTGTTGTGGAAAAGAAGATCAAGATTCTCCAGGAGATGGCTCAAGTTAAGTTGAACTCTAAGAAACTTACCTTCAAACTTTGGGCCGAGGCTATCAATATAGCTTACTATACAATCGATTGTGTTAACTTGAGGCTAGGTATAACTTAAACACCTTATGAAATATGGAAAGATAAGAAACTTAACTTTAGTTATTTTCATGTTTTTAGTTATGTTTGCTATATCTTGAATGATTATGAACATCTACATAAGTTTGATGCCAAGAGTGATGAAGGTGTCTTTTTAGGATATTTAACAAATAATCAGACATATCAAGTTTACAATATGAGAACTTAAACTGTTATAGATTCTGCTAATGTAGAATTTGATGATTTTAAGGATTTTGCATAATTTTCTAAAGAGAAAGAACCTCTCAACTTTATTGATGAAGCTGAAGTGCAAAAACTTTAAAAGACAGGTCCTAAGGCCATTGTATGGATATTTGACCATAATAGTTCACATGAAGTTGTAACACATCCTTAAACATTGATCGATGTTGTAATACACCCTGCGACAAAAATTGGAACACTAGAGAGTTCCTTAAAGGAATTGACTGATCAACATATAAGGGAGTCATCGTCTAGAGTGCAGAAGAAACACCGTATTAAAGGGGTCATTGGAGGACTTAATGAAGGTAGACGCACAAGAGATAAACAAAGAGTAAACTACCATGAGATGCTTGGGTTTATGTGTTACACTTCTCAATTTAAAACTTAGAATGTTAATGAGGCTCTATTAGATGAATATTGGGTTAGTGTCATGCAAGAAGAGTTAGAGTAATTTATGAGGAATGATGTGTGGACCTTAGTACCTAGGCCAAAAAATTCTAATGTGATTGGAATCAAATGGATTTTTAAAATCAAAATTGATGAGTTTGGGAATATTACCAGGAACAAAGCTAAGTTAGCCACTCAAGGGTACACTTAAGTAGAAGGCATAGATTTTGATGACGCCCTTGCACTAGTAGCTTGGCTTGAGTTAATTAGATTGCTTTTAGGTGTAACTTGGTTGCTAGGTGTTAAATTATATCAAATGAATATTAAAAGTACCTTTCTGAATGGTATTCTAAATGAAGAAGCATACATTAGTAATCTAAAAGTTTTGAGGATCTGCACCAAGTTAAAAAAAGGCATTGTATGGATTAAAACAAGCTCTTAGGGCATGGTATGAGAGGTTGACAAAATTTCTTCTAGAAAAGGTCTGCAAGAGAAAGGGAGTAGATAAACTTTATTTAGTAGCACATTTAAAACCATTATGATAATAGCACATATTTATGTTGATGATATTATATTTGGCTTTACCTCTAAATTTAAAGTAGAATAATTTGTTGATCAAATGGAGGAGTTTAGATGAGTATGTTTAGAGAACTATTTTATTTTCTAGGGTTACAAGTTAAGCAACTTGAGCATGGGATCTTTATCTTACAAAGTAAATATGTCAAAAACCTAGTTAAGAAATTAGTTTAGAAAACACTAAACATATGAGTGCACCCATGAAATCTAATATTAAACAAACTAAAAATGAAAATGAAGTGTCGGTTCCATTATAAGAGCCTTCTTTACCTAATTCCTATTAGATATTAGATTTGATAAATATTTTAGTGTTAGTGTTTGTGCTAGGTATCAAGATAATCCTAATGAGTTACACTTACTTGCAGTTAAGAGAATCATAAGATATGTGAGTGGGATAGTTGATTATGGTATTTGGTATACTGATGACACTAATTCAAGTCTTGCAAGTTTTAGTGATGTAAATTGGGCAAGTTATGCATATGATTGAAAAACCACCACTAAAGGAAGTTTTTATCTTGGAAACAGTCTTGTCACATGGGGCAGCAAGAAGCAGAACTCAATATCCTTTTCTACTACAAAGGTCGAGTACATAGCCATAGGGAGTTGTTGTAATCAGTTGCTTTGGATAAAACAAATGCTTGAGGATTACGGTATTTTATAGGATATTTTAGTTGTTTATTTTGATAATACTAATGCTATAAATATGTCTAAAAATCCTATTCAACACTAAGTACATTAACATTAGGCACCACTTTATTAGAGAATTGGTTGAAAATAAAATCATTATTTTAAAGCATGCTGCAATAGAAAAATAACTCACAGATATCTTTACCAAAGGTCTTGATTCAACATGATTTGCGTCTTTAAGAAAATCCTTAGGGATTTGCATGATGTGAATGCTTGTTTTTGAATTTTTGCATTGCATTGCATATTAAGTTTAAGTTTAGGCACTTTAGTAGTTTTTGTTTGCATCAATAGGTTTTATGTCTAGGGTCATGATTGCATTAAATTGAATTAATTATAGCACTTAGAAATTGAAGAAGACTGTGTTTTTATGTGTGCTTGACTCTTGTGTTAATTTGATTTTGTCATGGTTCTTAGCCGATTCTAGTAATTTTGACCTCTTGATCAGTTTGTTGCTTGGAGAATATTTATGTGAACTTATGTGATCTTTATGATTTCATAGAACTCTAAAACTTGTTTTTGATTGTCACTTAAGGCGAGATCCCAAGTTACATAGAATTTAGGATATGATTTAGGCCATCTTTAGAGTATTTGATCATTTCAAGCCTATTTATATACTTTTATCCCTAGTTCAACCCTTTTAGCCAAACATTTTTCTTTTTTTTGTCAATCAGTGCATATCTTTGCTTAACCTTGACCATCTTTATCGTTGATCTTTATTGTATTACAACGTTTGAAGATATGATACATTTAAGGTGGAAAGATAGAGGTGTGAAATTTAAAAAAAAAAAAAAAGATTTACAATACATCCCTTGTTTACAAGAAAAATATAAAAGAAAAATATATTAGGATGTCACATAAAAAAAAGAGTGGGAAAGTGTTGACGAGTAAAAGTTAAATTCAAAGTTGGGAAGAAAGTGTGATTTAAAAAAAAAATCCAAGAGTAATTTGTATATCTATGGCTGATTTAAGTCACATTGATTTCATAGATCCTACATTAATCATAGTCATACATCATAAGCCGAAAGAGTTCTGATGATCCTAGATGCTACATAGCTGACATTAATGAAAAGTGGTGGCAAAAACAAGCCTATAGAGTTCTCCCATTATATAATCTAGAGGTTGATTTATACTCATTAATTTGCATAAACTTATTAATAAATGATTTGGAGTGAAAGCTTATTTACACATACATGCAAGGAATTAAGATAATGTTAAATTAACTATTTATTGAAATTCTATAATAACATGATCACTCGATATTTCTATGTGCTATGGTCTATTTGCAATCTTTCAGTATTTATGTGTGTTGCATGCATTCTAGTTTTTCATTTTATTATTAAAAAAAAGTGCTTTGTTGGGTTATGAGTTGAGTTTAATGTTTGTGTTGTTATAAAGTATGTTGTAACATATTTAGCAACAATTTGCCTCTTTGTGTTTTGGCTGATTTTTTGAAAGAGGTAAAGCTAGATGACGTTTTGGGTTTAAGTTTTGAAGGTAGAAACTTTGGTTTTTAAATTTTTTTTTTCAAGCTTGATCTTTTTAATATTATATTTCATATTTTTCTTATATCTATCTTTCTCTCTAATTCATTTATCTGCTAACCCCTCAAAATAAAAAATTCTTTGAATTTATGGTTTGTTTTTCTATGCATTCTTTTGCAAGTTTATATTGATAATGATGCAAAATTTGCTTCGATGATTTTGCAAAGTTGATATGAGAAACATGTGCATAAGAAGATGATATTAAGGGAAACCATGTGTTGGTTCTGGAAGTGCCACTTTTAGAAGTGTGACTTTGGCTTTTTTTTTTTTTTTTTTTTTTTGTAAAAAGGGGGAGTAGATCAGATTCAGAGGGAGCAACTAAGTACAATCATAGTCCTTAGTACGGTTACTGTTTTTGGTTTTTATTGGTTTTATGTATTTTGGTTATGCTTGAACAATTAAGCATTATTTTGGGTTTTTAGTAATTGTTTTGAGCTAAAAAATGTCAAAGATGGAGATTGTCAGGTTTTTAATTGTTGGCATTTATGACAACTATATATAGGAAAAATAAAAAACAATATTTGTTAGCTAGATAAGTTTTTAAGTTTTGTGTTACACAGCTTGTTACAACATCAGTTTGTTTAGGCAGTTATGATTTTGTAGGAAGCCAGCTCACGTGACATGTGTGAAGTTGGAGTGCTGATGTAGAAAGGATTATTTGAAGGATTTAAATACAAATAATCAAGAAGATTTGCACCTAATTTAGTAGGAGATAATTTTAGGATTTGAATTAAGAGAAATCCTAGTTTAAGTAAAATTTTAAGTCCTATATGAATTAGGATTACTATTTAATATCCCAAATCAAAGTTAACATATTTTTGAATATTAAAGCATATCTGCAGAAGATTCGGTGTGGAAAAATATAGGAGACTAAAGCAGTATCATTTGGTTTAAACGGATAAATTTGAAAGATTTAAATTTCAAAATGTTTCACAGTATGTCGTAATAAAACATGAAACAATTTAAAATTTAAATTACTTCTAAATCTGAGATTTATTTGAATTTTTAGCTATTGCATACTTAAGTCTCCAAAACGTTTTGGAAGATTGACGAGCTTAGAATTACACGAGTAAACATTGATACCTCATTAACTTATTTCTTTTTTTACATCTTTTGAAAGAAAGATTTGAAGCTTTTGAGAGGAGATATTATAGAATGTGCATAAGAAGACCAACAGCAACAAATAAAAAGAGAGTCTTCAGATTACATAATATTGTTATTGTTTGTAATCTTTTTTGTAGTAATAAAGTGTTCACTATTTGGACGTGGTTACAAGAAATAAAAAAATTGAACCTTATAAAAATTGCTTGTTTCATTTATTTACTTACTTTTGATAATTAATTAATTTAGTTAATTAATTAAAATTAGGTAAATAATTTAAAATCGGATCTTACTTCATTATTATTTACATAAAATATTACCTATTATATTTAGTATTTACTGTTACTATTTTTATATATTTTCAGATGTGGTCCTATGTTATTGACCATGTAGAATTAATATGTCAAAAATGAAGTTGCAACAATATTAAATGTTATTAAAACAAAGCCAATTATTGCCTGTCTACGGGTGGTACAATATATTATTCTTCATTTATTAAACTTAAATTAAATTACTGATTGTTTGTTGATAAGCATTTGCAGGCATCTCAATCGTAACAAAACAATTGAGTGCTTTTCTCATAAATCCAAATATTTCAGAAGCTATTGAACTACAATCTTGGTATATATTTTATGTGCACTAATTTATAAATGAATAAATAAATAAATAATTATATATATGCTTTCTATAATTTGTAACAATAATTTGTAACATTATATAATTGGAAGGCTTTCAACAATGCAGATTATCTTGTAAAATTAATTTCAGAATTTTCGCAAATTTCATCTACAGCAAGAACTGCATTACATACACTTGAAGTGATAATTAAAGTAAGTGACATACAAAATCTTGCTGATAATGTAACTATTGCTTATTAAAAAATATTTTGTCTTTATTGATTACAATTTAATTTTTTAAACAACTGATATATTAGGTATTAACATTGTATTCATAGGAAACGAAGTTTTGGATCAAAGCATCAACTATAATAGAAAATCTACATCAAAAGTTTTGCTATATATAACTTGTCCACAGTGTCACAAGCTTACAGGTGCAACATATAATCAGTTCTTTACATGCACTAATTGTGATAGAAAGCAACTCCAAGATAATGATAACTCAAACTAAATATTAATTGATTATTATTTATCTATTTATTAACTTATATTTAATGACTACTAATTGTTATTTTACTGTTTTTGCAGATGCAAGTTCTTAGCAAATCTCAAAGATCCTACTGGAACAATAGCATCAACAATTTTTGCCAAAAATGGTGAAGAAATATTGAATTGCTCAGCAGAGGATCTTTTCCAACAAAATTTGCGGGTAAATTTTCTAATTTAATGTATAAGAACTTTTATAAACAATATTTCATTGATAATTATAAAAAAAAAATTAGCTAACAATTTTACTAATTGTAGGATATAGCAAAAAAATTGAAGTTTTCTGAAAGAAACAGAAGCACTAAAGAGTACCTCGTATATATTAAGATCAACAGATATGAATATTCTAGAGGTGGTCAATCTGTCTGTAGTGTAATTGACATGTTTGATGCAGGAGAAGAATATCAAAAGCCAAGTGCAATAGGAAAGAGAAAAATCTCATACAGTGCGTGCCCTCACCTTAGTATATACAAACATATGAAATAATTATTTTAAAAACTATATATACAAGAAATTTTAATGCTTAAAAATCTGATAGATAACAAAATAAAAAAAAAGGCAATTTGATAGAAGATGTTAAATAATCTAGTAGAATACTAAAAGTATTATGAAAATTACCAAAAGTATTATACCAGAATACTCTCCGATATTAATTTTTAGTTGTCAGTGATCAATGACCATCTTAAATATCAAAAGCTATATTATCAAAAATATTCTATCAAAATATTTTTTTAACGACTAGCTCTGACAAATGAAGACCATTGATGGTCTATATTGACTCAAGTAACTGTTGAGTATTCTAGTAGAATACTTTTGATAGTCTATCAGAGTACATTATTGACTAGTCGGATGTAATTTTAGAAAGATGCATAATATTGATCTTTGAATCATTTTATAGTAGATCAAATATCTTAAATCATATGACAATATTTTAGAGATATGCAGTGGACAATCCTTAAAAATACCTGATAAAAGATACGAGCCGGAATTCTCCCAACCCTAATAGGCTACTGGCCATTCTCTTCAACTGAGGTGCGCCAAATTTCTATTGCTTGAGTAGTACACGTGCAGGTACAATATTAGAGGAGGCATTGGAGATATAACTTTTTATTTTTCTTTTTTCCAGCATCAAGTTTCAAAATGAACTTTGACCAGAGTGAAAATAGACAGGGTGGTCTTCCATGCAAAACCAACAACGTCCTTTTCCATAACCTTGCTCTCTTGCGGTTCATTTTGTTTAAAATTTTCAGATTTCTCGTTCTTGTATTTCGAATTCAATAATGTTTTACTTCTAGATCTATCACTTCTAATATGAATCTATTGAACTTCATTTTTAATTAAGTTTTTTTGTTATTTTTCTCCTCTCTTTCAATCTATTGTTTGTGCGTCAATGCTTGTACTTGAATTGGATTTAGCAGCCCCAGATAACCCCTTTGCTTGTGGGTAAAGTAATTAAAGTCTCGAAAGCTCTCTAACGTTAATCTTATTTTAATACGTCCTCGTTCGGCACCGCACCACCAAGATTCTTTTTTACTAGTTATTCCTTTTGTCTCTGTGGTATTCTTAGGAAATTGAGTCTCACTTTAAGGAAAGGCAAAACATATTTTATTTTTCCTTAAAAGTTAAAAGGCCAATATTAATTATTTCTTTATTCTTTGGGTTATTTTTTTTATCAAAGAAATATTGTTTTTTTTTTCTTATTTATTCATCTTCGGCTGTCAACCAATAACAGTTTGAGAATCTATTGGGGAAAAAGTGAATCAGAGGCGGACTAATTCAACCTCTTATTTTCTATTCTCCGTAGGTCTATAAACGTCGATAAAGATTACCTTCATAATATTACAACCAAACGAAGACATTAACGCGGTGTTTAGATGGAGTTTTAAATATGTATTTTTAGAGATGTTATTTTTGAAAACCAGATATGATTTTAGAAATTGTGTTTATGGTAAATATTTGAAAAAAAGTTATTATAAAAAAAGTATATAAAAATTTTAAAATATATGATAAAAAATTAATATCTGAAAATACATGTATGTATTATTGGAGGTTTGAAGAAATGTAGAAGACAAACATATTTTACTTTGGAGACACTAAACATAGGCTGCAAAACAATGCTCCAAACACCCCGTAAGTCCCCATTTAGGTAATTAGGTCAAATTCATTATTCAAACTTTTTTTATTATGTTTTCTCTTATAAAAATTTAATTTTCTATTTTCAAACTTATTGTTGGAATCCAAAATATAAATAAATTATAAAAATTGAACCGCTGATAAATGAAATAGAAATATATGAAACCACAACTTCATACCCTATGAGACAGTCTCATAAGGTAGGAGGGGGAGGGATAAGAGAAGATAAGTCATTGTTTGGATCTTAAGTTTAACTTGATTTTTTTTTTCTTCTAAAATGTCAATAAAATTTTACACTAATTTTTTAAAATTCAACCAACTTTTTAAAGTTAAACTAAACTAAATTTAGATTAAACCGGTGATTCAAACATGTGATGACACATTAAAAAAAACCCCTTTCACCTAAAAAAAAAAAAAAAAACCTTTTAAACTGTGCCACACCTGTTTTGGAACCAAATTTTGGTCTCCAAAACAACTTTTTTTATATTTTTTTTTCACTTTACCATCACTTTTTATTATAGTAAACTCCAAAACTTTAAAATCCTATAACTTTACACATAAGTTTAAATAAGATAATTTTTTTTAAATTACATAAAAAAACTTTACACATAAGTTTAAATAAGATGATTTTTTTTAAATTACATAAAATTTCAAGAAAAATAAAATAAGATCTATATTAATAAATTTTTAAATAAATTCTTAAAATTTTATATATTTTCACTCTAAATAATTTTTTTCTACAAACACATTTTTTAAAATTATTTTTTTTCTAATAAAAAATACATTTCCAAAACTATCCTTTCACGGGCCTTAAGTCTACTATGGCTGCTCTGTTGCTGGCACCCAAAGGGAGTAAGCTTTACTTTATTTTTCAAAAATTTTTTTTATAATTTTTTCTTATTCTAATAAAGAGAAAGCTTAGTGATGAAGGTGATAGTAATCTCACTGATCTCTGATTTTTTTAAGTAATTAATCAATTAATTTAATTAATTATGTTTTAAGGCACGAATAGAAGGACCAAAATAGTTCAGAAAACTGATAAATTGCGTACATCATCATTGTCATTTCCCATTCAAACCACATGAGAATCAGACATATACAAAATTTCTCAGTGGCCGTTTGATGAACTTGTGTCAGTCTTGGACCTAACTGCCTTAACTACAATTAATTAATTTCACCACCTGTACTTTGCTACCATAATATCCTCCTCTTCACTCTTTTTTTTTCCTTTTTTTGGTTATCAAAGTCTGCAACAAGACCAAGAAACAAGGAAAAAAGAGCAGAAAAAGAGAACTTACCTTACAGTTTCTCTGGGTTTGAAGTGAACTTTGAAGAAGACTTTCCAGCACTCATTTATTTTGTTCTTGGCAAAGTTTATAGTTTCTCAGAATACTTGGGTTTTAATGGAGAAAAGGAAAAAGGACCATAAGCTAGCTTGCAATTCCATTCAAGAACCAGACACAAATGAACTCTCGGTATGGTCAATCTTATTCTTTCCTATGTTCTTAAAACGGGTTTTTTTATTTTTTATTTTTTTATGTTATTATGTATCTTTCCTAGCTTCTCTGAAATAGTTTCTTTTTAATGGGCTTAATCTGTTGAAATGGCATCTAGTTATAATCAAGTGGGTCAGCACGAATCTTTTTCTTTTTTTTTTAGTCTTTTGGGTTCTTTTGTTCTTCTTTGCTCGCATGCATTCTGATCATATTTAAGTTTGTTTGCTCTGAAAAGGTTATGGACATTTTAGCTTTTGCATTCCAAATGCATACTTTTCAATGCTTGCAAGTCCTAAACCAAGTAGATGCAAGGAACAAATAGAACTGACACCTTTTTCTTTATATTTTGGGGAAAGTTTTTGTTCTAACATTTTATTTAACCATCTGACTGTTATCAAATATTGATATAACTTAAACAGAAAAAAGATGACCAAAACAAACAAACTGCGGCAATGAATGCGAAGAATATGAAACCTAGTAGCCCTTCAAATGAAAACACAGCATCAGAAAATAAGCAACAAACTCCAATTGTTCAGTGGCCATATACACCTCAGAATACCATTGATCAGTCCTCATTGACATTCAAAAACCCCCTTCCAACTCAAGCACCTTCGCCCTCGCCTATCATTATAAGCCAATGGCATTTGCCCAATCAGCATCAGCCGCAGAACAATCAGGTCCAGCAGGGTCATATCCCATTGAATTATGCGCAACCAATGCCACCCTTTTGGCTGCCACAACGACCCGGTCACCCCTTTAATGGAGTGAATGCACCTACAACATTTCCGCCATTAATTCCCATCGGAACGACTGAAGTTACTTGGCAAGCTCCTGTTCCAGGAGGAGGCGCTACATCAACAGGTCAACCACAGGTTACCAACTTCAGTTACCCTGTTGGGTACTCATTCCCTGGCGTCCCAGGTAATCTTGAATTTATACATATTTGCAATGCACTAATACATTTTACTTATTGCAGGATATGATTTTGGTTATGCTTGAATAACTATCTTGGGAACAAGTTTTATCAGTTAATTTGATGAAAGTTTCCGGCTAACACGGCATGATTTCACAGTTAGGCCTCACTTTTAACCGTGGTAAAAAATGCATATGTTTGTACTCATATCAACACATAGCTTTTAATATTTACAGGTCCTTTTGATCCCTTCTCTTGGTGGGATCAAGCACAACAATCTCAGCCTCTATACACGTACTCTTTTCCGGGAGCATATAGCTACGTTTCTTCAGCACCTTCATCAATCCCAACTTGTTCCACATCTCCCGGACAAGCCTTTTCGAGAGGAATTATCAGGCCAACGGCAAAACTTTCTCAGAAGCACCAGCAACTTTGGGAGGCACAAGTACGACCACTTTTCTTCAACCTGGGTTTTAATTTATTGTAGGAAATCATTATCTAGAAACTATGAGCATTAAAAAGTGAGTTTTCTGTTCTGAGGTTGTAGTCAACAGAAAATGTTCAGCTATGGAATGTGATTCATCAGTTACAATCAGAACTAGCAGATTACAAGAACCGGTTATTGAAACTCGAAGCAGAAATTTCTTCGTCCAAACCAAAAGTAGAAGAGCCCCCCACTCAAGTTACTGCGGCTGCTTTAACCGTTCAAGCATCAAAGAGAGTAAGACCAAAGAGGTCAGTTGATGCATTAGGTTCTCCAGATGAGTCACATCCCCGAGGTCGAGGTAAAAAACCAGCCACTTCGAAGGTTCAATCTGAGGCTAAACCGCATGTTTTTGAGAAGGTTGTTCTAAACAAGGTAGTAGTTGAAGCAAACACATGCCACTCGACTGCTACCATGGAGCAAGGGAACGGCGAGAATATATCAAGCAATGCCGCACATGCCAGCATCAGTTTGGAGATGAATGGAAGCAATCCAGCAATGCCTGTATTCCACAATCAAGCTCATCTCCAAATGTGTGGAATCGGATATGGCCCCTCTTTGGAAATTAGGAGCAATGATGGCATGGCTACCGACTCAAAAATCATGACAAAGAGCAGTTCTGCTTCTTATATCGGCGGGACAAGTAATGGCAATGTGGGGTGGCTGCCTGCTAACGTTGCTTCCGAAGAATCTGGGGGAAATGTGTTAAGCATGGGCTCACAAGGTTTCTACAACAATGGTAGCGTCATAAGAGAAGGAGGAAAGCTTATTCCCGGGTGGAGTTTCGTCAACGGAGAGGATGCTTCAGAAGAACTTGAAGATGCTGTGTTAGGATCAGCAAAGGATGAAGATGATGAAATGGGAGAAGATGTCAGCTCAGGAGCGGAAGATATTGCCCGAGCGAAAGACGACGGGGCCTACAACGTAGAAGTTACAGTCAGAACTAGCCCCAAAGGTCTCCCTCCATTCAATAACTGGTGATCCAATCTACTTCTCTTAAACTCACTCTCTAAGAAGGGGGAAAAAAAAAAAAGAAAAAAAAAGAAGGAATCATGATGGGGTGATGATAACAATTCTGCTCATTTGGGTTCAGTTTTTCCAGCAAAGAGAAAGGGTAGCCCAAAATTTTGTAGAGAGCAGAATTCTTTTGGATATGGTAGTTTATTGGACAAGCAAAAATAACTTGTATGGATACACAAAATGTGAAAATTGTATCCTAGTTTTGTCTAATACCTAATTATTCAAAAATCATTATCTTCAGTGTTAATTTATATTAAATAAAGAACAAGGGCAGAGTCACGTTGGGTCCAGGAGACATTGTGTCCCATTGTACTAATGCTCCAACCAAGAACTATCCTTCACTTTGCCCCAATTTTGGGCTCCCCTAGGAATTTAACTATTGTTTGGCCCAATGTGCCCCATTAAATTTATGCCTCAACCAATAGTTTTTCTTCTACTTTTCTCCCATTTTGTTCCCCAAAAGTTTTCTAATGATAAAAGTTTAAATGATTTTGTAAAATATCTCAATTAATCTATTAAATGGTAGTTTAAAAAAAAGTTAATTATGTTTTATTGATTCAAATTATATAAATCCAATAAAAGAAAGGTGTAATCACAATACCACTTTCCAACATGTTAACAGGCGGGTTGGTAGGACATTCGTCACTCCTACCGTGTTGGTTGGGAATATGACAACAAAATATGTAATCCATATAATATGGACGCCCTGGGTTATTTGAGGATTCCAACGTCTCCTCCTATGACATTTTTTCTTTAACAAAAAAAAGAATGAAAAAGGAAAATTATAATTTCGCCCCCTGCTTAGGTGCATAATAAATGCGTAAATAACTGGCAACGTACTGTACATATCGTTACTAGGCCACCCTGGGATTCTCAACTTTTTTTTTTTTTTGGAAGGAAAGAAGATACATTACTTAAAAAAAAAAAACACTATATTAATGAGTTATTTAGTAAACGCATTACATTTTAATTATGTTTGAATATAATTTGTTTTTTGAGTGTTGTATTTAGTTGAAAAGTTTTTTTTTTTTTTTTTTGTATTTGAATGAAATGTGTGTTTGGATGAAAAGTATTTTAGAGTTAAAAAGTTAATGTGATTGATAAAAGTAGAGATAAAAAATTAGAGTTGAAAAATTGATGTGATTGTTTTAAAAAACTTTTGAATAGTGATTGTTTTCATGACACTGTTGAAAAAGATTATATTTAAATATAAAACTTTATGTTTGATGTAAAATTGTATTGCGTTTAAATCTAACGATACTAAAAACACATTTGCCAAACGTCTCTTAAATTCTATTTAATGCATGAAAGCTCTACCAACTAAAGCGTGCGACAATTCAATAATACGTGGTGCGAGGACCCTCGGAAAACAATAAATTATGCTTATACACATGTCACAAGACAAGCCATTACTTGTATGTTTGAACTTGGTTTGGTAACGGACCATGCCAATGATAATGGGAGAACAAAAGGGAACAAACAAAAGGTGGGATTTATCATTTGAAAGGGACGAAAAAGATTTGTCTTCTAAATATTGGCGGTTTAGTTTACATTAGTCTCTATAGTTGATTGATTAAGAAACAAAAAAAAAATTGTCACTTTTTGTGTCATTAGACCATCTTTAATATATCTGTGGATATCAATATAATATTAATTACAAAATAGTGTACGAATTAATATTATATTAGCATATACTTCAATGTCCAATGTTATTTATAATGTTATATCTATTTTTTGTTATGTTATTATGCTTAGAAACTAGCAAAAATAAACTTTTAGTATTTAAATGATTTAAAAATAAAAATATACTTTAACGATTACAAAAAAAAGTTAAAAATATATATTAAATTTCATATTGCCTATATGTTGTGAAAAATTTAGCATATAAGTAATTTAGTATTAAAGATAATACTTTATTAGAGAGCATTTTGAATTCAAACACCAAAAATTTACCATTGGCACAACAATTTATCTATTTGTATTTTTTTTTTTTGTTTCCTTAAATGTTTGTAGTAGAGCTTAATTTAATTTTCAAGTTTAGAGTTCAAAAAATTATGAATTTATTTAGTAGTATATATAATTTTTTTTTTTGAGATATTAAATTTTAAGTATGAGTACTTAAGGATCAAAATTCGGGTTGAAATTGAAAATTTTCCAAGAAACCATGTAAATGTAGCAATTAAAAAAATTTAGGAAGGCAAATGAGGAATAAAACTGAAAAATATTTTGTTGTAATAGAATTTTTAAAATTAAAGGGGGAATAATTACAACTGCTTATCTTCTTTATTAATAAGGGTAGACTATTATTTTATTAATTTATTTGTACGGCTATTAGTTTGTTCAACAAATTTTGCTTTCTCTACTATTGTAAAAATATGAAAACCAGTCTTCTTTTCTCTTTTCTTTCTTTTTCGTTTGGTTTAAACTTACCAAAATTTTTTAATTTATTTTTATCTTTTTTATAATTAAAAAAAATTATAATTATTTTTTTAAAAATCAATTAATTTTAATATAAAAATTCTATTATATTTCAAACTCTTCATAGTTATTTATTTATTTATTTATCTCACACAGAAAATTCGATACTGTACAATTCTTCTTGCGCCTATCGTCCACCAGTTGTACTTGTCGGTGAAGCCCACGTACAACTGTACCCATTCATACCATGCATACAAACCAAATCGTCCGAACAATCGTACCTTCGTACATGCAATTATACACAGCTGGTTTCTTTTCCTTTATTCGTACCATGTCGCGTTATTCTGACTCTGGTATTTGCATGATTCTTTACCGCCTCCGATGTGTATGTTCTTTGCTTTCGTTATTTGGCGGATGGTTGTTGATTTTCGCCATGGCTGATAAAAGATTGCGGGGGATAACTTTGGATAATCCAAAATATCAAAAGGACAAAAGACATTAAGATCACTTGTATGTCCGGAAAGCAAACAATTCAAATATCATTATTTGGATCAACAACTTTGTTGCATATTCAATAGGTATACAGTTCGCTCTGGTGGAATCAGCAAAGCCGAGAGCGTTTGCACCATATATTATGTTGCAAGAAGAGCAAGTGAATAATAACTGGCCAGCTTCATATTCGAATCCATACATAACTTTTTACATTTGGGCTCATTGCCCTTGCACTTGCATTATATTGTTCATTTTGATTCATCCATGTTAGGTATTTGCATTCTGCACCCATTTTTTTTTTCTTTTTTTTTTTTTTAAATTTTGGGCTTTATGTTCGGCAATTGCGTTTTTCCCCCTCCTTTGATTGACCCATGGAGGGCGTTTGCACTCTTTTTCTTCGTTTGATTGCTCCACGTTGAGCATTTCCATTTGTTCTCCTCTTTTGATTAGTTTACATTGATCTAGGTCCACAAGCGAAACTAAAAAACTCTCGATTTTTTATTTTTTATTTTTTATTTTTTTTTACAGTCACACATCGTGTGTTTGAGGTGGGGTATTAGATTTTTTTTTTTATACTCATGATTAGTGTTGCTTATTTTCTTTATTAGCGAGGGTAGATTAGTCTTTTTATATTTCATTTGTTTGTTTTTTCTTCAATTGCAATAATATGAAACACTATTCTTCTTTTTTCTTTTTCTCTTTTCTTTATTTGGGATTAGGTAATTCTATCATATAACGCGATAAATCACATTAATTTGTGAGTCATGAAGAGTAACATAGCTCAGTTTGACCTACAAGCATGGCATGCTACACAAGACATCCTAAGCAAATTTGAAGTCTTAGGCAAAAATTCTAAAAGAGGCCTTCTTCAATATTTTTTTTTAATTAAAGTGTGACAAAAAATTAATCAAGCCTACCTACAATCTTGCCTTTTTAGATGAAAAATCGTTAATTAATCTTCATTTTAAAGTTTTTCATGGTAGATTTGGTTTAAAAACTAAATAATGTCTTAAAAAAATAATAAAAAATAAGTAACTTTAAAAACACCTAAATTAGTGTTAAAAAGTAAGAAGTAGATGTAAGAACAATTAGAGCTTTTACTCATTCTTTCATATATACATATATATATATATATATTATTTAGGTAATATTTAAAGACTGGTTAAGAGTTTATTTATTAAAGTTGGTGAGGCAGATTTAAAAATATAAAAAATAAAAAAATAAAAAACAGAAACACAAAGGCTGTTGATGTTCCCTAAGAAAAAAAAATAAAAAATACATTGACATTTTTCTATTAAAAAAAAAAGCCATTAATATGCTTTTGGAAGGGAGAGAGTAAAAGCTTAATCAATCGAACATTAAATGAATTGGTATTACTTTTAACTTTTTTTTTTTTTAAGAAAGATATTACAATTATTTAAACTAAAACCTATTAACAGTAATAAATCCATTTTTAATGTGTATTAAAAATTAAAAAAATTAACAATTGATCTCACTTACAAGAAAGGCTATTTTTGTACAAAAGATTTTTGAATCTCATGTCTCACTGACAATTTACTTTTTTTTTTTTGCCAATTTAACCATTTAAAACTTGTTGTTACTTGTTTTAATCTAATTAATTAGGAACTTGATTAGCTGGGGGGCTTAATTTATGTGAGTCCTTAAGACAATTGCCTAAGTGGCCTAGGAGGAGGGCCGGCACTGGCCATACACAGAGCCAAATAGCTCTACTCTTAATAGCGCCCACGCTAACAAGTTCGCTATCAAGTCTTTGTATGAAGTCTTCAAGCTCTAGAAGGATGAAGAGGATAGATGGCATTGAAATTTTCAGTTTATCATTAGGGCCCTACTTGTGCATAAAATCTGGCCTGGGGGAAGAAAATTGGCGCCCTTGGAAGACTGCAAAGAAAATTTGTCACTTTCAGGCATGTTGTATCAAAGTCCTTGTGTGACGATTTATGATGTGTATTCAAATTTCAATTACTTGGCGTCTTATTGTGGAGTGATAGCAATAATCAGGAAAATGAAGAGGAATCCTAGATAATTGCCTGGATGCTTGATTGAATTAATGATTGAATTTTCATGTTACTTAATACATAAATTAATTATAAAATTTGAACTCTATATCTTTTAATATAATGAATTATGTAAACTTCGTGTAAGTCTTTTTCTTACGATCACAAAACTATATATTTGATATTGATGATACGATAAACCAATTTCGTCGGTTTATAAATATATATAAATATATTTTCTATCTTGCTGGTCTTATCAATCCCAACATTTTAATCAAACTTTCTAACTACTCTCTCTGATTTTGCTTAAAATAATCTACTTTAAACAAGTTTTTCTATTGTGTATGTCCCGCTTTGCACTACCAGTTTCGCAACTATTCATGCGCATGGAACACTCATTGTCTCATAAATCCAGACCCATTTTTGTTGTATACATTATCTACAAAAAAAATTACTAATATATGTTATGCCTAACACATAATTCTTAACAACAATAAATTGTTTATAATATTAGTCCATAAAGACACCTAATGATCAAAGTATTAAGCCGTTTCTTTATTAGTGGTATCATTAGCTATCATCAATTAAATCAATAAACCCACTTAAAATCTTTCAGGGGCCAATAATAGTAGCTAGATATAATTTTTGGGAACGTAAGTACATCATCACCATCATCATCATTATTATTATTTTGATTGAAATAGTATATAATTGACTGCTAACAGCACATTATATGTGCACATGGTGTAACGTATTGCTCATAGCTAATATGCCTAACTCCTACAAATCTAAGCAACTACAAAATAGAGTTTATTATTAGTGCTCCAAAACAACTAATGATCAAATCTCTCTCTTTTTTTTTAAGCCTATCATCAACAAAGAAGGATGTCGTGAAATACAGCCAAATAATACAATTTTAATCTTTGAGGGGCCTAAATTGTAGCTGCTTTTTTGTCAATGTTTCGTATATATATATATATATATTTACTTAAAAAATCACCACATATATACATATATCTGTATGTATTCACATGGTATAACGTTACTCATGACGGTAAATCTTAGGAGCTGTAGTAGTTATCATCCGCCCTTAAAATCACCTAATGATCAAATATCTTTCCTTTTTTTTTTTTTTCTCCTAATGCTTATCATTTTCCATTAGTTTATCAGTGAATTAAACTAGATTTCCATGTTAAAAAAAATTTATTCATTGATTAATTAAGCAAAATACTAACAACCTTTGAGAGGACAAACATATTTAGTATATAAATTCGGTTTGGGAACATAAATATAGCTTTTAATTGGTTTCTTTTTTTGATTTTAATAATGATCCAATTTATTTCTGACAACCTATCTATAAAAAGATGGTTTCAAATAACACAATACTATACACAAGGAAGGAACTGAAAATAAAAATAAAAAATAACTGTTTTTGATGCTTTTTTTTTTCCCTTGAATTAATTAAATTGACAAGTTTTACCTCTTAAACTTTTAATTTTAACAAATTATCCTTGAATTTAATAATATATATTATTGAATTCTCTAAAATGATGAATGGAGTTAAAATTTAAAATGAAATACCCTAATATACATGACATGACATGCACGGATTATCATAAGAAGCTTCATAAATAGGTTGATTTTAGATACATAAATGGCTGAATTTTTTTTATTTAAAAAAATGGCATGTATCCATTAAAATATTGATTGATTTATCCGTTCAATTAGTAATAGATAGGTAAAAACACATATTGATATCGACCAAACAATTAAGTAGTCAATCAATCATCGATCATTTTTTTAAAAATAGTCATTTTTCTTATTTAAAAAAACTTAGAACATTCTTTTAAAAATGATTTAAAAAAAGTCACTTACCCATATATAATTTGTGTATTTCGTTTCTATTCAAATTTTAATATGCGTTATTGATCAGGAGTTACCATGCAATACTTTATTTAAATTTAAAAATTAATTTTTGAAAATTAAAAATACACCAAATAACTTGTAAATCGATTTCAAAAATCAAGGGATAGATCTACTAAAAACCAAAAAATAAAACCACCTTTAAAAACAAAGGCAAGGAAAAATGTCAACGTTATCCCCACGTGACTTTGTTGTGTATCAATTTTTCATTTTCTTAATTACACACGTAAGCTCAAGCTTTACCTCATAAAAAACGGAATTTAGTTAGTATCTGTTTTTATTTGTATTCTCATTTTTATTTTTCTAATAATATTATAGCATATATATATAATTAATATAATTTTTAATTAATATAACATAAAATTATATGTGTTATAATAGACATAAAAGAAAATAAAAATATAAAAACACAAATATTGATTCCCAATCAAAACATATATCCCCACGCCCCATTCCAATCCGCACTCGTAGTCAAATCTCTCTTATTCTCTCTCTAGTAGTACCACTCCATGCGGATCTCTCTACACTATGCCTCTCCTCCTCTCCCTCCAAATTCGCATTCTCTAACCAACCAACTGAAAAAAACAAAAACACAAAAAATTAAAAATTAAAAAAAAAAAGAAGGAGAAAAACTCATCAAATTTCAACAAAAATATCATTTCAAAACTTCTCAGCTTCACTCCAATCCTCCATTAATGGCGCCACCACAGATTCTCCCCCACAACCACAACAACAACAACAACGCGATCAGAAAGCCACCGAAGCAGCTCATTTGCTTCTCGTTCGCCGCCTACGCCAAGAGGCTGATCTCCGACCTCCGCTCCTCCGGCGTCCCCGTCTCCGCTGGCCTCTCCGACGTCGAATTTTCCTCCGTCGAGTCCCTCCTCAGCTTCACCTTCCCCCCCGACCTCCGAGCCATTCTCCGCGAAGGCCTCCCCCTCGCCACCGGCTTCCCTGACTGGCGCTCCTCCTCTCCCCAGCACCTCCGCGTCCTTCTCAACCTTCCCCTCCTCACCCTCCTCAAACAAGTCTCTAGCCGTAGCTTCTGGGCCGACTCATGGGGACCCAGGCCCGACGACCTCAACCTCGCCGTCGAATCGGCCAGAAACTCGTTACGAAAATCTCCGATCCTCGTCCCGATCTTCCGGAACTTCTACATTCCGTGCTCTCAAGGCGGCGGCGGTGGTGGAGATTCCGGGAATCCAGTCTTCCGCGTCGACGCCGAGGGCGGCGTTCGGATCGCGAGCTTCGACATTACCGGATTCTTCAAGGACTTAGAGCTGCTGAAATCGAGAGTCGGCAGTGTCACCGGCGCTCCGGTTTGGGCTGCGAAGGCGGCGAAGAGGATCGATTTCTGGACGGAAGCGGCAGAGAGAGGGAAGTTCACGGCGGCGGGTGGTGCGTGGTGGAGCGGGGAGCTGGGCGCGTGCCTAGAGGAGGTTTTCCGGAGGTTGAGGGAGGGAGGGTGGGAGGAGGAGGAGGTGAGGGAGATGCTGATGATGACGAACAAGAAGAAGAAGAAGCACCATAACAGCAAGATTGACGGCTGTAATCTGGTTGATCGGAAGAGGGAGTCGAATAATCCGACGGCGGTGATCGAGCTCGAAGCGGAGGAGGAGGTGGAGGAGAAGAAGGGAGTGACGTGGCATGTTGGGATGCTATCGTTGGTTTTGTTGCGTGCAGGGTGGACCAGGGAGGATGTGGTGTACTCGCTTGATCTTCGTCGGAACGAGAAAGATGTTGTCGTTTCGGAGGGGAAATCACAATCTGGATGGTGCTCTAAGCTAAAGGGTCACCGAGAGACACGAATCAAACGGGTGTGACGCACCTTTGGCAGGTCTCTTGAGGTTTGACTTTGACTTACGTAGAAGGAGGAGTAGGGCCCACATTTTAATGCTTGTGATAAATGTGTCTTCGCCATGTGGTGGCTTCTCTGCTGGCCGTTGGATCTGTTTACTGCCAATTGGTTCACCATTATACTTGATACATATTACATATATATATATATATTATAAATAGGGATTCACATTTTATTAATTGTAAATATCTATTTTGGTGCAATAAAAGGTTATAAAACTTGGTGGGTGATTAGTCCATAAATTTTGGAAACAAAAAATTTTAATTTGTTTAGCATTGTTAAGTAATTTAAGGAGAGTAATGCAAAGTTAGTTAGATATTTATAATTTGAAAAATCTATTTGAATATGGATTTTTGTTTGCCTTAAAAAAATGGTTTTGAAGATTTGTTATGTGGGTAAATTGGTAAAGGCAACCTTATTTGCAAGTGGAAACGACCTTTTAGTGCAGTGGAATATTGCCACTCGATTAGCCATTAGTCCTACAGTGGTGCTTGTATTTAATCAAAGAAATTTACAGTTAAATAATTTATTGAGACAGCTACTTATACCTCCGTTGTGATTAATTGAAATGGTATACTATATTCCTTTATAAAAAAAATGCCATATTATACGTTTTTTTTTTTTTAGGGAATATACTATGTTTTTAGAAATATTATAATTATGGATTTAGATCATATATCCTATTATTTATGTCCATATTCATGTCTTTTTAATAATATCATAACATGTATGCAACAAATTTATTTTATTAATTGATATAATATAATATTATAATAAAATATATAAATTTTTTTAATATATCATAATATTATTAGAGAGATAAAAACTGAATAAAAATAGGTACAGTTGAATCCCATAATTATTCGTTTTCTTTGGTTTCAAGTTAAAAATCTTTCTTTTTGACTAAGCTATAATTTTACGTTAGATAATCTTGGTCAGACGTGTGGTTAAAATGCTTTTTCAAAATTTAAAATTTGGTCAAATTTTGTAAAAATAGAGGTTTTTAATAAGAAATTAGAAACACAGTAGGTCATTTGTGGCATGCTTGAAAAAACACAAGGTAAAATGTGGCGATTTGTTAAAATGAGTTTAGATGTAATGTCCTAAATTTTATGTCTTATTGCATATCTCACTAATAGTATTTGCGACATTATCTAAACTCAAGCATTTAAGCACGTAACAAAAAACTAAATACTAAAAACACTTAAACAAAGTAATTAGTTTTTAAAACAATATATTATAGAACAACCATCAAGAAGACAAGAAACGTAATAGCATGTTCTGAATTCTGATAGAATATACAAGAGATTTTTATTTACTTATCCCATAATTATTATTTGATTTATATTTAGAAGTGTTTTCTATAAAGTATCCCAATCTCCATTCTCCATGTTATACCGTTTCAAAAAGTGAAATGAGGATTGAAACTTCAAAATTGAAATAATTTTGTTGATTTAAATCAATCGCAAGGCAGGTTAGCTCTTCATCAAAATTTTCAAATGTGATAAAGAATTTCGAGTATTTGAAAATTAATGTCCCTTTTTTTAGTGAATTAATTGTCCTTTTTAATTGTAGCTAGGCGGTAAAAATGGAAAAGAGATAAAGAGGTAGTTGCCTTTATCTAGAATGGACAATTGTCATCAAAGAATTCAATACATTGTCATTGTGGACGAACGTAATTGTTCTCCTATTTTTACCTCCTATTTTTTTTCATAAAGAGAAAATGGAAGCCGCTTCAATTGACTGCAATCTTCAAAACATCATTACATCTAAC
This sequence comes from Antiaris toxicaria, assembly GCA_035233585.1. Taxonomy (NCBI): domain Eukaryota; kingdom Viridiplantae; phylum Streptophyta; class Magnoliopsida; order Rosales; family Moraceae; genus Antiaris; species Antiaris toxicaria. Next base: position 29,621,763 of record CP141157.1, read on the forward strand.
GTAATATCCAAAATTGCTCTTATTTTCATAGCCTTACTTAGAATTAATGTCTTAAATTGAAAATACTTAGAATACATGTCTTACTTTTTTTTTTCCCTCTTTGACCATGTAATTTCGACCGAGTATTAACTACATACCGAATTCCTAATATTGGTGAAGAAATGTACCAACTTGTTATTCTAGAACTATATAAATTAGGGGTAGATAAATACAAATTGGTAAACTATTTCATTGTCACCTTATTTTTTGGTTGTCCAAATTCTAAGTATGTACACGACGAGATTAATTACGATGAAATTAAGATTTGTGAAGGATTGAACTTTCATTTTAAAATGTCACTCTATTAAAAAGAATGATTAAATATCTTTATTTGTTGTTGATATATTTTTAAAATAAGGGATATGAGTTTCTTTTTATATGTGAAATTTCTAGTGAAGTGATGATACACAATCACGTTCTCAATTTCGTGGGCTCAATTTGTTTCTGAAAAGCAGCTAACAAACAAAGCATCTCACAAAAAAGAGAGAAAACACCCCCCAAGTTGGGTCAGCGTTAAGGGGCTTCAACTTGTATGAAGAGGACACCGACAAAGATGTGGAGAGCAATGGAGTTGTCAAGAAAACAAAAACTGTCTACAAAGCAACTTAGCAAAGCCTCAAAAGATAAGTGGCATGCAGATTTTGGGGTCCAAAGGCCTATGTGATTCTTTAGGCCATTGTGTCAACCTCAATAATTGGTCTTATTTGGTTTTTGGGTCGGCGTCAAACAAGGACGTCGGAACCCATGTGGTGCCCAAAAGTCATACAAACTGACCCTAAGATGTTGTAGTAAATATATATGTATACACATATATACACATTTGGCTTGGCTCATCTCTGGCTCGGCCATTAATGTCTTTATCAATCCACTTCATGCCCATATTTGAGAAACACTACTTGTTTCAAGCTTCTATGTTTGTTTCTGTTTGGGACTTCTGTGTTTTCTCAAAGCCCGGAATATTATATTCCATGGGCACGCCATGGCTGAGTTTTCTAAAGTTGTTCCCTATAAGAGTTTGAGTTGCTGTCCTTTGTTTTGTTTTGTTTCCTTACCTTCATAAATTCCTTTGCCTTCTAAGGATTTTTTTTTTCCCTTCATTAATGCCATCTCGTCTCTTATATCTATCGTCTATAGAAGAAAATGTGAGTTTACAAATAAAACATAAAAGGCTAATCCAATTTTATTTGAAGAATAGATAAAGTTTCATACAAATCATCTTAGTCTAATGTCATATAGTATTAATCGGACAAGGCTTTTTATAGGAAAGTTTTCAAGTATTGAATCTAAAAACGTCCTGAAAATAAAATAATGAAAGACAACTATGCCCTACACTAATGTACTTTGGTCTCTTTGTTCAGGCTAAGTTTAGTGTCCAAAACTATCACAGACAAAGCCAAACACAATATTACATTGTGTCCTTTTAGTGCGATATAGCTCTCTAATACGTATAGCAAATCCAAATGTACCTTAAAATAAAAAGGTTTCAAATCTTCAACACATTATTATCATTTTTTAATAATCCTTAACACATTTTTACCAATGCAACGGGAAAATAGCTTTATAGTTATGATTTTTTATAGCAAAAAAAGAATACTTTTGTGCAAATTATGGTTATCGTTAGCCCTAAAAAAGAGTTTGCAGCTCATGAAGTTCAATAAATGATTCTAAAAAATTGGATTAAAAAAATATGAAGGGCCCTAAATGTTCTTATCTCTCTTTTAAAAAAAAAATCAATTTATTGAAAATTGTACTAAGTCTAGTCCCTCAACTAAAATTAGCCCATCTGTTAATAAATGGACGGAAAATGTTAAATATGGTTAGTTTAATTATTTTAAAAACTGATATTAATTGCTTCCCTTAAAAAAAAAAAGAGCAAATATTAATTGCTCTCAAACTTGGTTGGTACCACTTGTTCGTAAATAACTACACTTTTTCTCCAATACAGATGCGAAATGACCAATGGCTACGGTAGTTTTCCCTCCATAACCATGACAAAGTCATTCAAATGCAAGACTATGAACAATAAACAAAATTAGAAGTCCTAAATTTTGTTTTATTGTAAGATTTGATTTTAATTTATTTATTAATTTACTCAATTAATTAATTATTGAAAGTAAGTAAATAAAAAAGACAAACAATTTTTACAAGATTCAGTTTTTCTACTTTTGGGGTCACGTCCAGATGATAAATTCTTCACTAATTATAAAATAATTATAAGCACTAATAGTTTCATATAATCTGAAGACTCACTCTCTGTTGTTGTTATTTGTCGTCTTGAAATCTAGTTAATGAGCTCATTCAGTAAAATCCCCTTACTAGCATATATTAAACTTCCTTCAACTATTTTTATCTCCTCCTGAAGATATCAAATCTCTCTCTCGAAAGACAAAACACGTAACAGCTTCAATAGTCTCAAAGTATGCTCGAATAATTCTATGCTTTATAAAATTTCCAATCACGTTTTTGAGACTTAAAATAGCAGCAGCCAAAAATCCAAGTGAATCTCATATTTCCAAGATATTCAAATTGTTTCATATTCTATTGCGACACACCATGAAACATTTTGAAATTTAAATCTTTCAATTTATCCACTTAAGCCAAAATCGTGCTTTTTTAATTTCATATATTTTTTTCACATCAAATCTTTTGCATATATGCCTTAACATTCAAAAATACATGATCTTTGATTTAGAATATTAAATAATAATTCTAAATTAAATAGGACTTAAATCCTATTTAAACTAGGATTTCTTTTAATATCAAATCCCAAATTTATCTTCGAAATATCTAATCACAAAACTTCTTAATTAGATACTCTTTGTCACGTCAACGTTCCTAGTTAGCACCTACCACATTAGCTAGTCCTTAATTCGAAAACACAACTTGCTTAAACAGACTCATACTGTAACAAATTATACAACACAGAACTTAAAAATAGTTTAAAAAATTATCTAACTAATAAATATTATTTTTAATTTTTCCTAAAAATAGTTACCATAAATGCCAACAATTTAAAAAACTAACAATCTTCCTTTTTGGCATATATTGGTTCAAAACAACTATAATTCCAGAATAAAACCAAAATAAACATAATTGTTCCAAAATGATCAAAATACACAAAAACCAAAAAATAAACTAAAACTAAAAAATCGCTCCCCTTAAATTCTGAATCTACAATAATTTCTTCCCCTTTTTGACAAAATAAATGCCGAAGTCTTCAAAAGCTAGTGCTAGCCTCACTATCCAATTTTGCTAATTCTTGCTCTAGACTTGCAAGAACATTGGAAAGCTTTTTACGTCTTTTTGTAAGCTCTTATTTCTGCTTGTTTATGAGTTCCAATTTTGACTTGATGAAGTTGATCATCTTTAGCTTTCTAGGATAAAAGACAAATGTGACTTTTGGAACTACAACACCCTCTTCATCTTTTTTTTCAACTTCATCAACTGAACTTGCATTGTTAACCTGACCATCTTGAACATGATGACCAGTAGAAAGCTTATTAGATACTCACAATTCAGATTAAGGCTTTACAAGCCTTTCATTTGCCATTTTGATCTCCTTTTGAGTAGTTAGAACTTTATAAATTAGAGATAGGAGGGGTAAGTCTAAATGTACAATTTTCTTCCCAGCTTGCTTTGTAATCTCCTAAAAAATATGCTTACCCATGTTGAAATCCAAATTCAGTTCCAACCACATATAAAATTACAGCAAGGTCCTTTGACCACATATAAAATTATAGCATGTTCACTTGGAAGCCAATTTGCCAAAGCAATCTTATGAAGCAATAAGTATGTCATCGAAAGCTCAGAGGGAGAGAACTTCTTATTTTCAGGCCACTTAGGAATAGCACCATTCATTAAATTTTCTACCAAAACATCCACCTCAAAATTTTGGTCTAGCTCACGTGCCTTTGTAGACCCAACCTCTTGATAGCCATAATACTTGTTAATCAGAGCAGGAGAAAAATCAAACACATGACCACGAACATATGCTTTCAAATATTTTGGAGAAGAAGTACTCAAAACCTCGAAGGTTATATTAACATAAACTCATGAACTGTAGATTCCACAAATGGTTTTGCTCTAAACACGGTACCAATCAAATCGCTATTACTTAGAATCAGCATAACTCAAACCTTCTTATGTGTATCTCAATTTATATGTATCTTATTAACATCACTGTAAATCTTTTTAAGTAGCTTGTTTACCTGAATATTTCATCCTCTTCTTTTCATCTGACTTAATTGTACTTTCCCCCTTAGTCTATTTCTTCTTGTCTGACTTCTTTGAACTCTCCCTATGACTGAGTCTCTGATCTTGTCTTTCATTTGATTGGAGTTGCAATTAGAGTGGCTTCCTCTTCTTGAGGAAGTGCTTCTACTATAGGTTTAAACAACAGATCTAGTTCATCCTTGTTAGCCTTGAGTTGCTTGGATGTTAATGGACCTAAATCATGCTCAGTTTAAAGGGACTCAAATGAATGTCGAAACCAAGTTAGAAATCCCTTGACAGAGGCTGACCTATGCAAATCCATAGTGTGAGATGAATTCTTCCATGTTTCACTATCAGTAGCACCATTTAGAATTGTGTCACCAAAGAGATGACCTTGAAATGGCTCCGTTGTAACATATGGTTGCTCAAGAAACTCTATTGATGGTGGATGAAGTGTCAGAGCCCTAAGAAATGTCAAATCAATCGATAGTGGAGAAATTTCTCTTTTCAGGACAAATGAAAGAGAAATTGAGGGCACAAATTCAAAAGTTTACCCTATTTTATGGTCATAGACCAACAATCTCCATGGGGAAAAGGACTAAGAAAGGTATGGGCTCTTCGATGTTTGGAGATAAACCTCGATTTTTCTTCCTCAGAATTGATTTCTTGGGTTTCATCATCGATGGTGTTTGTTGCTTCGGAGATTGTTCCAACGTCAGTGTCGTTGTAGTATAGCCTGTGCAAGTTCGAACCATCTTGTTATAACTTGCAAATTTTATGCACGAACACAAAAAGGAAATACGAAATCCAAATATTTTAAGAGCCTCTGATTTAAGAATTAGGGTTTTAGCTTGGAAAATAAAACAAAGAAGAAAAGAAAAAAAAAACTTACATTTTTGCGTAAAAACAGAAAAATAAAGGGAAAAAATCAACAAAAATAGCGAGACATGCAACATAACACTTTCCCAATTTTGAAATATCAAAATGATATGTAGCATGCCTCATTAAAATAATTTGTTTAAACAAAATTCTAGTTGTTACAAAAAATATTACAATATACTTTATAAAATTACAAACATCAAACTCAGCTTTCAACACAACAAAGCACATTTTTTTAATTAAAATGAAAAACAATTCTGTATGTAACATACACAAATACTAAAGGATTTCGCATATGTTATAACATATGAAAATATCAAATGATTATGTTATTGTAGAATTTCAACTCAACTATTAAATCAACATTACCTCGGTTCCTTATGTGTGCGTATGAATAAGCTTTTACACCCAATCGTTCACCACATGGATAAGTTTATGTAATCTAGTGAGTATCAATCAATCTCGAGATTGTGTAATAAAAGTACTCCCTAGGCTTGCTTTGCTTCCACTCTCCATTAATGCCGGCCGCATATCATTTAAGATCATTAGAACTTTTTCGATATATGATGTAGGTTATGGTTAAGGTAGAATACATGACATCAATAAAGCTTATATCACCCATAGATACACTAAATTGCTCTTTGAATTTTGAAGTTCACACTTTTTCCCAACTTTGAATTCAACTTTTACTTGTTAAACCCTTTTTTTCATTTTTTTCAATTCGACATCCTAAGCCTTTTTTTTTTAGACGAGGGATGCATTAAAGCCCTATTTTGAAACTTTTTCACATTTTCACCATTTCACCTTCAAAATATCATATCTTTGAACATTGTAATCTAAGAAAGATCAACTATGATGACGGGTGATGGTCAAGATCAACTAGATTAAGTATGGGTGACAAAGAAAGGCTAAGTATTAGGCTTAAAGAGGTAAACTAGGGATAAAAGAGTATAAGTTGGCTAGAAAGGCTCAAACGGGCCAAAGATGGCCTAAATCATATCCTAAATTCTATGTAACCTAGGATTTCACCCCGAGTGACAAACAAAAACAAGTTCTTGAATTCTATAAGATTATAGGACTAAAATAAGTTCACATAAACCTTCTCTAAACATGTAAGACGATCAAGAGATCAAGACAATATGCAAAATAAGGAAAAAAAACCATAACAATATCAAATCAATAGGAAAGTCAACCATACATAAGAACAAAAACTTCATCAATTTCTAATGCTATAATTAAATCAATCCAATGCAATTATGAAGCCTAAACATGCAACCTAATTGCATACACACATATATATTTTTAAATTAATATAAGGAAAACTAAATGCAATCCTAGTATATAATGCAATGGCAAAAACAAGAAAACAAACACTTACATTATGCAAATTCTGAAGGATTTTCTTAATGACATAAAACATGTTGAATCAAGAGCTTTAGTAAAGATATTTGCAAGTTGTTTTTCTGTTACAACATGCTCTAAAACAACAATTTTATTTTCAACTAACTCTCTAATGAAGTGATGCCTAATGTCAATGTGCCTAGTCTTAGAGTGTTGAACAAGATTTTTAAAAATATTTATAGCACTACTATTATCACAATAAACAACCAAATATCCTATAAAATACCGTAGTTCTCAAGCATTTGCTTCATCTAAAGCAATTGAGTACAATAGCTAGTTGACAAGAAAATTGAATTCTACTTCTTACTGTACCATGAGCCAAGATTGTTTTCAAGATAGAAGTAACTTTTAAGAGTGCTTTTTTGGTCACTATATTACCTTACCAATCAAGCATCACCAAAACCTACAAAACTTGAATTAGTATCATTAGTGTACCAAATACCATGATCAACTGTCCCACTCATATATACTACAACTAAGTGTGACTCCTTAGAATTAGCTTGATACTTAGCATAAATACCAACTCTAAACCATATATTAGGACTACTAGCAGTTAGGTAAAGAAAGCTCTTTAATCATGCTCTTATAAAGGTTAGGGTATACTGATACTTCACTTTTATCCTTAGTTAATTAAAATTTAGATCCCATGGGAGTACTTATGTGTTTAGTGTTTTCCAACCCAAATTTCTTTATAAGTTTTTGGCGTATTTATTTTGTGAGATGAAAATCCCATCCTCAAGTTATTTAACTTGTAACCCTAAAAAATAATTTAATTTTCCAAACATGGTCATCTTAAACTCCTTATTCATTTGATCAATAAACTCTTCTATATTAGATTTAGAGGTAAATCTAAACACTATATTATTAATATAAATTTGTGTAATTATGATACCAGATTTGAATGTCCTAATGAATAGGGTTATATCTACTCCCCCTCTCTTATAGTCTTTCTCTAGTAGAAACTTTGTTAACGTCTAATACTAAGCCTTAGGAACTTGTTTTTACCTATACAATGCATTTTTCAATTTGTAGACATGATCTGGATGATGCAAATTCTCATCCCTTTAGGTTGCTTAACATATACTTCTTTATTTAGAATACCATTCAAAAAAGCACTCTTAACATCCATTTAATATGATTTAAAAACTAGTAAACAAGTCACACCCAAAAGCAGTCTACTTGATTTAAGCCTAGTTACAAGTGCAAAGGTCTCATTAAAATCAACGTCTTCCACTTAAGTGTATGATGTGAAGCTTATCAAGAATAACGAGACCGATCACAATAAGAAACTCAAGAACATTATACAATCAAGGTCCTTTCATTCTAAATCTGATTGTAGAACGTTCTTGGGTTCCTTATTGTGATGGGTCTCATTATTCTTGATGAGGTTTACATCATTTGGTATCAAAGCAAGGCTCTAAGTCAGGTTTGCCTGTCTTTGTTCTTGTTTTTAAGTCAAAATTCATGGGTCTTATTTTTAGGGCTAGTTTTGGATGAATTTTTTTATGGTTTCCTTATTCTAATTGTTTCAAATACTAGTTGTTAATTTCTAGTTTGTGATAATTCCAAAAAAAAAGAAAACTCAAAAAAGATTCAAAGAAGAGAAAGAAGAAAACAGGAGGAACAAAAAAAAAAAAAACCAGAGAGGATTCGAAAAAGAAGAAGAAAACAAAAGGATCCAAAATAAAAAATAAAAAAAATTTGGATTCAAAAAAACAAAACAAAACAAAAAAAACATTGATTCTGTGATAACCGAGAAATCTATACTCTCGGAAAATTTTGTACAAAATATGTAAATAAATGTACATTTATAGTGAGACATGTTACAGAATACAGAGCAGAGTAAAATTTTGATTAATTGAGTTTTAATCAAAATTTGATGATGAATTAATGAATATAGTTTAAAAGCTAAGCATTAATTCAAATTAAGATGTTTTAAAATTTAATAGAAATGTATGTGGAAAATACATATTAAGAGATCAATGGCACACAAGTAAGCCACATTGATCAATGGCTAAGAGTAGCCAAACAAGCCCTTGCAAATTTCAAAAAAAAAAAAATAAAGAAAATGTGAGGGAGGAGGAGAAGCACGTGGAGGGCTTAAGTTAATTCAAGTGAATTAATTCACTTGGTTCAACAGTAAAGAGAAGCAGCAGAGAGAGAGAAAGAAAGAGAAAGAAAGAAAAAGAAAGAGAAAGACAAAGAGAAAGAGAGAAAGAGAGGAACCGAGAAAGAAAGAGAGAAGAAAGGGAAATCCAAAGAAAGTTCAGATTTTTCTCTTCTTCCAGCAGTAGATTAGTTGAGATTCAGTCAAGGATCAGCAGCAAGAAAATCTCAAGATTTAAAGCAAGGTAAACTCTCGTTTTCTCACGTTTTCTTGGGGGAAAATCTGGTGTTTCGAGTGGAAAAAAGAGAATGTGAGTGAATCGTGTTGAGATTTTCGGTTAAAATCGAAACATGGTTCGAGTCTATATGTTTTCAAACACAAATCCATGAGTTGATGGTTTAGAAAATCAAGTTTAATGAGTTTTCGTCAAGAAAGTTCTGAGTTTTTTCAAAAGTTGAGAAGAGATGTTCATAAGCAAAATGTGAGATTTTGCTTATGAAATCATAGATTTGTGATAGTAGAAATGTAGTCAATACCTTGAAACGATCTTATAGAGATAGATTTTGAGTGTAAGAAGTAGAACAAAGGCCATAAAAGCCTTAGAAAATCAGATTAGAGCAGTTCAGACCCAGAATCTTGATTCTGGTATGAACACGGGCGTGTACAAGGGCGTGTTTAGAACACAGCCCCGAACATGCCCACATGCACGACCGTGTTACAAGAAAATTCAGACTCGAGAGGTACACGGCCAAGAACACGACCGTGTATGGCAGACCATGTAAGACAGTAGGAAAACACGGCCAAAAACACGGCCGTGTAAGTAACCGTGTAAGAGTCCAGAGGAGTACACGACCAGTAACACGGCCGTATATCTACCCGTGTAAGTATACACGGCCATGTTCCACGAAATACATGGCCAGGCACGTAAGTTGAGAGAGGTACACGGCCAGAGCACGCCCATGTAGGAGAGCGTGTCCGAAGCCAAAGAGTAAAAAAAAAAAAGAGTCTGGAAATGTAAAATTTCATGTTTTGCCATGTTTTCAGTATAACATGAATATTGGAAATAATCAGTGATTATTTCTTTTATAGGAGTTCAAGTCAGAGACCCCGAATCAGCAGTCCCAGAGCAGCAGAGGCTCACGTTAGCCGACTTTCTGTAAGTTCAAGTATTGTCCTGACTGCAACGTGGGCAATCTTGTTATGTTTAAGATATTATGTATATTGTTTGACGTGTATGTTAGACATTAACTGTCTACATCACGATATTCATGTCAGTCACATGTCAGTTCATGTCATGGATGTAGAGTTTTATGTTTCAGTACACATGTCAGACAGGTGTCAGGTACACGAAAAACAGGTAGGTGCACAAGGCACCTTAGTGTATTAATACAACCCATACCCCAATAAATCATGTAACAGGTTCCTACTGTGGGGGCAATCAGTATGCTACCCAGTTAAAATACCAGCAAGATAGTAATTAAACCAGTTATTGGTGTATCGGCCTCTCGACCCTCGGGGAGGTTTTCATGTTTAGCTTCAGTTAAGACTGAGGAGGTCAGCACTAAAGTACCGCTCCCAGTTGTGCTAATATGTCGGTACGACTAATCAGGGGCCCAAAACCAGAACTTAATAACAGATAATGTCCTAAGACTAATCTTTCAGCTACGAGCATGTTTTATAGGTGTATCGGCCTCTCGACCCTCGGGGAGGTTTTCATGTTTAGCTTCAGTTAAGACTGAGGAGGTCAGCACTAAAGTACCGCTCCCAGTTGTGCTAATATGTCGGTACGACTAATCAGGGGCCCAAAACCAGAACTTAATAACAGATAATGTCCTAAGACTAATCTTTCAGCCACGAGCATGTTTTATAGAGTTCAGTTTCATGCATGAGCACAGCAGTACAGCATATCATGTTTCATGTTTTTATGTTTGAACTTATTGAGCTCATAGCTCATCAGTTTGTTCACATGTTGCAGGTAATAGACCTGTTCACCAGTAGTATACGGTGGACGACGAACAGGGTAGATGTATGCCGGGGAGGATTGGGCGAGGGATTGTGGTCACCTTAAATCTTCTGCTGTATAGTTTTGAAAAACTTTAAACATGTAGTTTCAAGAACAAGTTTTCAAGTTAAGATTATGTGATAGGGGAATCATGATTCATGTGCTTGTTATTTTGTTAACATGATTTTCTTATCATATTTTCGAACAGTTTATGATTTTAAAAAAAAAATTTATTCCGCAAATTAGCAAGCAGCTTTCAAGTTCAGCATGATTGCCGGCGACCCTAAAGGCCTACATACTATTGCGGTTAACTACAGAGTTGACTGTAATAGCACTGTAGAGCCTCCACAGTAGGGCGGGCCGCCACAGATTCATCATCAAGAAAGATTCAATTTTGTGAAATTGTTTTTTTGCTATCAATTCATGTACTTATTATTTCTTTGTGGGATCTTAGTGAATTGTTACTGAAAATTTTGATTATTGTTTGTTAAATTTAAAAAATACCGAAGAGAAACAATGAGTGAAAAAATGCAAGAATGTTAAGCATATTAGAGGGTAAAAACCAATTAAGTGGCAAATACGAGAGCGAGTGAATTTTCCTTTTTTGAGTGAAACACATGAGGGAGTGCTTGTAAGGTCTCTAACTTTATTTTGCAGACTCTAAATATATCTCACAATAAAGAAGAAAACTTAATCGAAGAGGCACAACAACCAACCATTTCGAACATACAAGTACAGCTGTTGATGGGGGAGATAGGACAAATGTTGAGGGCTAAATTAAGACAAGTGCATAAATGGTTAGACCGAATAAAGAATATACGTTTGAAGTAGCCATAAAACATTCTTAATGTGCATAGGAGGGAGAGAATTCAGTTTTTATTTAGAAATTGAGAGTGTTATTTCTCTTTGATTCTTCAAAGAATTATTCAAACTTATTAGAATTTTTCGTGACGTTCAATACCGACTTATTAATCAACCCTTCCATAGTTAATTATGACGTCTTCATCATACTAAGATTCTTACATTTATATAGGTAACGGGTCGACGTCTTTCCATCTTAAATCTGATTATAGAACTTTCTTGGGTTCCTTATTATGATAGGTCTTGTTATTCTTGGCAAGGTTTGGTTTAATGTACCCTTAAGCAACTAACCTAGCCTTATTCCTAGTGATGTTTCTAAACTCATCAATTTTATTTTTGAAAATTTACTTGGTTCCTATCACATTATAATTTTTAGGCCTAGAAACTAAGGTCCACATATCATTCCTCATAAACTACTCTAAATCTTCTTATATGGCTCTAATTTAATATTTATCTAATAAAGTTTCTTTAATATTCTTGGGTTCAGATTGAGAAGTGTAGCAAACAAACCTAAACATTTTATGATAGTTGACTCTTTGTTTATCCTTTGTGTGTCTACCCTTATTAAGTCCCTTAATAACCATTTCTATAGCATGGCTCTTCTATATGCTAGATGATGGCTCTCTTGTAATTGTACCAGTCAATTTCCTTATGGAACTTTGTGGTGTTTCAGGTTCTATCGCAGGGTGTGTTGTATCATTAGTTGATGTTTCAACTTTTGTTGCAATATCACTTGATGTTTCAGGTTGTGTCGCCCCTTTGTTTGAACCATTTTGGTTAGGTGTCAATGTAGTGGCCTTAGGACCTGTATCTTGAGATTCTTATACTTCAGCTTCATCAGTAAAGTTGAGAATTTCTTTCTTCTTGGAGAATTCTGCAAAATCCTTGAAATCATCAAATACTACATTAGCGGATCCCATAATAGCTTGTGTTCTTATATTATAAACTTAATATGCCTGACTATTTGTTGAATATCCTAGAAAGAAACCTTCGTCACTCTTGGCATCAAACTTGCTTAAATGTTCACGATCATTCAAGATATAGCACACACAACCAAAAAAGTGAAAATAACTAAGGTCAGGTTTCGTACCTTTCCAAATTTCATAAGATGTTTTAGTTGTAACTAATCTCAAGTAAACACGATTAATTATGTAGCAAGCTATATTAATAACCTCGGCTCAAAGTCTGAAGGCAAGTTTATTGGAGTTCAACATAATGTGAGCCATTTCTTAGAGTTCAACATAGTGTGAGCCATTTCTTAGAGAGTCATACTCTTCCTTTCCACAACACCGTTTTGTTGTGGTGTCTTCAGTGTACAAAATTCATGGGCTATATCGTGCTCATCACAAAAGTTAATAAAAATAGCATTCTCAAATTCTCCACCATGATCACTCCTAATTCTTTCTATTTCGCTAATATTGTAATCCTTTTCAATTTTCAATTTTATGCACAACTCTTTAAAAACATCAAATGTGTCAGATTTTTCTCTAATGAAACTAACCTATGTAAATCTTGAGAAATTATCTACATACACGAAAACATATATTTTTCCAGCGATACTTTCAACTTACATAGCTCCTATAACGTCTATATAAAGTAGCTTAAGAATGTATATTGTAGTTGTATGTTGCAACACCTTGTGCAACATCTTCACCTATTTGCCAATTTGATGAGGTCAACAAATTTTGAGCTCTCTTTTTCTAAGCTTATGAACCCCACAAACCGTATTTGTATTCACAATCCTTGTTAAATTTTTATAATTCAAGTGACCAAGTTTTCAATACCAAACATCAATGTCACTAATAGTGATTTTGTGACATGTGAATGGATGATGTAACATGTAACAATTATTTTAATGACCTAGAGCCTGTCGAAACACTATTATTTGCTTTATCAAAAGCAAGACATTTATTCTTAGTAAAATTCACAAATAAATCTTGGCCACAAAATTGGCTTATGCTAATCATCTTTGCTTTGAATTCTTCCACAAGAAGCACATTCTTGAGTCTTCGTAGACCTTTAACATTAAGTGTCTCTTTGCTAAAGATGCACCCTTTAATTCCATCACCATATATGACATGACTAAGATTACACTCTTGATAATCCTTTAGGAATGCCTTGTAACCTGTCATGTGCATGAAATAGCCACTGTCAAAGTACCAAGGTCATATTTCCTAATCCAAATTTAATGAAGTACATGTAGAATAACTCCTAAGATCAGATTTCCTAACCCAAATTTTCCTAGGAAAATTATTTTTTAAAGTCTTATGTTTAGATGTCTTTTTCAAATATGCAGAATATGGTGGGTTAATAACTATACCTTTCTTTAAAGTACTTTGATACTTATAACACTTAGGTCTGATATATCCATGAAAGCCATAGCAATGACAAGTGGGAATAAACCTTTTTGACTTACACCTAGGAGGTACATGTTTAGATTTTTTACCTAGATGAGGACTTAGATTTAGAAGAGATGATTGGTTCACGAACACAATCTTTGATGTGGAGGCTTCACCCGTGTAACCTAATCCATGGTGATCACCACATGATTTTTTAATAGATAAGATGTGATCCAATTTTGCGGAACTAGAATTGAGCATCTTCAAGAATTTCTGTGTTTCTTTCGATTAAGTACAAGTTTCTTGAAGCTTTTTATTCTTTTCAGTGACTTAAGATTCAGGGATGCTCATAGTCTGCTTTAAAGTATCTTTTTCCTTAACGAAGTCACTCTGTCTTTTAACTTCTTATTCAGTTTGCACAACTAGATCCACTTGAAGTATATCTTCTCATATACCTTCTCAATTTTATTATCACTGAGTTCTTCATCACCATCGCTGCATTCAGAGTCAGAATAGCATAGACTATCAATTTTAATTAACTTTTCATTTGGTGTTCTAAGAGGTGTTGCAACACTACCCGATGTCTCAGAGTATGTCGTAACAAAGGTCAAAACATTGAAATTCAAGAAATCCATGGGACCTTTTCTTGTGAAAACATTAAGTGCAGCATGATTTCTAATATGATCATCATTCTCCTCTTGACTTAGATCGACTCTTTATCACTCTAAGTAATTTTCAGTGATTTTCCTTTTTTCTTCAGTGTGTTAGCACATTTAGATTAGATATAACCAAACCCCTCACATTCACGACATTAAACTCTTTTTCCTTTATTTTTTTGATTAAATACCTTAGTTCGATCTTTTCTTTCTTAGGAACAAATTTAAGAGAATTTTGTCCTTTATCCTGCTTTTTCATCTTTCTTTACATCTTGTCGAAATTCTTAATAAGCAATGCAAGAGATTTTTTCAGTTCAGCCTCATTGTCATTAATATCATTTTCATAACTCGACCCTTATATATCAGCCTATAGAGCTAAACTTTTATCTTTCTTATTTTGCTTTAACTTCATCTCAAAAATTTGTAAAAACCCCATAAGTTCATCCAATCTCATAATACTTACATCTCTGGCTTCCTTAAATGCAATGACCTTGTAGGCAAATTGCTCTAGTAAGGATCTCGATGTTTTCCTAAACAATTTTGTTTTAGAGTATTTCTTACCTAAAACAAAGGCTTCGTTAGCGATATCACACAGTTTTGCACTGAATTCCACTATGGTCTTACTCTCCAATATCCTAAGATTTTCAAATCGGGTTGCTAGAATTTGAAACTTAAACATCTTTACAGTAGTGGCACCTTCATAGGCTGTCTTAAGTATGGTCCAAGCATCTTCTGCAATTTCACAAGTAGAAATTTGCTTGAACAGATCTATGTCCACATTATTAAAATTATGTTCAAGGCCTTTGAGTTATTATTAACCAATCTGTCCTCTTCACTACATCATGTTTCTTCAAGTTTAAGAATTGTCTCGCCCTTATCATCTTTAGTAGTAAGGTGCGTCCATCCAGTTAACACGGTACTCTAAGCCTTTTCATCCAATGCCTTAATGAATGCCTTCTACTAGCTTTTCAATAGGGATAGTTGCTTCTATGTAGCAAAGGTGGGTGTGAAACAAATCCTCCACATAAAAGATCTATGCCTGTAAAATTGATTAAATCCCAAAATCTAACCTAGAAAGCACGTTAGTAACTCGTTTAGATACCAATTGTAAGATCTAATTTAGTTTATTTACCAAGTTTAATTAATTTATCCAATTAATTAATTACCGAAAGCAAGTGAGTAAAGGAGAGAAGTAATTTTTACAAGGTTTGGTTTTCTAACTCCTTGGGGCCATACCTAGATGGTGAACTCTTCACTAACTATAAAATAATTATAAGCAGTAATAGTCTTATATAATTTGAAGACTCCATCTTCGTTGTTACCGCTAGTCATCTTAAAACCCAGTTAATGAACTTATTCAGCAAGATCCCCTTGCTACCATATGTTGAGCTCTTTTCAACTAAATTTTCTCTTCCTAAAAATGTCAAATCTCTTTCTCGAAAGACAAAACACGTAACGGTTTCAATAATCTTAAAATATGCTCAACTAATTCTGTGCTTCGTAAATTTTCCAATCATGTTTTTGAGACATAAATAAGTACCAGTCAAAAATCCAATTGAATCTCGGATTTAGAATATATTCAAAATTCAAATTGTTCCACATTCTGATGTGACACACCATGAAACATTTTATTTTTCAAATATTTCATATTTTCCTATTTAAGCCAAAATCATTCTGCTTTAATTCCATATATTTTTCCACATTAAATCTTCTGCATATATGTCTCAACATTCAAAAATATGTGATCTTTGATTTGTGATATTAAATAGTAATCTTAATTCAAATAAGACTTAAAATCCTACTTAAACTAGGATTTCTTTTAATTTCAAATCCCAAATTTATGTCCGAATTAACCAGTCACAAATATTTTTGATTAGATACTGTTTTCCACATCAGCATTCCTAATCAACACTTGTTACATTAACTAGTCCTTACTTCTAAAATGTAACCTGCCTTAACAGACTTATGTTATAACAAATTATACAATACAAAACTTAAAAATTGTCTAAAAAATTATCTAGCTAATAGATATTGTTTTTGGTTTTTCCTAAACATAGTTGACATAAAATGCCAATAATTAAAAAAACATAACTGTTTTATAGTTCCAAAACAATATTAATTTCGTAAGTTACTATATGTTATCAAAATTTGTAGATGGATTGGTGCTTTTGGGTAGTTATGAAGGTGGGTGATTCCTCCAATTTGATAAGTTCATTGGTAGGTATGTCTCAAGCATCATTAAAAGCATCATTAGACCATAAGTGTGCCTTTTGCATGCTTATTGTAGCAATCCTCTATTATCCTTTCACTCAAAAACAGAGCCAACCTACTTTAAGGAGAGTTTTCAGTGCAAAAAAAAAAAAAATTTAATTAAGCAACATTTATAGGGATTTTTTTTTTAATTATTTCACATTCCTTTTCTTAATCTTTTTCTCTAACCTTCTCTATCTCGTGTTGTCCCTACACCACACTTATGTGCCTAGCCCTTTTCTATTTAGTTCTCAGTGTTTCTAGATATCTCCCTTGTATGGGACCATCGAAGGAGATCTCAATGCAACAAGATCTATGGTCTTCTCAACTTAATAAGGATTAAGTTTGTTAGAAAACCATTAGTTAGAACTCATCCTTACAAAATCGAGTTACAAGATAAGAGGGCCTAAGGTTTTGTAAATCCACTAATTATCTTTATTATCATTCCATAGGGGACTTCTAGTATCTAGTATTCCACCACGCTTTGCAACCACCATTCACGGCTGCACATCTCCCAGCTAGGAGACTTTGTAGATCTTGCCTTCTACCATGTTGTCTCATCCATAGCGACCATCACATAATTGTTGCCCGTACTATGTCTAATTTCATACTTGACATGGTGGTTTGTTACAGGCCATTATTTTTAGGTCAAATCAATGACAATGCACATTATCAACATTAAACTGGTAATAGCCATTTCTTCTTTAGTGGCTTCACTTAACAATCAAAATTCGATACATTAACAACTTTGCTTATGTATCTTAATTCAGACTATACTGTAACTTCAACTTTAATCCACAGTATAATAGACTAACATTGAATTAATTATTAGAAACTCATTAGGTAGAACTCACCCTTGAATAACCAATTTCTAAGTTCAAGAAACACAAAGTCTTATAAAACTACTAATTATCTTATAGTCATTGTATGTAGGATATTTCACATCTAACAAAGGCCATGCATGGTGCGTTGGATCATCATTGTTGTTAGAAGATCTTGTCACTATAAAGTCCACTATGAAACCCACTGTGTTGAGAGGCCATCTAAAGAGATCTTTTAGCAACAACACTTATGCAAAACCGCGAGCTCATAAAAGGAGCATATGTCTACACCCAACAACTTTCAATGATCCTATTGTGCTCCATCCTCTGTCGCCATTTTTGGTGTATGTTTGGTTCCCAAATGTAGCTTAATCTCACTTTTAAGTTACATTACATTAGTCATTTTGGGTCAATCTAACTTAATTTAATTTAATTTAATATGGCCTACTTTATCTCTTTTTATCTCTACTTTAACTATTTTAACACAATTTCTAATATAAGTTAAGCTAAACTAAGTTAAAACGAAATGACCAATTAAGCTTAACTTTTAAGCTACACTAAGCTAGAACGGTGAACTAAACCAACTTAGTTCCATTTTGTGAGTTTTTTTAGGAGCACAAGAGGCAACAAAAAGGTAGCACGATTTTTGTCAAAATTTCTAGTATAGTAGGATATGTTTATATCATGATAGACTACCTTCATTGTCTTGTTAGGTTATTGTCTGTAGCATTATAGACTTCCGCTGTCATGAAGGTTAAAGGTACCTTGGTTGTATGATATAATGGCATAATCAATGTATTTTTTGTATTCTAAGTTTGTTATTGTAACATTTTATGATAGATTTTTTTTTTTTAATCTGGCAAAAATTTTACCAAGCTATTTGCTCAAGCTAGTCCACTCCAACAAGAAGGATAAAGTTGCCTTGAATATAAGACATCAGAAACCATTTATTCATTTTTCTCACTTTTTTTTTGGTACACTTAATAACATATTATTTTTGAAAATTAAAAAGACAAACTTACTCTTTTTAAGCAATTTATAGATTTTATTTTCAAAATTTTAATTTAAAGTTGTGTATTATCAATTTCTATCATCTTTCACAATCTCTATTCTCTCGCTCTTTATTAGAGACTGAAAGGCGATTAACACAGAAAAAATGGATTTTTATCAAAAGTGACGAGAATAAAGGGGTATTAAGGAAGTGATAAATTAGGTGGTTTGGAGGATTGTCCCAAAAAGAGGATACATTTGGAATATTTTCCTATCTAGCTTGAGGAATTTTGACCTTTTATAAGTTAATTCAAAGATCAACATAGTATGTCTTTTCAAAATTATCACTAGCCAACAAGAAAGGTATTTTGTCATAATACCACTAATTGTTTACCAGAATACTCAAGAATATTTTGGTAGAATACTTTTGGCATTCAACATGATTTCAAATTATCAATATCGGTTTTCGATCACCAGAGAGTATTTTGATATAATACTTTTGGTAGTCTACCATGATGCTTTTGTATTTTACTTGATTATTTGATTATTTTATTTTATTACACCAGATTTTGTATTTGATCGAATTATTTTTAATTTTAACTTGTTATTCATAAAACTGTGGCATATTGATTATCATAATTTACTTGATACATTTTTTTCCATATTAATTATAAAGAATTGCATAAGAAATCATATTTTTAAAGATAATTTTTGATGATTTAGTAAAACCCTAACCCAAAATAAAACCCTAATCCCAAAAATTTGAAAACCCGGATATCCTTTCTCCTCATCAACCTTTGCTATCACCAATAATTGAGCTCTAACAAGCCGTAATGCATAGACCATAATGCTCAGAAAGACAAAGAGAAAGAAAGGGAGGGAAAGAGGAAGGGAGATAGCTAAAACTCTGATCACAAAGGTCACTTTCGTGTTCACTCTATCCAATCAAAGATCTAAGATCTGTGAAGTTGGAATCACTAAGATATCATAGATGACTTGCTTGTCACTGTATCCAAGAAAGAGGAAAGAAGATATAAACAGGATAGAAAAAAGAGAGAAGGTCGAGCCGCCTTTGGAAGTCTACTATTCATAAATCATGATGGGGTTGTTGTAGATTTCAACAGTCATTGCCGAGAAAGTGGAGAAAAGAGATAAAGGAGAAAAAATAGTGGAAGGAAAGAGGAGAAAAGAGAGAGAAGCAAAGGAGGATAGGAGAGGGGAGAGAGTGGTGGAGGAGGAATATTTGTTAAAATGGCAATATCAAAAATTGAAATTAGTAAAATAACCTTATTTGATTTTAACATTAATCTTTTAAGGTTGTTTTACTAATAAAAATTTTTGGAAGGTTACTTAATAAAGAAAATGAAATTGTTTGAGCCATTTTGCTAATTGACTTGACAGAGGAGAAAGAATGTGGGTAGAGGTAGAGCGAAAGTGAGTGGAGGAGAAAGAGAGAAATGGGAAAGGATAAAGAAAATAGATCTGTGAGAAAAAGAGTATAAAAAGATATTTAACTGTGGTTTGTTAATATTTTAGTCATTTAATTATTATTGTTATTATTATTATTATTATAACTTGAGGGTAGGGAATTTAAACTTCATTCCTTTAAGTGAAGTCAGATATAGTATTATCACTAGATTATGCTTGCAATCACAGTCATTTTATTATTAGGTCAAAAAAATCAAACAAAAAATAAAAAAAGCCAAGATTCCAAACAAGTATTAAAGGAGGACAAAATTCATGAATATGTGCATTTAGGGGCTTTCTAATGAATTTTTATGATTGGCCTTTAAAATTGATGCCTTGTTTAGAATAATGATTTAGCATCTGTTTAGTGAACACATTGCATTTGCGTTTCATTTAAATGCAATACTTGAAATGTAATTTGCGTTTGGAGGAAAAGTATTTGCATTGCATTTGAATGCAATATGTGTTTGGATGTAAAGGATGTGAATTGTATTAAAATAATTATTTTATGATGTGATTGGTAAAAGTTATGTGGAAAAAAGAGTAAGATATAATGAGTGATGTGATTGAAAAAAATGATAAAAAAATAAATATATAAATTATGAGGTGTAATGAATAGTATATAATAGATAATATATTAATTTACTGTATATACTTACCGAGGTAAAAAAAACAACGTAGCTTATATTCGGCCTATTTTGACTACAATGGCATGCTGGCAAAAAGCTACAGTAGTTTGCCTAAGTAATTGGAATCAATTTGACGCAAAATTTAAAAAACCAACAACCACTTCAGGTGCACTAAAGTTTACATAAGGCTTTTTTTTTTTTTAATTAGTCCATTTATATCCATATATATATTGTTGAGAGTTAATAAGAACTATCATGAAATCAATTTGCTGAATGATGAATCTATTACATCACTAATGAGTAATCTCACCTATATCACAATATATATTGTTGTGAGTATTCACAAAAAAATAGAACATTGTGAAAATAGAACATTGTCTCTACACTTACATTAATGTCCCTGCCTTCCTCTTTATTCCCCTCTTTACATTAAATGATACACAACTCTACATTCGAAACTTGTTTATCTTTTGTTGTGAAATTATAATAAAACGATAATGCCGTTTTTTGTATTAAATATTTTCATGTCCATTCCCAATACAATAAAGCAATGTGCACGCTTTTGTTTTGCCCAAAAAAAAAAAAAACCAAATTACAGCTTCAGGTAAGGTGTGTTTGGCTCTTTAATGCAAATTGGATTTATTAACTTTATTTTTAATTTTTACATAAATAAAATTTTTAAATATTTGTTAAAACATCCAATAATTTCAAATTAATAAACGACACCTGAATACTCGATAAGAGCCTCACGCCAGCACGTTTGAATGCAATGTGAAGATATAAAAATAAAGTTCTTTACATTTTATCAACATGTCAGTCATTTTAATAGTCGTACTGATAACTCTATGAAATAGAGTTATTACAGTCATTTGGGGATGTAAAAAGATGTTGGTCCATTGAGTTCTTGACATTTTAATAGTTAACTAAAGCTTTTTTTGGTTTTTAATGCAGTCTTTTATTTTAGAATGTTAAATTTAATTTTTCAAGTTAGTTTATATTGCTTTTAAGTGTTTTACAGAGTTGAAGTAGTAGAAGGGTGCTTGGATCAGAAGGTCAAGCTGCAGCTAGGATGGAATTGCAAAAATTGGAGAAAAATGATAAGGAAGACTGATTCCAGGCATTGCTACAGCAATGCTGTAGCTTTACCATAGCAAACTGGGGCAGAAATTGTTCAGATAATTTTAACAAGTCAACGTACAGCTGGCAGCCAATTTTACTAGTGAGCATGGCAGAAAGGACAAGCTTATGAGCTGTCTTAATCCAAGGGCACCAAATAAAAGCTCAGCCATTAGATTATGTACACATGTACATCCTCCATGTGCCCTAGCACTTAAAAGGAGACATGATGCATTCAGAAAAAGGGGGCAGACAAGGAGCAGAAAGAAAAATACGGAAAAGAGCATAACAGAAAGAGAAAACCCAGAAGAGAAAGGAAACGTACAGGGATTGGAGGAGATTTCAGCATATTCTGGAAGGAGAAATTAAAAAGTAGCTGTGTACCTTGTGTACGTCTATTCTGTCAATCTTTCCTCCATTTTCGATTGTACTCTTGTTTTTATTTTTCCCGTACAATGTTTTCTTTTTCCGGTGGGTTTGAACAATCAAGTATGAACTAATTTCCTTTAAGACTGGGAGGATAAAGTACCCATTTCTGTGACTAGCTTTCTATGTTGAGCTTGCTACTTTAATGTTATTTGGTTTATTCAACATCGTTTTGTTGGTTTATTTGTGTTCTTCGACTGGCCATCTTGAGCATAATACTGTGATTTCAGTGGTTGGAAAACTATTTGGAATTAGACAGGTGCTGGATAATGTGTGGTTAGTTGGGTTTGTGTAGTAACCTAATTAATTTTGCAAGTTAAACAGGAATGCATGCTTGTCTCATATAACCTTTTGGAACCTAAGCTTAATTTGGCTTCGTACTTCATTTAGCATAGGAATATGTTGAAATGAAGCAAGAAGTTATTAACATAAGTATTTCGGAAGAAACTTGTGAAATTTTGAGTTCTTGGTTAACTAAGTAACATTGCTGTAGCAATGCTGTAGCATTGCTGCAGCATACTGAGTCAAGTTGCAGAAAAAGGCGAAATTGAATCTCAGTCACTCCTTTATCAATTGTTGTTAAGTTTGTTTTATTCAACTTGCAATTGCCTTGTGCATTTTTATGTCATACTAGTATAGTGAGTTTAAGATAATTTTAATTCTCCATCAATTCTCGCATATCCTTAATTTTGATTTTAATTTAGATGAAGTGGTGATAACATTCTCTGTGGGACGATATCCGTACTCTTGTACACTGTATTATTTGTATGCGACACGTGCGCTTGCATAGCATTTTAAGGAAGCAACAAGTTTTTGGCGCCGTTGCCGGGGAATTGTTATCATTATTAGTCTTTGTAAAATATATATTTTGATTTCTGCAGTTTTTCTATTTTATCTTGATATTTCTGTTTGTATCCTTGTAGGTACTTGAATTTCTTTATGAATAGACCACGAGACCAGGAATTACTGCCTATAGATCCAGAAATTGAAAGGACATTCAGGGCAAGAAGAAGAGAACAACAAGGTCTTGCAGTTGTTGAAGAAATGGCCGAAGAAGAAGTTGGCAATAATGGCAATAATGTTGCAGCAATGGCAGATGATAGGGATGAGCTATTAGAGAATATGCTGTGCCAATGCTACATGGTCTGAATTCTGGTATTGTTAGGCCAGAAATTCAGGCACCACAGTTTGAGCTAAAACCGGTCATGTTTCAAATGCTCCAAACAGTCGGGCAGTTTAGTGGGATGTCAACAGAAGATCCTCATCTCCATCTCAGACTTTTTATGGAAGTGAGTGATTCTTTCAAGCTACCAGGAGTGTCAGAGGATGCTTTGAGACTCAAGTTGTTTCCCTATTCTCTGAGGGACCGAGTAAGAGCATAGTTGAATTCATTGCCATCAAATTCCATCATTACTTGGAATGATTTGGCAGAGAAATTCCTGATGAAGTACTTTTCTCCAACTAAGAATGCCAAGCTCAGGAATGACATTACTGGTTTTCAGCAGATGGATGGTGAATCTTTGTATGAGGCATGGGAAAGATATAAGGAGCTATTGCGCAAGTGTCCTCACTACGGGATTCCTCACTGGATTCAGATGGAAACCTTCTACAATGGTCTCAATGGGCAGACTCGGACTATAGTAGATGCCTCAGCCAACGGAGCTATTTTGGCCAAATCTTACAATGAAGCTTATGAAATATTGGAGAGGATGGCCAACAACAATTATCAATGGCCAGCCGAGAGAGCAGCTTCCACAAGAAGAGTAGCAGGGGTTCATGAATTGGATGCAATGACTGCATTGGATGCAATGACTGCTTTAACAGCTCAGGTATCTTCTCTTACTAGTGTTTTGAAATCAATGAATGTGAATTCAGGGATGAAGCCTCATCAACCAACAGTAGCCTCTTGTACTTATTATGGTGAAGAGCACCTTTTTGATCAATGCCCATCCAACCCAGCATCAGCATTTTATGTTGGGAATTTCAATAGGAATCATAATCCATATTCCAACACATATAATCCGAGTTGGAGACAACATTCGAATTTTTCTTGGAACTCTCAAGGGTAGAATGCAGGGTCCTCTTCTACACCAACTCGTCCGCAACATCCTCCTGGATTTCCACCCCAAGCCAGAACCCAACCAATGGAACAATCTTCATTAATGGAGAGTTTATTGAAAGAGTATATGGCCAAGAATGATGCCATCATTCAAAATCAGGCATCCATGATTCAAAGTTAAGCAGCATCATTGAGGAATTTAGAGAACCAACTGGGGCAGTTAGCTAATACCTTGAATACTCGACCTCAAGGTTCATTGCCAAGTGACACAGAGAATCCTAGGCGAGAGGGTAAGGAGCAATGCAAGGCAATTTCATTGAGAAGTGGTAGAGAGCTAGAGCTGCCCGAAGTAAAGCCTAGACAGTGAAGGGAGCCCTCTTCAATCCAAGAGAAAAAGGAGAAGGAAGAAGAAGTGGAGGAACTAAAGAAACAAAATAATGCCACAGACCGCAATGCTACAGCATCGCTACAGCAGAGCTGTACAGAACAGCAAAAGTCTAGACCACCGCCACCTTTTCCTCAACGACTCCACAAGCAGCAGCAAGATAAGCAGTTAAAGTGATTTTTGGATGTCTTGAAGCAGCTCCACATCAATGTTCTACTTATGGAAGCACTTGAACAAATGCCAAGCTATGCTAAGTTTATGAAGGACATTCTTTCTAAGAAGAGAAGGCTTGGGGAGTTTGAAACCGTGGCTATGACAGAAGAATACAGTGCTATTTTACAGAATAAACTTCCCCCAAAGTTGAAGGATCCAGGAAGTTTTACAATTCCGTGTGCTATTGGCAATAAGTACATTGGCAAGGCTCTTTGTGACCTTGGAGCAAGCTTAAACCTTATGCCAATGTCAGTCTTCAGAAAGTTAGGAATTGGGGAAGTAAGGCCAACTACAATGACTCTACAATTAGCAGACCGATCAATTACCCATCTAGAAGGGAAGATTGAAGATGTATTGGTAAAGGTAGATAAATTCATTTTCCCTGCAGACTTCATTGTTTTAGATTTTGAAGCGGATAGAGAAGTGCCTATCATACTGGGAAGACCATTTCTAGCAACAGGGAGAACACTGATTGATGTGCAAAAAGGAGAGCTTACAATGAGAGTCAACGATGAGAAGGTGACCTTTAATGTGTTCAAAGCAATGAGGTTTCCCGATGAGGTAGAGGAGTGTTCCTTGGTGAATATGCTTGATTATGTGGTGTCAGAAGAATTTGAGGAGGGATGCTACAAAGATCAGGAGGAACCGATTAGGCCAAAAGAAGATGTGAAGGTGACTGAAGAGATAAGTGCCTCGGTAGCTTGGGTGGACAATTACAGACATCAAGGGAATTAGCCCTGCTATCTGTATGCATAAGATTCTACTTGAAGAATGCTACAACAATTCTGTGGAGCAGCAACGAAGACTAAACCTGATCATGAAGGAAGTGGTGAAGAAGGAGATAATTAAATGGCTGGATGCAGGCATAATCTACCCCATTTCAGACAGCTCATGGGTCAGCCCTGTGCAGTGCGTACCTAAGAAGGAAGGAATGACCGTTGTGACTAATGATAACAACGAGTTGATCGCTACCCGTACAGTCACAGGCTGGAGAGTTTGTATGGATTACCGGAAGTTGAACAAGGCCACTAGGAAGGATCATTTCCCATTACCCTTTATCGATAAGATGCTGGATAGATTAGCTGGGAAAGAGTATTACTGCTTTTTGGATGGCTACTCAGGTTATAATCAGATTGCTATAGCACCTGAGGATCAGGAAAAGACAACCTTCACTTGCCCATATGGAACATTTACTTTTCGGAGGATGCCATTCGAGTTGTGCAATGTTTCAATAACTTTTCAACGCTGTATGATGGCTATCTTCTCTGATATGGTGGAACAATGTTTAGAGGTCTTCATGGGTGATTTCTCAGTTATGGGAGAATCTTTTGAAGGATGCTTGGCAAATTTGGAGCAGATTCTAAAAAGGTGTGAAGAAACTAGCCTAGTCTTAAATTAGGAGAAATGTCATTTTATGGTGACTGAGAGAATTGTGTTAGGACACAAGGTATCAAGGAAAGGCATTGAGGTGGACAAGGCTAAGATAGAGATCATTGACAAGATGCCACCACCATCATCAGTCAAGGGAATCAGAAGCTTTTTGGGACATGCGGGTTTCTATAGAAGATTTATCATGGATTTCTCAAAAATCTCAAAACCCCTGTGTTCTTTGCTTGAGCAGAACAAGCCCTTCAGATTTGATGCGGAGTGCCAACATGCATTTACAGAACTGAAGAAGAAACTTGTGTCAGCACCTATCATTGTGGCACCTGATTGGTCTCATTCATTTGAGTTAATGTGTGATGCGAGTGACCATGCCATAGGAGCGGTATTAGGACAAAGAAAAGATAAAGTGTTCCACTTCATTTATTATGCTAGCAAAACTCTGACTGACGCTCAGCTCAACTACACCACCACTGAAAAAGAACTCTTGGCAGTGGTATTTGCCTTTGACAAGTTCCGGGCATATTTGGTGGGCTCCAAAGTAGTGGTCTATACGGATCACTCAGCTATAAAGTACCTCATTGCCAAAAAGGATGCCAAACCGAGGTTGATTAGATGGGTTTTATTGCTGCAAGAATTTGATTTGGAAATTAAAGATAAAAAAGGGACTGAGAATCAGGTGGCTGATCATTTGTCAAGATTAGAGAGTGGAAAGATAGAGAGAGATGAAGAGCCAATAAAGGAAACCTTTCCTAATGAGCAGCTTTTTGTAGTTAAGCAAGGGAGCACACTTTGGTATGCAGACATAGTAAATTATTCGGTGAGTGGTTTACTCCCACCTGATCTGACTAGTCAGCAAAGGCGGAGATTCCTTCATGACGTCAAGTTTTATTACTGGGATGAGCCGTACTTGTTCAAGCAAGGTGCAGACCAGATTATAAGAAGATGTGTGCCTGAAGAGAAAGTGGTTGGTATACTTCAGCATTGCCATTCATCTCCCTATGGTGGTCACTATGGAGGATTCAGAACAGCTGTGAAAGTGCTACAATCTGGTTTCTTTTGGCCTTCTCTCTTTAAAGACGTTCACGAGTTCGCCAGGATGTGTGACAGATGTCAGCGAGTAGGGAACATATCACAACGATATGAAATGCCCTTAAACAATATTCTGGAAGTTGAGATATTTGATGTTTGGGGTATAGACTTCATGGGACCGTTTCCTTCGTCCTTCAACAATCAATACATCCTAGTAGCTGTAGACTATGTCTCCAAATGGGTGGAAGCTGCAGCATTCCCTACAAATGACTCCAAAGTGGTTGTAAGGTTCTTGCATAAGAACATTTTTACACGTTTTGGGACTCCTAGAGCCATCATAAGTGATGAGGGAACTCACTTTAGTAGCAAACAATTTGAAAGCCTTTTGGCCAAGAATGGAGTGAAGCACAAAGTTGCTACAGCATACCATCCCCAAACCAGTGGGCAGGCTGAGGTGTCTAACAGGGAAATAAAGAGAATTCTTAAAAAAGTTATCAATCCCACAAGGAAGGATTGGTCAGCCAGGTTGGATGACACATTGTGGGCATATCGGACAGCTTACAAAACTCCCTTAGGAGCATCACCGTACATATTAGTATTTGGTAAAGCCTGCCATTTGCCGGTGGAGTTGGAACATAAGGCGTATTGGGCAATCTCAAAGCTTAATCTTGATGTATAGGCGGCAGGAGAAAGAAGGATGCTGCAACTTAATGAGATGGAAGAATTTCGCATGATGGCCTATGAAAATACAAAGATATACAAGGACAAGGTCAAAAGATGGCATGATAGCAGGATTCGTCCACAGAAATTTGAAGAGGGGTAGTCTGTTCTTCTTTTCAACTCACGGCTAAAGTTGTTCCCTGGAAAACTAAGGTCAAGGTGGTCTGGTCCCTTCCAAATTTCATAAGTATTCCCTCATGGTGCAGTGGAACTCATGGAAGAAAAATCAGGCAGAAAGTTCAAGGTGAATGGGCAGCGTATCAAGCATTATTGGGGAGGTTCATTTGCTAAGGAGAAGACTTCCATCTCCTTGAGAGATCCAGATCAGTAAAGGGAAGTAGTCGGGGTGTCGACTTTAAAACAAGCGCTTATGGAAGGCAACCCAATGTTTTATTTGTTTCTTGTTTAATTTTCTGTTTTTGTGTTTCTTTTTATTATTGTTATTTTCTTCCATAGATTTTCTTTGGTGTGATTTATGTGTATGTGTCGTTTTGATAATTAATATAGGTTGTCTGGGGTGAATTTGCAAGGAAAAAGGAAGTAAAGGCTTATGGAGTAGCAAATTGGAAACTGAACAGGAATGCTACAGCGATGCTGCAACATTGATGCAGCAATTGGAATACAGAAAAGCACTGTGTAGAGCCAGAGCCGAGGCTACAGCACCGCAGCGCTGCCTCTGAGCGCTGCAGCGCGTAAAAAAAAAAGTATGCTACAAGCAATGCTACAGCATAGCTATAGCAAACTGGACTGCATCTGTAGTGAGTAGTTCTAGCCGAAAAAAAAAAAAAAGAGCAAAAGCCACATGGCATTACCCCATAAAATCCTACATAATGGCCCACACCTCATCCCTTTCTCCCATTCTATTTCGGCGCCTCCTCACTCTCTCTCTAAACTCCATAACCGATTCTCCCACAAATCTCTCTAACCATTTCCTCTTCAAAATATCAAAATCTTAAACTTCCGCCATTTTCTCTGCAAAACCGTCACCACCAAACCGTCACCCACGTTCTTTTTCTTTTCCCTCTTTTTCTTGCTTGAACTATCGGCCACAACCCATCCATATATTTCTTTCTTCTCGATTTTCCTCTAAAAAAAAAAAAAAGAAGAAAACAACCCTCGCCATTCTTGTTTCTCGCCCAAGCCGTCAGTTTTCGATATCTATCCCCCACCAGCCGGCGACAAAGAAACACGAGGGCCAAGTGTTGAAAAAAAAAAAAAAAAAAAGGCTGAAGTGAAGGGGTCACCGTGCACACTACTTGAACCAAGTGTAAGAAGTCTCATTCCCCTTTTTTTTTTTTGTCGTACTGTGAAAGTGTGGTAAATGTTAAAATTTGTGCGGACAAGGAATTGTGACATTGGGATTTGAGATTTTGGGTAAAAGTTTTTTTTTTTGGATTGTGGGCCCAAAATCTAGTTTGGTGGGACGGATTTGGTGTTTTGATAAGGTAAAAATTTTATTGTGGTGGAGTAGGACTTGATTATTGGAACTGTTTGGGGTACACGGTGGATTTTGGTATTATTTTGAGAAACAGTACATAGAGGATAAGTAAAAGCTGATTAAATGGGGAAGAAAAGCGTGGCCCGCAGAACACCGGCTACTACTAAGTTTGTGTTGGATGAAGCAGCAGAAAAATTCGAGAAGGTGGTATCAAAAAGACCTCTACATTTGGAAAAGGGATTGGTATTACAAGAAACGACTACTATGGGGTACACCAAGCCGGTTTATTCTGTCATCACTACACACAATTGGAGGTATTTCTGTAGGCAACCAGAGGAAGCAATTGTACCATTGGTCCGGGAGTTTTATGCAAATTTCCGGAGGACCAACCTGAAGCTATGGAGGTGAGAGGAGTGTCAGTGGAATTAAGACCATCTGACATCAACTACCTTTACGGGCTAGAAGAGGGAGAGGATAACTATGCGAATTTGATTGAGAATATCACTGAAGAATTGCTGCAGCAAGTAATCTCTACCCTTTGTGTCGAGGGAACAAGGTGGAATATAACAGCTCAAGGAACCTACACCTTCCCCCGAAACAGCCTGCTGCCTGGCCCGATGGTGTGGTATCATTTCCTGAAATCGAGACTAATGCCATCTACCCACTTTCAAACAGTGTCAAGAGACAGGGCCATACTCCTCTACTGCATTATTACAGGGCTGAAGTTCAATGTAGGTCGAATTATTTATAAGGAGATATGCGGCTGTGCCCAGAAGTCATCAGGTCCCCTTTGGTTTCCCTCATTGGTTTCAGAAATGTGCGAAAGGAGCGGAGTAGTCTTTGATGACAATGAGGAGAAATTAAAGGTGACAGGGATCATCACCCCAGCTGTAGTGGCCCGCATTGCACAGGACAACTTGAAGCAACCAAAAGAGGCTACAGCAGAAGATGACACTGAAGAAGCTGGTCCTTCTACCCGTCCCTCTTACAGTAGTGAGCCTGCATCATCTGGTAGTACCATGCAATTTCCTGTAGCAATTTCGCAAAGTTTGTAAATGCTAGAGCAAAGAGTGAGTCTGCAGGAAATTCAGCAATATGAAACAATGCAGATGCTACAGCAGATGCAGAAGCAGCAGCAACAGTATTGGACATATGCAAGACAGAGGGATGCTGTGCTGCAGTAGTCATTACAGCAAAGGTCAGCCCGGTCAACATATCAATTCCCTGAGTTCCCCAGCAGTATACTACAAGAGGAGGACACCCATGACTCCGAGGAAGAACGACCGCCTAGGCAACCTGCCTATGGCCCCCAGGGAGTATTATCTTTCTACTGCTTACTTTAAAATTCAGACTTTCATGAGCAGTGAGGACACTGCTTATTTCTAAGTTTGGGGGTGTTGGCATGTTTGTCTTTGTTTGTTTGATTGTTTGTTTCTGAAATGTTTTGTTTTGTTTTGTTTTGTTTTGTTTTGTTTTTATTCTGCTTTATGTTTATTTTGTCAGTTTTAGGATTAGCTTAGGTTCTTTTATTATGATATCTGTTCATTTTACAGCAATGCTATAGCATTACTGCAGCATACCCAAAAAAAAAAAAATTTAGTTTAGTTGAGTTGTTTACTTATGTCTGTTTACTGTGTTGCTTGTCCACATTTTCTGGTTTTGCTACAGCATTGTTGAATGAAACAGAGTTCAATGAAGATCATGAATTGCTTGGAAATTTTCACTTTGTAGGATGGATTGACATGAGTTGGAAATTTGTGATATTCATCATTAGTTGGCTCTAAATAAGAATTTTCTAGTTTTACACAACAGGCTATGGTTAGATTTCTTTTGGGAGAATTTAAGAAAAGTTGAACCTTTGTGAGAACCTAAGGATTTAGAACTGGTTTTGTGAGTCCCTCGAGGCGAATTTTAGGAAACTGAGCATAAGAGGGAAGTTTAGGCAACTGGTGAAAAGGGAACTAAAGTAGATTAAAGTTTGGGGGGTCAAAAAAAAAAGACAAAAAAAAAAAGAATAAAACTTTGGGATTGACTCCGCTATTTTGAACCACCTAGTAACCAGGAGTAGCATGAGCCCCATGTGTACTTTTGCGTCAAACAGTGGGTTGAAATATGAGTATAATAATATCTTTAATGGTGACCCTGTTGAGTAACCGGGTGTCTTCATCACAAATGTTGGCATTCGTGTAAAAAGACAGTGGTGACATTGGAGATTGTTCCATATATATATATGAAATAATAAATAAATGGATACCCCCATTGCCCAAAAAAAAAAAAATTAAAGAGAAGTTCCTGTTTCATGGTTTAGAAGCCTATTCTACCTTAAGTGCTTGGTTGACATATATATTAGTGGAGAGGGATTTAAGAAACCAGCTTATGAAGCCATCAATTAGGTTTGATGATCAAAGTTTAACTGAACTTGAGTGAACCAAGGATGCTAACCATAGTTTTCACGCACGCACTTGGGAAAATTTGAATAAGGAGAAAGCTTGTGATGATTTGAGCAAATCTTTGATAAGTGTTAATCTAGAAAACGAGTTGGATATTGAAAATGCAATTCAGAAAAAGTTGGCTTCAACAATGCATTGTAGTGGAATCAGAATGCAATTTTTTTTTAGTGTTTTCTGCATCCATTGTTTTTTGTGTTTGTTCTTTGTGTTTTTGTGTCTTTGTTTCATTACTCGAGGACGAGCAATGGTATAAGTTTAGGGGTGTGATAACTCTATGAAATAGAGTTATTACAGTCATTTGGGGATGTAAAAAGATGTTGGTCCATTGAGTTCTTGACATTTTAATAGTTAACTAAAGCTTTTTTTGGTTTTTAATGCAGTCTTTTATTTTAGAATGTTAAATTTAATTTTTCAAGTTAGTTTATATTGCTTTTAAGTGTTTTACAGAGTTGAAGTAGTAGAAGGGTGCTTGGATCAGAAGGTCAAGCTGCAGCTAGGATGGAATTGCAAAAATTAGAGAAAAATGACAAGGAAGACTGATTCCAGGTATTGCTACAGTAATGCTGTAGCTTTACTGCAGCAAACTGGGGCAGAAATTATTCAGATAATTTTGACAAGTCAACGTACAGCTGGCAGCCAATTTTATTAGTGAGCATGGCAGAAAGGATAAGCTTATGAGCTGTCTTAATCCAAGGGTACCAAATAAAAGCTTAGCCATTAGATTATGTACATATGTACATCCTCCATTTGCCCTAGCACTTAAAAGGAGACATGATGCATTCAGAAAAAGGGGGCAGACAAGGAGTAGAGAGAAAAATACGGAAAAGAGCAGAACAGAAAGAGAAAACCCAGAAGAGAAAGGAAACGTACAGGGATTGGAGGAGATTTCAACATATTCTGGAAGGAGAAATTAAAAAGTAGCTGTGTACCTTGTGCACGTCTATTCTGTCAATTTTTCCTCCATTTTCGGTTGTACTCTTGTTTTTATTTTTCCCGTACAATGTTTTCTTTTTCCGGTGGGTTTGAACAATCAAGTATGAACTAATTTCCTTTAAGACTGGGAGGATAAAGTACCCATTTCTGTGACTAGCTTTCTATGTTGAGCTTGCTACTTTAATGTTATTTGGTTTATTCAACATCGTTTTGTTGGTTTATTTGTGTTCTTCGACTGGCCATCTTGAGCATAATACTGTGATTTCAGTGTTTGGAAAACTATTTGGAATTAGACAGGTGTTGGATAATGTGTGGTTAGTTGGGTTTGTGTAGTAACCTAATTAACTTTGCAAGTTAAGCAGGAATGCATACTTGTCTCATATAACCTTTTGGAACCTAAGCTTAATTTGGCTTCGTACTTCATTTAGCATAGGAATATGTTGAAATCAAGCAAGAAGTTATTAACCCAAGTATTTCGGAAGAAAATTGTGAAATTTTGAGTTCTTGGTTAACTAAGTAACATTACTGTAGTAATGCTGTAGCATTGCTGTAGCATACTGAGTCAAGTTGCAGAAAAAAGGGAAATTGAATCTCAGTCACTCCTTTATCAATTGTTATTAAGTCTGTTTTATTCAGCTTGCAATTGCCTTGTGCATTTTTATGTCATACTAGTATAGTGAGTTTAAGATAATTTTAATTCTCCATCAATTCTCGCATATCCTTAATTTTGATTTTAATTTAGATGAAGTGGTGATAACATTCGCTGTGGGACGATATCCGTACTCTTGTACACTGTATTACTTATATGCAACACGTGCGCTTGCGTAGCATTTTAAGGAAGCAACAAGTACTACCTATACTATGGATATATCTGGTACCTTTGCCATATTTGATTAGTCAAGTCATCTCTAAATTGATTCATTGGATTATGAGTATTGTTGTCATCTGATACTTCAGGACCTTCAGGCATGTCATCGTCAATATCATCTTGACTGGTGTTACGCAGTTGTGTAATTTCGTTTGTTGGTACACCATCAATATCATATCGTCAAAGAAGCTTGTCCCACTCCCTAACTATTATGATAAAATTATGCACTATTACGCACGCCACTGGTATAAGAACCTGCTTCTATATCGGGTAGTTATTAATTCTCTTTAATATTTTGAACCTCGCTTTCCATAAGCCGAATGTCCTCCCGATGCAATTTCGTAACGACGAATGAGTATAGTTGAAAACTTCTTTAGGTGATCCCAAACCTTGACGTCGACGCCTATATTCAGGCAAATGATAAGTGTCACCTCTAAACGGCGTTAAGAACCTGTTATTGTTAGAGTATCCAGCATCACCTAAGTAAAATTTCCTACGTATCAAAAGTAACAAATTATCATCAGAATATATATTTGTGGTACACGTGTATAACATAAAAGGAAAGGAAACTTAAAAGACAGCTATCAAACCTGTTGAAGGTATTGGAAAACCATAACGGTTAATTGCAGTTTCCAGCACACATGCGTCATGTACCGAACCCTCACACCCTGAACATATATACATGAACTTCATATCAAATGAACATGCTGCTAATATATTTTGAGAGTACGTTCCTTTCCTATTTCTCCACACTGCAGCGTTACGCGATGGTGAAACACAAGGCATATGAGTGCCATCAATTACACCGATACAACCCTGTAACAACAAAGCAAGAGTCATTAGTAAATTTTTAACAACTACAGATTTGCAGTGTCTTTAGTAGGAAATTATTATGAGTTACTTACATTAAACCACGGCCTATATTTGTAATGATTTTCAACAATGAATGGTTGCACTCTGTTAAAATCTGGAGGAGTTATTTTTTCGTTCTTGAGGCTACATATAGCTAGTAGCATAGTGAAAAACCACCTTGATATTGTTTCTCCAGAGTGGTTCCAATGATCAGCTGATTCGGCATTAGTTGTCCCCTGACATATGATGTACAAAAATATAAACAGTTGCTCATCTATGTTTATATGACTTGTTGGTTGAAGTAGTTGTCAGCTTTCTAACAAATTTGATAAATTCTTAAACGTTCTTTTATCCATCCGAATCTTCTACTTGATTTTGTTAGGATTTCCATTAAGAATTTCGTCTACTCTCATCAATCCTGACAACATTGAATCATGCAATGGTTATCTATAACTGATATTCATCCTGTAAGCAGCAACAAGTAGACATGTCGTAAAGGCCAAAGTCTCCTCATCATCACTATCACTTTCACTACCACTATCCACGTTTGCATTTAAGGTTGAATTTTTAGTTGGGTGTGACATGTCGTGAACCTACATTTTCATCAACATATTTATATCAACTACTGAAAAAACACAAACAACTTAATAATTTTGACGTAGTAGTTGTACATCAATTGTAATAAAATCTCATAACTAATAAATAATGCCAATGAAAATGGTATGCTCATCTATGAAAGTTTATGATACATATATAACTGAACAACATAAAGCAATCAATAAAATTGTTGAAATGCAATGGGACAAAATTCTAGTTATTAGGATCTTCTGGTGGAAAGGGAGGGTAGTTGGGTTGTTGTGGTTGATTTATTCGGCCTAATGAATCGTTTACAAATGCCAGTCTTGTTGCATCAGTACAATCCAGGAAGGTCGGTATCCAAGCACGGTTGTCGTAGAAATAACGTATCATTTTGACTACATCCCTGACATTAACTCCCAGTTGTAACATAGCTTTTTCGCATGCAGCGATGGCATCTCGAGAACCTCCGTAGTCTCCCGAATCCGTTCGTGACCATTTCGCAGTACGCTCAACTAGATGGGCGGATATCTGCTGGATTGCTTGCGCCATAATAGTATCATTTCGTAACTTTTGCTTTCGAATTGAATACCGCTCCTTATGTTTAGAAGAACCTCCTACATCCCTCTCTTCATCATTAAAAGGCTCTTCATCATTACCTGAATCACGGTCTGGTGATAACTCTCCAGCAAGGTCTACATTTGTCCCCACACCAACCATGTATTCATTAGTTGGTACATGGTTGTCGAAGATATTTTAGTATAATTTCTCGAACTTTAGACCCTCATAGCACAACTCACGAGCATCTGAGCCATATTGCTGCAAAAATTTAGTACCACAAGATTACGCTTACCTAACCAATGCTTACACACCACATATTTAAAATACAAAAACAATTTAGTATAGATGTGCATCATACAACCCATATATACTTACCGCTAAGAAGTTCTGCCAAACATCGTTTGAACAGCTAATCGACTTCGTCTGTGGATCATAGCCAAGTCCAATATGTGCCTTTAATGCCTTCCAACATCTATATGTCTTAGTCATTCTTTCTTTTTTGGATTTTAGTTATTTGTATGTGCAATGGGGAATAAATTCAGTTCCCCATTCCTCTAGTGCTTTAGGTGGAGGAAATCTATCACCATGCATGTTCTTGTACGTACTCAAACGGAAAAGTGGTAGGAACTCATTCTCTTCAGTCCATTTATAACTATCTTTTCGTCGTGGCATCTATGTAATTTTTTATATTTTGTAAGTAATATGACAATAATCATAGCCACATACAGACTTAAGATGTCATTCCAGGAATCATCATCATGTATTTATGCAAAAAAAGCTACTTGATTGCCGTGTTTGAATCGATGAACTCTCGGCTTCAGTACAACCAACTTGTGAGGCGACTGACAATGTGGATTGAAGTATTTTTTGTTGAGGAAAGTCTTTAATGTGATGGGAATGTCTTTTTTTCAAATTGCAAGTAGATCGCCGACTGGGTTGAATACTACATGGTTTGCCACAATAGGAAAGAGCTTCCAACTGTGTACCTGTGGTTACGGATTAGTTGTATAACTAAAAAAAATTGGGAGCTAGTTGCGAAAAACGGCTATTCGCCGAGACCTTTGCAAGCAAAACGTCGAGATACTGCTTTAGCGAATCAAAGAGTGCTCGAGTCCAATAATTGGTAATATGTAAACTCCGATAAACTAGATATACAATCGGTGCCGAACGTGATTCGACCAAAAAAAGGGTTAAAAAATAAATCACACAGCATGTACGTGCTATCCATAAATAGGGAGTGCCACATTTGTCGAATCTGTAAGTTAAGCAATTGGCTACAATGGAAATAAGGTGAATAATAACAAATCAAAACGACAACAGATAACAACATAGCATGGTTTAGAGAATACCGCTTCTACAGATGGAATTTGCAAGCTAGGCCTTTCCCGTTGAAAGAGTGACGGAAGAGAATGACCTTTACACAACTTGGCTCTTGAATGCAATAAAAATTTTCAATTGCAATAAAATGACCACTTCTATCCATAAAAAAAAAAACTCTGTGTTAGTAGATGTAAGAATGTTCGCAATAAAAAACAAAACGTTGACATCATTACACTCTTTAACCAATAAGTTACAACATCTCCTAATATTATCAGAAATGCATATAAACAAAGTGTAACATAACACATAATATTAGCCTTTAAACCAAACACAGTTATAAATTAGCCTATAAACTAGCCACATTTACAGATAAAGGTACTAACAAAAACAACAGTTGCTCAGTATGCCATAAATTGTATAAATCCACACAAAGTTAACTTCCTAGTCAAATTTGGCCAAAATTAGTACATGTGAAAAATTTTGACTTCCCTGCATAAACGAATGAAAGTTTTTCAAATATATGTATATATGTTACGATACTAAAACCACGTTTGTATCTGTTAGCCATGTTATCTGTGAATATGGTGTAGGTAGTTGAGGATTTAAGCCATGTTAATAATCTGTGAAAGTTATTTGAATAATGCCAATGTTGCACATGGAGTGATAAACGTGAGACTTCACATATTCATTACCACACCTTCCTCAACATCATAGCAGTGACAAAAACAAAATAATTTCATTTAACTAACAACTTATCTATCTCCCTATTGAACATTGGAAATCACCAACAACCACATCACGTTTTTGTTATATCCCCTATTATATTTTTAGAATGTTATATCAACATTGCCTCTCTAATTACATAAAACCACAGTATGCCAAAGGCACTACATAAACTGGCTACATAAACTGCATTCCAAGTCCAATATTCATTCTCAAGCACACACAGCAAAGAAATTGATTTTCAATCTTCAGCTAACATGCAAAAATCGAAAAACCACATCTACTACTCAAAATCTGGGATGCTCTGTGAAGTACAGATGGTTAGGGATTCAGACGCAAATCAACTGAAAAAAATTTTCAACCATGCACATTGCTGTTAATCAACCATCATCATGTAAAATCAGTCTACATAGCCTGGGCAAAAATTTTAATTTATGCCAAAGACACGACTTCAAACCCCATGAAAACCATCCAGAGACAGACATTAGACAATGGCGGCACATACCTTTTTTTGTCCGGTAGTCCTAAACGCCGATGAACACAACTTGCCTCAGAGACAAAAAGAGGCCGGTAATTGCTATGCTCGGAGGCCGAATAGATGGAGATCATTAACTTCACGCTGGTGGAATGCTTCTGCTCGTTGCGGAAATAGTCTGGATTGCTTTCTATTACAGGTGATTTCGCAGTTTTTTGTCCGGTTATTCAGAGGGTTTTTGAGAGGTTAGTGGCAGGTGGGTTTGGGTGTGTAGTGAACGATTGCAGTAATGAATTGAAAAAAATGACAGGGTAATTGCGAAAGCACTCTGCTTTGCTTGCTGTGTGAGGGTGGATGCGCTATCGAAGATATTCGTCGTTTTTGGGAGGTTGGGGGCAGGTGTGAAACAGGCGTGCAGTGAATGTGGTATTGAAGTGAAAACAAAGAAAGGCAGGGATGTAATGTTGGTTGCAGATGCAAACGGCAGGGAATATATTCCCTAAAGGAGTGGTCAACTCCATGAACAGGAACAGAAGGCACTTTGTATCACGTTTTTTGTTTTAAAAATTTTTTAACCGTTGTTTAACTTATGAACAGTGAATGTGTTTGTGTTAAGTTAAAAAGTATTGCATTCAAATGCAATTTTTTTGTGTTTAGGGGAAAATGGCATTGCGTTTAAACGCAATGCTTTTCAAATGTGTGTCCCAAACAAACGCTTAGTTTAATTCAGCTTGAAAAAGTTTGTTGACTTTTCAAAAACTAGTTATAATTATTATTAACTTTTAAGAAAAAAGACCCAAAAAAAAAAGCTAAATTGAAGAGGAAACCTCTAAAATAACCCTTTTAATGCATCTACTTTTGATTTTTGCCCCCTTAAACTCTAGTTCAGATTTTTGCCTTATTTGACCAATTCTTTTTATTTAACCAGACAATTAAAAAGATAAATTTACCTTTAAAATCTAAAATTTCCCTATCTTATTTTCTCTTTCTTCCTCTACCTTTCTCTCTCTTCTATTTCCTTATCTCTCCTAATCTCCTGCAATTTTTTTCTCTCTAATCTCTTCCCTTTTCTCTCCCATCTCCATTGAAGTCGCATTTTCGTGCCGTATCAGTACCAGATCCGTTGAGTTGTCACCGTTGCCACTAATGTCATCCTTGGTGTAAGGACCGCCTCGATCATTTACTTTAATTTTAATTTAATGAGAAATTGAAGAATAATTTGATACATTTTAGTGTAATTTTTAAAGTACACAGTCTTGTACACAGCCGTGTAAGTGGCCGTATACCACTCAGACTGTGTACATGTGTGTAGCCGTGTAAATATACATGGCTGTGTAGTAGAACACGGTCAGGTACACGGCCGTGTACCGCTCAGGTTGTGAACACTTGAGAAGCCGTGTAACTAAACATGGTCGTATACATAGACACGGTCAAGACCACAACCATGTAAGAGGCCGTGTACCACCCGGGTTAATAAACGTGTAAAAGGCCGTGTTTTGAAACAGGGCCATGTTGAAGAATTTCAACTAGTACACGCCCGTATCCGGTATATACATGCCCGTGTTACCTTATACACGCCCGTGTTAAAAGCCGTGTTAAAGGCCGTGTAATGGGCAGAAAGCCGTTACACAGACCCTCAAATTGCATGAATCCTAATTACTATGCAATAAGTAATTAGGTTGGAAAATATAGTATATTTCCCGTTAAATAGACTAAACAGATATGGTATTATTTAAATACTATTCATGCAGTGAAAGAGGCGACCGACAGTGAACCCGATCCACCCTTTTATGTATATAAATGAATGAGACATGCAGTGTCGGGAAACTAGTCCGAACGACCATTTCTTGATACAAGACTGGTAAATAGATCACCAGAACGCTCGGACCGAACATCTGAGCACAATAGTGAGAGATAGCCCTAGCAAGGATACGATATCAATAAAATGGTCCAGATGGCTTCTTCTCACCTAGAGATTGACAAAATCAGAGTCGGAGCACTCAGACTAGTCAGTTAAGTAGAAAATGGTGGGTAATGAATAGAGAGAAACGCAGTGTCGAGTTATTGGCCAAGATGGCCTTAATTTGACTTAAAACTGATATATTTAGGATCAGGACGCCTAAATTAACCAAACAGGCACCTAACACGTTTTTCGAGGTGGGATCACACAGATCCTGAAAACTGGTCTAGATGACCTCCGAAGGATGTAAAACTGATAAAAATGGAATCAGCACGTCCAAATTAGTCAAGAGAGACTGTGTTTGAAATTTCACCCAGGAACGCCTCGGTTTACGTGTGAAAGGACAACACAATGTAGACACAACCACAGTATAAGAGTGAACAGTAATTTAGACTGATAATGGGCTCTTATATGGTATAAAACAATCAGAAATTTACAGTACAAAAATCGGATTCAAAAAACTACTTTTCGGGTGAAAATTGGAGCACTGCCGAGAAAGAACCGAACACCGCAGTATAAAATTAGATTGCGATGAGAAGCCAACACAGATAAATTTTGACCTTAAATTTTTGTGCCCCTTAGCTGTAAAAGCAGCTGTAATCAGCTGCACACATAGCCCAAAAGGTGATCATTAAAAAATTTCCCTAGCCATGACACATTTGAATAAAATATTCAAGGGTTTTCAAAAGCTTGGTCAACAATATTTCTTTATTCTTCTCCCATTTAAGACAGCAGTCCACGCCCCTCTTGGTCTGAAAATGGGCAGTATTTTGTCTCATGATTAAGCTAAAATGGTGGACAATTAATTAGGATTAAGTCTAGCTAAGCTTGATCAATTTTTCCTATAAAAGGCACCCTTTACACAAGTGAATTGTTTTCCTTTCTTTTGGCTCCTAAAACACATCTCACTCTCCCTCCCTTCTAGCTGCAACCGAACTCTTTAAGCCACCAAACCTTCACTTTTTCAAGCCTTAAATCATACTACAAACTTACCAAAAATCAAACCTCACAAGCTTGTGCTAGGAGGATTCGAATTCAAGTCGTTCTAAGGCACCAAGGGTAAGTCTTCAAAACCAATCCTTAAGGGTAAGTCTTCAAAAACATACCCCCACTTTCTTAGATTCCCATGACCATTTTTGGTTTCTCAAGCCCTAGTTGAAACCGTGCTTGGTTTAAGGCACAAAGATAAACCGAAAACCTTATCTTGTATTAGTTGGTTTTAAGTTTTGATCAAGATCATTTATGTGTATTTATTTATGCAAATGGTTTGTAATAAGTTTATGTTAAGCTCTTAGATTATCGTTTTTAAGTTCATGTGGTTATGATTGTGTTTACATTATTTTTTATGAATGGTTATGTGCAAATGAGAGCATGAACGTCTTAGTTGCTGGACACAAATCTGTCATTAAGGAAAGGCCATGAATTTTAGCCATTTCGACCCCCTTAGGTTCTGAATTTGGGATTTGCTAAAACATGGTGTTTTAAGGAAATTTCGATACGATCGTTTTTACATCAAATAGCCCTCGGCCAAAAATGAACCTAATATAGGTTTTTAGAGTATTTTTCACTCGGTGTCCAAAACTAGGACAAAACTGAGAACAAAATATGAACCCAGTATTTAGCCTTGGGTTTTGCCAGAAATGGACCACTTAGAATCAGAACCAGTTCTCGGACTCAACATAAAAGTTGTAAATCTCGTCGAGACCTTGAAAACAACCTATGCATGTTTGAAAATTTTGGCCGTTTCGAGCCTCAAACCGAGTCGTTTTTACACAGATATAAAACTGGGATTTTTACGAAAAACTAGGCACCAAGCCCACGGGTTTAATAAAATTAGGAGCCGTTAGAGTTAGATTTAGGCTCCGAGGTGAACATGAGATTTGTTCATCTTATCGAGGACGAAAACTTTCATGTTTGACAAAATTGCAAACAAAGTCGTTTCGACCAAGTTTCAAAATAGTTTTCAAAAGTGGTTTAAAACCACCTTTAAAATGCAAGCATCAAAAATATAATTTATACACTTCAAAATAAAAATGTGTTTTTAACACTTTAAAATATGAATAAGGTTTTCATAAAAATGTCCCCCACCTTCCAATGGGGTGATAAGGGGACGATTTCAAAATAAAGAATTTTTCTAAGATTTTTACAAGCCAACCCAAACAATTTTTTCAAAGTAAAATAGTGTGTGTAACCCGGTAGGCTACCACACCAAACAAGCCATAGTGGCTCAGTGGGCCATTACACCAAACAAGCCTTAGTAGCCTGGTAGGCTACTACCCCAAACAAGTCATAGTAGCCCGGTGGGCCATTACACCAAACAAGCCTTAGTAGCCCGGTAGGCTACCACACCCCAACAAGAGAAGTAACCCGGTCGGTTACTACACTAAGTTCACGTATAGTAATTCGATAGACTACTTTTACCAACACACGAGTTAACCGGTCAGTTGACTGAGCAGTAAACCAGTCAAGGACCGCGTTTCGAACAACACAGTGAGGAACGATGATTAATCTATCAAGTAGATGATTGATCGAACACGATACGAGTTAGACACCAAATCCCCATAATAGGCCAATAGGGTACCGACGGGTCTCGATACCCCATAGAAGCGCAAGTTATAGTCATTAACGTTAATAGTAACTCAACGAGAGTATTAATGAGAAACGTTATTGATGACAAGTGGTAACCTGTGAATTTATAAAGGCATGATTCAAGTTGCTTGCAATTTAGGTAAATACAACTCCGCCTATGGCATGAAAGAAAATGCTTTTAAATGATATTTTACAGTATGTTAAAATATATATGCCATGCACACGATGTTGCACCACATGTTTAAGAGTATGTAGTTTCACAATCAAGTAAATTGATGAAAAAGCAAGTTAAATGTCATACGTCCCTACCATGTAGGATTTGGGACAACTTAGAGAAACATATGACTAGAAAAGATAAACAAGACGAAAATTAGTAAGCGTGTCGTACCAGCCTTTTCAAATGAAGAGGTTCTAAGTTAAAGCAGAAAGTTGAGCATCCGTTGATGGCTCTCCGGCTATTTACCAAGGGTGCTGCCGATGGTCTGTACACGCACGGTACTGACACATGGGCCCTAAATAGACAAGAAAAGAAAAGAGAAGTTTGAAGTATAAATGAACATAACCGGATCATGCATTAGTTATAGTTCACCATGCTTCTAGATGCATTCAGTACACGATATTTCTGTAATGCACATGTTATGTGAAGTTTTATAATCATTGATATGATATGTGATATGTTAAAGTGGTATATGTGATATATGATTGCTTATATGTTTTTAAGTATGTACTATGTTTAAACATGTTTTGCGGCAAACATGTTGTACTTACTGGGCGTAAAGCTCACGTAATGTGTTCATGCTGTAAGCAAGCATCCTACGGCTTAAATCCCAATGGGCGATGGTGGCGGCGGAGGCGGATGTGAGAGCAAGGTTATGGAGACACCGCGAGTTTATCTTCCGCAAATTTGAGTATCAGTGTTTTGAATAATGATAGTTAAATAGTACTTTGAATAGTAATTGTCATACAGTATTTTTGAATAATAATTGTTAAATAGTATGTTTGAATAGTAACCGTTAAATGGTATTTTTGAATAGTAATCATTAAATAGTATTTTTAAATAGTAACCA
Organism: Antiaris toxicaria; assembly: GCA_035233585.1. Taxonomy (NCBI): domain Eukaryota; kingdom Viridiplantae; phylum Streptophyta; class Magnoliopsida; order Rosales; family Moraceae; genus Antiaris; species Antiaris toxicaria. The sequence continues at coordinate 29,665,562 of CP141157.1, forward strand.
CTAAATAGTATTTTTGAATGGTAATCGGAATATGTACATATACAGTAAATACGTACATGTAAAATAAATAAATAAATCCATAATTTTATGATATCTAGTTAAGTATAAATTGCTAGAAAGTATAAGAAAAGTAAGCAAGTCAGTTTTTAGTGACGATCCGGGCCACTGAGGACACGGGGCGTCACACTTAGAGCAAGTCATGTTCTATTTGCGAGAAACCAAGACCTTCTCCTCAATCATTGGTCGCGATTCATGATTCCTTTCTCTACTCTCAACTGACACCGCCATGCCTCTCTCCTTCAGTTGCAACCTCGACTATTGAAATCTCATCTAACATCAAATCGAAGATCGTGATTCAAACACGAAATCTTTCTCCAACGTTGATTGGTCTTTCTCCATAATGCGATCAATGGCGATCTTGATATACTAGCAATGCTATGGCTACCGATGCATCTCATGATGGATCTACCACAATAATCTTGCCCTTGTGAAGCAGCCGCTACGATCTTGCCCTAGTGAAGTTGCCACCGCATCGATCTCACCCTTGCAATAGCTTGGCCGTCACTATGAGAGGGTGGCTTTAAGGTTTTGCAGATTTATTATTATTATTATTATTGTTTTTTTTTTTAATTTTTTGCTTACGTATTTTTTTAAGTGTTTTATTATTTTTTTAATCTTTGTAGTTTTTGTAATGTAATTTTTTTAGTTTAATTGTTATTTTAATTTTTTTAAATAACATTGTGATTATTTGTTTATAAAATGAGAAAATAATTTGATAAATAATAATTTTGAAATAATAAATTAAAAATATATTTGAAATAATTTAATATAAAAAATATTAAGGGGTGTGTTTTTGGTTATTTTAAACCAAATGGTATTTTTATGGACTACTAAACAGTATTCCAGTATATTACAAAAAGTATTTCGATCGATTATAAAATGATATTCTCACAGATTACGGTATTCAGCTTATTATTAAATGATATTCTAACATATTATCAAAAGGTATTATGATGAATTACCAAATAGTATGCCCGTGGATTATCGAATGCAATTTTGGCGTATTATCAAACAGTATTTTTGTAACTCCTTTTTTTGTTAGCAAAGAGTATTTTTGAAAAGATATATTAGGTTGTTTTTGACTTATTTAAATCTAAAATTATAAATAGAGTGCAATACTAGAGATGTATCCTCTTTAGAGTATTCCTCAAAGAACCCTTAAACTAAAAATCTGAAACTCCAAACCCGCTGATTCGGGCGTCATAGGCTGGACTCGTCTGTTAAACTTCTAAAAGTTCATGGGCCTGGACCAGATTATCCATCTGGACTGGCCGCCTCGAGCCCTGCAATAGAAATTGCTTTTCCAGGGTCTCCGCTGCTGCAACAGCCTAATATAGAGAGAGAGAGAGAGAGAGAGAAAAGGCGTATTACGAAGAAATGGCGATGGCGACGATCCGATCGGGTCTCCTGCGAACGGCCTTGCGCGGCAGCTCTCGAGCCCCTGCTCCTCCCAAGCGCAACTTCTCCTCCTCTGCTCATCATGACGATGCCTGTAAACCTTCCTAACTTTCGTTCTCTGTCTCGAATTTGTTTCTGATTTTTCTTTCGGCGGATTGTTTCATTCAATCTCGGTCTAGTTATTTTCAGTGATTTTTCTCTGTGTATCGCCTAATGCTTTATGGGATTCGCTTATCTCTCTAACTAGTTCCGTCGGCCGAAGTTTGTGGTTTGGTTTTCATACCTCTCTAATTCGGTTACAGATCCCTATTTTTTTATTTATTACCCACAAATCAGTATTAGTTTTATGGTTTTGGTGTAATGTGTTTTTGCTTAGACCATCTATATGCCAATTTCATTGTTATATTTGTTACAAAAACAAAGTGTGAAAATATAGCATATTAGGGATTTTGTGCTTCAACTTATAATGCTCTCTATGTTTTGTCATTATTGATAACTTTTGAAATTCGTAAAACTGTGTTTAAATAATTTAGAAATGACAAAATTGAAATGATCAAATGGAAAAGTCGAGAAACCAACAAATAGCAATTAAATGCGAAATGTAACATTTGCTATACTCTGTGGCAAATTTGCCATTAGGTTTAGCATCTGCCGAATTTGCTGTCAAAGATAGCACTTTATTTGACATTGCCACGTATGTTTGGTACTTCATTGATTAGGGCTGGCAATTCGTGTTATCATGTCGTGTTTGTGTTGTGTTTATTAAATATTCGTGTTAAAATCTCAAACCCAAACCCAACTCATTTAATATTCGTGTCAAAATCTCAAACCCAAACCCAACTCATTTATTAATCGTGTTAATCGTGTTGACCCAAATTAGCCTGTTTAAATTAAATATAAATAAAATAATGATGACAAGGTCAGAGATAACTGGTCGTGTTATCGTGAGGGAAGGGGAGGGCGATTGGGTGAGGTGAGCAAAGTTACAAAAGCAATGAAAGACTAAAAAAAAATAAAGTAAAATCTAGATTTTCTTTTTTATGTTAAAATTTTTTTAAAAATATATATATATATATATAAAATAAAAGATATATATTATATTTGAATTTTGAATTTTAAAAAATCAAAATTAAAAATAGTAAAACATTATAATATATATAATAATATAAATATATTAAAGATTATAAATGGGTAATTTATGAGTTATATTCATGTCGACCCATATATAATAAATTTGTTAAATGGGTTATTTCGTGTCAATTGCGGGTTGGTGAGTTCGTGCGGGTTCTACCTTTTATTTAATCGTGTTTGACGGGTTCATCCTTTTTGATCCAAACCCATTTAAGGAAAACTCAAACCCTCTAATTTCGTGCGGGTTTCATGTCGTGACCTAAATTGCCAGCCCTAACATTGATGCACTTAGAAGTTTTGTTGGATTTCAAATTAGAGGATTTATTTCAATTGGCCATTGTGTTTTTTTTTTTCATTTAGTCTTTTATGTTTTTCATTGAAACATATCATGCATCTCCTTTTCTCTTCCCTAACACAACCCCACCCAAACCACACACACACCCCCCACCCCCCCCCCCCCCCCCCCCCTTCTTTTTTTTGAGTCTCCTATAGATATTTGATTAATTTTGTACTTCCACATTACCATTTGACCATTGTAGATGAGACGGCAAAGTGGGAAAAGATAACGTATGCAGGCATTGCTACATGCACTGTTTTAACAATTTATAATCTATCAAAGGGCCATCCCCACCATGAAGAGCCTACTGTGAGTTTTCATCTTTACCTTCTGATATTTTGTAGTGGTTGTAACTTTCTATGTTTATATGTATGCATTCCGTCGTTTTGGTCCTTAAATATTTTAATTAGACGAATCCCTTTGGCATGATATAGGCTGCATTGAGATATAAGTTTAGAAAGGTTTTACTTAATGTCGCTGTCTAATTTTCAGTTTATTCTCTAATTTCCTTCCCATTTGCTTCTAACTTTGTCTGGATTCCCTATATATGCAGCCGTACCCATATCTGCACATACGCAACAAGGAGTTTCCCTGGGGTATGAGCTTTAACATCACAATATATGAATTGTATTATTTATTTCCTTTTGGTGCCCATATGCACAAATGCTTATGCCCATAATTTTTCTTTTATTCATATCATGTCTGATATTAGACAGACTTTTGTGCATAACGCTATTCTATTCTGGAAGCTTTCAATTATAATCTAGCTTTTTTATTTTTTTTATTTGTCAGATATGGAGTTTGTATCTTTCTTTTTTTTTCCCTTGTAAGTTAAGTGTCATGTCAAGTTGTGTTCAATTTAGTTCCTGTCCACTAAATTGCTTCATTTTTTTTTTTTCTGTTGTTGTGGTGGGGGGCCCGCATGATATTGTTAGATTAGGACAATTTAAGAGCAGATTTATGGTAACACTTTAATCAGTAATTTGTTTGAAACACATTAGTAATGAATTTGGAGGTCTGGGTATTTCAAGCTTGATAGAAACCAGTGATCATGCCTAATAAATACACTGTTTGGTAAGAGGGATGGAAAATAAAGCAGAGAAGGTGAACATCAAGGTGAGGGAACGAAAAGGGAGGGAGAGCTGTTATTTCATAACTTCTTGGCAAAAAAGAGAGAAAAAGAGATAAGAAAATGTCTGATTTAGTTCTTTTACAATTACACCCTTACACAATATAAGAAGAGGAGGTGTGATTTGGGTCAAAATAGTTATAAGTACGCTACTTGTTTTGTTGAGTATTTTCTCTCTACTTTTTTTTCCCATTGTTGGACGGAGTAAGAAACAGTGTGCCCCCTGTGTTTTATAGCTTTTCTTCTAATTTCTTTTCTACCAAACAACCCAAGATTCCATTTTCTTGGTTAAGATCCCTCTTTCAATTTCCTTTCTCATCCTTTCCCATTCCACCAAACATTGCATTAGTGAGGTGATCCAACTTGTTGATGGTGCCTTGACGCAGTGTCTAGTGTAGGTGTTTCATGGTGGCATGTAATAATACACAGTAATTTTTTTTTGTTTTTTGAAATTGGGAATAAGAGATTCGAACTCTTCATTTTTTATTTGAGTCCAAGTCTGGAACTACCGTTAGGCTATGCTTACAACCACCACATTGGATTGTCTCAATTTTTTGGCTGTGCCTGTCTATAGATACCCTTTTTTTTTTTTTTTTCCCTAATTGACACTGTTTTATGTAACATTTCTCTATTTGATATGTGTTTCGGTTATGTGCAGGTCCAGATGGCCTTTTCGAAAAGAAGCATCACTAGAGTAGTTTTTGGTTCATTTCAAAAATATGATGTGGAATAACTTTGCTGACATTTTTCTTGTCCGAAAGATAACTCAATTTCGTTGCTTGGACGTGTTTGCTTTTTATTATGTTGTGGCTCTGGATTAGATAGCTTGTTCATGGCATGTGCTTCAGTCTTTCCTATTACATTTCCGTCAATGATTTAATAAAGTGAAACTCTTGGATTGCTGGTACTTCTGCTCACTAGTTTTGACAATTTTGACACTGTTCCAAATTGGTACTTCAAAGTGTAGTGGTTTATTGAGCGTACAACTTGGAATATAATTGCATGTCCAGATTGCTTGGTAAGTTATTTATTTAGAAGAAAGTTGCAAGGGCAAGACGATAGTTCTACCCCTTTTATTATAATTTTTTTTCAATTTCATATTTAGATTCAAATTCTATACCTCTTCTATACCTGTAACTACTCTTTTCTTTTCTATTATTATTATTATCATTATCATTATTATTATTACGAGCTCAAGGGAGACGTCAGTTTAGACATTCCTCTATGTTTAGACATTCCTCTATGTTTTGGATGGAATGTATCAACCAGCTAACCACTCAACCCTAACAGTATTTATACAAGGAGAAACGTCTTGACAATATTGCCCACAAATCATTCAACTGTTCTTTCCATGTTACTCTCTCTCTCTCTCTCTCTCTATAGCAAAAATAAGTGACTTATATTGATATTTTTTGTATTTTTTCAAAATTAAATAGATATCTTGTAAGTAAAACTAATAACACTAACATCTTTTTTTTTATTATTATTAACTTAAATTTATGTTTAAAATAACTTAAATACTTCTATTAAATTTTAGTCATAAATTTTATTAACTTAAATCATAACAATTTATTTGTTTTTTGTTTTTTGTTTTTTAATTTTGCCATTTATTTGTTTTAATTTAGTTAAAAAGGAAAAAGAATTTATAAAAAAAATAACACCTCATTTTTATTATTAAGGTGTAAAACAATGAGGGGTACTTTTTCATTAGTTGTAAATATATTATTAAAAGTATATTAATGATTTTTATTATTTTTGTTTTCTTGTCATAATTATATATGTTTTTTTAATAACAAGTTATATTGTCCATTAAAATTAAAAAAAAAAAAAGATTTTTCAAAAAGTGAAAATTAATAAAATATTTTTTTATTAAAATGAGAATTATAATTAAAAATGTTTGAAAATCAATTAAAATATTGTTTTTGGTATTACATAAAGATAAAAATGTTATTTTAAGCCTTTAAATATACAGTTAAAGATTTTTTTATGCCAAGGAGGGGTATTCTAATATTTTGAGTATAATTAATGGTTAAATTCATGATCAACTAACAGAATGATATTTTTGTAATTTTTTTTGAAAGGCATAGGAGGTTGATATTATTAGTTTTAGTCAATAGTTAAAAAAAAAAATCAGTGTAGTTTACTCAACAAAAATAATATTAATAATAATGATGACACAAATTAGTTTCTCTCCAGAGCAAATGTAATAATAACAATGATGATAATGAATAATAATAATAAATCTCTATTATCTTTTTTATAATTGGGATATCTTTAGCATTTTACGATTCTCTTTTATTTCTAATCAAGTGTTTTATCGCAAATTGCCAAATCAATAACAAGAATTTTGCCGTCCTACATAAAATTTGTAAAACGAACGTCAATATTTGCATGATTTGGGGTTGAATACCAAATTTACTTACACGCTCTTGGAAAAATTGTATCATATAAGTAAATAAATATTTTTGAGATAAATGGTATATTTATACACCAAATAAATGATTTATTTACATTTTATACATCAATATAATAAAATTTATATTTATTTAACAAATCTAATATTTGCAATAAATATTTTAAAAACTTACTACATATTATAATTATTTTCTAAAATCTGCTATTTACTTCATTTTCCCATTCAAATATAAAAGTAGGATAGTTTAACAAAATATTATAAAAATCTAATAGTTTATTTAAATGTGTTACTTTGACACGATATTTTTATATAACTTCTGGAAAATTGACCTGTAACAAAATCTCTACTTCTAAATTTAGTGAACACTAAAATGAAACTTGGATTTGTGGTTATAAGTATAATTTAGTTACAATTTTATAACTGATTATACTATAACTTATAGAGTTCAAATCTTCCTACTCTAAATTAAAAAAAAAAAATAGGATTCCTTTTACAAGAGTGCAAATACTAAAAAGAAAATCAATGCTTCTCTTCTCTGATCTCATAAACCTTTCCCTTTCATTACTTTACAGTTTGGTAAACATATAACCGCGAACTCCCTCCCTCTTACTCAATCTCTGCCAGCTTCAATGTTACTTTTCGTTTAGAAATGAAGTGGAACTGGGTATTTTGATTTGAAACAGCCAACAAAATTTGAATATTTCGATTTCAACGGATCAAAAGGAAATTTTAATTTCATTGCTCAGTGTTGTGAGAAAATCGTTTGAAATTCCCCATCACGATGACAAATAATTTGATGGTAGTTTTGCCACTAAACTTAAAAGGCCACAATTTATTTACATCCAATAGTTAGAATATAAAACTATTATTTATCCCCCTCTTAATAGCTTCAACTTTTTGGATAGATTAGTAAACTAACGTGCTATTAAAGTAGAAAGACCTAAAGTCGAATCCCTGTAATTATAATTCTTAGAGTATTGGGTATTTTAATATATTTCAAACTTATTATTTGTGTTAGATTTTTAAATTAATATTTATCTGCATGTTTGTTTATTGTCGAGTGTTAGAATATAAACCTATTGTTTGCTTACCACATAACAACTTAAACCTTTGGTCTAGATTAGTAAACTAACACTATTTTGCTAACTTTTTAAGGAAAGGGTAAATTTCCAATATATTGCATTTTGGTGAGTGCCTCTAAAGAAGCATCTGAGCCATTATTATTTCTCGTCTAAGAATTCATTTCATGAGTGAAAAGTAAGTTAAATTCCTCACATTTTAGATAAATTTGCTTCAACTTGGACTAAAATATTTTATTACGTCTTACTCGTTTTAAAAAAAGAAAAGATTTATTGCACGGCAACAGACAGTTTGGAGCTATGAAATCAAAAGATGTATGAGCTCTTCTGGCTAAACATAACAAGTACCGAGTAGGGGAAAAAAGAAAAGGCCAAAAGAGATGGAGCTTTCTTATTTTATGATGCATCTAACCATCTACTTTAAACATTAACGTCTTATTGGGACACAAATTCAACCGTCTTTTTCATGTTTGGTCCTGAAAGCTACTTTGGCCGTTTTCCAAGTCTTGAGGCTGGGATGTCACATCGTTTTTGTGTGTTTGGCTATAGTTCTCGCAGTGTATGCTTTTAGATTTGTGATATTTCTGCATGGTCTCGTGACAATTGCACCAACACCACACGCATTGCCAGTCCCACAAAGACCACCAAATTGCCCCGCGTCTCAAGCAAGAGCAATGTTACACATCATGAAAAATTTTGTAACATATACGTGTTAAAATTGCAAGAAATCTGTGAAAGTTAAATTATTGTTTTGTTTTATTCTTATTATGCGTTGCGAAACTGTTTTTCCATAATGCGTATCATTTTCCGTCGAGAAATCCTACTCAACCGAAAATGATCTCCTAAAGGGTGTAATCTCCTAAACCAGTAATGATCTTTGTGGCATTGATTTAACAGGAAATTGGAAAATAAATATTGCTAAATTATATGTCCTCCGGACGCGTTTTGCTGTGTCTTGTAGAGTGTGTTACTTTGCCAAACAACCAAAACTAAAAGACTAACTGGGAACGGAATTGAAATACTATCAAAACTTAGATGACACAACCTTTCATGTAGTCTCTGCAAAGCTAAACGTTTTGTTTTGACACTTGAGGACACACAAGCAAAGAACCTTCATGAATTAATTACCTAACGACGTGGGACGTAGTACCCAAAAAAAAAAAAAAAAAGGAAAATAAAATTTCAAGTTTGCATCAAGAACGCTTGAAACAACTTTGAACAAGTTACTCTGCAGCTGTTTCTCCGTTGTTGTTAATGCCTTCGGTATTGCTTTCTGGTAGAGTGCCTAAATCTGTGCGAACCTCTTTCTCTTCTAAAGAGACTGAAGAATCTGTAGAGTTGACAGTCTCGTTTTGGCTTGCGTTGCTGCTTTCATTCGAGTTTGAGGATACTTCACTCTCCTTCCGGGCATCAGTTTGTTCTTGTTGACCCGTACCTTCATTACCATTTGTGTTGCCTTGGTTGCCATTCTCATTTGAGTTCTGGTCACCATTTTTGCTGCCTTGGTTGCCAGCATTGCCTTGGTTGCCATTCTCGTTTGAGTTCTGGTTGCCATTTGTGTTGCCTTGGTTGTCATTATCGTTTGAATTCTGGTCACCATTTGCATTGCCTTGGTTGCCATTCTCGTTTGAGTTCTGGTCGCCATTTGCATTGCGTTGGTTGCCATTCTCATTTGAATTCTGGTCACCATTTGCATTACCTTGGTTGCCATTCTCGTTTGAGTTCTGGTCGCCATTTTTGTTGCCTTGGTTGCCATTATCATTTGAATTCTGGTTGCCGTTCTCATTCGAATTCTGGCTGGAATCAGTATTGCTCTCTGTGCTTGAGGATTCCTCTTTATTGCTCTCTGCGTTTCCATTATCATTCGTGTTCTGCTTACCAGCATTCTTATTCACATTCTGGCCTGCATCTGCCTTATTTTTGCTGTTCTGGCCTGCATCAGCATTATTATCTTTCTTCGCGGAATTATTGTTCTCTTGCTGAAACGAAGAACCAGAAGAATTAACTTGTTCCTTTTGGCCAGCATCCTGCTCATTCGTTTTCAGTGTCACCACAATGTCTTTTGCCTCCTCTTGTGTTCCCTCGGATCCAGAGTTACTGTTGGACTGTTCTGAATTCTTGTTTGGGTCAGATTCAGACATTCCAGAGGTATCTTTGAATTCTCCATTACCAGCATTTCCATTTTCTGTTGTTGTAGAGACAGATGTTTCCCCAGAATCTTGTTTCACATTGTTGGCCGGTTCAGAATTCTCGGATTTTCCTTGCTCAGCATTTTGCTGTGTAGACTCATCTCCCTTGGAATCAGTATTCTCTGTTGTCTCTGTCTCTTTTTCCGGCAAGGAACCGAGACTCTCTCCAGTGTTAGTGTCAACTTTCTGCTGGTCATCAGAAACAACCGTCGAATCATGATATGATCCATTTCCAGTGTGTGCATGATCATTCTCGTTTCCACCTTCATTGCTTGTTGTAGTTTTAGAATCACTGCTTTCATTGCTGTTTGAAACTGACTCATTTTGGTTGGCTTCATCTCCACCATTCGAATGATTCTCCTGCTCACCGTCAGTCTTCTCTTTGTTTTCAAACTGCTTTACCTCATTTGAGTCTTCAGGACCACGTTGCTCATTTTCAGTAACTGTACTCTGAGTTTCATCACCTACAGCACTGGAAGCATCGTCCCCCTTGTAATTTTCTTCTCTCGCCTCCTCATTATTTCCATTACCTCCATCTTGCACGTGATCATCTGACAAAACAGTGTCCTCGATCTTCTTCTGGTTCTCTTCTGTTTCTGTGTTCGTTTCCGTACTCTCTGTCTTATTGGTCTCTTCTTTACCTTCCTCTACAATTTCTTTCTCTTCACTTTTGTCTTCTGTTCTCTCTTGATTTTCCTTCTCTCTGTTCTCCTCAGTCTCCTCGTTACTTTCTCTGCTCTCACTTTGCTTGTCATTGCCACCACCACTTTCTTTGTTATCAACTTCACTCTCTTTTCCCTCTGCGTTCTCCTTCTCTTTCCTCTCTTCACTCTTGTTCTCTTCGTTGACATTGTCCTTGTTCTCTTCACTCTTGTTCTCCGTATCAACTGTATCTCCTCGATGCTCGGTCCCGTCATCAGTACTATCCCGACCATTGTCATTCGTCTCATCATCACCGCCTCCTTTTCCTTCATTTTCAATCTCTTCAGGCTTGTTTTCGTCTCCTTCATTCCCGTTTTGCTCTTCCTCCTCCTTGTGCCTCACATCTCTAACAACGGTGTCGTCCACTTGAGGTTTAATGTCCTTTCTCCCTAGCTTTAAGATCTCATTCCCCGTCTTTGCGTTTATGCTGAGTTGAGCTTTCTTGCTATTGGATTGCTTCAATTGATAAGCTAGCCAGACGCACACGCCCAGCAGAAGCACAAGTTGGACAGCATGCTTCACCTTGAAGCCTTTGGATCTCGAGTTCCGGCGAGGCGAGTGCCTGAACATGATGAACTTGTTGCACGCTCAATCTGTATATTGCCGCTTTTAGACACCTGCATTACAGATCAACTCCTATCAAGTCCCCAAATTCGTTCCAAACACAAGAAAATCTACAGAAATTGTACATTCTCACCAGAGATACTATTAAAATAACTGAATTTGACCCAAAAATAAAAAATTAAAAAATTAAAAAAATTAAATATATATATATATGTTAACAAGAAAAAGAAAACTAACCTCCCCTTGTTCCCAAAAGCAAAACACAGGTGAAAAGTACTTTTACCTAAGCTAAAGCAAAACCAACAAGGTATTCACACTACATAAAAATAAAAATAAAACAGAAAGAACCACCTAAAGTGTGTATATATATATATATATATGATAAATGACGATTTCTATCCCGTTCTGAAGCAACCCAATATCAAGAAATTGATGAAAAACATGAATACAAAAAGACATATATGAATTAAGCAAGAAAACATAAAGATCAAAGCAGATCTAAAAAAGCACATCATAAAAACAAATATAGTCACATGTTTCCAGTTTTCCAAAGCAGAAAGAAGTTAGTGTTGTTGAAAAAATTAATACCTGTGGAAATTGGAGTCGCTCAGATTCTGCAATGACAAGAAAAAGAAAAAGAAACGAAAATTTTTAAAAATCTTTTTTTTCTGGTGTCGGCAGTTATACTACCGAAGAAGTAGAAAAAGAATGGACGGAAGTTGTTGGGGAAATGGCTTGAAATTAGAAGAGTGACCCGCAAAAAGTTGTGATACGAGAGAGATGGATCTGAATTCTGTAAACGAAAATCAACCGAAACAAGAGTATAACGAGAGAGAGAGAGAGAAAGTAGACAGAGGAGCGAAGTGTCAGCAAATTTACTCTAAGGCCAAAGCTTTGCTTTTCTTGCGATCTATTTAAAGAAAGTGGACGGTTTTTTCCTATTAATATGTGGGTTAGCACTTAGTACTTCTCCTCTCCGTACGACGTCGTTATTCGACACGAGTAAAAACAGTGAAGGGAATTGTTTATTCGCTCTCTCCCTTTATTTTAATTTTATTTTTTATTTTTGGGAAAGCAAATTTTTTTTTGATACTAGAGGTGGACAAAAAACTCAAACACCCAACAAATTCATCAAATCTATCTAAAATGACTTTAATTGAATGAATTGATTTATACATTTAGTTGATTTGATGGGTAAAAAAAATTTTTAACCTACCCAATCTTTATTGGGTGGATTAAAAAAATTTCAAAAGCCGACCAACCTGCTTCATATTCACTTATATTTTTTTTCTTTTTTCCTAAATGACATTTATTTTTAAGTATTGTTTAAATTATTTGAATATATAGAATGTATTATTTGATATTCAATATAGTTATAATTTTTGATAATTTTGTGAAAAATACCGTCAACTACTTAGTATCCTTGTAATTTTGTAATTCTTATAACTTATATTTATTTTATATTTGACTATTGATGAAATTATATTAGAAATTTTAGAATTTTTTTGTACAAAGCCTATGATAGAATTTATTTGAAAATTTTCATAAGTTTAATTCTTTTTTCCCCCTTAAATTTCATTTTTTGTTGAATTTTTAGTATTATTTATTATTATTTTTTAATACAATACATAACCTGTTAAACTCACCTAACCTAACCCGATCTTAATTGGGTAGGTTAATTTTTTATATTAGGTTGATTGGGTGGATAAAAAATATTTTCAACCTATCCAATGAAGATTAAATAAGTTGAAAAATCATGAAAAATCACAAAAATTCACCCATCCCATGTGATATTCACCTCTAGTAATACAATTGATGGAAAGTTGGGACCGGCTGGGATCAAGAGACCCACAATATTAAAGTCGCCTACGACACTGTCAAGAAATAAATATAGTAGACTTGACAATAAGGTGTATGGAAAAGGAGAATTTAGCACAACCTTTATTAAATAAAAATAAAACCTAAACACAAGAAAAAGTCAAGAACCATGTTAAAGATTCTTCGACATCTAAATTAGAGGGGACTTGAGCAACATTGTAAGGAGTTGAATGAAGTGCTTGTTTGGTAACAAAATTTAACGTAATCTAGTTTTCAATTTACATTGTATTGATCAGTTTGGATCAATCTAACTTAAACTATCTAACCTAACCTAAACCCTTATTTTTAACCATTACATGGTAAAATAAGTTTTATTTTACTGTTTGTGGTTTTGTCCACTCCCACTCATAGAGCCATTTTGCCTTTCTTATCCATGCGTCCCTGTCGAGAGATTTTTCTATGAGAGGCTCAACTAAATCGAGTTTCTCAACTCTATGCAGATGGTTGGTGAACTTCTCTTTTTTTTTTTTTTTTTTTTTCCTGGTTTTGTCCTTTCCCCCTCACAAAACCATTTTGCTGCCTTTCTCTATTTGTCCCTGCCGAGAGATGTTTATGCGAGAGGTTCAGCCAAATCGAGTTTCCTGACTTTGTGCAGATAGTCAGTGAACTTCTCCTTTTTTTGTCCTTTCTTCGCTTTGGTGTTTTGCATCCAAGATTCAACATTTGTAGGTAAATCTAGGTAGATCTCAACGATTGGCATTGATTTGGGGGTTATTGAATAACCCACCAATTCTGGATTTTTCTGCTCTTCTCGACTCCTCCACGCTGACTCATGTTTTTACGAGAGGCACCGACTTCCTTGTTAGAGGTTCTTGATTGTTTGTTTGTCTTCGTTGTACTTCTACTTTTTTTAGCCGTTTTAGATTTGGTTATTGTTCATCGCTATTGTATAAATTGTTTTACGATTGTTCATTATACTCAAACAAGGCCATTGATTTGGGGGTTTTTCAATAACCAACCCCAGCAATTCAATCATTCATTGTAAATCCCTAATCGGGCTTCTATATGGACATAATTGCTATCCATTTCACAATCGGTGGGTTCCATAACCAGTAAACTGAAATCCCCATTTTTCCACTTTCTAGGGTTTTTGCTTTGATTTATTTCAGCTACTATCACAGCGTAGAAGGTGCGAGAAGCCAAATCGAGTAAGGGCAAATGATATAGGAGTCAACCAAACACTCCTAAATTTCGTCAAACCCCCAAAGCCAACCTTAGTAATCACATAAGCCACATTTTGCACTATTTCTGTGGTTAGAAGATATTAATTCCCTAACCTATTTTGTCTTGCCCTGACCCTCCCTCCAACACTGTTTACTCACCCTCGGGCTCTAATTCATTAACCCTTCAACTGACTCCTTCAACACACGGTTTCTTGAATGTTTATTTTAATAATTTGAATCTGGTTTGAATGGTTAATTGTAATGTTAAGTATAAAAATTTGACCTGTTTATTGCCTCACAATTGGATTAACATTGTTCTATATTGTTGATGCTATTGACTACCTTGTGTGATTTAGAGCTGTTACATTAATTTGATGATGTCGGGTATTCTAGGCCCTCTATTTATGTTGTTCCCTTTAGCTCATCTCGTGTGTGCTTGAGTATTTAAATATTTTGTTGTTCTTGGAATGTTATTGATTTTGAGCTGTAATTTTGTTGCCCTACATTTATTATTCCAATTACCAAATATATATGTCTATTTATGACCATATAACGGTCAATTCTCATATCATTGGGTAACATTGTTATATATTGCTTAGAGGTGTTAATTGTTTTGTATATTGTTGTTGTTATTGTTCCCTATTTGTTACTAATATGTTGTTCCATTGCATAAATGTGACTTGATTAGTTATATGGCTTAGACATGGTAATTTATTGAAGTTTAATTTCGTACCATTTCAAATCTAGCCGTACACGTCTGCCTTATCATGTTGCCTTGGTTTAAGCATGGTTTGCACGTTCCCCAAACCTAGTTTTTGGCTACGATGTATACAACCTATTTTTTTCAGTTACATATTGTCTAACTAGTGTGATATATAGTCAATGTAACAAATTAATTTCTAGAATTTTTTTCCCTGGCAACATTTGTTATATTGGGTAGTATCACGCTTCGGAAATTATATGATTGAGTTATTAGTAGACATTGAGCCAATCCATTTATATTTTACCTATATTGTATCTTTGTATACCTTGTTTTTTATTGGTTAAAAGAAATGGTTAGGTGACTATGTAACAACAAATACAAATAGATTGACGTGATAAAAATTTATATTTTGAGGTAGATGGATGGGTTCCTTTTCATGTCTGGTGGAAGGCATCCTCAAAATGATGATTTCAAGCCGTTAGTCAGTGAATTTAATTTCAAATATAGTGGAGGCCCTAAATACTATGCCTTAAGCTTATCACAAAAAAAGGACAGGATGAGAAAAGTATACAAAGGCTAAAAGGCTCTACAAGTCCACATAGAACTTGGCTATAATCCTGTAACTAATACAATCGACTGCACAAATGAACAATGGAGACAATTTATTAACGTAATAGCTTTATTAATCGAAAATTCTTACTAGATTCTTCTGTAATGGTTCATTCTTCCAAAAAATCTCGTATGCAGGAGATCACAGAATTTAATTTATAGATATTTTTCCGTCAAATAGGTGCATAAGTACTGCAACCATCTCTGCTATCATGGATTAAATAACAACAAACTGTGGTACAATGTCTTTAAGAAGTCACATGCTGCCAACGTTAACTACTACTGATCAGTTTCACACCCCAGTATGAGCAACCTGTACAACAGCTACAACATATCTGTTGGTAATGACTATATTCCTAAAATGCCTGATGCTGACACGACGACGTTTGGTAGTCAACATGATGGCTCATTCTATAGGGGAATTGAGCAAGGTTGCTGTTCACGAACATCTGACAGAGGGAGGAAAAGGTAAAGAGAGCAAGTAGACTTGGCTACACAATCTATAATGAAAGAGATTATTGATTACCTTCGAGCCAAGTTTGCTAAAACAGACAGTGGGGAGGCAAATAACCAAGACAATCTATTTAAACAATGTGTCTTTGTCATGAAGAATATGGGTGTCGCTTGGGAGCACCATAGGACTATGATGGCTTGGTTAAGAGATCACCTAAAAGTTATGTTGCTGTTTCCTACATTGGATGAAGATGATAGGGTCGACTTAATTAGTGAGGTTTTCGGAGATGATTATATACAGACGTAGCCTATGGAAGAGTTTAAACAAACTTTAAACTTGCATGAGATAGATTTTAAGCAAAAATTTTCCCTCACAAATTTTTTTAACTTTTTTTTTAATTAGCCTGTTGTAGACGTAATGACATTGCGTTGGCATTTTTTTACATTTTTATTCGGGACATATATAAATTTTATCCTACGTATTTCCAAAATGTGTTTTTGTTACTCATACGTTGTTTAAATTTTATTAATTGATTATTAAATATAATAAAACAAGCACTTGGTTCACAAATGTATCACTTCCTTTTAAATAAGTATGTTTGGTGTGATAGATCATACTAACAATGCTAGATCCGATAGGGAGGATGAAATAATTGCTTTGGAGGTTGTTGCCTTGTAGGCCAAAACAAGTCCATGTTGAAATAGCCTTCAACCAATGCACAATAGTAGTTTAATAGGTGTAATGAGGGTGGACAAGTTGTTGCGCAGACACAATGATTATTAGGAATGTCCTAAGTGAGAAACACATTTTAAATGTATTTCATTTATTTTAAACTGGATAATAAAATTATTTTAGAGGTTATTTATTACATTACTATATGTTGTCATCCTATTTGC
Organism: Antiaris toxicaria; assembly: GCA_035233585.1. Taxonomy (NCBI): domain Eukaryota; kingdom Viridiplantae; phylum Streptophyta; class Magnoliopsida; order Rosales; family Moraceae; genus Antiaris; species Antiaris toxicaria. The sequence goes on from CP141157.1 coordinate 29,682,270, forward strand.
ATGTTAAAATACATTTAAGCAAATATGACGTACTGATTGCTTGTGTTAAACTATTAGAATGTTGTATATAATAGACTTCTGTATACGAAAAGACAATATTCTAAAATAAGCAGTTTAAATCTATAGTCCGTCGTCTATAAGGTTAAAGTGAAAATCTAACTCATGTTAAGACTATTATATTATCTAAAGCCAATTAGGGAGCTAGTTTGTCTTGACTGTCTGGAGCTTCAACTCCCAAGTAAAGATATAAATATGTTGCTTGGTGGTGACGTATTGGACTAGGATTAAAGTGCAATTGATCTACGTAATCCACTTGAGTAGATCAATTCACTTTTGACGTTCATTATGCAATAACCTTAACATTGAGTAGATGAATCGTTTAATGTGTATAACTTGTGTACTTTGATGTTCTAATAGCTAAAGTATCTAAGAGGTAGTAAGTTTATAGATCGATTTGTTGGGTACATAACTGTATACAATAAAGGGTTTGTTTACAAATATTGAAATTATAGCTCTAATGAGGAGCAAAAGTTATTATCTTAAAGGCATTAAACTGAATGTGAAGATGAACAAGGTCTTAAGTCGTTTGCTGAGCAGATAATTTCTTATTCACGTATGGTGAATAATCATTTTCTTATTTGGGAGTGTAATGGATTTTTAAGATAGTATGATCAGTAGGTTAAATGGACTTTTGCCTAAGGTTGATCATGGATATCATATGAGAGTTTTGTATATATAATAAGGTCATTAGATTATAGTTTATCACTAGCTTACGTAATACAGTATATAATTTGGAGTGTAATTTTAAGTTTATTATGATGTGATTCTAAAACTAATAATTGTAATGGATTTATTCGATATAAAATAATAATTATATAAATTATTAGAGCTCACATTATATATGTCCAATTGGTTCTTTCATTAACTCCGCATAATTCCTTAACAGATGATAATTGATTAAGATATTACTTATTGTCTTGCATTTAGTAAGAGAAAAATCTAGATCACCCTCCACAGGATATGAGTGTTTTTCTTCGTGTGCTGGAGGGGCAGAATTATAATTTTATATTATTCAATAAATTAGATAAATATTTAATTAATATTTATTCTAGAAGATAAGATTTGAAATTTAAATTAATTGTATTTTTCTTTCAAAAGATAAATAAGATTAATTTGAATTTTGAAAATCTTATTTAAATAAATATTTAAAATTTAAAAGATTATCCTATTGGAATTTGAATTAAACAAAATCTTGTCCTGACATACACAGGGGTGGCGTCCACCATGAATAAAGATGGAAGACAAGATTTTCTTCAAATTTGAATTTGAATTTTGTTTTGGATAAGAGATTTCACCCTTGTCCTGACACATACAAGGGTGGCGTCTAATATGAATAAAGATGGAAGACAAGATTTTCTTCTAATTTGAATTTGAATTTTATTTTGGATAAGAGATTTCATAATTATTTGAATTTCAAATAAAGTTGCTATGATTTTATTTGAATTTGAATTAGAGTTGTGGAAAATTATCTATATAGAAAAAATCCAAAGATTTCTGATGTTTTAAATTTGAATCAAATTTTAAATCATAAATATTAACTTTGGCCAAATTTTTTTATGGATAAACCACAGGGATAAAGTTTGAATTTTTCAAGTGAATAAGAAAAAGAAAAATCTTATTTGAATCCTGTTTAAATTTTGAATCTCTTGAACTAAAGGTGGCCAAATTTTCTTGTGCTTCTAGGTTCAGGGAGAATCAGCGTGGGCTTGGAAAGAAAAGAGAAAAATCTTTTCTTGAATTAATTTAAAATTCAAAATATCATCTAATGCAATTTTATAAATTGGGGTTTGGCACACTTATTTTCTTTAAACCATAGACTCTTAGATAAGCAAATTCATTATAATATATCTCACTAATAATAACAAATTCTCAAAGATTTGGGTGGTTGGAAGGAGACAAGTCGCACTAGAATACCGATCGAGAAACCGAGTGCCCACACACTCCATCATCCAAGAATTAAAGAATAGTAGAGAAGACTAGTTTGTTAAAGTCCCTTGGTCACTTCTTCCGGCATTCTTGGTGTTTTCCTTCAAAGGTATATTAATTATTAATAATTTATAATATATGACAATACGAGTTTATTGACGATCTTTGAAAAATTTTTAAAATTTTACAGTGTACTCTTACAATTTTTCTAACAATGATGTTATAAAGAACTTGATCTACATGGATCTAAAGACATTCATAATGCTTAGTGAGTTATTAGCTACCAAAAGCTTGCTGTAACCAACCCGCATGCTAAGCGTGAATGAGTATCTCTTCATTTGCTTGATGATTCTTTGTTAAGGACAATCCAATAGAGTGGTGTCATTTTTTTTTCAACACTAGCTGGAAACTACTTCTCATTGGTTCTTCACAGTTATGAAGGCGATTTATGTGTTGAAAGATGAATTCATAATCCCGTTAAATTATGACTAAGTTCAAACCTTATTTCAAACTAATGCTTACAAATATCATCCTTGGTTTGATGTAAGTCCAAATTTTAGATTATGTACACGATATTTTCCCTTTCCTTGTTTTATTCCAATAAGTTATGACTGTGTTCATTTGTTGTAGCAATCGATAAATGGCACACACATTTCATGTGTACCCTGACTAGAAAATAAGGACACATGGAGGAACAGGAAGGGTCAAAATACTTAAAATGTTTTAGTTGTTATTGCATTTGACATGACATTTAGTTATATGTTATTTAGGTACGAAGGATAATATCATGATTCAAGAATGCTTAACAAGACAATAATGTGGCATGGATTTCCTAAACCACTTGTAGGTATTATTATAAATTTCTTGTTCACATAGGATAAGATATGTGCAATTAAACCGAAATAGCTAAAATAAAAATTATTTGACAACCTTTGACTAGGTAAATTCTATTTGGTGAATTCCGTGCATGCCAATAAGGATTGTTTCCTCACACCTTATCGAGGAGAAACATATCACCCACCCGAGTATTTCAAGTGTAGTGTCGGGCTCCGAATGCCTTTAAAAGTGTTTAATCATACACATTCTTCCCTGCGAAATTATGTTGAAAGAATGTTTAGTGTGTGGAAGGCATGATTTAATATTTTAACAGGGATCAATAATTTCCCATTCGAGAAATAATCAATGATCCTAGTTGCATGCGTTGTTGTTCATAACTTCATTAAAAAAGTACAGATACAAGATGCTCTTGTATATAGATACACAAATGATGCAATCCCTGTTGTAGAGCATGAAGATACTAATGTGAATGTGGCTGTGGATGTGGACGATGGTGATGTCGGTCCAAGTTCAACAAACAATACATATTCTGAGATAGAGAATAAGGGTGAGATAAGTAGAAGAAGAGATTTAATTGCCTCACATATATGAGCTAGATTTCAACAAAGGCCATGGTTTAGGTCCCATTGAACTACAAATGTTTTGAACCTCAAACTATGTTTGTTTACATCAATATCTATGGTTGTGTAGTTACATTAATTTGTCATTTGATTATCCTTAGTTGTGTATGGAAAATTCAAAAAGTTTGGTTATTGTTTAGTATTTGTTTTTTTCATTTTGTTTTGTTTTGTTTGTCATGCCTTAGTTTTTATTTATTAAGGCAACATGTTAGCTAATGGGGGAAGACCAAAATTTGTCTCACTTTTTTATGGTTCCCCATATTGACATTCAACAATCACGACAATAACAATATTGACAATTATTTGATTTTTTTTTTTTTGCGTGCAATCTGAAGAAAAAAGATAAGACATGGAATTAGTTATTTTTTTTATTAATATTACAAATATTAATTAGGTAGAAATTCAATTTAACTATTTATTAAAATTTTTCACTTCCTTAGCCAAGCACACTTTCCAAGACAAAGTTAAAAAAAATTTCAATCTTAACCATGTTCAAAGTTGACAATTTAGATTAACTTTTAAGTTAAATTAAATTAGAAATTATTTGATCTAACTTAAAAATAAAATTACAAAACGTCTAATCTAACTTTAAATTAGGTTAGATCATAAAACGTCCGATCTAACTTAACTTTTAAATAACATTAAACTATATCGATGATCTATACGAGCTCGAAATATTAAGAAATTACAACTTTGTTGTGCGTGGGCAACTTGTGATGACAATAGGATAGGGTGGGATTAGGGAATGCTTTCTCATTCTATCCTTGTCCCTGCCTTCAAAACCATCTTCGTTCTTGTCTATGTCCCCATCTAAATAGAACTAGGGCCAGAGCTAAGGATTCTCATTGAGGGGACTTTCCCCATACATGTACCATTTCTCATATCTCATTTGTTATAACTATACATTAAAAAAAAAGATTAGTACTTTTTTGAGTTAAAAAAAATAATTATGCTTATTAATACATAGAACAACTATATGTCAATAGCCTCCTTGAGCATTTGTAAATATAATTACTATTTATAAATGTTAATTACTAGCTTTCTTGGTCGAGAGTGCTGCTCTTTTTTCAATTAAAAACTATTAATGATAAAAAATAATTATTCATAATATTGAATATATGCACATGTATTTATAAATATATAGATTAGATATATATCAAGGCGGAGACGGGGTGAGAAATACTTTCCCTTCTCCGTCTCGCTAACTTCTAGGGAAAATATTTTATCCCCATCACCGAAAGCTATCCTCCATCATTGCCTTATTTAGGGTAGATTCTCCCAAAAATCCTTTCCTACGGGGAATATTGCCATCCATATATGCGACACACGTTGCTGAGATCAGACTTAAACAAGGACATATGTCCCACTTTAAGCCTCGCAATGCTAAGGGAATAAAAACCTTGAAGTTGCAAACCTGCTAGAGTTTCGACACAATCAAATATGACTAACAAAACTGTGACTACCTTTCCACTAATAAATGCCAAAACCTTCTTAAATCTTGAATTCACACACCAACAATTACCATCATAAGATCTTGATCCCCGCTACTTAAAGCCCTACTATCAAAGCTAATAAGTACCCAAACCTTCTCAAATCTTGAATTCACACACCAACAATTACCATCATAAGATCTTGATCCCTACTACTTGAGCCCCCATTATCGGAGTAGAGAGTCTGATGACCAACACAGAAGCTGCACAAGATTTCAATCCCCTAAAGAACCAGATAACATGACATAAAGAGAAAAACCGTAAATGAAAGATCTGTAGTGTTTTATATATTTTGTTAATTAAGGTAATTATTGTTCATTATAATAAAAAAATAATAAAACCTTTAAAAACATATTTTTATGAAATCATGTTTTTAATTTTTACAATAGTTGTTATGTTATTATTATAAATATTATGGAGTTCCTAACAATAAGATAATACAGAGTTCTTTTTTTCTTTTTTTGAGAATACACATTGTCAGTTTCTTTTTTATATATATATGATTACAAGCAGTTCTTACAAAATGCATGCTTGCAAATATAACATAATAATAATATCATGCTTGATTATATAATAAGATGTAACATTCAAATCACTTCATCCTAAAATTAAAAAAATAACTTGAAAATGATAATAAAAAAGGAAATTCTACTGCTGTTTTTTCCCCCCTTGAAAATGCTACAAACAAAAACCTTAATTACTTGAAAGATTTTTTTACATCCAACCTCTTATTCTACAAGCCTGATTCAGACACGCGAAGTATGTAATCTTTCTTTTATTTCTTAAAAATTATAACAAATTTTTACATTAAAAGTAGGGAAAGCTTTATGATGTTAATAGTAATAAACTAATAATTTTTAGGAAGAAAAACTAAAATAGCATAGTACATGATTTAGAAATTATAACATAATTTGAAATATTATTACTAAATAGCATTACGAGGATAAATAGAAAAAATAAAAATCCAAAAATACCTTTGCTCTCTCTCTCTTCCTCTGTTAATCTATCTATCTTTTACCATCAGTCGAATATAACACCAACGACGATGATGGGACTAGGATCGCAATATTAACTGGCATCACAATGGATCTAGCCATGGAGATCACTTTGGAGGATGGAAGGAGGGTGATTCGTGGAGATTGCCCATGATCAGAAGTCAACCTACAAAAAAGATCACAAAACTAGAGAAGAAAAGATGGAGGGCTACTAGATCGCAATGGAGATCTAAGGCCAATGGATCACCATAGAGATCGTGACAATGCCAATGGTTTCCATCTCCACTGTAGTTGAATCACTGGTGATGAGGTTCCCACGAGAAACCTTGCTGACGACCAGAGAGAGAAAACATAAAGAACATGTTGTCATTGCATTCTACTAGTCATTGCGTTCTCGAACACCATCCAATTCAGTTACGATCACGATGTGATCGATGAAAGGAGAGAGAAGGAGAGAGAGAGAGACAAAGGGAAATATAGAAGAGAGAGAGAGGGAAGAGAAAAAGGAGTACGTGGAGAGAGAGAAGGGTAAAATAGGAAACATATAATTTATTTTAAAAAGAAAATATGAAATATACTATTATTTATTAACTTTGAAAAACTCTGTTATATATTTTAATAGTTTTCATTGACTATGTATATGATATGATTTTCTTAATTTTTATTATATTATATGTCAAATACTCATTTTTTAATTCCAGTTAAATTTTTTTTTTAGGGAAGTTTGATTTTAACTATTATTGGAAAAAAGGTTTATATTTTGATTAAAACACATAAAAGAATAAATATAAGATTAAAAAAAAATGAACTTTAGACTCATTTAAGAATATTTATTTAATGTGATAATTTGATATACATATATATATATTAAGTAGATGTTTTAAAAATCAAAATTTTAAAGTTGTGTGAAAAATATGATAAGTTTAGAAGAAGTGTATATATATTTATATATTAATAGAGATGCATATATGATAAGATGATATTTTTAAAAGATATCTATGTATATATTATAGATAATGTGTAAGGTGTAAGGTGTAAGAGAATTAAGAAATTATGTGGACTAAAATTAAATTGTCAGATTTAAACCAAATAAAAAGGAATAATTTTGAACCATTAGATTAAAAAGGTTGAAGTACAAAACTTTAAAAGCTATTCTCCTTTCAACATTATCATACATACTTTGGTTAAAATTATTATATTATTTGTTAGATTAAGCATATATTTAGTTTGTCAATTGGTGTCAAAAAACAAAACTCAACTCATTCTTTGTCCTTTTTTTTTAAGTCAACTCAATTTTACTATTCATATTTTCAACTACAATTTAAAAACAAAAACTGAAAAGTCCATAATTTTACATATACAAGATCAAACGATATGATTTTTTTAGTTACAGAGAATTTTAATACAAACACAATGTAATCCAATATTAATAATTATTCTTATGAAAATGTTTCAAGTTTTTTTACTATTTAATTCCAATAAACTAAATGTATAATTCAACTCCAACTCAAAATTATCAAGTCAAGTGGACTCCTCAAATGCATGCTAAATTTTTAACAGTTTGACCCATGATTAAAATTTTTAATTATGTGTAATAACTTTATTGGGCCTTCACATATACATATTGAAATAAGTTGTTCTTAAAAGAAATGTTTAGCTAGTCACTAAGCTTTAGATCAATGGAAATAGGGAACTTTAGAAAAATACACAAAATCATGTCTTGGATTGATTTTTGTCACAAAAAAAAACTCTAGTTAAAAATGTCATAACATGTCATCATAAACATCTATTTATTTGTTTATTTATTTATTTATTTATTTATTTATTTTAAAATACTACTAGTTGGTATCCATGATGTAACCACCTTCGTCGGCAAGTTACCAATTAGTTACCAACTAGTTAGTAGTTGGTTATTTTCATTGATGGGTAATAAACAAGTAACTACCTCCGCTAATGGTTTACTAGATGGTTATCAGTCAGTAACCAACTCCGTTGGTGGGTTACCAGGTGGTTACCAAATGGTTGCCATTCAGTAATCACCTTAGCCGACAAGATACCAGTTGGTTATTTACCGATAACTATTAAATTCTTAGGATTTTATCACCTGATTACTCAAAAGAACACAAAAATCATTATCAATCACCGAAAACAACAAAAACCATAAAAATATATTAAAATGATTCCTAAAAAATTTTCTCGAACATCTTATCTATCATCGCAAACATCCACTCCACCTCGACTTTCTACTCTACCTACTTCACCTCTAACACTAACATCTTCCTTACTACCACACCTTTCGTGGTTGGGCACCCCGTAACATTGCTGTTGTTGTGGTCGCCTCCATCGACATGCTCCTAATCCTCTCTAAGCTCTCTTTATCATTGATATTGTTCTTGCACGAGTCAGTTAAAAAATACCTTATCACGAAGAATTCTTCCTAGAATTTGACCCTAGCCTAGTCGATCCAAAGCTTGAGGATGCCAAAGACCTTGGAAATGACCTAGATGATTCCAATCCGATTATGGGCATATATTACAAAGAGCATGGACTCGTCAGAATCAAAATTCTCAAACATGATGACAAGTACCAGTGCTACTTTGTCAGCAGAGTCTCGTGTCAACCTTACCCCATGAGCAGCGATGTAAAGGATCAAAGGAATAAGGGTCATCAAAGTTGGGAAAAAAAAGAGAAAGGGAGAGAGAGACAAGGATGAAATGGTGGCAACTAAGTTTTAGTGAGAGTGGAGAGAGAGATAAATTTTAAAAATAATTTTAAAATTAAATTATAATATTATTATTATATCATATTTTCTTATAAGTTTCAAATTATAACAAAAAATCAATCTACGTTCAAATTTTATAACATCTATTATACATAACTAAAATGAAGCTAAAAATCATTGTTGTAAGTATAGTGAAATGTCTTTTTTGCCTTTTGCCTTCTTCTTAGTGCTGGCTTTTTTGGGGGGGCATCCTGGTCATTTTGACAAGGTCAAACCCTAATAAAATTTTGGTGGGGAGCTTTTCTTTTTTGCCCCATTTGTTTTCATGCTTGCCCATTGTTTTGCTTGGCCCATTTTTGACTTTTTAATGGGTTAAAACCCTATTCACTCTTTGCCTTTCTCATTCCTTTGTAGGAAAATAAATCGGTAAAACGTATCAGAGTGGCGCAACAGAACAATAAAAATTTTTAGATCGTTAAATATCTCATGATGCCATATACAATAAATCAACAACAATTAAAACTCATACCTCAAGGACGCCAATCTGTAGGAGGAGAGACTGGAGGGCTTCAGCCAACTAGCCTTCTCTACTATTCTCTAATTCCCGAATGGCTGAGTGTGTGGGCATTCCGAACCTCAATCGGTATGCTAGCACTGCTAGTCTTCTTCCGACCACCCAGATCTCTAAAGAACTTATTGTCACGGTGGGCTGTGCAACAATAAGCCTGCTCACCTAAGAGTCTGTGGTTTGAGAGAACTGGAGTGGCAGGACCTCTATTTATAGACCTGCATGAGGTGATTCTCTGAATTCGAATTGGATTAGGAGAAGATATTCTCCCTTATCCACAAGCACAAAATCTGAATTTTCAAAGGGAAAATCCCAACAATAAAATTCGGCCACTTTAGGATAAATCTAATCCAAATCTAAACAAGATTTTAACTAGAATTTTATCTCCCTTTTTTCAACCAAAAAATCCGAAAATTCTAAGGAGAAAATCTCCACAAAAAATTCGGCTACTTTTGGATAAGGGAGAATCAAAATTCCGCTAGGATTTCAAGCATGAATCTTATCTCATCCTTATCCAAAATAACCGAATTTTTCCTAGGAGATTCACTCCTAAATTTCGGCCACTTTCTGGGAGGAGAGAATCCAAATTCAATTGGGATTGAAACTTGAATTTTTTCTTGAACGTTATCCATAAAAAATCTGAAAATCATTGAGGATAATCCTTAAAATTTTCGTCCAACTTTAGTTAGGATTTGGATTCAAAATTCAAGTAGGATTCTAATAAGATTATCCTCTCCACATCCAACTGAAATTTGAATTTCAAACCTTGTGGATTTACCACAATAAATTCGAATCACACTTGGACTATGATTCAAATTTTGAATTTCAAATTTCAAATTCGAATTTCAAATTCAAATTTCAAAATTCAAATTTCAAATTCAAATTTCAAAATCTACAAAACAGTTGTGTTTCAAATTCTTGTTCTCATGGATAATTTTCTACAACTCCAATCCAATCTCAAATAAAATCATGGCAACTTTATTTGGAGTTCGAATAATTGTGTACTCTATTATCCAAAACAAAATCTGAATCCAACCGGAGAGAATCTTGTCTACCATCCTAATCCTATGTCATCACCAGCCATGCATAATAAACTAGCCAATAGCATACACAAATCAATTTGTTAAATGTTAAGGAATTATGTGGAGCTAGTAGAGGGACTGATTGGACATATATAATCGGGCTCCCGCAAATCCATATGATCATCATTCTTTTACCGAACAACTCAATCATAAGATCGCTAATTTCAGAGTCACACCACTATAAACCTGAAACTAATCTACCAACTATATACCGTATTACGTAAGCCTGTGACAAGCTATCGTCCAATGACCTTGTCATGCATGCAGAACCCTCATATGATATCCATGATCTGTCTTAGGCCAAAGTCCGTTTAATCCTACTGATCAGGCTATCTTAAAGTTCCATTATACTACCGAATAAAGAAAATGATTATTCACCATATGTGAATAAAAAATTATCCGCCCAACAGACGACCTAAGGCCTTATCCATTTTCACATTCAGTATAATGTCTTTAAGAGGATACCCTTAACTCCTCATTAGAGCTATGATTCCGATATCTGTAAACAAACCCTTCATCGTATACAAGTCATGCACAAAACGAACCGGTCTATAAGCTTACTACCTCTGAGACGCTTTAGCCATTGGAACATCAAAGTACACAAGTCATATAGATGAAGCTATCCTTTTACTCATGATTAAGATTACTGCATAATGAACGTCAAAAGCAGATCGACCCGCTCAAAGCAGACTTCGTAGATCAATCACGCTTTAGTCCCGGTCTAATATGTCACCACCAAGCAACATATCTATGTCTCTACTTGGGAGTCCAGCTCCAGACAGTCAAGACAAACCGTCCCCTCCAAGGCTTTAGACAACATAATAGTCTTAACATGAGTTAGATGCTCGGTCTAACCCCATAGACTACAGACCATAGTTTAGACCGCTAACTTTAGAACATTGTCTTCTCGCATAAAAAGGTCTATTGCATGCAACGTTCTAACAGTTTAACACAAGCAGTCATGGAGCCATATTTGCTTACATTTATTTTAACATATAAATAAAATGAGGACAAATAGCAATGTAACGAATAACTATCCAGTTCAAAATAAATACATCAAAATGTCTCTAATGCTTAGGGCATTTCCTAACAATTTCCCACTTGCCCTAAGCCAGCAGATGTGCCATGTTACGCATCCCCATCGCCTCTACGTTCCTTTCAAAGCTTCTAGCCACCAAAGTCTTAGTAAAGGGATCGACAATGTTATCCTTGGACGCGATCTTATATACATCTACTTGTCATGTCTCCACATGCCCTCTAATGTCGACTTCCTCGAATCCTTACAAGTCTGGAAGACTCGGTCCGTGTATCCTATGGGTGTTAGGTCCCCTCAAGAATACACCAACATATAATCCCTTGTTCTCTTAAGATACTTGAGTATACGCTTTACTGCTTGCCAGTGCTTGGTTCCAGGATTTGCTTGATATCGACTCACCATACCTATTGCAAAATATATATCAGGGCGAGTGCAAAGCATAGCGTACATAAGGCTACCCACAGCGGATGCATAAGGGACCTTACTCATATGCTCTCTTTCTTCCGATGTCTTGGGACAGTCATCCAATGAAAGAGTTAGACCGGCAATAGAAGGTTGTGAACCTTTCTTTGCCTCTTACATTGCATATTTATCAATTATTTTATCTATGTATGAAGCTTGGGATAACGCTATCATTTTTTTCTTTCGATCTCTGAAGAGACGAATGCCTAGAACATAAATAGCTTCTCCCAAGTCCTTCATGTTAAACTATTGGTGCAACCAAAGCTTGACCGATGATAAGTTCCCCACATTATTCCTAATAAGTAATATATCATCGACATAAAGTATCAGAAAGACTACTTTTCCATCCTTAATACGTTTATAAACACAAGATTCATCAACGTTCTGCTCAAAACCAAATGTCTTAATCGCTTGATCAAACCTCTGGTTCCATGAGCGGGATGCTTGCTTTAATCCATAAATGGATCTAAGCAACTTGCAGACTTTCCTTTCTTGGCCTTTCGCTATGAACCCTTCGGGCTGTATCATATAGATACACTCTTCAAGATGGCCATTCAAGAATGCCGTCTTGACATCCATTTGACAGATCTCGTAATCGAGAGCCGTAGCAACGGACAGAAGAATACAGATAGACTTCAGCATAGCAACAGGCGAAAAGGTTTCATCGTAATCGATTCCAGCCTTTTGCGTGTACCTCTTTGCAACCAGTCTAGCTTTGAAAGTTTCCACTCTCCCTTCCGCATCCTTCTTTCTTTTGTAGACCCATTTGCATCTAATGGGTTTTATCCCATCCGGCAAATCTACAAGTTCCCAAACAGAGTTGGATTTCATAGAATCCATCTCATTGTTCATAGCCTGTTTCCAAGATTTAGAATCAACATCATTTATAGCTTCATCATAGGTGACCGGATCATCCTCATGCTCATGAGCCTCAGCCTGGTATGCCTCAGCCTGGTATACCTCAGCATCATACATGAAGAAGTTAGGTTTCTTCGAAACCCTCCCACTACGACGAGGCACCCTAAATTGTTGATCGTCTGCAGGTCCTTCACTGGAACTCGGACTTGCGTCCAAGACCGAAATCTGTGGAGCAGTTCTTTCACCCGATAACTCCTCTAGCACCACTTTGCTTCGAGACTTAAAGTTATTCATGTGACTTTCCTCCAAGAATGTCGCATGGGTTGAAATAATGACTTTTTGTTCCTTCGGGTTATAGAACAGACCTCCTTTAGTTCCTTTTAGATACCCTACAAACATACACAATTCTGATCTTGGTTCCAACTTTTTCGCATCCCCATCCAGTACATACGCCGAGCAGCCCCATATTCTTATATGTCCAAGGGAGGGCTTCCTCCCACGCCACAATTCATACGGAGTTCTGGGAATTGATTTACTTGGAACCTGGTTCAGAATATAGCATGTCGTTTGTAAAGCATATCCCCAAAATGATAATGGCAGCGTTGAATAACTCATCATAGACCGTACCATATCCAATAAGATCCTGTTTCTCCTTTCGGCTACACCATTCTGTTGTGGAGTACCAGGTGCAGTCAATTGGAATAATATCCCGTTCTCCACAAGATGTCCTAGAAATTCATCGGAGAAATATTCGTCACCTCGATCAGATCGAAGTGTCTTTATGGATTTATCCAATTGCTTTTCCACTTCCGCACGATACTCTTTGAACTTGTCAAAAGTTTCGCTCTTGCGGTGCATCAGATACACATATCCATACCTCGAGTAATCATCTATAAAGGAGACATAATACTCGAACCCTCCTCGTGCTGTGACGTTCATGGGGCCACATACGTCAGTGTGCACAATTTCTAAGAACTCCTGAGCCCTTGTACCCTTAGCTCCAAAAGACCTCTTAGTCATTTTACCCTCTAGACAAGACTCACATTGAGGAAGACGTACCTCTTCTAGAGATTTCAGAGGACCGTCTTTCACCAATCTTTGAATCCTATCCTGATTAATATGACCAACTCTTAAATGCCAAAGATACGCCTTGTTAGAGTGAGAAACTTTCAACCTTTTAGTGTTATCTATTAATTCGGTGTCAAGCAGTGAGTACATCTTTGGTTTGATCAAATATAGGTTTCCATCCATCCATCCAGAACAGATAAAAGACTTATTTCTACGAATATCAACTCTTTTATTAAAAGAAACTGAATAAGAATCCTTTATTAAACAAGCTACCGATATAAGGTTCCTCCTAAAATTAGGAACATAAAAACAATCTTTCAGTAAAATAAACCTAAATTGATCAAAGTAAAGGTAAATATCTCCCACTGCCTCAGCCACCACCAAGCTGCGTCTCCAGTTCGCAACGAGAGGCTCCTATCATGTAGACTTCTCATTTCCACGAACCCCTGCATAGAAACACAAACATGATTAGTGGTGCTAGAATCAATGACCCAAGTGTCTTTCGATTCTTCCACCAAACACGCTTCTAACTAGTGAAGTTCCTTACCTTCCTTGCCCTTGGCGGCTAGGAATTCCCGGCAAGCCTTCTTAAAGTGACCTACCTTCCCACAACGGAAGTACTTGGACTTTTTAGGGTCCTTGGGCTTCTTGTTCTTCTTCTTCTTCTTCTCATCCGAGACAGGAGGATTAGAAGAACTAGAAGCCGCTTGCTTCTGATTTGGCCTCTTTCTCTTCCGTGAGGGTTTGGAAGATTCTACCAAATTAGCCTCACCTTTGGGTTGAACCGCATCCCCATCCCTGATCATCCGCTCATAAGCTTGGAGTTGCTTCATGAGCTCGGTTAATCCCAACTCCCTTGTCACCAGATTGTATGCGGCCTTAAACCCCACAAAATCTTTAGACAGAGTTTTGAACACCATCTCAATCTGGGTGTTGTAGTCCAACTCAGCATCGTTCTCAATAGCCTCAGCGAAGAATCCCATTAGAGTGATCATATGGTCCTTTACTGGAGTACCCGCCTTTTACTTAGAGTTCATAATACTGGTGATAGCGGACTGTCGAGCCAATTTTTCTTGGCCTCCGAACATATCCTCCAGATTTTCCATGATCTCCCCAGCAATTTGATAAGTCTCATGTTGTTTTTGTAAAGCACTCGTCATGCTAGCAAGTATGTAGCATCGAGCTATATCATTGGATTCTCTCCAACGAGTATAGGTAACCGGGACCTCCTCAATCGGTGTGTCAGGTTTTGGCCCTGGTGGGCATGGTTCGTCCAGTACGAACTTGTGTCTCTCGCAGCTGACAACTATCAACAGATTTCTTTTCCAATCCTTATAATTATCGCCATTCAGTTTATTCTCAGTAAGTATTGAAATGAAGGGTGTCGGTGACATTTTGAACTGAAATAAAATTATACAAGACATCATTACAAAGCCCAAGCAAATATACAGATAATTTAGCAAATAAAACATACAAGTATGTTCCTACATGAAACTTGAAAAACATATAGCATTGCAAAGGTAATTCTCAGCACCTATTGCCCCAAGCCACCGAGGGGTGGTCATGAAAACAAATAGCCGGAACATGGACCCCATCCAATTAATATATGTTGCCTTAAATCCTCCAAGGTTAAGACATATATTAATAACCATTTATTTGACCACCAGTTTAGTTAACAGAGCTTCTAGGGAAGGTTAATAACTAAACGAGTCTTGAGTGTATAACCATTGTTTATGTAGCCCGATCCACGTCCTACCAAGCCACCGAGGGGTGGTCATGAATAGGATCGTACCCGAACACGTTTTCCACATAGGAGATCTAATCTAGTATACCGGCAACGGTAAACACCTACCGAGGGGTGTGGTCAGGGCAGAACTGACGCGAGGCGTTACCATACTTTCATATATGGATCAACAATGGAGGCCGTGGGTTTTGTTTGAAACCCTCTTCCACTCAATATTTTGAAAAACATGCAAGTTTTGACAAATTATGTATGATCAATATAGTATGAGCGGCACTCAGCTATCCTATATGACATGTTATCAAATATGCACATAAAACATCCATCAATACATATTTATACATCCATGACATGGCACAGAATAATTGACAGAACAACCAATCCATGGTTCTATCCTAGAACAAAGAAAATAAAGATTACAAAATTCCATCCAAAGCATTCTTTGGGTCTTGAATTTTGTTCCGTCTTCTTGTATCCATCTTTATGTAGCCTCTCCATTTATTTCTCATCCCAAGAATCATTTAAAATTTAAATCTCCAAAAATTTAAATTTCAAATTCAAATTCCAAATTCGAATTTCAAATTTAAATTTAAATTTCAAATTTTAAACAATTTTAAACATCATGTGTAATAATATGTAATTTAAAAAATTTCAAATTTTCAATTACATATTTTTAAACATGATTTAAAATTAAATCTCAAATTTAAAAATCAAAATTTTTCTGATTTTTGAACCGTCACACCACCGTCCCCGGAGGCGACAGTCGCCGTGGGTAGCCACCTGCCCTGGGGGGGCTGGCAGCCCACAGCCGCCCATGTGCAGCCTTGTCGAGCTGCAGGCCAAGCCTGCAGCGCCAGGTTACACGCCCAGGCTGGGCGCAGCCGGCAGGCTGCACGCCCAGGCTGCAGCCAACCTTGGGTAGGCCAAGGCCACCCTCGGCTGCAGGCCAAGCCTGCGGCCGTGGCTGGTTATGGCTTACACAGGGGCTGCCGCAGCCCCATCCTGCCCGAGGGCAGGGGCTGCAGCCCCACCAAGGCCCGTCGGCCTATCCCGAGGGGTCGTGTCTCGATTTTCATGTCATATTCCAATTTACCTATTAGGATCTCCAAAAATTAATTTTGAATCCCAATTAAATTGAAATTTTCCACACAATCAAAATTTCAACCTTTAAATCAAATTTAACTTTTGGGAAAAATAAATTACGGTCTTCAATCTTCAATCTCCTCCAAGAATAATTACATAAAATTTCCTAAACCGTTTCCAGTTTACAAAATTCTAACCATAATAATTCTAAGAGACAAAAATTAAAATCCATGGGAAAATTACAGTGTTAATAAACTGCTCCCATGGTTACATAAAAATTCCTAGATACAATTTTTCTAAATTCTAAGGAACCATAACCGGCATAAACAAGCATGCTTATAATAATTCATAAAATTAAAATAACCACATACTTTATGCATAATCCATGATAACAACATAAAGGAACCCTAGAATGCCATTCTCTAAATATCAAATCCATACATAAATAAAAAGACTGAGTAATTGTTTAATTTATGTACATAGCATAGTCATAAGATGTCTCTGATACCAATTGTAGGAAAATAAATCGGTAAAACGTATCAGAGTGGCGCGGCGGAACAATAAAAATTTTTAGATCGTTAAATATCTCATGATGCCATATACAATAAACCAACAACAATTAAAACTCATGCCTCAAGGACGCCAATCTGCAGGAGGAGAATGACCGGAAGGCTTCAACCAACTAGCATTCTCTACTATTCTCCAATTCCCAAATGGCTGAGTGTGTGGGCACTCAGAACCTCGATCGGTATGCTAGCACTGCTAGTCTTCTTCCGACCACCCAGATCTCTAAAGAACTTATTGTCACAGTGGGTTATGCAACAATAAGCCTGCTCACCTGAGAGTCTATGGTCTGAGAGAACTGGAGTAGCAGGACCTCTATTTATAGACCTGCATGAGTTGATTCTCTGAATTCAAATTGGATTAGAATAAGATATTCTCCCTTATCCACAAGCACAAAATCCTAATTTTCAAAGGGAAAATCCCAACAATAAAATTCGGCCACTTTAGGATAAATCCAATCCAAATCTAAACAAGATTTTAACTAGAATTTTATCTCCCTTTTTTCAACCAAAAAATCCGAAAATTCTAAGGAGAAAATCTCCACAAAAAATTCGGCCACTTTTGGATAAGGGAGAATCAAAATTCCACTAGGATTTTCAAGCTTGAATCTTATCTCATCCTTATCCAAAATAACCGAATTTTTCCTAGGAGATTCACTCCTAAATTTCGGCCACTTTCTGGGAGGAGAGAATCCAAATTCAACTGGGATTGAAACTTGAATTTTTTCTTGAACCTTATCTACAAAAAATCCAAAAATCCTTGAGGATAATCCTCAAAATTTTCGTCCAACTTTAGTTAGGATTTGAATTCAAAATTCAAGTAAGATTCTAACAAGATTATCCTCTCCATATCCAATTCAAATTCGAATTTCAAACCTTGTGGATTTACCACAACAAATTCGAATCCCACTTGGACTGTGATTCAAATTTTTAATTTCAAATTTCAAATTCGAATTTCAAATTCAAATTTTAAATTTCAAATTTCAAATTTCAAATTTCAAATTTCAAATTTCAAACTTCAAATTCGAATTTCAAATTCGAATTTCAAATTCAAATTTCAAATTTCAAATTTCAAAATTCAAATTTCAAAATCTATAAAACAGTTGTGTTTCAAATTCTTGTTCTCATGGATAATTTTCTACAACTCCAATCCAATCTCAAATAAAATCATGGCAACTTTATTTGGAGTTCGAATAATTGTGTACTCTATTATCCAAAACAAAATCTGAATCCAACCGGAGAGAATCTTGTCTACCATCCTAATCCTATGTCATCACCAGCCATGCATAATAAACTAGCCAATAGCATACACAAATCAATTTGCCAAATGTTAAGGAATTATGTGGAGCTAGTAGAGGGACTGATTGGACATATATAATCGGGCTCTCGCAAATCCAAATGATCATCATTCTTTTACCGAACAACTCAATTATAAGATCACTAATTTCAAAGTCACACTACTATAAACCTGAAGTTGAACTCTCAACTATATACCGTATTACGTAAGCCTGTGACAAGCTATCGTCCAATGACCTTGTCATGTATGCAGAACCCTCATATGATATCCATGATCAGCCTTAGGCCAAAGTCCGTTTAATCCTACTAATCAGGCTATCTTAAAGTTCCATTATACTACCGAATAAAGAAAATGATTATTCACCATATGTGAATAAAAAATCATCCGCCCAGCAGACGACCCAAGGCCTTGTCCATTTTCACATTCAGTATAATGCCTTTAAGAGGATACCCTTAACTCCTCATTAGAGCTATGATTCCGATATCTGTAAACGAACCCTTCATCGTATACAAGTCATGCACAAAACGAACCGGTCTATAAGCTTACTACCTCTGAGACGCTTTAGCCATTGGAATATCAAAGTACACAAGTCATATACATGAAGCTATCCTTTTGCTCAGGATTAAGGTTACTGCATAATGAACGTCAAAAGCAGATTGATCCACTCAAAGTGGACTTCGTAGATCAATCACGCTTTAGTCCCGGTCTAATATGTCACCACCAAGCAACATATCTATGTCTCTACTTGGGAGTCCAGCTCCAGACAGTCAAGACAAACCGTCCCCTCCAAGGCTTTAGACAACATAATAGTCTTAACATGAGTTAGATGCTCGGTCTAACCCCATAGACTACAGACCATAGTTTAGACCGCTAACTTTAGAAAATTGTCTTCTCGTATACAAAGGTTCATTGCATGCAACGTTCTAACAGTTTAACACAAGCAGTCAGGGAGCCATATTTGCTTACATTTACTTTAACATGTAAATAAAATGAGGATAGATAGCAATGTAACGAATAACCTCTATATATAATTTTATTATCCAGTTCAAAATAAATACATCAAAATGTCTCTAATGCAAATGATGTGAATCAAACAAGCAAAGTTGACGTTTTTGGCATGAATCTTAAACGTGGAACTGATTGCAAGAAAAATGTTTACTTTCCTTATTTTATTTTGTTTCCTTTTCTTTTCTTTGACTTTAAGGGGGGCATGTAAATGGCTGACTATGAAGCCAATTAATTAATCAACTTTCCTTTTATTGTTTTAGGGGTGAATTAAGTGTAAGTTTCCATATTTTCATTCTAGGAATATTAGGAGAATATTACGGGAATATTTCATTTAGTTTCCATTTTATTTTAGGGTATATTTTGAGAATATTCTTGTAATTCATGCCTATAAAAAGGCATCCACAAGTAATGAAAGACAATCAACAGTTTTATTCACAAATTTGAGAGTTAAATTTCTCTTTGGTTCTTTGAGAACTATTTCGAACTTATCGGAGTTTTCCGTGGCGTTCACCATCGACTTGTCAAGCGGCTTTCCATCACCGTTTATGGCGTCTGCGTTATACCAAGGTTCTTGTTTCACAATAAGCAACGGGTTGAGGTCATCCTATACCGAGGTTCTTATTTTTGTTGAAGCAACGGGTCGAGGTTCCACCCAAAGCCTGAGTCTTAGAACGATCTCGGGGTCCTAATCTTGACGGGTCTCGTTATTCTTGGCGAGGTTCGCATCATTTGGTATCAGAGCAAGGCCCTAAGTCAGGTTTTCCTATCTTTGTTCTTGTTTTTGAGTCAAAATTCGTGGGTCTTATTTTAGGGCTTGTTTTGGACGAATTTTTTTTGTGGTTTTCTTATTCTAATTATTTCAAATACTAGTTGTTAATTTCCAGTTTATGATAATTCCGAGAAAAAAAAAACTTGAAAAGGATTTGAGGAAGAAAAAAAAAAAGAGGAGGATATGAAAAAATATATATATAACAAAAAAATTCAGATTCAAAAAAAAAAATAGTTGATTCATCATCAAGAAAGATTCAGTTTTGTGAAATTGTTTTCTTGCTGTCAATTAATGTACTTATTATTTCTTGGTGGGTTCTTGGTGAATTATTGCTAGAAATTTTGATTATTATTTGTTTAGTTTAAAAAGAACCGTAAGAGATCAACGAGTGGAGAAAGGGTAAGAGTAGTGAGCATATTAGAAGCAATCATGTCTCACAACAGTGAAAAGAGCATTGCCAGAGGTGCAACGGGGATGGCTGATCCAAAGGTGTTTATGAAGGCCATGGTGAGTGAGATGAGGCGTGTGATGAGGTTGGAATTAGGACAAGTGCATGAACGGTTGGAACGGATAGAAATTGCATGTTTGAAGCGGCCACAAAATGCTCCTAATGTGTGTAAGAGGGAAAGAGTTCAATCTCGGGGAGTGAGAGATGAAGGCAAAGAGTATTATGGGGCTGGCTTTGATAAAGAAAACGATCGAAATTCAGTTGTGGGTAATGGGAGACATGGAGGGCGATTTACAAGAGCTAGGAATCGAGAAGAAAACAATTTGGGTAGCATTAAGATGAAAGCTCCTCCAGTCCAAGGTAAAATCGTCTCTGACGATTTAAAAAAGCAGTTCGATTGGTGTGTCAACATGGATGGCTTTACCAATAAGTATTCACTCATGCTCAACGATCAACCAATCAGTTTTGTATCGCTGACACCACAACAAGTGCACGAAGATCAAGTGAGATTACAAAAAGAGAGTGAACAAAAGAAACGGAGTGAAAAAAAGAGCAACCAAAGGATAAAAAGTGAAGAAGAAAGTGAACAAAAGAAGGAGAGAGAAAAAGAAAGAGATAAAAAAATTGAAAATCAAAAAGAAAAAGAGAGGAAGGCTGGAAAAAGCGAGAGTGCCCAAGCTGAAAGGGGTTCGGCTTTGATGGTGAGAGAAAAGGAGAGTGCGTCCTTGCAAAAGGAGAGCTGTGCGGTAAGAGTGAGTATGGTGAGAAGAGCGTTAATTTCGAGGCAGCCTATGCTGATGCTGGTGTATAAAGAGGCATTTTTAAACACTAACGAGCTCGATCATTCTTTGCCTAGTTCTATAGTTTCTATTTTGCAGGAGTATGAGGATGTCTTTCCCGAAGAAACCCCACATGGGTTACCTCTAATTCGAGGGATTGAACATCAAGCAGACTTTGTTCTCGGAGCAACAATTCCAAATAGACCAGCCTATAGGAGCAATCTCGAGAAGACTAAGGAGCGTCGAAGTCACAAATTAGTTTTTAATCCCGGAGATTGGTTTTGGCTACACGTAAGAAAGATACGAATTCCGACACAAAGACGTTCCAAGCGATTTCCTAGAGGGGATGGACCTTTTCAAGTTCTCGACCGAATCGATGACAATGCATACAAATCCTTTTCAGGCGATGATTTGAGGACAAATCCTTCTTAAGAGGAGGGGAATGACGTGAATCAAACAAGCAAAGTTGACGTTTTTGGCATGAATCTTAAACGTGGAACTGATTGCAAGAAAAATGTTTACTTTCCTTATTTTATTTTGTTTCCTTTTCTTTTCTTTGACTTTAAGGGGGGCATGTAAATGGCTGATTATGAAGCCAATTAATTAATCAACTTTCCTTTTATTGTTTTAGGGGTGAATTAAGTGTAAGTTTCCATATTTTCATTCTAGGAATATTAGGAGAATATTACGGGAATATTTCATTTAGTTTCCATTTTATTTTAGGGTATATTTTGAGAATATTCTTGTAATTCATGCCTATAAAAAGGCATCCACAAGTAATGAAAGACAATCAACAGTTTTATTCACAAATTTGAGAGTTAAATTTCTCTTTGGTTCTTTGAGAACTATTTCGAACTTATCGGAGTTTTCCGTGGCGTTCACCATCGACTTATCAAGCGGCTTTCCATCACCGTTTGTGGCGTCTGCGTTATACCAAGGTTCTTGTTTCACAATAAGCAACGGGTTGAGGTCATCCTATACCGAGATTCTTGTTTTTGTTGAAGCAACGGGTCGAGGTTCCACCCAAAGCCTGAGTCTTAGAACGATCTCGGGGTCCTAATCTTGACGGGTCTCGTTATTCTTGGCGAGGTTCGCATCATTAGGGCATTTCCTAACATCCTCCTCTTTTGTTTTGTCTCTACCGCCTATGCTCTTCTACACTTCTCTTTTTGTTTGATATTTTCTTTGATTATTTTCTTTTCTTCTCTATTTGTTTTGCCCTTACCGTTCTAATCTTTCATTTTCTTTCTTTGTTTTTTTTGCTCTATCTCTGTTTGTCTCTTTGGGCTTTTTTATTTTTTCCTTGTTATTTTCTTATTCTCAAAATCTTGGTTCTCATTGCTGAAACCTTAGGTGGCGTTTAGTATTAGTTTTGAAATGTTTTCTGTTTTTAAAAAAATTGAAAATGAGAATGTTTTGAAAACTGTGTTGAGATCATTTCTGAAATTGTGTTTGATTATGTTTTCTGAGTTTATATTTTAAAAAATATAAAAATGAAATTTTGTTTGGTTATATATTTTGAAAACTCATTTTATAAGTGAGTATCTTATAAAAATAAATTTATTTTTAATTTTAAAAAAATAATAAAAAAATAAATTATTAGTCATAATTAAAAAAAAAACTTTGGTGGTAGGTTTTGCAATGAACGATAGGGGTGGAAGAGATTGGTGGTCTGAGCTCTAGATGACGGTGATGGCTAGATTTAGGTCATAAGTAGATAGTCATTGTCGTCAGGGGACCTTTTTCATTGTCACTAGCCCATGGTCATCAACCTTCGTCAGAGATGGATGCCATCGTTGGACATGATTATCACAGACGTTGTATAAATACAAAGAGAAAGAGAGAGAAAAAGGAGATGGAGGGAGAAAACAAAAACAAAAAGTGAAAACAACTTTTTTTTGTTTTCAAAAAACCCAAAAAAACAACATAGTTGAACACGATATTTTTAAAATTATTTTGAAAACGTTGAATAAACAAACGTTATTTTGGAACCGTTTTCATTTTATATGTTTTGAAAATAGAAAATCATTCTAGAAAATAAAAACAAACGCCGCCTTAGCTTTCTCTCTTTGATTTTTTTGTTTGTTGCCTAGCCATATGTTTGTCTTTGTCTTTTTGAGTTTTTCTGTTCTTTCCTTAATTTTGCCCTTTGATTAATTTTTCAAATGGTGGTTTTTTGGTTAACTTGCAAAAAAAAAAAAAATGGCTTTCAAACCGAAACCCTACCTCTCTCTTTCTGGTTTTTGGTTCGTTGCCTAGCTGTGTGTTTGTCTTTGTCTCTTTGGGCTTTTCCATACTTTCCTCATTTTTGCTGTTTGAATGATTTTTCCAGTGATGTTTTCTGGGGTGGTCTGCTAATGAGTTTCTAGGGTTTGAGGGTTTTGTTTATTATGTTTAATTGATGTATTTTCTGGAATAGTGTTGAAGTTTCCTTTTTTTTTTTTTACTTTTTTTTTTTGCTTACTGCTTTTTGGTTTATTGCTGATTATTCATCAGGTTTGGTTTTTCAATTTATTTTTCAATGTGATTTAATGTTCCTTGGTTTGAAGCTTTTTGTAATTAACCTTTTTTTATTTTTGTTTTCTGTTGTAACAAGTTGTTTGTTATCTTGAAGGTTCTCATTTTTTCTTTTTTCTTTTTATATATTTGGACATTTACAGGTTTGAACATTGTTTTTTTTAATTTATTAGATTTGGTTGTTAGTAAACATCGATTTTTCTATTGATTGGCTTTTTTATTAGCTTTGGATCAAATCCTTAATCTTGATTATTATTCCTATTTTTTTTTCATTAATATGTGCTTGGATTAATATATAACTCATTATAGATTACTGTATGGATGAATTCATCTGTTTTTTGATTTTGTGTATAGTATATTTTTATAGAGAATAAAAATGCCTCTGGAATCATGTGTACTGGATATTGGCTTTCAGATTTTATATTAATCAAAATGCTGATGCATGGTATATATGGGTGGTGAGCTGTGCATTGTATACTGTCAATGTGCTGTGCATGGATGATGGTCAAATCCTAGATTTTTCTAACTGCATTTAATGCTTTATTTGTAATCACTTTTCCCTTCTCTTTTTGTTTGTGATTTTCTTACATGATTAATTGTCTATAGGCTGCTTTGTTGCTTATGATAACATCTGTCTTAATGCTTATATTTCATTAATTTTCTTACATTGCTTCACGGCATCTCTTCACAAAGGATTGAAAGAATATACCTGTTTAGATTTTTTTGCTTTATTTGTTTTATTATCTGCCTTTCATTGCTTTGGAGTCAAAAAAAAAATATATAAAAACAAATTATGAGAAAAATGAAAGCAATGAGAAAAAAAGAAAGGGGGCTAATGCTTTTTGTTTCTAAAATTGTCTATGCTTAATTATGTGTCTTTATACCGCTGCTGTTATATTAATCTGGTTTACTGTATAACTTCATGCTTATAAATATTGATTATAAATATAGTGGTCCTAACATGTTTAAGAATGCCTTTCCCATATTGTCTGAGTTTGTTCATAACCTTTTCTTTATCTGTGTGATCTCATTTACTGTTTTGGTGCTTTTGTTCTCTTTCTCTTCACGGTGATCTTTGACAAGGCTTGAAGGCTGCTTTTAATACATTTCAGGTACCATTAAATGCTTTTCATGTTTATGGCTTTGTCAATATGGTTTTTTACATTAAAAAGTTATTTTTATGTTCATTTAACCTGGTATTTGCAGTGTTTTAATGTTATTAATTATATGGACACTATTTTTGCATGATTTGCTATTCGCTTATCATTATTTTTATATTGTTTTTGTGGCGACCCGCCCTACTATGAAGGTTCTACAGTACTATTACAATCAACTCTGTAGTTAACCGCAATAGTATGTAGGCCTCTAGAGTCGCTGGCATCATGCTTAACTTGAAAATTACTTGAAAATTTTGCGGAATAATTTTTTTTTTTTGTTAATATCATAACTTGTTCGAGAATGTGATGAGGAAATCATATTAACAAAATAAATGTACATGAATTCATGATTCCCCTATTACATAATCTTGACTTGAAATCGTGTTCTTGAAATTACATGTTTAAATCTTTCATAATTGCATAGTGGAATACTAATGGTAGGACCATAATCCCTCGCCCAATTCCCTCTGGCATGTACATACCCTATCCGTCGTCCACCGTATACTACTGGTGAACAGGTCTCTTACTTGGAATATGTGAACAAACTAGTGAGCTATGGGCTCAGTAAGTTCAAACATAAAAACATGAATCATAACATGAAATGCTGTGCTCATGCATGAAACGTGACTCTGAAAAACATGCTCATAATTGCACAGTGGAATAGTAATGGTAGGACCATAATCCCTCGCCCAATTCCCTCTGGTATGTACATACCCTGTCCGTCGTCCACCGTATACTACTGGTGAACAGGTCTCTTACTTACAATATATGAACAAACTAGTGAGCTATGGGCTCAGTAAGTTCAAACATAAAAACATGAATCATAACATGAAATGCTGTGCTCATGCATGAAACGTGACTCTGAAAAACATGCTCATGGCTGAAAGTTAAGTCTTAGGATATTATCTGATATTAAGTTTTGATTTTAGGCCCCTGATTGGTCGTACCGTAATGTTAGCATAACTGGGAGCGGTACTTTAGTGCTGTCCTCCTCAGTCTTAACTGAAGCTGAACATGAAAAACCTCCCCGTGGGTCGAGAGGCTGGTACGCCAATGACTGGTTTAATTACCATCTCGTCTGAAGTTCCACTGGGTAGCATACTGATTGCCCCACAATAGAAACCTAGTACATGTTTTACTTGGGGTGTGAGTTTTATTAAACACACTAAGGTATCTTGTGCACCTACATGTTTTCGTATACTTGATACCTGTCTGACATGTGTACTTGAAACATGAAATTCTACATGCATGACATGAAACTAACATGTATGAAACTGACATGTATATCGTGATGCAGACGGTCAACGTCTGACATACACATCAAACAATATACATAACATCATAAACATAACATGATTGTCCACGTTGCAGTCAGGACAAAACATAACATGTTTTCGTATACTTGATACCTGTTTGACATGTGTATTTGAAACATGAAATTCTACATGCATGACATGAAATTAACATGTATGAAACTGACATATATATCGTGATGCAGACGATCAACGTCTGACATACACATCAAACAATATACATAACATTATAAACATAACATGATTGTCCACGTTGCAGTCAGGACAATGCTTAAACTTACAGAAAATCTGCTAATGTGAGCTTCTGCTGGTCTGAAACTGCTGTCTCAGGATGTCTGGTTTGAACTCCTATAAAAGAAATAATCGTTGATTATTTTCAATATTCATCTTATACTTGAAACATGGCAAAATATGTAAATCCTATTTCCAGATTTTTTTTTTTAACTTCAAACACACCCTCCTACACGGACGTGTTCATGGCCGTATAATTCTCTGGACTTAAACGTGCATGGATGTGTAATTCCTGCAACATGGCCTTGTAACTCATACATACTTACACGGGTGGCTACATTGCCGTGTTTCTGGCCGTGTTTTCCTGTTGTCGAACATGGTCTGTTACACGCCCTTCCCATGACTGTGTACCCTTTGACACGGCTCGATATACGATCGTGTTCTTGGCCGTGTACCTCTCGGGTCTCAACTTTCTCGAAGCATGGTCATGCATGTGGGCATATTCGGGGCTATGTTCTGAACACGCCCTTGTACACGCTCGTGTACACACCCGTGTTCATTCTAGAATCCTGATTCTGGGTCTGAAATTCTCTGCTCTGTTTTTCTAAGGCTTTTATGGCCTTTGTTCTACTTCTTGTACTTAAAATCGATCTCAATAAGATCGTTTCAAGGTATAGATTGCATTTTTACTATCATGAATCCATGGTTTCATAAGCAAATTTCACATTTTGCTTCTACACATCCCTTGACTCAATATTTAAAAAAAATCAGATCTTTCTTGAAAAACTTAACTGAACTTGGTTTTCTAAACCATCAACTCACGAATTCGTGTTTAAAAACAACTAGACTTGAACCATGTTTTGATTTAACCGAAAATCTTAACATGCTAAACTCACATTCTCTTTTTCCACTCAAAACTCTAGATTTTCCACCCAAGAAAACGTGAGAAAAATGAGGGTTTACCTTACTTGAAACTTGAGAACGTCTTGCTGTGGATTCTTGGGCTGAAACTTGAGTGATTTCCTTACTGGAAGAGAAAAATCCAAACTTGAAAGGATTTCCTCTTCTGCTCTTTCTCTTTCTCTTTCTTTCTTTCTCTTTCTCTCTCTCGGGCGTTTCTCTTTCTTTTGCAACCAAGTAAAGTAAATTAATTCACTTGGGCTGCTTAAGGGAGTCCTTCACTTGCTCCCCATCATCCCTCTTCATTTCCTTTAATTTTCTTTAAAGAAAATTACAATGGCTTGTCTACTCTTGGTCATTGATCAATGTGGCTTGCATGTGAGCCATTGATTTCTTAATATGCATTTTCCACATACTTTTCTATTAAGTTTAAAACATCATAATTTGAATTAATGTTTAGCTTTTACACTATGTTCATTAATTTATTGTTAATTTTGATTAAAAATTCAGTTAATCAAAATTTTCATCTGTTCTGTATTCTGTAACATGTCTCATCATGAATGCACATTTATTTACATATCTTGTACAAAATTTTTCAAAAACGATAAATTTCTCGGTTGTCACAGTTTTATACTGTTTGTATACGTAGATGGCATTTTTAGTATTATTGTTATTATTTTTCTTGCTTGACTTTTTATAAGATTCTATAATTAAGCTATAACCCTTTGTTTTTATATAGATTGTTAGCAAAATGATTATATTGTTTTCCTCTTTCATTTTTTATTTTTTTTTATGGTGATAATTATTTTGTGTTGGATAATGTTTTGTTATAAGCATGTGTGACTAGCTTATCAGTTATCTAATGCTATTTTGGATTGTTTTTAGATGACAATTTTGGTGTTTTTGTTTTTGCCTTTCCCATGTGCTTTTTTCTGTAGTTGTGGATTAGGATTCTAGCACTTTTCTTTTATTCTGTTTTATTTTGTTAATAAGTTGGCAATAATATATACATGTATTTTAAAATATTAATTTAATTGTAGTTTGTCCAAATGTTACAGTGAGTAGATTTATAATGATGTCCAAAATAAATTATTGACTATGTCCAAGATTTGAAGACCTTGCTCATTCTTGCATTAATCTTATATCTTTCATTCTGCTTTGTCCTTGCCGCTTATGCTTCCTTGCATTTGTATTTGCACTTCGTCCTAACCTTGCTACCTCGTTCAAAACATTTTGAATATGTTTAATTACTATATCACATATATATAAGTAACTTAGTTAGTCACTGATTCTTATATTTATTTGTATTTTGATAATTTAATTTGATTGGTAAAAGTGGTTTGCTAGATTTTTTTTTCCTTGTTTTTTCCTGCCAAACAATTTTTTCTATTATGTTATTATTATAGTTTAAACAACAATTTTCCAATACCGTCCCTGTATTTTTATCGTTGCTATTTCTATCTCTCATTTCTATCCCTTTCTCTATATTTTTAAATAACAAATAAAGCTCTTTTTCTATCCCTTTCTCTGTATTTTTATCCTTGCTATTTCTATCTCTCATTTAGTCCCTTACTTCCTCTGGTGTCTCTCTGCTCTTCTCTGTAGGCAGCAATAAGGTCAAAATGGCATGTTTGCTTCCCCATCCTCCTCCTATTCTTTTTTTGTTTTTTTGTTAGTTGTTGCTGTTGTTGTTGTTGTTGTTTTTACTGTTTTGCAAGTATTTTTATTATCTTACTCACCCGGTAACAATTGGACAGCCACTAATTTGACTCTATTTACTTGATTTGGAACATGTATATTGCATAACATGTGTGGTAAATATTGTGTTGTAAAAAGTTGTTTCTATTTATTTAGTTGCTACTAATACCGTTTATAGAAAGGTATTTTGTTTGGCAGCTAATAAATAGTTTGCAATGTTTAATATAATAAATTTGCCACACATTATTGACAATTGTAGAAAACCTAAGCCAACAACCTAAAACTTTTGGCAAAAAAGAAAAAAAATGTATATTATTGAATATCTTTTTTATTGGTTATTTTTATTTGCTTCTTTATTTTTTTTTTGGCTAAATTAATAATAGTATTTAATCTGTATATTCATATATGAAGGAACAAAGATACATAAGCAATAGAGTAATTGCTTTCAATTGTAATTTGACGTATTAAATATTTTTTTGGACTATTTTGTATAGTTTAATTCTTTTACAAATCAATACTTAATGTATTTCAGTTTTATTATTGGACATATGTAATGAATTTAAGTATTATTGTAGATTTTTGTTTCTGATGTAGTCAACTAAAGATTACAACAATATGTTTGTATAAATAATTATTTCATGTTATTAATTAAAATATTGTAGTGAAATAAAACTACATTTAAAACATATAATTATATTCAAATAAATAATATAAGTTGTATACTTTTTACAAACAAACTAACAAAAAGAACAAGTACTTTATTTTTAACAATTGAATAAAAAATAATTAAACAAAAAAAAAAAAAAAGAAGGACACTAAAGCAAATGGGAAGACGCCCTACCTAATGTAAGTAATTAATAACAAGTATAAATAACATATAAACAACTAATAATAAAGGCATCAAAGGTAAATTAAAAAAAATGGAGGCGGAGAAAAAGGAGAGAAAAGGGTTTTAAAAGAAAGAGAGAGCGTAAGAAAGAACACAGCAAACTGTAAATAAGAATAAAAAACAAAAAAACAAAAAAGTCAGAGAAGTGAACATTAATAGATGCATGGATTAAAACAAGAATAAAATTTATTAGCATTTACGTAAATTATATGTCAAAAGATCCTTTCAAAATATATTAGTAAGTTGAGGAAAAATAAAAAATAGTCATAAATAAATAAAGAACAACACATAATAATAATAATTAAAAAAATTATAAATAAACTTAAAAATCATGTCATTGATAGAATAAAAAAATTTAAAATAATTAAAAAATATATAATGAAATCATTAAAAAGAAAAAATGATCAAGATAATTTTAACATATAAATTATATTATAACAAATTTAAATTAACTTTCTTATTTATAGATAAATACTGTTATAAAAAAGTAATTAAAATAATAAAGAAAAAATAAAATATATTATTTATTTAAATTATAATTTAATTATTGATTTAATATTTTAAAGATTTTATCCAAATTCACATTACTACTACCTAAAAAAAATTAATAAATTATAAATAATAGGGATTAATTTATTTCAAATCATTAAAAAATTAATTACGAATTAAATAACTAAGAAAGAAAGATACTAAAAAAATAGAAAGAAAAACAATAAAAAACAATGAATGAAAAAAAATGTGGAAGAAAAAAATAAAAAAAAGGAAAAAAGAAACTCAAAATAAAAAACATAGGAGAAATAAGGAGTAAAAGACAAGAAATTAATAAAGAAAAAACAACAAAAAAAAAGAATTAAGAAAAATAAATATAATTAAATTTATTCAAACAAATATTATTTTTAAGCATTATAATTTTTGCTATAAAAAACAAGACTAGGGACATAATTGTTTAATAATTTATATTATATTTAATAACATTAAACTTTAACAGTTTAAATTATATCAAGTTATTAATTGCTAAAAACTTCTTTAATGCTTATTAAAACATGGATAATAGCAATATGGAACATTTATTAATTATATAAATTAATATATTTAAATGCTTGATTATGAATTTATATAAAGCAATTATATAATAAATATTAATCATTTTATCATAATTTACAAAAAGTTTTTTATTTTAATAAATTAGATAGATGATCA
Source organism: Antiaris toxicaria (assembly GCA_035233585.1). Classification (NCBI taxonomy): domain Eukaryota; kingdom Viridiplantae; phylum Streptophyta; class Magnoliopsida; order Rosales; family Moraceae; genus Antiaris; species Antiaris toxicaria. The sequence goes on from CP141157.1 coordinate 29,713,587, forward strand.
GAGATCAAACGAAAATCTTCTTTCATCAAATCGTCAGTATAAGCTGTATCGCCCTTTTTATCAGCATGAAAATTCATCATATAAAAACAACATTTATTCAAAAGATACAAATAAAGATATTGAATCTCCTTTTCCAAGTATTTTTGAATTAAGGCATACCAAAATACTAGCTTTTTCTGAATTAAGGAATCAGGCATCTCAATCAAGTCAGCTATCAACATCTTCAACCCAAATAAAAAAAGTAATTCCCAAACTTAAATTTACACAATTATTAAAATAATATGAAAATTATTTTATTATCATTAAACAAATTCCTAATGCAATCTTTCTGCTTTTTTTTTTATTCAATATTTTTTTTTTAGAACTGCTGATGCCCGTCTTGATTTAGGAGATTACACTTGCATTTGTGAATACTGTGGTGCATTTTTTTTTTTTTTTGGTTTGAAGAGGGTAATGAGAAAAATAACCAACTACAATATAATCTATGCTATAAAAATAGAAAAATTATGTTACCAAAAAAAAAACTCCTTTTACATTAAATAAATTATTTGATTATTATGGAGGACTAGCAAGTATACATTTTTGAAAGAATATTTGAACTTTTTACTTGATGTTTGAATTTATATCCTTTGGAGTAAATATAGAACATAGTATAAAAGACTCAAATGGACCATATATTTCAAAATAAGTGGACAAATACATCATTTTATGAGATCATTATTACCCTAAAAAATAATACTCTAAAATTTGCTCAATTATATATATGACACTGAAAATGAAGTGCAAAATTGAATTGTTGCATTTTTGTTTGATGATACATCAAAAGATTTGACAAAATTAATAATTGAAATCTTAATGAAAATAACAAATTGGTAAAATTTTTTCGAACCGTGAGAGATAGATATCAAGAACAAGAAATTCCTTCTATAAAACTAAGATTAATAGGACAATGGTGTACAAATAGTAGCCAATATGAATTATCAACTTCAAACGATATAGAAAGTCTTATCGTTAGAGATATCAGCGAATATGGATAAGGAAGAGATATAATAATTCAAGAATAAATAAATAATTTACAAAGAATAACCAAACTGCATCCATCTTATATGACTTTACAATATCCATTGTTATTCCTATATGGAGAAGATAGTTATAGGATTGATTTAAAGTGAAATATAAATAATTTGAGTAAAAAACCATCAACAAATAGAATTCCTATAAGAGCATATTATTGCTATTAAATACAACAATGTCAACCTGTAGACAATACATTGATTAAAAGTAGAAGACTTTTTCAACAATATGTGGTTGATGCATATGCCAGTCTTGAAGAAGATCGATTAGATTATATTAGAAAAAAATCAAAATAATTTAAGATCTGAAATTTATCAAGATATATAAGATGCTGTTACACGATACTGATGTAAAAGCAATAGAAAAAAGAATAATTCTTCCATCTAATCACACAAGAAGTCATGATTCAAAACCATCAAGATGCAATGGTGGTGATCCAGTACGGCTGGATCACCTCCTTTTCAGGGAGAGTTAATGCTTATTAGGTATTTTAGTTTGACACTGCTTCACACCCAAAAAGAAGCGAGCTACGTCTGAGTTAAACTTAGAGATGGAAGTCTTCTCTCGTTTTTTTTTTCTATTAATTAATGTTTAATATTAAGGTTTTAGTAAAACTTTGGATGTTTTTTATTATGTATTATGGCACGAGCTAACGACAGCCATGCACCACCTGTGTCCGTGTTCCTGAAGGCACCCCTCTCTTTCAAGAGGATTCGCGGCATGTCAAGCCATAGGCCAGATATAATTACTAGAATCTTTAAAATAAAATAAAATAATATGTTATCAACTATTAAATTAGAACAGATATTTGAAAAAATTATTGCAGGTAAGAATTTTTTAACTATATGTAGTTTAATTTTGTGAATATAAAATTCTTAGAAAAAAAATGAATAGGGAAAAAAATACATAAATTTTAATATAAATATGTACAAAACTAACAAAAATTTCCATTTCATCTTTTTTTTATTTTGATTTCATATTTCATATTTGTATGTTTTTGAATTCCAAAAACCCAGCCTACCACATTGCCATTTTCCATTTTGGTTACATCCAATTGAAAAATTAATTGAACCATCACAAATAGACAAATTTATATGTGCAAAAATACCTGATCCAAAAGTTAAACCATTAGAATACAATATTGTGGCTGAATTTATGATTCATGGACTATGTAGTAGCACAAAAACAAGTGCATCACGCATGAAAAATACATCATGTTAAAAAAATATCCCAAACAATTTAAAAACAAAACAACAATTGAAGAAAGTGGATTTGTCAGCTACAAATGTAGAAACATAGCTCTTTATATTCAAAAGGAAGGGATCAAATTAGATAATAGATTTGTTATCCCATACAATAAAAATCTATGCTTAAAATATTACGCACATATAAATGTTGAAATATGCTCTCAATCAATAATTATATAATATTTATGTAAATATTTAACTAAGGATTAGATAGAATAAGAGCAGTAGTAGAAGATAATATACATACAAAATAATTTGGAGAAACCATTTACAAAGAAATTAATGATATCAAAAATTATCTAAATTATCGATATATAACACTATATGAAACAATGTGTAGATTATATGAATATCCATTACATTATAAAAATCCAACTGTACAACAATTACCTATTCATTTACCTTGAATGCAAAACATAACTTTTAACTCAAACCAACGACTTACAAATATAATAAGACAACCAGACATTCATAAAACACCTTTAATTAAGTGGGTAGAAATAAATAAATATAATGCCAAAACTAGACACTTTTTTTACGTACAATTCCCAACAAAGTGGGTATGGAATAATAAAGATAAAATTTTGGGCACTTAAACAAGCAAGATGTACAATCGGACAAATATATTATATTCACCCAAGTTTTGGATAATTATATTATTTTTAATTATTATTAAATCATCAAAAAGTGTAGAAAGTTACGAAACCCTATATACAATTAATAATATATTATATCCTACAAATCAAGTAGCATGTAACGCATTACGATTACAAGAAAATGACAAAGAATGGGATGAATCAATCACTCAATAACAAAAAAACAAAAATTAATATTCATTTCTGGTCATGGAGGAACAGGAAAAATATATTTATGAAATGCTATAATCACTAAAATTTGATCAAATAACGAAATTTTTTTAGCAATTGTATCTTCAAGAATAACTTCATTACTATTATCAAAAGGAAGAACTACATATTCAAGATTTCATTTATGGTCATGGAATCACTCAAATTATATAATCACTCAATAACAAAAATATATTTATAACCAAATTATAGAATCACTCAATAACCAAAAAAACAAAAATTACTATTCATTTATGGTCATGAAGGAATAGGAAAAACATATTTATGAAATGCTATAATCACTAAAATTCGATCAAACAAGGAAATTATTTTAGCAGTTGCATCTTCAGGAATAACTTCATTACTATTATCAAAAATAAGAACTGCACATTCCAGATTTTGAATACCATTATTAATAGATAAATTTTTTATCTGTCATATAAAAAAAGGTACTTAATTAGCAGAACTAATTGAAAAAATATCATTAATAATATGGGATGAAGCACCTATGAATAACAAACATTGTTTTGAGGCTCTGGACAAAACACTTCAAGATGTAAAAAATAATTTCGAACAACTATTTTGTGATAACCGAGAAATCTACGTTCTCGGAAATATTTGTACAAATATGTAAATAAATGTACATTATAGTGGGACATGTTACAGAATAAAGAGCAGAGGAAAATTTTGATTAATTGAGTTTTAATCAAAATTTGATGATGAATTAATGAATATAGTTTAAAAGCTAAACATTAATTCAATTTATGATGTTTTAAAATTAATAGAAAAGTATGTGGAAAATACATACTAAGAGATCAATGGCACACAAGTGAGCCACATTGATCAATGGCTAGAAGTAGCCAAACAAGGCCTTACATTTTAAAAAAAAAAAAGGAAGAAAGTGAGAGTGAGGGAGTAAGGCACGTGAGATAAGGGGGGGTTAATTAATTCCCTTAGCTGCAGAAGCAGCCGGTAGAAAGAAAGAAAGAAAGAAAGATAAAGAGAAAAGGAAAGAAAGAAAAGAAAGAGAGAAAGGGAAACCAAGAAAGAAAGAGGGAAGAAAGGGAAATCCAAAAAAAGTTCAGATTTCTTGTTCAAGCAGCAGGTTGATCGAGTTTCGGTCAAGGATTAGCAGCAAGAAAAGCTCATGATTAAAGCAAGGTAAACCCTAGTTTCTCACGTTTTTCGTTGGGGGAAAAATCTGGGGTTTTGAGAGGAAAAAGAGAATGTGAGTGAATCATGTTGAGATTTTCGGTTAAAATCGAAACATGGTTCAAGTCTAGATGTTTTCAAACACGAATCCATGAACAAATGGTTTAGAAAACCAAGTTTAGTGAAATTTCTTCACAAAAAAATACAGATTTTTCAAAAATTGAGTCAAGAGTTGTAAATGAGCAAAATGTGGAATTTTTGCTTATGAAATCATGGATTTGTGATAGTAAGAATGCAGTAGATACCTTGAAACGATCTTATGAAGATCGATTTCAAGTGTAAGAAGTAGAACAAAGGCCATAAAAGCCTTAGAAAATCAGAGCAGAGCAGTTCGGACCCAGAATCTTGATTCTGGTATGAACACGGGCGTGTGCAAGGGCGTGTTCAGTACACGGCCCTGAACATGCCCATATGCACGACCGTGTTGCAAGAAAAATCAGACCGAGAGGTACACGGCCGTGTCAAGGGGCACACGGTCAAGGGAAAGGCGTGTAGCAGGCCATGTTAGGCAGTAAGAGAACACGGCCAAAAACACAGCCGTGTAAGTAACCGTGTAAGAGTCCAGAGGAGTACACGGCCAGTAACACAGCCGTGTATCCACCCGTGTAAGTATACACGGCCATGTTCCACGAAGTACACGGCCAGGCATGAAAGTCCAAAGAGGTATACGGCCAGAGACACGCCCGTGTAGGAGGGCGTGTTCGAAGCCAGAGAGTAAAAAAAAAAAAAGAGTCTGAAAATGAAAATTTTCATGCTTTGCCATATTTCAATATAAGATGAATATGGGAAATAATCAGTGATTATTCCTTTTATAGGAGTTCAAGCCAGAGACCCCGAATCAGCAGTCCCAGAGCAGCAGAGGCTTACGCTAAAGGATTATCTGTAAGTTCAAGCATTGTGCTGACTACAACGTGGACAAGCTTGTTAGTTATGATGTTATGTATGTTGTATGACGTGTATGTTAGACATTGATTGTCTGCATCACGATGTCTATGTCAGTTCATGTCAGTCTCATGTCAGCACAGGTCAGTCATGTCATACATATAGAGTTGCATGTTTCAGTACACATGTCAGTCAGGTAACTAGAACACGAAAACAGGTAGGTGCACAAGGCACCCTAGTGTGTTAATATAATTCACACCCCAATAATTTATGTAATAGGTTCCGACTGTGGGGGCAATCAGTATGCTACCCAGTTGGAACACTAACAAGATGGTAATTAAATCAGTTATTGGCGTATCGGCCTCTCGACCCACGGGGAGGTTTTCATGTTTAGCATCAGTTAAAACTGAGGGGGTCAGCATTAAAGTACCGCTTCCAATTGCGCTAACATGTCGGTACGACCAATCAGGGGTCCAAAACCAGAACTAAAATATCAGATAATGTCCTAAGACTAACCTCTCAGCCAAGAGTACGTTACAGAGTCCAGTTTCATGCATGAGCACAGCAGTACAGCATGTCAGTTTCATGTTTTTATGTTTGAACTTACTATGCATGAGCACAGCAGTACAGCATGTTCACATGTTCCAGGTCAGAGACCTGTTCACCTGTTGCAGATAAGAGACCTGTTCACCAGTAGTATATGGTGGACGACGAACAGGGAAGTTGCATGTCGGGTAGGATTGGGGAGGGATTTGATCACCGATAGTCTTCCGCTGTATAGATTTTGAAATGTAATTTCAAAAAGAACAAGTTTCAAGTCAAGAGTATGTGATAGGGGAATCATGATCATGTATATGTTATTTTGTTAACATGATTTCCTTATCACATTCTTGAATAGTTTATGATTTAAAGAAAAAAAAATTTATTCCGCAAATTAGCAAGCAGTTTACAGTCCAGCATGATTGCCGGCGACCCTAGAGGCCTGCAGACTATTGCGGTTAACTACAGAGTTGACTGTAATAGCACTGTAGAGCCTCTACAGTAAGGCGGGCCGCCACATATTTGGTGAAATGACAATTATTTTGGGAGGTGATTTTGGACAAATATTATCAGTTGTACTTGAAAGAACAAAAGAACAAATAATAAAATTCTTATTTATGATTATATTTTAAAATATGACCATAAAACAAGAACATGAGCTTAAAACATCCAAATATTACAAAACAAGAAAAAATTGATTTAAGTGAATTCTCAAACTGGATATTAGCTGTTAGAGACGGTACAACAGAAGGAATAAAATATCCAGAAAATGAAGATGTTACATGAATTAAAATACCTGACAAATATATTATACATTACGAATCAAGACCAATTGATAAAATTTCAAAAATAATATATGAAGACATGCATATAAATAATAATAACATTGAATATCTCCAATAACGAGCAATTGTAACACCAAAAAATAAAATTACAGATGATATCAATGAATATATGTTATCATTAATACTTAGAGAATCAAAATGTTATTATAATTATGATACAAAATATCTTCATCTGAATATATTGACGAACTTAACCTTCTTTATCCTAAAGAAATTTTGTATACACAAAATTTCAATGACACACTACTACATGAATTAAATCTTAAAATTGGAGTTCCTATAATATTATTAAGAAACTTAAATCAATCAATGGATTTTTGTAATGAATTGGACTTATTATTACACAATTAACACCCAGAGTAATTGAAGAGCAAATAACAAATAAAGGAGATTCAAATGAATAAGTTTATATTCTAAAAATTAAAATGATAGTAAATGAGCCAAAATGGCTATTTGCAATGAAATTTCCCATAAAAATTTGTTATGTTATGATAATATACAAAAGTCAAGGCCAATTGTTAAACAAAATAGTTATTTATATAGAAAATGATATTTTTACACATATTCAATTATATGTAGCCTTAACAAGAGTGATAACACCTAAAGGATTATATATATTAATTCACAAATCAATTGATAAATATCCAAATCATATTAAAAATATTATTTATAAAGTAATTTTATATAACATTATGTGATTACAAAAATTAAAGTAATAACTAAACATTATTAAAATATTATATCAATAATAAATATAGAATTTTTTAAATTGTAGATAAAAAGTTTACATGGATTATTTATTAAATTTTGTTTCAATTAATTTTTTCCTAGAGCTTAGATAAATTGACAACGTCAATATGTACTCTCAAACTAAATGAATTATATAGAATAATGAAAGCACACATAAGCAGATTATAGTGTAACAACGACTACACAACAGGTCGTTTAATTAGTTTAGATTATGTCTTGGTCGATAACAAGGTAAGGACCTCTTTTTACACTATTATAAATTATATTTCATATCATTTGCATAATCACTTATTATACTTCATTATAATATAAAATGAACACTATTTATATATATACACACTTATATATAAATTTATATCACTTAATATAACGATCAAAAATATGTTATTATAAAATAGATAATAACATATTTTTGAAATGTAGCATGAAGCAATATATGGCACAATCAGAACTCAACATGTTAATCATATAGCAGAGAAAATAATTGAAAGACAATATATCAAATCAGTAATTTTAATGTTGCACCAAATAAATTGAGATATAAGATTATACCTTACTGTGCAATGCTATAATTTGTAAGGGCAACATCTTTCATTCTAATAACAGAGGAAAAACCAGATATTCTACCCCATAAGTTTTACTAGGGCTAGCAATTTAGGTCACGACACGATAACACAACATGAAATCCGTACGAAATTAGAGGGTTTAGGTCTTCCTTAAATAGGTTTGGGTCAAAAATGGTCAAACCTGTCAAACACGATTAAATAAAGGGTCGAACTTGCATGAACCCGCCAACCCGTAATTGATACAAAATAACTCGTTTAACAAATTAATTATATATGGGTTTATATGAATATGACTCATAAATTACCCATTTATAATTTTTAATATATTTATATTATTATATATATTATAATGTTTTACTATTTTTAATTTTGAGTTTTCAAAATTCAAAATTCACATATAATATATATCTTTTATTTTATATATGTATATTTTAAAATTTTTTAACATAGAAAAAAAATTTTAGATTTTACTTTAGTTTTTTTAGTCATTCATTACTTTTGCAGCTCTGTTTACCTTATCCAATCACCCTCCCCTTCCCTCACTTTATCGACCTTCACGATAACACGACCAGTTATCCTTGACCTTGCCATTATTATTTTATTTATATTTAATTTAAACAGGTTAATTTGGGTCAATATGATTAATACGATTAATAAATGGGTTGGGTTTGGGTTTGAGTTTGAGATTTTGACACGAATATTAAATGAATTGGGTTTAGGCTTAGTTAATAGTATCAAGTAAGGAGTAAAACACGACACGAATACGACACAATAATACGAATTGACAGTCCTAAGTTTTACTTTGCAGCATACGATCAATTACAATCAAGAACAGATATGAATGAAGTACTAATAAGTATAATCATTTTAATATTAACACACACCTACAGAGTCACACATATATAAATTTCATTAATAGTACATCTTCTATATACTAATAATTATTTTTGTTTTATTTGTATCAGATGTAATAGGAATGTTAACAAAAGTTCAGGATATCAAACAAATAAATATTAGAGGTAAGATAACATCAAGATGCACACTAATACTATAGAGTATAAGGTAATGAAATTAATATTATATTCAATTTATATTATAAATATTACTTCATAAATTGCTAAAACTATATTATTACAACAATATTTCATTAATTACAGGAGTAAAAAACTACAAGTAATATTATGGGGAGAGACAATTGAAAAGTTCAATACAAATATTTTAAAAGCAATGGACGATCCAATAATAATAAATTTTACGTCGATGGCTATAAAATAATATATGGGTAACTAGCTGCTACTACTATATTACTTATATATATATATGTATAAAGTACTACAGTGACCAAATATTACTTACCACATATTTTTTTTTTGTTAAACTAGAAATACATATGTAGCAAGTATAAGGGTAACAATATACTACATTAATTTAGACACGTCAGAAATAAAAACATTAAAAATCAGGTAACAAATGTTTCTTATCTTTATTTTACATACTATATAAAAATAGTTAAATCAATGTTTACAAACCTATATTAAATACATTTATTGATTAATTATGTACACAGATTTCATCATACAACACAGCACATCGATTTCATACCAGCCTATACCAAACAAGAGCAACCACTAGAGCAACAAAAATTTTAAAATCGAATAACAATTGAAGAGCTAAACAAATTAGATTATTTAAAACATCAAGTAACTATAAATAAAAAAACAATTATAAAAATCAAATTATAGTATATATAATAATTAAAACTAACATCTACTTTCAACTTATTAAGGGAGTTAAATTTACAAGAAGAGCAGCAACATTCCAGTTTAAAACATAACAGGGCTAGTATTATAACTTATGTCATCAGTGTTATAAACAAGTAAGGGAGGTAGGTAGTGGATTATGGTGTGATATTTATGAACATTTAATCACACTACCAACCCCGTGGTAAGAAACATATTTATTAAATATCATATATTAACATCTTACTCTCTATTTTTCTAGTATTTTTTGTAAAATAATTTCAATTTTTTTATAGATTCATTTATTAATCATCATACAATACATCATATACCATAAATCAAAATTTTTTTTCTATATTTTTATCCCTTTTTTTTAATACTGTAGGTACAAACTAAATATAAGAATACAAGACGAAACTGGTTATACAGTAATAATAATATTTGCAAGAGCTGCTCAAACATTGATGAAAAATATCGTCCTTTGCATTGACCATAGAAGAAGGGTATATAGAATCAAAAACATTACCACCAATAATCAAACAGCTAAGAGGCCAAATAAAAATATTTCAAGTTTACTTCAAGCTTAAAGGGGCATTGATTGATAAAATTGTATCAAAGATATTTGATGATGATGAGCATGCACTGCTACTCCTTTCTACGCCAATAGCAATATCAATAGATTTAAAAACACATGATCCAAAAAAAAATTACAGCAAGGTAATAATTTATTGTTAAAATATATTTTATAGATTATTTAAAAAAAATAAAGAAAAATAATAAATTATTTTATTATTTCAATGTGGAAGCAAGGACATCGAATCCATAACAAAATAAAAACTTATCAGGTAATTAACTTATTTACAATCAATAAAAAAATTTTTGTGTTACTCTTATAATATTATCTAAAATAATTATGATTTTTATTGCAATGACGAAGAAGAACAAAAAAAAATAAATAAAAAAAACAAACAGAAGCTGTGACAAAATATATAACCACCTGTAATTGTGTAAATATTTTATAATACTAATGTTTATAATTATAAGCAGTTTGTAATATCTGTAATAAAATATTTTATAATAATATAATTATATTATAATATAATCTAATATAATATGCATAACTTATATTTTATACATATTTAATTACATAAAATCCATAACTGTTTTATAATATCTATAACCATGGGTTTGAATGGTGTATGGATGGTGTATGAGTTAAGTCTAAAATAGAATCAAAATTTTAAATTTAAACTGATTAATTTATTTATAATTTTTAATAATTAAAAAAAAAGATAAAAATAAAAATAAAATTTTAAGTTAAAAACTCTAAAACAAATAAATCCTGTATAACGTTTTTTTAATTATATAATTATATTATAATATGATTCAATATATATAATACAATATAAATTATATGTATCCTTTAATTCTATGCCATAACAAATATAAAAACCCCGTACTTTTGCTCGTGGGGTCTAATTATGTATAATACAAAATCGCCACTTGTCCACTCAAGATCTCCCTCACATTTCTCAAGTCGGTGGCGTCCTAATGTTCAACCTCATCAGTCCTCATACCCAAAAAAAAAAAAAAAAAGGGAAAGATATACCTCGTCATTTCCTTTTCTCCTCCGCGATAAAGAGAAGTAGGCAAAACAAAAAAACCTGAAAACCCTAAAACCCCGATTCTCAATGGCGTCGAAGCTCTTTCTTTCCAATCTACGCCACGCGCTCAAGAGAACCACCACTTCCGCTGGCGTATTTTCCAATCTCCGTCCCATGTCCACCGCCGCCGCTGCGGCTGCCGCTCCCGAGCCCTGGGAGGAGTCGACAGACGGAATCACCATGAAAGGCGTGAGAATCTCCGGTCGACCTCTCTATCTCGACGTGCAGGCGACTTCGCCGGTCGATCCTCGTGTCCTCGACGCCATGATGCCGTACTACCTCTCCCAGTACGGAAACCCCCACTCTCGTACCCACCTGTACGGCTGGGAGGCCGACGCGGCTGTGGAAAACGCGCGTGCGCAGGTGGCCGACCTCATCGGCGCGTCGCCGAAGGAGATCGTCTTCACCTCTGGCGCCACCGAGTGCAACAACATCGCCGTCAAGGGCGTCATGCATTTCTACAAAGAGAAGAAGCGTCACGTCGTCACCACGCAGACGGAGCACAAATGCGTCCTCGATTCTTGCCGCCATCTCCAACAGGAAGGCTTTGAGGTCACCTACCTCCCTGTCGGCTCCGATGGCCTCGTTGACCTCGAGAACCTGAAATCCTCGATTCGGCCTGATACCGGTCTGGTTTCGGTCATGGCGGTGAACAACGAGATCGGCGTGATTCAACCGATGGAGGAAATTGGACAGATTTGCAAGGAATTGAATGTTCCTTTCCATACTGATGCTGCTCAGGCCTTGGGGAAGATTCCGATCGATGTTGCTAAGTGGAATGTGAGTTTGATGTCACTGAGTGGACACAAGGTTTATGGACCGAAAGGTGTTGGGGCTTTGTATCTCCGGCGGCGGCCGAGGATTCGTGTTGAGGCGCAGATGAATGGTGGCGGACAGGAGAGGGGGATTCGGAGCGGGACGGTGCCGACGCCTTTGGTCGTTGGAATGGGCGCGGCGTGCGAATTGGCGAAGAAGGAGATGGAGTACGACGAGGGACGGATTTCGGCGCTGCGGGAGCGGTTGCTGAGTGGAATCCAGGCGAAGCTGAATGGTGTGGTGGTGAACGGGAGCTTGGAGAGGCGGTACGTGGGGAATTTGAACCTGTCGTTTGCGTACGTCGAAGGCGAGAGCCTGCTGATGGGGCTGAAGGAGGTGGCCGTGTCGAGCGGCAGCGCCTGCACCAGTGCGAGCTTGGAGCCTTCCTATGTGTTGAGAGCGTTGGGTGTGGACGAGGACATGGCGCATACTTCGATTCGGTTTGGAATCGGGAGGTTCACCACAGAGGCGGAGATCGACCGCGCGGTGGAGCTCACGGTGCGAGAGGTGAAGAAGTTGAGGGAAATGAGTCCTCTTTATGAGATGGTAAAGGACGGGATTAACATTAAGGAGATACAATGGACTCAGCACTAGAGACTCGGATGAGAGGAATGGTCAAATAGTGGGGTGATTATATTCAAAGACGAGTTTCGATAATGAAGATAGGAGCTTTTGCCTGATAAGTTGCAGAATTTTCGTAATCTTTAATCCTCCTTATATATGCCTTTGGAGAAGTATTTGTTCTGCTGACTATATTTGCAAAGATACAGTACTTTACAACACTTTTGGAAATAGGCCGGCTTTGTGACAATGATGAAAAATAAAAAGGGTGTTGGTATACACTTCGGATGCTTATACATGTACTTGTAGCAGATTTTGTGCCTTATTTGGTTTGGTTATTTACCTTTGTTTATTTAAGTATAGTGAGTTAATGAGCTTATTTGTGTACAGTTGTGGCTTGTGACCAAAATTAATTTAACTTGAGAACTAGGGGATCACCAGATTTTTCTCATATAGTGAGTTATATTAGTTGGGGGCGATTTCGTTTCCATCGTGGTCTTTATCATGAACCATCATCTACCAGTTTCCGCTGTGGCTCGTGACATTTCTTTGTTTCATTACCTTTTCTTTGGATTTCTGGATTATGGAAGTGCTATGCTTAATTTCTGCTTTTGATCAAATACCTGCCGACCTACATTAGAAGCTTGCCCTTTGTGGCTTGTGCCAGGACGTGTCAGTTTGAATCTTCATTACAATTCTGTCCTTTTGGTTTAGACATTATGTCCTTTTGGAAAACAGACATTATGACTGTTGGTCTACTGTATTGGTTGTGTATTGTAATTGTGGAATCTATGCTACCTTTCGAATTTATGGACAAGAAATGAAGGTGCAAAATATTCAAGAAAGGGAAGTCGTAGAGGTGTTTGCCAAAGTTTATAGACAGAAATGAATCAAATGGTGGTTTTTTGTTTAGGTACAATGAAGAAGCTGACTCGTTTTTTAGAATGTGATTGTTGGAGGCAATTTTCTTATATCTTTTGTTGTCCTTTTGCACAGTAGTTTATCGGGTGTGGTAGGGCGCCAGATTGTAAATTTCGCTCGGGAATCATAGTGGCGATGCTCTGGAACTGAACTTGAACTGTGATAATTTTCTGGATACATTCTGTCGCTTAAGAAGTATTGGAATTTGATGTGTAAGGTTATAGATTGAAGCTTGCAACGATGCTTTTTTCTTTTCCTGAGCAGCACAGCCACATTAGACGTTACAGAATAATAATGATGCTGGCAATGTTTGATTTGTTCGAGCTCCGATTAAAGCGAATTTGAATTTTTAAGAACTATTTCATCTGTTGGTTTATGGTGGTAGTTTATCAAATTACCTTTGTTAGACAATTCGTTTGTCAACCAAGAAGTAAACCAAAGATGGTGCGCTGGATTGGGTCTTGTTGTGGCTAGAAGTTGTGACGGTAATACAATGGTCTGCAAAATTGACTCCTTCTTAGTGGTTAACACCCTTCCTATGATCGCTGTCCAAGGGGCCTGAAGATCATCGATGCTGATTGCAAGATGCTAGCCTCTTCAAAATAACACAATTCTGTTAGACAATAGGAGGCATAGTTTTGTTGCTCACGTCTTGGTGCGTTGAGCCTGGCATTCTACCCGCTTCGACCTCGTCCATCCCTGCTTGTGTTTTTGGATACCCTAGAATGGACTAATGATATGTCGTCTTAATTGGTTTTCTTTGTCTGTCCCTGTGGTTGGTGTTTGTTAGTCTGTTCTAGTTCCTGCTTGTGGTGTTTCTGCGTATTTTGTTTTGTTTCTTGCCTTGGCTTGTAGGCCTCTGGCCCTTGTTTGCCGTTCTCAATGTAATCATTATTAAAAAGAAAAAAAAAAGGGAAGAACTAAACGAAACATGGTCTCCCCAAAAATAAAAAAATAAAACACGGTTGCTGTTACTTTGTATTGCTATGTTGTCTCAACCAGAAGTCTCTTGGACTTAGGCGACTGTGAATCGTACTTGAAGCACCATGGGGCTGCGTCTACCGCTTCAGAATCTTTCTTGGCTCATTTATCCGAGAAAATTTTCCTTTGGGCATCGCTATTTTCAAACCTATAGAAACTAGTTTCTACTAGGCACATTAGGCTTCTGAAGTAGCTTTTAAATTGTGGTTAGACGAGAGTCATGTGTTCATCCATTTCGCCTGGTCGTACCAGAGATGCATAAGCTGGAAAAATAATTACATTGACATAAAGCCAAATTTTATATGTTTCAAGGACCCCTGAGTTCTTTCATGAAAGAAAATGAACCCTTTTGTTGCTATAGATCTTACATTGGAACGGTTTTATGATGGGTTGAGTTTGGAATAAAATATAATTTTTAGATTGAAATTGATTGATTTAATTATTAACGAAGAATTCGAATGATAGGGTTAGATTTCATTGTACAACTATATACAATTGACTATTTTGTTCTATTCTTAAAAATAGGATCTGTTTTTATTATGTTTTATTGTAGCAGTTAATTCTTTTTGTAATTATAGGAATTAGTCAACTTTCATACATTAGATTCATAGAGCTGTATATATATTTCTCTACCGAATTATTCAAAGAAGAAGAGAGTGACTTTCTCTAGATCGTATCAAAGCCAGGTTAGGGTTCCTGAAATTCTTGTTTCCAATCTGCTCACTGCCTAAACACTCATTAGCCATCCCTCAAAACCTTTCCAAATCTTGTTCTTTGTCCTATTCATCTTCATCATGTTTGAAACCTCCGAAATTACCCCAAAAGAAACCGCTGTTCATAATTTAGAAAATCAAACCAATCAAACGATGGGAAAACTTCAAAATCTGCAAGTCTCATACTGGTTGAATGGGAGAAATTGCTTGAGGTGGTCTCAAATTGTGAAGACTTTTCTAAAAGGAAAAGGGAATTTTATCCATCTGTTAGACGTGCCTCCAACCTCTAAAGACCCCAAGTTTGCACTTTGGGATGAAGAAAGAGTCCATGATCATGTGATGGCTTTGGAACTCAATGATGTCGGAGGTGTGTGGACCATGTATATTCCCGACTACAACCAAAGAAATCTAGGAGGCTGTGAGACAAACCTACTCTAAGGTCAAAGACGCTAGATTGATCTATGAGTTTAAGACGAAACTCTCAACAACCAAGCAAGGTAACTTATCTGTCAATGAATACTACAATCTAATGAAATGGTTTTGGTTAGAGTTGGATTATAATCAAGATTTCAAGATGAAATGTAGTGAAGATGCTATCACTCTTAAACAATATGTGGAAAGCGAGGATTTTCGAGTTCCTTGCAGGACTTGAATTTTGGAATTCGATCAAGTCCGAGTCCAAATCCTTGGAGAGGATACGCTGTCATCACTCAATGAAGTCTTCTCCCTTATAAGGGCAGAAGAAGGAAGGAGGACCATGATGTTGGAAATGCCAAATTCCAATATGGAGGGGTCTGCAATGATGATTACTGATGTAAAAACTCTAAGAAAAGGCCTAAAAGTTGCTGAAGTCGTGAAGAATGATGGATAGGGATCCATTCGCAAAGACAATTTGTGGTGCAACTACTGCTAAAAGAAGGGACACACAAAATAAAATTGTTGGAAACTTCATGGCAAGCCTCTTGGAATGGGCCGAGGTGGAGGCTACAAGGGAAATCAACCAAAGGGTCAAGTGCATCTCACTAATGTAGAAGGGCCAGGTCGTGAAACAAACAATGCAAAGATTGGAGGATTCAATCCGGATGAGATTGAAAGGCTAAGAAACTTCCTCAACACTCTTGAAAGGCCTTCCAAATCTTGCATTCTTGCGCGAACTAGTAACACTCTAAATTCTTATGTCTTTAGTGCCTCAAACAAATGCCATTCTAGCACCTGGGTCATTGACTCAGGTGCAATAGAGCACACGACATATTTTGCAGATTGTTTCACCACCTATCAGTCGTGTCCTAGCAACAAAAAAAGTCACAGTTGTAAATGGTATTAATCACAATGGCAGGCCAAGGAACAATGGCTATTTCTTCCTCATTCATCCTTAAAAATGTGTTACATGTTCCCAACCTTATTGTTCGTTTACTATCCATTTCTAAAATAACTCAAGATCTCAATTGTCATGTAACAATTTTTAATGATCATTATGTTTTCCAAGACCAAATGTTATTGACCCCTACCATGGTAGATCCTAGCTATGGTGATAGATAAAAAGAATGGTGCAAGATGGAAACAAATTCAGTAAACTGAGAAAAAAGAGTAATAATCATTCCCCTTTTACTCAGCAGCTCTTACATTAATTTATAGCCTTTCTCTAGAAATATCTTCTTCTTCATTCGGTTACAACTGTTTCTTGGAAATTGAAAAGGAAAAAAAAATAGAAGAAACAACAAACTTGGGATCATAACCCACACACGTGTATCAGCCCCTAGTTACATTTAGCTAAATATAACTAATTACCCAATTAAGTTTATTCTTGGCTAATTAGCTGATTCATAACACTGCCTCCACCTTAAGATATTCCTTGTCCTTAAGGAATGGAAAAATATGGGTAATGAGCCTGCAGCCTCTCTTTGGATTCCCATAAAGCTTCTTCGTTTATGCTGCCCTTCCAATGAACCAGTAGCTCCTCTTTGTCATCCTTCCTGTGAGTAGCCAAAATCTTTGCTGGCTCCTATATAGCTATCGACTCCCATGAGGGTGGTTTGTCAATCACCACT
Organism: Antiaris toxicaria; assembly: GCA_035233585.1. Lineage (NCBI taxonomy): Eukaryota > Viridiplantae > Streptophyta > Magnoliopsida > Rosales > Moraceae > Antiaris > Antiaris toxicaria. The sequence goes on from CP141157.1 coordinate 29,730,991, forward strand.
TCCTTATCTCCCACCTTCAGTTTGAGCAATGAAACATGAAAGACAGGGTACACTTTACTCTTTGGAGATAACTCTAAGTGGTAGGCTATTGTTCTAATTCTCTCAAGAACACGATAAGGTCCAAAATAACATGGTGAAAGTTTGTGGGTTTCGTGGAATTCTACTGAACCTTGGCGGTACTTCTGTAGTTTCAAATAGACCCAATCCTGTATTGTGAATTCCCTATCTTTATGCTTTTTATCGTACACTTGCTTCATCTGGTTTTGCGTTATAGCTAAATTCTTGTGAAGTAACTTGATCACTTGGTCTCGCCCCTTCAAGGTTTCATCCACAATAGCGAACTTTACCATACCTGTAACATACCTTAAAATATTTGAAGGTGCCCTTCCATAGACTGCTTCAAAATGAGTGAGCTTAGTGGCCGAGTACTAACTAGTATTGTAGCGATATTCTGCCCATGGTACCCATCTAACTTAGTCCTTTGGTTTCACGCCTGACAAACATCGAAGGTACATTTCTATGGTGCGATTCACGACCTTAGTTTGCCCATCACTTTAGGGGTGATAAGTCAAAGTGAATTTGAAGCTTGTTCCCTGAAGACGAAATAGTTCTATTCAAAATTTGCTCGTAAAAGTTGGGTCTCGATCACATACTATAGATTTGGGCATTCTGTGAAGGCGAAACACTTGCTCAAAGAACAGCTGAGCTATGATTATGGTTTTTTAAGGATGAGTTAAGGGTAAAAAATTTTCATATTTGGTTAACTGGTCAACCACCACCAATAGAACCGATTTACCCTTCGATTTTGGGAGTCCTTCCACAAAGTCCATGATACATTAGACCAGATATTTATTGGAACAGGCAGCGACTGTAAGAGTTTGTTGGGTAGCTATTGGTCATATTTAACCTAATCCTTGACACTTTCCTTCAAGTTTTTCCAGTAGAAGCACTATTTAATGTGCTGGGTATTCTTAAAGTACCCTTATGGCCAAAATCATGAAACTGCTGTAAAATGATGGAAATAAATTTTGAGTTTAGAGGTAAATAAATTAGGTCCTTGTAAAATAATGCCTTTTTTTAACATCCCACTGTGCCCCAAGCTGCCCTTCTTTAATCAGCCCATGAAGTCACTTTATTTCTTCATTCTCTTCATTCAATACGACAATTAAATTCCACCAAGTTGGATCTGGAAGTGTGAGTATGCACAGTAGCCCTGATTCACCACGTCTCGATAGCCCATCCGCTACTTAGTTGTGCCTCCCTTGTTTATATTTTATGAAGAAATCATACCCCATTAGCTTGATGATCCATTTTTGTTGCATTTCGGTGGTAATTTGCTACTCTAAGAGAAACTTAAGACTCTTGTGGTCAGTTCTCACTCTAAATTTCTTCCCAAGCAGGTAGGGTCTCTAATGCCGAATAGCAAGGGCTAAGGCCATTAACTCTTTCTCATACATTGAGAGCAGCACATTTTTTCCCTTAAGAATAGTACTAAAAAAAAAGCGAGCATTTTTTCTTGTTGCATCAACACCGCTTCAATCCCATATTTAGACACACCGCATTCTAGCATAAACTCCTAGTTGAAGTTGGGAAGAGCCAAAACAGGAGCTTCCGTCATAGCTCTTTTTAATTGTTCAAAAGCTTGTTTGGCTTCTGAGTTCCAAGTGAGATCACCCTCTTTCAGTAACTCAGTGAGGGGTCTAAATATAACTAATTACCCAATTAAGCTTATTCTTGGCTAATTAGTTGATTCGTAACACCAAACTATGGGGAAGATGATTGGGCAAGATAGAGCAATGGAAGGCCTGTACCTACTTAAAGACAAAGATAGCCGTAGTGATCCCTTGTCCTTGCCTTTGATTTCTGTCAATTCAAATCAAGATGAGATTTGGAATCACCATGATTGTTTAGGACATCCTTCATTTAAGTTCTTAGTCTTTCTCTATAACTTGTTGAATTTTTTTGTAAGTAGTGCAAGAGACTCTTTTAAGTTGGCCTTATCATTATCAATTTCATCTTCATCACTTGAGTTTTAAATATAAGCTTTTAGTGCAATACTTTTATCCTTTTTATTTTTTTTCAAATTCATTTCAAATGTTTGCAAGGATCTCATAAGTTCTTTTAATCTCATAGTGTTGACATCTCGACTTTCCTCAATGGTCATGACCTTGTAAACAAATATCTCCGGTAAAGATCTTAAGGTTTTTCTCACCAATTTTGTCTCTGAATATTTTCACCTACAGCAAAAGCTTCGTTAGTAATATCATATAATTTAGTATTAAAATTGGCTATTGTCTCACTTTCTAGTATTTTGAGATTTTCAAATCGTGTTACTAGAATTTGGAGCTTTGAAATATTCACAGCAGTAGTCCCTTTATAAGCAGTCTCAAGAATAGTCCAAGCTTCTTTAACAATCTCACAAGTTGAAAAAAACTTAAATTGATTGGCATCCACAGCATTAAAGATAGCATTCAAAACCTATGAGTTATTATTTGCCAATCAGTTCTTATTATTTCATCAGGTTTCTTCGAGCTTAGGAACAGTCTCACCCTCATCATCCTTTACAGTAAGGTGCATCCAACCAAATAAATTTGTACGCCAAGCTTTCTCATCAAGAGTTTTGATAAAAGCCTTCATTCATACCTTCTAATAAGGGTAATTAGTCCCATCAAGTAGCGGTGGATGTGAAACTGATCCTCCTTCACACAGAATATCCATGCCTGTAAAACAAATCAATTTTCAAAATCTAACCTAGAAAATATATTAGGAACCTACTGTGATACCAAATGTAAGATTCGTTTTTTATGATATCTATCAAATTTAATTAATTAATCTAATTAATCAATTACCATAAGTAAGTAAATAAAGGAGACATACAATTTTAACGAGATTTGATTCCTCTAATCCTAGGGACCACGCCCAGGTATTAAACACTTCACTAACTTAAATGATTACAAGTACTAATTGTCTTGTGTACTTTGAAGACTCCTTCTCATTTGTTGCCACTAATTGTCTTGAATCTAGTCAATAAACATGTTTAGCAAGACCCCCTTGTTAGTACACGTTGAACTCCCTTCAACTGTTTTTGTCTCCTTTTAAAAACGTCAAATCTTTCTCCCAAAAAATGTAAAAAACATAGAAATCTTCAAACTCTCAAAATACAACATTCACAACCTGTGCTTTTTGTACCAAAAATGACTATTTTGAGATTATATATATAAGTTGTAGATAATTCCAGTGCCATCTCGGATTCAATCTTCAAAATTCAAATTTATTCAAATTTTGAACTTGTTACAGATAATGTTACAACATATTCAGTAACAACTTCAAATTTGAATTTAAAATCTATTTATTTTGGGACAGATTTTATCAAAATTATCTGAGTATTTAATCTCCAAAATCCTCTGCATAATATTCTTAATTAAAATTGTAGCTATTTAAGAATAATCTTAGATTTTTGAAATACTAATCTAAATAGGATTAAGATATCTAATTTAAATTAGATTTTCCTTTTATAATTTGTAGGATTATCCATTTCTTAATTATATCTTCAGATCACATTCTAACTAGATTTGTCACATCATTCTTAATCCAAGTCAAATTCCCAAAATTTCTCAAGTCATGACCTATTTCAAACTTGTCAAATAGTTGCAAAAATTGTTGTAACATTTTGCAACACAACCTGTACTTAAATTCCTAAATGTCTTTTGTTTTTCCTAACTTGCCATAAATGCTAATATTAAAAACCTAACAATCCCCCCTTTGGCAATATTTTTTTATTTAACAAAAACAATTTCAAATGAAGAGAAAAGAAAAAGGTGGACTCAAGTTTCTAAAAAGAAAAAAAATTTGGATTTACCTTATAACGAGAATAGCATAAATTTGTTTTTCTAGGTTTTTCCTCATGTACTAGTATGGAGCGTTTAAACATCAGGTTCAAATTAAAATTTTCAATTGGATTTTTATCTTTTTTTAAGTCAATAAAAATTATAACTAGTTTTTAAAAAGTTAACCAAGATCTATATTGTTAATTTTTTTTTTTTTTGCAAACATGTTAAAAATTTTATGCTTTTTTACTTAAAACAGTTCACTTTCACCTGACACACATTTTAAAACTCAGCATTCTTTAACCTACAAAACAATGATTCTGGTCGTCCTCCAACAAGTCCTCAATAACAATGAAGAAGATACAAATCATGGGAGAAAGAGATCGAAAATGGAATTCCTAATTATTCCCAGAGGCGTATTGTTTCAAAAAGGGCAAAAAAAAAATCTATATATTCACTATACATAAAAGCTAAAAAAGTAATTGCATAATTAATATCCAATAACTAGTCTTATTGCATCATATGGGTTTTTATGTTCATCAAAGTAGGAGAAAGACTAAATTTACTAACATAATACAGATTGTGGAACACAATATTATATTTTGAATTTGCGAGAATAGAGTGTTATAGAAACTATAATTTAAGGGAAAATTATGTAATTAATTTTGATTAGGTTAGATCAGCAATGGATGCCATGCAGATCAAACATGAGGATCAATGTATAGACCAATTGGGCTTATAAGGGTCTGTTGGTATGAGATAAAACTATTTCTATCTTATCTCAAAAATACCTCAAACAAAATCATGGTACTTTAAAACATTTTAGAACTAGTTTTGAATTATTACTAGAAACCAAATCTCATAATAGTCCTTTCTTTCAAAATATTGCTAGAAATGACTATAATTATTTTAGTTAGGATTGATTTTTTCATTTTCACATTCTAGTATTCCAAATTTCAAATTTGGAAGCTATAAATTCTCAAAACTCTTTTCTAACATTATAATAACAAAATTAATCTTGATTAGATGCACTTGATCTTTACGTGGTAATTATAATTTAGCTTTTGATAATTTTTTTAAGGAAATGACTATTATGAGACAATTTAATAGTTCAAGTATTAAATTTGGGACGTTTTAAATTTGAAAACTACAAAAAAATTTGACTTATAAATCATGGACCAAAAATAAAATTAACCTTTTTATATTTAGGTGATTTTGAGGATTTTCCCTCAAAGTACACACTTCAAAAATATTATCCCATATACAGTCACTTCAGGATCTTTGACCTCCTATAAGATAAGTCAAAAGTCAACATAATATGTATTTCAAAAATTACCCTCGATTAATCAAAATGTATTTTGGTACTAGTAATCTACCAAATTACCTTTTGACAACTGAATCAACATGGACTATCGACGCTCTTCAATCATCAGCACTGGTTGCTAAGAGTATTTTGATAAAATACAAAAACTACCAGATTATTTTGCGTATTCTACATACTATTTTTTATATTCTATTGAATTGTTTTTATACTATACTTGGTTATATTTTATTTTTTACTAAATTATTTTCATATTCTACTAGATTATTTATAATATTTGAATGGATTATCAAAAGTTACAAGATTATTTCATTATTTCACTATATTAATCATCAAAAAAATGTATAAAAATCACATCAAAGAAAATAAAAAATAAACTTTAATTATTTAAAAAAAAACCTATAACGTGGTTATAGGCATAGTTTAGTAATAATTCTATACCGAACTCCACAAAAAGGTGAAGAGTTTAAATCTCCTTAATCCCGAATTCCCAAAAAAAAAAAAAACATCTTCCAAAATTAAAACCACTAATTTCCCATCTTCCCTCCCTCTTTAGCTAGTGTCGCCACCAACAACAAGCAGCGATCGATGATCTCCGATGTTGACCTCATTCAAGTTGCACCCAATTACAATTGAGATCATGATAAAGGGGAACAAAGAAAGAGTGAGAAGTAAAGACTAAAGAGAGAAAGGAGGAAGAGAGGGGTATAGAGAGATAGGAGAAAGAGAAAGAGAGAGAGAGGGCATAGATTTCAATCATCGGGATCACCTTATTAAAGGTACTTTTCTTTAATGCTTTTGATTTAGGAATTTTGAAATCTTGGGTTTGATGGAATTTGAAAATTAGAAAAAATTATTAACTTGGGTGATAGATGATGATATAGAGTGATTAATTGAAAACTTTGATAATAGAATTTTGAATTAGAGATTTTAGACTCATGGATTAGGTTTTTAGGGATTTTCTAGAAAGTTGATGTGATAACCGAGAAACTTAACACTCTTAGAAAATTTTATACAAGATATGTAAATAAATATACATTTATAGTGAGACATGTTACAGAATAAAGAGTAGAGGAAAATTTTGATTAATTGAGTTTTTAATCAAAATTTGATGATGAATTAATGAATATAGTTTAAAAGTTAAATATTAATTCAATTTATGATGTTTTAAAATTTAATAGAAAAGTATGTGAAAAATACATATTAAGATATTAATGGCACACAAGTGAGCCACATTGATCAATGGCCAAAAGACTAGCCAAACAAGCCTTTGCAAAAAAAAAATTTAAAAGAAAATGTGAGAGGAGGAGAAGCCACGTAGAGGGCTTTGAGCTAAGTGGATTAAGTGAATTAATTCACCTAATGAGCTACAAAGCAGCCGGCAAAAAGAAAGAAAGAAAGAAAGAGAAAGAGAAAGAAAGAAAGGGAAAGAGAGAAAGAGAGAAAGAGAGAAACCGAGAAAGAAGGAGAGAAGAAATGAAAATCCAAAGAAAGTCTAGATTTTTCTCTTCAAACAGCAGATTGATCGAGTTTCGGTCAAGAATCAGCAGTAAGAAAATCTCAAGATTCAAGCAAGGTAAACCCTTGTTTTTCACGTTTTTTCTTGGGCGAAAATCTGGGGTTTTGAGAGGAAAAAGAGAATATGAGTGAATCATGTTGAGATTTTCGGTTAAAATCGAAACATGGTTCGAGTCTAGATATTTTCAAACACGAATCCATGAGTTGATGGTTTAGAAAACCAAGTTTAGTGAAATTTCTTCACAAAAGTGCAGATTTTTCAAAAGTTGATTCAAGATATGTTCATAAGCCAAATGTGAGATTTTGCTTATGAAATCATAGATTTGTGATAGTAGAAATGTAGTAGATACCTTGAAACGATCTTATGGATATCGATTTTGAGTGTAAGAAGTAGAACAAAGGCCATAAAAGCCTTAGAAAATCAGAGTAGAGCAGTTCAGACCCAGAATCTTGATTCTGGTATGAACACAGGCGTGTACAAGGGCGTGTTCAATACACGGCCCCGAACATGCCCATATGCACGACTGTGTTGCAAGAAAATTCAGACTCAAGAGGTACACGGCCAAGAACACGGTCGTGTATTGGGCTGTGTCAAGGGGTACACGGTCAAGGGAAGGCGTGTAGCAGGCCATGTTAGACAGTAGGAAAACACGGCCAGAAACATGACCGTGTAAGTAACCGTATAAGAGTCCAGAGGAGTACACGACCAGTAACACGACCGTGTATCCACCCGTGTAAGTATATACGGCCATGTTCCACTAAGTACACGGCCAGGCACGTAAGTCCAGAGAGGTACACGGCCAAAGACACGCCCATGTAGGAGGGCGTGTACAAAGCCAAAGAGTAAAAAAAAAAAAAAAAAAGAGTCTGGAAATGTAAATTTTTATGTTTTGCCATATTTCCAGTATAAGATAAATATTGGAAATAATCAGTAATTATTCCTTTTATAAGAGTTCGAGCCAGAGACCTCGATACAGCAGTCCCAAAGCAGCAGAGGCTCACGCTAGTGGATTTTCTGTAAGTTCAAGCATTGTCCTGACTGCAACGTGGACAAGCTTGTTATATTATGATGTTATGTATGCCGTATGACATGTATGTTAGACATTGATTGTCTGCATCATGATATCTATGTCAGTTCATGTCATACATGTAGAGTTTCATGTTTCAGTACACATGTCAGACAGATACCAGAACACGAAAACAGGTAGATGCACAAGGCACCTTAGTGTGTTAATAAAACTCACACCCCAGTAATTCATGTAACAGGTTCCGACTGTGGGGGCAATCAGTATGCTACCCAGTTGGAACATCAGCAAGATGGTAATTAAACAAATTATTGGCGTATCGGCCTCTCGACCCATGGGGAGGTTTTCATGTTTAGTTTCAGTTAAGACTGAGGAGGTCAGCATTAAAGTACCGCTCCCAGTTGTGCTAACATATCGGTATGACCAATCAGGGGCCCAAAACCAGAACTAAAATAACAGATAATGTCCTAAGACTAACCTTTCAGCCATGAGTATGTTTTACAGAGTCCAGTTTTATGCATGAGCATAGCAGTACAGCATGTCATGTTTCATTTTTTTATGTTTAAACTTACTGAGCTCATAACTCATCAGTTTGTTCATATGTTGCAGGTAAGAGACCTGTTCACCAGTAGTACACGGTGGATGACGAACAGGGAAGATGCATGCCGGGGAGGATTGGGCGAGGGATTTGGTCACCCTTAAGTCTTCCGTTGTACAGATTTTGAAATTTAAACCATGTAGTTTCAAGAACAAGATTTCAAGTTAAGATTATGTGATAGGGGAATCATGATTCATGTGCATGTTATTTTGTTAACATGATTTCCTTATCACATTCTCGAACAGTTTATGAATTTAAAAAAAAAATATTCCGCAAATTAGCAAGCAAGTTTTCAGTTCAGCATGATTGCCGGCGACCCTAAAGGCCTGCATACTATTGCGGTTAATTACAGAGTTGACTGTAATAGTACTATAGAGCTTCTACAGCAGAGCGGGTCACCACAGTTGATATTAGGGCTTTTAGGATTTTCATGATTTTTCTTAATTAGATAATATTAATTTTATGTTCTGTGACCTGAATCCTTCGAATAGCAAGCGTATTAAGATCTTAAGGCATTACATCACCTAATTAACGATTTTCATAAGTTCATCAAGTAAGGTATGCACATATCTCACATGCAACATGTTGATTCAAAATTAATATGGCTTTTAATTAGTGTAAAATTCTGATAGTATATGTATTTCTTCTATGAAGAATTCAATGAGAATGTTTTTTCCCCCTTAAAATAAAGAGTTATTGATTTTTGTTATGGTATAAAGAGTTTTTTTTTTTTTAATAAAGTGTTATGTTTTTCTTTTAATAAAGAGTTTTGATTTTTGTTTTAGTTTCAAGAGTTCTGATTTGTTGAAAGAATTATGATTTTGTTCATATAAGATTAATTTAAGAGCTATCAAAGATAAAAGATAATTAAAAGGCTCGTATTGGGACTTGTCCCAAAACACAGTCATTGTTAGCATCGAGTTGCTAGCAGCTCTTAAGGGTGCTGATTTAATACTTGTCACAATCTCAGTTTCATAATTACTTTAATAGGTTTGGAACTTATAATCTCATTCTAGCTGTAGTTGCTAGCATATTGTTACATTACTTAGGATCCAAACAAAGTAGAAATGAACAACGAAAGCTGATAATAGTTATATAAATTATTTTAAGATATGAACAATCACAATATTGTTATTATGTTATCTTATGTGTTTTCATGTTTCAAGTATTATAATTTGTATTGTACATTAATATTATAGAATAAACTTTTTATGAGAATATACGTGTACTTACTAAACAGTTGCTTAATATAATTTCTCTTATATTGCAGATAAGGATAAGGTCAAAACATAGGATTAGAGGAGGCTTAACATGGATGCGTACGTGATGGCACAGTGAGTTATCATAACATTCCTGTTTTAATAGCACTTATGTTTATTTTTTGGAAATTTTGTGTTTATAGTTTTAATTAATGAGTTTATTTATTTTAAATGTTATTTAAAGTGTTTTTAGGATTGTTTTAAGTTTCATTTAAGATTATATTTTTCCCCGTCATGATTTTGTAAAGTCTAGCTTCTTCTTTTCGCTTTTCTTAAGTATAAGTAAATTTTTAATATTTTGGTATTTATTATAAAAATTTTACCCTGATTTTTGCATTGACTTTTATTTAGATATATATAATCAATTATTTTGTATATTTCTGCCACTATTAGGTTGAATGTTATGTTAAAAGATAGTAAATTGTTACGTCTTGTTGAGGGGGCATTACAGAATCATCGGGATTGGGTGAGCCGCTAAGATCATCGATTGCAATTCTACGAATGATGAAATCATAGACCGCGATGGTGGAGATCAAGATCGCAAGTCCGCTGTGGTTTCTATGCTACATATTATGAATGGCTTGTCACAAATTGTGTCGATCATCATTGAGGGAAGGAGAAAGACACTGAAAGTGAAGGGAGAGAGCAAGAGCCTATTGATGAGATGAGGGAGAGAAAGAGAGACAAGGTGGGAAAGGGGAGAGAAAGAAAGAAGTAGAGGAAGAGGAAGAGGAAGAAGGAAAAAAGAAGTGGGGAAAAAGGAACAATATGAGGGGTAAATTGGATATTTTTGACTATCTAAGCAATTTAAAAAATACGTTAATTGGGCAAAAATCCAAACCAATATTTAAGTGGAGAAAAAATCTCAAGTGTAAGTATATAAGAGATTGTTTCTCCAACCTCTCTCTCTCTCTCTCTCTCTCTCTAATTGGGAAGTTCAGCCATGGACGCCACGCGGATCAAACATGAAGAACAACACGAAGCTTATTGGGCCTTTGGACTTGAGAGATAGCTCTTTCTGTCCCATCTCAAGGATACCTCAAACCAAATCTTGGACTTGAACCCAAATTCCATAGCCCAATGCTCTCATCATCTGCCAGAAATGGGCATCTTCTGATCATGATTTAGAAAGATTATCCACACCAACATGAAGGGCCTTAATTTGCATATACAAATGAAAAAAAAAAAAAATAGGGACCCTTTGAATCACAAGCTTCCAAACCAAATTAAGACACCTCCGAGCAGTAACAGCCGAAATGGAATTTCAATGATTTTTCAACTATACAAATTCCACACGAGTCACTCTGCTTAACCCAAGTACTTAAAGCTGCGTTAATTCATCACAGAGTTTCAACCTTTTTGGCACAACCCCAAAAAAAAAGAAAAAAATCACACAGTCGATGAAAGTACTTCCCCAACACATACACATACACATACACCTACACATTCATCCATGCATCTTCATGCATCGACTTTGTAATCAAAATCAATCCCTAGCTCCTCTTGCGTCACAAACGGCTTTTCACAAAAGTCTAGGCTTGCATTGGAAACCCAATTGTACAAATAAAAAGACCTCTTTTCTTTGTGTTGTTGCCCATCAACCACCTAGACTTCCGCTGAGGACGACGTACTTCTAATATTACCAAATTTAAGAGGGTCCCACGAAAGTGGACTCTCTGAGGGTTATCACACGACCCCACACACACACACACACACATTTATAAATATATATATATATGTATATTGTATATACAAATATGTATATCTGCACTTTCTGTGATGCATGCACAATTTGAGTTGGTACACACACACACATTATGAATATATATATATATGTATATATCTGTATATACATATCTGCACTTTCTATGATGCATGCACAATTTGAGTTGGTACATTTTGTCCATTGTTTTGGATGTGGAGAGCTCACTGTTTTTATGGCCAAGAACTATAGAGATTTGAGAAAGAAAGGAAAGAAAAAAAGAAAGGCAATGTGAGAATCAGAATCCTTTTTCTACTTTTCTACATGGTTCCTCAGCTTTTTGTCTTGAACTTTGAACCAAACATTCTCTTTAGCACAATATAGATCATTATGATATGCAGATTGAATTCAATTTCATTTTACTATTTTTGTTTTCGTGTTATGGTCCCATGTGAGTGTAATGTAATTGGGTTTATTGTACATTGATTTGCCTACCTTCTATGGATGATACATCAACTTACGGACAAGCTCCCACACTGTTACAGTACTAACCATACCCCAAACTAAGTCGTTAGATTTGAATATGACCGTATTATCATAATCTTATATTATGATTAGCGTTATCAAGATATTTAAATATTCCAAGGCCTTTATTACCAATCCTCGTGTTTTTTATATTCTTCCTTTCCTTTTTATCATATCCCGTTGAGCACAAACAAATCTAGTCTTAATGATGAAAATATTGTTTCCACTCTCATATTACAATACTTATCATAATCTCGTGCTATTATTATAACAAATTATCAATTTTACATGATAAATTATACGTTTTTTATTGTGTTAGCTACGACAACGTTACTTTGGATGACACTGAGATAAATAAAACGGACACAACAAAAGATTTTCATTTGGGACCTTAGGCCTGGAATTAGAGCTGGGTAAACTACATAGGAATATTTATATATGCTTTTTACTCTGATATGTGTTGTTTGTAGCTTATGCTTCAATCTTTACTTTGGATTTCGAAAATGAACTTTTTCTTTTCCCCGTCTGACTCTTTTTATGTTCAGTGTCTGTCAAAATTCAGAGCAAGTTCGTGTGATTAAAAAGTTTCACCCATTTGCATTTCATATGGTTTTGGGACCATTGGTAGTATATACGTAATTAGCTTCCTTCCCAACTTCCATTTTGTCATGCATGCCCGATATTTCTATGGGCAAAAACTATATGTTAGAGGCGCAATTGTGGTTCTTCAATCAAGTCCTGCATGTTAAGAATCATTGTCTCTATATACATCATTTCGTTATTATTATAAGTATATGTTTCATGTTAAGTACTCCGTTTATTAATCATAAAGAAATAGACAGTCATGTCAGTCGCGATTGTCTTTGATTTTTTCATTTGAAATCTCTAGATTACGAGTAGAGAAAGAACTGCATCCCATTTGATATCGCGTTGATAGCATTTTTCATATATTTCATGATAAAGTTGTTTTCAGGAATGATTCCAAAATAATATTAGCTTTATACCAAGTCAAATAACATAAATGCAAACAAAAAATAGTTTTTATTTTTGTTAAGGAATGAAAATAAAAATAAAATAAAATAAAGTTATTTTCTAATTTCCGTTTTCGTTTTCTAAGATTTCCACATAGACCCTCAAAACACAAATTTATATCTCAAACTAATATCTCTTGAAACACAATCAAACACAAATTATTCTCATTTACATCTCATATACAGAACAAAACCATTTTCAAAATTCTCCAAAACATGCCCCTAATTTTGTCACGGTGTGTAAAAAAAAAAAATTAAAAAAAAAAAAGAATCACATATACTCAAAATAGCCTAGCTGTCGTTTATTATACTTGTCTAGTGGAGTTTTTGTTAAAGACGTCTGCCGCAGCGAGAATAATTGCGAAGACAGGGACTCAATTCGTCAGCACAGTTACACGATTGGAGTATACCACTTTTTCTTCTTTTGGTTTGCAAATGAAAACATCTGTTTTACTTTTTATTTGATAACTTCTCTAGTATATAATGAAAATGTAATGGGTTTTGTTTCATTTGTTGCAGACTTGAATCTAACAGTATTTGTGTTAACTTTTGATTTTGAGGTACATATAGTTCAAATCTTTCTTTCATATCTCTCTCTTTCTCTCTCTCTCCCTCTTTCTCTCTCTTTTTTGTTTTTGTTTTTCAAGTGATGGAAACTAACTAATCGTTTAAGGGTTTTATAGTTAAATAATTTTTTTTAACAAATAACTTAAGTTTTTAAAAATTAGTTAAAAAGTAATTTTTTTAAAAATAATTAATCGATTTTCTTAAATGATCAATCAATAATTGACCATAATGTAAATTACTAATTTTCTTAATCAATTATTGATTGACCAAACCTGAAAAAATGAAAAACGGACATTTGCTAAATAAAAAAAGTTCGACTATTTATTAAATTTGATGACCAAAATAGATCACTTAAACTAATTTTTTTTAAAAAATAGCAAACTATATTTAATTAAAAAAACCAATATTACATTTAACATAGAAAAGCATGAAAAAGAAGATAATTGGTACTTTACTGTATTTTAAATGTTACATCTAATTTTTGGCATAAATATAATTTTAGGCTTTACAAGTATAAAATTATTAATTTTTTAAAATTAAGTTGATAACCTTATAATGATCAAATTAAAAGGTCGACACCTTGCATACGAATATTAATAAAATCTGAAATATATATATTATATCGAATGTCAAATTTGGCACCGATTTAACATCAAATACAGCCAAATCAAATTAAGTATAAAATATAACTTTGTATTAAAGAGTGATTTTCACCGATACAAAAATTTAATACTGACATGTTGATTTGAAACTTTATTTGAGATGCTGTGATAACCATAACTATACAACAATATATACATAACTATAGCACTAGTACCTCAATGGGCATCAGGCACGTAATTATTGGATTATGGGTGTGTATGCAAACTAAAGATTAGACAAAAATATGAGACGACAAAATATACAAACTAAAAGAAATAGCTTTTTTTTTTTTTTTTTTTCTGAGATAAAAGGTAGAATAATTGAGAATTAAAAGAATTGTTAGAATTAAATTGCTATTCAGTCTATAACATTCATATATATCAGATATTTCTACCAAACTAAACAAAAATTCATAACAAATATAGCGATAATATAGTTATTTGTATGTATATATATATATTAAAAAACTAGAAAATGAAAGGCATGATTTGAAGTATTGATATTTTTGTAGAATAGGAAAACTAGAATACGGAGAAGAAGATTATAAATTGCTTTCATTTTTGTATGTTGTATGTTTGAAGAATTATGTGGTGTGATATAAAAAAGGTTAATTTCATAAGTGGTCTCCGAATTATACACTTTGTTTCATATTGAATCTTGATTTTGATTTTACACATCATACATGGTCAAACTTTTTTTATTAGTATGCCAATGGTTTTTCTGTCAATATTATGCAAACAAAATAGATAAACTTAAACACATTCTAATTTTATGAGGTTTATTATAAGTAAAGTCATAATTATATTTTTTGAAAAGGAAATTGTATGTTAATAAAAAAATATTTATGTACTTTAATAAAAAAATATAAGGAAAACTATATTTTAATCAAAGATATAGCATCAAAGAGTTATTTTAAGAATACTGTTTCCTTAAAAAAATAATTAATCACAATTTTAGCCTTAATTTATGCTAAAATGATCTAAATATGTTCAATTTCCTTTTAGTTTTGATGGAATACCGATATAGAATCCGTTTTTATAATAGTAGAAAAATTTAAAAGACGTAACATGTAAAATTAAAAGTTAAGTTCCAACTTAAAATTGGAAGTATAATTCACAAGTCATTTTTATTATAAAAAAAAAAAAAACATGCTTTATTGGTATGTCACAGTAAAACTAGTAAATCAATAGCATCAAACTGGGGTACTCAACAAGCAAATTGCTGAGTATTTGTTTGTCAATGGACCTCTTGTGTGCTGCTGGGCAATGCTATATTCTACTATTATTAGCAGCAATTATTTTGTACTGCTGAGAAAATTAGAAGACCATTCGGAGTAATATTACGACTATCATGCCTGTTTGGAGTACAGATTTTTATCGTGTTGTTATGTTTTACCACATCAAATCGTTGAGCAAAAGTAGCAACTTGTTCTGCTCCAGGAAGAAAGCACCTCCTGAGACTCCCATGTTTGGAGGAAAAATTAAAAGCAACTTCTGATCAGACAAGAATCACAAAAGATTTACCCAATTTCTTTGGCTCATCTCACAAGTAATGACAACTGATTCTTCTTGTGTTTATTAGCTGTTTGCCTCTATCTATCTACTTGACTTGTCATGCAGCAGCTAAGTACCCAAATATTTTCTTTTTCTTTTTCTTTTTCTTTTTTTGTTTTCTTTTTGAGAATTTTGGGAAAATTTTGATAATTACATTTGAGAAAAAGTTATGATAGAAACACATATTTAAATTGAGTTTTTGAGTAGAATTGTTATATGTATGTTGCACAGGTTTGAATAGCTAAAACAAAAATATAAAATGTTAAAATATGTTCGGAAAAAAAATATAGAATTTGTTTTATTTGTCTTAAATTTCTTTATAATAAAAGATTATCCCATTTAGATTAGTATCTATAAAATTATAGACTTTTAAAATTAAATTGTAAAATTATAATTGAAATTATAAATAATAAATGAACTATAAAAAAACAATTGCATTTGAGTTGAATTGGTGTAGCAAACATATGGTAAATTTTTTCTATATCAGTAAACTTTGTTATTTTAGTTGTTAGAGTCACTCTTTAAAAATTTGATAAAAGATTAAGAACAATTTCATTCATGTATTTGTAAATTTTTAACCTAGATGTTTACAAATAAGACTGTTGAAATATTAATTCATGAATAAAAGTACAATTCTTATGATCAGAACAGTTTGGTGGTAAGAGAACTCGTATGTCAAACTACCATTAGCGGAACTGTTGTTTTAGTTTTGCATTAAATTTTTATCAGTAAAATCTATGACTAGGACAATTATGTGAGAATATCGCAAAGTTTAAAGAATGCGAGTGAGAAATTGATCTAAAAATTAATATCATAATTAAAAAGTAACATCCATCAATTATGCATCATAAGAGTCATAAATCTTCTTTTTTTTCCTGTTTCTTGTTTCTTTTCTTTTTCTTTTCCTTTTTTGTTTTTTGTTTTTTGTTTTTTTTTTGGTGTTTTGAGAAAGTATGTACTAGCGGTATGGACCGTATATTGGTTCACTGATTCTTGTGGAGTCACATCTAAAGAGGGTGAGAGAGATATGATGGGGCGCATAGTAATATCTAGGAAAATATTTGATTCAGCAGAAAAAAAGGAATAAGATTTTAGCATAGTGAGACGTGCCCATGAAAAATCCCATCAAAATAATTTCTTCGGACTGTAAATACAAGACACAAAAATTTACCAGACCAAAACTTATCTTTAATCATATTTTTGTTTTCTCTTCCCTCTTTGTGTCTTTTCATTTCCTTGCATAAAATAAAAATGGAATGACATTTGATTAACAACGCAACACAGACACTTGCCCAAACCTCAGATCAATTTAATAAAATCTTCATCTGAAATTCTGGTCTATTTACTATTAAATTAAATGTAAACGATCTTGCGAGGAAAACCAAAGTAGAACTACTTTCTAGACATCGACATGTGGAACCATTCAGACTTGGCAGTCGAGGCCCCAGAGGCTGCAGTGAGGGATCAACACTTGGAATAGGGAGGAATAGTTTTAATTATTATTATTATTTATTTTTTTCACTTTTGCGCTTGTTATGTTACATATCTATCTGCTCTTTTACGTTACGTGTGTGTATGTATATCAGTGCATTTGACTAATCTCCGTTTAGTAAATATACTATATATTGTATTTGTATTTAATATATTATATTATATTTATATTATATTTAAATATAATATGTATTTGAATTATATTTTAATAATAAATATAAAATGTGATAAGAGAAAAAAGAGAAATAGAAAAAAATATATGTTGTGATTAATAAAAAAATAAAATAATAAATAATAATTATATTAAATTTAAAATATGACATAATTAATATTTGAATGAAATATTTTTTATTTAGGTAAAAATTATATTATATTACCGGGATAATCACGTCAATGCTTTGCCTATGTGCATATTATATATATGTAAGTGTATTCTCGAATATGAATAATACGACACTTATAATACAAAAATATGTTATTATAACAATTAATTAATTTTAATATAAATAAAATTTATCCTTTATACTAACAGTATTAAATATACCATACTACAATATTTTAAATATAATATTACATTAAATCAACTTATAATAATAAAATTTTATATAAAATGTTTTAACTGTCCAACCTAACTATCTACTATCGGATATATATATATGTGGCTAAGATAAAGAGTCATATAATATAACTCTCATATACTTTCCAAGAGTAAAGAAAAGAGCATGTGAACCAAATAATACTCTCGTTAGTTATGTACTAATTTCCAAATAAACAACAAGATATCCAAAAAAAAAAAAAAAAGGCAAATAAACCACAAAACGACCATGCTCTGTGCACAGAAGTCAACTATTCTTTTGGCATTTTACTAAAAGAATACAAGCACAGGCCATACTTGGTAGAGATACTCTTCGGAGTCCTTTAGAGACCTTCTTTCAGATATGGGCTGCAGGAATCGGATTGAAATGGATTCCCGGGAAACAAACAAACAAACAAACAAAAAAAGAAAATAATAAATTATATAAGTAGGCTATTAATAACAATATGCAATTATTCACACTACTACTACTACCATTACTAGTGATCAAAAATTGGCTTAACAAGTTTAGGGGTTGAAGATAAAGTCTCCACATTTGCACTTCCAACTCATGGGCTTGTAGTTGGAGTTGTCTTCCCCTCTTGCGTATTGGACGTTGGATGGCAATGATGAGTTTTTGGACGGCCTTGATTTGACTTGAGGATTTGTTGGGACTTGAATTGCTTGACAATGAGCACATGATTTGCACCTTCTCTCACACCTTGGAGGCCTTGACCCAATTCTAGCTCTAACTATTGCCTTCTGATCTTCTCCAACAATAGCCTATCCAAATTTTCAAAAAAAAGGAAAAAAAAAGAGAAAGAGATTGTTACTAAAAAGAAAAGGGACTCTATATTTATGTATGTATGTGTGTATTTATTGAAAATTTGGATGTGTGTATTTATATTTATATTCATGTATATGTGTATTTATTGAACTCACACCTCATGGGAAATGGGCTTTTTCTGTTCTGGAATTGCTCTACCTGCAAGAAAACATGAAGAGGAAAATGTGAGCTTTAGGATTTATAATAGATGAAGGGATTTTGTGTTTGCGTGTGTATGTGAGTGTTTTTTTTTTTTAATAAGATGAAATGAAATTAAAAAAGAAAAATAAGGGTGACCCACTTACATTCAGAAATGAAGCTGAAATGGGTAGAGATCAAAATTGAGAGAAAGAGAAGACAAGTGGTGAAATGGGAAAGTCTATGGCTGCAAATGAAACTGTGGACCTTATACCCCATTTCAGCGAATTAAGAAAAGGAAAGTCTGAGTTTTCTTATGTTGAGAGAGTTTGCAGATTGGAGTAGAGATTGGGGAAGGTTTTTGAGAGAGAGAGAGAGAGAGAGAGAGAGAGAAATGAGTTTGCCAATTTAAGTGGAAAATATTGAATCTGCAAAATGTGCTGTAACCAAGAGAGGGTTCAGTAACGGAATGACAAGATAATATATAAATGTGCTCTCTAGCAACCCCTCTCTCTCTCTCTCTCTCTATTCCTCTCTCTTTCACTGAGATTTTTGAGGTGATGGAACGTGGAAGGACAAATAAGAAATGCAGAGTGGGAAAAGAAGGTTTGGAAGGGAACTCCAAAAAGGAATAACCTCTCCAAGCCTCGTTCAATGAGCCCAGATTCAAAAATAAAAAAACAATTTAATAATTTTTATTTATATTGTGTATTGAAAATGGAATTATGTTAGTGAAGAAAGGGAACAAACAGAGATGACCCAAAGAACAGAACAGCAAGAAGTTGGAATTAAAGACAACAAGATCAAGTACCCAAAAACATATATAAGATATATACATATATATATATATATTGAGTGACAAGGGCACCCTCACTACAAGACGTGTAAACACAGCTGTGGTTTTTGGGATTTCGCTTTCTCTCTTTTTATTTCTTCTTCTTTTATTTATTTATTTATTTATTTTCTTTTCATATTCCCACCCCTTTTTTGTTTGAAATACACTTTTTTTTTTTTTTTGTGCGCTGTGAGCTCCCTTTATGGGATTTCTTGTAGCGCTTGGTTTCTGAGCAGTCCCACCTAATCACGCCATATCCAAATCTCTTACCCTTAGAAAGAGAAAGAACGTGTGTGTACACTACTACCATATCATATAGATAATTACAAATGTGTACATATATATATACGTGCACACACGTGTATATATGTGTATTTATTTGTGTATATTTTCATATCTCGATGCTCCGCTGTGCCTGAGGATCTTTTTCCGTTTTCATCAACCACGTCTGATTTTTTTTTTTTGTTTGCCACTTTTTTTTTTTTTTTTGGTTTATTGGAATGAGGATTCTAGGTGGGTAATGTACAGTAAGTAGTTATCATTTGGCCAGAAAATATCAGCTTAAATAGTTGGTACGATTCCAGCTTTGCCCATGCCAATCCAGAGAAAGAGTTAGTCCCTTTTATAGAGTAGAGGTACGTTGGTTTAATAATATTTACATTACACAAGTGAACATGAGATTTTTTTTTGTTTTGTTTTTAATTTATTGCTTCGGACATGATTTTTGGCTTAAAGAGTATATTGTCTGATTATCTTTTTAATAACTATCTTTGATAAAATATTAAAATATTAATAGAGTTAGAGATTTTTATGTTTGATAGTTATCTTTTTAATAACTATCTTTTTAATAATGCTTTGAAGAGAAATGTTAGTATTAATCTTTCTGTCACTCTTTTTGATACTTACAAATTAAATGGATGACATGTATTTTACACATTTAAATCTCAAAAGTTTGTTAAAATACAAACCCTGCTATTTTATAAATATTACAGACCTGTCATTCGTCTTGTAGTTCTACTGTCAATTTTTTTCCCTAAAAAAAATAAGTAAATGGCCCAATATTTCTTAAAAAAAATGATTTATATTCAAGCAGTCATTTTTTTCTTCAATAACAAGTTAAATGACCCTAGTATTTCTTTAAAAAAAAAAATTTCATATCCAAGAATTAACTTAGATATATACAGTCTCTTTGTTACTTTAATATGTTTATGAAAATCTTTTTCTGGTTTTGTTTTCATTTTGGTTTTAATCAAACCAAAAAAAAATGAAGAAAAAAAATCAAATAATATAACTAAAATAATGCAAAGATTTGATGAGATTTTTTTTCTCGAACTTTTTTTTCCGTTAATAAATGTGTGTCATTAAAGTAAATAAGAAACGAGGAGAAAAAATGAAAAAAAAAAACGGCAAATCTTGTAATTTTTATAAAAGGAAGGGTCTAAATTTCCATGGACCTTTGAGGCTAGGGTGTGCAAAACTGACTGATACATGTCACATAATTAGACTAACAAGTGTTAAAAGAGAGTGGTAAAGAGATTGATGCTATTATTCCTTATATTTTAATATTTTATTCGTTTGTTTAAAAATTTTTAGTATTTAGTAATTTTTTATAATTAAATTGTTAAATTTAGGTGCATAACACTGTTTGAAGAACAACAAATGAGATAGAAAATATGGGACAACAGAACTTGCTCCCTTCTTGGACTCAAGATCCTATTATAATTAAGTTTTATTTAGATACAGTCTGATTACTTACTTATATTATAAATAGATTTAGTTACATTTTATTGTAATTGGGGAGATAAGTCCTAATTTAATCTTTTTCCTTCCAAAGTAATTCTCATCGATTAACACTATTATAATGTGAAAATTTAGGAGTTCTTCGTCAATTGCTTAAAAATAAACTAAAACAATAACATTCTTTTTTTATGATTTCTTATAGATATCCACGTTCATATATATTGACTTTATGTTTCAGAATTTCATAGCGATAATGATTTATCTTCAAATAGCTATAATTCATTTATCATATACTTTATTTATGCATACGAGCTTCTATTTAGAGGAAGTTACACGTATACCATATTCTACTATATAGATAATTGTTTTATAGTCCAAGTAAGCCTAAGTCTTAAAAAATATACATATTTATTCATATAAGATTTAATCTCATTATATAAAAAGTTTGTTTTTTTAAACATAAGGAGATAAAGAAACATTGCTATTGCTGAAAATACTAGGCACACTAAAGGCATAAAAGCGCGTGTAAGTTGTTGATAGTTATCACAAAATGAGTACCTTGATTTAATATTTGTACTCATTATTTATCGTTATATTTGTTGTTATATTAACATTTTATCTCGTTAATGTTTAACAATATATTCTTCTTTAATTTAATACAGTATAGTGTAGAATTATACTATATATAGAATACTACTTAAGTGAATATTGTGTCATTATAATACTAAAGAATATAGAATATAATAGTATATTATATACGTACTAAGATACTACTAAGGAATAAATCTAATAACTAATAAAGGTAGAAATACTAACGTATATTAGAAATACTAATATATAATATATTAAATAGATTAGATTAAGTAAATGATTATACATGTATATTTATGTAAAATATATATACATATATAAACATATAATAAATGTAAATTAAAAGTGTAAATAAATAGGCTTCTTCATCATTTTTATATGTTTCTATTTTATATGTATGATAATCTCTTATAATCTACTTTACGTTTTTTTATAATTATTTTATTCATTATTTATTTTTATTATTAGTCTATTCTTTTATCTACTCCAAATATAGATCTTTATTAAGTATATGTATATTAGAATTTTATAATTTTGAAACTTTTATAGAAAATTAAATAGTTTAATCTATATAATTTTAATATATTTAATTTAAGAATTTAATAAAGTTTAATAAAGAAATGGTTTCTTATAAATTAATGAAAAATTTGATTTAATATGGTAAAGGATTCTTAGCAAAACTGGAGTTATTAGGGTATATAGAAAGATGCAGGACTCATTTACCTTGCCTAATTTCATAGAAAAAAAAAAAAAGAAAGAGTTTACTTTTTTTTTTGTTCGATAAAGATTTCTTAATTACTTATAAAAAAACGATAAAAAAGAATACACCTGATTCTTTCTACAATTCAATCTTATGTAACCTATGTTACCAAATAAAAATCTATTTTTCAGATTTTTAATTTTATTCCTATAAACTAAATAATTGCTTAATCATTACAAAATAAATAATAAAATGTAGAACTTAATTTAATAATTTATTAAATTAATTAAAGCTTTGTTTTTTTTTTTTTTGCCTAATTGATTGAAATTTGTGTCAAAAGAAAGAAAGCATGGAGTTGAAATAACTTATTTAGAATGCCATGTAAAGGATTACATTGTATGATTGGATCGAATAAGCCTTTATGGAATAAATATTTAGCCACTTGTGAACCCTCAGATACTGTCTTATTAATGTTTGTTCAATTACTCTTTTACCCACAAATACAATGTAAGCATTAGATTCGGTAATAATAATATCTCTTAACATACCAAAACTAGCTGTCATCCTACCTGTAGTAAGAGATGTAAGGATTGTTATATAGAATAACCATTTATTTGATTGATAATCATATAAAGCAGAAGATATTTTAGCCATTTGCATCAAACTCAAACTTCCTTTTTGCATGCGTGCTCCTTCGAAAGCACATACTAGAATAAGAGATAAAAATAGATTGGTAGCATACTCGATCAAACATTTGATTTTCTTGCCTACTACAGATCCCATACTACCCCCCATAAACCCAATTGCTACAAGAATGTTGTTTAGTGAACCTGTACCTGTTTGAACAACCTCTATTAACCCATCTTTTTTTGATAAGAATCAATATGATCTTTATAAGGTACTTCCTCTGAATTAAATTCAATAGGATCTAGAGAGACCATGTCTTCATCCATAGGATCCCAAGTACCTGAATAAATCAAAAGTTTGATTCAATTTGAACTACTCATTTGCAAATGACATCCGTAGTGTTCACAAATATTTATCCTTAATTTAAATGAATTTTTATAAATTAATCCATAAAAATTTTGACATTGAACCCATAAATGCTTGTATTTTTGAGTTATATTTAAATCATTAGAACTTTCTCTTAGAGTTAAATCATTATCATCCGCACCAGTTCTTATACTGGAGCTTTTGCTTTCATTACTATTTTTTCTTTCATCACAAATATAACTATAAAAGTAACTATTATTATGATTGTCATTACTAGTTAAAATGTCACTATCATTATAGATTTGATAGCAAAGACAACTGTCAATGCAAATATTAGTGTGAGTATTCCTACTATATTTAATATTATACATGTAAATGATCATAGCGACGATCTTTATTCTTTGATACATTATTCAGATAACTAGAATTTGATAACTATACAAAAAAAATTTTTGGTTCACTTATAAAAGAATTATCATTATCAATTTCAAAATTTTGATTTTCAATATCAAAATTTATGGAGTAACTATCCCTATTGCTATCCTTAACGAAAAAAGTGTCATCAGATAAGAGATTCTGAATGTATCGTACACTGACTAAATGATCAACATTACTTAACTAGAATCGTTCCTATCATTCCCACTAGGAATGTCTTTATCTATATTATGTAAAATCAGATTTTTAATTACGTTGGCATTTTTAATAAGATCACTGAGATTGTTTATTGATTTTCTTGCCCTTATTTACATGAAAAATTATTTGACAAAAATCATTTGAATATTCTGATTCGAATTAGAATAAGCATATAAATGTAATTGCTATAATGGGTACTAAAAAAAGATTATCTTTTGCGAAAACCTAGAGTATCACTTCACTATAAATGCTAAAATATGATGAAACCCACCTTTCAATTATAGATAATAAATTAGAATTAATTATATAAAATTATATATATTAGGCTCCCTATCTTGTGTTAAATTCACATTGAAAAAAGAAATAATGGTTATTGTCTATGAATTTTAAGGTTTTCATAAAATTTAGCCTATTAAATATATTATATTACAACATAGAATGAAAAGGATAATATATAGGATGAGTATTAAGAAGTTGTGATATTTAGCTCGATCCATGACCTAAAGTTGCAGGAACTTCATAAAACTAATAAATAATATAAATAAAAAATAAAAAAGAATACACCAATACAAAATACATCAATCCTTAGAATTCATAGGATCAATTTTAAATCCAACACAATAATAGAAAGATTTAAGTTGCTTCATCCTATATTTTATTTTTTATTTAAGATCTTATATAGTAAGTATGTATCTATAAAAAATTCATACAATAGTATCCTTGTATTTGGTTCAATCCCTCTAATAAAAGATTGGGCTAAGTTTAATTTCAATTTGAAATTCAATTAAGATAGCGGAATAGTATGTAACTGATGGATTACTAAGGATCCAAAGTATCCACTGTTTGAAATTCAAATTTGATTTCTTTTTATACTTCACAAGCAGTAGCTAGTTTAGGACTACAGTTACTAGACTTATAAATAATTTCATTACTCTTAAGAGTGAGATTGCATCCCTCATTATAAGCTCTTACACATACTTCTAGTGAGATTCGATTAGCCACGACATCAAATGCATTTCCCCAAGGATGTCCTAAAGTTCTCCCATAAAATTTTAGTATGGAATCATTTCCAAATATCTCGATCAAAGTAGGCATATGCCAAACGTGAATAGCCCCTGAAGCTATGGGCACAACACCTAGTAGAGAAACCCAATCTTGAGTGAAATAAATACCAATACTTCGATCTTTTTCAATAAAATTATCACGTCGTAAATCAACAAATCCTAAAGTGATTCACTTTCTCCTTCCAGTTTACCTATTATAATACTTGAGTAAATATAATCTCCACTAGACATATGTAAGGCTTTAACTAGTACGTGAAAATGTATACCATGATTCTTCTGTCTATCAATAATTACATGATCGATGCGAAGAAGTAGACCATTATCTTGACAATAATGAGCCAGGCTAGTATTTACAGTGAATCCTACTATTAAGTAATCATGAATTATGATTAGAGCTCCCAATTCTCTAGCAAATACAGCCTATTTGATCATTTCTTCACATGAACCTAGAATAGCATTCAAGTAATGTCCTTTGATTTCACCTGTTCCAACTTGTGCTTTATAAATTGCTGCAGCACATAATAAAAAACAGTCTCTCCAATGCATAAATGGTTGGGAATTCACGTTCTTATCATCTTTGGTAAAATCAAGTCCACTATGAAGACATTCAAAAATTGCTTTACCGTAATTCTTAGTGGATAACCCTAATTTAGGTTTAATAGTACATCTCAATAGGAGGCAGCCATACTTCTTCTATGCGATGATGTGGTCCTTGGAAAGTTTTAGAATAAATAGGATGGACTCACAAATCTTTCATATGTAGTGCATGCAGAGCTTTGAATCCAAATACATTACCCACAATAGAAGCAAACATATTAGTAAAACCTCTTCATAAAGGTCTAAAGGGTAAGCTACATGAGCAATATATTGATTTTCTTCTATAACAACAAGCTTGATGTTGTACCATCAACCTTTGTAGTGATCAAGACTGGCAATCCCTTTAGTTTATACAGTTGTCCATGTACCAGTAGAAGATTCAATAGCTACCGTGACCCTTGCTTCTTCAGGAGGAACTCCAGATTGAAGAGTTACTCGAAAGGCTACCAAGATATTAGTATCTTTAGCTTCATATTTAGAAGTGTAATAAGTCAATTTATAATCTTTAACATCAGTTTTGAATCCAACATTGGCTTTAGACTCTGTTTATGTTGACATAAGTCCCTCTCTACAACTCACGAATAAGAATTTTGGCAATAACAAGGTCTACTTTACATTAATTAGGAGTTAATCAAACCTGTAACATGAATCTGTTACAAAATTATTAACTAATATTATCAACTGATTAGACGGCCATAAGATTCAAGAGTTAGAGTTTGTTTGGTTCATAGATAGAGTTTGGAATGTGACAGAATTTTTAGATTGAAGTTGGTAGGTTTAGTTATAATTTTTGTTAACTAGAAAAAAATAAAATTAAAATGAAAATTTTAGATTTGAACTCATGAATTAAACGAATCCTTATTTCTAGGTTTGCAAGCAAACCTCCTTATCTACAATTCGATGCATTTTCTATAATTCTCAAATGAACATGTGAACATTGACTCTTCAATCTCCTCCAACGATCGGATCTACCAAAGAACCTTCATCTTTGTGTCTGTATCATCCACGTTCTTCATGGAGGTGGTGGATGACTTCGTCTATAACTAATTATAAAGGTGATCTTGTCCATTTTCGATGCTCTCATGAAGACGAAGAAAGAAGAGTGAATACCAAACACTAAGATAATCTCTGACCAATCAAGAAAGAAAGAAGGAAAAAAAGAGAGATGTTAGGGGTGAACAAAAAACCCAACAACCCGAAGAATCCGACAAACCCAGCTAATCCAACCCATTATAACCCGAACCTGACCAACCCGATCAAGAGATCAACCCAACCCAACTATTACTTGGGTGGGTTTGGGTTGAGTTTTTTTAAACCCAACTTAACCCAATTTATTAATATGTAAAAATAAATATATTTTATACCTCATAATATATAGTATTTGTCTTATATGTTACATTAATTATTTGACAACTCGTTATATTTTATATTGCATGAAATTTTATTATTATTTGTTTGTTAGTTTATAACTTTTATATTTAAACTTGTTTTTTATATCTTTTATTTTTTTATCGGTTTATAACTTATGAGATAATTTTAGAGTTTTATAATACTAATATTATGCTGAAAGTTATCTTTCTTTTCATATATTTCTTATTTCAGGTTGAATGATTAGCCATATTTATTTTTTTATTTTTTAATTATGTTCAATCCGATTAACTCACCCAACTCACCTAAAATTTAATTGGGTAGGTTGACTTTAAATTTTAGATTAATTGGGTGTGTTAAATTTGAAATCAACCTACCTAAACTTGATTGGGTGGGTTGAAAATTCTCAAAAACTCACCCAACTCACCCGATGTTTACCCCTTAGAGATGTTCTAGTGAAGAGCACTAGAACTTGGAGTTCTCCCTATGAACGGACATAATTTCTTGGAGACACTCTTCAAGAGTATTTGGATCTTAAATGAGAGTTGGACCGGTCAAAACGTACAAACACTTGAGCAACAAAAAATGTTGTCTCTGCTGTTTATTTTGCATGTGAACTTCTACCAATTTTTTCCCTCGAAGAGGTCTTACAAGTACTATTAATGTGTATGTGTGAAATTTGAGGCTTTTAAAATATCAGACTTTCATTTTAAAAGATAATATTCATGTTAAGTGGAGTTACTCAATGTACTTGTATATTTATTATTATTGTTGTGTTTTTATAATGTGGTATTTGGATTTATTTTTACCCTTAATTATATCTCTGTATATACAATGATACATTGGCGTGATTCCAAGTATGTTGCAGGTATATATGATCTTTAAAAAAAAAAAAAAAAAAGGAAAGAATGTTCCAAGGGTGCCGATGCTTGAGAGGAGACAATTCATGTTAATGGGCCTGTAAGGGATGTGGAGCTCTTGGGTACTTGGGCCAATTCCAAGACATTTCCATTGGGTCCAATTTAGCTCCTTCTGCAAATAGCAGTTTTCAAATAATAATATTTAAGGTTCTTATAATAAACGACGAACTACAACAATCAAGAACAAACCTTTTCATATTTTTAGATAAGCCTTTCATCATGTAACTTTCATGCTAACTTGTTTCCGATCCAAAAGAACAAAAAACGTAAGCAGTCAAGATCATTCTTTTTTCAGTACAGAGAGACATAAAAGAAAAACTCATTACATTACCAGATTCGGACTACAAAAAAATAAAAAATAAAAAAACCCTCATAAAAGACCTCTAAAATCTTAAATTTGAGGTTTTAAAACATAGATTGAAAGAATATCTTCGTTGTTATGTATAACGCACAAAAACATTAAATTTAATCAATTATAATTATTAATAGAAATTTATTTTAAGCTTGTTAAGTTATATTAAGATATGCATGTATGATTATTGTATATAATTGTGCCATGTTGTCTACTATTGGAGATATATTAATTTATATTGATTTTAGTATAATATTGGTATGTATTATTTTTATAAAAAATTGGTCGTTTGTTCTTTTAAGTAATGATCACATATATTTATATTTACATATATTAGTGGGATATCGGCAAAGTTTCGTCTTAAAACAAAAAGTGGATAGCTCCATCTTTAAAATGATGCTTATTCAACAACTTAAAAGAGATTCAACGAGTTATGAAAATTACACATCAAAAACAAGTTACAAATTGATCAATTCCTTTATAATTAGTAGAAATGATCAGAAGTTCCTTATTCGCACTCCGGTGCTCTTCATAATTTTCACCATAGCAAAAGCTTTCCTCTTTCCCAGTTAACGATAATATATACAGCTGCTATTTTCCCCAAAGAATTTCATAGCCTTTTACTTATACGTTCAAAGTGCTAAATTTTTAACCCTTGTCTTGGACAGACAGGTAAGGATTCTAATCATTATTACTATTATCAGTTAAATTGTCTTGTTATCGTATATGTGATACTATGGTAATTAAACAAGTAGTTCCATCTTTTAATAATCAAGATTAAGCTGGTACATATAAATATATATATATATTTAAAGAAAATATCTCTCTGTCAGATTATTATGTAAATTAATTAAAGTGGGTATAGGTTTTTGTTAGAAAATATATGATAAATAACAAACAGAAATTGAAATATAAACAAATTATAATTGAAATAATAATAACAAAATAACATAAAATAAATCCGTAGTAAAATAGAATTCATAAGCAATACAAATGGTTGGAATTAGAAACGTAGACAAGAAGTCAAGGCAGGTGTAGTACACATTTTCATTAAAATATATTCATTCTCTCTGGTATGTGCTCAAGGTTTCAATGAAGATCTGTCTTCTAGGATACAACGATTAATAACGATAAACTTAGCATAATCTAATACCACTTTTGTCAAACTTGAACTTGTGTCTTCCATTTATCACCAAGAATACCTAAAAATTCTAACAGAAAACCTTAGTCTAAGAACAGAGAAAAACATAAGATTATTTCTGATTTTTGGTGTGCATTCTGACAACAATAAAAGACTCCTTTTATAGGATTAAAGAGTATAGAAATCTTCACTCATTTCCAATGTTGGATTAGTGAATTCTCACTAATTTTATGGGTACACTTTGAGCATCAATTTCTTATTCATCCTTTTACCATTTTAAACGTATGAATATATGATTTCAATCTCCTCAAGATAGAAAATACAAATCTATCAAAACTCATCACTTTTACAAAATGGATCCTACTTAAATTTAAGCCTCAAAATGGCTCCTAAAAATGGTTTAAAAACCATTTTCTCTAACAATCCCCTACATGAATGAAATTGATCGACAATAAGGGAAAACAAAAGACATGACATAGTAATAGAGTTTTACGATTAATACCTACATAGGATAGGTAGGCGTTAACCTTTGAACCTCTCCTTATGAAAGTATATTTACTGAATTGGCTGACCTATAAACGCGATATCCTTGAATCGTTATACCATTTGTATAAATGATAACATACCTCACATAGATATTTTTCTGACATAATTTCAGTTTTCATAGTTATGTTCATTTTTGGCACGAATATCTCACTAAATCTGCAAGCGTTTCTAAAGAATTAAGCTCTAACAATTCTCCTTTGAAGCAGCTCACTTCTCTCTTACATAGGTGATTTCTTAATCTAGAATAACCCATATTATTCCACTTGAATTCCCATAAGAATCATTAAAGATATAGGTTAATCTATCTCATATAGATATCACTATTTTTATCATAGGAATGGACTAGAGGGTAACCTTTACAATAATCTAACTAAATTTTTACTACTAGGTTGTTCCTTTCAAGTAGCTTCTTTAATTGAGAAGCTACCTCCTGAATAAAAGGACTTCAAGAATGACTTGAAGCACAAACAAAATGAGGAGTTTCTAAGAAGTAGACATTCCAAGGCTTGGGTTATGAGTCTATTCATGTTTGCAAATACAATTGTGTCTTGTTTTAGAAAGACAATGCTAAGTTAAAATAATATCCAATATGTAACACGAGCCGTTGAAAGGACAAAGACACAAAAGGAAAAAAGATACTTCACAAGGTATTTCATTACTAGCTATTGGAGCTACATCTAAAACAATGGTATAGATCAGGGAAAAATGCAAAAGATATGAGGTGGCATAATGTTGGCCGAGAAAAAACTAAAGGGGTTTTAAGACATCCTATAGATGGATTGGTGCACAAGAATTTTGATAAGTTATATCTTTATTTTGCAAATGAGCTAAGAAATGTGAGATTGGGGTTAGCATCTAGTGGGTTTAATCCTTTTAGAAACATGAGCAATGCGTATAGTATGTGGCCTATGATCCTTGTTCCATATAACATGCCACTGTAGAGTTGTATGAAGAAGTCCTCTTTCATCTTGACATCGTTGATTCATTAACCTATTGTTCCTGGAAAAGATATCAATGTATATTTGTGTCAATTGATAAACAAGCTAAAAGAGACGTAGGATAAAGGGGTTTGGGTCTATGATTGTAACGAAGATGCCAATTTTCATATGCATGTAGCTTTGTTGTGGACTATAAATGATTTCCCCACTTACGGGAATTTGTCCGGTTGGAATACAAAAGGATAGAAGGCATGTCCTCTGTGTAACGAAGATACTCGTACTTGTCAGCTTACTAGTAAAGTGGGTTTTACAGGTCATTGTTGCTAACTTGGTAAGGCACATCCATTTTGGCAAGATAAACAATTTAATGGCTTTGTTGAAAAACGGATAGCTCCGAGGCAGTTCAATGGTTTGAAGCAGTTAGAACATGTTAAATTTTTTCTTGGAAAGCATCCTGATTTTGGTGGAACTAAACATAAGCATGATGCTAAGTAGCTTAATTAGACGAAGAAGACAATATTATTCGAACTTCCCTATTGGTCAAAGCTTGAGTTAAGGCACAATCTTGATGTTATGGATATTGAAAAGAACATTTGTGATAGTGGTTGATACTTTACTTGGCCTTGAAGGGAAATCAAAAGACACATATTAAGTGAGAATAGACCTTGCGAACATGAAGATAAGGAAAGAGTTGTATTTGAAAAAAGATAGAGATAAGTGGCTTAAACCTCATGATGCCTACACATTATCTAAAGCAGTGTGTAAATGATTTTGTGAAAATTTCTAGTCCGTCAAATTTTCAGATGGCTTCATATTGAACATTGGAAGGAATATTAATTTAGCTGATAGTAAGATCTCTAGTTTAAATTCGCATGCTTGTCATGTACTTTTACAACGGTTGTTGGAAGTTGGGATTAGGCCTTTTATGACACCAGAATTCAAGACACACTTGCAAAATTAACAAATTTCTTTAAAACATTGCTCGAGGACTTTGCACATAAAAGATATAGAAGACATGGAAAAAGGGATTGCTGTTGTTCTTTTAAAACTTGAAAGAATATATACCCTAGCCTTCTTTGACATTATGGTACACTTCGCCATACACTTACCT
This sequence comes from Antiaris toxicaria, assembly GCA_035233585.1. Classification (NCBI taxonomy): domain Eukaryota; kingdom Viridiplantae; phylum Streptophyta; class Magnoliopsida; order Rosales; family Moraceae; genus Antiaris; species Antiaris toxicaria. The sequence goes on from CP141157.1 coordinate 29,763,117, forward strand.
CAAAAAGCTATTCTTGGTGGCCTAGTTGATTTTAGATGGATGTGTCCTTCTGAATGAACCATGAAATCATACAAATAGTGCGTCAGAAATAAAGCTCGGCCAGAAGGTTCAATTTTTGAGGCATATTGCTTGAATAAGGCCGACTTTCTATCTAATGTATTTTTATGGGATTGAGACAAGATTTAATCGTTGTGAAGGAATTATGACCAGCCCAACAACACATCACAACTACATTTGTCAATAATTCAACGTCTTGTTAATCTTATAGGAAAAGAGTTAGTTCGACTTGATGTTCAACTTTGGAAGGTGGCACATTGATTCATTTTGAACAATTGTCAAGAAGTCAGAAAAATATCTCAAGTAATTATCTTTTTACATTCTTTGTGATTTATTCCAACTTTCTTTATCCTTTAAACTGGTGCTTATTTGCAATAAATTTGTGTAGTGAACACATTAAGGAGTTAGAGAAAAAAATATTCCCAAGACATGGAAAAAAACCCAAAAATAGAATTTCCAGCATGGTTTAAGAGACAAGTATGTATTGTTATGAAACATTAAATTTATTAGTTATAAGTGTTGATTTTAAACAAATTGGTGCTTTTTGTTATTTGGTTGTAGATGTTAGTCTTTGGAGGTAGATAAAGAATTATATTTCTTGTCATACGATCACGAGCTAGTTGTTGGATTTTACTGCAAATGCAACATCAATGAAGTTAAATTTTTAACCGAAGAATGTGACTCCAGAAGAACAACATAATATAGTGGAATGTCGGCTCTTAGATCTGATGATGGCAAAGAACCTGATTATTATGGTGTCGTAGAATAAGTTCTTGAGCTTATATATGTGAAACAAGATTATCATGTCCTATTGTTCAGGTGTAAGTGGTTTGACATGTCACCATGGAGAAAAAAGTGTCATCTACAGTGGAAAAATTACTACATTACATGTAGATAAAGTATGGTTCCCAAGCCAACCATTTATCTACATAAACCATGCTTGTCAAGTGTATTACATGATGGATCCACTCAAAGGTGCACCATGGCAAGTTGCAAAAATGTTTACTGATGAATGTATATTTTACTCACAAATTAAGTACTTTTGAGCCCACATAACTTCAAGTATTCAAGCATTTTTTTTAGTTTAATTTCTCTTTGTGTGTTTTTTATAGGAATCGAAAATAAATGAGGACTTTGGATGAAAATATGGCACAAAATTGAGAATTTTAGAAACACTTGGAAAAGCCTTAAACAAAATCGAGATCAAGAAAAAATAAAAGAGAGAAAGAGAGAGAGATAAGGGCCATAGGCCCAAACAGGCCGCGTTAGGCTTGTGCCTGCTTAGGCAAGCCCTGGCCATGGGCCTAGCATGGCCATGTACTTGCCCAGATCCTTGGTGCACTTCTCTCTATTTGAAGGCCAAAATCTGGCCATTTTTACTCCATTTTTGGGTAATCTAAGGGCTAAAAATAACCACCCTTTTGGGCTCTATTTATAACCACTTAATCCTCAAAACCTAGTGTAGAGAGAGGAAGAGAGGCTTGAGGCACATTTTCTAGAGAGAAAGAGAGAGTTTGGAGGCCAAAAATCCCAAGTGTTATTCCTTGAAGATCTTTGTAGATTGCTTAGAGATTTGAAGTTCTTGAAGATTTCTCCTTCCATAACTAGTTTCACCTTCTCCCTTGTTTATTTTCTTTTTTTTTTTTCCTCTTTATTTTCATGGATCTATGTTTGTAGAAATTGTCTTGAACAATATTATGTATTTATGAATCATTTTATGTTTTTGTTTATGGATTCTACTATGTTGAACTAAATTTTTATTCTAGAACTTGGTGAAATCTTATTTTAATTATATTTTTAATATCTTGTTAATTGGCAGTTTAATTTCTATTTCAATTTATTTTGTTTCTCTATACTTAATGTTTTTAATTCCTTTAGTCAATGAGTTAGATGATTTTAGGTTGTAATTTTAATGCTTGGGAGAAATCGAGTTTATAATCTAAAATTGAGGAACATAGTCTAGGTTGTTGTGAGATTGGAAAGTGATCAACTTTTAGATAATCTCGTTGATAGTTTTGGATATTGTGAGATCAGAAGGTGAGCGATTCCTTAATAAATCAACTTGGATTTATGTTGTTGTGGGGTCGGGAGGTGATCGATGTCTTGAATCCAATTAAAGGCCGAACTTAATGAATATGTGGGTAAACGGGTTAGATAAGGATATCAATTTAGGTATTCATGCATATTACTTTATTTGACACTTGATAGAGGTAGCCAGGTTAAACTAGAACCCTTGTTTAATAAATTTAGTGGAAAATGGCTATTGATTGCTAAATAGGATGTATAGAAATGATAAGGTGAAACCAAGTTTCAAGAACATTTGTGCATAGGAGTTTCTATATTTTAGTTTATTTTCATTTTTATATTTGCTTTAAGTTTATTTTAATTTCATTTAGTTTGAGTGCCTAAATAATGTTAAGTTGCGATAATTGTAGTACTTATTGGTAATTCTAAAACCCAATCCATGTGGAGATAATACTTATTCACCCTATACTCAAAACTTGACACCGTTTGCTTAAGGTTTTTAAATACCATTTAGTCACATGCATATTTGGGATATTCCTATTGAGGCTGAGAGAGATGAAATTGATGACATTATGCAAGAAGATGACTCATCGAACGTGCCCTTGACCTTTATGGAGCCTACGACGGAAGCATTATTGGTCCATCGACTTGATATGGAACCAGAAATTTGCACTATTGATATAGACAATTTCGTCGTTGATTCTAATGTTGATATTTATAACTTCATAAATGAGGAAATAGATGACACTCTAGAAGAGTACGTAGATGATGAAGTCAAGGCAGACGAAGGGAGGGACTATGACAGTATAACATGTAGATAACTTACGATGTTTGTTTTATATAACAGGTTGTGCATTATGTCATCGTCACAAAATGAAAATGACAATAATAATGGTAGCAAGGGAAAAGGAAAATATATAGGGAAAACAACTCAGAAAAATTGTAAGAAGGACAAGGGAGGGAAGATAGCCATATAACTCGATCAAGAGACCTAGAAAGCAATTGGTTGAAATCATGACATATGGGCACGTGATTTGGGTTTGCTTGCATGAACCCATATACCGATTCGGTGTGAAGTTCCTTTTAGCAAATTGGATGATAAAGTTTAAGTACCAGTTTTTCAAGGAATGCTTATAAGTAATTTAATGTGCTTTCTAGTTGGATATGAACTAAGTAGTTTTGAAGTTCTAATACCTCAACTTATTTATTTATTTATTTTCATAATTATGCATGATCAGTATTATTTTACTTTCACATCAGTAATAAACAGGCTATGGATGGTTAAATGGCAAACCAACTCAGGAATTAGGGGTGTGGCATGCTTGAGTACTTTAGGGATATTGGACGAGAGCTAAATCCAAAAATTGCAAAGTTCATACCCCATCAAGACATAATTGATGTCGATGATTGGATATGGCTATATGACTATTGGAGTCGCGAAAAGCAGATATTAAGTTGCAAAATCTTTATAAGTATTTTCATTTTCTTACTTTGGTTTTACATTATCAATCTTAATAATGATTTGATACATCCTTTTAGGATTTGGCATCGCAAAATAAGGACAACCGTTCTAAGAGAGATGCCTATGTTAGTTCCAATGGCTCAAAATCCTTTTTAGCTTTCGTGCAGATTTGATAAGTAAATTTTTCACTATTTATGAATTATTGTTTTTGCATTTATGTTTATAGTTATAATTTCAAAATATGTCATAGGTTAATGCTAAAACCAATCAGTTCATTGATGACATTGAGTTTCACAGACTCATGTGCATAAACCACCAAACAAAAATGTGGTGTGGCCCCTAGGCAGAAAAAGATTATGTGAGTATTAGTTAATCAATATAGTTGCTTTATCATTTCCTTATTCTAACAAGTCTTATATACACATCTTTCTAATTATATATTTTTTTAGGCAAAAAAGGTGAAAATCAAGGATTCTCAAAGCCAACAATCGTCTGCTGTAGACTTTTTTGGAAGCTAGCATGTTCATCTCATTGAAGAAGAGATAGTTCAAAGTGTGCGCAAGACTTGCCTGGAATAGGTCAAAGGAAAAAGGAGAGTTATAAAAGGGTGTTCTACTTCTTCTAGTTGGCCATGTAATCAGAATGCTGAGATCTAGGAGTTGAAGGAATAGGTTGCATCATATGAAGATAAGCTTCAAACAGTACAAACCCCGCTTACTTATTCTATGAGCTTTATCCAGCAGCTAACTAAGAGATGAAACATGCAATTCCTGGGATTATGTCCTATACTTGATGCAAAAAATACGTTTTCTCAGCCTCTACCTAATGTAGGTACTTCATCTACTCAACCTACGCCTTTCAACACTTCGCAGCAGTATAATAGCAACAACTACGGTGATTGTTACACCCTTCACCACAAAGAGATCATTTTTACGTACTAGACTTACGTGTTATCAACTTTCAGTGTCATGTACGGATTTTTATATATAAGACTTCTAGTTTCTAGTATTGGAGTTTAATTAAGACATCTGGTTTGTTATATTATTGTGTTCTATGAACTTTGTATGTTTGATCCTTTTCACTAAACTTACATTAGTATTTATTTAAGACATTTGGTTTGTTATATTATTTGCGTATTTTACGAACTTTGTATGTTTGACAGTATGAAATCAAACTTTCATTATGATGTATGTGATTAATTTTTTATTAGCATATTTATATAAGATAATTAAAATTGAATGATAATAGAATTAAACTGAAAAAAAAATGTAGCATATATTGAAACCCAAAAAAAAAAAACTGCCTAAAAAAAGAAAAAGAAAACGAGAGCAAACTTACCAATGCCAAAGGCATTGGCAAATAAATGAGACCAAAAAAAAAAAAAGGAAAAAAAAAAGAGGCAAACTTACAAACGTCTTTGTCGTTGACAATAAATGAGAAAAAAATTAAATTTAAATGTAAATTAAGTTACCAACGCACAAAGTGTTCCTAACTTCGAGTTTGTAACGCCTTTTGGCATCGGTAAGGTTGCGTAAAACTTGCCAACGTGTTGACTACGTTGGCAAGTAAACTTTGTTACACGAATTTCCCAATACCTTCGGTGATGCCAAGCAGGAATTGGGAAGTTAACTTCCTGATGCACTCTAAAACTTACCAACACATTGACCGCGTTAGTAAGTTTTAATTTTCTTGTAGTGATACACACGCACATGGACAAAACTGAACATTAGCAAATTATAGACCGCAACTTCTTCCACCTATTCGTCATCTATGAAGAGTCTGTTTTAAGATTGTTAGAAAATATATAATAAATAATGAACAGAAATTAGAATATGAACAAAATTATAATTGAAATTATAATAATAAAATTACAGGAAATAAAACTATTATAAAAAAAAAGTCCTAAGCAATTCAAATAATTGGAATCAGAAACGCATACAAGAAGCCGGGGAACTTGTAGTACACACTATCCTTAAAATAGATTTGTTCTCTCTGATATGTACTTGAGATTTAAATAGATATTTGTTTTCTAAAATACAATGACTAACAACGATAAACTTAACACAATCGAATATCGCTTCTAATAAACTTGAACTTATATCTTTCCTCTATCATCAAGAACATCTAAAAACTCTAATAAAGAACCTTAGCCTAAGAATAAAGAAAAACAAAAGAGAATTTCTTATTTTTGGTGTGTCTTTAGACAAGAATAGAAGACTCCTTTTATAAGATTGAAGAGGATAGAAGTCTTTACCTATTTCCGACGTGGGACTAGTGAATCTCATTAATTTTCAGACTTAAACACTATAAGATTGTTAGACAAAATATAAAATATAAAATATAAAATATAAAATATAAAATAAATAGATGAACAAAGTAACTAGAAATAAAAGGAAAATATATTAATATTGATATAAAATTACAACTAAAATATAACAATAACTCCAACAATAGAAACAATACATTGAAATAATAAATAGCTATAAACAAAGAAAATTTTTAACTAAAATTTACTGAGGCCTATGTCTCACATAGTTTTCTTAAAGAAAATTCACCCCCTTACCTTAGGTGCATGAAAATTGATGGATGTCTGCCTTCTAGGATACAATGGCTTACTAGTAGCAAAGGCACACAACAATGCTACCACACGACGAACTGAAAATCTTCCTGAACTCTTTCACATTAAAAATCTTAAGAACACTAGAGAGAGGGAAAAGAATTTCTAAAAGGAAAAAAAGACTCTAAAATTTTGGTGTATCTCAAATGAGGAGTGGGAGGTCCCTTATATAGGGCTTAGAGCAGACAAGTTTCATATCTTTTTGATGTGGGACAGTAATCCTTTTATAGGATAAAGGAGGAGTAATGGCTTTCATCCCTTTCCGATGTGGGACTAGTGTTTTCTTACTTTATAACATTTCCAATTTTATAAGTGTACATTAAGAGTCAATTTCTCATTTATACATCATCATTTTCAATATATAGATATATCATTTTAATCTCCCTATGGCAAACAACACATATTTAATTTGGATTGTCACTAACACAAAGTGGGTCCTACTTAAAATCAATCCTCAAAATGGTACTTCAAAAAAGGGTTTCTAAGTCATTTTTCCAATAATCTCCCACATGAATGAAAATTGACGAAGGAAACACTATCCAAAAATGGACACTGAGTTTGACCTAGTGATGGAGTTCAATGGTCAGAACCTATATAGGATAGGTACATGTTACCCTTTGAACCTTCTCTTATGAGAATATATTTACTTCACTAGTTAAATAGTAGAAACGATATCTTTAAACTGTTTTTCCATTTATTTAAATGACGATATATCTCACACATGAATCCTTTTGACACAATTCAATTCTCACTATTATGTTTGTTTTGACCATAAACATTTCCCTGGTTTTGTAAGAGTTTCTAAAGAATTAAGTCTTAAAATTTTCCTTTGAAGTGACTCCATTTTTCTCTTATGTAGGTGATTTCTTACTTAAGAGTAACCCATATTAATCCGCTCAGATTCCCCACATATCCGACATATAAGAAGCATTAAAAGTATAGCTTAACCTATCTCGTACGGGTATTATAATTTTCATCATAGGAATGGCTGAAGGGTAACCCCCACAGTGATCCAACTAAGTCTTTACAACTAGGTTATTTTTTTGAACCTAGATCTTAGGATCTCGAGTCAACTAGGTTAGGTTTCCGCTGTATTGACTTTTTATTTCATGGGCTTTAGTCTTATTCCCCTCAATGACTTATTAACTAACTCTCTATTTAACCCTTTGGTTAGTGAATCCGCATTATTATCCTTTGACTTTATACAGTCAACAAAAATAACTCTAGTTGAGAGTAGTTGTCTAATGGAATTGTGTTTACGACGTCTATCTCTAGAATAACCATTATACATATTACATTATGCCATTCTAATAGCTGATTGACTATCATAATATATGCATATTACTGACATAGACTTCGGCCACTTTGGAATATCCTCTAAGAAATGGCCTAACCATTCAGTCTCTTCTCCATATTTATCCAAAGCAATAAACTTTAATTCCATTGTAGATCTTGCTATCATAGTCTATTTTGAGGATTTTCAAGATACAATTGCACCTCCCAATAAAAAAACATATCTACTAATAAACTTTGAATCTTTCATATCAGATACCAATTCACATCACTATATCCTTCCAAAACAACTGGATATCTTATATGGTGTAACCCATAACTACAAGTATACCGGATGTACTTAAGTACTCTCATTATTGCTTTTCAAAGGTTGGCTCCTAGATTACTTGTGTATTTACTCAGTTTACTAACTATATATGCTTTGTCTAGTCTTGTATAACTCATTAAGTACATTAGACTTCCTATTACTTTAAAAAACTCTACTTATGAGATATTCTTTCCTTTATTCTCGTCAGAATCATCCATGTTGAATTTCTCAAGAATCTGTCTACATAGTGCGATTGACTTAGAATGAGTCCATTAGATGTTCTTGAAATTTTAATTCCTAATATCACATCAGCTAGTCCCATATCTTTTATGTTAAACCTTGATTTCAACATATCATTGATTAATTTGATTATTTTGTCATCACTACCTATAATGAGCATGTCATCCACATAAAGACACAAAAGGATAGCCATTTTTAGTCTTTTTCATGTAAACAAATTTGTTACACTCATTGACCTTAAATCCATTTGCCAAAATGACATTATCAAATTTTTCGTGTCATTGCTTTGGTGCTTATTTTAAGCCATATAATGACTTCACCAATTTACAAACTTTCTTTTCCTGTCTAGGAGATGAGAAAACCTTAAGTTGTTCCATGTAGATTTCTTAATCTAAATCTCCATTTAGAAAGGCTGTTTTTACATCCATTTGATGTATCTCAAGGTTTCATAAAGTGGTAATTGCAATTATCATCCTGATGGAATTTATTCTCGTCATAGGAGAATATATGTCAAAACAATCAAGACCTCCTCATTGTCTGTAACCTTTTATTACTAGTCTAGCGTTATACTCATCAATTATTCCATATGCTTTCATTTTCCTCTTAAAAATCCATTTGTATCCTAGTGGTTTACATCTTGGAGGAAGGTCCACTAACTCCTATATATGATTTTGTATGATGGAACCAATCTTGCTCTTTATGGCCTCTTTCTAAAAAGGACTCTCAAAAGAACTTATGGTTTCTTCATAAGTTTGAGGTTTAGCCTCTAGCATTTAGATCTGAAAATCAAATCTAAATGATTATTCTATCCTTGCCCTTTTGCTTTGCCTAGGTTCTTCTACTACTTTTTCATTTTCATTGTCTTGTTTTTGATTCTAACTATCTTCATTCATAGTCTCATGTGTTTGTTTTAACGAACTCATTCCTCTTTGGATCTATTCAGAAGTACATGCTTAAAAAATGATGCATTTGTAGATTCTATTATTGTGTTCATGTGAACATTAAGGTTTTTAGACTCATATAAAAGGAACCAATGTGTACTACTATTTTTGACATAGTCAATGAAAACGCAATCAACTATTTTAGGACCTATCATCATCTTCTTTGGTGTGCGTCCCGTCACTTTGGCAAGACACCCTAGTACTTTTAAGTATTTATAGGACAACTTGCATCCTTTCCATAATGCATTAGGGATTTTATCTTCTTTCTTTCGGGGAATCTTATTCAAAAGGTAGTTTTTCAATAAAACGGCTTGCCCCCACCCGATCACTTGTTCTGTGGCAAACTAGAACTTATCAATATCGCATTCATCATATCCTTCAAGGTATGACTTTTGTGTTTAGCAACACCATTAGATTGAGGAGAATAATGGGGTATGACCTCGTAAATAATATCATATTGTGCACAATATTCACTAAATGGTTCCACATATTCACCACCATGATCACTTTTTACTACCTTAATTATTCTATTGAGTTTATCTTCAACTTTTTTTTCATAGAGAGCAAATTTCTCTATACCTTTGTCCTTGTTTTTGAACAAGTATACATAGCAATATTTCATGCTATCGATAAAAATAATAAAATATTTTTTGCCACCTCTTGTTTGTACGAATTACAAATCACATATATCACTGTGAACTAAATCAAGGGTTTCAATGTTCTTTTTTATTATTTGGAACTATAACCTTGTCATTTTAGCCTCAACACAAGTCTCACAGTTATGTTTTGAATCAATTTGAAAAGTGGGAATACGATTGAAGTTAATTAATCTACACAAGGTATCATAATTAACGTGTCCTAGTCTACTATGCCATAAATTGGAAGACTCAAGTAAGTAAAAGGAAGATGTACTAGCTTTATTCATATTTTTTAGCCTTACAGTCATTACATTAAGCTTAAAAAGCCCATCAAATACATAGCATCTATCAACATACATCCCACTTTTTGTCAAAATGACCTTATCAGACTCAAATACTATGCAAAATCCATGCTTGCTCAACAGCGAACAATGGTAATTTTTGTTCATTGTTTATCATAAATTTCTGTTTAGAACCACAAGATTGGCTGTTCAAACTTTTGTGATTTTGAATCATTTGTTTGATTTTTCAGTAATGGAAAACAATTAAAACAATATTAATACAACTACTGAAAATGAGACAGTGGATCAAGTTCTAACCTTATACGTGGCATGAGTGCCTACTCCTATGGTATCGATTGTGGTTCTTGTGAGCCATGATGAGAAGCCAGAAAAATACAACGAGTTGAATTTTAAGAGGTGGTAGCAAAAAATGTTACTTTGCCTAACTACCTTGAATTTTATGAAATTCTTGACTGAATAGGCTTCTAACCTCAAAGAAGATGAGCTTGATGTCCAAGTCATTAGTGTTGTTAAAGTATCGAGGCACTCTGATTTTTTATGTTGGAATTATGTTCTGAATGATTTGGTAGATTCAATGTACAATATATATAGTACAAAGAAAACAACTAAGGAATTTCCCTTTGAACAACCAATTTCTCTTTGATATGTGCTCAAGGTTTCAACGACCGTCTGTCTTTTAGGATACAATGACTTATAATGGTAAACTTAGCATAATCGAATACCGGTTCCAGCAAACTTAAACTTGTATCTTCCCTCTACCACCAACATCTCAACACTTTAACAAAGAAACTTAGCCTAACAATAGAGAAAAATAGAAGAAAATTTCTAATTTTTGGTATGTCTTCAAATGAGAATAGGAGACTCCTTTTATAGGTTTAAGCAGGATAGAAGTCTTCACTCATTTTTGATGTAGGGCTAGTGACTTCTCACTAATTTCATTGGTGCACTTTGACCATTAATTTCTCATTCACCTAATTATAATTTTGAGTGTATTAATATATGATTTTGATCTTCTTGCAACGGAGAACACAATTCTACCAAGATCCTTTATTTTTGCAAAATCGGTCCTACTCAAATTTGGGCCTCAATATGACTCCTAAAAATGGTTTAAAAAAATCATTTTTTTTCCAACAATTTTAATTTGAGATTCTATTATGTTTAGAAGGATACCTATAAGTGGTTAATATCTAACTAGATTTGTTTGTTTTTATATTGTATAGCACATGTCTTTTATTTTATAATATGAACACAAGCATATATGCATATAAGGATATATATTAACCCAAAATACTCGTTAATATTAACCTCAGTATATACAAGATATACTATATGCATCCAAAAACTTATTTCAAATACACAGTGTGGTCTCTAAGCTTCTTACCCATTATTACCAACTACCATTATCTATATATATATAGTTTTTCATTTATATAGGATAATGTATAAGCAATTATTGATTTTAGAAATGACTTTAGCCTTTAAGTTTTGAAGTTGACATTGTAATTAATAATGTTAGGAAATTAGCACAGCTAGTCCAAAGATGAATTATGGAGTTTCGTTTATCTTAGTTTTAAATATGAGGTAAGTGGATTCTCCAACTATATCATAAGAATAATAATAAAATGTTCTATGTTTATGTGACTATGTTTTATATCCCTATTTGGTGCCTATGAATGAATCGAATGACTTATATAGTTATGATTATTGATATTGAATTATTCACGAGCATACTTATAAAGATAAATGTGATTGTACTATTTCTATTTTTAAATTGAAGTGTAGAACTTGGCTTAGTATCTAGGTAGGCAAGGGACACAAAAGGGACTGTAGACCCAAATATTAGTGGTGACATTTCTTGAGGCACGAGGTTTTCAATAAAGGGATAGCTACTATGACTGAAAAGGAATAAGTTCCATGAAACACATAGCCTATCGAGTACTAAAATGTATTTTACACTTGATGGGGCCTAGGATAATTTTGACTGAAAAGTTAAGTGACTAAAAATGGGTACAATAGAAAATCAAGAATTTTATACACCACATCCATTTATGCATATGTTTCCACTTGTTGAGCTTTGGCTCATTAATTTCTTGTAATACATGTTTTCTTTTAAGATCACAAGATGTTGATTGAGTACCCGATAAAATGTCTGATAATTAATGTAAATGTTATTTAAAAGGTTGTTATTATTATTATTTTTAAATTAATGACTTTATTTAAGTTGCTATATATTATAAATGTAACACCTTTTAGACTAAATATGCGAGTTAACTTTTAATTGAACTATTAGGTTAGGGGGCGTGTTGGTTGTTTTTTACAGGAAAAGAAAATACAAAACTGTTGCTTCATTGAAAGAGAGAACAACGTATGTTGAAGGAGAAAAACAGAACCTCATTAATTCAACTTCAGAAACATTACACTTTAAACTTGAAAAGATAACCGACCACTAATAATATGGTCCTGCAAAACAGCCACGATTAACAACAAATTAAAAATACCCTAACTACTTCCTAGAGATTAGGACAACGTTTTACAAACTGAAAAACAAAATAAAATGAAACACATGAGCTGCAGGTAGACATGTTTCAGTCGTGAAGCATTTTCCTAACACTCCTCCTTGCTTTAGGAGCTGCAAACACTAACTTTCTGCCTTAAAAACTTAAACTCTGACTGGGAGTGGCTTTGTAAAAAAATCTGACAGCTGATCTTTAGACTTGCAATAAACTAGAGTCATAAATTCTTCTTTCTGCACTTCTCTTAAAAAAAACAACTGGATGTTGAAGTGCTTTGTTTTCCCATGAAACACAGGATTATGGGAAATAGCAATGGCAGCTTGGTTTTCAACAAAAATCACAATGCTTTCTTTCTGTTCCAGATTGAGATCCATTAAAATCTTCCTCAGCCACAAAGCCTGATTAACTGTAGCTATTGCAGCAATAAATTCTGCTTCAGCAGTGGATTGAGCCACAGTTTCTTACTTCTTTGAGCTCCATGAGAAAACACCAGATCTAAGAGTAAAATAGTAGCCTGAAGTACTCCTCATATCATCAATGGAACCTCCCTAGTCACTGTCAGAGAAACCAACCAGCTTGAACTTCTTGCTTTTTGTGAATTTAACACCAAAATCACTTGTGGCTTTGACATATCGAATTACTCTCTTGGCAGCTTTGAGATGCAATTCACTTGCACAATGCATAAACCTGGATAAAATGCTTACAGCATTTAAAATATCAGGACGTGTTGCTGTAAGATACATCAAGCAACCAATCAAACTTCTAAAGTATCCCTCATCAACTTTATCAGCTCCATCTTCTTTACACAGTTTCTCCTTTTGATTCATAGGAGTGCTTACTTCCTTGCAATCTTCAAGCTTAAACTTCTTCAAAATCTCCTTGCCATACTTCTTCTGGCGGATAAAGACTTTATGCTCAGCCTGCTTAATTTCCATTCTGAGAAAGAAAGTCATCAGCCCGAGATCTGTCATCTCAAAACCCTTTATCATTTCTTATTTGAACTTCTCAACCAGCTGTGCATCATTTCCTGTCAGCAAGAGATCATCAACATAAAGAGAGACTATCAAAACATCATTACTCTGACGTTTGACATAAAGAGTGGCCTCAGATAAGCTTTTTTCAAAGCCTAAGCTCAGCAAATGATCATCTATCCTGCTGTACCAGGCTCTTAGAGCTTATTTCAAACCATAAAGGGCCTTCTTGAGAAGAAACACCTTGTCCTCTTCTCTTTTCTTCAAGAAACCTTTAGGCTGTTCAACATAAATTTCTTCCTGCAAAACACCATTTAAAAATGCTGATTTTACATCAAGTTGATACATTCTCCAATTCATTTGAGCAGCTACAGTAAGTAGCAGTCTGATTGTGTCCAATCGAGCAACTAAAGCAAACGTGTCTAAGTAGTCCATACTAAATATCTGAGCATAACCTTTCACCATGAGTCTTACCTTGTGTTTGTTGATAGAACCATCAGCATTAAGCTTAGTTCTGTACACCCACTTGACTCCAATTACTTTTCTGTTTTGAGGTCTTTCCACTAGAATCCATGTCTTGTTCTTCTCTATCATGGATAGCTCCTCCTTCATTACAAACATCCACCTTTGATCCTTTTTTGCTTCTTCATAATCTGCAGGCTCACACACGGCAATATTGGACCTTTCGTAAACATCAGAGAGCAGCCTAGTTCCTCTCATTGGAACATCATCCATTGCATTATTTTGTAAGTTCTCTTCTTCTTCTGTGCTTGAAACAGGAAACTTAAGTTTCAAATTTGTCATGGGCTGATCATCCTTCTTTGCATCATCTCAGTTCCACTCCTCATCCTCAATGAAGTACACATCCCTGCTAACCACAATATTTCCAGTTTGTGGCTGGAAAACTTTATAGGCTTTTCTGACAATGCTATAGCCTATAAAAATGCCCGGTGATGCTCTTCTATCTAGCTTGTCATGTTTGCTTTGTGGAACATGAGTAAAACACAAAAAACCAAATATTTTAATAAACTTCAGTGATGGTTTGTAGCCATACCAGGCCTCAAATGGTGTTTAATCTTTTACTACCTTTGTTGGGAGCCTGTTTTGAAGAAATACAGCAGTATTTGCTGCTTCTGCCCAGAACTTCTTTGGCAAATTCTTCTCATGCAGCATGCATCTTGACATTTCTATGATGTACCTATTTCTCCTCTCACTAACTCCATTTTGTTGTGGAGTGTAGGGGGCTGTAAGTTGATGTTCAATGCCTGCATCTTCACAAAACTTGTTGAATTCTGTAGAAGTGTACTCCTTCCCATTGTCAGATCTCACAATCTAAATTTTGTAGCTACTTTCATTTTCAACTCTTGCCTTGAACTTCCAAAAGACTTGAGCTACTTCTGATTTAAACTTCAAGAAAAAATCCAACACATTCTGGTGAAATCATCAATGAAGGCAATGTAATAAAGACTACCTTTTAGGGAAGGTGTTCTTTGAGGGCCTAAGACATCCGTGTAAATCAATTGCAGCTTTCTTGATGCTCTGCCAGTTGCCTTGGAGAATGGTTTTCTATTGAGCTTGTCGAATTGACATGCCTTGCAGCTTGGAATCTGATCTTCAAATTCTAGGATATCTTTTACCATTGTCTTGGACTTCATTTGCAGCAACCCTTGATGGTGATAATGCCTGAGCCTTTTGTGCCAAACTTCAGTGATATTCTCTTTGATTGAGAAGGCTGCTTGCTCCTCTTCTAATGGATTTAAAGCAAAACTTTTGCCCTTCATTCTAACTTTAAAAATATCTTGATTGACTGTATCTCTAATTAGATAATATTTGTCTTCAAAAGTAACTTTAAAACCTTTCTCAATCAATTGTCCAACACTCAACAGATTTTTTTGAATCTCAGGTATAAAAAGGACATCAGAAATAAGCCTTGTACCTGAACAGCTTGCTATTGCAACAGTCCCTTTTCCTTTGACTGAAATATAATCACCATTCTCAATTCTGAATTTGGTGATATTGGTTGGCCTCAAATGTTTAAAAAGCTCCCTATTATTGGTCATGTGGTTAGTGCAGCCCTTGTCAATCAGCCAGCTCTCACTTGTTTCACTGCTTGCAAAACACGTAGCCACAAAGAGTTGATCCTCCTCCTCTTGATCAGCAACCTTAGCATCTTCACCTTGCTATGGATGTCTATTTTTGTATATAATAGCTTCGTGCCCCATTTGGTTGTACTTGCTACATTTAGCATCAGGTCTCCTCCAACATTTGAAAGAAGGTTTACCCTTTTTGCTACAATGTTGACATGGAGGATAATTTCCTTTCACCCAAGCTTTTTTGTTTCCAGTCTTGTTTTTGTTGCTGGTTGCAGAACTTTCTCCTGCTGCTTAAGGCTTCTTGTTCTTCTGCTTCTTATTTTTGCTATCATCTTGATGCTTGACTGCTAAGGCTCCTTCAATAGCTCCTTCTTGTCTCATTACACGCCTTTGCTCTTGTGCTTATAAAGCACTTAACAGTTCTGCCAGAGTGATTTTGGACAAGTCTTTAGTATTTTCTAAGGTGGTGATAGTAGCCTCAAATCTTTCAGGCACTGTTATAAGGATTTTCTCAACAATCCTTGAATCTGCCAGAGAAGAACTGAGCAGTCTAACCCGATTGGCTAAACTGAGAAGTCTGTCAGAATACTCTTTTATTGTTTCTGTTTCCTTCATCTTTTGCAACTCAAAGTCACGGACTAGGTTCAGCACCTGTATTTCACGAATTCTTTCATCTCCTTCATACCCAGACTTGAGATAATCCCATATCTCTTTTGCTGACTTCAGAGACATAATTCGGGCAAAAATGGTGGCTGAAACTACAGCAAACAAACAGGATTTTGCCTTTGATTTCTTTGTCTTCTTCTCCTTATGTGCTTTGATCTGAGCCATCGTGAGATTATTAGGAAGTGCAGGGATTTCATAGTCTTCCTCCACTGCTTCCCAAAGATCCAAAGCATCCAAACACGTCTCCATGCGTACTGCCCAAATTTGGTAGTTATCTCCATCGAACACCGGTGGAGCAATTGAGGAGAACCTGCTTCCATGGCTTGACACATCCACACACAGGTCCCTTAAGAAGAGAGCTTTGATTCCAATTGTTGGTTGTTTTTTTACACGAAAAGAACATACAAAACTGTTACTTCAGTGAAAGAGAGAACAACATATGTTGAAGGAGAAAAACAGAACTTCATTAATTCAACTTTAGAAACATTACACTTTAAATTTGAAAAGATAACTGACCACTAACAATATGGTCCTGCAAATAAGCCACGATCAACAACACATTAAAAATAGCCTAACTACTTCCTAAAGACTAGGACAACGTTTTACAAACTGAAAAACAAAATAAAATGAAACACATGAGCTGCACTTAGACATGTTTCAGTCGTGAAGCATTTTCCTAACAGGGCGTTACATTATGGGTCTTTGGACTCCAAAATAACTTCAAAATAATTAGTTTCCACGAGTTGCATGGAGGACTCCAAAATAACTTCAAAATAATGAGTTTCTATGAGTTATGTGAAGGCTGCTTTTTCTTGAAAGCATCTATTTACGTACCTGGGATTTTATTTTACTTCTTTGCGTGTTGTATATACGAATATGTAAGAGTGGAAAAAAAGAAAGGATGAGGCCGACTACATTAAGAAAATGTATAACAAAAGAGAAATCAAACATCTTATAGATGGATATTATCAAAACATGTTT
Organism: Antiaris toxicaria; assembly: GCA_035233585.1. Lineage (NCBI taxonomy): Eukaryota > Viridiplantae > Streptophyta > Magnoliopsida > Rosales > Moraceae > Antiaris > Antiaris toxicaria. Next base: position 29,780,223 of record CP141157.1, read on the forward strand.
ACATAGACAGAACTTATGTGAATAGCAATCCGTTTGCATAAACAAATTAAATGCAACAATTAACATAATACGAAATAATCACAAAAATAAGCAGATAATAAGAGAACACCAAATAATGTGATTATTAATGTAGTCAAAAATTCAACTTTAATGGTGACATTTCATTGACATTCAAATTTTAATTACAATGGCAAATGAAATTATGAGTATCACCAGCCACTCCATCACTCTTAGAATCCATGAAATCTCCCCTATCTATAAGTCCCTTACATGTTTGGCTCACCTTCGGTCCTACTCATATACTCTGAGCATCCACAAACTCCCTTTTAGGTCATACTTGGACTTTATATCGACAACACACGACATAAATTGAGAGTTATATGGTTAAGCCTTAATACTTGTTTTTTGTCACTCTTAAGCTCCAAGAAAAACATTATATTACACGCTGTATGAAAAACACACAAAATAATACAAATTTACAATCAACTATTTTAAATTACAAATATTTGGAAATTACAAATTTCTTAGTACCTTCCTCCTTTGCTTTATATATGAATTTTAGCATATTTCAAATCTCTTTTGCATATAGAGTACCGGTGTAGAGATCGTATAAAAAAAGGTCAAAGCATTGAGAATATAGCCACGGAACATTAGTTCTTCTTCTTATTGCTTCTTACGTTCTGCCTTTAATCCATCAGGCCTTGTCAGTTGGTTTTGAAATTGGTTCCAGATTTGAATAAAGCACATAAAAGATTTTCAAAGAAGTCAACATGAACTAGTTTGTCTTGCCTGCGAGTGTAGTTTATTCCTTCAATTCCAGTTTCACCAACTATTGATTTATTAATGTTATGGTGGCAATAATGATTTCTATCTCCATGACATAAAATTACGAGATTGTTGGGAATTTTGTGTAAGTGTTGGTTTCGACAACCATAAAGGCAAAAAATTTTGCAGAAGCATCATAGACTATCACCTCCGTGTATAACAAAAAATTTTATAAAACTTCCACCCATACTTTATTTTTATATGAATTTTTTTTAATAAAGTATATATAAGAACAAGAATTTTACCATTATTCAATTAGGTGGATAATTTGATTAGACGATTGAAGTTTCAAGACACTATAGGTTTTCAATGCTTAATCTCAGTACTAGTTGAAAGACACATTGACATCTTTTTTAATCATAAACTCAATTTTAGGTTCTTTGCTTTTGATTCTCAATTACAAGTGAGAAAATCAAAGAATGCAATAAAGGAACTTTTCTTTCTAGGGTTTCTCTCTTCAAATTAGAGGCAAAGGTTATCATCCTTGATGTTAATCTTTATTTTTTTTAATACTATATTTAATCTATATATAGTATTAGAGAAAAAAAAAAACCTAATCGGATAATCTTTTATTTTATTAAAAATAAAACTAATAAAATAAAATTGACCACCAGCAGAGAGGTGGCACGCTGATGCCACCCATAGAAACTCACATATAAAACTTCCATATTGGTTTAAAGAGAAAATGATCACCTTCCAAGCAAACGGAAACTTCTAAAGGTATTTTTGCTAGAGCTTTGTTTTTACTTCTAGTGAATAGAAGAATAGAAGCAAAAATTATGATTTTTTAATTAAGTTTAGGTGGTGTTTGGCAAAAAAATTACATTTTAATTTTATTCAAATGCAATACAATTTTACGTCAAACGTAAATTTTATATTCAAATACAATTCTTTTCAACAGTGCTACGAAAACAATTACTATTCAAAAGTTTTTTAAAACAATCATATCAACTTTTCAACTCTATTATTTATCTCTACTTTTATTAATCACATCAACTTTTTAACTCTAAAATACTTTTTATCCAAACACACATTTCATTCAAATACAAAACAAATACTTTTCAACCAAATATAACATTCAAAAAACAAATTTCATTCAAATACAATCAAAATGCAATGCGTTTACCAAACGCCCCCTTAACATCCTAAAGCTTGCTTAATAATTAATAAACATAAGACAATATGGTAGAAAATATATTATGAGTAAGCAATATTGACATTTATTGAGTGAAGATGCCAGTGAAAACAACAAGAAACTTATTATGCTCAACAAATTAAAGTCTTTTATGGGGTGCTTTGCTAAGAATATGAGTAAGGTATGATAATCAAGGATTAAAAATGGAGATTTTTGGAGTTCAACCATTAAGCATAAGTTATAAGGTCATGGCTTAGTGTAGCGGCGACCACAAATTAGCACTGTAATGACCACAAAATGGCTGTGGTGTTGAGCTATGCACAATCCGTGACACCCATTACTTAATGTCGTGCACATTGAAGCCTCGAGCTGTAGGCTTGTCACAAGTTGAGCTTGCAACGCTGCAACATTGGCCCTAGGAGTTAGGAGAAAGAAAAAATTAAAAGGTTTTGAATAAAATTCTCACCCTTGGACGATTGGGAATGAATTTACAAAGGGCTAAAGTTAAAAACCAAAACTTTATTAGTCATAACTCTCAGGAAACCATTGCTTTTTCTCTCTACACAACTATATCATCTACCCTCTAGAAAAGAAATAGATTTAGGATTTCAGACACCCAACCACCATAATTCCCTTCTTTCTTGATTTTTCTAGCCATTGGTTTCATTAGAGATTAAATGTAAGTTTCTAAATGCATTGAATTTGAGAATTTGGCGATAAAGCCTTTAGTAAATTTTGATGGATTGGATAAATTATGATGCTAGGTGATGGAATCAATGATTTAGATGATGCATTAAGGAATCGATTGTTGAATTTATGACCTAGAATTTATGACCCATTGGCTTCATCAGAGATTAAAGGTAAGTTTCTAGATGCATTGAATTTGGGGATTAGGGTTTTGGTAAATTTGATGGATTAATTATAATGCTAGTTGATGGAATCGATGATTTAGATGATGCTTTAAGGAATTGATCATGGAATTTATTTCCTAGGATTGTTAGGACCATATGAATTAGTTTTTTCTTGCTAAAGGAAAATTGGAGCTTTTATGATTTGTAGATTTTTTTTTTTTTTTTTGTTAAGAGTGTTAATACTACGGTTTTGAGATATGAATCCACTGAAAGAGCAAGCATCCTAAGGTTCTAAAGCATTGCGTTACCTAGACTATGTTCTTTAATAAGTTAAACGAGTCAAATAAGTGCATCTCTCACATACAATATATTAGTTCAAAATTTAGATTGTTTTAAATGATATAAAGTTTTGATGATATATATCTATTCTTTTTTTATAAGAATTTTCAATGAGATTTTTATAAGGTAAATTATGTTTTACATTTTGTTATGCACCTCATTATTTTATGAAAGAGATAAGATGAGAATTTTTTTAAGATAAAAGATATCTAAGAAGCATGTGTCAGGGGAGAGTCCCATTTGCATTGAGCCGTGAGGTGCTTAGAGGAAGGTGTTGGGCGCTATATTGTCGGTCAAAGAGTTGCCTTAATGGATGATGAGGGTCGTTGCCTCACTTCCATCATGTATTTCATGTATTGGTACATTGCATAGGGCCAAAAAGAGTAGAAAAGATTATGAATGACGAAAATTTTTATAACATGATGAGTTTATGTTTCTCTTTTATGAGTTATTTGATTTTTAACTTATATGCTGTGTGCTTTATAAGTGTGTTAATGATTAAACATTTTGTGAGATTATGGCTATACATACTAAGCATTAGCTTATTTGAGTTTCCTCATATGTTACAGATAAGGATAAGGTAAGGTCTATGGATGAAGGAGACTTAACGTGAAGGCATGTGTGGCGACAGAATGAGTTATCAAAATGGCTCCTTAAGAATAGAAGGATTTTATTTCCAAGATGTTAGATTGTGATTTTAGATGCCATTAAAATGTTTTCGAAAAAATTTCCTTGTTAAGTTTTATATTGCAGCTATTATGTTACAAAGGAGATTTGTCTATTATTTGAATGTTTTTTTTTTTTTATGCAAGTTTATGTTTTGTAAAAAGAAAATTTAATTTTTAGTTTTCCTTTCGATATTTTTTTTTATTTTATAAAATCGAGTTACTATTTTAATTTTGCTATCTTTTGAATAAATATTATGTATAAAATATGAGGAAACTGTGGCATTCTGATAACAAGTTTTTAATCAAGCTCTCTTTTAATTCTAAGGGTAATTTTGGATTCTTTTTCAAATAATCTCATACTCATACCTTGTGGCCAACCTTTTTTTATTTTTGGTGTCAATTTCATGATAATTTCGATAAAATCAGGAATTAATTAAGTTTTTGGATTTTTAGTACTAAGCTGAAACATTGCACATATACTATTATTACAAATAGCAAACAAAATCAACATCTTAGATTACTAGCAAACATAATTCCCCAGTCATTAATAAACATAAAACAACCCATTTTTGTGTTCAACGTTTTAGACCATCCACATATATAGGTGGTTATGGAATACACATCACAATAATGGAAAGAAAATTAGAACATGACATTGCTCCGTCTGTCTAACAAGAAAAGGTTGATGAGATTTGTCATCTGCAGCCTCAAAATAACAATTGGCGATCATTTTCTTATCCACAGGCATGTGTATTGTCCATGGATTTGTACCTCTGCATTTAAATAGATGGAAAATCAAATCATGGTAAGCAGCGGAATCAACTTTTTACTTCAATGAAATTATACACCATTAGAGGTTTTAAAGTAAAAGGCCATAAAAGCAGTGATTTATATCAGAAGAAGTTTTATCAAAAATACTATAGATGACGCCGTTGCATGATAAATCATAGAACTTTTATTTCTTGATTAAACATTTTCTAAAAGTTAAAGATGAAGAGTAAGGACTTTAGTTGGGGGCTTAAAAGGGGATAATCAAATTATGAGTGTGGGTAAAAAATAAGAAAATCTTTGTAAAAAAATCTAGTGGGGCTTATAAGGAGATAACTGAATTTTTATTGTCAGTAAAAATAAGACAATCCTAAAATTTTAGATTAAAATCTTTATAAAATAAAAAATAAAAAATTTCAATAGAGGTCCCAAACACCTACGCTTATGATGGTAAAGGCTCAATTTCTGCTGCAAGGGATATGAAAAATGTACTTAAAAAACTTTTGGTCCTTCCAATTGTTGTCCTTGTTAAATTGCATTAGGTCTCTTGAGATACCTTAAGACCCACTCGAATTGATGGGGTTTTTAATTGCGGATCCCACTCTGTCTATGTTTATTAAACGAGTATATATGATCCATTTTCACCAATATGATGACCGGCATTTGGCCAATGAATGGAGCATAATTTGAGTCTATAAAATGGATGTCTACGTATCTACTACAAAAATACCAATGACTCTAACTCATATATATCCAATCTGACTGATGTCGATGGAGCACCAACTATGGAATTTATCCATGGATGCCGACTTAAGCTTTGCTTTGGATTCTTGCTGGCACTTTAGGTGGTCTATTTTGCAGCCAGTTATTTCATGGTGTTTCTACAAAAACTAGCTGACAGATGTTAGCTATTGGATACTCAAAGAACCTAAGCGGATTTAAGGATTGCCCTGGGCAATATTAGAGCTGGTAATTCTTTTAGAACTTTGAACCGCGGACAAAATATTTGACAAAAATTTCCACCAAAAGTTTGGTTTTTTTCTTTTTTTTTTTTTTTTTTCAAATTTCGATATTTCATGATAATTATCGTTTTTATAAAAAGCAATGTAGTGTGACATTGGCAAAAATATATTTTGTCATGAAAGAGAAAAAAAAATTACAAAGATTTAAAAACAATTCAATGAAGAGGGCCAAAACATATTTTTGTTGCAACTTTTACGTGTGTTTTCGAAGTTGTACTTGAGCGTTCTTAATTTCCAAAGAGTCAAATAAAATTACTATTTAAGAAGTGGAATCTAAATAAAACAATATACGTAAATTTAGGATTTAAGACCACATGCCAGTAATAAAATTTGAAAGTCACTTACTTGTAACTGAAGATGGACAAATGACTCCAAGTAATAGACATATGAAAGTAGGAAAATGAACTTCTATTAATGTTATAAGTTCATTCAACAAAAAAAAAGAAAAGTTATAAGCTTTTTTAAATAACTAATGGTGATAGAAATGATACACCAAGACTTTCGACAAAATCAATACTCTTCTATTTAGTGTCCTTATCATTTACTCATTTTATATACGGTTAAAGCTGAAATATAAAAAGTATAATAAGGTTTTAAATAAAACAAAAGAAAACAAAATAGCCTATGCAATGGTTAGAAATTAATAAACATCTATCCTACTAAACTAGTCATAAAGCTAGGTTATGTATTTGAAGAACCAACGAGACCGAGTACTTCCAAGCTATTTATAGTAATACAATCACTACTAAACAAGATGTTCAACTTCACAATTGATGTATGACATGCTATGTACGGCTTCGTTGATCGTGTATTTTTGCTAGGGAATATTAATTCCTTGCTAGAGCTAGCTGTTTTTTATTTTTTATTTTTAAATAAACAATGAGAACAAAAATTAATAGATACATTCAAACATCTTGATTAGATCAACACTCCTTAATACCCTTATCATTTTTCTATGACTCACAATATTATTAACTACAAGATAAAAGTCAAAGACCATACTTATAGATTAAAGCTGAAACTTAAACCTTAGACTACAAATCGCAAACATGTCTCGTTAAATTTTCTAATCAAAATCTAATGGAAAAAAGAACCGGAAGGAAAACAGAAAACAATTTATGAAAGAGTCGGCTAAGAACAGCTCCATTAGAGGTAAGCAATCATTAAAAACAGGTATTGAAACCACCTGCTTCAAGGAGTGAATATATTGAGCATTACTCGTGGATGCAATTAATTGTTTCAAGTGGTAACTACAGTACTATAGAAAATGACCCATTTCAATTATGGCAACAAGAACTTCCAAATAGCTTTAAATTCTGAGCACAGACTTCACCAAATGTGAAGAAACAAATTTGTCCAATGCCAAGTCCCACTACTCCCATTCACTAAAAAAAAAAAAAAATGGTCCCAATACCCTCAGCTAGCTAAGGACAGCACAAAACCTATTATGGCTAATAGAAGGAAGAGATGAAAATATTTTAAATCCTGCAACAAAACGAATCTCCCTCTCTCTCTCTCTCTCTCTCTCCCTCTGTCTGTCTCTCATTGACACATTGAAAAGAGGTACTTCCAGTTTTACAATTGTGTGTTGGTCCTTGCACGTGCACTATTCCTTATCAAAACAAATAGTAGTAAAACAAGAAAACAAAATATGCAAGGGCCAGAAAACAAATTAAGACCCAACTTTTGTTATGAGGAATCTTATTACATATGGGTCCTAACGTTGTTGTTTAGTCTAATCTATCCACTTCAATATACCAGCAAAGGGAGATAAAGCTATTAGAGTTGTCCAGTTAACTAAAACCATTAATGAAAAAAATAATTGAGATGACGAGATGTTTAAAGTGAGCTTTATCCAGAACTCTTTGGAGTCATTTCAATCCACGGTCGAGCTTTAAAAGCTTATGTCGATTACTAATTGTTTTTTCGCATTCACTATATTGCCTGTTCAAGCATAAATAAATAATGACAGTTAGTCAGATTATAGACATGTTAAGAGAGAGACGTTTATCATAATTATGTGATGTGGATGGTGAGTTTATTCACTTTCATTATCTATATTGATGATATATACCTCATCAGTATATAATCTATCATGAAATATTTTATTCAACTCAACAAGGTTGAATGGGATTCTTTAACAGTTGTTGAGACCTATCAGAGAAAGCTGACCAACTCAATGGATTGAATATAATTTTCAATTATCATATAGGTTACATTGATATGTCATATTTTATATTGAATTTTGATTAATAGAAAAGTTCTTTTCAATATATTCCGATAAAATATAGTATATATAATAAAAAAAATACTATTATAGAAACTAGACATTTTTGTCCTATTTAATGTTAGTTTAATAAAGTTTTAATTATTAAATTAAATTTTTACCAATTTAATTTGTGAGTGTTTATATTTAAAATTTTGTTGTACAATGTGAAAATACTCCTTATTATATACCAAATCATTAAAAAATCAAAGTAATAATTAAAACAACAATATCTCTTGATATGATTAAAAAAAAAAAAAAAAAAAGAGTTCCTGTCATAAGTTTATCTTATATCTTATACAAAGCTTAAACGAGCAAAGGGTGCTTGACATGCTGATTCAATTTAATCAAACATCTAAACACTGCCTACATTTTATGCATCTATAGGGTAACAACTATTAAAATATATATATATATATAGCAGATTGAAAGTTGAATTATCCAAAAACTGAAGGCTTTTATTATATAGAGGTCCCCCATATGTATCTTGCAGATGCTAATATGTCAAATTATGTCCATTACTTATAAATGACAGTCAATTATATTAGGGGTCTACATTATACAGAAATTAATGAGTTGTTAAAAATTGGCTTCATTTTACCCAAATTTCCACTATCAATATCTCCAATTAGTTCTCTTTTACACCTATAAATTACACCTGAACGTAGATATTCCTATATATATATATATAATCTTCTGAAGTTTTGAATTTTAATTTTCATTTTATTTCTACATATTTGGTATATCTCCTTTCTATTTCTCCTTTTATACTAAAGTCTGTTGGTTTAGCTATTGGCAGAATGATAAAATGAAATTAATTCACTCCAAATCACTAGTTGTTTTTAATGCACTCTAAAGTACCAATTGTTTTTTTTTTTTTAACATTTGCATTGAAACATCATCAAGTCTAGCCCAAAAATTAATGAAAAATGATTTGACAGAAAACAGCCCAAGATGGGTGAGACCCATCCAACTTTTTACAATAATTGAGAGTAAAAAAGCTCATTTCTCCATTTGGGTGTGCGTCATTTCTTGCGGTGTGTGGTTGATTTTTATTTTTATTTTTATTTTTATTTTTATTTTTTATTTTTTGTGGTTGGGTAAACAGTGTGTAGTTGAAATTACAATAGGAATAATCTTATCTTCAATCATCAGTTAAAAAAAATCTCAATCAATGGCCTTTTTTTTTTCCTTCTTTTAATATTGATATTATTCTCAACTAAATCAGTTGAATTTTAATGTTTTTTACACTTTATCTTTTAAAATTTAAAAACTCTCACATTACTTATTGAATTTTGAATTAATCTCAGTTAAACTCATTTTCTAGAATTTTGATTAAAAACGTATGAAAAAAAGATGAGCATTAGTCTTGCTAAAACATTATGTCAAGATTTCTATTAAAAACAAACAGAAAAGACCAGATGATCGTTCTATCTTTTTCATTTGTATTTTTATGAAAATTATAATAAAAAGGATTAAGTGAGATAAAATAAGAGATTTTAAAATTCAAGGGACAAAATGAGAATGACCATAAAATTCAAACATATGGATAGAATTTCTTTTCTTAAAATGAAAAGGGATGACAACTAATATCAAAAAACACAAAACATTCCAACTAAGCTTAAATTTGGTAAGAAAGAAAGAAAACAAGAGAAAAAGGAAAAATGAAGGAAAAAGAAAATAAGAGGTAGATTGAAGATTTTGTTTTTCGTTTATTATATTTGGTAACATGGAAGGGAAAAAAAAAAGAAAGAAAAAAAGCTATATAATTACTATTCTATCCACTTCTTTTAGTGGATTTAAATAAGGGTGGGTCCTACTCTATTTTTCTACCCTTTTTCCTTTTATTCCTTAATTTCCTTCTCTTACAAAACAAATTACATTATTATTTTCCTTCAAATTTTCCCTTTTCTATTATTTTTCTATTGTACCAAACATAGCATAAATTAAAACAACTTATTCTCTACCAAGCTCTTAATATTAAAAACAAAATAAATAACACAAGAAAAAGTTTTTCATTAAAGTTTAATTTTTTTCCCCCTTTCAATTCGTCACTTACGGACTACACAGTTGAATAGTTGAACTTGTACAGACTAAAACTAAGGTTTATGATTTTGCACAATGAGTTCAGAAAGTATAATGATTATTAGCTTTTATCATATATCATTTTCAAGCTTCGAAAGTCATTATTGGTTGAAAGGAATGCGCAAAATGATCTTGATCTGGACGGTCACAAAATTTTTTGATGATCTTGGAAGCCCAAGTTCAAGTGAAAGCTTCGATGTACTGTGCTTCTCTCAATAGTCATTACCGACAGTTTTAGGCCTCTCAAAGTCCCCACTAAAATCTTAAGATCATGCATTCCCACAGAGTCATAAATAAACCATGTTTAGTGTCTGGTAATTAAGATAGGCTTAATCTTAATGTAATTATTGTTAACTATAATATCATTAAAGTTCATTTTAGAATTACTGAAAATAATTTTGACTCCGTAATTAAGTCCCGCAAAAATTTGCAAAATTTGATTGTTGATTTTTTTTAAATTAAGATGAATAAAGAAAAGTGTCTTGCTAGTTTGAATTTCGCCTTATGTAAAGATCATACCTCTTTGATCTCTCCAACAAATGGGCAAAACATTGAATACCAAGTTGTTATGAAAATAATTGTTTTGTCCATGGAAGCCATTTCAACATCACCAGCCAATGACTCTCTGCCGCGTCAGCACCCCCAAATTTGAGAATGCCGTGGGACCCTTTCTCCTCCATTCAACATGTGGCAGCTTCTCGCTGGCTACACGGTGGATTCTTCCACCTCAATCATGCAAGGGAGAAAAGTGATTTGTTTGTCTTATTGATAGTCAGAAATGTTTAGGCCTCGTTTGTTTGGTCCCGGTCACCGTCCCTCATTTCCAAATACCACAAATCGTATGTTGGTGTTACGATATACAATTGCAAACTACTCATTCACTAAATCTCTAAAAAATAATAATAAAAAATACGTATAAAAAATAATATCAAGAAGCTCAGAGCTCATAATAACTTTGAAATGATTGGTATGAATCATATCCACCCTACTAAAACTACTTGTACAACATGTGTAAAGCGTGTATGGAAAAAATAAAAAATAAACAAAACAAAAAAATAAAAAATAAAAAAGTCACGTGTGACGGTTTATAGCTAACCTCACAAAATAACAATTACGAGACTGCTACATGATAATACCATAATTATCATATAATAACTTGAAAGCAAGAACTAAAACATACTATTTATGACAAAGAAAAAACACTATTCATTAACTATTTAACTCTTTTATCATATGTTAATGATTAAAGATATATATATATGCATATATATATATATGAAAACATTTTTCTCATGGAAATAAAACGATTGGCCGTAGTAATTCAAACAATTTAATGTCCAATATTATCGGGAAGTTGCAAGCTGTAAGCCCTCATCACAAAAATCAGACTTTGACTTTGTAGTCGGATTGGTTTTCTAATAGATTTTGTCTTTCAACCTTAAATTTGAAAGATTGATATGCATATACATACAAATGTATATGTATATATAAGTCACCTAACCCAATTAATCATATCATCATCCCAAATAAAAATGTGCTATGCGCGATACTGACATTATGGTTATAATCTTAATTAGTCAAAAACTAATTAAACAAATTAGTTAGCTGTAACTTATAAGCTATAAGTTATCTCTTTTTTTTTTTTCATACCGTAGAAATAATTTATTATGTGTTAAATTTTAAAATTAATCGCTTTTTTTTTCTTTTCATATTACTAAGAGTAAGTATTGCTTAAGAAAATAAACAAGGATCAACATACAAAATTTGTCTTAATATAATATTATATCCTGTTTCAGTCATTCCAACAATTCACTATGATGACTACGAAGTTCATACGAGAAATTCACACACCTCTAAACTATGTGTTTCTTTCTCTAACTTCTCTCATAATAAATTTTAATGCAACTGCCTTCTATTTATGAAGAAAAAGACAACCGAAACTAGCTACTATAATTATATATTAGGCTTCCTTTTGAATGGAGTATTCACTTTTGCTAAATGGAAATTTTTTATTTTTGGAATGAAAAAATCTTCTATCTAAAAGTGAAAAGTTATTTGGATAGGTAAAAAAATTTCATTTTCTAAAAAAAAAAGTTTATTTTGATGTCCAAAAATGAAAAAATTTTTATACTGATACACATAAATTTAGAAAATTCACTTTTCAAAAATAGACTTTTTTTTTTTTCATTTTTCAAAAATGAGTATCTAAATAGATGGAGTATAAAGTCGATATACATGTTATCTCTGGATAGATCATTAATTAGCCTCCACAACTTAACATTAAATGAGTCAAAAATCAATTCAAACCAATGAAATATGGACTCGATGACAAAGCTGAAATGATCTGAATTTTTTTTTTTTCATTATTTAACGCTAGAAAAAGTGCTGTTTGATTAAACAACCGATTCATAAGTTTTATTAAGTAATTACCTAGTTTTCATGTGGAATCTGTGCGGTCTGAGACTTGTCTTGTTTAACACTTGATGCCAAATTAGGTTAGTAGTTGATAGTTATGCTATAAGAGCTTCACCAGGTCTTCATCTATACATCAAAAAGTTAATAGGGCGTTAATGAAATGTGGTTCACAATTTTACATCACCCCATCAAGGGATTGGGATTGCTATCGGAGTAGGTTGCACGCTACAAAAAGTTAAGGCTTTATTTTGTTCATGTATTTAGTCCATTTTCATTTTGAAAATGAGTTTAAAATAGTTTTTGGAAGCCTTTTTTTGAAAAATAATAATAATAATAATAATAATAATGATAATAATTTGAAAATCCTTTTCATTTCAAATGTATTTAGGACAGTCACATTTTCAATTTCAAAAATTTGTCTATTCTGTTTCAAGTTTTTATTTTTAAGAAAGAAATTTTTTTATACATCGAAATTTCATTTCACTTTCAAACAAGAAAATTTATTATTTCAAAAGCAAACATATGAATCAATGGGACTCCTAGAGTTTCCCAAAGGATATTTTGTCAAGTGATGGACCAATGAGTGGTGGAAAGAAATTCATGGTTTTCATAATCGGCACTTCGATTTTTTTTTTTTTTGGTGCATTAAAGATGTTATAATCTTTTTTTTTTTATTATTATTGGAGAGATGTTCCACGAAATTCATGACCCCACCAAGTAAAGTGTGGTCTACAGATATAGGGAAAGGTTTAGACTATCAGATAATAATACTACATATCTTGTAAAATAATTTCACGATTTCTTTATACTTGATTTTAATTACTTTTGATAATTGAGTTACAAACTTTAATTGCAGATTTTCAACTAAGACAAATATTGACAAGATTACCAGCAAATGTTTGTCTACCGCCATAACATATAGTTAGTATTTTAATAATAACTCTATCAGTAAAACATAACGCTGAAACAACAAATCATGATCAGATATAACGAAATTCGATAAAATGTAACTATTAACTGTAGTGCTATTCGGGTTAAGGATAATATATGGCAATTTAAAGTAAGGAAATTTGTGAAATTCAACATAAATCAACTTCTATGGGCTGTCCACAGATTGGGCCGGAATTTGGATTTGATAACTTTTCACCTCATTACTGGTTGACCTAGAAGAATTAAGAGAAATAGAAGGAAATTGACCATTTTTCATGTGCTTTAAAAGTAAATAATAAAATTTTAAATTTTAAAAAATTTATAGTATATTTAATTTTAATACAAATAATATTCTCATTTTACCCTTAATACATGTTTTTAACCTATATTTTTTATATTTCTCCAAAAAACCAATCCATTTCTCTCTCTTCTCTCTCTCTCTCTGCTCCGAGTATCACTCTCTTTGCCACCCCCTTTTTCTGTCATTCCATTCATCACATCTGGCAATGATTGTTGCTTCCGTCATTCTCAATCGTGATCTCCGACGGATTGGTTGACATAAGATCGTAAACTTGCAATGATCAGACCTTTACAAGCTTGTCGGAAAATCAAGATATCGCAAGCTCGATGGATTTTTGCTAATCTCAGCTCATGTTGGAGTCTGATAACTAGATATATTCTCGAGCACATGGGAGATTGTTGGAGGCTTCAAATCTAACACCATCTGGGATTGTTGTTTTTTGTTTTCAATTTGTAGGTTGAACCGACATATGGCAGTGTTGGTTTAGCCTGGTGACAAGATTTCTATGGCTTTTCATTAGATCCACATGAATTCGGCCAGATCCCATTAGAAAGGAATAGATCCCAAGTGGAAAGTAGCGATTCCAGTCGGATTGCGACTCAGTTTGTTCTGATGGTGCTGAGATTCCATGAGTCGATAGAGTTTTCAAGTCACCATTGCGACGAGCTCATGAACTCCAGATCTCAGAAGCTTCTAATTAAATGAACCTTAGCTACGACGACGATGACAATGGCGTCTCCGAGAACGATGGCACCGCCAAGAATGACAGTGACGATGAAGTATGATAGTGGTTTTTTGGTGAATTTTTGGGGTGGTTTGGAGTTTAAGACAATTTTGGGGGCTAAAGTTAGGGTTTCTACTATTTTTTGGATTATTTTACAAAATTCGTAAATAATGATTTACCAAAATTAATAAATTAATGATTTACATGTTAAATTAATGGTTTTGGGGTAAAATGCTAGGGTTTGGATCAATTTAAGATCTAAGATTAGGGATTGTTTAATTTGGGATTTTTTTACAAATCAATAAATTAAGATATATACAGTAAATTAATGATTTATATGATAAATCTTGATCAAATAGCAAATTATAATTTACAAAATTAAGAATTTATACCAGTAAATCAATAATTTACACTTAATTACATCGTTAATTAATGATTTACAAAATCAAGAGTTCTTTGTCGATGTGATAAATTAATGATTTACAAAATGATTTACCAAATAAATTTATCAAAATCGGTAAATTAATGATTTACCAAATTAAAAAGTAGCTTACCAGATAAATTTATCAAAATTTATTAAAATCAGTAAATCAATAATTTATCATTTTAAAAAGTGATTTATCAAATAAATTTATCAAAATTTAAATATAAATGAGTATTTTTAGAATTTTAGATTGTGATAAATCATGATTTATCAAAAATATATTATTTAATAATAACTTAAATTTTTTCTACTATTTATTGAGGTTCAACTTTAACCTATTTACCTCGTTCTCTCAAAAAAATTAATCAAAACCATGAAAAAACAATGAACCAATATCGATTAGCCAATGCAAGTTAGCTGCCATACAAGTCTAGATAAATGAATTTTAATATATATATATATATATATCATCTCCACTAGAATATATATCACAATCGCCAATAGACCAATCTTTTTTAACCATTCTCTCACTTTCATGTCAGCACACACCTTGATATCCACACAAAATATATATATATATAATAACTTTAATTTCATCATTATTAACTTTTTCCACGTAAGCCCTTCTACATAGTGTATCAGAGAAACAAGGCTCAGATGAAAAAGTAGAAAATGATTAAAAGAGAAAAATACAAAAAATATATACATACATATATACATATATATGTATATGTTGTGGAATCAAGCTAGTAGGGTCCCAACGACGGCTTGCCATTAGCTGTATGGAAAACTAAGCTAATGGCGCTTTCCACTAGAATAAATCAGTCTTAGTCGCCAAAACCCTGCTTAAGTTTTTATCCTCCTCTTGCTTGCTAGCTATCTCTATATATATGATCACTCACAAGTTCTCTTCTGCATAACATTCGTATTTGTCTCTCCCTCTCTCCCCCTTTATTTCTCACTTTCTCTCTCTAGAAGTAGTACAATTTGAGTAGTCTCTAGCTAAAAGTATTACGGCCATGAGGTCAAGTGTTGTGGGTTGTGTTTTCTTCTGTGTTGTTGCTTACAACTCTCTCGTGGTCTTGGGACGACCGGCCACTTTTCTTGAGGACTTCAGAATCACATGGTCCGATTCCCATATCAGGCAAATCGAAGGTGGGAGGGCCATTCAACTTGTGCTTGACCAAAGCTCAGGTAACTTTTTTTTTTTTTTCCCTTTATTGTCCCTTTTAATTTGTTACAAAAAAATTTTTTTTCTTTAATATTTTCAGGATGTGGATTCGCTTCCAAGGGACAATACTTGTTTGGCCGTGTGAGCATGAAGATCAAGCTCGTCTCCGGAGACTCTGCAGGAACAGTCACCGCCTTTTATGTAATTACTTTGACATTAATAATCACTAAACGTACCATTTCAATATGCATTTTTAATATTTATTTTGTCTTAGGATTTTTTTTTTTTTTTTTGGTTTTTTGTGGTAATAGATGAACTCGGAAACTGACACGGTGCGTGACGAGCTCGATTTCGAGTTCTTGGGCAACCGGACCGGCCAGCCGTACACCGTTCAGACCAACATCTATGCCCATGGGAAGGGTGACAGGGAACAAAGGGTTAATCTTTGGTTTGATCCTTCTTTGGATTTCCACACTTACACAATAATGTGGAACCATCGCCACATTGTGTACGTAATTAATAATAACAAATTTTTTATTCATACACGAGTCAAATACTATAATTAATTAGCCTTTTTAATCTACATATGCAAAAGTAGCTTTTAAAATGTGAGAGAAAGAAAGAGCTAGCAAACTCAAACAAATTCCCTTTTATTCTCTAAAGAACTTCCCCTAGGCTGGCCCCAGTGGAAAAACTATTGAGTTTTCAAAATGATTTTGACAACTTATAACTTATCCTTTTGATTTTCTTGTCTCATTTTCTGTCCTACATGAATTTTACGTACTAAAAAAAACTCATACATACTCTTGACTAATATTTATTTTTTCAAGAAACAAGAAAAAATAAAAATGAAAAAGGGACACGTGCATTTACTAATTGGACCAAAGTCTCGTAACAGAGGCATCTCTTTTCTTGTCAATAGACACTTTTCTCACATCAACTTAATTTGAAACCCTTAAATTCAACTTAAGAAATAAAAGTTGATCATCAACACTTATTTTTTATTTTTTATTTTTCTATTTTTTCTTATCCATTTTTAATATATTACTATTTCGACGTCTATCAGTTGCTTACTCTCATCATTTATTAAAAAAATAAATAAACATTGACCTTTTATTATCCTGTTGCCAATATAATGTAAC
This sequence comes from Antiaris toxicaria, assembly GCA_035233585.1. NCBI lineage: Eukaryota > Viridiplantae > Streptophyta > Magnoliopsida > Rosales > Moraceae > Antiaris > Antiaris toxicaria. The sequence continues at coordinate 29,797,289 of CP141157.1, forward strand.
AACTTTTATTTTGTGTGTTTGGTTTGGTACAGCTTCTACGTGGACCAGGTGCCGATAAGGGTGTACAAAAACAATGAAGCAAAGGGAATCCCCTACCCTCTCCACCAGCCCATGGGGGTCTACTCCACACTGTGGGAAGCCGACGACTGGGCGACTAGAGGCGGATTGGAGAAGATCGACTGGAGCAAAGCCCCATTTCTAGCCTACTACAAGGATTTCGACATTGAAGGGTGCACGGTCCCTGGTCCAGCAAACTGCGCAGCCAACCCGGCAAACTGGTGGGAAGGCGCCGGCTACCAAGCCCTCAACGCCATCGAGTATAAGAGGTACAAGTGGGTCCGCATGAACCACATGATCTACGACTACTGCACCGATAGGTCCCGGTACCCGGTGCCCCCATCCGAATGCCTCGCAGGTTACTAAAGAAAAAAAGTAACTCATCGAAGCACAGCAATACCAAACTGGCCCTATTAGCAAAATTACCGAACATTTAAGTGGTACATACAGTTCATGTCACATATACTTTTGTTTGTTTGTTTGTTTGCTTTTTTTTTTCTTTTTCTCCCTCAAAACCTTGAAATATCCGTACATAATGGCCCGTATGTATACCGTGTGAGTATACCAAGCATTGTCGTTTGTTAAGGGTGTATTGGAGGGAAATGTGCATTGGTCAAATCTGTTTGTTTGGATGTGGGTGATGAAACAAGCTAGGTTTGAATTCTTGTTATAAGAGAGAGAAGGGGTAATTGAATGGAGGGGTGGGAAAGATATTGTCAATTATTTTCTTTTAATCTTGTGGCTGTATGTTCCTTGTCTGTATCCTTCTTCTATCGCATTATTTGTGCCAATAAATGAAAATTTGCTGTTGTGATTGTGAACAAAGAAAAAAACAACAATAATGTTATGCGTATACTGTTTTACAGTTCTGTCCTTTGATGCTCTGAGATTTGGCAAGATTTCTTTTCTTTTCTTTTCTTTTCTTGTTTATAACTCAGTAGATTGCAAAAGGTTGTTTTAATATTAGCTACACAGGTTTGAGTACTAGAGGGAGAAAAAGAAAAAGGCGTGGTAGGATATCATAACGGTAATACATATTTGTAAACATTAGCTCTAAGTCAAAATATGTAAGTTTTAAAACTAATAAAATCGGATAAAAATATTTAGAATAGTAAATATGATTTTAAGAAAGCACGTATAATTATAGCAGTGTGTCATCCTGTAAAATAATAATAATAATAAGATTACAACGCAAACCCACATCAGAAGCTCTCTCCAAGCTCCCACCAAAAACCCTGGTCTCCACCCTCTCCCCATGTCGTTAGACCAAAGAGTCTTATAAGCATTACCTAACCGCAGGTTGTTTTTTCATATGCCATTAGGAAAAAAAAAAAAAAAAACAATACCAAAAAGAAAAAACATTTTTTTTTTTTGGGAACTTGAATACTATTATTATTATTATTAGTATTACTATTATTATTATTATGGGTAATTTTACAATGAGGTAAGTTGTTTTAATTTATTTATTGTATAAAAATTTTTAACCATCAAATTCTAATTAAACGGTTCAAATATCATGTATGCACAAAATTTATTCTATACTTCACCACATCTAATTAAAGGACAATTGTTAACCAAAAAAAAAAAAGACAGAGAAAAGAAAAAATCCCTACAACCCAATGAGGACTCGTCCAAATCCTATCGGCTGGGCGACTGAAGCAAGGAGTAATTGAAGGTGTCAGTGGACGTCGCCGGGGTTTGGGTGGAGGAGAGACCGTCGTGTTAGCGCCGACATATGATTCAGAGGCCAGAGAGCCCGTGATTGTCACGCTGGTGGTTGCTTGGGTTGCGAGCATCGCCCATTGTGGGTCGCACAAGTGAGGCTGAGCGTCACCGTAGGGAGAACTGCTGCTAGGTTGTCAGCAAAATCTGGTCTCCTCTTGAGTCTGCGCCCTGTGCAACATCGGTGGAGTCAGAGGAAGCTTGTCGAGGATGAACAGTGGCTCCTCTTCAAACAGTGGCTCCTTTTTGATATTTCGCACAATTTTTGCCTTTTACTATAACATTGGAATCGTTTAGCTTGTTCTAATTCATTCTGCACATCAAAAATTTCAACTTGTATTTTTTGTCCATTAACTATTGTCAAGGACCAGATTTCATGGGGCATTTTTCCGATGTCTTCACTTGTAGTTTTTTTTTTTTTTTTTAATTCAATCTAAGGGTGAATAATTTTTACCAATCAATGAGATAAAGGAAGCTTACCCATCGTAGATGATGTCCCCTAATATTATTGGGCAAGACGGTGATAAAGACATTTTTATACACCCTATCATAGTTTATACTATAAATTATTTTTAGATCGTTAAAATTTACTTTTGAATGATAATTATGATACACTTTGACTTATAATATACACTAAAATATTAAAAAAAATCAATTAATAAAAAAGAAAAAAAATTTTGCTCAACTCTGGTGACACTCGATAGACCCTTCATGGCCCCCTTGCCACCCCAACAATGATCCTGACCTGGCCCCCTACACCGACAATGACCCCCAACCCCCTTGATCTCACCTCACCAAAAAATCGAAGGGGAGAAAGAACCTCACCCCCCTCTTCGAAACTGTATTGATCAACAACAGCTTATTTTTTAATTGAGAGGGAGAGAAAGAGACCGAGAGGTAGACTGGTAACCATGCATATATAACAGTTTAGCCATACAATTATATTTGAACGGCTTAAAAAACAAGCCATACGATAAGGTATATAAAAGTATATTTGAACGGCTTAAAAAACAAGCCATACGATAAGGTATATAAAAGGATCCTTACTGCATACTTTTCCATTATTATAATTATTATTTGAATAAATAACTCATAAACTATATATCTTCATTTAAGTTAGTCTTTATTTATTTGAAATTGTTTAAAATAACTTTTTTGTTTTTAATTTAACAAAAAGGACATTTTAAATGATTTCTTATATATCAGAGCACATAATGACTGATTTCAAATAAATAGCGACCAACTTAAATAGAAGTCTATAATTTATGGGTAATTTATGAAAGTAATCCTTCTATTAATTTTTTATGAAATCTAAACTTTCGTTAAAATCATAAACAGATATGCATTAAATGAGTATTTTGATTAATTTTTTATATATAAGAGATACAATGATTTCAAATAAATAAAGATTAACTTAATATGTATGAAAATATTTATTATTATTATTATTATTATTAAATTGTTCAAGGCTCTGCAGTTAATACTAGTACTCTTGCCACCACCTTGTAATAGACACACAAAGCAGTAGTACCAGTACTTTCTTCAGTTATGGCTTTAACATAGAACACATTTTGGTCCTTTGACTCATTATTATTATTATTACTACCCTTTTTTTTTTTTTTTTTGAATACTTGCTTCAGCTGTGGCAGAAGCTATGGATGCTTAATGTGCCTTGAAGATTCATCTGGTCTATATATAGCTTCAGATGGGGCTCTTCAATCGCCACCATAACAAGTACACTAAATTAGGGTCCCAGGTTGAGGTGCTGAGGATATGAAACATGATCACTGTCGGTTGTTGCCGTATGCACGTGTGATACGGTTCTATATATACGTCATTCTATAGTATTGTTCCTGTATTATAACGAGTTACGATTATCTTCACATGAATCGACTAGACATCTTTATTATGTACTAAAGATTATGGTTATACTCACATCTCTAAACGTACAGAATTTACTTGTGGGAGTCACACATATATATATATTATTATGTTGGGGTTTTAAGCACTGTTGCTCCTTAAATTTTCCGATTTTCAACTTGCTACGTACACTAAAACTTTTAGTTTTGGTATTTTTACCTGTTATTAGAACTCTATAAATTGTTACAATATACTTCATTTTGTTTGACCTCCTGTTAAATTAATAATAAAAAGGCTAAGTTCATCTCATGTGAAGACAAAAAATCCCATGTTCGGCTATAATTTTTGATCCAATCAAAACCTTAGCATAAATCTTATAAATTTAAATTCTGAACTTAATGGAAGTTAATAAAATAGGATGCATTGCAAATTTTAGAAATAAAAAATTTAAAAGTAAGTTTTCAAATGCCAACAAGTTTATGGTTCATACCGTGGTGATGGATATCATTTTTATTGTTCTAACACCGTGGTGATGGATATCATTTTTACGTTAAAGTATCTAGTTCAAATGTTCAATATATCATTGCAAATGGTCAAATGGTTCCTATGTACCTTACTCAACTTCAAGACAACCATGGGATACACATTAATTTAAAATATGTCCTTGATTGGTGAATATTTGCAGGAAAAGCTACAAATAAGGAAGGAAAAAAAAAAAAAGAAAAAAAAAGGCCAATGTAAACGAAGAGAATTGACAAGAGTTATGAATAGAAATGTGTTTCGTTTGGTCACGAAATGTTGAAAAGCCAAACACAAAGAGCGCATGCTTCTCACATTTTTCTTTCCCCAAATTTGGACAACCAATCAAATTGGAAGGAGTCTTGAAAGAAGAAAAATGGTCAGGGATGAATTTTATTGGGGACCCCAGATCACAACTGGGTTGATTGAAGCATTCAAAAGTCATGGACCCCCCCGACTCTCAACTTGTTTGACCTGTGCTCGTTTATGAGAGGGACCATCTTCCTCAGAACTAGCAAGCTTATTTCTATGAATTCATTAACACCAACCAATAAAGTTGAGTGACGCTACTACCCATCCAAATTATTTTTGGAACGTATTTATAACTCGAATCTCAACTATTGATTGATGTTTAAAAACGATCCAAAAAAAAAATTTTTTTTTTTATCAAGGGGCAGCTGACGACCTTTTTTTTTATGGCTCATATCATTTTTCTCAACATCCTGTAGCTTAAAATAAGCTGCATGCGCATCTCTAAGTTTTGGTTTAACATGCGTGTGTGTGTATATATATATATATATATTTTTGGAATAGAAAGATTTTGTTGGTTGTTGAGATGCCTTGCTATCTCTCCTCGTATGACTAGCTTAGCACTACCAAAGCTGCCAAAGTACTCTGCGGCAAAGAGCACAACTTTTAAAATTATAATAATAATTTTTATTCGACAATTTTTTAGTGATTCAAATTAACACAGTCGTCTAGCCTCTTCTATGAAGATCGTGTATAGAGTACAGTTGATTTATTCACTTATTCTTCTTATTTTGATATGTATATATATATACATACATATGTATATATATATACATACTCAACACACACGTGTACATATATATATCCAAAGATTTTTTTTTTAACTACTATATTAAAAAACGAAAAATTCAGGATTCGATCTTAAACTACATACTACAGCCACTTAAACTATCCCAAGTGGCATACGTACAGCCAAAGATGTACATGACAAGATAATGGCAAAACAAAAGTTGACGTGGCAAATCATTCTATGAAGAATATTTATCGGATTAGAGGTCTCAATCAAAGGGCTAAATATGTAAATGAATATTCGATCAGAGGGCCGATGGATAAGGCGTACGCAGAACATGGTGAAAGAGAGCCACATATCATAGTTTGGGTACGTACATACATATATATATATATGTACATATTATAGGCCAGAGCAACAGTAAAACATAAAGTACTATCATTGATCGAATACTAAGCTGACATCGTACCACCCTCCATCTTCATAACTCTGAATATCAATGTCCCACTGCCAAATAAGAAACTTTAAAAACCAAAAAAAAAAAAAAAGTTACAAAATGTATCAGTTAAAAATTATTCAATAAACCAAATATATAATATCATTACATTTACATAATATATCCATTCAATAAAAATTTAACATATTCAGAAATTTTTAAGTAAAATATTTATAAGTATTTTAAACTAGCAACTAATAATGATATTATATTATCATGTTTTTACCTAATATTCCCATTTAATAAAAATTTTACATATAAAACAAATTTAAGTAAAATATTAAAAAGGATTTTGAATTAGTAACTAATGTAGAGAAATTCAATTATAAAATGCTAACATAAACATTTTTTTCAAGTATCAAACAAGTATATCACGTAAGTTTAGTTTAATGATGTGATATACTCAATTTATTAAATAATTTCTGATGAATGAGGACCTTAAACTCAGTATGAATTGCCCACAAAGCGAGAGTTTCTAACCTTCTCTCTTCTGCGCATGCCTTGGTAGTTTACTCGGCCAAAGTTGTCAACGAGAAGTATGATGTGGGCACGGATTTCGGCATATCTTAAAGCATGTCGTATGGAGACCTCCAAGTACCATAGACGGTGTAACTAAACATAAAAAAAGATTAAAAAAAGGGGGAACAGAGCTATCGCTTGGAGCACTTGTAAATTATCCCGATGCCGGAGAGTCAAGTTGCGAAACGGTGGTGGGGCTACGAGGCCCACTTTGGTTTACAACCCGACTCCCACGAGTCAGGAGTGTTGTATAGCGTTTTTCTATTGCTTGGCAATGTTGATCTTCACCGCAATTGGCTCAGAGCAATATGGACAATTTCCAAAGAGAACATTAAATGACCTGCATTGCAAGTACATACAAGAAAATTTTAAACTAGTAACTAGAAAATGTAATGCTGATTTTAGCATACGAGATAACATGAGTTACGGCGGAGACAAAAATGATTGAGAATGTCAAAATGTTCCAATGATTTCACAGCAACCACAATGTTCTGGGGACATCTCAGTGGCACATATTTACAGCTTTATTTAACTTTAAAACCTAATCTGTGTTCAAACCCAGCGTATGGATATTTTTGTTTGGTGTGGTTTTAGAGTGCAAAGTTTTGGAATCTGATTGAACTAATTGGTATGATAGTTGAGATGGTTTTGGCATAACAATTGAAGAGAAAATATTTTAATGTACACGGATATTTGGAGTTAGAGATGGGATATGTACCAATAAAAATGGACTGGTCTGGACAAATAATTAACCGTTCTTCTCTACTAGACATTAAGATGTGGGGATCGGTTTAAATGGCATCCACCCGCCCCTTAAAATAATATCTTTAAAACAAAAGAATCCATGGCGGTAACCCCAAAAATAAATAAATAAATAAATAATAGTTCCCATGCTGTTTTCCCTGAAATTGAAGAAAGTTTTGGTATGAATTTTTCCCTTAAATGCGAAGTTAAAACTCAATAAATCAAGTCACCATGGGTATAATAACTACATCGGAATTCAGAAAGAAACTCAACATACTGCCTTGTTGTGGCGATTGAGCGCAACCAGTCACTGAGACAAACACTATGGAAAGCTCTGCTGCAGTTGGTATTCTCACACATGTAGTCGGTTCCGCTCCCGCTCTTATCTCCCAGCTCGTCATCTACATTACCACTTAGAAAGTCAAAAATAACATCAGGACTGTAAATAACTAATTTGTCTGTGTAACAATACCAATTGGAAGACTTTGAGCATAACAGATTCCACATTCAACTTGCTGGTCACTCTTCTGGACATCTGGAGGCCTTGGCAGTTGAGTCTCGAGAAGACATTCAAGATTCTCTAGAAACGACCTTTCCTTGCTCCTGTGTGATCAATAAGAATATATTTATTTTACTCATTTTTTTTCCTTTCTTCGGTCAAAGCACATTTAGTTACAAATGCAGCAGATAAATACATGCATAACTCTTGCTATTACCATAATTTTCAGACAAAAATATGACAGACGTCCAAGGACATTGGCAGGAATCAATATTCAAGCAACGGAATTAGCATTTAATTCTCAGAGCAATTTGAAATATTTGATCATTTTTATTAAGCAACTTGGAGTGAGTTAAAGAGGACAGTATTATACAAATTTTCACTGTCCACAAGTTCCAAATCTCAATGTGAGGCTATGGTCAAACTGCTCGTCACTAACACTCTGTTTAGCAGGAAGGAGAGAGAGAAAAGAATGGAGAAAAAATATATGAAATTGCAAATTAGTACGATAGAAAGGATATAGGTTGTTTGGAAGATAAGAAGGAAAGAAAATGAGATATTTGAACAATTACTATTTTATTCATCTAACTGATAGTATTTTTCTTTGAAAACAAGGATGAAAAAAAATTGTGGTCATCATTATTTAGCCTCCGTTTAATTAGCCGGTTGGAGATGAATTTTTTAGTTGGAGTTAATTGGTTTTTCAAAAACTAGTTATAAAATTTTGTTGATTTATCAAACAAAGACAAAAATTAAGATGGAAATTTTGAGTTAGTGATGGTACACCAAACAAAAACGTTAGTTTTAAATTTTTAACTCAGAAATCAACCCAGTGCTGGAAAATTATAAAGTGGAACCCGCCACAACTTCTAGCCACCTCATTCTCCTTTCCCTCTTATGTTTTTCTTACCAAAAAGCTACCTTATCATTCTCTATCCAATTATCCTTCCCCCACTTCTTTCCTCTTTTCTGTTCTACAAAGCACGGAGTTTCACAAAGTAGAAAATATTTCAGCCATAAATGCATCATAAAAATTTTGCAACTGTAAGCTTCAAATACTGTGTCAAAAATCAGATCCAACTTCAAGGGAAGATGTATAACCATACCAGTGTCTACTATTTTTTTGCCAATTCTTTCTCATCGTATCCACAAGCTGACCTGAACCTATAAAACGAATCCTAAACCAACTCAAAATATTCATACCATATGATACAGGAGGCAAAGATCAGAAGGAATGGTACTAATTCACTAATTTGCACTTAAATCTCACTCTGGTAAAGATCTAGGATCAATGGAAATTATAGATAGGATGATAATGCAATCATTCCCTGAGAACAAAAATTTCAAGATTAGTACTAAGAATATGAAGAGAAGTGAACTACACTTATATTTGATGATAAACAAAGCAGTTACCTATATTGATACATCGAGATGACAAGGACGACAGTTTACGATCAACACGAACAGTTTTGTCAATTTCCTCCAAGGTGGACCAATATTCCTGAAGCTTCTCTAGATGCTTAAATACAAACACAAGTTGTTGAGAGGTTTTAGTAACCACAAGAACCCATGAACGGAACAATAATTAATAACATTCTCAAGCAATTGACTAGAGAGAAAGCATTGGGAAAGCTCACGAGACCTTTCAAATAAAGATACTGAATGAATAAATACCTCCTGAAACTGCTGCACCACGTTTTTCAATCTCGATTGCATTGACCACTCTAAATCATAAATGTAAGGAACATCCTGAGAAGGAAATTTTATTCAATTTGGGCCATAATGAGAAAATTTACAAATAAAAGGGATTAAGGAAGATATACTGCTGAAATTGAAGGGGGACATTTTGGGTAGGCTTTATCCAATTGGATCTCCAAAAGATGAAATCGGTTCTTCTTATCTCTGTTAGCAAGAGATAAATGGGCAATTAACAGCCAAAATAAACGACTGGGATAAAGGGAAATTATATGTAATCAAAGAAATTCCTTGTAACCAATTGTTTGCAACAACCTCAATATGACAGAAAAAAAAAATGATTATGACCACAAACATGAGAGAACTGATAGATAAGAGCTTTATGCATGCCAAGTCCATCATAATCTAAACAGTTTTAATCTTTTAATGGATTTAATCCAATCATGCTTGACCACATTTTAATAAAAATTTGGCATAGTTAAGACAAAATATAATGGATTTGATATACAAATATGGACCATTGACACATTTTTAATTTTTGTAAAAGCAAAATGATAGTTTCTATTTCACCTGAGGAGAATAAGTGGGTAAGAAGACAAGATTCATCAACCCATTTATAAAATAACTGTAGGTGACAATAAATATAAGCAAAAATATCTTACAAGACACGAAGGCTAATATGTGTTAGATCTGCACTCAACCTCACTAGATGCTCCCATCCAATCTCTTCTATCTGCATATAAAAGTTCAAGTGAAGATCATCATCAGCAAATTAATACTACAAAACAATACACCCAAGTCCGCTATAATTGATTCGAGAAAAAAGATTATTAAAAAAATGAAAAAAAAAAAAAAGTTCCAAATGAATCTCAATGAAGTAATTAGTTTTCTTAATATATTTGGTCTATGGAAAGTCCACATCGCAGATAACATACTTTTGATTATAAGCAACATGCAGAATGTGAGAATATCATGACAAACGCTATTTGTGGTATACTGTTATGGTATCATAGAATCAAAATAAAGGTTATTGAGAATTTTTATTGACTTAGAAAATGTGTCCAAGAATGGCTATAAAACAAGTAAGTAATAAGACATAATCACAAAACATTTACAACTTCAATTTCATGTTCTCCTTTTAAAACGTTTGAACACGCCTTGAATTGATGCTTAGCTCAATAATAAAGCTCGATAGCAGCAACACAACAACCAATGTGAGGAACTGGAATTAATTGACAACCTCAGAATCATAAGCAAATTTTCATCCATGAATAACAAAACGGAATCAATCAAACATTGATAAACTTATACTTATTCACAAACTTTTAAAAACAAATTATAGCATAAGGAATCAACATAACAATCACCAATAAACCTCGGAGTATACTAAGTGGTGAAATCTAGTTGATTGGGCCTTCTCTTTGCTTCTAGTCTGCTCACTGCATTCCTGCACGCCAATTTTGGACATTAAAACATACAAACATAACATTGACAATCTCAAACTAAGTGAAAACATGATACTGCACTACTTATTGTTGAGACTTTCTTCCCTGTAGTTTTGGGATTTTGTGAAATGAATAGCTGTAATTTAGTTGTCTAGTTTAGAGCTAATTGATGGACAATTAGTGCCACTAATTCAAGTGTAGATAGTTGCCTATTTTCTTATACAATTGCACTCTATAAATTGATTGTATTGCTTCATTATGGAGATATAAGAAATTGAATTCTTTTCTCTGATTTTGAGTTGGTATCAGAGCCTTCTCCTAAAAAAAATCAAAATCAAAATCAAAATCGTCTTTGTTCTGAAACCAAAACCATAAGAAAAACCATACACACCATAAACCCAAATTATCCCACAAAATTATCCCACAAAACCACAAAATCTTCCACGGGGAAAAAAAAAAAAAAAAGAAAGAAACCCCACAAATCCACAGCCACTCACCGTCCAGCCACAAATCCACATCGCCGTCGATCGCCTCTGGTCACTGTCGCTCGCTGCTGCAGACACCGCTTCCTCGCGCCGTCGCTCACCGTTTTCACTACTGTGCACCGCTTCCACGCACCGCCCCTCTACCATTGCACGCTGGGTCGTTCGCCGTCCCCTCTTCAATCGCTCGCTAGGTCTTCGCCTCTCGCAGGGTCACCAGTCACCGCGAGCTGGGTCTCTCGCTGATCGCCGCTCGCAGTCACTGGTTTGCCGGTCGCTGGTCGCTGGATTGCCGGCCGCCACTCACTGGTTCGCCACTTGCTCGTCGGGATTTGCTTCTGGTCGTGGCTTGAGAGTTGTTTGCCCTCGAGTTCAGTATCACGCGCTATCAAAGCAACACGTGAGTTAGTGTAAAAAACAATAATAATAATAATAATAATAATAATAAGAAAAATGAAAACAATATTAAAAAAAAAAGTAAAGAAAAGAAAAGAAAAAAAAATGCATGAGTTAGAAAAAATATTGAATCATCCAAAACAAAATCACGAGCCAATTGGTATCACAAATGTATTCATATTTTAAATATAATATAATTTTTATTTAAATATAAAAATTTTATGTTCAAATATAATACTTTTTAATAGTGTGATAAAAACAATTATTAATTCATTTGTTTTTTAAAAACAATTATTTATTAAGTTTTTAATTTTTTATTTATATCATACTCTTTCTCTCTTTAACTTTTTTTAATCTACTTTCACCCATCACATTAACATTTCAATTTTAAAATATAATTCAAATGCTTTTCATCCAAACACACATTTTATTCAAATACAAATTAAATATTTTTCATCCAAATACAAAATACATTCCTAAAATTATGTTCAAACGCAATGAGAATACAATACGTTAACCAAACGCCCTATCAATCTCCATAATTATCTAATCAAAAAATGTTTTTAATGCAACGATCACCCTCATATCATCAAATTATAATATTTATACATAGTTAATAAATATGCATATTGTTGAACGAGAAAAGCTTTCCTACATTCATGATAAGAAAAAACCATCCGTGAAGTTAAAAGATGAATATGAAAAATGGTATATCGAAAATCTGAAAGTGAAGAAATGACTACTAATGTCCACGAATCCAAAAATTATTAAGCGTTATTTACATTTACCAGTTACTCAAGAAATCTGGGGTACTTTTTCAAAGGCGGCCTTCTATAATGGAAGTTATGAGTTACTAGTTTTCATTTTAAATCAAAAGGCCTTCACTACTAAACAAAATCGTAAGTCTCTCTTTAAATACTATGGAAAGTTGACTAAAATTTTTTGAAAATTAGATCATCGTGATAAGGTAAGGTCTAGATGACGTTGCAACATATCATTAAATCTATTAAATGACTATGGGTGCACATATTTCTTACTAGATTGGATGGTTACTTTGAACAAGTTTGTGGAAAGATTCTACGCAAAGAATCAATTATTGATTTGGAAGAATGCTATATGTTGGTTCAATGAGAGACAATACGTTATGCAACTTTGGAAGGGGAATTTGACAATTCTGAAAGCTCAACCATGGTGGCTTGACAGCAATTAACTCAAAACTAATAGGCCCAATCCAAGACCAACCTTCCTAAGACCATCGCAAGTGCTAATAAGTCAACTCTCAAATGCACTCATTGCAATAAGACTAGTCATACCAAAAGTTGTTGCTTAACCTTATGAGATATCTGGAATGGTGGGATCATAATCATAATCATAATCAACGAAAGAACGAATCTAAGAAGACCTAAACTACATCCATTATCAAAATGAAGACAGAGGACGACGCTGCCAAAAAGCCTCAGCATTAATAGCTATTACAAATAATGATGGTAAGGTTTTAAATGTTTGTGCACCTGTTATGAATAGTACATAGATAATTGATTTTTGTGCAATAGATCAAATGACTTTTGATTCTAAATAGATATCACTTGTTCCATCTATACAAAAAATTGTTTTCATAGCTAATGGCAATACGACCCTAGTTTTGGAATAGGATCCTTAACCCTTATTGATACATTAAATTTGGATTTTATTTTAGTTGTTCTATCTTTAAATTATAATCTTTTGTCTGTTTCCTAAATCACTACAGCCTTATCTTATGTCGTAATTTTTTGACTTGAATTTTGTGTATTTAAGGACATCCAAACAAGAAAGACAATTGGTTATGGTATTAGGCAATGAAAGCTATATTATTTGGACTTGCTATCAAAGGATTCCAACAAGCTATGACAAGCCTTGATAATAGATGGGTCAAGAAGGAGAAGAAGAAATCTGAAATCTAATTGTGGCATCAACATTTGGAGCATGCTTCTTTTGGTTTTTTCAAAAAAGTTATTTCCTAGTTTGTTTACAAATTATGATATTTCTAGTTTTCGCTATGATGTTTAAGAATTGACAAAAAGCCATCATGTTTCATTTCTATTAATTTTGAATAACAATCCACTTCCTTTTATGGTTATACATTTTGATATTTAGGATCCATCTAAACTCCCAACTTTAAGTGGATCTCGTTAATTTGTTTCCTTCATTAATGATTATATCAAAATGATCTAATTATGCCTAATAAAGTCCAAAGTGAGTGACTTTGTTGTTTCAAAATGTTCATAAAATGATTGGAACTTAGTACAATGCACAAGTTTAGGTACTCTACAACGACAATGGTAGAGGATATTAAAGTTTCGATCTTTAACAATATTTGGAAGCACATGGATCCATTCATTGAACTACTTGTTCCATACACAACTATAGAATAGAGTCGTTGAACGCAAAAATCAACATTTGTTAGTGGTTGTTCAAGCTTCCTTAATAGCAACACACATGTCAATATCTTATTGGCGAAAAACAATTACCTCTATCGCATATTTAATCAATTAGGTTCCTTCTAGCTCAATGACTTTCATACACCTTTCCAAGCTCTCATTGACATTATTGTTACTCCAACCATCCCAAATCTGCCTTCCCATATTTTTGGTTGTATGGCATTTATATACCTCCATAAGCATTAGTGCAACAAGTTAACTTCTCGTGTATTGTGAGTGTTTGTTAGATATGCTATACACAAAAAAAGATATGATGTTGTCATCCTTCACCTCACCAAATACTTATTATAATCAATGTGGTGTTTTATGAAGATACAATGTATATTTCCATGGAGTCTCAACTTCGAGGAAAGTAGCATCAGGAAATTCAGACTCGTAATTATAATTATCACATCTCTGAGAAAGTTGAAAACATCTTTGAGGAAGGTGAAAACTTACAATCTGAACCAGTCAATTTAAAAATGGGTGAGTTAGATATAAGCAATATAACTACCATCGAACCAAGTGATGATGAGCGCCTAAAAGCTGGAGAAATGACAAAAAAAGAAATTGACAATGTACCTTCATACCAACTATCGTTTATTAAGGGCGTTTTTTATTTAGAGTCTGAACCATCTTGAAGACAGTTACCACATCGTCACACTAGATGTATTCGTAAACCCACATATGGACCTAAACTGTCTAGTAAGGTCAGATATCCCATGAGTGACTATATGTCTAACCATCATTTGCATGAATCAAGAAAGTCATTTGTAAATCAACTATCTATTATAGCTATTCTTAACAGTGTGTAGGAAGCCTTAGCTGATCCAAGATGAAGATAGTTATGAATGAGGAGATGAAATCACTATAGAAAAATGAGACGTAGGAACTTGTGGATGTCCATTAAGAGAGAAACCAATTAGATATCATTGGATTTATACTGTAAAGTACAAAACAGATGGTAGTATTGAATGTTTTAAAGTAAGACTAGTCACAAAGTGGTACACTCAAACTTATCGAATCCACTACACATACACATTTACACTCGTAGCTAAGATAAACACAATTCAAGTATTACCGTCATTAGCTATAAGCTTGGTTGGCCATTACAACAGTTTGATGTGAAGAACACCTTTCTGCATAATAAATTATCTGAAGAAGTTTACATGGATCTTCCACTAGGATTAGAAAAACTTGGTTAAAAGGTGTGCAAATTGAAGAAGTCATTATATGGATTGAAGCAATCCCTAAGAGTATGGTTTGGGAGGTTCACAAATTCAATGTGAGCTTTTAGCTACAGGTAAAGTAATTCAAATCATACTTTGTTCTCGTAGATGCAACATGGTAATATTATAGCACTAATCAGATATATGATTGATACGGTGGTTACAGGAAATTATCCTAAAAAAAGACAAGCTCTACATAATTACCTATCCAGAAAATTTGAAATGAAAGATCTAGATCCTTTGAAATACTTTCTTGGGATTTAAGTTTCTCAATTAAGTAAAGGAATCTTTCTATCTCAAAGAAAGTATGCCTGAGATCTTTTAGAGACTAGAATGTCAAGATGTCAACCTCATGATACACCAATAAATGTAGGTATTAAACTATATGTTGAAGCCAATCAAATAGGGCTGGCAATTCGTGTTATTGTGTCATGTTTTGCTTCTTAATTGACACTATTAACTAAACCCAAACCCAATCCATTTAATATTCGTGTCAAAATCTCAAATCCAAACCCAACCCATTTATTAATCATATTGACCCAAATTAACCTGTTTAAATTAAATATAAATAAAATAATGATAACAGGGTCAAGGACGACTAGT
The DNA here is from genome assembly GCA_035233585.1 of Antiaris toxicaria. Lineage (NCBI taxonomy): Eukaryota > Viridiplantae > Streptophyta > Magnoliopsida > Rosales > Moraceae > Antiaris > Antiaris toxicaria. Next base: position 29,813,050 of record CP141157.1, read on the forward strand.
CATGTTATCGTGAAGGTCGATGAAGTGAGGGAAGGGGAGGGTGATTAGGTGAAGTGAACAGAGCTGCAAAAGTAATGAAAGACTAAAAAAAATAAAGTAAAAGCTAGATTTTCTTTTCTATATTAAAAAATTTTAAAATATATATAATAAAAGATATATATTATATCTGAATTTTGAATTTTGAAAACTCAAAATTAAAAATAGTAAAACATTAAAATATATATAACAATATAAATATATTAAAGATTATAAATGGGTAATTTATGAGTCATATTCATGTCAACCTAAATATAATTAATTTGTTAAATGAGTTATTTCGTGTCAATTGTGGGTTGGCGGGTTCGATCGTTTATTTAATCCTATTTGATAGATTCAACTCTTTTTGACCCAAACCTATTTAAGAAAAACCCAAACCCTCTAACTTCATATAAGTTTCGTGTCGTGACCTAAATTGCCAGCCCTACAATCAAACACCTGTCGATAAATGAAGATATTAAAGACTTGTGGGGAGATTGATATACTTAAATCATATAAGGCTAGATATTGCTTATGCGTTTAGTGTTATGAGCCAATACATGCATAATACTAAAGAAAAGCATATGAATGCAGTCATATGTATTTTGAGGTATTTGAAGAGTGCCCCTTGTAGGAAAAATAGATTATTTATGTAGCAAAATTTGAAAAATTTTTCTTGGATCATACTAAATGATGTTGTTATATATAATAAATTATTCAACAATCTATATACCTTGAAAAGGATGTCAAAAATGCCAAAGAAGGTGATCTAGAAAGCTTCAACCAACTAACCTTCTTTACTATTCTTTAATTCTTGGATGATAGATTGTACAAACATTTGGTCTCTCAATCGGTGTTTGTGCATAGCTTTCTCCTTCCAATCATTTAAAATTCTTACAATTTATTATTACTATAATGGGAAAATAAAAATAAACTTACTCACTTTTCAGTTTATGATCAGAATAAAATAAGAGCCCCTAACATCCTATTTATAGTGAATGAACATGGTGGATTTCAAATTTAGACAAGACATTTGAAAAGAATTTTCTCTCTTATTTCACTCTTCATTGGTGTTTTTTCTTCCCTAGGAGAGCACCAAAAAAAGGCCCACATGAGGCGCAGGAGACTCAAAATTTGATTTAAATTTCAATCTTCATTTATCTTATAATTTTATTTGTATGGATAATATTTCATAAATCTAATTTAAATTTAAAATAAAATCATAACAATTTTATTTAAAATAAATAATTATATAATAATTATCCAAATAAAATCAAGAATGAGAAAATCTTTTTCCTTACCTTTTTCTAGTGAAAAACGCCTACTTTTAGCAGGCAAGGAAAATATTTTGTTTCAATTCAAATTTAAATAAGATAATTATCATATTTAATTTAAAATTTTTATTTAAATTAGATTATCTAAATATTTAAATTAACTATTCATAATTAACTTTTTCATATCTCTTAATTTATATAAATCTCATATTTATCACAAAAGATAAATATAATTAATTTAAATTTCAAATCTTATATTTCAAATAAATATTTATAAAAATTAAATATTTATCTAATTAATTAAATAAAACAAAAATTTCATTCTACTTTTAGTGAAAATATGCCTACACTTATAGGAAGATGGCGCGGATTTTTCTCTTCACCAAATCCAAGAATTAAAGTTATAATGAATACTCAATTTATTATCATGTATTAAGGAATTATATTGAGGCCCCATTTGGGGTATTAGTTTTGCCTTCTCCAAAACACTTTTTTTCAACACATCATCAATTTTTACTATTTACATCTTCAAAACGCTACAATAAACTCTAAATTTTAAAAGTCCATAATTTTGTATATACAAGTCCAAATGAGATGATTTTTTTTTAAATTATATAGAATTTCGAGATGAACAAAAGAAAAATCCATATTGATATTTATTTTCTAAAAAAATTTTAAAATTTTTTATTTTTTCACCTAAAACAGTTTTTTCCCCCAAACATATTTTCCAAAATAACTTTTTTCTAACCAAAAAAAAAAAAATCTTTAGGTTGTTACCCCAAATGGGCCCTGAGCTAGTAAAAGGATTAATTGGATATATATAATATGGGTTTCAATAATTTATGTAATCAATTATTCTATACCAAATAAATTAATTACATAATTATTAATTTTAAAATTACATTACTATAAATTTGAAATTGCACTCCTAATTATATACCATATTACATAAGCCAGTGTATAACCACAATGTAATGATCTTGTCATATATGCAATACTCTTATATGATATCCATGATCAGCTTAAGATTAAAATTCATTTAACCTTTTGATCACGCTATCTAAAAAATCTATTATACATCTAATACAAAAATGATTATTCACTGCATATGAATAATAAACCATTTGCTAAGTAAATGATCTAAGGTTTTGTCCATTTTCACATCATATATAATGCCAATAAAAGGATAACCTTCACTCTTAATTAAAGTTATTATTCTATATCCATAAGCAAAACTTACATCGTATACAAATTATGTATCCAATGAACCAGTCATATAGCTTACTACTACAAGATGTTTTAGCCTTTCGAATATCAAAGTACACAAGTCATATACATGAAGTCATTTACTTATTCAAGATTTAGGTTATTGTATAATGAATATTAAAATTGAATTAACCTATTCAAGTAAATTGCATAAATTAATTAGACTTTAGTCCAAGTTCAATATATCACCACTACTAGGCAATATATCTATATCTCTAATTAGGAGTCAAACTTGCTCATGACAGTCAAGACAAACCATCTCTCTAATTAGATTCAGATAACATAATAGTCTTAATATGAATTAGATGCTTACTCTAACCTTATAAACTACGGACTATAGGTTTAGACTATTTACTTTAAAATATTGTCTTCTTGTATATAAAATCCATTATATGTAACACTCTATCAGTTTAAACATCAAGTAGTCAATAAGTCAAATTTGTTTACATTTACTTTTAACGTGTAAATAAGGATATGGATAGTATAAAAATAATATAATGAAAAATCTCAGTTATATTATTACTCGGTTCAAAATAAATGAAAGAAATCATAAATGTCTTTTTTTCTTAAAGAATTCCCAATAATCTCTCAATTGCCCTAAGCTAGTAAATATACCATGTCTCGCATCCTCATCCTCTCTACGTTCCTTTTAATTTTCGAGCCACTAAAATCTTAGTAAATGGATCAATAATGTTGTCTTCGTATGCGATCTTACATACGTATACTAGTCCATTCTTCTTATATTCTCTAACTATATGGTATTTCTAATCTATGTGTTTGGTCCGTTTATAGTGTCTTGATTCCTTTGTATTGACAATAGCGTGTTGTTATTACAATAAACTGTAATAGCCTTGTCAACACAAGGAATGACTTCAAGGTCTTCAAAGTACTTATAGAGCCAAACAACTTTTTTAGAAACCTCAACCGTAGTCATATATTCTGCTTCCATCATAGATTCAGTAGTATAACCTTGTTTCACACTTCTCCATATAATGGCACCTCCTTTAAATATGAAAACAGATCCTAAAGTCGATTTTTCGAATCCCTATAAGTTTATAAGTCTGAATCTGTATTGTTGGTGTTAGATTCCCTTCAAAATATACTAGTATATAGTTTCTCGTTTTCTTATGATACTTTAGTATATATTTCATGGCTTGCCAATACTTGGTACTGGAGTTCAACTAATATTAACTCATTATACCCACTGTAAGCATAATGTAGATGAGACTACCTACAGTAAATGCATGAGGGACACTTTACTCATACGCCATCTTTCTTCTAATGTCTTGGGACAGTCATCCAATTAAAGAATCAAACCAGCAATAAAAGGTTGAAAACCTTTCTTTACCTCTTGCATTGCAAACATTTCAGTTATCTTATCTATGTATGAAGCTTAGGACAAAGCTATTATTTTATTCTTTCAATCTCTAAAGAGATGAATACCTAGAACATAATTAGCTTTTACTAGATCATGCATGTCAAACTATTGAGATAATCAAAGTTTGATTGATGATAAGTTCCTTACATCGTTCCTAATGAATAGTATATCAGTAACATAGAGAACCAGAATGATCACTTTGTCATCCTTTATATGCTTATAAATACAAGGTTTATCAATGTTCTGCTTAAAACTGACGGTCTTGATTACTTAATCAAATCTTTGGTTTCATGAGCAAGATGCTTACTTTAGTCCATATATGGATCTAAACAACTTGTAAACTTTCTTGTCTTGGTCTTTTCTACAAACCCATTGTGTTGTGTGATACAGATACTTTAATTAAAATGGCTATTCAAGAATGCTGTCTTGACATCCATTTGCTAGATCTCATAATCAAGAGCTATATCGATGGATAGAAGAATGCGAGTAGACTTCAATATCACAATGGGGGAAAAGGTTTCGTTGTAATTGATGTCAGCCTTTTGGGTTTATCCCTTTATCACAAGTTTAGCCTTAAAAGTTTCAATTTTCCCTTCAACATTTCTTTTTCTCTTATAAACCCACTTGCACCTAATAGGCTTAATTCTTTCAGGTGGGTCTATAAGTTCCCATACGGAGTTGGATTTTATAAAATCTATTTCTATGTTTATGACCTATTTCTAGAGTTTAGCATCAATATCATTCACAGCCTCAGTGTACGTTACAGGGTCATCACTGTTGTGGATTTTTGTAAGTACACGAATCGAACAAGTAATAAAATGATGAGTAAAGTATTATTCCTATAAGTGTAGTATTATTAAATGCTGAAATTAGTCAATTTTAATTTTATATGAGTAACCAAAAATATGTTACAAATGAAAAATAAAATAAATAAATAATTACAAAAATAAATGAACATAAATAAATAATCAAATATATAAATATTAGGGATTATGGTTTCATCATAATTAATCAGATTTAATTTTATTTAAATATATTTTTATGATTTTATATTCATATTTATTGATGATCAACTACTTTTTTTACTTTATGTGCTGTTTCTATAGTTATATATAAATTCTATATTTTGATAATTAAATTTATATAAATGATTAGTAAATTAAAATTCACGATGAACAGTACTATATATATGAATATTACCATATCTATGAATAGTATTATATATATATGAATAATACTATTTATGAAAATAGTAAAATTACGAATCTGAATTCAATTATAAAAAATATATATATTAAGAAATCTATGGTAGTTAATACTATGGTAACACAAAAACAGATAGATATATCTCTATTCTATCATAGATTTTATGGTATTTATTTGAGATTCATATCACAAAAATCTCATTTTGATTTCATTTTAATCCTCAAATCATTCAAAAGTTGGCTGAAAATTTGAGAGTATTAAATTTGAGAATAAATACTTCAACAAATATAATAATTATAACAACATACTTAAAATTAATTAAACATCATAATCAGTCTATATTATAACTCTCGACAAAATTTTTTTTTTAATTCATAATGAAAGATAAAATAATACAACAAAACAAATTAAACATAACGATAAAATAAATAAAAAAAAGAGTATAGAATGAATACTTGATATTTGCACTAGTAGAATCTCAAAAAACTCTTCCTTTTAAAACAAAACTAAACAAAAGAAAAGAATTTTTTTTTTTTTAGGCTTCATAGGGAGCTTTACTTTTTTTTTTTTTTCTACACTTTAACTCTAACTCTCTCTATCCCTATCTCTTCTCTATCTTTGTTGTGTCCTCAACCCTCTCTTAAAATGCCTTTTTTATAAGAATAATTTTGTAATATTCCACTTAATCTCAACTTAAAATTTTCAAACTTTGCTATAATAGCCGATACATACATAACACAAAATTTTCAAACTTTTTATAGTAGTCAGTGCATACACAACACAAAATTTTTAAATTTGCTACAATAGTTAGTGCATAGTTTTTAAACTTTACTATAGTATGCGATGCACAGTTTTCAAACTTTACTCCATTAAGTACAGTGCTAGGGCACGTGATTAAAAAGGGTCCATTAAAATAAGGTACATGATAAGTTTGATTTTAATTTGTTAAAATCAGGAGAATGTCACATATTACGTTCTTATTGGTTTCTTTCTACCCTCTATCACGTGACACATTATTATTGGACTAAAAATATGAGCTCAAGTGGTCTTAGGTGTACTGCCTCTTTATTGATCCAGTCTTAGAAATTATCATAACTTCATATGAGTTCTGATTTGAGTGATTCTTTTTTTTAAATACACGTATCAATGAAAAGATCAAACAAAATTAGTCAAGCTTATAGTTTTTTCACATAAATAGTAATGTTTGGTGGGATTCACTTTTAACACATGAATTTTTTACTACAATTTAATACTTCAGAAAAATAAAGTGCTAAAATTAGATATTTCTAAAATAAAATGCTATAAGTAAACTCATTGAAAAATATTGAATTTTTAAGCTTATTTAATATACTATTACTAAATGAAACAAATAGGATAAAATAAAACAAAATTAATTAAAATTCTCATTAAATTTATAAAAAAATCTAAATTAACATAAATAAAACAAAATAAGTCAAAACAAATTAAAAATAAATAAAATTCTCAAGAATAAGTCAATTTTATGCATAAATAAAATGACAAAATAACTCTATATTGTAGAATTATCAATCATCATGCTCATGAGCTTCAGCTTGGTAAACCTCAGCGTCATATATAAAGAAACTTAATGTTCTAAAAACCCTCCCACCATGTCAAAGCTCTCCAATCTGTTGATCGTCTAAAGGTCTTTTATTAGAACTTGGATTATGGTCCAAGACTGAAACCTGTAGAGTAATTTTATCACCTACTAACTTCTCGAGCACTACTTTACTTCGAAACTTAAAATCATTCATGTAATTTATCTCAAAAAAAAAGTCACATGGTTTCAAATAATAACCTTTTGTTCCTTCAGGTTATAAAACAAACTTTCTTTAGTTCCCTTAAAATACCCTATAAATATGCATAATTCCAAATGCATTTCAAATTTCTTCGTATCCCTGTCTAATACGTGTGCCAGGTGGTCTCATATTCTCGTATGAATAAGGGCGGGCTTTTTGCCATGTAACAATTCATATGTGGTCTTAAAAGTTGATTTAGTTGGAACTTGGTTTAGAATATTGTATAACATTTATAGTGCATATCCCCAAAAAGATAATGGTAGTGTTGAGTGAGTTAGCATGGATCGTACTATATCCAACAAGATTTTATTTCTTTTCTCAACTACCTTATTTTGTTATAAAGTCCCTAGTGCAGTCAATTGGGATAAAATCTCATTCTCTACAAGATATCCTAGAAATTCATCAGGGAGGTATTCACCATCTCGATCGAGGTATTTAATGGCCTAGATTAGATCAAAGTTTCTTTGGTCCAAGTCCAATATATCACCACCACTAGATAATATATTTATGTCTTGACTTAGTAATTGGCTCGCTTCTGATGGTCAAGACAAACCATTTCTCCAATTGGATTTAAATAACCTAATAATCTTAATATAAGTTAGATGTTTGCTCTAAACTCATAAACTACGAACTATAAATTTAGGCTACATATTTTAAAACATTATCTTCTCATATATAAAACCTATTATATATAATATTCTAACAGTTTAAATATTAAGTAGTCAATGAGTCATATTTGCTTACATTTAGTTTAACATCTAAATAAAGTAATGACAGTATAACAAAGATGTAATAAAATCTCAAATATATTATTAATTAATTCAAAATAAATGAAATGTATCCTAAATATCTTTCTTTTTTAGGGCATTCTTAACATCCCTAGATAGGGAATTTTATTCACTAAGAATTCAGATCATCTGAGCATAGAAGTTTATGCCAATGTTGATTAGATTGGCGTAGCAAATGACAAATGATCTTCCTCAGGTTACTTTACCTTGGCAACCTTGTGATATGGAGAAGTAAGAAACAAAATGTTACGGCATGCTCAAGCACTGAAGCTAAATGTACAAGTATGATTCTCGAATTTTGCGAAGCACTTTGGTTAAGACTTCTTTTACAGAATTTGCAAAAGAAATGCCTTTTAATTACTTGTTTACAACAAACTCAATATGATGGTAAAAAATAAAAGAGATTATGACATCAAACATGAGAGAATTGATACATATGCGCTTTATGCATGCCAAGTCCATCATAATCTAAGTAGTTTCAATCTTTTAATGGATTTGATACAATCATGTTTGGCAATATTGTAATAAAAAATTTGGCATTGTTAAGATGAAATATAATGAATTGGACACACAAAAATAGACCATTAACACATTCTTAATTTTTGAAAAGCAATATGATAGTTTCTTTTTCCCTCGAGGAGTATTTGGGGGAAGAAGCCAAGATTCATCAACCCACATAGAAAATAATTGTCGGTGGTAATGAATATGGACAAAAATATCTTATAAGGCATGAAGGCTAAGAATTGTTAGATCTGTACTCAACCTCACTAGATGCTCCCACCCAATCTCATCTATCTGCATAAACATGTTCAAGTGAAGATCATCATCAACAAACTAATACTAGAAAGCATGATCTCAGATCTGTTATAAATGATTCAAGAAAAGAAACAAAAAAGGTTCCTAAGGAATTTAAGTGAAGTAATTAGTGAGTGTGCTTTATATATTTTAAACTTAGAATATTAGGGCTAGTAATTTGGGTCACGACACAACAACACGACATAAAACCCTCACGAAGTTAGAGCGTATGAGTTTTCCTTAAATGGATTTGGGTCAAAATGAACCCACCAAACACGATTAAATAAAAGGTTGAACCCGCACGAATCTGTCAACTCACAAGGATAAAACGAACACAACCCATAAATTACCCATTTATAATTTTTAATATATATTATATAAAGTTTTAATGTTTAAAAATTTAAAATTCAAAATTTAAATTTAATTTATATATTTTAGTTTTTATATGTATATTTTTAAAACTTTTTACGAAACCCTAATGTCATTTTCTTGCCTTGCACTTGTAGATTGTCGATTCTCTACCTCTCTCCTTTGAGTCCTGTCTGGCCGTCCTTCTTCTTAGCTCATTGCCGCCACATCGCCCTTCCTCTCCCCTCCCATCATGCTTATAAACTCACCCCATCCTCGTCGCATTACCATTCCCCCTCCTTTGCATTCACCGCGTCGACCTCCCCTCCCCTCACTCTAATGTTGTCGCCATCACCCGGCCCCTCCCTTCCCCTCACTGTTGTCATCGGCCTTCCCTCATCTTATGGCTCCCTTTTGTTCACTGCATCGACCTCCCCTCCCCTCACCCTAACACTGTTACCATCACCCTGCTCCTCCCCTCTCCTCACCATTGCCATCGCCCTCCCCTCATCTTGTGGCTTGAAGAAATTAGGTATTCTATCTATTTTTCATTTTTACGAAACCCTAGTGTCAATCTTTTTTTGCTTGCCTTGCATTTCATTTTAAAATTTGCATTTCATTTTCTTGCCTTGTAGATTGTCGACTATCTGCCTCCCTCCCTTGAGTCCCGTCCGGTAGTCCTTTTGTCTCAGCCCATCGCCACCACATTGTCCTCCTTTTCCCCTCCCCTTACACTCATAGACTCAACCCCTCATTGTTGCATTCCCTCTCCCTTTTGTTCATTATGTCGACATCTCTTCCCCTCACCTTAATGTCGTTGCCATCACCCGCCCCTCCCCTCCCCTCACTATTGCCATCATTCTCCCCTCATCTCGCTACTCCGTTTCATTCACCACGTCGACCTCTCCTCCCCTCACCCTAACGCTGTCAGCATCACCTTACACCTCCCCTGTCCTTACCATTGCCATCGCCCTCCCCTGGTCTCGCAGCTCGAAGAAATTAAGTATTTTTCTCTATTTTCCATTTTTACAAAACCCTAGTGTTACAAAACCATTGCAAATCTGTGATATATGCAAATAAACGCAAGTATACGTATCGCATCCAAGTAATATATGATGAGAAAGAGTGTCGTACCCACGAGGAAAGTGCTTTTGTATTCAAATGTAATTGTTTTTACAAGAAAATCTACTTAACTAGACAAGTAACTAAATGAATTTCAATTATGGAGAAAGAATAAAATGGTAAACAGAATTTAACAAGAATTAAAATGAAATTTCCAGGTATAAAATTCGGGGTTTATATCTGCACAAACAATTGGAAAAAAAAATAAGTTGCAAGTCACTTTCCTTTCACAGTTCTGAAATCGTGCTACAGCTTTGCTATAGCATCATTCTTTCTAGTCAGGATGTTAAAACATTCGTTTAGCTCTCAAATTCTAAGTATGCATATTCCTATGTAGATTCAGATTTGAGAAAATCGATTAAGAACATTATCCTTAAAGACCATGTGCTGGATGACTATACCTAGCTTACCCACAGATTTGATTAATTTTTACTCTAAAAACTAACCAAACACATGTTATTCAATCTCAGTCAATTCATTAAACGTTTTCCAACATTCACGAATCAGTTGCTAATATCAGATTCCCTTCCAAGATCTAATACCAGATCAAATAGAATAAGCACAGATTGAACAATAAAAAGAATTATACTAAGCAAAACTGTACAGATCTCAAATTCTGTTCAAGTACTCATGACTCACAACTCAGTTAAATTAAGCTTCCATGAGTTCAGCAAAAAGCATAAAACGACTTTGATTTAACATCAAAATACTGTTATGCAAAAAGAAAGACTGAAATCAATACAAAGCAGTATTAAGCAGTAATGATCTCCCCTTTTCCAAGGTTCGAATCAAGCTGGTATAGCTCCAGTGCCTTATGCGGTCTGTGAAAAATGAACCCAGATGAATTCCTTCTCGAGATGTTGAAATTCTCACGACCCGGCAGAAGTTGCTCTCAATTCTACTTTATATTTCTTTTCTGATTTTCCTTTTTGCTCTGTTTTTTCCCTCTTCCGATTCTGTTATTTTTCCTCTTTCTTTTTCTGTTATCTTTTTCCCGTATATCCCCCTTGTCCTCTTCCTTTCAGCTCAGCTTTTATAGTACAAAAAGGGAACATTTTAAACCCTACTTGTGACATGTGGATGATCCTCTGGCTGACCGTGTGCATTGTGGTAATGCTGGGCAATGATGCTGACACTTGGAGGATTGATTGACATCATCAAATTTAGTCAGCGTGGATTAAAATGTGTGCACATTCAGCAGACCACGTCAGCCAACGCCTGCTTCAGCTTTGCTGTGGCAATGCTACGGCAACGTCCAATTTTCAGCATTCTTCACGCTGCAAAGTCTTGCCATTCACCAAAAACAAAAACCAACCTCCAAAAACATATCACATGTTAAAAGACTTCAAAATGTTCTAACAATAATCGATTCCCATGTGCTGCTAAGAGTGAACTTTTATCAATGGCCACTAAAGTCAAAAATTGATAATTCTCATTTATAGTGCCAAAAACTATGACTTTTGTGACTTTAACTTCCTAAAATGGGCTATCTAAGCATGAAAATGTAACTCCATAACTCGAGAAATTCGAGTTATCACACCCCCAAACTTAAAAGTGCTGCTCGTCCTCGAGCAGTGGCAAAATTCACACAAGACAAAACGATTTATTAAGCAGATAGCAATGATTACATGTCAATCCAATCCTCACTGATCATCCTGAGCATTGTATGAAGAATTACTGCTCATATCACAGATTACTCTCAAAACACTTCCTTTCTAAACACGCGGAGGGGGGTTCAGAACTCATTTTAGGTACCCTTAGCTTTTAAGTTATGAACTTGGCCAGCTTAAGGACTTTTCAAGTTGATCCCACGAACTCCTATAACTCTATACAAAGGAGCCCTGCCTTCAGTAACAATAGGAAATTTTCTTATTTATTTATTCATTTTATTTTATTTTATTTTATTTTTTTTTACACTAAGTTGTCTTTTTCTGCTTTTTTACGCGAATGTCAACATGGGGCTCATGAAGACATCCGGTTACTCAACAGAAAACACGAACCAAAGTGGGCTTTTACATTCATATTTTAAATTGCTGTTTTACGTGACTGTCAACATGGGACTCATGAAGACATCCGGTTACTAGGCAAATTTAAAACAGCGGAATGCTCTCTTTTTATTTTATTTTGTTTGTTTGTTTGTTTTTTGTTTTTTTTTTTTAACAATGCCACAGCTATGCTGTAGCATTGCTGTTGCAACCGGACACTCATGTTCTGACCACTGTTTGACGCGAATGTCAACATGGGGCTCATGAAGACACTCGGTTACTAAGTGGTCTAAACAGTGGAGTATCCTTCTTCACTTGAGGACTTTTCTAAAATTCAATTCACCATTGTTGCTGGGGGTTTACAGGCTCCTAAACATAGCATTATTAAGGGATCCACAAGATCAACCTTAAATTCCTCAAACTGGCAGCAAGACTTTTCCACTTAGGTTATTCAGGAGAACTTCCAAAACAACTCTCTTTGTGACCAAACTTTTGAATCAACTTCCAAGAGTAATCAATGACATAATAAGATCATACTTCAACAATGCTAGAGACTTAATTGGAATTGACATTTAATTACCACTGATCTGCTTTTTGCCTTAATGCACACGACTTCTTCTTTTCTTTTCTTTTTTTTTTATATCATAACTAGGACACTCACTAACAAAATAAAAATAAAAAAAAATAAAAATAAAAATAAAATAAAAATAAAATCAGACAAAAATTAACAAAACAAACATTTACTAGCTAAGAAAAGTGGTGAAATGGGAAGTGGGCATACTGATGGGTCAGACGTGGTCTAACCCCAGCCTAGTTGCTGTCTCCACTTGGTCCTTCATCTTGGCTGCGGTATAGGTGCTCGGGAAATGCAGGAATGAGCAGAATTTCTTGCTGTTCATGCGCAGATTTTTCTGCAAAGCTTGATCTCTTGCATGCATGTAGCGCCACATCTCCTTCTGATCTCTCTTCATTTCCTGCAAGTTCTCCATGATATCGTATTGAACACATTCCACCTGGCTTACCCTCAATTCCAATTGGGCAAGTGAAAAGCTTGCGGTGGGACTTGGTTCAGATGAAGGAGCTTCTTCTTCTTCTTGCCCTTGCTCGACTCCTTCACTGCCTTGATCCTGCATTAGCCTGTTAATTGTTCTTAAGAGAATTGGCCCCTTGTTAGGAATCCAGTCATCAAACTCTTGAATCTGCACATTAGCACTTTTACAAAGCCGAGTTATCAAACAAGGAAAAATCAATGCACTTCTATCTCTTTGGGTGCAAGCTAAAATTTCTTCCCTAATTATACTGCCCACATCAATTTTTCTCCCCATTATAATTGAATGCAGAAGAGCCATTCTCTCCCAACTTACTGTTTGCCTATGGGTAGTTGGTTTGAGGGAAAACTTAATGAAATGATACCACACCTTAGCTTTAGGATTTAACCTGCAATGAAGAACTGTTAGAGATCCCTGTGGTGATCTTGTCCATTCAGTTCCAACTGTTGTTAAGTCGGCCAGCACAGTGTCCAAAGCTTCTCTATCTGCATCTGCTAAGAACTCAGAATGCTCGTCTTCAGATCCTGATAATCCCAAGAACCCATTGATTGCATCCCTTGTAATATCCACCGGTTTCCCTCTAACATGGACTATGTTCGGAAATTTTCCTGTCAAGCTCGCATAGAACTCACCCACTAAAGGCATGATAGCCTCATTCGCATGTTCACAAAAGAATTTCCACTTATGGACCTTTATCACAGAACTCACAAACTCAGGCATTTCTGCTGTTTTCAAATGGAAACCTTTTTCTAGACATAACGATCTCTGTGCAAAGCTCTTATTAATTCTTTTCTCTATTTCCTCATTTTCGAATCTCTTAAACTCTTTTTCTTTCTCAACAACTTTCTTTTCCTTTCTTGCCATACTCTTCACCGGCATTTTTTTTTTATAATGCAGTAATGCACAATCAACTATTCCCCGATGTTACACTTCAATGTTCAACCCCCAAACTTAAATCTCACTAACTTCCTAATTTATGCTTTCAAAAGGACTTGTGAGACTAGGTAAGAAAGCACCTTACCTATAACAATGGATGACCCGCGGCCAAGGATTTGGTTTTCTTCTCTTTCGCGACGATCTTCCGCTATTGATGTTCGGTGGAGAGTGACTTACAACGGCTGACGACGGCGTGAAAAGGTTCGGTACACGCTCAAACTTGTGCGGGAGAACTTCGGCAAATGACTCCAAGTCGCTCGGTTTCCTTCGAAGCCCCTCTTTGTGTCGGCCTTGTTGGAGAAAATGCCGCCAAAAGGTTGGTTGTTGGGTGAACACAACTTGTTGGTTTTGATGTTGGAAAATGGGGAAGATGAGAATGATTACAAATATGAGAAAGGAGGAGTGTGGAGGTGTGATTTTTAGAGAGAGAAACGGCGAATTTCTAGAGAGAGAACCGGCGGCTTTTATGCATGCATGGAAACTAGCCGAAAATGGATGGAAAAGAAACTGAAATGTGATGAGGAATGGTGTGGCTCACTCGGTTTTGACGGCAAGGATGAAAATGGTGGAGATTTCGGCGGCGTTCGGTGTTTGGCGTGGAGTGGCGTTCGGCGTTTTGGTGGGGGCGGCAGATAAAGAAAAGTGAAAGGGGAAAAGAAAATAATAAAGGGGCCCTTATGTAGGGTTTTCGAGGGCCCCCCTTTTTTTTCTCTCTTTTTGTTTTTTTTGTTTTTAATGAAACTGTGCGTTTTGTATCTCCTCATATTACCCAGACTTATGTTTCACGACACCTTCACTGCAATAATAATGCCACAGCTTTGCTATAGCATTGTTATTGCAGTGTTTCTGAATCACCAAACATGCACTCTGTCTCTGTTTCATCTTCAGTGGCCCAGTACCCATATACTTGTTCTTCAAATCACCTGCAACAAACACATTTTATGAAGAGTCTGAATCACAGTAAAACAAAGAAACTAAAGAGATATGCACTAAATAAAGCAAGACAACTAACTAACTAAAAGTAAAATAAAATTGACTAATGCAAGGGTTGCCTCCCTTGAGCGCTTGTTTTTCGGTCGACGGCCCGACCATCCCTTATGCTCATGGGTCTTGGAGAATGATTGAAGTCTTCTCCCTGTCCACATTCCCTCTGAAATAATGTTTGAGACGTTGCCCATTCACTGTGAATTGTCTTCCAGAATTTTCTTCCCTTACTTCTACAGCTCCATGTGGAAATACTGTAACAACCTTGAATGGCCCACTCCAGCGTGATTTGAGTTTCCCAGGAAATAGCTTGAGTCTTGAGTTAAAAAGGAGGACCTGCTGCCCTTCCTCAAACTCACGGGGTAGGATTTTACTATCATGCCACCGCTTGGTTTTCTCCTTAAACAATTTGGCGTTCTCATAAGCTTGTAATCTGAACTCGTCAAGCTCATTTAGCTGTAACATTCTCTTTTCTCCAGCCAACTTCAAGTCCAAATTAATCTTAGTAATAGCCCAGTATGCTCTGTGTTCAAGTTCTACTGGCAAGTGGCATGCCTTGCCAAAAACAAGTCTGTATGGTGAGGATCCAAGGGGCGTTTTGTAGGCTGTTCTCAGCGCCCAAAGTGCATCGGTTAGGCGCTGTGACCAATCCTTACGTGATGGCCCTACCACCTTCTCCAGTATCCTCTTTATTTCTCTATTTGATACTTCCACCTGCCCGTTTGTCTGAGGATGATAGGTAGTTGCCACCTTGTGCTTGACTCCATATTTCATCACCACACTATCGAACTGTTTACTCACAAAATGCGTGCCATTGTAGCTAATGATTGCCCGAGGTGTGCCGAATCTAGTGAAGATGTTTCTCTTGAGGAACTTCACCACTGCTTTTGAGTCATTAGTAGGCAATGCCTCAGCTTCCACCCACTTGGATACGTAATCCACTGCTACTAGAATATATGTATTCCCATAATATGGCACGAACGGTCCCATGAAATCAATTCCCCAAACATCAAAAACCTCAACTTCAAGAATGTTGTTCAAGGGCATTTCATGCCTTTTTGTGATGTTTCCGACCTTTTGACACCTCTCACACTTCATGGCGTAAATGTTGGCATCCTTGAATAATGTGGGCCAGAACAAACCTGATTGCAGGACTTTTGCGGCTGTCCGAGTGCCTCTATAATGACCTCCATATGATGAAGAATGGCAGTGATAGAGAACATCCTCCATTTCCTCTTCAGGAATGCATCTCCTCAACACTTGATCAGTGCATTGCTTGAATAGATATGGTTCATCCCAAAAATAAGAACGAATATCATGCATAAACTTCTTCAATTGCTGCCTAGATAAATCTGGAGGTAACAGACCACTTACCAAATAATTGACAAAATCAGCGTACCATGGTACAGTCGACTGGGTAACTGTAAATAACTGTTCGTCAGGGAATGTTTCTCTAATGAGCTGGTTTTCTTGCCCTTCAATTCCATTGTCCAGTCTTGAAAGGTGATCAGCTACTTGGTTTTCAGCTCCCCTTCGGTCCTTGATCTCTAAATCAAATTCTTGGAGTAGAAGAACCCACCGAATCAACCTAGGTTTTGCATCTTTCTTCTGGATGAGGTATTTAATTGATGCATGATCAGTGTATACAACTACCTTTGCACCCACGAGATAAGCTCTAAATTTTTCAAAAGCATATATAACTGACAACAATTCTTTCTCAGTCACCGTATAATTCAACTGAGCTCCTGTGAGTGTCCTGCTCGCATAGTAGATTGAATGAAACACTTTGCTCCTGCGTTGGCCCAACACAGCTCCTACAGCCATATCACTTGCATCACACATCACCTCAAAGGGTAATGACCATTCAGGTGCTACTACAATTGGCGCTGAAATCAGTTTCTTTTTTAACTCTTCGAATGCATGAAGGCACTGCTCATCGAACATGAACACCGAATCTTTCTCCAGTAAGCTGCATAACGGCTTGGAGATTTTTGAGAAGTCTCTGATGAATCTTCTGTAGAACCCAGCATGCCCCAAAAAACTTCGGATTCCCTTAACTGTGGTAGGAGGAGGCATCTTTTCTATTGCCTCAATCTTTGCTTTATCCACTTCAATCCCAGCTTTAGAAACCTTGTGCCCTAAGACAATTCCTTCCTTCACCATGAAATGGCACTTCTCCCAATTGAGCACCAAATTAGTTTCTTCACATCTATGGAGAACCTTGGCCAAGTTGCTCAAGCACAAATCAAAAGAATTCCCAAAGACTGAAAAATCGTCCATGAATATCTCAAGGAAGTCCTCAACCATGTCAGAAAAAATGGCCATCATACACTGCTGGAAAGTGGCTGGTGCATTGCATAATCCGAAGGGCATCCTCCTGAACGCGAATGTGCCATACGGACAGGTAAAGGTGGTTTTAGCTTGATCCCCTGGAGCAATAGCAATCTGATTGTATCCTGAATACCCATCAAGAAAGCAATAGTATTCCTTGCCTGCCAATCTGTCTAACATTTGATCGATAAACGGCAAAGGAAAGTGATCCTTCCTAGTAGCTTTGTTGAGCTTTCGGTAGTCCATACATACTCTCCATCCTGTAACAGTTCGAGTGGGAATCAATTCATCATTCTGATTGGTTACTACCGTCATTCCTCCTTTCTTTGGTACGCATTGCACTGGACTCACCCATGAACTGTCTGAAATAGGATATACGATCCCAGCATCCAACCACTTAATGACTTCCTTCTTTACCACCTCCTTCATAATTGGATTGAGTCTTCGTTGCTACTCAATGGACCCTCTGTAGTCGTCTTCCAACAGGATTTTGTGCATACATAATGAGGGACTGATTCCCTTGATGTCAGCAATGGTCCATCCAATGGCTTTCTTAAATCTTTTTAAAACCTGAAGCAGTTGGTCCTCTTGCTCCTCAGTTAGTGAAGCAGAAACAATGACTGGTAACGTTTCTTTATCTCCCAAATATGCATATCTGAGATGATTTGGCAAAGGCTTCAACTCTAGAGTGGGCGGCTCTTCAGTGGATGGTTTGGGCAGCTTTGTTTCTCGATCTGCTAATCCCAGCGTCTCATACTGTCTTCCCCTTACATTGTTCCTTGCTTGAATTTCCACATTATTCAACTCTTCTTGTCTTGGAAATGGCTCAAGATGATCTTCCAAATCTGTCTCAAGGTGGTTCTTCTCTAGCTCTTCGATTACAGCCGACTCAAGGACCTGGATAGTTGAACATTCTTCAAATTCTTCAGGAAACCTCATTGCCTTCAAAACATTAAAAGTGACTTGTTCATCATTCATCCTCATAGTCAATTCACCCTTTTGCACATCTATTAGAGCTCGTCCTGTGGCCAAAAATGGACGCCCAAGAATGATGGGAATCTCACGATCTGCTTCAAAATCAAGGATGATAAAATCTGCTGGAAAGATGAATTTATCGACTTTAACAAGAACATCCTCAATCTTCCCTTCAGGATGAGTCAACGATCTATCTGCTAACTGTAGGGTGACTGTAGTTGGCCTTGCTTTACCCACACCCAACTTTCTGAACACCGACATTGGCATCAAATTAATGCTTGCTCTAAGGTCGCAAAGAGCCTTGCCAAAATAGTTGTTGCCAATTGTGTATGGAATTATGAAACTGCCTGGATCCTTCAACTTTGGTGGCAGTCTTTTCTGGAAGAAGGCACTACTTTCTTCAGTGAGAGCAACTGTCTCAAACTCCCCCAATCTTCTCTTCTTAGCTAAGATGTCCTTCATAAACTTTGCATAACTGGGCATTTGTTCTAGAGCTTCCACAAGTGGTATGTTGATGTGAAGTTGCTTCAAAACATCTAGAAACTTCTTAAATTGCTGGTCCTGCTGTTGCTTGTGGAATCGTTGAGGAAAAGGTGGTGGCGGTTTTCTCATTTCTTGCTGCACGATTCCTTGCTGTGGCATTGCTGTAGCAACGTTCTGATCGGCCTGAACCTGGGTTGGGAGTGTTTCAGCGACTTCTTCTTGTGGCTTATCCTTTTGGATTAAAGTGAGCTCCCCTGTTTTAGCTGTCCCAGTGTTGGGTTCTTCCAGTTTCTTTCCACTCCTCAAAACGATGGCTTTGCATTGTTCCTTGCCTTCTCTTTTTGGGTTTTCGGTATCGCTTGGCGATGTCCCTTGTGGTCTACTGCTAAGAGCACTTGCTAACTGTCCCATTTGATTCTCCAAGCTCCTCAATGAGGTTGTGTGACTCTGCAACAATGCTGAATGGTCCTGAATACGGGTATCTGTCTTCGCCATGTGTTCCCTCAACAAACTCTCAATTGTTGATAGAGTTGTCTGTGGTGGTTCTTGAACTTGCTGCCTCATGGGTTGCTGAAATCCAGGAGGGAATTGAGGTCTGTTTGGCATCGGAACTGATGATGTGCTTACACCTTGACCATAATAATTTGAAGTCGAGCCTGCATGCTGCTTGTGTCCCTGATTGTAATTATTGGGATAAGAGTTGTTATAACGCTGATAATTCCCAACAAAACAAGCTGATTCGGGGTTAGACGGGCATTGTTCAAAAACATGTCCTTCTCCACAATATACACATGAGACAGCTGCCAGTTGTGGCAGTTTTCCTCCTTGTGCCGTACTCATAGACTTCACCATGTTTGTGAGTGTGGACAGTTGGGCTGAAAGAGTTGTAATCAAGTCTACTTCATATACACCACCTCCCCTTCTTGCGGCATTGGCTCTGTCAGTAGGCCATTGGTAATTTTTCTGCGCCATCCTCTCTAGAATTTCATAAGCTTCATTGTATGATTTGGTAAGAATTGCTCCATTAGCTGAGGTATCTACAATGGTTCTAGTTTGCCCATCCAAGCCATTATAAAACGTTTCCATCTGGATCCAATGAGGAATCCCATGATGTGGGCATTTCCTGATAAGCTCCTTAAACCTCTCCCAAGCTTCATATAATGATTCACCTGAGAGTTGCTGAAAGCTAGTGATATCATTTCTTAGTTTCGCACTTTTTGTAGGTGGGAAATACTTCATCAAGAACTTCTCGGCTAGATCATCCCAAGTAAGGATTGAATTTGGTGCCAGTGCATTCAACCAGGCTCGAGCTCGATCCCTCAATGAGTATGGGAATAGCCTGAGTCTCAAAGCATCATCATCTACTCCTGGCAGTTTAAAAGAATCACAGACTTCAATGAATAGCCTCAAATGCAGGTGTGGATCTTCTGTCGGCATGCCCGCGAACTGCCCTGCTAATTGAAGCATCTGGAACATAACAGGTTTGAGCTCAAAGTGAGGGGCCTGTATTTCTGGGCGTGCGATACCAGGGTTAAGCCCTTCTAACATTGGGACCGCATAGTCTCTGATAGCTCGATCTCTGTTTTCTGCTCGGAGTAGTGCATTTCGAGCATTGTTGCCCTGGTTCACGGCTGGATTTGCTTGCTGATCAGCCATTTCAGTACCTGCAGCTAAGTTACGTTGCTCCCTTCTTCTTGCACGGAAAGTTCTCTCTATTTCAGGGTCAAAAGCTTCTAATTCACCACTTCCTCACCTATTCATAAACCAGTGTTCTCTTCACCTGCGATCACAGTATTCAAAATCTGTTAAGTAAATTCCTTGTAGAAAATCACAAATTAACAACAAAATCACTTTCCCCGGCAACGGCGCCAAAAACTTGTTTGCAAATCTGTGATATATGCAAATAAACGCAAGTATACGTATCGCATCCAAGTAATATATGATGAGAAAGAGTGTCGTACCCACGAGGAAAGTGCTTTTGTATTCAAATGTAATTGTTTTTACAAGAAAATCTACTTAACTAGACAAGTAACTAAATGAATTTCAATTATGGAGAAAGAATAAAATGGTAAACAGAATTTAACAAGAATTAAAATGAAATTTCCAGGTATAAAATTCGGGGTTTATATCTGCACAAACAATTGGAAAAAAAAATAAGTTGCAAGTCACTTTCCTTTCACAGTTCTGAAATCGTGCTACAGCTTTGCTATAGCATCATTCTTTCTAGTCAGGATGTTAAAATATTCGTTTAGCTCTCAAATTCTAAGTCTGCATATTCCTATGTAGATTCAGATTTGAGAAAATCGATTAAGAACATTATCCTTAAAGACCATGTGCTGGATGACTATTCCTAGCTTACCCACAGATTTGATTAATTTTTACTCTAAAAACTAACCAAACACATGTTATTCAATCTCAGTCAATTCATTAAACGTTTTCCAACATTCACGAATCAGTTGCTAATATCAGATTCCCTTCCAAGATCTAATACCAGATCAAATAGAATAAGCACAGATTGAACAATAAAAAGAATTATACTAAGCAAAACTGTACAGATCTCAAATTCTGTTCAAGTACTCATGACTCACAACTCAGTTAAATTAAGCTTCCATGAGTTCAGCAAAAAGCATAAAATGACTTTGATTTAACATCAAAATACTGTTATGCAAAAAGAAAGACTGAAATCAATACAAAGCAGTATTAAGCAGTAATGATCTCCCCTTTTCCAAGGTTCGAATCAAGCTGGTATAGCTCCAGTGCCTTATGCGGTCTGTGAAAAATGAACCCAGATGAATTCCTTCTCGAGATGTTGAAATCCTCACGACCCGGCAGAAGTTGCTCTCAATTCTACTTTATATTTCTTTTCTGATTTTCCTTTTTGCTCTGTTTTTTCCCTCTTCCGATTCTGTTATTTTTCCTCTTTCTTTTTCTGTTATCTTTTTCCCGTATATCCCCCTTGTCCTCTTCCTTTCAGCTCAGCTTTTATAGTACAAAAAGGGAACATTTTAAACCCTACTTGTGACATGTGGATGATCCTCTGGCTGACCGTGTGCATTGTGGTAATGCTGGGCAATGATGCTGACACTTGGAGGATTGATTGACATCATCAAATTTAGCCAGCGTGGATTAAAATGTGTGCACATTCAGCAGACCACGTCAGCCAACGCCTGCTTCAGCTTTGCTGTGGCAATGCTACGGCAACGTCCAATTTTCAGCATTCTTCACGCTGCAAAGTCTTGCCATTCACCAAAAACAAAAACCAACCTCCAAAAACATATCACATGTTAAAAGACTTCAAAATGTTCTAACAATAATCGATTCCCATGTGCTGCTAAGAGTGAACTTTTATCAATGGCCACTAAAGTCAAAAATTGATAATTCTCATTTATAGTGCCAAAAACTATGACTTTTGTGACTTTAACTTCCTAAAATGGGCTATCTAAGCATGAAAATGTAACTCCATAACTCGAGAAATTCGAGTTATCACCTTACCATTGCCATCGCCCTCCCCTGGTCTCGCAGCTCGAAGAAATTAAGTATTTTTCTCTATTTTCCATTTTTACAAAACCCTAGTGTTAGTCTTTTTTTGCTTGCCTTGTATTTCATTTTAAAACTTTGCATTTCATTTTCTTGCCTTACAAATTGTCGATTCTCTG
This sequence comes from Antiaris toxicaria, assembly GCA_035233585.1. Taxonomy (NCBI): domain Eukaryota; kingdom Viridiplantae; phylum Streptophyta; class Magnoliopsida; order Rosales; family Moraceae; genus Antiaris; species Antiaris toxicaria. The sequence goes on from CP141157.1 coordinate 29,835,458, forward strand.
CCTCTCTCCCTTGAGTCCCATCCGGCAATCCTTTGTCTTAGCCTATTACCACCACATTGCCCTCCCTTTCCCCTCCCCTCACACTTATAGACTCACCCACTTGTTGTTGCATTCCCCTCCCTTTCGTCCACCGCATCGACCTCCCCTCCCCTCACCTTAACGTCGTCGCCATCACCTTGCCCTTCCCCTCCCCCCACCATTGCCATTGTCCTCCCCTTGTCTCACGACTTAAAGAAATTATGTATTCTCTCTATTTTTTGGTGTTTTTCCATTTTTTGGTGCTTTCCCTTTTGTGATGTGGGTTAATGATTGTCCCTGTATTCTGTCTTTTGTTTAACTTATGTGATTAAAATCAGTATATTAGATTCATAAACTTATTTTCTATCGAAATTGCATATCGCATGAATTTCTGGGAAAAAACAAAAATGGATTTAGGTGAAATTCTTTTTGGAAAATATCTCAAAATATCAATGATTGTCTTCACATGTAATGCCCAATTTTGTTTGTTATATATTGACTGAAAACTGAAAAAAAAAAAAAAAAAAGACTACAAGTCCTTGGTTCATGATGTTTAAAGTCTTCCTCTTCATAATATCAGTACATGTTTGTTTCTAGATATGTTTGAATTCCCTTGATTATACATTTATATCATATACATATAGCAAGATTTACTCGTACATGTATATTTTTGAATTGCTTGCTATGTGTTATATTGATTGTATTTGAATTTGTGTAGATGAAGTTTAATGTCATGGATATTGATCTTGATTTCATCGATTCCCAAAGTGTCGATGTCGAAGTTAAGGAAGTCAATAGCTCTAGTTTCACTAACCAAGGCATCGATAAAGCCTTGAAACAGCAAAGGAAGCTGACTTTGTTGGTTTGGAGACACTTTAAATTGCTTCCTATGGGGGACGATAATAAACAAAGTCAAATGCATAAAATGTGGATTATAGTATTTTGTGAAAAGCAAATATAGAACAGGAAATTTGAAACACCACTTTAACACTTGTTTGAAAACCTCCTACCAGGATATGGGGCAAATGTTTATTGCTCAAGAAAGTGGTGGTGGTGCATTGGCATTTCAATAAGGTAAATTTAGTCAAGAAAGGCTTCGTGAGCTGATTATTTCTGCTATGATTATGTATGATTTCCCTTGTAACTTTGTTAAATATACTAGAATCATATCTCTATTTTAATATTTACATCTATAGTTACAGTTGGTTTTTAGAAGTATGGCAAAGACTGATGCTTTGAAATTATACAAAAAAGAAAAGTCAAAAATTAAAAACATGCTAAAGGATGCACCCGGTAGAATTAGTTTTACTTTTAATGCATGGACTTCTTTGACTAGTGATGGATATGTTTGTCTCACAGCCCATTTCATGGATGAGAATTGGAGTTTGCAAAAGAAAGCGTTGAACTTTAGTTTTATGCCACGTTCACGTAATGATGTTGCTTTATTTGAAAAACTTCATGATTTATTTTGTGAGTGGGGAGTGGAGAACAAAGTTTTTAATGTAACTTTAGATAATGCTACTACAAATGCTGTTTTTATTGACATGTTAAGAGAACAATTGAACTTGAAAGGAGTTCTTCTTTACAATAGTGATCTTTTTCACATGCATTTTGTGCACATGTTCTTAACTTGATTGTGCAAGATGGTCTAAAGCATATTGATGATTCTATTATCAATATTCATAATAGTGTCAAATATATTGAGGGATCCCAAGTCAGAAAGCAAAAATTTTTGGAGTGTGTGAAGTTGGTTTCAATGGGCGACAAGAAGGGATTGTGTTAAGATGTACCAACAAGATGGAATTCCACTTATCTTATACTTAAGAGTGTTGTTCACTACCGTCATGCATTTCAGCATTTGGAGTTAAGTGATTCAAATTATAAACATTGTCCTTCTAGTGCAGAGTGGGAAAAAATTGAAAAAATCAAAGCTTTTTTGAAGTTGTTCTATGATGCGACTATCTTATTCTCTGTAACTAAGTATCCCACTGCTAACTTGTTCTTCCCTTTTATTTGGCAATGCTGCTTTCATTTGAAGAAACTTAAAGAGTCTACTAGTGATTTGAATGATGACTACTTACGAGATATGGCCGATCAAGTGTGGACCAAGTTTTAAAAATATTGGTCTGTGTTCCATCTTACCTGGGCTATAGCTTGTGTTCTTGATTTCTGATACAAGCTTTAATTTGTTGACTTTAGTTACAAAAAGCTTTATGGACATGACTGTTTGGAGTGCATTTGTTTGAATAACAAGTTGTTCGGTTTGTTTAAAAAATACATCATAAGAAAAAATCCTGAGGATGAAAAAACAGTTAACCAAAAACCTAGCTACTCTGATGCTCATGCCGAGGAAAACGAAATGGTGGACACTGCTGCAGATGCATTATTTAAGGTAATGTCTAAATTTTTGTATGTTCGTTTATAGCATTTTATAAGTCATAATATTTTATAATAAGTTTTTACTTTTTCTCAACTTTATGTTCTTTTTCTTGTTTCAAATATTTATATAGGAATTTAATGAGATGTCTACTTATGAGTTTGGTAGCTTTGGCCAAAAAAATACAATTAGAGGTTTATTTGGATGAGCCAAGAATGAACAAGAACATGAAACTAGTTGTGGTTAACTTTTGGAACTCAAATCAGTTTCGATATCCTGAACTTACTGCTATGACTTGTGATGTGTTGGCTGTCTCTATTTCCTCTGTTGCTTCATAAGCTTGTTTTAGTGTTGGTGGTAGGGTTCTTAATGCATTCATAGCTCACTTAAACCCAACACGATCGAGACACTAGTTTGTACTAGAGATTGGTTATATGGTGAAAGAGGTAATATCAAATTATCAATTTATTAACTTTATATCATATTTTTCTAACTTGATTTGAACTAGTATTAAATTTTTAACTTAGGTTTCGAAGACGAGGTGGAAGACATCACACAAGACATTTTCAATTTTAACTTGAAGGATGAGGAGCCCCCCTCTCAAGGTTCAACATTTGCCATAGTTGAGGAAGATGGACAATCTGCTTATGCTGCAGCCACTATTAAATAGACCTTCAGATATGGAGATTATTGAACTTTAAGTTTATTTTTTGGTTTTTGTCTTTTAATTATATGTATGGTACTTGAATTTAGATTCATTTACTTGTTTTAGCTTAATTGTGACTTATGTTATAAACTTAATTTAGTTGTAGATTTTAATTTGGTTTTGTGCTTATCTTTTATTATCTGAATTTAGGTGTATCTTGCTGGTGAACTTAATTCAGTTGTTATAACTTGATTGTTATTTAGTTGTTTAATAAGTTTTTTTAATGTTAAAATTAATGATAGATTAGTTAAATTGGTCAATAATAGGTTAGTTAAATAAGTTAATAATAAGTTAGTTAAATAGGTTAATAACAGGTTGAATGACCCGTTTATGATCCTTTTAGTAAGTGGGTTTAGCAGATAAGATACGGCACGTTTATGATCCATTTGATAAGCGAGTTATAAATGTGTCATGTCGTGTCAACCTGTTTATTAATGAGTTGTGTTTAGGTTTTATTTTTTAACACAATTAATAAACGGATCGTGTTTGTATCAAATGCATTCGTGTCACAGACAGGTCAAACATGATATGAACACGACCCACCAACATGATTTGTCACGCCTATAGAATATCATGATAAATGCTATTTGTTATCTACTTTTATAGTATCAGTTAATCAAAATAAAGGTTATTGAAAATCTTTATTAATATTAAAAAATACATGTCCAAGAATGGGCACAAAACAAGTAAATAATAACACACATTCACAAAACATTTAAGACTTCTATTTCATTTTATCTTTTTAACAAGTTTCAACACCCCTTAAGTTGATGCTTAACTCGATAATGCAACTCAATAGCAGTAACACAACAACCAACATAAGGAACTGAAATTAATCGACGACCTCAAAATCATAAAGCACAATTTTATTTATGAACTATAAAATCAAATCATTCAAACATGGATAAAATTATACCGATTTACTATTTAAAAAAAAAAAAGAAGAAGAAGCTTTATAGCATATCGAATCAACATAAAAATCACTAATCAACCTCGGAGTATAACAATTTTGAACCTTATCTTGTTGCCAAAAGCGAGTTTAGAGACTATTATAAAGCGGAATTCGGGATTTTCAAATGAAACCAAAAAAAAAAAAAGTGTGCTTGATTTGATTATCCCTTTATCCATTTGAAAAGAGAGGGTATAACCATTAGGAAGAGGTTAAATATCGAAATATTAAAAAAATACATTAAAGTAATTAAAATATCTTGATGTTTTCAAAATTTTACGTGATTTGAATATAACCATTTACTATGCAATATGAATATGAATATGAATATGAGATTGTAATCTTCTTTTAACTATTATATAAACAACATAAGAATTTCTAGCTAATAATATCTATTTTTTCAATGGGGCCTTTTATATCATTCTCGTAAACAATCGATGTTTTTTTTAATTGTTGTTAATCGAAAATGTAGTGTTTTTGTTTAAAGATTATTAATTTTGTTTTTAAATTTGTAAATACTTATTTTGAGATGACCACTATTGATGCGGTTGAAATGCAATACAAAGTTGAAAAGATAATTAAATTGTCTGTTAGTCTACTAAGACAAGCCTCGCGGGTCAATGACTACTGTTATGGAACGTTTAAAAAAAATGGTAATCATAAAAAGAAGTACGTCGAGGAAGGCAAGAACAGAAATGAAATGGATACATAAATATCTTAAATAGTCAGTTATGTTTCTCTTAATGAATTTATAACATGTATTACTCTTATTTAAATTAGAGTTTACTTTTTTGTTATTCAAAAATTTGGTCAAATATATTTTGTTCTCTTATGTTTTTTATATAATATTTTATTTTCTTTTGCTTTATTATTGCTAAAAGCTTATATTTTTAAATATATTTAAATGTACTTCCTTTTTCTGTCGGTTACTCTTGGTAACCGAATGGTTACTTTCGGTTTTTGAACACAAACGAACGTAATCGTTCGTGATTATGGTCCATTAATCCACCATTATTCCTCCATTTACGTTGAAAAATTCTCTTGATGGAAGAGAATAAGAGGAGGACGTTGGCTCTTGATCCCGGAGCTCAAATTCTCAAAATTTTCAGTTTTCATTGCACCATCGATCGTGAGGATTGAGAGCTTTGAAGGCCAAGCCTTCTGTGTGTGTTTTTAACGTTTGGTTCAAAGTTTTGCAGGTTCTCGGAGAAATAACAATGGCGGGAGGTATTTTTCGGTCCCGACATTTTTTTTCTGCATTTTGATCTATATGCTTTATTTGGATTCATTTTGGCATGATTAGATCATTATAATTTACTTACATTTGGTATCAGAGCCCACGTTTATGCCTCTGTCTTGTTTGTCGGAGAACTTGCAAATTTTTTTTCAAAAACTTACGTTAGTGTTTTTTGATTTTGGGCTTGAATTTTAGACGTTGTTTTTAAAAAATAAGATTAGAAATCATTAGGAAATTTGATTTCAATGAATTCTGGCTTTTGAAACGTGAATTTTGACGTCCGGAAGGCCAATAAACCGTCGGGTTTCATTTCGGGTCGAAACCGGGTCGAACGGGTCTGTAAAAACCCGACTGGAGGTTGAAGACGACGAAAAACGACATGTCATTTTATGCTGTTGAGAAAACGACATGTCGTTTTGAAGGGTGAGAAAACGACATGTCGTTTTGAAGGGTGAGAAGCTGCTATCAATTTAGAAAAACGACATGTCGTTTTGGCAGAATAAAAACGACACGTCGTTTTGACAGCTGGGAAACGACATTCTGATGTCAAAAACGACATGTCGTTTCCAGAAGCCCATTTGTGTCGTTTTCTTAAGATTGTGTCGTTTTTCTCTGAAACGAATTATATTGTCGTTTTTTGAAGATTTTGTCGTTTTTTTATTTTCAAAAAAAATTTTTTTTTTAAATTATTGTTTTATTTTAATGTACTTAATTAATTTATTTGGATTTGTGTGTATAAATTTATTATTTTTATTATACATGCAACATTGTGTTAATTAATAAAGTACATTAATTTTATTAATATTGCTTATGGTTTTTTGCAATATTATTAATTTTTGTTGATATTGCTTATGATATTATGCAATATATATAGTTATCTTGTTAATTAAATGTTATATGATCCTTATAATTTGTTTAATTTTTAGAGTAGCCACAGCATCTTTAAATTATGTAAATTATATATTAAGAATTTTTAGGATCACATTATAACATTAGTTGTAATTAATTGTATGTAGTACAATAAAATTTATCCCACAGGAAATTTTGTTGTATTTGTATAATTAATTAGGATGAAATGTCAAATTATATTTCTTAATCTACCCACAGGAATTAAGAAAAGGAACGTAATTTGATAGTTTTGTCATTTATTTGAAATGGATCTAATTGAGTAAAACTTTAGCCCACAGGTAAGTTTTATGTCACTAGATTCATATTTATGTTTTGCATTGGTAAAGCATAACTTAAGTTTTGGCTTTAAAATTGTGAATTAAGCATGTTTATTTAATTTGTGTAGCTATGTAACCTGTGAATTTTTCTGATTTTAAGTGTGACATTCCTGAATTAAAAGGCGATAATTACAAGATCTGGAAGGAGAGAATTCTTCTTCATTTGGGCTGGATGGACATTTATTATGCCATAAGGAAGGACGAACCACCTGCCATAACTGAAACCAGCACTCAAGCTGATGTTGCTCTTTATGAAAAATGAGAGCGATCTAATCGCCTAAGTGTCATGTTCATAAAGACTAACATCTCTGCTGGTATTCATGGTTCTGTCAAAGGCTATAAAAAGGTCCGAGATCTGCTGAAGGCCATAGATGAACAGTTTGAAACTTCTGATAAGGCGCTTGCTAGCACCTTAATAATGAAGTTTTCGTCTATGAGGCTCACTACAGTAAAAGGTGTGCGAGAGCACATGATGAAGATGAGGGATATTGCGGCTCAATTAAAAACACTTGAGGTTACAATGTCTGAAACCTTTCTTGTCCATTTCATATTAAACACTCTTCCATAGCAGTATGGGCCCTTTAAAATTTCTTACAACACACATAAAGAAAAGTGGTCAATTAATGAACTCATGACCATGTGTGTTCAAGAAGAAGGCAGGCCGATAATGGAACAAGGTGAGAGTGTCATGATGGCAATAGACAAGAAAGATAACAAGCAAGCCAAGAAGAAGGGGAAAGGTAAAATACCTCCACAAGATGAAATAAAGAAAGAATCCAAGTGTTTCTTCTGTAAAAAGAAGGGGCACATGAAGAAGGATTGCAGTAAATTCCAGAAATGACTTGAGAAGAAAGGTAAACTAATCTCATTTGTTTGTTATGAATCTAATATGGTTGATGTTGGTCATAACACATGGTGGATTGATTCTGGGTCTACAATCCATGTTTCAAATACCTTGCAGGGTATGCGAAATCTGCGGAAACCAGTGGGAAGTGAGCAATGCATCTTTTCAGGAAATAAGATGGGCTCGCATGTGGAGGCCATTGGGACATGCAGTTTAATTTTAAGTAGTGGCTTTATTTTGAATTTAGAAAATACCGTTTATGTTCCAAGTTTTTCTAGAAACTTGATTTCTGTTTCAAGACTTGTACCATTGGGTTTTTCCTTTAATTTTTCAAAGACATCCTTTAGTTTATCTTATAAATCTGATGTTGTTGGAAATGGTATTTTGTCTAATGGTCTTTTCTATATTAATTTACAAAATGATGCCACTAATAATGCTATGCATGTTCACGCTGGTTTAAAACGATGTGTTATAAATGAGGATTCTTCTATGTTGTGGCACCGGAGATTGGGACATATCTCCAAAGATAGGATTAAGAGATTGGTAAATGATGGAGTACTAAGTACTTTGGATTTTACTGATTTCGAGATCTGTGTGGACTGCATTAAGGGAAAGCAGATCAAAACATCTAAGAATGGTGCGCACAGAAGTTTCGAATTACTTGAAATCATCCATTCAGATATCTGTTGTCCAGATATGGACATACAAAGTGATCCAAAATACTTTATCTCCTTTATTGACGATTTCTCACGTTACATGTATATCTACTTGCTTCAGAATAAAAATGAAGCATTAGATGCCTTTAAGGTTTTCAAGGCTGAAGTAAAGAAACAATGTGAAAAACAAATTAAGATCGTGAGAACTGATAGAGGAGGAGAGTATTATGGTAGATACACTGAGGATGGACAAGCTCCTGGTCCGTTTGCTAAGTTTCTTGAAGAGCAAGGAATAGTTGCTCAATACACCAATTCTGGTTCTCCGAGTAAGAATGGTGTTGCAGAAAGAAGAAACCGGACTTTAATGGAGATGGTTAGGAGTATGTGCAGTAACGCTAAACTTCCTATATCATTGTGGACTGAAACTCTTAAAACGGCAACGTATATATTAAACCGAATTCCAACCAAGGCTGTCCCAAAAACGCCTTTTGAGTTATGGAAAGGTTGGAAACCAAGTTTGCGTCATATACGCATTTGGGGATGCCCGTCTGAAGTTAGAGTTTACAACCCATAAGAAAAGAAGCTGGATCCAAGGACTATTAGTGGATATTTCATTGGATATGCTGAAAAAGTCTAAAGGATACAGATTCTATTGTCCATCTCACAGCACTAGGATTGTGGAATATAGAAATGCGAAGTTTCTTGAGAATAACATGATTAGTGGGAGAGATCGATTTCAAAACATTGTTTCTGAAAAAGATCATATTGATGCTCAACCTTCCACATCAAGTAATAAAATGATTGTCATTGTTAATGCCCCTCAAGTTCCAACGGGTGTTCAACAACCAGTTATTGAGGTTCCACAAGCTGCTAATGATCAACCAGTAGATCAAGTTGTTCAAGAAGTACCAGAAATGGTTGAGCAACCAGTTGATCAACATGATCTTCAAGAGAATGTTGAAACAACTTTAAGAAGATCTACTAGATTAAGAAGGTCAGCAGTACCTAGTGACTACATTGTGTATCTACAAGAGTCAGACTATAACATTGGAGCCGAAATTGATCCTAAAACGTTTTCAGAAGCCATGAGTTGTAAGGAATCTAACTTATGGCATGATGCTATGAAAGATGAGATGAATTCTATGTCATCTAATGGTGTTTGGGACCTTGTAGAGTTGCCTGATGGTGCAAAAGCCATTAGATGCAAGTGGGTCTTTAAGACAAAGAAAGACTCACTGGGCAACATTGAGAGATACAAGGCTAGACTCGTTGCAAAAGGATTCACTCAAAAGGAAGGGATCGATTACATAGAGACATTTTCTCCTGTATCTAAGAAAGATTCTTTTCGCATTATCATGGCATTAGTTGCACATTTTGACCTAGAGTTGCAACAGATGGACGTGAAAACAGCTTTTCTCAATGGAGATCTAGAGGAAGAGGTTTACATGAAACAACCAGAAGGATTTTCCTCTAGTGGTGGTGAGCATTTGATTTATGAGCTCAAGAAATCTATATATGGATTGAAACAAGCTTCCCGTCAGTGGTATTTGAAATTTCATGATGTCATCTCTTCATTTAGATTTGTAGAGAATATTATGGATCAATGTATATACCAGAAGGTCAGTGGGAGCAAGATTTGTTTTCTTATTTTGTATGTGCATGATATTTTACTTGCAACTAATGATAAGGGCATGCTATATGAGATGAAACAATTTCTCTCTAAAAACTTCGATATGAAGGATATGGGTGATGCATCTTATGTCATTGGGATTAAGATACATAGAGACAGAATACGTGGTATTCTGGGTATGTCTCAAGAAACCTATATCAACAGGGTTTTAGAGAGATTTCGGATGAAGGATTGTTCACCGAGTATAGCTCCTATTGTGAAGGGTGATAAACTTAGCTTGAATCAATGTCCAAAGAATGATCTTGAAAGAGAACAAATGAAGAATATTCCTTATGCTTCAGTTGTGGGAAGCCTTATGTATGCTCAGGTCTGCACAAGGCCTGACATAGCTTTTGCAGTCGGGATGTTAGGAAGATATCAGAGTAATCCAGGTATAGACCACTGGAAAGCTGCAAAGAAGGTGCTTAGGTATCTTCAAGGTACCAAGGATTACATGCTTATGTTCAGACGGACTGATCATTTGGAAGTGATTGGCTACTCTGATTCAGACTACACTGGCTGTGTTGATTCTCGGAAGTTAACTTCGGGATACATCTTTATGCTAGCCAGTGGAGCTGTTTCTTGGAGAAGTGCAAAGCAAACCTTGACTGCTACTTCCACTATGAAAGCTGAGTTCGTGTCCTGTTTTGAGGCTACTTCACATGATGTATGGATAAAGAATTTCATTTCTGGGCTTACAATTATGGATTCGATATCTAGGCCATTGAAGATATATTATAACAATTCAGTTGCTGTTTTTATGGCTAAGAATAATAGAAACAGTAGTCAAAGCAAGCACATCAACATCAAGTATCTAGCCATAAAAGAACGTGTTAAAGACAAATCGGTGGTTATTGAACACATTAGCACTGAATTGATGATTGCTAATCCTTTAACTAAAGGCATGCCACCACAAAAATTCAAGGATCATGTAGTTAGAATGGGACTTGGTTCCTCTATGTGATTTCGTTATAAGAACGATATTATTATAATGAAATTCCTTTTGTAATGTTTTCTCATTTTTGTCATCTCATGTACACATATGTTAGTCTTGAGAAAATATCTTTATGTTTGGACCAAGAATAAACATAGGGTTTATTCATTAAGTTATATGAGCTATTAAAGGGATAGATTGCATTGTAATACATGGAAGATAATACTCATGCTTAAGAGGACTTGTCGTCATGATTCATGTAATTTGTTTCTTACTTGATGAATGTTGGAATTTATGGACCAAGTGGGAGAATGTCGGTTACTCTTGGTAACCGAATGGTTACTTTCGGTTTTTGAACACAAACGGACGTAACCGTTCGTGATTATGGTCCATTAATCCACCATTATTCCTCCATTTACGTTGAAAAATTCTCTTGATGGAAGAGAATAAGAGGAGGGCGTTGGCTCTTGGTCCCGGAGCTCAAATTCTCAAAATTTTCAGTTTTCATTGCACTATCGATCGTGAGGATTGAGAGCTTCGAAGGCCAAGCCTTCTGTGTGTGTTTTTAACGTTTGGTTCAAAATTTTGTAGGTTCTCGGAGAAATAACAATGGCGGGAGGTATTTTTCGGTCCCGACGTTTTTTTCTGTATTTTGATCTATATGCTTTATTTGGATTCGTTTTGACATGATTAGATCATTATAATTTACTTACATTTTCTTCTAATTTACCTATATGGAAATAATTTTTTTCCAATACATCCTCAAATAGTATTTTAAGCTCTTTTTTTTTCCTTGTTACTCCTTCAAATAATATTTTCTCATGTGTATTCCCTAAAAATGTGTTATTGTTTAATCCTCATTATAAATCTTTATTTTTCTAAAACGTTTTCCTTTTTACTATTATTTTTCTAATGTTAAATTAAAAATAAATAAAACTTTTTAAAGAAAGATTTACATCCATGTAATAAAAAAAATTGAGTATAAATGTGTGGTTCCAATTAGTACGTTAGAAGTGTCATTTTTTTTTTGACTTTTTTATTTTTATTTTTCACTACGCTTGTACAATACTATTATTGGAAACCGGATTTCACAAAGGGTCTCGTTTCTCTAATGCGTTCCTCCTAATTGGAAAAGGAAGTTAAGTGGTTTTGATGGTGAATATGTAGAGTATCAGATTATCAAGGACACCTGGAGTACTATTTGAGCCTAAGACGATTAGAGAAAATTTCTAAAATGGGTGTTAGGTCGATCGTGGTGTCTGGAATTGTTTGGTCGAGAATATTGGGGGGCGTTTGTTTTTGTTCTTGAGAATGATTTTCCATTTTCAAAAACACAGAAAATGAAAACGATTTCAAAATAGCGTTTTTTTATTTAACGTTTTCAAAACCGTTTCGAAAACACTGTTTTTAACTATGTTGTTTTTTTTTTTTTGGTTTTTTGAAAACGAAAAAAAGTTGTTTTCACTTTTTGTTTTCATTTCCATAAAATATTGGGTTTTTTGAAAATGAAATGGATTTTGAAAAAATATAACCAAACAAAGTTTTATTTTTATGTTTTTTAAAATATACACTCAGAAAACATAACCAAACACAGTTTCAAAAATGATCTTAACACAGTTTTCAAAACATTCTCATTTTCAATTTTTTTGAAAATAGAAAACATTTTAAAAACAATACCAAACGCCACTTGGCTCTTCCATATTAAAGAGTAGAATTTTCTATTCACTTTTTCGCTCTTGCACTTGATAATATTCTATGTCATAGGTCTGAACATTTTCATAATTAATTTAACATTTCTAAAGTCTGATTATACTTTGATTATTGATATTTTATGGATATTAAAATTTATAATATACTTTACCGTATGCATATTAATAAGGTAATACAAAATAATTAAGTAAAAAACTTATAATACGATGTCTCGAATTTCTTATCTCAATGTCAAATTATTTGAATTAAAAATTTAACCATATAAAAACAAACAAAAAAGTACGAGCCCATATATGATGTCCCGAATTTCTTATCTCAATATTGTGTCATTTGAAGTAAAAATTTAACCATATAGCAACTACTAAATACTAAAAAATATCTAAGCATGTTGATGAGTTATCAAAATATTATTATATGGACAATAATTGCATAAAAGTATGGGACAATAGGTGGACTTGAAAGATAACCTTATATATTTCAATCAACTAATTCATCTGAAGATTAAAAAAAAAAAAAGTAGTCGTGAAATTACATTAAAGAAATAAAAAGCTTTTCTATCTGAGACATTTTTTTTAATATATGGTGTGAATGAGATTTTAAAATTGAAAAAAAAAAACGAAGGAAAAAAAACAGCATTGAAAATTTCAAAATTTTAAAATTGAGGTTTTAAATGAGACAAAGGAAATTTCAAAGTTTGATTGAAAAAATAGATTTAAAGCAAACAACATTGGTCAAACATGATACAACTTCAACTAAAAAAAGACAAAAAACAAAATACATGGTTCAAGTATTGTATATACTTTTTTAGTTCTTTTTAAAGTTTTAATCCGAGTTTGTATCATAAATTTGAAAATTTGAATAGTAAATTTAAATTCTTATAAAACAAAATAGTATGAAAAAACCTTTTAAATACTGCCACAAAACAATGATCTAAATGAAAAATTAGAGTTTTCTCCCTTATTTTATAATATATTTTTCTTCCTCTTTTTGTTTTAAAAAGGAAACTACCATATATAATATTTTTACAAAATTAATAAAAGTGAACATCGTGATTTAAAATATTTAAAATGAATAAATGTAAATAATAAATGTATTAAATAAATAATCTAGAAATAAATAGATCATTTACTTAATAAATGGACTATATTTTTGAAGTAATAAATTTGCTATTTACTCCCATATACCTTATATAATTTTAAGTTATTTATTTCAATTATTGAATATATGTATCTAGCATTATTGTTCCCCATATTTATCATTATTTGATAACATGACCCTAAATTTTTATATAGCAATTTATCCACTAAACTTTCCACATTGTTGTCATATATTTCCTATTTAGTTTATCATACATTAATTGAAGATTTGTATTAGAAATTGCATCAGATTTGAATTTTTTTTTAATTAGAAATGAGATTTTCCATCTTTATATAAAAGGTGTTTTTCTGTGATCAATTTAACGGAAAATTAAGTCATACGAGATATATTGCAACAATTTAGAAATTCCAGGTAGTAAATTGTAAAAGTATCAATATTTGTAATTATTTACTTTTTTTTATTAAATAGTGAATAATTTGAACTCTACACCTTATAATAAAATCACATGTGAAAATAACTAGACTAAGTCTGCAATGATTATTATTTACTTAAATACTTTTTTCTCTAAGAAAGACTAGCAGAGACACATGCAAAATGATACTATAATATGATAATTTATAGTATCTAATATATAGATAACGATGATAGTTTTTCTTAATATCTATGTATAAGAAGAAAATACCGTAAAACACATGAAATTTACTTTTTAGTTCTATTTTAAATTGTTGAATATTATCTAACAAAATAATTGAGAAAATTTTTTAATAGGATAGTTAATTAATGTCTATGTAATGGATATTCTTAAAAAATAATAATACATTGGATGATTGTAATAAAAAAAATTATGTAGGAACATATTTAAAAAAAAATTTTGAAAGGGATAAATTAGAATAAAAAAGTTATTTAAATACATATTTAAAAGTATGATTTTAAGGGAAAAAGTAGAAAAAATGAGAAGGTAACAGAATTAAAAGAAGAAAAAGTGAGAAAGTTTCAAAAGAGACAAGGAAAAATAAAAAATGAAAACGAAAAAAAAAAGATAGTAAAACACAAGTTAAACAAGACGTTAGAAGATTGTAATATAACATTTAAGTAGAAACATATTAAATAATTTTAATAGAGATAATTAGAATAAAAATTATTTAAAAATATAGATTTAGAAAGAGGATTGGGTTTCCTTAAAAATTTCTAAGACCAATTTATCAGGATTTTGCGCTATTAGTGAAGTACAGTGTAAGTGGCTATATTACTTCCATTATCGAGCAGCACTCAGAGCGCCAAGCCTGGCACTTAGGAAACAACGCTATAATGAAACTGCTCCACAAGAGTGAGTCTTTTTAGCAGATAGAAGATATGATTAGGGGGAAAAAAAGGTACAAATAAAAAAAAAACGTTAATGAAGTATAATAAGCGGAAAATTTTTAAAAATAGTTTCAGACACGTTTGATAAATACATTATATTTTGATTATATTTAAATGTAATTTATTTTTTAAGTATTGTATTTAGTTAAAAAATATTTGTTTTATATTTGAATGAAATGTGTGTTTAGATAAAATATATTTTAGAGTTGAAAAATTGATTTGATTGGTAAAAATAGATATAAATAGTAGAGTTTAAAAGTTGACGTGATTGTTTTAAAAAAATTTTGAATAATAATTATTTTCGTAATACTGTTGAAAAGAATTGTATTTAAATTTAAAACTTTATATTTAGTATAAAATTACATTACATTTAAATATAATTAAAATGTAAATGTTTCACAAAACATTTTCTTAGAAAGTGTGAATATAAGAATAAAAAATTTTAAAAATGCTATTTTAGAGAGAAAAAAAAAAAAGAATATTGTTGGTGGGTTTTGAACCAACGACCTCTCAAAATGGAGAAATATTTGACCAACAAAAACAGTTTTTTAAAGTAATATGCTAAAGGCCAAAAAGAGAAAGAGCTTAAAAAGTGACAACCAAACCATATTTTAGACAACCTGAAGATGAATGGTATAGCCAAACCTGCTCTTTCAGTATAGTTAAATATATATATATAGATAGCTAAATAGTAACAAATAGTTTAACCTTTTAAAAATTAGTTAAAAGACATAAGTTTTCAAATATTAATTAAAAGGTATTTTTTTGTTTTTAAAATGATTAATCAATTTTGTAAATAGTCTATTATTTATTAATTCTTAATCAAATACTGTTTGACCATTAATTTAATCAATCATTGATTGATTATTGGTCAATCAATAATTAATCATTAGTTAACTAATAATTAATCATAATATAAATTATCAATTTTTATAATAAATTATTGATTGAACATAATTAATTAATAATTAATTATAAATAAAATCATCAATTTTTTATTAATCAGTAATAAACTATGATAAATTATTGATTTATTATTAAAAAATTATTTTCTCTCTCTTCCCCTCTATCTCTCCCCTGCCCACAACTATCTTTTCCCTCTCTATCTCTTCCTTCTCTCTCTTCTCATGGGTGTCGCCACAAGCAATCTCCCACCACACCTCGTCGATGGTCTTGGGATTGCCAAAAGAGTTGGCAGCAGCATCGAAGAGCACGGAAGACAACTTGATGGTAAGAAGAGCAGCAGCAGCGAAGGCATCATGGCCATCACCTCCATCACTGCAATCAAATCGGACTTCTTTTGTAGATCTTATTGTGGTGGATCACAATATGTCTGGAGAGGTCTGAGATCACATGCGTCTACCCCAACAGCTCACCATCGCTGTAGCCATTTGTCGATAATGAACTCGTGACCAGATCCAACAACTAAGGGAGTTCGCGAGGCCTCGAGGATCAGGATGGCCAAGAGTAGAGGAGAGAGAAGGGTAGAGGAAGAGAAAAGAAAGAGAGGGAGGGGCGGAGGAAGGGAGGAGAGAGAATTAATTGATCAAAACATATGCATTACACATTTAGGCCATTTAGCTAATTTAAAAAAAAAGTTGAGTTATATGTTGGATTAGGAAATTAAAATATGCTACCCTCCTTAATTTTTATGAAACCTAATAAATATTAGGCAAATTAGGTTCATTTGTTACAAAGGGTGTAATATTGTACTTATTTTACGTAATAATAATATAAAGTATAACAAAAAAATATAGGATTAATTTTATAAATCTTTCAAATTATACATCTTTTTCATTTCATCCCCTGAATTTTTAAATTCGTTCTAAATGTCCCTAATTTATATAAAATACTCCTAAGATTTCACTTTGTCCACTTCTACCTATAAACTTAACTAATTTGTTAATATGACACTAATTATAATTCAAAATCCCACATGAACTATTAATCTTGAGTCAACTTACCTCTTGATTTTTTTTTTAAATGTGGTTATTGCACCTTCTAAACTACGTAAAAGTGTTCAGAATACCTATTCCATCTAAATTTTTGTATAAGCTATTGAAGTTGTTCTCATCATGACATGTTGAATATAATGGTTGATAAAAGTAAATTCATAAAGATGCCTTAAGTAAAATCAAAATTTTTCTTATAAACCCTAATCAAAACTGAAAAAAAAAAAAGGTGTATTGAAAAATAGTAGAATTGTTATTCTTAGCAAAAATATATATATATAACTTTAAAATTTGTCAAAAAGATATTTTGGTAAAATTTCTTTTGCAGGTTAAAAATTATTCTAAATATTTTAAAATCAAGTCTTATTGGTTCTTTTTTAGCGCAAAAGAGTTTATAAAAATACATATCACTTTAAAAAAAAAAATTTATGTAAAATTCTCTTTATTCTGTCATGTATACAATTTATTTATTTATAAAACAAGATTCATACATATACATATAGATATAACAAAAACCATACTGAACATTTTTTTTGACGGAAAATGAACATAAATTTTCAATTCAAATAGTACTTGAAAAGTCTAAAAAAATAAAATTGAAAAAACTAAATATTTTTTTTTTTTTAGTTTTAATTCAAGTTTACGAAAGAAATATGAACCTACTCGGGTTATTAATCCATTGTAAACATGTCTTAACAATAACTTCTTTAATTTGTTCTTAACTTAGACGGAATAAGTATTTTTAACACTTTCATGTTGTTGAGAGGGTGCAATAATCACATTTCGAAAAATCAGGGACAATTTGATGTAAAATCAATAGTTGGGGATATCTAGTGCATCTGTTGACTTTATAGACATAAAAGGAGGGATAGAGGCCTTTGATTAATTTTGTATAAATAAGGACATTTTGAACGGTTTTAAAAAAGTTAGGGGTAAACATTTATAAGGTATGGACCAATGTTATGCAATAGTTTCTAAATCTACATATATTACAATCTAGACAGTAACTATCCCACACACAAAAAAATAAATAAAGAAAAAGAAAAGGAAATATTCCACTAATTTGGAGATCTTTCTTGACAAGCGA
Source organism: Antiaris toxicaria (assembly GCA_035233585.1). Lineage (NCBI taxonomy): Eukaryota > Viridiplantae > Streptophyta > Magnoliopsida > Rosales > Moraceae > Antiaris > Antiaris toxicaria. Next base: position 29,853,283 of record CP141157.1, read on the forward strand.
ATGTGACAGCATTAAGAGAACAATCACACAACTCCAGCACTCAAAGTGACAACGCAGAAAGTATTATTAGGAACAGACCCAACAACAATCTTCCTCTCTTCAACGAACAAATGAACAGTCCCAATGGCGCTTAACATCGCTAGTGTAGTATAAAAATGTATATTATATGCGGTTCGCGTGCAAATGGTGCCAAAAGCTTGGATTTAATAAATCAGCGTTCTTTCTGTATATATATTAAGCCATGAAAAGATTCTTTCATCATGTATTAATTACCAGACACTTTAACCATATAAATATATACACGCGCACACATATATATTTACATATAATGTAATGGCTTTATTTACCTCATACACAAGCTATTGACAGCAATCAAGGCAGCAAATTTATGGATAAATTTATCCTTCTATATAACAGTTTAAATACATTAAGAATTCTTTTTATTAATTGTTTACCTGAAATAATGTCTTATAAACATCACTGAAACTGGCTCGAACATTCTAACTGGAAGTTGAATTGCAACAAACAATAAACAATAAAAGTAAAAATGATGTTGGGATTAAAAGAATGTGTTGACATTTAACAGAATTTATATGAATAATTTATTTTATTAGTAGGCACCATCACCTGGAAATATTGCGAAGTTGTTGGGGTGGTAGAGAATGTACATTTTATTATAACTTGTAAATTAATCGAGTTTTCACGGGCAACAAATTACACAAATACTATTGGTTCAAACCACATAACTATATATATAGGCAAAGTGTTTTGTTCAACGACTGCACGGTCTGGGACATATAGTATCAAGACTAATATTTTAACATTGATTCATCAACCTGTGTTTAATTTTTGGCTGATAGTTGTCACCCATTGTCAAAGTTTGAAAATTCTACAATTGTATAAATGAGTTACCAGTTCCTTATAATTCTATTGTGGATGTCTTGTAGTCATACATCTCTATTAAGATTAGGCTTTCTGTGGGCAGACATTTAGTGGCCAAAAAATTTGATAGCGGAAAGCAACATTTTACAACCATAATTTGGTTGATGACTGCTACAATGGCAAAAGACCGTTCAGCGAACAAATTTGGTTGCAAAATGCTTTTATTGGGGCCAACGATTTATTTGGTGGTGGAAAATTAAGCTCGAATTTAGCTCGCATGGACCATGTTCCATGATCAGAACTACTTTTGGTGACCAAAAACAAGCTTTCGCGACCAAATTGTGGTAGTAGAAGATAAGTTTTTGTGACAAAATAAATTTGATTGTCGATAATGTGGAGCTAAAAGAAAATTAACTCACGCCAAGACTATTTAGCAACCAAAAAGTGATTTCGAGGTGGAATAAAGTTCTCTAGACAAAATATATAACAGCAGAATATCTCTATTGGCAAACAAATATTTGATAGTAGAATATGATATATATTAATTATGCTTAACATCACATAATTATAAAAATAAAAAATGAATAAGACTCATAAATAAGATCTACTTTTTATTAGTTTTGGTATTTATCCATCTAGAAATACCTGGGACACTAAACTCCCATGCAGGCAATCACCAAAGGTCATGGGCTCGGGGTGAAGTGGCCAAGCATTGATTGGTGGGACATGATTGTGATGACTTGATCATTATACATTGATCCTCCCAAATAGCATTTGTGGATACATGAGTTTGTTATATTAGAATGATACAAAAACATATCATATAATATACAGCGCACACACCGAACCAAGAGACAACTCATGCAAAAACATGTCAGAGCATTGCCAAAAAAGAATCCATTATTTATCTCTATCGATTCTTTTGATACAATGTACAAATGTTAAATATTCATGTTACAAAGAGCAACTTCCAAACTGAAAGGGAACAATTGAAACCTGTGATTCCTTAAACCTAAAGGGAGTAGTTTGGTTTAGAGTGCCTTTTTTTCCCCCCTCTCTCTCTCTCTCTCTCTACCTGTTGTGAAGAGGATTAGCTCCAGACGGTACTCCTCTCTTGTCTTCGGCGGTGACATTGCACAAGTTAAAAGTGCATGAAGAACCGGTAAATAACTTGGTCTTGAAATCAGAATTAATCCGACGAGCAACCGCAAGAGACCGGCAAGCCGGTTTTGACAAAATCAGCAGAACTATTAGAAGAGCAAACTGTGCAGCCATTTAAAACCACCACCAGCGCTTTTATATTGATGTCTTGTACGTGATAGAACAAAAAATGGCCGGACTTTCACTTATTTTTGCCCCGGCAGTACTATAATTGCCGCTTCTTAGCGAACGAAGACGCAATTTTTCTCAGGAAGGTTGTATTTGAAATTGAACATAAACATATGGAAGGTAAATTTGGCTGTGAAGATCACGGATGTAAAATGGTTTATCAGATTAGATAGAAACCTGCGAGGATAGTGGAGACAGTGAATGGCAAAGCAACCGCTTAATATATGCATGTGTGCATTTGTGTGTATATATTATATCTATATATATATATATATACATAAAATATCTCATCTTAGTCTAGTTAGGCGTTTTATGTGCATGCCTCATGAGCACCCAACTGTTTCCTCAATCTCGAGGCCACGGGGGATCTTTCTTCTCTTTAAAGTTGAGAATGCCACTTCATATGGAAAATACCTTCTTATCCAAGCATGCATCATCCCTATTATTATTATTATTATTATGATAATTGTTATTTCACAATTTAACTGTTATGTTTATTTTACTTTAAATTATGATTTTTTAATTTATTATTAATTATTCATGTAATTTTACAAAAAAATCTCTTGTATTTATATATGAAATTGTATTTCATAAAAGTTATTGTGAATTTATAGGTAAACTTTATTATTATTATTATTATTATTATTATTATTATTCCTTTTGGTTAACCCAAATATAAGAAGGTTTTGTTTTTATTTTTTTTTTTAAATGAATGGTGACAGAGAGAATTGAAACCGATCAAGACTATAAAGTACATTCAAATTAGGTTGGCATCCATTTCATGATCACTTCTTATCAAATCCTTTCCTTGAATATTATAGAAGGAGTCTTGTTTTCCCTATCTCTTGCGAGGAAAGGAGGATCATGACACTAAATAAATAAAAGCCCAAAATGCAAATCAATGAGAAGTTCATTTTTTTAGGATTATCACAGAAGAAGTTGATTTTTGAGACGTGCTGAATTACTGCAAAAGCCTTTTAGCTGAGCATAATCACGTTAAAAATTGTCCTACTTACTAATTTTTAAGGTCCGTTTGGATGAGAGGTCTGTTTTTAAAAAATAGAAAATTTTTAAATATGAAAAATAAAAAATTGTTTAGAATTTTTTTTAAAAGTAAAAAGTTATTTGGATGAGTGAAAACTTTTTGTTTGTAAAGAGTTCTTTTTTCATTTTTCAAAAATAAAAAATTTTAGATGTTCAGATACGAAAATTTAAGAAGGTTCATTTTTCTTGAAAAGAAAAATTTTTTATTTTTCAAATTTGAAGGTGTCAAACAGACAGAGGATTAGTGCTACCCACTAATGTATTGATTTTGTATTATTCTTAATCCATAGATATAAACACAATCACGTTAAAAATTGTTATGCTCTCTTCTCCTTTCTCTCTAATTTAATTATTTTCTTATTCAATTTTATTAATCAAAATATTTTATGCCTATTTTTAGTCATTATTATGCTCGGGTTATACCGTGGCAACCAATGAATATAAATGGTTGAAATAATAATTAAAAGCAATGCCACGCCCTTGATATTCATTTTTCTTATTATTCAATAATTCTTTTACCCAATTCCATGTTTTTTTTTATATTAAAATAGTTTCTCTTCCTTCCTAAAGCACCTTGTCGAAATAACCTCGTGCCGCTCCGCTCGCTGGAAAGAGTACGTAGCCGCCGAGAGGTGAAGAGAAAGTAAATGGTCATGGAAGAAGATGCCTTCGGCCGCGGGGGAAAAATCTATGGTTTTGGCTGTATGGTCGGGTATAAGCCAAAACCCCACTTTCTCAGCATAAGCAATAAGAAATCAGTGGTAGCCCTGTGAACTACTGTCGGTAGTATACATGGTAACTGAAATTTCAACAAATACAGTAGACTATCTTCAATATCGTGGTAGACTATCTTCAATACTATGGCAGGATAGCGACGCTAGCACATGAGAAAGAAGTAAATAGCATTTTTAACTAAGAAAATTGAAATAAATAGTAAGTTCTAAAAATATTTAGAGTAAATAATATAGGTAAATCATTTACTTACTTTTTGTAAAGGTGTTATTTAGATTGTTTACATAGTATATTTTCTATTTACCTAATAAATTTATTGTTTACTTCGAATATTTTAAAACCTCACTATTTATTTTAATTATCTGCATAAAAATAGTATTCACTACAAATTCTCCATTAGCACATTATACTACGACCAACACAGAGATCGTTTGATGGTAGATGTGGTACTGTCAATGATATTGTAGGCACTTAAAACCTAACACCATTAAGGGTTTTGTGGGATTTCCTTTGGGTTGAATTAATGCATTTCCACATGTATTGGTTGATTTACTTTTTCTCCGAGTAGAATTTTCCCATGGAAGTTCTTGGTGAGATGGGAATAATGTATAGATTATCTCAACAGACTTACTTAAATTAGTGATGTACTGTATATTAACGTTGATATCAATTATTCTTTCTCAGTTTATATAGATTAAAAATGTACATATATATATATATACACCTGCTCTAAAATCAACCCCTCCATATTGCAACCGTCAAATTTGTGTAAAGTCTGGAAAATGCTTTAAACCTGCCTATAATGGTTCTACTTGGGCAAATCCATGGTTAGTGTATATTTAAAAACACGAAAATATAGTTTTGCTTATAAAAATTAAAATTTTATCTTTTGTATGAAAAAAATGTCATTGAGAAGACACAATTTTAAATATAAAATCACACTATAACAGCCATAGTAGAACTTAATTCAAAAAGAAGTACGTGCAATTTATTAAAACTTAATGAAAAATCTCACAACTATACTTAATTATCAGTTGGTATTTTTTGAACTCTACTACATAATTTGCCAAAAAAAAAAAAAAGGAACACCAAATTAAAAAAAAAAATTATCTCTTACAAACCATCTTAATATTTTCAATCCAAACTAGTTTGAATCTGTTGACTGGGTTATAGCTAGGGTTCTGGGAATTGATGGCCCAACGCTTTGTATTCAACAAATATGCGTCTCCATTAAGTAATCTACATCTAACGATTCACATAAAAACATTCAACCAAAACTAGAAATAAAATACACCAAAATTCTATTAAAATAAAATGCTAAGCTTTATTTACTGATTATGGGCTTAACAAATTGAACCACACCTTTGAAATGATACACTTTTGTACATCAAAAATTCATCCGTGTAATTAAACCGTATTGGCTAGTGTAAGAATTTTTTGTTATTTAACGTAATTGTATGAACTCTTAATGTAATTGCGTAAGAATTATATAGATTGCCTTGCAAGCACCAATCTTAATAATATCTCGTTATATTTTTTACTCCATTATATAAATGCTCTATCTACTTTTATCATATTTATGTGATAATTTGTGAAATTAAACTTTTAATTTCTAAAAAATTTGGATATTGTCTAGTTATTATCATAAAGAACACATCAATTATAACAATAAAATGCCAATACTTATATTTCAACACATACTTGGTGATAAATTTGGCACTAGATGCAATATATGCTAAATTTAGCATAAAATATTACTACGTAAAGAGTCATTTTCTTATCCAAATAATAAAATTTTATAGCTACAAATTAATTTGACATTATCAAAGAGACTATCTAGTTAATTAGGAGCTAGACAAAGTGCTAAATTTTGTTGCCTGCCTCATCCATTATAAACCAATTACAGCCTCGGATTATAGTGGTCCATTGAAAATCAATTTCAAACTGATAATATAAATTCAAATTTTTATGGAAGAAAATATTATAAAAAAAAAAAAAAAAAACCCTTTTTAAATGCCTTATCTAAAAAAATTCTGAAAACGATGATTTAAATAGGTTGTACGTGTCTTCATCTCTACTTTGACAAGGCTTCAACTCCATCACTGCATTGTTGGCCATCTCATGAGCTAGTTGTGATCTGAAATGCTTGACAGCTTTACACAGCTCTGTGGTCCAATTTCCATGACGATTCCCAAAAAGAGTTAATATTTGCGGGCCCAATCCAGAAAAGTTGAAAATTGGGCCACTGAAGATAAGTCATCTTTTGGGCCATTGTGATCCCCATATGATATCTGAACGAATATAGATATATATATATATACACACACATATCATGTGTCAATGTCATCTCTAAGGTTACTATGGGCTGTCATGGGCAACATTCTCACGTGAAGTCGGAAGATATCAAGATGTTTTGGACCAAAAACTCACCAAAAAACATTAAATTAGAAAAGTAACAAGTCCATGGCATGTCCCAGGTACCTGTTTTTTGCTTTGTTGGCTTCGTCTAGCATTTCTAGATCCACCAATTTTGTGGGGTTTTTTTTTTTTTTTCTCTTATCATCATAATTGACCATGAAATAACTACTACCACATAACAAATGTGTATGTCGTTTTACTTTGCTTAGAGTGGATAATGTAGTTACAATGTAGTCTCGGATTTTCTCTGTACTTTTAGTCAGGAGGGATATGGTTCTTTTACATTGCTACTTGATTTGGAATATACCATACAGTATTTTTGTTTGGATATACTCCCGCATGCAGTGGTTTTTATTTTTAATTCAGATACAGTTACACTCATGTATTTTTTTTCTTTTATTTTTATTAATTTTAAAACAAGGTGGGAGCTTAGTGGGGGATGGGATTGTTAATAAGTGCTAACTTAGTTAGAATGTGCTAATCTTTCCCATGCTTCTTGTTATTTTTTCTCGCTATTTATTTAAAAATAATAGTTCATTATTATATAAATTTTCTCATAAATTATTAAAAAAACTTAAAATATGGATTTGAATTATATATATGTTATAGAGAAGTCAAATATGAATTTATTATTCAACTATATCTGAAATCATAATTATCAAATGAAAAGATCAATATATCAATAGATAATTAATAATACCAAAATTTGATATAAGTTATACTTGACATTACATTTTATATTAAATAAGATGTACGTTTAACGTTAAAAAATAACGTTTCACCATAGAATAATTTTGCCAAAACTTTTTATTTAAACTCTAAAAGCTTTTCACTTGAAGAACGTCTTTATTTTTCCCCTACATGGTAAATACATGAATATTTCGGGAGTTATATACAATCATGTTTGTGCCTCTTTCTTTTCTTTAATCAATGTCATTTATATCTTAGAAGTGTAACAAATACATGCACGCAATGACATGGCCTATGCATGGCATTAATGCTGACCAACATCAGAGAGGAAGCTTCAACTTAAAACCACAGCTACCCTATGCCACCTAAAAGGAAAAAAGGAGACAAGAAAATTAAAGGTGTGGAAACTTAAAAAGACCATTTGAAAGATTCTTTTTTTTTTCTTTTAATCCGTAGAAAATAAAAATAAAAACTATAACTTTTTTAATAAGTATTTGAGAAAACTTTTATAAGTGCTTTTAAAGTTAAAATAATTTTTAAGTTTTTTAATAAATATTAAAATTATCAAAATAAAGTTTATAATATCTAATTTAAACTATTTATACAAGTTTTAAAGTCTATTTGAAAGAGTTTTTTTCAAAAGCTATATTTTTTTTTAGCTTTGTTAATAAATGTTTTTAGAAACTAGAAACTTTCAACAAGTTATCTAAATACTTCTAGAAACTACTTTTAAACTCAGAAAGTCAAAAGTAATTTTCAGAAATCTCTACCAAACAGACCTAAAGTTAATTTATATTTTTAAATTCATCTATTATATGTACTAAAAAAAAAAAATCAGATACACCAACTTAATATAAGCCTTATGAGTTTTTCGAATAAATACCTAAATCTTTATTGTGCTTCACGATTTTTCTTATGTAAAAATGTAACAATCACATGTGTTTTTAATTTTATGTTAAAAACTTTTCTTTTGATAAAATTTTAATAATTTGTTTCAAATATTTCAACCACTAGATTGATCATTAATATAAAGTATTCTTGTTAAAATGGTGTTTTGGCCCTTTAAATATGGCCTTGAAAAGGATATCTTTAATATGAAATTAAAAAACATAGGAAATAATAAAAAAAAATTTAAGATATCATTTTGCTAAAAATAGAGAGAAAGCAAGTATAGTGTTTCAACTTCTTGACCAGTAAAAGTAAGAGCCCCGGAAAATTTAGCACCGACTCCCCAACCATTATTTTGGAAGAATTACACAAACTGTCCGTTTCACCCATTTTTATAAATAGAGAACTATTTTATATACATAGATAATTCAAACATTAAACATTTATTTTTATTTTTCTCATTTGAAATGCTTTATGTAAATGACTTAATTTTTTATTTTTTATTTTATTTTTTTAAGTCAAAATCTTTCATTATTAAAAGTTATTCTTACAATTTTATAATCCAAATTTTAAAAATATATAACTTTACATATATAATCCAAATAATATATATTTTTTAAAATTATATAAAATTTTGATATGAACAAAACAAGCTCTATATTGATTATTTTCTGAACATATTTCTAGTTTTTATATTTTTTAATTCAAAAAATTTAAATTCTTTATTAGCTATTAAAATATAAATTTAAAATATTTTTATCCAAATATTCTTTTCTAAATATTAATATATAAACATTTATTCAAATGATAATTTAAATATTTTCATTCTACATATTTTAATCTAAATATTTTTATCCTATCTACATGTTTTCCCTCAGAGGAACCTTGTTAATTAAGCTGAGTGTTCTTTTCTCTCTCTTTTTTTTTTAAGATACTTTCCTTTTCTTTTTTATTAAAAAAATTTCAAAGTTCTTCTAGAATTGGGTTCGAAAACCCTTTCAAAAGTCGTTCGTTTAATAATTCGTTCCTGCAATTATTGGAAGATTTTTCCAGCTATAAAACGGTACTATCTTAGTACACAGTCAATAATATTCCAAATTCCCAAAGTCTAAACTATGGATTCTAACTTCAAAGTGAACATATCCCACAAAAAACTGATTAAAGACGTCCCACCGACAAAATTGTTGGAATAACGCCTCTGAAACAACTGTAATTATGACCATTTTTCCCAAAAAAAAAAACTGAAACCATGACCTACAATGATGTCAGATAACGTGGTAACATTGTAAACCTTATTAACTATCCAATAGGTATTTTAGGACTAGGACAAGGAGAGAATTCAAATTTTTACTTGAGAAATTAAATAGGATTAAAATAATAAAATTTAAAAAATAAATAATAATAATAAATAAAAATAAAAAGTACAATTCAATGAATGGTGGATTTTAGTACAAATACTTGTGTGAGATATATGAATATAAACTTATCCTTAAAATACTTACAATCACATAATTTTACATTAATCATAATGTCATAACCTTCTATATTATATATACTGAGATTTCTTTTCACGATCACCTATAAAAAAAACTTAATAAAATGTTAATTATATTATAAATTATAATTTATAACTTATTTTCACTTAGTCTTTTCCTGACATTAGGCTATTAGTAAGTTAAAAATAACCTAAGGTGATAATATTAAACTTAATGGTGTTACATCATCAATATTAGTAACACTAATAAAATAAACATCATATTCATTGTCAAATTTGTCACAAACAACGTTTACAGATTCTATCTCTTAAGTTTTTTTGCTTCCTTTTCTCTTCATAATGCTTCGTCAATTCTTCACAATTTCTCCAAATATACCCCTTCTTATGAAAATAAAAGCACTCAACTTCCTTCTATGAATGCAACTAAGAATGGTCACCTCTCCTCTCATTATATCTCTATTGTATATTACTCCTACCTATACTTGAACCTGACTTCACTACTAAAAATTGTTCAGTATAAGACAAACTACAAGGTTGTTTTATATTTACAGTCTCCAACAAAGCATTTGACACCTCATCCACAATCAACATAGTTTTCCTAACCAATAGTGTAATTGCTAAAGTCTCATATGATTTGGGTAGGAAGTCCAATAAAATTACTGCTTTATCTTCCTCGTTAATTTTGACCTCTATACCTAACAATAGAATTATATATGTATTAAAATTGTTTATATGATCCCTAACAGCACTTTCTTCACTCATTTTCAACTCATACAACTACTGCTTCAAATATAATCTATTTGTTAAGGATTTAGACATATAAACTTTTTCTAATTTTCCCCCTAAATTAGAAGGAGATTTTTCATTTATAACACTATATTTCAATTCAGAAGTCAAACTCAAACGAATAGTACTTACTGCTCTTGCATCTAATTCTTCCTTATCTTCATCTTTATCTTTTCTGGTTTCATCCCTTATAGTGCTTTAGAAGTCCCTATTGTACCAAAACATCATTGATAGTATTCTATCATATGCTGAAATTACTTTTTCCATCAAAATGCTAAATATGTTCAAACTTTAATGTATACATCATCTTGATTTTTTTTTTCAAGATCTTAAACCTCTGCTATGATACCACTTGTTAGGAAAAACACCCATTTACCTAACACGCAACAGAAAAACAAAATCAAACGAAAATAAAAGAAAAGACAAAGATTTACATAGTTAAGCAAAATTGCATACATATACAGGAGAGGATGAATTAATTTTTTTATTAACAATTTCAGAATTATACACTCATCAAACTCTGTCAACAACTCTCTATTCAAAACTCTTTACACTATTTGCTTATCTCTCTCCTTACTTTTTCTCAAAAGAAAGCACTCTATGTATTCTTCTTAATCACACACAACTCTAAACATAATAGACTTATTTATAAGCTTTCAATAGGATACAAAATTTAAAATTTTCCAGACTTACACTTACCCAAATATACAATAGAAAGTTATCCAAAACTAATTTGAGTCATTTACCTAACACGTATTATAATTGCAAATAAAATATGGAACCAAAATGATTTTGTCCGATTTATTTTTGTTACTTACGATTCAATGAATTATATATAGGCTAATTCTAAGACGATATGTATGAGAAACTTGGGATCACGGGAGGTTTAATTTTTACCTCATTAATTTCACTTAGATAGGGTATATAATTGCGTGCTTTAACTTTTCCCCTACTTAACTTTTGCCCATAGGTTGTGTGTGTGTAACAACTTTCCGACATAAGTATTATATCCTTAGCTAGGTATAGCATATACTTAAAATAATCGTACATATAATAGTTAATTGATGTTGCATTAAATGTTCCAACTTCTTTCTTAAATCCCCTGTGATTTTGTAGCACATCCTTTATGATAAACGTGGACCCCCTATTCATAACATTTGACTTTTTGTGCTACCTTGTTCCTATGTATGTCTCTCCAACGGTAGACCAAATTTTAGCCATCAATTATTTTTAGCTCCACAAGTCATCACGTAAGAAATCTAGGTCGGCTTCACTCTATCAACTACCGTCTTGATGAGCGGCCATTTTTGTTTAACCATAAATGTAATGAATGTATATGTAAGGATTCAGCTCAGACGTTTCTAATTTTCTGGCCTTATTTTTTTTAAGTAAAGCAAAAAAAAAAAAAAAAAAAAACAGCTGATACCAAGACAAGATTAAACATCTCAATTACATTTGCCCTCAAAATTTTAACATATCCTATACCAAGTCTCCAATTAAATTTATAAAACAAAAAAAATCACAAAAGTTCAAATAAAAAATAATCAAGACATTACAATCTCAACGGGAAATCCTGCTCAAATTAAAGCTAAATAACTAGCAAAAATGGTTAAGTCAAAAATATACATTTGAATATTAGTTTTTATAATAAACCTTATTAAAATCCTTATTTGTAAAACTAGTGAAAAAAAGCAAGGAAAAAAGAGTGTTAATACTAAGCATACAAAGGAAAATTAGGAGATTAAAATAAACTCCCCAAACATACATCATCTAGAAAACTAAAAAAGGAGAGGAGAAATGCCCCTATTAATTAACTAGAGAACAAACTATGGTGCAATGGACCCCTGGTGCAAGTTATTATCATGAAAGGAAGCCTGTTTATCTGCCATGCAATTAATTGCCTTCGGGAAATATACGAGAGACCATATGTATTTAGCTTAGACATCACTCTAGAACTCTGACCCATATATTCCAAGCTTTCAAAACATTTGATCTGATTTACCACGAAATTGTTCGGCCACATAAATAGAATCACAAAAGATCTATAAATTAAACCAGCCGAATTCATACTTTTTGATAGCAATCACAAGGCCCAGAAGTTCTATCCAATCAAAACAAAAGAAAAATCGACCACTACTAAAAACAACCTTTTATAAGCATTCTTTGGATGTATGAGTTTGAGCTAACATTACAATAAAGAAGGTTTTTTATACTGATAAAAAGTCATTACAAAAAACTGAATGCCGTCACAAAAGCCTTTTTTTTAATTACATGTCGTTGCAAGTACGTCATCACTAATAATTGATCGCAAATAGATTATTTACAATAATAAGTCATAATTGCAATTACAGTAGTTTCAATAATTGTGCCAAAGAGTCACTATAATTATGTCATTGAGAGTTTTGTTAGGTTGACATGATATCAATTTTTTGTAATAATAAATTCAAAAAGTGTTGGCCTGACATAGTGTCAATTTTTTGCAACAACAAATTCAAAAGATGTTGCAAATATGTTTACAAATGATGATGTGGCATCACATTTTTGTGACGACATTTTAAAATGTCGTTGCTAGTGTCTTTGGTTTTTTTGTTATTATTTATGACAGTATTTGTCATCATAATAGTCTTTTTATTTTTATTAATTAATTTTTTAATATTATAATAAAATTAATTTTAAAAATTATTATTTATTAATTTATTGTTTTTATTAATAGATATTATTATTATTTATTTAAATTGAAAATTAAATACAAACAATTAATTTGTAATAATGCAAATAAATTATAATATTAAAAAGACAAATGACAATAAAATATCTCATTAAAAAAACGAATATTATAATGTAAGTATAACGTATAAAAATATAAAAAAGTTTAGATAAATAATAACAACTAACAATGTAATCCATTAAATTGGTAGCAATACAAGATCCTCATCGTCATCATCAGCAGTATCTGGAGGAGGTGGAGGACCTAGAAAGACATAAAGCTTAGGGGGAGTAATGGTCGAGAACTAGATATTTAGATGCATCCAGGCCATCAACTCATATATCATCTTCTAGCTCTCCTACAACTACAAGTTTTGCTCGTACTATCTTTGCATATATTGTTCCACAATGGGTCAACATATACTGAAGATGTCCCGTCTGATTGGGACCTAGAAGATGAAGAAGCACCAAAGAGAAACCTCCGCGGGAGTGTAGGTCTACTCTAGTCTTGTGTCCTCTAAATATGCCAAAGACCTATTCCATAATTTCTTCTTTGTTCACCAAAGGTTGCACAGATGAATAAGAAACAAACTGTGTCCTCTGGATTTCTCTTTCCCTTTCTATCTTATGCTAAAAAAAGAGTAGACACATGTTCTAAATAAAGAAACTAATTTCAATAAAGAAAGATAATACTAAAAAATAAAATTAAAAAAAAAACTTAAAAAAGTCTGCTCAAATTAAAGGTTAAAGTATCCCTATGATGATGTATGTTGTCCTAGTGGTCTATGTCAAACCTCACCTATTGGGTCCTCATTTTGGCTTGTCCAACAATTTGAATGTGTCAATATAATATATTTGATAATTAAAGTTAACTTTTACATCGAACAGAAATTCAAAAAAAAAAAAAAAACTTACTAACCATTTTTTTATGATACAAGGAGTAAGATATCCGACCATATAAACTTGACTACTTCTGGTTGATATAATTATTTTTGTTTGTTTCCAACTTTTCTATTTATGATTATATTCAGTGTTAATAATATTAAAATTATTATATATAATAAATCACTAACTTAGTAGATCAACAATTACTTGAAACTTTTTTGACATAAATGATTCACAGCAAAGACCCTAGTAATCTTCATTTCTGAGATTAGTTGGGGGTTGACTCTAACTGCCTTTTCGTTTGATGTCCCACCAAGATTTTTGAAATGGTCTAGTCCTTATAACATTTGACTGCCTCCCTATCAACTATAGAATGGAGAATACCATCCTTGTAGTTGTAATCAATGTTAAACCATTTTTGTAACACACATTCAACATGTTAAGTCATTTTATTATGTTTAACTTTAATAAAAATTTATGATAGTGAAATTAAATGAATACCAACATATATTCCTAAATTTGTTGCTTATGCTAAGGGTTTGCATCTTTCTAGTTACCATGAAACAGCTCACATATATCATTGATGTGAATACCAACTACACTATTAAACCAGGAACCGTAGTTGCTAAATGCCTTTTAGTTATGTCTATCTTCGTCAAATTTGAGGATGATCTTTCTATCATTCACCACCTTTTCTTTGATTTAATGACCCTTGACCTTCCCTCAACCTCCACGTCATCAACGTACGGCATCCAATATTGTAAACACAAATTAAAATTAATATACTATCACATTTACTAATTATACAATACTGACATAATAATATTTAACAAATTTGTAATTATGTAATTGTAGCATACTCAACTCACAGTGTGATAGCAATCTAAAAGGATCAGGTGGAGGTTGTGCTCCCCTTAAGGAGTTAGCACAAATAACGACTGGACTAGACATGAATGCTTGTTAACAAATTAAAGTTAGTTTAATATCACATTTATACATATAAATATTATACATTCATTTTTTATATTAAAAAGAAAAATAAAATAAAAAAAGCAATAATTGCAATATATAATTTATATTCATCATCACAGCAACTGCCTTAAATACCACAACTATTATTTATGTCATCATCATTTTTAGACTTGATGAATTCCTCTTCAACATATTTTTCTAAAGTTCCATCCCCCTCTACCAACATATCAAAGTCATCATCTTCAACAAAGGACTTATCCTTCAAGATTGCATCAACATCAGATGTGATAATATTAGATGATACATCAGATCAATTTCACGCCAACATGTGGTAATTCCATTATTAAGTCAATAGTTATAGACTCAATATTTTGATCTACCATCACATCATCCACATCTGCTTTTGCAAAATCCCATATATGTCAATTGGTAAAGTGTTCAACAACTTTCTAACGAGACTGTTACACAAATTGACTACATAAAAACCTGTTTTGTTTGAGATACAAGTATAAATGATTCATTCTCATACCATAAGTCCTTAACAAAGATGCTTAACCTATTCTTGTATTGTAAAACTCTCTTTTTTCTTGGACAAGTGTCGAATCATTTAAACTTAAAAAGGATAACCGAACTGTTGTTTATATAGGATAATTCATAAATCTCCTCTAAAACTCCATAATATGTTTGGTTATCTGGTTCACGAGCACAAATACCACTATTTTGGGTACTTCTATTAATATCCCGATTATATGTTAGAATCTTGATTTCATTTACTAATAACTCAATAAAATGGAGTTATTTTACCACTATTCTAGTTCACGAGCACAAAAACCACTATTTTGGGTGATATCCACACCATATGTTAGAATCTTGACTTTGTTTACTAATAACTCTATAAAATAGAGTTATTTTTTCACTTTTTCATATATAAAAATTGGCTTATCGTTGAGAATTTTAGTTGTTTTTTATTTGTTTTGATTTATTTTGTTTTGTGTACTTTAATTTAGATTTTATTATAAATATAATCAAATTTTTATTTTGCTTTAATTTATCTTATCTTATTCTTTTAAAAATAGTATATTAAGTAAGTTTAAAATTAAATATTTCTAATGAGTTTACTTATAGCATTTTATTTTAAAAATATCTAATTTTAGTACTTCATTTTTTAACAGTGTCAAATTGAGGTAAAAAATTTATGTATTAGAAGTAGGTCTCATCGAGCATCATTATTCATATTAAGAAATTGTGAAAATCAAGTTTGTCATGCATCCTATCACACTGGATTTTTCCTAATCACATACATCAGCACTGTAACTACTGTAGCAAAGTTTAAAAACTGTACACTGACTACTGTAGTAAGTTTGAAAAGTTTGTGATGAGTGTGTACCAACTACTGTAATATATTTTAATAGTTTGTGTTAAGTTTAGGAAGAATAGTGTAAAATTATGCCTATAAAAAAGACATTTTGAGGAGGCTTGAAGATATTGGACATACACTTTTTCTCTTTCATTTTTGTCTTGATTTTATTTTCATATTTTCTCTTTAGAATTTTATGAGAATGCTTTACATGTTCGGTTAAAATTCTTGGGTGAGGCTAAAGATGATCCTTTTTATGTAATAAGCTTGTTTGGGTTTTGATTCTTTAATGGGTTGTAAGTTTTATACATTTGAATAAATAATTTTCTTTTGTCTTTTTAATTTCTCATATCAATATTTTTTATTGTTGACCTTTATATAAATTTAGTTAAGCTCTTTTTATGTTATTTGTTGCATGATATAATATATTGATAAATATCATTTTATAAGTAATTTTTTACTGTAATTTCACCCCTAAGTATTTTGTCGCCTTTAGGTTTCCTATAAGATAATTCTTTCTAGTTCTTAACGTGAGAGTTTTATTTATTTGAATACATTTTAATTCACAAGTTTTTCAAATTTTATCTTCTGATTAATTGTTTGGGATGTGAAACTTTTGATTGAGTCAATTTATGAATCAAAGTCCAAATAGGTGAACAAAGCATATAGGGGATTCTCAATATTTCACCGTTTTTAATTATTGAATTTTTTTTATATCAAATTGCCTTACTTTATTACATTTTTTAATTTCACTTTAAATTACAAAAACATTTTTCTAATTTTACTTTATATTTTCTTATCATTTGATTGCTTATTTCTCTAAAGCTTTCTACTAATATCCTTTATTTGTTTTTATTACCTTCTCGTGAGATCAACCGTCCATATTATACTATAATTGATCACTTTGTTTTGACACAATTTGGATGTAATCATTCACTGCACAACCTGAATAGCTTTTAAAAGAAAAGCTTGAACTAGACAAAAGCAAAACCAATTAATAGGTCACCTTTGGAGCATTCTACTTTCAAAGATTAAACATCTATCAACTATAAAGAATTCTAACAAATTTCATGTTTATCAGGTAATATGGATCCAATTTATAATGGGTATAATTTAAATTAAGGGTATACCTTATTCTGAAACCAATTTGGAAACTCCCTGATTTGAATTTCATCCAATGATTTGGTTTGATCGATATCCTCCAACATTTTATTTTGATCACTGTTTAGTAGGGAAATTAAGTGAGTGATACAATTATATTTGATACAACTAAGTAATTAAGCTTAGAGTAATATTTATTTGATGTGTTATTGAATTTTTGAATAGTTGTGTAATATGTATCACTCGTATTTATACCACAAATGGTTATTTAATGTGATTGGGGTCATCTTCATGATTAAACAACAATGAGTTTTGAAGACAAAAAACTTCTTGACATTATCATCTTCGTCCTTTACCCAATTTCTCTGACATTTGTTAAATCTTGTCTCGATGTCACTTAAATACATCGAATAAAAAGTGAAAGCTTCATTGACAATATATGCCTTAGCAATCAATCCTTCTAGTCATGCATGATTTTTGACATATTTCTTCAATGATCTACCTCAAATGAACAAGTCCTCCTCGAATGGCTTTTTCTTGCAAGTGCATTACTAAATGAACTATAATATCAAAAAAGGTTGGAGAGAAAATTGTTTCTAACTTGCATAAAATAAGTATAATATCTTGTTGGGCTTTCTCTAAATCACTAATTCTCAATGTCCTTGAACATATCAACTAAAAGAAATTGCTTAATTCTATTATTACATCAACAATCTGTTTTTTCATGAATGATCAAATTCCAATTGGTAATAATCGCTGCATTATAACATGACAGTTATGTGATTTTAACTTAATAATCTTATTGTTCCTTTCAATCACGTTTTTACTCATATTTGAAGTAAGTACTTATGTACCCCTCATGTTTATAGGTCGATCATCGCCTTGTCTGTATCCTTACTTTTTTTTGTCAATATTCAGAACTATATTCAATAAGCTGTCACACACATTTTTCTCGATATGTATAACATCTAAATTATGACATAACGACAATAAGGTCCAGTAATGTAATTCCCGAAAGATACTCTTTTTCATCTAATCAAGTTTGGTCGGATGTCTCTTCCACTTCTTACGGCTATATTTTTCATGTTTACTAAGCAATTTAGATCCAACATTTTCTAATCGAGCCTATATTTGCTGAATGGATTTTCAAGGTAGGGGAGGTCATCGATCAACCTTACCATCAAATTTTTTGTTGTTTCTCGTCTTATGATTAATAGGAAGGCATTGCTGATGCCCAAGAAAACAAGTTCTACATGTTATTCACTTTGATAAGGTTGTATCGTTGTAGGGAGACATACCATATATTCTTGATCACTCTAGCCAGATAAACTACTATAGGGCAGAGAAGTCTTTAACTGTTATGAGCAACACAACCTGCATTGAAAGTGATGTATTCAAAGCAGCATCACACACAATAACCCCTTCATCACACAATCTTTTAACTCATCTAAAAGAGGCCTTAAGAGCATATTCATATCCTTCCCAAGAGTATTTTGACCCGGAATCAACAAGGTCAACATCTTTATGAGTCCTTCATGCACAACCACGGAAATAAATTATGAGCAATCATAACTATTGGCAACATATTTTATGAGAGACTCACATTTCCTAATGGGTTGAACCCATGAACAACTAACCTTAGTCGCACATTTCTCAGTTCACGTGCAAGTCAGGGTGTTTTTCATTTAGCTATTTCCATACTTTACAATCAACTATATAATGTATTAAGTCTTCATCCTTCGATCTCCCATGTACGTGCCACGTTATTTCCTTAGCAGTATGACAGGAAGCATATAGATGCTTTAATCACTCCTTCAAATGGAAATAACGCAATATTTTTCGTAGAAATTTCTTTCCCTTTTTACTCTTCCAATGACTTATATTACAGATTGGACATGATTGCAGATCAATATTCTCCTTTCAAAGCATAGCATAATTGTACTTGCATACATGAGTTGTTTTGTAGCTCAATCCCAGTTTATTTAATAGCTTCTTCAACACATAATGAGAAATAGGTAATTTGTTCTTATCGGGGAATGCATCTTTCAATAGCTTTAACATTACATCCATGCACTTATTAAAGTACCTTTAGATGCATCAGTTTCACTAAGAAGTTCAATGATGAATATACTTAATGCAGCTCGGATATAATCTAACTTACAGCTCGCATAAGAAATCATAAAATTCATCGTACTTTGTATCTTTTATACTTTCACTAACATATCATGATCATCATTAATCTCAACAACATCATTTATTATATCAAACATCTCATCAAATGGTTCACTGACAACTGGATCAATACTTGAAAATGCTTCTACTTCACCATGCTGAATCCATTTGATGTACGTTATATCAAAATCATGATGATATATTTGCGCTTTCACTATTTTTACTAGCAGTATCTCATAGGTTCTACACTTGATACAGGGATAACTGATACACTCAGTAGAATTTGTATAGTTCTTTACAACCTCAATGAAAACAGACAAAACATCCCAATACTTATCACACAATCGGTACTTCACATATATCCAACTCTTTTCTATCAGCATTTTAACTGTGGACAATAACATACATAATCATCAAAGTTAGTCATATAACATATGCATGTATACAATTCTACACACCATCTTTACTCCAAACCTACAAGATAAAGACCTATTCCATTCAATATTGTAATTTACATATTGTGTCATTCATCCGACAACGCCCATTTTCAATAGAAATCATTTAGTTCTCCTAAGTGTACTATTAGACGCAAAACTAGAGAATAAAGGAAGACACACCGAAATCTCTACCAATGGTACGAGTGATATTGAATGACAAACACATAAAGTATAATACCAAATTATCGAAACGGGACAATTTCAGCATTAGTTATTACGAACCGATCCTCAAATAGGTCAAAGGTTAATTCATGTATACACATACAAAATACAAATCAAAAAGTCATACCAGCATACCCTTTTTTTTTTTTTTGTAACTATCCGTTCACACATCACAACCTATAGATCAATAAACTTTAAGTTTATAAAGTTTGATCAAATTTTATAAAAATTAACATAAATTATTTTGCAATAATTTTACAATGATTCTACGTTAAATATTACATATTAAATTATAATTTTTTGTATTTGTTAATTATCATATAATGATTTTTAATTTATTATTAGTTTTTATTATGTTCTAATTTTTCATTGATTTTTAATATACAATTAAATATTTACAATTTTTATTTTTAAAATATTCTTTTAACATTATCATATTAATAAATACTTCTTTTTTCATTTATTAACTTTTATTTTTTTTCTTTTGTAACATTATTTTTAAATTGTTTATAAATATTTTAATTTATTAAATCAATTTTTAAATTTATTAATTATCAAACACTAAATAAAAAATTAATGTATTTATATTTTTGATATTTAATTTTCAATTTTATTCATTTTTTATATTTTTAATTAATTATTAAAATTTTCAATATTTTTTTAATAATTATAAATTCTTAAAATTTCCATCTAATTATTTTTTTATTTGCTACTTATCTCCTATAAATTATCAACTAAAAAAAAAGCCATGACCTAATTTTAAAAGAAAAAGGCCATAAACAAACATTTCACCAAAAGTTAAAAAAAATTCATCATCAACATCATTATCATTACATCAACATATCAAAACAAATTTCAATTCCAATTCCAATTTCAATTCAATTAAAATGAAAACTTATATTCAAATAAAAACTCAAACCCACATTTACAATATACTAATTTCACAATCTAAACATAATTACCACATTCAAAATCTAAACACACCAATCAAAATAATAAAAATCTAAAATCTAAAAAAACTTACAAAATCCAAAGCCTACAAAAAACGGGGGTTGGAAACTAAGAATGTTAGCGATGAGCGGAGACAATGAGTAAAGAAATAGGTTTTTTTGAGAAAGAATTTGGGAAAGGGAGGGCAGGCGAAGGTGTTGAAGGGTAAGCTAAGGCAGCAGAAGCGGAGGTGGAGGGCAGCAATTAGATGTCTCATGGGTTGATTTTTAGGGGGTTTGGAGGAATTGGTTTTTTATGAGAATGGGTTTAGGAGAGGGAGAGAGGGAGTTTAGGAGAGAAGGATGGAATTTTTTGAGGGTTTGGGAGGGATTTTGGATAGGGGAGGAGGAGAGACTCCAGGAAGGTCAAGAGAAAAATTGGGAATATGATGAAGAAGAAGGCTTTGCAGTCAGTTATGCCCAGAGCTTTTTGCAGCAACAACAAGTCATTGCAACAAAGGAAAAGTCATTGCAAATAAGATTCAAAATGATATCATCCATTAACTCATCATTAAAATTATTATGGGAATATTCTCAAAATAATCTAGAAACAATATGTGCGATATCATTTCTTGAATGTCATGTAAATCTTTTTTGGGAAACCACCAAATATTTGATCATTTTTTACGAAATTTTTTTTAGCTATTTATAATGAAATGTTGTTGCAAATACTCTCAATAATAAATAGCTTTGACTCATCACCGCTAGCTATAATTGACTTAATTGTCATTGGAAAATTAAAAGTGCACAACATCATTAACAAGTAATAAAATGATTAGTAGAGTATTATTCCCATAAGAACTATCGTTACTAGGTATAGAAATTATATTAACTCTAAATTTATTTGAACGATCGAAAACAAATGGAAAATGGAACACAAAATTAAATAAGAGAAAACCAATAAAAAGAAAAATCTAAGATTTCTGATTTCATCGGATTAATCGTATTTAAATTGTCTATCTTAATCAACTAAACTATATTCTCTTTGTTACCATTGAATCTCACAAAAATATTTATTAATCTTTCTCAAGCATCAATAAAAATACCATAATAAGACATTTAACACCTCTCGGTCTCAAATCTAGAACTTACTGTGATTCATTAAGAATAAGAAACTCATAATACTACACAAGCTACATAACTATCTCTATCTTATGACAATCTCATAATAAATTAAATAAGATCTAATTTATTATTACTTGAATCAAATTACAAATCATGCATTAGGTGATCACGCTTTAACAAACATTGAGAATAGAATAAAATACTCAACATAAAATTGTAATGAATATTAATAAATCAAAACTAAGAAAAATTAAAATATTCATAATCTGACTAGATCATAGCTATAGAGAAGAAATTTAGAACATAAATAAAATTAAAACCTAAGAACAAAAATTAAAATAAAAATCCTAAATACTAAAAACTTTTTTTTTTCTTTTTTTCTTCATTCCTTGGATTCTATCAAAATATAGTAGACCAACGAATTAAGGAATTCCTAGGGTAATGATAGGATCTAGATAACAATGTAGTTCAAATCACCCTAACATACAAAACATTTTAGGACCTTGGTAGAGCTTTTTCAACACTCCCATAACTCCCCTAAAGTTGATTTCAACTCTCTTTTCTTTTTCTTTTTTTTTCAAATTACTAGACCTTCAAACTTTTTTTTTTTAATGAACAATGGTGTAGCACTCTTTCTTTCTTTTTTTTTTTTATAATTAACAAACAAAAATAAACTTTTCATATCTCTACCCATTTTCCCATACATTAACATAGCTCAAAATAATTCCTAGAATGATCAACATGCTTAAAGTTAAGAGTTGAAAGGTTGGAAATCAATAAAAAAGCTAGGCTAAAAGATGTAGGTAACAAAAAAAAGGTAAACATTAAGCTCAAAGGGATGACTAGGGATATGCATATGTATAAGGTTGGCTTGAAAGGTTCAAACGGTTTAAAGATAGCCTAAATCATCTCCTTAACAATATATAGTCTTGGAATTTACCTTAAATGATAATCAAACAAATACTAGAGTTTGTTGGGATAAGAATGATTACCAAATTCACATAAACTTTCCCAAAATAAGCAAAATAATTAAGTGATCAACGCTATGTGTGCAAAGTGTTCAAAGAATTACAAGTAAAACAAAACTCAGACAAGAATCAAGCACACAAACAATACAATGCTTATTATTTTCCAAGAGTTATATTTAGTTTAATCCATTCTAATCATCGACTTTTGACAATCAAACATAATAACTACCCAAAAAAAAATTTTTCCAGGAGCTTTTCTTTCTTTTCTATTAGGCTTCTACCCCCAAACTTAAAATACATATTTTCCTCAATGTGTAAGTAGTCATGAAAATAAAGAAGGGTTGTGGAAACTTCCCTTATTGATGCTTAGGCTTGACAGCTTGGGATCCATGATTTGTTTTTATATTTCCTAAGCTTGTACCTGGAGAAGAACAAAGTAGAAAAAAATAAAAATATCCTAAAACTTGAAATTTAATGAAATGCAAACAAAGACAAGAAAAAAGGATATAGAAAAGCTTGGGCTACCTTTCAAGAAGCACTTGATTTTAGTTAGCTTGACTATAAAAAAGCAGTAGCCATATAGCGGCTTCCCTCATAGTAGGTGTCAGACAACACCATATACGGGTCTTGGTTACTGATGCCCTCAAACTTGGTAAGATGTGGAATCAATCGATACATGTGATCAACACGATTTAGTTTTGTTGTATGCCCTTAGTGGACATGTAAGAATGATGCTAAGGGAGGTAAAGGAGGTGTTGGCCACATCGGATCTTGACAAATGTGAACTTCGATAATCAATGTTAACACAACAGGTTGAACACTAGAAAGTTCTTCTTGTGATTCTTCTTCCATGGCTAAGTCTTATGTCCTTTCCTTACTTATAGAGGAGTCATCATGATACAAGTCTAAGTTCTCTTCTCTTTGTTTGGGCTCCTCAAGGTGGTAATCTTGAATGTTTTCTGTTGGAGCATCCATGGTTGCTACCAATTCTTTAATTTGCTCTACCATTGCTTCCAATTGCCTTCCATTTTCTAAGCATATTTCATTAATTTTTTGCATACAATTCTTCATCTCTGTAAATAGGTATTGAATGTCACTACACAACTCCTCAATGTTAGAATTGTTCTCCCAACATTGGTTATTAGTCGAACCATTCAATTCCCAATGATTATGTTTAGCCATGTCTTTCAGGACATAATAGGCTTCGTCAATGTGTCTTTGGTATAAAGAGAATAAACCATAACCATTTTCAACTCAAGTGCTTGCGGTGTTACATAAGCCATTGAGTAAGTTTTGAAGAATATATCCCTTTGAGAAACCATGATAAGTAAACCTACTAAGCAAGTCTTTATATATTCACCAAACATTGTACATCGATTCCATGTCTTATTGAGCATAATTCATGAGGACCTATCGATGAGGCATTTTAAAGTAGTTCAAATAAGATATAAATAAGCAAAATTAAAACAAAGGAAAAACATACGAAGAAAGGAAAAAAAAAATCAAACGAAAACTAGAGCTAATTGATATCGATATTAGTTAAAAAAAAAAATCCCCACCAACAACACCAAAAACTTGCTATTAGAAATTGCAAGTGCACAATATTATTAACAAGTAATAAAGCGATGAATAAAGTATTATTCTCACAATGATTGTCATTACTAAGTACCAAACTTTTATTCACTCTTATTTTATTTAAACAATCAAAAAATAAACAGGAAGACAAAATTAAATATGTGCAATTCAATTAAAAAAAAAGTTTTAGAATTTTGACTTCACCAGATTAACCATATTTAAATCATTTAGCTTAATTAACTAATATTTATTCTTTATATTACCAGTAAATCTCACAAAATATTTATTAATCTTTGTCAAACATTAATAAAAATATCACAATAAGACAGTTCGCACCTCTCGATATTAAACTTAGAACTTACCACGATTTATTAAGGACACGAAGTTCATAATATTACACAAGCTTTATAACTATCTTTAACTTATGATAATCTCATAGTAAATTATACATGATCTAATTTAATTATTATTTGGATCAAATCACAAATCATGCAAAAGGGCTTCCACAAACATTAATAACATAATAAAATAAATAAAATACTCAACATAATACTAGAATGAACATCAATTAATTAAAATTGAGAAAAATTTAAATATTCATAATCTAATACATCTTATCCTTAAAAAAGAAAACACAAATTAAAATAAAAATCTTAAATACTAAAAATTTTGATCTTGCTTGGTTCATAACTTCAAACCTAAATTTTGAAGTTTAATTTTTTTCTAAAAATTAATAAAAATTATAATTAAATAAATCTATTTAAAATTATAAAATTTTATTTGATTCTATTCTCAATCTTTTTTTTTTTTCTTTTCATTTTTTCTTCGTTCTTCGGCTTCCCTCAAAATATCGCAGACCCAGGAATCAAGGAATGCCTTGCACGGAGCCCAAGAGATTTATTACAGAGCCGCGCCGCCATTGTTCTCTTTTTTAATTTTTTATTACCCTTTTCTGATAAGAGTCAGCCCTGGGGGCCCCACTGACGCTCGGGGACACTTGGCGACTCACTGTTGGATCACGCTGAAGAGGGACGCGTGGCACGGTGAGATTCGGGCTGCAGACGTGGACGTACACCAGAAAGCTGAAGACGAGACACCGGATCCGGTAGCCGCTGGAGTAGGTCGACACGGGCTGGGCAACGCGCCTGACACTGCACATGGAGAAACACTCGCTATCTGAGTGCTGCCGGGGCTGATCCGACGTTCGAAAACGGGAGTGATTGCACGTGGAGATGCTACCAGTGTGGAATATTGACTAAGAATTTCTTTTAGATTTTTAATTGACGTTCTAACATCACCGGAGCACCAAATTGATAATTTTTTTTTGTCTTTTTTCGCTAAATTTATGAAATATTCTACCAACTACAATATTCTTATTATATATAAATATAATATATTAAATATATTTTATATTTAATTAAAAACATTTATTTTATATTTAAATATAATATATGTTTAGATAAAAAGTATTTGAATTATATTTTATAATTGAAAATTTTACGTGATTGGTAAAAATATATAGAAAAACTGATATAGAGAAAAAATATGATATAAATAGATTTTAAAAAATTTATTTTTAAAATATTATGAAATAATAAATATATTTGAGATACTGTAAAAAAAATATTATATTTGAACATAAAATTTTTGCGTTTAAATTGCATTGTGTTTAAACATAATATGAACGCGATACAGAAAACAAATACCCCATTATATACAGAAGTGAGAAAACAAAATTATTAGAAGAATAAAATTAAATTAAATTAAATACTAAGGAGTTATTTGGTTTATGGATAAGTTTGTAATGAAATGAAATTTTTACATTAAAATTGATTGATTTAGTTATAATTTTTGTTGACTTTTAAAAAAAAACAAAATTGAACTTAAAAATTTAGATTTAGATTGATCGTCCAAACGAAGCCTAAGATTGTACCAAAAATATAAACTTAAATGTGCTAAAAAATAACTCTATTTAATAGAGTTATCATCAATATGTGCGACTATAGTGTTCTCTAAAATGCTTACCAATTGGCATGAACCTGGTTTGCACCATGATCCTTTTGGCGGCAAATATTATTTACAATGACAAGTCGTTACAAATGTGTATGGCGAACTTAAAATATATTTGTGACGACTAGTTGGCACTATTATCTAAGTTCATACGACGACATGTTATCATAAATATATATTGTAACGACAAATTTGCTGTAAATATACAACATTTATTTAGATGGTGTATCATTGCAAATAATATGTTATTCGCGACGATAAAGACCCTGTTTGTAGTAGTATGAAAATTTTGAGTTTGATTTCAGTTGAATTATTTGCATTTGGTCCACAGGTTTGAATGATTAGAATTAAAAAGTGTAAAAATATAAAATATGTTCAGAAAAAAAATTAATAATTGGCTTATTTCATTCGTCTTTAATTCTATGCAATTTAAAAAAAATCATCTGATTTGAACTTATATATGAAAAATTATAAACTTTTAAATTTTACGTTGCAAATTTATAATAGAAATTATGAATATTAAATTAAATGAAAAAAATCTGTAATTGAATTAAATCTTGCCTCCAAACACCTCCTAAAACCCATGCAAGTGTCTTTAGCTCTTTTACGTTCCTTAATATATTTGACTATGATGTTTTAAAATAATAACAAAATTAAAACTAATATAAGTAAATATCATAATTTAAATTAGTTACATATTAAAATATCAAATTTATTCTCTCATTTTTTCTTTCTTCCATTTCTCTCTATTACCTCCTATTTTTCTCTCTCCTCATTCTCTTTCTCTTTCTACCTCCCTTCCTCCCTCTCGTTCCCAATAGTACTACACCAAAGGACATCTCGACGACAGTAATGACGAGACTAGACCATGATGGTAGTGAGTGGCGAAGAGATTAAATCGTGATAGAAATATTAGATTTTTAAGAAAATATGAGAAAATACCTATATTTCCAGTATATGTTGGAAAAACGAAAAATATGTACAGCAGAATTTTAAAAAAATTTCCATAGATTGTTAGAACTCATATTGCCATATACAATAAATTATCAATAATTAAATATACCTTTCAGAGAAAACATTTTGGATGCCGAAGTGAACGTCAGAAACTCATAAACACAATACCAAGAAGGGCTTCAACGGACTAGCCTTCTCTACTATTTTCCAATTTCAAGATGGTTGAATGTATAGGCACCTGTTTCCTTGATTGGTATTCTGTGCGGCTTGTCTCCTTCTGACTACTCAGATCTCTTAAGAACTTATTACTACGGTGATTTGTGCAATAATAAACTTGCTCACTTGAGAGTCTCTAATCTAAAGAAAATAGGAGTGGAATGACCCCTATTTATAATATTACATGAGGTGATGTTTTGAATTTTGAATTGGATCAAGAAAAGATTTTCTCTCACTAATTTTACTCTCCAAAACAGACTCTACCAAGGGAAAAATCCCCTTAAGAAATTGGGATTCAAAATTTAAATAGAATTTAAAGCATGATTTTTCCTCTCTCTTATCCACAAAAAATCCAAAAATTCCAAAGGGATAAAGCCTCAAAGAATTCAGTTTTTCCCAAGGATGGAGATTCAAAATTTAAATAGAATTCAAACAACATTTTTCTCTTTTCCCTTATCTACAAGAAAATCGAATTCCTCCCTTAGAATTATCCATAAGAAATTCGGCCATGTGTAGGATTTGTGATTCAAAATTTGATTTAATTTTCAAAACTCCACAAATCTTTGAATTTTATCTACATGGATAATTTTTCACAACTTTAATTTAAATTCAAATAAAATTATGGCAACTTTATTTGAAATTCAAATAATTGTGTAATCTCTTATCCAAAATAAAATTCAAATTCAAATTAGGAGAAAATATTGTCTTCCATCCTTATCCATTATGGACACCAACTTAGATTATGTAAGGACAAGATTTTGTTCAATTCAAATTCAAATAGGATAATCTTTTAAATTTCAAATATTTATTTTAAAACAAAATTTTCAAAATTCAAATTAATCATATGTTTGAATTTGAAATTCAAATACAATTAATTTAAATTTCAAATCTTGTAATCTAAAATAAATATTAATTAAATATTTATTCCATTTATTGAATAATACAAAATAATAATTTTGTCCCTCTAGCACATAGAGAAAAACGCATGGGTGATCCAGATTTTTCCCCCCATTAAATACAAGTCATGTAAGAATACCATGATCAACTGCCATCTTTAAGGAATTATAAGAGCTAGCAGAGGGACTGATTTGACCTATGAATCGATATAATCATTATTCTATACCAACCAACTCAATCACATGATCACTAATTTCAAGATCATTCCACTATAGACCTGAAACTGAACTCCTAATTATATTGCAAATTATACAAGTCTTAGAAAAAACACCATTTAATGACCTTGTCATTAATGCAAAACCATCATATGATATTCATAATCAACTTAGATTAAAATCCGTTCAACCTTTTGATCATGCTATCTTAAATATCCATTATACACCTGATAAGAGAATGATTATCCACCATATGTGAATAATAAGTCGTTTGTCAAGCAAACGAACGACCTAAGGCCTTGTCCATTCTCACCGATCTAGCATAATGCTTTTAAGAGGATAATCTTAACTCTACATAAGAGCTATGATTCTTTATATGTAAGTAATCACTCCATTATATGTGTATCGTGTACCCAACGAATCGATTCATTAGCTTACTACCTCCGAGACGCCCTGGCCTTTGGAACATCAAAACACACTAGCCATATACATAGAGCTATTTACTTACTCAGGATTAAGGTTGTTACATAATGAATGTCAAAAGTAGATTGATCCATTAATAACGGACTATGCAAATCAATCACACTTTAGTCTCGGTCCAATATGTCACCACCAAGCAACATATCTATTTCTCTACTCGAAAGTCAAAGTTCTGGACAGTTAAGACAAACCGTCTCCCTAATTGACTTTAGACAATATAATAGTCTTAACATTAGTTAGTTGCTCACTCTAACCCGATAGACTACGGACCATAGATTTAGACTACTTATTCTAGAATGTTGTCTTCTCGCATGCAAACGATCATTGTATGCAACATTCTAGCAGTTTAATAAAGTAGTTAATGAGCCATATTTAGATTACGGACCATAGATTTAGAATATTTATTCTAGAATGTTGTCTTCTCGCATGCAAACGATCATTGTATGCAACATTCTAGCAATTTAACATAAGTAGTTAATGAGTCATATTTGCTTATATTTATTTTAACATGTAAATAAGTTAAAGACTTATAACAATATAATGAATAACCTCTAAATTATTTTATTAATCAGTTCAAAAAAAAAAAGAAATACATTAAAATATCTTTCCAGCTTAGGGCATATCTAACAATCTCTCACTTGGCCTAAGCTAGTAAATGTGCTGTGTTACGCATCTCCATTACCTCGACATTCCTTTCAAATCTCTTAGCTACCAAAATCTTAGTAAAGGGGTCAACAATGTTGTCCTCAAACGCGATCTTATATACATCTATTGGTTTTGCTTCTACGTATTCTCTAATCATATGGTATTTTTGATTGATGTATTTCTACCTCTTATGGTGCTTGGATTCCTTAGTGTTGGCAATCGTTGCACTATTATTATAATAAAGTATGATAGGCTTTCAATACCTAGAATGACCTCAAAGTCTTCTAGGAACTTGCAAAGCTAAACTGCTTCTGTAGATGCCTTGGCCGCATCTACGTATTCAGCCTCTATCGTGGAATCTGTAGTGCAATTTTGTTTCACATTCTTCCATACAATGGCTCCTTCTTCGAGCAAAAACACTGATCTTGAAGTCGATTACCTAGAATCTCTACAAGTTTGGAAGTCTGAATTCGTGTATCCTATAGGTGTTAGGTCCCATTCAGAATATACTAACATATAATCCCTCGTTCTCTTTAGATACTTGAGTATATGCTTTACGAATTTCCAATGCTTGGTTTTGAGATTCGCCTGATATCAACTTACTATACCTACAGCAAAATAAATGTCAAGACAGGTGCAAAGCATAGCATATATGAGACTACTCACAACAGATACATAAGAGACTTTGTTCGTCTGCTTTGTTTCTTTTGATGTCTTGAGACAGTCATCCAATGAAAGAGTGAAGCCTGAAAGAATAGATTGTGACCACCCTTTCTTTACTTCTTGCATTGCATATTTCTCAATTAATTTATCTAGGTATGAAGCTTAGGATAGTGCTATCATTTTATTCTTTTAATCTCTGAAGAGACGAATGCCTATAATATAATTAGCTTCTCCTAAATCCTTCATATCAAACTGTTGAGATAATCATAGTTTGATCGATGATAAGTTCCCTACATCATTCCTAATGAGTAGTATATCAACGATATAGATTACTAGAAAGACCACCTTGCCATCCTCTATGTGTTTATAAACACATGGTTCATCAACGTTCGGCTCAAAACCAAAAGTTTTAATCGCTTGATCGAACCTCTAGGATGCCCACTTTAATTTATAAATTGATCTAAGCAACTTACAAACTTTTTGACTTCGGCCCTTTTTCACAAATTCGTCCGGTTGTACCATATAGATACTCTCATCAAGATAGTCATTCAAGAATGCAGTCTTGATGTCTATTTGCTAGATCTTTTAATCGAGAGTCGCAGCAATGGATAGAAGAATGTGGATAGACTTGAGCATTACAACAGGCAAAAAGGTTTCCTTGCTTTAAAAGTTTCAACTTTCCCTTCCTCATCCCTCTTTCTCTTATAGAACCACTTGCACCTAATGGGTTTTATCCCATCTGGCAGGTCCACAAGTTCCCATACGAAGTTAGACTTCATAGAGTCTATCTCATTCTTCATGGCCTATTTCCAAAGTTTGGAATCAATATCGTTTATAGCTTCTTCATAAGTTACAGGGTCACCTTCATGTTCATAAGCCTCAGTTTGGTAAACTTCGGCATCATACATAATGAAATTGGGTTTCCTAAAAACCCTCCCACTACATCGAAGCACTTTAAACTGTTGATCGTTTGCTTGTCTTTCAGTGGAACTCGGACTTGTGTCCAAAATCAAAACCTGTAGAGTAGTTCTATCACTCAACAGCTTCTCTAGCAAAACTTTGCTTCGAGACTTAAAGTCATTCATGTAACTCTCTTTTAAGAAAGTCGCATGGGTTAAAACAATGAACTTTTTCTCTTTTAGGTTATAGAACAGACCTTCTTTAGTCCCTTAGGATATCCTATAAATAAGCACAATTTTGACCTCGATTCCAATTTCTTTACATCCCTATTCAGTACGTATACCAGGTAACCCCATATTTTTATATGTTTGAGAGAAGGCTTCTTACCTTTCTATAATTCGAACGGAGTTCTAGAATTTGATTTAGTTGGAACATGGTTTTGAAATTAGCACGTTGTTTGTAGTGTATATTCCCATAATGAAATTAGTAACTCTAAATAACTCATCATGGATCATACCATATCTAATAAGGTCCTATTTCTCCTTTCAATTACCATTTTATTGTGGAGTACCAGACATAGAAAATTAGGATAGAATCCCATTCTTTATAAGATGTCCTAGAAAATCATTAAAGAGGTATTCACTACCTCGATTAAATTGAACTGTCTTTATGAATTTACCTAATTGCTTTTTCACTTTTGCACGATATTTTTTGAATTTGTCAAAGGTTTCACTCTTACAGTACATCAGGTACACATATCCATATCTCGAGTAATTATTTATAAAAGAGGCATAATACACGTACCCTTCTTGCGCCTTGACGTTCATAGGGCCACATACATCGGTCTGTACGATTTTTAAGAGTTCTAGAGCCCTAGTACCTTTAGCTCCAAAAAATCACTTGGTCATCGTTCCCTTTAGGCAAGATTTATATTGGGGAAGGCGTATCTCCTCTAAAGTATCTAAAGGACCATCTTTCATTAATCTCAGAATCCTATCTTGATTAATATGACTTAGTCTTAAATGCCAAAGGTATGCCTTATTAGAATGAGAAGTTTTAAGCCTTTTTGTGTTATCTATTAATTTGGTATCTAACAGTGAGTACATCTTTGGTTTGATAAAATAAAGGTTTCCATCCATTCTCTCAGAACAAATAAAAGAATGGTTTTTTGTAAATAATAAATGTTTCATTAAACCAGACTGAATAACAATTCTTAACTAAATAGGCTACCGATATAAAGTTTTTCTTAAAATTAGAAACATAAAAATAATCCTTTAATAAAATAAATCTAAAATTATCAATGTAAAGATGCACATCTTCCATTGCTTCAATTACTACCAAGCTACCATATCTCATCTGCAACAAAAAGCTCCTATCATATAAACTTCTTGTGTCCACAAACCCCTATAAAAAAACACAAACATGATTAGTGGTGTCTAAATCAATGACCTAATTGTCTCTTGATTCTTCCACTAAACAAGCTTCTAAGTATAGAAGTTCCTTACCTTCTTTGGCCTTGGAGGCTAGGAAATCTCGACAAGTCTTCTTGAAGTGATCTACCTAATTATAATAGAAGCATTTGGACTTTTTATGGTCTTTCAACATCTTGTTCTTCTTCCCATTAGAGACAGGAGGAATAAACGAACTGGAAGCCATCTGCTTCTTTTTTTATTTCTTCTTATTCTCGGAGGGTTTACAAAATTCTGTCAAGTTGGCCTTTCCCTTGCGTTGGACTATATCCCCATCCTTGATCATCCGTTTATAAGTTTGGAGTTGCTTTATGAACTCAGTAAGTCCTAACTCCTTTATCGCCAAATTTTAGCTTCAAACCCCATAAAATCTTTTGACAGAGTCTTAAACACTATCTTAATCTGGGTGTTGTAGTCCAACTTTACACCATTTTCAGTAGCCTCTGCAAAAAATCCCATAAGTATAAGCATATGATCCTTCACCGAAGTGTCTTCCTTCTGTTTAGAGTTCATAATAATTGTAATGGCGGACTGTCGAGCCAGTTTTTCTTAACCTCTGAACATGTCCTCTAAGTTTTCCATGATCCTTCACCGAAGTGTCTTCCTTCTGTTTAGAGTTCATAATAATTGTAATGGCGGACTGTCGAGCCAGTTTTTCTTAACCTCTGAACATGTCCTCCAAGTTTTCCATGATCTCCCTAGCAACTCGTTAGGTCTCATACTGCTTTTATAGAGCTCTCGTCATTCTAATTAAGATGTAGCACCAAGTAATCTCATTAGATTCTCTCCAATGAGTATACGCAACCAGGACTTCTTCAAGTGTCATCTCAGGTCGGGACCCTAGTATGCATGGTTCATCCAATACGAACTTGTGTCTTTCGCAATTGAGAACTATTAGTAGGTTTCTTTTCCATTCTTTATAATTGTCCCCATTTAATTTGTTTTCAGTAAGTATTGTGATTAAAGGTGTCAGTGATATTTTGAACTAATAATAAAATAAAAAGAACATCATTATAAAGCCTAAGCAAATATAATAGAATTTAGTAAATCAAACATACGAATATATTTTTACATGAAAAAATTTAAAAAAATATGTAGTATTGCAACAATACTTTTTAACATCTATTATTCCATGCTACCTCGGGGTGTACATGAAATGAATAGTGAAAACATTGACCCCGTCCAATTAATATATGTTACTTTAAATCTTCTAAGGTTAAGACATATTTATAACCGTTTACTTCGGCCACCAATTTGACTAATAGATCTCCTTAGGGAGGTTAATAGCTAAACTAGTTTTGAGTGTGTAACCATTATAACATCTGATCCATGCCCTATTCAAGTCATCTTGGGATGGTACCAAATAAAAAATGCCCAAATATGTTTTCCACATAAGAAATCTAACCTAATATACCGACGATGGTAGACACTTACCAAAGGTGTGATCAAGGCGAAACTAACACGAGACGCTATCGTGTTTTCACATATGGATCAATAATGAAGTCCATGGGTTTTCTCTCACTCAATATTTTAAAACAATAAGTTTTTATTTGAAATATGCATTATTAATGTAGTATGAGCAACATTTTTATATCCTATATAATATGTCATCAAATATGCAACATACCATTCCATCAATACATATTATTCCACGCATGAAAAAATATAGGAAAATAAATGATAGAAAAATTAAATATTCAAGTCAAATTCCATCCTAGAAGAATAGAAAAACAAGATTATAAAATTTCACCCAAAGCATTCTTTAGGTATTTGAATTTTGCTCCATCTTCATGTATATATTTTCATGTAGTTCCATTATTTATTTTTCATTCCATAAATTCTTTTAGAATTCAAATTGTAAAAATTTGAATTTTAAGCAACTTTTAAATCTCATGCATACGCATATGTAATTTTCACATTTCAAAAATTACATATGATTATATACAATTGAAAATTAAAATTTAAATCATTGACGATTTCTAAAAATTCCCATCTCAACCCTTGGGAGGTCGGGGCACGAGAAAATACCCCTAGGGCCACCTTGGGCAACCACGGGTTTGCACCAATGGCTGTATGTAACTGTGGGCTGCCGTTGGTAGCCTGCAAGCCCTCAAGCTACCACTGATAGCTTTTGGCTATCAGGTGCAGCCTTGGCTGTTTAGGTTGTCACGGGCTTTCGCCTCTGCCTCCTACCTGACATCTACAGCTCTTTTTTTTTTTTCGATTTTTGTGTCAAATTCTAATTTTACCCTTAGGATGTCCTAATTAAAAATTAGGATTTTTCAGACAAAAATAATTTTTAAATCATCAAAATTAAATCTAATTATGAGAAAAACAAATTCAAAGTCTTGATGTCCTCTATGAATAATTACATAAAATTTCCAATACCATTTCCAGTGTACAAAAAATTCTAAATATTCAAAGAAATAAAAATCTATGAGAAAATTATGATAATGATAGATTGCTCTCACGATTACATGAAAATTTCTAAATACAATTTTTCTAAAATTCTAAGGTATCAAAACCGGAAAAATTAAGCATGCTTATAATAATCACAAAATTAAAATAATCACATGCAATATATCACATAATCCATGATTACAACATATAAGATCCCTAAAATACCACTCTCTAAATATTAAATCCATACATATTGAGACACAATTGATTGTTTAATTTATATATATGCCATATTCATAAGTTGGCTCTGATATCACTTGTTGGAAAAATAAAAAATATACACAACATAAATTAAAAAAAAATTTCATAGATTGTTGGAACTTATGTTGCCATATATAATAAATTATCAACAATCAAATATACCTTTTAGAGAAAGCGCCTTGGATGCCGGAGTGAACGTTAGAAACTCAGGATGACAACACTAGGATGGATTTTAATAAAATAGCCTTCTCTGTTATTCTCCAATTCCTAGACGATTATGTATGTGGGCACCTGTTTCCTTGATTGGTATTATGCGCGGCTTGTCTCCTTGCAATCACCTAGATATCTTAAGAACTAATTACTATAGTGATTTGTACAATAATAAGCTTGCTCATCTAAGAGCCTGTGGTCTAAAGAAAATATGAGTGGAATGACCCCTATTTATAATGTTGCATTAGATGACCTTTTGAATTTTGAATCGGATCAATAAAAGATTTTTCTCTCACTAATTCAACCCTCCAAAATCGACTCCACCAAGGGGAAAATCCCCTAAAGAAATTTGGCCACTTTAGTGTAGAGGGGATCAAAAATTCAAATAGGATATGAAATATGATTTTTCCTTTTCCTTATCCACAAAAAATCTGAAAATTCCAATGGGATAAAGCCTCAAAGAATTTGATTTTTCCCAGGAATGGAGATTCAAAATTTAAATAGGATTCAAATAAGATTTTTTTCTTCTCTCTTATCCACAAGAAAACTGAATTCCTCCGTTGGAATTTTCTATAAGAAATTTGGTCATGTACAGGATTTGTGATTCAAAATTTGATTTAAATTTCAAAATTCCATAAATCTTTGAATTTTATCTACGTGGGTAATTTTCCATAACTCCAATTCAAATTCAAATAAAATCATGGCAACTTTATTTGAAATTCAAATAATTGTGTAATCTCTTATCCAAAACAAAATTCAAATTCAAACTAGGAAAAAAATCTTGTCTTCCATCCTTATCCATTATGGATGCCTCCTTAGATTGCACAAGAACAAAATTTTATTCAATTTAAATTCAAATATGATAATCTTCTAAATTTCGAATATTTATTTTAAAACGAGCTTTTTAAAATTATAATTAATTACATATTAGAATTTAAAATTCAAATAAAATTAATTTAAATTTTAAATCTTATCATCCAAAATAAATATTAATTAAAGATTTATTTCATTTATTTACAATTTTGCTCCTCCAGCATATAGAGAAAAACGTCTAAGGCACTTGTGGAGGATGATCCGGATTTTTCTCACCATTAAATACAAAATAACAAGCCATGTAAGAATACTCTGATTAATTATCATCTTTAAGGAATTATAGAAGCTAGCAGAGGGATTGATTAGACATATATAATCAGGCTCTCGTGAATCCATTAATCATTATTCTATACCAAACAACTCAATTATATGATCACTAATTCCAGGATCATTCACTAAAACCTGAAACTGAACTCCCAATTATATTGCAAATTATGCAAGCCTCAGAAAAGACACCATCCAATGAACTTATCATTAATCCAAAACCCTCATATAATATCCATGATCAACCTAAGTCAAAGTTCATTCAACCTTTTAATTACGCTATCTTAAAGATCCATTATGCACCTGATAAGAGAATGATTTTCTACCATATGTGAATAATAAGTCGTTTGTATGATTTTCCACCATATGTAAATAATAAGTTGTTTGTCAAGCAAACGACCTGAGACTTTGTCCATTCTCACCAATCTAGCATAATGCCTTTAAGAGGATAACCTTAACTCTATTTAAGAGTTATGATTCCTTATTTATAAGCAATCCCTCCATCATATGTATACTGTATACCCAACGAACTGGTCCATTAGCTTACTACCTCTGAGATATCCTGCCTTTAAAACATCAAAACACACTAACCACATATATGGAGCTGCTAACTTACTTAGGATTAAAGTTGTTGCATAATGAACGTCAGAAGCAGATCAATTCACTCATAACGGACTATGCAGATCAATAACACTTTAGTCCTTGTCTAATATGTTATCATCAAGCAATATATCTATGTCTCTACTTGGGACTCAAAGCTCCAGATTGTCAAGATAAATCGTCCCCTTAATTGGCTTTAGACAACATAATAGTCTTAACATGAGTTAGTTACTTACTCTAATCCCATAGACTATGGACCATAGATTTAGACCACTTACTCTAAAATGTTGTCTTCTTGCATACAAATGATCATTGTATGCAACAATCTAACAGTTTAACATAAGCAGTCAATGAGTCATATTTGCTATTACTTACTTTAATATGTAAATACGTCCAGAACTTATAGCAATATAATAAATAACCTTTAAATTATTTTATTAATCAGTTTAAAAACAAACGAAATAGATTAAAATGTCTTTCCCGCTTAATGCACACCTAAATTGTATTCATTTATAGTGATTACAGTATTTTTTATATTTCTATCCACAGCAAAATAAATAAATAAATAAATAAATAAAACTAGAATCACAAGAGAACAACAAAAAAATACCAACAAATACCAAACAATTATCAACAAATGTCGGATCTCATCGAAATCTGCATTGATCCATTCAAATCCACCTTAATATCGTCGGAATCTTAACCAACCACATTAGAATCCCATGGATCATCTCTCTCTCTCTCTCTCTCTTTCTCGCCGTAGTGAAAATTGTGATTCAACTCTATGGATCCGTGGCATAAGATGAGTTGATGTTGCTGTGACTGGCCCTCGTGAAGACGTGATCTTGCTAGATCTCGACACTAGAGAATGTGACAGTGTAGATCTGCTGTCTCCATCCAGTCACATTAAGATTTAAGGGAGATTGCAATGCTCCAGTCGTTGTGGAGATCGCACCTCCAGTCTCTAGAGAATCGCAACAAAAAATTACAACCTCACTTAGCACAAAAAGCGGAGAAGCTTAGATCGCGACTGTTCGTAATTGTCACCATTAGTAGGTGATCTTCGACATCGGCATCTGGAGCTCATAGTCTTCTCCAGCGAGAGATAGAGTAGGGGGAGAAAGAGAGAGAGAGAAGGGATGAGGGAGAAAACAAGGAAGGAAAAATAGGTATTGATTTGAAAACAAATAAATTATTTTTAAAAAGAATAAATAAAACATTATAATTTAATGAGTGTCTATAAAATATATTATATGGTATGTTTCTATATAATATCATATTGTAATATTTAAAAATATATTATTGACTTGATATTTTAACAAATGTGAAATAACATAGTTTTTAGGTGATATAAAATTTTAATTGCGTGACATGTAGAAATAAATAAAAAAGAGAGAGAGATGACCAATAGTTAAGCCAGATAGTAGTCATATGTCATGAGCTAAATGTAAACCAGGTCTGCGGACAAGGCTATTCACCAAGAAAAATATAAAATAAAGGTCTATGGACGAGGCTGCTCAAAAGCAAGTTTACCATCGTTGTTGTTGTTATTATTATTATTATTATTATTATAGTTAAGGCTAACTGACAATAATTACCGGTTCGCCTAGGACCACAGACTGAGTACTTCTTTTTCCAAGTCAAAATGAAAACTATATATAATTGTTCAAGATTTGCTTATAAAGTCGTGGCACATATATTAATATCACAAATTCATATCAATTTCCGCGTGCATAAGTCACAAGCTATTCATGATTGGCTTACCAAATGGATTTTTATCTTCTCCACCAAAGTCATGTTTGAAACCGAATGAAAACGTGTACATGTTTTGCTTCTCACCCACGCTCAAGTTTTGATCATTTCTTTTTTCACATATTTTGTTTTTTGATATTCACACTCAACTTCATTAAAAAAAAAAAAATTTTGTTAGGGCACGAATTCAGCTCATGATTTACACCATAATATGATTCATAATCATAATAACAATGATATGATATGATATATATGTACATATATATTTTTATATAGAGAAAGAGAAACTAAACAGGCCGACAAAGTAGCCAACAGCAGACATCTGTTTTCTTCTTTAGTAATTAATAATACGTATTACGTGGGTGCACACGTAAATCGCAATCTAGATAATAATTTTTTATAGAAATATTTTTGTTTAATTATATAAAAGCAACTTTGGTGGTTGCTTCCACACACGGCCTTAGATATCTTGTGCTCAAGAATAAAAAAAAGAAATGAATAAATAAGGGTAGAAAAATCGTTGTGATGATTTGTAAACAAAAGTATTGCGCTTTTGTAATCATATCTTTAGACTAAGAGACAGATTTTCTAAAATGTCTAAAGTTGATAAAAGCCAAACAAGGAAGAAAAAGAAAAGAGTGTAGCACATGTGACATGTACCGATTAGCTTTCATACTCCTTAGCAATATGGGGCAGAGATGATTATAAATATTATCAAAATATATAATAATTGACAATTAGTTTTTTAAGTTTGGAATTCCAAAGGGGGTTGAGGAGTTCATGCAATGATGATGATGATGCTGATGGAAAAACAAAGCTTTAGATGATGAAAGTGATGATGAGACCATTAAGACAAAGCAGTTTCCGGGAAAGTGCCTTCTTTCCCGGGAAAGTCACTCTCATTATACACAATAAAAAGGTCCACACGAATATGAGTGATATGTGGAGTATTTTAGGAGAACCTTCTCATCATTCAGGTACCATCTCCACCAATCATGATAGCGTGCCTATGACGTATACATATATATATGTATGTATATATACAAAAATATGTGTGTAACTTTCATGAAAGTTCTCTATCAATCTGGACCGTCCGATAGGGTTGAAGTGGCTAAGATGCTTTTCCATTGACATGAGAGAGAGAGAGAGAGAGAGAGAGAGAGAGATGGAGTTTTGGGAATTTTAATCAAGCAAAATAATGTGGGGGGGGGGGTGGTCATTATGGTTCTAAAGGGGATCGAAGTGGGCCCACACATTGAATAGAAAGGAAGCAGTCTGACTTTCATGGAAAATCCCATGATGAGATTTTGTGAGGGGGAAAAGGATGACCAATGGTACATCACGTGGGGTTGCGACCCACTGGTTCCCTTAAAGGCGTTGCCTGTCACGTGACCACAACCATTAGTCTATCATCCCCCTAGCTCTCTCTCTCTCTCTCCCTATTTCTCTCTGTCTCTTTCTCTATTCTCTTTTGTCTTTCAAGTGAAATCATCCATTCCTTTCTTTCTTCACACGCCTTCCCACCACCCATTTCTTAGACCCTTTCCTCTCTCTCTCTCTCTCTCTCTAATTTCTCTCTCTAAGCGGCTGAATCACAGACATATACACGTGAGCTAACGTCCCACACCCCTCACAACCCCACTCGGCCTATTCCTTGAACATTATCGTAGCCTTCCAATAATTATATTTTATTTTTTGGTTGTTGTTATTTATTTAGTGATTAAAATCGTTTTCTTTTTATCTTTATCCATTTCTTTCTTCCTTTCCAAGACAACTGAAAAGCAAGAATGTGGTGTGACTCATTAGTTCGAGTCACATTATAATATTATTTCATTTAACACTAATTGGGAGTTTCAAATAAGACGATGATTATGGAGGCTGACAATTTATCAATAATAAATTAATCCGACGACTTTAAGCAATTACAAAGCACATGTATATATATATTTATTTTTGTTTAGAAAACTTTGATAAATAAATTATATTTTGATTTTATTTGGATGAAATTTATTTTTTAAATATTATATTTGATTAAAAAGTATTTATTTTATATTTGAATAAAATATATATTTAAATAAAAAGCATTTTAGAATTTGAAAAATTGACGTGATTAATAAAAATAAAGATAAATAATAAAGATAAAAAATTGATATAATTGTTTTAAAAAACTTTTAAATAAAATTTTTTTTCATAATATTATTAAAAAATTTATATTTAATATAAAATTATATTACATTTAAATAAAATTAAAATATAATTTTTTTTACAAACGAAACCTTAACTGAGAATTTTAAAATTCATGTCACACGATGTGTGCTTTTACATGACGTGGTTAAGGATTTCGTACATACATGGCAATACGGGCTTCCTCCACTATGCATATTATTTTAGTCATGCATGAGACAGCTTATATTTGTGTATATATATATACATATATATTATATTTTATATACATATTTAATTTATCTCCTTTTCGAAAAGATAAATTATCAAGGATCTGATTAATCCAGAAACCATGATTTGTTTGGCTCCTTAATTATCTTCAATACACCATCCATCCAAAAATCAGAAGGGGGGGCGGGGGAGAAGAAAAAGAAAAAAGAAAAATTAGTACCGTATGTCATTTAATAAGAATGATGGAAAGTGCAAAAGAGACAAAATCAATGATTAAATAACACTAATCCCTTCATAGATATATATTGTTTAACGATTTACAAACATTACATATAATTAAAAAGACAAAAATTAAAAGAAAAAAGGTAAAATTTTGATCATGATCAGTAGCTAGTATTTTTCTTTTTTCTACGAATTAATTACACTAATGATCTTCCACTACAAACCCTTAACCAAAAAAAATTTAGGGGTCATGGTCCTTCTCCAATATGAAAGGACAATCTTTTTGATTTGGTTTTTTCTTCTTCTTCATCGTCTTCTTCTTCTTCCTACTATATGTCCTAACAACAATAATACCCTAATTAAATCAACAAGCGGCTGAAGGATTGGTGAAGGGATTATAGAAGTGTGGCTTCGGAGCCAAAGAAAACGGGCTCTTAGTCGACCCGCCAACGACATCGCCACCGCCGACACCGCCACCGATCCTTTCGCAAGACGGGCACATGGTGAGCGTGGCCGCCGGCATGTGCATGTACAAGGGCTGCGCTAGTTTCAAAGCCTTTAGCTCTTGCAGCTCCTTCTGCAGCCTCCTGTTCTCATCCGTTAGTGTCTCGCAGCACTTCTTCAAGAACTCGCAATCCACTTCCGTTTGCTTCAGCTTTGTCCTAAAAAAAATAAAATTAAAAAAAATTAACAACCAATCAATAATCAGAATAAGGTTTTCGCCCGATTTTTTTTTTAATATATAAATGATGAGAGAGAATAACCATCATCGGTGGAAATATTTACCTAGCTCGCCTATTTTGAAACCATACTTCAACTTGTCTCGGCCGCAGATTTAATTGTCTGGCTAAAGCTTGCTTTTGTTTCTGTTGATATATATATATATATAACACGAAGAATATGATAGTTAGTCATACATATAGATAAATATAGAGGAGAATATATGAGGGAGAAGAGAGAGAGAGATAGAGAGAGAAATTACAGGATTGAGAGTGCTGTGTTGTTTGAAGCTTTCTTCCAAAAGGGCAGATTGTTCTTTGGTGAGCCTAAGCTTCTTTCTAGCATTAGCACCGTCTTCGTCTTCATCACTAACTCTGGAAGAGACTTTCTCAACCTCAACCTCAACCTCTTCACTACTGAGGTCTCTCTCTCTCTTAACCCTTCCGCTGGAGAAGGACGAGACAGCGCTGTGAGGAGACGCTTGGCGTCCGTACATGTTGCTGTTATCATGATGAACCATGTTGTTGTTGTAGTTGTTGTTGTTATGTGGTTCCTGATGAACCATGTTGTTGTTGTTGTTGTTATGTGGTTCCTGATGAAGATGATCTTGAAAAGTACTTTTGTTCACGTCAATAATCTTCCTGTTGTTGTTTTTGTTGTTGTCATAAGCCTCGTCGCCGCCGGAGAGGCCTAGAGTTAACGACGGCTCAAAAGTGGTTGCGGTGGAGTTGGTCGGTTTTTTGTTTATGGACGTGGTCGTGGTCGTGGTTGTAGGTCTTCGGCTTTCGGCCGAGAAACCTAAACCTAGAACAAGGCCAGTGTTGTAAACATGATCGTGATCAAAACCCATTTGGAGAATTAAGAGGAAGGGGAGAGAGAGAGAGAGAGAGAGAGAGAGAGTTGTGAGTTTTTGGTGAGTGAAAATTTTGGGGGGATTTGGTAGATAAAATGGGTTGAAAGTTAAGGGAGCAAAAGGGTCTTAAGAAGAGGGAGAAGGGAGAATGAATGAGACTTTTTGTGGGGGCATTTGAGTGGGTGAGTGGGTAGCTAGCTATGATGATTAATCAAAGCAAGGAATGAGTAGGGAAACGAATCTGAGCATTGAGGTCTAAAATAATATAAATGAATAATTAAATTTTGAAAAATTGAAAAAGAAAAAATAAATTTACGATGAAAGTCCCTCTCTATCTCGCTACATAGGTTGACCATTTGAACCCCACTACTGTTATCTCCATTATTATAACAAACAAACAAGGACAATCTCCCTCTCCCTCTCTCTCTCTCTCTCAGGAGATTAGATATAGAATCCTACAATTCACAGTGGGAAACACATCAAGAGGATGATTCGCTCACTCCTCGCCACCCATTAACGTACCAAATTTAACTATTCCCACCACTTTCTTTTTCTCATTTACCCAAAAAAACCTACGAATATTCTTACACATTACACACACACATATT
The DNA here is from genome assembly GCA_035233585.1 of Antiaris toxicaria. Taxonomy (NCBI): domain Eukaryota; kingdom Viridiplantae; phylum Streptophyta; class Magnoliopsida; order Rosales; family Moraceae; genus Antiaris; species Antiaris toxicaria. The sequence continues at coordinate 29,897,602 of CP141157.1, forward strand.
TATACATATATATATACACACACACACACATACATACACGCATACCAACATGATCGGTGGATCTATATCAGTTTTATCTTCAAAAAGAAAATTAGAAAAAAAAAAATTCGGTAGACGTCAATTATTAGTGCCCTTTTGCTTTCCTTAAATTTTTTTTAGATTTTCATTTTTACTGTTTGTTGAACAGTTCGTGAAATTATATGCGTATGTATATTATATAGTGGGCATTTTGTTGTATTCATTCAAAGATTGTGCCTTTAAGTGATTGTCAATATAAATAAATAAATAATACGAAAAGCTATAATTGGGGTATTAATAATAAGTTCCTTTTTGTAACAGACCACATGAACTGTCTCCCATTCCTTGCCTGCTTCAACCGGGCTAAATGTGGATACTGTATTACCTATTGCTAACCAATTTTGCTTTTCTTTTTTCCCATTTTCATCTTTGAAATTTAATGAGGATTGGTGGGCGGCTTTTATTTTTTTCTTTGCTTATGAATGCGGTAGAGCTCATAATTAGAAAGGGATGTGCACTATAATTGGCATTGCATGATTAGTGTGGTTTTCTCTCTGCTTTTCTTGTTTGTTGTGCGAGAAAAGAAAAAGAAATCAAATATCAAATATTAAATAATTAATCAAGGAAAGAAAAAAAAAATAAAACAGAAAAGTAGGTAGAAGACACCATTGGAGTTTAATTCAAAAGATTTATAATGGTGCCAGAATATGATTCATCAACAAGAATCCAATCTTTGCTTAACTAGAAAGTTGATTAGCTTGTTTAATTGGGACCTACTTTTCTCACTCTCTCTCTCTCTCTATGCCTAGTACAACAGGCCATTTTCAATAATGCTTTGTCGGCGATGCTGATGAGAAGTTAGGCCACCCATAAGCCATGATACACCTAAAATAATAATGAAAGGGTAATTCAAATTTTTATTATGATAATAAAAAAACACCAACAGCTATTTGCACACGAGTTGCTTATCATCATCAAACCTCAAGTAACCTTTTCGGAGCAAAATTATTAATTTGAGAGCTACTGTTTTGATGATCCCTCGCACCAATCATAGCGCAGAATGGTGTGGTGCACTAAATAGTTTCTATTGCATATTGGACATAATGGCCACAATCATAGGAGATAATCTTTTTGCTCCTCTTTGTATTCTCAAACTACCTGACGATCTAAAAGTGTATCTGTTTCTGAACAAATTGTTGAGAGATTTTACAGTTAATAAGTTTGTCCAGCGGTAACGATGTCGTATAATGTTTGTTACAAAATATTTTCAGATTTGATACTTAATAATATCATCATAAATAGTATTATATATTATAAGGCGTTAAACTCATGATAATTTATGTAAAATTGAATCAATCACATAAATTGAATTAAGTGATTGAACTCTTTTCATTTCATTTAAGGTTTCAAAATTCTTTTATCAATAATAAGGATGGGGGCGGGATAACATCAATTATACATTTTTTTTATTTATTATTATTTAGAGAAAACATGTAAAATTCCATACTATATTGTAAGGTCACTTAGGGATTGATTTCGACTGCAAAATTGATATTGAAGGACACATATTGCATGGAACTATATATTATGAGAGAATATTTTTAATTATAACATTTTATATTTGTATCTTATGATTTCTTTTTTAGAAAAAATACAAAATTACATCCAAATATAAAAGGCAATAGAATCATCAATTCACACACAAAGTCTCATTGTAGAATCTTTCATTACTTTATCTGCGGAAAAATAAGAAAAATATTACTATCCTTAAGACTTGAAGTTAGGGCTAAGGAACTTCGTGATCAAGGCAAGTACTCTCGGAAAAATCAAAACTATAGGCAGCTAATTAGTTAGGTCATTTGGACTTGTATGAATGTAGTTAGTTTGTATATATATATATATATTTTTTAATGACCCGTATTAGACGCCAATAAATGATTGGGAGAAATTTGAACAAAAAGATGAGTTTAATCGTATTTGTTTATTTGTTTCTTGGTTGAAAAATTCTGGCTAAAATAATGTATCAATAATCGCCTGAAAATATGGTTACTGATTTAATTATTTGATTTGTCAACAAATGTGTGAGAAGCAAAACCAACTTGGTAAACCAAAAAATGGTTGAACCGCCGTCAATCCACATACGGTCAAGCAATTGACTATAGACTACTCTGCAAATTCTCCTTGACCCCCAAAAGTTAAAATTTGAAGTTCATATTTTCTTTTCTTTTCTTTTTCTGTTTTTCTGACCAGGGGCAAGCAAGTCATCAGAAGGGCAATCTCTTGGTATACAATTCATTATTCCGGTTTTTTTTTTTTTTAATTTTATCAAATAACAACGCTATTATTATGTTTCTTTTTTTTTTAATTATAATTCCAAATTGTTTGCAAAATTTATAGTTTTTTTTTCCCTGAATCAGTCAAATTTATGGTTGTTAAAGTGTATTGAAAAACATTGCAGATTTTATTAACAGGATTATCCAAAGCTTTTGTCAGCAAGTTGCTGAAGATGACCAAAAAGCAAGTTAAGTTGATAGCCTTAAAAAAAAATAAAAAATTTAAAAAGAGCCCAATTAGGTTGATAGACATTGACTTTGTACATTGGAGATTTGAGAATATCAAATTAATTAGACATCACAATTAACAATAATATGTGTGTACCTCTTCAAACTTTCACTTTAGAGGCATGCATGATTGGGTATAATCTCAAATTCCTTTTTAAAAATCAAAACTTTAATTAATCTTTCTCTTGATCAGATCATCAACAATGACCCATCTAAAACCTATTATATTATTTAACTAAACAAATAAACTTCACCCAAAAAAAAAAAAAAAAAAGGTGGTTCTCATGTCACCTTATCACCATCTATATCCTTTCCATGTACAAATTACCATTAAAGAAAGATACTATCTTTTGATAAGTGTCAAGACAAATGGAGTGACACGTACCCAATCGAGAAAGGGCTAGACATATGGCCCCCACAAATGATTTGGTATGATGGGCATTCGATTCCGTGGGGAGTTGATGATTATGGAGCGTAGAACTTGGCAATGATGGGGAGAGAGAGAGAGAGAGAGAGTTTGGGATAAGGCTTTGGGTGATGTTTTCTTCTTAGCATCCACCCTTTAAGGCCAGCCGACCATGTTTGGTTACACAACTGTGTCATGTGTGAGAACTTAGTGAAAAAGTTTGCATCTTTGCATGTCGCTGCAAGGCTGCTGTTATGCGCGTGTGTACAGATATTCTTTCCACACACATATAATATTTTCATAAAGATAATATTATAATTTTATATTTTACACTATTTATATTATATTGATAATTTAACTATTTATTTTATTTAATATTATAATTTTTCTTCTAATTTAATATTAATTATTTATTTAATTTTATAAAAATAACTCTCATTTTTTTAATGTAAAATTGTATTTTACAAAAACTATTATAAAATTGTTTGACTATAGTTATCTTGTTTGTGCACTTTTTGCTCTAAGTGTGTTTGGTTTTTTGGCCCTCACTTTAGCAAATTTACGAAAACCATCATAATCAAAAGAAAAAACAGGCTGGTAGATGATAAGACTTTTGTCGACATCGTATAGTACATGATATTTACATATATAATTGGTAACAATATTGAGTAAGGCCCACACCACCAAGAGTGTTGTCTATAGAGTTGTGATACATTGTGCTATTTATCATTATTGGATGCACGCACCATTATTAGTGGATACAAAAATTGTTCTAGGTTTGGTTTTAACAAAATATTATTGTTCGCATGTTAATATTAATAAAGTTCAACTAATTAATAATTAAACAAAAAAGAAATATCAATATAATTTTACATGAAAATTTTTATTTATTATCAATTATGAAGTGATGATTACCAATAATATTGCGATATTTTTATTGTCATGTTTATAAATGTATTAAATTAAAAGTTAGAGTGACCATCACTAAAGCGCAACCAGATAATGTGTTGGCCACCATTTGATGCCGTTGTCTATTGGAAGTTACTCCTCCATTTATACATGCCCTGCACGTACGTCAGCAAAGTATCTACCCTTTGCTTAGTCAACTACACTCGCTGTTCTAAAGCAAATATACATACATACATACGTATATGTATTGACACCAATAGACACATATATATAATTTTGCTTCATATTAACTATTAATTAATTTACATATAATTTTATGTAAGTATATACGTGTAACATGTTACATTTTAAAACTTTTGCTATTAGCATCCGTTTGTCTCTCGTTTAATTAGCTTGAATCTAGCTTAATGTTTTTTTTTTTTCATGAAAAATCAATAAAAACTATAACTAGTTTTTGAAAAATCAACTAATTTTTTTTAATTAAACTAAGTTAAACTTAAGCTAAATCAGGCGTGCAAACGGATGCTTAATCATTATACATTAATAAAAAACTGTTGCATATTAATGTGTTCTAGCATTAGAAGGAGTTGGTATTAATATTACATATACTGAACCAAACGGCTGCCAGACAGAAGGCCTTATATAAACAATTTTTTTTAATTAAACTAAGTTAAACTTAAGCTAAATTGGACATGGAAACGGACGCTTAATCATTATACATTAATAGAAAACTGTTGTACATTAATGTGTTATAGCATTAGAAGAAGTTAGTATTGATATTACATATACTGGACCATACGGCTGCCAGACAGAAGGCCTTATATAAACAACTAGAAAAAAGAGAATCCCATGCATTGTGTGATAGTGTTTGAATATCATTTGGAACTGATCGTATCATTGAGGTTGTTCTTGTTGTAGTACTTTACATGTTTTTTCCTCTAAACTTTTCTGATTGAGTAAACATGAAAAATATTCGATATTCCAAAAAGTGATATGGGGTTTTTTATTTTTTATTTTTTTTGCATCATCGGTTTTTATATCTTCGTTTTCTTTGTATAATTTGCATATTGCATGCAGACTGAGGAAGAAGAGGAATAGGAGCCTTCTTGCAAGGCTTTTTTATCCTCCTAGAATGTCTTTACATTTTTTTTTTTTTGTTTGGAAGAATTATATATGGACACATATAATTTGTAGATATTACAAAGATACTTCTTTGAGAAAATAAGTTTAGGTCAAGACTCCCTCATCCTGATTTTTGTTAATCTATTTTTTTTATATAAAATTAACAAAATATCATTTTTAACCTTGTTACATTAACTTTAACCTCTGACAATATCATTTCAGTCATTGATATTCTCGTTACGTTAATTTTAACCTTTGATAATATCATTTTCTAATTAGAGTGTAAATTATAATTAATAAACCAAAATCTTTTAAACTTATTTTTGTTGACTATAGATGGGTTAAAACATCTCTTTTACCATTTAAGAGATTAACGGTTAAACTACAATTTTTGTCATGTTTGTATAACGGGTTGGCATCTTAGTAATTTTTCTAAAAACTCAATCGGTATCGACGTAAAATAGTGCCTTTGTAATTTAGGTTAAACACAAAAGTTTGAATCCATATTCCCCCTCCTCCCTCCCCCCCCCCCCCGAAAGAAACCCTCTTATGGGATGTAAATTGCCAGCATCCTAAAAGGCATTTCCGTCTTTATGTCTAGGAGATCCCCTAATTTACCAGAGCTCGGTACATATATATATAGAAACAATTTTATTGCCCCGACGAAAAAGTGCTTGCATTACACAAAATAAGCACCCCTTTGCTGACAAAATGAAATTTATATGCATAAAGTTCTCATTGAGAAAAAGAAATCGCGAAAAAAAAAGGGGAAAAAAGTTGTTGATTAGGAGGGAATACATATTGGTAGAAAAAGGAATCATTTTAGTATTGGAAAACATGAGTCTAGTCAGAGTAATACACATATATGTAAGCGTTTTGATTTATTCTTTAATTTTTCGCAAAGGGCTTAGATAATGCATGGCATAAACAAACGCACCGACTTTGAAGAAAAAAGGAAAAAAAAAAAAGAGACTTGTGTACATTAGCTTGTCCCACTAGAACTCTCTTTTCCGAGAGCTTGTTGGGTGAAGCTTTCATGCATAACCATCATGCTTGCGTTTAAAAGTTGTGAAAGCAAAGACCCATGTCACCCCAATTATGGTGACTGCCTTTCCATCGGCTAGAGAGAGAAAGAGAGAGAGATCCACAGAGAGAGAGAGTATGCTACTAGGAATTAGGATTGGGTCCCACATATAACAATTGGGGGCAGTGGGGAAGTAGCTTAGCCTAGAATTGACTAGGTGGTTGGGGGCAAAAACGGTTGGAAGGCTTTGCCGGCTATATTGTGGGCACAAAGTTAAGGCACTAGGGCCCATGCAGCGTAGGTGCATTCACATATAAAGGGTGAGAGTTTTCTCCTCCTATAGAAATAATTGGGAAATTGTATTGTGGGTAAGTATATTATGGGATATGGTTGTTGTTGGTGGAGGAACATAACATGCTTGTCCCTGGACGTGTGTACACTTCCAGGGCACATGTATCTGTAACATGTATATCCATAAGCATGGCCTCTACATAGATATCCAAACCTTCCTTTGAAGATAAATCAGTGAAATTGCTGTGCAGTCGGCCAAATGATGTATGTCCCAATTATTGGGGGATTTTCCTTACTTGGGTTGAGATTGTGACACGCGTACGTAAAATTGATGAGAAACTGACACGTATCAATTGGAACAAGTAGATCTCAGCCAAAGACTTCGAAATTAAATATTCTGATTGAGAAACACAAAACCAAGGATTTAGACTACATTTAGGGTTGAGGGAGAAGATATGGCACAAAATGACGGCATGCTCAAGGAACTCCACGAAGAAGGCCTCGAGGATCGATACTTTAATCTCAAGAGATCCCTCAAGATGATCTTGATCAGCATAAAGGGATTCAGAGCTTAAACAATGGACAAACGGTAACTAGGAGATTTGAACAAGTATCCTAAAAGATCTATGGTAAATCTAGAATTTCCTTTAATCCCTTCTAAAAAATGAAATCTCTTGGGATCCCAAAGCCATAATAATTAATTACATGTTTTATGGTTTAGAAAAACCCTAATGATTAAGATAATTGCATTTAAATAGAGCACTTGTTTCCAATATATAAATAACTTTTACCAATCTTACTAGTACTTTGTTTCCAATATATAAATAACTTTTACCAATCTTACTAGTACTTTACTAGTTTCTCTCCCTTAGTTGTTCGCTTGACTTGAGCGAAAGAGTCTGCCTTCTACAAGTACATGACACCCCCAAGTGATGAAGAACAGAAGAGAACAATGGAGAACGTAGAGAAGGTAAGGGACGTTGATGTGTAGAAATCTACTTGAAGGCCTATATTGATCTTTGTATACCTATACTAATGATTTAAATTAAAAATGATATTAGTTGTAGCAAGTATATAACGTAATGCATGTCCCACCAGCTAGCTAGTTTAATTTGGCAGGTGTTTTGGCATCTTTTGCTTAACGGATAAAATGTACAAGGAGATGTAAATATGAATTGTGTATCGATTGAATGATCTCTAGTTTATTTTGATCATAAATCAACAAATTATTGGGGCCTCAACATGGCTAATTAATCTTAGCCTGTTCTCCATCATTTTAGGGAGGTAGAAGGATGAGACAAAAAGTAACTTGTCTCTTTAATTTCAATGATAATGTTGATTAAGGAATAATTTTATTGGTTAAGCAATGATAATTGGTTCTGTTAATACGCGTGGCAACTTATTAGTATTCCTAATCACCAAATGCAAACGTTTGACGCGCAAACGAGTTATTGTTGGAGTTCTTTAATTTAATCTCTTACATCTTTATATCTTACCATTTCTCTGTCCTTCGTTCCATGCAGTCTCCATCTTGTATGTGTTAGACAATTATTAAGGTAAACTAATTTATTGACGCATGACTAAAAATGTGGCGTAGGATTGAGACTTAAAATAATGATATAATAATTAATTCATAGAGCACTCTCAATACAATCCCTTAGTTAAAAGTTGTTATATACTAATGTATTTACTAATCCCCCCAGTACCATTTTGCCTAAAATTTATATTCCATTTACCAGAACAAACCCCCAATAGAGTTAAAAAAACAGGAAAAATACACAATACTCCATGTATTCGTTTGCACCTTTTTATTGTTCAAGCTATAAATGTAGCCATGTACTTGTTAATCATAAATGTTGTTAATCATAAAAGTAATCCTTGGATTTTGAGAAAGATTAAAAAATATAATTATATGCTTAAGACGACGGTAACTAATAATAATAAGGATTTTTGGTGGAGGTTGTGGGTAAGATTCCGCATGGTTATAATCTTCACTTATTATTTGTAAGATTGCATGTAGCCATGTACTTGTACACACGCTTTCCATTTTATTTTCTTTTTAAGACCTTAATTAACATGGATAACCAAAGAGTAACATTCGGTTTTCTTTTTGTTTTATTTTCTTTCGATGATCCAGAATTATTTTAATTTTTTACCTTTAGAAATTCGTTGAGGAATCTCCATTTTAGCATAATCCTGAGCATCTTTGCAGTATCAAAGTCAATCTAAAAATATATCGCCCAAAAGGTAGTGTTACTGAAAAGAAAAGGAAAAAAGAAGAAGAAGAAGAAGAAGAAGAAGAAGAGGAAAAGGTGAAAAAAAAAAAAAAGAACAAATAATTGGTAATTAAAGGAATATGTGCCCACTGCCTAGTATTCTGCGTGCATGAACTGAAACTTTTCCAACATGGGCGGTGGAAATATGGTATAAAATGGAAGTTGAAGTAAACATCACCAAATTCAGTGGCCTTTCGCATCTGTTCTGTCCTCTATATAATTATATATTCTTTTATTTGGCTAGCTTTTGGCCCTTGGGGGAGCAAAATATTCAATTATTTGACAATTTTATTTTTATTTTTATTTTTTTTTTGTATACCTCTTTCAAGTTTCTTGAATCCCCATGATGGTGTATTTGAACCTTTTCCACATGCAACATTTTACTGTTTGTATGGAATCCCAAAATAAATACTTTGGTGAACATTTAATAATTTACATGCCCTCTAAAATACCTAGGAAACTTTGGATCATATAATAATAATCCTCTCGCGCGACCAGCGTGGCTCTGCGCTTTCAAAAATTAGAAAAACTTGCTCCCCCAATTATACACCAATGGACCACATCGATTTTACTTTTCTTTTAATTTTATGGCCCCATAAATAAATCAGAAGAGATTAGGGACCATATATTTTGATATTTTACACTGTGTGAGAACCTCGTTTAATTAGTCACATTAAATTACTACTTGCACCTAACTTTGGCCAACAAATGTAGCCATCATCAAGTAGTTGGAAAATAATATATATATAATGCAGACGAACTACAAATAGTCAATGAATGATTAGTTTGAAATGAATTATTTGATCTGGTCAAAAATAAATCGATTAATAGTTGAAAGACATTGTGCACGTGATGTAAAAATTGCAAAAAGAGATATTATTTAGCAACTTGGTTTATTTACAAAATATTTATGCACATATTTTCTTTTTTTTTTTCTTTTTTGTGAGAAGGAAAAAAAAAAAATCAAAGACTTTCCTTTTTTTTTTTTTTTTTGGTTGATATTTAAAAGTTTCTATTTTGTACTTGATCGAGATTTGAACCTAATATTTGCTTCAATTTCACTTCAAGTTTTAAAATGAGCGCATGTTTTAAGGAAATTGTTTTCCACGCAATAATAACGCCTATCATTGAAAATGCAAAGCCCTAACCTGACCCCTAGATGTTAATGATCTAGGGCCAAACCTAATGGCACTTAATTTGGGTCGAGTGTATTATCATAACTACATGATATGCTAGCCAACCAGCAAATCCAGTCTCCTAATTTTCAATTATAAGCTTGTCGATATTGTATGTCCAAGTGTGATGTTATTGTCCTCATGTAACACTATATTAAATATATGGATCATATCTCTTGCACAACATATTTAAATCATGTAAAACCAAATTAAGTTGGGTTGCGGATTATCCACATGCACTTAATTCTGTGGTGACTGTTGGGGAGAGCAGGAATTAGTCTCATTAATTTCGTTAGGGGTGAACGTCGGGTAAGTTACGTGGGTTTTTGAGAATTTTCAACCCACCCAATCAAGTTTGGATGGGTTAATTTTAAATTTAATCCACCCAATTAACCCAAAATTTAAAATCAACCCACCAAATTAAATTTTGGGTGGGTTGGATAGGTTAATCGGATTAAACATAATTAAAAAATAAAAAAATAAATATGGTTAATCATTCAACCTAAAATAAGAAATATATGAAAATAAAAATAACTTTCAATATAATATTAGTATTATAAAACTCTAAAATTATCTTATAAGTTATTAACCGATATAAAAATAAAATATATGAAAAACAAGTTTACATATAAAAGTTGTAAATTAACAAACAAAAAATAATAAAATTTAATGCAATATAAAATATAACTAATTGTCAAGTAATTAATATAAAATATAATACAAATACTATATATTATGAGGTATGAAATATATTTATTTATTTTTACATATTAATAGATTGGGCGGGTTCGGATTAAATTGGGTTTAAAAAAACTCAACCCAAACCCGTCCAATTAATAGTCGGTTGGGTGGGTTGGGTTGATCTCTTGATCGGATTGTTTGGTTTTGGCTTATAATGGGTTGGATTAGGTGGGTTTATTAGGTTTTTCGGATTGTTGGATTTTTTATTCACCCCTAAATTTCGTTCTTAAATCGACATTAACTATTCGAGGCAAGAGAATAACACTAATGGATCAAACAAAAAAAAAAAAGTGGTGGAAGAAAAAGAAAAAGATTGGTCTAGTTTTTATTTTCTTTTAGAATAAATTACTTAACTAGTTTCTAAATTTTTAAGTTTGTATAACTTCTTGATATTTTTTAATTATAGTTGGAATGTCTCTAAAGTATTAAAAGGTTACCATAATAGTCCTTTCAGTTGTTTTTAAACTGAATCTTTTAGAAATTTGATTAAAAAATAACACTAACTAAGATATTTTATAAAAAAAAAAATTAAGAAAAACGACTATTGTAACAATAATTTAATAATTTAAAAACATTTCAGCTATTAAAAAAATTAAGGATTATTTTTAAGAGTTGCGGGATTTAAAACCAATTTACTCTCTTTTTTTTTTTTAATTTTTTAATTACCTAGTTCCATCTGCTGCCACACAGCTTTTAGCGGCAGCCGAAGCAAATTAATTTGATTTGACAAAGCACAAATGAAAGCAAATATGAAATTACAGATACTAACTATTCCTCTGGAACATGGAAGATTAGGATTTTACTTGAAAAACACAATGACGTTGCCGAATCAAGTATGAGACTCCATTGCCTACGATTGGGTTAATGAGAATTTTCTTTCGTTTTCCGTCCCAACTCCTCTTCTGTGCAATTCATGTGCATTTGTTTTGGATAGTTCTGTGAAACACGGATAGCCCTTAAGAAAGCAATTGTGGGCGGCAGGCGAGGGACCAAATAGACGAACTATGCCCATGTGAATTTGGACCCACATGCATTCTCCCAAAATACACATGATTTGATTTTCCCGGTGTAATATAGATTTGCGATATATTTTAGTACTCGAGCAACACACGTGAAATTATCATTCGATTATGCTTTTAATCACAAACTAATATTAGTTTTTTTTTTTATGTTTATCTATTGGTTTATTCCTCTTTTTTAATCTTGTGATTATACATTAAAGTGGCACTTATATTCGTCTTTATATTGATACTATGTTACAATATAATACTATGTTACAATATAATACAATAGTGAAGCATTACATTTAAATGCTAAAATATATTTTAAATTCAATATAATTACTATTTATAATTCTATTTTTTTATTTATTTTTATTAATCACATCACATACTTTTCCTTTCTCTCATTTTTTATTTATTTTTACCAATCACATCATATATTTTATATTTAAATATAATATAAATATAAAATATCATTTAAATGTAATATAAATATAAAATATCTAAACGTATACTGTATTTAATGTATTTTATTTCAATGCAAATGTCAATATAAAGTCAAATTCAAACGAAACTTAAATCCAAGTTTGATTCCTGACTTTTAAAACACCACAAATTGAATTCCTATTTTATCTCATGTTAGTCAATTTTTTTTTTTTTTCCATTCTATTGGTAAAATATGAATAGAAAAAGGCACTGAAGAAAGAGGGCCACGAGCTGTTTAATGAAGGTAAATTTTGTAATTTACATGTTAGGTCTCGACTCTTTGAACCAGTGCATTTTTCCGTTAAGATTTTAGTTGTCCAATGAATGGAAGTATTTATTTTGGATAACTTGATAGATGTTGGATTTGTTCAGGAACATTCTGAAAGCCAACAATAAAGATAAGATTTTTCACCAATAATTCATGAAGTAAAGCCCTAATCTATTTCATATTATGGATTCTGAAATTACTTAAAAAAGAAAAAAAAAAATCAAATCATGGATCAGTCGGCTTTGAGTGCGGTGTTTGTGATGAGATTGACAGCCTTTTCAATTTCAAGTAATTAAGCACGACATAATTGACCGTAGCTAAACAAGTCAAATACTGTAAAGTGTACATGTGCAGATCATTCTAATTATTTAAAGAATATATCTGGTGATGTTACACGTGTGGAAAAATGTTTACACAACCTCTTTTTTGTTTTTTCTTTTCACTTTTTCAATAAAATACTTGAGGGTACCCAACAAAAATATTTAAAAAATGCAAAAAAAAAAAAAACTTGAAATCGAAATTCAGAGAAGGGTCAGCCACTTTTATCCGAAGTTTGGTTGGAGATAACTTGGACTCCAAAAACAGGTATATCTTTAAGCTATTGTGGCCCATGGGCTAGAAAAGAAGTTGACTGCATAATTAACCATACATGATGAGAAAAAACAGATTATGCAGCTCATGTATGTACAATAGAGACATGTCTTATCAAAATATAGACGCACACACACGCATGATGCTTTTGAAGATAATCCTTAGAAAATTTTAGGAGAAGTTTGGTTCTTTTTTAACTTTGGTCAATTGGACATGACGTGTATGCGTAAAAAAGATAAGGCATGCAAATTGTCATGTGTAAAAAGGATAAGGCATGGAAATAGTCAAACCACGATAGCATATGTATGTGTATATATATATATATACATACATACGCACACACATATTGCTAGTAAACCACAATAGCATATGCCCTCGGGTTCTTCAAGGGAATGGATGCGTATTATCACATGCAAAAGTACATTCCAAAAGGATAGAGAGGATCCTTAATAATAATTTGCTTATTTAAGGGTGTTGGTTTGTGATTGTGACTTTAATTTGATATTCTCTTCGAGCATATTTTATGAATCTTGTTATTCAATTTGCCTCTAATTTAGGGCACATATGAGACATTATCCCTCAACTCATATCCCAACAAACAAAAATCAATAATGTTGAGAAAAGCAAAAAAGAAAAAAAAAATCATACTCAAATAACCATCAAGTTCATTGAAGAGATGATAAACTGAAAAGTATATTTCATACAATTAAATTGCTTTTCGCTTGAAGGTCCAAGTATGCAGGTACGACTTTAAAAGGCAAGAAATTCCACTTTTAGAGACGATTATTATTGTTGTTAGAAGTCCAACAGTCTTCGTAGATAACTTTTAGCCTTTTGTTGTTGTTAAAACTTGGTAGCTGAAAGTTTTAGGGTCGACAAAAGTTTCATTCTAAGGTGTCATTTGGTACTAATATTTCATTTTAACTTCATTTAAATACAATATAATTTTACACCAAACACAAATTTTACAACAGTGCTACGAAAACAATTACTATTTAAAATATTTTTAAAACAATCACATCAACTTTTCAACTCCACTATTTATCTCTACTTTTACCAATCACATCAACTTTTCAACTCTAAAATATTTTTCATCCAAACACACATTTCATTCAAATACAAAACAAATACTTTTCAACCAAATACAACATTCAAAAAACAAATTTCATTTAAATACAATCAAAATGCAATGCGTTTACCAAACACCCCCTAAAGGTCCTTTTATTTTTCTCTTTAAAATACAATTACATATTTTGTAATACCATTTAATAGGACGTCACAATTTACTATTTTTAACATAATATTTAACTGAAAAATAACTGGGGTACAATAATATGTGATAATAATATGATATTAATTAAGACATCATTAAGCAGAAAATAGAGTAATAAATTTTTTTTTTATAAAATATAAAACTCAACTCATATCATAAAAATAAATTAAAATACTAAACTTATAAATACCATGATGGCAAAAGTTATTGTCTTGAAAACAACTTAAATCATTTTAAAAACATCCCAAGAAATTATAGAAAATAAATGAACAATTGAATCTAAAACAAGCTTATAAACTTTAAAAAATAATTATAAACTCTTTCAAAACAGGAAAATTATAATCACTTAGTATTTCGTCAGACCATCACCACACACGCTGCCATGCAAGCCTCTTCCAGTGCTAAGTCTTAACTTTATCTTTATCTATAACATACAAATAACTATAATAAGTGATTGCTTAGTAAGTACAAATATGTTCTTGCAAAAATGTTTAATTTAAAAACTTGGTGCAGGACATCTCTTAGCATATAACATAATATAAAATATAATATAAGGGTAAAAATGATGGTTATAAATTAATTTATAACATGCAACAAATTAGTATTATCTACTTTTAATATTTTTTTACCATACTTAGATCATAGGCAATGTATTAATGTGCACTATCATGATGAGAGTAGAATTGTAAGTTTCAAACCCACCTAGACAACTCAAAAATCTTATTCTAACTTTGATGGGTATTAACCCAGCACCTCATGTAAGTGGATGTGTTTCAGCTAATAAACTTTGAACTCTAAAATAGGAGAAATCCCTAAATAAGCCTTCTAATTGCCTTTTTATCTCTATTAACTCTTAATTTAATATTTCACGAAATACAAATCATAACTCTTGACAAAAACACGACTCTTAATAAAAATCATAACTTTTATAAATCAAACCTTCATAAAAGAAATATATAATTATATTAATATTAAAGGTGAAAGATATATTTACCTTGATTAAAGAACCTAGTAAAATCATTAACTAGGTGATATAGCGGCTTGGGACTTCTTCATAAAAGAAATATATAATTATATTAATATTAAAGGTGAAAGATATACTTACCTTGATTAAAGAACCTAGTAAAATTACTAACTAGGTAATATTGCGGATTGGGACTTCAATACACTCATTTTTTTGGTAAATTCATGTCATAAAAATATAGAACTAGTATTCTCTAATTAAATAAATCACAAAATTCCTAAAAGCCCTAAATTTATATTTTCTAGAAAAAATCATAAAAACAAAATCTTTAAATCTAGCATCTCTAATATGAAATTCCATGATAGAACCTTTTCTATTCATCACTCTATTTCCTTAATTCATCACCCATGTTGATAATTTTCCCAAATTCCTAAATTCCATCAAATCCTAGATTTCAAAATCCTAAATAAAAAGTGTTAAGCTAAAGTACCTTTAATCTCTAATGAAATCAAAACTAAGAACTTAAAAGGAGAGAAAATCACCAAGGCTTGATGACGAGAATTTTAGAAAATTCTCTCTTTTAACGGAAAACAAAGAAAGAAAAATGAGGTTTGGAGAAGAAAAATAGTCATTTTCTGAAAATATGTTAGATATTAATCAGATTTAGATTTTTGGTTTTTAAATAATTGATCCTAATCATCTAAGGGTCAAGATTAAAAGTAATACTATGATTTATCGGTTCAAAATAAGCCTAAGAAAACCACTAAGCAACCCCGCTTAAAAAATCTTTTTTTTATTATTTTTTATTATTTCTTTGTAGAGCATGTGCTCCCTGCTCTTGAAAATTTTTTTGGGCATTGTGGCCCTAACCACTTGCCCTTTTAATTTTTTGTTATTGGCTGCTCGACTTCTCATGGTATTTAGGCCATAATTTTTTACTTTGGTTTCAGAATTGAGTTTTCAAGTGATGTTGGAAAGATAATGAAAATAACTCCAACTTTGATGAAGGGGTATTTGTCTAAATAGAACATTTTTCTAATCAAAATTTTGTTTGAATATAGCATTATGCTTTTTCATATAAAATTCTTAATATTTAATCTTTTTACACATGAATTCACTTTGGCATATTAAAGCTCTTACTGTTATCACCTATAAAATAACTTAAGAGAACATTAGAAAGATCACTTTATACTATACTCGTAAGATCACTTAAGTATCTATACTTATCAACATATTGAGTACACACTTGGTTGTTACAAATGTTTACCTAAATTTTATTATTTTGAGATACATATTAGAGTTTTTATCCAGATTTTCGTATTCATAGTCACTTGATAATGAACGTGATCACCACGTAAATATTTTAATTAATAAATTGAAATTAATACATAACAATTTGATAGTGAACAATTGTTTCATCCATCACTAGATTGGAAATGTACAAACTTTAAAAAACAGCTACGAGACATAGCATAAATAGAACTACAAAGTTTGTTACACAGATTTGTACATACAATTGGATATAGCACTGTGGATTCTTAGATTCATTACCATATTATAACTTACTCTATAAATTTTTAATTTCAAAGTGAAAAGTGGCCTTGCAAGTGCTACAAGCATGATAAAGAAACAATCTCGGCCCAACTGCTTGAGATTTTACGGATCGTTGCTGCGAGCAGTGTTTTAATACGCCAACCACACTCAAAACGACAGAAAGCAAAACAAACTACGTAGTTAACGCACTCCGTTAGGCAACAACCGCAAACACTGCAATAGTCAACTCTAAACGGTCCAAGACTTTCTCACACACTCTCCTCCAAAAATGACGGAACCTAAACTCTCCGACCTTCTCATCATCATCAATGTCATCATCGTCGCCTTAATCTTAACTCCATCTCCACCGTCGGTCGCGGCGGTGACGTCATCATTCAAAGGGGCCCCACGCTTCCTTGGAAAGTTCTCGCGCAAAACTGAGCAGATCCGATACGAGACCCGGTACTTCTCGCAGAGGCTCGACCACTTCAGCTTCTCGGAGAGTCCGAGATTCTCGCAGCGGTACCTCATCAGTACGGAGCACTGGGTGGGTCCCAGCAGACTGGGCGGCCCCATCTTCCTCTACTGCGGCAACGAGGGCGACATCGCCTGGTTCGCCGCCAACACCGGCTTCGTCTGGGAAATCGCTCCCCAGTTCGGCGCCATGGTCGTCTTCCCCGAGGTATATTTTCCCGTTTGTTTCCCTAGAAAATCAAGTGAATTTTTAAAATTGGTTATGATTGGCAGCATAGATACTACGGAGAGTCGATGCCGTACGGGAGCAGAGAGGAGGCGTACAGGAATGCCACGACGTTGGCGTATCTGACGGCGGAGCAGGCACTGGCAGATTTTGCGGTTCTGATTACGGAGCTGAAGCGCAACTTCTCGGCCCAGGATTGCCCCGTCGTGTTGTTTGGTGGTTCGTATGGTGGAAGTAAGTCTCTCTTTTGTGTTTTTGTTGTGTAGAAGTGGTTTGATTGGTTGATGGAACAAATGCTCTTTAATTATGAATGCTTGGGGCATTAGTAGTGTTAAACGGCACAATTAATAGAAGGTGGGTCATGCCTGTATGCTCTATGCTGTAGGGCATGCCTTCTATTGACATGTGATGTAAAATAACGTTGATGTCTTTTAGTATTGTTAGCATTTAGGTTTTAGGTTGTCTAGTGCTAATAGAATGCTGTGGAAAAAGTTCAAATTTGAGATTATTGCATATAGAGTTGGGCTAGAACTGCTGTAGAGCTTGTCTCTATCTGATCGTATTGTGTAGGATATTTATCATGTGTTGGTTAATGGACAACTCGATTTGGATGTTAAATTTGAGTTAGTTTTATGAAGGGAACCAACGACAAAATTATGACGGCCTAGATCCTTATAGATCATCGTCCAACGTCCGGAAAAGCATTGCGTGGGGCAATAATATTTTAGTCCTAGTGTATGGGGACTCACAAATATGAGTTATGCTCACTTAACCAAAAAAGTTGTCCTGATTTGTTCCTTGTGTTACATTCTATAATACAATATTTTCACCGAATTTTCAACTTTTTTCTGAAAATTTCAAGCATTTTGGTGGAAGATGGTGCCATAAACCTGGATAAATATTCAAGTATTCGGATTGTAAAAGCACTGAGCAATTTAAATCGGGAGCTACCAAGATGATCTTATTGCATAAATGCAATTAGACCTAAGAGCTTGTTTGGCAGGAGGGAAAAGTGGAAGGAGGGAGAGGTTTGAAGGGATTCCTAGGATTTTGGGACTATGGTTGTTCTGTTGGAGAAGAAGAGGAAAGAATGGATTGTGCAAAATTTCTCAAATCCTTCCAATATTTAAGGATTAAAGGAAAGAATCCGTACCAAACACATTAAGAGAAAGATCGTCCCCTTCCTCAATTTTCTTTACCTACCTTTGTTTCTAATTTTATTGCCCTTCTGCCAGAGCTCAAATTTGTTTTTACATGTTTGTTTACTGCACAATTTTGAAGTTGTGATTCCTGAAAAATGTGTTGAAATGCTTTGTTAATCATATGCTAGAAAAGCAGGGTTGGGGGGGTGGTGGGTGTGGTGTTGTGGTTGAAACTGAATACTCTCATCTTCTATTTCTTTATTGAAAACCCAGTGTTGGCGTCATGGATGAGGCTCAAATATCCTCACATTGCTATTGGCGCTCTTGCTTCATCGGCACCAATTCTTCAGTTCGAGGATATTGTTCCAACAGAAGTTTTTTATGACTTGGTCTCCAATGGTTTCAAGGTCTTTAAATCTCATGCTTGGTTATCCTTAAAAGTCTCACTTAGTCGGTTCATTTTAATATACTCTTGTGCATATGAATTGACATACCATCATTCTATTTATATTGAAAGCGTGAAAGTAAAAGCTGCTTTAACACCATAAAAGAGTCCTGGGATGTAATTACATCAGAGGGTGAGAAAAATGATGGTCTTCTGCAACTGACCAAAACTTTTCACATCTGTAGGTAAGTGAAAAAATAAGGATTTGTGAGCTTTTTCATGGTTTTAATTGGAGTTGAACTAAATGAACTCTTTTTGTAGCAAATTAAAGAAGACAGAAGATCTCATAGACTGGCTAGACTCTGCGTATAGTTTTTTGGCAATGGTGAACTACCCTTATCCTTCAGACTTCCTTATGCCTTTGCCCGGACACCCAATTAGAGAGGTCTGTAAAGAGATTGACGGTTCTCCAGTTGGAACAAGCACATTAGAGCGCATATTTGAAGGCATAAGCGTATACTATAATTATACCGGGGATGTGGAGTGCTTTAAATTGGATGACGATCCTCATGGCATGGATGGTTGGAATTGGCAGGTTTAGAATTTCTATAACAGTGTTGTTTTTATGTTTGTTTTTAATGGACTAGTTAATGGATTTTCAATTGGTTAATTTCTATTATTTAGGCTTGCACCGAGATGGTAATGCCAATGTCTAGTAGCCGGGACTCGAGCATGTTTCCCACTTATGATTTTAACTTGACGGCATATCAAGAGCAATGCTGGAAGGATTTTGGGGTGAAACCAAGGCCTAGATGGATAACAACAGAATTTGGTGGGCATGTAAGATACCAATGCAATGCGAATTTATATTTGCAAATTTGTTTTCCATTTCCATAAAAGAGTTTTGCGTGCCGATGATACCTTTACCATTTTCTTTTTGATACAAGAATAGAAAAAAAGAAATAAAAACTAAAAAAGAAAATAAAAGAAACAGAAAAACACTTTACATTGTTGCTATGCAAGAAAAGAAATAGAACAACATATTAACTGATCGATCTGGGCCTGATTTTGTTTGATGGAAGATTCTTACTTTCATGAATTCAATGGTTTTGATTCTTACATTGTAGGATATTAAGGCTGATTTGGAAAGATTTGGAAGTAACATCATTTTCTCGAATGGTCTACTGGATCCATGGAGTGGCGGCAGGTAAATTTTTTTATCTATTTTGTGGTAGCTAAAAGTTATCAAACAGTCTTTATTCAAGTTCTTATGCATTGAAATAATATCTGCCACAGTGTTCTGCAGAATATATCTGAAAGTATTGTTGCTCTTGTTGCGGCAGAAGGTATGGTTTTCTTTGTAATTGTTACTTGCTAAAAAAAATTACCTACTTATATAATTATCACAAAGCAACTAGATTTTTCTATGGTTTTTCTGAGATATTGATTCTTGATTGGCAATTCAGTTTTAACTAGCAGATAAGGCGGAACTATCCCCTTTGTTAAGGAAGAAATTGTGCTGTGAACGAGACAATTGTGATTTTTGGCTATTTTTAACTCCTTGAATATGAACCTCTATTAATTTCCTTTCGTTAAAACGTTATTTCGTTAGCCATATAGCCGTACCTTACCAGCTGATGTTTCTGCTAAAACTGTTGTATATTTCTTTCCTTATTTATCAGGCGCACATCATATAGATTTGCGTGCTTCAACCAATGAAGATCCAGACTGGTTGCTAGAGATGAGAGCAACCGAGGTCAAACTGATAAAAGGCTGGATAAGCGACTACTATCAGAGAAAAAGAAAAGTTTCCGACATTTAGAGGTTTAACACTGGATCAAAATCTGTACTAAATGTTTGGTTCTCTATTTGGCCAAGGGAAAACGTTTATTACCACGGCAAACCTTTGTCTGCTCTAACAATCTAGGAATTATTCCACGAGGCCAAATCGTTATTTCTTCGAGTTCAGGAATATTCAGGATGCAATAATCGCAAGGTCAGTCAACGAATTATTTAAACCAGTTTCTCTATCAACTTCTTTTATCAACTCGCATGATAATTTTTCTACCATAGTTATTTTCACATAGTTAGTTATAGTCCCTTCTGGTACTGTGTAATTCCGGATGGTCGGATTGGATTAAGAATATAAAATTATATATATATTTAAGTCAACTTAACAGGACTTGATAAAGATTGACCTAGCTATTTTGGTGGAAATAGAAGTTAGTGTGAGATGATGTACAACTGAAAAAACTACCATATGATTAAGAAATAAAAGTTAGTGGACGATTTTGGAGTCTTGGACTAGTGAGCACAGAATCAGTATTCATTCTAAACAGCCGCTTTAAGGACCGGTCAGACTGCTTATGAATTGGGAACTTAGCTTATTACCTAATTGCCTTTTCTATGAAAGATAAGAAAGGGAATAAATTTACCAACAGAATCCAAAAGTCTTGTGCAAACAGGAAACCGCATATATGGTCAGTAGGAAAAGTAGGCGAACAAAACATGGCTTAACAGAATGTTGAGCGGAGGTAAGAAACGTTTGGATGTTGGGTTTGCAGACATCCGAACCATAGAGGCATTTGCCTGTGATGAACCTGTAAGCTGCCTCGGTCAAATTGCTGTCATCCCAAAATAGGGCTTTGTTCCTGTTGCTGCATGGATTTTTGTCTGGAACGCAGCTCCCAAATGTCTCGTTTCTAATCAAGCAACATGGTTGTTTAGTTTCCTCAAACCCTGCATGGAATTGCCAATCAACACCACTCAGTTTTTGAAGAATGACTTGTGGCTTCTGTTATCATTTAAGTTTAAGATGACTGCGAAATGCACTCGTGAGGGGCGCCAGTGCTAGATCTTTGCAGTTCTTTATTGTGGGATCTACACATCCGTGATCTTGCACTTGCTCTACTCATGAGTGCATTTAGAAATTTTGTCAGAGTACGTTTAGCACTGAAAAACACACATTTGGTAATTGCATTAATGGTTTGACAAAATATTACTTAAGAAAATGGAAAGATTTCCTTACCATAGAGAAAAGGTCTTTCCATCATGTCTAGGATGAGGTTATATGTTTTTGCTATGGTGATGTTCACGTCTTTACATCTTGATCTAAATTTTATGATCTTTTGTTCGAGCTTTCGGTTGAAAATGAATGCTAGCTTATTGATTTCTTCAGCACACTTGGTAGTAGGCTTGTAACGTTTCACTAGTGCAGGATAACAGCCAATAGGCGGAACTTCAAACACCACGATTCTACGGGCTCCCAGTTTGTATAAATCCTGCAAGTATGTCACACCGGGTAAAACGCTGCCTGTAAAGCTCCATTACTTAAGACTTAGAAGCACAAAATTAAAAAAAGAGAGGAGGGGGAGGGGGGGGTGGTGGTTTGGAGGCGTGAAGGAAAAACTCATTGGCTCTCATTAATCATGATTCAATCGAAATCACCACAGATTACAACATATCAGTAACAGTGAGAAACTAAACTGTTATATATATAGCCGCGTTACAGTTTTCTTTTATTAGCACACGTTCGGTGATCTATCAATACTCACCATTAGTTGCTTTCCAAGTCGATTAACGAGAAGATTGCCAAACTGCTCCGGATTGTACCTTCTACTACTGTTGTAAAAGTTTGGTTTAAGGTAATTGTATCTGTAGTCACTGGTGCCGGTGGCGACCAAAAAGAGAGACTTCGATAAGTGTTCAGCGACCTCAGCTTTGCACTTGAAATGCTTTGGCAGATTATTTTGAACCGTCATGTTAAATATCGCAACTTGTTTGTCCATGCTCCATCCTAAACCCTGCACAATGCGTTTGTCTGAGCATTAGCAATACATATTCCAAGATCAATGAGCAAAAATTTTAGCTTTGAAAAATTCATAGTAGCTAAGGAAAAAAAATGGTAATTTTTGCATCGAGGACTTACAAATGCGGTTCCGGTTTCAGGAAGAATGCCGGAAGGTCCTGATGCATAGTTGTATCCTTTTATGAGCGTGTTGTCTGATTTTTTTCCAGGAGAGTAATGAATTGTCACTGGCAAACCAAGCATTTCACCTGCTCTATTTAGAAAAAAAAAAAAAAAAAAAGCAAGAATTTCATCATATACATATTAAAAAAGAGAGATTTCAAGGTTCTAGCGTTGTCTTTCTTTCATGCTTTTCGCCTTTCAGCTTTTACCTAGTAAGTCTGCAATTGTGGCACCATTAGTGAACCTGCCGGTGGATCCGATAACAAAATCAATGCCGTAAGGGTAATAATTTACCAACGATGAAGTACTATTTAGTTCTGCATTGACTCCGGAATCCACATGGCAGTCTCCGAAGACGTACATCGCCGGCACTAGAGGCGATGGCGATGGCGGTGGCAGTGTAGCATGATCAGATTTAACCCAAAGGAAATGCTGAAAGAAAACGAGAGAAAGGAGGACCAAATTAGACATGGCCATGTTTGAGAATGATGTATTCGAATTTGTGGCTATATTTTGATGAATACGAGAATGTTGGGAATTGGTCAGACCACGTCAACCTGGCTAAGCTAGTTAAGGCATTTTAATCAACTGAATGGCTTCATTAGTATCCTGTTATTGGGATTTGTTTGTTTAACTGGAAATTAACTACAAAGTTGTTCGAAACAAACAAGGAATTGCTTTTATTGGTGCATCTATTTTGTCAAACAAATTTTTTTTTCCCACCATTTTTGTTATCTCCAATTTTATTAATTTCAAATCCATCTCATTGTTTTAGAATAACTGTATAAGAGTTTTTTGTTATTTTTAAATAATTATGTTTAAGAGTAAGTTAACTTGTTCAAATATTGCCCATTGTAAATCCTAAAACTGATATTCTGTCGAGGAAGTGAACTTTTCCGATTGATGGAGTAAAAGGAGATGGTAATCCATGTTTTGCAGTCAACCCAACCTGTTGCGTCTAATTTTGGAGAAATGGTATCATTTCTGGTAATTTGAGAAACTAGATAATTAACTACAAACAAGAAGAAGAAACGAAAAACTAGTAAATAAACAAAAAGTTTTGACGTAAAAAGGGAAGTTGTTGTAAATTCATTGTGTGTTTATTGAAATACTACGTTTGTTTCTTTTATTTTGTCAACGTTATAATTATTGTTCGTGTTTGTAAGAAAATATAAATTATCCCGTTTATTGGTCAAGTTTCTTAAAAATATCAAGGCTTTATGTTAAAAAAAAAAAAACTAAAAAATAAAATAAATAAATTTAAAACTAAAATACTCTAAAAATAAACATGCAGTTGAAATACATAACAACAACGTTAAAATGACATGAAACGATTATAATGACAGTTAATTTATAAACGACACAAACTTCAAGACGATATCATCCTAAGGAGGACATTACTTTGTGAAAGGAGACAAATTTAAAAAGATAGGGAAATGTTGGCTTTTGCATTAATCAAGAGACTTTATAAGCTTTATTCATATAATATATTATGCCAATAATTTTACTACTTAAAAAATAAAAAAATAAAAAAAGGGCCCCAACCAGCAAGAGCTTTCAAAAGCCACAACGATGGATGCGTATGCAAATAAATATTTATTATACTAAACGTGTAAACGGACATTGTTAACAATCTCCTTAAGCAAATCCCATAGGATTGAAATTTACCATTAGCTTATATAGGTGATCAGAATTGGGCATGTTAAGGGTAGAATAGAATTATTGGTTAATCTGATTGATTGCACTTAAAAAACAATAAATGTGTTTCAAGAATCTTAGTGATTTTAATAATAATTTTTTTAGTAATTGTAAGAGCGGCTCTCTATTTCTTTTTCTTTTTTTTTTTTTCCTTGCAAAAAGAAAACTACATAGCAAACAAGAAAGATTATGCAATCGCATATCCACAAAATAGCCTTAGTATGAAAAACATGACACCGATAGACAATTGATTCCACTAATAAACAATAAAATAGTCTAATTATCGAGCTTCACAAACCAAAAACATCCAAAATCAACACGTCAAATATCAAAAACACACATGGTTGCTTAATCCTCTTCGGTTAACGGAGACATATATCATCAGCCAATGATGAAAAACCCACCACACCAAGACAACATAAAAAGAAATGCAATTGCACATGAAAAACACAACCGAATACTAAACAAATAAGATATATACTCAAACTAACTAAGACAAGAACCAATGTTATTGCAAATGAAAAAAAAAAAAAAAATCCACGTGCCACAAAAGCAAAACTACAAGGAAAGCGAGGCCCACAACACTAGTGGGAAAAAAGGGCAGAAATGGCAAACAATTGGTAAACATGCGTGATATGCTTATAGTTTATCATATTTTTCCACACCCTTTTAATCTTTGTTCCATGCTAGTTTCTCTTATTTTTTTTTCTTTTATTTTTTTATCTAATTTGAACATGAATTGATCGATTCAAATAAAATTTTAGAAGGTTGTTGCATAAAATACTCATAAGTACATGAACCGCACAAGTAATATAAAGTGAGTAATATATTATTCTCACAAGATTTGCATTTAATTTTAAGTCAAGTATCGATGTTGATTAACTTTACAATTATTTGAATGATCAAAATTAAAACTAAAATAACAAAATACGAGAAAACAAATAAGAAAAATTAACTAAATTAAAATAATATTCCCCATACTATGGTGATCACGCTTACGAATTATCAACACTATTTCTAATGGATAAAACAAAAGTAACAGAAAAAATGGCAATTTATAGATACGAAAGAATGAAAATTTTGTATTTATTGAGAAGAAAAGGTTCATATTTTGGTTTCATTTGGTTTTTCAGAGAAATAGAGGGATGAGCAGAGGGACGAGTATTAAATATTTTTGGGAATATGTGGTAATAAACTTGTATTTTATAACTATATTAGTTTTAAATTTCTTTTGTATCATTGTCGTGTCAGTGATGATTCATAATTGATGTAGCATGAATTGACAATGGTAACAAAATCATTATTATTACAACTATTTTACTTCACTAGAATAATTGTTTTAGCATGACAAAAATAAAATTAAAGAAACTTTGATGGATTCAAGATTTGAATTTAGTGAATTCAAAAATAAAGACAATAATTATAATACAATGAGATAAAACTCCTAACATTTCTTCATATAATAACCTTGCTATTTTCAAAGTTGGATTAAGAAATACAGGAAAGGAATATGAGTATACTTTTCCATTTCATGGCTTGTCTTCTTCTACATGGTGATGCTTCATGCTATCACATCTTAGCACTATATTTGACTTTGATTATGCTTTCAAACCTTTTCTAAATTCAATCTTAAGTAGATGCCTCAAAGAAAAGATGGTTATAAGTTGACTGAAGAGAAGGAGTTTAAACTACTGTCCCATTTTCATACATACCAGAACCGACATGGTGGTAGATTTCCAACACCAACAGTACTAGCCTAATGGGGTACCCACTTTAATCCCCATGTACAAACCCACAACTTAAGAGTAAAAAAGACAAAATAGCCAAAACCTATAGAGGTTGGAAGGCTTTGAAGACTCATATTAAACTTGGCTACAATTCAGAGATAAAGACTATTAGTTGTACTAATGATATTTGGCAAGCTTCTTGGCGGTAAGTAGATATTAGTTGTATCAATCATATGTTGAAGATGATCTCATTTTGCCTAGTAAATTTTAATTAAGTTAAGCTTTTTCTTTTTTAACTATGGTTTGTATAATACGTTTTATACCTTTATCATATGTTATAATTGTATGCAGATATATAGATCTAATGCTCATGAGCTTCGATTTGAGTGTCTAAAGTTCGAGGAGTTGTACTATAATGTCTTCGACAAACACGCCCTAACAAATGAATACATGATTGGTATGGGGACAAATTTTGAGCTTGTTGAGGGCTTGTTACCAAACAATGTATCGGGTAATGATGAAGAGGCAGGGGTTTATGGTGAGGCACATATAGGCATTTCTTCCAAACACAAAGAGAGGTATTCAACTTGGAAGCAAAAAATGTGAAACGATACTATTATGGCTCAAGTAATACAGCAGATATCTAATCATCTAACTGACCGTGCTCTGAAACGTTCAAGAACGGATTCTAGAGGCTATGAAGGTTTGTGAGATATAATCACAGAATGTGAAATAGTTATGCTAGATCTGGGAGTTAATGTTGATAATGTAGTGACAATTATGCATTTTTTCTATGATAACTGTGCTTGGATACTTAGCTTTCTCAGTTGTGCTGATGTCATAAAATTGACTTTCGTTAAGGACACTTAAGGCATTAACAACAATCAAAACCACCCATGACCCTCCCCTCCTACCACAAGATCCCAATTATTAAATTTTGTTGTGTTGTTGTTTTTTTTTTTTTTGTTAATCTTTGTTCGCTTTATGTGATATTGTTGTTTGTTTGATAAAACTATGTGATAACCATTTTCTTTAGCATTATTCAATCTTATGTTTCTTTTATAACTTTGGAGTAGATATAAACTTGTGCTTCAACTATTAAACAATACATATTTTAATAGTTGATTAAAATACTTTTATGGTATTGCAAGTTGAAGACATGTCTGACCTTAGTGATTAATTAAACCTAAATTCAAATATAGATAGTGGTAGTGAAAATGGTAGTGAAGAGGAGGAGATTTTGTCCATTATAGCATGTCTATTTGTTGCATGTTACAAGATGATATCAAGTATAGACAACTGTTGCATGATTCAATGTTGTCTAGATTGATGAGAGTTGAAGAAATTCTGAATGGAAATCCAAACAAAATCAAGCAGAAGATTTGGATAGACAAGAGGATGTTTAAGATTGTTGCAACCAACAACCCATTTATATGTGGATTAGTAATAGTTTATTTTTTTGTACATCATATGTCAAGGAACAATATATGTGGAATCTGTAGATCATTTAAACCACTCAAGAAAAATAATATCTAGGTGGTTTTTCATTGTGCTAGCAACTATATACAAGCTAAAAGATAAAATAATAATTCCTCTAGACTATGAAAAAGTGTATCCATTCGTTACTAAAACATAGGCCATGGTTTTTTGATACAAATATAGGTCGTTTGACATAAGTAACAAATTTCTTGACCTAGTTTAATCACATTATTTTTATGTTACAAATCTAGTATTCATAATTGCTTTATTGCTAAGAATTGTGTTAGTGCGATTAATGGCATTCATGTGCCTTGCATTTCACCATCTCGTAACGTGGAAGCTAAGAGAAATAAGAAAGGAACATTCTCAAAATATCTTAGTAGCTTGTTCATTTGATATGAAGTTCACATGCATATGTACAGGGTTCGACACATGACGTACATGTACTTGATGCAATAATTAACCGTTACAATTTTTCGATACCACTCGCAGGTTAGATATTTCTTGTTTAAGGCTTATGTTTAGGTTAGAAAACTTTATAATATAGTATAATGATGATAAGTTGTTACTTTGGCAATATAGGAAAATTTTACTTAAGTGATGCCGGGTACTCCGACACAAATGAGTTCTTAACTCCATTTTAGGATGACACTTATCATTTGCCTGAATATTGGCGTCATCATCAAGGAAAGGGATCACCCAGAGAAGTTTTAAACTATACTTATTCATTATTGCAAAATTGTATCGAGAGGGCATTTGACGTATGAAAGGCAAGGTTCAAAATTTTAAAGAACATGAATAAATATCCGATATGGAAGTAGGTTTTGATACCAGTGGCATATGTCGTCATGCATAACTTCATCATAAAAGTTAGGGAGCGGGATAAACTTCTTCGACGCTACGATATTAACTGTGTACTAGTAAACAAAATAACTTGATAGCATAATGACACTCAAGATGATGTTAATAATGACATGCCTGATGGTTCAGAAGTTTCAAATGAAAACAACAACCATAATCAAATAAATTAATTTAGAGATTACTTGACCATTCAAATGTAGAAAGGTACCAATAAAATACGTGATATTGGTAATGTGCTTGATAAATAAACGAAAATATAGATATATGTAACATAAACTAGATAGTTATTAAAAACTTTTCCATTTACTGCACTGTTGGGCTTATGAATGTTGTTGGGGTTGAGGTAGTTTTTTATTATATAATTTGTTAAGTCAATAACTACTTGTGGATTGTATCTACTACTAAAACTCCAATTTGTTACTAGCTTAAACGAAATACCATGTTTCAGAGAACTACAAATTAGTTATCCTCAAGTATTGTAAGGATGTCATAGAATCTATGACCAAAAACTATTACACTTATTATAGCAAAATTAATAATAATAATAATAATAATAATGTATACACACATATGTTATCAATTACACATGCAATTAACTTTGTAGATACTGAAATCGATGATCCATACTATAAGACATATTATTGCAGAAAGTATTTTAACAATTTCAATCCACTTCTCATGGAATGTTACAGTGGTTTTTTTTATCTATTTCTTTAACTTTTATTCTTAGCTTTTATTATTTTAAATGAGTTCTAATCTACTAAATAAAGTTTCTAATCATCCTTCATATGTGTCCTAAATATAGCTTACATCTAGTGAAACCATTGAAGATAAAAACTTTCACTATTTAAAAAGTTCTAATTATGATTTAAAAATTTATTTTAAAAGTTTATAACTTTGTTATTTCAATTTCTAATGAGATTTTTTTTTTACCAAGTAGCTAGACAAATAAAATATTCACATTGATAGTTTTCTAATGATATGAAATATTCACACTTTTTATTCCAATCAGTCAAACACAAAAAACTGTGACATTCAAGTTAATCAAAACAATTGCCATTACAAATATGATTGGTAAGCATATTTCTTCCTCTTTTGATTGAATGCAAATTGCAACATTAGAAATTTGTCATACACTTGGAAAATTCCAACTTTCTTTTACAACGTTAAACAAAAATGATGCACATTTTAATTTTAATGAGATTGCTGCATTTCTGTTAGGTTGTAGATGCTTTCCTTCTTTGAAAAAAAAAAAAAAATACTCCTACCTTAAAGAAAAAAATGTTTTCTATTTTGTTAAATGGAAAAAGGATTTTTGTGTTATTTTAATAAAAATATACCAACATAATATAGGAATCTACACATTACATACTTCTCTCTTAATTTTTTTATCAACTTTTTCTAATCACATTATATTCTCTCTCTATCTCATTTTTACTTTCTACTTTTACCAATCACATTACATATTTTTTATTTAAACATACATTGTATTCAAATGCAATACAAATACTTTTCATCCAAATATAAATTACATTCAATACATTATATTTAAACGCAATAACTTACCAAACATCTCTTAAGTTTTTTAATTAACATTTTGCATCTAATTTTCAATAAGAAAAATTAATTGTTTAAAAAGGATGCTAAATAACGATATATTAAAATAAATATTAATATAAATAAAATAAAATAAAAAAATAATACAAAAACAAAAAAATCAAAATTAATTAAAATTGAACTAAAATATATTGAAATACTTTATAACATAACTAATTTAAATACATAAAAATAGTGAAAAAACTCTTTTTATAGAGTTATCAAAAGTCTTTTAGCCAGAGAAGAAAGACGAAAAAAATCTGAAGTTCAATCAGGGCGACCTAAAGCTCAAAACCTGTTTATGGTCCTGAATGGATTTTAATTTACGTAGCTTTCACGTGGATAATTGAGCGAACGACGTGAAATGTCTTATACATCTGTCTAACTAACTGATTCGTGTAGCAGTGTTATCGTTCCTAATTACAGAAATCACTTCTACATCCTAACACAATGCCAATGATACATAACGACATACTCATAAATCTAATTTTCTAATTCACACATGATTTTAAATTTTCAATTGCATACATATACAAATCCGATTACCATCCAAGGTTATTATCCTCCATGGCTGTTGTGACTAATTAAAAAATTTTGTATGTGAGATTGTTACAAACAAAGTAATGCTAAATTTGCTATAAAAAAAAGAGTACTAAGTATGAGATGTACGTCAAGTTGCTTTTTTTTTTTTTTTTTTTTTTTTTTATCGTCATGGAGTTTGTAGATAGAACTTTTAGGTTTTACCTTTTATACTTAATGTAAAGTTACTTTGTACAAGTATATCTTGCTCAAAGAGAAGTAGAATGAGAAAAATATGACGATATAGAGCCATCTTTTGTTTTTAAGGGTCCGTTTGGATCAATAACCTAAAGACATTTTTTTTAGGTTGGAAAAAAATTGTTTTAGAAAATATGTTGAGGGAAAATATTGTTTGAAATGAAAAAATAAAAAATTTTAAAAATTTTTTTAGAAAGAAAATATTAATATGGATATTATTTTATTCATCTCGAAATTCTATGTAATTTAAAAAAAAATCTCATTTGGACTTGTATATGTAAAGTTATGGATTTTTAAAGTTTAAAATTTACTGTAAAATTTTAAAAATATAAATAGTAAAAAATGAAATTGTATTGGAAAAAATATATGTTGGATAAGGCAAAACATTTGCCCCAAACGGGATCTAAATGTGAAGGGAATGGTGGTCCTTTGAAACTTGTTTAAGCCAACAAAGTGAAATATTTCAAGAAAAAGAAAAAAAAAAAGAGATAAATTGTGCATTTAGTCCTTATTTTTTAATGAGGTTGCGATTCAATTTCTAACATCTTTTTTTCTTAATTAAAATCTTCCTAAACTTAAAAAAAAAAAGTGTAAAATAATCCATTTTATTGACAGCCGTTAAATATTAAGCTGTTTTTCATCAATGGGCTTAATTTACTTCAAAAATACTAATATACCCCAAACAAATCAACAACCTTTTTTCAAGAATTGAAAAAAAAAAAAAATCCAAGTTTTTCTTTTCCATCTCTCTCGTCACTGCTTGCAGACCAACAATGGCAACTACCACATCACTTAGGTAGCGTTTAGTATTGTTTTTGAAATCTGTTATGTTTTCAAATTCTCTGAATTTGAGATCGTTTTGAAAACAATTCTGAGAACGTTTCTGAAATTGTGTTTGGTTTTATTTTCTGAGTGTATGTTTTGAGAAATAAAAAAGTGAAACTGTATTTAGTTATATTTTTGAAAACCAGTCATTTTATATGTATTATATAAAAACATATTTATGTTTGATTTAAAAAAAATTTATTATGAATTCCAAAAATTAAAAATTAATAAAATTTTTTAATTGAAAAATGAATTAAAAATTAATAATCATAATATTTAAGTAATTACTATATCAATTAAATCTTAATTAACCATAATAATTAAATCAGAGAAATGGGAGAAATGGGAAAAATGAAATCAGAGAAAACGACTTTTAATCGTTTTCAATTTTACATTGGGAGCAAAGGCGATTTTAGATTCGTTTTGAAATCTGTTTTCAAAAACAACACAAACCAAACACAATTTCACACCAATTTTGAAATCGATTTCCTAGGGAATCGTAAAATCAGTTTTGGAAACAAAACCAAACACCCTCTTAATAATTCGATTTTCCAACTTGCCAAAATGTGAGCTAATAGCCAAAGAGAAAGGGGTAGGAAAATGTGCTCAAAATATGAGCGGAACTTCATAGTTGGAGAGATCGAATATTAAAAACTGGGTTTGTGAGTTAGTTGATAGCTGATCTTGCTCATCATCACCAAAAACAAAAAAACAAAAAAAAAAATCCAAAAAAAAAACAACAACAACTGGTTCAACATCACCGACAAAAAGGGGAGAAATTTTCTGAGATTCAAAAAAGAAAGGAAAAGAAAAGGACAAAATAAAAGAAAGAAAGACAACAAAATAGAAGAGGAAGAATGAGGGGCCTGCTTTCTTTCCTGTCCTCTCTTGCTTGTCAACTTTTTTTTTTTTGGTTTTTTTTTTAAATTATTCTTGAAAATAGGTTGTTGATTTGTTTTAGTCTTTTTGAAGTAAACTAATGTCAGTTGATGAAAAACCGTTTAATACTTAATGGTTATAAACAAAATGGATCGTTTCTCTTCTTCTTTAGAAGTTTAGGGAGCTTTTAATTAATAAATAAAATAGAGATTAAATCGTAACTTTACCAAAAAATTAGGGGTTAAATAAGTAATTTATTAAAATATATATATATGTCAGCTAATGCTTGCAAAAGTTTTCCCGTGCCAAAAGACGTCAATAGTAAATGCGTGATCTGTCCAATGATTATGAGAAAACGGCCTTAATTGGCTCTCAAAATCCTATTAAAAATGCATATAAATTTCTTCAAAATAATAAACTTTTTGTGAAATACGAAGATATTTAAATGAAAATCATATTACACCTTCCTTTGAAATTCTTAATAAAATCAAAATACGTTTATGGTAGAAGATTATTTGACACCCTATAAATGTGTGCGGCCGTTCTTTGAATTTTCAGAAACAAAATTTTGCACAAAAAGAAGTATAGATATGGCTGAAATGGGCATTTGGACTCAGATTATAATTATAATGATCATAAGATTTATTGTAGCGTCTCCTTATCTTGCTTCTTCACATCCACGCAGCCAACTTCTTCATTTCTACACTTCCGATAAACTCAAGTTAGACCCCCAAATGCATACAAAAAATTAAAAGAAAACTCCAAATTGATGTTTTGTGTTGCACGATGTGGTAAAGAAAAGTGTCTCAAAAAAAAAAAAAAAGGAAAAACGTCTTTGATTTTGGAGAGTGTATGGGTACATGTGCAAAAAATTGTGTCTATAGAGTCCTAGAATTCATGTCTACATATTCTCGAGTGTACAAGGCTCATGGCTACAACTTTTGGATTTGGTATGAGTTTTTCATATATGTTTTTCTTTCTTTATAGACATTTATATGGAATACGGTTATGTGTCCACACACACATATATAGAACATAGATGATATCGACACTTATTAAAATATCATTCATAATTATAGTTATAATTATCAGTATTATTTAGTAATGATAAATTTACACTCGACTTTATCATAATATATATAGTTGTTACATACAATTTTGATCTCCTATCTATAAATTTACTAACAAACTTTTTTACTTGGACATAATTGGAAAGAATTGTTGCCTTCAATAAATTTAGAAAGATCTACTTTGTTTGGAAGTTTCTTAATTTATAATTAATTATAATATAACTAACTGTTCCTTCTAATTATAACATTGTATAAAATACTTGATTATTATTGCTTCGATTCCTTATGTGTAGATGTGAAGCAAGTGGGGAACGAATGGCTGGCTGTATGCTACAACGGTTGCGAAGTTATTTAGTTGTGAGCTTTTCGATTGAATCAGGAAGAGAAGGAAAGATAGAACTGACAAGAGAAATCTGCATCATGTATTTATTTGTTTATATTAGAGGAAATGTATCACATATTTTATATATAGTATATAAAAACTAAATAATATAGCATGGTTCAACTTTGTTATCCCCTTTCCGAATCTTTTTCTTATAGATAAAGCATTGTGAGAATAAATTCCTCAATTATTACCCTATTTCTTTCACTTTTTTTTTAATTTAAGATTCTTAGGCGATGTTTGGTAAACATATTGTGTTTGCATTACATTTGAATGTAATACATTGAATGCAATTTACATATGGATAAAAAGTATTTGCATTATATTTAAATGCACTGTGTATTTGGATAAAAAGAAATTGAGTTGTATTTAAATAATGATATGTTATATGATAGATAAAAGTAGAGCAAAAAAAAAAAAGAGAGAAAGAGAGTATGTGATGTGATTAATAAAAGTAATAAAAAAAAGTGAAATAATGAATAGCAATTATGTTGGATTTAAAATGTAATATAATTAGTATTTGAATGTAATATTTTTATATTTGGATGAAAATTATTTTATATTTAGTTGTAATATAAATGTAATACAATAAACAAACCAGGTATTAATTGGTTTCTTTCAATTTGAATTGAACTTGTAATATTTATACGATATTACTCTCCACGCTTCTTTTTCTTCACAAATGATTATGAGAAAAACTTACCACTGACTCTAGTTCTTAGTCACAGGTCTTTTTATACCTATAAGTTTGACCAAACTCTGTGAGGATGGTGGATTTTAACATAAAGTTAAAAGGACTAGGGATGTATGGTTTTGACATTTACTTAAAAGGCAAATAAAACATGATATTACAATAAAACATAGAGGAAGTTTTGATGGTTCCTATTCCCTTCTTAACCCTTTAATTGAATATTAAACTTATACAATAACTAACATCCAATTTAGTTAACCCATGGATGGTTCGGCTAGCAAAGGAGTGTGCCTTGCCAACCACCTCTTCCTCATTCTCCTAGATTCGAATCCCATTGCCCCCATATCAGCTCTAGTTTAGCTGTTGAGCATAGATAGGGCTAGCAAACGGTAATGTACTTATTTGGATGTTGGGAGGAACTGGTTACAGTTCATTGTCCTTCCCATGCTCAGGGACGGTGTGTTCAGCTTGTGGGTTTACTAGACAACGTGTCCACGGCTCGTAAGTGTTTATCTATAGGCAATAAAGGGTCCACTACTCGAGCCTTTTTTCAGTAAAAAAAAAAAAAAAGTATCAAATTCAGATTTCATTTGAATGGAGTGTCTATTTTTGAAAAATGGAAAATTTTCACTTTTGGAATGGAAAGTTTTCTATCCAAAAGTAAAAAAGTTGTTTAGATGGGTAAAAAAATTTTCTTTTCAAGAGAGAATAGTCTTTTTTTAATGTCCAAAAAGTGAAAAAATTTTTATGCTTGAACATGAAAATTTAACAAATCTATTTTTTAAAATAATTTTTTCTTATTTTCCAAAAACAGAGTGCTAAACGGACGGAGGTTTAGTTAACACTTTTATCCAAATCTATGATATATAGTAGAAAAGAGAATTTTGGCTGAATTTTTTTTCTTCAACCTAGAATCCATAGTTAAGAATTTTAATATTTTTTATTGATTAGTTTAATAGAATGGCTTATATTAATCCACATTACTTCCCCTTTATTATAATTATTTATTTATTTTTTTACATCTTACACTTGAATTTTGTAGCTTGAGGATAATGTAATTTTTATTCAAACGCAAAAAATATTATATTCAAATATCAATTACATCACATTTTAAATCCAATATAATCAATATTTATTATTTTACTTTTTCTATTATTTTTACTAATCACATCACATATTCTCTTTCTCTTTCGTTTTTTTTCTTTTATTTTTACCTATCACATCATATATTCATTATTTAAATACAATGCAAATACTTTTTATCCAAATATTTAAATACAATCAATATTTATTATTTTACCTTTTCTATTATTTTTACTAATCACATCACATACTCTCTTTCTCTTTCATTTTTTTCCCTTTATTTTTACCTATCACATCATATATTCATTATTTAAATACAATTCAAATACTTTTTATCTAAATATACATTGCATTTAAATGCAATACAAATATTTTTTTTTCAAATACAAATTGTATATAATACATTGCATTGTATTTACCAAACGGAATCTTAATTTTTGTCTTTTGCACTGACAAACATTAGACTTTTAACTTTTTTCTTGAATAATATTTTTTTTATCTTTCTGTTACATAGCCCATTTACTAGATTGTTTTGTTCTCTCTCTCTACATATATATATATATATATATTGAAATTTTGCATTTTGAAATGTTTCTCCATTCAAAAATATAAAATTCAAATTAACCATTCTCAAATTAAAAAAAATTCCCAAAAGAAATGCTTGTGTTGTTCAACTTTATTCTCTTATTTAAAATTAAATATGTCCCTCTTTAAATATTTTCTAAAATATTAAGTTTTCTAAATTAGTCCTAACAAATATTTTCGACAAGTAATTCTCTAATCGAGGTTATTTTCCTTAAATGTATCTATTTTTTTAAATCTTAATTTTATCATGCAAGTTTTTCACCAAAATACAATAGCTTTTCTATTTCAACTTTTGACATTGAATACATTCTTTTTTCTTTTAAATAAATCTTCTTATTTTTTAATGTGTCCGATTAAAATATTTTTTTCGACATTTATTCTAAATATATTTATTTAAACACATTTTTAGACAATCTTCTAATATGTTATTTTTTCATATATATATATGTGTATGTGTAACCCTCGAAAATATTTTCTTTTTCCTAATGTCACATTAAAATTTTTTTTTCTCAAACTTATCGAAAGCATATATTTTTGAAATATTATGTTGATATTTACATTTGTCACCCAAAATTCATGGTTTGATTTTGAAATTGGCCTTAGATCATTTAAGTCTTGATAAACGGGTGTTGAAACGATTTGAATAAATATTTCAATTTGTGAATCTTTATACTATATAATATAATCTATATCTATAATACATATATATAGCATATATTTACGGGAACAAATCCA
Source organism: Antiaris toxicaria (assembly GCA_035233585.1). NCBI lineage: Eukaryota > Viridiplantae > Streptophyta > Magnoliopsida > Rosales > Moraceae > Antiaris > Antiaris toxicaria. The sequence goes on from CP141157.1 coordinate 29,934,826, forward strand.
CATAATAGCCATAAATGAATTTCAATTAAGTGGGTCAATCTGATCCCTTGCTAGCACCGCAATATTTCTAGATGGACCAAAGAAATTTTCTTGGACATTCTTATATTCATTCAGGGAGGCATGAAAATCGTGCGGTATGGTTTTCCTGTATTGGATTTTGTGCCAATTGATAATGTTTGGAACACTAAAAACGCATGTAGAGAAGGATTGAAATATTCATTTAAAATATGAGAGAAGATTGAAATTATAAAAGTTACTCTTAAAAATTAGAGAAAAAAATAAAAACAAAAAAAAAATACTATAACAACCAAATTGGATCCCACCCCTATATGGGGCCGCAAGAGTATGCTTAGTAGGAGACAAAAGTAAAAGAAAGGAGAAGGGTGGAGGGATTAGTACAAAGATTTTGACATTTATAATTGGTTAGTAGATGAGAAAAAAGGAAGGAAGAAAAAAAGGAAAGGAACTACTTCAAAATACCCTAATTTTGATCTATCCAAAATTGAAGAGATTATTGAAAGAATTACATACCAAACATCAAAAGAAAAAAGACCTTCTTTTCTTTTCTCATTTCTCTTAACCAAGTAGCGCACTACTCTTTTCTTCTTATTTTTTCTCCTTTCTATCAAACATATCCTAAGTAAATTTCTTCACATAATGTTGATATATTTGTGTTACATATATCTTATACAACAATATATGTATAAGTTGTAATTAAAATATTTATTTGAAGTGTTAATATAAATATTATAAGTTGTAGGAAAAAATCGATAAAAATGCATCAGAGTGGTGCAGCGGAATTATAAAAAAATTTCAAGATTGTTAACTATCTCTTGATACTATATATAATAAACTAACAACAATAAAACTCATACCTTAAGAGGACGTCAAACTGTAGGAGGAGAATGACCAGAGGACTTCAACCAACTAGCCTTCTCTACTATTCTCTAATTCCCGGATGGCAGAGTATGTGGACACTCGGTTCCTCGACCGGTGTGCTAGAACTGCTAGTCTTCTTCTGTAGGAAAATAAATCGGTAAAAACGTATCAGAGTGGCGCAGCGAAACAATAAAAAATTTTTAGATCGTTAAATATCTCATGATGCCATATACAATAAACCAACAACAATTAAAACTCATACCTCAAGGACGTCAATCTTGCAGGAGGAGAATGACCGGAGGCTTCAACCAACTAGCCTTCTCTACTATTCTCCAATTCCCGAATGGCTGAGTGTGTGGGCACTCTGAACCTCGATCGGTATGCTAGCACTGCTAGTCTTCTTCCGACCACCCAGATCTCTAAAGAACTTTATTGTCATGGTGGGCTATGCAACAATAAGCCTGCTCACCTGAGAGTCTGTGATCTGAGAGAACTGGAGTGGCAGGACCTCTATTTATAGACCTGCATGAGATGATTCTCTAAATTCGAATTGGATTAGGAGAAGATATTCTCCCTTATCCACAACCATAAAATTCGAATTTTCCATGGGAAAATCCCAACAATAAAATTCAGCCATTTAGGATAAATCCAATCCAAATCTAAACAAGATTTTAACTAGAATTTTATCTCCCTTTTTCAACCAAAAAATCTGAAAATTCCAAGGAGAAAATCTCCTCAAAATTTTGGCCACTTTTAGGATAAGGGAGAATCAAAATTCTACTAGGATTTTCAAGCTTGAATCTTATCTCATCCTTATCCAAAATAACCGAATTTTCCTAAGGAGATATGCTCTAAAATTTCGGCCACTTTCTGGGGAGGAGAGAATCCAAATTCAACTGCGATTGAAACTTGAATTTTTTCTTTGAACCTTATCCACAAAAACTGAAAATCCATTGAGGATAATCCTCAAAATTTCGTCCATCATTAGTTAGGATTTGGATTCAAAATTCAAGTAGGATTCTAACAAGATTATCCTCTCCATATCCAACTCAAATTCGAATTTCAAACCTTGTGGATTTACCACAACAAATTCGAATCCCACTTGGACTGTGATTCAAAATTTGAATTTCAAATTTCAAATTCAAATTTCAAATTCGAATTTCAAATTCAAATTTCAAATTTCAAATTTCAAATTTCAAATTTCAAATTTCAAATTTAAATTTCAAATTCAAATTTCAAATTCAAATTTCAAATTTCAAATTTCAAATTTCAAAATCCACAAAACAATTGTGTTTCAAATTCTTGTTCTCATGGATAATTTTTTACAACTCCAATACAATCTCAAATAAAATCATAGCAACTTTATTTGGAGTTTGAATAATTATGTACTCTATTATCCAAAACAAAATCTGAATCCAACCGGAGAGAATCTTGTCTACCATCCTAATCCTATGTCATCACCATCCATGCATAATAAACTAGCCAATAGCATACACAAATCAATTTTCCAAACGTTAAGGAATTATGTGGAGTTAGTAAAGGGACTGATTGGACATATATAATCGGTCTCCCGTAAATTCATATGATCATCATTCTTTTACCGAACAACTCAATCATATGATCACTAATTTCAGAGTCACACCACTATAAACCTGAAACTAAACTCCCAATTATATACCGTATTACGTAAGCCTATGACAAGCTATCATCCAATGACCTTGTCATGTATGCAGAACCCTCGTATGATATCCATAATCAGCCTTCGGTCAAAGTCCGTTTAATCCTACTGATCAGGCTATCTTAAAGTTCCATTATACTACCGAATAAAGAAAATGATTATTCACCATATGTGAATAAGAAGTCATCCGCCCAGCAGACGACCCAAGACCTTGTCCATTTTCATATTCAGTATAATGCCTTTAAGAGGATATCCTTAACTCCTCATTAGAGCTATGATTCCGATATCTGTAAACAAACCCTTCATCGTATACAAGTCATGCACCCAACGAACCGGCCTATAAGCTTACTACCTCTGAGACGCTTTAGCCATTGGAATATCAAAGTACACAAGTCATATACATGAAGCTGTCCTTTTACTCAGGATTAAGGTTACTGCATAATGAATGTCAACAGCAGATTGATCCACTCAAAGCGGACTTCGTAGATTAATCACGCTTTAGTCTCGGTCTAATATGTCATCACCAAGCAACATATCTATGTCTCTACTTGGGAGTCCAGCTCCAGACAGTCAAGACAAACCGTCCCCTCCAAGACTTTAGACAACATAATAGTTTTAACATGAGTTAGATGCTCGGTCTAACCCCATAGACTACAGACCATAGTTTAGACCGCTAACTTTAGAACATTGTCTTTTCTCATACCAAAGTCCATTGCATGCAACGTTCTAACAGTTTAACACAAGCAGCCAGGGAGCCATATTTGCTTACATTTACTTTAACATATAAATAAGATGATGACATATAGCAATGTAATGAATAACCTCTATATATAATTTTATTATCCAGTTCAAAATAAATACATCAAAATGTCTCTGATGCTTAGGGCATTTCCTAACATCTTCCGACCACTCAGATCTCTAAAGAACTTATTATCATGGTGAGTTATGCAATAATAAGCCTGCTTACCTGAGAGTCTATGGTCTGAGAGAACTGGAGTGGCAGGATCCCTGTTTATAGACTGGCATGAGGTGATCCATTGAATTCAAATTGGACTAGAAGAAGATTTTCTCTCTACTTTTCCTCACAAAATCCGTATTTTCCATAGGCCAAAAACAAGGGAAGATTCGGCCACCTTGGATAGATTTTGTATTCAAAATTCAAATAGGATTTTAATTTAATTTTATCTCCTCATTATCCACTAAAACTGAATTTCCCCTTGGCCAAGAACATGGCTAGATTTGGCCATCCAAGTGTAAGGGGAATCAAAATTTAAATAGGATTTTATAGTTTGAATTTTATCTCACCCTTATCCACATAAAAACTGAAATTCACCATGGGATTATCCATAAAGATTTAGGCCATTTTGTAAGGAAGAGAATCAAAATTCAAATAGGATTGAAACTTGAATTTTTCACTCATCTTTATCCTATAAATTCCAAACTCTACAGGGAGATTTTCCCTTCAACAAATTCGGCCTTCTTGTGTGGGATTTGGATTCAAAATTGAAGTAGGATTCAAACAAGATTTTCCTCTCCATTATCCACATAAAATCCGAATCTAACCTTGTGGAATTATCCACAACTAATTCAGTTTTTACAAGATATTGTGATTTAAAATTTGAATTCAAATTTCAAAGTTCAAATTTCAAAATTCAAACTTTAAATTCAAATTTCAAATTCAAATTTCAAATTTCAAATTCAAATGTCAAATTCGAATTTCAAATTTAAATTTCAAATTCAAAATTCAAATTCAAAATTAAAATTTCAAATTTCAAATTCCACAAAAAGTTGTATTTCAAATTTTGTCCTCATGGATAATTTTTTAGAACTCCAATTTAAACTCAAACAAAATCATAGCAACTTTATTTGGAGTTCGAATAATTGTGTACTCTATTATCCAAAATAAAATCTGAATTCAACTTGAGAGAATCTTGTCTTCCAACCTTTATCTTATGTTTACACCTTCCATGCAGAGTCAACTAGCCAATAAGCATATACTGATTAATTTGCCATTCATTAAGGAATTTTGTGGAGCTAGTAGAGGGACCAATTGGACATATATAATCGGGCTCTCGTGAATCCATATGATCATCATTCTGTACCGAATAACTCAATTATACGATCACTAATTTCAGAGTCACACCACTATAAACCTGAAACTGAACTCCCAATTATATACTGTATTATGTAAGCCTGTGACAAGCTCATGTCTAATGACCTTGTCATATATGCAAAACCCTCATATGATATTTATGATCAGCCTTAGGTAAAAGTCTGTTTAACTTACTGATCAGACTATCTTAAAGTTCCATTATATTACCGAATAAAAAAATGATTATTCACCAGATGTGAATAAGAAGTCATCTGCCTAGTAGATGACCCAAGGCCTTATCTATTTTCACATTTAGTATAATGCCCTTAAAAGGATACCCTTAACTCTTTATTAGAGTTATGATTCCAATATCTACAAACAAACCCTCAATCGTATACAAGTCATGCACTCAACGAACCGGTCTATAAGCTTACTACCTCTGAGACGTTTTAGCCATTGGAACATCAAAGTACAAAAGTCATATACATGAAGTAGTTCATTCACTTAAGATTAAGATTATTATATAATAAACGTTAAAAGCAGATTGATCCACTCATAGCGGACTACGTAGATCAATCCCGCTTTAATTCCGGTCTAATATGTCACCACCAAGCAATATATCTATGTCTCTACTCAGGAGTCTATGCTCCGAATAGTCAAGACAAACCGTCCCCACCATGACTTTAAATAACATAATAGTCTTAATATGAGTTAGATGCTCGGTCTAACCCTATAGACTACGAACCTTAATTTAGACCGCTTACTTTAGAATATTGTATTCTCGCATACAAAAATCAATTGCATGCAACGTTCTAACAGTTTTAACATAAACAGTCAATGAGTCATATTTGCTTATATTTACTTTAACATGTAAATAGTATGAGAACAAACAGTAATGTAATGAATAACTTCTATATATATAATTTTATTATCCAGTTCAAATTAATATATCAAAATGTTTTTCATGCTTAGGGCATTTCCTAACATAAGTATTATAGTTATTAATTATTTTAAATTGTTAAACTAAAATATAATTATCCATATAAAGTTGACACATGACCTACCTCCCTAACATAGATGCGGGCACCCACTCTTGGGCGTAGCAAGAGGACGATTTCTGTTAATAGGACATAATGGATATTAATTTTTCTTTCTCGATCAATGAAATCCCTAATGGTATAAATATATATATATCTTTATGCCTTATGGATCACTAAGGAAGATGTCTTTTTGCCTCCAACTATGGTTTTTTAGTTCTCTCGCTTTTAGGGAATGATAAACCATAAAGAAGAAAGATTGTAATTAATGAGAACTAAAGTTCTAGAAAATTCGCAATGCGAACATACCAATTGATCCTTAGAAAGTAAATTGCAAGACATTTCAAAACATCAAGAAACTTTCCATTTAGTGAGGGCTGATTGAAAAAGGAATAACATAGTAGATTGTTATTGCCAAATAGGTCTGAACAAATAATGATAATTGTTGCCCCTAGTAGAAAAATGGGATTCCTCTACTGTGATAAGTGTGTATATATTCAGTAGATAGGAGTTAATGACAAAGCACGATGTAGAGTAATCTCTATATCCAAAAATGAACCTCGTGATGTCGAGATATCAATGGTGTCCAATACCACACACCGATGAATCTTTCTCAATGGTCTACGTTGAGAGGTTAATGTTGTAGTACTCTATATTTTACCAGGCGCCCACTATTCCACTACTTTCGAAATGCAAGGGAATAACCATCCACTAGCTGTCAGAAGTTAAATATCGAGGGATGCAACATGCACATGTGACATGATCAGAAGAAGATGGTTATGGGGAATAGTTTGGTAATTGCTTAGGGTCAAGGGAAAAGGATTAATATCGTAAATCAATCCCAATAGAGGGGAAGGATTGAGATGCCAAAAAAAAAATTTTTTCTTTGTAACTCCTTTTCCCAGATAAATAGTGAAAACCTTCCCCTAATTACAAAAAGGACATAACCTGAATGAAGGCGAACTACTCTAACTCTCTTTGTGTTTATCCACTTTACTATTTTTAATTGTTTAATTCATTGAAGAGATGACTTGAGTACTATGTGGCGAGGATTACACAAATTGATAGGTTTCAAAAGCTAACCTCACTTCTATATTATATATACATATATATATATATTGGTAGTTAAGTTCTATGTTTGTTATTGTTAATGAAATCATCCCTATACTCAAAGTACAGTAAAAAAACTAAAATCAAAAGAAAATAAAGAGAAGACAAAAGATTTATGTAATTTAACAAAGTTGTCTACATCTACGAAAGAGGGAGAATAAATTAATTAAAATTTTTAAAATTGCACACTTGACAAACTCTCTCAACATCTCTCTATTTAAAACCTTTTATATCCTTTGCCTATATCTCTCCTCACTCTATGTTGAAAAGAAGGTCCCTCTCTTTCTATCATTCTGACCACATATAACTATAAATACAATATACTTATTTATAGACTTTTTATCAGACAAAAAAATTCACACTTTCTTAATCTTACACTTTCCCAAACTCACAAAATTAAAAGTTATTTAAAACTAATTTGAATCATAAAACCTAACAGTTGTATTATGCATTATTCATTAATTTAGATTTCTTAGTTTCATTTTAAAATATAGTGTTTTAGGATAAATTTTCTTATTTTACGCAAATTATCGTCAGAGTCAATTTTTTTTATTTTTGGTTAATTTTTCTATAAAAGTTGATATTTTACTTGGTATTTTATTTTCTAAAGATTGGTCACGTCATGGACGGAGGCAAACGGTGATTGGTGGAGGTATTTGCCCCGATTGGAGAAAGGTCAAAAACAAAAAACAAAAAAAAAAAACTATATATATTTGTGGTTTCTAAATTTTTGGCCTTTTAAAAATTACTGCAGATCTTCACCTGGATTGTATTATCTTGTTGATTCAATAAAATTTCACTATTAAAAAATTTGAAAAATTTTACTTAGGTTTTCATTTTATTAGTTTGTAATTTTCATCTTTAGTTGTGCTTATACAGAGTTTAAAGTTTGGTTCTGTCCCTAATATCTTATATGAACGGCATGTTGATGCTCGTATCCAGTCATGACCTTCACATTATAGACTTTGAGTTCTATTTAGTTTTGTTTTTGATAAAATACTGTACTGTTTATATTAGAAACCAAATCCACATGTTAACACAAATGAATTTCAAATTATAATATCTTCATATGAAAGAAAGCAACTTATATAATGGCATTAGTATATGAACGTAGGGATGCAAACAAATCACACAAATTTTTAAGCGACTCTTTGATTGGCAGTGCCTAGTTTTAAAATGACATGACTTCCGCTAAGGATATATATACATATATATATATATATTTTATTGTTGATATGTTAATTGGCCAGCTGTTGATGGCTGAATACAACCGACAGATGAGAATTGCCAACTGATAATGGCATCTAGTGAAACAATACATGATGAAATATTGCGTAGACAGTCATTTTGTATGCCAACAAAGAACAATTTACAATTTTTTTTTTCTAATTTATTAAGGGAAGCAAACAAAGAACATTTATCGATAATATTATGCATTTCTTGTCTACTCTTAATTTATACCAGGATACAAAAAAGAAAAGGAATCATTTTATTACGCAAGAATTAGTCCTTTTTCTTAAATATGTATTGCCTATATTAATTAATTAGGGTCAACTCTTCAACAGAAGACTTTTTTTTTTTTTCCAACTTCCAACATTTTTTTAAAGATGGAAAAATGCACAATCAGCGTTAAACATCAATTCAAATTGAAGATGAATATTATATGTGATCCACATATGGTTATGGGTTTTATTTTTTATTATTTAATGATACCTAGTATTATTGATACTTAAAATTTTTTTTTTTAAATGATACCCATATTATCTTGGCTTTTGACACGTTATGACCGTTCTGAAAAGACACGCGGAGTATAATATTACGTTGGACTTGAAGGCATTATATATCATGATCTATTAAACAATTATGAGGTAGCTTAGTCGTCAATTGATATTGTAAAACTAAATAAAACTCGTAATGCAAAAGCAATTAGGATTAATAAATCCCTTTCATCGTAATCATCGGCAATACATATATATATATATTTCAGCAATTAGGGTGGATAACCCATAATTAATTCCTAATCTAATAGATAGCCAAACTTTTTTTTTATTTAACTAAATAGTCTAATGTGTATATTTTGGTCAATTAATTTTCAATTTCTCCAAACACCCCCCTTTCTCTCTTCTCATCCCTCTGTGTTCGTTTTTTTCTTCCCTCTGAAGACCTCGACGCTCGATCCTCCACTGCTAGCTCCAATCCTTCCATCAAGCACCATTCTCTACTGTTAAGATTGAAGAGATCTCTGAGCTCCATTCTATACAACTTCGGTTCCCCTGCACAAGAAGATTATGTTATTGTCTCTTGCATCATCATCGAAGTTCGCGAGTCGGAGCCATTGCAATAGAGATCTCACGAGTAAGCGGTGGCAAAGATCTCCCAATCACCGCTATTCAAGCTCCATCACGACTTCCCAAGCTCTGATCTCGGTTGAGTCATGATCACTAGCGCCAAAGGGAGCAACCTTGACTAATCATGGCTACCCGAGCTCCAATCGCTGATGGGTCACAATCCCCAGGGTCAGAAAGCAAACTTGAGATCTACAATGGCAGAAGCTATGGATGTGGGGAGGCGACGATGGTTTTGCATTGCTGGCTGTGACGACGAGGAGAGAGAGAGAGATGAAGAGCTTGGTTTTTTTTTTAATGGTAAATCACTAATTTACCCATAATTAACCACTGATTTACCAAAAAATTGATGTGATCAATCAGTGATTCACTATAAAAATTGGTGATTAATTATGATACATCAATGACTACTAAGAGTTAATCATTGATTGAATAGTCAATCACTGTTATTAATAGTGATTGACTAAATATGATCAATTAGTGATTGATTAAATATGGTCAATCTATAATTGACCATTTATAAAATTGATTGACCGTTTAAGAAAAAAAGACATTTTAACTAATTTTTAAAAACTTGGATTATTCATTAAAAAACTTGAAAAAATTCATTTAGTAATAAATCCTTTTATTGGGCTTTTTTTTTTTATTATTATGTAAGAATCATCACAATATATAGTAATACTTATATGCCAATTATTTCAAGCGTTGACACTTCTAATCCGGCAGTGCATTTGAATCAAAATCCTTTCTTTTGTTTTTTTTTTTAATAGAATCAAAATCCTTTCTATATACACATTCAAGGGAATTTATCCCACAATAAACAATTAAAAAAAGAATCCAACAACAACCCTATCCTGGGGATCGCCCCATAACATGAAGGTCTAAGACAGCAGTTCTTTCCAAAGACTCCTACTTTTTCTTCATCCCCAATCATCAAAGCCAATATGATCATCTTCTTTGCCACCTTACGATATCATCTCCCCCTTCTTTTCATAACCCTCTTTCTGATTCCTTTCTCTAATTCTCTGAGCTTCCGAAAACCTCGCTTTGATCCTAACGAGCCCGACATCGCCTACCAAGGAGACGCCGTACCTTCAGTTGGAGCCATTGAATTAATCAACAAAGTCAGCTACGTGTGTAGAGTCGGTTGGGCAACTTATACTGAAAAAGTTCCTCTTTATGACCCGGACACAGGAAAAGCTGCTGATTTCAACACCCACTTTTCCTTCACCATTACACCACAAGGCACCCCGTATGGACACGGACTTACTTTTTTTCTTGCTCCTGTTGGATTCCAAATCCCGCCAAATTCAGCTGGCGGGTTTCTAGGCCTGTTCAACACCACCACAAGTTACTCTTCTCGAAACCAAATCGTCATGATCGAGTTCGATTCCTATGCTAATCCTGAATGGGATCCTCCTTATGAGCACGTTGGCGTCAACAACAACTCGATTTCTTCGGCCGTCACCACGCCTTGGAATGCAAGCAAGCATAGCGACGACAACACCGATGTATGGATTTCGTACAATGCTTACACCAAGAATCTAAGTGTTCACTGGAGTTATCAGAGCAGTGAAAAAGAGAATGTAACAAGCCTTTCTTACACAATTGATATAGCGCAGGTTCTGCCTCGGTGGGTCACAATTGGATTCACGGGTGCTACTGGTATTTACGGAGAGATAACGACTCTCAACTCGTGGGAATTCAGCTCAAGTTTGTACTTAAAAGAAACAAGTGGAAACAATCCGAATAAGATAAGACTAATTGTTGGTCTAACAGTTTCGGGTGGGGTTTTGATAGCTGCTTTTGTTGTAACACTTCTTGGGTTATCTAAATTTAAGCGAATGAGAAGAGAAAAGGAAAAGAGTACTAATTTAGCGTCGATAAACAACGACGATCTTGAGAGAGGAGCGGGACCGAGAAGGTTTTCTTACAACGATCTTGCCTCCGCTACAAACAACTTCTCAGGAGAAAGAAAGCTAGGAGAAGGAGGATTTGGGGCTGTTTACAGAGGCTATTTACCGGACTTGGACACCTTAGTCGCGGTGAAGAAGATTTCAAGAGGGTCTAGGCAAGGCAAAAAGGAGTATGTAACGGAAGTGAAGATCATCAGCCAGCTTAGGCACAGAAATCTTGTGCAACTACTAGGATGGTGTCATGATAGAGGCGAGTTTCTACTCGTCTACGAGTTCATGCCCAATGGAAGCCTGGATTCTCATCTATTCCACAAAAGAATTAGTCCTCTTGCTTGGAGTGTAAGGTACAAGATTTCGCTCGGATTAGCCTCCGCCTTGCTCTATCTTCACGAAGAGTGGGAACGTTGTGTGGTTCATAGAGATATCAAATCAAGCAACATAATGCTAGACTCTAGTTTCAACGTCAAACTCGGCGATTTCGGCCTGGCTCGCCTTATGGACCATGAGCTCGGTCCCCAAACAACTGGTTTGGTGGGAACACTAGGATATTTGGCTCCGGAATACATAAGCACGGGAAGAGCTAGCAAAGAGTCCGATGTCTACAGCTTTGGCGTGGTTGCTTTAGAAATTGCGACAGGAAGAAAGTCGGTCGATCCAATGCGGATGGATTCGGAGATGGGTTTAGTACAATGGGTCTGGGATCTGTATGGGAAAGGCAAGCTTATAATGGCTGTGGATGAGAGGATGCAACTAGAATTCGACCAGAAACAAGTGGAGTGTTTGATGATTGTAGGGTTGTGGTGTGCTCACCCTGATCGAAGTCTAAGGCCATCGATAAAGCAAGCGATTCAGGTTCTGAAATTTGAAGCCAGTTGGCCGAATCTTCCTGCGAGTATGCCTGTTCCGGTTTATCATGTGCCTACTCCGTCAGTGAGCTCCGTTGAGCCTCTCATTAGTACAAGTCTAGATGCCGGCCGTTGAATGGGAAATTTAGCACTAAATTTTTTAATAGTAAATTATGTCGTGTTTTTGTCTTATATTTGTTGTAATTTGAGACACTTGTTTAGTATTTTGTTTGTTGTTATTAATTTCTTGTTCAAGCATGTCGAGTTGAGGTAAAATGCAAATTGGAAACTACGTAATAACATGGTCAATAACTTCTTTCCACACCTTAAATATTTTATAAAAATTTCAACGTTTTCCTTTTTCTTTTTTCTTCTTTCTTTTTTACAATATTAACTCATATTAACTTAACTTTTTATCCGTCCAATATATATTTATTAATACTTTACTAAAAATTTATAGACAGAAAGCTGCTTCATTTATAAATCAAGCCATTAAATCATATATTCTGAAATCATCATATATATATATGTATATGTATATTATGAGTGATGGCCACGCTAAAGTAAACAGTTTCCTTTCCCATCCGCTCGCTTGATTTCAAGCTAAGAGATAAGTAATTTAATATATGGGTATGAATGAAAACAAGTCAAAGACGGATGCCTTGAAATAAATTTCGTATCAATTAGAAAGAGTACCACAACGTTAGCAAGATAAGGTTTTTTTTAAATGATAATTAATCTTGAATGCCATAATTTGACGCTGGATAGATTAATTAATCTGCATATTTATTCAATTGTTGATAATCTATGTTTGAATATATATATATATATGTCTTGCATTGTTATTCACACTAATGAAGAAAAAAAGGCTAATTAAATTTTCACGGTGAGAATTGAAGTCAATATCCTCATGATTAATTTTTCTTTTTATTTTTATTTTTAAAAGCGAGAACAATGAAATGTGTTATAAAATTTTCTTTCCTCCGTCGCATTTTTCCACAATCCCCTGTAAAGATAATATATCCATATAGTCTGGTTGTTTGGAAGGATTTTACCATCTTTAATAATCGCTTCTTTTCTTCAATAAACTTTTAGCTTCATTTTGTTTGTAATTGTAAGATCTGTTTTTATATTATTTACTAGATTTAATTAATTAATTACCAAAAACAAATAAATAAATAACACAGATAATTTTAACGAGGTTCGGTTTCCCTACTACTCGAGACCATGCTCAAATATTGAACACTTCACTAACTATCAAAAGATTACAAGCTCTACTTGAGACCACGCTCAGACGTTGAACACTTCACTAACTATCAAAAGATTACAAGCTCTAATAGACTTATGCAATCTAAAGACTCTCTCTTCGTTGTTGCCGCCGGTCGTCTTGAATCTAGTTAATGAACACGTTCAGCAAGATCCCCTTACAAACATATGTTGAACTCCCTTCAACTGCTGTTGTCTACTCCCGAAGACTTCAAATCTTTCTTCCGAAAGATACAAATAATGTAGAAAGCTGCTAAATCACCAAGGACTCAAAATCACACGATCTAAACTCTCGCTCTCTGTATCAAGGACGAGTATTGTGAGTCCTTATATAGAACTTCAAAGATCTTCTTCAAAATCTCGGATTTATTTTGAATTTTGAAGATGTTACAGTTAATGTTGCAACATCTGTTGTAACATCTCAAAAATTCAAATTTCAAATATTTCGAATTTTAAATCATAGATATTCTTCAAATATTATCCACAATATATTTGCACATTTTCCCAAATAAAAATCGTAATATATATAGCAAATCTTGGGATTTTTGAAATCCTAATTTAAATAGGATTAGAAAATCTAATTTAAATTAGTTTATCCTTTTTCAAGCTCTATCCATATCTTAACTAACTCCATAAATCCAGATTTGCCATGATTCTCTCAATCCCAATCGAATTTCACAAACCTGTAGTAAAACTCGATGTTCCAATACATGTTGTAACATCTCGTAGCACATCTAGTACTTCACTGAATCTGCGCAGATGCTGTAACATCCTGTAGCACATCTTGTAAAACTTGCATAAACTTCTACAGAAACCTGCATAAACTTCTAATATTTCTAGTTTTTCCTAAATTGCCATAAATGCCAACACTAAAAAACCTAACAATCTCCCCCTTTGGCATTTTTGGCTCGAAATAAAAACATAACATAATTAAGTGTTTCAAAATCAAATAATTACATCAAAATGAAACCAAAAACCAAACTGCTAAACTAGAAACCAAAAACCAGAACTAAAAACCAGAAATTATACTTATACTTATGCTACTCCTCCTAAAAATAACACTTCCCCTTTTTGACTTAACAAATGTCAAAGTCTAACTTCAAAAACCTACACTTTTGAAACTAATACTTGCTCCCCCTTAATATCATCTTCTTAAGCACATGTTTCTCATGTCATCTTTGCAAAAACTGCCAAAGCAAAATTTGCATCATTATCAACCTAAACCTGCAAAAGATGCACTGAAAAACAAACCACAAATTTGAAGAATTTCTGATTTTGGGGTTAGCCTGAGAGATCAAAATTGGATAGAAAAAGGAATAGTAAATAAACACAAAATATGATATATAAAACTATCAAACTTGAGAAAACAATTGTAAAATTAGAGCATCTCCCTTCAAATATAAAACCAAAAATGTCATCTTGCTTTTCCTCTTTTTAAAAATGGCCAAAACACAAAGACGCAAATATGTTGTAATATCTCGTGAAATATTACAGGTAAATTCCCAAGCTTATAAAACATATGACACAAACCTTTTTTTTTTTAATGACACAAAAACATAAAACTAAATTCATTAAACATACACAAATGCAAAAGGATTTCACATAGACTATAGCACACAGAAATATTAGATAATCATGTTGTTGTAGAATTTCAACTCAACTGTTAATCCAATATTACCTCGATTCCTTGTTGTGTGTGTGCGAATAAGCTTTTACTCCCAAACATTCGCTACATGGATAAGTTTATGCAAACCAATGATTATAAATCGACCTCTAGATTGTGTAATGAGAGAACTTCATAAACTTACTTTTGCTACCACTTTCCACTAATGTCGGCAACATAGCATCTCAGATCATTAGGACTTTTTCGGTATATGATGTGAGTGTTAGGAAATGCCCTAAGCATTAGAGACATTTTTATGTATTTATTTTGAACTGGATAATAAAATTATAATATAGAGGTTATTCATTACATTGCTGTTTGTCCTTATTCTATTTACATGTTAAAGCAAATATAAACAAATATGGTTCACTGACTGCTTGTATTAAAAATGTTAGAATGTTGCATGCAATGAACTTTTATATGAGAGAAGACAATGTTCTAAAGTAAGCAGTCTAAACTAAGGTTTGTAGTCTATGAGGTTAGAACGAGTATCTAACTCATGTTAAGACTATTATGTTGTCTAAAGCCATGGTGGGGACGGTGTTAGGAAATGCCCTAAACATTAGAGACATTTTGATGTATTTATTTTGAACTGGATAATAAAATTATATATATAGAGGTTATTTATTACATTGCTGTTTGTCCTCATTCTATTTACATGTTAAAGTAAATGTAAGTAAATATGACTCCCTGACTACTTGTGTTAAAACTGTTAGAACGCTGCATGCAATGGACTTTTTGTATGCAAGAAGACAATGTTCTAAAGTAAGCGGTCTAAACTAAGGTCTATAGTCTATGGGGTTAGACCAAGTATCTAACTCATGTTAAGACTATTATATTATCTAAAGCCATGGTGGGGACGGTTTGTCTTGACTGTCTGGAGCATAGACTCCCAAGTAGAGACATAGATATGTTGCTTGGTGGTGACATATTAGATCGGGACCAAAGCGTGATTGATCTACGTAGTCCGTTATGAGTAGATCGATCTGCTTTTAACATTCATTGTGCAGTAACCTTAATCCTGAGTGAATGAACAGCTTCATGTATATGACTTATGTACTTTGATGTTCCAATGGCTAAAGCGTCTCAGAGGTAGTAAGTTTATAGACCGATTCGTTGGGTGCATGACTTGTATACGATGAAGGGTTTGTTTACAGATATCAAAATTATAGTTCTAATAAGAAGTTAAGGGTATCCTCTTAAAGGCATTATACTAGATGTGAAAATGGACAAGGCCTTAGGTCGTCTGCTGGGCGGATGGCTTCTTATTCACATATGGTGAATAATCATTTTCTTATTCGATAGTATAATGGAACTTTAAGATAGCCTGATCAGTAGGATTGAATGGACTATGACCTAAGGCTGATCATGGATATCATATGAGAGTTCTGCATACATGACAAGATCATTGGACGATAGCTTATCACAGGCTTATGTAATACGGTACATAATTGAGAGTTCAGTTTCAGGTTTATAGTGGTGTGACTCTGAAATTAGTGATCATATGATTGGGTTGTTTGGTAAAGAATGATGATCATATGGATTTACGGGAGCCCGATTATATATGTTCAATTGGTCCCTCTATTAGCTCCACATAATTCCTTAATGTTTGGAAAATTGATTTGTGTATGCTATTGGCTAGTTGATTATGCATGGATGGTGTTGACATAGGATTAAGATGGTGGAAAGATTCTCCCCGGTTGAATTCAGATTTTGTTTTGGATAATAGAGTACACAATTATTCGAACTCCAAATAAAGTTATCATGATTTTATTTGAGGTTGGATTGGAGTTGTAGAAAATTATCCATGAGAACAAGAATTTGAAATACAACTGCTTTGTGGATTTTAAAATTTGAATTTTAAAATTTGAATTTGAAATTTAAATTTGAAATTTGAAATTTGAAATTCAAATTTTGAATCATAGTCCAAGTAAGATTCGAATTTCTTGTGGTAAATCCACAAGAAATGAAATTCGAATTTGAGTTGGATATGGAAAGGAAAATCTTATTTGAATTCTACTTGAATTTTGAATCCAAATCCTAACAAACTTGGTCAAAAATTTTGAGGAAAATCCTCATGGAATTTTCAGATTTTTTGTGGATAAGGTTTAGGGAAAAATTCAAGTTTCAATCCCAGTTGAATTTGAATTCTCTCCTCCCTGATTATGGTCGAAATTTTTGAGGTATATCCCAAGGAGATTTTTGGTTATTTTGGATAAGGATGAGATAAAATTCAAGCTTGAAAATCCTAGTGGAATTTTGATTCTCTCCCTATTATTTGTGGCCAAAAATTTGGAGGAAATCTCAAGA
The DNA here is from genome assembly GCA_035233585.1 of Antiaris toxicaria. Classification (NCBI taxonomy): domain Eukaryota; kingdom Viridiplantae; phylum Streptophyta; class Magnoliopsida; order Rosales; family Moraceae; genus Antiaris; species Antiaris toxicaria. Next base: position 29,951,967 of record CP141157.1, read on the forward strand.
TAGATTTTCGGATTTTTTGGTTAGATAATGATGAGATAAAATTCTAGTTAAAATCCTATTTGAATTTTGAACGAAAATCCCAAGAAGTGGCCAAATTCTTTTGGTGGATATTGGCCTTTGATAATTTCGGATTTTGTGAGTGGATAAAGGAGAAAATTTTCTCCTAATCCAATTCGAATTCAGAGGATTACTTCATGCAAGTCTATAAATAGAGGTCATGCCACTCCAGTTTTCTCAAACCACAGACTCTCAGGTGGGCAGGCTTATTGTTGCATAACTCATCATGACAATAAGTTCTTTAGAGATCTGGGTGGTCGGAAGAAGACTAGAAGTGCTAGCATACCGATTGAGGTTCAGAGTGCCCACACACTCAGCCATTCGAGAATTAGATAATAGTAGAGAAGGCTAGTTGATTGAAGCCCTCCGGTCGTTTTCCTCCTGCAGATTGACGTCCTTGAGGTATGAGTTTAAATTGTTGTTGGTTTATTGTATATGGCATCATGAGATATTTAACGATCTTGAAAAATTTTTATTGTTTCGCTGCACCACTCTGATACGTTTTTACCCATTTATTTCCTACAGACGGTTTGTCTTGACTTTCCAGAGCATAGACTCCTAAGTAGAGACATAGATATGTTGCTTGGTGGTAACATATTAGACCGGGACTAAAGCATGATTGATCTACGTAGTCCGCTATGAGTAGATCAATCTACTTTTGATGTTCATTATGCAATAACCTTAATCCTGAGTAAATGAACTACTTCATGCATATGACTTATGTGCTTTGATGTTCCAATGGCTAAAGCATCTCAGAGGTAGTAAGCTTATAGATCGGTTCGTTGGGCGCATGACTTGTACGCGATGAATGGATTGTTTACAGATATCAGAATCATAGCTCTAAGGAGTTAAGGGTATCCTCTTAAAGGTATTATATTGGATATGAAAATGGACAAGAACTTGGGTCGTCTGCTGGGCGGATGACTAATCATTTTCTTATTCACACATGGTGAATAATCATTTTCTTATTCGGTAGTATAATAGAACTTTAAGATAGCCTGATCGATAGGATTGAACGGACTTTGACCTAAGGCTGATCATGAATATCATATGAGGGTTTTGCATATATGACAAGGTCATTGGACATTAGCTGGTCATAGGCTTTTGTAATACGGTATATACTTGGAAGTTCAGTTTCAGGTTTATAGTGGTATGACTCTGAAATTAGTGATCATATGATTGAGTTGTTCAGTACAGAATGATGATCACATGGATTCACAGGAGCCCGATTATATATATGTCCAATTGGTCCATCTATTAGCTCCACATAATTCGTTAACGGTTGGCAAATTGATTTATGTATGCTTATTGATTAGTTGATTATGCATGGATGGTGTTGGCATAGGATTAGGATGGTGGACAAAATTCTCTCCGGTTGAATTCATATTTTGTTTTGGATAATAGAGTACACAATTATTCGAACTCTAAATAAAGTTGCCATGATTTTATTTGAGATTGGATTGGAATTGTAGAAAATTATCCATGAGAACAAAATTTGAAATACAACTTTTTGTAGAGTTTGAAATTTGAATTTTGAATTTTGAAATTTGAAATTTAAATTTTGAATTTGAAATTAAAATTTAAAATTCGAATTTGAAATTTAAATTTGAAATTCGAATTTCAAATTTCAAATTTGAATTCAAAATTTAAATTTGAAATTTGAATTTAAAGTTTGAATTTTGAAATTTAAACTTTAAAATTTGAAATTCAAATTTTGAATCACAGTCCAAGTGGAATTCAAATTCTTTATGGATAATTCCATAAGGTTGGAATTCGAATTTGAGTTGGATTATAGAGAGGAAAATCTTGTTTGAATCCTACTTGAATTTTGAATCCCAATCCTAACTAAAATGGTTGAAAATTTTTGAGGGAAATCCTCCTAGATATTTTCGGTTTTTATGGATAAGGTTCAAAGAAAATTCAAGCAAGAAAATCTTAGTTGAATTTTGATTCTCTCCCCACCTAAAGTGGATGAAAATTATTGGATAAATCTAAGGAGATTTTTTGATTATTTGTAGATAAGGATGAGATAAAACTCAAGCTAGAAAATCCTATTTGGATTTTGATTCTCCTCACTTTTAATGGTCGAATCTAGTCATGTTTTTGGCACTGGGGAAATTCGGTTATTATGGATAATTGAGGAGATAAAATTCAAGTTAAAATCCTGTTTGAATTTGGATTGCAAAATCCCAAAAAATGGCCGAATGTACCCTGATTTTTGCCTTGTTAATTTCGGATTTTTGTGAGTGGATAAGGGAGAAAAACTTCTCTTAATCCAATTCAAATTCAAGGGATCACCTCATGCAAGTCTATAAATAGAGGTTCTGTCACTCCAATTCTCTCAGACCACAGACTCTCAAGTGAGCAGGCTTATTGTTGCACAACTCACCGTGACAAAAAGTTCTTTAGAGATCTGGGTGGTTGGAAGGAGACTAGCAGTGCTAGCATACCAGTCAAGGAACTAAGTGCCCACACACTCTGCCATCCGGGAATTAGAGAATAGTAGAGAAGGCTAGTTGGTTAAAGTCCTCCGGTTATTCTTCTCCTGCAGTTTGGCGTCCTCTTGAGGTATGAGTTTTATTGTTATTGGTTTATTGTATATGGCATTACGAAATATTTAAACGATCTTAAAAAAAATTTTATTGTTCTGCTGCGCCACTCTGATACTTTTTTACTAATTTTTTCTTTCAATTGATATCAGAGACATCTTGTGACTATGCCATGTACATAAATTAGACAATTAGTTGGTCTTTTTAATTTATGTATGGATTTGATATTTAGATAGTGGTATTCTAGGATTCAATTATGTTGTTACCATGTATTATGTATGTAGTATGTGGTTATTTTAATTTTTTGAATTATTATAAGCATGCTTATTTTATGCCGGTTATGGTTTATTAGAATTTAGAAATATTGTATCTAGGATTTTTTATGTAACCATGGGAGTGGTTTATCTTCACCATAATTTTCTCATGAATTTTAATTTTTTGTCTCTTAGAATTTTTATACACTGGAAACGGTTTAGGAAATTTTATATAATTATTCTTGGAGGAGATTAAAATTTGAAAATTGTAATTTATTTTTCACAAAAGTTAAATTTAATTTAAAGGTTTTTGATTGTGTGGAAAATTCCAATTTAATAAGAATTCAAATTAATTTTTGGAGGTCCTAATGGGTAAATTGGAATATGACACGAAAATTGAGAACGGACCCCTCGAGATAGGCCATCAGCGTTGGTGGGGCTACAGCCCCTACCCTCGGGCAGGATGGGGCTGCGACAGCCTCTGCCCACGGTTGCACCACCCACGGCCGCAGGCCCTGCCTGCAGCTGAGGGTGGCTGTGGCCCCCTTAAGGGCTGGCCGAGCCCCTAGGCTACAGCCTATGGCTGCAGGCGCTCCCTGCAACTTGGGGCTACAACAGCACCCAGACGTGCAGCCTAGAACTACAGGCTCAGCCTGCAGCCCGGCATGGCTGTGCCCGGCCTGTGGCCGTGGGCTGCTAGCCTTCCTTGGGCTGGCGTTTGCCCACCGTGGCTGCGGGCCTCTGGGCCCCGTGGGTCGACGGGCTGAAAAATCAAAAAATTTTGATTTTTAAATTTAAGATTTAATTTTAAATCATGTTTAAAAATATGTAATTGAAAATTTTAAATATTTGAAATTACATATTATTGTACATGAAATTTAAATTGTTTAAAATTTGAATTTGAAATTCGAATTTGAAATTTAAATTTTTGGAATTTAAATTTTAAATGATTTTTGGAATGAGAAATAAATAAAGAGGCTACATAAAGATGGATACAAGAAGACGGAACAAAAATTCAAGACCCAAAGAATGCTTTGGATGGAATTTTGTAATCTTTATTTTCTTTGTTCTAGGATGGAACCATGACTTGGTTATTTTTCTGTCAATTATTTTTTCTATGATGTGTTATGAATAGATGAATATATATTGATGGATGAATTGTATGCATATTTGATAACATGTCATATAGGATAGGTGAATGCTGCTCAGATTATATTGATCATACATATTTGTCAAAACTTGCATGTTTTTCAAAATATTGAGTAGGAGAGGGTTTTAAACAAAACCCACGACCTCCATTGTTGATCCATATGTGAAAGCATGGTAATGCCTCGCATCAGTTATGCCCTGACCACACCCCTCGGTAGGTGTTTATCGTCGCTGGTATACTAGGTTGGATCTCCTATGTGGAAAACATGTTCGGATATGATTCTATTCATGACCACCCCTCGATGGCTTGGTAGGACGTGGATCAGGTTATACACTCAAGACTCGTTTAGTTATTAACCTTCCCTAGAAGTTCTGTTAACTAAACTGGTAGCCAAAATAAGCGGTTATTAATATATGTCTTAACCTTGGAGGATTTAAGGTAACATATATTATTGGACGGGGTCCATATTTCGGCTATTTGTCTCATGACCACCCCTCGCTGGCTTGGGGTAATAGGTGCTGAGAATTACCGTTGCAATACTACATGTTTTTTCAAGTTTAATGTAAAAACATACTTGTATGTTTGTTTTTTTTGCTAAATTATCTCTATATTTACTTGAGCTTTGTAATGATGTCTAGTATAATTTTATTTCAATTCAAAATGTCACCGACACCCCTTATTTCGATACTTACTGAAAATAATTTGAATGGCGATAATTATAAAGACTAGAAAAGAAATCTACTGATAGTTCTTAGCTACGAGAGACACAAGTTCGTGCTGGATGAACCATGCCCACCTAGGCCCAAACTTGACACACTGCTTAAAGAGGTCCCGGTTGCCTATACTCGTTGGAGAGAATCCAATGAGATAGCTCGGTACTATATACTTGCTAGCATGATGAGTGCTTTACAAAAGCAGCATGAGACTTATCAAGTTACTAGGGAGATCATGGAGAACTTGGAGGACATGTTCAAAGAAAAATTGGCTCGACAGTCAGCTATCATAAGTATCATGAACTCCAAGCAGAAGGCAGGAACTCTGATAAAGGACCATATGATCACTCTAATAGGATTCTTTGCTGAGGCTACTGAAAATGGTGCTGAGTTGGACTACAACACCCAGATCGAAATGGTATTTAAAACTCTGTCTAAGGATTTTGTGGGGTTAAAGACCACATATAATCTGGAGACAAGGGATTTAGGACTCACCGAGCTCATGAAGCAACTCCAAGCTTATGAGCGGATGATCAGAGATGGGGATATGGTCCAACCCAAAGGAGAGGCCAATTTGGTGGAATCTTCCAAATCCTCACGGAAGAGGAAAAGGCCAAATAAGAAGCAAGCAGCCTCCAGTTCTTCTAATCCTCCTGTCTCGGATGGGAAGAACAAGAACAAGAACAAGAAGCCCAATGACCCTAAAAAGTCTAAGTGCTGCCACTGTGAGAAGGTAGGTCACTTTAAGAAGGCTTGCCGGGAATTCCTAGCTGCCAAGGCCAAGGAAGGTAAGGAACTTTATTATTTAGAAGCGTGTTTGGTAGAAGAATCGAAAGACACATGGGTCATTGGATCGGGCGCCACTAATCATGTTTGTGTTTCTATACAGGAGTTCGTGGAAACGAGAAGTCTATATGATAGGAGCCTCTTGTTGCAGATCAGAGACGGTAGCTTGGTGGTGGTTGAGGCAGTGGGAGATGTTTATCTTTACTTTGATGAATTTAGATTTATATTATTAAAAGACTGTTTTTATGTTCTTAATTTTAGGAGGAACTTTATATCTGTAGCTTGTTTAATAAAGGATTCTTATTCAGTTTCTTTTAGTAAAAAAGTTGATATTTGTAAAAATAAGTCATTTATCTGTTCTGGATGAATGGATGGAAACCTATATGATCAAACTAAAGATGTACTCACTGCTTGACACTGAATTAATAGATAACTCTAAAAGGTTGAAAGTTTCTCACTCTAATAAGGTGTATCTTTGGCATTTAAGACTTGGTCATATTAATCAGGATAGGATTCAAAGATTGGTGAAGGACGGTCCTCTAAAATCTCTGGAGGAGGTACGTCTTCCTCAATATGAGTCTTGTCTTGAAGGTAGGATAACTAAGAGGTCTTTTGGAGCTAAGGGTACTAGGGCTCAGGAAATAGAAATTGTGTACACTGACGTATGTGGCCCCATGAACGTCACAACACAAGGAGGGTTCAAGTATTATGTCTTCTTTATAGATGATTACTCGAGGTATGGATATGTGCACCTGATGCATCGTAAGAGTGAAACCTTTGATAAGTTCAAAGAGTATCGTGCGGAAGTGGAAAAGTAATTAGGTAAATCCATAAAGACACTTCGATCTGATCGAGGTGGCGAATATCTCTCTAATGAATTTTTAGGACATCTTGTAGAGAATGGGATATTATCTCAATTGACTGCACCTGGTATTCCACAACAGAATGGTGTAGCCGAAAGGAGAAACATAACCTTATTGGATATGGTAAGGTTTATGATGAGTTATTCAACACTGCCGTTATCATTTGGAGATATGTATTACAAACGGTGTGCTATATTCTGAATCAGGTTCCAAACAAGTCAATTCCCAAGACTCTGTATGAATTGTGGTGTGGGAGGAAGCCCTCCCTTGGACATATAAGAATATGGGGCTGCCCGACACATGTACTGGATGAGGATGCGAAGAAGTTGGAGCCAAGAGCAGAATTATGCATGTTTGTAGGGTATCCTAAGGGAACTAAGGGGGGTCTGTTCTATAACCTGAAGGAACAAAAAGTCATTGTTTTAACCCATGCGATATTATTGGAAGAAAGTCACATGAATGGCTTTAAGCCTCAAAGAAAAGTGGTGCTAGAGGAGTTATCAGGTGAAAGAACTGCTCCACAGGTTTCAGTCTTGGACGCAAGTCTGAGTTCCAGTGAAAGACCTGCAGACAATCAACAATTTAGGGTGCCTCGTTGTAGTGGAAGGTTTTCAAGGAAGCCTAATTTCTTCATGTATGATGCTGAGGTATACCAGGCCAAGGCTTATGAGCATGAAGATGATCCGGTCACTTATAATGAAGCTATAAATGATGTTGATTCTAAATCTTGGAAACAGGCCATGAACAATTAGATGGATTCTATGAAATCTAACTCTATTTGGGAACTTGTAGATCTGCCAGATGGGATAAAACCCATTAGATGCAAGTGGGTCTACAAAAGAAAGAAGGATGCAGAAAGGAGAGTGGAAACTTTCAAAACTAAACTGGTTGCAAAGAGGTACACACAAAAGGCTAGAATCAATTATGATGAAACATTTTCACCTGTTGCTTTGTTGAAGTCTATCCGTATTCTTCTGTCTATTGTTGCGGCTCTCGATTATGAGATCTGGAAAATGGACATCAAAACGGCATTCTTGAATGGCCATCTTAAGGAATGTATCTATATGATACAACCCGAAGAGTTCATGGCAAAAGGCCAAGAAAGAAAAGTCTGCAAGTTGCTTAGATCCATTTATGAATTAAAGTAAGCATCCCACTCATGGAATCAGAGATTTGATCACGCAATCAAGACATTTGATTTTGAGCAGAACGTTGATGAACCCTGTGTTTATAAACGTATTAATGATGGTAAAATGGTCTTTTTAGTACTCTATGTCGATGATATACTACTCATTGGGAATGATGTAGGGAATTTATCATCGGTCAAGCTTTGGCTACTCCAATAGTTTGACATGAAGGACTTAGGAGAAGCTAATTATGTTCTAGGCATTCGTCTCTTTAGAGATCGAAAGAACAAAATGATTGCATTATCCCAGGCTTCATACATAGATAAAATAATTGACAAATATGCAATGCAAGAGGCAAAGAAAGGTTCACAACCTTTCATTGCCGGTCTAACTCTTTCATTGGATGACTATTACAAGACATCGGAAGAAAGAGAGCGTATTAGTAAGGTTCCTTATGCATTCGCTGTGAGTAGCCTTATATACGCTATGCTTTGCACTCGTCCGGACATATGTTTTGCAGTAGGTATGGTGAGTCGATATCAAGCGAATCTTGAATTAAGCACTGGCAAGCAGTAAAGCATATACTCAAGTATCTTAAGAGAACAAGGGATTATATGCTGGTGTATTCTGGAGGGGACCTAACACCAGTAGGATACATAGACTCAGACTTCTAGAATTACAAGGATTCGAGGAAATCGACATCAGGATCAGTGTTCTTACTCGGAGGAGGTGCCATTGTATGGAGGAACGCGAAGCAGGGTTGCACAGCTGACTCTACGATGGAGGCTGAGTATGTGGCTGCGGCTGAGGGTGAGGCATCTAAAGAAGCGGTATGGCTCCGTGAGTTCTTTAGAGACCTTGAGGTTATTCCACATGTTGACAAGCCTATCATACTTTACTGTGATAACACTGGGACTATTGCCAACACAAGGGAATCTCGGTACCACAAGAGGACCAAGCACATAGATCGGAAGTATCACATTATAAGAGGGCCCGTGGAGACAGGACAAGTGGATGTATGTAAGATCGCGTCCAAGGACAACATTACTGATTCCTTTACCAAGACTTTGATGGCTAGAAGCTTTGAAAGGCATGTAGAGGTTATGGGGATACGTAACATGGCACATCTACTGGCTTAGGACAAGTGGGAGATTGTTAGGAAATGCCCTAAGCATTAGAGACATTTTTATGTATTTATTTTGAACTGGATAATAAAATTATAATATAGAGGTTATTCATTACATTGCTGTTTGTCCTTATTCTATTTACATGTTAAAGTAAATGTAAGTAAAGATGGCTCACTGACTGCTTGTGTTAAAACTGTTAGAACGTTGTATACGATAGACTTTTGTATGCGAGAAGACAATGTTCTAAAGTAAGTAGTCTAAATTAAGGTCTATAGTCTATGGGATTAGACCGAGCATCTAACTCATGTTAAGACTATTATGTTGTCTAAAGTCATAGTGGGGATGGTTTGCCTTGACTAGCCGGAGTATAGACTCCTAAGTAGAGACATAGATATGTTGCTTAGTGGTAACATATTAGACCGGGACTAAAGCGTAATTGATCTACGTAGTCCACAATGAGTGGATCAATCTACTTTTGAAGTTCATTATGCAATAACTTTAATCCTGAGTAAATAAACTACTTCATGTATATGACTTGTGTACTTTGATGTTCCAATGGCAAAAGCATCTTAGAGGTAGTAAGGTTATATACCGGTTCGTTGGGTGCATGACTTGTATGCGATGAATGGATTGTTTACAGATATCGGAATCATAACTCTAAGGAGTTAAGGGTATCCTCTTAATTCACATCCAGTATAAAGCCATTATACTGGATGTGAAAATGGACAAGACCTTGGGTCATCTACTGGGTGAATGACTTCTTATTCACACATGGTGAATAATCATTTTCTTATTCGGTAGTATAATAGAACTTTAAGATAGCCTGATCGGTAGGATTAAACGGACTTTGACCTAAGGCTGATCATGGATATCATATGAGGGTTCTGCATATATGACAAGGTCATTGGACATTAGCTTGTCACAGGCTTTCGTAATACGGTATATAATTGGGAGTTCAGTTTCAAGTTTATAGTGGTGTGACTCTGAAATTAGTGATCATATAATTGAGTTGTTCAGTACAGAATGATGATCATATAGATTCACGGGAGCCTGATTATATATATGTTTAATTGGTCCCTCTATTACCTCCACTTAATTCGTTAATGGTTGGCAAATTAATTTGTGTATGCTTTTTGGCTAGTTGATTATACATGGATGGTGTCAACATAGGATTAAGATGGTGGACAAGATTCTCTTCGGTTGAATTCATATTTTGTTTTGGATAATAGAGTATACAATTATTCAAACTCCAAATAAAGTTGTCATGATTTTATTTGAGATTAGATTGGAGTTGTAGAAAATTATCCACGAGAATAAAATTTAAAATATAACTTTTTATGGAGTTTGAAATTTGAAATTTGAAATTTGAAATTTGAATTTTAAATTTTGAATTTTGAATTTTGAATTTTAAATTTTAAATTTTAAATTTGAATTTGAAATTTGAATTCGAAATTTAAATTTGAAATTTGAATTTGAATTTGAATTTTGAATTTTGAAATTTAGACTTTGAAATTTGAAATTCAAATTTTGAATCACAATCTAAGTGGAATTCGAATTCTTTGTGGACAATTCCACAGGGTTGGAATTCGAATTTGAGTTGGGTTATGGAGAAGAAAATCTTGTTTGAATCTTACTTGAATTTTGAATCCCAATCCTAACTAAAATGGTCGAAAATTGTTCAGGGAAACCCTCCTAGATATTTTTGATTTTTATAGACAAGGTTCAAGGAAAATTCAAGCAAGAAAATCCTAGTTGAATTTTAATTCTCTCCCTACCTAAAGTGGATGAAAATTATTGGATAAATCTAAAGAGATTTTTTGGTTATTTGCAGATAAGGATGAGATAAAATTCAAACTAGAAAATCCTATTTGGATTTTGATTCTCCTCACTTTTAATGGTCGAATCTAGTCATGTTTTTGACACTAGGGAAATTCGGTTATTATATATAATTGAGAAGATAAAATTCAAATTAAAATCTTATTTGAATTTGGATTGCAAAATCCCAAAAAATGGCCGAATGTACCCTTGATTTTGACCTAGTTAATTTTAGATTTTTGTGAGTGGATAAGGGAGAAAATCTTCTCCTAATCTAATTCAAATTCAAGGGATCGCCTCATGCCAGTCTATAAATAGAGATCATGCCACTCCAGTTCTCTCAGACCACAAACTCTCAGGTTAGCAGGCTTATTATTGCACAACTCACCGTGACAATACATTCTTTAGAGATCTGGGTGGTCGGAAGGAGACTAGCAGTGCTAGCATACCGGTCGAGGAACCGAGTGTCCACATACTTTGCCATCCAGGAATTGGAGAATAGTAGAGAAGGCTAGTTGGTTGAAGCCCTCCGGTAATTCTCCTCCTGCAGTTTGGCATCCTCTTGAGGTATGAGTTTTATTGTTGTTAATTTATTGTATATGGCATCATGAGATATTTTAACGATCTTAAAAAATTTTTATTATTCCGCTGCGTCGCTCTGATGCGTTTTTACCGATTTTTTCCTTCAGTAAGGCTGTGGTTCATGTAGGATATAGGGTATTAATGTGGCTAAAAACACTCATAAATTCTGAAACCACTCTTAGATTGTTACAAATTTGCACTTTCTTTCAAACCCTTAAAATCAACTTTTATTTCCCCTCTTTTTTTTTTTTTCATTCATTCCTTTTTTTTTATTCATCTAACATCCCACTTTTATTATTTTTTTTTTTACAACTGTTTTTTTTTAAATTCCAAGGGATGTATTCTTTCATTTTTTTTCCTCGCACTTTCACTTTTTTGCCTTCAAAATAACACATCTTTACACATTACAATCCAAGAGAGACCAAACATGTAGATAGGTGATGGTCAAGGTTAGGAAACGATATGTATGGCTTAGTTAAATGTGGGTGACAAAGGAAAGATAAATATTAGGCTCAAAGGGGTGAATTATGGATATACAATATATAGGTAGGCTTGAAAGGCTCAAACGATTCAAAGATGGCCTAAATCATATCCTAAATTCTATATAACTTGGGATTTCGCCTTGAGTGATAATAAAAAACAAGTTTTAGTATCCTATGAAATCATGAAGATCACAAAAGTTCACATAAACCTTCTCCAAGCATGCAAAAAAAATCAAGAGATCAGGATTATATGCTAGTAAAGGCAAAGAATCATGGCCAAATCAAACCAACAAAAGAGTCAACCACATACAAGAACACAACCTTCATCAATTTTTAAGAGCTATAATTAGTTCAATCCAATGCAATTATGATCCTTAGATATAAACTCTATAAACAATAAAAACGAAAATAATTTTTTTTATCACAAAAAAAACTTAAATGCAAACCTAATATGCAATATAATAGAAAGACAGAAAAATACACTCACATCACGCAAAACTCTAATAATATATATATTTTAAAGATACAAATCTTATCGAATCATGAGCCTTGGTAGTAATACCTGCTGGTTAACTTTATATTGCAACGTATTCTAGAACAATGGTCTTGTTTTTCAATAGAACATGCTTTTAAAGAGTTATGATCAACACAATACTTAAGATCAAACTTTCGTACCCAAATTTTTTGGGAAAAATTATTTTTCAAATCAGTTTTAAACTTAGGTGCAGATCTTGACTTAACAAGATATGGTTGGTTAACAATCATTCCTCTTTTTAAAGCATTTAAATACTTAAAACATCTAGGCCTAATATGTCCTGGTATACTGCAATAATGAAAAGTAGGAACAAACCTTTTAGGCTTAAGCCTTGGAGGTTTAAGTCTAGATTTCTTACCTGGATCGAATTCTTGAACAGAAGATGATGTTTCTTTCACAAACATAGTCTTGGATGAAGAGGCTTCACCTATATAGCCTAGGCCATGGTGATCTCCACAAGATTTACTAATTGACAGGATATGATTGAGTTTGCCTGTTCCCGAATTATGTATCTTTAATGACTTTTGGGTTTCCTCCAATTTGATTCGGGTGTCTTGAAGCTTCTTATCCTTCTCAATAATCTGAACTTCATAGTTAGCCACTGCCTTCTTTAAAGAATCTCTTTTGTTTACTAACTCAGTCACATGATCTTCTAATTTCTTGTTCAATTTGCACAACTGAATCCAATTGAAATACATCTTCTCATATGCCTAAGTTCTTCATCATCACTGCAACATTCAGAGTTAGAATAGTAAAAACCATCGACTTCAGTAGATGTTTCATTCAGTGTGCCAGGAAATGTTGCCGCTCTGCTTGATGTGCCACCAGATGTTGCAACATGTGTCGACACAGTAGTTAAGCAGTCTATAAGTCTTGTTTCTGTGCAACCAGTAAGGGCTACGTGATTAATTACATTATCTTCATCCTCCTCCTGACTATCTTCAAACTCTTCATCACTCTAGGTTGTTTTTAATGACTTGTCCTTTTTCTTAAGCGTATTAGCACATTCAGCTTGAATATGACCAAAGCCTTCACATTCACAACACTTGATTCCTTTACCCTTTTTCTTGGAATCAAGGGTATTTGGAGTTGCTTTTTCCTTTTGAAAATTATTAGGTTTTCTAGAATTTGAAGCCTTATTCTTTTCATTCATCTTTTTCAAAATTTCACTAAAAATCAAAGAGATTCAGTTAAGTCTACATTGTCATCAACTTCTTCTTCATCAATAGAATTTTGAGTCTCCGCTTGCAGGGCAATGCTTTTTGGCTTCTTGTTTTGCTTCAAATTCATCTCAAAGGTCTATAAAGAGCCCATTAATTCATCCAACCGCATGGTGCTCACATCTCGGGCTTCCTCAATGGCCATGACCTTATAGTAAAACTCTCCAGTAAAGATCTCAACACCTTTCTCACTAGTTTTGTCTCAGAATATTTTTCACCTAGAGCAAAAGCTTCGTTAGCAATATCACATAATTTAGCATTGAAATCAGCTATTGTCTCACTTTCAAGTCTCCTGAGATTTTCAAATCGTGTTGCTAGAATTTAGAGTTTTGACATCTTCACTGCAGTTATCCCTTCATAAGCAGTTTCTAGAATAGTCCATGCTTCCTTGGCCGTCTCACAGGTGGAAATAAGCTTGAATTGATTGGCATCCACAACATTAAAGATTGTATTCAAAGCCTTTGAATTATTATTTGTCAATCTATCTTCATCACTAAACCATGTTACTTCGAGCTTCAGAATAGTCTTGCCCTCATCATCCTTAGTAGTAGGGTGTGTCCAACCGGTTAAAACAGCTCGCCATGCTCTCTCATCAAGTGCCTTGATAAAAGCCTTCATACATGCCTTCTAATAAGGGTAATTAGTCCTATTAAGTAGTGGAGGGCGTGAAACCGATCCTCCTTCACGTAGAAAATCCATGTTTGTAAAATAGATCAAATCCCAAAATCTAACCAATAAAATATGTTAGTAACCAACTCTGATACCAATTGTAAGATCTGTTTTTATATTATTTACCAGATTTAATTAATTAATCCAATTAATTAATTACCAAAAGCAAGTAAATAAATAACACAGGCAATTTAACGAGATTCGGTTTCCCTACTCCTCAAGGCCATACCCAGACGTTGAACACTTCACTAACTATCAAAAGATTACAAGCTCTAATGGACTTATGTAATCTAAAGACTCCCTATTTGTTGTTGTCACTGATCATCTTGAATCCAATTAATGAACACGTTCAGCAAGATCCCCTTGCAAGCATATGTTGAACTCCCTTCAACTGCTGTTGTTTACTCCCGAAGACTTCAAATCTTTCCCCTGAAAGACGCAAATAATGTAGAAAGCTACTAAATCACCAAGGACTCAAAATCACACAATCTAAACGCTCGCTCTCTGTATCAAGGACGAGTATTATGAGTCCTTATATAGAACTTCAAAGATCTCTTTCAAAATCTCAGATTTATTTTGAATTTTGAAAATGTTACAGTTAATGTTGCAACATTTGTTGTAACATATAAAAAATTCAAATTTCAAATATTCCGAATTTTAAATCACAGATATTCTTCAAATATTATCCACAATATATATACACGTTTTCCCAAATAAAAATCGTAATATATAGCAAACTTGGGATTTTTGAAATCCTAATTTAAATAAGATTAGAAAATCCTATTAAATTAGTTTATCCTTTTTCAAGTTTTATCCATATCTTAACTAACTCTACAAATCTAGATTTTCCGTGATTCTCTCAATCCCAATCGAATTTCACAAATCTACAGCAAAACTTGATGTTCTAATATATGTTGTAACATCTTGTAGTACATCTGGTACTTCACTAAATCTGTGCAAATGTTGTAACATCCTGTAGTACATCTTGTAAAACTTGCATAAACTTCTGCAGAAACCTACATAAACTTCTAATATTTCTGTTTTTTCCTAAATTACCATAAATGTCAACACTAAAAAACCTAACAATAACAATCAAGACTTCGTGAGGAGGTCCTGTATTTCTGAGTTATTAATAAAGTATTCTTATAGACAAATTTGTTTATATGAAGCTTCATTTTAAATGCATTTTTTAAGTTTCATTTTTTTTTACAATATTTGCTTTTATAAAATTTAAATTTATTATTTAATTAAGAGGATGAACTTATAGTCCAAATCGATACTTAGAGTAAAATTAATCAATGGAGATGCCGAAAGAGATATCATTCTGTAGGCATCAACTTTGCAGATTAGAACCCATATATGCTAAGGACAAGGATGTCTCAATAGTGGTGTGCACTAGTTTAGAGGAATTCTGGGAAGCGCAATATATATGTACATATATATATATACATATATGTATATATTGTCTTAAAAGCGTCCGGCAGATACGCGCATCAGTTGGATTACATTCATTGGATTTGCGATGGAAGGCTGAGAATAATAATTTGAGAGAGGGTTGAATTTTTTTGTTGGAGTTGTTTCACTTACAAAAAAAATAAGTTAAAATTTTTGCAAATTACTTTCACAGCTTGCCCATACAAATAAACAGATCCCTGCCCACTTTGTTTAAAACACCTTACACGCTTTTCAGCTCCTACTGGCAATGGTACAACTTCAAACTTCAAAACTTGACAAACTGCCCACTGCAACTCATTAGGACTAGACTAAAGCTTAATACAAAAAGTAGTTATCCACGACATATGTTCACTTAAATAATCAAAGTCTATATATGAAAAAGTAACTAAATAGAGTATATTTGGTTTAAGGTCAGATCTTCATAAGATCATCTATGCTATATACTTGAAATTCTAGTTTGTCATATAGATAATCTTCATTTTAAACTCAGCACGAAATCTTCATTGTCAACTACGCGATCGTGTAGAGAACTCTTTGTCTGAACCGTTACAACTAACAACTTATATATTGAGTTTATAGTCACATTTTGCCTGCATTCAAAATTCATAACTCTGAGAAACGTTATCAGTTAGAAGTTAAATCATACAAGAATATGTTATTTCAAGTTGGATATTCTTTCCTTCATTTCTCACTGATTAACAAATCATGGCATATATCAACCTAATAAATCAAGGTCAATCATAAATGAACCTAAACATTATTAAACACAAGATTAACTCCACGAAATTTGAATCTACTCAAGATATTCAAGATCCAGGTTTTAAGATTTGAAATTTAAACTAGAAATTCATCATCCCAATTCGAATATGATTCCCAATCAAATTCTTGTCTTCTCTCGAATTTAGGTAATTGCAAATAAATGAAAATCTTAGTAGCACCAACAAGACAAAACTGAAAAACATTCAAGTTAATCTTAAATGAATAATGATTTAAAAGCAAGATTAATCACACAAATTTGAATCAAAACTTTGATTACGAGATAAGCACAACAATTCCAATATTAATTAAATAAAACCAAATCATACTTGATCTTATGGAAAATTTGACATAACCCAATTCAAATCATTCTAACACAACTCAAATTAAAATTTGAAACTAATCGGATGAAGCTTCTACTATTGAATACAAAATATTTAGGAAATTGTAGAAAATTTTCATAAAATCATACATTAAATTAATTTTTACCATTAAGAAAAAAACTCTAACAAACAATGCCATCGATAAATGAAAAAATTCATCTACCATAGAAAAAATGCCATGAATCATTTACAAATGAAAAATTGTTCATTTACTATTCATATGTCATTATTATTTTTTAATGTTTTTCTCTCTCTTTCCTTTCTTTTTTCCCTCTATCTCTTTTGTGTCTCTCTCCTTCCTGCAGAAATTGTCGCCATAGGCCAAGCTCCACTGGGCTCATCAGAGCTTATTGTCGGCGATTCCATTGCGACAAAGAAAGAAAAATCAATAGTCGTCCTCCCTCTCCGCCGTAGCTCCAGATCTCGTCAGATCTGGTGTTAATCACTGGTATCACTCTGAGAAGTGGCCTTGCAATCTTCACCTTCCCTTGTAATCATCACCAGGAGATTTGACGATGACGAGATCGTCGATCAAGATGCACAATGAGATCTCTGATGAGAAGCCTCACCCTCGCAACACCACCAACTCAACTTCCTCCGCAACAACATGGTCTCTTGCAAGATTTGCACCTATTTTGTTGCTCAATTACGGTGCGATGATGATGGACTGGCCTCCACGTGAGGATCTCTAGCTAAGTAGAGGAAAGGTGATCAACTGACAAGCAGAGGTTGGCTAGTGATGATGGCAATAGTTTTGGCAAGGGAGAGAGAGAATCAAAGGAGAGAGAAAGACGAAAAAGAGAGAGAAAACAACAACAAAAAAATTTCATTTACAATTTTATAGTATTTTCTATAAAAATTTAAACATGTGATCAAAATTTATTCACTCTCCATTTCTGTGGCATGTGGCATAATTATCACAAATATTTATATCATGTAGAATGTATGCCTATAAAAATAGATTAAAAATTCTCACACATTAGATATTCAGGGACATTTGGCAAAAAATTTCATTTTAACTTCACTCAAATACAATACAATTTTACACCAAACACAAATTTTACAATAGTACTACGAAAACAATTACTATTCAAAACATTTTTAAAACAATCACATCAACTTTTCAACTTTACTATTTATCTCTACTTTTATCAATCACATCAACTTTTCAACTCTAAAATACTTTTCATCCAAACACACATTTCATTCAAATACAAAACAAATACTTTTCAACCAAATACAACATTTAAAAAATAAATTTCATTCAAATACAATCAAAATGCAATGCGTTTACCATACGCCCCCTCTATAAATTTTTCTCTAAAACTAATATCAAACTTGACAGCAGATGCGGGCATGCCAGTCAAACTTGGACCGAGTATACATATAATATATATCCATAAAAAAAATGTGCACGGTTCACAAGGAAATTAGAAAATAAATAGAACATAAAATAAGTTAAGATAATCAAATAAATTGAATTTCAAATTTATTTGCGACATTGACTAAGCAAAAAAGGAATAATATGCAACATTGTAGAGTAGATAATCATTGAATTTCAAACCAACACTATTATAATATACATAAATATACAGCTCTAATGTCTGGGGTGGCAACAAGGAATTTTTTACCACATTATTCAATGGCAGTGTTCATTGACCAGTCAGATGATTTATTTTAATGAATTAGAATTATTTTGAATCCAATCGAAATGCATATATATTACTTTATAAATATCATCAGAGGGATATATGAAAGATGACACAAGTAAGTTGAGAAAAATACATGTGTAGGTGTTCTATTATGAAAATGTTATATATATGAAAGAATTTAAGATCTAATGGATTAACTTTTTAGATTAAATTGAGTTCTTGAAATATATTGGATCATTTTCATATGTAGTTGCTCCTAATAAATAGTATCAAAGTCGATGATTCGTTTAGCCAAACGATCACTCTTGGTTGCCAATTTCTATGTTATCTCTTGTGAAGAGTTGGTGTTATCGGCAATTGGTATCATTATAGGTGCGAATAGTCGAGCATTTAGCAAACTCACATGATTTTGACTTCTCTTTATGCTCGAGTTGGCTCCTGTTTAGAGTGCAATACTTAGATATGCTAACTATTTAGAAACTTTGTTTCAAGGAGGAGGTTGTTAAAAAAAGTGTATGTGTATGTTGTCTCTTATGAAAATTGGATGGAGATGTAAAATGATTTACAGACAGAGAAGGACTTAAGGTTAAATGGATTAACTTTTTAGATTAATGGTCCATTTGGTGAACGCATTACATTTGCATTGCATTTGAATGCAATGCATTAAATGTAATTTATGTTTGAAGAAAAAGTATTAGCATTGCATTTAAATGCAATGTGTGTTTGGGTGAAAAATATTTAAATTATATTTTAATAATAAATATGTGATGTGATGCGTAAAAGTAGAGAGAAAAAAGAGAGAGAGAAAGAGAATATATGATGTAATTAATAAAAGTAATAGAAAAAGTGAAATAATGAATAGTGATTGTATTGGATTTAAAATGTAATGTGATTGATATTTGAATGAAATACTTTTATATTTAAAAGAAAATTACATTGTATTTAAGTACAATGCAATATAAATGTGTATATCAAACACACTATAAGTTTGATTTTTGGATTACTTTCACATGTAGTTTCTCTAATATATAAGTGACATATAAACCAAATTCAGTATGAACTGAATATTTAACCAATTAGTTCTAATAATATATTTTTAATGGATTAGAATCATTTTGATATAATCAAAATGCATATAACTTGTATATTATTAGAGAATCGAGACATAAAAGATAATACAGATAAAGTGACATATGAACCAACTTCAGCTATAAAAGGCCAACTAGTCTTGAAGCATTTTAGCCCAACCAACTCTCCTCTCTTATCCTCAAGCCATGACAATCTTACATGCCACGTTAGCTTCTCTTCCTTTGTTATTGTTTTTCCTTTTTCTTCTTCCCTCTACCAATGCACTATACTTCAAAATACCTCGTTTTGAGCCCAATACAGAAGACATAACATGCCAAGGAGACGCTGTTCTCAGTGTTGGTGCCATTGAACTTATCAACAAAGTCAACTATTTATGCCGAGTTGGTTGGGCCACATATCCGGGCAAATTCCCACTCTATGACTCCAACACAAAAAAACTCGCCGACTTCACAACCCATTTCTCTTTCACAATCGACACACAAAACAGACCCGTTTACGGTCATGGAATCGCATTCTTCATTGCCCCTCTTGGGTTCCAGATTCCGCCGAACTCCGCCGGCGGATTCCTCGGCCTGTTCACCACTACGACGGCTATCGATTCACTGGGTGGTTCCAGCCCGATTGTCGCCGTCGAATTCGACTCCTTCCCGAACCCCGAATGGGATCCGGCGGTGGAGCATGTCGGGATCAACAAGAACTCGATATCTTCAGCCGTCTACGTGCCGTGGAACGCAAGCTTGCATAGCAAAGATAACACGTTGGTGTGGATTTCTTATAACTCTAGAGCTAAGAATTTGAGTGTTAATTGGACTTATGAGACAACCTCAAGTGATGCTGTCACGAGTCTTTCTTACCAAATTGATTTGGCCAAGGTTCTGCCTCAGTGGGTGATGGTTGGATTTTCGGCTGCTACTGGCCAATGTGGGTCGAAACACAGGCTTAATTCTTGGGAGTTCAATTCAACTTTGGATATAAATGAAACTATATAGACCCTGCAAACTAATGATTGCTCTTGTAATACAAGAAGTAAAATAATTATAATGATCATAACATCTTTGTCTTGTACTGTCTTTTTCTTGTTTCTCTTCACCAAAAGTTCTACACTTGTATCTAAATTAATTATAGTTAGATTATCAAAAGAAAACAATTAGGGGGACAGTACTTATTTTTTAAAAAAAGGCATAACTTTTTTTTTGTTTAATTTAGCTTTTATTTGGAATAATGGTTTGAAATGAAAATTTGATGTTATAATTGGTTGACTTTTCAAAAATTACTTATAATTTTTATTGATTTTTTATAAAAATAAAAATAAAAATAAAAATCTAGCAAAAAAAACCTTAATTTTAATCTGATATCCAAATGTTCCATTAATAAAATAAACAGAGGCCATAATATTTTCGATTGACCTAAATATCTAGTTAATTAATGATGGATCATTGTTCAATTATTAACATGTAAAATTGCATATTGATATTGGTTAATCAATTGTTTGTTATAGTTAATTACTCAATTATAATTATTTTACTAATTTAACAAAATTTCATTTATTTGTTTAAAAAATGCTTTTAGAAAAATATTTACCCACATGTTCCTTACCAAAAGTATATTACCAAAAAAAAACACACACACACACACGAAAGGGAGATGAAAAAGTAGAGAGAGAGAGAGAGAGAGAGAGAGAGAGGAAATTAAAGTCATTTCCTTAGAAAATTTGTTTGTTTTTATGCTTGTATTGTAATAAATTTTATATCCCATCGGTGTAGTGAAATAGTTTTAAAAATAGGAATACAGAAAAGAAACTTTTCGACTGATTAATTGGCTAATCAAGAGACATAAGTTAATGATTTTCAGAAAAAAAGAAAAAACACAGAAGTTAATCTTGCCAATAAAATTTTACTATCTTACCCGTGCTGTTTACCAAAAGCCAAAAAGATTAGCTATTAAAATCACTATTATTCTTAAAGATATTTATAAATGTGTAATATATATCCTAATCGAGGAAGCAAAAGACAAGAATGACGTCCTTTTTTAGAACTTAGAACCAACAAAGTTTGCTACTATCAAAATTAATGATAATAATAATAATAATAATAATAAAGAGAGATAAACGGAATCGAATCAAAATATCTCGAGTAATATATAAATGTATTAATAAACTTTAGTTATTTTAGTAAATTCAAGTTTAGTTTATTAGTAAAATACCATTAAAGGCCATGCATCGTAATAACATAAGATATTTAAATCCATATATGGAAGGTTTAAATCCTATAAGTTCAACGCAAGTTTTCAGAAAATTATTGGAACTAAAAGAAGTATAATATAGCTGAAATTAATTAATATGGGTATTAGGATTAATATTGTGGTTCCCGTGATAGTAATGCTAGTGTTTATGCCAATATCTGATGGAGTCAAGATTCCCCATCCTCCATACAAAGAATTAAAAGAAAATTTAAAAATCATGGTCTGTGTTTCTCGGTGTGCTGTAGAAATATGCCTTGAAAGCAAGAAAAGGCCTCGCAATTTCGGAGAGTGTATGGATATGTGCTTGCAAAATTGCCGCTATGAATTCATAAAATTGACAAATGGTTGACTCATGTTCACTGACTTCCTGGATTTGGTAATAATCTTTTATCTATATACAATTCCATGAAATGAAGGAGTGAGGGGGGTCTGTTTTTGTTCCCCACTTAAATATGGTGGGTTTTTTTTTTTTTTAATTTGACATAATGGATATCTGTATAAATTATGCTTAATCCTCTATAAATTAATAGTTCTTTACTTTCTAGTTAAAAAAATTAGATTTTAAAAAATAAAATAGTTTTATTAAATCTATAAACTTTAGTGGACATAGTCGCTTGACTTAAAATATAAATCAATCTACAATTTTAATAGCACAAATAAGTAATATTTTATCTCTATATAAACTAAAAGCTTCCTAAAGAAATCAACTCTTTACTTTCTTGTTGTATCATTCTCAAATAAATTTCCAAAGACATAATGAATCTTGGGTTTTTTTTTTTCAAGGTTTAAAGAAAATTGGAAATTTGCTCTACTATTCAAGGCGAGATTTTGCTTGTTCTTCTCATTTTCTTTCTTCCCTTTATAATCCTTTTTTTTTTCTTCTGTTTCAATGTCTAATTTATGTACTCTAGTTCTTTTATTTTCATATTGAGTTTAGAAAAGACGCAGTAGAAATAATGGGATATAGTGAAGATTTGAAACAATAAAATAGTTAAGTCAGTAAAAAATGAGAAAATAATTCTTGATAGTTTAGAACAATGAATAAATTAAATTTGAGGAAAAAGAAAGTTGAGAAACAATTGATTTTTCAAAAGAATGAAATGATTCCTTACTATTTTGCAAGCAAGAATTTTCTTGTAAGGTTTTTGAAAGAGAGGCACTAGCTACTTTTTGAGTTATTTGGATAGAATAGAAAGAAATGAAAGGATTTTTGAGAAGATAAAACATTGATACTAGTCTTCTTTTATGTATTCTTTTTTAGAACTTCTTGTTATAAAAGTACTACTTTTTATTATAACTTTTATTTTAATAAAATTTCACTAGTATATATAATCTTGATTAAAAAAATTTATAACTCTTAATCAATAAATCTTAACTCTATCACTCACTCACTGATTCTATATTACAAGTCATATTGTTATTATACAGATCCACAAACATCGTCATCTAGTTATACATGTAAGATACGCACATATGCTGGCCACATGCTAAAAATAGGATCAGATAAGACTTGGATATGAGGGAGGCAGATTCGACCCTCTTTTAAATTAGAGAGAGAAAGAGGGAAAAAACTATATATTCACATACATATGTACACAATTATGCATATAAGCTTTCAATAAAGTATTTGAATGCCCACAATGTTAATTTTCTTATAGAGAGTCTCGTTATTGTTTTTTCTTCAACTGATTAACAGTTGAAAATATTAAGTATTTGTTTGATTACATGTTTTAACTTAGATTTAGCTTAAATAAAGCTAAATTATGCATTTAGATCAAGATTGAATTTAGCTTGATAGGCTCTATTTTAAAACTATTTATCTCTACTTTTACTATTTCAGTACAATTTTCAATATAAGTTTAAACCAAACTTTTGCATCCCAAATGTCCAACTATACTTTCAACTTCGAGTATCTCCAAAGTAATGCTAAATTAATGTGTCATGGTAAATTTTGATATTTGAATCAAAAAATTACTCTCTAATGTAATCTATATTTCATACTAAATTTGTCATATGCTAAACTTTATGATAAATTTACTACAAATTATAAGCAATGTTAAATTTTACTTTTGATTATTATTGGCTGTTATCTCATGTAATTATTATATTAAATCTTTTTGTTTATTTAAATGCTATGAGTTCACTTTTACAACTTCCAAAACACAATATGATAATAAAAAGTAGAAATAGCATTAGAAATAACATAACGCATTAGAGTATAAAATAAAATAATATTATTTTTTATATTATTTTATAACAATATAGAATTAGTATATACAAATATATTAGAGATGGTCTTAACTAATTTAAAACTAAATCCAAGTTAAAATATACAACTAAATGAATGCTAAAAGCAAACTACCTTACGTATCACCGTTTTAAATACCAAAAAAAAATTAATTTTTTAATATTATTTTTCTTATAAAAAATTGAATCAAATTTTTAAATAATGGGTTTGATTCGGGAGGACTAGTCAATTAATTTTATAAAACTACTCTATATGAGTTTTTATTTATAGAGTAGGATTTTTATTTTTTGGTAAATAATTATATGTAGTTCGCTACTAATACTTCATTACTCATATATATGTGTGCGTGTGTGTTCCTTCAATTAATTATGATTATAAGAATCGTTAATCGTTATTCTTGTTTTGGTAGGTGTGAACCAAGTAGGACACATGGCAATGCGTTACAAAAGTCGTGAGAATGCTTATTGGCAACGTTCCAAGACCTGCGCAAACGGGATTAATAAATATTCTTCCTTAATTTTACAAAATTATATTTGGATCTGTCATTACCTGTAACATAGAGAGAGAGAGAGAGAGAGAGTAATTGTATTTTATTTTTGTAAATCTGAAACCGCTTGTCCCGGAACGTATGGTCGTCATTCTTTTTCTTTCATTTAAGCAAGTATTTTGTGAGTTAATATGAATTTTTGCTTGGTTTCAATCAAAATGTATTAAATTAATTTTATTATTAGACACTGAAAAAGATGACTGGTCTCATTTTGTCCTTCCAACATTTTACTTATAAGAATTGCATGTCAAGAATAAGACACTCTAATTTTAAATTATCAAGGACAATAAAATTGTAAAAATAAAAAATAAATAACAAATAACAACACATAACAAAACACTTTGAATCAACACTTTTTGTAATTAAATTTGGATTCATATTTCACTATCACATTTATAATACTATTCACATATATAATACTATTCACATATACGATACTGTTCACATATATAGTACTATTTATTGTGAATTTTAATTTACTAATCCTTTATGTGAATTTTAATTTACTAATCCTTTATGTAAATTTAATTATAAAAATGTATAATTTATATATAACTTGTAAAAGAGTACATAGAGCAAAAAATGTAGTTGACCATCAACAAATATAAACACAAAAAATTATAATAATATACTTAAATAAAATAAAATCTGATTGATTACGGTAATTCCAAGCGTCTTTATACTTGATTGTTTATCAATAATTTATAATCATATATTTTTGTAATTTTATTTAATTTTTTAATTGTAATATTTTTTTCAATTACTCAAATGAAATTGAAATTAATTAACTTTGATACTTAATAATTCTATACTCGTGAGAGCAATACTTTCACTTTGTTACTTGTTTGATTCATAAACTTGCGAAAATACACAACAGATACGCAAGTTCTTTTTGTTTAAATCTCTACAGTAAATGGCATTTGATTGATTGAGAGATAAAAACATGTAGTATTGAGACCATCAATACCTCCACATGGATAATAATCTAGCTGAACCAAAAAAGCCATCAAAATACAGATCTGATGGAATACAAACAACCTTAAAAAGTGGGAAAATCACCTCCATTATTTGAAACTACAACCAACAAAAACAAAACATACTATTAAAATACACACATGATGTCAATAAACACAAAAACACTTCAAGCGAGGGTTCAATGGAGAAACCATTATGCTTATTACAAATGTAATAACTAAAACAATAAATAACCAAACAAAGCCTAGAAAAACACCAACCTAGTGCCCATCAAGACATGGCCCCTCAATGTTAGAAAGGTAAGATCCATGGTCAGCATTTCCAATCCAGGTAGGTCCCCCATATTCTAGCAACATGAACCCCTTTCTATAGTAGATTAAATAATGATGACTCTAGATGAAAATTTGAGGCCAGTAAAATAGCGACACGTTGGACTGTCAACCATCAACGTCCACTTTTTTTTTCCCTCCCCTCTACCTTTTCCTCTTAATTACTCTCTAAGGCCAGCTACTTCACAAGTTTAATAATTGATTTTTGAATTGTGTTTATTTTGTATCTTCTAAGAGTTTAAAAATTAGAGAAGTTTGTCATAAACTAATATAATTTGTTACTTATTTATAAATAAAATCAAAATTAAACTTAAAAGGAAGGCATAAAAAGGCTAAATTAGAATTTGTAAATCTCTATTAAGAGAATATTAATTAATGGCCACACTTATTAGTTTAGCATGTAAAAATAAGGAGGAAAATGACACATTCATCATTCATCAGAAAAAAAAAAAGTTTGGAACAATGGTTGAAGTTAGAGTTTTGTAGATTGAAACTAGAATATGTTTGGTTGAAATGTAAATCGAAAGTGAATTATACTATAGAAAATAATATGAAATTTTGTAAAGTATTCCCAAAAAAATTTGAAATGGGAGGTTCAAGGATTGGGCTGACCCAACTTGCATAGGAACTTTTTATGTTAAAAAAATTTTGAATTGTATTCACAAAAAAATTTTGAAATATATGGTTCACGGATTGGCCTTGCCTAGCCTATATAGGAAATTTTTATGTATATTTTTAGGGAGAAAGAAGGAAGTAAGTTAAAAATTAACTTGAGTAAAAATAAATAGCATAAAAGTATTGAGTTTTTGATAAATAGCATATTTTTTTAAATCAAATACTTATATAATCTAAAATTCTAAAAATACCCCTTGTGTGTAAATCTTTTATTTACATGGGTATATATGTGATTTAGCTATAAATCCTTTATTATTACTCTTGTAAAAAAATTTATCAAGTAAATGTAATATTTATTATTATAAACAAAAAATTATTGATTTTAATCAATTATGATTAATGATAAATGTACTATGGTAAATAATTTATTTATCATTTTTAATAAATCATTTATTACTCAGTAAATTATTTATTTAACATATAAATAATAGCTGTTTCATATGTGTAAATTTTTTATTTCGTATATCATTAATTTATCATTAGTAAATTCTTAATTTTATAAATCATTAGTTTACTGATTTTGGTAAATTATTAATTTACTGACTTTATAAAATAGTCACAGATTAAACAAACCCTAGCCTTAGGGTCCAAAATTAACCCAAACCATATAAATTGGCCCCAAAATCCGCAGCCGCCACCTCAAAATTGACAACTGATCTTGCACCTCGAGTTCATCCTAGTACTGTCCACCAAAATTTCTTGCTCGTCAACTTTGATAATTCCACCATTGGCTACCTAATCGTACTTCTCCCCACCTTTGCCAATGCCATTGAGGGATGATCAACCAACAACCTCTGCTTTGCAACTCTCATTCGCTGTGCTAGCGAAGGATTGCTCTAGTTCTGGTGGGCTTGTCGAAGTTGAGCAAGTGGCAACCAGGAAAAAACAACAACAACAAAACCAGAAAATCGCGACTTATCATGACGGAACCTTACGTCACTGGCATACTTGTTTGGACATGAGGCCAAATTGAGATGATCTCTTCATCTCCATTGCTGTCGGTCATCCTTATTGCCAGTAAGCTGTGCTTTGCGAGGCAGATTTGGTGAGATTATGCATTTACTCATAGCTCATGGGCAAGATCCTTGTTGATCAAGACAATCACAAGTCGTCAAGAAGAATGCGAAGATCGCCCTCTGGATCATTTGTTGGAGAGATTGGCAGACATAGAAAGATGAAAAGAGAGAAAGAAAAACAGAAGAAGAAAGAAGGATGTGACTGAGAGAGAATATTATAAATAGGTAAAAACCTATTAAGTTAAAATAAAAATATTATCTATATTAAAATTAAATTATGTTATTAATTTTTTAGATTTTAAAATTAGGTTATTTGTCACCAATGACAATAAAATGACTTATAATATGTAATTTCTAGATTTTGTAACATTTTACATATGAAAACATTAAAATTTCTTATTTTCTTACGAATATATGAGTTGGTTCGACCTGTATACCACCGACGTTCCTTATCCTGACCCGATTCGTTTTTGACCCGGCCCAATCGGCATTTCATTTTTGGCCCACGCCAAGTGCTTTGTCGCCAAAAAAAAATGAAAAAAAAAAAAAACACACTCTTGCATATGAAGTGACGTGGAGGGTTGACCCCCTTTCTAATTGAATGCCTTTCCACTAGAACAAAAAGGTGGGATCCACCTTGACTTTATTGCTGCGTTTGTTTTTGAACTGGTGATTGTTTTTACGGTTCCCAAGACAAATGTTTTTGAAATGATTTTCAAATCCTGTTTGGTTAGCTAAAATTTTGAAAATAAAACTTGAAAATGATTTCATCATTTTCACGTTTTTTGGCTTAAATCCGAAAACAGTTAAAAGATGATCTCACTTTTTGTTTTCCATAGCAGGTGCGCACGAACCACCAAAACCGCCGTGTCTTCAAGCTTCAGCCCCTCCTAGAGCCTCGATGCCGGCGCCAGCTCAAGGTTCCAACTTGGCAGAGTCTGCGGCATCTCACGCCTGAAATCTTCCTCCCACAAGAATCCGCCCGAATCGCTGTGACGATTGCCTCTCGTCCTTACGGCCAACTCTCACCATGGTGCCGTCGCCGCCACCTCCTCCTCGACCGTCCTCCTCTCCGAGGCTCGTAGAACTTTCCGGGTTTGTCGATTTTTTCTCTACCTTCTCTCTTAAGTTAGATCTTTCGCTCAAATTTTTTGGATTCCTCGTCCGTTTTCTTTTCGTTTTGGATTGAATTTGAGGCGTTTGTGATTTTGGTCTCAATTTGGTGGAGTATGAAAAATTTAATCCCTTCCTTTTTTTTTTTTGCTGTGTTTTCTTTTTGTTGCTGGAAATTTGTATCAGTTCTAAAGCATTATGTTGTTTATGGATTTTACAATTCCATTCGCTCACCAAAGAAGAAGAACAACAAGAAGATGATACTACGACTCCACTGCCACCAAAGCGACCTCGCGGTGCCGCCGCCATGGAGACCGGAGCTTCCGACAGCCTCCGTCGGCAACTGCCTCTGATCGACCTCTCGTCATATACGAGGACCTTCCTTCCACCGCCGTGCGACTCCTCTTCCGACCACCTAATGCTCTGAACCTACCGCTGTCCCCAATTTGTTTCCTCAAATTATTTTCCCCTTTTTTCCTCTCGATTTAATTCATTTGTTACTTCGACTCTAAGCCTGTGTCCATTTCCCCTTTAAATTTATTTATAGTCCATTTTTTTCTGATCAATTTGCTATACTTGAGCAAGGAAATTTAGGTAAGGCGACACATTTACTTGTTGAGTCACCGACTACAAGTCTAACGTCGTTTCTTGTAAAAAAAAAACAAGCAATCATGCGAGACAAGTCAAGGTCTTTCGTTTCTAAAACAAACGACTACGACTTTTACAATGAAATGTCTAAGTGTCATTTTCAAAGATGTGGCTTGGCTATTACATGTCATTTTTTATTGACAAACGACATTTGTTCATAAAACAACGTGAAACGAAAAATAAATAATAATTAAAAAAAAGATCTTTGTAAAACAGTTACAATAATTCATTATGTTGCTTTTTTAACTGTACTTAATTCTAAAAGAAAATTAGTTCGACACTAGTTTTAGAAACATTTCTAATCATATCTCTTAATTAATTCCATCTTGAGAAAACTTATTATATATAAAAATTTTGATGATTTTTGATACGGTGATTTCGTAAAATACTTATTATGGTTGATAATTTTTCAATTAAAATTTTTATTAATTTTTAATTTTTAGTATTCATAATAATTTTTTTAAAATTAAACATAAATATGTTTTCATAAAGTATTTATGAAATGATTGGTTTTCAAAAATATAACCAAATACAGTTTTTTTTTTTTTTCTGAAAATATACATTCAGAAAATATAACCAAACACAGTTTTCAAAACGATCTCAGAATAATTTTTAAAACAATCTCATTTTTAATTTTTTTAAAAACATAACAGATTTAAAAAATAATACCAAACGCTACTTATAATTCCATCGGTCCTCAAGCAATTAATTTTCCCGTCTAAAAATTCGGTCACGCCGCTTAAAACAAGATTTTGGAGGGGATT
This sequence comes from Antiaris toxicaria, assembly GCA_035233585.1. Lineage (NCBI taxonomy): Eukaryota > Viridiplantae > Streptophyta > Magnoliopsida > Rosales > Moraceae > Antiaris > Antiaris toxicaria. Next base: position 29,981,787 of record CP141157.1, read on the forward strand.
TATAAAAAAAGTATATAAAAAAAAAAAAACACTCACCCACCCGCTTCTCTCCACGACGTCGTATCTTCTTGTCTGTATCAAAAACGACCATGAGAACAGAGTTCTCCTCTTTGTCAACCCCTTACCAAATTCTCGCCACGACGTCGTTTCTCCTTGTCCGTTTCAAAAACAACCCGGTCAATAGCGTTTCTTCTCCTTGTCATCTTCAATTCTCTAAAAAAATTTAAAATAAAATAAAATAAAAACACACAGCTCCTTGCCCAGCTCACAGTCCTGAGTAGTCTCCACGGTCGGCGTGAAGAGAGAGAAGGAGGAGAGAGAAAAAGCGCGAGAAAGTGAGGGGAAAAGAAAAAGAAAAGTAGAAAGCTTTGGAGTTGCAGTCTTCTACCAGATCAATCAAAGATTTCTGAGCACGATAATCGAAAAAGAAAAAGGGCGGTTAGACACTGAGAGAGAGAGAGAGAGAGAGAGAGGGGAAATAAACTAGGGTTTCTGATCGTCCATCGGCTGCCGGAAAATGGCGAGTCCGCAGTCGGAACGGCCACCGGCGACGCCGAGTTCAGGTCGGCCACTGTCTATAACGCCGGGCTCTAGGGTTTTGCGGAGCCCTCTTAGCGACGAAGCTATTTGGAAGCGTCGCAAAGAAGCTGGCTTCGATGAGGAATCGATTCGCCGAAGAGACAAGGCTGCGCTCATAGCCTATATTGCTAAGCTTGAAGCTGAGGTTCGTTTTCCCCCAATCTTCTTTTCCGTCTTCCTTTCGGAATTCAATTGTTTCTGCTTTGCAATTTTTGAGAATTTCAATAACTTTTTATTAACCTAAGAGTGTTGTTGATTTTGAGGAGACTTTCTTGAATATGATGGGAATGTGGAGAGGAAAATGAACGACTTTGAAATTTTCTGGAATTATGTTATCCATTTAAGACCTGGGAAAAGGGAAGAAATTGTACAGTATTTAAGTTTGAGATGTACGTCAAGTTGCTTTTTTTTTTTTTTAAATCGTCAAGGAGTTTGTAGAGAGAACTTTTAGGTTTTACTTTTGATGTAAAGTTACTTTGCTCAAGTATATCTTGCTAAAAGAGACGTAGAATGAGAAAATGATGACAAAATAGAGCCATCTTTTGTCTTTAAGGGCTAGGTTGGATAACATCCTAGAGATTTTTTTTTTTAAGATAAAAAAAATTATTTAAAAAAATATGTTTAAAGAAAAAAATTATTTAAAGTGGAAAAAAAATATAAATATAGATATTATTTTATTTATTTTAAAATTTTATATAATTTAAAAAAAAAATTCATTTAAATTTATATATATAAAGTTATAGATTTTTATAATTTGAAATTTATTGTAATGTTTTGAAAATATAAATAATAAAAAGTGAGGTTGTGATAAAAAGAAAAAAGGTGTTTTGAAAAAAAGTAAAATGCTTGTCCTAAACGTGTCTAAATGTGACGGAAACGTGGCCCTTTGAAACTTGTTTAAGCCAACAGTGAAATATTTCGAGAAAAAGAAAAACAAAAGAGATAAATTACTCATTTAGTTCTTATTTTTTAACGAGGCTGCGATTCCATTTCTAACATTTTTTTTTCTTAATTAAAAGCTTCCTAAACTTCTAAAAAAAAAGTGTAAAATAATCTATTTTGTTCACAGCCGTTAAATATTAAGCTGTTTTTGATCAACGGAGCTTAATTTACTTCAAAAATACTAAGGTGTTATTTGGAGAAAATTTTTTATTTTAATTTTACTCAAATATAATATAATTTTACACCAAACATAAATTTTGTAACAGTGTTACAAAAATAATTACTATTTAAAACATTTTTAAAACAATCACATCAACTTTTCAACTCTACTATTTATCTCTATTTTTACCAATCACATCAACTTTTCAACTCTAAAATACTTTTCATCCAAACACACATTTTATTCAAATATAAAACAAATACTTTTCAATCAAATACAACATTCAAAAAACAAATTTCATTCAAATACAATCAAAATGTAATACGTTTACCAAACGCCCCCTAATATACCCCAAACAAATCAACAACCTTTTTTGAAGAATTGAAAAAAAAAAATCCAAGTTTTTCTTTTCCATCTCTCTCGTCACTGCTTGCACACCAACAATGGCAACCACCACATCACTTAATAATTCTATTTTCCAACTTGCCAAAATGTGAGCTAATAGCCAAAGAGAAAGGGATGCGAAAATGTGCTCAAAATATGAGCGGAACTTCATGGTTAGAGAGATTTAAAACTGGGTTTGTGAGTTAGTTGCCAGCTGATCTTGTTCATCATCACCAAAAAAGAAAAAAAAAATCCAAAAAAAACAATAACAACTGGTTCAACATCACCGACAAAAAGGGGAGAAATTTTCTGAGATTCAGAAAAGAAAGGAAAAGAAAAGGATAAAATAAAAGAAAGAAAGAAAACAAAATAGAAGGGGAAAAATGAGGGGGCTGTTTTCTTTCCTGTCATCTCTTGCTTGCCAATTTTTTTTTTTTTTGGTTTTTGTGATTGACCTCAAAGCAGGAATACATCTAAGTAATGGAATAGCTCAAATCAAATGGCTTTTCAAATAGAAATCAAAATTTAATCCAAAAGAAGAAAAAAGAAAAACCCTAAAGCAGTAGCTCTAGAAGCACTGGATTCGTGATCTAACAATAATCACGAGGAAGCCGGCTGCTCACGATTGGGTTCGCACTCTGTGCCGAAGGTTGATTTAGGTGTGATGTTGGTAGTTGCCATTTTTGGTCCGCAAGCAATCAAGAGAAAGGTGGAAAAAAAAAAGTTGGGGGTTTTTTTTTTTTAATTCTTGAAAAGAGGTTGTTGATTTGTTGTCTTTCTGAAGTAAACTAAGCTCAGTTGATGAAAAACCGTTTAATACTTAATGGTTATCAACAAAATGGATCATTTTACATCTTCTTTAGAGGTTTAGGGAGCTTTTAATCAATAAAAAAAAATAGAGATTAAATCCTAACTTTACCAAAAAATTAGGTGTTAAATAAGTAATTTATTAAAAAATATATATATGTCAGCTAATGCTTGCAAAAGTTCTCCCGTGCCGAAAGACGTCAATAGTAAATGCGTGATCTGTCCAATGGTTACGAGGAAACGGCCTTAATTGGCTTTCAAAATCCTATTAAAAATGCATATAAATTTCTTCAAAATAATAAACTTTTTGTGAAATACGAAGATATTTAAATGAAAATCATATTACACCTTCCTTTGAAATTCTTAATAAAATCAAAATACGTTTATGGTAGAAGGTTATTTGATACCCTATAAATGTGTGTGGCCGTTATTTGAATTTTCAGAAACAAAATTTTGCACAGAAAGAAGTATAGATATGGCTGAAATGGGCATTTGGACTCATATTATAATTATAATGATCATAAGATTTATTGTAGCGTCTCCTTATCTTGCTTCTTCACATCCACCCAGCCAACTTCTTCATTTCTACACTTCCGATAAACTCAAGTTAGGCCCCCAAATGCATACAAAAAATTAAAAGAAAACTCCAAATTGATGTTTTGTGTTGCACGCTGCGGTAAAGAAAAGTGCCTCAAAAAAAAGGAAAAACGTCTTTGATTTTGGAGAGTGTATGGGTACATGTGCAGAAAATTGTGTCTATAGAGTCCTAGAATTCATGTCTACATATTCTCTTGAGTGTACAAAGCTCATGGCTACAAATTTTGGATTTGGTACGAGTTTTTCATACATGTTTTTCTTTCTCTATAGACATTTATATGGAATACGGTTATTTGTCCACACACACACATATATATAGAACATGGATGATATCGACACTTGTTGAAATATCATTCATAATTATAGTTATAATTATCAGTATTATTTAGTAATGATAAATTTACACTCGACTTTATCATAATACAAATGGTTGTTACATACAATTTTGATCTCCTATCTATAAATTCACTAACAAACTTTTTTACTTGGATATAATTGGAAAGAATTGTTGCCTTCATTAAATTTAGAAAGATCTACTTTTGTTTGGAAGTTTCTTAATTTATAATTAATTATAATATAACTAACTGTTCCTTCTAATTATAACATTGTATAAAATACTTGATTATTATTGTTTCGATTCCTTATGTATAGATGTATGCATATTACGAATGGCTGTATGCTACAACGGTTGTGAAATTATTTAGTTGTGAGCTTTTTGATTGAATCAGGAAGAAAAGGAAAGATAAAACTGATAAGAGAAATCTGCATCATGTATTTATTTGTTTATATTAAAGGAAATGTATCGCATATTTTATATGTAGTATATAAAAACTAAATAATATAGCATGGTTCAACTTTGTTATCCCCTTTCCGAATCTTTTTTCTTATGGATAAAGCATTGTGAGAATAAATTCCTCAATTATTACCCTATTTCTTTCCTTTTTTTTTTTTTTAATTTAAGATCCTTAGGGGATGTTTGGTAAGTATATTATGTTTGCATTATGTTTGAATATAATACATTGAATGCAATTTGCATATGGATAAAAAATATTTATATTGCATTTAATTACAATATGTGTTTGGATAAAAAGAAATTGAGTTGTATTTAAATAATGATATGTGATGTGATGGGTAAAAGTAGAGAGAAAAAAGAGAAAGAGAAAGAGAGTATGTGATGTTATTGGTAAAAGTAATAGAAAAAGTGAAATAATAAATGGTGATTGTGTTGGATTTAAAATGTAATATGATTATTATTTGAATGTAATATTTTTACATTTAGATGAAAATTATATTATATTTAGATGTAATACGAATATAATACGATAAACAAACGAGACATTAATTGCTTTCTTTCGATTTGAATTGAACTTGTAATATTTATATGATATTACTCTCTACACTTCTTTTTCTTCACAATTGATTATGAGAAAAACTAACTACTGACTCTAGTACTCAGTCACAGGTCTTTTTATACCTATAAGTTTGACCAAACTCTATGAAGATGGTGGATTTTAACATAAAGTTAAAAGGACTAAGGATGTATAGTTTTGACATTTACTTAAAAAGCAAGTAAAACATGATATTTCAATATAACATAGAGGAAGTTTTGATGGTGCCTATTCCCTTCTTAACCCATTAATTGAATATCCAACTTATACAATAACTAACATCCAATTTAGTTAACCCACATGGATGGTTCGACTAGCAAAGGAGTGTGCCTTGCCAACCACCTCTTCCTCATTCTCCTAGATTCGAATCCCATAGCCCCCGAATCAGCTCTAGTTTAACTGTTGAGCATAGATAGGGCTAGCAAACGGTAATGGACTTGTTTGGATGTGGTGAGGAGCTGGTTACGGTTCATTGTCCTTCCCATGCTCAGGGACAGTGTGTCCAGCTTGTGGGGCCGTTGTGGGTTTGCGAGACAACGTGTCCAAGGTCCGTAAGCGTTCATCTATAGGCAATAAAGGGTCCACTACTTAGGCCTTTTTTTAGTTTTAAAAAAAAAAACATCCAATTCAGCTTTCATTTAAATAGAGTGTTTATTTTTGAAAAACAGAAAATTTTCACTTTTGAAATGAAAGAGTCCATTACTTAGGCCTTTTTTTAGTTTAAAAAAAAAAACATCCAATTCAGCTTTCATTTAAAAGGAGTGTTTATTTTTGAAAAACAGAAAATTTTCACTTTTGAAATGGAAAGTTTTCTATTCAAAAGTGAAAAGTTATTTGGATGAGTAAAAAAAAAATTTCTTTTCAAGAGAGAACAATCTTTTTTTAATGTCCAAAAATGAAAATTTTTTTATGTTTGAACATGAAAATTTAATAGATCTATTTTTTAAAATAATTTTTTTTTATTTTTCAAAAATAGAATGCTTAACAGACGGAGGTTTAGTTAACACTTTTATCCAAATCTATGATATATGGTAGAAGAGAGAATTTTGAGTGATTTTTTTTTTTTTCAACCTAGAATCCATAGTTAAGTATTTTAATCTTTTTTTATCGATTAATTTAATAGAATGGCTAATATTAATCCACGTTACTTCCCCTTTATTATTATTATTATTATTTACATCTTGCACTTGAATTTTGTAGCTTGAGGCGTGAGGAATCCGTATTCACTTTTTGTACTTGGATTTAGGTGTTATTTGTTTTCAGTATTATATTTGTATTGCATTTGAACACAATGTAATTTTCATTCAAATGTAAAAATATTGTATTCAAATATCAATCACATCACATTTTAAATCTAATATAATCACTATTTATTATTTTATTTTTTCTATTATTTTTATTAATCACATCATATACTCTTTTTTCTTTCTTTTTTGTTATCTCTTTATTTCTATCTATCACATCATACATTTATTATTTAAATATAATTCAAATATTTTTTATCAAAATACACATTGAATTCAAATACAATCTAAATATTTTTTTTAAATATAAATTATATTCAATGCATTGTATTACATTTACCAAATGAAATCTTAATTTTTGTCTTTTGCACCGACAAATATTAGACTTTTAACTTTTTTCTTGAATAATATTTTTTTTATCTTTCTGTTATATAGCCCATTTACTAGATTGTTTTGTTCTCTCTCTCTCTCTACGTATATATATATATTGAAATTTTGCATTTTAAAATGTTTCTTTATTTAAAAATATAAAATTCAAATTTCTCAAATTAAAAAAAAATCCCCAAAAGAAATGCTTGTGTTGTTCAACTTTATTCTCTTATTTAAAATTAAATATGTCCCTCTTTAAATATTTTCTAAAATATTAAGTTTTCTAAATTAGCCCTAACAAATATTTTCGATAAGTAATTCTCTAATTGAGATTATTTTCCTTAAATGTGTCTATTTTTTTAAATCTTATTTTTATCATGCGAGTGTTTCGCCAAAATACAATAGCTTTTCTACGTCAACTTTTGACATTGAATACATTCTTTTTTCTTTTAAATAAATCTTCTTATTTTTTAATGTGTCCGATTAAAATATTTTTTTCGATATTTATTCTAAATATATTTATTTAAACACCTTTTTTGACAATCTTCTAATATATTATTTTTTCATATATATGTATATATATGTGTGTGTGTATGTGTGTAACCCTCGAAAATATATTTTTTTCCCCTAATGCCACATTAAAAAAAAAAATTTCTCAAACTTATCGAAAGCATTTATTTTTGAAATATTATGTTGATATTTATATTTGTCACCCAAAATTCATGGTCTGATTTTGAAATTGGTCTTAGATCATTTAAGTCTTGATAAACGGGTGTTGAAACGATTTGAATAAATATTTCAATTTGTGAATCTTTATACTATATACTATTATCTATATCTATAATAGACACATATCGCATACATTTACGGGAACAAATCCACATAATAACCATAAATGAATTTCAATTAAGTGAGTCAATCTGATCCCTTACTAGCACCGCAATATTTCTAGATGGACCAAAGGAATTTTCTTGGACATTCTTATATTCATTCCGGGAGGCATGAAAATCGTGCGGTATGGTTTTCCTGTATTGGATTTTGTGCCAATTGACAATGTTTGGAACACTAAATATTGCATGTGGAGAAGGATTGAAATATTCATTTGAAATAAGAGAGAAATTGAAATAATAAAAGTTAGTCATAAAATTTAGAAAAAAAAATACTATAGCAACTAATGGAGGTTGAATTGGATTCCACCCCTATACGGGGCCGTAAGAGTACGCTTAGTAAGAGACAAAAGTAAAAGAAAAGAGAAGGGTAGAGGGATTAGTGTAAAGATTTTGATATTTATAATTGTTTGGTAGGAGAGAAAAAAGGAAATGAAGAAAAAAAGGAAATGAACTATTTCAAAATACCCTAATTTTGATCTATCCAAAATTGAAGAGATTATTGAAAGAATTACATACCAAACATCAAAAGAAAAAAGACCTTTTCTTTTCTCATTTCTCTCACCCAAGTAATGTACTGCTCTTTCCTTCTTATTTTTTCTCCTTTCTATCAAACATGCCTTAAGTAAATTTCTTCATATAATGTCGATAACTTGTGTTACTTATATTTTATACAACAATATATGTATAAGTTGCAATTAAAATATTTATTTGAAGTGTTAATATAAATATTATAAGTATTATAGTTATTAATTATTTTAAATTGTTAAACTAAAATATAATTATCAATATAAAGTTGACACATGACCTACCTCCCTAACATAGGTGCGAGCACCCACTCTTGGGCGTAGCAAGAGGGCGATTTCTGTTAGTAGGACATGATGGATATTAATTTTTCTTTCTCTATCAGTGAAATCCCTGATGGTATAAATATATATATATATATATCTTTATGCCTTATGGATCACCAAGGTAGATTTCTTTTTGCCTCCAACTATGGTTTTTTAGTTCTCTCACCTTTAGGGAATGATAAACCATAACCAAGAAAGATTATAATTAATGAGAACTAAAGAAAGATTATAATTAATGAGAACTAACGTCGAAGATAATTCGCAATGCCAACATACCAATTGATCCTTAGAAGGTAAATTGCAAGACATTTCAAAACGTCGAGAAACTTTCCATTTAGTGAGGGCTAATTGAAAAACAAATAACATAGTAGATTGTTATTGCCAAATAGTTCTTAACAAATAATGATAATTGTTGCCCCCAGTAGAAAAATGGGATTCTTCTATTGTGATAAGTGTGTATATATTCAGTAGAGAGGAGTTAATGACAAAGCACGATATAGAGTAATCTCTATATCTAAAAATGAACCTCGTGATGTCGAGGTATCAATGGTGTCCAATACCACACACCGATGAATCTTTCTTAATAGTCTACATTGAGAGGTTAAAGTTGTAGTACTCTACATTTTACCAGGCACCCACCACTCCACTACTTCCAAAAATGCAAGGGAATAACCACCCCCTAGCTGTTAGAAGTTAAAGATCGAGGGATGCAACATGGACACGTGACATGATCAGAAGAATATGGTTATGGGGAATGGTTTGGTAACTGCTTAGGGTCAAGGGAAAAGGATTAATATCGTAAATCAATCCCAATAGAGGGGAAGGATTGAGACACCGAAAAAAAAAAACACTTCTTTGTAGCTCCTTTTCCCAGATAAATAGTGAAAACCTTCTCCTAAGCACAAAAAGGACGTTATCTGAATTAAGGCGAACTACTTTAACTCTTTGTGCTTATTCGTTTTACTATTTTTTATTGTTTAATTCGCTAATGAGATTACTTGAGTACTATCTGTTGAGGACTAGACAAATTGATAGGTTTCAAAAGCTATCCTCACTTCTATATTATATATACATATATATATATATATATTGGTAGTTAAGTCCTATGTTTGTTATTGTTAATGAAAACATCCCTATACTCAAAGTACAGTAAAAAAACTAAAATCAAACGAAAATAAAGAAAAGACAAAAGATTTACGTAATTTAACAAAATTGTCTCATCTACAAAAGAGGGAGAATAAATTCACTAACATTTTTAAAATTGCACATTTGACAAACTCTTTCAATCTCTCTCTGTTTAAAACCCTTATATCATTTGCTTATATCTCTCCTCATTCTATCTTGAAAAGGAGATCCCTCTCTTTCTATCATTCTAACCACATATAACTGTAAATACAATATACTTATTTATAGACTTTTTATGAGACAAAAAATTCACACTTTCTTAATCTTACATTTTTCCAAACTCACAAAATTAAAAGTTATTTAAAACTAATTTGAATCATAAAACCTAACAGTTGTATTATGCATTGTTCATTGATTTAGATATCTTAGTTTCATTTCAAAATATAGTGTTTTACCATAAATTTTCTTATTTTACGAAAATTACCGTCAGAGTCGATTTTTTTTTTTTTTGGTTAATTATTCTATAAAAGTTGATATTTTACTTGATATTTTATTTTCTAAACACTGGTCACGTCATGGACGGAGGCAAATGGGGATTGGTGGAGGTATTTGCCCCGATTGGAGAAAGGTCAAAAAAAACAAAAAACAAAAAACAGAAAACAGAAAAAAAAAAAAAAAAACCTATATATATATTTGTAGTTTCTAAATTTTTGGCCTTTAAAAAATTACTGCAGATCATCACCTGGATTGTATTATCTTGTTTATTCAATAAAATTTCACTATTAAAAAATTTGAAAAATTTTACTTAGGTTTTCATTTTATTAGTTTGTAATTTTCATCTTTAGTTGTGCTTATACAGAGTTTAAAGTTTGGTTCTGTCCCTAATATCTCATATGATCCAGTCATGACCGTCACATTACAGACTTTGAGTTCTATTTAGTTTTGTTTTTGACAAAATACTGTACTGTTTATATTAGAAACCAAATCCACATGATAACACAAATGAATTTCAAATTATAATGTCTTCATATGAAAGAAAGCAACCTATATAATGGCATTAGTATATGAACGTAGGGATGCAAACAAATCAAACAATTTTTTAAGCGACTCTTTAATTGATTGGCAGTGCCTAGTTTTAAAATGACATAAATTGACTTCCATTAAGGATATATATATATATATCTATATATTTTTGTTGTTGATATGTTAATTGGCCGGCTGTTGATGGCTGAATACAACCGACAGATGAGAATTGCCAACTGATAATGGCATCTAGCGAAACAATGTATGATGAAATATTGCATAGACAGTCATTTTGTATGCCAACAAAGAACAATTTACAATTTTTTTTTTCCTAATTGATTAAGGGAAGCAAACAAAGAACATTTATCGATGATGTTATGCATTCTAGTCTACTCTTAATTTATACCAGGATAAAAAAAAAAAGAAAAGGAATCATTCCATTACGCAACAATTAGTCCTTTTTCTTAAATATGTATTGCCTACATTAACTAATTAGGGTTAACTCTTCAACAGAAGACTTTTTTTTCCCCCAACTTCCAACATTTTTTTTAAGATGGAAAAATGTTTGAGCACAATCAGCGTTAAACATCAATTCAAATTTGAAGGTGAATATTATATGTGAACCACATATGGTTATGGGTTTTATTTTTTATTATTTAATGATGCTGATACTTTAACCTTTTTTTTTTTTTTTTTTAAATGATACTTACCCGTATTTTCTTGGCTTTTGACACGTTATGACCTTTCTTAAAAGACACGCAGAGTATAAATATTACGTTGGACTTGAGGGCGTTATATATCATGATCTATTAAACAATATGAGATAGCTTAGTTGTCAATTGATATTGTAAAACTAAATAAAACTCGTAATGCAAAAGCAATTAGGATTAATAAATCCCTTTCATCGTAATCATCGGCAATACATATATATATTTGAGCAATTAGGGTGTGTAACCTATAATTAGTTCCTAATCTAATAGATAGCCAAACTTTTTTTTTTTATTTAGCTAAATAGTCTAATGTGTATATTTTGGTCAATTAATATTTAATTTCTCCAAACATCCTTTTTCTCTCTTCTCCTCTCTCTATGCTCTTTTTTTCTTCTCTCCGAAGACCTCGACGCTCGATCCTCCACTGCTAGCTCCAATCTTTCCATCGAGCACCATTCTTTGCTGTTGAGATTGACTAGATCTCTGAGCTCCATTTTGTGCAACTTCGGTTCCTCTGCACGAGAAGATTCTGTTATCGTCTCTTACATCATCACCGGAGTTCACGAGTCAGAGCCATCGCAATAGAGATCTCACGAGTAAGTGCTAGCAAAGATCTCCCAATCATGGCTACTCGAGCTCCATCACGGCTTCCCAAGCTCTAATCCCATTTGGGTCATGATCACCGGCGTCGAAGGGAGCAATCTTGACTAATCATGGCCACTCGAGCTCCGATCGCTGATGGGTCGCAATCTCCAGGGTCAAAGAGCAACCTTGAGATCTACAATGGCAGAAGCTATGGATGTGGGGAGGCGATGATGGTTTTGCATTGCTGGCTGTGATGGTGAGGAGAGAGAGAGAGAGAGATATGAAGAGCTTGGTTTTTTTTTATTTATTTTTTTAATGTTAAATCACTGATTTACCTATAGTTAACCATTGATTGACCAAAAAATTAATGTGGTCAATCAGTAATTGACTATAAAAATTGGTGATTAATTATGATACATCGGTGACTAACTAAAAGTTAATCATTGATTAACATGATTGACTAAATATGGTCAATTATTGATTGATTAAATATGATCAATCCATGATTGATCATTTATAAAATTGATTAACTGTTTAAAAAAAAAACACATTTTAACTAATTTTTGAAAACTTAGATCATTCATTAAAAAACTTACTTAAAAAAAGTCATTTAGTAATAAATCCTTATATTGGGTTTTTTTTTTTTTTTTATGTAAGGATCATCACAATATTTAGTAATACTTGTATGCCAATTATTTCAAGCGTTGAACACTTCTAATCAGGCAGTGCATTTGAATCAAAATCGTTTTTTTTGTTTTTTGTTTTTTTTAATAGAATCAAAGTCCTTTCTATATACACGTTCAAGGGAATTTCTCCCACAATAAACAATTAAAAAAAATCCAACAACAACAACACTATCCTGGGGATCGAAATTTGGTCATCATCCTTGTCCGATTTTTATATATTTATAGCCCCATAACATGAAGGTCTAAGACAGAAGTTCTTTCCAAAGACCCGGACTTTTTCTTCATCCCCAATCATCAAAGCCAATATGATCATCTTCTTTGCCACCTTACGATATCATCTCCCTCTTCTTTTCATAACCCTCTTTCTGATTCCTTTCTCTAATTCTCTGAGCTTCCGAAAACCTCGCTTTGATGCTAATGACCCCGACATCGTCTACCAAGGAGACGCCATACCTTCAGTTGGAGCCATTGAATTGATCAACAAACTCACCTATCTCTGTAGAGTCGGCTGGGCAACTTATGCCAAGAACGTGCCTCTTTATGACCAGAAAACAGGAAAAGTTGCTGATTTCACAACCCACTTTTCCTTCACCATTACACCACAAGGCGCCCAATATGGACACGGACTTACTTTTTTTCTTGCTCCTGTTGGATTCCAAATCCCGCCCAATTCAGCTGGCGGGTTTCTAGGCCTGTTCAACACCACCACAAGTTACTCTTCTCGAAACCAAATCGTCATGATCGAGTTCGATTCCTTTGCTAATAATCCTGAATGGGATCCTCCTTATGAGCACGTTGGCATCAACAACAACTCGATTTCTTCGGCCGTCACCACGCCTTGGAATGCAAGCAAGCATAGCGGCGACAACACCGATGTTTGGATTTCGTACAATGCTTCCACCAAGAATCTAAGTGTTCACTGGAGTTATCAGAGCAGTGAAAAAGAGAATGTAACAAGCCTTTCTTACACAATTGATATAACGCAGGTTCTGCCTCAGTGGGTCACAATTGGATTTACTGGTGCTACTGGTATTTACGGAGAGAGAACGACTCTCAACTCGTGGGAATTCAGTTCAAGTTTGGAGCTAAAAGAAACAAGTGGAAACAATCCGAATAAGATAAGACTAATTGTTGGTCTAACAGTTTCGGGTGGGGTTTTGATAGCTGCTTTTGTTGTAACACTCCTTGGGTTATCTAAATTTAAGCGAATGAGAAGAGAAAAGGAAAAGAGTACTAATTTAGCGTCGATAAACAACGACGATCTTGAGAGAGGAGCGGGACCGAGAAGGTTTTCTTACAACGATCTTGCCTCCGCTACAAACAACTTCTCAGGAGAAAGAAAGCTAGGAGAAGGAGGATTTGGGGCTGTTTACAGAGGCTATTTACCGGACTTGGACACCTTAGTCGCGGTGAAGAAGATTTCAAGAGGGTCTAGGCAAGGCAAAAAGGAGTATGTAACGGAAGTGAAGATCATCAGCCAGCTTAGGCACAGAAATCTTGTGCAATTACTAGGATGGTGTCATGATAGAGGCGAGTTTCTACTCGTCTACGAGTTCATGCCCAATGGAAGCCTGGATTCTCATCTATTCCACAAAAGAATAAGTCCTCTTGCTTGGAGTGTAAGGTACAAGATTTCGCTCGGATTAGCCTCCGCCTTGCTCTATCTTCATGAAGAGTGGGAACGTTGTGTGGTTCATAGAGATATCAAATCAAGCAACATAATGCTAGACTCCAGTTTCAACGTCAAACTCGGCGATTTCGGCCTAGCTCGCCTTATGGACCATGAGCTCGGTCCCCAAACAACTGGTTTGGTGGGAACACTAGGATATTTGGCTCCGGAATACATAAGCACGGGAAGAGCTAGCAAAGAGTCCGATGTCTACAGCTTTGGTGTGGTTGCTTTAGAAATTGCGACAGGAAGAAAGTCGGTCGATCCAATGCGGACGGATTCGGAGATGGGTTTGGTACAATGGGTCTGGGATCTGTATGGGAAAGGCAAGCTTATTATGGCTGTGGATGAGAGGATGCAACTAGAATTCGACCAGAAACAAGTGGAGTGTTTGATGATTGTAGGGTTGTGGTGTGCTCACCCTGATCGAAGTCTAAGGCCATCGATAAAGCAAGCGATTCAGGTTCTGAATTTTGAGGCCAGTTGGCCGAATCTTCCTGCGAGTATGCCTGTTCCGGTTTATCATGTGCCTACTCCGTCAGTGAGCTCCGGTGAGCCTCTCATTAGTACAAGTCTAGATGCCGGCCGTTGAATGGGAAAATTAGCACTAAATTTTTTTATGGTAGATTATGTCGTGTTTTTGTCTTATATTTGTTCTAATGACACTTGTTTAGTATTTTGTTTGTCGTTATTTATTTCTTGTTCAAGCATGTCGAGTTGAGGTAAAATGCAAATGTTATGTTCATGGAAACTACGTAATAACATGGTCAATAACTTCTTTCCTCATCTTAAATATTTTATAAAAATTTCAACGTTTTCTTTTTTCTTCTTTCTTCTTTCTTTTTTACAATATTAACTCATATTAACTTAACTTTTTATCCGTCCAATATATATTTATTAATACTTTACTAAAAATTTATAGACCGAAAGCTGCTTCATTTATAAATCAAGCCGTTAAATCATATATTCTGAAATTATCATATACATATATACATATACATATATATATATGTATATGTGTATTATGAGTGATGCCCACGCTGAAGTAAACAGTTTCCTTTCCCATCCGCTCGCTTGATTTCAGCTCAGAGACAAGTTTAATATATGCATGTGAATGAAAACAAGTCAAAGACGGAACCCTTGAAAGAAATTTCGTATCAATTACAAAGAGAACTGCAACTTTAGCAAGATAAGGTTTTTTTTGAATGATAATTAATCTTAAATGCCATAGTTTGACGCTGGATAGATTAATTAATCTGCATATTTATTCAATTGTTGATAATCTATGTTTGAATATATATATATATATATGTCTTGCATTGTTATTCACACTAATGAAGAAAAAAAGGCTAATTAAATTTTCACGGTGAGAATTGAAGTCAATATCCTCATGATTAATTTTTCTTTTTATTTTTATTTTTAAAAGCGAGAACAATGAAATGTGTTATAAAATTTTCTTTCCTCCGTCGCATTTTTCCACAATCCCCTGTAAAGATAATATATCCATATAGTCTGGTTGTTTGGAAGGATTTTACCATCTTTAATAATCGCTTCTTTTCTTCAATAAACTTTTAGCTTCATTTTGTTTGTAACAATCAAGACTTCGTGAAGAGGTCTCCTTTTTCTGAGTTGTTAATAACGTATTCTTACAGACACATTTGTTTATATGAAGCTTCGTTTTAAATGCATTTTTTAAGTTTCATTTTTTTTTTTTTACAATATTTGCTTTATAAAATTTAAATTTATTATTTAATTAAGAGGATGAACTTATAGTCCAAATCGATACTTAGAGTAAAATTAATCAATGGAGATGCCGAAAGAGAAATCATTCTGTAGGCATCAACTTTGCAGATTAGAACCCACATATGCAAAGGACAAGGGTGTCTCAATAGTGGTGTGCACTAGTTTAGAGGAATTCTGGGAAGCACAATAGATGTGTACATACATACATATATATATTTATATAAATATATAGTCTCAAAATCGTCCGGCAGATCCGCGCATTAGTTGGGTTACATTCATTGGATTTGCGATGGAAGGCTGGGAATAGTTTGAGAGAGGGTTGAATTTTTTTGTTGGAGTTCTTTCACTTACAAAAAAATTAGTTAAAATTTTTGCAAAATACTTTCACAGCTTCCCCATACAAATGAACAGATCCATGCCCACGTTGTTTAAAACACCTTACACGCTTTTCAGCTCCTACAGCAATGGTGCAACTGCAAACTTAAAAAATTGACAAACTGCCCACTACAACTCATTCAGACTAGACTAAATCTTATAAAAAAGGGTTATCCAGGACATATGTTCACTTAAATAATCAATGTCTAAATATGAAAAAGTAACTAGATACAATATATTTGGTATAAGGTCAGATCTCCATGAGATCATATATACTACATACTTGAAATTCTGGTTTATTATATAGATAATCTTCACTTTAAACTAAGCATGAAATCCTCATTGTCAACCATGCGATCATGTAGAGGACTCTTCTTATGCACTGTTACAACTAACGACTTATGTATTGTGTTTATAATCACATTTTACCTGCATTCAAAGTTCATGACTCTGAGAAAAGTTTTCGGTTAGAAGTTAAATCATGCAAGAATATTATATTTCAAATTTGATCCTCTTTCCTTTATTTCTAACTAATTAACAAATCATGGCAAATATTGACCTAATAAATCAAGGTTAATCATAAATCAACCAAAACATTATTAAACACAAGATTAACTCCAACAAATTTAAATCTAATCAAAATAGGCTTTAAGATTTGAAATTTAAACCGGAAACTCATCATCCCAATTCAAATTTGATTCCCAAGCAAATTCTTGTCTTCTCTCGAATTTAAGTGTTTGCAAATAAATGCAAATCTTAGTAACACTAATAGGATAAAGCTAAAAAATATTTGAGTTAATCTTAAATGAATATTGATTTAACAGCAAGATTAATCACACAAATTTGAATCCAAATATTGACTACGAGTATTACGAGAACAATGAAGAATGGGAAGAAAATTGTGTATGGACATTAATCTGTTTCTCAACCTCAAATACATGAGTTACAAGCTGTATATAGAGTCTAACCAACTGCTTACCAGAAGCAACCAATAAGATTACAGCTAAGCCAACTAATAAAACTAACTAATCTCAATTACAACAGAATTAACAAATCTAATAACAAAATCAATCCAACTAATCTAAAACTCCCCCTCAAGATGGACTATGAATGTTCTTGACGGCCATCTTAGATAAGAGTGAAGACAACAAAACATATGGTATAGGCTTTGTAAACATATCTGCCATTGGTTTTGAGATCTAATAGGTGTGAGCTTGATAAAACCATCAATAACTTTATTTCAAACAAAATGATAGTCTATCACAATGTGGTTAGTTCGTTCATGAAAGGTGGGGTTGGTGGCAATGTGAATGGTAGCCTAGTTATCACAAAATAAACGAGCTTATGGAGACGACTTTATACCAAGATTATTTAACAATTGTTTCAGCCAAATCAACTCACTTATTACAGCAGCTAATGCTTGATACTTAGCCTCAGTAGATGACCTTGAGATGGTATTATGTTTCTTAGCTCTCCACGACACTAGAGAATCACCTAAGAAAACACAAAAACCAGTGATAGATTTCCTGGTATCTTGGCATAAGCCTCAATCAGCATCTGAAAAGGCTTTAAGTTGAACTGAAAAAAAAAAGCATAGAAGAATGAGCCTTGACCTGGAGTAGACTTGAGATACAGAAGAAGGTGATGAACAATTGCCAAATGTGGTGCTCTAGGCTATGCAAGAAATTAACTAAGTTTGTGTCCAGCAAAGGTAATATCTAGGTGGGACAAAGTAAGGTATATAAGTCATCCAATAAGGCGTCTGTATTGAGAAGCATCAGTGAAGAGTTCACCATCTACAGTATTAAGTTGTGTCTTTAAATCCATAGGGACATTGACTGGCTTGCTAGCAAGGAACCCCGTGTCTTCTAATAGCTGCAAAGTATAGTGTCTCTGAGAAAGGACAATTCTTTTACTGGATCTTGCTATTTTAAGACCAAGAAAATATTTTAAACTAGCCAAGTCTTTGAGCTTAAACTAACTCTGAAGAAATGACTTCAAGAAATTCATGGTAGACATTGATGGCCCTATAATAATGATGTCATCTACATAGACCAATTGTGCCATAAATGAAGAACCTGACCCCTTTGTGAATAAGGAATTGTCAGATTTTAATTGGATGAGACCAAATTTAAGGAGAAAGTGTGAGAATTTAGAGTACTACTGCCTAGAGGCTTGTTTGAGATTATATATTGATTTATGCAGTCTACAAACTAGCTTTCCTTCTTATTTAAGATTATCCCCCTTTCTAGTATACACAAGAGGTAGATCCATATAAACTTCTTCAAACAAGTATCCATTAAGAAAAGCATTATTAATATCTAATTGAGCAAAGTGTCAATTCTAACTAGTGGCCAATGCCAACAAGACTTTGACAGTAATCAATTTGATGACTAGGGAAAAAGTTTCAATAAAGTCTATTCCCTCTTGTTGAGTGTAGCCTTAGCAATCAATCTAGCTTTGTACCTATCCATGGAACCATCTGACTTATACTTGACTTTTTATATACACTTGTAGCCAATAGAATGTTTCCCAAAAGGCAAGAGAACAACTGACCAAGTGTGGTTGGCCTTCATAGCATCTAAATCAGCCTTCATGGCTTCCCTCTAATGTGAAAACTTAAATACTTGATGATTAAATTAAGGTTCAAACTGGAAGGAAACATTCAGTACAAAATTCTTGTGAAAGAAAGATAAGGAATCATAGGACAAGTAGTTTACCAAAGGATATCTACTATTAACAGGTAGGTAACTAGAATTACTTTTGAGAGATGTAAATTATAGTGAAAATCACTCAAGTAAGATGGAGGCTTAGTGACCCTGAAAGAATTTCTGATGGGAACCATTTGAGGCCGAGGTAAGGAAGTGTGTGATTGAGGACACTATTCCTCAGGATGTGAGGAATAATCTATTATAATAGAATGAGTTAGAACCTTAATTGGAGAGTTGGGGATCAACTAGAGTATTCGCAACAACCACAGAGTGAAAAAGGAAGATTTCTTCATGAAACACGACATCCTTGGATACAAAAAACTGCTTACTTTCAATGTCATACATCTTATATAGCCCTTCATTCCAAGAGGATAGCCCAAGAAAACACAAGTCCTAGCCCTTGGATGAAATTTTGCTCATTGGCCATGGAGAATAAAAGCAAAGGTGAAACATCCAAAAACTATGAAGAATGAGTAGTCAACACTTTTGTTGTATAGCAGCTCATATGGAAACTTATTCTCAAGCAAAGGTGAAGGTGTTCTATTTACCAAGATTGTTGTAGTTAACACACATTCATTCCAAAATTGAATGGGAACCCTTGATTGGAAATATAGGGCTCTAGCAACATTTAACAAGTTTTGATGCTTCTTTTCAACCACTGAATTTTGTTGTAGCCTGTCTACACATAAAAATTGGTGAAGAACTCCCTTTTGGCTAAAAAATCTATGAATACTTACTCTTTAGCTTTGTTAGATCTAAACTCCTTGAT
This sequence comes from Antiaris toxicaria, assembly GCA_035233585.1. Taxonomy (NCBI): domain Eukaryota; kingdom Viridiplantae; phylum Streptophyta; class Magnoliopsida; order Rosales; family Moraceae; genus Antiaris; species Antiaris toxicaria. Next base: position 30,001,391 of record CP141157.1, read on the forward strand.
CTTGGTAGCAAATTGAGTCTCAATCATGTTGAAAAACCTTGGAATTATAATAGACACATCAGACTCGTGTTTAAGTAGAAAAACCCAAGTAAACCGGCTGTGATCATCCACTAAAGGTAGAAAGTATCTATGACCTGAATGAGTAGGTACATGGTGTGGTCCCCATATGTCACAATGAATTAATTCAAAAAGAGAATGAGATCTGTGATTGTGAGAAATAAAAGGCAATTTTCTCTGTTTAGCTAAAAGACAAATATAGCAAGAATCACTTTTATTAATTTTTGAAAAGTCATAATTCAAATAGTTCTTCAAACCATCCAACTTTTTGAATAATTGATGTCCAAGTCTATTATGCTGAACATGAACAAAAATAACTTTAGCAAAACAATCTGTACTCAATTTGTTTGTGTCGAGAACATAGAGATCCTCCAACCTTTCACCCTTGCCAATCATCCTCTTAATACTAATCTCCTGTATAGTGAAATGATCATGATAAAAAGTAACTATAAGTTGTATCCGTTATGAGAGTACTAACAGAAAGCAAGTTAAACCTAAATTCTGGAATGAATAAAACATCTCTTAATAACAGTTTTGAATTCAGTCTGACATCACCACAAAAACTGACAGCAACTTGTGTATGATTAGACAAGGTGATAGTAGAACTCTTCATAGGTCTCATAGATGTAAAAACACTTGCAGTTGAGCAAATATGGCTAGAAGCACCCGAGTCTACCATCCAGTACTTTGAAGGGGACAATAAAGGAAATCAAGAAACAGAAAAGCATGTATCTGTGAAGTGTGAGGTACTGGGAGTCTCTTGAGGTACATTCCCTTTAGCAAAAGAAGATAGGTGATTTGAGAACATTGTCATCAACTAGTGGTATTGATTTTTATCAAGACTCTGAAAGAAATTCTTAGCTCCCCTAACATTCTTGTTACTGTCATCAATCAGATTGGCCTAGTTGACAGCTAATGCTTGATTCTTGGGTTGGTTTTTCTGTCGCTGCTTGAAACCAGGTGGATAGCCGTGTAGCTTGTAACACTTTTCAATGGTGTGGCCATGATAGTTGCAACGGATACAAAAAGGTCTATCTTTCATTTGGCCCTGGTTGCCTCCAGAATTGTTGACTAACCCTTTAACACCATCATTTTTTTATTACAAATGCCGTTCCATTAACAGAATCAGCTCCTGAACTTTGCTAACTAATAGACCTTTGACGTTCATCTTGTGAAATCAATGAGAAGACTTTATTTATGGGTTAAAAAGGGTCCATCAAAAGCAACTGACCCCTAACTTGAGCAAAGGAGTCGTTGAGTCTTATGAGAAATGACATGATATACTCCATCTGGTAGTGAGCATTAAGTTCCTTAACCCCCTCACATGTGCACTTATTATAGGTGCAAATAGGCATGTATTTTCATAATTCTTCCTATAGAGCCTTTAACTTTGTGAAATACACATTGACAGAGTTTTGTTCCTAACCAAGATTCATCAATTCACGACGTAATTGAAAAATCTTGGGTCCATTACACTGTTGGAAATGATCCTTAAGATCTTGCTAGATTTCAAAGGCAAATTCTGAAAAATTATACTTAAAGAGATTTCCTTGGACACAGAGTTTAGAATCCATGAAATCACCACATTGTTGTTCCTAACCCATGAATTAAGAAGGTTAAGATCAGTACCTTCAGGTTTAGGGATGGAACCATTAACAAACCCTAGCTTGTTCTTCATAGAAAGAGCAATCATCATTGCTCTGCTCCAAGAGGCGTAGTTATCTCTAGTAACACCTGTGAAACAAGAAAAAGGCTAGGATTATAGGAATGATAGAGGTAATAGGGACTAAAAGGATCGTCAATGGCAAACTTACCAATTGACACTATGAAAATGCCAGAATTTAAAGACTCCATGGATGCTGAGAACAAAGGCTGGAGGTCAACAATCAACTCAAATCAAATTGAGAAAACAAACTTCAGAAGATTCAAGTAGTGAACCAAAGAAGATCCAGAATCAATGATCGATGAAGAGATTAAGTAGCAAAGGATTGCTCTAATACCATATTACGAGAACAGATGAAGCATGGGAAGAAAATTGTGTATCGACATTATTCTATTTCTCAACCTCAAATACATGAGTTACAAGCTATATATAAAGTCTAACTAACTACTTACCAAAAGCAACCAATATGATTACAGCTAAGCCAACTAATAAAACTAAATAATATCAGTTACAGCAGAATTAACAAATCTAATAACAGAATAAATCCAACTAATCTAAAAATGAGATAAGCACAAGAATTCCAATATTAATTAACAAAAAAAACCAAATCATAGTTGATCATATGGAAAATTTGACTAAACCCAATTCAAATCATTCTAACACAACTCAAATTTAAAATTTGAGACTAATCGGATAAAGCTTCTACAATTGAACACAAAATATTTAAGAAACTTTAGAAAAATACCATAAAATCATACATTAGATTGATTTTTATCACAGAAAAAAAAAAAAAAAAACTCTAACAAAAAAATGTCATCCATAAATGAAAAAATATTCATCTTCCATGATAAAATGAAAAAATGCCACGAATCATTTACCAACAAAAAAATTGTCCATTTACCATTTATTTACCGTTATTATTTTTTTATTTTTTTTCCTCTCTCTCTTCTTTTTGTCTTCCCTCTTTCTCTTCTCTCTCTCTCTGTTGCATCTCTCTCTTTCCCGCCAAAATTGCCGCCACAAGCCAAGCTCCGTTGGTCTCATCAGAGCTTATCGCCCGCAATTCCATCATGATGAAGAAAGAAAAAAATCATCTTTCGCAGCTCCAGATCTCATCAGATCTGGTGTTAATCTCCGGTATCACTCGGAGAAGTGGCCTTGCAATTTTCGCCTTCCCTTGTAATCAGATGAGATCGCCGATGAGAAGCCTCGCCCTTGCAACATCGCCAACTCAACTCCTTCCGTGACAACATGGTCTCTGGCAAGATTTGCATGTATTTTTGTTGTTCAATTGCGGTGTGATGATGATGGACTGGCCTCTGCGTGAGGATCTCTAGCTGAGTAGAGGAGAGGTGATCGATCAACGAGTAGAGGTTGGCTAGTGACGATGGCAATAGTTTTGGCAAGAGAGAGAGAGAGAGAGAGAGAGAGAGAGAGAAACGAAATAAGAGAGAGAAAACAATAGAAAAAATTTCATATCCCAACTGTAGTTAATTTTATAATATTTTCTGTAAAACTTTCTACCATGTGATCAAAATTTATTCACTCTCCGTTTCTGTGGCATGTAGCAGAATTATTACAAATATTTATATTATGTAGAATGTATGCCAATAAAAATAGATTAAAAATTCTCACGTATTAGATATTAATAAATTTTTCTCAAACTAATATCATGACAGCAGATGCGTGCATGCCAGTCAAACTTGGACCGAGTAGACATATAATGTATATCCATAAAAAAATGTGCACGCTTCACAAGGAAGTTGGAAAATAAATAGAACATAAAATAAGTTAAGAGGGTCGGTGATGATCAAATAAATTGCGACATTGACCAAGCGGAAAAGGAATAAAATGCGACATTGTAGGGTAGATAATCATTGAATTTCAAACCAGCACTATCGTAATATACGTAAATATACAGCTCTAATGTCTGGGGTGGCAACAAGGAATTTTTGACCACATTATTTAATGGCATTGTTCATTGACCAGTCATATGTGATGATCTATTTTAATGAATTAGAATCATTTTGAATCCGATCGAAATGCATATATTTGACTTTATAAATATCATTAGAGGGATATAGGAAAGATGACACGAGTAAGTTGTTGAGAAAAATACATGTGTGAGTTCTGTTATGAAATGATTTATATACATAAAAGGATTTAAAATTTAATAAATTCAAATTAGGTTTTTGAAGTGTATTAGATCATTTTCATATATAGTTTCTCTCCCTATAAATGGTATCAAAGTTGATGGTTTGTATTGCCCAAGCTATCACTTTCAGTTACCAGTTCCTATGTTGTCTCTCGTAAAGAGTTAGTGTTGTTAGCTATTGGTGTCATTGTAGGTGCAAATGGTCAAGCATTTAGTAAACTCACATGATTTCAACTCTTTTTTATGTTCGAGTTGGCTCCTATTTAAAGTACAATACATGGATGTGCTGGTTACTAAAAACTTTAATTCGAGAGAGAAGTTGTTGAGAAAAGTGTATATGTATATTGTCCAATGTGAAAAGTGGATGAAGATGTGAAATAATTTATATACAGAGAAGAACTTAACACTCAATTGATTAACTTTTTGAATTAAGTTAGGTTTTTGAAGTGTATTGGGTCAGTTTCACATGTGATTTTTTTTATATATAAGTGATATATGAACCAAATTTAGTATGAATTGAATATTTCACCAGTTACTTCTAATGATGTGTTTTTAATGGATTAGAATCATTTTTATCTAATCAAAATGCATTTAACTTGTATATTATTTGAGGATTGAGACATGAAAGATGATATAAATAAAGCGAGATATGAACCGACTTCAACTATAAAAGGCCAACTAGTCTTGAAGCATTTTAGCACAACCAACTCTCCTCTCTTATCCTCAAGCCATGACAATATTACACGCCACGTTAGCTTCTCTTCCTTTGTTATTGTTTTTCTTTTTTCTTCTTCCCTCTACCAACGCACTATATTTCAAAATACCTCGTTTTGAGCCCAATACAGAAGACATAACCTGCCAAGGAGACGCTGTTCTCAGTGTTGGTGCCATTGAACTTATCAACAAAGTCAACTATTTATGCCGAGTTGGCTGGGCCACATATCCGGGCAAACTCCCACTCTATGACTCCACCACAAAAAAACTCGCCGACTTCACAACCTATTTCTCCTTCACAATCGACACACAAGACAGACCCTTTTACGGCCATGGAATCGCATTCTTCATTGCCCCTCTAGGGTTCCAGATTCCGCCGAACTCCGCCGGCGGATTCCTCGGCCTGTTCAACACTACGACGGCTATCGATTCACTGGGTGGTTCCAGCCCGATTGTCGCTGTCGAATTCGACTCCTTCCCGAACCCCGAATGGGATCCGGCGGTGGAGCATGTCGGGATCAACAAGAACTCGATATCTTCAGCCGTCTACATGCCGTGGAACGCAAGCTTGCATAGCAAAGATAACACGTTGGTGTGGATTTCTTATGACTCTAGAGCTAAGAATTTGAGTGTTAATTGGACTTATGAGACAACCTCAAGTGATGCTGTCACGAGTCTATCTTACCAAATTGATTTGGCCAAGGTTCTGCCTCAGTGGGTGATGGTTGGATTTTCGGCTGCCACTGGCCAATATGGGTCGACACACAGGCTTAATTCTTGGGAGTTCAATTCAACTTTGGATATAAATGAAAATATATAGACCCTGCAAACTAATGATTGCTCTTGCAATACAAGAAGTAAAATAATAATAATGATCATAACATCTTTGTCTTGTACTGTCTTTTTCTTGTTTCTCTTCACCAAAAGTTCTACACTTGTACCTAAATTAATTATAGTTAGATTACCAAAAGAAAACAATTAGGGGGATAGACGTTTTTTGAACAGTACTTATTTTAAAAAAAAAAGGCACAACTTTTTTTTTTTGTTTAATTAAGCTTGCATTTGGAATAACAGTTTGAAATGAAAATTTGATGTTATAATTAGTTGATTTTTCAAAAATTACTTATAATTTTTGTTGATTTTTTATAAAAATAAAAATAAAAATCTAGCAAAAAAAACCTTAATTTCAATTGATATCTAAACACTCTGATAGTAAAATAAACGGAGGTCATAATATTTTTGATTGATCTAAATACCTAGTTAATCAATGATGGATCATATTCAATTATTAACATATAAAATTGCATATTGATATATGTTAATCAATTGTTTGTTATAGTTAATTAGTCAATTCTAATTATTTTACTAATTTAACAAAATTTCATATATTTGTTAAAAAAATGCTTTTAGAAAAATATTTACCCACATGTTCCTTACCAAAAGTATATTACCAAAAAAAAATAACAAACACACACACACGAAAGGGAGATGAAAAAGTATAGGGAGAGAAAGAGAGAGAGAGAGAGGAAATTAAAGTCATTTCCTTAGAAAATTTGTTTGTTTTTATGCTTGTATTGTAATAAATTTTATATCCCATCGGTGTAGTGAAATAGTTTTAAAAATAGGAATACAGAAAAGAAACTTTTCGACTGATTAATTGGCTAATCAAGAGACATAAGTTAATGATTTTCAGGAAAAAAAAAAAACACAGAAGTTAATCTTGCCAATAAAATTTTAGTATCTTACCCGTGCTGTTTACCAAAAGCCAAAAAGATTAGCTATTAAAATCACTATTATTCTTAAAGATATTTATAAATGTGTAATATATATCCTAATCGAGGAAGCAAAAGACAAGAATGACGTCCTTTTTTAGAGCTTAGAACCAACAAAGTTTACTACTATCAAAATTAATAACAATAATAATAATAATAAATAATAATAATAATAAATAGTGATAAACGGAATCACTGTCTGAATCAAAATATCTCGAGTAATATATAAACTTATTAACAAAGTTTAGTTATTTAGTAAATTCAAGTTTAATTTATTAGTAAAGTACCGTTAAACGCCATGCATCATAATAATATAAGATATTTAAATCCATATATGGAAGGTTTAAATCCTCTAATTTCAACACAAGTTTTCAGAAAATTATTGGAACTAAAAGAAGTATAATATAGCTGAAATTAATTAATATGGGTATTAGGATTAATATTGTGGTTCCAATAATAGTAATGCTAGTGTTTATGCCAATATCTGATGGAGTCAAGATTCCCCATCCTCCATACAAAGAAATAAAAGAAAATTTAAAAATCATGATTTGTGTTTCTCGGTGTGCTGTAGAAATATGCCTTGAAAGCAAGAAAAGGCCTCGCAATTTCGGAGAGTGTATGGATATGTGCTTGCAAAATTGCCGCTATGAATTCATAAAATTGACAAATATTTGACTCATGTTCACTGACTTCCTGGAGTTGGTAATAATCTTTTATCTATATACAATTCCATGAAATGGAGTGAGGGAAGTCTGTTCCCCTAGTGGGTTTTTTTTTTTTTTTTTCAAATTTGACATAATGGATATCTGTATAAATAAGGTTTAATCCTCTATAAATTAATAGTTCTCTACGTTCTATTGGTTAAAAAAATAAATTTTAAGAAATAAAATAGTTTTTTTAAATTTATAAACTTTAGTGGACATAGTGGCTTGACTTAAATCTAAATCTAAACTACAATTTTAATAGCACAAATAAGTAATATTTTATCTCTTTATAAACTAAAAGCTTCCTAAAGAAATCAACTCTTTACTTTCTTGTTATACCATTTTCAGAGACATAATGAATCTTGGTTTTTTTTTTTTCAAGGTTTAAAGAAAATTGGAAATTTGCTCTACTATTCAAGGTGAGATTTTACTTGTTCTTCTCATTTTCTTTCTTCCTTTTATAATCTTTCTTTTTTCCTTCTATTTCAATGTCTAATTTATATATTCCAGTTCTTTTATTTTCATATTGAGTTTAGAAAAGACGCAGTAGAAATGATGGGATATAGTGAAGATTTAAAACAATAAAATTGTTAAGTCAGAAAAAAATGAGGAAATAATTCTTGATGGTTTAAAACAGTGAATAAATTAAATTTGAGAAAAAAAGGAAGTTGAGAAACAATTGATTTTTCAAAAGAATGAAATGATTCATTACTATTTTGCAAATAAGAATTTTCTTGTAAGGTTTTTGAAAGAGAGGCACTAGCTATTTTTGAGTCATTTGGATAAAATAGAAAGAAATGGAAGGATTTTTGTGGACATAAAACATTAATACTAGTCTTCTTTTATGTATTCTTTTTTGAAACTTCTTGTTATAAAAGTATTACTTTTTATAACTTTTATTTTAATAAAATTTCGCTAGTATATATAATCTTGATTAAAAAAATTTATAACTCTCAATCAATAAATCTTAACTCTATCACTCACTCACTGATTCTATGTTACAAGTCATGTTGTTATTATATATATCCACAAACATCGTCATTAGTTATACATGTAAGATACGCACATATGCTGGCCACATGCTAAGATATAGGATCAGATAAGACTTAGATATGAGAGAGGCAGATTCGACCATTCGTTAAATTAGAGAGAGAGAGAGGGAAAAAACTATATATTCACATACATATGTAGACAATTATGCATATAAGCTTTTAATAAAGTATTTGAATGCTCACAATGTTAACTTTCTTGTGAAGAGTCTCGTTACTATTCTTTCTTCAACTGATTAGTAGTTAAAAAACATTAAGTGCTTGTTTGATTGCACGTTTTAACATAAATTTAGTTTAAATAAAGCTAAATTATACATTTACATCAAGTTTCAATTTAGTTTGATAGGTCCCATTTTAAAACTATTTATCTCTATTTTTACTATTTTAGCACAATTTTTAATATAAATTTAAACAAACTTTTGCATCCCAAATGTCCAACTATATCTTCAACTTAGAGCATCTCCAAAGTAATGCTAAATTAATGTGTCATGGCAAA